>CM076997.1:54760225-59760225 GCA_039090855.1 Macrothele yani | reverse complement strand
TTGTGTTTGTGACTGACTTGCCCACTCATTTACACATACACATATAATAAATATGCAGATCACAAACACTAAATGCCATGTGAAAAACAGTCTATTAATTTTTTTCATTCCCAAGATTTTCAAAACTCCATTTAGTACACTCCTGGAAGTGTAATAGCAGATGCTATATCAGCTTCATTAAGATCTACTACAAGTGAAAATGTAAACTACTGTAAAAAGTATGTAACTTGGAATTTCTGGGAACTGTAAATAGATACTAGTTTTTTTGTTGTTTTTTTTCTTTCAAGGCAATACATGTCACAAACAATTCACTCACCATGAAAAAAAGAATTGCAGACATTTAGAATACAAACAGTTACATTAAAAAGGTGTCACATATTTATATATTGTGCATATATATCAGAAATAATAAATCATGAGCAGCAATCATGAAAAATGTTTACATAGTGCACTGATACTCAATATGATGTTGGTCCTCATTTATGCATCAATAAACAATGTTTAGCTTTGTCTAAAGTTGCCATTTAATCTAACACTACAGTCCAGGATCATCCTATACATCTTCTTGTGTGCATAGGATCTATCTTCCAAGACAGTACTGTAAGGATGTATTGCTTCCCAAGGTATACAGGTAAACCTTGAATTTTTTCCAGCAGCCGCCATTTTATATGATACCAATCATGCTTCACATAAAAAAATATACGTAAATATGTAGTTCTTGCAGCTTACAACTGAGTATATGTACAGGAGTTGATGGCTTTGAATATTGCATCTTGCCTAAACAAATTGGCAGAATATGGGATACAAGATCACCATGTAAACGTGCAAGTCCACTGGAGAACATCAATATATTTTACAGATAGCACTGCTGAATAACATGTACTGACATAATTTCTCTTCTTAAAATTTTAAAATATGTGGCATAGTATAACCAAAATAAATGGTACAATATCTCACCCATCATGCAGATATCCTACAAGAGATTAATACCAATGTAATGCCACTTAAAGACAGTACACTGTAACAGTAGCTCTGCAAAGGTACTATTGCCTCTGCATGAAAAATGACACTTGGCAGTAAAAATTACATAACTACAAAGCTGCTTTAGCCAGCTGGCCACAGCTCTATAAATAATGAATGTATTTAGACAAGAGAGAGAGACAGATTTCAATTTGTAACACTTTAAAACTAATAACCTTCTTAAATTATTCGCATGCACACACACAGAGCTCATTTTCAAAAACAAATACGGATGATACCACAGCATTTCCTCAAAAATATTATTCACAGCCTTGACAATGTTTCAACTAAGTTCTGGAGTGAGTGTTCATAAACACTTCTTCCTTCAAATGTCTCTACAAGAAGAAATCTGAAGAGGTAGGGACTGGTAACTACCAAGGCTATGTTCTTTCAAAATCACTATTACCAAACATGATGGCAAAACATAAACATCTTGAAAATGAGACTCATAGCACTGTATTGTTAAGAAGAGCCACATCTGGAGAAGTTACTCAGATACATTACATTAACACTCAGACTGATGATGGCTGACATTTTTTTTTTTTTTTTTTTTTTGCAAGTGTGGTGACATCACAAGATATGAGGAAGTTAATGTCATATAGTCATTAATCAGAGACTTTCATTTCTTATCTGTGTATCTCCTGTTCAGAGATCATTTGACCACAGTTCCATTTTTTTTACTACACACCTCACTACTTTTGAAATAAGTAAAATGTAAACACAAATTAATTTTGGAGTTAGCCAGAAAACCAGGCAAACCAGCTTCATAATCATAATGCATAAAATTGGTTACAAAAGTAAGGCAATGCTTAGTAATAAGATAAAAGAATCTTGCAAATGCAGTTGCATGCTACTTGACAATACCTTAGCAGAACAATGCACATTTATACTCATTAAGCTGTTTTATGAGATTTAGAGGTTAGCTCTTCTCACAGAAAGCTCACCTGACAAAAAAAATTTACTTATTGTGCTAGATTTTATTTACTGTTGATGCAACAGTAAATAAAATCTAAATGGGGATGAACCAAACATCTCCATTCAGAGCTATTTTGGCACACAACTCGAGCTTCACTGACACCCATTACATGTCTCAGACAAGACTTCTTGAACTTTATACTCCTTACCCTTTTCTCTTGCAGGCATTCTTCCTGAATTTGGTTCTTCCAAGATTTCCAAACCTTCATTTTTCCTTTTCTGCCACTTGGGTTGAACAAATTTTCTTAGGACCTCATCATTCATTTTTTCAGCATGGCCAAGCCATCTTAGAATATCTGTCTCTGCCTTACTAACAACATTTTGCTTCACATCACAAATCTTCATTCCTCACATGATCAGAATGTGTCTTGCTCTCCCAGTAATGCATCTCTACATCACACAAACAAATCTGTCTCTTTTGCAGTACCCACATATCACTACCATACGTCAGAGAAGGAACAATTACACTTCCATACACAGACATTTAGGACCTTTATGAGAATCCATCGACCCTGTGAAATCCCTCTAAGGCAGCTGCAACTTTTAAAGCTGATTCACCTGCCTTTTAAGTTCATCGTCTAATCTGTTTTCTCTGTCAAACATTCTTCCTAAATACACACACTTGTGCCATTTAGACTGATCTTGCATACAGTATTAACAGTTCCTCACTCGAAAACCATAACTTTGGTCTCCATCGCTTATTTATACTTAGTTGGAATTTCATACTAACTTCATTCACACTGGACAACATACTATGCAACTCACTTTTCCTCTCAACCAACAGGACTGTGTCATCAGCATAGAGCAACCATCACACACAGAAATAACCAAGACATAAACCAGTATTTTCTATTTTGACATCATGCATGCTTCCACAAATATAATGAACAGCCATAGTGTCATCCCACAGCTTTGACTCCAGAACCAATAGAAAATGATTATGATAAGACACCATTCACATGTACATTCACTCTACTGCCAGCATACACAGCTTTTACACATTCTAGTTATATCAAATTGTTCATGACCTTCCAGAGAGGCACTCTGTTTTCCCAGTAATATAAGCTACAAAGGCAGCAAAAACTTTCTTACCAACAGACACTTTTCAATCATTATATGTAATGCAAAAAGTTTGTTAGTGCAGCCCTTACTAGGCATAAAACCTTTTTCTCTGTACATTCCACATCTTCTCTGGTGTAAGGTATCACACCTCATCGATAGTGTTCTTTCCAAACACTTTCCCTGGCACGATACCACAATATGTAAGAACTACTGTGGCTGATACCACAGTAGTTCTTACACGCAGTCTGGTCACATACAATGAGCATGAACCCTTACACAAATGAACAATGATAGCATCCCTCCAATCCTATGGGACCATTCCTAACCTCCAATACAACTGACAAATTTCAGTTAACCAGTCAATGACAGTCACCAACATATTTTAACATCTCAACTGTTATGCTATCTATTCCTGAGGCCCTACCATTTTGAAGAATTTTTACAACTTTACAAGCCTCTTCCCTTGAGATACCTGCTGTGCTTCTCTCTCTTTCTGTGTAGCATCATCTGCTTCTATTCAAAACCATCACTCCTTTCATGCCCTAATATCTCAAAAGTATTCACTCCATTTTTCACCAAACTTATTTGCTCCAAAATAATTTCTCCAATCCTATTCTTCACACAACTTAGAAATTTATTTCCCCTATTCTTTCTACATCTTGTGCACTTCCACAATGATTTTGTATCTTTCCTAAAGGGCAACTCATGCTTAACCTTCACCTTAACTTTCTTACTCTTTGCCTTACTCTGATGAACCTGCTTTACCGCTTCACACATTTTACAGTGATATTCGTCATCAATGACTACCTTGCAACTTCTCCAAATATGCTTCCTTCTTTCCCTTTGCCACTTCTTTAATTCCACTGTTCCACAAAACATCACATTTAACATCATACTGTGATACAAAATTTCCAAAACAGCCAACAGAACTGAACTTTGATTATGACGTCACGAGTCCAAGAAGTGCTACAAAAACACGTTGTATAACATTACTTCTCTAAATGATATGATTAATGCATATGCAACTGTAAAGATCCAACGAAGCCTAACAAAAATTTGCTCAACATGAAACTTCTCATTCTAAAAGCCACCAACTTCATCTTGAGACTTAGTATAAATAAATAATCAATGAATCGCTTAAAGTTGATGATGAGTATGGTGCAGATAGATAGGCTGCCATTGCTTAGTAGCACTGTCATTGTGAATGCAACTCACCTTGTATTTCTGAGTACCATAAATGTTTTCTATCATTCTTTTTTATTACACAGAAGGAAAGTGCATCTCACAGTAACCTTCTTGACATTCACAATGGTGAAGGGTAAAGGATGAGATTTGACTCCCTTATGCAATGGTACAACCATTAGAGTAAAGGGTGAATGGCATTACAAAAACACCATTCTTAACATAAACTGAAATATGTAGTAATGCCTTACACAATTTACTACTACTCAGAAAATTTCATCTTACATTCCGTGAACAGTTAAACACAATTTTAAAGGCTCCTAATTCATACACATTATACAAAATTATAGCTTATTGCTTTGATTACCACTCAGGTAACCGTAAACAGTTCTGTTCCTTTATGCAAGCCTTTGCACCTCTGCACTGCAAGGCATTGCCGATTTTTAATTTTCATGCATGCAAATACCTGTACTTTATTATTGCCATTTAAGAATGCAGCTATCCCACATTAAGAAGTCTAAGTGTGAGAGATGTTCTTGTAGTGTGCATATGGAGCCAAATCCACCCATATACGCCAATGAGCCTTTACATTATAACCACCCCTAGCCTAGAGAAATGAGCCCACCTGGAGACCGAACAGTAGTGCAGGTGAAGTACAACCCGAGGACCGGCTTTCGGTTAGTAGAGTATTCGGAGTCAGAATGGGAAAAGCTGCCAATTTATCGGAGTTCGTTAAAGGACAAATTGTGATGCCACGGCGAATCAGAACTACGATCTCGGAGATGGTGCGAATTGTGGGTTGTTCACATGCAGCTGTAGTGAGTATGTATCAAAAGTGGTGCACAGATGGCCAAATGAAGAACCATCATCCAGCTGCGTGTTGTCTGCAGCTCACTGATGCCAGAGGGGAGCGGAGACTGTTACACATTCTTCACAGCGACCACAGGGCCACAGTGCGACAAATCACCCACAGCTACAACAGTGGTGATCAGGGCAATGTGTCACAGCACACAGTTCACCCCAGCCTTCTGCGCATGGGCCTGCGTAGCCGAAGACCCAGCCAGGTCCCAATGCTTAGTGCACATCATCGCCAACAATGCATGAAATGGGCCCAAGATCATCGAGATTGGACTGTAGATGATTGGAAGAAAAGTGGCCTGGTCTGACAAATCAAGATTTCTGATTCATCAGACCATAGACGGCCAAGAGCGGATACGCTGATTACCAATGGAGGCTATGGCACCTGGATGCACTGTGTGGCAGAAACAGGCTGGCGGCGGCAGTGTTATGCTGTGGGTGATGTTTTCTTGGGACACTTTAGGCCCCGTTATCCCAATATCACAATCCATGACAGCTGTCGGGTATCTGAACATCATTGCGGACCAAGTTCACCCATTCGTAGCAACTGGGTTTCCTGCTGGTGATGGCCACCAGCAGAGAACACAGCTGCCATGCCACACTGCCAGTATCATCAAGGAGTGGTTTGAGGAACATGCTGGTGACTTTCTGTTAATGCCCTGACCTCCAAATTCACCTGACATTAATCCAATCGAACATTTATGGTTTGACTTGGAAAAGCAGGTTCGCACTAAATCACCACCACCCCGAAAAATGTACAGGAACTGGAAGACCTGCTGTTGACACTATGGTACCAGATACCCCAGGATACCTATGGCCACCTCATCTAATTGATGCCTCGCCGAGTGGCAGCTGTTTTGCGGGCTAAAGAGGTGCTACAGCTTATTAGGTAGGTGGTCATAATGTAATGGTTTATCGGTGTATTAAATGTACAAGTAAGATTTAAAACATGATGGATTTCCTATACAGCTCAAGGTGTGTGGATGCTAGTATTCCAAATGTGCAGCTCACAAGTTTCATTTTCCAGAAACATGCATTTATCTGTGCTGCAATGTTTTTGAAAATAATTTTATAATCACTTCATCACCTCAATATAAATAATTTAAAATAAATAATTACTTTTTTTTAGAATTTTTGAACTTGAATACTTGCATTAGATTGTCCACATCTTCTCCATAAAACATACAAAAATTATGTTTAAGAATTTGCTGATAATCATCCTTTAAAACATGGAAGACTACAAAAAAAGTTTGTTTTTTTTTTTATTTTATTTTAAAGCTTAATAAAATAACAAAAAATATTTCATGCACGACTTATTACATATTTACATTAGATTAGTAAGAACTTTTGGCTGAAACAACCACTAGGGCAACTCAATGGGCCATAAGCAGTGGCATGATCCATCCTTAATTTAGAACCACTGGTTCCAGGGAAGGAAGAAAACCCCAGTACCATAAGACAAGCACACCAACCATGCCCCATCCAGGACTTGAACATGGGCCCATCTCAGATGAATGGTCAAAAACCAGTGCTCAAACCACTGCATCACCCTGGTGGCAAAAAGCATTACACTTGCAGAGGATAGAGATGATATATAATCAAAGCACATATATTATGTACACTTCATGCTTCTGTAAATTACAAAATGAAATTTCTAAGGATTTTTTGATCACTTTTCCTCAAACACAAAGTACTCTACTATCACATGAAAGTACGTGAGCTATTCTTTGCAGTGTAATGCTGCAATACAAAAAATATTTAACTTTTAAAAATGTTAAGAACAGCAGTTCCTTTTTTATAATTTCATAATCATTAACTGTCATAATGCAATACATGTTATGTACATTTCTGTGGAATGTTTTTTACTTACACAAAGCAAATTTAAAATTCTTTACTCATTAGACTTTTAAATACAAGTGAATTAAGAAAGCATCTCCAAAGCACAATTAGATGTACAAGTTACAACTCTCCTTTGTACAAACATCAAAGAAAGCATGACATCATGAAATACTTTCATAAAACTTTAACTTGTGCTACTAACGAAATTGCATAGTGAAGAAAATCCATAAAGAAGCATAGTATACATAAATAAATAAACACATCAACATCTGCAACTCAATATAAATTTATTTTTACCAGTCTTCACTTCTATTGGTTATTTCTTTGCTCATTGGAAATTTCAGGACTTATTGGGCACATTAAATTTCACATCACGAACTTACTCATTCCATGCATGGCCTGTAATGTCAATTATCTAGACTGTAAACATATACTGACTGTTCCCTCCTGCTTCTGCGATGGTTTGACTTGGATGAGCACATAACGCTACGAAGAAATGCACTGTACACTTTGTTCGTGGAATGAATTCAATGCCAATACAGGTTTCTCCCACTGTCTGAAAGTAGAGTATTCCTATGAAACCTTCCCTTGGTTCAAATTCAAATACTGAACTGGGTTTTACGTGGGTAAAGAATTCTATCAAATATATACAACAACACTTTGTTCTATAAGTTACTGTTATAGAACAGTGTTGTTGTATTTATAGAACAACAATGTTTTTGAAACAGTAACTTATAGAACACCAATATTTTTGAAACAGTAACTTATAGAACAACAATGTTTTTGAAACAGTAACTTATAGAACACCAATATTTTTGAAACAGTAACTTATAGAACAACAATGTTGTTGAACATATTTGATAGAATCCTATGAAACCTTTTGTAAGCCAAAATGGTGTAAAGTGAAGAAGCAATTACCATTAACTTATATGGGGAAAATTTTTGAGTGTTACCAGACCAGAAAAATAACCTGCCAAATCATACCAAACAACACATAAACCCTAAAATAACACTAACATATAGTATCTCTGCATGTAAATAGTGTGAATGGTGAATGCAGGCAAGTTCAGTGCATGCATGATGTCTTTATTTTGTACACCAAGATAGAAACACGTAATTTCGTCCAGTTTTATGCTAAGTGTAGCACCTTTACAAACTCTGTTAGGCTTTTCTGATACCTTTGGACACATCTTGCTAATGGACACATAAAGT
This sequence comes from Macrothele yani, assembly GCA_039090855.1. Taxonomy (NCBI): domain Eukaryota; kingdom Metazoa; phylum Arthropoda; class Arachnida; order Araneae; family Macrothelidae; genus Macrothele; species Macrothele yani. Next base: position 59,752,077 of record CM076997.1, on the reverse strand, counting down.
AAATCAAGATAAAGCACAGATGCTCACAGACACAGTTCAAAGCTATTGTGGCTTGATGTTAAGATGCTGAGGGTAGTTCCTGGGAAAGAGCTTGGCAGCACCTTTCTTGCTGCTGAGGGTGCACGCTACTCTGTAATATAAAACAAACAAAGAAACAATACTGTTTTCATTTTTTTTTTTTTTTTTTTTTTTTTTTGGTAAAAGGGATTTCTTTCGGTTAGCGAAAACAGATACTAATGTAAGAATTTTGTAAAAGCAAAGGTGGAGTAAAGCAAACTTTCAGAAAGTGGGGGATACATGTATCATATCCAGGCTTTTAGCATAAGGAATGTATTCTAATCATGCATTTACTGTTGGTTTTTTTTGTGTTGTTCAGCACACACCCCTGAATCGTTTAAAAAAATTAACTTTGAATTTTATAAATTACATGCCTAATTTTATTTATCAATTGCATGATGACAGACCGTCACACCTTTTTCTTGAAATTGTGAAAAATATACACAAGATATGAATTGCAGAGTAACTAAATTTATCATTAATTCATTTAGTGCATTTTTAAGTTACCTATAAATTTACCCAAAGATTTCAAGTAATACTCTTAATGTTTTTGCATGATGCAACCCATATTATGAATACTATTACATTCATTGTTCAGCCAAAAGAAATAGTGAATTTTTGACAAACACATACACTGTATATTTGAGAACAGCTGTCTACTGACATCATATTAAAGCCTTTCCAAATGTGGGGTAAATTCACTGTATGATGCATCACCCATAGATCTGTGCAATATTGCTTGCAACTTATAGGCTTATCGCTTTGAGAGCCATAGAAATAAAATAAAAACATATCATAACATAATGAAGGAAGAACTTCACTATAAAATGTTTTTTGTTATGCTAAGAAGAAAACATAACCACTCAAAATTATAAAATAAAAAAGAATTTGGACTAAAGAATATACAGTAAGTTTTTGCTTTGAACCATCTTTTAAATGCAAGTATGTAATACTATAGAGGTCAATTCTGATGCATTTTTTTTTGGGGGGGGGTTCTAATATTTTTAAATAAAGAACTCAGTCTCCAGTTGTACAATCATCACTCTTAAAAAAAAATCAGTTGAATAATCATCAATTGCAACAAACTCACTCTTCAGTGTTTTAAAACTCACTGCATTCACCTGTCTGGGCTAGCTGACTTCTTTTTTTTTTTTTTTTTGATTGGAGGTTTAACGACCACCGTGAGCAACTCAATGGGCTATAAGCAGTCGCCCATCCCTAATTTAGGGTCACTGGTTCCAGGGAAGGGAGAGAACCAGTGCCGTAAGACAAACACAACATCCATGCCTCACCGGGATTCGAACCCGGACCCCGTTCGGACGAATGATCAGAGGCCATCGCTTAGACCACTGCGCCACCGGGGCGGCCTAGCTGACTTCATCAGATTTTTTCCTGGTCATCTATGAGTAGTAATACTCACCCTGCACCAAGAAAACTTTCAAAAGACTGCAACAATCCTAGAATTGCACGAGCACTTGAATTACAAGAGCTAGCTGACTTCATCAGATTTTTTCCTGGTCATCTATGAGTAGTTTTACTCACCTGCACAAAGGAAACTTTCAAAAGACTGCAACAATCCTAGAATTGCATGAGCACTTGAATTACAAGAGCTAGCTGACTTCATCAGATTTTTTCCTGGTCATCTATGAGTAGTTATACTCACCCTGCACCAAGGAAACTTTCAAAAGACTGCAACAATCCTAGAATTGCATGAGCACTTGAATTACAAGAGCATATATAATTTTTCTAGCAATCATTTTTAGGGCACGCACACCTGAATCAAATATCAATGTGAGAGGAGTTCCCAATGAGTACCAGATCCATGTGCATTTTCTTTAGATGCGCTTTTTTAATATACTGATTATTTTACATTTGAATATCATCATGAAAGTACAAAAAGTTAACTATTTTTTTATTCCATTCTTATCACCCCTCCCCAAAGAGCTTTTGGAGCAGAGTTATAACTATTTTTAACACTATGAAAAGAAGATATATCAACTAAAAAGGGTAACAATGCTTCAGTTGATTAACACTTTTGCCTGTACAGACTTTCACACATTTACACCATATTAAGGCCAATTCATTATTCAAAATACCAGTGGTAAATTTTGAGTGAGTTTCATATACACTCTTTGCCAAAACAAAACGAAGCACCTCAAGAAAGTTGTTTGATTCTGATAAAACTCTGCATGCAAGGACCGCAGGGCCGAACACGCAAATGATAAAAAACTAACGACTAATAACTAAACAGTGATCCACCAGTTCATGGGAACCATGCATTTGAGGAAGGTACATCAAGTGCAAAGCTTGCATTCAGGAATAATTGTGACAGCGGATTGCAGTTGCATTAACTTCCACGGGCTGTCAGGATGCCTTGATGTTGGATCCATGTACACTACGAGCAGTTGTACAGTTTGAGCGAGGCCGGTTGGTCAAGTCGCCATATCGCCTGGCATTTGGGTCAGAGCGGCACAGAAATTGAACGATGTTAGTGCCAATGGGTCGAGGAGGGCACAACACAGCAGAACATGGGCAGTGGACGGCCGAGAGCAATGGAGCAATTGTGAGAGCCACATGGACATAGCTGAATTTATCGCTCTGAACCATCTATGGCCATGTTGCATAGTCTACAGGTACGGAAGTGGCAATCTGGAACGTTGCCAAACAACTTGCTGCATGGGGAGCCATGTTGCATTGTCTACAGGCACGGAAGTGGCAATCTGGAACGTTGCCAAACAAGTTGCTGCATGGGAAGCCATGTTGCAGTGTCTACAGGTACGGAAGTGGCAATCTGGAACGTTGCCAAACAACTTGCTGCATGGGGAGCCATGTTGCATTGTCTACAGGTACGGAAGTGGCAATCTGCTGAATGGGGACTCCATTCAAGGATGACACTCCACAGCCTACCATTGACCCACTAGTGAGCATTGCCAGCACCGGTTGCAGTGGTGTTGGGATCGATCAACATGGGATAGTCTCCAGTGGCATCGTGCTGCCTTCAGTGATGAGTCACAGTTTGCACTCTGTGCAGATGAGCAGTGCATACATGTCTGTAGGCAAGCTGGCTAGCACACAGATCATGCCTTTACGTGGAATAGAATATGGCTCGCACACCGGGAGTGACTGTCTGGGGAGATATTTTATATTACAGCGAGACACCATTGGTAGTCCTCCGTACCACCCTCGTGGCTCTACCGTACGTTGACAACATTCAATGGCCTGTGTTTGCCATTCCTGTTGCAGCATCACCAAGCAATTTTTCAACAGGATAATGACCTGCCACACAGCACACAGTTTTCCCAGGCCTGCCTCCATAATGTCAATACCCTTCCATGGCCAGTCCAATTGAACATGTTTGGGACATGATGGGATGCCACTTATGCCTATCCCGGCATGTTGGCAAACTGGCTCGCAGCCATGCTATACCTCGAGACAGTATCAGTGAACTGCATGTGCCTGTGCTATGCCAGGTAACCGCTTGTATCAAAGCCAGAGGTGGCGCTACAATGTACTGAGTTGTTCCACTCATGTAGCTGTTTTATCTAAATAAATGGCCCAGCTGCTCTGAAATTACAATAATTTCCTTTCCTATACATGTACATTGCACATACCAATTTTCATCTTGATTGGACGATTCCTTGAGGGTGCTTCATTTTTTTTTTTTTTTTTGCAGAGTGTACATTTGATAGTTAGATTTTAATTACTTTCTATCACTGAGCTGGGAACACAGGGGGATAAAGATTAATCGAGACTGTTTTACCCACCTACATTTTGCTGCCAACAAAGTCATTTTTGTAAGTACTCCCTCTGAGCTGCAGTGTGTGATCCATTAACTTCCTCTACAGAGTAAAGAAGTGGGATCCAAAATAAACTTAAAGAAAACAAAACTGCTTTTACAGGAACTGAAAATTTAGAGGTTGAGGGGACAAATTTAAAAGTAACTGATGGCTATATCTACATTTCAGAACAGCTATCAAGAAGAAACAAATAGGCATATGAAGCTTGGTTGGAATGCATCTGGAAGATACAGTATAATTTTCAGCAACAATTTACCATTATGTCTCAAAAGAAAAGTGTTTAATTAGTGCATTTTTCTAGTTCTTATTTATGGATCAGAGACATGGAGCTTAACTAAAAGGCTGCAATGCAAGGCTGTAGACAACTCAAAGAAACATGGAGAAAGGCTGTTTGGTATAACCAGGAAAGATTAAGAGGAATTTTGGATTAGAAAAATGACAAGAGTTGATGGCATCATGATCAAAGTAAAAACCCTCAAAGTGGCAAAGAGTTGGACATATTTGTTAGAACTATTCACTGGTAGGATTGAACTACTACACTGGATACAACACGAAAGAAAAAGACCCAGAAGAAGACTACATAAGAAAAAGATGAAAGCATGCTGCAGCGACATGGAGGAGATTGGCTTAATACAGAGCTTTTTGATCTGCGTGAAGGTTGGGAAGACCTTCATGCATCAGTACACTGGGAATAGTTGATTATGATTATACATTTTATATGAATTACTGATAGGAATAGCTGCTCAGAAAGAAGTACAGTAGAACCTCATTTCTATATTTCTCACTTACAACATTTTCAGGCATGTGATTGTCTAAGCATCCAATTAACTGAGAACACCAAAAGCTGTTCCGAGATACACATAAATAAAACGAACGTGACAAACGCAAAAATAAAAAATTATTATTGTTATTTGTTATATAAATATATGTGTATGTTTAAGCAAGTAAAGTTAAATGCAAAAATAGCAATACTGAAATATTAAAATGTTTTACTTACCAGTCTACATTTTTAAGTGCGAATTTCCTTGCCAACATTAAGATTTAATAAAAGTATATATCATTTCCTATTTTTTCCCCGCACAGTATCCCATTTATTAAATCAACTTTTAAATTAATTGATAATATTTAGTAGTAGCAACAAATGTACTTATTCTATGTGGGTGGGCACTCATTTTGTGCTGTGCGTAGGGCCCAATTCTGTGTAAATCGGGGCCTGTGCTGGCCCGGTGCTGTGCATTCTTTCTTCCACTTGGCTGTCAAACAAGCAAAACACATTCCTCCTCCTCGAAAAAAAAAAAATGGGAAAGAAACAAAGAGCCGCATCACGAACTTTATTCAGAGGATTCCGGCCGACGTAATCAAGGCCCGGTGCCGTGGGTTTTTGTTTTTTTTTTTTTAATTGGAGGTTTAACGACCACCATGAGTAACTCAATGGGCCATAAGCAGTCGCCCGTCCCTAATTTTGGGTCACTGGTTCCAGGGAAGGGAAAGAGCCAGTGCCGTAAGACAAACACAAAGTCCATGCCTCACCGGGATTCAAACCCGGACCCCTTTCGGATGAATGATCAGAGGCCATCGCTTAGACCACTGTGCCACCGGGGCGGCCAGTGGTTTCTTTCCACTTAGCTTTAAAACAAGCAAAACAAATTCCTCCTCCTCGGGGGAAAAAAAAAGAAATAAGGAGCTGCGTCATGAACTTTGTTCAGAGGCTTTTACATTGATTAATTACAAAACCAGTAAAACATTCTTACTTAATACACTGCTGGACAATTGCTAAGGATGGTTCATAAACGGCTATATAGCGCATAAAAAAGTAAGTGTGGTTGGATGCCAAGTGAAATAAAATAATGTCTGAATGCCAGGAGATTACAAGAAAGACAATTTATTGGGCTCTGAAATCCAGAAGGCTTTGGAATGTGTTCAAGGGACAAACAGGCCATTTTGTTCAGAATACGTAAACTTAAAAAAACGCAATTACCGTCCGCAGGCGTTCCGGCGTAAGATGTCAATACAGGATATGGCCACCATGGAGGGCGATGCAAGATTCCACACGTCGTGTCATGCTTTGCACAACATTATCAAGCAGCTGTTGGGGTAATTTTTCCCATTCCTCTGTCAGTGCACGGATGAGGGTGTCCTTGTTTATTGGAGGGCATTGGAGACCAGCAAGACTCCTCCCCAAAGCATCCCACACATTTTCAATGGGATTCAGATCTGGAGAACGTGCTGGCCATACAAGGCGTTGAATATCCTCGCTCTCAAGACACTCTTGGACAGCGACTGTTCGATTACATGTTACGTTGTCGTCCATGAAAATGAATATCACCGACAGCACCACGGAACATGCGAACATGAGGTAGCAGAAGATCATTAATGTATCGTTGGCCAGTCATAGTCCCAGTTGGAAGCACATAGAGGGACGTACGGCCATTGATCATGATGCCAGCCCATACCATGACACTACATGTCGTATATCGGTCCCTTTCCTGTATGTTTGCTGGACAATATGCAGTACCACTATCACGCCAGATCAGTTGTCGTCGACAATCAGACGATAGACTGTATCTACTCTCATCTGAGAAGAGGACAGCAGACCAGTCGTTATCAGTCCAACTGCGATGTTGATGGCACCATTGCAAACGGGCGGTACGGTGACGTCTGGACAATGGGATGCACACAACAGGACGGCGGGCATATAGTCCTCCTTCATGCAAACGTCTGGCGACAGTTTTTCGTGAGATCTGCTTGCCAGTAGCAGCCATAAACTGATTTGCTACCTCACTAGCTGTGCTGTGCCTGTGTCTTTTTGTTGATAGCACTATGGTTGGTTGGTTGGTTGTTGGATTTTATTGGCGCAAGGGCCAGGTTTGGCCAAAGAGCGCCAGACAAAGAACGATCAGCCACAGATTTTTAAAAACGTGAATAATGATTAAGATCAGACAGGCTTGGTAAAAGTTGAAAAAGAGTATGAAGAAAGCAGTGAAGAAAAGGTAGTTAATGAAATTTATTAAAAGTAACATATTTACTAATGGAAAAGGACGAACCGTCACTCTCCTCCCCCCACACTCCTCTGCAATGCTGGCAGAGGGCGGGGACGAACTGTCACTCTCCTCCCCCCATGTTCCTCTGCAATGCTGGTAGAGGCTGGGGACGAACTGTCACTCTCCTCCCCCCCGTGTTCTTCTATAATGTTGGGTGAGGGTGGGGACCTCGCTGAGGCCGAGACAGTTTGATGGACACCGCACACCTTTGCGGATTGAGGGCCGGGTCTTCCGCACGTGCAGGCTGTCTGCTGGGAACCGGAAGAGGCGGGCGTCTTCAAAAGAGAAGGCGAAGACGCAGCTGGTCGAATAAGCTGGAGCTCGGTGAAATCCACCTGTGTCGCTTGTTCAGCTGTAGATCGCTTGGCAAGTGCGGCGAGAGCTACAGGGCGCGGAACAAAAGGCTGCACGGGTTGTGGCTGAGACTGAACAACTGCGGCAAAAGTACGCTGTCGGTTGTTGGGAATACCCAACTTGGCCTTGGCAGCAGGGTACGAGAGGCCCTCCAGGGTCTTGAGGCGCTGGATCGCCTTCTCGTCGTTCCACTTCGAACAGGACCTGGCATAAGCAGCGTGGGAGTCACCACAGTTTACACAGCAGGGCTCTGAAGTGCATCCAGTCCCTTCGTGGTCGCGGGAACCACAATTGGCGCACCTCGCAACACTGTTACAGGACCGCTGGGAATGTCCATACCTCTGGCACTTAAAACAGCGTAGAGGATTTGGTATATAAGGACGAACTGCACATAACAAGTAACCAGCCTTGATTTCAGTAGGTACCTTCGGGCTGTTAAAAGTCAAAATAACATTTCGTGATTTGATCAGCGCGCCATCGCGCCTGAAAGTCATGCGTCTGGCAGCTATGACACCCTGATCAGCAAGTTCACACACAAGTTCATCTTCATCGCAGACCAACAAGTCGGGCTCAGAAATGACTCCCTTGGAGGTGTTGAGATACGGATGTGCCGTCACTTGAACTGGAATATCCTGAAGTCTGGTCAACTGCAGAAGAGATTTGCTCTGAGAGAGAGTGCAAGTTTCCACAAGCAGGTCTCCAGAGCGTAGCTTCTTCACTGACTTCAAAGAGCCAGCAACACCCGCAAGTGCCTTCGAGATGAAAAAAGGAGACTTTGAGGAAAGTTTCAACATCTGGTCAGTAGAAGAAATGACGAGAAAAGTAGCTTGAGGTATCGAATCTGCAAGTGTAATGCGACGTTTCTGAGCTGACGGCTCAACACCTGGATCTAAAGATACGTCGCGGTGATGTCGTTTTTCAACGAAAGTTCTCTTCAGTGTGTTATGTGTGGGAGGTGGTTGAGGCAAATTTGGCGCCTGATGAATCACCATATCCTGTTGCTTTTTAAATTTTGAGGAGGGTTTATGTTTCCCCATGGGAGTAAGAAAGAATTCATCTGCAACGTACTCCGCCCACAATCGAGCCCAACAGGGGAGAACTGGAGGTCCGCAAGCCAAAAATATGACGCAAGACACAGTTCTAGAGCTTAGTTGCAAATATAGTCCGTTGGCTGTGATCACACGCACTCGGCGGACACTTCGGCCTCCGGGTACCGTCATGCCAACGCCTTTGGCATGATCCCACAGCCCCCGGGCTCACCCTGCCGTGCAATACGACAAAAAGCCGCTAAAGCCCTGCACACAACTTGGTACAAGACTTCTGACCAGAGGTGGGTTAGGCTCTAGCCTCCCGTTTACAGCGAAGCCGGGGTCGAAGAGGAGTGTTGGTACACAGGAGGCACTTAACCGGTCTCCTGCGACCTCAGCCGCCAGACATCCCATTTCCGCCTCACGGGTCTCCGCACGCGGCAAACATGCAGGTAGGTCTAGCACCCAAACCAGCTAAAAGGAAAAAAAAAGAAATCCAAAGAAGACAAATCCTGGCAGGGAACCTAAACGGAATCTCAGCAACCTACGAACTGAGCGGTTAATATAAATCAGTTAGTGGTGGAGGGTAACAAAACCACAAGACCGGGGTGTTAGTACATAACGTGGTAGAGATTAGGTAGAGAACACAACACGGGCAACTAGCCAGTGGAGAAAATAAATAAAAACGAAAAAGCGAGACACAAGACCAGCTCGGGAACGTGGGGCAGCGACTCCCCAACAGCTGGATGAACAGCCGTCCCTGCAAACACCAACAGCAAAGCGGTGGCATGACATCAGATGTTGACCAGTCACAAGGTCAGCTCGGGCCGTGGGGGCGCTCGCTCCCCAAATAACTGGAAAACCAGTTATCCCCGTGCGGGGGATAGCACTATGTAACGATCTTCTGCAGGTGTCGTACTGCGAACACGACCTCCCCTGTGACGTTTGCTACACTCTTCATTTGTTTGAAATGATTTCCAAAGCATTGAAACAACACTGTGGCTGACGTCGAACTCCCTGGCAACATCTGTTATTTTTTGCCCTTCGTCAATCTTGCCAATAATACGGCCACGCGTAAAATCATCTAGGTGATGTCGGGAAGACATACTGAAAATTGCAAGTTCCTCAATTGATTCTTTCGCTTTCAACTTTGTGTTTGAACAACAACGGTCAATACGCGTCAAATCCTTTATATCTTTTATCAGCGCTATGACGTCACGAACAAGTTCGGCAATCCAAAATTTCCATACGCACAACACGTCTTACTGTATCCCGCACTTATGCTAATTTCCACATTTTCCTGCCTTCCATTTTATGGTTGCGATCGTTGCTATTGTCATCCGTCCTTAGCAATTGTCCGGCAGTGTAACAGCGAAAATGTGAATTTCCGTCATTTTTCGTTGTCGTCCGTAATTCTGTAAACAAAGGGGGGAAAATCCGCAATGGTTGGCATCTCTGGACGCCTATGATACTTTCACCCGCCAAAGAGAGAGAAGGTTTGTAACGTAAATGTCCAATCACATGTGAACAGGACTTTTCTTTCTCTTCTATGCGTACGATGGCCAGGGCTCCACCCAATCTCTCAGCTGATTTTGCCCCCTCCCCCGCCAATAAATTAAACAAATAGCAGTAGAAATGGTGGAGGTGAACTGAAACAGCAGAGTGTTACCCTAAAAAAACCTGGTTGCGAGCAAACCGAGACGTTTGAAGGGGCGTCACCCACAGATATCTCGTTGGCTGAGCAGCAGCAGGAAGATTACACCTTATGACTGACATATCGCCACTTACCTAACGAATATTTCTCTTTTGCCCTCCACCCCCCACCCCCACACCAAACATATCAACAATCACAAACTTTTGTCAAAATCCTGAGATCCCAAATGACAAGTTCAGCGCGGATTTCCGTTTTTTCTAAAAAGTGAACTCACGGAATTCCGCTAATTAGTGGAAGAATCACATGCCTGCATTTTTTTCATTTATACATAAAATGTTGCAAATCCAAAAATTCTAAATTGATCTTAATGTTATATTTTTCTGGTTTCATTTATAAGTTTTTGCTGTTATACGTTAATTTTACTTAGTCTCTTGAAAAACATACAAATGAGGTTCCACTGTAATTACAAATTACTTCTTTCTGAACAAGGATTACAGTCATGAGGTTACATACTACATAGACCGCAGTTATTAAAGCTTTCAGCAGGGGAGGGTTGAACCTCGCATCACTGATAACTAGAAAAGGTTTTCACGATTGCTGGAAAAGAAAGTGCTAACTGTTCAGATATACCAATTTTTAAAGAACAGGGACTTAAATACAAGGAATAGTATGTTCTTGTATTCACAGCTTACTTGGCCTCTTATACTTTGTTGTCTGCCTTCTGTGGAGTTCATTAGTAGCCATATCATCAAATATACAGAAAATAAAAGGTTTATTGAGATAGTCACCTGTTTGCTGTAATGAGATTATAAATTCACACTTAGATGATAAATTCCAGGGCTACTTCCAGATAAGGTGCATTTGAAAATATTTTAGTCATGACTTAATTATTTCAGTATGCAGTGTTATGCTTGAATACTTTGCTAAGAACCTTCCTCAGATCTTCAAAGTGAGGTTCAAATACTACCTGGGTTCAAAATATTTGGGATGTTGGGGTGGATCACCTCAATATCATATGACTATAAAAATAAATAAAAAAGATAATATAAAAATAAATGAAAGATAAAACTACAGTTGTTGTTGTTTTACAGAGATGAAACATAACTCTCCACATACTTGATTTTGTTAAGTTTCTGTTCCTCAAGTTGCTGGGCTGTTTTGCCACATATATGGCTGAGTGGCAGTGCAATTCTGCAGTGCCACTATCTCTAGGTATCAGAACCTAATTTTCCAGCATATGTTCTTTTATCTAATTCACAGCAGTACTTCCTGGAATCCAAATGAATGTAATTGCACAGCACTTAAAAGTTTTGACTTTTTAAAACTAGGGTAAGATGATGCCTAATCATTGTAAAGTTTGGAAACAAAGTTTTACAGAATTAACTGGCATTTTGCGTTATGGACAAAATCCACTTTCTGCTTTAAAATCTGTAACTGTACCACAATGCAATTCATATCACAAGAAATGACTACAAACTTGAATAACATTCATTAATGAAGTGAATATTTTAAATATTCCTTTAAACTATTCGTTTTGGATACTCGGGTTTTAGAACCAATATAATGAACACATGAAATTTTGAAGCAAACTTAAACACACTGATAAAGCTTTGCTGATAATTCTTTTTAAGTGCTGTCACCACGAATCCCTCATTTCACAGATTTAATTTAAAAGCTTTATATCACTCGCATTCATTTTGCACGTATTTCAAATAAAAATACATATGTATACTTATTTTATATGAGCAAGAAATAATAAAGGGATGCACACTTTAGTGCAAAATGTATCACAGAGCATGGTTACTGAAGGAACGTTCCACTTATTTCAAATAAAATGCTTACATATCGCAGAACCTCAATAGACATATTTTTACACATTTCACTGAATTTCCAAGGAGCTAGAAATATTCACTTTATACTGGAAACATTTAATATTGTTAAGACAAATATCACAATACTGAGTCTTTCTGATAAGAAAGAAAGTAATATTGTTAAGACAAATATCACAATACTGAGTCTTTCTGATAAGAAAGTAATTTTAAGGAGTGGTGTGACAGACAGTCAGGGAAGTCTTGAGCTTTATAAACACAATTTGAACTCAGTCTCTCTGCATATTACAGTAAAATTCCAAACAGTTTTATACCACTATTTCTTGTTTTGAAAATGACATACTTCTAGTATTTTCACCTTATAAAAGACTGATAAAGTTCAGAAAAATGTCATGAGCATATGTAAGAAATTTTACACTGACTACTTACAGTGAACTACCAAAACAAATTAGAATACAGGAAAGATATGTTCTAAAAATATTTGACTCTATTTAAGCAGTAGTCTAACTCAAAAAGACTTCCTACAGTAAAGTCAAAATTTCCATATTGTATAATGACTTATTTTGCATTTTAGTGAAAAGGCAAAAACCCATATTCAGCACTAATGAAATAATTAATACCACATATTTTTATGATTTTAATGTAACACATAAAATTGAGTAGCTGATAGCTAAATAAAATTTCATTTCTTTCTCTAATACCAGCAATTAAAATGAAAACTTCATGCATGACTGTGATCATGGCAAAAGAGAACATGTTAATAAGAGTACCTATTAAATACTAACCAAAAATGTTTACTACTTAACATTTCTTTTTTCCAGTTCAGTGTCACACACTCTTATTTATAGAGTGAAGTGAGATTACAGGGCATGGTGAAATATGTACATATTTTCAAAAAAGACTATTGTCATACTCTAAAGCAGAAAAATATGCAGCTATCACAGTATGTAGCACATAAATATTCCATTTTAACATCAGAAAACTTGAATCCTTGTGTAAATAAAATCTAGGAATTTACTTAATTTATTCTGTACAATCAATGAGTTCAAAAATTCTTCAGCATCTTCTGTTAAGATTTCATTTAGGAATCCTTATTTGCCACAACCATTCCATGCAATACTTTTCTCTTTATTGATTCTGGAATATAAACAGGTGGTTGCATAGAAGCCCTATACTACCGCCGAAATACTTTTTTGAAGTCTTTCAAAGTCTTCATCATAAGTGGTGCAGGTCGATACTCTGAAAAGCATAAATTATTTCAAATTATTTTAATACTTAGGACCTGCACATGAAGTCAAAACAATAAAGAAAACAAATTGCATCATTGGTCACAAGTATCAGGGGCAAAAATGAAAAGATCATGCACCTCCTTCTCGTAAATTCATAAATATGGGCATTTGCTATTGAACAAAGCATTCAATTTAATGGACCTGACTAAAATTCTGTGTTGAATAGGAAATACTCTCTTGAAATACAATGGAAGTCATATCAGTTCAAATATGACAACTTGATGATCAACACGAATTTCGTGGAAAATTAAATGTGAAAAATTGATACTTTCTTTCACAAAAAATAAGGACTTTTAAACAACCTCCCCCCTAAAAAAAAGGCTTAAGGACTTTACCAATTGCAAATGCAACAACGACACATGCACAAATATACTTTTGCACAGGACTTAACTACGCAAATGGAAGTGTGCTGATGAAGTTTGGAATATTTTTCCTTTCAATTTAAATTTGTAAATGAAATAAATTAGAATTTTATGCAATTTAAAAGAGAGTTCTGCTGGTCAAATAAGTTTTCCTTCCCGAGAGAATAATCACATGTGTAATAAAGTGCCGGTAAATTGTAAAACTGTAGTTCCAGTTATGAGTTCGAAGACTGAATTTTGCAAGTAATCTCATGTTTTAAAATGCAAAACCAAAGTCAAAATTGGATGTCAAGATTTCCAATTTTGCACTTAATTTTGTAACTGAATAATTGTTGTTTACATACAAAAAGGGGAAATACAAAAGTAAAATATCAGCACTAAGAGATGGCAGATCTGCTAACTTTTCAAAATCAAAAACTGGAACATCAAAGAGTGTTCAGCGGTGCACGTATTTACAATTCATAAATAATAAAATTATATATTATAGATTTAAGACCCCCCCCAAAAAAACCAGCTTCTGTTGGTTTTGCATTGATCTCGAGTATGACCCAAATGACAATAAAAAAAGCAGAATTCCGCAAATCCATGGAAGAATCTAATGTATGAGAAAGAAGTGACTACTAAGAAATTGAAAAACACTTATTTCATGGAAAATTAAATGTGAAAAATTGATACTCTATTGATTAGTTTTTAAGAAGTATGTATCAGAAATAGGGATACATGCATTTCATCAGAAAAAATTCTTAAAAAATATGAAGTCTCTCCTTTTCACTATAACCGAAGATATTAAAACTGAGGAACATAATCACACACACACACACACACACACACACACACACACACACACACACACACACACAAACAGAAAACATCAAAAAATAAAAATACAACCATGCAGAGAAAAAAATAAAGGAAAGTCGGAAAAATTGAATATGTGGAAACGGAAGATGAAGTGATATTTTCGCCGCTGCTACTCGTTGACTTTTTCTCGTTTTTTTCAATCGAAACATCTTGAAAATACGAAAATAAACCTGACGCAGATGTTTAATAACACTATTTCACTGAGATTTTTTATTTCCACAGCATACTTGATGTTTTCAATATTCTGTAGAAGACTGACGATTTCCATGGTAACTATGCAAAATCTGTAATACTGGGAGACTCTTAATCTTTCTTCCCACTGCATGGTCTTACTCAGCATCAAAAGGAACATTGTGCATGGAGAATTTACTGTGCCGAAGTCCCGACAATGGCGACAGGGCATGGCGGTTCTGGCGCAAAATCTGCATTTTGCACCAAGATGGTGCAAGATTTTTGTTTTGGTGCACACTGGCGCAGAATTCCCATCCCTGCGCGAGGCACCGCATCAGTGCCATACATGTGCCACCGTAAACTAGTAATTACAGTCTTATTTATACTCAGTTTGAATTTCATGTAAACTTCGTACATCCAGAACAAATAAAAATTAGCTTCCTTCTTTCTCTTTACTGCCTCTTCAATCTGCAACTCACTTTTGCTCTCTGCCAACAGGACAGTGTCATCAGCATACAGCAATCTGCACACGTAAGTATCACCAAGACATAAACCAGTATTATCTATTTTGGCATCATGCATGCAAGCATCCATAAATATAATAAACAGCTGTTGTGACATTGCACAACCTTGTCTGACTCCTGCACCAATAGAGAACCACTTTGATAGAACACCATTCAATCGTACACAAGTTCTACAGCCAGCATACATGGCTTTTACACTGTTAAGTAGGTTCCCAGTAACACCATATTCGTTCAATACCTTCCACAAAAGTGTCCTATTTCCTCAGTTGTAAGCTTTCACTAAATCTATGAAGGCAGCAAAAACTTTCTTACCAACAGCCAGATACTTTTCAATCATCATGCATAATGCAAAAATCTGGTTAGTGCAGCCTTTACCAGGTATAAAACCACTCTGAACATCCCACACTTTCACTCATGTAAGACCCTGTACTTTTTCAATAACGACCTTACCAAACACTTTCCCTGGCACACTCAGTAGGCTAATACTATGATAGTTCTTGCAGTCAGTCAGATCGCCTTTTCCCTTATACAAGGGAACAATGATAGCCTCCTTCCAACCCCAAGGGACCATTCCTAACTCCCAGCACAACTGGCAAATTTCAGTTAACCAGTCAATTACAGCCACCACCATATTTCAAGATCTCAGCAGTTATGCCATCAACTCCTGGAGCCTTGCCATTCTGAAGAGATTTAAGATCTTTACACACCTCTTCTCTTGAGATCTCTCTTGTGCTTCCATCCTCCACTGCGACATCTGTTTTTGCCTCAGAATCACCTTTGCTTTCCTGATCTAATAACTCACAGAAGTATCCACCTCATCTTTCACTTAACTCATTGGGCTCCCATATCATTTCCCTGATCCTATTCTTCACACAACTTACAATCCCCCCCCCCTATTTTTCCTGAGTCTCATGTACTTCCAGAGTCTTCTTATCTTTTCAAAAAGCCAATACATGCCTTTCCACCTTCTCCTTCCTATCTTTTGCCTTACTCTGGCGAACCAGCTTAGCGGCTTCACGCTTCTTACAGCAATATTCATCCACAGGAACTCTACCGTGCGACATCCCCAAATAGGTTTCCTTCTTTCTCTTTACTGCCTCTTCAATCTCACTATTCCACCAAGCATCACCTCTATTGTTACCCACTATTGTGGTGCTACAGACCTGTTCAGCAGCAGTGACAACACAGTTCTTAAAACATCCCCACTTCTTTTCTACATCCCTCTCACAAGACTTCAGCTCCTTCAGTCGTTCTCTGAGTAGGTCAGAATAACGATGATCTTCAGGGAGCCTTTCAACCTTTTTCTTTCTATCCTGGGCCTCTTTTTATTTCTTTTCCTCCAACCAACATTCAGTTTCACTTTTGACACTACCAAGTACTGATCAGAACCAACATCTGCACTTCTCATCACACGAGTGTCAACAACTAAGTGTTTCAGATGCTGATCGTAAACAACAAAATCCATCACACTCTTTTGACCAAGAGCACAATTTTCCCAAGTATATGTGTGGATATATTTGTGGTTGAAAAATGTATTAGATACACACATGGGCGTCCGCTGGGGGAGGGGGCAAACGGGTCTACTTGCCAGGCCGCGCTGGCTCTTTTAAAGTTTTCGCCAATTCATTTGCCAAATTAAATATTTTATCGCAAAAATGTTATAAACAGTACAGAAAGGTAATCGCCAAAGCTTTTTTTTTCCACCGCGATTTGTTTTTTCAAATTGCGAAGATGGCGTTCGGCAGTGCGACCCCTGTGAAAAAGTACTCGGAAGAAACTTTCTATGAAACGTAACACTCAAGTTCACACAAAAGGAAAGAAGAATGGAGTTCATGTTCAAATAAAGCATTCAAAAGAAGAATGGAGTTCATGTACAAATAAGTGTTCAAATCCTAATCCTCATAATTATTTGGTATCATGTTAGCAATAGAATGTACCTAAAATTTAGAAAAATTACTTCTATTATACTTAACTGAAAAATAAACTTCACAATTTTTAAAAACCAGTACTTGGGGGGGGGGAGAGAGCCCAGGTCTCGGACCCGAGATACGCCACTGACTGGCCACTACAGCTTCAGGTAAAACATGCCAAGAAGCTCATCAGTTGGAATCTGCTTCAAGTACAGCAACATTTCTCGTCTGTCTGATTACAATTTCAACCTATTCAGCATCACTGGAATCAGTAACACAAGCTCTCCAAGCTGTTCAGTTTGATGTAATGAAAGTGTATAATCATGTCCAGGAACTCTTAAATGTATTCCATGGCCACAGACAGAAAGCAGGACAACAATTCAAGGAAATTTTTTCAAAAGTCAAACAACTGGCAGAAAAAATTGGACATTCAGCAAACCCTTCCCAGACAGTGGGGCCGACAAAAATTCTGTTCCAATGTTGGTGTCTCAACAATAGAAGAATATTTTCGTAGATCAGTCTATGTGCCATATTGAGACTCCATCATATTGTCATTGGAAAGCTGATTTACTGCTAAAAGTTTGCAAACTTTCAGCCTCTTTTCACTTCATCCACTACAAATGGCAAAGCTTACAAAGGAAGAATTCATGAAGCATCTTGCAAAGATCATTAAGCTACATGAAATTGAGAACTTAGAAGCTGAAGTAGTCACTTGGTTTGAAATGTGGTCAGGAAGGAAGAAAAAATGATGGATGTGAAGATGGACTTCAAGGCTTGTTCAAACACACTGATCTATTTCCTTCTGTTTGACAGGCTATTCTTATTGCTCTAACATTATCAGTAACAACCTACACAGTGGAGAGGTCCTTTAGTACTACGAGAAGGGTAAAAACCTGGTTAAGGTCAACAATGGCATTTGAACGTTTATCTGGACTGTGCATGATAAGTGTTCATCGAGAAAAGCTTTTTGAGAATAAACATGAACTCATTCAAAATGTGATTGATAGATTTCGACAAAACCCAAGTCATTTGCAATTTTTATTCCATAGTAGCTCTTTTAAAGTGCAAAACACAGAAAATGGAAGAGGTATAAAAAGATCAATGTCCACCAACATAAAAAAAAAAAAAAAAGCTTTTATACTTTTACTCAATAAAGGACAGTGTAGCCAATGTAGCATTACAATTATTTTATGCAATCCCAAGTTAATGTTTACAAACAAAAAACCTGTATTAAGTTGATTATTGAATTTAGCAATAAGCCAGCCTGCAGTAAGGTTAAATTTTTAATAGATATGAATAATTAGTGGCCAGTAAATGGTAAATGATATATTTATTATTATTGTCCGTTATTTCAATACTAAAATATTGACTATAAAAAGAAAGATGTGTCCAAGTTCCCATTTCATGATATTGCCTCAAACTTCCTTTTGAAATCAGTGTAATTTCAAGAAAATTTCAGAGGGGGCTAACAGTGCTCTGAACCCACCCCTAGCTGTAGGGGCTCTCTGCACTCACCTGGCCCAACCCCCACTATGCCATATAAGGGAGCAGGGGTACTATAAATTTAAGCAATAATTATGATAGTGGGAGTACACCGGTTAGCCTGCCCCCCCTATCCTGGAAAAGTTGCAGCAGACGCCCATGGATACACACAAACCATTTTCAATGCAGAGTTCAATTAATCTTTCACCATTATCATTCACACGAGGATCATTAAACTTACCCAGAACATTGTCAGAAATTGCATTCCGCACACCTACTCTAGCATTGAAATCCCCTGCTATCATAACTTTCTCTTTAGCATCAAACTGGCTCAAAACAGCTTCCAGCCCATTCCAGAAATCTTCCTTCCTATCAAAAGGTCACAAGGAACATACACAACAACAATTACTATTCTCTGAAGTTTCACTTTCAAACGAATCCAAAGGATTTTCTCACTTATGCAGCTATAGTGAATCAAGTTGTAGTTCTTCTTTTCACTTAAAATCACACCGACACCAGCCTGTCCTCTCACATTATCCAGCAGTCCAAAGCAACACACTCAAGGTTCCATTCACTTCTATCTCAATTTCCTTCTTTTTAGTTTCACTTACACACATCACATCTAATCTACACTGAAGAGCAATTGAATTAGAGACAGCTGGCGTTATGCAAATGTGGCGATGTGGGCGGCCCTGTAAACGGAAACGACATGACGTATGCAGCAATCCGACAATATAAGGAGTGATGCGACAGGAATCAGTAAGAGTCGGACGCAGTATGGGTAAGACGAAGGATCTAAGCACATTTGATCGTGGGCAAATTGACGGGGCCCGACGAATGGGTCACTCCATCTCGGAAGTTGTGCAGGCACTGGGATTTTCATGAGCCACTGTGTCACGGGTGTACCATGAGTACATCGAATCCGGTAAAACCATCCCTGCAAGGGCCAACTGCCATGTACAACAGCGTGTGGATGAGCGGGGTCATCGTCGGCTAGCTCGCATAGCAATAGTGGATAGACGGGCCACAGTGCAAGAAATCTCTTGGCAATTTAACGCTGGTGCACAAAAATGTGTAAGCTGCCACACCATCCAGAACCATCTCCTCGCTATGGGGTACAGAAGCCATCATCCCACGAGGGTACCGCTGCTGACCATACATCACAGGGTGCAAAGATTAGCATGGGCACAGGAACATCGCCACTGGACCCCAGACATGTGGGAAAATGTTGCCTGGACTGATGAGTCGAGATTCACGTTGGTACATGCGGATGGCAGGATATGAGTACGGCGCAAACCACATGAAGCGATGGATCCTTCTTACCAGCAGGGCACTCTTCAACCTGGTGGGGGTGGCATTCTCATCTGGGGTCTGTTTACATGAACTGAAATGGGACCCCTGATACGCGTGACATTGTCCCTCACAGGTCAACGTTACCGGGATATCCTGGACGACCATTTGCTCCCGTTTGTGCGTCTTCAACATCCCACTGGGGACCTCATCCTGCAACAAGACAATGCACCATGACATCACTCCCGAATTGTATCCGAATGGTTGGATAAACACTCCACCGACGTGACCTCGCTTCCTTGGCCAGCTAGGTCACCTAACCTCAATCCCATCGAGCACATCTGGGATGCCATCGAGAGAAATGTTCGAGGCTCTGATCCCCCATCCATCAAATCTCCGTGAACTGTGGGAGCTTGTTCAGGGGTCGTGGATCCGCATGGCTTCCCAACGCTTGTCTTGTCGAGTCCATGCCGAGACGAATCGCCGCCGTCATCAGGGCGAAAGGTGGTGTTACACGTTACTAGACAGGTATCTCTAATTCAATTGCTCTTCAGTGTATACTTATTCATTTCTTCAATCACCTCATTCATCTTTCCATTTTTCCCTCTAGTATTCCACACACCAATTTTGCACTCACTCAACCGAGATCTCTTTCTGATATGCCATTTGCAATTTCCAGGTTGTTTCTGTGGTGGAGCATTCTTCTCAAGTGTGGTAGGTCCACCATATCCCACATTTCAGTCAGTTTTGGTATTTCTTTGTGTCTTTTTAATCAGGTAAGTACATCAGTGTGGGGGATTAGCACATGGCTGACGGTTCCAGTTGGCATTCAACCTAATGATTCTGGAACAAAACCCAGTGAGTTGGGAGTCTTTTTGCCAATGTCACACACAACTAGCTGGCAGCTCTCCAAGATTCACAGAGGCCCTTGTTGATATTCTGTGTGCCATTGTTCCCACAGAGTGCCCTGAGGAGGCAAACCTATCTGTTACTAAGATAAATAAGGGAAAAACCAAAGATATGGTTTTTGAGAGAGGAACTGGTAGTACTGAATGTAATATAAGTCTAAATGGTACAGTGATTGACCAGGTTAATGAGTTTGTGTATTTAGGGAGCATGATTGACAGAGAGAACAAAGTGGATGGTGAAATTAGTAGGAGAGTGAATTCTTCATTGAAAGTCATGGCTGATTTGGGAGGTTTTCCCAGGAATGATGGGTTCTCAAGAGAGTCCCGCGTGTTTCTTCTGTAAATCTGGGCACTACAGAAGAAACATAGGAGTTGTTTGTGTGCTGGAGAAATGTGTTACTTATGGGGGGAAGGGGCAATACACGTTCTGATTGGGTGAGAAATGAAGATGTGTTGCAGTTGTGTAATATGAAGCAAAATGTTGTTAGCAAGGTGGAGATTATTATGCTTCGGTGGTTTGGCCATGTTGAAAGAATGAGTGATGAGGTGCTTACTAAGAAAATCTTTTTGGCCCAAGTGGCAAAAAGGAAAGGCAGGGGAAAGCCAATGAAGTCATGGGAGGATCAGATTCAGGAGTGTCTGCATGAGAAAAAGATTACGAGTACGAAGTATAGAAGATCTTGTGTATGGCATGTGATGGATGTCAGTGAACCCCGAGTTTTATGTCAAGATCGCTGTAAATGGATAAGTTTGATACTGCAACAGTAAGTAAAAATTGTCTGGTTGTTTGTATTTCTTTGTGGGGCTAACCTCTGAATCTCAGAGAACAGCTTAGTGATATGTATGTATGTATGTATGTTGAATTTCATGCAAACTTCCTACATCCGAGACAACATACTCTGCAACTCACTTTGGCTCTCTGTCAACAGGACAGTGTAATCAGCATACAGCAATCTGCACACATGGATATCACCAAGACATAAACCAGTGTTGTCTATTTTGGCATAATGCATGCACGCATCCATACATATATTAAACAGCCATGGTGACATTGAACAACCTTGTCTGACTCCTGCACCTTTTTTAGTGTGGATTTTTTTACAATGAAGTTCACTTACATGGAAACTTTTCATTCCACTTACATGGAATCTTCATTCCGTGTGGTTTTGACTACATCTGATAAATCAAGTTGTTAGAGATGCTGGCATAAGAAAGAACTGGGTTGCTGTAAATACTCCTTGTTTTAATGAATTATGTAGTTCTGTAAAAGTTACGAACTCTCCAAATTCCTAACTTACTGTCTGTCACAGTTACACAGTCTGAGATACTTGGTATGAGAACAGTACAGGCAGAAAATACATCAAGAAACAGAACTCTAATATTTGTTTTTCCCATACTGACTTGAGGCTTGACAAAAAGCTAGATAAACTGCAAAATACTGATAAGCATCACTCCTTTTTTTTTACCACTAAAAAATTTCTGCATCTTGAGTGAACTGCAATGTAGTTTACATGGAAGTATTATATGACAGAAGTTTTTAAAGAAAAATGTTAATATGTCATATTATTTAAGAAGCTACTTAAAACATTCAATTTCAGAGCAAATTGCAGCCAAAACTACAGCAAATTTTCCAAGAAGTAAAATGTTGGTAAGCATCTTAAATTTGTTAACAAGAGTTTTAGAATGAATGGCTTAGAAACTCACAGACAATAACCATCTTTTTGCTAGTAAAAAGTCTCACTAGCAGAAATGCTGATGTAAGATAGAATGGTAATTTCTATTTCCCTATGTTGCTGCTCCTGCTCATAACATGTTCAGTTAAAACACATCAGTTATGATGCTGAGATTGGTGAGTGAAAGCAATGTCCACATGAGCAGATAGTATAAGTTCTAGAAACCAGCACAGTTGTATCTCACTGGGGTTGCTTATGAGCAAGTGTTACTCTTTGAACTGGGGTAGTATGGTATGTACAAGCTGTTTGCTCATTGAATTTGGTTGTGCATGTCTTCATACAAATTGGTGGGTGGTTAGTTGAGTTCTACACACCTCTTCTTTTTCATTTTGATTGTTATAACTTTGAAGAGCAAACAGAGCTGCCTCATCACCTGGGAATATCTCATTTGCTAAGTTCATGGAAATTCCTTGCTGAGAACTGTTATTATTTTTTAAATAATGCCAATACTTCTGCATAACTTCATTATTCTGCATTTACTCTGAAAGCAGTGCTATCAACTAGACTTAGCAGTGCAGGTCTTACATATGTGGTTTCCAGTGGCTGTATTTAATTTTCAGTTGTGTGCCAGTGTTGCATCTTTCATTTTCTCAATCACAACTGATGATGTCTATGTCAAGAAAAAAGAACAAAACAGGATTTTTTTAGTGAAACTTCCATTTAAAGTGAGTGAAAACCTTGCACTGTTCATAGGTTACAAACATGTGTAACTAATGCCAATAAACATGCAGTGATTAGTGCTACAAACATGACTAACAACAGTTTGCAAGTTTTACAAATATTCAAGAAAAGTGCTTTCTGAACAGAGAAAATCTGAAGAAATCTTGGATAAAAAAATATGCCTGCATTTTCTTTTCAGCATACTTGCAAATGGATTGAAGCAAAATGCATTACATATTTGACACTAATACAGGATTTCACGATCTACCTTATGTTATTGTGCATTAAAAAAATGCTTACTAAACTTGATCAATGGCATTTTTATTAATATTGCATCTATACAATATGTGTTTTGGCTAAATTCTGCAGAGAAGAATAACATAACACGTTGAAAACCATGATGTGTTTTACAACATTCATGTTTCTTTGGGGGGGGAAAGCATGAGGAAATCAGCACAGAATTTTTGTCATGTGACATAAAGAAGGGATAATCTCCTAATTCTTACCTTAATCAAAAGTTAGATGATTATACTCTTGATGAATCAGCAGTATACACAGATTGGGCAAATTTAAAACAAACTGCATCTATAAAATATATATTTCAGCACCTTGTGCCTCATTTTTAAATCTTACAGCAGGTGATGCTTCTGTTTAATGCAATTTATATAACACATCAGATGTGTAATGTGAAACAAAATATTGTTAATAAAGTAGATAAATATTCTGAGGTGGTTAGGCCATACTGAAAGAATGAGTGATGAGGTGCTAAGAGAATTCATTTAGCTCAACTGCCAGGAAGGGAAGGTAGAAAACAACAAAGAAAGTCATGGGAAGGACTAGGTTCAGGAATGCCTGCAAAAGAAAAAGATAATGAGTATGAAGTACAAAACGTCTTGTGTGAGATGTATGACAGACGTTAAAGAGGCTCAAGCTGTGGGCCAAGATCACTGTAAATGGAGCCACATGATGCTAATAACAGAACATAAAAATCTAACACTATTAGTAACTTTTACTTGGCATATGATCTTTTTTTGAGATGATGGATCCTCTGAATTTCAGAAAACAGCTTAAGCTATTGTATGTATGTAAAACATGCCAAGTTGTAGCTAATGTATCAATACAATGTGCACTACAAGTCCACTTATCATTTCAAATTGGGTTAAATTAAGCTATAGAAACTCTCTCAATACTAACATTCTAAATGATTTACTAGAAACACATCTTAAGTGAGCACCCGCTAGAGATTTTGAACCTTGAAAAGCCACTAACAGTTGGTAGGAGAAAATCATACATAAATGGGAAACGAATTTCCCTGAAGAAAAAATTATTCGCAAATACATGGAAGGCAATACAAATAGAATCATTGGCACTGATGTGCCATATTTTCACTGTTGTCCATATAGCCACTCTTCCAGAAAACTTGAAAATTACATTGCCCTGGAGCGGGAATCGAATCCGCACCTCCAGATTACTGGTCGAGCATGGTATCCGTTACACCACCCAAGACAAGGAAGCTCCAAGCAACTAAAGCTAACCAGATGCAACTTAGAAATCTGAGAACATTTCAGATTTGCGCTAGTCGAAGCAAATATAAGCTTCATCGTAGCGTCCTGACGACCCCTTTCTCACATCCGGAGTTGGACGTAGGTCTTTTAAGTTCCAGTGCTTCACAGAACATCATACCAAGGGTGAGTCGAAAGTTTTGCAATATTTGGATCACTTTATATCTTCATACTAACAAGTTCAACACAGGTAGTGACCATAGATTGGTGAGATGTAAGATGCACCTCAACACTAAACTTGAACGTGGCAAGCTCATAGGACAAACAAAATCTATTGACATAACCAACCTTAAAAAACACCATAATACCTTCAAGTTAGAACTGAAGAACAGGTTCTCTGCTTTAGAAGGCCTAACATCGGAAGAAGTGGACATCTCTGAAGTTAACAGAAAAGTAACCAAAGCTCTTATGGAAACAGCAACAAAATTAGCTGGGTCTAAGAACAAGTTGCATGTGAACAAATTATCAGGAAAAACCAAAATGTTGATGCAAAAAAGAAGAGAGATGAGGACAACTAAAAAAGATGTGACTTCCAAAGTGGAATATATAGAGCTATGCAAGACAGTAAGAAAAAGTATCACTGAAGACGTAAGGAAATTCAACTGTGAACTAGTGAGGAAAGCAATTGAAAACAACCAAAGCCTAAAGATAGCAAAGGGACATCTCAGTAAGGGAAGAAAACAGATTATGGCACTGAGAAAGGAAGATGGTTCTGTAACAAGAAATAGAGGCGAAATTTTGACAAGAGTGAAAGATTTCTACTCCAAATTATATGAAAGGGATGATATATGCACTCCAGACATCATAAAAGATACCAGTACCAGAGTTCCTCCAGTCCTTCCAGCAGAAGTTGCACATGCAATCAAGAACATGAAGCGAGGAAAAGCTCCAGGAGAAGATGGAATTACTGTAGACATCATACAAGAAGCAAGTGGAGAAATCGAAACAGTACTCGCCCAAATTTTCACTCAATGCCTTAATGAAGGAAAGATTCCTGAGGATTGGAACACCGCTACAATGATCCTGCTACATAAGAAAGGTGACATTGAGGATCTCGGAAACTACAGACCTATCAGCCTCCTATCAGTAGTTTATAAAATCTTCACTAAAGTTCTTTCACACCGCTTGAAGGTAACACTGGACATGGCTCAACCGAGAGAACAAGCTGGATTCAGGAGTGGCTACAGCACAATAGATCATATCCACGTGCTGAGAGAACTAATTGAAAGAGCGAGGGAATATGAACTTCCATTGTGCATGGCTTTTATCGATTATGAAAAAGCCTTTGATTCGGTGAAACCATCAGCAGTTACAATGGCTCTGAAAACCTGCGGTATTGAAGATGCATACATTAATATTATTAATAACATCTATGAAAATGCAAGTGCAAAGATTAGGCTGTTTGAAAATACAACACACGTAAAAATTGGAAAGGGAGTGAGACAAGGTGACACCATATCTCCGAAGCTCTTTAATGCCACATTGGAGGGTGTTTTTCAGTCACTGAGCTGGGAAAACAAGGGGATAAAGATTAATGGAGATTATCTAACCCACCTTCGTTTTGCTGATGACGTAGTCATTTTTGCAACTACCCCATCAGAGCTGCAGAGTATGATCCAGGAACTTGCTGACAAGAGTAAAGAAGTGGGATTAAAAATGAACTTTCAGAAGACAAAAGTGATGTTCAATGCTTTTACAAGAAATGAAGATTTATCGATTGATGGAGAAAAGCTGGAGATAACAGACACGTACGTTTATCTTGGACAGCAGATATCAAGTGAGGGTCACATTGATGAAGAAATTAATCGGCGTACAAAACTTGCCTGGAGAGCTTTTGGAAGAAACAGCATAATTTTCAAGAGCAATATGCCATTATGTCTTAAAAGAAAAGTGTTTGATCAATGCATCCTTCCAGTGCTTACGTATGGTGCGGAGACGTGGACCTTAACTAAAAGAGACATACAAAGGCTGCAGACAACTCAAAAAAGCATGGAGAGGTGCATGCTTGGTGTAACCAGGAGAGATAAGAAGAGGAACTCGTGGATCCGAAAAATGACAAGAGTGGAAGACATCATGATCAGAGTTAAAATCCCTGAAATGGCAATGGGCTGGACATACTGCCAGAAGGACAGATCATCGATGGACAGCCGAAATTTTAGATTGGATTCCAAGGGACAGGAAAAGACCCAGAAGAAGACCACATGGGAGATAGGTGGATGAAATTCGAAAGTATGCAGGGGTGACATGGAGGAGACTGGCACAAGACAGACCGTTGTGGAGGAAACTTGGGGAGACCTTCGTCCAGCAGTGGATTGATAATGGTTGACAATGATGATGATGATGATATCTTCATACATACCTATATGACGAAAGCTGAATTCAAAGTATAGGCCATCGTATTGCACCGTTTTTAGCCACCTGTCTGCCAGTTCTTCAATTCCGCTGCAGCACCCGTTCTTGTCCTTTGAGGTGAAGAACTCCTTCATCCCAGCTGCCACCTTCCTCCTGGTTGTTGAAGTGCTGCCCACGAAGGAAGTGGGCCATGGACCAGAACAGGTAATAATTCGACGGGGCAAGGTCCGGACTTTATGCTGCGTGTGGCATCAGTTTGATGCCCTCAAGTTCCTGGAGTTCTGCCCGGGTCATTTGCACAGTATGAGGCCGAGCGTTGTCCTGCTGTAGGTGAGAGTGCTTCCTGTTCACCAGTGCTGGGTACTTCCCCAAAACAGCATACATCTGCTCTAGTTGTTTAGAGTAGAGGTTAGCGTTGACGGTCCGACAGTCTGTAACAAATTTGTAATGGATTATCCCCTAGAAATTCCACCAGACATAGAGCATCACCTTGTGCCCGAAGCGCCCACATTTGGAAACAAGTTCAGGAAGCTGGCCGAGGCACAACCGTTGTCATTATGTATTAGGATTACAGAAACAAACCCGCTTTTCATCGCACGTAACATTTCTCTTGATGAAACGTACATCGCCCGGTTTTTCTATGAGTTCCGTGCACACTTCCACTCAGCGGTTTGCTACAGCTGGCATCAGTTTGCGAGGGACATTACGGCAGCTCCTGTAGAACTTGCCGAGGTCCTGAAGGTGATGAACCACGGTAGCCTGTGATATTCCCAGCTCGCCTCATAATCTTCACGTGCTGGTTGTCCGATTTGCCTCTACGGCACAGCGCACAGCCTCCGAATCCGCGGCTCGTGGCCTACCTGACTTTGTCTGATCGTCGAGGTTTCTGTCACCTCAGCAAAATTTCTTGAACCATCTGGTTGTGGTGCTGTGGTCCATGGAACCTTCCCCATTACAAATGTTTCATGTTGCTTCAGCAGCGTTATGGCTGAGTTCAAACTTGTAAAACAAAAGTTTCCAAATTAGACGGTTGTGGTGTTCATCTTTTAGGCGCCCCAACCACAGACAGAACGAAGACATGTAATGCTGTTCACAACAATGACTACCCCTTTATATCCCTTTTGACAGACTGCAGTGTGCGACTTGAACTAGTTTAAGCATCTGGCATACCCGCTGCAGCACATGCGTTTATGCAAATATTGCAAAACTTTCGACTCGCCCTCTGTACATAAACGGGAAACGAATTTCCCCGAACAAAAATTTCTTTGGGGAAATTCGTTTCCCATTTATGTATGATGTTCTACGACGCACTGGAACTTCCCTACATCCGACCCCGGATGTGAGTAAAGATCATTGGGACGCTATGATGAAGCTTACAGTTGCTTTGACTTAATAAATCTGAAATGTTTCAGATTTCTAAGTTACATCTGCCTAGCATTAGTTGTTTGGAACTTCCTTGTCCTGGGTGGTGTAACGGATACCATGCTCGACCAATAATCAGGAGGTGCGGGGTTCGATTCCTGCTCCAGGGCAATGTAATTCTCAAGTTTTCTGAAAGAGTGGCTACATGGACAACAGTGAAAATATGGCACATCAGTGTCAATGATTATATTGGTATGAGAAAAGTTAAGAGGCTTAATATATTCTCAAGTTTTCTTTAATTGAAAACTACACTTTTCCCCGTGAATTTTTTTTTATTTTCTCACAGACATTTCTGGCCTTTCGGTGACTATTAAGACCTGTTATCAATGTTTTACTTCACTCCACCTTTGTTGTCAACATAGAATGCATCAGTGAAGGAAGACATAATATTCCTCATAATACATGGGAAATCGATAGAATATTCAAAGCAAACAGAATATAAATTCTGAATTTGCTTGTACCACTTACTGGTCATCCACAGATAAATCAATCAAGGAAGAAATATTCCTCATAATACATGGGAAATCGATAGAATATTCAAAGCAAACAGAATATAAATTCTGAAATTGCTTGTACCACTTACTGGTCATGCACAGATAAATCAATGAAGGAAGAAATATTCCTCATAGAACATGGGAAATCGATAGAATATTCAAAGCAAACAGAATATAAATTCTGAATTCGCTTGTACCACTTACTGGTCATCCACAGATAAATCAATGAAGGAAGAAATATTCCTCATAATACATGGGAAACCGATAGAATATTCAAAGCAAACAGAATATAAATTCTGAATTTGCTTGTAACACTTACTGGTCATCCACAGATAAATCAATGAAGGAAGAAATATTCCTCATAATACATGGGAAATTGATAGAATATTCAAAGCAAACAGAATATAAATTCTGGATTCGCTTGCACCACTTACTGCTCATCCACAGATAAATCAATGAAGGAAGAAATATCCCTCATAATACACTGCTGGACAATTGCTAAGGACGGATCATAAACGGCTATATAGCGCATAAAAAAGTAAGTGTGGTTGGATGCCAAGTGAAATAAAATAATGTCAGAATGCCAGGACATTACAAGATAGACAATTTATTGTGCTCTGAAATCCAGAAGGCTTTGGAACGTGTTCAAGGGACCAACAGGCCATTTTGCAGAATACGTAAACGTGAAAAAAAATGCAATTACCGTCCGCAGGCGTTCCGGCGTAAGATGTCAATACGGGATATGGCCACCATGGAGGGCGATGCAAGATTCCACACGTCGTGTCATGCTTTGCACA
This sequence comes from Macrothele yani, assembly GCA_039090855.1. Classification (NCBI taxonomy): domain Eukaryota; kingdom Metazoa; phylum Arthropoda; class Arachnida; order Araneae; family Macrothelidae; genus Macrothele; species Macrothele yani. The sequence goes on along the minus strand of CM076997.1, from coordinate 59,722,500 downwards.
ACATTATCAAGCAACTGTTGGGGTAATTTTTCCCATTCCTCTGTCAGTGCACGGATGAGGGTGCCCTTGTTTATTGGAGGGCATTGGCGACCAGCAAGACTCCTCCCCAAAGCACACATTTTCAATGGGATTCAGATCTGGAGAACGTGCTGGCCATACGAGGCGTTGAATATCCTCGCTCTCAAGACACTCCTGGACAGCGACTGTTCGATGACATGTTGCGTTGTCGTCCATGAAAATGAATCTATCACCGACAGCACCACAGAACATGCGAACATGAGGTAGCAGAGCATCATTAATGTATCGTTGGCCAGTCATAGTCCCAGTTGGAAGCACATAGAGGGACGTACGGCCATTGATCATGATGCCAGCCCATACCATGACACTACATGTCGGATATCGGACCCTTTCCTGTATGTTTGCTGGACAATATGCAGTACCACTATCACGCCAGATCGTTTGTCGTCGACAATCAGACAATAGACTGTATGTACTCTCATCTGAGAAGAGGACAGCAGACCAGTCGTTATCAGTCCAATTGCGATGTTGAAGGCACCATTGCAAATTGGCGGTACGGTGACGTCTGGACAATGGGATGCACACAACAGGACGGCGGGCGTATAGTCTTCCTTCATGCAAACGTCTGGAGACAGTTTTTTGGGAGATCTGCTTGCCAGTAGCAGCCATAAACTGATTTGCTACCTCACTAGCTGTGCTGCGCCGGTGTCTTTTTGTTGATAGCACTATGTACCGATCCTCTGCAGGTGTCGTACTGCGAACACGACCTCCCACGTGACGTTTGCTACACTCTCATTTTGATTCCATCTAAAAGGGTATTAACTGAATACTGAATATATGAATTTTAACGGGACATGGAAAACCCTTATTATAGACGATGTTCTCACTGAAATTAATGAAATAGTCGAAAGCCAACAAAAGGCGGCAGAAAGCTCAACTGCCAAGAAATTTAATACCCTTTTAGATGGAATCAAAATGAGGGGTGATGAAAGCACAGAATACCCAGTGTTTGTGAACCAATCATCGAGAGCGCTAACTTTTAGTGAAAAGGCAGTGCTACAACGTGGGAAAAAATACGCATTTCCACCTAAAACCCCAAGAACAGAAGAGTACATTCCTATCTTAGAAGATATTGTGCAGCGAGTGCATCCAGAACATGCTACCGATCTAAGGTTTAAGCTATTCAGAATCATGCTTAAAGAGTATAATGCTAAGCACAAAAAAAACTGTAAGATTAATAAATTAAAGTATGACAGAAAACAACTAGTAAATCTTTGCAAAGACCCCACGATCAAATTCTGCGAAGCGGACAAAACAGGGCAAATTGTTATTATGGACACTTTGGAATATAATGATAAAATGCGGACGGCCATCTCAGAGCTACAGTGCGATAGCATCAACAAAGATCCCACCGACAAACAACTTACCTTCCTGGCTAATATAAGGAACCACAGCACGTTACCAACAGAAATAAAAAATGCAAACCCTCCAATGGGAGCAGGGATGCCAAAAATATTCTCAAAAATTAAAACTCATAAAGAAAACACACCTTTAAGACTGATTCTATCGAAAAAATCTCACCACTCATCAACCTAGAAAAAAAGATATACAACTATCTATCCCCAATATTCATGAGGAATCAATATACATTAAAGAATAGCTATGAGTTTATAGAAAAAATCAAATTAATTAATCAAGACCTAGAGCAAATAACTATGGCCTCCATGGATGTTAAGGCGTTATACCCAAACACTCCTGTCGAGCTAGCCATCGAATTGATTATGCAACAACTAAGCATCAACAAAGAACTAAACTTATCACAATTGAAAGAGCTAAAGAATACCTTATATTTCATCAAGGAAAACAACATCTTCCATTTTGAAGGAAATATATATAAACAAACACAAGGTGGCCCTATGGGATCCCCATTATCGGCATTATACGCAGAAGTGATTATGGCATACCTCGAAAAAGAAATTATTCAAAATTTACCTGAAAAACCAATACTTTATGCTCGATATGTAGACGACATTATTATAATGTCTAAACTTAACAAAGCCGAGCTACAAGATCTAGCACAGCAGTTTAGCAAAATCTGTAACACCATAGAGCTAACTATTGAGTTTGAAGAGGATAATTGCCTATCCTTCCTGGACATTCAACTAAAGAAAAACAAAAATAGTTTTGAATACTCTGTGTTCAGAAAAGCAACTTACATACCTGTACTGATACCATACTCGTCGCACCATCCAGTGATACATAAAAAAAACAGCATAGTAAACTTGATACGGCGAGCGTACACACACACATCTAACAACAGGCTAAAAAATCAAGAGCTAGAGTTTATCTCGAAAATATCACAAGAGTATGGGTACCCGAGCAAGCTAATTAATAAATGGATACATGAGAGTAAAAAGCATATGACTCAGAGTAAAGAAGGCCAAGAAGTGCACAACCAAAGGAAGATGAGGAATAAAAAATTGAAATACATTGGAGCTTTCCCATACCTGGAAGGAGTGAGTAAAGAAATCAATAGGCACTGTGCTAAATATGACTTACAACTAGGAAGCTCAGTGCACACCGTGAAAAGTATGACTGTCAACAAAAAAACAGAGGAAAAAATGCTAGAAGAATCAGGAACCTACGAAATTCCAATAGCACACATACCCCCAATATCGTACATTGGAAGTACAAAAAACAGATTAAAAAAAAGACTTAAACAACACATATCTAACTGGCAAAAAAAGAAGCCAAAACGGCTTTAGTGCAATTCTGCTTGGAAAACCGGACATTCCCAAAGTTCGATGAAATTAAAATGCTAAAAAAGAATAAAAAATCGGAAAGGCAAATGAGGAGGGAAGAAGCAATATTAATCTACAAAAATAAAGCAAGGGTATGCAACCAGAACGACCCTAGCACATTATCGGGCCTGTGGAAAGAACTAATAAGACAAGAAAAACAACAACAAAAGAAAAACAGGCAAAAAAAGACAAGAAAACCAGGATAGGAGAAGAAATTTAAAAAATTAAAAAAAAAAAAAAAAAAAAAAAAATACGGAAAAAAAAAAAAAGTGTTCTTAACGAAACATAGATGGCGAAATATATCCAGGAAAGTTTTTCCGACGAGTGGCAACAAGGAGTATCGGACTCCATTAGCGCGAAGTTAACCACGAACATCGGTGGTAAAGTCGCCACGCTCCTGAAGATGCCCAGAGTATGGGCGAAAATTTCGAATATAAAGAACGGTAAAAATTGATGTTTGAATCCTAAAGCAAAGATCCAATGAGTATACCCAGCGAAAAGTGTGAGAAGTAAAGCCAGTCATCGCATACAACGGATTTTAGGACAATAACCTCAACAAAGACCGGAAAAACACGTTCGTGAAATGTCCCCGTCGCTAGAAAGGAATGCCAAGGTAAGCATTATCCGCTAGTTTTCTGTACAAGTTACTTTGAAATATCGCACGTAAAGAGAATAGTACAATAATTAGAGCTATATAATAGTCAGAATTAGAACTACTAAGTGGAATTAATTTGAACGCGGTGACTTGACAACAAATGAAGAGATGTGAACGTAATTATTCAATAAAAACACAAGGCATTATGTTCGTTTTGCATGCGGAATCCTTAGAGGAAAACAAAAGGCATTCATTACTTGAAGAATTGGTTCTAAATTCGTGGTAATTTTAGCGAGACGCTATCATTGCAGGCCTCATCGTTGGTAATGATCTCCAATGTTTCTAAATCGCATGTGTGTTAATGAATCGGATTGGTAACTTCTAGTCTAAGATATCTACAGATTACACCCCATCGTGTTATGCATCATTTTAAAGCTACCATCAACAGCAGGTAACCCACGTCAAGAGGAAGCCAAATTTTGCTATGACGCATACTTTACTACTGTTGGGAAAGACACACAGCATAAAAAAAATCAGAAACTAAATGTTACAAATAGGTGCCAGTTTGAAGTGTCATCCTTCCCCAATAGTTTCAAATGCTCATTTTATTATATGATGTGATATTAATTTGCCATAACTCAAGAATACAATCAGTGACGGGGAATCTACAAGGCTAATCCAACAAAAATAAAAAGAATCTTCATTCAAAGAAGAATTGTATAATGTAGTGCATTTTCTACCTTGAACGAACAACATGGGTAAACAAACCACAATACAAGCCATAGAACAACAAGACAGAGAAAGTAGTTACTAGATAAAAACTTACTAAGAGCTTTAGCTGCAGAATTAGCAGGTGAAGTAACAAAAGGTGAACTGTGTTTTGGTGAAGCAGCTGCATTGATCGCAGGTGCTGTAGGTCGTGGCGACGCTTTTGATGGAGGGCCAGCTTTGACAGAGTGGTTAACAGGCAGACCAGTACCATGTCTGGCTTGTTTTCTTGCAACATCACGAGGTGGTTTTACCACAGAATCTATATAAGCTAGTTTTGTTTGTCTCACTATAAAACACAAAAGATTAAAGTAACCAAATGAAACCTGATTCTATAAATTAAATGAATAAAAATAAAAATTTTCAGTATACCAAAAAAGCAAACAATGTTTCCTTATACTTGCTTTATTTTGCAAGATCAAGTACATATTATTAACTTATGTTTATTAACTTATATTTCAGCAGCATGTGCTTAGTTATATAAACTACTACCCCTTTCTCCCCCCTCAAGGTTTGTTTCAGAGAAAGCAAAACCAAAGAAATCTCTGGAGGCATATATCTTTCAAATATACAGGGATAGCATCTAATAAAATATAGGGCAGAGATATGAGATCTATATGGAAGTGGAGTATGGCAATACCTTCTTTTATACTCAGTATGTAATCACACAAGTTATCATTGTACAGTCAACCCTTGATATACCACCACCATTTGTTACATTGTATTGTGGCATTACATCAAGAATTGCGTTATATCAAATTTGCCAATTACTTTTAAGTGACTCAATTTTTTTTAATTGTGGTTCCTCAAAAATAATAATTACCATTAAATTAAAAGCATGTTAATTAAAAAAAAGCAGTTACATGTTCTGACTTAGTGTGCACTAGTTCAAAGTGTTTAGTTTCCATCTTGGATGCTTCTACTTTGCACAAATGCAGAAATTTACTTTGCACAGTAGGAATACAAAGTTAACATTTTAATTGTAGGAAATGAAAAAAAAAATCATGTTACATTACTAAAATTTTATCAAGTGAAAATGAAAAGTATTATACAAAATCATTAAATCATTTTACACATCTTAGTTGTTGTTTTTTAAAAAAAAAGCTCATTATTTTCATTTGTGTGTGTGTGTGTGTGTGTGTTTTTTTTTTGTTTTTTTTTTATTTCAATCCAAATACAGGCACTCCTCTCTTAACAACCGAGTTCTGTCCCTACGACTAGGTCGATAAGCGAGGAGCTTAATCATTGTTATTTATTCTGAATAAAGAAAAGGTCTCAAGGAAACTCCAACCAACTTGATAACTTTGTTTTAATTTGCATCTCTTACACATTACACAACATAAAAATACAATCAGCAAAAATTATAAAAAAAAAATGATGTGCCAAACAAATTAAAGTTCATTCATAAAAAAAGACATTCAGATTAATATTTTAGTCATTGAATCCTTCAAAGTGTGATAGTGGTTCAAGGTCATCAGTGTCATCATCAGAGTTATCAGCAGGGTTATCAGGAAATGGAAGTACTTGTAGGGATAGGAGTCCTGGGTGTAGCTTTCGAGAAGAATATCGTTAGCGTGACCTGCTTTGTAAGTTTCTTTTTTTCATAAATTTCACGATAGCATCATAAAAGTTCATTCATTTGCCATTCTACTTTTGAGAACCATTCAACATTCGGATCCATACCCTTTAGTTCTAATACAGCTGCATTCACTTTCGAGAACACACCAGCCGACCCCTTTACAGTGAACTTTTGTACTTTTCTTCCATTCTTTCCTCCTCTTCTTCCTCTACCAAGTGCTACTGCACTTCCAACTCTATTAAGTCTTCGTTAGTTAGCTCTCCCTTGACATATTCCACTAATTTTTCAATATCTTCCACTTCCAACATCTAATTTAAGCACGTTAGCAAGTTCCACAATTTTTTTTATGTATGACATTAATATGCGCGTCTTTGTCAAACCCTTCGAAATAATTCACGAAATGTTTTAAGCATTTTTTCCATATGCCTTGCATACACTTTTCTGTCACTTCCTCCCAAGCTGATTCAATGTTCTTTTATGCAGTGTAAAAATGTTGTATGATTTCCGAAAATCACAAAAGGTTACTTCACCACTTTCTCTGTTGCTGCTACAGCTTTAGAAAAAGTTGTGCACAAATAGAACGTATCTATAGCCCCCTGGTCCATTGGCTGTAGGATAGCAGTCGTGTTTTTAGGCAGATACACTACCTATACATCCGGGTGTAGATCATCAAGATGCTGTGGGTGGCCAGGGGCATTATCAAGCAGGAAGATAATTTTAAAGGGAACGCCCTTTTCCAGACAATAATGCTTGACCGAGGTTATGAAGCAGTTGATGAACCAATTCTGAAATAAAACTTGCATCATCCATACCCTGTTATTTGCACGATAGTAAACGGGCAGAGTGTGCTTACTAACCTGCTTTAATGCACCTAGGTTCTCAAAGTGATAGATGAGGAAAGGCTTTACCTTGAACCCAGCGATAATTCCTCCCAACAACAATGTGACCTTGTCCTTAACCTTGAAACCGGACATTGTTTTATCTTCTTTGTGTATGTAGGACCTTTTAGGCATTTTTTTCCAAAAAGTCAAGTTTCATCCACATTGAAGATTTGTTTCAGGCTGTAGCTGCCTTTCTCGATAATTTCATCAAATTGGTCAACAAATTTTCCCGCTGCTTCTACGTCCGCGCTTGCTGCTGCACTGCTGATATTCCGATTATGCAGGTTGAATCTCCAACAAAACCATTGAAACCATCCCTGGCTTGCCGTAAATGATTCCATCATTTCTTCGCCTTTGAGCGCCTTCAAAGTCTCAAAGATACTGCGTGTCTTGGCTTGAATTATTAAAAGTCTCATTAGCATTCTTTTTGTATCTGATCATCAAACCAGATCGCCAGTTCTCCATTTCATGAATGAGGCCTTTCTGCTGCTTAGTTATTATGGCTTTAAATCCTGTCGATGCTTTTACTGCATCTTTCACTCTATCTTTATCCTTCAAGATCTTTGAAAGGTCGAATGTGACAGCTTCAAGTCACGTGCTATTTGCTTTAACTTTTTTACCAGCTTCATAGTCGTTTATGACCTTCATTTTCATCTAAAGATCGAAAGCTTCCTTCGATTCTTGGCGCTTCCTCTAGGTGAAGTCATGCTATTCCTCTTCGCTGACATCTTGTAGTATGGAGTTCACAATATAGTTACAAATTTATAAACAAAATATGTAGTCTTGGAGATTGCGAATGCTTCGTGTAGTGAATACTGACCGACTGCGGGAATGACACTGTTGGAAAACGCCGCCCGTGTCGGCAATGCGGGAACATCAAGGAGAGCAAGAAACTCATAACAAGAGAAAAAAAGGACTTTCCCATGGTTTCACTCTTGGAGAAAGAACTCAGTGTGTGCATCGCCATACAGAAAAACACTGGTGACCTACTTTTGAGTAGGAGAATCTTTCAACTTCACTTTCTTGCAGCGGACACGAACAAAAATGTCTCAACAAACAAAATGAAGCCGTTGTTGTTGTTTTTATAACTGTTACCAATAATTCTTCAGTGAAATGCCGTCATTCTGCAACTCGGTAAATAATGCCCGACAGTAAAGAGAAAGAAGGAAGCCTATTTGGAGATGCTGCAACGTAGAGTTTATGTGGATGAATAAAGCTGTAAGAAGCGTGAAGTTGCTAAGCTGGTGACCAGAGTAAGGCAAAAGATAGGAAGAAGGAGGTTGAAAGGCATGAATTGACATTTTGGAAAGATAGAAAGACTTTCTGGAAGTACGTGAGAATCAAGAAAAATAGGGGAAACAAAGTTGTGAGCTGTGTAAAGAATAGGATCAGGGAAATGATATGGGAGCCCAATGAGTTAAGTGAAAGATGGGGTGAATACTTCTGTGAGTTATTAGATCAGGAAAGCAAAGGTGATTCAGAGGCAGAAGTCACAGTGAAGGTTGGAAACATGGGAGAAATCTCAAGAGAATAGGTGTGTAAAGCTCTAAAATCTCTTCAGAATGGTAAGGCTCCAGGAGTTGATGGCATAACTGCCGAGATGTTGAAACATGGTGGTGACTGTAATTGACTGGTTAACTGAAATTTGCCAGTAGAGCTGGGAGTTAGGAATGGTCCCTCGGGATTGGAAGGATGCTATCATTGTTCCCTTGTATAAGGGAAAAGGTGAACTGACTGACTGCAAGAACTATCGTGGTATTAGCCTACTGAGTGTGCCAGGGAAAGTATTTGTTAAGGTCGTTATTAAAAAAGTATGAGGTCTTGCATCAGCGAAAGTGTGGGATGTTCAGAATGGTCTTGTGCCTGGTAAAGGCTGCACTAACCAAATTTTTGCATTATGCATAATGATTGAAAAGTATCTGGCTGTTGGTAAGAAAGTTTTTGCTGCCTTCATAGATTTAGAGAAAGCTTACAACCGAGTAAATAGGACACTTTTGTGGAAGGTATTGAATGAATATGGTGTTACTGGGAACCTACTGAAGAACAGTGTAAAAGCCATGTATGCTGGCAGTAGAGCTTGTGTACGAGTAAATGGTATTTTATCAAAATGGTTTTCTATTGGTGCAGGGTCAGACAAGGTTGTGTAATGTCATCATGGCTGTTTAATATATTTATGGATGCGTGCATGCGTGATGCCAAAATAGATAATACTGGTTTATCATTATGCCTTGGTGATATCTGTGTGTGCAGATTGCTGTATGCTGATGACACTGTCCTGTTGGCAGAGAGCAAAAGTGAGTTGCAGAGTATGTTGTCTCTGTTGTACAAAGTTTGCATGAAATTCAAACTTAGTATAAATAAGGAAAAAACCAAAGTTACAGTTTTTGAGAGAGGAACTGGTAGTACTGAATGTAATATATGTCTAAATGGCACAGTGATTGACCAGATGAATGAGTTTGTGTATTTAGGAAGCATGTTTGACAGAGAGAACAAATTGGATTTTGAAATTAGTAGGCAAATGAATTCTTCATTGAAAATCATGGCTGCTTTGGGAGGGTTCCACAGGAATGATGGGTTCTCAAGAGAGCCCCGCATGGCTGTATATGAAAGTGTAATTGATCCTACTCTGATGTATGGCAGTGAAACCTGGGTACTACAGAAGAAACATAGAAGTCGTTTGTGTGCTGGAGAAATGCGTTACTCAGAGTTGTATAAAAATTAATGTATCTGCGTACACAACCATTGAAAGAGAAAACTTGCTGCAAACCCACGAATCACACACACAATGATAGTGGAATAAGGTAATTTAAAAAAAATTAATAAAACAATAAATAATTATTAGAACATTACAGATTTCAGTGAGGACAAAATAAGTACATTACAACTGAATGTGCAGCAATGTGTGGAAAATAGACCTTTAGGGTAAAATATTAAACTATCCTCATAAAAACAAGAGACTAATATTAAGGAAAGTTTTTACATCTAGAAAACCAGTTCCATTAATGAACTTTAAAAAATTATAAATAGCATTTTCAACAACTTAATTCAAAAATAGTAGACTTACAAAATACATAAAAAGAAATTATTTTAATTGAATAACTGGCAACTGCAAGAAGCACCTGGCAATAAAATTTAAATTATTTCAGTGTAAAAGAAACTTTTGATGCAGTTCCTATACGTTGAAAACAGGCCTTGATAAAATCTGGAGGCCAGAAATGTCTGCAAAAACAAAAGAACTCAGAAGATATGACAAATAAGTGAAAGTACTTCAGTTTAAAATAGAATTAAATATATACAAGCAAAAACTATCTGCAAAATCTGCTCCAAATTTGGAAACTATCCATGTACAGCACACACGTGTACTTCTAGATTCTACTACTCTGGCGTTACTTACGGGGGGGTGACAAGAGACGTTCTGATTGTGTGAGGAATAAAGATGTGTTGCAGTCGTGTAATGTGAAGCAAAATGTTGTTAGCAACGTGGAGACTAGTGGTTTGGCCATGTTGAAAGAATGAGTGATGAGATGCTTACTAAGAAAATCTTTTTAGCCCAAGTGGCAGGAAGGAAAGGTAGAGGAATGCCAAGGAAATCATAGGAGGATCAGATTCAGGAGTGTATGCATGAGAAAAAGATTATGAGTATGAAGTATAGAAGATCTTGAGTACAGCGTGTGATAGACGTCAGTGAAGCCCAAGTTGTACGTCAAGATCGCTGTAAACGGAGAAGTTTAATACAGGAACAGTAAGTAAAAATTATCTGGTAGTTTATATTTCTTTGTGAAGCTAACCTCTGAATATCAGAGAACAGCTTAGTGATATGTATATGTATGTAATGTATGTATTAAGTTCACTCACCCACCTGTCATCCTGTCATTGTGATTACTACTATGTGTTGCATTACGTTTATCTTTCTCAGACTGAGAAAAGGGATTCCCCGCGCTGGAGAGCTGGTCATAAGTCCGAGCGGTCGTTAAACAGGTAGGTTGTTAAGTGAAGAGTGCCTGTACTTTCAGAGCACATTCAAATTTAACAAGTGCGTTTGAAATATCACCATCCTGAGAGTTTGCTTCAAAGAATCTTTTTAATTTTAGCAGACAATGATTTGCATCTTTGACTGAATCAGTGTCTTCAACATTAAGGTTTGTTACAATTGAATCTCATAGTATAAAAAATCGGTATAAAGGAATTCTCACATAGCTGCAAGTGGCACTAAAGAATCCTCACACAGCTGCAAGTGGCACTACATCAAGTGTATTTTGTGTTGGGAAAGGCAGAATGGCATGGTCATATACATCGGTGGTTGGTGGATGCCAACTTCGCTTTCTTGGCAGTATATCAAGAGACCACAGGATTTTTTTATGTAGAGCATGTCTGTTCAGACCCAAGGGGTGGCATTAAATCAAGGGTTGACTATATAGTTGGGGTGAGGGGGCATGTCTATTTTATAATTTTCAACTCTTTTTTTCTAATTTACAAATTAAGCAATTACCTAAAATGCTTATACCTGTACCAAATATCCTACTAATTCTAACTGAAATATCAATGAAAACTGGACACAAGCATTTGCAGCCATTTTAGTAACAGATAAAATTGTGATAAACTATTTGTTTTGTATATGTAGAAATCAGGGTTGGGTCTTTGCCTGCAATAATGTATTCTTGCTGGGACAGTAGCAAAAATTAGTTAAAACCAGGTAAAATGGGGAAAAACATCTTAAGACAAAAATACTGTATATACTTGTGTCTGCTTATATGCAAGTATATGAAAAAATTTTAGCATTGGAAAAAAAAAAAGGAATTATACACGTTTCCTATTTTAATGGTTGTTTCTGAGAATGTACAAAATATGTTACAATTCTTGTTTTCACAGCTGCAGAGTGAGATTCTGACTCTTGCTGACAAGAGTAAAAATGTGTGATTAAAAATTAACTTGGAGAAAACAAAATTGATGTGCTATGCTTTTACAAGAAATGAAAACTTAGCAATTGATGGGGGAAATCTTGAGCTAATCAATAGCTATATGTATTTACTTTGGGAAAGAGATATTAATCAGCCAGATGGAATTCCCAAATCATTGAAAACTGATAGGAAGGTGGAAGATTTTTTTTTTTTTCTGACATCTTTTAATGTTCTTTGATTTTAGAAGGATTAAAGCTGTTTAAATGCCATGCACATATTCTAACAGGAAAGAGAAGATAGTTTGGAAATCCCTTCCTGAACAGCACAATGTATCAATGGTCTATTTTATTACTTTTTCATCGATGGAAGATTTGTGCTGTAAACTTATAACCTGACCTACCAACTTTCAAGAATTGAAATCCAAAACAAAAAATTTCAGTGAACACTTAATCAGTGTGTTTGATGGTCTGATGTATTGAACGTTCTGATTAAATGTTTTGAACGTATCAATTTATTACACATGTATGGTAATTTTAATTGATTTCATATGCTGCTATTAAGATATTTTGCACTACTTCATGCTTACAGCGATTAAAATGTAACAGATACAAAATTACCTCATTAGTATGCAATCATTAGATCACATACACAGGTAAAAGTGTCATTTATAACCACAATATAATTGCAATTTGGAGTAATCTTTTACTTTAATTTAACTGAGGTTTTGACCTTCATTTTTTGTGCTAACATGTTAGAGAAATTTTACGTGAGGCTGGTATTCTATCTATCTATCTATCTATCTATTTATCAATCTATCTATCTATCTATCTCTCTTAGAGTTATCACTAATTCTAATCCTACAACATTTTTACTTGGGTTTTCCCACTAGACTGCGAGTTGAGAGATTTGGGGACTCAGCAGTGGGTGAAATTGAGATCACGTAAATCAGAATATCAAAGTGTGGTGGGGCCACTTATTCTCACCTCAAAATTGTACTAACCTGGGGGGAGAGACAAAAACCTGTAATATATTTTCTCTGTAATATAATTGTAAAACAAGTAGAACTTCCGTAAATTTTAGGGGTAAACCGTAAAACTTGGGGCAGGTATGTTACAACCAAAACTGGAAATGTTCAATAACTTGTAAATGACTACAGGATGGCAAGAAATTGGGTAAGTTTGGGGGGGAAATGAGATACAGTTGATTCAGTTTTCTGTTTTAGGCTCGATAACAGCTTTTGGTTTTAAATTATGTAAAACATAACACCTTCAAAAGGATGATGATGGTTAGCAGCCATATCACAGAAAACATATACAGAATTCTGTTATCTCAGTTGTATTAGAAGGCAAAACTATGTTCCTATATTAAAATTATATAATAATTTAAAAAACAAACTTGTGAGGCACTATTTAAAACAAACTGCATAATAATACCAAATGCACATCATCTCTACCAGTGATGGAAGAAAAAAATAAGAGCAAGATTGACTGAAGACCCAAACTTAGATCTCAATGCAGAAACAGAGCTTTACAGGTAAACTGCGTAAATATGTATAAAACAGGTGAAAACAATTGCATACAACAAAACTGAAAATGTGACCTAACAAAATATGTCATGTTACAATACCTGGTGTTGCCCTTGACATGGAGACTGATATGTTTCTTGTAACACTCTTCAACCGACTTTCTTGTTCATCATGTAACCGCTGAAATTGAGATGCACAAATGTGAAAAATAATTAAGTTTGAGTTTGACATTCATCCATGCACACCAAAAGAATTAAAAGCACAACTTATTTGCAATTTACAAATGAAAACTTAAAAACAAAAACTCCTCGTGACAGCTATGTTGAAGTTCAAATAAGAACAACGCAACTGAATTATCAAGCTTTTGCAATGCATGAAGCAGTTTCTAGATGTTTTTTGGCCTAAATTAGATTTGCCAGCTTCGGCCTAAAAAACAAGTTTGAATGAGGCCGCTTTAATTACAGAAAAAATAAAATTGCAATAAAAATAACATGCACGTCTATGAATACCCTCAAAATTACTAATCACAATGAAGTAAAAGAACTCAAAGGAAAATAACTGCTGACAACAGATAGCACCACCACAAATACATACATCACTAGTCACATAATAGGTACAAAACAAATCCCCACCCCAGCTTAATGATGGGAAGTAATTACTTGTCCCTAAAGATGGTGCTCAAGGCTTTATCAACAGAATGCATAGGGCAAAGTGTGGTTATCAACTGAAGTTCAGCATTTCTTCAGTTGGTTTTTGGAGTTTTTCAAGAAAAATCTATCTTTCCAGAGTATGACTGTGTGATTTTCATCACTTTTGAGTTCAAAATCATTTATTGATTTTGTGAAAATGTTTTAAAACTGTCTTTTTCTTGAATCTTGTTCATGAGTATTTGGGCCTCACAAACACTTTGGCCTAAAAACAAATTCAAATTAGGCCTAAAACGTGAAGAATTAACTAGATGTAATGTAACCTTACAGTTCATTACATCTAGTTGATTCTTCAGTTCAGCAGTTCTAACAGATAAGTTCATTATTAATGTTTTTAAGAATTCCAGAATTTAATTTGATTTCTTATATTCAATAAAACACTCTGCTTTTGTTTTTAATTAATTAATTTTATGGTACATCCAAATTGAATGTTTAAGAGGGGGCACCAAAAGATTTTTAACATTACTGAAGTTTTAAATCAAGTCCATAATAAGTGATTCTCATGTGGAAATTATACTGGACTAGTACTTTGGAGTTTATACTGGATATCATATAAACAATTCATTGCTAAACAGAACTTTTTTAATTCATTTTCTGGAAGTAAAGATATGAGCAAATAGAAATGAACTGTTAAACCACCTAGTCGAAAATTAAATACAGTCAAACCTAATAAAAAAACCTGCCCCCTTTAAACTGCCACCCCCACCTTCTGCCCACTGGTTACACACACACAAATCTCATCCTATTCTACTAAATGAAAATTTCCCTCTTTAAACTACCATCCTGCCAACCTCCATCACATTCTAGCGACATTTTGATGTTTCTTATGAGAGAATACCCCATCGAACCACCTCTTAAAATCTGTGGAGTAATTTCCAAGTATTCATTTGCAATAGACACTCCGAATCGCCAGTCTTATTTTCTGAAATGAGCCCTGATACCTTATTAGATGGGAGCTTCTCCCAAAAGTTTTGCAGAACGGGTGAGATAACAAGACGACCACCCCCCCCTGAAAAAAAAATTGATAATGTTAGCAAAGTGCAGTCAGCTGCCAAAAACCGAATGTAGACACTTCTGTGATTTATTTCATCTGACAGAAGTGAAACAACTGGTGGGTGCGTGTGTGTGAGCGAGTTCCTTCCAAACACAAGCCTTTGTTCCCATACTGGTTAAATATTGAAGTTTGCTAAACGGAGAGGTATGGTTTCCTTTAGGATTTGACCAAATAACAATGCTTTAACTGCTCAGATTCACATTTCAATAGAGGCCACTTGCTCTCAGAAAATGACATTTCCTGTCTCACGTTCTCGATTCTAAAACCTCTTGTGGATTGTTCTGGATTTTAAAACCTCTAATGCCTTCGGTAGTCACTGTTTTTTGCAGGGACAGATTGCTGTGTAAACTTTTTCATTCATCCATTTTTGTTTATTTTAAAGCATCCTGAAATGGATAAAACATAGTTGGATCTTCATGAGGAAATTTTGAAATGGGAATTCAAAAGTCATAATCCTAGATCTAGCCAATAGGCATTAGCAAATCTCTTTTCCAACCTTTTCAACACATTAATTAACAGGACAGCAGGAGACATATTAAGCAATAAACATATGTGGATGGGATCTAAAAAACAACTGCCCTCAATTAAAAAATTTTAAAGTGGCAAGGCAGAAATTTAGAGATAGCCCTTGTTCTATTCATTGACCAGGTAAATGCCTAGCATGGAGTTATTACTGATGAATTTATTCTTTGAAAAGTGAGACACTTTGGAAAAGAATACCAAATTCAAGAATTGAGCTATAGGTTGGCTACAAAGATTCAAAAATCAACACGGATCATCATCGAGAATACAGCACCATGAAACAGCCGAAACCCTGAGAATTCAGTGAATGAGGCAAGAAAAAAAAAAAAATTTTCTTGCCTCATAAAATTGGCTATGAATTAAAATATATGTATAATATAGATGAATTGGGTTTGCTATTATAAGACGATATATGATACATTGATTTCAAACAAAAATGAGAAAGGTTGCAACACAATGAAAAATAGAATAACAATAGTTCATTGTGTAAATGCTGATGGCACTGATAAAAAAAAAAGCACTGATGTTATAGGAAAATGCAAAAAAAAAAACAATCTTTTATGAAGTATCTTCATGAACTTTACTTAATCATTGTGTTTTCAAATCCTATGTTCTCAGACTTGGAGATCCAATACATAAGAACATATGTTTGTCTTATTTCTTCCTTATGCAGTCCTCCAATTAATTTTACCCTTTTTTTTTTATATGAACCTCGTTAAACCACCACCCTCTTACTGCCAGGTTAGCACAGCGAACAAAACACAGTGGTTTAATCAGGTTTGACTGTACGTTGAGAACTATGTGGATAATGTTGGCCATTTTATTCAGTTCAATAAATCAAATTTTAGACATTCACACCTTGATTATTAAGAAGCCAATATATTAACTCAAACTTTTTCATCGATATGCAAGGATTTCAAACCATTTGGTGATTGGAAAATTCTAGAAACTTATTGCTTATTGAACTATCGCACGAAACTTATTGAACTATCACACGTAAAATGGAATAATAGCAATATCAGGACTATTTCTAGATCTCGATAGGAACTGCTAATGTGAATTGAATCCATTTGGTGACATTCAGGGTCTGTTTTCAATGCTTCTTTACATTGTTTTCATTTTTTCTTAATCAGGGTAAATTTTCAATGCCTTCATTTTTTAATGTTTTAAACCCTTTATTATACCAATAAATAACTCAAAATACATTGGCTTCTTAATATATAATGGTAAATATTATATTACATTACATAATAGCAAATATATTACATTCAAGGCTTGAAAAATATCTGGAAAGTGACATGCCCAGAAATTACTTACCTGCCCAGGTACTAAAAGCTGGATACCCAGGAAAATTTATCTTTTAAGATAACAAATCAAAATTCTCATTTTTTTTTCAAAGTTAAAAATAAGATGAACTTTCTTACATGTTTTGCATTTCCGTTTTAAGGGTCTGTATATAAAATGTTCAATGCACAAAAACATGTATCTCAAGTTTTAAGATATTGATGCTGAAATTGGTACAAAAAGATATGAGGATGAAATTGGTATTTGAGAAATTTAGTAAATCTGCCATGCTCCTTTCATCAAAGTTTTTGCCCTTTGTCACTACACACAGGAGGCTAGTTCCCATCATAGGCATGCATCCCATCGCTGACTATAATAAACAACATTTGGAGCAATATTACATATGTTTCCAATTTCTGGACCCAGAGCATAATATATGTAATTATAAGTGATATTCTTCTGTCCTTGGCACTCCGTAACAATAATACAACTTCCGGTGATTAGCAGTGAAATGATACACCATACACGGCATGCATCGACTATCTTTTTTCTTGTAGTAGGAAATTCTTTTAAAAAAACTTTATTTTTAAATTTAGTCGCACCCGGATCGGGCAACTAGAGTTTTAATTTACCTGCCCAGGACAATAAATTTACATGCCGCGGGAATCTCGGGCATGGTGTTTTTCAAGCCCTGACATCCTTACATTTATTTACCTTGGACAACAGATATCAAACAGGGGCCACATCCAAGAAGAAATTAACAGGAATATAAAATTTGGTTGGAAAGCTTTTGGAAGAAACAGCAAAAATTTCACAAGCAATTTAACATTATGTCTTAAAAAAAAAAAAAAAAACTGTTTAATCAATGCATCCTTTTCCAGTTCTTTCTTATGGATTAAAGATACAGACTTTAAGAAAGATATTCAGATGCAGCAAAGAATTCAAAGAAGCCTGGGGAGATGCATGCTTGGGATAACCAAACAGATAGAAAAAAGAACTCTTAGATCTAGAAAATGACAAAAAGTTGATGACATCATGATCAAGGTAAAATCCCTAAAATAGAACTGGGCTGGAAATATTGCTAGAAGAACTGACCACCACTGGACAACTTAAATGCTAGACTGGATACCAAGAGGCAGGAAAACACCTTTAGAAGATCATGTGAGAGGTGGGTGAATGAATTTGAAAGCTGCCAGAGTGACATGGAAGATAATTGTTCAAGACAGGGTTCTGTGAGAAACTTGAGACATTCATCCAGCAGTGGATTGAGAATGGTTATTGATGATATTATATTGGCTGAATAACCATAGCCATCTGATGTCAAATGAATTTTTCCTGATGACCCTCTAGCAGTTGAGATATAATAAAAAAAATGTTAAATTCTGTTACATAATGGTAAAATTTTTCATCAGAAAAAGCCAGAAAACACATGGATGAAGTTTGGTTATTGCTAGAGCTCCCTCATCTCAAAAATTAACATTTCAAATTAGATATTTAACTGCCATCAAACATCCGTACGTACAAATGGCCATAGCCACCCGAAGCGCCTGTCTAGAGTGAGTCAGATTTCCTACCCTTGCTTGTTCCTCAAATTTTTTCAACCTATGAAGGACCAAGCAGAAGTCACCCTCAGTCAATATTGTTGTTTTTAAACAAACAAGTTAACAAACAGACAGTTTCGTGCGTTATAGTATTTAGAGTGATACAACATTTTGGGGTCTTGGTCGTTAAAGGGTTAATAGTGGAACTATGCTGAATGCAAGCACTGTGCCATCTCGCAGAAATATGTATTTAACAGTGCCTCATGGAAAAACTGCACAGTGCAATGAATTCATAGACAATTCTGATCTAGGGATCCACAGGAAAAGGATATTTTTCATTCTTACATTTAAATATGGATGTATCATGAAAATGAAAACAGTTTGCATCACTGAATGAGATAACCATGCATCATAAAAATCTGACAACACATAAATCATCATTCATGTGATTAACAGTGAGGAAATGTCATATTCACCAAACATGGATGAAAAGTGATATTAAAAGCTTATGACAAAACTGCAATTTCAGGAAAATAAAACAACTTCAGAAATAAACAGTATCCAGAGCTACAAAAGTATTAGGATAAGAAAAATGAAAAATTAATAACTTACAATCTTTAACTAAGAAATGAACCAAATAAATAGTTTATAATATGCATTATGCATAAATTACAAAATATGAACAAAGAAATATGTATTGTATGACACAGACTTCACAGAAGGTGACTAGTAAAAAGTAGACAAGAAAGAATGCTCAAGTTTGACCATAACATTTTTCCTTTGAAAAAACATGATTTATACATAATTTCATAAATATTTTTTTCATCTTCAAAAAATGTGTGCTTGGGAAAAAACTCAAATTAATAATGTAAATAAATATCATAGAAAATTTCAAATTGCTGGAAATTAGTTAAGTTACATAGGTCGCTCAGAAAGTAATGCCTCCATGTTTACATAAAAGCTCAGTGTCAAGGTATCAAATTGAAACAAAACAAGAACAAAGCTCAGAATTTCTACTTTAAGTCCTGTATTTTATTTTTCTACATAGTCCCCCTCACACCTGATACAAATACACCAATGTTTAACAAGTTTTTTAAACCAGTCTCTGTAAATATCTTCAGGTTGTTTCTCAGAACCATTTCCTCATAGCAGCTTGAACATCTTTGTCACAGATGAATTGAATTCCTTTTAGATGTCTCTTGAGAACGAGAACAGAAAACAACCAGAAGTCAGCCAGTGCCAAATCTGGGCCATAGGCAGGGTGTTCAAGAACTTCAAACCCAATTTTCTGTATGGCCTCTGAAGTGAAAGCACTGCTGTGGAGTTTGGCATTGTCATGTTGCAGAATCGTTGGCTTTTTTTTCCCCCACAAGCACATGGTTTATTCTTTGCTTTAACTTTTTAAAGACATGCACATTGCTCTCAGATTTAATAGCCGTACCTTTGACCATGCACTCCTGTTGGATAATGCCTCAGTAGTCCCAGAACACAGTGAACATGCACTTACCAGTAGAAATTTGAGTTTTGAATTTTTTCGATCAAGAAGATGGGTGTCGGTATCCCAGTGACTGATTTTTCATTTCTGGATCATGATGGTGAACCAACTCTCATTACCGGTCACAATGCTTTGGAGAAAATCACTTACATATTTTTAATAGTGAGCAATGTTTCAAGTCTTGATTTCCTTATTTCAGTCATTAGGTAATGTGGTACACAACAAGTACATGCTTTGTTGTATCCTAAAGCGCTAACAATGTCATTAATACTAACCCAAACTAATTATGTTCAGCTTACCTGCTATGGAACTCTGAGTTATTCTTTGATTTTCCCGGATCAGCTCGTCGATCTTTTGCCTCTTTAAATCGCAAGTTGCAATTATGGGCCTCCCACTCCATCGCTAATTCTTTACAGCCAATATTCCTTCACTGTCCTTTGATTTTCTTACCCAATGACGAACAGTACTGATATCCAAAGTTCCAGAACTATAAACTGCCACTAATCTAGTGCGAATTTCTATGGCAGGTGCATTTTCATGAGATAAAAACTCTGTAACTGAACATTGTTTGACACCCTTCAACAGAGTTGAAAAAGAATAATTCATTTTAAACACAATTAAATACAAACAAATAGATGCACGGAATTCTATTATGCAGTAAAATGAAGCTAATGACAAAAAATTGTTTGCCATCTGACTAGTTGCTAGCTAACAAGTTGTGAGCATGACACTTGCACACAGGGGCATTACTTACTGGGCACGCCTCATATTAAATTTATGGGTATTCAAAATCAGCACAATTGTTTTGCAAAATAAAGGACAAGAGTTTCATCTAACAGTATAAAACAAGAAAGACGACACCGAATTTTCGGGTGTAATAAGCACGTCTTTTGAATCCGTTCTGACGCAAATTAAATTTATCAAAGCTATTCAAAGGCAATGGAACCGGTATGGAAAACAATAGTATCTGACGGAAGAAAGAAGTTTTTCAATCGGGTCTGTAATCCCTCAGATATTGGTGTAAATGAAATCGTGAGCTTACTAACTCTTAGAAACAGAGTTATCGACAAAAATAAGATGTGACTTTACGTCCCCTGGAGGGAAAACCAAGCATTATTTTAGGAAGAAAGTATTCTCAAAAGGTTTATCCATATGAGCGATATCGGTCAAAGAAAAACTATTTAGTCGAGTTTTCAGGAGCCCAGATTTTGCTACAAATACATCAGAAGCAGAAATTAACACTTATGACCCCTGGTGGCCAAACCATTCTTACAAAACATTAGAAATTATGTGAAAAATATTTTCCATCAGGTCTTGTACGCGATACAGGAAAAAAATTTCAAATCAGAGTTTTAGGAGCAGAAAACGCAATTTACCTTTATGCGCCCTAACGGAAAGTCTTAAATGATTTACGTGAATATTTTGAACTTATAGGAAAAACATTTCGCATCGGAAACACTATCCAACAAAGAAGGAATTTTTCAAATTGGACTTTTAGAAGTAGAGATATTGACAAAAATAAGATATAAATCTACGCCCCCTGGCACAGAAACCATGCACTATTTTAAGAAGAAAATGTTTCTAAAAGGTTTGTCGACACGAGTAGTATCGATCTACCAATGACGGTTTTTCAATCGAGAATTTAGAAGCTCATATTTTGCTGCAAATGCATCAGAAGTGGAAATTAAGGTTTATGCCCCCTGGTGGCCAAACCATTTTTTTTTTACAAAAATTAAAAATTATGTGCAAACGATTTCCCATCAGGAGCTGATCCGGTACAGAAAGAATTTTTCAAATCGGAGATTTAGAAGCAGAGATATAGGGAGAAACGCAATTTAACTTTACGCCCCCTAGCGGAAAGTCTATGAATTACTTGAAAATTTTGAAATTATATGAAGCCCATGTCATACTGGAAATACTATCCAACAAAAAAGGAATTTTTCAAATCGAACCGCTAGAAGTAGAGATATTGGCAAAAATAAAATATACATCTACGCCCCCTGGCGTAGAAACCAGGCACTATTTTAAGAAGAAATTGTTGCTAAAAGGTTTGTCGACATGAGTAGTAACGGTCAATAAATGACGTTTTTTTTTTTAATCGAGAATTTAGAAGCTCATATTTTGCTGCTAATACATCAGAAGCGGAAATTAAGATTTACCACCCCTGGTGGCCAAACCATTTTTTTACAAAAATTAGAAATTATGTGCAAACGATTTCCCATCAGGAGCTGTATCCGGTGCTGAAAGAATTTTTCAAATCGGAGATTTAGAAGCAGAGATATAGGGCAAAACGCAATTTACCTTTACGCCCCCTAGCAGAATGTCTATGAATTACTTGAAAATTTTGAAATTATATGAAAAACATGTCATACAGAAAACACTATCCAACAAAGAAGGAATTTTTCAAATCGGACTCCTAGAAGTAGAGATATTGACAAAAATAAGATATACATCTACGCCCCTGGCGGAGAAACTGTGGGATATTTTAGGAAGAAAATATTCCGAAAAGGTTTATCGAGGTGAGTGGCATCAGTCCACGAAAGAATTTTTTCAATCGATATTTTAAAAACTCAGATTTTATGGCAAATACATCAGAAGCAAAAATTAACACTTACGTCCCCTGGTAGCCAAAGTATTCTTTACCAAAAATTCGAAATTATAAGCAAAAGATTTTCCATTAGATGTATCCGCTGAAAAAAAGATTTTTCAAATCGGAGTTTTAGGAGAAGAGTTATCGGAAAAAATGTAATTTACTTTTACACCCCCAGCGGAAAATCTAAGCGTAATTTGAAAAGGAAACTATATCTAAAACACTCTTCAACATAAATGGAATCGAAAGATAAAAGAATTTTTTCAATCGGATGCTTAGAAGCAAATATGTGGATTAAAACGTAATTTTGAATTCGACATCATCTGCATTTACGCCCCTAGCGGCAAAATTGTACATCGTAAAAAAAAAAACGAAATGAAGGATCATCTTTCGCATATTTCAAGCTTCCGAATGCAAAAAGAATTTTTCAAATCGGACTAATAGTTGCAGAGATACCGTGGGTACAGACGGACGGACGTCTGTACCCAATCGTGCTTCTGTTATCTGTAACCGATAACAGAAGCACGATCTTTCTTACAAAAGACGTGCTAAAAATGAAATGAACAAGTGCAGCTTTATATACAAAAGAATGAAAAAAGCTAATAATGAATTATACGAAGGTGAGCCTGCAGTGAGTATATTGTGATATATTGAAATATTAAACAAAAAAATGTTTAAAACTTATTTTAATAAAATACAATTTTATGAAAAAAATTAATCTTTTAAACATCAAATCATAAAATAATGAAAATTTCAATTAAATGATTTAAGTGCTTTGAAAATGTAATTCACAAATTGTAGTAAGTGCTACTTACAATGAACAAATCCCGCCATGTTTCTCCAGGTTCAGGGCGCTGATTTCGATATGTCCGCATACAGTGCTTTTCCCATAATTCACCAGTGTCCTCTAAAAGGTACTGTAGACAGGAAATAAAAAAATTATTTTAAGCAGTATGATTTGTTACACAAAACATATATAACAAAGATTTGTTAAAGAAAATTTATTAACACAGAAGTGAACTGCTGACAATAAATTTGTTTATCTCTTGTATATAAAATGTTATTATCCATTTTAAAGTTGGTAACAACTTAGTTTGACACTAATGTATCATGATATAAAAATAAAGTAATTATATTTTTGACGTTCACTAATTTCCGTTTACTTCTTCAGATGCTAATATATTGCATTTCTCTTGCAAAGTTAAGGGAAAAATAATGTTAGTTGAATATTCTAAAAATCAAAGAGGTACATTAAAGCAATACTTTCATAGTCTTGTAATTTTAACTACATCAGTGCCAGAAATTGAACTACAATCCACATGTGTATAGTCAACTTTCAGTGTAATTGCAAATTAATAGTGATAACTTAAGAATACTTTTTTAAAATGTCGTGTGACAACAGATGCATTGGTAATTCCAAATAAATCTTTAATTATTGCAATTATAAAGTTAACAAAATAAAATATTCCACATTTTATTTGGAAGTTTTAACATCATTTGTAGAGGCATGTTAATGTTGTGGTATCACATAACAGAAAATAGTCACTAAAGTAATTCACCGATGCTGTCACACGTAAGGTCATTCACAAACATAATTTTCAAACTGTAGGTCAAGATTAAAAACACTTTATTCACAATTAAAAATTAATATTTACACGCGAGATCTTTCGGGGCTGAACATAGCACCCATCATCAGGCTCAAGCGCCACGAAACACAGGAGCAGACATTATATACTGTCAAACACGACCCACAATTCACTCGGTTTTCTCAATCACCGGTGATGCCATCAACAAATTGTTAAAGTCCAAAAAATCAAGTCTTAATATCTTATCCTATAAAGTCCTCTTCTTCAGAGTTGTGTGAGGAGGGGGCAACCATCTTTCTCCACTGTCTTGGAACAAATGTCGGGAGTTCAATGTTACAGCATGTAACATTGAACTCCCGACATTTGTATGATCCCATTCACTTCTTCTCACCCTCCCGAACATAAAGCTTCAGCTTTACGCTTCTTAATAAGACGTGCCTTCACCCATTCTTCGACAAGTAAAACTCGACGTGATGAACTTTCTAGAGTTCAAAATTTGGCCTTATTGTTTGGGTTCTCTGCCAACCTCTTCCAAGGACTATTACAACAATTTCAAAGACTGAGATTCACAACTTTGTCCACAGAGAAAAAACCTACTAAGTACATCGGCAAAGTTGATTTCATTCCACCTCTTGTGTCTATCTTAAGAAAAGCCTGTTACAAACACAATCTAACATTTGGAGTGTCCACCAGAAACCTTTTTTCCACGATAAGAAATGATAGAGATAGAGTCCCAGCACTTAACAAACCAGGCGTCTACTGCATACCATTAATTCATGAGGATTCAGATACTGCAGTTAAATACTATATAGGTTCTACCCTAAGAACCGTTAATGTCAGAATGGGTGAACATAAATACGCTCTTCGTTCTGGAACGGTTTCCACAGCTTTCACTCAAGCTGTTAACCAGGGAGGTTACTCCCCAGACTGGACAAATGTTAGGGTACTTAACTCAAGTGTTAATAAACGTACTGTCTTCCTTACGGAAAGCCTCTTCATTCTTGCATACGGTGTAACATTGAACTCCCGACATTTGTTCCAAGACAGCGGAGAAAGATGGTTGCCCCCTCCTCACACAACTCTGAAGAAGAGGACTTTATAGGATAAGATATTAAGACTTGATTTTTGGACTTTAACGATTTGTTGATGGCATCACCGGTGATTGAGAAAACCGAGTGAATTGTGGGTCGTGTTTGACAGTATATAATGTCTGCTCCTGTGCTTCGTGGCGCTTGAGCCTGATGATGGGTGCTATGTTCAGCCCCGAAAGATCTTGCGTGTAAATATTAATTTTTAATTGTGAATAAAGTGTTTTTAATCTTGACCTACAATTTGAAAATTATGTTTGTGAATGACTGTACGTGTGACAGCAGCTGTGAATTACTTTAGTGACCTTTCGTACGATAGACTTTTAGCATTTACAGAAAATAGTCATTGCAGATTGTGGAATGGGAAGAACTGGTTTCTCCGTTACTTTTTCCCCAACTGCCATGGAAAAATTAGGTCAACTAGCACAGTAGCATCAGTCAGGTCTTAGCATAGATCAAAATTTAAGAAGTGTGTGATGAGTAGGTTTCTGCAATGCACATGTGTGACTGTAAGTTACCTGCAATTTTGAGGCAATACACTGCAGTATTGTATAATAAAGACAATTTTTAATGCCATATATATTCTTAGTTATGGGGTGGGAATGTTAAGTAAATGGTAAAATAACTACACTTAAAAATAGATATATGGTTTAACAAGAAATACTGTCAAAGGATGTGCAATAGCAGAACAGTTTAATTGACAAAAAATTAATTATGATGGAACTTTAATGCCAATATAATTTTATTACATGATTTTAATAATATATTTTCAGTAAGATCTTTTGGTTGCACATCAGCTTTGATTACACTTGTTGCAAAGTAACACATTTTACATTGGCAGCACATTTCAGTCAATTTGCTACAGAATTCTTAAACACACTCGCAATAGAAGACATCTCTGCTATGCCTAACTGGAATAAAACCAGAAGTATTACTCCATTTACCAATACAACTGCCTTGTGCAGTACAGAGACAGCATTGAAATTCCACAAAATACAAACTCTTGTAATTAATTTAGATGCACCATTCAAATTAGTGAAACCCTGTTATAACATCCTTTGGGGGGGGGGGGCTTAAAAATAATGGCTGTTATAGCCAATAGCTCTTATAAATGATCTGAAATAATACTGAAAAAAACAGAATTTATACTTTAATATTTTTTGTACCTAGTAAAAACAACTTACTTTCTTGTAGAGCTTTAATAAGATATTAATTAATCCAATAAATTTACTTATATATTGTTTGTATTAATTTTACTTATTTACTTATGTATTGTTTGTATTAATTAATACACATGCCAAATATTGCCAATTTAAAACAAGAGAATACAACATTACATGCTATGATCACTTAAAGAAATCCCAAATTCTCAGTTGCTTCATACTTTTTAGTTTCATTTTTTGTACAGTTATTTCTGGCTGGTGAATGCACATGAAAGAGAAAACCTTTATCTTCTACAATATCGGTTTTGCAAATTTGTTGCAAAATTGCAATTGATTCTAAAGCCTTAATTTTTAAACTTAAGATGGCCGTTATAGACAAGTTTGCCTTTATTTCCGTCTTTGTTACAACCTAGTTCATTTATCATTGGGTTAAAGGTAATTTCAACAATTTTTGTCTGTTACATCCGAGCTTGTTATAAGTGAGTTTTACTGTATTTGGAAATCTCTACTAGCAAAACAGACTTGAAAATAACATCTACCATGTGTTATCTTGCAATCAATGTAATCAAGGCTGATGAGCAGTATTTTTCAACCTGAAGATTGAGCTTGTCAGTCAGTTTAGAATCTTTAAACAAATTTATTTTCAGGACAATGTTGAGCTACAAAAGATTTTGGTAGTTCACAACTCCTAAAAGCAGGCAGGGCCTTGTGTCTCTACTTGAAGTTTGAGAATGTATAAATGTACTTGAAGCTTCAAGTAAGAGAGCATACATGTAGTGAATGATAAAATGAATCTTTATAGATGTAATGCACTTGGTGTTATAGAATACATTATGACACAGTTCAGCAATATTTTGTGTTACAGATATTATTGTAGCCATTAGTTTCTGTTTGATAAATATTATATATATTTTCCCTGATGGTGAATGTGATGAAATATATTGTAGTAACAAATGCATCATTTTTATGACACCTGATTTCAAAGCTCATATCAAGAAACTGAATTACAAAAAGACCTAATCTTTTGGCACATTAGCTACAAACTAACTTCCTCTCCAACATCTCCAACTTACAAGAACTTTCTCTTTCTGTGGGAACAACCCCTATATTAGATTATCAATTGGCACATTATATACAAGCAAATTTAACTTAGCATTAATTTGGTTCCACTGTACTGAAATTTACTCTGTGCCACCTCAGAATATGAGTTAAAAAAATTAGTGAGTGCCCAAATTGTTAGCATATATATAACTGCTGTGAAACCATGAGCAGTTACAAAAAGCCTGTGGTATTGAAGATGCATATATTAGCACTATTAACATTTATGAAAATGCAAAGGTTTGACTTTTTGAGGAGACAGCACACATAAAAATCGGAAAGGCAGTGAGACAAAGTGATGCCCTATCTACCAAGCTCTTCAATATCCCATTGCAGATGTCTTCAGTCATTAAGCTGAGAAGACTATGGAATAAAGATTAATGGAGATTTAACACTCATTTGTTTTGCTGATGACAGACATATTTGCTAGTACCTCCTCAAAGCTACAGTGTACGATCCAGGAACTTGCTGACAAGGGGAAAGAACTGGGAAGTTTTGGAAAAAAAACTTGGAGGCCTTTATTCAGCAATGGATTGGTAATGAATGATGATGATGATATAATATACATAACAAAACCCAGTGGAGCCTCCACAGGATGTTCCACTAGGCAACAATGGCACACACAACAGCAACAAGGGCCTTATGAATCTTTGAAGCTGAAACAAATTTAAGCTTCAGTAAAAATTATTGTTGAGGTACCAGCTAGTTCTGTGTGACATTGGCCAAAACACCCCAACTCACTGGGTTTTGTTTCAGAACCCTTAGGTAGAATGACCAATTGGTACCGCCAACTGTGGGCTAATACCCCACACTGGTGTACTTTTCTGATTACAAAGATGCAAAGAAAGTTGATAAAGGACTCTAGTGTGGGATATGATGATGATGGATCTACCACACTTGAGATGGATGATCCATCGCAGAAACAACCTGGAAATTGCAAACTGCATATCACAAAGAGATCTCGGTTGATTGAGTGTAAAATTGGTGTGTGGAATACTAGAGGGAAAAATGGAAAGATGAATGAGGTGAATGAAGAAATTAATAAGTATAGATTGGATGTGCTGTGTGTAACTGAAACTAAAAAGAAGGAAATTGAGATAGAAGTGAATGGAACCTTGAGTGCGTTGGTTTGGACTGCTGGATAATGCGGATGAGTGCCTTGGTTTGGACTGCTGGACATTATCCAGCAGTCCAAACCAAGGTGTGATTTTAAGTGAAAAGAACTACAACTTGATTCACTATAGCTGCATAAGTGAGAAAATCCTTTGGATTCGTTTGAAAGTGAAACTTCAGAGAATAGTAATTGTTGTTGTGTATGGTCCTAGTGACTTGGAACCTTTTAATAGGAAAAATATTTCTGGAATGAGCTGGAAGCTGTTTTGAGCCAGTTTGGTCCTAAAGATAAAGTTATGATAGCAGGGGATTTCAATGCTAGAGTAGGTGTGCAGAATGAGATTTGCGATAACATTCTGGATAAGTTTAATGACCCTTGTGTGAATGATAATGTTGAAAGATTAACCAAACTCTGCAATGAGAATGATTTGTGTGTATCTAATACGTTTTTCAACAAGTATGTCTACACATATACTTGGGAAAACCGTACTCTGGGACAAAAGAGTAATAGATTTTGTTGTTTATAAGCATCTGAAACACTTAGTTGTTGACACTCATGTGATGAGAGGTGCAGATGTTGGCTCTGATCATTAGTTGTGTCACAAGTGAAATTGAATGTTGGTTGGAAAAAAAGGAACAGGAAGAAGCCCATGATGAAAAGTATAAAGGTTGAATGGCTCCCTAAAGATCATCAGCATTACTCTAATTTACTCAGAGAATGACTAAAGGAGTTCAAGTCATGTGAGAGGGATGTTGACAAGAAGTGGACATGTTTTAAGAACTGTGTTGTCACTGCCACTGAAGATGTCTGTGGCACCACAATAGTGGACAACATTAGAAGTGATGCTTGGTGGAAAGGGGGATTAAAAAAGCAGTAAAGAGGAAGAAGGAAGCATACTTGGGGATGTTCCAAGGCAGAGTTTCTGAGGATGAATATTGCTGTAAGAAGCATGAGGCGGCTAAGCTGGTTCACCAAAGTGAGGGAAAAGATAGGAAGGAAAAGGTGGAAAGCTATAAATTAGCTTTTTGTAAAGATAGAAAAACTTTCTGGAAGTACATAAGACATAGGAAAAATAGGGGAAATAAAATTTCAAGTTGTGTGATGAATAGGATTAAAGAAATGATATGGGAACCTAATAAGTTATGGGGTAAATATTTCTATCAGTTGTTAGATTGTAAAAGCAAAGGCGATTCTGAGGCAGAAGCAGATGATGTCAATAGTGAGAGATGGAAGCACAGGAGGGATCTCAAGGGAAGAGGTGTGTAAAGCTCTAAAATTTCTTCAGAATGGTAAAGCTCCAGGAGTAGATGGCATAACTGCTGAGATGTAAAAAATATTTGACTGGTTAAATGAAATCTGCCAGTTGTGCTGGGAGTTAGGAATGATCCCTCAGGATTGGAGGGATGCTATTGTTGTTCTCTTGTATAGGGAAAAAGGTGGTCAGATTGAATGCAAGAACTATCATGGTATTAACTTGCTGAGTATGCAGGGAAAATGGAAAGGTCGTTATTGATAAGGTATGAGGTCTTACATCAGAGAAAGTGTGGGTGGTTTTATGCCTGCTAGGAGCTGCACTAACCAAATTTTTGCATTATGCCCCAGCAAAAGCATAAGTGCTGGGAAACTGCGGGCCACCAGCTGGCAGTGATGGGTCACTGCTGGCTGAAATCTGCCGCTCACGGCCCGGTAGTGGTCCGTTGGTGGCAGCACTATCAGTTGGCAAGCCATTGGTGGCCCTGCAGCATCGCCGTGAATTGTGGGCCTCCAAGCAAGTGCCACTAGTGGCCCGTTGCTGGCAACCAATGCAACCCCCAACAGCAGGTGGAAACAACGGGACTGTGCATGCGCAGAAGCAACACTTGCTGTGTCTCTCATGGTACCAGTTAGTTGAAGACGACGCTATCGCCATCGTGTTATTTTAGTGGATGTTAAGAAAAAAATCCATATGTGGAGAGGCAAATTAATTT
Organism: Macrothele yani; assembly: GCA_039090855.1. Lineage (NCBI taxonomy): Eukaryota > Metazoa > Arthropoda > Arachnida > Araneae > Macrothelidae > Macrothele > Macrothele yani. Next base: position 59,692,226 of record CM076997.1, on the reverse strand, counting down.
CCTAATGAAATTTTATGTCGACGAAGATATCAGATTAAGCCATGGAATACTAGATTACAGCCATGAAATACACCCACTCCATTCCCATGAATAACAATTCATGGAATGGAGTGGATGAATAACAAGAAAAAATTTGAAACCGCTTGAAACAAATATCCCGGAAAACCATTAAAACAACGTTTGTTGGAAGAAAAAAAAAGAATTATACGTGTACAAAATTTATTAATTATTTGAAAGAAAAAAAAAGCAACGCTATGTGGTGTACTCATCCATGGGTTGAATACACAAGACTGGGAGGAATTCGCTTCTAAAAATAACGAGAAGTAAAATAAAATATCTTTTACTCTTTAAAACAAATGTAGCTTCGGACAACGGAAAGGAAAGACACAACGTTAAAAATGTAACATGAACCCGGGTAAATATATATTTATTTAACAATCTCTTTTCAAGATGGCAAGGAGAGTACAAAACTTTGGAAAGCGACTCTAAGTATGTACACGCCTTGAAAACGAGTGAAGTTTCCTTAAGGTAAAAAAAAAAAAAAACTATCGTTACATTGAAAAAATTAATTTATCAATTATATGAAACTGACTTTTATGAAAAATACCTCGCAATATTGTAAAATGAAAGAGGGCAGCATTCGATTACACATTGCATACCAAACAGACAGCTTTAAGCATATGCTCGAGCGTGCCAAACTAGTCCGGTCGGTAGAGAGCTCAGCTATCACGCAAACGGCCCAGGTTCAAATCTACTCAGATACAAACTGGTGTTTTTCCGATCTGTTGAGAAAATTTCCCCAGTGCAGTTCGTTAATTTACAAGCTTCGTAAGGGTAGGAAAAAAAATTGTAGCTTTGGGAAACTGCGGTTATCTTTGCTTTTTTTTTTTTTTTTTAATTATTATTATTATGGCTACTGCTGGGTAATTGGTGGACAAGATTCGGCAAGCCACCAGTTACGTCACGTGGATGCCGGCTGCCACTAGCGGACCACATTAGGCTAGCCATCATTTCTGGCACGTGCTTGCAGGGCCACTGAAGGGCCACTTGTGGCAGCTACTGCCTGTGATGGACCACTGATGGCCCTGTTGTGGCATATGACAATTGATGGAGTGCCAACTGTTGGCCTGAACTGCTGGCCCTTCTGTTGGCCGCCCGGACATTTTATTGACAGTTTCGCAGCGGCAACATAGTGCTGGGCCATTGCTGGCAGTGCTGGCCCAGCAAGACTGTTTTTGCTGGGGCATGATGATCAAAAAGTATTTGTCTGTTGGTAAGAGAGTTTTTGCTGCCTTCATAGATTTAGAGAAAGATTATGAACAAGTAAATAGGATACTTCTGTAGAAGGTACTGAATAAATATGGTATTACTGGGAATCTAATCAATAGTGTGAAAGCCATGAATGCTGGCAGTAGAGCTTGTGTATGAGTGAATGGTATTGTATCAAATGGAGGAGACAAGGTTGTGTAATATCACCATGGCAGTTTAATATATTTATGGATGTGTGCATGCATGATGCCAAAATGGACAACACTGGTTTATTTCTTGGTAATATCCATGTGTGCAGATTTCTGTATGCTGATGACACAGTCCTGTTGGCAGAGAGCAAAAGTGAGTTGCAGAGTATGTTGGCCCGGATGTACAATGTCTGTATGAAATTCAAACTGAGTATAAATAAGAGAAAAACCAAAGTTATGATTTTTGAGTGAGGAACTGCTAGTACTGAATGCAAGATAAGTTTAAATGGCACAGTGATTGACCAGGTGAATGAGTTTGTGCATTTAGGAAGCATGTTTGACAGACAGAACAAATTAGATGGTGTAATTTGTAAGCAAGTGAATTCTCCACTGAAAGTAAAAAGTGTGAATTTCATACAAGCCCGTATGTACGAAGTCTGTATGAAATTCAAACTGAGTATAAATAAGAGAAAAACCACAGTTATGGTTTTTGGGCGAGGAACTGCTAGCACTGAAACTGAATGCAAGATAAGTTTTAATGGCACAGTGATTGACCAGGTGAATGAGTTTGTGTATTTAGGAAGCATGTTTGACAGAGAGAACAAATTACATGGTGAAATTTGTAGGTGAGTGAATTCTCCATTGAAAGTCATAGCTGCCTGGTTTTGGAGGATTTCACAGGAATGATGGGTTCTCAAAAGAGTCCCGAATAGCTGTGTACGAAAGGGTAATTGTTCCTAAGTACTGTGATGTATGGCAGTGAAACCTGGGTACTGCAGAAGAGACATAGAAGTCGTTTGTGTGCAGGAGAGATGCACTACTTACAGGGGGTTTGTGGTATGACACATTCTGATCGTGTGAGGAATGAAGATGTGTTGCAGTTGTGTAATGTGAAGAAAAATGTTGTTAGCAAGGTGGAGACTAATATTCTTAGGTAGTTTGGTTTGGTCATGTTGAAAGAATGAGTGATGAGATGCTTAAGTGGCAGGAAAGAGAGGTAGAGGAAGGCCAAGGAAATCATGAAAGGACCAGCTTCAAAAGTGTCTGCATGAGAAAAAGATTATGAGTATGAAGTACAAAAGGTCTTGTGTACGATGTGTGATGGATGTCAGTGAAGCTCGAGCTGTGTGCTAAGATCGCTGTAAATGGAGAATTTTGCTATGACAACAGTAAGTAAATAATGTTAAAAATTTATCTGGTGAATTGTTATTCTTTGTGGAGCTAACCTCTGAATCTCAGAGAATAGCTTAGTGATGTATGATGTAATATATATATTGTATATATACATACTGCATTGAAATCTTCTATGGAGTACAACTGCTTTGGGTTACAATGTTCTAATATGGGCTTGAGAAGCATGTATGGGACTCCATTTAATTGACCAATATCTGTAAAGAAGAAAAGAATCTCATTTTAGTCTCACTGCAGAATAATTTCAGTTTCATACTATAAAACACTTGATTCCAATTTATCACAGCTGTCATATTACAACTGTTTTTTATATAGAAAGAAAAATTTGCACACCCAAGAAAATATATAACATGTTTAATTCAGCATATACAAAAATATATATATTACATATTTAGTTCTAATCCTATAAGTTTCTAAGTATGTCATTTGTGTGTTTGCTATTACCTAAATGTAATGTGTCACATGCTACATTACGTTAAAATCATCTGACACCATACCACCATGGTCTTGTAATATGTTATTGACAAAAAGTACCCCCTTCTCCTTCCCTCCAAAATTTTTTTAGAGCAGATGCAGGTTTAGAACAGGTTTCTCTCTCTCTCTCTCTCTCTCTCTCTTTCAATCCACATTTTACACCTCTTGCTGTTTTTTCTAAGTTCATTCCTTAGTCTAGTACCTGGTACAGAATATATAATTTGTTCAGGTAACTTTTCAGACAGCATGTGACATTCACGTTCGAAACACCCTATTATGTTTTCCTTAACTTTTATTCTAACAAACAAATGCCCAGCTCAATTTAGATGACTGCATTACAATTCCTACTTTGGCATTGAATCCAGATATTACTTTGAGAACACTTATGTTAGTAACTCCCCTCACGTATAACAATACGCTTTATTTCACAACCAACTTTCACTGTGTATGTGGCCTGTTTTGTTACCTTGTTGCCCTGTTTCACAATACAAATCATGTTATTGACAGTTATTTTAAAACTTAAAACTAAACTAAAAAACTTAATTTAAAACTTAACATAAAATTTAACTAAAAGCTTAACTTAAAATACAACTTAAACCTTAACTTAAAATGTAACTTAAATCTTAACTCAAAATTTAATTTAAGTGTAACTTGAAATTTAAAACTTAACCTAAAAGATAAAACTTAAAAAACTTAAAGCTTAACCTAAAATCTAACTCAAAACTTGACTTAAAACTCAATTTAAAATGTGAAAATTAATTTAAAACTTAAAATTTTAAATTTAACTCTAAACCTTAACATAAAACTTAAAATTAAACTTAAAAAACTTAATTAAAAACAACTTACAACTTAAATCTTCACTTAAAATTTAACCTAAAACTTCATTAAAAATTTAAATTAAATCTTAGCTTAAAATGTAAAACACAAATATAAACTTAACATAAAACTTCACTTAAAACTGAATATGAAACTTAAATTAAAACAATTTAAAACTTAACTTAAAATGTGACTTAAAAATTGACTTAAAACTGAATGTGAAACATATTAAAACAGTTTAAAATTTAAAACATACAACTTAAAATCTAACTTAAAACTTGAAAATATTTACTTAAAACTGAACTTAAGATATGAAAATTAAAACCTAACTTAAAACTTTGCTTAAGTATTAAATAAAACTTTTGAAAACTAAACTGAACTTAAAGATTAACTTAAAATGTAATTTAAAATTTCACTTAAACTTTAATTTAAAATTTAAAACTAACCTTAAAACTTAACTTAGAATTTAAAACTAAACTTGAAATTAACTTAAAAATTAACTTAAAATTTTAATTTAAAATCTAACTTAAAATTAAAATAAATCTTAAAACTTAATTTAAAATTTAAAAGTTAAATAAAATTTTAAGTAAAAAATTGATTAAAAATTTAAAAGTTGAAAATTATATAACAAAATTTAGTTACAAATTGATTTAAAATTTAAGGCAAATTAAAATTTGAAACTGAAGTTAAAATTTAAAACTAAACTTAAAAAACTTAACACAACTAAAATTTAAAAAATTTATTTTAAACTTAATGAAATCTTAAACTTTATAAAATTTCAAACTTAACACTAAACTTAAAATTCAGCTTAAAACTTAACCGTTTAACTTAATGCCTAAATTGATATTTAATTTAAAATATAAAACTTAACTTAAGACTTAAAAGTGAACTTATAGCTTAATTTAAAATTTAAAAACTAAAACAAATTAAAACATAACTGAAATTTAATTTACAATTTAAAACTTTAACTTCAGATTTAAACCTTAACTTAAAATCTGAAACTTAGAACTAAACTTAAACCCTTAACTTAAAACTTAACTAAACCTTAAAACATACTTTAAAATTTGAAAATTCACTTAAAATTTAAAACTAAATCCTAGAACCTAAAACTAAACTTAAAATTTAATTTAAAACTTAACTAAAACTTAAAATTTAGCTTAAAACTTTGCCTAAATCTTAACTCAAATCTCAACCTTGAAAAAAAATTTAATATATTATTTTAAACTTAATTTAAAACTTAGACCTTAACTTAAACCTAAATGAAAATATTTAACTTGAAACTTAATGTAAAGGTTAATAAAGGTTAATACTTTTAACTTAAAAACTTTGCTTAGATCTTAAATCCTAACTTAAAGCTAAACTTAAAATGCTATTTAAAACTTAACTTAAAACAATAAAATTTTAAGTAAAGGTCTAAGTTGTAAGCTAAATTTTTAAGTTTAAAATTTTAATTAAGTTTTAAGTTAATTTCAATTAAATTTTAAGTTAAGATTAAAGTTACTTTTTAAGTTACATTTTATGTTAAGATTTAAATTCAATTTTAAGTTACATTTTAAGTTTTAATTAAGACTTAAGTGAAGTTTCAACTTTAAATTTTAGGTAACTAGTTTTAAGTTAAATTTTCAGCTAAGGTTTAATTTGCTAGTTAAGTTTTACATTTTAAGTAAAGTTTTAAATTTTAATTATAAATATAATGATCCGATTTATTGGTGTCAGTAAGAAATTGGATCATTATATTTATAAATAGTTTTTCTGGTATTAGCGTCCCACAATCTATATATTTTAAATTTTACTAAATTCTAACTTAATTTTTAAATGTCATTTTATGTTAAGTTTTAAGTTAAATTTTAAGATTTTAATTTAGGTATTAAGTTTTAAATTTAATTGTTGTTAAGTTTAAAGTTAAATTTTAAGATTGTAATTTAAGTATTAAGTTTTAAGATTGTAATTTAAGTATTAAGTTTTAAAGTAGGTTTTTAAGTTAAGTGTTAAATTAAATTTTAAGTTAAGTGTTTGCTAAGTTTCAAGTGGTTTTAAGTTAAATTTTAAGTTTTAGGATAAGTTTGAAGTTCAGTTTTAAATTTCAAATTCAGTTTCAAGTATTAATTTTTAAATTTTATTGTGAAGTTTTAAGGAAATTTTAAGTTAGGTCCAGTTTTAAATTAGGTTTTAAGTTCCTTTACATTAAATTTAATGTTTTAAAATTCCAGCCAAATTCTGTTTTAAGCTAAATTTTAATTTGTCTTAAGTTCAGATTTAAGTTCATTTTTAAGTTTAAAAATTTAGGTGTTTAAAATCAAGTTTTAAGTAGATTAAAGTTAAGTTTTAACTTAAAATTTAGGTTAAATTTTAAATTTAGGTTAAATTTTAAATTTAGTTTTACATTTGGCATTAAGTTTTAAATTATAAGTTAAGTTCTAAGTTTAGTTTTAGTTTAAGCTTAAGGTTAAATTGCAAGTCTTAAACTTTAGGGTGCAGTTTTATGTTCAAAATTTTTAATTTTAGCTTTAAGTAAAGAGCATTAAGTTAAAAATTGTAAGTAAAGTTTTAGGATTTAGATACATTTTAAGGACGGTTTTTAATTTTAAATTAAGTTTTAAGTTAAGTATTCAAATTTATGCTGAATTTTAATTAAGTTTTAAATTGCAAGTACAGTTCTAAATTTTAAGTACAAATTTAATTTTTTCAATTTTCAGTATATTTATAAGTTACAAATTTCAAATTAAGTTTTAGGATTTATATAAGTTTTAAGGTAGGTTTTTAATTTTAAGTATAGTTGAAATAGAGCATTAAATTAAATGTTAAAAGTTTAAAATTACACTTTAAGTTGTAAGTTAAGTTAAATGTTAAATTTTAATTTAAGTTATAAGTTGAGTTTCACTTTTGAAGTTGTTTTAAATAAATTTTAAGTTAGGTCAAATTTTAAGTTAGTTTTAAGTTAAGCTTCATGTTTTAAGTTCAGTTTTGAATTTTAAGTTTGGTTTTAAGTTATATTTAAGCAAAGTTTTAAACTACATTTCAAGTTTTAGTTAAGTTTTAAGTCATGTTCTAAGTTTAATTTTAAATTTTGTTATAAGATTTAGCTAAGTTTCAAATTTGAAGTTAAATTTTAAATTAGATTCTAAGTTAAGATCAAGCTACATTTTAAATTTTAAGTTTAGGAGTTATTTAAGTTTTAAATTTTCAACTAAATTTTAATTCGATTTTAAGTTAATTTTTAAATTTTAGTTAAGTTCTATATTAAATTTTAAAATAAAATAAAGTTTTAGGTTTAGTTCTATGCTTTAAATTTTGTTAAGTTTTAAGTTAGGATTTAAATTTGAGTTTATTGTTCAGTTTTAAGTTAAATTTTAATATTCAGTTAAGTTTTAAGATAAGTTTTAAATTAAGATTTAAATCGTTAAGTTTCTGGTTTTGAAATGTGTTTGAACTTAAGCTTTAATTTAAGTTTTACGATTTTGGTTTAGTTATAGGATGTTTAAAATTTTAAGTTTTAAATTTCACATTTTAAGTTCACTTTAAGTCATTTTAAGTTAAGCTTTAAATTTAAATTTTATACTTTAAATTAAATGTTAAATTAGGCTCTAAGTTAATCTTAAATTTTATGCTAACTCTTAAGTCAAGCTTTAAATGTTTTAAAAGTTAACGAAATTTCATGAGACAACTCTTAATGGTTGCCTTATGTTAAAAATGTGCTTTACATTAAACATAAATATGAATCAAACATTTTAATTAAATATTTTCAGTCAAACATTTATTCATTAGTACAATCAAGCATTTAAAAAAATAATCAAAAAACTTTTAAATGTTTGAATGTACTAATGAATAAATGTTTGATTGTACTAATGAATGAATGTTTGACTGAAAATATTTAATTAAAATGTTTGATTCATATTTTTTTTTTAAAAACCTGTAACAGAATTGACATCTCTTGGGACAGGAGCACGTGCCTCACGGAGCAACAAATGTGTGAAATTCTTTTTCAACAATAGGTAAAGAATACCTTTTGATATTATTTATGTTTTAAGTTGTTTAATCTGTAAGTTAAATTTTAAGTTTCTATTAAGTTTTATGTCTTAAATTATAGATTTTATGTTATGTTTTAAATTAGATATTATGTAAAGTTTTAAGTTAAAATTTCAGTTTGCTTTAAATGAAATTTTATTAGGTTATAGGATAAGTTAAGTTTTAAATTGTAAGTTAAATTCCAAATTTAGTTTTAAGTTTCGAATGCTGTTACATTTTACATTTTGAGTGAAATTGTAAGTTAAGCTTTAAGGTAGGTTTTTAATTTTAAGTTAGATATTAAGTTTTAAATTTTAAGTTAGGTATTAAGTTTTAAATTTTAAGTTAAGGTTTAAGTTAAGTATTAAGTTTTTAATTAAATTTTAAGTATTAAGTTTTAGATTTTATGGTAAGGTTTCAGTCGTGAGATTACAAATAATATTTTTAAATTACAAATTAAGTGTTACATTAATTTTTAAGTTACGATGTGGTTAAGATTTAAATTTTTGATCGTTTTAAGATTTAGTTTTAAATTATGTTTTAAGTTAAATTTTAAATTAAGATTTAAGTTGTATGTTAAGTTTTATGTGCAGTTTTAAGTTCTAAGTTAAGGTTTTATTTCAGTTTTGCTATTTATGTTCAGTTTTAAGTGAATTTTAAATTGAGTTAAGTTAGGTGGTAAGTTAAGCTTTGCATTTTAAGTTACGTTTTAAATTTTAGTTAATTTAAAAGTTCAGTTTTAAATTTTATTTTAAGATTTAGTTAAGTTTTAAACTTTGTTTTAAGATTTAGGTAAGTTTTAAATTCATTTTCTAATTAAGATTTAGCTAAGTTCTAAAATTTCAATAAAGTTTTAATATTTAGTAAGTTTTAAATTTTAAGTAAAGTTTTAATGTTTAAGCCTTAAGATTTGGTTTTAAATTTTAAGTTAAGATTTATATAGATTTTACGTTAAATTTTAAGTTGTTGCAAGTCATAGTTAAATTTTAGCTCAAATTTTATGTTACGGTAAAGTTTTAAGTTTTTTTGTTTTTTTTATTGGAGGTTTAACGACCACCGTGAGCAACTCAATGGGCTATAAGCAGTCACCCGTCCCTAATTTAGGGTCACTGATTCCAGGGAAGGGAGAGAGCCAGTGCCGTAAGAAAAACACAAACATCCATGCCTCACCAGGATTCGAACCCGGACCCCGTTCGGACGAATGATCAGAGGCCATCGTCTAGACCACTGCGCCACCGGGGCGCCAAAGTTTTAAGTTTATTTTTGATGAAAAACACGAGTCCTTTATGAAAAGATTCTCTATTTGTGATAAAACTTTTTGCTTGTTGTCTCCAGGTTTCCGTGTATGGCATAACAAGGAAACTCGTTGATAACTTTAAGATCTTTAAAATCCTTAAAATTACTGTAGTTCCTACTAAAATGAAATATGATACAGCAAATATGAATTGGGTGAACATACAACTGAAATGAAAAAAAAAAAATTTTTTTAATTAAAAAAATAATAATTCAGACGAATTGGGATATAATGAAAAAAGACATTACATCAAAAAACGAATTGGGAGAACATACCTTTCACTGTAGCGCCATTCGTTGAGTCATTACGTTGTTCCAATCTCGTCTTCGGTATGACAGGATTCCCACTAGGCATAAACAACACTGAAATTCTATTCTCAACCTAGTATGTCACCAAACTTCACACAAAAAAAAGGGAATATGAATAAACCCACACAAACATCAACTTAAAATACTAAAATTCCAGAGTTACAAAACGGTCGAACTCTTGTCGTGTACGACGTAAAAACACAGCTAAAATACCAAATACTGCCTCAGAACAAAGTGGAAAAATATACTAAACACCGTAAAAACCTCACGAAATGCCAAATCACGGTGACCTATGCATAAGGAATGATGCTCTTCCGATAATCTATTTCCAATGCATTTCGGTAATGTACACATTACCATCTTCAGGTACAATGTCTGCTGTGTCCTTTGTGATCATGACATTATTTTGGGCTGTTGTCACTTCACGGTTTCAAAAAATCAAAGTTCAGTGCGCGGATCGCTCATCTCCCGGCACTTCCGTCCTCAACCTTCCCCTTATATTTTTCGTACCCTCCTGTTCCTCTCTCATCAATATTTTCCAGGGGAGTTTGTGGTAGGTCGATACCATAATGTATGTTGCAGTTGTTCTTTTTGGTTTTTCTATTACGATAGCTTCTGCATACCGGATCATATTTTTTGTTGGTTGTTCAAACAATGGTTTTGCTGCAGCTTCTGCATACCGGATCATATTTTCTGTTGGTTGTTCAAATAATGGTTTTGCTGCACTATATTTATTTCTTCAAATAATGCTTTTGCTGCAGTTTTTAAGCAATATTGTGTTAGTGCTGTCTTTTCTTCTTTTTTGTTCCAATTACTGATATGTTGATTGAGTCGTTTTTCAATTTATTTTTTGTACTTCCTATGTATGTTATTTTTTTTATTTGTTCCTGGGGTGTCTATAGGAATGCTGTATACTCCAGCTTTATCCAATAGTTTAGTTTTATCTCGGTTCTTTATTATCATGCTTTTGTAATCTATTATTGTTATTCCAATATCTTGTTTTTGCTTATTACATTCTTTTTTCACTACTTTTGTAATTTGTCTTATATATGGTAACTTTCCATAGTATTTCTTCTTTGTGTTTTCCCTCTGTGTAGGATGTTTGTACTGATATATCAATTTCTTTACTATATCTGGACTATATCCAAAGTTCTTGATTGTTTCTATTATCCATCTGATTGCTGCTTCTCTATATGCCTTAGTACTGGAATGTGTGATGCTCTCTGCACCAATGCTCTTATTGCAGACACTTTATAAGCCCATGGATGATTTGAGTTGGCTGGTATAAACATTGGCACATAGGGTTTTCTATACACATAATATTTGTATTGTTGATTACTCTTTTCAATTGTAATATCTAGAAAATAAAGTTTATTTTCAGATTCCAGTTTCATTGTAAACTTTATGGTGGGATATGTATTGCGTAATTTTTCTTTAAGATCTTCAAGTTCCTGCAAGCTGGACTTCCACATGATTACTGTATCATCACCATATCTTCCATAAAATAAAATATGATCTTTGTATTTTTCTATTACATCTTCTAGTTGTTGTAAAATTACTTCAGCAAACAACGAAGACAATGGTGAGCCAATCGGTGCACCAAATTTTGTCTATAGATGATGTCACTGTACTGAAAAAAGTTATTGTAAATGTATTCCAGTAGTTCTCTTATTTCATATATCTCGATTTTTTTAATGTTTGATTTTTGTATAATTTTTCTGCTATAAGGTCTATTGCTTTGATGACAGGAGTACTAGGAAATAAAGACTCTACATCAAGGATGGCCATAAGAACTGTATTATTTGTTGAAGTTAATGTTTTAATTTTTTGTATTAAATCTACTGAGCTTCTTATTATATATTTATTCTGCATGAAAAATGGTGCTAACTATTTATATAGTTGTTTTTCAAGATTTATTAATGGTGAGTTACTTTTTGAAACTACAATCCTTAAAGGTTTTTCAGGTTTATGGGTTTTGAGTTTTCCAAAACATTTTGGTAAACCAGCTTGGTGCACTGATGGTAAACCAGCTTGGTGCACTGATGGGCTCACCATTGTCTTTGTTGTTCGCGGAAGTAATTTTACAACTAGAAGAAGATGTAATAGAAAAATACAAAGATCATTTTTTATTTTATGGAAGATATGTTGATGATACAATAATCATGTGGAAGTCCAGCTTGCAGTAAACTTGAAGATCTTAAAGAAAAATTAAGCAATACATATCCCACCATAAAGTTGACAATGGAAATAAACTTCATTTTCTAGACATTACAATTGAAATGAGTAATGAACAATACAAATATTATGTGTATATAAAACCCTCCTATGATAGCCAATGTTTATACCAGCCAACTCAAATCATCCATGGGCTTATAAAGTGTCTGCAATAAGAGCATTGGTGCAGAGAGCATTCACACATTCCAGTATTAAGGCATATTGAGAAGCAGAAATCAGATGGATAATAGAAACAATCAAGAACTTTGGATATAGTCCAGATATAGTAAAGAAATTAATATATCAGTACAAACATCCTACACAGAGGTAAAACACAAAGAAATACTATGGAAAGTTACCATATATAAGACAAATTACAAAAGTAGTGAAAAATATATAATAACAAAAACAAAATATTGGAATAACAATAACCGATTACAAAAGCATGATAATAAAGAACTGAGATAAAACTAAACTATTGGATAAAGCAGGAGTATACAGCATTCCTATAGACACCCCAGGAACAAATAAAAAATTAACATACATAGGAAGTACAAAAAGTAAATTGAAAAATGACTCAATCAACATATCAGTAATTGGAACAAAAATGAAGAAAAAACAGCACTAACACAATATTGCTTAAAAACTGCAGCAAAACCATTATTTGAAGAAATAAATATAGTGTGTCAACAACCAACAGAAAATATGATCCGGTATGCAGAAGCTATCGTAACAGAAAAAAACGAAAAGAGCGACTGCAACATACATTCTGGTATCGACCTACCACTCACTCCCTGCGAAATATTGATGAGAGAGGAACAGGAGGGTACGAAAAATATAAGGGGAAGGTTGTGGACGGAAGTGCCGTGAGATGAGACTCGGCAGGAGCGATCGGCGCACAGAACTTCGATTTTTCGAAACCGTGAAGTGACAACAGCCGAAAATAATGGTCATGGATCTTGACAAAGATGAGGCAGCGGTTTAGTAGATAGTGGCAGAGAGAGTCAGAGTGTGATCACAAAGGACATAGCAGACATTGTCCCTGAAGATGGTAATGCGTATACCGAAATGCATCGGAAAAAGATTATCGGATAAGCATCATTCCTTATGTATAGGTCATCATGATTTGACATTTCGTGAGGTTTTTGTGTTATTTAGTATATTTTTCCACTTTGTTCTAAGGCAGTATTTGATATTTCAGCTGTGTTTTTGCATCGTACACGACAAAAGTTCGACCGTTTTGTAACTCGGGAATTTTATTATTTTAAGTTGATGTTTGTATGGGTTTATTCATATTCCCTTTTTGTGAAGTTTGGTGACATACTGGGTTGAGAATAGAATTTCAGTGTTGTTTATGCCTCGTGGGAATCCCGTCATATCAAAGGCGAGATTGCAACAACATAATGACTAAACCAATGGCGCTACAGTGAAAGGTATGTTCTCCCAATTCGTTTTTTGATTTAATATATTTTTTATTATATCCCAATTCGTTTAAATTTGTTCCAATTCGTCTTAATTAAATTATTATTTTTTTAATTTTAATGTTTTTGTTTTTCCAATTCAGTTGTATGTTCACCCAATTCATATTTGCTGTATCATATTTCATTTTAGTAGGAACTACAGTAATTTTAAGGATTTTAGAGATTTTAAAGTTATCAATGAGTTTCCTCCTTATGCCAAACATGGAGACCTGGAGATAGCATGCAAAAAGTTTTATCACAAACAGAGAATCTTTACATAAAGGACTCGTGTTTTTCATCAAAGATGACATTTCAGCACATTATTGGAAACTTAGAATATCACATAAGTGAAGCTCACGTGCTTGGGTTATCACTAAAGATACCTCAAAAGTTTTTCTGTGTTTTAAGTTTAGTACTACGTTTTAAATTTTAAGTTAAATTTTATGTTCAGTTTTAAGTTAAATTTAACTTTTGGTTATAAGTTAAATTTTCAGATTTAGTTGTAAGATAAGTTTTAAATTAGGTTTCTAAAATGTCTTAAGTTTTCAATTTTAAACTTTAAGTTTCACATTTTAAGTTCAGTTTTCAGTCAAATTTTAACTTAGGTTTTAAAGTTAACTAACTTTAAGTTTTATAGTTTAAATTAATTGTTAAAGTAGGCTTTAAGTTAAGCTTTGTTTCAAGTCAAGTTTTAAATTTTAATTTTAAATTCAGATTTCAGTTAAGTTTTAAGTTCAGCTTTAAATTTCAATGTGTTTTAACTTTATTTGAAGTTCGAAATTTTAAGAAAAATTTTGCGTTTCAAATTGAGTTTTAACCTTTCAATTTAAAATTTTAAAGTTGGAGAAGTTTTAAAGTATGTTTTAAATTAAGTTGTAAGTTAAACTCTGAATTTTAAGTTATATTTTAAATTAGGTTTTAAGTTATGATTTAAGTTTGAAATTAAGTTTAAGTTAAATTTTAAGTTGTAAGTTAAGCTCTAAATTTTAAGTTGTAAGTTAAGCTCTAAATTTTAAGTTGTAAGTTAAGCTCTAAATGTTAAGTTGTGTTTTAAGTTTCAGCTTTGTTTTAAGTTGTTTTAAATTAAATTTCAAGTTAAGTATTATGTTAAGCTTTAAGGCAAATTTTAAGTTAAGTTCTAAGTTTAGTTTTAAGATAACTTTTAAGTTTAGTTTTATGATAACTTTTAAGTTAGTTTCAAGTTTTAAATTTTGTTAAGTTTTAAAATTGAATTTAAGGTATAGTTTCAAGTTTTAATTTTCAAATTTTTAATTAAGTACCCTTTTACATTTTAAATTTTAAGTTTAGTTTTAAGATTAAAATTTTAAGTTAAGATTCACATATGTTTTAGGGAAAGTTTTTAATTTAAGTTTTCAGTTCAGTTTAAGTTAAGTTTAGCTTTAAGATCTAACTTGTTTTAACTTTGAAATTTTACAAGTTTTAAGTTTTAAATAAAGTCTTAACTTTTAAATTTTAAGGTTTGGATAAGTTTTAAAAGAGGTTGTAAATTTTAAGTTACATTTTAAATTGAGTTTTAAGTTATGTTTTAAATTAAGTTTTGTTACACTTTAAGTTTCAAATTTTAAACTTTACATTTTAAATTTTGATAAGTTTTAGTTTAAGCTTTTTAAGTTTTAAATTAAGTACGGTTTTATGTTTTAAATTTTAAGTTTAGTTAAGTTTTAGGATTTAGATAAGTTTTAAGGAGTTTTTAATTTCAAATTATTAATTTTATTATTCAAATTTAAGTTGAGTTTTAATTAAGCTTTAAATTAAGTTTAAAATTAAATTTCAAGCTAAAATCCAAATTTTAAGTAAAATTTCAGTTTTAAATTTTCAGTTTAGTTTTAAAATTGAAAATTTTAAGTTAAGTTTTAGGATTTAGATAAGTTTTAAGGTAGGTTTTTAATTTGAAGTTATGTATTAAAATTTTAGTAGAGTTTTAATCAAGTTTCGAATTAAGTTTTAAATTTTAAGTTGATCAAATTTTAAGAGTTTTAAGTTAAGTTTTGCATTTTAAGTTCAGATTTGAATTCTACGTTTAGTTTTAAGTTAAAATTTAAACGAAATTTTAAGTTAATGTTTTAAGTTCTAGTTAAGTTTTAAGTTATATTTTACGTTTAACTTTAAAAAAAATTTCAAGATTTAGCTAAGTTTTAAATTTTAAGTGAAGTTTTAAATTAGGATTTAAATTTTAAGTTAAATTTTAAATTAGGATTTAAATAAAGTTTTTGTTTAGTTTCAAGTTAAATTTTAATATTTAGTTAAGTTTTAAGATAAGTTTTAAATTAAGTGTTAAGTTGTTAAATTTCTGGTTTTGAGTTGAGTTTGAGCTTAAAAGTTTTAGTTAAGTTTTATGTTTTAAATTTTGTTTTAGGTTGTTTTAAATTTTGTTTTAGGTTGTTTTAAATTTTAAGTTTCATGTTTTAAGTTCAGTTTTAAGTCAACTTTTAAGTTAGGCTTTAAAAGTTAAACTTGAAGTTTTATGCTAACTTTTAAAATTTAACTTAAAAATTAACTTTTAAGTTAAATTTTAAGTTAAAGTTTAATCTGTAAGTTAAGATTTTAATTTTCAGTTTCCATTAAGTGTTAAAGTAGATTTTATAAACAAAGACATCGCTCTTTCCACGTTTAGCACAGCAATCGAAAAATTGTTATTCGGCCGCCGCCAGGGAATTGATCCCCGGATTCTCTCGATATCTAGCCGAGCGCGATAGCCTAACACCATGGTGGCCAACAATCCACGGCACTATGTGCGTTTTTCTGTCAGCATCTGACATTATAAATATGTAAGATGGGCTCAGCTACTGAGACATCTCAATCTAGTGGGCATTAACGGCTGAGCCTATCTTACAGATATATATAAGATGGGCTCAGTACTGAGACGTCTCCATCTGGTGGACATTAACGGCTGAGCCCATCTTACGGATTTATAATGTCAGATGCTGACCGAAAAACTCACATAGCACCGTGGATTGTTGGCCACCATGATGTAAGGCTAAAGCGCTCTGCTAGATATCGAGAGATCCGTGATTCTTTAAAGTTTTAAATGTTAAGTTTCAAATTAATTTTCACTTTTTAAGTTCCATTTTAAGTCAAGATTTAAGTTAGGTTTTAAGTTAAGCTTTAAGTTAAGTCTTAAATTTCAAGTTACGTTTTATGTTAAATTTTAAGTTAAGCTTTAAGTTAAATTTTTAAAAGTTCAGGTTTAAGTTGTAAGTTAAGTTTTAAGTTAAATTTTAAGTTTCAGTTCAATTTTAAGTTGTTCTAAATTATTTTTTTTATTGGGAGTTTAATGCCCACCGTGATCAACTCAATGGGCTACAAGTAGTCGCCCATCCCTAATATAGGGCCACTGGTTCCGGTGAAGGGAGAGAGCCAGTGCCGTAAGACACAACACCCATGCCTAACTGGGATTCGAACCCAGACCCATCTCGGATGAATGATCAGAAGCCATCACTTAGAACACTGCGCCACTGCAGCGGAAGTTAAATTTTAAGTTAAGTATCAAGTTAAGTTTTAAGTTAAATTTTAAGTTGAGTTTTATGTTATGTCAAGTTTTAAATTACCTTTTAGGTTTTAAGTTAAGTTTATTTTAGTTTAAAGTTTGAAAATAACATAATTTGTATTGTAAGTTTTAAATTTTAATTAAACTTAACCTAAAACTTAATTTTCATCTTAACTAAAACTTAAAATGTAACTTAAAACTTGAAATTTAATTCACAACTAAAAACTTAACTTACACATTTAACTTAAAATTTAACTAAAACCTTAATTTAAAATGTAACTTAAAATTTAAAACTTAACTTAAAACTTGACACCAGACTGAACTTAAAACATGAAACTTAACTTAAAAAATATAACTTAAAATTTAAAACTTAACTTACAATTTTAAGACTTGAATAAAAACTTAAACTTAAATCTCAAACTTAAAATTTTTCTTAAAAAATAATTCAAAACTTAAAATGTAAAACTTATAGCTTAACTTAAAACTTGACTTAAACTAAAATTTACTTAAAACTGAACTTAAAGATGAGAAACTTAGGACTTTAAAATACGAAATTTAAAACTTAACTTAAAGCTGAACTAAATCTTAACTTAAATCTTATCTTTTACTAAACTTACTTAAAATTTAACACTAAACTTAAAAACTTAAATTAAAAATTAAAACACCTTAAATAAAGCCTAACTTACCACTTAACTAATTAACCTTTAAATGTGAAGCTCAACCTAAATTTAAACTTAACTTAAAACTAAACTTAAAATCTAACTTAAGATTTAACTTAAAACTTAATTTAAAACTTACCTCATAAAACTTAACTAAATCTTACAACTTAACATTTAAAACTTAAAACTAAATGTAAAACTTAACTTAAAACTTCACTTAAATCTTAACTCAAACCGTAATTTAAATCTTTTTTTTTTTTTATTGAATACTTAATTGACCACCGTGAGCAACTTGATACTAAACTTAAAACTCGATGGGATATAAGCAGTTTGCTTATCGCTAACTTAGGGATGCCCTGGCTTTGGTCGTAAGATAAACACAAGATCAATGCCTCACCCAGATTCGAACCCAGATCTTTCTTGGACAAATGGTCATAAACCAGGGTTTAGACGACTGCGCCAAAGGGGCAGCAACTTAAATCTTAACTTGAAACTAACTTTTTTTTTTACTTTACTTTTTACCCAATTTATCCCAGGTTGTTCAAAGTTTGTTTTCTGATTTGGAAACAGTGTAAAAACGTCGTTACAGGTTCTCAGGGTCTGAAAAACTCTATGAAAATTAAAAACGTAATGAACAGGTAAAAAAAAAAAAACAGGAAATAAAAAATAAAGAAAAATGAATCTCCTTTACAATGCAGGAGTATACACTGAGTGGCCACTTTATTATGACCACCCTCTCAGTACTTCGTTGGGCCACCTTTTGCCTTTAATACTGCATCGAATTCTTCGTGGAATGGACTCCACGAGATGTTGATAGGTGGTTTGTGGAATCTGAGACCATGCTTGATAAATAGCACTTTCCAGGAGTGTGAGATTGCAGGGTTGCGGATTCAGCTGTCTGATGGCTCGTTCAACTTCATCCAACAAATTTTCAATGGGGCTGAGATCTGGAGATTGTGGGGGCCACCTAAGCAAAGTAAACTCACCGGCATGTTCCTGAAACCAATCCTGTACAATACGAGCACTATGGCAGGACACATTATCTTGATGAAAGTAGCCATCGCCATTGGGATAAACCATCCATCCACATGACAGGATGCACTTGGTCCGCAACAATGTTTAGATATGATGTGCCAGTCAGACGTTGATCAACACGAATTAAAGGGCTCAAAGCACGCCAGGAAAACATTCCCCAAACCATAATGTTGCCTCTACCAGCTTGAAGGGTTGTAGCAATGCATTTGGGGTCCATGCTTTCGTGCTGTTTCCGCCAAATTCTCACTCGGCCATGGGCATAATGCACCTGAAAACGTTATTCATCGGACCACATAATTTGTTTCCAATTATCGACTGTTGAACCCTTGTGCTCCTGTACGAGCTGGAGACATTTTCTCTTGTTAACTGCAGACAGCAAAGGTGTTTGAACAGGCCTTCAGCTGCCATATCCCATCCGATGCAGTGTACAGCAAACAGTGCTTACAGAGATCATTTGAGGAGATCCTTGATTAAGATGGTCTGTAATTTGCTGCACTGTTGCCCTTCTGTTGTCTGTTACCAGTCTGGACACTCTCCGTTCTGCCCGAGCAGTCACTAGTCGATGAGGACCACACGTTGCACGTAGAGACCCAGTTTTTTGGCTAACAGTCCAGTCTTTAAACACTTTAACAACAGCTGCACTGGAACATTTCACGAATGCGGTGGTTTCGGTGATACTCTCTCCATGGCTTCGAGCTCCTACAATCATCCCACGTTGAAAGTCCGTCAAATCGCATTTTTACCCATCTCGTCACCCAAAAATCACTTCTACTACTGTTGCAAGCACTAAGCTTTCCCCTTTTATACTAGCCTCGCCCTCTGGCGGCAACAGCGTGCAGCCATAGCTCATTTGCTTAAAACTGCCAGGTGGTCATAATAAAGTGGCCACTCAGTGTATAACATTTCTACAACAGCTGATAACCTTCAATTAAAAAAATGGTACATAGGAAGTACAAAAAATAGCCTATCACATCGACTCAGGCAACACATTAGCAAATGAAATAAAGTTAAAGAGAAAACAGTCTTGATACAGTGCTGCACAAGAAATAATGGTGCTCCCGTTTTTGAGGATATTTAACTTTGCAAACATCCTACTGAAAAAACAATTCAATATGCCAAGTCTCTTTTAATTAAAAAATACAAAGAAACAAGTTGTAACATTAATTGCAGTTTTGAACTTCCCTTGCCGTGGAAATTACTAATTGCTGAAGAAAATGTCTAGAAAAGATGGGGAAGACCAAGAAAAACATTCTCACGCAGTGACAAAAAATAACATTCCATCACAAATGTCTTTACAGCACATACATAGGAAATGGTAACAATTAGTACCTATGACCTTGAATCCCAAGATCAAGGAGTTTGACAGGACAAAGGCACAAGCAAAGTTAAGTGTTGTGGACTGCAAGAAATACAGCTGGAACTTCCTGTCCCTGAAGATGACATAATGGATTGACGGTGCCGAAATGCATCGGGCATAAACATTGTCCATGATTCAGCATATTGGAGTCATGCTTATCAGACCTACTAGATTATTTTTTTCTTTTTTTAATGTTTTACGTTTCCAGTGAAGGTGTTTCACCTTTGTTTTTAAAGGTTTTAACTTCCTGGGGTTTTATCTGATCACTATGTTTTTAGCTTTCACATTTTTTCAGACCCTGACCTTATAACGTTTTTACACTGTGTTTCAAAATTTTAATTTCCTGGCATTTTAGTACAAAGTTTCCTACTTGGTTGATTAAAGTCATGCTGTAGATCAGTTTGCATTACATCATAAGCATGGAATTACAGCACTGACACCAAAAGCTTCTTACTTCAGCAATTACACAGCAACATTTCTTATTTCAACAAGGCCATCTATTTAGATGAAAAAACAGTTCTGTCAATCAACAGAAATCAAACAAACTATTTTCCTATGATGATTCTGCATATTCAGAAGATACCTTTCATTCCACTATTCTTAACCAATTCTAGATATATACATACTGAAGTAGCAAATTATTCGAACACTTACCAAATACGTAGGTGAATCAAAAAGTAAGTTACACTTAGCGCCATCTGGAGTGGGATTGCAGTCAGACCGTGTGTGCTTGTAAGCGAACTAGACAGTATGTCAGAGCTGCCGACGGGAGGTGTTTTAGTTCAGTAACTGTGTAAGATGTGTGCAGGAGGCAGTTCGTAATGGCACATCAACTGGATTCTTACTCGAAATTGGAAGTGCAAGGAACCATTCAATTTTTGTGGACTAATCGCCTAAATTGCACTGACATCCACCTTGAAATCTGTGCTGTATACGAGGAGAAATGCCAAGTCTTGCCTGCCCATTGTAAAGTGGTGCCAACTATTTGAAAAGGGTCGAATAAATTTGACGGACGAATACCGTAAAAGCAGACTATCAATATCCAGCACTCCGGAGCATGTTGCCACTGTTGCCGACATGATATGAGATAATAAGCATATCAAAATCAAGGAAATTGCCAGGACGTTAGACATTCTGTATGGGACTGTGCATTCCATCAATTATGGGCATCTGGGATTTTGGAAATTGTGTGTGAGATGAGTGCCATATTTACTCACTGACCAGCACAGAAACCAATGTTTCCTGTTGTCTTTAGCTCTTCTGCTAATGGTATTTTGCTAAGGGTCACAATTTTTTGCGTCGAATCATCACAGGTGACAAAACATGGTTTCACCATTTTACCCTTGAAACCAAACAATCAATCGTCCATGGAATGGAAGCATGTCACCTCTCCAACAAGGAAGAAGTACAAACTCCAACCATCTATGGGAAAGGTCATGGCAACTATTTTCTTTGACTGTGAAGGTGTTGTTTCCCCAGAATTTCTGCCAAAAGAGACGATTATCATTGCTGACTCAAATTGCCAAATGCTACAAAAATTGTGAAGGGCAATTAAGGACAGACACCAGTGTAAGTTGAGCGAAAGTGTCATTCTGCTGTACGACAATGCCACACTCCACAGAGCACAAAAAAACAAAGGAATTGCTGCAGTCATTCAAGTGGGAGGTGTGGCAATGTCCGTGGTACAGCCCCAACTTATTCCCGTGCGACTACCGTTTGTTCAGTAAAACGAAACAGAACCTTAATGGACAACAATTTCAAACCGATAAGGCTGTGAAAACTGCGGTCCTTAACTGGTTGCATCAAACTGGAGGAGACTTCTGTACATACTGTATATGGAAAAGTTAATCACACGTTCCAATAAATGTTTACAGTCCTTAGACAACTATGTCAAAAAATGAATAAGTGTTGTACCTTTAAATCAACATACATCCCCTGAGTGTATCTCTTAATTTTTTTAAATGAACAGTGTAACTAACTTTTTGATCTGCCTTTATAACATGTTAAGCTGCCCCTGGCTTTCAAAACAGCCTTGATTCAATGTTGAATGGATTTAACAAAAGACGCTGATATTGTACAGCCAAGTGGATGTGCTAACATCCATCAGTTTCTGAAGGTCCTCTGGAGGAGGATCTCCATTACGAGTGGCTCCCTCAATCTCATCCTGCAAGTGTTCAACTGGGTTATGTTCTGAGAACTGGGGGGGGGGGCTATTTTAGCACTTTGAATTCACTGCTGTGCACCTGGAACCATTGTGGGATGATCCTTTCCTCCTCCTTACATTGTGGGATGATCCCTTCCTCCTTCTTACATTGTGGGATGATCCTTTCCTGTCACATCGTCACTGGCTAAACAGACACAATCACTCTACCTCTTTCCTATGGTGGCCTCAACTGTGTCGATACTCGCCTTTACTATCGTGCACACAGGATTATGACTTTCCTGCGCCTCTTGTGCTCATCTACAGACTCCATCAATACCACACGTGATGTAATAGTCTCCACCCGGAACCCAAGCTTCACGTTTTTCGCCCTTCTGCTAATGGATCGCTTTCTTTTTCAACACACTCGACTCTCCCTGGTGTATTCCGAGGTACTTTCCTATCTTCATGATCTTCCTCTCATTCGCTCACCACCTGCTTCTACGTCTGAACTCTTAACTGAACGTCTTTTCTTTTCAACTATCATTCATCCCCCTGACCTTCCTTTCTTTGATGACATTTCCTGACTCCCTGCTGGTATTTATTGTAACTGTCCGTGATCTTGTTTTTCCTGACCTCACCTGGAAACCTTTCACCGCTCTCTCTCCTTATCTTCCCACTACCTCTGCTTCGATTTCCATACGTGCTTCCATCCGCTCTGCAATCATTACTCTTTTTCCTTCACTTGCTACTTTTTCAGGACTCCTCTCAGTACCTTCTGCTTCTCTTCCTCTTCCAGACTTTCTTCCTTTTCAAGGTACTGTTCAACCTCTGTCTTCCTTTCCTATCCGATCTCTATATCTTTTTCTCCGTGACTTTTCACCTAACGATCCTATGCCGATCCAGGGAGTTCCATCTTCTGCTCTCAGTATGGAATGCCGCAGCCTCTCCACTTTCAGCTCATGCTGAGTGAAACATACATTGGCAATTCCTTCATCAGAGACTACCTGTGCCTACCATCCTACATCGGATGATGCTTCTATCTTCACCTGCATGTCGCTTTTGTGAGTCTATGGCTGACGTAGACCATGTTTATCTTCACTGTCCAGTGCTGCTACCCTTGTTGCACCAGGCATTCACTGTTGCAGGCCATCTGTCAACCACTCCTCTTACATTCCCCACTTACTCAACCTTACTTATCAGTGTATTACTGCCTACACCACTATCACCACCCTGTGCATACATCTTTGTTTTAGCTCGTCATGTAATATATTGTTATTACCAGCAGCTTCGCACTTCAACAACCTCACCCTCCATGTTCCAGGCGAGGGAGGTTCTATGCAGCCAATTCAGAAATCGCCTTATTTCTCGACTTCGCCTTGCTCATCTTTCACTTCCAGAATCAACCCGTGATGTGACTTTCCTACATACCTGGTCACCCAATACCAGATGGTTCACTGGACCTTCCACCACCATTCAACTCTTATTATAAGAGACTGATAAACTCTATCACCCAAATACTCTTTGTAGTAATTCATTAACTCTTTGCACTTTTCCAGAATTTTGTAATTATCTCTTTGGCATCTTTTTATGTCTCTCTTGTAAATAGTTGTACATAAGTAAATATTGTAATTTCATTCTTTGTTGCACCCATCTTTGTAAATATCTGTGATGCAAATTACTGCCTATATTTCTTTTTCATTCTGTAACCCTTTTATTTGCTCAACAAATAATGAAATCTAAAAAGAAATACAAACTACCAGATATTTTTACTTACTGTTGTTGTACCAAACTTCTTCATTTACAGTGATCTTGACATACAACTCGGGCTTTACTGATATCCATTACACGCCGTACACAAGATTTTTATACTTCATACTCCTAATCTTTTTCTCATGCAGACACTCCTGAATCTGATCCACCCATGTCTTCCTTGGCCTTCCCTCTGCCTTTCCTTCCTGCCACTTTGGCTAAAAAGATTTTCTTAGTAAGCATCTCATCACTCATTCTTTCAACATGGCCAATTCACCGAAGCATGTTGGTCTCCACCTTGCTAACAACATTTTGCTTCACATCACACAACTGCAACACATCTTCATTCCTCACACACTCAGACCGTGTCTTGCCACAAACCCCCATAAGTAACGCATTTCTCCAGCACACAAATGACTCCTATGTTTCTTCTGCAGTACCCAGGTTATACTGCCATATATCAGAGTAGGAACAATTACACTTTCATACACAGCCATGCGGGACTCTCTGGAAAACCCATCATTCCTGTGAAAACCTCCCAGAGCAGCTATGACTTTCAATGAAGAATTCACTCGCCTACCAATTTCACCATCCAATTTGTTCTCTCTGTCAAACATGCTTCCTAAATACACAAACTCACTATTCTGGTCAATCACAGTGCCGTTTATACTTACATTAAATTCAGCGCTACCAGTTCCTCTCTCTCAAACACCACATAACGTTGGTTTTTCCCTTATTTATACTCAGTTTGAATTTCATGCAAACTTCGTACATCCGAGACAACATACTCTGCAAATCACTTTTGCTCTCTGACAATAGGACAGTGTGATCAGCATACAGCAATCTGCACACACGTATATCACCAAGACATAAACCACAAACTTCCAAATTCATCACTTCCGTTTTGGGGAATTTCCATCTCCTTTATCAAGCTTAAATGCAAAAACTTATGGTACTGGGGATATTTAACAACGCAGGAGAGTGGGAATATCGTGCGGGTGGATCATGGGAGAAATCTTTGTTCTGTCCAACTTCCGGTTTAGGAAATTTTCCCCCTATTTCTAGCTGAAATAAAAATATTTATACAGTAAAATGTTATTTAACAATAATACTGGACAGAGGCGACATCGCAAGAAAACGAAATTACAATTACAGAAAAAATCTGAATTCCATCAACCTTTCTTTTTAAAAAGCTTCGTAAAGATGGAATTCCATCCTCCGACCAACACCCCCTATCGTTGTGCATTGATCTCTTCAATGACCAAAATAATAACGAAAATGGCAAAATTTGTCGAATTCGCGGAATAATCTTATGCTTGAAGATTACGGGACATTTTTGGGGCGTCTAACTTCCATTTTCGCAAATTGTTGCCTACAGTTTCAAGCTCAAATACAAACATTTATGCAATAAAATGATATTTAACAATACTGGACACAAAGCCAGCACTGGAAGAAACACAATTACGATTACAGCAAAACTTTTTACTCCACTTAACTGCCGTTTTCGAAAGTTTTGAAACACGAAATACGATCCCCAAACGGAAAATGACCCTAATTTTTTTTCTTCGGTTTTGAATCATTCTCCCCGAATTATCTACTTTTGCTTGAGAATGATCTAAATGATGACAAAAAAAAAACAAAAAAACGGAATTCTGTGAATCTGCTTAAGAATCTCATGTATATCACAAAATAAGAGGAAAAAAAATTAAAATTCGTAGAATCCATAGTTTAGACAGTGAGTTCCGTAGTCAGATAACGAAATCTGTAGAAACTACGAACATTCCGTAATAGTTGGCAGGTATGCAATTGTGTTGAAAAATGTTCTGCTTGAGAATTACATGAAATTGGATTGCCAATCCATTGGGCAAGACAGATTTCACAAAGGCAATTAAGAAATCACTGATAGAAACATTATAAAACTTCTGATGTGTATATTTTTATCATTGTCGTGGCTCATACGAGTCAAAGTCACAAGATTTATATACTTTACTAAAAAGCTGAGGCATATTTGCTCTACCATTTTTCAAGCCAGTTGACAAGGATTTGACATTTTCAAGTAAAACAGCCTTTACAGAACTCCAACTAAGATATTCCCTATACTCTGCAATTAAGGAAAGGCAAGTAAGCTACATGTATTTCAAGACCATAAAGTTTTTGTTTAAAATGCATCCCTGAGGGTCAGCTTGATGGGGGAGGGGAAGATTAAATAAAAATAAAGAATTATGCACATGTATGTAAAATATTGCCTGTAATCAAGTGATTAAACTAATTTTCAGTTCTAAAAATTCTGAGAAAATCATGGATTTTGTTTTATTTTATTTATTCAATCTTTGTTGTTTCTGGATTTAATGACCTCCACAGCTAATTCAGAGTCACTAGTCCAAGCTTAGAAACAGAAGCAGTACTGTACAACAGACACATCATCCATGTCTTTCTTATCCAGGACTGAGCACAACTTAGATGATTAGTCAGAATCTCTTACCACTTAGCCACAAGTGGACGTTTCTGGCTTCTCTCTCTCTCTCTCTCTCTGATAGGGGATCAGTTCCTTCCAGTTACATATCCTGGTGAGGTTCCCTCAGATCTGGTGAAAGGTAGTTGCAACACCACTGTTTGTTGAGTGAGAATACATTAGGGAGATAATCTGCCCATCGACAGGTGAAAAAAAAAAAAAACTACAACTAGTATAAAACTCAATATACCACAAAAAAGAGAGAGAAAGAGAAAAAAAAAAAAACTTACCATCAATACTTTCAACCAACACCTTGATACTCAGGTCATACAGACTTGCAACTTCTACAAATAAAATATCCACATATAAAACAGAAATCTTTTAAACATATTCAATAAAACTTACACGTAAATACTATTTTTGCATTATTAAACACCTGCATCAGTAATATACAATATAATATATCAACACTGACATCCATGCATTAAACACTGTATCAGTAATACACAACTGAATAATATATCAACACTGAAAAACTACGGTAACAAAAAATTCCTTTGAAAAGCAAGGTAAAAAATAAAAGGAAACTTGTGAATATAGGAACATATGTATGGTTTGATAGCTAGAATTCTTTTAACATCAAGCAGAATCAAAATCACAATAATTCCAAACAATTTTGTGACAAAAACTGCAAAAATCAAACAGATAATAACTTCAACATTGTATGTTCTTATTTAATTTCAAGATTATTTAAATGGCCTAGATGTGCAGTGAGTCTCGCATCTGTTGCAAATTCTTTATAACATTTAAATGATTTTCTGTAACACATTTTTGGATATCTACTGGATTATGGAAATAGAATTTCATGAGAGAAAATGTTTTACAACGTCATGTGACCTCTCGGAAAAATTTTCATACCTCTGGTGATGCTTTGACATTTCACTTCTACATGCATGTATGTCAGAATGTTTAGCTATATATATATATATACACACGTTGTACATACGGTACAAACTGTGTGTGTGCATGTATGTACATATGTAAACTACGTGTAAGTGTGTACATGCGCACGTGTCTGCAAATTGTACATACAGGATTATAGGGTTATTACAAATGAAATAGATGGTTTCAACACTTTATAAAATCAAAACTATTTCAGATATTGACACTCACATTGCACAGTTTTGTAGAGAAACTCCTGAAGTGTGTTACAGCAAGTAACAGATACACTCACGGACAATGAAATTTCCGCACTAAGAAGGAAGCCTCGGATTGAACTGAAATTTTATGGACGTAATGATTAGTCAGGATTCTTGTGTGCAAATTTTATTTCCTATTGCGTGCGATATTAAATGTAGAGCTACACAATATTTTAATGTTCCCAATCTTTTAATGTAATAAAAATAAATGACTTACCAGTTATTTCTATATTATTTTTCCTTGAATAAAGCTCATGTTAAGAAATGGCTTCCTAGTTCCTTAATTCAATTACTAATCTAAAACAACTATTATGGGAATTTTACTAGGAAATTTTTTCATTTAAATTGCAAATTTTCAGAGAAAACTCTTCTCCTTCAGGCTGTCTTGTTGTTGTCACTTATTCCATAGTGAACTTAAGGGAATTAGATGATTCCCTTAAGTTCACTATTGAACTTCAAAAAGAAAGAAGAATTAACTTCTTAGATATTACTATCTATTATGAAGATGAAAAATTCCTCACTAGTTGGTATAAAAAACCAATGAATACTAACAGACTACTGGATTTCAATTCCTATCATCCAGTTTTTATTACGAAAAATGCAGCAAGTCAGTTTTTAGAAAAAACTAATAAAATAGTTTCTACAGCAGATAAAAAAGAAGCCCATAAAGAAGAACTTAAAGTCATACTTGCAGAGAATAACTATCCTAAAGAAGAAATTGAGAAGCTTCTGAATTTTAATGGTACGAAGAACCAGCAAAAGCAACAAGTAAATTTCACTAGAAAAATTTCTTATCACAAAGGTTTATTTGAGTCTTTAAAGAGAATTAGTAAGAAGTACAATATTAGGCTAGCTCCAAGTTTAGAGAACAAAGTTAAAAAAATTTCCCTAAAATAGTTCAAAGAGAAGAAGATATTTTAAAAATGCAAGGAGTAGTCTATGAAGTAAAATGTAGTTGTGGACTATCTTACATAGGTGAAACAGGTCGCAGACTAGAAACTCGCATAGCAGAGCATAAAGCAGCTATAAAAAATTGCTCCAACAAGACTGGATCAGATAGGCATGTTAGAGAAACTGGGCACAGCATGGATTGGAATTCCCTTAAAGTCATCAGTTTCCAAAGCAATTTTCAAAAAGAAAGCTGAAAGAAGGAACAGAAATTGAGAAAAATCAAAATTCCATCATCAATGACTGCAAAGGATTTTCCCTGCTTAACATCTGGCAGGATTTGTTGAAAAATAACCTAAACCGTCAAGGTTAACCGTAACCGCGATAGTGACAGAAATAAGTGACAACAACAAGACAGCGTGAAGGAGAAGAGTTTTCTCCGAAAATTTGCAATTTAAATGAAAAAATTTCCTAGTAAAATTCCCATAATAGTTGTTTTAGATTAGTAATTATTTTTCCTTTTCATTCCATACAAAGTAATTCTGTCACACAATACACATTTTTTCAATGTTCTGGAAAATCATATTCTGCCGCTTGTCAGTCAAAAAGTCTTTGTATTGAGAGAAAGATCTCTCCACCTTCCCGCTCACTAGAGGCGCAAACTTGGTCCTTATACGAATGTCAAGATCTTGGTTCTCACTGACTAAGGCAATGACGTCAGGGTTCTTCGGAAGAGAATTTTCCAGCTTTGTCTTGGCAAAGTCATCCATACGGCTTTCCACTTCGTTAAAAATCTTCCACTGTATTTGCTTTTCTAGGTTCCGTTCTTCAAGCTTCAATACTGTTTACAATGAACTTGTAGTTGTATGCCTCACACAACTCTTTTTCCAGATCCTTACTGACCACGAGACTCTCTGCTGTGGTATTACTGTTTAAACTTTTGTAACTGCTGCAGTGCCATCTTCTTCAAGTTGGGCAATGAAATCCTTGGTCTTGGCAAAGTTTAAACAGTAGTATATATCCCACAGCAGAGATCCAGGTGCCCCACCTGACGATCACAGGCTCTGGAGGAATGGCAAGTTGGGTGGTTTGCTGGAACCTATTGATTCTCTCCGGGGCCTTAAGCAGCATACCTCTTTTGAGCATCTGTTGTTTTTCTTCCAGAATTAATCCAATGAACTGGTTTGCAACTTCGTACTTTTCCCCCACGGCTTCACAAACTCTATGCAAGGAGTGCACCAAGCAGGTAACGTGCTGTAAGTTTGGATAGAGAGGTTTCAGGTGCGAAAATGCTTTTAGCATGTAAGATGCCTGATCTGTGACCACCAACCGTGCTTTGTCGTAATGAATTTCTGGTCACAACTTCGAACAACCATCATTGAATGCCTGCATTATGGTGCAGTTATTTGTTTTCTCCAAACGATACATTTTGAATAACATGAAGCGAGATGGCTCTCCGTTCAAAGGAGCAACAAGAATGGAAAGGACATACCTCTTTTGAGCATCTGTTGTTTTTCTTCCAGAATGAATGCCACTGGAGAATATCCTATAATGCTTTTTATCTTAAGTATAGTGGCGTCATAGTTCACATCCACGTAATTCTTCCTCAGAATGCTCTCATCGGGGTTTTCCTTTGCGTGTATTTTTCCAGAAATCCTTTTAGAAAAGGATGGCTGACTTTAGACAAGGGGATTCCTGGTCCCATTAGAGCAACGGCAATATCAACATTAAACTGGTTGATTTGATCGGCTTTCTTAGATGCTTGTCGAAAAGTGTCCGCAATGAACAGACATTTTGTACTGCTTTTCCTTGGTTTTTTGTTCTAATTTCTTTGTTCTTTTTGCGAGTGACGGATTCCACATGTCTCTTCAATTTCAGTTTTCGGTGTTTATCACCCACCAAGATTTTCTTGCCACAATAAGTACACAAAATCAGAGTACCATCAGTTTCAAACCCCTCATTTTGAAAGTCCTTTAGAATACTGTAGAGTGTAGAATTTAGATTTTCTGATTTTACTAATTTTTGTATTGTTTCTATTTGCTGCTGAAGGGAGAGAGAAAGAATGTGAACTAACCATGCACGCGCTGCTTTCATTCTTCTTCCTCCTTCTTCTTCTTCTGAACTGCGCCTATTTCATTGCGCGGGGGAGAAGGGAGAGAAATGAATACACTAATTCATACTTCTGCAACTTTCCCTTCCTTGTGGTTTCTCTCTCAGAGATACACTTAAAAAAGTGGTAGATAAACTGTAAATTTTACATTAAAAAAGTAAATTTTGCGTTCATTTCGGGTGCAGATATTTAGTTTGCGTGCAAGATTCAAGATTGCATTCAGAAAGGGCTTTTGTGCGCTAGAGAGTGTACATAAGGGGTGTTAAAATAAGTTGATTTTACATGTTTATGATCAGATTTGGAATATATATATGTGCTTGCATAAAATTTGGTACTGCGTGCTGAACGCAGAAATCCTATCTCTAGTAATGATACAGATTAATGATACATATGATGGCAAAAACAGAGCTGCAGTAAAATTACAGAGGGATCTGTGGCACGCAGTCCGGTCATTTTCAATACCGCATCGCACCGCCTCGAGCGGCGATACATGCTGCAATACGATCTGGCATGGAGACGAACAGACGCCTGATGTTCTGCAGCAGACTGGCCCACACGTGTTGGACGGTGTGCTCCAAATCCCAGATAGTGTGGCACGGTGGCACCTGGTGTTTCAACTGGTCCTGCACATGCTCGATACAGGACATGTCCTGGGAGCGGGCAGGCCATGGAAGTGTCTGGACATGACATAGGCAGTCCTGGGCAACCAGAGCCATGTGCGGTTGGGCATTATCCTGCTGGTATAGTGCACCTGGAATCCCGGCCAGGAATGGGAGCACATGGGGTCGTAGGATCTCATCCACATACCACTGGCCCATCAATGATCCACGTACCACTACTAGAGCTATCGTAGGCAATGGCTCCCCAGACCATAATGCCTGAAGTGGGGGAGGTGTGGCACTTGATAGCAAGGTTGGGATTGTGCTGTTGACCTGGGGACCTCCACACCCGGACACGATGATCATCTGTCCCCAAAACAAAGCGACACTCATCGCTAAGCACCACACGTCGCCAGTCTGAGGCATTCCATGTCGCTCTGGCCTGGCACCACTGCAAACGGAGCCGGCAATATTCCGGTGTTAAAGGTAGCACACATAAGGGGTGCTGGGAATGCAGATTTGCTTCCACGTGGCATCAGGAAATGGTTCGTGGGCACACAGGAGTCGCTACATCTGCCTGTATAGTGGACCGGGCCCCCATAGGTTCCGTTCGTGCCTGGCACACGATCCGTCTATCCTCTCTATGGTGGTCCTCCTGCTTCGTTCAGAGCTGCTCAGCCATGTGGCAGTGCCGTTACATGTCCACTGCTCCCAACACAGTTGGACGGTATGGTCAGAACAATCCATGTGGCGAGCTATACGGTGCGCCGACCACCCTGCAGTTTTCAGCCCGATGATCAGGCCTCTCTCAAGTCCATAAGTTTTGTAAATCGATGTCTCTGACATCTATTCAGCATTCTTGTCACTCTGTACTCTGCTTGCGTCAGCTGGTACTTTTCGCTTTCATGGGGCATCGACTACACGCCGGTAAGGCTGCCAGTTCGTGCTTGCAGTGCCACCAGAGAGTGTGCTGTCATGCGCAATCACACCAAACGTGGATCATTTGCACTCCATCACGCACTCTAGCTATTTGCAAAGTTTGCAGTTGTAGCATGTTTTCTTCTAGGTGCGTAGATCTCATTGTCTGCGAGTGTACTTGATGTGTGTACCAGAGTAGCAGAATGTAGACGTACACGTGTACGCCGTACGTGGATAGTTTCCAAATTATCAGCTGGTTTTGCATATAGTTTTTGCTCGTAGATTAAAAAAAAAAATTATTTACAGCCATTAAAACACTTACTCAAGTTAATCATTGGCATCGATGTGCTCTATTTTCACTGTTGTCCATGTAGCCACTCTTTCAGAAAACTTGAAAATTAAATTGCACTTGAGCGGGAATCGAACCCGCACCTCCAGATTACCGGTCGAGCATGCTATCCGTTACACCACCCCAGACAAGGAAGTTTGTATGAAGCACTTCTTCAAGGCCTTACTCAGATTAACATACTTAATTCTATTTGAACTTTCACTTATTTTTCACATCTGAGTGCTTTTGTTTTTACAGACATTTCTGGCCTCTAGATTTTATTAAGGCCTGTTATCAATGTATAGGAACTGTATTAAAAGTTTCATTTACATAGAAAGAATTTAAATTTTACTTCCGGGTTCCTCTTACAGTTGCCAGTTATTAAATTAAAATAAGATCCTTATGTATTTTGTAAGTCTATTTTTGAATTAAGTTGTTGAAAATGCTATTTATAATTTTTTAAGGTTCATTAATGGAACTGTTTTTCTAGATATAAAAACTTTCCTTAATTAGTCTCTTGTTTTTATGAGGATAGTTCAATATTTTAATATTTTGCCCTAAAGGTCTATTTCGCACACATTGCTGCACATTCAGTTGTAATGTACTTATTTTGTCCTCACTAAAATCTCTAATGTTCTTATAATTATTTATTGTTTTATTAATTTTTCTTTAAATTATCTTATTCTGCTGTTATCGTGTGTCTGATTCGCGGATTAGCAGCAAGTTTTCTGTTTTAATGGTTGTGTACGCAGATACATTTTATTTTTATACAACTCTGGTGTGTACTCTTAGACACACAGCATATGCCAACGCAGTAGTCAAATTTTGCTAAACACACGTCAACATATCTCCATCAACTCCAACAATACCTGTTGTGATAGGCTGTTTCAGATCAGCTAAATTAACAGGAAGGGGAAGGATGAAGACCTTGTCTTTGACATCTCTCTCTCTCTCTCTCTTTGTTGCTCGGTTTGAGCGTTGTGACCCAATTCACATCCTGTCAGTAGTCAAGGTTTGCCATTTCTGTCTATTTTCCAAAGTTCTCATGATTTCTGCAATTAATAGATTTGTGACAGTCTTTATTTGATCGGTGAATCTGTCTGGAGGATATCCTCTCGTTCTTTTGCCGTCGACTTTCCCCTGAATACAAAGTTTTTTTACACTGTCTCACCAGATGATGTGGCCAAAGAAGGTTAATATATGTTGTTGGATTGTCGAAAAAAATCACCTGTGTGTGTCTACGCCAAGCTCTCTCAAGATTGATGCATTAGTCCTATGCACAACCCAGGAAATTCTCAGCATGCGTCTGAAACAGATTATTTCAAATGCCGCAATTTGTCTGTGAAGGTCCATATTTTAGAACCGTAAGTTGTGATGGGAACATGAGGGCTTTGAACAGCCTCAGCTTGGTGGTTTTGCTGATGTGGCAATCCTTCCAGATTTTTGTAAGACCTGCCAGGGCAGATTTGGCCATTCCGATCCTCCCTTTGATCTTGCCTTTGCAGCTGCCACTGTTGATGTGGATTTCCTTGGGCTGTATTGGTAAATGGCTCGAACGTGCTTCACTTGTTCATCAGATACATGTGGTCCTCCTGGATGTTTCCCTTTACACAACCATCCTGTTGTTTCAAATTTCTTGAGCCAGTCATAGATGGATTTACATGTTTGGATTTCTTCAAACATGTTCTAAAATGCCATTGTACAACAGTAACAGAACTTGTTTCGCTTAATTTAAGCATACAGCATTTGGCCTAAACAGCATTTGCGGCCATCTTGCCCGACTGGTTACGCGACGGTGAAAACATATAATCTTTTAGAGATGTCATCTATATAATAAAATTGTTACTATTGATGACAGAATGGTGCATCATTAAGAGTAAATATCTTACATAGTTTTGTAATTTGGGTTTTATAAAATGTTGAAACTGTCTTCATTTGTAATAACCCTGTATATACAGTTCATATATATATATATATATATAATGTATGCTTATGTGATATGTATGTGTACGCACACACACACACAACCAAATATTTTCCAAGTGATTACATTCAATAAATTCAGTAGACTACACTAAAATCAACTTCATTCTGCACTGATCAGACACTTCCTTCCATACATATTTCTCAAATTTGAATTTATTGTTGTTTTTAATCTTTCCAAGTTGAGTGAAATGAAAGTAAGTATAAAGGTGCATCAAAAAGTAAGTTGTACTCTTGAACACACATAATGAACTACAAAGTATATGAGAATTATCTTCAATCTACCAGACAAATGATAGCCACAGGGACATAAATCAGGGCTGTAATGGTGGATGTAGCCATACTTGCCATTTAAACCTACTTCAGTAATTTGGGCCTTACACACATTTTGTGAGGCGATGCATTTTTGTGCAGGAGAATGATTTCGGCACTCAACTTTTCACATCCTTTGTTCTTAATGGCCCATCTCAGATTTGTCAATGTTTCAGAGTATGACGTAGCACTATTGTTGACACTTTCAGCATGAATTCAATGAGTACAACCCCTTCACAGTTAAAAAGCACAGTTTCCATGACCTTTACAGCATATGGTGCTCAATCTGCATTTTTATTTATTTATTTATTTATTTGAAGTGGGTGAGGAGGCATGCCTTCCTTTCCCTTACTGATCCCTTGCTTTCTAGAACGAAGCAGTGAATACACGTTTTGTCACCTGTAACCATACCCCACAAAAAGATTAGACCCTCTATATACCCTCTAGTATTGCAGAAAAGCCAAAGACAACAAATAAAATTTCTTTGGATTGGTAAATTAGAGAGCATGGAACCTATCTAATGCAAAATATTTTAAACATTAGATGATCATGGATGATGGAATACATACTGCCAAAGGAAAGCACTCACTATTTCCTCGACTTTAATTTGGTAACTATCCCGAGTCATATGCATTGGTGTGTGAAATGTGATCTGGAGAGATGTGTTGATATTAATAGTCTGTCACTGCAATATTTGTGTTTTAAATCAGTATGGCCATTTTCAAACTTTTACAACCACTTAATGACAACCTGATGTATGGCAGATATTTCATATATCTGCCATATATCAGGCTATCATTGTGTGACTAATATTTCTCAATAGATTTCCATACAATTCAAGTTTTTCACTCACACAGCAGGAACTACTTTGTGGACTTCTAATTTGGAATAACAATCAAGTTGATACAACATCATTCAAAAACAAGAGAAACATGCATGCATGTTTAAATGTTCAAACTGTCAGGCAGTTGTACTATTTTAAACATCCTTGTCAAATGCAAATGTTTCCTCACTGTGATAATAGCCAGAGGTAGATAAAACTCCAAAAATTTCAGGCACCAACTCCTTTTCTTCAGGAGCCAGAGTATTTTTTAAGATACAAGAAGCAAACAACCATCAATCTAAACGTAAACTACACATACAGAATTGTGACCGATAGTCAAAATTAATGTATTGTTTCTTAGATAATGTTCAATAATTCAGCAAAATATACACAACTAAAACCAGGGAATATATTATACACTTGTATCAATAGTTGCATTTCAAAATAGGTTTGAATTTCAGAAAGTTAAGCTCTGTCTTCCGGTGTACAACATTTAATAAAACCACTACAGAATAATAACACTTATGAAGCACCCTATGCAAAATCAGTGCCATAGCTAGTCATTTCATGCTTACTCTCCAGAATTGTTGCAAAACACATAACTCTTCTTGCCATATTGCCAGAAATTGATATTGACATCTTCATTATTCTGATTTTACAGTAGTACTCTGCAATACACACACACACACACACACACACACACACACACACACACACACACACACACACACACACACACACACACACACACACACACACACAGAAAAAATTCATATACTGTACTTGCTTTATTAAAGAAATGGAAGCTTGATATCAGAAATCCAATTTTTTTTTAATAAAATTTTCTTTTCAGAATAGTTTGAAAACTCAGGCAGCAGGTGAAAATTTTCAGGACCATGGCAACTTGGCCAGGGTGACCAGACGTCCGGCTTTTGGAGGATGTCCTTCTGTCCTCCAGGCATTAAGGGAAATGGCCTACATTTCCGGCTTTTAAATATGGAATAATCCAAATACATTTTGATCAAATTCTTCTACTGTAATCATATGTCCTATCAAGCCACATAGTCATTCATTTATATACATCATTCATTATATATCCTAAAATGTACTCATTCATTTCTGGATTCCCACTTGCTCACTCCCTCCTTAGATCAGTCAGTTTATTCTTGCAACCCTGCAGTTGCCTGCTGCAGTGAGTAACTTGTGAGTCAACAGTGCAGAGAAAACCCACCAGTGCGCGTTAGTCTGTGCTGTTCATCACATGTCAATGGTGGGCAGCACAGTATAGTGTAGTTATGTAAACACTGAGCTCATACTGCTTGTTTTATGTGTTGCGAGTCATTGCTGTGAGCTTTTTCTATATATAATTCAAATTTCTTAGTCAATCTCTGAGGGGTACACTGTTGGTTAAATACAATTTGAAAGACATGCCATGCTTTGAATTTCACAAATATTTGTTAAACAAATCCGGTTTACCGAAGAAAATCTCTTCCAGTGAAAAATAAGTAAAACTGTCCAGCAGACTAAAATCATTTTCTTTTTAAAGTTTCACACGTATAAACGTCCAAACTGTGAGTATGTACATTCATATTTAGTTTTGTACAAATTTATTGTGTCCTCCTTTTGCTCAAAATGTTCTCCTTTTTTAATGAAAATATCCTCCCATTCCAAAAAGTCATCTGGTCACCCTGAACTGGGCATCTTGTATTTGTCTACTCCTAATGACAGTTAGTGCAGAATGCAACTTGCTTTCTGATATGTTTATATATTTGCTTTATTGTATGGTACCTGAAACACTTCTCTTGTGCTAAAAGGATGTTTAGTCAAAACAGATTTTAATGTTTACTGTACACCAGCCATGGAAAGGAAGAAATCAATTTAAAACCAGATGGTTCTTAGAATCCAGCTCAGACAGGTAGCTACATTACTGCTCCCACTATTCCACAATATACACATTTTTCATACATTACACCAGAGGTGCACAATCTTTTTTGGGTAGTAGGCCAAACAAATGAAAAAATATCTTACCAGGGGCCAATGTGATGGCTGAGCTTGAATATTTGATGTTATCTTCCTGATATTTGGTTTGATTGTTGATGTAGCAATGTGCAAAATAGCAGAAAGGTTTTTATCAGTCACTCTGTTTCTTGACCTTGATTTGCTCAGATTCATCATTGAAAAAGTTTGTTCATAGACATAGGCACTTGCAAACATTGTGACACATGCAGCTGCATTACGTTTTAAACATGAAAATTCGGCTGGTAATGATGCATAGAAGTCAAGTATTGAATTCTCTTTGAACTGATTTTTGTAAAAATCTGAGCTCTGCAAGTCAATTAAACTTAGCCACATATTTTCTGGTACTCAGTTCATGGACATGGAAAATGGATTGCGAAATAAATCAGTTTTCATACGACATTTCTCAAATTTTGACTGCTCATTGAATAATTTAAGTAAAATATTAATTTGAACTTCATATTTCATTTTCACGTGAGGAAATTTTTCCTTCATTTTTTTACAACAGGAAAAATGCACAAAGTTTTGGTTTTGTAGCTGTTTTTGAAATAATGTTGATTTGCTTTAAAATGCATTTATGTTGTTCACAGCTGAAAAATGAACTGATTTTTCCCTTTTAGTTTCATATTCAAATTATTTAAATGTCCTGTTTATAAGTAAGAAACACCAAATCACATTGAAAACTTGTTTGTTTCAAATGCTTTGTGTCCTTTCTGTTTTCATGTAGAAACGTAATAATTTTATCAAATAATTCCGTAAAACACTTAAGTGCAGTTCCACGGCTAAGCCATCTTACTTCTGTGTGTACACAAGATCACAAGGAAGATCTTTGAATTATATTTAAAATTCCTTAAACTCTGTGCCGTAACGTGTTAGTGCGAATAAAGTTAATTGTGTCGCTCACAACCCTCATTAACTGCTGAAAACCCAATTCCTTAGCACACAAACTTTGTTGGTGAATGGTGCACAGGTACTGTAGTAGTTCTGTTTCATGCTCTCCCAGATATTGTTTCATCAATGATACCATTCCGCTTTTAATTCTAACCATGGATGGTGCTCCATCTGTTGTAATGCTGACAAAATTTGTCCATATATATTTAAAATAGCTCCATTAACAAGTCCAACAAACAACAAAGAAGTTCCTTTCCAGTCATTGGGCCCTTCATAAGATACATTCCAAGAAGTTCCTCGGTAATAGAAATCTTTTTGTCAATACCGCAAATAAACACAAGGAATTGAGCAACAGGTGTTGTCAGTCAATTCTTCAACAGCAAGGGAGAAATATTCAAATTGCATAGCTGCCTGTTTCAATTCCTCATCAATATCTTCATTTAACTGCTGCACTGTTCTTTGAATAGTCACCCTATTTAAACTCAATTTCTGAAATTTTTTGTTTTGCTTCAGGACAGTTTTTCTGATGCAGTCAGTAAACAGTCTTTCACAAAATCGCAGTCAGTAAATGGTCATCTGCATTTTGCTGGGCGATGCTCAAGCTTACTTCAACACAAGAATCCAACTCAACTGTCTGTTTCTGAAAATGACCGGTTTGGTTGTTCAGAGATTTCTTTAGGTGCTCAATTTTTCAAGAAAATTCATCTCCTTGAACTGACAAGAATGCAATGTGCTACTTTTCATAATGCCATTTCACATTATATTCCTTTGCTACCGCTACTGTAGCATTGCACAAAAGACACGTTATTAAATCATTGTTATCAACGAAACAGTATTTGTATGTCCAAGCATCAATTAACTTCTGATTTTGGAAATCACCCGTTCTTTTCTCGCTACTCATCCTTATTTACCACTCTTAACTTCTTTATTTTACAAGTTTTCACAAAGCTAAAACCTTAAAACTGATATTTGATTCCTTGTGGTACAAAACACTTGACTCTGAAGAGAGATCATGAACAAACAAGCACTGCCAGGGAAGAAAGTAAACAAAAGGGGCGTCAGCGCTGGACTGGCCAATCGCTAGTGCATTTCACTGCACATGTGCAGGTTTGAACTAGAGTTCAGCGTTCAGCAGGGAGAAAAATAATTTGGCAGGCGATTACGAAAAATTTAGGGTTTTGCTGGTGTCATGATGGCAGGCCAACACTACCCCCATCATGGGCCTTAGGATGTGCATCATTGCCTTCATACCCACTTCTTTGTAGCATTAAAAGAAATGCTTCAATACTTTTGGGACACACATGTGCATAAACATTTATAAATTTGCATTTTTGAACTTCACTTTTAGTTGGTTAAGTTCGATGAACACTTACCGCACGTGGGGCTTGGCTTTCAATTCCTATTTCCGTTATGTGGATGCCGCACGGGGGTTTTACATTTGGCCACGGGTCCGCTTCTTTTTTTTTCCCATTGGAATTTATTTTGTCTCATCACCAAATGAGTTTTTCCTTTGCTGCATCCTCATTTACTTCAATATTTATTCATACCCGAGTACTTTCAGTAAAATTCCTTTACCGTCTTCGAGGGGACGTTTTGCTCCGACTAGCACGGACCGTGTCAGCTGGGCATTTCGGTGGTTCTCGCGGGCTGCTTCTGTCATCGGCTATCGCTTCTTCTTGGGCGTTGTGGCGCCATCTCTTGTTGGTCAGTGATCTCACTTTTCGAACTTTTTCATTTTTTTGCTCAATTTTAATTAAATTTTTCCAGCTGTTTCTCAAATTATTAGGGTCATTGTGGTTGCAAACTTTTGTCCTATTTTTCAATCATTACCGACTCTGCTATTCTGAGGTGTTTTTCGGATTTACAGCTTTTGATGATTTTTATATTTTCGAATTTAGGATATTTTTGGTTATCCAGACAGTATTGGATAAGTGCTGTTTTTTCTTCTTTTTTCTGCCAGTTTTTTACGTGTTGTTTTAATCTGTGTTTAAGCTTATTTTTGGTACTTCCTATATAAGCCATTGGAGGATTTTCAGTAATAGGAATTGAGTAAATACCTGCTTTTTCTAACATTTTTATTTTTTCATTTTTTATTACTATATTTTTGATGGTATTTACTTTTCCTCCAATTTGAATGTTATGTTTTTTACAAATGTTATTAATTTCATTGGTAGTACCTTTTACGTAAGGAAAACCATTTAAATATTTGACATCTTTTTTATTTACTACAGCATTATTTTTTATTTTCTTTATTACTTCAGTGTCCCATTTTTTTATTAAATGGTTAGGATAACCAAAGTTGCCTGCAATTTTTTTTATGAATTTGATTTCTTCATTGATGAACTGACTATTTTCAGAATGCGTATATGCTCTTTTAATTAAGGTTTTTATACTATTGCATTTTTGAGGATAAGGATGTGCTGAATTGTACGGGATTAGGACCGGAACGAATGAACTTTTCCGATAAACCCTGTATAATAACTTAAGTTATTATACAGGGTTTATCGGAAGATAAGTTATTATACAGGGTTTATCGGAAAAGTTCATTCGTTCCGGTCCTAATCCCGTACAATTCAGCACATCCTTATCCTCAAAAATGCAATAGTATAAAAACCTTAATTAAAAGAGCATATACGCATTCTGAAAATAGTCAGTTCATCAATGAAGAAATCAAATTCATAAAAAAAATTGCAGGCAACTTTGGTTATCCTAACCATTTAATAAAAAAATGGGACACTGAAGTAATAAAGAAAATAAAAAATAATGCTGTAGTAAATAAAAAAGATGTCAAATATTTAAATGGTTTTCCTTACGTAAAAGGTACTACCAATGAAATTAATAACATTTGTAAAAAACATAACATTCAAATTGGAGGAAAAGTAAATACCATCAAAAATATAGTAATAAAAAATGAAAAAATAAAAATGTTAGAAAAAGCAGGTATTTACTCAATTCCTATTACTGAAAATCCTCCAATGGCTTATATAGGAAGTACCAAAAATAAGCTTAAACACAGATTAAAACAACACGTAAAAAACTGGCAGAAAAAAGAAGAAAAACAGCACTTATCCAATACTGTCTGGATAACCAAAAATATCCTAAATTCGAAAATATAAAAATCATCAAAAGCTGTAAATCCGAAAAACACCTCAGAATAGCAGAGTCGGTAATGATTGAAAAAAATAGGACAAAAGTTTGCAACCACAATGACCCTAATAATTTGAGAAACAGCTGGAAAAATTTAATTAAAATTGAGCAAAAAAATGAAAAAGTTCGAAAAGTGAGATCACTGACCAACAAGAGATGGCGCCACAACGCCCAAGAAGAAGCGATAGCCGATGACAGAAGCAGCCCGCGAGAACCACCGAAATGCCCAGCTGACACGGTCCGTGCTAGTCGGAGCAAAACGTCCCCTCGAAGACGGTAAAGGAATTTTACTGAAAGTACTCGGGTATGAATAAATATTGAAGTAAATGAGGATGCAGCAAAGGAAAAACTCATTTGGTGATGAGACAAAATAAATTCCAATGGGAAAAAAAAAGAAAAAAAAAAAAAAAAGAAGCGGACCCGTGGCCAAATGTAAAACCCCGTGCGGCATCCACATAACGGAAATAGGAATTGAAAGCCAAGCCCCACGTGCGGTAAGTGTTCATCGAACTTAACCAACTAAAAGTGAAGTTCAAAAATGCAAATGCATTAATGCACGTTAAATAATATAACCTCCAATATCGGAAGTAAATTGAAAATTTATAAATTTAATAAATGGACAATTTAAACAGCAACTTTGATTCCATACATTTCAAATGACATGCACATGCATCAGCTGGAATGTATGTAGTGTTTCATTCTTGGGGCCATTAGTCTCCCACAAAATCATAAAATATGAAATATGAATCCAATAAAGCTTCTTTTTATTACTCTAAAGCTAAGAACTAATGCATACTCAATTTTTAACTACACAAATTAAGTACTTGGTTTTATAGTGCAATAAAAATTAAGAGAATAATTACCAGTTAAGCAAAAATTCTTTCTTCCAGAATACACAGCTGTTTTCTCTTTTCTTGAAGATGTAAACATAATTGCTTCTTCATCAGTCATAGCTGAAAAAACAATGTAAAACAATGATTATTATTAATATTTAAGCAAAAATAGCTAGTGTAACATAATAGCATAAATGACAATTTATAAAAGATATAAATTCTCTAAGACATTTCACCGAAGCATGGTTATCATACAAATTACAAAAAAAAAATGTGACAATAACATTCCGTATGGGTTCTAAAAGTGCACAATTCAGGGGGACATAATAATTCTGCAAAAAACAATGCATAAATTTTGAGAAACACTTAAACTGGTAAAAAGAAATAAAATAAGAGGAAAATGTAAGTAAAAAGAAGAAAAATTTTGCAACAAATAAAAGATTAAATGCATTTTCAAGAGAAAGTCACTCCATTATAGTCAACAAAATAAAAAGTTTTTATCCATCATTTTCCACAGTTTAATAACTCCTGTAGGTATTTTAAAGCTAGGGATATTAACTTGGTCTTAATTTAAAGTTACTAGTTCTGCAGACAAGGAAGAACCATAGTGAAAAAACAAACAAAGACCTGATATCTCACAGAAAACTCAAACCCAGAAAAAGTTTCTCAGCATGAGAAACAAGCATCACATCCTCATCAAGACTCAAGGAATGCCAATACATCAACTGTTATCAATACAGAATAATTCAGATCATGTGGTGGAGATTTAGATGCAGTCATTCAAAGTTATTGCCACTCTTTCCTATCATTTACACTTTCCAACCGTAGGTTGAAGAAGCGTATATGCTCCAGCCTTGTCCGTCCGTCTGTCTGTTCGCATGACAACTCAGGTAAAAATGGTTTGATCTCGATGAAATTTCAGTATGTGGTAGGGAACAACCTGGGGACGACCCATACTGAAAATGGGCAAAATGGGGTCAAAGGTCAGGACATACGAGCGGGATTCATTCCATCACCCTTATGCGTCATAACTTATGTAAAAATGCTTCGATTGCAACAAAACTTTATCATGTTGTTCCAGAGGTATACTGAACCGGTTCTGTTGAATATCATCAAAATGGGGTCAAAGGTCAGGGCACAGGAACGAGATTTATTCCACAGCCATTATCCTCATAACTTGAGTAATGATTTCTGGTATGTTGGAAAGCATATCATAATCAATGCATTGCATGATTTTACTAACTTGTTTTATACACTTACTATAGATTTACTACTGTTTAAAATAAAACATACTTAGATTTACTACTGTGCATTTAAAGAATAAAAACACAGCCCTTACATTTTGTGCATGTGTAGGCTTACATTTAACAGAAATAACTGAAGGATATTACAAGAAACCTGTTTAAATTAAACAGAAAATGCTTTTACATTTGTACTAGCCCACTAAATACACATTAGCTTTATTTCAAGCCTTTTATCTGAAAAAATGCCTGACGTTATTATCCTAAATTTTCTGTTTTGAATTTTTTAGTATGATTACTGGAAAATCAATAAAAGAAATGAAAGCTTTACAATATAGTGTCACAGAAACAGAGATCTCTGTGTTATACAACTTATGTATATACACCGAAGGTTTGTGGACAGCGTTGTCAAAAAAGAAATAGCAGTTCTGCGTCTATGAAAGGTGGGCGGCAGATACCCGTTACTTACAACTTAAATGTTTTTATTGTACTTAAATCACAGTAAAACCTACTGATGGCACTCTGTTTTATCCATTAAAAGAACAATGTGAATATACCATGGATTTTAATTCTCAGTGTACTGATAAGTGACTTCTAGCAAATGAACAGAACTGAACTTTCAACAAAGCAGATGGTACTTTTTATTAAAAATATGAAAAACTCAGATCATTCTCAGTTACAACCTGTTCAAATTCTAAACTACATGTGTAGGAGGAATTGTACGTACATATATCACAGAATTTTCATCTTTGTCGCAGATGTCAGAATGAATGTTTTTAATTTTAGGAATTATTATTCTATTTTAATTTTGCTATGCTAATTAAAATAACTGCATGTCCAACAAAAATGTTTTTATTGTAACACATAGATTTTTTACGAAATTAAAAACAGGTTTTTAGAAGTAAGAATTTGTAAGGTAGTCATTTGCAAATGGGGGTAGGGTTGCTGCTTCTAGAATTACAAAATGATTCTTGAAAATCATGTGAGAAGTATTTTTACTCCCCATCCAAAAACTTACAACGATTACTGTGTATATATCACTCAAGAAATTATAACAAATAACGCGCGTCTACATAATGTTGCATATTAAAAGTTATTTAGTTACTTTGATAGATGGTGAGCATATTTGAGGCACTGATTGCATATACAATTTCAATTTTTACTCTGTAATGTAAAACTTTTCACAAAATTGTGTACTACTTTGGGCAGAATATGAGTAAAATAGTAAGTTATCAAATAGAAAAAATATAGGAAAAAAAGATTCTCAGCAATTAGATTATGATGTTGAATTGTTTGTATAGCTTACTATTCACCATGTAACATTTAATCAGAAAACTTGAAATTGGCATGGCCCTGCAGCATAAATTGAAATTGCATCTCCTGATTTTTATTTGAGTATATTACCCTTACGCCACCAAAGACAACGGAGTTCCGAGTAACTGAATCTAAGAAATTATAACTTAGGAATCTGGACCCCACCCACACGAGGACAGCGATATTTTTTTGACCTTTTTTTATAGTAACCT
Source organism: Macrothele yani (assembly GCA_039090855.1). Lineage (NCBI taxonomy): Eukaryota > Metazoa > Arthropoda > Arachnida > Araneae > Macrothelidae > Macrothele > Macrothele yani. The sequence continues at coordinate 59,647,290 of CM076997.1, read as the reverse complement.
AAGTGGAAAAAGTGCTACTACAAGGGAGAGCAGCAGGCACTCAAACCAAACAGCTCTTTTTAGAGCTTTATTGTGCTAATCAATCAATTGATCTTGCATTGCACGTCCCCGGGCTCCAGTAACCTGTCACGGTCAGGGGGCATTTTCCTAAAGGAAGGTCCAACACCTGAGCCAACCTAGAGTGTTTATGCTCAGTTTCTTCCTCTCTTTCAGTGAAAGGAAAAAAGGCAAATTAGAAGTGCTAATTATCAATTAAACAGCATACCAGATAGAATGAACCGAACCTGAGCCTAGAACCAGGAAAAGATATTTGAGAAATAAGGAAAGGACTGTCACAAGATGGGAGACAAAGTAGTGGTGAATGGAAGTACAGAACCAGAGACAATCAATGGACTGTTCTCGGAACTGAATGAAATCCTGGACAGCCCGATGTATAGTGTCACCAACAATGTTAAGAGCATGACAAGACCTATACTGAACCATATTCTAGAGGCCCAAACAAAACAGCAACTGGAAATCAGCTATTTCAAAGGCAGATTAGAGGGAAGAGAAATGAAACCAGTGTCAAACCAGCCAATGCAACGTACATGTGCGGAAGCTGCCAAAAATGGCTCAAAGGTGTATACTCCAAAAACACCACCACCACAGAAACATACCCTTTTAGTCTACCCCAAAGAATAAAAAAAAAAACCTTAGAAGTGAAAAGAATAGGTCAGGTAGAATTGGACCCATGTACCCTAGGTATAGGGGTCAAGAACATTAAAGAAAGTCAACAATGGAGGAGTGTTAATTGAATGTGTCAAAGCAGATAGGGTGCAGAGCTTGGAACGTGCCTACGAGAGAGTAAGTTTCTGCAAAAGACAATTGAAATTAGGTGACCAGCAACAACCTGCTAAGACTGATCGTCTATGGGCTCAGTAATGAAGCAGAAAAAGAGCACACTCAATATGACATGACATCAAAAATAACATTAAAAAGCCTTACTAGTGTATGGTCCATTTCCCAATCAAGGGGGTGGGGGAGGTTCACTGGGTGATTGAACTTTTCCCAGTGGACTTTAGATTTCTCATGAAAAAAGGCTAGATGAACCTCACATGGAGAATCCATCCTATATGAGAGTTCTTAAGAGACTCGCTGCTTCAAATACAATGGGTTCAGACATTATAAGGCTAAGTGCCCAGAAGTCTTCGAGAGCTGTGCCCAATGTGGCCAAGTCGAACACAAGCACTGGAGATGTGAGAATGAAGCTAACTGCCCCAACTGCCAAAGAGCCAATTCAAAATTTAAACTTAAACTGGAAACCAACCACTCACGTCTAGCAGAACTGTCCCTGTCTTAGAAGAGAAATAGAGATCCAAAGGAACAGGGTGAATGAACTATGGATGAACATGGCCTGGTAGCAAGATGGAGGACGAACATGGAACTGCATTCCCAATGGAATAGTATTAATGCAAAAATGTGGGCGTCTCTGTGTCTGTGAAAACTTATTCTTAAGATGTGTGAAACTCTGATGTTTGGGATTGTACTGTGTACTTGTGGTTGTAATGTAATCTGGATTAAAGCCCTTGTGCCAGTGGAACGAAAAAGAAAAACGAAAATTGCGAACAGGTCTCCCAGTTGAACGTTGTCTGTCATGTCCATCCCCACTCGCACCACCCATCCACAGGTCCAAACCTGTGGCTCCTCAAATGGGGATAATTACGGCAGCATTTACCACAGTCAACATGCTAAGAGAGCACCGTTAAACACTGTTGACAGGGTTCATACTCTTTTTTGAAAATGGAAATTAAAGAGTTCTTAAGGACCTTCAGGCTATTTTTAAGGACCTTTAAATATTTTTTAAGGACTTCATAATCGCTGCATGCAAATATACACAATATACAAAATGTGAGTTAACTATTACAACATAAGTCATTTTAACACAATAAATCAATTTTGTTGAAACTAATAAATATTCCATTGCACAAATATATGAATCAAAATTAGTTCTACTAAAATAAACCTAAATACTCCAACAGAAAAACCAACTAACTTAAAAGTTCCTTATATATATTACTTACTGGTAATACTGGATCCATTAGTTGTCCTGAAGCATATCTTTGCATCTACAGAACTAACACTCTGCTTCTTCGTATTGTGGTGTGAAGCATAAAATTCATTTACTTTGGAATTTCAATTTTCAACAAATTTTCACCCATTAATTGTGATTATAGGTGCTTCTTTGTGGTTTCGGAAACTTTTTAAATTTGTATTTGTTTTTCCTTCAAAGTTTATCCGAATTTATATTTTTTTATTAATTTACAAATTCATTTTAACAAAAACAGTATTACAAATACAGCTTAGAATTTCAGATGGCTGTGATTGTCAGTCTTTAAAATTTTTGGTATCTTTACCTTTCCATTCAATAACTTAATTCCTTCCATTAGAATTACATTTACAAATATGTACGGACACAGGCTAAGAAACTAAATGCATTAATTCTGTGCGTGGCATCACTACAAGTGCTGCAGCTGGAAAAATAACACTTTTATAAAAATGCAGCACAGCTTGTTAGACCTGTTTTAGGTTAATGAAGCCAGTAAACACACTATCTAAATCAAATCAAAAGACACAAGTTCATCGTAACTTAAATCATATCATCGGAATTGAAAGCCCTAAGTTCAATAAAAATGCTTGCATAAATTTCAAAACTACATTGGCAGAATTCAAAAATCAAAACTGAACAGTGAAGTATCACTTTCTTTTAAGTACTGATTTATTTATTTTTTTATTTACTACACAGCTTCCGAATTCCCAAATCTGGAGAAAAATTTGGTTTTCGTAGATTTGGATGAATAACACATTTTTGCTTGTGTAACTGTTGCATTTTTATATTTTTTTTAATTCTATAGCTGTAGCACTTGTAGTAACTTCTTCCATACACTTAATACAGGTTGATTTTCAACACTTGACAATAATGTATAGGTGTAAAAGCTAAAACAAACTGCAGTAACAACAAGACACCTATGAAATTTCCTTCAGAATTTTTACTTCTATTATACATCTTTTTTTTTTTTTTTTTTTGTTCTTAAACTTAAACAAGAAAGATGACACTGAATTTTCAGGTGTAATAAGCACGTCTTTTCAATCCGTTCTGACACAAATTAAATTTATCGAAGCTATTCAGAGTCAATGGAACTGGTATGGAAAACAATAGTATCTGACGGAAGAAAGAAGTTTTTCAATCGGGTTTTTAATCCCTCAGATATTGCTGTAAACGGAATCATGAGCTTTTCAATCCGTTCTGACACAAATTAAATTTATCGAAGCTATTCAGAGTCAATGGAACTGGTATGGAAAACAATAGTATCTGACGGAAGAAAGAAGTTTTTCAATCGGGTTTTTAATCCCTCAGATATTGCTGTAAACGGAATCATGAGCTTACGAACTCTTAGAAACAGAGATATCGACAAAAATAAGATGTGACTTTACGTCCCCTGGTGGGAAAACTATGCATTCTTTTAGGAAGAAAGCACTCTCAAAAGGTTTATCCATATGAGCGGTATCGGTCCAAGAAAAAAAAATTAGTCGAGTTTTCAGGAGCCCAGATTTTAATTTAAATACATCAGAAGCAGAAATTAACACTTCTGACCCCTGGTGGCCAAACCATTCTTTACCAAACATTAGAAATTATGTGAAAAATATTTTCCATCAGGTCTTGTATGCGATACAGGAAGAATTTTTCAAATCGGAGTTTTAGAGCAGAAATAAACGCAGAAAACGCAATTTACCTTTGTGCCCCCTAGCGGAAAATCTATGATTTACTGGAAAATTTTGAATTTATAGGAAAAACATTTCGCATCGGAAACACTATCCAACAAAGAAGAAATTTTTCAAATCAGACTACTAGAAGTAGAGATATTGACAAAAATAAGATGTACATCTACCTACGCCCTGATGTAGAAACCATGCATTATTTCAAGAAGAAAATGTTCCTAAAAGGTTTGTCGACATGAGTAGTATCGGTCAGCAAATGACGTTTTTGCAATCGAGATTTTAGAAGCTCATATTTTGCTGCAAATACATCAGAAGAGGAAATTAAGACTTATGCCACCTGGTGGCCAAACCATTTTTTACAAAAATTAGAAATTATGTGCAAAGGATTTTTCATCAGGAGCTGTATTCAGTGCAGAAAGAATTTTTCAAATCGGAGATTTAAAAGCAGAGATATAGGGGGAAAGCAATTTACCTTTACGCCCCTAGCGGAAAGTCTATGAACTACTTGAAAATTTTGAAATTATATGAAAAGCATGTTACACTGAAAACACTATTCAACAAAGAAGGAATTTTTCAAATCTGACTCCTAGAAGTAGAGATATTCACAAAAATAAAATATACATCTACGCCCCGTGGCGAAGAAACTGTGGAATATTTTAAAAAGAAAATGTTCCGAAAAGGTTTATGGATGTGAGTGGCATCAGTCCACGAAAGAATTTTTTCAAACGATATTTTAGAAGCTCAGATTTTATGGCAAATACATCAGAAGCAAAAATTAACCCTTACGCCCTGGTGGCCAAAGTATGCTTTACCAAAAATTAGAAATTATATACAAAAGATTTTCCATCCGGAGGTGTATCTGCAGAAGAAAAAAATTTCAAATCGGAGTTTTGGAAGAAGATTTATCGGGAAAAATGTAACTTACTTTTACGCCCTAGCAGGAAATCTATGCGTAATTTAAATGTAACTATATCTAAAATACTCTTCGACATAAATGGAATCGAAAGATAAAAGAATTTTTTCAATCGGATGTTTAGAAGCAAATATGTGGAATAAAACGTATTTTTGAATTCGACATCATTTGCATTTACGCCCTCTAGCGGCGAAATTGCACATCGTAACAAAAAAAAACGAAATAAAGGATCATCATTCGCATATTTCAAGCTTCCCAAATGCAAAAATAATTTTTCAAATCGGACTAATAGTTGCAGAAATTTCGTGGGTACAGACGGACGGACAAACCAATAACAGAAGCACGATCTTTTTTTACAAAAGACGTGCAAAAAACAGTAATGCATTTTAACAATGACTGCAAGGAAATTATATTATGTACATATTCACTTTTTTGAGGTCAAACAAAGGATGTAGGCCTACAATGAAATCCATTTTTCAGCTCCTTTTTTTTTTTTTTTTTGATTGGAGGTTTAACGACCACCGTGAGCAACTCAATGGGCTATAAGCAGTCGCCCGTCCCTAATTTAGGGTCACTGATTCCAGGGAAGGGAGAGAGCCAGTGCCGTAAGACAAACACAACATCCATGTCTGACTGGGATTCGAACCCGGACCCCTTACGGACGAATGATCAGAGGCCAACGCCTTAGACCACTGCGCCACCGAGGCGGCAGCTCCTTTTTTGCAACTACTGACATGGTAATTTCTGCCAATTCTTCATTTTCTTTTCTTTATTAATTTTCGAAAACTATTTGATTGAAGGAAGCAGTTCATATCTCTCATCAATTCCCCTTGGGCGGCAAGGTCATCTGCATGTTTTCTCTACTTCGGCAATATTTTTTTCTACTTTCAGTTTTTTCATACTAAGCATTTGCAATGCTTCTCAATCAATTTAGGTTTCCTCCCAGATGTTGCTTGGCACATTTTTTTTTTTTTTTTTTGCATCTAAATATTGAACATATTTCTGTCTAGCTGAAAAGACAGAAGCTCTAAGCTCTTTACTTAGTATTAGTACCACATTCTCTAATAAATAACAGAAGATAACGATCTGAACTGCACTGACCCCACGCAAAGAAATCAAGAAACCAGCAATAAAGCTAATCTAAACCAAAGGGATTTGAAGGTAGCTGGTTGGCAAACTGCCAAAAGCAATACAGAACACGAGTAAACTTTTGAGACATGTGATCCAGTGGATCTAGTGACCTAGTGACGTAAAACCATCATCAGTACGCTAATAAAACCAGCTGGCCTGCGTAACACGCGCATTTCTTTGGTTAAAAAAAAAATACGACCTTTTTTACGACCGAATATAATATAATTATGGTGTTTTCAAGGACTTTTTAAGAGCCCTTAAAAACAGAACAGAAATTAAGGAATTCCACTTAGTAGTTCTAATTCTGACTATTATATAGCTCTAATTATTCTACTATTCTCTTTTACGTGCGATATTTCAAAGTAACTTGTACAAAAATCTAGCGGATAATGCTTACCTTGGCATTCCTTTCTAGCGACGGGAACATTTCACGCACGTGTTTTCCGGTCTTTGTTGATGTTATGTCCTAAAATCCGTTGTATGCGATGACTGGCTTTACTTCTCACACTTTTCGCTGGGTATACTCATTGGATCTTTGCCTTAGGATTCAAACATCAATTTTTACCGTTCATTATACTCGAAATTTTCGCCCATACTCTGGGCATTTCAGGAGCGTGGCGACTTTACCACCGATGTTCGTGGTTAACTTCGCGCTAATGGAGTCCGATACTCCTTGTTGCCATTCGTCGTAAATACTTTCCTGGATATATTTCGTTATCAAGCCCGGCTGGCGCCATCTATGTTTCGTTAAAAACACTTTTTTTTTGTATTTTTTTTTTTTAAATTTTCTTCTCCTATCCTGGTTTTCTTGTCTTTTTTTGCCGGTTTTTCTTTTGTTGTTGTTTTTCTTGTCTTATTAGTTCTTTCCACAGGCCCAATAATGTGCTAGGGTCGTTCTGGTTACATACATTTGCTTTATTTTTGTAGATTAATATTGCTTCTTCCCTCCTCATTTGCCTTTCCGATTTTTTATTCTTTTTTAGCATTTTAATTTCATCGAACTTTGGGAATGTCCGGTTTTCCATGCAGAATTGCACTAAAGCAGTTTTGGCTTCTTTTTTTTGCCAGTTAGATATGTGTTGTTTAAGTCTTTTTTTAATCTGTTTTTCGTACTTCCAATGTACGATATTGGGGGTATGTGTGCAATTGGAATTTCGTAGGTTCCTGATTCTTCTAGCATTTTTTCCTCTGTTTTTTTGTTGACAGTCATACTTTTCACGGTGTGCACTGAGCTTCCTAGTTGTAAGTCATATTTAGCACAGTGCCTATTGATTTCTTTACTCACTCCTTCCAGGTATGGGAAAGCTCCAATGTATTTCAATTTTTATTCCTCATCTTCCTTTGGTTGTGCACTTCTTGGCCTTCTTTACTCTGAGTCATATGCTTTTTACTCTCATGTATCCATTTATTAATTAGCTTGCTCGGGTACCCATACTCTTGTGATATTTTCGAGATAAACTCTAGCTCTTGATTTTTTAGCCTGTTGTTAGATGTGTGTGTGTACGCTTGCCGTATCAAGTTTACTATGCTGTTTTTTTTATGTATCACTGGATGGTGCGACGAGTATGGTATCAGTACAGGTATGTAAGTTGCTTTTCTGAACACAGAGTATTCAAAACTATTTTTGTTTTTCTTTAGTTATATTAGCCAGGAAGGTAAGTTGTTTTTCTCCACCGACAAACAACTTACCTTCCTGGCTAATATAAGGAACCACAGCATGTTACCAACAGAAATAAAAATGAAAACCCTCCAATGGGAGCAGGGATGCCAAAAATATTCTCAAAAATTAAAACTCATAAAAAAAACACCTTTAAGACTGATTCTATCGGAAAAAAACTCACCACTCATCAACCTAGAAAAAAAGATATACAACTATCTATCCCCAATATTCATGAGGAATCAATATACATTAAAGAATAGCTATGAGTTTATAGAAAAAATCAAATTAATTAATCAAGACCTAGAGCAAATAACTATGGCCTCCATGGACGTTAAGGCGTTATACCCAAACACTCCTGTCGAGCTAGCCATCGAATTGATTATGCAACAACTAAGCATCAACAAAGAACTAAACTTGTCACAACTGAAAGAGCTAAAGAATACCTTATATTTCATCAAGGAAAACAGCATCTTCCATTTTGAAGGAAATATATTTAAACAAACGCAAGGTGGCCCATCGGCATTATACGCAGAAGTGATTATGGCATACCTCGAAAAAGAAATTATTCAAAATTTACCTGAAAAACCAATACTTTATGCTCGATATGTAGACGACATTATTATAATGTCTAAACTTAACAAAGCCGAGCTACAAGATCTAGCACAGCAGTTTAGCAAAATCTGTAACACCATAGAGCTAACTATTGAGTTTGAAGAGGATAATTGCCTATCCTTCCTGGACATTCAACTAAAGAAAAACAAAAATAGTTTTGAATACTGTGTTCAGAAAAGCAACTTACATACCTGTACTGATACCATACTCGTCGCACCATCCAGTGATACATAAAAAAAACAGCATAGTAAACTTGATACGGCGAGCGTACACACACACATCTAACAACAGGCTAAAAAATCAAGAGCTAGAGTTTATCTCGAAAATATCACAAGAGTATGGGTACCCGAGCAAGCTAATTAATAAATGGATACATGAGAGTAAAAAGCATATGACTCAGAGTAAAGAAGGCCAAGAAGTGCACAACCAAAGGAAGATGAGGAATAAAAAATTGAAATACATTGGAGCTTTCCCATACCTGGAAGGAGTGAGTAAAGAAATCAATAGGCACTGTGCTAAATATGACTTACAACTAGGAAGCTCAGTGCACACCGTGAAAAGTATGACTGTCAACAAAAAAACAGAGGAAAAAATGCTAGAAGAATCAGGAACCTACGAAATTCCAATTGCACACATACCCCCAATATCGTACATTGGAAGTACGAAAAACAGATTAAAAAAAAGACTTAAACAACACATATCTAACTGGCAAAAAAAAGAAGCCAAAACTGCTTTAGTGCAATTCTGCATGGAAAACCGGACATTCCCAAAGTTCGATGAAATTAAAATGCTAAAAAAGAATAAAAAATCGGAAAGGCAAATGAGGAGGGAAGAAGCAATATTAATCTACAAAAATAAAGCAAGGGTATGCAACCAGAACGACCCTAGCACATTATTGGGCCTGTGGAAAGAACTAACGAGACAAGAAAAACAACAACAAAAGAAAAACCGGCAAAAAAGACAAGAAAACCAGGATAGGAGAAGAAAATTAAAAAAAAAAAAAATACAAAAAAAAAAAGTGTTTTTAACGAAACATAGATGGCGCCAGCCGGGCTTGATAACGAAATATATCCAGGAAAGTATTTCCGACGAATGGCAACAAGGAGTATCGGACTCCATTAGCGCGAAGTTAACCACGAACATCGGTGGTAAAGTCGCCACGCTCCTGAAGATGCCCAGAGTATGGGCGAAAATTTCGAGTATAATGAACGGTAAAAATTGATGTTTGAATCCTAAGGCAAAGATCCAATGAGTATACCCAGCGAAAAGTGTGAGAAGTAAAGCCAGTCATCGCATACAACGGATTTTAGGACAATAACATCAACAAAGACCGGAAAACACGTGCGTGAAATGTTCCCGTCGCTAGAAAGGAATGCCAAGGTAAGCATTATCCGCTAGATTTTTGTACAAGTTACTTAGAAATTAAGGAGTTCTTACGGGCCCTTAAAAAAGGTAAATGGAAATTAAGGAGTTCTTAAGGACTTTTTAAGGGCCCTTAAAAAGGCAAATGGAAAGTAAGGAGTTCTTAAGGACCGTACGAACCCTGGTTGAGCCAGTGTTTTGGCAGTATAGGCCAATGGTTTTCAGTGTTAGGAATCTGAACAACTTCAGATTTTACTCGTCAAAGCAACACTATGCTTCCTCACAGCTTTGACGACCCTTTCAAATCCAGGAATCATCAGTGCCTCAAATATGGAAATTAATGAAGAAATATTTCTCACAAATACATGGGAAATTAACAAGATTATTTTTACCAATCAGATTGTGATTTTTCTCAACAATCAGGCTGCGATACTGAATTGCTTGAAGTTTACTATTCGCCATGTCACATCTCATCAGAGAACAAATTGGCATCCATGTCACATGGTGAACACAGTAAACTGCAAGCAATTCAGTATCACAATCTTATTGCTATTGCTGAAAATAATCTTGTGAATTTTCTATGTATTTGTGAGAAATATGTCATCCTTAATTTTCATATCCATTAAAAAATAATTTTAATTATTGAAGGTATGCCTGTTACATTTGAAACATTTACACACACATCTTTTGTACTTACATTAAATGAGTTTCAAACTCCTTGTAAAATCTGTCTTTTCCCCCTTCAAACTGGAGTTTTTCCATTCTACTTAATACACTGACGTGCAAAAATTAAGGATGAGATGGTTTTTCGAATACAACGTCGTGCGAAAGTGCTCCACATCGCTCAAATCATACCATAAGATCCCCAAGATTTAAGAATATGGGACAATTGATACAATAGCGGACACCAGTGACTGAACCGAGGGTTAGATAGTACACGGGTTAGATGCTCATCTGCTGTGTCCATCCGCGAGCCGCCGGTTGGTTCAATATACTGATAACAAAGAACAATAATAATGGTATTTAAGTTCTTACCCTTTTTTTATATCATTGTTGTTATTCATATCTGCAATCACTCCACTTCCACTAGATGCATTTCCAGTATCAGTGCTGTCTCATATGTGTCATTCTTATATCCAGTAACCAATGGCAATGATGTACAAGTATTTCAATTCAAAATATTATCATGTTTAAAATGTTCTCCACTCCTAAGTCCCTTATTTTTTATTTTATACATAGTTAAAATCAATGACGTGTTAAAAAATTTTGAATGAAGTTAAAAGAACAACAGACTTGTGTCAACAACACGAAAAAAATCTCTGAACATAAGAAACCAAACATTGGATGAATTTTCTTCAAATATAAAATATCAAGGACAAGTTAAAAAAGTTTTGAAATGAAAAGGTAAGGTAAAACACAACGTTTAGCTAACCAGTATCTATACAACTGAATACTATCAAACCTGTATCCCTCAGCAATTCGTAGAGCACATACCAACAGAAGTTAAGGACTGTGATAAATTCGCTGTTATACTTGAATCATTTTTTCCCCATGTAATATCAAAGTTCTAAAACTAATTTTTTTTTTTTTTTGTTATGAATAAAAATTGATACATCGAACCTAGTTATCTCAACGGGCTGGGAGACACCCTATACACAAACACTCTGTCACATATTTGCGAGTGAGCGCTTTCGTCGATACACTATTGACATCCTCAGGCTTATCGGTACCCACACGAAGACTCCCTCGCATGTCCCTGGAATTTGAACGACGAGCAACTTCAAAAAAGAGATGGATAGAAGGCACCAAGGTAAATGGAGTGTGAACATGATGAGTGACTACTGCTTGATGTTGCACAAAGAAGCACTGCGAGAAACATACACTGGTGTGCAAAAATTAAGGACAAAGAGGAGAAATTAGCATAACAGCGGAACGAGCAGACAGAACGGACCGAAAGACCACTCAGGAGATAGACTAGGGTTCGGTACGGTAGGGCATGCGCATATATGCAGCACGACATGGGGGGGTCGGAAGGGTAAAAAGCACACGGGCGGAGTACGCTCAGCAATTCAGTGAAAGCTATTACACAGTGTACATCGGTTTGAACGATGTCGAGTTGCTGCCACCGTGTGATATGGCCAACAGGCAATCCAGTAGATGACATCTGGATGACTTTACCCGAGGTCGCGTCATTGGGAAGTTGGAAGAAGGTTGAAGTGTGACTAGTGTGGCCGAGGAGTTCGGGATCGCCCCCAGCATCGTTTCACGAGCTTGGAGAGCATTTGAAACGACAGGAACAGCTGTCCGAGAGTTTAGCAGCGGTCGTCCACAAGCAACCACAGTGGCAGACAACCGGTATATTGTCCTACAGGCGAGAAGAGGCAGACGGCAGACAGCGGGAGAAATCGCAAGGCACATGCAACAGACAACTGAACGTCCGTTATCACGTTTTACTGCGGCCGGGAGGCTGCACAAAGGTGGTCTATTTGCACGACGACCAGTACTGTGTGTGCCATTAACACCTGCTCATCGAAGACGGTGGTTTCTGTGGTGCCAGGAACACAAGAACTGGACACATCAGCAATGGGGTCGAGTTCTCTTTACGGATGAGAGCCGATTTAGTCTGACGAGCAATTCTGGACGCATACATATCTGGAGAGAGCAGGGAACACACAATAACACCTCCAACATCATCGAAAGGGACCAGTTTGGAAGTGGCGGAGTTCTCGTTTGGGGCGGTATCATGCTTGGCAACCGTACTGACCTCCACATCTTCCAAAGCGGTTCAGTCACTGGTGTCCGCTATTGTACCGAGCATAACAGCGGAACGAGCAGGCAGGGTTAAATAGTGCATGTTAAACAGAAGTTAAGGACAGCAATAAATTTGCTGGTATACTCGAATAGGTTCGATGTTTTGTACGTTTTTAACTTTAGGATATTATAGAAGTTTAAATGTTTAAGCCAAGGTATGCACTTATAATTTAATTAAGTGTTGTAAATTAATATTGTTTTAGCTTCTAAATATTTAATTTTAACTAACAAAACAGCTACGTATGTTAGGCCTCCCTCGGAGTGGGAGCACGTATGTACCGAGCTCATAACACGTTATATATGTTTCAATTGAGGGTAAGATGATACCTCTATTATTTATTATTGTGTTAAATGGCGCTTAAAACATGAAATTATTCATTTGGATAATTTTCATGACATGTATATATCTTAGATACCAAAGTAAATAGAAAAACAAAATGTTACCATTTGTAAGAAAAAAAAACAAAAAAAAACTGAAGCTTCAGGTTTGTTGTGACATAATATTTAGTTAACTTCTTGCTTGTGTTAAGTTTTTTTAATGTCTCAGAAAAAGTATTAATGTTATGCACTGTACTCTACGAACTAAAAAATCAGAATTTGGACATAGTACATGCAGAACACAATTTGCTAGAATTTATTGATAATTCCAAGGAACAGAACTACCAAACACTGATACATATGCTTTTTGTCTAAAGAGAAAATGAGTCTAAATCATAAAATTTTCTGCAATGATAAAGCAAGGTCATTCAAGCATTTTTAGTGATTTAACAATCAAACTACAGAAAATAAATAACACAGATTTTTTTTCAATTTTCCTCACACATTTTTATTTTAAGAAAATGAAAAATATTCATACCTGTCTTTCTGTGAGGTGGAGTATCTGGTCTTGAAGGCAGTGGCCTGTAATTTGGCTGAATTTCAGGTAATGTTGACATAATATCTACTTCGGTTTCTGGTGGTTTCGGCTATAGATGAAAATAGTAAATGAAATAATAACAACAGCATTTTTCTGAAAAAAAAACTGCTATAAGAAGACACAAAATTTTGGTGGCAGCACATAATGCTTGAGAATTTGGTAGTAAAAAAACTTATGCACCTTTAAGATTAAAAAATTCCCATTTTTTGGACTGCAAATTCATAGTATGTGGAAACCTTTTCGTAACAGATTACAGCTGTATATAGGTACTGCTAAGCCATATGTAGTCCTGAATTTCACAATTCAACAATTTAATATCAAAACAAATCCTTGCAAACTTTAACACAGAAAAACAATTATGATATTGGGTATATAAATAAGTTTTGAGGGATTTCCATTCAGTGTCGTACTTATTACTGCTCGCACGTATTTTAAGGTGGCAAAACTGTGATATCGCAGTACAAGACCCCAGCTGTCAGAGTCAGTATACGACGTTCGATTGAGGTGCGAAGACGTATTTGTTTTACTCGATGGAAAATGGCAACTTTCGTCCCGACAAAACAGCATTTGCGGGAAGTGTTAGTGCATTACTTTATTCTCAAGAAAAGTGCTGCCGACAGCTATCGCTCAATGTCAGAAATCTATGGTGAACATTCCCCATCCATAAAAACATGTGAGTATTGGTTTAGAAAATTCAAAAGGAACAATTTCGATGTCAGTGATAAAGAAGTTCTGGACCACCCAAAAAAATTGCTGATGCCGAATTGGAAGCTTTACTCGATGAGGATCCGTGCCAGATCCAAAAGAACTAGCAGCAGCATTAAATGTTAGTCAACCATGCATTTCACAACGTTTAGCTGCTATGGGAATAGTGCAAAAAAAAAAAAAAAGGGAATTGGGTCCCACATGCTTTGCGGGAAAGAGACCTTGAACGTCGAAAAACCATTAGCGAATTGCTGCTTCAAAGGCAAAAAAGAAAAAAGAAAGGGCTTTTTGCATCGTATTATTACTGCCGACGAGAAATGGGTATGGTACGATAACCCTAAACAGCAGAAAGCATGGGTGAAGCCAGGTGAACCAGGTCCTTCAACGCCAAAATGCAATATCCATGGTTCAAAGGTAATGCTGTGTATCTGGTGGGACCAGAAGGGTGTGATCCACTATGAACTGCTGAAACCATCAGAAACTATTACTCGTGATCGGTATCGAATCCAATTAATGCGTTTAAAACGAGCTCTCACGCAAAAACGGCCGGAATGGGAGAATAGACACAACAAAGTCATCTTACAGCATGACAACGCAAGACCACATGTTTCTCGACCTGTGAAAAAGTACTTAGAAGGATCCGACTGGGAAGTTCTACCCCACCCGCCATATCCGCCAGATATTGCGCCATCGAATTACCATTTGTTCCGGTCGATGCAGTCAGCACTTTCTGGAGAACGGTTTAGTTCTTATGAAGACATCAAATATTGGCTGTTGTAGCTCCTTCTGGTGGAATCGATCTTACTTTAATCTCACTAGGTAAGTTACTATAGGCTAACTCCCGAAGTATGGATTCTGTTGGGTCTCTTGTAACTTTAGTAGCACGTAAATTATCAATGGCAGGAATCATTTTGTCGTGGAATACCTCCGAATCTAAAATAACTATTTGTTTGGCTTTATCGGCTTTAATAAACTTAATCGTAGGATTATCTCTCAGCTCCACCAATGCCTCACGTCCGTATTTAATAAGCGGATCACTAGATTTATCGTACATTTTACTGATAGTTCTCACAATTTTAAATCTGATAGGATGTCTTTTCCATATAGGCAAGTTCTTAATGATATTTTCACATGCAGGTACAATATCTTCAAGTCTTAAGAATTGCTTGTGGATATTCATACTTTGTAACATGGTTTAAAGATATACGTTTGTCAATTCGCCAAACAAATCAAATTGTTGTAAGTGCATTCATGCGATGAGGACTAGCAAAGAGCTTGTACCACTGAGGATGGCAATGACTTATACTGAAACCGGTCTGGCTGTATGGGTTTGAAGGCATTGACCTTCTTTGCATTATCTTTTACTTCATTTCACCTACGTATATACCTTTTTAATATCATGATTCGTGTTATGTGGTCTTTTTGTCGTTCGTGGTGTCTACACTTCTGACTTTGGTCCATTCTTAGATTGCATGTTGGGTTACCTTTACGTGTTAAATGTTGAGTTGCTAATGTCGCGATGTATTCTTTGGAATTATGACGAAGGGTTGAACTGTTGTCGTGCTTACACGACATATTCTTAAACAACGTGAGTAGTCTTATTATTTCATTCTTTATAAATAGTGCGATATTTTCTGAAATTTGAATTTATTTTAATATGCATAGGGTCACGTCTGAAAACTGTATATTAAACCTGAAATAATGTGATGTACAGTAGTAATAAATGCATGCAAGATGGCGTAGTTCATGCGCATATTTAAATGTTGTTGAATATGTAACCATTCATTGCACTCACTTTATCTGATATGAACTACAACCACTTTTAGGGACCTTTTAAATCTAGCTCAAAAGACATTATAGTCACCTAAACATAAACAACCCATAAGTACTTGCAAAATAAATTGAAGCCGAATATTTGAATTCTTCCCAAAAAATTACCCTTCCGAAATTTGAACTTTTTATAACCGCAAGTGTCAAGTTCAGCATGAAATTTGAGGCATAAGGAAACAAGATAGCCAAATGATGTTCCTAACAAAAATGTAGTCTAGAATATGCTAAGAATAATAGTTTTTGTTGCAGAGCTCTGTAATGAACCATAACTAAAATATGAAATTTTCTGCAAACCTCTAGAAATGCAAAAAATGGTGCACGGTGTGAAACAAAAATGGCCACCATTTTTAAATGAGTTAATATAAAATTAAAATAATATTGATTTTAAACTACCAACATACAGGGGTCATCATCTAGAAAAAATAAAAATTTTAAAAAATAGTCAAGCAACCAGTGCTGGGCCACTTAGTACGGATTGACCCTAAGGTTACTAATGGGTGATATGAGAACTTTAATGCTTCTCTCAATTTTTATCGTGTTACATGCATTACTGCAAATCCTTCTAATTATGACATTCTTTGTGAAAACAGCAAACTGCTTTGGGAGTAAGGTGAGGTGTGAACAAAACAAGAAAGCCATTATAAAGTTCATGAATTTCTCTAGTGACATTCTCCTAGTAATTTCCATTTCTTTAAATGGAGTATTTATTGCTTTTTACTTGCTCAGTTTTAAGGAAGCCATTTGATCAAACGCCATTCACAGTAACATTAATGACCTCTACAACCTCTCTGGCATACTATATCCCTACAACTCACAGTAAGGATAACAACCTGATAAAAAGGAAATGTTTTCCTTTAAAATTATCAAGTACAAAACAATACTACAGTAATAAAAAAAAATAAAGCAAAAATTTTGGAAATGGCAGACTTGGAATGAAATGGACTGAAGCTGTGGAATCGGCCATTTATGAATTACGGCAGGCAATACCAGTGGAAGAAAATCAAACAATGGATGAAACAAAAGCACAGGAATTTTATTGCAAATTTGGATTCTACTATCCTAAGGGGTCTTAGACAATACGATGCCTAAGCATTATTTATGTCAGTATCAGGCAGGTGTGAGACAATAATGATAGCTGATGGTGAAATAAAATTTTCCACAATCTGAGGAAAGTTTCATTATCAACTGGCTCATTCAGCTTAATATTATGCATCACATAAAGCAGTTCATGTAACTGTTACAGATTAAAAACTGCTCCTTTAAAAACAGCACAATACAAACATTAATGGAACATTGTGCACTGCATTCATTAGAAAATCTGACATTTTTTTAAACAGCTTCAAAAACTGCTGTCCAGTACACACATAAAAAGAAAGAAAAAACGAGTGAGAGTATTAAAAACTAAGAAGTTTCAAGTGAAGGAGCAGATGAAAATTATGTAAAGCTGGGAGATTGTAGAAGCAGCAGAAAAATCCATTTTTCTTTCTTCCTCTTTCTTTTTTTTTCTTTTTTTTTTTTTTTTTTTTAATAAAAAGATGTAGTACAGTTTTAGGGCATATAAATAAAACCTTATTGAATGTACTACAGAAAAATGTACTTACCACTTCAAAGGATGCAGACATTTCTGTTGCCTTCTTTTTTACTTTATTCTTGTCTTTTGATAAATCGGTACGTTCTTTAGATGATTTTTTTGTCTTTGAATGCTCTGCATTTTTCACATGATTAGTCAAATTAGTTTTTGAATTACTTGATGCAGTACTTTTAGAAGATACTTTAGGTTCTGAAGATTTTGAAACTTTGTCCTTAGGGGGAACAGGAGAGCTACCAGGTTTAGCAGGGATCTTCTTTTTTTTAACACTTACCATATCATTAAAACCTAAGCAATCTTCAAAACTTGCTTCAGTAGCAGTGAAGCCTTCTACATCAAGAGAAATAGAACCCTTCTTATTTGCAGTCTTACTTACAGTCTTATTTGTAGTTTTATTTGTAGTCTTATTTACAGACTTCTTTACAGTTGCATGCATTTTGCCACCTTCTCTTAACTTGTCCTTATGTGAGGAATTCGACTTATCTTTATGAGGTTTTTCTGAAATTTTCTTTACTTTATCATTATCTTTAGCAGTAATTTTTTTTAAGGAACTACTAGATTTACTGTCAGATTTTAAAGCGCCATTTTCTAATGACACTTTGCTTGATATACCACTGACTTTTGAAACACTATCAACTTTCAACTTTTTATGCTGCTGTGAGTCATGTTCAGTATGATGCTTTTCTGGCCTCTTCACGGGAGATATGGAGATTTGGCGATCAGAATTTGACGAGTGATGTTTCACTGCTTTTAAGCTTGAACTTTTATCCAGTTCACTGTGTTTCCTTTTCAAAGGCAATGAACCATTTTGAGAAAGTGATTTTGGCAAATGGTCCTTCACAACTGAAGAAGTCTCTCTTTCTTTATATTTTGAACTGACCGCAGCTTTTGACTCACTGCCATGTTTTCCTCGAGAGGATGAATTTTCAGCTCTCCCTTCATATTTTGTTTTGGAAGAAGAGGTGCCATTCTGGGTATAACTGGATGGCTGATGTTTAGATTGCATGTCTAAACTTTCACTTTCCTCCTCATGTTGCCACCTTGATGAAAGTGGCCTGTTTTTCACAAAATCTGGTGATCTGTTATTTGTTCTAGGACTGTCACTTTCATCATATTCCTTTTCTGATGAAGAGCCAATCTCTGACTCTGATGCTGAAAAATCCTGTTTTGCTGGTTCATGATTTTTTTTTATCTCAGGCTTATATTTTTTTCCATCTATAGTAGGAAACTCAGGGTTGTACTCATTAACATCAAAGTGAATGTGGTCTGAATATGAAGTATACTTTGACACTTCATTGTTATACGGTATATCCTGCTCCTCCTCAGCGAAACTTTCAAATTGCATTCCATTCACACATGGTTTCAACGATTCTACTTTAACATTTCGGTATGGGGCTGGTTCTTCATCATAAAAACCACTATCCTTGCATTGCTCCTTACGTGAGCCACCTAAGGATCCCGGATGCTCATGATTACTTTTATGTAAGTGTTTACCAGACAACATGCCATTGTTCTTCATATGTGAATTACTAGACTTCTTACTTTTTGAAGAGTCATGACTTTTACCATCCATTCTGTTGGAAGGCTTCTCACTGTAAGCAGCAGATTCATTCTGCTTATTAGCAGATCTATATTTCACGGCCACAATGTCTTTCCATTTTGATAGAAGCATATTTGCCTTTTCTCCAATTCTGCCATTCTCTTTGCACAAATGCTTCATAACTTTACCAATACCAGTTTCCTACAAACAAATGAAAAGTTAGAATAAGCATGTATCACTATCAAAACAAAAATATTTTCAGAAAGAACATTATACTTAAAACACCACCAGAGATATGAATATAAATACTTAAATTAGAATAACCATTTCAGAGATATGAATATAAATACTTAAATTAGAATAACCATTTCGTACATGGTATCCTAACTCATAATGAAAGCATTGTTCCACAGATCTGTACACAGTTTCAGTACTTATTTACAAGCAAATATACTTGTTTTGTGCAATGTTTTTCAACAAGAATGCTGTTTTTTTTTTTCTTCTTTTTTGTAAGATGATAGTTAAAGTTTTCTTTTTATTTTCCACAGTTCACAGATGCTAAAATGAAATTTGAATGGAGCAGAGTGTCAGGCCACATTTCAAAAGCTCAAAGAAATTCTTATTCCTGTATCAATACTGCAATTCCCAAAACCAGGCATGCTATTTATTCTGGATACTAATGTAAGTGCTACAGAAATTTGCATGGTGTTGTCTCAAATGCAAGATCAACAGCATAGCTTATTTCAGCAAGTCTTTACCTAAGCCAGAATGCAATCATTGTGTAACAAGAAAAGAACTGGCTGTAGCAAAAGTTATGGAACATTTTGGGGTGTCAAATCAACAAGGCTCACAAAATGCCATCTTTTGATTTCCTTAAAATTTGGTGTGATTATTAGGTATGTAGATTTATACATAAATCTCACATTTTAGCTTAGTCTACCCACAGGGTTTCAAACTGCATGACCTTGAAACTTAGAAAATCATGAGCTCCAGACAATCTTCAAGTAGTTGATCTCTGTACCGAATTGGGCTAGAAGATTGAAATTTGTGTCTTTTGATAGCATTTTGCATGAGATTTTAAATCATGTACTGAAAGAATAAAAAAAAAATTGGTTGACCCTTTCAAGGTCACAGAAATAACATTTGACCTTAAATATTTTAAAAAACTGTCAATTTAAAATTTGAAAAGAATTGCATGACATCCTTAAAGTTTTGTTTACCAGTATGCCAATTTTTAAGTTGGGACTGCAATGGGATCATTATTTGTAAAATATTAAAATGAAATATACCCTCACCAAAAATGCCTCAAAATGATTTAATGAAAGGTAAAAGTGTTGTAGCGTTAAATAGCCAATTTAAATTGGGAGGATTAATCAGTCAGATCACCCAGATGGCATCTCCATCATATACTAAATATTAAACCTTTAATAATTATCATTATTTGAACTAAAATGATATAAAATATAAATATAGCAGTACCTAGTCTCAAAAAAAAAAAAAAAAAAAAAAAACTCTTCTGCTGATTTTGTCAGTTTCAAGAGATGTATACATATCATGGGACATATCCCTAGGCATAATTTCATGGTAAAACTAAAATGTGCTTCAAACTGCCTCACTGAGCATGTAACGTGTGATATACGGTTCAATATTAGGTACGCAATACCTTTTGATATTTTATTTGTTCGAAAGCTGTTTGGTTGACACATTACTTCTGCCTAAAAAAAAAAATTTAACATAACATATTCAAGACTTCCTGTTACACATAACAGAATAAAACTAGAAGTGTGAGATGGCTGCAGCTGACTGTTGCATTTAACTAATGAAAGAAAACAAAGCTGTGATTAGGTAATAAAAATCAAAGACAAACTGAAAATTAAACCTGCTACTGGTCAAAACCCAAGATGCTCCTGGTTTAGAAAAGGTAGCAGAGTTTGTATGCCACACTGTGAAAGCAGTGAAATACAAGGGGGAAAACTTGGTGCAAAAAATTTCAGTGAATCCTCAGGGGAAACTAATGTTTTCACTAAAAACCTGAAAAAATCATGGAAGTTGTAATCCTGTGCTACTGTAGGGGGGGGTTGTCTCAAAAACTCATTTTCATATTTTAAAGTTCTACTCTTAGCATGGCTCTTTCATTTGCACTCCCAGCAGTCTTTCCCCCTCACACACATAACACCTGCAATGGAAGGATGCATTTATTGTAACCACATGGTGGATAAATTTTGCATTTTATAAATATATCAGGTTAAACTTGTTAATTTATTGTTGAACACTTGCAAAATGCAATATCGTCACTTCTGGAGAATTTTTTGGTTGATATTCACTTTAGTTAAAAATTTTAAAAATACTGATCCCATTGCGGTCCCAACTTGAAAGTTGGAATACTAGTAAACAAACCTCTAAGGATGTCATTTTTTTTTTCTACATTTTAAAAGTAGTATTTTTTTATTATTATTATTCAAGATCTAAGGTTATTATTTCTGTGACACTGAAAAGGACATCCAATTTTTTTCTTTTCAGCACGTGGCTTGTAAGCAAGTGCACACAAAATGCTATAAAAATACACAAATTTCAACCTTCTAGCGCAATAAGGTAACAAGATACAACTACTTGAAGATTGTCTAGCTAGGTCAAGATTTTCCAATTTTTGAGGTCATGTAATTTGAAATCCTGTGGGTGGACAGAGTTAAAATGCGAGATTTATGCATAAGTCTACATGCCTAACATTAACAATCACTATGAAAAGGAAATGAAATATCAATTTATTGAACATCCCTAACAGCTTTCCTGCCTGCCTCCACAACAGTCCTGTTGTCATCGGGTAACTTCATCACAAGGCTGAAGAACTTCACTGTGGCTTCGCACCACATCATCGGTAGTTTTGACGTGGTGTCACTTTATTCGTCAGTACCTGTCGACGAGACAGTGGACACTTTGAAGCGAGCGCTTGCTGATTCTTCAATGTTCTCATGAGACTCACTACTGGGTATCTCCTATGTGATAGAAGTCGTGACGGAATCAAATTTTTCCTGTTTTAATAACCTAATTTACAAGCAGTCCAAAGGGGTTGGTTGCCATGGGCTCACCACTATCTGCTATACTAGCTGAGGCCATCCTCAGACCCCTGGAATCAAAAATTCTTAATGGAGCTAAGCTCGCTCCTCTTATATGGCTCAGATACGCCGAAGATGTATTTTATCTGGCAGCGTGGAGTTGATGAACTGAACGCTTTTTTCGCTTTCATTAATTCCCTCCACCGGAACATATGTTTCACCATGGAATGTGAGGACAACGGCAGTCTCCCGTTTTTGGACGTCCTAGTCAAGAAATCTCGTTCTGGATCCCTCCAAACCAAAGTTTATTACAAGCCAACATATGTCCCGAATATAATCCTACCCACCTCTATGGGACCCGTTATGCACAAATTAGCCTTTATTCTCTCCTCGGACACTGCATCGAGACTTGAAGAAGTCGACAACCTAAGAGATCTGGCCTCTTCCGCTGTGATCGAAAACATTATCAAGAACGCCGACACTGTTTTCTCCAACGCGGGTAGCTGCCATACCAAGCCTTGTCTGCAATACATTGGGGCTTGCCCTTATGTACCCGGCCATACCTACTTCTTGCAGAACACCTTAAAGAAACTCGGGCTTAGCTTTGGGATATGCTCACCGAGACCGATATCACGCCACCTGCTATCATCCCGGAACACTCATACCTCACTGACTGATGTGGGAGTGTACTCCATACCATTGGAATACATGGATGGTACCACCAAGCATTACATAGGAATGACAAATGATGATAAGTATCATTGATACCATGGCTACACTAGTGTCCTGAAATAATGTATCTCATGTATGGTGCCTATCTATGATACAAAACACCTGGATTTTCTTTCGATCTTTCTTTCTTTCTTTTTTTTTTTTTTTTTTTTGTCGTAATTCCACATTTGCTTTGAAAGAGAGTCATGCAACTACACAAAATTGATAAGCCACAGAATCCTACTGTAGAAACAGAAAAACGAGAAAAATCACAACTTCCTTGGGTACGTATTCACAGAGAAACATTACATGCTATATAGTTAGAACTGTTATCTGTTTGAAGTGATTATTTGTGCTTTCAAGAAAACACTAAGTGATCATATGTTTAGGTTCTTATTCATGTACCACTGAGCAAAATTCAGATACTGGGTAATGCATGCATGACCTGACTGTTCAGTATCTCTTGTCTGTCCTTTTGAAGCCAGAAGCTTTCAATTACGAATGGGAAATTTCAGGAAAATGTATAGAAATTGATGGATAGTTGAAAAGAAAAAAAAGAAACTTTAAGGTTTTCTTTCTTTCCTTCTTTTTTAATGATTATTTCCTCTTGTGTGTTCACTTTTCACTTTATGCTGTTAATGGCTACCTACACAAAGCTTTTAATATGGGTTTTTACTAGTTCTTAAAATTTAATTTAAACAAATTTCCAAAGCATATGCCACTTCATCAGATCCAATCTGTTTATTTTTCTGGCACTTAAAATCAACACTCCGTGATTGTCAGGCTTAATATTTTCAGTGTCGGTTTCTGCACAGTTATGGTTAGAGTTGTATAAAAACAAAACGTATCTGCATACACAACCATTGAAACAAAAAAACTTGCTGAAAATGTGCAAATCACGATAACAATAGAATAAGGTAATTTACAGAAAAATTTATAAAATGATAAATAATTATAAGAACATTGCAGATTTCAATGAGGAAAAATAAGTGCATTACAACTGAATGTGCAGCAATGTGTGAGAAATGGACTTTTATAGCAAAATATTAAAATAGTGGACAATGAATCTCATAAAAATGACAGACTTGAGACTAATTAAAGAAAGTTTTTATATCCAGAAAAACAATTGCATCAATGAGCCTTCAAAAATTATAAATAGCATTTTCAACAAGTTATTTCAAAAATACTAGACATACAAAATACATAAGGAAATAATTTTAATTTAATAACTGCCAACTGCAAGAGGAGCCTGGCAATAAAATTTAAATTCTTTCTGTGTAAATGAAACTTTTGATACAATTTCTATACTTGAGAACAGGCCTTGATAAAACCTAGAGGCCAGAAATGTCTGTAAAAACAAAAGAACTCAGATGATGTGAAAAATAATTGAAAGTTCAAGTTAAGTAGTAAATAGTAGCACTGTACACTAGTGGTCCGATTCATTGGCGTAGGAAATAAACACATAAGTGTTTCCAAGCTTTTGCACATCAACCAGATGGCTTTTTCAAAGAAGTTAAACAGAAACTGCAAAGTTTCTGTCTAATTTCCTTGAAAAAGCCATCTGGTTGATGTGAGAAAGCTTGGAAACGCTTATGTGTTTATTTCTTACACCAATAAATCGGATCACTGGTACAGTGTTACTATTTACTACTTAATTGGTCTACTGTTCCTCGTTATAAATTTAGTTCAAGTTAAAATCAAATTAAGTATATTTATCTCAGTTAAGCCTCGAGTAAGTGTTTTAATTGCTGGAAATAACTTTTTTTTTTTAATCTAAAAATTTTTTTTATCTTTTAAAACTATCTACAAAACCTGCTAATAATTGGAAAACTATCCGTTTACAGTGTACATGCATACGCCTACATTCTGCTTCTCTGGTTATGGTTAAGAAAGGATTGGTCCCACTGGTGCAGAACTGCTACTCTTTAGTGGTCCCTGATGATGAATTCTTTTCTATAATAATTCCACTCCACCCTTCAACTTTCTTTCCATAATTGGTGGTTGATGAGGGATAATTTTTAGAAATTCCCAATTCATTACATATCTAGTGTGGTATAGGTCAATCCAATCCTGTTTTATCGGACGTGTTTTTACTGCTGATTTGTGTTCTGTCAGTCCGCAGTTAGTCTACACTGTAAGTTACTCCTCACTGAAGGAAAGTATCTTTTTATTTTTGTTTAATATCCAGCAAATACTTTTTTTTATGTTGTTATTGACCGAGTCCTTGTAGAAGCCTAACTTGATAAATATATAGCTTCTTGGAGAGATTTCAAAAAGTCTTTTGTGACAAGTAATCTTGTAATGAGTTTGAGTTCCCTTTATTAGGATCGTCTTTCTTTTTCTTTTTTCAAACAATTTATGAACAACTGTTTCAAAGAATTATTATGCTGAATCTCCAAGAGTGATATTCAAGAATTCTTCCGAAGAACTGAAACACTTAAAAATTTCTTCAATCAAACTTTTATAACTTCATTATCAGTAATGAATAAAATGTCATTCATATACTTTGCATTCAAGAAAAGTATGAAGGACCCAGCAAGATTTTTGCCTCATGCTTTCCAAAAAAAAAAAAAAAAAATACTTTGCCAACAAAGTAGACAGTGGTAATCTCACTGCTAGGCCATGTTTTTGTATTAAAACTTTATTTTCAAATTAAAACTATTTTTCAGTAAAAAAAAGCACCTCATACATACCTATAATTTTAATATTTTTTTTAAATATTCTGGAACTAATAAATTTGCTATTTATTAGGGGAATCTATTTTTGGCAGGTGATAAATTTTTCCTTTAAGCTATTCAAATAAACAAATTTGATCAACAGAATAGCTGAAAAAATTAAACGAAAAACAATTAAATGTAACTCTTTCAGATAATAACTACCCTGAAATGGCTGTCCATAAATTGTTTAAAGAAAACAAAGCAAAATCATCCTATAAAAGAGAAATGGAACTCACCAGGAAAATTACTTGCCATAGGGGACTTTCTGAATCTCCCCAAAAATAAGTAACAAAGGAGACAGTGGTAATCTCACTGCTAAATAAGGCTTCCATGTAAGACCCAATACCAACAAAAAGTATTTTCCAGATATTAAACAAAAAAAAAGTATCCTTTGCTTCAGCAGGTCAAGTGATTTACAGCAAAGACTGTAACTATGGATTTACAAAGACTAGAGGCCAACTGAACACTAGCCAGGCAGAACACAAATCAGCAATAAAAAAAGATCCAACAAAACAGGATTGGACAAACATAACAAACACTAAACATGTGATGAAACAAGAATCTGAAAATTATTAGCTATCAACTACAAATTTAAAACAAAAATACTGGAAGGAACAGAAACACAAAAGAAAACAGATTTCATCATTCATGACTCAGTTTGGACACTCCCTTATCATTAGGAATGAATCCCTTGTTGGACATAAAACAGTGGCGGCTTTTCAGGTGAAGTAGGTGAAGTACCTCTTCACCTATTTTACTTAAAATAAAGTTTTATTTAGTAATTTGTATAATATATTATTTTTTGTCTCTATTGTGTTACAAAATACTCAAAATGTTGATTAGATATCAATTCACATAGCGCGTTCAAGACGGAAAACAAGTCCCCATACGCAAAACAGTGCAAGTGAAGAGCCGAAATGAAAACCCATGGAAGTCTGCACTGTCGACCGAGTTGCTATGGTAACCGTGACGTCAACCTTCCCTATCTGGCGCGCAAGTGAAGTGTTTTATCTTTCGGCTCCGAAGCTCTGCAGATGGAATCGTGCCTTCGAAGGAGCTCACGGTGAAACGCTATGTTTTACCCAGGGTATCTTGCAGTGTTGTGGTACATGCTTTCCGAAAGGAATTTGTTTTTTTGTGCTTTGTGATTATTTGTCAAGAAGTTTAGCTGTTACTGTAGTTTCGTGTACAGTTTAACAGTTGGTGATAGTTTTAATTAAAGTATGTATCCTGTGAATGACATTGTTTGTAATTTATTACAAACTCCATTTAATCAGTGGAAAGATGAAGATAAAAAAGACATTTTACTTCAAGGACGACCGACGGATTCACTGAAAATTGTTGCCAAAAAAGAAATCAAGAAGAGCAGTAAATCCTACAATATTAATTTTAAAAATTGTTGGTTTACTGAATATAAATGGCTTTGTAGTACTTCTGTGTTACAAAAATTATTTTGTTGGCCCTGCTTACTTTTTAGTAATAAACATTCGGCGTGGAATAAAGACGGATTCTCAGATTTATTAAATATAACACACTCACTTCATAAACATGGTGATTCTAGCGAACACCTGAAATGCGAGTTAATGCTAAGGAATTTTGAAAAAAATCAGAACACCATTGCCGATGCCCTGAGGGAGAATGCTAGGCTTTTGAAAATGCAGTTCAACGAAAACGTTCGTTTAAATAGACTTTTCCTGCAGACAGTGATTGATGCAGTATTATATTTGAGCAAACAAGAACTAGCATTCCGTGGCCATGACGAAAGCATGGACTCGATAAATCTTGGAAATTTCAAGGAATTACTTTCATTGTTGATATCAAGAAGTCCTTTAGAAATTCAAAATCAATACGAAAAGATAAAAAATGTCTTCACAGGTGACTCAAAAACTATTCAAAATGAATTAATTGAATGTATTTCTGAATATATAAACGATCACGTTAAAATGAAATAAATGAAGTTCAATGCTTTTCTATTCTTTTTTTTAAAGTAGATGACACCACAGACATAAATCAGACTTCTCAGTGCGCTTTAATAATAAGATTTGTTGATTCGGAAGGTGTATTGGCTGAGCGATTTTTGGGCTTCCACGACGTGAGTGGAGATCGAACGTCAGAAGCTTTATACAAAATGTTAGACAAAATTTTGGAACAATTCGATTATCAACACAAATTAATAGGACAATGTTGTGATGGGGCAAGTGTAATGTCTGGACACTTGAATGGGCTCCAGAAAAAATCAAGGATAAAGCTTCTCAAGCTCTTTTTGTTCATTGCTTAGCACATCGTTTGAACCTTGTATTACAGCAGAGTTTTTCTAAAATTTCAAAGTGTCGTATATTTTACGCAAGCCTCATTGGAATTCCTTCGTTTTTTCACCACTCAGTGAAGCGATCTTATACACTCACATCTACAACCGCAAGACGCATACCAACCATAACAGAAACTCGATGGTCCTCCACTTCGAAGTTAGTAAGTGTAATTGTTGAAGATTGGGATAAATTGAAGGAAGTATTCAAATTTCTGACAAATAGTGAGCAATTAGACAAAAAATCAATTCAACTTGCCAAGGGATTTTTAAATGATATGAACACTTTTGAATTTACATTTTTGGCAATAGTATTTAATGAAATTTTTGGCCCCACCGATCTATTATTCAAAATTTTGCAGAAAAAATCACTAGACATAAACTACTGTGTAACTCAAATTAAAAAAACTCGTGAAATTTTGAGTCATAAAAGGAACGATGAAGTATTTGAAACACTGTTTGGAAAAGCTAGCAAAATCACAGAAATAGGCAGATCTAAACGAGAATATGCTGCTCTTACACAAGAAACAATTTTTCAAAATTATAAACAATCGTATTTTGAAATTTTAGACCACATTCTTATGGAAATGGATATAAGATTTCAAGACTGAAAAACTTAAATTGTCTTGCTGACACAACCAAATTCGAACAATTTGATTCAAGCTTTCCCTCTCACGCTTTTGAAAATCTACAACATTTTTACGGAAAAATATTTACTAAACTCCAGCGCCTTAAAAATGAACTGAGTCTTGTATATGCCAATGAAAAATTAAGGAATATATCGACTCAAGAACTTCTTCGAGTGCTTCATGAAGATAAAGACATTTTTACAGAAGCTTATAAATTGGTTGCCCTCATTTTAACCATTCCATCTACAAGTGTGTCAGTGGAAAGAAGTTTTTCTTGCCTTAAAAGAATACAAACTTACTCAAGAAACACCATTTCTCAAGACAGACTTGCTTCTTTGGCAAATATTTCTATTCAGAAAGATATTTTATTGATGCTTACGAAGAAACAACCATTCTATGACGACATAATCGACATATTTGCAACTTTAAAAGAAAGAAGAATTGATCTAATATACAAAAAATAGGTCAGTCCTCATATAGTGATTTTCATTGAAGACAGTAGATATATTTTCATATTGCTCTTGTAGCTCTTCACCTATGTTTTCAACCACGAGCCACCACTGACATAAAAGTGTGCAGAAGACAGTGAAATCTAGTAATCATGATTCATGCCACAACGCTAAACAACAAAGGTGTGATGAAAAATTGGTACCCCACTTCGGAAACTTACCTAAATTAATATTTAAAAAACTACAGTAAGATCCCATATTAAAGCCCTGTGTAACAATTAATGTTTGAAACACTCTACAACATTCATGGACTCCTTATTACTGCATGTATCTGTAACTTTACCTGAGTGGCAAAGATCTCTTCATGATCTCAGTAAAAGATCCGCAAACATTCTAAGATGCAAAATACATGACAACATTTAAATGACAGAATATGTACATGATTTACATCTTTATGACAGGTCCACAATACAAAGGACAAACTCTCTATACTCGGTGCAAGGCCAACTTGACTGTAGAGTTAAAGTTACAGAGTGTGTACTTCCACTGCATAATATAGTTCCAGTTTAAAAGCTCATGTTTGAGCTCAAACTAAGACTTAAAAAAGCACATGTATATACAGGGTGCCCACTAAAGTCCTTTCTCAGCCCCATAACTTTCGAACGCCGACAGCTAGAGCCATAAAAACGGTGTCTAGGTATAGTAAAGTGGCTATGTGCTATTTGATGAGACCACTTACAGTGCCTCCTAGCGGCAAAGTCAGGAGTTAGAGTACCGATCTCGAAAACTGTACGAGATATGGGAAAATAGTCAATTACAAAGTTGTAGAGCAGCATCGATTTAGTACGAAAAGACACCTTGCACACATGGATGCTAAGAATAGAACGCATACAATGCTCGTTTGTTTGTTCGAGATGTCAAACACTGTTACGTCACGAAACGCGTCAGAAAGAAGATAATATCGCCTTCCGCAAAGCACTAGCCCGACTCAACTGCAAAATGTTTGGTTCCAACATGACGGCGCCCCTCCGCACCAGCCAGGAAACGTGAGAAGGTACCTGGTCAAGACATTCGAGCAACAAATCATCTGCTATGGTGATTGCGTAGAGTGGCCTGCACGCTTACCCCATTGGACTTCTTCCTGTGGGGCTACTTCAAAAAGCAGGTGTGTCAGACCCCTCCGACAACGTTGCAGGACCTTCGACGCTGTATAACTGATGCTTGTTTCAGCGTGTCACCTGACATGCTGCAAAATGTGCAGCATGAGATTCAATCTAGAGTCCAAATGTGTATTGTGGCTGACAGAGAGCACATTGAGCACGACGGTAAATGTGCCTAGTGACAACTAATATCTCCTTTCTGACGAGTTTCGTGACGTAACTGTGTGCGACATTGCGAACAAACAAACGAGCGTTGTACGCATTTTATTCTTAGCATTCATGTGCACAAAGTGTCTTTTCGTACTAAATCGATGTTGCTCTACAACTTTGTAAGTGCCGATTTTCCCGTATCTTGTATAGTTTTCGAGATCAGCATGCTAACTCCTGACTTTGCCGCTAGGAGGCGCTGTAAGCGGTCTCATCGAATAGCGCATAGCCACTTTACTATACCTAGACACCGTTTTTATGGCCATAGCTGTTGGCGTTCGAAAGTTACGGGGCTGAGAAAGGACTTTACTGGGCACACTGTATAGTTGTTCTAAGTCTCGTACGTACGTACATTAAAAATATGAAAATCATAGTTTCAGTCGTGTTTCTAAAAATTACAAATATTTGCATTTTGGTGGCATTGTCAGTTCTGTTTTGCTTCAGAGAGGCTATACAGTATATACGGAGGATATTTACTGCGAGTGGAAGGGGAGAATTGTTAGCCGGAGGGTAAGCAGGGAGATAATATCTTGGCAGTCACCAAGCTTGCTCCTTTTTTTGTCGTCATTCTTTTAAAATACTCATTCTGTTTTTACATACTCATTCAGAAATCATTTGTCTGGTAGTCAGCAAAGGTTGAGAAGGTGTGGAGATTGAGGGGGGACATAGTGGTGGAATGCGGGAAGTTTCCTTTTGTCTTGCTTTCGACTAGTGTCTAGTCACCCTTAGGGTGAAGGGTCCGTGACACACAACACTCCATTAGTGCGTGGAGAAATACTGATAAGCAACAGATATCCTGTTTGTGAATAGGTTTCACATCATTAACAGTGTACCCAGGTTAGCTTTGCCCCGAATGTAGACGTTGGCAAGTTACTTGACTCTTTTGTCTTTAATATACATGATAGCCTATGGCAGTATTGGTGGCATAATATGTGATCTCAATGGTTCATTCTGACTGCAGAGGCCCATGCTCACGGTCATAGGTGCCTGACCAATTTTTTTTTTTTGGGGGGGGATTCTCGGAAATAGTTTCTCCAAAAATGCTAATGTTCAATTGCCATTACTGCCATAACTTAGGTTCTTTACATGCTTAATATATCTAAAACTACGAGGAGTGTGAGGCTTGCATTGATTCACCCTAATGAGGATGAAAGAAATATGCCTTTCAAAGCACCTCATGCAGTATCCAGGGATCATAGCATACTTCTGGAAAATTTTAGGTAGGAATTTTAGGAATTTTAGGAATTTTTAGAAAAATTTTAGGAAAATTTTAGGAGTGTATTTCAATAAAAACTAGATGTATATTTGTATACATCTAGTAAAACAACTTTGTATACATTGTACAGAGTTTGCTTCACACCCTTCAACCATATATACTGATAGACTGCGCATGACATCAAAATTTCTGGCTCCAACATAAAATCACATGACAACAGTCAAAAAGATGGGTTACACCTGCTGTGCTTATGGTTGCTCTGAGCGATATAGTAAAGAAAGTTCTATGATTTTTCATGGGTAAGAAACGAATTAAATACCTAAGTCAATAAAGTTCAATTACTTAACCAGAAACTTGCAGCTATTGATATAAAAATATAGTAACTTAAGAAAAAAATGGAATGCATGTTCCAAATTCTTCGCAAATGTTCATCACATTATAAATCACAAAATGTAAACAACCCGATCATGCATGTATATAGCTCATAAGTAAACTTACCTGAAGAGTTTTCATTATATATGAGGCGCATTCACATAATACACCGAAAACACTGAAGTTCTGCAGCGTAAATTAGTAATCATAACAGCATTTTTACACGAAATTTGGAGTCTGATGATGACGTGCCCAATGTTTGAGCCATGGCGGCTTTGATGCAGCTATTGCCAATGTGCAGTCCATTAGTATATATGGTCGAAGTTAACACCCAAATTTTTTGCATAACGTCTAATGTCTAAAGTTTAAGTATGATTTACTTCTAATGTTCAGTTCTTATCTTTTCACGTGTTATTATCATATTCAAGTATATTTACCACATTCAAGTTTCACTTTGAACATTAATATGCTGTTGAACCAGAAGCAATTCACGATTTTCATAGTAAAGTTTTCAGGTTTCACATTAAATTATAATATCCTAAAAAGGTAATTGAAAACCAAGAACTATGTACAATTGTTCACTGAATTACTTTTTTCATATTATTGTTTTAACCTTTTCCTGATTAGCCTATCTTTTTCTGCTTCTACCACAACTAATTTACTTTCAGTTTTCTTTATTTCAGCTGAACCTTGTATGATCAAGTTAGAGGCAACTGCTATTTCAACAGTATTTTGTTTTTCTACAGCTTTTCTCATTCTTTCTGTTCCCTCTTGAATTATTGCTAGGGAGGCTTCTTTATCGTTTTTAAGTCTATTTATTTCTGCATCATTTTCTTTTATTTTGTCATCAAACTCAGCTTTTCTTTTTTTCTTTAGCTGCTTTTCCTTATTTTCCCTCTCTTTCTGCTTCCTTTCTTTTACCTTTTTTGATTATTCTTCCTTCAGCTTATCAACATACTCTTTATAAAATTTATGTGAATCACAAACACTATTTAACAAATTTCTTGTTATGGGAACTTTACTTACACATCCATAGTGTTTAATGGCTCCTTTAACTATTCTTAATGATGTTATAGTTGAGTCTTTTAAGTTAGCCTTGTCCTTCCTTAACAGAGCAGTGTTAACCGAAAATCCCCTTTCTGCATCAGCATTACCATGAGGTAAAACTAAAATTGACTTTATGAGTTTAGCAAGATTTGAGTATTTTTCTTTTCCGCTAGAGTCTTTAATACTAAATATATTACGCCAGTAAAGATCAATCCGCACTGGAATATGCCCTTCCTCTGAAAATTTCACTAGTTCATCTAGAGTTGGCTTATCGCAATTTAAAAGTTTCCACTCTTCTCTTACTCTATCAATTTGTTCCTCAGAAAGATGCAAAACACTTGAAATTCTGGTTATTTCCGAAAGTCCTTCAGTGACTGAAAGTTGAGTTGACTCTTTCTTTGGTTCTTTTACCTTTAAAACTTCTATGTCTCTTAGCTTTTGATTGCAGAATGGCAAATTTGACTTTAAATATTTTGTGGTTGCAATTAGTGATGATCTTACATCTAAGAGAAATAATTTCTGCCTGGTCTCCTGAACATTCCTGAGGAGATTTTTTGTCTTCATACCAACTTCTAACTCCCCTAGTTTTTTCCATGAATTTTTGTTTTCAAAATCTACATTCTTTAGGTCTTCTCCAAATTTCCCTGCTATAACATCATCTTGGATAAAGTGAGCCATAACATTCCTCATTAAAGTATTTAAATCAGAATATAACTGGTGTATTTTTGGTTCTTCACTCTGATAACATAATGAAAACTTTTCAAAATTTTGGTGTGAAAATGAAATTAATGCTAAATAGCAAGGAGTAAGCTCATTTTTCAGGAAACAGTGAATTCTTTTATACCTTGCCGAATTGCGCAGTTGTTTTTCAAATATTTTTTGAGATGGCAAGAAGTTTAAAAAATATTCTGTAATATTTAGCCAATGATCCAAGAGCCTCTGGGCTACAGAACCAACGGTTAACCATCTGTTGCTGACATGACGCAAAAGAAATTTGGCAGTGACCAATGTTATATCCTCGACAGATTTATAATCCTCTCGTCTTGCAGCACTACTCTTTAAAAAGTAATGCATATCAGTAGCAAATTCGTCAAAATCTATATTTAAGCTTGTCAAAAAAATTTTAAATGCATTACTAACAACATGCAGGTTGCAAAAACCTAGTTCCAAAGATTTCTGGCCTGTTTCTTGTTTTACAACTTCATTGAATTTGCGTAAAAAGCACTTATTTACATTTGGGCTGTCCATGGATACACAAATAATTCTGTTCAACGAAATATTGAAGGATGATAACACATCAAGAATTTCTTTTAGCAAAATATCTGTTGTTGCATGACCCAGAAAAACGCTTGTTAGGTATCGGCAAGAAACTGAATTTATTTCTGAAGACCAGTACCTGAGATACACATCCAACTGCCGTTTCACTTGTGTATTTGTAGTTTCATCAAATGCTATAGTAACCTTTCCTGGGCTACTAGATGCAATGTCTTTTTTCAAATCCTCTTCAAAATATTTTGACAATCCATGTGATATCACATAAGCAACTTTTTTTCTTTAAGTTGCATTTTGGCTGCAATTGCAGAATCAGGAAACATTTCTTCGAAAAGTTCAACTGTTTCAGTGCATGAAACAAAAGACATATTGTCCTTAGCAACTTTCATGGCCCATAATGCTTCGGCTTTAGCCAACTGTAAATCATGACTCAGTACTTCACTAATATTTGTTTTGGGCTGAAGATCCCGTCCTCCAAAGGCTTTCAGGATGGACTTATTTTGAAATTTACTTTGAAATTTCTGCAAATGTTTTTTTCCTTTATGATGCGCTTTTACTTGTGAAAAGCCACTATTAGAAATGTTGAAAATTTCTGAACACAATATACACTTAGCAGAAAATATTGTTTCAGTTGCAGAACACCATTCTTTCAACTTCACTCCGTCCAATTCTTTGGCGAGCCACGCATCTTGAAATTTCGTTTTGGATTTAGGCATCTTAAACACTTGTATTACTAACCAGAAAATGAAAGGGAAGTACAAAAACACGTTCCAATATTGCAAAACCAGACAACTTCCCGAAATTTGGCTGCGAGGATGTCAGAAGATATGAAAAAAAAAAAAAAAGCAGGTCACCACTAGAGAACTGAACCTGCACACAGCACAGAGAACACCATAAAAGACGTAAAACCAGAAACTATCATACGCATCTCACGCAAGTTCAGTCAAAGCGAGTCGGAGCCGAGATATATTGCGCATCGAAGGTCGCTGTCGCCAACGCATGATCGAAGGTCAATGATCACGTGCTCTACTGCCTGCCAAGATAATACTCAGCTACCATCCCATCGTCATTACCGGAGGTTACGGAAGGAGACCACATGTTTCCTCTTTGCTTCCACCCACCTGCGGTTTACAATAACAAAACATCAGCAGAAAGAGGAGGTTCCACAAGGCATGTACAAAAATAAAGTACGATCTTATGCGTGCCACGGAGTTCGTCTGCAAAGCGCAAACCAGGGGTGAAAATGACCCCTCCCCTTTTCCCTTAGATCTCTTGTTACTCTCGAAAACTGTTCGAAGGCAAAAAAATGGAACGCCCGCCCCGAAGCAAGTGCATCTCGATGGCGTCATTTTTCCCTCCCTTCAGCAGCACAGCATATAGGCTGTGTTTCTACAATAACAGGTCTTTTTACCTTACCGTAATGGTAAATTTATTGGCGTTAATAACGGTTGTGTTTTTAATAAAAATAAGCTTACGAAAATTTTAGGATGAATAGCAAATTTTAGGTCTAATTTTAGGAATTTAAGGAGGGTCACAAAATATTAGGAATTTTAGGAATTTTAGGAGGAATGCGATCCCTGAGTATCTGATGATGAAAACCATCATCAGATGACTGCATGCAATTGTGCATGGAATGACTGATGGAAAGCAGTCATAACAATGTTCGCTATTGCGTAGTGTTGTTCCCTTGGCTGTATGTCACACTTTATAACATTTAAAAGGCAAACGACTAGTTATTACTTTTTTGACTTTTTAAGTTTAGGCATGTGACCCTGCCCCCCCCCCCTCCCCCTCATGCTAAGCCTATGCTCATAACACTGCCCCTTTGTGACACAAGACTGAGTAGTTAGGAAAAGGTACTTCTGCTTGATTCAGCAGCTGCACAGAGAAAACACTGGGATGAGAACTGTTTTTCATGCATGACAGTTGTAGAATAGTGTAGTGTTACAGTTAGATCGGCGAGTGAAAACTAGTTGAATGGTGGAAAGAGGAACACTACTGAAGGATTAACAGATACATGTGTTAGTATGAATGCTGTTGGTGAGATGATAAAAGTAGGCTTAAACTGGTCAGTGGAAGCTGTTGTTTCTTTTATCTTCATGAGGATGTTAGAGAACTTTGGTTGTACTCATAACCTAGGTAGGCATGTTACAGGGTGGTTGAAGTGTCTCCCAAACTGCTTCATACAGTATCTTATAGAGCAGACTCAGGTCCTTGAGTATGAACATTTTCTTTGGCGCATTCAATGTTGTAGGTAGTACCAGAGGCGTAACTAGGCATTTCTGCACACAGGGCAAACAACAAGATAGTGTGCCCCCATCAGCAGGACCGTAGCAAGCTTTTCTTTTCTGGGAGGGCGAAACTTGAAATTACGCCCCTTCAAGATCAAAATTGCGCCCCTTCGAGTTCCACTGAAATAATATGTGTTTTTTATGCTTTCCAACCGTAGGTTGAAGAAGCATATATGCTCCAGCTTTGTCCGGCCGTCCGCACGATAACTCACGTAAAAATGGTTCGATTTTGACGAAATTTTAGTATGTGGTAGGGGACCACCCCTATTGAAAATGGGTGAAGCAGGGTCAAAGGTCAGGACATAGGAGCTCGATCCATTCCATTGCCGTTATGCATCATCACTTGCATAAAAATCGTTCGATTTCGATGAAATTTTAGTATGTGGTAGGGAACCAACTGGGCACAAGCCCTATTGAAAATGGGTGGAATGGGGTCAAAGGTCAGGACATAAAAGCGGGATCCATTCCATTGATTTTATGCATCATAACATGCGTAAATATGGTTCGATTTCAAAGAAATTTTAGTGTGTGGTAGGAAACCACCTGGGCACGAACCGTATTGAAAATGGGCGAAATGGGGTCAAAGGTCAGGCAGGGCATAAGAGCGGGATTTATTCCATTGCCCTTATGCGTCATAAACTGCGTAAAAATGGTTCGATTTCGATGAAATTTTAGTATGTGGTAGGGAACCACCTGGGCACGAACCCTATTGAAAATGGGCGAAATGGGGTCAAAGATCAGGCAGGGCATAAGAGCGGGATTTATTCCACTGCCCTTATGCGTCATAACTAGTGTAAAAATGGTTCGATTTCGATGAAATTTTAGTATGTGGTAGGGAGCCATTGGGGACGAACCCTATTGAAAATGGGCGAACTGGGGTCAAAGGTCAGGACACGAGTGGGATCCATTCCATTGCCCTTGTGCATCATAACTTACCTAAAATGCTTGGATTTTGACAAAACTTTATCATGTTATTCCGGAAGTATAGTGAACCGGTTCTGTTGAATATCAACGAAATGGGGTCAAAGGTCATTGCACAAAAGCAAGATTTATTCCACAGCCATTATTCTCATAACTTGCGTAAAACTGCTTCTATTGAGACAAAACTTTAGTATGTTATTCCTGAGGTATACTGAACCGGTTCTGTTGAATATCATCAAAATGGGGTCAAAGGTCAGGACACAGGAGCGAGATTTATTCCACAGCCATTATCCACATAACTTGAGTAATAATTTCTGGTATGTTGGAAATCGTGTCATAATCAATGCATTGCATGATTTTACTAACTTGTTTTACTTTCTCACACACTGCCATTATAGGTAACTATTATAATCGTTCAAAATCGCACTTCAGGTTTTTGACATAATTTTATTAAAAATGTAAAAACTAGGTAAATACCCAAGAATCACAGGTTGAAAATACCAAGTAAAGCGTAAACGTTATATGAATGCTGACAACACAACACGCTATAGAAATGCAGAATGAAAAACAAACCAGTACAGAATGAATAAGTATTGGATAAAAACATAACAATAGGAAGAAGCTTTAGAGGTAGGGCATGGAAAAATTCCGTTCAAGGTTAAACACTCAGAGAACTTTCTACGACAGACCACAAATGATTAATTAGCTCTTCATCCCAACAATATTTTCAGAAAAATCATGGAGGTTAGGCATATCAGCATATTGTTTTCTATGCCTCCATTCATTGTTTTGGAAATTTCCCTTCCTGGATATGAGATGTTCAAAACTCATAGTATATGTTACTCTGTACCTTGGCTAACTACATGGAAAACTGTATGAAACTAATTACAATTTTTAAAAAGAAATTGCTAAAGAGTAACTTTTTTTTAGTTACAACTTCTATTATCTACATACCCAGAGCATGAATTTATGAATTTATGCCCATGGAATGACCATTCTAGGAGGGTGACCTCCCAGTAGCTACAGCCCTGCCCATTTGTCTTTTTGCTTTACATAGATACACACATTACTAATTTAATAGCAATATATATACTTACCAACCACTTTAATATAGATATTTAATTAGTAATAATAGCTTGTCCCTTACCCATATGCAGCAGAGGAATGGCAAGCCAGCTGCATTAATTTGCCAGTAATACTCAAGGGTGCATAGTCGTCTTTGCAGAACTCAAACCGCCATGGGCAGACGAGAGAGAGAGATAATACCTCTCGCTCTCTAGGATGATTCAAAATTCCGCTGACAAAATGGAAGGGGAAATCAGGCGTACGGAAACAAACAAAAATCACACAGGAACATATCGACGCATATGTTCGGAGGCGCTAGAGGGGTGTTGTTAATGAGGCCTGAGGTGGGCAGAGCGAGCTTGAGTCAGTTGAGCAGTGGATTGTGCACGAGTAACATGCAATGTTACACGTACCGCGAACTCACCGATATGCATCTAACGTATGACACTGATAACTGCAACGGACAAGCGGCAGTTCACCTTTATCAGGAGAGATTTCCTAACAGAAGATTACTTAGTCGTGCCATGTTTGCCATGTTGCACCAGCAATTGTGGGAAACAGGTACCTTCGCTGTGCACAAGTGGGATTGTGGTTGTGGCTGATCAACGCGGACATCTGCCATCGAAGAAACTGTCCTCCTTGAAATGGAATGGAATCCGGGGACAAGTACTTGAGTGCTGTTGCATCCCTCAATCCACCGTCTGGCGCATTTTACATCATGAAGGCCTACATCCCTTTCATCTGCAATGTGTCCAGGCATTGGAGCCCAGTGATTACAGGCAGCGTGTTAATTTTGCACAGTGGTTTTTACAGCAAAGTGCAGCAGACCCAAACTTCCCAGCAACTGTTCTCTTCAGTGATGAGGCTTCTTTCTCACTAGAGGGTGTCATGAATGTTCACAACATGCACGTGTGGGCGCTTGATAAACCGCATGCTACACGAACGCATGCCTCTCAACGACGATTTGCAATCAATGTTTGGGCCGGCATTGTTGGAGATTGTTTGCTCGGGCCGTACATTCTACCCTCACGTATCTAACGTTCTTGCAGGATGTTCTTTCAGAAATGCTGGATACTGTTCCTGTTTCTCTATGACACCACGTGTGGTTTTAGCACGATGGAGTTCCCCCACATTTCAGCAAAACTGTCAAACAACATCTGCAGGCCACCTTTCCTGGGTGTTGTGATTGGTCATGGTGGACCAATCATATTGCCACATCGATCACCCGATTTGTCACCCATAGACTTTTTCTTACAGGATTATCTTAAAGGGCTCATATACGAAACTCCTGTTGCCTCTGACAAAGACTTAGTAGGAAGAGTCGTTGCAGCAGCTGGATGTCTCCAGGATACGCCAGGCATTTTTGAGAATGTGCACCAATCGATGTTGCGTCTTTGTCATACGTGTCAGTGCGTCTGGATGAAACTTTGAACACCTCCTGTAAAACTGTCCATGCCACCGTTGCCCTGCCATGTGAAAGTACAGTTTAAATACAATGTTGTAGACTGTTTTTTTCTTGTTGTCCCTATGTACTATCTATCTTAGGGGGCATGTAGTGCCTCCGGATGGCGTTTGTGTCGATATGTTGCTATGTAATTTTTGTTTGTGTCCGTACGCCTGACTTTCCCTTCCATTTTGTCAGCGGGAATCACCCTGTATATATATATATATATATATATATGAGAAAATAAAATTAAAGTTATACCCCAATGCTATTTCTATGCCAGAGGCACAATCAAACTGTGGCTGTTGGTACAGCTTTCCAAAACTATTCAAAGTTCGGACCTTTGGTACCACATCAAATGAACGGAATGTAGCTGATTACTCATGGCTCGCAGCCACAGTAATGATTGAATAGCCCGCAGAGAATCTTCAACAATGTGAACGACATCCTTGTCTATCCAACAAAAGAAAAACTGCGAGCTCCATTGTTGTCGACAAAAGCCACAGTTCTTCTTTATTTGGAAGGACTATACAACCGCTTTCATTTCTAAATGTGAGCAACTAGCATGTCCTGAACATTTTGAGGAAGAAATTCAAATTTTAAGTTACCAAAAAGAGATGTAAAAGTTTCAATTCCAATGTTAAGCAGACCGCAATTTGTGTACCCTCTCTTGCGCAGAGCCCGGGGCAGCCGCCCTGTCTGCCCCGCACTAGTTAAGCCTCTGGGTAATACAATAAGAGAAGATGCTAGTCTACTGAAAAAATACCTTGGATGGGTTGTTGTCAGAAATTGGCACCTGAGTGTTAACTCAATTCTACTGTTGAATGTTCTAAAAGGATAAGTGAAATTCCAACAGGATTTAGTCCCAGTATTCAGTTGCATAGGCCTTAACCAGACTTCAAAGAAAGCAAAAATATAAAGCCACTCTTTTGTACTATCACTAGTTAATCAAGTGTTTGCAATCAGATGGTGAAAAACTCCCTTTTGAGACAGGAGCAATGCTCCAAGTAACATGAGGGGTCTTTGATGTTCGTGTCCTCAATACAGAACAATACAAGCATTATGACTGCATTGGCTGAATTGCAGGCATTCCCAGAAAATGTGAGCAGACTCCTCATCCTTCTCTGATGTGTAAGCTATCCTGAATCTACATAGCCTTAACCCACAGCCACAGGTCAGCTTCATAGCTGAACAACCAATTAAGGCACCAAAGAAATGCAGAAGCTCATTGGCTAGAACATGCTTTGCGTGCACGCACGTACACACACAGTGACATCTAGTGTCATCTATAGCAGACATGAACGCCATGATCCGAATTATAATTCAACAAGCAATTCTACCCCATTGTTTTTATTGCAGTTGCAATTTAACACACAACACAAGCCCAAAACTTGGCACACATTTGCAATATAAGAATTTTTCATGTGTTTATAATCAATGTTTTAGTAGTTTTAGCTTTTTCCTGCAGCACGGTGTTGATGCTCTGTTACTGAATTGAAGCAATTACTTTTTCCCATTAAAAAGTCGCATACAAAATTTACCATTAGAAACAGAGCCACTTGAAAAATGAAAATGCTCTTCCAAAACTTACAAAGTGTCCACCTGTGATAAAGAATGCACAGACTGCATCTGTGCTAAGTTC
The DNA here is from genome assembly GCA_039090855.1 of Macrothele yani. Taxonomy (NCBI): domain Eukaryota; kingdom Metazoa; phylum Arthropoda; class Arachnida; order Araneae; family Macrothelidae; genus Macrothele; species Macrothele yani. Next base: position 59,605,965 of record CM076997.1, on the reverse strand, counting down.
CACATGTTTCATAAGGAATCTAATTCCCTTAACTCTAACTCTTCCCTAAAGATGTCACTGATTTATACAAGCAATATCGAATCAGCATTAATAATATGCTTTTAACAAAATTTTCAATTAAAGACATTTCCATAATTTTTGTCCTTAAAGGTGATATGCTTACTTTCAAAATTTGGAAATAAAGTTTACCTTCAATTTTGTATATCAATGAAAAACAAGTTAGTAAAATCATGCAATGCATTGATTATAATATGCTTTCCAACATTACAGAAATCATTACTCAAGTTATCACTCAAGTTATGAGAATAATGGCTGTGGAATAAATCTTGGTCCTGTGCCCTGACCTTTGATCCCATTTTGACGATATTCAACAGAACCGGCTTGGTATACCTCCGAAATAACATGATGAAGTTTTGTCACAATCGAAGCATTTTTACGTAAGTTATGATGCATAAGGGCTATGGAATAGATCCCGCTCCTGTGTCCTAACCTTTAACCTCATTTCGCCCATTTTCAATAAGGTTTGTCTCCAGGTGATCCCCTACCACATACTAAAATTTCATCGAAATCAAACCTTTGTTACGTTAGTTATGGCGCATAAAAGGAGTGGAATGGATCCCTCTCCTATGTACTGACCTTTGACCCCATTTCGTTCACTTTAAATAGGGTTCCTTCCCAAGTGATCCCCTACCAGATACTAAAATTTCATTGAAATCGAACGGTTGTTATGCAAGTTATCGTGCTGACGGACATACGCACACAACACATAATGTAATGAGGCAGATAGGAATCGCAACCATCTGCCCGCCGCAAAAGTGCGATGTCATACATCTTTAATAGGATCCACACGCAACGCGTGACGTAATGAGACAGATGGCAAGTTGTGACATCATAAGATTTCTAAGCATTGGTAACATTAATGGAACAACGCCATCACTAAAAACGTTATAATTCGGGGTGGTTATTTAACCCACTAAACGAATTCTTCTAAAGTCGAGATCAAGCTAAATCGATTTCTAGTACCAGAAAACGGTAGGTTAACGACTTTCATCAAAATTCTTAGAGCCGTTTTCAAAATAAAATGTACATACATACATACAAGAATTGCTACTTTAAGGTGGACGTCAAGTAACTTTGCTTCCCATACTTCCAATGGAAAAACTTTTCTACACATTTTCTTCACAATTAATGCGTTCCCAAGGATGAAAATTTGAACATCGATTAAAATATCTTCATTTTACAACTTGCAATACTTAATATTTTCTAAAACATAACCATAATTATACAATTCAACATTTGTTTGTCTACTGACGTCATGAAAATACAGGTCGCGCCATCTTTTTTCTGGACAATTAATGCATTCACAAGGATGAAAATTTGAACATCGATTAAAATAGCTTCATTTCATAACTTGGAATACTTAATATTTTCTAAACCATAACCGTAATTATGCAATCCAACATTTTTTTGTCCACTGACGTCATCAAAGTACAGGTCACGCCATCTTTTCTCTGGTTTCAACACCACCAAAGGAAAATTTATTGATTTTTAATATAATTATGGTTATGTTTTAGAAAATATTAAGTTTTCCAAGTTATAATATGAAGTTATTTTAATCGATGTTCAAATTTTCATCCTTGGGAACACATTAATTGTGAAGGAAATGTGTACAAAAGTTTTTCCATTGGAAGTATAGGAAGCAAAATGACTTGACGTCCATCTTAATAATATGGGATAAGAGCGATGGAATGTATCGCAATCTTATGTCCTGACCCTTGACCACATTTCTTCCATTTTAAATAGGGTTCGTCCCCAGGTGGTCTCCTACCACATAGTAAACTTTCATTGAAATCGAACCATTTTTACGCAAGTTACGACGCATAATGCCAATGGAATTATTCCGCTCCTACGTCGTGACCTTTGACCCCATTTGTCCCATTTTCAATAGGGTTTGTCCCCGGGTGGTCCCCTACCACATACTAAAATTTCATCGAAATCGACCCAGTTTTACGCCAGTTATCGTGCAGACGGACGGACAAAGCTGGAGCATATACATATACGCTTCTTCAACCTACGGTTGGAAAGCGTAAAAAGGAAGGGGGGGGTTGGCTTCATTAATGCTGTTCAGTGGATTTCTACCACAGCTCCTATATCTAAAAACAGCCATCAGCCTCATTCTCAAAACTAAGTTCCAACCACAAATAATAAATACCACTTTGCTAACAGCAAATCCTTCAGCAACGATATTGATGCACCTCAAAAGTTGAATTGTCCTGTAGGATGTAGGAATTTTCTGATAATAATTTCAATATATACTAACAAAAACAATTTAGTTGCAGATGACAGAAGTTATTAAAAAAACTGTTTGAATTCACAATTTACCAGACAGTCAAGTAATATTTCTGTTTTAAATCAAAATATTAAGAACAATACACAAGACTACAATGAAATACATTTTACCTGTAAAAGTTCTACTGTGATGGGAACTTTCTGAAGTTTCTTTATAGTTTCCAATTTCTAAAAAAAATATTTCATGTTAAACTAAATTTACAAAATAACTACCAATTCTTTATTAAATTGCATGTATATCAGAAAAAAACATATACAGGAAAAATCAAAGGAAGTTCTGAATAATCGTATTTAAGCTGCAAAAAGTATACCAGAATGGCATGTTTTTTAGTTTTGTTTTTAAATTGTAACAACTGAAATGATACTTCTAAAGCACAAAGTATTTATCTACACACATTAGATTCTCAAGACTACTAAGTGAAACAGAACACCATGTCAAAGCATATTCACACATGCAAACTGAAATCAACTTGAAAATATTCAGCTGCTCACAGAGTTCAGAAAACTTGAAATAGGTATGATGTCATGAAAATGGTGGGGGGAAGAGCATTCAATTGTAAATGGAAAAAAGCTAATGTTTCCTTACTACACATGCATTTTATTCCCAAAAAAATTACAAAAATGTGAAAACTCAGCTGATAAGGAAATACAGCAGATAAACTGCTTTAAATATGGTGCATAAATATAAAATAAAAGCATATTTTTCATATTTGCATATTCCTTTCCTGAGGCAATTTACTAGAAATGAAACAGCATTGTATATAACACAGTGAAAGACTGATCTTGTTTTTTTCAATATTTCACATGAGACCATGTTTATTATTGGGTTGAAGAGAAAGTAATGTTTGATGACAAAGTACCCGAAGTCAAAGCTCCAGGCACCGAGATTGCACAGCACACTGACAATGCTATCAGCATGTAGGTGGCTTAAATCAGTGGTAGTTAGCCCTCAGAAGGTGAACGGTGTAAGCTGTAATTAATAGCCAACATAGAAATGGACGAGGTGCACATCCGCCATAACATGCTGTATGAGTTTCGTCATGGTGGCATCCCCCACAAGTGCTGTAAGGAACCAGGGGTCGATCGAGGTGGCGTTTGATAACAAAATTTCACAAAAATATTTTAATTCACAAAATATTTAATATTCACAAAAATATTTTAAGCTCAAACGGTACCTTCACAAAAATATTTTGAACTGTGAAGGTGTCTTCACTGTCAGTAAAATTTTATATTAGGAGAAATATTTTAGTGCACGAGGCTCTTGAATATTTCATTTCACTGCTTTCTTTTTTTTTTTTTTTTCGTCATTATGAACTGTTTTCAGAACTATCTCTGACGGATGCATATCAATCACTGTGTCATCACTAGCAGCAACTGAGGTGAACCTCTCCTCGATGAAAGGAGCCCTAGAGCATTATGGGAGCATTTTTTCCTCCCAAATGCAATTTCTAGGGCTAATTCAAAAGTAGGGATGGGCAAATCGATGAACAAATCACCGTTAAATATATTGGTGAATGAAAAACCCACCATGCCGCATCTACATAACAGAAATACGGGAAAAAAACCAAGATCCACGTGCTGGAAGTGTTCAACTTGGAACTTCAACGGTAAGTTCAAAATGCAATATTGGTGATAGCTTACCAATTCAACATCAAGTGACCAATATTTGTTAAAACAATTAATGTATCGAAAACCTCAATGTATTGGCTTCTGTAACATTGAGGATAAAAACTACTTTCGGCGATGAAACATCGAAAAAAAATGACAAAAAAATTGCTAATTCGCGAAATAGAAAGGTGATATAAGAATAATAAAGAGAAAAATTCATTTACTATCATAGAAAAATTTCGAGTGGATTGTGCTTTCGCAATTTCAAACATCGGTCATGAAACCTCAATTTTTTTTCATTCCTTTTTATTTTTTGGACGTATCTGTTCCTGTAACATCGAGGAAAAAAACTCTATTTTCGGCGATAAAACATCGAACAATACGGCAAAAAAATCGCTAATGCATAACATAAGATTATATATTCCATTCCTGTTTAAAAGAATGCAGCAAAGAGAAATTAATTTGCTTCGCATAGAAAATATTCTTTTGTGATTTCAAACATCTTATCACTTGGAAAAACATCGATGCTCAAAAACACTGATGTTTTTGCCCATCCCTACTCAGATTATTTCTTTGCTGTACCGGCCGGGATTCCGGGAAACGTATTTATATATGAGGAAACTTAGCATGATGGGAGAGGTGCTGACCTGTCACTTTGTGGGGGATCCGGTTGTATCATATGAGCAACTATTTTTTTTAATGTTAATTTAGTTAAATTTCTTTTCCTCCAGCACTTAAAAATTTTGACCTTTGATGACTTTCCTGGTTTAATACGACCTGGAGTGTTATTATTATTACTAAAATATTATTATTTTCCGAGATCTCAGCAGGAGCATAATCACATTGTATTAAAAAAAAAAAAACTGTTTCTGCATAATATACAATCACAAAACAGAAAACTTGCAGCAAATTCGGAAAGCGTGTAACACGATTAGCAATAGAATAAGAATAAATTAAAAAAAAAAATTGAAAAAATAAAACAATATTTACTGTCAGAATAATTAGCTTATGAAAGATTAAAATTACTCTTAAACAAAAACAATAGGCAAATTTCACAAAAATAGAGAAAATTTCACAAAAATGAGCATGATCTTTAAAAACCTGAATCGACCCTTGAGTACTCCAATGCTATATCTCAGCTGAGCGCTGTTTTTGATTCGAACGATTTCGAGAGGGAAATTTGGACCTGTCACACAGTACCAAAGCTGGAAGGCCTGCAACAGTGGATATGGACATGCTGAAGACTTTAGTGGAGACTGATCCAATGTGACCATGAAGGAGTTGGCCGAACAGCTGGGAACTGAGCATTATCACACACACCTGTGTTAATTTCGGAAAGTCCACAAGAGGGGAGTTTGGGTACCTCATCAACTCAGTTGAGCAGAAAGCAAATTGCATGAGTGCATGCTTTTCCCTGCTTGCACCAAGTGAACCATTCTCTAACTACACTGTGACAGGTGACGAGAAATCGGTCTTGTATGACAATGTCAGAACCCGGAAACAGTGGTTGGATCCAAAACAGAAGCCCATGCCAACCTCCAAAGCCGGTTAACACTGACATAAGGTCATGCTGTCTATTTGGTGGGGATACATGAGGAGTCATGTTTTTAGCATGTCTTTTGCAAAAAAAAAAGATCGTGCTTATGTTACCGGTTTGTCCGTCCGTCCGTCTGTCACGATATCTCTACAATTATTAGTCCGATTTGAAAAATTATTTTTGCATTGGGGAACTTGAAATATGCGAATGATGATTTTTCATTTCGTTTTTTTATGATGTACAATTTCGCTGCCAGAGGGCGTAAATGCAGATGATGTCGAATTCAAAAATATGTTTTATTCCACATATTTGCTTCTAAACATCCGCTTGAAAAAATTCTCTTATCTTTCGATTCCATTTATGTCAAAGAGTATTTTAGATATAGTTACTTTTTCAAATTACGCATAGATTTTCCGCTAAGGGGCGTATAAGTAAATTACATTTTTCCTGATAACTCTTCTTCCAAAAGTCCGATTTGAAATGTTTTTTCTTCAGCAGCTACACCTGTCCTCCTGATGGAAAATCTTTGCATATAATTTCAAATTTTTGGTAAAGAATACTTTGGCCACCAGGGGGCGTAAGAGTTAATTTTCGCTTCTGATGTATTTGCAGCAAAATATGAGCGTCTAAATTAGAGATTGAAAAAAATCGTTGGTAGGCCGATACGACTCATGTTGACAAACCTTTTAGAAACATTTTCTTCTTAAAATAATGCATGGTTTCTATGCCAAAGGGCATAGATGTATATCTTATTTTTGTCAATATCTCTACTTCTAGGAGTCCGATTGGAAAAATTCCTTCTTTGTTGGATAGTGTTTCCAGCGTGACATGTTTTTCATATAATTTCAAAATTTTCAAGTGATTCATAGACTTTCTGCTCCCCCTATATCTCTGCTTCTAAATCTCCGATTTGAAATATTCTTTCTGCACCGGATACAGCTCCTGATGGGAAATCCTTTGCACATAATTTCTAATTTTTGTAAAAACTGGTTTGGCCACCAAGTGGCGTAAGTCTTAATTTCCGCTTCTGACGTATTTGCAGCAAAATATGAGCTTCTAAAATCTTGACTGCAAAAAAAGTAGTTTGTTGAGCAATACTACTCATGTCAACAAACCTTTTAGAAACATTTTCTTCTTAAAATAATGCATGGTTTCTATGCCAGAGGGCGTAGATGTATATCTTATTTTTGTCAATATCTCTTCTTCTAGGAGTTAGATTTGAAAAATTCCTTCTTTGTTGGACAGTGTTCTCGATGCGAAATGTTTTTCCTATAAATTCAAAATTTTCAAGTAAATCATAGACTTTCTGCTAGGGGACAGAAAGGTAAATTGTGTTTTTTTGCGTTATTTCTGCTTCTAAAACTCCGATTTCAAAAATTCCTCCTGCATCACATATAAGACCTGGTGGAAAATACACTGGCAGAAAGTGAAAAAAAAAACACCAAGGAGACGTCTGATACCAACGAAATTTATACAGCATAATAACGGAATACAGAGGATAACGTGATCAAAACATTATGGCAAAATACAGCTGTATTTGCTGGTAAACTGAAAAATAACATTTCCATGTAACATGGTTAGTACGAGGTTGAACCGCCATGAACTGTGTCACACTGTGCAATTCTGGCATGGAGTCTGTCGTACAGATGTTGGATGTAAGTTTGGGGTATTGAGTTCCAAGCATCCTCAACCTGGACGCGTAAATCAGAGATGGTCGTGGAGACCGGATAAGTCGTCGTCCCCTAAAATCCCACACGTGCTCAATGGGGGTAAATCCGGTGAATGTGCAGGCCATGGAAGTTGTCTCACACCCTGAAGTGCATGTTGCGTTGCACGTGCCGTGTGTGGGCGTGCGTCATCTTGCTGGAAAACACCACGATGGACCGACCTTACAAATGGCACAACAATGGGCTGAATGATGTTGTTGATGTAGGAGGTGCTGTTTAACGTCCCCGGTACAAACACTAGTTGTGTACGGGAGTGATAGCTGATCGCTCCCCACACCAGGAGACCAGGTGTAGGCCCTGTGTGTCGCTGGCAGATGCAAGAAGGGTGGAGACTCTTCCCCGTGTGTCTGCGAACACGCATACGGCCATCAGAGGCTCCCAAGCAGAATCTGCCTTCATCGCTGAACACGACAGATCACCATTGTGTTCTCTAGTGCAGACATTGGTGACACCACTGCAGCCGTTCCTGATAGTGGGCTGGAGTCAGAGGTACACATGTCAGATGCACACGTGCACATAGTCCTGCATCCAGTAGACGGTTGCGGATTGTTCGCACAGTCACCTCAGGTGCAACGGCAGCTCGGATTTGCGTCGCAGTGGATGTTCTGCTTGACAACGCCGCTCTTCTTATGCGTCGATTGGTCCGCTCATCAGTCCGTCTGTGACTCCCGGTTCCACGTCTTCTCGTGTGGGAATGTTCCTTGGACCATCTACGCCACCATCGTACCACCACCGATACTTCCCGTCCAATTCACTCTGCAATACGACCACCCGTTCTCACGGAGTCCGACTAGACGACCTCACTCAAAGCCGATAACTGCTGAAATCGTACACGTCTTCCGTGTCCAGGCATTGCAGCCTCTTCAGGGTCTTCGCACGTGTCCGTACGCTGACGACTGATTACATTCACTTCGCCGTACTCCTTAGATACCACCGACGATAATTTGCATATTATGCCGTGCTGTAAGCGCTGACCGGTTGGTCCCGAAATTAACATCACACCTACACAAACTCGACCCCATTAACATACGTAAATTTCATGATCGTCTGCCAATTCTTTCTTGGTGTTCTTTTTTCACTTTACGGGAGTGTATTTTTCACATAATTTCTAATGTTTGGTAAGGAATGGTTTGGCCACCAGGGGGCAAAAGTGTTAATTTCTGTTTTGAATGTATTTGTAGCAAAATCTGGGCTCCTGAAAACTCTACAATTTTTTTTTTTTCTTGGACCGATACCGCTCATATGGAAAAACCTTTTGAGAATACTTTCTTCCTATAATAATGCATGGTTTTCCCACCAGGGGACGTAAAGTCATCTTATTTTTGTCGATATCTCTGTTTCTAAGAGTCCGATTTGAAAAATTATTTCTGTGTTGGAGAGCGTTTCCGGTGCGAAATGCTTTTCATATAAATTCATGTTTTTCTTAACGCACAAGTCTGCAACCAGAGGGCGTAAGCTCCCGATTCCGTTTACAGCAATATCTGAGGGATTAAAAACCCGATTGAAAAACTTCTTTCTTCCGTCAGATACTATTGTTTTCCATACCGGTTCCATTGACTTTGAATAGCTTTGATAAATTTAATTTGCGTCAGAACGGATTGAAAACACGTGCTTATTACACCGGAAAATTTAGTGTCATCTTTCTTATTTGCGCTGCTGCTGGACAACACCACTATCACCGCTGATGTGTACTGCTGTCATCTCAACAATCTGCGCACATCACTCACGTCAAAATGGCCAGCACTGCTGAACCGCAAGAGCGTACTCCTATAGAAGGATGGAGTGAGACCTCACATCGTATGGGTGACCTGTCACAAGATCAGAAACCTGGCCTGGAAACTGTTGCTGCACCTAGCCTATTCCCCGGGCATTGCCCCCAAGCGACTACCACCTTTCCCAGACATTGCAGCATTTCCTGGACAGACAGCTGTTCACCAGCCAGGAGGATGTCAAATGGGCATTTACTTCCTTCTTTGCATCCAAGCTGACAGAATTCTACAGGGACAGTACCCAACAGCTGCCCAGAAAACAAGATCAGATTATGACAAATGATGGTGACTACATTTTGGACTGATTTGTAGTTGTATATATGGTAATTAGCATTTTCTGTTGCCTTGCATTTGCAGACATTACTTTGTTTTCAACCCAATATTGCCATTTTTTTATGGTTAAAATTACTTTAGTATTTGTGAAGTGTGTATAGAAATGACTCTGGCAATCACTGTCATGTTCTGGTTTGATCCATAGTCTTCACAGAGCCATTCATTGGTGAGCAAAAACTTACACTGATAAATTGATAGTTACTACTAATACAAGAGAGGTGTTCCTTTGTGATCATCTATATTTAAGAACCGAAAAAATTACCACTTGCAAATCTTCTACAAATGGAGATTTATGTGTGCAACCTCTTTAAGAATCAGAGCCCATTTGTAATTTAAAGCATTTAAAGCATTTGGCTTCAAACTAAAGGCAGGACCAGCACCAAAGGATTCCAACCCAAACCCAATACAATTTGTCAGAATCCCATATCTAACCACTCAGCCACCAGGGCAGCTTAAAATGGAAAATAGCCAAATATATCTTAAATATGTAGGTCGATCAGGAAAAAAAAGGCTGCACGTGCTGTCGTGCTGTAAAGTAAATGTGGGATGTTGTGCAATTGGCATAGATGATCTGTATGTTTGAGAGATGGTACTAGGGATCCAGGCACCTCTGTGAACTCCTGTGACCAGCGTGAGATGTACAGTGATATTTTGCAAAGGCGACGCAGCTGGAAATTGGTCCCAGTAGGAATTTTTGGTTTGTTCAATTGCTACCACTATACGTATTTCACTATGTTTTTGATGTGCACAAATTTTCTTTCAACCCAAATGTGTGTAGTTTCATTTTTAAGGCAGTGTTATATTAATGATGTTTTATTTCTCTCTGCTGGTTCTAATCTTTCAAGTGTACATGCTATCTAATTTCTACGTTTCCCTTGGTACTACCTATGTATGAGTTATTATTCTGGTCACGTTTAATTGTCAGTTCATAAACTACTGGGGTTTTTTTTTTAAAAGAGGTCTGTTCTCTTCCTTGTCTGCACATTTGACCGATATGTTGGGCCATACCTGCAATTGTTAAATTCACTTTTTGACATTTTTTTTTTTTTTTTTTTAAGATACCAGTTATTGGTTCAAAATATGGTGTGGTTAAATAAAGAATTTCAATTGTTCCTTATTTTTAACAAGTTCTTTAGTACATTTCTTTTGGTTAATATAATATATAGTTCCTTAGTACATTTCTTTTGGTTAATATAATATATATATATATGGTTCCAATTTCTGGACTTAAAACATAATATAATTAAAGAAGTGATATTCTTCTGCCCTTGGAACTCCGCAACAATAATACAATTTCTCGTGATTAGTGGTGAAATGAAACAATGTGCAATGACTCTTTTCTTGTCTGTAGGAAATTCTATTCTAAACTTTATTTTTAAATCTAGCTGCCTGGACCGAGCAACTAGATTTTTTTACCTGCCCCAGTCAATAATTTACATGCCCCCGGCATCTCGGGCATGGTATTTTTCAGGGCTGTAGAATACTAGGGCTGGGTCATTCCTTTGAAGAAACTTTGCCGCCACGGAACCCCTCAGTGGTGATAGATGACCTGTTTCTGACGTCACTGTGTTGGAACTTGGGTTGGAAACGTGAAGCTCCCATTAAGGGTCTCTACTTACGCTGTATTCTTTTCTTTGCTTTGTGTGGATAAGTATTCCACTCTTAAAACTTGCTCTTAGAGAAATAGTTTAGTTAGTTTACATTGAAATACTGATAACAATGTCAAGTTGTGCTGTGGTTACTTGTAAGAATCTTTACAAAAAAAACTAAAGGTCAGTGTCTCAATGTATTGTGTACCATGCATTTCCTTTGAAAAATCCAGATTTGGTGAAAGAATGGCTGAACAAGTGCTATAGGTCAGACTCTGTGAATGTAGCGAATGCTAGAGTTTGTAATTGGAAGAACGAAAATGTTCGCTGCAAAGATGATTTAAAAAATCGCCTACTTGGACTCCCGGAGAAAAAAAATACTGAAACAAAATGCAGTGCCTATCCTGAATCTGCCGAACTGTCAGCAAAACGGACACTGTGTCACTCCACGAAGGAACAACAGAAAGCGCAAAAGAGATATTTTAAAAAGTGCTTTCGGTTGAATGGATAATTTAAGTCCGAAAAAGGTTTGTGTGCAAGAAATACAGGATCTCTTATGAAGTTGATCAAACATGGGGTGATATCAGTTGTTCTTTCTGTATCAAAATAACAGAGGAAAATAGATTGCTGCTTGAAAATGTTGCATCCCTTAAAAAGAAATTCAACTTTTAAAACTGGAGAGAACCAAGGCGTTAAAAATGAAAACTAACGGAAGACAGAGAAAATTACAAATACAACGACTGTTGGGTGAAAACAGAGTTCTGAAAACAAAGCTAAAAATTAGTGATTTAAAGAATAAAAAACTGTTAAAAATGGAAGAGTGTATTAAAAGTATATTAACTGCAACACAACTGCACGCAATAGTTGAAGGAAGAAGAAAAATTATTTGGAAAGCTTAAGACATTTTCAGGGGATTGTAACTAAAACACTTTGTAGAAAGTGTTACAATATTTGGAAAAATAAAATAGGCATTCCACTACCAAGTGCGAGCATGCTGAAAAGGTGGTGCGCAAAATTCTCTTGCAGACCAGGAATTTTAGGCAATGTGCTACTTATTTGCTTATGAAAAAGGGCTCTGAAGCTATGACCGAAGCCGAAAAAGTTTGCATTTCGAGTTTCGATGAAATGCACATAGATAGCAAATTGTGTTACGATGCCACTGAATATCAAATTTTAGGTCCATTTTCTAGAGTTCAGTTTGTGTTGGCGAGAGGAATCCTATCTCCATGGAAACAACCAGTGCTTTTTGATTTCCAGAAGACTATGACTAAGGAATTACTTTTTTCAGTTATAAAGGCAGTGGAAAACAGTGGCATAAAAGTGAAAGCCATTGTATCTGATTTAGGAGGATGTTCTATTTTATGGAAAGAACTTCAGATTTCCTCAGAATTATCCATAGCAAGAAGAAAAACGTATTTGGGTTTTCGCTGATCTTCCACATTACTTAAAACTCCTTAGAAATCATTTTTTGGATAATGGACTAGTATTAGAAGATGGAACCCATCTTACATCAAAAATTATAGAAGACATTTTCGAAAAGGATCGTGGTGAACTCAGAATTTGTCACAAATTAAAATCCTGTTTTTTAAACGTGACAGGCAATGAAAGGCAAAAGGTTACACCTGCCAAAACCCTTTTTTTTTTTTTTTTGCAACAGCAAAAGCAATTCAGTTACTGACTGGCAATGAAAAACTTCGAATTTTTTGGAACTGGTGGACTCGTTTTTTGATGCCATGAACAGTAGTCGTCCACACCCACCTAGTAATAAGCCACGGCAAGCAGTCTTTGGGATCGAACCATACGTTACAAGACAAAAAGAAATATTATCACTAATGAGTAGCACGATATCTGGAATCAGAGTGTTTGGAAAGAAGAACATACTGCCATTTCAAAAGGGTATACTGGTTTCGATATCATCACTTCTTGGACTGCACACAGATTTGAAATCCATTGGAGTAACCTACATTATGAAATATTGTTTGACTCAAGATGCCCTTGAAAGTTTATTTAGTCAAATAAGAGGAATCGGACATTTTTATGACCATCCTTCTCCAGTTGAAGTGATCAGTCGTTTGAAACAATTGCTTTTGGCAAATAAATTACCAGGTCTTTCGGAAAAAGTCAACACCTGTGAAACACCTGCTTCTGTTGATTGCTATCTGACTGCAGATTTACTTAAGAGTGCTTTTGCAAAAAAAGATATCCAAGAAATTGTTAAATTGTCTTGCAATGATGTGACCGATGATCAGATGTGTACAAATTTATGTAATGAACCTGTGCTAATGTCGTGGAAAGCTGATGAAAACAACCCAAGTTGTTGCCTTATGTCTTTCACAGAACACAAAGTCCTCAAATATGTGGCTGAATACATTGCCTATGGAGTTCCAGAAAATGATCCTTCTCTGGGCACTGTTTCACATAAAGTAGTAGGTGATTTCTATTCCTCAGTCTGGATCAATTTAATTTCACAGGGAGGGTTAACTATACCAACAGCAGATTGGCTCAAAACAATTGAAGAATTCGAAACCATATTTATTGCGATTCACGGAAAAGAAGGGGCTCACAAAGGAAAACAGGTTACCCAAACCCAAGAGTTAAAGAGAATATTAGAAGAAAGATACCCACAAGTTTCTAAAGAAGCAATCAGCATTTATTCTCATGTAAGAACATTCATCAGGCTACAACATCTCAATCGAAAAGCATCACTTCAGAAAAGAAAATCTGAGATGATGATGAAAAAGTGGTTGCAGTCCAGTAGTTGCGCCCAAAGGTCTCTGAATTAAAGTGTGGTCAGATGCTGAACACAACAGGAATTTTTATTTTCATTTATTTGGTAAGTTAACTTTTCAACTGTGCATGATTTTAAAAACAGATTTCATATTTCACATGTTTCTAAATATATGATGGTAAATTACCAAAATGAAATTATGGGAATGGAATATAGCTAAGTCTTTCTTTTGAGAGAACTACCGATACGAAAGAAATGCCTCTCATTCATTTAAATTTTCTTCGAAGCTTTTTAATTGAAATTCTGAGGATCTTTTTGCTATTAAATTATTAAAATACCACTTTTCCCCAATAGTGAAATAAATACTGTATTTTATGGAAGGAAAATTTGCAGCTCAGTTTTGGGAAGGGGGGGTCTCAATTTCTTTTCTTAAGCGAAAAATACTAATTGTTTTTCCTCTGGGAGCGAAGAGAAACAAAACAAGACAGATGACACCGAATTTTCGGGTGTAATAAGCACGTCTTTTGAATCCCTTCTGACGCAAATTAAATTTATCAAAGCTTTCAAAGGCAATGGAACCGGTATGGAAAACAATAATATCTGACAGAAGAAAGAAGTTTTTCAGTCGGGACTTTAATCCCTCAGATATTGGTGTAAACGGAATCTTGAGCTTACAAACTCTTATAAACAGAGTTATCGAGAAAAATAAGATGTGACTTTACGTTCCCTGGTGGGAAAACCATGCATTATTTTAGGAAGAAAATATTCGCAAAAGTTTATCCATATGAGCGGTATCGGTCCAAGAAAAAAAAATTTAGTCGAGTTTTCAGGAGCCCAGATTTTGCTACAATTAAATCAGAAGCAGAAATTAACACTTATGACCCCTGGTGGCCAAATCATTCTTTACAAAACATTAGAAATTATGTGAAAAATATTTTCCATCAGGTCTCGCATGCGATACAGGAAGAATTTTTCAAATCGGAGTTTTAGGAGCAGAAAACGCAATTTACCTTTATGCGCCCTAACGGAAAGTCTTAAATGATTTATGTGAAAATTTTGAATTTATAAGAAAAACATGTCACACTTGAAACACTATCCAACAAAGAAGGAATTTTTTTAATCGGACTCTTAGAAGTCGAGATATTGACAAAAATAACATATACGTCTACGCCCTCTGGCGCAAAAACCATGCACTATTTTAAGAAGAAAATGTTTCTAAAAGGTTTGTGGCCATGAGTAGTATCGGTCTACAAATGACGTTTTCTTCAATCGAGAATTTAGAAGCTCATATTTTGCTGCAAATACATCAGAAACGGAAATTAACATTTACGCCCTCTGGTGGCCAAACCATTTTTTCTTTTTACAAAAATTAGAAGTTATGTGCAAACGATTTCCCATCAGGAGCTGTATCCGGTGCAGAAAGAATTTTTCAAATCGAAGATTTAGAAGCAGAGCTATAGGGAGAAACGCAATTTAGCTTTACGCCCCCTAGCGGAAAGTCTATGAATTACTTGAAAATTTTGAAATTATATGAAGTACATGTCACACTGGAAACACTATCCAACAAAGAAGGAATTTTTCAAATCGAACCCCTAGAAGTAAAGATATTGACAAAAATAAGATATACATCTACGCCCCCTGGCGTAGAAACCATGCACTATTTTAAGAAGAAAATGTTCCTAAAAGGTTTGTCGACATGAGTAGTATCGGTCTACAAATGACGTTTTTTTAATCAGGAATTTAGAAGCTCATATTTTGCTGCAAATTCATCAGAAGCGGAAATTAAGATTTACGCCCCCTGGTGGCCAAACCATTTTTTCTTTTTACAAAAATTATAAATTATGTGCAAACGATTTCCCATCAGGAGCTGTATCCGGTGCAGACCGAATTTTTCAAATCAGAGATTTAGAAGCTGAGATATAGGGAGAAACACAATTTACCTTTACGCCCCTAGCGGAAAGTCTATGAATTACTTGAAAATTTTGAAATTATATGAAAAACATGTCACACGGAAAACACTATCCAACAAAGAAGGAATTTTTCAAATCGGACTCCTAGAAGTAGAGATATTGACAAAAATAAGATATACATCTACGCACTCTGGCGGAGAAACTGTGGGATATTTTAGGATGAAAATATTCCGAAAAGGTTTATCGATGTGAGTGGCATCAGTCCACGAAAGAATTTATTCAATCGATATTTTAGAAGCTCAGATTTTATGGCAAATACATCAGAAGCAAAAATTAACACTTACGCCCCTGGTGGCCAAAGTATTCTTTACCAAAAATTCAAAATTATATGCAAAAGATTTTCCATCAGGAGATGCATCCGCTGAAAAAAAAAATTCAAATCGGGAGTTTTAGGAGAAGAGTTATCGGGAAAAATGTAATTTACTATTACACCACCTAGCGGAAAATCTATGCGTAATTTGAAAAGGAAACTATATCTAAAGCACTCTTCGACATAAATGGAATCGAAAGATAAAACAATTTTTCAATCGGATGTTTAAAAGCAAATATGTGGATTTTAATGTAATTTTGAATTCGACATCATCTGCCTTTACGCCCTCTAGCGGCAAAATTGTACATCGTAAAAAAAAACGAAATGAAGGATCATCATTCGCATATTACAAGTTTCCGAATGCAAAAAGAATTTTTCAAATCGGACTAATAGTTGCAGAGATACCGTGGGTACCGACGGACGGACAGACAAACCGATAACAGAAGCCCTTTTTTTACAAAAGACGTGCTAAAAACTGTAGGGCAAATAGTTGAGTACATGCGCAAAAATTTACTTGTTTACCTGGCATTCAATGTCAGTTACTTCAGTGCACAAGGAGAAACTTTAAAGCGCGGGTGTAGTTAATGAGATGTTAAAAAACGTATGCGTTAAATTCATAAGAAATTCCATGCACAGTATACAAAAAAGTATTCATTTAATATATAAGTGCATATATAGCAGTGATTCAGAATGCAAGAGCATCTGATGTTCAGCCAAAGTGAGCATCAGATGCTCTATAGAAAAATATATATTCATTAATTCGTAGATTTTTAACAAGAGTATACAAATGAATACGGACATTGTGTTACCTTAAAAGTAGTACATTACTGCTCTACGTGAAAAAACAAAACGAAAACAATACTGATTTAGAAAGACGTCGAAGACTCACTACGAAAACCTCGCAAATAAAGTTTAAGGAAAAACGAAAAATAGGCATACGAAAAAATTTGCAATTTTAAGATTGCTGTTTGAAATTTAAGAAATTAAACCGGAAAACAAACGTAGAAAAAAAAAAAGCCTTTTCACTTCAGGTGATCTATTTGTGCAATCTCGCAGATCAAATATATTTTAATGTACACATCTGCTGGAGCAACATGTTGGCAGGAAAACTTGTGACATGAAAATTTAAACGTATTGTGTGAATATAATGAAAATTTTCATTTGTCATTAATTCAACTTGTTTTTCTCTTACTTTTTATTTAAGTCCGTTAAATACCTAGAATGAATCAATTGTTACATTTCTTTGCAAAAGGCACTGAAATGCTCGTTAGCTTTCATTCCTTCACTTCGGCCATCCAGCACAACGGTCAGCTCCCTTCCAACATACTGACGTCAAGGTCACGTGCGTAGGGATCCGCGAGTCTGAAGCTATGACCCAGACCTTGCCTTCTACAGCCCTGGTATTTTTCAAGCCACTATGGTTTGTCAATTTGACTTTTTTTTTTCTTACAAAAACATACAGGGTGTTTCACTCGCTACTTTACCCGGCATTTCTGCAATAACTGTAAGAGGAATGAAGATATCGTAACAAAATTTGAACTGGACTTACCTTAAACTGTGAGAAAGCAAACGGAAGCAACATGTAGTTATGCCGGCATCTTGGTCACAGAGAAGTGGCGTTGCTAATGTATTGCAACTCCTAATCGCTTGCCAGCCGAGCTGGCGTCTGTCAGTTTACTGAGTCTGCCAACGCAGTACGGTCATCGTTTTGCCACTCGTGGAACAGTACGGCTGTGTGCGTGTTGTCGGAGAACAGAAAGCATTGAAATGAACCGGTATACTCTAGAGGAGTGAGTGTATATTGTGCGGACATACTGGCAGACAAAATCGTTGAAGTAGTGTCAAAAAGGTTTGGTGGTCGGAAACCACCATCAAAGTCCTACATTTGGGCCATGTCACGGAAATTGGAAACAACGGGAAGTTTGTGCGACACGCATGGAGGAGGTCAACAACAACAAATGCCAGAAGAAACGGTTGAGAATGTGAGGCAGCTGTTATTGCCGTCCCCCAAAAATTCCCTACCACATCTGTCACAGGAAACACGATGAAAATATCTGTCCCTCAAAAATTTATCCACAAACGCTTGTGGATAAGCCGGTTTCTTGCAACAGAAGTCGTAGGGATGTTTTGGGAGACAGGGGCTATCTGAAAGATAGAGTTTACGGCAATAATTCACGAACATTATTTTTAATACACCACAATATGAATACTCAAGAAACGCATACAGCGTATTAAATCCGTTTATTTCTTATGGTGTAGTAATCACAGAGATTCGCCAAGCTTTCGCACTCCACTGGGAGGCTTTTTCAAAGCAACGGTAGACATAAAAATGCAGGGAATTGCAACAGATAAGGAACAAAGGTGATTTTTGAAAGTAACGTGGGTGATATCACCAGCGTATTTCGTGAAATGTTTTTAGCACGTAATTAATTACATGGTGCGCAGCGACGTGTTCCCGTCTTTTAATAATCCATGCCAAACCATTGGTAGTTCAGTAGAGATCATGTCATTGCATGCTACTTTGTTGGAGAGGATTTCGACAGTTTCCCTGATGGCAGTCTCTTTAAAGTTAGTGTAAGAGGCAATTCTTCTAATAATATTCCATACTGGAGTGGCCGATGAATGCATGACTTCTCTAGCGAGGGCTGTATTCTGCATGTCCTGGTTGACATTTTGCACGTGTTCTTTACATCTAGTGTCCAAGGATCGCATTGTCATTCCGATATATATATTTTCCGTGTTGTCAGGATATACCAACGGTATAGCGTACACACCCGCCTTTTCTTTTTCACACTGTCTCTCCTTGCAGCTTGATACTATATGTGATAATGGGGTCGGGGACTTCATTGCTATTAATATTTTGTATTTACGTAACAAATTCTTTAACCAATATGCAAAGCCTGGGATATATGAGATGGATCCTGCGTACTTTATTGTCTTACTAGGCGATTTTGTTGTTGCTGACATTATAATATTTCTTACAGTTCTATGTATTCTGTCTATTTCATCCCTCTTGTATCCAGCCTTTAGACCTTTGCTACAAATATTGTGAATTAAAGAGACTGCCATCATTTTATAATGCAGTCTTTTAATTCATAATTAAAAGACTGCATTATAAAATTTAAAGACACTGTCATCAGGGAAACTGTCGAAATCCTCTCCAACAAAGTAGCATGCAATGACATGATCTCTACTGAACTACCAATGGTTTGGCATGCGTTATTAAAAGACGGGAACACATCGCTGCGCACCGTGTAATTATGTGCTAAAAACATTTCACAAAATACGCTGGTGATATCACCCACGTTACTTTCAAAAATCACCTTTGTTCCTTATCTGTTGCAATACCCTGCATTTTTATGTCTACCGTTGTTTTGAAAAAGCCTCCCCGTGGAGTGCGAAAGATTGGCGAATGTCTGCGATTACTACAAAATAAGAAATAAATGGATTTAATACGCTGTATGCGTTTCTTGAATATTAATAATTCACGATTTATCGCCACACTGAAATCCAACATCATTCAAGAAATTCAGGCAATTCCTGGGGATATGCTGGCTGAAACCTTCCAAAATGTCAAGAATCCTGTTCAGCTCTGCCTGGACGCAAATGGTGACCATTTCCAACACGCTATCATGCCATCTCCTTTCTCACAGCCTAAGGAAAGTCCAGTTCAAATTTCGTTACGATATTTTTTTTTTTTTTTTGATTGGAGGTTTAACGACCGCCGTGAGCAACTCAATGGGCTATAAGCAGTCGCCCGTCCCTAATTTAGGGTCACTGGTTCCAAGGAAGGGAGAGAGCCAGTGCCGTAAGACAAACACAACATCCATGCCTCACCAGGATTCGAACCCGGACCCCTTACGGACGAATGATCAGAGGCCAGCGCCTTAGACCACTGCGCCACCGGGGCGGCTTCGATATTTTCATTCCTCTTAAAGTTAATACAAAAATGCCAGGTGGGTAAAGTAGCGAGGGAAAACACCCTGTACTGTATGCCACTAGTTTACACAAATGCCCTAGTTTACATCTTTACAACCAAAATATGGTGATTAGCAGTGAAATGAAACATGATGTGCAATGACTGACATTTTTCTTGTCTGTAAGAAATTCTATTCCAAACTTTATTCTTAAATTTAGCTGCCCAGACTGAGCAACTAAATTTTTTTTACCTGCCTAAGTTAATAATTTACATGCATCAGACATTTAGGGCATGGCATTTTTCAAGCCACTATGGTTTGTCAATAACATACTACATGGCACTAGTTTACATCTTTTTTGCATTCAAAATACTGCATTTAACCACACACACACACACACTGTTTGTTTTACGCTTTCAAACCGCAGGTTGAAAAAGCGTACATGCTCCAACTTTGTCCATCTGTCCGCACGATAACTCGCGTAAAAATGGTTCAATTTCAATTAAATTTTAGGATGTGGTAGGGGACCATCCGGGGACGAACCCTATTGAAAATGGATGAAGTGGGGTCAAAGGTCAGGACGTAGGAGTGGGATGCATTCCATTGCCCTCCTGTGTCATAACTTGCATAAAAATTGTTCCAATTTCAATGAAATTTCAGGATGTGGTAGGGGACGAACCATATTGAAAATGGGTGAAATGTGGTCAAAGGTCAGGACATAAGATCGGAATCCATTCCATTGTCCTTATGCGTTACGTAAAAATGCTTTGATTGAGACAAAACTTTTCATGTTGCTCCGGAAGTATACTTTACCGGTTCTGTTGAATATCATCGAAATGAAGTCAAAGGTCGGGTCATAGGAGCGAGATTTATTCTACAGCCATTATCCTCATAACGTGAGTAATGATTTCTGGTATGGTGTTTACCGGTTCTGTTGAATATCATCGAAATGAGGTCAAAGGTCGGGTCATAGGAGCGAGATTTATTCTACAGCCATTATCCTCATAACTTGAGTAATGATTTCTGGTATGTTGTAAAGTGTATCATAATCAATGCATTGCATGATTTTACTAACTTCTTTTTACATTTCAAGGTTTAACGATTATGCATGAATTTTTAGGGCTGTAACTGCCACCTATCCTTAATTTGAGGCCACTGGTTCCAGGGAAGGTACAAAGCCAGTGCCATCGGAGAAACAAACCACCTTTTTTTTTTTTTTTTTTATTGAAGGTTTAATGACCAGTTGCCCGTAGATAATTTAGGGATGCTCGTTCCAGGGTAGAGTGAGAGCCAGTGCCATAAATCAAACACAACATCCATGCCTCACGGGATTCGAACCCGGACCCTTCTCAGTCGAATGGTCATAAGCCAGCGCACAGACCACTGCGCCACGCCACGTGGGCAGCCATACCACCTATAATTAATCAGGCACACCTCAGAGGGATGGTCAGAAGCCAGCACTTCAGACCACTCTGCTGCCGGGATGGCAGTTGTCCTCTGATTTACCAACACCGTGAATAATTATTGGCCACGATGGGAAACCCTGATTACGATTTAAAATTAAAAAAAAAAAAAGGTCTTTGTAACTGCAAACTTGTCACCTTAAAAATACCTAACTGGGGAAAAAAAAAATGCCGTTATCACAATTTACCATCTTTGCTGCACATTTACTTATGGGTCTTCACCTGGAAAATATTAACACCATATCGCCACCTTGTCAACAATGAGCGGACTAAATTTCATTACACATATGCTCCAGTTTTAAAAATAAAAATGCATTACTGTGACGAATTAAATCTGGCAAAGGTAATCAAGATTGTATGTCGATTACGAAATAAATATCGTAACTACTACACGTTCAACTTGATCCAGACCGAAAGAAGAAAATAAAAAAAAAAAACATGTTCTACTTTCTGTCATACAATTTCGCAGGACATAAATAAAGTCAGTATTCAGATTTTTAACTAGTGAAAAATTTCTGTTGAGTTCAATACATACCGTTTCTTCATTGTTACACCTCTCAATTAATTTTTTTTTAAACATAACATACTCAATCCACTTATTCGCCATGTTGTCAGCTGGATTCAGCTGTATAAAAATTTCGCAAGAGCAACCAAACACGGAGACGGAAATTTGAAGTCGAAAATGCTATAAGCGCCCACTAGTGCATAATATTGCTGACAATGTAGTGGTCGCGGTTAGATTACAACTGTACTATTAACATGCATTTGAAACGCGTTTGTTGTCGTAAACTGAAGAGATAAGACTGCACTGACTGTGACGTAAGCGAAGGAAAGCTTTTTCACGAAAGAAAGTTTTTTTTTATTTTTATTTTTTTTTTTAGGTTGGAGGTTTAACGACCACCGTGAGCAACTCAATGGGCTATAAGCAGTCGCCCGTCCCTAATTTAGGGTCACTGGTTCCAGGGAAGGGAGAGAGCCAGTGCCGTAAGACAAACACAACATCCATGATTGAAAGAAAGTTACTGCACTCCAGTGAAATGTTTACTAGAGACAGAATGAGAAGTACAAAAATGTAAATTTGTTTGATAAGTGCCTTAACGACTAGTGATTTTAGCCCTAAACGAAGAATGTAGTTGCATTGTATCCATTTTGTTCCGACAGCCTGATGGCCGATTAGTCTAATGCATTGGCATTCATTTGATCATTCGTCAGATGTAGCCCGGATTTCAGTTCCGAATGAAGCATGGATCTTATGTTTGTCTGGTGCTAGATCATTGTCCCTTCTCGGGAACCATTGCTTCAAATTAGAAACGGATGATTGCATGTAGCCCTCACAGTTTCTCATAGTACACCCCCCCCCCTCCTCAATCCATTCCATCCCTTGTTTTGCCGACGATGCTGTTCCAATGTTGTTTTTTTTTGTTTGTTTTTATTTAAGGTTTAACGACCACCGTGAGCAACTCAGTGGGCTATAAGCAGTCGCCCGTCCTTAATTTCGGGTCACTGGTTCCAGGGAAGGGAGAGAGCCAGTGCCGTAAGTCAAACACAACATCCATGCCTCACCGGGTTCGAACCCGGACTCTTTACGGACGATTGATCAGAGGCTATCGCTTAGACCACTGCGCCACCGGGGCGGCGTTTCAATGTTCAAGTTCACTGCAACTTTACTGCAGCCGGCACTATGTGGCAGCCCGATTCAAAAGGAATGGACGAATTCTCCTTGTGTAGGTCGAAACGGATAAATGATCATATGGGTAAGATATATTCAGCTTTTTTTTTTCTTCCCATCTTCATGGACGTTAATTGCTGAGAGATTTTTTTTTTCCTTGTAGATTTAACGACCATCGTGAGCAACTCGATGGGCTATGAGCAATCGCCCGTCCCTAATATTTTTCGGTTGGAGGTTTAACGACCACCGTGAGCAACTCAATGGGCTATAAGCAGTCGCCCGTTCCTAATTTAGGGTCACTGGTTCCAGGGAAGGGAGAGAGCCAGTGCCGTAAGGCAAACACAACATCCATGCCTCACCGGGATTCGAACCCGGACCCCTTACGGACGAATGATCAGAGGCCAGCGCCTTAGACCACTGCGCCACCGGGGCGGCGTCCCTAATATAGAACCAATATTCCAGGTAAGGGAGAGAGCCAGTGCTGTTAGGCAAATACAACATCCATGCCTCACCGGGATTTGAACCCAGACTCTTTCCAAACAAAATTGTCATAAACCAGCACTTAGGTCACTGCGTCACGGGGGATAGCGCTGAAAGATGTACTCGCCGCCCCGGTGGCGCAGTGGTCTGAGGCGTTGGCCTCTGATCATTCGTCCGTAAGGGGTCCGGGTTCGAATCCCGGTCAGGCATGGATGTTGTGTTTGTCTTACGGCACTGGCTCTCTCCCTTCCCTGGAACCAGTGACCCTAAAATTAGGGACGGGCGACTGCTTATAGCCCATTGAGTTGCTCACGGTGGTCGTTAAACCTTCAATCAAAAAAAAAAAAAGAAAGATGTACTCTGTTTAGAACTTTTGGTTCCAGGGAAGGCAATGAAGTTAATGCCAGATGGAAGAACACAACATCCATGCATCCTGCATACCATTTTGGTTTGAGACTCGCGCAGCAATACATCGCGACAAAATGGGATTAGAGGTCTAATATCTTCATAAAATCCACGTTTTGGTTCAACTTTGTCCACAGCAAACTAGAGATAACCAGTTATCTCCGAAGCATGTTTTATAGGCCAAAAATCTAATGACTCTGCAGGTCGCAACAGAAAATGGGAAAATACTACAAACTCCAGTTGAGAAGCGTAATCTTACTTGAAATTTGAATTGAATATAATTCAAACAAAAGTTTAACACGGTGCAAAACAGCCACGTACCACAAGATGCTTAAACTTCATAAATATCACTCATAAGCTGGTAGGATAATTCCGGTAAGATACCTAAATATTCGATGTGTGAGTTTTGATGAATAGCCCCAATCTACGGAAAAAAAGTTAACTTTAAATTAGAGACTATAGGTATGACATCTGACTAAACCGTATAACTCTTCGCCGAAAGCGCAATTCAGGCAGAAGTTTGAGACAGATTGCAGTCAAATATAGGAATTACTGACGTCAAACAGCTCCTGTGAACGGTAAAAGATTGAATTGTATTAAGTCATGTAGTATATAGTATTTCTATTGGAAGTGGCAGTGTCTCCCAAAGAATTAGGGGATCCTACTTTTGCTGTTATATATTACTGCGCTTGACCAACGACTATTTGCTTTTCTTAGGCCCACTTTGCCTCAGTCACTGCAGCTATACTCTCAACGAAGTCCAACCGGCCCGGTAGCAAAGTGGTCTCACACACGCGCATACACACAGCTATACGCTCAACAAAATCCAGCCCGCTCGATGGTAGAGTGGTCTCAAGCGCTGTCCTCTAACCACTCATTCGAGTTGTATCTGTGTTAGACGCCTTGGTGAGCCATGGGTTGTGACACTGAGTGTCCCCTCCCTAGAACCTCCATTCACTAATTAGGAAAGACTGCTTATAACCCTGCGAGTTGTTCATAGTGGTTGTTAAATCCCGAAACGAAAAAGTGCTAACTCATACAACAGCACACAGCGAGTCGTTATGGCATCCATCATAACTTGTCAGCACTGACCTTTTGTACCTTTCTGCCTTTTATCCTCACCCCTGATGTATAGAACGTTAGCGTAAACTTTTAGGATGGGGGGGAGGGGTTAACCGCCTGAGGGCTTTAAGTAGTCGCTCCACCCATCCATAATTTAGAGGCCCCTCGTTCCCGGAAAGTGAAAGTCAATGCCTTAAAAAAAAGCAGCAGCTATGCCTCCTCTAACCCAGGTCCACCCTGAAGCACAGACATATACCATTGCATCACCTGGGAAGTTGCTTTCCTCAAATAGCTGCGGCGCGATTGTCCTGAAAGTATTTTTTCACACTTCGCTGCAACCATATGTTGACTTGTATGTTCACCTACTTGCTTTGAGATTACAAAATATCGATGACCGTAAACGTAAAGGATTTAGTCTGAGCAAGACTTAAAAACATGTACCCATATATATGGCTTGTGTGTGTGCCATACAAAGAAATCATTTTCATGTATACTGCTGTTCAAAAAGTTTCAGTAAAAATTTCGATACTCAGATATTTGGCTATTTTTTCATTAGTGTAATACCGACGCTAAAGAAGTTTGTAGCGTAATGAGAAGTTAATGCTCATTTGGTTTGGGAGATATATTCCATCCTACTTTCAAAGTGAATTACCAGAATTCTGGGAAAGTTTTGATTTTTCTGTTTACTTTGAATTATTTTTCCAATCTAACGTATCTTCGACAACTCATTTTATTTCAAGACTTATCTCCCGCTCAAAGAATTTCCTTGTAAAAAAATTACAAATATCAAAGACTGTCTAGACTGTCTTTGACCATGGTATCTAGACAGTCTGATATAAAGTTAACACTAGAAATGAATTTTATGACTTGTTTTTTGTTTCCATATTTTAAGCTTTGTATTTTGCTAAATTCTGGAACTTACTTTTTGCACTTTTACTAAGTTAACATGCTTCACTATAACAGAGGATCGTCGATATAAACAGACGAAATTCCTCTCCCCTTCCGACCAGAAATTTCTTTTCTGCAATATTCTAGCCCTTATACTCCCAACATAAGCTTTTACAACAGAGCAGTTCCATACATTTAGAGACTAAAATGTTTAATTTAGAAAATAGGGTCAAGAGGACTAAATAAAACCAGATAACATCAAACAGAAGAAGACTGGTAAAAGCAACAGTAACTATTAATGACTTCAAATGAGCAGGAAGTTTAGCTTTCGTTAAAAGCTGAACAACGGCAACGAACAGAATAGCGCAAACTCTAAAATGTTATTTCGCTTAGCAGATGTTAGGAAATTACGAGCATAAGGTAATCGCTTTCCTCGATACAGTTCAGCTGAAATATTGTTATATTAACTGATACACAAAGAAATATTTTGTTTGATTTGTTTTGCATTCATTCCTGTACAGTAAGTCATGGTTTTTATCCCAAAACTTATTATGGGCACTAGTCTTTACAATTAAATTGTTTTGTTTTTCTTCACCGAAATTTGTTATGTATTATTGTGAAGAAATATTTCTTTTAACGAAGCGTCCCAGCTATGTCAAAAGGAAAATAACGACAACACATTTGCAAATATGTTTATTACAAACTCCAATATAATAGATATTCAGCACTTCCAATTTGTGCTGGCTGCTAAAAATGAGTGCTTTATATACCCCAAAAACATTCTTTACAGTCATATTAAAACACAGAGACGCATATTGAGAATCTTGATTCATATTTTAAACATCGTTCAGAAGTTTTCATTTGAGTAGCTAATTTTGGTAGTTATCGTGACCAGCACAAATGATCTTAAAATTAATCTTTTGACAGTTATGCTTAAATTTCATATGTAGCACAAAAAGAATCTTCTTACGTTAACTTTCTACTCACAACCGGCTGCTCCTCTATCACCAATTTTCTGCTAAAACGAAGCTTTACTTCCATATAATTTATTCCTACGAAAGAAAAGTAAATTGTCTTTAAAAAACAAAACCTGTTAATTTAACTGACAAAATTTGGCTATCCAAAATTTCAAGTGAAGCTATGAATTATATTCAAATCTTTATGTGCATCAAGTTTCCGGTTGCGATTTCCCTGCAAATTCATGCTGATTTGCGGTACAATTATATTTACAATGGCTTGACATCACTCTTCATTTTGTATATTTGGTTACAGAAGGCCTTGCGCAATTAAATTCCAATATACACTACTGACCACCCAAAATGCAACACCAAGAAGGACACGAGATAGCAAAGCCAGATTTACTGGACACATAACAACAGATACAAAAATGAAACGATTGAGCTTACATGCGACTTGCGGAACCCGAAGACATCAATAGTTCGTGTGGTCCCCATGGTTGGCAATAACGGCCGCTACACGCCGCGGCATCGAACGAAAGAGGCTTTGGATGTGGGCTTGGGGTATGTCGGTCCAGGCTACTTCCACACGTTGCCACAGTTCATCAGGCGTAGCCGCGGGTCCGGGCAACTGGGTTGCCGATCTGTGACCAGACGTGTTCGATGGGCGACATATCGGGAGAACAGGCAGGCCACGGCTGCAGTGACACCTGGAGGGCCGTGAAGAATTGTTGCACGATGCGTGCCACGTGCGGGCGCGCATTGTCCTGTTGAAACATGACCGTTGGCCGGTGCTGCAGGTAAGGGAGGACTACAGGCTCCAAAACGTCGGAGATGTAGCTGTGGCCGTTGAGTGTACCGGTGATGCTTACCAGAAGGGTGCGGGTGTCATCCAATTGCGCCCCTAACCATAACGCCAGGCGACGGACAGGTATGGCGATGCATAATGCAGGCACCATACAGTCATTCGCTGCGGTGCCGCCACATGCGGATCCGACCATCCTCGTGTTGCAGACAGAAGCGGGATTCGTCGGAGAAGCCAATATCGTGTCATTCCGTAGTCCAGGTGCGGCGTTAAACGTCCCATTGCCGCCGCACTCGCCGGTTGTGTAACGTCAATGGTAATCGGAGCAATGGGCGCCGTGCGACAAGTCCCCGCTCTTGCAGATGACGTCGAACGGTACGTGCTGACACAGATTGTTGCGCAACACACCCTAATTCCTGCGCTAACGTTCGTGATGTGGCGGTGCGAGCCGTCAATGCCCGCCGCACAACATGCCGGTCCTCTTGTTCGGTGGTGTGCCGCGGCAATCGCTCACGTCGGTCCGTCCGTCAGTCCTTCCTGCACCCACCAAATCCTTACTCTCCTCACTGTGGCTGGATGTCGTCTCACACGGGCGCCGATGTCTCTGTGGGATAAACCGGTGTCGCGATAAGCCACTATTCATCCTCTGTCGAACTCCGAAACGTGCTGTTATGACTGCCGTATTCTGCGACGAGGCATCAGGAAGCTTCCCACGCACAGGTCTGGCAGCACAACACACTTCCACTACTTACACCCCGCTTTCTGTGCACCGTTCTTATAGTGCTTCTCGGTGGTGTGTCGGGCGCACATGATTTGCATATGCCCTGCAATGCTAATCGTTTGCATGTCCTCTCGCGGGCGACGCATGCTGCTAATTTCAGGCCAATCGGATGCTTCCTTCTTGGTGTTGCATTTTGGGTGGCCAGTAGTGTATTTCAACTCTTTAGGAGCAATGCATTCATTTCACACCAGTTTTGCTGTTCATAAGGCCCAGCAAACGAAGCCTGTGGTAACAGCATCAGTCAGGTAAGTGCAGAACAAGTTTGCTTCAGCAGTGACTGTTCCAAAATTGCATGGTAAGCATAGCACGGTAGTTTTTACTTAGACTTATATAATAGGAAGCAGGGATTGAGCTACTAAAACACCAC
Organism: Macrothele yani; assembly: GCA_039090855.1. Taxonomy (NCBI): domain Eukaryota; kingdom Metazoa; phylum Arthropoda; class Arachnida; order Araneae; family Macrothelidae; genus Macrothele; species Macrothele yani. Next base: position 59,577,252 of record CM076997.1, on the reverse strand, counting down.
CTTTTGGCTCTGCCCCTGTGCGTCAACCATATAGCTTCCTAATAGAGTTGGAAAATTCACATCTTTACTTCATTGCCCCTCAGTGCCGCCCAATTCTAAGCGCTGGCTTCTGACCATTCGTCCAAGAGAGTCAGGGTTCGAATCTGGTGAGGTATGAATGTTATGTTCGACTTTCAGCACTGGCTCTCTCCTTTCCCTGGAGCCAGTGGCCCTAAATTAAGGAAGGGCGACTGCTTATAGCCCATCGAGTTACTCACGGTGTTCCCTAAACAAAAAACAAAAAACCCTCATTGTATAGGTAAGGCTAGGAAGAGTGACTCGTTCTAATTTGTGGTCACTAGCTCAACAAAAATATCCAGTGGCACATGAATGAACATAACTTCTACCTTATCTCGGATAACTAAAACTTAGTTTCCAGTAGTTGGATGTGCTGAGTCTACCTAATTTCTGGTACATTTTAGACGATTACCCCAATAACAGATCTTTAAAATAGACTGACGCAAATTAAGAAATTTGGATCCCTGTAACCGATTCACTTCCTGTTAATGCTTCTGCCGTTTTTATGCATTTCAGCTACTCATTCAGCGTTTTGACTACTTTATTGACAACGTTTGCTAGGTACCGTGAGATATAGCGCAGTTTTACTAAGTGACTACTTTTGCAGCCGCTCCCCGATGGCGCAGTAGTCTAAGCGTCAAACATAGGTCCCCGTTCGAATCCCGGTGAGACAGTGATGGTGTGTTTGTCTTACGGCACTGGCTCTTTTCTAATGTATGCAATTTTCCATAATGAGCAACTGTTTCCCCCTAACAGTCGGAAATACGCATTTGGATCTAAATTGACAGCTTCACCTCCATACCATCGATTGAGATAATCTCTGTTCGAGATAGTGTCCCGATGACAAACATTTACGTACAGCTGCTTCCAATGATAGCTTTTCTAGCAGGGAGTAGAACTTATTATTGTAAATCAATTTCTGGAAGTCCGAAAAGTGTTTGCTTGGAGATTCTTCTCCACAGTTTCATACTTCCGTAATTCAGTTTTCCTGCAGATACCAAATGGAAATTTTACTTGCCAAAACTTTCTCCCGGTTTAAGATTTAAAGAGGTTTGTTATAAGTGACTGCATTATATATGACGAATACCTTGTCAGTTGATTAAATGTCCCAGTAATTGTACTTGCCCCGCGTCTTCACATGGTCCACAGATTTCCGTTGATATCCCTTTTAAAAGATTTGCTCCATACATCTGTTAATCAGGGCCGGCAGGACCATAGGGACAACCGCCCTGGGCCACACGTCTTCAAGGGGCCCGCAGATTAAAAAATAATGTTTGCTAGAATTCTTCATATTTATTGATATTTGTTTTAAAGTTTTGGGCCGTGAGGCCCTTAAAGATATTTTTGTAATGTATTTTTTTTTAGTTTACAATCCCCTCACCACATCTACCCTTCATTGTACAGGCACTGAGATTTACAGATTTAAAATTATTACCACCTTAATCTTTTTCTCATTCATAAAACAGCAAATTAAATTTCATTTTGCGACTCCCTGCTACATGTTCAACAATTCGGGTTCAAGCCAAAAGTTAAAAATTAAAAAAATATAAAAATTTGTTTTTGGGCTATATATGGAAGCCCATTGTTCAGTGACTTTAAAAACAGAAGTGGAAATTTAAAAAGAAGACAATTTTCATACATGACCGCATATAAAAAAGGTAAAAAGTCAAATTTGTCAGTTATTCCACCTTGCATCAAAAATCAATCACTAAAATATGCAACAAAAAAAAATATATAAACGGATTGAAGAGGGATCCTTATTCGCTACGCAAATATCTTTGCTACACTGAAAGTGGCTCGTGAATTTCAATTTTTTTAAGTCGTTTCTTCCCTGAGTTAAAGCGCATTTCGGATATTACTTTCCGTGAAATGACGGAAAAACAATTTCACGAATTTTTCGTACACCAGAGAAATTCTGAATTTTTATAAACCTTTCCGCAATTCCTTTTCTTATACACTGCTCGACACAGAAATTGGACCACCCAGAAGGTGAGAATAGAGGGATGAAATTGAGCATGCAAATGGGAATACATAAGCGTTTACCGATGTTATTTCCAGCCGCCTACAGTGTTTATCAGATGAGATAATGCAGCACAATAGGTACGCCTCAGTAAGTGGTTGTACCGCTGCGAACGGCTATACAGGAAGCAATAGAACGTGGCAATGAGCCATACAATCGACTGATAGTATTGAGGAATGGAACACCAAGCAAGGTTGACTTGCTCCCATAATTCGTCGAGATTGTGCGCAGACAGGTTCTATTGCAGACGACGTCCAATGTGGCCCCACAGGTTTCAGATTGGGGATAAATCGGACGATCTTGCTGGCCATGGCAGTGTTTAAACATGTTGCAAGCATTATTTGGAGACCCGATCGGTGTATACACGGGCGTTATCTTGCTGGAAAATGGGATGCTGTAGGCCATTCATGAACGATATTAAAATGGACTGCAGAACTTCGCTCACGTATCGTGCAGCTGTCAGTATGGCCATGATGCGGACACGGTGACGTGCTGTCATGCGCAATGCCATCCGATAACATGCCTGTCTGTCTGATGGTGTGGCGGTCGCGGACGAAACCGGGATCCGTCCGCTCATCAGGGTGTCTGATCCGTCGATCGTCAGCACCCAAACAAACGGAATTTATCACTGAAAACCAGTGGTTCATTCGTGACCCCAGATCGTATGACTTCGGCACCAAGCCAGACGATCGCTGCAATGTCTGGCCGTCAATGGCAGTTGAGGGAACGGTTGCATACTGCGTAGGTTTGCCACATACACTCACGGACAATGAAATTTGCGCACCTAGAAGAAAACATGTTACAACTGCGAAATTTTGCAAATAGACTGGTATGCAAATGATCCACGTTTGGTGAGATTGTGCATGACCGCACACCCTGTGGTGGCGGTGTAAGCACGAATCGGAAGCCTTATAAACCGACGTGCAGTCAATGCCCTCGAAAGCAAAAAACACCGGCCGACACAAGCAAGAGTACGGAGTGACAAACATGCCGGGTGGACGCCAGAGACGTCGATTTACGCAACTTACGGACTTTGAGGCGTGATCATCGAGATGAAAACCGCAGGGTAGTCGGCGCGCCGTATAGCCAGCCACCTGGACAGTTCTGATTATACTGTCCGCCTGTCTTGGCAAAAGTGGACACCTGACGGCACTACCACACGGCGGAGCGGCTCCGGACGGACCAGTAGGACCACCGATAGAGAGGCTAGACGGATCGTGCGCCAGGTACGAACGCATCCCACGGGTACACGGACCACAGTACAGGTAGATGTAGCGGCTCCTGTATTCCCACGAACTACTTCCCGACGCCTTGTGGAAGCGAATCTGATTCCAGCGCCCCTTGTGTGTGCCGCCATTAACACTGGAATATCGCTGGCTCCGTGTGCAGTGGTGCCAAGCTAGAGTGACGTGTAACGCCACAGACTGGTGACATGTGGTGTTTAGCGATGAGTGCCGCTTAGTTTTTGGAGACAGATGACCATCGTGTCCGGGTGTGGTGGTCCCCGGGTCAACGGCACAATCTCAACCTCGCTATCTAGCGTCATACCTTTCCCACTGCAGGTATTATGGTCTGGGGAGCCATTGCTACGATAGTCGATCAGCTCTAGTAGTGGTACGTGGATCATTGATGGGAAGCGGTATGTGGATGAGATCCTACGGCCCCATGTGCTCCCGTTCCTGGTGCACTATAGCAGCAGGATAATGCCCGCCCGCACACTGCTCGGGTTGCCCATCACTACGTCCTGTCCAGACACTTCCATGGCCTGCCCGCTCCCCGGACATGTCCCCTATAGAGCACGTGTGGGACCAGTTGAAACGCCGGCTGCCGCCGTGCCGCACTATCCGGGATTTGGAGCACACCATCCAACACTTGTGTGCTTGTCTGTCGCAGGACAACATCAGGCGTCTGTTGGCCCCCATGGCGGATCGTATTGCATGTATCGCCGCAAGAAGCGGTGCGACGCGCTATTAGAGATGGCCGGACTGTGTGCCACAGATCTCTAATTGTCCTGCAGCTCTGTTTTTGCGATCATGTGTGTCATTCATCTGTATTATTACGTCCATAAAATTTCAGTTCAATCCGATGCTTCCTTCTTTGTTCGCAAATTTCATTGTCCGTGAGTGTATAAGCTTCGGTTTACAGTTTGGGTCGCTATAGCGACGTTCATGGTTGATGACGCAGCATGTCGAATATCGGCTGCGAACGAACGCGTCGAACAATCCGCTGGTACAGGCGTGCTGGAGTCTGACTGCAGCACTGCCGGTACGACGCACCTTCCTGCAGCCAGTGGGGCCAGCAACGTCCAACAGTTCGTGTATCCCGTTGCACATTCACAGCGATACGACGTGTAGACCAGCCCTCTTCACATATGCCTACAATTCTTCCTTTCTGAAACGCATCCAAATAAAGATAACCCTGCCGACTGCATGTACCCTGCATTTTCGGCCTACGCTGAACAGTTTCTCAGCAGAAACAAATCTGAAATGTCCGCGGCACTTTTACCAGCGACCAAACTACCACTCTTGCTGATGGCACCTTTATCTCACCAAAGTGAGACGTCATCGGCTCCGATTTGACATCATTTTCATATCTTGAGTGGGTACACCCGTCCTGCGATTTGCATGTTTGTAGCACACCTGGGTGGAGCAATTTCTGCGTCGAGCAGTGCACTAACGGAAAAATTCCGTTAACCTTTTCTCTATCCATATGACGAAAAATAAGATTCATGGGAATACTTGGGGTTTGATTAACTTAAGTTTCAGTAGTCTGCAGAAGTATTTGCTTTTGAAGTTATGTAGCGAGATCGAATATTGTGTATCGTATATCGCATGAATTTTGGTTACTGTGGCTCAGGATATTTCTTCTGCTCTTCCCCATTTTGTGCACCAGCTATTATACAGTGCATTGTGTTTCTGTAAGAAACCGGGTACTTTATCGCATAGGTGATTGTACGGTGTTTATGCAGCAGTCTATAGTCCTTAAAACAAAACCTATAGATAACAGTGAATTTTGTATTTAGAAGTTGTGAAATAATAGAAAACAGTCCATTGCACCTCTTGAAGATAATTGAAAGTAATTGTCAGCTGGAAAAAAAAAATTCAAACTACAAATCATTCTGTTGCTTCAAAAAATCTATAAAAAAACCATTTGATATGCAATAAGACCTACAGAAAACAAAATTATAAATGTATTCAAAAGAAATATGCTCCAACCGAAAATAAAATGGCTAAAATCACTTGCGTTAATTAAAGTAAATTCCTCATCGCCCAATTAGTTTTACCTTGAACGTGTGTCTCGTTCCTGCGACTTTGTGGCTCAGTGGTTAAGACGCGCGGCTTCAACACCTGGGCGCCATCCCCACCACCGACGTAAAAGAATTCTCACGTAAGGGCTGAAACCTTCAGCATGTTCGATTTTGCGTAATTTCAGTCTAAATGCGGAAAACTTGAAATGGACTTCTGAAAAAAAATTTAATTACTGACTACAGAAAATCTGAAAATACGGAAGTTAAAGAAAACCTGGCATTCCGTTAAAAGACAGACACTTAGCGGTAACTTTGCTGCATGTTATCAGAAAGTTTCCGTAAATTCTCACCACTTATTTTTTACACTGTATACAAAAATATTCGCTAAGCAGATTTTTTTTTTTTTTGATTGGAGGTTTAACGACCACCGTGAGCAACTCAATGGGCTATAAGCAGTCGCCCGTCCCTAATTTAGGGTCACTGGTTCCAGGGAAGGGAGAGCCAGTACCGTAAGACAAACAACATCCATGCCTCACCGGGATTCGAACCCGGACCCCTTTCGGACGAATGATCAGAGGCCAACGCCTTAGACCACTGCGCCACCGGGGCGGCCTAAGCAGATTAGTTGAAGTTATCTGTATCACTTTGAGAGAGTTTTTATAAAAATCACATTTAGCACTTTACACACTCTGAACTTTCAATCCATATTGTGGTATTAAGCTCACAGTAATATGAGATTAGCATTTTTCTTTTATAGTTTTCTTGTGCTTTCATTTTTCACGTAACGACTTCATTAAACTAAGATTTATTTTCTTGGGCCAGCAATGAAATTTTGTTCAAGGCCCCACTATGAAATTGAGCCCCGGGCCCCACAAAAGTTCCATCCGGCCCTACTGTTAATTCAATGTAATTTGTCACAGCGCTAGAACCACGGGCTTAGAATCTTGGAGACAGCTCAACTTTTAAGGTAAGTTTGTCAAACTATGCTCTACCCTAAATTTTTCGCTTTCCGGAATTTAAAGATTTCAAAAGCACATTTTTTCCTTGTGTAAAAGTTATCGTTGAGGTAATTTTTTTCTTCAAACCAGTGTACGCTGTAAATGCATGTTTTGAGGTTCAATGACCGCAGTGAACAACTCCATGGGCTATAACACCTGGGCTCAACCCTTCAGTCGCCAGTCTAATTTAGAGTCACTGGTTCCAGGTAAGTGAGAGATCTGGTACTAAAAGACAAACATCAATGCCTCACCGGGATGCGAACCGGGCCCATCTCCGATGAATACGCTACCGGAGTGGCATGTAATGGCATGAAAATTGGATTTTTTACGAGTGACGTAGGTGGGCAGAGCACGGACAGAGCTTTGAGCCTCCATCTTCGAGCGTTGTAATCTTAATCCTCCTTTCTTGCTCCGCATCTTTTATGCAACACGCAGACCCAGAGTGAGTCTTCTCGCAGATAATCTGTAGACCCAGAGTGACCATCCTATCTAATGGTATGGCATGCAAGTAGCTCTGATCATTTCAGTGTTGAACAGTGGAATCTCTGGTAGCAGCGGTCGGTGCCATTCTCTTTAGAGGTAGCAAAGTTTGAAGCGTCGATTTATTGCTTTCGTCGTGGCTTAATTGCTTGTCCGCCATTCGATAACATTCCGTTCATTCATTTAATGGTAATTGAACTCTAGCTATTCGATCGATTTTGTTGATGCTACAGACTCTTTCCAAGCTTATTAAAATTGTTCTTTGCTTAAATCTTTCCAACATGCAAATCATTTTCTTCTAATGAAAAGGTACTTAACATGATACACCGATGACCCATTACATTATGACCACCTACCTAATTAGCTGTAAGACCCCTTTAGTCCGCAATACAGCGGCCACTCTGCGTGGCACCGATTCGATGAGGTAGCGATAGGTGTCCTGGGGTATCTGGTACCATAATGTCAACAGCAGGTCCTCAAGCTCCCGTACATTTCGGGGTGGTGGTGATTTAGCAAGAACCTGTTTTTCCAAGTCGAAGCACAAGTTTTCGATTTGGTTCATGTAAGGTAAATTTGGAGGCCAAGGCATGAACAGAAAGTCGCCAGCAGGTTCCTCGAACTCCTTGACGATTCTGGCAGTGTGGCATGGCGCATTGTCTGTTGGTTATGGCAGCAGGGAACACAGTTTCCATGAATGGGAGAACTTGATCCGACGATGTTCAGATACCTGACAGCTGTCAAGGATTGTGCTATTGGGATAAAAGGGCCTAAAGTGTCCCAAGAAAACATCGGACACAGCACAACACCGCCTCTTGCCTGTTTTCGCTCCAATAGTGCACCCGCCGCCCCGGTGGCGCAGTGGTCTAAGCGATGGCCTCTGATCATTCGTCCGAAAGGGGTCCAGGTTCGAATCCCGGTGAGGCATGGATGTTGTGTTTGTTTACGGCACTGGCTCTCTCCCTTCCCTGGAACCAGTGACCCTAAATTAGGGACGGGAGACTGCTTATAGCCTATTGAGTTGCTCACGGTGGTCGTTAAACCTCCAATCAAAAAAAAAATAGTGCACCCAGATGCCATAGGCCCGTTGGTAATCTGCGTATCCACGCACGGCCGTCTATGCGATGCATCAGAAATCTTGATTCGTCAGACCAGGCCACTTTCTTCCAATCATCCACTGTCCAATCTCTATGATCTTGAATCCATTTCATGCGTTGTTGGCGATGACATGCAGTGAACCTGGGGACCCGGCTTCGTCTTCGGCAACGCAGGCCCATGCGCAGAAGGATGCGATGAACTGTGTACTGTGGCACAGCCCTTAACACCACTGTTGTAGCTGTGGGTAATGTCGCACTGTGGCCTTGCTGTCACTGAACAATGCGGGACAGTCTCCGCACCAGTGTGGAGTCAGTGAGCTGCGGACGACACGGCTTGACGACGGTTCGTCGTTTGGCCATCTGTGCATCACTTTTGATACGTACTCACTACAGCGACACCTGAATAATCCACAAGCCGCGCGGTTTCCGGTATGGTAGTTCCGAGGCGCAGTGTCATCACAACTTGCCCTTTATCAAACGGAAGCTTTCCCCCATTCTGACTCCGAACACACTGAGAGCCGGTCCTCAGGTTGTATATATGCTACTCTGAACTTTATGTGCGCCACCGTTTGGTCTCCAGACGCTGTTTTTCTAGGCTGGGGGGTGGTCATAATGTAATGGCTCATTGATACATTTCGTAAGAAAATTCATATAAACTACTGTTTGAAAATTGCAACACCATGAAGGAATGATGGTAATCACGTAAAACTTAAAGGATATGTAGAGCAGGGTAGGACATGCAAATGATTAGAAGTGTAGAGTCATTGCGCATGTCTGGGCCCGGCAGGACCCTCTGGACAGTCGAGTTAAGGGTATAAAGAGGGCTGTTTAGAATACATACTAGTAGTGCATCGCGGCCAGCGAGTTGTAAGAGTCTATAATTCAATGCCTCGGCGACGACAAAGGGCGCAATATCACCGTATGACAGTTTGAACAGGGACGAATGATTGGTCTGCGTGAAGGTGCATTTTCGTACCACGACACTGATGCGCGTGTGGCTGCAGCAAACCGAGGAGAACCAGGTGCATCGACAATACGGCAGTGGACCGAGAAATGCGACACCGCGGGACGATAGACACCTCACCCGCATGGCAGTGATTAAAGTTCCGCATCTTCGCAAGTGTTAACACAATAGTGGAGTACTGCAACAGGTGTGGTATTGTCTGCCTCCACAGTTCGACGCCGTCTGCTGCACATAGAACTGCTTGCACGCATCCCTTTGCGGCGGATTCCTTTGGCCCTGAACCATGGACGCCTCGCGATGTAATGGGGTTTCAGACAGACAATAGGTGCTGATTGACAACATGCCGTGTTTCCGGAAGAATCCCGATTCAACTTTGACATGTTGGCCGCATACTCATTAGACAGCGGTGAGCGCCTTCTTCCAACATGCATTGTCGAGCGTCATAAGTGCCGAATGCCAAGTGTGATGGTGTGGGGTTCCATTGGGTACCATTCGCGATCTCTGTTGCTACAACTCGAGGGCAATCTCAACAACAACCGCTACATCAGGGAAGTTTTACAGGCAGAAATCATAACCTCCCTTTGCGGCGGATTCCTTTGGCCCTGCAGGACACTCCTGGTGCTATATTGCAGCAGGACATTGCCGGACCACATGTTACCTGGAATATTTAAGGTATCTTTGCAGCACATATACCGCTTCTTCCTTGGCCTGCACGTTTGCCAGACATGTCGCCTATTGAACATGTCTGAGATATGATCACTTGGCAACCGGCCCATCAAAGTCCTCCAGCAATCAGTACCAATGATCTGTGGGCTCTCATACATGCCGCCTGGCAAGCAATTTCGAAGGAACCAACGCTTTTTAGATTCAATGCCACGCCATCTAGAAGCACTTATTGAAGCTCGCGGAGGCTTCACAAGGTACTGATTTCAGCAGGTAAACATTGTATTGTTTTGAAAATTAAATCTCTTATTTGTAATGTGTGGTATAAATGTCTTCGAATTTCATGGTTCCTTCTTGGTGTTGCAATTTTCACGAACACAGTGTATTTTACATGGTTTTATTACATGTACCTTTCAGTTCAGGCACAAGTCTGAAACAAAATTACCGATTTCTTATTAAAATTGTAGTGATACAGTAATTCCATATAAATGAAATACTATTTCGTGACAGTCGCAGTTTCGTAATTTATAGAGTCAGTCTACGCCCATGGCTATCTATGGCTAAGGATAGTATCAAGAATATGTACGAGTCTGCTAGAACAATAGGAGTGTCAAACCCGCAGTCAACTGCAAGAACATGAATCCATGTGATACATTACTTCGTTTCAGTAAGCCTAAATTAAGCCTTCGGGAAGTCTAAAGCACTGCTCTTTTTCCATGGTTTCGAACTCTGCTGTCAAAGGCAACCAACGTATTTCAAATAGCCAATTGTTATCAGGTTTAGGGCAACCTTTCCCATTTCAGTAAGCATCATATTATACCCCGCTGTTCTATTTTGTCAGCCGGAGCTCCGTTCCATGGAAGATTAACCCCTTTTCAATTCAATTACACATGTTATGTATCCGTAACAACAATTTCAGACGCTGGAAGTTTTCCCCATACTTTCACGACTTTAAGTTTAAACGTTTTGGAAAACATCAGAACTTGTCTTACACAACATCAGGTCTGCCACAGGAATTTGCGCTACGACCTCCGGTTCACAAAGGATTTCATGGAGGCCAGGATTTTCACCAACCCGGGGCTCGACAGTTTATTCTGAACTGCAGAGTCATAACACGGTTTGCGGCACTTTCGGCTTACTTTTACAACTCTGGGATATCTAAATTCAATAAGCCGCCCCTGTGGCGCAGTGGTCTAAGCGATGGCCTCTGATCATTCGTCCGAACGGGGTCCGGGTTCGAATCCCGGTGAGGCATGGATGTGTGTGTCTTACGGCACTGGTTCTCTCCCTTCCCTGGAACCAGTGACCCTAAATTAGGGACGGGCGACTGCTTATAGCCCATTGAGTTGCTCACGGTGGTCGATAAACCTCCAATAAAAAAAAAATTCAATAACTGTTGTAACTCAGACTTTGCGGAGTGCCAAGCTTCAAAAATGTAGGAAACAGGAGTGACTAGTTTTGAAACTAAACAGAAGAGGTTTGTGCGTTGAACAGAAGGACAAGAACGAAAGTTATCAGGTGTTCCGACAATAGCTTTTTTTTTGGTTCCTGATTTACGGTTGTGTCTTATGTTCTCGTTTGAGTCATAGTAATGAGGCCTTCCATGGAGGCTCCTGTCTACCCGAGGAGGAATGTAACACCGAATAAAATAAGATACACTTCCGTGCATACACGAGGCTGTAGAAACGGTACTAAGAATAGGAATAACTTCTTATCCCCAAAACATTTGAAACGTTAGGTAAAATGAAGGTAGTGCCTAACATTTTCTTTAGGAACAAACTCTAGCATCTGGGGATGGACTTCCTCAAAATCTGCCAGACAGAATATGCCCCAACAGTGATCTACAGGGTGATCCATTTAAACCAGTACTCTGAAAAAAACTTTACATTTTTGCAAGGGATCGCGCAAGGAACTTTTTTTTCCAATAGAAGCAGAGACTCCTGGAGAATGAAAACCTGCCGCCCCGGTGGCGCAGTGGTCTAAGCGATGGCCTCTGATCATTCGTCCGAACGGGGTCCGGGTTCAAATCCCGGTGAGGCATGGTTGTTGTGTTTGTCTTACGGCACTGGCTCTCTCCCTTCCCTGGAACCAGTGACCCTAAATTAGGGACGGGCGACTGCTTATAGCCCATTGAGTTGCTCACGGTGGTCGTTAAACCTCCAATCCAAAAAAAAAATGAAAACCGCCACCGTGAAGAAGATTGTTAACCGTAACTAACTCAGCTCGGGATTTGTTTGTTGCGTTGCCATTCACTTGCGTGCATTCGGAAACGTGCAGTACTTTGTTCCATAGAGTGTTTTTTTAGTGAAATCGTATTGGGTAACCAATTCTGTCATCAAACCGCAACGAGCATTTCGAAGAGAGTTTGGAGTTCGAAAAGTGCCAAGCAAGTCAACAATTCTGTAGATGGCAAAAAAACTGGAGCAAACCGGTTCTCTTCTCAGCGGTAGACATCACCCTCCGATGCCCCAAACGCGTGTGGACGATGTTCGGCAACGTTTACTTCAATCTCCGACGAAATCGTTGCGCAGATTAAGCCAACAGACAGGATATTCATACGGAACTTGTCAAAGGGCAGCAAAAAAAATTCGAATATTTGACCATTTAAAGTGCACGTAATCCATCAGCTGCAGGAACCGGACAAGTGAAAGAGTAAGTTACTGCAAATGGTTTCAAAATTTTCTTAATTTGCGATCTGATATTCTGTCCATCACATGGTTTACGGATGAAGCCTGATTTCATCTGTCAGGCTACGTCAATTCGCAAAACAGCAGATATTGGGCTGCCGAAAACACACACGCTATGTGTGAAACACCGATGCATTTACAAAAGGTTGGTGTATGTTTTAGTCTACGAAAATTATTGGCCCCATTTTTTTCTCCGAGACTGTCAACACTAACGTTTATTGCCGCATATTCAATGAATTTGTGGAACAACTTGACATTAAATTGACAGAGGGCTACTTTTAGCAGGATGGCGCTACGTGTCACACATCGAAAGTCTCAATGGAACTCATAACCAGCTTCTTTGATAACAGATTAATTTAAAAAAACATGGCTTCCCCGATATCAACTTCCCTGACTTTTTTTTTTTTTTATGGGGATACTTAAAGGATAGAGTTTACAAAACCCATCCAAAACATTGGATGCATTGCGTGAAACAATCACGACTGAAATTGGCAATGTTACTGCTCGTACTCTACACGAGACATCACTGAATATGGTACGGCATGTTCAACTGTGTTTACAAGAAAATGGAGGACAATTCCAACATTTGCTTTGATAAAATGATTCTCCAATACCGCATGTATAATTCTCAACTTACTGTATGATTTTGTTGTTTATAAAAAAGTTAAGTAAATCACATGGTACTGGTTTAAATAGTATGTAGTAGTTTACTTACTGTATGTAGTAGTTTACTTACCGCCCTGTGGTATGAATCAACGCAGATTACGAGAATCCTCTATCAGCTATTATACGATGAACATCGTGCACGAAGGACAAGATTATTCCTGTCCATGCACTGTAAAGGAATAACTGCAATACCGTTCAACACTCAGTGTTTGAATTACAGGCATGAGTGAAGTCTTGTGCAAGTGGATCAGGGAGAAATAGTGTTATGAGTCATTACTGCTGTCGACAATGTTAGATTTTGAGAGAACTATCCATAGCACTTAATCTGGTAGTGGTTTAGTAACTTATGAATTCAGTTATCTTTCCTACCTTAGTGGTACATAGCCTTCCGTATTCAATGAAGCCTAGAAGAGTATTCCCATTTTTGCAGTACGCATAAACTGGAATCTTACTTTTCGCTCTTTATTGCAGCTCCACTGGGCATACGAGTCCAATAGTCTAGTTCGTGGCAGATATTTCGGAAGCACACTAAACACTTCCGGAAATTATTACTGTCGAAAAGAGAGTCTGAGGTTGAACTCTGCCAAAGGTTTCGATATGAAGAACACTTCGATTTGCTTCTCAAAGTGTAAAATACTATATTGCTTTGCCATAGGTATTGGCACATCAAAACGCTTACCCAATGCAAAACAATATGGCCGACTGGTTGTTTTTTTATTGAGGGTTTAACAACCACCGTGAGCAACTCAATGAGCTATAAGCAGTCGCCCGTCCTTAATTTAGGGCCACTGGTTCCAGGGAAGGGAGAGCCAGTGACGTAAGACAAGCATCCATGCCTCACGGGATTCGAACCCGGATCAGTCTCGGACGAATGCTCACAATCCAGCGCTTAGACCATTGCGCCACCGGGGTGGCGCCGACTGGGTAGTTCAGTGGTCTAAGCTCTGGCTTCTGACTGTCCATCCATGTGTGCCTGGGTTAGTCACAGATGAGAAGAGACGGATGATTTGTCTTACGACAATGGCTTTCTCCCTTCCTGGAACCGGTGGCCCAAATTAAGGACGGGCTATTGCTTAAGCCTTCAGAATTTCTCACTGTGGTAGTTCAACCTCGAAACAAAGACATGTAGACTGATATGCAAATAGAGATGCAAAGCTACATGTATGGGGGGGGAGCAATAAATGCCTCTGTTTCAGTTCAAAAGGGCAAGCAGAAGGGACCTGACTGATGACATCGAAGTTTAACACAATCTTAGGACTCTTATTTCAAAATCAAGCTACCGTTGCATATTAGCCAGTTACCGTAAATAGCGCTGCTACTGTAGCACCCTAGTTTGACAGTAACGTATTCCCAAACAGTAAAATACAACACCTATGTGCGTGTTTTATTTTTCAACACGCATATAGGTGTTGTATTTACAATCGCCACAAATTTAGAAGTAACAGTAGCACGCTACAATATATAGTAGCATGTAGTGGAAAATAACTACAAGTCGCGCTACTTCAAAAAGTGAAATCCTTTATATCACGTGATATTTCCAGATTCCCTGGCTGAACTTGCCCTGTGTGCAATCACGTCCTTTACTTACATTTTGTAAGCTAGACAAACTCTTACTTATATCCTTCGACTGTTTAATATATATTTGCTATTTAAAAAGATCACGTAACAAATTGTTAAATCCTACCCGAAACAATTGCGGAAATGGACAGAAATGTTTCGTCTCACTAAATGTGGACTAAATTTTCCTACCAACAAGCAGCGTGATAAAGCATCGGTATGCGATAGTGCTTTTTATACAGCTGTTAAGGAGATACGGAATCCCCTTTCCCGTTTCCATTTTTTTTACAGCAGTTTGTTTCAAATACATTACTCGTAGAAATGAGATCTTAAAATCCACTGAACAAATGCAGAGTTTTTTTTCCTTTCTTTTGAAGGTTTAGCGACCACCGTGAGCAACTCAATGGGCTATAAGCTGTCGCCCGTCCCCTATTAAGGGTCACTTGTTCAGGGAAGGGATAGAGCTAGTAATAAGACAAGCATCCATGCCTCACCGGATTCGAACCCGGACCATCTCAGACGAGCCGTCTGGTGGTCTAGGCGCTCAGAAGTCAGCATCTAGACCACTGCACCATTGGGTGGCAGCGTTTGTAGGCAAGATTTTTTTCTTTAGAGCCGCTGGTTCCAGCGAAGAGTAAACCTGTGCCATCAAACACTACCAAAGCGTCCTCATCAGGGCTTGAACTCAGTCCCATCTGGGAGAAATTATGAGCCGCCCTGGTGGCGTAGTGGTCTAAGCGATGGCTTCTGATCATTCTCCCAACTGAGGGTCTGGGTTCGAATCCCGGGTAAGGCATGAATGTTTATGTTTGTCTTTCGAGGGTTTATTAGTAGAGTTCCTTGTTCTCCTATGTACATTGCTGTCGTTGAAACAATGTCTATACTGTATATATCTGTCAACCAAATCCAATATACACTGTCTACCAACAAGTAATTGGACACCCTTGCAATCGACGGTATCTGCGGTCCTGATACAAGTCACGGCCGCCGCAGTTAAATATCGTGTGGGAAACAACAACGCAACTAGTCGCATGCAAGTTGCCATGCAGTTCGGAGCTCTCTGAATTCGAGAAAGGTGTAATCGTCGGGTATCACAGAGTGGCCGATCCATACGTGACATATCCAGCGAGTTGAAGTACCCGAAATCGGCAGTGGCCTACGTGATTGGCAAGTGGAAGAAGAGGTGACTGTCGGAATGTGCCCCGACCCGGCTGACCCACAAAACTGGGAGTTAGAGACCGACGGATGCTGGCCAGAGAAATTCGGAAGAAACGCAACAAATCGATGGGCCACATCCGCGAGGAGTTAGCAGGCATCCGGGAGTGTTCTTTCGATGAATACCATCCGTAAGGAAGCCCATCTGCTCTGTTATCATGGACGTGCTGTCACCCACAAGCCATTGATCACCAAGTCCAATAGCGCTGCTCGGCTAACGTAGACAGTGGACCGTTGAACAGTGGAAACAGGTTCTCTGCAGCGACGAATCAAGGTTCACCCTCTACCGTTCGGATGGCAGGGTCTGGCGTCTGTCTGGAGAACTCCTCCTGCCGGAATGTATTGTGCCAACTGTGAAGTTCGTCGGCGGTGGAATTATGCTATGGGGGTGTTTCTCCTGGTATGGCACCGGACCCTTGGTCGCAATTCCTGGTCGACTCAACGACGAGACCTACTGCACCATTTTGGACGACCATGCGCTTCCTACGTTGTGGCAGTTTTACGGGGTGGACCCATGTTACTTTAAGGATGCAATGCCACCTCTCATGTTGCGAGGTCCACCATGGCTTGGTATGGTGAAAATGGGGTTAATCGAATGGACTGGCCTGCGCAGAGCCCGGACCTTAACCCTATCGAGCACCTCTGGGACGAGTTGGAGCTTCGACTTAAGGGGTGCCCCACCGTCCGAAATTGGTGAAGGAACTGACCTGTCTTCTCCAAGCAGAGTGGAAGAAAATACCGCTAGCCGTCGTACAACGCTTGATTGAGAGTGTGCCCCGGAGGGTCTCTGCTGTAATCGCCGCTTGTGGAGGCTTCAACTATTGAAAGTGAATAAACTTCGTTTTCCTTTGCTATCACAGGTGTCCAATTACTTGTTGGTAGATAGTGTATATGTAATATTGGTCAAGGCTGATAATTAAAAAACCTTCAATAAAAAAATTGGCTCGTGCCTCAGACCACTCAGCAACAGTGGCGGCTTAGCACAAGAATGGCATGTACAGAGAACTAAACACCAGACGATGGACATGCCTTTCCAATGGGCCCGTGGATAACTTAACATCTAATCAAGATATACACCTGTTTATCGGTATTTCGTTTTGACCCTCAGAAATCTGCAGCTTCAGAGATTCATGTTGTAATGTATTACATATGGAGAGAAGTAAATATAAGGCTAAATTATTCGTTCAATTTGCCTCTGTGTTTAGCTCTCAGTACTGTGTGTAAGTATGTGCATACAAAGATAGTCAGAATTTGTAACTAACTTAACCCTAAATTTAACATGTAGTGAAAGTCACAAAGTACTTTTTTCAGAAAAGTAGCAAGTTATTTTTTCAAAAGATTTAGTTGTAGCAGTTGCTAACTACTTCTCAAAAGTAGCTTCCCACTCATTAATCCATGAGCACCAAAGAGAAAACTAAGCGCCACGTATCATCCTTCCTGCAATAGAATGACTTCAGGCAAAGTCATGTAAGAGACAGTGTCAATCCTGTCGTCGATTCAGTATCTAAACTTTTGCTACCGCTTTGCTTCGGAGTTAAACACAACACCACGATTACCTAAAACAAGTTAGTAAAATCATGCAATGCATTGATTATGATACGCTTTCCAACATACCAGGAATCATTACTCAAGTTATGAGAATAATGGCTGTGGAACAAATCTCTGTTCTGTGCCCGGACCTGTGATCCGATTTCGATGATATGCAACAGAACCGGTTCAGTATACCTCCGAAATAACATAAAATTTTGTCGCAATCGAAGCATTTTTACGTAAGTAATTATGCATAAGGGCGATGGAATAGATCCCGCTCCTGTGTCCTAACCTTTGACCCCATTTCGCCCATTTTCAATGGAATTCGTCCCCAGGCAGGCCCCTGCAACATACTAACATTTTATCCAAATCGAAGCATTTTTACGTAAGTAATGGCGATGGAAGTGATTCCGCTCCTATGTCCTGACCTTTGACCCCATTTCGCCCATTTTCAATAGGGTTTGTCGCCAGGCGGTCCCCTACCGCATACTAAAATTTCATCGAAATCGAACCTTTTTACGTTAGTTATGGCGCATAACAGTGGAATGAATCCCGCTCCTATGTACTGACCTTTGACCCCATTTCGTTCACTTTAAATAGTGTTCCTTCCCAGTAATACCCTACCAGATACTAAAGTTTCATCGAAAGATTGTTACGCGAGTTATCGTGCTGACTGACATACGCACACAACGCGGGACGTAATAAGGCAGATGGGAATGGCGACCATCTGCTCGCCGCAAGAGTGTGACGTCATAAAACTAATAGGATCCACACACAACGCGTGACTTAATGAGACAGGTGGCGTGACCGCGCGCCAACATTCTCAGACGCGAGATTGTGATGTTATAAGATTTCTAAGCATTGGTAACATTAATGGAACGACGCCATGCCAATAAAAACGTTATAATTCGGGGTGGGTATTTAACCCACTAAACGAATTCTAAAGTAGAGATTTTTTTTTTATTTTTTTTTTTTTTGATTGAAGATTTAACGACCACCGTGAGCAACTCAATGTGCTATAAGCAGTCGCCCGTCCCTAATTTAGGGTCACTGGTTCCAGGGAAGGGAGAGAGCCAGTGCCGTAAGACAAACACAACTTCCATGCCTCACAGGATTCGAACTCTGACCCCTTTCGGACGAATGATCAGAGGCCATCGCTTAGACCACCTGCGCCACCGGGGCGGCAAAGTCGAGATCAAGCTAAATCGATTTCTAGTACCAGGAAACTGTAGGTTAACGACTTTCAAAATTCTTTGAGCTGTTTTCAAAATAAAATGTACATACATACAAGAATTGCTACTTTAAGGTGGACGTCAAGTAATTTTGCTTCCTATACTTCCAATGGAAAAACTTCTGTACACATTTTCTTCACAAATAATGCGTTCCCAAGGATGAAAATTTGAACATCGATTAAAATAGCTTCATTTCATAACTTGGAATACTTTATATTTTCTAAACCATAACCGTAATTATGCAATCGCACATTTATTTGTCCACTGACGTCATCAAAGCACAGGTCGCGCCATCTTTTTTCTGGTTTCAACACCAAAGGAAACGTTTAATATAATTATGGTTATGTTTTAGAAAATGTTAGGTATTCCAAGTTATAGTATGAAGTTATTTTAATCGATGTTCAAATTTTCATCCTTGGGAACACTAATTGTGAAGGAAAATGTGTACAAAAGGCTTTCCATTGGAAGTATAGGAAGCAAAATTACTTGACTTCCACCCTAATAGTGTGGGATAAGGGCGATGGAATGGATCCCGATCTTATGTCCTGACTTTTGACTCCATTTGTCCCCTTTTCAATAGGGTTACTCTCCAGGTGGTCCCCTACCACATACTAAAATTTCATCGAAATCTAACCATTTTTGCGCACCTTATGACGCATAAGGACAATTGAATGAATTCCTCTTATGTCGTGACCTTTGACTCAACTTCACCCATTTTCAACAGGGTTCGTCCCCTGGTGGTCCCCTACCACATACTAAAATTTCATCGAAATCGAACCATTTTTACGTGAGTTATCGTGCCGGCAGACGGACGGAAAAAGCTGGAGCATATACGCTTCAACCTACGGTTGAAAAGCGTAAACCAGGAGAAATCTATTCCTTATTTAGAACCAGTTCAGAGGAAAAAACTGGCTGGCGCCGTAGGACAATCCTTTGCCGGTTCGGGGATTCAAACTGCTCAACTGACGATTAGCTAGAAGCCAGCTCCCCTAACCAGTTGGGAGACACTAGATTTTGAAATAACGATGCAGTTGAATGATATAAGTCTTCTTTATCACTTTTTGAACTATACAGAGAAGTTAACTACATGCAAACCTTTCTTAACACATATTTAATATCTACGACTTCTAATTGAAGTGAACTGTTATCCTCCATCCTGAACTTTCACTTCACAGACAGTTCCTATTCGCATTATTGAAGTCATAGTGTAAGTGTCCTTGCTATTAGCTATTCATCTCAGTATGTACCTAAATTAAATTTATCACCAAGTTCTCTTGCAAAAGCGGGTGCATTATGTGGCAATTTCCCCACAAGGTTTTCTTGTCTCAGAATGTTTAAAAAGGCTGTTTAAGACATTACGTTTCCATAATTTAAGCAGAAAACTGAATTGAAATGCCTGTTTAGAGGTTAGGCTCCAAAACCATGTAAATGTTTACAGGGAAGAATAAGCGGGCTGCAACTTGCGTTGGTTAACCCCAAACCAGTTAGGCTGCACAGTACGTTAAATAGCAACAGTGGAGCCTCAAAGAAAAGGGAGCAGACGAAGAAGGTGCGTCATCGGAACCAACGAGGCTAATTTGTCTTCAGGACGATGGCTCCTTTTTCACATTAGCTGGACACTAACCAGGAACCCTCAGTCTCCAAGACGCAAGCGTTAACTTTACTACCAGGAGAAAGAATCGTTGCGAGAAAAACTCTGCAGTTTAATCCAATGCTCAAGGACCTGAGCTACATACGCCGATGAGCCATTACATTATGACCACCTATCTAATAAGCTGTAGGACTCCCTTTAGCCCTCAACGAGGCATCTATTCTATGAGGTGGCGATAGGTATCATGGGGTATCTGGTACCATAATGTCAACAGCAGGTCCTCCAGTTCCCGCACATTTCGGGGTGGTGGTAATTTAACACTAACCCGCTTTTCCAAGTCGAACCACAAATGTTAGATTGGGTTCGTGTCAGGCGAACTTTGAGGCCAAGGTATTAACAGAAAGCCATCAGCATGTTCCTCGAACCATTCCTTGACGGTTCTGGCAGTGTGGCATGGCACATTATCCTTCTGGTAATTGCTATCACCAGCAGGAAACAGTTGCCACGAATGAGTGAATTTGGTCCGCAACGATGTTTACATACCCGACAGCTGTCAGATTGTGCTATTGGAACAATGGGGCCTAAAGTGTTCCAAGAAAACATCGCCCACAGCATAACACCGCCGCCGGCCAGTTTCCGCCCAACAGTGCATCAAGTTGCCATAGCCGCAGTTGGTAATCTGAGTATCTGCGCTAGGCCGTCTACGAGATGCGCTAGAAATCTTGATTCGTCAGACCAGGCCACTTTTCTTCCAATCATCTACGGACCAACCTATGATCTTGGGCTCATTTCATGAGTTGTTGGCGATTACATGTAGTGAACATTGGGGCCCCGGCTGGGTCTTCGGCTACGCAGGCCCATGCGCAGGAGGCTGTGATGAACTGTGTGCTGAGACACATTACCCTGATTACCACTGTTGTCCCTGCGGTCGCTGTGAATAATAAGAGAGTCCCGGCTCCACTCTAGAATCAATGAGCTGTGGACGATACGGCTGGATGACGGTTCGTCGTTTGGCCATCTGTGCACCACTTTTGACATTTATTCACTACAGCGGCAGTGAACAAACCACAAGCCGTGCAGTTTCCAAGATAGTTCTCAGGCGCCGTGCCACCATAATTTGCCCTTTATCAAACTACGATAAATCGGCAGCTTTTCCATTCCGACTCCTAACGCTACTAACCGAAAGCCGGTCCTCCGGCTGTATATACACTGCTGTGTGAACTTCACCTGCGCCACCATTGGGTCTACAGGCGCTCATTTCTCTAGGCTGGGGTTGGTCATAACGGAATGGATCATCGGTGTATACTAAATTAGCGTGGTAGATCTGCCAAGTGAATCTAGATCTGCCATAACGCAATGTAACAGTGTTATTTTCTATTTATTCCTGGGTAGGAATCGTTCCATTCTAAATAATTGTTTATGCCTCAGAAGTGTAGAAAATTGCTATTACCTTGCTTTTGTGGCCAGGACAGCGATATTTTGAAATTTACTTTCAGGACCTAGGTTGGTTCAGGGCTGAGTAAACTTGAACTTTTGGAACTTTCTAGAAGTATGGAGAACCATCCAGAACTTTCCAGTGATTAAATAGTGGTATAAATACTGTGTACTGATGCCCACCAGTTCAGTTTGATACACATCCACATATTTCTGAGATTGCATCACGACATTACAAGCATCCAGCAGACGCATTTTGCTATGTTTGCTGCAAATTTATTAAGAACGAAAAAGTACTCCATGGAAGCATCTGCTAAAACGTGAGGCATATAAGGCTTATTTAGGCTTTTCTATTGGGAATCAAGAGAAACACTGGGCATCTCATTTCACCTGCGAGCACTGCAACAAAATTCTGGATAGTAAGAGGGAAGGCTGTTCCTAGCTTGGATGGCGAAATTTTGCTTATAATTTAACGTTGAGCAAATATATACTGTATATTTCAAAGTTACTAGAATCTTACACTTTAAACATGGGTGAATTTTGTTTTTATTACAATCTTATTTTGTTCTTTTGCAGGATGGTGCAGAAGGGAAAGAGCCATGAAGTTTGCCATCCCAGCAATTTGCCAGGAAGCCACCGACCATTCAAGCAATTGCTACTTCTGCATGGCGGATCCTTACAAGCGTCGGACTAACAAGAATACACCTGTTATCAAGTATCCGGACATTCAGTCATTCCGGTTCCACACTGGCCCGAGTCTCCCAGTTCCCACTCCGGTGTAAAAAACAGTCTTCAGAAGAGAGTAAGTTGGAGAGCGAGGAAGATGTTTGAAATCCTAATTACAATCTGAGAGGTGGAGTTGAGTGAGAAACCCATACTACCCCCACCAAAGAGACCACAGTGACTAGAGAAGAGACCTTGGTCTTAAAAAGTCCAGTGCCGAGGTTTTGAAGTCTAGGTTCAAGCATTGGAACTTGTTGGATGAAAGTGTACAAGTCGCAGATCAGAGGAAATCAATATTTTTACAGCTTCGTCCGTCAAAATGGGTTCAGCTTCTGCCACAAAGTGACCGATCTGTTAGAGGCAATTTGAATCATCTATAACCAAAACAAGTGGAGCCTCTTAATTGACAGCTCATCCGGAAGCCTGAAAGCACTTGCTCCCTAACTGGAACTAGTACCAGATTCTTCCCCTGGCTCACTGTGCACCTCAAAGAGGATTAAAACAGCATCAAGAGTGTGCTAGACTTTTAAATATGAGTACGGCTGGGAGGTAATCGCAGACCTCAAAATGGTGGCATTCTCGAGTCTCCAAGGCAGTTTTACCAAATTGCCCTGCTATATTTGCCTTTGGGACAGCAGGGACACCAAGGCTCATTATGTAGGAGCCATTGATGGACTCCCGGAAAGTGCCGACGCCACCACTGCACATCAAATTGGGCCTTATGAAACAATTTGTCATAACTAGTTAAGGAGTCTGCAACCTCCAAGTACCTGTCAGACTTCTTTCCTAAGCTGTCAGAGGCAAAGCAGGTGTCTGCGTGGGACCACAGATCCTACAGTGCAAGGAAGTCCCAATATGCTCACTACAAAAGGAAAAAGCAGCTTGGAACAGTTTTGTCTCAGTCGCTGGAGCTTCTTTTGCAGTCCATTTTGCTTGTTCACCAGTCTCAAACAGCTCCATAGTGGTAGAGTACTATGGAACTGGTTGAGACTGGTGAACAAGCAAAATGGACTGCAGGATGCCCCTCAAAGTCCACATCCTTGATGCTCATCTTGATAAACTCAAGAACATCGAAGCGTACCCGGAGGAATAAAGTCAGCGCTTCCACTAGGATATACTGGACTTTGAACGTCGCTACCAAGAATAGTATAACGAGAACATGATCGAAGACTACATTTGGGGCTGATTCATGAGAATGATTTACAATAGTCTTAAATCTCGAAAAACCATTCACTTCTAAATCTTGTGTGTGGTCACTTTGATACAACTGTTTTATAAATACATGTTAATTTTGATTGACATGTTTTTATTTTATGTGAACTGAAAGACCCAAATTTGTCTGTTTCCTCATTAGAAATAGGTAAATTTCAAAATATCACTGTCCTGGTCACAAAAGCAAAGTTTGTGGGGAATAATTGCCATTTTCTATTATTTGTTGGTACACGCAATCTGGAAATAATTACTACCAAATAACAAGATTTAATGGATTATTCATTAACGACTGCAGTTTATGAACTAACTGCAAAGCTGAACTGGGATCTGCTTTGTCGTAAGAAATTTCCACTCGCCAGACCTAAATTCGCTGGATATCTGGACCACTGCATCCAGACGAATGCTATAAGTGGGATTGTTGTTATGACTGACACGTGAGACATTGAAGATTAAATAGTGCGACTTTTGTTGTGCTGTAGATCTGAGATCTATGACGCAAAATCCATATTTTACAGAACATTTTGTCGCAGCAAAATACATGAGGTAGGCTCGAGTAGTGGGTAAGCCAACACCAATCAAGTGGATTTCCAGCTGGTAGAACACGTACTTTGTTACTTTCACAGTTCAACATTGGTTCACATTGATACTAACTCTGGACTGTCAAGAAACCAAAAGTTTTGAAAGTCGCAGCCAACTTTCCACTCCATTTTACACAGAAGACTTAGCAAAAATGTTACCCAGAGATGAAACGCCTATGTTTTACAGATTACCGTACAAGGAAACAGTGCTACACGACTTATACACAGGAGCGTCCGTAAAATCTTTGACTTTACAAAATCTTTCACGGCTGTGCCTTTTCAAATTCCTGCGAGTTTCAGTCAAGTCTGGATTTACGTTCTGCCCACAGTCTATTTTGAGACTAAAAACAGTTTCGCATTTTAGGAAAGCATACCGAACAGCAAGTTAGAAGCATTTATAAGAGTTGTCAAGACTTAACCTATGTGGAAAAAAATTTCCCTCTCCATAGCCAAAACGACGCTCACTGTTTTATTCCTAGTTTTCTGTTTAAAACTGACCTCAGCGCCTAAGAAATTTGGATGTCTTCTCCACAACATGTTAACGAATGAGTCATGGAGAGGACAAATGACGAAGGATGATCTCTACCTAGATGTACACTGAGCTTTTACGAGGGATAAGACATACCCTTAAGTTTTGAAACAGAAGTTTGTAAGCCGTAACAGTACAAAGCAACGTGGTATTTGTGAACGTTTGCTTCGCCACAGGGACGTCGCTAGACTTCAAAATCAGGATGGGAGACGGGTGGGCGAGCATCATTTTTTTTTTGGGGGGGGGGGGGTTAAGCTTGATGGCAACTTTTTTTTCGAAACACTGAAAGAACGAATTTTTAATGCTCTTTTCTTTTAAATTTAGAATAAACTACAACCATGAGCAACTCGATAGGTTATAAAGCAGTCGCCCGTCCCTAATTTAAGGTCACTGGTTCCAGGAAAGTGAGCCCGTACGGTAAGACGAACACAACATCCATGCCTCACGAGATTCGAACCCGGACTCTTCTGACGAATGCTCATAAGCCAGCGATTAGGCCACTGCGTCACCGGGTCTGCTTCAATGCTTTTAACTACCAGCTACAGAAGAATTCGTGCTATTCCGACCCTCTCCACCTGAACACATACATCGATCTGACTAGTTACGCCACTGGTGTAAGATAAGTGTTAGTAGAATGTCGCCTTCAAACTTTTAGCTTGCTCTGGATGCAGTGTCTAATTTTTTTTTCAAGCTTTTTCGTTTTTGCTTACGAAAATGCTACTGTACTTGAATTTAAAATAAAAATGTTTGTTTATCCAACTCAAATTTAAGCGTTGTGTCCCGCAGGCAATACCTCCCTCCTCGTAAGCTTCCTTCGACTTACACTGCTATCCTACAAAGCAGTAGTCAGCCACTTTTTGCACTTTCACTGTCCCGGGGCCAATTTTGTAGAGAAAACAAACAGCAGAGCAATTAGTAATTACCACCCTCACTGAATTCCTACTTACCCTCCTCATTCGCCCCCTGCACGTACAAACATGAAAAAGAGGATAAACTAAGGAATTGAAACAGCGGAGGATTTAATTTTCATGACCCTAGGGATGCTAATTTTATAATCTTTCTACGAAGAAGTAAACAACGCACTTCCTAGGGGGGGGGGATACGTAGAGTTACATGAAGTACAATAAGACTTGTTACTTGGCAAGTCCAGATTATATTTTAAGGTTAAATATGTTAGAAATGACCCATTTTGAACTAGGTGGTCGGCAGGGTGGGAGAGACAAATTTCAGGGTGGGCTCAAGCCCACCATCGCACCCCTTGGCGACGTCCCTGCTTCGCCAGTGAGCTCAGAGTTCCGATACGAAGGAAAGACTACAGAGGATTAACCCCCCCCCCCCCCCCAACAAGATTTTGACAGAAGTATTGAAAAATTGCTTAAACATGCAAAGATTCTGAAACAATCAGTCAAATATTTATAGCTACATCGCATGAGATTTACTGATAAACCCCACTGCTGCAACACGATTGGGTTCCAGATCGGAGTTCAAAAGTTACGGTCAGCAGTTACTCCACCTTGAATATAAAATTTATCCATTTGCATTAGGGAACCAAGCCTCCCCTTATTACATTAAGGTAATTTCATTAACGTGTTTGAGTTGGGTTTTTTTAAACTTAAATTCGCTTA
This sequence comes from Macrothele yani, assembly GCA_039090855.1. Lineage (NCBI taxonomy): Eukaryota > Metazoa > Arthropoda > Arachnida > Araneae > Macrothelidae > Macrothele > Macrothele yani. The sequence continues at coordinate 59,551,150 of CM076997.1, read as the reverse complement.
AAGGAACTCTGGAATATTTAAAAGCCAATAATTATCTTGTCATGAAATACTCAACTGCCTATGAAGTACCGTGTTCTTTTATTCGTATAAAAATACTAGGCATGATTTCAGATAAAGTTCATTGATGCAGTTATTCCCGCTTATTCGCCAATAATGCATCAAATGCAGGTATTGAGAAAAATTATGTTCTAACGCTATCAGCTTTAGTCATCTGACTCACTCCAAAGCTTCGCTACAACTCATTTTCACTTAATCCACGAAGCACAGTCCCCAAAATCCGTCGAGTTAATGAGGAATTCATTTTTTGAGACAGCTAACTAGCAGATTAAGCTATAGGGCTGTAGTCACTGCTTATGCCTCACTGAAGTTGAACTCAAATTTGCTTCCTGTAAGACAAATTGTGCGGCCGCTGCGATCTCCCATTAGAAAATGGACTTTATAGCAGTCAGCCTGGTTTACTGAAGCCACCTTATGTACTCTAAATCAATGGGCTAAGTAATCCCATTTCCACAAAGTCACGAGGCTTTGACCTTAACGTTTATTTAGTGAAAACTCGCGCAGAGGGCCGTATTTCGCAAGAGATCGCTGAAACGTACTAGATTAATATACTAAGGTCATCTGCACGGACGCCAAACCCCGACCAACTGAAAGTGTTATCCCCGTAAAGTTTTAAGACTTGTTTCGTTACGGCAGGACGTATAAGTCTTGTATCGAAGTAAGTTTTAGACACTTCGCTAAAGCGGGTTACATAAAATCATTGAAACACACAAAGCGCCGCCCCGGTGGCGCAGTGGTCTAAGCTGTGGCTTCTGACCTTTCGTCAGAGATGGGTCCGGGTTCAAATTTCAATGAGGCATGAATACTGTGTTGGGGAAAGGCCCTCTCCTTTCCCTGGAACCATCGACCTTAAATTAGGGACTGTAGTGCCGCCCCAAAGTGCGGTGAACAAAAGGAACACAGTGAGCAACTCGTTGGACTGCTTATAACCCAGAGTTTCTCACTGTGGTCATTAAACCCTTAATAAAAAAAAACCCACCCAGAATCTTCAAATAGTTAAAGTCCAGACCGCCAGGTACCCAGATTACTTTTAGAAGTGGGAGGCAGCCGTTTCACCTGATAAGGTAAATTCTACCATCCTAGTCCTACATGCGCAGGAGGATTCTCCCAGCAGCTAAATTCTTGGGTTTTGCAAAACTCATTTCAGAGCAAATAGCACTTCAGGAGCAACTATGAATTCTTCAACTGTCTTCGGTTTCGCAGAAGTCAGTTTCAAGTTCCCTTCACGACTTTATGCCTCTTCAGTTGCTTACCTCCCCCTCATACACTTTCAGATATATGCGCACTCTTTCACGGAGGTCTTGTACTGAACTAGCTCTCCTTCCTCTGATGTACAGTTTCATGCTAGCTTGACACAGGAACTTGCTCCTCACCTGCTCGTGCACAGAGTCCTGAACAGTGGTCAGGATGTCCTCCACACTATAGCGGGGCTGAAGAACAAGTTAGATTAGTGTCCTGGTTTGGCAAACTTTTGTATGACATTTACAATTTTGTATATAATCCTTCCTTGACAGCTTTCCATCCATAGGAATTTGAGCACTTCATCCAGTGGAGCTTCAAAACCAGACTTCAGCGATGAGAAATACAGAATACTCTTCCACTATCTGTCCCACAACATCTTCACAGGGCAGTAAAGCACCATCGAGTCATCCGCAGGCACAGCTTCAATCAAGGAGCCATTGCAAGGGAAGAACCTCACCACGTACTAAGATTTTTTTAATTTGTAAGCACATCCCTACAGATGGTGTATCTAGTACAGGAATTGCTATAGTGATATTTACAGTGATTAACAATCCTGCAAAACATGCTTTACGAAAAAAATGACCTACATTAAAAATATCTGAACATTCTTCAAATGAGTTGTGAAGCCTGCATTTTGCATAACCGAGAATATTTTCCAGCATTTGTCCAGCAAAATGGCACTGCAAATAGTTCCACTTTGTCCTCTGTGAACGTGGGAAACAAACTTAATTGGTTTACAGTTTGAGTATCAATCTCTCCATTTATGATACCGTAGAGGAACTTTAGTTGGAGAGCCTTCCTTTTCGATTGCAGAGTGGTAGTCTTTGAGAATAACAGATCAGCCGTCGGAATGTCCGCTGTATAAACACCAGTTTATTTATAAAGAGGTTTCTAAGAATTTTTTTTTTAAAACTTCCTCGATTTCATTTACTAGAGTTATGAGGCTAGGGCTCCAAATGATCGCCGCATATTCCAGAGAGGATCTGACCGTAGTCTCAAAAATACGAATAAGTGAGTATTCGAGAAATACTTTGAATGTCGCATGATAAATCCAAGATTTCTATACGCTGTACGAACAATTTTTTTGATATGACTTAAAATCCAAGTTCGGATCAAACGTGATTCCAAAGTCCTGGGCATCGTTTGTCCGGCTAAGAGAATAGCCGCCAGCTTTGTAGTCAAAAGGAAACTACATGGACACAGATGTTGAGGTGGTTTAACTTACACCACTGGAGCAGGTTATTGAAGTCAGTTTGAAGAGCAACACAGTAATCAGGAGTCTGTACATTGCGATAAAGCTTGAGACCAGCGAACAAGAGAGGGGTCATTCATGTATGCGGAAAATGGAAGTGGTCCTAAATTAAGAGTTTTGGGGTATAACAGACGTGACAGATCAGAAATGTCGTAAATACCAGACTGGGGATCAGTTGAAGAGATAGGACTTAAAGACATCAGATTACAGAGGCCAAGACAGCTTAATTTCTTGAGTAAAATGCCATGATTACCAAAACTTATTTCATTCATTTTCTGGTACTCGAAGGTGGTCAGTTCTTTCCTGAGCACATGTTATCACGACCATCACTTTAACGGCATTCAAAACTTACTGGATGTACTAGGAGGACCACACTAATGGAACACTGTCGCTTCCACTAAGACATTTCGCCAAGGATACGGAGTGACAGGAGTTTTCACTACTGAATCAGGCGAAACACTGCAGTCCTTTCGAAAATTCTTTCATCGTCTGAAGCTAACCGGCTCACATTTGTGGTTTTACCTGGCGTTCGAACTGGAGAAAGGATTGCTTGTTTTCCTGAACAGCGATATTCTGCATAAACTGTACCATTACAAAAAGTAGAACTTTAGTTATTCACAAAGAACACCCCCCCCCCCCCCCAACGAATTATATCAATCTGTTCCAAAATTGAAATATTAAATTAGAAGTACGAATAGATTAACAAATAGCAGCACATCGTTTTCGTATTACAACTCACAAAAAGCGAAACAAGCACTTGTCCATACTGAAGAACTTTCATGGGTAGCTTTGTTAGAAAAGCTACGAAGATGGCAAATTTCCTAAACTTTCTGCAACAAAGTTGCATTATGATTTCAAATAAAAAAAAAAAGAATCTTGTTTACACCGCTTTTCATCAACTGATCAAAGTTGAGTAAAGTTTGTAGGTCTATAGAATAAAGCAATCAGTACTTTGCACATCACCATTTCCATTTGTTAGGTAGTCTCATAAATTTACACTTCACTACTTAATGCATAGTATTTCAGCAAAACCTGAAATAACCGAAGTGGTCCATAGAAAAATTGAATGCAACCCCCATCTCATCTAATTAAGATGAGCTGTTATGGCTCCTGAGGAATTACTTTTCATGCAACTGACACTTGCGTAGCAGGTTCGGAAGCATTGGTTTTAAAAGGCAAAGCGAAGTTACTTCTCGACCTTAGATAGAAAGCTTCTTCGTATAGTTTATTAACTGCATCTTTAAAATGACTTATTGATGCCAAAGTCAGAGGACTAATTGTGAAGTTCTCCAGAAATAGTTGCAAGAACATTTTCGCGTCTGCTGTAACGTATTCCTTGAATTTCAGTCACTAAAACTGACAATAGATTTAGCAACAGACTTAAGACATCCGTACTGCCTTAAGCCAGTCATTCAATGTAGTCCAGAGATTCTGCATAACAACTTCTGAGGAAATCTGATGTACGGGATTTCCAGTTTCAATATAATGCACGGTGGCAGCCTATGACGGTCTGCTATGCATTACAACATCACTGATTTTTTGCTTTTTTACTGACCACTTACGGTACCTGACCTTCGGTTAGCCAACCTCCAATCAACTGGGAGAAACTGATTAGTGTTTGCTTCGTTACAGCAGAAGGAAATTATAACACTTCAGTACATAGGATTTCCATTGTATACAAGTAGAATACAATGTTCTACATCCTCTACTATTCCACCCAGTTCATTTTCTCGGGTATACATAGGAACGGGACGACTTACACCTAAGGTAAATTGCAATCATTGCCTTACCTGCACTGAAGAACTCTTCGACGAAATCCCCAAATTCCATGGAAGGCAATCCAATTTTAAAGTCAACAGCAAAACATGAGACTTATCCATAAGAGGTTCACAGAACTTGTTCATGTTTTTTACCGCATCTTGTTGCTTAACACTTCATGGAATACAGAATTTTCACCCCTTAAGCACATTCACCTTAGAGTTCATACACGAACAGACTCCACTCCGGTGTAGGTATCCATACTGCTCTGAGTTTGCTCTTCCAATGCGCACTGCCCCTCAGACATTAGAAGAAATTCGATTTGACGAGGAGCCCTGATGAAGCTACAACTTCGTGTCCTAGTTCGGCAAGTTTTCGCTGAATAATCTTTCCTTTATAATTTCCTGTTTATAAGTTGGGCACATGCCTCGTATTGAGATTCACAACACTAACTCCAGACTAACAGTTTCAGCACAGGGATATTTGTCCACATATCGACCCCACAGAATCTCCATCGGGCTCCAGATTAGTGAAAGTCAGTCATCCACTTCACGAACAGTTTTAACATTGGAAATTCTCATAACACCATCGTATGTGTAGAATTGCAATCAAATTTAAAAAAAAAAAAAAAAAAAGAAGCTTTTAGCAGGCTATCAGCAAACTTCAGATGCACGAAGGCCACACCAAGATTGTTCCTACTCTTTCGGTGTGCTTCATACGTAGCATTATATCCATCACTCCAAGATCACTCACAAGACACACAAAGGAAAACTCCAGTCTAGATCTCTTTCTTGTGCTCAGATTCTGCTCTGTGAATCAGAAAGTGTTACAACAGATATGCATCCACAGCTGTTCTAAAACAAGATTTGTCTTTATACTCGCTTGAAGATAGACACTTCAGTCCCCTAAGGAATAGTTTATTTGTAACTTAATGCAAGAGCCGTAGTTTTCAACAGAGCGAGACAAAAAGGGATTTAAGAAATTCAGCGTAAATATCGGAGACCATCCGTTTCACAAGGTAATTAACATGATCTGGCAGCCTCCCTAATTTAATCTAGTTCCACGCACAACTAGGCCTTTTTCAAGGAAAAACTAGGTGACTTATCTGAAGGAGCCACCACAGAACCTCGAACTATTTTTACATGTACTTTTAAGTTCACAAGAGATTGATGCACCACAGGATGTGCACGCTGTCCATATTAAGCATATGCTCCAAGTCCATTAGTGCGCATTCCTCAACAGATATCCAGCTTCCTCCATCTTAACAAGGTGCCGTAGGACGAACAGCTTCAAACCTGTTTAGTACACTTTTGGCATGCCACCAAAGCTCCACTGTATAATCCTTGTTTGGAAACTGCCTACCCAGAAGAAATCTGGCATTTCGTAAGTGTCTTCATAACGTCAGTCCTAGATTACAGTAAAAAACCAGAAGAGATTTCCAAGGTTTCTTCAGTGTTTCCATAAGAATATTAAGCGCTTTTTCCACCGCAGTGACTTAACATAAGGTCTACAGGCGCCGCACAGTAGAAGCCGCATCAGGAATCCAATTAAAGTTCGAAAAGTCTGCCTGTTGTAACCGGTCGTCGGACGTCTCACGAACGAAAGTAAGGCGTAAGCATTTCATATTCGAGCACTGCGCTGAATACGAAGTTTCACGTCCAGACAAGACTGATAATAGCTTTAAAGCTTTTTTCACCTCAGTGCCTACGTGCAAGACTTGAAGGGCAGTCATAAGGTGCAGCTAATCCACCGTAGTCACTTCACCAGCGCAGTGTTACTCTCAGTCACATCAAAACATTGGTGGCACTTTACGTAAGACCCAGCAGTTTTACAACCTCAGATTCCTTCATTTTCAATAGAAGTGTCTTCTAGAAAGTTGAGTGTACAAAAAAACAAGCTTCATTAATACAGCCAGTTTTGCTCTATCAAATGCCTTATTTAGTGATAAACAGGTAATATTGGAGTCTTCCCAGAGGCTAATTACAAAGCTTTAGCAATTCCTGCCCGTGCACTTATAGAACTAAGTCTTTCTACAGTGAAAGACGAAAGAGGCAAGTCATAAATTGGTTACTCTAAAATCTAAGGATTTCTTGAAAGTACAAATCCATTGAACAACTGGGAAACAAGAGAATAACCCGAAAGTAAATCGGAAGTCTTCGAAATTGCCAGAAGTGACCTACAACGAATTCCCGAGAACAATTCAGACTTCCGATCTTACAGAGGCTGGTTTTTAACAACCCACAAAAGATTTTGCAGAAAAGTTAATCGCGTCAAAAACCTTTAAAACCGACTCAAGAGAGCTCTGGCAGATGTTTTGAAGTAGATCATTTGTATTGAAGAACACTTCGAAGAGTTCCCTTCACTGCAACAGTTTTTTAAAACTTCTATACTTGGGCACTCTCCATGTCATGGCATTTACTGCCAAAATTGCGCAGTCTCCAATGTAGAGTAGCTTTCTAGTAGAAACAGGTCAATCTTTTGTTCGGGGTTGAACAAGCTCATCAATGGTCTAAGGAGTCTGGTGTTCTAGTTCAAGGCCAGTACCGTATGACAAGCATCACCTATGCCTCAGAAGTTTTGCCTCTTACTATTACCATTGGGGCTGCTGGGAGTAGTTACCTCAAAGTCTGTTTGTACAGCATAACTAGTACATGATCACTCAATGCTTTAATCTTTTACAGTATGACCTAGGTCATATTGTGTTACAGCCAGAGGAATTTTTTTTTTCAGTCACGGACTCTGACACAAAGTACTTTCCTACAAATCGCGGCTCCACGATTTCTAGCCACTTACGAAAACATCTAGATCACAATCCAAAAGTTCTGGTTAGAGTATATAGGAGCATTTACCAGAATGACCCCTGTCTGGTCAAAAGCACTAAAACTACGGGCCCGGAGACTTCTTTCCCCCTGGAACAGGTTCGTTGATTTTCGGCCCTCAGAACGCATACAAGGAACACTTACCCTACATCAAGAAAAGACGTTGACAAACAAGAAACGACACAAAAAAAAAATCCTCAGACTGAAACGCCCCTCCAACAGACGTACCACTATACAGCATCGAAAGCTTACATTCGCGCCTAAATCAAAGTCTGTCCACTTCACGGCATTTAGTTATAACTATTGCCACACTCATTTCTGCCAATTTATAGACAGACTTTGTGGTTCGTTTAATTTGCATGAAAAAGCGAAATGAACTGCGCTATTTTCGAGTTCGGTCTTTGCTATGCAAATTCTTGACTTGCCATTACATCTCTCTTTTTTTTTTATTGAATTTTTTTATCGGAGTTTTAACGACAACAGTGAGCAACTCAGTGGGCTATAAGCAGTCGCCCTTCCCTAATTTAGGGTAACTGGTTCCAGGGAAGGGAGAGAGTTAGCGCCGTAAGGCAAACACAACACCCATGCCTCACCGGGATCCGAACCCGGACCCATCTCGGATGAATGATCAGAAGCCATCGCTTAGACTACTGCGCCACCGGGGCAGCAATTATATCTTTGAAAATATTTATATATATATATTTATATTTTTTGTTTGCGTGTTTAAGAACCACAGTGAGCACTCAATGGGGTGTAAGTAGTCGTCCGTCTCTAGTTTAGGGCCACATGTTCCAGGGACAGTAGTGAGCTGGTGCCGTAAAACAAAGAAACTATCCATGCCTCATTCAGGGGTTAAGCCCAAACCTATGTCGGAGGAATGATTAACATACGCTATCTCGTACCACTTGGCCACCGGGGCGGCTCTTTAGAACCACTGTTCCTAAATTATGGACGGCCAACTGCTTATGTAAGTTGCTCGTGGTGGTCGTTAAGCACCGAAAAGAATACCAGAGAAGTAACGATAATTTAGTTGAACGGAGACAAAATATTTCCTTCAAGAAGTAGTTTTTCATTTTGATGGATAAATAGCTACTATGCCTCTCCAGGTAAAGGAAATCAGTGGGCTGCCCCAGTGGCAGAGTAGTAAGACGTGCTGGTTTCTCGCTAGTTGTTCTAGATGAGCCCTGGTCTGATTCGCAGCCTTAAATGAGGCATAAATGCCTGACACTGAGGCATAGACAACCAAATCATTGGCCGCGAAAAATGACCCACGGCATTGGCCCTCACCCCGGACCTGGTGGCCCTAAATCAGGGACGAACGGCTGCTGGTTGCCTCATGGTGGTCATTAAACCTGGAAACAAGGAAAAACAGCATCCCGGTGGTCTTTCCATGGGTCTGAGGTGCTGGCTTCTGACCATTCGTCCAGGGTCGGGGTTGTAGTACCGGATGAAGAATGAATAGTGTATTTGTCTGATGACGCTGATTCTGTTCCTTCCATAGGGCTTGGCCGTAAAATAGTGACGGGCGACTGCTTATCATCCTTAGATTTGCGCATGGTAGTCGTTAAACCTCGGGAGAAAAATCAGTGGAACCGCAAGGCTTCTACCAGTTTTTATTTTCGACTTTTGAAATAATAACTGAGTGCTTATAGTACCTGTCTGTCCTTCAATCTATCAGTCTGTGTGTGAGCATGATATATGTTTATCTGTTAGTCGGATTAAAGAATTTTGCAACGGGTGGCACAATGGCAATGATAAAGTAGGAATTCGTTGTTTGTTTCTTTATTTGTTTCACGGCTTAACAAGCGCCATGAGCAAATGTCAAGGTTATAAGAAATCGCCCATTCCTAATTTAGAACCACCGGCTCTAAATTAGGAATGGGAGACAGACGGTATCGTAAGACAAACACACGACCCATGCATCACCAGGAACCAGAACCCAGGCCCGATTAGGACGAATGGTCAGAAACTTATGCGTCTGACCATTGGGAGATTGTTTTTTTAATTTCGGTAATGCATTGACTCTAGGGGAGCGAAAATAAACGCATTTTTATGTTTGTCACGATGTTTATATTTATAAAGTTAGACTGCACTTAAATTCGATGCTGGAACTATAAGCAATCAGCCCGGTGCCTGAGTGGCCATGGGTGTAGGTTTCTGGCTGGTCATCCGAGCCTGGCTCGGGTTTGAACCGCTGAATGCTTGCCCACGGCGCTGGCTCTTGCCTGAATCAAGAGCCCCAAATTAGGGATGACGGCGCTGGCCCTCTCGGGAATCAAGGGCTCCAAATTAGGGACGACGGCGTTGGCCATCGCCAGAATCAAGGGCTCCAGATCAGGGACGAGTGTCTGCTTATAGCTCCAAGAGCTGGTCGTGGTGATCGTAAGCCCACTGTCTCCCTCCCTCCAAAAAGAAAAAAATCAAGGGCCCCAGATCAGAGACGGGTGTCTGTTTATAGCTCCAAGAGCTGGTCGTGGTGATCGTAAGCCCCTCTGTCTCCCTCCCTCCAAAAAGAAAAATCAAGGGCCCCAGATCAGAGACGGGTGTCTGTTTATAGCTCCAAGAGCTGGTCGTGGTGATCGTAAGGCCCTCTGTCTCCCTCCCTCCAAAAAGAAAAATCAAGGGCCCCAGATCAGAGACAGGTGTCTGTTTATAGCTCCAAGAGCTGGTCGTGGTGATCGTAAGGCCCTCTGTCTCCCTCCCTCCAAAAAGAAAAATCAAGGGCCCCGGATCAGAGACAGGTGTCTGTTTATAGCTCCAAGAGCTGGTCGTGGTGATCGTAAGGCCCTCTGTCTCCCTCCCTCCAAAAAGAAAAATCAAGGGCCCCAGATCATAGACGGGTGTCTGTTTATAGCTCCAAGAGCTGGTCGTGGTGATCGTAAGCCCCTCTGTCTCCCTCCCTCCAAAAAGAAAAATCAAGGGCCCCAAATCAGAGACGGGTGTCTGCTTATAGCTCCAAGAGCTGGTCGTGGTGATCGTAAGGCCCTCTGTCTCCCTCCCTCCAAAAAGAAAAAAAGAACCACGGCAAAAGTGTTCATTCATTTCTTTCTTGCAGCATGCAAAGTTTACCCTTAGATTGCACAGAATACACTGAAGAGCAATTGAATTAGAGACAGCTGGCGTTACACAAATATGGCGCTGCGAGCGGCCCTGTAAACGGAAACGACATGACATATGCAGCGATCCGACAATATAACGAGTGATGCGACAGGAATCAGTAACAGTCGGACGCAGTATGGGTAAGACGAAGGATCTAAGCGCTTTTGATCGTGGGCAAATTGTTGGGGCCCGAAGAATGTGTCACTATATCTCGGAAGTCGTGCAGGCACTGGGATTTTCACGAACCACTGTGTCACGGGTGCACCGTGAGTACATCGAATCCGGTAAAACCATCCCTGCAAGAGCCAATTGCTGTGGACAACAGCGTGTGGATGAGCGGGGTCATCGTCAGTTAGGTCGCATTGTAACTGCGGAAAGACGGGCCACAGTGCATGAAACGCCTCGGCAATTTAACGCTGGTGCACAAAAACGTGTAAGCAGCCACACCGTCCAGAACAATTTTCTCGTTATGGGGTACAGAAGCCATCGTCCCACGAGGGTACCGCTGCTGACCGCCCATCACAGGGTGCAAAAATTAGCATGGGCGAGGGAACATCGCCGCTGGACCCTAGACATGTGGAAAAATGTTGCCAGGACTGATGAGTCGAGATCCACGTTGGTACATGTGAATGGCAGGATACGAGTACGGCACAGACCTCATGAAGCGGTGGATCCTTCTTGCCAGCAGGGTACTCTTCAAGTTGGTAGGGGTGACATTCTCGTCTGGGGACTGTTTACGTGGACTGAAATGGGACTCCTGGTACGTGTGACATCGTCAATAACAGGTCAACGTTACCGGGATATCCTGGGCGACCATTTCCTCCCTTTTGTGCGTCTTCGACATCCCACGAGGGACCTCAACGTGCAACAAGAAAATGCACCGTGCCATCGCTCCCGAATTGTATCTGAATGGTTGGATGAACACTCCACCGACGTGACCTCACTTCCTTGGGCAGCTAGGTCACCTAACCTCAATCCCATCGAGCACATCTGGGATGCCATCGAGAGAGATGTTCAAGGCTCTGACCCCCCTCCATCAAATCTTCGTGAACTGTGGGAACTTGTTCAGGGGTCGTGGATCCGTATGGCTTCCCAACGCTTCCGGTGTCTTGTCGAGTCCATGCCGAGAGGAATCGCCGCCGTCATCAGGGCGAAAGGTGGTGCTACACGTTACTGGACAGGTATCTCTAATTCAATTGCTCTTCAGTGTATAATTTCGAGAAGTGGCGTAAATGCATACACAGTGTGGCAAAGAATTTTTAAGACTGGGTCTGTAAAATGAAATAGAAACAAGAAATTATAATTTGTTTTGGTTTGTTATTTAAAATACGTCCCTCCGGTTTCAATACACTTGTTACAGCGATTTAATAATGATTCGAATGCCTGTCACAGTTCACTTTGCGGAATTGCCTCTAAAGCACGCGTCGAAGCTGTTTGTGTGGTCGAAATATCATCAAAATAACACTCTTTTAACGTCATTTTAAGTTTTCGGAATAAAGAAAAGTCGCGGGGTGCTAAATCAGGTGAATACGGTGGATGATTCAACACACAGGCGTTATTTTTCGCCAAAAATCTATGGACAAGAAGTGAGGTGTGACTGGGTGCATTATCGTGAACAAACACCAACTGCTTTCATCCCGATATTCTGGATGAATGCGACGGATTCTGCCCATCAAACGCCTCAAAACATTTAAATAAAACTCACCAGTAATTGTTTGTCCACTTGGAACAATTCATTGTGGATAATACCCTTACTATCGAAGAATGTAATGAGCATTGTTTTGATTTTTGATGGAACTTTTCTTGTTTTTTTGGCTTGTGGTTAGTTTTTTTACTTCAGTTCCGCACTTTGTCGCTTTGTTTTAAGATCATATTGGAAACAACATGTTTCATCACCTGTAACAATCGATTTTAAGAAGTTTGGATCATTTTCAGCGGCTGAAATGATGTATCTGTAATGTGCACTTCTCCTTGATTTTTGTTCATTGGTTAACGCGTGTGGAACAAATTTAGCAGAGACTTTTGTTTTGCCCAAATCTTCATGCAGGATGGTTCGAATAGTTTCTTTGTTGATGTTTAAAGACTCTTCCATCATTCTTAGCGACGCACATCGATTGTTTTCCACGAAATCACGCATTTTTTCAATAATCTCAGGTGTCCTAGATGAACTTGGTCTTCCGGTATGCTTATCATTTTCTAGCGTATCTCTTCCGTCCAAAAAACGTTTGTGCCACAGGAAAACATTTGATCTACTTAAACAAAACTCACCGTAAACTTGTTTCATCATTTGGTACGTTTCTGAGGCAATTTTACCAAGTTTTGCGTTAAATTTAATAACAGCTCTTTGTTCCATCTTAATAATTCAACATGAAAAATTTTTTACTTCTCTAATGAACGGCCATTTCGTTTGAGTTACTTTAACAACTGCGCAGTACTTTTGGCAGAAAGCAAGCAGATGGTCCGGTTTATAACGCATTCGCGGTTACACTGGTGGCGCCACCGTAGGCTGAAATCTAGCGCCAGTCTTAAAAATTCTTTGACGCACTGTGTATTTCGTATCCAATCTCCGCTTCAAGAGAGGCCTCGAAATTCATCCAGCATCCGATAATTAAAAATAAATTCACAGAGTTCTGAACCTTTTCTAGCGCAGAACATTACTGCTTGTTTGTGTAATTCATACTTTTTTTGTCGTTAAAAGAGATCAGCAGATTTCTTTTAGTATTGACTATAGCTTTAACATCGATCAGTAATGTTCACATCCTTCTGATTTTCCAGTTGCCCTATTTACTTATCAGTGTGCGTCACCGCATGTTTTCTTTTGCCATTATATCTTCGCTTTTAAAATAACTACGGTTTCCACACATTCTTTAGTCTTTTTATTGTAAAGTTTTCGTGTCAGGTGGCGTTAAATTAGATTTTTGTGAGTTACAAAAGATGTACGTATTTCTGCCGAGATTTCAATGTCATCGTTTTTGTTCTTCTTAGAAAATATTCTCTGGTATCAGCCTTTTTGCGGATGTTTAATATACATACACAAATTCACTGCGAAACGGGAAATATCTGATGTCTTTAAATTTGCATACCAAAATTAGTTTGAGGCAATCTTATGGGTCAAAGTAGAAAGAATCTGGACAAAGTAATCTTCATAAATACAAGTTATATTTTAATTCACATTAAATGTGCCCATAACAGAACATTGATTATTCAGTAGACTTACACTATAGAAAAAGCACTTACGTGGAACGGAAACAAGAGCATTTATTAGCCCAAATCAGTACATAGTCGGCCCATCTTTTCCCTTCATGACTGCAGTGACTTTCCAGGCATACTTTCCCCGATATACAGGTAGGTCTGCACCGGAATTTTCCTCCATTCCTCCTGCAAAGCTTCCGTAGAGGAAGGAGGTCTTGCTGGCCTAGTTTGAATTAGGCGTTCCAGCTCCTCTCACAGATGCTCTATTGGAATTAGATCGGGACTTTGGGTTGGCAATCCAACACTTGAGCGGTCAGCTCCTAAAACCAGGTCTGGGCACTGTGGCAAGATGGTCTATCTAGCTGAAACAGGCAGGGATCTCTCCTAAAGTACTGCCATAATATAGATACTGCGAAACTGTTTGGAATGCCTTTGTGTTTGACAGCCGTTGTTCTGCAGGGCACCACAACCAAAGGACTAAGTCCTTTCCCGCAGAAACAGCACCAAACAATTACAGTTCCTTCTCCAAAGTTGACTGTAAGGAAAATGTAGTGCGCCTGACAGCGTTCTCCGGGCAAATGCAACTACCAGATACGTCTATCCCAACGAAAGTGGGAGTAGCATCATTCGACACTCCACTCTTCTGTTGTCTACGAACCGGGATCGAGTAACCCCTGCAGTCATCGTCTGGTATTGGCTGGAGAAACGCAGAGCTTGTGCGCAGCTTACCTAGCATCGTAACCGTGAGCATGCAGTTACTGACAAATTGTTCTGGTGCAGATAGTTGTTGCAATGACTTGTGCGCCGTCGTCGGCCAGGTCTCTTACGGACGATAGGATATAACTTCACATTCCTCAACAAGCTTGGGGAGGGGGGGGTAATGGTCACCGTGAGCAATTCGATAGGCTATAAGTAGTGACTCGTCCCAAATTTAGGGCCAGTGGTTCCAGGGAAGGGAGAGACCCAGCCCTGTAAAACAAACAAAACATCCATGCCTGATCAGGATTGGAACCTGGTCCTATCTCGGGCGAATGGTCATAAAGCAGCGCTTAGACCACTGCGTTACCAGGGAGGCTAAGCTTCGTTTGTCACGATTACTCCGTTTATGGGAATTCCCAGAGCTCGGCTTCGCTGTGGTGGCACCATCTGCTTTCTAACGATGAAGAACATTAGCGACAGTGGATTTGGGAAATCCCCAAAGAGCTGCAATGATACGTATTGATTGCTCACTCAGGTGGCATACAACAACCGTGCCTCCCTTTCAGCTATATAGGGTGCAGTCGCTTCCAACGCGGTCTGATAGGTGTGCCAACGCTTTCCTTTGTGAACAGCATCTAACATACCCAGCGTGTGCTCGTCTGGTTCTGCAAATGCACGTTAATTTGCATATGTGGAGATGTCCGAATACTTTTGTCTACATAATGTATATATCATTTCAAAGGTTTTCAATTTATTTGATTTATGCAACCAGATCGTACTTTTGCACTAGTTGTCTTTCGTAATGAAATATGAGTGTCTTCACTCCTTCCATGTGTAGGAACTTGAAAAGTGTTCAGCCTCTCATAGAAGGAATGCAGGAATGTTGACAAAACCACTTATTTTTCAACATTGTACCCCTTAACTCAACACAACTTCTGAAACGATCCGCATTATTCACACTGGCAAGGAAATAGTGCATCTGGAAAAATGGATTTATACTACTTTTACAAGAACTGGAGATATAGCAATTGATGGAGCATATCTAGAACTAACGGATACCTACATTTTCCTTGGACAACAGATATCAAGTCGAGGGCCACATAGAAAAAGAAATAAACAAATATAATCGAAGCGCTTCTGAAAGAAGTGATTGTGAAGTATACCTCTAGTTTAACATTAGAGTTTCTGTGTTGTTATGTAAATTTTGTTTCTTAAACGTTTTCTGACTAAACGACACATTATTTCCCCCAAGGAGTTTTCCAAGTTTGGCATCACTGAGAGTGAGTCGAAGGTCAATATAATGTCAAGACAGAACGTAGTGAGCATGCTGCATTTGAAAAAACGACTTGCCAGTTGTAAGTGCAATTGTGAGAATGACTAGTTAGAGGCAGATTGTGAGCGCGTGTCGTTTGAAGGAAGTGTAGTTTGATAAGAGTATTTGATACGTTGCATATTCGGCAATTAAGAAGCTTTGGTTATTAATGTTAAATGAGAATGTATTTGCAAAAAGTTTATTTTTGTCAGATTCGCCATAACCTAAACTATTTTCCTTCGTAGTTTCCGCCATTATTCAGACATTTATTATAACGAGGCACTAGTTTTTGTATCCCTTCGACGTAGAACTAAGCCTCCTGTGAAGACAGACATTCCTGCACTGCTCCTTTGACTTCATCATCGTTTAAGAAACGCCGACCAGTAAGGAGTTTCTTCAGATGCAAGAACAGGTGACAGTCACTTGGTGATAGGTTTGGGCTGTAGGGAAGGTTATCCATAAGTTTCCAGTCAAATGACGTGTTCAGTATATTTGAATCTATTCACGACCTTCTTTGAACTGTCTGACCCATTTCCTCGCCATTCCATCACTCATGGCAGTTTAACCATAGACCTCAAAAATCTGACGATTAATATCAGCTGGTTTCACATTTCTTGCATTCAAAAATAGGATTACGAACCTCATCTCACAGTCGGCGGGCCGCTCGATCTTCTTAAGCATGTTAAATGCACAGAACAACAGGCAAACATGACCTGATGTTCTCGTAACGGTGTCTGTGGTTCTCCCATGAATAAGGGAAGTCAGTGCGCATGCGCGATATCACGACCGCAGCGCTGTAGCAAAAATATTCGCAAACGGTACTTACTTTTCGAATATGGCTTGCAGACCAGCTTGTTAGACGTACATGTGATATAGCGTGTTGTTAGAAATGCATTTGTTGTGACTGTGATATGAATTGTACAGAGCAAGTTCATATTCTGGCTTATGTTACTCTACCTGTGCTGAAGTGAATAACGACGTTGAAGTCTTGTCTTACTTCTACGTTGTTTTAACACATCAACATACTAAGAAATAATTCCTAAATGAAAGAAACCTTAACGGCCAGACGAAACATGTAAATAACAGAAGTCAACTTACGGAAAGATGTTTTATTCAGGCTGTAGTACACACATCGTAACATAGCATATTGTAG
Source organism: Macrothele yani (assembly GCA_039090855.1). NCBI lineage: Eukaryota > Metazoa > Arthropoda > Arachnida > Araneae > Macrothelidae > Macrothele > Macrothele yani. Next base: position 59,534,567 of record CM076997.1, on the reverse strand, counting down.
TGAACGCTCCACACACCCCACATTATCACAACACTCCTATCAATAATCAGTTTACAACCCAACGCTCGTAATAATCGCTCTCTTACAACGCCCTCAAGCAATAGACCAGTCGTCGTTTTTATCTCTTGTTCTTATCAAAACTCAGACATACGTCACGCTCATTCAACCTCAATTGTGTTGCCAAACGTATTCGTTTGAGAGAAAAGATCTCACGTTAAGAGTGAAAAATACTGAGAATAAACTCAAGATTTAGATAGGGAAAGAAACTAAAAAAGGAAAGTTAATCTAGAATATACGTCACAAGTGCTATTGACGATAGAAGAAGGTGGATACAAGTAAGTTGTTTCAACTGATTCATTACCTTGTCCATTAGTTATTTATATATTTTCAACAGTGTTACATATTTATGTTCATAAGTTCAGAGACAAAGTTCATAGCTAAGCATTTAAGCCAACGTAAGCCTTGCAGTTTATAGTTACTACAGCTTAAAACTGTATTGCAAACCATTAATATTTTGCAGTACAATTTTTAAGAGTACTTCACCATTGTGTTTTAAAAGAAAGGTATTTAATCAATGCTTTCTTCTAGTTCTTCCATATGGATTAGACACGTAACCTTAACTAAAATGACTTACAAAGGTTGCAAACTACTAAAAGAAGTATGGAAAGGTGCATACTTGGTATAACTGGGAAGGATAGCAACAGGGTATTATGGATCAGAAAAAAAAAACGGGAGTTGATGACACCATGATGAAAGTAAAACTTCTAAAATGGCAATGATCTGGATATATTGTTAGAACTGACCACCGTTGGACAACTGAACTAGGTTAGATACCTAGGGGCAGGAAAAGACTAAAAAAAAAAAAACAATGTCGAAGATGGGTGGATGAAATTCGAAAGTACACTGGAGTGACTTGGAAGAAATTGGCTCAAGACAGAAAATTGAGGAAAAGACTTAAAGAGATCATCGAGCAGTGATGATACCTTATTGTTTATGATGTTATTAAAAAATCTGTGACATTCGTTTGCTTTCCTTCTGAAGACCCGTGTTAGTATTCAAGATCGTTTTTGATATCAGCGATTTTCGGCAAAATTAATTAATCATTTATCTTGTCTTTAGAAGCGTGATTCTGTTTTGAGAACTTCCAAATCCTTATTTTAATTAAAGACGATCATCGTTGTACTTCCGGCTTCTTCATCGCAATTTCTCTAGCAAAATGTTCGTCATCTAGTTTTTCTAATTTCTTGAACAAGATCGAACTCCATAGTTTGAGAATTCCTCTAAATATTGTATAATAGAACTTGGAAGGAATCTGTTAAGCCGTTGTTGGAGGCAGGTTTCTCCACTTTCATCTGTTGTCTCTCGTGAAAAACAAAACAACCTCCGTTATTGAAACATTGCTTAATCGTTCCGCTGTTATCACATGCCTCCACGGTTCCTTAAAAAACAACAACAAAGATGAATGATATCTAACAGACTCTCAACGCAATCTTCTGTTTTTCTCCGAAGCATTCAGCCACTGATTGTACGTTAACAAATTTAACCTCCTTAAGCCTCTAACTGCCAAACAATAATTTAGCTTAAAAAATATATCTATAAGATTCGAGGAAAATTATTTTCCTTTAAATATTCAAAGGATCTGAAAATTCAGCTCACCAGAAAATCATACAGATAAAGTAGCTGAGTGATTGGTATGTTAGCTTTTGCCTCCAAGAACCACATTTTGATAACTTTGGGAAATATGGGCGTTGTATTTGTTCTTAAAATTTTATTTTACTCTTTCCCGAAGTCAATAAGACTAAATTAGGGCTGTCCCAACCTTAACAAGACAAATAAAATTAGCTACATATGGTCATTAAACTGCATATTTAAGCTTAAATTTCGCGTAGTGTTCCCGGTCCGTGCAGTTGTTGCACTCTGAACTGTATAAGAAACCGTGCAAGGGTTTCACGGATGCGACAAATGTTGGACAAAACTGCTTGCGGTGTTGTTCGCGACTACATATTCACAGTTCTCAAATTCAGCAAAACAGCTGCCCTTAGCAGGGGCAAGCACCTCACTTTCAAAGTCCCTTTTCATTGTTATTTCCCCTTCTTTGGTGAAAGGTGCTTCCCTACAAAGAACAGACGGGGAATGGACCTATGGTTAAAAAAAATCGTAGTGGTGGAAGAGGGTCCGTCACTCAGATAGAAATAACGTTTCTTGATGATATTTTACTCGTTTTCACAGAATAAAGCAATAGCTTTTACAAATGCACGCTTGTCTTCAGCGTTAAACAACAGAAATAGCACCGAAGTTGTTTCTTAATTTCACTGTACGCAAACGGCTGCTTTGGGTAGTTAAAAAAAATATGTATTAAATTGATTTTTGCTGTTTGTTTTAAAAGTACATCTATATCTGATGAAACTGTAATGGTAAGGAAAAGTATGATACAATCCGTATCTGAAAATTTTAAAATTGAAAATGTTTTACCCTGTGATGAAACCGAGCTTATCAATCTAGACCTTCCTGATAAACACAATGTCTTTAAAAAGAACATCTTTGGAGGAATGAAATCGCATCAGTAACAATCACCAGAACAAGAAAGATATTTAATTTTGCTACATGGTATTAGGCTTGCCCTAAATTAATGTTATTTTTTTTTTATATCAGTGTACTTTAGAAAGAGAGCCTTCCCGACCGATGAGTCTTCAGCCCCCCCCCCCCCACCGGTTCTGAGCCTTAGCCTACAGCCCTGGTTTGGCATGAGGTTCTCATAGTTTCTCAAAATTGCACATATTTTTTGCATGAGCTTATAATACAGTAAATAGCAAGATCAAATTTCAAATTGTAAATCGCGCGTAATGTCAAATTCGAAAAAATTGTTGAAGAGACCAAGACAAAATCTTTCCGCAGGAGTAGCTTGGAAATACTACTCCGAAATACGCGGAAATTCGCTTCTATCACGCACGTCTGGGAGTCATAGGAATGTTAAGCTTTGATGAAATGAAATACGAGAAAATTCACATAAAAATGTAGAAAATATATTTCCCCTCGAAAGGTACCGCGGAAATATTTTTTTAAATTGCGGAACTGTTTACCGTGCATGGTAACACACGGAGACCCCGGTCCAAAACATAAAGCAGCCTGTGGCGTCTGCGACGGAAGGATACACGGAAGTCCAGCTCAAAATTTTTGGCACAACCAATTAATATTGTTGCTTCTATCACGTTTTGCGTGAGGTTCTTATATTTTACGCAAAAGTGTAATGGAATATTTTTGCGTGAAGTACGACACAGTAAACAGCAAAAGATCAAATTTCAACAGTGATTGAAGCTATAAAGTTTAATTAAAATTTTGTAAATTTGAATAACAAAAAAGGGCTCGGAGGTACACGCCCTCATGTGCTTCGGGCGATGTTTGCCAAACTTCGAACCCCTATGTTCAGTAGTTTCTTCCGTAAGCGACTTATAGATAGACACGCCAATTTTATTGTTATTCAGATTTACCTTAATTTACCAGACACATATTACGCCAACGTGTATTTTGTATCATAAAGACGATGTAAAGTGCACTGATTCCTTAGGAATGGAAGAAATTATGAAGTTTGCATGTAAAAGAATCCAATACATTATGTTAAAAAATAGAAAAAGCAAGACAGTCAGCCTACAAAATGGTACTTACATGAAACTGTAATTGAATGCGTGTTGTATCTGGGTCAAAATTGTTTGACGCCGATTGAATCTGGTCGTGTTTGGTTCGGGTCATGAAATTTTATCCTCATTTCATCACTTGATGCTAAATTTATTTACTATTAGGAACAATGATATAATATGGTTATATCTGAATGTTTTTATTTTGTTTACCGTAAGAAGAGATATCCTACACATCTTGTACTAATCGTAAATATTTAGATTTTAATCATTCAATAACTAGAAGTTGCACATTATATAGGCTCCGACTACGTGGGTGCTTCGGGGACTAGCACCCATTAAATCACTGATAAAAATAAATGCCCCCACCCTTGTAAACATTTTAGTGGAATAACATTTGAATTTCCACACACAAATCGGTTTACGAGAACTTCTATATAGAATATATAAAACGATTTATAACATGTACTTTGTGAGCAAAGCCTACGTTTCAGTTTCTTGATATCTATTTGAGTTCGGTGGAAGATTGTGTGGTTTATACAGATATGAGAACACGAACTACTTGTGCTCAAAAAATATTTCTAAAATCAAGTTTTAGAATCATACATTATGAGTGATCGAAAAAAAGATGGAAATAACTTGATCAATAAAAAGTGCCTTTCAGAACACACAATACATACAAGTATATATATTCCGTGAAACATCAGCAGTTACAGTGTCTTTGAAATCTTGCAGTACTGAAGATGCATACATTAGCATTATTAATAGCATCAACGAAAATGCAACTGCAAAGGATCGGCAATTTGAGGACACAGCACCAATAAAAATTGGAAAAGGAGGGAGACAAAGTGACACGATATCCGCCAAACTAAAGCTTTAATGCCACATTGCAGAATGTCTTTCAATCACTGAACTAGGAAAACAAAGGGATAATGATTAATGGCGATTAAGTAACTCATTTTCGTTGTGCTGATGACGTAATAATTTTTGCAATTACCCCTTCAGAGCTGCAGAGCTCGGAACTTCCTGACAAGAGTAAAGAAGTGAAACCGAAAACGAACTTTCGGAAAACAAAATTGATGTACAATGCTTTTACAAGAAATGAAGATTTCCGATTATTGGGAAAATCTAGAGGTAACCGATACTTACATTTACCTTGGGCAACATATATCATGCGAATGTCACATTGATGAAGAAATTAATAGGCGTATAAAACTTAGTTGGAGAGCATTTGGAAGAAGTAGTAGTTTCTAATATCAATATACCATTATGTCATAAGAGAAAAGTATTTAATCAATACATCCTTCCAGTTCTTACGTATGGAGCAGAGACATGGACCTTAACTACAAAATACATTCAAAGTCTGCAGACAACTGAAAGCAGCACAGAGAGATGCGTGTTTGGTGTAACCAGGAAAGATAGAAAGAGGAACCCGTGGATCAGGAAAATGATAAGAGAGGTAGACCTCATGATCAAAGTAAAATACCAGGAATGTCAATGGGCTGGACATATTGCTGGAAGAACTGACCACCGATGGGCAACTGAAATATTAGACTGGATACCAAGAGACAAGAAAAGGCCCAGTAAGAAGACCACGTGGGAGATGCGTAGATGAAATTCAAAAACATGCCAAAGTGACATGAAGGAGACTGTCTCGAGACAGACCGTTGTGGAAGAAACTTTGCGAGACCTTCATCCAGCAGGGGATTGATAACGGTCGAAAACGACGGTGATAGATGCACACATAGTGTCCAAAATTAAAGTCCGGAAGGTATTCACATTGATAAAAAAGAAAACACAATAACAGCAGGTAGAGACGTTTGGTATGTAAAGAGACAATGGTATGTGACACACGTAAGAGACACATGTTTGAGAGACACACAATGTAAGAGGCACACGTTTGATATGTAAAGAGACACAATGGTATGTGACACACGTAAGAGACACACGTGGGAGACACATGTTTGAGAGACACATAATGTAAGAGACACACGCTTGGTATGTAAAGAGACACAATGGTATGTGAACATGTAAGAGGCGCACGTGAGAGAGACACGCAATGTAAGAAACACACGTTTGGTATGTAAAGAGACACAATGGTATGTGACACACGTTTGAGAGTTACGCAATGTAAGAGACACGTTTGGTATGTAAAGAGACAGAATGGTGTGTGACACACGTGAGAGACACACGTTTGAGAGACACACACAAAGTAAGAGACACAGTTGTATGTGACACACGTACACACGTTTGAGAGACACGCAATGTAAGAGACACGTTTGGTGTGTAAAGAGACACAATGGTATGTAAAGAGACATAATCATAAGTGTAATAAATATTTTGTAACAGACATGTACACAATTTGTTTATACAGGGTCACATTCATAAATGTCGCCAAGGTGAGAGTTAAGAATATAACCTAAATTTGTGTTAATGAAGAATGTGATCGCCTCGTACGGACAGACAACTATTACAACGACGATACATACTCGTCACTAGGTTGTTGATGAATTCTGGAGCCAAAGAATTCCATGCCTCGATGAGGGTGTAGATCGGGAAGGGTTCTGGAAGTGGGCTGGCGAGCTGTTATGTGTCGTCCCAAAGCATCACAGGCATGCTGTACAGTATCGGTCTTCGAACTTTCAGGACCAAGAGCCCCACCCCAATAAATTCGAAAGCTTTCACGGGCCGCATGTCTGTCGACACTCATAGAGAATCGTAAATGACAAATCCTATCCTGCGCTCGTTTTGCCAAAAGTACGTTAAGTAGCAATATACTTCGTATTTTATGAAACAGAATAAATACAGTACTAGTGTATAACTATATTACAAGTAAAATCCATTGACAATACGAGGGGATGCCGATAAGTTCTCGGCCTCACCAAGAAGGAAATGGGCTAGAGCCATGAATCTTACAGATTATTCCACATATTCAGCCCGAAGTTCAACACACTTGGCACAGCGTTTCTGGAGTTTCTTTAACCCTTCCATAAAAAATTCTGAAGTCTGATCACTCAAATACTGCTGTGCTGCTGATATCACCTCCGAATCATTCGAAAAATACTTCCCTTTCAAACATTTTTTTTAAGGTTTGGGAACAGGAAATAGTCCGATGGAGGAAGCTATGGTGAGTAGGGTGGATGGTCTATGCACTTAAACTCCAGATCCGTCAAAAAATCCATTGTCTTGTCAGCCTTGCGAGCCAACGCATTGTCCTGCAAAAAGAGAACACCTTTCCGCAATTTCCCTCGCCTTTTCTCCTTCAACGCCTCCTTTAATCGGCACAGCAAGTTCGAATAGTATTCAGCATTTATTATTTGGCCCTTCGGGAGATAGTCAGTCAGTAATACGCCTTGCGAATCCCAAAAAACCGTTGCCATGACCTTTCCTGCAGACCTTTGAGTCGTGAATTTCTTCGGCCGTAGAGAACCCGAGTGCCACTACTGCAGGGACTGTTGTTTCGTCTCTGGATCGTAGTGACGCAACCACGTTTCATTAACAATGACGAGTCGCTGCAAAAAATTATCACCAGATCGCTCAAAATGCTGCAAAACCGATTTGGAAGTGTCCACTCGTTTTCGTTTCTCATCGGCGTTCAAACATTTGGGCACCCACTTCGCTTACTTCTTTTGCATAATCAAGTGCTCATGAATTATGAACCCAACACGTTCCCAGGTTATCTCCAATGTCTCAGCTATTGTTTTAGCCGAGATTCGCCGATCTGACAAAATCAAGTCTTGAACACGATCAACAATTTCAGGCAGTGGCGGCCCTACTCCTTGCGGGCCCCGGGCGATGGCTCTTCACGAGGCCCTTCCACATTCGAAAATTCAACACTTTGCATTGACATGATTCAGCTCAGGACGTCAAACATCTGCAAAAGAAAGGGCTATTTGTCTGAAAATTGGCACTTTACAATACAAAAGAACACTCTTTCAAGCTGCAGTAACAAAATAATGCTACAAATAGAGAAAGTGGGTTAAGGCGAGAACTTTTCAGCATCCCCTTGTGAGGTACTCACATTACAGCAGGGATGGATGTCTTTGCAGTCTTAATGAGAAACTTGACATTGTTTTTGCTTGACAAAAGCTTCAATATCAGGTGTAATCCGCGTTGTCGCGATTCTCAAAGCGTCCTCCAAACGTTCATCTGTCAGACGTGTTCTTGTATTTGATTTTGTGTTCGTCATTTGACTGAACAACCGCTCAGTAAGTTTCTTCGGACACATATTTGGAATAAAAGTCAATTACTGTAGGAACTTGCAAAAACTTGCATTTCATTGCAGATCTGCAAACTCTAATTGTAGATGACGTGGAACACTTTCGGTATCAACCAGGAAGGGCGAGGGAACATTTCTTTTTATTGGGGGTTTAACGACCCCCGTGAGTAACTGAATGGGTATAAGCAGTTGCCCGTCCCTAATTTAGGGCCACTGCCTCCAGGGAAGGGAAAGAGCCAGTGCCGTAAGACAAATACAACATCCATGCCTCACGGGATTCGAACCCGGGACCTTCTCGGACGAAAGGTCATAAGCCAGCAGTTAGACCACTGCGCCACCGGGGCGACAGGAGAACATTGCTATGGAAATTTCGTTCTCTCTGAAATCAGAAAACCTGTTTTTGAGCTCTCTCTGATTTGAAATGCATTGTACAAACCACTTGAGCTCCATGTCCTATTTTCATTCACCAGTGCTGCTGATGTTTGAAAGTAAGCGCAGTTTTTTTTTTTTTTTTTTTTTTTTTTGTAATTGACGTTCCCACAGGATTAGTTTGACCTCAAAAACTTGCACATAGTCTTATAAAGATTATAAATAAGTTGACCTTTCCCAAGTAAACGGTAGTTCAGTTCATTGAGGTTATGACGAAGTAAATTTCTCCATCATTTTTATGCCAGGGGCGGAATTCGGATCCACATCTCTCGGTTCCGGAGCCCCGAGTGCAATCCACTATACTACACTGGCATGTGCTCTCACTGCTATCTGCCTTTATCTCATGTGTGTCCTGCGGGGCAGGCACGTCACAAGGTGACAGTAATGCCGACAAGGGATGCAAAGTTACTTATCCACTTCTTATCATGGACCTTGCGAATGGGTTTTCCTTTGGATTCCATGAATTGTTGAACTTCGTCTTTCAAAGAAAAAAGGCGCTGAAGCATCTTCCCGCTGCTCAACCAATGTATTTCCGCGTAACATGCAACGTCATAATGTTCAGCTTCTAAATCGCTCAAGAACTTCTGAAATTGCCTGTGCTTGAGACCCTTCGACCGGATAAAAGTCACCACTTTTACAAGAGCAGCAGGGCCGTAGCTTGGTCCCAGAACTAGGGGGCTCAAATTTTTGCTAGGCGTGGGCAAAGAGGGCAGTCGCTCACGCAGTTTTGCCGACTTGGGGGACATTCACTAAATTCGGGAGATTTCAAAATGGAGTTAGTGGCAGACATTGTTTTTCGGATTTATGACTTTTTCAGCGGATTTTTTAATGATTTGAACGATTTCAGTAACTTTTTGCATTTATGGTGTCAAACATTTAAAATGTTGTATTTGAAACTTCTTCAGTTCCATAATTTCCATAACCGTGATTTTTAATTCTTATAATATGCAATCCCTTTCCATTTTCCGCTTTTATTTTTGACAGGCACAGAAAGCTTGCCTGTGCCAACTGAGTTACACTAGAAGAAAAAAAAAATCTGTGATTCCTTAGGCCGTAAATATGATAGTGGTGCGATGAATATTCCCTTCTCGTTCGCTCGGAATGTAAGAGAGGCCGAGAAAGTAACAACGAGCAGTGGACTATGATGAAAAATAGGTTTTGTCCTGCTAAGATAATAATATCTTTTTTTTCTCAGTAAGTTCTTTGAACTAGATTTTTTAGGCATTTCAAAATTATTAGTGCTTTCCCTCCTCCTTAGTGCACCACTGAAGCCATATTAAGGAAACCAGTGTCGACCTGGAGGCCGACTGGCACAAGGCGCCGACTTGTCTTCACTCGAATCAACCTGGTACCGGGTTCGAGTAGCAGGTGTAACATAGATTGATGTGTGCAGCCTATCTTACGGCTCTGTCTCTGTTGCTTTCTGAAATCTGAAACCAGTAGCCCTAAATTTGGCAACTGCTAATAGCCTTAAGAACAACTCTTGGCCGTCCCGGTGGCTCAGTGGTCTAAGCCGCTAACCTCTGATCATTCGTCCGTAAGGGGTCCGGGTTCGAATCCCGGTCAGGCATGGACGGCACTGGCTCTCTCCTTTCCCTGGAACCAGTGACCCTAAATTAGGGACGGGCGACTGCTTATAGCCCATTGAGTTGCTCACGGTGGTCGTTGAACCTCAAAATAGTCGACCCGGTGACGCAGTGATCTAAGCGATGGCTTCTAATCATTCGTCCGAAAGGGGTCCGGGTTCGAATCCCTTTGAGGCATGGATGTTGTGTTTGTCTTACGGCACTGGCTCTCTCCCTTCCCTGGTACCAGTGACCCTAAATTAGGGACGGACGACTGCTTATAGCCCATTGAGTTGCTCACGGTGGTCGTAAAACCACCAATCAAAAAAAAAAAAAAAAAAAAGAACCTCAAAATAAATGAAGTGCAAAGAGTTGAAAAGATAACATCACCTTCGCTTGATTTTACGTTATTAATTCAAAATAACAAGGCATCATTAACTTTATAACGAAGTAAATTTCTCCGTCATTTTTGGTCTACGCCGGGATTCGAACCCGAGGCCGCTTATTCCGGAACAAGACGCTCTACCAACTGAGCTACGCAGACATTTGTTCTGATTGCTATGTGCCTTTATGTCGTCTGCGTCCTGCTGGCAGGTACATCACATCTCCCCCCCCCAGAAAGAGGGCCGGGGGCATGGCCCACTGGTCAGCCGTGACCATGAATCGTTGCAGGCAGCCATCCACTGTAGAACGTGCACTTGAGAACTCCCAGTCAATCTGCTGTGTGGAATGCAACATCACACATTTTGATTTTTCGAAGCACTGGAGAAGGAATTCTCTGATTTTTCCTGTCTCGCGGTGTGGAAATAACATCACACCAATGCGAGATTTTGAACGGCCGGGTCATCCGGATAGTTCGGGCGCCATTATAACTAAGTAAATTTCTCCGTCATTTTTGGTCTACGCCGGGATTCGAACCCGAGGCCGCTTATTCCGGAACAAGTCGCTCTACCAACTGAGCTACGCAGACATTTGTTCTGATTGCTATGTGCCTTTATGTCGTGTGCGTCCTGCTGGCAGGTACGTCACAACTTCTAAATCGCACATATACAAGTACAAACATTTAACGTAATTTAAATTTTATTTTTAGGATTTTTTTTTTTCATTTTCGAAGGCTTTTTATAACAGATTTGCAGACTTTCAGAATGACTGAGTTGGCAACACTGCGCCCGTTGGTTGCCTTCCCTCCAGCGTGTATTTTCTGACAAAGCGGGGCCGCGGTGGCCTAGTGGTCAAAGTTCGTGCCTGCCACGGAGAAGACCTCGGGTTCGATCCCAGGTGGGTACAAACGCTCGAACCACTAAATATCCGTCGTGCGTCAGATGGGCACGTTAAGCCGTCGGACCCCGGGTACTGGCCCCCGGTAATAAATAAGGGCGTCTTCCTCCCCCTTTCTACTTCGCTTCCGTGTCACTTTCCTATCGTGCAATCTAGCCCAAATCTCCTAGCTTCCTATTTCTAAGGGTTGTTTAAGACCTGGGGTCAGACACTCCCTTCCTAAAATCCTCTACATATGATATAATATGATCTGATCTTTTCTGACAAAGCTTTTACATTTTCTCTTTTTGTTCTTACTATTTTCTAATTTATGCTCACCATCATAATCTTAACTCTACCGTTTCACACAATATATTATTTTCTATTTTTGTTGCTCATGGCTTAACCATGAATGTTTTTACACCTACGAGTACTTCATAAAAGCGATTTCCCATAAATAATTAATTAAAGTTTTCATGGAATTTTTCTTTTAGAAAGAAGTCTTGTAAATATATATGAAACTTAATATGCATAGGTCTTCTTTTAGAAAGAAGTCCTGTACATATGGTATTATGTGGACACGGACTGTTACCTCAAGAAAACGCAGCGGCAGGAGATGGAATTTTTTTTTATTTTTTTTTTTATTTGAGGTTTAACGACCACCGTGAGCAACTCAATGGGCTATAAGCAGTCGCCCGTCCCTAATCTAGGGTCACTGGTTCCGGGAAAGGGAGAGTGCCAGTGCCGTAAGGCAAACACAACATCCATGCCTCACCGGGATCCGAACCCAGGTGGAGTTGAAGAGCGGCTTTTAGTGAGTGTGTAATGATTGTGTTTGGGCTGACATTTCGCCATCTCTAAAATCTTTGTCCACACATGAAAGTTTTCACAGACCAACCCTACGACAGGAAAAGAACCAGATGAAGGCCACATGGGGGATGGGAGGATGAAATTCGAAAGTAAGCGGGAGTGACATGCAGGAGACTGGCGCAAGATTAACTGTGGTGGAAGAAACTTGGGAAACCTTCATCCAGCAGTTGATTGATAATGGTTGTTGATATATATATATATAACATCATCATCATCATTGTCAACCATTATCAATCCACTGCTGGACGAAGGTCTCACCAAGTTTCCTCCACAACGGTCTGCCTTGTGCCAGTCTCCTCCATGTCACTCCTGCATACTTTCGAATTTCATCCACCCATCTCCCATGTGGTCTTCTTCTGGGTCTTTTCCTGTCCCTTGGAATCCAATCTAAAATTTCGGCTGTCCATCGATGATCTGTCCTTCTGGCAGTATGTCCAGCCCACTGCCATTTCAGGTATTTAACTTTGATCATGAGGTCTTCCACTCTTGTCATTTTTCGGATCCACGAGTTCCTCTTCTTATCTCTCCTGGTTACAACAAGCATGCACCTCTCCATGCTGCTTTGAGTTGTCTGCAGCCTTTGTATGTCTCTTTCAGTTAAGGTCCACGTCTCCGCACCATACGTAAGCACTGGAAGGATGCATTGATCAAACACTTTTCTTTTAAGACATAATGGCATATTGCTCTTGAAAATTATGATGTTTCTTCCAAAAGCTCTCCAGGCAAGTTTTGTACGCCGATTAATTTCTTCATCAATGTGACCCTCACTTGATATCTGCTGTCCAAGATAAACGTACGTGCCTGTTATCTCCAGTTTTTCTCCATCAATCGATAAATCTTCATTTCTTGTAAAAGCATTGAACATCACTTTTGTCTTCTGAAAGTTCATTTTTAATCCCACTTCTTTACTCTTGTCAGCAAGTTCTTTGATCATACTCTGCAGCTCTGATCGGGTAGTTCCAAAACTGACTACGTCATCAGCAAAACGAAGGTGGGTTAGATAATCTCCATTAATCTTTATCCCCTTGTTTTCCCAGCTCAGCGACTGAAAGACACCCTCCAATGTGGTATTAAAGAGCTTTGGAGATATGGTGTCACCTTGTCTCACTCCCTTTCCAATTTTTATGTGTGCTGTATTTACAAACAGCCGAATCTTTGCACTTGCATTTTCATAGATGTTATTAATAATATTAATGTATGCATCTTCAATACCGCAGGATTTCAGAGCCATTGTAACAGCTGATGGTTTCACCGAATCAAAGGCTTTTTCATAATCGATAAAAGCCATGCACAATAAAAGTTCATATTCCCTCGCTCTTACAATTAGTTCTCTCAGTACGTGGATATGATCTATTGTGCTGTAGCCACTCCTGAATCCAGCTTGTTCTCTCGGTTGAGCCATGTCCAGTGTTACCTTTAAGCGGTGGTAAAGAACTTTAGTGAAGATTTTATAAACCACTGATAGGAGGCTGATAGGCCTGTAGTTCCAGAGATCCTCAATGTCCCCTTTTTTATGTAGCAGGATCATTGTAGCGGTGTTCCAATCCTCAGGAATCTTCCCTTCATTAAGGCATCGAGTGAAAATTTGGGCGAGTACTGTTTCGATTTCTCCACTTGCTTCTTGTATGATGTCTACAGTAATCCCATCTTCTCCTGGAGCTTTCCCCCGCGTCCTGTTCTTGATTGCATGTGCAACTTCTGCTGGGAGGACTGGAGGAACTCTGGTACTGGTACCTTTCATGATGTCTGGAGTACATGTATCATCCCTTTCATATAATTTGGAGTAGAAATCTTTCATTCTTGTCAAAATTTCGCCTCTATTTCTTGTTACAGAACCATCTTCTTTTCTCAGTGCCATAATATGTTTTCTTCCCTTACTGAGGTGTCCCTTTGCTATCTTTAGGCTTCGGTTGTTTTCAATTGCTTTCCTTACTAGTTCACAGTTGAATTTCCTTACGTTTTCAGTGATACTTTTTCGTACTGTCTTGCATAGCTCTATATATTCCACTTTGGAAGTCACATCTTCTTTAGTAGTCCTCATCTCTCTTCTTTTTTGCAGCAACATTTTGGTTTTTCCTGATAATTTGTTCGCATGCAACTTGTGCTTAGACCCAGCTAATTTTGTTGCTGTTTCCATAAGAGCTTTGGTTACTTTTCTGTTAACTTCAGAAATATCCACTTCTTCCGATGTTAGGCCTTCTAAAGCAGAGAATCTGTTCTTCAGTTCCAACTTGAAGGTATTATGGTGTTTTTTAAGGTTGGTTATGACAATAGATTTTGTTTGTCTTATGAGCTTGCCACGTTCGAGTTTAGTGTTGAGGTGCATCTTACATCTCACCAATCTATGGTCACTACCTGTGTTGAACTTGTTTAGCACACTGCAGTCTTGTATGACGAATTTTTTGTTACACATAATAAAATCAATTTCACTTGTCGTCCCATTTGGATGTCTCCATGTCCATTTCCTGTGTGGCTTTTTCTTGAAGAAGGAATTCAAGATGAAAAACCCTTCTGCCTCTGCAAACTCAACGAGAGTATTTCCACGCTGGTTTCTGTTGCCGTGACCGAATTTACCTACTGAAGTTTCATTCTGTTGCCGTTGCCCTATTTTTGCATTGAAATCTCCCATAATTATTTTCAAGTGCTGCTTACCTTTATTATTTAGATGACAAATTTCTTCATAAAATTCTTCAATTTCTTCTTCAGGATGACTTGTGGTGGGTGCATAAGTTTGAATAATCTGAGCCTGGTATCTTTTCGAGAGTTGGATAACGAGTCGTGCAGCTCTGTCAGAGGAACTTTCAACTTCTACCACTTTGTCCTTCAGTTTCTTGTTTATTATAAATCCAACACCACTAGTTCTGCCAGTATCTGTCCCACGATAGTAGAAGAAATGTCCACTTTTCAGTTCAATGAGATCTTCTCCTTTTCTCCTTACCTCACTTAGTCCGACGATGTCCCATATATATATATATAATTTACTATTCATTACACGGACCGCGAATGCTTCGTGTTCAGTTTTGCGTGTGGCCACTTGTCCAAACCTCCCTCACGAAACCTACCAATAATCTGAAGTAAGAAAAAAGTGAAAAACAAATAATATTTCAAAAAAAAAAAAAAAAAGTAAGGACTTACATTGTGACTGCGGACAATTCTTGGACCCTGCCGACATTATGACCACCATCACCGGGAGCAACTCAATGGGATAGGCAGTCTTCCGTCCCTAATTAATGCTTCTAGTTCCAAGGAGAGGAGAGAAATCCAATGCCGTAATACAAACACAACATCCATACCTCACTAGGACTCGAACCCTTTTCGGACGAATGATCATAAGCCAGCACTTTGACCATTGCGCCACCTGGGCTGCCCCCAGTCCTTTTAACTTCTTTTTCTATATTTGCGGAAGCACATTTCTTTTAGTAATAGTTTCCAAACTTCTTCTATCCTGGAACAACAAACAACAGAATACATCCATATCTATCTACACACACACACACGCACGCACAGTTACATCACTTTGAACATGCTTGATTAGTAATAATCCACGGAACACAGGCGTGCTCATCTTATGTATTCTTTATTATTCTTTATTGCATTTCTTATTGTATCTTATTTCTTATTCTTATTGCATTTCCTATTGACATTCATTATTTGCATTTCTCATCAGAATTGGCGTGAGCTGAGTTTTCGCCTCTTTGATTTTCGTTCGTATGCTACCTCAGTTTCTGTTACATTTTCTCCTGCGAATTTCTTGCTCTCTTGAAGAATTTCATCGAAAGTTGCATGGTTTCGTAAATGCTGAATTGTTTCTCTTGTAGTTTGGATTACTACCATAGCATCTCTCAAACTTGTTTCGCGTCCTTGAAGAATTTTATCAGCAGGCTTGATTATTTCCAGAATATGCTTCATTAAGACTAAGCAGAATCGGAATTGAGGTTTCTCAATGGCTAGCGGAAGACCAGTACTTTTTGCTATATCGTCGCCATCAAAATTTCCATCCTGCACAAGTTTCAAAGTTGTAATTACCTCTTTATAATTTTGATATATTATTTTAGTCGTATTTAAGTGGCCCGACCAACGATGTTCCAAAAGACGAGAAAGTTCTTTGCTATCGTACAAACTTGCAATTTTACCAAGATTGAAGAAGTTATATAACATACAGCACTGGTCAAAATACCGTTTGAGAAGTGCGATGTCATTTACGGTTTTCACAATGACTAAGTGTAAACGATGGTTAAAACAGTGAACATAAGGAACTTGCCGTCCGAGTCTCTGCTGAATTATAGCTTGCACTCCTCCATTCTTTCCGCTCATGACCGAGGCACCGTCGTAACATTGAATCAATAATTTTGAAGTGTCAAGACCATTTGTTCTGAGAGCTTTAAGTGTCAGATCAGCAAATGTCTGAGCATCAAATGCTGTCACTGTTTCAATTCAAAAATGGATTCCAAAACTTTGCCGTTTTTTGTATATCGTAATCCTATCGCAACATTTTCGCGATTGTTTTTATCTCGAGTTCCGTCTTCCAGGAGCGTGAACCATGGAACGTCTGAGTTCTTCACACTATTAATAATGCCTTTGAGCACAATTTCTGCCATGATATGAATTACGTCGTTCTGTATTTCAGGGGATATATACGAAGCGTTTTTTGGTATGCGTTTGCAGCAATGAGCAAGTTTCTCATCTTTTTTCATCGTAAATTCAAAAAGACTCCGAAATAGACTTTGTTCTTCACGTTCTTCCATAAAATAAGTTCCTCTCATGGGTAGTTCATTTACTACCAAAAACTGAATTATTTCGGCAATACTGATCACATAATACCTGTTTTGTTCCAAAACATTTTCATTCAGAAAAGTAGAAACCGACTTCTGCAGTGATTGTTGATTTTCCTTTTCTGCCTATTTCGACATTGCTTCAATATGAGATGCTGATGCATCATGTTTTGGGAGGCCCGCTTTAGTCTTGTCCAGAGCAGCTTTCCAGTTTTTAAATCCATTTACAGTAAAAGCATTTTCTTTACTGCCGCAGTGCTGAAAGTGTCTGCAGGCATAGCAGAAAACAGCATCCAGTGATTGGGAATATTCCACCCATTTAAACTTCCTGAACCAATCACTCTGAAAACTTCTTCCTGACGAATTCTTGAGATATTTTTCAAGTATCGCTTGTCTGATATTTTCGCCTGATTTCGAAATATCGTCAGCAACATATTTCTGTGGTTGACTCTCTCCAGAATTTTGGGTAGAATCCTTTAATGTCACTGAATGCTTTGAAGATGTAAATGGAGAAATTGAAGAATTTGCGTGCTTGCGAATTACTATGTATTTTTCCATATAAAAATAGCTCACACTACAAATTCGAAAAAAAAATAATAATTCAGCCGAATTCTTAAGATAACAGCTAACGGAAAAATCAACTACACTAAGCACTGTTTACAAAGATTGTAGTCTGTCCGGCATACGGCAGTTAAAAGCAACATGGGCGAGGAGACTTTGTTGATGAGAAAACTTCCCGTGAGAAAACTACTGAAGTCAGTAGAACTCAGTGGCGGCCCGTCAGATGAGGCAAGTGAGGCGCCGCCTCACCTGAAATTCCGCAAAGTGAAAGAAAAAAAAAAAACCTTCTGTCCGTAACAAAGGTATAAGAACTTTGCAGGATAAATGAAACACTGAAATTCACATTGTGATTCATGAATTAGGTTAAAGAAAGGCTTTCGAGAAGAGGAATGAATCATTATTTTTGCAAAGCAGCTAGCTGCATGTTTTAAGCGCTGAGAGGCGACCGGCTGAATCGTCTCGATGAGAAGTCGGTTTTGGGAACTGGGGATCAGAGAAGAGCCCTACAGACTGAACCCCCCCCCCACGGTCCGAGGTCTACCTAAAGAGGTGCCGGACTTCCAGTAAGAGAAAGGAAATTTCTGAGGCGACCCTCCATTTCGCTTAAACTGGAATCGCATCTCCGCTGTTATTGGAGAACCCAAGGATTGTGTATCCAATGGGCGCGGGAAAATGAGCAGATGACCCTTGTGAAAAGTGGTTTCACAGGCGATGTCGCCGTTCGCCTCTATAAGCTTTGGAGTACGAAGATTTCTACGTAGCTTTAACTATTCGTCAGAGTGTATTTGAATCTAACTTTTTGTAGTGTGTTTTCAATCCTCTCTTCTGCGGGTGTTTGCTAGTTCATAGTAATGTTGAGTTTTTCTTTTTTTATTTTGTTATTGTTACTAAACAGCATATTTTGATTTTGGTTGGAAAATATGAATGGCCCAACAAACGACGTGATTTGTGTTCTGGAAGAAATTCCTTTTAAACACTGGAAAGATTATGATAACAAGGATGTTCTCATATCTGGAAGACCGACACCTATAATAAGTTCAATATCTAAAGATAAGAAGTGCGGCAAATCGTTTTTTAGGTCTTTCAATAAATCATAGTACGAGATTTTTCCCTGGCTTTCTGGTGCTATTACAAGCAAACTCTCTTTTGCTGGCCATGTTTACTTTTGAGCAATAAGAAAAATGTGTGGAATACAACGGGTTATTTTGATCTAAAAAACTTTTCTCGTAGTGCAAAATTGCACGAAAGCTCTAAAGAGCATAGAACTAACCACGTAGGTCTAAAACGAATGGAAAAAAACAAACACTATTTCTGATATGCTCAAAGAAAATTGCTGCTCTTCGTGAAGTCAAGTTTAATGAAAAGGTCAGACTAAATAGGCTTTTTATGGAACATATAATCGATTTAGTTGTCGTTCTAAGCAAGCAAGAACTGCCTTTTCGAGGACATGATGAAACTATTTCCTCATTAAATAAAGGCAATTTCAAGGAAATGTTCCAAATGTTACTTCGTAGGAGCATCCGAGAATTAAAAGCACATTTTGAAGAAATACGAAGCTTCTTTTCTGGACAATCTAAAACGATACAGAATGATTTAATGGAGTGTATTCATGAATATATAAAAGTCCAAATAAATACCAGATTTGAAGATATGGGAAAGCTCGAGTTTCTGCAGCTAGTTGACAGCTCAAAATACCATAGTTATTCAGAGTCATTTCCATCCAGTGCCCTTAACACTCAAAAAAATTTATCCAAACATTTTTACAGACACACAACGACTAAAAAACGAATTAGATTTTTTATATAATGATCACAACTTCAGGGAACTCAGTTTTCAGAAAACCTTGAAAACAATGAAAGAAAACGAGCTGAAAGATGTGTTACCAGAAGCCTACAAATGATTTTCTCTTGTATTGACACTGGCGTCAACAAGTTCTTCTGCTGAAAGGAATTTTTTCTTGTTTGAAGAGAATTAAGACTTACCTCCGTAATACAACGGCACAAGATCGTTTGTCTTCACTCGCTAAAATTTCAATCGAGAAAGAATTGCTGAACCATCTAATGTCTACTCAACCATTTTATGATCTGATCATAGACAAATTTGCAGCCAAAAAGGATCGCAGAATTGAACTTATTTATAAAAAATAAACTGAAAGCATTCTGTTCGAGCCCAAAGCAAATTAATTTCGTATTCCTCTGTTTTTAATTCCAGGTTTAAATTATTTTATACTTTTTTTTATATAGAAATGTACTTCCTTAGCTTGACTTCTCCTGTACATAGTTATCACGAGCCTGGACTTCAGTTTGTGACCCGTGCTAAATGCACCTTCACTAATATGCCAATCGAACTGTGACTTTTATTCAAGCTCAAGAAACACTTCGTGAGAAAAAAATTATATTCAAATGATTTACTTTGAATTTTTTAAGAAGTGGATCTCCGATTGGCGTTGGGATGTGAGTGACGCATTGACTAGCTAAAGAAACCGCGCAAATTGCGTATTTTCGCTCAAGTGTATTACATAAAAGAATACTGGTGAAATATTTCTTTCTTTGTTGTAAAATTATCGAATAATTGTCTTCATAAAAATATTGTTGCAAAAGTAGCGTATATTACACACACACATATATAGAGAGGTATATGTACATTTTTTCTCTAAAATTTTTGGATTTTTTCGTGAAGAAAGACTCCCCACGCCGTGTTTCATATATTTCTATAATTTTATTCCATTACTGTTGAATAATATTTGTATATAAGGGCTAAATTCGGAATCTCAGCGGATTTTAATGATTCAGCCGACTCGAACCCAGGACTTCAAAGATATCTAATGGGGGATACTGCCTTTGACATGAAACTTTTTGAAGGGGGGGGGGTTCTGCGCTTCTGCTGTATAACTGTGCATAAGTGCATATAACAATTTTGGGGGGGGCGCTTCAACAAATATTTTCCTATTGGTACGTACGCACATCTTGAATATTAATACAAAATGAAGCTAATTTAATAAAATGAAGAAAATGCAATAAATTATAGTTGTTTTAATAAAAATTTAATAAAGCAACTTCTTTGGCCGCTTTGCTTTACTTTCTCTTCTATTATCAAGAAATTATATTGCTTTCCGAGTTATATAAAAATCAAAGAATTTAAATAGGGAAATTATCTATAAAACGTACTTAGAAAAAGCTGTCTCGCCTAATAAGGGGGTGCAAACCACGACCCCCCCCTGCTACGCCACTGATATATATATATATATATATATATATATATTCGTATAACGTTATACGAATTTATATATTTTTCAATAACATATGTTTTACTGTTTTACATTTACATCAAGACCGTTCGCCTCACCAGCATTTTACACCACGAGCCGCCACTGGTAGAACTATCAGATTGTGTTTTGTGTGCTTTAGAATTCCAGAACTTCTCACAATTGTTTCCGTCTTTGGAGCCCCTTCGCGTCATAATATGTGTCAGCAAGTGTCACGCCAAGAAAAGCAAAACAAATGTACGAATTTGTTACCTCCAGAATAATGAGGGACCTTCCCTTTGAGGGCACGGAACAGACCCAACGGCAATACAGGGCTGGCAATAGGATCCCATGTGGTCTTAAAGTGCTTCGTTCGCCATCAAGGGCAACATTTAATTGTCTCCTTAAAACTACAAAGGATACAACCTGGGACTTAAGCCCCCAAAGCTTCCCACCTACCTTTAATCCGGTCCCGAGTGCAAGTACGCCTCCACCCTTGATTACTTTCTTTTAGCTTGTTCTTCTACATTTAACGCCTCCCGCCCCCTCCTAAAATGCTTTTCTTGTTCCTTATAACTCCTACCGCTAGTAGAGAATCACTAAAATTACTAATACAGCCGTAACAACTAATTCACAATTCAAAAAGTCGAAATTTCTTTTTTCTTTTGAGTTACATTCATACTGCGTCGTTTTACTGTTACTTAACTTTTTAAAAAGTCCAGTATACGAATAAAGTATTTATGCCTGTGATGAAATATCAAAGTAATTTACGTAAACCATCGAAATAAAAGTTTAAGTCATTTTTGACAGCGCCAATTTTCCAGGGGGGGGGGGCTCGCTAGCCTTGTATGGGGAGTGAGCCCCCTCTAGCCCCCGCTAGCTACGGCCCTGAAGAGCAGTCATTACATGCTCAAAGTTTGAGGACTTCGCACACAAATTTTCTTGGTGGATGAGGCAGTGGAAAGCAATCATCATAGTATTACCGCACTCCTTCGTGTCAGATTTCATTAAAGTTGTTACTCCTGCCTTCTTTCCGGACATAGCAGGCGCACCATCTGTGGTTATGGCAGATATGTTGCTCAAGTGTAACTCCATGAATCTCTTAGACTTGAATACAAATCTGAAGCCCGTGTCTTGTCTTTAAAGGCAACTGCACTGGCTAATTCTTTTACAACCGTAAAGTTTCTATTAACGCCACGAATGAAAATGGCTACATGAGACAGTATCATCTGAATCCATGGATTCATCCACTGCTACAGAAAAAAAAAAAAAAAACACAAATTCCTTGCACTTGGATTTTTAATTGCTGATAAATTTGCTGCCAGATCCTCCTTGCGTCTCGCTACTGTCACCAGGCAAGCTAATGTTCGAAATAACTTAAGCCTGTGACGGATAAAGCACATCAACTGCACATTGAAGATATTATTTCACAAACTCTCCGTCAATAAAGGGCTTTTCACTTTTCGCAATTTTTTCTGCTACCATGTAGCTAACGCGAACACAGTTTCAGAATGTTTATTTACCTTTGAGAATAACGACTGCTCGACAATTTTCCTTGTCCTTTAATTCATTAACTTTCGCTCCTAAAATGTCCGTTCAATTCAAAGTATTCCGCACCGTGCGTCGTATCATAATAGCCCTTGATGTTGTATTCCTTCATTACCGCAATGGTCGGTCTCATTGTAAATAAGGCAAACTGTCTTATTTCGCCCTTTGTCTCCAACTTACCTCCTATTGCTATCACACCTCGCTACTGTGCACGCATTCAAAGACCAAATGTTTACCCTGCTCAGGTCAACTGCTCGGCGCCCTTCTTTAGCCAATCAATCACGAGCTTTATATCCGCCTGCTCCCTTCTTAACCTAAGGCCCGTTTCACACAGACGGGTTCTTCCCGCGGAAGCAATAAATTATTCAGCTGTCCAACCGCCTCTTTTGGAGCCAGCTATAGAGTTATACCGAGACTTTCAGACGAGCGGAATCGTAGAAAATCCGATCCGGCAGCCGCTGAGCTTCCACGGGGTTCGCTACAAACCGACCGACTGCGATACTGTCCAAATTTGGAGAAACACAGATGTAAGGCAAGACATTCACACAATCGGTGAACGGATTCTCCGCTTAAGCAATAAAACAATCACTCTTGTCAGAGGGGAGGGGCGGAAAGCAATGCTGCCAGGCGAGGTCGATTGTCAATCGCTTTGGGCTTGTGTGCTTTGTTAGTTTTCAACAGAAATACTCTGATTTTTTAGTATAGTTTGCGCTATAACCTCTGTTGATCATTTCTGCTATTAATGTTGATATTGAATTATTAATTTTGGAAGTTGAAAAGCGCCCACAAACTTGGGATACATCGTCGGAAGATTACAGGGATAGGAACAAAAAAAAAAAAAAAAAAAATGCTTGTAATGATATCTGCAGAATCCTGTACAACGAGTTCTGCAATTTCACTGAATATGAAGGAACATCATCAGTAAGCGAATTCCGAATGTACTTGTCTTTGTGCAGAGATATTTCACAACAATAATATATGAGCATACCTGCCAACTCTTCCGATTTTGGCAGAAGTCTTTCGATTTTTTATACATTCTTCCGATCTTGTGACCAAACTCGCGTTCTTCTGCCGTTCGAAAAATTTCTGCGTTTTTTGCGAAAAATAACCTGTTTTATTAATTTTTGTAAGACAAAAAAAAAAAAAAGGTGAAAAGCGCAGCAATAACTTACTAGTCTTAATCTCAGGGCTGCCAGACCTGCGCCAATTGCACCAGCCCGTGCCAAAACGTTGTTCTTGCACCATTCTACTAAAAAAATTGCGATTTAGACGAAATCTGCGCTAATTTTGCGCCAAAAGTTAAAATTTACCGGTCTTCGATATTTTAGCGTAATCTTATGCCATTCGAAATCGATTCAGCGGTTAATTCGTACGTGAGATCCTTCCGTGGATTCCTCTTTCCCACCCCCACCCCACCCCCCACCCCTTTTTTTTGTCATTTTCGAGATCGATGCAAAAATGAAGGAATTTTCGGGGTATTGGTTAGAGCGGGGGTAGTATTCCATCTGGGGAAGTTATTTTGTCTTTTTAAACGTTCGGAAACGGAAGATAAACGGAAGTCAGACGGAGCGAAGATTTCTTCAGTAATTGTATTTTTTCCCCCGCGATGTGATCCCCACTCCTATGTAGTTGTTAAATGTCATAACCCTCATACATGTGTGTGCATTTTAGTATGATAAGAGTGGGGGAAATTTCCAAAAAACGGAAGTGACGAAGTTTGGAAATTTGTAAGAATTGATGCATGGCGTTAAAAAAAAAGTATAAATTATCTAAAAATTACACCATTTATCTAAAATAGTGAAAGCTCTGATATCAGAATTCAGGGTTCTTAGCTACAATTGATGTTTTTAGTAAGCACAGGATACTTTTCAAAAATTGCATTGCTTTTGGAGCAGACAATGCTCCAGTAATGATAGGAGAGAAAAATGGTGTGGCTCGTCATTTGAAAGAACACCAAAGTGAAATAATAGTTATAGGGTGTATTTGCCATTTAATTAATAACGCAAACTAATTTTTTCTTTGGTTAAAAAAATCGCACAATGTTTCGATCATTAATGCAGTGGCGGCCCGTCAGATGAGGCAAGTGAGGCGCCGCCTCACCTGAAATTCCGCAGAATGAGAAGTGAAAAAAAAAAAAAAACCTTCTGTCAGTAACAAAGATATAAGAACTTTGCAGGATAAATGAAACACTGAAATTCACATTGTGATTCATGAATGGTTAAAGAAAGGCTTTCGAGAAGAGGAATGAATCATTATTTTTGCAAAGCGGCTGCATGTTTTAAGCGCTTAGAGGCGACCGGCTGAATCGTCTCGATGAGAAGCCGGTTTTGGGAACTGGGGATCAGAGAAGAGCCCTACATACTGAACCCCCCCCCCCCACGGTCCGAGGTCTACCTAAAGAGGTGCCGGACTTCCAGTAAGAGAAAGGAAATTTCTGAGGCGACCCTCCATTTCGCTTAAACTGGAATCGCATCTCCGCTGTTATTGGAGAACCCAAGGATTGTGTATCCAATGGGCGCGGGAAAATGAGCAGATGACCCTTGTGAAAAGTGGTTTCACAGGCGATGACGCCGTTCGCCTCTATAAGCTTTGGAGTACGAAGATTTCTACGTAGCTTTAACTATTCGTCAGAGTGTATTTGAATCTAACTTTTTGTAGTGTGTTTTCAATCCTCTCTTCTGCGGGTGTTTGCTAGTTCATAGTAATGTTGAGTTTTTCTTTTTTCATTTTGTTATTGTTACTAAACAGCATATTTTGATTTTGGTTGGAAAATATGAATGGCCCAACAAGCGACGTGATTTGTGTTCTGGAAGAAATTCCTTTTAAACACTGGAAAGATTATGATAACAAGGATGTTCTCATATCTGGAAGACCGACACCTATAATAAGTTCAATATCTAAAGATAAGAAGTGCGGCAAATCGTTTTTTAGGTCTTTCAATAAATCATAGTACGAGATTTTTCCCTGGCTTTCTGATGCTATTACAAGCAAACTCTCTTTTGCTGGCCATGTTTACTTTTGAGCAATAAGAAAAATGTGTGGAATACAACGGGTTATTTTGATCTAAAAACTTTTCTCGTAGTGCAAAATTGCACGAAAGCTCTAAAGAGCATAGAACTAACCACGTAGGTCTAAAACGAATGGAAAAAAACAAACACTATTTCTGATATGCTCAAAGAAAATGCTGCTCTTCATAAAGTCAAGTTTAATGAAAAGGTCAGACTAAATAGGCTTTTTATGGAACATATAATTGATTTAGTTGTCGTTCTAAGCAAGCAAGAACTGCCTTTTCGAGGACATGATGAAACTATTTCCTCATTAAATAAAGGTAATTTCAAGGAAATGTTCCAAATGTTACTTAGTAGGAGCACCCCAGAATTAAAAGCACATTTTGAAGAAATACGAAGCTTATTTTCTGGACAATCTAAAACGATACAGAATGATTTAATGGAGTGTATTCATGAATATATAAAAGTCCAAATAAATACCAGATTTGAAGATATGGGAAAGCTCGAGTTTCTGCAGCTAGTTGACAGCTCAAAATACCATAGTTATTCAGAGTCATTTCCATCCAGTGCCCTTAACACTCTCAAAAAAAATTTATCCAAACATTTTTACAGACACACAACGACTAAAAAACGAATTAGATTTTTTATATAATGATCACAACTTCAGGGAACTCAGTTTTCAGAAAACCTTGAAAACAATGAAAGAAAACGAGCTGAAAGAGGTGTTACCAGAAGCCTACAAATGATTTTCTCTTGTATTGACACTGGCGTCAACAAGTTCTTCTGCTGAAAGGAATTTTTTCTTGTTTGAAGAGAATTAAGACTTACCTCCGTAATACAACGGCACAAGATCGTTTGTCTTCACTCGCTAAAATTTCAATCGAGAAAGAATTGCTGAACCATCTAATGTCCATTCAACCATTTTATGATCTGATCATAGACAAATTTGCAGCCAAAAAGGATCGCAGAATTGAACTTATTTATAAAAAATAAACTGAAAGCATTCTGTTCGAGACCAAAGCAAATTAATATCGTATTCCCCTGTTTTTAATTCCAGGTTTAAATTATTTTATACTTTTTTTATATAGAAATGTGCTTCCTTAGCTTGACTTCTCCTGTACATAGTTATCACGAGCCTGGACTTCAGTTTGTGACCCGTGCTAAATGCACCTTCACTAATATGCCAATCGAACTCTGACTTTTATTCAAGCTCAAGAAACACTTCGTGAGAAAAAAATTATATTCAAATGATTTACTTTGAATTTTTTAAGAAGTGGATCTCCGATTGGCGTTGGGATGTGAGTGACGCATTGACTAGCTAAAGAAACCGCGCAAATTGCGTATTTTCGCTCAAGTGTATTACATAAAAGAATACTGGTGAAATATTTCTTTCTTTGTTGTAAAATTGTCGAATAATTGTTTTCATAAAAATATTGTTGCAAAAGTAGCGTATATTACACACACACATATATAGAGAGGTATATGTACATTTTTCCTCTAAAATCTTTGGATTTTTTCGTGAAGAAAGACTCCCCACGCCGTGTTTCATATATTTCTATAATTTTATTCCATTACTGTTTAATAATATTTGTATATAAGGGCTAAATGACATGGGATGGAGCCCTAAGGGATGGGGTTTACAGCTGTTAATAACAAGGCGCCGCTTACCCTGGACCAATGGCTTAACGAGACTTCCGAATCTCAGCGGATTTTAATGATTCAGCCGACTCGAACCCAGGACTTCAAAGATATCCAATGGGGGATACTGCCTTTGACATGAAACTTTTTGAAGGGGGGGGGGGGGGGGGGTTCTGCACTTCTGCTGTATAACTGTGTATAAGTACATATAACAATTTGGGGGGGGGGCGCTTCGACAAATATTATCCTATTGGTACGTACGCACATCTTGAATATTAATACAAAATGAAGCTAATTTAATAAAATGAAGAAAATGCAATAAATTATAGTTGTTTTAATAAAAATTTAATAAAGCAACTTCTTTGGCCGCTTTGCTTTACTTTCTCTTCTATTATCAAGAAATTACATTGCTTTACGAGTTATATAAAAATCAAAGAATTTAAATAGGGAAATTATCTATAAAACGTACTTAGAAAAAGCTAACTGTCTCGCCTAATAAGGGGTGTGCAAACCACGACCCCCCCCCTGCTACGCCACTGATATATATATATATATATATATATATATATATATGTAAGGTCAGGTGATGCGTAACATCACAGCCTCTCCTTGACAAATGTCAACCCCGCCTTCTCGTGGTACATCCTGTTCCCACTAAAGGGGCTCTGGCGACCGCCAATAGCGGTATAACTATACCATCGGGATTAGAGGAAATTCTATCCCACACTCACCAACCCGCTTGGCCAGCGTGGTGAGTTATGGCCAAAACCCTCCAAAATGATTCCACAACTTAAATCTTGGCCCTCAGTCTCCGGCAGCTGGAATGTACCTGGCCAAGGCAGCGGCCAGTGCGACATGAAGGCAGAGGGTGCTAAGAATCCCCGGAGGACCGGACTAGGCTGCTATCTGATGCTGACCTTGGCTACGTACAACGGACGCTCCCTATCTTCTGATTCAAGGCTTCTTGAATTGGAAGAGGAACTACAAAGGATCAAGTGGGACATCGTGGGGCTAAGTGAGGTAAGGAGAAAAGGAGAAGATCTCATCGAACTGAAAAGTGGACATCTCTTCTACTATCGTGGGACAGATACTGGCAGAACTAGTGGTGTTGGATTTATAATAAACAAGAAACTGAGGGATAAAGTTGTAGAAGTTGAAAGTTCCTCTGACAGAGCTGCACGACTTGTTATCCAACTCTCGAAAAGATACCAGGCTCAGATTATTCAAACTTATGCACCCACCACAAGTCATCCTGAAGAAGAAATTGAAGAATTTTATGAGGAAATTTGTCATCTAAATAATAAAGGTAAGCAGCACTTGAAAATAATTATGGGAGATTTCAATGCAAAAATAGGGCAACGGCAACAGAATGAAACTTCAGTAGGTAAATTCGGTCACGGCAACAGAAACCAGCGTGGAAATACTCTCGTTGAGTTTGCAGAGGCAGAAGGGTTTTTCATCTTGAACTCCTTCTTCAAGAAAAAGCCACACAGGAAATGGACATGGAGACATCCAAATGGGACGACAAGTGAAATTGATTTTATTATGTGTAACAAAAAATTCGTCATAGAAGACTGCAGTGTGCTAAACAAGTTCAACACAGGTAGTGACCATAGATTGGTGAGATGTAAGATGCACCTCAACACTTAACTTGAACGTGGCAAGCTCATAAGACAAACAAAATGTATTGACATAACTAACCTTAAAAAACACCATAATACCTTCAAATTGGAACTGAAGAACAGATTCTCTGCTTTAGAAAGCCTAACATCGGAAGAAGTGGATATTTCTGAAGTTAACAGAAAAGTAACCAAAGCTCTTATGGAAACAGCAACAAAATTTGCTGGGTCTAAGAACAAGTTGCATGTAAACAAATTATCAGGAAAAACGAAAATGTTGATGGAAAAAAGAAGAGAGATGAGGACAACTAAAGAAGATGTGACTTCCAAAGTGGAATATATAGAGCTATGCAAGACAGTAAGAAAAAGTATCACTGAAGACGTAAGAAAAAGTATCACTGAAGACGTAAGAAAATTCAACTGTGAACTAGTGAGGAAAGCAATTGAAAACAACCAAAGCCTAAAGATAGCAAAGGGACATCTCAGTAAGGGAAGAAAACAGATTATGGCACTGAGAAAAGAAGATGGTTCTGTAACAAGAAATAGAGGCGAAATTTTGACAAGAGTGAAAGATTTCTACTCCAAATTATATGAAAGGGATGATACATGCACTCCAGACATCATGAAAGATACCAGTACCAGAGTTCCTCCAGTCCTTCCAGCAGAAGTTGCACATGCAATCAAGAACATGAAGCGGGGAAAAGCTCCAGGAGAAGATGGAATTACTGTAGACATCATACAAGAAGCAAGTGGAGAAATTGAAACAGTACTCGCCCAAATTTTCACTCGATGCCTTAATGAAGGAAAGATTCCTGAGGATTGGAACACCGCTACAATGATCCTGCTACATAAGAAAGGTGACATTGAGGATCTCGGAAACTACAGACCTATCAGCCTCCTATCAGTAGTTTATAAAATCTTCACTAAAGTTCTTTCACACCGCTTGAAGGTAACACTGGACATGGCTCAATCGAGAGAACAAGCTGGATTCAGGAGTGGCTACAGCACAATAGATCATATCCACGTACTGAGAGAACTAATTGAAAGAGCGAGGGAATATGAACTTCCATTGTGCATGGCTTTTATCGATTATGAAAAAGCCTTTGATTCGGTGAAACCATCAGCAGTTACAATGGCTCTGAAAACCTGCGGTATTGAAGATGCATACATTAATATTATTAATAACATCTATGAAAATGCAAGTGCAAAGATTCGGCTGTTTGAAAATACAACACACATAAAAATTGGAAAGGGAGTGAGACAAGGTGACACCATATCTCCGAAGCTCTTTAATGCCACATTGGAGGGTGTTTTTCAGTCGCTGAGCTGGGAAAACAAAGGGATAAAGATTAATGGAGATTATCTAACCCACCTTCGTTTTGCTGATGACGTAGTCATTTTTGCAACTACCCCATCAGAGCTGCAGAGTATGATCCAGGAACTTGCTGACAAGAGTAAAGAAGTGGGATTAAAAATGAACTTTCAGAAGACAAAAGTGATGTTCAATGCTTTTACAAGAAACGAAGATTTATTGATTGATGGAGAAAAGCTGGAGATAACAGACACATACGTTTATCTTGGACAGCAGATATCAAGTGAGGGTCACATTGATGAAGAAATTAATCGGCGTACAAAACTTGCCTGGAGAGCTTTTGGAAGAAACAGCATAATTTTCAAGAGCAATATGCCATTATGTCTTAAAAGAAAAGTGTTTGATCAATGCATCCTTCCAGTGCTTACGTATGGTGCAGAGACGTGGACCTTAACTAAAAGAGACATACAAAGGCTGCAGACAACTCAAAGCAGCATGGAGAGGTGCATACTTGGTGTAACCAGGAGAGATAAGAAGAGGAACTCGTGGATCCGAAAAATGACAAGAGTGGAAGACATCATGATCAGAGTTAAATCCCTGAAATGGCAATGGGCTGGACATACTGCCAGAAGGACAGATCATCGATGGACAGCCGAAATTTTAGATTGGATTCCAAGGGACAGGAAAAGACCCAGAAGAAGACCACATGGGAGATGGGTGGATGAAATTCGAAAGTATGCAGGGGTGACATGGAGGAGACTGGCACAAGACAGACTGTTGTGGAGGAAACTTGGGGAGACCTTCGTCCAGCAGTGGATTGATAATGGTTGACAATTATGATGATGATGATGATATATATATATATATATATATATATATATATATATTCGTATAACGTTATACGAATTTATATATTTTTCAATAACATACGTTTTACTGTTTTACATTTACATCAAGACCGTTCGCCTCACCAGCATTTTACACCACGAGCCGCCACTGCATTAATGTCAGGTGAATCTTTTGTTAATTAAATGCAAAGAAAATTTACTTTGTTTTCAAAAAGAGTACTCCAAAGAATTCTTAAGAAAATCCAAAAAGGCCACTGTAAAAAGTTTAGCTAACTGTTAAATTAATATAAATAAAAGTTCCCTTCAATAAAAACACACCAAAAAATAAAGGTAAGTGTCCTGTATTCCTTTTTTGTTTAAGTAGTATGAGTTCTAAATCACTTTATCGTGAGACAAATTGGCGTAAAAAAAATCTTCTGAATTTTTGTACAACTTCTGAATTCTTCAAAGCCAATCTTCTGCATATTCATTAAATTTAGTTGGCAGGTATGTATAAGTATGGCTTTCCCTGTCCCTATCAAAGGGGAAGGGGGGGGGCTTTGGAGCCAAAGTCCTGGTCATCCACCTGGTGGGGGCCTCCACTCACACACTGTAATGAAAGGAAAAAAAATATACCTCGCCCTTGTACCTGACATTCAGTCCGATCATTTATTTATCAACAGAGAAAATTATTCTAGGTCAGGTATAATGCATAAACTCACAATGTTTGGAAATCTTGTTCGTTCATGGAAATAGCAGCGTTTTCTGCATTTTTTTTAATTTCAAGTTTAGTATAACTGTTTTCTCATAGTTCGCGCATAATCACCATATTTCGAGTGTAGGTATGATGCCAGCAATTTTCTACAAACATTGTAATGGTTTACTGTGCTACAGTGTGCAGAAGTTAATTGTCACATTTTGCCATTTTTTGTATAGGAGTGAATGACTTCAAAATGTGGTAACTATGCAAAACAGTATTTTAAGCAAACAGAAGTGACGAAAATAAAATGTAGAAACGTACGATAGTAAATAAATGTAGAAACGCCAATGCCATAACGACTGTCGGAACTTCAGAGTTATGGGAGTTGTCTTTCAAGAAAGAAGTCAAATTTCACAAACAGTTTAACTGTGTGCGTTAAACGAAAAAAATGTCTGAAGGCTTCCAGAATAAAGTAACGAAAACCCTATGGCCATGCTGTGTCTTTCAACAGTTAAACTAACTAAGAGAATGTAGTAAATAATAAAAAAAAAAAAAAACATCCTCATCCAGAACAACAAATTTAATCATTTTATGTGTGAATTAAGATTTCTTTCGAAATCCGTTGTTACATGTTGCATGGAGAAATAACAGCCCGCATCAAAAAAGTCACACCTGATAAATAATTCACACCGATAATTGCCTGAAATTTAAAGTTTCACATATAAGGAGAGTTAATTATTTCGAAATGATCACACAGCCTTGTGAAAGTGCTCTCAAAAACGTCTTATAAAAGGTTATTAAGGTATTCTGTGTTTCCATAGTTTTCCTCAAGTGTTCTCCAAAATGCTCTGTAAACATGTGTGTGTGTGTGTGTGTGTGTGTTTTAATGCACTTTACAAATGTTTCTTAGTATTTCCGTGTATGTATCTTTCAACACAGAACATTGGCTCCGAAAAAATGGTTTATGTCATACATTTGCTACATTTACTGTAGATTATACATCGACATAGGTAATCGTAATATTCAATACATTATCTTTTCATGAGTTTGAAACATGTTATGCATTGAGTTCTTACATCAAATACTGCATTTGAACTAAGACACAATCTAGAAACTGACCACACAAAGAGGTAGCCATTTGGTTCCCGCCTATCGGTCGAACGTTTCTTTTCTCTGCTCTAAAAATAAGACCGCTCGTGTGCCACCCAAAAACAGCACGGCGGGACGGTTTTATAGATTCGTCGGTTTCATTCCGTCTGTGTGAAACGAGCCTAAGGGTCACGCAAACGTTCTCCTCCTAGCATAGATTCCTCTTAATAGGATAGTGGCAATTTTGGGAAATAGAGTGCAAAGGCGGAAAAGGGGGGGGGGGGCTGGTACTAGCAGCCCTTCGGACACTATCAGGCACTTTTCACTTCCTCCAGACACTAGCAGCCGGCGTTTACGACTCCAATAGAATGTAATTATATTTTGTTAAATTACGTAACGCAAAATTTTATGGTAAATTATGTTTTGAAAATCACAAAATTACTAATATTATGTTAGCAAACATTGTCATTTTTTTGAAACTCAGTCTTCCCCACTTACCCCTTTACACAAACAATGCATTTATTCGTCATTGTGGATTTCGGCACATACAAATTTCCCTCCCCCAAACGAAATGCCGCCCTTTTATAGAATGTTTGCCTAGCTGACGCGAAATGGCTCGACGGGCCACCCATAGCCCGTAGGCTCAGTGTTGAAGACCTCCTACTCTACAGGGTTTAGGTCTGGTGAACTCGCTGGCCAGTCCATACGCCGAATATCCTCGCTTCGCAGGAAATCATTGACATGCTGACCCCTGTACGGGCAAGTTTATCATCTATAAAAAGAGACTTAGGGCCGATAGTTCCCCGAACAAGTCTAGGATCTCGCCCCTATAGCGCTCAGCTTTCACACTGCTTCCTTCGAGCTCGTGGAGTGGTGTGAGGCCTTTCAACATGATGCCACCCCACACAAACAGACCATCGCCTCCAAAAGAGTCTCGTTTGCCACGTTTGCAGGATTATTACAGGTTTTGTATTCCCTCCAGATGAAATGACGACTAGAATCTGTTTGTAGACTGGATCTGGACTCATCTATAAAAAGAACTCCGGTCCACTCGTCTGGACTCTAGGAGCGATGTTGTCTGAACCAGTTCAATCCTGCTCTCCCGTGAATCCGTTTGTAGACTGGAACTGGACTCATCTGTACGAAAAACTTAGGCCCACTCGTCTGGACGCCAGGAAAGATGTTGTCTGCACCAGTTCAATCTTGCTGTCCCATGATTCTGTTTGTAGGCTGGATCTTGACTCATCTGTAAGAAGAACTCCTGCCTACTTGTCTGGACTTCAGGAACGATGTTGTCTGCACCAGTTCAAGCTTGCTCTACCGTGAGATGCAGTTAGCGGGACACAAACCATGGGTCTCCTGGTATAAAGTCCAATTGCATTAAGCCTTCGATATATCGTTTCCCCTCAATACCGTTGTACCAATGGCAGCAAAGATCTCCAAAGATAAGTGACAGGAGTGTATAGGACCTATGACGACGCGCAGTTAAAGCGACATAACTGTCCTCGCGAGGTGACTTTTGGCCAGGTCTTCGTGACACACCACCGGTGTTGTTGAGTTGCTGCCATAACAGTGAAATCGCTCTGGCGTTGATATTCAAATCCCTTGCGACTTGGGCCTGACACTGGCCTGCTTCTAGACGTCCTATTGTTCGCCACCGTACAGCGTCGGATAGAAGTGTATGGGACATAAGAAAAGCATTTGCGGCCACCAGAACGCTTCTTACGTACGCTGTCTACGAGAAATGCCACTGCCGTTCCTCGTTGGCTTTACGTGTGCAACTCAATTTATATACTGCCCAGCATTTTTCTCTCTTGTATGCAAATTTCACTGCAAACATTTGTTTCTGGTGTCCATTTGCATGTCCTTTTATCATTGCAACATTTCATTCAGCGTGTAACGTATTACAGAGGAGAAGCACGTCTCAAGACTACAAATTTGCAGCGATACATTCCTTCGTGAGGTTTAGTCGGTTAGAACAACTCAATCCGGAGCGAGGAGAAGCAGCTTCGATCACCGTCACCGGCAAATTTGTGTTTTCACAAGCGCATTGGATTATTTGTCCGCTATTGCCTTCCGAACTTTAATTTTGGATTCCAATGTACATACATACACATGCATACACATGGAGACACACCCAAACAGAATGAAGTAGCACGTTGTTTGTCTTTCAAAGGACCAAAATTATATCACATATAACTGTAAAAAGTGCTTAAGAAAAATTTAGAGCGTGCTTAATTTTATACACATATATCAGTGGCGGCTTTTGGGAGGAGGCAAGGGAGACAGTGCCTCCTCAGAATTTTAAGACTCTTACTTAGAATTATCCGTTTTGTTCATTCAGTACTTTTGGGTATAGGAGAGCAAACGTTTATGCTAGTTAACTCTTTTGAATTAAATGTCGTCTACGCGTTCATTCAGTTTTTTTAAATTGACGCTTTTCGAAAACAATCGGTAGCGCGTAGTTGAGAATTGTCCTCAGGTTGCGATATCCGTCATTGAGGCAGGAAGCAAACTGCCTCTCGTACATTTTGCGCCAAACCTGTTTACTCCCACTGAATCAGTAGATACGAATGTAGGTTGTGGAACTGCCAACACAAAGAGCGCACGCGCACCGTGGAGTTCCTGTGAGGCAGATGTTATTTTGCCTCATGGGAACAGCTGCTTCCCTGTAGGAGCAGCTCCGCTGTGTTAATTCCTCATTCTGACAGCTTCGAGCGTCATTACATAGCGTCTTCTTCCTAGTAGCTTTCCTTTCACACTAATGTTTGTGTAACTAAATTTCTTTATGCGTTACTTTTTTCATACTTCGCATATGAGAAAGTAAATAAAAAAAATTATATTGTAAAAAAAATGGCATTAAATTGAATAAATTTATCATGAAAGGAATACGAGATTACACCATATAATACAAATTTTGAACATGACAATCCGATTTTTGGCGTAAATGTGACAAGGATGGTAAGTCTGATAATATCCGAAAACTTGAAAATTTTCATCGTCCTGGATCGTGACTCGAACCCGCGTCTCCCAGATAGCGCCCGGGTATGCTAACCACTACACCACCTAGAACGACCAAGTTTCAAGTTTCCGATTAATTTGAATATAACCATCACAGGATTTGCTAGTCGAAGTAACCGGCATTCATGTTTAGCGAATCTGGAGGTTAAGAATCCTATTTCGTGATTGCCCGGAATAGCAGATAAATCAAGAAAGAAATACGGGATTACGCCGTATAATACAAATTTTGAAGATAACAATCCGATTTTTGGCGTAAATGTGACAAGGATGGTAAGTCAGATAATATCCGAAAACTTGAAAATTTTCATCGTCCTGGAGCGGGACTCGAACCCGCGTCTCCCAGATAGCACTCGGGTATGCTAACCACTACACCACCCAGGCCGATGAAGATTTTCAAGTTTTCGGATATTATCTGACTTACCATCCTTGTCACATTTACGCCAAAAATCAGATTGTCATCTTCAAAATTTGAATAAATTTGAATCCAGGTTGAAAAGTAGTTTGCCTCCCCAGCAATTTTGGTCACGAGCCGCCACTGACATATATTCTGCATATACTGTATATATTTGTCTCAATATTAAGAACTTATTACGAATTAAATCATACTTATGTCTAATTGGCGTGTAATCGATGTTCCACAGTAGATTTTTGTATGTGTAAAGAACTCGCATGCCCACTGGACTTCACGTCCTAAGCTCTAGTACCAAAAGCGCTTATTTAGAACTCAAGCGCTCAATGCACTTCTTATTTAGAACTTGAGCACCAGCTGTGTTTCATGTCCAAAGCTCGAGCACTAATTGGATTACAAGAACAGTTGCCCCTCCCCTTCCCTCCATGAGTTATATACAACTTAACGTTGTAAGTGAAACGAGAGTACTGGTCCACGTGGTACTGACATGACTGTATGACGTTAAAACCCAAACTGAAAATGCACACCTAGGTATTATTTTGTACATGCTCTTATTTATAACTTTTTGCTTAAAATTTTGCTCTTTTAATTTGCGAAGTTAAATTTATTCATACTTTGAATAATATCTGGCAAGGAGCTTTTAACCATTTCTTCTAATTTTACCAGGTATTAAAGAAGTTAAATAAGACAGCAAAAAAAGAAAAAAATGTCAGCAGCTTTGTAGTGTTAAAAAAAGAAAGAAAAAG
Organism: Macrothele yani; assembly: GCA_039090855.1. NCBI lineage: Eukaryota > Metazoa > Arthropoda > Arachnida > Araneae > Macrothelidae > Macrothele > Macrothele yani. The sequence goes on along the minus strand of CM076997.1, from coordinate 59,498,101 downwards.
AATTACTTTGCTTATTCCATCGAAAATCATGTGATCAAACTAATCAATATAATAGATGTGGCTTACATATGGACCAAATAAAAATCAATAATAAGAGCATTAATAATATTATTCTTATCACAGCAGCCTTATATACAAATGGAAAATAATTTTCTCTTTTGTTGGAAAAGACCACAAACAGAATTCCTTGGAACTTAATTTAAAAAAAAAAAAAGCAGTTAGAGCATCAAGTGCATTTCTTCCTTTTTCTTTTTTCTACGAAAAACATGGTGGTAGGAACACAAAAAAGAAAAATGTTGCAATAAATGTTTCTAAGATGAATATCAGTGGAAGAAGCGCCCAGATGGATGTATTTCCTTCTTCGGAGGAAAAATTTAAATGTTCAGTTTAATTATACTTAGTTGACTTTGAGTGAAGATAAAATCAAGTTTTGAGTGATGCTAGTCATTTATTTTACAACAGGGGTGATGTCAGTCTCAAAGAGGCATGCGGGCAAGGGAACGGAATTTCCGCTCATTGTCGTAGAGGATACAACCGCACTTGGTTCAACATGGTCACCTGACGTCTGTTGTATTTCTAAAGGCTGGAACAAATTTCATTTTCAGATGCAAGTGGTACTTTCTAATACAGAAACATATGCCCGCACGTGCGTTTTAGAAGATATAGGTAACACGTGACGTCACCTAGACATTAGCTCTTGACAGATGACATGATTACGCAAACAAGTTTATCGCATTAGTGATAGCACTGAGCCAGCGAACATTTTTTTTCTTGACCCACACAGCAGATACGGCTTTCATCTTCTTAAATGTAAACTCAGCTGTTATCACCACGATCAGAGAACCAAAGTTTTTAATATATCTCCCAAACCGAATTTTTTTTATCTACCGAGTTCCTGATTGTAATGATGGAGTTGAAATAGATATTTCATGACGCATAACTAGCAACGTCGCAGATTATGAGGGAATAATCAGCAATATGCAAGCACAACACACGTATATTTTTAATTTGCATATCTAGCTGCTCTTTGCCATTCGATGTACGGTGTGAGCCGCCCCGGTGGCGCAGTGGTCTAAGGCGCTGGCCTCTGATCTTTCGTCAGTAAGGGGTCCGGGTTCGAATCCCGGTGAGGCATGGTTGTTCTGTTTGTCTTACGGCACTGGCTCTCTCCCTTCCCTGGAACCAGTGACCCTAAATTAGGGACGGGCGACTGCTTATAGCCCATTGAGTTGCTCACGGTGGTCGTTAAACCTCCAATCAAATAAATAAAATGTACGGTGTAGTTGTGCTGTTCTTCCTATCACTTTCCAGAGTCATGTAGGGAAGCAAACTATCAATCAAACTAACGTCAGCCGCCCCGGTGGCGCAGTGGTCTAAGCGATGGCCTCTGATCATTCGTCCGAACGGGATCCGGGTTCGAATCCCGGTGAGGCATGGATGTTGTGTTTGTCTTACGGCACTAGCTCTCTCCCTTCCCTGGTACCAGTGACCCTAAATTAGGGACGGGCGACTGCTTATAGCCCATTGAGTTGCTCACGGCGGTCGTTAAACCTCCAATCAAAAAAAAAAAAAAAAACAACTAACGTCATCAAACTTGGTGACCTCTTCGGTGGCCTTTGATCATTCGTCCGAAAGGGGTCCGGGTTCGAATCCCGTGAGGCATGATGTTGTGTTTGTCTTACGGCACTGGCTCACTCCCTTCCCTGGAACCAGTGACCTTAAATTAGGGACGGGCGACTGCTTATAGCCCATTGAGTTGCTCACGGTGGTCGTTAAACCTCGAATAAAAAAAAAACAAAAAAACTTGGTGATTTGTGTGTGTGTGTGTGCGCAAGACATGGAAACCGAGGACTTAGACACGTTTACACACCCACAAACCGAGGACGTCCTCGGTTTGCAAAACTACAAAAAACTAATTCTATGACCTAAACTTATGTTATAGATGTCCTTTTTATTGAATTTGACAAATGTCCTCGTTTGACGGTGTTTTTACATTTTGTGTGTATGCCGCTGTATGGAGCTGCAGTCGATTGTGTGTATAGTCAAATTAACGAGTCCTCGGTTTCATGGCATTAAAACAGGTCGACCGCAAGTCCTCGGTTACTCGTTGTGTAACCGGATGTCCTCGGTTACTCGCTGTGTAACCGGATGTCCTCGGTTACTCGTTGTGTAACCTTTCCCTGTCATTTTAAGAAATTCAACCGATTTAAATAACCCGCGATGTTTTTTTCTCTAACAACTTTTCTATTCTGTTTAAGATTTTTCTTGCGTATGATTATGCCACAAGTTCGGAAATTTGAGCATTTTTTTTATTATTTTATTTATGCAAAGCGAGCCATTCATCTGCTCGAAAGTGTATTTCTTTCTGTACAGGACACAAATATTGGACGTCAAACCAGATCAAACAGAGTGACTGTTTTGCAAAATACAGTAAATAAACTACTTATGGTCGTCTAACAATATTATTTTTTAACTGCTTCTCACACGCACGATAATCGAATCATATTATACGATTATTAATTTTAGCATTACATTTACACTTAAATCGTTTATTATAAATTAATTGGTGTTGTGCATATTCGCGGATGCGAATATCTGGGTAAATGGGCGAATGCCTATAACAATGCGGTTGATAATTTTGTCATCCGTACAGGGTTTAAGTATTGTATCTGACTAAAATAAACAATTTTCTCATTTTCAATAAACCTTTTCTTTTATTAACATGACTTAAGGTATAAACTCAAGAAATAATAAATATTGGTTTTCGCACAGTAACAAGAACTTATGTGAATTACGTTGTTGTTCATTGTAAGTGTGATTAAGTTATTTGATTATTTAAAATGAAAACTATTAATTACTTTGTCCAATTTAAAACCAACACTGACATTGAATATAATGCATTTTCTAGTACAGAATTAGATAAATGAAATTATTTCTTTAATTATCTCTTTATTTATTTCTAAATATCTAATCACGTAATTAAAAAAATATATCAAATTAATATTTAAAAAAAATATATCTAATTAATGCAGAAAATGGTGAAGTTATCTATTTCTTGATTCCAATGTGACTCCAATTTTAATAGAAAACATAATTTGAACGGTACCCTTGTTTCATGATATGTAATAGAATGATGCATTTTGTTTGTAGGGTGTGTTTCTATAGTCCTGGCTTTGCGGGGGGTGTAACCGGGTCCTCGCATTACGGTATGTATCTGGAGTTCTCGTTTTACGGTGTGTAACCAGAGTCCTCGTTTTACGGTGTGTAACCAGGGTCCTCGTTTTACGGTGTGTAATCGGGGTCCTCGTTTTACGGTGTGTAATCGGGGTCCTCGTTTTACGGTGTGTAACCGGGATCCTCGTTTTACGGTGTGTAACCAGGGTCCCCGTTTTACGGTGTGTAACTAGGTTCCTCGTTTTACGGTGTGTAACGGGGGTCCTCGCTTTACTGTGTGTATCTACAGTCCTCGTTTTACGGTACACAAATACTTTTCCATTTAGTTTAGCTGCTAGTAAATGTTTCAGTGAAAAGTGATTCTGTGTGGGGGGGGGCATCATCATCATCAGCAATATCATCAACAACCATTAGCAATCCACTGCTGGATGAAAGTCTCCCCAAGTTTCTTCCACAATTGTCTATCTTGAAGCCTATTTCCTCTATGTCACTCCAGCATACTTTCGAATTTCATCAATCCATCTCCCATGGGGTCTTCTTTCGGGTCTTTTCCTGTCCCTCGGAATCCAGGCTAAAATTACGGTCGTCCATCGGTGATCCGTATATATGTTTATACTGCATATATATATATATATATATATATATATATATATTCAAAATCATTTTCAATTGACTGCACGATGAAGGTTACTCCAAGCCTCCTCCACATATTCCTATCCTGAGCTGTTCTTTTCACGTTGCTCCAGTTTCTTTCTTTATTTCATCCATCTATCTCACATGGGGTCGTTTTCTTGGTCTTTTGTGCTATCTTGATATCCAGTTTATAATTTCTGTTGTCCAACGGTGATCATTTCTCCGCGCAATGTGTCCAGCCCACTGCCACTTGAAAGCCTTTACTACGGCGAAGGCGTCCGCCACTTCTGCCAGTGGTCTAACCCTGATATTTGTCCTGCTCACCCTGCCGCCCACCCAGTTCAAAATATGCCATTTGCAGCTTATTTAACTTTAAAAAACAATCTGCACTTTGTAAAGTAATAAGTCTTGTGTTTTATTTCATGTAGCCCTATGTATTTTCCCGTAGGAAGTGCGTTGTTTACGTCTTCGTATAAAGGTTATCAAAATAGCATCCGAAGGGCCAAGAAAATTCAATTGTTCTCCACTCTTGCAATTCCTTAGTTTCAGCCTCTTTTTCATGTTTGTATTGCCAGGGGACGAATGATGATAGTGGATAGGAATTCACTGAGGGAGTCACTACTAATTGCTCTGCTGTTTGTTTTAGTTACTGAATATGGGATTCCAGGACGAAAAGTGGTGTCTAGAGCTATACTAGCGCTCTTAAGACTGCCCCGAGACAGTGAAAGTGCAGAAAGTGGCTGATTGACGACTGCTTTGAAGGGGAGGAGTGCAAGGCAAATTCGCTGGCTGGAAGCAAGGAAGTTAAGAAAGGGGGGGGATTGTGTCCACGTGGCACGACGTTAAAATTTCGATTTCAATAAAAAACACGACATTTTCTTTTAAATATATTGTTCAAGTACAGGACTCTTTTCGTAAGCAAAAATGAAAAATTTTGAAAAGCAGTTTAAGACAATGCGTTCAGAGAAAGCAAAAGTTGAAGCCGACATTCTACCAACACTTCTATCTTACACCAGTGGAATAACTAATCAGATACGTGTATGTACAGCTTGTGTATGTCGGTGGAAGGGGCGGGGATTGCACAAATTCCTTTGTAGCCGGTAGTAAAAAGCATTAAAGCCAGCCCAGTGGTCTAATCGCTGGCTAATAACCATTTTTCCAGGGAAGGGAGAGAGCCAGTGCCGTAAGACAAACACAACATCCATGCCTCACCGGGATTCGAACCCGGACCCCTTACGGACGAATGATCAGAGGCCAGCGCCTTAGACCACTGCGCCACCAGGGCGGCACAGTGAGGAATGAATGTTCTGTTTGTCATACTGCACGGGCTGTCTCCCTTCTCTGGAACCAATGATTTTAAATCAGGGACAAGCGACTGCTTATAGCCCATTGAGTTGCTCACGGTGATCGTTAAAATTTCAATTAGGAAAAAAACATTAAAAATTCGTTCTTTCAGTGTTTCGTATTAAAAAAAAACAATAAACAATTTGCTATCAAGCTTACCCCATCAAAAAATAATACGGCTGCCCCGGTGGCGCAGTGGTCTAAGTGATGGCCTCTGATCATTCGTCCGAAAGGGGTCTGGGTTCGAATCCCGGTGAGGCATGGATGTTGTGTTTGTCTTACGGCACTGGCTCTCTCCCTTCCCTGGAACCAGTGATCCTAAATTAGGGACGGGCGACTGCTTATAGCCCATTGAGTAGCTCACGGTGGTCGTTAAACTTCCAATAAAAAAAAAAAAATAATAATACTCGCCCACCCGTCGCCCATCCTGATTTCGAAGTCTAGCGATATCCCTGCATCTCAGCGTTATATGTGAGAACAGGCAGAATGCATTGATTAAAAACTTTCCTCTTCAGGCAATAAGGAAGTTTTTTCCCTTTAAGATTGTTCTATTTCTACAAAATGCACTCCAGCAAAGTTTGATACGCCTATTTATTTCTTCTATAATGCTGTTGTCCATCGTTATAAGTTAACCATGATAAAGGTAAGAATTTGTTGCTTCGAATTCCATTCCACTAACCTGCAGCTTTTCTTTCTTTCTAAAACTGTTGAACATAATTCTGGGCTTATGAAGGCTCATCTTAAGTCACACTTAACTGCTTTTAGCTTAGAGTTCTTGTATCATGTCTTAAAGATCTGATGGTTTGGTTGCAAATACATCAATGCCATCGGGAAAATGCAAGTGTGTTAAATAGTCTCCGTTTATCTGTTTTCTTATGTTATTCCAATTTGAAGATTTAAACACAGTTTGAAATGCTGCAGTGAAAAGTTTGGGATAGATGGTGTCACTTTGTCTCACAGAGTTCCCGATTCTTATGTTATTTGTACCCTTGTGTAGCCTAACCTTTGAACTGGCTTTTCTGTAGATATTTTTCGTACCATTAATGTACGTTTCTCCAATGTTGCTTGATTTCAAGCAACTGATCAGTGCTGATGTAAGCACAGATTCGAACGCTTTTACGTAGTCTATAAACGCAATACATAGCGGAAGATCATATTCATTAGTTCTTTCAATGAGTTCTCTCACAACTTCAATGTGGTCTATTGGGATATATCCACTACGAAAACCAGCTTGCTCTCTCGGTTGAGCCACATCCAGTTTTTCCTCTAAGGGATGCGTCAGTACTTTAGTGAATTCCTTATAAATAACGAGCAGAAGAAGGCTGATAGGTCTATATTTCTTTAAATGCTCTTTGTCACCTTTTTTGTGTGTAAGTAATTGTGAAAGGACTGCTTCTATTTCTTCTCCTGCTTCTTTTAAGATGTCTAAGGCAATACCATCTTCTCCTGGTACTTTTCTTCACTTATATTATTGATTGCAAAAGCAACCTCTTCTGTGAGGACTGGGGTACTTTATTTCCAGATTGTCAAGTAACTTCCTCATTTGGAGATTCCCGTGCTTCGTACAGTTTTCAGTAGTATTATTCGACTCTCTTTGCTATATCTTCACGATTTCTTGTTACAGTACCAACTTCCTTTCTGATAGCAATTACATGTTTCTTCTAATTGAATAAACTGCTTTTCACCCTTTTCAAGCTTTTATTGTTTTCTATGGCTTTATGGCTTCTTTCACTATTTCGCAATTGAAGTTATTTACGTCTTCAGTTATACATTTACGCACTGTCTTGCATAGTCCTGCATATTCCATATTCCATTCCTTCTTTGCATCACTTCTTTGCATCAGTTCTCTTGTATTTTAGAAGTTGTTTTCTTTTGTTACTTTCATCTCCCTTCTTTGCATCAGTTCTTTTGTCTTTCCTGATATCTTTTTGTCAAATCTCTTAGTTAGATCCCTACCAATTTTTGTTGCTGTTTCGATGAGAGTTTTGTCATTCTTCGTGTTAACTTCTGTGGCATCTGCATCTTCTTCTGCTAGTTCCTATGTAGTTCAGCAAAGAGATTTTTGAATTCTATCTTAAACACATTAGATTGTTCGCTTACCTTTGTTATGTCAAGACATTTTCTAGTTGGCTTGACGAGCTTTTGCCGTTTTAGCTTTACATTGAGATGAAGTTTGCACCTTACCATTCCATGATCACTTCCCGTATTGAATCTATTAAGTGCACTGCAGTCCGTAATAACGTATCTTTTATTTCGTAGTATATAATCCAGTTCACTACTTCCTTCAACAGGATGTTTCCATGTCCACTTTCTCTGTTTTTCTTCATAAAAAATTAGTTCACGTTACGGAGATTCTCAGTTTCTGCAAATCCAACCAGTTAATTTCCTCGTTCATTTCTCCATGTCCATACTTGCCGACTGATGTTTCATCTTGTTGCTGATGTCCTATACTTGCATTAAAGTCACCCATAATTATCTTCAATTTTTCTTTTTCTTTTGCCATTTATTTTCTTCACAGCCTCATAGAAGACTTCCATCTCCTCATCAACGTGAATTGCCGTTGGAGCATACACTTGGATTATCTGCAACTGATACCTCTGCGTAAGTTGAATTACTAACCTCGCAACTCCTCTGATGCACTTTCAATCTCCACTGAATTATTCCTTTTTTTTAGTTCATTATGAGTCATCGAGCCATGTCTTCTTTGGCCTTTACGATCGCCGGATTTCTCGCCGTTTGAACATGTCTCTCTAAGATATGAGTGCTCAGTGACTGGCCCGTCCGGTTACTTTACCACCTGCCGAGGATGACATTTTTGGTCCGAATACAGGCAGCATGGCAGGAAATTCCATAAACAGACATTCAATAACTCTTCAGATCAACGCTACGCTTCGTACACGCTGTTATTGCCACTCTTCGCGTGTAAATTGAATACAGAATTCTACCTCTGCACCTATAGCACTGTGCATCTGATTGTTCATGTCCTGTATCGTAAATAATCCGTCATATAAAATTCACTCCGTTATCTCGTGTCTATATAGGTGCTACAATTTCATTCTCCGAATAATTGTAAATTCAGCTTATTTATTTATAAAAATCCTAGTTTTTTATAGGAGAAGTAGACGAGACAGAATGAGAGATTTTGCCGAATTTGAAAGAGGGAGACAGACAATTCATTTCTATGCTAAGAAGGAAAGAAATGTGAGCGGAAGCTATAAGGAAGAAGGAAACATACATTTATGTGCGGTGAAAAAAAGGAAGAAAAGAGATAAAAAGAGTGAAAGTGAGAGAGAAGATAAATAGAAGGAGACAGAGACATATGCAAAGAAAAAAAGGAAGAGTGAGAGAGATTTGTGTGGATAAAGAGAGTGAGTGAGAAAGAGAGAGCGAGGGAGTGGGTGCGAAAGAGGCAGTGGGTGAGAAAGTTAGCTCTGATGGGCACAGATCATGGCTACCAGGGGCAGATCGCGGTGACCAGGCGCAGACCACAGTTACCAGCACAGCTAACTACTGGTTAGCACATACTTCTCCTTCTACCGATTTGCATGCACTTCCGATCGGATAGCGAAATAAGGGAAATACGTTATTTCTACTTCAGCTGCACAGGAAAACTAGAAAGTCTCATCGTCTGGGTGCTGCAATTTGAACCTCTCAAAGTGTAATCAATCCTTTTTTTACCCCTGCATATTGTGATGTAAATTCTCATTTTTGGTGGTTTTCATAATTCCAAGGGGGCAACTGCATCGTCTTGCCCCTCCCCTATGGGCGCCCATGCTCTAAGATTGAGAATCTGTAGACCTCTGGATACGTTACTGTGTTATTTGTCCGAAAACAGATCCAAATTCAGATCTGAAAAAGCAAGTGAAAGGAACAAAAATGTGCGTATATTGGACAAAAATAATTTCTTCATCACTTTAATATACCTTATAAAATTTTACGAATAGGTAAAATCAGATTCGAAGTTTGCATTATAAATAGCGCACCTCTTGTATGTTGAACTGCCCACCAGCTTTACAGACGGAAAAAAAAACACCGTTTGCTTAAATTCCCTAATTTAAGAACCTAGATTTCTGCTACAGCTTGCGCCTTTGTTATGGGTTGAAGTCATCGTCACATCTTTCGCTAAAAATGGAGCTTCGTTGCTAGTAGGAAGATATCCCCGTAACTTTAGCGTCCAGTCCATGAAGCAAAAGTTTACTGCACACTCTCTAATTCCAAAAGAGACTTTTAAACCAAGTTTTCTAACTGATGGCTCTTTTGAACTACACATTGTGAGAAACGGTTGTAACAACCGTCAATCACATGCTGCATAATTTTCGGTGCCATAGGACAGGCTGCTTTTAATATCTGATGTCATAGGTCATCTAATTTTTTGGGATATGTTGTAAACTCTATATTTCAAATACTAACCCTAGAAAGAGTAGGCATCAGTGCCTTTTTATTCTCATAAATTAAATCTTCACAAGTCACGAATTACTGTATTAATGACAAAGCACGCGTACTCACTAGTAGTACAGTGACGTATTTCCGTTTCTTTCTTTTTTATTTTTTTATTTCCGTTTTTTCTGTCAGGAGGGGAGTGGGGGGATAATACCAAAAGTTTAAAATATAAAGTTTCAGGTCCGATCGGGAAATTTTCAGCATTTTTAAGCTACAAGTCAACACATTATCTGAGGGTATGTGCCTACTCAGCAAACCTGTCCGTAGGAGGGGTTACACAAAAAGTATAAAATATAAAGACTTTCTGTTCCGATCGGGAGATTTTCAGCATTTACAACCTACATTTCAACAAACTCTCTGAGGGCATGTGCTGACTCAGGAAGCCCCTTGGTGGGGGAGGGGGGTAATACTTAGAATATAAAACAAAGTATTCTGGTTGTAAATGCTGAAAATCTCCCGATCGGAATAGAACTTTTTATATTCTACACTTTTGGTATTAACCCCGCCCCCTTCCCCTTGACAGGTTTCCTGAGTAGGCACAAGCCTTCAGATAATTTTTTGATGTTTCTCGTAAACGCTAAAGATCTCCCGATCGGACGAAAAATTCTTTATAATTCATATTTTATGTTTCAAGCCCCCGCCCTCCCGATAAGTTTCCTCGATCTGCACATACCCGCAGAGAATTTATTTAGCTGTAGTTTATAAACCTTGAAAAACATCGTAAATAAGAAAATAACGAAATTACGAAAATTTTATGTGTGTCAGATAACAAATCTTCGGAGACGTAGCCACTGAGCAGTCCAGAACTCAATTTTTATACGACCCCTTAAATATTTTGTGGCCAGTTCTGCGCTTTGTCTTTGGCTCGAAAATCATGGAAATGTCTACACTTCTTACCGAAAATGAAATATTAAGAAAATATATTTTATGAACAGTAGTTGCTCAAGTAGTGGGGAATATAGTCACACGAAATGTGTTTATGCAGAACAATTTTATGGCACTGAAATTCCAATGTATCCAGTTCTCCGTGTGGCCAGTTCTCCGGTGGCCACTTCTCCGTACCCGAGTTAGCTAGTTAGTGTACACTAGTGTCCGCCCTTAAGTTTCGCACGCTAGTGTATAATATCTTAGTACGGTTGTTGGTTTTGAATCAGAAAAAAAAGTCTCAATAAAAGTGGTTGTTAGTTTGTAAAGGTAGAAAAAGAAATAATGTTGATATATTCAGAAGTTTAACACTACGCAAGGTTTAAAAAAAATTGAGCAAGATATGCATTAAAAGGTACATTTCGATATTTTCTGATTTACCATCCTTGTCACATTCACACCAAAAATCGGATTGTCGTCTTCAAAATTTGTATTATATGGTGTAAACACGTATTTTTTTCATGGTATTTCTATTAAATAACGTATTCGCAAAGCATTTAGAAGAATAGATTAAGATATGCATTAAAAGGTACCTTTCGTTGATTAATCAAGATGAAATTTAAGTCATCCTACAGAAAAATAAAATGATCTATGGAAAAAAAAATAATTTCTATTAAATATCGTAATCGCAAAGCATTTAGAAAAAGTATACTAAGATATGCATTAAAATGTACATTTTATTGATTAATCATGAAGAACTTTAAGTCATCCAGTGGCGGCTCGTGGCAACTGAAACAGGTGGGGCCAGTAGCCGAAGTCAAACAATGAAATAAAAAAATCTGTTATTATTAGGCCAACTATTCAGCCCCCCCTTAAGATTCCATTACTCTGCCTCTGTTTACCCCCTTGACTCACAATAATTCCCAAATCAGGTAGGAATGTGCCAACTATTGTACTGCACACGAAACAAATTTCCTCAGAATGAAATGCATAACTATTAACAGAAAAATGTTAGAACTCCTTAAATAAAATGTTTACCTTAAAACATTTATTTTATGTTAGTTGTGCTTTGTGTTTCTTCAGATTTCTCAACTGAGGAATAATCACCGGATTCACAGGATAAAAAATGTAGTGAAAAAATAATAACTCCAAATATATGCAGAGAGGGAACGTTTCATGAATTTCGTCCCATATAGAATGAGTACCATACTACTATTTGCATTATTTGAAAGGTTTAACCTTTTTTTTTTAAAGAACTTGTGGAACCTAAAAGCATATATGTACTCATGTGCAAATTATACTTACAGGTTTTCTCATTTATTTATTTATTTATTTATTTTTAACATAGAAAATCATCTTAGTTAAAACTGAAATTAGTTCTGCAAAGCGCTTTCTAAACTTCATACTCTTGGAAACTCAAATTCTTGGGCTGATAAGCACCTAGTTTTTTAAGTGAAGCTTTTCGACTCAAATTCTTGGGCTGATGAGCACTGGTTTTTTTTAAGTGAAACTCAAACTAAAAATTCTTAGGTTGATAAGCACTGAGTTTTTAAGTGAAGCTTTTCTTCCACATTTAAAGCAAAGAACGGAGATTTTAACAAAATATCCACTCCATTCATTGTACTCGACAAGCAAAAGTAAAAAAGTTACGACACGAAGGAACAACACATCACCGAGAGAGACACACACAGAAAAAACAACTAACTGACCTTTCCTACGACATTAGAAACCCTCCCGCTACTCTTTAGTTTGGTCAGGGTAAGCTTCTCTGTCAACCCACGGCGTAAAGGAAATGGATACTCTCACGGCCAATCAATTAGCGCGGGGCCAGATAGATCTGGCCCCACAGCTTTTTTAGCACACGCGTTAAGGCAGTGTTGTATGTAGATCATCATATTGAATGAGACGGGGAGGAAATAGTCTCCTCTTTCGCTTGCGTAGTGATGTTACTGGGGCCTGTTGTAGCCGGCCCAAATAACCTCACACTCTGAACGTATTCTATTTCCTCAGGGAATAGTTTTTCGTTTTTGAAGGACACTTTTCCCTTAGGTAATGTTTTTTGAAGGGATAGGTTTATCACCATGTAGTTAAGAGAGAGAATAACAATCAGGGCAAAAAATATATATATATATTTGTCGAAATAGAAATTTTTACGTGGGACCCGGCTTCTTGGCAGATAAATGCATCTGCCTAGAAACCCGTTGGACAGGGATTAGAACATGGCGTGATCTTCGAGGATTTGTATTTCCTTGGAAAGAAAATTTCCCTAGCGTCGGGACGTCACACCGTAAAATTTCCTGATGGGGAAAAACGAAATGGCGTACAGAAGATATCGGTGAGACCATGTGGGGAGGTAAAAAACAATTGGTGAACAAAACATGTGCTGTAGGACCACGTGGCACACAAAATGTTAAGGTTGAACACAAAGAGAAAATGGCGGACAAAAGATGGTTGGGAACATCCCGTGGAAAAACAATGGCGGCCACTGACGTCATGATTGACCAGGAATCGTCCACATGCGTCCTTGAGGCAGCACGTGGACAGCTTCCTTCTTACAGTCCCCTATTATCACGTAACAGTAGCATGATGATGTCACAAATATCTTTCAAATACGTAACAGTAACATGAAGTTGGTATGCTGAAGTTACAAAGACCTTTCACTGTAACGTATCGGTTATGTTTTAAAGTTATGTAACGTTTGCAGGCGTTTTGACGTAACCATAAGGTTTCTGAAACATTACTGCTACATTGTGCAACGTATCTGAAAAGTTCAATGTTTCAGTGCTACGTACTTGTAACATATACGAAATATTCTGTGCTATGTGGGTAGTAAATGCCTGGGTCTTTTATATTTATAAAAATCTGTTCTTTCCAATGGATGATCGATAACTCACCTAACTAACTTATTTTTATTATTTTCAATTTTCACAAATGCAATCTTAGGTAATTGTATTGTGTATTATCCTTAAGTGGGTATGTCAAGTTCCTCATGCATTTCTTTGATAGTAGCGTGCCTTCTTGATTTGTCATAGATTGCCCTCAAAATTACATTTTGTGTGTTTGATGGTGTTTCCAGCTAGTTCGACACGTGATTACCCATGATTATCCCGTATGTGAATATTGATCTAATTTTCATTTTATAGATTATTAATTTATTTTTCCTACTGAGTTTGCTTTGCCACCCAATTAGGCCAAGTAGACTGTACCTACACTGTTTCGCCTTATTTAGGGCGCTTCAAGTTGCGCATTCCAATTCATTTTGTTATCAATTATAATCCCTAAGTATTTGTATTTTTTGACCCATTCTATCTTCATATTGTTTATTTCCAGATCTAGTGTTGAGTATTTTTGTCTCGAAATAATGTACATTGCTTTACATTTGTCTGCATTAAGTTTTAAGTTCCACTTTTTAAACCATTCCTCATATAATTTTAGTGTTCTTTGTACTTTCCTTATAGAATCACCTAGTTGCTATTAGTGCCGCGTCGTCGGCATAAAAGTAAGCTTTAACGTCCTTGGATTTTGGAAAATCATTTATGAAATAATTATACAGAATTGGCCCTAGAACTGAGCCCTGTGGGACCTCTGCTCCCACCAGGACCGTAGCTAGGACCCAGACCCAGGGGATGCTGAAGGTTTATCAGGCGGGGAGGAGGGGAGGGGCTTGGTGTTAGAATACAAACTAACCTTTTCCAGGAATACAGACGCAAATTTTTCTTTGTTTTTTCGCTCCTTTTGTTAATTTACTTGACTAACGAATAATTTTTCCATGCCAAAGAGCAAAAATCAATAAAATAAAATACAGAATTAAAAATAATAATAATAATAATAATAACATGCGCACCGAAGAAATCGTTTAATCCTGATAAAATTCGCATGTAAGGATTCAAGGCAGAATACGCAAATGATTAAAACTTAACGACCAATAACGAAATAGTGGCCCGTCACAGCATATGGGAACCGCGCATCGAGGAGGTTATATCAAGAGCAAAGCTCGTACGCAGAGACAATTCTGACAGCTGATTGCAGTTGCATTAACCTCCATGGACGGAGCGAATGCCTCTACGTCGAATCCGTGCTCAATCAAAAGTCTCTTCAGGGGTTTTGGCTCAATACGAGCAGCTGAGCGAGTTTGAGAGGCCGGTTGGGCAAGTGGCATTATCGTCAGGCATTTGGGTCGGAGCGACGCGGCAATCGGATGATGTTGGCGCTAATGGATCAAGAAGTCCACTACCCAACAGAACGCGGGCAATGGACAGCCAATGTCATATTTACAACGTTTACACATCAAATAAAGTTAATAGGTTGGGCTTTTACTTAAGCACGAAATAATAATTCAGAGGCCTTTGGCCTAGGCATTTTCAATAAGTTTTATTTTATCGATGTCATCATATTCGCAATGTTTACACAGAAACTCAACTTAATAATATTGGGCATTTACTTAGGCACGAAATATCAATTCATAGGCCCTAGGCCTAGGCCTTTTTTACAGTTTTTACTGTACCAATGTCATATTCACAACGTTTGCACATCAAATACAGTTAATAGGATTGCGTTTTACTTAAGCACGAAATATGAATTCAGAGTCTAGGCCTTTTTAACAGTTTTATTATATCGACGTCATGTTCGCAATGTTTACATATCAAATCAAGTTCATAATACTGGCCTAACTAAGAAGGATAAAAAGAGGAAATCTTGGATCAGGAAAATAACCAAAGTTGAAGATATCATGATCATAGTAAAATCCCTGAAATGGCAATAAGCCGGACATACTGCTAGAAAAATGGACCTCCGATGGACTACTGATGTATTAGACAGGGTACCAAAGAACATAAAAAGACCCAGCAAAAAGACCACGTGGGAGATGGGTGGATGAAATTCGAAAGCATGCTGGAATGACAGGGAGGAGATTAGCTCAGACAGACACTTGTGAAAGAAGCTTTGGGAGCCCTTCCAGCAGTGGCGAAGAAGAAAGTGTTAAAAAGGCTTAGGCCTACGGGCTTTTAATTAATGGATGGTGAAAAGCACAATATTATAATTGACATTACTTATTATGTAAATTTTATGAATATGGGAATGACGGAATGAAAACTCTTAGAAACGACTAGACGTTACTTAATAATTAATATTTTCTGCCTGAGTAATATCACAATATTAATAATTTCACATGTTACGTAAACGTTACGAACATGAACATGATGGAACAAAAAATGCCGACCGACCCCGGAAATTTTCTCCACATATTTGTGCTCTTTCTACGGCTGCATCTTGTTTGAAACAGCGTTGAATGGAAATGGTGACAACGGACATCTCCCCTACATCCGATATTTTTGTGTAAACTGCAATTTGTGCACGGTCCCTGACTGAAAAAGGTGGGGGACTTTTCTGTCCACCGAAAGTAATGGGATTCAATTTACTATAAGAGAGATTTAAATCTCCGATATGCATGCAGGTGATGAGCGAACTGCAATTCTAATAATTATATTTGCTGCTGTGGCCTAGCATTATTTAGAACATTTCTTAAAATGTTTTAGAGAAGTGGTTTTGTCTACGTAAAGAAATTACTACCAGATCTGAGAAAGCAAAACAGATGGGTCAAAAGCGGGAGATATGTGTGTGATACCCGTAAAATGTCAGTTGACCTAATAGAAAAACAGCTGTTTACATCGATGCAATTATTCGCAGACGACGCCATTGTTTGAAGGAATGCATTCGTTTTTCTCCCCACCACTAAATTATGCGTCGCAGGCAAAATGTATCTCCTGCATTCTGTTCACGGAGGAAAAGGTTGTAAATCTGGCGTGACGTGAAGAGGTGCGGTTTCTGCACAAAGTTTGAGTATCCAATTTCAAGACAAAAGAACTCGCACTTTGCAAACAAGCTGTTTCGTTCTTCACTGGGATTCAGAAAACACACAAGAAAAACTTAAGGGGTCGTATAAGAGTCACGGGATGTAAGGTCAGGTGATGCGTAACATCACAGCCTCTCCTTGACAAATGTCAACCCCACCTTCTCGTGGTGCATCCTGTTCCCACTAAAGAGGCTCTGACGACCGCCAATAGCGGTATAACTATATCATCGGGATTAGAGGAAATTCTATCCCACACTCACCAACCCGCTTGGCCAGCGTGGTGAGTTATGGCCAAACCCCTCCAAAATGATTCCACAACTTAAATCTTGGCCCTCAGTCTCCGGCAGCTGGAATGTACCTGGCCAAGGCAGCGGCCAGTGCGACATGAAGGCAGAGGGTGCTAAGAATCCCGGGAGGACCGGACTAGGCTGCCATCTGATGCTGACCTTGGCTACGTATAATGGACGCTCCCTATCTTCTGATTCAAGGCTTCTTGAATTGGAAGAGGAACTACAAAGGATCAAGTGGGACATCGTGGGGCTAAGTGAGGTAAGGAGAAAAGGAGATCTCATCGAACTGAAAAGTGGACATCTCTTCTACCATCGTGGGACAGATACTGGCAGAACTAGTGGTGTTGGATTTATAATAAACAAGAAACTGAAGGATACAGTTGTAGAAGTTGAAAGTTCCTCTGACAGAGCTGCACGACTTGTTATCCAACTCTCGAAAAGATACCAGGCTCAGATTATTCAAACTTATGCACCCACCACAAGTCATCCTGAAGAAGAAATTGAAGAATTTTATGAGGAAATTCGTCATCTAAATAATAAAGGTAAGCAGCACTTGAAAATAATTATGGGAGATTTCAATGCAAAAATAAGGCAACGGCAACAGAATGAAACTTCAGTAGGTAAATTCGGTCACGGCAACAGAAACCAGCGTGGAAATATTCTCGTTGAGTTTGCAGAGGCAGAAGGGTTTTTCATCTTGAATTCCTTCTTCAAGAAAAAGCCACACAGGAAATGGACATAGAGACATCCAAATGGGACGACAAGTGAAATTGATTTTATTATGTGTAACAAAAAATTCGTCATAGAAGACTGCAGTGTGCTAAACAAGTTCAACACAGGTAGTGACCATAGATTGGTGAGATGTAAGATGCACCTCAACACTAAACTTGAACGTGGCAAGCTCATAAGACAAAATCTATTGACATGACCAACCTTAAAAAACACCATAATACCTTCAAGTTGGAACTGAAGAAAAGGTTCTCTGCTTTAGAAGGCCTAACATCGGAAGAAGTGGACATCTCTGAAGTTAACAGAAAAGTAACCAAAGCTCTTATGGAAACAGCAACAAAATTAGCTGGGTCTAAGAACAAGTTGCATGTAAACAAATTATCAGGAAAAACGAAAATGTTGATGCAAAAAAGAAGAGAGATGAGGACAACTAAAGAAGATGTGACTTCCAAAGTGGAATATATAGAGCTATGCAAGAGAGTAAGAAAAAGTATCACTGAAGACGTAAGAAAATTCAAATGTGAACCAGTGAGGAAAGCAATTGAAAACAACCAAAGCCTTAAGATAGCAAAGGGACATCTCAGTAAGGGAAGAAAACAGATTATGGCACTGAGAAAAGAAGATGGTTCTGTAACAAGAAATAGAGGCGAAATTTTGACAAGAGTGAAAGATTTCTACTCCAAATTATATGAAAGGGATGATACATGCACTCCAGACATCATGAAAGATACCAGTACCAGAGTTCCTCCAGTCCTTCCAGCCGAAGTTGCACATGCAATCAAGAACATGAAGCGGGGAAAAGCTCCAGGAGAAGATGGAATTACTGTAGACATCATACAAGAAGCAAGTGGAGAAATCGAAACAGTACTCGCCCAAATTTTCACTCGATGCCTTAATAAAGGAAAGATTCCTGAGGAGTGGAACACCGCTACAATGATCCTGCTACATAAGAAAGGTGACATTGAGGATCTCGGAAACTACAGACCTATCAGCCTCCTATCAGTAGTTTATAAAATCTTCACTAAAGTTCTTTCACACCGCTTGAAGGTAACACTGGACATGGCTCAACCGAGAGAACAAGCTGGATTCAGGAGTGGCTACAGCACAATAGATCATATCCACGTACTGAGAGAACTAATTGAAAGAGCGAGGGAATATGAACTTCCATTGTGCATGGCTTTGTTCGATTATGAAAAAGCCTTTGATTCGGTGAAACCATCAGCAGTTACAATGGCTCTGAAAACCTGCGGTATTGAAGATGCATACATTAATATTATTAATAACATCTATGAAAATGCAAGTGCAAAGATTAGGCTGTTTGAAAATACAACACACATAAAAATTGGAAAGGGAAGTGAGACAAGGTGACACCATATCTCCGAAGCTCTTTAATGCCACATTGGAGGGTGTTTTTCAGTCGCTGAGCTGGGAAAACAAAGGGATAAAGATTAATGGAGATTATCTAACCCACCTTCGTTTTGCTGATGACGTAGTCATTTTTGCAACTACCCCATCAGAGCTGCAGAGTATGATCCAGGAACTTGCTGACAAGAGTAAAGAAGTGGGATTAAAAATGAACTTTCAGAAGACAAAAGTGATGTTCAATGCTTTTACAAGAAATGAAGATTTATCGATTGATGGAGAAAAGCTGGAGATAACAGACACGTACGTTTATCTTGGACAGCAGATATCAAGTGAGGGTCACATTGATGAAGAAATTAATCGGCGTACAAAACTTGCCTGGAGAGCTTTTGGAAGAAACAGCATAATTTTCAAGAGCAATATGCCATTATGTCTTAAAAGAAAAGTGTTTGATCAATGCATCCTTCCAGTGCTTACGTATGGTGCAGAGACGTGGACCTTAACTAAAAGAGACATACAAAGGCTGCAGACAACTCAAAAAAGCATGGTGAGGTGCATGCTTGGTGTAACCAGGAGAGATAAGAAGAGAACTCGTGGATCCGAAAAATGACAAGAGTGGAAAACATCATGATCAGAGTTAAATCCCGGAAATGGCAATGGGCTGGTCATACTGCCAGAAGGACAGATCATCGATGGACAGCCGAAATTTTATATTGGATTCCAAGGGACAGGAAAAGGCCCAGAAGAAGACCACATGGGAGATGGGTGGATGAAATTCGAAAGTATGCAGGGGTGACATGGAGGAGACTGGCACAAGACAGACCGTTGTGGAGGAAACTTGGGGAGACCTTCATCCAGCAGTGGATTGATAATGGTTGACAATGATGATGATAAGAGTCACACTTTTGCTTTATTTACTCAGGCACCTAGATCGGGTACGCAAAAGTGGCCACCGAAGAAGTGATCACCGGAGAACTGGCTTGATCTTCGTTATATCAGATTTGGTCAAGTGCTATTTTCGTTCGGGTACGGAGAACTGGCCACCGAAGAATTGGCCACATCGCAATTTCACTGCCATAAATTTGTTCTGAATAAACAAATATCGTGTGGTTATATTTCCTACTACTTGAGCAACTACCGTTCACAAAACATTTTTTTTTTTTTATATTTTATTTTCAATAAGAAATTTCAACATTTCCATGATTTTCTGGCCAATGACAAAGCGGAAAACTGCCACCCGAAGATTTATCACCCGGAGAACCCGGCACAAAAATTTTGAGGGGCCGTATAAAAATTACGTTTTTGACCGCTACGTGTGGCCACGTGCCCACAGGTCGGTTATCCGAATCGGGGAACGGCAAATTGGCATCGTCACATAAAGTTTCCGTAATTTCGTATCTTCTTAATTGCGATATTTAACGTAATCCTTTAAAAAAGAAAAATTTTTATAATCTACAACTCAACAAAAAAATTTCAAAGTTTATAAACTACAGATCCACAGATTATCTACGGACATGCGCTAACCCAAGAAGCCTGTCGGGTTTTGGGGGGGGGCTTATCACTAAAAATGTAAAATATAAAGTATTTCTGGTGCGATCCGGATATTTTCAGCGTTTACAAATACAACTCAAATGGACAATGTCATCGCTCTGTCCACGTTATTTTATAAACAACGCATATGCGTTGTTTATAAAATAACGTGGACATATGCGTTGTTTATAAAATAACAACGCATATGCGTTGTTTATAAAATAACGTGGACAGAGCGATGACATTGTCCATTTACATTATATCCACGTATTTGATATATATTAAATACAACTCAAAATATTCTCTACAGCCGTGTGCTAACGCAGGGAACCTGTTGGGAGAGGGGGGCTTATTACCAAAAATATAAAGAGTTTCTGGACCGTTCGTGAGATTTTCAGCGTTTACAAGCACACTCAACAAATTCTCTGCGGGCGTGCTAACGTAAAAAAGCTCTTCGGGAGGGGGATTACTGCGGAAAAAAAAAAGAAAGAATTTCTGGTCCACTCGTGAAATTTTTAGTGTTTACGAACTGCAGCTGAGCAAAACTTCTGCTGGCATCTGCTAGCTTAGGAAGTCTGTCACTGGGAGGGGGCAGGGGATAAGGGCTTAACGCCAAAAATGTAGAATATAAAGAATGTGTACAGCTGTAATTTGTAAACGCGGTAATCTTCCAATCGGACCAGAAATTTTCTACATTTTATATTTTCGGCATCACTCCCCCCCCCCCCCCCTCCCTTACAGGCTTCCTGCGCTGGCTAATGCGCTGAGATATGAGATAATTTGTCAAGTTGTATTTGTAAACGCTGAAATCTCCCGATTAGACCAGAAATTCCTCACGTTTCATATTTTTTGTGACCCCCCCCCCCACCCCAATAAGTGTTCTGCATTAGCACATGCGCGCAGAAAATTTTGAGTTTATTCAGTTTGTAAACGCCGAAAATCTCCCGATCGGACCAGAAGTTTTCATATTTTAATTTTTGGTATTAATCCCCCGCCTCCCCAACATGTTTCTTACTTTAGCACATTCCAGTAGAGAATTTGTTCAGTTGTATTCGCAAACGCCGAAAACCTTCCGATCGGACCAGAAATTCCTTTTTTTATATTTTTGGTATTAACCAAGCCCCCCCCCCTCCTCACCCCCGCGACGGCTTTGCTGCCGAGCAGCCACATGCCCTCAGAAAATTTGCCGAGTTGTATCTTATAAATGCTAAAAATCTCTCGATCGGACGCGAATAAATTTTCACATTGTACACTGTTTTGTTATTAACCCTAAAGGTTTGCTGTTGGACCAGACATTCTTCATATATTACACTTTTAGTAATATACCCCCGACAGGTTTCCTGAGTGAGCACATACGCTCAGATAATTTGCAGAGTGTAGTTGGGAAACTCTGAAATCTTTTGTTGAGATGTAGATCATAAACATTTGTTATAAAGAATTACATTAATTATCGCAATTAGGAAAAGACGAAATTACGGAAACTTTATATGACTCAGATTACCAACCTCTGTGGTCGTGGGCACGGAGCGGTCAAAAACGTAATGTTTATACGGCCCCTTAAAATTTTTGTGGCCAGTTCTCCTGCACCCAATCGACTTATTTGCATGCCCATCATGTAATTAAAACGCACACCTCGGACTTTTTTTCCTGGACTTTATTTCCTTGGACCGTTTTTCCTGGACTTTTTTTCCGCGTTTATTGACAGTCTCGGTGATTTTTTTTTTGAACTCCGACGCAATAATTTTCCGCTCTGTCAGCTCAAGCACCTCCCCCCCCCCCAGTGGGTGCGCCACTGGGCCAGTGGCCGGCATTAAGAGCACTGGAGTAGCCAAATTTCAACTGTTCTTGTTCTGAGTTCCTCCAAAAACTGTACAAAATGAAATATTCACCATGCAATACGTTCATTAGTACGCAGCTTGATTTTAGCATTTTCGCGACCACGATACTAAAATGTTTTGTCACTTAGATTACTACAGCCACAGAAAATGACCTTTGCTCGTTTCCGAATTTCTTTCCCCCTCCCTTTGTCATGTTAACAAAAGAAGGATTAGGGTTGGGTCCCCACTGGAAACTTCAGATTACTAGGCCTGGGGCAATCAGTGCATTTTTCTACCATGGGCGATTGTGAGGTCAAATAAAAATTCCTGAAAACAGCGAGACGAAGAAAACGTGTATGCTGGGTTCACTTATGGAACAAACTAATTATTTTTTGGACTACATGTATTATAAACAATTTTCCATAAATATTCTAACTTACATATTCTGTGGAGAAATAAATTGCTCTGAAATAAGTAAAACAATCACGAATTTAAAATCGAATAGCTTAAAAACAATTTTTCTTTGCATTTTCCTTTTACCCAGAATAAAATCTGAAAACAACTAACCTCTTTTGTAAACGTAGATTAATGAATTTTAAAAATGTCCATCCTATTTTGAGAAAATACATTAATGTTGTCTCTTTTCCCCCTCCAACATTAGCACAATCAGACTTTCTTTTACATCTTTCATTTCTACTTTTTAATGTTACAATGTTCTTTGGGGTTTTGGGGGGGGTTAATCCCACAGTTTTCAACAGTGCTATTAGTTTTTTTAATACTACTCTGCATATCCTCATGTGATTTTCACAACTATTTACCATATTTTGAACCAGTTGTACTCGCTCTGTATTATTGTCCCCCGCGTGCGTGATCGACGAATATTTGTCGATAAGCGCAATATTTCTAGATTACGAGATTAAAATTTAGGAATTTTTTTTTTACTTTTACAAACTGGTTTATCGTGCAAAAACTATTAATTCCTTTATTTAGATTAAAAGTTTGAGAATAATTTTAACATATACAAAATATACGGACTTCTCATGTTCTCTAGAATTTCCGGGTTCAATCAGAAAAATCCGGATAAAATCGGGACCAGAGTTGGAAACGGGTGAAAAATTTCGTACCCGGACCCAACCTGAGCCCGGACGTCCCATAACTGGTGCCGACCTGGACCCAATCCAGGCCCGTAACTGACCCGGACAAATCTGCTTTGAACTATAAATTCGAAACTCAATTCATATATATATATATATATACGTATAAACGTAATATATATATTCATCGCAATAACTGCTTGATATTTAAAAACTGAAATCCTTTTTTAATAGTCAAATTTCGTTACTTGCTAAATTTTAGTGCCACTATTTTGCGTAATCCAGAAGTGATGGCTAACTATGGCCGTGATCGTGAGTATATTACAAATGGTAATCATTATTTACGATTACACAAATGTATCTAGATTGGTCACGCTTTGATGAAGGTTCGCATACTTTCATATGGTCAGTTAGATTTTTGGTTCCATTATCTCTTATTACACCTTCGACATCTTTCTTTGTAATTATATAATATCCACATTTTGAACAACAAGCAAGACCAAACAAAGCAGAATTATCCACCGGTTCCTTAATGAGACGAAACAATTTCCAGCATTCATTCTTCTCCTTCATTGTGGTTTTCAACAAGCACGTATTTATTGGCCTCGACGCCTTTCTCAACCTCCTTAATATTAAATCAAATCCATATTAACAAATAAGGAGTTAATTTCTTCATGACATGTCATGGGAACGGGATGTTAACACATCAATCCGAAACCTCTGAATGCTCAATGTAAAAGATGCAATCTGAAAAGTAACTCTTAGTCATACAGTGAACTTCGCACGGAGAGAGTGAATCAGCTGAGAAGCAGACGGATGGCGTTTCTCTGTTCCTTGCCCTGGACAATTGCACTGTAAAAGGAGGCAAAGGAAGTATATTTTTACGATAATGGTGTCTGTCTGACGTCGGTCAGTAGAAATCTCCTTTGCTTTAAGAAAGAGACTACAATATTTTTGCATGGCAAATCATTATTCACTCAGTGGGCACCAGTATCGACTGCAGAATTCCACACCGTGCATTTTTCTTTGGACTATATTTTTCTCTTTTCAAAAATAAAACGGGAATAAAACCGGGTCAGGAACACCTTGACCTGATCCGTTGGACCCACAAAAAATTACCGACGCGTTGACCCGTTTCCTTCTCTGATCGGAACCACGATCAGCCCTGATCTATTGAGAGCATAAGACAGATGGGAGTGGTAACACCTGGATAATCTTCTTTAATTTCCCCTTTTCTTGTTCTTTCTTCTAAAAAATATGCTCTCAACCTGTTTATTTTGATTGAGCAAACATGAAAGCCTTTATGACAAATTTTCTCCAATAAACTTCCCTTTTAGGACAAGGGAAGATACCGCAGTTTATTTGAAATTAAATATTAGCATTTTGTGCTGTCTTTGAGGCTGAAAATCACTATTTTTCTACTAAATGAACTTTATTTCTAGTTGTACAAAAAATATTTTATTACGTCCAATTTTTTTGCTGCAATATTTACAAAACGTATGTGCACATATTATGTCTGTAATCGGTTAGAATCAGGCTCTACGGGCAATTTAACGTGGGCCCAACACTGAGCCAACGGCTTCTATTTCTAAAAGACGATGGCTCAGTGTTGGGCCTATTAAATTGAAGGGCTCTGCTACCAGGAGCGTATTTCCGTGTCCATAAACGTGGGTGTCCAGAAAAATGCTATTTGTAAATTTATTTGTTCCACGAACTCTTAAATATGTCCAGGAAAACGCTATTTGTAAATTTATTTGTTCCACGAACACTTTAGTGTTCAGAAAAATATTCCACATAATTTTGTCTGTACATACTCTTCCAATGCTTTTTCTGCTGGCTTTACAGTGTTTCGTCACAGGTCTGACTTTCCTTGCTTACAATTTCAATTTTTTTTTTATTGCTTTAATCTGTTTGCATGATTCTAATTACAGCATGAAATGAGAAAATACATTTTTGTTTCCTCTGATGAAAACGCTTGGCTCTTAGTCCTCTTCTCGCTCTAGACATACTTGAGTAAACATTAATGCAAAATATCGGAGACAAATGAAAAACGTGTCAACAAAGCAAGAGTTCTCTACTGAGCGATGTCATAAGGCTGAATGATATTGCCCAGGGCCAAACTAGATTCACCAACTCCGTGTTTACTTTTTTGTTTAGCGACAACAAAGACGACTGAGGGTAACTTCTGATAATCCCCCGGTCTGTCGCGGTGCAAATTGAAAGAACACCGGGGGTGGGGAGGGGTGGGGGCTTGGGGGTGTTGGAAATCCCACTGAAGGTATCGGGCGTAGATTTATACCCATACTCTTTTTTCCCAATCTGCTTTATTTTCCCTTTTGTTTATGTTGGGGTCATTAGCGGTCATAAATTTAACTCAGCAGCTATTCCCAATCTCCTTTACTCCCATACGGCTTTATACTGCGCCAATGAAGACACTTTGCAATGTGGCATTGAAGAGTTTGGGAGATATGGTGTCACCAGGCCTCACTCCCTTTCCAATTTTTATTGGTGCTGTGTACCCAAATAGCCGAACCTTTGCACTTGCATTTTCATAGATGTTATTAATAATGCTAGCATTATTAATAACATACACTGAAGAGCAATTGAATTAGAGACAGACGGCGTTATGCAAATGTGGCGTTGTGGGCGTCCCTGTAAACGGAAACGACATGACGTATGCAGCGATCCGACAATATAAGGAGTGATGCGACGGGAATCAGTAAGAGTCGATCGCAGTATGGGTAAGACGAAGGATCTAAGCGCATTTGATCGTGAGCAAATTGTCGGGGCCCGACGAATGGGTCACTCCATCTCGGAAGTCGTGCAGGCACTAAGATTTTCACGAGCCACTGTGTCACGGGTGCACCGTGAGTACATCGAATACGGTAAAACCATCCCTGCACGGGCCACCTGCCGTGGACAACAGCGTGTCGATGAGCGGGATCATCGTCGGCCAGCTCGTCTTGTAACAGCGGATAGACGAGCCACAGTGCAAGAAATCACTCGGCAAATTAACGCTGGTGCACAAAAACGTGTAAGCAGCCACACCATCCAGAACCATCTCTTCGCTATGGGGTACAGAAGCCATCGTCCCACGAGATCACCACTGCTGACCGCACATCACAGGGTGCAAAGATTAGCATGGGCGCGGGAACATCGCCACTGGACCTTAGACATGTGGAAAAATGTTGCCTGGACAGATAAGTCGAGATTCATGTTGATACATGCGGATGGCAGGATACGAGTACGGCGGAAACCACATGAAGCGATGGATTCTTCTTTCCAGCAGGGTACTCTTCAAGCTGGTGGGGGTGGCATTCTCGTCTGGGGACTGTTTACGTGGACTGAAATGGGAGCCCTGGTACGTATGACATCGTCCCTCACAGGTCAAAATTACCGGGCTATCCTGGACGACCATTTGCTCCCGTTTGTGCGTCTTCAACATCCCACTGGGGACCTCATCCTGCAACAAGACAATGCACAGTGCCATCACTCTTGAATTGTATCCGAATGGCTGGATGAACACTCCACCGACGTGACCTCGCTTCCTCGGCCAGCTAGGTCACCTGACCTTAATCCCATCGAGCGCATCTGGGATGTCATCGAGAGATATGTTCGAGGCTCTGACCTCCCTCCATCAAATCTTCGTGAACTGTGGGAGCTTGTTCAGTGGTCGTGGATCCGTATGGCTTCCCAACGCTTCCGGTGTCTTGTCGAGTCCATGCTGAGACGAATCGCCGCTGTCATCAGGACGAAAGGTGGTGCTACACGTTACTAGACAGGTATCTCTAATTCAATTGCTCTTCAGTGTATACTGCATATATTTATTCAAATATAATTCAACAATGAATAATGATTGTGCCCAACTTATGTCCAATAACACCGTACACCGTCTTAGCACAAGACAAATAAAATTTTACTGAGCTTTAAAAAGAGTTAAAAATAACAGTTACATTAAAAGCCCTACGAAACCTTTCGGAGCTCATGGAGTTCCTTCATTAGATGGTATGATTACTACAATGATTTCCATGGGTGTTCTAGTGAGTCTAAGTGGTGTTGTGAAAGTGTAATCGCATGGTACGGAAGATACTATGCTATTAGGCTCTCACAACACTCGGACCGAAGTTCTAATGGCGGAAAGCCTCCATATATACAATCTGGGCAATGAGTGCTGTAACGACGATACAGCTGTACAGATACCGTTAATTACGTTGATTTTTTTGTTGTAAACGTTATGGACTACTTATCACAGCGGAAGTAGTTGCTCCGTACCTTTCACAACAGTACACTCTTCAGTTAACTTGGATTGTAGCGAATGCAGTCTAGAGCTCAGGTTACTGAGCTTTGCCGCTTGTGCCTACCCTACAATCGTTGCAGACATGCCATTTTTATTTTTATTGGATGATACATTCGGGGTAACAGCAATGTTATAAACGAAATCTGTGAGATGGCAGTTGTACAGGGTGGTCCGAATGCCTTGTTACCCCCCTTTACAGCGGGAAATCTGTGAATTTCGGGTGTAGGGCAACTGGCCGCCGAGAAGTGACCACCCGGAGAACTGGCCACAAAATGTTAAGGGGCCGTATAATAACTGCGTTTTCGACTGCTTCGTGGCCACGTACCCACCCACCCATACAGCACAAAACGTTTCAGATATGTATCAGTAATGTTACAATCTCTCATTTTCGTTACACTTTTAGACATATTTCACAATTACATTTCAGCAACATCTACTTCGGAACATAAATCTTTGTACATTACGGTTACGTTAAAAATAGCATTCACCGATACTACTGCTTTATAGTTTCCATTGTACATACTTGTTGCCTTGATGTTACATTCCGGCGATATTTCAGATTTTTGATTTGGCAACGGCGTGGATGCGCATGCACATTTATGCCATTTCATCGAAGCACTCTCGTAGTCGTTCCACATGCTCCTGGGATATTCTTTGGTGATACTCTCGTACTCGACTTAGCTGGGTGTAGAAGAAGTGGCCACAAAAATTTTAAGGGGCCGTATAACAATTGCATTCTTGACCGCTTCGTGTCCACGACCCCCCAGAGGTTGGTTATCTGAGTCATATAAAGTTTCCATAATTTAGTCTTTTCTTAATTGCGATTTTTAATGTAATTCTTTATAGAAAAATGTTTGTGATCTACAACTCAACAAAAGATTTCAGGGTTTACAAACTATAAGTCTGCAAATTTTCTGAGAGCATGTGCTGACTCAGCAGAACTGTCAACGGGGACGGGGAGGGTAATGCCAAAAGTGTAAAATACACTAGCGGAAATTGAAAAAAGAACACCAAGAAGGAATTAGCAGACTATCATGAAATTTACATATGTTAATGGGGTCGAGTTTACGTAGATGTGATGTTAATTTCGGGACCGACCGGTGAGCGCTTACGCCACAGCACGGCATAATATGCAAATTATTGTCGGTGGTATTTAAGGAGTACGGAGAAGAGAATGTAATCAGTCGCCGGCGTACGGACACGTGCGAAGACCGTGAAGAAGCTGTAATGCCTGCATGGACATGGAAGACGTGTACGATTTCAGCAGTTATCGGACTTTGAGCGAGGTCGCCTAGTCGGAATCCGCGAGGCCGGGTGGTCTAATCGTCGTATTGCGGAGCGAATTGGACGGGAACTATCGGTGGTGGTACAATGGTGGCGTAGATGGTCCGAGGAATATTTCCACACGAGAAGACGTGGAACCGGGAGTCACAGACGGACTGATGAGCTGACCGATCGACGCATAAGGAGAGCGGCGTTGTCAAGCTGAACATCCGCTGAGACTCAAATCCGAGCTGCCGTTGCACCTGAGGTGACTGTGCGAACAATCCGCAACCATCTACTGGATGCAGGACTACGTGCACGTGTGCCTCTGGTATGTGTACCTCTGACTCCTGCCCACCATCAGGAACGGCTGCAGTGGTGTCGCCAACGTCTGCACTAGAGAACGCAATGGCGATCTGTCGTGTTCAGCGATAAAAGCAGATTCTGCTTGGGAACCTCCGATGGCGGTATGCGTGTTCGCAGACGCACAAGGGAGCGTCTCCACACTTTTTGCATCCGCCAGCGAAACACAGGGCCTACACTTGGTCTCCTGGTGTGGGGAGCGATCAGCTATCACACCCGTACACAACTAGTGTTTGTACCGGGTACGTTAAACAGCACCTCCTACATCAACAACATCATTCAGCCCGTTGTTGGGCCATTTGTAAGGTCGGTCCATCGTGGCATTTTACGGCAAGATAACGCGCGGCCACACATGGCACGTGCAACCTAACATGCACTTAAGGGTGTGAGACAACTTCCATGGCCTGCACGTTTACCGGATTTGTCCCTCATTGAGCACGTGTGGGATTTTATGGGACAACGGCTTATCCGGTCTCCACGGCCAGCCACTACCATTCCCGATTTACGCGTCCAGGTTGAGGACGATTGGAACTCAATACCCCAAACTTACATCCAACATCTGTATGACAGACTCCATGCCAGAATTGCACAGTGTGACGCAGTTCATGGCGGTTCAACCTCGTACTAACCATGTTACATGGAAATGTTACTTTTCAGTTTACCAGCAAATACAGCTGTATTTTGCGATAATGTTTTGATCACGTTATCCTCTGTATTCCGTTATCATGCTGTATAAATTTCGTTGGTATCAGACGTCTCCTTCTTGGTGTTCTTTTTTCACTTTCCGTCAGTGTATATGTATGCAGAAATGATCGGAGACGTTGTAGAGCAAAATCGTAATAATAATAAATTTTATGTGTACAGTATTGTTAACGGCTGCACCCACGCACTTGGTAACTTAGTGTTCCTAACTCTCAAGTAGTAAACCAATTTGATTACTTCCCCATAAGATTCCTATTTGTTTTCCTTATAACCACACAAGACATAAATTAAGGCATGTGAAAACTAAGATATGTGTTTATGTTTCTAATTTCTTTCACGAGCGACACCTTTATTCTCCCACCATTCCAGTGAATTGATAAAGGTGAATCACAACGCAGTGTGCTGAACAAGTTCAACACAGGTAGTGACCATAGATTGGTGAGATGTAAGATGCACCTCAACACTAAACTGGAACGTGGCAAGCTCATAAGACAAACAAAATGTATTGACATAACCAACCTTAAAAAACACCATAATACTTTCAAGTTGGAACTGAAGAACAGATTCTCTGCTTTAGAAGGCCTAACATCGGAAGAAGTGGATATTTCGGAAGTTAACAGAAAAGTAACCAAAGCTCTTATGGAAACAGCAACAAAATTAGCTGGGTCTAAGAACAAGTTGCATGTGAACAAATTATCAAGAAAAACCGAAAAACCAAAATGTTGATGCAAAAAAGAAGAGAGATGAGGACAACTAAAGAAGATGTGACTTCCAAAGTGGAATATATAGAGCTATGCAAGACAGCACGAAAAAGTATCACTGAAGACGTAAGGAAATTCAACTGTGAGCTAGTGAGGAAAGCAATTGAAAACAACCAAAGCCTTAAGATAGCAAAGGGACATCTCAGTAAGGGAAGAAAACAGATTATAGCTCTGAGAAAAGAAGATGGTTCTATAACAAGAAATAGAGGCGAAATTTTGACAAGAGTGAAAGATTTCTACTCCAAATTATATGAAAGGGATGATACATGTACTCCAGACATCATGAAAGGTACCAGAGTTCTTCCAGTCCTCCCAGCAGAAGTTGCTCATGCAATCAAGAACATGAAGCGGGGAAAAGCTCCAGGAGAAGATGGAATTACTATAGACATCATACAAGAAGCAAGTGGAGAAATTGAAACAGTACTCGCCCAAATTTTCACTCGATGCCTTAATGAAGGGAAGATTCCTGAGGATTGGAACAATGCTACAATGATCCTGCTACATAAAAAAGGTGACATTGAGGATCTCAGGAACTACAGACCTATCAGCCTCCTATCAGTGGTTTATAAAATCTTCACTAAAGTTCTTTCACACCGCTTGAAGGTAACACTGGACATGGCTCAACCGAGAGAACAAGCTGGATTCAGGAGTGGCTACAGCACAATAGATCATATCCACGTACTGAGAGAACTAATTGAAAGAGCGAGGGAATATGAACTTCCATTGTGCATGGTTTTTATCGATTATGAAAAAGCCTTTGATTCGGTGAAACCATCAGCAGTTACCACGGCTCTGAAATCCTGCGGTATTGAGGATGCATTCATTAATATTATTAATAACATCTATGAAAATGCAAGTGCAAAGATTCGGCTGTTTGAAAATACAACACACATAAAAATTGGAAAGGGAGTGAGACAAGGTGACACCATATCTCCGAAGCTCTTTAATGCCACATTGGAAAATGTCTTTCAATCACTGAACTGGGAAAACAAAGGGATAAAGATTAATGGAGATTATCTAACCCACCTTCGTTTTGCTGATGACGTAGTCATTTTTGCAACTACCCCATCAGAGCTGCAGAGTATGATCCAGGAACTTGCTGACAAGAGTAAAGAAGTGGGATTAAAAATGAACTTTCAGAAGACAAAAGTGATGTTCAATGCTTTTACAAGAAATGAAGATTTATCGATTGATGGAGAAAAACTGGAGATAACAGATACGTATGTTTATCTTGGACAGCAGATATCAAGTGAGGGTCACATTGATGAAGAAATTAATCGGCGTACAAAACTTGCCTGGAGAGCTTTTGGAAGAAACAGCATAATTTTCAAGAGCAATATGCCATTATGTCTTAAAAGAAAAGTGTTTGATCAATGCATCCTTCCAGTGCTTACGTATGGTGCAGAGACGTGGACCTTAACTAAAAGAGACATACAAAGGCTGCAGACAACTCAAAGTAGCATGGAGAGGTGCATGTTTGGTATAACCAGGAGAGATAAGAAAAGGAACTCGTGGATCCGAAACATGACGAGAGTGGAAGACATCATGATCAGAGTTAAATCCCTGAAATGGCAATGGGCTGGACATACTGCCAGAAGGACAGACCATAGATGGACAGCCGAAATTTTAGATTGGATTCCAAGGGACAGGAAAAGACCCAGAAAAAGACCACATGGGAGATGGGTGGATGAAATTCGTAAATATGCGGGAGTGACATGGAGGAGACTGGCACAAGACAGACCGTTGTGAAGGAAACTTGGGGAGACCTTCGTCCAGCAGTGGATTGATAATGGTTGACAATGATGATGATGATGATGATATAAGGGGCACGTTTTGGTCAATATACGATCACTGTAGAACAAAATTACCATAGTTATAGCATTGGCACATTAAATTAAATTTAATCGGTAAATAATCTGTAATTGATGCACATATAATTTGTTCATAATAATAAATAAAACATAGCTGCAATTAACCCATTGTATTTAACATTGGTGACATTAACACGTGTTCCATTCATTGTACATAACATTAACACGTGTTCCATTGATCATAACATTAACACGTGTTCCATTGATCATAACATTAACACGTGTTTCATATTGAATATAACTTTGGTACCGATTAACATTTGAATATAACTTTGGTGAATTGTTTATAACATTGGTGCAATTGTTTCATTTATGTATAACATTGGTGCCGTGACTTTTGAGCCGTTCGTGCTGTCACACATTTTTCCCCGTCGCAGTACGGATTGATTGGGTTTTCTTTTCTTCATGTGTAGCAGTTTATTATTTTATTTTGTTGTATGCATCATGCGATAGTTTTCTTAAGGTGTTATTTTGACAGCTTCATTATTAAGTGTTAGGTAAAAGTGCAATTGCATGTTGTAAGGATAAAGGTATTATTTTAATTGGTATTAGTGTATAACTTAGGTATTAAACTTTTATTAAATATGTCAGACGACGAGAGGGCACAGCCAGTTTCCCCATCACAAAATTTTGTGTCAGATTCTTCCTCACACGGCGCTTTGGCCCCGTCCACAATTCCCAAAATTGCAAATCCCCCCCCCCCCTATATATTACAATCCATGGCATCAGTGCTGCCACTCATTTACCAATTTTCAGAGAATTATAAGCTTGTTTCGGCCAAGCAGTTTTTCGAGTCAATTGACTCTCTGGCCGCCATTAATAACTGACCAGATAACATAAACATTTTGGCAGCAAAAGCCCGCATGAAACAGACGGCGTTAGAATTTTTAAAGGGAGCACCGCATGTAAGGAATACTGCCAGTTATAAAAACTTTTAAAAAGCAGTAATTCAAAGGTTCAACCCATTACATTAGAAATGCAGAAATTCAATTCATGCCAACAAAGGCCACATGAGTCGGTCGCACAATACGAATGGCGGCTAAGAGGATTAGTTCATTCATATTTAGGCATTGGCGACACAGATAATCAGCCAGTTAATGGGTTTGTTGACAAAGCAAAATTATCGTAATTTTTGACAGGGTTAGAGATAAATCTTCAAAAAGAAGTGCTGTCAAAAGGGCCGACTAATTTATTGACTTTGGGTAATTGACTTTGTTTCGATTGACGGATCACACTGCCGCATCTAGTCTGGGTAATGACAGAGCAGTACAGTGCGTAATCAGGGAAAGAGAGAAGGTTATAAAAAAAATAAAAAAAATTAAAGTGTCAGTGTGTTCCATGTGTTGGTGGACAAAAAGAACCACGTGTTGGTGAACAAAAAGAACCACGTGTTGGTGAACAAAAGAACCACGTGTTGGTGAACAAAAAGAACCACGTGTTGCAGAACAAAATAACTATGCTTCCTACGGGAATTAACGTACTACATTGACAGCAAAGACTCTGTTGTGCTGCGTGGTCAACAGGTAGTGAAAACGGTATGGTCGATGAGCGGTGTGGTGTTTAAAAGCACAAAGGATAGTGTCCATGAGGTCGCATGCCGAGATGAATAAAACACAGGTGAAATGATTTTGCTGCTAGTCTGCTACTGGGCTCCATGGTCAAAGAGACCTTGGTGAATAACCCATATTATAGGTGACTGCGGACGAATAATACCTAGATAAACATATACGTACAAAGCTAAGTGCTCTACAGCTAATTTCATTAAAAGCATATAAAAAGCACAAATCAGGTGACAATGTTCTCCAAATATTGCGAACTGCCAGTGATATTTGTTTGATGTCTGATAACTTTTTGTGTGTAAACTGTGGGAGAATCGCACAACTGAACGTAAATCGAACAATTTCACCTTGTTTTACTTTCCACAAAAGAGAAAAAATATAAGTCAAACAATAAAACTCAAGAATCGATGGACGTGGACTATAACAATAACAAAAAAATGAATATAGAAACAAACAAACGAACGGAAAAGCGTTTGGCAGTTAGATGTGTCACTGATACTTAGTCAGGAACAGCTCAAAGTGTGCTAAACGACACGTGCATGTATGATTCAGATGCTAGCAGTATCACTGAATTGATATTTTTTCAAGATATATATTGCGGGTGCAGGACCGTAACAGTTAATTAATTTTTGTGTTTGAAAAGTGTATTGTGCATATGTGAGCTTATGAAGATTTTATATAATTTCATTGATATATGTATATATAAGCACACATGAGGAAACAGATAGAGCATTACTAGGTAAAGATGGAGTAGTCAATCCTTGCGTGAAGTCTTTTCCCCCAGCATTAAATTTTGCCCCCCATAAAGATTACATCTAGTTAGGGAGGAATGTTGGAAACAAAATTATTTAAAATAAATTTAGTCCAACATGCACGTGAAAAAGGGGATACCCCCAGGAGGTATCGGGAGGCAATCCCAAGCCTTGAGGCGATACTTAGGCCCCAGGGGAAATCGGGAGGGTAGCAACCCAGCAAAAACAGTATTGCTGGGCCAGCAGTGGGCCATTACTGGCAGCCAGCACTGCCAGCAATGGCCCAGCACTATGTTGCCGCTGCCGAACCGTCAATAAAATGTCCGGGCGGCCAACAGAAGGGCCAGCAGTTCAGGCCAACAGCTGGCCAACAGTTGACACCCTATCAGTTGTTATATGCCACAACAGGGCCATCAGTGGTCCATCACAGGCAGTAGCTGCCACAAGTGGCCCTTCAGTGGCCCTGCAAGTACTTGCCAGAAATGATGGCTAGCCTAATGTGGTCCGCTAGTGGGCCGTTAGTGGCAGCCAGCAACCACGTGACGTAACTGGTGGCTTGCCGAATCTTGTCCGCCAATTTCCCAGTAGTAGCAATAATAATAAAAAAAAAAAAAAGAAGCAAGGATAACCGCAGTTTTCTAAAGCTACAATTTTTTTTTTCTACCCTTACTAAGCTTGTGAATTAACGCACTGCGCTGGGGAAATTTTCTCGACAGACCGGAAAAACGCCGTTCGCATCTGACTAGATTCGATCCTGGGCGTTTACGTGGAAGCCGCGCTCGCTACCGACCGGACTAATTCACGATGCTCGGGTACGTGCTGGAAGCTATCTGTTTCGTATGTAATTTGTAATCGAATGCTTCCCTCTTTCATTTTATAATATTGCAAGTTATTTTTCATAAAAGTCAGTTTCATATAATTGATAAATTAATTTTTTCAACGTAACGATAGTTTTTTTTTTTACCTTAAGGGAACTTCACTCATTTTCAAGGCGCGTACATACTTAGAGTCGCTTTCCAAAGTTTTGTACTGTCCTTGCCGTCTTGAAAAGAGATTGTTGAATAAATATATATTTACCCGGGTTCATGTCACATTCTGTTACATTTTTAACGTTATGTCGTTCCTTTCCGTTGTCCGAAGCTACATTTGTTTTAAAGAGTAAAAGATATTTTATTTTACTTGTTATTTTTAGAAGGGAATTCCTCCCAGTCTTGTGTATTCAACCCATGGATGAGTACACCACATAGCGTTGCTTTTTTTTTCTTTCAAATAATTAATAAATTTTGTACGCGTATAATTCTTTTTTTTTTTCCAACAAACGCTATTTTAATGGTTTTCCAGGATATGTGTTTCAAGCGGTTTAAAATTTTTTCTTGTTATTCATCCACTCCATTCCATGAATAGTTATTCATGGGAATGGAGTGGGTGTATTTCATGGCTGTAATCTAGTATTTCACGGCTTAATCTGATATTTTCGTCGACGTAAAATTTCATTAGGAAATTAATTCACCTCTCCTCATATGGATTTTTTTCTTAACATCCACTAAAATAACACGATGGCGATAGCGTCGTCTTCAACTAACTGGTACCATGAGAGACACAGCAAGTGTTGCTTCTGCGCATGCGCAGTCCCGATGCTTCCACCTGCTGTTGGGGGTTGCATTGGTTGCCAGCAACGGGCCACTAGTGGCACTTGCTTGGTGGCCCACAATTCACGGCGATGCTGCAAGGCCATCAATGGCTCGCCAACTGATAGCGCTGCCACCAACGGACCACTACCGGGCCGTGAGCGGCAGATTTCAGCCAGCAGTGACCCATCACTGCCAGCTGGTGGCCAGCAGTTTCCCAGCACTTGTGTTTTTGCTGGGAAGAGTCGATGCGGTCAGCTGTCTAGAAGGGAGCGACGTGACCTTGACCTCCACGGATTAGGTCAACTCCCCAGAAGGTCACGTGACCTTGGCATCCGCGGACAAGGTGAAACCCAAAAAGGTCAGGGAGTTGTTAGACTGGTCAAGACGACAGCTCGGGCAGTTGAGGTCTAGTGACAGTGGGAGACAGACGGAGTTGAGTTCTAGTGAGCGGGAGACAGACATTTTGGCAGTGAGTTTCGAGGTGTGAGCGGAGAGATAAGCCAGATTGGAGAGGTGAGGTATACTGCCCAGCGTTCACAAAAACTACAAGTTGGACAAGCAGAAGAATTGCCAGCGATGTAAATTCCAGATAAACTATTTTTTTTCCTTTACCCTGTTATTGCATGTACCTACTTAACATTACTCGTGACCCTACTTAGAGCACATGGCGTGTAATGGTCATGAACAAACAATGAAAACCCAGTTAGCTAGGTAAAACATTTAAGTAAAGCATAGGAGAAAAGGAACTAAAAGTAAAAATAAATCACTAAGCATTGCACTTATATATATCATCATCATCATTGTCAACCAATATCGATCCACTGCTGGACGAAGGTCTCCCCAAGTTTCCTCCACAACGGCCTGTCTTGTGCCAGTCTGCTCCATGTCACCCCTGCATACTTTCGAATTTCATCCACTCATCTCCCATGTGGTCTTCTTCTGGGTCTTTTCCTGTCCCTTGGAATCCAATCTAAAATTTCGGCTGTCCATCGATGATCTGTCCTTCTGGCAGTATGTCCAGCCCATTGCCATTTCAGGGATTAAACTCTGATCATGATGTCTTCCACTCTTGTCATTTTTCGGATCCACGAGTTCCTCTTCTTATCTCTCCTGGTTACACCAAGCATGCACCTCTCCATGCTACTTTGAGTTGTCTGCAGCCTTTGTATGTCTCTTTTAGTTAAGGTCCACGTCTCTGCACCATACGTAAGCACTGGAAGGATGCATTGATCAAACACGTTTCTTTTAAGACATAATGGCATATTGCTCTTGAAAATTATGCTGTTTCTTCCAAAAGCTCTCCAGGCAAGTTTTGTACGCCGATTAATTTCTTCATCAATGTGACCCTCACTTGATATCTGCTGTCCAAGATAAACGTACGTGTCTGTTATCTCCAGCTTTTCTGCATCAATCGATAAATCTTCATTTCTTGTAAAAGCATTGAACATCACTTTTGTCTTCTGAAAGTTCATTTTTAATCCCACTTCTTTACTCTTGTCAGCAAGTTCCTGGATCATACTCTGCAGCTCTGATGGGGTAGTTGCAAAAATGACTACGTCATCAGCAAAACGAAGGTGGGTTAGATAATCTCCATTAATCTTTATCCCCTTGTTTTCCCAGCTCAGCGACTGAAAAACACCCTCCAATGTGGCATTAAAGAGCTTCGGAGATATGGTGTCACCTTGTCTCACTCCCTTTCCAATTTTTACGTGTGTTGTATTTTCAAACAGCCGAATCTTTGCACTTGCATTTTCATAGATGTTATTAATAATATTAATGTATGCATCTTCAATACTGCAGGTTTTCAGAGCCATTGTAACTGCTGATGGTTTCACCGAATCAAAGGCATTTTCATAATCGATAAAAGCCATGCACAATGGAAGTTCATATTCCCTCGCTCTTTCAATTAGTTCTCTCAGTACGTGGATATGATCTATTGTGCTGTAGCCATTCCTGAATCCAGCTTGTTCTCTCGGTTGAGCCATGTCCAGTGTTACCTTCAAGCGGTGTGAAAGAACTTTAGTGAAGATTTTATAAACTACTGATAGGAGGCTGATAGGTCTGTAGTTTCCGAGATCCTCAATGTCACCTTTCTTATGTAGCAGGATCATTGTAGTGGTGTTCCAATCCTCAGGAATCTTTCCTTCATTAAGGCATCGAGTGAAAATTTGGGCGAGTATTGTTTCGATTTCTCCACTTGCTTCTTGTATGATGTCTACAGTAATTCCCTCTTCTCCTGGAGCTTTTCCCCGCTTCATGTACTTGATTGCATGTGCAACTTCTGCTGGAAGGACTGGAGGAACTCTGGTACTGGTATCTTTCATGATGTCTGGAGTGCATGTATCATCCCTTTCATATAATTTGGGGTAGAAATCTTTCACTCTTGTCAAAATTTCGCCTCTATTTCTTGTTACAGAACCATCTTCTTTTCTCAGTGCCATAATCTGTTTTCTTCACTTACTGAGATGTCCCTTTGCTATCTTTAGGCTTTGGTTGTTTTCAATTGCTTTCCTCACTAGTTCACAGTTGAATTTTCTTACGTCTTCAGTGATACTTTTTCTTACTCTCTTGCATAGCTCTATATATTCCACTTTGGAAATCACATCTTCTTTAGTTGTCCTCATCTCTCTTCTTTTTTGCATCAACATTTTCGTTTTTCCTGATAATTTGTTTACATGCAACTTGTTCTTAGACCCAGCTAATTTTGTTGCTGTTTCCATAAGAGCTTTGGTTACTTTTCTGTTAACTTCAGAGATGTCCACTTCTTCCGATGTTAGGCCTTCTAAAGCAGAGAACCTGTTCTTCAGTTCCAACTTGAAGGTATTATGGTGTTTTTTAAGGTTGGTTATGTCAATAGATTTTGTTTGTCTTATGAGCTTGCCACGTTCAAGTTTAGTGTTGAGGTGCATCTTACATCTCACCAATCTATGATCACTACCTGTGTTGAACTTGTTTAGCACACTGCAGTCTTCTATGACGAATTTTTTGTTAAACATAATGAAATCAATTTCACTTGTCGTCCCATTTGGATGTCTCCATGTCCATTTCCTGTGTGGCTTTTTCTTGAAGAAGGAGTTCAAGATGAAAAACCCTTCTGCCTCTGCAAACTCAACGAGAGTATTTCCACGCTGGTTTCTGTTGCCGTGACCGAATTTACCTACTGAAGTTTCATTCTGTTGCCGTTGCCCTATTTTTGCATTGAAATCTACCATAATTATTTTCAAGTGCTGCTTACCTTTATTATTTAGATGACAAATTTCCTCATAAAATTATTCAATTTCTTCTTCAGGATGACTTGAGGTGGGTGCATAAGTTTGAATAATCTGAGCCTGGTATCTTTTCGAGAGTTGGATAACAAGTCGTGCAGCTCTGTCAGAGGAACTTTCAACTTCTACAACTTTATCCTTCAGTTTCTTGTTTATTATAAATCCAACACCACTAGTTTAGCCGGTATCTGTCCCACGATAGTAGAAGAGATGTCCACTTTTCAGTTTGATGAGATCTTCTCCTTTTCTCCTTACCTCACTTAGCCCTTCGATGTCCCACTTGATCCTTTGTAGTTCCTCTTCCAATTCAAGAAGCCTTGAATCAGAAGATAGGGAGCGTCCATTATACGTAGCCAAGGTCAGCATCAGATGGCTGCCTAGTCCGGTCCTCCGGGGATTCTTAGCACCCTCTGCCTTCATGTCGCACTGGCCGCTGCCTTGGCCAGGTGCATTCCAGCTGCCGGAGACTGAGGGCCAAGATTTAAGTTGTGGAATCATTTTGGAGGGGTTTGGCCATAACTCACCACGCTGGCCAAGCGGGTTGGTGAGTGTGGGATAGAATTTCCTCTAATCCCGATGGTATAGTTATACCGCTATTGGCGGTCGTCAGAGCCCCTTTAGTGGGAACAGGATGCACCACGAGAAGGCGGGGTTGACATTTGTCAAGGAGAGGCTGTGATGTTACGCATCACCT
The DNA here is from genome assembly GCA_039090855.1 of Macrothele yani. Classification (NCBI taxonomy): domain Eukaryota; kingdom Metazoa; phylum Arthropoda; class Arachnida; order Araneae; family Macrothelidae; genus Macrothele; species Macrothele yani. Next base: position 59,457,814 of record CM076997.1, on the reverse strand, counting down.
GACCTTACATCCCACTTATATATATATATATATATATATATATATGTATGCAGAAATGATCGGAGACGTTGTAGAGCAAAATCGTAATAATAATAAATATTATGTGTAAGGTATTCTTAACGGCTGCACCCACGCACTTGGTAACTTAGTGTTCCCAACTCTCAAGTAGTAAACCAATTTTATTACTTCCACATAAGATTCGTGTTTGTTTTCCTTATAACCACACAAGACATAAATTAAGGTATGCGAAAACTAAGATATGTGTTTATGTTTCTAATTTCTTTCACGAGCGACACCTTTATTCCCCCATCATTCCAATGACGGGATAAAGGTGAATCATAACGCCGTGCTTTATTATATGCCAGTACATATAAGGGGCACATTTTTTGTCCATATACGATCAGTGTAGAACAAAATTCAATTTAATCGGTAAATAATCTGTAATCGATGCACATATAATTTGTTCATAATAATTAATATATCATAGCTGCAATTAGCCCATTGTATTTAACATTGGTGACATTAACACGTGTTCCATTGTTCATAACATTAACACGTATTTCATATTGAATATAACTTTGGTACCGATTAACATTTGAATATAACTTTGGTGAATTGTTTATAACTCTGGTGCAATTGTTTCATTTGGTTATAACAACGCTAAAAATCTCCGGATCGGACCAGAAATTCGTTATATTTCATATTTTCGTCATTACCTTCCTCCCCCTCCGACAGTTTTCCTGTGTTAGTAGATGCTCGTAGCGAATTTATTTAGCTGTACTTTGTAACCGCTGAAAAGCTCCCGATCGGTCTACAAATTCTTTATATTTTTGCCCCCCCCCCCCCTCTACAGATTTCCTGCGTTAGCATATGCCCGTAAATAATGTGTTGAGTTGTATTGTTTGTAAATGCTGAAAATCTCTGAATCAGATCAAAAATTCTTTATATTTTACATTTTTGGTATTAAGTCTTCACACCCTGCCAGGTTTCCCGAATTAGCACATGCTCTCCAAGAATTGGTTGAGGGTTGTTTTTATACCCTGAAGTTCTTTTGTTGGGTTGTAGATTATAAACATTCTTTTTAATAAAAAATTACATTAAATATCGCAGTTAAGAAAATACGAAAGTGTGGAAACTTTATGTGATTCAGATAACCAACCTGTGGGGACGTATCCACGAAGCAGTCGAAAACGAAATTTTTATACGGCTCCTTAAAATTTTTGTGGTCACTTCTCCTTGGGTCAGCTCTCCGCTTTGTCTTTGGGCCGAAAATCATGTAAATGTCTAAATTTCATATTAAGAAGGAAATATTAAAAATAATGTTTTGTGAACAATATTTGCTCAAGTAGTGGGAAATATTGCCACACGATATTTGTTTATTCATTACAATTTTATTGCACTGAAATTTCAATGTGGTCAGTTCTCCGGTGTCCAGTTCTCCGTACCCTGTGAATTTTTTTAGAGAGGGTGATGCTCCACATCTCTATTGTAGCGAATGGCATACAGTAAAAAATACAAAATTCTCAGTAGGACTTTTGAAGCGAAGATACAACTCTAAACAGAACTACATTAGCATCACCTAGTGACAGAGCTGTGAACCACAAAATTTCTCAAATACAAACCCATAGTGTTCCACAAGGTAAATGCGACAAGGTGATAGCATAAGCACGATCTGTTTTTACAAAAGACGTGCTCAAAGACGACTTAAAAACCAAAGTCAACCGAGATGTTTTTCATTTACGTACTTTCCCCCCCCAAAGATATGGGAAAAGACATAGTCGCTTAATAATTATTATTTAGTGCATAAGCAAAAGCGCAACATTGATACCCAGACTTGATATCTAAACATTATGAATATTAGATCCGCAGAATAATAACTGCAAAAAAAGGCAAAGGCCTAGGGCCTACACAATGATATTTAATGCCTAAGTAAAAACGTAGTATTGTTAACTAGAGTTGATATGTAAACGTCATACGAATATCACACATGGTTAGAATAAAAACTGTGAAAATGGCCTAGGGCGTATGAAATAATAATTAGTGCCTGAGCAAAAGCGTTATATTATTACCTCGACTTGATACCCAAACGTTATGAATGTGACGTGGTTGGAATAAATTGTGAAAATGGGCCTAAGGCATATGAAATATTTAGTGCCTAAGTAAAAGCGCAACATTGAGTTGATAGGTAAAAGTTATAAATATGACATCTGTGGAAAAAAACTGTAAACAAGGCCTAGACATAGGGCCTGTGATATAACATTTAATGCCTAAGCATAATATTATTACCATGACTTGATACGTAAACATTATGAATATGACATCCGCAGAATAAACAATGTAAAAAAGGCTTAGCGCTCAGGCCTATGAAATAATATTTAATAACTGAGCAAAAGCGCAATATTATCACCCTAATTTCATATGTAAACGTTATGAATACGACAGCCGTAGAAAAATACTGTAAAAAAGTCCTAGAACTGGGTCTTATTAAACAATATTTGGTGTCAAAGTAAAAGCGCAGTATAATTAACTTGAATTGATACGTAAACGTTACGAATATTACATGGTTAGAATAAAAACTCTGAAAAAATTCTAGGCCTAGGGCCTATTAATGTATATTTACTGCCTGAACGGAGCGCAATATTATTAGCCTGACTTGACACGTAAGCAATATGAATATGACATCCGTAGAATAAATGCTGTAAAAAAGGCCTAGGACTAGGGCCTATGAAATATTATTTAGTGTCTGAGCAAAAGCGCAATATTATTAACTTGATTTGATATGTAATCGTTACGAATATGACATGGTTAAAATAAAAACTGTGAAAATGGCCTAGGCTTAGGGTTCATGAAATAATTTTAGTGCCTACCTTGAGTTTATACGTAAACATTATGAATGTGACATCCGTAGAATAAGTAGTACTTATTCTATTAAGTACTGTAAAAAAGGCCTAGGCATAGGACCTATGAAATAATATTTAGCGACTGAGCAAATGCGCAGTTTTATTACCTTGATTTGATGTGTAAATGTTATGAATATGACGTGATTAGAATAGAAACTGTGAAACACGCCTAGACCAAGGGCATATGAAATAATATTTAGTGCCTAAGTAAAAACGCAATATTATTACCTTGAGTTGATAGGTAAACGTTATTAATATGACATCCGTAGAATAAAAACTGATGAAACGGCCTAAGCCTAGGGATTATGAATTAATATTTCGTGCCTCAGTAAAAGCACAATATTATTTTATTATCTTGAATGAATACGTAAACGTTTTGAATATGACATCGGCAGAGCAAAAACTGTCAAAAGGGCCTACACATGAGGCATAGTAATTAGTATTCAGTGCCTCAGTAAGTAAAAGAGAAATATTAATAACTTGGCATCTTATGTAAATATTTAGTACCTAAGTAAAAGTCCAGCGTTATTAAAAAATCCCACCTCATAGTCCTTTTCTGAACATAGCGTGAGTCATGCTGTAGTGATTGACACCGTACCACACAAAAGAGTTAAAAAGGTCTTAAAAGTTAAGTTCCTTATTTTACTTCAAATAACATTTAAAATCGTTATATTTTAATCGAGAAACTCAGACAGGAAAAAAATCGCATGCAAGGAATGTCCTCTGACCTTTTCTTCTGCCTAGAACAAAAATTCCACGAAAACACAAAATTTCGACCTTATTCCATTCATTCTGAGGACGAAATGAATGTGGACATAGTGAACGGTGGAAGAAATGAACACGGGACGAAGTGAATATTAGACTAAGAGAACGTTGGACGAAATTAACACGTACAACATGATCCGTCACACGTAAAAATATGTTTTTTGGTTACGCGCTTTTTCCGGAAATTTTCATCTGGTTTCAGTTATGTTCTTCGAAACTTACGTACAGGAGCCTTCAATTCCGTCGAAATTTCAGTTTGTTTGAAGGGACACCTACGATGCGAAATTTTACTTAAAAACTCCATGGAGAAAAAATGGTGCACATCGAAGGAATGTGTTGAAAATGGCTGAAATCTGATTAATACGCAATGCGCATGAACTTGATCAATTCTTCCACAGATTTGCATGCCGCTAACAGCTATGAAATAGGTGAATTCCCCTTAAAATAACTTCTGTTCTAGCAGGCAAAGTCCCCCCCCCCCCCTTTTTTTTTTTATTGGCGTAGTATAAAACCGTATGGGAATAAAGCAGATTGGAAAAAGGAGTATGGGAAGAAGCGTCGGGAGATCTGGGCGCTTGTGGTCGTCTGAATGTCCGGGCATATTGTGCGTTGGGGTAGAGTAAGGGTTAAAAGCCCTATCCCGAGGAGCCCAAAGTATGTCAGTTCAAGCGCGCTGGAGCCCAAATTTTTTCATAGCTTTTCGACCCCGAACAAGGCAGTCCTGCATAACTGCCATGGGTGAGGTAGCCGTAGTCCCACAAAGGGAAATCCACTTGTGCTGAATCAGATAATAAGCTGGTAAAGTGTTGTAGCCAGGGCTGGTTGTAGCAGGGGGATGACGAAGGACTATTTGGAAAACAAAGGCTAAAGGGCTAAGCCATCCTTCCCTTTTGGAGTCAACTTCTCCGAAAAGGAATTTCTAAACCGCACAACTGTCTTTGGGATATACCTGCTTTTGTAATCAACAATTTCGCAAAACTGAAGGATTCCAAGTGAACAGCGATGCAGTCGAATGGGACCTCATCATTATTTTTCATCAATGGTCGTTCATTTTTTTTTTCGGTGACTATAAAAAAAAAAAAAGAAAGAAAGAAAAAAACAGTAGACCTTTTGTTTAGCAAAAAAATGCCAAACTTTACAAATTTTTAAAGCCCGTGGATATCATGAAAACTCGAAGTCGATATGTATTTTAATTGTCACACTTTTATACTCCTCTTTTCTAGTGCTTACAATTTCAATGAGAAAGTAAAAAGCAGCTAAAATTTATAATAAAATTTCTCGGGACAAAATAGCAGATTTCTGTCTCGGGCAACAACGATAATCTAATACGTTACGTCGCCCCCCCCCCCCCCACGAAAGTGATTGTCAATAAGAGGGCTATTATACAAATATATAGATCACTGGTTCTGAATTTTGGGACAGGAGGCGCAGTGTGGGAACACTTGTTTTTTTAAATGTACTTATCGTACTAATACTCATATAAACATTTTTATTTTATGATTTATAAAAGCTAAATATGAAAATTTTAAAATAAACCTTACGTAGCTCGGGCAAATGGGAAAATAGAAAAAATTTCAGAAGTTAGTTATTTGAATTAACGCAAAATTGCAAACGTTATATTTTAAATCTAATCACAAAATTAATGAGAATAATGAAGGCGATGTCCTTGAAAAATTATAGTTCCCTGATTTCTACTAAAATTTCATCAGAAACTCCTAAATATGAATTTTTGTGTTGATAAGTATAATAATTTATCAGCAACATAGAAAAATCTTAAAAGTGGAGTGTGCACTGCAGTAAACGTACAATGCGCGTGGATATGTGCACAATGCGCGTGGATATGTGCGCACACCGTTTGTAAGGGTCGCCCGCAATCGAACTGTCAATTATGAATTTATGTACTTTTAATATTGTGATGAACACGTGCGGACGGACGTTTCAATCCGCCATTTCGTTGTTTCAGATAAGAACTGATATCCTTCACTACCCACGTGGTACGATTATAATCCTATGGGGGATTAAGAGAGGGGTGCATGAACACCTGGGGCATCTGACCTTGAAGAGTCAGCTGCTCGAGTGCTTCTGTTAAGCAAGTTGTCATACTGCTTTTGTATACGTGCAAGGTTGTAATCCCCTGCGGGTATCCGACGACATTCCTGAGTACAGGTATTTCACGTGCTGACCGGGAAAACCACCGCATGCGTGATAGAGGACAGAAAGGGCGAGGAGGATTAAGTGACACAGTTGAGCTTTGGTCGTCAAGGAGAGAGGGTCCTGGTTTGGACACCAGTTTCTGACGGAAGGACTGCGGTTATCGCAGACGTGCAGCGTGGTGAACGGGAAGGAGGATTCCTTCGTCCACCGGGTATCGCGGAAAGAATTGTGGAAAGGTAGCACGTGGTCAGCACGGGAACCTGAGCGGAAAATCATCGGAAACCCGTGAAGCAAATGTTATCGGAATAATAAAGTCTTGTTGTTGTTTTTATTTCCGTGTACTGGACTGAGTTTGTCGAGGTAATTATTCTTCTACACAAGGACGCCTTCAGCCGCCTTGATAGCCAGATTGTATAGTAAAGGCGAGGCGGTAGCTCGCTATACGGCGGGAAACAAAAGGTATTATCTAAGAATTGATATGTCTGGCCCTACAGCCAGATAAAGTGGCGCAGTCGGCAGGATCAGCCTGAAAGCGAGCTCATGAATGACGTGAATGGCGACACGTGTGAAGAAGAAATTCTGGACTTCTTTGATTCGTTAGAAAGGGCATTTGTATTACACTCAGTACCGGAAGAAATGAAAGGTCGTTTGGTGATAGACTTATTCAATTCAGAATGTGTGAACCACTTATTTCGTCGTTTGACTATAGAGCAGTACGATAAGTACGAAATAGTTAAGGAGGCAATTTTGGTGGAATGCCATTTGACTCCGGATATTTATTTGAAACAATTTGAGAATATTAGTAAGAACAAAGGGGAAAGCTACTTGCAGTTAGCGGGACGTATTAAGAGGACCCTAACGTACTACATCAACAGTAGTGAAGTGAAAGAATTCGATCAGTTGGTCAATTTGTTGGTATGCGACAAATTCAAAACTTTGTTGTCCCCAGAACTGAAGACCTACATTCTTCAAAGAGGTTCCGTAGGGAAGTTAGTTCCTTCGACAGAATTAGGAGAACTTTGTGATTTATACGAAAGTCACGTGGGAGCTATGGGAATAGAAGAAGAAAGATACAAACCCAGTCATCCCTCGGGAACGTATTTCAAAGGAGGTCAATCAGAAGCCGGGAAGAAGGGAAGTTTTCCGACAGGCGGAAATCAATGGAAAGGAAAGTTTTCTTGGACAGATCAGAGCGTCGGAAATAAGCCAGGTTACTCAGCGGCGAGGCCTATCGTAGGGAATTCCAGTTTGGATAAGGGAATTATATGCTTTAGATGTGGCGTAGTGGGGCACCGTAAAGCAAACTGTAACCAGAAGGCATCCCAGAGTACTCCCAGCTCTTACTCTCAGAATTGGAGGAAAGACCCCCCAAATAAGGTAAACAGAGTAGCGGTGGGACAAAAGGAAGCCGAAGATAATGATAAAAGAATGACGGCTAAGGTAGATAGAGTTTTAGGCCAGGGAGGAAGTCAGAACGAGGTAATAGAAATTCCGATAGGAGAAGTGAAGAGGGTTAAGTCGGAATGCGGAAAGAGCACCGAAATCCTTATTGACTCAGGCGCGGAAGTGAGTTGTGTAAGAGGAGGGTTACTTGGCGAAGAGCTGTTGGAACCAAAGGGTAGAATAATTTTAAGAGGCTTCGATGGTAGTAAGGGAGAGTTTGTTATTAAACAATTGAATCTCCGATTAGATGAAGAGGGATTAGGAACAGGAGAAGCGCCAGAAAGTTTTTGCGAAGTGATGTGTGCAATTGTTCCTAATCTGGTGAACAGGGTAATTATAGCAACGGATAATTACCAGCGCATGAAAAGTTTAAGGGAAGCTACTCCGATGTGGGAAACCTCATGTGAAAAGGCGTTAGGGAATAGGTCGGATGTGCATCCAGAAACTGAGACTGGCGAAGCGCTAATCGAAGAGGAGGATATTCTAGGAAGGGAAAGCCCGGCGATCACAGATATTTCAGTGGAGGAGGTGGCGGTGGAACAGCAGCGACGGTATACGTCGTATTATAACCGTCGGCTGCGACAGAGGTCCTTTCAAGTGGGAGACCAGGTGATAGCCCTGATCCCGGACTCCAAGAACGGGGGTCCAATAGCTACGTAGTGTATGCTAGGTGGACCGGCCCAGTGCACATAACTGAGAAACGGGGGTCCAATAGCTACGTAGTTGAACTAGGAAACGGGCAGCTTCGGCATGTACACGTGGGGAAGCTAAGAGAGTTTAAGCCCCGGATCAGTGTAGTCGGAGTGATTTTTGAGACCGATGAGGAGTTCGGCAAAATTAAGGAGGCTCCGGTGAGGAAAACAGAGGAAGCAAAAGAACCTGAGGAAATCAGGACAGATAGGGAGAGGATAACTCTGGAGCAACTTGGGGAGTTACAGGAGCTGGTGAACAGCTCGAAGAAGTTCTTTTCGGGAGAAGTGGGAGAGACGTCAGTGGGGAAGCACGCAATTACACTCAAGCCGGAAAGCGTACTTCGTACCCAGCACAGGTACAAGGTGCCACAATCGATGCAGAGAGCAGTGGAGAGTCAGATCCAGGAGTTGTGGGATCGTGGGATGATTGAAGAATCAATAGAAGAGTATAGTCATCCGGTAGTATGCGTGGCTAAGAAAAATGGAGAGGTTCGGATGTGTGTAGATTACAGAATGTTAAATTCTCACACTGTTCCGGACGAATTTCCGATGTCTCATATCCCAGATTTGTTAGCGAAGGTGGGAGCAGCAGGGTATATTACTACGCTTGATATGTTAAAGGGTTACTATCAAATCCCAATGGACCCCGACAGTAGAAAGTATACCACTTTTGCAACGCATAAGGGGCTCTATCAATGGAAAGTAATGCCCTTTGGGTTATCAGGAGCGGCGGCTACTTTTCAGAGAGCCATGAATAAGGTTTTGACCCCGCACCAAGACTATGCGATAGCGTACCTGGACGACGTGGCTATTTTTTCTGGCTCATGGGAGGAGCATTTGAAGGGAGTAATTGAAAGTTTGCAGGCCGCACCCTTTACGGGAAATTTGAACAAATGCTGTTTCGCCCGTACGGAGGTGAATTACTTAGGGCACGTGGTCGGCTCGGGCCATCACCGGCCAGACCCCGAGAAATTGCAGGCCATCAGGGACCTTTTGCCCCCTCAGACGAAAAAGGAAATACGTAGCTTTTTGGGATTATGTGGGTATTACCGTGATTACGTACCTAACTTCGCAAAGATAGCTAAACCTTTAACAGATTGCACAGGAAAAAGGGCGGCAGATAGGGTAGTTTGGTCGGAAAAGTTGGAGGAATCATTCAGGACTCTGAAGGAAAATTTGTGTAAGGCACCGGTATTAAACACCCCGGGTTTCAGTAAGCATTTTATCTTACACACGGATGCGAGTTCCTTTGCGGTGGCATGTTGTTTGAGTCAGAGGGATGAGGAAGGCAAAATTAGGCCAGTGGCCTATGCTAGCAAAAAATTAAATGGGACGCAAGCCAGATGGGCGGTCAGCCATCAGGAGGCGTACGCCATAGTATGGGGTTTGCAAAGGTTTGAAGGGTGGATTTTCGGTAACCGGGTCGAAGTTATGTCCGATCACAACCCCCTTACTTTTCTCACCCGTTCCGCATCGCAAAGTTCAAAATTACAGCGTTGGAGTTTGGCTATTTCCCAATTTAATTTATCCATATCTCATGTCGCGGGCAAACTAATTCCTCACGCCGATGCGTTGTCAAGACTCAGTTTTAAGGAGTAGGGCAGCGCCATGGTGAGAATGTTTCACGGCACAGGTGGAGATCCACAGAAGGTCTCAGGGTGGTACAAGTGTATATGTTACATAACGTGCGAGAAGTGAAAAAGTGTATTATGTTGTGTCACCCAAGATCAGCAGGCAAGGAAGAGACTGACTCGAGAATACGGCAAAAGACCGTATCTCTCGTTCATTTGGTGGGGGCCTGTAAGGGTCGCCCGCAATCGAACTGTCAATTATGAATTTATGTACTTTTAATATTGTGATGAACACGTGCGGACGGACGTTTCATTCCGCCATTTCAGATAAGAACTGATATCCTTCACCACCCACGTGGTACGATTATAATCCTATGGGGGATTAAGAGAGAGGTGCATGAACACCTGGGGCATCTGACCTTGAAGAGTCAGCTGCTCGAGTGCTTCTGTTAAGCAAGTTGTCATACTGCTTTTGTATACGTGCAATGTTGTAATCCCCTGCGGGTATCCGACGACATTCCTGAGTACAGGTATTTCACGTGCTGACCGGGAAAACCACCGCATGCGTGATAGAGGACAGAAAGGGCGAGGAGGATTAAGTGACACAGTTGAGCTTCGGTCGTCAAGGAGAGAGGGTCCTGGTTTGGACACCAGTTTCTGACGGAAGGACTGCGGTTATCGCAGACGTACAGCGTGGTGAACGGGAAGGAGGATTCCTTCGTCCACCGGGTATCGCGGAAAGAATTGTGGAAAGGTAGCACGTGGTCAGCACGGGAACCTGAGCGGAAAATCATCGGAAACCCGTGAAGCAAATGTTATCGGAATAATAAAGTCTTGTTGTTGTTTTTATTTCCGTGTACTGGACTGAGTTTGTCGAGGTAATTATTCTTCTACACAAGGACGCCTTCAGCCGCCTTGATAGCCAGATTGTATAGTAAAGGCGAGGCGGTAGCTCGCTATACGGCGGGAAACAAAAGGTATTATCTAAGAATTGATATGTCTGGCCCTACACCGTTCAACCGGCCACTCATTGTTGCAGGGCTATCGTAGCCTTGGCAAATCTAATTTTCAGGGTCAATGCCAAATTTTTTTATGATTGACAGAATTGAAACCGCTATTCCAACAAATCTAAGAAATCTTTAGAACAAATCCTAAGAAATCGGCTCTTACAGATTTGCACGCGCTGTCTACCTAACGAACGCATAATGGCATTTGTTCCGTACAAGAAATGTCCGTCGTTTCGTCCGTAAGAATGGCAAAATGCTTTTCTGCCTTTTTGTCTTCAATGTATCCCTGTATGATTTGGCTGCATATTTCGATGATTTCATTCTGTATATTTGGGCTGGTGTACGTAGAATTTTCCTCAGCTGTTTCAAAATGGTTCTGGAGAAAAATATCTCCCGAATCCACTCGAAACCTTAACAAGGATCTAAAAATTCCATCATTCACTTCTGTGTGTGCATATCGCCACATAAGCACAAATCCCCTTTATTTTTTTACGCTTTCCAACCGTAGGTCGAAGAAACGTATATGCTCCAGCTTTGTCCGTCCGTCCGCACGGTAACTGGCGTAAAAATGGTTCGATTTCGACGAAATTTTAGTATGTGGTAGGAACCACCTGGGGACGAACCCTATTGAAAATGGGACAAATATGTTCAAAGGTCACGACGTAGGAGCGGAATCATTCCATTGCCCTTATGCGTCATAACTTGCATAAATATGGTTCGATTTCAATGAAATTTTACCATGTGGTAGGAGACCGCTTGGGGACGAACCCTATTCAAAATTTGTGAAGTGGGGTCAAAGGTCAGGACATAATATCGGGATGCATTCCATTGCCCTTATGCGTCATAACGTGCGTAAAGATGGTTCGATTTCAATGAAATTTCAGTATGTAGTAGGGGACCACATGGGGACGAACCCTATTGAAAATGGACGAAATGTGGTTAAAGCTCTGGACATAGGATTGCGATCCATTCCATCCCCATTATCCCATGTTATTGAGGTGGACGTCAAGTAATTTTGCTTCCTATACTTCCAATGTAAAAACTTTTGCACACATTTCCTTCACAATTAATGTGTTCCCAAGGATGAAAATTTGAACATCGATTAAAATAACTTCATATTATAACTTGGAAAACTTAATATTTTCTAAAACATAACCATAATTATATTAAAAATCAATAACTTTTCCTTTGGTGGTGTTGAAACCAGAGAAAAGGTGGCGCGACCTGTACTTTGATGACGTCAGTGGACAAATAAATGTTGGATTACATAATTACGGTTATGGTTTAGAAAATATTAAGTATTCCAAGTTATGAAATGAAGCTATTTTATTCGATGTTCAAATTTTCATCTTTGGGAACGCATTAATTGTGAAGAAAATGTGTGCAGAAGTTTTTCCATTGGAAGTATAGGAAGCAAAATTACTTGACGTCCACCTTAAAGTAGCACTTCTTGTATGTATGTATATACATTTTATTTTGAAAACGGCTCTAAGAATTTTGATGAAAGTCGCTAACCTATCGTTTTCCGGTACTAGAAATCGATTTAGCTTGATCTCGACTTTAGTAGAATTCGTTTATAGTGGGTTAAATAGCCACCATGAATTATAACGTTTTCAGTGTCATGGCGTTGTTCCATTAATGTTACCAATGCTTAGAAATCTTATGACGTCACAATCTCGCGTTTGAGAATGTTGGCGCGCGGTCACGGCATCTGTCTCATTACGTCACGCGTTGTGTGTGGATCCTATTAACGTTTTATGACGTCACACTCTTGCGAGCAGATGTTCGCGATTCCCATCTGCCTCATTACGTCACGCGTGTGTGCGTATGTCCGTCCGCACGATAACTCGCGTAACAATTGTTCGATTTCGATGAAATTTTAGTGTCTGGTAAGGGATCACTTGGGAAGGAACCCTATTTAAAGTAAACGAAATGGGGTCAAAGGTCAGTACATACACTGCCGGAGAGTGAAAAAAGAACACCAAGAAGGAATTGGCGGACGATAATGAAATTTACTTATGTTAATTGTTTCGAGATTACGTAAGTGTGATGTTAATTTCGAGATCAACCGGTGAGCGCTTACGCCACAGCATGGCATAATATGCAAATTATTCTCGGTGGTATTTTAAGGAGTACGCCGAAGTGAATGTATACAGGCGTCGGCGTACGGACACGTGCGAAGACCCTGAAGAAGCTGCAATGCCTGGACATGGAAGACATGTACGATTTCAGCAGTTATCGGACTTTGAGCGAGGTCGTCTAGTCGGACTCAGCTAGGCCGGGTGGTCGTATCGTCGTATTGCGGAGCGAATTGGACGGGAACTATCGGTGGTGGTACAATGGTGGCGTAGATGGTCCGAGGAACATTCCCACACAAGAAGACGTGGAACCCGGAGTCACAGACGGACTAATGAGCGGACCGATTGACGCATAAGAAGAGCGGCGGTGTCAAGCAGAACATCCACTGCGACGCAAATCCGAGCTGCCGTTGCACCTGAGGTGACTGTGCGAACAATCTGCAACCGTTTACTGGATGCAGGACTACGAACACGTGTGCCTCTGACTCCAGCCCACCGTCAGGAACGGCTGCAGTGGTGTCGCCAACGTCTGCACTGGAGAACGCAATGGCGATCTGTCGTGTTCAGCGATGAAAGCAGATTCTGCTTGGGAGCCTCCGATGGCCATATGCGTGTTCGCACACGCACAGGGGAGCGTCTCCACCCTTCTTGCATCCGCCAGCGACACACAGGGCCTACACCTGATCTCCTGGTGTGGGGAGCGATCAGCTATCACACCCGTACCCAACTAGTGTTTGTACCAGGTACGTTAAACAGCACCTCCTACATCAACAACATCATTCAGCCCGTTGTTGTGCCATTGGTAAGGTCGGTCCATCGTGGTGTATTCCAGCAAGATAACGCACGCCCACACACGGCACGTGCAACGCAACATGCACTTCAGGGTGTAAGACAACTTCCATGGCCTGCACATTCACCGGATTTGTCCCCCATTGATCACGTGTGGGATTTTAAGGGACAACGACTTATCCGGTCTCGACGGCCAGCCACGACCATCCCCGATTTGCGCGTCCAGGTTGAGGACGATTGGAACTCAATACCCCAAACTTACATCCAACATCTGTATGACAGACTCCATGCCAGAATTGCACAGTGTGACGCAGTTCATGGCGGTTCAACCTCGTACTAACCATGTTACATGGAAATGTTATTTTTCAGTTTACCAGCAAATACAGTTGTATTTTGCCATAATGTTTTGATCACGTTATCCTCTGTATTCGGTTATTATGCTGTATAAATTTCGTTGGTATCAGATGTCTCCTTCTTGGTGTTCTTTTTTATTCACTTTCCGCCAGTGTAGGAGCGGGATCCATTCCACTGGTTTTATGCGTCATACCTAACGTAAAAAAAGGTTCGATTTCGATGAAATTTTAGTATGTGGTAGGGGACCTCCTGGCGACAAACCCAATTGAAAATGGGTGAAATGGGGTCAAAGGTCAGGACATAGAAGCGGAATCACTTCCATCGCCATTATGCGCCATAACTTACGTAAAAATGCTTCGATTTGGATAAAATGTTAGTATGTTGTAGGGGCTTGCCTGGGGACGAATTGTATTGAAAATGGGCGAAATGGGGACAAAGGTTAGGACACAGGAGCGTGATCTATTCCATAGCCCTTATGCATCATAAGTTCCGTAAAAATGCTTCGATTGAGACAAAACTTTATCATGTTAGGTATACCGAACCGGTTCTGTTGAATATCATCGAAATGGGATCCAAGGTCAGGGCACAGGACCGAGATTTATTACACAGCCATTATTCTTATAACTCGAGTGATAACTTGAGTAATGATTTCTGGTATGTTGGAAAGCGTATTATAATCAATGCATTGCATGATTTTACAAACTTGTTTTGTTTGTTTTGTTTCTGTGATCTTCAATTTCCCCACCCCCTTCTTGGCTGCATATTTCCCCTAGTTAAACAGTGTGAACTTTTATGTCATTTAGAGGGGGGGGGGTCATCCCTAACCCTCCACTTCGGTACGACCCTGTTTACAAGCACATACAAAATGATAAAAATTCCTGAAAAAGAAAAAGCACTTTGCGTTTTTTATTAAAGCAAACTCAGCAAAAATGTTAAAATACGGTATTTTGGGATTCTTAACCCTAACTGAAAGAAATGAATGACTCATGAAAAGAAAAATCTTGCAACATAGATTGAAAATTCTTGCTTGTAATAAAAAAAAAAAATTTGGATGAAAAAAAATTGGCAATAATCCTGTTAAAAACAAACAAACAAAATGAATTTTACAGAACTAATAAAGCAATAATTCATAATGTGTGTTAATTCCTAAAAAAAGGTTTGATTCGTGAACAGTTTTGAAATTTAAAAATGAGGGTCTGTCATTTCGTCAGGCCCTATTTTATAAGTCGAATAGCTCCTTACTGGTACCTGTAGAAACAAAATAATTTTTTTGTAATACAAATTAATAGGATAGTCAAAATTTTTAAATTGAGAGGTAGGCATGGAGGCATGTACAATCCAGAGCAAACGAAAGTACAAACGAATGGCAAAATTAACATTTCGAAATTGGAGACATGCCAGAGTTCCTCTATTTTTTTAATCATTCTTCTATTTGTTCTTCTACCTTTCACTTAGGTTAGGGGATAAGCAGTATTGAACTAATCTTCAAATTCCGGGAACCGCAATTACAATAAGAAACTTTTGTTATGAAACTCTCATTTTGATAATGCGTGACACAGATCGTCGTTGGTATGTAGTGTAATACATTATGGCCTCGTTTTTATGGTGCGCGATAAAGGTCCTCGTTTTGATATGGTGTGATATAGGTCCTCGTTTTGATAGTGTGTGGCATAGGTCCTCGCTTTGATGGAGTGTGAATATGTTCTCGTTTTGATGGTATGTGATATTGGTCCTCGATTTGATGGAGTGTGAATATGTCCTCGATTTGATGGAGTGTGAATATGTCCTCGTTTTGATGGTGTGTGATATAAGTCCTCGCTTTGATGGTGTGTAATATAGGTAATCGCTTTGATGGAATGTGAATATGTCCTCGTTTTGATGGTATGTGATATAGGTCCTCGATTTGATGTAGTGTGAATATGTCCTCGTTTTGATGGTATATGATATAGGTCCTCGATTTGATGGAGTGTGAATGTGTCCTCGTTTTGATGGTACAGGGTAAAGGTCGTCGTTTTAATGGTTAATGATATATGTTTAAATATGTAGTGAATTAGATTATATTACAAACTAAAAATATGTAGAGTATAGACTAAAAAATTTGTTGCTACTCTATATATTTTAAATGATATATAGAGAGAGTAGGAAATTGGATGGAAAATACACCCAAATTTCCACTGTTACCTACCTTCGCTATGCTTTTTCTCTAGATTGTAGTACGTACGGGGAAATACGGAAAGTGATTTAATCATCCATTTTTTTATGTTAAAATTATCCATTTCTAATAAATATTGCAAAAAATACTAATCTGAAAATAAGTTGCGAAACTTGAGATATTTAACACGCATCTGTTTTTTGACATCCTGTCGCATTTCCCGTTTTCCGTTTTGTTCATTTTATAACAAATTTATCTTTTTTTCTGCCTTAATTGAAAATTAGTCACAACTAAGGTTTGAAAGGTGAATGTCAGATGTATAAAAGGCGTATGACAAGATTGAATACTGTGGCTAGGGCTACTGATGAGACTTTATTAGTAGAAACAGCGCTGTCCAGTCCATCCATAGTGCATTTTCCTCTCGTACGATGTATGTACGATTCGTGTGTATCTTATGGCGGGACTATGTGACGTAGTAATAATGGCTGTCACAGAATCTTTGATTTATAAATTAAAATATTTTAAGTCATTTTTTAGGGAAAGGATTTTGATGTATGAAATGTATCTGTTCAGTTTCAGCATAGAAATCAGAAGTCTGTTATTTCTTAATACCGATTCCCTTTGATTAAATGTTTGAATTCAAGTCCTCGTTTTGACGGAGTGCAATCTGGGTCCTCGTTTCGACGGTGTGTAACGAAGTCCTCGCTTTGAAAGTGTGTGTACTAAGGGATAGGTTACACTGGTCCTCGGTTACATTGAGAAAATACATACTTTAAATATTAATATTGCGCAAATATAAATTGTCCCACTAGATTATGGAACCCAATAAGATGCCTAATTCATTCATCGTTTCAAAGAAAAGTGATTATTTCAACGGGTTTTTCGGGTCCTCGGTTTGATGGCATAAACACATAGTCCACGTCTTGCCAACCTGTGTGTGTGTGTATGTACGTCGGGATTAAACGCTTACCATGTGCAACTCTAAGGGCTATAAGCAGTCGCCTGTTCCTAATTTAGGGTCACTGGTTCCAGCGAAGGGACAAAGCCAGCGTCAACCGAAAGACACCACCTCTACTTCGTCAGGGACTTTAACCTGGGCCTGTCTCGGACGGCTAATCTGAAGCCCGCTCCTTGACCCACTCCGCCACTGGGGCGGCAAACTTGAAGATCCATTTTCATAAAGAAGGAACCTTCAAATAGAACTAGCTGGACCATAGGGACAACCGGGTCTGCCGGTTGCCCCGCGCTTTCAAGGGGCCCCGCAGATTAGGAGGGAAATCATTTTCGGGAGAATTTAAAAAAAAAAAAATATCAGTTTTGGGGCGCGAAGCCCTTAAAAAGAGATTTTTTTAAGTTTTTTTCCCAATCCCCCCATTTTAGAATTGGTTATCGCCTTCCCCCTTTCAGATACTGAGATTTGCAGTTTTCAAATGATTATTGTAACCTCATTCATGAAATAGCAAATTCAATTTCAACATTCTGTGGTTCCTACTTTTACACATATTCAACGATTTGTGGCCGCCCCGCACAGTGGTCTAAGCGCTGGCTTATGACCATTCGTCCGAGAAAGGGTCCGAGTTCGAATCCCAGTGAGGCATGGATGTTGTGTTTGTTTTACGGCACTGGCTCTCTCTCTTCCCTGGAACCAGTGGCCCGAAATTAGGGACGGGCGACTGCTTATAGCTCATTGAATTGCTCACGACGGTGGTAGTTAAACCTTCAATCAAAAAAAAAAAAAAAAAAAAAAATTTGTGTGCAAACCAGATACTTAAAACGAATAAATAAAACGAATATCAAGTTGGAAATACATGGAATAATTAATATCGACATAAATCAAGCTGTTCTTTCCATGTAACATACACACAGAAATTTTAAAATTTAATAGCCGTGGAACGGGAAACGAACCCACATCTCCCGATTTGCGCTCGAGTATGCACAAGACAGACCGTTGTGGAGGAAACTTGGGGAGACCTTCGTCCAGCAGTGGATTGATAATGGTTGACAATGCTGATGATGATGATGATGCTAACCATTACCCCCCCCCCCCAGGACAACGAAATCCAAGTAACTCAGGCAATAATCTGAAAACATCAGACTTTGATTTTCACTGCACCGAAACAAACGTGTCTCATCGTTGGGCTAAGATCGTAGTGCGACACTGAGAAAAACGTTTTGTCGATTCAGCAAAATAATTGTTGAATCAACCGAAGAATTTTGTCGATATGCAGTGAACTTACAAATTTATTTTGCTGAAAATTATTGTTGATTCTACAAAATTTATTATTATCGTGACAAAACATTTTGTTCATTTAACAAAATCCCTGGGTCGATTTTTGGGAATTTGTTTGATCCAACAATATGTATTGTTATCGTGATAAAACGTTTTGTTGCGGCAATCAAACATATTGTTATCGTGACACAGTAATTTTTGCTCTAACAAAATTCAGAGTTGTGTAGGTGGGCCACTTTGTCCCTAAACTGTTTTTTCTTTGGCAACGCTTTGCCGGTGCAGTAATTTTAGACGGTGCCCTTCGACCATGGGTATGTGCCATTTATTATTCCGGGGGTGTCTGCCACCACCACCCCCTCCCCGCCGTATTTTAATTGTCCCCACCGTATTTATTTTCTAGTGGTGTTTAAATGAATGTGGACGGTATTGCGTCACGAGGAATTTTTTTCCAAACCAGAGAAAAATCTCTCACCGAGCGGATTCGAATCTGAGACCTTTAGTTTAGGAACCAGCCGTGCTAACCACTCAGATATACCTGCTATTACGAGCAAATTCTTATCAGTGAATTCAGATCATATGTAGAGGATTTTAGGAAGGGAGTGTCTGACCCCAGGTCTTAAACAACCCTTAGAAGTAGGAAGCTAGGAGATTTGGGCTAGAGTGCCCGATAGGAAAGTCACACGGAAGCGAGGTAGAAAGGGGGAGAAACGTTCGTAATGGTTCGAACGTTCGTACCTGCATGGGATCGAACCCGAGGTCTTCTCCAACGCAGTCACGAACGCTGACCACTAGGCCATCCGCGGCCCTCTGTGAATTCAGCATTTGCAGGTCGGTTTATTAACTTCTGGAATGTTCACGGGTGATTTATATTTGACATAACGATGTATTGACACTATTTTGGTGCGTGTGTAACATGTTTCTAAATCCGATTTATTTTTAAATGTTTTCCTTAGTTTTTAGATGAAACAAATTGCTGACATTTTTGGTTAGACAAAAAAAATCGTAATGTTTTTCTTAACGTTCTATATGTTCCAGGGTACTATCACCATGCAATCTTTGGTTGCCGCACGAATTTTGAAACACCCCGTATATATAGCCTATACATGAAATCAAGCTCTATACATAAATTACAACTCTCATCAATACCTCGTGCAAATTTTCATTTCTGATCAGGAACCGCAAGCCGTCATAAGAAATGACGGCTTGCGGTTATCAGAAATCTTAGTTTAAATTTAATACGTGCCCCTGTGCATCTAATAAGATGCGGATTCTATCGTGTTCATTGTAATTATGAGTCTACAAAGTGAGGCCCAATTATCACTGAAATTCACCGAATCCAACCAAAAGAACACACAATAAACACTAGCATAAAAATACGTCTGAATTATTAAGATATATTAGAAATTCTTACCTCTGAATGTCTCTATCAGAGTTGACAGCTCCCAGCAGTGGCGGCTTTTCAGGTGAAGTAGGTGAAGTGCCTCTTCACCTATTTTACTCAAAATAAAGTTTTATTTAGTGTTTTTTTTTTTATAATATATTCTTTTTTGCCTTTATTCAGTTCCAAAATACTCAAAATTTTGAGTAGATATTAATTCACATGGCGCGCTCAATACGGAAAACAAATCCTTATACGCAAAACAGTGCAAGTGAAGAGCCAAAATGAGAATGCTTGGAAGTCTGCAGTTTTCCGCCGAGTTGTCATGGTAACCGTGACGTCACCCTCCCCAATCTGCTCGCTCAAGTGAAGTGTTTCAGCTTCAGGCACCTTACCTCTGCATCTTTCAGTTTTTGAGTGTAAAGTCGTGAGAGATCACGGTGGAGTGGGCGAACTACCAGGGCACCTTGAAATCTGGTAGGGCTTTCTCCTTGTGGTGCTCTGGTACATTATTTTCCGAAAGGAATTTGTTCTTTCGTGCTTTGTGATTATTTGTTGAAAGCTTTAACTAATATTTTAGGTTTGTGTACAATTTAACTGATAGTGATAGTTTTTAGTATGCATCCTGTGGACGACATTGCTTGGAATTTATTGCAAACTCCATTTAATCTGTGGAAAGATGAAGATAAAAGAGACATTTTGCCTCAAGGACGACCGACGGATTCACTGACAATTGTTGCCAAGAACGAAATCAAGAAGAGCGGTAAATCTAACAATATTAATTTTAAAAATTGTTGGTTTACTAAATATAAATGGATTTGCAGCACTTCTGTGTTAATTTTTTTTGGCCCTGCTTACTTTTTAATAATAAACATTCGGCGTGGAATAAAGACGGATTCTCAGATTTATTAAGCGTAACACGGTCCCTTCATAAACATCGTGATTCTAGCTAACACCTGAAATGCGGATTAATGTTAAGAAATTTTGAAAAAATTCGAAACGCCATTGTCGATGCCCTGAGAAAGAATGCTAGGCTTTTGAAAACTCATTTTAACGAAAGCGTTCGTTTAAATAGACTTTTCCTGCAGACAGTGATTGATGCAGTATTAGTCTATACTGTATTTGAGCAAACAAGAACTAGCATTCCATGGCCATGACGAAAGCATGGGGTCGATAAATTGTGAAAATTTCATTGAATTACTTTCATTGTTGATATGAAGAAGTTCTTTAGAAATTGAAAATCAATACGAAAGGGTAAAAAACTATTCAAAATGAATTAATTGAATGTATTTCTGAATATATAAGCGATCACGTCAAAAATTAAATAATTTTTGATTGTTGATTCGGAAGGTGTTGGGTTTCCATGATGTGAATGAAGATAGAACGTCAGGAGCTTTATACAAAATGCTAGACAAAATTTTGGAACAGTCTGATTACCAACACAAATAAATAGGACAATGTTACGATGGGGCAAGTATAATGGCTGGACACTTAAATGGGCTGCAGAAAAAAAAAGTCAAGGATAAAGCTTCTCAAGCTGTTTTTGTTCATCGCTTAGTTCATCGTTTGAATCTTGTATTACACCAGAGTTTTTCTAAAATTTCTAAGTGTCGAATACTTTTTGCAAGCCTCAGTTGAATTGCTTCGTTTGTTCACCATTCTGCGAAGCGGTCTTATATACTTATATCAACAACCGCAAGATGCAGACCAACCATAACAGAAACTCGATGGTCCTCCACTTTGAAATTAGTAAGTGTAGTTGTTGAAGATTGGAATAAATTGAAGGAAGTGTTCGGATTTCTGACGAATAGCGAATAATCAGACAAAAAATCAATTCATCTTGCCAAGGGGTTTTTGAATGATATGAACACTTTTGAATTTACATTTTTGGCTCCACCGATCTATTTATGCGAACTTTTGAAGATAAAAGAACTAAACATAAACTACTGTGTAACTCAAATTGAAAAAAAAACCTCGTGAAATTTTGAGCCATAAAAGGAACGATGAGTTATTTGAAACACAGTTTGGAAAAGCTAGCATAATCACAGAAATAAGCACGGGAATATGCTGCTCTTACACAAGAAACAATTTTTCAAAATGATAAAAAATTGCATTTTGAAATGTTGGACCACATTCTTATGGAAATGGATATAAGATTTCAAGACTGTAAGAAATTTCAATTTGTCTGACTTGCTGACACAACCAAATTCGAATAATTTATTGCATGCTTTTCATCTCGCGCTCTTGAAAATCTACATTTTTACGGAAACATATTTACTAAACACCAGCGTCTTAAAAATGAACAGAGTCTTGTATATGCCGATGAAAATTAAGGAACATATTGACTCAAGAACACCTTCGAGTGTTTTACGGAGACAAAGACATTTTTACAGAAGATCATAAATTGGTTTTCCTCAGTTTAACAATTCCATCTACAAGTGTGCCAGTGGAAAGAAGTTTTCTTAAAAGAATACAAACTTGCTCAAGAAACACTAGTTCCCAAGATAGACTTGCTTCTTTGGCAAATATTTCTATTCAGGAAGACATTGTATTGATGCTCACGAAGAAACAACCATCTAACCATCTTATGACGACATAATCGACAAATTTGCAGCTTTAAAAGGAAGAAAAATTGATTTAATATACAAAAAATAGGTAAGTCCTCATTAAGGGATTTTCATTGTAGACACTAGATATCTTTTCATACTGATCTTGCACCTCTTCACCTATTTTTCCAACCACGAGCCGCCACTGGCTCCCAGTCTCCTAACAATGCACTCACTTCGCAGTCAGCCATAATTCAAAACAAAATCTTAAGCGCAAAACAAGATTCTTCTGGTCAGTGGTAGTCTGGTAGTGCCTGCGTGGAGTAGCTAGTATCCAGGTGTGCTTTGGCATAAGGTCGATGCCACCTCCATATTGTTGAATTATCAAAATATAGCCACCGAAATAATTTTGTGTTGCCAACAAAACAAATCCGATGGAGTTTGGCTAAAGTACAAAATAAATCGACAAAACAGCTCAACAAAATTATTTTGTTGTTTCAAACAAACTTTTTTCTCAGTGCATGTAGTTTCCAACTTGATATTTATTCATTTCACCAACAAATGAGTAAATATCAAGTGGGAAACACGTGGAATAATTAATATAGACATAAATCAAGCTGTTCTTTCCATGTAGCATAACCATAGAAATTTGAAAATTTAATCTTCCTGGAACTGGAATCGTCTAACGTTTCAGATTAATGCCTCACTTGTTTGGATTTCATTGTCCTGGGTGGTGTAATGGTTAGCATACTCGAGCGCAAATCGAGAGATGCGGGTTTGAATTCCGTTCCAGGACGATTAAATTTTCAAATTTCAGTGGTTATGTTACTTGAAAAAAAATGCTTGATTTTTATGTCTATAAAAAGAATAATTTGGTTTCGGGCTACATATGGAGGCCGATTATTCATTAACTTTAATAACATTACAAGAACTTTAAAAAGTTTAAAAGGTCACTAATTTGTCAGTTACTCCACTTTGCACTAAAAATTAATCGCTAAAACGTGTATCAGGAAAAAAACCTATTTACACGAATTTATTTTAGAAGCATCCTTATTAATACAGACATGTAGCGTGGACCAGGAACATCAAACAAAGATCTTCGCTCTTTCCACGTTTTTTTATAAGTGAGTCACGGAAAAATTCTCATTGGCCGCCACCGGGAGTCGAACCCAGGGTCTTCCAGTTACGCGCCGGAAGCATTTTCTTCCAGTTACGCGCCGGAAATGCTTCCGGCGCGTAACTGGAAAACCCTGCCTCGGATTCCTCCCGACTTACACACGCTAACTGCCAAGCGAATTTGGCAGGTTGCTTCTTGGAGCCCCGCACAATGCTGGGGATTCACCAAAGAAGGTAAGCAGCAACTGAAGAAATAATTAGAAGGCGAATGAATAATTAATACAGACATGTAACATAGACCAGGAACATCAAACAAAGATCTTCGCTCTTTCCACGTTTTTTTATAATTGAGTCACGGAAAAATTCTCATTGGCTGCCACCGAGAGTCGAACCCAGGGTCTTCTAGTTACGCGCCGGATATGCTTCCGCTACACCACAGCGGCCTCGAATTCCTCCAGACTCACACACGCTACCTGCCAAGTCGACTTCCGGTGGCAGCCAATGAGAATTTTTCCGTAACTCACTTATAAACGTGGAAAGAGCGAAGATCTTTGTTTGATGCATCCTTATTATTATCGACACCAAAAAATATTCGCATTTTTATCATTTTTCACGCTTTCCAACCGTAGGTTGAACAAGCGTATATGCTCCAGCTTTGTCCATCTGTCTGTCCGTCTGTCCGTACGCACGATAACTCGCGTAAAAATGGTTCGATTCCGATGAACGTTTAGTATGTGGTAGGGGACCACCTGGGGACGAACCCTATTGAAAATGGGCGAAATGGAGCCAAAGGTCAGGACATAGGAGTGGAATCCATTCCATTGTCCTTATGCAACATAACTTGACTAAAAATGCTTCTATTCAGACAAAACTTTAGTATGCTGTTCCGGATATATACGGAATCGGTTCTGTTGAATATCATCGAAATGGGGTCAAAGGTCAGGACACAGGAGCGACATTTATTCCGCAGCCATTTTCCTCATAACTTGACTAAAAATGCTTCTATTGAGACAAAACTTTAGTATGTTGTTCCGGAGATATATAGAACTGGTTCTGTTGAATATAATCGGAATGAGGTCAAAGGTCAGGGTACATGAGCGAGATTTATTACACAGCCAATATCCACATAACTTGAATAATACATGTAACTTGAATAGTGATTTCTGGTATGTTGGAAAGCGTATTATAATCAATGCATTGCATGATTTTACTAACTTGTTTTCTTAAACTGAAAGCAAATACTTCTTTGAGATAATCATTTTGTCTTTGTGATAGTTTTTGCGTGTGTTCTTTAAGGAAGACATTTTTCACGTAACAACTTTATTAAAGCGTGAGATTTTTCTAGTGCCCGCAATGAAATTTTGCTCCGGGGCCCCCAATGAAACTTTGCCCAGGGACCCACTAAAGGTCCGCAAAGCCCTGCTTTCAAAAATGTGTCAATCTTATTTTCGTCCTGAAAATGATGTGCCGTTGCCCGTGGGATATTACACCTGGACATCCCGGATAATTATTGAACGCAACAGAGCACTGGTGTTTGAAAATCGCCCATTGGATCAGCGCTTAGAGCTTCGATTCGAGCACGTTGTGATCATGAGTGTCATATCTGTTCTTCGATTTTATTTCTCTGTTGATTTCCAGGAGTTAGTTGCCACAAACCTGAGATTAGCGGTTCCTCCTAATTTTTAACACTATCACTGTTGTCAAAATGCTTAAAACAAACAGAAAAAAAAAAGTGTGACCGTCTGTAAAAGGAAAACAAAATATTTAATTTTTAGCATGCTTCAATTGCGGTTTTGCATTTTGAAAATCTCTTGAAAAAAAAAAAAACGGAAGAATTTTATTTCTCTTTATTTGTAGGTTAACAAATATGTGTTGTAATTGCTGGGCAGACCACCTGCTCTCAATCCTGAAACCTGCTGCTTGGTTGGACCAGCTCGGGCTCCTCGGAGAACAAGATTAACGTATTTTCCCCGCCCTTTAGAAAAGTGTTCCCAAGAACTGATGTTCCAATGGGTTTGCACTCAAGAGCGCCATAATGAATGGCCTTGAATGTGGCCTGTCTGAAGCCATGCGTGCTCGACATCAGCCATTGTTCTTAAGCGTCGTCTTAGTTTTTCTGGGGAGCTGGCAGCGATCCAGATTTATTTTAAATATCTCTTTGAGTTGGCAATGCCTTTATTACTATTAATATTATTATTATGTGGTGTGTAATTTGAGCCTTATACTTCTTATCTGAAAATATTTGCTTTCGTGGTAAGACGAATTTATTTTTTTGATCTCATTTTTATTTCGGGGTTTAACTCGAAAGGTAACTAGCAGTCCCCCGTCTCTTATTTAGGTCCACTGATTCCAGAGGAGCTTGTGTTGTAAGACAAACACACCACCCGTGCCTCATAGGGGATTCGAACTCGGGGCACTCCTCGGACGAACGGTTAGTTGAATGCGCCACCGAGGCGTTTTTTGTTGTTTTTTTTTCTGTTTGACTTACGCCACTGCAAAATATTTAAAACATTTTTAAGGGTACTTTTGTACATTTTGACGCCACTGTAGCTGTATTGGAAGAACTTTTAAATTGTAAATTGTGATAACTTTTTCTGTCCTCAAAACAGACAGAAGAGGGCAGAGAGAAAAATGTTGGAAATATAACATTTTTTGGAAGAGCAGATTGTGAATTAGAACACATAAGGGCAATTATTCATCTCCCTTTTCTCGCTTTAAGAATGGTAAGGGAGGCACAACCCCCTCTTTTCCCCAAGAGAAATTCGAGATAAAAACAAAGGATAACCATCAAGAATGTGCAAGACAGAGATTATTTTATCTCTATTTTCTTTCGAGCGATGAATCAACAGTGGAAGTAATCAGATAACGATTATCGTCTCCTCTTAATCAGATGCTCATGAAACCGTACAACGCCAGAGGAGCATAAGCCGTTGTGCTCGCAGAATGAAGTCATTAATGAAACACTAAGACGATGTTTGTCAGTTCGAAAGCATAGGTGCCTGCACAAAGCAGGTGGAGACAGCAACTTTTCCTCAGAAATCTGAGTGTGCAGTTAGAAGAATTCTCTGACGTCACAAGTGTCCCAGGTAATGAACAAACCGAAAACTGACGTATAAAAGGAAACAACGCTGAAATTTTCAAGCGAATAATTGGGAATTTGTAGATGTGTGAACTGAAAGGTGAAATGGGTTAAAAATATTGTTTCCCTTTATTATCCACAACAACCTTTTTTTTGTTTGTTTGTTTTTTGATTGGAGGTTTAAAAAAAATTTTTGGTCTCAGGTAACACATACAACTTAAATTAATACATTGGTCGTGGTTAACACATACATCTCGAATTCAGACAAATACAGTATTTTGCGTCACAGGGTACGAATATTATACAATACATTGAAATCATCAAGGTACAGATCGAACATGTGGTACGGTACGCCAGATTTGCAAATAACAGAGAGATCCAGTGCGAAAGACAAACACAGACATCCATGCATTACTCGGGATTCGAACCCAGACCCCTCCGTTCGGCGAAGGATCTGAAGCTATCGCTTACACCACCTCCTCACCGGAGCGGGCAACTGTTTTCGATGTACGCTGGGAAAACAGTGTTTTTGAGCGTGTATCGAGTGTACGTCATAAGTTTTTTTTTAGGAGTTTAAGGACAACTATATAAGCAATTCTAAGGTCTATAAGCAGTCTCCCTGCCTAAATTTGGAGCCGCAGGCTCCAGGGAACAGAGAGCCTGCATCATGAGACAAACACCTTGCTTTTTATAATTATTGAAGGTTTAACGTCCACGGTGAGCAACTCAATGGGCTATAAGCAGTCGCCCATCCCTAATTTAGAGCCACTGGTTCCAGGGAAGGGAAACAGCCAGCGCCGTGAGACAAACACAACACCCATGCCTCACAGGGATTCGAACCCGGACCCCTCACGGACGAATGGTCACAAGCCAGCGCTTAGACCACTGCGCCACCGGGGCGGCAGTGGTCCGGTGTTCCAGCCTCATATTGGACTGGAACACCGGCTCAGCTTTGACGATTTGCCAAAAAATCTGCGCATCTGACTACTTTGCCATGGGAGGCAACGGCATACTGCAAATCGTTGCTACACTGCTAAAATCATGTTAAAAAAGTGTTTTAATATTCATCTTTTATTATCAATGTTCCGATTTTTATACATATCTTTTTCTTCAGGTGTCATACCCGTACATGAACGTGCGGCTATTCCACAGTCATGGTGATACATATAAACGCAGACTTCGATTTGGTGGTTTCTAATTGCCTTCCTCATTAAGTATCAGGGAAAAGCCTCCGAAAATGGCTTGATACTTCCAGTCCCGATTTCTGGGATCATTCACGTGGCATTAACCCTGGACAACCCCGAATTGGATGGTCAACAGCACGGGATTTAAACTGCACTTATCACACCCGCTGGCGATCAGCCAGTTGCGCCACGTCGGATGGTTATGATACACATGCACAAGAGGACTTTATTTTTTCATTTCGGGGTTTAAAGACGATCCCGCTATAAGAATATAAGGCTTTAAGGGTATCCCGTCCCTAATTTAAGGCCATTGGCTGCTAAGAAGGAACAGCGCCGTTGGACAGCCGCACGACCCCATGCCTTATAGAAGACACGAACAGGGTCCAGATCATGCAATTAGCCAGAAGCAGCCCCTCTGACCACTCGGCTGCTGAAGTGGCAAAGAGAGAATCAAACACTTTTTTTCTATTTACTCTTGAAACAGTGTCCACGATGTTGACGTACGTAATGAAAGAACACGTGGATGAAATGACAAAGATATGGTATTTTTTATGACAGATGAAAGAATTACGTATAACATTAATGAAAATACAAGTTGCAAAAAAAAAAAAAAAAATGTTGAATTACCAGCTGAACAGCATTTACATTTCCTCAAAGTACACACCATTGGGATTCGCAATATGTTGTCAAACAATGAAGGATTCTGAAAATCCTGTGAAGATTGTTACTGTTAGAAAACTTTTGTACTTCGGAGCTCCTCGCAATGACAGCATCTTCAACGCAGTGGAATCGCTGCTGGAGCAACAGTTTATTAACTTTAAGAAATAAGTCGCAGTTGCATAGAAATCCTATAGTGGGAATACAAAGCATGCTCAAGAACTTCCCTCTTCCAACTTTGAAACAGTCTGAGAACACTTTCAGTGTTGCAGTGTGGCGGTTTTTTTTTTTTTTTGGTTTTTTTTTGTTTTGTTTTTTCTAAATGTTTGTGTTCAAGTTCTGGTCTATTCTTACTTAAAAGTCTTGCAGAAATGGGGTTGCCGAAAGATATTGCGGTACACTGAATACCCTTACTTATGGCAATCATTCGAACGTTTTAACTGCTGTAATTCACCCTACATCCGTAAAACGAACACTTTCTGGCCTTTACCACTGTTAAATGAAAGTTTCGGATCTCCTCTTGCATGTGTGCGTATCAAAACGTTGCTATGCATTCTTCAGATCAGACCATAGCAATATTGCGATGATTAATAACACTATACCTGCATACACACAAACAGTACATACATGTATGTGTATACGAGTGTAAATCAAACGTAAATGCGATTTGTAAATTAAACTGGTACCGCAGGCGACAGCAGCCGACCAACCTTAACACGTAACGGCAGTTAGACAAGGTGGTACCTACATTGTGCCATAGAGTAGTAGAGCCAGAGGTAAATCTTCCATAGAAGGCTTATAGCAACAATTTGGCCCCGAAGTTCTGAATAAAACAGCGCGCCAGGAAACGAACATGGAACTAAAGCATCAAAACCGTAACCGCGAGAGTCCATCTTTTTTCTTTTTCTTTCAAGAGTTTGCAACTCGGATTTCGAGTTCCCTAACGAGTTTAGCAATTGAAGGTTTCTTCCTTCCGAAGCATACCAACCCAGGAAATTACCGTGAGGATGTAGGCCTCCGTTAATGAGCTAAGGGTGAGGAAGCGATCTAGATGGGTAAGTAAAAAAGATATGAAGTAAAGAAAGAAGTAGAGTTGTAGAGAGTACGCCATATACTTTATCTGTGTTAGGATAAGAGGTCTTTTCATTTCATAATAGTTAAGTGTTTTGGTGTTGCCTAGGGCCAGGTGATTTCTGTGCAGTTGGGTAGCGTTTCTCAATGTGCATTTTTTCTTTTTGTTTCTCAAACTTAGATCGTTTTCTTTACAGTTGAGTATTGTTATCTAAATATGCATTTTTTTCAACCATATATATACTGTATATACACTGCTGGCCACCCAAAATGCAACACCAAGAAGGACACGAGATAGCAAAGCCAGATTTACTGGACACATAACAACAGACACAAAAATGAAACGATTGAGCTTACCGGTCCGTACGGCTTGCGGATCACGCAGACATCAATAGTTCCTGTGGACCCCATGGCTGGCAATAACGGCCGCTACACGCCGCGGCATCGAACGAAAGAGGCTTCGGATGTGGGCTTGGGTTATGTCGGTCCAGGCTACTTCCACACGTTGCCACAGTTCATCAGGCATAGCCGCGGATGGTGCTTGCCGGGCCACTCGGTTGCCGATCAGCGACCAGACGTGTTCGATGGGCGACATATCGGGAGAATAGGCTGGCCACGGCTGCAATGACACCTGGTGGGCCTTGAAGAATTGTTGCACGATGCGTGCCACGTGCAGGCGCGCATTGTCCTGTTGAAACGTGGCCGCTGGCAGGTCCTGCAGGTAAGGGAGGACTGCAGGCTCCAAAACATCGGAGATGTAGCGGTGGCTGCTGAGTGTACCGGCGATGCGTACCAGAAGGGTGCGGGTGTCATCCAATGGCGCCCCAAACCATAACGCTAGGCGACGGACAGGTATGGCGATGCATAATGCAGGCGCCATACAGTCATTCGCTGCGGTGCCGTCACACGCGGATCCGACCATCGTGGTGTTGCAGGCAGAAGCGGGATTCGTCGGATAAGACAATGTCGTGCCATTCCGTAGTCCAGGTACGGCGCTCAACGGCCCACTGCCGCCGCACTCGCCGGTGGTGTAACGTCAATGGTAATCGGAGCACTGGACGTCGTGCGACAAGTCCCCGCTCCTGCGGACGACGTTGAATGGTACGTGCTGACACAGGTTGTTGCGCAACACCCTAATTCCTGCGCTAACATTCGTGATGGGGCGGTGCGAGTTGTCAATCCCCGCCACACAACATGCCGGTCCTCTCGTTCGGTGGTGTGCCGCGGCTGCGGCAATCGCTCACGTCGGTCTGTCCGTCCCTCCTGCACCCACCGAATCCATACTCGCCTCAATGTGGCTGGATATCGTCCTATACGGGCGCCGATGTCTCGGTACGATGAACCGCTGTCGCGATAAGCCACTATTCGTCCTCTGTCGAACTCCGAAACGTGCTGGAATGACTGCCGTATTCTGCGACGAGGCATCAGGAAGCTTTCCACGCACAGGCCCGGCAGCACAACACACTCCCACTATCTCCCCCCCCCCCCACCCCGCCTTCTGTGCACCCTTCTTATAGTGCTTCTCGGTGGCGTGCTGGGCGCACATGATTTGCATATGCCCTGCAATGCTAATCGTTTGCATGTCCTCTCGCGGGCGACGCATGCTGCGAATTTCAGGCCAATCGGATGCTTCCTTCTTGGTGTTGCATTTTGCGTGGCCAGCAGTGTATATAAGTTCCATATGGTGAGTTTTAGTTTCAGTTTGACTTTAATCTCTTTCTTAAAGAGTGGGGTTAGTGCATGTTTTACATGTATGACTTTTTGTATGGAGTTTGTAATATGAGGGCCCCATGTTAGTCGTTTGTCCATGTGTAATCCTTGGTATTTGATTTCTTTATCCCAGGGGAGTGCGATGTTATACATGGTTAGTTGAGTTTTTTTTTTTTTTTTTTTTTGATTGAAGGTTTAACGACCACCGTGAGCAACTCAATGGGCTATAAGCAGTCTCCCGTCCCTAATTTAGGGTCACTGGTTCCAGGGAAGGGAGAGAGCCAGTGCCGTAAGACAAACACAACATCCATGCCTCACCGGGATTCGAACCCGGACCCCGTTCGGACGAATGATCAGAGGCCATCGCTTAGACCACTGCGCCACCGGGGGCGGCTTAGTTGAGTTGGTGGGTTTTATGGGAATCGTCCGGTAAATAGAGTGGCTTGTGTTTTGCTTGCGTTAATTTTTATGTTCCATTTGTTGAAGTACTTTTTCACTTCGGGTAGGAAGTTCTGTAGTTGCGTTGCTAGTTTTTTATTTAAAGAGGTACTGAGTAAGGCCGTGTCATCTGCATATAACGCAACCATTACTTTCTAGTTTTTGTCAGCCGGAAATTCCGCTGTAAAGATATTGCAAAGATTGGGTGCAATAACAGATCCCTGTGGTACCCCTGCTTTGATTCATCTTACGTCAGAGAGGGTGTTGTCTACTTTTACCTGGAACGTTCGGTTTTCAAGGTAGGATTGTATTATACCTACAAGTGAGCCAAGTAGGGAATTTAAATTTGATGAGTTTGTAGATAGGTGACTTGTGACCGACACGATCAAAAGCTCGTGAAACGTCTAGAAAAAGTGCAGCATTGCATTGTTCTAAGTTTATTCCTTGATATATTTTTTTCAATTACTGTACTGGTCTGGTGCATGGTTGAGTGAGCCTTCTGAAATCCGCATTGGGTGTTGTATCAGGTTCTGTTTAATTACCGTTTCGAATAGTTTTCCTACAGCTGGAAGTAGGGAAATTGGTCTGTGGTTGCCTGCTATTTTTAGGTCTGTTTTGGGTTTTGGTATCACGCATTTGTTAGCTTTCTTCCATGCTGTAGGAAAATATCTTAGGTTTAGGGCTTGATTAAATATAGTGTTATGCGTTTGATATAGTTATATGGAAGCGTTTGTAGGATTTTGTTGTTGATATTGTCGTAGCCTGGTGCTTTTTTCTTTTGCAGTTCCTTGACGAGGTTATGAATTTCCGCTGTTCTAAGGGGGGGGGGGGGATTTCATTCTCCCCGGGCTTGTTCCTTTCCACTTGTGCTACGATTTCATTTTGTTCTGTGATGGGTTTGTAGCTTGTTAAATGTGTTGTGAACTTTTCAAGTTCTTGCATTGTTTCGCGGTATTTTGTTAGGTTATTTGGGTCGTTTAATGAGAATTGCTGCTCCAACGAGTCAGCGAATATCTGTGCTTTTTTCTTGTCTGTGTAAATGAGTTGGCGTTGTTGGTTGATAAGCGGAGAAGTAGTTTTGTAATTCTTCCTGGTTTTGAGACATTTTGCTATTCCATAGGGTATTATTACCTTTAATATCCTTATCTTCCAGCTTTTTTACGCTTTCCAACCGTAGGTTGAAGAAGCGTATATGCTCCAGCTTTGTCCGTTTGCCTGTCTTCATGATAACTCGCGTAAAAATAGTTCGATTTTGATGAAATTTTAGTATGTGGTAGGGGACAACCTGGGGACGAACCTTATTAAAAATGGGCGAAATGGGGTCAAAGGTCAGGACATAGGAGTGGGATCCATTCCATCGCCCTTATGCGTCATAACTTGCGTAAAAATGCTTTGATTGCGACAAAACCTTATCATGTTGTTCCGGTGGTATACTGAACCAGTTCTGTTGAATGTCATCAAAATGGGGTCAAAGGTCATGGCACAGAAGCGAGATTTGTTCATCAGCCATTATCCTCATAACTTGAGTAATGATTTCTGGTAAGTTGGAAAGCGTATCATAATCAATGCATTGCATGATTTTACTGACTTGTTGTCTCAAAATTCCTTGCTGTGCAGTGTTATGCATTTTTGTTTAATTTTGTTTTTCATTAAGTCTGCCTTGTCTCTATATGACTCTGATTTTTGCTGTTTCTATTTTGCTGTGTTTTTTATAGTTATGGCTTTTCTCTTTTTGGGAGGTAGGTAGTATGGATTGTTCTTGATTTCAGTGGTCTGGGTGCGTTGTTGCATTACATTAGTAATGTTTTCAGTGAATTGCTGTATTAGAGTGTCAAGTTCTTTCGTTTTGCAAGGTTTGTTTGATGGTAGAGTTTGGTTTCCTATTTCGACTTTGAATTTCTTGAGGTTGACTGCTTGCTTATTTCCCTTTTGTAGCTTAACTTTGATCCGTAGCTGCAGTCGGACTGGGCAATGATCCGAGTCCCCAGCTCATAATACTCCGATTTCTTTTTTAATGGGTAAATTTCTGCAGAGTGCAAGGTCAAGGTAGCTGTTTATTATCGAGTGATGATAACATGTTGGTTCATTTGGTAGAAAGAGTTCAATTTCTTCCTTGTTAAGTAGTGGCATGATATTTTACCCTGTTTTATTGATTGTTTTTTAGTAAAAAAATAAGTGGTGGGCGTTGAAATCCCCAACAATAATAGTTGGTGTATTTCCTGCAATAATAGTTGGTGTATTTCCTGCAGTAATAGTTGGTGTATTTCCTGCACAGAAAGTGCGAAGCGTGTTGGTTGTTATTTTTTTGCACGGGGGTTATAAACCACAGTGCACTTTACGTTAAACTTATTGATGAGTATGTGTGCTGTGAGGTGTTTCGGGTATTCACATTGTATTGGAGGGATTTGTTGTTTTTTTATTTCTTTTTTTATTGCTAGGAGTATACCCCCACTTTTCTTTATGGTGTTATTATGCCTATAAATGGAGCAACCAGGTATTTTAAATACGTTATTTCGGATAGCCAGGTTTCGTTGATCATTGCTATGTCTGTGTTTGTATCTTCTAGTAGTGTTATAAATTCTCTGTGTTGCCGTGCTAAACCTCTGGCGTTCCATAATAGTACAGTTATGGTGTTTTGTGTATCTTTCTTTTGCGCAGTTATTTTTTGTTTTTTTGTTAAGTCCCTGCTTTTTTCCTTGAGAGCTAGGGTGTGATCTTTTTTGTGTTGCGCTGTTCTTTTGAGTTTCTTTGCTTTTCAGGTAGTTTTGTAAACTTTCATTGACTTCCTTTGTTAATAGTGTGTTTCCCCGGGCTGCGGGTTAATTTTTAACTGTGGTATTGTTAACTGTGCAGTGCTTTGATTTCTGAAGTGAGTTTATTTGGTTGATTGCATAAGTACGTTGAAATCCCTTTTTGATTAATTTATTTCTGCCATTGTATGTCTCTGAAAAGGGTCTTTCAGTAGTTCCTGTGATAGTGAGTTCTGTTAAGTTACTTTGTGGCCGGGATGCCAGGGCATCCGTGAAGGTTTCAAAATCGCTTTATTCTAATTTATCATCCGTGAAGGACTAGGGTTAGTTTTCATGCTCTCCCAGTGGTTCAGTTTCATTGATTGATGGCTGGGGTTGGCTAACATGCTCTCCCAGTGGTCCAGTTTCATTGATTTATGGCTGGGGTTGGCTGACATGCTCTTCCAGTGGTTCAGTTTCATTGATTGATGGTTGGGGTTAGCTAACATGCTCTCCCAGTGGTTGCTTCATTGATTGAT
The DNA here is from genome assembly GCA_039090855.1 of Macrothele yani. Classification (NCBI taxonomy): domain Eukaryota; kingdom Metazoa; phylum Arthropoda; class Arachnida; order Araneae; family Macrothelidae; genus Macrothele; species Macrothele yani. Next base: position 59,423,232 of record CM076997.1, on the reverse strand, counting down.
ATCTGGGGTTGGCTAACATGCTCTCCCAGTGGTTGTTTCATTGATTGATGGCTGGTGTTGGCTAACATGCTCTCACAGTGGTTCAGTTTCATTGATTGATGGCTGACATGCTTTTCCATTGGCGGTCGGGGCTGGCTGACATGCTCTCCCGAAAAAAGTGAGTTCAGTTTGTGTTGAGTTTACAACTCAAATCATATGTAAAGGATTTTAGAGAGGAAGTGTCTGACCCCAGGTCTTAAACAACCCTTAGAAATGGGAAGCTTGGAGATTTGGCACTAGAGTGCCCGATAGGAAAGTGACAGGGAAGCGAGGTAGAAAGGGGGAGGAAGACGCCCTTATTTATTACTGGGGATGCGGGCAGTACTCGGGGTCCTACAGCTTAATGTGCCCATTCGACGCATATTTAGTGGTTCTAGCGTTCATACCTGCCTGGGATTGAACTTGAGGATTATCCATGGCAGTCACGAATGTTGACCACTAAGCCATCCGTGACCTAAGTTTATAACTCTCTCCACGGTGTTACTTATATAGCTACTAGTACCGCATCACGTGACAGACCTATCGTAGTTTAATGTCCGACCACTGGAGCGCTGTTCAAAAAGCGACTGTTTAACCTCTGTATCTTCTCCTCTGTGCATTGTTCAAGGTTATACGTCAATTTGGCTTCGGTGGTGAATGTGTAGACATGGAAGCTATTCTTTCCCATTTCACCGCTGTTGAACAGCGTGCGGTTATAAGGCTTCTTTGGACAAAGGGGTAAAGCTCTCTGTAATTCGCAAAAGAATGATAGCCAGAGAAAAGTTTAAAAGAATGCGTATGAGCCAGAGAAAGTTTACAAATGGATAAAAAGGTTCAATTCTGGCAGAACAAGTTTCAGTGGTGCAGCTCGATCAGAGTGCCCATCAATGTCGTAAGCTCAACACCATGACGGTCACGTGAACTCTCATTCAAGAAGACAGACGGATTACTCTGCCTTCTGTGCTGAATGTTAGACATAAATTATGGTTGTTCCTATGCAATGAGGCATGGCGACTTAGGTTACCGGAAAGTGTGGGTCAGGTGGGTCCCGAAACAGCTGACCGATCGACATAAACAACAGCATGTGGAGATTTTCACAGAGTTTTTGTAGCATTACGAAGAAATCCAAGCTTACTGGAAAATTATTGTCACTGGAGTCAAGACTTGAGTTGTACCATTCTGACTCTGAAAGCAAGAGGCCAAGTATGGAGGAGAAACACCCTTCATGCCTAGAAAAGCAGAAGTTTGAAATGTCCCCTTTATCAGAAAAATATTTCTAACCTTATTTTGGGATATGCGTGGACTTATTTTGAAACGTTATCAAGAACATGGACAAATTGCTAACGTTGTAACATATTCAACAATGCTCAAACTGGCACCTGCAAATTCACAATAAAAATATGACAATTTTGCCCTCATACAGCACTTGCGATCATGGCGACAATTTAAAACTTTAAATTTGAAGTTCATCCACATTACTGCCGGGATCGCTCACCAAGCAATTTTACCTCTTCAATCTACTAAAGATAAGCATTATGTGGTCGGAGGGTTCCGATAGTATTGAAGAGGTGAAAGTAGCAATGTATACATGGCTTCAGGAGCAGTAGAAAAACTTCTCTGATGGGATCATGAAGCTTGTGGACCGTTACAAAAAAGTGTATGGAGACTACGCTGAAAAATAATACTACAGTTGTAGATTTTTCTTTGCTTTTGGTAAATTCAAATATTTTGCCTTTACTGTTTGATTTACCCTTGTATACATCAGGTTTGTTTAAATGCACCGGAACTATATTTTTTTCATATGTACATATCCACCGAAGAGCGAAACATTATGACCACCTGCCTAATATGATGTTGGTCCTTCACGTGCCACCAAAAGTAGCACTACATAATTTCTAAAGGTGTCTTGTGGTTTCTGATACCAATACGTTACCAGCAGATCCTTTGATTCGTGTAAATCATGTGATTGAGCAGCCGCAGATCGGATTTACTGTTCCAACACAAACCACAGATGCTCGATTGGATTGATATCTGGAGAATTTGGAGGCAAGAGCAATACTTGGAAATCTTCCTCATGTTCAGCGAACCATTCTTCAACAATCCGGGCAGTGTGGCATGCCGCATTATTCTTCTGACAGAAGGCACTACCAGAGGAGAATACTGTTGCCACGAAAGGGTGTACCTGGTCTGCAGTGATGCTTAGGTAGGTGGCAGATGTTATAGTTCCTTGCACATGAATGATTGTACCCATGGTTTCCCAGCAGAACATTGTCCAAAGCACTACACTTTTCCCACCAGCTTGTTTTCGTCCCTAAGTGCATCCTGGTGCCAATTCTTCCCCAGGCAAATAACGCTCACGTCCACATGGTGCAACAGGTAACGAGTCATCGGACCAGACGACCTTCTTCCAATCACTAAAAGTCCAGTTTTGATACTCTTGTGTCCATTGTAAGCACTTTCGACGGTGAACTGGAGTTACCTTGAGCAGTCTGAGGCTGCGCAGCCCCATTTTCAGCAGGCTCGATGTACTGTGTTTTGTGACACACTACTCTCATGACCAGCATTAAAATCAAGTATTCAGTTGCGCCACAATATCCCTTTTGTTGGCTCGCCCGATATGGGATAACCTTCGCTCATCTCTAGCATTGATGAGCCGTATTCGGCTCACACCTAGCCGGCGCGCGGCGGTTCGTGGCTTTTCCCTCGTCACACCACTTTTTGAAGGTACTAACCACGGCTGACCCTGAGCACTCCAGAAACCTGGCTATCTCGAAAATTATTTGATCAATTTCAATTTGGTGTTTTTCACACTCTCCTAAGTTCACTTCCTTTCTTATCTAAAGAACAAGAATAACACTTATTAACAGAGCTTAGTATCAGGTGTTATTTATACCGTTTCATGAGCTTCACACTCGCCGTCGTTTACCTGGAGTTGCTTCGATTTGCTTAAAGACGCGCTGGTCAAAATGTTTTGGCTCTTTGGTGTACACAGTATCTCAGAGGTGCAGAGTATATAATCCAGGGATTTGCTGACAAGAGCAAAGAAGTGAAACTAAAAATGGACCTAAAGAAAACAAAATTTACGAACAATGCTATTATAAGAACTGAAGATTTATTGGTTGATAGGGAAATCTAAAAGTAACGGATCCATGCATCTACCTTGGACAACAGGTATGAAGCAAAGGACACATCGAAGAATAAATTAAAAGGCCCATTTTCTTCAAAGATATACTTTGATAACATAATATAATTTTCAAGCGCGATTTACCATTATGGCTAAAAAGAAAAGTTTTAATCACTGCATGCTTCCAATTAGAGTAGGAATAGAGAAAAATTCCGGAACAGATCAAAGTATCAGAGACATGGACCTTAATTTAAAAAGAAATACAGAGGCTGCTGACAACTCAAAGATGTATGGACAGATGCATGCTTAGAGTAACCAAAAAAGACAGGAAAAAGAATTCATGGATCAGGAAAATGACAAAAGTCGATCACATCACGATCAAAGTAAAAACCAAGTTGCAGCGATCAGGATATATTGCTAGAACTGACCGCCGGTGGACAATTGATATAGGAGACTGGATACCAAGGATGGATGAAATTCAAAAGCATGTAGGAGTCACATGGAAGAGAATGGCTCAGACGAGAAAGTTGTGGAAGAGATTTGGGGAAACTTTCATCCAGCAGTGGACTGACAATGGTTGTTTATTATGATATACACGAGAATGCGTGTGTGTATGCATGCACCCATGTTTTTCATTTGTGCTTATCTGACGAGTTAAACAGCCGCAAAAGTCTTTGATGTTCGGCGCTATTTCATATTTACTGTAGAGCACGAACATCGCACAGGAAAGTACAAGACGCATTACCAGATAGCGTCTTAAGTTTATAAAAGCTACCATGGCATTCAACTTTCAAGCCTTACCATGGCATTCAACTTTCAACAACAATCGTGGATATGTTACAATACTAAAATAGGGTATCCAGTTATTACGTTACATTTGCAAATGCCGTTCCTCCTACAAAATACCCATGTGCAATAAGGAAACAAACAGAATTTCTGCTTCCAGAACATAACATGCTATGAAATAAGTTGGTTAATAGTGACTCGGTCCATCAGCAGCAACAATCGTTTTTGTTTTCGCTTTTTCATTCTGCTTTCTAAAACAAAAAACTCTTGAAGTTAGAAAAGTTCTCGAATATTATTGCTAACTACCTCTTGCAACGTTTGCTTTTCAGACGAACAGTAAATAACCATTCCTTGTCTTTTTTTATTCTCAGTTACTGATAGTCTCTTGCATAAGTAGCCATTCCAGCAAACATTCTGATATTTCGTGCATATGTATTTTTTAATTCTTTTGTTTTTGTGCATTTTCATGGTAAATTCATGTAGGCATAAATACACTGACGGAAAAAAATCCCAACACCAAGAAGGGGTTGTGTTAGATAAACGACAGTTGGTAGGCGGTGAGAGTACATCTGTAAGATGACGTCTATGCAAATTTCGCGCTCGGCGCATACGTGTGGCGCTAGTAACGCCCCTCGGAACATGCAAAGCAGGTTTGCTGTAAATACGCGCTGTAACGTTCGTGAGCGTTAGTTATCGTTGAGATTCGACGTAGGGTGTTGATGTTAGTCAAGAATGCCTTTAAGAAGACGAAGAAGCCATTATCAACAGCTCACGGAGTTTGAACGAGGTCGTGTAATACGGCTACGAGAAGGTGGATTTTCTTTCCGCAATATTGCAGAACGACTTGGCAGGAATGTAGCCACTGTGCATGATTGTTGGCAGCGGTGGTCAAGAGAAGGTACTGCCTCAAGAAGACCGGGTTCCGGCAGGCCACGTGGCACTACTGAGAGGGAAGACCGCCGTGTACGGCGTATGGCCGTGGCGCATCGTACCGCGTCTGCGGCAGCAATTCGAGCTGCAGTTGCCACCACAGTGACACAACGAACTGTTAAAAATCGGTTACTTGAAGGACAGCTACGAGCCAGACGCCCTGTAGCGTGCATTCCACGTACTCCAAACCACTGCCGTTTGCGACGTCAGTGGTGTCAAGCTAGAGCTCATTGGAGGACGGAGTGGAGATCAGTTGTGTTTTCTGATGAAAGCCGGTTCTGCCTGGGTGCCAGTGATGGCCGTGTGTTGGTTAGAAGGAGGCCAGGTGAGCGCCTGCAACCAACCTGTCTGCGGCCGAGACACACTGGACCTACACCTGGAGTTATGGTCTGGGGAGCAATTTCCTATGACAGCAGGAGCACTCTCGTGGTTATCCCACGCACCCTGACGGCACAGTTGTACGTCGGTCTGGTGATTCAACCTGTTGTGCTGCCATTCATGAACAGCATTCCAGGGGGTGTTTTCCAACAGGATAACGCTCGCCCGCATACCGCTGTTGTAACCCTGATTGCTCTACAGAGTGTCGACATGTTGCCGTGGCCTGCTAGATCACCAGATCTTTCACCAATCGAGCACGTATGGGACATCATTGGACGACAACGCCAGCGTCACCCCCAACCAGCACTAACCGTCCCTGTATTGACCGACCAAGTGCAACAGGCATGGAACTCCATCCCACAAACTGACATCCAGCACCTGTACGACACAATGCATGAACGTTTGCGTGCTTGCATTCAACATTCTGGCGGTTACACCGGTTATTAATGTACCAGCATTTCACATTTAAAATGGCTCTTCTCGCGCTAACAATAAGCTGTGATCTTGAAACCTTAATCGATTAAATATGTTACCTATAGAAATGTATTGCCGCCATTTCATTCCTCTACAACTATTTCTTCGTGGTGTTGGGATTTTTTTTTTCCGTCAGTGTATATGTCTACTGAAGAGAAAGTGCCAAAAGGCCCGTCATTCGACAAAAAAAAAAAAAAAAAAAAAGAAGAAGAAAAAAGGAAAAATACATGATTAATTTCGGTGTATGTTCTGCAAAATTTAATTCTAAATCTAGTCTGATGAGACACAAATCTATTCCTATAAGTTCTTGCCGATACATTGCTTCAAAATCTAGGAGCTTCCAGATTCATAATATTGATTTCCGTCCATCCAGTCTTTCGAGACGCAAAAAGTACATTTCTTTCTTTCCTTTCTGCACAGCTTTTAAGCTGTGTTGGAAGTAATTTTTTCAGAAAATACACCATAAAAGCAGAATATACAATATGTAAACAAAATTATTCGGGCACCTTACATATGCAAATAAACGTGAATTGGCGAGATCTGTGTTGGCAGCTGTGTATAAAGGGGAGTATTGACACATCTATTAGACAGCACTGGAAGTGACTGTTCTGCGCGAAGCTGAACTGATAGATTCCAAAAAGGGCATGGTTGGATATCATTTGAGTAAGCAATCAGTATGTAGATTTGCTGCACTTCTGAGATTCACAAAGTCAACTACCGCTGATGTTCTTCATCGATGGAAAGCAGATGGTGCCACTACAGCGAAGCCGCACAAATTGAGTGATTGTACCAAACAAAACTTATTGTATAATTTGAAGAAAGTACGCACGTTCTCCACCACACACCACGGCATGTAACATTCCATAAACCACTTGAACAACTCTTTGCACCAGAACAGTTTCTCGAGGACTGCGTGTCCGCGGTTACCATTCTAGCTCAGCTTGCATCTGTCACCGTCGACAGCAGAAGAGTGGAAGACTGTCGCGTAGAGTTATGAATCACAATGCTCATTCTTCTGTTCTAGTGGACGTATTTAGGTGTGCCCTTCCTGCCGCTAGGGAACGCTGTTAAGCAGACTGCATTGGTCCTACAGTCAGTTTTGGAGCAAATGTGTGATGGTATGGGACTGTTGGGAAGGCTCGGTACTGGTGCCCAACTGCAGCCAGGTACGAAGATATTCTGAACAATTCAGCACTATCTATGCTGTAGCGGTACTCTGGCACAAATTTCTGCTTGTTTTAGCAAGATAGAGACCCTGATTGTACTGCAAGGTCTGTCTAGGCCTGGTTTGAGGAGCAGGATGTCCAAGTGTTGGATTATCCGGCACAGAATCTCGGTCTGAATCCAATAAAACATCTGTGGGACAAGCTGAAACGCCGAATACGATCACAGCGGGTAAGACCGCCTTCCTCTACGGCAGCTGTAGCAGAAACTTTGCAGTAGGAGTAGAGAAAAATTCCGGAACAGACTTTCCTACATCTCGTGGAAAGTATACCTAGAAGGACACTACAATCTTAACGGCCAAAACTGTCTGAGTATGCAATGATTTAGACTGATAAATATTCTTGTTTCCGTTCGACCTAGATGTCCGAATGCTTTTGTCTACATAATGTATATGCTGATTTGTTCGTACGTCTACTACGGTACTCTGGGTAACTTTCCAAAGGAAGATTGTAATAACATGTAACGTAGCTGAGATCCAAAAAATTATTCCATTGAAAGAAAAAGGGCAAAAAAAAAAAAAAAAAAAAGAGAGAGAGAGAGAGAGAGAGAAAGAAAGAAAAAGAAAACGTGTGAGTTTTGTGTGGAAATTAACATCTCTGTTTACTTTTCACTAAATCAAACAAAAACAGATTTAATTCTAGAAGTTCTTTGTGAAAATAACTATCCTTTCATAAAGTAGGCCTTCGTAGCAGCTTATGCCTATCAATCATTCCTTCCGATTATTTTATCCTTGACCCCATATCGAGCACGAGTCCTCAGAAACATTAAGAAAGCGTGGCGTAATTTACTGCAGGGATAACAGTATTCTGGTGAAAAAAGGAAGACAGAAAAGATAAAGAGTTCATACGAACGCAAAGTTCTGTTCTTTGAAGATGTGCTTTACTGTTGTTGTTGTTAACCTCTTAGAAACATACGGCATACCGTTTTTTCTTTCTTTGGGTTCGCGTGTAGAAAAGGTTTTAATTCACTAATGAAATAATATACGCTCTGTAACACTGGAATTGAAGTACCCAGAAACGGTGAGAAAATACAACTGATGTTCTCTGACGGAGCAGCTTGGGATACAAAAAGGCGTGATCAAGTTTTCCGAGCTAATAGACAATTTTATTATCTGAAAAATAAGGAACATCAGTAAGAAGTACAGCCAACTCTGTTAGCAATGTATTCAGCAATGCGTTGTGGCATTGAGTCGTAGAGACGTCTGACGACCTCCTGCGGCACTGCCCACTACCATGTTGCTTGCACCTATAGTCTTGCAGGGCTGCCGTTGGTTAGGCTGGCTGCGGGATGGGAGTTTAGATTTCGTCCAAACGTATCCCATACATGTTCTATTGAGAAGTGTTCTAGAGAAACAGCTGGCCATTCAGGACATTACAGCATGTAGACGTTTTCAAGATATGTTTGCAATATGCGGACACCCATTATCTTGCTGAAGCAAGCTGTCTTATGTCCCCTTATGGAAGAAGAGGAACAGCATCCAGGATATCAAACTTCCTGTGAGAAATACTAGAGATGTTCGGCCGTCATTATTCATTGCTCTTCTTGAATTTGTCTGTTCTTCCCGTCGTCTCCGTACGTGAACCTGGCTAAATCTGACTCCAAACAAAAGCGAGATTCATCGGTGAAGACCACACGGCGGCATTCTGCATACCAGTTCACTCTGGCACAGTACTACTACGACGCAGTGGATGCTGCCGTGTGTGAAGTCCTACCTACCCTAGCCTTTGAGATACGGTCTTTCTTGTGAGGTGGCTACTTAAAGCAACACTTACCCTTTTCTGATGGTAGAGAGATTGGCTACAGGGCGACGAAAGCTTGACGCCGAATCAGTCTTCCCTTGAATAGTAATCATACACTTTTTTAGCACGTCTTTTGTAAAAAAAGATCGTGCTTCTGTTATCGGTTTGTCCGTCCGTCCGTCTGTACCCAACCCACGGTATCTCTGCAACTATTAGTCCGATTTGAAAAATTCTTTTTGCATTCGGAAGCTTGAAATATGCAAATCATGATCCTTTATTTCGTTTTTTTACGATGCTAAAGTTTGCCGCTAGAGGGCGTAAATGCAGATGATGTCGAATTCAAAATTGCGATTTAATCCACATATTTGCTTCTAAACATCCGATTGAAAAAATTCTTTTATCTTTCGATTCCATTTATATCAAAGAGTGTTTTAGATATAGTTTCATTTTCAAATTACGCATAGATTTTCCGCTAGGGGGCGTAAAAGTAAATTACATTTTTTCCAATAACTCTTCTCCGAAAACTCCGATTTGAAAAATCTTTTTTTCAGCGGATACATCTCCTAATGTAAAATTTTTTGCATATAATTTCGAATTTTTGGTAAAGAATACTTTGGCCACCAGGGGGCGTAAGTGTTAATTTTTTATTCTGATGTACTTGCCATAAAATCTGAGCTTCTAAAATATCGATTGAAAACATTCTTTCGTGGACTGATGTCACTGCCATCGATAAACCTTTTCGGAATATTTTCTTCCTAAAATATCCCACAGTTTCTCCGCCAGGGGGCGTAGATGTATATCTTATTTTGGTCAATATCTCTACTTCTAGGAGTCCGATTTGAAATTTTTTTCTTTGTTGGATAGTGTTTTCCGTGTGACACCTTTTTCATATAATTTCAAACTTTTCAAGTAATTCATAGACTTTCCGCTGGGGGGCATAAAGGTAAAGTGCGTTTCGCCCTATATCTCTGCTTCTAAATCTCCGATTTGAAAAATTCTTTCTGCACCGGATACAGCTCCTGATGGGAAATTGTTTGCACATAATTTCTAATTTTTGTAAAAAAATAGTTTGCCCACCAGGGGGCGAAAACCTTAATTTCCGCTTCTGATGTATTTGCAGCAAAATATGAGCTTCTAAATTCTCAATTGAAAAAAACGTCGTTTGTAGACCGAACTACCCGTGTCTACAAATCTTTTAGAAATATTTTCTTCTTAAAATAGCGCATGGCTTCTGCGCCAGGCGGCGTAGACGTATATCTTATTTTCGTCAATATCTCGACTTCTAAGAGTCCGATTTAAAAAAGTCCTTCTTTGTTGGATAGTGTTTCTAGTGTGACATGTTTTTCCTAATAATTCATAATTTTCAAGTGATTCAGAGACGTTCCGCTAGGGGCGTAAATGTAAATTGCGTTTCGCCCTATATCTCTGCTTCTAAATTGCCGATTTGAAAAATTCTTTCTGCACCGGATACAGCTCCTGATGGGAAATCCTTTGCACATAATTTCTAATTTTTGTAAAAAATGGTATGGCCACCAAGTGGCGTAAATCTTAATTTCCAATTCTGATGTATTTGCAGCAAAATATGAGCTTCTAAAATCTCGATTGAAAAAAAGTTTTTTGTACCGATGCTACTCATGTCGACAAACCTTTTGGAACACTTTCTTTTTGAAATAATGCATGGTTTCTTCGCCAGGAGGCGTAGATGCATATCTTATTTTTGTCAATATCTCTACTTTTAAAAGTCCAATTTGAAAAATTCCTTTGTTGTTGGATAGCGTTTCCGATGCGAAATGTTTTCCCTATAAATTCAATTTTTTCGCGTAAATCATTTAAGACTTTCCGCTAGGGCACATAAAGGTAAATTGCGTTTTCTGCTCCTAAAACTCCGATTTGAAAAATTCTTCCTGTATCGCATACAAGACCTGATGGAAAATATTTTTCACATAATTTCTAATGTTTTGTAAAGAATGATTTGGCCACCAGAGGTCATAAGTGTTAAATTTCTGCTTCTGATGTATTTGTAGCAAAATCTGGGCTCCTGAAAATTCGACTAATTTTTTTTCTTGGACCGATACCGCTCATGTGGATAAACCTTTTGAGAATACTTTCTTCCTAACATAATGCATGATTTTCCCACCAGGGGACGTAAAGTCACATCTCATTTTTGTCGATAACTCTGTTTCTAAGAGTTCGTAAGCTCAAGATTCCGTTTACACCAATATCTGAGGGATTAAAGACCCGATTGAAAAAGTTCTTTCTTCCGTCAGATACTATTGTTTTCCATACCGATTCCATTGCCTTTGAATAGCTTTGATAAATTTAATTTGCGTCAGAACGGATTCAAAAGACGCGCTTATTACACCCGAAAATTCGGTGTCATCTTTTTTGTGAACAGTGGCAACACACTCCCCAGTTCCAGAAATGACGTCATCGAAGTAGTCGTGAATGGCAACAAAAAACATTTTTCGTCTGTGGCAACTTTGGGAGAGTAATAATCCGGGAACTATACGCATACATTTTTTTCCCAGTGGTAACACTCCAGTTCCAGAACGTTGGGAGAGTAGTAATCTGGACACTGTACGCATAAACGTTTTTCATAACGATCTGTTTCATTGCTCCCAGAAATGTGGAAATATCTAGCAGAGAAGCAGTAATTGAAAAGTTCTTTGAAATTGAGGTCTTTATGTGGTGATTTAAATATCGGTGTTTTTTGTGGGACATTATGACACGCCTGAATGAAGTGGATATTAAGCGTCAGAAAGCAGGGGGGGGGAGAATATTTAGCGAAGTAGCCTAACGTTTTTTTGAATTTACAAAACAAACTGTCACTTATCTTGACCCAGTTAGAAACGGCAGGCTTTACCCATTTTCCTGTTCTTTCAAAATTCCTAGACAAAAAGTTCATATTCACGATGGAAAGCTTCAAATTTTCTGAATAGATGAAAAATCGTTTTCAAAAGTTTTAAATTCGCTTTTCTGCTTTTGAAGAATTTAAACTACCCCTTTATGTTTTTGTGTGTTTCATTTCAATTTGATATTTCTCATTTCAGCAAGGAAACTGCTTCATTGTTTTCTTTGGATAGGCGAGGTTTAGAAAAAGATATGGTTGTCCTGAAAAGCATGGAATACTTATAGGCCTATACAAATAACACAATCAGAAGTGGCAAATAATTCTAACCGAACAGCAGTTTTTACCAACTTTAAAACTCGGAATCGCCAAATTACTTTTATCGTTTGAGTGAAAAAATCTGATCTGGGGTCTTTGATGAGAATCTGGAAGTTCAGTTACGTTTTGTGGTTTCAATAATTCTACCAGGATTTCTGAAACTTAGTCAAAGACAAAGAATGTCAGGATTTCTGAAACATAGTCAAAGACAAGATTGTCAGCAATAATTTCTGTTCAGTTTTTTTTACAAGGTTTTGTAAAGTTACAGAGGACAAAGTGAAGGAAAAAGCAAGCTTAAATAAATGATTAAGAGCTCGTATATAGGTAGGTGTGTTTTCCATACAACAATTTTTGCATTTAACTCAGTATACCGCATTTTCATGAAGAGAAAAAAAATGATATTTTGAATACGTTCTCCTTTAGACGTACCCCGGAATGGCGTTTTCTAATAAAGAGGAAGAGGGATTTTTTTCATTTGAAATGTATTTAAAAGGTTTTATTTAAAACAAAACAGCAGAAAAGTTATGTTGATCGGGATGAGGAAAAAATCCCGATGACTTCATGTGCCTTAAAAAAAATTAACGAAAAATCATCCACTTACTGACTGAGTCATCTACTCTTCATTGTTTAAACGATGCATAAGTAATGTTATCGGGGCGCTATCTCTTGTCAGAGACGGTAACGAAGTCAATGCAATCAAAATGCAGAGGTATCTCAAACCAAAAGTAAAAGCTGAGTATTATTATTTTTTCATGATTGTAGATTTCTAGCGGAACTTCATTCTGAGATTAAAAAATACATAAACTTTGAACTTACATTTTTCTAGCACATAGCGCTTACACTCAATCACAATGTTTTGTTTCTTCCTTTCTTCTTTTTAGCACGTCTTTTGTAAAAAGATCGTGCTTATGCTACCAGTTTGTCCGTCCGTCCGTCTGTACTCATGATATCTCTGCAACTATTAGTCCGATTTGAAAAATTATTTTTGGATTGGGAAGTATGAAATAAGCGAATGATGATCCTTCACTTCGTTTTTTTTTTTACGATGTACAATTTCGCCGCTAGAGGGCGTAAATACAGATGATGTCGAATTCAAAAATACGTTTTATTCCACATATTTGCTTCTAAACATGCGATTGAAAAAATTATTTTATCTTTCGATTCCATTGATGTAGAAGAGTATTTTAGATATAGTTACTTTTTCAAATTACGCATAGATTTTCCGCTAGGGGGCGTAAAAGTAAATTACATTTTTCCCGATAACTCTTCTTCTGAAACTCCCGATTTGAAAAATATTTTCTTCAGAGGTTACACCTCCTGATGGAAAATCTTTTGCATATAATTTCAAAATTTTGGTAAAGAATACTTTGGCCACCAGGGAGCATAAGGGTTAATTTTTGCTTCCGATGTATTTGCCATAAAATCTGAGCTTCTAAAATATCGATTGAAAAAATTATTTTGTGGACTGATGCCACTCACATTGATAAGCCTTTTCGGAATATTTTCTTCTTAAAATATTCCACAGTTTCTCCGCCAAGGGGCGTAGATATATATCTAATTTTTGTCAATATCTCTACTTCTAGGAGTCCGATTTGAAAAATTCCTTCTTTGTTGGATAGTGTTTTCAGTGTGACATGTTTTTCATATAATTTAAAAATTTTCAAGTAATTCATAGACTTTCCGCTAGGGGCCGTAGAGGTAAATTGCGTTTCCCCCTATATCTCTGCTTCTAAATTGCCGATTTGAAAAATGCTTTCTGCACCGGATACAGCTCTTGATGGGAAATCGTTTGCACATAATTTCTAATTTTTGTAAAAAAAAAAATGGTTTGCCCATTAGGGGGCGTAAATCTTAATTTCCGCTTCTAATGTATTTGCAGCAAAATATGAGCTCCTAAATTCTCGATTGAAAAAAAACGTCGTTTGTATAACGATACTACTCATGTCGATAAACCTTTTAGAAACATTTTCTTCTTAAAATAATGCATGGTTTCTACGCCAGGAGGCGTAGATGTATATCTCATTTTTGTCAATGTCTCTACTTCTAGGAGTCCGATTGGAAAAAATCCTTCTTTGTTGGATAGTGTTTCCGGTGTGACATGTTTATCATATAATTTCAAAATTTTCAAGTAATTCGTAGACTTTCCGCTAGGGGGCTTAAAGGTAAATTGTTTTTTTTCTATATCTCTGCTTCTAAATCTCCGACTTGAAAAATTCTTTCTTCTCCGGATACAGCTCCTGATGGGAAATCCTTTGCACGTAATTTCTAATTTTTGTGAAAAACGGTTTGGCCACCAGATGGCGTAAGCCTTAATTTCCGCTTCTGATGTATTTGCAGCAAAATGTGAGTTTCTAAAATCTCGATTGCAAAAAAAGTTGTTTGTTGGCCGATACTACTCATGTCGACAAACCTTTTAGGAACCTTTTCTTCTTGAAATAGTGCATGATTTCTACTCCAGGGGGCGTAGATGTATATCTTATTTTTGTCAATATTTCTACTTCTAGGAGTCCGATTTGAAAAATTCCTTCTTTGTTGGATAGTGTTTCCGATGCGAAATGTTTTCCCTATAAATTCTAAATTTTCAAGTAAATCATAGACTTTCCGCTAGATGGCACAAAGGTAAATTGCGTTTTCTGCGTTATTTCTACTTCTGAAACTCCGATTTGAAAAATTCTTCCTGTATCGCATACAATACCTGTTGGAAAATATTTTTCACATAATTTCTTATGTTTGGTAAAGAATGGTTTGGACCCCAGGGGGCATAAGTGTTAATTTCTGTTTCTGATGTATTTGTAGCAAAATCTGGGCTCCTGAAAACTCTGCTAAATTTTTTTTTCTTGGACCGATACCGCTCATATGAAAAAACCTTTTGAGAATACTTTCTTCCTAAATAATGCATGGTTTTCGCCAGGGGACGTAAAGTCACATCTTATTTTTGTCGATATCTCTCTTTCTAAGAGTCCGATTTGAAACATTCTTTCGGTGTTGGAGAGCGTTTCCGGTGCGAAATGCTTCTCATATAAATTTATGTTTTTCTTAACGCACAAGTCTGCAACCAGAGGGAGTAAGATAACGATTCGGTTTACAGCAATATCTGAGGGATTAAAAACCCGATTGAAAAACGTGTTTCTTCCGTCAAATACTGTTGTTTTCCATACCGGTTCCATTGACCTTGAATAGCTTTCATAAATTTAATTTGCGTCAGAACAGATTCAAAAGACGTGCTTATTACACCCGAAAATTCGGTGCCATCTTTCTTGCTTGAACTTTAAACGAAGCCGAAGGACATTTACTATTTTTAATTTAAAAATTTATGTTCTTAAATCCTTTGCAGCACATGATTTTTCTATCATTTTAAAAGCCTTTTTAATGTGAAGTTTTACTAAAGATTCTTTAATTTTTTAATTTTTTTCGTAATGCATTTTCGTTTGATTATGTATTTTTAAATATTGCTCTTGTATTGCTTTGATCATTATTTTCTTTGCAATACTTTGATTATGCTTCAGGCTCTTAAATTTTTTTAATTGGAGTTTCTTTTCATTTCAATACATCACCACTAAATTTTTTCTGATCACTAAAGACTCTAATTTGCGTTTACTTCCAGGCCATCATTCATTGTTCAGCAACAGTTAAAGAAATCGCCCACATTCCCACTCCCAGGAGATTAAAAAAAAAACGGAGCAAAAGAGACACACAGAAATTCTCACATTTCATAACAACTTTACGTTCTCCATCCTGAAAAAGTTAGGCTTTTAAAAAAATGGTAATGTTTGTATAACTACTCAAAGATTTAAAAACTGCAATAACAATTAATTTTATTTACAAGAAGTCTGACACATTTTGACGAAACAATTGTTGATAATAATGAAACAGTAAGTTAAAAATGATGATTATGTGAATGAAAACATATTGTTATCCAAGATTAAATCCTACTAAAATTCCAATGAAAGCATCGGACATTCATCCATCAGCAATGACTTCTGTTGATGGATTCGGTAGAATAGGTTCTCTCTCTCCTCTAATGTCATGCTTGGGTCGCTGGTATTTTCGGAGGAACGCCGAAATAAAAACTATTACCATCTATAAACAAGAAAGAAGTTAGTTAGTCAACATTGACTCTGAGTTGGAAATATTTAAAACAAATAGCTGGTGCAAAATTTTAAAAACTACGAGGCTTTTCAGCGGATTCTTAGCCAACTTACCTGTTCTTTGAATTCTGGAAACACAACTCGTAGACCTAGTTTCTCGTAATTTCATGGCGTTTAATAAATGTTTGTTTCAGCGATCAGTCCATGGATGGTGTTTCTGTCCTACAGCACTAGGACTAGTTATTCCTGAAACCACTGTCTCTAAATTAGTGACAGACGACTTCTTATAGACTTATATGTTTAGAAGAGTGTTTGAATCTCGAAGCACAAATATACATAAATGAAAACAAAATCCTGAGCTTTTACGAAATCTACTTAGCAAATGGTACTTATAGAATTGTGGCATTGGGTACTTCAGTATTTACTTTTTTCCCTTCGTCTTTCTTTCTCATGATATCATATTCTATAACTTCAAAATTGTATTTTGTTGCATGGCCACAGTAAGGGAAATCCGGTACCTGAAGTTAACCGAAGGTCACTTAAGCCTACGCTGATTACCAACGGAGGCTATGGCACCTGGATGCACTGTTGGGTAGAAACAGGCCGGCGGCGGTGGTGTTATGTCATGGCAACTGTGTTCCTAGCTAGTGATGGCCATTACGAACAGAATAATGCGCCATGCCACACTGCCGGAATCGTCAAGTTGTGGTTCGAGGAACATGCTGGTGACTTACTGCTAATGTCCTGGCCTCCAAATTCACCTGACATGAACCCAATCGAGCATTTGTGGTTCGACTTGGAAAAGCGGGTTCGCGCTAAATCACCACCATCCCCAAATGGACAGGAACTGGGGGTCCTGCTGTTGACATTATGGTACCAGATATCCCAGATATCGCCACTTCATTAAATCGATGCCTTGCCAAGTGGCCGCTGTTTTGCGAGTTAAATGGGGTCCTACAGCTTATTAGGTAGGTGGTTATAATGTAATGACTCATCGGTGTATATTGCTGTGTTTAGCCTACGAAACGGAGAAGTGGTCGTTTCTCGATAAAATTGCACTAGATTTATAATTCTTCTTTCTTCACCTTTCCAGACCATACAAGCACGCGAATACCTCTCTTTACTAGGTATAACTTTCTCTTGCTCTGTCAAACCCAATTAGCACCTGTGACAATTAATTAAATACTTAGTTAATCGACCTAATTAATCACACCTTATCGATTTTAATAACGAGCGTTAGGTCATTACAATATCTTCAAGTGACTTCTCCCACTAAAGATTTTGGGAGTTTACTTACTCCTCAGTGATATTCATGCCGGTTTTAACTAGTATTTATGATTCTGTCGAACTCACAGATACGCGTAGCAATACGTTAGACAGAATGATCCGTAATCTTTTCACCAATTTCAGCAGTGATTGTGCCAGTTGTTTGGAGCACAATTTTCTGAAAAAAACTCTGTCAGTTGTTTGGAGAACAATGCAGGGTGTACCTATTTTGAATACAGAAAATTTGGTGAAACATGTCCACGGCCAAAGCATGAAAAAAAAATGCCCAACTAAATCATAAACAATTCAAAGCAGTAGAGAAATCAGGGAAATGACACATATACACGAGATTTTGGACGTAGAAAATGGGAATAGAACGAAGGAATCGAACAAGCAGTCAAAGCTGAGTGACGCAAAGTTGAGAGACTTTTAATGAGAAAAACAAAACAAATTCTCGGGATGTAATAAGCAAATCTCTTGATACGTCCCATATGAGTACGATGATAGTGTATTTACGGCACCTAGAGAGAAAGGTTTCTATCACAAAAGGTGGAAAGGACATAGAAAAAAAATCGTGGGGATGACTATACAACAGCGAAATGCAAAAATAATTTTGCATACAGAGCTCTTAGAAGCGCAGACATGGCTTCAAATGAAAGCTGTTGTTACGCATTCAATTGGAAAAATAGTGCATCTAGAAAGTCATGAGACATGTGAGTAAGATTAATGACAATAATAGCTACCTAATATTAAAAGAATCTGACGCGTAGAAGCTGAGGCATCGTCAAACAAAAATCGAAATTCACGTGACTTAAGAGAGAAAACATACAACAGAGAAGCAATCACATCCAGACAAAACTTTTCAAATGTGACTAGCAAGTAGCCCGCATAACTTTCTTTGTCAGAAGATTTTTTTTTCTAATTAGACCTGCGAAAGCTACAATAACGTCGAAAAAGGAAATATGCATTTAAGACAATGAAGGCACGAAATGTATCTAAAGGTTTTGTCGCATCCACAGCAATAGGACGAAAAAAAAAATTTTTTTCCTCAGTCTCAGAAGTTGGGATACAGTCCCATGTGCAAATATACAATTACATTTCTCGACATAGAAAATGCCACACCGTAAAGGAACATAGGAAATGAGACGAAATTTACCACACATGAAAACAAGTGGATAGGAAAAAATTATTTAATTGCTGAGGGATTGTATGATTGCGATGGGCACAAGGAGAAGGTATAATATGGCCCGAGTCAGTAGTTCGTATGACCGCCATGTTGGGCTGTCATGTGACCTATTGGTATCGCGTGAAAAAGTCCCCGAATTGTGTCCTCAGGCATCGTTGACCTGTGTCCACAATTCATCGATATAGCGAGGAGGTTGAGCAAAGGTGTTCAATCGTTTCCCTATGACATACCACACGTTCTGTATTGGGAGAAATCACGATGACCAGGGCAGCATCTGGGTGCCTTGTAGGCACTACCTCCTGATGTTGGCAGTGTAAGTGTAAGTGTTATTTTGTTTAAACTGGGCATCTGGAATACCACAGAGATACGATGACAAAATGGGCATCTCATTGATGTATCGTCGTGCTATAAGAGTATCCACTATACGTACTAGCAGTGAACGGCTGTCGAAACTGATAGTCCCAAACCATGATACCAGGCTGAGAAGCCGTATGACGCTCTCGGATACCAGTAAGAACATCTCGGTGATCACGTCGTCTCCAGACTCTCAATCAGCGATCTTCCGGCCTGTGACAGAAGCGAGACTTGTCGCTGAATACGATATGATTCCATTCGTCGCATGTCTGGTACGGCACCGCTACAACCTTGCACGGCCATGCGCTGCTGTGAGTAGCAGTCGTCGAAATGGCTGGCGAGAGGCCAAACCTACCTCGGCCAATTTGCGATTCATAGTCCGTGTCGATACGGGGATGTCCGTAGCCGCTTGTATACCTCGTTAAATATCCCCCGCTGTGGATTGCGGGACTCCTACAGCTTGCAGTCGAATGCGGTGATCGAGGCTTTTGGACATCCAGTTACGTGCAGCAGTACCACTACGGTGACGCACCTTACCTTTCTCCAACTACTGCTGCCACATTCCGCAGACAGCTGCTGCATCCCGATGCGTGTCCGCAACGATGGACAAACTAGCCGCAAGTTGCTCTATGATGAAACCTCTGGTAAAAGAGTCTCTGTGATAATAGGATTCCCGATTGCATCATCCAGGCATTCTCACTCCTTACACGTGCTTTCGCCATGGTCATTTTGCCTTTTTTTTCTCCCTCATGTCACGTGATTGGTTTGCAGCTTCAATGATTTACATACATCAATTTGCGGGACGCTCCGACAGATACTTCCTGGTGTGGCATTTTCTGTGTAGAGCATCACCCCAAATTATCACATATCATTAACGTCAGATTTTTTTCAGCAGTTTTTATTCATTAGCACTCATCTAGAAGTACAACGTGCAAAATGTAACATGTGTGGAAAGTTTTGGTCGTAGTCCCAGCTGCCAACGTAAAAAGACTTTTTGGGATCCGACTTACAGGTTGTACTGTTGTTGTTTTTAATTTGTATTCTTTTAAAACATTACTTATTGTATATTTGTGATACTTGTTGCACTGGAGCTTCTTAACGTTAGGCTTCGGATAACCGGCACAAAATTCTTAATTACACCACAAGTAGTATTAGGCTTTTTAACGGCCAGAAAAGAATAGTCTGTTTACTTACGAACAAAGTCATGTACCTTGGTCTTCAAGGTACATGACTTAAATAAATCGTAAATGATAATATTCGGCAACCAACGAGTTACTTTAAAACAGTCAACAGCACTACACTAAAAACAAGTGCAACACACTGAACCACTGTAACGTGAAGCTCAAAGCGTCTCTATCCAAATACAACTTCATCAAATATAAGGCATATATAGATATACCACGAGCAATACTAGAATATTGATTATACCACGTATTGAAGGTACAGCGTACAACGCAAGACTGTACTAATCTACCCGCCCTTAACACTGCTCTCTGCGCACATTATACACTGGCGGAAAGTGGAAAAAGAACACCAAGAAGGAGACGTCTGATACCAACGAAATTTATACGGCATAATAACGGAATACAGAGGATAACGTGATCAAAACATTATGGCAAAATACAGCTGTATTTGCTGGTAAACTGAAAAATAACATTTCCATGTAACATGGTTAGTACGAAGTTGAACCGCCATGAACTGCGTCACACTGTGCAATTCTGGCATGGAGTCTGTCGTACAGATGTTGGATGTAAGTTTGGGGTATTCAGTTCCAAGCATCCTCAAACTGGACGCGTAAATCGGGGATGGTCGTGGCTGGCCGTGGAGACCGGATAAGTCGTTGTCCCATAAAATCCCACACGTGCTCAATAGGGGACAAATCCGGTGAACGTGCAGGCCATGGAAGTTGTCTCACACCCTGAAGTGCATGTTGCTTTGCACGTGTCGTGTGTGGGCGTGCGTTATCTTGCTGGAAAACACCACGATGGACCGACCTTACAAATGGCACAACAACGGGTTGAATGATGTTGTTGATGTAAGAGGTGCTGTTTAACATACACGGTACAAACACTAGTTGGGTACGGGAGTGATAGCTGATCGCTCCCCACACCAGGAGACCAGGTGTAGGCCATGTGTGTCGCTGGCGGATGCAAGAAAGGTGGAGACGCTCCCCTGTGCGTCTGCGAACACGCATACGGCCATCGGAGGCTCCCCAGCAGAATCTTCTTTCATCGCTGAACACGACAGATCGCCATTGCGCTCTCCAGTGCAGACGTTGGTGACACCACTAGAGCCGTTCCTGACGGTGGGCTGGAGTCAGAGATACACATGCCAGAGGCACACGTGCACGTAGTCCTGCATCCAGTAGACGGTTGCGGATTGTTCGCACAGTCACCTCAGGTGCAACGGCAGCTCGGATTTGCGTCGCAGTGGATGTTCTGTTTGACAACGCCGCTCTTCTTATGCGTCGATCGGTCCGCTCATCAGTCCGTCTGTGACTCCCGGTTCCACGTCTTCTCGTGTGGGAATGTTCCTCAGACCATCTACGCCACCGTCGTACCACCACCGATTCTTCCCGTCCAATTCGCTCCGCAATACGACGATACGAACACCCGGTCTCGCGGAGTCCGACTAGACGACCTCGCTCAAAGTCCGATAACTGCTGAAATCGTACACGTCTTCCATGTCCAGGCATTGCAGCCTCTTCAGGGTCTTCGCACGTGTCCGTACGCCGACGACTGATTACATTCACTTCGCCGTACTCCTTAAACCCCACCGACGATAATTTGCATATTATGCCGTGCTGTGGCGTAAGCGCTCACCGGTTAGTCCAGAAATTAACATCACACCTACGTAAACTTGACCCCATTAACATATGTAAATTTCATGATCGTCCGCCAATTCCTTCTTGGTGTTCTTTTTCACTTTCCCCCAGTGTATATTGAGTCTATGTAAAAGTTCTACCCGTTTTTGCAATAGATGCATGCAAATTGCGATCGGAGTACTTACATCACAGATGACGCTGCGATGCCCAATTTTCGGCCACCAAAGCGCGGAGCAGTAGAGCATATAGAGGCACTAGGTTTGTCCCAGAAAGTCATTCGTAACGGAAATCACGAACGGTGTAACATGTCATGCGATAAGGAGCACATTAAACATTGTTTACTGTACGAGTTCGATAAAGGTAGTACTGCAGCCTCGGCTTGCCGCAACATCTATGAAGGAGGATGCAGTTAATGATAGCACATGTCGCCATTGGTTTCGGAAACTCCGGGATGGAGACATAAGTTGTAAAAATAAACCACGTCCTCGACGTCCATCCGTTGTTTCTGAAGAGGATGTGGACCAAGACCCACATCCAACCGCTAAGGAATTTTTTTTTTTTTGGTTGGAGGTTTAACGACCACCGTGAGCAACTCAATGGGCTATAAGCAGTCGCCCGTCCCTAATTTAGGGTCACTGGTTCTAGGGAAGGGAGAGAGCCAGTGCCGTAAGACAAACACAACATCCATGCCTGACCGAGATTCGAACCCGGACCCCTTACGGACGAATGATCAGAGGCCAGAGCCTTAGACAACTGCGCCACCGGGGCGGCCCGCTAAGGAATTAGCGAAAACGTTGTTAGTACACAGAACAACAGTCGAAAGACGGATGCATGCGCTTGGGTTCATCACCAAGTTTGATAGGTTCCGCACCAGCTTTCTGCAAAGCAACGAGAGGAGAGAATCCGTACCTGTGTTTCTTTGCTTTTTCGTCACAAAAATGAACCGTTTTTAGTGCGAAATGTAATGGGTGATGAGAAATGGCTATTGTACCGTAATGTAAAGCGTGTGCAACAAAGATGCGGAGCCTGCTCCATCGATCTCGAAAGGAGGACTGGATCCCAAAAAGGTTTTGTTGAGTGTTTGATGGGATGTCCAGGGAATAATCCACTGGGAGGTGTTGGCACCTAACAGAACGATGAATGCTGACCTCTACTGCCAATAGTTGGAAATAGATTGCGAGAACAAGCGTGATCCTTCATCATGATAACGCCAGTCCTCAAGCTGCTTTAATCACTCGGCAAAAATTACTGGACTTTGGTTGGGAAGTGTTACGTTACCCGGAGTATATCCCTGACCTGGCACCTACGAACTACCACCTTTTTCAATTTTTACAGAACGCCTTCGCTATCCAAACCTTAGATGATGTGGACGATGTGAAAACGGCATTACGTGACTTTTTTTACTCTAAAACACAGGAGTTTTTCCGGCATGGGATCCACCTACTCATAGACAGACACACAGAATGATGGCAATTATGTGAAATCCTAGGTACGTTATTTGTTGTGTTCTCCTTATTTTGTAGCCTACGAAAACGGGTAGAACTTATGCACAAACCCAATACATCGTTCTTATCTTGTAAAATTATGCACACGTCATTCAGACCTGATCTGAAGACTGTTAACAAAAAACATTCAGTGCATGAGAAAATATAACGTTAACGTTGAAACGCTTAAAGAGAACGAACTCAAAATTTACATGGGAAAAGAAACTAAAAAATGAAAGTTAAATTAGACATCATAAGGTGCAGACGAAGTTTCATTATCGATTTCTTTCATGAGCATTATGTCCAGGCTAACTAAATTTAACTTAGCGTTTATAATTCTTACTCAGATTGAGCCCCCCCGCCCCCCAGCACACACACACACACACTCACTCACGCACACACACACACACACACACACACTCACTCACGCACACACACACACACACACACACACACACACACACACACACACACACACACACACTATGGTCCCTCCGATTTTCTTTTGGAAATTTCATACTATGGGTCTTTTAGGTCTAATTGTTTCATTCATTTACCCATGGTTGGGGTTCACGATCCATATTCAGTGGCCTTGCAATGGAACTAATGCATATACGGATTTCATATGAGGCATATGAGGCATAATCAAATATGTTTTTGTGAGATAATTATCACATAACAAGAACGTCTGAGTTTTTGAGCAGCGTTTAGTATTCGCCAATTTCTGTTAGTTTCCTAGTCTTCAGGATCTAATATTAACTTTCAAGATCCTTTAGTACATAAAAAATCTTATGCAAATATTATTATAATGAAATACATAATTTCAAACATCGCTGTATCAGTAGAGTTTTCAGTTTCTTGATGAGCTGAAAATAAAAAGTCGTTTTTATGCCATCGTTTTTATTCACAGGACAAGGCAATCATATTGAACAGAATTACATCAAACAAAATTAAATTACCCAACTCAGTACACATTTGAATTTTTATATACTGAACAGCATTATTTCTTATTGAGCACCGCGCAAGTGTATTGAAATCGGACTGTGATCTTTCAGAATCTTTGAAATGGGAGATTCCTTTTTTTTTTTTATCATTATTTTTGCGGGTTTTGCATTATTAACCTAACTCTGACGCGAAAATGTTATCTCTGATAGCGCAGAAGAGACGAAATTCTTCTGAGAGGCTGGATTTGTGAAGTGGTCGGTCAGCTATTCCAATACGCAGTCTAAATCTTCTTGCGCAACAACCATCTGTGCAAATATTGATACATTTTTCACGAAGCGGCTCCGTAATAATTCCTTGTTACTAAGCCAGATCAAAATGTTCCAGAAGATACTGCGCTTCTATGCCGCCTGCATTATCATGTGCGCAACTGTGCGCAAGATAAATAAATCTACCAGAGCAGCAGCAACATGAAACTCAAGTTCGGTACGAAAGCAACTGCTGTTCATAGCGTTCAAATTACGTACATTTTTAAGATCATTTCGTCCCCGGGCTTCAAATATTAAATGGGAAAAACATATGAGGAAAGAACTGTACAAAATTCAAAACACTAAAGAGCTCGTAATAACGTCAGTTGAAGAACCGGGAAATATATAGCTTTGTTTGCGCGTGCTGTTTCAACCAAGGCTGAACAGATTATTAGCACACACTGCCGTGGAGTTTATTCTTAAAACAAACAAGAAAGATGACACCCAATTCTCTGGTGAAATGAAGACGTCAGCTGACATAAATGTTTTGTATATCTACGTATATGACTACACAGTCGGTGAAACATCCACGAATAGAAATAGTTGCTTTCTGCTACTACCGGCTGAAATGGGTGCTACGCAAAATTACGAATTGTGCACAAAACATTTCGCACAGGGGAAGATATCCAAGGCAAAGGGGATTTTTCAAATCTGTTTCTTAGGAACTAATATGCCGCCCTGTGGCACATTGGTCTATGCGCTGGCTTCTTCTGACCATTCGTCCGAGATGGGTTCGGGTTCGAATATCAGTGAGCCAACGACGTTGTGTTTGTCTCGCGGCACTGGCTATCTTCCTTTCCTGGAACCAGCAACCCTGAATTAGGGACGAGCGACTGCTTATAGCCCATGGACTTGCTTACGGTGGTCGTTAAACCCCCAAGCAAAAAAAAAAAAAAAAAATTAAACGAAGATACTGGTCCAAGTATGATACAAATAGAAATGAACACGTACACTGCCTAGTGGCAAAACTGTAAAGTACACAATTTGGCAAATATATGAAAAACATTCCCCTCCGGAAACGCTATCAGTAGTAAAATAATTTTTTTAAATCGGACTCTTAGAAGGATGATTTATCATCATTACAGAGATTTATGTTAACACACCTAGCAGGAGAATTAAAACTGCTATGAGGAAAAAAACTATACATAACTATTTTCCGCAGTGACTGACGTCTGACTAGAAACAAATTTTCAGTTAGCTTTTTAGAAGCAAGATACTATGACAAAGATTTTATAAACAGGAAAATTCACTTACAGATGGCAAAGCATTTCATCACGAAACATTGTAAAATGCATGCAAAATATTCATCGTAATTGACCTCTCTAACTTAGAAATGATATTTTAAATCCAATTTTTAGAAGGAGAGATTGCGAGAAAAGTACACTATACACTTATGCCCCCTAGCGGTGACACCATGCATTATATCAGATAAAAACCGTAAATGAAATGGTCTTCGTGGTAAAAGTTGTCAGAAAGTGAAAAGAATTTTTCGAATCGGTTTCTTAAAGCAATTGTACAGAATAAAATATATTCTAAATTTAATATCGTATGATTTATGCCACCTAGCAGCGAGATTATGCATCGCAGAAAGACTAAAACGTGTGGATTGTTTATCTCAAAAATCAGGCATTCAACTGCATTGTTTAGGCTTTCCAACCGTAGGTTGAAGAAGCGTATATGCTCCAGCTTTTTCTGTCCGTCCTTCTGTCCGCACGATAACTGGCGTAAAAATGGTTCGATTTCGATGAAATTTTAGTATGTAGTAGGGGACCAGCTGGGGACTAACCCTATTTAAAATGGGACAAATGGGGTCAAAGGTCACGACGTAGGAGCGGGATCCATTCCATTGCCCTTATGCGTCATAACTTGCGTAAATATGGCTTGATTTCAATAAAATTTTAGTATGTGGTAGGGGACCGCCTGGGGACGAACTCTATTAAAAATGGGTAAATTGGGGTCAAAGGTCAGGACATAGCAGCGGGATGCATTCCATTGCCGTATGCATCATAACGTGCGTAAAAATGGTTCGATTTCGATGAAATTTTAGTATGTGGTAGGGGTCCATCTGGGTACGAACCCTGTTGAAAATGGGCGAAATGGGGTCAAAGGTCAGGACATAGGATTGGGATCTATTCCATCGTCCTTATCCCATATTATTAAGGTGGACGTCAAGTAATTCTGCTTCCTATACTTCCAATGGAAAAACATTTGTACACATTTCCTTCAAATTAATGTGTTCCCAAGGATGAAAATTTGAACATCGATTAAAATAACTTCATATTATAACTTGAAATACTTAATATTTTCTAAAACATAACCATAATTATGTTAAAAATCAATAACTTTTCTTTTGGTGGTGTTGAAACCAGAAAAAGGATGGCGCGACTTGTATTTTGATGACGTCAGTAGACGAACAAATGTTGGGTTGCATAATTATGGTTGTTTTAGAAAATATTAAGTATTCCAAGTTATAAAATGAAGCTATTTTAATCGATGTTCAAATTTTCATCCTTGTGAACGCATTAATTGTCCAGAAAAAAGATGGCGCGATCTGTACTTTCATGACGTCAGTAGACAAACAAATGTTGGATTGCATATATATGGTTATGTTTTAGAAAATATTAAGTATTCCAAGTTATAAAATGAAGCTATTGTAATCGATGTTCAAATTTTCATCCTTGGGAACACGTTAATTGGCAAGAAAATGTGCACAGAAGTTTTTCCATTGGAAGTACAGGAAGCAAAATTACTTAACGTCCACCTTAAAGGAGCAATTCTTGTATGTATGTAAATTTTATTTTGAAAACGGCTCTAAGAATTTTGATGAAAGTCCTTAACCTACCCTTTTCTGGTACTAGAAAAGCTTGATCTCGACTTTAGGAAAATTCGTTTAGTGGGTTAAATAACCACTCCAAATTACCACGTTTTTAGTGTCATGAAGTCGTCCCATTAATGTTACCCATGCTATAGTGGCTAGAAGAGAATCTCTTCTAGCCACTATACCCCTGTTTAGAAATCTTATGACGTCACACTCTCGCGATTCAGATGTTGGCGCGCGGTCACGCCATCTGTCTCATTACGTCACGCGTTGTGTGTGGATCTTATTAAAGTTTTATGACGTCACACTCTTGCGAGCAGATGGTCGCGACTCCCATCTGCCTCATTACGTCACGCGTTATGTGCGTATATCTGTCCGCACGATAACTCGTGTAAAAATCGTTCGATTTCGATGAAATGTTAGTATGTGGTAGGGGAACACCTGGGAAGGAACCCTATTGAAAGTGAACGAAATGGAGTCAAAGGTCAGGATATAGGAGCGGGATCCATTCCAGGGCTCTTATGCGTCATAACTAACGTAAAAAAGGTTCGATTTCGATGAAATTTTAGTTTGTGGTAGGGGACCACCTGGAGACAAACCATATTGATAATGGGCGAAATGGGGTCAAACGTCAGGACATAAGAGCGGAATCACTTCCATCGCCATTATGCGTCATAACTTACGTAAAAATGTTTCGATTTGGATGAAATGTTAGTGTGTTGTAGGGGCCTGGCTGGGGACGAATCCTATTAAATATGGGCGAAATGGGATCAAAGGATAGGACAAAAAGGAGCGGTATCTATTCCACAGCCCTTATGCATCATAACTTACGTAAAAATGCTTCGATTGCGACAAACCTTTATCATGTTATTTCGGAGGTATACTGAACCGAGGTGCATTTCACCAGCCCCCCCACCACGGAATTTTTTAATTTTTCAGACACCATTCGTTTGTACCACGTATGAACCGGAATGAACTCGGTTTTTTTCGTTTGAACCGCAAAAGTTTTGGAGATATTTAAAAAACAAAGTGGGGGGCTGGTGAAACGATAGCACCCCCACCATGGAATTTTTAAAAAATTTTTGCACCATTCGTTTGTACCACGTATGAACCGGAATGAACTCAATTTTTTTTCGTTTGAACCGCAATAGTTTTTGAGTTATTTAAAAAACAAAGTGGGGGGCTGGTGAAATGGTACCCCCTAAAAATAGATATTTCAAATTTCAGCATAGCCATTCGTTAATAAATCGTATGAACCGGAATGAACTCCATTTTCATCGTTTGAACCACAATAGTTTTTGAGATATTTAACAAATAATATTGAGAATTTGCATATAAATATAGGAGGCAGACCATTTCACCAGGCCCCCCACCATGGAAATTCAAAATTTCGAAATAGCCATTCGTTAGTAAATCGTATGAACCGGAATGAACTCCATTTCTATCGTTTGAACCGCAATAGTTTTTGAGATATTTAACAAATAATATTCAGAATTTGCATATATACAGAAAGACCGACCATTTCACCAGCCCCCACCATGGAAATTCAAAATTTCAAAATAGGCATTCGTTAGCAAATCGTGTGAACTGAAAAGAACTCCATTTTCATCGTTTGAACCGCAATAGTTTTTGAGATATTTAAAAAATAATGTTACAGGCCTATCATTTCCCCCCCCCTCATCATGGAAATTCAAAATTCCGAAATAGCCATTCATTAGTAAATCGTATGAACAGGAATGAACTCCATTTTTATCGTTTGAACCGCAATAGTTTTTGAAATATTTAATAAATAATAGAATTTACATATACGCACAGAGACCGACCATTTCACCAGCCCCCCACCCCCATGGAAATTCAAAATTTCAAAATAGCCATTCGTTAGCAAATCGTATGAACCGAAAAGAACTCCATTTTCATCGTTTGAACCGCAATAGTTTTTGAGATATTTAAAAAATAATGTTACAGGCCTATCATTTCACCCCCCCCTCATCATGGAAATTCAAAATTCCGAAATAGCCATTCGTTAGTAAATCGTATGAACAGGAATGAACTCAATTTTTATCGTTTGAACCGCAATAGTTTTTGAGATATTTAAAAAATAATATTGCGAATTTGCATATATACAGAGAGACCGACCATTTCACCAGCCCCCACCATGGAAATTCAAAATTTCAAAATAGCCATTCGTTAGCAAATCGTATGAACCGAAAAGAACTCCATTTTCATCGTTTGAACCGCAATAATTTTTGAGATATTTAAAAAAGAATGTTACAGGCCATTTCATCCCCTCCCCCTCATCATAAAAATTTGAAATTCCGAAATAGCCATTCGTTAGTAAATCGTATGAACAGAAATGAACTCCATTTTTATCGTTTGAACCACAATAGTTTTTGAGATATTTAAAATATAATATTGCGAATTTGCATATATACAGAGAGACCGACCATTTCACCAGCCCCCCCCCCCCACCATGGAAATTCAAAATTTCAAAATAGCCATTCGTTAGCGAATCGTATGAACCGAAAAGAACTCCATTTTCATCGTTTGAACCGCAATAATTTTTGAGATATTTAAAAAAGAATGTTACAGGCCATTTCATCCCCCTCCCCCTCATCATGGAAATTTAAAATTCCGAAACAGCCATTCGTTAGTAAATCGTATGAACTGAAAAGAACTCCATTTTCATGGTTTGAACCGCAATAATTTTTGAGATATTTAAAAAAGAATGTTACAGGCCATTTCATCCCCCTCCCCCTCATCATGGAAATTTGAAATTCCGAAATAGCCATTCGTTAGTAAATCGTATGAACAGGAATGAACTCCATTTTTATCGTTTGAACCGCAATAGTTTTTGAGATATTTAAAAAATAATATTGCGAATTTGCATATATACAGAGAGACCGACCATTTCACCAGCCCCCCTCCCCCACCATGGAAATTCAAAATTTCAAAATAGCCATTCGTTAGCTAATCGTATAAACCGAAAAGAACTCCATTTTCATCATTTGAACCGCAATAGTTTTTGAGATATTTAACAAATAATGTTACAGGCCTACCATTTCACCCCCCCCCTCATCATGGAAATTCAAAATTCCGAAATAGCCATTTGTTAGTAAATCGTATGAACAGGAATGAACTCAATTTTTATCGTTTGAACCGCAACAGTTTTTTTTATTGGAGATTTAACGACCACCGTGAGCAACTCAATGGGCTATAAGCAGTCGCCCGTCCCTAATTCAGGGTCACTGGTTCCAGGGAAGGGAGAGAGCCAGTGCCGTTAAACAAACACAACATCCATGCCTCACCGGGATTCGAACCCGGACCCCTTACGGACGAATGATCAGAGGGCAGCGCCTTAGACCACTGCGCCACCGGGGCGGCCTTCCCGATTTTCCCGGAGTGCCATGTGTTGCTTCCTACCCTGCTATGTTTTGTATAGTATGTCTAACTGCTATGCCACTGTTAGACAGAAAATGCCAATTTTAAAGAAAGTAATAGTTTTTCCTTAATGTTTTTCTTTTCAATGTGGCATTAGTACCATTATTTCTCTTTTTGTCGGAGGATGGCGCCCAATAACCACAGATGGACAGCAATAATTTCGCACCAATAATTTCGTTTTTTCCTTAAAAGGAAGAAGGAATAGTTCCTGGGTTTTCTACTCATCATGTTGCTCCCTGGTTCCAGGTATGGTGCTTTCTCTATTTGCTGGCTCAGCCGTTCCTCTGCTCAGTGACTGTTCCCTGTGTGCTTTGCCTCATGTTGTATCTGCCACCGACTACAGCGCACGATTGTAATGTAACGGACTGCTTTGTGCCTCTGCCAAGCTCCCTTTCTTTCTGTGATGCCTTGTACTGTATGTTTACTACAGACTGGATTGCGTCGTTTGTTTCAGCTCCGAGATTTTGGCTGTTTTACTATGCCATGCATTTTCCGGTTCTCTTGTGTTCTGGTCCTTGAGACACATTGAAGAAATGTTGAAACCGTCACGTTCTTTTTGGAATGTCTTTTCAACTGCTGCGGTTCAAAGCTAGAAACGGAGAGATCTTTAAGATAATGACAGGAACGAATACAAGACTTTTTGAAAATAAATTACTTCTTCATCATCCTCCATTACCCTTTATACAAATATCTCAGAAACTATCCAGATTCGAATGATAAAGATGTAGCTCCTTCCGGTTCACACGATGCTAACGAATAGCTATTCTGAAACAGGAAATGTCCGGGGGTGGGGGTGGGGGCAGCTGAAATCGTGGAACATTTTTAAACATCTCAAAAACTATCGGGGTTGAAAAAATAAACATGGAGTTTGTAAGAACGGACACATTAACGATGTTAATTCATTTCAATGATAAACATTATGTGGTTTTTTTTTTGACCAAAGAAGACATCGCAAGTTCCCAAAATGGCGACAGAGAATTCGTAAATATGTTTAATCCTTTTTTTGGGGGGGGGGGGAGGCGAGATGTATGACAAAAGACTTCAGGTTCTCACGCCTTAGAAAGGGCGAGGACTTGTTCTACGAACTGAAAGTATCGCCAAGGACGCTGTGACTTTCACAGATACATTGTTCATTTTCACTAGGCGCATACAAGTCTGAAATGCAGACATACTCTTTTGTATAGTTATAACAATGTGTATTGTATTGCTACGGATGTACTACGACGATAGGATTGCTTTCTCGGAAGGAGGCACTCAATAATGTATAGCCTGAGGATAAGCGAGGAATGCGCAAGGTAGATTTAAAGGTCTAGGAGCCCGATTCCCGGAAAACGACTAGGGATGGGGCAGGTGAAGGGCGCGAGAGGTGACACGTGGCGCGAGAGGTGACACGTGGCGCGAGAGGAGAGCAGCATGTTGAAGGTCAGCGCCGTCGCCCTTGAAGAAGTAGCAGCGTGAAGGGGGGGGGGCGAAGAGGTCGCTCCGAGTGGACCTGTTGGAGCAGTCTGTTTTCGGAGAGCGAAGGTGATAGTCCTCCGATAGAAAGGAACGCGTTTGCGTGGATGGTGTGGTGGGCTCTCGGAGTCCACGGGGAAAGAGCGGGCACCGACCTAGATGAAGTAGGTCGCCGCTACAGAAGGAATCTACCCGAGTCAGGGATACCGGTAGAGTAGCTGATGATATACTACTGAATTACGGACTTAGTACAGTCCACTGAAGCATCGATTAGAGAAGGATAGCTAGAAGACTAGTCCTGAAGCATCGATAAGTATATCTAGTGTCAAGGAGACCCTAAGTTAGGACGCCAACGCAGGGTGAGATTTCTACAGAATTCGATCACCTTATCTTGCGCGTTCCACGATCTTTGCCAGGTCCAGTCATAACGAGGTCACTTTCAAGAGCGAGTAATCCGCCGCCATCAAAATTCTAGTTGATGAAGAATAAGTGTTTCGTATATGTGTTAACCAAGCGTTCTTTTCAAATTATGTCTGAAAGTGGATAAACTTCGGTATAACCAGCTGTTGTCGCTCTGCCTCCCCGATTCACAGATATATATATAGTAAAGTGGGGGAGGTTTCGTTTGTTCGCTCGAACAGAGTGAGAGAGAGAGAGAGAGTGTGTACTTCCGGGAAGAGTTAACGAACTCTCTGCTTGTTGTGAGCCCGCTGCGCGTGCTCCTCGGATGCTTAAGTAGGAGGCGGCGCTAAGTCACGTGACGACACGTTCGCTCTTACAGAGTTTTCCCGGTTCATACGATTTACTAACGAATGGTCATTTTGAAATTTTGAAATTACATGGGGGGGGGGGGGGGAATTGTCGGCTCCATATTTTCTGAATCCTTTTTTTTGTAGGTATGTCAAACTCTGTTGCGGTTCAAACGATAATAATGGAGTTCTTTTCGGTTCATACGATTTTTTTTGATTGGAGGTTTAACGACCACCGTGAGCAACTCAATGGGCTATAAGCAGTCGCCCGTTCCCAATTTAGGGTCAGTGGTTCCAGGGAAGGGAGAGAGCCAGTGCCGTAAGACAAACACAACATCCATGCCTGACCGGGATTCGAACCCGGACCCCTTACGGACGAATGATCAGAGGCCAACGCCTTAGACCACTGAGCCACCGGGGCGGCCATACGATTTACTAACGAATGGCTGTGAAATTTCGAATTCCATGGTGAGGGGGGGGGGTGGTTAATGGTGTAGGCTTGTAACATCCTTTTTTCAATACCTCAAAAACTATTGCGGTTTAAACGAAGAAAATGGAGTTCTTTTCGGTTCACACGATTTGCTAACGAATGGCTATTTTGCAATTTTGAATTTCCATGGGGGGGGGGGTGAAATGGTCGGGCTCTGTATATATGCAAATTCTCAATATTATTTATTAAATATTTCAAAAACTATTGCGGTTCAAACGATAAAAATGGAGTCCATTCCTGTTCATACGATTTACTAACGAATGGTTATTTCGGAATTTTGAATTTCCATGATGAGGGGGGGTGAAATGGTAGGCCTGTAACATTATTTGTTAAATATCTCAAAAATTATTGCGGTTCAAGCGATGAAAATGGAGTTCTTTTCAGTTCATACGATTTGCTAACGAATGGCTATTTCGGAATTTTAAATTTCCATGATGAGGGGGGAGGGGGATGAAATGGCCTATAACATTCTTTTTTAATATCTCAAAAATTATTGCGGTTCAAACGATGAAAATGGAGTTCTTTTCAGTTCATACGATTTGCTAACGAATGGCTATTTCGGAATTTTTAATTTCCATGATGAGGGGGAGAGGGGGGATGAAATGGCCTGTAACACTCTTTTTTAAATATCTCAAAAACTATTGCGGTTCAAACGATGAAAATGGAGTTCTTTTCGGTTCATACGATTTGCTAACGAATGGCTATTTTGAAATTTTGAATTTCCATGGTGGGGGGCTGGTGAAATGGTCGGTCTCTCTGTATATATGCAAAAACTCAATATTATTTTTTAAATATCTCAAAAACTATTGCGGTTCAAACGATAAAAATGGAGTTCATTCCTGTTCATACGATTTACTAACGAATGGCTATTTCGGAATTTTGAATTTCCATGATGAGGGGGGTGAAATGGTAGGCCTGTAACATTATTTGTTAAATATCTCAAAAACTATTGCGGTTCAAACGATAAAAATGGAGTTCATTCCTGTTCATACGATTTACTAACGAATGGCTACTTCGGAATTTTGAATTTCCATGATGAAGGGGGGGGTAAATGGCGTAGGCCTGTGACATTCTTTTTTAAATATCTCAAAAACTATTGCGGTTCAAACGATGAAAATGGAGTTCTTTTCGGTTCATACGATTTGCTAACGAATGGCTATTTTGAAATTTTGAATTTCCATGGGGGTGGGGGGCTGGTGAAGTGGTCGGTCTCTGTGCGTATATGTAAATTCTATTATTTTTTAAATATCTCAAAAACTATTGCGGTTCAAACGATAAAAATGGAGTTCATTCCTGTTCATACGATTTACTAACGAATGGCTATTTCGGAATTTTGAATTTCCATGATGAGGGGGGGGGGGTGAAATGATAGGCCTGTAACATTATTTTTTAAATATCTCCAAAACTATTGCGGTTCAAACGATGAAAATGGAGTTCTTTTCAGTTCACACGATTTGCTAACGAATGCCTATTTTGAAATTTTGAATTTCCATGGTGGGGGGCTGGTGAAATAGTCGGTCTTTCTGTATATATGCAAATTCTGAATATTATTTGTTAAATATCTCAAAAACTATTGCGGTTCAAACGATAGAAATGGAGTTCATTCCGGTTCATACGATTTACTAACGAATGGCTATTTCGAAATTTTGAATTTCCATGGTGGGGGGGCTGGTGAAATGGTCTGCCTCCTATATTTATATGCAAATTCTCAATATTATTTGTTAAATATCTCAAAAACTATTGTGGTTCAAACGATGAAAATGGAGTTCATTCCGGTTCATACGATTTATTAACGAATGGCTATGCTGAAATTTGAAATATCTATTTTTTGGGGGTACCATTTCACCAGCCCCCCCACTTTGTTTTTCAAATAACTCAAAAACTATTGCGGTTCAAACGAAAAAAATTGAGTTCATTCCGGTTCATACGTGGTACAAACGAATGGTGCAAAAAAAATTTAAAAATTCCATGGTGGGGGGGCTTATCGTTTCACCAGCCCCCCCACTTTGTTTTTTAAATATCTCCAAAACTTTTGCGGTTCAAACGAAAAAAACCGAGTTCATTCCGGTTCATACGTGGTACAAACGAATGGTGTCTGAAAAATTAAAAAATTCCGTGGTGGGGGCTGGTGAAATGCACCTACTGATCCGGTTCTGTTGAATATCCTTGAAAACGGATCAAAGGTCAGGGCGCAGGAGCGAGATTTATTCCACAGCCTTTATCCACATAACTTGAGTAATGATTTTTGGTATGTTGGAGAGCGTACCATAATCAATGCATTGCATGATTTTACTAACTTGTTTTCTTTGAATCAGACTGATAGTTGTAGAGATATAGCGTCTACAAACAGACGTAACATTATTAGTACGCAAGTTTTTCTCAAAAGACGTGCTAAAATTTTTCATAGAATGTTTTGTGCATTGAAATTATGTAATTATTGAAAAGAGTTTTCGAACAAAAAAGAGCTTACGCATCTGCATATCTTTGGCCAGAAATCATAGTGTTTCTCAGTTTGAAGTCTGCGTTACTACACCAGTGATATTCTGCAAATAAATGAGAATTACAGCTGAACAAATTTTCCAACGATCGTAGCTATAATGCCGAATGCGTTATTATTTATGAGGTACAAACGTGTTTGTTATTTTTGTCTTCTGTTTCCTTCTTAGGTTCAGTTTATGTGTTCAAGACTGTCAACGATAACAGCGACGTCTTCCAATATTCGTTTTTATTTCCTCTTTTATCATTAAATCTCAAATTTATCTTCAGAACTCCCAAGACATCTTTAGCACTACGAATATCTTCCTCTTCCCTTTTTTAACTTCATCACCTTTGTTAACAATCCTTTTATAACATTTTCTGAACGATCTCAATATCTTTAGCACGTCTTTTGCAAAAAAAAAAAAAAAAAAAAAAAAAAAAAAAAGAAAGAAAGAAAGAGCATGGCTGTAGTATTACTACGTCCGTCCTCCTGTGGACATCAAATCTCTGCACCTGTATGTGAAAAAATTCCTTTTGCATTCGGAAGAAAGAATTCTGAGAACAACGATCCTTGTCTTCTCTGTCTGTTTTCGATGAATTACGTCTCCGCTAGATGGCGCTAACGCAGCTACTAATGAATTCAAAATATTTTTACTCCGTATTATCGTTTTAATATCGCGCCGGCACAGTGGCGCAGTGGTCTAAACGCTGGCCTATGATCATTTGTCCGAAATGAGACCGGGTTCGAATCCCGTGAGACATGGATGTTGTGTTTGTTTTACGGCTCTCTCCCTTCCCTGGAACCAGTGACCCTAAATTAGGGACGGGCGACTGCTTATAGCCCATTGAGTTGCTCCCGGTGGTAGTTAAACTCTGAAACAAAGCACAAAGAAAAGAAACCTCAATTGAAACAGTTCGGTTTTTTTATCCGATACTTCTTACCACGAAGGCCATTTTTTATGTAATGTCTTCTTCAAACAATGCACAATTTTTTCGCTTGAGGGCGTAAATATATATTGAATTTTTCCTAATATCATTGCTGCTAAAAGTTAGCATGAAAAATTCGTCTTTCGTTAGATAGCTCTTGTGAAGCAGAATACTTTGCATATACACTGAGTGGCCACTTTATTATGACTACCACCTCAGAACTTCGTTGGGACACTTTTGCCTTTAATACTGCGTCGATTCTTCGTAGCGTGAACTTCACGAGATGTTGATAGGTTGTTTGTGGACTCTGAGACCATGCTTGATGAATAGCACTTTCCAGGAGTGTGAGATTGCAGGGTTGTGGATGATGGCTCGTCCAACTTCATCCCACAAATTCTCAATGGGGTTGAGATCTGGAGATTGTGGGGGCCACCTAAGGAAAGTAAACTCACCGGCATGATCCTGAAACCAATCCTGTACAATACGAGCACTATGGAAGGACGCATTATCTTGTTGAAAGTAGCCATCGCCACTTGGTCCGCAACGATGTTTAGATATGATGTGCCAGTCAGACGTTGATCAACACGAATTAAAGGGCCCAAAGCATACCAGGAAAGCATTCCCCAAACCATAACGTTGCCTCCACCAGCTTGAAGGGTTGTAGCAATGCATTTGGGGTCCATGCTTTCGTGCTGTTTCCGCCATATTCTCACTCGGCCATCGGCATGGTGCAACTGAAAACGTGAGTCATCGGACCACATAATTTGTTTCCAATTATCGACTGTCAAATCCTTGCGCTCTTGTGCGAACTGGAGACGTTTTCTCTTGTTAACTGCAGACAGCAAAGGTGTTCGAACAGGCCTTCGGCTGCCATATCCCATCCAATGCAGTGTACGGCGAACAGTGCATGCAGAGATCATTTGAGGGGATCCTTGATTAAGATGGTCTGTAATTAGCTGCACTGTTGCCCTTCTGTTGCCTGTTAGCAGTCTGGACACTCTCCGTTCCGCCCAAGCAGTCACTTGTCGATGACGACCACACGTTGCACGTAGAGACCCAGTTTTCTGGCTGACAGTCCAGTCTTTAAACACTTTAACAACAGCTGTTCTGGAAGATTTCACGAATGCGGCGGTTTCGGTGATATTCGCTCCATAGCTCCGAGCTCCTACAATCATCCCAAATTGAAAGTCCGTCAAATCGCATTTTTTACCCATCTCGTCACTCAAAAATCACTCCTACTACTGTCGCAAGCACTAAGCTTTCCCTTTTTATACTAGCCTCGCCCTCTGGTGGCAAAAAAAACTCAGGTGGTTATGATAAAGTGGCCACTCAGTGTGTATTATATATATAATACAGAGAATATATAATAATTCTTCTATATTCTTATATATATATATATATAGGATATTATTCAATTTGTTAAACATTTTGCGTATATATTTTATAATTTTTTCATAATATACACTTTTGCCATTAGGTGGCGTAAACGTGCATTTCTGTTTGCAATTGTATTTCCACTTTTAAAAACCCGATTGAAGATTTTTTTTTTTTTTTTTGCTATTGTATGCCATTCGTTACTATGAAGATTGCAAGCATTACTCACTTTAAACAATGAGCAGTTTTTGGCTAGGATGCACGTGTATAAACAGTTTTCTTCTCTTCATGATGTCGCGGGCTCGTCATGTTTGTTACAATAAGTGCGTTACGACAGAAATAAAATATATTTTCCTCTTTTTTTGTTACAGCTTTCACTCAGCATTGTAACAATATTTACATGCATGGTGATTCTGCGTAAACGGCATCGCCCCATAACCGCAAATCGTATCCGTAATATCCTGTTGTGGCATCACACGGCGGTTCTGACACCTACGATTCCCTGCATTTTCCGAAGGATAGATTTAGAAGTATGCATTTATTGCGTTTCGAATATACACGCGATGAAGTGGCAAATTACGTAGGCCGTTCAAAAAGTAACGAAACTGACGTCACAGCGCCAAAACGAACCCACGCAGAAAAAAGGCAGCTGCCTCTGGCGGAACACCTGCAAGATCAGTCACGTGACGACGTGTCATTACAGCGCTCCGCTAGTTCATTCATGTAGTAGACAGAATAAAATTCAGACGTGCTTCTGTAACCCAGTATGGATTTGAAACTGTAGCAAAGAGCAGCTGTAAAATTTTCCGTGCGTTTGAATAAAGCCGCCACAGAAACGGAACGAAATGATTAAAACAGCCCATAAGGAAGATCAGTCACGTGACCACGTGTCATTACAGCGCTCTGCTAGTTCATTCTTGTAGTAGACAGAATGAAATTCAGACGTGCTTCTGTAACCCAGTATGGATTTAAAACTGTAGCAAAGAGCAGCTGTAAAATTTTCCGTGCGTTTGAATAAAGCCGCCACAGAAACGGAACGAAATTATTAAAACAGCCCATAAGGAAGATCAGTCACGTGACGACGTGTCATTACAGCGCTCCGCTAGTTCATTCTTGTAGTAGACAGAATAAAATTCAGACGTGCTTCTGTGACCCAGTATGGATTTAATACTGTAGCAAAGAGCAGCTGTAAAATTTTCCGTGCGTTTGAATAAAGCCTCCACAGAAACGGAACGAAATGATTAAAACAGCAGATAAGGAAGATCAGTCAGGTGACGACGTGTCATTACAGCGCTCCGCTAGTTCATTGTTGTAGTAGACAGAATAAAATTCAGACGTGCTTCTGTAACCCAGTATGGATTTAAAACTGTAGCAAAGAGCAGCTGTAAAATGTTCCGTGCGTTTGAATAAAGCCGCCACAGAAACGGAACGAAATTATTAAAACAGCCCATAAGGAAGATCAGTCACGTGACGACGTGTCATTACAGCGCTCCGCTAGTTCATTCTTGTAGTAGACAGAATAAAATTCAGACGTGCTTCTGTGACCCAGTATGGATTTAATACTGTAGCAAAGAGCAGCTGTAAAATTTTCCGTGCGTTTGAATAAAGCCTCCACAGAAACGGAACGAAATGATTAAAACAGCCCATAAGGAAGATCAGTCAGGTGACGACGTGTCATTACAGCGCTCCGCTAGTTCATTGTTGTAGTAGACAGAATAAAATTCAGACGTGCTTCTGTAACCCAGTATGGATTTAAAACTGTAGCAAAGAGCAGCTGTAAAATTTTCCGTGTGTTTGAATAAAGCCGCCACAGAAACGGAACGAAATGATTAAAACAGCCCATAAGGAAGATCAGTCACGTGACGACGTGTCATTACAGCGCTCCGCTAGTTCATTCTTGTAGTAGACAGAATAAAATTCAGACGTGCTTCTGTAACCCAGTATGGATTTAAAACTAAAGCAAAGAGCAGCTGTAAAAGTTTCCGTGCGTTTGAATAAAGCCGCCACAGAAACGGAACGAAATTATTAAAACAGCCCATAAGGAAGATCAGTCACGTGACGACGTCTCATTACAGCGCTCCGCTAGTTCATTCTTGTAGTAGACAGAATAAAATTCAGACGTGCTTCTGTAACCCAGTATGGATTTAAAACTGTAGCAAAGAGCAGCTGTAAAATTTTCCGTGCGTTTGAATAAAGCAGCTACAGAAACGGAATGAAATGATTAAAACAGCCCATAAGTAAGGTACTTTGCCTCGTGCAAATGTTTTTGAGTGGCACAAGAAATTTGTGAATGGTGAAGAGTGTCTGGAAGATGCGCCAAGCTCCGGTAGGCCTTCATCATCGACTACAGAGGTTAATGTCAAAACTATCGAGGCACTTCTGCGTGCAGACCGCCGAATGACCGTTGAGGATTGCTAATGGGATGCAGATGTCCGTTGGTCCCGTTGATGACATTGTGGGAAACCGGTTGTGGTACCGAAAAGTTGCTTCGAAGTTGATTCCCCACTTGCTCACGGATAAACACAAGGCAAATCGTGTTATCGCTTGTCACCAATGGACGTTCCGGCTACAACGTGAGCCACACTTTTTGGATCGAGTCGTAACATGTGATGAAACATTTCCACCTATTCCCTGAAGTGGAAAAAAACCCCCAACTTCGTGGGCGTCAGTTTGCATCAAATACACCTTCCGAAGTGGTTCGAACACACCTTCCGGACGTGCATAAAAAGGTGGGACCGGTGCATTCAGGTATAGGGAGAATACTTCGAAAATATGTAAGTGTAAGTATGTTTATTGCATTACACTTCTGCCCCCATGTAAAATCAGTCTCGTTACATTTTGAACGACCCTCATGTTGGGAATACCTACGTAATAACGTATTCGGCGCCCTTGGCCTCGAAACAGCCTCGTTTTGATGTGACATGGATTCAACGAGGTGGTGATATTATTCCATAGGTATGTTCAGCTAAGCATATGTGCTGGAGTTCGCCAATTGCCGAATGTTCGCTGGAGGATGATCTCTCTTACGAATGGCGCTCTCAATCTGATTCCATGGGTGTTCAATTAAATAACGTCTTGTGGACGGTGGGGGGCCATTTTAACACTTTGAGGTCGGTTTAGTCCTTCTGGAGCCACAGTGTGACGATTCGAGCCTTGTTGCTGTTCCAGATGTATTAAGAAACCCAACGCCATCTATGAAAGCAGATTTACACCGCCTCTAGCAGCTAGCGTTAGCCAGCTGAAATCTATTAATTTGTGCTGCTGACTCCATATTATGACCAGTCCATGGGTGTGTGTCAACTGAAAACTTGATTCATCGGACCAGGTGACTTTCTTCCAGACCTCAAGGATCCGTTTTTGGTGCTCCCGTGCCCACAGCAGACGAATTGGAATGTTTTAACAAAGACAAGTCGCACTCGAATGGGACGTCTGCTGTTATAGCCCATGAGTGCCAATGTGTCGTGGGCTGTGAGTGCTGAAATTCTTGATACAGCTGTTGTACTACACCGTTACTTGACGCAATGTAGCTCCTCTGTTACCTCCTATAATCCACTCCAGACACCGTTGCACTCGAATCGACCAATCGTTTCTGCTCATAGTAGTACCACTGACTAGCAATTTCGTTGTCTGTACATCACTCATTGCACACTCCTCGATATAAACTGTTTCTTACATAGCCGAAGTTCGCTCTTCGATGTTTTTGCGATGTTTGCATCTGCCTGCCTAGCACCCACTTTCATGTTGCTTTTTTTCAAAGTAGCTTAAATCACGAGTCGTTTCCACATTGCCTCTATATCTAGGTCCGAATAAACGCAACATCATAGTTGCGAACGCAACATCATAGTTGCAAACGCAACATCATAGTTGCGTTTGTAAGTGAGGATGGCACATGCCTGATTGCTATTGGGTATTATATGATGTACACTCTAATTTAACTTTCAATTTTAGTTGTCTTTTTCTATGTAAATTTTCAGTTCATCCTCTTCTAGAATTTCAACCTTATCATTATATTTTCTCACTGTTAGCAGCAATCTTGGAGGCAGGGTGCGTGACGTGTGTGTGTGTGTGTGTGTGTGGACATGATAAGAACGAGCTATATAAGGTTGGAGCTAGCAGCAAAAGTGTGCTGTGGTGGGTTAGTGGTAATCGTGGAAGCTGTGCTAATCTTAAAGCAACAGTGTCTGTCGATCTGTGGTATACATCTATCTGTCTGTATATAATCATTATCAAAAAAATAATTGTACCCGAAAGGAAGCAACCGACAGGAATGAAACTTGGTGGGTAGTTTTGACACCGTGAGACATGCAAATGATTCAAGTATCACGTTAGGCTGCGCATGTGACGCAAGCATGGACGGGCTGTAGCGCTGTGACGCAAGCATGGACGGGCTGTACCGCTGTGGCTGACCGGCTATATAAGGTCGTCCCGCTGCGCGTGCTTACCATTCTGACTCGTGCTGTTGTGTTGGGTGCATCCTTTGCAAGTGAAGTATGCCTCTGAGAAAAGTTCGGAAGCAATATGAGCAGTTGCAGGAGTTCGAGAGGGGACGCATCGTCTGGCTGCGGGAAGCGGGATAGTCTTATCGACGTATTACGCGCCATACCGGTCTTGCGGATATCACCATAGCACGCGATTGGCGGCAGTGGATAGAACAAGGTACGCAGCAGCGACCGGAAGGGTTTGGGAAAACTAGACGAACTAAGGAGAGAGAGGACCGGCGGATTATCCGACATGCGCGGAGTGACCCAACAGCCACGACTGCGGATATTCAGCGAGCAGTGGTGGTGCCTTCCATGCCTCGTCCGATTTGTGCCAGCACCGTTGGCAGACGGCTGCACGACGTAGGATTACACGCACGCAAAACGTTACAGCGAGGTCCCTTAACACCATTGCATCGTCGCCGAAGACTGCAATAGTGTCGTACCAGACTGTCATGGAGCCACTCAGAATGGCAGTGGATGATCTTCAGGAACGAGTCCCGCTTTGGTCTTGGAGGAGACGACCAACGAATCCGTGTGTGGAGGCACCGTGACCAGCGCCAAGATGAACGGTTTGCTGTCGAGCGTCACACGTCCAGAAGGCCAGGTGTCATGGTGTGGGGTGCAATTGTCTACGATGCCAGATCCCCTTTGGTGTTCATTACAGGTGCTTTGACAGCCCAACGTTACATTAATGAGGTCCTGAAACCAGTGGCCCTACGTTTTCTGAACGCTCACTCCGTTGCGATTTTCCGACACGACAACACTCGTCCGCATAATGCTGCTGTCTCGAGAGCTTGCCTTCAAGGCACGGGCACTCTGCCATGGCCAGTCACATCGCCAGACCTATCGCCGACTGAAAATGTGTGGGATGCTATTGGACGTGCTATCCACACTCCATCCCTACCGCACGATCTGCAGGAACTGAGTGAGAAGATTCAAGCTGCATGGGATGGCTAATCGCAGGACACCATTAGGAACCAGTACAACTCCATGCCGAGATGTCTGGCATGCTGTGTGAGCAGACATGGCGGCCCGGCTCGATACTGAGAGACACTGCTTCTTGGCGTGTAACTCAATAAATACTGCCAACCTCAGTCTCAATGCTCATTTATTGTTCCTGGTAACCTTTACCTTCCTCCCGAATAGCATGGCAATCCGACACGTCCTTCTGGGTGCAACTATTTTTTTGACGATGAGTGTACATATATATTTCGTGTTAATCTTTTCAAACTACGATTTTGTTTACTAATTCACATTAATTCGTCTAAGTGCCTATTGTTGTTATTGGAGCTATGATTTAAAAGTTTCTTCATTCGTGAAGTGCAGTTGAATAGAAGGCGAACTGTAAGTAAATATTTCCTGAACTTTATTTGAGGGACTTTGTTTCGCTTAAAGTGAGTGAATAAGAACAAACCTTACGTAGTGTCACCAAAGCTACATACACCCGTTTCAAATAGAAAAGAAAGCTACAGTATTCCTAATAATTCACAGCTTCAGCGTGCATATTACCATCAATTATTTCATCTAGTTTGGGCGGTTTACTGTATTTAATGTTTTTGTTTTAAAATTAGTAACTAAATAAAACTGCCTATCCTCAGTCACCTTCTGCT
Organism: Macrothele yani; assembly: GCA_039090855.1. Classification (NCBI taxonomy): domain Eukaryota; kingdom Metazoa; phylum Arthropoda; class Arachnida; order Araneae; family Macrothelidae; genus Macrothele; species Macrothele yani. Next base: position 59,379,121 of record CM076997.1, on the reverse strand, counting down.
TCTTCCGAAATAGCTGCATAATGCATTATCTATCATTGCCTAAGAACAAATAAGCTGGCACGGATACATCTCAGTTTTGCTTACTTTCATATCATTTATTTCGTGTCGATCAGAGATTTGATGATAAGCAATATATTATATCTGTGTAAATTATATTGACATTAGATTACATGCTAGTATTTTTTCTGTTATCATATGATACGCGACAGTAAACAATTTGTTTTACAACATAGGTTTTTGCTGTACTTCTTTGTAAAAGAGAGTTTGAGGTAAATATTTTCATAGCCCTGATTGGTGAAGCTATGAATTTCTGTATGTAATCAACGAATATTCCTTTTTTAGTTTGATGAGAATACATTCATTTTCTTATAGTAGTTTAAATTAAAAAGTTTAATTCGTATTCTTCGATTTAATAATTTCTGCTAAATTTCGTGTGCATGTGAGTTTTTTGAAACGTAAAACTTTTCAGCAAGCTAATCTGGAACACTAAACCGCCATACCTCACTTCGTTATATATAGTTTTAATTTCATTGGGCTATCAGATAGTCAATGGAGGAGTTGACGTGCGCCAAAATATACATGTTGTTCTTTTCCGTAAAGCTTTAAAACTACTGTTCAACTTGTTCAATAAAACAGTATAATAGTACACACCAACAGTATGATAGCCCATTACGCTGCACATGATTGAAGTAGATATATACACTGAAGAGAAATTGAATTAAAGATACCTGTCTAGTAGTGTAGCATCACCTTTCGCCCTGATGACGGCGGCGATTCGTCTCGGCATGGACTCGACAAGACACCGGAAGCATTGGGAAGCCATACGGATCCACGACCCCTGAACAAGGTCCCATAGTTCACGAAGATTTAATGCAGGGGGGTCAGAGCCTCGAACATCTCTCTCGATAGCATCCCAGATGCGCTCGATGGGATTGAGGTCAGGTGACCTAGCTGGCCAAGGAAGCGAGGTCATGTCGGTGGAGTGTTCGTCCAACCATTCGGATACAATTCAGGAGCGATGGCACGGTGCATTGTCTTGCTGCAGGATGAGGTCCCCAGTGGGATGTTGAAGACGCACAAACGGGAGCAAATGGTCGTTCAGGATATCCCGGTAACGTTGACCTGTGAGGGACGATGTAACACGTACCACGGGTCTCATTTCAGTCCACGTAAATAGTCCCCAGACGAGAATGCCACCCCCACCAGCTTGAAGAGTACCCTGCTGGCAAGAAGGATCCATCGCTTCATGTGGTTTGCGCCGTACTCGTATCCTGCCATCCGCATGTACCAACGTGAATCTCGACTCATCAGTGCTGGCGACATTTTTCCACACGTCTAGGGTTCAGTGGCGATCTTCCCGCGCCCATGCTAATTTTTGCACCCTGTGATGTACGGTCAGCAGCGGTACCCTCGTTGGACGATGGCTTCTGTACCCCGTAGCGAGGAGATGGTTCTGGATGGTGTGGCTGCTTACACGTTTTTGTGCACCAGCGTTAAATTGCCAAGTGATTTTTTGCGCTGTGGCCGGTTTATCCGCTGTTACAATGCGAGCTAGCCGACGATGACCCGGCTCATCCACACGCTGTTGTCCACGGCAGTCAGCCCTTGCAGGGATGGTTTTACCGGATTCGAAGTACTCACGGTGCATCCATGACACAGTTGCTCGAAAAATCCCAGTGCCTGCACGTCTTCCGAGATGGAGTGACCCATTCGTCGGGCCTCGACAATTTGCCCACAATCAAATGCGCTTAGATCTTTCGTCTTACTCATACTGCGTCCGACTCTTACTAATTCCCGTCGCATCACTCCTTATATTGTCGGATAGCTGCATGCGTCATGTCGTTTCCGTTTACAGGACCGCCCACAGCGCCACATTTGCATAACGCCAGCTGTCTCTAATTCAATTGCTCTTCAGTGTACGTATATGTAGTATACAAAAACTAAATACGTATAATGCTTTTTCTGTATTTATATTTAATTATACTACTTTACTGTACTGGCAAGTTAGAATTAAAGTTACAAAATAAATAAGTCATACCGTCAGAACTTCAAGAGCAATTAAAACCATGGCTCCATCTGCGAACCCTATGGTTTCATAAGCATAGCCCCCTGCTGATGTTCCTACGCATGCTCTGAAAGAAAGAAATAGACAAGACAATGAAAAATGAAAAGTTCATCATTATATGGGTCACGTCATGAAAATAATCGTGTGGAAAAATATTTTAGTGAAAAACTCTGCGTCGAAAGTAAACAATAACTAAGGAACTGTGAAGAAAATAAGTCATACAAAGCTGTAATTGGTGAAATAACAAAGATATTTTAATTCACCGAGCTTTCGTCTGCCAACGAGTGTATTTGTCAAGGCAAGTTACATTAGACGAACATATCAAGGCAAGTTACATTAGACGAACATATCAAGGCAAGTTACATATGTATGTTGCTCTAATGTATTAGGTGTACAAATAAGTTTTAAAACGTTCTAAGACAACGCAACATGTAATTTGAGAGAAAACAATACCTTTACGAATCAAAATATGCGCTATCATTATCTACAGTATCACCTTCGCCCATCGGTTAGGCAGCTGACGGATTCCAGCCATGAAGAATACTTCGTCGTGTGACGCGATGAAATCGTCAACCCATTTCTGCACTTCGTCACATGTCCGGAACCGTACAACAGACAAACCATTTTGCATCGATCAGAACAAATGTTAGTCTGAAGGGGCTATGTAGGGACTATACACCGGGTGCTCCAAAACTTCCCAGCCAAGCGTCAATAACGTTTCCTTGACCGATTTCGTGACATGCGGCCTAGCGTTGTCATGCAGTAATTTCACGGGACGCAGTCCTTTGCCTGTGAATGGACGTTTCTGATAGATTTCCTGGTTCAATCGCAGAAATTGTTGCTTGTAGCGATCAACAGTAACAGTTTGACCCTATTCCAATAGTTCATAATAGAACACACCCTTCATATCCCACCAGATGCACAGCAGAACTTTCTTGGAGTGAATATTGCGTTTCGGTGTCGAAGTCGTTGCTTCACCGGGGTCTACCAAGTGTTTTTTGCGTTTTGGGGATTGTCGTACCATATCCACTTTTCATCGTCCGTAACGATTCTCTACAGGAAATACTTTCTGTGTTGTTTATTCAACAGATTCAAACACTTCATGGCACGCTCGTCCTTGTTCCTCTGGTTCAGGTCATATGGCACCCATTTGCCTTCCTTTTGAATCTTTTCCATTGCGCGTAAACGATTAAAAATGGTTTGTTTAATTACCCCCAGTTATTCAGTTAGTTCTTTTTGCGTTTGAGACGAATCTTCATCCAGCAATGCTTGCAGTTACTCGTGTGATACCTTCTTCGGGGCGCCGCTACGTTCCCGATCGCTCACATCAAAATCACCTGCTTTAAACCGTCTAAAACAAAACTCAACGTGCTTTTCGATACAATATTCTCCCCCAGAACAGAAGAGATCGATGCACATGCTTTTGCAGCAATTTTTCCTTGATGCAATTCGTAACGAATGCAGTGTCGAATAAATACAGTATCGCTTGCCATCTTTCACCTACCGGCGTGCAAGTGCGTTTGACTGTTGGGCAAACTTCTGTGTCACATTTTATACTCTGGACCAGTTACGGTCACATGGCAACAACTCGGAGGAATGTCAAATATGTAAGTTAGCGGTATACGTCACACAAAAAATGCTTTAAAACTTATTTGTACACCTAATAACTTGCCTTTATAAAGCCTCCAGTTGGCACGCGAATGCTCAGTGAATTAAACACAAAGAAAATAAACATGAAATTTGCTGGCAGCATTCCGTAAGTACCTCAACTCTCATGGTACGTCAAGAATTTGCTAAAGAAGCGTGGCACTAAAGTCGAACTTAAGACAGCAAGATCTATTGGTAAATCATTAACTGCAAGCAACAAAAACACAGACGAATACTATGCTTCTCTGGTCTTTACCGTTCTCCTCAAATACACGGATTCCTCAATAGAGTCCTACTTCGGCATGATGAAAAGATCTCTATGTGTGCGGCATAAGGAGTATATGAGGGATATACGGGAAGGGAGAAGAACAATTGCTTTAGCAAAAGAAGTACTATATAGCGCAGAAGTTCCACTATGGAAAGAAAGGAAACTTGTGGTTCCGTTCACAACTTTCAGGGGAACAGCGATCAAGACTACAGATATTGTCACAAGATCTGGTGTCTTCAATGATGGTGTGCCTATTGAACTCAACGTGGAACTCCATCCTCAACAAGCACTCGAGGTAAACAAAGACTATGACTTGTTATCTTCACTATATTTATACTACGTGAAAATTAAACCCACGTGACCATCGCAAATCCATGTGTCTGTGTTCTGTTTGTGATTTCAAACCTCGTTCTGTTAGCCGTATTTCAAGTTTGAGCTAAAAACGGGTTATATGTTCGTCTAATGTAACTTACCTTGATAAAGCGTCCCGTTGACAGGGCAAAGCTCAGCGAATTAATAAATCTTGATTACTACACCAATTGCGAATTTATGAGACTTTATTGTCTTTTCAGGTATTAGTGTGTATTATTATCTTTTGGACATATGCTTAAGATCCCTCTCATAAATCCAAGAAAGTCTATGGAACCTAAGGAAGTTTTTGCTTTCGTTCAAAACTGACATTGGAAGTTTTATCTGACGTAAAAAGAACGATTCCCTTTAGTAGGGACATGTTTCAGATTTCGTAACATAAAGGTAGAATTTTTTACGGCTCAACAGAACAAATAATGATTGATAACATCATGATATGATTTGTGTTGCTTCAACACATCAAACTGCTACGATGATAACCATCAACAATTTTCAGTCCACTTCAAGATGAAGATCTCCTCAATTTTCTTCCACAACTTGAGCAATTCTCTTCCATAACTTGAGCAATTATCTTCCATGTTATTCCAGTATACTTTCGAATTTCATCCACTAACTTCCCACGTGGTTTTCTTCTGTGTCTTTTCCTGTCCCTTAATATCCATAATGGTATTTCACTTTTCCAGTGGTGGTCAGTTCTTGTAGCAAAATGCCCAGTCCACTGCCACTTGAGGGCATTTACTTTGATCACAAGGTCATCCATCTTGACATTTTCCTCATCCATGAGTTACCTTACCATTCTTGATTACACCAAGCATGTATCTTCCCATGCCTCTTTGAGTTATCCTTAGCCTCTATATGCCTTTTTTTAATTAAGGACCATAACTCTTCTCCGTACATAAGAACTGGAAGGAAGCACAGATTAAAACTTTTCTTATACGGCATAATGGTAAATTCGCTCTTGAAAATTGTACTGTCATTTCAAAGTTTTACATGCCTATTAATTTATTCTTCGATGCGGCCTTTGCTTGATATCTGGTGTCCAAGGTGGATGTAGACATACTGGACACCAGATTACATCAAACCATCTTAGCAGTGGTTTGATGTAAGAAATATTTGCCTTGGTCATATCAAGATAGGACTTTCTGTGGCTTAATGCATTGCAAACAATTTACCATTGCAAACAATTTGCATTACAAACGATATTACCTTTGCAAACAATTTGCAATGGTAATATCGCGGTCAATTTTATGTGCTTTTGCGTAATTAATAGGTCCAAATAGTACGTCCAGGAGGGAATTTACTGTAAACTAACATTGTGAATACTTACAATGATTGTATTACACGACATGTTATGCAATTTGGGAGTAGAACGTACAAATTCGTTAGTATCAAATATTGGGAGGAAATACTCATTCCGACGATAAGAAAGAACCTGCAGTAAAGACCTGTTTCAAACCGCACTCGAACCGAAAACCTAAGGACGAAAATTCAGAATCATAACCTCTCAGTAAAATTTTCTTAGGCTTTATATGACCTTGTCCTTCGATTCTGGTTTTCTGTCTTTTTAGCACGTCTTTTGTAAAAAAAGATCGTGCTTCTGTTATCGGTTTGTCCGTCCGTCCGTCCGTCAGTCCGTCCGTCCGTCTGTACCCACGGAATCTCTGCAACTATTAGTCCGATTTGAAAAATTCTTTTTGCATTCGGAAGCTTGAAATATGCAAATGATGATCCTTCCTTTCGTTTTTTCTTACGATGCACAATTTTGCCGCTAGGGGGCGTAAATGCAGATGATGTCGAATTCAAAATATGTTTTAATCCACATATTTGCTTCTAAACATAGGATTGAAAAAATTATTTTATCTTTCGATTTCACTTATATCGAAGAGTGTTTTAGATATAGTTTCATTTTCAAATTACGTATAGATTTTCCGCTACGGGGCGTAAAAGTAAATTACATTTTTTTCGATCTCTTCTCCTAAAACTCCGATTTGAAAAATCTTTTTTTCAGAGGATACATCTCCTAATGGAAAATCTTTTGCATATAATTTCGAATTTTTGGTAAAGAATACTTTGGCCACCAGGGGGCGTAAGTGTTGATTTTTGCTTCTGATGTATTTGCCATGATATCTGAGCTTCTAAAATATCGATTGAAAAATTCTTTCGTGGACTGATGCACTCACATTGATAAACCTTTTCGGAATACTTTCTTCCTAAAATATCTCACAGTTTCTCCGCCAGGGGGCGTATATGTATATCTTATTTTTGTCAATATCTCTACTTCTAGGAGTCCGATTTGAAAAATTCCTTCTTTGTTGGATAGTGCTTTCCGTGTGACATGTTTTTCATATAATTTCAAAATTTTCAAGTAATTCATAGACTTTCCGCTAGGGGGCGTAGCGGTAAATTGCGTTTCGCCCTATATCTCTGCTTCTAAATCTCCGATTTAAAAAATTATGTCTGCACCGGATACAGCTCCTGATGGGAAATCGTTTGCACATAATTTCTAATTTTTGGAAAAAATTGTTTGGCCACCAGGTAGCGTAAATCTTAATATCCGCTTCTGATGTATTTGCAGGAAAATATGAGCTTCTAAATTCTCGATTAAAAAAAAAACGTCGTTTGTAGACCGATACTACTCATGTCGACAAACCTTTTAGGAACATTTTCTTCTTAAAATAGTGCATGGTTTGTACGCCAGGGGGTGTAGATGTATATCTTATTTTTGTCAATATCTCTACTTCTAGGGGTTCGATTTGAAAAATTCCTTTTTTGTTGGATAGTGTTTCCAGTATGACATGTGCCTCATATAATTTCAAAATTTTCAAGTAATTCATAGACTTTCCGCTAGAGGGCGTAAAGCTAAATTGCGTTTCTCCCTATATCTCTGCTTCTAAATCTCCGATTTGAAAAATTCTTTCTGCACCGGATACAGCTCCTGATGGGAAATCGTTTGCACAGAATTTCTAATTTTTGTAAAAAAAAAAAAAAAATGGTTTGGCTACCAGGGGACGTAAACCTTAATTTCCGCTTCTGATGTATTTGCAGCAAAATATGAGCTTCTAAATTCTCGATTGAAAAAAACGTCGTTTGTAGACCGAACTACTCGTGTCGACAAACCATTTAGAACCATTTTCTTCTTAAAATAGTGCATCGTTTCTGCGCCAGAGGGCGTAGACGTATATCTTATTTTTGTCAATATCTGGACTTCTAGGAGCCCGATTTAAAAAATCCTTCTTTGTTGGATACTGTTTCTAGTGTGGCATGTTTTTCCTAAAAATTCAAAATTTTCAAGTAATTCATATATTTTCTGCTAGGGGGCGTAAAGGTAAATTGCGTTTTCTGCTCCTAAAACTCCGATTTGAAAAATTCTTCCTGTATCGCATACAAGACCGGATAGAAAATATTTTTCACATAATTTCTAATGTTTTGTAAAGAATGGTTTGGCCACCAGGGGTCATAAGTGTTAATTTCTGTTTCTGATGTATTTGTAGCAAAATCTAGGCTCCTGAAAACTCGACTAAATTTTTTTTTCTTGGACCGATACCGAACATATGGATAAACCTTTTGAGAATACTTTCTTCCTAAAATAATGCATGGTTTTCCCACCAGGGGACGTAAAGTCACATCTTATTTTTGTCGATAATTCTGTTTCTAAGAGTTCGTAAGCTCAAGATTCCGTTTACACCAATATCTGAGGGATTAAAGACCCGATTGAAAAACTTCTTTCTTCCGTCAGACACTATTGTTTTCTCAAAAGACGTGCTTATTACACCCGAAAATTCGGTGTCATCTTTCTTGTTTGGAGATGGTAAGACTAAACAAATCAGTCTGTCTTCCTAATTTTCAGTTCATGGAATCTACATGTTTTGCTTCAAGAAAGAAATTGTAGCCAGCTATCAATCATGCCATACAGAAAAAAATCTTGGTGATTAAAACTCTTGTTCAAATTGGGAAAATATTATTAATCTTCTCAATACTGCTTTGAATAAAAAATACATCAAAGAAATAAATCTGTTTCACTTACAAAATGATTTTGGAAAGTTTCTGGCTTTGTCACTTTGAGGAAACATTTTTGAAGTTAATATGTGGGTTGGAGGTAGAACCGGGACTAATGGTGACTTGGAAATTTGTGCCCCCTTCCAAACCAAAACGTTGAAAGTATTTCTCCCTAAATTTCCAAGAAAAGCTGAAGGTTTCACTATTTTTCTCTGAAAAATGGCAAGATGAATCTCGAAACTATTAAGATCTCTAATCCGTGGACTCACTTCTCCACAGGAATTTGCACTTCGGCACCGTTGATGGTCGACTACTATCCTGTAATTATTCCATAGTTCTTTCATAGCCGATATACACTTTCTATCATTAATATCTGGACACCTGCATGTCTACAAATAATCTTTATTTACAGAAAATTAAATCTTGTGTGCTGAAACCATTTGCCCTTATTACGACTGCCTCAAGTCTTCGTGGAATACTCTTCACCAGTTTTTTGGAAATGTTCGCAGATGTATTTCACTATTCGGCCTTCAAAGCAATTACTATCTCAGCTTTGTTTCTTATCTTCTTTAACGCACCCGACGATCCAATTCCTCCAACAGATTATCTACAGGGTTCAGATCAGGAATCTGGGTTGGACAGTTCAACTTTTCGAAGCTCATGCTCTCAAACCAATCTGTAACAACGCGAGCAGTATGACATAGCACGTTGGCTAGCTGATAGTTGTATGGGCCTTCCCCAAAGCACTGCTACAATGTTGGTAGTGCGCAATTGTTTATGATGTGCTCAGCATTCATGATATTATCGAAAACGGCTAATGAGCACAAGCCAAACCACGAAAAACAGCTCAATACGATCACTATGTCCTCACCCGACTTCTTTGTCCGGACGGTAAATTCTGGAAGGTACTTTTTTTCGGTACCATCCACACCCTGGAAAGGCCATGAGTCTGGTAGGCTGTTTACCGCGACTCATCTGTCATTTTCTTGCTCGAAACAACGCATGCAATCGGGGTAGACAATCATCATGAATGGGATCATATGATCAGCCACAATGTATAGATAGCCTGAATCGTTCATCGTGCGATCGTGCCCTGGGCTATGTCATGGAAATAAGTAAAGCCAGCAAAACAGTTAAGCAGACCAGGAAATCGAAACACGACTTTTTTCTTTCTTTACCATTGCAATAAAAAGAACAGGTCAACTTAGCCCGACCCAGCCGTAAGTGTCTGGGAAAAATCCCGGCCCGTTGCTTTGTTCTCTAAGCTAAAGAATCTCGACCTGGTTCGAGCTCGAGCAGACCTCTAGGGTAGTGTACATGCAGGCATCATGTCTTGAGATGGGGTGAAACTGAAGAGAAATGTATTCTTGTGAAACATGAATATCTAGCAAAGGAGTCTTCCTCCCAAGTAGCACCTTCTTGTGAAACTCCTAGTGAAGAGGATTAACCTACGTCTAACAAGTAAGTGTCAAATTTTTAAATGACGCGGTCTTTTTTTTACCTTCAACGAGCTGCCTACATTTGGGGAGTTTGTAGGATTGTTTCCAAGGGACACGAAATTATTTTTCGAACTTCGAACAGGTGAGTAGAAAAATTCTAGAATCAGTTTTTGCCGGTCCTGGAGCAGCTATAGAGAAGAGCATACTTACCTACCTTTTCTTTTGTTTACTTTTGCTTTGATGTTTAAAGATCTCCACGAGTAACGCTACTGCCTATAAGCAGTCCCTAATCTAGGGTCACTGGTTCCAGGAAAAGGACAGAACCAACGCAAGCAGACGCAAAACACGCAACCCATGCCTCATTCGGAACCATCTTGAACGAATTGTCAGAAGCTAGCGCCTCAGACTACTCAGCCACCGGGGCAACAGTAACCCACTTCATACAGTTATGTTCGACTAGTGTGTTAATGATCTCGGTCTTTTTTTCTTTTTTGAAACGTTATACCATGCAGGTAGAGAATATATTCCCTGACTACAGCAGTTGTTACGAGAGGCTGAGACATGCAATTATCTAAAACGATTAGGGAACAGCAAGATTTACAACACAAATGCAGTATTTAGAACGAAGAGGGAGATTCGGAGCACAAATGCAGCTATGAATAATACTTTAGAATAGCTGAGAAGATACCATTCCAAAACACCGTAAACAACAATCTTCCTTATTGGAAAGTTATGTTTTTTTAAATATGTTTTTTTGTATTGGAAAGTTGTTTTTGAGTGTAAATTACCTGGCTGCTAATTCATAAGTGAGCAAAACTAAACAGATTTAAATTATTAACCACTCACATAAATGAAGATAAAAAAAATAAATATGCAGATTTTCAAGAATTGAAATTTTTTTATTTCACGACCTCGTAGATCTGGTTCTTTCTCTCTCTCAGTTTTTTTATTTCATGATCTTGTAGATCTCTTTATTTCTCCCTCTCTCTCTCTCTTTCTCTCTCTCTCTCTCTCTTTCTCTCTCTCTCTCTCCTCTCTCTGTCTCTCTTTGTGTGATATCACATTAGAAGTCGATACTTCGTTGTCCAGTATTTCTGTCAGATGCTATGTGGCGTTACTTGGTTTACGGATACCGAAATTATCGTAGAAATAAGAAATGTGCATAATGTTTAAGAAGTACTTAATTTTTCTTTCGACTTTTCCCTTTTATTTGTTTGATAAACTTTAATGAAGTTAAAGAATAAAAACACAAAAGTAATTATTTTAATACCCATCAAATGATCAGCATTTTGGAATATTAGCAATACTTTATACTTAGATTTCCATGAGTGCTGCACACGTATTTTACATATCTAAGTGACACAGCTCACCCTCGTTTAGGATGCAGGTGGTAGTGCAAATAAATAATTCACAATTTCTGCATAAAAACATCTAAAAATCCATGAAGTTAGTGACTGACGATAGCAGGCTATCTCTGATCATAGTACAGAAGTTTATCTCCGGGATCCTACCAATGCTACTGTTGCAGCCTTATCAAAATTAGAGTCTTCCCGTTTTGCCCACGCATTTGCTCAAAAGTTTGCATCTTGCCCCTGGTTAGAGGGTTCCCTCTTTATTTGGTCAGTTAAAACTCCATAAATTGGGTACCCTTATCCGACCTTTGGTTTCATCTTCGACTGCACCCACTCGCAATCTTGAGAGAGCTTTAGCCAAATTTCTGGCTCCTCTCATTAGATCCTCTTCTTATTCTGTTTCCAGTTCCACCGAAGCACTTTCCACGATTCGTTTCTTTATGTCCACCAACACTTCCACTTATTGTTTGGCTTCACTCGATGTAGTGGCTCTTTTTCTGAACACCCCTGTTTCCTATGTTCACGACCTTATTGAAGCCAAACTTGTTGATTTGAGAATTTTTTCCTCCGATGAAATTTCTTCCATAATGTGTACTCTTCTATTTATTTCGAAGAGATCTTATTTTCGGTTTAACGGTTCCATTTGGCAGGTGCCCCTATGGGGTCCCCCCCCCCTGTCTCCCTTGCTTGCCGAGGTTTTATTACAGGACTTAGAAATTACCCTCATTCCTGTTTCCTCCATAAAACCACATCTTTATGTCAGGTACGTCGATGACGTATTGGTTATTTGGCCTTCAGGTTTTGATGAGCTCAATTACTTTGCCAATTTACTTCACGAGACCCTTCCATCAGGTTCGAGAATTCAGGCATTTTGCCTTGCCTCGACTTTTGTCTTTTTCGCGATCTTTCTGATTTTTCCTTGTCATTTTCTGTGTTCCGCAAACCCACTTTTCCCGCTAACTTTACACCTTTTACTTCTTTTCATCCAACGTCGCAAAAATTATCTGCCTTTCATTTCCTTATAAATCACGCATTTACACACTCATCCTCACGGGATCTCTGGGACCAGGAGTTGACTAGGATTAAACAGTTTGCCTTGTCTTTCGGTTACCCTTGTCACATAATTGATCGCTTGATTGTAAAGAAATTAATTGGTCGACCGCAGACAACTTTGCTTACAGAAAAATGTGACTATCATTCTGTGGGATCCATATACCATCCGTACTGAATATCTTAAAGAACATATGTGATAAGTACAAACTCAAGTTTGGTGTAAAGTCTCGTTTTTTATTTAGCATTGTCAAACAGGACAGAGACTGTGTCGAATGTGTGAACTGTCACTGTGTATATTTGTTCCACTAAAATCTACTAACCCTGCTGAGCTCGAATTATGTTATGTGGGTTCTACCATTCGTAATTTGGGGCGCAGCATTAATGAACATCAATATAATCTTAGAGCGCATTCTGGCGTTACATCTTTGTCGAGACTTTGTTTAAAAGGTTCTTACCTACCATGTTGGAATGATACCATTATCCTGGATTCTCCCAGGAATCGTCGATCAACACTTTTCTCCGAAGGTATTCACATATTTGTCAATGGCGAAAGAAGTTGTAACGATGAACCCCTGTGTTTATCCAACTGCCTTGGAAAAGATATATGAGTAAGGTCACGCCCATCAACTATGTTTTCACCCACGAAACTTGATTTGGACTTTGCTGATATTACGTATGCGCAATTGCGCATTAACCGCTACTTGTTTCATTAAAGTATATAGGTCTCTCACTTCTATGCTCACTGCTGCATTGTTTCTGTGGATGATACCGTTGTGGTGTTGAAATATCTTAAACTCATATTTATTTTAATTGTACATAGTTTTTATCATTAAAGTGTATCGTGCAAGAGACGGCATTTGCTTTCAATTTAATAGTGACTGACGATTAGATTTCAATACGAGATTGGATTTGCGTCCTGAACAATTTGTAGGAAAGAAACCACACAGTTTCATGTTTTTAATTTTCCATTTTCTTTTGATGTGATTAATGACCAATCTGAATGGGATTCTCACTCAAATGTTCTGAAGTCTGATGCCTTCATTCATCAATTAGATTTCGCGCAGGTTATTGAAATTAGTGCTTTTCCGTAGAAGAAATACTTACTAGTCTCTATAACGCATACTGTGTGCTCAAGACATCAAGTAGACAAATTATAGTTCCACCCTTATGTGTAAAAGAAAAGGAGCTAGTGAAGATGCAGCTCGTATAACAGAAGCATTCCCAGTAAGCATGACCATCTACATTCTTTATAAACAAAGTATTTTCAGGTTGTATTGAGCACTCGACGAAAAACATTAGAAAACACCAGTGCCCGTGAACTTTGGCTAGTAACGACATGAAAGTAGCAACACAATCAGTATTTTTGCACTGATGGTAAATGTTACATCACACAGCAGAAATATTTTGCATCGGACTTCCTGGAAAATGTGTAGTGTCGTTAAAGAAATCCTTTTTCAAAAAAATGTTTTCAAACTGAATATTTAAAAGCTCAACATAGTGCCAGATGAAAAGATATTGTTACTAAAACTTGCAGGAAATAGTTCATTAGTCAGAAATCATGTACATAATAAAGATCGCGATTACCGCTGACTGAGGTTGAAAAGAATTTTTCCAGTCCGACATGTAGAATATGATATTTCGTCCAACCAAAAATTTTAATTCACGCCACTTTGCGAGAAAACTTAGCGTCAGAAAAGCTGGGAGGCACATGAAAAATTGTGATTGTGTCTACTGTATCTGGTGCAAAAATAATTTTTCAGATCTGACTTTTAGAAGCGTAAGTATACTGTTCCAAACGCCCCTAGCGCAAAAAATGGTACGTCTGCAAAAACAGACGTTATGTGAATTGTATTCATTATGGCTGAAGCTAATATGCCTTATGTGAATTGGCATAAGGCATATTAATTTCAGCCATAATGAATAAATGTTTGTTTATATTTTCCAGTTTGTTGGACTAGAGATATCGCAGGAGAAAAACTTAATTAGATACAAACATGTCGCCTAAACAAAACCTTTCAATTATCGCCTCCTAGAGCGAATGGCTTACAACAAAGTAAGTCAGGAATGCACATAAAAAATGGCATCCTAGCTATAACTATCGCATACGACAATTCTTTTGAAATCGGACATTCAGAAATCATCTAGCATTAGTATACATTTATACAACCTGGATGTAAAAGTGTGCATCCAGCAAACAAGAAACACAAAAAGTTTTGCAAATAGTTTTAGCTATAGATCCAAAAAGAGAGTAATACAGCATCATCATCAACCATTCTCAGCCGCCCCGGTGGCGTAGTGGTCTAAGCGTTAGTCTCTGATCTTTCGTCCGAAAGGGGTCCGGGTTCGAACCCCGGTTAGGCTTAGATGTTGTGTTTGTCTTACGGCAATCGTTCTCTCCCTTCCCTGGAACCAGTGACCCTAAAAATTAGAGACGGGCGACTGCTTATAGTCCATTGAGTTGCTCACGGTGGTCGTTAAACCTCCAATAAAAAAAACACACACACAAAAAAAAACATTCCCAATTTATTACTGGATGAAGGTCTTCACACAAGTCTCTTTCACAACCATGGGTAGAGCATTTCTCTACCATGTCATTCGAGCATGCTTTGGAATTTCATTTGGAAGACAAACTGCCAGCATGGTCCGAAACATGGCGCGTTTGAAGACGACCCTTGGTATATCAGTATTTAAGTCTGCAGTGCCGCCCCGGTGGCGCAGTGGTCTAAGCGATGGCCTCTGATCATTCGTCCGAACGGGGTCCGGGTTCGAATCCCAGTGAGGCATGGATGTTGTGTTTGTCTTACGGCACTGGTTCTCTCCCTTCCCTGGAACCAGTGACCCTAAATTAGGGTCGAGCGACTGCTTATAGCTCACTGAGTTGCTCACGGTGGTCGTTAAACCTCCAATCAAAAAAAATTCTGCAGTTAATTGGCGGATATGACTCGTCTCTTTGCTTGTACGGTTCTCGTCAGGTAAACCATCTGATTCACCAGCTGTTTTCGCCAGCAGGTTCGTATTACTGAAAGACCACCTCGGTAGATATGTATTCTAAGCGCTGGCTTCCGATCATTCGTCCGAGAGGGTCCGGGTTCGAATTCCGGTGAGGCCTTTCAGTAATACGAACCTGCTGGCGAAAACATCGGCTTTCTCCCACCTCCTTGGAACCAGTGGCTCTAAATCAATAACTGGCGATTTCTTAAAGCCCACAGAGTTGCTCACGGTGGTCGTTAAACCTCCAAAAATCAGTTCTTTTTAGGTGTCTTATCATTCATAATAAACTCGTACTACGGTTGTAAATGAAAAGCCCAGGAAGGCGGCCGTTTGTAAGATGCCCGAACCGGCACACCAGTGTATACTATATTAAATATAT
Organism: Macrothele yani; assembly: GCA_039090855.1. Lineage (NCBI taxonomy): Eukaryota > Metazoa > Arthropoda > Arachnida > Araneae > Macrothelidae > Macrothele > Macrothele yani. Next base: position 59,363,562 of record CM076997.1, on the reverse strand, counting down.
ACACTAAGTGCCAACATATACACTGAAGAGCAATTGAATTAGAGACAGCTGGCGTAATACAAATGTGGCGCTGTGGGCTGCCCTGTAAACGGAAACGACATGACGTATGCAGCGATCCGACGATATAAGGAGTGATGCGACGGGAATCAGAAAGAGTCGGACGCAGTATGGGTAAGACGAAGGGTCTACGCGCATTTGATCGTGGGCAAATTGTCGGGGCCCGATGAATGGGTAACTCCACCTCGGAAGTCGTGCAGGCACTGGGATTTTCACGAGCCACTGTGTCACGGGTGCACCGTGAGTACATCGAATCCGGCAAAACCATCCCTGCAAGGGCCAACTGCCGTGGACAACAGCGTGTGGATGAGCGGGGTCATCGTCGGCTAGCTCGCATTGTAACAGCGGATAGACGGGCTACAGTGCAAGAAATCGTTCGGCAATTTAACGCTGGTGCACAAAAACGTGTAGGCAGTCACCCCATCTAGAACCATCTCCTCGCTATGGGGTATAGCAGCCATCGTCCCACGAGGGTACCGCTGCTGACCGCACATCACAGGGTGCAAAGATTAGCATGGGAGCGGGAACTTCGCCACTGGACCCTAGACATGTGGGAAAATGTTGCCTGGACAGATGAGTCAAGATTCACGTTGATAAATGCGGATGGCAGGATACGAGTACGGCGCAAACCACATGAAGCGATGGATCCTTCTTGCCAGCAGGGTACTCTTCAAGCTGGTGGGGGTGGCATTCTCGTCTAGGGACTGTTTACGTGGACTGAAATGGGACCCCTGGTACGTGTGACATCGTCCCTCACAGGTCAACGTTACCAGGATATCCTGGACGACCATTTTCTCCCGTTTGTGCGTCTTCAACATCACACTGGGCACCTCATCCTGCAACAAGACAATGCACCGTGCCATCGCTTCCGAATTGTATCCGAATGGTTGGATGAACACTCCACCGACGTGACCTCGCTTCCTTGGCCAGCTAGGTCACCTGACCTCAATCCCATCGAGCACATCTGGGATGCCATCGAGAGAGATGACCTCCCTCCATCAAATCTTCGTGAACTGTGGGAGCTTGTTCAGAGGTCGTGAATCAGTATGGCTTCACAACGCTTCCGGTGTCTTGTCGAGTCCATGCCGAGACGAATCGCCGCCGTCATCAGGGCGAAAGGTGGTGCTACACGTTACTAGACAGGTATCTCTAATTCATTTGCTCTTCAGTGAATATCATCAACCATTATCAATAGATTACCACTGGCATAACGCAGTTGGCTAACGCGCTATGTTTAGTGTGCTCGAACACCCGGACGTTTCTGACGAGTGTTCGATCACGGTCCTATCGGCCATCTAGTCTGCGGTTTTTCCAGGGTTTTCCGCAGACTCCCCGAGTTTGGGGACGCGAATGCGTGTATGGGTCCCTCTGAAGTCTGCCCAAAAAGGACGCACTTAAACCCTTCATTGACAGGGTTTACCAGATGAGTGTCGATGCGCTGGTAGTAAAAATACCAGATGATTGTAATCTGCTGCCATCTGGTGGCCGGCTCCTACGGGCATTTGTCCTATAGTTGATGACGATAATTATCAATCCATAACTGGATCTAGTTCTGCCCAAGTCTATTCCACAAATTTCTGCCTTGATCCGGTTGTAACGTACCTACCTCAGAAGTGAGGCACATGCCAAAACCGCAACTCGCAGCGATGAGCCTTCGTCGGTGTAGTTCAGGCGGTAGAACAGTCGACTCCAGAGAAAGAAAGTGTGGTTTCGAAACTCATCACCGTGAAATGAGTTTATTTTCACACGGTCTCCTTTATGTCATGTAATTCTGGCATGCTTTCGAATTTAATCCACCCACTTCTCATGTGTCCTTCTTCTGGGTCTTTTTCTGTCCCTTGGAATCCATTCCAGTTTGGTATTTCAGTTGCCCAACGGTGGTTAGATCTTCTAGAAATATATAATGGAAGATGGGTGGAAGAAATTCGAAAGTATGTGGGAGTAACGTGGAGGGGACTAGCACAAGGCAGACCGTTCTGGAAGAAACTTGGGGAGACTTTCGTCCAGCAGCGGATTGATAATGGTTGACAATGATGATGATGATGATGATATATATATATATATATATATATATATATATATAACTTGGATGCCAAGGTCAGCATCAGATGGCAGCCTAGTCCGGTCCTCCGGGGATTCTTAGCACCCTCTGCCTTCATGTCGCACTGGCCGCTGCCTTGGCCAGGTACATTCCAGCTGCCGGAGACTGAGGGCCAAGATTTAAGTTGTGGAGTCATTTTGGAGGGGTTTGGCCATAACTCACCACGCTGGCCAAGCGGGTTGGTGAGTGTGGGATAGCATTTCCTCTAATCCCGATGGTATAGTTATACCGCTATTGGCGGTCGTCAGAGCCCCTTTAGTGGGAACAGGATGTACCAGGAGAAGGCGGGGTTGACATTTGTCAAGGAGAGGCTGTGATGTTACGCATCACCTGACCTGACCTTGGCTACATATAACGGACGCTCCTATCTTCAGATTCAAGGCTTCTTGAATTGGAAGAGGAACTACAAAGGATCAAGTGGGACATCTTCGGGCTAAGTGAGGTAAGGAGAAAAGGAGAAGATCTCATTGAACTGAAAAGTGGACATCTCTTCTACTATCGTGGGACAGATACTGGCAGAACTAGTGCTGTTGGATTTATAATAAACAAGAAACTGAAGGATAAAGTTGTAGAAGTTGAAAGTTCCTCTGACAGAGCTGCACGACTCGTTATGCAACTCTCGAGAAGATACCAGGCTCAGATTATTCAAACTTATGCACCCACCACAAGTCATGCTAAAGAAGAAATTGAAGAATTTTATGAGGAAATTCGTGATCTAAATAATAAAGGTAAGCAGCACTTGAAGATAATTATGGGAGATTTCAATGCAAGAATAGGGCAATGGCAACAGAATGAAACTTCAGTAGGTAAATTCGGTCACGGCAACAGAAACCAGCGTGGAAATACTCTCGTAGAGTTTGCAGAGGCAGAAGGGTTTATCATCTTGAACTCCTTTTTCAAGAAAAAGCCACACAGGAAATGGACATGGAGACATCCAAATGGGACAACAAGTGAAATTGATTTTATTATGTGTAACAAAAAATTCGTCATAGAAGACTGCAGTGTGCTAAACAAGTTCAACACAGGCAGTGACCATAGATTGGTGAGATGTAAGATGCACCTCAACACCAAACTCGAACGTAGCAAGCTCATAAGACAAACAAAATGTATTGACATAACCAACCTTAAAAAACACCATAATACCTTCAAATTGGAACTGAAGAACAGATTCTCTGCTTTAGAAGGCCTAACATCGGAAGAAGTGGATATTTCTGAACAGAAAAGTAACCAAAGCTCTTATGGAAACAGCAACAAAATTAGCTGGGTCTAAGAACAAATTGTATGTGAACAAATTATCAGGAAAAACCAAAATGTTGATGCAAAAAAGAAGAGAGATGAGGACAACTAAAGAAGATGTGACTTCCAAAGTGGAATATATAGAGCTATGCAAGACAGTACGCAAAAGTATCACTGAAGACGTAAGGAAATTCAACTGTGAACTAGTAAGGAAAGCAATTGAAAACAACCAAAGCCTAAAGATAGCAAAAGGACATCTCAGTAAGGGAAAAAAACAGATTATGGCACTGAGAAAAGAAGATGGTTCTGTAACAAGAAATAGAAGCGAAATTTTGACAAGAGTGAAAGATTTCTACTCCAAATTATATGAAAGGGATGATACATGTACTCCAGACATCATGAAAGGTACCAGTACCAGAGTTCTTCCAGTCCTTCCAGCAGAAGTTGCACATGCAATCAAGAACATGAAGCGGGGAAAAGCTCCAGGAGAAGATGGAATTACTGTAGACATCATACAAGAAGCAAGTGGAGAAATCGAAACAGTACTCGCCCAAATTTTCACTCGATGCCTTAATGAAGGGAAAATTCCTGAGGATTGGAACAACGCTACAATGATCTTGCTACATAAAAAAGGTGACATTGAGGATCTCAGGAACTACAGACCTATCAGCCTCCTATCAGTGGTTTATAAAATCTTCACTAAAGTTCTTTCACACCGCTTGAAGGTGACACTGGACATGGCTCAACCGAGAGAACAAGCTGGATTCAGGAGTGGCTACAGCACAATAGATCATATCCACGTACTGAGAGAACTAATTGAAAGAGCGAGGGAATATGAACTTCCATTGTGCATGGCTTTTATCGATTATGAAAAAGCCTTTGATTCGGTGAAACCATCAGCAGTTGCAATGGCTCTGAAATCCTGCGGTATTGAAGATGCATACATTAATATTATTAATAACATCTATGAAAATGCAAGTGCAAAGATTCAGCTGTTTGAAAATACAACACACATAAAAATTGGAAAAGGAGTGAGACAAGGTGACACCATATCTTCGAAGCTCTTTAATGCCACATTGGAAAATGTCTTTCAATCACTGAACTGGGAAAACAAAGGGATAAAGATTAATGGAGATTATCTAACCCACCTTCGTTTTGCTGATGACATAGTCATTTTTGCAACTACCCCATCAGAGCTACAGAGTATGATCCAGGAACTTGCTGACAAGAGTAAAGAAGTGGGATTAAAAATGAACTTTCAGAAGACAAAAGTGATGTTCAATGCTTTTACAAGAAATGAAGATTTATCGATTGATGGAGAAAAGCTGGAGATAACAGACACATACGTTTATCTTGGACAGCAGATATCAAGTGAGGGTCACATTGGTGAAGAAATTAATCGGCGTACAAAACTTGCCTGGAGAGCTTTTGGAAGAAACAGCATAATTTTCAAGAGCAATATGCCATTATGTCTTAAAAGAAAAGTGTTTGATCAATGCATCCTTCCAGTGCTTACGTATGGTGCAGAGACGTGGACCTTAGCTAAAAGAGACATACAAAGGCTGCAGACAACTCAAAGAATCATGGAGAGGTGCATGCTTGGTGTAACCAGAAGAGATAAGAAGAGGAACACGTGGATCCGAAAAATGACAAGAGTGGAAGACATCATGATCAGAGTTAAATCCCTGAAATGGCAATGGGCTGGACATACTGCCAGAAGAACAGACCATCGATGGACAGCCGAAATTTTAGATTGGATTCCATGGGACAGGAAAAGACCCAGAAGAAGACCACATGGAAGATGGGTGGATGAAATTCGAAAGTATGCGGGAGTGACATGGAGGAGACTCGCACAAGACAGACCGTTGTGGAGGAAACTTGGGGAGACCTTCATCCAGCAGTGGATTGATAATGGTTGACAATGATGATGATGATGATGATGATAACTTGGATGGAGAGCTTTTGGAAGAAACAGTACAATTTTTAAGAGCAGTATGCCATTATGTCTTAAAAGAAAAGTGTTTAATCAATGCATCCTGCCAGTGCTTACGTATCGAGCAGAGACATGGACCTTAACTAAAAAAGACATACAAAAACTGCAGACAACTCAAAGTAGCAGGGACAGATGCATGCTTGGTGTAACCAGACAATATAAGAAGAGGAACGTATGGATAAGGAAAATGACAGGAGCTGACGACATCATGACCAGAGTGAAATCACTGAAATGGCAACGGGCTGGACATATTGCCAGAAGAGCGGACCACCGATGGACAACCGAAATTTTAGACTGGATTCCGAGAGACAGGAAAAGACCCAGAAGAAGACCCCATGGGAGATGGAAGGATGAAATTCGAAAGCATGCTGGAGTGGCATGTAGGAGACAGGTCCAAGAGAGACAATTATGTTAGAAATTTGGGGAGGCGTTCATCCAGCAGTGGATTGATAATGGTTGATGATGATAATGATATATATATATATATTTTTTTAACACAAAAAATTTTGACAAAAAAAGGCTAATACCATGAGAATACCGAAGGAAGCTAAACCTCATGTAGTAGCTTATATAGAATGAAAATATTACAGAAGAAAATTAATTTTTTTTTTTAAAAAAAGGAACTTCAAAACAAGTGAAACTTAGAACAGGTTGCCGTCATCAGGAGAGCATCAACCTGTTGGAGTGGCCTTCCTAGTACCAACAAAACGACAAAGCAAGCCATAATTGTCGGTTGGTCATGCTCCCTAGGCCACAAAACCAAATTCTAATAAGCACAAAATTCCAAGAATCAAATTCATAAAACTAAAAAAAAAAAAAAAAGAAATTAAAAGCTTACCAGCAGAACAAAACCTGCCATGACAAAAGTCAAACCAGACTGAACAGAGCACCCACAAGAACCCAAATATACACACTGATATAAAAGGTGGTCACGGTTAATCAACTACCTGGTAAGCCAAAAAATGTGTGAATTGACAAGATGCAAAGCTCTGTATGTAGATAGGATCTTCAGCTATTAGGGACCCACCAAATAGCACTTAATGTTACCTATATACTTAAAATTGTTAGGTCCTAGGTTAATAAAGCATGTCAATGTGTAATTTGAATCTCTTGGACACCGAATTATAGTTCAAAATTAAATGGTTAAAATGATGTTTTAAGAATTTTTTTAGGAAAATTGTTAGATTGCAATTTAGAAAGAAGAGCTTTCAGATTTTTAACAAGTAAGAACTGTGTAGAGCAAATTTTAGCTATTCTATGAAACTGGGAGATGATTAGATTGCGATGTATAACTTTTGAAATGTTGGATGACCAGTGAGTGTAGTGAGTGATATCAAACTCAAAAGAGTTTTTTTATCAAATAAATTGACCACACCACTTCCCTCCTCGTCCACCTGAGCCTCTAAATCGAGGTAACAAACATAAGTAGACGATCTGTTGGTTTTTTCTAGGGTAAGGTCATCAGGATACAAGTCAGTGGCGCAACGCAAAAAGCCCGGAATGTTAATTACAATGATGTCATCAACATATCTTAGAGCAATCCCAGGTAAAGTATGATTGGCTGCATATTCACCATTATTTTTCCTATGCTATTACGCTCTAATAAGGTAACCATACCACATCGGTCTTCGCGTGGGTTATCAAGGACAGCGCTTGACCCTGAAGCAGGGGGGGGTCACAGCGAAAAGTGTGCTACAGCCTCTGGTGCCTGGACCTGAGGCAGAGGGGACCAGTGTTACTTTTAAGATACTGTCTCCATTTCAAGTTAATTTTGTTGAAGGTTATGCTTTTTCAGTTCCCCAATTTATTCCTCAGTTAAAATTTTCTAAAGGCAATGATGGCAGATGCAAGACATGTTGTTGTGCTCATTCTTCCAATCTTGGTGAAGATCATTCACCCAATTTTTGTAAAGCTGTCAATTTTGTATATTTGATTACTTGTGAAACCTGCCAATGTAGTTATGTTGGTCAGAGCAGTAATCCATTGCACATTCGTATTAACGGTCATAGGTCTGACATAAGAACCTTTAAAAGGAAATCTGATCGTGTGGTTCAACATTTTCAGTCACACGATTTCAGCAATGTTTCCATTAGAATTTTGTTCGTTGAGTCCGTGCTGGAAAACAGGTTAGTACTTGAGAACCTGTGCATGCTGCAATTCGAAACTCTCTTTCCGTATGGGCTTAACAAACTATTCAATTGTAAGCAGCTGAATCAAGGTACTTGTGTCTATCTCAAATTTAAATTTAAACCTTTTGCCGTTTCTCAAAGAAAAACAAGGGGTAGTAGAGGTAGCAGAAAGAACTCATCGGTTCGGGTGAGCTTCGGTGATTTGGTTCATGAGCTTGACTGCCTTGAGGGCTACTTCGTTAAGCGTTGTCGTTCAAAAATCTTTGCTCTAAGTAACAAAAAAAATCAGGGTTTTTGACCAACTGCTTCGAAATTATGCCTTCGGCTCTGAACACATTGGAATTTTGATCGGTGACCTTCTTGCGTACCGACTTTCCACTTTTCGTAGTAATTTCACAGCTCACGTTATCAGGAAGTACTGCGTTATTAATTACTGTTATGAGTCCATTGATTTTATAGGCTTAAAGTCAATTTTGCATAAACGTTCGGATATTTTCCCTCTCGGAAATGAGGTGAAATTGGTGACCTGTTTCCGCTATGAAAAACCGCTTGGTCGTCGTATTTTTAACTACAGGCAAACCGTTGCTGATTTGAAGTCTTTAAGCAGCAATGAGGATGACAGCTGTCACTGTCATCTTGACAGATTCAGTAAATTTGTCAACCCTTACCACGGTCATATCGTTACTGGTGACCTGGACATAGTGCCTTCTCGGGAATTACGCACACTTATGTCTCTGGGCACTAAATACAGGTTGATACCTCGATTCAAAACTAAGAAATGTGTTTCTATTCTACGCAGTAATTTTTTACAATGCGCACTAAAGCTTTCTTATGAGTTTGATTTGCCCCTCGAAGCCTTTAAGAAATGGCTGGATTCTGTATTATGTGACATTCGTCATGAGCTCGACAAGTTAAAGAGTTCTGGTGTTTGTACCCGGCAGCCACATAATTTTGCTTTGATTAATTCACAAATTCACGAACTTCAAAACTTATTCACTATTTCTCCAGTAGATAAGGCTGGTAATAACTTTGCCTTCTTTTGTAAACAGTTCTATCGCGATCTCCTAATACAGGAGATGAATACCACGGATACTTACACCCCGGTTTCTCAAAACCATAAAGACATTGTTAAAAAAATAATCGCTCTGCATAAAAGGATAAGGCTTAATGTGTCCAACTTAAACTTTCCTTTTATTTATGCTATCCCAAAGTTTCACAAGGAATCTTTTTCCTTCCGTTTCATTACTATAGTGGACGCAGTTGTAATAATAGTAAAGCGGGTGGGTTGCTTCAGAGATACTTGTCCGTGGCTCTTCGCAGGTTGGGTTCGACTTGGATTATTGGGAGCAATAACAGGGTATTGGAGACACTTGGCTCGGTGACTGTCACATCTGTGGATACTTACGATTTTAAAAACCTCTACACGTCAATTTCATTGAAGGATCAGTGGCAGGTAGCCCTAAACATACATACGAAGTTCGAGCCCGGGACTACAGAACAGTATTGGCATTTCCTACTGGATTTCTGTATTAATAACAATTTCGTTACCGTGGGCGATGGGCTTTACCTCCAAACTCGTGGTATCCCGATGGGCAGTCGCTTTTCTAGCAGTTTGGCTAATCTCTATCTACATTTTTTTGAGGATAGATATTTTGCCAATCATCCTTTACCTGGGATTGCTCTAAGATATGTTGATTACATCATTGTAATTAACATTCCGGGCTTTTGCGTTGCGCCGCTGACTTGTATCCTGACGACCTTACCCTAGAAAAAACCAACAGATGGGCTACTTATGTTCGTTACCTCGATTTAGAGGTTCAGGCGGACGAGGAGGGAAGTGGTGTGGTGAATTTATTTAATAAAAGAAACTCCTTTCAGTTTCATATCATTCACTACACTCACTGGTCATCCAACATTTCAAATGTTATACATCGCAATCTACTCATCTCTCAGTTTTATAGAATAGCTAAAATTTGCTCTACACAGTTCTTACTTGTAAAAAGTCGGAAAGCTCTTCTTCCTAAATTGCAATCTAACAATTTTCCTAAAAAAATTCTTAAAACATCATTTTCCCCATTTAATTTTTAACTATAATTCGGTGTTCAAGAGATTCAAATTACACATTGACATGCTTTATGAACCTAGGATCTAACAATTTTAAGTATATAGGTAACATTAAGTGCTATTTGGTGGGTCCCTAATAGCTGAAGATCTTATCTACATACACAGTTTTGCATCTTGTCAATTCACACATTTTTTGGCTTACCAGGTAGTTGATTAACCGTGACCACGTTTTTTATCAGTGTATATATTTGGGTTCTTGTGGGTGCTCTGTTCAGTCTTCTTTGATTTTTTGTCATGGCAGGTTTTGTTCTGCTGGTAAGCTTTTAATTTCTTTTTGTTTTTAGTTTTATAAATTTGATTCTTGGAATTTTGTGCTTATTAGAATTTGGTTTTGTGGCCTAGGGAGCATGACCAACCGACAATTTTGGCTTGCCTTGTCGTTTTGTTGGTACTAGGAAGGCCACTCCCACAGGTTGATGCTCTCCTGATGACGGCAACCAAAAATAGGGCAACGGCAACAGAATGAAACTTCAGTAGGTAAATTCGGTCACGGCAACAGAAACCAGCGTGGAAATACTCTCGTTGAGTTTGCAGAGGCTTTTCATCTTGGGTTTTTCATCTTGAACTCCTTCTTCAAGAAAAAGCCACACAGGAAATGGACATGGAGACATCCAAATGGGATGACAAGTGAAATTGATTTTATTATGTGTAACAAAAAATTCGTCATAGAAGACTGCAGTGTGCTAAACAAGTTCAACACAGGTAGTGACCATAGATTGGTGAGATGTAAGATGCACCTCAACACTAAACTTGAACGTGGCAAGCTCATAAGACAAACAAAATCTATTGACATAACCAACCTTAAAAAACACCATAATACCTTCAAGTTGGAACTGAAGAACAGGTTCTCTGCTTTAGAAGGCCTAACATCGGAAAAAGTGGACATCTCTGAAGTTAACAGAAAAGTAACCAAAGCTCTTATGGAAACAGCAACAAAATTAGCTGGGTCTAAGAACAAGTTGCATGTAAATAAATTATCAGGAAAAACGAAAATGTTGATGCAAAAAAGAAGAGAGATGAGGACAACTGAAGAAGATGTGACTTCCAAAGTGGAATATATAGAGCTATGCAAGACAGTACGAAAAAGTATCACTGAAGACGTAAGAAAATTCAACTGTGAACTAGTGAGGAAAGCAATTGAAAACAACCAAAGCCTAAAGATAGCAAAGGGACATCTCAGTAAGGGAAGAAAACAGATTATGGCACTGAGAAAAGAAGATGGTTCTGTAACAAGAAATAGAGGCGAAATTTTGACAAGAGTGAAAGATTTCTACTCCAAATTATATGAAAGGGATGATACATGCACTCCAGACATCATGAAAGATACCAGTACCAGAGTTCCTCCAGTCCTTCCAGCAGAAGTTGCACATGCAATCAAGAACATGAAGCGGGGAAAAGCTCCAGGAGAAGATGGAATTACTGTAGACATCATACAAGAAGCAAGTGGAGAAATCGAAACAGTACTCGCCCAAATTTTCACTCGATGCCTTAATGAAGGAAAGATTCCTGAGGATTGGAACACCGCTACAATGATCCTGCTACATAAGAAAGGTGACATTGAGGATCTCGGAAACTACAGACCTATCAGCCTCCTATCAGTAGTTTATAAAATCTTCACTAAAGTTCTTTCACACCGCTTGAAGGTAACACTGGACATGGCTCAACCGAGAGAACAAGCTGGATTCAGGAGTGGCTACAGCACAATAGATCATATCCATGTGCTGAGAGAACTAATTGAAAGAGCGAGGGAATATGAACTTCCATTGTGCATGGCTTTTATCGATTATGAAAAAGCCTTTGATTCGGTGAAACCATCAGCAGTTACAATGGCTCTGAAAACCTGCGGTATTGAAGATGCATACATTAATATTATTAATAACATCTATGAAAATGCAAGTGCAAAGATTAGGCTGTTTGAAAATACAACACACATAAAAATTGGAAAGGGAGTGAGACAAGGTGACACCATATCTCCGAAGCTCTTTAATGCCACATTGGAGGGTGTTTTTCAGTCACTGAGCTGGGAAAACAAGGGGATAAAGATTAATGGAGATTATCTAACCCACCTACGTTTTGCTGATGACGTAGTCATTTTTGCAACTAGCCCATCAGAGCTGCAGAGTATAATCCAGGAACTTGCTGACAAGAGTAAAGAAGTGGGATTAAAAATGAACTTTCAGAAGACAAAAGTGATGCTCAATGCTTTTACAAGAAATGAAGATTTATCGATTGATGGAGAAAAGCTGGAGATAACAGACACGTACGTTTATCTTGGACAGCAGATATAAAGTGAGGGTCACATTGATGAAGAAATTAATCGGCGTACAAAACTTACCTGGAGAGCTTTTGGAAGAAACAGCATAATTTTCAAGAGCAATATGCCATTATGTCTTAAAAGAAAAGTGTTTGATCAATGCATCCTTCCAGTGCTTACGTATGGTGCAGAGACGTGGACCTTAACTAAAAGAGACATACAAAGGCTGCAGACAACTCAAAGCAGCATGGAGAGGTGCATACTTGGTGTAACCAGGAGAGATAAGAAGAGGAACTCGTGGATCCGAAAAATGACAAGAGTGGAAGACATCATGATCAGAGTTAAATCCCTGAAATGGCAGTGGGCTGGACATACTGCCAGAAGGACAGATCATCGATGGACAGCCGAAATTTTAGATTGGATTCCAAGGGACAGGAAAAGACCCAGAAGAAGACCACATGGGAGATGGGTGGATGAAATTCGAAAGTATGCAGGGGTGACATGGAGGAGACTGGCACAAGACAGACCGTTGTGGAGGAAACTTGGGGAGACCTTCGTCCAGCAGTGGGTTGATAATGGTTGACGATGATGATGATGATGATATATATATATGGGATGTTAGGTCAGGTGATGCGTAACATCACAGCCTCTCCTTGACAAATGTCAACCCCGCCTTCTCGTGGTGCATCCTGTTCCCACTAATGAGGCTCTGACGACCGCCAATAGCGGTATAACTATACCGTCGGGATTAGAAGAAATGCTATCACACACTCACCAACCCGCTTGGCCAGTGTGGTGAGTTATGGCCAAACCCCTCCAAAATGACTCCACAACTTAAATGTAGGCCCTCAGTCTCCGGCAGCTTTAATGTAGCTGGTCAAGGCAGCGGCCAGTGTGACATGAAGGCAGAGGGTGCTAAGAATCCCCGGAGGACCGGACTAGGCTGCCATCTGATGCTGACCTTGGCTACGTATAATGGACGCTCCCTTTCTTCTGATTCAAGGCTTCTTGAATTGGAAGAGGAACTACAAAGGATCAAGTGGGACATCGTCGGGCTAAGTGAGGTAAGGAGAAAAGGAGAAGATTTCATTGAACTGAAAAGTGGACATCTCTTCTACTATCGTGGGACAGATACTGGCAGAACTAGTGGTGTTGGATTTACAATAAACAAGAAACTGAGGGATAAAGTTGTAGAAGTTGAAAGTTCCTCTGACAGAGCTACACGACTAGTTATCCAACTCTCGAAAAGTTACCAGGCTCAGATTATTCAAACTTATGCGCCAACCACAAGTCATCTTGAAGAAGAAATTGAAGAATTTTATGAGGAAATTCTTCATCTAAATAATAAAGGTAAGCAACACTTGAAGATAATTATGGGAGATTTCAAAGCAAAAATAGGGCAACAGCAACAGAATGGAACTTCAGTAGGTAAATTCGGTCACGGCAACAGAAACCAGCGTGGAAATACTCTCGTTGAGTTTGCAGAGGCAGAAGGGTTTTTCATCTTGAACTCCTTTTTCAAGAAAAAGCCACACAGGAAATGGACATGGAGACATCCAAATGGGACGACAAGTGAAATTGATTTTATTATGTGTAACAAAAAATTCGTCATAGAAGACTGCAGTGTGCTAAACAAGTTCAACACAGGTAGTGACCATAGATTGGTGAGATGTAAGATGCACCACAACACTTAAACTCGAACGTGGCAAGCTCATAAGACAAGCAAAATGTATTGACATAACCAACCTTAAAAAACACCATAATACCTTCAAGTTGGAATTGAAGAACAGATTCTCTGCTTTAGAAGGCCTAACATCGGAAGAAGTGGGTATTTCTAAAGTTAACAGAAAAGTAACCAAAACTCTTATGGAAACAGCAACAAAATTGGCTGGGTCTAAGAACAAGTTGCATGTGAACATATTATCAGGAAAAACAAAAATGTTGATGCAAAAAAGAAGAGAGATGAGGACAACTAAAGAAGATGTGACTTCCAAAGTGGAATATATAGAGCTATGCAAGACAGTACGAAAAAGTATCACTGAAGACGTAAGGAAATTCAACTGTGAACTAGTAAGGAAAGCAATTGAAAACAATCAAAGCCTAAAGATAGCAAAGGGACATCTCAGTAAGGGAAGAAAACAGATTATGGCACTGAGAAAAGAAGATGGTTCTGTAACACGAATTAGAGGCAAAATTTTGACAAGAGTGAAAGATTTCTACTCCAAATTATATGAAAGGGATGATACATGTACTCCAGACATCATGAAAGGTACCAGTACCAGAGTTCTTCCAGTCCTTCCAGCAGAAATTGCACATGCAATCAAGAACATGAAACGGGGAAAAGCTCCAGGAGAATATGGAATTACTGTAGACATCATACAAGAAGCAAGTGGAGAAATCGAAACAGTACTCTCCCAAATTTTCACTCTATGCCCTAATGAAGGGAAGATTCCTGAGGATTGGAACAAAGTTACAATGATCCTGCTACATAAAAAAGGTGACATTGAGGATCTTAGGAACTACAGACCTATCAGCCTCCTATCAGTGGTTTATAAAATCTTCACTAAAGTTCTTTCACACCGCTTGAAGGTAACACTGGACATGGCTCAACCGAGAGAAGGAGCTGGATTCAGGAGTGGCTACAGCACAATAGATCATATCCACGTACTGAGAGAACTAATGGAATGAGCGAGGGAATATGAACATCCATTGTGCGTGGCTTTTATCGATTATGAAAAAGCCTTTGATTCGGTGAAATCATCAACAGTTACAATGGCTCTGTAATCCTGTGGTATTGAAGATGCATACATTAATATTATTAATAACATCTATGAAAATGCAAGTGCAAAGATTCGGCTGTTTGAAAATACAACACACATAAAAATTGGAAAGGGAGTGAGACAAGGTGACACCATATCTCCGAAGCTCTTTAATGCCACATTGGAAAATGTCTTTCAATCACTGAACTGGGAAAACAAAGGGATAAAGATTAATGGAGATTATCTAACTCACCTTCGTTTTGCTGATGACGTAGTCTTTTTGCAACTAGCCCATCAGAGCTGCAGAGTATGATCCAGGAACTTGCTGACAAGAGTAAAGAAGTGGGATTAAAAATGAACTTTCAGAAGACAAAAGGGATGTTCAATGCTTTTACAAGAAATGAAGATTTATCGTTTGATGGAGAAAAGCTGGAGATAACAGACACGTACGTTTATCTTGGACAGCAGATATCAAGTGAGGGTCACATTGATGAAGAAATTAATCGGCGTACAAAACTTGCTTGGAGAACTTTTGGAAGAAGCAGCATAATTTTAAAGAACAATATGCCATTATGTCTTAAAAGAAAAGTGTTTGGTCAATGCATCCTTCCAGTGCTTACGTATGGTGCAGAGACGTGGACCTTAACTAAAAGAGACATGCAAAGGCTGCAGACAACTCAAAGAGCATGGAGAGATGCATGCTTGGTGTAACCAGAAGAGATAAGAAGAGGAACTCGTGGATCCGAAAAATGACAAGAGTGGAAGACATCATGGTCAGAGTTAAATCCCTGAAATGGCATTGGGCTGGACATACTGCCAGAAGGACAGACCATCGATGGACAGCCGAAATTTTAGATTGGACTCCAAGGGACAGGAAAAGACCCAGAAGAAGACCACATGGGCGATTGGTGGATGAAATTCGAAAGTATGCGGGAGTGACATGGAGGAGACTGGCACAAGACAGACCGTTGTGGAGGAAACTTGGGGAGACCTTCGTCCAGCAGTGGATCGATAATGGTTGACAATGATGATGATGATGATGATATATATATATATATATATATATATATGTGTGTGTGTGTGTGTGTGTGTGTGTGTGACCACCATTCTGAACTGAAATACTAGAATGGATATGGAGAGACAGGAAAATATACAGAAGAAGACCACATGGATTCGAGGACGAAATTTGGAAGTATGTCCGAATGACATGGAACAGACAGAGTTGTGGAAGAGACTTATGGAAACCTTCTTCCAGCAGCGGATTGAGAATGGATGATGATGGTATATGTACATAAATATATGCGTGTCAGTGGCGTATATTCGAGGCTAGCTAGACTAGCTGCGAAGCCCAGAGAATGCACAAATAAAAGTCAATTAAATATACACTAATAAAAGTCAATTATCAACGGTATTAAGACATGTCGATGATTTCGCTGCGAAAAAAACACGTACGGATTTGCTTCTTTAACTCAGTCTCACGAGCGAAACCAACGGTATAACTCAAGGAGCTCTTCCAGAGGCTTTGCAGTTCTGATTCGAAAACCTTCCGTACGATCGCCTGCTAGCGTTTCCATGACGACATGAATCAGCTGGTAGAGGGGAATAAGCCAATACTTTGGGCAACGGTTTGCTCAGAAAAAAGAGGACGTCTTAGACTATCTCAGTCACTCGCGTACTCCCGCCCATAAGAGTGTTTCCCGACAGTTGTTTATGTGAAGTGTCAATGAATTAAAATCAGAGTTATTATATCTGAAATTCGTGGCTTTGTTGGATTCGAACTGTTTTGATAAATTTTGTGAAAGCTTCCCTGCCTGAACATCTGCTGTCAGAACTTAAAGAACTCTATGCTTCAAATTTTGATACAGCTCGACTAAAAAATGAACTGAGGGTGTTTTATTCCCTTGATGAATACTAAAACAACTCAGTAACAGACATTACTTGTTACATAAAGTTGAATAAATTGGACAAAGGGTTTAGGAAGGTGTACAAATTAGCAGACCTAATATTAAAGTTTCCATCAACAACTGCAACTGCATTAAAAAGAATCAAGATATATCTTAGAGCCACACAAGGACATGTACATTTGAGCAACTTTGCTGATTTGTCAATAGAGGGAAACATTCTTTTTAAATATGTAAAAGTACTGGGAAGAAACTTTTTATGAAAACGTAACCCTCAAGTTCACACAAAAGGAAAGAAGAATGGAGTTCATGTTCAAATAAAGTATTCCAATCCTAATCCTCATAATTATTTGGTATCATGTTAGCAATAGCATGTACCTAAAATGAGTTACTTCTATTACTGAACAATTAAAAATTAAACTTCGCAATTAAAAAAACAGTACTGTAGGGGGAGGGGAATAGCCCAGGTCTCGGACCCAGGATACGACACTGATGTGTGTCTGTAAACAAACTGTCGAAATTTAAGCAATTCGTTTTAAAATTTTAGATACTTAAATACATCGTTTCCAAATTAAGATATTAAAGATTTTTATATTACCAAGCTTAATATTTCAACGCATTTCATGACTTCTTATCAGGTCTTAACGTAATGCAAATTAGAAAAATCTATTATTTGTAACTTACTGGATTTGTATACCCATGCTATTCAGTCGCACATATGAAGTACGGAAATAGTACATTAAATCATTAAGCAATTTTTGCTTCTTATGAAATTAAAGAGGTAACATTTACTGAGGGAAATATTTGTGTGAAATTTAACAAAAGCTGCTACTCTCCATTTTGCCATTTTGTATAAAATTCGAAGGAATTTGATTTCACTTGCTTTCCGAGATCTTGGAGTTAAAAGCTTAAAGTTACCTTTTTCGTAGGAAAATACTCCAAACAAGTTGAAGGAACTATTACTGCAGTTTTTGGTGAAACTATCATCACAATATTTGAAGGAAGTAATGCATTGATAAAATGAATCGCAATGTTATATTGACGGAGAAAAAGTTTTTTTGACAAATATAGTTACCTGTCTTTTTTGGTATCCAGAAGCTTAGCGACCCCGAACCATTTTGATTTGGACAACTCCTTTTCCATGTTATGCTGTATTTAAAAATTATAGTAAATCTGGAGTTCATATAAAATATCCCCAATAAATATCAGGAAACAAGTTGATGAAGTAGCTCATATGACATGCGCTAACGGATCATGCAGAGTTAGTCGTCTATGGGAAGTGGGAGAAATAATTTGCACCTCTCTGAGTAAAAACTTCCAGTTCACTTTTTGTTTCGAATTAGCCACTTTTTCACGAGCCACCGAGCTGCAAACTGGTCAAAAAAATCACCGCCATGAGCAACATGTTCCGGTGGATAACACAACGGAATGCTAATGTCGAAAGGAAACTGTGTCGCGACCCCGTCACGTTAAGGCTCAAATATCGCAAACCACAATCAGGTTACGAGTGAAAGGCTTTTCAACGATGTTTCTACTTTTTATTATCGCTCTTATCCCCCTCATTTCCCCTTCCCTCCTATTGGTGAATCTTTCAAGTGTCAAACAGGAAATTACTTTGTTAAAATGAACAAAAAGAAACGATACCTAAAAACTAGAACAGTATAAGCAGGTGCTTTCCAAAACAAGCAAAGCAAATTATTTGGTGTATAGATTATGAAACGCTTCCCAACATACCAACACAGAGTTTCACCATTCATCATCTTTTATTTATTTTCGGAGAAAGATATATTACATAAGCAAGAATTGTAATATTACATAAGCAAGAATTGTAATCTTGAGTTCTTGATTGTGAATGCTTGGTAATACATATTTAAATCCATAATAATACAAGAAAGATAACACCGAATTTTCGGGTGTAATAAGCACGTCTTTTGAATCCGTTCTGACGCAAATTAAATTTATCAAAGCTATTCAAAGTCAATGGAACCGGTATGGAAAACAATAGTATCTGACGGAAGAAAGAAGTTTTTCAATCGGGTTTTTAATCCCTCAGATATTGCTGTAAACGGAATTGTGAGCTTACACCCTCTGGTTGCAGATTTGTGCGTTAAGAAAAACATGAATTTATATGAGAAACATTTCGCACCGGAAACGCTCTCCAACACAGAAAGAATTTTTCAAATCGGACTCTTAGAAACAGAGAGATATCGACAAAAATAAGATGTGACTTTACGTCCCCTGGTGGGAAAACCATTCATTATTTTAGGAAGAAAGTATCTCAAAAGCTTTTTCCATATGAGCACTATCGGTCCAAGAAAAAAAAAATTAGTCGAGTTTTCAGGAGCCCAGAGTTTGCTACAAATACATCAGAAGCAGAAATGAACACTTATGTCCCCTAGTGAACAAACCATTCTTTACCAAACATTAGAAATTATGTGAAAAATATTTTCCATCAGGTCTTGTATGCGATACAAGGAAGAATTTTTGAAATCGGAGTTTTAGAAGCAGAAATTACGCACAAAACGCAATTTGCCTTTCTGCCCCCTAGCGGAAAATCTATGCTTTACTTAAAAATTTTGAATTTATAGGAAAAACATTTCACATCGGAAACACTATCCAACAAAGAAAGAATTTTTCAAATCGGACTCCTAGAAGTAGAGATATTGACAAAAATAAGATATACATCTACGCCCCTGGCGTAGAAACCATGCATTATTTCAAAAACAAAATGTTCCTAAAAGGTTTGTCGACGTGAGTAGTATCGGTCAACAAACCACTTATTTTTCATTCGAAATTTTAGAAGCTCATATTTTGCTGCAAATGCATCAGAAGCGGAAATTAAAACTTACGCCACCTGGTGGCCAAACCAGTTTTTACAAAAATTAGAGGTTATGTGCAATGGATTTCCCATCAGGAGCTGTATCCGGTGCAGAAAGAATTTTTCAAATAGGAGATTTAGAAGCAGAGATATAGGGGGGGGGGGGGAGATTTATCTTTACGCCCCATAGCGAAATTTTTGACATTATATGAAAAACATGTCACACTGGAAACACTATCCAATAAAGAAGGAATTTTTCCAATCGGACTCCTAGAAGTAGAGATATTGACAAAAATTTAGATATACATCTACGCCCCCTGGCGTGGAAACCATGCATTATTTTAAGAAGAAAATGTTTCTAAAAGGTTTGTCGACATGAGTACTATCGGTCTACAAACAACGAATTTTTTCAATCGAGAATTTAGAAGCTCATATTTTGCGCAAATACATCAGAAGCGGAAATTAGGATATACGCCCCCTGGTGGCCAAACTATTTTTTACCAAAATTAGAAATTATGTGCAAACGATTTCCCGTCAGGAGTTGTATCCGGTGCAGAAAGAATTTTTCAAATCGAAGATTTAAAAGCAGATATACAGGAGGGAAAGCAATTTACCCTTACGCCCCCTAGCGGAAAGTCTATGAAGTAATTGAAAATTTTTAAATTATATGAAAAACATGTCACACTGGAGACAGTATCCAACAAAGAAGGAATTTTTCAAATCGGGGCTCCTAGAAGTAGAGATATTGACAAAAATTAGATATACATCTACGCCCCCTGGCGGAGAAACTGTTGAATATTTTAAGAATAAATGTTACGAAAATGTTTATTGATGTGAGTGGCATCAGTCCACGAAAGAATGTTTTCAATCGATATTTTAGAAGCTCAGATTTTATGGCAAATACATCAGAAGCAAAAATTAACACTTACTCCCCTGGTGGCTAAAGTATTCTGTACCAAAAATTTGAAATTATATGCAAAAGATTTTCCACCAGGAGGTGTATCCGCTGAAGAAAAAAATATTTTCAAATCGGAGTTTTACAAGAAGAGTTATCGGGAAAAATGTAATTTACTTTTACGCTCCCTAGCGGAAAATCTATGCGTAATTTGAAACAAGTATCTATATCTAAAATACTCTTCGACATAAATGGAATCGAAAGATAAAAGAATTTTTTTCAATCGGATGTTTTGAAGCAAATATGTGGAATAAAACGTATTTTTGAATTCGACATCATCTGCATTTACGTAAAAAAAAAAAAAACGAAAGGAAGGATCATCATTTGCATATTTCAAACTTCCGAATGCAAAAAGAATTTTTCAAATCGGACTAATAGTTGCAGAGATTCCGTGGGTACAGACGGACAGACGGACTGACGGACGGACAAACCGATAACAGAAGCACGATCTTTTTTTACAAAAGACGTGTTAAAAAGACAGAAAACCAGAATCGAAGGACAAGGTCATATAAAGCCTAACAAAATTTTACTGAGAGGTTATGATTCTGAATTTTCGTCCTTAGGTTTTTGGTTCGAGTGCGGTTTGAAACATAGGTCTTTATTGCAGGTTCTTTCTTATCATCCGAATGAGTATTTCCTCCCAATATTTGATACTAACGAGTTTGTACGTTCTACTCCCAAATTGCATAACATGTCGTGTAATACAATCATTGTAAGTATTCGCAATGTTAGTTTACAGTAAATTCCCTCCTGGACGTACTATTTGGACCTATTAATTACGCAAAACACATAAAATGGAATCGAAAGATAAAAGATTTTTTTCAATCGGATGCTTTGAAGCAAATATGTGGAATAAAACGTATTTTTGAATTCGACATCATCTGCATTTACGCCCCCTAGCGGCGAAATTGTACATCGTAAAAAAAAAAACGAAATAAAGGATCGTCATTCGTATATTTCAAGCTTCCTAATGCAAAAAGAATGTTTCAAATCGGACTTATAGTTGCAGAGATGTCGTGGGTACAGACGGACGGACGGACGGACAAACCGGTAACATAAGCACGATCTTTTTTACAAAAGACGTGCTAAAAAGAGAACCTGCATGTGTGGGTATAAGGAAAAATGTCCACGGAAATATTGCGCACAGAAAAAATGCCCACTTCTCGAATATGGAATAATATGCAGCTATACCGTGATGTGTTCTTACGTCTGTTAGAAACATCAGGTCTTTTTAGCACGTCTTTTGTAAAAAAAGATCGTGCTTCTGTTATCGCGTTGTCCGTCCGTCCGTCCGTCCGTCCGTCCGTCTGTACCCACGGTATCTCTGCAACTATTACTCCCATTTGAAAAATTCTTTTTGCATTCGGAAGCTTGAAATATGCGAATGATGATCCTTCATTACGTTTTTTTTTTTACGATGTACAATTTTGTCGCTAGGGGGCGTAAATGCAGATGATAACGAATTCAAAATTACGTTTTAATCCACATATTTGCTTCTAAACATCCGATTGAAAAAATTATTTTATCTTTCGATTCCATTTATGTCGAAGAGTGTTTTAGATATAGTTTCATTTTCAAATTAAGCACAGATTTACCGCTAGGGAGCGTAAAAGTAAATTACATTTTTCCCGATAACTCTTCTCCTAAAACCCCGATTTGAAAAATCTTTTTTCAGCGGATACATCTCCTAATGGAAAATCTTTTACATATAATTTCGATATTTTGGTAAAGAATACTTTGGCCACCAGGGGCGTAAGTGTTAATTTTTGCTTCTGATATATTTGCTATAAAATCTGAGCTTCTATAATATCGATTGAAAAATTCTTTCGTGGACTGATTCCACTCACATCGATAAACCTTTTCGGAATATTTTCTTCCTAAAATATCCCACAGTTTCTCCGCCAGGGAGCGTAGATGTATATCTTATTTTTGTCAATATCTCTACTTCTAGAAGTCTGATTTGAAAAATTCCTTCTTTGTTGGATAGTGTTTTCCGTGTGACATGTTTTTCATATAATTTCAAAATTTTCAAGTAATTCATAGACTTTCCGCTAGGGTGAGTAAAGGTAAATTGCGTTTCGCCCTATATCTCTGCTTCTAAATCTCCGATTTGAAAAAATCTTTCTGCACCGGATACAGCTCCTAATGGGAAATCGTTTGCACATAATTTCTAATTTTTGTGAAATAATGGTTTGGGCACCAGGGGGCGTAAATCTTAATTTCCGCTTCTGATGTATTTGCAGCAAAATATCAGCTTCTAAATCCTCGATTAAAAAAACGTCGTTTGTAGACCAATACTACTCATGTCGACAAACCTTTTAGGAACATTTTCTTCTTAAAATAGTGCATATTTTCTATGCCAGAGGGCATAGATGTATATCTTATTTTTGTCAATATCTCTACTTCTAAGAGTACGATTTGAAAAATTCCTTCTTTGTTGGATAGTGTTTTCAGTATGGCATGTGCTTCATATAATTTCAAAATTTTGTAGTAATTCATAGACTTTCCGCTAGGGGGCGTAAAGCTAAATTGCGTTTCTCCCTATATCTCTGCTTCTATATCTCAGATTTGAAAAAATCTTTCTGCACCGGATACAGCTCCTGATGGGAAATCGTTTGCACATAATTTCTAATTTTTGTAAAAAAAAAATGGTTTGGCCACCAGGGGGGCGTAAACCTTAGTTTCCGCATCTGAGTATTTGCAGCAAAATATGAGCTTCTAAAATCTCGATCGAAGAAAAAATCGTTTGTAGACCCAACTACTCATGTCAACAAACCTTTTAAAACATTTTCTTCTCAACTGCGCCAGGGTGCGTAGACGTATATCTTATTTTTGTCAATATCTCGACTTCTAGGAGTCCGATTTAAAAATTTCTTCTTTGTTGGACAGTGTTTCTAGTGTGATATGTTTTTCGTAAAAATTCAAAATTTTCAAGTAATTCATAGACTTTCCGCTAGCGGGCGTAAAGGTAAATTGCGTTTCCCACTATTTCTCTGCTTCTAAACCTCCGATTTGAAAAATTTCTTCTGCACCGGATACAGCTCCTGATGAGAAATCCTTTGCACATAATTTCTAATTTTTGTAAAAAATGGTATGGCCATCAGGAGGCGTAAGTCTTAATTTCCACTTCTGATGTATTTGCAGCAAAATATGAGCTTCTAAAATCTCGATTGAAAAAAAAGTCTTTTGTTGACCGATGCTACTCATGTCGACAAACCTTTTAGGAACACTTTCTTCTTGAAATAATGCATGGTTTCTACGGCAGGGGGCGTAGATGTATATCTTGTTTTTGTCATTATATCTACTTCTAAAAGTCCAATTTGAAAAATTCTTTCGTTGTTGGATAATGTTTCCAATGCAAAATGTTTTTCCTATAAATTCATTTTCACGTAAATCATTTAAGACTTTCCGCTAGAACGCATAATGGTAAATTGCGTTTTCTGCTCCTAAAACTCCGATTTGAAAAATTCTTCCTGTATCGCATACAAGACCTGATGGAAAATATTTTTCACTTAATTTCTAATGTTTTGTAAAGAATGGTTTGGCCACCAGGGGTCATAAGTGTTAATTTCTGCTTCTGATGTATTTGTAGCAAAATCTTAGGACCTGAAAGCTCGACTAAATTTTTTTTCTTGGACCGATACCGCTCATATGGATAAACCTTTTGAGAATACTTTCTTCCTAAAATAATGCATGGTTTTCCCACCAGGGGACGTAAATTCACATCTTATTTTTGTCGATAACTCTGTTTCTAAGAGTTTGTAAGCTCAAAATTCCGTTTACACCAATATCTGAGGGATTAAAGGCCCGATTGAAAAACTTCTTTCTTCCGCCAGATACTATTGTTTTCCATACCGGTTCCATTGCCTTTGAATAGCTTTGATAAATTTAATTTGCATCAGAGCGGATTCAAAAGACGTGCTTATTACACCCGAAAATTCGGTGTCATCTTTCTTGTTTAATTTCACGAAGAAATATCTTGATTTCAACTGAGCAATCGGTAAAACTAGTCATAACATTTCCTCTGCTGAGACAGAACATTACCTAGCGTTACATGGACGTTGTACAGTTTGTTCCCAATATAGTAGAAGAGGCTTGTTCGAAGGAACACAACAGTTTTGTATTTTGAGAGTGTGAACATGGAATAAAATATTATGAAGAGCCGGTAACGCATTGAACCTAAAACGCATACGAAGTCTCTAGGCTTAGGATTTTTCAACAAAATTTAACTTTTGCCGTCGAATTTTAACTTGAGGAGCATTCAAATATAAGGTACATAGTAGGATTGAGATAGGAGAAGCAGCACATCTATCTTTAGCTGCTTGCGTGGCCAAAAAAAGGCTTCGGGAATTTTCAGTAGAATTTTTGTTGCATTTGGTATTTTTAAATAAGGAAGAAAAGGTAATAAGAGATGGCAATATATCAATCATCGGGTGCTTGAAGAGATCAGGCTACAGACCTTCTTGTAGTTATTTTGTAACTTCCCCGTTTGGAGCACTGAAAGTCGTGGTTTTATGAACTGGCATTTTCAAAATACCTTTCTAGGTTCGGACTTATTACTCTGGTGCACCCTCAAACCAGAACTTATGTGATAAATTGTTTGTGAGGTGGAAGTTCTTTTGATTTTGCCATGTATTTAAAACTTATTCAGTGGGTGGCGGGGGTGGGTTTAATTCAAGTAGCTTCTCTTGTAATGCACCACTTCTTAATTTCCCGTGAGTAGCATTACCTTAGGGGTAGTTACTGTTCGTGGATGAGCCTCTTCTGCCATTTTCGGGACAAACTACGATGTTCTTGTCATGTTAGTTAAGTTGTGTGGTTAAGCACAGGAAGTGGCCTGACTAGTTTTGTCGATTGCTTAGTTAAAATTAAGATACGAAGGTTGGATATAAAATAGTGATAATACTGTCCCGACGTTGCTAATGCACACGAGAGGGCGTTGTTATTCTAAGAACTTGTAGTGTGAGGGCGTTGCAGTTCCAAGCACACAATTTCACCAGTGCAAGGCTTAAAGAAGGAATTATACGCAAGGTTAAAGTATCGTTGTCAAATGGGACCGCCCCAAAGAAATGTTTTCTAAGTTAGAACAATGTGCATGGATCAAAATCGAAATGGCGCGTGGAAGGAACGCTACGGAATGTAATCAAGGTCTCCGGAAAACATGTGATAACCAAGCATTACTATACTAAACGGTGGAAGGATGGGGGACAGCGTTAAGCCGAAATTGCGATAGAGTGAGCGATATGGTACATTCAGGTTGGCCTAGCATCAAAGACCATCTCGTGAAGTTGATGCAATCACTGATGGCGGTGGATCGACGATGGACAGCAAGACAGCCGCAGAGGTAGGAATATTCCCCCAAAACAGTTTTGCACGTGTTGGAGGACGTGCTTGGTTACCACAAAATTGCAGCACGACGGGTGCCTCATCACCTTATTGAGGTTCAGAAATAGCACCGCTACGCCCTTACCAGTGTGCATTTCGAACGTAACACCAGAGAAGGTGGCGTGTTCCTGGAGAAAATCATCGCTCTGGATGACACGTGGGCGAGGTCGTACGAACCAGAACTAAAACGACAGTCCAATGAATGGCTGAATCCGTCGCCTTCCGGGCGCAAACAAGTTCGCCACGAACCCGGGAATCTCAAAGTGATGCTGATAGTGGCCAATAATGTCCAGGGTGTTATACTCTTCATGTAGTTCCGCAGCACCGGACTGTTAACACTCAGTGCTACTAACATTTTCTGAAACATCATCTTCACCCTGCTCTGCGGCGAAAGCAGCCAAATTTCCGAACAATGTAAGGAATTTGTTAGCACGGTGGCAGTGGCAGTTGCTCGAACATCCGCCCTATTCCCGCGACATCAGCCCATGTGACTTTGATCTCTTCACAAGACTGAAAGAAACACTGCGAGGAAAGCGTTTTTGAACAAGAGCTGAAATCCTTCGAGAGCTAGGGCGCCCGTGTACTGACATCAACAAAAACAGTTTGCTATTCAGCTCCTTCCAGATGTGTGGCAGAAGGTTATCAATATGGTAGATTATATTGAAGGGATGTAAACTTATTCTGCTCTGTGAATAAATATTTTGGGAGATACAGGTATGTTGTCAATTTTTTATATGAAACCATCGTATTTCTTCATGAAATTAAAAAAGAGTTCGATTACTTTTCACTATGGTCCGAGTTGTATTGGCCAGTTTCAAGTTGAAATCCAAAATGGGGAGGGGGGAGGGCTTGCTCAGAGCAAAATTATTTATCATGCTATTCCTACGGAACTAGAGAAACGACTGAGAACGCATACATAACCTTCAACTTACGTGCGCTGGCATTGGCGCTTGAAAATGTTCCTGTCAGTCATGAATCACAAGAAGGTTCTGGGTAGTGATGGACCATTCGTGAACGACTCGTTCACAACGAATGGCTCTTCACCGTGAATGGTGAAGGGTTCGCTCTTACTGCTGTCAATGATCATTCAATCCGCCATTATTGCAAGCTACACTGAAGTCGCACCACTTTTAATTTTCTTTCGTCCCCACGAGTTCGGAAACGAATTCCCAATACGAAAAATAATGTTTTGAATTAATAAGGGTTAACTGTCATGTGAGTGAGCAATCTACTAGGAAATATGGTGAACTTAAGAATGGGAATCATATGTGAATGCCATCCATTTGAGTGGTGTCAGCTGACTCTTCCCGAGGAGTGAATCATTCATCGCGAACGGCGGAGAGCTAACGCTCTTTTGGGCAGTGTGCCAATTTCTGCTGTGGCCTTAAAAGCGCTCTGATCGCAAACACGAGATCCCTGCAAAGAATGATTTACTCAGTGAGCTTAGTGACAACCTGGAAATTGAAAGGGTATTCGTGTGAACGATCATTCGTGAATGACTCTTTTGCGTGAATGATGAGTGAACTCCCAAGAAGGAATTATTTATTCCATCACTAATTCTGGGTATTGTTACTCCATTGGTGGTGAGAATTTTTCCTGAAACTAAATGAGCGTCGCTTGCCCGATGCATGCAGTGCTTCACTGACGGGCTCGGGTGGTGTATGTGGGTAGAATGTTTCACTAAGATTCATAAAGGATTATACAGGGTGTTTGTCAAGCTCATTTTCATTAAAAAAATTCTGAAAGAGGAAATTCATGGATGCAGTCAGAATTGAAAAAACAGAAAGGGCGAAATGCCAGAAAAAAGGGAACATTTTTACACTTAATGAAAAGACAATTAACGTTTATAAAGGGGTATTAGGAGCTTATAAGTGAGATTATTTTCGTATTTATATATTCTGAAGATACTAATACTGCATTACCAAGTAGATTTACGCAAACAGATTGCATAAAAATGAATATTATTTGTAGTAACGGGCGTTAGGATGTGGTATTCACAACACAGTCATTCGCTGTAGTAAAATTCAGAATAAGCATATTGCATCTTACACGTTATACCCGGGCAGCTCCAGGCTTAAACATTGAATATCGCTTTCAAGATAAAGGTCAGGGTTCAATGGCAACATATTTCTACTTATAGAAATCCGCTTCCTTTTATTCGTTATCAAAGCACGTTACTAGTAGGCAGAGATACTCGTAAGTCGTAACTTCTTTCATAACAATACACTGACTAGAATTCACTCAATAATTTCTCATCATAAACGTCGGCAATTAGCTCTCTGCATGTAACATACAGCCTTGCTCATGTTAACATTGCACTTCGAATACAATCTGCTGCTTGCTCACCTCAACATTGCACGTTGAATACTGCACACCCAGCTCTCAGAACACTTTATTTACGTTAATTGCCTCCTGAGCCATCTGTCAGAATTCAAATTTTTACTAGCTCGTCGGGAGATGCTTTGTGGCGTTAAGTTAGAAAATATATAACGAGAAGAAACCAAATGTGCATAGAAACACTGAAACTCAAAAGGATGGTCAAATTTGAAGTATATGTCATAAACTATTAGAATAGTTTAGGATTCACAAACGTGTACTTAAGACTACACACCAGCTACTTCCATATCTTTTTAAAAGGTGGAAAAGCATTTCCCTTCGGGAAATTCTTGTGAACTTAAATGCATAGAAATTAAAAACAGCTTCGCTGATTTTGCAGTTTCTAGAGCTCTTTCACTGAAAAACTTTAATTTGTCCTTAGGTTTGTAGCTTTTAGAAGACGCTTCTTGTGGAAGCTGCAGGTGGATGACAGTGTGGCATTCGAATCATCTCCTTTATTATCTCGTAAAAGGAAAATCTTGCTTTAATAGTCTTACTAGCTAGCTTTAAAATGTAGGACATAAAAACGACATTATACTGGAAGTTACTCTATAGAATTAAGTAAGAACGAAAACGGTCAATGAATAGTAAATGTCTTCAATAAAGGATACTTATCTGCTCTGGCCAAACGCCAAACGACTTTGTGATAATGGTATGTTTTGTTGAATTGCAAATTTATTCATTTCATTTTTTAACTACATATTCATAAAATAATACACACACACACACACACACACACACACACACACACACACACACACACACACACACACACACACACACACACACACATCTATGATGAACTTACAGAAAACAAAATTAACGAACAATGTTTTTTCAAGACTTGAAAATTTAGATTTTGATGGAAAAAATTTAGAAGTGGCAGCACAACATTTACCTCGAACAACTGATACCAATATCAACCGAGAGAAACGTCGAAGAAGAAACTGAAAGATGTGTAAAACTTGACTGGAGAGCTTCTGGAAGAAACTGTAAAATTTTCAAGAACAAATTACCATTATGTTTAAAAGAAAATTGTTTAATCAATGCATCCTTCCAGTTCTTACTTATGGACGAGAGACATGGATCTTACCTAATTAAAAGGAAATACAGAGGCTACGGACAACTCAAAGAAGCATGGAGAGATATATGCTTGGGATAATCAAGTAAGATAGAAAATGGAACTCATGGATCAGAAAAATTAGTTGATGGCATCATGATCAAAGCAAATACCCTCAAGTAGCAACGGGATAAACATAGTTATAAATCAATCAACCACGTTGAACAACTGGAATGCTAGACCATATTCCAAGGGATAGGTAAAGACCTAGAAGAAGACCACGTCGGAGTTGCGTGGATGAAATTCCAAAGCATGCCGGAGTGACAGGGAAGTAGTAGAAAAGGACGGATTCTGGCTAAAACCGGAGCCATAGACTTAACATTAGGTGTCGGCCGGAGCAGCCGGAGCCAGCCGGAGCCAGCCGGAGCAAGCTGCAGCCGAGCGAACGGATGGGGGCGTGGTCAGTAGCAGTCTCCAATTCCCCGCTGCAATTTTTCCCCCTCGACCGAAGTGTGTGCTTATCTCCGAAGATAGTAGTATTTATTGGACTTTGTCGAATTTTGGGGGAAATCAATGAAGGTTTATTCCTTTTTTTTTAATTTAATGAAGATTTATTCATTATTTATTTTCCCCTCTCTCGACCCCATCCCCTTAGGTTATTGTTATGTAAAACGTTTTTTCCCTCGTAATTTGTTGATGTATTTTTTTTTCAATTAATTTTCATGAATTCCTCATGTGTCTTCCCTAATGAAAATTATGTAGGGTAAGTATTAATTAATAATTTCTCTGTTATTTTCTCGAATAATACGGTCATGTCCTCATCTCAAGAAATGTTATTATATCTTATTTTTGTTCATAAATGTTTGATTTTGAGGGATGGCAACGCCCGAGTGGGAAAGGGGTTGGATATAGGGGGATGGCAACTCGATGTGTTGCCCCCTAGCGGTGCTTCTTGGAACTTTCGATTGATCTTTGATTTTGAGGGATGGCAACGCCCGAGTGGGAAAGGGGTTGGATATAGGGGGATGTCAACTCGATGTGCTGCCCCCTAGCGGTGCTTCTTGGAACTTTCGATTGATCTTTGATTTTGAGGGATGGCAACGCCCGAGTGGGTAAGGGGTTGGTTATAGGGGGATGTCAACTCGATGTGCTGCCCCCTAGCGGTGCTTCTTGGAACTTTCGATTGATCTTTGGTTTTGAGGGATGGCAACGCCCGAGTGGGAAAGGGGTTGGATATAGGGGGATGTCAACTCGATGTGCTGTCCCCTAGCGGTGCTTCTTGGAACTTTCGATTGATCTTTGATTTAGAGGGATGGCAACTGCCGAGTGGGAAAGGGCACTGCGTAGGTGTTAGATATGATGATGCTTCTTGGAACTTTATTATTTCGATGGATCTTTGATTTTGAGGGATGGCAACGACTGAGTGGGGTCCGTTGGGAATTTTTGCATTTATTCCTGTGGTTTGCAAGCAAGATTTCCCCCCTCTTCAATACTATTTTTCCCCCGGAGGAAATTTTTACGTAACGATGCTGGGGAATTTTCTTTCCAAGGGAATAAAAATGCTCCTAAGGTCTTAGCGAGGTTCTAACTCACGATGATTTGGTTTCCAAAAATAGTCAGGGGGTCAAATGGTTTTCGTGTACTACGTATTCCCTATATATATATTTTTAAATTACTTTTACGTTATTTCTTCATGTGTTTTTATATATTTTTCGTGTGTTTTGAGGGAGTTTTTTCGTGTAGATGTAATGAATTTTCTGGGGAACTTTTCTTTTTCCTCCATTCAATTTTATTTCAGACCATGAGACGAGGAAATGCTTCTTTAGAAATTATTTCGTTCTTGTTCGCAGTAATTACTGGACATAGACTTCATGTTAATTCTGAGTCTTTCACCCCTGCAATAATATTTTCTCGTAATTATTTCGTATGTTCAAGAACTCTACAGATCTTTCCCAGTTAAAATTCTGCTCAAACAATATTTTCGGTCTTTATTTCCTTATAGCTTCCCAATTTCCGATATTTTTCTTCCTCTATCTTTGAAATTTCATTAAACTTCTCAATAGGTCAGGATTCTTTTTTTTTTCTTGGACAAACTTATGAGTCCTTTTATTTACACTATCTTTTTTTCCATTTCATTTCAGCAAACGATTATTTTAGATGCAACAAATCGTCAGATTTTGGTTTCCTTATATAGTATATTTTCCAACTTGCTTAAAAATATTCCTCAAAGCTTGCATGTATGTCAAATATACATTTTTTTTTTATTCTTTCGTAGTTAGCCATACTTTTCGTGGACTGCCTCGACAGGAAAGCATTCAATGTCAAGACATACAATCTAAAACCTTTTTCTTTCGATAAAATTTGTATTCTTTGGGCTGAATATTTTCCCGTCTCGTCCGAAAAAACATTCATTCTAGAGACAAAGCGACTAATTCCGTTCTTCCCATAAACATTATTTTTTTATTTATTTGATATTCAGAGTTGTATACATTTTCTATCCAAAAAAGAGATATATTTAATGTAAAGGTATATTCTTCCAAGCTGGGGAAATATATGCATATATTAGTTCATTTCCAGTTAAAGGAAATGCATCTTTATATTTCAATATGAAAAAAGAAGCCCTATAAGTGAAAGCTCAACCTAAAGACGGATAGATTGTTCCCACTCTCTCTACTCTATGACATTTCTTTACTGAATGAACCATGGCCTTTTTTTCATGAACTGCTTTAAAATCTTCGTTCTCACTTTACTATTGTCAGATTCCATGTCCCTTCAATTCTTTACTGAGAAACAGAAGCATTTATTCAATTTTAATTTATTAAGAGAGTAGAACTCTTTTAGGCTTTCGAAGTACTTTCAAGTCTTTCATTACGAAAATTTTCATTGTCATGAAAGAAGCCATAATCGAGATGATTTACTATCGTTTCAATGAAAGTGTTTACGCATTCATTGCTATGATGTCAGATTTCATTTTCTTATACTTCGAACAGAAATGAGTTTGAATCATTCGTCGAGAAAACATTTCTTTCATATATATATATATATATATATATTTTGCCTCCGAATCAAACGAACTCAAAAAATAAGAGACGCACTTTAATATTTTTTTCCTCTTATGAGAGGAATACGGGAATATGATACCAAAATTAAAGAATAAAGAATATCGACTTTCCTCCCAACACCTTACATCTACGTTTTTTTTTATTTTTTATTTTCAATAAGCTATTTCTATATTTTTACAACTGAATAGAATTATTTATTGAAAAATTCTAAGTAAGACGAAAAATGGTTTTGTTGATTTCCTAAGAGGATGATTTTGGAAATTTTCGTTTTCTGATAATTGTAAAAATCTCATAGAATAACATGGGAAAACTAGCATGCATAAAAGACTGTTTTGGATCGAGTAAATTGAAAGAATTTTACAAAGTTCATTTCAGAAAAGTACATTCCTTCCTAGTGTCAAAAACGAATCACTTCGTTTTTTCTAAGATACACTTTGGAATCTTATAAAAGTGCATAGGGTCAAAAACGATTTTGATGATTTTACTAAGATGACAGATTTCGGATTTCTTATGATAGAAAATACAGTGAATTTCCCATTGAATAACATGGGAAACTGCGAAATTTAAGAAGCACGTTTTCGTTCAAGTAAAATATTTTAAAAGTCTTTTTTCGAATCAGTTGAAAACAGACAGGGTGTGTTTCTGAACAGTTCATTATTTCCTAAAATCAAAACGAATCACTTCGTTTTTTTTCTGACGTGCGTTTCTGAAAGAAGTAAAAATAGTTTAGCTAGAAAATTGGAAATATATTTTTATGAATCCTAGACTGTTTATTTACGTATAGCTAGAGGGGTCTTCAGTGAGAGCACTTATTCTCTTTTCAAACTAAGAGAATGAAGTGTAGTCAGTTTGAAATAAAAATTCAAACTCCCCTAAATTTAGCCTTTTGTCCTGGTTTCGACTCAATACTGTAAAGCATTGCTCTCAGACCAGTTGAATTCCTGGCCCTTAATGAAATACATTAAGCCTTTCCCTTAAAAATAAGCAATCTCTTCTTCAATACCAGATCCCCAATAAATTTCTTTAAGAGTTATTCATTCACCCTTTTACTTTTAAAAACTTGAAATTCATTATTATTTAACTCATTACAAAAAATGAAACTCATTCATACAGAAAAAATATAAATGAATAAAAATAAATAAAGTAGTCCTAAAAAAGGACTGTTTTTCTGGGTCCCCTTCATACAGCTGCTCCATGGTCGGTATAAGGAATTTTTTTTTTGCCTGCTAATATCTCAGCACATTGACTCCACAGTCTCTAGCAAGTTCTTTACAATTATGCTTTCCAAGAACGCTTTGGACGGGACATGGTCTCCAGTGACTGCAACAAAAGATTCTGCTAGAATCTTGGGGTTAAGCAATGCAACGGCATCATCGAAATACTTTTGCCACTTGGATTCGGGGGTGGCATATGCACAGCTGTGGGCCGTGATGTTTGCGAATATGCGATTTGGGGGTTGGTGGCACTCCATACAATAATATAAGTTATTGACATGTTCCTGAAGGCGATCCCTTACCATGTCAGCAAGCATGATGAAAAACTCTTCATCTGAGATGGAAGCAACAGGGGAAGAAGTCCTTGGATGGTGCAAAACAGCCTTTCTAAAGACAGGTCCAAATAGTAGTTGAGTAATGCTGTCCCATATTTTTCCACATTGATCAATAAGAGTTCCAAATTGTTGACAAGTCAGCTTTATCGGAACAGGATTCAATCGACGAAAACCATGAATTCTGGGGAAAGCACTTCTAACGTGTAACTGCCAGAAGCATCTAAGAGGGAAGGACAGCAGGAAACGATAAGTTCACGATTAATTAAGATGTCACAATTCATGCCTTGAATCCAGTGTGATTTTCCCATGAATTTTCGGAACGTTGAAGCTGACATTGTTATTCCATTCTTAGAAGGGTAGAAAGATTCTCCATCTTTCCTATAACTTCGAATATGAACTCGGACCGTGTTGTTAAAATCGCATACTTTTGCAAACGTGTTTTCACCTAAATAAAAATGATGAGGTGCAAGATTTTTCATAGAAATTCTTGGGAGGATAACTTCTCCACACGATTTGGGCTTTAAAGGAACGGACTCACATACCTTCTTAGCGAGAGTAGCAGAAATTTCACCACTTTGCTTCATCGTGGAAATGGAATCGGTAGCGCTCAAAGCAACAGACAAAAATGAAGTGACTCGTTTGAAGACTAAAGACAAACTGAAGGAACAGCTCTTATTCTAAGTCAAAACTGAGAAGAGGTTGGAGTTCGTCACTTGTTTACTGCTTGAGAGGGAAAGAGCAGAGTCATGGGGTAAAGAACACTCGGTTATCTTCTTTCTAAAGGTCAAATTCAATCTAATGTTTGGAGCATTCTTTTGTCGAGGCAGACCATGACTCCAATACGAATTAGTTGGTGGCAGGATCTGTAGTAAAGTTCCAGATCTCAAAGATAAGGAAACTGGTTTAAACCCGTTTCGCTTGAAAACAAGAGTCTCTTTCCTGTCCGAGAGATACTGATGTAATACAAGACAAAGGATCTAATTCAGCTTCGTCATCACGGTTATCACCGATTTGGTTATCACCATTTCTTATAAAAGTGCATGGGGATCAAAAAACGATTTTGATGATTTTACTAAGATGACAGATTTCGGATTTCTTATGATAGAAAATACAGTGAATTTCCCATTGAATAACATGGGAAACTGCGAAATTTAAGAAGCACGTTTTCGTTCAAGTAAAATATTTTAAAAGTCTTTTTTCGAATCAGTTGAAAACAGACAGGGTGTGTTTCTGAACAGATCATTATTTCCTAAAATCAAAACGAATCACTTCGTTTTTTTCTGACGTGCGTTTCTGAAAGAAGTAAAAATAGTTTAGCTAGAAAATTGGAAATATATTTTTATGAATCCTAGACTGTTTATTTACGTATAGCTAGAGGGGTCTTCAGTGAGAGCACTTATTCTCTTTTCAAACTAAGAGAATGAAGTGTAGTCAGTTTGAAAAAAATTCAAACTCCCCTAAATTTAGCCTTTTGTCCTGGTTTCGACTCAATACTGTAAAGCATTGCTCTCAGACCAGTTGAATTCCTGGCCCTTAATGAAATACATTAAGCCTTTCCCTTAAAAATAAGCAATCTCTTCTTCAATACCAGATCCCCAATAAATTTCTTTAAGAGTTATTCATTCACCCTTTTACTTTTAAAACTTGAAGTTCATTATTATTTAACTCCTTACAAAAATGAAACACATTCACTCTTTTACTTTTAAAACTTGAAATTCATTATTATTTAACTCCTTACAAAAATGAAACACATTCACACTTTTACTTTTAAAATTATAGAAAAATAGATGCATTCTCCCACTATAAATTTTTTCCCTACCTCCTTCCCCGTTCCTTAAACCAAAAATTTAAGATAGTTCTAAAAAGAACTTTTTTTAGTTCTAAAAAGAACTTTTTAGTTCTAAAAAGAACTTTTTTTTCTCTGCTGTCTCCTCAATACATGTTTTTCACAGAACGCAGCAAGTCCTTTCCATATATTCCTTCCAAGAAGGCTTTGGATGGGATATTCTCACCAACGGTTTCAGCGAAGGAATCCGCTAAAGTCTTGGGGTCTAGCATTGCTACGGTCTCCTTGAAGTGTTCTTTAAACTTCGATTGGGGGTGGCATCAGTACATCTGTGGCCCATGAGGCTTTCAAGCATGCGATCCGGATTAAGGTGACACTGAATACAATAGAATAATTTTTCAGCATGCCCCTGAACGAGATCCGACACCACTTCAATAAGCATGAAGTAATACTCTTCGTTCGTTAGTGGAGAGGAAGGAACGGGGGGTGGAATCCTCTGATGAAGCAAGAGCTTCAAATTGTTCCCCATTCAGTTTGATGGAATTAGGGTTCAGTCGACGAAATCCATTGATCCGAGGAAAGCACCTCAAATATATAAGTGTGAGGTCCGTCCAAAGAAGGAGAGGCAGAAATAATTAGTTCTCTGTTGATTAGCATATCTTCATTTTCTCCATGCAACCAACGGACTTTTCTCATAAACTGAGGGAAGGTCAGAGCTGTCATGGTGATTCCATTCTTGGTGGGGAAAAAAGATTCCTGTTCATTCCTGTATCTTCTTACATGAACTCTGATTGTATTATGGAAATCAGACACTTTCACGAATGCGTTACCCCCTAAATGGAAATGATGAGGGGTTATATCATTCAAAGAAATTCCCAATTCAAATCAGAGTTCATGTAAGAAGATACAGGAATGAACAGGAATCTTTTTCCCCACCAAGAATGGAATCACCATGACAGCTCTGACCTTCCCTCAGTTTATGAGAAAAGTCCGTTGGTTGCATGGAGAAAATGAAGATATGCTAATCAACAGAGAACTAATTATTTCTGCCTCTCCTTCTTTGGACGGACCTCACACTTATATATTTGAGGTGCTTTCCCCTCGGATCAATGGATTTCGTCGACTGAACCCTAATTCCATCAAACTGAATGGGAACAATTTGAAGCTCTCGCTGATCAATGTGAGAAGATATGGACCAGCATTACTATTCTGCTATTTGGTCCAGTTTTTGCAAAGGGCGTTTTGCTTCATCAGAGGATTCCACCCCCGTTCCTTCCTCTCCACTAACGAACGAAGAGTATTACTTCATGCTTATTGAAGTGGTGTCGGATCTCGTTCAGGGGCATGCTGAAAAATTATTCTATTGTATTCAGTGTCACCTTAATCCGGATCGCATGCTTGAAAGCCTCATGGGCCACAGATGTACTGATGCCACCCCCAATCGAAGTTTAAAGAACACTTCAAGGAGACCGTAGCAATGCTAGACCCCAAGACTTTAGCGGATTCCTTCGCTGAAACCGTTGGTGAGAATATCCCATCCAAAGCCTTCTTGGAAGGAATATATGGAAAGGACTTGCTGCGTTCTGTGAAAAACATGTATTGAGGAGACAGCAGAGAAAAAAAGTTCTTTTAGAACTAAAAAGTTCTTTTAGAACTAAAAAAAGTTCTTTTAGAACTATCTTAAATTTTTGGTTTAAGGAACGGGGAAGGAGGTAGGGAAAAAATTTATAGTGGGAGAATGCATCTATTTTTCTATAATTTTAAAAGTAAAAGTGTGAATGTGTTTCATTTTTTGTAAGGAGTTAAATAATAATGAATTTCAAGTTTTAAAAGTAAAAGAGTGAATGTGTTTCATTTTTGTAAGGAGTTAAATAATAATGAACTTCAAGTTTTAAAAGTAAAAGGGTGAATGAATAACTCTTAAAGAAATTTATTGGGGATCTGGTATTGAAGAAGAGATTGCTTATTTTTAAGGGAAAGGCTTAATGTATTTCATTAAGGGCCAGGAATTCAACTGGTCTGAGAGCAATGCTTTACAGTATTGAGTCGAAACCAGGACAAAAGGCTAAATTTAGGGGAGTTTGAATTTTTTCAAACTGACTACACTTCATTCTCTTAGTTTGAAAAGAGAATAAGTGCTCTCACTGAAGACCCCTCTAGCTATACGTAAATAAACAGTCTAGGATTCATAAAAATATCTTTCCAATTTTCTAGCTAAACTATTTTTACTTCTTTCAGAAACGCATCGTCAGAAAAAAACGAAGTGATTCGTTTTGATTTTAGGAAATAATGATCTGTTCAGAAACACACCCTGTCTGTTTTCAACTGATTCGAAAAAAGACTTTTAAAATATTTTACTTGAACGAAAACGTGCTTCTTAAATTTCGCAGTTTCCCATGTTATTCAATGGGAAATTCACTGTATTTTCTATCATAAGAAATCCGAAATCTGTCATCTTAGTAAAATCATCAAAATCGTTTTTTGATCCCCATGCACTTTTATAAGAAATGGTGATAACCAAATCGGTGATAACCGTGATGACGAAGCTGAATTAGATCCTTTGTCTTGTATTACATCAGTATCTCTCGGACAGGAAAGAGACTCTTGTTTTCAAGCGAAACGGGTTTAAACCAGTTTCCTTATCTTTGAGATCTGGAACTTTACTACAGATCCTGCCACCAACTAATTCGTATTGGAGTCATGGTCTGCCTCGACAAAAGAATGCTCCAAACATTAGATTGAATTTGACCTTTAGAAAGAAGATAACCGAGTGTTCTTTACCCCATGACTCTGCTCTTTCCCTCTCAAGCAGTAAACAAGTGACGAACTCCAACCTCTTCTCAGTTTTGACTTAGAATAAGAGCTGTTCCTTCAGTTTGTCTTTAGTCTTCAAACGAGTCACTTCATTTTTGTCTGTTGCTTTGAGCGCTACCGATTCCATTTCCACGATGAAGCAAAGTGGTGAAATTTCTGCTACTCTCGCTAAGAAGGTATGTGAGTCCGTTCCTTTAAAGCCCAAATCGTGTGGGGAAGTTATCCTCCCAAGAATTTCTATGAAAAATCTTGCACCTCATCATTTTTATTTAGGTGAAAACACGTTTGCAAAAGTATGCGATTTTAACAACACGGTCCGAGTTCATATTCGAAGTTATAGGAAAGATGGAGAATCTTTCTACCCTTCTAAGAATGGAATAACAATGTCAGCTTCAACGTTCCGAAAATTCATGGGAAAATCACACTGGATTCAAGGCATGAATTGTGACATCTTAATTAATCGTGAACTTATCGTTTCCTGCTGTCCTTCCCTCTTAGATGCTTCTGGCAGTTACACGTTAGAAGTGCTTTCCCCAGAATTCATGGTTTTCGTCGATTGAATCCTGTTCCGATAAAGCTGACTTGTCAACAATTTGGAACTCTTATTGATCAATGTGGAAAAATATGGGACAGCATTACTCAACTACTATTTGGACCTGTCTTTAGAAAGGCTGTTTTGCACCATCCAAGGACTTCTTCCCCTGTTGCTTCCATCTCAGATGAAGAGTTTTTCATCATGCTTGCTGACATGGTAAGGGATCGCCTTCAGGAACATGTCAATAACTTATATTATTGTATGGAGTGCCACCAACCCCCAAATCGCATATTCGCAAACATCACGGCCCACAGCTGTGCATATGCCACCCCCGAATCCAAGTGGCAAAAGTATTTCGATGATGCCGTTGCATTGCTTAACCCCAAGATTCTAGCAGAATCTTTTGTTGCAGTCACTGGAGACCATGTCCCGTCCAAAGCGTTCTTGGAAAGCATAATTGTAAAGAACTTGCTAGAGACTGTGAAGTCAATGTGCTGAGATATTAGCAGGCAAAAAAAAATCCTTATACCGACCATGGAGCAGCTGTATGAAGGGGACCCAGAAAAACAGTCCTTTTTTAGGACTACTTTATTTATTTTTATTCATTTATATTTTTTCTGTATGAATGAGTTTCATTTTTTGTAATGAGTTAAATAATAATGAATTTCAAGTTTTTAAAAGTAAAAGGGTGAATGAATAACTCTTAAAGAAATTTATTGGGGATCTGGTATTGAAGAAGAGATTGCTTATTTTTAAGGGAAAGGCTTAATGTATTTCATTAAGGGCCAGGAATTCAACTGGTCTGAGAGCAATGCTTTACAGTATTGAGTCGAAACCAGGACAAAAGGCTAAATTTAGGGGAGTTTGAATTTTTATTTCAAACTGACTACACTTCATTCTCTTAGTTTGAAAAGAGAATAAGTGCTCTCACTGAAGACCCCTCTAGCTATACGTAAATAAACAGTCTAGGATTCATAAAAATATCTTTCCAATTTTCTAGCTAAACTATTTTTACTTCTTTCAGAAACGCACGTCAGAAAAAAAACGAAGTGATTCGTTTTGATTTTAGGAAATAATGAACTGTTCAGAAACACACCCTGTCTGTTTTCAACTGATTCGAAAAAAGACTTTTAAAATATTTTACTTGAACGAAAACGTGCTTCTTAAATTTCGCAGTTTCCCATGTTATTCAATGGGAAATTCACTGTATTTTCTATCATAAGAAATCCGAAATCTGTCATCTTAGTAAAATCATCAAAATCGTTTTTGACCCTATGCACTTTTATAAGATTCCAAAGTGTATCTTAGAAAAAACGAAGTGATTCGTTTTTGACACTAGGAAGGAATGTACTTTTCTGAAATGAACTTTGTAAAATTCTTTCAATTTACTCGATCCAAAACAGTCTTTTATGCATGCTAGTTTTCCCATGTTATTCTATGAGATTTTTACAATTATCAGAAAACGAAAATTTCCAAAACCATCCTCTTAGGAAATCAACAAAACCATTTTTCGTCTTACTTAGAATTTTTCAATAAATAATTCTATTCAGTTGTAAAAATATAGAAATAGCTTATTGAAAATAAAAAAAACAAAAAAAAACGTAGATGTAAGGTGTTGGGAGGAAAGTCGATATTCTTTATTCTTTAGTTTTGGTATCATATTCCCGTATTCCTCTCATAAGAGGAAAAAAAAATATTAAAGTGCGTCTCTTATTTTTTGAGTTCGTTTGATTCGGAGGCAATATATATATATATATATATATATATATATGAAAGAAATGTTTTCTCGACGAATGATTCAAACTCATTTCTGTTCGAAGTATAAGAAAATGAAATCTGACATCATAGCAATGAATGCGTAAACACTTTCATTGAAACGATAGTAAATCATCTCGATTATGGCTTCTTTCATGACAATGAAAATTTTCGTAATGAAAGACTTGAAAGTACTTCGAAAGCCTAAAAGAGTTCTACTCTCTTAATAAATTAAAATTGAATAAATGCTTCTGTTTCTCAGTAAAGAACTGAAGGGACATGGAATCTGACAATAGTAAAGTGAGAACGAAGATTTTAAAGCAGTTCATGAAAAAAAGGCCATGGTTCATTCAGTAAAGAAATGTCATAGAGTAGAGAGAGTGGGAACAATCTATCCGTCTTTAGGTTGAGCTTTCACTTATAGGGCTTCTTTTTTCATATTGAAATATAAAGATGCATTTCCTTTAACTGGAAATGAACTAATATATACATATATTTCCCCAGCTTGGAAGAATATACCTTTACATTAAATATATCTCTTTTTTGGATAGAAAATGTATACAACTCTGAATATCAAATAAATAAAAAAATAATGTTTATGGGAAGAACCGAATTAGTCGCTTTGTCTCTAGAATGAATGTTTTTTCGGACGAGACGGGAAAATATTCAGCCCAAAGAATACAAATTTTATCGAAAGAAAAAGGTTTTAGATTGTATGTCTTGACATTGAATGCTTTCCTGTCGAGGCAGTCCACGAAAAGTATGGCTAACTACGAAAGAATAAAAAAAAATGTATATTTGACATACATGCAAGCTTTGAGGAATATTTTTAAGCAAGTTGGAAAATATACTATATAAGGAAACCAAAATCTGACGATTTGTTGCATCTAAAATAATCGTTTGCTGAAATGAAATGGAAAAAAAAAAGATAGTGTAAATAAAAGGACTCATAAGTTTGTCCAAGAAAAAAAAAAAGAATCCTGACCTATTGAGAAGTTTAATGAAATTTCAAAGATAGAGGAAGAAAAATATCGGAAATTGGGAAGCTATAATATTGTTTGAGCAGAATTTTAACTGGGAAAGATCTGTAGAGTTCTTGAACATACGAAAAAATTACGAGAAAATATTATTGCAGGGGTGAAAGACTCAGAATTAACATGAAGTCTATGTCCAGTAATTACTGCGAACAAGAACGAAATAATTTCTAAAGAAGCATTTCCTCGTCTCATGGTCTGAAATAAAATTGAATGGAGGAAAAAGAAAAGTTCCCCAGAAAATTCATTACATCTACACGAAAAACTCCTCAAAACATACGAAAAATATATAAAAACACATGAAGAAATAACGTAAAAGTAATTTAAAAATATATATATAGGGAATACGTAGTACACGAAAACCATTTGACCCCCTGACTATTTTTGGAAACCAAATCATCGTGAGTTAGAACCTCGCTAAGACCTTAGGAGCATTTTTATTCCCTTGGAAAGAAAATTCCCCAGCATCGTTACGTAAAAATTTCCTCCGGGGGAAAAATAGTATTGAAGAGGGGGAAAATCTTGCTTGCAAACCACAGGAATAAATGCAAAAATTCCCAACGGACCCCACTCAGTCGTTGCCATCCCTCAAAATCAAAGATCCATCGAAATAATAAAGTTCCAAGAAGCATCATCATATCTAACACCTACGCAGTGCCCTTTCCCACTCGGCAGTTGCCATCCCTCTAAATCAAAGATCAATCGAAAGTTCCAAGAAGCACCGCTAGGGGACAGCACATCGAGTTGACATCCCCCTATATCCAACCCCTTTCCCACTCGGGCGTTGCCATCCCTCAAAACCAAAGATCAATCGAAAGTTCCAAGAAGCACCGCTAGGGGGCAGCACATCGAGTTGACATCCCCCTATATCCAACCCCTTTCCCACTCGGGCGTTGCCATCCCTCAAAATCAAAGATCAATCGAAAGTTCCAAGAAGCACCGCTAGGGGGCAGCACATCGAGTTGACATCCCCCTATATCCAACCCCTTTCCCACTCGGGCGTTGCCATCCCTCAAAATCAAAGATCAATCGAAAGTTCCAAGAAGCACCGCTAGGGGGCAACACATCGAGTTGCCATCCCCCTATATCCAACCCCTTTCCCACTCGGGCGTTGCCATCCCTCAAAATCAAACATTTATGAACAAAAATAAGATATAATAACATTTCTTGAGATGAGGACATGACCGTATTATTCGAGAAAATAACAGAGAAATTATTAATTAATACTTACCCTACATAATTTTCATTAGGGAAGACACATGAGGAATTCATGAAAATTAATTAAAAGAAAATACATCAACAAATTACGAGGGAAGAAACGTTTTACATAACAATAACCTAAGGGGATGGGGTCGAGAGAGGGGGAAAATAAATAATGAATAAACCTTCATTAAATTAAAAAAAAAGGAATAAACCTTCATTGATTTCCCCCAAAATTCGACAAAGTCCAATAAATACTACTATCTTCGGAGATAAGCACACACTTCGGTCGAGGGGGAAAAATTGCAGCGGGGAATTGGAGACTGCTACTGACCACGCCCCCATCCGTTCGCTCGGCTGCAGCTTGCTCCGGCTGGGTCCGGCTGCTCCGGCCGACACCTAATGTTAAGTCTATGGCTCCGGTTTTAGCCAGAATCCGTCCTTTTCTACTACTCAGGGACAAAAATTGCTCAAGACACAGAGTTGTGGAAGGATGGTTTCATGAACACGAGGAGGCCTTTCGTCATCTCTTCTGGCCTCCACAGTACCCGTGATCTGCATGCTATTAAAAATGTGTGGGAAATGCTGGAAAGAGATGTTCGGCATCTATGTGCTATGCTGTTGAATGACAATGCAACAGCATACCATGACAGAGTCGCAAAAGAATAGTTTAATGAGCACGTGGAGGACTTTCATCATCTCCTCTGGCTTACACAATCTTCTGATCTGCATGCTATTGAAAATGTATAGGACATGCTAGAAAGAGATGGTTGGCGTCGATGTGCTCTTCCGTCACATTTTCAAAGTTGCCCGATATTTTGGTGCTGGAATGGCTATCTTTGGGCCCAAACAAAATCAAGCACCTTAAATAATCCGTGCCAAGTAACATACTTGCTGTCATTCGAAACACAGGTGGCATTACTCAATGCTGAAAAAGGTTTGTTACGTCTTTTTTTTTTTTTGTTTACGTTTGTAAATGCAATTTTTCAGATTTTTTAAATCCGTACGAATGCGCCAGCAGCTCACTGGATAAATGAGTCAGATGTTCTAACAAAAATATATTAATGCGACTTTTCAGTTCTTTTAATTTGTACAAATGGGATAGCCTTTCATTGTATGAATGAGCCAGACGTTTTAACAAAAATTTATGAAAGTAGTTCTTTAAAATTTTTACTAGCCATCTAGGTGTCACAATGGAAGTAGACGTTTGTCCTATGAAATCAGCGCATCAATAGTTAGTTCTGAGAAAGTATGATTTTCCAGTCGTAGATTTTCTGCGAGGTGATGCAAACATGTTTTCATTGGACAGCTGTAACCATGACCATATGTTCGGCAATTTTCCTTGTGTACAGTTTTC
Source organism: Macrothele yani (assembly GCA_039090855.1). Classification (NCBI taxonomy): domain Eukaryota; kingdom Metazoa; phylum Arthropoda; class Arachnida; order Araneae; family Macrothelidae; genus Macrothele; species Macrothele yani. The sequence continues at coordinate 59,319,322 of CM076997.1, read as the reverse complement.
TTATTTCTTTTTTACTGAGATTTTAATAGCAATATAATCCTATTTCACTATAAACCCAAGGTACATATAAAAATTGCAAAAATCAATTCTAAAGGTGGTTGTGTGGATTAGAGTTGAGTTCGAGCTGAATTTTCGGAGCCCGGCCCAGTCCGAGCTCGTGGTATATCAGCCCGAGCCCGAATTTTATATTGCAAGATACAGCCCGGGCCCGAACGAGCACGAAAACTGGCTAACCTGTTCAACCATTAATAAAAAACAATTCCTTTTAAACACTTCCACTCTCTCCTCCTCCTGCAATATGGGGAGTGGAGAAGGGACCTCTATCTATTTTTACAGTGTAACTGTACAAATTTCTTTGACCGTTCGTTTCCACCTGAAGTGCTTCGGGCGGCCGGACATCCAAAATGATCGGGCGGTGCTGCAATTGTATGTTGCTCAAATAATGCTAATATTATCGCTCCATAATGCGTTGTAATATGCACGTTGCTAAATAGAATTAGTAGGGAGCTACTGCTTAGAGACAGGGGTAAATTATCGCCGACATGCTATATCAACTATCCAACATCTATAGTTCTTGAAAAAGCTTTTTCTTCTCTGAAGAAACACACTAATGTGTGGGCTATGTCATTTTCTACCCAAGTCTGGAATAAATGGCCATCTCGGATTCCCGCAGCCCAACCAGAACCAGTTACCAAAGAATTCCTTTTTACCAACCATAAAGTGTCTCATTTGGTAAATCATATAAAATCACATTTTTATGTAACAAAATTATCTTGCTCTCCCTCTCTCTAAGAGCCCGAGCCCGATTCGGGCCCGGGTTCTGTTTCGGGCTCGGTCTCAGCCCGTCTCAGCTCTGCCTGTGGATGTCAGAATTTTTGCGTTTTTTACTTTTCCTCATATAGTTTTTCTTCTAGGTGGCGTAAGAGTGTTTTTGCATTTGGAACAATATCTCTACTTCTAGCTAGAGTATCTGGTTGGTTGGTTTATTTTTATAGCGCAAGGCCCATGTTTGGCCAAAGAGCGCCAGACACAAGACAAACAAACTGTACTAAAAACGTGGTATAAAGCTTAAAATCTGGCTGATCAAATAAAACTGAACAATGAGAATGATGGAAGGGCTAAAAAGACAATGAAACAAACAGTATTAAAAACATGGTACAATGATTAAAATCTAGCTGATTCAGTAAAACTGAGAAATGAGAATGATGATAACGCTAAAATCTAGATACGTTTAAAATAGTAAATTTCTTTAAAAAATGAAAAGACAGAGCAACAGTATCGCAGTGGTCAATTAGGAGCCTGTGCAGCGTAGCGGCGTCCTTGGTCAACAAATGAGAATGAAAGAAATGAAAACGCACATCACGGAAACGAACACAACTACACAAAAGATGAGTGACAGTGAGTCGGCAATTGCACGTCTCACACATCAGCGCAGTGTCGCCACACAGCAAAAAGCGGTGAGTGAAACGACAATGCCCATGACGCGCAAGCACCACTTCTTCCCTACGGTTCCGACGATATGAGGATTTCCAGATTCCAAGAACAGGTTTAATACGATGAATTTATTTTCCACCTCTTGGTCCCACAGATCCTGCCACGTTTGCTTGATATGGTCGTGAACAAGAAAGCGGAAATCCCGGTGAAGCAGTGTCAAGGGTGTGACGACCAGAGAGGCAGCAGTTCTAGCAGCCGCATCAGCACACTCGTTACCCGAGATTCCAACATGCCCAGGAATCCAACAAAATTGTATCTGGACACCGGCCTCGAGCAAAGAACGAAGAAGCCTTCTTACGTTAAAAGAAAAGGGTGGTCACAACAGCCCAACGATGACACTGATTGTACAACACTTAAAGAATCAGTGTACACCACAGCCCGTTGATGAGAGCCCAACTGAACATGAAGTAGTGCAAGATACACAGCATGCATCTCCGCCGAAAACACCGTGGCCTCAGCTGGGATCCGCGCACAGAGACGTCATCAACACAAACAGCCGCGGATCCAATGACTCCATGCATCTTGGAGCCATCAGTGAAAATGGGAATGTAGTCAGAATTGAGGGCACGCTGCTCAGCGAAGAGCTGCTGGTACACTGACGCAGGGGTTGAGGATTTCTCGAAAGATGTAAAGGTGGTATCAACCATGACACCAAGTGGGTGCCATGGAGGATCCCCAAAGCCCCTGGTCTCTTCAACAAGAGACAAGTCGAACCCTGCATCATGAGCTACGGCCACCATACGAAGACCAAAGGTTGGAATGCACGAGGGCCGGTTCTCAAATAAATGAGCATGCTGGGGATGAAAAACTGCATCGTATAAAGGATGGTCTAGAAGAGATCGAAGTTTCAAATAAAATTGAACAGACAGCTGCAGACGGCGTAATTCGAAAGACGGTTCGTTTGCGTCAGCGTAAAGGCTGGGAATCGGAGATGTTCGAAATGCTCCCGTGCTTGATGGTGAATAGCATCCAAAGGCCGGAGAACGGAACGACGAGCAGAGCCATACACGATACAACCATAATCCAGTTTCGACCGTATTAGAGAATGGTAAATGCGACACAAAGAGATCCTGTCTGCACCCCAGGAAACTCTCGAAAGGATCTTCAGAATAGACAGAGAACGCAGACAGGAAATCTTGAGCCGCCGAACGTGCGCACGGAACGTAAGCGCACGGTCGACGGTAAGTCCAAGGAACTTGGTCTCCGGCAAAACTGCTATGGCTGCACGGTATAAATACAGCTCTGGGTCAGGATGAAGGCCGCGCCTCCGGTAGAAATGGACACACGCTGTCTTGTCGGGAGAAAGAACGGAACCATTGCTATTCGCCGCTTTAAAGATCTGGTTAATAGATTGCAACTGCCTTTCAATAAAATTCATGCTTGATGACGAGCAGAAAATGTGCAAGTCATCAACATAAACAGTAACCGAAACCGCAGGAGGAAGATTTGTAAAAAGACAATTAATGCGGAGGATGAACAATGTGACAGATAAAATGCAACCTTGAGGAACAGCTTGTTCTTGATGGAACGGTGCCGAGAGCGTCGTGCCCAGGCGCACCTGGAACACCCGATTGCGAAGAAAATTAACGAGGAATGTCGGAAGATTTCCTCGCAATCTGCATGCGTGGAGGTCACGGATAATACCATGCCGCCACGCTCGATCATAGGCTTTTTCAATATCAAAGAAAACAGACACCAGGTGCTGCCTACGCACGAACGCCTCGCGCACAGATGTCTCAAGGTGCAGGAGATGATCGTGAGGTGAACGATGACGGCGAAAGCCGCTTTGTGATGGTGAAAGTACTTGATGATGATCTAAAAAATGAACTAACCGGTAATTAACCATGCGTTCAAGAAATTTACACAGATAGCTAGTGAGAGCAATTGGACGATAACTAGAGGGAGACTTGGGATTCTTGCCAGGTTAAGGAAAAGGCAGAACAAAAGCTTTTCGCCAAGATGCCGGGAAACTGTGCTCCGACCAAATACGATTGTACAGGATTAAGAGATTCTCGAGAGACGACTGCGAGAGATGGCGGAGCATGTCATAGTGGATGCCATCGGGACCGACAGATGTAGCGCCGGATCGATGCTGAGCCACCCTGAGTTCAACTATGCTGAAGGGGGAGTTATAACTAGTGTCGTTAAAAGGCGCAAAGGAGATTCTCTAGCGTTCCGCAGTGGATTTAATTATTTGAAAAGAAGAAGGATAAGTCACTCGACACGGAGGCAAACGCCTCCCCCAAACAATCAGCAATCTCCCCGACTTCAGCATATGTGCAGCCGTTACTCTCGAGAATGGAGATCTAGTGAGAGCTGTAGTTACCCCAGATCTTACGAATCTTGTCCCACACACTTTTCGAACTGACACGTGAAGTGAGAAATAAAACATACTGGATCCAAGACTCCCTCTTGCTACGTCGACGCACCAACCGAGCATAGGATTTTGCTCGTTTGAATGTAACGAGATTGGCATCGGTTGGATAACGCCGAAACGTAGACCAGGCCTTATGTTGAGCTCTCCTAGCCGCTGCGCATTCAGGGGTCCACCAAGGCTTCGGACTTCTGGGGAGCGTCGTAGATGTTTTTGGTATAGAAATATCAGCTGCCTGAAGAATGTAATTTGTGACTTCAAGAACAGATGCGTCGATTGACTCTTGGGTCACCATGGCAGAAGATATCACTGCTGACGATCTGAAGACTTCCCATCTCGCACGCTCCATCCTCCAATGAGGAGGGCGGGAGGCAGAAGAGGGCATGTTCGCATGATGCGAGAGCATAGTTGGAAAATGGTCGCTCCCGTGGAGGCCGTTACACACCGTCCACGACCAATCAGCAATAATCGATGGTGATCCCAAGGTCAAATCGATCGCACTGAAGGATCTTGTCGGTTCATGAAAGTACGTGTCAGCACCGGTGTTAAAAAGGCACAAAGAGGCCGAGGACAGAGGAGACTTTATGCGACGACCTCTCGTGCTGATGCTGACACTACCCCACAAATGATGATGGGCATTGAAGTCACCCAGTAGAAGAAAGGGTGAAGGCAGCTGAACAACCAAGCTCTCCAGAACAGAGACGCTCACGTTCTCGTCCGGCGGTAGATAGACACTGCAGACAGTAAGAGGCACAGGCACAGGTATGCGAACCGCCACGGCCTGCAAAGCTGTGGATATCGCAGCGGAAGACACCGGAACACTGTGAGGGACAAGAATAGCGACTCCCCCACAGGCGATGTCTTCCGATACTTTATCTGTCCGATACGCACTGTAGCCTCGAACTGAAAGCAGGTCTGATGGTTTAAGTTTTGTTTCCTGTAAACAAAGATACACCGGAGAGTACAACGAAAGCAGATGTTTCACGTCATTAAAACTCGCCCGAAAACCTCGACAGTTCCACTGAATGATTGAAGCCATGGTTAAAAGTGAGATGAAAAAGGAAATGTTCAAACGAGGCCAGGCTCCATCTCCTCTGATGAGGGTTCCCCCAAATCTGGGAGCGTGTGACCAGGGGCCAAGATGGGAGTATGCTTTGTCCCAAGTGTTTTAACGGGATGCGCTCTCCGTTAAGTCGTTTACTGAGATTTTTGAGGAGAAGAAACGTTCTTGTTGTCCTTGGCTTTGGTGTTTTTTTCCAGAAGAAGTGGCCTGAGTTCCTTTGCTGGTGGTGGGGTGAGTATGCTTCGTCGAAGTGGTGGGTGCCGCTTTCAGACCCCTAGCTCGAGACTGGAATGCCTCCAGCCCAGCTGCGATTATATCGTCCAGCTTGTATGGACATTTAAGGGGGATCTGAATGTCGGTTTGAATGGCAACCGTAGATTTGGCAACCACCACGGATACATAAGATGCCTGATCAGAAGAAACAGGAACTACTCTCCTTCTGGCCTCAAGATAGGAAATATTTTCCACCGTCTTTAGCCTTTGAATTTCTTTCTCCTCCTTCCACTTGGGAGAATCTTTGCTTGATGCCGAATGTGAACCTTTGCAATTCACGCAAAACTCGGCCTCGGCCACACATTCCGGTAAAAGATGATCTGTGGCACCACAGCGTCCACACCTAGGATTACTCCTGCACGACTGCTGAGAATGGCCGTAAGACTGACACCTAAAACATCTCAAATTGTTAGGGATATACGGACGTACCTCAAGGTGAAGATACCCTGCCTTGATGGACGTAGGCAGGGAAGGGCTGTCAAATGTTAAAATGATGTTGCGGGATGGGACGGACTGCCCATTCCGCCTAAAGAGAATACGCCGCACACCCGTAACGTGTTGACTCCTCAGTTCTTCAAGTAGTTCATCCTCAGTACACTCAATGAGGTCCTGAGAGGAGACAACACCTCGAAATAAATTTAGGCATCCATGAGGTGTTAGTTTGACCGGAGTCTCAAGCAGCGTGGTAGTGTTAATAAGTGTGGAACTGTAGGCCACAGTGGATATCTATACAAGAAGATCTCCAGATTGGAGCTTCTTTAAGCTCTTAGAAGAGCTTGCTATAGATTTAAGTGCTTTATTTATCCAAAATGGACTTTTGGCACTCAAAGGCTTTGAAGGGTCCAATGAGTGCAGAAAAAAGAAACGAGCATTAGAATAATCAGGCACATGCTTTTTGGCGGAAGGAGCTAAGCCTTCCTCCATACCTCTTTTGGTTGTTGTTTCGTGGGAAACAGAATTGAGAGCCATGAAAAATATTTAGAATTCGTCCGCCGACTTCCCCACCCATAATCGAGTCCAACAAGGGAGATCCGGAGGTCCGCAAGCCCAAGTGGACGCAGTGCACGGCTCTAGGGATAGGAAGCGGATATAGCAAGTTGATAGGGCAGACATGCGCTCGGCGCGCACCCAGACTTTCCCATGCCTGGGGAACACCCCTTTGGCATGCCCACCCTATCCCCAGACTCGCCCTGTCGTACAAAACGACAAGCCGTTAGAGGTCTGGGCTCCACTTGGCCACAGATCTCATGGACTAGAAGTGGGTTAATCCCTAGACGCCCGTTTAGGGTGAAGCAGGGGGCAAAGAGGAATGTTGGCAACTGGCGACAACAACACCCTGTCCTCCAGAAACCTCAGCCTCCAGCATCCCCTTTTCCACCTTACTGGTCACCGCACACGGCAAAAGTGCAGGTAGGTCTAGCTAAGCAGCTCGGAAAAACAAAGAAAGGAACATAAAATGGAAATGACAGAAAAGAAAAAGAGAAACTAAAATCCTGAGCTAGCGCATAATCACAACCTCAGCAACCTACAACTGAGGCGGGTGCGTGTCAAGAGAAACAACGAAAAACATAAAAATCGAAAAATCATCATAAAGTACATGTCGGCTCGGGCCGTGGGGTCGCCATCCCCCAGCAGCTGTATGAACAGCTGTCCCTTCGGTGATGTAATCGTACAAGACAAAAAGCAAGATGTTCCGTCACAAGGTCAGCTCGGGCTGTTAGGGCGCTGCTCCCCAAATAACTGGAAAACCAGTTATCCCTGTGCGGGGCTAGAGTATCTGCTCTCGTGCGGCTATGAACATCTTTTTACTACACAGTGAAAAAATTTCCGAAATTCCGCAGCCATTTTCCGCGATTCCTTTCGTGAATTAACTAAGCATATTCCTGTTAATACAACCTATTCCGTGAAATGACGGGGAAAAATCTCAATTTAACGGATTTTTCGTAAGCCAGGAAAATTCTGAATTTTCAGAAACCTTTCCTCAATACCTTCCATATATTAACAAAAACATTCTGTTCTCATTTTTCCGTATCCATATGACGAAAACCTTTCGGTGACATGAGCGATTTGCGGGAATACTTGAAATTTGTTTAACAATTAAATTTTAATCATCTGTCGGAGGACCTGATTTTGAAGTTCTGTAGCGAGATAGGATATTGTGGATAGCATATCGCATAAAATTTTGGTTATTGTGGCACCTGATATTCCTTCCCCTCTCCCCACATTTGATGCACCAACTATTGTATATCGTGTTACCGTAAAATAGCTAGTACTTAAGTCATTGCACAGAAGATTGCATGATGTCCATATAACAGTCTGTGGACCCCTTAAGACAAAAGCTATTGTAGCTTTCAAGAGAAAATGCTATATTAAGGGCTTTCTAAAATAATACTATAAAGCAGTAAATTTCACCGTTTCTTTTAAATATAGCTGAAAGTTATTGTGAATTTAAAAAGATCTTGAGTTCAAAAGCATTCTGTTACTTCGAAAAATCACGATGAAAAACTTATGTAATTTGTTAATCCTCTTATAGAAAAAATAAAATTATTACAAACCTGTTCAGAAAAATAATAAGCTCCAACAGAAAATAAAATGACTATATCACCCGCATTAATACCAAAAAACATTTCGTCATCGCGCTGTCAGAATTCTGCTTTAAACGTGATTCTGTGGTAAGTGTCTTTCTGGCTCAACATTAGCACGCTCGGCTCCAGTTGAAGACGAAGCCGATTAATAAAAACCCCAGGATTTCGAACCGGTTTGATTTTCCGAAATTTCTGTATAAATACGGAAAAACCAGAAACGGACTTTATTGAAATAAACGGAATTACTGACAAAGGAAAATGCGTCATAATACTGAAGTTAGAAGAAACGGAAGCTAAAAAACGGAATTTTCGTTAAAAGACGGACACTACCGGTCCATGTTTTTTTGGAGGAATTTTCCGTAAATTCACAGCTCTTATTGTGTGGTAAAAAGTTCTTAAGTTGTTTATTTAAAAGTTCATTGTGTCTAAATGAGTTTGAATTAAATAATCCGCATTAAAAAATTTAAACACTTTACAGATTTGGGTTAAAAAGACTGGTTTGAGTTTTGATGAAGAGTTGTTTAGTGACATAAATTTGCTATTAACATACAGAATATTCAGAGGCATTCGCGTAATAATCGTGTGAGATCTCAATGAAAACGGTCGGAGCGTTTTCGCTCTAAGGAACCAGAAACAACATTTTCAAAAACCATATTTCACACAAATAACAATACTGCTTAATTTTGAAATTTGTGAGCGCGTCTTTTCATATAGTTAGGTCTTACTGGTACAGCTTTATAATTTCTTTCTTTATTTCTTCGTGTCTCTCCGAAACTTCTGCAAACATAATTTTCCACTTAAACATTGGCTGTTTCAGCTGACCGATTTTAATCCACGTGTGTCTTCGGCCTGAATGTTCAGTCTTCCGTATCATGCATCCGTAAATTCTAGCTAATGAAGATTATTATTTTGATGACAGAACAGGCGAATGGCAACTTATTGATGAAATACAGCTTTTGTTTTCATGAAGATGCAATTCATTGGAGATTCTATTAGAGCGGAAAGAACCACTTTAATGAAGTGTCCATAAAGGCAAGGTTATATTTTAGGGGATCTGGCAATAATTAAGCGTATTCCATCGGCGTAGTCATCTGAAAATTAATACTTTAGAAATTTATTTATTACAACAACTTTTTCAACTAACAAGTTTAAGCATTTGATCTCTGGGTTCTGAGCCCAAAGCATTTCAGAAAAGTGTTCTTTTAAACAACTATTTGTTCTTACAGAGACAGCTGATGAGTTAATAGAAACCTTTTTTTAACGCGGAGGCTTGATGGTGAAAAGCCAAACAACTGTGCATACATAGCATTATGATTAGTTTTCTTTTAACTTATTTAAAAATGGAACTGCTCGAAATCAGTGCCTTTGTTTTAAACATCTAAATATTTTAATGTCAAACGATTATTTCACATGGCAAAAAATTATAAAACTTTGGTGATGGATGCACAAATTAACCATAAAATGATACGTAGACAGTACTTGACATAAGAATGTGAAACTTGTTTACTTTTACACAAGATAAGTTTTTAGGTGATCGTGTAACTGAGGTACGACGGAAGACTGTGGAATATGTGTCATGAGCCTAACCTTCCTCACACACAGAAACTGTAGAGATGAGTAAAGGTTAAACCATCAAGCCACAGCGTAATCATAAAATTATTATTCTCACTTTTTCGTTTTTGTCATCTGTAGCAATGGCATCTACAACATTGTCTACCTATCAGTGCAGACACAGTAATTTAAAGTTTAAAAATCGCCGCCCGCTATGTGGCACGTATCAAGAATTACTGCCTCATGAATTTTGGGACTTAGGTTATGTAGACTCAAACCATCTAGCTGAGTTCTAAGAGTCTAAGAAATTATACCAGTGGTAGAGATAAATACTAGATAGATACGAACTGGTGTCAGCTTCCATATCTGTTTAATCTCTGCACCCAGTTCCACATTAATTTTTTGCCGCACAGATATAGTCTAAGCATGACTATCTGGCGGCCAATAATGACTGCTTCCAAATGATAATAATGATCTAGGCATATGCCAATAACGACTGCTTTCTTCCGTCTCTTGTCATATTGCACTATGTCTGGATGATTGCGAAAGATGGCTAGGCCTGTTCTGATCTCACGGTCCCAACAAGATTTGTATTTTGTATTATCTAGAACCTCAATGGGCTGATCGATACTTGTAGTATAGTATAAATATACAAACTACTTCTGATATCGATAGTTCTGTGTCCTGTGCTAATTAATGATGTATTATTAATACTGTATCTTAGCAAAGTTGTTGTGTCGCTGTGTTTAATCAACGGTGTCTAGCGTGGTGCATCTACCGCAAATGTATTTGATCGTCCCAGTGCAGTTACCGCATTATCTACATTTGTCATTTTGCAAGTCCTCCTTCAAAAAATATTATTATTATTGTCGATTTTCTCGGCCGGAGCCGGTAATCAAACATGGAGATATTCATGTCAAATCAGGAATTTTCAGGTAATACACTATATTATCTAAAGTATTCGGACACCACAATGTTTTGGGACAAATGGTTTTATTATTGCAATTAGTAGTTAGTCGGTTCACCTTTTACTTGTATGACAGCGGCAACACGCCGAGACATACTATCAACCAATTTCCGGTAGGTCTGGACAGGAATGGCTAGCCATTCCATGTCCGTCGCTAGGGTGGGGCGAGCGGGGCGGTTTCCCCGGGCGCCACAAGGGCGTGTCTCGGTCGCCACGAGGCATACATATTACGTTATGCGAGTCGAGCTGAGAACGTAAAATAATTTTAGCGAAATACTGTTCAACCTGTTTAATATTGCATAACACCTTTAAATGTTTGTTATTTTATGTTTCTTTGTTACATTTTATCATGAACTTAAAACTTAGAATTGTCTTTTTCTTGTTGAATCGGCCAAAGCGACGGCTCTGCTCCATTCGTCCTGCAAAGCTGCTGCCAGAATGGAGAGCGAAGACGGTCGTTGTGGTCGATTTCGTATCCGTCGCTCCAGTTCATCTCAGAAGTGTTCTATGGGATTAGGATCAAGACTCTGAGCAGCCTAGTCTAATAATTACACCTTACTTTCAAAAACCAGTCCTGCACACCCCGTGCAGAGAAGCTCGATCGTGTTGGAAGAGACAATGGTCATTTCCATAATACTGCCACATTGTTGGTAGAGTAGAATTATCCAGAACGTCGAGGTACGCTTCAGAGTTCATGGTTTGTGTTATAATAGCCAACGGGCAGAGTTCCATCCACCAAAAACAACTCCATGATATGTTGGAGTCTCCGCCGAACTTAACAGTTGGAAGAACACAGTCCGACGAAAACCGCTCGTCGGGTTGTCGCTAATCCCAAACACGCCCATCAGATTGAACTAGTGAAAAGCGTGACTCATCACTCCAAGAAACAACTTGCCAGTTGCCCACAGTCCAGGAACGAGGAGAGACACACCACTCCAAACGGCGCTTCGCATTCACGATAGTGATGTGTGGCTTGTGTGCCACCAATCTACCATAACAACATACACTGCAACTCTCTGCGGATAGTTATGGTACTAACCGAGCCATTACAAGCATATCCTACTTCAGTAGCGATCGAAACGGCAGAGGAAGAACAAGATTTCTTGACTCTCCATGACTCTTCTGTCTGTCACATTCCGTCAGTTTGTACGGCCTTCCCGAAGGACTTTTTTTGCTGTTGTTGTTGCGCCGTACTGCTTCCATCTCTTCCCTACATCACTTACAGTCGATTTTGGTATGTTTAGTTTAGCTGCCATGATCCCTATGGAAACATTACTCAAATGACATCGTGTGAGGAGCCCACGCTGGAACTCGGCAAGTTCACGGCCACTCGGCATATCCTCTTCAAAGTTACTGATAACACGACAGAACATTTCGTCTTTATATACGTACCTCCCTACTCATGGCGCACCTTCCTGTGCAACCGCTGTTTGCACTTACGCAAGTATTTGGTAGTGTCCGAATACTTTTGATATTATAGTGCATATTATATTTGTAGAATGACTGCCTTTTGGATTGGGTGAAGCAGCCTGTGGCAATCGTAACTCTTCGAGAATTTTGACGAAGTTTTTGCGTACTACTGTAGTTGGCGAATCGGCAACAGGTGCGGTCTGTATTATGCTCTATTTCCAGATCCTTTGGATTTCTATTTGTAAGTTCTATTATTTAGATATTTTCTCTGACACTGTTGATTGGTTGTTTTAGCAAGACGTCCCTCAGTTGTGTCTTGTTCAGTTTTTTTGCCTACAATTACAATGCTACGTCGATTGTGGTCAATGGTTTTGTCTATAATGACAGGTTTGTTCCAGTACATGATGTAATTTTGATTTCACCGTCCCATTATTATTATTTTTTTATTATTATTATATTGTCGACTTCCCTATTTAAGCCGGTGTGGAAACAGCGAAGATATTCAACTTAGGTCTGGAAATTCAGGAATTTTCAGGTGATCTAGAAGGTCTATAGACTGCTGCCTTTTGATTAGGTGAAGCAGTCTTTGTAACAATCCAAATTGCTTAAAAATGTTTAGAAATTCTTAAGGTACCATTGCGGTTGCCGAAATGACAATTGGTACAATCTGTGTTAGGCTTTGTTTCCAGATCCTTGGGATTTCTATCAGCAGGTTCTCGTATTTCTAGGTTTTCTTTATTATTGGTAAAGAAAAACCTAGAAATGGTCCTTGAGAGGGCACATTTCCCGACTATTTGGAGATCCTTCGGTCAGTATTCTTTCCAGAACATTTTTCCATCGGTAGCAATAAAAAATTGAAGGGAGCAGAATGTAAAATCGCCAAGATTACTAAAAATTTCAAAAATTATTTAATCACGCCATTGTTGTCACTAAAATATGTTCAAAAGCTAAATACCTTGAGCTTGTTGTGAATTCAAAATCAAAAGAATGATTTAGTAATAAATTTATCAAATTGCTACAAAATTGTTATTGTGACTATGTCTAAAAGTTGCAGAAAATGCCTAATTCGAACATTGTACTAGTTATACTCTTTAAAGTGGATGCTATCTTTCAAAACTTGTTTTTAAATACTAGTAGAAATTTTTAATCATGGCTATTCGTTATTCTCCATTTACGTCACCATTTTCTCCGCTACGGATGCAAGCTTCTTAGAATTTTACAATGCATATGTTATAACGAAGTAAATTTCTCCGTCACTTTTGTCCACGCCGGGGCACGAACCCGGATCCCCTCATTCCGGAATAAGTCACTCTACCAATTGAGCTACGCTGACGTTCGTTCTGACTGCTATCTGCCTTTATGTCGTGTGCGTCCTGCTGGCAGGTACGTCCCCCCGAAAGAGGGCCGGGGGCATGGCCCACGGGTCAGCCGTGACCATGAGTCGTTGCAGGCAGCCATCTGCTGTAGAACGTGCACCTGAGAACTCCCAGTCAATCTGGTGTGTGGAATGCAACGTCACACACATTTATCTTTTGAAGCGCTGGAGAAGGGATTCTCTTATTTTTCCTATCTCGCGGTGTGGAAATAACATCACACCATTGCGAGATTTTGAACGGCCGGGTCATCCGGAAAATTCGGGCGCCATTATAACGAAGTAAATTTCTCCGTCATTTTTGTCCACGCCGGGCTCGAACCCGGGTCCCCTCATTCCGGAATAAGTCACTTTACCAATTGAGCTACCCGGATGTTCGTTCAGACTGCTATATGCCTTTATGACGTGTGCGTCCTGCTGGCAGGTACGTCACAATGTGTTCCTGAAAAATGTCCCCACCCTGGTTGGCGCAATAGAAGTTGATGGGGCGGAAACTGGGATATGAGTTCAGTTGCATGTTTTTGTCTTAGGGATCGTTTCCAAAGTAGGATTTAATTAATATACTTGATACATTCCAAGGGGATTTTTGTGTTGGTAGGAATTTAAAATATTGATATGTGGGTAACAGCACCCTGATTAGACCTCGAAAAGAGTGAGTGATTGTAAAGTGAAGGAGAAATGACTTAATTTATGGCGCGGAGTCCTTGTCCAAGGGTTACCTGCTCAGCATGACGTCTAAATCACGGCGGTTGTTCAGTGACATCGGGACTCCAAGGAAATTTACTTTCCATAGCCGAGCACCTGACTCACTAAGTCATCTCGGCCTTCGAATTGAAGAATTACAATAGGCATTTCTATGCCAAAAAGAATGGGTTACAGCTCTTGTGTGCCCCATCCCGGTGGTACAGTGGTCTAAGCGCTATCTTCTGACCATTCGTCCGCGAAAGGTCGGGGTTCGAATCCCGGTGGGGCATGGATGTTGTGTATATCTTACGGCATTGGCTCTCTGCCTTCCCTGAAACCATTGGCACTAAATTAAGGAAGGGCGACTGCTTATAGCTCATCGAGTTGCTCATGATGTTAGTTAAACCCCCAACCGAAAGAATAAGAAAATACAGCCCTTGTGTTCACTATAGCAGCTGAAAGAGAAAGATAATCTCTGCTGTCCTATGGGATAACGTTTGAAAAAATCACTGGGTTTCTAGATGGTAGCCAAAGAGAGCTAGTCTTTTATGTACAGTATCAAAATGTTTCAAAACTGCTTTGTATATACTATTTCAAATACGGAGCAATGCGACAGGGCTGAAAAGTTTAACGATGAAGAGCAGTGGAGATATTAGCATTTCTGCGTGCAAGGCAAACCACAAATTATCCCACCTCCCTATTTATTTTTATATCTTCTATATATACATACAGTGCTTCTGTTTAAAAAAAGAAAGTTTACCGGTACTCTCTCATCCCATTCTCTCAAGCAGCTCCATTGTTTTCACTGGTACAATGTAAACGATAAAAATAATATCTTTTGATTGGGAGGCAACTTAGTGGGCTATAAGCAGTCGGCCGTCCCTGATTTAAGGACACTGGTTCTATTGAAGGGAGAGAGCCAGTACCTTAAGATAAACACAACATCCATGCATCACCGGGATTCTAACCCGGACTCATCTTGGACGAATGGTTAGAAGCCATTGCTTAGAACACTGCACCACAACACGTATGTGTACCTTATATCAAAACAGATTCTAAAAACAGATCAATGCTTTGCTACTGCCATTTTCACGTGTCCGTGCCTTGCTCTTAGGGATGTTTACTTTTCAGGAACCAGGAATTAACGTAAGGTCGAAAGATACGTAAAGGAGAACCGACCAGTTTAATGAACGTCATTGAACTTACAGTCTTCAAGTGTATTGATGCCCTTACTAGTGTTAGAATCAAATTCATTTGGAAGAAACCACGTTCACACTCGCTGGTAGAAATTGGTACGCTGGTTATTATGTATATAAGAGACAACAGGGCAGGTGGTAATTTATTGTCGACTAAAGACATGACGAGATTTACGTCTTGCCAGAGCTACTGTACGACACAGTGATTGGTTCGATTGGCGTAGGATTGCGTGCCGTGCTACCTTTCTGCTGCTTAGAGCTAGCTTTGCTAAATTTTCAGAATCGTTAGTGCCTTCCCTGAAAACGTTTACCGGTATGCGTACCGGCTGAAAAAAGCCCTGTATATATACAGTATATGCAAGATCAGGTGGTGCGCAAAACATATTATAGCCTCTCCTTGACAAATGTCAACCCCGCCTTCTCGCAGTGCATTCCTGTCCCCACTAAAGGGGCTTTGACGACCGCCAAATAACGGTATAACTATACCACGGGAATTAGAGGAAATGTTATCCTACACTTACCAACCCACTTGGCCAACGTAGTGAGCCCCCAAATTTTATGATTACAAGTGGAAGACATCATGATGAGAGTACAATCCCTGAAATGGCAATCGGCTGGACATATTATATGCCAGAAGGACGGACCACCGATGGACAACCGAAATTTTAGACAAGATTCCAAGAGACAGGAAAAGACATAAAAGATCACATGGGAGATGGGTGGATGAAATTCGAAAGCATGCGAGAGTGACATGGAGGAGACTGGCTCGAGACAGACCGTTGTGGAAGAAACTTGGGGAGACCTTCACCCAGAAGTGGCTTGATAATGGTTGACAATTCATCATCATCATCATTGTCAACCATTATCAATCCACTGCTGGACGAAGGTCTCCCCAAGTTTCCTCCACAACGGTCTGTCTTGTGCCAGTCTCCTCCATGTCACCCCTGCATACTTTCGAATTTCATCCACCCATCTCCCATGTGGTCTTCTTCTGGGTCTTTTCCTGTCCCTTGGAATCCAATCTAAAATTTCGGCTGTCCATCGATGGTCTGTTCTTCTGGCAGTATGTCCAGCCCATTGCCATTTCAGGGATTTAACTCTGATCATGATGTCTTCCACTCTTGTCATTTTTCGGATCCACGAGTTCCTCTTCTTATCTCTCCTTGTTACACCAAGTATGCACCTCTCCATGCTGCTTTGAGTTGTCTGCAGCCTTTGTATGTCTCTTTTAGTTAAGGTCCACGTCTCTGCACCATACGTAAGCACTGGAAGGATGCATTGATCAAACACTTTTCTTTTAAGACATAATGGCATATTGCTCTTGAAAATTATGCTGTTTCTTCCAAAAGCTGTCCAGGCAAGTTTTATACGCCGATTAATTTCTTCATCAATGTGACCCTCACTTGATATCTGCTGTCCAAGATAAACGTACGTGTCTGTTATCTCCAGCTTTTCTCCATCAATCGATAAATCTTCATTTCTTGTAAAAGCATTGAACATCACTTTTGTCTTCTGAAAGTTCATTTTTAATCCCACTTCTTTACTCTTGTCAGCAAGTTCCTGGATCATACTCTGCAGCTCTGATGGGCTAGTTGCAAAAATGACTACGTCATCAGCAAAACGAAGGTGGGTTAGATAATCTCCATTAATCTTTATCCCCTTGTTTTCCCAGCTCAGTGACTGAAAAACACCCTCCAATTTGGCATTAAAGAGCTTCGGAGATAAGGTGTCACCTTGTCTCACTCCCTTTCCAATTTTTATGTGTGTTGTATTTTCAAACAGCCTAATCTTTGCACTTGCATTTTCATAGATGTTATTAATAATATTAATGTATGCATCTTCAATACCGCAGGTTTTCAGAGCCATTGTAACTGCTGATGGTTTCACCGAATCAGAGGCTTTTTCATAATCGATAAAAGCCATGCACAATGGAAGTTCATATTCCCTCGCTCTTTCAATTAGTTCTCTCAGCACATGGATATGATCTATTGTGCTGTAGCCACTCCTGAATCCAGCTTGTTCTCTCGGTTGAGCCATGTCCAGTGTTACCTTCAAGCGGTGTGAAAGAACTTTAGTGAAGATTTTATAAACTACTGATAGGAGGCTGATAGGTCTGTAGTTTCCGAGATCCTCAATGTCACCTTTCTTATGTAGCAGGATTATTGTAGCGGTGTTCCAATCCTCAGGAATCTTTCCTTCATTAAGGCATCGAGTGAAAATTTGGGCGAGTACTGTTTCGATTTCTCCACTTGCTTCTTGTATGATGTCTACAGTAATTCCATCTTCTCCTGGAGCTTTTCCCCGCTTCATGTTCTTGATTGCATGTGCAACTTCTGCTGGAAGGACTGGAGGAACTCTGGTACTGGTATCTTTCATGATGTCTGGAGTGCATGTATCATCCCTTTCATATAATTTGGAGTAGAAATCTTTCACTCTTGTCAAAATTTCGCCTCTATTTCTTGTTACAGAACCATCTTCTTTTCTCAGTGCCATAATCTGTTTTCTTCCCTTACTGAGATGTCCCTTTGCTATCTTTAGGCTTTGGTTGTTTTCAATTGCTTTCCTCACTAGTTCACAGTTGAATTTTCTTACGTCTTCAGTGATACTTTTTCGTACTGTCTTGCATAGCTCTATATATTCCACTTTGGAAGTCACATCTTCTTTAGTTGTCCTCATCTCTGACAATTATATATATATATATATTAGTACTGTTTCAATTTCTCCACTAGCTTCTTGTTTGATGTCTACAGGAGAAGATGGAATTACCGTAGACATCATACAAGAAGCTAGTGGAGAAATTGAAACAGTACTCGCCCAAGTTTTCACTCGATGCCTTAATGAAGGGAAGATTCCTGAGGATTGGAACAATGCTACAATGATCTGGCTACATAAAAAAGGTGACATTGAGGATCTCAGGAAATACAGATCTATCAGTGGTTTATAAAATCTTCACTAAAGTTATTTCACACCGCTTGAAGGTGACACTGGACATGGCTCAACCGAGAGAACAAGCTAGATTCAGGAGTGGCTACAGCACTATAGATCATATCCACGTACTGAGAGAACTAATTGAAAGAGCGAGGGAATATGAACTTCCATTGTGCATGGCTTTTA
Organism: Macrothele yani; assembly: GCA_039090855.1. NCBI lineage: Eukaryota > Metazoa > Arthropoda > Arachnida > Araneae > Macrothelidae > Macrothele > Macrothele yani. The sequence continues at coordinate 59,301,239 of CM076997.1, read as the reverse complement.
TCGATTATGAAAAAGCCTTTGATTCGGTGAAACCATCAGCAGTTACAATGGCTCTGAAATCCTGCGGTATTGAAGATGCATACATTAATATTATTCATAACATCTAGGAAAATGCAAGTGAAAAGATTCGGTTATTTGAGAATACAGCACCCATAAAAATTGGAAAGGGAGTGAGACAAGGTGACACTATATCTCCCAAACTCTTTAATGCCACATTGGAAAATGTCTTTCAATTACTGAACTGGGAAAACAAAGGCATAAAGGTTAATGGAGATTATCTAACTCATCTTCGTTTTGCTGATGACGTAGTCATTTTTGCAACTACCCCATCAGAGCTGCAGTTATGATCCAGGAACTTGCTGACAAGAGTAAAGAAGTGGGATTAAAAATGAACTTTCAGAAGACAAAAGTGATGTACAATGCTTTTACAAGAAATGAAGATTTATCGATTGATGGGGAAAAGCTGGAGACAACCAATACCTACATTTATCTTGGACAGCAGATATCAAGTGAGGGTCACATTGATGAAGAAATTAATCGGCGTATAAAACTTGCCTGGACAGCTTTTGGAAGAAACAGCATAATTTTCAAGAGTAATATGCCATTATGTCTTAAAAGAAAAGTGTTTGATCAATGCATCCTTCCAGTGCTTATGTATATAGTGCAGAGACGTGGACCTTAACTAAAAGAGACATACAAAGACTGCAGACACCTCAAAGCAGCATGAAAAGGTGCATGCTTGGTGTAAACCAGGAGAGATAAGAAGAGGAACTCGTGGATCAGAAAAATAACAAGAGTGGAAGACATCATGAACAGAGTAAAATCCCTGAAATGGTAATGGGCTGGACATATAGCCAGAAGGACAGATCATCGATGGACAGCTGAAATTTTAGACTGGATTCCAAGGGACAGGAAAAGACCCAGAAGAAGACCACGTGGGAGATGGGTGGGTGAAATTCGAAAGTATGCGGGAGTAACATGGAGGAGACTGGCACAAGACAGACTGTTGTGGAAGAGGCTTGGGGAGACCTTCGTCCAGCAGTGGATCGATAATGGTTGACAATGATGATATGATGATGATGATAAGGAAGGGGATGAGAAATAAAAAATAGTGTAGGGAGAAAGAACGAAGAAACTGAAAATATATACCCTCAATGGACAGAACGTTACAGATACCTACCTAATCGCGTGTTGGTTCTCGTACTCCTCTAGTGCCAATAACAGGCGTGTACAACGCCGAGGCATCGACTGCATCAGATGCTGGAGGATATCCGGAGGCAATGCCAGTCGTGTCTGTTGCAGTTTTGTCCATAACTCCACCCGAAACGTCGGTTCAGGATCCATGGGTGTGATGCTCCGCTCCATGAGATGCTGTAGGTTTTCTGGAGGTAATGCCAGCCATGCCTGTTGCAGCATTGTCCACAACTCCACCCTAGACGTCGGTTGACGATCCATGGATCTGATGTTCCGCTCCTCGGAGTCCCAGAGAGGTTCCACAGGGTTTAAATCCGGGTACTTTGATGGCTATTGAATGATTACAAACTCAGATAACTGTTCCTCGAGCCATGCCTGGGTGGTTGCGGCCTGATCAGGCCGCGCATTGCTCTGCAGGAACAGACCATCGACCGCAAGATGCGCCAAGGCCATGATAGGTCGTCTCTTTTTTTCCCTCCCATACGACAGTTCAAAATGCTTGTAGTTCAGCCGTTGTGCTCGTACGAAAGGTTGTTTAGGTTATGCAAAAATACATCGGATGTGCACACCCAAATCTTTAGTACTCCAGGTGCTCAGGTACTGTAGTTATTGCACGGACACGCGTACATATTTTCGTTTAACATTGAGGATGACATCGTCGATCACAGTACAATGATATCCTTTCGGAAATGCAAATTATTTAAAATTTTCTGAATGATATTATCAGTAATGTTATCATCATAAATTTCATTCGAAATAGAATTGAAGTCTCGAGCTCAGGCCTTTTTATTTCTGTTTAACGTGTAGTTTCTGAAACATTAGAAACAGTGACTTACCCGGCGGCAATACTAACGGCATAAATCCCCGTGATTGTCCCATGGGTAGTTTCGTCATCCGGGAAACCTCGATGTCTAATGGAAAGAAAAACAAATCAAACACTCTTTGCCACATTTCAAACAAAATCAACATTGTTTTCTGAATTTCAAACAAAAAACAAACGCACTTTAAACAAATAATGCGCACTTGACTAGATTTTTAAAAGTCAAAAGCATCATGAAAATCGCTCGTGGTGTATGTATCCTTGCATTTTTTCGCTTTTCGCTGGCTCATCTTAGTGGTGTGTTGAGTTTCGTTGAACTATTAAATTGTGAAGTGTAGGAATTCATTTATGTTACATTTCAGTACAGAAAGAAACACATCATGGCTTTGAGTAAGTTAACAGTTTCAGAACTAAAAGAACTTGTATTTTCTAGCTCGTTGCTGGAAAGATAAATGGAAAGAGAACAAAATGGCAGACCAAAGCCTCAGCTTGCATACTGCAAATAACTAAATAAAAAAATAGGGATTTTAAAAGAGAGTTTAAACAAGATATTTATGAAAAAGGCTTGTATATTAAAGTAACTAACCGACTATATTGCTTTCCTTGCCTGCAAAACAGAGTGGTGAATCTAGTTAGACGAATTTTGGTGTCTCTGATTTGTCTTACCTAACTCAAAAAATAAAGAAGCATGAATGCATACAACCACATTTAAACTTTAGAGTTTACCCTTTTGGGAAAGATAGACATTCACCAACAACTTGACAGCGCCTGTCGTCTGAATATTAAAATCCATATTGAGCAAGTTACATAAAAACGTTATGTCCTTCCAAAATATTTATTGTAGTTTATACAATAAATTATTCATTGTATAAACTTTTGCGGCGCATTTGAACTAGCACTTCAAGGTCACGATGAAAGTCAGGAGTCCTTAAATCATGGCGTTTAAGAGTCCTGTTAATTTTCCAGCAGAACTTGATGCGTCTTTATAAAACCACCTTACTAAAAGATCATCTAAAGAAATTCAGAGTGATCTGACGGAGGATTTTATGCAGTGGCGTCATTAGACCAATTTTTGGTGGCTCAAGACACTCCCCTTACTCCTTCAAAAAAGCGTAAAACCCTCCCAATAAAAATAAACCGTTTCTTGTATTAGCTTACCTTTACCTATGTAATATTTTCCCACTTTAACAACAACAAAAAAATAAGGCAGATGGGAATTTTCTTAAATATTTTGCTGTCAAAGCTAAAAGCCTCAAGATTCGATTCCCTTTTTTTCCGATAAGGGGTCAGGTGTCACAGCAACAACATTAAGATAACATTACTTTAGTTGTGGCACTCTCGTCGCCTAGTCTCTGCAGGGGTTAGGCTATTAGGAAACAATATGTCAAACAACTTAATGAACGGGAGTGGGTGCATCGTGGAGGCCCGTACCATCAGTCTCAAGCTAACAGAAGCCCAAACCCTGAGAATCAGCCGTAGGCCAAAAGACTGAAGGAACGATGTACGACAGCAACTGCAACAGCTTGTTGGAAACAGTAATGTTCATGTGAAAAAGCGGCATCTTTACTAGGGTAATAAAAGCAGCATGAAAGGGAGCAGAAGTTTCCACTAAGTGAAAGCGTTTGTTTCACGGGGTAAAGGGATTTCGGTGGGGTATTAGCGCATTTCTCGGTACAGTAGTTTATTGGTGTATGTACACTGACGGAAAAAAAATCCCAACACCAAGAAGGGGTTGTGTTAGATAAATGACAGTTAGTAGGCGGTGAGAGTACATCTGTAAGATGACGTCTATGTGAATTTCGCGCTCGGCGCATACGTGTGGCGCTAGTAGCGCCCCTCGGAACATGCAAGGCAGGTTTGCTGTAAATACGCGCTGTAACGTTCGTGAGCGTTAGTTATCGTTGAGATTCGAAGTAGGGTGTTGATGTTAGTCAAGAATGCCTTTAAGAAGACGAAGAAGCCATTATCAACAGCTCACGGAGTTTAAACGAGGTCGTGTAATAGGGCTACGAGAAGGTGGATTTTCTTTCCGCAATATTGCAGAACGACTTGGCAGGAATGTAGCCACTGTGCATGATTTTTGGCAGCGGTGGTCAAGGGAAGGTACTGCCTCAAGAAGACCGGGTACCGGCCGGCCACGTGGCACTACTAAGAGGAAAGACCGCCGTGTACGGCGTATGGCCGTGGCGCATCGTACCGCGTCTGCGGCAGCAATTCGAGCTGCAGTTGCCACCACAGTGACACAACGAACTGTTACAAATCGGTTACTTGAAGGAGAGCTCCGAGTCAGACGCACTGTAGCGTGCATTCCACTTACTCCAAACCACTGCCGTTTGCGACGTCAGTGGTGTCAAGCTAGAGCTCATTGGAGGACGGAGTGGAGATCTGTAGTGTTTTCTGATGAAAGCCGGTTCTGCCTGGGTGCCAGTGATGGCCGTGTGTTGGTTAGAAGGAAGCCAGGTGAGCGCCTGCAACCAACCTGACTGCGGCCGAGACACACTGAACCTACACCTGGAGTTATGGTCTGGGGAGCAATTTCCTATGACAGCAGGAGCACTCTCGTGGTTATCCCACGCACCCTGTCAGCACAGTTGTACGTCGGTCTGGTGATTCAACCTGTTGTGCTGCCATTCATGAACAGCATTCCAGGGGGTGTTTTCCAACAGGATAACTCTCGCCCGCATACCGCTGTTGTAACCCAACATGCTCTACAGAGTGTTGACATGTTGCCGTGTCCTGCTGGATCACCAGATCTTTCACCAATCGAGCACGTATGGGACATCATTGGACGACAACTCCAGCGTCACCCCCAACCAGCATTAACCGTCCCTGTATTGACCGACAAAGGGCAACAGGCATGGAACTCCAACCCACAAACTGACATCCAGCACCTGTACGACACAATGCATGAACGTTTGCATGCCTGCATTCAACATTCTGGCGGTTACACCGGTTATTATTGTACCAGCATTTCACATTTAAAATGGCTCTTCTCGCGCTTACAATAAGCTGTGATCTTGAAGCCTTAATCGATTAAATATGTTACCTATACAAATGTATTGCCGCCATTTCATTCCTCTACAACTATTTTTTCGTGGTGGTGGGATTTTTTTCCGTCAGTGTATTTGGCCATCGGGCGGGAAATAAAATAAGTGCGTCGAAAGTAGAGAACTGTCGCATGATAGATTATTTTTTACAGTTTACAGAACAGTGTTGCTACGTATTCTTCTCAATTAAGTGCAATGATTTTTTTTTGTCTAATGCAAGCTGTACTTTTCAGAGCTACTAGGATGGAAAAAAATTTAAAAATAGCACCGCGAAATACTCTTGGAATACAGTGTCAAACAATGGTTTTTAACCCAAGTAGTCACTGTGTGCACGAGCTTTTTAGCACACAAGAAACGCATTCCAGACAAAAAATGCTGTATTTATTGTCGATTTTATTCAAATTCAGTTTCAGACAATCGTCCTAAATATACTGTATAACAAAATTACTAATCAAATGGTACTAAAAAATCAACTTTGAAATTCTAAAGTGCCCAAGCCTGCGTAAAACAAAATTCAAAACATACAAAGACAACAAGAGATAAGCAAGCTAAAAAGTATTATAAACAAATATATAAACAAAATAAAAAATAACGAATAAAAAAAATGCAAAACAATTATGTACCAGTGCAAGCAAGCAAATCGAAATTTCACAAAGGAGAAAAGCAGGCATTGCAGAACATGTGGCAGAATATATTCATGGCTTCGTCAGGCGCAATCACCTACGAAGCCATGAATAAATTACGCCACGTGTTCTGCAATGTCTGTTTTTGTCCTTTGTGAAATTTCGTTTTGTTTGCTTGCACTGGTACATAATTGTTTTGCATTTTTTTATTCATTATTTTTTATTTTGTTTATATATTTGTTTAAAATATTTTTAAGCTTGCTTATCTCTTGTTGTCTATGTATGTTTTGAATTTTCTTTTACGCAGCCTTGGGCACTTTAGAATTTTGAAGATGATTTTTTTAGTACTCTTTGATTAGTAATTTTGTTATATACACTGCTGGCAACCCAAAATGCAACACCAAAAAGTACACGAGATAGCAAAGCCAGATTTACTGGACACATAACAACAGATACAAAGATGAAACGATTGAGCTTACAGCCCCGTGCGACTTGCGGAACACGCAGACATCAATAGTTCGTGTGGCCCCCATGGCTGGCAATAACGGCCGCTACACGCCGCGGCATCGAACGAAAGAGGCTTTGGATGTGGGCTTGAGGTATGTCTGCCCAGGCTGCTTCCACACGTTGCCACAGGTCATCAGGCGTAGCCGCGGGTGGTGCTTGCCGGGCCACTCGGTTGCCGATCAGCGACCAGACGTGTTCGATGGGCGATATATCGGGAGAACAGGCAGGCCACTGCAGCAGTGACACCTGGTGGGCCGTGAAGAATTGTTGCACGATGTATGCCACGTGCGGGTGCGCATTGTCCTGTTGAAACGTGGCCGCTGGCAGGTCCTGTAGGTAATGGAGGACTACAGGCTATAAAACGTCGGAGATGGTGCGGTAGCTGTTGAGTGTCCCGGCGATGCGTACCAGAGGGGTACGGGTGTCATATCCAATTGCGCCCCAAACCATAACGCCAGGCGACGGACCGGTATGGCGATGCATAACGCAGGCGTCATACCGTCTCTCACCACGTTGCCGTCACAAGCGGATGCGACCATCGTGGTGTTGCAGGCAGAAGCGGGATTCGTCGAAGAAGACAATGCTGTGCCATTTCGTAGTCCAGGTGCTGCATTTAACGGCCCACCGCCGCCGCACTGGCCGATGGTGTAACGTCATTGGTAATCGGAGCAATGGGTGCCGTGCGACAAGTCCCCGCTCCTGCAGACGACGTCGAACGGTACGTGCTGACACAGGCTGTTGCGCAACACACCCTAATTCCTGCGCTAACGTTCGTGATGTGGCGGTGCGAGCCGTCAATGCCCGCCGCACAACATGCCGGTCCTCTCGTTCGGTGGTGTGCCGCGGCTGCGGCAATCGCTCACGTCGGTCCGTCCGTCCCTCCTGCACCCACCGAATCCATACTCGCCTCACTGTGGCTGGATGTCGTCCCACACGGGCGCCGATGTCTCGGTACGATAAACCGCTGTCGCGATAAGCCACTATTCGTGCTCTGTCGAACTCCGAAACGTGCTGGAATGACTGCCGTGTTCTGCGACGAGGCATCAGGAAGCTTCCCACGCACAGGTCCGGCAGCACAACACACTTCCACTACTTACACACCGCCTTCTGTGCACCGTTCTTAAAGTGCTTCTCGGTGGCGTGCCGGGCGCACATGATTTGCATAGCCCTTGCAATGCTAATCCTTTGCATGTCCTCTCGCGGGCGACGCATGCTGCGAATTTCAGGCCAATTGGATGCTTCCTTCTTGGCGTTGCATTTTGGGTGGCCAGCAGTGTATATAGGACAACTGTCGGAAACTGAATTTGAATAAAATCGACAATAAATAGATCTTTTTTGTCTGGAATGCGTTTCTTGTGTGCTAGAGAGCTCGTGCACACACTGACTACTTGGGTTAAAACCATTGTTTGACACTGTTTTCCAAGAGAAGTATTTCGCGGTTCTACTTTTTAATTTTTTTCCATCCTAGTAGCTCTGAAAGTATAGCTTGCAGTAAAAAAAAAAAAATCAATTGCACTTAATTGCGAAGAATACGTAACAACACTGTTCTGTAAAAAAAAAAAAAAAACCCTATCATACGATAGTTCTCCACTTCCAACGCACTTAATTTATTTCCCGCCCGATGGCCAAATACATCCACCAATAAACTACCATACCGAGAAATGCGCTAATACCCCACCGAAATCCCTTTACCCCGTGAAACAAACGTCTTCACTTAGTGGAAACTTCTGCTCCCTTTCATGCTGTTTTTTATTACCCTAGTAAAGATGCCGCTTTTTCACATGAATATTACTGTTTCCGACAAGCTGGAGCAGTTGGTGTCATACATCGTTCCTTCAAGTTTTCGCTTTGTTTGCTTGCACTACTAGTACATGGTTGTTTTGCAAATTTTGTATTTTTATTTTTTGTTCATTATTATTATTATTTTATTTTAATTATTTATTTGTTTAAAATATTTTTTAGTTTGCTTATCCCTTGTTGTCCTTAGATACACTATATTGACAAAAATCCCCGGACACCTAGAAGAGAAACACAACATAGCATTTATTGACATACATTAATACGGTGTCGGTGCACTTCTGGCCTTAATGCATGCACTGACCCTTCGAGACATGCTTTCGACAAGGTTTTGGAACACAGCGATAGGTATGCGCTTCCATTCAGTACATAATGCTGCCGCTAACTGTTGCTTAGTTGTAGGCCTTGGTTCCTAACTTCTTATGCCGCGCTCTAATTCATCCCATAGGTGCTCTATAGGATTAAGATCATGGCTCTGTGCTGGCAAGTCCACACACGATATGGAATTATTATTGTCAAACCACGCAGTAACAGCGCTTGCTTTATGGCTCTGTGCATTATCCAGCTGGTAGCAACAAGGCTCGGTTCAATAGTATTGTCACAGAGTTAGTAGGGCATAATTGTCCTGAATATCGAGGTAGACATGCTGGTTAAGAGGTTTGTTTACGATTACCAATGGGCCAGGACCATACCACGAAAAACACTTTCACACGGGTACACTGCCAGCTCCAAACTTGACTGTAGGAACAGTACACTGTGGGAAATAGCGTTCCCCGGGCTGCCGCCACACCCACACACGACCATCAGACTGATGGATCGTGTATCTGGATTCATCAGTCCATAAGACCCGTTTCCATTGATGTACGATCCACGATAAATATTTTTTATACCATGCTAAACGACGAGTATCATTGCGAGGGGAGATGAAAGGCTTATGAGCAGCCGCACGACCACGGTAAACCATGGAATGAAGTTCTCTGCAAATGGTGCGTGTACATAGCGAGGTTCCAGCATTGTTTCTCACCTGTACACTGAGGTCTTGTGCAATACTCCGTCGATTAGCTATAGCGACTTTCCTGAGGCTTCGACGTCCTCTGTCACTGATTTTCTTTGGTCTGCCGGTACGTCTTGCGGCTTCGGGCACGCCATGTATCTTCCACTTATTCAGTACATCCAAAACAGTTGACTTGGGTATGTTTAAAAGCCTCTGTGTTTCTCTCATGGACAACCCACTAATATAACACCGAACAATATTTCCTTTCTCAAAGTCAGTTCTCTCCCGCCGCGTCATTTTTTTTATTTTGATTGGAGGTTTAACGACCACAGTGAGTAATTCAATGGGCTATAAGCAGTCGCCCGTCCCTAATTTAGGGTCACTGGTTCCAGGGAAGGGAGAGAGCCAGTGCCGTAATACAAACTCAACATCCATTCCTCACCGGGATTCGAACCCGGACCCCTTTTGGACGAATGATCAGAGGCCATCGCTTAGACCACTGCGCCACCGAGGCGGCCCGCAATATTTTCACTCAACCTCACAGTGCGATATGATCGCGGTCAGCTGCAGGCTGGTTTTTATACCGTTTGCAGCTGACCGCGCATCTTAACAACGCAGTGGATCCGTTCATTTGCGTTTGGAGGGCTGTCCGGTGACTTTTGTCAATATAGTGTATATATACATACATATATAACGGATGGGCTTAGCCCCCGCAATCCATCATTCCTAGCGACGCCACTGATTTTATGCTTACTATCTGTCAAGAAAACTAAAAAGAAACAAAACTGCAAGTTTTGTTTCAGTGATCGCAAATGAAACAACTGATATTTCATCTGCGTTCCAACTGGTTATTGTTTTCCGCTATGTATTAACTAATGGACTTGAAAGATTCTGGAAATTTGTTATTTCCCCCGGACATGACGCAGCGTCAATTGCTGGATGTATTCGTGCTGCTTTGGAAAATTTTGTTAACAATCCTGACAAAGTAATGTTCCTGAGCTATGACGGTACTAGTGTGATGAGTGAGCATCACGGGGGTGTTCAGGCTATTACTCAGCAACATTATAAACACACATATTGTGTACATTGCTATGTACACAAAGTAAATTTGATTGTGGCACAATCCACGAGTCAAAACCAACAAGTTCGTGTTTTCTTTTTCAAATTTGACTGCTGTAACTAATTTTTTTCGCAACTCTCCACAGTGGATTGCACTTCTGGATGAGGTTGTTGTGAAAAGAATTTTTCATGCTTCTGCTACAAGGTGGAATTTCAAGAGTCGAACGGTCAATGTTGTGTATGAGTATAGAATGCAGCTGGTTGAATGTATGGAGAAAATAAAATCATCATCCAAGTAGTCAACAACAATTAACCAAGCAGGAGCCATTCGATACATCCAGTGTTTGTATTTCGGTTCGCATTCTTTCGCAACATTATGCCACATATAGATTTTTTATGTAACCATCCATACAGAAAAAGAGTATTAAACGCCATGCAAACCAGAAAACTTGTCCACAGTTTTCAAAAGTCAGTCGAGAAATAAAGATGTATATAATACAGACAAAATAAGAATGCAAATCGAAAAATGAATCCTAAAGCCATCTTCGAAAAAACGAAAAGTAGAAAATGTTCATTTATTAGAACTGTGGCAGCCAAAAAAGTGTGTGACGTGATAATTAATCAAATGAAGAAAATATTTTTGTTTTACGAAACACTACTCTGCTATAACACTTTTTCATGCCGAAATATTCCAGGAAAATGAGCAGTTCCCGGTTCAACTCCATGAACAAACAGTAGAAGTGCATCCGTTTTTAGAAAAAGATCGTATAAATACTGAAGTGGGAGTTAGTTATCTACAAACGACAAGACTTCCGGAATATGACTGGAACAGTAAACCTTCTGCAATCTGTGACAGGAAACAACTTGCGGAAACCATATTTTCGGAGACGTGAGCATTTTATCTCATAATGATAGTACTTTCACTTCATATCTTTCACCCTTTTGAACACTGTAAACCCCCACTTTTGGCTTATGACCATTCATCCGAGAAGGGTCCGGGTTCGAATCCCGGTGAGGCATGGATGCTGTGTTTGTCTTACGGCACTGGCTCTTTCCCTTCCCTGGAACCAGTGGCCCTAAATTTGGGACCGGCGACTGCTTATAACCCATCGAGTTGCTCACGGTGGTCGTTAAACCTTCAACCAAAAAAAAAAAAAATAATACTTTCATGACTCATGAGCCGCCACTGGCTGTAGAGCTTTATTTATTTTCACAGAATAAAATCTTTATAAATGACAAAGCTTTATAGATAATTCACAAAACTTACGGTGTGGTAAAAATTAAAAAAAAAATTTCGTTTTAAAAATTTTGTAAGTTTCGTCATTGATTTTTACCCCAAGCAAGTTATTTTGAGCAACAAGAATTTTTTATGTAAATGAAATTGAAACGTCTTCGTAGTTGGATGGAGAAATTTTTCTTTTTTCAAAGTATTTAGGAACTTACTTTCTAATGAAATAAACTGACGAAGAATGAACTCGGATTTTTTTTTTTTTTTTTTACAAAAGTTCTCATGTTTTCAATTTTGTTTAGAGATCCGCAGCAGATGGCTGCTCCTCACCCGACCCTTGGACTTCACAATTGGCCCTCCTGGTTGCACCTGCTTTGTCAGTTGCACCGTATTTATTTTTCTTTCCTTCTTTTTTTTTTTTTTTTTTTTTGCGTTTGTGTTTGGCTGTTAGTTCACCTGCTTGGCCCATGTGTCACCGAAGACCGAAGTCTACAAACTCACCACTTTTATTTTATTTCGTTAAACCATATTCGAAGCTCCCCATATGAGCAGGACAATAAGTCAATGTTGCATATGAAAAAATAACAATTTCGTGAAAAGACATAAATTAGAAACAACAAGCGTCATAAAATCAACTAAAATAAAAAAAATGTTCGCAAAGCGTTAATTTATTGCCACTTGTCAAGTTGCAGAATTCTCGTGCAATCAGTCAAAATCACAAAGTATCCTGCGTTGTAACTGCTCATTTTCCTTGGAATGTTCAAATGTCGGTTCAAAGTCAGCATGTCACTCTGTTTACCGCTTTCACCAAGGAAGAGTAATGTGCAGTAATTCGATCTTCGTCGACTGAAGGTGTGTGGGTGTGGAAATCTTTCGAAACAGTATTGCCACAGTACGGTAAAGGGTCAAATATCCAGCGAACTACGAATCAATGGGCTGGCACGTTAAAAATGCCCGAACGAGTATTAGTGACGAAAAACAAAGTGCTCATTCTCACCAACTTCTGAGGAAAATATTGAACAATTCCGGAGCGTAATGCTTGGCAGCAGGAGGATGAATTTCGGTGAAGTGGCAATCAAACCGCACATTAATTATAATTACCCTTCTGCATACGAAATCATCCAAATGCAGAACAGATTTCATAACATCAATGCCCATAAGTAGGCATATCCGATAACAAACGCGTCTCAAATTTAAGACCCCCGTACCCCCAAGTTTTGATATTTTTTACGCTTTCCAACAGTAGGTTGAAGAAGCGTATATGCTCCAGCTTTGTCCGTCCGTCTGTCCGTCCGCCCGTCTGTCGGCACGATAACTCGCATAAAAAGGGTTCAATTTCGATGAAATTTTAGTATGTGGTAGAGGACCACCTGGGGACGAACCCTGTCGAAAATGGACGAAATGGGGTCAAAGGCCACGGCATAGGAGCGGGATCCATTCTATAGCCTTTATGCGTCGCATTTGCGTAAATATGATTCGATGTCGATGAAATTTTAAAATATTGAAGGGTACCACTTGGGAATGAACCCTATTGAAAATGGGTGAAGTGGAGTCAAAGGTCACGGCATAGGAGCGGGATCCATTCCATTGCCCTTATGGATCATAACTTGCGGAAATATGGTTCGATAACAATGAAATTTTAGTATATTGTAGGAGACCTCCTGGGAATGAACCCTATTGAAAATGGGTGAAGTGGCGTCAAAGGTCAGGACATAGAAGCGGGATGCATTCCATTGCCCTTACACATCATAACGGGCGTAAAAATGGTTCGATTTCGATGAAATTGTAGTATGTGGTAGGGGACCACCTGGAGAGGAACCCTACTGAAAATGGGGCAAATGGGGTCAAAGGTGAGGACATAGGATCGGGATCCATTCCATCGCCCTTATCCCATATTATTAAGGTGAACGCCAAGTAATTTTGCTTCCTATATTTCCAATTGAAAAACTTTTCAACACATGTCCTTCACAATTAGTGTGTTCCCAAGGTTGGAAATTTGAACATCGATTAAAATAACTTCATATTATAACTTGGAATACTTAACATTTTCTAAAACATAACCGTAATTATATTAAAAAACAATAACGTTTCCTTTGGTGGTGTTGAAACCAGAAGAAAGATGGCGCGACTTGTACTTTGACGACGTCAGTAGACAAATAAATGTTGGATTGCATAATTAAGGTTATGTTTTTGAAAATATTAAGTATTCCAAATTATAAAATGAAGCTATTTTAATCGATGTTCAAATTTTCATCCTTGTGACGAAATTGTGAAGAAAATGTGTACAGAAGTTTTTCCATTGGAAGTATATAGGAAGCAAAATTACTTGACGTCCACCTCAAAGGAGCAATTATTGTATCTATAAAACTTTATTTTGAAAACGGCTCTAAAGATTTTGATGAAAGTAGTTTACCTACCGTTTTCTGGTACTAGAAATCGATTTAGCTTGATCTCGACTTTAGGAAATTTCGTTTAGTGGGTTAAATAACCACCCAGAATTACTACGTTTTCAGGGTCATGGCGTCGTTCCATTAATGTTACCCATGCTTAGAAATCTTATGACGTCACAAGCTCGCGATTGAGATGTTGGTGCGCGGTCACGCCATCTGTCGCATTACGTCACGCGTTGTGTGTGGATCTTATTAAAGTTTTATAACGTCACACTCTTTCGAGCAGATGGTTGCGGTTCCCATCTGCCTCATTACGTCACGCGTTGTGTACGTATGCCCGTCCGCACGATAACTCGCATAACAATCGTTCCATTTCGATGAAATTTTAGTATGTGGTAGGGGAACACCTGGGAAGGAACCCTATTGAAAGTGAACGAAATGGGGTCAAAGGTCAGGACATAGGAGCAGGATCCATTCCACTGCTCTTATGCGTCATAACTAACGTAAAAAAGGTTCGATTTCGATGAAATTTTAGTATGTGGTAGGGGACCACCTGGGGACAAACCCTATTGAAAATGGGCGAAATGGAGTCAAAGATCGGAATCACTTCCATCGCCATTATGCGTCATAACTTATGTAAAAATGCTTCGATTTGGGTGAAATGTTAGTATGTTGTAGGGGCCTGCCTGGGGACGAATGCTGTTGAAAATGGGCGAAATGGGGTCAAAGGTTAGGACACAGGAGCGGGATCTATTCCATAGCCCTTATGCATCATAACTTACGTAAAAATGCTTCTATTACGACAAAACTTTATCATGTTATTTCGGAGGTATACTGAACCGGTTCTGCTGAATATAATCGAAATGGGATCAAAGGTCACGGCACAGGAGCAAGATTTATTCCATAGCCATTATCCTCATAACTTGAGTAATAATTTCTGGTATGTTGGAAAGCGTATTATAATCAATGCATTGCATGATTTTACTAACTTGTTCTATGTACACTGGCGGAAAGTGAAAAAAGAACACCAAGAAGGAATTGGCAGACGATCATGAAATTTACATATGTTAATGGGGTCGAGTTTACGTAGGTGTGATGTTAATTTCGGGACCAACCGGTGAGCACTTACGCCACAGCACGGCATAATATGCAAATTATCGTAGGTGGTATTTAAAGAGTACGGCGAAGTGAATGTAATCAGTCGTCGGCGTACGGACACGTGCGAAGACCCTGAAGAAGCTGCAATGCCTGGACATGGAAGACGTGTACGATTTCAGCAGTTATCGGACTTTGAGCGAGGTCGTCTTGTCGGACACCGCGAGGCCGGGTGGCCGTATCGTCGTATTGCGGAGCGAATTGGACGGGAAGTATAGGTGGTGGTACGATGTTGGCGTAGATGGTCCGAGGAACATTCTCACACGAGAAGACGTGGAACCGGGAGTCACAGACGGACTGATGAGCGGACCAATCGACGCATAACAAGAGCGGCGTTGTCAAGTAGAACATCCACTGCGACGCAAATCCGAGCTGCCGTTGCACCTGAGATGATTCTGCAAAGAATCCGCAACCGTCTACTGGATGCAGGACTACGGGCACGTGTGCCTCAGGCATGTATATCTCTGACTCCAGCCCAACGTCAGGAACGGCTGCAGTGGTGTCGCCAACGTCTGCGCTGGAGAACGCAATGGCGATCTGTCGTGTTCAGCGATGAAAGAAGATTCTGCTTGGGAGCCTCCGATGGCCGTATGCGTATTCGAAAACGCACGGGGGAGCGTCTGCACCCTTCTTGCATCCGCCAGCAACACACAGGGCCTGCACCTGGTCTCCTGGTGTGGGGGCGATCAGCTTTCACTCCCGTACACAACTAGTGTTTGTACCTGGTACGTTAAACAGCACCTCCTACATCAACAACATCATTCAGCCCGTTGTTGTGCCATTTGTAAGGTCGGTCCATCGTGGTGTTTTCCAGCAAGATAACGCACGCCCACACACGGCACGTGCAACGCAACATGCACTTCAGAGTGTGAGACAACTTCCATGGCCTGCACGTTTACCGGATTTGTCCCTCATTGAGCACGTGTGGGATTTTATGGGACAACGACTTATCCGGTCTCCACGGCCAGCCACGACCATCCCCGATTCACGCGTCCAGGTTAAGGATGTTTGGAACTCAATACCCCAAACTTACATCCAACATCTGTACGACAGACCAGCAAATACAGTTGTATTTTGCCATAATGATTTGATTATGTTATCCTCTGTATTCCGTTATTATGCTGTATAAATTTCATTGGTATCAGACGTCTCCTTCTTGGTGTTCTTTTTTCACTTCTTGGTGTTCTTTTTTTCGCCAGTGTATGTTAACTCCCTTATAAATTGCTCCTTTAAGACTGTATACATTGTTCTTTGATTCCTCATAATCAAAAAAACTAAGTCTGCACTGAAAGGAAAACATTCATCGTTAACGTAATGCATATGAACAGACCCGGATTAAATCCGTATGCGCCCTGAGTTGCGAAACTAAGTTTGAGCGCCCCTACTTTTCTGTATCCTTGAAATGAAATAAACCTATTGCACAAATTTTGATAAAACTGCACTTTTAATTTTTAAATAACTGCAGAAGCCTGAAGGCACACCAATAATGATTCATTGATTTATCAGCTTAGTTACAATTTACAAATTATTAATGCCAAGTACGAATTATTCATGCCAAATCCTGCTGGACAAAGACACTCAAACTTTGAAAAACAGTTTTTTTAGCTTTAGCTGCTGCAAAGTCAACTACAACATCATCAATTAATAATTGGTCTAAAATGTCGTCGTTCTCTATCGACAGTAAAGTCAAAGCTAACAATCGAGAATCCCCCATGTTTGAACGCAACTCATTCTTTATCCTTTTAAGTTTAGAAAATGACCGTTCTCTCGTGCAGTTGGTTGCAAAATTTGATAGGAAAATACGCAGCACAATATCATCGTAGGATAGGTGGACTGCAGACTATCACTTCTTATTATCAAAAGCATGTTTGGTAGACTATGATCATCATAAGTTTTCGTGAACTCTCCAAAATGAACAAGTTCTTCTTCAAATGAACTTGTGACATCATTAGAATATTCTCTCATAACATGCTTAGCACCCTCACGAATCTGATCTGCCGAAAGTGTGGTTAAGTTGGTCAAAATCCCAAACTTGTCGTTAAACTCTTTATAAGCTGTAGACCGCATTGCCAATGCTGACTTCAGATTATCTAGAATAAAGTAATAACTGTTAACACGCAATTCGGCTGAATGATCTTGGCTTAATAATCTTCTTCGGGATTTAAATCTAAGTGCTTTTTCTTTATAGCTTTTGCAATTTGCAAGCTGCATTGCTTTTTCCTTTATGTTAGCGAAGACATTTTCATCACGAAGTCAAACTTCGCTGACATAAGAATTTTGTTACTTCAATGACTCGCTTCAGAACTTCTCTCCAATACTAATTCTCCTTTTCGCACGGACTTTGCAAATGAGCGTACACTCCTGATTTTCGAGAACATCTTCTCGACCGAGTAACAGCACAATTCTTATGCTGCATGCTGTTTTCATGCATTTCCAACCACTGAAACGGTTCATAAATGGTGACTCGTCGATTGAGAAAAGCTTGCATAGAAAGCAATACACGTTTCCTGTAGATTTGGAATAAATTAGCCAGTTTCGTTCAACCTTTTCTTCATTCGGCGTCATGAAAGAGAACAAATCTTTGGAAAGGGGGCGGTGTTGATTTTGGTATACTCTCATTGAGTCAGGAATTTTACCAGCTATGTTTCTATCTGGAAACTTTATTGCTGCAAGATGATCAATTAATTCTTTCTAATCATTAGATTTCCAGTAAGCCGGATCTTTATCAAATTTGAAGACTGCTGGTGCTGGAGCTGCTACAACCTTGGATGTTGATGGTTGGTCTTCAGTTTCAGTAACATGCGCAGAGGAATGGGATTGTTCTTGTGCACCAGACTCCACTTATTCTGCCCCAGTAGCTGTGGAGTGATAATTTCTTCCTGGTTTGTAAAACTTAATGATCTTGGGAGCCTTGCCAAGCAATTTGGAATGAGAAGCCTCACTTTCAGCTGTATGTTATCGACACAGGTGACCACTTTCCTTTCGTTGCATTTCGGCCTTCGTACATTGTTACGTCTATACTTCGGGGTTCTTTCGTTTTCCGCAAATGATCACACACTGATCACTGGACAGTTGAAGACACAAACAAAATCTTATCAGATATAATAAAGAGAATCTTATCAGATATAATAAATCTGTCTGGAACGTTACATCAAGCAACGTCTGTGTTATTGCCCAATCACATGCGAACAATTTTAGATGTCAAGGTGATCACGTCTGTGGGCGGCAAATCTCTGGCAGATGGTGATTTCCATTGCACTTGGATAAAAAAGTTAAAAACGCATCTTTGCGAATATTTTATGAAACTGGCTGAAATTTTAATGAACACCATAAATCGCTAATAGTAACATGACCTCCAAATTTCGCCTGACTCGGTAAAAAACTTTTAAATTAGCCGTCAAATTTTCTTTATATATTTCTATTTCTGCCGTTCTATATTTCTATTTTCTAGCCGTTTCTGCGTATATATTTCTATTTATAAATGAATTAAAATTTCCATGCCTATTTTAAAAAGTTTTTAACCGATTCCGGTAAAATTTTGAGGGACTCTTCCTATTACCAATTCATGGTGTTGATCAAAATTCCAGCTGGCTTCGTTAAGATTTTGGAAAGTTCGTTTTTTTATGCATAGTTCTGATTCAATATAACCAAAGTGAGCAAAACTGCATCTAAAAACAGGTGTCGCCCAACAGAACATTTGGAGGTCATGATCGGAAACTTGAAACTTGGTCGTTCTGGGTGGTGTAGTGGTTAGCATACCTAGGCGTTTTCTGGGAGACGCGGGTTCGAGTCCCGCTCCAGGACGATGAAAACTTTCAAGTTTTCAGATATTATCTGACTTACCATCCTTGTCACATTTACGCCAAAAATCGGATTGTCATCTTCAAAATTTGTATTATATGGCGTAATCCCGTATTTCTTTCATGATTGTCGATAATTTAATAACAAAGATGGCCGGCACGAATGAACGATAAACCCACAGACGATGGTGACAGTTGGTGAAAGAAAACGTGATCATGCATCACAATGTTTAAATATACATGACATCATCATTACTACGCATTACCAAAGTACAGGGTACGATGGATGCATTGTTTCACGCATATCAGCCAAAATTATATTTTATGCACAATAAGAAATTTTACGCCTCTAAAAACCGTGCGCCCTGAGGCAGTAGCCTCTACAGCCTCATGGATAATCTGGCCTTGCATATGAATGCTCATGAATGGATTTCATTGTAATAAACTGCATCAGAGGGAAATTTAAAGGCACTACCCACGTTAAGCATTTTTAAGTTTGAGTGATATTTAATAAACTTTAATCGTTCATATATGTAAACATGATGCCTACATTTACCTCGGACAACAGACATCAAGCAATGTCCACACCGAAGAAGAAATTAATAGGCACATAAAATTTGGTTGGAACGCTTCGAAAGAAACAGTACAATTTTCAAGAGGAATTTACCATTATGTTTTAAAAGAAAAGTATCTAATCATTGCATCCTTCCAGTTCTTACTTATGGAGCAGAGACATGGGCCTTAACTAAAAAGGCCATCCAGATGCTTCAACTACTGTAATCTATCTTTCTGGTAGTTTGAAGCCTCTACTGTGTACAGAGGTTTCAAACTACCAGAAAGATAGGAAGAAAAACTCATGAATCAGGAAAATTACGAAAACTGG
This sequence comes from Macrothele yani, assembly GCA_039090855.1. Lineage (NCBI taxonomy): Eukaryota > Metazoa > Arthropoda > Arachnida > Araneae > Macrothelidae > Macrothele > Macrothele yani. Next base: position 59,281,742 of record CM076997.1, on the reverse strand, counting down.
TGATATGATCAAGGTAAAATCGCTTAAATGGAAATGGGCTGGACATATTTCTAGAACTACATGCAGTTAGACAACTGAAAAATTAGACTGGATTCCAAGGGACAGGTAATAACCCATGTGACGTACCTGCCAGCAGGACGCACACGACATAAAGGCAGATAGGAATCAGAATAATCGTCCGCGTAGCTTAATTGGTAGAGCAACTTATTCCGGAATGAGTGGACCCGGGTTCGAACCCCGGCACGGATAAAAATGACGGAGAAATTCACTTCGTTATAATGGCGCCCGAACTATCCGGATGACCCGACCGTTCAAAATCTCGCATTGGTGTGATGTTATTTCCACACCGCGAGATAGGAAAAATCAGAGAATCCCATCTCCAGCGCTTCGAAAAATAAATATGTGTGATGTTGCATTCCACACAGTAGATTGACTGGGAGTTCTCAAGTGCACGTTCTACAGTGGATGGCTGCCTGCAACGATTCATGGTCACGGCTGACCCGTGGGCCATGCCCCCGGCCCTCTTTCGGGGGGGGGAGATGTGACGTACCTGCCAGCAGGACGCACACGACATAAAGGCAGATAGGAATCAGAATAATCGTCCGCGTAGCTTAATTGGTAGAGCAACTTATTCCGGAATGAGTGGACCCGGGTTCGAACCCCGGCGCGGATAAAAATGACGGAGAAATTTACTTCGTTATACCCAGAAGAAGACCATATGGGAGATGGCTGAATGAAATTCGGCAGCATGTTGGAGTAACATCTAGTCCCAGACAGAAAGTTGTGGAAAATTTTGGGGTTACTTTCTCCAGCAGTGGACAAATAATGGCGTGTATATATATATATATAACATCATCATCATCATTGTCAACCATTATCAATCCACTGCTGAATGAAGGTCTCTCCAAGTTTCCTTCACAATTGTCTGTCTTGAACCTGTATCTTCCATGTCACTCTAGCATGCTTTCAAATTTCATCCATCCATCTCCCATGGGGACTTCTTCTGGCTCTTTTTCTGTCATTCGGAATAAAGTCTAAAATTTCGGATGTCTATCGATAGTCCGTTCATCTCGCAACATGTCCAGCCCATTGCCATTTCAGTGATTTCATCCTGGTCATGATGTCGACCACTCCTGTCATTTTCCTTATACACAGGTTCCTCTTCATATCTTTCTTGGTAACACCAAGCATGCATCTCTCTCCATGTTTCTTTGAGTTGTCTGCAGTTTTTGTATGTCTTTTTTAGTTGAGGTCCATGTCTCTGCCTCATACCTAAGCACAGGCAGGATGCATTGATTAAACACTTTTCTTTTAAGACATAATGGCATACTGCTCTTAAAAATTGTTCTGTTTCTTCCAAAAGATCTCCATCTAGGTTTTATACGCCGATTAATATATTGTATGTATATATATATATATATATATATATATATATATATATACACACTGGCGGAAAGTGAAAAAAGAACACCAAGAAGGAGACGTCTGATACCAACGAAATTTACACAGCATAATAACGGAATACAGAGGATAACGTGATCAAAACATTATGGCAAAATACAGCTGTATTTGCTGGTAAACTGAAAAATAACATTTCCATGTAACATGGTTAGTACGAGGTTGAACCGCCATGAACTACGTCACACTGTGCAATTCTGGCATGGAGTCTGTCGTACAGATGTTGGATGTAAGTTTGGGGTATTGAGTTCCAAGCATCCTCAACCTAGTCGCGTAAATCGGGGATGGTCGTGGCTGGCCGTGGAGACCGGATAAGTCGTTGTCCCATAAAATCCCACACGTGCTCAATGGGGGACAAATCCGGTAAGCGTGCAGGCCATGGAAGTTGTCTCACACCCTGAAGTGCATGATGCGTTGCACGTGCCGTGTGTGGGCGTGCGTTATCTTGCTGGAAAACACCACGATGGACCGACCTTACAAATGGCACAACAACGGGCTGAATGATGTTGTTGAAGTAGGAGGTGCTGTTTAACGTACCAGGTACAAACACTAGTTGTGTACGGGAGTGATAGCTGATCGCTCCCTACACCAGGAGACCAGGTGTAGGCCCTGTGTGTCTCTGGCGGATGCAAGAAGCGTGGAGACGGTCCCCTGTGCGTCTGCGAACACGAATACGGCCATCGGAGGCTCACAAGAAGAATCTGCATTCATCGCTGAACACGACAGAGCGCCATTGCGTTCTCCAGTGCAGACGTTGGCGACACCACTGCAGCCGTTCCTGACGGTGGGATGGAGTCAGAGGTACACATGCCAGAGGCACACGTGCCCGTAGTCCTGCATCCAGTAGACGGTTGCGGATTGTTTGCAGAGTCATCTCAGGTGCAACGTCAGCTCGGATTTGCGTCGCAGTGGATGTTCTGCTTGACAACGCCGCTCTTGTTATGCGTCGATCGGTCCGCTCATCAGTCCGTCTGTGACTCCCGGTTCCACGACTTCTCGTGTGGGAATGTTCCTCGGACCATCTACGCAACCATCGTACCACCACCGATACTTCCCGTCAGATTCGCTCCGCAATACGACGATACGGCCACCTGGCCTTGCGTAGTCCGACTAGACGACCTCGCTCAAAGCCTGATAACTGCTGAAATCGTACACGTCTTCCATGTCCAGGCATTGCAGATTCTTCAGGGTCTTCGCACGTGTCCGTACGCCGACGACTGATTACATTCACTTCGCCGTACTCTTTAAATACCACCGACGATAATTTGCATACTATGCCGTGCTGTGGCGTAAGCGCTCACCGGTTGGTCCCGAAATTAACATCACACCTACGTAAACTCGACTCCATTAACATATGTAAATTTCATGATCGTCCGTCAATTCCTTTTGGGTGTTCTTTTTTCACTTTCCGCCAGTGTAGTATATATATGCAAGGTCAGGTGATGCGCAACATATCACCTCTTCTTGACAAATGTCAACCCCGCCTTCTCGTGGTGCATCCTGTTCCCACTAAAGAGGCTCTGACGACCGCCAGTAGCGGTATAACTATACCATCGGGATTAGAGGAAATGCTATCCCACACTCACCAACCCGCTTGGCCAGCGTGGTGAGTTATGGCCATAACCCCTCAAAGATGCTTACACAATTTCAAACTTGGCCGTCAGTCTCCTGCAGTTGAAATGTACCTGGCTAAGGCAGCGGCCAGTGCGACATTAAGGCAGAGGGTGCTACGGTTTAAATATGCATTTATTAAACACTCGAAGTACAGAATGAGAATGCGCGTCATGAAACTATTATGTACAAATGAGCCCCAGAACAAGTAGGCAAAGAAATAAAACTACGTACACTTCCTGCGGGTAAGATAGAAGGGGAAATTAAACAGGTTAAATAACGATGTAAGTGTCATCAAAAGGATAGAGTATTCATAATAATCCAAACTGTAAAGGAAACTCTTAGGCCATCAATCTGGAACCAGCTGAGGTATGGTCTCCAGAGTTTGTAGAAGTTGGGAAGAGTTTCTGTATTGACAGCGTGTTCATGCGCTAACTGTAGACGGAACTTTAGTCAAGCGGTGAAGTGATGGACAAGCTTCTCGCTTGCCTCTGTAAGAGTAGGTACAGTGGAGTTTTCCTGATGCATCAGTTGATGGGAGTAAATTACTATTTTTACAAGCGTGAAAATATAAACACACACTGATGGGAAGAGGAGAAGCAGAAAGAATATCTTGAAGTAGGGTAAAATATGAGACAGCACTCAGATTTCCTGGGCATAGATGGTGTGCAATACGGAACATGAGATTTAACACAGGTAGCAAGACAGGACAAAACCAATAGACATGTTCAATGTCTGCCGGGACATCACAGCAGGCACATTGTGGAGAAACAACAAGAGTCATTCGGTGTAATAATTGAGGAACGGGGAGGCGGCGGGCGATGTAGAAATAGCCAGTGAACATTCTTCTCATGAGGTGCAGCAAGGAGAGGGTGTGCAGCACACCAAACACCTGTCAGGGAGGCAGACGGAACATTAAGGATAGGCATTGGTTGCTGAGGTGCACAAGTGCGAAGAATTTCACTCAAAATCTTCTGTGAGTATGCCTCAAGCGTAAAAGATTTCATACGGAGTTGCACAAAAAACGGGAAAAGTCGCTGCAACCTGTAGAATTCCTTCAGCAGAGTCCAGAGATGGATATAAATGGTTGATCGAAGATTTTATCGACGTGTAAAGTGTCCGGGAGGAGACGGAACCATGAAGATGAGTAGATAGGCGAGAGAAGTCTTTCCAAGTAAGTTTGAAGTTCACAAGATCTTGTACAGTAATAATGCCTGCACGCATCGATTCTGGAGAGGCAAAGAATGGTCAGTCAGAGGGATGAATAACTGATGAGTAAAATAATGGATCATTTAGTATCTCCGTACTGGAGGAGGGGGTGCTCTTTGTAATAGGAGGGACCTCAGGATTTCTATGGCATCCCAGTAAACGGCTGAGAGGCTTTGTCGTAATGCTGGGAAACCATCCATTCGAAGAAAGACGGCGAACGTTAATGAAAAATTTTTCGATGAGGCAACAACATTACGTACTGGGCATGTATCTGGGTTGGAGCTATTAAGCACATGAAAGAACCTGTGAAGCCGTGCGGCACGGTAAACGAGATCTACAGCAGGAAGACCCATTCCTCCATGTGAAGGTTAGAAGCAGAGTGTAGAGGAGCTGACCCAGTGATGCTTTGACCATACAACTGAAGTAAGGCATGCTTCAACTTAACGGAGTCTGTAGCCACGGGCGGTATCCATTTGCCATGAATAGTAACACTTCGATAAGATGTATCTTTGAAGGAAGGAGGTAAAATTACGCTCTTCTCCAGAAGCCTGCTGCTTTGAGAAGGGAGGGATAGAGAGAGGACCAATTCATTCGTATGGCCTCCGATGGGGTTCCAAGATGAACTGCTAAAAATGTTTGAGTGGTACGTGACCATTTGGCTCCCCAGGGAGAGTCATTGCGGTGTTTCCAATTGCCGCACCAGAGGCCTGTGCTTTTCTCAAGATTGAGTGAGGCTGACGCTGCGGTAGCATACTCTTGGTAGCAGCGAAGAAGGGTGGAGAATTGGGTGTTATGACGTATGCGAAAAGTTGCATTATCTGCATAGGCTGATTAGGTAATTTCATGATGTCTCGTGCTGGCTGTTGCTGGAGGGAGCTGATGCTCAAACTCTCTGCGTGTCAGGCGCAAGAACGGCTCAAAAACTATGGCAAATAATTGTCCAGATAGAGGGCGTCCCTGACGAATTCCTCTGGAGAACTCTATTGGAGCTGTCAGGAAGGTAGTGGTCTGGACTTGTAGAGTTCTTCCTTGATAGAGAGAAAGGAGTGAGGTGATGAAGGATACAGGGAAACCAAATGCTTGAAGTGTTGCAGAAAGGTAGACGTGGGATAATATTGTCAAATGCTGCTTTTTGATCAATATTAAGGAGAGCCAATGGCTCGGACTGAGTGTCAGCAAGGAAGATTAAGTCACGTAGGAGTGTAAGATTCTCAGTGATTGAACGTCCAGGCACAGTATAAGATTGTTGAGGGGGAAAGATATGAGTTACAATGGTATTGAGGCGGTGTGAAAGCAGCTTTGTGTAGAGCTTGTAGTCGAAGTTTAATAATGAAATTGGGCGCCAGTGTGCAAGATCCATGAGGTCTCTTTGTTTTAGGAATAAAGCAACGTAAGCTTGAGTGAAGCATTGTGGAAGACTGGTGGAGGTGAACGCATCGTTGAAAGCCGGGAGCAGGAGCTGGAGTAGATGTGAAGTGAAGACATCAAAGAATGCATGAGGAAGGCCATCAGGTGTTGGTACAGCATTCCGATTGAGAAGTCTAAATGAGGTTTGGAGTTCCGGCAAGGTGAAAGGATTCGTGAGATTGTTTTGTAGATGATTTGGAACTTGAGGAAGAGACGTAAGAAGTGGGGAGTCAGAAGTTGCGACGTTAACGTCAGTGTTTTCGCTTGAAAAAATCGTGTACTATGGAACACATAACGTTAGGATCTGAAGTGATCTCCCCAGAGGGGAGTCGTAGTTGTCGAATCGTGGTGGATTCCCGACGAGTTTTTCGAGAGAGTGGAGGTACTCATACGAGTTGAAAATAGGAGTAAGATGAAGAATACGTAATCGATCGATCGCCTGAGCAGCCATGGGAGTGAGGAGGGTTTAACTCAGCTTTTATAACCGGAAACATCGGATCATTTAGCATGAGATCAGCCATCTCGAACCGAATATTTTGCAACGTTATATGCCGCTTGACTGTGGCGGAGTACGTGTATTGGCGGATGAGAGTTAAGAGTTGATGTTTCGTATCAAACCAATACTGGAGGGTCCTCTGGGTGGGATTGATGTTGCCGATTTTTAATTGTAAGAAACTGCGAACTATGCTGCAGAAGGTGGAATCATGTAAGAAGATATTGTCAAACGTCCAACGTCGGTGTCGAGAAGAACGAGAAATTCTTACTCCGATTTGGAGAGTCACCGCACAGTGATCGGAAGATGCTGTTGCGTGATAGTGACTACCGTGGAGTGGCGGCACGAGAACAGGGGAGACATAAAATCTATCTAATCTTGCTACTGATGATGAAGCAGGGTTGCTGGAACGCCAGGTATAAGAGTGATGGTCTGGGTGAAGCAAACGAAAGGCGTCCATGCGAGTGAAGTCAGCTAGCAAACACTGTAGACCTTGGATAAGGCTAGGACGTTGTTCTTGTTGATTCGGAGCTCGGTCCATCTGAGGATCAGTAGTGCAGTTGAAGTCTCCTCCAAATATTACATTAGAGGAATCCGGAATTATTAGAAGAGCATTATTGAGGGAGGTTAAGAGATGTTCAGTTGGAGAATCATCGCAAGGAATATAAACATTGAAAATATGATATGCTTTGTCGTCAAACATGAAGGAAAGGTGCAGAAGATAATTTAGGTAAGTATTGTGGATAGTGACTGAAGAGATGTTTTGTAGAAAACTCCCTATCTTCTGATTCAAGGCTTCTTGAATTAGAAGAGGAACTACAAAGGATCAAGTGGGACATCGTCGGACTAAGTGAGGTAAAGAGAAAAAGAGAAGATCTCATTGAAGTGAAAAGTGGACATCTCTTCTACTATCGTGGGACAGATACTGGCAGAACTAGTGGTGTTGGATTTATAATACACAAGAAACTGAAGGATAAAGTTGTAGATGTTGAAAGTTCCTCTGACAGGGCTGCAAGACTCGTTATCCAACTCTCGAGAAGATACCAGGCCCAGATTATTCCAGCTTATGCACCCACCACAAGTCACCCTGAAGAAGAAATTGAAGAATTTTATGAGGAAATTCGTCATCTAAATAATAAAGGCAAGCAGCACTTGAAGATAATTATGGGAGATTTCAATGCAAAAATAGAGCAACAGCAATAGAATGAAGCTTCAGTAGGTAAATTCGGTCACGGCAACAGAAACCAGCGTGGAAATACTCTCGTTGAGTTTGCAGAGGCAGAAGGGGTTTTCGTCATGAACTCCTTTTTCACGAAAAAGCCACAGAGGAAAAGGACATGGAGACATCCAAATGGAACGACAAATGAAATTGATTTTATTATGTTTAACAAAAAATTCGTCATCTAAAACTGCAGTGTGCTGAACAAGTTCAACACAGGTAGTGACTATAGATTGTTGAGATGTAAGATGCACCTCAACACTAAACTCGAACGTAGCAAGCTCATAGGACAAACAAAATGTATTGACATAACCAACCTTAAAAAGCACAATAATACCTTCAAGTAGGAACTTAGGAACAGATCATCTGCTTTAGAAGGTCTAACATTCGAAGAAGTGAATATTTCTGAAGTTAACAGAGAACTCACCAAGGCTCTTATGGAAACAGTAACAGAAATAGGTGGTACTAAGAACAAGTTACATATGAAGAAAATTTAAGAAAAACCAAAATGTTGATGCAAAAGAGAAGGGAGATGCGGACAAATAATGACGTAACTTCCAACGTGGAATATATAGAGCTATGCAAGACAGTGCGAAAAAGTATCACTGAAGACATAAGGAAATTCAATTGTGAACTAGTGAGGAAAGCAATTGAAAACAACTAGAGCCTGAAGAGAGCAAAAGGACATCTCAGTAAGGGAAGAAAACAGATTATGGCTCTGAGAAAAGCAGATGGTACTGTAAAAAGAAATAGAAGCGAAATTTTGACAAGGGTGAAAGATTTCAATTCAAAACTACATGAAAGGGATGATACATCTATTCCAGACATTACGACAGGTACCAGTGCCAAAGTCCCTCCAATCCTCCCTGCAGAAGTTACATATGCCATTAAGAACATGAAAAGGGGAAGAGCTCCAGAAGAAAATGGAATTACCGTGGACTTTATACAAGAAGCAAGTGAAGAAATTTAAACTACACTCGCCCAAGTTTTCACCAGATGTCTTAATGAAGGGAAGATTCCTGAGGATTGAAACAATGGTACAATGATCCTGCTCCATAAAAAAGGTGACGTTGAGGATTTCAGAAACTATACAGGCCCACCAGCCTCCTATCAGTGGTTTATAAAATCTTCACTAAGGTTCTTTCACATCGCTTGGAGGTAACACTATACATGGATCCAACCAAGAGAACAAGCTGGATTCAGGAGTGGCTACAGCACTATAGATCATATCTATGTGCTGAGACAACTAATTGAAAGAACAAGAGAATATGAACTCCCATTTGCATGGCTTTTATTGATTATGAAAAGGCCTTCGATTCTGTGAAACCATCAGCAATAACAATGGCTTTGAGATCCTGCGATATTGAAGATGCATACATTGGCATTATTAATAACATCTATGAAAATGCAAGTGCAAAGGTTCGGATATTTGAGGATACAGCACAAATAAGAATTGGAAAGGGAGTGAGATAAGGTGACACCATATCTCCCAAGCTCTTTAACGCCACATTGCAAAATGTCTTTCAATCTTTGAACTGGGAAAACAAAGGGATAGAGATTAATGGAGATTACTTAACTCACCTTCGTTTTGCTGATGACGTAGTCATCTTTGCAACTATACCTTCAAAGCTGCAGAGCATGATCCAAGAACTTGCTCACAAAAGTAAAGAAGTGGGATTAAAAATGAACTTCCAGAAGACAAAAGTGATGTACAATGCTTTTACAAGAAACGAAGATTTGTCGATTGACGGAGAAAAGCTCGAGACAACCGATTCCTACATTTATCTTGGGCAGTAGATATCAAGTGAGGGTCACATTGATGAAGAAATTAATCGGCGTATAAAACTTGGATGGAAAGCTTTTGGAAGAAATAGTACAATTTTTAAGAGCAGTATGCCATTATGTCTCAAAAGAAAAGTGTTTAATCAATGCATCCTGTCAGTGTTTACGTATGGAGCGGAGACATGGACTCTAACTAAAAACGACATAGACTGCAGACAACTCAAAGAGGTATGAAGAGATGCACGCTTGGTGCAACCAGGAAAGATAAGAAGAGGAACTTGTGGATAAGGAAAATGACAGGAGTGGACGACATCATGACCAGAGTGAAATCAGTGAAATGGCAATGGATCTGGACATGTTGCCAAAAGAACGGACCACCGATGGACAGCCGAAAATTTAGACCGGATTCCGAGGGACAGGAAAAGACCCAGAAGACCCCGTGGGAGATGGATGGATGAAATTCGAAAGTATGCTGGAGTGATATGGAGGAGACAGGCCCAAGACAGACAATTGTGGAAGAAATTTGGGGAGACCTTCATCCAGCAGTGGATTGATAATGGTTGATGATGATGATGATCATATACAGGGTGATTCCTAAAGTCCTAAGTCACCTCAATAACTTGGGAACAAAGACAGCTAGAGCTATGGAAGTAAGGTATGGTATAGTAAAACAACCATGCGCTATCGGATGAGAGTAACCGCAGCGCCCCTAGTGGCAAAATGTGGAAGTTATAACTCCTATCTCGGAAGCCATGAGAGATACGGGAAAGAGGTTATTCAGAAACTTGTAGAGCATCAACGAATTAGTAGGAAATGACGTATGGTAGAAACGGCTGGGGTAAGTAGAAGGCAGGAAACGTGAGAGAAACACAAGGTTTATTATACTCAGGCATGAATACAAATGGAGCACATTGGTCGTATTTAATGCGACAGCGGTACTTACATAACGTTGGGATTAACGAAAATAGGGTTCAATATGGCCACCAACTGCCACAGTACACATTTGAATGCGAGACAGAACTTCCCGTTGTACGTTCGCCAGCGTAACAGGTGTCACGCTCTCAAACGCAGTGACGATATGCAGTCGGAGATCGTGGAGACTCCTCGGTTCCACAATGTACACGTGATCCTTTAGATAACCCCAGAGTAAGAAATCCATGGGAGTTAGATCCGGGGATCGTGGAGGCCACGCTACGGGACAATCATAACCGATGACCTGTTGCCCGAAAGTGTCGGACAGGAAGTGCTGTACCGCTGTTGGTTGATGTGCCGGAGTGCCGCCATGCTGAATCCATAATGAGCGTATATCTTGCAGAAACAGATAATCTAACCACTCAGGTAATGTGCTTTGTAACAGCTGTAGGTATCTTCGTCCATTTAATGCGCCCTCATAGAACACATGCCCAACAAGTCGGTCCTTCCAGATGCCACACCAGACATTGATCGACCAGCGCACCTGATGAATCATTTCCCGCGTAAAACATGGATCCTGAACTGCCCAGTAATGGGTGATTTGTTTGTTCAGCACCCCGGCGCGTGTGAACTGCACGTCGTCAGTCCAAAGGATGTTTTTAGAGAAAAGCCGCATTTTCTTCTACGGTGTTCATTACAAAATTGCATCAATCTAGACGTCGTTGGTTATCCCCTGGCTTCATTAGGTGCAGCGGTACTGTACGGTACGGGTGGGCACCATGCTGATACAAAATGTTCCACACACGGGATTGTGATAAGCCATATGCCATACTAACTTCCCTCGTACTGGTGTGTGGGTTGGACAAAACGTATTCCAGAACATCGACTGGTGGCACATCCCTACTCATTCCGGTGGGTCGGCCCGAACGGGGACGCGCTGCAATACTACCTGTCTATCGTAGCCGTCGAACCGCGCGACTGATGGTCCACGCTGTTTGCGATGGATGAGTCGGAAACCGTAAGCCATACTGGCGTGACGCTTCCCTAGCGTTGCGTTCGAATTATCCATATAGCAGTACCATCTCGCAATACTGTTCATTCGAATAGCCTGCCATGCTCGTTCTTTACTCGATACTCACATTACGAATGACATAGCTCCTGACCGACGATCCTTTATACATTGCCACGCCGCGCCTGATACGGCAGGTGAGGCGTTATGTCACACCAGAATTTGCATACGACACTCACAGGCGTGCCGTCGCATATGTCATACATTTCTCTCTGCTAGACTGTTAACGCGACAACGACACGAACCGACTTCGCACAAGTTCGCGTTATCAGCCTTCTACTTACCCCAGCCGTTTCTACCAAATGTTGTTTCCTACTAATTCGATGATGCTCTACAAGTCTCTTATTGATCTCTTTCCCGTATCTCTCATGGTTTCCGAGATAGGAATGCTAACTTCCACCTTTTGCCACTAGGGGCGCTGCAGTTACTCTCATCCGATAGCGCATGGTTGTTTTACTATACCATACCGTACTTCCATAGCTCTAGGTGTCTTTGTTCCCAAGTTATTGAGGTGACTTAGGACTTTAGGAATCACTCTGTATATACACACTGGCGTGCAAAAATTAAGGACGAGACGGTTTTTCGAATGTAACGTCGTGCAGAAGTGCTCTACATCGACTCAAATCATACCATAAGATCCCCAAGATGTACAAAAACGGGACAAGTGAGCAAAACCGTCCTAACAAGGAGTCCAAAGGATAAAAAGGCACTTTATTGAAAGGTAGCTTCGAGCACAACTGAACAGAAGACAGAAACGTCCATGTGACAGGCGGCTGCCAAGAAAACTCTAGTCTTTAAAAGGGATATGATCACCCCTGACTGCGTTGCAGGATTTACAACGTCTGTCCATGCTGAGGACGAGGCTGTCAAGGAGCTGTTGAGGCACCGCGGCCCATTCCTCTTGTAGCGCCAATCGCAGCTGCGGAATCGTTGCTCACGGCTGGTGACGTGCTCCCAAGCGTCTCCAGAGAAGGTCCCACACGTTTTCGATTGGATTTAGGTCCGGGGACCTTGCAGGCCAATCCATGCGTTGAATATCTTCACTCTCCAACAGCTCTGCGACAGCCACTGTACAATGAGGTGTAGCGTTGTCGTCCATGAAGAGGAACTCAGGACCCACAGCACCTCTAAACAGACGCACGTGAGGCCGGATAACCTCGGTACAATAGCGGACACCAGTGACTGAGCCTCCTTCGAAGACGTGGAGGTCAGTACGGCAACCAAGCATGATACCGCCCCAAACGAGAACTCCGCCACCTCCAAACCCGTTCCTTTCGATGATGTTGGAGGTGTGATAACATGTTCCCTGCTCTCTCCAGATGTGTATATGTCCAGAATCGCTCGTCAGACTAAATCGGCTCTCATCCGTAAAGAGAACTCGACCCCATTGCTGATGTGTCCAGTTCTTGTGTTCCTGGCACCACAGAAACCGCCGTCTCCGATGAGCAGGCGTTAATGGCACACACCGTACTGATCGTCGTGCAAATAGACCACCTTTGTACAGCCTCCTGACCACGGCAAAACGCGATAACGGACGTCCAGTTGTCTGTTGCATGTGCCTTGCGATTTCTCCCGCTGTCTGCCGTCTGTCTCTTCACGCCTGTAGGACAACATACCGGTCGTCCGCCGCCGTGGTTGCTTGTGGACGACCACTGCTAAACTCTCGGACAGCTGTTCCTGTCGTTTGAAATGCTCTCCAAGCTCGTGAACCGATACTGTGAGCGATCCCGAACTCCTCGGCCACACCAGTCACACTTCGACCTTCTTCCAACTTCCCAATGACGCGACCTCGGGTAAAGTCATCCAGATGTCATCTACTGGATTGCTTGTTGGCCATATCACACGGTGGCAGCAACTCGACGTCGTTCAAACCGATGTACACAGTGCAATAGCTTTCACCGAATTGCTGTCCGTGCACCGCCCGTGTGCTTTATACCCTTCCGACACTCCCCCTCCCACGTCATGCTGCATATATGCGCATGCCCTACCGTACCGGACCCTAGTCCATCTCCTGAGTGGTCTTTCGGTCCGTTCTGCCTGCTCGTTCCGCTGTTATGCTAATTTCTCCTCTTCGTCCTTAAATTTTGCACACCAGTGTTTATACACTGACAGAAAAAAATCCCAACACCACAAAAAATAGTTGTAGAGGAATGAAATGGCGGCAATACATTTGTATAGGTAACATATTTAATCGATTAAAGTTTCAAGATCACAGCTTATTGTAAGCGCGAGAAGACCCATTTTAAATGTGAAATGCTGGTACATTAATAACCGGTGTAACCACCAGAATGTTGAATGCAAGCACGCAAACGTTCATGCATTGTATCGTACAGGTGCTGGATGTCAGTTTGTGGGATGGAGTTCCATGCCTGTTGCACTTGGTCGGTCAATACAGGGATGGTTAGTGCTGGTTGGGGGTGACGCTGGAGTTGTCGTCCAATGATGTCCCATACGTGCTCGATTGGTGAAAGATCTGGTGATCTAGCAGGCCACGGCAACATGTCGACACTCTGTAGAGCATGTTGGGTTACAACAGCGGTATGCGGGCGAGCATTATCCTGTTGGAAAACACACCCTGGAATGCTGTTCATGAATGGCAGCACAACAGGTTGAATCACCAGACCGACGTACAACTGTGCCGTCAGGGTGCGTGGGATAGCCACGAGAGTGCTCCTGCGGTCATAGGAAATTGCTCGCCAGACCGTAACTCCAGGTTTAGGTCCAGTGTGTCTCGGCCGCAGACAGGTTGGTTGCAGGCGCTCACCTGGCCTTCTTCTAACCAACACACGGCCATCACTGGCACCCAGGCAGAACCGGATTTTATCAGAAAACACAACAGATCTCCACTTCTTCCTCCAATGAGCTTTAGCTTGACACCACTGACGTCGCAAACGGCAATGGTTTGGAGTAAGTGGAATGCACGCTACAGGGTGTCTGGCTCGGAGCTGTCCTTCAAGTAACCGATTTGTAACAGTTTGTTGTGTCACTGTGGTGGCAACTGCAGCTCGAATTGCTGCCGCAGACGCGGTACGATGCGCCACGGCCATGCGCCGTACGCGGCGGTCTTCCCTCTCAGTAGTGCCACGTGGCCGGCCGGAACCCGGTCTTCTTGAGGCAGTACCTTTTCTTGACCACCGCTGCCAACAATCATGCACAATGGCTACATTCTTGCCAAGTCGTTCTGCAGTATTGCCGAAAGAAAATCCACCTTCTCGTAATCCTATTACACGACCTCGTTCAAACTCCGTGAGCTGTTGATAATGGCTTCTTCGTCCTCTTAAAGGCATTCTTCACTAACATCAACACACTACGTCGAATCTCAACGATAACTAACGCTCACGAACGTTACAGCGCGTATTTACAGCAAACCTGCTTTGCATGTTCCGAGGGCGCTACTAGCGCCACACGCATGCGCCGAGCGCGAAATTTGCATAGACGTCATCTTACCGATGTACTCTCACCGCCTACCAACTGTCGTTTATCTAACACAACCCCTTCTTGGTGTTGGGATTTTTTTTCCGTCAGTGTATATATATAAATATATATATCTAAACCTCATTTCCCGCTGAGAACTTTCATTGGAACCCCCTCTATGTTCTTGGTTTAGAACCCGAAACATGAATAAAAATGTACCAAGGTATATATTCTCACTGAACGAAAATAACACTGGAAATATAGTAAAAAGAAACACAAAAAAAAAAAAAAAATAAACTCGGGTGCCGCAGGCCACTCATCAGGGAAAGACGTCCCGCGACATCCGAGTTAGGTTCGAGTTTCGTGCAGGTGTCAGGTTAGAAGATTTTATTTTAAAAAATGAATTCTCGAAACAAGGGTTAAAAATTTTTTTTACAAACTTTTTTCTGAGTTAAGACACCTGTTCTTCCCTACTCGAACCATATATGAAATATATGAAATATAACTGACTTACCTTGGCAGTTAGTCCCCCTAATATCATCTCCGGTGTGGACGGTAGGTATCTAACTCCTTTCTGGAATATATCCCTCCCCCACTAAATGAAGAATGTCAACTCCCTGTAGAATAGAACTCACAAACCTAAGGAGTCGTGTGGCGACTCCTATCGGAACTAATAAAAAAAAAAAGGATAGATAAAATAAAATAAAATAAAAGTAAAACAAGTTGTTATTAATCTAATGTGTTCCAGTAAAATTTGTTAATGGTTCCGGGGCAACTCGGAAGAAGAAATTTAAGTTTGGGGCCCGAAAAATAATTAGTCCAAAGTAACATAAGTAGTAATATTGCAAAGTCTGATTTTAATTGGATTTCTAGAATTATAAGAGGTTAAAAGGTTTTCGAAGTGGAATAAACAGCATTTCCTTGGATGGTGATTTGTCAAAAAGGAAGAGAAAAGTGTTTTCAATTGTTTAGTATTGTTGTGCTTGTTATTACATATTCTAGTAATCCGGATGAATTGAGAAATAATAATATTTCTGAAGACATGTTTCGATATATTGGAGTTCCAATCACTGAGAACTTTAGTTTTAAAATTAAAGTGTATTCTTTTATCAAAAACATCCGTGATAATATTTTTGTTGTGTATAACAAGGTCTATGTCAAGGAATTGTACATGATTCTTGTGGTTTGTTTTGCATACATAGCACTAACTCAGAAAAAAGTTTGTAAAAAAAATTTTTAACCCTTGTTTCGAGAATTCATTTTTTAAAATAAAAATCTTCTAACCTGACACCTGCACGAAACTCGAACCTAACTCGGATGTCGCGGGAAGTCTTTCCCTGATGAGTGGCCTGCGGCACCCGAGTTTATTTATTTCTTTTTGTGTTTCTTTTTACTATATTTCCAGTGTTATTTTCGTTCAGTGAGAATTTATACCTTGGTACATTTTTATTCATGTTTCGGGTTCTAAACCAAGAACATAGAGGGGGTTCCAATGAAGTTTCTCAGAGGGAAATGAGGTTTAGATATATACTCTACTGTGGTTCTAGCAGCTAAGCGCGGATCCCGGGTAAGTCATACAACTTAATGGTACACGGTTTTTTAGTTATTGTCATATAAATAAATATATATATATATATATCTTATTAAGGTTGTTTTGCAACTTTCGTTTTAAATTGTAAAGTTTTTTCTTATGTATTCGGCTTTGCTCTTTAGTATATATATATATCATCATCATCATCATTGTCAACCATTATCAATCCACTGCTGGACGAAGGTCTCCCCAAGTTTCCTCCACAACGGTCTGTCTTGTGCCAGTCTCCTCCATGTCACCCCTGCATACTTTCGAATTTCATCCACCCATCTCCCATGTGGTCTTCTTCTGGGTCTTTTCCTGTCCCTTGGAATCCAATCTAAAATTTCGGCTGTCCATCGATGATCTGTCCTTCTGGCAGTATGTCCAGCCCATTGCCATTTCAGGGATTTAACTCTGATCATGATGTCTTCCACTCTTGTCATTTTTCGGATCCACGAGTTCCTCTTCTTATCTCTCCTGGTTACACCAAGTATGCACCTCTCCATGCATCTTTGAGTTGTCTGCAGCCTTTGTATGTCTCTTTTAGTTAAGGTCCACGTCTCTGCACCATACGTAAGCACTGGAAGGATGCATTGATCAAACACTTTTCTTTTAAGACATAATGGCATATTGCTCTTGAAAATTATGCTGTTTCTTCCAAAAGCTCTCCAGGCAAGTTTTGTACGCCGATTAATTTCTTCATCAATGTGACCCTCACTTGATATCTGCTGTCCAAGATAAACGTACGTGTCTGTTATCTCCAGCTTTTCTCCATCAATCGATAAATCTTCATTTCTTGTAAAAGCATTGAACATCACTTTTGTCTTCTGAAAGTTCATTTTGAATCCCACTTCTTTACTCTTGTCAGCAAGTTCCTGGATCATACTCTGCAGCTCTGATGGGGTAGTTGCAAAAATGACTACGTCATCAGCAAAACGAAGGTGGGTTAGATAATCTCCATTAATCTTTATCCCTTTGTTTTCCCAGCTCAGCGACTGAAAAACACCCTCCAATGTGGCATTAAACAGCTTCGGAGATATGGTGTCACCTTGTCTCACTCCCTTTCCAATTTTTACGTGTGTTGTATTTTCAAACAGCCTAATCTTTGCACTTGCATTTTCATAGATGTTATTAATAATATTAATGTATGCATCTTCAATACCGCAGGTTTTCAGAGCCATTGTAACTGCTGATGGTTTCACCGAATCAAAGGCTTTTTCATAATCGATAAAAGCCATGCACAATGGAAGTTCATATTCCCTCGCTCTTTCAATTAGTTCTCTCAGCACGTGGATATGATCTATTGTGCTGTAGCCACTCCTGAATCCAGCTTGTTCTCTCGGTTGAGCCATGTCCAGTGTTACCTTCAAGCGGTGTGAAAGAACTTTAGTGAAGATTTTATAAACTACTGATAGGAGGCTGATAGGTCTGTAGTTTCCGAGATCCTCAATGTCACCTTTCTTATGTAGCAGGATCATTGTAGCGGTGTTCCAATCCTCAGGAATCTTTCCTTCATTAAGGCATCGAGTGAAAATTTGGGCGAGTACTGTTTCGATTTCTCCACTTGCTTCTTGTATGATGTCTACAGTAATTCCATCTTCTCCTGGAGCTTTTCCCCGCTTCATGTTCTTGATTGCATGTGTAACTTCTGCTGGAAGGACTTGAGGAACTCTTGTACTGGTATCTTTCATGATGTCTGGAGTGCATATATCATCCCTTTCATATAATTTGGAGTAGAAATCTTTCACTCTTGTCAAAATTTCGCCTCTATTTCTTGTTACAGAACCATCTTCTTTTCTCAGTGCCATAATCTGTTTTCTTCCCTTACTGAGATGTCCCTTTGCTATCTTTAGGCTTTGGTTGTTTTCAATTGCTTTCCTCACTAGTTCACAGTTGAATTTTCTTACGTCTTCAGTGATACTTTTTCTTACTGTCTTGCATAGCTCTATATATTCCACTTTGGCAGTCACATCTTCTTTAGTTGTCCTCATCTCTCTTCTTTTTTGCATCAACATTTTCGTTTTTCCTGATAATTTATTTACATGCAACTTGTTCTTAGACCCAGCTAATTTTGTTGCTGTTTCCATAAGAGCTTTGGTTACTTTTCTGTTAACTTCAGAGATGTCCACTTCTTCCGATGTTAGGCCTCCTAAAGCAGAGAACCTGTTCTTCAGTTCCAACTTGAATGTATTATGGTGTTTTTTAAGGTTGGTTATGTCAATAGATTTTGTTTGTCTTATGAGCTTGCCACGTTCAAGTTTAGTGTTGAGGTGCATCTTACATCTCACCAATCTATGGTCACTACCTGTGTTGAACTTGTTTAGCACACTGCAGTCTTCTATGACGAATTTTTTGTTACACATAATAAAATCAATTTCACTTGTAGTCCCATTTGGATGTCTCCATGTCCATTTCCTGTGTGGCTTTTTCTTGAAGAAGGAGTTCAAGATGAAAAACCCTTCTGCCTCTGCAAACTCAACGAGAGTATTTCCACGCTGGTTTCTGTTGCCGTGACCGAATTTACCTACTGAAGTTTCATTCTGTTGCCGTTGCCCTATTTTTGCATTGAAATCTCCCATAATTATTTTCAAGTGCTGCTTACCTTTATTATTTAGATGACAAATTTCCTCATAAAATTCTTCAATTTCTTCTTGAGGATGACTTGTGGTGGGTGCATAAGTTTGAATAATCTGAGCCTGGTATCTTTTCGAGAGTTGGATAACAAGTCGTGCAGCTCTGTCAGAGGAACTTTCAACTTCTACAACTTTATCCTTCAGTTTCTTGTTTATTATAAATCCAACACCACTAGTTCTGCCAGTATCTGTCCCACGATAGTAGAAGAGATGTCCACTTTTCAGTTCGATGAGATCTTCTCCTTTTCTCCTTACCTCACTTAGCCCCACGATGTCCCACTCGATCCTTTGTAGTTCCTCTTCCAATTCAAGAAGCCTTGAATCAGAAGATAGGGAGCGTCCATTGTACGTAGCCAAGGTCAGCATCAGATGGCAGCCTAGTCCGGTCCTCCGGGGATTCTTAGCACCCTCTGCCTTCATGTCGCACTGGCCGCTGCCTTGGCCAGGTACATTCCAGCTGCCGGAGACTGAGGGCCAAGATTTAAGTTGTGGAATCATTTTGGAGGGGTTTGGCCATAACTCACCACGCTGGCCAAGCGGGTTGGTGAGTGTGGGATAGAATTTCCTCTAATCCCGATGGTATAGTTATACCGCTATTGGCGGTCGTCAGAGCCCCTTTAGTGGGAACAGGATGCACCACGAGAAGGCGGGGTTGACATTTGTCAAGGAGAGGCTGTGATGTTACGCATCACCTGACCTTACATCCCATATATATATATATATATATATATATATATATATATATATATATATATATATATATATATATATATATATATATACACTGAAGTGCCAGAAAAACTGGTACACCAGTCTAATACTTGGTAGGTCCCCCACGGGAGGGCAAGACTGCAGAAATACGACGGGGCATGGACTCCACTAGCTTCTGAAAATATGCTGTAGGCAATACACACCATACTTCCTGCAGAGCTTTTCACAATTCGGGTGTATTCCGAGGTCTCGGATTCCTGTGTTCGATAGTGCGTTGCATGGCATCCCAAATGTGTTCCATCACGTTTAGATCTGGGGACTTGGGTGGGAATGGCAACACCCCAAACTCAGATGAATGCTTCTCTAACCCTAATGTGGCGTCCTGACACTTGCGTGGAGGTGCATTGTCCTGTTGGAAAAGGCCCAACTCATCAGCATGAATGCGGGACATGAACGGGTGTACCTCGTCAGAAAGAATGCGCACATAGCATTGGCCGGTCACTGAGGACTGTAGACGTACCAAGGGTCCCAGTGAAGTCCAGGTAAATACACCCCATATCATTACGGAACCCCCAACAGCCGGTACAGTTCCCTGTTGACATGCGGGATCCATGACTTCATGGGGTTTGCGCCACACACGAATCCTTCCATCTGCCCGATACCGTTGGAAACGTGACTTGTCAGACCAGGATACTTGTTTCCAGTCATCAAGTGTCCAGTGGCGGTGTTGCCGAGCACAAGCGAGGAGTTGTGTCGGGCACCCATCAAGGGGACTCGAGTTGGGCGTCAGCTCCCAAAGCCCATATCGTGCAGGGTACGTTGCACAGTCCAGACGCTGTTGCTTGTTGAGGCTCCAGCATTGAATTCCGATTATACCTGCGAGAGTGTTGCACGCTTATCGTGTGAAACGATTCTTGACAGCCGACGATGGTCACGTTAACCCAATGTCTTTTTACGGTCACACTGGTATCGTAGGTTGGAGGTTTTGCCGGAATTCTTGTAGTCACGGTATACCCTTGCAATGTTCGTCCGTGAAAATTTTAACTTCGTTTCTACCTCCGAAATACTATGGCCCATTCCACGAACGCCAACTATGACACCGCGTTGAAAATCGCTTAAATCGTTATTACTTGTCATTCTCATGCCGAAAACAGCTCTGATAGCTGACAAGGATGTTTATATCACTGGCGGACGCAACCGAGTACGCGTATAGGTGACGTTGCTATGTATTTTGCATAAACTCGTCTGTACCAGTTTTTCTAGCACTTCGGTGTATATAATCGGCTTACAAAACTTAGATGGAGAGCTTTTGGAAGAAACAGTACAAGGTAGTAGTTTTTTTCAATATATATATACACAGTCGAGTCACATTAATGTGACCACCTCCTACTTTTAACGTTAACAGCGCGTAGCCAATGAAAGAAGGCACGTGTCGTGAGATGGCTTGGAGGGTATGTAAGGTGTGCTGTGCGTATTCTGAAAACATATCCCTCGTTGCTGTCATGGATAAAAGGAGAGATTTATCAGATTTTTAAAAAGGGATGATTATTGACTTTCGGGCCAAGGGTGGCAGTATTTCTGAAATAGCACAGTTTGTGAACTGTTCGTGTGCTGCTGTGGTTAAAGTGTATCGTGATTGAAGAAATGGCACCATTGCGAATAAGCTACGTGGAAACTGCGAAGTACCACGTGACATTGATGTGAGGGGCGAACGTCGGCTTCGAAGGTGCGTGAGGGCCGATCGACACACTACAGTGGAGCAACTCGTTGGCTATATTAACCAGGGGCTACCGGAAGTGTGTCTAAAATGACAGTTCAGCGAACCCTGCTGCGTATGGGGCTCCGGTGCAGACGTATGGTTACTACACCTATGCTAACGGAGGTGCATCGGCAGAAAAGGTTTACATTGGCACGGCAGTATCGGAATTGGACGTCCGCTGATTGGCAAAGGATCGCCTTCTCCGATGAGTCACGTTTTCTGCTTCATGAAACGGGTGGACGTTGGGGTATGAGGCGAGAAACATCGGAGAACAAATACTCTTCAACCAATGCTGGAAGAACACGAGCTGGTGGGGGCAGCGTTTTGGTCTGGGGAATATTTTCGTGGCATTCTCTGGGTCCGCTCATACCTGTGGAAGGCACTATGGACCGAGTTCGTTATGAACCCATCCTTGCAGACCACGTACACCCATACATGCTGATTGTCTTCCCTGGACTGGATGGGATCTTTCAGCACGACAATGCGACGTGTCACACAGCTAGAAATATCCGCGAGTGGTTGGAAGAGCACGATGAAGACTTCAAAGTACTTTCCTGGCCCCCTAATTCCCCAGACTTAAACGCAACTGAGCATCAGTGAGACCATCTCGATGGTGTTGCTACCTCTATGGATCCTCCACCATGCACCCTCCTGGAGCTGTCAGATGAACTGCAGTCAGCCTGGATCCACATACCTGTGAACACCTTCCAGCACCTTATTGAATCACTCCCAGCCCGTCTAGCTGCTGTCCGCGCTGCACACGGCTGTTACTCTGGATATTAGCTGGTAGTCACAATAATGTGACTCAACCGTGTACATATCATCATTACCATCGTCAACCATTTTCAATCCACAGCTTGATGATGATCTTCTCAAGTTTCTTCCACAACGGTCTGTCTTGAGCCAGTCACCATCATGTCGCTCCGGCATGCTTTCGAATTTCATCCATCCATCTCCCACTTGGTCTGCTTCTGGGTTTTTTCTTGTCACTTGGAACCCAGTCTAAAATTTCGATTGTCCATATGTCATATGTCGTACGTTCTTCTGGCAATATGTCGAACCCATTGCCATTTCAGAGAGTTTATTCTGATCATGATATCATCAACTCTCGTCATTTTCCCGATTCACGAGTTGCTCTTCTTATGTTTCCTGGCTACATCAAGCATGCATCTCTCCGTGCATAATTCCGTTGTGTGCAGCTGTTTTATATGTCTCTTTACTTAAAGTCCAAGTCTCTGCACCGTACGTAATAATTGGAAGGGTACACCGATTAAAAACTTTTCTTTGAAGACATAATGGTATATTGCACTTAAAAATTGTACTGTTTCTTCCAAAAGCTCTCCAACCAAGTTTTATATGCTGATTAATTTCTTCACCAATGTGACCCTCGCTTTATATCTGTTGTCCAAGGTAAATGTAGATATTGGTTACGTTCTGATTTTCCTCGTCAATCAATAAGTCTTCGTTTCTTGTAAATGCATTGTACATCAATTTTGTTTTCTGAAAGATAATTTTTAATCCCACTTCTTTACACTTGTCAGCAAATTCCTGGATCATACTATGCAGCTCTGAAAATGTCTTTGCAAAAATGTCTATATCATCAGCAAAACGAAGGTGATTTTAATAATCTCCATTAATCTTTATCCCCTTGTTTTTCCAGTTAAATGATTGAAAGGCATTTTCCCTGTGGTATTAAATTTTAAACTTATCTCACTCCCTTTCCAATTTTTGTTAGTGCTGTATTCTCAAATAGCCGAAAGTTTGCACTTGCAAAGATGTTATTAATAATACTAATGTATGCATCTTCAATACCGCAGGATTTCAAAGCCATTGTAACAGTTGATGGCTTCACGGAATCAAAGGCCTTTTCATAATCGATAAAAGCCACGCATAATGGGAGTTCATATTCCCTAGTTCTTTCAATATGTTCTCTTTGTATATGTATATGATCTACAATGCTGTAGCTAATCCTGAATCCAGCTTGTTCTCTCAGTTGAGCCATGTCCAGTGTTATCTTCAAGCGATGTTAAAGAACTTTAATGAAATTTAATAAAGCACTGATAGGAGTCTGATGGACCTGTAGTTTCTGATATCCTCGATGTCACCTTTTGTTATGTAGCAGGATCATTGTAGCATTGTTCCAATTTTCAGGATCTTCTCTTCATTAAGACATCTAGTCAAAACGAGTGTAGTTTCAGTTTCTCCACTTACTTTTTGCATAATGTCCACGGTAATTCCATCTTCTCTTGGAGCTTTTCCCGTTTCATGCTCTTAATTACATGTATAACTTCTGCAGGGAGGACTGGAAGAACCTTGATAGATGCATCATCCCTTTCATATAGTTTTGTGTATAAATCTTTCACTCTTGTCAAAATATTGCCTCTATTTCTTGTTTAAGTGTCATCTTCTTTTCTCAGAGCCATAATCTGTTTTCTCCTCTTATTGAGATGTTCCTTTGATCTCTTCAGGCTTTGTTGTTTGTTTTTTTCAATTCATTTTTTCACTAGTTCACAGTTGAATTTCCGTATGTGTTCAGTGATACCGTTTGGTATAATTTCTTTATTTATTCTGATCTCCCTTCTCTTTTGCATCAGCATTTTTGTTTTTCCTGAAATTTTCTTCATACGCAACTCGTTTTTCAATTTTCAATTTCTGTTTTCTTTTTTACTGTTTCCATTAGATCCTTGGTTAGTTTCCCTGTTAACTTCAGAGGTGCCCGTTTCTTCTGATGTTAGATCTTCTAGAGCCAAACATCGGTTTGTGTGTATATATATACATATATATATATATATATATGTACAAACATCGGTTTGTATATATATATATATATATACTTAAGAGCAAAACTGAAGACTAAGGAAAAAATTTTAGAATTTAACACGAAGGGTGCAAAATAACCTGAAAATCAAAACGCGCAACGCAGCAGTTTTGAAAATTCAGAATTCACATTCTATAAAGAAGATACCTAAGCAAAAAATTACATATATAATTTTGACTCACACCTAGTACAACATAGAAAAGGTTATGTATCTACCTGTGTGAGTAAAAGGAGAAAAGATAAAAAAATAAAATAAAACAACTGAATGTAGAAGGTGTCGAGAATACTGAGCCTTGGCTTTATCAAGGACCAGCAAAAACTCTGCATTTTCTCACTTCTACAAAGACCTAGTTGGAAATGGGTTTCTGCAAGGCCATAGATGCAAGTAACATTCCCACCTAAAATAGTTTAAAAAATATATATATAAGTCATGTCCTCCGTAGAGTAGCATGACCTAGCACTAGTTAACAATTTCGCTTGCATCCATTAACCTTCATGGCCCGACCCATGCTCTTCATCTGTTACTATTAAACAGAGAGAAGAAGATTAAAGAGAACTCAAGCTGTGAGAGTGACATAATAAATAGAAATGATTTTCAGCTATAACAAAATTCCAAGTTCGTTTGAGAGAGAATTTAAACCTGAAAAACAATGCAAAAGAAATCCAAATTTTACATTGCAATTAAAAAAGGAAATGTTAATTTATAACGAACAGATTTTTGAAAGAAAACTTGAGTCTAAAACCCCCTACTCTACAACTTATGACAGCACGAAAACGAGAATAAGTTAAAGATAATAATTAACTAAAGAAAACTTTGTGAAAGTTATATACCTTAAACAGTTAGTTGCAATATGTACAAAGTATTTCAGCAGTGCTTTAAGTGCATAATTAATTAGTTATTAAGAACTTTACTACTTTGAAAAAACAGCGCATAGACAGCGCATAGAAAAGGAACAAGCTTAGCCATCTTCTGTTCCTAGGTACCCCAAAAGACGCTCAAAGTTACAAAGAAAAGTAAGAGTTAAAACCCGCATAAATGTTAACAGACAAACCAATGCTTAAAAGCTGAAAAGCTAAAAAACGACAGAGAAAAGGTACATAAAGTACAAACATTGAACTTATAAAACCTAGAACCCAAAAACAAGGAAGAGAGCTTACCTCTTGTGTGACAAAAACTTTTCTCCTCACAAGAGGAGAACATGGCTGACCTCTTCCGCCACTCCCTAGACGCTGGGGGGCAGTGAGGGTGGGGCTGATGGCCTCCTCATACAGCAAGAAACCAACGCGCGGAGATTTTAACCAGAGAAAAAAATATATAAACTTAAGACTGTGGATCTGTATGATCAGAATGAGCAGAATTAACTCTCCAGAATACATGAGAAATATTATAAAATACACGAGCAGTTTATTTAATAATCTTTGCATGTATTAAATCACCTTAGTGAGCTTCTATAGATTAATCAGAATCTTATTAATTTTAATGTTGGTTTTACTATTTTTAGTATAGCTATCCTAGTGATGAATAACTAGTTTTCTTTTTTATTTGTTTTTATTTTCTTTTATAAACAGATTTTTAAACTTTTTTTGTGATTTTGTTTATATTATTTAATTTTTTGTTTTAATAGGACCGTCATATCCATAGCACTAAGGTTCCTTTAGGTAGTTAATAGGCATCCTCTAGCCAACTTCCTTACGGCTTTGATTGGTCAGAATCATATTATTAACTGTAGAAAATTAAAGCAGATCTGCCAACCTTACTCTATTATTCAGAATAATTTTTCTTAAAGTTCTTTTGATGAAAGAAGAAGGAATTTCGTTCTCTAGAAAACTTTCTAATAGTATATTAATGTGGTAATTGAAATCCAAATTGTTGCTGCAAATTCTTGAAATTCTTAGGACCTGAGAAATTAGTACATTCTCAATTACTTTGGTTGAAATGTTATTATTCCAGTGTAGATATTTAATTACTTTGAAAGGAAAATTAACTCTTTTATCAAAGAGGCTAATAGTACCTGGCCAAGGCAGCGGCCAGTGCGACATGAAGGCAGAGGGTGCTAAGAATCCCCGGAGGACCGGACTAGGCTGCCATCTGATGCTGACCTTGGCAACGTACAATGGACGCTCCCTATCTTCTGATTCAAGGCTTCTTGAATTGGAAGAGGAACTACAAAGGATCAAGTGGGACATCGTGGGGCTAAGTGAGGTAAATAGAAAAGGAGAAGATCTCATCGAACTGAAAAGTGGACATCTCTTCTACTATCGTGGGACAGATACTGGCAGAACTAGTGGTGTTGGATTTATAATAAACAAGAAACTAAAGGATAAAGTGGTAGAAGTTGAAAGTTCCTCTGACAGAGCTGCACGACTCGTTATCCAACTCTCGAGAAGATACCAGGCTCAGATTATTCAAACTTATGCACCCACCACAAGTCATCCTGAAGAAGAAATTGAAGAATTTTATGAGGAAATTTGTCATCTAAATAATAAAGGTAAGCAGCACTTGAAAATAATTATGGGAGATTTCAATGCAAAAATAGGGCAACGGCAACAGAATGAAACTTCAGTAGGTAAATTTGGTCACGGCAACAGAAACCAGCGTGGAAATACTCTCGTTGAGTTTGCAGAGGCAGAAGGGTTTTACATCTTGAACTCCTTCTTCAAGAAAAAGCCACACAGGAAATGGACATGGAGACATCCAAATGGGACGACAAGTGAAATTGATTTTATTATGTGTAACAAAAAATTCGTCATAGAAGACTGCAGTGTGCTAAACAAGTTCAACACAGGTAGTGACCATAGATTGGTGAGATGTAAGATGCACCTCAACACTAAACTTGAACGTGGCAAGCTCATAAGACAAACAAAATCTATTGACATAACCAACCTTAAAAAACACCATAATACCTTCAAGTTGGAACTGAAGAACAGGTTCTCTGCTTTAGAAGGCCTAACATCGGAAGAAGTGGACATCTCTGAAGTTAACAGAAAAGTAACCAAAGCTCTTATGGAAACAGCAACAAAATTAGCTGGGTCTAAGAACAAGTTGCATGTAAATAAATTATCAGGAAAAACGAAAATGTTGATGCAAAAAAGAAGAGAGATGAGGACAACTAAAGAAGATGTGACTTCCAAAGTGGAATATATAGAGCTATGCAAGACAGTAAGAAAAAGTATCACTGAAGACGTAAGAAAATTCAACTGTGAACTAGTGAGGAAAGCAATTGAAAACAACCAAAGCCTAAAGATAGCAAAGGGACATCTCAGTAAGGGAAGAAAACAGATTATGGCACTGAGAAAAGAAGATGGTTCTGTAACAAGAAATAGAGGCGAAATTTTGACAAGAGTGAAAGATTTCTACTTCAAATTAAATGAAAGGGATGATACATGCACTCCAGACATCAGGAAAGATACCAGTACCAGAGTTCCTCCAGTCCTTCCAGCAGAAGTTGCACATGCGATCAAGAACATGAAGCGGGGAAAAGCTCCAGGAGAAGATGGAATTACTGTAGACATCATACAAGAAGCAAGTGGAGAAATCGAAACAGTACTCGCCCAAATTTTCACTCGATGCCTTAATGAAGGAAAGATTCCTGAGGATTGGAACACCGCTACAATGATCCTGCTACATAAGAAAGGTGACATTGAGGATCTCGGAAACTACAGACCTATCAGCCTCCTATCAGTAGTTTATAAAATCTTCACTAAAGTTCTTTCACACCGCTTGAAGGTAACACTGGACATGGCTCAACCGAGAGAACAAGCTGGATTCAGGAGTGGCTACAGCACAATAGATCATATCCATATGCTGAGAGAACTAATTGAAAGAGCGAGGGAATATGAACTTCCATTGTGCATGGCTTTTATCGATTATGAAAAAGCCTTTGATTCGGTGAAACCATCAACAGTTACAATGGCTCTGAAAACCTGCGGTATTGAAGATGCATACATTAATATTATTAATAACATCTATGAAAATGCAAGTGCAAAGATTAGGCTGTTTGAAAATACAGCACACATAAAAATTGGAAAGGGAGTGAGACAAGGTGACACCATATCTCCGAAGCTCTTTAATGCCACATTGGAGGGTGTTTTTCAGTCGCTGAGCTGGGAAAACAAGGGGATAAAGATTAATGGAGATTATCTAACCCACCTTCGTTTTGCTGATGACGTAGTCATTTTTGCAACTAGCCCATCAGAGCTGCAGAGTATGATCCAGGAACTTGCTGACAAGAGTAAAGAAGTTGGATTAAAAATGAACTTTCAGAAGACAAAAGTGATGTTCAATGCTTTTACAAGAAATGAAGATTTATCGATTGATGGAGAAAAGCTGGAGATAACAGACACGTACGTTTATCTTGGACAGCAGATATCAAGTGAGGGTCACATTGGTGAAGAAATTAATCGGCGTACAAAACTTGCCTGGAGAGCTTTTGGAAGAAACAACATAATTTTCAAGAGCAATATGCCATTATGTCTTAAAAGAAAAGTGTTTGATCAATGCATCCTTCCAGTGCTTACGTATGGTGCAGAGACGTGGACCTTAACTAAAAGAGACATACAAAGGCTGCAGACAACTCAAAGTAGCATGGAGAGGTGCATACTTGGTGTAACCAGGAGAGATAAGAAGAGGAACTCGTGGATCCGAAAAATGACAAGAGTGGAAGACATCATGATCAGAGTTAAATCCCTGAAATGGCAATGGGCTGGACATACTGCCAGAAGGACAGATCATCGATGGACAGCCGAAATTTTAGATTGGATTCCAAGGGACAGGAAAAGACCCAGAAGAAGACCATATGGGAGATGGGTGGATGAAATTCGAAAGTATGCAGGGGTGACATGGAGGAGACTGGCACAAGACAGACCGTTGTGGAGGAAACTTGGGGAGACCTTCGTCCAGCAGTGGATTGATAATGGTTGACAATGATGATGATGATGATATATATATATATATATATATGTACAGAGAGAGAGATAATAACTTACTGCTCATTAGTTTTAGAAGCACACTGGTGTACAAAAATTAAGGACGATGAGATGAAATTAGCAAAACAGCGGAACGAGCAGGCAGAACGGACCGAAAACCACTCAGGAGAGAAGCTAGGGTCCGGTACGGTAGAGCATGCGCATATATGCAGCACGACGTAGGGGGGGGGGTGTCGGAAGGGTATAAAGCGCACGGGCGGTGTACGCTCAGCAATTCAGTGAAGCTATTGCACGGTGTTCATCGGTTTGAACGACGTCGAGTTGCTGCCACCGTGTGATATGTCCAACAAGCAGTCCAGTAGACGACATCTGGATGACTTTACTCGAGGTCGCGTCATTGGGAAGTTGGAAGGAGGTCGAAGTGTAACTAGTGTGGCCGAGGAGTTCGGGATCGCTCACTGCATCGTTTCACGAGCTTGGAGAGCATTTCAAACGACAGAAACAGCTGTCCGAGAGTTTAGCAGTGGTCGTCCACAAGCAACCACGGCGGCGGACAACCGGTGTATTTTCCTACAGGCGAGAAGAGACAGACGGCAGACAGCGGGAGAAATCGCAAGGCACATGCAACAGACAACTGGACGTCCGTTATCGCGTTTTACCGTGGCCAGGAGGCTGCACAAAGGTGGTCTATTTTCACGACGACCAGTACGGTGTGTGCCATTAACGCCTGCTCATCGGAGACGGCGGTTTCTGTGGTGCCAGGAACACAAGAACTGGACACATCAGCAATGGGGTCGAGTTCTCTTTACGGATGAGAGCCCATTTAGTCTGACGAGCGATTCTGGACTTATACACATCTGGAGAGAGCAGGGAACACGCAATCAAACCTCCAACATCATCGAAAGGGAACGGTTTGGAGATGGCGGAGTTCTCGTTTGGGGCGGTATCATGCTTGGTAGGCGTACCTCCCCATCTTCCAAGGAGGTTCAGTCAGTGGTGTCCGCTATTGTACCGAGGTTATCCGGCCTCACGTGCGTCTGTTTAGAGGTGCTGTGTGTCCTGAGTTCCTCTTCATGGACGACAACGCTACACCTCATCGTACAGTGGCTGTCGCAGAGCTGTTGGAGAGTGAAGATATTCAACGCATGGATTGGCCCGTATGTTCCCCGGACCTAAATCCAATCGAAAACGTCTGGGACCTTCTCTGGAGACGCTTGGCAGCACGTCACTAGCCGCCAGCAACGATTCCGCAGCTGCGATTTGCGCTACAAGAGAAATGTGCCGCGATGCCTCAACAGCTCCTTGACAACCTCGTCCTCAGCATGGACAGACGTTATAAATCCTGCAACGCAGTCAGGGGTGATCATATCCCTTTTAAAGACTAGAGTTTTCTTGGCAGCCGCCTGTCACATGGACGTTTCTGTCTTCTGTTCAGTTGTGCTCGAAGCTACCTTTCAATAAAGTGCCTTTTTATCCTTTGGACTCCTTGTTAGGACGGTTTTGCTCACTTGTCCCGTTTTTGTACATCTTGGGGATCTTATGGTATGATTTGAGTCGATGTAGAGCACTTCTGCACGACGTTACATTCGAAAAACCGTCTCGTCCTTAATTTTTGCACGCCAGTGTACTTTTACCTCTCTGCTAAACGTTGATATATTATTTCCAAAGTACAAATGCTTCCCTCAAAATGCTGATATCATATATCCTGACATCAGCCTTCAGAACATGTACGCGGAAATCAGATCTTCTAAATTGTTGCACCTCAAAAACACAGTAAGTATTTAAAATATTTTAATGAAAAATGATAGCGAAAATTTATTTGTTGAATTTTGACTAATAGGAGAAAAAGTATTAGCAACAATGAAACATCGTAATAAGAAAAACAGACCCTTCATTCACAATTATTTTACAGTATACATGCAGTTCAGTTCTTCTCAGGATCACTGCTTTATTCTTTCTTCCCACGTTCTTAGCATGCACATTCAGTAAGGATGGTATAAGTCAGGAAGAAATCAGTGTTCCTGAGAACAGCGGAAAGGCATACTGTACAATAATTATGAATAAGAGGACTTCTCCCACTCCACCCAAGAACACCGAGTCGTGATCAAAGGCGATGAGCGCATTACTTAATTGCTTAAAAAAACTGTCCAATCCAGACGAATAGGGCATACTGTTGCGGCACAGTGTGGTAGTGGTAAGGAAGGTATCTCGATTTCTCCTTAAAAATGCTGAGATGAGTCTCGCAGCTATTACCTTCTCCAAATCAGAAAAAGTATGTCTTCCACTTAATGACCTTACTCTTCACTACTACTGATTTGGGAGGCAGAGCAGAAATTTCAACTAAAAGCGTGATGAAGCCAGTAAGATAATATTTGAACAATGACTTAGTAAATCAAATCCCGACTGAAATACAGCACGTTCCTTCGAAATGGGTCCGTCTTCGAGATGAAGCATGGGTGCTGTGTTCGCCTTACGGCACTGGTTCTCTCCTTTCCTTGAAACCAGTGGCTCTAAATTACAGACGAGCGTCTGCTTATAATCCATAGAGTTGTTTACGGTTGTCGTTATACCCTGATGTAAAAAATATATGAAATAGAGCAGAAACCTTAGTCCCCAAAACGAAAGCTTTTGCAAAAGAAAGATTGCTCGCTGACCTTTTAGTAATCTCTCTCTCTCTCTCTCTCTCCTTGATAGGGGCCTTGTTTGCTCATCTGTAAAACACCTGCCGATGTGGAAATCTGATACCACATTTACTACCTCGATTCACCTCCAGACTCAGCATGCGTCAAGGACAGGATGTCAATCAGTTGGGAAAAAAATCTAACAGGTTGATTTCCCCAGACAGTGAAGGATATTTTTATCAAAATTTATTCGCTCGTAATATTACCAGTTGGGTGCAAAAAATTCCATTTAAAATGATTTCCTTAAAATTTCTCCTTTACACCTCCTGAAATGTACCTGCTAGGACTATAATCAACTTTCCTTTCGCAAGAGAATGACAAAAGTTTACGAATGAGAATGGAACACTGAAATTTTAGTTTTCGGAGGCATATCAGAAATGATCACTGATTTTGAGCGCCACATACAAGAACTTTTATTCGAGGGTTTTTGAAAGAATTCATTGTTGAAAGCTAGCATCCTTTACAAAGATGCTTGCTCTAGAATGTACCGTTCGGTATTCCTCAAATGTTATGAAATTTTGCTTTAGCTGACTGATGTTCTCTGCCTCAGAAAACAACATATTTTGACTTTTTAATTTCCTTTGCTCTATGCTTCTCTTTTCATTAAAAGAACATCTTCTAAAGTAAAGTAAAGTATCTTTTATCAGCATTTGAAAAAAATGGTTTGATACTTACTGGAGCAAGGACTCTTGTAGGGGACATTATTCAGCAAAAATAAAGTTTATTGCTTCAGGACATAGCACACAGAAATTTTGAAACGATTTTCGTTGACTAATGACCTCTACATCGATTCATACCCATGAATGCATGATACAGGATTATTTGTTTTAAAATGTTGATAGAAGAAATAGCATGATATCTTTTCATTATACAGAACAATAGGGTTTGAATGGTTGTAGTAATATATCGGTTCAACTTAAACCTTAACTGCCACTTGATGACTTAACTTTGATAACCCTGATTATTCTAATTCGTTCGTTGCTTGTTCGTAACGGTTGTAATTAATTACACCCTGTAAAATAAACTGCCAGGATAAGTAATGTGTGAGTCACTGTATACAAAACTCAAGTGCACTTTATTATTCCTGCTGGCACATCAGTTATTCTTGAACAACCACGTCGTTCGTAATAACCAGACGAATAGACTTCACGCTACTATTTCGTAACAATTATCTCTCTCTTCACATATCACATAACATAACATACTCAGAACGTTGCTTTCTTATCGTAGTCTAAATATAGCTCTCGGCAACATCTCTCAATGTATCATAGCTGTGATAATATTGCTTCTAACAAAATCGCTTTTAACTCGGAATACATCTCTTACTCTGCAAATACTTAATCTTTTTCACTAAATTTTGACCCATTGTCACTCTACCAACTTTGAAAAGCTCGTCGGTAGAAATTCTGTGCCGTCAAGTCAGAAAATATTTAACAAGGGGAAACCAAATTTACATTAGAACATAGAAACTTAAAAGGAAGGTTCAATCAAAGGTATACAACACAATTAATATATGGTTGTGAAGCTACCCCATTACAGCCTCGACGAGCAGGCCTGCAGTGTCTTCTGGAATTTATACAAATGTTTTGGTTATGAAGTGCTGGTGAACTAATAATCCAGTTATCGAAAGGCATAAAGTCTAAAATATGATTTTTTTTGGGTTTTTTTTTTTTTTTTAAATCGAAAAGCAAGTTGTGCCTCGTTCTTCAGTACAGCCCAGTAGCATTCGCGCCGTGGTGGGTAGAATGGTCATCACAGAAACACGAATTTGAACAGCAGTAGACACTGACAAAGAGAAAAGAATGGATCATCTTCAGGTCTAATTCCTTTGGTTCATAATGGCTGCCGTGAATTTCCTTGGCTCATAATGGCTCTTTAGGATTTTCTTGTCTCGTAATGGCTCCTTCGAATTTTCTTGGCTCATAATGGTCTCCCTGAATTTCCTTTCTGATAATGGCTCCTTTACAGTCCATTGACTCATAATAGCTCTTTTGAATTCCCTTAGGTTATTATGGTTCTCCTAAATTTATTTGTCTCATAATGGCTCCTTTATTGTTCCCTTGTCTTAAAACAGATCTTTTGAGTTAGCTTGGCTCATAATGGCTCCTTTGAATTTCCTTTTCTCATAATGGCTCCTTGGAATTCCCTTGGCTCATAACGGTTCCTTTATATTCCCTTGGCTCGTAAAGGCAAGAAGTTTGCACTCCATTTGAACGAGGCGACAGACAACGAAGAAGACACTCATCTTATTTGTTATGTTAGGTTTGTTAAAGAAAAACAATTGTTGAAAATTTGCTGTTCTGTAAAGGAATGATAGGTTTAACACTGGTAGAACTACAGGTGGAATTTTTAAGTTGTGGACGATTTTATGGTACAGAATCAGACTGTCTGGGAGAGATGCGTTGAAGTTTGTACCGACAGAGGGGTATGGCAGGATGCTACCAAGGACGTCAAGCTCGCATACGGTCCAAAGCACCGAATGCTGTTTATACACGCTGTATAACACACAGAGAAGCACTGGCAGCAGAAAACCTCAGTGAGAACTGCATGATATTCTGAAAGTAGTCATCAAAGTGATAAATTGTATTAAAACAATACCAATAAAAACGAGACATTTTGCTAAACTGTGTGATGATGTGGGTGCTGAACACTCCTGCCTCTTGTTCTATAAAAGTTCTCGATAGCTGTCTCTTGACAACTCCCTGCTTAGACTGCATGAGCTGAAGAATAAAATTTTCTCGTATCCACACGATGAAGAACACTGTTTCTCGGACAAATTTATTAACGCAGACCTCTTAATAAAAATGGCTTTTCTTTCTGATCTTTTTGGAGAACTGAATGCACTGAACAAGCCCTTGCAAGGTAGTAAAGAAGACACTGCTGCCAGTGCTTCTTGCAGCTTTCTAACGAAGTTTCATGGTTCAAGAAGAAAGTGATCCTTTGGAAAAGCAATGTAGGCAGAGGTGACAATTGTTGGAATTATAGCCTCTCGGCGCTTAATAAAACGCAGATCGTCAAACAAGATTTGCAGCCGCTCCAAATGAATTGTGACATCACTGCGTGGCAGGCGCAGCTGTTATTCACCCGTCGTCGAGAGCAACTACGTGTACCTTGAAACCACACATCCGGGTCTTTTTCCCGCTCTCTGCTGGGAGCAGTGGCGGCTCGTGGTGTAAAATGCTGGTGAGGCGAACGGTCTTGATGTAAATGTAAAACAGTAAAACGTATGTTATTGAAAAATATATAAATTCGTATAACGTTATACGAATATATATATATATATATATATATCATCATCATCATCATAATTGTCAACCATTATCAATCCACTGCTGGACGAAGGTCTCCCCAAGTTTCCTCCACAACAGTCTGTCTTGTGCCAGTCTCCTCCATGTCACCCCTGCATACTTTCGAATTTCATCCACCCATCTCCCATGTGGTCTTCTTCTGGGTCTTTTCCTGTCCCTTGGAATCCAATCTAAAATTTCGGCTGTCCATCGATGATCTGTCCTTCTGGCAGTATGTCCAGCCCATTGCCATTTCAGGGATTTAACTCTGATCATGATGTCTTCCACTCTTGTCATTTTTCGGATCCACGAGTTCCTCTTCTTATCTCTCCTGGTTACACCAAGTATGCACCTCTCCATGCTACTTTGAGTTGTCTGCAGCCTTTGTATGTCTCTTTTAGTTAAGGTCCACGTCTCTGCACCATACGTAAGCACTGGAAGGATGCATTGATCAAACACTTTTCTTTTAAGACATAATGGCATATTGCTCTTGAAAATTATGCTGTTTCTTCCAAAAGCTCTCCAGGCAAGTTTTGTACGCCGATTAATTTCTTCATCAATGTGACCCTCACTTGATATCTGCTGTCCAAGATAAACGTACGTGCCTGTTATCTCCAGCTTTTCTCCATCAATCGATAAATCTTCATTTCTTGTAAAAGCATTGAACATCACTTTTGTCTTCTGAAAGTTCATTTTTAATCCCACTTCTTTACTCTTGTCAGCAAGTTCCTGGATCATACTCTGCAGCTCTGATGGGGTAGTTGCAAAAATGACTACGTCATCAGCAAAACGAAGGTGGGTTAGATAATCTCCATTAATCTTTATCCCTTTGTTTTCCCAGCTCAGCGACTGAAAAACACCCTCCAATGTGGCATTAAAGAGCTTCGGAGATATGGTGTCACCTTGTCTCACTCCCTTTCCAATTTTTATGTGTGTTGTATTTTCAAACAGCCGAATCTTTGCACTTGCATTTTCATAGATGTTATTAATAATATTAATGTATGCATCTTCAATACCGCAGGTTTTCAGAGCCATTGTAACTGCTGATGGTTTCACCGAATCAAAGGCTTTTTCATAATCGATAAAAGCCATGCACAATGGAAGTTCATATTCCCTCGCTCTTTCAATTAGTTCTCTCAGTACGTGGATATGATCTATTGTGCTGTAGCCACTCCTGAATCCAGCTTGTTCTCTCGGTTGAGCCATGTCCAGTGTTACCTTCAAGCGGTGTGAAAGAACTTTAGTGAAGATTTTATAAACTACTGATAGGAGGCTGATAGGTCTGTAGTTTCCGAGATCCTCAATGTCACCTTTCTTATGTAGCAGGATCATTGTAGCGGTGTTCCAATCCTCAGGAATCTTTCCTTCATTAAGGCATCGAGTGAAAATTTGGGCGAGTACTGTTTCAATTTCTCCACTTGCTTCTTGTATGATGTCTACAGTAATTCCATCTTCTCCTGGAGCTTTTCCCCGCTTCATGTTCTTGATTGCATGTGCAACTTCTGCTGGAAGGACTGGAGGAACTCTGGTACTGGTATCTTTCATGATGTCTGGAGTGCATGTATCATCCCTTTCATATAATTTGGAGTAGAAATCTTTCACTCTTGTCAAAATTTCGCCTCTATTTCTTGTTACAGAACCATCTTCTTTTCTCAGTGCCATAATCTGTTTTCTTCCCTTACTGAGATGTCCCTTTGCTATCTTTAGGCTTTGGTTGTTTTCAATTGCTTTCCTCACTAGTTCACAGTTGAATTTTCTTACGTCTTCAGTGATACTTTTTCTTACTGTCTTGCATAGCTCTATATATTCCACTTTGGAAGTCACATCTTCTTTAGTTGTCCTCATCTCTCTTCTTTTTTCCATCAACATTTTCGTTTTTCCTGATAATTTGTTTACATGCAACTTGTTCTTAGACCCAGCAAATTTTGTTGCTGTTTCCATAAGAGCTTTGGTTACTTTTCTGTTAACTTCAGAAATATCCACTTCTTCCGATGTTAGGCTTTCTAAAGCAGAGAATCTGTTCTTCAGTTCCAATTTGAAGGTATTATGGTGTTTTTTAAGGTTAGTTATGTCAATACATTTTGTTTGTCTTATGAGCTTGCCACGTTCAAGTTAAGTGTTGAGGTGCATCTTACATCTCACCAATCTATGGTCACTACCTGTGTTGAACTTGTTTAGCACACTGCAGTCTTCTATGACGAATTTTTTGTTACCCATAATAAAATCAATTTCACTTGTCGTCCCATTTGGATGTCTCCATGTCCATTTCCTGTGTGGCTTTTTCTTGAAGAAGGAGTTCAAGATGTAAAACCCTTCTGCCTCTGCAAACTCAACGAGAGTATTTCCACGCTGGTTTCTGTTGCCGTGACCGAATTTACCTACTGAAGTTTCATTCTGTTGCCGTTGCC
This sequence comes from Macrothele yani, assembly GCA_039090855.1. NCBI lineage: Eukaryota > Metazoa > Arthropoda > Arachnida > Araneae > Macrothelidae > Macrothele > Macrothele yani. The sequence goes on along the minus strand of CM076997.1, from coordinate 59,244,372 downwards.
CTATTTTTGCATTGAAATCTCTCATAATTATTTTCAAGTGCTGCTTACCTTTATTATTTAGATGACAAATTTCCTCATAAAATTCTTCAATTTCTTCTTCAGGATGACTTGTGGTGGGTGCATAAGTTTGAATAATCTGAGCCTGGTATCTTTTCGAGAGTTGGATAACAAGTCGTGCAGCTCTGTCAGAGGAACTTTCAACTTCTACAACTTTATCCTTCAGTTTCTTGTTTATTATAAATCCAACACCACTAGTTCTGCCAGTATCTGTCCCACGATAGTAGAAGAGATGTCCACTTTTCAGTTCGATGAGATCTTCTCCTTTTCTCCTTACCTCACTTAGCCCCACGATGTCCCACTTGATCCTTTGTAGTTCCTCTTCCAATTCAAGAAGCCTTGAATCAGAAGATAGGGAGCGTCCGTTGTACGTAGCCAAGGTCAGCATCAGATAGCAGCCTAGTCCGGTCCTCCGGGGATTCTTAGCACCCTCTGCCTTCATGTCGCACTGGCCGCTGCCTTGGCCAGGTACATTCCAGCTGCCGGAGACTGAGGGCCAAGATTTAAGTTGTGGAATCATTTTGGAGGGTTTTCTCCATAACTCACCACGCTGGCCAAGCGGGTTGGTGAGTGTGGGATAGAATTTCCTCTAATCCCGATGGTATAGTTATACCGCTATTGGCGGTCGCCAGAGCCCCTTTAGTGGGAACAGGATGTACCACGAGAAGGCGGGGTTGACATTTGTCAAGGAGAGGCTGTGATGTTACGCATCACCTGACCTTACATATATATATATATATATATATATATATATCAGTGGCGTAGCAGGGGGGGGTCGTGGTTTGCACACCCCTTATTAGGCGAGACAGTTAGCTTTTTCTAAGTACGTTTTATAGATAATTTCCCTATTTAAATTCTTTGATTTTTATATAACTCGTAAAGCAATGTAATTTCTTGATAATAGAAGAGAAAGTAAAGCAAAGCGGCCAAAGAAGTTGCTTTATTAAATTTTTATTAAAACAACTATAATTTATTGCATTTTCTTCATTTTATTAAATTAGCTTCATTTTGTATTAATATTCAAGATGTGCGTACGTACCAATAGGAAAATATTTGTCGAAGCGCCCCTCCCCAAATTGTTATATGTACTTATACACAGTTATACAGCAGAAGTGCAGAACCCCCCCCCCCTTCAAAAAGTTTCATGTCAAAGGCAGTATCCCCCATTGGATATCTTTGAAGTCCTGGGTTCGAGTCGGCTGAATCATTAAAATCCGCTGAGATTCGGAAGTCTCGTTAAGCCATTGGTCCAGGGTAAGCGGCGCCTTGTTATTAACAGCTGTAAACCCCATCCCTTAGGGCTCCATCCCATGTCATTTAGCCCTTATATACAAATATTATTAAACAGTAATGGAATAAAATTATAGAAATATATGAAACACGGCGTGGGGAGTCTTTCTTCACGAAAAAATCCAAAGATTTTAGAGGAAAAATGTACATATACCTCTCTATATATGTGTGTGTGTAATATACGCTACTTTTGCAACAATATTTTTATGAAAACAATTATTCGACAATTTTACAACAAAGAAAGAAATATTTCACCAGTATTCTTTTATGTAATACACTTGAGCGAAAATACGCAATTTGCGCGGTTTCTTTAGCTAGTCAATGCGTCACTCACATCCCAACGCCAATCGGAGATCCACTTCTTAAAAAATTCAAAGTAAATCATTTGAATATAATTTTTTCTCACGAAGTGTTTCTTGAGCTTGAATAAAAGTCAGAGTTCGATTGGCATATTAGTGAAGGTGCATTTAGCACGGGTCACAAACTGAAGACCAGGCTCGTGATAACTATGTACAAGAGAAGTCAAGCTAAGGAAGCACATTTCTATATAAAAAAAGTATAAAATAATTTAAACCTGGAATTAAAAACAGGGGAATACGATATTAATTTGCTTTGGTCTCGAACAGAATGCTTTCAGTTTATTTTTTATAAATAAGTTCAATTCTGCGATCCTTTTTGGCTGCAAATTTGTCTATGATCAGATCATAAAATGGTTGAATGGACATTAGATGGTTCAGCAATTCTTTCTCGATTGAAATTTTAGCGAGTGAAGACAAACGATCTTGTGCCGTTGTATTACGGAGGTAAGTCTTAATTCTCTTCAAACAAGAAAAAATTCCTTTCAGCAGAAGAACTTGTTGACGCCAGTGTCAATACAAGAGAAAATAATTTGTAGGCTTCTGGTAACACCTCTTTCAGCTCGTTTTCTTTCATTGTTTTCAAGGTTTTCTGAAAACTGAGTTCCCTGAAGTTGTGATCATTATATAAAAAATCTAATTCGTTTTTTAGTCGTTGTGTGTCTGTAAAAATGTTTGGATAAATTTTTTGAGAGTGTTAAGGGCACTGGATGGAAATGACTCTGAATAACTATGGTATTTTGAGCTGTCAACTAGCTGCAGAAACTCGAGCTTTCCCATATCTTCAAATCTGGTATTTATTTGGACTTTTATATATTCATGAATACACTCCATTAAATCATTCTGTATCGTTTTAGATTGTCCAGAAAATAAGCTTCGTATTTCTTCAAAATGTGCTTTTAATTCTGGGGTGCTCCTACCAAGTAACATTTGGAACATTTCCTTGAAATTACCTTTATTTAATGAGGAAATAGTTTCATCATGTCCTCGAAAAGGCAGTTCTTGCTTGCTTAGAACGACAACTAAATCAATTATATGTTCCATAAAAAGCCTATTTAGTCTGACCTTTTCATTAAACTTGACTTTATGAAGAGCAGCATTTTCTTTGAGCATATCAGAAATAGTGTTTGTTTTTTTCCATTCGTTTTAGACCTACGTGGTTAGTTCTATGCTCTTTAGAGCTTTCGTGCAATTTTGCACTACGAGAAAAGTTTTTAGATCAAAATAACCCGTTGTATTCCACACATTTTTCTTATTGCTCAAAAGTAAACATGGCCAGCAAAAGAGAGTTTGCTTGTAATAGCATCAGAAAGCCAGGGAAAAATCTCGTACTATGATTTATTGAAAGACCTAAAAAACGATTTGCCGCACTTCTTATCTTTAGATATTGAACTTATTATAGGTGTCGGTCTTCCAGATATGAGAACATCCTTGTTATCATAATCTTTCCAGTGTTTAAAAGGAATTTCTTCCAGAACACAAATCACGTCGCTTGTTGGGCCATTCATATTTTCCAACCAAAATCAAAATATGCTGTTTAGTAACAATAACAAAATGAAAAAAGAAAAACTCAACATTACTATGAACTAGCAAACACCCGCAGAAGAGAGGATTGAAAACACACTACAAAAAGTTAGATTCAAATACACTCTGACGAATAGTTAAAGCTACGTAGAAATCTTCGTACTCCAAAGCGTATAGAGGCGAACGGCGTCATCGCCTGTGAAACCACTTTTCACAAGGGTCATCTGCTCATTTTCCCGCGCCCATTGGATACACAATCCTTGGGTTCTCCAATAACAGCGGAGATGCGATTCCAGTTTAAGCGAAATGGAGGGTCGCCTCAGAAATTTCCTTTCTCTTACTGGAAGTCCGGCACCTCTTTAGGTAGACCTCGGACCGTGGGGGGGGGGGTTCAGTATGTAGGGCTCTTCTCTGATCCCCAGTTCCCAAAACCGGCTTCTCATCGAGACGATTCAGCCGGTCGCCTCTAAGCGCTTAAAACATGCAGCTGCTTTGCAAAAATAATGATTCATTCCTCTTCTCGAAAGCCTTTCTTTAACCATTCATGAATCACAATGTGAATTTCAGTGTTTCATTTATCCTGCAAAGTTCTTATATCTTTGTTACTGACAGAAGGTTTTTTTTTTTTTTTTTCACTTCTCATTCTTTTTTTCACCAAAGTGCTCTTCTACAACAAACATGGCGTCAGTAAGAAATGGGTTATTGTGTTATCGTGGAGCATCTACGTGTTGTGAACGTATTATCAAGTTGGATATCACTGTGTCTTCGTATCATCCTTTGTATTATAATTAAAAGTTTTTTTCTACTTGCATACAACACAGGTCGGTATATGATTTTATTGTTACTAGTATGAAGTTCTCTTTGTTCTATTATTCTTAAGCACATATTCTTCCACCCTGAATGAAAGTCTAGAGAAAAACCTTATTTCTTTTCTACTGCGTAAAGAACCGATTGGAGTGTTGATATTATCTATTTAACTACACATCCAATTTAAGAAATAAATTTAGCCACTCTAAATGTTTTCCTTCATTGGACCAGTTTCTACAAGCACATGAGATGGAATTAAAGGAAGAACTGAGGACAGTTTTTGTACTGAATTTTTAACAACTGCGTCTTTACCTAGAAAAATGTTTTACAGAGGATGAAGTGGAACCAATAAAATGGGTGAAAGCCCTCTTAAATGCTGAGATACCTCCGCATTTCAACAACGAGAAAGCAAAACAGCTCATTGGCGTGTGAAGTGACTCAACATTGAAAGTAAGGTTCCACTCTCAATCACTGCCTGAGTTTTGTTGCTAAACTAAAAATGAATAACCAGTGATAAGTAAGAGAGCCCTGCGTTTTTTTTTAAACCTGTTTGGTACTACTTACCTTTGTGAAGCTGGTTTCTCAGCAGTTGCAATGATAAAGTCAAAATATGGAGCAAAAATCAGCATTGAAAAAAATGCGTGTTGCGATCTCAAAACTAACGTCAAGATTTGATGAGCTATGCAAGGAGAAACAAGCACACCCACCTCACTAGGATTTTGGAAATAAATTTAGACTTTTTTCTATTTTTTTAATTCACCAATTCCCATTTTTCCTGCTAATTAAAAAAAAACAGTTTTCTACAGCAGTTTTTCTTTTGCTATTGTTGTGTGGTTAATCTTACATGTGTTTAAAAAGCTTGTTCAACCTACGAAAACATTCTTGGTAAATAATACTGCGTTGTTTCTTCACCAACAACAGTTACATTTTTATTTTGTTACATCCTACAATTATAATTCCTTCACCCCAATTATTTTCAGGGAGAAAAATGGAAGCACTACCGAGGCCGGACTTACCCTATCTAAAAAAAAAAAAAAAAAAAGTAACGTAATGGAGAACCACGACCAACGGCCAATAGGTCAAGGGAGCCGCAGGTCGAAAAAGTTTGAGTGTTCAAATCAGATATCATTAGAGGAGGGACTAATTTTGCACATACATTTTACGCTAGCCTTAGTCTCTATTTCTCATGGCATTAAAATCGCAACGCAATTGATCAACCATCCCCCAGAAAGTTAATAAACGAATCAATACATATCCGCTGTCGGTCATCACTCGTGACCGCAGTTACCGTCCTCCCTCTCCGAGTTTCTGCTTCACTATTGTGTTTCGGCTGCTACAAACTTTTTCACTCGCCTTTCTCATTTGTTAGTGTCGGTTGTCTGGGACCGTACCCTTGGTTAGCCTGGCATGAATGTTGAAAGTGCCTCCATTAGGAACACATGACAGCACTTTGTTTTAGTATCGTATCCTGGGTTCATCAGCACTGATTTATAGAAGAGTTAACGCGAAAATATCAGAAAGTTCAATTTATATATCTTACAAAGTACCGGGTGTTCCGCTCAGACGTACAATTAAAGAAAAATTCATAACATACAAAGTACTAATTCGAATGAATAAAGGTGAGAGCCATTGTAAAGAGCAGCTGTGAAATTTATAAACCAGACGAATGTGGTCGCGCGGCGCATGCGCAGAGGTAGATAGCTTCTGAGTCAATTGCATGTAAACTCCACAGCAGGTGTTTTGTGTGCTATCGCTTGAGGAATTGAAGTCCGTGACGTTTGTACAGCGCCGTTTTCGCCGCGAGTACAACCTTGGAGCGACGGCAGACGTCCTGACTTACACGTCCATTTTGAAACGGGACACGCAACTCAGAGAGACGAGAAGTTTGCTACCGATGACTGGTAAACGTTGAAAAAAAATAAACGGTGTCTGAGGAAACATTTGGACAGATTCGAAAGTCATTTCCCAGAAGCTCGAGGAAATCCATCCGAGAAGCCAGTGTTCAGCTAGACATCCCACCAACAGCAATGCATTGGGTACTCCATAGAAGGTTGTGTTTACGTGCGTACAAGATTCAACAGCATCAGAAAGTTAAGCCGCATGACAGGACGGCACAGAAAAAATTTGCTGAGACAATGTTGGCCAAAACTGATGCCGACGATACATTCCTAGACCGGGCATGCTTTCCTCCGACGAGTCAACATTCCACGTGTCTGGAAAAGTAAACAGGCATAACTGCTTCATCTGGACGTCCGAAAATCCGTACGGTGTTCATGAACACGAAAGAGATTCTCCAAAATGCAAGATTTGGTGTGGGATCATGAAGGACAAGATAATCGGTCTCTTTATTTTTCGGAGGCCATGGTAACTGGATTAACATACCTGGACATGTTACAGGAATACGCTGTGCCTCAGTTGCCTGAAGGAACAATCTTCCAACAAGATGTGGCTCCCCCGTACTTTTCCAATGATGTCTGCACATTCTTGGATGAACACTTCGGTACAGAATAGATTGGGGAGGATCAGCGTTCATTGCACGCCCCCACCTCCTCCCCAGATCACCAAACCTAACTCCACCTGACTTTTACCTGTGGGGGTTTATTAAGGACTAGGTGTACGTTACACCGGTGCGCAATCTGGAAGATTTATACTGCAGAATTTGTGCTGCAATCAACAACATGACACCACAAATGCTTCTCAATACGTGGACTAAAGTAGAATACCGGTTGGACGTTTACCATGCTACCAGTGGAGCACATGTTGAGGTTTATTAGACATGTAAAAAAGAATTCTCAGTTTGTGTATCTAGAACAATACGTGTCGCTGATAAATTGTGGTAAGTTCGAAATTTATTATACGTCCAAGCGGAACAGTATAAGCACATACTTGTAGCCTCTCGTATTGCAGACGGCATTACTTTCGGTAATATCCTGTAATAAGAGCTTACATATTGATTTCATGCAGCAAATAAGTTACTGAAAACCCACTGTGAGTTTACCATTGTCAATAATACTCTAAAAATGGAACAGGAACAAATAGAAATATACTGATACACAAAAGAAAAGTTTATATGCAAAAAGTTTATATGCAAAGAATCCATTAACAACCAGGTCATTCAGAAGCAAAGAACGAAAATAATTTAGTACCAATCAAGTTATAGCTATACATAGAGAGATAGATCTTACGTTATTTCTTTTAAGAAGCCATAGTGACTGCTAACAAGTTTTCCCGCAGATCCAATTCCTTTCAGAAACAGAGAAGCAATTACGAATTGCAGAGACCTAAAATAATACATACAATGAAACAAGAAAAACATTTCCATGCCTTTAAATTTCACATAACAATAAAATTAACTAATGCGGTACAAAAAATAACAGTTCTTATGTCTAATTTGTATCAAAACCTGCAGATTCCTTAAAAAAAAGAATACGTTTTATGTTCTTCAAGTTCTTGAAATAATAAATGGATCTTCATTAGTCTGAACTGCAAAGTGATGAAAGTGGGTGGGAACGGTGAGGAACGGCTTTCCTAAAAGAAATAAGGGGAGCGACGTTCCATGGCCGTATCCAGGGGAGGGGTTTTTAAGGTCCAACCCTTCTCCCACCCGAAATTTGTTTGGGGCAAGATTTTTTTTGCTTGTTTATCGTAACTTATTAGATCAACAGCAGTCGCCATTGTCTTCTTTTCATTTTTTCTTAAAAAATTTTTCTCTTAATTCCTTTGACAAACCTTACTTCAGAAGGTATTAATCGGAACTGTTCTATTAACAGGTATTTTTGAGATCGCTTATTTATTTATTTATCGTGTTAAGAGGGGCGAAAAAAATGGCAGTTGGAATCTTAGTTTATTGTTTCTTTATAACATCAAGATGCCAGACTGGGATGGGTTGTGTTTAGAAATGTGAGAGCGCAGTAAGGGATTGCATCTCGAATTTGAAACTCCACAGACCATAGGGTCCAAAGCGGCGCTAGGAGAGCCGGAGATTGAGTGCTCAGGTAAATGCTGCTCTGGTTTCGCTTTCTGTCTAAATAGCCGGAGAGGGCCGGAGGTGAAAAAGAGAGGAAGTGGCGTCGGTAGAAGATGAATTACAATTACATCCGACATCCCAATATGTGGTGGACTGTTACTTGTTGACATGGGTGAGGAGTGAGATTATACTAAAAACTAAAGAGTTTATTTTTTTAGATAGATAGATAGATAGATAGAATGTTGCTGTGGAATAGTTTTTTTCTTTAAAACCCCGGAAACAAAAGTCTAGTTATAGCCCTGATAAATAGATAGATAGATAGATAGATAGACAGATTACATTTTTGCTGGGGAATATTTAAAAAAAAAACTCGAAACTAAAGTCTAGTTACGGCCCTGCGACGTTCCCTAAACAAAATGCTGTGAAAGTACACACAGAAATTTGAAAAAAAGAAAGTTAAAAAAACAAATGCGCTGCTGAACTATGCAAAGGAAATTCGGGTTCGCTGTTTATTTGTATGTATGAATCTTATTCGTAATTTGTGCAAGATTTTATGTTTGAAAATTTTCTCTCATTGATCTTGCAGTTTTCACAGCTTTTGAACGGAGACAATAAATGTTGTCCTTCGGGCTCTCAGCTAAAGACTCGTTAAGGATGCTTCCATTCGGCTGTTTTAATTTTGAACCTTACCGTACGTTTTCCCACGAGGTGGAACCTTGAACTACAGGGTTTTTCACTAGGTAGTCTCCCAAAGAACCAGCTACTGTTTCTTCCCACTCTTCATAGAAACACGACGTTTGGTTTACAAGTGACCTTAATAATTGAGAAATGCGCGGAAGTAATTTTCCTGATAAGGCGATGACTCATTGTGACATCGGCCCGCTAATTCTGTGCGGAGAGAATGTGCATGTCTTGCTGTGTTGTAGAACGCCGTTCAGGATGGCTGGGTATACCGTTGCGGAGCGGGTGTATAAAATAAATAAGTATGTACATATATGAGAAATCAACACAGATTGCTGAAATTATGCACTATTGAACCATTACGAAAAAGTGAAGGAGGTGTGAACTTACAGTTTTTTATGAAGAATTGGTGCTGGACCAATGAGAAGGAGTGATCCAACTTCAAACAAGCTGGCAAATATAGTAAGCAATAAATTGTTCATCTGAAAAATAAAGAAAATCACAGCTTTTTTAAAAGAAACAACAAATCATTTATTTGAAAAAAAAATTAAGACTTTCCCCACTGTTGTTATCTTGCCTTTTCCCCAGAAAATGAAAGAAAATAATATGGAATGCATTTAAAAGTTACAGGAATATGACACAGCGGTAGGTATTGCAAAGAGCGAGTTGAACAGGACAGCTACCAAATACACTAGTGTCCCAAATTAAAATCCGGAAAACAATAGCAGGCAAATAATCGAAAGCGCTCAATGAAATGTTACGATGTTCACATAACATATGCAAACGGACACGAGAAACAAATGCCTGTACTGAAATTTGCATATCAGTAAGAAAAATGTCCAGTATGCAAATTGATTACATACTTAAAACCAACTGGGAACGACAGTGGCATTTCTCGTTGACAGTGCGTGTAAGAGGCATTCCTGTGGTTGCAAAGGCTTTCTTTATGTCTCATACACGTGTATGCGACGCTGTACAGTGGCGAGCGATAGAACGACTAGAAGCAGGCCAGTCTCAGGCACAGGTCGCAAAGGACTTCAATACGCTTCTCCAAGAAGTTTCACGGTTATGGCACAAAGGCAATGACACCGAAGGTTTATCACGAAGGCCTGGACAAGGTGGTCCAAGCAGTACGACACCACTTGAGGACCATTAGGCCGCTTTAACCGCGCGGCGTCATCGGTCCTACACAGTCCAGCAATCGTCTTCGGAGATCTCTGCTGCCACTGGATTTATAAATGGCCTTTATGCCAAGAGACCAAGGGTTCGAGTCCCGCTAACCGCATCTCACAGGAGAGCTCGTTTGAATTGGTGCAGGCAACATCGTTCTTGGAGCTCAGACGGGTGGGCCGGTGTTGTTTTTACGAGTGGAGGTTCAGTCTACAAACAGATTCTCTTCGACATTTCATCTGGAGGGAACACTGAATGATTCTGCAAAGTCCGCGAACAAGACTCCTTCTGAGACGGTGGTCTGCTCTTTTGGGTTTTGTTCAGTAGCCGCACACTATTGCATGCAGGGGGCAATGTGAATGCTGAGCGTTATACACAGATAAGCCGTTCCATTATGACCACCCCAGCATAGAGAAATGAGCGCGCCAGGAGACCAAACGATGACGCAGGTGAAGTTCACAGCGCAGTATATATATATACAACACGCGAACCGCTTTCGGTTAATAGAAAACTCGGAGTCAGAATGGGAAAAGCTGACGGTTTTATTGGAGTTTGATAAAGGACAAAATGTGATGGCACGGCGCTTCGGAACTACGATCTCGGAAACGGCGCGGCTTGAGGATTGTTCATGTACCGCTGTAGTGAGTATACGTATCAAAAGTGGTACACAAATAGCCATATGACGAACCGCGTCGTCGAGCCGTGTGTCGTCCGCAGCTCATTGATACCAGAGAGGAACGGAGACTGCATGCCGTGCATTGTTCAAAGCGTCCGCAGGGCCACAGTGCGACAAATCACCCGCAGTTACAACATTGGTGATCAGCGCAATGTGTAACAGCACATAGTTCATCGCAGCCTTCTGCGCATGGGCCTGCGTAGCCGAAGACCCATGCTCACTGCACGTCATCGCCAACAACGCATGAAATAGGCCCAAGATAATCGAGATTGGACCGTGGATGATTGGAAGAAAGTGGCCTGGTCTGACGAATCAAGATTCTTGGTGCATCACGTAGACTGCCAAGCGCGGATACGCCGATTACCAACAGAGGCTATTACCCCTGGATGCACTGTTTGGCGGAAACAGGCCGGCGGCGGCGGTGTTATGTTGTGGGCGAAGTTTTCTTGGGACATTTTAGGCCCCATTATCCCAATAGCGCAATCCGGGACAGCTGTAGGGTACCTGAACATCGTTGGGGATTAAGTTTACCCATTCATGGCAACTGTGTTCCATGTTGGTGATGGGCATTACCAACAGGATAATACTCCATCCCACACTGCGAGAATCGTCAAGAAGTGGTTCGAGGTACATGCTGGTGACTTTCTGTTAATGCTTCGGCCTCCAAATTCTCTTGACGTGAACCCAATCGAATATTTGTGGTTCGATTTGGAAAATCGGGTTCGCGCTAAACCACCACCCCCGAAATATACGGGAGCTAGAGTACCTGCTGTTGACATTATGGTATCAGGATACCAATCGCCACCTCATCGAATCGATGCTTCGCCGAGTGGCCGTTGTTTTGCGGGCTAAAAGCGGTCCTACAGCTTATTAGGTAGGTGGTCATAATACAATGACTCATCGGTGTAGGTATGAGATTCTATATAGGGCCATTTGTCAGACTTTTTCGGAGAACTGTTGGCCTTCAGTTCCTTTTAGTGGCTGAAAACACTCGCCCGCACAGGGTTCAGCTTGTCGATGATTTCCTGCAGAGTGAGGATATTCGGCGTGTGGACTGGCAAGCCAGGTCTCCAGATTTGAACCCTATAAAGCATTCCTGGGATGACACGTAGCGTCTCGTTAGCCCTTTAACAAAAACCTTCCCGAGCTACGCACAGCTCTCATTGAAGGATAGAATTATTTTGCTCCAGAGTTCATCAACAGCCTGGTGATGAGTATCGTTGTTGTGAGAGTTGTCTGTCAGTACGAGGTGATCACATTCCTTCTTAAGACATTTTCAGGTTATATTCTTACATCTCACCTTAGTGACATTTACGGATGTCACCCTGCATGCGCAAACTGTGTACATATCTGTTTGTTGTTATAAAAAGTATATTATAATTGGATATCTTTACATACCCAATTTCTCTAAAAGCGAGCGATCCTTAAAAGAGAGTTTCGAGTCATTTCTAGGTTGCACGTGGCGTCCTTACTATCGCAACGGCCACGCCTCAGCACACGACTCAGGTACTGTGACGCATGAAGATCAACGGTCGTAGATCAAGATTGAAACTTTTATGCGGCAAAAATCCAACGGATTTTCACAATGCCAATTTGGGTGAAGCAGGGGCGTACTTATAGCCCCTGCAACACCAATATTGCTGGGGGACTCACAACTAAGTTTTTAAAGATTCTACCTTTTTTTTTTCTTTTTTTTTGTCGAAACTTCATATGAAACTGTCACAAAAAGATTTTTAAACTAAACAAAAAGATTTACATCATCTAAGCAAAAGGATTTTACATTTTTTTTTTTTTTTTTTTTTTTTTTTGAAACTTCACAAGAAACTGGTTGAAGAAATAGGCAGAAAATTTTCACGGCAGCTTTGAACGAAGTATTAAAAATAAAAAGGAATTTTCGGTATTTTTTCAATAAATAAGTGCAACATTCGGAAATTATTTTCGCGGTTTTAGTTTATAAAAACTGGATGACGGAGAAAGAACCACCCGAGAGGACTTGAGGCTCCTTTTCAGAGCCACAGCAATAGTTTTTATACATGTATATTAACAAGGGAATGTGAAAAAATATTAGTTCAAAGAATGAAACTTTTACACTAATGAGGATTAGGTGTTATGTTAGCACATAACTTCAGAATATAAACTGAAATTTGTTCTTCGCACGGACGAAGAAACAAAGACCTTGGTCATTTTTTTTAGCAGGGTCAAGAGAAAAAAATTTACTAGTTGAAAAACACTGTGGCATTATTCAAGGATAAATAATTTAAGTAGTTTTACTTTTTTGTGTGCCATAGTTCCTAAATGTTACTCATTTATTTGCTGACTATGTTTTGCATTTTCGTATAAACCGGAAAAGGTCAGACGCTGTCCCAAGGCAGTTGTGTGTTTTGTATGTGTGTGACCGTCAGGCATTTCAAAGAGTCTAGGGCTTTACTTAGTACTCGAAAAGCATTAAGTGATTTTTTGTACTACCTTGTAATAGTGTAAAACTAGGGCAATCATTTTAATTACATTGTGCACATTTGTGTTACATGCAATACACTGAGTGGCCACTTTATTATGACCACCCCCTCAGTACTTCATTGGGCCACCTTTTGCCTTTAATACTGCGTCGATTCTTCGTGGCATGGACTCCACGAGATGTTGAAAGGTGGTTTGTGGAATCGGAGACCATGCTTGATGAATAGCACTTTCCAGGAGTGTGAGATTACAGGGTTGTGGATCCAGCTGTCTGATGGCTCGTTCAACTTCATCCCACAAATTCTCAATGGGGTTGAGATGTGGAGATTGTGGGAGCCACCTAAGTAAACTCACCGGCACGTTCCTGAAGCAAATCCTTCACAATACGAGCACTATGGCAGGACGCATTATCTTGTTGAAAGTAGCCATCCCCATTGGGATAAACCATCCACATGACAGGATGCACTTGGTCCGCAACGATGTTTAGATATGATGTGCCAGTCAGACGTTGATCAACACGAATTAAAGGGCCCAAAGCGCATGCCAGGAAAATATTCCCCAAACCATAATGTTGCCTCCACCAGCTTGAAGGGTTGTAGCAATGCATTTGGGGTACATGCTTTCGTGCCGTTTCCGCCAAATTCTCACTCGGCCATCGGCATGGTGCAACTGAAAACGTGATTCATCGGACCACATAATTTGTTTCCAATTATCGACTGTCCAATCCTTGTGCTCCTGTGCAACTGGAGACGTTTTCTCTTGTTAACTGCAGACAACAAAGGTGTTCGAACAGGCCTTCGGCTGCCATATCCCATCCGATGCAGTGTACGGCGAATAGTGCGTGCAGAGATCATTTGAGAGGATCCTTGATTAAGATGGTCTGTAATTTGCTGCACTGTTGCCCTTCTGTTATCTGTTACCAGTCTGAACACTCTCCGTTCCGCCCGAGCAGTCACTAGTCGATGACGACCACACGTTGCACGTAGAGACCCAGTTTTTTGGCTGACAGTCCAGTCTTTAAACACTTTAACAACAGCTGCTCTGGAACATTTCACGAATGCGGCGGTTTCGGTGATACTCGCTCCATGGCTTCGAGCTCCTACAATCATCTCACGTTGAAAGTCCGTCATATCGCATTTTTTACCCATCTCGTCACCCAAAAAATCACTTCTACTACTGTCGGAAGTACTAAGCTTTCCCTTTTTATACTAGCCTCGTCCTCTGGCGGCAACAGCGTGCAGCCATAGCTCATTTGCTTAAAACTGTCAAGTGGTCATAATAAAGTGGCTACTCAATGTATAGTGCTACAATTTTGGTTTTACAAAAAATACGTGTAGGTTCCAAAGAATTTGAATGATTAAAAAGCCCATAAAACCTACTTAATGGCATAGAATTTTAAAATTTAAGTAATTAATAGCTAATAAGTTTTTGCTAAAGGGCCTCGAGGATATTTTCTGCGGAAAGCCCCACGTTTTCCAGGCATGCCTCTGGCTTGAGGTTTGTGGTGATGAAACAGTAGACTGGAGTACAGTTTCCCGCTGGGCTACTAGCTTTCGTGAAGGACGTTTAAGTATGAACAAGGACCGAAGTCAGGGAGGCCAAAAATGGCAACGGATAAGCGAAGTGTGAAACTTGTCGCGGATTGTGTCGAACGAAGAAGACCGCCGAGCACCAGCAACATGCGAGAAACTGCAGAAGCTACAGGAATTTCAGCAACATCAGTATTCCGTATTTTGACGAATGATTTGCAGAAAAGAAAAAAATCGACCAGATGGGTCTCTGATGACTTGACTGCCGCACAGAAACAGACTCCCGTGGACAAGGCAACATTGCTGAAGCAAAGATTTGTCGCTGAAGGCGATCCTTCCTGTTACGAATTGTTGATAAAACGTGGGTTAGGGATTTCAAACCTGTGTTGAATTCGCAGTCGAGTGAATGGAGAAGTCTATGTTCTTCACGATCTAAAAAAATCCGATGAGCACAATAAAAGATCAACAAATGATGATCTTCGCGCATGATCACCTTGGACTCATCAAGACATAGAGTACTGTGTAGAAGAAGCGTCGCAGCAGCTTATTACCATGACTTGCGCAGCAAAATGCACAGCAACCGACCTGACTGGCTCAGAGATGGGTGTCTCATTTTGCACGACAATGGAAGACCACACATGGAGAAGGTGGTGACAGCTTTGCTGGAAAAGTACAACCTGGAAGTGTAACTTCACTCACCCTATAGCCCAGACATGAGTCCACCAGACTTTGACTTGATCCCCAAGCTCAAACAACCCATGCGTGGGCAGCGATTTTCACTCCTGGATGACCTTTGTGCACAGTTACCCACCGCATCAAACAGCTGAACTAAAGATGGGACTGACTATAATTGTGGACCTTTCAAAGCGTTGGGACACCGTCACTCAGTAGCAGGGAGATTGCATAGAAGGACTGTTGAGAGACATCGCCTAAAAAACTTCCGGAGTGTATAAAAACAATATGCATTCATATTATCATAATTTCTTCCGCAAAAACAAGCTATAATTTAAATAACACCTAATGCAGGAATTGCAAAATAACTTACAAAAATCGATAAACATTTCTATAAAACAAGCTTCGTCATAGCGAATTTTTTCTCCTGGAAACAGTTACTAGTTTTTCTGATTCTAAGCACCGATGCATTCAGTTTAGCCATTTACAATAGAACTCCATTGATTAGTCATACTTAAGTAAGAACCGATATAACAGGTTTTACTGATTACTGGTTCATCTTCTCTCTCAAAGGGCAGCAAAACTGCATCATTTACGAAAGTCGGATTTCTGTCGCAAACTGGAAGCTTCCACCAAGCACTGGCATAAACGAACTGCTGAGTTAATCAATTGTCAATGTACGTGTTCCGAAATTCTTTCCGGTACAGGAAGTAAGAAATAAAACTGATGCTTCCAAAATCTGTACTGAATAAAGGAGAATTTAGTAAAAAAATTTAGACGCTCCCGAATCAATAGCATTTTAACAAAATTTCTCATAATGCCAATGGAGAAGTTCTTTTCTGATCTATTTTTATTAATTTTTTCAGCTTTCACATTCTCATTTAAATCATTATCAATTTCTAAGATATGGAGAATCATATCAGTTTCTTGTTTAAACGCTCCTATGCCCACACTAGTGCAATTTTATGCTTTGGTTATCGTTTCTTTTGTTTTTGCAGTAATCTCAGTAGAATTGAGATAAATTACATCTGAAAGGCAATATTTACTAGTTAAAGCTTTTTAATGCTTGTCATTTTTTTCTATAATGCCTATTATCCTATCAATGGAAGATTTAGATTCTGAAGTATCCAACGGCTGCTCTGAGGAAATAATGGGCTCTGAGCTACTGAACTGCTGCTGTGAGACAATATTGTAACAGTTGAACATCTTCGATAAGATTCTGCAAGAATCAAATATCGAGAGACTACTGTGAAACTATAACTTTGTAGCTCTGAACGCCTTAAGTGAGACATTGTAAAGCTGAAATACGGAAGATGCACTTTGAAACAAAAACGGAACCCTAAATTCTAAAGTATCGAAAAGCCGTTGTGTGTGTGTGTGCTTGCGTGTGTGTGCTTGCGTGTGTGCGTGCGTGTTGTAACATCACAGACACTTGATAACAACACAGAACATTTATTACATTTCTATTTCACACAAAAACATAAACTGGAATACACTCCGTGGTACAATCTAAACTTGTTGTCTTAGCCAAAGCTCGGCATGTCCTACTAATTCAATATCTCTCACGCTACTCCTCTATATCACTCACCACACGCTCAAGTCATTAAATGTCAATGTATCATTCCGCACTTTTTTGTGCGTGGAAGTTCGTATTTTACAACCCCTCCTAACTCCAGAGGAACTTTTTCCAGTGGTAAAAAGTTCTTGTCATATTACAATACAATAGTCATAGTTTACATAATGAGTCATAATCAATTTACAAAGAGAAATATATGCGTTAATTTAACAATTATCTTTACGTGTTTTCCAACAATTTCTATGTATTATATACCACAACCAAAAACAAAACAAAAATGTTTTCACTAGCAGACACACAGTATGATCAAGGTGGATCATCTAAATTTGGAATCCTGCTCAGTCCATCTGCATTTTTGTGCATAGTTCCCGATCGATGAATTATAACAAAATCATATGCTTGTAAAGCAAGGGCCCATCTCATCAGACGAGCATTTGAACTTGTGTTGGTGCGTAACCAAACGAGAGGGTTATGATCAGTTTGTATGAGGAAATTTTGACCATCCAGGTAGCATTTCAGTTTCTGTACCGCAAATATAATGGCGGCACATTCTTTTTCACTGGTACTGTATGTCTTCTCTGCTGTCGAAAAATTTCTGCTTAAATAGAGTACAGGATGTTCAGCGCCATCTTCTTGTTCTTGCGAGAGGACGACTCCCATTCCTTGATCTGAAGCATCTGTTTGTAGAATAAATCTACGTTCATAGTTAGGGGCATACAGAACAGGAAAACTAGATAAAGATTTTTTTAGTTCCACAAAAGCTTTCTCACATTGTTCTGACCATATAATTTTTTCTTTACGATTTTTACCCTTCAAGATGTCTGTCAAGGGAGCTTCTATCGAAGAAAACATTGGAATATATCTGCTGTAATATCCCGCCAGGCCTAAGAAAGATCTTACTTGCGTCTTGTTCTTTGGCGTAGGAAAATTTTGTATGGCCTGAACCTTTCGTTCCGCTGGTTTCCGATATCCTTGTCCAACAATATGACCCAAATACAAGACGTGATCTTGAGCAAACTTACATTTGGAAGGTTTTATGGTCAAGGAATTCCTCTGCAACCTCTGTAGCACTTCTTCAAGATGTATCAAATGATCCCCCAGTTTTCGGAAAAAATGGCAACATCATCTAGATATGGTACGGCAAACTCTTCGCAGCCTCTCAGAAGTTCCGACATCATTTTGCTAAAGAAATAAGGTGCGTTCTTAAGGCCAAATGGCATCTTTAAGGGCCGATACTTTGCGAAAGTAGACACAAACGCTGCCAATCGTTGAGCTCTAGCACTCAATGGAATTTGCCAGTACCCTTTTGTTAAATCTAATACTGTAATGTACTTCGCTCCAGAAACCTTTTCGACTCTTTCTTCTATGTTGGGCAATGGATAGAACTGGGTCCTTGTCATTTCATACAATCGCCTGTAATCAATACATGGGCGTGGATCTCTTCCGGGTACTTCTACCAAAATCATGGGTGATGTATAGTCTGATTCACCAACTTCTATAATCTTGTACTGCAGCATTTTATCTATCTCGGCTTTAAGAATATTTATCTACATGGGCGACATTCTGTAAGGCTTAACTCTTACAATAGCATTACTAGTTAGCTCGATATCATGTTCGACCAAATGAGTTTTTCCTGGAATATTAGAAAACATTTTCAAGTAATGACATAATAGTTTTTTCAGATCCTGAATTTGTTGGCGATTTAGGCGCTCTCGAAGTTTACTGTTCTCCTCGATATTAGAGAAGTTAAATATATTTGGATTTTTTTCAACTTGCGGAAATTTAATCTCTAAATCAATTTCACCATTTTCACAAACGGGCAATAAGTTCACAAATTCTGGTCGTTTATGGTATGGTTTCAGCATGTTAATGTGATATACTTGATGCTTTACATTTTTCCCTTCAAAGCTTACTACATAATTAGTCTCAGAAATATTTTTCTCAATTTTCCCTGGTCCTTTCCACTATTCCGCTAACTGATTTGGCCTGCAGGTAACAAAAACCAATACTAAATCTCCTTCTTGAAATTCACGTTTTACCGCATTTCTGTCATACCAATATTTTCTTTTCAATTGAGCCACTTCCATGTTTTTAATGGCAAGTTCTTGACATCTTTTCATCCTATTTATTAACTCAAATACATATTCAGTGACATAGTTTTCTTCTTCAGGATGACCCATCCATTTTTCATACAATAGTGTCATTGTTGTCCCCAAAGTTTTTCCATGCACCAATTCAGCAGGCGTAAACCCTGTGCTTTCATGTGTCACAGTTCTCAAAACAAACAGCGCCGCCGGTAACTGTTTCTCCCAATCCGGAGCAGACTCAAGACATAAAACTCTCAACATCCTTTTAATAGTTCGATGGAATCGTTCTACCGGATTACTTTGGGGATGATATACAGAACTATGAGTAACTTTTATTCCAAACCGCTCCAGAAATTCTAGTGTCAAAATGCTTACAAAACTGGCTCCTTGATCAGTTTGAATTTCTTTCGGAAATCCCATGCCGCTAAAAATGTGTAACAAAGCGTCAACTACCGACTTGGATCCCATGTCTGGGACTGGTACCGCATCTGGATATTTGGATGACAAACACATAGCTGTAATTATGTATCTATTTTTGCTTGAAGTCTCAGGCAAAGGCCCACGGGCATCAACGTTGATCTTTGTAAAAATTTCAGGAATAATTGGAACTATTTTCAAAGGTGCTTTTTTCTCCCCCCAGCTTTTCTAGCACGTTGGCATGAATCACAAGATTTTACAAATTCTTTCATGTCTTTATAACAGTTAGGCCAATAAAAATACTTCGCTAGTCTGTCTTTGGTTTTTGTCACTCCTAAATGACCCGAAGTTCCCTCATGACACATGTTTTTTATTTGTTCTCTATATTGTCCTGGAACAACTATAGGATCTCCCTCTTCGCCAATCTTGTTGATCTTCTTCTTCACCAACATCCTATTTCTCAGTACAGCATAACCATTAGTCTTTTTAAAATTTGTTTTCTCTATTTCTTTGAGAATTTTTCTCAATTCCAAACTTTGCCGTTGATCTTCCATGAACTTTTTGAATCTATTTTTACCAACTCTAACATGGCTTTATCTTCATCATGCCTCAGTGGCAGAATTTCTTCTTCTAACTCATTTGATTCTTCGGAACCCACAGCATCTCCTTCAAGGGTTTGTTTTTCTTTCTTCCCTGAATAATTCTTTACTGAATTTCTCTCTTCGTTGTTTCGTTTCTGTTTTTCTTGATACCGAGTAACTACAACATTTACGTGTTCTGAATTTAGTGGCCCCTCCATATCGATTTTTTTAACAAAGCGGAAGTCTTATTTCCAAGTAAATATCTACCTTGAACTAGTGACTTCTTAATCACTGCAGCCTTAGTTACAATATGACCTAATTCACATTCTAGTTCAACTTCTGCCAATGGTAAACAAACCCTTTGTTCATCCAGAAGATGCTGTACCCACACATGTTCTCCAGTAAACTCACCTGGCGACACATACTCTTGACAAATGATATCAACTGAAGAACCTGTATCCCGGAGAATAGGCATGGTAACTCCATTTATTTTTCTTTCAAAGGTATAGGGTGCCAAGAGATCCCCTTCAGTTTCCTCTCTGATTCTATTTACGCTTCTTGAGTTCTGTTATTTTAGCTTAGGACACTGAGGTCGAATGTGATCATAAGATCCACACTCGTAACATTGAATCTTCCGCCTGCGATCATACTTTTCTTCATTCTGAGATACATTCCGATTTGACCACCCTTGTCCTACATCTGACTTAACATAATTTTTGTTATAAAATCCATTTTTCCTAAAATTTCCCCTATCATAGTTATCTCTAGTTTTTTTTCTCACTGCCTTGCATTTTCTTTGCAGCACAAAATTCATTCGACGAATTTTTCTTGGTTCCTCCCCTTACACTTTCATAATTGTACACCATATCCGCCAAATCTGAAGGTGAGACAATATTTGACCATAAAATGCTCCCTTATTTCTATAGGCACTCTCCGCTTCAATTGATCTGTGATCATTAATTTTTTTAGCTCTTCAAAATCGCCTATTTTAAGTCCTAAAATCCATTCATTAAAATAATTTTCTAACTCGAAGGCGAATTCTCTCCATGTCTTCTCTGATGAACGCATGTGTTGTACAGATTTCAATCTAAATTTCTCTGGACTTAACTTATATCTTTTAAGAAGTAACCTTTTAACATATTCATAGTTTTTAGCATCTTCCACATTTTCTCTGGCAATCAATTGTGATATTTCGTAGGGCAAAGGTCCTATCAAATTCGCGACCCAATCTTCCCTTTTTATTTCTGCTTGTTGTGCTTGCCTTTCAAATAAAACTAAGTAAATACTTATATCACTGTCTTTTGGGTCAAATGTTTTCATCAAATGACGAAGTTCCAATCTCGGTTTATGAGAATTTCCATTTTGCTCCAAACTGCCTCCCAGCGGCTGACATCCAGCTTCTATTCTGAGTTTTTCAAGCTCAAATTCCATTTGTCTTTCTGTTTGTTTGCGTTTTTCAAGCTCCAATTCCATTTGTCTTTCTGTTTCTCTACGCTCTTTTATACCTGCCAAAAGTTCTTTCACGAAATCCTCTTCATAATCTTCAAAGTTGACAATTTTATTTTTTAATTCCAGAATTTTGATATTTGGCGTAACTTCTATACCAAATTCTTCCGCCAACTGCGGAAGTTCTTCTTTGCGAGCTCTTCCTAAGAAAGCCATTTCAACAATGCCGAATTTAGACAAGTTCTACGTGTACCCAATGTTTATTTATTATCGTATATGTGTATACGTTTACAGAAATTATTTACAACAATATTCTACCTTTACCTATACTCTAGGCTCAAACAGTTGATCTGAATGTACTATTTCTTGACAGAAATTATTCCCTTCTATTATCGTATATGTGTATACGTTTACAGAAATTGTTTACAACAATATTCTACATTTACCTATACTCTAGGCTCAAACAGTTGATCTGAATGTACTATTTCTTGACAGAATTTTTTTTTCTATTTAATTCCGTGCCCGGAAACTTCTAAAAAACTCGCTTTGATATCTCATTCCTTTGGAAAATTCTCTAAGAACAACAACAAAAACAGTACTTACATAAACATCTAACATAAGTGTAAATCCGATACGGAACTTGTTTGTTTTTTCACGAACTAATTTCGAAAAACAAAAGTCACCATTCTTTGTTATTCCCATAACAAAGAAGAAAAAAAAATATCTCTGTCGCGTCGATTCGTTCTCACGCCGCAAGGTTTTTCAACTCATCGCTTTCCCACGGTCCTAAAAACGCCGCCGAAGCTCGGATCCCACCGGGACTCCATTTCTTTCTTTGTCTGTAACATCACAGACACTTGATAACAACACAGAACATTTATTACATTTCTATTTCACACAAAAACATAAACTGGAATACACTCCGCGGTACAAACTGAACTTGTTGTCTTAGCCAAAGCTCGGCATGTCCTACTCCTTCAATATCTCTCACGCTACTCCTCTACATCACTCACCACACGCTCAAGTCATTAAGTGATAATGTATCATTCCGCACTTTTTTGTGCGTGGAAGTTCGTATTTTACACTGTGTGTGTATTTTAAGATACCTTCCAAAAGTAACTGTTGCTCTTACGTGAGTTTAGAAAATATCTTTATTTACATAATTATAATAATTCATAGGAACTACGCCGTATAACTCAAGAACAAAAAAATATCCTATATTACTAGCCGAAATAATCACAATTTAAATGTTACTAAGAAGTCGTTTTTCTGCTGTTTTGTGTAAGTAAAATATTATTCCTGTTGTTTCATTTTATTGTACTTTTAGATTATTTGCAATTTTTTAAATTAAACTGAAAATAATCGCACTTCATTTTGTTGTACTTTTAGACTATTTGCAATTTTTTAAATTAAACTGAAAATAATCGCACGTTTTTTACTGACTGGAGACAGTAAACTCTTTTTAACCTGAAAACTGCCTATTTAAATGATTAAAGTTTTCCACAGATTGTTGATTTCTTCCTTCTTCGGGCTATTCCCGTTACACCTTCATTTCTATGACCGTCAAACATGCAATAATGCCTGCCTTTGCTAAGAAACTGGCCTCCGCCGTACTCGCACCACTAATAATTTCCCATTCGAATTTCGACTTCTTCCCGTTCCCCGGTTTTGCATTTACATCTTCCAAGGAGGTTCAGTCACTGGTGTCCGCTATTGTACCGAGGTTCTCCTGCCTCACGTGCGTCTGTTTAGAGGTGCTGTGGGTCCTTAGTTCCTCTTCATGGACGACAACGCTACACCTCATCGTACAGTGGCTGTCGCAGAGCTGTTGGAGAGTGAAGATATTCAACGCATGGATTGGCCCGCAAGGTCCCCGGACCTAAATTCAATCGAACACGTGTGGGACCTTCTCGGGAGACGCTTGGCAGCACGTCACCAGCCGGCAGCAACAATTCCGCAGCTGTGATTGGCGCTACAAGAGGAATGGGCCGCGATGCCTCGACAGCTCCTTGACGGCCTCGTCCTCAGCATGGACAGATGTTGTAAATCCTGCAACGCAGTCAGGGGTGACCATATCCCCTATTAAAAACTGGATTTTTTTGCCAGCCGCCTGTCACATGGACGTTTGTGTCTTCTGTCCAGTTGTGCTCGAAACTACCTTTTCAATAAAGTGCCTTTGTATCATTTGGATTCTTTGTTTGGACGGTTTTGCTCACTTGTCCCATATTCTTACATCTTGGGGATCTTATGGTATGATTTGAGTCGATGTGGAGCACTTCTGCACGACGTTACATTCGAAAAACCGTCTCGTTCTTAATTTTTGCACGCCAGTGTACATGTAGTATACTGAGCCACCTTTTACCGCAGTAACTCCTTGCACCTGTATGAAATCGGCTCCGCTGGACTCCAGCTATTGTGTACCAACTGTAGGTAATAACGTTTTGACGACGGATCGAGGTAGTGTTGTGGATCGGCGAATGGCACTGAAATGTGATGGTATTCGAGTGTGATGAGTTTGACGGACTTGAAGAGCACTCTGAAATACTCGTACATCATCATCGAACCATTCCTTCACCTTGCTGGTCTTGTGACGCGGGATCTTTCTTAAAGAATCCAGTGTCATCCGGGAGCACCATCACCACGTAGGGCAACACTTGGTTCGAAACTAGAACTAGGTGGAATCTGGCGGTGGTAAGGTACTGAATGAGAAAAAGGGGACCCCTTGATATTCAAGAGGAAGAATCCTCATACCATGACAGATACCGCAGTAGCTTCGACTAACCGTGCAGTATGATAGAAGATGTTCCACTCTCACGGCGTAAAGTATGGAGACATCCATCAGAATGTTGAAATATTAACCTGGACTCATCGGATGAGGAAACTCTTTTCCAGTCATCCAGTAGTCAGTCCCTTGCTTACTCCAAGCAGAGTTGTTTAGGAAGGTCGGTCAACGTGGTACATGAACCTGCCGACGACTTCATGTGCTAATCCGTAAGAGAGCCTGTTCCATTATGTGAATCTCTGTGCTACCAGGTTGTAGTTTGCAGTTAATTGGAGGACCTGTTGTCTCGGAAAGCCCGTATCAACCTGTGTTCACCTCGACTGTCAACCAATGGCGGTGGGAATGTGTCCTTCTTCGGGCTATTCGCGTTACACCTTCATTTCCATGACCGTCAAACATGCAATAATGCCTGCCTTTGCTAAGAAACTGGCCTCCGCCGTACTCGCACCACTAATAATTTCCCATTCGAATTTCGACTTCTTCCCGTTCCCCGGGTTTGTATTGGCGAGCTGACGCTCTCTGCCCGTACCGTCTATTTTTCTCTATACGTTTATATCCCCGCCGATTGATGACGTCACTGTAACCTTGAGAGTCGCGTCCACTCGTGGAGACGGGGGTGGTCATAATTATCTGGCCCATGTTTTTTTTTACATTTTATTTCCTGAGTTTACAAATTTACACATTGAATACTCTGTTTACTAAGTTTGCAGATGTTACACAAAAAACATAAAAGCAATTTCGTCTCACAAAACCTTATATATTTAGAGTATTATGTAAAAATCTGGATTTTGAAACACATTACTAATTATCGTTTTCATATTTCCATGTATGCAAATAATTCATGTCATAAAATATTTGTACTTACCCCTCTTTTAATCAACCATTCCCATGCAGGCGATGAAAAAGAATACATGAAGCAAGGAATGGCAAATATCATTCCGACATACATTGGGGAGCTTGTAAGCTAAATAAACAAGTAAAAAAAAAGAACAAAGGAAAGGAAACTTTAAAATTTAGGTATTTGTATTCAGAAAGGCATTTTTAGTCAGTAAAAGGGATCTAAAACACAACAGTTGTAATGTGCAATTAGAAATATTTCAATCAATGTAAGCAGAAGCCCAAATACTTTTAGCGAGAAGCAAAGATAATTTTATAAGTAACGCGAAGATTTTTTAGAATTAAAACTTAGAAATAAATCTTTCTTCAACATGAAATTTATAATAATTTACTTCTTATTAGGAAAGAAAGATGTGCCAACGTTTCTCAAGCAGAACGCAGGAGAGACTTGTACAGTTTGGGGAAGGGCCTGGACTCATCGGATGAGGAAATTCTTTTCCAGTCGTTATGTTCACGAATGCTTAAATTTGGCCAAGGGACACACTTCACAAACAGAGAACAAAAAGAGTCCTAATATTTTTCTAGTGGTCTGACAAACTTTCAATTAATTAATTTCATGTTTGGTTCAGCTTCAACAGAAGTAATCGCTGCACCTTAAATTTTAACCTTAATCACATAAGAAACGTAAAATGATAAATGTCGGATCAGAATGATATGATAAAATACTATTTATGCTGACCACCACAGTTGTCTTGGTCCCACTCATATAACAGATTGTTATTTATTATGAAAGAAATTTATATAAATAAGGATATGTTAGGCAACATTAGAACAGCCGCCCCGGTGGCGCAGTGATCTAAGGCGCTGCCCTCTGATCGTTCGTCCGTAAGGGGTCCAGGTTCGAATCCCGGTCAGGCATGGATGTTGTGTTTGTCTTACGGCACTGGCTCTCTCCCTTCCCTGGAAACAGTGACCTTAAATTAGGGACGGGCGACTGCTTATAGCCCATTGAGTTGCTCACGGTGGTCGTTAGACCTCCAACCAAAAAACATTAGAACTTTTTTGTGACTCTATTTTCTATTTATAAAACCAACAAGACGTCATTATTATGCTGTTAAACCAATAACAGTAAGTGGAGCAAAATATCAATTGCAGCATAATGGTCATAGCAGAGTTTTAGTGAACTCATGGGGAATATCGACAAAAAAATGTTTCAAGTAAAATCCATAAAGTCTATTTCCGTCAATGTTATATTAAAAATTCTTTGTGGCGACAGTAAGAACTATATCTCTTCGATATTTTAAATTGTGGAGACCCAACTGAAAGGATAAACGTTACAATGCTCCTGCTTGCTGCCTGAATAATTCTTGGGGAAGTGTTCGGCATAATCAGCCTTTGATAGAAAGTGTTTGAGTATCACATAATTGATGCTTGATCATAATACAGAATTTCCTGAGATTATGTGCATTCCCAACTTCTTTAATTACTGTTTAATTGATTGCACTGTACTAAATCATGTATGATTCTTGTAGCAAGCCTTTCACATCACCACATAGTATCCCATATTAGCCTTCACACTTCCTCTTTTGGATTCGTTTCTGCGACAAGGTATAGGGAGTGGATGTTCTTTTCAAGCTGATAAAGATCGTCAGAGACGACGCGCTCATACTCTCCAAGGCACATCGTTTTGCTACAGTAACAGATACCAGGTAGCTTTTACGTTGGAAAAAGTGTCTGGCAGGGTGACATACCTATTTAAGAAAAAAAAAAAACAGCTGCTGAAAACAACTAAGTTCTAAATTTTATTATTCACAATATGCTAGCGTTCTGAATATAGGTACGTATCAGCCGCTCCCGGTGGAGCAGTGGTCTAAGCGCTGCTTTCTGACCGTTCGTCGGAGATGGTCCGGGTTCGAATCCCGTGAGATATGGATGTTGTTTTTGTCTTACAGCACTGGCTCTCTCCCTTCCCTGGAATCAGTGGCCCTAAAGTAGGGATGGGCGACTGCTTATGGCTCACTGAGTTGCTCACGGTGGTCGTTAAACCTCGAATAAAAAAATAAACAAGAAAGATGACACCGAATTTTCGGGTGTAATAAGCACATCTTTTGAATCCGTTCTGACGCAAATTAAATTTATCAAAGTTATTCAAAGTCAATGGAACCGGTATGGAAAACAATAGATCTGACGAAAGAAAGAAGATTTTCAATCGGGTTTTTAATCCCTCAGATATTGCTGTACATGGAATCGTGAGCTTACGAACTCTTAGAAAGAGAGTTATCGACAAAAATAAGATGTGACTTTACGTCTCCTGGTGGGAAAACCGTGCATTATTTTAGGAAGAAAGTATTCTCAAAAGGTTTATCCATAAAAGCGGTATCGGTCCAAGAAAAAAATTTTTTGTCGAGTTTTCAGAAGCCCAGATTTTGCTACAAAAAATACATCAGAAGCAGAAATTAACACTTATGACCCCTGGTGGCAAACCATTCTTTACCAAACATTAGAAATTATGTGAAAAATATTTTCCATCAGGTCTTGCATGCGATACAGGAAGAATTTTTCAAATCGGAGCTTTAGGAGCAGAAATAACGCAGAAAACGCAATTTACCTTTGTGCCCCCTAGCGGAAAGTCCATGATTTACTTGTAAATTTTGTATTTATAGGAAAAACATTTCGCATCGGAAAAACTGTCCAACAAAAAAGGAAATTTTCAAATCGGACTCTTAGAAGTAGAGATATTGACAAAAATAAGATATACATCTACGCCCCCTGGCGTAGAAACCACGCATTATTTCAAGAAGAAAATTTTCCTAAAAGGTTTGTCGACATGAGTAGTATCGGTCAAAAAGCGACTTTTTTTCAATCGAGATTTTTAGAAGCTCATATTTTGCTGCAAATACATCAGAAGCGGAAATTAAGGCATACGCCACCTGGTGGCCAAATCATTTTTAACAAAAATTAGAACTTATGTGCAAACGATTTCCCATCAGGAGCTGTATCCGGTGCAGAAAGCATTTTTCAAATCGGAGATTTAGAAGCTGAAATATAGGGGGAAACGCAATTTACCGCTACGCCCCTAGCGGAAAGTCGATGAATTACTTGAAAATTTTGAAATTATATGTAAAACATGTCACACGGAAAACAGTATCCAACAAAGAAGGAATTTTTCAAATCGGTCTCGTAGAAGTAGAGATATTGACAAAAACAAGATGTACATCTACGCCCCTGGCGGAGAAACTGTGGAATATTTTAGGAAAAAATATTCCAAAAAGGTTTATCGATGTGAGTGGCATCAGTCCACCAAAGAATTTTTTCAATCGATATTTTAGAAACTACGATTTTATGGCAAATACATCAGAAGCAAAAATTAACACTTACGCCCCCTGGTGGCCAAAGTATTCTTTCCCAAAAATTTGAACTTATATGCAAAAGATTTTTCATCATGAGATGTATCCGCTGAAGAAAAAATTTTCAAATCGGAGTTTTAAAAGAAGAGTTATCGGGAAAAATGTAATATATTTTTACGCCCCCTAGGGGAAAATATGTACGTAATTTGAAAAAGTAACTATATCTAAAATACTCTTCGACATAAATAGAAACGAAAGAGGAAATAATTTTTTCAATCGGAAGTTTAGTAGCAAATATGTGAAATAAAACGTATTTTGAATTCGACATCATCTGCATTTACGCCCTCTAGCGGCGAAATTGTACATCGTAAAAAAAAACGAAATAAAGGATCATCATTCTCATATTTCAAGCTTCCCAATGCAAAAAGAATTTTTCAAATCGGACTAATAGTTGCAGAGATATCGTGGGTACAGACGGACGGACAAACCGATAACATAAGCACGATCTTTTTTAGCACGTCTTTTGTAAAAAATGATCCTGCTTCTGTTATCGGTTTGTCCGTCCGTCTGTACCCACGATATCTCTGCAACTATTAGTCCGAATTGAAAAATTATTTTTGCATTGCGAAACTTGAAATATGCAAATGATGATCCTTTATTTCGTTTATTTTTACGATGTACAATTTCGCCGGTAGAGGGCATAAATGCAAATGATGTCGAATTCAAAAATACGTTTTATTCCACATATTCGCTTCTAAACGTCTGTTTGAAAAAAAAAAGTTATCTTTCGATTCCATTTATGTCGAAGAGTATTTTTGATATATTTACTTTTTCAAATTACGCATAGATTTTCCGCTAGGAGGCGTAAAAGTAAATTACATTTTCCCCGATAACTCTTCTTCTAAAACTCTGATTTGAAAAATGTTTTCTTCAGCGGATACATCTCCTGATGGAAAATCTTTTGCATGTAATTTCAAATTTTTGGTAAAGAATACTTTGGCCATCAGGGGCGTAAGTGTTAATTTTTGCTTCTGATGTATTTGCCATAAAATCTGAGCTTCTAAAATATCGATTGAAAAATTCTTTCGTGGACTGATGCCACTCACATCGATAAACCTTTTCGGAATATTTTCTTCTTAAAATATTCCACAG
The DNA here is from genome assembly GCA_039090855.1 of Macrothele yani. Taxonomy (NCBI): domain Eukaryota; kingdom Metazoa; phylum Arthropoda; class Arachnida; order Araneae; family Macrothelidae; genus Macrothele; species Macrothele yani. The sequence goes on along the minus strand of CM076997.1, from coordinate 59,214,964 downwards.
TTTCTCCGCCAGGGGGCGTAGATGTACATCTTATTTTTGTCAATATCTCTACTTCTAGGAGTCCGATTTGAAAAATCCCTTCTTTTGTTGGATAGTGTTTTCCGTGTGACATGTTTTTCATACAATTTCAAAAGTTTCAAGTAATTCATAGACTTTCCGCTAGGGGGCACAAAGGTAAATTGCGTTTCTCCCATATCTCTGCTTCTAAATCTCCGATTTGAAAAATTCTTTCTGCACCGGATACAGCTCCTGATGGGAAATCGTTTGCACATAATTTCTTTTTATTTGTAAAAAAATAATTTGGCCATCAGAGGGCGTAAATCTTAATTTCCGCTTCTGATGTATTTGGAGCAAAATATGAGCTTCTAAAATCTCGATTGAAAAAAGTCGTTTGTTGACCGATACTACTCATGTCGATAAACCTTTTAGGAAAAATTTCTTCTTGAAGAAATGCATGGTTTCTACGCCAGGGGGCGTAGATGTATATCTTATTTTTGTCAATATCTCTACTTCTAAGAGTACGATTTGAAAAAATCCTTTTCTGTTGGATAGTGTTTCCGATGCGAAATGTTTTCCTATAAATTCAAAATTTTCAAGTAAATCATAGACTTTCCGCTAGGGGGCACAAAGGTAAATTGCGTTTTCTGCGTTATTTCTGCTCCTAAAGTTCTGATTTGAAAAATTCTTCCTGTATCGCATACAAGACCTGATGGAAAGTATTTTTCACATAATTTCTAATGTTTGGTAAAGAATGGTTTAGCCACCAGGGGTCATAAGTGTTAATTTCTGCTTCTGAAGTATTTGTTGCAAAATCAGGGCTCCTGAAAACTCGACTAATTTTTTTTCTTCGACCGATACCGCTTATATGAATAAACCTTTTGAGAAAACTTTCTCCCTAAAATAATGCATGGTTTTCCCACGAGGGGACGTAAAGTCACATCTTATTTTTGTCGATATCTCTGTTTCTAAGAGTTCGTAAGCTCACGTTTCCGTTTACACCAATATCTGAGGGATTAAAAACCCGATTGAATATCTTCTTTCTTTCGTCAGATCTATTGTTTTCCATACCGGTTCCATTGACTTTGAATAGCTTTGATAAATTTAATTTGCGTCAGAACGGATTCAAAAGACGTGCTTATTACACCCGAAATTTTTTTTTTTTTTATTCGAGGTTTAACGACCACCGCGAGCAACTCAATGGGCTATAAGCAGTCGCCCGTCCCTAATTTAGGGTCACTGGTTCCAGGGAAGGGAGAGAGCCAGTGCCGTAAGACAAACACAACATCCATGCCTCACCGGGATTCGAACCCGGATCCCTTACGGACGAATGATCACAGGCCAGCGCCTTAGACCACTTCGGGGCGGCTCCGAAATTTCGGTGTCATCTTTCTTGTTTACAAATAGACGTGCTAAAAATGGGCCCGTGTATAACTTAACATCTAATCAAGATATACACCTGTTTATCGGTATTATATATTTTGACCCTCAGAAATCTGCAGCTTTGGAATTAATATGTTGAAATGTGTTACATATGGCAACAAGGGGTAAATATAAAGCTAAATTATTCGTGCAATTTCATGCCTAGGAGAAAAGCAAATGTCTCGTGTTATTGGTAGTGGTGGCAGTGTGTTATGCTTATTATCATCATCATCATCATCATTGTCAACCATTATCAATCCACTGCTGGACGAAGGTCTCCCCAAGTTTCCTCCACAACGGTCTGTCTTGTGCCAGTCTCCTCCATGTCACCCCTGCATACTTTCGAATTTCATCCACCCATCTCCCATGTGGTCTTCTTCTGGGTCTTTTCCTGTCCCTTGGAATCCAATCTAAAATTTCGGCTGTCCATCGATGATCTGTCCTTCTGGCAGTATGTCCAGCCCATTGCCATTTCAGGGATTTAACTCTGATCATGATGTCTTCCACTCTCGTCATTTTTCGGATCCACGAGTTCCTTTTCTTATCTCTCCTGGTTATACCAAGCATGCACCTCTCCATGCTGCATTGAGTTGTCTGCAGTCTTTGTATATCTCTTTTAGTTAAGGTCCACGTCTCTGCACCATACGTAAGCACTGGAAGGATGCATTGATCAAACACTTTTCTTTTAAGACATAATGGCATATTGCTCTTGAAAATTATGCTGTTTCTTCCAAAAGCTCTCCAGGCAAGTTTTGTACGCCGATTAATTTCTTCATCAATGTGACCCTCACTTGATATCTGCTGTCCAAGATAAACGTACGTGTCTGTTATCTCCAGCTTTTCTCCATCAATCAATAAATCTTCATTTCTTGTAAAAGCATTGAACATCACTTTTGTCTTCTGAAAGTTCATTTTTAATCCCACTTCTTTACTCTTGTCAGCAAGTTCCTGGATCATACTCTGCAGCTCTGATGGGGTAGTTGCAAAAATGACTATGTCATCAGCAAAACAAAGGTGGGTTAGATAATCTCCATTAATCTTTATCCCTTTGTTTTCCCAGCTCAGCGACTGAAAAACACCCTCCAATGTGGCATTGAAGAGCTTCGGAGATATGGTGTCACCTTGTCTCACTCCCTTTCCAATTTTTATGTGTGTTGTATTTTCAAACAGCCGAATCTTTGCACTTGCATTTTCATAGATGTTATTAATAATATTAATGTATGCATCTTCAATACCGCAAGTTTTCAGAGCCATTGTAACTGCTGATGGTTTCACCGAATCAAAGGCTTTTTCATAATCGATAAAAGCCATGCACAATGGAAGTTCATATTCCCTCGCTCTTTCAATTAGTTCTCTCAGTACGTGGATATGATCTATTGTGCTGTAGCCACTCCTGAATCCAGCTTGTTCTCTCGGTTGAGCCATGTCCAGTGTTACCTTCAAGCGGTGTGAAAGAACTTTAGTGAAGAGTTTATAAACTACTGATAGGAGGCTGATAGGTCTGTAGTTTCCGAGATCCTCAATGTCACCTTTTTTATGTAGCAGGATCATTGTAGCGGTGTTCCAATCCTCAGGAATCTTTCCTTCATTAAGGCATCGAGTGAAAATTTGGGCGAGTACTGTTTCAATTTCTCCACTTGCTTCTTGTATGATGTCTACAGTAATTCCATCTTCTCCTGGAGCTTTTCCCCGCTTCATGTTCTTGATTGCATGTGCAACTTCTGCTGGAAGGACTGGAGGAACTCTGGTACTGGTATCTTTCATGATGTCTGGAGTGCATGTATCATCCCTTTCATATAATTTGGAGTAGAAATCTTTCACTCTTGTCAAAATTTCGCCTCTATTTCTTGTTACAGAACCATCTTCTTTTCTCAGTGCCATAATCTGTTTTCTTCCCTTACTGAGATGTCCCTTTGCTATCTTTAGGCTTTGGTTGTTTTCAATTGCTTTCCTCACTAGTTCACAGTTGAATTTCCTTACGTCTTCAGTGATACTTTTTCTTACTGTCTTGCATAGCTCTATATATTCCACTTTGGAAGTCACATCTTCTTTAGTTGTCCTCATCTCTCTTCTTTTTTGCATCAACATTTTCGTTTTTCCTGATAATTTATTTACATGCAACTTGTTCTTAGACCCAGCTAATTTTGTTGCTGTTTCCATAAGAGCTTTGGTTACTTTTCTGTTAACTTCAGAGATGTCCACTTCTTCCGATGTTAGGCCTTCTAAAGCAGAGAACCTGTTCTTCAGTTCCAACTTGAAGGTATTATGGTGTTTTTTAAGGTTGGTTATGTCAATAGATTTTGTTTGTCTTATGAGCTTGCCACGTTCAAGTTTGGTGTTGAGGTGCATCTTACATCTCACCAATCTATGGTCACTACCTGTGTTGAACTTGTTTAGCACACTGCAGTCTTCTATGACGAATTTTTTGTTACACATAATAAAATCAATTTCACTTGTCGTCCCATTTGGATGTCTCCATGTCCATTTCCTGTGTGGCTTTTTCTTGAAGAAGGAGTTCAAGATGAAAAACCCTTCTGCCTCTGCAAACTCAACGAGAGTATTTCCACGCTGGTTTCTGTTTCCGTGACCGAATTTACCTACTGAAGTTTCATTCTGTTGCCGTTGCCCTATTTTTGCATTGAAATCTCCCATAATTATTTTCAAGTGCTGCTTACCTTTATTATTTAGATGACAAATTTCCTCATAAAATTCTTCAATTTCTTCTTCAGGATGACTTGTGGTGGGTGCATAAGTTTGAATAATCTGAGCCTGGTATCTTTTCGAGAGTTGGATAACGAGTCGTGCAGCTCTGTCAGAGAAACTTTCAACTTCTACAACTTTATCCTTCAGTTTCTTGTTTATTATAAATCCAACACCACTAGTTCTGCCAGTATCTGTCCCACGATAGTAGAAGAGATGTTCACTTTTCAGTTCGATGAGATCTTCTCCTTTTCTCCTTACCTCACTTAGCCCCACGATGTCCCACTTGATCCTTTGTAGTTCCTCTTCCAATTCAAGAAGCCTTGAATCAGAAGATAGGGAGCGTCCGTTGTACGTAGCCAAGGTCAGCATCAGATGGCAGCCTAGTCCGGTCCTCCGGGGATTCTTAGCACCCTCTGCCTTCATGTCGCACTGGCCGCTGCCTTGGCCAGGTACATTCCAGCTGCCGGAGACTGAGGGCCAAGATTTAAGTTGTGGAATCATTTTGGAGGGTTTGGCCATAACTCACCACGCTGGCCAAGCGGGTTGGTGAGTGTGGGATAGAATTTCCTCTAATCCCGATGGTATAGTTATACCGCTATTGGCGGTCGTCAGAGCCCCTTTAGTGGGAACAGGATGTACCACGAGAAGGCGGGGTTGACATTTGTCAAGGAGAGGCTGTGATGTTACGCATCACCTGACCTTACATCCCATGCTTATTATATGGGTATGTAACACTTTATGTTTTACTGATTTATTTAAACATGGATGGGCGGAACATTAATGCTCACACACACACACGCACACACGCACACACACACACGCACGCACACACACACACACAAGACCTCAAACTTCGGATTCTTTTATATTCCAAAAAGTGCAAAAACTTGAAGACAAAATTAACTCAATTCCAAGCTTAATAAGTATGTATCCAGGACAGGGAAGGATTGCATGAATACATTTGCAGCCGACAGTAAAAAGCATTACAAATTCTTCTTTTTTCAGTGTTTTGTAAATAAATTTGCCATATTTGCCATCAAACTTGCCCTGGCAAAAATAATACTCACCCACTCAGATTTCGAAGTTAGCGACGTCGTTCCTGCTCCACAGCAGCTTGCCTTATGAGCTTGGCAGGTATTCAAGGAAGGAACACGTGTATGGGCTCGAGTAGGAGCCATCGCTCGAGCGAAAGGCCAGCTCGTGCAGTTAACCATACCCCCCCCCCACACACACACACACACAGCTGACCATTATGGCACCAGTGCTTCGTTGAAAGACACTTTTGATCCTATTTATTTATTTCTGGTTTCTAAATACTAGCTAGATAGGTTTTTATTTTTGCTCACAAATATTAATCATAGTGTTCCGTTTTTATTATCTCTGGGTCAGAAGACTTCTGATCACACTCATAATGAAAAGGAAAAACACAACAATGCGGATCCGCGAATTCTCGTTCAGTGAGCACATAAAATACGGAAAAACTTCAAGCATTTTAAAAGATATCGGAAGGACTGTATTCATTTTTTAAAGGATAAGAAGAACTTCTCTTCATTCGGGTTTCGCCAGGCTTTGCTGCACAGGTTGTATCAGTTTCTCGCAGCTCTAAATTAACTGATCTCGACCTGACAGTAACACGATTAGAAACTCCAGAAAACTAAATTAACTTAATTTTGTCTATCACAATATCACGTTTTATTTGGCCATTAACACTGTGTACGTTTAATAGTATTATGTTCGGTTTTCTGTGATATGAATAAAATCGCTCTTTTGCGTTTCGACATGATCCTCGCATAAGAGGTTTATTTCTTCCAAGAAAGCAAAATAGCGTGTTTTTGTACTACGAAAATCTTGAACCTTTGGTAAAAAATCCGGTTTCTCTTGGCAAGGTCAACTGACTACTTCTCGCCAGGAACATACAAGAGCGCCAGCTAGTCATTAACGCCGTCTCGTCGTTCAGTCATTTAGGTGCATTCACTCACAAGAGCGCCATCTGGCAGCGAATCTTTGCGTGAAACCTTGTATAGTCCCATCTTATTTCATATTGCATCGCCTTTAATCCGATCATCATTCACCATTGATAATTGCTGAATTTCCCTGGTAAACAGATGTGGTTGCTATTTCTATACAACTAGTTTAAAGCGATAAAGCATAGCTCGTGCCAAGCATTGCTCCTTACTTGGGGCACTAGGCAAAAGTAAAATATGGGGATATCTTTAAAATTATTATAAGGAGTGTAGAAAAAATTACTTAAAAATTTACTGAGACGACTTTAAAATAGATAGACAGGACCGCATGGACATAGGAGCAACCTCGGCAGTCGGCTCGGGCCTCGCCTCGCGTCTTCACTGGGCCCCGCAGTTTAGGAAATTAAAAAATTCAATTTCAGCGAATTTTTTTACATTAATTATTATTTTTTTTTTGTAAGTTTTGGGGCGCGAGGCCCTTAAAAATATTTTTTTAAATGCTTTCTTTTTAGTTTTCAATTACCCCGCCCACTTTCGAATAGGTTATCGCTATTCGCCGTTCAGATACTGATATTTGCAGATTTTAAATGATTGTTAAAACCACTTCAACATTTTCCACATTCATGAAATAAAGAATTCTCATTATTTTGTGGCCCCTACTTTTATATATTCAATAATTTGTGTGCAAATCAGATACTCAAATTTAAAAAAATAAAAAGAATAATATCAGTTGTTTTGGGCTTACATATGGAGGCCAATTATTCAGTGACTTTAAAAACATTACTAGAAATTTGAAGAAAAAAAGGAGCAATTTTTGTATATGAGCGTGTATAAAAGTTACTAATTTGTCAGTTACTCCACTTTGCTTTAAAAATCAATAACTAATGACTGAAATATCAGGGAAAAAAACTATTTATACGAATTCATTTTAGAGAGATCTTTATTATTTTCTGCACAAAAATATTCGCTACGCAGATTAGCCGAAGTTTTCTTTTTATCATTTTGGGAGGAAGTTTTTATAAGAATCACAAATACAGCCTCAACTCCCCTTCCCCTCTTCCCAGAAAGAAAATCGTACATTTTAACAATTTTTACTTACTCACCCTCTCCCCCCCCCCCTCTCTCTGAATCAAATATTTCTTTGAGATAATCATTTTGCCTTTATGACAGTTTTCGTGTGTGTGTTCTTTACGGGCGATATTGTTCGCGTAACTACTTTATTAAAATTTGTGATTTATTTTCTAGGTCCCGTCAAGAATTTTTGCTCCGCGTCCGCGCCCTGCAATGAAATTTTCCCACAGCCCCGCAAAAGCTTCGCTTCGCTTCCTTTGAAGTAGTTTTAGGAAGGGAATGTCTGACCCAGGTCTAAAACCTCCCTTAGAAATCGGAAGCTAGGAGATCTGAGTAACTGAAATCAATGGGCAAGAGAAACAGAAAAATAAAGGAAAGGAGAAAAGAGTTTATCTTTTGAACGAACCGCGACACCAGTCCGGGGCGGGAAGAAGGAGAGGTGACGAAGAAGGAGAAACCAAGCACCGCAGCATCCATAACACCACATAAGCTCCATCTCTGGCCCTGCAGATAGAGCTATTAAATGCATATACCCAGCGTCTTTTTTTTTTTTTTTTTTTTCTTCTTCTTCTTCTTCTGGAGAAAAAGGTGATGAAATCTTTGGCGTACTCAGTTTTTTTTTATGGGGGTGGCCTAAAATATTGAAGATGCAAATGAAAATACCCCGGAGAAAGCATCTCCCAAAACACTGGAAAGTGACAAAAATATCTCCGCCCTATTAAAGTGCGTTCCAAATTATTCGTAAATTATACATTTAAAAACATATACAAGTGTATATACTTTTCTTTTAATAAGGAACCAATAACAAAGGACGAACGACCAAGTGATAGCTCATGGGAAGCCCCCTCCCCCCGTTGGGTGTGCCACTTGCCAGAACTTCAGATCAGATCAGATCATATGTAGAGGATTTTAGGAAGGGAGTGTCTGACCCCAGGTCTTAAACAACCCTTAGAAATAGGAAGCTTTAGAAATTGTGCTAGAGTGCCCGATAGGAAAGTGACACCGAAGCGATAAAGAAAGGGGGAGGAAGACGGCCTTATTTATTACCGGGGTCAGCACCCGGGGCCCAACGGCTAAACGTGCCCATCCGACGCACGGCGGATATTTAGTAGTTAGAGATGTTCGTTCCTGCCTGGGATCTAACCCGAAGCCTTCTCCGTGGCAGTCACGAACGTTGATCACTTGGCCACCCGCGGCCCTCTAGCTAATAAGGTGTTGTAAACCGAGGGGGGGGCAATTAAATTTCCTGAACATTGTTCTTTAAGCCTTATTACTGTTGCGTGGTACAAATCTAAAACCATAATTTTCATGCTCTATTATATTAAATTTAAAAAACTAATATTCTGTAACAGTTTTATAATACACCACAAATGCTGAATTTAAAATTTCTGTCAAGGTTACCACCCACAAAGGAGAGTTAAATTTCCGATAAGGATTACATTACACTGAAGAACAGAAGAAAAGTGCATATTGATCTCAAAATGTAGTCCAAATTTTTTTAGCTCTTGAGATTCTTCTACCTATCTCGTTCGCTCCTTGCTTTTCGTATCCACCGACGCAAGCGCGCAGGCAGTGTGCTTCTTAAGGGGAAGGTGGGGAGGGGTACACTAGCCGGCGAATAGGGCGTGCCATTTTGATCTCGAAGTACAAAACCTAATAATAATAACACATTATTATTGTTATTATTATTTGCAATAATTAACCCTTTAAGCGGCCGATGCACCAGAACCAAATGGTGCCCAACATTTTCCGCGCTTCTCAAACAGAAATGGATACATATAGTGGCAGGGTTTTACGAAAGCTAATTGTTTTCACGGCCAAACAATTCCTCTCCCTTCACCTTTTAACGACCAGAGACCTGTCGCTAGTGGGAAGTTCACCCTTCTAGTCCTTCTTTCTCTGATCCGTAACCAAACACATGACAGGGAATCTATGACCCAAAACATGGTCTCCATAACCAAAGAAATTATGCTAGTCCACCCAACACGGGTAGAAGCAATTTACTCAAACACGTTCTCTCTCTCTCTCTCTTTTGTCGGGTTTGTCGCCATTGTTATATTAGCTCTTTTAGCAGATGAACAGTCAGAAAGAATTAGTGTTAATAATCCGGCTAAATTACCAGTTTAAATAACAAAGCCAAAGGGAAAGCAACGATTTTTGGTGCTCAGGTTCACATTCCAACCGCATTCAGCCCATATTTAGACAGCGAACACATTCATTCCAGCCAATTTTAGCCCATTTTGTTAACCCCGAGTTAATTTCGTTCCAGCAGGTTAAAGGGTTAAGGGAAATTTAAATCTTAAAGATCTTGAAACATTTTGTATTTCATTTTAGATATATTAAACCATGCAACATTATTCCCACTCCCTTACTTTTTACTTTCTATTATGTGCATGTATCTCAAAAAACACGCAAGACGAGCACAATAAAATATTTTTCTCGTGAAAGCCTGGGGTAATATTTTATTTCAGGTTTTACTTGTTTATCGTTCTGGAGGACGCAAGGCAAATGAAAAAAAGGAGGATTTGAAGAGAAATAGATTCCTTTCAAAAGTGACGAGAGAATCAAAGGAAGAGGAATTCACACCAACCTCAGAGGCGTAACTAGGGAGGGGAAGACGGGGTAGATGCCCTGGGCGCATCTAAGAGTGGGGACAAAAACAACTGCTTGCAATTCGATTAAAAGTGGAACTGAAACTTTTTCACCTGTTCCTGGTAAGCTTAAAATTCTAATTTCTTCTCAAAATTTTCAGGAGCAGTTGTGCAGTCCTGAAAAAAGAAGTGGCCTGTCGCTCAGAAGACCGACAGGGGTTATCAACTCCAGCAAGTATGCCGGGGAAAGAAACCTTTCAAATCGTAATCTTATATACACTATACTGGCAAAAATCACCGGACACCCTTCAAAAGCAAATGTATGGATCCGCTACGTTGTTAAGATGCGCGATACAGCTGCAAACGATATAAAAACAAGCCTGCAGCTGACCGCGATCATATCGCACTGTGAGGTTGAGTGAAAATGTCGCGGCGGGAGAGAACTGACTTTGAGAAAGGAAAGATTGCTGGGTGTTATATTAGCGGGTTGTCCATAAGAGAAACCGAGAGGCGTTTAAACATACCCAAGTCAACTGTTTTGGATGTATTGAATAAGTGGAAGACACATGGCGTGCCTGAAGTAGCAAAACGTACAGGCATACCAAAGAAAATCAGTGATAGAGGACGTCGAAGCTTCAGGAGAGTCGTCATAGCTAATCGACGGAGTACTGCACAACACCTCAGTGTACAGGTGAGTAAAAATGCTGGAATCTCGGCATGTAAACGTACCATTTGCAGATAACTTCATTCCATGAGTTACCGTGGTCGTGCGGCTGCTCATAAGCCTTTCATCTCCACTCGGAATGCTGCTCGTCATTTAGCATGGTATAAAGAATATTTATCGTGGACCGTAGATCAATGGAAACGGGTCCTATGGACTGATGAATCCAGATACACGATCCAACAGTCTGATGGCCGTGTGTGGCTATGGCGGCAGCCGGGAGAACGCTATTTATCACAGTGTACTGTTCCTACGGTCAAGTTTAGCGCTGGAAGTGTACTCATGTGGGGGTGTTTTTCGTGGTATGCTCCCGGCCCATTGGTTATCGTGGACAAGCCTGTTAACCTGCATGTCTACCTCGATATTCTGGACAATTATGCTTTACCAACTCTGTGGCAATACTACGGAATCGAGTCTTGTTGGTATCAGCAGTTTAAAGCACCGAGCCGTAAAGCAAGGACTGTTACGGCGTGGTTTGACCGTAATTCCGTATCGTGTGTTGGAATGGCCAGCACAGAGCCCTGATCTTAATCCCATAGAACACTTATGGGATGAATTAGAGCGCCGCATAAGAAGTTTGGAACCAAGGCCTACTACTAAGGAACGGTTAGCGGCAGCATTATGTACTGAATGGAAGCGCATACCTATCGCTGTGTTCCAAAACCTTGTCGAAATAATGTCTCGAAGAGTCAGTGCATCTATTAAAGCCAAAGGTGTATACCGACACCGTACTAATACTGTATATGTCAATAAATGCTATGTTGTATTTCTCTTCTAGGTGTCCGGTGACTTTTTGTCAATATAGTGAATATTCAGTGGAAGCTTGTTATAATGTTGTCTCTGATAAAGGGGTCCGTGTGATGGTAGGAATCCCAATGACGTCGCGCAGGCATTCTTACTCCTTACACGTTTTTCGCCACCGGGATCACTCCGATACAACGGTCTACACGCCCAGGTACGGATGGCAAAATTTAGCTGCGCTGAGAAGTTTTGCCCTTTTATGTTTCTCACTTATCACGTGATTACTTCTAAACTCCAATCATTTACATAACCCAACAGTCGACACATACCCACAAATTTGCATTGCGCTTCGAGAAATACTTTCCGGTGCTCCATTTTCTATTTTGAGCAGTTTATTTAGTAACTAGGAATCTTAGAAATCAAATTCATCAAGAATAAGAATGTTTTCGCGATCGTGTGTTTTTGCTCTTAAATTCACTCGCACGAATTTCATCGCTTGTCGCTACCCAGTTTTCCAGTTAAAATAAGAAGAAACAGACTTTGAATGCTGCCGTCCTTCCTTCCTTTGTTAATTATGTTTCCTTTTAAAGAGCTTCAGTTTTCCCACTAGAACGACTTATTATGGTTGAAAAGGCTTAAATAATCTATCGCTAACTTCTTTTTTCTTAACTTTTCTAAGAAATTGTCAAGATGAAAGACACCTATTTTAAATTTCCTTAGTGATATATGAAGCAGACATTTTGCACATTTCTTCCTCATAAATCTAATACGGTAAGTTCTATGGCATAAGAGATAGCCTTTTTCATTCCCCCACTTATTTCCTCCCCCTCTCTCTTTATTTAATTAGAAGAGAAAGTTCTGCAGGAATGATACCTTGCAAGATCATGCGGTACCGTAGTCAGCCTCAGCAGTTTTTATGACACTCAATTTTCGTCTTGGGAGGAATGTCGACAACCGAATCTAACTCCTAGAAAACATTTTTTGGTACAATTATTAGTTCCTAATAAATGGGAAATGTACAACTACTTTACAAATAAATGGATGAATGGCATTTACTAAATATAAAGGCATTTAAGATTCATATTGTCAACCTGACTATCTTACGAAATTTTCTGGGCAATGAACACCGAAAATGAAATTTTGGAAGACACGAAACCCCGTGGCAGTGACGTCCCTTCTACTCCTTCGCGGATTTCCTGTTTTTAGCACTGACTCATACCCAAGATAGGAATAGTTCAACATCAGGAGAACAAAAGACACGATTTATCTTATAAGACATTTTATGCAGCACGCTGTTCTTCGATTTCCTGAAAGTTGCAGACGTCCCTAAAGTCACAGAGTCGCTCCGGTGGAACAACAGGCTAAGCACTGGTTTCTGACCATTCGTCCGAGTTGGGTCCGGGCTATATTCTATCGTCGCAGGCAGATGAGAAAGTTTCTTTTGCGTACGCACAAAGGACGATTTCTTCTCCCCTTCCCTTCCCGGAAAAAGTTGGTTTAATATGAATAATAACTTAGCAATGATACAAATTTATTTTGAATAGCAAAACTATATTAGTAATTCGAATTTATTGGCGTAAAATAGAAATCAAAGTTTCCAATCTTTCGCTCATCAACCAGATGGCTTTTTCAAGGAAGGTATACAGTAGGCAGTTTGATGTCTGCCTTCCTTTAAAAAGCCATCTGGTTGATGTGCGAAAGCTTGGAAACTTTGATTTCTATTTTACGCCAATAAATTCGAGTTAAAAATCTTTTAACTGAAAACACAATTGAGTTTCAGAAGGAAGAAGAAAATCCAGGAGGAGGAAATCAAATTATTGTTAATATTGATAAAATCAAACGGGCAATTAAGAATTTAAAAATAATAGAGCAAGTAGTCCTGGTGCAATACAAGCAAAACTGATAAAAAAAATGGAACAGAAAAATTGTTTAGAATGTTAACACAGTTGATTGAAAGATGTTTGAATAGTGAAACGATTCCAGATGAATGGAAAATTGGATTCCTAACATCTGTCTTTAAAAAAGGGGAGAAGCAAAGGTTGAGAACTATCGAGGGATTACAGTGACATCGACTTTTAGTAGTCTGTATGGTCGAATTATTAAAGATTTAATTGAGGAGGAATATGGACTAAATGAAGTAGAAGAACAATATGGATTTAGAGCAGGCAGGTCCTGCATGGATAATATATTCTGTCTTAAACAAATAATAGAGAAAAAAATTGCAACTGGAGAAGAAATACACTTATTATTCATAGACCTAGTAAAAGCATATGATAATATACCTAATATAAATTTGTGGAAAACTTTAGAAGATACAAATATTATTACTACGATTATCAAAGCAGTCAAAGAACTTTATCAAATATCAATAACAAAAATAACAAGTTAGTAAAATCATCCGATGCATTCATTATGATTCGCTTTCGAACATACCAGAAATCATTACTCAAGTTATGAAGATAATGGCTGTGGAATAAATTTCACTCCTGTGCCCTGACCTTTGACCCCATTTCGATTATATAAAATAGAATTGGTTCAGTATAACTCCGGAACAACATACTGAAGTTTTGACACAATAGAAGCATTTTTAGTCAAGTTATGAGGGTAATGGCTGTGGAATAAATCTCGCTCCTGTGCCCTGACCTTTGACCCCATTTTGATTATATTCAACAGAACTGGTTCAGTATAACTCCGGAACAACATGATAAAGTTTTGTCGCAATCGAAGCATTTTTACGTAAGTTATGACGCATAAAGGCGATGGAATGGACCCTGTTCCTATGCCCTGACCTTTGATCCCATTTCGTCCATTTTCAATAGGGTTCGTCCACATACTAAAATTTTATCGAAATTGAACCATTTTTACACGAGTTATTGTGCGGACAGACAGACAGAAGAACAAAGCTGGAGCATATACGCTTCTTCGACCTACGGTTAGAAAGCGTAAAAAATGGGCCAGAAAGCTTCAAAAGTATTCCTAGTGACTAAAGGACTAAGACAGGGATGTTGTACATATATCCCCAACATTATTTAAGATTTATGTAAAATAGGCTTTGCAAGAATGGAAAAAGATGTGTCGAGCAATGGGGATAAATTTAAATGCAACGACGGTATTTACTTTACAATTTGCTGATGATCAAGTAATTCTTGCAGAAGATGATATGATTTGGAGTATATGACTAGAAAAATAAAATAATATGAAAAATGGGAATTAACTGTAAATTTAGATAAGACAAAATATTTATGCATTGGAAGTAATGAAACAAACCTTCACAGCTAGAAGATAACGAAGAAATTGAAAGATATGATCATTATAATTATCTAGGTGTTAAAATTATACAGTAAGGTAGAGATGCAATTGACTTAAGAAATAGAATTGCAGAGGAAACAAAAGCTGTTAAGCGTCTAAATGGAATCTGGTGGAGTGAAGAAATAACCAGAAAAATGTATTGTTAAGAACATCTTACTATATATGTGGCTGAGGCCTGGCTATTAACAGAAGCGGATAGAAAGAAAATAACAGCTGTAGAGATGGATGCTTTAAGAAGATCATGTAGAGTGTCAAGAAGACAGAAAATAACGAATGAAAGAATTAAAGAATTGACGGAAGAGAAAGAAGCAGCTTTAGAAGACATACAGAAGAGATAATTGCGTTGGTTTTGTCATGTAAAAAGCATGATTAATGAAAGACTTCCCGATAACTGCAATGGAATTTAAATCAAACAAACTTAAAACTAGAGGCCGACCTAGAAAAGCATAGCCCGATGGAATAAAGAGCGCACTTAATCAAAATGGCCTGATGGACAAATGGTGCTTAGATAGACAAAAAATGGGGGGGGGGGGGGCTCTTGGAAATCTGGAAGCCATAAATCGATTATATACAGTATAATAACATCTATGAAAGTGCAAGTGCAAAGGTTTTGGTATTTGATGATACAGCACAAATAAAAATTGGAAAGGGAGTGAGACAAGGTGATATCATATCTCCCAAGCTTTTTAATGTCACATTGCAAAATGTCTTTCAATTACTGAACTGGGAAAACAAAGAGATAAAGATTAATGGATATTATTTAACTCACCTTCGTTTTGCTGATAACGTATTCATTTTTGCAACTACCCCTTCAGAGCTGCAGAGTATGATCCAGGAACTTGCTGACAAAAGTAAAGAAGTGGGATTAAAAATGAACTTTCAGAAGACAAAAGTGATATCCAAGAAACGAAGATTTATCGATTGATGGAGAAAAGCTTGAGACAACCGATACCTACATTTATCTTGGGCAGCAGATATCAAGTGAGGGTCACATTGATGAAGAAATTAATCGCCGTATAAAACTTGGACGGAGAACTTTCGGAAGAAACAGTACATTTTTAAGAGCAGCTTGCCATTATGTCTTAAAAGAAAAGTGTTTAATCAACGCATCCTTCAAGTGCTTACGTGTGGTGCAGAGATATGGACCTTAACTAAAAAAGACATGAAAAGACTGCAGACAACTCAAAAAAGTATGGAGAGATGCATGCTTGGTGTAACCAGGAAAGATAAGAAGAGGAACTTGTGGATAAGGAAAATGACAGGAGTGGACGACATCATGACCAGAGTGAAATCACTGAAATAACAATGGGCTGGACATGTTGCCAGAAGAACGGACCACCGATGGACAACCGAAATTTTGAATTGGATTCCGAGGGACAGACAAAATCTCAGACGACCCCACAGGAGATGGAAGTGTGAAATTCGAAAGCATGCCGGAATGACACAGATGAGACAGGCTCAATGCAAACAATTATGGAAGAAACCTGGGGAGACCTTCATCCAGCAGTGGATTGATAATGGTTGAAAATGATGATATATATATATAAATTCGGATTACGAATATAGTTTTACTGTTTTGAGTACAGTTGGTGTACAGTTCCTCGTTATTGATCAAATCTATGTTTGATTGTTCTTAATTAAATTTTCATTAGCTCCTCTTAAGAAAATATTTTGAAACAAAACCACCGGTTAGAAAAGTGTCATAAATCAAGGTTACTTTTTAGGTTTCACGCGATTGCGAAAAAAGAAATAGCTTGGGATTTATGACTACTTGCAGTTTAATATTGGGTGATTCAGCCACTTAAATTTCCTTTGACAGAGTGTGAAAAGCAAAACTACCTGTCCGCAAGGGGCATATAATCATGGCAAAGAGGAAATTTTATTTGGTGCATATTTATCCCAAATCATGAGTTCATTTCTGATATTCACTATAGATCGCATTATAACACAATATATACATCCCCAACATTTTTTGCTTTTTTTTTTTACCCTAGTTGTATTACTTACCTGTCGCAAATGAGGCTTCAAGGCTACTAAAAGCAAGCCAGTATAGGCGAGGGTTGTGAAGATGATGAGAATATACGCATACACTCCCGGATCTTTTAAGAATTGACGTAATCTCTTCATATCGTTCTTTTGACATTCCTCTGAAACCCGAAATATTCAGCATTAATAACATCTGTTTATTTCATAATTTCAGACTAATAAAATTCTAGTTTTCAAAAATCAACAGTTAAAGAATATCGGACATACAACCGTACGCTTACTCTGTCAAATCTTGATACACAGTTAACTGAAAACCTGCCCAAAACTAATCCGCAGCATTGTACTCAGCAGATTTTCCCCAATACTGTTTAGAATACTTAATGCATTCATATACTTGCATCAAAGTAACTCTCACATAGTGATTTTCTGGGTTTTCAATTTGTACCAGAAGACTGGATTTACCCACCAGCTTAGGCAACAGAAATACTGTTGTCTAAGCTGATCAATAAGAACACATGTGGCCTGCTGTAACTCGAGTGAAAATGTTAGCAGGGTGTTTTACTCTTGTTATTTATGATATCCATTTCTTTACTCTCTTTTATTTTCCTATTTACTGTAAGAATTAGCGTCTACGTTAGTCTTGATGTTTAAGCATACTTGAAGGGAATGTTTTTCAATTAAATTTAAATTTAGTCCACAGGGTGATTGAGGAATGAAAGATTTTGCGATTAAAAATAGCCAAAATCAAATTCATATGGATGGTACTTCTGGGCGTCTTTAGGACCTCGTGAATTTATTCACTTCTCAGCTTCGCAAGAACACACCCAGGACAAGGGTTTTGAGTTTCAGAGTCATGTCAGAGGCACTGGGAAAAACTTATGGGCCGAGCTTCCGGGGTACGAACGAGATAGCATTTTATCTTACCTCAATAGTGTATATCATTTTTCCGAATGTATAGGAGGACTTCGTTTTTTCTGTTGTTGTTTTTTTACACAGATTTGGATCTGAGAGTGAACACTTGTCGTATGGTATCATTCCAGTAAATATTGATCCCTTAATCGGGCCTTTGTACTTGCCAAATATGTCTGGTGTTGCACAAATTATTTTTCTCCAATATTTGGTAGCGTGTGATTTGTTGCTTTTTGTCACGTGACTTGTGTGCAGGCCCGTAGCCAGACAGAGAAGTTGAGGAAGGGGGGGGGGGGCTGATGACTGCGGTCGGGCAAGAATATAGATATAAAAGACGTTAGGGCCGCGGGTGGCCTAGTGGGAAATTTTCGTGACTGCCGCGGAAGGGACCTCAGGTTCGATCCCAGGCAGGTACGAACGCTCGATCCACTAAATATCTGCCGTGCATCGGATGGGCGCGTTAAGCCGTCGGACCCCGGATACTGACCCCCCCCCCGGTAATAAATAAGGGCGTCTTCCTCTCCCTTTCTACCTCGCTTCCGTGTCACTTTCCTATCGGGTACTCTAGCCCGAATCTCCTAGCTTCCTATTTCTAAGGGTTGTTTAAAACCTGGGGTCAGACACTCCCTTCCTAAAATCCTCTACATATGATCATTTGGTGGCCTAGTGGTCAACGTTCGTGACTGCCAGATATAACCTCAGGTTCGATCCAAGGCAGGTACGAACGCTCGATCCACTAAATATCCGCCGTGCATCGGATGGGCACGTTAAGCCGTCGGACCCAGGGTACTGGCACCCCGGTAATAAATAAAGGCGTCTTCCTCCCCTTTCTACTTCGCTTCCGTGCCACTTTCCTGTCGGGCACTCTAGCCCAAATCTCCTAGCTTCCTATTTCTAAGGGTTGTTTAAGACTTGGTGCCAGACACTCCCTTCCTAAAATCCTCTACATATGATCATATAAAAGAGGTCGTGCACTGGACAGTAGTGTGAGTTGCTAGGAATGGCAAAAGGAAATGAAAGTCGCACGTAGCCAGACCAGGCCATTCCTATGGCTACGGCACTGCTTATGAGCCTCTCTTAATTTATAGTTCAAGAATGCCTGTGGCCAAACTAAACACGCTAAGGGATGTTAACTAGATAAAATCTGAATGGAATAGACACCTAGAAGCATTGTTAAGAAGAACAGGTCAGTGGTGCAGGATGCCTTGAAGGGACGTATGGTCAGTCGTCATATCACAAGATGGGAATTTTCAGCATAACATCCCAGATAGTGTCGCTCCTAGGACTTCCATTTCAAAGGCTTCCAGAGAAAGGGATATACATATTGGCTGATCTGAGAAAATCGTCTCTTTACGCCAAAAGAGAAAGTTAAAAAAAAATCCGTAATTCTTCTCGGCTTCAAGATTAATATTGAAGAGGGTCATTATCAATATTTATCATTCTTTGCTTGTTTTCTTTTAAGGCGAAACACACACACACAAACTTTGTCTGCGGCCTGAATAAAGAGAAACTTCCATTCCTTTGTTCCAGGTTTAATGACCGTGAATAGCCAGTGAGGCGGCAATGAGCAGTCGCCCGCGTCCCTAATTTAGATAGCTATTTTCAGGAAAGGGGTAGAGCCACCGAGATGGATACGCATCCATTCCTCATCGGGTTCATCTTGGACGAATGGTTAGAAGTCAGCGCCTTAGACCACTCGGATACACAGACTGGACATTCTTATCTCAATATAAAGACATCAATATTGCCCTGGACTAATTTTACTCCAAATTATACGCAATTTTTTACTCTTGTATTGCGGTGTTACACCTCCAAATACAAGAAACATCAGTCTTGGTTCAACTGTCAAATTATTCGTGTTCTCTATAAAAAAAAATGACGCCAAAACAGGATTTCACTGAATGATAAATATAACGTAAAGTACTGATGCATAGGATTTAAAGTAAAACAAGTGTTCTTAGCGCTGGCTTCTGACTGTTTGTCCGAGCTGGCCAGGGATCGAGTCCTTTGTAGGTGAGGCATGGGCGGTATGTTTGTCTTACGGCATTGGCTCTCTCTCTCTCTCTCTCTCTCTCTCTCTCTGTCTTTCCTGGAGCCAGTGGCCAAATTAGGGACGGGAGATTGCTTATAGCTCTTAGAGTTGCTCACGATGGTCGTTATCCCCAAAACAAATCATAATAACAATAACACGTGATATTCATGTTGCATATAAGAAATATATATTTCCTTGGAAGATAGCATTGCTCCCAACCCAAGACACTTTTGGCATTTCTGCACGAATCTTACACACTCTCAAGGCATTTCTACAAATATGATTTTTCAGGATACCTCGTTCACTGGGTTCCTTGGCATAGCAAAAGCGTTTTCCACATTTCTCATGTCAGTTTGTCGTGCCGAACAGTCGAATTTCAAATCTCCGTGTTTCAGTTTTTTCACCACCAATATTCGATATTCCTTGCATACATCCCATCAGAAAACATGGAATCATTTCTGCTACTGATTGGATATCTGGCAGGGAACCGCTAGCATGGACTCTGTACCATAAAAGGATGTGAAGACAGCTTTGTTACTGTGTTACACATTTTGTGTAATACGCTGTTGACTACTAGCGCTTTTGTTACTCTCTGGAAAGAATCTTTAGTGACGCCTGAGCACAAAAAATGTGACAGGGCAAAACTTGAACAACTACAGGTGGGCTGTGATCATCCCTACTTTCGCTAAAGTTCTTGAATTATTTTTTTTTCGGGGAAAGCGGCGAGGAGGAGGATTGGATGCAACCGTGAGCAAATCTAAGGGCTATAAGTACTCACCCGTCTCAAATTTAAGGTCACTGGTTCCAGAGTTGAGGACTTAGGAAGTCGCCAAATTATAACCGAGTCTATCTTATATTCGGAGCAATGGGGCTTCATCATAAAAGCCTTTTCTGTTGAAATAGCTATACACCTCGCAAAGTAGAAGCTTACCGTTAACTGCAAAAATTTCGACTCTCAGGTTATGGATCTTCTCCGATTGGTGTACACTGTACAGTGATATCTACACAACGATGCATTCACGATGTCCGTTGATGAGACACTGATACCACTTGAGGTGCATTCACCACAAATATCCTCTTGTTATGTGTCTGTGCCAGAAACAGCTATTTTTTTAGTTTCTCTCTCCTTTTAGAGAGGCAAACATGTAACGACAAACATGTGGTATCGTCTTAGTTTTTCTCGTAAAAAAAATTCTATTACATCCTGTGCTTAGCGCTATAGTCCTTATGTGACATACTACAGAAGTGAAAGCACGTGTTAAGACGACAAATATGCAGAGAGAAATTTTGTCCGCGTAGCTCAGTTGGGAGAGCGACTTACTCCGGAGTGAGAGGCCACGGTTTCGATGGCCGTCGCGGACAAACTTGTGTTTTCACACCTTATGCAACAGCAAAACAGCTCATCTACAATCTTCAACCAAATATTCGCCTCCCTCACAGGCTACAATAACACAAGGAGTTTAGAGGTGCAATAGGAATTGTAAATGTAGACAAACCGTCCTTTGTTTCAAGATACATCCGTATTTCTTTCCTTCGCGAAAGTTCAACTTTCGTAGCACACGCTGTCCATAGCTTCACGCTTAATTTCACTTTTGTTTTTCCAGTGTTCCGTTGTTTAACTAGAAGATAACAATTATACACCTCACAAGTAGAAGTAATATCCTTCCTCTACTTCCGGCAAATTTCAGTTTGGGATGTTTCGTGTACAGGAAACTTCCTCTTTCGAGTTACAATTCAGACATTCCTGACGTGTTGGGCCTGTGATTCTGGAGTTCCCTTTTCGCGATCAAGATTGTTTACAATTAGTTTTTGTGGTTAGCGTTCTATAGCTTATTAAGTAGAAATTCCTTAATAGGACAAAGTGCGCCGACCAGAAGGTGTTATCTAAACTCAAAACAGTAAAATACAAGAACATAAGACTCGTAAGATGGTAGAAACTACAATGCTTTCAACAGAACTCCAAAATCCACTGCGACGTATATGACCCATTAAACTTCCGTTTTTGTGGGCTGTTAGCAAAATTTGTTCATCTCTCGCTACACTTTTCGAACTTAACGTCATGTCTGAACTCCGAAAAGTTTTTTCCATGAGTGGCAAAGCTGGCAGTCACTAAACTCATGCAACCTAGATAAAAGCAAGCTGCGAGATGTAAAATGTGAGAGGTGATTTCGCCTGTTAAGTTAACTGCCTCCGACGCTATCTCAGCAAGATATTTTACTACCTCGGAGAACTACTTGTTAACCAACGTTTTTTGTGTTGTTAACAAAGTTTCATTGTTGAAGTGTTAATAATCTGCGTGAGTTTTCCCTCTACAACTGTTGTGTTCATCGCTGTGTACTCAACCTTCGTGCTTCGTGGGTTTATTTCAACTAGTGCACTTGCCACGAGTGCCAATAAATGGGTTTGTAGTCTATGATATACACTGAAGGGCCAGAAAAACTGGTACACCAGTCTAAAACTTGGTAGGTCCCTCATGGGAGAGCAGGGCTGCAGAGATGCGACGGAGCATGAACTCCACTACCTTCTGGAAACATGCTGTAGGCAACGCTCACCATACTTCCTGTACAGCGGTTTACAATTCGGGCGTATTCCGAGGTCTCGGATTCCTGTGTTCGATAGCGCGTTGCATGGCATCCCAAATGTGTTCTATCACGTTCAGATCTGGGGACTTGAGTGGGAATGGCAACACCCCAAACTCAGATGAATGCTCATCTAACCATAATGTGACGTCCCGACACTTGTGTGGAGGTGCATTGTCCTATTGCAACAGGCCCAACCCATCTGCATGAATGCAGGACATGAACGGGTGTACCTCGTCAGAATGAATGCGCAAATAGCGTTGGCCGGTCAAAGATGTTTGTAGACGTACCAGGGGTCCCAGTGAAGTCCAGCTAAACACACCCCATACCATTACGGACCCCCACCCCCACCCCACCAGCCGGTACATTTCCCTGTTGACAGACGGGATCCATGACTTCATGGGGTTTGCTTGCGCCACACACGAATCCTTCCATCTGCCCGATACAGTTGGAAACGCGACTCGTCAGACCAGGCTATTTGTTTCCAGTCATCAAGTGTCCAGTGGCGGTGTTACCGTGCCCAAGAGAGGCGCATAGCTCTGTGTCGTGCACCCATCAAGGGGACTGGAGTTGGGCGCCCGCTCCCCATACCCATATCATGCAGGGTACGTTGCACAGTTCGGACGCTGAAGCTTGTTGAGGCTCCAGCGTTGAATTCCGATGATACCTGCGAGATTTTTGCACGCCTATCGCGTGAAACGATTCTTGACAGCCGACGATGGTCACGTTCACCCAATGTCTTTTTACGGCCACACTGGTATCGTAGGTTGGAGGTTTTACCGGAATTTTTGTAGTCACGGTACACCCTTGCAATGGTCGTCCGTGAAAATCCGAACTTCGTGTCTACTTCCGAAATACGTACTATGGCACATCTCACGAGCGCCAACTATGACACCGCGTTGGAAATCGCTTAAATCGTTATTACTTGTTATTCTCATGCCGAAAATAGCTCTGACAGCTGGCAACGACAAAGGAGAGCATCACAATCGATGCTCTTTTCCAGAGACACTTGGGTAGTCTAGAATTACAAGTTTACGTGCCTATTGTATTTATATAACATCATGAGTGCCAGAAAACAAATGTCCATATCAGGAGGAAGCAATTTTCTCAATCAGCTGGTCCGAAGGGTTCATCATAGTTCGGCAGGCTTCCTAGAATCTTCGTTAGATACTTCAATAAATGTTACCAAAACGGTCGTAACGTTCCGTTGTACCGCGTAAAACTTTCAGTTTGCTACATTCACTCAAGAGAGAACAGAACCGTCTGCCTTCGAAACATACATTTTTTGCAAGCAGTCTTTCTTTTGTCACAGTTCGCCTTTTGGGGACTACGGTTTCGTAGTCTGTTTCATGTTTTTATTTACGTCGAGGTTTAACAACTACCGTGAGCAACGCCTGCTCTTAATTTAGGGCCACTGTTTCCAGGGAAGGGAGTCAGACCTGTTAAAAAAACACACCATATACGCCTTACCCGGGATTCAAACCAGAATCCAACTCGAACGAAGGATCTATCTTCGAATTAGCAATTTCACTTCAAAACAAATATCAATGTATTCGGATTTGACTTCTATCCTGTCACCTTAAATTGTCGCCCATCTTGATCAGTAACCAATTTTCAGAAGTTCAATATTAGACAATTTTTCGGTATGTTTAAAGCTCACATATTGCCGTCTTCTTACATCGTCCCTAATAGCTTACATCGATTCAAATCAGTTGACAATCGAGCAGCTCAACACCAACACGACTGCTTGCCATGCACAGACGACCAACTGCGTCCACGTGCATACCAATAGTACATATTAACACAAACGTGTTCGGTAGCACTACATTTTTATACCCCCTTGCTGTTCCCTGGAGACACTAAACCTAAGTTACAAATAAAATATTTCTTTCAACCTTAGATTCCTGTAGGAGATCATACGAGACTGAAAACTGCATACATCAAATTATTACATGAACAAACGGGGAAAGAAACTACGAACGGTTAAGTAAACTTACGACAGGAGTTCCAAAGAACGCACTTGGAATTTTAATAATTTCTTGGGACGAAACACAATTAAAGACCTTCGTTGGAAAGACATACTAATTAAAAAGTTCGTCCCATTTTGAACTACCCATAACGTTGGGCTTCCACTTCTGTAAGAAACGCGTGCCAGCGTCGAATGAGTACCACTATGACGGATAATAAACGAGGTCGATAACGTGCATTTGGCACGGAGCCACACTGCATTATCAGACGGGCAGAGAATGGAGATGAATAAACGTGCTGTTCGGGTTCTCCTACGCCATTATTTGAAAAAAGGGTTAAACGTGACAGCAGCAGCTATAGAAATGCACGGAAATGGTTCTTGCATTTCAATGCTGGGGACACCAAGTCTCCAAGCTGAGGTAAAGCAGTCTATAACGAAGTAAATTTCTCCGTCATTTTTGGTCCACGCCGGGGATCGAACCCGAGTCCACTTATTCCGGAACAAGTCGCTCTACCAACTGAGCTACGCAGACGTTCGTTCTCGCTGCTATCTGCCTTTTTGTCGCGTACGTCCTGCGGGGTAGGCACGTCACCCCCTGAAAGAGGGCCGGGGGCATGGCCGACGGGTCAGGAGGGACTATGAATCGTTGCAGGCAGCCATCCGATGTAGAACGTGCAGTTGAGAACTCCCAGTCAATCTGGTGTGTGGAATGCAACATCACACACATTTATTTTTCGAAGCGCTGAAGAAGGGATTCTCTTATTTTTCTCATCTCGCGGTGTGGAAAGAACATCACACCATTGCGAGATCTTTAACGGCCGGGTCAACCGGGAAGTTTGGGCGCCATTATGACGAAGTAAATTTCTCCGTCATTTCTGGTTCACGCCGGGGATCGAACCCGAGTCTACTTATTCCGGAACAAGTCGCTCCACCAACTGAGCTACGCAGACGTTCGTTCTCGCTGCTATCTGCCTTTATGTCGTGTGCGTTCTGCGGGGCAGGAACGTCACAAGTTCAACGACTACCAAACTTACATCCAGGTCAAAGCTGTGGAAGAGCATCCCGTTACCAGCACACGACAATTGGCAACTGAAATAGGATTTTCCCAATCCACCATATTTCGCCGACTCCACCATCTTGGTTTCCTCTCCAGGGGCCATCAAATTATTCCCCGTGAAGTGACATCCCAGCGTGTCTCTCTCTCTCTGTCGCAGATTGCTGTCAAATCCACAGGACAGTAAGTTTTGTCATTATATCCTTAGAGGTGATGAATAGTTGATATACTTCCGTTATCCTTCTACTGGAAATCGGCGGGTGAGGCCACGCCAGGAAGCACAGCGGTGTAAAACGGGTAGTTCGAGAGATAAGTCATGCTGTGCATTTGATGTAATTGTAAGGGTCCTGTGCTCTAGGCACTCGTGCCAGATGGATAGACTGCGAATGAGAACTTCAATGCCGAACAACTGCAGTGGGTACATGATGTTCTGTTCCAAAGCTACCCAGTGCTCATTAATAGGAAGCGGACGTTGCTACAAGTGAATAATGCTTCACGTCACACCTCCAGAGTGGTCTGCGAAACTTCAGGAATCGGAAATGGTTAAAATCCTACCATCCTCTTTCACATAGTCCGGACCTTGCCCTATCCGACTACCACCGCCTGCTTCTCTCCGTGGTCCATTTTCTACACCCAGCAAAAACAGTCTTGCTGGCCAGCACTGTGCCATTGCTGGCTGCCAGCACTGTGCTGCTGCCGCCCGACCGTCAATAAAATGTTTCGGCGGCCACCTCATGGACTAGCAGTTAGGGCCAGCAATGGGCCAACAGTGGCATCCATATCAGTTGTCATATGCCAGAACAGGGCCATTAGTTATCCATCACAGGCAGTAGCTGCCACAAGTGGCCCTTCAGCGGCCCTGCAAGAACGTGCCATAAAAGATGGCTAGCCTAATATGGTCCGCTAGTTTCCCGGCAATGGCAGCCGGCAATCACGTGATGTAACTGATGGCTTGCCGAATCTTGTCCGCCAATTTCCCAGTAGTAGCCATAAAAAATAAATAAATAAAGGATAACCGCAGTTTCCCAAAGCTACAACTCCTTTTTTATTCGCCTTACGAAACTTCTGCATTACAGCACCGCACTGGGAAAATTTTCTCAACAAGTCCTGAAAAACGCCTGTTTGGATCTGGGTGGAAACGAACCAAGGATTGTTTGCGTGAGAAGCAGGCGCTCTACCAACGGGACTGATTTTCCACACACGAGCGTTTACTTGAAGCTCAGCTTCTTTCCTGCGGAATTTGTAACGAATGATTCTCATTTTAATTTTACAATATTACGAGGTATTTTTCATAGTTGTCAGTTTCATATAATTCACAAATTTATTTTTTCAACGTAACGATTGTTTTTTTATCTTAAGGGAACTTCACTCATTTTCAACGTGTGTACCAACTTAAAGGCGTTTTCCAAAGTTTCGTGCTGTCCTTGTCGTCTTGAAAGGCGATTGTTGAATTAATATATTTACCCGTTCATGTCACATTCTGTTACATTTTTAACGTTGTGTCTTTCCCTTCCGCTGTCCGAAGCTACATTTGTTTTAAAGAGGAAATATATTTTATTTTACTTCTCGTAATTTTTTTAAGTGAATTCCTCCAGTCTTGTGCATTCAACGCATGGATGAGTACATTACATCCACATAACGTTACTTTTTTATTTTGTATTATTTTCAAATAATTAATAAATTTTGTACGCGTATGATTCTTCTTTTTTTTTTTCCAACAAAACGTTTTTTTAATGTTTTTCCAGGACTTTTGTTTCAAGCGGTTTAGTGTATGTTAAAACGAAAGATTACATAGAAATTATTTCTTGTTGTTCATGGGAATGGAGTGGGTGTATTTCAAGGCTATAATCTAGTGTTTAATGGCTTAATCTGATATCTTCGTCGACGTGGCATTTCATTATAGGAAATTAATTCGCCTCTCTATATATGTTTTTTTTTTTTAATATCCACTAAAATAACAAAATGGCGATATCGTCGTCTTCAACTAACTGGTACCACGAGAGACACAGCACGTGTTGATTCTGCGCATGCGTAGTCCCGTTGCTTCCACCTGGTGTTAGGGTTGCATCGGTTGCCAGCACGGGCCACTAGTGGCACTTGTTTGGAGGCCCGCAATTCATGGCAATGCTGCAGGGCCATCAATGGCTGCCAACTGATGGTGCTGCCACCAACGGACCGCTACCGTTTCGTGAGCGGCAGATTTCAGCCAGCAGTGACCCATCATTGCCATCTGGTTGCCAGCAGTTTCCCAACACTTGTGTTTTTGCTGAGCAGGGACGGCACTTCGCTTCAGTTGCGAATGAGAATCTGGCGTCAGAGAGTTTCTGCCTTCGAGCATTGCCGAGTAGTATCGCCATGGGATCATGTCCATGGTGGAACGTTGGCAAAAGACTATAGGAAAACAATGGCCGGTACTTTTACAGAATGAAGTAAGCGTATATAGCTTTCTTGCACCATTAAACTTTTTAGCAGCAAACGGGATGAACTTTTGACTCCCTGTAGTACAAGATTAGATAATTCTAGTGAATGCTACGAATCTTTCCGCAATTTCGCTTTTTTTCATGAACATGGAAAGCTTTTACAGCGTTACATTGTAAAGTTGCAGTGAAAAAGGGCGAACGTTTTACGTTAATGTCCGCTATCATTCACTGTTTGTCTTACATACCTGGCTGTGGAAGTAGAAAAGCACTGCACACGGAACTAATGACACCAATGGTGCCTATCACGTAAAAAGGTAAACTGAATCCTTCAGCCTGAAAGAAAAAACATATGGATATCACTATGCTGCTGACAACCCGGAATTAACATGACATCCAAATTCACATTTGTTGCAATTTTTATTTCATAACGTAGAGGAGAAAAGATAAATTATACAAAATGAAATATTACTTATTTTTGAAATTCATAAAAATTGATATCGAACACTTGAAATTTATATCCAATATTGATACTATTATAAAATCTTCAAGATAACCAACAATTAATGCTTGAAAATTGCTTTATTTTGTTGAAGAATTCTGCGCGTTCTGCTTATTCCCAGAGTTATTCAGCAATTCGCAGGAGTTTCTGACATTTTAGTGGGTACTATGACCTGTCCTCAATGTTTTTATTTTCCATCATCAATTTTTTTTACAGGTTATCTTTGACCTTTATCGCCATACTCTTGTGAAAAATATTATATTGATATTGTTATGCAACACGTGGCCCATTTCCTCACGGTCTGAATTGGTACACTGGGTACTGGCCCCCGGTAATAAATACGGGCTTCTTCCTCCCCCTTTCTTTATCGCTTCCGTGTCACTTTCCTATCGGGCACTCTAGCCCAATTTCTAAAGCTTCCTCTTTCTAAGGGTTGTTTAAGACCTGGAGTCAGACACTCCCTTCATAAAGTCCTCTACGTATGATCTGATCTGATCTGGCTCATTTTCTCGGTTTCATTTCGAGACGGTGGGATTCAGTTTCACTTTTTAGCACGTCTTTTGTAAAAAAAAGATCGTGCTTATGTTTTCGGTTTGTCCGTCCGTCTGTGGACACCATATCTCTGCAACTATTAGTACGATTTGAAAAATTCGTTTTGCATTAGGAAGTCTGAAATATGCGAATGACGATCCTTTATTTCGTTTTTTTGACGATGCGCATTTTCGCTTCTAGAGAGCGTAAATGCAGATGATATCGAATTCAAAATACATTTTATTCCATATATTTGCTTCTAAAAATCCGAATGAAAAAATATCTTTTACCATTCGATTCCTTTTATATCGAAGAGTATTTTAGGTATAGTAACTTTTTGAAGTTACGCATAGATTTTCCACTAGGGGGCGTAAAAGTAAATTGTGTTTCCCCCAATATCTGTACTTCTGAAACTCCGATTTGAATTTTTTTTTCTTCAGAGGATGCAGCTCCTGATGGGAAATCTGTTGCATGTAATTTGTACTTTTAGGTAAAGAATGGTTTGGCCACCAAGGGGCGTAAGTGTTAATTTCTGCTTCTTATGTATTTGCCATAAAATCTGAGCTTCTAAAATCTCGATTGAAACAATTAATTCGTGGGTCGATGCCACTCAGGTTGATAAACCTTTTCGGAATATTTTCTTCCAAATATTTTGCATGGTTTCTCCGCCAGGAGACGTAGATGTATATCCTATTTTTGTCAATATCTGTACTTCTAAGAGTCCGATTTGAAAAATTCCTTTTTTGTTGGATAGCGTTTCTGATGTAACATGTTTTTCATATAATTTCAAAATTTTCAATTAATTCATAGACTTTCCGCTATGGGGCGTAAAAGTAAATTGCGTTTCCCCCGATATCTCTACTTCTAAAACCCCGATTTGAAAATTGTTTTGTTCAGCGGATAGAACTCCTGATGGGAAATCCCTTGCATATAATTTCTAATTTTTAGTAAAGAATGGTTTGGCCCCCAGGGCGCGTAAGTCTTAATTTCAGCTTCTGATGTATTTGTAGCAAAGTCTGAGCTTCTAAAATGTCGATTAAAAAATCTCACTTGTGGACCGATACTACTCTCATCGATAAACCTTTTCGGAATATTTTCTTCTTAAATGAATGCGTGTTTTTTCCGCCAGGAAGTGTAGATGCATATCTTATATTTGCCGATATCACAGCTTGTGAGAGTCCGATTTGAAAAATTCTTACTTTGTTCGAGAACGTTTCCGCTGTGAAATGTTTTTTATATAACTTCAAAATTTTCTTATCGCACAAGTCTGTAACCATAGGGCGCAAGTTCAGTATTCCGTTTACAGCAATATCTGCGGGATTAAAAATCCGATTGAAAAACTTCCTGCTTCGGCCAGATACAGTACAACTGTTTTCCGCACCGGTTCCACTGACTTTGATAGCTTTGATAAATTTAATTCGCGTCAGAACGGATTCAAAATAAGTGCTCATTACAACCTAAAATTCGGTGTCATCTTTCTTGTTACGTATTCCAATTGCATATCTCAATGCACTTGATGATCGACTATTCATCCACATGGTGGTTGTGAGGCAAACACTGTTCCAGATTAGTTTGCTCACTACATTTCATTTTACACATTGCCTCCTGCAGACGAATTTTCGAGGTTGTTCGCAGAATATCTCTGAACACTGGTAGGCTTTTTGTAGCTTCAGGAATTTCACTTTTCCGATCCGAAACTCCCTCTATAAAGTTTGTAGATCTAAATATCTAAAAGAACTTTGTCGCCTTAGTCGATGATAATTCATGGCAAGATATACAGATCACGTCTGCATCAGTAATTTTCAACTACTAGTTTTGTATGAAATAAGGGTATAAATCGCGTGTGCTGTGTCTTTAAACTGTGTTAAAGAATCGCATTTGGTCATCTAAAACAGCGGTTCAGGATGTTCCATGATTTTATGATGCTTGCGTTCTTTAGCCATTGGTCAAAATTTCAAGATCTCAGGTTGAGTAAAACCATTTGTATGCTTTATTAGTCTGAAGAACTTCCTCGAATACGGGTGTAGTGAAGCTGTTAGTCTTTTCCTGCAGTACATACACTTCTGACATAACAGCAACTGTGCTCTTAACTGTAAGTTATTGTATTTTCTACAGTGTAATGCACTATGTACTTCTCCTGAGATAAAAGGAAGTATATTTGTCAGGTTCCGGACTCTCAGCTGTTCACTAAGGCATCTGATGTTTGTTTTATTGCGAATACGGCTAATAGCGAGAATCCGCTGTTACGAGAGATTAAAAATGCACCGTCCATTTTCTAAATAGGAAAGATCTTCGTGTATTACGAGTTGTAAATCAAAGGACCTCCCGCTGTAACGAGAGGCTTTCATGGCCAATCTTTCTTCTTCCAAATATTTTCAACAAATTCTTTCCCTGAAATTCCAGGAAGTGGTCGGGAGATAAACGCGTACAACTGCACACAGAGATGAGTCACCAGTGGTTAGTCTGTCTGGCTGTTTGGATGCTCCCCCCCCAACACACACACAGACACTTTCTTCCAACCCCTGCGCACAACGGTGGGAAGTCGGAACATTTTGATGAGATGAGTAGCCTATGGTTAGTCTGCAACATTTTTTACGCGTGTACGTCTATGTTTTTTTTTTCTCTAAATGTAGAATAAAAGGAAAGGTTTGACTTTGGAAAGAAAGTTAAAAGTTTTGTATGAATGTGAGAAAAGTTTGAAGTCGAAAAGCGGGATCCATCGCAAGAAAATTTGGTCTTGCATCATCAACGCTGTTTACAATTTTAAAGAACAAACAGAAGATCAAGGAATCGGCTTTGCAGAATAACGCACCTGCGAAATCCATGAAGTTACGAAATGTTGAATATAAGGAAATGGAGGAAGCATTGTTTACGTGGTTTTGATAGCCGAGCCAAAAACATTTCTGTTACTGGACGAATGATAAAAGCAAAAGCTAATGAATTAACCTTTGAAATAGAGATCGAGAATTTTAAGTTGTTCTGACGGTTGGCTAAACCGATTTCAAACAAGTAAAGGAATTTCTACGAAAAACAAAATGGAGAATCTGCTTCTGTTAACAGACAAGCGGTTCAGGACTCGTCCCCTATCCTTTCAGAAATTCTAGCTCGATACAACACAAAAGACATTTACAATGCAGATGAAGCTGCGTCGTTTTATAACTTGTAGCCTGACAGGACTTTAGAGGTAAAAAGGCGATCCATGTAAATTAAGAAAACGCAGTAAAGAACGTTTAACTTCTTTATGTTGCGCCAATATGGATGGTAGTCCTAAATTAAAGCCATTAGTGATCGGAAAATCCCAAAGACCGAGCTGCTTTCATAGTGCTTTGCTACCGTGCACGTACATATAAAGCTAATAAGAAGGCGTGGATGGCAATGCGTTATTTATCAAGTGTGTCTGAAGGCTTTCGACGTTCTAGTTGGAACTCAGAACAGAAAAATTGCGCTATCCATAATTACCCTGCACATCGAAGTCGTAAAGATGTTTAATTGGATAACATTGAACTGATATTATTGCCATCTAACTGCACTAGCATGCTTCAGCCTCTTGATCAAGGAGTTACGAAACTGGTAAAGCAAAAATATCGGACCAACCTGGTAAATGACACGATCAGGCGAACATCATCAGATGGTAAACCAGTGAAATGGAACGTCCTTGAGGCCATTAAAGCTCTTGCCGTGGCATGGAATGAACTGCCAGGAAAGCACATTGAATCATACTTTAGACATGCTGGC
Organism: Macrothele yani; assembly: GCA_039090855.1. Taxonomy (NCBI): domain Eukaryota; kingdom Metazoa; phylum Arthropoda; class Arachnida; order Araneae; family Macrothelidae; genus Macrothele; species Macrothele yani. The sequence continues at coordinate 59,182,731 of CM076997.1, read as the reverse complement.
TTCATTACCAAAATGATTTGAAAAGGAAAATCGTTGCGGACAAACCTGCAGAACAAGAAACAGATGAATGGAGAATCATCACCAAAAGATGGGATTGACATTTAGCTTTCAAGACTATGTCAATGCTGACGCAGATGTGGTACCCTGGAATGACATGTCTGATACAGAAATCATGGAATCAGAAAAAAAAAGCTCAGAAGAAGATCAGGATTATGAGGAGGATAGAAATGAAAGCATACCATCTCAATCAGAACTCATGCACGTTTTAAACATAATCGGACAAGGTGACACCATACTTCCAAAGCACTTTAATGCCACATTGCAAAATGTCTTTCAATCATTGAACTGGAAAAACAAAGAGATAAAGATTAATGGAGATTACTTAACTCACCTTCGTTTTGCTGATGACGTATTCACCTTTGCAACTACCCCTTCAGAGCTGCAGAGTATGATCCAAGACCTTGCTGACAATAGTAAAGAAGTGGGATTAAAAATGAACTTTCAGAAGAGAAAAGCGGTGTACAATGCTTTTAGAAGAAACGAGATTTATCGATTGATGGAGAAAAGCTTGAGACAACTGATACCTACATTTATCTTGGGCAGCAGATATCAAGTGAGGGTCACATTGATGAAGAAATTAATCGGCGTATAAAACTTGGATGGAGAGCTTTTGGAAGAAACAGTACAATTTTTAAGAGCTGTATGCCATTATGTCTTAAAAGAAAAGTGCTTAATCAATGCATCCTAACAGTGCTTACGCATGGTGCAGTGAAGTGGACCTTAACTAAAAAAGATATACAAAGACTGCAGAGAACTCAAAGAAGCATGGAGAGATGCATGCTTGGTGTAACCATGAAAGATAAGAAGAGGAACTTGTGAATAAGGAAAAATGACAGGAGTGGATGGCATCATGACCAGAGTGAAATCACTGAAATGGCAATGGGCTGGACATGTTGCCAGAAGAATGGGACCACCGATGGACAACCGAAATTTTAGACTGGATTCCGAGGGACAGGAAAAGACCCGGAAGAAGGCCCCGTGGGAGATGGATGGATGAAATTCGAAAGTATGCTGGAGTGACATGGAGGAGACAGGCTCAAGACAAACAATTGTGGAAGAAACTTGGGGAGACCTTCATCCAGCAGTGGATTGATAATGGTTGATGATGATGATGATATTATATATAGTGACCTACTGCCCCGATTCGCTTCGGGATCCCACACACAGGACCCAGTGGCGTGCCTGAAAAACTCGCGGCCCCCCGCAAAAAATATCTTCGAGAACTTTTCGCGAAAATCTATTTGCTTTCAATTACAGAATTTTTTTTAATCCATATTATAACTAGGTTGTACGGGCATTTTAATAATTCAAATTCTTTGGAACGTATAGGTATTTTTCGTAAAACTAAAATCGCAACTGTGAAAACACAAGTTTGTCTGTGACGAAATCGAATTCGCGCCCTCTCACTCCGGAGTAAGTTGCTTTCCCAACTAAGCTACACAGACGGAATGTATCGCTACATATTTGTCGTCTTGACACGTGCTTTGCCTCTGTAGTACGTCAGACTACATTTTATTGCGTGTAACACAAATGTACACGATGTGATTAAAATGATTGACCTAGTTCTGTACCAATACAAAACACTTACGCCAAAGTTAATTATATCGTGCAAATTCTATTCTTTTAGAGAAGGAAGGCCAGACTCTTTGAAATACTTCACGATCGCACACGCAAAACACGTTGCGCCGTGTGACACTATTGAATGGCCTTCCAAATTATACGAAAATACAGAGCATAAGTAAGCAAAAAGATGTAACAACTAAAAATTGTGGCACAAAAAGAGTAAAATTATTTAAATTATTTACTCTTGAACATAAAAAAGCACTTAATATCACAATGTTTTGCACATAGTAAAGGTCTTTTCTTCTGATCCTGTTATTAACAAAATGACACTGGTCTGCTTTCTCGTTTCCGCGAAGAACACCTTTTAGCTCATTATATTCTGAAGGATATGTAGTTATGTGCAAACTAGTGTAACATATAACACGCCTTATCCTCATTGATATAAATATTTCATATATTCTGATATTTATTCACGTACTCTTGTTATTTATTCACATTCTATAACTGATATTCATTTACATTCTCTTGTTAATATACATGTATATGGAACTATTACTATATGTGTGAAAAGATTACACAAGCTTTAAAAGGCAAAGTTTTTCTCTTTTCTTTCTTTAATTTTTTTTATTGCCTCCATTTTTCTTTTCTTTTCTTCTGGAATAGCTGATGCACCCAGTTTTTATAAACTTAAGCGCAAATGATTTCTTGAGGATGTTAATTATTTACTGAAAATAAAAATAATAAAAAATAAAGACTTGTTTTATATACTTCATTCAAAGCTGCCGTGAAAGATTCCTAGCTAATTTCTTTTAAACAGTTGCATTTGAAGTTTCAACAAAACTTTTGGAAAATACTTCTGCTGAGGTTAGAGGCTCTCTTAGCCGTGAGCACCCCCACCCCCGCACTGCGGGCGTTGCAGGGGCTATCAGTACGCCCATGATTAAGACCGGAACGGTCGGGCTCGTACTCTGGATCAGAGAGAAATTAAGGACACAATGCTATACTGATATTTACTAGAAAGCGTTAAATTTGAATAAATGGACAATTTAATCACATTAACACAGCTGAAAGAAAGCAATTTAATTCCGCTGAACAGAATAATTAGAGTAAGCATATAGATTCAATTTTTGCAAGGCTTCAGAGATCCGAAAAGTTAAGATTTCCTTCCTTCGAGAACGTCTAATTCACTACACTTGGCTTTGGCCCGGATTCACGGCAGTTTTTTCTGCTATGAACAATCAGATTGCCTTTTTAAAGCTTGTGTAATCTTATCTCTTTTCTTTCTTTAATTTTTTGTGTCTATCCCCAGAACTCCACTATTCTACATCGCAGAGTCAACTTCTGCCTGTTCCGAGAAAGATGAGTTAAATGCAGTCACAAGACCTCTACCATGAACAACTGCTGCTTGGCTCTCGAAGAATCATTTGCGGCAAACCGTTGACCACGTCACAAGCTTCGGACTTCAGCTGCACCAATCGACTTGAATGTAAACAAAAACAACGGTGCAGAAACCTCCGTTCTAACGCTTCTCGGTGGGAAAGATGACAACAAACTCGTCACTTCAATTAAACATTGTTTACACAAAAATGAGCAAACTACTACCCACATTCGCATTTATTTTTGAGTAATACATTCTTCAGTACTATTGAATGCGCATATTCCAAAGCACCTTGGTACTTGTTCTTTTGTAACATCCATTTGTAAAGGCTTCAGTAACTTTTTTTTATTGGAGGTTTAACGACCACCGTGAGCATCTCAATGGGCTATAAGCAGTCGCCCGTCCCTAATTTAGGGTCACTGGTTCCAGTGAAAGGAGAGAGCCGTGCCGTAAGACCACTGCGCCTTAGACCACTGCACCACCGGGGCGGCACTTCAGTAACTGATCTACATATATTGTCACCGCTCCACATCCTGAAGTAGTTTCAATACAAAATTAGTTTTTTTTTGTTTTTTTTTAGATTTATCGTTACTATCACCTATTCACCTAACAGAAGTATTGTTCAAAACTCATCTCTTTACCTATCGCTTAAGTAGCCTACTGCTGTAACTAGGTTTTCCTTTAGAAAGTGTCGGTTTTCTCAGATATTTTAAGTTTGGCAGATATTTCTTAACTGTCTTTCTTTCTTTTTCCGTTTTTAATACAAAATAAAGCACTCACCTTTTTTTTTCTAGGCATTTCTGCCCTTAAAAATGTTTCTTAAAAATGCTCAAAAAATTTTAAGTCTTAAATTGGTCTTAAAAACGTTCTTTCATATTGCATCTATGTATGATAAGCCGTACACTGTAAAAAATTATGTGACAGGTTGCACTAAAAAGCGGTGCTACTCCAGCTACACCACTTTCTGAGAAAAGATCACCGTTGCGTGGTGCAAACGAAACCCAACAACGTAGTTCAACTTTTTACCACGTTATGGTACAAGGTTGGAATCCCGGCAAATTCCCCCACCGGAAAATTCCCCCACATTTGGTAAATTGCCCAACATTGGAAAACTACCCCATGGGAAAACTCCCCCACGGAAATCTCCTCCACCTTTTCAGTCAGGGACCGTGCACAAATTGAATTTTACACAAAATATCGAATGTGGGGGAGATTTCCGGGTTCTCCAATTCCATTTTCAAGCACTTCAAATTAAACGACAGCCTTACAAGTAGCACAAATATGTGGGGCAAATTTCCAGGTTCGGCATTTCGATTTTTACTGCAAGGCATGTCGATTTTATTTTTTTTTGTAAGTATTATTGCCATGTGGGTGAAATTTCCGGGTTCGGCATTTGGATTTTTAACTCAGTGTATACACTGCTGGCCATCCAAATAGAAACACCCGGAAATCCCCCCCCATCTCAATACTATTTGTTAAATACCTGTAAATTGCTGTAAAAGTCGAAATGCCGACATGGAAATTTCTCCCACATCTCAATTCTGCTTGTGAAATATCTCTAAACTGCGGTGAAAGTCGAAATGCCGCCACAAAAATTTCCTCCACACTCCATCATCATCATCATCGACCATTATCAATCCACTGCTGACCGAAGGTCTCGCCAAGTTTCCTCCACAACGGTCTGTCTTGTGCCAGTCTCCTCCATGTCACTCCCGCATACTTTGGAATTTCATCCACCCATCTTTCATGTGGTCTTCTTCTGGGCCTCTTCCTGTTCCTTGGAAACCAATCTAAAATTTCGGCTGTCCATCGATGGTCTGTCCTTCTGGCAGTATGCCCAGCCCATTGCCATTTCCGGGATTTAACTCTGATCATGATGTTTTCCACTCTTGTCATTTTTCGGATCGACGAGTTCCTCTTCTTATCTCTCCTGGTTATACCATGCATGCACCTCTCAATGCTTCTTTGAATTGTCTGCAGCCTTTGTATGTCTCTTTTATTCAAGGTCCACGTCTCTGCATCATACGTAAGCACTGGAAGGATGCATTGATCAAACACTTTTCTTTTAAGACATAATGGCATATTGCTCTTGAAAATTATGCTGTTTCTTCCAAAAGCTCTCCAAGCAAGTTTTATACGCCGATTAATTTCTTCATCAATGTGACCCTCACTTGATATCTGCTGTCCAAGATAAACGTACGTATCTGTTATCTCCAGCTTTTCTCCATCAATCGATAAACCTTCGTTTCTTGTAAAAGCATTGTACATCACTTTTGTCTTCTGAAAGTTCGTTTTTAATCCCACTTCTTTACTCTTGTCAGCAAGTTCCTGGATCATACTCTGCAGCTCTGATGGGGTAGTTGCAAAAATGACTACATCATCAGTAAAACGAAGGTGAGTTAGATACTCTCCATTAATCTTTATCCCTTTGTTTTCCCAGTTCAGTGATTGAAAGACATTTTCCAATGTGGCATTAAAGAGCTTGGGAGATATGGTGTCACCTTGTCTCACTCCCTTTCCAATGTTTATGTGTGTTGTATTTTCAAACAGCCGAATCTTTGCACTTGCATTTTCATAGATGTTATTAATAATATTAATGTATGCATCTTCAATACCGCAGGATTTCAAAGCCATTGTAACTGCTAATGGTTCTACCGAATCAAAGGCCTTTTCGTAATCGATAAAAGCCATGCACAATGGAAGTTCATATTCCCTCGCTCTTTCAATTAGTTCTCTTAGTACGTGGATACGATCTATAGTGCTGTAGCCACTACTGAATCCAGCTTGTTCTCTCGGTTGTGTCATGTCCACTGTTACTTTCAAGCGGTGTGAAAGAACTTTAGTGAAGATTTTATAAACCACTGATAGGAGTCTGATACGTCTGTAGTTCCTGAGATCCTCAATGTCACCTTTTTTATGTAGCAGGATCATTGTAGCGTTGTTTCAATCTTCAGGAATCTTCCCTTCATTAAGGCATCGAGTGAAAATTTGGGCGAGTACTGTTTCGATTTCTCCACTTGCTTCTTGTATGATGTCTACAGTAATTCCATCTTCTCCTGGAGCTATTCCCCGCTTCATGTTCTTGATTGCATGTGCAACTTCTGCTGGGAGGACTGGAAGAACTCTGGTACTGGTACCTTTCATGATGTTTGGAGTACATGTATCATAACTTTCATATAATTTGGAGTAGAAATCTTTCACTCTTGTCAAAATATCGCCTCTATTTCTTGTTACAGAACCATCTTCTTTTCTCAGTGCCATAATCTGTTTTCTTCCCTTAATGAGATGTCCCTTTGCTATCTTTAGGCTTTGGTTGTTTCAATTGCTTTCCTCACTAGTTCACAGTTGAATTTCCTTACGTCTTCAGTGATACTTTTTCGTACTGTCTTGCATAGCTCTATATATTTCACTTTGGAAGTCACATCTTTAGTTGTCCTCATCTGTCTTCTTTTTTTATCAACATTTTGGTTTTTCCAGATAATTCGTTTACATGCAACTTGTTCTTAGACCCAGCTAATTTTGTTGCTGTTTCCACAAGAGCTTTGGTTACTTTTCTGTTAACTTCAGAAATACCCACTTCTTCCGATGTTAGGCCTTCTAAAGCAGAGAATCTGTTCTTCAATTCCAACTTGAAGGTATTATGGTGTTTTTTAAGGTTGGTTATGTCAATACATTTTGTTTGTCTTATGAGCTTGCTACGTTCGAGTTTAGTGTTGAGGTGCATCTTACATCTACCAATCTATGGTCAATACCTGTGTTGAACTTGTTTAACACACTGCAGTCTTCTATGACGAATTTTTTTTTTTCACATAATAAAATCAATTTCACTTGTCGTCCCATTTGGATGTCTCCATGTCCTTTTCCTGTGTGACTTTTTCGTGAAAAAGGAGTTCAAGATGAAAAACCCTTCTGCCTCTGCAAACTCAAGGAGAGTATTTCCACGCTGGTTTCTGTTGCCGTGACCGAATTTACCTACTGAAGTTTCATTCTGTTGCCGTTGCCCTATTTTTGCATTGAAATCTTCCATAATTATCTTCAAGTGCTGCTTGCCTTTATTATTTAGATGACGAATTTTCTCATAAAATTTTTCAATTTCTTCTTCAGGATGACTTGTGGTGGGTGCATAAATTTGAATAGTCTGAGCCTGGTATCTTCTCGAGAGTTGGATAACGAGTCGAGCAGCTCTGTCAGAGGAACTTTCAACTTCTACAACTTTATCTTTTAATTTCTTGTTTATTATAAATCCAACACCACTAGTTCTGCCAGTATCTGTCCCACGATAGTAGAAGAGATGTCCACTTTTCAGTTCAATGAGATCTTCTCCTTTTCATCTTACCTCACTTAGCCCGACGATGTCCCACTTGATCCTTTGTAGTTCCTCTTTCAATTCAAGAAGCCTTGAATCAGAAGATAGGGAGCGTCCATTATACGTAGCCAAGGTCAACATCAGATGGCAGCCTAGTTCGGTCCTCCGGTGATTCTTATCACCCTCTGCCTTCATGTCGCACTGGCAGCTTCACACTCCGTACTACTTATGAAATACCTGTAAATTGCGGTAAAAGTCGAAATGCCGACCCTGGAAAATTTCCCCCACATCTCAATACTATTTGTTAAATACCTGTAAATTGCGGTAAAAATCGAAATGCCGAGCCAGGAAATTTCCCTCACATCTCAATACTGCTTGTAAAACATTTCTGAATTGCGGTAAAAGTCGAAATGCCGAACCCAGAATTTCTCCCTACATCTAAATTGTACTTGCAAAACTTTTTTAAATTGCGGTAAAAGGCGAAATGCCGACCCGGAAATTTCCCCCTCATGGCAATAATGCTGGCAAAACATGTGTAAATTGCAGTAAAAATCGAAATGCCAAACCCGGAAATTTGCCCCACATATTTGTGCTATTTGTAAGGCTGTCGTTTGATTTGAAGTGCTTGAAAATGGAATTGGTGAACCCGGAAATCTCCCCCACATTCGATATTTTGTGTAAAATTCAATTTGTGCACGGTCCCTGACTGAAAAATGTGAGGAGATTTCCGTGGGGGAATTTTCCTATGGGGCAGTTTCCCAATGTGGGGCAATTTACCGAATGTGGGGTAATTTTTTGGTGGGGGAATTTACCTGGGGTAAAATTTCCTGTTGGCACAAGGTTGCACCATGTTTTGGGGTTTATTTTGCACCACAGAATAGTGTATATTTTTGAAGAAAGTGGTGCAGCTGGTATAGCACAACTTTTTGGCGCAGCTTACCACAAAACTTTTAACAGTGAGTCCCGAAATTGAGAAGTTCAAGTTTTTCTAGAAAGTCCTTGGTTCGCATCCGGTATGAGGGTTGGGTGCTGTCTTCGAACTGTGGCTCTGGTTTAATCCCTCAGTAGCCTTAAATATATACTTGCACTTCAATGTTTTTGTAAAAGAAAAGTAAGTAATGCCAAACCGACCAAGTTTGTCTACGACCGCTTCGAAAAGCAAGAAACTTACGTAGCAGATGTTCTGATGGGTCAATCCTCCTCGGTCGTTCTCTTTTCGGGTTTTTCGTAAACCTTCAGCCCCCCCTTTTTCTTCATTTAGTCCTCCACAACACAAGAATGCAGCTTTTGCATTCCTGTTTAACCGAGCTTTTACTCACTCATCGTCTGCCACCCTAAGAACACGTGAAGTTCAATATATTTTTGATTTGGCTAACCAGTTTGGCTATCCTCGCCATTACGTGTTAAAACAATTTCATAAATGCCAACATTCTAAACTCTCTACGTTACAAAGAAGTGGTGAAGCTAATACCTATATAGGTTCCATTGATTACATCCCCGATGTTGTACAGATCCTGAAAAAAGCGTGTGCCAAGCAAAATATGGATATTAGAATTCAGACTCAAAAATTACTTTCTTTGGTCAAAAGAGATCGTGACAAAGTCAACCCTTTACATAGACACGGAGCTCTATACCTCTAAAGGCTACTCTTCCTAATGTGCATGACTCCAGATATATAGGATCCACCCTTCGAAATATTTCGACTAGGATTTCTGGATAAGCCTACAATGCAAGGAAAGGTTTGTGCGCTACAGCATTGTCTACTCTGGTTAATCAGGGTTGCCATATGCCGGATTGGAATAATGTTAAATACTTTGCAACAGCTTCCAACAAAACTAATTTACTTTTTATGGAGAGCATTTTTATCAACTTGTTCTCCAACCAATGCTGTAGCGATGAATCAATATGTATATTACCATCGTCATGGAGACATTTCATTTTTAATCATTGTACTTTTTATCACAATTCATAACTCATACCATCATATTAACCTGTAGTGATTTTCATTTGTGTATGTGTATGTCATGCTGAAGTGCGCTTGCGTTAAATGGAACTACGTCATTCAACCAGTGACTTTTGGTGACGAACCATCTCCTTATAAACAGGAGTTCGGCCCAATATGTTGCCCGATGATGGACCCAGTGTGGGTCCGAAAGTACTAGCATGCTTCCTGTGATGGTTTTAGATGTAAATTAAGTTCATTTTTTAATTACAACTGAGACCTGTTTTTTTTAAATCGTGTAACGACAGCATTGTGAAGGTGATCTTTTTTATAATTTATTGACTCGAATCCCCACGAATTTTGGGTCAATCCTGTTTTGGTACAGCTATTTCCCCCTTCTTGAATTTCTAACTTAAGCCCAGTCCCTTTGGCCTAATAACCTCTGCCTCAGTACGCTTTTGCCAATCGTATTTCAATCATATAGCCTGAGATATAAATTCGAAATTCATTGTGAACGTTAATGCTGCATCGAGGTTCACGTACTGTAAAATTTTGGCGTTGCTGCGTTTTATATGAATATACTTTTTCGCCCTTCCAATTACACGAATTCTTGAACTGCAGTTCTGGGAAGACTTTTTCCAGTTGAAAGTAATTAAACAAATATTAATTTTCACATTCTTTACACTTTATGAATTTACACTGACATTTTTGACATTTCCAATTTTCTGAGGATACTTTTTTTTTGTAATTACAATATTTTATTAATTACAGGTAAGTCTTGAAAAAGAAATTAATTTTGGGGAAATTTGGATCAATGTCCCAAAAATTAATCTCACTCAAATCTACGAATCTCAATGATTCGTAGACTTGTGTTGAAAAGTTGCTTAAACAGTAAACAGTGATGCTTCTTCTTTTTTTTTTTTTTTTTTTTTTGTCCTTGGCCGGGTGGGGCTGGGGGTGGAGGTAGGGGGTGGGGGTGGGATACTTGATAATTTTTTCCAAAAGTGGGCCGCTCAAAATCAACTCAACTTCCAAGGCCGTTTATGGGTTGCCAGTCCGCCAATGTACATATAATTTATTTCATAAAGGTTGCAAACATATCCGTATTATCACCCAAATAATAATAATAATAATAATAATAAAAAGAATTGGAAGGAAAAAGCTCTCCTTGCATGGACAGTTTCTCCTGCTGAGCAGCCAACTGATTCGTCTCCTCGAGTGGCAGGAAGCAGTGAAACGTTCTTATCTTGCAGTTCGTATGATAAGTGCAGGAAATGCGTCACTCTTATTTTTCAAGCTAAAGTTTATTTTCTTGCCTGTGTGATTGATACACTGTAACAGCGCATCTTTGCATTACTAACTTTAATGTTGTATTTCTCGTTTCTTGTATTACCGGCATGCTTTAACAATTCTTAGTTCAGTTAATAGACTTTCATCTTCTGCTTCTTGGTCTTTTGATGCTATTAATCTTTCCCGACAGCACCAAAGTAAATCCCATGCAAAAATTTCAATGTAAGGGAAATAGATAACAGAAGTACTAGTGCCTCGTGACAAGCAAAGAGCCTAATTCCTATCTAATTGGGCTCCCGGCGCTGACCAGATCAGATCATATGTAAAGGATCTTACGAAGGGAGTGTCTGATCCCAGGTCTTAAACAACCCTCAGAATAGGAAGCTAGAAGATTAAGGCTAGAGTGCTCGATAGGAAAATGACACGGAAGCGAGGTAGAAAGGGGAGGAGGACGCCCTTATTTATTATCGGGGGTCCAGTACACGGGCCCGACGGATTAACGTGCCCATCCGACTCATGGCGCAAGACGTTCGTGACTGACACGGAGGAACCTCAGGTTCGATCCCAGCAGGTACAAACGCTCGATGTTTAGTGGTTCGAGCGTTTGTACCTGCCTGGGATCGAACCTGAGGTTTCTCCGTGGCAGTTACGAACGTTGACCACTAGGCCACCGGCGCTGGCCAATTTGCATGGTCGTCTCAAATACAAGGCGTTGACGCTTGATCGACACCCGGCTGCGAAAACGTTTTATGTCTGTGCCTACTGAAAGTAGTAGTTTTGTTGCTATGCATCTTTCCCGCCAGTAGTAAATAAAGTAAATCCCATGCAAAAAAATTCGATGCAACGAAAATGGGTAACGGAAGTAGTCAAAACCGTTGTTGAAAACTGATTTTTGAATGCTGTCCCATAAAGTGAAGCAACAATAATAAATTTCATTGTTATACTCGACAATATATTTTAGTAAATTATCGCCGAACATTATTTTATCACATTTTACATAAACGTAATAATATCTCATTGTAATCTGCGTAACTAACGAGAACTTCATGCTAAATGTGAGGGGAAGAAAATGCATATTTAATGCTATGAAAACGGTGCGTAGTAGTGAAATTTGGCTTCCTGCTATTGACGAGAGCTTTGAAATGATGTATAACACGATGGGGTGTAACTATAGATATTGTAGATCAAAAATAACCAACCCCCTTCATTAACACACTTGCAATTCAGCTTTTCTTTCTATCTTGAGGTCAGATTTTATTTTGCGCATGCGAACTTTCGTAACTACATCACATTTCATCGATGTCAGGGTAGTGTCTTACGTCAGGGGCGCGCCAAAGGCATTTGCTGCCCGGGTGCAAGTCCAGATTAGCCGCTCCCTGTGTGATAATACTTTTCAATTTTTATTAATTTTTACATGAAATAAATATCTTTAGCAGCATCGTTTTCTATTTCCCATAAAGTAAGAGTTTTCATAATATATAATATAACATTGAACATGACGGGCGTCTGTTTAACTATTCTAAACAACTAACCAAAAAATCTCTTACACGGTTACATATACAAATAAGTTGTTTAAAACTAAAAACAGAATTCAAAATAACAGGTTTTCATATTTAAAAAAATTTTACATATAAAAATAAGTTGTATGAAACTAAAAACAGAATTTGAAGTAAGTGGTTTTCACATTAATTTTTTCCCCTACACATTTCGATACCTTTATTGTATCGATTTCCCACATTGTTTCAGAGTACGGTTTTACGGTCAACGCTGGAAGCTCTTTCTTTAAAATTTGCCAAAGGTAATGTAATTAAAAAAAGAAAGTATATGTATATATTTCTGGAATAACGCCGAAAATTTCTAGAGAAACTTTTTCGTCGTTCTTTACGACCAGATTCAAAGTAGGAGCCGCTCAGAGTACATAAAATGCATCAGGGTTTTAGATCGGAAAATTGTTTTTTGAAGCCCACTGTGTTTTTTCTTCATATTCGCCCCATTGTCATATTGGCCCCACGCATATCATGATACTGAAATCTTCAAGATTTTAAAAAAATTAGAAAAAAATTGTTAGTCCTTTGCCCGCGATATGCATTACCGAACAAAACAATTAAAAATATTCTCTGATTTCAAGTCGTTTTCTTTTGAATTATATAATGAATATTTTTACTAGAAAACTAAACGTGCAGCGCAACATTACGGTTTCTCACAGTAAAAACATTTTTTTTAACTTCTTTCACATCACTGATATTAATTTGTCAACCGTGAAATTTGATTGAGGCGTCCTACCGCCTCCAGAATCTGGCGCCCGTTGAACCCCCGCTTGGCGCGTCCCTGATCTAAATAATATATAATAATGATAATAAAAGTAAATATTGTTTTTGAAAAACTAAGCAGTCGAAATACTTTCTACTGCCGATACCATAGTTTAGTACATATTTACTTTTATGATTCACATATCTTCTATCATTGGTTTTAAGACAATAACATTCATTAATTCACCTACTTAAGTACCGCTTAATGGCAGGAATTAATAAACCTTATATTTTGTTGTTATGATTTAATTCCACTTAATACATACCGGACTGTGGCTCGGTGTGGTCGAACGAAAGTAAATGTATACCGAGGTCCTAACAAAAGTTCTGCACACTGTCCATTTTTGAGAAAAGTGGGAAGCAACGGAGAAAACTTACCGTATTGCCATTCAATGTACTCCTCTCCGCTGCTAATGACAGCTTGCCAGAGGTGAGGTAGGTCCTGGAATTGGGTGACCATATTTCCTTGAGACAGAAACGGGACATTGGGAAGCTTACCATATTCTTCAGTTAAGAGTGACAGAATCCACACAAAAATGTAGGTATACTTAGCGGGGGACTGTATTTCACCACGTTCGTACCACGAATATTTCTCAGATGAAGTAATCTTACGCAGCAAACTTCGGTCTTTCAACACCTTATCGTAAAACTTCTCACACTCTATGACACAATTTTTTCTTACAACTAACATAGCTCTCTCATTGTCTCAACTCTTAACCTTGATTTTTCCTTTGACCACATACTGTTCACAACAGAAGATATTCTCTCAACATGTGCTGTACTTCCTGGAAGACAAAGAACAAACTCTACAATATTACAAAAGTCCTGAACGTCTAGGCATTTTCCGCTCATTTTAGAAAAAAATTGTACCCATCTATCAGATACAGGAATGTTTTCTAGGCGCTTTTGCTCATTTCAGAAAAAATTGCTTGCCCAATATGCAAGTATATTTATATAGTTTTTATTGAGAACCGAACAAAATTGACATTTTTATTAAAACGATGGGACGGCCGGGAAATATAAAAAAACGGTACTGTCCCGTTCAAAACGGTATGTAGGGTCAGCCTAGTCCTGAATGCCCCGTAATACGCCATCTTCGATCTTCGTTCAGCTGTCGTATTACTCGGGTCACGTCCAATGACAGTTGGTCCAGCGCTTCGTAGCCGATTTGTTAACTTTGGGAAAAGATCAAAGTCGGGTGGACTGAGATCAGGGCTATATGGTGGGTGGGATAAAGTTTTTCCAGCCATATTTCGACACACCGACGCTGCACCGTGACACAATGCGTTGTCACGCAGCAAGATCTTTCTCGCTCCCAACAAACAAGTTGGTGCGATTTTGACGAATTTTCGGTCTCAATTTTGTCTTCAGAAAGAAACTGTGCTTCGATCAAGAGTTCCTTCCCCACAAACTTCTTTCAAGGCAGTGTTGACCTGTTTCGGAGTTTTCCCCCGCAGAGTTTCTATTTTCTCGTATGAATTCTGGTCTAACGCTTTGACTCGACCTGAGGAGCTGCTCGCTCCCATTTCCAAACTCTCCTACGCAATCATTTTTCCGATTGCATCATCCGCTTCCTTTTTAGATTAACGTGTGCAGAACTTTTGATATCACCCTCACGTACTCTCGAATCACTCGTTGTATTTCACACTCACAAAGATCTTGGCATGCGAAAGAATAAATTATCCACAAAGAGTACCAGGGTATTCTCTCGATTTTTGTTTCACTGACTTGCCTCACTAACGATTAGTTCCAGCTACTGTTAATTTCCGTCGTATAATCCGCGGTTAATCTGTTTTAAAAAAGGTGTGAATTCAGGTTCTGCGGACAATACGCCGCTTAAAAGAAAAAAAAGATGTTTTCGCAACACTTTTAAAAAATCTGTGTCGAAAATGTTAGGAGAGGTCGTATATTCGGAAAATTGCCAAAAATGCATTAACAACCGAAAAATGTAACGCAATACGAAATCCTCAAACAGTTGAAAAGAAGTTTTTTTTTTTTAAGAGCATTTTGATGAAAAATACGATGCAACGAAGGCGATATTATTTGCTCTCTCGCGGACGATCACGTGCTATGCGAAGCTCAGCGTCATACACGTTAGTTAGTTAGTGAGTGCCGCAGGTTTAATGACGGAAATGCACGTTCAGGAATTCAATTCAGATATGTTAGGTCTAACTACGGAACTGCGGTAAAGCTAAAAAAAAACCAAAAAACTCTTGATTTTTCTCCTCAAAAAGTAACACAAAAATACTTAAAAAATGACAGTTATTATTTTTTTTTAATAGGAAGATCGTTATTCCCTATTTCTTTGGACTGCTGGGTAATCCCGCGAATCACGATTTTTCTGAAGGAAATTACGGCTCTGGATCAACATCGCAAATGCGGATTATACAGCGATTTTTTTTTTTTTCTAAATTTCACGGCTGCGGGCCTGCGAATTATACGATGAAAAATACAGTAATAATTATGTTTTTAAGAATTTAGTTTTTGTTTCAAATTTCAGTCTCTAAAGCTGTATTGTACAATGTGTGCACACTTCTAGATAGGTTTTCATGTATCGATCTTTTATGTTCTTTAATCACTGAATGTTCCTACCATTTTTTCTCAAGTTGTCAAATATTCAAATGTTATGTTAAAAGTCAGTAAAAATATTTTATTATACATCAGTGGCGGCCCGTCAGATGAGGCAAGTGAGGCGCCGCCTCACCTGAAATTTCGCAGAATGAGAAGTGAAAGAAAAAAAAAACCTTTTGTCAGTAACAAAGATATAAGAACTTTGCAGGATAAATGAAACACTGAAATTCACATTGTGATTCATGAATTAGGTTAAAGAAATCGGCTTTCGAGAAGAGGAATGAATCATTATTTTTGCAAAGCAGCTGCATGTTTTAAGCGCTTAGAGGCGACCGGCTGAATCGTCTCGATGAGAAGCCGGTTTTGGGAACTGAGGATCAGAGAAGAGCCCTACAGACAGAACCCCCACCCCCACGGTCCGAGGTCTACGTAAAGAGGTGCCGGACTTCCAGTAAGAGAAAGGAAATTTCTGAGGCGACCCTCCATTTCGCTTAAACTGGAATCGCATCTCCGCTGTTATTGGAGAACCCAAGGATTGTGTATCCAATGGGCGCGGGAAAATGAGCAGATGACCCTTGTGAAAAGTGGTTTCACAGGCGATGACGCCGTTCGCCTCTATACGCTTTGGAGTACGAAGATTTCTACGTAGCTTTAACTATTCGTCAGAGTGTATTTGAATCTAACTTTTTGTAGTGTGTTTTCAATCCTCTCTTCTGCGGGTGTTTGCTAGTTCATAGTAATGTTGAGTTTTTCTTTTTTTTTATTTTGTTATTGTTACTAAACAGCATATTTTGATTTTGGTTGGAAAATATGAATGGCCCAACAAACGACGTGATTTGTGTTCTGGAAGAAATTCCTTTTAAACACTGGAAAGATTATGATAACAAGGATGTTGTCATATCTGGAAGACCGACACCTATAATAAGTTCAATATCTAAAGATAAGAAGTGCGGCAAATCGTTTTTTAGGTCTTTCAATAAATCATAGTACGAGATTTTCTCCTGGCTTTCTGGTGCTATTACAAGCAAACTCTCTTTTGCTGGCCATGTTTGCTTTTGAGCAATAAGAAAAATGTGTGGAATACAACGGGTTATTTTGATCTAAAAAACTTTTCTCGTAGTGCAAAATTGCACGAAAGCTCTAAAGAGCATAGAACTAACCACGTAGGTCTAAAACGAATGGAAAAAAACAAACACTATTTCTGATATGCTCAAAGAAAATGCTGCTCTTCATAAAGTCAAGTTTAATGAAAAGGTCAGACTAAATAGGCTTTTTATGGAACATATAAGCGATTTAGTTGTCGTTCTAAGCAAGCAAGAACTGCCTTTTCGAGGACATGATGAAACTATTTCCTCATTAAATAAAGGCAATTTCAAGGAAATGTTCCAAATGTTACTTCGTAGGAGCACCCCAGAATTAAAAGCACATTTTGAAGAAATACGAAGCTTATTTTCTGGACAATCTAAAACGATACAGAATGATTTAATGGAGTGTATTCATGAATATATAAAAGTCCAAATAAATACCAGATTTGAAGATATGGGAAAGCTCGAGTTTCTGCAGCTAGTTGACAGCTCAAAATACCATAGTTATTCAGAGTCATTTCCATCCAGTGCCCTTAACACTCCCAAAAAAATTTATCCAAACATTTTTACAGACACACAACGACTAAAAAACGAATTAGATTTTTTATATAATGATCACAACTTCAGGGAACTCAGTTTTCAGAAAACCTTGAAAACAATGAAAGAAAACGAGCTGAAAGATGTGTTACCAGAAGCCTACAAATTATTTTCTCTTGTATTGACACTGGCGTCAACAAGTTCTTCTGCTGAAAGGAATTTTTTCTTGTTTGAAGAGAATTAAGACTTACCTCCGTAATACAACGGCACAAGATCGTTTATCTTCACTCGCTAAAATTTCAATCGAGAAAGAATTGCTGAACCATCTAATGTCCACTCAACCATTTTATGATCTGATCATTGACAAATTTGCAGCCAAAAAGGATCGCAGAATTGAACTTATTTATAAAAAATAAACTGAAAGCATTCTGTTCGAGACCAAAGCAAATTAATATCGTATTCCTCTGTTTTTAATTCCAGGTTTAAATTATTTTATACTTTTTTATATAGAAATGTGCTTCCTTAGCTTGACTTCTCCTGTACATAGTTATCACGAGCCTGGACTTCAGTTTGTGAATCGTGCTAAATGCACCTTCACTAATATGCCAATCGAACTGTGACTTTTATTCAAGCTCAAGAAGCACTTCGTGAGAAAAAAATTATATTCAAATGATTTACTGTGAATTTTTTAAGAAGTGGATCTCCGATAGGCGTTGGGATGTGAGTGACGCATTGACTAGCTAAAGAAACCGCGCAAATTGCATATTTTCGCTCAAGTGTATTACATAAAAGAATACTGGTGAAATATTTCTTTCTTTGTTGTAAAATTATCGAATAATTGTTTTCATAAAATTATTGTTGCAAAAGTAGCGTATATTACGCACACACATATATAGAAAGGTATATGTACATTTTTCCTCTAAAATTTTTGGATTTTTTCGTGAAGAAAGACTCCCCACGCCGTGTTTCATATATTTCTATAATTTTATTCCATTACTGTTGAATAATATTTGTATATAAGGGCTAAATGACATGGGATGGAGCCCTAAGGGATGGGGTTTACTGCTGTTAATAACAAGGCGCCACCTACCCTGGACCAATGGCTTAACGAGACTTCCGAATCTCAGCGGATTTTAATGATTCAGCCGACTCGAACCCAGGACTACAAAGATATCCAATGGGATATACTGCCTTTGACATGAAACTTTTTGAAGGGGGGGGGGGTCTGCACTTCTGCTGTATAACTGTGTATAAGTACATGTAACAATTTGGGGGGGCGCTTCGACAAATATTTTCCTATTGGTACGTACGCACATCTTGAATATTAATACAAAATGAAGCTAATTTAATAAAATGAAGAAAATTCAATAAATTATAGTTGTTTTAATAAAAATTTAATAAAGCAACTTCTTTGGCCGCTTTGCTTTACTTTCTCTTCTATTATCAAGAAATTACATTGCTTTCCGAGTTATATAAAAATCAAAGAATTTGAATAGGGAAATTATCTATGAAACGTACTTAGGAAAAGCTAATTGTCTCGCTTAATAAAGGGGTGCAAACCACGACCCCCTGCTACGCCACTGATATATATATATATATATATATATATATTCGTATAACGTTACACGAATTTATATGTTTTTCAATAACATATGTTTTACTGTTTTACATTTACATCAAGACCGTTCGCCTCACCAGCATTTTACACCACGAGCCGCCACTGTTATACATATAAACAGCCAAATCTCTCTGTCATTCTCTCTCTCTCTCTCTCTCTCTCTCTCTCTCTCTGTCTGGCACGCTTGACGTCACAGCAACGATTGCATCGTGGCGCCATCTCTTGATGTTCAGAGGAAACACAGTCAAATACGCCACATTACTGTACAGTTTGCAAAATATTTCGCAACGGGCTTACTTACAAGTTGAAGTTAAGATCACTCAAGGAAGATCAGACAGTTCAGTGTTTGGAGAAAATCGACCGCTCATAGCTACACGCTTGAGTTTCAAAGGCGAGGACCATTTTAATTGTTCTGCTAGCAGAAAATAAGTTTTAACTACTGGACGAATCGATCAATTCGTGTGTGCTCTCGAGATGTCAAAGTGATTGCGTGCTATATAATAGCACGCGATCACTTAAAGATGTCAAGGTGATCACGTGCTAATTTAAAAACATTGGATTAGCAATGACTCTGAGTATTTATCCGACCTACAAAAGCGAATTCAATTCTTAATATCACGGCAAGTTGAGTTTGCATATTAATTAAATTTAGCACAATTCGAATAGTAATTGTACTCTTTAAAGCTATCTTTGAATGAGGGTTAAGGTTTATCTGCTGCGTTATATAGCGCAAAAATCACTCCTTGGGCGTGGCTTTTACGTCTTGAGTGACTGTCCCAGAAGTTGGCGCCAGCGAATCACTGCAGACCTCACCATATTCAGAATGGAAGTGGTCTCTCGCTGGCTCTACAATGAAAAGACAAAATAAGCGCTGTTACATTTTCACCAGTGACGTTATTTGGGGTGGAACTCAGTAAGTAGGTGGAGCTTAATAAGTAGGAGGAGTTGTTGTAGCTCAAATTCAGGGTTTTTCTTCTAATGTACACATTTTCTCTTCAAAAAATGAACGTACAGTAGGATTTAAATGATCTATAGAAAACAGATTCCAATCTCACTTTTGGTCTTATTAATTGATTTCGATTTGGCTCAGATAATTAGAAATATCAGGCAGAAATAAGAGATTTCATTGCTTCCAGACAGAAACACTACTATGCTAATGTATCGCGCCATCTAGCGTCAAATTGGAATGCTTTTGAATCCGATAAATTGAATAAAAAAAATTCTAACAAATTTTTTGGTATAATATCTATGGCATATATTAGCTATGGGTCGTTTTTATTTGTACTCAAAATTTCAAACACTACAAAGTAATAGTCTTCGAGAAAATGTACACAAAAGAACTTACATTACAGATATAAGACAGAATTTCTCTTACACTCATTCAAATACAGCCTTCATTATTTTTTACTTTTTTTATTTTATCGAACTTTTCGAGTTTAGGGTTGATTACCTTATACATTTTGCAAAACATTTCAAATACGCCACAATATCATACATTTTGCAAAATATTTAGCTAGAGGCTTCCTATTTATTATACAGTAAATATAAATACCCAGATCTATTTAAGACGCTCTAGCCTACAATAAAATCTGAAATTTTGTGACATCAAAGTGAGCAAAACCGCATCTAAAAACATTTTCAGCTGTTACATGAATACGTTTTTACTATATTTCCTTACAGAAATCCGGCGTCTATTTTATTTGTCTTCAGTCTGCTTCAATTAAAATTTTCACCCTGTCCAAGGTCGGGCAACATCCCCTATATGTGAATATTTATTTAAAGCTTAAAAGCAGCCATCATAGGATGAGCTGCAGGCTAGTTTAAGTATAAAATTGGATGAACGTGTTTTACATAGCTAGTGAATGGAACAGTTTTTTACCGATTCAGTCTGAAACAAAAGTCTTTAAATAAAAAAAAACTGTGGGAACCAACATGATTTTTCAAATACTTTCTTATAACGCCTGTAGCTCTTTTGTTGATACGTTGTCAAATTGCACACAATAATCTGCTCATGTCATCCAAATGCATGATTTCACTTCAAAAGATAGCGTCACATCACGACGACTTGACATTGATGACATCATCAATGAATGCGCTATTATTTACAGTGAAAATGTCGTTGGCAAATCTCTAGGGAGGATAAAAACATTTTTTTTCACTTCCCCTTCCCTTACAAGTTGAAAATAATCAGCATGCAAAATTTAGACTTTCTAGTTCATAAGAGAAATTCATTCAAATAAAAGAAAGTTTTAGTTCATTCAAAAATGTAACCTTTTTTTTTTTTTTTTTTTTTTGTCATTACGTCAAAAGAAAATGTTCCTGATTTTTTTTTTTTTTTTGATCCAAAGAGCAGTTAATTTGCATAATTTTCTGCTTTCTAGCTTATACAGAGACAGGACAGAGCGATGTATTTGTTTATTTACTGACGCCAAGGCCACGTGTTGGGAGGATTTTCACTTTGGATTTAACTGCTATATAAAAAAAAAAAAAAAAAATATATAGCCAGTGCCGTTAATGCCCACCAGATGGAGACGTCTCAGTAGCTGAGCCCATCTTACGGATTTATGACGTCAGAAGCTGACACTTAAAAACCCAGATAGCAGTGTGGTTTGTTGGCCACCGTGGTGTAAGGTTAACGGGCTGGGCTAGATATCGTGAATTCAATTCCCCAGCGGTGACCGAATAAAAATTTTCGGTTGCTATGTGTTTCTGGAACACGGAAAGAGCGATGTATTTGTTTATTTACTGACTCCACGTATTTGGAGGATTTTCACTTCGCATTTAGATACTTTTTTTGGCTTTTGGGGGGGGGGGCATAAGCAGCTCTAAGGGTTATAAGCAGTCGTCCGTCCCTACTTTGGGGGCACTGGCTCCGGCATCGGATCCGGTCCTGTGGGGCACACGACGAACTATGGTCAGCTGTCAGACCTCTGCTCCAGCAGGCGGCAGTATATAGAAGGGGAAAAAAAAAAAATTCAGCACATTTTCAGTTTTTCCACCATGTAAGTATTTAAGCCTAAGAGGCGCCACCGAATCTTATACTGTACTTTAAGATTGTCATTAGCTTCACAATCACGAGGGAAACAAAAAGTCAAACTGAAGAACGAGCTAATATAAGGCTTACCAAGGAGGTTATATTACTGGAGACACCACTGGCTCTGCCGCCATAGGTCACAGCTAATCTGTGGTGTGCCGTCACAAGCAGGCAAAAATGAACTAAATTATACCGTTGATGAAACAGTAAGCTTGTGCATCATTGATAAAGATTATTGAATTACTCATTTTATCTGTTTATACGCTTAGAAGCTTTTGTTCCATTGGTTTCCGAGCAGCTTCTCTTCTGCGACTGCGTCGTGCCTGCTCATGACGTCAATTGCAGCACAGACGGTGACTTATGACTGCCAATGTTGCGTGGATAGGAGTGGTGTCTCCAGTAATATAACCTCCTTGAGGCTTACATCTCTTCGCGACATAAGAAGTACCATTTACTGTGCCACTATTGCCGAATGTGATAGTAGGTAGCACTTGGCTCCGCCCACTTTGATATTAATTTGCTATAAATTGTGTATCCATACTGCAAACCAGGACAGCATCTGTTAGTGTGCAATTAAGAGACGCAGGAAGGGACGTCGCTAGGCTACTCCAGGGAGCGCTGAAGCACCTTCAATCGTATCTAAGCCCCTACCCCCTTCCCCCATTAATCTCAAAATAAATTTTCTGTTTAAGTTAAAAAACTAAATTTCTAAACCTTTAACAAGTTTGGATTATTATTATTTATTTAAACCAATGAGCAGTCATCAACAAGTAAATTAAGAAAAAAAAAAAAAAAAGAGAGTTAATGACAAATTTACATTTGACCATTATATGTTACCAAATGACAAGCAAGGAATCTTTTTTTGCTTAAGTGCACGCCCAGAGGATCGAACCGGAAGGTGTACGTTTCGTATTTTGTTTTACTTTTTAGCGATAGGTTGTTTTCAAGATATTTTTTATTTATTTATTTATTTATTGAAGGTTTAACGACCACCGTGAGCAACTCAATGGTCTATAAGCAATCGCATGTCCCTAATTTAGGGCCACAGGTTCCAGAGAAGGGAGAGCGCCAGTGCCGTGAGATAAACACAACATCCATGCCTTACGGTATTCGAACCCGGAGCCTTCTCGGAGGAAGGGTCCGGGTTCGAATCCTCGGAGGAATAGTCACAAGCGAGAGCTTAGACCCCAGCGCCACCGGGAAGGCCTTTTCAGGAATTGGCATGAATAGTATGCGCCTGGTGGACGTGAACATCGATTGGACATCAGAAATTTGGGGCATCGTAAGCTGAATTGTTACAGGGCTAGATTTGTTGGCCTGCGGCCAGTCTCTCTCGTTATTGCTCTTTATTGCCCATAATTTCTTATGATCTGAGATACCTGGCACCCTGTGACGTCGCGTCTCCAATAAACCAGATCATCCACTAAGCACACGGAGAACACATGGGATCCACTATTCACTATGTCCCTTGTTTAAATGTGGGGAGGATATAAAACTAAAAGTTTGGCTTCCATACTGTCTGCATAAATAAGCTGTGTTTGTCCTAACAAAGGCCACGAATAAAAATCTAAAACAGAAGAAATGGGGAGCTCGCTGCAGCATTGATTAACAATTCTCACGGCAGCAAAGCAGCTGGAGGGGAAGGGGGAAGGGGTTCTAAATGATCCCGGTGATGCGGAGAAGATCACCATTCAAATTAGATTAACGTTGCGCTAAAGTTCTTGCACGAGAGCTGAAGATCTCGGATTTCTGTTGGTTGTAAGTGAAATTAAATTAATTAATTCAATTGTTTTAAATTTCAAACGCAATTAAATTTAAAGTGATAACTGTCAATTTTTAAATTCTGCAGGACTTTTTTTCTACTACAGAAGAGGGGGGATGCAGTGAGTAGGAAGTAGTGAAAAAATTAAGCCCTGTTCAGCTCCCCCAACGTTCTCAGTCTAGCGACGTCCATACGCGCCGGTGTTTTCTCCACTTGCCAAAATGGTGTTCAAAGGATGACTGTTTTCTATCCTAACCCGCACTTCGGTTGACATCTGACCCTTGTGTATTCAACCGTGTAATTCATTCATTCGTTAAGTAAACGGCTGCATGGAAAAAAATAATGTACAGGGAACCCAAATTAAGAGTTTGTAAAATTTATTTTTTATAAAGATGGAGCACAGCGATCCTCCCTTTAAGAATAAAACATTTGGCTTCGTGTCGCCTGACGGGAAAACTCCACAGTTTCGCAGCATGTTGTTCTGCGTAAAAAAATTGTTCGACGCTCTTTCCGCGCGTGATACCGTGTCATACATTGACTTTCTGACTGCATCGAACGTTATGATAGTTAATCGGTACACTTGCAGAGAATGATGACTCATCAGTAAACACAACTTGTAGCAATAATTCTTCGAGTTCATTGGCGTACTCAGGGATATCTAGTGCAAAATCTAGAAGTTTTGCTTTATCGTCCATCTGCAAAATGCGAGTATGCGTAAGGAGCAAACGTTTATGCAGGAAACTGTGAATAATTGAGAGATGTTTCAATGTTCAGTACAGATTTCTTTTAAATTATTGTATTATATGTGCACTTTGTTTCAGAACTATTTGTTGCAACACTGAAAATAAGTGAAATTCAGATGGGAGCAAAATCTGACAAATATCATTGTGAGGAGGCAGTTCAAGATATTTTGGACACTTCTTTGACAAACACTTCCTTCAGAGACAATGTTCCTGATATTTCGGACACTTCTTTGACAAACACTTCTGTGAGAGACAATGTTCCTGATATTTCGGAGACTTTGACAAACACTTCCTTCAGAGACAATGTTCCTGATATTTCGGACACTTCTTTGACAAACACTTCCTTCAGAGACAATGTTCCTGATATTTCGGACACTTCTTTGACAAACACTTCCTTCAGAGACAATGTTCCTGATATTTTGGACACTACTTGCAGTATGGGGTAGGGCTTGCACAAGTGAAGCATGACTCTTCGATTTCCTAACGGGGGTGGAAGATTACTCTCTGAAACAGCTTTCCAGCGGTCGAGTTAATGAAAACAAACATAATAAGTAATAAAGTCATTTGACGGTGACAAATCAAAGTGAATATTCCCTTGACTTCTCATCAAAATTTAATCATGACCATCCGTAGGTGCATACCACATCTAGCTGCACCACTGGCCGAATGGTCAGATGTTCTGGCCTGTGACTAATCATCCGATATAGATCCGTGTTCAGTTTCGGATGAAGCAAGGGCTGTGTGTCTGCCGTGCGGCACTGGCACTTTTCTGGAACCAGTAGACCAAAATTAGAAACTGACGACTGCTTATAAAAACCTTAGATACTCACAATGGTCGTTTAACTCCGTTAAAATAGGACTTGCGTGAGATTTAAACTGCTTATGCCTCTCTCAGTCCACTGCCAACTACGTTTAATGTGAAGAATCCACTTTTTTGTCCCCAATAACCACGGAGTCTCTCAAAGTGGTTCATCATCCTGTTAGTTTTACAATGAAAGGCAAATGTAGACTCTCTGTGAGAGGTTTTGCGAAGAAATTTATGTGCAATTCGTTATTTAAACTTTCGTTTCCGTCGATTCCGTATAGCCAAAGCATGGCGATCAGCTGCTTAATAAGTTAATCCCAGTTTGTTAGTTACTTCTTCCACCCATAAGCAGAGATACACTTCCATGGGGTGCTTCAGCATGTCATCATCAAGCCTCAATGTGGCCTACAGGGACGCTCTTTATCTCACATGCTGTACCAACAGTATCGAATTTTTCATTCTCGTTTCGCAGGTTCTTTCTTACAAACATACTTAGTCGACGTTTCGCCAAGACTGCATAGCATTTCACCAGTTTTTTCTTTATACTTGTAAATTAAATTCAAGAATAAGCCAGTTAAATGAAGTGTTTCTCAAGAAAGGGAAAATTAGAAGAAGATAGCATATTTGTAATTATACTTACGTAAATAAGAGCTCCTCCGATGATGGGACTAAGTACTAATCCAAGGCAGAGAAATTTCTCTACGGAACTCTAGCATAAATACAAAAAATTCAGGTAAGTCAACTAGTATAACATCAGTACTTGCTTTTTAGAAATATGAAAACACATCATAAAATGAAATAAAATGTTTCAAAGTTAAACACACGAGAGAACATGAAAATATTTTCTTAAGTTGGATCATAAAATAGCTACTCTCCTCCTAGATTTTTTGAAATCTCTTAAATGTGTAAGATACACTGAAGAAAAAAAAATCCCAACACCAAGAAGGGGTTGTGTTAGATAAACGACAGTTGGTAGGGGTGAGAGTACATCTGTAAGATGACGTCTATGCAAATTTCGCGCTCGGCGCATACGTGTGGCGCTAGTAGCGCCCCTCGGAACATGCAAAGCAGGTTTGCTGTAAATACGCGCTGTAACGTTCGTGAGCGTTAGTTATCGTTGAGATTCGACGTAGGGTGTTGATGTTAGTCAAGAATGCCTTTAAGAAGACGAAGAAGCCATTATCAACAGCTCACGGAGTTTGAACGAGGTCGTGTAATTGGGCTACGAGAAGATGGATTTTCTTTCCGCAATATTGCAGAACGACTTGGCAGGAATGTAGCCACTGTGCATGATTGTTGGCAGCGGTGGTCAAGAGAAGGTACTGCCTCAAGAAGACCGGGTTCCGGCAGGCCACGTGGCACTACTGAGAGGGAAGACCGCCGTGTACGGCGGATGGCCGTGGCGCATCGTACCGAGTCTGCGGCAGCAATTCGAGCTGCAGTTGCCACCACAGTGACACAGCGAACTGTTACAAATCGGTTACTTGAAGGACAGCTCCGAGCCAGACGCCCTGTAGCGTGCATTCCACTTACTCCAAACCACTGCCGTTTGCGACGTCAGTGGTGTCAAGCTAGAGCTCATTGGAGGACGGAGTGGAGATCTCTTGTGCTTTCTGATGAAAGCCGGTTCTGCCTGGGTGCCAGTGATGACCGTGTGTTGGTTAGAAGGAGGCCAGGTGAGCGCCTGCAACCAACCTGTCTGCGGCCGAGACACACTGGACCTACACCTGGAGTTATGGTCTGGGGAGCATCCTATGACAGCAGGAGCACTTTCGTGGTTATCCCAGGCACCCTGACGGCACAGTTGTACGTCGGTCTGGTGATTCAACCTGTTGTGCTGCCATTCATGAACAGCATTCCAGGGGGTGTTTTCCAACAGGATAACGCTCGCCCGCATACCACTGTTGTAACCCAATATGCTCTACAGAGTGTCGACATGTTGCCGTGGCCTGCTAGATCACCAGATCTTTCACCAATCGAGCAAGTATGGGATATCATTGGACGACAACTCCAGCGTCACCCCCAACCAGCATTAACCGTCCCTGTATTGACCGACCAAGTACAACAGGCATGGAACTCCATCCCACAAACTGACATCCAGTACCTGTACGACACAATGCATGAACGTTTGCGTGCTTGCATTTAACATTCTGGCGGTTACACCGGTTATTAATGTACCAGCATTTCACATTTAAAATGGCTCTTCTCGCGCTTACAATAAGCTGTGACCTTGAAACCTTAATCGATTAAATATGTTACCTATACAAATGTATTGCCGCCATTTCATTCCTCTACAACTTTTTTCGTGGTGTTGGGATTTTTTTCCGTCAGTGTAAAATAAATATTCCATATGCACATTTTTGTATTGTTACTTCACACAGATGGTCAAGTGCTCTTTATTATTACGCACACAATAGTGCAGCTATCTGCAGGATAACACAGGAAGCAAGTCATTTTTTTGTAATGGAAGGCGAAGTTGCAAGTAATATGTATATATGAAATAGTACAACCATACTAGTTATCCGAATTTATTGGCGTATATAAAATCAAGGTTTCCAAGCTTTTGCACGTCAACCAGATGGCTTTCTCAAGGAAGGTAGACAGCAAACTGCAAACTGGATAATAGAACGTTTCAACAATTTGAACGCGGTGAGTTGACTTGACAATAAACGAAGAGATGCGAACGTAATTATTCAATAAAAACACGAGACATCATGTTCGTATTGCACGCGGAATCCTTGGAGGAAAACAAAAGGCATTCATTATTTGAAGAATTGGTTCCAAATTCGTGGTAATTCTAGCGAGATGCTATTATTGCAGGCCTCATCATTGGTAATGATCTCCAGTGTTTCCCGAATGGCAGTGGATTTAGGAGTAGAGTAGGCAGCTAATTTCTTTATCTCATCCCACATAGGATTGGCGGACTTGAACTGGACTTCTCTGGATAGGGCCGTGGTTAATTTGCCGTTCTTTGTGTCCCTCTTATGCTCGTTGACTCTAATTCTAAATGAACGTTTAGTCATCCCAATGTATTATCGCTTGGAGCCATCCTGATATTGTAGAGGGATGGCATAAACACCTGCTTCGTTGGAAAGTGGGAGCTCGTCAGTATTTCGCTTAAGCATAGCATATAAAGGTGTCGGATGCTTTTCTGATTCCGTTCTCGAATCAGAAGAGCATTCGACATCTCCTCCGATGTTCCTTCTAGACTAAGCGAATTAAAAAGCGTTATCGATTTGGCGACCGAGGCAGGATACGATCCGAATATGGTACATAGAAATATCGAAAGAAACAAAAAGAGGCATGCCGATCTTTCTATGCCGCGACTACGCTATCTGGGCTCAATTCCTTACGTACCAAATGTTTCCTATAAACTCAAGAACGCGCTCAGAAAGATGACCCTCGGTGTCGGCATAAGATCTCCGACACCTTTATATGCTATGCTTAAGTGAAATACTGACGAGCTCCCACTTTCCAACGAAGCAGGTGTTTATGCTATCCCTCTACAATATCCGGATGGCTCCAAGCGATACTACATTGGGATGACTAAAGAACGGCAAATTAACCACGGCCCTATCCAGAGAAGTCCAGTTCAAGTCCGCCAATCCTATGTGGGATGAGATAAAGAAATTAGCTGCCTACTCTACTCCTAAATCCACTGCCATTCGGGAAACATTGGAGATCATTACCAACGATGAGGCCTGCAATGATAGCGTCTTGCTAGAATTACCACGAATTTGGAACCAATTCTTCAAATAATGAAGCCTTTTGTTTTCCTCCAAGGATTCCGCGTGCAATACGAACATGATGTCTCGTGTTTTTATTGAATAATTACGTTCGCATTTCTTCGTTTATTGTCAAGTCAACTCACCGCGTTCAAATTGTTGAAACGTTCTATTATCCAGTTTGCAGTTTGCTGTCTACCTTCCTTGAGAAAGCCATCTGGTTGATGTGCGAAAGCTTGGAAACCTTGATTTTATATACGCCAATAAATTCGGATAACTAGTATAGTTGTACTAACTTATATATAGTTGGTGTACAGTTCCTTGCGTTACTATTTAATATGTATATGTTATCGTAAAAACCGGAAATCCTTTATTTCGCGAAATTACTAGTAAGAACGCGAAGTGTCCACTTTGGAAACTTCAGGTTTTTAGTAGTAACATCTAGAAATGACTAGCATCCTCAGTAAACTGCAGAATAAAAAGTTTCCATCGGGTATTTACTTAATTTTTAGTCAAAACCCGTTTTCACTATATAGATGTGTGGAACAGTAAAAATCCGAACAGTTGTGTTCTATACAAAAGGCACGCTCTAATTTGTCAATGCAATCATGTGTCTTCGATCATACGAGCCTCACGCGATACAGCTGTAAAGTTAGAACTTTGCTCAATTTGCAAGTGTACAAAGAAATGTACAACAAAGTTATGCAAATATAAAAAGAATAATGTTTTGTGTAACTCCAAATGCCACAATAATAGGCCATGTAATAACAAGTAAATTGTAATGCTATTATTTCCTGATTTTCCAACACATAATTTTTCTGTATTTTATTGAGTGATCTTATTTTGTGATTTTCAAATAAATAATTTTCTGTATTTCATTCAGTGTACCTTATTTTTACCATACGAGCTCATCTATTGTAATCATTTCGGATTTTTACTGTTTCGCGTCTAGTGAGAACAGTTTTGACTAAAAAATTAAGTAAATACCCGATGTAAATTTTTTATTCTGCATTTTATTGTTTTATTGGGGATGTTAGTCATTCCTAGATGTTACTAGTAACAAGTTAGTAAAATCATGCAATGCATTGATTATAATACGCTTTCCAACATACCAGAAATCATTACTCAAGTTATGAGGATAATGGCTGTGGAATAAATCTCGGTCCTGTGTCCTGACCTTTGATCTCATTTCGATGATATTCTACCGAACCGGTTCAGTATACCTCCGAAATAACATGATCAAATTTTGTCGCAATGGAAGCATTTTTACGTAAGTTATGATGCATAAGGGCTATGGAATAGATTCCGCTCCTGTGTCCTAACCTTTGACCCCATTTCGCCCATTTTCAATAGGATTCGTTGACCCTATTTCGCCCATTTTAAAGGCAGGCCCCTACAACATCCTACCACATACTAAAATTTCATCGAAATCGAACCTTTTTTACGTTAGTTATGACGCATAAGAGCAGTGGAATAGATCCTGCTTCTATGTCCTAACCATTGGCCCCATTTCGTTCAATTTCAACAGGGTTCCTTCCCAGGTGACCCCCTTCCACGTACAAAAAGTTCATCGAAATCGAAAGATTTTTACGCGAGTTATCGTGCGGACGGACATACGCACACAACGCGTGATGTAATCAGGCAGATGGGAATCGCGACCATCTGCTCGCAAGAGTGTGACGTCATAAAACTTTAATAGGATCCACACACAACGCGTGACGTAATGAGACAAATGGCGTGACCGCGCGCCAACATCTCAAGCACGAGATTGTGACGTCATAAGATTGTCCCCAGGTGGTCCCCCTACCACATAATAAAATCTCATCGAAATCGAACCATTTTTACGCACGTTATGGCGCATAAAGGCAATGGAATGCATCCCGCTCTTATGTCCTGATCTTTGATCCCACTTCACCCATTTTCAATAGGGTTCATCCCCAGGTGGTCCCTTACAATATGTTAAAATTTCATCGACATCGAACCATTTTTACGCAAGTTATGACGCATAAGGGCAATGAAATAGATGACGTGACCTTTGACCCCATTTCTTCCATTTTCAATAGGGTTCGTCCCCAGGTGGTCCCCTACCACGTACTAAAATTTCATCGAAATCGAACCACTTTTACGCGAGTTATCGTGCCGACAGACGGACGGACAAAGCTGGAGCATATACGGTTCTTCAACCTACGGTTGGAAAGCGTAAAAAACCCGAAGTTACCAATGCTCGTGGACACTTCGCGTTCTTACTATTGCAATAGTAAGTTCGCCAAATAACAGATTTCGGGTTTTTACAGTAACATATACATTTAGAAATTCTTTAACAACAATTCTTGTGATGTTGAGATAGATCAAAATAAAAATGTTTATTCAAATTTATATTTCATTTGAAGGTCTACTGTGGGTTTGCTAAACCTTTGGCTTATCTTTATAACAAGAAAGATGGAACGTAACTATTTAAATCATTGGGACATCATTTAAATCATTGGGACATCATCAGAATTACGGCGGTCACGGATTTTGGTGAGTTGTTTCCACCCTCTTGAAAGAAATTGATAGCCGCTCCGGTAGCGCAGTGGTCTAAGCGATGGCTTATGACCATTCGTCCGGGAGGGGTCCGGGATCGAATCCCGGTGAGGCATGGATGTTGTGTTTGTCTTACGGCACTGGCTCTCTCCCTTTCCTGGGAATCAGTGGCCCTAAATTAGGGACGGGGGACTGCTTATAGCCGATTGAGTTGCTCACGATGGTCGTTAAAATTTCAATAAAAAAAACAAAACAAGTTTGTAAAATCATGCAACGCATTGATTATATTACGCTTTCCAACATACCAGAAATCATTACTCAAGTTATCACTCAAGTTATGAGAATAATGGCTGTGGAATAAATCTCGCTCCTGTGCCCTGACCTTTGATCCCATATCGATGATATTCAACAGAACCGGTTCAGTATACCTCCGAAATAACATGATGAAGTTTTGTCGCAATCGAAGCATTTTTACGTAAATTATGATGCATAAGGGCTATGGAATAGATCCCGCTCCAGTGTCTTAACCTTTGACCCCATTTCGCCCATTTTAAACAGGATTCGTTCCCAGGCAGGTCCTTTCAACATACTAACATTTCATCCAAATCGAAGCATTTCTACGTACGTTATGACGCATAATGCCGATGGAAGTGATTCCGCTCCTATGTTCTGACCTTTGACCCCATTTCGCCCATTTTCGATAGGTTCACTGGCCAGGTGGTCCCGTACCACATACTAAAATTTCATTGAAATCGAACCATTTTTACGTTAGTTATGACGCATAATGGCAGTGGAAGGGATCCCGCTCCTGTGTACTGACCTTTCACCCCATTTCGTTCACTTTAAATAAGGTTCCTTCCCAGGTGATACCCTACCAGATACAAAAATTTCAGCGAAGTCGAACGATTGTTACGTGAGTTATAGTGCGGACGGACATACGCACACAATGCGTGACGTAATGAAGCAGCTGGGAATCGCGACCATCTGCTGGCAAAAGTATGACGTCATAAAACTTTAATAAGATCCACACACAACGCGTGACGTAATGAAGCAGATGGGAATCGCGACCATCTGCTCGCGAGAGTATGACGTCGTAAAACTTTAATAGGATCCAAACACAACGCGTGACATAATGAGACAGATGGCGTGACCGCGCGCCAACATTCTCAAACGTGAGATTGTGACGTCATAAGATTTCTAAGCATTAGAAGCATTAATGGAATGACGCCATGACATTAAAAACGTTATAACTCAGGGTGGTTATTTAACCCACTAAACAAATTCTCCTAAAGTCGAGATCAAGCTAAATCGATTTCTAGTACCAGAAAACGGTAGGTTAACGACTTTCATCAAAATTCTTAGAGCCATTTTCAAAATGAAATGTACATACATACATACATACATACATACATACATACATACATACAAGAATTGCTACTTTAAGGTGGACATCAAGTAATTTTGCTTCCTATACTTCCAATGGAAAAGCTTCTGTACACATTTTCTTCACAATTAATATGTTCCCAAGAATGAAAATTTGAACATCGATTAAAATAGCTTCATTTCATAACTTGCAATACTTAATATTTTCTAAACCATAACCGTAATAATATTTTCCAAACCATAACCGTAATTATGCAATCCAACAATTATTTGTCCACTGTCGTCATCAAAGTACAGGTCGCGCCCTCTTTTTTCTGGTTTCAACACCACCAAAGGAAACGTTATTGTTTTTTAATATACTTATGCTTATGTTTGAGAAAATATTTATTCCAAGTATGAAGTTATTTTAATCGATGTTCAAATTTCCATCCCTGGGAACACACTAATTGTGAAGGAAATGTGTACAAAAGGTTTTCCATTGGAAATATAGGAAGCAAAATTACTTGACGTCCACCTTAATAGTGTGGGATAAGGGCGATGGAATGGATTCCGATCCTATGTCCTGACCTTTGACTCTATTTGCCCCATTTTTAATAGGGGTTCCTCTCCAGGTGGTCCCCTACCACATACTAAAATTTCATCGAAATCGAACCATTTTTACGCACCTTATGACGCATAAGGGCAATGGAATGCATCCAGCTCCTATGTCCTGACCTTTGATTCCACTTCACTCATTTTCAATAGGGTTCGTCCTCAGGTGGTCTCCTACCACATACTAAAATTTCATTGAAATCGAACCATACTACGCAAGTTATGACGCATAAGGGCAATTGAATGAATCCCGCTCTTATGGCGTGACCTTTGACCCCACATCACCCATTTTCAATAGGGTTTGTACCCTGGTGGTTCCCTACCACATACTAAAATTTAATCGAATACGAACCATTTTTACGTGAGTTATCGTGCCAACAGACGGACGGAAAAAGCTGGAACATATACGCTTCTTCAACCTACATTTGGAAAGCGTAAAAAAGGGAAGGAAATGGAGTCGATACAATGTCATTGAGAAGTCTTAAAAAGTTTCGATATACACTGACGGAAAAAAAAATCCCAACACAAAGAAGGGGTTGTGTTAGATAAATGACAGTTGGTAGGCGGTGAGAGTACATCTGTAAGATGACGTCTATGCAAATTTCGCGCTCGGCGCATACGTGTGGCGCTAGTAGCGCCCCTCGGAACATGCAAAGCAGGTTTGCTGTAAATACGAGCTGTAACGTTCGTGAGCGTTAGTCATCGTTGAGATTCGGCGTAGTGTGTTGATGTTAGCCAAGAATGCCTTTAATAAGACGAAGACGCCATTATCAACAGCTCACAGAGTCTGAACGAGGTCGTGTAATAGGGCTACGAGAAGGTGGATTTTTGTTCCGCAATATTGCAGAACGACTTGGCAGGAATGTAGCCACAGTGCATGATTGTTGGCAGCGGTGGTCAAGAGAAGGTACTGCCTCAAGAAGACCGGGTTCCGGCCGGCCACGTGGCACTACTAAGAGGGAAGACCGCCGTGTACGGCGTATGACCGTGGCGCATCGTACCGCGTCTGCGGCAGCAATTCGAGCTGCAGTTGCCACCACAGTGACACAACGAACTGTTACAAATCGGTTACTTGAAGGACAGCTCCGAGCCAGACGCCCTGTAGCGTGCATTCCACTTACTCCAAACCACCGCCGTTTGCGACGTCAGTGGTGTCAAGCTAGAGCTCATTGGAGGACGGAGTGGAGATCTCTTGTGCTTTCTGATGAGAGCCGGTTCTGACTGGGTGCCAGTGATGGCCGTGTGTTGGTTAGAAGGAGGCCAGGTGAGCGCCTGCAACCAACCTGTAGGCGAGACTCACTGGACCTACACCTGGAGTTATGGTCTGGGGAGCAATTTCATATGACAGCAGGAGCACTCTCGTGTTTATCCCACGCACCCTGATGGCACAGTTGTACGTCGATCTGGTGATTCAACCTGTTGTGCTGCCATTCATGAACAGCATTCCAGGGGGTGTTTTCCAACAGGATAACGCTCGCCCGCATACCGCTGTTGTAACCCAACATGCTCTACAGAGTGTCGACATGTTGCCGTGGCCTGCTAGATCACCAGATCTGTCACCAATCGAGCACGTATGAGACATCATTGGACGACAGCTCCAGCGTCACCCCCAACCAGCATTAACCGTCCCACTATTGACCAACCTAGTGCAACAGGCATGGAACTCCATCCCACAAACTGACATCCAGCACCTGTACGACACAATGCAAGAACGTTTGCGTGCTTGCATTCAACATTCTGGCGGTTACACCGGTTATTAATGTACCAGCATTTCACATTTAAAATGGCTCTTCTCACGCTTTCAATAAGCTGTGATCTTGAAACCTTAATCGATTAATTATGTTACCTATACAAATGAATTGCCGCCATTTCATTCCTCCACAACTATTTTTTCGTGGTGTTGGAATTTTTTTCCGTCAGTGTATGTGGAAAGCTTCCAAAATACTAAGCTTGATAGTGCACATACCGGTCACTAAATTAGAAACTTTTATTCAGTACCGGGTTGAATCTCCTTTAGCCCGAATTCCAGCACGTATATGGTTTGGCATAAATTACTCAAGGTGTTGGAGTACATCTACGCCTACAACATATTAGGTGTTAACAAGGCAGTTCTTTAACTGCCTCCCATTTGACGGAAGAGGACTTAACTCCCGGAACTGTTTTCCTAACATGCCCCATAAATTCTCAATGGTGTATACTCTGAAGAGCAACTGAATTCGAGATACCTGTCTAGTAACGTGTAGCACCACCTTTCGCTCTGATGACAGCGGCGATTCGTCTCGGCATGGACTCGACAAGACACCGGAAGCGTTGGGAAGCCATACGGATCCACGACCCCTGAACAAGCTCCCACAGTTCACGAAGATTTGATAGAGGGAAATCAGAGCAACTCAATGGGCTATATATATCTCTCTCGATGGCATCCCAGATGTGCTCGATGGGTATGAGGTCAGGTGACGTAGCTGGCCAAGGAAGCGAGGTCACCTCGGTGGAGTGTTCATCCAACCTTTCCGATACAATTCGGGAGCGATGGCACGGTGCATTGTCTTGTTGCAGGATGAGGTCCCCAGTGAGATGTTGAAGATGCACAAACGGGAGCAAATGGTCATCCAGGATATCCCGGTAACGTTGACCTGTGAGGGACGATGTCACTCGTACCAGGGGTCCCATTTCAGTCCACGTAAACAGTCTCCAGACGAGAATGCCACCCCCACCAGCTTGAAGAGTACCCTGCTGGCAAGAAGAATCCATCGCTTCATGTGGTTTGCGCCGTACTCGTGTCCTGCCATCCGCATGTACCAACGTGAATCTCGACTCATCAGTCCAGGCAACATTTTTCCACATATCTGAGGTCCAGTGGCGATGTTCCCGCACCCATGCTAATCTTTGCACTCTGTGATGTGCGGTCAGCAGCGGTACCCTCGTGGAACGATGGCTTCTGTACCTCATAGCGAGGAGATGGTTCTGGATGGTGTGGCTGCTTACACATTTTTGTGCACCAGCGTTAAATTACCGAGTGATTTCGTGCACTGTGGCCCGCTTTGATCCGCTGTTACAATGCAAGCTAGCCGACGATGACACCGCTCATCCACACGCTGTTGTTTACGGCAGTTGGCCCTTGCTGGGATGGTTTTACCGGATTCGATGTACTCACGGTGTACCCGTGACACAGTGGCTCGTGAATATCCCATTGCGTGCATGACTTCCGAGATGGAGTGACCCATTCGTCGGGCCCCGACAATTTGCCCACGATCAAATGCGCTTAGAACCTTCGTCTTACCCATATTGCGTCGGACTCATACTGATTCCCGTCGTGTCACTCCTCATATTGTCGAATCGCTGCATACGTCATGTCGTTTCCGTTTACAGGAAAACGACATGACGTATTATGGCCACTACCACAGCGCCACATTTGCATAACGCCAGCTGTCTCTAATTCAATTGCTCTTCAATTTAGTAGTGGCCAGGGAGATGGTGGAAGTTGCTGTCGCGCTCGTTGAACCACTGCTGAACACATCTTGCGCCATAGACAGTAGTAGCACTGTCGTCCATGAAAGAGCCTTTACCACTGCTGAACACATCTTGCGTGATGGACAGTAGTAGCACTGTCGTCCGTGAAGCAGCTGTCACCTGCTGGATAAAAAAGTCAACATTGCAGGATGGACTTCATCGGCAACAATGTTTAGATAATCCTTGAAGGACACCCGACCTTCCAGAAATATCAGCGGACCCGTTCCATGCCAACAGAACGTGCTCCTCACCATAACACCACCTCGAGAACCTTGAGTTGTGTTTACGAGGCAAGCTGGGTCTGTTGCTTCATGAGACTGCAGCTAAACTCTCTTTTTACCGAGAGAGTTTAGCTGGAGCCCCATAACTCTCTTCTTATACAGAGATTCAATGTTTACAGAGGGGTCAGCAGAGCCGGGCCCTTCTTTAAAGTGTATCTAGAAATGACCAAATCATTACTGAATTTCTTTTCATTATTCTGATTATTCTTATTATTATTATTATTATTATTATTATTATTATTATTATTATTGTGAAAGTAATATTCTATGTGGGGTTTTGGGTTTTGTTGCACCCTCTTACCGGCGAATCTCCACTGATTTCATTAGAGGAGCAGTTGCAATTTTCACAAAACCCTTCCTTTGTTACTTTTCTCTGAACTGCTGCCTTTTTCTCGAGATCACAATCAACTTTACTTTACAATTTATTACAAATTCGTGTATTATTAATTAATTAAATTCACTTCTCAATGATTATACACTGCTGGACAATTGCTTAGGACGGATCATAAACGGCTATATAGCGCATAAAAAAGTAAGTGTGGTTGGATGCCAAGTGAAATAAAATAATGTCAGAATGCCGGGACATTACAAGAAAGACAATTTATTGTGCTCTGAAATCCAGAAGGCTTTGGAACGTATACGGGATATGGCCACCATAGAGGGCGATGCAAGATTCCACACGTCGTGTCATGCTTTGCACAACATTATCAAGCAGTTGTTGGGGTAATTTATCCCATTCCTCTGTCAGTGCACGGATGAGGGTGTCCTTGTTTATTGGAGGGCATTGGCGACCAGCAAGACTCCTCCCCAAAGCATCCCACACATTTTCAATGGGATTCAGATCTGGAGACGGTGCTGGCCATACGAGGCGTTGAATATCCTCACTCTCAAGACACTCCTGGACAGCGACTGTTCGATGACATGTTGCGTTGTCTTCCATGAAAATGAATCTATCACCGACAGCACCACGCAACATGCGAACATGAGGTAGCAGAACATCATTAATGTATCGTTGGCCAGTCATAGTCCCAGTTGGAAGCACATAGAGGGACGTACGGCCATTGATCATGATGCCAGCCCATACCATGACACTACATGTTGGATATCGGTCCCTTTCCTGTATGTTTGCTGGACAATATGCAGTACCACTATCACGCCAGATCAGTTGTCGTCGACAATCAGACGATAGACTGTATCTACTCTCATCTGAGAAGAGGACAGCAGACCAGTCGTTATCAGTCCAATTGCAATGTTGATGGCACCATTGCAAACTGGCGGTACGGTGACGTCTGGACAATGGGATGCACACAACAGGACGGCGGGCGTATAGTCCTCCTTCATGCAAACGTCTGGCGACAGTTTTTCGGAAGATCCGCTTGCCAGTAGCAGCCATAAACTGATTTGCTACCTCACTAGCTGTGCTGCGCTGGTGTCTCTTTGTTGATAGCACTATGTACCGATCTTCTGCAGGTGTCATTCTGCGAACACGACCTCCCCCGTGACGTTTGCTACACTCTTCATTTGTTTGAAATGATTTCCAAAGCCTTGAATGAACACTGTGGCTGACGTCGAACTCCCTGGCAACATCTGTTATTTTTCGCAATTCTTCAATCTTGCCAATAATACGGCCTCGGGTAAAATCATCTAGGTGATGTCGGGAAAACATACTGAAAATTGCAAGCTCGTCAATTGATTCTTTTCCTTTCAACTTTGCGTTTGAACAACGCGTCAAATCCTTTCTTTCAACTTTGCGTTTGTCAATACGCGTCAAATCCTTTATATCTCTTATCAGCGCTATGACGTCACGAACAAGTTCGGCAATCCAAAATTTGCATACGCACAACACGTCTTACTGTATCCCGCACTTATGCTAATTTCCACATTTTCCTGCCTTCCATTTTATGGTTGCTATCGGTGCTATTGTCATCCGTCCTTAGCAATTGTCCGGCAGTGTACCATCAAATTTGCTATCTAGGATGAAACGTGGAGCACCTTCCCCGTGTAATGCAAAGGTTAAATAAATGAGTGTGTCTATGTGTGTGTCATCATCATCACCATTATCAATGCTGGATGAAGGTCACCCCAAGTATCTTCTACAACTTTCTGACCTGATGCAGTCTCCTCCTTGTCACTCCGACATGCTTTCCAATTTCATCCACCCATCTCCCGCGTGGTCTTCTTCTGGTCTCTTCCTGTCCCTTAGAATCTGGTCAAGTTTTTCAGTTGCCCAACAGTGGCATAACCAGGAAGGATAAGAAGACGAACTGTGCTTTAGAATTATATCCATCCATCTCCCACATAATCTTCTTCTTGGTCTTTTTCTGTCCCTTGGTATTCAGTCTAAAATTTCAGTTGTCCACCTGTGGTCCATTCTTCTGGCAATATGTCCAGC
Source organism: Macrothele yani (assembly GCA_039090855.1). Lineage (NCBI taxonomy): Eukaryota > Metazoa > Arthropoda > Arachnida > Araneae > Macrothelidae > Macrothele > Macrothele yani. The sequence continues at coordinate 59,143,323 of CM076997.1, read as the reverse complement.
GCATTGCCACTTCAGGAATGTTACTATAATCATAATGTCTTCCACTCTAGCCATTTTTCTTATCCACAAGTTCCTTTTCTTATCGTTCCTTGTTACACCAAGCATGCATCTCTCCATGCATTTTTTTCCGTTGTCTGCAGCCTTTGTATGTCTTTTTTAGCTAAGGTCCGTCTCTCAACGCCATATGCAAGAACAGGAAGGATGCACTTATTAAGCACTTTTCTTTTAAGACATAAGAGCATATTGCTCTTCAAAGCTGTTCTGTTTTTCCCAAAAGCTCTCCAGCCAAGTTTAAAACTCCGATTAATTTTTTCATCAATGTGACCCTTGCTTGATATCTGTTGTACAAGGTAAATGAACGTATCGGTTAACTCGAGATTTTCTCCCATCAATCGAAAAATCTTCATTTCTTGTAAAAGCATTGTACATCAGTACTATCTTCTGAAAGTTCATTTTTAATCCCACTTCTTTACTCTTGTCAGCAAATTCCTGAATCATACCCTGCAGCTCTGAAGGGGTAGTTCCAAAACGTTATATATATATATATATATATATATATATATATATATTCGGAAGCATTGCGGGAGTGACATGGAGGAGACTGGCGCAAAACACACCGTTGTGGAAGAAACCAGGAGAAATTCACCAGCGGTGGATTGATAATGATTGAAAATGATGATGATGATGATGATATATATAGCCAAACCCAAAAGATACATTAAAAATACACAGCCAAAAAACAGGAGAAGAATAAAAATGACAAAAAATAAAAAAAAGCAATGCAAACAGGCAAGAAAGACAAGCAACGAATGCAAAAAATATTGGAAATAGTGAGCTTCGGCTTCATCAAGGAACAGTAAAGCCCCACATTTACTCATTTCTACAAAGACCTAGTTGAACTTGGGTTTCCTTTATGTCATATATGTATTTAAATAAATCAAAAGCCCCCCACAAAAAATAAAAAAGAACCCTCCCAGCCCAAGAAAAAAGGAAGAAAAAAAAATTGTTTAAAGAGAACAAGCTGACCCCAGTCCAAAAATAAACCAAAAAGTAATAACCTTCCTCTTGGGCTGGGAGGGTACTTGTATTTTCGGTAGGGGGGGCGGGTAATTTCTTTAAATACATATATGACATAGCAGAAACACACGTTCAACTTGGTCTTGGTATAAATGAGTAAATGGGGGCCTTTACTAGTCCTTGACAAAGCCAAAGCTCACTGTTTACAACATTTTCTGCATGTCTTCCCTGCTTGTTAGCATTTTGTGAACACACAGTTTCGTCCACGCCGGGCACTGGACCCGTGTCCCCTCAACCCGGAGAAAGTCCTCTTCTCCCGACTGAGATACGCGGACTTGTGTTCTCATTGCTATCTGCCTTTATCACATGTGCGTCCTGCGGGGCAGGCACGTCACATTAAGGATTGTTAGCTAGAATATCTGCCAGGGCTATTAATATCGATTGCTTCAATTTTTTATGTACCAATACGTATATCAGTAGCTGCCGAGGAATCTATATAGTACAACCGGCCGTATGAAGGGTATTCACCAGTAAGTGGTAAAGAATCCGAGATGTACCGGTGAATCTGTCCTTGAATTTTAAAGCAGTACGGACCATTGCCTGGAATCTTCATTTTTGTGGCCGAGAGGGAAGCGAATGACATCGCACTATTGTACTTCCGGATGTTTCGGACAAAATTACTACTGTTCAGAAGTAAGTCTTTCAGCCCCGTATTTATCTGTCGTCCTGAGAGGGAAATAAAGTCGTTATGACAATAGAAATTAAAATGACCATAAGTTTCCTCATTAGCGAAATGCAAAGCGCACATTCAATGTTCATTGCATCCAAGCTGTGCTCATGTATGGCAGTTTCGTCCAATAAAACTTTTAGGAAATTTAGGTTGCCGCGTATATTACTGCGATAACACTCATTACGTGTGCTGTCAAAATTCCTTCCCTGACGTACATTACGAAAAACATAACATGCAAATAATTCAAGCATCACGCTCGGGCGCTCATGTGACGCAAGCAAGGAGGGGTCATAGCGCTGTCTCTGACTGGCTATATAAGGTCATCCCGTTGCGCCTTCTTGCCATTCTAACTCATGCTGTTGTATTAGTTGAATCCTTTGCAAGTGAAGTATGCCTCGAAGAAAAGTTCGGAAGCAATTCTAGCAGTAGGAAGAGTTCGAGAGGGGCCGCATTGTCGGGCTCCGGGAAGCAGGATGGTCTTATCGCCGTATTGGGCGCCATACCGGTCGTGCGGATATCACCATAGCACTCTGTTGGCGGCAGTGGGTAGAACAAGACACGCAGCAACGACAGGAAGGGTCTGGGAGACCTGGACGAACCACGGAGAGAGAGAGAGAGAGAGAGGACCGACCGGTTGTCCGACATGCGCGGAGTGACCCAACAGCCTCGATTGCGGATATTCAGCGAACAGTGGTGCCCTCCATGCATTGTCCGATTAGTGACAGCACCATTGGGAGACGGCCGCACGGCGAAGGACTACACGCACGCAGACCGTTACGATGACTACGCTTAACACTATTGCATCGTCACCAAAGACTGCAATGGTGTCGTGCCAGACTGTCATGGAGACACACAGAATGGCAGCGGGGGATCTTCAGTGACGAGTCTCGCTTTTGTCTTGCAGAATCGTGTGTGAAGGCACCGTGGTTTGCGCCAAGATAAACTGTTTGTTGTCGAGCGTCACACGTCCAGAAGGCCTGGTGTCATGGTGTGGGGTGCAATTGTCTACGATGCCAGATCACCTTTGTTGTTTATTACAGGCACTTTGACAGCACAACATTACGTTAACGAGGTCCTGCAACTTACCTTTTCTGAACGCTCACTCCGGTGCGATTTTCCAACAGGACAACACTCGTCCGCATACTGCTGCTGCCTCGAGAATTTGCCTCAAAGCCACTGACGCTCTGCCATGGCCAGTCGCATCACCAGACCTATCGCCGATTGAAAATGTGGGGGATGCTATTGGACGCGCTATCCACACTCCACCCCTTCCGCACAATCTGCAGGAACTGCGCGAGAAGATTCAAGCTGCATGCGATGGCTTATCGCAGGACACCATTAGGAATCTGTACAACCATCCTTGAAGTTCTGGCGCCAATGTGAAAACACAAGCTTGTCCACGCCGGGCATCGAATCGGGTCCCCTCACTGCTGAGTAAGTCGCTCTACCAACTGAGCTACGCGAATATTTGCTCTCATTGCTATCTGTCTTTATCTTATGTGCGTCCTGCGGTGCAGGCACGTCACAGCTCATATCAGTCTGAAAATTTAATCATGTTTTTTTGTTGTTGTTTTCTGTTGAAGACGATGAGACTTATAGACTGAGCTTTGTGCCTCACAGCACCTAGTTGGCCGAGCTGTAATAGCGAAAATGTCTCCAGATTTTTTTTATTGGAGGTTTAACGACCACCGTGAGCAACTGAATGGGCTATAAGCAGTCGCCTGTCCCTAATTTAGGGTCACTGGTTCCAGGGAATGGAGAGAGCCAGTGCCGTAAGACAAACACAACATCCATGCCTCACCGGGATTCGAACCCGGACCCCGTTCAGACGAATGATCAGAGGCCATCGCTTAGACCACTGCGACCGGCTGTCTACAGACCACGATGAATCACTAAGATGCACGAACAGCTCATGAAGCCACGGCAGCATCACAAAAGTCCATCATGGGAAACGCTCATGAGAAGGAGGGTTAGAAATGGAGTGTTCAAAATGAGAAGCGTCTGGAGAGAAATATAAATTTCTCCAAGGCTCGAACTTTTCTTTTTCCACGGAAGCGTCCCGAAAGTCCAAGGAATACTTTTGAGAAGAGACGGAAGTTGTGGAAGGAGGGGTTGTCACACCGAAACAAACCCTCCGATATGGGCTGTAGGCAGGGCAGAAAAGGAGGAAGTGAGTGACAGTCTCAGGACCGCAGCCACAAAAGCACATCGGGGAGGGACGTTTCCGAATCAGAAAGAATTAGACATTTAAAGGTGCCATGTCCGTGCATAATTGCTGAATGATGACCGCTTTAACATATATTGTTCCTGGTAACCTTTATCTTCTTCCCGAATAGCATTGCAATCAGAGCTGAGTTCGGACTCAATTTTAAGAGCCCGAGCCCGCCCCAGCCCGAATTTTTATTGCAAGATAGAGCCCGAAAATTAGGATTAACCTGCTTACGCATTAAAAAATCTTGTCTTCCAGACTTCCAGCACTGTTTCCTCCCCGTGCAATCAGCCGATGTCTTTGTGAAATCAGCCGATGTCTTTGTGCAATCAGCCGATGTCTTTGAGAAATCAGCCGATGCCTGCGGAGTGGAGAAGGAATGTCTATTTATTTCTATAGTTTCTGGGACCATTCATTTCTTCGTGAAATGTTTCGGGAGACAGGACATCAGGAAAAATCGGGAGGCACAACAATCTACGTCGTACGTTGCTCAGTAGAATAAACAGGGAGCTGCCCCGTTGAGGTAATGAGCAAAATTTCGTCAGCTGCAATTTACTATCCATAATTCTTAAAGAAGCTTTTCCTTTGCAGAAATTCAGTAATTTATGGCCAATGGTATTTATTACCCAAGTGCGAAATGAATAACTCTGCCGAGTTTCCACTCCACATCCAGATCCAGTTGCCGAAAAATTATATTTAGCAATTAGAAAGTGTAAAAAACGTTTTGTGTACTAAATTATACAAAATCACATTTAAAAAAAAAAAAAAGAAGAAGAAAATTCTGTCCTTCTCTCATAGCCCGAGTCCGTCCGAGCCCGGTTCGGACCCGGGCTTTCGGGATCGGGATCAGACCGTCTCAGCACTGATTGCAATCCGACACGTCCTTCTGGGTGCAACTATTTTTTTGACGATGAGTGTAATTCTCTATCCACAAAATACATTCATGTTCATAAAAAACAGAACACCTGGAAGGAGTCGAGTTAAGACTCTGATTTTTACAGGATATGCTAATCAGGCAATATCGCAGACATGGTTAGCATTTCGGCGTCATAGGTGAATGCGTACCGCGTGTAGGCAAACCAGATCACGTAACGTCACACACCAGAAAATGGCCGTTTTTTCTATTATAAGCGTCGTGTGACTCGGTTGGCATGTTAGTGCTTTGTCAGCAGTGGGTAAAGACGCCTCATCGTCGTATAGGATTGTCGTACAGTCACATCAGTGATTTCTACGGAGGTCGCATTATCGGCATGAGAGACGGCAATGCTTCCCTCCGGGAGATTACCGATCGTGTGGGGCGCAGTGAGTCTGTCGTGGCAAGTTTGTGCACAGAATGGTACAAAGAAGGCCGTAGGACAGATTCTGGACATCTTACACAGACAACGCCGAGGGACAACCATCATCTCATGAGGATGTCTTTGAGTGATCGTTCTGGATCATCAAAGTCGTTGGCTCAGCAGTGGTGAACTGTGACGCATTATCTCATGTTAGCTGTAACAATACGTCCCCGGTTATTACAGTTTGGACTGCCGGCTCGTCGACTACTCCTCAGATTACCTTTGACACCGCGGCAACGGACTGCCAGGCTGCAATGGTGCATCGAACAAAGGGAGTGACATGACAAATAGCACAATATTGTGTTCTAGGACAAAACGCGCTTCTGTTTAGGTGAAAATAATGGCCGTATCTGTGCCCGCTGGTGACAGGGGGAGAGGCGTCGGGAGAGTGTGTTCGTATCAGGCAAACTGCACCAACACGAGGCATTATGGCCTAGCGTGTAATCGCGTATGAAAGCAGGTCCCCTCTCGTGAGAGTCCATACCGCCATAACCAGTGTTCGTTACATCAATGTCATTCTACGGCCGTTCACCCTTTCGTACCTGCAGGACATTCCCTGGGCCATATTCCAGCAGGACAATGCCACACCGCGTGTTGCAGAGACAGCACTTGCCTTCTTCAGGGATAAAAAACGCTCCACTTTTGCCGTGGCCGGCTATATCACCGGATTTATAGAAAATATCTGGGACAAGCTCAAACGACAGGTGCAGAGGTAGTTCGACCGTCCGCCAGCAACTCTTGATGAACTTTGGACGCGGATCAATACAGCCTGGATGGCTATTCCATATGACACCATTCACACATTATTTGATTCGATGCATCATCGAGTACAGCAGGTGAAACCAGCCAGATGTGGCCATATCGATTTTTAGCTACATCGATGCACCTGGCACGTATGACACCGAGATGCTAATCATTTGTTCTGCATTGCCTAATGAACACATTCGGTAAAAATCAAGCTCGATTCCTCTCAGGCGTTCAGTTTTTTTTTTTTATGAACTTGAGTGTACAATACCTTGTAAACAATTTAAAAATGCTCATCTCAAGTGCTGGTAAACTCTCTGGCTTTGGTCAGCTAACTTCCAACTTGCTTCAGGTTTTTTACAGCCAGGCCTGGCTGTTTCGTCATAAAAGCACAAAACTCAAACTTAGCAATCAGGAGCGGATTGGCCAACCAGGGACACCGGGATATTATCTTATGGACTAGTCAGGTAGTTTCCCACTTTCTCGCATTCTGTTTTGTCTGGATGTTTTGGAACGAACGAATAATTATTTTGGACCTTATGAATAATCTTCGTAAGCTTTGAGCTTTTGTGAAAAATAACTTCTTAAAAACAAAAAGCTATTCCTTCTATCTATATGTTGAGCGCATGCTGTGAAATGGCATAAAAAATGTCTGTAAAACAACTGCCGCTAGAACCAATAGCTCTTATAAATTAGTTAAGCCAAAGCTGACTATAATTGGACGTAGGTTGTTAGACTTGTAGCCCAGGGTGATTGGTAGGCCCTACCCTCCTTTTGTAATCTTGAGGAAGACACTAGTACACCGTGTGATGACCCGTCATTCCCACACCTTTATCCACAATCTGACATAGAGCACAAAGCGATTATCCCGCAGAGGTATTCTGAAATCCGAGTCTCACCTACATTGATCGTAAAAGAAGCAATGATTTACGGGTACTGGTTCATGGGAGAAAATAATGGGTAGTCTTCAAAAAGATGGCGTCTGCTCGAGGAGGGGTTAACAATACCATTACGTAGTTGGTGGTCAGTGACTAAATAAAATATAAAAAAATTAATTGTATAGGAAAATTACTATGGTGCATGTGCACACGTTTTAACTTTCAGAATGATTTTCATGGTAATCAAGTTAGAATGGGGTCTTCAAGAAACTGTTGATTTTATCAAAACCAAATTTTTCATAGGAAAATAATTATCTAGTGCAACATCTCGCTTTGAGCGTAGTTTGATGCTACATTCAATCATGAGAGGATTTTAAAAATCCTTTCACCTTTAAATTGTTCTTAAAAATTTATATATATATTTTTAATTGTTTTTAAAAATTTTCACGACTGAATTCGTTTTATATTACATATTTCAACAGTTCTCTTTCATCCAGGATCTCCTCGCTCATTCTATCTCTTTCTCAACATAGCTGCTATCCTACGAGAGCAGTCACGTAATTTTGTTAGTTCGTTCCATAGGATCATACCATGAAAAATAGAGTTCGGACCCTTCGTAACAATTAGAAAAAAAAAATAGTTTAGTTTACTAAAACTATATGGCTTGGGATTTATTGAAGGGCAGGTTAATGGAATGTTTGATTTAATTGATCTCCGCCTGTGCTATATGACCCTAGACCTAAACTTCGTGCTTCCCGTAAACCGCCGCTGCATTTAAGCGATGCAATCCCAGCAATCATTCTCTGGAAACAACTTGTTTCATTCGCTCTTACGCCAAGTTCCGCGACCCGACCTTTCTCTCTGAAAAACTGTCTTAAAAAACTTCAGAAAATAACTACTCCCACTTAATGGGGTTCTGGAGTTAATCCGCACCTACGTGGGGCTACCTGTAAATACCCTTAAGCTCGCGTTTCTTTTATTAACGCGCTCTTGAAATAATCCCATTGACAAAGGCACAATACACTTCAAATACCTGTGTACTAAGCCGACTGTAATGTAGCTAATCGCGTGTATCTGACGTCAACAGCCTTAAAACGTGCTGATTTCGTCCGCATTGGACCAAAACTGCGCAACAAAGAAATTCCACGTAGGAATGAACATATGCATACATATTTATAATTATTTTTTATGACATGGGGAGTTAGCGTATCTTACACTAACATCATTTTTTTCATGAGGGAATTTCTCAGGTTTTACCCCGTAGGTACGTGTGTTTTGTTGTGGACCACAAGACTAATATTCCTCAGCTGGTTCGGTCATTCCAATCCTCTCTCAGCTTTAATTTCAGTTAGGACATGGTGCTGAAAAGAGCAACTGGTTTTGGACGTTTCGTCATCTCATAGTACGATATCTAATTAATAATGGAAGAATGCCTCTGGATAAACAGTAGCTAGAATTTCCGGGTTCACTCGGTAGTGCACAAAAGATAAGATCTTACATGGCATTGCAACAGCTGTTTTCCAGGAAATTTATCACCACAAAGTGTCGAATCAGGGAGACTTCATCAGTCTCTAGTATAGTTCCGCGCGCGTTTCCGTATCTGCAGTGGTCACAAGCTTTTTAATTTTTCGCACGACATTTTTTTTTTTAAAAAGGGAAGGGGGTAAATATGTGCTTAGAGTGGTACTTTGTCAGATCGTTCATTTTTTTCTGAGCGCAATATATAATTCTTCAAGTATTAGTCAGATACAAAAAAAAACTTATTTCTGTTCGAAAGCTTTTTTAGGGGAGGAGGAGGTTTAAAGACCACCGTGAGCAACTCGATGGACAATTAGTATTCGCCCGTTCCTAATTTAGGGAAGCTAGCAACAGGGAGGGTGAGAGCCAGTGCCATAAGACCAACACATTCATGCTTCATGGGGATTCGAACAAAGACCCTTCTCGGACGACTGGTCATAAGCCAGAGCTTAGAGTGCTGCGCCCCCGGTATTCATTTATTAAGTATTCTTGGCGATAGTATGGAAAATCGATCAAACGTTTTTTCAAGACAAGAGCAGGTTTGTTTTGCAATGGGTTTTCGTGACAAAGAAAATTCCATTCCTACTATTGATGGTAGTAGATCTTACCCTGTTAAACAATGGATTCGTGACTTTAACGACACTGCTATTTTATTCAGTTGAAATGAAATGCAGAAGACTATTTACGCGAAACGATCACTGACAGGATTAGCAAAGCTATTTATGAATAGTGAATTACTAATCAAGAGTTATAGTGAGTTGAAGAAATTACTTATCGGAGAATATCATAAGAAAGTAAGCAGTGCACATCTTCATGAAATGCTAAGTAATAGAAAACTGAAACAAGAGGAAACGGTGCAAGAATATTTTTTAGCTATGAAAATACTGTATTAGCACTCAGTGGTCAAATTGATGATCATGCATTAATACATACACTGAAGAGCAATTGAATTAGAGATACCTGTCTAGTAACGTGTAGCACCACCTTTCGCTCTGATGACAGCGGCGATTCGTCTCGGCATGGACACGACAAGACACCGGAAGTGTTTGGAAGCCATACGGATCCACGACCCCTGAACAAGCTCCCACAGTTCACGAAGATTTGATGGAGAGGGTCAGAGCCTCGAACATCTCTCTCTCGATGGCATCCCAGATGTGCTCGATGGGGTTGAGGTCAGGTGACCTAGCTGGCCAAGGAAATGAGGTCACGTCGGTTGAGTGTTCATCCAACCATTCGGATACAATTCGGGAGCGATGGCACGGTGCATTGTCTTGTTGTAGGATGAGGTCCCCAGTCGGGTCCCAGTGCCTGCACGACTTCCGACATGGAGTGACCCATTCGTCGGGCCCCGACAATTTGCCCACGATCAAATGCGCTTAGATCCTTCGTCTTACCCATACTGCGTCCGACTCTTACTGATTTCCATCGCATCACTCTTTATATTATCGGATCGCTACATATGTCATGTCGTTTCCCTTTACAGGGCCGCCCACAGCGTCACATTTGCATAACGCCAGCTGTCTCTAATTCAATTGTTCTTCAGTGTACAAACATATCACTAAGCTGTTCTCTGAGATTCAGAGGTTAGCTCCAAAAAGAAATACAGTAATTAATTTTGCCCAAGTGACAGGAAGGAAAGGCAGAAAAGAAATACAAACTACCAGATATTTTACTTACTGTTTTCGTATCAAACTTCTCCATTTACAGCGATCTTGACATATAACTCGGGCTTCACTGATATCCATTACACGCCGTTTACACAAGATCTTTTATACTTCCTACTCATAAACTTTTTCTCATGCAGACACTCCTGAATCTGATCCACCCATGTCTTCCTTGGCTTTCCTCTGCCTTTCCTTCCTGCCACTTGGGCTAAATTAATGACTTAATTAATTAATGGTATTAAAGATGATGTGAGAAATGAAGCTATGTTATATGGTGCCAAGAATATTCATGAATTTAAAGAACGGTTGCGAATATATGAAACTCATTATGAAAACTCTAACACTGGAAACAAAGCCAAAAACCAAGTTCATGATAAGTGAAATGCTGTAGTTAAAACGAACACGGCTGGGAAACTTGTATTTCAGACACCAACGCCTAAAGTTAGATGTTACAACTGTGGTGATTTTAAACATAGATCTGCTGAATGTAAACAAAAGTAAGTACTAAATTGTTTAAGATGTAATGGATTTGGGCATTGAGCCGTTGAATGTTTTTCTAGTGACAACAGAAACGAGACTGAAAAAGAAAAGTCTTAACATAATCTCTGCCAAACCATTCGTGACATGCGTAAGTTGGCATTGATTGAGGGCTCTGAAATTAAAGCACTGATTTATACAGGAAGTGAAATTACTGTACTACGAGAAGATGTTTGTAGAAAGATAGGATCTCCTAAAATTTACGATGCTAATATGGTACTAGTTGGTTTTGGCAACAACAAAATGAAATCTGTAGGTTATTTTCAAGGAATAATTCAAACTGATGAATGAGAATTTCCATCTAACATTTATGTGGTTCCAAAGTATGCAATTAGGGAAGATGCAATTATTGGAAATGAAATTGCTAGGACATGCTAAAGTATTTATTAATCAAGAATGCATATCAGAAAAATTGAACAGGAAGCAACCCTTATGGGAATAGATATATCCGAAGATAAGAATATGATAGATGTTAGTTTCAAACTTGCAGAAATGAAATAAAACAGCTCGTTGAGAACTATGAAACTTATAAAACTGAGACTACAAATATAGAAATGATTATTACAGTTAAAAAACAACAACCTATTTTTTATAGGCCTAGACGTCTTCCATTTACTGAAAGAGATATAGCTGATAAACAAGTTGGATAGAACAAAAAATTGTTGAACCATCTTCCTCAGGATATTCCAGTCTGGTAGTAATGGCATGGAAAAATGTAGATCGCCGAGGGTATGCATTGATTACAGAAAAACATATCAGATCATAGTGAAAGATCGTTATCCTCTCCCACTGATTGAAGACATATTAGGTTAAAAGATGCTCATGTTTTTAGCACCATTGACCTGAAAAATGGATTTTTCCATATGAAGGGCATAAAGACAGTAGATGCTACACAGCCTTTGTGGCGCTCAACGGACAGTTCCAATCTTTAAGAGACCCGTTTGGTTTGAGTAACTCACCTGCAGTATTCCAGCGTTTCATAAATACAATCTTTCGGCCTTTGATGAATGAAAGAATAGTTCTGCCGTACATGGATGATGTAATAATTCCATCGAGCAACGAAGCTAAGAAGGAAGCGAAAAGGCAAATCATACAGGTTCAAGAGGAAAACCGAAAGACGTATAATTTTCACAGACATGCTCCTCAAAAATACAAGCAAAATGACTTAGTTGCTGTGAAAAGAACTCAACCAGGACTGAAGTTGAAGCTGAAATTCCTAGGACCGTATTAGATCATCAAAGTTAAATGAAATGACACGTATGATGTAGTTAAAGAAGGATATCATGACGGACCTCTACGAACAACTACATGTGCAGAATATATGCGACTGGACTGTACCATAGTTTTAATTATTTGTGTCAACATGGACTGTAATTGTATTGAATTTTCGTTTATGAAGTATGTACTTGTAATTCTTACTGTTTCTTTTAACTTTAACTATTTTATGCCATTTGAGGACAAATGACTGTCAGGACCGATGAATGTATAGGATTTTCTCTGTGTGTTTCGTCGTATCAATTCCATTCTGCTGTTCGCGGTGTTTAAAGTCTGCACTTGGACGGACGCCTGGCGGCAGGTAGGGCAAGGTCGATCGAATGACGTCATTTACCGCATGGGTGTGGTGGCATATAATGGAAATTGTAACGCCCTTCCCAGTTTTTTTTTTTTTTTTTTTTGCACCTGAGTATATATATAAAATCATCACTGTTAACCATTATCAATCCACTGCTTGATGAAAGTCTCCCCAAATTTCTTCCACAACTACCTGTCTTGAGCCAGTCTCCTCCATGTTACTCCGGCATGCTTTCGAATTTCATGCATCCATCTTCCATGTGGTCTTCTTCTGGATCTTTTTCCGTCCCTCGGTATCCAATCTAAAATTTCGGTTGTCCAACTGTGATCCGTTCTCCTGGCCACATGTTAAGCCCATTGCCATTTCAGGGAGTTTACTCTGAACATGATGTCTTCCACTCTTGTCACTTTCCTTATCCACAAGTTCCCCTTGTAATCTCTCCTGGTTACACGAAGCATGCATCTCTCCATGCTTTTTTCCGTTGTCTGCAGCCTTTGTATGTCTTTTCAGCACGTCTTTTGTAAAAAAAAAAAGATCGTGCTTATATTATCGCTTTGTCCGTCCGTCTGTGGGCACCATATCTTTGCAACTATTAGTCCGATTCGAAAAGTCCTTTTTGCATTGAAAAGCTTGAAATATGACAATGATGATTCTTGCATTCCAGGTTTTTTCCCGATGCACAACTTCGCCGCTAGAGGGCGTAAATGCAGATCACTTCGAATTTAAAATACATTTTATTGCATATATCTGCTTCTAAATATTCTATTAAAAATATTTCTTTCTTTCGATGCCACTCTTAATGAATACTATTTTCAGCACAGCTTCTTTTTCAAGTAATGCATAGATTTTCGGCCAGGGAGCGTAAAGGTAAATTGCGTTTCCCCAGATATCTCTGCTTCTAAAACTCCGATTTCAAAAATTCTTCCTGCATCAAAAACAGCTCCTCATGCAAAATGTTTCGCAGATATAGTTTCTAATTTTTGATAAGGAATGGTTTGGCCACCAGGGGCGTAAGTGTTTATTTCGGTTTCTGATGTTTTCCCAGAAATCTGAGCTTCTGAAAACTCGATTTAAAAAATTCTTTCGTGGACACCTTGAAAAAACTTTCAGGAATACCTCATGCTTAAAATAGTGCACAGATTTTCCGCCAGGGGACGTAGATATAAATCTTATTTTCTTCGATATCTCTGTTTGTAAGGGTCTTATTTTGGAAAATTAGTGCAAAACCTACATTCCTATTCATTGCAAAACCCACTTTACGAAATCTCATGTAAAATTTTTCGCAGGATGGTATTATTGAAAGAATTAATGAGAAAAATGGAAATTACGTGGCAATTTTTCAGATTTATTTTGTTTCTTCATAATTTTCGTTCTAAACTGACTTTTAAGTCTATCGTTATTTCTTTTTTCTTGTTTTTGGTCCATAAGAATTAAAACTTAGGTATATGTTTAGTAAGATAAGCCCTGTCTGATTAGAGTCAGAATCGCTCTCCAACAAAATTCTTTCTTTGTTGGAAAGCGCTTCTGCTGCGAACTGTTTCTCAAATATTTTCAAATTTTTTTTAACGCGCACGTTTGTCACTAGAGAGCGTAAGTTCACGTTTCCGTTTACAGCAACATCTGCGGCCCGATATGACGAATTATTTTTCGGTTAGATATTGCTAACTATGAAAACTCCGTGCACGTAATTTTTTCTCCAAATAGCGCAACCTTTCGCCGCTAGGGGGCGCCAAAGCCTAATCTGTTTTTCTTAATATCTCTGCTTCTACATGTGCGATTTAAAAAATTCTTTCAACACCGGATGTCATTTACCTTGTGGAAAGCCTTACGTTAGTATTCTAGGAGCTTCGTACACGCACAGACAATGAAATTTGCGCACCAAGAAGGAAGCATCGAATTGAACTGAAATTTTATGGACGTAACGATGTGATGAATGATACACATGATGGCAAAAACAGAGCTGCAGGACAATTAGAGAGGGATCTGTGGCATGCAGTCCGGTCATCTTGAATAGCGCGTCGCACCGCCTCGTGCGGCGAGACATGCTGCAATACGGTCCGGCATGGCGGTGAACAGACGCCTGTTGTTGTCCTGCGGCAGACTGGCCCACACGTGTTGGACGGTGTGCTCCAAATCCCGGATACTGCAGCACGGCTGTAGCTGGCGTTTCAACTGGTCCCACACATGCTTGATAGAGGACATGTCCGGAAAGCGGGCAGGCCATGGGGGTGTTTGGACATGACGTAGGCAGTCCTGGGCAACTCGAGCCATGTGCGGGCGGGCATTATCCTGCTGGTATAACGCGCCTGGAATCCCGGCTAAGAATGCGAGCACATGGGGCCGTAAGATCTCAACCACATACCGCTGGCCCCTCAATGATCCACGTACCACTACTAGAGCTGATCGGCTATCATAAGCAATGGCTCGCTAGACCATAATGCCTGCAGTGGAGGAGGTGTGGCGCTAGATAGCGAAGTTGGGATTGGGTCGTTGACCCGGGGACCTCCACACCCGGACACGATGATCATATGTGCCCAAAACTAACTGGCACGCATTGCTAAATACCACACGTCGCCAGTCTGTGGCGTTCCACGTCGCTCTGGCCTGGCACCATTGCACACGGAGCTGGCGATGTTCCGGTGTTAATGGCAGCACACGTAAGGGGCGCTGGCATCGCAGATTCGCTTTCGTGGGGTGTCGGGAAATGGTTCGTGGGCACACAGGAGCCGCTACATCTGCCCGTGTAGTGGACTGGGTCTCCGTGGGATCCGTTCGTACCTGGCGCACGATCCGCCGATCCTCTCTACCGGTGGTCCTCCTCGTCCGTCCGGAGCTGCTCCGCCGTGTGGCAGTGCCGTCACGTGTCAACTGCTTTCAACACATTCGGACGGTATGGTAAGAACAATCCACCTGGCGGGCTATACAGTGCCCCAACCACCCTGCGGTTTTCAGCCCGATGATCAGGTTTCTCTCAAAGTCCGTAAGTTGCGTACATCCGACATTCTTTTCTGGCGTCTACCCGGCATTCTTGTCACTCTGTACTCTTGCTTGCGTCAGCCGGTGCTTTTCGCTTTCATGGGGAATCGACTACACGCCGGTTTATAAGGCTGTCGGTTCGTGCTTGCAGCGCCACCACAGGGTCTGCGGTCATGCCCATTCGCGCCAAACGTGGATCATTTGCATACCAGCACGCACTCTAGCTATTTGCAAAGTTTTGCAGTTGTAGCATGTTTTCTTCTAGGTGCGCAAATTCCATTGTCCGTGAGTATAGTTCACAGTTCCATCGCTAAGTGGTGTTTGTGAACTTCTGTTTGCAGCTGTATCTCCGCTTTTAAAAATCCTATTGAGAATTTTTTTTTACTTTCGCTACAATGCAGATGTGAAGTATTATCCTCTTTAAATAATGCAGATATTTCCCACTAGGGGGCGTAAAGGCCAATACCTTCTTTTTCGCTACCTCTGCTTCCGGGAGAGGTATTTCAAAAGTTCCTTTTCCATGTTTTCTTCTAGGTGCGCAAATTCCATTGTCCGTGAGTATTTCCATGAAGAATATTTTTAAGAAAGAAGCCTATAGTTATATCATGTTGTTGTTTTTTACATATATATTTGTTCTTTTAATCTGTTCGATTTGAAAATCTGTCTCCGTTACTCCTTCTGCTATGAGAAACTTTTTGTGGGACATTATTTAATTTTCGTAACATACTTTTTAAACCCCGGTAGAAGTAATTAGCTGTTTCTATTTCTGGATGTTTTATCGATTGTAGAAATCCAGTTGTGTACTTTTCTTCTAACCCGTTGCATTGACTTTGAAAAACTTTGATAAATTTAATTCACGTCATAAAGGATTCAAAAGACGTTCTCATTACAACCAAAAATACGGTGTCATCTTTCTTGTTAGTTAATATTCTTTATTTCTCTATAGTAGCCTCTGTTATGAGAAACACTTCATGTGCACCTTTCTTATTTCCATAGTGTATAATACTCCTGCTAAGGAACAGAAATAAATATTTGCACTTAAAGTCATCGTACTGCTTCTGAAATGTCGATTAAATTTATTACTTTGCATCGGACACCAGTAGCTTTGACAAATATGAAAGTACATTTTCTGTTTCTAATGGTGCATAATTTTTTCTTTAGGGAACGAAATATGTATTTATATTTGCGACCACCTTTAAGTTTCTGAAAGTCCGATGAAAAAATAATTTTTTGCTTTCCAGAGATTTTTTGTAAATAATATTTTGTTTGAAGTTTTTATTATTCGTAGTTCATTTTCCGATAGAGACGCAAATCAAGTATTTTTATTTGCAAATGCCTTTCTGCTTCTAAAATGCTATCTAGAAAATTCATTTTGCGTCGTACTGCAAATTCTTTGACGAGCATATTGTTAGTTACCGTACATCATTGGTTTTAAGATTTCATATGCCAATAAATATTCAATTATTATTTTGTTTTATGTTATCATACATTCTTTTGAATCAACAAATGTGCTCATTACACAAGAAACTTCGATGACATATCTCTCTTTTGGCTTTTATTTTTTAAGTAGATATCAATAAATTTACCTTTTAAATTATTTTAACTTGTATAAATGAGCTAACCATTAAGTGGAGGACCTTTCTGTCCCTGAACATGCAGGTGATTGAGACCTGCGAATCGTGCGATATAAAAGAGACGACCTGAAGGTGTGGGTCTGTTCTTCCCGTGAAGCAACGGGTGAGTACTACAGTAGTACCTCTGAAGAAGCAGAACCTCATATTTTAGCAGAAAATCCAAAATTCCTGACTGCTGAATTTTCAGGATATGTATGCCCAAAATTACAATTCTAGGGATTGCATGTTTAATTGTAGAAATTTCTGTCAGTCACTAAAAGCTGTTATCATTTTGTCATTATTTTCCTTAATGTAGTATAAAGAACAAAAGACAACACTTGCGCTCAAACTCGAAATTTAGTAAAACACTGTTAAGCCATAGCTGCTTAGAGTGAACTCAGAAGATTTTACGACGATATTTTAATGATTGAGAGAAATTAAAATTCTATGTTTCTTTCTCTTCCATACCATTCCTTTTAAAGATCTCAGTTATTTATTATTTCTTCTCCCTTTGTAAATTCCAATATCATTGATGTAGGGAAGAAAGTTCTTAAACAAATCTAAGGACATTTGTATTTTTGTGAACTGCAATTCGTTGCTGTTCTTCAGCACAGATGATCCTCACAGCAGCCAGATTGGTGTTAATCAGCAGAAAACTAAAATATAAAAATGTGCCGTTTGAATGGGAGAAAGTGATAAAGTAATTAATTCTTACGAGTTTAAATAAGGCAGTTTCTATTCCACAAGAAACGTCGACTCTTTAAACAGGTTGTGAGCACTCAATTTTTACAAAAGATGGGGTGGTACAAAATTTGGTTAAGAGATTCCTCATCAGTGAGTTAAAAGACGGTGCACCATTCGGTGAAGAAATGGCTCAAATGAGTCAGAAGCGAGTGCACAATTTGGTAAAGAGATGGCTCATCAATGAGTTAAAAGATGGTGAGTCACTTAGCTCAGAAATGGTGCACCAACCACGTCCTTACGAGATGGTATGCCAGTTTATTAAGAGTGGTATGCTAGTTGATTAAAAGATGGTACCCCGGTTGGTTAAGAGTTGGTTGTTTAGCAGATGGTGTTTTTCATAGTCGAATTTAAAGGTGCCCATCCGTCCCTGACAATGAATGTAACTCCACGGCCGTTGTGCCAAAATAAACTTATTAGCCATCCATTAACTGTTTAATCTCATCAAAGGTTCAAAAGCAGGAAAGAAAAAGTAAGGAAAATGCGACAAATAAAATCTATGTCATCATCATCATCATCATTGTCAACCATTATCAATCCACTGCTGGACGAAGGTCTCCCCAAGTTTCCTCCACAACGGTCTGTCTTGTGCCAGTCTCCTCCATGTCACTCTCGCATACTTTCGAATTTTATCCACCTATCTCCCATGTGGTCTTCTTCTGGGTCTTTTCCTGTCCCTTGGAATCCAATCTAAAATTTCGGCTGTCCATCGATGGTCTGTCCTTCTGGCAGTATGTCCAGCTCATTGCCATTTCAGGGATTTAACTCTGATCATGATGTCTTCCACTCTTGTCATTTTTCGGATCCACGAGATCCTCTTCTTATCTCTCCTGGTTACACCAAGCATGCACCTCTCCATGCTTCTTTGAATTGTCTGCAGCCTTTGTATGTCTCTTTTAGTTAAGGTCCACGTCTCTGCATCATACGTAAGCACTGGAAGGATGCATTGATCAAACACTTTTCTTTTAAGACATAATGGCATATTGCTCTTGAAAATTATGCTGTTTCTTCCAAAAGCTCTCCAGGCAAGTTTTGTACTCCGATTAATTTCTTCATCAATGTGACCCTCACTTGATATCTGCTGTCCAAGATAAATGTAGGTATTGGTTATCTCCAGCTTTACCCCATCAATCGATAAATCTTTATTTCTTGTAAAAGCATTGTACATCACTTTTGTCTTCTGAAAGTTATTTTAATCCCACTTCTTTACTCTTGTCAGCAAGTTCCGGGATCATACTCTGCAGCTCCGATGGGGTAGTTGCAAAAATGACTACGTCATCAGCAAAACGAAGGTGGGTTAGATAATCTCCATTAATCTTTATCGCTTTGTTTTCCCAGTTTAGTGATTGAAATTGTGGCATTAAAGAGCTTCGGAGATATGTTGTCACCTTGTCTCACTCCCTTTCCAATTTTTATGTGTGTTGTATTTTCAAACAGCCGAATCTTTGCACTTGCATTTTCATAGATGTTATTAATAATATTAATGTATGCATCTTCAATACCGCAGAATTTCAGAGCCATTGTAACTCCTGATGGTTTCACCGAATCAAAGGCTTTTTCATAATCGATAAAAGCCATGCACAATGGAAGTTCATATTCCCTCGCTCTTTCAATTAGTTCTCTCAGTACGTGGATATGATCTATTGTGCTGTAGCCACTCCTGAATCCAGCTTGTTCTCTCGGTTGAGTCATGTCCAGTGTTAACTTCAAGCGGTGTGAAAGAACTTTAGTGAAGAGTTTATAAACCACTGATAGGAGGCTGATAGATCTGTAGTTCCTGAGATCTTCAATGTCGCCTTTTTTATGTAGCAGGATCATTGTAGCATTGTTCCAATCCTCAGGAATCTTCCCTTAATTAAGGTATCGAGTGAAAATTTGGGCGAGTACTGTTTCGATTTTTTTACTTGCTTCTTGTATGATGTCTACAACATACCATTCCGTAAATGTATACTGAAGCAGTAGCGGATCCAGAGGGGGCGACTGGGAATATCGCCCCCCTAAAGCAGACTTTTCCATTTTAAAATGGCCAAGGTCGTAAATAATGATTTATTTTTGTAAAATTACAGTAATAAATGCACAGATTTTCGTAAAAAGTTTGTAAAAATAAAAAATAAAAATTTGCTGTGAACTGGTTATCAAATGTTGTTTTCTATTTTCAGAGAGAGAGAGAAAGAGAGAAAGAGAGAGTAGAAGAAGAAAATAGATTTTCAGAAACAGAGGAATCTGAGAGCAGAAAGAAAAGAGATTTTGACTGATCATGAAAAAAATAGCAGGTGTGCTGTGTTTAATGTAATATTTTCACAAACGTCCGTGAGAAAATCGTAAATCAGACAATGAATGGAGCAGGAATTATTTGATGAAGTGAAGTAAATAAAAGTTCTTTTCAACAAAAGAAAGAATCATGCATTGCGAAAGAATAAACGAATATTTGAACGAGAAATTACCGGTCATATTGCTTAGGCACAATTCGATGAATGTAGTGGAAATTTTTCTTTTAAATTAAGCCGTCCGAATAGAAGGGTTCAAATTTACTTTGAAAGACTCTATCCAGAATTGATATCTGAAAAGCCCGGAGCTCGTTTCATTGCAAAGCAGAAAACTGGACGCCATGACAACAATACTGATTTTTCAGTTGTTTTGCCCACTTCGTGATTTTAAAATTTAGATAATTGTTCTGATGGAAAAAGTTTTTAAAAAGTCGTGACATGTCAGGGAGGAGCAACTCTGCCAGTTTGTGTCCCTTTCGAAAAGTCTCTCTACTTATCTTTTTTTTTTTAAGACCAGAGCAACTCCCCTCCTCCCTAAAGTAAATTTCTGGATCCGCCCCTGCACTGAAGTGTAATGTTTCTTGTTTTCTTTTAAAACATAATTTATTTGTCGTTATATACTCTATATATCTTTAATTGAAAAAAAGTAACAACAAAAATTATTTTTGAATGACCCAGAATGGGAAGAAGTACTTACGAATGTACTGACGAGATTTTCTTTAAATTGGGAAGCCAGTAAGCAATGCATAGATGTTTTAACTGAGGCAGCTCCAAATCCTTCGAAAACTCGAATGACAAAAACCAGAGATATGAATGCCGTTCCGCTGGGGCACATGTCTAAAACACTGTGAAAAGAAAACAGAAAAACAGGGTTATTCGTTTTTCAATAAGGAATTCATAGCGAAACGGTAAACAGTTCATACAGCTGCGTACGCGAAGAAACAGGTCAGTATATTCTTGTTAGTCAGGCAACGAACTCTAAGATTTGTCGGTATGCAAACTGGAAAGCCGTAGCAGGCAATTTAAAATGTATGCCAAATGGAGTCTGTTCCAAGGAGTTGGGGGTCATGTATTATTTTTACGTTACGTAGTGCCCAGTATTTTCGAGGGGCACCTGTACTGAAGAAATTTGTCAAGATTAACGTGGATTTATGCATGGCTTTCCTTAAGATTTTACTTTAAACTCGAAAATACAACATTCACATCACTAAACACCCAATTCAAAACCGCTTTAAAAACTAAATCAATGTGTTTCTGCTGGAAAAGTTTTTTCAGGTCTGTAATTTCTCCAGAAGAGTCCCGCAAGGATCTTTCTTTGAATTATTTGCTATTTTTTGTCTTCATTAATGATTACCTAAGCCGTCAAAATTTGTGTAGTATTTATACACTGAGTGGACAAACTGTTATGACAACCTGGTGGTTAGTACGTTGTTGGACCACCTTTTGCCCTTAATAATGCTTGAATTCGTTTTCGTATGGACTCTCAATATCGGTAAATGGCTTGGGGTATATTAGCCTAAATGGGATGAATTGCATCTCCAGCTCTTGAAGATTTCGTGGTAGCGGATCCATCTGTCTGATGCCCGTTTCTATTCGATCCCACAAATGCTCCATAGGATTGAGATCTGGTGATTGAAGAGGGAAATGTAGCAGAGAAAATTCTCTGTGATGATCTTCAAACCATTCGCGTACAATGTGAGCACTATGACATGGAGCATTGTCCTGCTGAAAGTATCCATTCCTATTGGGTTAAAAATCAACATAACTAGGTGGACTTGGTCCACAACGATGTTTAAATACTTTTGAGAGGTCATACGTTGCACCACACGAATTAAAGAGCCCAAAACCTCTCACGAAATCATGCCCCAGACCATAACGTTGCTTATGCCAGCTTGAAGAGTAATGACGATGCAAGATGAAACCATGCCTTCGTGCTGTTGTCTCCATATCCCAACCTTCCATATGAGTAGCATAGTTGAAAGCGTGATTCGTCGGACCACATTTCCCCTTTTCCACTCATGTACTCTCCAATTCTTGTGTTCCTGAGCAAACTGGAGGAGTTTTTTTCTCGTTCGCTGCAGATAGCAATGGCTTACCGACAGGTCGTCCGCCTCTGTAGCACGTGCAATGTGATGTGCGAAGAACTGTACGTTGAGAGGCTGTCGGACTTGCTCCCTGATTCAGATTATCTGTAATCTGACGAGGTGTTACCCGTCTGTTGGACTGAACAAGACTGCCTTCTCTCCGCTCAGCTCGAGCATCTAGTAGCCGTTGACGACTATACACGCTTTGCGATCAGACCCGGTTTTTTGAATGGTGGTCCACTCTCTGTAAACTTTAACAACTGCTGCCCTCGAACATTTCACAGGTGCAGCCATTTTGCTAATGCTTGCACCAATGCTTCGGACACCCACGATAATTTCTTGTTCAAAGTCCATCAGATTGCGTATTTTACCCATTGTTTCTTGCACAATGCACTTCATTGGTCGTTGCGTGCCTTCAGTGTTCCCTTTTTATACAGATTCAGCCATCTTGCGTCAGTAGCATCTGCGGGATGGCTACTTTGCATAAAATGGTCTGATGGTCATAATATTTTGCCTACACAGTGTATGCTGTTGATACAACTTTTCCTTTTGGGTAAAGTGCTGCATGACTAAAGAGCTAAAGTCAATAAGGGCCTCGAATACCTCTTGAATCGTTCTGAATTAAAACCCTTAATCCGGCCTTTGTTCTTGTTTATAATAAAGGGTAAAGGACTGTAGTTCAAAGTCAATATATTCGAGGCTGAAATTTTTCTTGATCTCCATCTAATTCTTAAACACGTTATAACGAAGTAAATTTCTCCGTCATTTTTGGTCTACGCCGGGATTCGAACCCGGATCCCCTCATTCCGGAATAAGTCACTCTACCAATTGAGCTACGCGGACATTTGTTCTGACTACTATCTGCCTTTATGTCGTGTGCGTCCTTCTGGCAGGTACGTCACATCTCCTGGTACGTTACAACGTCATATCTGAAATGTTTGTTCTATCTCTCCTAAACTATCGCGTGCATAAATTCCCTATCAGGTTCATCTCTGTTTTCTCCTACATCTTCATTAGTACTTTCTCTGCCACAGAAACACTTATTTTCCCGAAATCTGGTATTAAGCTAATGTATTACAACTCTCAGACCCTAAATTGTAGTTGAAAAGAAGTTGACTATAACCATGAACTAACTTCAGTGAGCACATTTTCCCACTTTTGAAGATGTAACACGTTCCCTATTTTTTACCTCTTTAAAATCTTTCTGCTGCTTTACCTACAGAATGGTTAAAAGTAAAATTTCCTTGGTTCAGCGACTTTCTGAGGTCTCTCATAACATTTACAAGATGTTTAAGATTAATTCTTTCTGTTTCTTTATTTTATGCCTCATGCCCGAATTTAATGAAAGCCGACCATGAGGGATTCATAAAGAATTGATTGTTAAGGATTTTTTTTCCTGAATTACATTTAAACACAACCTTTACTCACTTTCATACCATTTACTTAATCTAAAGATTTATCTAATAATGCGGAATTTATTTAAGTTACTACTTTGAAGAATAGATAGATAAGGAGCGCTATAAACGAGTTCATGGCTTAAAAAAACTAAGAACACCAAGTTAAATTATTTCTCACAGATATACTATTCAGTCTAAATTTCATGTGGATCCAAGAGACAAAATTTCGCAATAAGTACTTGTAAGTTTTAGCAATATTCTTTCACATCTTTCGTACAGATATTTCAAAACATCTTTGCTGGAGGAGGGGGGGGGGGGTATTCCCTTAGATATGACATTTAGATCGCACATTATTACAGTTTACGATATACAATTATGGGAGTCCAAAGAACTCTCTTACGCGAATGTTTGATTCATTAATTTGGGAAGTAAGTAATTTGCTCGTTTTCGGTCTTTTCCCATTTATGTTACATTTTTTTCCGTTTTCAGCCTTCCAGTTGAGATAATTTTAACAAAAAAAAATGAGACTATTTTTAAGTAATTGTTTTCTTTATTTAGGTGTAATACTTTGCGTAATTAAATGCCACACAAGAAATAACAACTCTAAAAGAGGGGCTATAAAAGCAGCACGGCTCTGTTTCCTTGTTCCTTTTTGGGGGAGGGGGTTAACGACCACCGTGAGCAACTCGATGGGCTATAAGCAGTCGGTCGTCCTTAATTTAGAGCCACTGGCTCCAGAGAAGAGAGAAATCCAGTGCTGTAAGGCAAACATAACATCCATGCCTCACCGGGATTCCAACCTGGACCCATCTCCACGAATAGTCAAAGCAAGAGTTTAAATTACTGCGCCCAAGGGGCAATCTCGGCTATTTGGCCGCCCCAAACATTCATAGCGAAAAAAGCAGATTATCTAGATTGAAGATGAATTTCGCGCCTTGAGAGGCATGCATGGTAATCACTAAACGTTGAGTCCTTAGCAAATATTTTGTACCGGTAGAATCCTCCAAGAAATAGCAAAAAAGCCACTGAGAAGGGAATACACTAGACTCTTTCACAGAGGTTGTTTGCTTTCACTTTCCCTTTAAACATGGACAATATGCGATAATCTTTCTGTAATGACACCAATTTATTGTAATAGTATAAAACGATATCATAGTACACAGCTCGAGATTTAGAAAAATTGTCTTCTCTTTTGGTTCAGAAAAGTGTATCAAACGTTTCTCCTGCTTGCTAAGTGTGGCTGATTATCAGATGCCTGTTTCGTGGCCGAGAGGTCAAAGACGCTGGCTTGAATCCCGCACGAGGTTAAACATGTAGGTGGAATATT
The DNA here is from genome assembly GCA_039090855.1 of Macrothele yani. Lineage (NCBI taxonomy): Eukaryota > Metazoa > Arthropoda > Arachnida > Araneae > Macrothelidae > Macrothele > Macrothele yani. The sequence continues at coordinate 59,118,711 of CM076997.1, read as the reverse complement.
TATCCTACGGCGTTGGCTTTGTCCCTTCCCCGGAATCAATGTCCCTAAGTTAGGGACGCTCGACTGCTTTTAGGCTTAGACTCTTGTGAGGGTCGTTAAACCTTGAAACCAACAAAAAATTATTAAACATATTAGAAACCAGGTAGATCAATAACAACACGGTAGTCGTAGTCCCCTAATAGTACTGAATGTTGCAAGCAATTCTTAGTCATTCGTGAATTGACTGCTTTCTGCCGAAAGTTTCGTACGAGTTTCGTTTACAGCTTTAAAAAAATAAACAGTCAAAACAAAACTTCATAGAGAAAACAGCAGATTATAGCGGAAAAAAAGGAAGCAAAACGTTATTTATTGCTTCGATGTTCAAACTGAAATTAACACACGGGAGAAAAGGTTTTGAGGGCCAGTATCAGGCGGAAATGAGACGACAGTTAAGCAAGAAACTAACAGACGGAACAGCTGTTTCCTCGTTCATTGTGGGCACATGAAAGCACCTTCATTTGAAGAAGCTTTGGCATTGGAAGGAAAGTTTTTTCCCTCACGTGGGCAGGCGTCTGGTGTTCGTCCTTTCAATAATCGGGAAGCGTCTTCGTCATGCTGCTGTTACAACGGCTGACTAATTTCGCGTTTAATTTCAGGAGCAGGTGTACGAGGAAAATTTTCAGCCTGAAACCAGATGTCACCAGCAATGCAGGCTAGATAGGCCAACATATCAAAGGCTTGTCAACAAGATTAATAACTTTTGCTAACAAAAATCAGAACAAGAACATAATGTATTTTAGGAACATCTGAAAGAGATATAGAAATTAAGTCTTATGGAGATATTTCTGTAAACTATAGAATGAAATCCTTCGTGAATGATAAACATAAAAGCCAAGGTTATTCAAGGACACTGAAAACAAAACAGAATTTTGAGTGCTATTAAAACCGCAAAAGAACTTCGATAAGTAGGCAGATTTTCAAAAATTGGTCTCAGAGGTTTGTTCTAGAATTGCCAGCTTTCTCTTGAAACGTAAAGGTTGCCACTAAACACACCATGAATGGACAGAGCGATTTTTAAAAACTGGTCTTACAAAATTTTGTTTTAGAAGTCAGGACGTTTCTGACAGACGTACCAGTACAAAGAAAAATAGATTCTTAAAAATTAGTCCCAGAAAAGGGTGAATTTTAGAAATTCGATCGCCGCCCTGGTGGCGCAATAGTCTAAGCGATGGCTTCTGACCATTCGTCCGAAAGGGGTCCGGGTTCGAATCCCGGTGAGGCATGGATGTTGTGTTTGTCTTACGGCGCTGGCTCTCTCCCTTTCCTGGAACCAGTGACCCTAAATTAGGGACGAGTGACTGCTTATAGCCCACTGAGTTGCTCACGGTGGTCGTTAAACTTTCAATCAAAAAAAAAAAAAAAAAAAAAAATTAGGTCTCTTCTGAAAGTTTATGAATGGCACCAGAAGTTGTGTGGGTGAATAGAGAAGTTTTAAAATTTGATCCGAGAAGAACTTTGTTTAAAAAGCTTGGTATTTACCTGAAAGATACAATTGCCCACTAAAAGAAATATTACGTGTATAAATAAATTTCAAAGCGTTTTTTGTGTGACATATACCGCTAATTTACATATCCGATATTCCCCGGCGTTGTTGTCATGTGACCGTAACTGGTCCAGAATATAAAATGTGACACAGAAGTTTGCCCAACAGTCAAACGCACTTGCACATTGGTAGGTGAAAGATGGCAAGCGATACTGCATCTATTCGACACTGCGTTCGTTACGAATTTCATCAAGGAAAATTTGCTGGAAAAGCATGAGCATCGATCTGTTCTGTTCTGGGGAAGAATATTGTATCGAAAAGCACGTGTGAGTTTTGGTTTAGACGATTGAAAGAAGGAGATTTTGATGTTAGCGATCGATAACGTAGCGGCGCCCCGCAGAAGGTTGCACACGAGGAACTGCAAGCATTGCTGGATGAAGATTCGTCTCAAACGCAAAAAGAACCAGGTGAACAACTGGGAGTTACTCAACAAACCATTTGCAATCGTTCACGCGCAATGGGAAAGATTCAGAAGGAAGGAAAATGGGTGCCACGTGACCTGAGCCAGAGGAACAATAATGAGCGTATCATGAAGTTTCAATCTGTTGAATAAAGAACACAGGAAGTCTTTCCTGTAGAAAATCGTTACGGGTGATGAAAAGTGGATATGGTACGACAATTTCAAACGCAAAAAACACTGAGTAGACCCCGATGAAGCAACGTCTTCGACAGCGAAACGCAATATTCACTCCAAGAAAGTTCTACTGGGCATCTGGTGGGATACGAAGAGTGTGCTCTATTATGAACTATTGGAACAAGGTCAAACTGTCATTGCTAATCTCTACAAGCAAGAATTGCTGCGATTGAACCAGGAAATCTATCGGAAACGTCCATTCACAGGTAAAGGATTGCGTCTTGTGAAATTACTGCATGACAATTCTAGGCCGCATGTCGCGAAATCGGTCAAGGAAACGTTATTGACACTTGGCTGGGAAGTTTTGGAGCACCTGGCGTATAGTCCCGACATAGCCCCTTCAGACTATCATTTGTTCCGATCGATGCAAGGTGGTTTGTCTGCTGTACGGTTCCGAACATGTGACGAAGTGCAAAAATGGGTTGACGATTTCATCGCGTCACACGAAGAAGTATTCTTCATGGCTGGAATTCGTCAGCTGCCCGATCGATGGTGTAAAGTGATAGATAATGACAGCGCATATTTTGATTCCTAAAGGTATTGTTGTTTTCTCTCAAATTACATGTTGCGTTGTCTTAAAACGCTTTAAAACTTATTTGTGCACCTAATATTGTATTAGGTAACTTTCTTTCATACCACACTTACAGCCTACAGAAATCAAATGATAGCCATATGGGAATAAAATATAAAAAAATTTACCCCATGCATCAAGATATGACTGAGCAATAAAGCGCCACTGTCAGACTAGCTTACTTAGAACTCTTGCCGATGATAATGGCAACTTGATAGCATTATGGGAAAATATGAAAGCACTGGATTTCGCTGTGTATAACTAACTAGCAAAGCTCGTTCAATCGTGGAGGCCTTCCAAATTTAGGTGATGGCATCTTGGATTCTGAAGAAGAAGCAAGATGATTGAAATAACTGATAAGGTAAGACATTTGAAAAGTTTTTGAAATCTCGAAGAAGAGTTTTGATGAATGGTGAGAAACTGATGCATGTGAAGCAGGCTTTCAGTGCATGACTGATACAGATGCATTTACTGCTAGCAATACCAAAAAAAAAAAAAAAAAATAACAGAATAAAGAAATTACTAATCGTATCAATTACAGCATGGTACATGGTCCTGTGGGGCGTTGAATATAGTAACAGTAAAGCAGCAAATTACGTCCGAACTCACGTGAGAAGACGTCTTACGATCCCTCAAGTCTCAAAAATAAACCCAAACTTCACATTATCTAATTTATTAATATGTACAAATGTATCATAAAAGCCACTCTTAGATTGAACAATTCATGGCATCTGTAAGAACAAAGGAATGTAATAGCAAGAACAATGAACGCAACGAATTATAAATTTCGAATCATCTTTTTTTTTCATATTTCATTGTTTTGTATCCTCCTTTCTTCAATATCCAAAACAACTGAAATAACACTGATCGTATTTACTTTATAAACCTCACCTCGTAATAGGAAAAACTGCGTTCTGAAGAAGGAGTAAAGTAAACAACTTCCACATTATCACTTGAAAAAACGGGGGGAGGGGGGATCTTTGATTTCTTTGTATAAACGTATTATATCGCGTCTTAGTAGTCGTTCTTTTTATGTTGTATCATTACTGCTACTCTCTCTCTAGCGTTTGATGTACACTGGTGTCCAAAAGTTAAGCATATTTTAAAAAAGACATTTTAGAACAAACGAAAGGGTGAAGAAGAGTAATAAAATAAAGTACAGAAGACATGGGAATACGCAAATGTGAAAATCATAAGGCAATACCATGTGACGAACGATAATGTCATAAAAGGCGAAGCAGCACATTTGTGGAGTTAAGAAAGAGCTGAAAAAATGCGAAAAGCAACATTTCTTGTCGTCATCGCGCCCTGTCAGTAGTAGATTTTATTTTTTATTAAACCAGTACGTCAGAAGGACGGCAAGTGGATATGTTTACATGTGGTCGGATTATCGATGTAGGAATCTGGCCAGACGCAGATAATATTGCCAGAGGCACTTTCGAGAATCAAAATGTTGCCAGAGCCAGTTGGATGAATTTGTGCCAGGTCGTCCACGGATTACAACGGCTCAGGAGAATAAGTATGTGGCGCTAACAGCGAGACGTAACAGGTTTTTTTTTTTTTTTTTTTTGATTGGAGGTTTAACGACCACCGTGAGCAACTCAATGGGCTATAAGCAGTCGCCCGTCCCTAATTTAGGGTCACTGGTTCCAGGGAAGGGAGAGAACCAGTGCCGTAAGACAAACACAACATCCATGCCTGACCGGGATTCGAACCCGGACCCCTTACGGACGAATGATCAGAGGCCAACGCCTTAGACCACTGCGCCACCGGGGCGGCACGTAACAGGTTGATGTCGGCAAAAGCGCTTGCTTTAAAGATGTCTGTGGTATACGGACGAGCTGTTTCAAGGCAAATATTATACAGAAGGTTCAACAAACAAGGATTATACTCGAGAAGACCTGCAGTTTACATCCCACTCACTCCGTCAGCAAGAAATGCCAGGGTACTGTGGTGCAGACTATATCGAGACTGGTACAAAAATCAGTGGGCCGAGCCGATGTTCTCTTCGCCGATGGATCTAGGTTCAGTCTCGAGTGACAGCCGTCGTGTTTTCATCTGGAGAGAACCCGGAACCAGCTATTCCACCCACAGACATCCCAGAAACGCACCATTACAGAGGTGGTAGTGTAGTTGTCTAGGGTGACATTAGGTCCAACGGGCGCACACCGCTCCGTGTCTATTCTAGAGGAATTTTAACAGGTTGGAGAGACAGAGACGAAATCCTTGATCCCTACGTGAGGCTTTTTTCGGGATGCTGCTGGCCGAGATTTCCTGTACGCGAAACCTCATAGAGCTTCTATCGTCGATGATTATCTGGAAAGTGAAAATATTCACTGAATGCCATGGAAAGCGCAGACCTCAACCCGATAGAACATGTGTCGGATGCATTGAGGAGGCACATTGCAGGTCGTCAACCTCTCCAGAACTCCCGAGGATCTCCGACTTGCTCTTTTTCAGGAGTGTCATGTGCTGCCAAAGAGTCTTCTTGTTTCCTTTGTCAATAGCATGAGACATCGGTGTCACACTTGTATCGCTGTAAGAGACCGCACACGCCAATTTTCCGCAAGCATTTCAGTACAAAATCAGAAATGCCTGCAGAAAATTCTCGCTGTTTTTACCATTTTGCACTATTGGTACATTTTCTTGGTTTATCATTTTTTATGTGATTTGTACTACGCATTTAGTTCCTCATTAAGATATTTATGCGTAGTAAGCAATGTATTTCATTATGCCTTCTTGTTTTTGAAATCTTACACTTTTTGTTGATTATGCTTAACTTTTGGACACCCGTGTATATTCCGTTAAGTACGTAGAAAACTTGCATATGATCAGCATATCTTTTTTCGGGGTTTAACAACCGCCATGAGCAGTTTTAAGGATTATAAGCAGTTGTCCGTTATTAATTTGGGGCCACTGGTTCCAGATATTTTTGGGCAGTGCCGACTTATGACTTATCCGGACTTGGACCCGTGCCCATCGTGGACGAATGGTGAAAAGCCAAAGCCCAGACGTCTAGCTCACTGGGGCAGCTAATATATTTTTCACTTAGCTTGGGTTCCTAATGATTTTTGCAAATCGAATTCAAATAAAATCATTTTAAAACTGTTATTTTATGTGTAACCCAGAGGATTAACTCCTGACGGAATCCGTAAACCTAAAAATATTATAATAAAATATTTTAAGATGGAATGGGAGTGAAATATTTTCGATTCAGGATCGTATCACGCAGCTATAGGAATTTGATTCTTGTGTGATTTTCTGGTTTGCACCGGGTTAGAAGTAGCAAATGATAAATTGTTACCCTAACACTGATATAAATGATTTAGAAACAGCAAACAATTTCGTTTTGTCTTCATTTACGTTATCTAAATGACATAAATTAAACAGCAGAGCACAAGAATATAGGACTTGCGCTTCAGAACTGAACCTTTCAAAGCGAGACTTGGATAGGCGATTTTCGCAAAACCTATGTACCGGTTGGACAAAAGTTAAGTGCGTGATTGGATATTCATTAGAATGAAAAAAAGAAGAAACATTGTCATAAAATACAGGAAACATGATCGTATCGTTTCCTTGTCGTTTCCTGTCCGTTTTAACGACAATTTGATAGCTCATTTGTAATTAATGAAAGAAAGAAAAACTGACTGCACATTCCTCTTCCTGGAAACGACGATTTTCACGATGATTTATGAGTTTATTTAGGTTACTGCTGCTCCTGCCTGCAACAATTCTTCAGGCACTCTAACTCGGTGTGATAACACAGCTGAACAATCTTGGCAATTTTACGAAATCGTGCGATTAGTTATATTAGCTTTCATTCTCGGAACCACGATAGATTATTTTCCAATACTTTGTACAGTGGAACCTCGGTTGTACATTTCTCAGTTATACGTTTTTCATTTTTACACCTAACTTCTGCGATAGTCTCGATATTTTAGTGTAGTTTTTATCGCTTTTTAACTAGGTTAATAACACATTTACACCCATTTTGCGATTATACGTTAAAATTTGAATTTCCGATTATCTGACTGCACATTTTTATTCGTTTATTCATAAAATGGATTTTTTATTCGTTTGTATGTAACCCGGTATGTTACAACCTTAAGAGAAATGAGATAGCGTCGTTGTGTTTCTTCTTGATGCAGCCAAAGCTGATCCCATCAGAAAAAGGTATGCTGTTTACTTTCGATTTGGATGAAACACTGATTTCATATTTCATGACTCACATACGTATGCGTTATTAAAAATTGATAAATCTCTGGGACGTAATTTTGTAGCTCAACTGTTTCGTGGCTTAGAAGAAAAGAATCCTAAACGTTCCGTCAGTATTCAACATTCTGGTTCCAAATGGATGCACTCGGGATCCGCAGAAAAAAAAAACGTTAATACACGAGTTCCATACTGAAGCACTGGTCTCTGATTTTTAGCTCCAGGGATTTCACTTAATCAGAATCGTTTTTAGACAGATACAGCTGTCGAAAGAGAAGTTGGATTTTCAAAAGCTTTATGAGTTTTGCAATGCGGTAAAATACACAGTCGAGTCACATTATTTTGACCACCTCCTACTTTTGACGTCAACAGCTCGTAGCCAATGAAAGAAGGCACGTGTCGTGAGCTGGCTTGGAGGATATATAAGGTATGCTGTAGTCATTCTGAAAACATGTCACTCATTGCTGTCATGGATAAAAGGAGCGATTTATCATATTTGCAAAAAGGGATGATCATCGGCTTTTGGGCCAAGGGCGGCAGTATTTCTGAAACAGCGCAGTTTGTGAACTGTGGTCAAAGTGTATCGTGATTGGATAAATGGACACCATTGAGAATAAGCGATGTGGAAACTGCGGAGCACCACGTGCCATCGATGTGAGAGGTGAACGTGGGCTTCGAAGATGCGTGAGGGCCGATCGATACGCTAGAGTGGAGCAACTCACTGGCCGAATAAACCAGGGTGCTACCGGAAGTGTGTCTAAAATGACAGTTAAGCGAACCCTGCTGCGTATGTGGCTGTGATGCAGACGGATGGTCACTGCACCTATGCTAACGAAGGTGCATCGGCAGAAAAAGCTTACATTTGCACGGCAGTGTCGGAATTGGACATATGCTGATTGGCAAAGCTCCGATGAATCACGTTTGCTGCTTTATCGAACGGATGGACGTTGGCGTATAAGGCGAGAAACATCGGAGAACAAACACTCTTCAACCACTGCTGGCAGAACACAAGCTGGTAGGGGCAGTGTTATGGTCTGGGGAATGTTTTCGTGGCATTCTCTGGCTACACTCATACATGTGGAAGGCACTATGGACCGAATTCATTATGAATCCATCATTGCAAACCACGTACACCCATACATGCTGATTGTCTTCCCTGGGGCGGATGGGATCTTCCAGCACGGCAATACGACGTGTCACACAACTAGAAATGTCCGAGAGTGGTTGGAAGAGCACGATGACGATTTCAAAGTACTTCCCTGGACCCCTGATTCCCCAGATTTAAACCTAATTCAGCATCTGTGGGACCTCCTCGATCGTGTTGTTTGCTCTATGGATCCTCCATCACGCACCCTCCAGCAGCTGTCAGATGCACTGCAGTCAGCATGGCCCACATACCTGTGAATACCTTTCAACACTTTATTGAGTCACTCCCAGCCCGTCTAGTTGCTGTCCGTGCTGCACGCGGCGGTTACTCTGAATATTAGCTGGTGGTAACAATAATGTGACTCGATCGTATATATTACAATTTGTAGCGCTGTTTTTTTATGCTTTCCAACCGTAGGTTGAAGAAGCGTATAACCGATATAGTCACGTTCCTTTCGAGCTCTGTGTTTGTGCCCAGTTTTTGGAAGTATATAGTCAGTGTTTGTTCCTATTTTTGTGTTCCCCTTCAAGAAGAAGATCTGTACATTCTTTTAGCTCAGCTCCCAAGTCGGTGAGTTGCATATTTTGTTTGCATTCAGCGTTTTATTATTTTCGATCAAGCTGATCGATCCTTAAGTTAATCCTCGCCATTTTCAATGGCAGGCACTGAGAAGGGTGATGTCCACGCCCACATCAGTTATGCTCATTCAACCTCCTCCTCCTCCTCACTCTCAGGAGACCAATCAGCATTTATGCACGTCGGAGACGTCATACGCATTCAAGATGTGACGCGCGACTCCTCTACAAAAGCTCAAGCTGATATCCCTGTCCAGGAGAGTGACGTCACCTTGACGCACGTCCCTGGTTCATTTGCCGAAGCTATGGATGTGACCGATTGCACGGTTGCGTTGCCTTCAACTGGCTCAACTCAGTTTACCAAGCCGCTACCAGCAATCAGCACTGTGTCGTATCCTTCCGCTGCCAACTCTATGTCTCTCACTTACTCCAAAGTGACCTCCGGAGCGAGAGTTCCTTCCAAGTTTATTTCTCCCGTTTTTCCTGACTCTTACGTCAGTGTTGAGGGTAGTTCTGCCACCATCGATATCCCAGAGGATTCCCCAGCCGGGAAACAATTTTTCTCCACAATGGATTTCGGTGTCTGTTTTGATGCATTATCAGACACGAAACTCGAGGAATATAGTATTGCCCTAAAGAAGATACTTCCTACAGGAGCTTATATCACTCATATGGCTCGAAAGCCACGGGCCGTATTAGTGTATTTTGCCCGTAAAGAACATGCAGACCTTGTGATGACTGCTGGCTTATCCATCAAAGATGTGCATCTTCTGGCTGAACCTGTGGCGCAGCGACCTATCCAGGTCACTTTCCACCCAGTCCCGCCTGAAGTCTCAGTTGTCGCTCTATGCACTTTACTCAGCAAATTTGGTCGAGTGGTTGGACCAATAACGACCCTTTCGGCGGCGCCCAGAGATCCCGATGACAAATCCATTGCAGGGTTTCGTCGAAGTGCCCGTGTCATATTTCCGTCGGACGATCATCTGCTTTCGTGCCCGAAGATCCTAACCGTACGGTGTGGCCAGCAACGTCGGAGAATCGACGTCATTACCTCCTTGCACTGCACGCTTTGCCATGGCGAAAACCATCTTCGCGTGCACTGCCCACATCAAGTTCCACCGACTCCGACTGGCGCTCCTACAGGTACTGTTCCTACCTCGAAGCGTACTACACCATCTACTTCAGCACAGCAGGCCTCGGAGCCAAGATATGATCAAAAAGTTCGCTTACAGACGTTGGTCAACGCAACGCTCCCACAGCCGCTTCCTCTTTTTCACTAGAGGACTTTCCTACAATTGCCTCCTCACTCCCACAACGTCGTCGCTCCACCACTGAGTCCCTTTCAGAAGGTTTACAACCAGCTATTATCACTGGAACCTCCAAAACAGCTGATGTGGAGTCCGTTGGTCCAGAGACGCAGTGTGAGGATGAGACGACCGAGCCTCCACTGAAGCGCCGCGGCTCTGGCCGCAGCAGGCGAGTAGCGAAGAAGCAAAACTCTACTTCACTTCGTTCAACCTCCCTCTCCAGCAGTTCTCCTCGACACACCTCGCCAGTCGAAGTCTCCTTTCCCACGGTCGAAGAGTTCGCTGCATTTCTCCAGACAGCCAATATACCTCCCGTACCACTCTCATACATTGATCTCCATACATACTTAACGAATCCGACAAGCTACGCAATAGCGCGTGCCTTAGCAGTCAAGAATCCATCGCTTCGACAACTTGTGCCGGAGCAGATCTTCAATGTGTCGCATTTCTGCCGCCAGAATGTTCCCACCCATCCGTGGGCACAAATCTTCTATAATCGTCTCAAGTCTTTTCCTCCAGCTCTGAAAGATCTTCAGCTAGAGGCAAGGAACCCCACAATTCAAGATCGTGTCACTTAATTGCAGGGGATTCGCTTCCCCCTCAGCAACTCTCTGGCATATGAAGACCTCAACCTGTTGGGGCTGATATTCTCCTCCTTCAAGAGACAAATTGCAAACCAACTACCGTCTATTCTCGATGGCGCCAGTGGAACTTTGTGTTTCATCACGCCTATGGACTAACATCTCATAGCTGTCTTGCCATCGGCATTAGTCATACTCTCAATTCTATTATCACATCCCTCTCTGTGCGAAATATTTGTCGAGATCTCTTACAGCATGCATCCTTTACCATCGCGTCTTCCAGATATCATTTATTCAAAATCTATATTCCAAGCACTACAACACATTTATCAATTCTCTTCACGCGTCTTTGCAGAGCACTCGACCGTATCCCACCGTCAGACCATGTTCTCGTTGGTGGGGATTTTAACTGTACCCTGGATCCTCTTCTGGATAGGTCTTCTACAAATAGAGAGCGCCGCCATGCCCTGGCGAACCTGCTCCAGACAGTTGTCACCAACAAAGCTCTTCATGATGTACATCGGCATATTCATCCATGGTCGACTAATTACACTTGGCGCTCCTCTCATGCGCAAAATCCTTTCTTAGCCCGCCTTGACAGGTTTTATGCCTCCAGTACTCTACTTCCTGCCGTGACAGAATCGAGTGTGCATCCCACGGCTTCATCTGACCACTGCGCCATTGCCATCATAGTCCATACTGCACCATTCAAACCCAGGATAATTCGCCCGTGGACATTTGATGATGCACTTCTCTCCGACCCGGCATTCTGCTCTTCGGTCCGGTCATTCCTGATTGACAGACGACCGCAGCTTCAATCTGCACTCTGCGGATTAAATTCTTGGTTGGAGATCAAGCAACAGCTCGTTCTGCATGTCCGAAACTACTCTTTCCAATTAAAGACACTCCAGAACATGCTCCTAGACTATGTTCGTTCAATGCTATCCATGCTCAGCCTCAGTGATCCTCTCTTCTCCTCCTTTCAAGAAGAGCTCCGATCTCTTCTCACTCCTCTGGCGCAACAAGCTCTCCGCCGACTTCGTTTGCAACACCTGACGCCGGATGCTCACAACTATGAGTTCCTGACGTCGGTGGAAAACACCCAACGAGCTTCGTCCATACTTCATCATCTACGCCTTTCTTCTGGAGAGGTATCAGATGAGCCGATTGCGCTTTGTTCCCATGTCTGTCAGTACTTTTCCATGAAGTTCAGTGAACCTTCTCAACCATCCTCTGCAGCAATGGATTCTCTCCTTTCTAATCTACCTCAGGTTCCCCCCATCTCGTTTCTTCTCTTCTCCTTTCCCCCACGCCCTCTGAACTAAACACTTCATTCTCTTCTCTGAATTCTAGTGCCGCTCCGGGTCCGGACGGCCTAACCTTTAGCTTTTATAAAACTTTTCTGCCTCTTCTTCTTCCGTTTCTCCTATCCGTTTTCTCTGCTGCCTTTACTTACTCTCCTCTCCCGAGGAGATTCACAAATGCATACGTTGCCCTTTTCCCCAAGAAAGGTGATCTCCTTGACTTGGTGAACTGGCGCCCAATTTCCCTACTGAATCTCGACTACAAACTTTATACCAAGCTTCTTTCACAACGACTAAATCCCATCCTCACTTACATCCTCTCCCCTAACCAGACTTACACAGTTCCCGGCCGTTCCCTATCTCACAACATCCATCTCCTGACTGATCTAATTCACCTTGCGCGCTCCCGCTCTGAACCCCTCTCCCTCCTCTCTTTAGACCATCAGTCCGCCTTTGATAATATCTCCCACACTTATCTCTCCGCCACACTTCTCCGATTTGGATTTCAGCCTCCGTTTATTTATCTCCTCACCTCCCTCTACCAGGACGCCAGTTTCCAGGTCAAGTTGCCCACCTTTCTTACAGCACCAATCCTCTTCCGCCGTGGAGTGAGGCAAGGCTGCCCACTCTCCGGTCAACTTTTCCCTATAGCCTTAGAACCATTTCTCCGCTCCGTTCAACGCTCCTTTCAAGCCACCCTGCCGCCACTCATCGCCCGCACGAGACACCATGTCACCACTTCCGTGGCGTATGCAGACGACGTTACCTTCTGTATACGCCTGGATTCACAGTTCTCTTTACTCCAAAGTCTTTTCGCCGATTACGCCTCCTGCTCCGGAGCTGCGATTAATACAACCAAAAGCACAGGCCTGTGGTGCGGCTCATGGGTTGACCGCTTGGATTCCCCATGGGGAGCGCACTGGTCTTCGGCCTCTCAACGTTTCCTTGGCGTACATCTTGGCGTCCCAGGTGAAGCCCCCAGCACAACGTGGAATACCATCCAGCCACGCCTTCATCGGTCAACTGCGTTTTGGCGAAAAGCGCAGTTCTGCACCTCATATTTTCAACGTGCACGTCTTGCGCAAACCTATCTTCTCCCCATGTGCACACATTCCTGGCTTGCTACTAAATCCCCCTTCTTCGTCTCAATGATATCACTCGCTGCTTCACCTCAGTTATCTGGACCGGACACCACTGGCTCAGTGCCCCCAAGCTCAGCCTTCCTCCTGACCAAGGTGGCATTGGCCTAATTGATACACGACTGTACTATCAAGCTCTCCGGATTACTTCGTTCCTCCGTCTTCATACCTCACCTGTTGCCGGCGCCGTTACCGCAAGGAATGTCATCACCTCTTCGAGCAACACTAATTTCACTTTCACTTCTTTCATTCTAATGGACCTCCGTACTACCACTCACTCTCGCCTTCCTCTTGCCTTACGGGAGACTCTTACCTTTCTCCGCTCTCTCCCGCTCACTCGATCCCCACCCGATTCTCCCACTGAACTCCTTGCCGAACCCCTGTTCTTCTCCTCTCTTCTTCACCCCCTCATCTTTCATGCTTCGCCTATCCTTCTTGGCTCCGAGTCGGAGTTGTAACCGTCAAAGACCTTGTAATCTCAGATCTGTCCTGGCGACCCTACGCCAGCCTCCGACCCACCGTTCTACTTTCACCTTCCTCTCGCTCTGTCTATGACTCCCTACTCTCTACCATCATTGCTAAGTTTCCTCATCTCGCAACCACCACCGGCCTGACCTTTGTTCCTTCCGCCTCCCTCCCCTTACTTTCTTTCTTTCAGTCGGCAGATCTACAATTCCACTCTCCTCTCTTTCAACCTCAGTTCTCTATCGGTTACTTTTAAAATCCCACTCTCCTTCTCCCCTTCACATTCCTGATGTCTCCCAATCCTCTCTCACCGCTGTCTGGTCTGCCACCCTTTCTCCTCTATCAGCTCCTCTTGAAATAAACACTCACTGGCTTTTTCTCCACCGCCGTCTTCCCGTTCCATCCATCCTCCACCGCATGACCATTCTTGACTCACCTCTTTGCCCCTTCTGTGCTCAAGAAGCTGATGTCTCTCACGTTTATCTACATTGTGTCATTCTCCTTCCACTACTCCATCTTGCATTTTCCATTGCTCAGCGTTCAGACACAACTGATCTTCCTTTCGATGCCTATAAGACACTCCTCCTGCAGGTCTCTCCGCCAGTCAAGCTTCCACCCATCTGCTCATATATTTTCATCCTGGTGAAACACGTCATTTACGTATTTCATCAGCGCTGCCGAGATATCTCATCTCCTTATACCATCTACCAAGCTTCTGTGGAACTACTGTGCCACTTTCGGGAGCGTCTCCTCTCAAAACTTCGTCTAGAGAACCTTGTGGCCGTTGCCCAACAGAGAGAACAACATTTCCGTTCCACCTGGTCTCCGGCCGCTTCTTGGTTCGCCGGCATGCCAGCGACGTTGCAACTGACTGTCGGTAGTTTATAACCTCGTTGCTCCTAGCTCTGTTGAACTTCAGTTAAACGTGCATGCTCACCATTGGTTTTTTGGAATCAAACTTCAACATAAAGCTTATATCTTCTAACAAATGTGAATATTATATGCACCATACTGTACAAATGTATATAGTCTTACTTGTTTTCTCTTTGATTATCATTTTTTCTACCAGTACTAAGACATCGTAATTCCGTTTGCCTTAGGTTTCACATTGTCTACTTTGTCATCCACAGTTCTCCTTTTGTACAGTGCTTCATTATAATATTCTCGTTCTGTTATTTGTCAGCACTATAATATACTTATGCTTCGAGACGAAATGTTTCGACAATCTCTCTTATTGTTCTTGTGCAAAATGCCTGTACCTCTTACCACGAGGCTCCTTTGTGAATCAATACATCGTGCTGTATATAATGTACATAAAATTTTAGAGTTTGTATATTTTAGCGTACAATATATGTATCAGGACGCCCATGTTCGCCTCCTGAACATAACCTTGTTAATAAAATTGTGTTGAACTGAAGAAGCGTATATGCTCCAGCTTTGCCCGTCTGTCTGTCTGTCTGTCCGCACGATAAATTACGTTAAAATGGTTCGATTTCGATGAAATTTTAGTATGCGGTAGGGAACCACCTGGGGATGAACCCTATTGAAAATGGATGAAATGGGGTCAAAGGTCAGGACATACGACCGGGATCCATTCCATTGCCTTTATGCGTCATAACTTGCGTCAAAATGGTTCGATTTCAATGAAATTTTAGTATGTGGTAGAGGACCACCTGGCAATGAACCTATTGAAAATAGACGAAATAGGGTCAAAGGTCAGGACATAGGAGTGGGATCCATTCCAATGCCCTTATGCATAATAACTTGACTAAAAATGCTCCTATTGAGACAAAACTTTAGTATGTTGTTCCGAATACATGCGGAATCAGTTCTGTTGAATATCATCGAAATGGGGTCAAAGGTCAGGTCATAGAAGCGACATTTATTTACAGCCATTATCCTCATAACTTGAGTAATATCTTGAATAATGATTTCTGGTATGTTGGAAAGCGTATCATAATCAATGCATTGCATGATTTTACTAACTTGTCTTCTTTCACCGCAAATTCTGCTATAAATAAATCATTAATAAACTAATAAAATGGACTAATAAAACTTCGACTAATAATAAATTATCTTATACTCCTTTACACAGTCGTATCAGAATAATATGAACACCCCCTGAATCACATTGTACCCGCCCTGGCGCGTCTCAGAGTGTACGTGACAAGGTCTACCACACGGAGATATAAGCGGCCGGCCATGACAAATGAGCCATAGTGTATAACGTGACACAATGGGAAGAGGTAGGAATGATCATCGGCTACAGCGCCAAAGGTGGAAGCATCTCAGAAACAGCAGACTTCATGGGCTTTTCGCGAAGTGCTGTAATGAGGGTACACCAAGAATGGACCGCTGGTACACCGAGTACCTGCCGACGCCATAACTGCGGAGCTCCAAAGGCTATATACCCCAGAAGAGAACATCACCTCCGTCGACTGGGAAAGGTCAATCGATGCGCAACAGTGCAGCAATTGGCCACGGAAATAAACGACGCTGGGGCACCCAGGTACATGTCCCAGATGGCAGTAGAGCGAACCCTGTTACGCGTGGGTCTCCAGAGTGGACGCTGTGTCAAGACTCCCATGTTAACCCAGGGCCATCCGCAACGACGCCTGCAGTTCGCATGGGACTACGGTCATTGGACAATGGAAGAGTAGGAAAAGGTTGCCTTCTCCGACGAATCGAGGTTTCTACTCCAGAGAAGTGACGAGCTATGGCGGATACGGCGTCAGACACACAAGAACCAACACCGGGATAGCCTTGTCGGTCATGTACAGGCCAGCTGTGGCAGCGTGCATGTCTAGGGGAATTTTTTACTGGTATGACCTGGGACCGCTCGTACCACTAGATAAGTCCCTGATGACTACCAGTCCATCCTCGCTGACCACATGCATCCCGTCATGTGGGACGTTTACCCTGGTGGTGATGGTGTCTACCAACCGAACAATGTGCCCAGCCACGTCGCTAAGGAGGTGCGTGACTGGTTCCAGGAACACGACGGCGATGTCGCCCGATCTCAACCCCATAAAGCACTTGTGGGACTATTTGGATCGACAGGCTCGACGTGTCGACCCACAACCACGACATCTCCGGGACGTCCGTGCTTTTCTGCAGTCCGAATGGGCACGTGTGTCTCGGACAACCTTCCAGGGCCTCATTGTGTCCATGCCACGCCGTCTCGCAGCTGTTGTCTGGGCCAAGGGTGGTTAATCCCATTATTAGGTAGGTGGTCATATTATTCTTATACGACCGTGTAAAGCATAAATTTTACAATAGTTAGCATTTTGAAATTTCGTCTCGACGTTTTATAAGGCCATCCCCTAACAAATTTCGTGTATTAGATTGTTGCAGGTGAAATGCCGGAATATTGATGGAACTTCAAACACCCAAAATACGCTACTAAATAATTTTTATTAATCAAATCATTGCCACCAGTAACACAATATTGCCAACGTGATACTGTAAGCTTCTGTATGCCGTCGGATTTCAGAATGCGACAAACTAAAGAATGCAATTTTAATTGATGTCGGATTGGAAAACGATTTACCTTGTAAAAAGGTATCTATTTACTTGAAGAAATGATAGCCCGTAGAGGACATATCAGGGAACAAGACGGACAAACCTCAACTCTTGCAGCTACTATTAGATCATCTGGCATGCAACGTGGGGTCCGGGATTATCATGGAGAAATATGGGCCCATGGCGACTGACTAATGCCAGCTGTTCAGAGGATAGTTCTCCATGTATAATGTCAAGTTCTTGGCAATACCTACCAGTTGTGATGTTTTGACCAGGTTGCAAAGAGGAGCGGATCACACCAAGCTGCGGACCACCAAACGTTAGCCATCGTCTTCTTGGGAGGGAGTACCAGCTTTCAGGCGTATTTTGGGGATCTATCGAACGTCTGCGACTGTCATACAGCATCCACTTCTCGTCACACGTGACGGAACGCCTCAAAATATCGTTCGTTTGATTTCAAATAAACAGAGAAGAGAGCAGGCATCAAATCGTCGTGTTTTGTGCTGTTTCTTCAACTCATATGGAACCATCTTCTTCACGTCGCCTATGGCCATTAAATGTCGGGAAATGGTTGCATGCGTACTCAGTTTCTCGCTAAGTTTTCGTACCATTTGATGTGGATCGGATTCAACCAAAGGCTCCAACTGGGCAGCACTGACAGCTCCTTCTGGTCTACCACGTGGTTCATTTTCGGGTCTCATATTGCAGGACCGAAATTTAGCAAATCAACGCAGTGTCTTACGTTCACTCACGGCGCCTTTTCCAAATGCTGCGAGCTGCTTCCGGTGCACGGTGTCGAAGTTTAAACTCATGTAAGGAAATAACACGGCCCGGTGGCGCAGTGGTCTAAGCGATGGCCTCTGATCATTCGTCCGAACGGGGTCCGGGTTCGAATCCCGGTGACGCATGGATGTTGTGTTTGTCTTACGGCACTGGCTCTCTCCCTTCCCTGGAGCCAGTGACCCTAAATTAGGGACGGGCGACTGCTTATAGCCCATTGAGTTGCTCACGGTGGTCGTTAAAATTTCAATCAAAAAAAAAAAAAAAAAAAAAAAAGAAAGAAAATAACACGAATTTGACTCTGATCCACATTCGTCTTCATTGTAGCACAATCATTTTTGTGGGCCGCCCCGGTGGTACTGTGGTTTAAGCGTTAGCTTGTGACCATACGTCCGAGATGTGGTCCGGGTTCGAACACCGGTGAGGCATGGATGTTGTATTTGTCTTACGGCACTGGCTCTCTCCCTTCCCTGGAACCAATGGCCCTAAATTAGGGACGGGCGGATGCTTATAGCCATTGAGTTGCTCACGGTGCTCGTTAAACCCCCAATCAAAAAGAAAAAATCAATCATCTTGGAAGTGATGCCACTGACGAAATGACCAGTGCTTTGTCGGGAGTAGCCTTGATATTTTAAATATGCATATCACATGTCATCGCCTGATGCGTTAATTCCTAAATTACCTGTCAACGGCACAAGTCTGCAAAATCTGACATTTCGTCTGCAGCAACCTAATATTTGCTCCCTTGGGATCAAGGAATCCGCTATATACGTCGCTTAGCTGTCGTAGTAAACTGTTTGTTATTAACGTGCACACCGTAGATACGTGGAGTTCTTGCAAATTAATACCCTTCAACTATATAAGGGTGCTGTCAAATACGCCAGTAAAATGTCTTCGCAAGCATTTGCCACATTGTACGTTTACCTGTGCGTAACGATGTATAAACGAAAGGTGCTGAAATTTTCGAGCGTGTAATGTTTTTGGTAGGTAACTACGCTGAAGTAGTTGCAACGGAATTGCAGTCCGTGTTCGTACGCAAGGGCAGTAAACTGTGAGATTTTATGCTTTCCAGTTGGCAAAAAATTCTCAAAATCCAAAATGAAAAACAAATAAAAAAAAATTAAACAGGAAAATGGGCAATTTGCTCCTGCGCGGTCAATGGTTTTATTGTGGTGTGGATACAGACAAAAGATTCACCATTTGTAGAATAGCGTATATATGGGTAGCGTTAATACCTTCCGGAAATTACCGGGTACTGGCCCCCCGGTAATAAATAAGGGCGCCTTCCTCCCCCTTTCTACCTCGCTTCCGTGTGACTTTCCTATCGGGCACTCTAGCCCAAATCTCCTAGCTTCCTATTTCTAAGGGTTGTTTAAGACCTGGGGTCAGACACTCCCTTCCTAAATTCTTCTACATATGATCTGATCTCTTCCGGAAATTAAAAAGAAAAAAACACAGGAAGAAAAATTTTGTTATTTTAAAAGATAAATTATATTTAATGCATTTTGCCATAAGACAATGATATTTCATCTTCTGGAAACCAATTTATGCTGCGTTCAAATTTTCTCGATCGGTTGAACTACATTCGAAGAACCAGACACCTGATGAAATGACATCCTTTTCGTTGTTTGACATTAAAAAAAAATTATAGACAAAAACTTGCTCAACTCTTTCGAATCTGGCACAGTTAGTTCCTTTCCTTCTTTTTCCCCCCTCCTATAGCGTTGAATAGACTGTCTAGATCAAAAAATGCCATCATACAAGGCCACTTTGACCTCGCAATTTTGTCTTTTCACGGGCTCTAGACAAGGGAGTATTTAGAGGGAGGCCAAGCAGCTTTGCACCCCTGCGAAAGTGTTTCTGTTCTTTGTTAAAACGCGACTTACATTAGAAAAAATGCTTTAGTTTAATAAAAATGTACAACTTAGATTAGAAAATATGCTTTAATATTTGTTCTCTATTTTTCACTAACTTTTATTTTGTCCTGATTGATTTCAAAAACAAAACTTTAGTTTTCTGTCGTCCCTCAACGAAAAAAAATTCTATATACGCCCTTGGGGCTCTAAATAACTTAATCAGAGCTCTCCGATAACAAATAATCTCAATTTGTAAAGGTGATCTGGCACCAAATAAAAGTTTGCTGAATTTTTTATGTATTGTAGAATTACGTTGCTGCTTGAATACTTCAACATAGCTAAAATAGCAAATACGGCTCCTATTCTAAGCACATAATGAAAATGAGCTACTACATAATAAGTATCATGAAGAACGATATCCAAAGAAGAATTTTCTGGAATGAAATTTAATAGTGTGCTGAATATAACTTTGCCACCCCTGTGGCGCAGTGGTTTCAGTTTGGGCTATTACTGCGATCCGTACGGGTTCGAGTCTCGGATGAGGCATGGATGGTGAGCTTGTCTTACGGCATTGGATCTGTTCCCTCCCTGAAACAAATGACTCTAAATTAGGGATGGGCGACTGGATGTACCCCGAGAATTTTGCTCGTGCTGTTCGTTATATATATATATATATACACTGACGGAAAAAAATCCCAACACCACGAAAAAATAGTTGTAGAGGAATGAAATGGCGGCAATACATTTGTATAGGTGACATATTTAATCGATTAAGGTTTCAAGATCACAGCTTATTGTAAACGCGAGAAGAGCCATTTTAAAATGTGAAATGCTGGTACATTAATAACCGGTGTAACCGCCAGAATGTTGAATGCAAGCACGCAAACGTTCATGCATTGTGTCGTACAGGTGCTGGATGTCAGTTTGTGGGTTGGAGTTCCATGCCTGTTGCACTTGGTCGGTCAATACAGGGACGGTTAATGCTGGTTGGGGGGGACGCTGGAGTTATCGTCCAATGATGTCCCATACATGCTGGTTGGGGGTGACGCTGGAGTTGTCGTCCAATGATGTCCCATGTCGACACTCTGTAGAGCATGTTGGGTTACAACAGCGGTGTGCGGGCGAGCGTTATTCTGTTGGAAAACACCCCCTGGAATGCTGTTCATGAATGGCAGCACAACAGGTTGAATCACCAGACCGACGTACAACTGTGCCGTCCGGGTGCGTGGGATAAACACGAGAGTGCTCCTGCTGTCATAGGAAATTGCTCCCCAGACCATAACTCCAGGTGTAGGTCCAGTGTGTCTCGGCCGCAGACAGGTTCGTTGCAGGCGCTCACCTGGCTTCCTTCTAACCAACACACGGTCATCACTGGCACCCAGGCAGAACCGGCTTTCATCAGAAAACACAGCAGATCTCCACTCCGTCCTCCAATGAGCTCTAGCTTGACACCACTGACGTCGCAAACGGCAGTGGTTTGGAGTAAGTGGAATGCGCGCTTCAGGGCGTCTGGCTCGGAGCTGTCCTTCAAGTAACCAATTTGTAACAGTTCGTTGTGTCACTGTGGTGGCAACTGCAGCTCGAATTGCTGCCGCAGGCACAGTACGATGTGCCACGGCCATACGCCGTACACGGCGGTCTTCCCTCTCACTAGTGCCACTTGGCCGACCGGAACCCGGTCTTCTTGAGGCAGTACCTTCCCTTGACCACCGCTGCCAACAATCATGCACAGTGGCTACATTCCTGCCAAGTCGTTCTGCAATATTGCGGAAAGAAAATCCACCTTCTCGTAGCCCTATTACACGACCTCGTTCAAACTCCGTGAGCTGTTGATAATGGCTTCTTCGTCTTCTTAAAGGCATTCTTGACTAACATCAACACCCTACGTCGAATCGCAATGATAACTAAAGCTCACGAACGTTACAGCGCGTATTTACAGCAAACCTGCTTTGCATGTTCCGAGGGCGCTACTAGCGCCACACGTATGCGCCGAGCGCGAAATTTGCATAGACGTTATCTTACAAAAGTACTCTCACCGCCTACCAACTGTCGTTTATCTAACACAACCCCTTCTTGGTGTTGGGTTTTTTTTTCCGTCAGTGTATATATATGTGTGTGTGTGCCTGTGTGTGTGTGTGTGTGTGTGTGTGTGTGTGTATGTGTGTGTGTGTGTGTAAACGAACCAATATGCACTATATTGACAAAAGTCACCGGACACCTAGAAGAGAAACACAACATAGCATTTATTGAGATACATTAGTACGGTGTCGAATTCATCCCATAGGTGTTCTATGGGATTAAAATCAGGGCGCTGTGCTGCCCAGTCCGCACACGATACAGAATTATCGTCAAACCACGCCGTAACAGTCCTTGCTTTATGGCTCGGTTGATTATCCTGCTGGTACTAACAATGCTCGGTTCCATAGTATTACCACACAGTTGGTTGGGCATAATTCTCCAGAATATCGAGGTAGACGTGGTGGTTAACAGGTTTGTCCACGATAACCAATGGGCCGGAACCATATCACGAAAAACACCCCCACACGAGTACACTGCCAGCTCCAAACTTGACCGTAGGAACAGTACACTGTGGTAAATAGCATTCCCACGGCTGCCGCCACACCCACTCACGGCCATCAGACTGATGGATCGTGTATCTGGATTCATCAGTCCATAGGACCCATTTCCATTGATCTACGGTCCGCGATAAATGTTCTTTACACCATGCTAAACGACGAGTAGCATTCCGAGTAGAGATGAAAGGCTTATGAGCAGCCGCATGACCACGGTAACCCATGGAATGATGTTCTCTGCGAATGGTAAGTGTACATACCGAGGTTCCAGCATTTTTACTCACCTGTACACTGAGGTCTTGTGCAGTATTCCGTCGATTAGCTGTAACGACTCTCCTGAGGCTTCGACGTCCCCTATCACTGATTTTCTTTTGTCTGTTGGTTCGTTTTGCTGCTTCAGGCATGCCATGTGTTACCCACTTATTCAGTACATCCAAAACATTTGACTTGGGTATGCTTAAACGCCTCTCGGTTTCTCTTATGGGCAACCCACTAATATAACACCCAACAATCTTTCCTTTCTTAAAGTCAGTTCTCTCCCGCCGCGACATTTTCACTCAACTTCACAGTGCAATATGACCGCGGTCAGCTGTAGGCTTGTTTTTATACCGTTTGCAGCTGTACCGACAGCGGATCTTAACAACGCAGCGGATCAGTTCATTTGCTTTGGAAGGGGTGTCCGGTGGCCTTTGTCAATATAGTGTATGTAAACGAACCAATAAGTACCCATCCCCCAAATAGAATGTTTTTTTCTTGGAATACCAAACTTCGATCCCTAAGTGATATTGAGCTCCTGCAGAATTCAAACATTATCTCAAAGTGAACTAAATACACTCAGTAGACAAACATTAGAGATAGGTGTAATGGGCAGTTGACAAGAGTATCCCCGCGCACAGTGGAACAGATCCAAATTGAACGCAGGCGATAAATAGGCAGGTAAG
Organism: Macrothele yani; assembly: GCA_039090855.1. Lineage (NCBI taxonomy): Eukaryota > Metazoa > Arthropoda > Arachnida > Araneae > Macrothelidae > Macrothele > Macrothele yani. Next base: position 59,095,522 of record CM076997.1, on the reverse strand, counting down.
AGGGTACCCCAACGGTGTATCGCAATCGACGGACATGGGTAAACGTGGTGATCTGAGCGACCTTGATCGTGGAAGCATTGTCGGAGCAAGACAGATGGGTCATTCTATTGTTCAAGTGGTAAGAACACTAGAGTTTCCGGGAGCACACATATCAAGGGTATTGTAGGGGGGAGCCTATTGCCCTTGTGCTAATTCCCGCCTCCACTCCGGAGGTCGTCAGCTTACTTTATTAACACCTACCTACACACCAGCAAATCTACTGAGGTTCGTCCATACATAACTTTCGTATGTAAATCTAAGGCCCAGGCGCTCTCACCCTCAGCTTTACTTGGGGTGATCTGCTAATCGAGGAAGGAAGGAAAGGTTTTAACTAAGGCATAAGATCTTAGCTGCAGTAATCACACCATGGTAGAGAATAAATTAATTTATTAAAGCCAATTCAAAGTCTTTGAGTCAGATTTCTCACGATGACGGCTTCGATGAAAGAGTACCTACGGTTTATCTGACTCGACACGATATAACCAGAATCTGTTTTCTGATAGCTGTCCTATCTCTTCCAGCTATCTTCTTTCGGAATCTATCTGATTCTCTTGGTAAGTTCTACGTACTTTACCGCTGCTCCTGTCGGAAACTTCGGTGCGTCAACGCACCTATCGTACACGAGTTACCGCAACTCAGGGTCTTCCCTGGGGAAGTACTCGGCTTCCCCTCAACATATTTTTCCGGGAGCTCTTGCTCCCATGTCTTAACGCTTCAGAAACGCACTCCTCACTCCTCTCTTTTTGCCCACGTGACCTCCTTCCTCCTCTTCGGAGAATCCCCAGCATTCCTCTCAGTAAGTTGCCCCTAGGCACTGACCTCTGACTTTGCAAATTCCGGATCACTCCAAACTTGAGCCCTCGGGCTAACATGGCTGTCCACTCGGAAGAGCAGCCCTTCTCTGGTGCCCCCACCACGCGTGCCTGTCGTTCTTATTGCATGCCCAGATCTCCCGTGGCATTCCTGTCTCCAGCGTCTCCGCTTGAAACCAGACTCTCTATAGATACATTAATACAATACAAACATCAGCAGTATACTATCATAATAAAGAATATTACAATCTGCCAGACCTACTGGTGACCTTAGACATCGAGCTTTGTCTAGCTCTACTTAGAAAACCTCCAAATGCAGGATTTACAGTAGTCCCTAAAACCCTACGGAACACCATATTTCCGTTTGGGATTGTTCGCCTCGTAATCCGTTGGCGCTATTAAAACCACGTAATGCAGACATCTACAGTATTCATCAATGGCGTTGAAATAAAGAAAGTTATTTCCTGCGTGGGAGAGAGAAGTCCTTCCCCGAGGGAAAATTCCGTTTCTCATCGTCGAACACGTGGCATAGTTTCTTCCCGAATATGCCTAAATTAGCATAAATGTATACACTATCTAATATACAATGAATTATTAATTTTCGCCCTTACAGGTATACTGCGAGTATACCATCGACGGCCGTACCAGTGCCCAGAGATCAAGCAGTGGCAGACCACACGCCATTAATGACCGAGGTCAACGTAGACTATCCAGGCCCGTACAGACTGACAGCTTAGCAAAGGAGGCGGAAATCACATCCATGTTAAATTTCAGAGTTCCAAGCAGTGTCATCGAGCGAACGGTATGGCGCACTGGGCCACGGGAGCCGACGCTCTACTCGTGTGCCTCTGTTGACTGCTAGTCATCGGAAAGTACGCTTCGCCTGGGGCCGGGAGCATCAAAACTAGACCTCTACAGAATTGCACTGCGTCATGCGGTCAGATGAATCTGGGGTTTTTTCTGGGTTTTTTTCAGCTGAAAACAATATTCAATGATGTCTGAGCGTCTGCTTGTGGGAAACAGCCATTGAACTTCATCAGATAATAAAATATTTACCACAGTCTATATCATATACGTTGTATTTGTGCGTGTGTCTTCATGTGAATTTTAATCTTTTTTTATAGATTAGCAAATCTAAATACGCTAAAAAAAAAAAGTAAATCATACAGACCCAAATAATACTCCGCATGCTCCTATGGTCAAGACACCAATCCAATGAATTAATTTGGGCGGCACTTCACACACCTGCAAAGCCAGAAGTAATTCAGAAAAGTGCAGCTTTCGAAAGAAATAACAATGATCTCAGATAAGAATTAAACGAAGAACACTTACTTTGCTGTGTATACAGTTTCCCCCTCAAGTTTATCTGGGATTCTTTATGCATCATAATAAAAAAATCCTCTAACGAGGGAAGCCCCCCCACACCAACCCTCGCCCCAATGATTTTCAATCAATATTAATTTTCATCTCAAACTTAATAAGATAGTCGATATCTCATTATCAGAGATACCGAAATGCTTTAGTAAGCTTGAGGAACGGGATTCGAAATCGGGGTGAGACATGGGATTTTAGTTTTTCTACCGTTCTGGTTGCTTCCCGTCCTTAGAGCTAGTAGCACTGAAGTGAGGATTGTCAGCTTCCATTTTATCTTTTAATTGGAAAATAATCAGTTCAAAATGGATACCATATTGTCTGACTTTTGTTCGGAGTTTCTGCTAAAAGGTGCCTAAAGCTGCGACCTGTGTCCTATGGCAGAAAGCATCAAATTGTTCGATTGTCTTCTACCTTGTTTTCGTTATGAGAATCAAATCAAACACAAGTGTGTTGATTCATCGCGATTCTAACCAGACCGAATTAAAGGGGGGGGGGTGTCTAACGGGGATATAGCCTAAGGGGGCCCACCATTATCATGAGCCCAGGAGGCATACACCGCTTATATAATATTTATACAGGGTGTCTCAAAAATACGCAGCAAAACTGCAGGAATGAGTTCCTCATACGTAGATAAGAAAAAAGGTTCATATTAACATAGGTCCAGAAATGCTTGGTTTCCGAGTTACGAAGGTCTGTCTATGATATTTAACTGTTCACACTACCTTATAGTAATTGTTTAAAATGTCCACCTTCTGCCTCAATACAGGCCTCACATCGATGCTTCATGGACTCGCGAACACGCTGCCAAATTACTGGCATGTGTCGTATTGCTTCACAACCTGCCACAATTCGATTGCGGAGAGTTTCCACATCTGCTACTGGAGTCGAATGCACCAATGATTTTAAATGACCCCACAAGAAGAAATCTAGAGGGTTTAAGTCTGGTGAGCGTGGAGGTCAGGCAGTTGGTCCACCTCTACCGACCCACCGACTAAAAAAATTTCGATTTAAATAATTTCGAGCTAGGTGACTAAAATGTGCGGGAGCACCATCGTGCATAAAGTGTGCTTGTTGACGAATGATCAGCGGTGTGTCGTCCAAGAAATCAGGAGAGTTGTTTTCCAGAAAGTTGTGGTATGCCCGCCCCATAAGTTTGTTGGGAAGTACATGGGCCCAAATAACTTATCACCAAAAACACCCGCCTAGATGTTTAGGCTGAACCGCTGTTGGTGACGCGATACAAGAATTGCATGTGGGTTTTCCTCGGCCCATGCATGCTGACTGTGAAAGTTTAGCATTCCGTCGCGTGTGAACTGTGCCTCATCGGTGAATATCACTAAAGCAGGAAAGTTAGGAGTTGTACCACGCTGCTGCAAGAACCGCTGGCAGAACATAACTCGCGCAGGGTAATCTGCTGGTGACAAGGCTTGTACCCGTTGCAGATGGTACGGATACAGGTGTTATTCTCGCAACACTCTTCAAATAGTCGAACGATGAACAGGCAGTTGCATTGATAATCTGCGTGTGCTGATTCTACGAGTCGCATGCACAACATCCAAAATCTCCGCCTTTACTTCAGGAGCCGTAGATATTGGTCGTCCTCTGTCGACAACACGAGATGTAAAGGTCCACAAAGGCGGCGATGGATACTTTCAAACGTTTTCCTGTCTGGACATCTTCGTCCTGGGAACCTTTCGTGGTACAAACGACTAGCCTCCAGAGCATTGCCATCCGCCAAACCGTACATAAAGTGCATATCCGCTTGTTTCTGATTTAAGTACATGTTCGGAAAGGAAAACCGTCAGATTATGTCAGTACCTTGTGATGCAGGAATTCACCTGCGGGAGATAAAACATTCCTGTGAATAACTGGGAAACCAAGACAGACCTGAGTCAGGTAATATGAACAGTTAAGTGTCGTAGACAGACCTTCCTAACTCGGAAACCAAGCATTTCCGGACATATGTTCGTATAAACTTTTTTTCTTATCTACCTATGAGGAACTCATACCTGCAGTTTTGCCGTGTATTTTTGAGACACCCTCTCTATATGTAGAGAGAAGTAAAATAGTTTTAGTTTTGTCTCGTATGACTTCTACTGTAACACAAACAGAGGCTAGAGGACGAACAGATTTCAAAGCAGTGACTCGTCACTAAAAGTAAACGTTTCTTGTCGCTGTGTTCAGCGGCGTCTTCGAGACAGTTTCAGCTTTTTCACTACCATCCACCCACTCCTCCCTGTTTTCACTTGGAACCGTTAGTGGGCGAAATATACTGTGACTTCACATTGCATAACAAAAAAGTTGCATCAAGAAAAATGTACAATGCTAAATTAATAAAAATTCAAAGACAATATCTAGGAATTTTAAGCTTTTAACTAATGCTCATGTGAGAACAATGGAAAATACAATGACTTTTTATGAAAACTCTGCAGGTAATTTATTAGTTTGAAGAATGCACTACACACACGTTTTAATTATGACAAACATAATTCTACAGTTTCGTGTTTTAACGGACTTCATAATGATTCTCCGTCAAAAGTTCTTTGGGGCCTCGCTCAGATGTCTTTGCCTAGGGTCCCACTAAGACGTTGATCCGGCCGTATTTAAACCAGAACCTGTGTACGCTCTGAAATTATTTCTCTCACCATATTTGTTCTTCGGATGAAATGGATATTTCATTTCGCTTTCACACGCTTACCGTATTCGTAAGAGACGTTAACGCAAAATCCTGGAATTACAACTGGCCATGGATAAAAATTTCAGGTGATGAGAGAAAATTTGGGCATTGTTATTCCATCAATGATCGTAATGTTTGATAGCGACAAGTCTGCATTACTCTCACGATATATGTTGCGCTTTACTTCCGGTTTTGATTTGAGTAAATTATTTTACCTAAGTTTCAAATAGAACTAAACAGAACGTGTTTGCCGAACTCATCTGTAAGGTTACAGTGGTTCAGCCCCTAGAAGTCTATTTCTAATAATGTTTTTCTTCTTTGTATTCATTAATATTAAGCACGATGCGTAAAGCAACGATAAAGTGCACGTGGGGAACACGTGGGTAAATTTCCATTGTACTGTGCGAACACGGCATGGTTGCCGGGTGAAGCGAGCGCATCGCCTGCGGCGATGTTGGCTCAGGGTCATCAATGTATGGCGTCAAGGTCGCCAACGCGTGGACAGCTTCCAGAGGCGGGGGAAGAAACAGGGAGGAGATTAGGAGTCCTATAAATGGGGCGAAAAGTTCTGCTCAAGACCTAGGGACGCGGGTGGCCTAGTGGTCAACGATCATGACTGCTACGGAGAAGACCTCAGGTTCGATAAATATCTGCCATGCGTCGGATGGGCACGTTAAGCCGTCGGCCCCAGGGTAGTGGCCCCCGGTAATAAAGAAGGGCATCTTCCTCCTTTCTACCTTGCTTCCGTGTCACTTTCCTATCGGGCACTCTAGCCCAAATCTCCTAGCTTCCTATTTCAAAGGGTTGTTTAAAACCTGGGGTCAGACACTCCCTTACTAAAATCCTCTACATATGATCTGATCTGATCTGCTCAAGACCTGTCTAGCGGCTTAAGCCCGAGCTCCTGTGCCTAGTAGCGCATTATGGACAGTCTTGACATAATGTTTTGGAATGCGAACGGCATCAGGAATAAACTTGCAAGCTTCCTCAAAGATCATGACATCGACGTTGCTCTTATCTGTGAGTCCAAACTCACACCAAAGATCAAGCGAGTTAGTGTTGCGAACTACCAGGTGTTCCTGCAGGACAGAGATCCGGCCCTCTACAGGCACGCAGCAGGAGATAATGTCATTTTAGTCAGAAATTGTTTAAGTGCATCCATCGCACCCTTCAAGGATCTCAAGGATATTGAGGCACTGGCTGTTAAGCTAAAAACAAGCTCAGGCTTAATTAAATTAGCTTCCGTTTATAACATTCCATGGGAATGTATCTTCTGACGATAATCTTCACATCCTCTTTCTAGAACCCATCCCCACTGTAGTGACTGGTGACTGAAATGCTAAACATCCTGACTGGTTTTGTCGTTCAACCAATAGTGCTTGGGTGGCACTATCGCAACACATTGACAAGCTGGATCTTACAGTTGTAGGTCCGGTCCATCCTACTTGCACCCCGTCCCACGAGGTTGGCGATGTCATTGATTTCTCTGTCCTCCAGTTGGTGAGGCACTTTCATCAGGTATCTGTGGTTTTTGGGCTTGACTCTGATCATGACCCAATCCTACTGAGATTGAACGGAGTCGCAGCCACCCGGCGGGCGATGATGCATACTGATTGGAAGTTGTTCCAGGAAATTATTTCTCAGGTTGATATCGCTCGAACGTCGACAGTGCGGTTCAGGAACTCACTCGTTGCATACAGGCAATCTTGGATCGATGCAGGAAGCGCTCAGCTCCTGCTCGAGACCCTTATGCACTTCCTCCAAGTATTGTCCGGATGATCCGGGAGAAAAACAAGTTCCGGAGGATCTGGCAGCGGTCGAGATCTGCCGACGACAGGGTTCGTTATAACTCGTGTCGACGGTGTCGTGATATCGTCAGGGCAGAAATCCGCGCGTTAAGAGAACTCCAATGGAACGTGATATCGTCAGGGCAGAAATCCGCGCGTTTAGAGAACTCCAATGGAACGTGATATCGTCAGGGCAGAAATCCGCGCGTTTAGAGAACTCCAATGGAACAAGTACCTTCTCAACACGGGTCAACCTCGTCAGGATGATGTGTGGAATATCCTTCGAAAACTCCGGTGTAGTAATACTGTCATACCACCCATTCTCGGTCCACAGGGTTTGGTGTTCGTTGATGACGTGAAGGCTGTGGTCCTTGCTGTTGCCCTGGAAGAGCAGTTCTCCCTCATGACATCCAAAATCCTAGTCACACGGATAAGGTCATGGAGGCTTTAGCTGCATACGATCTTGATGATACACACGAGGTCATCTCGCCTGTTAGTTACCTCGAGGTAACTCGACACATCAAATAGCTAAAGGTGAAGAAAGCTCCCGGAAGAGATGAAGTTTCGGCAAGAGCTGTTCAACTGCTCCCTGAGAGCTGGATTCTGGTACTGGTGGAGATTTCCAACGGGTCTCTCCGGCTGAAGTATTTTCCCAGGGAATGGAAACAGGCAGTGGTAGTGGTGTTGCCCAAACCTGGAACCAATCATACCATACCTGAGGACTACCGTCCAATATCTCTCTTGCCCGTTCTGGGTAAGCTCCTGGAGAGGGTCATCCTCTCTAGGCTTCTAGAGTTCTGTGAAGCTAATGGTGTGATTCCTGACGAACCGTGTGGTTTCCGGGCGAAGCATGTTACGACCCACCAGTTGATCAGACTTACGGAATTCGTTTCTGAAGGCCGAGATAAGAGCGAGTATTCCACTGCTGTCTTCCTCGACATCAGCAAGGCTTTTGATAGCGTTTGGCATGATGGACTCCTACACAAGTTGCAGGTTGTTTGATACCCTCGCCCACTTGTTGAGCTGATTGGCTCGTACCTCAACAGCCGCAGTTACACTGTTAAGATTAACGATGAGCTTTCTTCGGAAAAGAAGATTCGAGCTGCGGTCCCTCAGGGTTCGGTTCTTGGACCAACGCTGTTATCCATTTATCTGCACGACTAACCCAAATCCAAATAAGGGCAGGTCATGATGTACGCAGATGATACAGCTGTTGTCATCAGGTCCCTGAACAAAGGTAGAGCAGTGAAGCTCCTCCAGGACTTTCTCTCTCAGCTGGAAACCTACTACACTGACTGACGGATAAAGATCAATCCGTCTAAGAGCAGTGCACTCCTGTTTTTTGGACCTGCCCAAGGAGTACATAAAAAGCTTATACCTGAATTTTTTTCCGTATTCAAATATTCCGAAAATATAATAACTGCACTGTTAATAAGGTTCTCACATACAGAGTGCAAAAAGAAAGAATATTTTTGTTGTTAAGTGGTTTAAGAGGATTCACAACATAAAAATCACTGAAGTAAAAACCAGAATACGCGTATAAAGACCGCACGGGGTAAAGTCATGCCCTGGTAGCGCCGGGTAAAGTTCACCTAGTTTTAAATTTAGCAACATCTTAATGTTACTCTCATCTCTTATACTTTTTTTAGTCCTGTGCATAGGCGCCTAATATATATGGGGGGGGGGCAAGGTGAATCTTTGCCTTGCCCCACACCTATCACTGATTCACCTTATATATACTGTTCGCCACCCAAAATGCAACACCAAGAAGGAAGCATTCGATTGGCCTGAAATTCGCAGCATGCGTCGCCCGCGAGAGGACATGCAAACGATTAGCATTGCAGGGTATATGCAAATCATGTGCGTCCGGCACGCCACCGAGAAGCACTATAAGAAGGGTGCACAGAAGACGGGGTGTAAGTAGTGGAAGTGTGTTGTGCTGCCGGACTTGTGCGTGGAAAGCTTCCTGATGCCTCGTTGCAGAATATCGCAGTCATTCCAGCACGTTTCGGAGTTCGACATAGGACGAATAGTGGCTTATCGCGACAGCGCTTTATCGCACCGAGACATCGGCGCCCGTGTGGGACGATATCCAGCCACAGGGAGGCGAGTATGGATTCGGTGGGTGCAATAGGGACGGACGGATCGACGTGAGCGATTGCCGCAGCTGCGGCACACCACCGAACGAGAGAACCGGCATGTTGTGCGGCGGGCATTGACGGCTCGCACCGCCACATCACGAACGTTAGTGCAGTAATTAGGGTGCGTTGCAAAACAAACTGTGTCAGCACGTACCGTTCGACGTCACCTTCAGGTGCGGGGACTTGTCGCACGGCGCCCGTTGCTCCGATTACCATTGACGTTACACCACCGGCGAGTGCGGCGGCAGTGGGCTGTTGAACGCCGCACCTGGACTACGGAATGGCCCGACATTGTCTTCTCCGACGAATCCCGCTTCGGCCTGCAACACCATGATGGTCGGATCCGCGTGTGGCGGCACCGCGGCGAGATACTGTATGACGCCTGCATTATGCATCGGCCGCCCCGGTGGCGCAGTGGTCTAAGCGATGGCCTCTGATCATTCGTCCGTAAAGGGTCCGGGTTCGAATCCCGGTGAGGCATGGATGTTGTGTTTGTCTTACGGCACTGGTTCTCTCCCTTCCTTGGAACCAGTGACTCTAAATTTGGGACGGGCGACTGCTTATAGCCCATTGAGTTGCTCACGGTGGTCGTTAAACCTCCAATCAAAAAAAAAAAAAATTATGCATCGCCATACCGGTCCGTCGCCTGCACCCCTCTGGTACGTATCGCCGGTACACTTAACAGCCACCGCTACATCTCCGATGGTTTGGAGCCTGTAGTCCTCCCTTACCTGAAGAACCTGCCAGCGGCCACGTTTCAACAGGACAATGCGCGCCCACACGTGGCACGCATCGTGCAACAATTCTTCACCCCCCACGAGGTGTCACTGTTGCCGTGGCCCGCCTGTTCTCCCGATATGTCGCCCATCGGACACGTCTGGTCACTGATCGGCAACCGAGTGGCCCGGGAAGCACCACCCGCGGCTACACCTGATGAACTGTGGCAGCGTGTGGAAACAGCCTGGACTGACATACCCCAAGCCCACATCCAAAGCCTCTTTCGTTCGATGCCGCGGCGTGTAGCGGCCGTTATTGCCAGCCATGTGGGCCACACGAACTATTGATGTCTACGTGTTCCGCAAGTCGCACGGGCCTGTAAGCTCAATCGTTTCATCTTTGTATCTGTTTTTATGTGTCCAGTAAATCTGGCTTTGCTGTCTCGTGTCCTTCTTGGTGTTGCATTTTGGGTGGCCAGGAGCGTATATTAAGGTGAATCAGTTCCCACCCAATATTTTTCGTCTTGTTTAATTAAATAATCACGCCACGGAAAGGACCTCTGGTTCGATCCCTGGTAGTAAATAAGGGCGTCTTCCTCCCCCTTTCTACTTCGCTTCCGTTTCACTCTAGCTCAAGTCACTCTAGCCCAAATCTCCTAGCTTCCTATTTTTAAGGGTTGTTTAAGACCTGGGGTCAGACACTTCCTTCCTAAAATCCTCTACATATGATCTGATCTGTCAGCCCGTATTTTGTTCGACATGTTCTCGTGATGTTTAAAACAATTCTTAAAATTAAAATAAATAAAAGTACAGAAACGTATAATATCTAGCGCCTTTATATATCTATTTATTTTTTGCGCTTCTCGTGCTTTGTTTGAGTAACAGCGCTGATTCTTCATGTTTTTGATAAACGTTTGGAAACAAATCCTGTCGGGATCTTTTTAGAAAATCGAGGCTGAATTTCATCTTTAAAAATCTTAATACTCAGCAAAAGAATATTTCTATTTTCTTGTTCATTTGCTGATGAGCAATTACAATTACGTTTCGAAATATACGTCGAATCTCGTAATTTATCTTTTTGCCCCCCCCTCCTTTAACTTTTATTTTCCTCCAGACAAAGGAACAGAACAGACGTGCTCTTCCCACGTCAGATCTCTTCATGCCTGCCCCCTTAAGAAGTCGGCGCCCCTGGTCCTGTGATAATTGCGTTTCCTGTCTTGTATTAGTAACTGAAATTCAAATTATTGTGCCAAAACATTTGGCATCTCCCGGTTATTCAGACAGAAAAATAGAATGGCATACGTTTTCAAACATTCCACTCTGTTGAGAATTAAAAAGTTCACGTGTTATTTCTTTTTCAAGTTCTTTTTATTATTAATATTGTCGAAATTTACAATGGAATTTGAAAGCAGCAAAATCTTTAAAGTATTATCCGATTTATAAAAATTGCCTGCAGTTCAGGTACTTGTTATTCAATTCACGAACATTAAGGATATAATGGAATCTGAATAACATTACGTTTTTAGTTTTTCTTGCAAAACTTGAAGAAGAAGAACATCTCCGTTTCACTAAAAGCTTGAGCCAAATAAATCTTGGAAAATTGAAATCTTTATTCCGAAAGTAAACAGAAAAGAAACGAACTGGCACTCTAGTGATTATGGTATTAAATTATTGCTGTACATTAAACTTCTTTAAGACTTGTCTTCAAAATTTACTTTATGTCTAGGTTAATGAATTAAGAAAGAACGCGGCTGTCGACCATTTTGAAAAAAAAAAAACGTGAATAGTGGCACTTGCTAATAGTTCCGGTTATATGCTTTGAATTTACTTTGAGTGTCTGAGTAGCATCACTGTGCATGGTCAGAATCAAAGTCATACGTATTATGAAAATACTTGTGATGAATCTTGCTGTTATATTTACCATAGCAAGTATGTAAAGAAGCGTGTCCACCTCTATTAGAGGTTGGCTGCAAAGCTGACGACGCCGGTTGGAGGAAGACCGCCACACAGGAAGACTGTCACACAAGAAAACTGCCACACATTTTTCAGCAACTTAGAAAACTGCCACATATCGGAAAACCGCCACCCAAGAAAACTGCCCCACGATTTTCATTAAGGGGCCGTGCACAAATTGCTATTCCTCCGAGGAACACTTTGAACGTGTGGCAGTTTCCCAAGTATAACGAAGTAAATTTCTCCGTCATTTTTATCCGCGCCAGGATTCGAACCCGGGTCCCCTCATTCCGGAATAAGTTGCTCTACCAATTGAGCTACGCGGACATTTTATTCTGATTCCTATCTACCTTTATGTCGTGTGCGTCCTTCGGGCAGGTACGTCACATCTCCTGGTACGTTACATCATCTCCCCTTATTTTTTTTTTTTTTTTTTTTCGAAGTGCTGGAGAAGGGATTCTCTTATTTTTCCTATCTTGCGGTGTGGAAATAACATCACACCAATGCGAGATTTGGAACGGTCGGGTCATCCGGATAGTTCGGGCGCCATTATAACAAAGTAAATTTCTCCGTCATTTTTATCCTCGCCAGGATTCGAACCCGGGTCCCCTCATTCCGGAATAAGTTGCTCTACCAATTGAGCTACGCGGACATTTTATTCTGATTCCTATCTGCCTTTATGTCGTGTGCGTCCTTCGGGCAGGTACGTCACATCTCCTGGTACGTTACACAAGGTGCCTGACGATGGGAAGGAGCTCTTTTGTTTGTCTGAAATTTCATGTCGGTTCATACTTAGGGCAACTGGCCACAGAAGTTCGAGGGTGGTGGGGGAGGGGGGTATAAAGATTGCCGTTTCTTGGCCTATATTGATAATTGAATTGGGAACTCCAAACAAATTTCGAGAAAACTTTTGTGTAAGCCAAGCAAAAATTGTTTTGTTCAGGAAAGACCAATGAGGTGGGAATTTTTAAAAACGCTGTACTTTTACTTAGGCACTAAATATTTACATAAGATGTCAAATTTGTAGTATTTTTCTTTTACCTAATTAATTCATACGCCCTACACCTCGGCCTTTTTAATAGCTTTTAATTCGCCGACTTTATATTCATAACGCTTACGTATCAAATCAAGTCAATAGCATTGCTCTTTTACTTAGGCACTAAATAGTCATAATAGGCCACAGGCATAGGTCCTTTTTAACAGGTTTTATTCTACCAGTGTCATATTCACAACGTTTACACATCAAATCAAGTTAATAATATTGCGCTTTTATTTAGGCACGAAATATTTATTCACAGGCCACAGGCCTAGGTTTAGGCCCTTTTACCAGTTTTTATTATACCAATGCCATATTCCCAACGTATAACAGAAAATCAAGTTAATAATATTGGGCATTTACTTAGGCACGAAATATTAATTCATAGGCCCTATCAGGCCTAGGACTTTTTACTTTATCACTGCCATATTCACTACATTTACACAACAAATAAATGTAATAATATTGCGCTTTTACTTAGGCAGGAAATATTAATTCATATGCCCTAGGCCTAGGCCTTTTTGACAGTTTTTATTCTACCAATGCCATATTCACAACGTTTACACATCAAATTAAGTTAATGATATTACGCTTTTATTTAGGCACGAAATATTTATTCACAGGCCCTAGGCCTAGGCCCTTTTACCAGTTTTTATTTCACCAATGTCATATTCACAACGTTTACACAGCGAATCATGTTAATAATATTGGGCGTTTTCTGCGGCACGAAATATAAATTCCTAGGCCGTAGGCCTTTTTAATAGTTTTGACACTATCAATACCATATTCACTACGCTTACACAACAAATCAATTTAATAATATTACGCTTTTACTTGGGCACGAAATATTAATTCATAGGCCCTAGGTCTGGGCCTATGAATTAATATTTAACGAATATTTCGTGTCTAAGTAAAAGAGCAATATTATTAAAAAAAATTGTGTGTAAACGGTGTGAATATGTCATTGATAGAGTAAAAACTATTAACAAGGCCTAGGCCCAGTGAATTAATATTTCGTGCCTAAGTAAAAGCGCAATATTATTACATTTATTTGTTGTGTAAACATTGTGAATATGGCATTGATAAAGTTAAAACTATTAAAAAGGCCTAGGCCTAGGTCATATGAATTAATATTTCGTGCCTAAGAAAACGCCTAATATTATTAACATGATTTTCCGTGTAAACGTTGTGAATATGACATTGGTAGAATAAAAACTGGTAAAAGGACCTAAGACTAGGCCTAGAGCCTGTGAATAAATATTTCGTGCCTAAATAAAAGCGCAATATTATTAACTTGATTTGATGTGTAAACGTTGTGAATATGACACTGGTAGAATAAAACCTGTTAAAAATTCCTTTATGCCTGTGGCCTATGATTATTTAGTGCCTAAGTAAAAGAGCAATGCTATTGACTTGATTTGATACGTAAGCGTTATGAATATAAAGTCGGCGAATTAAAAGCTGTTAAAAAGGCCGAGGTGTAGGGCCTATGAAATAATTAAGTAAAAGAAAAATATTACAAATTTGACATGTTATGTAAATATTTAGTGCCTAAGTAAAAGTGCAGCGTTTTTAAAAAAATCCCACCTTATTGTTCTTTCCTGAACGTTTGGCGCTTAAATAGAACGTTTTCTCGAAATTTGTTTGGAGTTCCCAATTCAATTCTCAATATAGTCCAAGAAACGGCAATCTTTATACACCCCTCCCCTCGAACTTTTGTGGCCCTAAGTATGAACCGACATGAAAATTCAGATAAACAAAAGAGCTCCTTCCCATTGTTAGGCACCTTGGGAAACTACCACACATAATTCGGAAACTTGGAAAACTGCCACACATTCAAAGTGCTCCTCGAAGGAATAGCAATTTGTGCCCGGCCCCTTAATGAAAAGCGTGTGGCAGTTTTCCTGTGTGGCAATCTTCCGGTGTGGCGGTTTACAGTGAACCGACGATGCCACCATGCGGCCGGTTGAAAAACATGGTGAAAATAAATTCCCTAATTCCACGTACTTTCGTGTATGCCAGTTTATCTCCTTTGCGTAAATATTCGAGTGGCTCAGAAGAACGATCCATAGCCGTGAGCATGCTGAATAGATGATCTTGACCAGTTCACAAACTTTACCTCTTCGAGAAAGTTCGACATTCCTCGAAGAGGTTAATTTTGCAAACATTCGTTCTATGTAAACAACGTGTAATCCCTCAGCGACTTCGTTGTAACGTAAAGCGAAAAGTCTTCCATATACTGAAAGTAGAATTTATTATATGCATTGTGCCCATCCACAAACTTGCCCTACTCCGCCACAATAATACACCCAGCCGAACTCCTCTTTCCTGTAGGTTACAAACAAGCTGCATATCTATTTTATGGATAAACATAGTGACTGTAAAGGCGAAATGTAATACAGTATTTATGTAATGTCGGACATATTATTTCACGTATTTTATATGGCCAGGTAAAAAGGCTTGATCAGGAACAAAGAGACAAAGGAAAGACTCTGAACGGATTTTTCTCCATTTTCAGGAAAGGGATTTTTCGATTTCTTTGTTCAGAAGCAGAAAGACGGGTACCATTTTGAAAATGACGCATAGATCATTGCTACCGGTACACAAGCAAGCTAAAAGCTCTTTTGTGGCTCGGATTAAAACGGGTCATTAGTGTTAATGACGTTGAAATACATTATCAAACGCCAAGGCAGGGCCAGTCTGTCTGAAAAAGGAGACATTTCTACGTATTATAGCAGATGCAGTTACTTCTTGTATAGATATAATAGTGTAACTAATGCTGCCTATGTCGAGCTTCTGGCCAAGACGGAGTTCGTTGAGAGGTTCGGATCTAGAAAGAAGCCGCTAAGTGTCTTTCCATTCAGCAGTCGGGTTGAGTGTGGCGGGGTCAAGCGGGTCCGAAGAAAAAGAGGGTTAATAGTGGATGTATCGCTGACTCCCTCTAGTTAGTTCAGCGCGAGCTGTGGAAGCGCCTGAGGCAATACAACAAAAGGAAGATTTGCACGTGACCAAAGGCCAGGCGGACAGTTGGAGTTCGTTTTTGAGAGAGCGCCTAGAGAAGTCACCATGTGAGAGTTTTTTGCAGTGGCGAACTCCGTAGTTTCCCTTGGGGGAAAGGAAGGGGAAGTTGGCGTTCTCGCGATATAGGCCAGTATTGGCTCTCGAGGCGCATGGAGATTCTGTGCCGAACTCCGGCTGGAAATATTCTTAAAAGGTGGAGAGTGCAGCGAAGCTAGCAGCGCTACGGCAAATTACGGACCGCGCGACGTACGAGTATGTTCATATCCCGCTACGGACTGAGTCTTTGTTACGAAAGTCTAGACACTGGCAGCATCTTCTCAAGAGATAAATAAATTTTGTTATACACTGGCAGAAAGTGAAAAAAGAACACCAAGAAGGTGACGTCTGATACCAACGAAATTTATACAGCATAATAACGGAATACAGAGGATAACGTGATCAAAACATTATGGCAAAATACAGCTGTATTTGCTGGTAAACTGAAAAATAACATTTCCATGTAACATGGTTATTACGAGGTTGAACCGCCATGAACTGCGTCACACTGTGCAATTCTGGCATGGAGTCTGTCGTACAGATGTTGGATGAAAGTTTGGGGTATTGAGTTCCAAGCATCCTCAACCTGGACGTGTAAATCGGGGATGGTCGTGGCTGGCCGTGGAGACCAGATAAGTCGTTGTCCCATAAAATCCCACACGTGCTCAATGGGGGACAAATCCGGTGAACGTGTAGGCCATGGAAGTTGTCTCACACCCTGAAGTGCATGTTGCGTTGCACGTGCCGTGTGTGGGCGTGCGTTATCTTGCTGGAAAACACCACGATGGACCGACCTTACAAATGGCACAACAACGGGCTGAATGATATTGATGTAGGAGGTGCTGTTTAACGTACCCGGTACAAACACTAGTTGTGTACGGGAGTGATAGCTAATCGCTCCCCACACCAGGAGACCAGGTGTAGGCTCTATGTGTCGCTGGTGGATGCAAGAAGGGTGGAGACGCTCCTTGTGCGTCTGCGAACACGCATACGGCCATCGGAGGCTCCCAAGCAGAATCTGCTTTCATTGCTGAACACGACAGATCGCCATTACGTTCTCCAGTGCAGACGTTGGCGACACCACTGCAGCCGTTCCTGACGGTGGGCTGGAGTCAGAGGTACACATGCCGGAGGCACACGTGCACGTAGTCCTGCATCCAGTAGACGGTTGCGGATTGTTCGCACAGTCACCTCAGGTGCAACGGCAGCTCGGATTTGCGTCGCAGTGGATGTTCTGCTTGACAACGCCGCTCTTCTCATGCGTCGATCGGTTCGCTCATCAGTCCGTCTGTGACTCCCGGTTCCACGTCTTCTCGTGTGGGAATGTTCCTTGGACCATCTACGCCACCATCGTACCACCACCGATACTTCCCGTCCAATTCGCTCCGCAATACGACGATACGACCACCCGGCCTCGCGGAGTTCGACTAGACGACCTCGTTCAAAGTCCGATAACTGCTGAAATTTTACACGTCTTCCATGTCCAGGCATTGCAGCTTCTTCAGGGTCTTCGCACGTGTCCGTACGCCGACGACTGATTACATTCACTTCGCCGTACTCCTTAAATACCACCGACGATAATTTACATATTATGCCGTGCTGTGGCATAAGCGCTCACCGGTTTGTCCCGAAATTAACATCACACCTACGTAAACTCGACCCCATTAACAAATGTAAATTTCATGATCGTCCGCCAATTCCTTCTTGGTGTTCTTTTTTCACTTTCCGCCAGTGTATTTTGTTTAAGAAGTTAATGGATTCCTTCAAGGCATGAGACTTCATCAAATCATTCACTTCCCTTCCCTTGATTAGTATATTCTAATAGTAAAGCTGAGAGAGAGCAGAGCGCCTGTTTAACCAATTCTTGATTGTTTAACTTACACGAAACTTATACTTTTGTCTGTGGGGTAAATGCTCCCGTAGGCGAACTCTAATTATATAACCTTACCGACTTAAGATTGCATAAGACAGACGAAGCAATATGTTCACCCCTACAGTGACCTCAGAAAGTTCGATTGTAGAAGACGGAATACTCCATCTCCTCGACTTCAGAACGTCTAGGATTTCGGCGTGCAACCATTCCACTTGTGCACCAACTGCATCAAAACCGGCAGGCACCAGAAAAATATCTGGCCGTAAACGGGCTGTTGACCTTAAAGATAAACTCCGCCTATCCGATATGGTAACGTAGGAACGGAGGAACAAAGTGGAGAGGATAACATCGGCATTCAATTCCGGGGTACCTACGTAATTTTGTGCAAAGACCATTCGACATACTTATGATGACAGTTCTACGATGTAGCAACCAACGCTCACATCGAGTGCTCTAGTTAACAGCACATCGTTGGGTTATGAGGATACACTGGGCAAAGAAACATCGCAGCTGGACAGCTGAAAACTGGATACGTGTATCTTGGTTCGTGGAGTCTAGGTTCCAACTACAACACGATGACGTGAGGATGCGCGTGTGGTGTAGACCACATGAGGCTATGAACCCCAGTTGTCAAGTAGAGATATTACAGGTCAATAGACGTGATACAGTTATAAATGGGTCGGAAATCAGGTCAACTTTACTAAAAAATAACTGTCACTGTTATGATCAGTTACTCAAAGTAACAGTTCGGAAACCACCAATAAGGTGACACAGTTTTGGCCTTGATGACCATCGCGTTCTAAGACAAATCTCCCCTCTGAAGAGGAGTTTTACCCTGAGGGCTGTTGGTCGCTCAAGGTGAGCTGAGAGAAATCGTTATCACCCTAATGCCATAGGGATAAATGGTGGTAACATGGAGGCCGTGAAATAGCTAGTCTAGTTTTGCCGCATAGAGGAACGATACCTATTTATTTTTTTCTTTCATTTACTGTTCAGTGATTTCTGAGCTCTGTTCTTGCTTCGTATCGTACCCCATACAAACGGTGATTTTGTCATTATTACAAGTAAGACGGCAACAGCTACGTCACGACCACGGTGTATGATAAGTCAGGTGATACGACTCTCCGTACTGTCAACAGTTTGAAAAACGGACTGTTAATGTCACAGCTCGCCAGGGGGCGTTCAGGAGTTGTGGGCCGATCGTTCATGCTAACCATCGTAGGATTACATTGTGTTTATGATTTCATCAATACCAAATCGATATTTTTCTTGAGTATTTTTATTTATTACTTTGTGTAATTACATTCTGTGGAGCTGCATAAACGTTAAAGTTTCTGTACAGAAGGTAAAGTACGTCAACTCTCTTTTTACTTAATGAGATTTAAATTTATAATGTAGCTAAATGTTGGACTAGGATCTGTTTTATGTATAGGGCGAAAGTGTTTTGTACCGAACTATCGGTTATGGGACAGGTTATGCGATATATAAAGAACTTCTATCAACCTTTAACGACCCAACAGTGTTGGAAAAATGGCAGCAACCATTAGTATGTGATACATTTTTTCACAGATTACAATGTGGAAAACATTTACGTTAAGAGCATTAACCATTGTTTAAATGTAGGATCACTAATTTTTCCCCTTGATATCAAATACTGTATGTTCATTGTACTATATGCACGCAGGTCAGGGAAAGCTCCGCCGAGAAAAAGCAGCCATTTTGCCGCGATGCACTTTGCCGTCATCGCCAGCACAGATGCAGGCAGAGCCTTATTCATTAGCATGATTATGTACAAAAATTAAGGAAATATGTGAAATATATTGTTTATTACTGAATGAAAACGTCAGTAGTGAATGATTTCTCGCGGGGGAAAATAATAAAAATTATTTTTTGCGAAAACTTCGGTCAGTTTTCAAAACCAGCAGTTACCATTAACGATGTTCCAATGACTTACGCAAAAACTGATATTCCATGTTAAAATTGCTTCTCCGAATGCACAGCACCATCTGGTTTTACAAGATGTATCTTTTTTTTTTTTTTTTTGACGATAAAGGGTCTATTTTCTGTTGCCTCAGTAAAAAAACTCAGCATCGTCTGCTCACAAATCTTGACTTTAAGAGTACTCACTCCGTGGTTAAGAAATATATATATATATATACGTATATAACGCTTATTTGATTAATTCCGTATGATAGGTGCAAAGGCACATGCTTACGAAGCGTTTCAGGCCATTGTTTTTTTAATTCCAAGCAAAATAGCATTCGTAAAATACGAATGCTCTGCCGTTTCCTCCCATAAGAAAGCATAGGTTGTATAAAATCATCGGCCCACATGTTCGTCGCTCCATCTAGTGGCAAGTGACATTAACGGGCGATTTTTGTTTGCAGAGTCGTATCACCTGACTATCATACACCGTGGGCACGGCTGTCGTAAACGGGGATTTTTCCACCGTTACTGACAAGAGTGACAGTTTCATTGCATCTAGAGACGGGGTTCCCATCACTCTGAAGCCAACCTGTAGATACAATGTTCTAGGGCATGTTTAAGTGGTCTACTTTAGCACCCCCCCCCATTGTACCTAATTGAAATCACCACCGCACAAGATTAAGTTCCCGTACTTGCTGATTATCTACACTCGATCATGGGTAGCCATTTTCCGCAGCAGGCCGACTTCTTTCAACAGGACACCACACCCGTCTCATTACTACCGTTTGGCGAAGGACTAGTTGGAGGAGCATTTTAGTGTGCTCGCAAACATTCAATGGCCCTCTTCCTACTTGAACTCGGTTGAACATCTGTGGGACGAAGTGGAGTGATGCATTCGAGCCCGAAACCCTTAACCGCCACCTCTCGGCTCTTTACGGATCGCTGTCCAACAATCATTGGTCGCAATACCTCCCGAACGTTTCCTGCCTCTGTTTACGACTGTTGCTGCTGTTGTAAGGGCGAAAGATGTTTGTTTGTTTTGTTTGGAGGTTTAACGACCACCGTGAGCAACTCAATGGGCTATAAGCAGTCGCCCGTCCCTAATTTAGGGTCACTGGTTCCAGGGAAGGGAGAGAGCCAGTGCCGTAAGACAAACACAACATCCATGCCTGACCGGGATTCGAACCCGGACCCCTTACGGACGAATGATTAGAGGCCAACGCCTTAGACCACTGCGCCACCGGGGCGGCGGGCGAAAGATGAGCCCATTCGTTATTGGCTGAGCGTGTAAAATAAATTGTACTTTCATTGTGTATACTCGCGTTGCTGCTGAATCATCACTGCTTTGTCACGAAGTTTGGAGCATAACGGTGAGAACCTGTGCTGTCTTCATTTATTTAATCAAATAATATCATGGGATTGAGTCGAATATTAAATAGAGCTGTTTCATTTGATTATAGTAATTCCATCTATACGGTAGATAGGGTTTTTAAGAAAGAGAGCTGTATTTTAATTACTTAGATATTATCCTTAAAGATAATATCTAAGTAATTAAAAGTTATATAAAAAAGTATTCATAGTTCATCGGAAAATTGGAAAATCAAATAAAAAGAAGAATGTATTTGGCGAGGAAAAGCCACTTACCAGTTTGGCAAACAGAGGTATACAGACCGCTATAGTCAACCAATAGGCTCCGAAGGCCAAACCATAAAGAGTCGATGACATTCCTTTGGATTCCGCCTGTGAATTTAAATACGTTTATTTAGAACCGCTTTAAGAAACAAAAAAACATTATATATACTATTTAACACAGGCAAAGTTATATAACCACAATTATACGAGTGATATTGACCTCCACTGTAGAGTCTACCTTACGATCGTGTGTCAGAGTGAAAATCGTGGTATTTTCGAGTATGCAATTTCTCATAAGGAAAAACTACTTAATGTACTTTACGCACGTTTGATGCTACTTATTCATTTTGATGGCAGTTTACGAAGCGTATTGCAGTCCGTCTGCTCATCGTTTTCTTATGTTTTGTTTCAAATTTCTATTTTCGAAAATTTCTAGAGTTCAAATTTTTAAAACACAGAACTAAATAAATTTGCCGAAAATATCCTGGTGCCTTTATTTCTGTATTTTTTTTATTCTTCTTATACACCTTTGGTGAGAAGAATATCAAATTAAACAAAGGCTAAAAAATCACAGGGTCAGGAATTTATACTGAGATGCCAGTTTATTAGGTAAACTTGCCCTCGTCGCATGAACGACACACTCCAACAAGTGAGACGTCGCGTGAGCACGGTGTGCGTTGTTAATCAGGCAGACCAGCTCGTATAACATGAGGGTAGAGCATTCGGTTGAGAGTCGGAATGGGCAAAACGAGGAATCTGAGTGACTTTGAACTTGGCATGAAAATTCGCTCCAGGTGCACAGTTTCGAGCATCTCCCAAACGGCTGTTCTCCAGGGCTTCTCATGCGCGGGTCAAAGGTGACTGGTGAGCTGGCTGCTTGGTGCAGATATTTTTGTGCATTAGCTGCATTTCAGCACAATAGCGGTCTTCATTGATGGTCTCACCTGGTCGAAAATAGGAATGATTTGTCAAGCCGACAGTAGACAATCATACGAAAAATACCACTTACCGCGGGTGTAGGGATGGCTTTTGACAGCGTTCAGGCTGCTCCGTGGTATACACCCAGTGTGTTGATCGCTTACGATTGTTGCACAGGACACACTTGTCATCACAAGTTACGATCTTTGCCGCCTGTCATCACAAGCAGGAATCTTTGCCGCCTGTGTCTGGCAAGGAGGAAAATGAATGCCTCCAGACGCCATGTCTTATTCGCTGCTGCCATTTTGTGGGGTTATCTTGCCTTTTCCCATTCTCATGGCCGTCAGTTACCGGACAACCGTCAAATGATGAACATGGACCTTTGCTGCGATCCTGCGGACGCTCGTAAGTCAGCTTCCACGATGTTCTTCAGCTGCTCATCTGTTATAGCTACTGGTGGACGACCACGAGACGCATTTAATAAGGACATGCCTCTTGCTTGAGATTTTGCATACTATCGCCATATGGTACGTTCATTCGCGATATCCTTCCCAAACGTCGCATTAAAGATTCGTGCGGCCATACCCTCGGAATAACCGAGTTTGAATTCCTATAGAAAAATTACGCGCAACCTGTCTATCTCTAAGGTCTAATTTTAGACATGCACTCGCGGTTGAACCTTGCCAAGGAATGAGGGACGCAACGTGTCTACCAGATATACAGGAGCTTATCAAAATAATGGAAACACTTACTGTTTGAGGATAACTTTTATTTAATAAGCTGTAGGCCCACCTTCGACTTTCAGAAGGGGGCAATTTGACTTCGAATAGACTTCTACAAGTCATGCACAAACGATAATATGAGAAATTTCAGACCATCTTTCTTTTAAATAATGTACCAATTGTGTCAGTGATGTTGGAGGTGGAAAGTGTTATCTGACCTATTGCTCCAGATATTCCACCAAATGTTCAATAATATTGAAATCTGGAGATTGAGGTGACAAGCATAGCTGCTGTACCTCATCCTCATGCTCTGCGAACCACAACTTGATACATTTCGCATAATGCACGAGTGCATTGTCTGTGTGAAATCAGGGACGCTCATTAGGGAACAATGCCTGCAGTTGGGGGCAGGTGGTCTCCAAGAATGGATTCGTACGTTTTAGAAGCCCCACGATCCTGCAGAATAACCAACGGTCCTAAGGAATGCATGATATGGCACCCCACAGCATCAGGGATCCACCTTCATGCTTCACAGTCGGAACCAAACAGTCCGGGTGGTGCGCTTCTGCAGGTTTTCTCCATACGTACACTCTACCAATGGTAGAAAACAATGTGAAGCACGATTCATCAGACCAGATGACACGTTGCCAGTCTTTAGCATACCAGTTTGATGTGCTTTGCACCATCTTACACGTTTTAGTACATTAATGTTGGTAATCAGAGTTTTGTGGATTGCACCACTGCCAGAAATACCAGCACGATAGAATTCCCGAAGAACTGCTATGACGGAAAAGGGATAATAATAACTTGTGTTCAACTCTGCTGCTATTTTCAATGCCGTGGTTTCGTGCTTCCGTTGTATAATCGGTGCCAATGCTCGCCTATCTCAGTCTAACATCTTCGTATGGCGTTTACAATTTGCACCTTTGGAGGCAACACCGTGTCCTTTTTGATAGGTTGTCATAATCTTTGATACAATTCCTCGTCTTACGCCTACCATTTCTGCCGTTCTAGTTAGGGGAGCTCCTGCAGTACCCACACCAATGATCATGCCTTTTTGCCTTTTTTGAGGTCACTGATATCTGACATTTTCGTAAATTACTCCACAATAAGCTACTGCTGCGTGATAGCCGATAGCATATAGCATCCCTTGATATACCTTACATCGCTGGTGAAGTCGTCCTTGTGATTTCTACACGGCGCATTTCGTGTACTACAGTCGTAGTCTGTGTTTTTATTATTTTGATAAACCCCTATATACCCACCTTGTGAGGTATGGCATGTGACGTTGCTGAATGACCCCGTGCCTCCGAAGAGGCTGAATATGCCCATCCACTGAAAGCTGACATTTCGTCCTCACCAACTCAATATATCTCTTTTCTTTTCTTTAGAACATTAGGCGTACAACGTCATGATGTGCGTGAGCGTTTTTGTGTGTGTTGAAAGTGTGCTGGTGTTCATTGTAAGCGAATCTTAACGTACATGTACTGCAAAGAAGCTATGATACACATGAAGTGCTCGGTGTGAGTTACTTTGGGGGTGGGGGCAATCAAGTTTCTAACGAAACAATAGGTTCTGTTTGGGCATCTCATGTAGCACTGTCTAATACATTGCTTGAAAAGGGGAGGAACACCTTATCACTTGTGAGGATCTATAAAGAGCACTATGGAAAAATAGAGATGTAAGCTAAAACAAAATGAGGAAAGAGAAGGAACGTAGATTAACATTTAAAGGCAGAGTTCAATAACAGTTAGCAACGAAGTTAGTTACAGTACAGAGCGTCGGAAAGCGGCTGAAAGCGAAAGCAGAAGTAGGTGAAACTAGTTGGGAGAGAAATTCTGAGGGTGTCTTTTGAAAAACGCAGAAATGACTAAGAAACTTGGAGATAAAATGAAGAAAAAGAGATGGGTACAAATTTTAAGCAGTGCAGAGTAATAATACAGAACATTTTGGAAGGTATCCAGAAAAAGCAGTTGCTTTTGGAGATACACTGCTGGCCACCCAAAATGCAACACCAAGAAGGAAGCATCCGATTGGCCTGAAATTCGCAGCATGCGTCGCCAGCGAGAAGACATGCAAACGATTAGCATTGCAGGGCATATGCAAATCATTTACGCCCGGTACGCCACCGAGAAGCACTATAAGAAGGGTGCACAGAAGACGGGGTGTAAGTAGTGGAAGTGTGTTGTGCTGCCGGACCTGTGCGTGGGAAGCTTCCTGATGCCTCGTCGCAGAATACGGCAGTCATTCCAGCACGTTTTGGAGTTCGACAGAGGACGAATAGTGGCTTATCGCGACAGCGGTTTATCGTACCGAGACATCGGCGCCCGTGTGGGACCACATCCAGCCACAGTGAGGCGAATATGGATTCGGTGGGTGCAAGAGGGACGGACGGACCGACGTGAGCGATTGCCGCAGCCGCGGCATACCACCGAACGTGAGGACCGGCATGTTGTGCGGCGGGCATTGACGGCTCGCACCGCCACATCACGAACGTTAGCGCAGGAATTAGGGTGCGTTGCGCAACAACATGTGTCAGCACGTACCGTTCGACGTCGCCTGCAGGAGCGGGGACCTGTCACACGGCGCCCATTGCTCCTATTACCATTGATGTCCCACCACCGGCGAGTGCGGCGGCAGTGGGCCGTTGAACGCCACACCTGGACTACGGAATGGCACGATATTGTCTTCTCCGACGAATCCCGCTTCTGCCTGCAACACCACGATGGTCGGATCCACGTATGGCGGCACCGCGGCGAGAGACTGTATGACGCCTGCATTATGCATCGCGATACCAGTCCGTCGCCTGGCGTTATGGTTTGGGGCGCAATTGGATATGACACCCGTACCCCTCTTGTACGCATCGCCGGTACACTCAACAGCCACCACTATACATCTCTGACGTTTTGGAGCCTGTAGTCCTCCCTTACCTGCAGGACCTGCCATCGGCCACGTTTCAACAGGACAATGCGCGCCCGCACGTGGCACGCATCGTGCAACAATTCTTCACGGCCCACCAGGTGTCGCTGCTGCCGTGGCCCACCTGTTCTCCCGATATGTCGCCCATCGAACGCGTCTGGTCGTTGATCGGCAACCGAGTGGCACTGCAATCACCACCCGTGGCTACGCCTGATGAACTGTGGCAACGTGTGGAAGCAGCCAGCCTATACCCCAAGCCCACATCCAAAGCCTCTTTCGTTCGATGCCGCGGCGTGTAGCGGTCGTTATTGCCAGCCATGGGGGCCACACAAACTATTGATGTCTGCGTGTTCCGCAAGTCGCACGGGCCTGTAAGCTCAATCGTTTCATCTTTGTATCTGTTGTTATGTGTCCAGTAAATCTGGCTTTGCTATCTCGTGTCCTTCTTGGTGTTGCGTTTTGGGTGGCCAGCAGTGTATGTTTCATATCAATTAAATTTGGGAAGAACTGAACTCAAAAGAAAGACAAAATGGGTGTTCACACCTACAACGAAAGAAATAAGACAACGAAGGACATTGTTCATATTAGGCAGATCAAAACTGAACAAAGAATAATGTAAATAGCAAGTAGGAGTACGTAAAGAGCAAGAATATGTAGAATTGCTTCTGGACGGAGAAAGCCGAAAATCAGTAAAAGAAGCTGAACTGCAATATATGAAGCAATAGCCATGGGATTGTCTAGGAAAAATACTAGATGTCTTAAAAACCATGAAGAATGGGGGAAGGGAAATATGGGTTAGAGAGCGTGTGAAGCTTTAGGTGCACAGATAACTTTTGAGACATAATGAAAAAGACATTCCAGCAGGTTATTCAGCGTGAATAGAGGTGCACAGATAACTTTTGAGACATAATGAAAAAGACATTCCAGCAGGTTATTCAGCGTGAATAGAGGTGCAGCATTTAACAACGGTTTAAGTAAAAAATGTATTGTAACAAGAATCGAGACAATACTGATTTCTCACACCATAAAATGGGAGTGATAATACATAGTAAAAACAAAAAAACAATTTGCGTTTTGAGAACAGCCATGAAAAAGCACAGGGAAGAAAGGGCACCCAATGTTTATTTTAGATAAGAAACACCACATCAAAATTGTTGCAATACCACAATGGAAAACACGCAAGAAAAAGATACAAGGCTCTCATGATTTACCGTCTGTAAGTAATTTACAAAGCTGAAAAAATGTGGAAAATGTTGATATTCAAATTCTATAGGACTTTCAAATTAAAACGGAGAACAATTAGATCATAATATACCTGATATTACTATTGTTGAAAGAAAAATGGGGAATTACTGTAACTACTCTTCTAAATACGTAAGTCACTCATAAATGAATGATATTTTGTAATTTTCTGACAGTTGTAAGATCCACTAAATCAATTTGCTAAAACATCGGCTAATAACAAACTTTTGCCTCTCTTGTTTTATGCTACCAAATGGAAATGCAATGCTGGCATAAGCATAACATTATGATTGAGCTTGGACGAATTAATTTACTACGTTCGTTACTGCAATACACTCGGGCTTAGAAATTACTGAACGTACTTCGTAACTAAATTTTTAGTTGCTTGGCTTTTAAAATAAGATAAAAAGGCTTCCATATGTGAAATGAACACTAAACACTCTTTTCAGTTCTCAATGTTTTAATTTGTGTTTCTTCATCTACTGTTGCATATCAGTTTTTCTCGTTAGAAAATTATCTGGCTCATTTTTGCTTCAGTTTTAGCCCTATAAAGTAACACCGTGCATTTTTAGAGGAAATACAATAAATTGTATTGCTGAGAACGGAAGTCTGAAAAATTAAATTTTGGTTGCCGCCCTTTTGGAGAAGTTTTGAACTCTATCATACTATAACTGTTTACCTTTTCATAGAAAATATCAAAAACACCATTTTGTCAATTTACATGTATTGTCTCTTTTAAAAGTCTTGATAAAAAATGATTATCGTATTTTAATATTTTAGATTATATATTAAGATGCAAACTTTCAATTAGAAATCCAAGGCTTAAATTCATGGTTAATTTTGACTGCAATTTAAGTACAAATGATTTACTTAATTATTTAACTTCAAATTCAGGAATGCTCCTTGTTTCTTTCGACTTTGTAATACATATAAAATCATCCGACCGAAAGCAAACTATATTGAGTCTGATGTAAGGAATACTACATTTTTTTAATGAAAAAATGGTACAAGACAAATATTTACAGTTGATAAAGGAAATGTACAGAGGTTATTGCATATTATAAACAATGTAGGGCAAACGGGAAAGCTAGAACTTACCACGGGTCGGCATTACTCCCATTTCATTTAACTTTATTATGGATAAGGTATCGCAAGGAATGAGGAAAGGAGATCAGAGTACCAAGCTGTTTGGAGATAACACAAAAAGTTGAAGACATAAAAGGCCAAAACAGAGTGCAAGTGCTGCAGTGATGAAGGAAGTAACTGAATTATTAGTGTTAATGTCCAGGAAGAATTGATAAAAACAATAAAGAAGACTAAAGACTTAAGATTTGTGTTGGGATAGCAGAGTGCAGACCAGATAACATAACTGAAAAACAATTCAAAAGTGTACAGTGTAATAGAAGGCTGCAAATGAGTTTGCAGCGCATAGTTTTTAAGACTGTAGTGACATAAACAGTATTGAGACTTAGTGCATGAACATAATGACCAGAGACATACGAAATCGCAAATGAAGCGGTAGCAGATGAGTCAGAAAAGCAGCAGGCACAAGGATGAAGCTCGGATGTAGCAACTATTGATGTCAGCTTATTTCGAAACCTATTTGATGTCAGCTCATTTCGAAACCAAAAATATAGTGTTCTCACAGTATGGCTGTCTCAGAAAGAGGAACAAGGCGCATAATGAATAAAATTCTCCGGCTGGACGTGTAGTGCAGGAAAGCTTACGTTAAGTCAAGTTAGGGTTATTGACAGGTTACTTGACGTAGCTAAAGTGTGCTTAATCTTCAAAGTGCTAGAGTTTGTTTAGGTAAGACACGCACGTGCAATAAATTCCAAGAATATGGAATTTATGTTTACTCAGCGTTCCTCATTATCTTGAATATCAGTAATATAACTTCGGTTTTAGTACATTAGTACCTTGAAGGCTCCTTATTAGAGCGGTAAACACAATATACCCTGAACTTAACGTAAACACTCAATGAAGTAGACTTAACGGCCAGACAGAGGTCTGACAATAAAATGAACTAAGAAAACGTACTCACTTTTAACCTTTTATTGAGGAGCTCCTGGTATTACTCAAATACACACTCCAAAATAACACAACTACTGATAGCCCGAACTTTCGTACTATCGTAATATCGTAGAAAAGTAGGTAAATCGCATATCAATAATCAGGAAGAGCCTATCACATATAAAACGAAGCTCTTTGGTATACTTGAGCGCGCCTATATATACTGCATACCACCACGTCATGACTTACACTCGTTGCCACATATAATTCAGCGGGAGAAACAACATCTCGTTAAGTGAGAAGATAATTTGCATAGGAAAATAAAATAACAAGAGATAGTAAAATAAAAAAGAAACTGAATCTAGAGTATACGTTACATCATCTCCCCCTTATATATATATATTTTTTTTTTTTTTTTTTGAAAAACCTATCAAATTTTGAGTGTAGTCTTACATTTCACTGACTGACGTTTATCGTCCTACTTTTTCTTTTTTTTTGTGGCAGCAGTATTTACAACTTCAAGCTTGGCATAACAAATTCAGTAGACCTGTGTCCGCAGCTATTGTCGTCTGTGAAGCAGGAAACACTTTTTATACGTGTACAGAACAAACCTGCATCGGCATACCTTATTTTTATTCTGCCCAGCAGGAATCACTTTTTTGATTTCATTTTATTTCCTCATATTTTCAACTCTATATATATTTATCGTTGATTACAAACAAACTGTATCAGCAGCGAAGATTGCCTGTAGCTGCCTAACAGTAACAATTTTCACTATTTTACCCCTAACACACATATATATATATATATATAAAAATTCGGATTAGTAGACGGACATAGAATATATATATATAAAAAAAACTACATATATCACAAAAAGAATGCGTAGGCCCACACGGAGAAAAAAAAAAAAAAATTCTGTCACGCCAACTGGTCGTGCAGGAAAAACAACATAATGAGAAAATAACCTGTCCACGAGAACTTACTTATCTCGAGGACGCATAAAAAACCCTAGTACGATATCTTTTTCCAGGCCTAATCGGACTGGTAAATTCTGGTGGCGCCGATCTTTTCTGTGACTTGCATGGATCTGGAACATCTGTAGTCTGTCGGGCAAGAAATTCTGAAGTCTGTCGGGCAAGAAATTCTGAAGTCTGTCGGTCAGGAATTCCCTGCGTCTGACAGGAACGGTGAGGAACGGCTGAAGTCTGTCGGTCAGGAATTCCCTGCATCTGACAGGAACGGTGAGGAACGGCTGAAGTCTGTCGGTCAGGAATTCCCTGCGTCTGACAGGAACGGTCAGAAACGGCTGAAGTCTGTCGGTTTGGAATTCCCTGCGTCTGACAGGAACGGTCAGGAACGGCTGAAGTCTGTCGGTCAGGAATTCCCTGCGTCTGACAGGAACGGTCAGGAACGGCTGAAATCTGTCGGTCAGGAATTCCCTGCGTCTGACAGGAGCGGGCTCCCCCAGGCTTTCGATACGTGTCCCTTTGTGCTGGGGCCCGTGTTGTCCTTCCAGCATTCTTTTGAAGGGACGTGGCTCCGGCCACATCGCTTGTTTTCTCTTTCTACTTTTTGGCATGACAGTAGAAGCAGGCATCGGCCCTGTTTGCCCTGAGCGTAAGTTCCAGGGGCGAAACCCGGGCGGATGCAAGGATCTCTACCTTCGTCGCTGTTGCGGCGAAGCAGATTGGGGAGACAAGTTGCGTTTTCGACCAGCTTTTGGTGTTGCTGGACGGTTTGTAATATGTGTCTGACATTTAGGAATCGTCAAACTATTGTCTATATCTGGTAAATCAGAAATATGTGATGACTCTGAGTCGCTGCTGTAAGTTAGTGGTCGTGCAGGGCGATGTTTATTTCTGCCTATTGGAATACTCTCTGACGAAGTATTCAAGGAAGTAGGAGCTTGTGTTGGTGCAGAGTTATTAGGGAATGGGGCAGCAATAGTCTCGGCAATGGTTGGAGGGAAGGGAATGATACTAGAATTTGAAGAACTTGATTCGAGCCTTCGTCTTATGGTAGAATCAGGTTGCGTTCTTGGAAGCCAGTCTTGTGGAGGGGAGGGTGAAGAAAAAATCACTGGAGATTCTTCAAAAAGGTTTGTCGGTTCGTCCAAAATTTCTGGAGGTTGATCGTGTGATATAGACTCTTGAGTCTGTGGAACAGAAGGTTGAGTAGGGTTGATTATAAAATCTATATTTCGTTCATGATACTTGCGACACTGAGCAACGTGTACGTATTGAAATTGACTGTCAGGTTTTTCAAGGATAATGTTATTTTCATACACATTTGCCACCCGATATGGATCTTTGTAGCTGGGTGCAAATTTCTTTACTAAAGTATGAGAAACAGAAGACTGGAAGTGTGTCTCCAAGAGAGTTAGATCTCCAACGACAAGATCTGGTTCTCTACGCCTAGTATTATAGTATCTTGCTTGAGCCGCTTGTGCTCCTATCATTGCAACACGAGCTTTCTCTGTCATGATTCGTACTGATTGCGGAGTTGGTCGCTGGTTTAGTTCGTCGATAATCCCCGTTAAATTTTCAAAAGGGGTCTTAATTCTTCGACCTAAAAAACGTTCTGCGGGAGTAAACTTAGTAGATTCGTGAACAGACGAGCCGAGGGCGAACGAAAAAAGCTCAAGATGTTCGTCCCACCTCTCGTGATGATCCATGACAAGTGTAGCGAGCATTTTAACTAGCGTGCGGTTTACTCGTTCCGCGGGATTACTCTGGGGATGATATGGGGAAACGAATTTATGCTTTATGTGTAGTCTCGCACACATTCTTTTAAAAACGTCAGAAATAAATTGGGGACCATTATCCGAAACTACTTGATTAGGTGCACCATATCTAGAGAATAATTCATTAATTAATACATTACAAATAACTTCCGCCGTAGCAGCTTTAATGGGAAAGACCTCGACCCATTTAAAGAAATTATCGGTTAATGCTAAAACGTAACGAGCTTTGTTTTTAACAGATAAAGGATAAGGTCCCAATAAATCTATTGAAATAATGTCAAAAACATGAGAACTTGAACTAGATTTCAAGTGACCGGCCGGTCATACATTACGGTAATTATAAATCTGACACAAGTGACATGATTGAACGTATGCGAGCACACTTTGGTACAAGCCAGGCCAATAGGCAACATCCCGCAATTTACAACGGGTCTTGCGAATACCTAAATGGCCTGCAAGAGGTTTTTCATGAAATTCGTTTAAAAGGGCCATTCTAAGGGTTCGCGGAATACATGGGCGAAACTCTGCCCTAGTAGTCCTAGATTTCGTATAGTAAAGAAGACCCTCTATGACTTCAAAATGCTGTGACCTCCCAGCCAGAGAAGGGTCACTTTGCTGTGGTGAACCCGCAAGCAAAAAATTATAGGTTTCCCTAAAATCTGGATCATTTACTAATTCTGCCATTATCTGCTCTCTGGATGTTATATCAGCTATTAAAAGTAAAGGCTGACATCCAGGAGTAGTTTCTGTGGGAACCCCACTAATCGGGACGCGAGATAATGCATCCGGTAATTGATTCTTATGACCTGGCTGGTACGAAATTTTGATATTGCTCTCTTGTAACTTAAGATCCCACTTCATAAGTCTGTTAGAGAGGTGCTTAGCAGAATTCAAATACTGAAGGGCAGAATGATCCGTAATTATATTAACTGTCAATTCGTTGAGATAACATTGAAATTTTTCAAGAGCATACACTACAGCAAGACATTCGCGTTCCGTAGCTGAATAATTGAGTTCAGCTTTGGCTAAAGTACGGGGCGCAAAAGCTATAGGATGCCCAGCTTGTGACAAAACGCAACCAAGACCAACTCCGGATGCGTCAGTGTAAATATCAAATTCCTTAGTATGATCTGGGAAAGCTAATACAGGAGGCTGAGTCAACGCAGATTTTAGTGCTTCAAACGCTGCGTTAGCCTCAGGTGTCCAAACAAACTTCTTGTATTTACGTTTCAAAGCACACAATGGCTCACAGATTGTAGCATAAGCGGGGACAAACTGCTGATACCATCCGGTCATTCCCAGAAAGCGTGATAGTTCTTTGGCTGTTTTTGGCCGTGGAAAGTCAACTATAGGCCTGATTTTTTCATCATCCGTAAATAAGCCGTGGGGAGTGATTTTCAACCCCAGATATACAATCTCGTCCCTCGCTATTTGGCATTTACTAGGTTTTAACGTCAAGCCAGCATTGTATATGAGTTGGAACACCTGTTTGAGCAGAGAAAGGTGCTCGTCAAAAGTCTCGGATGTAATAATAATGTCATCCAAATATACATGCACATGGGGACCCAGAACAGGTCTGAGAACCGTATCCATAAGCTTTTGGAAAGTAGCAGGTGCAGAGGCTAGTCCAAAGGGAATACGCAGGTATTCATAAGCCCCAAAAGGAGTCACAAAGCCTGTTTTATCTACGGAGTCTGGATGTACCGCAACCTGTCAATATCCACTCGCCAAATCCAAGGTTGACATCCATTTAGTTGACGATAGGTCATGCAAAATATGCGACATGACAGGTAGTGGATAATTTATCGCTTTCGTGACTTGGTTTAGCTTGCGGAAATCTGTCACGAAACGAAATTCGTTGGGTTGTTTCTTTGGAACAAGAAAAGCAGGTGCGGCCCAGGCGCTTGTTGATTCCCTTATTATGCCCTGTTTAATCATCTCTGAAATTTGACGTTGCATTTCATTTTTTTATGCGGAGCACAAGGGTAAGGTTTCGTCGCTATCGGTTTCGAACCATCAGTGTCAATGACGTGATAAACCACCTGTATGAAACCAGGTTGGTCGGAAAATAAACCAGGTCTTTCATTCAAAAGTTGAGAAAGCTGGTTTCGTTGCCTCTCATTCAGTTGTTTACTCAGTAACAAATTCGTTATGTCTATAGGATCTTTAGGAATCACTTCGACAGGTTCCGGAAAGGAAATAACATGTTGTTCGAAATTCATGGTAACTTTAAAAGTATTGATAAAATCTATGCCCATTAGACATTTAACAGGTAGGTTGTCTATGAGCAGGAAAGAATGAGTAAAACAAGCCTTTCCCAGCCCTAGAGATAATGTGACAGTTTCTGTGATACTGAATATTTCGTTATTTGCACCTCGCAAATACTGCGTCGCAGGCTGGACGTGTATTGCAGGAAAACTTTCAGTGCAAAACTTCGTATTTAGGGCTGATATTTCAGAACCACTGTCGAACTTTGTCTTGACAATAATATCTTCAATTGTCCATAACACATCAAGCAACTGAGGAGTTTGGACAGTCAATAATGCTATTTTAGGGTCAGAATTCTTGGTATCAGGAAGCAGTGCCGACCCTTGGTCTATTTCCTTTGGAAGTTTAAAGGATTCCTGGTTGCATTTTCATGCGGTCTGAAACCTCGGCCCTGCCTGGTATCGGTAAAGTTTTCACGCTTAGAAAAACTTCGTAAAAACTGCTGCGGGAACTCCGCATTTCTGTTGAAATTTTCATTTCTATTATTTCTTCCCTCAGCACGGGCAGAAAAATCATTATTGCCCTTAGCATAAAAATGTTCCGAATTCTGCGGATTGGAACGGGGTCGAGCATACTGTGCATTTGTACTGTACCCAGAAAATTGTTTAGAAACTAGCGGTTGGTGTACCACTCTTCTATGCGGTGGTACGTATGATGCTTGGCTTGCACCTGTGTACGCTCGTGTTGAAAGTCATTAGGCCTATTATGCTGCTGAGGATTTTCGTGATAAGCCTCCCGGGGTTCCCGAGCATGTTTAGTTGGTCCATGTTTGCCGTGTCGCTCCTCATACGTTAGTATGAGGCGAAGGCATTCATGTATTGTAGCAGGGTGTCGGACCTCAATAAAATCCTGTAGAAATTGATCGAGCTGCTGCAATAGGGTGTCCAACATGTCGACATGACTGGCATGTGGATCCCATAATTTATACAAGCGTGTTGTTTCTAAAGCAAACGCAACAGGGCTATCGTTGGGTCCTTGCTTACGAGAAAAAAGTTGTTGTGCAAGGCCAGCTCGACTGAGGCCGAAAGGAAAGACTTCTAAAAATTCCGCTCGGAAATTCTCATAACGAGAATTCGGGTTCGATACTCTCCACTGCCGATACCATGTCTTAGCGGCATCTTTCAAGCAAGTGCCTGCTATTTGCACTTTGCAATCTTAAGGAATATTGTATAAGTCGAAATGATCCTCCAAATCCTTGAGAAATTTCAAGGACCCCTCCAAACCATTGAAAGTAATTGCTCCCTCATGCGGCACGAAATGAGCAAGCATTTTGCTTGAGAGAATTGAAAATACCTCAGGTAAGACCCGCGACTCAGAGTGATATGAAGCTGGTGAATGACGAAATTGTAAGGAACGCCTGGGTACGTGCAAATCATTGACATCAAGGTTAGACCCACAGGCTTCCTGCAAATTGTCGAAAATAACCCCACTTCCACCGAAACTTGATTCAGGTTGAAATAGTGAAGGTTTCTCAGGTAATGAAGACATAGTTAATAAGTGTCAATACCTCGTGTTCAAGAAATGTTCGGGCGCCAATTAT
This sequence comes from Macrothele yani, assembly GCA_039090855.1. Taxonomy (NCBI): domain Eukaryota; kingdom Metazoa; phylum Arthropoda; class Arachnida; order Araneae; family Macrothelidae; genus Macrothele; species Macrothele yani. The sequence continues at coordinate 59,060,131 of CM076997.1, read as the reverse complement.
AATGACAAAAATTCTCCGGCTGGACGTGTAGTGCAGGAAAGCTTACGTTAAGTCACGTTAGGGTTATTGACAGGTTACTTGACGTAGCTAAAGTGTGCTTAATCTTCAAAGTGCTAGAGTTTGTTTAGGTAAGACACGCACGTGCAATAAATTCCAAGAATATGGAATTTATTTTTACTCAGCGTTCCTCATTATCTTGAATATCAGTAATATAACTTCGGTTTTAGTACATTAGTACCTTGAAGGCTCCTTATTAGAGCGGTAAACACAATATACCCTGAACTTAACGTAAACACTCAATGAAGTAGACTTAACGGCCAGACAGAGGTCTGACAATAAAATGAACTAAGAAAACGTACTCACTTTTAACCTTTTATTGAGGAGCTCTTGGTATTACTCAAATACACACTCCAAAATAACACAACTACTGATAGCCCGAACTTTCGTACTATCGTAATATCGTAGAAAAGTAGGTAAATCGCATATCAATAATCAGGAAGAGCCTATCACATATAAAACGAAGCTCTTTGGTATACTTGAGCGCGCCTATATATACTGCATACCACCACGTCATGACTTACACTCGTTGCCACATATAATTCAGCGGGAGAAACAACATCTCGTTAAGTGAGAAGATAATTTGTATAGGAAAATAAAATAACAAGAGATAGCAAAATCAAAAAGAAACTGAATCTAGAGTATACGTTACAGGCGAAGCAATGAGCTCTCCTTAGCAAATATGTCTGACTTTGAGAAGTAATTTCTTTTTTATTAGACATACTCTTGAAGGTTAGTCTGCTTCGAAGGAAATAATTAGAAGGCAGGGAGCACATAAAATATTTCATTGTCATTTCTGCGTAAAGCTATAATAGGAAGTTGCGAATCCTTAGGGTAACAAATGATGCCAAATGATCAAATGATCATATATGTAGAGGATTTTAGGATGAGAATGTCTGACCCCAGGTCTTAAACAACCCTTAGAAATATGAAGCTAGGAGGTTTGGGCTAGAGTGTCCGATAGGAAAGTGACACGGAAGCGAAGTAGAAAGGGGGGGGGGAGAAAGACGCTTTTATTTATTACCGGGTGGGCAGTACCCTGGGTCCGACGGCTTAACATGCCCATCCGACGCACGGCGGATATTTAGTGGATCGAGCGTTCGTACCTGCCTGGGATCGAACCTGAGGTCCTTTCCGTGGCAGGCACGAACGGTGCCCACTAGGACACCCGCGGCCCAAATGATGCCAAAGCGAACTCACTCTACTATTATGCAAACGTCTTCGATACAATATACTGGCACGAATCGCCCCCTTGAACGGTGGGGACCTGAACACCGCGTGGCTGCATTAACACTTTAACCGGCTAGATCGAATTACGTCAGAGTTAGCAAAACCAGCTGCGAATCAGCTCGATTGAATATATTCTCTATCTAAGAATTGGGCTGAACGCGGCTGGAACGAGTGAACCTGCGCATCACAGAGCGTTGCTTTGCCCTTAGTTATGCTATTCAAAGTGGTCATTCAGGAAGATGATTGACACTTATCCTTTCTAAGTAATTACCTGCTAAAGGGGATATAATAATGGCGACCAACCTAAGAAAGGAGAGAGAATATGTTTGAGCCATTTGTTTCTGCTCAGTGGCATGATGTCTTCGTCAGAGGGACTTGCCCTTTTTCACCATACATTGGGTCACGAAGCTGAGAATAAAGAAATAAAAGGCAATGCTTATCACTAGTTGCAGGCGTATGATCGGTACTGCTGTGATAAGAGGGGGAAAGGAATTGTTTTGCTGTAGCTTTCGTAAAATCCTGCGGCTCTGTGAACATCTCTGTTTGGGGAGCACAGATAATTTTGAGCACCATTTGGTTTGCTCACATCGGTTAAGACAAATCTTCCAGTTATATCTCAGCTTCTACAGGAATGAATCTTCAACGGATGCCAAAAGAGAGTAGAATCCGGATGTTTCATCCATAGAGATCTTTCTGTGGACTTCTACTCTTGAAAGGAGCTCTGTTAAACATTGGCGCGGTTTGTTAATGGGATACGAAAAGTAAAAATAAATGGAACAGATTGAATGTAGTGATTCGTAGAAGCCTACTAGAGTGAGGTGGACATCCAAAAGACAAATGTTGCCGAACAGAGACAACAAGTCGAGCCTGGCTGATGATAGTTCCTTGCCTCTAGAGACGCGCCATGGAATGATATTACATGTAAGGAAAAAGAGCTTTTTGCAGAAGAATTATGCATGTTTTAAAATTTAAAGCAAGAATCACTGGTTAAGTATCCTTTTGTAAGTTACCATGATTTGAAATGTGAATTCCAGGTCAAATTTCTATAGCATAGGTGCAATTTCAATCATATTCAAAATAGCATGTATAGCTACATTTACAAAAACTTTTGTTAACGAATCAGGAAACCACGAAAGAAGACTCAAAACAAAGTTTGCTTACTTCTTCAGGGAAAAATGGCCCGTAAAGAGAAATGAGTGATCCACAACAAAAATTGCTCAGTGACAGCATGACAAGCGTTGCCAGCTGCGCTTTACTCAATTTCGAAGAATGAGTGAGACTGCTTGAGGCACTCGGTTGACTCTTCCTAATCTCGTAACTGGATTCCATTGTATCGTCATCAGTCAGATTCTGATCCCTTTTTCCGATGACCCCTTCTTTCATGGCTGCAGTGCGAAAATATGAATTAACACCGACAAAATGCACTTAAAATGACTAAATACTGATAAATACAAGGTAATTTAAAACGTCGAGTAATAAAAACAAACATGGGTGAACTACACAAATGTTTAACTTATTCCTGGTACAGTAGAATAAACAAAGATAACGGTATTATATTAAATAGCGACACAATCAGGTATACTGCTAGCAAAAAGCTTGGTAATGCAAGTGACTCCAGAAAATCCGGCGACCCCAAAAGTAAATTCCTAATGTTGAAAATGTGTAAAAGCTGACGAAAATGCTTAAAGTAATCGGAATCGTATAATACAAAAGCGATGACTCAGCTACATCGACGGAAAGGCATTCATTGAAGGCTACGCTATTTTACTAAACATAATTTTCTCGTTCAAAATTACTTCTCCACGACAGCTTTAACAACAACCAGAACAGCGTATCACTGTAAGGTATAAAGTAAAGTTGTCGGTATAAAAAGTCCTAAAAGACTTTCGAGAAAGTATTGTAGTACACATACTGGCCACTGAATTAGAAATTTTTATTCAATATCGGACTGAACCTCTTTTAGTCCAAATCACAGGGCATACGCGGTCGGTTGGCATAGTTTCCACAAGATGTTGGAATGCATCTTCATCTACAGCATGCCACGCGTTTACTAGACAGTCCTTTAACTGGGTCAGAGTTGACAGAAGACGACTTTGCTCCCTGATCTGTATTTCTAACATCTCCCATAGATTCCGGATCCGGGCTTTGTGATAGCCAGGGAAAATGGTGGAAATTGCTGTTTATTTGCTGAAGGTGCTGAAGACGGTGAAAGTCGCTATAGGTTCGTAATTCAGTTGCCGGTGTGTGTACACCAACGTCTTGTCAGGAAGTCTCGTATTTTTGTTGCTGAACATTTGGCATACATTGAATGCAATTAGGGTGATGTGTACGTGAAGAAAGTCACCCCCCCCCAACCACACACACAGATTCCCGTTTTATGGATCTCGTCAATAGGTAACGCGTGTTTTGAGCCTTCACCATTACGTCCTCAGCATTGTGCACAAGTTCGAAATCATCCGATAAGGGTAAGCCAGATGCTAATAGCCAGTGGCTTTCGCAACACATAGCAGATGGTTTGGATGGCTTAAATCACACGTGGTACAGGGATTAAGGGTGATTTCATTTAACATGCTATGTAAGCAGTCAGAGGACTAGGGTTTCAGGTAGCAGAAATCCATACAGTGCACCTACATTCACTTAAAACCGATGTGTAGTGTGCGATATTCCAATTGAGAAGCATTGAAACCTTTAAAATGCGCCCAGTTCCAAAGAGCTTTTCTGCAACAACCGTGCTACATGGAGCTGCGCCATAGTTACCTCAAGCAGGATGGTACAACACTCCATAAATTTACGTATAGTGTCAAAGGGCTTGTGACCACTAAGATCTCCTGAACTTACGTTGGCTGTTTTTTTTTCCTTTTTTTCTTGGGGAGGGGAGAAATACCTCAAGGTCCAGGCCTTTTTTAAATCTTTCTAAAAACAGCAAAAGCAGTTAAATAAAACATTAGAAAACATATTGCACGCATAGGGTCAGGTACTTTACAATGTGATCGTTGCGTAAATTTAAGTTTGAAGACGCGTGGCGGCCATGTTGAACATTCATGATGATAACACTGGACAACAAAGTTTTAGAAAAGTCTTGCCCCCCCCCAAGATTAAATTAATACTGTAATTTCTAATAGATTTCGAGGTGCTGAACCCGAATATGATAATGAAAATGCAAAATTGGCTACGGCTTGTGAGAGATCAGCAATAGTATCTTATACGTACTTACCACATGTACCGGTAAATTCCCGTTTCTACATTCGACGTCACCTTGCCTGTCGCTTGTACAGCTGCTCAGCATCATCAGTACCGAGCGTCCAGCAGTATTCAGCCAACATAGAAGTGGAGTACTTTCCCTGGTATCATCTCTCCATCTTTGCAACTTCTTGATGGAAACGTTCACTGTGCTCCTCACCATGCCACAGTTGTCCGGGAAGAAATCCAAGTGGGATTGGAGCAAGTGTATTTTAAGGACATATTGCAGCCAAGTTTGTGATACAGAGACAGCATGCCCTCAACCAGTTCTTTCTAGTTTTCTGCCCTGATATTTCCGAGGAAGTTAGTTGCCAACAGATGAAACGCCTCCCAAAGCTTTTTCTCATCACCCTCTAGCAGGTTGTCGAACATCTCGTCAGTGAAGAGCTCGTGGATCTGAGAACTCACAAAAACTCCCTCTTTAATTTTCGCTTCGCTGAGTCAAGGGAAATTGTCAGCCAGGTACTTGAAGGCTGATCCAGCCAGGTCGATAGCTTTTACGAAGATTCTTTTGCCAAACTGGGTTTAATGTGTAGGGATGATAGCAGAATTTTGTGCGTTTCTGCCAGTGCTGGGTATTGCACATTCTTCTCTCCGACCTTCAGAGATTTCCTTGAAGGCCATCTCTCTTCACATAGTGCGAATTCCTTGCTCAGCTATCCCATCCATACAAAAAACATCAGTACTTCGTATATCACAGCTATAGACCCATTATCACTGACACTGCCTACAAGTCACCACAGAGATGCCAGCCGTACTTGCTATATTGAAGACAGTCCAACAACTGTTTTAGTTTCATGTAGGTTTCTTTTATGTAGACAGCTTGTCCGATTGGAATAGATGGAAGCTGCTTTTCATTATGCAGCAACGCCGTAGTCGTCATTCGTGCATTCATCTCCTCGCTATGGGGTACAGAAGCCATCGTCCCACGAGTGTACCGCTGCTGACCGCACATCACAGGGTGCAAAGCATAGCATGGTCGCGGGAACATCGCCACTGGACCCTAGACATGTGGGAAAATGTTACCTGGACTGATGAGTCGAGATTCACGTTGGTACATGCGGATGGCAGGATACGATTACGGCGCAAACCACATGAAGCGATGGATCCTTCTTGCCAACAGGGTACTCTTCAAGCTGGTAGGGGTGGCATTCTCGTCTGGTGACTGTTTACGTGGACTGAAATAGGACCCCTGGTACTTGTGACATCGTCCCTCACAGGTCAACGTTACCGAGATATCCTGGACGACCATTTTCTCTCGTTTGTGCGTCTTCAACATCCCACTGGGGACCTCATCCTACAACAAGACAATGCACCGTGCCATCGCTCCCGAATTGTATCCGAATGGTTGGATGAACACTCCACCGACGTGACCTCACTTCCTTGGCCAGCTAGTTTACCTGACCTCAATCCCCTCGAGCACATCTGGGATGCCATCGAGAGAGATGTTCGAGGCTCTGACCCCTCCATCAATCTTCGTGAACTGTGGGAGCTTGGGTCGTGGATCCGTATGGCTTCCCAACGCTTCCGGTGTCTTGTCGAGTCTATGCCGAGACGAATCGCCGCCGTCATCAGGGCGAAAGGTGGGTGCTGCCCGTTACTAGACAGGTATCTCTAATTCAATTGTTCTTCAGTGTATTAATTGATAGACTTAGCTACAGAGTGATCGTAAAGTTTCCAAACTCTGAATTAAAAAAATTATTGTATATGCTGCAAGTAGAAGTTTAACCAATTGATGTGGCAACACGAGTCAGCAGCTCGTGAAAGTCAAATACTGCGCGTGTCAAACGCCTGACGGTAATTGGCAGAGTGTTAGAAATGAATAGCTGGTTCCCTGTGTGCTACGAAGTTTGCTCACTTTAGGGTCACCATTTGCACAGAGGTGTGGTTTGATGAGGGAGCAGTGAGTTTGTTTTACAAACGCAGTCTTACAAACAGTGTATAGAAAAGTTCGAGGAAAAATTTCCGCAGCATACTGTGTGGTAAGTAAATCAACGGTACACAGTTTACTCTTAGATTATGGAAAACTGGAAGTGTTGCTGATATGCCTAGAAGTGGCCTACCAAGTGTGTTAACGCGGGAAGTGATTCACGATGGTGAAAAAGTTTTCGATGGTTACCTATAAAATCGCTACGTCGCTTATCTCAGCAAGTGAAACTTTCTTACGGAAGCGACTAAACAATTACAGCTTCATGTGAAAGTTGTCCAAGAACTGAAGGCCTTTGATACGCATAAGTGCCTGCTTGTTTTATTTTTGGTTGAAACCTGGTTTAATTTTTTTTTCTGAACAATGTTTTATTTTTTGTTGAAGCCTGGTTTACTTTGAACGGGTATGTTAATTCGCAAAATATGCGACATTGGTCGACTGAGAATCCTTATATCCTTCATCCAGTACCTTTGCATTCGGGAGAAATCGGTGTGTGGTGTGCCACATCTCGAAGCAGAATAGTGAGACTACTGTTTTTTGACAGTACTGTGTATACGGTTATTTATCAAGATTTGATTTTTCAGTTTGTGTCCCTATTTCAAGAAAACGAACATTTCGCATAGCTTCAACAAGATGGAGCAACATGCCGCACAGCTACTGAGCCAACGGAACTTTTGCGAAGTTTTTTTTTAATTTTTTTTTTTTGTGACCACAACTAGCCTCCACGCTCAACGGATCTCTCACCTCCAGAGTTTTCCCCTGTAGAAATATTTAAAGGACCGTGTTTATGCAAACAGCCAGCATGATCTGCAGTCTTTGAAAACAAACATTATTCGGGATAAAGAGGAAATCACACAATATATGCTAAAACGCGTTATGAAAAAACATGTGCAGTCACGTGGGTCACTTCCAGCACCTTCTTTTGGTCAACATCAGCTGCTCAAAAGTCAATGGAAGACGCTTCACAGTTGTAAGTCATGCACACTCACGGAGAATGAAACTTGCGCCCCAAGTAGGAAGCATCGGATTGAACTGAAATTTCATGGACGTAGTGATACACATGATAGCAAAAACAGAGCTGCAGGGCAATTACATAGGGATCTGTGGTACGCAGTCCGGTCATCTTCAATAGTGCATCGACCGCCTCGGACGGCGATACATGTTGCAATACGGTCCGGCATGGAGTCGAACAGACGCCTGATGTCCTGCGGCAGACTGGCTCACACGTGTTGGACGGTGTGCTCCAAATCCCGGATAATGCGGCAGCCGGTGTTACAACTGGTCCCATGCATACTCGATAGGGGACATTTCCGGGGAGCGGGCAGGCCATGGAAGTGTCTGGACATGACGTAGGCTGTCCTGAGCAAACCGAGTTGTGTGAGGGCGGGCATTATCCTGATGGTATAGCGCACCTGGAATCCTGGCCAGGAATGGGAGCACATGGGGCCGTAGGATCTCAACCACATACCGCTGGCCCATCAATGATCTACGTACCACTACTAGAGCTGATCGGCTGTCGTAGGCAATGGCTTCCCAAACGATAATGCCTGAAGTGAGGGAGGTGTGACGCTCGATAGCGAGGTTGGGTTTGTGCCGTTGACCCGGAGACATCCACACACGGACACAATGATAATCTGTCCCCAAAACGAAGAGGCACTCGTCGCTAAACATCACACGTCGCCAGTCTGTGGCGTTCCACTTCGCTCTGGCCTGGCACCACTGCACACGGAGCCGGCGATGTTCCGGTGTTAATGGCAAGCACACGTAATGAGCGCTGGGATCGCAGATTCGCTTCCGCGATGCCTCGGGAAAACAGGAGCGGCTGCATCTGCCTGTATAGTGGATCGGGTCCCCGTGGGATCCGTTTGTGCCTGGTGCACGATCCGTGGATCCTCTCTACCGGTGGTCCTCCTGGTCCGTCCAGAGCCGCTCCGCCGTGTGGCAGTGACGTCACATGTCCCCTGCCCCCAACACAGTCGGACGGTATGGTCAGAACGACCCACGTGGCGGGCTATAAGGCGCGCCGACCACTCTGCGGTTTATTGCCAGATGATCAAGCCTCTCTCCAATACCGTTATTTGCGTAAATCGACGTCTCTAGCATCTACCCAGCCTTGTCACTCTGTACTCTTGCTTGCGTCGGGCGGTGCTTTTCGATTTCATAGAGCATCGACCACACGCTGGTTTATAAGGCTGCTGGTTCGTGTTTGCAGCTCCACCACGGGGTATGCGTTCAGGCACAATTGCACCAAACGTGGATTATTTGCATACCAGCACGTACTCTAGCTATTTGCAAAGTTTCGCGGTTGTAGCATGTTTTCTTCTAGGTGCGCAAATTTCATTGTCCGTGAGTGTATATATAGCGAATAAAAATGGTTCATATTAGAACTCGGGAACTTCTTGATTACCCTGTATATATAGATCTGTACTACATTATTCAATGAGAGTTGTTGTTCAACGATGGCAGAACTTTGTACTATGTTAATTAGTGTAGGAGTTGAATACATAGAGAGCACAAGCTTTGTGCTACATTAATAAATGACCGAATTAGTTATATAGGAAATACGTAATTGTCCACTATACTTAGTCTTTTACAAAATTAAATATATAGAAAGAACACATCATCCTAATATCAATTCATGAGAGGATCATCTCTGTTGAGATTTATGATATGTTAATGACAGAATTCACTGTACAGAGAGAACAGAACTTTTATCATTTCAGCATCTACTTTCTCCCAAACCTTGACATCAATGTTACTTTGGTTGAGCGCAATTTTAGCAAGCCTAGTGTGTATAGTGTTCAGTTCTTCGAAATGGATGCGCTCCCTATGAATTTCTAAAAATTTTGTGATTTATTATTTGATTTGCTTTTCACATTATGATTTATCCCTTTGTATGTGCATTTCATGCCAACCAACGTCCACGCCCAGCACCTCAAATCACCAGATTTTAGAAATTACGCAACCAAAACACAAGCATCAAGGAGACTGGCCTGAGAATAAATTGGTATCCAAAATCAACGTTACAAATGCAAAATGAAGAATGTGTCCAAAACGAGACGATTAATTGTAAAGATTTTTCAGAGACATATGTAAGGGGAAACGCTAAGTAAACGTACTCAAACAGTGTTGTGCTAGTTCCTATGAAAATATGCAAATGACAACCTGCGTCATTGAGTTGGCAGGCAAGTGACCTTTATAAACGTTGCTCTAAACAGGGCTCGGCAATTGAAGCTTGAGTTGGACTGTTAGTGGAAGAATGGCTTCGCACCACCATTTAGAAGACTTTTTACGGTGGTGAGCGATCAGTAGATTGTAAGCATGGCAATTGCAAGCTGAGTTAGCAAGATGGCTGAATGTGCCGAGACAAGTGGTCTCCAATCTCCTCAGACAGTTCTAGAAAACCGGAACAATAACCAGGAGGTCGGGACAAAGACGCCCACGAGTTACAACAAGTCAAGACGACCAGTATTTGTCTCTCACAGCTCTCCGCCATGGGAAGTTGACAGCCAGGCAACTCTCGCAGGACTCCTGCTTACGGGGACCTCCATATTGAAGCAAAAAGTTTACAGAAGACTCCGCGAGAGAGATCTGTATGCAAAAAGGACAATGGTCGTGCAGAAGGGTCCATTTGAATTGGGCCCCACAATATCACCCCTGAACATCACCTTTTGATCAGCGGGGCCCGTGTTTTCTACAGTGACGAGTCATGGAACAGCCTAAACACGTATTCTTGACGTGTGTTCATTTGGAGAGAGGCGGGAAGCTAAAATCATTTCTGCAACATTAAGGGAATTGATCACTACGGTAGTGGAGGACTCCTGGTTTGGTCTGGCTTCATGTTTGATGGACGCACGCCGCAGCACGCATTTCTAAGAGGCATCCTGACTGCTGCACGGTACAGGAATTACATCCTAGAGCACTATGTACGTCTTTTCGGGGGAGCTGTTGGCCCCAGTCCCTTTTTATGGTCAGCAACGCCCGTTCCAATAGGGCGCGTCTAGTCGACAAGTATCTGGAGAGTGCGAATATTCACTAGATGAAGTGGCCCCAAAATTGCTTGAACCCCATAGAGCATGTCTGGAATGGCCCGGAATTGCAAGACAGCAGCCTCATCCGAGAACCCTCCCGGGACTCTGGCGCGCCTTGGTGGAGGAGTGGCAGTTATTGCTCCAAACTCTCATTCACAGCCTTGTAAACAGCATCAGGGCTCGTTATGCGGGCTATAACGCTGTTGAGGGTAATCACAGGCCCTGTTAGCCTCTCGAAATCCATGCCACTTGTTGCATCACTTTTAGATTGCCAGTCATACGCATGCTTCCTTCTCATGCCATGACGGCACTCCTTTTCTGTCATGTATTGCTGTGTTATCGATATATCGATATATGTAAGTCCGTACCAACTGATTAGGATATATTGCACGGAAACGTTTAATTGAAACGATGTTTCAGTAATGAAAAGAAAGGAATTTAAAAAAAAATAATAAAAAATTGTACTTGTGCTGACAGTTGTATGAAAATACCGGTCTCTTTTTTTTTCTTTTGATGGAAAGTCTGACGACCACCATGAGGAACTCGATGGGCTGTAAGCAGTCGCCCGTCCCTAATTTAGGGTCACTGGTTCCAGGGAAGGAAGACAGCCAGTGCCGTAAGACAAACACAAAATCCATGCCTCACCGGGATTCGAACCTGGACCCATCATATTCGAACCCGGTCAAAAGCCAACGCTGCGACCACATCGCCACCTGGGCGGTCCAGCGGTCTTTATTAAGTGCGAATATAAGAAATTTGAAATACCTGAAATATATATGATACATTTTTTTATTGTGATCAGTATTATGTACAGTTCTTCCGAAGCGCACGTAAGTTTATTCTTGAAAAGCCTCTGAGTCAACGAGGTTGAGTGTTCTTCCATTTGAAGCCATGATGAAGAGGTTTTAAAATTTGCCAACTCTGAAGCAATACACGTAGAGCTGGGCATGGGAAAAGCATACGTTTTACAGGCTGAGTCCAACAACTTTTAACGATTGACCCGTGTCTTGTTTTTACTCATGCGAAACTGAGAAGAACAGGAAGCTATAGGCGTCTAAACTCAAATGCAAGGTTAGATGGGACGACTAAAATACGTGGAATAAAAACATGATCATAGCTTCGATATCATTTTACATGAGTTTTATGACAGTCGGTCATGTTCCGTTGTAGATTGTTGGTGGATCTAGATTGCCTCAAGATAAAATAAATAAATAGTCAAAATGAGGCGGAAGAATACGCGAATGCAGGAAAAGCAACGTTAAGCTTCGAAGAAATGAAATGCAAGAAGATTCACATACATATCTCACATTTCGTTTCTTATATTCTACGAGTTTGTATTCTACATTGAAGTATATTTCCTTTTTAAAAGAATCGCAAAACTATTGTTTTTTAAGCAGTGGAACTATTGGAGAGCCGCAGTATGAAAGGTAAACAGAATGCCAGCAACTGCCGCGGAATGATACACGCAACAATTCGAAAGCCTACCGAGTAAACAGCAAATAAAATTTCAAACTCTAAATAGCTGGCGTTATGCAAAATTCAAAGCAATGGTTGAAGAAAGCTAATCGAAATCTTCCCGTAGAAATAGCTTGGAACTATTTACAGCGATCAGAAACACACTGAGTGCCGTATTCTGAAACGTTGACAAACCCTGCTGCGGAAAGACACGTATGAAACTTTAGAAATCAAAAGCAGTAAACAGCAAGATCAAATTTATAATTGCAGATCTCACGCGTTGCCTCAATTCGAAATAATGGTTAAAGAAACGTAGTCAAAATCTTCCCGTAGAAATAACTTGGAACTATTTCCAGTGCGTATTAACACAAGGAGAGGCGTGGTTTAAAACGTAAATAAACCCACAGGCCAGGCAACTGTGGCGAAAGGATGCACATAGGAATTCGGAAGTGCGTCTGTGGTGGTGTTAACTATTTCGACACCGCCTTGCAGCATGACCTTGTGCCTCGCGGCCAGAGAGGTCTGGAATTTCAAATTTCCTGAACTTTGGTAGTTGCTGCCACCACCCAAACCTTCTCTTTCCAGGACACCTATTGTCTATACATGCACTTTCCAGTTTCTAAGTAAGGTCGAGGTATTAGCAGAATCGCTGGTTCTATATACAAACTTTTATTTACATTCCCCTAATTGCAGAGGGGTGTACAATATGCACACAAGAAGATCCAAGTTGGTTTCGTTCCACTATGAATGAGTAATTTAATCAACATATGCCAATGAGTGGGTCCATCGGCTGAAAGCTTATTTAGTGAGTTCATGGAATGAGGTGACGTTTCCCCTTACACTAGGTTTTAGAGCAGTAGTGCTCTGTGTTGAATCGACTTGACTGTATCGATGCTCACTGTGTTGCCTATACCGCAGTACGTAGGTGATCTCCACTATATACGTAAGTATTCATGAATGACCTCGGCCACTCTATCCAAAGTCCCACTAGCCTGACGACCGCAACTGTCAGGGGAAAATTATCAGCATCTTTTCCCGTGAAGGAAAAATAAGAGAGTCCCCGCCAAAAGTGCTGGGTCCCTGGTCCAAAGTGCGATTTTACCGAGCTTCCTCGCCATCAGCCAATGCGATAAGTGCATTTTCTGAAGGATGCATACTCCGGAGGTCTCATAACTCACCAACTGACACCCCTTTCGCATGTTTCGTTCCCAGACAAGCTGGATGGTCTCAGACACGCCTCTCTTCCTCTCTCTCTCTCTCTCTCATGCCTCCCGAAAGAGATCCCCTGCTCCACGTTATACAGTAAAACATGGCGTCTCTTTATCTTTTTCGAAACTGACCTCTCAAACTAATTTTTAGACGCGGGTTGCATTCTACCTTGCCACAGCGTCCCAAAAATTGTGGCACATTCTATATATTAATATTGTCGCTTCTATTTTCCCATAGGTGTACTATCGAATAGGACTGTAGTATATCTATCTCGATAAAGCCACCCGGGTGTTTGAAAGATTGGCACCTATAAGTTGCTATGCCAATAAAAAGCAGATTTTTGTAATAGCTTCTATCACGTTTGAAGTGCGATTCTCGTAGTTTACTCAATAGTGCAATGAAATAATACTATTGCGTTTAAGTAAAATGTAATAACTATTGTTGTGCAACAGTGTAATGAAATAAAGAAGCTTATGGAACAGCGCATCACAAGATCAAATTTCAACATAGGTTAAATGCTTTAAAAAAAATTACTTTAAATTAATTTTGCAGCTTCGAATTTCAAAAAAAAATGCCCGTGTCTGTCAGTAGCTTGTTTTGTAGGCAAGTGACAGACAGACAGACAGACAGACAGACAGGCAGACAGACAGACAGGGCCGGATTAAGGCCAAAATGCGCCCCTAGGCTAAAACATGTGAGTAGGCTACAAAGCTAAGGCATCTCAGTGGGCCCTCCAAAGAACTCATGACGGAGAATCATTATGAAGTCCGTTAAAACACGAAACTGTAGCAATATGCTTGTGATAATTATTACCTAGTGCATTCTTCAAAGTAATAAATTATCTGCAGAGTTTTCATAACACGCCACTGTATTTTCCACTGTTCTCACAAAAACATGAGATAAAAGCTTAAGATGCCTAGATGCTGTGTTGTAATTTTTAATAGTTTAGCATTGTATACTTTTCTTGGTGCATCTTTTTTGTTATGTAATGTGAGGTTACAGTGGATTTCGTCCAACAATGGTTCCAAGTGCAAGCAGAGAGGTGTGGCTGGATGGTGGTGAAAAAGCTGAAACTGTCTCTCCGACTCCGCTGTACACAGCGACACGAAACCTTTACCCTTAGTGAGTCACTGCCTTGAAATCTGTCCGTTTCCTAGTCACTCTTTGCGATCGAATAGAAATCATACGAGACAAAACTAAAACTACACTGACGGAAAAAAAAATCCCAACATCAAGAAGGGGTTGTGTTAGATAAACAACAGTTGGTACGCGGTGAGAGTACATCTGTAAGATGACGTCTATGCAAATTTCGCGCTCGGCGCATACGTGTGGCGCTAGTAGCGCCCCTCGGAACATGCGAAGCAGGTTTGCTGTAAATACGCGCTGTAACGTTCGTGAGCGTTAGTTATCGTTGAGATTCGACGTAGGGTGTTGATGTTAGTCAAGAATGCCTTTAAGAAGACGAAGAAGCCATTATCAATAGCTCACGGAATTTGAACGAGGTCGTGTAATAGGGCTACGAGAAGGTGGATTTTTTTCCGCAATATTGCAGAACGACTTGGCAGGAATGTAGCCACTGTGCATGATTGTTGGCAGCGGTGGTCAAGGGAAGGTACTGCCTCAAGAAGATCGGGTTCCGGCCGGCCACGTGGAACTACTGAGAGGGAAGACCGCCGTGTACAGCGTATGGCCGTGGCGCATCGTACCGCGTCTGCGGCAGCAATTCGAGCTGCATTTGCCACCACAGTGACCTAACGAACTGTTACAAATCGGTTACTTGAAGGACAGCTCCGAGCCAGGCGCCCTGTAGCTTGCATTCCACTTACTCCAAACCACTGCCGTTTGTGACGTCAGTTGGTGTCAAGCTAGAGCTCATTGGAGGACGGAGTGGAGATCTGCTGTGTTTTCTGATGAAAGCCGGTTCTACCTGGGTGCCAGTGATGACCGTGTGTTGGTTAGAAGAAGGCCAGGTGAGCGCCTGCAACCAACCTGTCTGCGGCCGAGACACACTGCACCTACACCTGGAGTTACGGTCTGGCGAGCAATTTCTTATGACAGCAGGAGCACTCTCGTGGCTATCCCACGCACCCTGACGGCACAGTTGTACGTCGGTCTGGTGATTCAACCTGTTGTGCTGCCATTCATGAACAGCATTCCAGGGGGTGTTTTCCAACAGGATAACGCTCGCCCGCATACCGCTGTTGTAACCCAACATGCTCTACAGAGTGTCGACACGTTGCCGTGGCCTGCTAGATCACCAGATCTTTCACCAATCGAGCACGTATGGGACATCATTGGACGACAACTCCAGCGTCACCCCTAACCAGCATTAACCGTCCCTGTATTGACCAACCAAGTGCAACAGGCATGGAACTCCATCCCACAAACTGACATCCAGCACCTGTACGACACAATGCATGAACGTTTGCATGCTTGCATTCAACATTCTGGCGGTTACACCGGTTAATAATGTACCAGCATTTCACATTTAAAATGGCTCTTCTCGCGCTTACAATAAGCTGTGATCTTGAAACCTTAATCGAATAAATATGTTACCTATACAAATGTATTGCCGCCATTTCATTCCTCTACAACTATTTTTTCGTGGTGTTGGGATTTTTTTCCGTCAGTGTATTTTACTTCCTCTCTATATAAATACACTGAAGAGCAATTGAATTAGAGATACCTGTCTAGTAACGTGTAGCACCACCTTTCTCTCTGATGACGGCGGCGATTCGCCACGGCATGGACTCGACAAGACACCGGAAGCGTTGGGAAGCCAACCGGATCCACGACCCCTGAACAAGCTCCCACAGTTCACGAAGATTTGATGGAGGGGGTTAGAGCCTCGAACATCTCTCTCGATGGCATCCCAGATGTGCTCGATGGGATTGAGGTCAGGTGACCTAGCTGGCCAAGGAAGCGAGGTCGCGTCGGTGGAGTGTTCATCCAATCATTCGGATACAATTCGGGAGCGATGGCACGGTGCATTGTCTTGTTGCAGGATGAGGTCCCCAGTGGGATGTTGGATGAGGTCCCAGACGCACAAACGGGAGCAAATGGTCGTCCAGGATATCCCGGTAATGTTGACCTGTGAGGGACGATGTCACACGTACCAGGGGTCCCATTTCAGTCCACGTAAACAGTCCTCAGACGAGAATGCCACCCCCACCAGCTTGAAGAGTATCCTGCTGGCATGAAGGATCCATCGCTTCATGTGGCTTGCGTTGTACTCGTATCCTGCCATCCGCATGTACCATCGTGAATCTCGACTCATCAGTCCAGGCAACATTTTTCCACATGTCTAGGGTCCAGTGGCGATGTGTCCGCGCCCATGCTAATCTTTGCACCCTGTGATGTGCGATCAGCAGTGGTGCCCTCGTGGGACGATGGCTTCTGTACCCCATAGCGAGGAGATGGTTCTGGATGGTGTGGCTGCTTACACGTTTTTGTGCACCAGCGTTAAATTGCCGAGTGATTTCTTGCACTGTGGCCAGTCTATCCGCTGTTAGAATGCGAGCTAGCCGACAAAGACAACGCTCATCCACACGCTGTTGTCCACGGCAGTTGGCCCTTGCAGGAATGGTTTTACCGGATTCGATGTACTCACGGTGCACCCGTGACACAGTGGCTCGTGAAAATCCCAGTGCCTGCACGACTTCCGAGATGGAGTGACCCATTCGTCGGGCCCCGACACTTTACCCGCGATCAAATGCGCTTGGATCCTTCGTCTTACCCATACTGCGTCCGACTCTTACTGATTCCCGTCGCATCACTCCTTATATTGTCGGATCGGTGCATACGTCATGTCGTTTTCGTTTACAGGGCCGCCCACAGCGCCTTCAATGTATATATATGAACTAGAGACAGCTGGTGTATTTGCATAACACCAGCTGTCTCTAGTTCAATTGCTCTTCAATGTATATAAGTTGTGTATTATATGCAGTGTATAGAGCGTGGCTCCTAGGCCCTTGGTAATGGTGGGCCCCAAGGCTATAGCCCCGTTAGATCCCGCTTAATTCGGCCCTGCAGACAGACATACTAATTTGATTATTATAGATCTATTAACACTAAAAATAGAATCTGTTGTTATTACCTCTGTGTTAAGTCTAAACCTAAAATCCAGTTTTACTGCTTAATTGCTACTTACATTTCAATTAACAATTTACTTCTCTACAATAAAAAAATCATTATGTAGGAGAAGAGAATATCGAACTCCCTGAGACGATTCTAGTGATTTGGCTAGTTCAACGTTGATTTTAGTTGAAGTTAATTTGTGTATTTAACTGGTTGAGGAATGAATTAAAGCTAATGTCATTAATTAATTTCACATTCTAGAAATAACCACGTGAATAAAAGCATGGTGAAGTTGAAAGAATTAGCAAAACCTAATTCTACGTCAACTGTTTATTCCGCACGTACTAGAAGTTCAGGTCACCAATATACTATAATCAAGTCGTACCGCTGATTCTTAACATCAAGCTCTTGTATCAACATGTAAATCTCAGCCAGATAGCTACACCATTCATTCGTCGATTTACATAAATCTGCAACCTCTTTCGCTATTCCAAGTATATCGTCAAAATATCCGCTGTGTTCAATATCTCCAACCTTTTTTATTCAACGCTGTCTATTTATTTCCCGACTCACTGTCAGCGATGCCTAAATTTGCCAGCTGTTCAGGGAAGTACGCTTGTACTATACTGCGCCATTCAGTGAGAAAATTTCTAACGAAATTTACATAAAAATATACAAACTCAAAAGGAAGGATAATAGAGGTATACGTCACACGAGATTTTAAAAGAGTCTACACTGTAAAAAATAAGTAGTGTGAATTCACGGAAAATTTCTGAAAATAACGTGCAATTGCCGGTAGGTGTCCGCCTTTGCAGAAATTTCTGTTTCTAAAAGTTCCCGTTTATTTTAAATTCCGTATTTTTACAGATTTTCCGTAGTAAGAAATTCCGTTTGTTTCAGAAAAGCCCGTTTCAGGTTTTTCCGTATTTAAACTGAAATTTCGCAAAAATAAAAAAATCTGCACTCACATTAGATAATCTTTTCGCAGCAGTCAGGATCGAGCCCCCGTCGTTTGGGCTAGTTCAACTGATAATGTACGCCTTCAACCACTCAGCCGGAAGCACGCGAGTACTTAACTCACATTCATAGTAAACCAAATTGCATGACGATGAAAAAATATTTTTTGTTACTAATGCAAGTGATTTTGTCACTTTAGTTTCTGTTGGAGCTTATTAATTTTTTGAATAGGTTCACAATCCTTTTTTATTCTGTAGGAGGAGTTTTCACAAATTCAGCATTTTTTCATCGTGATTTTTCGAAGCAAAAAAATGCTTTGCAACTTGATCTTTTTAAACTGACAATGAGTTTCAATTTTCTTTAAAAACAGATGAAATGTGTTTTTTTATAATATTATTTTAAAAAACTCCTAAGTATAAAATTTGCTCTTGATAGCTATAATAGCTTTTGTTTTAAGGGGTCCAAAGACTGATACATATATAGACACTGTATAATTACCTGTACAATAAGTTAAGTACCCGGTTTCTTACAGTAACACAATATACATATAATGAATAGCTGGTGCACAAAACGGGGGAGAGGAGAAGAAATATTCTATGCCACAATGAACAAAATTCTTGCGATATACCATCCACAATATCCGATTTCGCTACAGAACTTCAAAATCAAATGCTTCGACAGACTATTGAAATTTAACAGTTGATCAAACTTCCAAGTATTCCCGTGAATCTCTCCTACCACCGGAAATTTTTCGTCATATGAATACGGAAAAGTGAGAACGGAGTTTTTCCATTAATATAAGAAAGAAATTGGAGAAAGGTTTCTGAAAATTCAGAGTTTTCCGTTGACACATCTTGAAAACGGTAATATTACCATCAATGTAAAAAAGGTATTGCGGCAAGGTTTCTGAAAATTCAGATTTTTCCCGTGGCACGAAAAATCCGTGGAATTCACGTTTCTTTCCGTCACTTCACGGAAAAGGTTGTATCAGAAATATGTTTTGTTAATTCCCAAAAGGAATGACGGAAAGTGGCTCGTGAATTTCAGATTTTTTTTTACAGTGTATTGTGCAAGTCTTCCGTGATGAAAATAATGCCTCTAAAATTTCATTAGCAGTAGATGTGATTTCACAGCAAATGAATTCCTCCCTGGAAATTAAAGAAAGAAATTTGCTGGCAGATTTAATACGTAATAGTCAACAATTCAGGCATCTTTAGTGAGGGCTCAGGTAGCATTGCATGGCAGTAATCCATCAGAGCACCTTACTTTTTTTCTAAGGAAAATATAAAAGAAATATATAAAAATTTTGAAATTAAACGTACCTTAAGTGTAGAATCTGTATTCACAAACTCTTTAGATATGCAGACAAATATTCCATAAAACTATCCTTCTTGTTCAAGGAATGCAATTATTATCACCTTAAATGTTGTGTGACACGTTGCGTAAATTGTGATCCGATAAGAAAATTCAAACTAGGGAGCAATACAGTCGGGCAGTTTCTAATCGCATCTTATCAAAGATCAGCTTTCGTTTTTTCTTGTTTTTTTTTATTTCTCAGACCGATAGCTATAGAACTGCGGATATCTGTTGCCCATTCTTTATGACGTTTGATCTTATGTGAAATCACAGTCATACCCTTTCTGACAACAAATAATAAACAGTGCAATAGGAAATGAAAAGCGTGCAGATAGTGATTTCAGTGAATTGTTTTTTTTACATATGAAAATTTTGTACAAAAGACGAAGAAAATATAAATCTCGGTTATTAAAGCAACTAAAAAAAAATTTCAAAATGTGTTAAATGAGAAATGTTTGATGCCTTCGTCTAAATTTTTTACGTTTTACATATCGCTATTAAAATGTTTAGTCCGAAAATGAGTTAAGAGGTCATGCAGTCGGGAAAATTTATTTTCACAAACAGAACCAATGCAGTTGCAAAAGTATACATGACACTCTAGTTTTCAACGTAATCACTGAAACATTTTGGGTACTCGTCATACCACGGAACAAGCTTTTCGATATCCTCGTGGTCGTGTGACAGTAGATCTCACTTCATTGCTAATAAATTTGCATCCACCAAGATGAAATTTCACAGCGGAAAGAGATCGTAGTAGCTGGATGTCAGGTCGATGTACAGGGAATGGTCGAAGATCTTACGCCTGAAAATTTGCAAGTCTGGTTAGTAGTATGCTGCAGTCAGTGGCGTAGCGTAGTCCAAGCAGAGGACGCAACTGCGAGGGAAAGCCTTTTATTTTAGGAAACCTTATGTACATTTTTTTCATCCTAAATTTTAAATGTTTTCCCCCCAAATCTTAACATGAAAATAACAATTTCGCTTGAATATAAATCGCACACACAAAAAAAAAAAAAAAAAAAAAAAAAGAAATATTTTAAATTTTGTACTTGGAACTAGGCAATGATCTATAGAGATAATCTCTATGGCAGAATATTCAAGTTCATTGTTTACCTGATTTAGCTGTGAAGTAGGATTTGTGATCACAGCTGCGCAAAACGAGGGGCGCATGTGTCATGAAACTCTAATAAACAACATATGGACTTCACTACTACCGCCGAGCAGAGGCGTTACACACAGATACTTGTGTTGCCTTGAAAACCATGTGGATAAAGAGCAAAATGAGGAAGGGGTGTGCGACGGGGGCGGGAGGTTGCCAGTAGGACCAGATATTTGTGATTGTGAGTGCTAAAAGGATTCATACTCCTAGGACACAGCCATCTAGCATCCAGTAGCGAGCAGACACTTCAGTTTCTTTGGAATGGGTGTCATTTTGTTTACGCTTTCCAACCGTAGGTTGAAGAAGCGTATATGCTCCAGCTTTGTCCGTCCGTCCGTCTGTCCGTCCGCACGATAACTGGCGTAAAAATGGTTCGATTTCGATGAAATTTTAGTATGTGGTAGGGGACCGCCTAGGGACGAACCCTATTGAAAATGGGACAAATGGGGTCAAAGGTCACGACGTAGGAGCGGAATCATTCCATTGCCCTTATGCGCCATGTAACTTGCGTAAATATGGTTCGATTTCAATGAAAGTTTACTATGTGGTAGGAGACCGCCTGGGGACAAACCCTATTCAAAATGGGTGAAGTGGGGTCAAAGGTCAGGACATAAGATCCGGATGCATTACATTGCCCCTGTGCGTCATAACTTGCGTAAAAATGGTTCGATTTCGATGAAATTTCAGTATGCAGTAGGGGACCACCTGGGGACGAACCCTATTGAAAATGGACGAAATGTGGTCAAAGGTCAGGACATAGGATTGCGATCCTTTCCATTGCCCTTATCCCATATTATTAAGATGGACGTCAAGTAATTTTCCTTCCTACACTTCCAATGGAAAAAGTTTTGTAAACATTTCCTTCACAATTAATGTGTTCCCAAGGATGAAAATTTGAACATCGATTAAAATAACTTCATATTATAACTTGGAAAACTTAATATGTTCTAAAACATAACCATAATCATATTAAAAATCAATAACTTTTCCTTTGGTTGTGTTGAAACCAGAGAAAAGATGGCGCGACCTGTACTTTGATGACGTCAGTGGGCAAAAAAATGTTGGATTGCATAATTACGGTTATGGTTTAGAAAATATTAAGTATTCCAAGTTATGAAATGAAGCTATTTTAACCAATGTTCAAATTTTCATCCTTGTGAACGCATTAATTGTCCAGAAAAAAGATGGCGCAACCTGTGTTTTCATGACGTCAGTAGACAAACAAATGTTGAATTGCATAATTATGGTTATGTTTTAGAATATATTAAGTATTGCAAGTTATAAAATGAAGATATTTTAATCGATGTTCAAATTTTCATCCTTGGGAACGCATTAATTGTGAAGAAAATGTGTACAGAAGTTTTTCCATTGGAAGTATAGGAAGCAAAATTACGCCGTCCCGGTGGCGCAGTGGTCTAAGCGATGGCCTCTGATCATTCGTCCGAACGGGGTCGGGGTTCGAATCCCAGTGAGGCATGGATGTTGTGTTTGTCTTACGGCACTGGCTCTCTCCCTTCCCTGGAACCAGTGGCCCTAAGTTCGAGACGGGCGACTGCTTATAGCCCATTGAGTTGCTCACGGTGGTCGTTAAACCTCCAATCAAAAAAAAAAAAAAAATAAAGCAAAATTACTTGACGTCCACCTTAAAGTAGCAATTCTTCTATGTTTGTATGTACATTTTATTTTGAAAACAGCTCTAAGAATTTTGATGAAAGTCGTTAACCTACTGTTTTCTGGTACTAGAAATCGATTTAGCTTGATGTCGAATTTAGGAGAATTCGTTCAGTTTGTTAAATAACCACCCCGAATTATATTGTTTTTAGTGATGGCGTTGTTCCATTATTCCATTAATGTTACCAATGCTTAGAAATCTTATGACGTCACAATCTCACCGCGTTTGAGAATGTTGGTGAGCGGTCACGCCATCTGTCTCCTTACGTCACGCGTTGTGTGTGGATCCTATTAAAGTTTTATGACGTCACACTTGCGGCGAGCGATGGTCGTGATTCCCATCTGCCTCATTATGTCACGCGTTGTGTGATTGTGTCCGTCCGCACAATAACTCGCGTAACAATCGTTCGATTTCGATGAAACTTTAGTATCTGGTAGGGGATCACCTGGGAAGGTACCCTATTTAAAGTGAACGAAATGGGGTCAAAGGTCAGGACATAGGAGCGGGATCCATTCCACTGCTATTATGCGTCATAACTAACGTAAAAAAGGTTCGATTTCGATGAAATTTTAGTATGTGGTAGAAAACCACCTGGCGACAAACCTTATTAAAAATGGGCGAAATGGGGTCAAAGGTCAGGACATAGAAGCGGAATAACTTCCATCGCCATTATGCGTCATAACTTACGTAAAAATGCTTCGATTTGTATGAAATGTTAGTATGTTGTAGGGTCTTGCCTGGGGACGAATTCTATTGAAAATGGGCGAAATGGGGTCAAAGGTTAGGACACAGGAGCGGGATCTATTCCATAGCCCTTATGCATCATAACTTACGTAAAAATGCTTCGATTGGACAAAACTTTATCATGTTATTTCGGAGGTATACAAAACCAGCTCTGTTGAATATCATCGAAATATGATCAAAGGTCAGGGCACAGGACCGAGATTTATTCCACAGCCATTATTCTCATAACTTGAGTGATAACTTGAGTAATGATTTCTGGTATGTTGGAAAGCGTATTATAATCAATGCATTGCATGATTTTAATAACTTGTTTTTTACATAGGGACCTTAAAGATATGTGACGTATATTCTAAATTAAATTTTCTTTTTAGTTTCTTTCCCTATGTAAATCTTGAGTTTATTCTGTTCTTCTTCACTCTTAACGTAATATCTTTTCTCTCAAACGAATACTGTTGGTAACACAATTGAGGTTGAATGAACGTGATGTATGCCTGTTTTGATAAGAACGAGAGATAAAAGCGACGACAAAACTGTTGTAGGAGAGCGATAATTGAGAGCGTTGAAAGAGTGCGTTGTAAAGCGAGCGTTGTGTTAAGAGCTGTGAAGCTGTGTGGTGTGTTTAAATATTGATGTCGTTCTGTTATGGACGTGCTACAACCTTGAACAAAGCATCTTTTCCGTAAGTTTGGCTTCTGTTGTTTACATGTTTCGTCTGGCCGTTAAGGTTTCTTTCATTTAGGAACTATTTCTTAGTATGTTGATGTTTTAAATAAACGTAGAAGTACGAAAAGACTTCTACGTCATAGATATTTTCCGGAGAGGAAGGAGCTAAAATTCACGCTACGCCACTGGCTGCAGAGCATTATTGTGCAGCAACACACCACTTTTCGTCAGCAGTTCTACTGGCTTACATTTAAAGGACGCTTTAAGTAGTTTCGGTGTTTAATATTGCTCCCAGCATTTAATATTGTTTCCTGTTGCAGGAGGTCCTTCAATAAGGCATCTTTCCGATCAATTTTCCCGTAGATTTTGTGGATCGCGGTGACCTCGGATGCTTCATTCCGTGCTTGTACGTTTCATCTCCGACGAATATCTGCTAAGTGCACTTGGCACTTAGCAGATCGCAAAGTTTTTTCTAGGATTTTTGAAGATGAACACATCTTCCAAAATCCTGGCTCCTTAAAGAATCGTGTAACAGCTCTATGTGGCAGACATGTTATGTCGCAGCTCACTGTTTGTGACTCTTCAGTTGTTCCGAATTGCGTTTTCTTCACGTGTTCTGTTACACCATGTTGTGTACGCTGTTGTTAGTCTGCCTCTTTGTGCTACTCGTCTGAATTCTGCCAGTATGAAACTGTGAAAACTACTTTATCACCCTCTGTCGACAGATTCATCGTAAACTTCGACCAGCTGAAGACGAATTTACGCAGCACTGAACTTCCATACATTTAGAAATCTCACGAATGCCAGAATCTCGTGCCTGGATCAATATTTACGCCGCGTCGCCATGTTAAACTGTCGATAACCGCTCCCAAGTGCAGTGCTACGTCATTCTTTTAATGTAGGATTGCCACTTTAGAATCACTAATTACCTCCTTTAAAAGAAAATATGTCTAGAATATCAAAGACAAACATAGCATGCAAGGCCGTAACTAGACTTTAGTTTCGGGGGGGGGGGCACAGCAAAAAATGTAATCTACTTACCTATGAGGGCCGTAACTAGACATTTTTTTAACTATTCTACAGCGAAAACCTATCTATCTAATCACTTAACAAAAAATAAACTCTTTAGTTTTTAGTATGTTAGTATAAGTTAGCGAGTAACGACACATGAACTTATTCAGCATTAACAGAAAAACATACTGAACAATATGAGACAGAGATCACATGAAAACAACAAGATTACACAGGAGACAGGACGAAAGCAAGTACGGTCTGAAAAATGAAAAGTATAAAGAAATTTTGAAATCTCCGTCAGGAAGTGGATTGTTCGATACCGATAGATGAAGCCATTATAGCAAGGGACTTGGTATAGCGGCTTCATCTGTCGTTATAATATACTAAAACTGAAGAGTTTGTTTGACGTTGAATTGGCTGTCTAATAGTCGCTACCTCCCTCCATCCATCCCTACGCACGTCGCAAGAATCAAACTAACCTCCACCAGGTACGAGGAAATAAGTGAAAACATTATCAACCTAAACATGTGTCTATTCTACAGCAAATTTTAGCAATTCGCTCCCCCATTTCTTTCTCAAATGACAACACGCTGTTTGAAGTTCGCAAATCTCTCTCCTCACCCATGTCAACAAGCGACAGGCCACCATTCACCTTCTACCGATGCCACTTCCTCCCCTTTCCACTCCGGCCCTCTCCGGCTATTTAGACCGAAAGTGAAACTAGAGTAACATTTACCTGAGCACTCAATCTCCGGTTCTCCTGGCGCCGCTTTGGACCCTGTGGTCTGTAGAATTTCAAATTCGAGATGCAATCCCTCACTGCGCTCTCACATTTCTAAACACATTTAGATGTTATAAAGAAACAATAAACTACGATTCCAACTGCCATTTTTTTTTCGTCTCTCTTAACACGATTAATAAATAAATAAATAAATAAATAACCGATCTCAAAAATACCTGATAATAGAACAATTCCAATTAATAAAGTGCCGGACACAGAGTTTCCTGTACTTCTATAAATTTGTTACTCCTGACTAGTGGGTAAAGTGAGAAAAAAATGTCCTTCTGCAGTAAGTTTGGCAAAAGAATTAAGAGAAAAAAATTGTACAAAAAAATGAAAAGAAGATAATGGCGAACAAGCAAAAAAAATTTCCCCAAAATATTTCGGGGAGGGGGGGTTGGACCCTAAAAATCTATCCCCTGGTCCCCTGGATACGGCCATGATATTGTAAACTTATTTTTAATCTAATAATTGTATTAATTCACCTACTTGAGCAGAGCAGTGCGGTTTAATCCACACTTGGAAAGGGCGATGCGCCTCTCTGACGACCGAGTGGGCTGAGGCGCTGACTTCTAAATATTCGTCCGAGATGGTTACGGATTTGAGTACCGGAAAAAGCATGGCTGCATTGATTGCAAGATGGCGCTGGCAATGTCCGTACTTCTGAACCAGTATCCTTAAATTAAGGAAGGGCGACTACTTATGGGCCTATGAGTTGCTCATGATAGTCATTAAACCTCGAAACAAACAAACAAACAAAAATCATGAAAGGAAGACGAGCAATGCACCAGAATTAACACCCTCGACAAATATTTCATTTCTAGAGATTAGACGAATGTTTAAATGCAACAATGTTTTCTTTTATCTTTTAATAGCCTTTGGCAGAAGGGAAAATTCACCAGCACGCGAAATGAAGGCAGAGGAGTCGACTCAAAATTCCTCCAAAAAAGTCGTTCAAAATCAATGGATGTAGGTAAATATAAAAGAAACGGGTGTATTCGAATGTTCATATACACTGAGGTGCCAGAAAAACTGGGAAAGGCGATACAGTTTCCCATTGCATGCCAACACACCCATGCGGTAAATGGTATTGTCTGTAAACGACGTATATATAGAGGCAGATATCTACAAAAACTCAGGAAGTGACATTCGCAGTTCTGATGGCCGGTTATCAGGATTCAAGTGATTTCAAAAGTGACATAATAGTTGGCGCCCGGAAGATGGGTTACTCCGTCTCGGAAATTACCACGAAATTTGGATTTACAGGATTAACTATTTCAAGGGTGTAGCTAGACTACACAAACTCAGGGGGAAAAAATCCAGAGTGCGAGACCGGTATGGCCGCAATCGTCTGATGACTCATCCTGTTCCGTCGAAATGCTTTCTCTGCAGGTATACACTGAGTGGCCACTTTATTATGACCACCCCCCTCAGTACTTCGTTGGGCCACCTTTTGCCTTTAATACTGCGTCGATTCTTCGTGGCATGGACTGCACGAGATGTTGATAGGTGGTTTGTGGAATCTGAGACTATGCTTGATGAATAGCACTTTCCAGGAGTGTGAGATTGCAGGGTTGTGGATCAAACGGCCTGATTGCTCGTTCAACTTCATCCCACAAATTCTCAATGCGGTTGAGATCTGGAGATTGTGGGCGCCACCTAAGCAAAGTAAACTCACCAGCATGTTCCTGAAACCAATCCTGTACAGTACGACCATTATGACAGGACGCATTATCTTGTTGAAAGTAGCCATCGCCATTGAGATAAACCATCCACATGACAGGATGCACTTGGTCTGCAACGATGTTTAGATATGATGTGCCAATCAGACTTTGATCAACACGAATTAAAGGACCCAAAGCATGCCAGGAAAACATTCCCCAAACCATAACGTTGCCTCCACCAGCTTGAAGGGTTGTAGCAATGCATTTGGGGTCCATGCTTTCGTGCTGTTTCCGCCAAATTCTCACTCGCCCATTGGCATGGTGCAACTGAAAACGTGATTCATCGGATCACATAATTTGTTTCCAATTATCGACTGTCCAATCCTTGTGTTCTTGTGCGAACTGGAGACGTTTTCTCTTGTTAACTGCAGACAGCAAAGGTGTTTGAACAGGCCTTCGGCTACCAAATCCCATCCGATGCAGTGTACTGCGAACAGTGCGTGCAGAGATCATTTGAGGGGATCCTTGATTAAAATGGTCTGTAATTTGCTGCTCTGTTGCCCTTCTGTTGTCTGTTACCAGTCTGGACACTCTCCGTTCCGCCTGAGCAGTCACTAGTTCATGACGACCACACGTTGCAAGTAGAGACTCAGTTTTTTTTGGCTGGCAGTCCAGCCTTTAAACACTTTAACAACAGCTGCTCTGGAACATTTCACGAATGCGGCGGTTTCGGTGATACTCGCTCCATGGCTCCGAGCTCCTACTGTCATCCCACGTTTAAAGTCCGTCAAATCGCATTTTTTACCCATTTCGTCACCCAAAAATCACTACTACTACTGTCGCAAGCATTAAGCTTTCCCTTTTTATACCAGCCTCGCCTTCTGGCGGCAACAGCGTGCAGCCATAGCTCATTTGCTTAAAACTGTCAGGTGGTCATAATAAAGTGGCCACTCAGTGTATAACGAACTCTCTCAAAAATGATAAATGAAGGTGTTGCGCGAGTTATCCTGCCAAAATACGACTGGTCTTCAACCCGGACAAGATCGGTCGGGGGACCGGCCGAGCTCTGCTACCTTAGCGGAATCACCATTTCCCGCCTCCTTACCATAGCCCGTTCGTCCGACGTGCTAATGGGCAGGGTTCTAATTTTTGCGATTGGCTGGGAGATCAATTCGCCATCGCGAAACTATGATGGACTAACGTCCTTTATTGTGTCTAGGCTAAAACGGGGAGATGCATTCATATGAAATAAAACACTGAAGTTCTCAGAAGTCTGGGAAATGAATTCTTTTTTTTTTCACAAGACCTCTCACAAATATGAACTGAGACTGAAAAAGGATATCTAAACTAATTGTAACGTATACTCTATATTCACTTTCCTTTTGATTTTACTATCTCTGGTTATTTTATTTTACTATGTAAATTATCTTCCTACTGAACGAAATATTATTTCACCCGCTGAATGAGATCTGGCAATGAGTGTAAGTCATGACGTGGTGGTAGCTAGTATATAGGCGCGTTCATCGAGACTTAGGAGAGCTTGTGTGTTGTTATGAGGAGAGCTTGTGGTCGTTAAGAGAGAGCGTGTATAAAACGAGGAGAGATTATTCATTATTGTTCTACAAGTGTTGTGTGTGCCTTAGTTGACCAAGAGTCGTTGAAATAAAGAAGTTTTCAGTAAGTCAGTCTTTCTCAATTCATAGTTTTTGTCAGACCTCTGTCTGGCTGTTAGGTTTATAACATTTATTGCTTACTTTAAATAACCAGCGTTGAGACTTTGTTAAGTTCGTAATTAACTAGTAACAACACCCTTTTGAATTCATTATTTTGAAGCTTAGTACAAGTATATCATTAGCTAGCTGGTAGGAAGAGAATCATTCATAATAATTAGCTTAGCGGAAAGTAAATAAAGCTAATTCATTATAATTGGCGCCCGAACTTTTCTCGAACACGAGATCCTGACTATTATTACCCATGTCTTCCTTACCTGAGACAACTTCAAATTTCCACCCTCCGGCAAGTCTCGAGGGTAATGGTGTTTTTTTGGACAATTTGCACGAAGCCTGTGGCTCTGACTTTGATATGAATGATCTACACGCACCCAGGCATTCTTCACCATTTCGTAATGCACCAGCTTCTTATTACTCTGAGTCGCGGGTCGTACCTGAGGGAGTTCAATCCTCTCAGCGAAGCAGAATGCTTGCCCATTTCGTGCCGCATGCAGGAACAATTCATTTCAATGGTTTGGAGGGGTCCTTAAAGTTCCTCGAAGATCTGGAAGATCATTTTGATCTATATAATATTCCTGAAGACTGCAAAGTCCAAATTGCCGGCACTTGCTTGAGGGATACCGCTAAGACCTGGTATCGGCAGTGGAGAGGGTCGAACCCGGATTCTCATTATGAGAATTTCCGTGCAGAATTCTTGGAGGTCTTTCCTTTCGGCCTCAGTCGAGCTAGCCTTGCTCAACAGCTTTTTCGCGTCAGCAAAGTCCCAATGATAGCCCTGTTGCATTTGCGTTGGAAACTACACGCCTATATAACCTATGGGATCCACATGCCAGTCATGTTGACATGTTGGATACCCTCGTGCAGCAGCTCGACCCATTCTTACAAGATTTTCTGGAGGTTCGACACCCTGCCACCATTCATGAATGCCTTCGCCTCATACGCACGTATGAAGAGCGACATGGCAAACATGGTTCAACTCACCATGCTCGGGCACCCCGCGAGGCTTATTACGAAAACCCTCAGCGGCATAATAGGCATAATAACATTCAGCGCGAGCACACCCCCAGTGCACACCCAAGCTTCATACGTTCCACCACACAGAAGAGTGGCAAACCAACAGCGAGTTTCTGCACAAGCTTCGGGATATCGTTCACCTGCACAGTATGCTCGACCCCGTTTCACTCAGCAGCATTCGGAACGTTATCATGCTCAGGGCAATGATAATTTTTCTGCCCGTGCTGAGGGCAGACGTAACGGATATGAAAATGTCAACAGACACGCGGAGTTCCCGACGCACGTTTCACGCAGTTTTTCTCATCGTGAAAATTTTCCCGATACCCGGCAGGGTCGAGGTTTCCGACCACATGATAACCCCACCAGGATTCCTTTAAACTTCCACAGGAAGTAGACGAAGGGTCGGTCCTGCTTCCTGATACCAAACATTCTGACCCTAAAACAGTATTAGTGACTGTTCAAACTCCTCAGTTGCCTGATGTATTCTTGACACTTGAAGACATTATTGTCGAGACAAAGTTCGACACTGGGTCTGAAATATCAGCCCTAAATACAAAGTTTTGCACTGACACTTTTTCTGCAATACACGTTCAGCCTGCAACGCAGTATTTGCGAGGTGCAAATAATGAAATCTTCAGTATCGCAGGAACTGTCACATTATCTTTAGGGCTGGGAAAAGCTCGTTTTACACATTCTTTCCTGCTTATAGACGAGCTACCTGTGAAATGTCTAATGGGAATGGACTTTATAAACAAGTTTCAAATAACTTTGAATTTCGTACAACATGTGATTTCCTTTCCGGAACCTGTCGAAATGGTTCCTCCGGTTCCTGTAGATATCACGAGTTTATTATTGAGTAACCAATTGAATGAGGGGCAACGAGACCAGCTTTCTCTCCTTTTACAGGAAAGCCCTGGTTTATTTTCGGATCAACCTGGTTTCACACAGGTGGTTTATCATGTTATTGACACTGATGGTTCGAAACCAATTGCGACGAAACCTTACCCTTGTGCTCCACATAAAAAACAGGAAATGCAACGTCAAATTGCTGAAATGATTAAGCAGGGCATAATCAGGGAATCAACAAGCGCCTGGGCTGCTCCTGTCTTTTTGGTTCCAAAGAAACAACCCAATGAATTTCGTTTCGTGACAGATTTTCGCAAGCTCAACCAAGTCACAAAAACGATCAATTATCCCCTACCTGTCATGTCACATATTTTAAATGACTTGTCGTCAACCAAATGGATGTCAACTTTGGATTTGGCGAGTGGATATTGGCAGGTAGCAGTACATCCGGACTCTGTCGATAAAACTGGCTTTGTGACTCCTTTTGGGGCCTATGAATATTTACGTATGCCTTTTGGACTAGCTTCTGCACCTGCTACTTTCCAAAAGCTTATGGATACGGTTCTCAGACCTGTCCTGGGTCCCCATGTGCATGTCTATTTGGATGACATTATTATCACATCAGAGACTTTTGACGAGCACCTTTCTCTGCTCAAACAGGTGTTCCAACTCATATACAATGCTGGCTTGACGTTAAAACCTAGTAAATGCCAGATAGCGAGGGACGAGATTGTATATCTGGGGTTGAAAATCACTCCCCACGGCTTATTTACTGATAATGAAAAAATTAGGCCTATTGTTGACTTTCCTCGGCCTAAAACAGCAAAAGAACTATCCCGCTTTCTGGGAATGACCGGTTGGTATCAGCAGTTCGTCCCCGCTTATGCTACAATATGTGAGCCATTGTATGCTTTAAAACGTAAATACAAGAAGTTTATTTGGACACCTGAGGCTAACGCTGCATTCGAAACACTGAAGTCTGCATTGACTCAGCCTCCGGTGTTGGCTTTCCCGGATCATACTAAGGAATTTGATATTTATACTGATGCATCCGGAGTTGGTCTTGGTTGCGTTTTGTCACAAGCTGGGCATCCAATAGCTTTTGCGTCTCGTACTTTAGCCAAAGCTGAACGCAATTATTCAGCTACGGAACGTGAATGTCTTGCTGTTGTGTATGCACTAAATAAATTTCAATGTTATCTTAATGAATTGACAGTTAACATAATTACGGATCATTCTGCCCTTCAGTATTTGAATTCTGCTAAGCACCTATCTCAAAGACTTATGAAGTGGGCTCTGAAGTTACAGGAGGGCAATATCAAAATTTCATATCAGCCAGGTCATAAGAATCAATTACCGGACGCATTATCTCGCATTCCGATTAGTGGGGTCCCCACCGAAACTACTCCTGGATGTCAGCCTTTACTTCTAATAGCTGATATAACATCCAGAGAGCAGATAATGGCAGAATTAATAAATGATCCAGATTTTGGGGATATCTACAATTTTTTGCTTGCGGGTTCGCCCCTACCAAGTGATCCTTCTCTGGCTGGAAGGTCACAACATTTTGAAGTAATAGAGGGTCTTCTTTATTATACAAAATCTCGGACTACTAGGGCAGAGTTTCGCCCATGTATTCCGCGAACCCTTAGAATGGCTCTTTTAAATGAATTTCATGACACACCTCTTGCAGGCTATTTAGGTATTCGCAAGACCAGTTGTAATTTGCGGGATGTTGCCTATTGGCCTGGCATGTACCAAAGTGTGCTCGCATACGTTCAATCATGTCACTTGTGTCAGATTAATAATTACCGTAATGTAAGACCGGCCGGTCACTTGAAATCTAGTTCAAGTTCTCATGTGTTTGATATTATTTCCATAGATTTATTGGGACCTTATCCATTATCTGTTAAAAATAAAGCTCGCTACGTTTTAGTACTAACTGATAATTTTTCTAAATGGGTTGAAGTTTTTCCCATTAAAGCCGCTACGGCTGAAGTTATTTGTAATGTCTTAGTTAATGAAGTATTTTCTAGATATGGTGCACCTAATAAAGTAGTTTCGGATAATGGTCCTCAATTTATTTCTGACATTTTTGAAAGAATGTGTGCGAGACTACACATTAAACATAAATTCATTTCCCCATATCATCCCCAGAGTAATCCTGCGGAACGTGTTAACCGAACGCTAGTGAAAATGATTGCGACTTTTGTAATGGATCATCATGAAAGATGGGATGACCATTTAGAGCTTTTTGCGTTCGCCCTCCGCTCGTCTGTCCACGAGTCTACTAAAATTACTCCTGCAGAACTTTTTCTGGGTCGCAAAATTAAAACCCCTTTTGAAATTTTAACGGGGATTATCGACGAACTAAACCAGCGACCAACTCCGCAATCAGTAAGAATCATGGCAGAAAAAGCTCGTGTTGCAATGCTAGGAGCACAAGCGGTTCAAGCAAGATATTATAATTGTAGGCGTAGGGAACCAGATCTTGTCGTTGGAGATCTCACTCTCGTGGAAACGCACTTCCAGTCTTCTGTTTCGCATACTTTGGTGAAGAAATTTGCACCCAGCTACGAAGGTCCATATCGGGTGGCAAATGTCTTTGAAAATAATATTGTTCTGGAGAAACCTGACAACCATTTTCAATATGTAATGTTGATCAGTGTCGCAAGTATCATGAACGGAATATCGATTTCATAATCAATCCTACTCAACCTTCTGTTCCACAGACTCAAGAATCTATATCTCATGTTCAACCGCCAGAAATTTTGGACGAACCAACAAACATTTTTGAAGAATCTCCAGTGATTTTTCCTTCACCCTCCCCTCCTCCAGACGGGTTTCTACACACGCAACCTGATTCTCCCATGAGACCAAGGCTCGAATCGAGTTCGTCGAATACTAGTATCGTTCCTTTCCCTCCAACCACTGCCAAGACTATTGCTGCGCCGTTTCTGGATACCTCTGCACCAACGCCGGCTACTTCTTCTTTGAATACCTCGTCAGAAAGTATTCCTATAGGCAAACCTAAACATCGCCCTGCACGACCACTGAATTACAGCAGCGACTCAGAGGCTTCGGACATTTCTGACTTATCAGTTATGAATCCGAAATTTCATGTTCCAAACCGTCCAGCACCACCAAAGGCTGGGCGCAAACGTGACTTGTCTCCCCAATCTGCTTCGCCGCAACAGCGACGAAGGCAGAAATCTTTGCATCCGCCCGGGTTTCGCCCCTGGAACCTACGTTCAGGGCAAACAGGGCCGATGCCTACTGCTACTCTCATGCCACGTGGGCGTAAGCGCAAGCAAACGATGTGGCCGGAGACACGTCCGTCCAAAAAGATACTGGAAGGACACAACGGGCCCCAGCACAAAGGGACTTCATATCCAAAGCCTGGGGGAGCCCATTCCTATCAGCAGCAGCAGGGATTTCCGGACCGCCAGACTTCAGACGTTCCTGACCGTTCCTATCATTCGCAAGGGATTCCGGACCGCCAGACTTCTGACCGTTCTTCTCAGCCGCAGGGATTTCCGGACCGCCAGACTTCTGACCGTTCTTCTGAGCCGCAGGGATTTCCAGACCACCAGACTCCTGACCGTTCTTCTCAGCCGCTGGGATGTCTGGACCCACAGACTTCAGCCGTTTCGGACCGAAGGATTTCCGCCATTCCTGACCGTTCCCGTCAGCCGCCGGGATTTCCTGACCGACAGCAGACCGATGTTCCAGTTCCATTCCAGTCCCTGAAGAGATCCAAGCCACCTGATTTTACCAGTCCAATTAGGCCTGGAAAACGTTATCGCACTAGAGTTTTTTATGCGTCCTCGAGATAAGTAAGTTCTCGTGGACAGGTTCTTTTCTCAGTTTGTTGTTTTTCCTGCACGACCAGTTGGCGTGTCAGCATTTCTTTTTTTCGTGTGGGCCTATGCATTCTTTTTTGTGTATATATGTGTGTTTTTTTTTTATATTTCTTCTATGTCCATCTACTAATCCGCTTTTTATATATATATCTATGTGCTTAGGGGTAAAATAATAAAATTGTTACTGTTAGGCAGCTCCAGGTAAATTTCGATGCTGATACAGTTGGTATGTATTTCAACGAATAATGCGAACGTAATTTGAAATGAAAATAATAAAATTGTTACTGTTAGGCAGCTCCAGGTAAATTTCGCTGCTGATACAGTTGGTATGTATTTCAACGAATAATGCGAACGTAATTTGAAATGAAAATAATAAAATTGTTACTGTTAGGCAGCTCCAGGCAATCTTCGCTGCTGATACAGTTGCTATGTATTCACCGAATAATGAGAACGTCATTTGAAATTAAAAAAGTGATTCCTGCTAGGCAGAATAAAAGGACAGTATGCCGATGCAGGTTTGTTTTGTTCAACAATACACGTTTCACAGTCGAATACAGATTTCGTAAATTGTCATGCCAAGTTTGATACTGTAAATACGGCTACCACCAAACCACAAACCAAAAAAGAGATCGAGAAACGTCAACCAACGAAATGTAAGACTTACACTCCAAAATTGATAGGTTTTTCGAAAAAAAAAAAAAAAAAAAAAAAAAAAAAAAAGAAAAATTAAGGGGGAGATGATGTAACGTATACTCTATATTCACTTTCCTTTTGATTTTACTATCTCTGGTTATTTTATTTTACTATGTAAATTATCTTCCTACTGAACGAAATATTATTTCACCCGCTGAATGAGATCTGGCAATGAGTGTAAGTCATGACGTGGTGGTAGCTAGTATATAGGCGCGTTCATCGAGACTTAGGAGAGCTTGTGTGTTGTTATGAGGAGAGCTTGTGGTCGTTAAGAGAGAGCGTGTATAAAACGAGGAGAGATTATTCATTATTGTTCTACAAGTGTTGTGTGTGCCTTAGTTGACCAAGAGTCGTTGAAATAAAGAAGTTTTCAGTAAGTCAGTCTTTCTCAATTCATAGTTTTTGTCAGACCTCTGTCTGGCTGTTAGGTTTATAACATTTATTGCTTACTTTAAATAACCAGCGTTGAGACTTTGTTAAGTTCGTAATTAACTAGTAACAACGCCCTTTTGAATTCATTATTTTGAAGCTTAGTACAAGTATATCATTAGCTAGCTGGTAGGAAGAGAATCATTCATAATAATTAGCTTAGCGGAAAGTAAATAAAGCTAATTCATTATATAATGGATGAGTGTAATACAAACTTACAGCACATAGACGGGTGCTATGATGATGACTCTGGGCCGGCGTCATCATCTTTCTCTTTGTGTCTTCTTCCGTTATTATTCATCAGAAGTTCTTCTTGCCTTATGACGAATTCTTTAGTCATCTCGATGGGTTTATGTCTCTCAATAGGGTAGCCGAGTAGGGTCGACAGACTTTTCGCCTTTTCCAATTCTGGAACAAGGACTTTTCTTCTTCCTGAAAGAGAAATGCAATCAAGAATCATGTGAGGGACGTCTGCTGATTGGGCACGGCATCCGCATACCCTTTCTTTAACCGCAAAGCGGTTGAAGTACTCCAGTGATACGCCACGGCCGTTGAGCACTTGGTTAAGGAAACCATCTGATTCAATCCGCTTGGTGAAGAGACCCTGGAAAAAATATTGTTCGTTTTCCTACACGTATCCCCTTCATCCCACCTTCTTTTCTACTCCTTTAGCGTGGCTTTCTTCATCTGAGTTCGCACACTTTGCAGTGGCACCTTCAGATGGTAATCGATGTCTCGTTTACCAGAGGCCTTCTTTGCCAGCTGTTCTGAACGTTCATTTCCACTGATTCCGACATGGCGTCGGAACCAATGAAAAAGAGATCGCGGTTTCGCCTGCTGTCTCAACCAGAGTCCTGATTTCCATCACCAGGGAAGTTTTGCTTCTGAACTGGCCAAGCGACTTTAATGACTCCTGGCTGTCGGAGTAAACTTTAATTTCTTTTGCGCTGTTGCTGGGCAGAGCCCACAACAACGCTTCCCTGATCACCAACAACTGTTCTTGTAAGACAGAGGAGTTGGGAGAAAGCTTAATCCATCTTGAGATCGCTTCGTTGCTGTCAGAAGCGCTCTAAACCCTGCACCTACGTTTCCTCCTATTTTGGAGCCGTCCGTAAACAGCTTTCTCTCCACCCCCGAGGGGAGACCCCTGTCCCATGTGGGACAAATCTGATTAGATGGGTGGCACGTCCAATCAATTCTTGTCAATTCTACTTCGGAGGACCGATAGTGGTCTCCTAGTAGATTGACATCCCTTTCATTTCTGAAGGCTTGCACTGCTGCTTCGCTCGCTAATACGAGGTCCGCTGGTCCGTACCCAGCTAATAGTTGCAGTGGAGCATTGGAGGTAGTGCGTAAACACCTCGTGATTCCTAACAGTGTTCTTCTCTGGATCTGGTTAAGATATCACCCTAACCGTATCTAACACCATGCCGAACAGGCATAGGCTAGGATTCTTTCAACCCCTCGCTTGTATACGGCTTTCTTGGTTGGCTAAATCAGCCTTATGCCGTGAATCTTATTCAGTATAACTGAATACCTGTCTTTTCAGGTATTTTAGGTGAGAGAGTCCGGTAGGTTAGCATTTAGGATTACTCCCAGATACTTCATCTCCCTCACCACTTTAACGGTGTGCCTTTTGAAGCGACACTTGGGGGGATCCCCCTTAACAATCGCTAAGAGTGCCGTCTTTTCAGGAGCTCAGCTCAGCTTGCACTCCGTGCTCCAGCTTTCCAGTTGTGATAGAGCAGTGTGTATCTTTTTTGCTCTATGACATGCCTTCCCGATGCAGATACTACAGTATTAGGATGAAATCATCCGCATAGGCCGGGATCTCCACTCCCTCCTCCAGGGGAAGATCGAGTTTTGTGTATGAAACTAGGTTCCACCACAATTGACCCGAGTTAGAGCTTTGCTTTTCTCATATTCGCGACTAAAGCTTATTTTCCCACTTCGAACTCGACCCTCCTTTTCGAGAGAAAATCACTCGTTAACAGGAACAGATTCCTTGGAAACCCAAGCCTTTTAAGGCGGTCCAGTATTAGTGGCCGCCAGACACTCTTGAACGCGCCACGCACGTCCAGAGAAACGAGGCAAGTGTGCAACTTTTTTCATTGTTGAGTTTCGCCTGTTGTTTAAGGTTAACCAGCGCTTGGGTAGTACATCTCTCCGGTATGAAACCGAATTGGCGGCTGGGGACCTTTCCTCGGCCGATGAGGAAGTGGGTAGATCAGATCAGATCATATGTAGAGGATTTTAGGAAGGGAGTGTCTGACCCCAGGTCTTAAACAACCCTTAGGAATAGGAAGCTAGGAGATTTGGGCTAGAGTGCCCGATAGGAAAGTGACACGGAAGCGAGGTAGAAAGGGGGAGGCAGACGCCCTTATTTATTACCGGGGGCCAGTACCCTGGGTCCGACGATTTAACGTGCCCATCTGACGCACGGCGGGTATTTAGTGGTTCGAACGTTCGTACCTGCCCAGGATCGAACCTGAAGTTATCTCCATGGCAGTCACGACGCTGACCACTAGACCACCCGCGGCCCTAGGAAGTGGGTAGCTCCGGTCACAAGGACCTTATTCAGCACCTTACTCCAAGCGAAGAGCGGGAAAATCGACGTGTACGCCGCGTGATCTGCTCAGTTCTTGCTTCCGTATTGAAGAGAACCAGCACCGTGGTTTTCCAGATGGAAGGGAAACATCCTCTTTCTAGGCACTTGTTCAGTAAACCAACAAAATTCCTCGGATTGGCTGTGAATATTTTTCTCACAATGCTGAGATTCAGTCCGTCCTCACCTGGGGCTTTGCGCACATTCAGGCTGTTGATCGCAGCCTCTACCTTGTCCCTCGTGAAATCCAGGTCGTCTCTAGTATCCAGCGGGATCCTGCAGTTCTCGCGAATTGCTTTTTGTTTCAGTGTCCCTTAACTCACCATCGGCCGGAAAGTGGTGGTTCAGGAGAACAACTACCCCATGAGGCAAAGAAAGATCGGCTGGCACGCATTAGGATCCCTCATACGTCTGCAGACCGCTCTGCCTGGTGGAGGTTACATAACCATCCTTAGGGATCATTTGACCAGTTCATGTCATGCAACTACTCCGACGGGTGCGACCTCTTTGAACACGACAATACACCACCGCACACACCCACAGTCGCCCGATTATGGCTGGAGGAACATTTCACAGAATTTGCCTTCTTGACTGGGCCCCCTCGTTCGTCGGATTGAAACGCCATCGAACTCATTTGGGATGCTGTTCAACGTGCCGTCAGTGCCACGAATCCTCCACCGGCGAATATCACAGAATCGTGGAACGCTCTTCAGGAAGCATGGTATGCACTGTCTTCACGGTACTACAGTGAGTTTGTGGAAACCACGCTCCGTCACGTTGCTGCCGTTATCCGATCGCGAGGAGGACCAACGCGGTATTAGAGAAGTATCAGAGTTTCTTTGGCACTTCAGTATATAATGAACACATCTTTTGTCCAAGTCTAATAGGTTAAGTCAGTGTATGATGAACACAGCAAATGTCCCAAGTCTAGTAGGTTTAAGTCATTTCACTTCTTTTATCTATTTAAATATCCCATCAGCAGTTTTGTTCCAAAAAATAGAATTTCCACCACCTAGAAAGAAAATTGTGCATCAAAAGTGCTAGAAACTGTATTAAAAATCGCAGTGGTTGTTGCACCTATCGGATGTACAAGGGCCATCCTAAAAGTAATGCCTCCTCCTTAAAAACTTTTGAAATTTTGAAGTGATTTCAATGGAACTGCACTGACATGTACTATGATATGTTATCAATGAGGGAACACATTTTTTCAAGAGTCGGAAATAAAGATCATGAATAACCGAGAAAAGCAGCGAGCCGTAATTAAATTCCTGGGAAAAGAGGGATGTGAGGCTCCAAAAATCCACAGAAGACTCCTGGCGGTGTATGGAGCTGCCACAATCGATATCAGTAACGTCCAAAGATGGATGAAGAGGTTTCGAGAGTGAGAAAGTTCAGGGTCGGACAAACAACGGAGTGGAAGACCCGCAACTGCAGTAACAGATGCCAACAGGCAACGAGTGAAAGACCTTATCACAGCTGATCGTCATGTCACCATCCAGAAGTTGCAACAATAAACAGTGCCCACTATGTGCAGACATTGAAAAGCTAAAGGAAGCTATCAGAAGAAAAAGATGTGACATTCCAGTTCATAGTGTTGTTTTACACCATGATAACGCACGTCCCCTCACTTCCATGGAGACTTCACATGCTATTGCCAAAATGGGGTAGACAGAGTTGCCCCAACCCCTACAGTCCCAATTTGGCTTCCTCAGACTTTTTCCTGTTTTCCCCTTTGAAAAACACCCTTCGTGGGGAACATTTCGACGATGTGACAGACGTTTAACTGGCTGTGAACTCATGAGTGAAACGACAGCCGCAGGAATTTTTCCAAATGGATTTTACCAATGGGTTCCAAGATGGTGGAAATGTATAGAAAGTGATGGACAATACTTTGAATAGGCTAGCATTATTAACAATATGTCCAAGTATTTTGCAACCAAGTTTCACATTTTTTCTGCTACAAATAAAAATATTATGAGGGACGAGGCATTACTTTCAGGGTGTCCAAAAAAAAAAAAAAAAAAAAAAAAAAAAAAAGATTTCTTAGAAAGGTCTTCTTTCTTCTCTTTTTTCGGGGATTAATAACTTCTGTAAGCATCTAAGGGTATAAGGAATTTAGAGCCACTGGTTTCATTGAAGAGCGCAGAAGAACAAACACAACTTTTACTACCTCTTAAAGTTCTTCTAAAAAGACAATAGAATTCCTTAAAGAGAAATTATTGTTTCACTCGACCTAGGAATATTTTACGTCTGAAAAGGCTAGAAAAGTCGCTGAAGAATTGTAGGAGTAATTTCAGGAATTAAATAGAAAGCAAGTTTTTCAAATCGGGCTTTTATAGATAACGAGACATCATACATAGGGCAAATATATATTTGTGTGATCTCACAGAAATATATTTTTGCTTCGTGAGAAGCAAGAAATGCGTGGAAATTTTTCGCACAGACTGTTGACAGCCGCAATTTTTTTCCCCAAATTTTAGAAGTCTTTCCAGATGTAAAATAACATGCCAGACATAAAAG
This sequence comes from Macrothele yani, assembly GCA_039090855.1. Taxonomy (NCBI): domain Eukaryota; kingdom Metazoa; phylum Arthropoda; class Arachnida; order Araneae; family Macrothelidae; genus Macrothele; species Macrothele yani. The sequence continues at coordinate 59,019,198 of CM076997.1, read as the reverse complement.
CACGGTTTTCCCGCTAGCTGTTTAGAAATTTGGAAAATTCGTATATTATAATTTTTTCATTTGTTAGCCCAATATGATCGAAAAAGAATTTTTGATGTCATGTATCATTACCGGCAGTAGTAAACTATATCCCAAGTAAAAATTTCGGTGTAACGAAAATGGGTAACGGCCCCTCATTATCAAAATCATTGTTGAAATTTGATCATGCCGCATGCTGTCCCATAAAGTGACGCAACAATAGTTAATTTCATCTTTACTTAACAATATATTTTACTAAACTATCGCCGAACATTACTTCATCGCGCCTTTTTTATTTTCATTTTTTTTATTCGGGGTTTAACGACCACCGTAAGCAACTCAATGGGCCATAAGCAGTCGTCCGTCTCGAAATTAGGGCCACTGGTTCCAGGGAAGGAAGAGAGCCAGTGCCGTAAGATAAACACAACATCCATGCGTCACCAGGATTCAAACCCGGACCCATCTCGGACGAATGATCATAAGCCAGCGCTTAGACCACTTCGCCACCGGGGCTGCAATTACGTTAACATCTCATTGCAGTCTACGTAAATTAAGGGAACCTGATGCTAACGGTGATAAAAGCCATTACATTTTTTTTGTAGCTCTCCTGGTTCAAACGCCTTAATCACGGAGGCTCTCGAACAATCCACAAGTGTCGCCGTTTCTAAACAGAAGGTACAAACCCTTCGTGAACTTAAAATTTTACTTTTCGTAAATTCCAGTAGAGCTTGACTTTACCCATCATGTCCATAACTTCTCTCTCAACTGAACCAGGAACGTTTTATGTACACCACTTGAGCCTACGAAATACACTCCCCTCCTCGTTATGCCAGTATGGGGTGTAACTCATTTCGCATAGGAGTGGCCGTAATTGAGTGAGCACTTGGTGTATGTGCACCTTCCCTACAGAGACCGCGAGGACAACAAGCGAAAGAGAAGACAAGACCGAAGGCAAAACAAATACATACACTGCTTGCCACCCAAAATGCAACACCAAGAAGGACACGAGATAGCAAAACCAGATTTACTGGACACATAACAACAGATACAAAGATGAAACGATTGAGCTTACAGGCCCGTGCGACTTGCGGAACACGCATACATCAATACTTCGTGTGGCCCCAATGGCTGGCAATAACGGCCGCTACACGCCGCGGCATCGAACGAAAGAGGCTTTGGATGTGGGCTTGGGGTATGTCGGTCCAGGCTGCTTCCACACGTTGCCACAGTTCATCAGGCGTAGCCGCGGGTGGTGGTTGCCGATCAGCGACCAGACGTGTTGGATGGGCGACATATCGGGAGAACAGGCAGGCCACAGCAGCAGTGACACCTGTTGGGCCGTGAAGAATTGTTTCACGATTCGTGCCACGTGCGGGCCCGCATTGTCCTGTTGAAACGTGGCCGCTGGCAGGTCCTGCAGGTAAGGGAGGAGTACAGGCTCCAAAACATCGGAGATGTAGTGGTGGCTGTTGAGTGTAACGGCGATGCGTACCAGAGGGATGCGGGTGTCGTATCCAATTGCGCCCCAAACCATAACGCCAGGCGACGGACCGGTATGGCGATGCATAATGCGGGCGTCATACAGTCTCTCGCCGCGGTGCCGCCACACGCGGATCCGACCATCGTGGTGTTGCATACAGAAGCGGGATTCGTCGGATAAGACAATGTCGTGCCATTCCGTAGTCCAGGTGTGGCGTTCAACGGCCCACTGCCACCGCACTCGCCGGTGGTGTAACACCAATGGTAATCGGAACAATGGGCGCCGTGCGACAAGTCCCCGCTCCTGCAGACGACTTCGATCGGTACGTGCTGACACAGGTTGTTGCGCAACACACCCTAATTCCTGCGCTAACGTTCGTGATTTCGCGGTGCGAGCCGTCAATGCCCGCCGCACAACATGCAGGTTCTCTCGTTCGGTGGTGTGCCGCGGCTGCGGCAATCGCTCACGTCGGTCCTTCCGTCCCTCCTGCACCCACCGAATCCATATTCGCCTCACTGTGGCTGGATGTCGTCCCACACGGGCGCCGATGTCTCGGTACGATGAACCGCTGTCGCGATAAGCCACTATTCGTCCACTGTCGAACTCTGAAACGTGCTGGAATGACTGCCGGATTCTGCGACGAGGCATCAGGAAGCTTCCCACGCACAGGTCCGGCAGCATAACACACTTCCAGTACGTACACCCCGCCTTCTGTGCACCCTTCTTATAGTGCTTCTCGGTGGCGTGCCGGGCGCACATGATTTGCATATGCCCTGCAATGCTAATCGTTTGCATGTCCTCTCGCGGGCGACGCATGCTGCGAATTTCAGGCCAATCGGATGCTTCCTTCTTGGTGTTGCATTTTGGGTGACCAGCAGTCTAGAAATTACAATGATGTGAGCATGTAGCAAAATATGTATTGCTTAAATTCATTTATAAAATTACCATAAAACTCACTAATCTTACACACTACAAGAAAAAAACAGAGTACAAAAATAATTACATTGAGGGAAAAATTTTGCAACACGAATCCGCTACATAAAAATGATATAAAAAATACTACAGGTGAAAAACCTTCGATAATGATGGAAAACCAGATGTCACTGTGTATCACCTATTGCAAATGTATACGACAGCATTCTTAGTTCCATCATATGCGGTTGCAATAAGTGACACCTAAAACACCACCTTAGTTGCCCCCTGGACAAATATTTGTGGCATAATGATAGGGTGTTCTTCCTCCCTCCATCCATATCAGTGACGCCACGAATCGCTGGAGAAGGTAAATCCGTATTCGTCCGTGAAAGTCAAAGACTGACATTCCCCGGGATGTGTGTAACCTAGTGGTTAGAGCAGCCGACTCTCAACCTGATAGTTGCGAGTCCTGAATAACCGGCTTCTATAGTGGGCTCTGAATAGCCACCGCGTCTCAGAGAGCACGCTAAGCCTGCGGACGAGGAGTAAGACCCCATGAAAAATTAAGATTACCTTCTTACTTCCCTCTCTACCTGTCGGCTATGTTTCATCTATATCATGAGTTTTCCGTCAGGGTGCTCTAATTCGCTTCTATATCACCGTCACACCCGGTATCATACCTGACACACAGGCCTCTTTCGGCTAAGAAAGTCAAATCTCAACCCAACTTTAAGAGAAATTCCTAGGGGGAAATGAGGCCTAATTTTGACATTGCCCCTGGGGGTGGCTGGCAAGATGAGTTAACTGGTTTGGACATTAGCTCCTGTGGTGTGTGCTACCGCGAATCTTAGTCATTCAACACGCAGTTCTCACGAAAATTACAGAAGATGCCCTAGTTCGCTGAGAGATCCGATCGCGTGTTGAATCCTGTTTCTCTACAAGCCCAATAGCAAATAAGTGTCCTCCCTTAGGGATCTTGGCTGTGATTGTCTACTGCTGAACTGTCTCAGTGGGCTCTGTCTTCCTTGGAATTTCTACTGAAATCTATGCACCGCCGAGCGATTCAAATTTAGGTCAACATCAACCAGAAATTGACCTGTCTCGACACTGCATTTCTTCCTATAAATGATATCCTGTAGCGATCCCCAACAAATTGTTTTCCCGGCGATTGCTCTTCTCATTTAGCACAACGGGAGAACAATTAGAAGACCCCGATTTTAATGTCTGACATAAACTACTGTTTGTGAAAATTGCAACACCATGAAGGAATGACAGGATATGCAGAGCAGGGTAGGACATGCAAATGATTAGAAGTGCAGAGTCAATGCGCATGCCTGGACACGGCAGCGCCCTCTGAACCATCGAGTGAGGGGTATAAAGAGAGGGCTGTTTAGGATACACGCCAGTACTGCATTGCGGACAGCGAGTTGTAAAAGTGTCTCTAGGATTCAATAAAGCCTCGGCGACGATGAAGGGGGCAAGATCACCATACGACAGAGTTTGAACGGGAACGAATGATTGGTCTGTATGAAGGTGCATTTTCGTACAGCGACATTGCGGCTCGGACAGGACATAACGCAGCGACGGTGATGCGCGTGTGGCGGCAGTGGACCGAGGAGAACCAGGTACATCGACAATCCGGCAGTGGACTGAGGAATGTAACGACACCGCGGGATGACCGACACCTCATCCGCATGGCACTGACGAACCGTTCCGCATCTTCGCAAGTGATAGCACAACAGTGGAGCACTGCAACAGGTGTGGCATTGTCTGTCTCCACAGTTCGACGCCGTCTGCTGCCCGGAGAACTGGTTGCACGCATCCTTTTGCGGTGGATTCCTTTGACCCTGAACCATGGACGCCTCAGGATGGAATGGGGTTTTCAATACAGACAATGGCGTGCTGATTGGCAACTGTCATGTTCTCGGACGAGTCCCGATTGAACTTGGACTACCATGATAGCCGCATAAGAAATTAGACGGTATTGTGGTGAACGCCTTCTTTCAGCATGCATTCATGCACTCCGGACAACGAATTTCGTACAGGCCGAACGCCAAGTGTGATGGTGTGGGGAGCCATTGGGTACCATTCGCGATCTCGGCTGCTACGACTTGAGGGCAATCTCAACAGCGACTGCTACATCAGGGAAGTTGTACAGGCAGAAGTCATACCCTTTCTTCAGAGCACTCCTGGCGCTATATTCCAGCAGCACAATTCCCAACCACATGTTGCCAGGAATGTTGAAGCCCTCTTCGCAGCACAGTAGATATCGCTTTTTCCCTGGCCTTCACGTTCTCCAGATATGTCACCTATTGAACATGTGTAAGATATGGTCACTCGGCAACTGGCCCATCAAAGTCCTCCAGCGGTCAGTACCAATGATCTGTGAACTCGCATACATGCCGCCTGGCAAGCAATTACCCAAGACACTATCCAACGCCTTTTCGATTCAATGCCACGCCGTCTAGAAGCTCTTATTCCAGCTCGCGAAGGCTTCACAAGATACTGATTTTTGCAGGTAATGATAGTTGTATTATTATGAAAATTAAATCACTTACGTAGAGTCATATCAGCAATGTGTGGTATAAATTTCATTCGAATCGCATTATTCCTTCCTGGTGTTGCAATTTTGACACAGTAGTGTATTTGCATACTGCAGCACCTTAATTCTCCGTGGTTTTTCATATAACTTGTACAGTACCATTCAGCATTTTTGTGCATTTCTGTTATTGTTTACAGTATCGCGTCTTCCGATTTTTTTCTTAATTTATTGAAGCCAGTGTATATGCGCTGCTTTAAAAATAATGCTAAGATCTTCTTGGAGAGGAATTCCCGAGCTTCTGTTCGTTTGTTTCGAGATTTAACGACACTCCGGGTAATGAATTTTTGTTTGTTTACAAATTTTGAAGATGACAATCCGATTTTTGGCGTAAATGTGACAAGGATGGTAAGTCAGATAATATCCGAAAACTTGAAAATAAATTTGTATTATATAGCGTAATCCCATATTTCTTTCATGATTTATCTGCTTTTCCGGGCAATCACGGGATAGGATTCTTAACCTCCAGATTCGCTAAACATGCATGCCGGTTGCTTCGACTAGCGAATGCTATGATGGTTATATTCAAATGATCGGACACTTGAAACTTAGTCGTTCTGGGTGGTGTAGTGGTTAGCATACCCGGGCGTTTTCTGGGAGACGCGGATTTGAGTCCCGCTCCAGGACGATTACAATTTTCAAGTTTTCGGATATTATCTGACTTACCATTCTTGTCACATTTACGCCAAAAATCGGATTGTCATCTTCAAAATTTGTATTATATGGCGTAATCCCGTATTTCTTTCATGATTTTGTTTGTTTGTTACAGGGTTTAACGACTATCATGAGCAATTCCAATGGCCAAAAAGCAATCGCTCATCCCTAATTTGGGGCCACTGTTTCTAGGGAAGGGACAGATCCAGGGCCATCAGACAAACACCCTTTGCTCGAACCATGGCTTGGCTAAAATAATGATCAGAGGTCTGAGTCTCAGAATAACTGATGGTGTGAAACAAAGGTTGCGAAGATAAAACGTGATCTTTGGAAGAACGTTATTTCGTTTCTTCGCATTCTCTTGACTTATATTTAAATTGCTGAAACTATTTAGGTCAAAGGCAAACGGAAAACTTTCGAACAGTTTTTAATGTTAGCGGGAGATCTCTCTTCGCGAGAGATTCCAAATCGGCCGAACTGAATGAGGTGTCAAAGCTATTTGTGCCACATTTACTCAGCACCTTGCTGGATCCTGGATGAGTGGGAACCGGAGCCAAGAAGGTTTCTTTCCCCCCAATTTTCTCTTCTAAACTCCATTGCTTACTCCTTCTTCTCCCACTCGTTGAATCATCTGCAATTCGTAGGTATACACTTGCGTTAAACTTCTCCTTTGGAATCAGTTACTGTTTTAATAAATGAATCAACTTTTCCGTTTCAGAATGTCTTTTTAACAGGCGGTAAGATAAATGAGTTTGAAAGTTTGGAAGTAGATAAAAATTTCTAGCTTTCCTGTTAAAATAAAAAGAATAAAACAGCAACTTCACGCCTGTAAAATACACTGCTGGCCACCCAAAATGCAACACCAAGAAGGAAGCATCCGATTGGCCTGAAATTCACAGCATGCTTTGCCCGTGAGAGGACATGCGAACGATTAGCATTGCAGGGCATATGCAAATCATGTGCGCCCGGCACGCCACCGAGAAGCACTATAAGAAGGGTGCACAGAAGGCGGGGTGTAAGTACTGGAAGTGTGTTGTGCTGCCGGACCTGTGCGTGGGAAGCTTCCTGATGCCTCGTCGCAGAATCCGGCATTCATTCCAGCAAGTTTCGGAGTTCGACAGAGGGCGAATAGTGGCTTATCGCGACAGCGGTTTATCGTACCGAGACATCGGCGCCCGTGTGGGACGACATCCAGCCACAGTGAGGCGAGTATGGGTTCGATGGGTGCAGGAGGGACGGACGGGCCAACGTGAGCTATTGCCGCAGCCGCGGCACACCACCGATCAAGAGGACCGGCATGTTGTGCGGCGGGTATTGACGGCTCGCGCCGCGAAATCACGAACGTTAGCGCATGAATTGGGGTGTGTTGCGCAACAACCTGTGTCAGCACGTACCGTTTGATGACGTCTGCAGGAGCGGGAACTTGTCGCACGGCGCCCATTGCTCCGATTACCATTGACGTTACACCACCGGCGATTGCGGTGGAAGTGGGCGGTTGAACGCCGCAGCTGGACTACGGAATGGCACGACATTGTCTTCTCCGACGATTCCCGCTTCTGTATGCAACACCACGATGGTCGGATCCGCGTGTGGCGGCACCGCGGAGAGAGACTGTATGACGTCTGAATTATGAATCACCATACCGGTCCGTCGCCTGGCGTTATGGTTTGGGGCGCAATTGAAGAGGACCCCCGCACCCCTCTTGTACGCATCGCCGTTACACTCAACAGCCATCGCTACATCTCCGACGTTTTGCAGCCTGTAGTCCTCCCTTACCTGCAGTACCTTGCAGCGGCTACGTTTCAACAGGACAATGCGCGCCCGTACGTGGCACGAATCGTGAAACAATTCTTCACGGCCCACCAAGTGTCACTGCTGCCGTGGCCCGCCTGTTCTCCCGATACGTCGCCCATCCAACACGTCTGGTCGCTGATCGGCAACCGAGTGGCCCGGCAAGAATCACCCGCGGCTACGCCTGATGAACTGTGGCAACGTGTGGAAGTAGCCTGGACCGACATAACCCAAGCCCACATCCAAAGCCTCTTTCGTTCTATGCCGCGGCGTGTAGCGGCCGTTATTGCCAGCCATGGGAACACGCAGACACGAACTATTGCTATCTGCGTGTTCCGCAAGTCGCACGGTCCTGTAAGCTCATTCGTGTCATCTTTGTATCTGTTGTTATGTGTCCAGTAAATCTGGCTTTGCTATCTCGTGTCCTTCTTGGTGTTACATTTTGGGTGGCCGGTAGTGTAGATAGTAAAGTTAAGACCCTGGTGCGGAATCATTAAGCGGGCCCTGTTTTTCCGTAGAAATTTCGTATAATTCTAACAGGTATGCTTAAGCGTATTGCTGTGAATTTCTTTTTATTACATACTGTACATGCGGCAATTTCTTACATACAGTACCGGTAGCTCATATGCAATCGAAAGTATAAAACGCAGAATATAAGGTTGTCGACTCACTGATATTCTAACCAACACTAAAGGAAGGACCTCATCCTCTTTTTCTGATGTGCAAATACATCGAATATCTGCGAAACGTCCAATTTCCGTGCACGTGCCTTCACAATTGACCGAAAAGAAAGCCCACTAAGCCGTTCTTCCGCCATTGTAATTCGCAAATCCGCTTTTGATGAGTTTGTTTTGTGAAAAAAAGTTCAGCTGGGCCATAGATACAGGAATCGTCGAAAAGAGAAGGTACGTGGTGCATACTTCGGAGAAACTACATGGTTGATGCGTAACATCACAGCCTCTCCTTGACAAATGTCAACCCCGCCTTCTCGTGGTGCATCCTGTTCCCACTAAAGGGGCTCTGACGACCGCAAATAGCGGTATAACTATACCATCGGGATCAGAGGAAATGCTATCCGACACTCACCAACCCGCTTGGCCAGCGTGGTGAGTTATGGCCAAACACCTCCAAAATGACTCTACAACTTAAATCTTGGCCCTCAGTCTCCGGCAGCTGGAATGTACCTGGCCAAGGCAGCGGCCAGTGCGACATGAAGGCAGAGGGTGCTAAGAATCCCCGGAGGACCGGACTAGGCTGCCATTTGATGCTGACCTTGGCTACCTACAACGCACGCTCCCTATCTTCTGATTCAAGGCTTCTTGAATTGGAAGAGGAACTACAAAGGATCAAGTGGGACATCGTCGGGCTGAGTGAGGTAAGGAGAAAAGGAGAAGATCTCATTGAACTGAAAAGTGGACATCTCTTCTATTATCGTGGGACAGATACTGGCAGAACTAGTGGTGTTGGATTTATAATAAACAAGAAACTGAAGGATAAAGTGGTAGAAGTTGAAAGTTCCTCGGACAGAGCTGCACGACTCGTTATCCAACTATCGAGAAGATACCAGGCTCAGATTATTCAAACTTATGCACCCACCACAAGTCATCCTGAAGAAGAAATTGAAGAATTTTATGAGGAAATTCGTCATCTAAATCATAAAGGTAAGCAGCACTTGAAGATAATTATGGGAGATTTCAATGCAAAAATAGGGCACCGGCAACAGAATGAAACTTCAGTAGGTAAATTCGGTCACGGCAACAGAAACCAGCGTGGAAATACTCTCGTTGAGTTTGCAGAGGCAGAAGGATTTTTCATCTTGAATTCCTTTTTCAAGAAAAAGCCACACAGGAAATGGACATGGAGACATCCAATTGGGACGACAAGTGAAATTGATTTTATTATGTGTAACAAAAAATTCGTCATCGAAGACTGCAGTGTGCTAAACAAGTTCAACACAGGTAGTGACCATAGATTGGTGAGATGTAAGATGCACCTCAACACTAAACTGGAACGTGGCAAGCTCATAAGACAAACAAAATGTATTGACATAACCAAAATTAAAAAACACCATAATACTTTCAAGTTGGAACTGAAGAACAGATTCTCTGCTTTAGAAGGCCTAACATCGGAAGAAGTGGATATTTCGGAAGTTAACAGAAAAGTAACCAAAGCTCTTATGGAAACAGCAACAAAATTAGCTGGGTCTAAGAACAAGTTGCATGTAAACAAATTATCAGGAAAAACCAAAATGTTGATGCAAAAAAGAAGAGAGATGAGGACAACTAAAGAAGATGTGACTTCCAAAGTGGAATATATAGAGCTATGCAAGACAGCACGAAAAAGTATCACTGAAGACGTAAGGAAATTCAACTGTGAGCTAGTGAGGAAAGCAATTGAAAACAACCAAAGCCTAAAGATAGCAAAGGGACATCTCAGTAAGGGAAGAAAACAGATTATGGCTCTGAGAAAAGAAGATGGTTCTATAACAAGAAATAGAGGTGAAATTTTGACAAGAGTGAAAGATTTCTACTCCAAATTATATGAAAGGGATGATACATGTACTCCAGACATCATGAAAGGTACCAGAGTTCTTCCAGTCCTCCCAGCAGAAGTTGCACATGCAATCAAGAACATGAAGCGGGGGAAAGCTCCAGGAGAAGATGGAATTACTATAGACATCATACAAGAAGCAAGTGGAGAAATTGAAACAGTACTCGCCCAAATTTTCACTCGATGCCTTAATGAAGGGAAGATTCCTGAGGATTGGAACAATGCTACAATGATCCTGCTACATAAAAAAGGTGACAATGAGGATCTCAGGAACTACAGACCTATCAGCCTCCTATCAGTGGTTTATAAAATCTTCACTAAAGTTCTTTCACACCGCTTGAAGGTAACACTGGACATGGCTCAACCGAGAGAACAAGCTGGATTCAGGAGTGGCTACAGCACAATAGATCATATCCACGTACTGAGAGAACTAATTGAAAGAGCGAGGGAATATGAACTTCCATTGTGCATGGCTTTTATCGATTATGAAAAAGCCTTTGATTCGGTGAAACCATCAGCAGTTACCACGGCTCTGAAATCCTGCGGTATTGAAGATGCATACATTAATATTATTAATAACATCTATGAAAATGCAAGTGCAAAGATTCGGCTGTTTGAAAATACAACACACATAAAAATTGGAAAGGGAGTGAGACAAGGTGACACCATATCTCCGAAGCTCTTTAATGCCACATTGGAAAATGTCTTTCAATCACTGAACTGGGAAAACAAAGGGATAAAGATTAATGGAGATTATCTAACCCACCTTCGTTTTGCTGATGACGTAGTCATTTTTGCAACTACCCCATCAGAGCTGCAGAGTATGATCCAGGAACTTGCTGACAAGAGTAAAGAAGTGGGATTAAAAATGAACTTTCAGAAGACAAAAGTGATGTTCAATGCTTTTACAAGAAATGAAGATTTATCGATTGATGGAGAAAAACTGGAGATAACAGATACGTATGTTTATCTTGGACAGCAGATATCAAGTGAGGGTCACATTGATGAAGAAATTAATCGGCGTACAAAACTTGCCTGGAGAGCTTTTGGAAGAAACAGCATAATTTTCAAGAGCAATATGCCATTATGTCTTAAAAGAAAAGTGTTTGATCAATGCATCCTTCCAGTGCTTACGTATGGTGCAGAGACGTGGACCTTAACTAAAAGAGACATACAAAGGCTGCAGACAACTCAAAGTAGCATGGAGAGGTGCATGCTTGGTATAACCAGGAGAGATAAGAAGAGGAACTCGTGGATCCGAAAAATGACAAGAGTGGAAGACATCATGATCAGAGTTAAATCCCTGAAATGGCAATGGGCTGGACATACTGCCAGAAGGACAGACCATAGATGGACAGCCGAAATTTTAGATTGGATTCCAAGGGACAGGAAAAGACCCAGAAAAAGACCACATGGGAGATGGGTGGATGAAATTCGTAAATATGCGGGAGTGACATGGAGGAGACTGGCACAAGACAGACCGTTGTGGAGGAAACTTGGGGAGACCTTCGTCCAGCAGTGGATTGATAATGGTTGACAATGATGATGATGATGACATGGTTTTTAATTAACAACAGCTCTGCGACTTCTTTAGCTGATAGAGTGAAGCAACTCAATACTGTACGATATTCGGTTACACGGATATTTTGATTATGCTGCCGCCTACAATCAGGGGCAGATTGACCCACCAGGGTACCGGAACATTTCCCGATGGACCTTGAAAAGTGGCCCACTTTCTTGTATTCTTTTTGCCTCACTTTTTTTAACCAAACGAATAAGTATTTTTATACTTATGAAAAATAATCGTTAACTTCATTTGAGCTTCATAGCTGCCGAAAAAGTTATTTGCTCAGAGAGAGAGAGAGAGAGAGAAGCGTTTTCTTTTTATCTATATGTTGATAGCAAAATTTTCTGTACTTATGTAAGAAAAGTGCCACCTGACCCAGCACGTTATACACTCTACGTCAAAAAAATAGTTACATCCAGAAGGAAGCAACCGACAGGAATGAAACTTGGTGGGTAGGTTTGACATCGTGACGCATGCAAATAACTCAAGTTTCACGCTCGGCAGCCCATGCGACGCAAGCAAGAAAGGACCGTAGCGCTGTGCCCGACCGGCTATATAAGGTCATCCCGTTCCGCGTGCTTGCCATTCTGACTCATGCTGTTGTGTTGGTTGCATCCTTTGCAAGTGAAGTGTGCCTCGGAAAAAAGTTCGGAAGCAATACGAGCAGTTGGAGGAGTTCGAGAGGGGCCGCATCGTCGAGCTCCGGGAAGCGAAATGGTCTTATCGCCATATTGCGAGCCATACCGATCTTGTGGATATCATCATAGCACACTGTTGGCGGCAGTGGATAGAACAGGGCACGCAGCATCGACAGGTAGGATCTGGGAGACTTAGACGAACCACATAGAGAGAGGACCGCCGTGTTGTCCGACATGCGCGGAGTGACCTAAGAGCCACGATTGCGGATATTCAGCGAGCAGTGGTGTCTTTCATGCATAGTCCGATTAGTGCCAGCACCATTGGCAGACGGCTGCAAGACGTAAAACTACACGCACGCAGATCGTTACGACGACTGCCCTTAACACCATTGCATCGTCGCTAAAGACTGCAATGGTGTCGTGCCAGAGCGTCACGAAGCCACTCAGAATGGCAGCGGGTGATCTTCAGTGACGAGTCCCGCTTTTGTCTTGGAGGAGACGACCAACGAATCCGTGTGTTGAGGCACCGTGTTCAGAACCAAGATGAACGGTTTGTTGTCAAGCGTCACACGTCCAGAAGGCCTAGTGTCATGGTGTGGGGTGCAATTTCCTACGATGCCAGATCACCTTTGGTGTTAATTACAGACACTTTTACAGCCCAACGTTACGTTAATGAGGTCCTGCAACCTACCTTTTCTGAATGCTCACTCTGGTACGATTTTCCATCAGGACAACACTCGTCCGCATACTGCTGCTGTCTCAAGAGCTTGCCTTCAAAGCACTGACACTCTGCCATGGCCAGACGCATCGCCAGACCTGTCGCCAATTGAAAATGTGTGGGATGCTATTGGACGCTCTATACCCACTCCACCCCTACCGTGCAATCTGCAGGAACTGCGTGAGAAGATTCAAGCTGCATGGGATGGCTTATCGCAGGACATTAGAAACCTGTACAACTCCATGCCGAGACGTTTGGCCTGCTGTGTGAGCAAACATGGCAGCCAGACGCCGTACAGAGAGACATTACTTATTGGTGTATAGCTCAATAAATATTTCCCATGTCGGTCTCAACGTTTAATCATTTGTTGTTCCTGGTAACCTTTACCTTCCTTCCGAATAGCATTGCAATTGGACACGTCCTTCTGTGTGTAACTTTTTTTTTTTTGACGTAGAGTGTAAAATAAATTAATTAACCTACAGTTAGACATAAGTCGTTTGACCTGTATCCGACAGTCATTAGTAGACCCTGTCCTCCTACTGCAATTTTGAAGGAGACTAGTTTCCATTGTGATGGTCCATGAGCACCACACCCACATCAACAGAATAACATAGAATACAAAGCGATTCTTCTGTAGAGGTATTTCGAAATCCGTGTCTCATCCACATTTATCCTGAAAGCAACAACGACTTACCAGTACTAGTTCTTTGATCAAAATAATGGGTCGACTTAAGAAAGAGTGTATTTAAGTGGTATCAGTACCAACTACGAAGTATGTGACCAGTGACCGAATAAGTATAAAAATTAATTGCGTAGGAAAATTGTTATGTTGCATGCCCACATTTCAACATTCGGAATGATATATTTGGAAATGAGTTCTTCAAGAGACACGCAATTTCTTTTTGGTGTGAACTTAGTTTTTTAAAGGAAAATAATCATCTGGTAAAACATCTTGCATTGAGTGGGGTTGGATTTTACATTCAATCATGAGCTGTTTTTGAAAAAAATTCTCACTCTTAAATTGTTGTTAAAATTTGTCCACCACTGAATTCGTTTTACAACGCTTGTTTCAACAGTTCTTTATCATCCGGAATATGACAGAGCTTTTTCCATGAGGCTATAGCATATAATCTTTTTGCAGGTAACGCAGTTCGAAATCGGGTCTTCCTGCTCTGGAGTGGAATGTTCTTCCAACTTAACTATGCCGGCAAGCCTTATTACCGCAACTTGCCGTTTTAATTCATGCGTCGCTTCAGTGGTATGTCACAAAGGAATTTATTAGATATTCCGCTGTAGGAGAGTGTGCTTTTGTTGTGGACCGCAAGACTGATTGTTGTTGACCGCAAGACATGTGATGTGATTGTTGTTGACTGCAAGAAATGTGATGGGATTGTTGTTGACCGCAAGACATGTGATGTGATTGTTGTTGACCGCAAAGAGATGTGATGTGATTTTTGTTGACCGCAAGACATGTGATGTGATTGTTGTTGATCGCAAGACTGATATGATATGATATGAACGATATGATATGATATGCAAGATATGATATGATATGCAAATTATTATATGATATGATATGCGAGATATGATATATATATATATATATATATATATATATATATATATATATTCTATAAAGAAGATACCTAAGCAAAAAAATACATATATAATTTTGACTCACACCTAGTACAACATAGAAAAGGTTATGTATCAACCTGTGTGAGTAAAAGGAGAAAAGATAAAAAAATAAAATTTATTTTATTTTATTTTATTTTATTTTATTTTTTTATTTATTTTTTTATCTTTTCTCCTTTTACTCACACAGGTTGATACATAACCTTTTCTATGTTGTACTAGGTGTGAGTCAAAATTATATATGTATTTTTTTGCTTAGGTATCTTCTTTATAGAATGTGAATTCTGAATTTTCAAAACTGCTGCGTTGCGCGTTTTGATCTTCAGGTTATTTTGCAACCTTCGTTTTAAATTCTAAAGTTTTTCCTTAGTCTTCAGTTTTGCTCTTAAGTATATATATATATATATATATATATAGGGATGTAAGGTCAGGTGATGCGTAACATCACAGCCTCTCCTTGACAAATGTCAACCCCGCCTTCTCGTGGTACATCCTGTTCCCACTAAAGGGGCTCTGACGACCGCCAATAGCGGTATAACTATACCATCGGGATTAGAGGAAATGCTATCCCACACTCACCAACCCGCTTGGCCAGCGTGGTGAGTTATGGCCAAACCCCTCCAAAATGACTCCACAACATAAATCTTGGCCCTCAGTCTCCGGCAGCTGGAATGTACCTGGCCAAGGCAGCGGCCAGTGCGACATGAAGGCAGAGGGTGCTAAGAATCCCCGGAGGACCGGACTAGGCTGCCATCTGATGCTGACCTTGGCGACGTATAACGGACGCTCCCTATCTTCTGATTCAAGGCTTCTTGAATTGGAAGAGGAACTACAAAGGATCAAGTGGGACATCGTCGGGCTAAGTGAGGTAAGGAGAAAAGGAGAAGATCTCATTGAACTGAAAAGTGGACATCTCTTCTACTATCGTGGGACAGATACTGGCAGAACTAGTGGTGTTGGATTTATAATAAACAAGAAACTGAAGGATAAAGTTGTAGAAGTTGAAAGTTCCTCTGACAGAGCTGCACGACTCGTTATCCAACTCTCGAGAAGATACCAGGCTCAGATTATTCAAACTTATGCACCCACCACAAGTCATGCTGAAGAAGAAATTGAAGAATTTTATGAGGAAATTCGTCATCTAAATAATAAAGGTAAGCAGCACTTGAAGATAATTATGGGAGATTTCAATGCAAAAATAGGGCAACGGCAACAGAATGAAACTTCAGTAGGTAAATTCGGTCACGGCAACAGAAACCAGCGTGGAAATACTCTCATAGAATTTGCAGAGGCAGAAGGGTTTTTCATCTTGAACTCCTTTTTCAAGAAAAAGCCACACAGGAAATGGACATGGAGACATCCAAATGGGACGACAAGTGAAATTGATTTTATTATGTGTAACAAAAAATTCGTCATAGAAGACTGCAGTGTGCTAAACAAGTTCAACACAGGTAGTGACCATAGATTGGTGAGATGTAAGATGCACCTCAACACTAAACTCGAACGTAGCAAGCTCATAAGACAAACAAAATGTATTGACATAGCCAACCTTAAAAAACACCATAATACCTTCAAATTGGAACAACTGAAGAACAGATTCTCTGCTTTAGAAGGCCTAACATCGGAAGAAGTGGATATTTCTGAAGTTAACAGAAAAGTAACCAAAGCTCTTATGGAAACAGCAACAAAATTAGCTGGGTCTAAGAACAAATTGCATGTGAACAAATTATCAGGAAAAACCAAAATGTTGATGCAAAAAAGAAGAGTGATGAGGACAACTAAAGAAGATGTGACTTCCAAAGTGGAATATATAGAGCTATGCAAGACAGTACGAAAAAGTATCACTGAAGACGTAAGGAAATTCAACTGTGAACTAGTAAGGAAAGCAATTGAAAACAACCAAAGCCTAAAGATAGCAAAGGGACATCTCAGTAAGGGGAAAAAACAGATTATGGCACTGAGAAAAGAAGATGGTTCTGTAACAAGAAATAGAGGCGAAATTTTGACAAGAGTGAAAGATTTCTACTCCAAATTATATGAAAGGGATGATACATGTACTCCAGACATCATGAAAGGTACCAGTACCAGAGTTCTTCCAGTCCTTCCAGCAGAAGTTGCACATGCAATCAAGAACATGAAGCGGGGAAAAGCTCCAGGAGAAGATGGAATTACTGTAGACATCATACAAGAAGCAAGTAGAGAAATCGAAACAGTACTCGCCCAAATTTTCACTCGATGCCTTAATGAAGGGAAAATTCCTGAGGATTGGAACAACGCTACAATGATCTTGCTACATAAAAAAGGTGACATTGAGGATCTCAGGAACTACAGACCTATCAGCCTCCTATCAGTGGTTTATAAAATCTTCACTAAAATTCTTTTACACCGCTTGAAGGTGACACTGGACATGGCTCAACCGAGAGAACAAGCTGGATTCAGGAGTGGCTACAGCACAATAGATCATATCCACGTACTGAGAGAACTAATTGAAAGAGCGAGGGAATATGAACTTCCATTGTGCATGGCTTTTATCGATTATGAAAAAGCTTTTGATTCGGTGAAACCATCAGCAGTTGCAATGGCTCTGAAATCCTGCGGTATTGAAGATGCATACATTAATATTATTAATAACATCTATGAAAATGCAAGTGCAAAGATTCGGCTGTTTGAAAATACAACACACATAAAAATTGGAAAAGGAGTGAGACAAGGTGACACCATATCTCCGAAGCTCTTTAATGCCACATTGGAAAATGTCTTTCAATCACTGAACTGGGAAAACAAAGGGATAAAGATTAATGGAGATTATCTAACCCACCTTCGTTTTGCTGATGACATAGTCATTTTTGCAACTACCCCATCAGAGCTACAGAGTATGATCCAGGAACTTGCTGACGAGAGTAAAGAAGTGGGATTAAAAATGAACTTTCAGAAGACAAAAGTGATGTACAATGCTTTTACAAGAAATGAAGATTTATCGATTGATGGAGAAAAGCTGGAGATAACAGACACGTACGTTTATCTTGGACAGCAGATATCAAGTGAGGGTCACATTGGTGAAGAGATTAATCGGCGTACAAAACTTGCCTGGAGAGCTTTTGGAAGAAACAGCATAATTTTCAAGAGCAATATGCCATTATGTCTTAAAAGAAAAGTGTTTGATCAATGCATCCTTCCAGTGCTTACGTATGGTGCAGAGACGTGGACCTTAGCTAAAAGAGACATACAAAGGCTGCAGACAACTCAAAGTAGCATGGAGAGGTGCATGCTTGGTGTAACCAGGAGAGATAAGAAGAGGAACATGTGGATCCGAAAAATGACAAGAGTGGAAGACATCATGATCAGAGTTAAATCCCTGAAATGGCAATGGGCTGGACATACTGCCAGAAGAACAGACCATCGATGGACAGCCGAAATTTTAGATTGGATTCCAAGGGACAGGAAAAGACCCAGAAGAAGACCACATGGAAGATGGGTGGATGAAATTCGAAAGTATGCGGGAGTGACATGGAGGAGACTGGCACAAGACAGACCGTTGTGGAGGAAACTTGGGGAGACCTTCGTCCAGCAGTGGATTGATAATGGTTGACAATGATGATGATGATGATGATATATATATATATATGCGAGGTTGAGTGAAAATGTCGCGGCGGGAGAGAACTGACTTTGAGAAAGGAACTATTGTTATGTGTTATATTAGTGGGTTGCCTATAAGAGAAACCTAGAGGCGTTTAAACATACCCAAGTCAACTGTTTTGGATGTACTTAAGAAGTGCAAGACACATGGCGTACCTGAAGCAGCAAAACGTACCGGCAGACCAAAGAAAATCAGTGATAGAGGACGTCGAAGCCTTAGGAGAGTCGTTACAGCTAATCGACGGAGTACTACTGCACAATACCTCTGTGTGCAGGAGAGTAAAAATGCTGGAACTTCGGTATGTATACGTACCATTCACAGAGAATTTCATTCCATAGGTTACCGTGCTCATAAGCCTTTCATTTCCACTCGGAATGCTACTCGTCGTTTAGCATGGTGTAAAGAATATTTATCGTGGACCGTAGATCAATAGAAACGGGTTCTATGGAATGATGAATCCAGATACACTATCTATCAGTCTGATGGTCATGTGTGGGTATGGCGGCAGCCGGGGGAACGGTATTTACCACAGAGTACTGTTCCTACGGTCAAGTTTGGAGCTGGCAGTATACTCGTTTGGGGGTGTTTTTAGTGGTATGGTCCCGGCCCATTGGTTATCGTGGACAAACCTGTTAACCAGCACGTCTATCTAGATATTCTGGACAATTATGCCCTACCAACTCTGTGGCAATACTATGGACCGAGCCTTGTTAGTACCAGCAGGATAATGCACCGAGCCATAAAGCAAGGTTTCAACATCGCTTTAATAGTTTTCTTGGAGCGTTACATTGAAATAACGGGGAGAACATGGCAATACAATAAAACAGGGCAAAACATACAAAAAACTGTGCATAACAAATCGTGGCAGGGGAAACATTACAGTAACGTGAACACGCAATGATGAGCATAGAGCACGAGGCAGGGCTCAGTCAGTAGAAGTTCAGTACAGAAATTATCACACGAGTCGGTGGAACACAGCGAGAAAACAATAAAACAGGGCAAGACATACAAAAACCGCGCATTACAGACCGTAGCAGGAGAAACATTACAGTAACGTGAACACACAATGATGAGCGTGGAGCACGAGGCAGTATTCAATCAGTAGAAGTTCACTACAGAAATGAAATACACGAGCCGGCGGAATACAGCGAGAAATCAATAAAACGGGGCAAGACATACAAAAACCACGAATTGCAGGCCGTGGCAGGAGAAACATTACAGTAATGTGAACACACAATGATGAGCTTGGAGCAAGAGGCAACATTCAATCAGTAGAAGTTCAGTACAGAAATGTTCACGCGAGCGCAGGAACACAGCGAGAACAAGGCGGCAACATAGGCCTCAGTAGCACAGACGTGGCAGGACAAACGATGAAGAACAGTGGACGCGGCGACAGTGATCACTGCGTCTCATCAGAGAAGATCAGGATTTGGGCAGAAGGTGATACACGGCAACAGGTGGTGAGGGCTGGCGGAAAGTGGAATCGTCGAATGTGGAGGCAGATGGATGAGGATTCGAAGACGCGTTGAACAGTGGCTGGAACTGACTATTGTAGAGAAGCGGGTCCAGAAGGCGGTGGAAGCGAAGACACGCATTGAGCAGAGGCGGTAAATGACTTGTGCAGTGAACCGTGTTCAGAGGGCAGCGGAAGCGAAAAACACGCGTTGAGCAGAGGCTGTAAATGATTTTTGATGGAAAACAGGCACAGAAGGCCGGGACAAAGGTCTGAAAGCGGGGAAACCACGAGGAACACTGCTAGAACAAAATACACAATGACCGACCGAAGCTTTCTGGCCATGTGAGTGATGGCACCGGGAGAAGTATCGTCTTTAAAGCAGAAAACTATTTCTTCAGGGGAGTGTCAGGAAAGGCCTCGAAGGAAACTCCGAGCTCGAGCAGTGTGCAGCTGTTAACCAGTGGGAGGGTCTTCAGGAAAATCTAGGAAAAGTTCATGGCCATGGAGAGTAACATAGGAATCCAGAGCACTTACCGAGGAAGACGAGGACGCCGAAGCAGGGGACTAGGCAACAGATGAGGTTGTTGCAATCTTCGAGGAATGTGAGGCTGTTCTGAAAGATGGAACACCAGGAGAGGGAAGAGGAGCAACGTTAGGAACAGCAGCTGGTAAAGCAGGCACAGATGGAGGGCACAGCATCAACGGCAGCAACAGGAGAAAAAGAAGTATCCATCACACCGTTTGACGTAGCGGCGAAGGCAGGAAAGCAGAGGCCACAGCTCGGAAAGAAGAAGCATCCTTGACGCCATCGCAGATAGGCAAAGACAGGACGGCATTATGAAAAGCAGTAACACGTCAGTTGTAGGCAGGGTAGAAGAAGGAGGCTCAGCGAGGTGGGCAGTGCCCTTAGCCAATCCGGGAGAAGACGCCACTTGCAATGGCGAAGAAAGTTTGTAGAACGACCAGCTTGGTCGAGAAGTAAAACGAGGATAATAGGAACAACCGAACACTCACCGACTTGGGCGATATCTCAAACGAAAGACGAGAACTTCATGAACACCACACGCAACAAGGAAAATGACGGGAATCACTGAAAAATCGTAGGACACAAAAACACGGTGCAAAGGCACACACGTCCAGTGCGTCATAAAGCAAGGACGCCGCCCCGGTGGTGCAGTGGTCTAAGTGATGGCTTCTGATCATTCGTCCGAAAGGGGCCCGGGTTCGAATCCCGGCGAGGCATGGATGTTGTGTTTGTCTTACGGCACTGGCTCTCTCCCTTCCCTGGAACCAGTGACCCAAAATTAGGGACGGGCGACTGCTTATAGCCCATTGAGTTGCTCACGGTGGTCGTTAACTCTCCAATAAAAAAAAAAGCAAGGACTGTTACGGCGTGGTTTGACGATAATTCCGTATCGTGTGAGGACTGTCCAGCACATAGCCTAATATTAATCCCACAGAGTACCTATGAGATGAATTAGAGCGCCGCATAAGAAGTTTGGAACCAAGTTAAAGTATGTCAATAAATACTATGTTGTGTTTCTCTCCTAGGTGTCCGGTGACTTTTGTCAATATAGCGTATATATATATATATTATGCTGATATGATATTATATGCAAGACTGTATGACTCTATGACTATTGATTGTTGTTGACCGCAAGACTGATTGTTGTTGACCGCAAGGCATGTTATGTGATTGTTGTTGACCGCAAGAAATGCTAGCTGATTGTTTGATTATTGTGGACCGCAAGATTAAAATTCCCGACCTGGATTGATCGATCTAATCCGCCCCTGCCTACAATATATGACGGTACATGAATGATCGACAGGACACAGCGTAAGAACGAAACATCGTCTCCGATAGTCGGAAACCTTAAACGCGCGGTATCGTGCATAATTAGAGCCATAAAATACGGCTCAAACGAGGAAAAGAGAAAATAGGAAAAACATGCATTCTCGGAGTTATTTTCGTAATAACAAAAACAACTGATGCAACCTGCTGATCGGCACGAGTTCAAGAAGCACAATAATGCACAACAATTGTATTATTGTCTTCTATTGGATCGTGGGATGAATTTTGTGTTTCACCTTTTGACAATAACATACGAAAGTCATTGTGCAACCAGACAGAAATTGTAAGGTTATTATCTCGTATTGCAATCAAATAGACCAAGTTCCACGTGTTTCTTTAATTAACACACAGCAACCAAAAATTTGTATTTCGACACCGCTGGGATCGAACCACAGGTCACTAGATAACTAGCCGAATGCGCTCGCCTTACCTTACGGTGCCAACAATCCACGGCGCTATGTGTGTTTATCTGTCAGCATTTGACTTCACAAATCCGTAGGGATGGGCTCAGCAACTAAGACGTCCTCCATTTGGTGGGGCTTAACGGCACAAGCTATTTGATTATAGCTAATACATCCAAAGGGCGAGAGAAATTGTGAAAATCTTCCAAATACGTGAAGACAATGCAAATAGACAAAGACATCGCTCTCTCCACGTTTTTCTTTAATTAACACACAGCAACCGAAAAATTGTATTTCGCCGTTAAGCCCCATCAGATGGAGACGTCTCACTAGCTGAGCCCATCCCTACAGATTTGTGAAGTCAGATGCTGCCAGATAGACACACATAGCGCCGTGGATTGTTGGCATCGTAGCGTAAGGCGAACGCACTCGGCAAGTTATCAAGAGAGCTGGGGTTCGAGGGTTCGATCCCAGCGGTGTCGAAATACAATTTTTCGGTTGCTGTGTGTTAATTAAAGAGAAAACGCGGAAAGAGCAATTACTTTGTCTATTTACATTGTCTCCACGCATTTGGAAGATTAACATAAATTTTTATTGCTATTTTTCGTCCTTTCCGTGTTTTATTGTTAGCCGGCAATGCACTCCTCAAGCGACTGGGTCCTAGTGTAAATGCACCGTACCTGACCCCATGGTATCTACGCAACTACTACTTTACGCAATTTCAGTTTTTCCTATAATGCACTTTTCCACTCGGCGCCGACTCTCCCTGCTCAATGCAAACTACCTTACTTTGTTGACGCGGTACTGAACTTTCATTCCTCTAGATAATTTTTCCTTGGTGATAATTGATAATGTCATCGCGCAAGTGACCAGATTTATCAATCATAAAAAGTAGGCCGGTCTGTTCAGTATTTTTCTTTCATACATGTTTTCACTCTTAAAACAAAATCGCTCAATCTTCTACATCTGTAGCTTAAGGCTGTCTTTGAATGAGTGTTATGGTTCATCTTCTGCGACAGATGGCGCAAAAAATCACTCCTTGGGCGTGGCTTTTACTTCTTGAGGAACTGTCCCAAAAGTTGGCGTCAGCGAATCACTGCAGACCTCGCCATATTCAGAATGGAAGCGGTCTCTCGTTGGCTCCACAATGAAAAGACAAAATAGCGCTGTTACGTTTTAAACAATAACGTTATTTGGGGGTGGAGCTTAGTAGGTAGGCGGAGTTTCTAAAAATCAAATTCAGGGGTTCTCTGCTAATGCATACATTTTCTCTTCAAAAATGAAGGTACATTAGGATTTATGATGATTTATGGGAGACAAGATTGCAGTCTCACTTTTGGCCGCATTAATTATTTCTTTTTGGCCCAGATAATTAAATAAAATCAGACAAAAATGAGAGATTTCTTTTCTTCCAGACAAAAACACTGCTAAGCTAACTTATCGCGCCATCTAGCGCCCAAATTGAAATACTTCCCAATCAGAAAAAACGAATTTTAAAAAAATATTCTAACACGTTTTTCGGAATAATAACTGTGGCACACATTAGCTATAGGTCGTTTTTATTTGTGCTCAAAATTTCAAACACTACAAAATAATAGTATTCGAGAAAATGTGTACAAAAGAAATTACATTGCAGATATACACTGAAGTGCCAGAAAAACTGGTACACCCGTCTAACACTTGGTAGGTCCCCCACGGGAGCGCAGGACTGCAGATATATGACGGGGCATGGACTCCACTAGTTTCTGGAAATATGCTGTAGGCAATGCACACCATACGTCCTGCAGAGCGTTCCACGATTTGCGTGTATTCCGAGGTCTCGGATTCCTATGTTCGATAACGCGGTGCATGGCATCCCAAATGTGTTCTATCACTTTCAGATCTGGGGACTTAGGTGGGAATGGCAACACCCCAAACTCACATGAATGCTCCTCTAACCATAATGTGGCGTCCCGACACTTGTGTGGAGGTGCGTTGTGCTGTTGGAACAGGCCCAACCCATCAGCATGAATGCAGGACATGAACGGGTGTATCTCGTCAGAAAGAATGCGCACATAGCGTTGGCCGGTCACAGACATTTGTAAACGTAACAGGGGTCACAGTGAAGTCCAGCTAAACACACTCCATGCCATTACGGAGCCCCCACCAACAGGTACAGTTCCCTGTCGACAGGCGGGATCCATGGCTTCATGGGGTTTGCACCGCACACGAATCCTTCCATCTGCCCAATACAGTTGGAAACGCGACTCGTCAGGCCAGGCTACTTGTTTCCAGTCACCAAGTGTCCAGTGGCGGTGTTGCCGTGCCCAAGTGAGGCGCATAGCTCTGTGTCGTGCACCCATCAAGGGGACTCGAGTTGGGCGTCCGCTTCCAAAGCCCAGATCGTGCAGGGTACGTTGCACAATCCGGACGCTGATGTTTGTTGAGGCTCCAGCATTGAATTCCGATGACACCTGCGAGAGTGTTGCACGCCTATTGCGTGAAACGATTCTGGACAGCCGACGATGGTCACGTTCACCCAAAGTCTTTTTACGGCCACACTGGTATCGTAGGTTGGAGGTTTTGCCGGAATTCTTGCAGTAATTTCGGATTTTCACGGACGACCCTTGCAAAGGTCGTCCGTGAAAATCCGAAATTCGTTTCTACCTCCGAAATACTATGGCCCATCTCACGAGCGCCAACTATGACACAGCGTTGAAAATCGCTTAAATCGTTATTACTTGTCATTCTCATGCCGAAAACAGCTCTGACAAATGGCAAGGATGTCTATCGCTTTATACACTGAGTGGCCACTTTATTGTGACCACCTGAAAGTTTTAAGCAAATGAGCTATGGCTTCACGCTGTTGCAGCCAGAGGGCGAGGCTAGTATGAAAAGGGAAAGCTTAGTGCTTGCGACAGTAGTAGGAGTGATTTTTGGGTGACGAGATGGGTAAAAATTGTAGGAGCTAAGAGCCATTGAGCGAGTATCACCGAAACCGCCGCATTCGTGAAATGTTCTAGAGCAGCTGTGTTTAAAGATTGAACTGCCAGCCAAAAAACTGGGTCTCTACATGAGACGTGTGGTTGTCATCAACTAGTGACTGCTCGGGCGGAACGGAGAGTGTCCAGACTGGTAACAGACACAACAGAAGGGCAACAGTGCAGAAAATTACAGACCATCTTAATCAAGGATCCTCTCAAATGATCTCTGCACGCACTGTTCACCGTACACTGCATCGGATGGGATATGGCAGCCAAAGGCCTGTTCGAACACCTTTGCTGTTTGCAGTTAACAAGAGAAAACGTCCCCAGTTCGCACAGGAGCACAGGGATTGGACAGTCGATAGTTGGAAATAAATTATGTGGTCCGATGAATTACATTTTCAGTTGCACCATGCCGATGGCCGAGTGAGAATTTGGCGGAAACAGCACGAAAGCATTGACCCCAATTGCATTGGTACAACAACTCTTCAAGCTGGTGGAGGCAACGTTAATGTTTGGGGAATGTTTTCCTGGCATGCTTTGGGCCCTTTAATTCGTGTTGATCAACATCTGACCGGCACATCATATCTAAACATCGTTGCGGACCAAGTGCATCCTGTCATGTGGATGGTTTATCCCAATGGCGATGGCTACTTTCAACAAGATAATGCGTCCTGCCATAGTGCTCGTATTGTACAGGATTGGTTTCAGGAACATGCCGGTGAGTTTACTTTGCTTAAGTGGCCCCCACAATCTCCAGATCTCAACTCCATTGAGAAATAGTGGGATGAAGTTGAACGAGCCATCAGACAGCTGGATCCACAACCCTGCAATCTCACACTCCTGGAAAGTGCTATTCATCAAGCATAGTCTCAGATTCCACAAACCACCTATCAACATCTCGTGGAGTCCATGCCTCGAAGAATCGACGCAGTATTAAAGGCAAAAGGTGGCCCGCAAAGTATTGAGGGGGTGGTCATAATAAAGTGGCTACTCAGTGTATACGCACTGGCGGACGCAACCGAGTACGCGCATAGGTGACGTTGCTATGTATTTTGCATAAGCTCGTCTGTACCAGTTTTTCCAGCACTTCAGTGTACTCGTAGGATAGAATTTCTCTTACACTCATTCAAAGACAGCCTTAAATAAACCATTTCAGATTATCTATTTACTCTGAGGCGAAACAAAATTTCTAAAGGAAAACTGCCATGGACCCCGTGCTGGCATACAAATTGATGTACGAGGATCCGGACCTTTTCAGCTAAACACAGTGGGGATACTGGGTGGCTGTGTCTCTTGAAATGGAGCAGAAGTTTGTTGAGTGTGGAACAATTGATTACAGCTTTCTACAGAAACAAGTCCAACAGTATTTATAAAACGTAATCTCATTTATCTGTTTTGACACATCTGTCGAAAAGGAAATAAAAAAGGATTTTTAAGGATCATCATGAGCAACTCTAAAAATTAGAAGCAGTAGCCGGTTCCCAATTTAGGGACACTGGTTTCGGGGAGGAGACGGGGCCATTAGACAAACGCATCATCTGCACATCCAACCTGGGCCCATCTCAGACCACTCGATCACTGGGGTGGCGCAGAGTTATAAGTTATAACAGATGATGTCATACTATATGCTGATGACACAACATTACTTTTTAGGGGACACAATATAAATGGCATTATTACTAAAGCTAACACTCACTTACAGCTATACTCTAATTGGCTAACTACTAATTAACTGATAATTAACACTTCTAAAACTAAAGCTATGGTCTTCTCCAGACAGAGATCTGAATGGGGCCATACCATAAATTTATTATTAGAAAATAAAAATATTGATTAGTACCACATTTTAATTATTTGGGAGTGAATTTTACGCCTGACTTATGATGGAATAAACATATAGAAATACCTTCGAATAAATTATCAAGAAATTTTGGCCTCATTAGTAAAATATTAACAATTCTTTCAGTTAAAACACTAATTCTCTTGTATTATTCATTAATTAATTCAGACTCACATTAACTACTGTTTTTTATCTTGGGGTGGAACAACTAAAACAAATTTAAACAAATTACAGGTATTATAAAATAAATATGTTAGATTAATAGACCTACTTTCAAAACGAAGTACTACTATGACTATACACATTCATCCACATCTACATGCTTCAGTTCGCCCGAATGATTTCCGAATACTAACAATACAGCAACTTTTCTATTACAACCTTGGCAAAATCATGTTTCAGAGACTCAAGAATAATTTGCATATAGACTTAATTGAAATTAATTGTAATAGACACAACTACCAAACAAGAAGTAGATTACCGCTTCGCCCAATACAGACTAAAACCCAGCTACTAAAACAAAACTTGAACTATGCTGGCCCACATTATTGGAATTCATTACCTCCAGATTTGACAAATATTAATGACCTTTAATATTGTCAAATCTGTAAGATCTCTTAAAAATACTTAGTGAGTTAAAAAAATAAGATATTTTCCTTAATTAAATCCAGATACTAATTATTTACTAAAAACATAAATTTATTACCAAATTTATTATTAAATATTAAATTTATTTACTAAGGCCAAACTCACTTGTCTCATACTTTTCAGAGAACTAAGGGACTCCTAAGAGGCCTTTTCTCTTGTTCCCTTTATAATTTATTGTGATGTAATAGTGTTATGTAACAGCATAAATAAATAAATAAAACATAAATATATATATATATATTATGACCAGCTACACTTTCTTGAGGAGCAATGAGAATTTTTAGGGTATATATGAATGCGACATAACAGACATGAGATCAGTTTCGATGCTTCACAGAAGTATTTGCCGCTTCTTTCTGTCCCCCCACCCACCCCGCCTTTTTCTTTTAAACTTTTGAAGACAGCACGAAGGACATCAGATTCTCGTTCCTATGACTAGGGCCGGCTAGAGTCTATCTAGTTTGGCCCTGCTAGGACCCGTGTCAGTCAAACATGGGTATCGTGAGTGTTCTTCCGTTCCATTTCTTCCTTTTCCTCAAAACCAGTTACCTTAAGTTAGAGATGCCTAATGTTCGATGCTTTTAGTACAAGAAAAGAAAATTGGAGATTTAAAGAAATTTAAATTCCTTCAATATAAAAATGTTTCTCGAAGAAAAGTATTTTGCAAACTACTTCCGGTAAATAAGAATGAATTTATGAATAATAAAACATTATAAGTACATATTTGCAAGTTCAAAGCTTTAAATACTTCTTATGCGAATAATTTTCCCAATTCTTAATGACGGCTTTGAAAGTGGGAAAATGTCATAATTAACAGTATTTTGTTTTGCTATGTTTTAGTAAGACCATATCTGATTCACATAAATTCCTTGCAAAATTAATTCCTTGAAACCCTTGTCTAGTCTCGCAGTTAGTACCTGTTGGCAACAGTGGCTTACGCGGAACTGGAGACAACTCTGCGAATGAATTGTCTTGAAGTTGCAATGGATTTTCAATTCTGCTAATAGTTAATATCCAGGATTTGTTCCTTTCTTGTGATGATTTCTTAAATCTATTACAGAATCTAGAACAATGTAAAGAGCAGAAAAAATTACTTACTGTGCTTCCTTTATCATATTATTATTATATATTACATATTAATAATAATATGAAGTAATAACAATATTAAAAGTTAAAAAATATTATTAAACTGATTATTAGTTTTTGTTAGTATTAGATTATTACATGAACTCCCGACTTTTTTAAATGATGGAAGGTCCCAGTAATGCCCATGTACCAGTAATGTAACTACATTACTGGTACATGGGCATTACTGGGACCTGGTAACCGATTCTTTTTGGAATTAAATAAAGCCTTTCACTGCCGTAAATTTTTTTTCAACGTCACGCCTATTTCTCAGGCACGTTGCGGTGGGATATTCTGAAGTACCTTGCGTAATAAGGTAGCGGAGGTCATTTTATATGTCGTCGAGCTTCGTTAACCATCCTCTTATTTCCGCTCTAAAAATGCAGCACTGAGACACTGCTTCTTCGTTACGCTCAATCTGTCTGTAAAGTGTTTGTTTCAAGATTGTTTCCCGTAAGTTCTGAAACACTTTTGCGTTTAAAAACTTATGAAATGTCTTTCTATTCTGCCTAGAACAAACAGGCTTATGAAATAGACAACAACCTTTACAAACTTGGGCAAACGACATAGCGTATGCGGCATGCCAATTAAGACACTGAAGATGAAACAGTGTTTCCAGTTTATGTTGCTTTTCAAATTCGCCTCTTAGACACACGAACGGGAACCACGATAAAAATATCCTTTCGAGTTTCCCTTCTTATGCATAAATCTTGAAAATAGCAATTTTCCTGTCTTAAAAGAAACTTTCTAATTTGATTTTAAGCAGAACGCTTTATTTTCCAATTTGAGAAACAGACGGAAGGGAAGGAAAAAAAATTAGTGTACCTCGTGTGAATTTTGCTTTCATACAATATTTTCAGTACGAAATTTAGAAACTGCGGTATGGTCTTCACTGACTGACAGAAAAATAGGATGTTAGACATACCAAAAATCATATGCTTCGCTACATCCGATATTTTTGTTTTCAGTCCCTCTTTAAAATTTTAAAAGCTATGATATCGCATTCAGATAGGCATGCAGATGGACATTCGGACAGGAAAACAATCATTATCGTGTCATCATATGTAACTCAAATGATGAAGTAAAAAAAGTCCTAAAATTCAGCCATCAAAATAAGTTCAAATAAATGGGAAGAACAAATTGACGCTTTTGAATTTTTATAGCTGACTGATTTGCTTGTGTTGTATTTCACGACGACAACCTAAGCTTACGACGAAAAAGTTACTGCAATGACACGTGAAAATTACGTACTGTAAGTGTAGAACTGACGCTCGATTAACTTACTTATAGTCATCCAACAAAGCTGTTTCAGACTTCTTTATTTTGGTTCGAAATGCTGTATGTATCAGAAGCTGGGAAAAGTTTCCTTTCCTTAATTTAGGACTACAGCGCCACCAATAGGGAATTGGAGCGGAGTGGCGTTTAAGGAAAACGCTTAATCGCAGAAGAATCAGGAATTGTATACTGTTTCCGTTTGAAATCAAGTCTGAAAATAACATACAAGTATGCGTTTTGTTTACAAACTGAATTCGGATATCTTGTCTGAGCGATTCGAAGCTCTTTTGCAACACATTAAGCTTAATGTAGAAATGATTTAATTTATTCAATTCATTTTTATTCATTTTTTTTTTTTTTGCCATTGAATCCAGACTTGACCTTTGCCAATGTTAGCGGGGGAATGCTGAATCAAATACCACCTATTGAATTGTTCGTACACGTGGAAAGGCTACATAAGACAAACCCAATACAAATTCAGTTACCAAGATCTGCGACTGATTTGTCCTTGTGAGCGGTGAACACAGAGGCCATTTTTAAAGGAAAGTGTTAAATGTAAATATCGCTGTTTGGAGTAAAATACAGTAATTATGACACGTTGTAAAGAGTAGGTTTAGATTACGTTGGACCCCTTACTTAGATTCAAATTGAAGTATCGTTAAAATGATGGCAGTAATCGCCTTGGGGTATTAAGTAATATCTTCGACTGTGCCAATGGTTCCGTTCTAGGAGGAAAACCGTCACGTACATTTTGCAGTATTACGGTTAATTTTTAATGCTGTATTCTTCCGCTGGTAACTATGTAGTTTAGTAGACACTCATTTCCCCCTCCTGCTTCCAGACCTCTTCATGAGCTACTTTCATTTTTAATTTGTAGAAAACGTTTATCGGCGATCAACAGTTTTTTTCTATTGTAGAATGTCGCTCCACGAACAAAGTCGCTCAGATCACCACGTTTGCCCTTCTTCGTTGATTGTGATACATTGTTGGGAAGCCCTGGTGTTCGCTCATTAATTGCCTGCGTTCGGTTTGGTTCTATTCCACTCTGTGAGGATGATGCCTATGTCAACTGCCTATCACCCCTATCTCTAATGTTCATACCCATGTCAACTACCCTTCACCCCTATCTCTAATGTTTTAACCCGATTTGGAAAAATTCTCTTTGCATTGGAAAGCTTGAAATGTGTGACCGATGATTTGTTTGATCCTTACTTTCCAGTTATTTTACGATGAACAACTTCGCCGCTAAAGGGCGTAAATGGCGATGCTATCGAATTCAAAATGCATTTTATTCCATATCATTACTTCTAAATATCCGATTAAAATATTTTTTTCTTCCTTTCGATACCATTTATAACGAAAATTATTTTGGGTACATTTCTTTTTCAAGTAATGCATAGATCTTCCGCTAGAGGGCGTAAAAGGTAAATTTCGGTTTCCCCTATAGTTATGCTCATAAAAGTCCTATTTGAAAAGTTCTTCTGCATCGGATAGAACTACTAGTGGGAAATGTTTTGCATATATTGCTAATTTTTGGGAAAAATGGTTTGGCCGCAAGAAGTCGTTAACGTATATTTCTGTTTCGGATGTATTTGCAGCAAAAGCTGCCCTTCTGAAAACTCGACTTAAATAATTCTTTTGTGGACCGATAACGCTCACTACGAAACGCCTTTTGAGAACACTTTTTGCTTAAAATAGTGCATGGTTTTTCTGCCGGGGAGGGGGGGTAGATGTATATCTTATCTTTTCTATATCTCTGCTTCAGAGAGTCAGATTTAAAAAATATTTCTTTATCGGAGAGCGTTTCCGGTGCGAAATGTTTCCCATATAATTTCACATTTTTCTTAATGCAAATATGTGCCACCAGGGGGCACAAGTTTTTCCGCGTACAGCATATTTGCAGCAATATCGGCGGGACTAAAAATCCAATTAAAGAAAAAACTTTTTCAATCAAATACTACTAACTATGAAAACATTTTGTGGGTATTCGTTCCCAAAATAATGCATAATTTGCGCGCTAGGGGACGGAAAAATGCAACCTGTTTTTCTCGATATCTCTGCTTCTAAATGACCTATTAAAAAATTCTTTTAGCACCGGATAACATTTACTTTGTGAATCACTTTGCTTGTATACTTGGAGTTTTTTTGTAGTTCACATTTCTGTCGCTAGGTGTTATTTATGTATTTTTGTTTTCAGCTGTATCTCCGCTTCTAAAAAGCTACTGAATTCTTTTCTTATTTTATGCCATTCCCTACAGTAAAGATGGGGAACATTATCCTCTTTAAAAAATGCACGCCGCCCCGGTGGCGCAGTGGTCTAAGCGATGGCCTCTGATCATTCGTCCGAACGGGGCCCGGGTTCGAATCCCGGTGAGGCATGGATGTTGTGTTTGTCTTACGGCACTGGCTCTCTCCCTTCCCTGGAACCAGTGACCCAAAATTAGGGACGGGCGACTGCTTATAGCCCATTGAGTTGCTCACGGTGGTCGTTAAACCTCCAATCAAAAAAAAAAAATGCACAGTTTTTTCGCTAGGGGTCGTAAATATCAGAACCTTTTTCTCGCTATCTCTGCTTCCAAGAGACGTATTTGAGATATTCCTATTCCTTAGCATAGCTTTTGCTGTGAGGAATTCTTTTGGAATATTTTAAACTTTTTCATTATGCAAACATTCTTCCGCTAGGAAGCGTAGGGATATATAATATTTTCTTCTATATTTCTTTTTCTAACGGGTGGATTTCAAAATCTCTTTTTCTTTTATATCTTCCTTCTACTATGAGAGCCATTTTGTCCACAATTTGTTAGTTTTCGTAACATGCTTTTCAAGCGCTAAAGGGAGTATGTAGCTATTTCTATTTCTGGATGTTTTATCGATTGTAGAAATCCTGTTGATTTTATTTTTATCCGGTTCCACTGTCTGTGAATAAATTTGAAAAATTTTATTCGCGTCTGAAAGAATTCAAAAGACGTGCTCATTACAACGACCACAATGAGCAACTGTAAGGGCTATCAGAAGTTTCCCGTCTCTAATTTAGGGTCATGGGTTTGAGCTAAGGGAGAGAGCCAGTGCTGAAAGAATAACACACAATGCACCCATGCTGGGATTCGAACGAACTCGGACAACTAATATTATTCTTTAAGCCTCATTACTCTTGCATGGTAAGCATAAGAAGTCGCCTGTACCTAAGATAGAGTCAATGGTTCCAGGGAAGGGAGAGAGCTAGTGTAAGATAAACACAACATCAATGCCTCACCGGAATTCGAACCCAGCCCCTTTCGGACGAATGATCAGAAGCATCGCTTTGACCACTGAGCTACCGGGGCGGCAAACAGCCTTCCATATACATAGCCAATGTTGAATTTTAAATCTGTTAAGCTTGCCCTCAAATCTGTCAACCTACATTGAGGAACAGAAGAGAACTAACTGAACTTTGATCCTGAAATACAGACCAAATTTCGTTCAACTGGTGATATATTTCTATCGTTCTCGTCCGCTTCTTGCTTTTGGTATTTACCACAATGACATCCTCAAGAAGCCACGATCGCATGTATTTTGTATAATAAAACTGGGTAAGCTAAGGCCCAGTAATTTTTATGAGTAACAATGAAGTTATTGTCCCCGGTTGCGCAGTGGTCTAAGCCATGGCTTCTGATCATTCGTCCGAAAGGGTCTGGGTTCGAATCCCGGTGAGGCATGGATGTGGTGTTTGTCTTACGGCATTGGCTCTTTCCCTTCCCTGGAACCAGTGGCCCTAAATTAGAGACGGGCGACTGCTTATAGGCCATTGAGTTGCTCACGGTTGTCGTTACACCTCCAACCACAAAAAAAAAAAAGTTATTGCTGTGATTGAAAAAGAAGACCTAACTGGAGTGGTCATCAGAGATGCGACGGATGTCAATATTCACTTCAACTGTAATAGTTGCATAGTTTTTTTTCTCCTTGAAGTTATAGGTATTCTCTAAAACCACGAACCATGTCTCTTTCAACAAGCTGAAACCTGTTAGATAACTTTCTTATTTATTGTTCACGATATCGTATATTTCTCTTTATATATAATGTATCGAAGAACCGAGGTTGAACAGCGATACATTACATACAGGAAAGAAACTTTTCCGTATGTAACTTGGAAAAAAATCAGACGCGAAGGGTTGACTCCTGCTCCTGCCATCTCTCACCCTCACATGTTATTGTCATTAAATACAAAACCAAAAAAATCGCTATTAAAAAAGGTGCTGAAGTGTCGTTCCAGCTCGTTCCTCCAGAATATATATATATATATATATATACGTACACTGAAGTGCCAAAAAAACCAGTACGGACGAGCTTATGCAAAATACATAGCAACGTCACCTATGCGCGTACTCGGTTGCGTCCGCCAATGCGTATATAAACCGATAGACATTCTTGCCAGCTGTCAGAGCTGTTTTCGGCATGAGAATGACAAGTAATAACGATTTAATCGATTTTCAACGCAGTGTCATAGTTGGCGCTCGTGAGATGGGCCATAGCATTTCGGAGGTAGAAACGAAGTTCGGATTTTCACGGACGATCATTGCAAGGGTGTACCGTGACTACAAGAATTCCGGCAAAACCTCCAACCTACGATACCACTGTTTCCGTAAAAAGACATTGGGTGAACGTGACCATCGTCGGCTGTTAAGAATCGTTTCACGCGATAGGCGTGCAACACTCTCGCAGGTATAATCGGAATTCAATGCTGGAGTCTCAACAAGCATCAGCGTCCGGACTGTGCAACGTACCCTGCATGATATGATCTTTGGGAGCCGACGCCCAACTCGAGTCCTCTTGATGGGAGTACGACACAGAGCTATGCGCCTCGCCTGGGCACAGCAATACCACCACTGGACACTTGATGACTGTAAACAAGTACCCTGGTCTGACGAGTCACGTTTCCAACTGTATTGGGCAGATTAAAGGATTCGTGTGTGGCGCAAACCCTATGAAGCCATGGATCCCGCCTGTCAACAGGAAACTGTATAGGCTGGTGAGGAAGGGGGTCCGTAATGGTATAGGGAGTGTTTGGCTGGACTTCACCGGGACCCCTGGTACGTCTACAAACGTCTGTGACCGGCAAACGCTATGTGCGCATCCTTTCTGACGAGGTAAATCCGTTCATGTCCTGCATTCATGCTGATGGGTTGGGCCTGTTCCAACAGGCAATGCACCTCCACACAAGTGTCGGGACGCCAAATTATGGTTAGAGGAGCATTCACCTGAGTTTAGGGTGTTGCCATTCCCACCCAAG
The DNA here is from genome assembly GCA_039090855.1 of Macrothele yani. Taxonomy (NCBI): domain Eukaryota; kingdom Metazoa; phylum Arthropoda; class Arachnida; order Araneae; family Macrothelidae; genus Macrothele; species Macrothele yani. The sequence continues at coordinate 58,984,167 of CM076997.1, read as the reverse complement.
TTCCCAGATCTGAACGTGATAGAACGCATTTGGGATGCCATGCAACGCGCTGTCGAACGCAGAAATCTGAGACCTAGGAATACACGCGAATTGTGGAACGCTCTGCTGGAAGTATGGTGTGCATTGCCTACAGCATATTTCCAGAAGCTAGTGGAGTCCATGCCCCGTCGTATTTCTGCTGTCTTGTGCTCCCGTGGGGAACCTACCAGGTATTTAGACTGGTGCACCAGTTTTTCTGGCTCTTCAGTGTTTATTACCCACACAACAGAATCACATCTAATAGACGTCCATTTGACGTCCACCATGTCACGTATACAACCTAACAATATCTACGTAACCGGGATATCCAATGGTTGTCGAATGTCTTACCCGATTACGTTTAATCTACGTTTACTAGATGTTACGTATAACGCGAGTCTAGATACGTTCATAACACGTCATGTGTGCTACTCTGAAAAAAAAAAAAAGCCAAGGCGCAGTGGTTTAAGCGATGGCCTCTGATGTCCACTAGATGTCCTATGAATGACAACCGATGAAGTCCATATGTGTAGCTCCGTTAGAGGTCCAGGTTCGAATCCCGTGAGGCATGGATGTTGTGCTTGTCTTACGGCACTGGCTCTCTCCCTTCCCTGGAACCAGTGACTCTAAATTAGGGACGGGCGAATGCTTATAGCCCACTGAGTTGCTCACGGTAGTCGTTAAACCTCCAATAAAAAAAAAAAAAATAAAAAAAAATAAGTAAATAAATAAGTGGCGTGAGTTCAGGGGAAATATATAAAAAAAATGGATGTTGTATAGATGTCCAGTGGACGTCTATGTAAAACATCCATTTCTTTTTTATTGGAGGTTTAGCGACCACCGTGAGCAATTCAATGGGCTATAAGCAGTCGCCCGTACCTAATTTAGGGCCACTGGTTCCAGGGAAGGGAGAGAGCCAGTGCCGTAAGACAAACACAATATCCATGCATCACCGGGATTCGATCTCGGACGAATTATCAGAAGTCATCGCTTAGACCACTGCGCCATTGGAGTGGCATTATTTTTCTGAATATGTTTGTAATAATTTTTTTTTCTGTAGGAGGATTTATTTGCAAATTACGTATTTTTTTCATCGTGAGTTTTTTTCGAAATAACAGAATGCTTTGGAACTCGAGATCTTTTTAAACCGACAATGACTTCCATTGTTTTATAGTATTTCAGAAAACTCCTAAGCATAAATTTACTCTTGATAGCTATAATAACTTTTATCTTAAGGGGTCTACAGACTGATACATAAATATCATGCAACTAATTTAGTAGTTAATCAAACCTCAAGTATTCCCGCGAATCTTTCCTATTACCAGAATTTTTTACATCATGTGGATACGGAAAAAGTGATAACAGAATTTTCCGTTAATATACGAAAGGAATTGCAGAAAAGGTTCTGAAATTTCAGAATTATCCGTAAACACCTCTTAGAAACGGTAGTTTACCCTAAGTATACGAAAAGAATTGCATAAAGTTTTCTGAAAATTTCAGAATTTTCTTGGTGTACGAAAAATCCGTGAAATTCATCCCCCTCCCCTCATTTCACGGAAAAGGTTGCATCAGAAATATGCTTCGTTAATTTAAGAAAGGAATCACAAAAAATGGCTCTTGAATTAAAAATTAGTTTTTTACCTTATACATACATGAGTAATAAAAAAACTTGACATTTATAAATTGCACTACCATGACTGCAACCAACTGCATCACCTTGATAATGTATGAAATTCTTATACGATTTGAATTTATTAGAAGTCTATAATCAGAGCCCTTGGCAAGTTGTACAAAACTGCTCCCTGCCAACTTTAAACACCACCACAATTACACTTAGAAAAAAAAAAAAAAAGAAAAATGATAACACCTGACTCAGTGCTAATAAGTGAACAATTTCAAACTATTATTAACTTCAAACTTCTATTCGGCTTGGCTCAATTGTCTCGTACTTTATTTATATTTAAGGTGCGCATGCGCGAATGGCTCCACAATTCATGCATAAAGGATGCCCATTAGATGTCCTATGAATGACAACCGATGAACGTCCATATGTGGTAGCTCGAGAATTCGTCCATTATAAAGACGTCCACTAGACATCTACAGTATATGTGATGTCTAACGGATGTTCGCCGACCCGGTGGCGCAGTGGTCTAAGCGATGGCCTCTGATCATTCGTCCGATAGGGGTCCGGGTTCGAATCCCGGTGAGGCATGGATGTTGTGTTTGTCTTACGGCACTGGCTCTCTCCCTTCTCTGGAGCCAGTGACCCTAAATTAGGGGCGGTCGACTGCTTATAGCCTCCAATAAAAAAAATGGATGTACATAGACGTCCACTGGACGTCTATATTTCATCCATGACGTCTACTGGACCAGGTGGATGTAATATAGACGTCGTGGGTTATAATTGTAATAAGAAATCAGTGCAATATTTTATTTCATTCAAACAACTAAAGAGCATAAATATCTTTGAACAGCAATGTAAAAGTAATAATTAAAAACATCTATGGAAGTAATACATATGCATTTTCCTACAAGGCATCTGTTAACACAGTCTCCTTTCATTACAAAAATTTAAAAGGCAATTCAACTTGTCAATGCGATATACATTTAAGCAAAGAACCGTGGTGATAAAAAAAACGTGGGAACTCAGAGACAGTGTATCAGTAGCCTCAACAAAATCAGATAGAACTTGGGTAGTTATGGTGAACTTCAATAGTACAGTGAGTTTTAACCGCACTTAGTATTATAGTACCGCATCTCCAGATTTTCGTTTGGCATGCCATGCTACCGTTACACCACTCAGGACAAAGATTTTTTTTTTTTTTTTTTTGCTACGGAGTGAACCCAAATTAGAGTTGCTCACGGTGGGTTTAATGACCACCGTGAGCAACTCTAATTTGGGTTCTGTTCCAGGAAAGGGACAGCTCCATCAGACAATCACTCCATTCATGCCTCATCTGGTACTCAAACCAGGGCCCATCTCGAACGAATGGTCAGAAACCAGTGCCTAAACCTAGTCGGGCTCCGGGGTGGCGACAACGAATTTCCGGTGGATTTAAGCTAAACAACAGTAACTTAAACTAGCACAAACTTGAAGTTAGCTCATAGTCCTAAGGTACTGTGTCTTAGCTACAGTTGCTTGGAATTTCATTGTACTGGATGGTGTAAAGATAGTATGCTCGAACGAAAATTAGGAGTCCGCGGGTTGGATTTCCGCTCTGAGTTGGTGCAACTTTCGAATTCCTTTAAGTGAAAGTTACACACAAAAACAATAAAATGAAGGAGCTCCTGAACCGGAAACAATATGCTTAGTTACAGATAAATTCTATAAGATATGCATGCATTCAACAAGTGAATGCACATCATGTAAAATAAAATACTGGAACGTTAAATTAAACACATCACTAAAAGCAAAAACTATTCCGGAATAGTTAACGGAGGCTTAATAATGCTACAAACGAAGTTACACTGGAAACACAAGATTACCAAGACTATATCAGAGAATATAATCATGCCTTTTGTGTCACTGAGATCTCCGATAAAGTGTTTACTTGTTTGTTTTGGTGTTTGAGGACCACTATGAGCAACTCTGAGAGCTATAAGCAGTGGCCCTTTCCTGATTTGGGAATACAGGCTCTAGGGAACGGAGCGAGTCGCAATAGGACAAGCGCACTACATATGCATCATTCAGTATTCAAACCTGGAACCATCTTGGACGACTGATCCGAAGCATGCCCCCAGATAACTCGGCAGGTATCTCTTGGTCATAGGTACACTATTTTGGAATGCACAAGTTTTCACACGGTGACCCCCATTAATCGCAAAATTGACTCACTAACCACGATATGAACAGTTGTTGCCCTGTCTAGAATCAAATCGTTCGATTCACTTAGTGCTCGAAAAGAAATTCAAAAATTGACTAATTTGATTCAGAAAAGCCTTTGGATATGCATGATGTATGTACTACATTTTTAACAGTGTAGTAACTACACCGTTAAAATTTTGTTGTATGTTACACCGAAAAGTTCACCACTACTTTTTGGTGCAACATACCACAAGAACTTTTACAGCGTATATTTATGTTATATGCAATCATATAAAACACTGCTGGACTTCCGAATCAGAACACTTTTAAGCAGTTCCCGATTTCGAGTGTGTCGTTCCGTTTTGTATACGTAGAACATGATCATACACAACGTGAAAAAAAGTAGTTCACGATAAATTGTATGCGAATTTGTTTTAGGATTTCGTTCTAATAAACGCCTTAATGACCATTTTTAATTGTAAATATATTTTATGAAGAAGATATATCGAATATTAGAACTATGTTTTGCTTTTACTTTTTTTAACCGGAGCTGGCGTGTTTTTTATGCGAAGTTATTTCCACTTTTTGTTCGGGAAGTCAAAGTGACTGAGATTGACGTATCCGGATTTTAAAAATGATGCCATTGTGGAACTGGTAGCGATTGCTGCGTGGTAACATATTATTATTTTCCATAATAAAATAAATAAATAGGCTGTTCTACCATCCCGAATCAGAACGCTTTCAAGTAGTTCCCGTGTATCGTTCCACTTTGTTTACATACAACCTGATCACACCAAACGTGAAAGTAGTTCACGATAATATACGGAATTTTTCTTTACTATTTTCATCGAAATAAATCTTATTGTAATGGAAATAACTATAGGCATTTATTTTCATATCATAAATTTATGCATCATAATTACGATAAAGTAAATGCAATGCCCCTTTAACGAAATTATTCTGTCTAACATTCATTTTTTCCACTCGGTAGAACCGTTTATATTCTTTGGTAGAACGAAGTACTTCAATGAAATATTCAAATTGATCTAAATTTTTTTTTTTTTTTTTTTTTTTTTTGCAAAATTGTAGGAACAAATATTTCATTACGCTTTCGGCCAATAATTCTTCCGATTTGTTAGTATGGCTTCTGAGATTTTGCTTGAGAGCTCTCCAAATGATTTCGAATACGCTGGCTGCGGATCAAGAAACAAAAAAAAAAAAAACGTAGTATCGTTCGTTATTCGATATATTTCTTGCATGAAATATATTTACAAATAAAACATAGTCATTAAGACGTCTATTATAACGAAATTCTAAGAAGGATACGCGTAAAATTTATCGTGAACTACTTTCTTTCACGTTGGATGTGATTAGGTTATATGTAAACAAAGCGGAACGATACACAGGAAATCGGGTACTACTTGAAAGCGAACCAATTCGGTAGTACAGCCAATAAATATTGTTATTTATATATCATATATTATTTTCAATAATAAAATAAATGCTTATAATTATCTGCACTATATATACGATAAGATTTAATTCGATGAAATTAGTAATAAAAATTCCGTATCAAATCGTGAACTACTTTTTTTATATTGGGTGTGTTCAGGTTATATGTAAACAAAGAGGAACGATACACTCGAAATCGGAAACTACTTGAAAGCGTTCCGACTCAGAAGTCTAGCCTAATATACTTTTTTTTTCAAAATCATTAGCAAAATCTATATCGTCGACATAAACTGTAACATGTCACCCCACCCACACACACACACTATAAAAACAGGGACGTCGTTAGACTTCCAAATCAAGATGGGCGACGTGTATGCGAGTATTATTTTTGCTGGGGCAAGTTTGATAACAACTTTATTTACGAAACACTGAAAGAAAGAATTCCTTTTTCTACAGGCTACAAAGGTATTCGTGCTATCCCCCCCCCCCTTCCTCCTGGATACATCTTATTAATTTTGGAACTGTCTTAAGCTTTTGCACTTTTTGGAATACAAAAGAATCTAAAGTTTGGAGTCATTTTTTGCTAATGTTCCGTCCATCCATTTTTAATGAAATTAGTAAAATTTAAAGAGTTACATACCCTTAAAATAAACATGACACACTGCCATCAGCACCAGTAACACGCCCTGATTAAAAGAAAATTTCATGCCTACGAGAAAGGTGTGTTTTCTTGGATTAGGGTTGAGGGGAAATAAGAACACGCTGATAATACCTTTCCTCTCCTTAACTCCTTTCCTTCAAGCCAGCAACATTGTCTTGCACTCATCTTTTCCGAAGCAGTCACCAGCCTCGTCCTGCTTCCTAATTGCCATAAAGCAGCCTTAAGTGCGCTGGTATAGCTTTAGACTCCACTTTCCGTGTTGGAATCCCCCACTTAGTAGCACAAACAAACAGCAGAGCAATTACTAATGGCCTCTAACAACAGCGGAACAATTACTAATGGCCTCAGTGAATTCCTATTCACCCTCTTCATTCGCCTCTGTTCACAGTAACAGGAAAAAAGGCTTAAATTTAGGATATTTACGAGTAAAGAACAATTGAATTTTCATGGCCCTGCGGAAGTTATTTGATAACCTTTCTACAGAGACGTAAACAACGCATATCCTAGGGTAAAATACGTAGTGCTACACAACGAAAAATACAGAGTCATTATTTCTTGGCAAATTTCAGATTATATTTTCAAGTTAACAGAAATTAAAATATGGCACATCTTGAACTGGGTGGGTGGCAGGATGGGTAAGACAATTTTCAGGGTGGGCTAGAGCCCACCCTCGAATCACCTTGGCGAAGTCCCTGTATACAAACAAAAAAGTAAAAAATGAGGACAACTGAAAGTACTCGCATCTGCGAAATATTGTACTTATTGGATGCTGAGTGTTTAGATATGGAGAACTATCTATATAATTTCATAAGCAAAATTTCGAAAACATTAGGTTTGAATCATTCAGCACATTAGCCTGCCCCGGTTACGCAGTGAATTTAGGTAGTGGCTTCTGGCAGTTCGTTCGTGTGGGACTGGGCTCGATCATTTGTCTCACGGCAGAGTGTACTGGTGACTGCTTATATCCCGTAGAGTTTCTCCCGGTGGTCGTTAAACTCCTCACAAAAAAAAAAAAAAAAAACCAGCATGTAATGGAAAACGAATGTTTGTTACCGCATCCAATTCTAAGCTTAAATCCAGAAAGGAAATATTGGTTTCTAGAAATCGATCTGCTTTCCAGTTAATTGCTCATTTAGTTAATAAACAGGAAACGTACACCAACTATACTCAAAATAGTATAACTATATTAGTAATCCTAATTTCTTGGTGTAGACAACAAACTGCAGTTTGCTGTCTACATTCCTTGAGAAAGCCATCTGGTTGATGTGCGAAATCTTGGAAACTTTGATTTTCTATTATATACCAATAAATTCGGATTACCAGTATGGTTATACTATTTTGCTCATTTAGCTGTTAAATGCATTGAATAAATGGAAGACGCAAAAGTTCATTATAAATCATTATTATTTCCATGGTACTCTTTTATCTTGCAACTTCCTGATTTGCTCGCTACCCACATTTTCATATTTTTGATAGTCCTCAAAATTCAATTTATCCAAACTCTCTTTATCAGGCTTAAAGTTACGCTCACACTTCAATCCGTAGTACAAATCAATTTTAGCTTGCAACAAAGCAATGTCTTTGGCGTGGAATTCCTCTGCCATCACAGTATTTTTGACTCGTTTCTCTCTACTCGCGTCTGAATTGAAAGCAAGTGTCGCACAGCTTCCTTTTTCTGGACTCAACTTCGGAAAATTATGCTTTGATGTTTGGGTAGTTAGCCCATTTGGAAATGCTTCCTTGGCTTTAGTAAATCCTCCACATAGAACATAGACGTTGTCGTACCCACGCTGCATCAGAGCAGTGCAAACTTTCTGACTTAACTCTTCGTTTTCGTCGTACAGGAGAATAAACTTCTCTTGGTCATATTTGTACAACACAAGATCTTTGGTTTCGAAATTAAATGCCCGCTTAACAGTGGTGTGTGGATAATTCTTGGCTGTGAGGATGTGGTCTTGAATAAAATCTTCCGGACTTCGCACATCGAGTAGAAGGTAGGGAGGAAGGTCACAGGGTTTCTCAGGCGAGTGAGCTTCACCGTCGTGTTTATTAAGATCCATTTCTCCAATACCAGTGATCAATTTGCTGAAACGAGAATGCGATTCTGAGCATTCTTCATTATTGGAATTCGATTCACCTGCACATTTATCCGCCATCGTTTTGTCGGCAGTGCTCTTGTAGTGATCTAAAACAATAGCAACGAATGTTGATATTTTCATTTTCTTAAAAAAATGATCTCTGTATTGTTTCTTCAACTTTCTATGAAGCAATGGATCTTCTTTTGGAGATTTGAAAATCCCACTTTCAATCAGCGATTGGATGTTCTCGTACTTAGGATTCTTCTTTATTATAGCATCCGTTTTTAGTTTACTTACGACGCTAGAACCAGCGATGAAAGGTTTGGGGTGCTGGGCCATTACGAAAGAGAAGATCTGAAAGTTGTGGAAAAAAAGCGTCGGAAGAATGTCACATTTGACGCGTATACTTGGACGAATAAACGGAATACCAGAAAGACAACTTTACTAGTAGTTCTCACAGGAAGAAAAATGAGCGCATTATTTTAGTCTATCACGCACAGTTCGAAATGAATTATGGAGTCAAATTCGTTAATAATTAAGTTTTAATTTCTTAAATACGGTTTAACTTCCTCGAATAATAAATGCTAAATAACGAAAGCAATAGCGCTAAATATACGACAGCACTTTCCGTTAACCCTCTCCACTAAGTCGCGTCACAATATTTACGATTACGATAGCATTTCAGTAGGAAATGATTATTAATGATACAAAGAAGAAAAATGAAAAATGGTAAACACAAATCTCTTGTTGCATTATTGAATTGCTGACGCGCTCCTCAGTTCGCAAAATTCGTAGCCCCGATACATGAACTACACATCAGGAGAAAAAATAGCTCGAGACGAAGGAAAAGAAATGCATAAAACAATAAGCCGTTAGTGTTCAAATTATTTACGCTTCATGGGTAAAGAAACGCACGGCCATCTAGATTTGCATCGGACCTGGGCGCTCAGTAGCTTCAAAATGATTTATTAGATTTTCTTAGATTCACTGGTTGTCACTGACTTATTTAGACATAAGAAAATAAGGAGTTTTCTATAGAATTAATGAAACTTTACAAGCGACTTCGAAACTAGGTTTTGTTAGACTCGATGTAAATAGAAGTAGATGTAAGAAAACAAAATTTGGCATACATGGAAAACAAAAGAGCTGAATAAAATGTATAACTTAATAAGAATTACCGAAAATCGATTATAAGTGCTTCCAATATGGTCTACTAGAGGAATGTAACGACGTCATTAACACAACACTGAGAAATTATTGGCTGATTCCTTATTATCAGGTCTGAATGCAGCCAAATTTCTGTACTGAGCGTACAGATTGCTATGCTTAGATTCAGCTTTCTGTGAACAGGTCAGAAAAATTTCCCTGTGAGAAACCTCTTTCAATCCTTCTCTTCAATCATATTTGGTGATTACGTACCATTAGGTACCATACCACTGTTTCTGATTTACAAATTCCCATGAGCACCGATGGTTTATAAAAATCCTGGGGCTGCTGGTGCTATGGAGATGCAGACTCCCCGCCTCACACTGTATTAAAAACATTGTTTTCCTTCTTGCCGTAACGAAGTTTACTGCAAGAAGGAAAACAATGTTTTTAATACAGTGTTAATACAGTTTAGCTCATTCTCTGTGTAGTCACCTATCCACTGGGAGCTGAACTGACGGCAGCCCTGAAGTCGATTGAAACAAACTCATGTGAGAATCACAGCCTATTCCCACATGTTAGTTTCCACACTCTCGGTTGTTTTGCCGTATACCCCCAGCTGGCTCACACAACAGAGTCGCGGCCCATGATGTTGCTGGAATGCATTATTGTTTCTTTACTTCATATGTCAATTGCTGTGCTACTGAATGCAAGTAACTACAAGGATGCAAATATCCTATCAAAGCGCAAGCTTCAAAGACTGATAGAAAAATGAATGGGCAGAAAAACTTGCCGTGATTTCTGTATCTTAATTTGTAATTCCACGAACTATCTACAGAGCTTCTAAGATATTTAAAAGGATGGTAGGGGTGTCACACCGCTATATATTTACTTGGGCACGAAAAAGGAAAACATGAAAGTTAGGAGAATGAGGATTTTCCTGAAAATTATAACTTTTTGGAACAGAGTCATCCTTATATCGAATAACCGGCAAGACTTCAAAGAAGATAACTGCTCGGTTTTTAAGAAATCAAATCCAGCAAATACTATGAAAGAGCTGTCACAAACGTTTATTTTTTCAAGCCGACCATGGTTTCGCTGGGTATTGAACTAGCTTCATCAGGACGAATGGCACGTAAATATTCAAATTGTATACGACATCATAAATGGTGTTTACAGTCACGTGTTTTGGTTAGATGCTTCCACGCGCTTGACAGAAATGGCGTGGATGCCATGTCATTAATAAGTTGCGAAGACTTCTGATATATATAGAAAGCTTCCAAAATATCAAGTTTGGTGGTTGAATCTGACTTGTCAATTAGTTTTTAATGACATGGCATCCACACCATTTCTATCAAGCGCGTGGAAGCATCTAACCAAAACACGTGAGTGTAAACACCATTTATGATGTCATATACAATTTGAATATAGCCCACTGTGAAGAAGAGGCCCTGAAACGATTTAGTCATGTGACCAAGAAGGTCTCAACTTCCGTGCTGTGAACTGCAGGTGAAGTCCATTAGTATGTTGCTGAGAAGTTGTTTTTATTTTATTATTTTGATTTATTATTGGGATTTTCTTTCCAAAGAAAAACAAATTAAGACTCATAATAACGTTCATTTACCACTACAAGAAAATGTTAGAACGTTTTTGTGGTTTTTAAAAAAAGGATTTACTTCTACCTGCTGGTTCCTTCTGTTACTGATATACAGGTAAGATTCCTTTTCTGTCTTAAGTAATATGACGTGCAAAGTTTAGTTATTTATATATACATTGAAAAAAGGATTTGTTACTCATATGTTTTGTTGGTAAAGCTATCTCAGTTGTTTAATGGTTTAGCATTTCGGTAAGATGTATACACCTTACGGAAACGTTTTTTGCACTGCTTTTGTTTTCCTTAGTGGTAGATTTACTATGTGCTATAAGTTCAAACGACAAAAGTCCGCTTTTCCAAAAACATAACGACAGTAAAAATAACTCTGAAAATATTTTCACGTCAAGCAAAAGAAATGCAAAAAGTACTTAAGTTTTCTTCCTTGAGTAATCCATGAATAAGGAACACTCTGACACCACACACCGGTATTGTTAATATTACAGGTTTAGGCCGAAACCAAAAATACTGACGCAGGTACTTCGGCAATGGCGGCGGAGCAACGTCTTTTAATAAAAATAGAAGGAAATTGAAAAAAGTTCCGCAAAAATCTAACAGGGAGTTCCCCAGGAACGAAACAAAAATTGTAAACAAGCCGCCATTTCGGAATCTATGCAGATATATGCCATCCAAAACATTAAAATATTCGCATTTCGTGCCACAACTTTTTAAGTAATTTGTCAACAAAACAACAGCAGATTTCATTTATTTTGTGCGGAAACTTTCAAACTTCCCATCAGCTGGAATTCTAAGCGAAAACTTCGCAAATACTTTGTCAGTTACGTTAAAACATTAGCATTTCTTTCATTTTGTGTAAAACTTTCAAAGCAATTTGTGAACTAAATTCTAGCACATTTTATACATATTGCAACACAATCTTCGAAGTTTCCATTAGCTCACGTTTTATGAAATTCTCCCGCTATTCTGTCAGCCCATCAGCACATTACTGATAGCTGAGACGACGCACAAACGGTAGTGAGACTAAGAGTTGGGACTAAGTTGGTCACATGACCTCAGTGGCCCCCGTTCGTTTCAGGGACTGTTGTTTCCAGTGGGCTATGCAATTTCAATATTTACGTGCTATTCGTCCTGATGAAGCTAGGTCAATACCCAGCGAAACCATGGTCGGCTTGAAAAAATAAACATTTGTGACAACTACGTTGTATTATCTTAATCTATATATAATCGTCACAAGACTGTAGTCTTTGAGATAAAGAACTATAAAAGAGCGTTTTTATGGTAAATGTAATAAAAACGACAACTGCTGGGCGAACTCAATGAAAGAAGATGATAAGGTTCGAGAAAAAAAAATAAAGACACTCATAGTAAATGAAATTAGAAATTACCAAAAAATTAAGTTCTTATTAAGAAATTGTGCGAAACTCGAAAACAAAAATAACGAGTCTAAGGAAATGACACACACACACACACACACACACACACACACAGAGTCTTCGAGAGCATGGGAAAAAAATTGCGTTTGAACAGAAGTTGAGAACAAGTAGTCAAAGAAGTTAAACGGTGGTTCCTAAGAAATGCTTTCTTGAAAGCAACTAGTCTGTAAAAACTAGTTACGAAATTCTCGCTTCTTCACTATAAAATTAGAAAAAATACGGTATGCATGAAGAATAATGTAGTCTCTGTAAACACAATAGTACATTTTAAATAGAAGTCAACATTCCAATCATGTGAGTTATTTCAATATACAGGTGAGAAAAGGCAATCAGAAAAATAAATTAATAAATGAAGAGAGGATAATTATTAGAGGTTGAACAAAGCAGAACGACATTAATACTGGTTACATACAAAAATTCCTTGATGCCAGTGGTGACCACTTTCGGTGTTTATTATTATGTCGCTGAATGATACTCAGGTAAGACTGGTGAAAGTAAATAGCACTGGCATCGCAGTGTGCAGTTTCTTCACACAGAATAAAACACATGAAAGGTACAGAACTGGAAGGATGCAAATGAAAATATATCATGAATTCTAATCAAATTGGTAAGTTTAAAAACCAAGAAAAAATAAACATAAGAGTAAAAGCAAAATGGTTGTACGAGATCAATAATATGTCTACTTTTCTGTAGGAAATACACTGCTGGCCACCCAAAATGCAACACCAAGAAGGACACGAGATAGCAAAGCCAGAGCTACTGGACACATAACAACAGATACAAAGATGAAACGATTGAGCTGACAGGTCCGTGCGACTTGTGGAACACGCAGATATCAATAGTTCATGTGGTCCCCTGGCTGGCAATAACGGCCGCTACACGCCGCGGCATCGAACGAAAGAGGCTTTGGATGTGGGCTTGGGGTATGTCGGTCCAGGCTGCTTCCACACGTTGCCACAGTTCATCAGGCGTAGCCGCGGGTGGTGCTTGCTTGCCGGGCCACTCGGTTGCCGATCAGCGACCAGACGTGTCGGATGGGCGACATATCGGGAGAACAGGCAGGCCACGGCAGCAATGACACCTGGTGGGCCGTGAAGAATTGTTGCACGATGCGTGCCACGTGCGGGCGCGCATTGTCCTGTTGAAACGTGGCCGATGGCAGGTCCTGCAGGTAAGGGGGGACTACAGGCCCCAAAACGTCGGAGATGTAGCGGTGGCTGTTGAGTGTACCGGCGATGCGTACCAGAGGGGTGCGGGTGTAATACCTAATTGCGCCCCAAACCATAACGCCAGGCGACGGACCGGTATGGCGATGCATAATGCAGGCGTCGTACAGTCTCTCGCTCGCCGCGGTGCCGCCACACGCGGATCCGACCGTCGTGGTGTTGCAGACAGTAGCGGGATTCGTCGGATAAGACAATGTCGTGCCATTCCGTAGTCCGGGTGCGGCGTTCAACGGCCCACTGCCGCCGCACTCGCCGGTGGTGTAACGTCAATGGTAATCGGAGCAATGGGCGCCGTGCGACAAGTCCCCGCTCCTGCAGACGACGTCGAACGGTACGTGCTGATACAGGTTGTTGCGCAACACACTCTAATTCCTGCGCTACTTCGTGATGCGGCGGTGCAAGCCGTCAATGCCTGCCGCACAACATGCCGGTCCTCTCGTTAGGTGGTGTGCCGCGGCTGCGGCAATCGCTCACGTCCGTCCGTTCCTCCTACGCCCACCGAATCCATACTCGCCTCACTGTGGCTGGATGTCGTCCCACACGGACGCCGATGTCTCGGTACGATAAACCGATGTCGCGATAAGCCACTATTCGTCCTCTGTCGAACTCCTAAACGTACTGGAATGACTGCTGTATTCTGCAACGAGGCATCAAGAAGCTTCCCACGCACAGGTCCGGCAGCACAACACACTTCCACTACTTACACCCCGCCTTCTGTGCACCTTTCTTATAGTGCTTCTCGGTGGCGTGCCGGGCGCATATGATTTTCATATGCCCTGCAATGCTAATTGTTTGCATGTCTTCTCGCGGGCGACCCTTGCTGCGAATTTCAGGCCAATCGGATACTTCCTTCTTGGTGTTGCATTTTGGGTGGCCAGCAGTGTTAATTATACATGCAACATGCACAGCATTAGCATTAACATAACACTTTCAGTGGGATCCATTAATGACTACAAAATTTGTTATGAAATTTTCCTAAATGGCAGTTTGAAAAAATAGGCAAATTACACAATTCTAACATTTTAAACTTTTCCTTTGGCATATGTTTTTATGCTGAACACTGATGCTGCCACATTCTTGGATGCAATGAGCATATGCTTTGTCAAATGTCACAAAGCATCAAAACTGTGCGCAAAGTAGATCAAGAACATAACTGGACAATTTTGGTTACAAATGTCTGAAAAAAATGAAAACTACCAATTCAAGTATCACAAGCAAAAATAGCACGGGCAAATATGCTAAAACCACTAGTGAAAACAATTCTTCTGAAATACAGGGAAAATGTCGACAGATGTCACTGGAGACCACTTGCAGCTATTACCGTGAAACCTCGTTTATATGTTTTTCGAGTTGACGGCCTTAAAAAACGTATAAATGTGAAAAACGCATTAACAAAATTTAAAAATCTTAATTACTTGTATAAAATTTATGCCGATATTCCTTAATAATGATTTATTTAAAATCCGAAAAAGGTTCCGAAACACAGACTCATGTATCGCTGACCAGCAATCTAAGAGTACTTGGCGTGGAGCAGGCAGAGATGTAGGTGGGGATGGTTGATCACTAACAGCTCGTTCCAATATGTCCCATAAATTCTCTATGGAGTTGATGTCCGATGCGCCAGGGGCCCATGCGAATGTGGTAACTCAATGCTATGCCCCTGGAGCCAGTCGGCCACTAACCGGGACCGATGGGATGGAGCGTTGTGCTGGAACCAGCGACAGAAGACTCAAGAGGTACCAAGGGATCCAGGTCGTACCACGCGAATGCTGCCCAAACAGTTACACTGCCTCCACCGGGCTGTAGTAGCCCAACTTGGCATGCGAGGTCCATAGTTTTGTGTGGTTCACGCCACACACGCTGCCTACCATCGGCGAGATACAGTGTGAAACGGGATTCGTCAGACCATATAACGCGTTTCCAATCATCCATGCTTCAGCTTCGACGGGCCTTCACAAACTGCAGTCGAATCATGCGATGCTGTGCCATTAACATCGGGATACGAATTGGTCGTCGACTTCCCCAGCCGAGTTGGGCCATGTGTCGACGGACTGTCTTTGAGCATAGGCTTGTGGATGCTCCTTCAATAAATTCTGACGTTATTTGCTGCAAATAAGTCTTCCGATTCGTCTGTACGATGCGAGGCAATCGTCGGCGCCCTAGATCATCCAATGCACTTTTACGGCCACATTTAATCCGACTGTTAGCGGTTTGGCAGGATTTCACGTATTCCTGGTACACACTAGCAACGGTTCGTCGCGGAATTCCCAACAGTTTCGTCTTTGCGCTGATTGAACATCAGCCCTTCCTGGCTCCCACGACTTGACCTCGATCAAACTCACTTGAATCTTAAGTCTCGTCCTCGACCCATGCTAGCATTTGACGGAATGTCTCCCTGTGCGTACCGACCCACCCTATTTATATTCCCAACCGGTTTTCCTGCACACCGCGATTTGCTGCTGTCCTGCTGCTTTGCGTATTTAATGTGTCCTTACAGTGTACACTGAAGTGCCAGAAAAACTGGTACACCAGTCTAATACTTAGTAGGTGCCCCACGGGAGCGCAGGACTGCAGAAATACGACGGGGCATGAACTCCACTAGCTTCTGGAAATATGCTGTAGGCAATGCCCACCATACTTCCTGCAGAGCAGTCCACAATTCGGGTGTATTCCGAGGTATCGGATTCCTGTGTCCGATAGCGCGTTGCATGGCATCCCAAATGTGTTCTATCACGTTCAGATCTGGGGACTTGAGTGGGAATGGCAACACCCCAAACTCAGAAGAATGCTCCTCTAACCATAATGTGGCGTCCCGACACTAGTGTGGAGGTGCATTGTGCCTTTGGAACAGGCCCAACCCATCAGCATGAATGCAGGACATGAACGAGTGTACCTCGTCAGAAAGGATGCGCACATAGCGTTGGCCGGTCACAGACGTTTGTAGACGTACCATGGGTCCCATTGAAGTCCAGCTAAACTCACCCCATACCATTACGGACCCCCCACCAGACGGTACAATTCCCTGTTGACAGACGGATCCATGACTTCATGGGGGTTTGCGCCACACACGAATCCTTCCATCTGCCTGATACAGTTGGAAACGCGACTCGTCAGACCAGGCTACTTGTTTACAGTCATCAACAGTCCAGTGGCGGTGTTGCCGTGCCCAAGCGAGGCGCATAGCTATGTGTCGTGCACCCATTAAGGGGACTCGAGTTGAGCGTCGGCTCCCAAAGCCCATATCGTGCAGGGTACGTTGCACAGTCCGGACGCTGTTTGTTGAGGCTGCAGCAGTGAATTTTTTTTTTGATTGGAGGTTTAACGACCACCATGAGCAACTCAATGGGCTATAAGCAGTCACCCGTCTCTAATTTAGGGTCACTGATTCCAGGGAAGGGAGAGAGGTAGTGCCTTAAGACAAACACAACATTCATGCATCACCGGGATTCGAACCTGGACCCCTTCCGGACAAATGATCAGAAACCATCGCTTAGACCACTGTATCACCGGGGCGGCCATTGAATTCCAATTATACCTGCGAGAGTGTCGCACGCCTATCGCGTGAAAAGATTCTTGACAGCCGACGATGGTCACGTTCACACAATGTCTTTTTATGGCCACAGTGGTATCGTAGGTTGGAAGTTTTGCCGGGATTCTTGTAGTCACGGTACACCCTTGCAAAGGTCGTCCGTGAAAATCGGAACTTCGTTTCTACCTCCGAAATATTATGACCCATCTCACGAGCGCCAACTATGACACCGCGTTGAAAATCGCTTAAATCGTTATTACTTGTCATTCTCATGCCGAAAACAGCTCTTACAGCTGGAAAGGATGTCTATCGCTTTATATACGCACTGGCGGACGCAACCGAGTACGCGCATAGGGGAC
Organism: Macrothele yani; assembly: GCA_039090855.1. Lineage (NCBI taxonomy): Eukaryota > Metazoa > Arthropoda > Arachnida > Araneae > Macrothelidae > Macrothele > Macrothele yani. The sequence goes on along the minus strand of CM076997.1, from coordinate 58,966,848 downwards.
GTTGCTATGTATTTTGCATAAGCTCGTCTGTACCAGTTTTTCTGGAACTTCAGTGTATATATACACTGGTTTCCATAAATTAGGGAAAAAACAGAAAATTCGCGATAACTCAGTCAGAAATAGTCGGAATTACATAACATTTGCTTATGTGACATAAAAACCACTGCCGGCTTAGGATATCATATGTATAGTAATTGCGCTGCATTCGTACGACGTCAGCAGGCCCCGGTATAAGAACGAGCGTTACAGGTGGTGCTTGGATTTTGTGTTTAAAATTGCGATCGGAAAAATCGGAGATAGGTATTGTGAAGGAATGAATTTGAGACATCATTTACAAAAAGAGTTGCCATGGTGAGCCATTGGACACCTGGAGGCAGTCCAGATTCAAACAGATGTGGCCAGATGGTTGAATGTCAGTCCTTCTGTAATCCATAGTCTGTGGAATGCATTTCTAAGATTCGGTTTCTAGAAGGTACAGCCAAGGAAGGCCTAGAGAGACAACTGGCGTTGACGACCGTTATTTGCAGTTAACCGTACGAAGACAAACACCAACCCAGCTCAGATCTGCCCTTACTGCCGCTACTGGAAGGTTGATATCAGCTTTAACTGTACGCGGACAGCTTCATGAAGGTGGTCTGTATGCTTGACGAGCAGCAATTTGTGTGTCCCACACCGCACAAGAGGGAGCAATTGAGTTGGGCACGTATGTATGTTAGCTGGACCTGGACTGAAAGTCAATGGAGGTCTGTACTCTTCACTCCCGAATCGAGATACAGTTTATAGAGCGATTCCAGACGTTGTTTGATCTGGAAGGAGCCAGGAACCCGCTATCATTCCAGTAACATCCGTAAAAGAGATCGTTATGGTGGAGGTAGTGTGTGTGTTTGTGCTGGCATCTCCTTAGGTGGTCAAACAAATCTCTATGTCCTGCCACATAGTAACCTGGCTGCACCGAGATATAGAGATGATATCCTGCATCCATATGTACGCCCTTATGCAGATACAATAGGTGAAATTTCTCTCATACACGACGATAATACGAGCCTACACAGAGCGCGCCTCGTGGAGCAATACCTTGAGGAGGAAACCAATGCCGGTATGGAACGGCCAGCTCGATCTCCGGACTTAAATCCCATTGAACATGTTTTGGATGCTCTGAGGAGACGAGTTGCTACCCTCAATCCGTCTCCCGATATCCTACAGGGGCTTGCTACTGCTTTGAAGGAACACTGAGCATTACTGCCTACTGAGTTAATTGACACCATCATAATGAGCATGGAACATCATTGTCGGGCCTGTATTGCTGTTAGAGGTGACCACACATCATATTGAAGCAACTTCCCCATTGAGTTCCTGTACCCTATTTTTTGACATGTTCCTGTATAGTCCAGTTTTCTGCTATTAAATAATGATTTCGTTATTTGTTTTTTGCCTAACCTTTAATTTACAACTAAATGCACCTTTTCATCGATTTTTATGAAATTTTACAAAGTAGTTTCTTAATTATCTTGATTTTTCCTTAATTTGTGGAAACCATTATGTATAATTGCAATATACACTATATTGACAAAAGTCACCGGACACCTAGAAGAAAAACATAACATAGCATAGCATTTGTTGACAAGCATAAGTACGATGTCGGTCCACTTTCGGCGTTAATGCATGCATGCTGACCCTTCAAGACATGCTTTCGACAAGGCTTTGGAACACAGCGATAGGCAGGCGCTTCCATTAGTACACAATGATACCGCTAACTGTTGTTTAGTAGTAGGCCTTGGTTCCAAACTTCTTATGCTGCGCTCTAATTCATCCCATAGGTGCTCTATGGGATTAAGATCAGAGCTCTGTGCTTTCCAGTCCACACACGATACGGAATTATTGTCAAACCGCGCAGTAACAGTGCTTGCTTTATGGCTCAGTGCATTATTCTGCTGGTACCAACAAGGCTCGGTTCCATAGTATTGCCACAGAGTTGGTAGGGCATAATTGTCCAGAATATCGCGGTAGACGTGCTGGTTAACAGGTTTGTCTACGATAACCATTGAGTCGGGACCATACCACGAAAAACACCCCCACACGAGTACACTGCCAGCTCCAAATTTGACCGTAGGAACAGTCCACGGTGGTAAATAGCGTTCCCCCGGCTGCCGCCATACCCACACATGACCATCAGACTGATGGATAGTGTATCTGGATTCATCATTCCATAGAACCCGTTTCCATTGATCTACGGTCCACGATAAATGTTCTTTACACCATGCTAAACGACGAGTAGCATTCCGAATGGAGATGGAAGGCTTATGAGCAGCCGCACCACCACGATAACTCATGGAATGAAGTTCTCTGCGAATGGTACGTGCACATACCGAGGTTCTAGCATTGTTACTCACATGTACACTGAGGTTTTGTGCAGTACTACGTCCTCCATCACTGACTTTCTTTGGTCTGTCGGTGCGTTTTGCTTGCTGCAGGCACGCCATGTGTCTTCCAGCTATTCAGTACATCCAAAACGGTTAACTTGGGTATGTTTAAACGCCTCTCGGTTTATCTTATGGACAACCCACTAATATAACACCGAACAATCTTTCCTTTCTCAAAGTAAGTTCTCTCCCTCCGCGGCATTTTCACTCAACCTCACAGTGCGATAAGATCGCGGTCAGCTGCAGGCTTGGTTTTATACCGTTTGCATATATATATATATATATATATATATACACACACGGTCGTATCAGAATATGATCACCCCGGAATCAGTGTACCCGCCCAGGCGCGTCACAGGGTGCACATGAAAAGGTAGACCACACGGAGATACAGTATAAGCAGCCGGCCAGGACAGAAGAGCCATAGTGCGTGACGTGAGCACAGTGGGCAGAGGTAGTGATTTGTTTTTTTTTTTTTGTTTTTTTTTGATTGGAGGTTTAACGACCACCGTGAGCAACTCCATGGGCTATAAGCAGTCGCCCGTCCCTAATTTAGGGTCACTGGTTCCAGGGAGGGGAGAGAGCCAGTGCCGTAAGACAAACACAACATCCATGCCTCACCGGGATTCGAACCCGGACCCCAGACGGACGAATGATCGGTAGTGATTTGACGGACGTTCAAAAAGGAATGATCATCGGCTGAAGCGCCAAAGGTGGAAGCATCTCAGAAACAGATGATTTCATGGGCTGTTCGCGAGGTTCTGTAATAAGGGTGTACAAAGAATTGACCACTGGCACACAGAGTACCTCCCGACATTATAGCTGTGGAGACTAGTTTGCTCATATTTCCAGCTATTCAACACAAAGAATTTCAAAAATCTGACATTTAGCAAAATAGATACTCATACTGTGCCTAATACAAAATTATGTTCATACAACCTAGTGGAAAAAGCTGTGCACAGAAAAATTCAAAATGTATGAATTATTGTTCTCATCAAAAGGATTCTTAAACTTGTTTGTGGTAACTTCATATGAAACTGGTTAAAGAAACAGCCAGGAATTTGTTCACTGTAGTCTTGAATGAAATAATAATAAAAAAAAAGCAATTTTTGGCATCTTTTTTCAGTAAATAATAAAATCTCCAAGAAATAAATTTTGCTTTAGTTTATAAAAGCAGAATGATGTCAAAGCAGCTATTCCAGAAGACTTGAGGCCCCTTCACAGCCATAGCAACAGATCCTATACGAGTACATGAACAAGAAAACGTAAAAGAAATATCAGTTGCATTAATAGATTTTTATATCAGTGAGGATAGCGTGTTATGTGCGAGTATTAATTACAGTTGTTTGCACATAACTACACATCCTTCAGGATATAATGAGCTGTAAGGTGTTTTTCACGAGAACGAAAAACCAGACCTGTATCATTTTTAAAAATGTACACAGGCGGAAAGTGAAAAAAGAACACCAAGACGTCTGACACCAACGAAATTTATACAGCATAATAACGGAATACAGAGGATAACGTGATCAAAACATTATGGCAAAATACAGCTGTATTTGCTGGTAAACTGAAAAATAACATTTCCATGTAACATGGTTAGTACGAGGTTGAACCGCCATGAAGTGCGTCCCACTGTGCAATTCTGGCGTACAGATGTTGGATGTAAGTTTGGGGTATTGAGTTCCAAGCATCCTCTACCTGGACGCGTAAATCGGGGATGGTCGTGGAAACCGGATAAGTCATTGTCCCATAAAATCCCACACGTGCTCAATGGGGGACAAATCTGGTGAACGTGCAGGCCATGGAAGTTGTCTCACACCCTGAAGTGCATGTTGCGTTGCACGTGCCGTGTGTGTGCGTTCGTTATCTAGCTGGAAAACACCACGATGGACCGACCTTACAAATGGCACAACGGGCAGAATGATGTTGATGATGTAGGAGGTGCTGTTTAACGTGCCCGGTACAAACACTAGTTGTGTACGGGAGTGACAGCTGATCGCTCCCCACACCAGATGTAGGCCCTGTGTGTCGCTGGCGGATGGAAGAAGGGTGGAGACGCTCCCCTGTGCGTCTGCGAACACGCATACGGCCATCGGAGGCTCCCAAGAAGAATCTGCTTGCATCGCTGAACACGACAGATCGCCATTGCGTTCTCCAGTGCAGACGTTGGCGACACCACTGCAGCAGTTCCTGACGGTGAGCTGGAGTCAGAGGTACACATGCACGTAGTCCTGCATCCAGTTGACGGTTGCGGATTGTTCGCAGTCACCTCAGGTGCAACGGCAGCTCGGATTTGCGTCGTAGTGGATGTTCTGCTTGACAACGCCGCTCTTCTTATGCGTCGATCGGTCCGTCTGTGACTCCCGGTTCCACGTCTTCTCGTGTGGGAATGTTCCTCGGACCACCACCGATACGACCTCGCTCAAAGTCCGATAACTGCTGAAATCGTACGCGTCTTCCATGTCCAGGCATTGCAGCTTCTTCAGGATCTTCGCACGCGTCCGTACGCCTACGACAGATTACCTTCCCTTCGCCGTACTCCTTAAATACCACCGACGATAATTTGCATATTATGCCGTGCTGTGGCGTAAACGCTCACCGGTTGGTCCCGAAATTAACATCACACCTACGTATACTCGACCCCATTAACATATGTAAATTTCATGATCGTCCGCCAATTCCTTCTTGGTGTTCTTTTTTCACTTTCCGGCAGTGTATATATAAATATATATGTGTGTGTGTGTCTCAAGAGGAAATATTTTTACTATGTGCAAAACATTGTGGCATTAAGTCAAGTGTTATTTTTTTTATATTCAAGAGTAAATAATATAAGTGATTTTACTCTTTTCGTGCCACAGTTCTTGTTATTTGCTTACTTATGTTCTGTATGTTCGTATAAATCGGATAAGAATATTAGACACTGTCACACGGCAGTTACGTGTTCTGTGCGAGTGATCGTAAGACATTTCAAAGAGGCTGGCCTTAACTCTCTAAAAGAATAAAGTTTGCATGATATGATTAACTTTGGCGTAAGTACAATCACCGACAATGAAATTTACGCATTTAGAAGCATGCTACAACCGCGAAACTTTGAAAATAACTAGTGCGTGCTGGTATGCAAATGATCCATGTTTGGCGCGATTGCGCATGACCGCACATCTTGTGGTGGCGCTGCAAGCACGAATCGGCAGCGTTATAAACCTGCGTGCAGTCGATGCCCCATGAAGGAGCCGCGGCTGGCCGAGTGGGCAACGTTCGTGACTGCCACGGGAAGGGCCTCAGGTTCAATCCCAGCAGGTACGACCGCTCGATCTACTAAATACCCGCCGTGCGTCGGATGGGCACGTTAAGCCGTCGGACAGCGGGTACTGGCCCCCGGTAATAAATAAGGGCGTCTTCCTCCCCCTTTCTACTTCGCTTCCGTGTCCCTTTCCTATCGGGCGCTCTAGCCCAAATCGCCTAGTTTCCTATTTCTAAGGGTTGTTTAAGACCTGGGTTAAGACACTCCCTTCCTAAAATCCTCTACATATGATGATGCCTCATGAAAGCGAAAAGCACCGGCCGACGCAAGCAAGAGTACAGAGTGACGAGAATGCCGGGTAGACGCCGATTTAGGCAACTTACGGACTTTGAGAGAGGCCTGATCGGGCTGAAAACCGCAGGGTGTTCGGGGCGCCGTATAGCCCGCCACGAGAATCGTTCTGGCCATACCGTCCATATATTAGGGGTAGTGGACACGTGACGTCACTAGCACACGGCGGAGCGACTCAGGACAGACAACCGGTAGAGAGGATCGACGGACGGTGCGCCAGGCACGAACGGACCCCACGTGGACCCGGTCCACTATACAGGCAGATCCTGTGTGCCCACGAACCATTTCCAGACGCCACGCGGAAGCGGATCTGCGATCCCAGCGCCCTTATTATACCGGAACATCGCCAGCTCTGTGTGCAGTGGTGCCAGGCCAGAGCGACGTGTGTTTTGCGATTAGTGCCGCTTCGTTTTGGAGACAGATTATCACCGTGTCCGTGTGTGAAGGTCCCCGGTTCAGCGGCATACCTCCCCCACTGCAGGCGCTTTGGTCTGGGGAGCCATTGCCCACGATAGCCGATCAGCTCTAGTAGTGGTAAGTGGATCATTGACAGGCCAGCGTTATGTGGATGAGATCTTACGGCCCCATGTGCTCCCATTCCTGGCCGGGATTCCAGGTGCGCTATACCAGCAGGATAATGCCCGCCCACACACGGCTCGGGTTGCTCGTGCCTACATCATGTCCAGACACTTCCATGGCCTGCCATCTTCCCGGACATGTCCCCTATCGAGCATGTATGGGACCAGTTTAAACGCCGGCTGCCGCATGACATCAGACGTCTGTTAGTCTCCATGCGAGACCGTATTGCAGCATGCATCACCGCACGAGGCGGAGCTACGCACTATTGAAGATTACTGGGCCGAGTGCCACAGATTCCTCTGCAATTGTCCTGCAGCTCTGTTTTTTGTCATCGTGTGCATCATTCATCTGTATCATTACGCCCATAAAATTTCAGTTCAATCCGATGCTTCCTTCTTGGTGCCCAAATTTCGTTGTCCGCGAGTGTACTTTGCATTGGTATAAAAGCAGGGCAATCATTTTAATTTTACGAAAAATGCCTGTAGGTTCCAAAGAATTAGAGTTATTAACAAGCCCATAAAACTAGGTAATATGGAATTTAAAAATTACAGTAATTGAAAGTTAACAGATTTTCGCAAAAGGGCCTCGAAGATATTTTTTGCTGGGGTGGGGGTTCCGGTACGCCACTGAGATGTGGAGATATCAAGCCCTTACACAATGAGCAATATAAGCATGTCTCTCCCCTTCCCTTTGAGTCAGGTACTAAACATAAAAGTACTGAGTTCCTCAATTTGATGCATAGTTCCACAATTGATACATGCACTTAAAAGAAGATATATCACGTTGTTAGAAACTTTTCATGAAAACTGCAAAGTATCATGCAATGCATGGTTCTGTGTATATTTGCTTATCAGATAATAAAAAAGAAATCCACAATTTTTTTTTCATAATAACTTTATTTTTACAATTCTTTTAATTGTATGAATAAACAAATGAATGGCTAGGTTATCTGAAATATGTCACTAAACCAATTCTAAATGGTTCAGCAACACAAGAAACCTAATATTTCATGGAATGGCCTATAACGTGATTCCAAACAGACGTATATATATGTATACATTTCTTTACATATTATCCTCATTACAATTATGTACATCATAATATACTTACAATTACTGAAAAAATCATTTAGAAAATTTAACTACATTTTGGTCATGTATTCTACTTACATTGGAACTTCCAACCATAATGATGCCATTTATGAAGAGTCCTTGCATGAGCATATCATTCTGAATCTCTCAGACTTCCACAGCACACAATGCAGCAAAGAAACCCAGCTTACTTTTGCTGCTATGCTCCTAATTTTTCTAAATTAGTGTATCCCAATTTTTTCAACTGAGAAATCAGCATAAAATGCTTAAAATCGGATGGACTAATACAATATTTCTATTACATATCTATATCTGATAATACTGTTACTCTTACATCATTATCACCTACTATTATTGCTATTCTAAAACACCCATATTTATTGAAAGCAAATGGGAGTGTCCGAAACTAGTGCACATTAAAAGAGACACCTTGTCATCCAGTTTCTTACATATGAATAAGAACTAAAGATGAAAGAGGAGGGGGTTAGGAAATCATTCTGCATTCTGTTTTGAATGCTTTTTGCAAAGTTTAGGTAAGCAAATGTAAGTTCAAGTTACAAAATATCAGGTTTTGCAAATCATTCATGGTGTCCATGTAAAGAAAACTGAAATACACAAAGACTGGCAGTATTATTACTATTATTATTATTTTTTGATTGGAGGTTTAACGACCACCGTGAGCAACTCAATGGGCTATAAGCAGTCACCCGTCCCTAATTTAGGGTCACTGGTTCCAGGGAAGGGAGAGAGCCAGTGCCATAAGACAAACAACACCCATGCCTCACCGGGATTCGAACACGGACCCCTTTCGGACGAATGATCAGAGGCCATCGCTTAGACCACTGCGCCACCGGGGCGGCGGCAGTATTATGAAGTACATCCATTCCAACAAAGTCAGGCATAATGAAGGCTTTGCTCCAGCAAACTCACTGAAGAGTGGTGTTTTGAATGTCACATTTTTTTCTTTAAAAAGGTGCCAAACTTTTACAAAGGCCATTTTGTTGGGAATCACTAGTTAGTAAGAGGTAACACAGATCGGATCTACTATCAATATCATAACACCAGAAGCAGAGCTAACTGTACTTTAGGGAAGGAATAAAGATTATGAAAACATTAAACTAAGAACAACAGACAAATAATGTAGTTCCTTTTAATTTATTTTTAAACTTTTAGCTTGATGCACACTAAGACTATAAAATATGTTTTCCATAAAATCACAATAAGAAGTATGCAATACACACGTAACAAATAAATGAAGGCAGTTGGATTATGCACGTTAGTTATGTTACGAAAAATTTGAATAAACACAGAAGACTTTCAACTTTACTTGGGTCTTGATCACTTGTAAACAGTTGGAGTAAGACTGGTTGATAGATTTAGGTTTCAAGTACTTCATTATGGTTGGTGCCAAATGACAAGAGGAATTTCCAAATGATGGGGAAAATATTTGGCAAGTCTTCTGTGTTGTTTCATTTTTCTTAATGTAAGTAGCATGTATATTGAGCTACCTTCATTAAAATCGCAATGTTTTGGATCACAGATACTTTGTTTGCCTAAAGTAAACCTAATAATTAACACTTAGTTACTTCTCAAGAAACAAAAAAGAGAATGGTAAGAACACACACATGCACTGGAAGTTGAAAAATCTTTTCTGTTACAATGTAAATAGTTTACAGAAAATACAAGAAAAAATTTTCAATGAAGACAAAAAAATAAAGCTCTTTAGCTAAAATTAATGAACAAAAACAGTATAGCTTAATATGTTTTAGGGTTGGTAGTACACAGCAATACCTCAACTGAATCATCAATAACAAGCCTTGCTGCAAGCAAAGCAATATTAAGTATGCATACTCATTAGCTCCTCATAAATCTTTTATATCTGTAATCCAAACATTCAGTACTAGCAAAAAATTCAGACAGAACAGTGGGTTTTTTTGCAAACCTTTAACAGACATTTTTCAAGCACACAAAAATCTAAATGAACATATTTATGATTAACAAATTGGTTATATATATAATTGTGCAGCACTTGTGACAAGAAAATTATAGCTTGTATCTGCAAAAGCAGAACTCCAGCCAAATGCAAACTGCTCTGTATCCTGTACAATACCTTACACAGAACAAAAATCCACCTGATTATACATATGCAAAGTATATAATAATGGAAATGTAATAAACTACAACCGTACATATCAAACTCAATATATGCATAACCGACAAATATCTTTTTCAGACTCATCTGTTTATAGGTAAACAAAGAAGAGATTAGCTGTATTTTCATGCATGAAATTTGTTTATAGTGTGACAAAGTTTAGTCCATAGCCTGCATGTCATTTTATGATTCATCAGTTATCAAAAGCCTTATACTTAGCACAAAATATTGAATGTTGTTGGGACCATCACAACAGAACATATAACTGAAAACTATCATTTGGTTTCTTTCACAACAAATGACACACAAGTTAATATTAATGGCTGTGTCCCCTTGTTACCCCCACCTCAATTAGAAGTTCCTGTGGTTCTCAACAGAGGAAATTGTTCCCAAAATTGCTATCAGTTGAAATCACCATAAAAATGAAAAGTAAGGATCCTATTCCACAACAGCTGTGGAAGCATACAGATTCACTATAAACGAATGGTGAAATTTTACTCAGCAAGGTCTAATTCACAAAAGAAGCCCTACACAAGATTTGCAGTTCTACTTTTCATACCTACATTGTATGATCCAAATGAACATCCTTGCTCAATAAATCAAAAGGAAAAGTTAATTGAAATAGCCATTGAATTACCAACTGCTGTAATTACCAACTGCTGTATCTTAATGATGTGACCACAGAATGGGAGCCCAGTCATCACACTCCATTTATTAACAGAGAACAAGCTTCCAATATTTTGCTAGTACTCACATTGCTATTATTAATTTATAGATCCTTTTATCTGGTGTTAAAGCTGTTGGATTCCAGTCTTTGGTATGCTACTACTTCCTGTATAACACATGATTCATACTGTTTTGATTTTAAAGAATTCATCACTTTTATGTAACACTGATGTTTCTTTGTTTTGATTTTAAAGAATTCATCACTTTTATGAAACACTGATGTTTCTTTGCCTAAAATTCACATCAGGTGACAGTGTTAGGCTGAGCATTAGTTATGACATAGAAAGTTCACTAACTGAAATTATGCATTGGGTTTCTTTCAACGAATATGAAAGATCTATATTACCTTGAAATCAAAGGAAAAAGAACCTATATACAGTGTGAAGCTAATAATTATTACACTATTCCAAGCAACTGCCTTTTTATTTATTTTTTAACTCTTCAACAACTTACTTATTTTAGCAAATGACTGCAAGGAGAAACTACATATCTTCAATACAAGGCAGGCTTAAATGGGACCAGTGCCTAACAGAGTCTGGCTCTATAACTAAGTCTGGAGCTGGGTAATCAACTTAGCTAAAGCCTACTGGAGGTTGTGATTCACTGATGTCAAAATAGGTACCAGAAATTCACTTCTTTGTCACTTTTCTTTTCACTCCATAATGAAGAAATTATGTCTCTGGAATTGATAAATTAAGAGGTATTCTGTTTGATACTCTAATCAGAGTAAGTGATTAGCAACACCAATCCCTCAATAAAAATTTCAGAGAAATGAAATTCAGGGTGGGGAACTGAAAGTAATGGGTAAGGAAATTTGGGAAGCACTAACTTGCTGAAATATTGAGTACACCCCTAACTACCACCATCATAAACTACCACCACTGAACGCATCACCATACACCATCTGCTGCTGTTGTAACTGAAATAAAAATATGCACATATGGTTTGCTTATGGATTACTTTCTTATGACATTTATCTGTGTGTCAGGTAAACAAAGCAAATATTTTTTTCCTATAATAAATAATTAATGTTACTACAAATTAATTATTGTTACATGGATAATCATCATCATCCACCAATATCAATCCACTTTTGGATGAAGGCCTTCCCAAGTCTCTTCAACAAACCTGTCTTGAGCCAGTCTCCTTCATGTCACTCTGGCCTGCTTTTGAATTTCATTCACCTACCTCACAGATGTTCTTCTTCTGAGTCTTTTGCTGTCCCTTGGAATCCTGTCTGGTATTTATTTACAATTTACATACTGTATATTTAGGCTTTAAACACTAGCATTCCTGCCCTCACCATGTTTCTTCATGTGAATCAACACTTGACACCCTCAGAGCTGTCAATGGGGTTAGTACTTCACATTTAACATATTAAATCCTAGGTAAAAAAGCTAAGCCAGAGCTGATGCAAAAATATAATATTTATGCTGAAAATTAGCATCCTGCCTACTGAGTACCTAGCAACCAATGCAATATTGTTAGCAGCTAAATTAAGCTAAACCAACTGCAACTATGTGTAAATAGCATGGCTTTGCTATCAACAGTTGCAATTTGCCTTGATAGTATCACAGGTGCTGAAAATGTCATATGGAATTCTATAAACATATAGCAGTGTCTCAAGTAGCTGTAATCTTAGTTTTGGAAAACTGGTAAAATAATAATGAAAATATTAAAAACTATGAGACTCTTCAGATGGACTACTATACCCTGATTACTGCTGAATGATAAGCACAACATAAATGATTTTTATGATTAAAAAGTTTGAGAATAATTCTCAAAATATTTCTGTTTCTGACATATTGGTTTCTTCTTGACCAGACATTAGCTGCTCATAGTCACAAGCCTCTATCAGAGCCTCATGCAAGCAGAAAACATACACAAGATATGTTCATTATTTATATCACATTCAAGTTAGCAGCCAAACCACAAAAAAAAAAAAAAAAAAAGAAATTCTACAAATCAGTTATACACCAACTACAGTCAAACCTCGATTTAACGAACTTCAAGGGGCCAACAGTCTCGTACGTAAATAAAATCGCGAAATTCACTAAATTGAGGTAGCCTTTCAAATGAAGCATTCAAATTAAGCTAGTGTTCATAACAGAATACGTAAGCAGCTAAATTCTCTTTCTTTCAGGGAAATTTAGATTATGTATAGTACTTTTACTTATGACATTTATTATCAAAAAGGTTATAATACATAATAATTTGCTTTGCATATTAAAAACATAATTTGTAGATACTAGACTTCAGCATGCGGCATCAAATTTCAAGCGTACTTTAAAATTGGAGAAAAATATGATGGTTGATTTTTTTTTTCGAGCATTTAGCTTCTTAAATAATGATTTCAGTATTATAAACTGCATGAAACAGAACATCAATTAGTACTAACTAACTAACTTGTAAAAACAGAATATTTGTATATACATAATCTGTAGAAAAGAAATGCTTTAGAGAAGATTACTTCTCTTTTACTGAATGTTTAGCTTTATAAATTACAGTTTCAACTTTAAGAAGTGCATAAAAAATTTCATCATTAATATCGAAGTGCATCAAGTAGGGTTTTTTAGCACATTCTATACCTAAAGCAGCTAACTTTCAGTTCTGCTTCATCTTCTTCATCAGAATCTGACGCATTTAATCTGATCTGTTCATTCAAAACATCACCAAGGGTATGCACATTTGCATCACAATCAACATAATAGGAAAACACAATACCTGATGAGGCAATTTCATCCCATTCTGTAAGATCGTCATCCGCAAAATTATCAGCAGGATTTTCATTATTGGACCCACTTTCTTTTTGTTCACAATTTGAGAAACCTGCTTTGTTAAAGCAGTTTTAATGGTATCTGTCATAATTGCATTCCACGACTGTCACACAAAATAGATTGCATTGAGAATGTTAACTTTAACTTTAGATGCATCATCCTTTGCATCGATAACAGAAAGTACTTTTCGCATGAGAAGCTAGCGATAACGGGCTTTAAAAAGACCTAATGACACCCAGATCAAACGGTTGCAATTCATTAGCACAATCTGCTGAGGAAAAAATGACTTGAACATTTTTCAGATTGTTTACTTGAGGATGCACAACATTCTGATCAATAAATAAAAGGACTTTTTTTTTTAATTTTTCCCTGCATCTTGAGTATCCCAGGCTTCTACATAATTTTTGGATAAAGCTGTGGTAACCCATGACATTTTATTTGCTTCATATTTGGTGGACAAAGATTTCACATTTTTCAAGCAATGTGTTTTAGCAGTTTTGCCTATAACTAATGACTGCAATTTTTCTGACCCGTCTGCATTGGCAGCTTGAAGAACAGTGATTCTGGCTTTGATTTCTTTTCTTCCACGGCAGGTGTCATTCAAAAAGACTGTTTTATCTGACTACAAGTTATAAAGCAGACCAGTTTCATCAGCACTAGAAATGTCACACAGCATGCACCCTTCAATAATTTGTGGCAGCTGTTCATTTTTCCACACTTGTGCCATCACTGGATTAACACTTCTGGTTTCGCCATATAGAGCTCTATACAGCATGTTATGTCTTTGCTTAAAACGATCAATCCGTCTATTTGATGCGGTAAATTCCCTTTTCTGAAGTTGCTGAGTAAGATGAACTGCTTTTTCCTTCAGATGTGATCCACTAATAGGTAAATTACTAGTCCGTGTTTATTGGAACCAAGTGACAAGAGTGTTTTCCAACTCATTCAAGGGCAATGCTTTCATAGATTTCCTCTTACTCGAAAATTTGCTCACTTCGAAGCACAGCTTTTGATTTCTTTTCTATTTTTCGCTAAGGTACACAACATTGACTTGGAAATTCCGAGTTTCTCTGCTACAGCAGTCTGCGATCCTGGGTTCGCATCAAGCTGCGACAAAATGTCAATTTTTTCACTGATTGAAAACCTTTTCTGCTTCTTTTTTTCTTTGCTGCAGTCTAATTTTTTTAAAATGCTCTCACAAAATGCACTTATGCAAACTACAGTGATCAGTGAATTTCACTTCTAACTTTTCTAGTGCTATCTATGTTCATCAAAACTTGGCAAACTAGCTGTGTTGTTTAATTTGAGCTGTAGATTTAACACTGAGAATAAAAGAAGCACAATTTGGTGAAGAATTCCAGAGGTTCAAGAATGGGCACATACCATGTGTGTCCCCTGACTTCACAGAATGCCATTGTTCTGTATGTAGTTGAATACAGAATCCCCAGGGTACTCTAGATTTCCTCTCCCACACCACCTTTCTTTTTTCTGTTTCCCACCCATGCAAGAAAACATTGCGCACCTTTGGAACTTGTTAGTCATTTGCTTCCCCCTGTAAGAAACTTACGCTTCATGGTCAGAGGAAAGACCAACTGATTTATGATTCCACCAAGCTGTGTCGCAGATGGTGTTCTTTGAAATGCTGGTTAGCTGCATGCGTAAAATTTTCCTGTTAATTGAAGCTCTCTTTCTAGCTAACTTTTACTGTGAAAATGCTGGCTAACATAGTTTGGTGTAAAAATAATAAAAAATGCTCCCTAAATTGAGGAAATGTGTTTGCTAAATTGGGAAACACCAAGCATTAATTTCAATGTGGTTCCGTCCGGCCCATAAAAAAATTTACGTAAAATCGTGGAATTTGGTAAATCGCAGTCCGTTAAATAGGGGTTGGACTGTACATTTTCCTAACAGCAGTTGGAGTGCTGCTTTAAACTTCGTAACTAGTTTCACAATGACTAATTTTCAAATGGCTCAAAAGGTTTTAATCATTTTAGACTTTGCACAGCAATGAATTACTGAGGGATGGTTCAGTAACAGTCATGTTTCTTCTAACTAACTACATACCACTACTTCAGCTAATGGAGAAAAATTTAATTCAAGCAGTTATGTTATCAAAAGATACCAAGAGCACACACTACATTTGAAGAATGTAGCATCATAACACAATGAAAAAATAAAACCTAACACAAATAACATTTCTTTCAGAGGAAAATGAGAAATCAGCAAATAAAAATTTTAATAAAAAAAAACTTGAAAAGTGTATAATCTACAAAATTATTTTAAATATTGTAGAAATCAAAGAAACAATCTTCACATATACATGAAACGCACACCAAAGCTTGTAAGCTCATCACTTTTGTCACAGAAATGCCACTTTTAATTGTTCTCCATGCAGACAACTCAGAAAGTTTGAAAAATTGTAGGTTTTTTTTTTTTTTAAACAAGAAATGTAATGTAAATTCTGTCAAAAGGTGAAATGTTAGGTGAAAAACATCAAATGTCAGTGACAGATACACACACAAAAAAAATTTCAAAGTTTTTATACAAGCTATAACTAGGAACAGAAAATGAGGTATATGCTGATCATATTCCATCCGAAATATAAGCTGACTAAGCAGGCATATAGAAGAAGGGGTGGGAGACGGATTGCTACTTCACTAAAATTTAATATGCTGATATTTCACGCTTCATAGTGACAAAACAACATCCTGCATATAAAAATTTTTTAAAACCTTATAACCAAAACATATTAATTTGTAAGGATAACTTCAGTAGTTCCAAACATTTTAGTGAAACAGGCATGCAGAGAAAGTTCTCATAATGAAAACTCTGGGATTATAGAACCCAAATTTTTGGCAGTAATGGAATTTTTATTGCTCAAGTTCAATAATTTCTCAGCATCAATTACCAACCTTAAGTACAAGAGGAAGTCAATAAATAAGTCCCAAACAGTTATGGGATAGCTGATAATAGTAGTTATTAGTTTCTAAAGGTGTCATTAGGTGGCAGCACAATCTAACTTACTCATAGTTCAAAGTAGCAGATGCTAACTAACGCATACCCAGCTCAGATTGCAAATGGTGACAGTGCTTCAGTAGTGTACGACCAAAGAGCAGTGTGCAGTCATGTATTTTCTTTGGGCAAAGAGACTCCCTGCAAAGGATATTCATACAAAAATTTTTCTTATTTATGGTGAGAAATGTTTGTCGTGTAAAGCGGTACACAACTGGATTAATAAATTATCTCAAGGATGCTCAAAAGTTGTTGCTGAAGACCAACCTGGTAGTCCTGTTCAGATTGCAACAAAAATAACTGAGTGGAGGAGATGATTCAAACTGACAGGAGAGTAACGACAGACAGTGTAGCAACTGCAATAGGGGTGTTCTCATGGTTTAGCCTACAGCACAAGTCATGGTTGTTTGAATTTCTGGAAAGTGTGCACACAGTGAGTACCCACAGAATGGAATCAGGAACACAAAATGAACCGAATGGGCCTGTCCTTACAACATTTATCTTGGTACGCATGTGAAGAAGAAGACATGCTTAATGGGATTATTACTGGGGACGAATCAAGGGTGCATCACTACCAACCCAAATAAAAGTGTGATTCAATGCAATGGAAACATCCCTCTTGAACTTCAATCGAGAAATTCCGAATTTCACCATCAGCAGGGAAGGTTATGCATTCAGTGTTTTGGGATTCTCAAGGAGTACTGTTAACCCATTTCCGGAAGTAAGGTGAGAATGTGAATGATGCATTGTACTGTGAAATTATGTTGATGCTTCAAGATATAATTCGAAAAAAAAAAAATCCAGGCCTACTGACTAGACGAGTACTGCTCCATCACAATGCCAGACCTCATATGGCTTGCCCAACCCAGCTGAAAATTGAATCATTATGCTGGGAACTTCTTGAACATCAGCCTTACAGCCCCGACTAATTTTCACCTGTTCGTTCTGCTAAAAACTCACCTTGGCAGCAAATGTTTTGTGGATGCTGAAGAGATTGAAAGTGAAGTGTGAATGTGGCTGAGAAAGCAAACTCAAGGCTTCTACACTGCAGACTTCAATGCACTGATAAAGAGATCGGATATGTGTATCAATATTGGTATAAATTATGTTGAGAAATAAGGGAAAATGTAAAGGTAATAATCAATGTTTTTCATGTTCGTATCTCACTTGGTATTTTTAAATAACTTTTTGTGACTTATTTACTAACTTTCACTTGTATATTTTTTACTTTGAAATTGTTGCAGTAGTTAAGACATTCTATATTTACTGGATACATACATATACTTAACATTCAATCTCCTTTTCCCATACATCAACAACAGTACAAGAGCTCTGGTATTTTATGAACACTCTGAAATGCCAATCTTAACTGTGCCTGGTTCTTGTCTTATCACTGGATTTGCAATACTTTGTGAGAGAGTTGACAGATGCTTTCCCCGAGTTCTTAAACATGCAGGAATCTACAAATGAGGAACAATGAGCAAAGCTTAAAATTTTTGCTGTGACTGGGATTACGAGTGATTTATCAGTGAGATATTACATTTTGAGTGGGAAGCCATACACAGCATTTTTTTCATGGGAGTCTAAAATATGATTTGGGATAAACTGCATGAAATCTTAGATTTTAGTCTTCAACGAACATCATTTCTCACTAACAGTCATCATGCCATTCTGAAGAGTGTTCAGCACATGCCAAGATAATGTGAGTGTCCATTTAGCCTTTTCAAAGTTGGGGCAAACTGGATAAATCTTGGTTTTCACCTGGCTTCCAACTCTCAAGTTCATCAACTACGTATCGAGTTTTGGTGAACGAGTTTTTTCAAATACTGTTGCACTGCTATAATCAAAGATAGGTTGGCTGGATGGTTGGCTAACTTTCAACCAAGCAAGAATTACATATGCTGTCTAGGATGAAGCTCCCAAGAAGGGGGGGGGGGGCTTGTTTATATGCAAGGTTCATAAACTTCAGTGGAAAAAATATTCAAAGACTTTTCCACGACATTTGCAAAACAATTCAAGGATACCAGCTGTTCAGTCTCAGGATTATATTTTCAGAAGTAATTTTCCTTGTAACTATTAATACATATAAAACATACAGAACTAATGCAAATCTGGGAATGGTGGATTTCTCTTTATATTTGATTTTACTAGATAACTTTTTTAATCTTCCAACTGGCATCACCCAGACATGATAAGCCGAATCATAGCATATCAATCACTAAGACTACCAAAAAAAAAAAAAAAAAAAAAAAAAAAACACATAAATAATGAAAATGTTAATTTGGTAATATTTTCAGAGTGCTCCCTATTTCCCAGTATCTCTCCAAATAATTATTCAATTGATAACAACCAAAATCAGAGAAATTAAAACAGATGACATTGTGAAAGGTCTCTACCTAATATTTCCACATATTTCCACATACCAAGCACACATTCTTCTGAGCAAACAAAAACATTACATCTGGTTAACCAATTTTCTTTAAACAAAAATTAATCCCACAAGAAAATTCTGATAACTGTGAATGGAGGGAAAAGTTAGAAGCATTAAACACTCTCATTTTGCAAAACAAATTTAATAATTTTTAAATTTCCAGACTTTTCAAGACTGTTTTTTAAAAATGCCATTTCCCCAGGATATTCCAGGTCTTGAAAACATAATCACAATTTTCAAGCACCTGTATGCACCCTGTATACAAAAGGAAGTGTGCTCCATGAACAATAGCTCAACATGACTAGCACCACAGTGGGTGCTTGGTTGCTGTAGGACATAAACCAAGGCCTTCTGGTCCTAATTCATGCAAATTACTCACTATGATACCCAAGGCCTAATCCGTGGCACATTTAATAAATGAGAGTATACTGGTTTTTATTATTTGATGTATCACCAATTTCTGATAGAGTACTTCTATAGCTGTAAGGCAAACAAGTTTCAAAATACCACACAGTCTATTATTACCACAAAATCCAAATGTAACTCCTAAACTAAATATACTTCACATCAGATTAAAAGTATGATTTGATCATTTGGCTGAAAATTTGGGACTTCACAAGGTAAAAACTCAGTAAGTTGGTTGTTTGAAAAAAATATTACCCACACCATAAGCTCGATCAGATTGGAAATGTTGCTATTATCACTAAACCCATAAAATTGAGGGCCAGCACCCAATAATAACAACAATCAAGCATACAGTCCCAGAATTTCTTTAGTGCATACATACATACATATCATTAAGTTATTCTCTGAGATTCAGAGGTTAGCTCCTCAAAGAAAGTTTATCTGTCAAATAAAAGTTTAAAACTGATGGTGCTAAAGTTTACTTACTGTTGTGTTGGAGTATCAAACGTCTCCATTTACAGTGATATTGGCAAACACCTCGTGCTTCACTGACATCCAGCACACATCCCACGCAAGAGCTTTTGTACTTCATACTCATAAACTTGTTCTCATTTCTGAATCTGGTTCTCTCATGATTTCCTTGGCCTTTCTCTCCTTCCACTTGAGCTGAATAAATTCTCTCAGTAAGCACCTCACCACTCATTCTTTCAACATGGCCAAACTAAACTACCTTAGAATATGTCATAACCTTATTAACAACATTTTGCTTCACTTTACACATCTGCAACACATCTTCATTCCTCACATGATCAGAACATGTCACGCCACAAACTCCCTGTAAGTAACGCATATCTCCAGCACATAAAGGATTCCTATCACTTCTGCAGTAATTAAGGTTTCACTGCCATATATCAGA
Organism: Macrothele yani; assembly: GCA_039090855.1. Classification (NCBI taxonomy): domain Eukaryota; kingdom Metazoa; phylum Arthropoda; class Arachnida; order Araneae; family Macrothelidae; genus Macrothele; species Macrothele yani. The sequence continues at coordinate 58,946,744 of CM076997.1, read as the reverse complement.
GCAGGAACAATTACAGTACATACACAGTCATATAGGACCTTTTCAATGGCCCATTCATCCTGTGAAATTCTCCAAAGGCAGCTACTACTTTCAAAGATGAATTCACTTGCCTAAAATTCCCTTAGTGCATGCACATACTTCAGATCTCTGCATTTTATTATCTTGGAGTTATAGAGCTGATTGCACACATGCACAACGTTCTGTAATCATTACAAATTAGGTTTCATTAGCAATCATGAAATGCACAACTGGAAAATGCTATTTGTTTAAGCTGAAATCAAAATGGTATCATGCTAATAAAAGACAAACAATTAACTGAAGTTGCACCACAGACTCACCAATCCTTAAGCACCATTATGACACTGAAAACAACAGCAATACATATTTAATGAAACTATACTACAAGAGAGAGAGTAAACTACAGTAACTTGTCTGGTGACAAGTAAAATGAGATTCCCTGAAAGCACATAAGCTAATGAAGAACAAAAGAGAAAAGATTTACCAAGAAAAACAAGAGAGAAAAGATTTACCAAGAAAAACATCTGAGTGTTTAACAATTTATCAATGTGACAATTTTTGGTGGTCTTTTTAATTCAACATCATGCTAAAATTCACACTGTGCCTGAATTAGTTTAACAGTTCGGTGATTTTTGTCCAATCCTTTAATCTAGAGGTGGAAGACCTGTTTTTAAACTGAGAGCTAAACAAAAAAACAAAAAATAAATAAATACAAAACTAAGAATTTTGAGTCACAACATGTATTACGCATCAATTATTTATATGAAAAGATCTTTTTTGATCATCTTTATATTTATTATTATTTATACTACTAACAAATCCAATTATTTTTTTGCTTTAACTTTGTGTGCTTTATGAGTCACTCAAAGAAATGCAAGGGAACGGAGCTATTTTGAAATGCCACATTTTGAGAGGAAAGGCATTAATCCAAACCTACTGCTCCAAACACCTTTAAACTTTTCCATATGTTATTTTTATTATAAACAATATATTGCAATAAGGTTTCTTTTAATGAAAATTTACATGACAGCAATTTTTTTTTTTTTTTTGCATTTTTAATGAGATTATATTTTACAAAGCACTTGTTTAATGAAGTTGTAAGCCATAAAAATTTTGAGTTAGCAGTGTTTATAAAAAGTACTATTAAAACCATTAAAATATTTTACTGTGATGACTTTTGTAGATTGGGAAAATGTACCTTTGAATTAGGCGAGATATCAATTAATTATTAAGAGACACTATTTGATATTTCTTCATTTTAATTTTTATTAAAAAATTATGTAAGTTTTGTAGGAAAAATTACACTAAAATTTTAATATGAAAAATGATACCTGCACATTTTTGCACCTGGAGCCCTCCCATTGATTTCCAAACCCTGCTTTGATCCATCACCAATAGTTATTGTGACCTTCATTTTTGGGTGAAGGGTGGGGTGGGGGAGTAATGACCTCCATGAGCATCTACGGCTATAAGGAGTCACAATGCCAAATTAAGAAACACTGGCTCCAGGGAAGGGTGAGAACCAGATCTAAAGTAGCAAACCTAGACTAAGAAGTCCATGTCCAAAACCACTTGATGACCACTCAGCAACTCTTCTGCACCATGAATCACCCCTCATGTTATGAAATCATGACTCGGAATAAATGAGCATTGCCAATGAAGTTACAAAGGTGTTTGGCAGCATGTGTGGTAAAAAATTTGTTCATTACTTAGGAGCAGATTCAAGCCTAGTTCACACTTTCATATTAGCTATATCTGCAAGAGAAATACTTTGCCATGACCACCTAGCTCACAGCACTTTTCAGATTTCACTTCAAAAACTTTTTTTCTTCACTATTAAATATTAACCTCTAAAAGAACATAGCATTTAACAATATAAAATTCAGGTGATAAAAGATTAATCCTTGACATTACTGCAATTTCAGCTCTATTGCTTTTTAAAGTCTAGCATATTTGAACAAGCCAGAATGTAACACACATTTTTGAAATTCATTAACAGCAATTCATAGCATGCAGTGAAAATATCTTTTACAGTGCATGCATGTAAAGACAAAAGGTGACTATCTTCTTTAAAATCATCATCAGATACTTGGAGCTACATAGCTTATTCTTACAGTTTTCACACATACTTTATTCTTACATTTTTAAATGACAACTACCATCTTAGCACAATCTTGAAGTATAAAAATATTCAATATAAAAAACTTTAGTTAAAATCACATACAGATTAAAATGTATATGATTTAACTAAAGTTTTTTTATATTAAATATTTTATACTTCAAGATTGTGCAAAGATGGCAGTGGTCATTTAACTTCACCTACAGTACACAATTTCTTCATTTCTTACAATTTTTGCAAATGTATTGCATATTTCATGTAGACATGCTTCACAGATTTAATTAAAAGATAACTAAAATATACAGTCTTCCATAAACTGCATATAGTGCACAATTAAAACTGTACTGAATAAATTTATTTTGATCTGTTAAAACTTTATTGACATTTTACAAAAAATGTTTCTAAATTTAATTTGTTTTCTTCAGTCACAGCTTGAACAATATCAATAATAATGAATAATTAATATTCATTTAACTCTTTACTCATCTGAACAGTCACACTTAAATGCACAAATTAAAAAAAAAAAAAGCAGATTTCATTTATGTTTGTTTTCCCACATACATATTATTAAGAACTGATATGTTTAACAATTCATATCTTGACAATGCACTTGATAAAAGAGCTCTCACTTCATGCAACATTTCTATAAGGTACATGACATGCACATTTATTTGATTTGAACTACATTTCAGAAATGAAATGTAAGAAGTACTGGCTGATATTGATCATTTGCATACCCATTTTGTTACACACTTAAATATGTAAGAAATAAAGTGTAGTGAAAGTCTAATTAACATGGACCAAACTCAAAGAGTGTTTGTTGCTCCATGTAAGTTGATGTCTAATACCAGCATAGTAGCTGAACAAAACTATGAAAAATAGCAATGCTATATGTAAGTACATCAAGATTTTTACATTAAATTAGGTAAAAAAATATGCATTAAACAGCATTCTTTTAATGGAAAAAATTCCTGTACTAGCTTAAAATGGTTATAAACTTAGCATGTCTTTGTACACATAACCAACAATAACACCACTATGTCTTTGCACAAATAACCAATAATAACACCACTGTCATGTTACTGCATCTCTTTGACATATAACAATATGACACTACATTTGAGCAATGAATTATGCAACTGTAACCCCCTAAAGAACACACATATATTACATAAATATCAACAAACTGGTCCTATAATGACATTTTTTTAACAGTTTAAAGTTCCAGGAACTACTAAATGGATTAACACATAAGATACACTATTGTTAAGTGGAAGGCCTTGTGGATGCAATGCAGTACCAATGCTGCTGCATGACATCATTAAATGATAAAATGTGCACATATTGCAAGACTCTTACCACATTACTCTTCAACATAGATGTGTTAAAAAAGAGGAGTGTGTGGGTATGTACTGAGTATTACAATTTCACAATGAAAAAACACCGAGTTTTAATTTAAAAAGAGTTCAAATTAAAAATGCATATAATTATCTACTTCATTTGTCAATGAAGATAATATTCTTCAGGATTTAGTTCCACACAATTGATTTTTGTTTCACATAAATTTAGTGCCAGTAAATGTTTTTATTCATCCAGTTAATAACAAAATCTCTTTTCTTATAGGGGCTGTGATGTGATGTCATGTCTTTCATATGGTAGTCTCAACATACCAACAGTTCTATCAGAACCTTTTGCTATGTTATCACATTAAAGCGTGCATGCACCCATCATAAACAATGTTAAATCTGAACAGAAAAAGAGCCTTTCTTCTGTAACAGATATAACTTCCAAAATATTTCTCTACGAATAACAAGTTCATCAATGTCAATCAAGTAACTTCTGTACAAATACATGCATTATACTACGAACAGCAGCATGTACCCAGCACAATACTGCAGGAAGTATCAGTGGAATTTCAGACTAACTCCTGTAAACATACATGTACACATCGCTCAGAACATGTAAAATCATCATTTGAATTTATCACAGTAAACAGAACATCTGTCACGCATCAGGAGAACACATTTTTGACAACATTTATTGGCTTTTCATGGACATGATTGTCATAATGAAGTACAATGTTAACCCCAACAACTGACTGACTGACAGAGATACAAATCCTTCACTTCCCTCACACATTTTGTTTTTGTGTGTGATATTGTATCACTGACTTGTAACACCAAATTCTCATTGTAAAGAAGCTTTGTGCAAGCAATGTTTGATTCCATTTACTCTATACCCAGTGAAGAATAGTACCACCTATTTGACACAAACTTCTGGATCAATTAACCATACCATAAATGATTGGGCTAAATACAAAGCAAATATGCAAAGTTTACCGACACCTCTCAGAGTCTTTTCATTAAGCTGTTTGTTTGGAGGATTAATAAAGTATTTTTATTAAGCTGTTTGTTTGGAGGATTAATGACCACTATGAACAACTCAATGGGCTATAAGCAGTAACTCCTCCCTAATTTAGGGTCACTGGTTCCAGGGAAGGGAGAGAGCCAGCGCCATAAGACAAACGTAACATCCAAGCCTAGCTGAGAATTGAAACCAGACTTATCTCAGACAAATGGTCAGAAGCCAGCGATTAAACCACTGTGCCACTAGGGCAACCTTTTCATTAAGCAAATATTTTGGAAAAAGGTATGTGCTTATAAAGCATCACTATGCCAATCCACCCATCAGTCTCAATATCTTACTGTAGACACTATCTCTGCACATATTATTCTAATTTGAAATATTCTTCTTGCACTGGCAAGAGTGAACTTTATCACAAAGGAATCATAAATGCTACTGAATTCAATATACAGTATATTGAATTTAATATACACTATATTGTATTCCATATCACTGCTCCTAAAAATTTAACTGAAAAAAAAAAACTTTTTTTTTTTTTATCTACAAAATTTATGCAGAAAAGACATTGGCAACTCTCCTGTGATTATGCATTACTTCAAGATTTCCATCATTAGCAATCTTCTTGTGATTACGTGTCACTTTAAGATTTCTATTTGTCACTGGGCAAAAAAGTAAGATTTTTTTCACTTTAGTTTATTCCTGATAATGAAAAAAATCTGCTTTCCAGAAATAAAGCAATATTGAGTGTCTAAGTATGCACCATGCTTTACAATTGCATCAAGGCTGGAAAATTATATTGCCCAACATGCTGAGGCATGTAAATTTAGCTCTTTACAGGATAAAATGTTTAAAAAAAGCAATGTTTTATAATTTATCAATCAATAATCTTACTGCTCAAAGGCTCCCTTTTTCTGATTTGTTTAATAAAATTTAGTGTTTTGAGATATTAAAAGTCAAAATGATGACCTTGAAAACTAAATTGCCAATAATATCTTTTAATAAGTTTTTAAATGGGCTCAGCATGAACTCTGTTGACCAATAAGATCTACAGTTAGTCATTTTTAATAGGCGTGGTAGATACAAAAATGTCACTTTTCCAAAATTCAAAGATTTATAATTACAATATAGAAGTATTAAAAGTAGGAAGCTGAAATTTTGCAATGATTAGTTTCTTCATAAAAACTGCAAGTTCACCAAGTTTCATAAAAATCAAAAGGATTCATGTCAAAAATGCTACTTTTTTTGTGCTGATTTGACTTGACATGGAATGGTAAGTTCATACTTCACATGAATAGGCGAGTTCATATTTTACTGCGGGGTTTCAATAAATGAATGTAGTAAATATAGTAAAATAAATGCGAGTTCAAATTTCATTGCTGAGGGATGAATTACAAAACGCAGTAAAACTACTTTGTTATTTATATTGTTTCTGAAATATCAAAAAAAAAAAAAAAAATACAGTGTGTGTGTGTGTGCAGGTGTGTATGCGTGGGCATATTTTTTTTTTGGACAGCATGTCCAATTGGGCATGTTACAATTTTGAAAATTTTCTGGCCCTGAGTTGCATACATATACGAGAAGAAACAATGAACCTCTAACATTTTGCGAAACACATGGCATGACTATTTTTAAATTTCCATGTTTTGAAAAGAATAGGTATGAAGGTTTTTCAGTAACAATTGAATACTTTAATGATTTTCATTTGTTTGTTGTACACAAACCCAGATACCAGATCTGTGTCAGGCACTTTCAGACAAAATGAAATAACTTTGACACATGTCTGTCATATGGGAGATATACAATTGCCTCAACAAAGATTATTGAAAAGCAGCACACTATGCAAAGAGAAGACTTAATAAATGCAATGGGTTGAAAATGCAACACTAACTTCAAGCAGCAAATGTCTGAGACAAAAATGTTGAAATGAAGATTAAGAGACTGACAAACTATAACAAAGTTGCATTAATAGTTGCATTAATTGCATTTATTTCTTTTTTCCTGTCTCAAAGTTTGTTAAATGATGGATCAACCTGAACTGATCTGATCAGACAGTTGTAGGAAGATAATTTCTATTAGTTTATTTCAGCCAGTAAAAATTTAAAACTTTCTTATTATGACTTATCTATTAATAGTCTTAGAAATATGACAAAATGACCCCCCCCCCCAAAAAAAAAAAAAAGATATATATATATATATGGTCTATAAGAACACCAGTCTTGTTTTCTGCTTAACTTTACACTTACAGTTCAAACAAAAAAAAAAAAAATATGCTGAACAGTAATTAATCAGAATTTTTTTTTGCTATAAATGCATTAATTAATATTTAATGAATTCCATTTTTAAATTTGCTGAAACATGAAGTACTATACATATATAAAGTAAAACTTCTCTGAAGTTTTACTTTATATATGTATAGAAGACTGGGCATCTCTATTAAGCTACAGAAGACCGGGCATCTCTATTAAGCAGACAGTTTTGTGATCCCTGGTCCCAAGGTATGTATATATGATTCTGTACATTTACCTCCAAATAACAGACAGTGATCTTAGTCATAAAACAGTTAAAAAACCGAATGTTCAAAAATAAGATCCGTAAATTTTTTGCCTCGAATAATTTCTTTAGTTTCTTTTGACAAATGCAGGATGACTTTCTGTGCTTAATATCCCCATTACAAATCTACTGGTCAGTGGTTTCAATAGGACTGACCTTTTCTTACAATTGGATAAAACAAATTCCTTTGGTTCTCACATTGACCCAAATGCCTACAAATCATATCCTGAACTCCCTTTGCTGCATTCCAAAGAGGATTAAACCTGCTGCTCCAAATGCAACTCTTCTTTGATGCCACCCAGCTTCTCCCAATAAGGTCCAAAGTTCATTTTGTTACCAAATTTTCCCAATTCCTTGCAGAAGTAGCATGCAACCGCAGACAAAATGTAAAGACTTTGAACATGAAGGGTAAATGTAATCGACCACCTGTTTCTGACAGTGAATCAGTTCACTATCTCATTCCATTGTCAACTGTCACCATTCTTTAAGTTCAAAAGTGAGTTCAGTTTTGGAAATTGTGACAAAGAGAAAACGATTAAAGGAAAATCAAAATTTCAAATATAGCTGAAAAAGAAATTTTAAGTGTGTGGATTTTGGCCGAAAGCTTCAAGTAAGCAAATGGCAATAATGTTAGATTTTGCAAAACTGAAAGCAATGCAATTGATCATGTGATTTTGAAATGGTCTATTTCATTCTGGTGAAAAAAGATTCCTGTTAGTGGACCTCTGATACAAGACAAGGAATTAAAGTCAGGGTATAACATAGCTAATTGATATGTACATAGTTTGCAGCTTGTGCTGAAATACATACATTGTGTGCACTGTAGTTTAAAAGTAGTGTATATGTACTGTATCTGTGCATACATACAGTATTGTTTCTCACTGCTGAACACTAACAAAAAAAAATTAAACATTTAATAGAAAGCATCATTTTAATTAATATTGCAAATATTTAGTATGCAATTTTTATCAGAAGTCAAACTGCCAAATAGTGGACAAATGGTTGAGGTGCTAGAATGCCCGCTATTGAGAGGTAATATATACTTGTATATGTGGTATATCCTTATATCACGAGTCAAATGAAAACCTTAAAAGTGTGATACAAAATTCAAAATAGTGTCATTGTCCTGTAACTTGGCAATATTTTACCAATGACTAAAAGATTTCCTTACATGTGGCAACATGGCACAAGACAAACTTAGTGATGGCACAGTAGCAGTGTAAAGATGTCAGCCTCGCTTGAGACGTGCACCAAAGAGAAGCAACATTCTGCCATCCATTTTTTGAGTAGTGATGGCGTGAAACCTATTGAAATTTATCATTGAATGATGTTGCAGTATGGTCATGCATGTCTGTCACTCCAGAAAGTGTACTGAAATAGGAAGTCCAAAACGTTACAAGTTCTGTGATAGAATCTCCTCGACTGAAGAAAATTACAGTAGTTGAAGGCGTTGTGATGGGAAATCACCAAGTGACAGTGGATGAAATAGCTGCACTTTTGAACATCAGTCATAGTTTAGCTTACCTCATCATCCATGATGCACCCCAGTTCAACAAAGTGCCTGCAACGTGGGTACCATGCCAGCTGACTCCAGAATTGAAATAATGACAAGTTGATGCTTGTCAAGAACTTTTGCAGCACTTTGAACAGAAGGAGATAGCTTCCCACAAAAAATTGTTACTGGAGATGAAACCAGTGTTCACTATTACAGAGAGAGAGAGAGAGAGAGAGAGTGTGTGTGTGTGTGTGAGTGAGGCACAGCGCCATCCCGCCCCACCAAAACCAAAGAAGTTCCGCACACAGCCAACTGCAGAGAAGGTCACGCTGACTGACTCTCTTTTGGGATGAACACGGTATAACTTTGGAGCCAACATGACCAGGAGGAACATTGTAACTAGTGACATGTATGCAGATCTTATCAGGAATCATCTTCAACCTGTCATCAAATTCAAACGACATGGACTTCTAAGTACTGGTGTCTTGTTGCAACATCACAATGCTCGGCCCCTTACTGCTTGTGCAGTGGTTGCAACTATACAAGACCTGCACTTTGAATGTTTTTTACATCCGCCATATTCGCCAGACCTTGCTCCGAGTTATTACCACATCTTTGGACTACTCAAAGATGCGGTGGGAGGAAAGACTTTCTGGTACAATGAAGAGTGCAGTAGGTGGTTGGTGCATGAGTGAGTGGCTGCACACGTGACCGAAATAAAAAAAAATTCTACAGGAATCTATGCACTTCATAAGTGCTGGAGGACTTATATTGCACAAAATGGAGATTACATTGAAAAATTATACACATATATGGTACAAAAATCTGACACACACACAACTTCAAGATTTCTAAGAGGAAGGTCAGAAAAAGTTCAGTGTCAAACTATCCATTTATAAAAAATAAATTAAATTATAGATACGAAAGCCAGATTTGTGAAGCATTGGAACAAACAGAATTGACCTTTGGACATAAGCAGAGTAATGAAGGGGGGGGGGACCTGAGGTGGTGTTCAAAATATGACTGAACCAAATAAGTTCAAGTTCATTTTATTCTACTGGTTGAAATAAGTATATTAGAAAGAAAAAATCCATTTACTGGATTAAAAATAACCTGTCACAAGCATGACCTTGAACAAATTGCTCTTTAACAATTTTACGCATTTTTACCTCAATCAGCAACATGAAGTGGTTGGGGGTTGCATCACCCATGTATCTGTTAACACTTGGGAGTGCTGACATTTTTTCAGACCCTGTTTAAGTGGAGGTGAGAATAACATGTGTCACAATCCAAAAATAATGAAATAACATGAGACAACAGAGAATACACATTTAGTCATTTACAAAAAGTATAGTAAAAAAACTGTTAATTTCAAACTGTATTACCAATTCAATGCATATAAACACAATAACTGCCTTTAAATAATCATAATCTAAGAAAGGAGAAAAATATGTGGCACATCTAATAATATATGCATTAAAATTATCACAATTAAATTTTACCATTAATACTGTTTGTACATCACAAATGAAATGAATACAATTATTAATGATCAATATCAACCAGAGCTTCAACAGTCATACACCACTAAATTCCCACAGTTCAGCACAAGCTTTTTCAGTCCATGGCTTTGGAAAGAATACCATTTACAATGAGGCACAAACAATGCTTGCAGCTTAATCCTCTATAATACATATATCTATGGATGGAGTGCACTTCCACACATGACTACTATGATCACTGTCCAGAGAAAGACGCTGATGAGATACACCTTTGTCCATAGACCTCAACTCTTGGCTCTGGTTTTGAGTAGCAGCTGCACGAGGCCAGATTCCCTGGTGTTCCTTGCTGCTACATTGGATGTCCAATTTATATATACCAGTATGGAAGAAAACAAACCCACAATCATGGCAAAAATCTTCATGAGCCAAAATCTAGGCAGAAGAAAAATTATTGTATGAGCCATTGCATCAATAACAAATAAACCTCAATATCCCATCTTAAATTATTTTGCAAAGACAATATTAAATGTTAACACAGCTTATGTTTTTAATAAAATTATAAAAATTAAAAACTTTTTCATTCGTACTTACACAGTATTTAAACTACAACTGCTGCTATATTTTAAAAACATAATTAACAAGGTTTTTCTGTCTTAAGCGGAGATTTATTTTGCCTGAATCAGTGTTTTAACCAATTACTACATTTAAAAAAAGTATATATAAAATACAAAATCATTAAATTTACCCAAATTATCTGAAACTTATTTTAGGAAACCCTTGTGTTTTCTAACATGCGTCAGTTGGCTCTCTTCTTCCATAAAATGGAGATTTCTCATTTTTAGAGCACTTTCCATGAAGTGTGCTAGAATTGCAAACATATTTTTCATAATATAATGAAATTATATAATGATTATTTGTAATACAATGTTGCATCAGTTTTGAATTTACATAAGGCCATAAGTGGAAATTTTCCCCCAAAGTTCAAGGGTAAAAATTATCCCAAATAAACTTTTGCTCAAAAAGAAAATCCATTTATTGGTACATTTATTAGAATCTTATGTTATAATTTTTCGGACCTGAAATTATCATGATTTCATTTATCATTCTCTGATTCTAAAAACTTATGGTCCATGTTCTTCTTTTCAAAGTTAGAAAAAAAAAAAAAAAATCCAATCACCCCTTCAACTTCTTTTTTTGGCAGGAGGTTATAAATCACAATTTTTTTTACAAAAAACACAAGAAATACTCCTCCCATTCCTTCTTCTTTCCTTGCAGTGTGATGCAAGGTGTGTTGCAAGAAGCCTGTTTTTTTTTGTGTGTGTGGTTTGTTTGAGGGTTACTGACCACTGTGAGCAACTCAATGAGCAGTCGCCTGTCCCTACTTTAGGGACACGATTCCAGGAAAGGGGAGAGAACCAGTGCCATAAGACAAACGCAACATCCATCACTTACTGGGATTTGAACTCAGATCCTTCTTATTTTTGCATATTGAAATGTCTGGTAAATCTGTTGGGTATGAGTGCCTTTCACTTAGTTTAGCAAATAGATATTATTATAACAATGCAATATGTATGGCTGAATTAAAAAGGTAACTACTGCTTCACTGCTATGGTTTTATTAGAGTACCTTAGTACTGTGGAAATCTGTAAATGTAGTGTTCTAAAATATTGCAGGAACACCTATAAAAAATAATTAAAAAATAGTTCGCAAGTCAAGCTTCATGGCAAAACACTGAACCATGAATTGTTCATCGCAGAAATTGAAAATGACATCCACTGAGGAAATGGTTAACTGTGTGGCATTAATGATGGATAGGGTAGGAGAGAACCATAGGTATTACATGCCTTTGGACATTTTTTCCTTAATCGTCTTATGACCGGGACATTATAGCAATGGATGTTGGATGTCTTTAGGATGGTTTCACCTGATATACAGGAATAAGTTTGTGTGGAATTAGAACACAGCTTAGATGCTAAGCAAACTGAGAGTGGTGCTCACATTGAAATTCATTAACACACTGAATTAAATGAAAAATAATAATTTCTGCTTTACATTATGTTACAAAGCACTAACACATATCTCTGCAACAGTTTTTATTTTTTTTTAAATCAATTTTGAAACCATGTACATACACATGTGTATTTGTAGAATATCTACACTACTGTTTGTAAAAATTGCAACACCAAGGAAGAATTACACTACTTAAAGGAAATTCATATCACAGATTCCTCATGTTACACGAGAAAACTGATTACATTTGTACAGCTATACAAGATTTTTTGCTTCAAAACTCAGCATCATGTGAAGCCACCTCAAGCAACAATAACAACTTCGTCATGGCACAGCAGTGAATGGAAGATATTTTTTATATCATCCTGGGGAATAGCCCGTCAGGCTGCTTCTATGAAAGACCAGAGTTCATTTGACGTGACTGATGGAGGCACTTGACAGGCCAGTCGCTTATCTACCACATTCCAGACATGTTCAATGGGGGACGTATCTGCCGAACATGCAGGCCAGGAAAGAAGAGGTCAGGGTTCGTACATTTTTGTGGGAAAAAACTCAAGGACTTTTCAGAACATATACATAAAAATTCCAGGATGATTATTATGCTTCACAGTATCATGGTCAATTTTTTAAAAAGTAATTTCGGTTTTAAGTAATAAAAATGAAAGATTTAAATGGATGAGTGTGCTTTTTTACTCATTACATTTATTTTTAATGTTTTTAATTGGAGAATTACCCAATAATGCCAAACTGAATCATGGTGGTGCAATTACCACAAGGCCTATCAGAAAATATTTTCCCTCAATCTGAAAATGATTAATTTAATCAATCATTTTAGCTGAATCACTATTCTGCACTATCTTCCCATGTAAACAGTCTATTATTGATAACGATTGAAATTATTATAAAATAAAGCAAAGGCAGATCCAGAATTTAAACTTGGAGAGGGCACACGGACAGTCACTCATAGGACAAGGCTATTTCAACAATGTCCCTTCATTCTCTCCCAAACTTTGCATACATTTCACACATATTATTAAAAGTTTTTGCAATTCCATACAGCCAAAAATTTAACAAGACTATATTCACATAGACTAAGGTAATTAAGCATTTTTTTGTTGTCTGTACCATAGTAGGTTTGAGACTGGCATACTTAATTTTAATATCCCTATTGGTTTTACAATACAAACCTTATGATTATTTAAAAAAACTAAATATTTGAATTTGCACTTCTCACATAACTAAATTTCATACTTCATCATTTCAATCAGGTGCAATTTTTTACTAAAAACAATGAATTCATCTGAAAAATATTTTATTCATTTTTTGATGAAAAATAAATTTGCTAAAATGTCTTACATCTTTGATGAAGATCTTGTCACTACCAATAACAGCTCGTTTTGTTTCCAATCTGTAATTATGGTGGCCATTTTGATGGTCCTGGTATCCTCGTATACACAAGTGTAAGGAATGGAGAGCAATATCTATCAATTCATCAATACAAGAAACAATTATTTACCTGAATACAAAATACACAGACAACAGATTACTTCATCAGTCACAGTGAGTAAACTGTACTATAAATAAAAAATCTGCAACCAACCAACCAACACTCACTCACTCTCTCTCTCTCTCTCTCTCTCTCTCTCTCTCTCTCTCTCACACACACACACACACACACACACACACACACACACACACACACACACACACACACACACACACACACACACACACACACACACACACACACACACACACACACACACACACACACACACAAGAAGTTTAAAAATGCCAAAACAGACACCAAATTTCAGAAAACTGCACAAAAAAATTCATTTGCTGTTTATAACTTAAAAACATCAAGAACAGAGACCCAGAAACAAAACAAATGCACAACATACAAAAAAACAAATGCATTGCATACATAAAATAAAGCAACAATTAACACCAGCTGAACACAAATATCCTCCTCCAAATGTTTGTATTATTCACCACAAGATCTGCTGTCTTCAAAAACAGCTACAGCTAGTCACTAACTGTTCATTCCACATTAATGCATCTAGTTTATCCTCCTGCACTTAAAAAGTAACACCAGTTGAGCAATCTTTCACCTTGCATCCAGCACATATAATCAAATCAATATATTTTCATCCACTTTCTGTTCTATAGAAATGTCCATTTATGGTACTATACATGCAATATAAATTTTAGACTTACATCTCCATGGCTAATAATGAAGCAATAAATTTAATGCACGATTTATTACATACTAAACTTTAGGAATAGTAAGATAACTTTCGGCTGAAACGCCAGCCTTGTTCACACAGAAGCAAAGTAGTTTGCTTTTAAAGTTTTAACACCAGCCTTGTTCACACTAAAAGCAAAGCAGTTTGCTCCTAGTGTGAACAAGGCTGGCATTTTAGCCGAAGGATCTTACTATTTTTAAAGTTTAGTACGTAACAAATCATGCATGAAATTTTTTGCTTCATTATTGGTTTCTTCATATTACATGAAATGGCCTTTCTACCAAACACCATGGCTATTTTTTTTCTACCACATAAATCATTCTTATCCCCCCCCCCACTCCCCAGATTAGAATCAGCTACTTCTTGGTGAAATCATTTTCTTTGTACCCAACTCTCACTATCGTGCGACTCGGTAGTCTAAATTTAGGATTGTGTATAGCAAAGTGCATTTGCTATCTAGCTTATTTCTACATGAAAACTGACCTGTATAACTAATTATCTTTTTCTTAAGAAGTGACTGCATTCAGTGATGTCTAATTTCTCACCCAGTTGTACTAACATATCAAGAGAGGCCAGTCCCAACTCCAGAACCATTTTCTCAATCAATCCTCTCACTAAATTCGAGATTTGACTCAGAACCACTAACTTAAACAATTAGTTTCAACATGTATCCTAATTTCAAATTCTTTACAACATTGATTAATAAGATTACACTGTAAGGCAGTCAAAAAAATAAAAAACCCATCAAGATCACACTCCACAAACATAGGATCAGTGGTGTGATGTGGTGTGTGTGTGTCTGTCCATGGGTAAGCTCCACAAGAAAAATTTCCTTTAACTGGAAAAATCGATATTAGTAGCCATTCCCAAGATTTTCTGAATGCAAAATGTTATCTACTACAATAGTTAAGTAACTGAGTAACACATTACAGCCTTCCATATCTGTTTACTAGAGCACACTGAATACCATGTGGGTCGGAGAGGTGACTCTCATCAACTCGTCATCTTAGCAGCCTTGTTGAAGCTTCAGAGAACAGTAATAAATGAACAGATGTGCGCTGAACTTTTGAGGCATGGTCACTTTTCTGTTTAACAGTAACAATTTTGCATTCATATTGTCCAACAGTGAGCGGCTGATTTTCATTTGTGGAATTAAGATGTAGAGTTCACTCATGTAAGTAAAAAGAACACAGTGGACTTTTTATTGGAAACCCTTTTTAGTTTATTAGAGGATGAAGAAAAAAACAACATTAAAGACTTGGAAAAACATAAGAATCAGTCAAGAACTTTTACTGTGAAGTGGTATAGCAAAATATCCTGGTTAACTGGGAGCAAAATCAAACATTTTGTTTTGTTTCTACTGTTTTTTATTTGGTGGTGATGTAAGCAAGACCCTACATTGAATAAGAGACTTGCAGCATCTTTTTGAATGAATTAAAACTCACAGACAGACATCTCAACACATGTCAAATTGTGTAAAATTTAAATTACGAGTATTTGGCAAAGTAGATATAAGAACACATCTTGATGAAGGGTTTTACGCTTTCCATTAAGAGTTCATAATGAACTGGTTGCCAAAAATTAATAAGTTTTAAATAGAACTTATTGACTGTCTAAAATTTTGTGGAAGTAATAAACTTGCTTTGAGAGGTCATAATGAATCTGAAGGTTCTCTTAACAGAAGCATGTTTCTCAATTTAGTTAGTGAAATTTCCAAATTGGACAGTCAGTTGAACGAACATTTAGAAAATTCAAAAATTTCAAAAAATACCTTTGCCACAATACAAAATTAATTGTTGAACTGTATATACGATGTTTACAGAGATTGTCTTCAGGAAGTTGTCACTGCAGCAATGTTTGTATCCATTGAAACTGATAAAACAGCAGACATATCTAATAAATTGCAGCTTGTAGTAATTCTGCATTTTGTCCGCTGTATGAAAATGGTTGAGCATTTTCCTAGCTTTTCACACAAATAAAAGACAGATCTGATGCTGTACCATTTAAAAGAAATTAATTTCTCAAATTTTGATGGAGCTGCAGTAATGGGTGGTGAACTCAGCGGTGTTGAGAAACTTGTCAGAGACATTTATTCTCATGCCTACTTTTTATACGGCAACACACACCAGCTTAACTTAATTATGCAACAGGTTTGCTCTACAGCTACTCCAGTGAGAATATCCTTTGCAAATCTGATGGCATATTCGACCTTCTCAGCATCGAGAAAAAGAACTGACTTATTACAAAAAGAGTATCAACAGCAATTACTATGTGCTGTTATAAATTGATGGAATTTTCAGAGTAGAGCTATCCAAACTGTTTATCATGCAAAATAATCATTAATGACGTGTTTTGAAAAAATCTGTGAGAACGTGGCCTAATAAAATTTCTTGAAGATACAGAATTTTCTTCAAGTTTTTCAGTGAAATTATGCCTTACATTGATATATTTTATAATATTTTACAGAAAAAGATTTCAGCACATCTGTTTCTGTAAACCATCATCTTCAGAACTTCTAAAAATTTGTTAATGTTGATCTGTCTTCTGGGTCGAAAAGAAGAAAGCAGTATAACATAACAGTCTGTGCAGTAGAGTGCAGAGACTTAATTTTGAAACAGGCACAATACAGATTTGGGGCAATTGAACACCTAGAATGTTTCAATTTAGTTGATCCTTCAAAATTTACTTAATTTGAGAAAACATTTCCTAGTGATGCAGTACGAAGCTGCACAAATTGCTATCCTTTCATTTAACAGCAAAAAATTTGAAACTGAACTCAAACCTTTTTACCGCAGCACAGAATTCAAAGATTCCAAGTCAATTGGCAATTTGTACAAGTTTTCAACAGAAAATGACTTACAGACTGATTTTTCAGATGCAATAAAAATTCTAAACATAGCCCTAACTTCTCCCATTGTGACAGCTGAACCTGAAAGATGTTTCAGTACTTTAAAGCATGTAAAAACTTGCTTATGTAACACAATGGGGCAAGAACGGTTAAATGCCTTAACTGTTTTATCTGCTGAAAAAAGTTAATTTCTTCAGAAATTGACAATTTTAACACAAAAGTTATTCAGAAGTTCACCAAACAAACAAACAAAAAAAAAAAAAAAAAAAAAACAGGAGAGCTCAGTTCCTTTGTAAGTGAGGTATTACAAAAAACCTAAACATTTATTTTATGTTACACAGCACTGCATATAATAAATAAAATTTCTGCCTAATTCTATGACGACAAGTACGATATCAGCAGGTGGCATTTGGAAACCTCACAATCCACTGAAATTACATTTCACAGTACGGAAGAAGGTTGAGAGCAATTTTAAAAATATTCAGCCTTGGATAAATTTTAGGTCACCTTATGCCACTATATATGATAGAGTATTCAGTAACTGAAACATCTGCTAAAACACACACACATGAAACCAGAAACCGAGCATGGTAACTTCCTTAATTACTATCACAACTTTAGAAAATTTTCCTTCTCTTCCCTCTAGTTTTCTACAGATTATTGACATGTGCTACATCTACTGAGGATGAATTAGGGTTACTATGTAGTAGTACTGTATTCAGGATGTTAAAACTCATGGAAATCAAGAAGAGTTTGTGATAGGATAGTGAGCTTAGGGTTTAAAACTTTAGATTCAGAGCTTTACATGAAACATATCACTAGCATTAGATTCACCCTTCTACCTACTAGACTAAACAGAGAGAGAGTTACTAGCGAAATGATTCAGTAAAAAGAAGTTTTCTTTTCCAGTTTTTTTTTTTTCAGCGATAGAACTGTTTTTGTTTTTTTTAACCATGAAGGACCTTTTTTTGTTAGAGTTTAAAGAGCATGTGGTTAAAATAAATGTTACAGTGCTACATGTAGACACTTGACAATCTGCATAAAGCCATAAAGAATAAGTGCCTTCAAATGTTTCTGTATGGAGAGATTATTCTTCATGACAATGCACACTCACATATTGGCAGAAGTGTTCAGGATGTGTTTGCGAAGAAAAGGTGGGAGATTCTTGCCCACCCAGCTTACAGCCCTGATTTGTCACCATGTGGCTTTCACTTGTTTGAATCCTTAAAAAAAATCACAAAAGAAGTGCTGATTCTTCACAGATGATGAAGTAAAGGCTGTGGTGTTCAAATGGGTGATGAACAGATGAATCCACACACAATTATCTTATAACCCTACCTACACTCAAAGGTTCTTTTTAGTATCTGGTAGTCAACTGCTGATGTGAGGACTGTTGTGGACATTCACAAAGATCGAATTCAACAATAGTAAAAGAAACTAGTAAAACAGAACAGCTCTCACAGGTCACTAGGGTGGAAAGACACCATACTGTATATTTTCTAGTGAGCTGTGCAGCAAAGTAATTTAAGCTATGTATGCTGGCAGTAAAGCATGTGTAAACAGTGTTTTATCAAACTGGTTTTCCATTGATGCTGGAATCAGAAAAGACTTTATAATATAGCCATAGCTCTTCAATATACAGTATTTATGCATGCATGCATATGTGGGATGCCAAAATAGACTGTACTGGGTTATGTTGGTGACAGGACTGTCATCAGCATAGCCCAGCTCAAAAACCATGACTTTGGCTTTTACTTTATTTATACTTAGTTTGAATTTCATACATACGGTACTTTGTTCATCCTGAACAACATACTCTACAATTCACTTCAGACAACAAAAGTGAGTTGATGAATATGTTGTTCAGGATGAACAAAGTACAGTATGTATGAAATTCAAACTACGTTTAAACTAAGTATAAATAAAGTAAAAATCGAGGTCATGGTTTTTGAGCAAGGAACCGTTAGTACTGAATGCAAGATCAGTCTAAATGGTACACAAACAAGATGAATGAGTTTGTGGCTTTAGGAAGCATGTCTCACAGACAGCCTAAATGATGAAATAAAACAAGTTAGTAAAATCATGCAATGCATTGATTATGATACACTTTCCAACATACTAGAAATCATTACTCAAGTTATTACTGAAATTATGAGGAAAATGGCTGTGGAATAAATCTCGGTCCTGTGCCCTGACCTTTAATCCCATTTCGATGATATTCAACAGAACTGGTTCAATATAACTCCGAAATAACATGATAAAGATTTGTCGCAATCGAAGCATTTTCACGTAAGTTCTGATGCATAAGGACTATGGAATAGAACCTGCTCCTCTGTCCTAACCTTTGACCCATTTCGCCCATTTTAAATAGGATTCGTCTCCAGGCAGATCCCTACAACATATTAACATTTCATCCAAATCGAAAGATTTTTACGTAAGTTATGACGCATAATGGCGATGGAAGTGATTCCTCCTATGTCCTGACCTTTGACCCCCATTTCACCAATTTTCAATAGGGTTTGTCCCCAGGTGATCCCCTATCACATACTAAAATTTAATCAAAATCAAACCTTTTTTACATTAGTTATGACGCATAAGAGCAGTGGAATGGATCCTGCTCCTATGTGCTGACCTTTGACTCCATTTTGTTCACTTTCATTAATAGGGTTCCTTCCCAGGTGTTCCCCTACCACATTTCATCGAAATCGAACCATTTTTATGCGAGTTATCGTGTGGACGAAGATACGCACACAACGCGTGACGTAATGAGGCAGATGGGAATCGCGACCATTTGCTCGCCAGACTGTAACGTCATAAAACTTTAATAGGATCTGCATACAATGCGTGACCGCGTGCTAACATCTAATCGGATGCCGCCATGACATTACACTAAAAATGTGGTAATTCAGGGTGGTTATTAACCCACTAAACGAATTTTCCTAAAGTCGAGATCAAGCTAAATCGATTTCTAGTACAAGAAAACGGTAGGTTAACGACTTTCATCAAAATCCTTACAGCCGTTTTCAAAATAAAATTTACATACATACAAGAATTACTCCTTTAAGGTGAACGTCAAGTAATTTTGCTTCCTGTACTTCGAATGGAAAAATTTCTGTACACATTTTCTTCCCAATTAATGCGTTCCCAAGGATGAAAATTTTAACATCGATTAAAATATCTTCATTTTATAACTTGCAATACTTAATATTTTCTAAAACATAACCATACTTATGTAATCCAACATTTGTTTGTCTACTGACGTCATGAAAGTACAGGTCGCGCCATCCTTTTTCTGGTTTCAACACCACCAAAGGAAAAGTTATTTATTTTTAACATAATTATGGTTTAGAAACTACACTGGCGGAAAGTGAAAAAAGAACACCAAGAAGGAGACGTCTGATACCAACGAAATTTATACAGCATAATAACGGAATACAGAGGATAACGTGATCAAAACATTGTGGCAAAATACAGCTGTATTTGCTGGTAAACTGAAAAATAACGTTTCCATGTAACATGGTTAGTACGAGGTTGAACCGCCATGAACTGCGTCACACTGCGCAATTCTGGCATGGAGTCTGTCGTACAGATGTTGGATATAAGTTTGGGGTATTGAGTTCCAAGCATCCTCAACCTGGACGCGTAAATCGGGGATGGTCGTGGCTGGCCATGGAGCCCGGATAAGTCGTTGTCCCACAAAATTCCACACGTGCTCAATGGGGGACAAATCCGGAGAACGTGCACGCCATGGAAGTTGTCTCACACCCTGAAGTGCATGTTTCATTGCACGTGCCGTGTTTGGGTGTGCGTTATCTTGCTGGAAAACACCACGATGGACCGACCTTACAAATGGCACAACAACGGGCTGAATGATGTTGTTGATGTAGGAGGTGCTGTTTAATGTACCCGGTACAAACACTAGTTGTGTACGGGAGTGAAAGCTGATCGCTCCCCACACCAGGAGGCCAGGTGTAGGCCCTGTGTGTCGTTGGCGGATGGAAAAAGGGTTAAGACGCTCCCCTGAGCGTCTGCGAACACGCATACGGCCATTGGAGGCTCCCAAGCAGTATCTGCTTTCTTTGCTGAACACGACAGATCGCCATTGCGTTCTCCAGTGCAGACATTGGCGACACCACTGCAGCCGTTCCTGACGGTGAGCTGGAGTCAGAGGTACACATGCACGTAGTCCTGCATCCAGTAGACGGTTGCGGATTGTTCGCACAGTCACCTCAGGTGCAACGGCAGCTCGGATTTGCGTCGCAGTGGATGTTCTGCTTGACAATGCCGCTCTTCTTATGCGTCGATCGGTCAGCTCATCAGTGCGTCTGTGACTCCCGGCTCCACTTCTTCTCATGTGGGAATGTTCCTCGGACCATCTACACCACCATCGTATCACCACCGATACTTCTCGTCCAATTCGCTCCGCAATACGACCACCCGGCCTCGCGGAGTCCGACTAGACGACCTCGCTCAAAGTCCGATAACTGCTGAAATCCTACACGTCTTCCATGTCCAGGCATTGCAGCTCATTCAGGGTCTTCGCAGTGTCTGTACGCCGACGACTGATTACATTCACTTCACCATACTCCTTAAATACCACCGACGATAATTTGCATATTATGCCGTGCTGTGGCGTAAGCGCTCACCGGTTGGTCCCAAAATTAACATCACACCTATGTAAACCTGACCCCCATTAACATATGCAAATGTCATGATCGTCCGCCAATTCCTTCTTGGTGTTCTTTTTCACTTTCTGCCAGTGTATTAAGTATTCCAAGAGATAATAAGAAGTTATTTTAATCGATGTTCAAATTTTCATCCTTGGAGACACATGAATTGTGAAGGAAATGTGTACAAAAGTTTTTCCATTGGAAGTATAGGAAGCAAAATTACTTGACGTCCACCTTAATAATATGGGATAAGAGCGATGGAATGGATCGCATTCCTATGTCCTGACCTTTTACCCCATTTCGTCCATTTTCAATAGGATTCGTCCCCAGGTGGTCCCCTGCCACATACCGAAATTTCATCGAAATCGAACTATTTTTACGCACGTTATGACGCATAAAGGCAATGGAATGCATCACGCTCTTATGTTCTGACCTTTGACCCCAATTCACCCAATTGGAATAGGGTTCGTCTCCAGGTGGTCCCTTACCACACAGTCAAATTTAATTGAAATCGAACCATATTTACGCAAGTTATGACGTATAAGTGCAATGGAATAGATCCCGCTCCTATGTCGTGACCTTTGACCCCATTTGTCCCATTTTCAATAGGGTTCGTTCCTGGGTGCTCCCCTACCACATACTAAAATTTCATCGAAATTGAACCATTTTTACGCCAGTTATCGTGCGGACAGACAAAGCTGGAGCATATACGCTTCTTCAACCTACGATTGGAAAGCGTAAAAAAGAAGGGAATGTAGCTTTGAAAATCATAGCAAGTTTAGTAAGATTTCATAGGACTCATAGGTTGTCCAGAAAGTCCCAAATAGCAGGAACAGGCTGTCAAGAAAGTCCCAGCAACATAGTAGGAACAGTGCATGAAAAT
The DNA here is from genome assembly GCA_039090855.1 of Macrothele yani. Taxonomy (NCBI): domain Eukaryota; kingdom Metazoa; phylum Arthropoda; class Arachnida; order Araneae; family Macrothelidae; genus Macrothele; species Macrothele yani. Next base: position 58,924,036 of record CM076997.1, on the reverse strand, counting down.
GCATTTGTTCATACTCTAATGTATGGTAGTGAAACTTTGGTATTGAAGAAGATACACGGGAGTCATTTGTGTGCTGGAAAGATGTATTACATATGAGAGTTTTATGGCAAGACATGTTCTGCTCATGTGAGTGTGTTGTAGGTGTGTAAACGGGAAGCAAATTGTTGTCAGCAGGGTGGAGACATATTTTAAGGTGGTTTCACCAAATTGAAAGAATTAGTGATGATGTGCTAAGAGAATTTATTTAGCCAAGTGAGAGGATAGAAAGGTAGAGGAAATGAGAAAAAAATCATAAGAGAACAATATTTAGAAATGCCTGCAAAATAAAAAGGTAATGAATATGAAGTACAAAAGGTCTAATGTGAGATGGATATAATATGAAGTAGAAGTACAAAAGGTCTAATTGTGAGATGGATATCAGTAAAGCTTGAGTTTGGTTCCACGAATGCTGTAAATGAAGGCATCAGATTCATTATAAATCATCATAAATCACTTTGTCTTGGTAAATTATCTAGCTAGATATCAGTAAAGCTTGAGTTTGGTTGCAGGAATGCTGTAAATGAATACATCTGATCCATTATAAATCACCATCAATCACTTTGTCTTGGTAAATTACACAGGTCTGCAAAAAAATATTTTTTCAGCTGCATGGGATGTTTTTGGTAAATATTATGTTTTCGAGTGTGCTGAATCCAAAAATGACCTCCATTTCCCTCCATCACATACATTTTTTTTTTGCAAAATACAAAGTGTTTGCATAAAAAAGCATAACAATAATGAGAAAACCACCATTTCATTACAATGAACTAAAATATTTCTTATAATAAACAATAAATTTCTTCATGAAATGTACTTAACATTCCGTGTTCATTCTTTTTGCCTATGAAACCTTTTCATCTTCTCTTTGATACTTCTCCGAACACGCTTCCACTTTCTGTTTCCCGCTTGAGCATCCAACAATAGTCAGCTAGCATATTGACGTCCCATCGTTCTTGGTAGTGCCTCTCGGCATCACGGACATCCTGGTGAAATCTTTCACCCTGCTCTTCACTAAGGGCTCCCAAGTTTTCGGGAAAATAGTCGACATGGGAGTGTAAGAAATGAACTTTTAAGCTCATCTTGCATCCTTGAGCTTTATACGCAGCCAACATGCGTTGTACAATGGTTTTGTAGTGAGAGTCTTTAGTATTACCCAAAAACCTGTGCACTACGCCTTTGAAATAGTCCCACGCTTCTTTTTCTTTTTCTCCCATTGTTTCTGAAAAGAGGGGATCGGATAACAGTTTTCATATGTCGGGGCCAGTAAAAAACCCCTTTTTCAACTTGGCTTCTGACAGTTTTGGGAACTTGGAACACAGATATCTGAAACATTCCCCATCTTTTGGCAGTGATTTCACAAACTGCTTCATAAGCCCCAATTTAATATGAAGAGGTGGTAATAAAACCTTTTCAGGAGGAACCAAGGTTGTATTAATGACTTCATTTTCGCCGGGGATTAAGGCGTCTCGAAGTGGCCAGTCAGTTTTTGTCCAATGGAGATCTCTGGCTTGACTGTCCCACAAGCAAAGGAAGCAGGGATATTTCGTATAACCTGCCTGCTGGCCCAACAACACTGTTAGTATTTTGAAGTCACCACAAAGCATCCAGTGATGTTCTTGATATTTTATTTTCTTAAGAATCATTACCACATCATTATAGTTTTCCTCCAAATGCACCGAGTATCCTACAGGAAGTGATACAAATTTATTCCCATTGAAGAATGTTCACTCACTAAACACTCAACTCAAGAGGACTGTATTATCAAAAATGAGCTCTATGAGCTACTTTAATGTCACCATAATTAATGATCACTCACTCTATACATTTCCATAAGAAATTCTAACTCGAAGAACGAACAAAAAGAACCTCACAACCATTAACAACCGCTGCTACTATCATAATAAATAAACAAACTCTCATCACAGCACGAGAGCAAATATGAGACATAGCTGTGTTGCCATCAATTGGCTACAAATAACAATAAGAAATTAAATATCTTATATTACTCCCACCTTGGAAGCTCAAGCTTTCAACACATAAAGTAATACAATCACTTTCAACATTATAAATTAAACACAATATGCTGAACATTACAATTATAAATATAATCTATACATACTGTGAACATGTGGCTACAGCAAATACAACCAATTACTAATATTGTGAAAAGTTTAGTTGACTCGAGAGAAAAGATCTGGGTACTTGTAACAAGGTTCTTTGTCTTCATTACTATAACATGCTTCTTGAACATGTCTATCACTTACTTCAGTCTGAATTCTCATGGAATTTCGAGAATAACTTACAGTCAATCTAACGGTAATGGACACAGTTTAACTATGGGTCTTTTGAGAATTCCGGAATCAGTTCGAATAGTCACCACTCGCACCTTGTCATCACTGCCGGGATGTGTTTCTATAACTCTGGCAAGTTTCCAATGCAATGTAGGCATCAGTTCGTTTTTGATCAGCACAAGATCACCCACTGTAAGATCCGGTCTAGAAGTGCACCATTTAGGCCTAAGTTGAAGTTGTGTAAGGTATCCTAACCTCCATCGTCTCCAAAACTGCTGAACTAAGCGTTGGATCAATTCCCATCTCTTAAGGCGAGAAATAGGAACTGCAGTGAGATCTAACTCAGGGAGAGCTGTCAAGGGAGCTCCCACCAAGAAGTGTCCAGGCGTCAAGGCATCCAGATCATTAGGGTCTCCAGAAATGGGACACAGAGGCCTAGAATTAAGGCAAGCCTCAACTTGCGCTGAAAGTGTGAGGAACTCCTCTAGAGAGCAACAAGCATTGCCCACTGTCCGTTTAAGGTGGAACTTCATTGCCTTTACTCCAGCCTCCCAAAGACCACCAAAATGAGGCGCTGAAGGAGGGTTAAAATTCCACTTGATGCCTTCGGAAGAGGAAAAGGTAGCAATGCTGTTGTCATCGGTTGCATTGAGCACTTGCTTAAGAACACGACGCAAATCACGATCTGCACCAACGAAATTCGTGGCGCAGTCACTAAATATCTCACTAGGCTTACCTCGACGTGCAATAAATCTCTTAAGTGCTGCAATGAATGCGTCAGTAGTAAGGTCTCCAACAATTTCCAGATGAATTGCTCTCGTTGAGAAACACATGAAGACTGCAATGTAAATCTTGAAAAGCTTTTTTCCTTGTGCCACTCTTTCTCTGCATTGGAAGGGACCTGCAAAGTCTAGACCCGTCACATGAAATACTCTAGAGGGAGTTACTCTCTTTGAGGGCAAGTTATCCATAAGCTGAGTAGCTGGAGTAGCAGAATGACGAAAGCATGTCACACAACGACGCACAAATCTTCGCGTGACATCTCTGCCGCAGAGAATCCAAAAATTTTGTCGGATGACAGCAAGTAGAAGTCGAGCTCTTGCATGGAGGCGAGTGTGATGATAATACTTCACAACTAACTTTGTTATGTGATGCTTTCTAGGTAGAAGTATTGGGTGTTTCCACGTTATCTGCAACTGAGGCATTTCTAAGTCTTCCACCAACTCGTAAAAGACCCTCAGAGTCAACAAAAGGATTCAACGGTAGAAATTTACTTGATGACTTGATGGCTCTTCCAGCATGAAGGCATGCCAACTCATCAGCGAACTCAGAGGATTGAACGAGCTTCACTATTACATAAGTGGCCTTAAGAAGCTCATCTGTACTCAAATGGCCAAAGTTTCTTTTAGATAAAGAATTAGTACAGTTTTGTGTGAACCGCAAACACCAGGCTGTGACGCGGCACAATCTGGTCCAAGACCAAAACTTGAAAATATAGGACAGATCTGTACATTGGCTGGCAGCTGTCACATAACTCTTCCTTTCTTCTCTCAAATGTAGTTCAGAAAACAAGAACTCCTGAAGCGCATCTCCATCTGAACGCTGATGAGTTGGCATGCCTTCATGCTAAACGTTGAACACTAGTCTGCTGTAGCCAATCTGGACCTCTTAACCACGTGTCACACTGAATCAACTCCAAAGCTAAAATACCTCTAAATCTCAAGAGAATAAGGAACAATTCTTGATGAACTCTCGGACCCACCATAAGAAGGTCATTTAAGGACAGTCCCGAGGTGCTCTTGGCCAAAGTATCAAACACCACTCGGACTCTTGTAGTATTACTCAAAGGCTTCACTACACAATGATGTGGAAGATAATAACTCAGTCGTTTATAAATCTCATTTTCTGGCACTCTTTGCATATGGCCCAGGTCTTCGTATTCTCTCATAAAGGAGCAATACTGCCTGTATAATTCAGGGTTCCTTGAGAGTGAGTTCTCCAAAGAACTTTAAGCGCTTCATGGCAAGTTGCTTGAAATCGCCCAGATGTGAGGGAGGTAAGTGAAAAGGAAGCATCACAATGTATCTGCCATTCTCGTCTCTTGAATGCGTATCATGAAAATGATCTTCACATGCTTGTTCAGCCTTCGTAAAAGGACTAGCCACAGGAACGGAATCCAGTTTCCAGAAATTAGATACACAATCGTTAAGATCTACTTGAACGTGGTTTACATGAACTGTAGATAACTTCTCACGAGAAGTAGTCACTTCACCTGAAATGATCCAGCCCAGTTCTGAACGTACCGCAAAGGGTTTGCCGTCTTTTGCCTTAATGGTATCTCCCTTCAACAAGGGCAGAGAGATATTTACTCCTAGCAGTATATCAATCGCTGAAGATTTGTAAAAGTTTGGATCAGCCAAAGTCACATCAGAAAACAGTTCTGCTAAAGAGGAATCAAGTGGAGAGTGTGGCAGTTCTCCAATGATTTTGCTCAGTACAAAGGCTGAAGTTGAAAACGTAGACGTATTCTTGTAATGCGGCCTAAACTTAATCTGTGTTACTCCATTGGAATACGAGCTTGACGAACCTAAACATGTAATGGCCACTCGTGTTTTCTCTCTGCACAGGCCAAGTCTGTTTGCACAAGATTCTGAAATAAAATTTGCCTGGGAACCGGTATCTAGGAGTGCTCGACATAACTGATAATTCCCTGAGGCATCCTCAACACGAATGACTGCTGTGCATAACAGAACTTGTTGCGGCATATTAAAATCTGAAACACACGACGCAATCGTCGATGATGTTGACTCGAGTCTCTTCTCCAAAGTGGAATGTTTGGACTCTTTACTCTCAACAGTTGTAGTAGTTGGAGATATAACTTGCGTCCTAAACTCTGGTTCTCCATTACATTGCTTAACTTCATTACGAAAGCACAGTAAGGTATTATGATTTCGAGCACAAATTCTGCAAGAATATTTACTCTGGCAACGGCTCACTAGATGATTCGGTAATAAACAGTTAAAGCATAATTTTTGGTGTTTCACAAATTCTACTCTTTTCTGAACAGTCAGCCTTAAGAAAGTATTACACTTGTTCAAATGGTGATTCAATTTACAAAATAAACACCTACTCTTTACTTCCGAAACAAACGATGAAACCTTAGGTTGAACAGGCCTTCTATAAGAGATCACCTTGTCACCTCTTAACGTACGCACATGCCTCTGTATAAACTCCAACAGCTGATTTAGTTGAGGAATACTGTCTGCTTCTAAGGTTCTCTCCCACCATCCACGAGTTGTTATATCCAACTTATTCTGCACAATAAACAGCAGCAGAGTGTCGGCAACTCCTTCACACTTCAACTCAAGACTCTCTAAAGCACGAACACATTCAATAGTGCTGTCAACAATATTTAAAAGCTGAGCAGTAGACTCACTGTTGACCGCTGGCAACGAAACTAATTTCCTTATAATATTGAAGACCAACTCACGTTTATTAGAATATCGCTTTTTCAACAAATCCCACGCAACCTCGAAATTGGCATCACACAATAACAATGATTGGACGATACGAAGAGCATCTCCTCTCAGACACCCTTTCAAATACTGAAGTTTCTGTGAACCAGACAAATTATCATTCGATGACACAGACGCTGTAAACAAATCTTGGAAAGAGAGCCACTGAGTGGCATCTCCACCACTAAATATTGGAATTGACAATTCCGGCAGGCGAAGCCGCACTGATTTTTCACTCGCCGTGTTATTATTTGTCAGAAGCACAGGTCCAGACACTTTCCTCTGCAGTATTAGAGACAAATTATCAATAATTTCCTGTAGCTCCTCTGTTTCAGCTATAAATCCATCCACTTCAACCGGAGCGCAGGACTCAAAAATTCTTTCAAAAACCTCTGCTTTCTTTGACTCAATAGCTTCTAATTTCGATCTACATAATAACACTTCCGGACTAGCACTGTGCAACTGCTCAAAATCACTCGATTCAATCTTATTTCGAAGTTTTGTTAAAGACGCTTTAAATACACGTTTTTTTTTATCTTTAGTGCCTCCATAATTAGAATGTCAGCAAAAGCGCTCTAAACCTGTAAGGTAAAATCAGTCTCGAACACTCACTTGTTTTTATCACGCACTTTCAATCTCATCACCGACTTGCCGATAATCAACACCGAACATAAGATCGAATAGCAGCCACTATTTAAAACGTTCGAAAATGATTCCAGCTTCCACAATTAAAATGTTAACAAAACACTCAAAAAACTATAAGTTTAAATCGAAAAACAATAAATTTAAAAACGCCAAACCCAAATTTCCTGCTTGAACTGATCAAAAATGAAGGATGATTTGAAGTAGCAGCCACCATGTAAACGGTCGAAGGATTCCTGCTCGAACTGACCAAAAATGAAGAATGTTCGAAGTAGCAGCACCATGTAAACGGTCTAAGGTTTACGGCTTGACGGACCAAAAATGAAGAATGTTCACTCACTAAACACTCAACTCAAGAGGACTGTATTATCAAAAATTAGCTCTATGAGCTACTTTAATGTCACCATAATTAATGATCACTCACTCTATACATTTCCGTAAGAAATTCTCACTCGAAGAACGAACAAAAAGAACCTCACAACCATTAACAACCGCTGCTACTATCATAATAAATAAACAAACTCTCTTCACAGCACGAGAGCAAAAACGAGACATAGCTCTGTGTTGCCATCAATTGGCTACAAATAACAATAAGAAATTAAATATCTTACACCCATTATGCAGCAAGACTGCTTTGAGGCTTAATTTTGAGAAATCAATGAATAGGCGCCACTCAGATGAATCATATTCTATTTCAAAACACCTCATTAGCCCTTGAACATCACTACAAAAAACAAGATTTCCCTCTTTGGAGAAAAATGTAGTGAATTCTCTCTCTTGGTGCCTGTACCACGAAAATGAGGCTCCGGGAGACAGCAGGTTTTTATTTTTTAATCTTGGCCCCAGCAATTCGGCAGCATCTTTTGAAAGGCCTAAATCTCTAACCAGGTCATTGAGCTTGCTATGATAAAAAAGTTGGGGTCCCTCATCAACAGAAAAATCTGAACTAGATTCTTCCTGGGGAGGTAATGTGTTTCCGTCCTCAGAATCACTCAGAATATCATCCAAACTGGAAGGTAGGTGTGGAACTGGTATTGCAGAGCTATGAGGCACTGGACTAAGCTGAATTTAGGTTCGGGTAAGATATTTTACTTTTACTTTTTGTATTGAAACCTTTCACATCTACCGAACATAAAATAGCAGACGGTAGTGTGGTTTTGCTGTTCACGCCACATGATAGGAATGCCAAAATGAAATGAGTGTTTCTTACCCTTAAACCACAAATGGAGATCTTCCTCGCACCTTCTGCACACCTTATGAGGAGCCCAGGCTTTGTCTTGATCCCCAAGTTTCAACTTGAAGTAAGCAAAATACACTTTCTTCACGAAATCAATTATGTTTCTTTGTTGACTTTTAACAGTGTATTCACCACAAATAAAACAAAAGTTGTCAGGAGAAATAACACAACCTCTTGGAGCCATAATATATAACTAAAAACACGAGCACAGTCACGTTTGAATGCCAAATGTAAACTGAGTGTGGCTCCTCGCTGTTTGTATACACCGCATTGAGTACACACACTGACTCTCCGTACATCTAGAAGCAAACACTTTTCCTGTGGTGAAGCAGATGGAAACTAGCCTCGCTCCCTTCAAAAAGACCAGTGAAATTACACGTAAAACGTAGGTGAACACGAGAGCGAACGAGGTTATGTTGACACCTGCGCGTCTGCCGATCGTCTCTCTCTGTAGCTGAGCAGGTTAATCGGCAACACCTGCTTCTTCCTCTGGCTCGATATAAAAAAATATTCCAAAACGGCGCTGCATATAAATAAAAGAAAACAGCAAAAAGTTTCTTTTTTTCCTGTTCTTAAAGAAAAAAATTAATGCTTTCGAGGGATTCTCTAGGCACTTTTAGCCGCGAATATCCAGTAGTCATCTATATAAGCTATGCAACATAACCAAAGCAACCTAGATCCTGAACTTATTTAGCATGTTGAAACATGATCAAATCTGACAATATGCTTGTTTATACTCATTCCTAATACCCTAGAGAACGTGTATAAACATGCTCAACCCAGCCAGTAAGATTCCTCACTTTTCGCCATAAACAAATTAAACTGGTTGGGACATGATCAACCTGAGCTTCCTCACACTGCCAACACTACCCTTGCCCTGCCATCCTTCCACTGCCCCCCCCACTTTCGTTCATTTTCTCTTTGTATTTATTCTTGAGTCTCACTCTAATACATATTAAATGAAAGTAAGAAATCACTTTTGCATAGGATTTTTAGAATCAAGAATAGGATACTAGATTTCGAGTCAAATGGGAGTTTCACTCTAAATAAAACTACAAACACGAGTTTTGCAAGAAACCCTGACATGATGGAATTTTTTAGTATTTTTCCCGGTTTCAGTGAGTAAAAATCTATAAGAAACAGTATAAAAATCCTGTGCAGTTTTTTGGTTGCCGACCTGTGTTATCTAGCTTTAGAAGCTAATCTCTGAAACTCGGGAAAGAACTTAATGATATATTATTAAAATAACCAATCACTTACCTGAAAGATCATGGTCACTTTTTCCCTTTAACACTCCAAAGCACGTCAATTATCACCATGTAATGTTGTTGGCTTTCAAAGGTTGAAAGACTCCTTGCCTATGAGATTCATCCGGGGATGAAACATCGTATTTTTCCTTCTTTTTGTCATTTACTGGCCAAAAAACGCAGGTTTCTCTCTGCCATATGAGACGTAACCACAGCTCGTCATCTCCATAAAAACCTCACAAAAATACACACCATACCACTCATTCATACATTCAGTTAAAAACACTATGTACATAATTACACTATTTACATTCCCAGGCAGTTAAACCTTTGTCAACTGTGACTAAAAAAATGCTCCATCCGTTTCAAACTCCGTGCTAAACCTACTGCAAGTGTCAACCTCATTCAGCCCGTCATACACAATCCTCTAGCGCTTTAACAGGCTACTGTCATCATCAGGAGGCAGATGTGTCTCACCTGCCCATCACAGCTCAAGTGAGCAGAGCTACTGAGGTTCGGGCTCCAGTCGCAATCTCTGCATCATTTGTGTCTCTGGCGCCATCTATTGTCATTGCTACTCTCTTTTCTTTTTCCCCCTCTTAGCTGTTGTTCAATTTTTATTAAGGCCTTCCATTGTTTGTTTAAGTTGTTAGGCTCATTAATGTTGCATAATCTTGATCTGTTTTTTTCAGTTAACACTGATTCTGCAATTCTCAACTGCCTTTCGTTTTTACAGCTCTTAATAATTTTAATATCTTCAAACCTTGGACATTGGTGATTTTCCAGACAGTATTGGGTTAATGCTGTCTTAGCTTCTTTTTATTCCAATTACTTATATGCTGGTTCAATCTATACTTTAATTTGTTCTTGGTGCTGCCTATATATGACAAACGTGGTTGCTGGTTTATAGGAATTTCATATATTCCTGCTCTATCCAATTGGCTGATTTTTTCATTTTTTATTAAAAAAATTTTTACAGTAAGTACCTGATTTCCTACTTTTTTCATTTTTTATTACAAAATTTTTATAGTAAGTACCTGATTTTCAAGTAGGAAATCAGGTACTTACTATAAAATTTAAATTTGCAATAAAAATGAAAAAATCAGCCAATTGGATAGAGCAGGAATATATGAAATTCCTATAAACCAGCAACCACCTTTGTCATATATAGGCAGCACCAAGAACAAATTAAAGTATAGATTGAACCAGCATATAAGTAATTGGAATAAAAGAAGCTAAGACAGCATTAACCCAATACTGTCTGGAAAATCACCAATGTCCAAGGTTTGAAGATATTAAAATTATTAAGAGCTGTAAAAACGAAAGGCAGTTGAGAATTGCAGAATCAGTGTTAATTGAAAAAACCAGATCAAGATTATACAACATTAATGAGCCTAGCAACTTAAATGAACAATGGCAGGCCTTAATGAAAATTGAACAACAGCTAAGAGGGGGAAAAGAAAAGAGAGTAGCAATGACAATAGATGGCGCCAGAGACACAAATGATGCAGAGATTGCAACTGGAGCCCGAACCTCAATAGCTTTGCTCACTTGAGCTGTGATGGGCAGATGAGACACATCTGCCTCCTGATGATGACAGTAGCCTGTTGAAAGCGCTAGAGGATTGTGTATGACGGGCTGAATGAGGTTGACACTTGCAGTAGGTTTAGCACGGAGTTTGAAACGGATGGAGCATTTTTTTAGTCACAGTTGACAAAGGATTAACTGCTTGGGAATGTAAATAGTGTAATTATGTACATAGTGTTTTTAACTGAATGTATGAATGAGTGGTATGGTGTGTATTTTTGTGAGGTTTTTATGGAGATGACGAGCTATGGTTATGTCTCATATGGCAGAGGGGAAACCTGCATTTTCTGTCCAGTAAATAACAAAAAAATAACAAAAAGTAATAAAAAAAAAAAAAAAAAAAGGAAAAATATGATGTTTCATCCCCGGAAGAATGAATCTCATAGGCGTTGAAAGCCAACAACATTACATGATGATAATTGACGTGCTTGAAGTGTTAAAGGAAAAAGTGACCATGATCTTTCGGGTAAGTGATTGGTTATTTTAATAACCAATTTTTTTTTCACGTATGCTCTTCTTTAAGCATTAATGAATTGCACGTAAATATGCGCACTTTGCTGGTGTTTAATACCTTAAAAGTGCAAATATTATGTTAATGATAAATGATGTGCATTTATGTTCATGTGCTTTTTAATGTGAATCACAGATTATGTATAATATGTGTGTGGTTAAATGAAAGTAAACTGCACACCTACCTGAAAGATTACGGAGAGTAATACTTAAGGTAATTAGTTCACCCACAATGAAATTAAACTCTTCTTCGACTTTAAACAGTCTGCCATTGAGTGCTATTTCTAAGAGAAAAAAATATTTTGTCACATTCAATATCCAGGAATGAATTTTAAAAGTAATATCAATAAAATGTGCACAATTAAAAATTAATGCTGAATAGCACATGCTGGTTGATGGAATTTAGTAGCACAAGAACCTGATACAGCTGAAGGAGTATAACTCAAAAAGAAAGCCAGAAAACACACAACAAAACAAGGGTCTTAGGTACAAAGTTTGATCAGATAGAGGAAACAGCAAATAAGTCATTTCTGTAGCTGTTTTTGGCTTATAGAACAAGAAAAGTAATGTCCTATTTCAAATTTAAACCTGACATCCTTTAAAAAAAAAAAAGAAATACTTTGTTCCAACTTCAGTGTGAGAAGGTGCAAAAGAAAGTGCTAACACTTTTCTTTTTGTTTTGAAAAGGGCTTCTGTTATCTAATTTCAATTACAACATGCTTTTTCACAACTTAATGACCTGTTGCCAAGAAATTAGAAATAATTTTATAATACTTGAACATAATGTGTTCTTAAACTAAAGCAATACCAAAATATAAAAAATGAAGCAGTTCACATATGCTCTTCTTTAAGCATTTGATAGATACTGTATTTAGTATATACTGCTTTCATGTGTACAAGTCTCTACACAATTTCACTTGTGCAAATTTAAAAAAAATAAAATAAAAAGCAACATCAAGCTGATATGTTAAGCTAAAACATACAACCCATAAAAATTACAGAAATCTTTGCAATAACTTCACTTTTTATGATTGGATTAAAAGGATCTTTGAATATTTCCTCCTAATGATGACTTTACTTTGACAAGAATACTAAAAATTCAAGAAATGTCATTACATACACACACATGCATACAATATGCAGGCACAGACAGGCTGTTTATTATTTTTCCTTTTCATGGGCATTGAACTTACTCAAGATCAACATTATTCACAATGGGATAACCTCAAGAGAAAAAGTTTTCACCTAATTCTCACACAAACAGTACTGACCTGCCCCCTAAAACCAAAGTTAATGAATCATATGTAGTGCTGGACTGAAGCATACTACTTTGGTTTTATCACTGGGTCTTCATAACAATAACAAATGTGTTGTCCTTGTATAACACATACAAAAAAAAAAAAAAAAAAACTGCTCATGTTGTTACCAATTGGTTGGTGGACATGGGCTTGCATACATGAGACCGGCCGATGACAAAAAAAGCTGAACCTTTTAACTGGGTGGAAAATTGGGACACATGAGTGAGCAGTGTGGGCAAATTCAAATACAGCATATACAATATTTAAGATTGCACAAGCCATATGGAATTATTTTCTGTAAATTATGTAAGTAAATATTAAAGTGAAGCACATTATCATATTCACAATAGAAAAGTAGGGGATTCAGAACAAAATAAAATGAAATATTTTTAAAAATCAGATTTAAAACTTACATGTAAATCTTTACTAGCTAAATCATGAGGTGAAAAGTATTTGTCTAGGAAAGTTTGTACATTTAGTCAAGCAATTAGAAACTTGCAAGAATTAAAAACATATATCCACAGATTAGTTTTGGTCAAACATCATAGTACTAAGTCAGTCTTGTTGGCTTAGTAGCACTATAATGTATCAAATTTTTCAGAAATGAAATGTGTCCCAAGAATCATGTGTGTGGAAATAAGTTAAATTCACAGATTCTTATTAAATGATAATTGGAATATGTATTGTAATATATATTTGAATATGTACAAATGTAAAAAAAAAATGACTAGAAGTGCTATATGGTTTTTAAACAGGTTGCTTCAAAGATATTTTGTCCTTTTTTGTTGTACTTGCTTGCACAACAGTTCAAAGTTTCCTCTTGTGAGCAAGCCTGGCTTTCTTCTCAGCAAGCTGCACGACCATATTTATTTTATGTAGACTCTGCAGCTGAACAGCATCTATTGCTAACTTTTTCTTTTTGCTGATAATTCCTTTTCTTTTCCTCTTAATTTCTTTGGTGTAACATTTTTTGATGTCCTAAGATTTTGGCAGAGGTTGGCATCAACACTGCTTCTTGCAAAAAATTTTCTTTACAGAAGAAATTAACTGCAGACTTACCCTGTGCTTTAAGTTTATACTTCACAGTTTGTATAGCAGAATAGGTTTCAATGTTCATTCTTCCTGATTTTATATCTATGATTTCAACCAGCATGCTGAAAGAACTTTCAGCCGCCCCTGTGGCGCAGTGGTCTAAGCGATGGCCTCTGATCGTTCGTCCGAAAGGGGTCCCGGTGAGGCATGGATGTTGTGTTTGTCTTACGACACTGGCTCTCTCCCTTCCCTGGAACCAGTGGCCCTAAATTAGGGATGGGCGACTGCTTATAATCCATTGAGTTGCTCACAGTGGTCGTTAAACCTTCAATCAAAAAAAAAAAAAAAAAAAAAAAAGAAGAAGAACTTTCAACCCGTGGACCATGAAAGCATGATATCAAGGCTTTTACTATTTTAGATAACATAGTGTACTTGGAGAGGTTAAACACCTTTGCCCACCATGCATCAATTTTTTCAAAGTTTCTACACTTCATCAACAGGTGATGGAAGTTGTTAATCAAGCTGATACTGGTGAATTTCCAGAGCATAGCTTTCCATTTCCTCTGAATTCAATATATTTGTAAAGAACTGCGGAAGTTTTTTCAGTCTTTTTAAAGTTAGATTATGCCCCCTTGCAGAAGGATCAATAGCTGATATGTACATTAAAATTTCACTACACAATGTATAAGCTTCAGCAGCCTGGCTTAAAAAAAAATTTCACCACAATGTCATTTGATTTGCTTTCCAAAATAATACAGTCTGTTCCTGATCCAAGAATCTTTCACAGGTTTGCCTTATCAAATCTTTCACAGGTTTACCTTATCAAATCTTTCACAGGTTTACCTTGTCAAATCATTCACAGGTTTGCCTTTCAGTATCTCTTGATTTAAGAAACAAGCTAAGAAATCCAAGAATCGTTGCTTCTGCTCATCAAAAACTTTATGAATTAACAGCTCCTTTGTTTGAAATAAGCATACATATTTGTTCAAAAGAGGTACAGCTGCAACATAAAAATTTAATATAAGCAAGGTTTTCTTTGAGCATTTAAATAATTTTGCAACAATTCTAGATTTCCGCTTTCTTCCATCTTCTGTCAGATTTTTTTCGGTAATTTCTCCCTAAGCTCCTGGAACTTTAACTTTCCTTCTTTACTAATATTTTTTCTTTACATATTTTGTTTATGGCATCTATGTATATTGGTCTTTCATTAGACTACACAAATCCATAATACAGGAGCAAAAGGGCATCATGGATACGTACACTGTTTAATGCTAGATGATAGAATGACAACCACCTGTGTTGGACCATGTTCTTAATTTCAGTAAATTTTAGCCCTATAATTTCACTAATTTCAGCAAGGGCTTCACGTTGATCTGCAGACCATTTAAAGTCATTGAAGATGTCAATAAAGTATTAATCAATGTACCCTTCAAATGTTTTGTTCGCATTTTTTGCTTGCATGGCGACATGAATCTCCATCAATGTCAAGCAAGTGGGGAGATTTTCCCTGCCGAATTCTTGTTTCTAACCATGTTTTTGAGCCTCTCATGATGCATTCTTTCCATTTAGCTTTTAAACATGCAAAACAAATTCCTCTTCCTCCTCAGAAAGAAAAAAACCACAAAAGAACGGAAAACTGTGTCACGAACTTTGTTCAGAGGCTTCGAGCCGACGTAATACTGGCCTGAAGCCGTGCTTTCTTTCCACTTAGCTTTCAAACAAGCAAAACACATTCTCACACAGAAAAAGAAAAAGAAAGAAACATAGTTGCGTCACGAACTCTGTTCAGAGGCTTCGGACCGACGTTATCCTAGCCTGGTGCCGTGCTTTCTTTCCGCTAAGTTTTCAAACAAGCAAAACACATTCCTCCTCCTTAGAAAAAAAGGAGAAAAAAGAAAAGAAACAAAGGGGTGCGTCACGAACTTGGTTCAGAGGCATCGGACCAACGCAATCCCTGGCCACGGCAAAAGAAGCACGTCAGGCCTACGTAATCCTGGCCCGATGCTGCGCTTTCTTTCTACTTAGCTTTCAAACAAGCAAAACTCTTCGGAAAAGAAAAAGAAGAAAAAAGAATTTAAAAAAAGAAACAAAGAGCTGCATCACGAACTTTATTCAGAGGCTTCGGGCCGATATAATGCCAGGCCACAGTGAAAGAAGCACGCCAGGCCAACGTAATCCCGGGTCACTACGAAAGAAGCATGCCAGGCCTAGGCAATCCTGACACTGCTCTTTTTTTCTTTTGCACTCTTTCAAACAAGCAAAACAAATTTCTTCACCTTAGAAAAAAAAAAAAAAAGAAACAAAGAGCTGTGTTATGAACTTTGTTCAGAGGCTTTTACATTGATTAATTACAAAACCAGTAAAACTTTCTTAATAACAGTGAAAATCTGAATATCCCTAATTTTTCGTTAGTCATCAATAATCTCGGGGAAAATCCGTAATGGTTGGCAATTGGCATCTCTGTACATCCTCTGTAGGAAGAGGTTTCACCGCAGCTTCGATTCTCGAACGATCTCAGAAAAGCAGGAATGCATTCAAGTACATCGCAAATTACAAGAGTGAGAGTTCTTGGCAATGGCGTCATAACGATAGAGTGAGAGTGGCGATTTCCCGCAAGCCACGTAAAGGCTGTTCTTGTTGGCTGCAGCAGTTTCCCTAAAGGATGAAGTAGGAAGAGCTTAAAGCCTTCACACTGTGATGCTCAAGAGACATCCCATCCATTGTTGACAGCAGTAAATGAATTAAGCTCCTGATTCCACCCTCCAACATTTCTTCTTGCTCCCCAGCACCTGCTCCAAAAACAACACTTTCAGCTAGAAAGCGCTTAGTTCTTTACTCCACAAAAAAGCGGAATCACGGAATTCCGCTTTTTCGAGGATTTTTCTATAGAATGACGACCCCCCCCCAAACAATCCTGAAAAATTTCTCTCCATTTTTGCAATGATCTCAGGAATGACCAAAATGATGCTGAAAAAAAAAGCGGAATTCCGTGAATTTGCGGAATAATCTCATGTATGGCATTGAAAAGTTGGACTGGACAGCCTAGAGTCTTGATGTACCCACAGAGCAGAGTTTCTTAAACTGTGGGTCTCAAACTGATTTTTGGTGGGTCATCAGATACTTTTGAAGTGTGAAAATTTTATAATTATCTGAAAATAGGAAATCATGAAAAAATGGGCAAGTGAAAAAATGAATGAAAAAAATGAAATAAAATAAGGCACATAATGTATGGAAAACAGGTTTTCATGTTCATGCCTGTGGTGCTTTCCAAATACGGACAGGCAACTTGCCATAGCCCAGTAGTGTTGTCATCTAACCACAACAAAGCAAACCTGGATAGGCAACCAGCCACAGCTCAGTGCTGCCATCTAATGACTATGGCATGCATTTAACTCAAGAATCTACTGAACTCTTCCATTTCTAGACACTTCCATTGTTAGAAGTTTCCAGAAATTCCTATCTTCATATTTAAGCAGGACCGTCTTATCTTGAATTCAGTCCAGAGAGGATAAACCAAAGTTTATCCTCTCTGTGGAAACATAGGACACATAGATTACTGGTTGACAAAGAAGTTGTCAATGATGCAGAACACTGGAATTGAAGAGAGAAAAAACCCAGTAAGAACCACTGTAGATGAAATGGTCAATCAAAGAAAAGCAATTGAATTAAATGAAGAGCCTTCAACAATGAGTTCCAAGCAATCAAAATGAAGAAAAGTGTTGAGAAAATAATACAATTCCAACTACTTAAAAATCTGATTCCCGGTCAAACATCTAGTCATTACACTACGATGGGGCAGAAATAGCTTCGACCAGTGCAAATCTGAAGGTTCTCAGGTATCTATGTTCAGTTGCTTGGATTTTCCTTGTCCTGCGTAGTGTAATGACTAGCATGCTCGACTGGAAATCGGGAGTTGCGGACTCAATTCACGCTCCGGGACGACGAACATTTTTATGTTTTCTGAAGGAGGTGGTTACATGGAATACAGTGAAAATATGCCAATAATAGCATTAAAATATACTCACAAATTTAAGGTTTCAATAATGACTACATGAACCAATAATTTCATATTCTAAGTTAAATATACATCTGAATCATAAAATAACTTACCAAACTGAATGGGTGACATCAGAATAGCATCAAGCATGGTGTCGGTCCATGTGATGTCTGCAACAGATGCCTTTCCAGAAGTTTCAAGAGCAGATTAATTCTAATTAAGGAACATCAACAGGCCAACTTTTCCACAAGGCATCTGAATGTTATACATGTCACACTATACATAATAAATACACACATTCTCTTAGACTATTCAAACTTACATTAAAAAAAGAACTGTCTTTTTGGATTTAATAGGGATGACAATTTCTCAAGAACTGAACATACCCATTCTTGATTGCATATGCCAAGCCGACAAACTAGTATTTACTTAGTACAAAATGATAATTTTAATCTTTGTTTCATTAATAATTTCAAACACAATACTTCACAAAAATCATTCATCTGTACAGCAGCCATTCCCAATTGGCGGTTCAGGGGTTCACAGCAAAAATTCTGTAATGGCGTCTCCATAAAATTACAAAAAAGGTATTTTTTTAAACCACAAGTAAGCTGAAATGCATTAACAGTTTAATTATTTTTTGCAGATGTTTGGGACATGCATTCTTACATAGTCAGCATGCATGAGAGGTTGATCAGTGCTGTATCACGTTTCAATAACATATGCATGCAACAAACACCCACAGCGAGGGGAAGACTGCTTCTTGACATCACAAGATCTTGGAATAGTTTGTTCTACCTGAACCTGATGTAGAAAGAAACCAGTTAGCTTTAAGCTTGTGGAATGATCTTTCAGAATGTGCACATGCTGTTGTTGTTCACCAGAACTCTCAGAGCATCGAAAGTCTGTGCATCGTTAAGGTAGAATAGGAGTTGTAGGAGCTTGTGAAAACTTTGAACTTTAAGGTGGAAATACCTACCATTAGTAATTTTTACTGAAGTCATGGATCACTGGTTGAAGACTGGAACCATGGTAAAAACATAGCAATGGGGTGGGGGTGGTATGAAATTATTTCCTCAAATGTGCCACAAGA
Organism: Macrothele yani; assembly: GCA_039090855.1. Classification (NCBI taxonomy): domain Eukaryota; kingdom Metazoa; phylum Arthropoda; class Arachnida; order Araneae; family Macrothelidae; genus Macrothele; species Macrothele yani. The sequence goes on along the minus strand of CM076997.1, from coordinate 58,905,548 downwards.
TGTTTTCTTCTGAAATCCTGTAAAACATATTCAACTGACACAAATTCTGAAACAGTGATTAAAGATGTTAAAGATATTGGTATTACATCTGAAAAAAAAAAAACCACTGAATAGTAAATTAAATTTGGCTTTTCATTTACAGGAGGTGGGCACTATTCATGCCCACAATGTGTCATTTGCCGAGAAGTAATTGCAAACAGCAGCTTGAAACCTCCACTCTTGTCTCGTCATTTAGAAACTAAGCACCAAGGTCTAGCAAAGAAATCAGTTGATTTCTTTGCTAGACCTTAACAACACTGGGTCTTACTGAATCCGTTATACGTCTGAGGATGTTGAATTTGATTACAGAATGGGTGGGGAAAAGTACAATGTACACTCTGCACTTAGATGAGATCACAGACGTTTCTAATCTAGCAATGTTAATTGCATTTACACTATACCTGAATGATGGTAAAGTGGAGGAAAACATGCTGCTTTGCCACCTGTTTAGAGAGTGTACAACAGGTGAGGACATTTTAAATTTAAGCAACTCATATTTGAAGAAAACCAAATTGAATGGTCTTCTTGCTGCAAGATTTGTACAGATGGTGCAAAATGACAGGCAAATTTGTGGGCTTAAGTTACTCACAATCAAAAGTATATGCACAAATATTTCTTGGATGCATCTTAATTGTTGTGGCATTTGAGACAAATGCCACAACAATTACAATGTGTGTTTGATGTAGCTATCAAAGTAGTCAACTTTATAAAATCGAGACCAACTAATTCCGAACTATTAACTTTCTTATGCAAGGATGTGGACAGCAAACATATTACTGTCTCGATGCACACAGATATTAGATGGCTCTCACGTGGCAAAGTGCTTACAACAGATCACACACAGCTCCAAAAAATAGCATATTCGGCAGATATCTTTTCAAAAATAAATTAACTTAATTTATCATTACAAGGTTCAAAGACAACCATTTGCACTGTAGAAGATCAAGTGGAAAGTATGCTAAAATTCTAGGAAGAAGTTATTGAGAACAGTATCAAGTGTTTTAGCAGCCTACACAACTTTTTGACAGAAAGTGAATTGATTGTAGATCCCAAAGTTAAAAACAATATCAAATATCACTTGAAATCCCTAACGGTGACCTTTAAGGTGTAGTTTGCACCAGTTTCCAAGAAATTAAATTGGATTAATAATCCATTTGACAAGTCTTTCATGTTGTTGGCTACTGACCACTGTATGACAGAAAAACAAAATCTTATTGACATTTCAACTGATTTTGGATTTCAAACATTATTCAAAAGTGAAAGCCTTACACATTTTTGGCTTGCATTAAAATCAGATTATCCTTCCCTTAGTGACAAAGCTGTTAAAATAATTTTGCACCTACACCTTGCTGAAGTCAAAATATGAAAGCAAACTTATGTTTTGATGCAGAACCAGATCTGAGACTGTGTGTTCTGTTGAACCAAAAATTGTTGCACTTTGCTGTATTAAGAAATTAAAGTTGTATTCAGAAACACCATTAAATTTGTGATTTACTTAGATTCATTAGTATTAATATCTTATAATTACTTTGTTATATTTATTTGTTATCAGTATAAATCATTTAACATTTGCTTCAGGAATATGTTCGACAAATTTCCAGGTTATTTAACCTTAATTTACATTTTACAATACAATAGGTATAATTTTTGAAGTTAAAATCCTTTTAGTTTTACAAAATACATATTCCTGAAATATTTTTTTGTAATGAAGTTACAGGAATTTCCATAAAAAATGTAACTTTCATGAAAGAAACTATATGTACTAGATGTATTTAAGAATATAAGTACAAAACTTATATATTGCTTATTATGTGAACAGAAATAGATGCAGAGATTCATGATAATAATATAATGTTGAAAGAAGTTTGCGAGTCAAAATAAGTTGGGAACCACTGATGTAAAGGAATCCTAATCTGATCATTTATGTTCAGTGTTCTGAATTACTATGAGCCTCTCTGCTCCATCTGATCAATAGACATTACTTTATAAGGGAACATCTGTACAAATTACTAATATTAAGGTTCATCAAGATGCATCCACATGAAGCAGTATGTGCAGTTTCAACCCAAATGGATTGATAAGAGAAGAATGAATGAAAATTTCACATAAAATTTTGTCAAAATTCCTTCTGTGCTACTTGAGAAGCTTTCATTACATTCTTTACTTAATTACAATTTAAAAAATAGATACAAAACAAATCATTTACACTGTTAAATACACAATATTTAGTCTACTATATTCAGTCTGAAAATAAGCATATTCAAAAGGTTTCATAACTTCATAGCTCTTATTAACCCTTTGAGAGTCAGTGATGCATCTAACAGGTGCAAAGCTTTCTTTTACCCACTGTCAGCAATGTGTCTATAGTGTGCAAAGCTTTCCTCTACCCATTGTTAGCAACATGTCTAGAACATGCAAAAAGTTTCCTTTACCCAGTGCCAGCAACATGTCTAGCACATGCAAACATTTCTCCAACTCAGTGTTGAGGATGTGCTACAAGCACAAGCCTTGATTTCATTTTTTTTTTTTTTTAGCAGTAGCAATACTTGCTAGTGGCCTTATTTTTTACTAGCAAATTGCATCATCTACTAGCAAAAGTTTATTAATATTATACAAAAGAAACTCTAACATGTCCCCTTCCATTAGTCAATTATGACAAATTTTGATTTCACCCCTATAACTGTCTCATTGTAATGCTGAAAAGATTACAAATATTTAGATATAGCTCACCTTTTCATGACTTGACAGATTAATTCTAACAATTTAATTCGAATGCAAATATTTAAAAGACATTTTTTTATTTAACTTTATTCACAAAATTCAAGAAAACTATTCAAAATCTTAAGTTATTTTCCATATGGTTTACGATCTAGTTTTTGGGTCTTTTCATCATACCACTTTAAAATAGCAGGCCTAGAGTCAAACTTGCCTTTGGATGGACCTTCAACCTGAATACTCATGAGAGCATTCAATGTTTGTAAGTTTAAACTGCCCCTCCAATCACCCTGGATTTTGTTCATGAAACTGAACCCAACCTCACATGCAGAAATAGATAAAGGAAATATACTGGATATTTCTACTAGAGCCAAAATGTTTTTATAATGTTTGTACTTTTCAAGAAATATTCATTTCCAGAAAGCAGTTGTTCCTTTTTGTATGTGTCTAAAATATTCCACACATGCAATGCAGTGGTGCTTTACAGTTCACACTAAAACATTCCAAGTTTTTCCACTAGCAACTTTTGCTAGAAACACTTTTTATCACTAGCAAAATACATTTACTTGCTAGCAATTTGCAACTAACTACCGGTCAAAATCGAGCCCCGTACAAGCATCCATGAAACATTCTTGAAATTTGTTTTCTTCATGTTCTTGAAATTTGTTCTCAATGCTCTACATGTAATTGGGTTGAGTTCTCATATATTTTTACAAAAGCTTTCAATAGATTGCAGTTGTTCCCCATAGAGGAAAAGCAGTAAAAATAAGTCATGTTTCTTTTTGTGTGTGTATGATCAGAAAAGCATGGTACCAATGTCTGGCATTGTATCCAACATTGGGAAGTACACGTATCTACTTTAAAACCAGACATTGAAAAGGCTAGTAAGCATGGAGCCAATAGCTGGATACTATAATTAAAATTTCTGGGTTTTGATTGAAATACCCAGTGTAACAAGCAAGTGAATAAACTATCTTGTACAAATGAAATTTCATAAACACATTCATGCAGAATATTCCCACTTCAAGGGGGTTAAGGAACTACTAAAAACATACTGGTAACTAGTTTAAGATGAACTCTGATGTATGACAGTGTTGTGTGTTGTTTTCCATTCTCGTAACAAGTTTTCCTGCAAGAAAAAAAAAAAAGTGCCAAATGCAAAATAACATTAGAAATTTAGTGAATTGTGTTCTTCACAAACATTAAGTATTTTTCCAATGAAGAATTTTTTTCACAAACAAGCAAAGTGATATTTTAGTCTTCATTTCTGTTTTTCATTTATAATACACGAATCAGCTTGTTAAGGAAGGTAATTAGCAATTGCAATGTAGCTTTTATTGTGTTTAGATGCTTGTTCATGATTGCAACTGGACAGGAGCTGTTGAAATGCAGCTCTGTACTTTGTCAGAAGTGTGAAAGTTCACTTGTAACATTTTCAGCAGTTGACATTTCACTTTTGCCTCAACAGTCATAACATGTTTTCCAAGAGCCGTTTATTACTGAACAAATCAAAGGAGATACGATGTGCTTTGCCGAATATAAGTAAGTACTGTGATGTCAGCCATATATTTGTTTCTGGGAATCTAATTATTGCATTGAAGTTTGGTAGATTAAAACAGAAATGCAAGCTAAGAAATTCCATGCACCATTCATATTCAGGCACAAAATTATCAGGTCAGATTTGCTGTGCATTTCATCCTAGCTCCTGTGCACAACTCTTCAGCACATTAGACAGCATATACAAAATGGAATTATAGTGTGAGAAAATTTTATAATTACCTCATGAGCAAGAAGTATTTATTACCTTTCTTCCAAAAACATTCATTACTCTTCATATGCTATAATTTTACTTAAAGTGGGGTAGAAGTAGGGTGGAGAATGACATTTCTCACACAACTAGTACTTTTAAGTGCAGTTCTGAATGAGGATTTCACGTGTTCTACTTTTGTTAAGAATGCATACAATTACATTTTTTTTACCATCATCCTATTATTTCATTATATGTGAATAAAATTCTCAATGAAAATTGCATACTTCATGCAAATTTTGGGGAAAACTGGCAGAAAATCTGAGGCCAAGTTCAGGGTGAAATTTTGCAAGAAAAAAAAAATATTGGAAATGATTGTAGCACATTCATGAAGTTGGAGGAACTTTATAGCAGAAAACAATAAGTATGCTTCAAACAAATTTTTAAAATCTTTTGCCTAAGTTAAGAGTGTTGAACTATGAAATTTACTAGCTATGTATACCTTACAAACGTGAAATAGTGAAGGTAAAAAAAATCTACGCAAGCATGAACCTTTTTTAGAATTACAAATTTTTTTTTTATTTTTATTTTTTTTTATTGGGGAATTTTACTATCACCGTGAGCAACTCAAAATGCTATAAAGAAGTCATCCATCCCTAATTTAGGGTAGCTGGTTCCAGGGAGTGCTATAAGACAAACACAACATCTATGCCATACCAGGATACAAAGCCAGACCCACTTGGGCAAATGGTCGTAAGTTAGTATTTAGACCACTGCACCACCAGAGCAGCCTGCAATAATCAACTTGACTTGTTGTGTGCACATTATGAATGTAAGTACAGAAAATTAAAATTTGCTAAAATGGCCCAAACCTAGACTTTTGTGGCTTGGTGAAAGGTACACATTATGAATTGCCTTGCTATATAAATTTTACAAACAAGAAAAACTGGACAAAACAAAAATAAAGGCTCAGGCTTAGGGCTTAGGATAAAATTTACAATGTTTTGTGTACTCTTAAGTAGAAGTGTTACATTATGAACATCAGCATGGAGGAATACAAAGAGCTAAAAAGGTCCAGCCTAGGGCTTTATGATTAATATTAGAGGTCAAAAGTCCGACTTACAGAAAAGTGGATGCAGAGAAATCAAAAAAGCAATTTTGTTACGATCCCCTAACGTTTTGGTGGTCAGTTTTCCAAACTTGTACCACACTTCAACAAAAACTGAATGACAAAATCCAAAGTTTTCAATAAATGGACCCCATCAGTGAAAGTCTTTTGATGAAATGAACTTTTAGGTGAAGAGATGCTTTGGAGAAATGTACCTTTCAATCAAGTGACCCTTTGGTGAAATTAACATTTTGATCAAGTGGCCCTTTGGTGAAATTTGGCCAACGGATTTTCAGTGAAGCGATCTTTTGGCAAAGTGAACAATGCTCATTATACTCATGTACACTAAAATTATACAAAGCAAAAGCATGCATTTTCAAATATTAAACAGGGATTAAAATAGAAAGGATATTATAGACCACTGCAAATCAACAAGATTAACTAAGTGATCTCTGCAGGCAGCCTCTAAGCTCATTTTTTGTGCTTGTCATTTTCATTGAAACTGTGACTGTCTAACTTGTCTGTGGTTGTAGGCGGAACTGTCAGAGGGCACCTTTCAACTGGCACAGGTATACGACAGGTGTCTCTTGCTTCAATAAGGATTCTCTTGTTGGAAGCATACTGAACTTCCATTTCATGAGCAGTTGTGTTGAGTATGTCAAGAACTAAATAACAATGTGTAGGACTGGAAAAAAAAAAAAACAGAAAAGAAGTACTAATGTTAGCATAAAATTTATTCAAATACAAAATATTTTAAGGTGCACGCATATGCTGATAATACATATGCACAGGAAAGAATAACATGACAAAATTAGCTTACATTGAAACCATGCATAATTAAAATTAATACATATTTGACAAGACAGCACTACAGCAGAAGTGTACAATCAAAATTTTCACATGATAATAAAAAGCAGCATCTTAGTTTGAAAAAGAAAAAACAGCAATGGACATTTTGCCAATAGAGATAATAATACTGAATTGCATAACATGATATAACTGTCTCACTTTTTTTTTTTAGCTAAGATGAAAATGTGATCATGCACTGTATACAGCAACGCATTTGATATTTGGAAATACCAAATCATAATCAGGAGAGAAAAAAAATACAGAAAAGCATTTCAGCAACACTGCATTATTACCAGATCACAATCATACAAACTTCTCAACACTTCCTCCTAAAACAGATCTTTTTTGTTTGACACATAACTATTTCTTCTAATTCCATCAGAAAAAGCTTAGATTATGGTACAGAGATTCCACATGTATGGTTCACTGCAGACAGAAACACTTTTGTTGAAAGTTAGAAAACACCAAAGTTCAGCATTAAGAGAATAGAACTGAATCTTCAAGGTTGGTATCTATCTAAGTAAGGCCAAACAGAGCATACACATACTACAATAATGGAGATAATTAAGGTGATGCTATTAATACCTAGAAAAAATGATAAAGAGTGACAAACTTTTCATGTGAGACAGATTATCCTGCTATCTTCTCTCTCCCCTGGAACTATGCTGTTCTTTACAGACCTGAATTTTCTACTATCTTTGTGTGCTTCTTATTCAATATTCCTAGGTAAATTCTGCCACACTGATTAAGGAAATGCCATGGTTGTTAATACAATCTTTTCTGTTTGCTTTCTTGTAAATTGGCAAAGTGACTGACTTCTGTCAGTACTCAGGAATCAAACCAATTTCCCAGGCTGCCTTAATTCTACATAACCATAAGACACCTGCCACTACATCATGCTAAGAAAGTCTAATTAATTTCCCTCTAACCTGCACCCTTACTACATTTCAGAGAGGAAACACACCTCTAACTTCACAAGCAAAATTTATGATCCTCCAGACATACCAATTGTTATCAGTAACATCTGTCTTTGTAAGTGAGCTATTCACTAACCTGGAAGTTCATTTAATAAGCATACAGAATATTCGCCTCATCAATCCAGCGTACGTACACTGCCCATTTCTGTCAAGAAAATACTGTGTTACAGATTTTTCACCATTCCACTGTCACACAATTGAAAGGACTCCACAGCACATTTAGAGCATTTTGGAAGTTACTTTCCACATAATTCTTTCCACCAGTGGTTCTCAATCTTCTATTTGAGCACACACACACAACTATAAGAAAGCTACAGAACTTACTGAGGAACCCCTACCTGCCCATTAATGTATAAGTAGATCAACTTGGGGAAAAAATAAGACAGCTATTATAATTTTCAGCAATAATTGCATCCAGTTTTAAATTACAGGAATCTTGCTTATACAGTAAAACCTCAAAAATCTGGCATCCAGAAAACAAGCAACTTCAGAAATGCAGCAGTTTTCAGATTTCGTTTCTGTGAGAACAATCCAATGTTTCACCAATAACCATGGAAATCTCCTGATGTACCATCTCAACAACACATCACGAGATCATCTGATCTCAGCATGCGAATTGCCAATACCTGCCTACGTGTAACATCGGGAGGTTTCTCAAATTCGTTATCTCATTGGACCCTGCTGAAGTGATCTGGATCAATGAAACGAAGAATTGGCGTGTATGTTTGAAATGAGTGTTTAACGTTTAATGATAACCTGTGCTTGGTGGTGGCAGTATGTGGTATGTGGATTTGATCGTATAATGACATCTTCATCGGCCTTCACGATGCACCGCGATGTATCGTAGTTTCGTCAGTTGAAAAACCGCAACATCGATGTAAATTTCACATAAAGTTTTTGCGACATATCGATACATCGCCCAGCCCTATTGGTTGTTCTGGCTTTTTTTCAAGTTTTTGCCTGACCAAAACAATTTTTCTCCTTCACACAAATTGCAAAGAATGAAATTGGCAGCATGACGCCTGCATATTTATATATAACGCATAAATGCGCAAATTTCCATTAAAGTGACCTGTTACGCATAAGTACATGCTTTACGTAACGCACGTTATTTAATTTTTGGATAGATTCAGAAATCCGGAATTTTCATAAAACCGGCACTAGTCCGGTCCTGTCAATGCTGGATTTTCGAGGTTGTACTGTATATATAATACAACAGTACCAGGTGATAGAAGAGGCACAACTTTATAAGCATTGGGTGTAAATGAATAGCCAAAAAAAAAAAAAACCCAGTAAAATACAGGAGCCAAAGGATTTTCTGTACACAAAACTGATATCCATGGTAGAGACAACATTGGCCCGGCATTCATTTGTTAATATATGCCACTTTCTGTGTGGAATGAAAAGCAAATAGTTTTCATTTATTTATCCATAAAGAAATTCAGAACCAACAAATGTCAGAATAAAAGCATGTTCAGGAAGCATCACAACTGTTTCAGGATGAAGACAGCAAAGATACCTTTTCCAATTTACAATATTCTTTACCATTCCTATATTATCCTATCTAATGAATAAATCATTTCGGTGGTTTTCACTGTACATTTCACTCAAAGTAACAAAATATTTTTCCATCACCATGGCACCATAATCATAAAGCCTTATGAAGAGATTAATACTTACAATTCAGCTGGGAGAACATCCCATTTAGTTATGACAACAGACGGCATCACCTCGACATTTATTGCCACCGCACACTGGCGGCAATATTTAGCAGCCATTCCAGGGCCACCAGAATATTGTAGCTGAAGAACGGCTTCTACTGTCTGTCAAAGACATGAAAAAATTAAAGATATTAAAACACATGCCTTATACAATTAAGTTTATGTAAATGAAATGTAAAATTTCACAAATACCATACACTTTTCCTTATAGTTATCCTCCTCTTGATAAGATTACAGAACAAGCCTTCACATCAATTACAGATGCATTTCATTCACCTTTTCCAGAACATGTATATAGTTATTAATTGATCAATGAGGTTTTTATGTAACCAACAACAATAGATGTCAAAAAACAATGCATGAAATTAGGTTATTAGGAGGAAAAGATATATGACTGAACAATACACTTAATACAAAAAGGCAAAAATTCAAAATAATACACTATCTCATCAGTATCACATGAGTGGGGAGACATTAATGCCTAACACTAAGTTTCCAGTTGGCGCAGTGAGAACAATTGTTCTTGATGACATGAATTAATGATTCAAGAAAGTATGTCAGTCAGAAACAGGGATGTAGGGCCGAATGAAGTATTTTAGCCTTTCAGGATAAGTGTAATTAAGTGTTTTTAAAACTTTCAATAACTGGTTTTTAAATATTTTAAGGTAACTTAACATTCTTAAAGAAAATGCTATTTTAAATAGTGGCCACGTGGATGTAGTTTAAAAATTACATTTACATAATGGTGCCATTTATGTGAAATTTTGGGTACATAATGTTATTCTAGGATTAAATCGGTACACCATTATGATATAATAAATAAATTCCCATTACATATATCATCATTGTCAACCATTATCAATCCACTGCTAGATGAAGGTCACCCTAAGTTTCTTCCACAAAGTTTGCCTTGAGCCAGTTTCTTTAAGGTCACGGTTTCGAATTTCACCCACAAATCTCCCATGTGGTCGTCTGTTTTTTTTTTCCTGTCTTTTGGTATCCAGTTTACAATTTCAGTTACCTATCAGTGGTCTGTTCTTCTGGCACATATGTCCAGTCCATTACCATTTCAGGAATTTTACTCTGATCATGATGTCTTCAACTCTTGTCATTTTCCTGATCCTTGAGTTCCTCTTCTATATATTTCCTGGTTACACCAAGCATGCAAACATATAACATAAGGGTAGAAGTAAATAAGTTTGGAGATGACACATGCCCATACAAAATAAACTCTCTGATCAAAAGTATCCAGACACTTGCCTATCTACAAACTTCCTGCAATAGGAAAGAAATTAAAATTGATTTGGTCCAGCCTTTGCTGCTGCCACAGCCTCCACTCTGCTGAGAAGGCTTTAAACTATATTTTGGTATGTTGCTGCAGGAATTGCCTTCCACATTCTGCTATAAGGCCATTATTCAGGTCGATCACCGACGTCGGGCAGTTCAGTCTGGCTCACAGTCAGCATTCAGTTCATCCCAAAGGTGTTCCATGAGGTTGAGATCAGGGTTCTGTGCATGCCAGTCAAGTTCTTCCACACCCATCTCACCAAACTATTCCTGCACAGACCTTGTCTTGTGGATAGGGTTCTTGTCCTCTAGGTAAAGCAAAGGGCCTTCATTGAACTCTTGCCATAATGTTGGGAGCACAGAATTGTTGAAAATGTCATTATAGGTCACAGCATTAAGATTCCCGAGCAGTAGACTTAAAGGGCACAGAAGCAACAGCAGTGCTTCTGTCCAAACCATGAAAAACAGCCCAAGAGCATGATGCCTCTTTCACCAAACTTCACAGCTGGCAGAACACAGTCACGCAGGTAGCATTCACTTGGCATCCTCCACACCTAGACTCATCTATCAGACCTTGATGCTGAAGTGTAAAGCACCACTACAGAGAATACATTTCCACAGCTCCAGAGTCCATTGACACCAAGCTTTACACTATCTCAACCAATGCTAGCATTGATCTTGCTGATGTTAGGCTTGTCACAGCACAGCTGCTCAGCTATGGAAACCCATTCTCTTCAGCTCTTGGCAAACCATTATAATGCTGGAGTTGCTTCCAGAGGCATTTTAGATCTCGGTGGTGAGAGCGGCAACCGAGGACAGATTTTTTTTTTTTTTTTCACATTACTTTTTTCAGCACTCTGCTGTCTTGCTCTCTCATTTTACATGGCTACCAGGTTGTGATTGCACTGCTGTTACTTCTAGACATTTCCACTTCACAATAGCATCACTTACAGTTGATTGGGGCAGCTGCAGAAAAGCAGAAATTTCCTAAAATAACTTAGTGCCAAGATGGCATCCTATGACTGTGCCTTACTGAAAGTCTCTGAGTTCTGCCATACAGCCCCCTTCTTCTGTTCATGCTTCTCTATGTTTGCCAGGCCATATATGTTTTTTTATACCTGTATGGGTCAAGACTGTGGTTTATATCTGGAAATCCACTACTCAAAAGGGGTATCAGTAAACTTTTGATCACATAGTCATATCATAAATGAACATATGATTTTACCACCACATATTTTGAACCGTTGTCCTAGATCTGCAATATCATTATTGCTTTTTGGGAACAGTGATTTGTATATGTATATTGATCACATAGTGTATAAAAGGAAGCAAAGACGAAGGTGAGCAATTATATTGCCTTCTTACTTCATTATTGCTTAAGTATAAGGCTTTAGATATTCTAACTCTACACAACTTGGCATCTAGCAATCATATCAGGAGAAATGATACACTAATCAACACAGATATTAAACTGTAAGAATCAAATGGCATTAATGTTTGGTATATCAAGAGCTATGGCACTGCAATGCATGATTAAGTATAAATACAAAAATGGAAAGTCACTAATTAAAAAAAAAAACGATTTAGAAAGACAAACTGATATTGACAGGTGCTTAGTAATAACTAGAAACCTACACTACCTTGTTAGGGTACTAAACAAAAAATGAGAAAAGACATTGTAGTGGTTATTTCTTTATGTAGTAAATATTACATCATACAAATATATGACTGTTACTTGCCTTCTGAGTACTAACCACTTTATGTTCCACAACTACTTCTGTGAACAACTCAAAGTCAACAGCAGTGAAAGTGCACTCAGAAGATGGCAATATAAAGGATGAATTACAATTCAAAAAATACTTAAAGGCCAAGAAAAATCAGAAAAGTCTGAAAAAAAAAAAAAAAAAACATGTATGAGCCCCGTGATGACAGTAATTTCCTGAAACCAACATTGCAGAAGTTTAAAAAAAAAAAAAAAATGTGGAAGAGTTTAAGGCATGCTCATTACATTACTTTTTTCTTCTTTTTTTAAGTTTTTCATGATGAAAACTGAAGGTGTGAATAAATAAATACATCGCTCTTAACCACGTTCTAGAAACACACAGCAACCGAAAAATTGTTTTTCAGCCGCCGCTGTGGAATTGAACCAACAGAACTCTCGATATCTAGCCGAGTGCGTTACATATACGCCACAGTGGCCAACAATCCACGGCGCTACATGTACTTTTAAGTCAGCTTCTGACATCAGAAATCCGTAAGATGGGCTCAGCTACTGAGACGTCTCCATCTGTCGCCCTTTGATTTAATTGCTATAATATAAATATATATATATATATCATCATCATCATTGTCAACCATTATCAATCCACTGCTGGACGAAGGTCTCCCCAAGTTTCCTCCACAACGGTCTGTCTTGTGCCAGTCTCCTCCATGTCACCCCTGCATACTTTCGAATTTCATCCACCCATCTCCCATGTGGTCTTCTTCTGGGTCTTTTCCTGTCCCTTGGAATCCAATCTAAAATTTCGGCTGTCCATCGATGATCTGTCCTTCTGGCAGTATGTCCAGCCCATTGCCATTTCAGGGATTTAACTCTGATCATGATGTCTTCCACTCTTGTCATTTTCCGGATCCACGAGTTCCTCTTCTTATCTCTCCTGGTTACACCAAGTATGCACCTCTCCATGCTACTTTGAGTTGTCTGCAGCCTTTGTATGTCTCTTTTAGTTAAGGTCCACGTCTCTGCACCATACGTAAGCACTGGAAGGATGCATTGATCAAACACTTTTCTTTTAAGACATAATGGCATATTGCTCTTGAAAATTATGCTGTTTCTTCCAAAAGCTCTCCAGGCAAGTTTTGTACGCCGATTAATTTCTTCATCAATGTGACCCTCACTTGATATCTGCTGTCCAACATAAACGTACGGTCTGTTATCTCCAGCTTTTCTCCATCAATCGATAAATCTTCATTACTTGTAAAAGCATTGAACATCACTTTTGTCTTCTGAAAGTTCATTTTTAATCCCACTTCTTTACTCTTGTCAGCAAGTTCCTGGATCATACTCTGCAGCTCTGATGGGGTAGTTGCAAAAATGACTACGTCATTTTTTACGAAGGTGGGTTAGATAATCTCCATTAATCTTTATCCCCTTGTTTTCCCAGCTCAGAGACTGAAAAACACCCTCCAATGTGGCATTAAAGAGCTTCGGAGATATGGTGTCACCTTGTCTCACACCCTTTCCAATTTTTACGTGTGTTGTATTTTCAAACAGCCTAATCTTTGCACTTGCATTTTCATAGATGTTATTAATAATATTTATGTATGCATCTTCAATACCGCAGGTTTTCAGAGCCATTGTAACTGCTGATGGTTTCACCGAATCAAAGGCTTTTTCATAATCGATAAAAGCCATGCACAATGGAAGTTCATATTCCCTCGCTCTTTCAATTAGTTCTCTCAGCACGTGGATATGATCTATTGTGCTGTAGCCACTCCTGAATCCAGCTTGTTCTCTCGGTTGAGCCATGTCCAGTGTTACCTTCAAGCGGTGTGAAAGAACTTTAGTGAAGATTTTATAAACTACTGATAGGAGGCTGATAGGTCTGTAGTTTCCGAGATCCTCAATGTCACCTTTCTTATGTAGCAGGATCATTGTAGCGGTGTTCCAATCCTCAGGAATCTTTCCTTCATTAAGGCATCGAGTGAAAATTTGGGCGAGTACTGTTTCGATTTCTCCACTTGCTTCTTGTATGATGTCTACAGTAATTCCATCTTCTCCTGGAGCTTTTCCCCGCTTCATGTTCTTGATTGCATGTGCAACTTCTGCTGGAAGGACTGGAGGAACTCTGGTACTGGTATCTTTCATGATGTCTGGAGTGCATGTATCATCCCTTTCATATAATTTGGAGTAGAAATCTTTCACTCTTGTCAAAATTTCGCCTCTATTTCTTGTTACAGAACCATCTTCTTTTCTCAGTGCCATAATCTGTTTTCTTCCCTTACTGAGATGTCCCTTTGCTATCTTTAGGCTTTGGTTGTTTTCAATTGCTTTCCTCACTAGTTCACAGTTGAATTTTCTTACATCTTCAGTGATACTTTTTCTTACTGACTTGCATAGCTCTATATATTCCACTTTGGAAGTCACATCTTCTTTAGTTGTCCTCATCTCTCTTCTTTTTTGCATCAACATTTTCGTTTTTCCTGATAATTTGTTTACATGCAACTTGTTCTTAGACCCAGCTAATTTTGTTGCTGTTTCCATAAGAGGTTTGGTTACTTTTCTGTTAACTTCAGAGATGTCCACTTCCTCCGATGTTAGGCCTTCTAAAGCAGAGAACCTGTTCTTCAGTTCCAACTTGATATATATATATATATATATAGGATGTAAGGTCAGGTGATGCGTAACATCACAGCCTCTCCTTGACAAATGTCAACCCCGCCTTCTCGTGGTGCATCCTGTTCCTACTAAAGGGGCTCTGACGACCGCCAATAGCGGTATAACTATACCATCGGGATTAGAGGAAATTCTATCCCACACTCACCAACCCGCTTGGCCAGCGTGGTGAGTTATGGCCAAACCCCTCCAAAATGACTCCACAACTTAAATCTTGGCCCTCAGTCTCCGGCAGCTGGAATGTACCTGGCCAAGGCAGCGGCCAGTGCGACATGAAGGCAGAGGGTGCTAAGAATCCCCGGAGGACCGGACTAGGCTGCCATCTGATGCTGACCTTGGCAAACGTACAATGGACGCTCCCTATCTTCTGATTCAAGGCTTCTTGAATTGGAAGAGGAACTACAAAGGATCAAGTGGGACATCGTGGGGCTAAGTGAGGTAAGGAGAAAAGGAGAAGATCTCATCGAACTGAAAAGTGGACATCTCTTCTACTATCGTGGGACAGATACTGGCAGAACTAGTGGTGTTGGATTTATAATAAACAAGAAACTGAAGGATAAAGTTGTAGAAGTTGAAAGTTCCTCTGACAGAGCTGCACGGCTTGTTATCCAACTCTCGAAAAGATACCAGGCTCAGATTATTCAAACTTATGCACCCACCACAAGTCATCCTGAAGAAGAAATTGAAGAATTTTATGAGGAAATTTGTCATCTAAATAATAAAGGTAAGCAGCACTTGAAAATAATTATGGGAGATTTCAATGCAAAAATAGGGCAACGGCAACAGAATGAAACTTCAGTAGGTAAATTCGGTCACGGCAACAGAAACCAGCGTGGAAATACTCTCGTTGAGTTTGCAGAGGCAGAAGGGTTTTTCATCTTGAACTCCTTCTTCAAGAAAAAGCCACACAGGAAATGGACATGGAGACATCCAAATGGGACAACAAGTGAAATTGATTTTATTATGTGTAACAAAAAATTCGTCAATGAAGACTGCAGTGCGCTAAACAAGTTCAACACAGGTAGTGACCATAGATTGGTGAGATGTAAGATGCACCTCAACACTAAACTTGAACGTGGCAAGCTCATAAGACAAACAAAATGTATTGACATAACCAACCTTAAAAAACACCATAATACCTTCAAGTTGGAACTGAAGAACAGGTTCTCTGCTTTAGAAGGCCTAAAATCGGAAGAAGTGGACATCTCTGAAGTTAACAGAAAAGTAACCAAAGCTCTTATGGAAACAGCAACAAAATTAGCTGGGTCTAAGAACAAGTTGCATGTAAATAAATTATCAGGAAAAACGAAAATGTTGATGCAAAAAAGAAGAGAGATGAGGACAACTAAAGAAGATGTGACTTCCAAAGTGGAATATATAGAGCTATGCAAGACAGTACGAAAAAATATCACTGAAGACGTAAGAAAATTCAACTGTGAACTAGTGAGGAAAGCAATTGAAAACAACCAAAGCCTAAAGATAGCAAAGGGACATCTCAGTAAGGGAAGAAAACAGATTATGGCACTGAGAAAAGAAGATGGTTCTGTAACAAGAAATAGAGGCGAAATTTTGACAAGAGTGAAAGATTTCTACTCCAAATTATATGAAAGGGATGATACATGCACTCCAGACATCATGAAAGATACCAGTACCAGAGTTCCTCCAGTCCTTCCAGCAGAAGTTGCACATGCAATCAAGAACATGAACCGGGGAAAAGCTCCAGGAGAAGATGGAATTACTGTAGACATCATACAAGAAGCAAGTGGAGAAATCGAAACAGTACTCGCCCAAATTTTCACTCGATGCCTTAATGAAGGAAAGATTCCTGAGGATTGGAACACCGCTACAATGATCCTGCTACATAAGAAAGGTGACATTGAGGATCTCGGAAACTACAGACCTATCAGCCTCCTATCAGTGGTTTATAAAATCTTCACTAAAGTTCTTTCACACCGCTTGAAGGTGACACTGGACATGGCTCAACCGAGAGAACAAGCTGGATTCAGGAGTGGCTACAGCACAATAGATCATATCCACGTACTGAGAGAACTAATTGAAAGAGCGAGGGAATATGAACTTCCATTGTGCATGGCTTTTATCGATTATGAAAAAGCCTTTGATTCGGTGAAACCATCAGCAGTTGCAATGGCTCTGAAATCCTGTGGTATTGAAGATGCATACATTAATATTATTAGTAACATCTATGAAAATGCAAGTGCAAAGATTTGGCTGTTTGAAAATACAACACACATAAAAATTGGAAAAAGAGTGAGACAAGGTGACACCATATCTCCGAAGCTCTTTAATGCCACATTGGAAAATGTCTTTCAATCACTGAACTGGGAAAACAAAGGGATAAAGATTAATGGAGATTATCTAACCTACCTTCGTTTTGCTGATGACGTAGTCATTTTTGCAACTACCCCATCAGAGCTACAGAGTATGATCCAGGAACTTGCTGACAAGAGTAAAGAAGTGGGATTAAAAATGAACTTTCAGAAGACAAAAGTGATGTTCAATGCTTTTACAAGAAATGAAGATTTCTCGATTGATGGAGAAAAGCTGGAGATAACAGACACGTACGTTTATCTTGGACAGCAGATATCAAGTGAGGGTCACATTGGTGAAGAAATTAATCGGCGTACAAAACTTGCCTGGAGAGCTTTTGGAAGAAACAGCATAATTTTCAAGAGCAATATGCCATTATGTCTTAAAAGAAAAGTGTTTGATCAATGCATCCTTCCAGTGCTTACGTATGGTGCAGAGACGTGGACCTTAACTAAAAGAGACATACAAAGGCTGCAGACAACTCAAAGAAACATGGACAGGTGCATACTTGGTGTAACCAGGAGAGATAAGAAGAGGAACTCGTGGATCAGAAAAATGACAAGAGTGGAAGACATCGTGATCAGAGTTAAATCCCTGAAATGGCAATGGGCTGGACATACTGCCAGAAGGACAGATCATCGATGGACAGCCGAAATTTTAGATTGGATTCCAAGGTACAGGAAAAGACCCAGAAGAAGACCACATGGGAGATGGGTGGATGAAATTCGAAAGTATGCAGGGGTGACATGGAGGAGACTGGCACAAGACAGACCGTTGTGGAGGAAACTTGGGGAGACCTTCGTCCAGCAGTGGATTGATAATGGTTGACAATGATGATGATATATATATATATATATATATATAGCTAGTGCCGTTAGATTTATGATGTCAGAAGCTGACTTAAAAGTACACACAGCACCATGGATTGTTGGCCACTGTGGCGTATATGTAACGCACTCGGCTAGATATCGAGAGTTCTGTTGGTTCAATTCCACAGCGGCGGCTGAAAAACAATTTTTCGTTTGCCGTGTGTTTCTAGAACGTGGTTAAGAGCGATGTATTTTATTATTTACTTGTCGCCACATATTTGGAGTATTTTCAACTTGAAGGTGTGAAATTACACAGTTCTAGTTATCATTACACAGCTGTAACACAAAATCTTACATAACACTAGTGAATATCATATGTCATTTTGGCGTAATGTATTTATTCACCATCATCCTTGACCTTTTGCTGAATGGAAGGGTGCTGTGGAATGAAAAATATTTTTACATTCAACATGCTATGAGATAAAAGCTCAACAGCCAGGGAAGTATTTTACACTTACAGTAAACAAGTTTTCAGAACCCTTTCTCTTCCTCAAGTTCATGACAATCACACTGACTTGATTCCACTACCATGAAATGATTCAAATAATTCATCTCTTACTCTTTTGCATGTAGAATGGATGTATTGCAACTTATAATGCATATGTAAAATAACTTTATATATATATATATACATGTATATAATCCATTATATACATGTATATGGGCTATACATGTATAGCCCATCAGAGCTGCAGAGTATGATCCAGGAACTTGCTGACAAGAGTAAAGAAGTGGGATTAAAAATGAACTTTCAGAAGACAAAAGTGATGTTCAATGCTTTTACAAGAAATGAAGATTTATCGATTGATGGAGAAAAGCTGGAGATAACAGACACGTACGTTTATCTTGGACAGCAGATATCAAGTGAGGGTCACATTGATGAAGAAATTAATCGGCGTACAAAACTTGCCTGGAGAGCTTTTGGAAGAAACAGCATAATTTTCAAGAGCAATATGCCATTATGTCTTAAAAGAAAAGTGTTTGATCAATGCATCCTTCCAGTGCTTACGTATGGTGCAGAGACGTGGACCTTAACTAAAAGAGACATACAAAGGCTGCAGACAACTCAAAGCAGCATGGAGAGGTGCATACTTGGTGTAACCAGGAGAGATAAGAAGAGGAACTCGTGGATCCGAAAAATGACAAGAGTGGAAGACATCATGACCAGAGTTAAATCCCTGAAATGGCAATGGGCTGGACATACTGCCAGAAGGACAGATCATCGATGGACAGCCGAAATTTTAGATTGGATTCCAAGGGACAGGAAAAGACCCAGAAGAAGACCACATGGGAGATGGGTGGATGAAATTCGAAAGTATGCAGGGGTGACATGGAGGAGACTGGCACAAGACAGACCGTTGTGGAGGAAACTTGGGGAGACCTTCGTCCAGCAATGGATTGATAATGGTTGACAATGATGATGATGATATAATCCATAGCAACATAATCAACTCCATTTTCCTACTTTGAAAAGTGTAACAGCTGAAAAGTAGTTCATTCACTCATGGCCGAAGGACATGAAAGTTGTATGATCTCCTGGACAAATTTAACTAGGTAAAGGAAGTTGATGCTTGCAATACAGTTATACGCGAGACTGACAATGAAAGAAAAAATCAACTGAATTTTTAAACCGAGTGAAAATTCAGAACACATACTGAAAAGGTGTGAATATAACACGGCATGAGCTAGATCGAATTATTCACCACAATTTATTTATGTAAATTCATATTAACAGTTCATATTCCGACTTAGAAATCGATCGGAAAATGCTACAATTCAATTTTACGTGCATTATTTCAAGTACTTGGAAATATTCTAGTTGGATAATGCTTACTTAGGCATTCCGTTTCTAGAGATTATTCACTTTTCACGCACGTTTCAGGTCTTCGTTGATGCTATTGTCCTATTATCCGTTGTATCTGCATCTACCTTTCATACATCCAAAACTCTGCTTACTTTGGGTAGATTCAGTAGATTTTTACTTTAGGATTCAATAACTTCAATTCTTTACCGTTGTTAATGCTCTAAATTTTTCACCCAGTCTTTGGGCATCCTCAGGAGTGTGACGACTTTCCCACCGATGTTCGTGGTTTATTTCTCGTCAAATGGAGTCCGAAAACCCACGTTGCCATTCGTCGGATACGCTGTATTATATACTTTTCTTAATTAAACCTAGCTGGCGCCATCTATGTTTCTCTAATTCGACCTTTTTTTTTTTTCTTCTTTTTTTCTCTCTCTTCAAATGGTCGTTGATGTTGACTTTCCGTATTCTTCTTCATTTCATTTCCTATTCTCTTGTCTCTGTCAGTTTCTCTTTTGTTGTTCTTTTTCTTGTCTTATTAGCTCTTTCCAAAGGCTATATAAATGTATTAGGGTCATTTTGGTCACACACCCTTGTTTCATTTTTATAAATTAGGATCGATTCCTCCATTCTCATTTATCTCTCTGATTTTTTATTCCTTTTTAGCATTTTAATTTCTTCGAATTTTGGGAATGTTCTGTGGTCAATACAGAATTGCACTAAAGCAGTTTTTGCTTCTTTATTTTTGCCAGTTAGCTATGTGTTGTTTTAGTCTTTTTTATATAACCTGTTTTTAGTACTCCCTATGTACGATATTGGGGGTATATGTGCAATAGGAATTTCGTAAGACCCTGATTCCTCTAATATTTTGCTCTCTGTTTTTTTGTTAATAGTCAGATTTTTCAAGGTGTTCACTGAACTTCCTAGTTGTAAGTCAAATTTGGCACATAGCCTATTAATTTCTTTACTGACACCTTCCAAGTAAGGGAATGCACCCATATATTTTAATTTATTTTTTCTCATCTTTCTTTGATTATAAATTTCATTGTCTTCATTTCTCTTAGCCTTACGTTTTTTACTCTCATATATCCATTTTTCAATAAGTTTGTTAAGTTAACCATGATATTGTGATATTTTCAAGATAAAAATCAAGCTCTGGATTCTTTAGCCTATTATTAGAGGTGTGCGTAAACGCTCTTCTAATCAAGTTTACTATGCTATTTTTTTTTTTTTATGTATAACAGGATGGTGCGATGAGTATGGAATGAGTACTGGAATGTACGTTGCTTTCCTGAAAACAGTGTATTCAAACCCTTTTTTTTTTTTTAAGTTGAATGTCTAAAAATGACAGACTAATGCCTAAAATTCACTTCAAATTCAATCGTCAGTTCAATGGTGTTGCAGATTACGTTGTAACGATGAGCTAGATCTTGTAGCTCGGTATTGTTGAGTTTTGCAATGATGACGATGTCATCAACATATCGAGCATATAGTAATGGCTTTTTAGGTAAAGTTTGAATCATTTTTCTTTCGATGTACGCCATTATCACTTCTGCGTATAGCGCCAATAATGGAGATCCCATAGGGCTGCCTTGAGTTTGTTTAAAAATACTTCCCTCAAATTGGAAGATATTGTTTTCTTTAATGAAATATAATGTATCCTTTCAGTTGTGTCATATTTAGCTCTTTATTTATATTTAATTGCTGCATGATCAACTCGATGGCTAGCTCGACAGGAGTTCAAACTTTATACCCTAATACTCCTGTCGAGCTAGCCATCGAGTTGATCATGCAGCAATTAAATATAAATAAAGAGCTAAATATGACACAACTGAAAGAATTAAAGGATACATTATATTTCATTAAAGAAAACAATATCTTCCAATTTGAGTGAAGTATTTTTAAACAAACTCTATTATTGGCGCTTTACGCAGAAGTGATAATGGCGTACATCGAAAGAAAAATTATTCAAACTTTACCTGGAAAGCCACTACTATACGCTCGATATGTTGATGACATCATCATCATTTCAAAACTCAACAATACCGAGCTACAAGATCTAACTCATCGTTACAACGTAATCTGCAACACCACGAAACTGACGATTTAATTTGAAGCGAATTTTAGACATTAGTCTGTCATTTTTAGACATTCAACTTAAAAAAAATAAAAATAGGTTTGAATACACTGTTTTCAGGAAAGCAACGTACATTCCGGTACTCATTCTATACTCATAACACCATCCTGTTATACATGAAAAAAAAAATAGCATAGTAAACTTGATTAGAAGAGTGTTTACGCACACCTCTAATAATAGGCTAAAGAATCCAGAGCTTGATTTTATCTTGAAAATATCACAAGATTATGGTTACCCTAACAAACTTATTGAAAAATGGATATATGAGAGTAAAAAATGTAAGGCTAAGAGAAATGAAGACAATGAAATTTATAATCAAAGAAAGATGAGAAAATATAAATTAAAATATATGGGTGCATTCCCTTACTTGGAAGGTGTCAGTAAAGAAATTAATAGGCTATGTGCCAAATTTGACTTACAACTAGGAAGTTCAGTGAACACCTTGAAAAATCTGACTAATAACAAAAAAACACAGAGCAAAATATTAGAGGAATCAGGGTCTTACGAAATTCCCATTGCACTTATACCACCAATATCATACATAGGGAGTACTAAAAACAGGTTAAAAAGACTAGAACAACACATAGCTAACTGGCAAAAAAAAAAAAAAGAAGCAAAAACTGCATTAGTGCAATTCTGTATTGACCACCGAACATTCCCAAAATTCAAAGAAATTAAAATGCTAAAAAGGAATAAAAAATCAGACAGACAAACGAGAATGGAGGAATCGATCCTAATTTATAAAAATAAAACAAGGGTGTGCAACCAAAATGACCCTAATACATTATATAGCCTTTGGAAAGAGCTAATAAGACAAGAAAAAGAACAACAAAAGAAAAACCAACAAAAGAGACAAGAGAATAGGAAATGAAATGAAGAAGAATACGGAAAGTCAACATCAACGACCATTTGAAGAGAGAGAAAAAAAGAAGAAAAAAAAAAGGTCGAGTTAGAGAAACATAGATGGCGCCAGCTAGGTTTAATTAAGAAAAGTATCTAATACAGCGTATCCGACGAATGGCAACGTGGGTTTTCGGACTCCATTTGACGAGAAATAAACCACGAACATCGGTCGGAAAGTCGTCACACTCCTGAGGATGCCCAAAGACTGGATGAAAAATTTAGAGCATTAATAACGGTAAACAATTGAAGTTATTGAATCCTAAAGTAAAAATCTACTGAATCTACCCAAAGTAAGCAGAGTGTTGGATGTGAAAGGTAGATGCACATACAACGGACAATAGGACAATAGCATCAACGAAGACCTGAAAAGTGCGTGAAAAGTGAATAATCGCTAGAAACGGAATGCCTAAGTAAGCATTATCCAACTAGAATATTTCCAAGTATTTATGTGAATATTAAACTGGAGCACATCACTAAATTTATGATAACTTATAAAATTACTGTATTCGGGGGGGGATGGTTGTAAAAGACACTGCATCAAACACAGAGTTTTTTTTTTCTTGTTTTGTTCTTGTACTTGCTTGCAATTCAGTTCAAATTTCCTTTTATGTGAGCAAGCCTTGTTTTCTTCTCAGTTGGTTTCACCGCAATATTTGCCTTTTGTTGACTATGCAGCTGCACAGCATCTATTGCTACATTTTTCTTTCTGCTGATATCTTTCTACTCTTTCATTGTTGCTGCTTTTTTTTTTTTTTACTTATGCCCTATAATTTTGGCAAAGTTGAAATTAACTGCTTCTTCTAAATAACTCATTTTACTGAAGAACTGAACAGCAGATTTACCCCACGCTGCTTAAGCTTGTAGCTTACAGTTTGTACAGCTGAATAGGTTTTAATGCTCATTCTTCTTGACTTTGTGACTACAATTATATACATCATGCCGAAAGAACTTTCATCAAAGTTTTCATTATTTTAAATGAATAGTGTAATTTTGAGAGGATGAATATTTTTGAACACCATGCATCAAGTCTTAACAAGTCAAAAAACTTCATTTCTGTTCTTGGAACTTTTCCCCCTCACTTAACAAGCTGAAATGCAAACATTTATGGGGGAACAGAACAACAGCATTTATGAACAATACAGAACAGAGGGAAAAAAAAATTATGATTACGAAAGAAAAAAAAAATTATGATTACAAGACAGAAACTTTTGCTCTGTCCAACTTCCGTTTTCAGAATTTTTTTCTCAATTTCCAAGCTGAAATACACATATATATGAAACAAAATTATATTTAAAAACAATACAAGGCAGAAGAAACATCAGGAGAAATAGAATTTAAGATTACAGGGAAATTTTTGCTCTAACTTTTTCAGAAATTGTTGCCCACATTTTCAAGCTAAAATATAAACATGCATGCAATAAAAGCATATTTAAACAATACTGTGGACAAAGAAAACACAATGAGAGAAAAAAAAACTATTATGGATAAAGCTCATGTTGAGAATTGGCTTCCTAGTTTCTTAATTCAATTACTAATCAAAAACTTCTATTATGGGAATTCTTACTAGGAATTTTTTTATAAATATCTCATACATTGGAACATGTCCATTATCTAAAAGGTTTAGGTTTAACGTGCAACTATGTAATCAATACATTCAGGGCAACTTACCATTTTCTGGTTTTGCTCCCAGTTCAACATTTCCAGCACGTGAGTTTTGATCCAAAATGTCGCATGTTTTAGAGGCAACAAGCATTGGGGGCATTCACTTTTCATATCTAGTCATTCGCTTTATTATCTTCTGCTTCTGGTCGTATAGGGTTTCTCGGAGGCGCCATGTAGTAATCCTCTATTACTCCTTCATTTTCAAACAAAACGTAGTCATATCATCATCATCATTGTCAATCATTATCAATCCACTGCTGGACAAAGGTCTCCCCAAGTTTCCTCCACAACGGTCTGTCTTGTGCCAGTTTCCTCCATGTCACTCCCGCATACTTTCGAATTTCATCCACCCATCTTCCATGTGGTCTTCTTCTGGGTCTTTTCCTGTCCCTTGGAATCCAATCTAAAATTTCGGCTGTCCATCGATGGTCTGTTCTTCTGGCAGTATGTCCAGCCCATTGCCATTTCAGGGATTTAACTCTGATCATGATGTCTTCCACTCTTGTCATTTTTCGGATCCACGTGTTCCTCTTCTTATCTCTCCTGGTTACACCAAGCATGCACCTCTCCATGCTACTTTGAGTTGTCTGCAGCCTTTGCATGTCTCTTTTAGCTAAGGTCCACGTCTCTGCACCATACGTAAGCACTGGAAGGATGCATTGATCAAACACTTTTCTTTTAAGACATAATGGCATATTGCTCTTGAAAATTATGCTGTTTCTTCCAAAAGCTCTCCAGGCAAGTTTTGTACGCCGATTAATTTCTTCACCAATGTGACCCTCACTTGATATCTGCTGTCCAAGATAAACGTATGTGTCTGTTATCTCCAGCTTTTCTCCATCAATCGAGAAATCTTCATTTCTTGTAAAAGCATTGAACATCACTTTTGTCTTCTGAAAGTTCATTTTTAATCCCACTTCTTTACTCTTGTCAGCAAGTTCCTGGATCATACTCTGTAGCTCTGATGGGGTAGTTGCAAAAATGACAATGTCATCAGCAAAACGAAGGTAGGTTAGATAATCTCCATTAATCTTTATCCCTTTGTTTTCCCAGTTCAGTGATTGAAAGACATTTTCCAATGTGGCATTAAAGAGCTTCGGAGATATGGTGTCACCTTGTCTCACTCTTTTTCCAATTTTTATGTGTGTTGTATTTTCAAACAGCCAAATCTTTGCACTTGCATTTTCATAGATGTTACTAATAATATTAATGTATGCATCTTCAATACCACAGGATTTCAGAGCCATTGCAACTGCTGATGGTTTCACCGAATCAAAGGCTTTTTCATAATCGATAAAAGCCATGCACAATGGAAGTTCATATTCCCTCGCTCTTTCAATTAGTTCTCTCAGTACGTGGATATGATCTATTGTGCTGTAGCCACTCCTGAATCCAGCTTGTTCTCTCGGTTGAGCCATGTCCAGTGTCACCTTCAAGCGGTGTGAAAGAACTTTAGTGAAGATTTTATAAACCACTGATAGGAGGCTGATAGGTCTGTAGTTCCTGAGATCCTCAATGTCACCTTTTTTATGTAGCAAGATGATTGTAGCGTTGTTCCAATCCTCAGGAATTTTCCCTTCATTAAGGCATCGAGTGAAAATTTGGGAGAGTACTGTTTCGATTTCTCCACTTGCTTCTTGTATGATGTCTACAGTAATTCCATCTTCTCCTGGAGCTTTTCCCCGCTTCATGTTCTTGATTGCATGTGCAACTTCTGCTAGAAGGACTGGAAAAAACTCTGGTACTGGTACCTTTCATGGTGTCTGGAGTACATGTATCATCCCTTTCATATAATTTGGAGTAGAAATCTTTCACTCTTGTCAAAATTTCGCCTCTATTTCTTGTTACAGAACCATCTTCTTTTCTCAGTGCCATAATCTGTTTTTTTCCCTTACTGAGATGTCCCTTTGCTATCTTTTAGGCTTTAGTTGTTTTCAATTGCCTTCCTTACTAGTTCACAGTTGAATTTCCTTACGTCTTCAGTGATACTTTTTCGTACTGTCTTGCATAGCTCTATATATTCCACTTTGGAAGTCACATCTTCTTTAGTTGTCCTCATCTCTCTTCTTTTTTGCATCAACATTTTGGTTTTTCCTGATAATTTGTTCACATACAATTTGTTCTTAGACCCAGCTAATTTTGTTGCTGTTTCCATAAGAGCTTTGGTTACTTTTCTGTTAACTTCAGAAATATCCACTTCTTCCGATGTTAGGCCTTCTAAAGCAGAGAATCTGTTCTTCAGGACGATTATGGGCAAAACACGTAACAATATTAACAAAGAAAGGTGACTTGATCACGCTAGTTACGTTAACTAAAACTTTTACAAAAGTTCGTAAGTTGGAAGCTTTCGACCTTATCTTAGGTCTTCATCACGCCAATGGAGGACTAAGATTGTTGCCAGATTCTACATTTGAATTTTTCCTATTTTTGTTGCCAAAACTTAGAATTGATCTCCAGATCAACGGAATGTAGAGATTTAATGGCAAGATGGTTACCATCTTGCCATTAAATCTACCCCAAACATCTTGAAACTTCTACAAAGGGATAGGGACAAAGTTGAAAGCCTGAACCTCCCAGGAGTTTACTGCATTCCTATCTCTTCTTCTACTGGGGATAACTTATACATTGGAAGCACATACAGGAGCATTAGCCATAGAATTTTAGAACATAGAAAAGATGTTTCGAAAGGCAATCCCAACACTGCCTTGTCTATTTTGACAATGGAAGACACATCTGCAGTTCCCCACTGGAACGAAGCAAAACGAATTGCTTCGTTTGACAATCGTTTTGCCCTCCGTTACCGTGAAAGCATAGAAATTATTTTCAACTCAATGACTTGCAACTCCGAATCTCCTCTCT
Organism: Macrothele yani; assembly: GCA_039090855.1. Lineage (NCBI taxonomy): Eukaryota > Metazoa > Arthropoda > Arachnida > Araneae > Macrothelidae > Macrothele > Macrothele yani. Next base: position 58,878,150 of record CM076997.1, on the reverse strand, counting down.
ACATTCCGTTGATCTGGAGATCAATTCTAAGTTTTGGCAACAAAAATAGGAAAAATTCAAATGTAGAATCTGGCAACAATCTTAGTCCTCCATTGGCGTGATGAAGACCTAAGATAAGGTCGAAAGCTTCCAACTTACGAACTTTTTGTAAAAGTTTTAGTTAACGTAACTAGCGTGATCAAGTCACCTTTCTCTGTTCTTCAGTTTCAATTTGAAGGTATTATGGTGTTTTTTAAGGTTGGTTATGTCAATACATTTTGTTTGTCTTATGAGCTTGCTACGTTCGAGTTTATTGTTGAGGTGCATCTTACATCTCACCAATCTATGGTCACTGCCTGCGTTGAACTTGTTTAGCACACTGCAGTCTTCTATGACGAATTTTTATTACACATAATAAAATCAATTTCACTTATCGTCCCATTTGGATGTCTCCATGTCCATTTCCTGTGTGGCTTTTTCTTGAAAAAGGAGTTCAAGATGAAAAACCCTTCTGCCTCTGCAAACTCAACGAGAGTATTTCCACGCTGGTTTCTGTTGCCGTGACCGAATTTACCTACTGAAGTTTCATTCTGTTGCCGTTGCCCTATTTTTGCATTGAAATCTCCCATAATTATCTTCAAGTGCTGCTTACCTTTATTATTTAGATCACGAATTTCCTCATAAAATTCTTCAATTTCTTCTTCAGCATGACTTGTGGTGGGTGCATAAGTTTGAATAATCTGAGCCTGGTATCTTCTCGAGAGTTGGATAACGAGTCGTGCAGCTCTGTCAGAGGAACTTTCAACTTCTACAACTTTATCCTTCAGTTTCTTGTTTATTTTAAATCCAACACCACTAGGTCACACCATATATACTCACCAAAAACATCTGCGGCCCTTTAACATATCTACACTCAAAAAACATCTTTTTTTTTTCGTCAAACATATACACCAAACATACATACAGATATTCCCTATACAATATACATAATTTAAAATACCCTATGAATTCACTATATACATCAGACATTTACACCTTGGTCAACTACATCGATGTTTCTTAACCATGCTCTCTGCCTGCATATATCCCACATCCAATGTAAATTGGTTTCGTACAAGGAGCTCTCCCACGCTACGCTCTACCTTCTGCAACATTCTAACCGTAGTGCTTTCTGTAGAAAGCAGCTACCATCATCAGGGGGTGGGGTGGAAACTGTGACCTATACTATCTAAAACAGACAAGTGAGGGCACCATAGCGACCAAGGGAACGAAACTTTGAGAATGGATATTGCCCCAAGAGAGTCACTCACATGCTCTGAGGATAATGAGAGTATAGGTCAGAGTTTCCATTCCCCCTGATGATGGTAATGGCTTGCTACAGAAAGCAATAGGGTTAGAATGTTGCAGAAGGTAGAGCATAGCATAGGAGAGCTCCTTGTATGAAGCCAATTTACGATGGATGTGGGATATATGCAGGCGGAGAGCATGGTTAAGAAACATCGATGTACTTGACCAAGGTGTAAATGTCTGATGTATATAGGTATATAGTGAGTTCATAGGGTATTTTAAATTATATATATTGTATAGAGAATATCTGTATGTATGTTTGGTGTATATGTTTGACAAAAAAATGGTTTTTTTTTAGTGTAGGTATGTTAAAGGACCGCAGATGTTTTTGGTGAGTATATATGGTGTGAATACGTTTTGTATGAAAATGAAGGAGTAAAAGAGTATTACTACATGGCGCCTCTGAAAAACCCTATACGACCAGGAACAGAAGATAATAAAGAGAATGACTAGATATGAAAAGTGAATGCCCCCAATGCTTGTTGCCTCTAAAACATGCAACATTTTGGATCAAAACTCACGTGCTGGAAATGTTGAACTGGGAGCAAAACCAGAAAATGGTAAGTTGCCCTGAATGTATGGAAATGTTTTGTTTTAATTGCAAATTTTAGAAGAAAACTCTTCTCCTTCTTCAGGCTGTCTTTAGTTGTCACTTTTCCTCCGTCACTATCGCGGTTACAGTTAACCTTGACGGCTATGATTATTTTTCATCAATCCTGCTGATGTTAGGCAGGGATAATTCTCTGAAGTCATTGATGATGGAATTCTGATTTTTCTCAATTTCTAATATTAGGCCAGCTCTAAATTTAGAGAACAAGGTTAAGAAATGTTTCCTTAAAATAGTTCACAGAGAAGAAGATATAAGAAGATATTTTTAAAATGCAAGGTGTTGTCTATGAAGTAAAATGTAGTTGTGGACTATCTTACATAGGTGAGATAGATCACAGACTAGAAACTCTTATAGCAGAGCATAAAGCTGCTATAAAAAATTGCTCCAACAAGACTGGCTTAGATAGGCATGTTAGAGAAACTGGTCACAGCATGGATTGGAATTCGCTTAAAGTCATCAGTTTCCGAAGCAATTTTCAAAAAGGAAGCTAAAAGAAGGAATAGAAATTGAGAAAAATCAGAATTCCATCATCAATGACTGCAAAGGATTATCCCTGCCAAACGTCTGACAGGATTTGATGAAAAATAACCGTAACCATCAAGGTTAACCGTAACCGCAATAATGATGGAAAAAAGTGACAACAAAGGACAGCCTGAAGAAAGAAAAGAGTTTTCTCCGAAAATGTGCAATTAAAATAAAAAATTTCCTAGTAAGAATTCCCATAATAAAAGTTTTTGATTAGCAAATGATTATGGAAGAAATCTTTATTTTGTTTAACTTTTGTTTTTGAAATTTAAAAATTCTGAAACATGAAATACAATCATCAGATGGAAAACAATTCCTAAACACTCTCTCTTCAGTTTTGAATCAATCTCAAGAATGATCTTCAAATCCGAGGAAGAATCCATGCCTGCACAGTAAAAAAAAAAAATGAGTAACCCTAGTTGAGTGTGAATCTTGTCTTTTATACAAAAGGGACACACCTAAGATATTATTTCTATAATGTTACTGCATTTCTAAATTTAATTTCAAAGAACAATCTGAAAAACTGAAACAAGATTCTGTTAACTCTTGTATCCTGATTGTCTATTATTAAAAGGTATCATCCAGATACCTCATACACAGGCAGAAATAATTAGCTCTCATAAAATTTTCACTTCAAGATTTCTAAAAATTAATGTGCCACCAAGGAAGAAAGTGGTAAACTTACTGCTAAACTTCTCTTGATTAAAATACTTATTTCAAATAAAAAAAAAAAAAAAAAATATATATATATATATATATATATATATATATATTTTTTTTAAAGAATAAAGGCATTACTTAAAAATGCTCATTACTGTAATTTCTAGCATATAATCAGCAGAACTGAAGTACAGCAAAAAAGGGAAAAAAAAAAAATATATATATATATATATACAGTGGAACATAACATATAGTTGAAATAAAAAATATAAGAAGGAAAAGAATGTTCTAGCCTTTCATCATGATTTTACCTTAAATTGGTCAGCCAATAACTACCTGAAAGTCTAGTTTCATAGAACTATCAGATACGCCATGATTTCATTTTCCATTTGCCAGCACATCATCACTGCTACAGTCTTCTGTGCTAACAGCCAGGGAAATTTTCAGAAACACTTGTACCATAATTTTCGTCGTATTATCCACACCAGCATATAATCCGCACACCGCAAAATTCACATAATTTTCTTTTTCCTTCGTACAATCCACACCGGCGTATAATCTGCAGACTGTGACATTCAGAAAAAAAAGATCGCCGTATAATCTGCACATCATAGGTGTTGAACAAGAAGTGGAATTTTCGACAGAAAAGTCAGTCACACAATGATCGATGAGTCCAAAGAAGTAAGAAAAAAATGATTTTATTAAATGAGGAAATTCATTTTTAAAGGTTACTTTTTTATATTTTTATTTCCGGACAGATAAAGCTCAGTGGCGTGGCATCCACAGATCATGGTGATGCAGCTCCAGAGTATTGCATCACACCTTGCCAATGACGAAAGGCTGATACAGAACAAGTAATAGAAATACTGTATATACTCGCATATAAGTCAAAAGTTTTGGAGGAAATCCTGCTTTCCGAGTCAGGGGATCGGTTTATACGTGGGCCAATAAAAAATAGGGCTAGACTTTCGTGAATTCTCCTGCAGAATTTACCGACGAATTTGTTTATGTTTTAGATCACGGCAAAGCAGCTTTCCGTGTGTTACTGCGCGATTGTTTTCTGACCTCAAAACCAGTAACTCGATCATATCCTTAACTGTGCTCACCACTTTTAAGTTTAAATTCGGCAGTGTAACTGAAACGCTTCCTTTTCAAAGACATCATTGAATAGCAATGAATGAAAACATCAGCAGCAAAGGCATTGGTCAACTCAAAATGGCAAAGGATGAACTAAACAAAGGGGCACGGCGCCGCATCAGATACAAGAGGAGGAATATATAGGTTCGTTCAGCAAGCGCTGTGCGCACTTCTTTGGCTGGTTGCCAAAAACAAAGATGGCACAACAGTCAGTGCTGTCCTTCTCAACAATACAAAACTACTCCTGCCATTCCTTTCCACAACTTTCCAGATCTTTCATTATGACACCCCTATTCTCCGCTCCGTACAAACTCCTGACCTGAGGAAAATTTTTTCGAGGGAGTTCCTTTTCCAATTATAGGCCTCTTCTGCACAATTATCTTGTTGATTTTTTTAAAATCAAAGAGCCATAAAAACTTTTTTTAATTGGCGTATTATCCACATCGGCGTATAATCCGCAGAACCTATATTTTAAACTTTTTTAGCAGATAATCCGCGGATTATATGACGATACCTAAGCACATTTTGGCAATTATTATGCACATGTTAAGCCCTTCATTCATTTACTTTCCACATCTTCCGACCTCGGCTTTAAAGGAAATTTTTACACCAAAATGCAAAGAGCTGTGACATTTTCATTAAGCTTCTTGAGAAATCATTAACTCAATGGCAATGCTTTCTGAAAGCTCTTTGCCTTTGTTTTAAATAACAGTTTTCATGGAGTCCATTATATAACTTTTAAAAGGAAGAAGAAAATGCAGGCTCACATGTCCAGCAAATGATGTTCATCCACTGGAACAGAATATTTACATTTGTCTAACCATTTTCTTTTTTGCCTTAACTGCAACCCCTTTACCAATTTTTTTTTACAAAAAATTCTCCTTTTAACAAAAATATTCAGCAACTCCATCTTTGCCTCCACCCAAAACAACAATGATGTTTAATTTTGATGATCTCTTGTTTTAATGGAAAGTATTTAGTGCTAGTTGCCTCAACAGTACAAGTACCACCTGATTTACAATTTGAACAGTCATATATATGATTAGATTTCTTGATAGCATTATTTATGAATTTCAGAAATCCTCCTGACTTCTTTTCCCAATCAGTAATTGCACTTTGATTGACAATCGTTCTGTTGTGTACCCTAACACTTGCATGAGCAATGAAATGTCACTTAAATGGACAGCTTCAGCTTGTAAATTTTGCATTTCTTGAGATATTACTTAAACTTTCTGAAATCTTCACAGTTGAGACCAGGAAATCAACTTTTACTTGAATCATGCAAAAAGCTGGTCTCTTCCAATCTCAACTATGAAGCTACAAAGAAAAAGGCTCAAACAATGAACCACTGCTCTAATGAGGTTTTCTGTTATAGCAAACATATTGGGAGAATGTGGCAATTTCTTCACCATTGCTCTTCCATTTCCCAAAACTTCCTTTGTTTTTATCTCCAGAGGTGAGCATTGTTTTCATCAACTAACTTTTGTGCTTCACAGTGTGTCTGATTCCTTCAGCAGTTTCCACAACTGTATATTTTAAATAAATGGGGGAGGGGGTACAGTGGTGTAAGCGATGGCTTCTGATCATTCGTCCAAAAGGGGTCTGGGTTCGAATCCCGGTGTGGCATGGATGTTGTGTGTTTGTCTTACAGTACTGGCTTTCTCCCTTCCCTGGAACCAGTGGCCCTAAATTAGGGGCAAACGACTGCTTATAGCCCATTGAGTTGCTCACGTTGGTCATTAAACCTCCAATCAAAAATAAATAAATAAAAAATATGGTATAACTGACATGCTTTAATTTCCCTGACATATTCTCCATGGGTCCATTCAATTGTTTCTATTCAATACCTATTTGTAATATTAGGTCATAGTTTTGTCAAAAACTTAAAAGTATTTGCAAAAATAGTAAGGTAAGAGTTTGAGGTTACATTTAGACCTTATAAAATTAAAGTAAACAAGAAAGATGACACCGAATTTTCGGGTGTAATAAGCACATCTTTTGAATCCGTTCTGACGCAAATTAAATTTATCAAAGCTATACGAAGTCAATGGAACCGGTATGAAAAACAATAGTATCTGACGGAAGAAAGAAGTTTTTTAATCGGGTCTTTAATCCCTCAGATATTGCTGTAAACGGAATCGTGAGCTTACAAACTCTTAGAAACAGAGTTATCGACAAAAATAAGATGTGTAATTTTTTGCTTGACAAGTCACAGTATCACTATAACTAATCAAAAATTTACGTGCTTACAATTACCTTAATAAGAGCAATGAGAGTGAACTTACCCTTACCAGTAGGTGCGTTCTCTCAGACATGTAGACATTTCTCTGCATGTTAACTTCCATATTAATATCCACGGTTGGTTTTTGGCCTTTGGTGTGGTGGTTTTATGTTGTCTTCGACATGTTCTTTTATTTGACTGAGTGAGCAATTTATTAACCTATACTGCAGAACTGATACGTTGGTCCAAGAAACCTCTTTTATACTTTAAAAACCCTACATTTACAATGACGTGAATAACACTAACCGGTAACCAAATTGGCTTATAAAAACAACAACAAAAAAACCCTATGTACATGAACATTTAGAAACCATAAACAAACTTCCTATTTACAAACACCAAAACATCGGAACAAAACATTTAAAAGCCTAAAATTCAATTATTCACAACGAACTTATCTCATTGCTCTCTATTTACAAACTCTTCTCACACACTCATTCACACACCACACACCTCTGCCGTTCCCAAAGTAGATTGCCCCAAGCAGCTTTCCACCCATCCAGGGTCATCATCTGGAGGCCAGTTGGTATCAGCCCTGCTATCACAGTGCGAGTGAGTGAGAGAAGCGATTTTTTGCGTCGGCCTCATGTCCCATGTCATATTGAACACATGGCCACCGTGGCTCCATCTGTTAAACACTGTAGTTAATATTTTATTTTCTTCTGGAGTATTTTTTCCTTTTTTGTTCTATTTTTATTAGTTCTTTCCACTTTTCATTAAGTATATTTGGGTCATTATGATTACATACTCGATTCCTATTTTTTTCAATCAGTACTGATTCTGCAATACGCAAATGTCTTACGTTGTTACATGATTTAATTATTTTGATGTCTTCAAATTTTGGGTATCTTTGATTATCTAAGCAGTGTTGTATCAGTGCTGTTTTCGCTTCTTTTTTTTTGCCAATTTTTTATGTGTTGTTGTAGGCGATGTTTTAATTGGTTTTTGGTACTCCCTATGTACGATATTGGTGGGATGCCTGTTATAGGGAGTACCAAAAACCAATTAAAACATCGCCTACAACAACACATAAAAAATTGGCAAAAAAAGAAGCGAAAACAGCACTGATACAATACTGCTTAGATAATCAAAGATACCCAAAATTTGAAGACATCAAAATAATTAAATCATGTAACAACGAAAGAGATTTGCGTATTGCAGAATCAGTACTGATTGAAAAAAATAGGAATCGAGTATGTAATCATAATGACCCAAATATACTTAATGAAAAGTGGAAAGAACTAATAAAAATAGAACAAAAAAGGAAAAATAATCCAGAAGAAAATAAAATATTAACTACAGTGTTTAACAGATGGAGCCACGGTGGCCATGTGTTCAATATGACGTGGGACATGAGGCCGACGCAAAAATCGCTTCTCTCACTCACTCGCACTGTGATAGCAGGGCTGATACCAACTGGCCTCCAGATGATGACCCTGGATGGGTGGAAAGCTGCTTGGGGGCAATCTACTTTGGGAATGGCAGAGGTGTGGTGCGTGAATGAGTGTAGATGAGTTTGTAAATAGAGGGCAATGAGATAAGTTCGTTGTGAATAATTGAATTTTAGGCTTTTAAATGTTTTGTTCCGATGTTTTGGTGTTTGTAAATAGGAAGTTTGTTTATGGTTTCTAAATGTTCATGTACATAGAGGTTTTTTTTTTTATAAGCCAATTTGGTTACCGGTTAGTGTTATTCAAGTCATTGTAAATATAGGGTTTTTAAAGTATAAAAGAGGTTTATTGGACCAACGTATCAGTTCTGCAGTATAGGTTAATAAATTGCTCACTCAGTCAAATAAAAGAACATGTCGAAGACAACATAAAACCACCACACCAAAGGCCAAAAACCAACCGTGGATAATAATATGGAAGTTAACGTGCAGAGAAATGTCTACATGTCTGAGAGAACGGACCTACTGGTAAAGGTAAGTTCACTCTCATTGCTCTTATTAAAATAAGATGTGACTTTACGTCCCTTGGTGGGAAAACCATGCATTATTTTAGGAAGAAAGTATTCACAAAAGGTTTATCCATATGAGCGGTATCGGTCCAAGAAAAAAAAATTTTAGTCGAGTTTTCAGGAGCCGAGATGTTGCTATAAATACATCAGAAGTAGAAATTAACACTTATGACCCCTGGTGGCCAAACCATTCTTTACCAAACATTAGAAAGTACGTGAAAAATATTTTCTGTCAGGTCTTGTATGCGATACAGGAAGAATTTTTCAAATCGGAGTTTTAGGAGCAGAAAACGCAATTTACCATTGTGTGCCCTAGCGGAAAGTCTATGATTTAATTGAAAATTTTGAATTTATAGGAAAAACATTTTGCATCGGAAACACTATCCAACAAAGAAGGAATTTTTCAAATTGGACTTTTAGAAGTAGAAATATTGACAAAAATAAGATATATATCTACGCCCCCTGGCGTAGAAACCGTGCATTATTTCAAGAAGTAAATGTTTCTAAAAGGTTTGTAGACATGAGTAGTATCGGTCTACAAACTATGTTATTTTCAATCGAGAATTTAGAAGCTCATATTTTGCTGCAAATACATCAGAAGCGAAAATTAAGGTTTACGCCCCTGGTGGCCAAACCATTTTTTTTACAAAAGTTAGAAATTATGTGCAAACGATTTCCCATCAGGAGCTGTATCTGGTGCATAAAGAATTTTTCAGATCGGAGATTTAGAAGCAGAGATATAGGGGAAAACGCAATTTACCTTTACGCCCCCTAGCGGAAAGTCTATGAATTACTTGAAAATTTTGAAATTATATGAAAAACATGTCACACAGAAAACATTATCCAACAAAGAAGGAATTTTTCAAATCGGACTCCTAGAAGTCGAGATATTGACAAAAATAAGATATACATCTACGCCCCTGGCGGAGAAACTGGAATATTTTAAGAAGAAAATATTCCGAAAAAAATTTAACGATGCGAGTGACATCAGTCCACGAAAGAATTTTTTTAATCGATATTTTAGAAGCTCAGATTTTATGGCAAATACATCAGAAGCGAAAATTAACACTTACGCCCCCTGGTGGCCAAAGTATTCTTTACCAAAAATTCGAAATTATATGCAAAAGATTGTGCATCAGGAGATGTATCCACTAAAAAAAGATATTTTTAAATCGAAGTTTTAGAAGAAGAGTTATCGGAAAAAATGCAATTTACCTTTACACCCTCTAGCGGAAAATCTAGGCGTAATTTGAAAAAGAAACTACATCCAAAATACTCTTCGACATAAATGGAATCGAAAGATAAAAGATATTTTTCAATCGGATGTTTAGAAGCAAATATGTGGAATAAAACATATTTTTGAATTCGACATCATCTGCATTTACGTCCTCTAGCGGCGAAATTGTACATCGTAAAAAAAAAAACCGAAATGAAGGATCATCATTCGCATATTTCAACCTTTCGAACGCAAAAAGAATTTTTCAAATCGGACTAATAGTTGCAGAGATACCGTGGGTACGGACGGGCGGACAAACCGATAACATAAGCACGATCTTTTTTTACAAAAGACGTGCTAAAAAAGGACTGGGGTTCTTGAAAAATTGGCAGTACTTTACTTTTTCATGGAAGACTAATGGTCAGAATCACATTGTATAATGACATGCAGTACACCTTTTTTTGAAAAAACTTTACCTTACATACATACATATCAACAAGCTGTTCTCCGAGATTCAGAAGTTAGCTCCAAAAAGAAATACAAACTTCCAGATATTTTTACTTACTGTTGTCATATCAAACTTCTCCATTTATAGCGATTTTGACATACAACTCGGGCTTAACTGATATCCATTACACACCGTACACAAGATCTTTTATACTTCATACTCATAATCTTTTTCTCATGCAGACACTCCTGAATCTGATCCACCCATGTCTTCCTTGGCCTTCATGTGCCTTTCCTTCCTGCCATTTGGGATAAAAAGATTTTCTTAGTAAGCATCTCATCACTCATTCTTTCAACATGTCCAAACCACTGAAAGCATATTAGTATCCACCTTGCTAACAACATTTTGCTACACATCACACAACTGCAACACATCTTCATTCCTCACACAATCAGACAGTGTCTTGCCACAAACCACCCGTAAGTAACGCATTTCTCCAGCACACAAACGACTTCTATGTTTCTTCTATAGTACCCAGGTTTCACTACCATACATCAGAGTAGAAACAATTACACTTTCATACACAGCCATGCAGGACTCTCTAGAGAACCCATCATTCCTGCAGTGGCGGCTCGTGGTTGGAAAAATAGGTGAAGAGGTACAAGAGCAGTATGAAAAGATATATACTGTTTACAATGAAAATCCCTTAATGAGGACTTACTTATTTTTTGTATATTAAATCAATTTTTCTTCTTTTTAAAGCTGCAAATTTGTCGATTATGTCGTCATAAGATTGTTAGATGGTTGTTTCTTCGTGAGCATCAATAAAATGTCTTCCTGAATAGAAATATTTGCCAGAGAAGCAAGTCTATCATGGGAACTAGTGTTTCTTGAGCAAGTTTGTATTCTTTTAAGAAAACTTCTTTCCACTGGCACACTTGTAGATGGAATTGTTAAACTGAGGAAAACCAATTTATAATCTTCTGTAAAAATGTCTTTGTCTCTGTGAAACACTCGAAGGAGTTCTTGAGTCAATATATTCCTTAATTTTTCATCGGCATATACAAGACTCAGTTCATTTTTAAGGCGCTGGTGTTTAGTAAATATGTTTCCGTAAAACTGTAGATTTTCAAGAGCGCGAGTGGGAAAGCATGCATTAAATTATTCGAATTTGGTTGTGTCAGCAAATCAGACAAATCGAAGTTTTTTACAGTCTTGAAATCTTATATCCATTTCCATAAGAATGTGGTCCAAAATTTCAAAAATCAAAATACAATTGTTTATAATTTTGAAAAATTGTTTCCTGTGTAAGAGCAGCATATTCTCGTGCTTATTTCTGTGATTTTGATAGATTTTCCAAACTGTGTTTCAAATAACTCATCGTTCCTTTTATGGCTCAAAATTTCACGAGTTTTTTTTTTTTTTTTAATTTGAGTTACACAGTAGTTTATGTTTAGTTATTTTTTCTTCAAAAGTTCGAATAATAGATTGGTGGAGCCAAAAATGTTAATTCGAAAGTGTTCATATCATTCAAAAACCCCTTGGCAAGATGAATTGATTTTTTGTCTGATTATTCGCTATTCGTCAGAATTCCGAACACTTCCTTCAATTTATCCCAATCTTCAACAACTACACTTACTAATTTCGAAGTGGAGGATCATCGAGTTTCTGTTATGGTTGGTCTGCATCTTGCGGTTGTTGATATAAGTGTATAAGACTGCTTCACAGAATGGTGAACAAACGAAGCAATTCCACTGAGGCTTGTAAAAAGTATTCGACACTTTGAAATTTTAGAAAAACTCTGGTGAAATACAAGATTTAAACGATGAACTAAGCATTGAACAAAAACAGCTTGAGAAGCTTTATCCTTGACTTTTTTTCTGTAGCCCATTTAAGTGTCCAGACATTATACTTGCCCCATCGTAACATTGTCCTATTTATTTGTGTTGGTAATCAGACTGTTCCAAAATTTTGTCTAGCATTTTATATAAACCTCCTGACGTTTTATCTTCATTCACATCATGAAAACCCAAAAATCCCTCAACCAATACACCTTCCGAATCAACAATAAAAATTTATTTAATTTTTGACGTGATCGTTTATATATTCAGAAATACATTCAATTAATTCATTTTGAATAGTTTTTCGTCCTTTCGTATTGATTTTCAATTTCTAAAGAACTTCTTCATATCAACAATGAAAGTAATTCAATGAAATTTCCACTATTTATCGAGCCCATGCTTTCGTCATGGCCATGGAATGCTAGTTCTTGTTTGCTCAAATACAGTATAAACTAATACTGCATCAATCACTGTCTGCAGGAAAAGTCTATTTAAACGAACGTTTTCGTTAAACTGTGTTTCCAAAAACCTAGCATTCTTCCTCAGGGCATCGGCAATGGTGTTTTGAATATTTTCAAAATTCCTTAACATTAATCTGCATTTCAGGTGTTAGCTAGAATCACGACGTTTATGAAGTGACCATGTTACGCTCAGTAAATCTGAGAATCCATCTTTATTCCACGCTGAATGTTTATTACTAAAACGTAAGGAGGGCCAAAAAAACATTTAGCACAGAAGTGCTGCAAATCCATTTGTATTCAGTAAACCAACAATTTTTAAAATTAATATTGTTAGATTTACCGCTCTTCTTGATTTCGTTCTTGGCAACAATTGTCAGTGAATCCGTTGGTCGTCCTTGAAGCAAAATGTCTCTTTTATCTTCATCTTTCCACAGAGTAAATGGAGTTTGCAATAAATTACAAACAATGTCGTCCACAGGATGCATACTAAAAACTATCACTATCAGTTAAATTGTACACAAACCTAAAATATCAGTTAAAGTTTTCAACAAATAATCACAAAACACGAAAGAACAAATTCCTTTCGGAAAATAATGTACCACAGCATTACAAGCAAAAAAAGCCCTAGCAGATTGAATGGTAGTCCGCCCACTCTACCGTGATCTCTCACGACTTTACGCTCAAAAACTGAAAGATGCAGAGGTAAGGCGCGTGAAGCTGAAACACTTCACTTGAGTGAGCAGATTGGGGAGGGTGACGTCACGGTTACCATGGCAACTCGGCGAAAAACTGCAGACTTCCAAGCATTCTCATTTCGGCTCTTCACTTGTACTGTTTTGCGTATAAGGATTTGTTTTCCGTATCGAGCGCGTCATGTGAATTAATATCTATTCAAAATTTTGAGTATTTTGGAACTGAATAAAGACAAAAAGGAATATATTATAAAAAAATACTGAATAAAACTTTATTTTGAGTAAAATAGGGCAAGAGGCACTTCATCTACTTCACCTGAAAAGCCACCACTGCATTCCTGTGAAAACCTCCCAGAGCAGCTATGACTTTCAATGAAGAATTCACTTGCCTACTAATTTCACCATCCAATTTGTTCTCTCTGTCAAACATGCTTCCTAAATACACAAACTCACTCACCTAGTCAATCACTGTGCCATTTATACTTACATTACATTCAGTGCTACCTGTTCCTCTCTCAAAGACCATAACTTTGGGGTTTCCCTTATTTATACTCAGCTTGAATTTCATGCAAACTTTGTACATCTGGGACAACATACTCTGCAACTCACTTTTGCTCTCCGCCAACAGGACAGTATCATCAGCATACAGCAATCTGCACGCATGGATATCACCTAGACATAAACCACTATTATCTATTTTGGCATCATGCATGCATGCATTCAAATATATTAAACAGCCATGGTGACATTACACAACCCTGTCAGACTCCTGTATCAATAGAAAACCATTTTGATAAAACACCATTCACTTGTACACAAGTTCTACTACCAGCATACATGGCTTTTACACTATTAAGTAGATTCCCAATAACACCATATTCATTCAATACCTTCCACAAAAGTGTCCTATTTACTCAATTGTAAGCTCTCTCTAAATCTATGAAGGCAGCAAAAACTTTCTTATCAACAGCCAGATACTTTTCAATCATCTTGCGTAATGCAAAAATGTGCTTAGTGCAGCCTTTACCAGGCATAAAACCACTCTGAACATCCCACACTTTCTCTGATGTAAGACCCCGTACTTTTTCAATAACAACCTTACCAAACACTTTCTCTGACACACTTAGTAGGCTAATACCATGATAGTTCTTGCATTCAGTCTGATCACCTTTTCCATTACACAAGGGAACAATAATAGCATCCTTCCAATCCCGAGGGACTACTCTTAACTCCCAGCACAACTGGCAAATTTCAGTTAACCAGTCAATTACAGAGTCACCACCATATTTCAACATCTTGGCAGTTATGCCATCAACTTGTGGAGCCTTACCATTCTGAAGAGATTTTAAGGCTTTACACACTTCTCTTGAGATCCCTCCTGTGCTTCCATCCCTCACTGTGACATCATCTACGTCTGTCTCAGAATCATCTTTTGCTTTCCTGATCTAATAACTCACAGAAGTATTCACCCCATCTTTCACTTAACTAATTGGGCTCCCATATCATTTCCCCAACTCTATTCTTCACACAACTTACAACTTTGTTTCCCCTATTTTTCCTGAGTCTCATGTACTTCCATAAAGTCTTCCTATCTTTCCAAAAAGCCAATTCATGCCTTTCCACCTTCTCCTTCCTAACTTTTGCCTTACTCTGGCAAACTAGCTTAGCAGCTTCACACTTCTTACAGTGATATTCATCCACAGAAACTCTACCTTGCAACATCCCCAAATAGGCTTCCTTCTTTCTCTTTACTGCCTCTTTAATCTCACTATTCCACCACGCATCACATCACCTCCTTTCCTCGAAACTTTTCCTTGATATAGACAAATGATTGAAGAAAGGAATAAATCACTTGGTTGGAAATTCGTAAGTTATGATCAGCGAGGAAGGACAAGTTGGCAAAGTTACCAAGGTCACATTTCTCCAGATAGGTAAAACATGGATTGGGTTTTGCATTATTAATTCCATGTGCCAAAAAATATACAAGAAATGGACAGAATAATAATGGAAGCACTTCCACACACACATATTCGCATTAAACACTCATCTACTAAGAATGCAGATAAAACTCAAGTTTTTTTACTTAAAGCTGTGTTATGCAAAGTTCCTAAAATATTTGACATATGGAAATTACAGGGATCATAGCATACTTCTGGAAAATTTTAGGTAAGAATTTTAGGAATTTTTAGAAAAATTTTAGGAGTGTATTTCAATAAAAACTAGATGTATATTTGTATACATCTAGTAAAACAACTTTGTATACATTGTAAAGAGTTTGCTTCACACCCTTCAACCATATATACTGATAGACTGCGCATGACATCAAAATTTCTGGCTCCAACATAAAATCACATGACAACAGTCAAAAGATGGGTTACACCTGCTGTGCTTATGGTTGCTCTGACCGATATAGTAAAGAAAGTTCTATGATTTTTCATGGGTAAGAAACGAATTAAATACCTAAGTCAATAAAGTTCAATTACTTAACCAGAAACTTGCAGCTATTGATATAAAAATATAGTAACTTAAGAAAAAAAAAATGGAATGCATGTTCCAAATTCTTCGCAAATGTTCATCACATTATAAATCACAAAATGTAAACAACACGATCATGCATGTATATAGCTCATAAGTAAACTTACCTGAAGAGTTTTCATTATATATGAGGTGCATTCACATAATACACCGAAAACACTGAAGTTCTGCAGCGTAAATTAGTAATCATAACAGCATTTGTACACGAAATTTGGAGTCTGATGATGACGTGCCCAATGTTGGAGCCATGGCGGCTTTGATGCAGCTATTGCCAATGCGCAGTCCATTAGTATATATGGTCGAAGTTCACACCCAAATTTTTTGCATAACGTCTAATGTCTAAAGTTTAAGTATGATTTACTTCTAATGTTCAGTTCTTATCTTTTCACGTGTTATTATCATATTCAAGTATATTTACCACATTCAAGTTTCACTTTGAACATTAATATGCTGTTGAACCAGAAGCAATTCACGATTTTCACAGTAAAGTTTTCAGGTTTCACATTAAACTATAATATCCTAAAAAGGTAATTGAAAACCAAGAACTATGTACAATTGTTCACTGAATTACTTTTTTCATATTATTGTTTTAACCTTTTCCTGATTAGCCAATCTTTTTTTGCTTCCACCACAACTAATTTACTTTCAGTTTTCTTTATTTCAGCTGAACCTTGTATGATCAAGTTAGAGGCAACTGCTATTTCAACAGTATTTTGTTTTTCTACAGCTTTTCTCATTCTTTCTGTTCCCTCTTGAATTACTGCTAGGGAGGCTTCTTTATCTTTTTTAAGCCTATTTATTTCTGCATCATTTTCTTTTATTTTGTCATCAAACTCAGCTTTTCTTTTTTTCTCTAGCTGCTTTCCCTTATTTTCCCTCTCTTTCTTCGAAAATAAAAGCATATCAAACAGCGCGAAAACTAGCTCATAAATAGAATATTTGAAACACTCTCAATGTATGCACTCTCAATTATTAGGGATGGTAGAGGGGAAGGGAATAGAACTGTCCAAAATTAGCATGTTTTCGTTGCGCTAGGGCGCTTAAGCACGGCTGAATTCCTTCAGATACCCCCAATGTTCAAATGATTGAAATGTGCTGATGTTCATGGAATGATTTAATATATATCAAATACGTGGAGCCAATGTAAATGGACGATGTAATCACTCTTTCCACGTTTTTTTTTATTATTTTTTTTTTTTTTTTTTTAAACAACGCATAGCGACTGAAAAATTGTATTTTTGGCACTGCTGGGATCGAACCCCAGAACTCTCGATAACTAGTCGAGTGCGTTCGAATTTACGCTACAGCGCCAACAATTCTCAGCGCAATGCGTGGTTTATCAGTCAGCATCTGACTATACGAATGCGTATTGATGGTCTCAGCAACTGAGATGTCGTCATCTGGTGGCATTTAACGCAACAGCTATTTTAATTGTAGCTGATAAATTCAAAGGGCGATAGAAATGTTTAATATATATCAAATACGTGGAGACAATGTAAATGGACGATGTAATCACTCTTTCCACGTTATTTAAAAAAAAAAAAATAACGTGGAAAGAGTGATTACATCGTCCATTTACATTGTCTCCACGTATTTGATATATATTAAACATTTCTATCGCCCTTTGAATTTATCAGCTACAATTAAAATAGCTGTTGCGTTAAATGCCACCAGATGACGACATCTCAGTTGCTGAGACCATCAATACGCATTCGTATAGTCAGATGCTGACTGATAAACCACGCATTGCGCTGAGAATTGTTGGCGCTGTAGCGTAAATTCGAACGCACTCGACTAGTTATCGAGAGTTCTGGGGTTCGATCCCAGCAGTGCCAAAAATACAATTTTTCAGTCGCTATGCGTTGTTTAAAAAAAAAAAAAAAAAAAAAAACGTGGAAAGAGTGATTACATCGTCCATTTCATGGAATGAAATGGTTGATCAGCTATGATGACCGCATAAAAGTTCGGGGTGGGGGGGGGCTTTATTTTTTTTATTTTTTTAGTTTATGCAACATTTTATATCACTCTAGTATTTATCTTGTCATCGTCAACAATCGCAATGCAACTACCGCTTACGATCGCGGATATCAGCAACCGAAAATCTGCCATATCTCTAAGTGATATAACACACAGTATCCTGTTACAGTGTATTGTAATTGAAAAAAAAAGGATGTGGAAAAAAGAAACTTTCAGAAATTAAGATCATCAAGTCATGCGTTTCAAAAATCCGTTTTCCTTTATAACGTTTAAAAACATGTTTTTGCTTTTTTACCTGTAGTGTAAATAAAAAAACTATGTTGATTTTTTTTATGGAATCAGACGTCCGTATGTCTGATTGTCTTCATCTGAGTTCACACTTTAGCTACTGTGTACAAGTAGACCTATTTTTTCAGCTCAAAAATATGTAGTTTTGTATATATTCACAGTATAAGTCATTCCTTATTCCCACAGAACTGAATTCAGCATATGCAAAATGAAGATCATCAAGACCCGCCCAACACTATGTTTCTGATTGTCTGCCGTTTATATTCAAGAAATGCAAACATGGATCAATGGTGAATGCAGCAACTATGATTTTTATTTATTACCAAGAAAAAAAAAAAGCCGTGAAAGCTGTAAAGCTGAAACGGATATTTCTCTCGACCCCCCCCCCCCATGCACAAAATCATTCCAATTAAGATCATACAGCAGGAGGACGCGTCCACACAACACAACCTTTGGAATTACCTGATGGAATGGCTTCTTTTCATTTGGCACATCGCCATAAATCACCACCTGCAGCTCACTGAACTGTCAAGTTGCACCCTTCCTCCTTCACTTTAACTATAATAGAAACTGTAAAAAAAAAAAAAATGCTCCCCAATTTTCGACAAAATTAAATTACCAAATTTACGTCTTGATGTTGCAATTTACTAAAATACGTTTGTTTATCTGCTGAATATTGCTTAAATCCATTGAAAACTTTTTAATTATAGATGATTTTTTTATTAAAACAGTAACTCAGACGTCTGAATAAAAACGTGTTTGTAATTCAAATAGAGTCCATATCATCACAGAAAAAAAATTTAAGGATCACTCTGTTTAAATAAACCATGGCATCTAAAAAAATAATTCACTTGCTTTTCCCGTAATTTATAATTACTGTTTCTTTTTTTCAATCCGATTATGCAACGTTTTTTTTTTTTTGCATCTGCTAAAGTTCCTAACGGAATTTGGCGAAATTTGCACTAGAACTTTATTGTGATGTATCTTAACTACTGTAAAAATTTTACTGTGTTATTTTCAAAATTCAGAAAAATGGATTTCTGAAAATATTCTCCTAGTCCTTTTGTGCTGTGGAAGTGATAAACAGGTGTTTGCTTTCTTCCCAACCAAGGGCTTCAGATCAGCGCTCCCAGCTGTCAATCAACCGTTGCTATGGTAACACCCTTTCTGCTGGAGGCTCACTCTGTCCAAAGAGGCACACATACTTGTCCATAATAAAAATTACCAATGCTAACTTTTAAAGTTTTAAACCGATTCAACTGGAATTTTGGAAGTGAGCTTCTGTAATCCAATTACAGTGAATGTAAAAATTTCAGCCACTTTCGTGAAAAATTCGCAAAGATAGTTTTCTTATTTTTTATCATAAGTAGTGGAAGTCTCTTGAGGGGAGGGAGGGTGGCATGCACATAAACAAGAAGAAGATGAATGTGTTGTTCAGGCATACTCCTCACTGGTGGATGCCAGCTGACTTGGTACATACGCGACCCCCTGCAAATGCCTCTTCTTTCCCCTTCTGTTCTCAATTGTCGGACGGACATCAAGCTCCCCTTCGACCTACTAGTAATCATCCAATTTTATTGCACTGGAAGTAGTGCCTTTTTTTTTCTTTTTTTCCCCCAGCCAAATTAGGATTTGGTGCACATCGGAAACCGCTGCCGGTGGTTTCTTTGAGAACAGAGAAAAGGAACTTTAAAAAATGAAGGGGTAACAGTAACACGATTTCCTAAAAGGGCATTTTTAAGCACTAATTTCAAATTTCAAGGCTTTTCAAGACGGCATTAAAAAAACACCGTTTTTCCAGGATATTCCAGGCCTTGAAAACGTAATCATGATTTTCCAGGACTTTCCAGGTTTTCAAGCACGCGTGCGCACCCTGCGTAATGGTAAATTTATTGGCGTTAATAACGGTTGTGTTTTTAATAAATAAGCTTACGAAAATTTTAGGATGAATAGCAAATTTTAGGTATAATTTTAGGAATTTAAGGAGGGTCACAAAATATTAGGAATTTTAGGAATTTTAGGAGGAATGCGATCCCTGAAATTATTTGAAACAAAACGCAAGAAGACCAAAAAGATCTTTAAAAGCTATGCCTATTTAATCAGCACAATAGTTCTTTTTCCCAGAGTGCTAAGGTTCAAGAACTAAAAATATTAAAAAAAAAAAAAAAATGTAAAAATTCATTTCCACATCCCAAAACTGAATGAAAATATATATTAAAAATGAAATTATTTTATGGGGGAAAATTATTTCAACTACATTCATGAGCTCCCCAGATGGACCTGAAAACTGGGAGAGGGTGTATCAATAATGAGAAAAAGTTCACTTCTGAGTTTCTCAATTAAAAGAAAACAGTAAATCTAATGGAGGAGATATCAATCAGAGGGTATAATTTCATATTAGCACACACACTTCCCATGATGAAGAAATCAATTTCTGGAAAAAATTCTAATTTATTTTTAAGCTGATATGAATATTTCATATAAATGAACAAAAAAAAAAAAAAAAAAAACCTCAGTAAAACAAAACAGAAAAAAAAAATGGATGGCAATAAAAAATTTAAAAAGTACCTGAGCTTTTTTACCTAAAATATGTCTTATGAGACTTAAGAATTTCAGTTTGGTAATAACTACTGTATTTAAAAGAAATTTTCTGGAAGACAAACAGAAATGAAAGAAAATGATTCGCACAATAGCTAGCTGACCATAGAGACAGAGTTCCAACTCAGAGAGTTAATTTTTTCACTCAAATGAGCACAAAGTACATCATCCTACCAAATGTTAAATGACAGTGAACTTTAAATATGAATGATGACAATGCAATACTGCCTCATCAAATGACAGTAACATAGTTCTTAATAAACACAAATACTTCATTGTTATTGTAAAATACGACAATTTTAAACTATCAAAAATTATGATTTCAAACTAAAAGTTTACCTTTGGTGGAAATGGTTCAGGACTAAACACAACTGTAGGCTTTCTTCTATTTGGGGTGCCAGTTAAAGATGATGCAGAGGAGGGTTTTAGACCCTTTTAAATTTGAGTGATTCATTGCACTTGATTCTGAAAGAAATTAAATTTAATCCTTGTTATTTGTTTCATTTTAAACATATTTCCACACAATTTGTAACTGCAATGACAATACAAATTCATTTTTCAAAATGGACAGAAAAAATCTCTCTATATAATACTGAAGAACAATTGCCCCCCCCCCCCTTATTTTTTCCTGTGCAACTTTTGTTTACACTATGCCTTTGAGAAAAACATGATGTAAGACTTACATGAGAGCAGTCAATATGATCATATCATCATCATCATCATTGTCAACCATTATCAATCCACTGCTGGACGAAGGTCTCCCCAAGTTTCCTCCACAACGGTCTGTCTTGTGCCAGTCTCCTCCATGTCACCCCTGCATACTTTCGAATTTCATCCACCCATCTCCTATTTGGTCTTCTTCTGGGTCTTTTCCTGTCCCTTGGAATCCAATCTAAAATTTCGGCTGTCCATCGATGATCTGTCCTTCTGGCAGTATGTCCAGCCCATTGCCATTTCAGGGATTTAACTCTGATCATGATGTCTTCCACTCTTGTCATTTTTCGGATCCACGAGTTCCTCTTCTTATCTCTCCTGGTTACACCAAGCATGCACCTCTCCATGCTTCTTTGAGTTGTCTGCAGCCTTTGTATGTCTCTTTTAGTTAAGGTCCACGTCTCTGCACCATACGTAAGCACTGGAAGGATGCATTGATCAAACACTTTTCTTTTAAGACATAATGGCATATTGCTCTTGAAAATTATGCTGTTTCTTCCAAAAGCTCTCCAGGCAAGTTTTGTACGCCGATTAATTTCTTCATCAATGTGACCCTCACTTGATATCTGCTGTCCAAGATAAACGTACGTGTCTGTTAACTCCAGCTTTTCTCCATCAATCGATAAATCTTCATTTCTTGTAAAAGCATTGAACATCACTTTTGTCTTCTGAAAGTTCATTTTTAATCCCACTTCTTTACTCTTGTCAGCAAGTTCCTGGATCATACTCTGCAGCTCTGATGGGGTAGTTGCAAAAATGACTACGTCATCAGCAAAACGAAGGTGGGTTAGATAATCTCCATTAATCTTTATCCCCTTGTTTTCCCAGCTCAGCGACTGAAAAACACCCTCCAATGTGGCATTAAAGAGCTTCGGAGATATGGTGTCACCTTGTCTCACTCCCTTTCCAATTTTTACGTGTGTTGTATTTTCAAACAGCCGAATCTTTGCACTTGCATTTTCATAGATGTTATTAATAATATTAATGTATGCATCTTCAATACCGCAGGTTTTCAGAGCCATTGTAACTGCTGATGGTTTCACCGAATCAAAGGCTTTTTCATAATCGATAAAAGCCATGCACAATGGAAGTTCATATTCCCTCGCTCTTTCAATTAGTTCTCTCAGCACGTGGATATGATCTATTGTGCTGTAGCCACTCCTGAATCCAGCTTGTTCTCTCGGTTGAGCCATGTCTAGTGCTACCTTCAAGCGGTGTGAAAGAACTTTAGTGAAGATTTTATAAACTACTGATAGGAGGCTGATAGGTCTGTAGTTTCCGAGATCCTCAATGTCACCTTTCTTATGTAGCAGGATCATTGTAGCGGTGTTCCAATCCTCAGGAATCTTTCCTTCATTAAGGCATCGAGTGAAAATTTGGGCGAGTACTGTTTCGATTTCTCCACTTGCTTCTTGTATGATGTCTACAGTAATTCCATCTTCTCCTGGAGCTTTTCCTCGCTTCATGTTCTTGATTGCATGTGCAACTTCTGCTGGAAGGACTGGAGGAACTCTGGTACTGGTATCTTTCATGATGTCTGGAGTGCATATATCATCCCTTTCATATAATTTGGAGTAGAAATCTTTCACTCTTGTCAAAATTTCGCCTCTATTTCTTGTTACAGAACCATCTTCTTTTCTCAGTGCCATAATCTGTTTTCTTCCCTTACTGAGATGTCCCTTTGCTATCTTTAGGCTTTGGTTGTTTTCAATTGCTTTCCTCACTAGTTCACAGTTGAATTTCCTTACGTCTTCAGTGATACTTTTTCTTACTGTCTTGCATAGCTCTATATATTCCACTTTGGAAGTCACATCTTCTTTAGTTGTCCTCATCTCTCTTCTTTTTTGCATCAACATTTTGGTTTTTCCTGATAATTTGTTCACATGGAACTTGTTCTTAGACCCAGCTAATTTTGTTGCTGTTTCCATAAGAGCTTTGGTTACTTTTCTGTTAACTTCAGAGATGTCCACTTCTTCCGATGTTAGGCCTTCTAAAGCAGAGAACCTGTTCTTCAGTTCTAACTTGAAGGTATTATGGTGTTTTTTAAGGTTGGTTATGTCAATACATTTTGTTTGTCTTATGAGCTTGCTACGTTCGAGTTTAGTGTTGAGGTGCATCTTACATCTCACCAATCTATGGTCACTGCCTGTGTTGAACTTGTTTAGCACACTGCAGTCTTCTATGACGAATTTTTTTGTTACACATAATAAAATCAATTTCACTTGTCGTCCCATTTGGATGTCTCCATGTCCATTTCCTGTGTGGCTTTTTCTTGAAGAAGGAGTTCAAGATGAAAAACCCTTCTGCCTCTGCAAACTCAACGAGAGTATTTCCACGCTGGTTTCTGTTGCCATGACCGAATTTACCTACTGAAGTTTCATTCTGTTGCCGTTGCCCTATTTTTGCATTGAAATCTCCCATAATTATTTTCAAGTGCTGCTTACCTTTATTATTTAGATGACAAATTTCCTCATAAAATTCTTCAATTTCTTCTTCAGGATGACTTGTGGTGGGTGCATAAGTTTGAATAATCTGAGCCTGGTATCTTTTCGAGAGTTGGATAACAAGTCGTGCAGCTCTGTCAGAGGAACTTTCAACTTCTACAACTTTATCCTTCAGTTTCTTGTTTATTATAAATCCAACACCACTAGTTCTGCCAGTATCTGTCCCACGATAGTAGAAGAGATGTCCACTTTTCAGTTCGATGAGATCTTCTCCTTTTCTCCTTACCTCACTTAGCCCCACGATGTCCCACTTGATCCTTTGTAGTTCCTCTTCCAATTCAAGAAGCCTTGAATCAGAAGATAGGGAGCGTCCATTGTAAGTAGCCAAGGTCAGCATCAGATGGCAGCCTAGTCCGGTCCTCCGGGGATTCTTAGCACCCTCTGCCTTCATGTCGCACTGGCCGCTGCCTTGGCCAGGTACATTCCAGCTGCCGGAGACTGAGGGCCAAGATTTAAGTTGTGGAATCATTTTGGAGGGTTTGGCCATAACTCACCACGCTGGCCAAGCGGGTTGGTGAGTGTGGGATAGAATTTCCTCTGATCCCGATGGTATAGTTATACCGCTATGGGCGGTCGTCAGAGCCCCTTTAGTGGGAACAGGATGCACCACGAGAAGGCGGGGTTGACATTTGTCAAGGAGAGGCTGTGATGTTACGCATCACCTGACCTTGCATCCCTATGATATGATGATATGATCATATACCATATAAAAAATTATGAGTAATCTAATTCACATTATTTCATGATGCAGGGATCACCATGTTTTAAAGGACTAATGTACATTAATCCCCGTTTGGTATGCAAGTCTGAAGTGACAAATTAGCACTTCACAAATTTTACTACTTTCTATAAAAATGAGATGAACTGATGAGAAGGCATGTTCATATTACAAGTGAAACTTTAAAAAAGGCATTTTTATTTGAACACAAAACCTTTTTGGAAGTAATAAATAATCATATGCACACATGAACAATTTTTCTATTTTAAGGCACTTAGTCTTTATTTTCATATGTGACTCTGGACAAAGAACTAGTGAATGTATCTCTGAATTGGCGGAAACAGTGAATCAAACTTTTTGTGACTTTGAAACACTGTACAGCTATAACATTTATTAGAGCCACAATGTACCAGAACTTTTTACACCTGGATCATGCAAATAAACAAACTCTTAGGCTGGCCTGGTTCACTTGCTCACTCAATCACTTGAAAATTAATGCAAGTTCTATTGAACTTTCAATAATTTTTTAAAAAGGATGAAAAGTAACATCAAACTTCTTCACTGGAGTGATCATCTAACTTTCAGTGAGTAAATTTCTCACAAATGGATTCAAACTCCCATAACTCTACCAACAAACTGATATATGAATAATGAATTACAGAACATAAAAAAACTGCAAAATGAATTTTTATTTATGATTATTGTGTATGAATTAAAAACTGTATTACTTGATCAAGTTTTGTAGAAGATGTTATGAACTTAAAAAGCCAAAACAACATTTCTTTTATTAGTTTTTTTTAATGTGTTTACTTTTTTGTATTCTTCTGAATGTTGCTCATATATAAAAATTAATATTTAAAACTAGGAGTTTTCATTATTTGTGTATTTTTAACTTGCATGATTAGAAACATTTTTTTGTAGAATTTGGCAGGAAAAATCAGCATCAAATTATAGAGTACCAACTTTTATATTAGGTCTTGATACTCATTGATAGGACACAGACACATCAGGAGATAATAAATAACTTAGTATAAGAGAAAAGTATTTAATTACTACTATTAGTTTCATACACTTATGCTCAATTGTTGCCTCTGAATAAAGCTGAAGTTTTAATATATACATTAAAGCACATTTTTTTGCCAGCAAGTTATGAGTACTGTCATTTAAATATTGTCAAATTTTGAAGCTGCATAATAACACAGATGCAGACTCACATATTTTAACTGTAAAAATCAGGGGATAAAGGAACTACATATTACCTATATTTTACTATCTTTCTCATGATTATTATATCTAATGTAGGGAAAATTAAAGCTTGATTCACTAATGCTACTGATGAAATGTAAAAATTGTTGTCCAGTGTTGATTCTACATACAATACAAAGAACAAGTTTAGGCAGCATTCTTAAAGATGATTTTTCAGGCCACAAACACATTCAAGATTTTTTTTAATTGAATTAATAAAAACCAAAATACAAAAACCTTGGTTTTTAGATACAAAAATGACCCACTTAACATATAAAGGTTTGTATAAAACTAATATCTGAAATGTTTAATTAAAAATATTTCAACAGCAGCAAAATTTACATGTAAAATCCTGTGTATCATTCCTAAATATAATGCCACTTTTCCATAAAATCCTCATCAAGTTCAGCTCATTTTTGCTAATGTTTCATAAAGGGATTATCATCAAACCATTCTAAATGCACTGCTGAATGAAGGTCTCTCTAAGTGTCTTTCATAACTCTCTGAATTAAGCATTCTCTTCTATGTCACTCCAGCATGCATTTGAATTTCATTCACCCATCTTCCACATGATCTTTTGGGTCATTTCCTGTTCTTTGGCATCCAGTCCAATATTCTAGTTGTCCAGTAATGGCCAGTTCTTCTAGCAATATGTCTAGCACATTGCTATTTAAAGGTATTTTACTTTGATCATGAAGTCATCAACTCTTGTCATTTTCTGGATTCACAGGGTTTTTTTGTTTTTGTTTTCTATCTTCCTGAGAGCTACATATCATGACATATCAGGTCGTTCAGAAAATAATAACTGATTTTCTGAGGTGCCACATTCAACTTGCCCACATTGCTTGCAGACCAACCCACTTGCAGTGCCATTCATGAGTTGAAGGGCGACTCAGACACCACGTACACACCATAATTGGTTTAGCAGTAGTCGTTGCTACTCACGTGAGAGTGGTCTGCACATGTTAGGAAGCAGGAAGCTACAAGTGATTCTGCTCCACGAGTTCAAATTGGGTCGTAATGCGGAGCATAAACCAATCATAAAGTGGTCAAGACACGGGGTGAGGAGGCAACATCTGAACATACTTTTTGGTGGTTTCAAAAGTTTTGTTCCAGTGATATGAGCCTACAAAGATGAGGAGTTCCGAGGACGACATTTGGTCATTGATAATGATGCTGTGGAGGCAAATCCTCACATCATAGTCAGGGAACTTGCCAAACCCTACAAAGTGCCAGTGTCAACCATTTTCGAACATCTCCACCAAATTGGTAAGGTCAAGAAGATCGATACGTGGGTCCCACACAAACTGATGGAGCAGCAGAAACAACAATGGTTTGAGATATGCAGTAACCTTCTGTTTTGCAATGAAGCAGAGCCCCTAGTTGATCACATTGTAACCTGTGATGAAAACTGGGTGCTATATGACAACCATAAGCGATCTGAACAGTGGCTGAACCACGGTGAACCACTGAAACAACATCCTAAACCAATTTGATAATGAGGAACAGTACACCAATTAAGTACTAAATAGTAACACTGTACTAGTGATCCAATTTATTGGCGTAGGAAGTAGACACATTAGCGCTTCCAAGCTTTCGCACATCAACCAGATGGCTTTTGCAAGGAAGTTAGACAGAAACGGCACCTAAAAAATAGAATGTATTAACTTGACTTGGCAACAATAGATACAAAGTTATATTCATTTAAAGATAGTATCCTGGTAGGCAAAAGGCTTTACTTGAAGAATTGGTTCCAAATTCATGGCAACTCGAGTGACATGTAATCATTGCAAGTATTGCTGTTGGTAATGATCTCCAAGGTTTCCCGAATGGCTGTACCGTTAGGGGTAGAGTAGGTAGCTAATTTCTTTATATCGTCCCGCATAGTAGTAGCGGACTTGAATTTCACTTCTCTGGATAGTGCCGTGGCTACTTTACCATATTTTGTGTCTCTTTTATGTTTGTTGATTCTGATTCCAAACGAACGCTTGGTCATTCCAATGTAGTATCGTTTAGAGCCGTCCGGATAGTGTAGGGGGATCGCATAAACACCTGCTTCGCAGGAGAGTAGTGGTTTTTCACTACTTCCCTTTAGCATAGTATATAAAGATGCAGGAGACCTTATGCCTATGCCGTAGTTCATCTTCTTCAGGGCATTTTTGAGTTTGTAAGACACATTTGGTATGTAGAGAATTGAGCCTAAATAACGTATCTGTGGCACAGGAAGATTAGAATGTTTGACCCTGGCTTTTTGGATAACGTTACGTATCTGATTCAACAAATATCCTGCATCAGTGACTAACTTGATGACGCTTTCAATTTTGTGTTTTCTAGAATGGGTATCGGAGGAAAAGGCAAAGGCTCTTCTAATTCGAGAAAGGAAGATAGCCGTTTTGTATTCTGCAGAACAAAAAGAGCTGCAGAGCATCAGGTTGGGGACGGACGTGGGTTTGTAGTAGACTTGTGTACCGAGGCGGTTGTCAGGCAATTTTCACAATAGAATATCCAGATAAGGTAAAACGTTGTTGTGTTCAAGCTCCATCGTGAAATTGATCGTAGGATGCATATCATTGATTTTAACAAAGAACATCGGAAGAGTCTCTTTTCCGTGAGACCATACAAAAAATATGTTGTCTGCATAACGCAGCCAAGTGGTATGCCATGGGGTAATGCTGGAGAATATATTCCGTTCAATTGGGCGAAGTATTGCCTCTGCAAGGACTGGTGAAAGTGAGGATCCCATCGGAGCGCCATTATTCTGCTTATATACTTGTCCTAGGAAACTGTAGAAGCTAGTATTAGTGACCAAGTCAATTAATTTGAAGATGCTGAGGCATGACTCCTGCGTATAAAATGCTGAATTTGATATGGCCTCCTTTAATGTTCTGATGGCGTCCGGAACTGGAATTGAAGAGGAAAGGGAAACCACGTCGAAGCTGCCGATAATGTTCCCTGGTAGAACAGTGAGTTGCTTGGCTTTCATTATAAAATCCAGAGTGGAATTTATTACAAAGTCCGATTCAGGAAGAAAACTACGCAGGAATTTGGATAGTGCTTTCTCTAAATGGTACGTTGGTGCAGACTTCCTGGATACGATGGGTCTGAGTGGGTTTCTGGGCTTATGGTGCTCGAGTCTTCCGAAGAGTTTTGGGATCTGAGGTGCTGGCGGTAGTCTCGTGGCTTTCCTGAGATCGTCTGGAATAGGTGGTAATCGGGCAGATTTTTGTACCTGACCAATCCAAGAATTTAGAGGGTTCCTTTGAAGGGCTGTAGAACCAGAGTCAGTGATAAAATCTTCAAGTTTTTTATTGTAGTCTGCTGCGTCCATAACTGCTATCTGTCCAGATTTGTCCGTTAAGAGTCAACATTACGGACAGGTCATTTCTAAAAATCGAAACTGGTCTTGGAATTATAAATTTATTAGGCATTTTAGTAGGATCGTACCAAGATCGTAATTTAGAAGAACATAGCTGGCACAGTTCATCTTTTGAGTCATTTAGAACTCGTGATATTAAGCTTTCGAATTCGGAAACAACGCTTTTTGGGTTTGATTTGGTTCGGAAGCAGAATTTTGGTCCAAGCTCCAAAACTTTTGTTTCATCATGGGAAAGGGTCCGGCTGGAAATATTGATGAATGGAATGGCGAAATCTTTAGCTTTCGTAGTCTGGGAAAATCTCAAGTAATCCAGTTTTTTGTGGTGTGGAGAATAAGGAAGATTGGACTTTTTCAACTAACATATCTACACTGAGGGTCAAGATGTTGAAGGAGATTGGGTTCCACAATCCGTGCAATTTCATATACAGGGTGTAGCACTTGGTCTCCAATGACATGATGTCGTTCCTTTTCAGGTTCACTATACAGGACAGGGTCTGACGAAGAAATTTGTCCTTTTTATTATCAAACCAGCATCCCTTAACTGTTGATTTAAAGTTGAGGAACTTTGAAATTAAGCCCGATGCTTTGCAGGCGGTTAAGAAGTCGAGGTGGGAGATTTCCTTCTCCAGTTTAAGTCGAACACGTATAAAAAGTTTGTAGGTGCTCCACATTGCTCGTAGAATGGCAAAAACAATTTGATAATGAGGAACAGTACACCAATTAAGTGCTAAATAGCAACACTGTACTAGTGATCCAATTTATTGGCATAGGAAGTAGACACATTAGCGTTTCCAAGCTTTCGCACATCAACCAGATGGCTTTTCCAAGGAAGTTAGACAGAAACTGCAACTGGAAAATAGAATGCTTTAACAATTTGAACGTGTAAACTTGACTTGACAACAGTAGATACGACGTTATATTCATTTAAAGATACGACGCATCACGTTGGTTGCACGCGCAGTATCCTGGCAGGCAAAAGGCTTTACTTGAAGAATTTGTTCCAAATTCGTGGCAACTCGAGTGACACACGATCATTGCAAGTATCGCTGCTGGTAATGATCTCCAAGGTTTCCCGGATGGCTGTACCGTTAGGGGTAGAGTAGGTAGCTAATTTCTTTATGTCGTCCCACATAGGAGTAGCGGACTTGAATTTCACTTCTCTGGATAGTGCCGTGGCTACTTTACCGTATTTTGTGCCTCTTTTATGTTCGTTGATTCTGATTCCAAACGAACGCTTGGTCATTTCAATGTAGTATCGTTTAGAGCCGTCCGGATACTGTAGGGGGATCACATAAACACCTACTTCGCAGGATAGTGGTGGTTTTTCACTACTTCCCTTTAGCATAGTATACAAAGATGCAGAAGACCTTATGCCTACACCATAGTTCATCTTCTTCAGGGCATTTTTGAGTTTGTAAGACACATTTGGTATGTAGGGAATTGAGCCTAAATGACGTATCTGCGGCACAAGAAGATTAGAATGTTTGACCCTGGCTTTTTGGATACAGTTACGTATCTGATTTAACAAATATCCTGCATCAGTGGCTAACTTGAGGACACTTTCAATTTTGTGTTTTCTAGAATGGGTATCGGAGGAAACGGCGAAGGCTCTTCTAATTCGAGAACGGAAGATAGCTGTTTTGTATTCTGCGGGACAGAAAGAGCTGCGGAGCGTCAGGTTGGGGACGGACGTGGGTTTGTAGTAGACTTGTGTACTGAGTCAGTTGTAAGGCGATTTTCTCAATACAACATCCAGATAAGGTAAAACGTTGTTGTGTTCAAGCTCCATCGTGAAATTGATCATAGGATGCATATCATTGATTTTATCAAGGAACATCGGAAGAGTCTCTTTTTCGTGAGGCCATATAAAAAATATGTCTTCTGCAAAATGCAGCCAAGTGGTAGGCTGTGGGGTAATGCTGGAGAATATATTCCGTTCAATTGGGCGAAGTATTGCCTCTGCAAGGACTGGTGAA
This sequence comes from Macrothele yani, assembly GCA_039090855.1. Taxonomy (NCBI): domain Eukaryota; kingdom Metazoa; phylum Arthropoda; class Arachnida; order Araneae; family Macrothelidae; genus Macrothele; species Macrothele yani. Next base: position 58,847,063 of record CM076997.1, on the reverse strand, counting down.
AGTGAGGATCCCATCAGAGTGCCATTATTCTGCTTATATACTTGTCCTAGGGAACTGTAGAAGCTAGTATTAGTGACCAAGACAATTAATTTGAAGATGCTGAGGTATGACTCCTGCGTATAAAATGCTGAATTTGATATGGCCTCCTTTAATGTTCTCATGGCGTCCGGAACGGGGATTGAAGGGTAAAGGGAAACCACGTCGAAGCTGCCGATAATGTCGCCTGGTAGAACAGTCCATAATGTTGACTCTAACGGACAAATCTGGCCAGATAGCAGTTATGGACGCAGCAGACTACAACCAAAAACTTGAAGATTTTATCACTGGCTCTGGTTCTACAGCCCTTCAAAGGAACCCCCTAAATTCTTGAATTGCGCAGGTACAAAAATCTGCCTGATTACCCGTTATTCCAGACGACCTCAGGAAAGCAGAGAGACTACCACCAGAACCTCAGATCCCAGAGCTATTTGGAAGACTCAAGCACCATAAGCCTGGAAACCCACTCAGACCCATTATATCCAGGAAGTCTGCACCAACATACAATTCAGAGAAAGCACTATCCAAATTCCTGCGTAGTTTTCTTCCTGAATCGGACTTTGTAATAAATTCTACTCTGGATTTTATAATGAAAGCCAAGCAACTCACTGTTCTACCAGGGAACATTATCGGCAGCTTCGACGTGGTTTCCCTTTCCCCTTCAATTCCCATTCTGGAAGCCATCAGAACATTAAAGGAGGCCATATCAAATTCAGCATTTTATACGCAGGAGTCATGCCTCAGCATCTTCAAATTAAATTACTTGGTCACTAATACTAGCTTCTACAGTTTCCTAGGACAAGTATATAAGCAGAATAATGGCGCTCCGATGGGATCCTCACTTTCACCAGTCCTTGCAGAGGCAATACTTTGCCCAATTGAACGGAATATATTCTCCAGCATTACCCCACGGCATACCACTTGGCTGCAATATGCAGACAACAAATTTTGTATGGCCTCACAGAAATGAGAATCTTCCGATGTTCCTTGATAAAATCAATGATATGCATCCTAAGATCAATTTCAGAATGGAGCCTAAACACAACAACGTTTTACCTTATCTGGATGTTCTATTGAGAAAATCGCCTGACAACCGCCTCAGGTCACAAGTCTACTACAAACCCACGTCCATCCCCAACCTGACGCTCCGCAGCTCTTTCTGTCCCGTAGAATACAAAACAGCTATCTTCCGTTCTCGAATTAGAAGAGCCTTCGCCATTTTCTCCATTACCCATTCTAGACAACATGAAATTGAAAGAGTCATCAAGTTAGCCACTGATGCAGGATATTTGTTGAATCAGATACGTAACGTTATCCAAAAAGCCAGGGTCAAACATTCTAATCTTCCTGTGTCGCAGATACATTATTTAGGCTCAATTCCCTACATACGAAATGTGTCTTACAAACTCAAAAATGCCCTGAAGAAGATGAACTATGGTGTACGCATGAGGTCTCCTGCATCTTTATATACTATGCTAAACGGAAGTAATGAAAAACCACCACTCTCTTGCGAAGCAGGTGTTTATGCAATCCCCCTACACTATCCGGACGGCTCTAAACGATACTACATTGGAATGACCAAGCGTTTGTTTGGAATCAGAATCAACGAACATAAAAGAGACACAAAATACGGTAACTATCCAGAGAAGTGAAATTCAAGTCCGCTACTCCTATGTGGGACGACATAAAGAAATTAGCTACCTACTCTACCCCTAATGGTACAGCCATTCGGGAAACCTTGGAGATCATTACCAACAGCGATACTTGCAATGATTGCATGTCCCTCGAGTTGCCATGAATTTGGAACCAATTTTTTAAGTAAAGCCTTTTGCCTACCAGGATACTATCTTTAAATGAATATAACGTCGTATCTATTGTTGTCAAGTCAAGTTTCTGCGTTCAAATTGTTAATGCGTTCTATTTTTTAGTTGCAGTTTCTGTCTAACTTCCTTGAAAAAGCCATCTGGTTGATGTGTGAAAGCTTGGAAATGCTAATGTGTCTACTTCCTACGCCAATAAATCGGATCACTAGTACAGTGTTACTATTGAGTCCTAAACCAAGGTTGACGTCAAAGAAGGCTTGGTTGACAGTGTGGTGTATTCCCTGTGTCATACAATACAGTTTCATGAATGCTGCTGAAAGCATTACCTCAGTCACATACTGTGAAGAAATTTACATAATTGCACCAGAAGTTGTGTTCCGAAGAGGTGAAATTCACATAATACACTAGAAGTTGTGTTCGAAAGAGGTGAAATTCACATAATACACTAGAAGTTGTGTTCCAAAGAGGTGAAATTGACATAATGCACTAGAAGTTGTGTTCCAAAGAGGTGAAATTGACATAATACACTAGAAGTCGTGTTCCAAAGAGGTGAAATTTACATAATGCACGAGAAATTTTGTTCCAAAGAGGTGAAATTGACATAATACACTAGAAGTTGTGTTCCTTTGGTGAACAGGAAGGATCTTATCTTCCTCTATGATAACAGGAGACCACACGTGTCACAAATGAAGAAACAGAAGCTACACAAACTGAGGTCCGAAGCCCTCCCACATCCAGCCTACTTGCCTGACTAGGCACCTACCAATTATTTCCACCTGTTCATGCATTTTAGCAATTACCTCAAGTACAGACCTTCAGCAGCAGAGAGGAGGCCGAAATTGCATTCCGAGACTTTCTTGCATCCAGGGAGCCAGATTTCTTCTGGACTGGCATTGAAGCACCTGGTCACTCGCTGGCAGAAGTGTGTAGCTGCTGAAGGCGCCTATTTCAAACAAAACAAGGTTGTGCACTATGAGGCATGTCTTTTTCAATTTTACCCTCCAAATTGACTATTATTTACTGAACAATCTGGTAAATTCCTTTTTCAAGACTACATAGCATGTGCCAAAACACTATTTTTGGAATTTGATATGAAAAATGGCATTTCTGTTGTTAATCTTTTAGCAGGGCAAATGAGTTGCAAGTTGGAGGTGCCACTCCAAACAGTGGTCATTCTTGTGTGCAAACTGGTATGATCATCATTTGCATTCTTGTGAGGCATGGCTCTGGGATCAAGCACATTTTTTTTTATTTTCTAGTACTTTCACATAGACTTATTGTTGTAAAAATCCATGCACCAAGAAGGAGGAGTCGAATTGCAATGAGATTTTAATAGTGAGATGGTACATACCAAGAACACAAGTGATTACAATATCACAGCAGCAGGACAATTTCCCGCAGACATACGGTACGCATTCCGGTCAGCGTTAATACCGCATCAGACCGCCTCGTGCTCAGATACATGCGGTGATACGGTCCGGCATTGAGCCAAAGAGATGCCGTATGTCATCCTGGGAAATATTGGCCCACACTTCTTGCAACTGACATTCTAAATCACGAACACTGGGACATGGAGAAAACCGGCGTCCCATCTGGCCCCACACGTGCTCGATGGGCAAGAGATCAGGCGATCTGGCAGACCACGGAAGCTTCGAAGCATGACATAGACAGTCCTGGGAAACCCGAGCCGTGTGCAGACGGCCGTTATCTTGTTGGAAAATAGCTCCAGGCTGCCCCACCAGGAAAGGCAGCAGATGAGACCACAGGATCTCCTGTACGTAGCGCTGGGCTGTCAACATTCATTGGATCACTACAAGGGAAGTCCGGCTGTCATACGCGATAGCTCTCCAGACCACCACCTGCAGTTAGGGACATGTGCCGCTATACAGTGAAGTTGGGATTGCAGCGACACTAGAAGTATTGCAGCCTCACCTGCGGGTCTCCACACTCTGACACGGTGGTCGTCCATTCACATAAAGAAGTGGGATTTGTACTGATCACTATACATGGCCAGCCCGTATTATCCCACGTTGCTTGCTGTTGACACCACTGCAATCGACGCCGACAATGGGCAAGTGTTAATGGCAGAAAATGTAAAGGCCGTCGAAAGTGCAGATTCGCCTCTGCCAGGTGTCTGGAAATGATTCTGGCGGACACAGGAGTCCCTTGTACAGCCGCCACGTCTCTTGATATTGGACAAAGACATTGTTGCACCTGTGCATGCTGTCCTCACGATTCCATGGTCTTCTCTGTTGGTGGTATGTCTGGGTCATCCACAGCCAGTCAGTTGTGTCATGGTGCCTTCCCGTGTTCACTGCTCCCAACACGATCGTACCATACTGTCCAACCGGCCCAAATGGCAGCCGATTCGGCACGCCGGCAACCCTGCCACTCTTATCCTGACAATACGGCCTCGTTCAAACTCAGTCAGTTGCCTGTACGCACATCTACGGTGGCTCCTTGGCATGTCTATCGCTCAGGTATTTCACTCTACTCTTACCATGCACTTCGGCATGAATGTGGAGTCCCCTGCACGGCGCCTTATAAGCCCCAAGGATTGAGATTGCAGCGCTAGTCTTGGACGTGCGGATGCGGAATCGCACGAAACTTTAATCATTTGCATGTCTGCCCTCCCTGTAGCTATTTGATGAGTTTTGTGTTAATTGCACGCTTTTTCTTGGCTTGCGGATTTTTGCGACAATCTCTGCTGATTGTCGCACCTGTCCCCCAAGAAGTCTGCAAGGAGAATACAAATAACTTCTGTTTTCCAAAAGCAGATGCAACAACTTCACCCACATTAGGCCATTGTTTGAATTTCCTGCATGGTGACATGATATAGTGCTACTCCACAATCACCTCCACACTACTAGGCAGTAGTGGAGAACTCATAATGTGACTTACGAAATCATCATCTTTGTAGCATCGGAGATATTCATCAGAGCTGTTTTGTATACACAGGCATAGCAATGGGGGCACATGCTCCCCAGCTCTAGAAAATTTTAATGTGAGGGCAAGCCTCTGATGGGGCAGTAAATATAAATGGGAGGTTTTGTGGAGTCGCTACGAAGCTCAAAGAAGGAACCAAGAGCTTTATACGGTGTATACACACACACATCAGTATGTTCACCTTTTGGACTTCACTGTGGTTCATTTTTTGTCAGGAAGTAAAACCACAGCAAAATGCTATCAATGTAAAGAACTCATTATGTAACATTATTCATGTATAAAAAAATGTAATATTTAAAAGAATTTGTAAAAAAAGAGGACTTTATTTTCAGAAAACTTAGTATCTTGTCAAAATTATGCTGGACTGTTCTTACAAAAAGCCCAAATATGCTGGACTTTTCACTGGGCATTTCATTTTTTATCACTTTCAGCAGTGATTGAAGAATAATCCATAACAAAAGATATTTATTATGACCTTAAAAGACCCAAATTTTGTGACATTTATGGATGGAGAAACTGTTTTCAGAAATGGCCTCCACCAAAAGGAAAACATCTATTTAAGCTTCTTGTGCCCCCCTCCCAGGAAAACAACAGTTCATACTTATTTGTGCACTCCCAAGGGAAACATCAGTTTACACTTATTCTCCCCCCTCACACACACATTGTTTGCAATGTTTGCTACGTTTGTATCAAGAAAAATACTGAATATCCCAAGTCACACACATTTTTGGCGATGCTATACCTATGCTTGTATCAAGAAAAATACTGAATATCCCAAGTCACACACACATTCTTTGTGATGCTATACCTATGTTTGTATCAAGAAAAATACTGAATATCCCAAGTCACACACAATGTTTGTAACTGGAAGTTTTCCAACCACAACTGCATCACACAGCTTCGATGAAGTGACATGAGGGCAGTCCAACCATCACTCTCTGTATTCTGTTACCATTATTAAAGATCAGCCACTCAAATGAATAATAATTTCACCACAAACATTTCTCAGATGATAAATTTCATGATAGGATTATTTCAGTACATATTTGGATGCAATTATTGATGAAGCTGGACAGCCTGACAAGGAACTGCACAATAGAATCAGCAAAACACGGCAGTTCTTTACCAGTTTTTAAAAACACTTTCACTAAGAAAGATGCCAGGCAGCAAACTAAAATTATTACATAGAATGCAGTATTTAGACCTATTTCTTTTCTGGCAGCTGCAGTCACATGGAATATGAAGTAAAGGGATCTCTAGGATATTAGATAGTGCTGACAAGAGTGTGGCAAGATCTGGGGAAAACATGGACTCGAAGGTAAAACAGAACTAATAACACAAACATTAGAAATCAGCTAACTTCTAACTTATTGAGATGGTTTGGACTGTGTCAAATGGGAGATGATATACAGAAAGAGATGTAATGAATTAATTTTATTTATTGTTTTTAAAGGTCTGTATCAAAAAAAAAAAGGTTGACCATCATACACATATGCAGATGAGAGATGATGAGGATGGTGAATCTTTTCAGGGACACTAAATTCAGTCATCACCCTCTGATTCACACATGTACCTACATAATCTGCCATTTTCAACAAGCTGTGTTACTTTGGAGACTCACAACTCCACTTTTCTATCAGCAACAACAGTTCTTTATCCATGGTGATGCACAGATAACACCATGTTCTCATTTGAAAGAAAAATCAGAGGTGCGGGTTTCACACTGCTCTTGCAACTTAGGTTCAAAGGAAAAAATATAATATTTGATAGGATGAGCATGTACCACTATTTACAGCAATGTTCAAAAACACTTTAATTTTGGACACAATCTCACACATAAAAAATATTAATACCTGGATTATTTTTAATAGGACAAACAAAATCACCAACAGCGTTTATGTACAGAGTAAAACTTGCAGAGGATCCAACTGCAATAGGAAGTTGAGTCTCAAGATTTTCCTTGCTCCACGTAAAAAATGCTATTTCTTTTACTGTTAGAAAGAAAGAAGAAAGAATTATTTCTTCTAAGGCCTAATCAAGAAATGATTTCATTATGTAGTAATTTCACTGGTTGCAAGGAAAAATGTTCCTTATAAGAAATGTGTGCATACAAATGCAAAAGTGAAGCAGCAATGCATATACATATATACGTAATTTTAAACAATTTTTTAGCGTGAAAAACTTTTATACACATAAAAAGTTTGCCATAAAAAACTACACTTCAGGTGCACAGTCCGCCATTTACTTTGGTTAATACTTTGCATTTAATTTGCACATTAATTGTTAAATTACTCGCAGAAAGAAGAAATAAATTATTCACAAAATGTTATACATAGCATTGTATAATATACAATGTTACAGGAACTTTTCCTCTTGTAACCATCACACTAATAAGGAAGCCCACACTTCTGTGAGTATGCACAATGCAGATTAACATACATGGGGGAATCTTAATTTTTATCACAAAAATTTAATACTTAATTTTTATATTGATACTTAATTTAATACTTAATTTTTATATTCATTTTAATACTTAATTTTTATATTGAGATTATACTAAACATTTATCTCCCAACTGTTTTATAGGTTACCAATGAGTTGTATATGATTCGAATATTTCATGATGTTAAAATGATATCTATGGAGAAAAAAACTGGTTAATTCCCAACAACTTAGATAACTGAATACATTTTCAAACACAATTCATTTACTGTTTTCATTGTGATTTCTTTCATGCAAAACATTTTCACACTTTATCAAGAAAGGGGCAGCAAAAGCTCATAAAGCTGTATACATACAAAACATTTTTAGTTTCTTTTAATTTGTATTGATTTTATCATCTAAAGTATTCATCTGAAAACATGAAAATGTATTTGAAAATATCAACAACTTACATGTTTGTTACTCAGAGGGTAATGAAGAAAAACTTTAAATGGAGAGAGAGAGAGAGAGAGAGAGAGAGAGAGAGAGAGAGAGAGAGAGAGAGAGAGAGAGAGAGAGAGAGAGAGAGAGAGAGAGAGAGTGTGTTTGTGTGTGTGTGTGTGTGTGTGTCATTCAATAATGAGAAAAGTATGCACAATGTGATGCTCTTTATTGTAAGTATACATATTTTGTTTATTAAAATTCAAGCAATACTTTATGCAAAGGTATATTTTAGAAATCAATAACAAGTGAAATGACAGCATCATTAACAAGTTAACTTTGATAAGATCTATGTTCTCTATCTTGTAACCAGTTTTTAACAGAATCACAGATGGAGAAGCTTAACATATGAGTAACTACAGCCAATAGAAGGGATTTTCTTCCAAAATTGTATAAAACTGACGAATTCACAATGCTCCACTACAACAATGAATAAATTCATCTAAACTACAATCAAATTTTTAAGACCTGCATTCTCATAATTAAATAAACATGCTAAATTTGAGCGTTTTAAAATAATTTTTCACTGTTTGACTCACTTATTCAATTTTATCATACAAAATGTAAAAAATATAAATGTGCTTTTTGAACAAACTGACCCTTGAAATGTTTTTTTATGGATCAAAAATATGAATCATAACTAAAAAAAGTAAAAAAGATTTAGAAATACTACAGGTAATTCAGAGCATCTGTAAAGAAGGAAGTGCTTTGAAAAACAATGAACAAAGAACTTGTGGATCATACAAAAAAGTATGATCCACTGCAGATATTATTGGCAGTAAAAGGGCTTGCAAGTGATGATAGTAGGACATACTGCTTGAAAAATGGAATATATTCACTTAATCAGGCACTGAAAGACATTAAAAGACTCCTGAAGCAACCATGTGTAATAAGGACAAATGCAATTAAATGCATGTTTGGAACACCACAGAAAAGAACAGCTCCTAAAAGGAAGTTAACAAATAGATTTTGGGAAATGTTTACCAAAAGTGTTACCATCACATAAACATATTCAAGAATGAACTTAACATCTCTTCTGTCCAATATTCAAGAATGAACTTAACATCTCATTCTGTACACATATTCAAGAATGAACTTAACATCTCTTCTGTCACTTTCTGTGGAACAGGAAAAATCAGTTGCAGAGTGTTTTTGAACTGCAGTGAGAAAGAAGGTCAACTGAGCAGAGTGATGCTCTTGTGAATGTATGTCACATAACTCAACTCAAAATACTTTGTTTCACTATGCAAAATGGAAGGATTCTTTATGCAACTCCATTCCTGGAAACTTATTAACAGTTCATTCACCAAAATTCAAGAGAGAATCATCTCCTGTTCATTTCACAGGAGATGATGCTCTCCTAAATTTCAGTTTTCATTAACCCTCTTTCATATTGGAAGAAAAGTAAACAAAAGTAAAAGCTCTAAACATAAATAAAAGTATTATAGTGAGACATTAACTAATACAATGCAGTATTGCAATTTAAAATAATGCAACTGGTCTTTTGTGGAAAACTTAAAATAATCAAACCAACACTGGAAGGAAAACAAAACTGAATAAAATTCTAACAGTAAGAGGAATTACTAATCTAAAGTAACTTATGGGATTTTACTAGGAAATTTTTTTCTTTAATAGCAAATTTTCGGAGAAAACTCTTCTCCTTCTTCAGGCTGTCTTGTTGTCACTTCTTCCTTGTCACTATCACGGTTACGGTTTACCTTGATGGTTACGGTTAACCTTGACGGTTTAGGTTATTTTTCAACAAATCCTGCCAGATGTTAGGCAGGGAAAATCCTTTGCAGTCATTGATGATGGAATTTTGATTTTTCTCAATCTCTATTCCTTCTTTCAGTTTTCTTTTTTGGAAATTGTTTTGGTAACTGATTACTTTAAGGGAATTCCAATCCATGCTGTGCCCAGTTTCTCTAACATGCCTATCTAATCCAGTCTTGTTGGAGCAATTTTTTATAGCTGCTTTATGCTCAGCTATACGAGTTTCTAGTCTGCGACCTGTTTCACCTATGTAAGATAGTCCACAACTACAATTTACTTCATAAACTACTCCTTGCATTTTTAAAATATCTTCTTCTCTTTGAACTATTTTAGGGAAAATTTTTTTAACTTTGTTCTCTAAACTTGGAGCTAGCCTAATATTGTATTTTTTACTAATTCTCTTTAAAGCCTCAAATAAACCTTTGTGATAAGAAATTTTTCTAGTGAATTTTACTTGTTGCTTTCGTGGGTTCTTCATACCATTAAAATTCAGAAGCTTCTCAATTTCTTCTTTAGGATAGTTATTCTCTGCAAGTATGACTTTAAGCTCTTCTTTTTGGGCTTCTTTTTTATCTGCTGTAGAAACTATTTTATTAATTTTTTCTAAAAACTGACTTGCTACATTTTTCTTAATAGAAACTGGGTGATACGAATTGAAATCCAGTAGTCTTTTTGTATTCATTGGTTTTTTATACCAACTAGTGAGGAATTTTTCATCTTCATAATAGATAGTAATATCTAAGAAGTTTATTCTTCTTTCTTTTTGAAGTTCAATAGTGAACTTAAGGGAATCATCTAATTCATTGAATGAGTCTAGAATTCTTTCTGGAATAATTTCTGAGCTATCTGTTATAAATAAGATGTCATCCATGTATCTGCTATATAAGCAGAAGTATGTGGGTTGCAGATTGGATTCCAAGGGACAGGAAAAGACCCAGAAGAAGACCACATAGGAGATGGGTGGATGAAATTCGAAAGTATGCAGGGGTGACATGGAGGAGACTGGCACAAGACAGACCGTTGTGGAGGAAACTTGGGGAGACCTTCGTCCAGCAGTGGATTGATAATGGTTGACAATGATGATGATGATGATGATGTGGGTTGTACTAGTATCTTTTCTTCTAGTTTTCCCACATAATAGTTAGCTAAGAGTGGGGAGAGTGGGGAGCCCATTGCTAGCCCCGATTTTTGAATGAAAAAAGTTTTCCCAAATTGAAAGTAGTTGTTCTGCAAAGAGAAAGTAAGCATTTCAAAAATTCCAACTAATATGTTTTTTTCCTTGTTGTGAAAAACTATTAGGTCTGCCAAGTCTTCCACTATAAAGTCTATAAGTTGATCTATATTAATGTGAGTATACATAGACACTATATCTAAACTACCCATAATAGGAGAATCTAATTTAGGAAGAAGTTCTAGTTTTTCTTTTAGCTGCATTGAGTTTTTAATCAAGTTAGGTGGCTCTTTTAAAAGATTCTGAAGGTGTGACTTTAAAAAATAGTTTAGATTTGAAAGAATAGAGTTTTTGAGTCTATTATTGGTCTAATTGGTTGGTGTTCTTTATGCAGTTTGACTATTCCATATATTTGAGGTAATCTGAACTGTAATTTTGAGAATTGTTTATAGTTTTCTGGAAGCTGGTTTTTCTTTTTTTGAAGTGAAATAAGCTTAGAGACTTTTTTTAATCAAATCTGGTAGTGGGTTTTCTTTTACTTCTTCATACATAGGTTTTTTTAGTTCTTCTTCCATCTTTTCTAGATAATCTTTCTTATCCATAATAGTAATCAACTTACTTTTGTCTGTTTTCACAGCATCTACACTTTCATTTTTTCTGAAATCTTTAAGAGCTTTTAATTGACTATTATCAAAATTTTTTTGAGGTTTCCTTACTTGCTTCTGGAATTTCGTAAGGCTATTGTAGTAATCTGTTCTGAGGAGGTCTGCTTTGATTTGGTCCTCTTTTTCTAAAGTGCTGCAGATGCTTTTCAATTCAATTATCAATTTTTCTGCATTTATTTTTTCTTTGGATAGATTGAAATTACTTCCTTTATTTATCACTTGTAATAATTCTTGGCTAACTCCAGTAGCAGTGTTGTCCTTTACATGACTTAGAACTGCAGTTTTTTTGTTTTTACTGGAATAGTTTTTCTTCAAAAATTTCTCTTCTTTAAGGTTCAGCTTTTTAACAAATTTCTTATTTTTGTTTCTTACTCCAATTTTTAGCCAGTCATCCAATTCTGCTTTTACTGTATCCCTTAAGATTCCAGAAATTTTCGTTTCATTTTCTACTTTTACTTTTTTATAATAAGCAACATTTTTATATTTTGCTTCAATACTTCTTTTTAACGTTTTTTGCTCTATTTTTCTTACGAAGTTGGCTGAAAGTAAATCTTTAAATGGTTTTCTAAGTCTAAATGAATTTGGAATAAAGTTTATTACCTTGCAATTTTTCAGGAACTTGATTTGAGCTATGGATCTTTCCATCCTCAATGTAGCATGTTGAACTTTCTTGATTGTTTGCCAAGTATCTGACCCATACTCTGTTCTAATTCTTTGAATAAAGCTCATGTTGAGAAATGGCTTCCTAGTTTAATTGAATTAATAATCTAAAGTAACTTATGGGATTTTACTAGGAAATTTTTTCTTTAATAGCAAATTTTCGGAGAAAACTCTTCTCCTTCTTCAGGCTGTCTTGTTGTCACTTCTTCCTTGTCACTATCACGGTTACGGTTTACCTTGACGGTTTAGGTTATTTTTCAACAAATCCTGCCAGATGTTAGGCAGGGAAAATCCTTTGCAGTCATTGATGATGGAATTTTGATTTTTCTCAATCTCTATTCCTTCTTTCAGTTTTCTTTTTTGGAAATTGCTTTGGTAACTGATTACTTTAAGGGAATTCCAATCCATGCTGTGCCCAGTTTCTCTAACATGCCTATCTAATCCAGTCTTGTTGGAGCAATTTTTTACAGCTGCTTTATGCTCAGCTATACGAGTTTCTAGTCTGCGACCTGTTTCACCTATGTAAGATAGTCCACAACTACAATTTACTTCATAAACTACTCCTTGCATTTTTAAAATATCTTCTTCTCTTTGAACTATTTTAGGGAAAAATTTTTTAACTTTGTTCTCTAAACTTGGAGCTAGCCTAATATTGTATTTTTTACTAATTCTCTTTAAAGCCTCAAATAAACCTTTGTGATAAGAAATTTTTCTAGTGAATTTTACTTGTTGCTTTTGTGGGTTCTTCGTACCATTAAAATTCAGAAGCTTCTCAATTTCTTCTTTAGGATAGTTATTCTCTGCAAGTATGACTTTAAGCTCTTCTTTTTGGGCTTCTTTTTTATCTGCTGTAGAAACTATTTTATTAATTTTTTCTAAAAACTGACTTGCTACATTTTTCTTAATAGAAACTGGGTGATACGAATTGAAATCCAGTAGTCTTTTTGTATTCATTGGTTTTTTATACCAACTAGTGAGGAATTTTTCATCTTCATAATAGATAGTAATATCTAAGAAGTTTATTCTTCTTTCTTTTTGAAGTTGGTATAAAAAACCAATGAATACAAAAAGACTACTGGATTTCAATTCGTATCACCCAGTTTCTATTAAGAAAAATGTAGCAAGTCAGTTTTTAGAAAAAATTAATAAAATAGTTTCTACAGCAGATAAAAAAGAAGCCCAAAAAGAAGAGCTTAAAGTCATACTTGCAGAGAATAACTATCCTAAATAAGAAATTGAGAAGCTTCTGAATTTTAATGGTACGAAGAACCCACAAAAGCAACAAGTAAAATTCACTAGAAAAATTTCTTATCACAAAGGTTTATTTGAGGCTTTAAAGAGAATTAGTAAAAAATACAATATTAGGCTAGCTCCAAGTTTAGAGAACAAAGTTAAAAATTTTCCCTAAAATAGTTCAAAGAGAAGAAGATATTTTAAAAATGCAAGGAGTAGTTTATGAAGTAAATTGTAGTTGTGGACTATCTTACATAGGTGAAACAGGTCGCAGACTAGAAACTCGTATAGCTGAGCATAAAGCAGCTATAAAAAATTGCTCCAACAAGACTGGATTAGATAGGGATGTTAGAGAAACTGGGCACAGCATGGATTGGAATTCCCTTAAAGTAATCAGTTACCAAAGCAAAATTCCAAAAGAAAACTGAAAGAAGGAATAGAGATTGAGAAAAATCAAAATTCCATCATCAATGACTGCAAAGGATTTTCCCTGCCTAACATCTGGCAGGATTTGTTGAAAAATAACCTAAACCGTCAAGGTTAACCGTAACCGTCAAGGTAAACCGTAACCGTGATAGTGACAAGGAAAAAGTGACAACAAGACAGCCTGAAGAAGGAGAAGAGTTTTCTCCGAAAATTTGCTATTAAAGAAAAAATTTCCTAGTAAAATCCCATAAGTTACTTTAGATTATTAATTCAATTAAACTAGGAAGCCATTTCTCAACATGAGCTTTATTCAAAGAATTAGAACAGAGTATGGGTCAGATACTTGGCAAACAATCAAGAAAGTTCAACATGCTACATTGAGGATGGAAAGATCCATAGCTCAAATCAAGTTCCTGAAAAATTGCAAGGTAATAAACTTTATTCCAAATTCATTTAGACTTAGAAAACCATTTAAAGATTTACTTTCAGCCAACTTCGTAAGAAAAATAGAGCAAAAACGTTAAAAAGAAGTATTGAAGCAAAATATAAAAATGTTGCTTATTATAAAAAAGTAAAAGTAGAAAATGAAACGAAAATTTCTGGAATCTTAAGGGATACAGTAAAAGCAGAATTGGATGACTGGCTAAAAATTGGAGTAAGAAACAAAAATAAGAAATTTGTTAAAAAGCTGAACCTTAAAGAAGAGAAATTTTTGAAGAAAAACTATTCCAGTAAAAACAAAAAAACTGCAGTTCTAAGTCATGCAAAGGACAACACTGCTACTGGAGTTAGCCAAGAATTATTACAAGTGATAAATAAAGGAAGTAATTTCAATCTATCCAAAGAAAAAATAAATGCAGAAAAATTGATAATTGAATTGGAAAGCATCTGCAGCACTTTAGAAAAAGAGGACCAAATCAAAGCAGACCTCCTCAGAACAGATTACTACAATAGCCTTACAAAATTCCAGAAGCAAGTAAGGAAACCTCAAAAAAATTTTGATAATAGTCAATTAAAAGCTCTTAAAGATTTCAGAAAAAATGAAAGTGTAGTTGCTGTGAAAACAGACAAAAGTAAGTTGATTACTATTATGGATAAGAAAGATTATCTAGAAAAGATGGAAGAAGAACTAAAAAACCTATGTATGAAGAAGTAAAAGAAAACCCACTACCAGATTTGATTAAAAAGTCTCTAAGCTTATTTCACTTCAAAAAAGAAAAACCAGCTTCCAGAAAACTATAAACAATTCTCAAAATTACAGTTCAGATTACCTCAAATATATGGAATAGTCAAACTGCATAAAGAACACCAACCAATTAGACCAATAATAGACTCAAAAAACTCTATTCTTTCAAATCTAAACTATTTTTTAAAGTCACACCTTCAGAATCTTTTAAAAGAGCCACCTAACTTGATTAAAAACTCAATGCAGCTAAAAGAAAACTAGAACTTCTTCCTAAATTAGATTCTCCTATTATGGGTAGTTTAGATATAGTGTCTATGTATACTCACATTAATATAGATCAACTTATAGACTTTATAGCGGAAGACTTGGCAGACCTAATAGTTTTTCACAACAAGGAAAAAAACATATTAGTTGGAATTTTTGAAATGCTTACTTTCTCTTTGCAGAAACAACTACTTTCAATTTGGGAAAACTTTTTCATTCAAAAATCGGGGCTAGCAATGGGCTCCCCACTCTCCCCACTCTTAGCTAACTATTATGTGGGAAAACTAGAAGAAAAGATACTAGTACAACCCACATACTTCTGCTTATATAGCAGATACATGGATGACATCTTATTTATAATACATAGCTCAGAAATTATTCCAGAAAGAATTCTAGACTCATTCAATGAATTAGATGATTCCCTTAAGTTCACTATTGAACTTCAAAAAGAAAGAATAAACTTCTTAGATATTACTATCTATTATGAAGATGAAAAATTCCTCACTAGTTGGTATAAAAAACCAATGAATACAAAAAGACTACTGGATTTCAATTCGTATCACCCAGTTTCTATTAAGAAAAATGTAGCAAGTCAGTTTTTAGAAAAAAATTAATAAAATAGTTTCTACAGCAGATAAAAAAGAAGCCCAAAAAGAAGAGCTTAAAGTCATACTTGCAGAGAATAACTATCCTAAAGAAGAAATTGAGAAGCTTCTGAATTTTAATGGTACGAAGAACCCACAAAAACAACAAGTAAAATTCACTAGAAAAATTTCTTATCACAAAGGTTTATTTGAGGCTTTAAAGAGAATTAGTAAAAAATACAATATTAGGCTAGCTCCAAGTTTAGAGAACAAAGTTAAAAAATTTTTCCCTAAAATAGTTCAAAGAGAAGAAGATATTTTAAAAATGCAAGGAGTAGTTTATGAAGTAAATTGTAGTTGTGGACTATCTTACATAGGTGAAACAGGTCGCAGACTAGAAACTCGTATAGCTGAGCATAAAGCAGTTATAAAAAATTGCTCCAACAAGACTGGATTAGATAGGCATGTTAGAGAAACTGGGCACAGCATGGATTGGAATTCCCTTAAAGTAATCAGTTACCAAAGGAAAGCAATTTCCAAAAAAGAAAACTGAAAGAAGGAATAGAGATTGAGAAAAATCAAAATTCCATCATCAATGACTGCAAAGGATTTTCCCTGCCTAACATCTGGCAGGATTTGTTGAAAAATAACCTAAACCGTCAAGGTTAACCGTAACCGTCAAGGTAAACCGTAACCGTGATAGTGACAAGGAAAAAGTGACAACAAGACAGCCTGAAGAAGGAGAAGAGTTTTCTCCGAAAATTTGCTATTAAAGAAAAAATTTCCTAGTAAAATCCCATAAGTTACTTTAGATTATTAATTCAATTAAACTAGGAAGCCATTTCTCAACATGAGCTTTATTCAAAGTAAGAGGAAGTTTTTTTTTTTTTAAATCATTTGTTTGCTTTTGTTTCAGGTTTAACTATCACTGTGAGCAACTCTAAGGGCTATAAACAGTCACTTGTCCCTAATTTACAGCCACTGGTTCCAGGAAAAAGAGAACCAGTGCTGAACAACAAACAAGCCACCTATACCTGCCTACCTCATCCAGGACTCACACCCAGGTCAACTCGAAAAAAAGACCAGAAGCCAGCACTTAGTCCACTGTGCCACCAGGGTAGCAAAAGAAAGATCAATTAATATGATGACAAAGTTACAAGTATTAAAGCTTTGGTTTGTTGATGTTTGCAAACAAGAAATTCAAGTAAAAGATCCAATGTACAAATCAAAAAGGAAAACAGAGAAGGCAATTTTGGGTGGAACCCTTGAATTTAATTAATGGTAAATAAGTCTAGATAGCAAGTCAAAGTGTAGCAGTGCTCAGTTTGTTGACAGCTGTACTGACACCTATTATGTAATCAAACACATAGAGGTTATTTTCTTACTTTGAGATATAACACTACTGACCTCACCGTGTGATAAGGGAGCTATTTATGCATTAAAGGTTTATTACTGCTGAAAAGTACTTGCTCAATTCATGGAATACACCAAGAAGACACAACAACTTAGTGCAAATGATTTAGCCCACAAACTAATGGAAACCAGCACTTTATAGCTATGTTAAGGAGTCAAGTATATAGAAAGACAATTCAAAATTTATCTAATTTTAATGGTTTCCCAGAAGACGGCTAAGAAATAGAAGAAATAGCATGCAGACAAGACAACCAAGCATGACTGCAAGTAATTTTAAAGCTTGATGACAATCGATGAAAATAATTGAGATGCTGCTAAGCTAACACGGAAAATACAGTGAAACCCCATTTATACATTTCTCAAGAACCAAGTAAATTAAAGTATGATTGAAAAACATAAACAAAACAGAGAACAACATCCAGTGTTTTGAATGTGTCCGTCAAGTCCTATTTTGATGATAACATTTCTTATAGCAGCTTTATGTTCTTTTCAAAGAGTTCAAAGTTGTTTCTCAGTTTCTCCTACATATGTGTTTCCACATATGTAGGAAAAACTATGTATTGACATAACCAACCTTAAAAAACACCATAATACCTTCAAGTTGGAACTGAAGAACAGATTCTCTGCTTTAGAAGGCCTAACATCAGAAGAAGTGGATATTTCTGAAGTTAACAGAAAAGTAACCAAAGCTCTTATGGAAACAGCAACAAAATTAGCTGGATCTAAGAACAAGTTGCATGTGAACAAACTATCACGAAAAACCAAAATGTTGATGCAAAAAGAAGAGAGATGAGGACAACTAAAGAAGATGTGACTTCCAAAGTGAAATATATAGAGCTACGCAAGACAGTACGAAAAAGTATCACTGAAGACGTAAGGAAATTCAACTGTGAACCAAAGAGGTGAAATCAACATAATACACGTATGGTGCAGAGTATTGGAACACAACACTCTGCACAATACGTAAGCACTGGAAGGATGCATTGATCAAACAGTTTTCTTTTAAGACATAATGGCATATTGCTCTTGAAAATTATGCTGTTTCTTCCAAAAGCTCTCCAGGCAAGTTTTGTACGCCGATTAATTTCTTCATCAATGTGACCCTCACTTGATATCTGCTGTCCAAGATAAACTTATCTCCAGCTTTTCTCCATCAATCGATAAATCTTCATTTCTTGTAAAAGCATTGAACAAAACTTTTGTCTTCTGAAAGTTCATTTTTAATTCCACTTCTTTACTCTTGTCAGCAAGTTTCTGGATCATACTCTGCAGCTCTGATAGGGTAGTTGCAAAAATGACTACGTCATCAGCAAAACGAAGGTGGGTTAGATAATCTCCATTAATCTTTATTCCTTTGTTTTCCCAGTTCAGTGACTGAAAGGCACCTTTGTTTTCCCAGTTCAGTGACTGAAAGGCATTTTCCAACGTGGCATTAAAGAGCTTTGGAGATATGGTGTCACCTTGTCTCACCCCCTTTCCAATTTTTATGTGTGTTGTATTTTCGAACAGGCGAATCTTTCCACTTGCATTTTCATAGATGTTATTAATAACATTAATGTATGCATCTTCAATACTGCAGGATTTCAGAGCCATTGTAACTGCTGATGGTTTCACCGAATTAAAGGCTTTTTCATAATCGATAAAAGCCATGCACAATGAAAGTTCATATTCCCTCGCTCTTTCAATTAGTTCTCTCAGTACGTGGATATGATCTATTGTGCTGCAGCCACTCCTGAATCCAGCTTGTTCTCTCAGTTGAGCCATGTCCAGTGTTACCTTCAAGTGGTGTGAAAGAACTTTAGTGAAGATTTTATAAACCACTGATAGGAGGCTGATAGTTTTGTAGTTCCTGAGATCCTCAATGTCACCTTTTTTATGTAGCAGGATCATTGTAGCGTTGTTCCAATCCTCAGGAATCTTCCCTTCATTGAGGCATCGAGTGAAAATTTGGACGAGTACTGTTTCGATTTCTCCACTTGCTTCTTCTTGTATGATGTCTACAGTAATTCCATCTTCTCCTGGAGCTTTTCCCTGCTTCATGTTCTTGATTGCATGTACAACTTCTTGGACTGGAAGAACTCTGGTACCTTTCATGATGTCTGGAGTACATGTATCATCCCTTTTCATATAATTTGGAGTAGAAATCTTTCACTCTTGTCAAAATTTCGCATCTATTTCATGTTACAGAACCACCTTCTTTTCTCAGTGCCATATACTGTTTTCTTCCCTTACTGAGATGTTCCTTTGCTATCTTTAGGCTTTGGTTGTTTTCAATTGCTTTCCTCACTAGTTCACAGTTGAATTTCCTTACGTCTTCAGTGATACTTTTTCGTACTGTCTTGCATAGCTCTATATATTCCACTTTGGAAGTCGCATCTTCTTTAGTTGTCCTCATCTCTCTTCTTTTTTGCATCAACATTTTGGTTTTTCCTGATAATTTGTTCACATGCAACTTGTTCTTAGACCCAGCTAATTTTGTTGTTGTTTCCATAAGAGTTTTGGTTACTTTTCTGTTAACTTCAGAAATATCCGCTTCTTCCGATGTTAGGCCTTTTAAAGCAGAGAATCTGTTCTTCAGTTCCAACTTGAAGGTATTATGGTGTTTTTCAAGGTTGGTTATGTCAATACATTTTGTTTGTCTTATGAGTTTGTTTAGCACACTGCAGTCTTTTATGACGAATTTTTTGTTACACATAATAAAATCAATTTCACTTGTCGTCCCATTTGGATGTCTCCATGTCCATTTCCTGTGTGTCTTTTTTGTGAAAAAGGAGTTCAAGATGAAAAACCCTTCTGCCTCTGCAAACTCAACGAGAGTATTTCCACGCTGGTTTCTGTTGCCGTCACCGAATTTACCTACTGAAGTTTCATTCTGTTGCCCTATTTTTGCATTGAAATCTCCCATAATTATCTTCAAGTGTTGCTTACCTTTATTATTTAGATGACGAATTTCCTCATAAAATTCTTCAATTTCTTCTTCAGGATGACTTGTGGTTGGTGCATAAGTTTGAATAATCTGAGCCTGGTATCTTCTCGAGAGTTGGATAACGAGTCGTGCAGCTCTGTCAGAGGAACTTTCCACTTCTACAACTTTATACTTCAGTTTCTTGTTCATTATAAATCCAACACCACTAGTTCTGCCAGTATCTGTCCCACGATAGAAGAGATGTCCACTTTTCAGTTCAATGAGATCTTCTCCTTTTCTCCTTACCTCACTTAGTCCGACGATTTCCCACTTGATCCTCTGTAGTTCCTCTTCCAATTCAAGAAGCCTTGAATCAGAAGATAGGGAGCGTCCATTATACGTAGCCAAGGTCAGTATCAGATGGCAGCCTAGTCCGGTCCTCCGGGGATTCTTAGCACCCTCTGCCTTCATGTCGTAAGGTCAGGTGATGCGCAACATCACAGCCTCTCCTTGACAAATGTCAACCCCGCCTTCTCGTGGTGCATCCTGTTGCCACTAAAGGGGCTCTGACGACCGCCAATAGCGGTATAACTATACCATCGGGATTAGAGGAAATGCTATCCCACACTCACCAACCCGCTTGGCCAGCATGGTGAGTTATGGCCAAACAACCCCTCCAAAATGACTCCACAACTTAAATCTTGGCCCTCAGTCTCCGGCAGCTGGAATGTACCTGGCCAAGACAACGGCCAGTGAGGGGTACACTGCTAGTTAAATACAATTTGAAAAACATGCAGAGGTGCCAACCTCTAGCAGAACCTATCAGTAATAAATAGGGGATTTCTCAGTAATGGAATACAAACTTTCAGTAATATTTTCAGTAATGTAACACGCCATTTTTTTCAAAGTTAAGGACAATATTATAGTATTACTGTGTAACTTGTAATACTTGAATGAGGTGCTGACCTTCCGAGAAGCCTATCAGTAATCACCATACGAAGCCTCATTGTTAACGCGCGGAAAGGGTATTTTATGAGAAATTAATGTGTGAAATGTGTAATAACCTTATATGTTTACACTATCCTGATAAAAAAATTATGAAATTAAATTATCAATATTGTACTTACCTCATGTCATTGCTGACATAAAAAGACTCCCTTGTTTGTTGCTTGTTTAGCAGTGGTATATTCTTTTTCAGAAAACTTGTTTTTGTAACATGGCTCACCTGAAGAAAATGCTTTACTTTTCTGTACAAGAAGGGCACTTAATGTTTGGGTGCTCATTGTTGGGCTGTTGGGCAGAAGTATGTGAGGTTTTTTCTTACTATACTAAATATTCTCTCTGTAGAGGAATTGCTGTGAGGGATAGTCAATATTGCCAACATTAGTTTAGGCAATGCAGAATACTTGGGAAGGCCAGATGAATCCTTCATCTTAGATATTTCATTCCATGACACATCTGCTCTAGGATATCCAGCTTCATTAATATCAGAGTCTGGGAATATAGCATGTAACAAGGGACCAGCATGATCACAGCTTGCTATAGGTAGGTTATACTCCACAACGAATGTAGTAAACAGCAATTCAGCATTTATCACGCTGTTTTCATTCTTTTGCAAAAAAATTATCCAAAGGCTTTGATTGAGTCTTTCATTTTACACAATCCTCGTGTTTTTTTGACTAGATTAGCCTTCGGCAATCATCTCGTCCTACATGGGCTACTGATTACTCCCATATTAGAAGGCACGCAAAGAAACCTTTATTTCAGCATTTGTAACATTTTTCCATTTCCTAGCTCAAGATTTGGGAGAAACATTTCGATGTTCCTGGAGAAACCTCTTTGCATATTTATTCGTTTCAGAAACGATAACTCCAAGGATGAAATTGGTAAAAAACAAGTAAAAATATGCAATATTTTTACATCAGTTGCAAGAGCATGTTTGGGCACCTGCATTTCATGATAATCAAAAGGATGCTGAGGTTGTTCACCACTTCCCTCTATTACATCCTCCCATTCACTTTCAGAACTTTCACGATCTAAAGATTCACTATCAAGATCTTCACTTTCTGAAGAAGATATTGTGGGCGTGGCACGGTGGCTAGTTTTCTGGCTTGATGTTGCTTGGCCAATATCACTCTCAGATGATTCAAAATCATCATTATCACTTGGCAAACTTTCACTCTCACTACAATAAGCCATTTCAAATAAACTTACAATAAAATTTCACGCAGTAGGAAAAAGCAAAGCATGTCTGCTAGTCTGAGGAACAAGCTGTCAATAAAGTCACCTTTTGCTAACACGAGTTTGGAAAAAGATGGGGATTCGTAATTCATGAAGTTTTGTGATTGTGTCCGTTTGTTTGGGGGGGAGTAATGTGAAGAGCTTCTAGTAATAAAATCACCGCACTTCGTTCTCCCGCACGGCGAAAGTCTGCAAGAAATATAAACTCTCAGTTATCACGGGACCACGAGTTGCGCGTTATTGCAGTTCGAACGGGGCTCGAAAAAGTGTTTTCCGACAGTATGATGTCTTATAATTCACCAACAATGACAAGTGGACAGCCCTGCCTCAACTGCAGTAGGAAAAGTTTTGGCTAAAGTAGCATTTCTCCCGTAATTTGGAGATAGTGCATGGGGAGCCGATAGCAAGCGCAAACTCTTTCACGATACGACACTTACGCCATATTACCATTCTTTCAACAATATCGCTGTTTGACGATATGATTCATGGAGATTCCATTTCAAAACGATATGATTGATAAATGATATGATCACCGACAACCGATATCTGCCGTCTGATTCGGGAAATACGCGGATCAAAATCGAAGGCTGATGAATCGGCAGTGTCGCACTAAAAGGGTTAACAAAAAAGGATACAAAATTGAGATTCTCCAAAACATACCGAAATCCGTAATTCTTCCAATCTGTCCGTAATTCCATAATCTGACAGTCGAAATCGTAATAACTATGGACAATCCGTAATAGTGGACATATCATGCTCTGAATTTCCCAAATATTTGTTAAAGAAACCTGATCTACTGAAGAAAGCCTCTTCCAGTGAAAAATATAAGTAAAAATATCCAGCAGGCTAAAACCTTTCTCTCTTTTTTAAAGAATTACAATTATAAACTCTCAAACTGAAAAAATTAATTACAGAGTATGTGCATTCATATTTATTTTTGTATAAATTTATTGTGTCCTCCTTTTCCTCGAAATGTCCTCCTTTTTAATGAAAATGTTCTCCCATTCCGAAAAGTCATCTGGTCACCCTGTCCTAGCCATCCCTATAAAACTAGTTAATTTTTCAGATGGAAATTAATGAAGAATTAATCTCCAAAGCCTACTACCACAAGCTCTGCAAATTATTTGTTCACTGATTTCTACATTGCACAATCAAATTACTATACTGCCCTGAATACAACAAATTGTCTTGAATAACACAACATTTAAAATTTTGATATGGTTTTTGAAAAACTGAGGAAATGCAAAAGCCATTTTTTAAAGAGTATTTTAATTTACTCTGTCACACTTTTCATTACATATGAACAAAATAATTTTAAGGTTCTGAATAATATATGCTGGTGGTTATATCAGGCAAAAAAAAAATAAAAAAATAAAAAAAGAAGAAGAAAACATTACATTATATTTCAGATTAATGTTTAGTACCTCAAAAAACAAATATAATGTATCATTCAATTTTGATTCTAGTAGTCCTAAATACCAAATTATTTTTTTCCTATAATTACCATATTTATAGGTAACATTTTTCAAGTAAATGAGTTTCCAATAAAATGTTATAAATACCTTTATCTAATTTAGTATGTAAACTGATGTCAACCCAATCAACTGATTCTTTTCCAGTATTAGTAAGGGTGATAGTGCATTCTTGGCTGAAAGAGTGAGAGAAGTGAATTATTATTTGCTGAAAAACAGGAGAAAGGTAAGTTAGTTACCCAAATACCCAAAATGGGGGGGGGGAGAGGAGTGATGCATGAATCCACACATAAAATGACAAATACTATCAAGAAACTTCAGCCTGTACAAAGCGGCATAAAATGAAATATGTGCAGAACATGTGAAATGCTGAAAACACGTGCCATATATTTAAACATGCAAGCCTAGCACTAGAAACACATGAACTGGTGTCTTTACTTTGTAAGCTGAATGATGGTAACATAACAGCAACAATCTTTACATAACCAATGATGTCAGATGCATATCTAATCACCTCAGTATACAACCAGAGAAGGGGAAATTTGACTCACCCTTCCCAACTTAACACTAGTGCAAAATAAACAAAGACATCACTCTTTCCACGTTTTAGTAACACATAGCAACTGAAAAATTGTTATTTGGTTACTGTTAGGGATCAGAACCCCAGATCTCTCGATATCTAGTCGAGCGCATTAGCCTTACACCACAGTGGCCAACAATCCACAGCGCTGTGTGTGTTTTTCTGTCAGTTTCTGACATCATAAATCCATAAGATGGGCTCAGCTACTGAGATGTCTCCATCTGGTGGGCATTAACGACACTGGCTATATATTAATTTTAGCAGTTAAAACCAAAATGGAAAGAGCGATGTCTTTGTTTATTCACTGACGATTTTCACTGGTGCAAAATTTGGATTCCAAGTACATGTGCACACAATGAATTTTATTTTCATTAATGAGCATACAGTAAACAGGTTTTGGTAAAACAGTGTGTTTATTATTCAAGCACACTAAACTTTTCAACTGAAAACTAAATAATCCCCACTTATGCAAGTTTTCTTATTGCACAACTGTAAACAAGTCAGAATTGTGACAAAATCTTTGCTATATTCCTATGCATGTGTCTGCGCAGCAACTGTTTTTTGGTAAATTTATATAAAAAATAATATTTTGAAAGTGAAGAAGAACATCTTACAATGAACAGATAAAAAAAGTCCACTACAAATTAGAAGAGTTCTCTTTTTTTATTCTTTGGAAGTGGTACATCAAACATATTGTCACATAACCCAAAAAAATGTCCGTTTTCCCTGTTCTAAGTCTACCTAGAAAAAGTTACTATATTATACCTGCTGGTTCCATCCCCTGCCTTCAGCATGCTCTATCAAAGCAATGACCAAACCCAATAACAGAAGCCACATGTTGTGATCTCAGAAGCTAGAGGGGGCACAATCCAATGAAATTTAAGTGATCATAATAAATAATTTCAAAGTATATGTCCATACACTGTTTTATTACAAATTGTTATTACATATTTAATCTCTCTCTCTCTCTCTCTCTCTCTATCACATCTATCCACGACGGGTTGAATCCCGCAAAAACGATTATGTGCCTTTTGAGGATTACTGGCAAATTAATGCAGCCGGCTTGCCATTCCTCTGCTGCATGTGGGTAAGGGGTAAAGTGCATCCAGGGCAGACTTCACAGGGAACCATCTATGCATTTGCATCCCCGAGCCAAGGGAGTCAGCAGAAAACCTTGGAAAAACCACCGACTAGATGGCTGGCAGGACCCGGATTCGAACACCTGACAGAAACGTCTGCCTTAAAACACTGCACACAGCATGTTAACCAACTGTGCCATGTCGGTGGTCATATTTTTTATGCCATATTAAATAAACTAGCCCTTAAGCATGTCTACTCTTCTCCCTTTTTGTTAATTTTATGGGTTTTTTCATTCTTGTAACCATCTTAACATTAGCATTGTTGTTAAAAATTAATGCAGTCGGCTTACCATTCCTACACTGTTGTTAAAACAAAAACATTTTTTTCACTGTTGTTAAAAAAAAAAAAAAGAATATACTGTAAAAGTTACAGAAATTAACTTTCACAACTCTCAATTTTACAGTCTTGGGAATTAAAATTTTCACACTTATAGGGGTGGACATAGATAAGAAATTATTAGGCGTTCCTTAACATAGATAAGTAATAATAATTTGCAATGGTAACTAAAGTCATTCTTAACTACTTTCTGTGTTTGCATTTGTGAAGCTTTTCAAGCCAGTTTCATACTTTTGAGCACTGTGCAAATTAGCTCTGCCAGGCATTGGCTCATTTGCTACCTGAACACAATATTTTGATTTTATGAATTTCATTACAGAATACAGCAATTCACACCAGTACATAGAACCAAAAATTGAATTAAATCACAACTAGCACTTTTAAGATGGGAATGCTTCTGGAATAAGTTTCCTGAATTTGATTATAGATGTATGGTACATTTTTAGACCCTGATCTTCCTGAATTTCTAATAATTCCATTTCTCCAGTAGATGTTTCAAGAATTGGAAACCCATCACAGATTGCATCAATCTTGAATGGGTTTACAAGGCAATATGTGATTTGAACAGTTGCAAATCCTAAAACCTAACTTTGAAATTATCAAGCAATTCTTGTAATTCACTTTGATATTTTTCAAGTTTTTGTCTTGTATTTCAGTTTCAGGGATCTATTTCTTTAGGCAGGGAAAGGATTTTTTTTTTTTTTTTTTTTTGTAATAAGGTTGTTTTGAAAAAGCTGCATTTTCTTTTGAAAGCAAAAAAAAAAAAAAAAAAAAAAAACACACGTCTGAGCGAGATCAGAAATAATTTTATTCTTTACCTGTAGGCTAAGCTCAGGGTTAAGTATTGCATTATGTCAGTCAAAAGCATCTAATTCTGTTATCCATTCATCAGCTTCCAACTGTGGATATGAGAATTTCCCTTCTGATTAAGAAAATCAATACACAGTTTTAATAATTATGCAAACTGACTCCACTCATTTGTTAACTGATAACTATTTCACAAGGTAGTAGAAAGATAAACCACTGGGGCTGTCTTCAAGATATAGCTGTTCAAGGAAGTTTTTGAGCTGGTGGTATTTCTTTGCACTGCTGTGAATATAACTGATGATGATTTGTACAATCATGTTCATAACATTATCATATTTGGAATATGGCTACGAGATTATCACTGTATTACGTGGAATTCTTGGATTGGTTAAGTCTTCAATGAGACCTATGTCTGTACCCAACATTGCAAGTGCTCCATCAAGTTGTCACACTAACAAGATTTTTTTAGCAGTACACCAACAATGAGGAATAGCAGAAGTTGCTGTCTTTTTTAAAGTTTTCACCAACCCATTCACCAAATTAAATTTTTTTCCACCAAATGTAATCTGAAGTCGCCATTTTTTCACTCTTCATTGGAAATATAAAAACCATAAAAACGAAGTGTTATATTAGTACGAAAACAATAGGTTATATATTCTTTACAATTAAGCAGCATAATATTATTAAAAAGGTAATTGCCAATATTTTTGCCAAACTTTTTATCCATTGGCAAAACGACTTTTGTTTACTTTCACAAATTGCGAAGAATGCGACGGCAACCCGACCCCTGCAATAGTGTGTTAAGGCGCATTTTTGATGTCACCACCATCTTTCTTTAAGTGATACTAAATCTAGCATTTCCTCTCTTACAGTTATATCTGCAGATATATGCTGGATGAACACAACAAAATGTGGAATATCTCCAATATCTATGATTTATCAAGAGCAACAATCAAACTATTCATATTTTTAAATCATTCAATAATTTGCTTGCAAACTTCCAACTGATTTCAGAAACGTGCCGCTCTACTGTGTGACATAAAATTGTAGTTTGTGAAGTTTTGAATTACTGAAATCTAAAATTTTAGTAAGTCCTTCCATATTTTTCTCAATGAATTCTCCATCAGCATATGGACATTTAGTCATGTGATTGGTCAAGCAAGAAATTAGCTGAAATGTCTTTTCCATTACAAAATGTGCGTGTGTGCTTGCATATATATATATATTGTATATACACATGTGCGTGTGCGCACACACACACACAAAATAACCAAATAATTGCTACAGGTCACATAATGTATTAATGAGATCTGAAAATTTTAGCTGGATTCTTTTGTGTTTATGGAGAAAAGAAACAAATTCGTATTCATAAATCAGAAGTGGATTTTTTTTCATGAAGTAATATACATAATAAAAACATATATATATAAATATATTATATTTGAACCAAATCTAAAACTTAATTTCCTTTCCATCTCTCTGTTTAGGTAAATCAATGTACTGAAAAAAGTCATTGTAATAATTGTGCAGATAGATACAATTCAATTTAAATACAATAATAAAATTTTCTTATTTTTTGGGTTCAAAAATAATATTCATAGTTCATTTTCTCTTTTCATCTGTATACAGAAATTTCATATATGTAGATTGACATACCTTTCAGCCACAAATTAATCATAATTTATTTCTATATACATTGTTATACTGTACATATTACTTCTTGCTATATACATAATTTGCTTATAAATATATTATACCTTCTTGCTACTTTTCTGAGCTTGAAAAAACATTTTCCAGTTTTTCTTTTGCATTTCAGCAGCAAGGTATCTCTCATTTTGCAACTGTACAGAAACATCAGTTGAAAGTGATGCAGAATTTGTGTTAGCTTGATCTACATGTCTATAACTATTAATTTTAGTACTTAATCTTGATTTTTTAGTATGAGAAAATGTTTTCAGAGCTCTAGGCTTGACTGTTTTTTTTAATCAAAATTTGACCTGCACTTTTTGTCAACTTCTGCATCTTAGGCTTTGGCTCTATGCTTCCTTTAGCAGCTTTCTCATCTCTATTTAGGAAGTTTGGATATTTTTACAAAGTTCCATCTTTACAAGATCATGATGAACATTATTTCGATGGAAATAGTCCAGGGCTGAAATATTTTTTGCCCTCAAATTAGATTTCACAGTCTGTATTGCAGAATAAGTTTTTATGTCCATTTGGCCAGACCTTGAGTCCATGATATAGTTCATACTACTGAAAGTACTTTCCACGACTGGGCCATGGAAGCAGCTAATGATGGCTTTCACAAGTTTAGATAAGGAGGGATATTCTTTCATCTGAAACACAAAGGACCACCATTCGTCTAAACGCACAGTTCTTTTCTCTGATGTCACAAAAGGTGGTAAGTCAGCAATCTGATATTTTCGAATCTCTAACATGTATGAATCCAATTTTTCATTTGTGAGAACATTAACTATTATAGTAGGTAATGTCTCCAGTCTTTTTAAAGTGACTGTTTTACTTCTAGCAGATGGGTTTAAAGCAGAAACATTAATTAAAGATGGATTAGCTAGTGGCAACTTTTTTTGCAGGCAGATGTGTATGTTTGTCTTAATTTCATGAAGAAGTCACCAGAAACTGATTTGTTACATTTTAATAAAGTATTTGATGCTGAAAATCCTATGAATAATTGCTTATTCTCCAATTTCAATAATAAGATCTTTAGAGGGTATAGATTTCTTACTAATATCTCTTAGAACTTTGCAGGTTTAATAAAACAAGATAGAAATGTTTTGAAAACACTTACCTGCTCTTTATGTAACTTATGATTAGTGGCTCAGCCATTTGAAACAGGCAAACATACTTTTTCAGTAAAGGCAACACAGATATGTAGACTTGTAAAAGTAACAATGTTTTCTTTCTGAAATGAAATAATTTCTTTATGATGCACAGCCTTCGGTCTTTTCTATCATTTGTAAATGGTTGCATCTTCTTTAGTTCCTGTTGAATTAATTTAATTTTTGGTAAATGTGGGGAATTCTCCAAGTTTCTTTTTCTGTAAATACCTGACATAATGGGTTGATATGCTAGTGCATCATTAGCACTTAAATATGAATAATAAAAAACAGATAGAACATCCCACATTCTTAAGGTTTCTACAACTACATCATAGCATCTTTCTGGAGCAGAAAACCTTATCATAAAAATATCACAAATTTGACCAAGTTTCAATCTCAGCTGAGCCAACCATTTAAATTCAGTGTTTAAATCAGAAAAAAACCTTCCACATGGTATTTAAATGCTTTACAAAATTTTTTGTTCCATTATGAATGTGACGGCAGGAATCTCCATCTACATCAAGAAGATGTGGACCTTTTTCTTGGCGAATACGAGTTTCGAGTCCAGACTTTGAGCCTCTCATGACTGCACATGAATCCATCATTACAGATATTAAATTTGTATATGGGACCTCTCTTTCTGTTATCAGAGAGTGGAGTGCATCAAACACACTTTGACTGTTTACAGAGTAAAGACTTACAGATGAAAGATGCTCTATTACAACTCTGTTGCTCTTCACTGTAATAGCTCACAAGTATTGAAAGAACTCTCAAATAGTTGCTTGTTGACTCATCTATATTGAGAGAGAAAAAGTGGATTTCATTTTTTCTGAAGTGTCTGCCAATCCATATCTTATTTTCATTGACGCTGAGGTCCAAACCACTGAGAGCGAAGAAAGTGTTTCTGGATGCCGTGCTAATTCTTTAGCCAAGTCAATAAGATGGGGAGCAACAGAAAATGGAAGGTTGTGCTCAGCCATGAACCCTAGCAATGTTGCCTGGCCAGTCAAAATGCAAGCTGACACTGGAACAGCTGGCTGGGTCTCAGAATTAATTGAAGTTGGCTGTTGATTTGAAAATAAAGTGTATTTCAAATCATAATTCTCTCTTCTAGTTTCCATAAATCTTAAGTGCTTGCCACTATTCAAGTGGCTCAATAGTGAATTCCATCCTCTTCCACCATGATATATTTTGTTCTTGCATAAACTGCAGATTGCTTTACCTGGAATGTCAATTTTCTGGATGCAGTCAGATAATAAGACAGTCACTTCACATTTTTTAAAATTTAATTTAACTTTCTTCTCCAACCATTCCCATCGATAATTATTTTTAACATTCTTGTCGATTTCACGAACTTCAATCTCATTAGATTTATCAAGGATCAGCATTGCAAAAGAATGAAGATTTCTCAAAAGCATGTGGTGCTGTGTCCTCAGCGACAGAGAAATCAATGCACAGCTAACTTGTACTAATTGGTGAATCAACATTGGATTCGCTGACACCACACTGTGACTGGCTAAAAAAGAAATCTCCACTTCATTACGGAGAGAACATGCATGCCTCCGATAACACCAATGCAGCAACAATAATAGTATCCAGATCCAAAACAGGATGCACCACAAGAAGGCGGGGTTGACATTTGTCAAGGAGAGGCTGTGATGCTATGCATCACCTGACCTTACATTCCATATATATATATATATATATATATATACACAGTATATATTCTATTAAGAAGAGACTGAAGCAAAGAAATTTTTTGACTCATACCAAGTACAACATAGAAAAGGTTATGTATTGACCGGTGTGAGTAAAAAGAGAAAAAAAAAAACAACTGAATGTAGAAAGTGTCGAGAATACTGAGCCTTGGCTTTATCAAGGACCAGCAAAAACTCTGCATTTTCTCACTTCCACAAAGACCTATTTGGAAATGGGTTTCTGCAAAGTCAGAGATGCAAGTAATAAGCCCACAAAAAAAAAAAAAAAAAAAAAAATTAATATATATATATGTCATGACCTCCGCAGAGTTGTATGACCAAGCTTTAGTTAACAATTTGGCTTGCATCCATAACTTTCCTGGCCCGACCCATGCTCTTCATCTGTTACTATTAAACAGAAAGAAGATGATTATAGAAAACTCAAGTTGTAAGAGTGACATAATGAATCAGAAATAATGTTCAGCAATAACAAATTGCCAAGTTCGCCTGAGAGAGAATTTAAACCTGAATAGCAATACAAAAGTATTACAAATTCTTAACATTCCAATAAAAAAGGAAATATTAATTTTTTAAGGCACAGATTCTTGAAAGAAAACTGGATTATAAAAACCCCCACTCCACAACTTCTGACAACACAAAAACGAGAATAAAATAAAGACAATAATTAACTAAAGAAATGCTTTGTGAAGGTTATATGACATAAACAATGAGTTGCAATATGTACAAAGTATTTCAGAAGTGCTTTAAGTGCATAATTAAGCAGTTATTAAGAACTTAACTACATTGAAAACACAGCGCAGACTACAAGAACAATGAAACGGCCGGCTGCTTGGCCTTAGTTCCCTAAAAACGCGCAAAGTTACCAAGAAAAGAAAGAGTTAAAATCCGCAAAAAAGTTAACAGACTTGCTAGTGCCTAAATGCTTAAAGCAAAAAAAAGAAAAAATGTTCAAGAAGTTCAAACATTGAACTTGGAAAACCTAAAACCCAAAGACAATGAAGAGAGCTTACCTCTTAAGCAACTAAACTTCCTCCACCCTTGAGGAAACATGGCCGACCTTTTAACCCAAACTTCCAAACACCCCTGCCACTCCCTAGTCGCTGGGGGGCCACTCCCTAGTCGCTGGGGGGCAGTGTGGGTGGGGCTGAAGGCCTCCACACACTTAAAAAAACCTACTCGCGGAGATTTTAACTAGAGAAAAAAATATAATTAAGATTGTGGACCTGTAATGATCAGAAAGAGCAAAATTAACTCTCCAGAATACATGAGAAATATTATGAAATACACAAGTAGTGTATTTAATAATCTTTGCATGTATTTAATCACCTTAGTGAGCTTCTGTAGACTATTCAGAATCCTATTAATTTTAATGTTAGTTTTACTATTTTAGTATAGCTATTCTAGTGAGTGAATAACTAGTTTTCTTTTATATTTATTTTTATTTTATTTTATAAACAGATTTTTAAGCTTTTTTTTTTTTTGTGATTTTGTCTATATTATTTAATTTTTTATTTTTAATAGGACCTTCATATCCATAGCACTAAGGTTCCTTTTAGTAGTTAATATGCATCCTTTAGCCAACTTCCAAAAGGCTTTCATTGGTCAGAATCATATTATTAACTGTGTAGAAAATTACAGCAGATCAGCCAACCTTACTCTATTATTCAGAATAATTTTTCTTAAAGTTCTTTTGATGAAAGAAGTAGGAATTTTGTTCTCTAGAAAACAGTCTAATAGTATATTAATGTGGTAATTGAAGTCCAAATTGTTGCTGCAAATTCTTGAAATTCTAAGCACCTGAGAAATTAGTACATTCTCAATTACTTTGGTTGATATGTTATTATTCCAGTGTAGATATTTAATTACTTTGAAAGGAAAATGCGTGGTGAGTTATGGTCAAACCCCTCCAAAATGACTCCACAACTTGAAATCTTGGCCCTCAGTCTCCGGCAGCTGGAATGTACCTGGCCAAGGCAGTGGCCAGTGTGACATGAAGGCAGAGAGTGCTAAGAATCCCCGAAGGACCGGACTAGGCTGCCACCTGCTGCTGACCTTGGCTACGTATAATGGACGCTCCCTATCTTTTGATTCAAGGCTTCTTGCTTTGGAAGAGGAACTACAAAGGATCAAGTGGGACATCGTCGAACTAAGTGAGGTAAGGAGAAAAGGAGAAGATCTCAATGAACTGAAAAGTGGACATCTCTTCTACTATCGTGGGACTGATACTGGCAGAACTAGTGGTGTTCGATTTATAATAAACAAGAAACTGAAGGGTAAAGTTGTAGAAGTTGAAAGTTCCTCTGACAGAGCTGCACGACTCGTTATCCAACTCTCGAGAAGATACAAGGCTCAGATTATTCAAACTTATGCACCCACCACAAGTCATCCTGAAGAACAAATTGAAGAATTTTATGAGGAAAGTCGTCATCTAAATAATAAAGGTAAGCAGCACTTTAAGATAATTATGGGAGGTTTCAATGCAAAAATAGGGCAACGGCAACAGAATGAAACTTCAGTAGGTAAATTCAGTCACAGCAACAGAAACCAGCGTGGAAATACTCTCGTAGAGTTTGCAGAGGCAGAAGGGTTTTTCATCTTGAACTCCTTTTTCAAGAAAAAGCCACACAGGAAATGGACATGGAGACATCCAAATGGGACGACAAGTGAAAATGATTTTATTATGTGCAACAAAAAATTCGTCATAGAAGACTGCAGTGTGCTAAACAAGTTCAACACAGGTAGTGACCATAGATTGGTGAGATGTAAGATGCACCTAAACACTAAACTCGAACGTGGCAAGCTCATAAGACAAACAAAATGTATTGACATAACCAACCTTAAAAAACAACATAATACTTTCAAGTTGGAAATGAAGAACAGATTCTCTGCTTTAGAAGGCCTAACATCGGAAGAAGTGGATATTTCTGAAGTTAACAGAAAAGTAACCAAAAATCTTATGGAAACAGAAACAAAATTAGCTGGGTCTAAGAACAAGTTGCATGTGAACAAATTATCAGGAAAAACCAAAATGTTGATGCAAAAAGAAGAGAGATGAGGACAACTAAAGAAGATGTGACTTCCAAAGTGGAATATATAGAGCTATGCAAGACAGTACGAAAAAGTATCACTGAAGACGTAAGGAAATTCAACTGTGAACTAGTAAGGAAAGCAATTGAAAACAACCAAAGCCTAAAGATAGCAAAGGGACATCTCAAAAAGGGAAGAAAACAGATTATGGCACTGAGAAAAGAAGATGGTTCTGTAAAAAGAAATAGAGGTGAAATTTTGACAAGAGTGAAAGATTTCTACTCCAAATTATATGAAAGGGATGATACATGTACTCCAGACATCATGAAAGGTACCAGTACCAGAGTTCTTCCAGTCCTTCCAGCAGAAGTTGCACATGCAATCAAGAACATGAAGCGGGGAAAAGCTCCAGGAGAAGATGGAATTACTGTAGACATCATACAAGAAGCAAGTGGAGAAGTCGAAACAGTACTCGCCCAAATTTTCACTCGATGCCTTAATGAAGGGAAGATTCCTGAGGATTGGAACAACACTACAATGATCTTGCTACATAAAAAAGGTGACATTGAGGATCTCAGGAACTACAGACCTATCAGCCTCCTATCAGTGGTTTATAAAATCTTCACTAAAGTTCTTTCACACCGCATGAAGGTGACACTGGACATGGCTCAACCGAGAGAACAAGCTGGATTCAGGAGTGGCTACAGCACAATAGATCATATCCACGTACTGAGAGAACTAATTGAAAGAGCGAGGGCATTTGAACTTCCATTGTGCATGGCTTTTATCGATTATGAAAAAGCCTTTGATTTGGTGAAACCATCAGCAGTTACAATGGCTCTGAAAACCTGTGGTATTGAAGATGCGTACATTAATGTTATTAATAACATCTATGAAAATGCAAGTGCAAAGATTCGGCTGTTTGAAAATACAACACACATAAAAATTAGAAAGGGTGAGAGACAAGGTGACACCGTATCTCCGAAGCTCTTTAATGCCACATTGGAAAATGTCTTTCAATCACTGAACTGGGAAAACAAAGGGATAAAGATTAATGGAGATTATCTAACCCAACTTCGTTTTGCTGATGACATAGTCATTTTTGCAACTACCCCATCAGAGCTGCAGAGTATGATCCAGGAACTTGCTGACAAGAGTAGAGAAGTGGGATTAAAAATGAACTTTCAGAAGACAAAAGTGATGTTCAATGCTTTTACAAGAAATGAAGATTTATCGATTGATGGAGAAAAGCTGGAGATAACAGACACATACGTTTATCTGTGACAGCAGATATCAAGTGAGGGTCACATTGATGAGGAAATTAATTGGCATACAAAACTTGCCTGGAGAGCTTTTGGGAGAAACAGCATAATTTTCAAGAGCAATATGCCATTATGTCTTAAAAGAAAAGTGTTTGATCAATGCATCCTTCCAGTGCTTACGTATGGTGCAGAGACGTGGACCTTAACTAAAAGAGACATACAAAGGCTGCAGACAACTCAAAAAAGCATGGAGAGGTGCATGCTTGGTGTAACCAGGAGAGATAAGAAGAGGAACTCGTGGATCCGAAAAATGACAAGAGTGGAAGACATCATGATCAGAGTTAAATCCCTGAAATGGCAATGGGCTGGACATACTGCCAGAAGGACAGACCATCGATGGACAGCCGAAATTTTAGATTGGATTCCAAGGGACAGGAAAAGACCCAGAAGACCACATGGGAGATGGGTGGATGAAATTCGAAAGTATGCGGGAGTGACATGAAGGAGACTGGCACAAGACAGACCGTTGTGGAGGAAACTTGGGGAGACCTTCGTCCAGCAGTGGATTGATAATGGTTGACAATGATGATGATGATGATAAATATTCTACACCATTTAAAGTGCAAAATTAGTGGTGATGCCAAGAAAAAAATTGTAGTCTGAATATAAAATGACACTTATAATAAAATACAAAAAAAAAAAAAAAAAAAACTATAAAACCTTAACTCACATGACCAGAAAGTACTCAGAAGTATGTTACATCACATTTGTCTCAATAACCCTTGCAAAACACAACTTCATGAGGATATAACTGAAGTTCAGGTCCACATAAAAATGCTGCATATTAAGCTCAACATAAAATATCATCAAAGAAAAAAGAAACATCAACAAAAAGCAATATCACCCTAACATGAAGAAAAGAAAGGAGTAATTGGTCCCAGAAATGGAAAACATTGCTGTTCATGGATTGATGAAACATGCTGTATTTTAATCTGACAAGATGGGTGGGTATAGCAGATAGATGCCTGGAGAATGTTTGCTATCAGAATGCAGCAATAAAGTTCAGAAGAAGTGGAGTGATGATTTGGAGCATTTCTCATGGCATGGCCATAGATCT
The DNA here is from genome assembly GCA_039090855.1 of Macrothele yani. Taxonomy (NCBI): domain Eukaryota; kingdom Metazoa; phylum Arthropoda; class Arachnida; order Araneae; family Macrothelidae; genus Macrothele; species Macrothele yani. The sequence continues at coordinate 58,810,519 of CM076997.1, read as the reverse complement.
TTGATGTTTGTATTGGGAACTACAAAGGAAGAAGCCTACTTGAAAATTTGGCATAATGCTACCTTTCTGGCAATGTGGCAGTTATTCAATACTAATTCCATGTTTGTTGCAAAAAGAAAATGCTCACTTTTACACCATGAATGTGAAAAATTAGGTATGGCTGAAACGTAGTCCACGCTTGAACCTTGTAGAACACCTATGGAATAAACTGGAATTTTAACCAGACCAATATGTCCCATAATCAGTAGCTGAACTAGTTGTCATTTTGCAGAGGAAATGGAAGATGGAATAAATTGCAGCCCACCATTTGTTGATTAAAACCTAACCCAGGAAGGTGGAGTGTAACACAGTAGCCAAAAGATAACAAAAATGCTATTGAGATGAGTGGCAGTTATATGAATTTGAAACTACATGTGATTTGATAAATCTGGATGATAGTGTAGACATTTACCTTCAGATGGGTCCCTTTATAATCTTCCCAGTTGGCATGTGACCAAAAGATCAGATCATATGGAGAAGATTTTAGGAAGGGAGTGTCTTACCTCAGGTTTTAAACAGCCCTTAGAAATAGAAAACTAGGATATTTGGGCTAGAGTGCCCAATAGGAAAGTCACACAAAAGTGAGGTAGAAAGGGGAAGACACCCTTATAATTATTTATTACTGGGGGGGCAGTACCCGAGGTCCGAATGTGCCCATCTGATGCATGTCAGATATTTAGTGGTTCAAGCATTCGTACCTGCCTGGGATTGAAGCTGGGGGCTTCTCTGTGGCAGTCATGAATGTTGGCCACTAGGCCATCCGCGGCTGCCTGTGACCAAACATACACATACTTCCTATATATACTTTTGATTTTTCTTCACAGTTTATGCACTTCTGCTGCACATCTCAGCTATTATTATGGATCAGAAATATAAACTGATTAATAGTGTACAAAAGCACAACAGATGGGGAAGAAATTGCATTTTCTCATTTAGCAAAGAGGAACAAGAAAATGTGGTGGTAAAATAAATTATGGCTATGGAAGTATCAAGTTAACAAGGGGACGTAAACCTATCCTACCCATGTGGTTACCTTTCTCTTCTCCCCCTTTATTTATTTATTTATTTATTTATTTATTTTGGTAGCAATTTGCAATTATAAAATTTCTAATCATTCTAGCATATGGTGCACCTAAGTAATATTGGAAAGGTGAAAAGGAAGGATGAAAACAAATTCCTGAACATAACTAGTATGTCTTCTGACAGTCTTAAAAACTAGTACACTCAATACTTCTGACAGGACCCCCCCCCCCAAAAAAACCAGGTATCTGCCACCCAGTAGAAAAATATTGCATCAGAAAAACTGCAAACATACAGAAAATTATGATTATGACAGAAACTGCAGGAACAACATTTTTTAATAGCCCTTTTATAAGGGTACGTATAGTGTAAAAATGCAAATATTCTCTTATTATCTAGTGAATAAACAGTGTACAGGAAAAATCAGAAGGTTTGCAGATAAATATTGACTGTGCTTAAATATCATATTACCAATGGTACAAAAGAAAAAAAGTCCAGTCTGACTTGCAGAAGATGAAACACTAAGTTTATACGACCAAACTGGAACATTCTGAATGAACAAAAGCTGAAAAATTGTGATCACAGTTACAGTAGCAGATCATTTTTCAAGTGGGAATTAGAGGATGAATATAATTCTCTAAATGGATTTTAATGCTTTCTACTACATAAAATGGTGCATCTGGAAAATCATACTGATTTATTGCTGAATTCAGCAAATGCTAAAACAATGCCTATCTGAACTATGAATTTTCCTAACCTCGAAAGTTTTTTTTCACTGCTGAAGTTGAAAGACTAACAAACAAAAAGTCTCAGTTTACATCAAGTAATGGATATACTTTGTATCACAAAGAGGCTGGAAAATGCATGGAAGTTGTAAAAATGCTAATTGGATGCAAAAAGAATTTTTCAAATCAGACTTTCAATTTAAAGGTATTTTAAATATACATTTAAGTCAAGTTACTTTACAGAAACCCATACTAGCACCACCTATCATAAAATACACATCACGCGAAAAAGAAAAAAATGTGTTGTAAGTTTTGCTTGTAAATCCAGCAACTGAAGGTAAAAACACATTTATGAAACTCAGTGAGAAAACTGTGTATCACAGAAATTCAAAAAAGTGCAGATTCCCATGGTTGGTACTAACCAGCTCAGAAAAAAAAAAAAAAGTCCAACTTGCAGGTGCTGAGACTCTTGAGTCCAAAGAAGGACAAAGTAGCAAAAAAAAATTTAAGAACACACATTTAAAAAAAAAAAGTGATTAAAAAGAAAGGCAATGCTTAATGCTATTCTGAAACACATGATTGCAGTTAATAACATAATACACTGCACATAGAAAACAAAATTTTGTGCCAGCTGAACTTACCTTTCCCCAGCATACATTGTGACAGCAGCACTAACCACAACATAGCTGGTGTCACCTAAAGATGAAAATGTAGAAGCTTTGGGTAAAGAGGTTGACATTTGAATTTGAGGTAGCTTAGGAATTACATCAATGGCGAAAAATGGTCGACTGATGGCTGGAATGTCACGAAGCCTGCAGTTACTCTTAACACCCAAGACATGAGTAGTATAACCTGCAAAAGATCTGAACTTCCTAATCATCTCAACAAAAATGCAAACTGCAGATCAGATGCACATTATATATTAACATAATGACAATGCACAGTACTTGGCTAAATCTGTGTGTGGAAGAAACCAAGCAATTATTATGGGTGTTCATTTTACCTCCAAATATTTTTTTTTTTTTTTTTTTCAATATATGTACATGACACATCCAGAAAATAAGTTCCAACTGGTTGTAAATGAAATAATTTTCACATACTTTGAGCTACTTCCCTACATAACCACCCCCAACACTGAGACATTTATTGCATCAGGGCACAAGTTTTTGCATCTTTTCACTGAAGAAGTATGCTATTAACATGCTGACTAAATCCTGCGTGGCTGTCTTCACCTCAGCATCCATATGACAACTGTTCAAGGAAAATTTTGTGCAGTAAAGAATAATATATTTGTGGGAAATATGTAATCAATTCAGAAATGTTGAATCTTCTGTTTGCTCAAATTTGTTCATTCACTTGGTCAAGCAGATCAGCTGTGACCAAAAATGGGTGGCAGCTTCAATCTTCGGTATGCACATTAGTCCTTTGTCCACTGAATTGCTTACACTATATTCTCACCATTCCCTCACTTATCACAAATTTTCACCCATCACATTTTCTCAAACTTCACAAATTTGCCCATAATTTCAGCCAGGTGAATGTTTTTGGCATTCAAAAATTTGATTCCTGATCTTATCCTGGGCCAAAAGTGACAAATGAAAACCTTCAGGACACTTTTTTTTTTTTTTTTTTTTTTTTAAATTTCAGGACATACAGTATGGGCCAAATTTATCTGGAAAGCAAAAACTTCACACACAAAAAATTATTTATCTGATCATATTTTATCGGCATACAAAACTTGCCTGGGGAGCTTTTGGAAGAAACAGCATAATTTTCAAGAGCAATATGCCATTATGTCTTAAAAGAAAAGTGTTTGATCAATGCATCCTTCCAGTGCCTTACGTATGGGGCAGCGACGTGGACCTTAACTAAAAGAGACATACAAAGGCTGCAGACAACTCAAAGCAGCACGGAGAGGTGCATGCTTGGTGTTTTTTTTTTTTTTTTTTTGATTGGGGGTTTAACGACCACCGTGAGCAACTCAATGGGCTATAAGCAGTCGCCCGTCCCTAATTTAGGGTCACTGGTTCCAGGGAAGGGAGAGAGCCAGTGCCGTAAGACAAACACAACATCCATGCCTCACCGGGATTCGAATCCGGACCCCTTACGGACGAATGATCAGAGGCCAGCGCCTTAGACCACTGCACCACCGGGGCGGCGCATGCTTGGTGTAACCAGGAGAGATAAGAAGAGGAACTCGTGGATCCGAAAAATGACAAGAGTGGAAGACATCATGATCAGAGTTAAATCCCTGAAATGGCAATGGGCTGAACATGCTGCCAGAAGGACAGACCATCAATGGACAGCCGAAATTTTAGATTAGATTCCAAGGGACAGGAAAAGACCCAGAAGAAGACCACATGGGAGATGGGTGGATGAAATTCAAAAGTATGCGGGAGTGACATGGAGGAGACTGGCACAAGACAGACCGTTGTGGAGGAAACTTGGGGAGACCTTCGTCCAGCAGTGGATTGATAATGGTTGACAATGATGATGATTTTACCCTACTTCAGTAAATAAGAGAATATATTGTGTAAAAAAAAAATGCTCTTAAACTGCATTTTCATATACAGAATTGGACATCACAGATATTCAACATAATTGTGGAAAAATTGACTGTAAGGAGGTAACCTAAACAATGCTTGTAGTGATACAATTTTACCTTGGCTTCCCCTCCCCCAATTTGGATACTGCCTGGCAAATTTTACTTAGTTTTTTTTTTTTTTTTTTTTTTTTTTTTTAAATCTAATTTCTTGTTTCACATTGACAGCCAGCATTATCTGGGCAACTCAAACTTCCCTCATATTATTAATTTCTTTAACAACCCTGTTCAATTTTTTGAAGCTTCAACCAAGAGCTTGTGTGATGTATCTCGTACAATCACAACAGGCTTTCCTTCATTCAATGAATCAGCTATATGTTTACAAAATTTTTTTACAGCTTTTGTATGGTTTATGCATCAGTATGGAAGTTCCATATCTGAAACATTAAAATTTTTGTTGCAAGCAAATTTTCACTATTGCCAATTGCAGCTACTTTCAACATAAAAAAAAAAACGAATTTCAAGTGAATTATTCTTTTTTCAAAATTTCAGGATTTTTCAGGACAAAACAGAAAAAATTAAGGACCTTCAGGACATAAAAAAAGAAAAATCAGGAATATCAGGACAACTTCTACCCCTGCCTTATCTCACTAATGGGGAGATTATTGATTGCTTTACGTATTAGGACATTGTGGCAAGCTCAAGAACTGACAGTGTGTTTGATGCTTTCTTCTTGCCCTGTAAAGCATCATTGAACCTGCATACTTCCACTCTTGTCACCTGCTTGGCCAGTATGCACAGTTAGGTAAACACATAGGAAGCAGACTTCTTTGACAAGGGGATACAAAAACTGTGCCATGAAAAAACAAATGTCTCAGTGTAAGGGGTAAAGTCAAGAAGTAGTTTAATGTATGTGTAAACTTGTTCCAATAAAGTAATATTACTAACACAAAAATTCTTTCATTTACAGCCAATTAATTGGAACTTACTTCCTGGACATGCTTCGTATATATGTATATTCACGGCAGTCCACACTCGCACTTTTTCAGAGAACTTGAAAATTTCCCATTGTCCCGAGGCAGGACAGGAGTTAATATTGCCTAGTTTTTTTTTTACTTATTACACAAGCTATCATAAAAACGCCTTTATTTCAATCTAGTGAAATTTCTCAAATACAAAAGGATGGGGAATCGAGCAATTTATTTCAGTTTAATGGAAGTAAGTTTACAATTGAATCCCCAACAAGAAATAACCAGAATGTTATAAAATGTCAGCAGGGTTGGGTACCCTAATTTGAAATTCAATAACTCCTTGGTCAGGTGGTCAGGGCAGAAGTTGGTAAGAAAGAAAAAAATTGAGGGTATAGTTTGCCCAAAGCCAGATTCATAAGTGATATGAAAGCCACACTGATGAAAGTATAAATCATAACACCCACCCCCCCCCAAAAAAAAACCTAAAACACTGTACATCCCCACCTTCAAAGGAAGGTGATCATGAAAAGGTAATATATCTTTTTTTCATATTTTCAAAGTTCTGACATACACTACAATATGTCAATTATTTGGAAATCTTTCTTGCAATGGACATCAAAACAAGTTACATTCAGATAAAACTCAGATTCTGTGAATCATTAGTATATATGACCAGCCAAAGGTTTAGCTAAAATTTCCACATGTTCACATGACTTAAAATCTTATAAATAAAAAAAAAATGTCATAATTTTATTCCACACAACTGATTTACCAGTGCTGTGTAAGATATATTTTAGTAACAAATATTATAAATATTTTTTCAATGATACAATGTCTTCAAAATGCACAGACAAATTCTATACACTTTAAAAAATAAGAAGCTAAAAAAAAAATAAAGTTAAAACTTTATTCTGCTGTTCAACAAAGAGCCATTAGAAAATTTTTCGCATGCATTTTTTTTTTTTTATAAAAGGTTGATGCATTTCTACTAAACACAATTTTCTTTCAGCCACTTGACCTTATTGCACAAAATATGTTTTTAAATTATTCAGTTTTTCCCCCATGATGATGAAGAGTCACTAGTGCATACGTACATTGTAAATATTCAATCAAGCACATGAACTAATGTGAATGATGTGGGAATGATACATAGCAGGGGTCAGTACATAATAAATGTGCCCCAGTCCTCAAAAATTTTGCATAAACTGCCATGCTGGGAATCACTTTCTTTGCATCATATTATGATTTGTGCTGAGTTGATCACCTAAACTTTGCATCACTTTATGAACAAATTGATACATGTTTCTGGCATTGTATTACATTATGATTTATGCATGGTCAAAAGGACAAATTTAATGACTGAGTTTATCAAATTGTTTTTGCTCATTTATCACCAAAAACTTGATTTTCAAATTCTGCTTTATGAACAAATTGATACATGTTTCTGGCATTGTATTACATTATGATTTATGCATGGTCAAAAGGACAAATTTAATGACTGAGTTTATCAAATTGTTTTTGCTCATTTATCACCAAAAACTTGATTTTCAAATTCTGCTTGTAAATAATTTCCAGTACTTTAAGTTCTGTTGAACTGTGAAAATGGCTGAGATTGTATATTATGTAAATTTACATCCATATGTTCAACTGAAGGACAGCAATATTTAGGAAGAATTTACACATTCAAGTTTGCTTTCACAAGTAATGCAAGAGAGAGAGGGTAGGGGGGGGGCATTATTAGCTGCATGAAGTTTAGATCTGCTCAACTTTACTTGTGCTTGACTGTATTCACATTGCCACCAAATATTTCAAAGATCACAATTAAGGAATAAAAACAGTGTTATTTTGATTTATCGACTGATGTCTTGGTTTTTTATTAAAAATTATTACTCAATAAAATTTGTAATTTTCCCATCCATTTTGTCCCTGCATTACTAATATTTTACTTGTACATACTAGCATTTCATACGAAAAATGCAGTTCACACATAACGAATAAATGAAAGTTGTACACCAGCACACAATAATTACACAAAGAAATAACAGAAACACAGAAGCACTTTCGACCTGACTGAGGTCTTGACCACCTGTATACAAATGGAAGGAAATTAATCTCTGACTGAAATCTGATCAGCTGCATACAAACGTAATGAGACCCATCACTATTTAGTTACAGCTGGTCAAGACCTCAGTCAGGTTGAAAGTGCTATGTTTCTATTATTTTTTAATGTAACTATTGCATGCTAATGTACAATCTACATTTATTCATGTGCTAATGTACAACCTACATTTATTCATTTATTAGCATTTGAATCAAGCACATCAGATAACAACAAACAGAAATTTCTTAAGTGGAATTATTAAATCATACATGATTTTGTTATCACATGTAGAGCTGTAAGCAATTATAAGAAATCAGACAAAAAATTATTTTTGAAATTACTCTGATCACTTCAAACTGATAATTTTAAGACATTACTCCATTACCTAAGTGCAAATAATTATTAGTGAGATAGGGAGATAAAGGACCAACACGAGAATCCATGACAGTCCCTCAATGTTCGTAATTTCCACTATTTGAAAGAGAAGTTATTAATGCTCATTTTGATGAACTTCAAGGATGACTAAGTTCCCAGTTCAACAAAAAAATTCTAAAACTTATTGCAGTGGCTACTAATTAAAATTCTAGCTATGAAAGGTTTTAACTTTATGTGCTGCACATCAGTGATCATACTGGAAGCACTCTCACAAAATGAAAGACTAATGGGCCAAGTGGCTGGGCCTAACACCTAATTGTTCAACACTGTCTTCTTGTGGTGCAAAGCATAAGCTCTTTGTTAAGTGCAGAAAAACTAAAAATGAGATCTATCTAACCAACTAGCTGATTGATCAGGAATGCACTGAGGACAAGCCATATAAAGCATTATACCACAAGCTCAATGCAGGGTTGCCACTCATATTGGCTTTAAAAATTCCCTGAATTTTCCAGGAGATAATTTTGCAAGGAATTTCAGGTAAAATTTGCAGATAATGATTTTTAGGAGCTTCAGTACATTCCAAAACTTCCTTTTTGGCAATTTTTTTCATTAACTGGGAAATCGGGCGGAGTAATACAAGGCTTCATACAGGAAAGGTACCATCGGTTTCAGAGTCTGGAACTTTTTTAGAAATGATTCCAACATTGACGCAGCAAATGAAAAAAATGCCAACTTTGCAAAAATAAGTTTATCCACGCAAGATTTTTCAACTTGATCACAAGTAAAGGTATTAGGTAGCAATCGAATACTATCTGTGTACATTTTAACAACTGGGAAGACCTGAACAGCTCCATTTTCCACCCATCTGACCTGGAAAAACTTCAGAGGAAATGTAGAACTTCCAGTAATGGCAAAATAATCAGCATGCCTATGCATTAAAATGATATTTAATAACAATCCTGGGTAGAAGAAACATTGCGAGAAAAAGAAATTAGGATTAGGCGGAAAATCTTCACTCTGTTTAACTTCCGTTTTGGAAGGTAGGTTTTGTAAGATGAAATATCGTCCCCCACCTCCTCAAAAAAAGTTTTTTTTTTTTATTTCAGTTTTGCATCGATCTCAAGGATAACCCAAATGATGATGGAGAAAGTGGAATTCTGCAAATCCACAAAATAATATCACACATGAGTAAGAAGTGACTAAGAAATGGAAAAATACAAATTTTATGGAAAATTTAAGTGAAAAATTGATACTGCGTTGCTCACTCTGCCGTGAAACAATTTTACAGGGCACGGAAATGGCGCAGATTCCACAGCGAACATATTAAGTAATGAACTAGAAATTTAATTTTGTTTAATAAAAGGGAAAGGGCCAAAAATGATTGGTCTCTATTGATTAGTTTTGAAGAAGTATGCATTAGAAATAGGAAAACGTGCATTTCATTAGAAAAAAATCTTTAAAAATATGAGGTCGCTCTTTTTCACTATTAACAAAGATACTAGTAAAAACGAGGAAGATGATCACAAAACATCAGAAATAAAAATATAATCAAGGCATAAGGAAAAAAAAAGGGAGACTTGGACGGAAAAAGTTATAATGTGGAAACAGAAGACGACGTGACTTATCAACACCCACAAAATATTCCCAAAGATGTTTAACAAGTGTTAGAATCTTGAAAAATAAACTTTTCACACACATTTAATAACGTTATTTCACTGAGATTTTCGATTTCCATAGCATACTTGACGCTTTCCATTGTCCGTACCAGACCAACGATTTCCATAGCATACTCGATGTTTTCCGTCGTCCGGACCGACGATTTTCATACCATATTTTCCGACGTCCGTAGTGGACCGACGATTACCATATCATACTCGATGTTTTCCGTCGTCCGCAGCGGATCGACAATTTCCATAGCATACTAGATGTTTTCTGTCGTCTGCATCGGATCGACGATTTCCATAGCATACTCAATATTCTCCGTTGTCCGTAGCGGACAGACGATTTACACAGCATACTCTATATTTTCCATCGTCCGTAGCGGACTGATGGTTTCCATAACAGACTCTATATTTTCCGCAGTCCGTAGCGGACCGATGATTTCCATAATAATTACGTGAAACCCTTAGTACTTAGAATTTCTGAATCTTTCTTTACACCGCATGGTCTTACTCAGCGTCAAGCACAACGGTGCGCATGGAGAATGTAGTGTGCCGAAGTACTGACGGTGATGATGGGACATGGTGATTTTGGCGCACAATCTTCCTTTTGCAGCAAGATGGCACAAAATTTTTGTTTTAGCGCAATTGGCGCAGAATTCCCATTTCTGGTAACTGCATACGCATTACGCAAATAATTATCAGTTTAATTTTCCTTGACTTTTCCAGGTTTTTGCTAAAAAAAAATTATTTCTCCCTGATTTTTAGCTTTATTTTCGGATTCCCTGATTTTTCCTGGTTTTCAAGTCGGCTGGCAACACTGTCAATGGCAATGAGACTTAACAGCCATCTTGACAACAAATGTAGAATGTCATTTCTTTTTTTCAAATTAGTGCCTCATTCTTTACAAGCAGTACACCGCTTACTGTGAACATGCCTGCTTTGGTTTAAGGACATGTTTTTCTATGGTAGAATGGTCAGCAATCCTTTAAAGTAAGAGAAAAATGGCTGAAACTTAAAAAAAATACTGACAGGTGATACACTCAAAAAATTTGGTGGGTCTTTCAACAATAACAAGAAATGGCATTAAATTACAACACTATTTAAAGTATGTGGGAGTTATTTTTGAAGTGCAGTGTGTACGGTATATCCCACTGACAATTTCAATGCATTAATAAAACAAATGAAGACAGAATTTGTATAAATTTAGGAATTTTCACAAAAAACTGAAATAGCAAATTACTACCTAATTGACTAGGACTTTATTTTTAACCAACAAATTTTTTGCCTCCTGGTGAATAACCATGCATATCTCAGTAATCAACAATTCCTTGTCACTATTGCATTTATAGTTTTGTTGGAACACTACAATTCATTTGAAAGGATTGCCATGAAATTAACAAATGCATAGCACCATCCTACTCAGGAACAAGATGAATCCTGAACTGAGACAATGTTTAAGTTTTGGACAGGTTTCTATATACTTACACATAACCAGTGTGGCAGAATTTTGAAAAAATTCACTGTCATACAGAAGTTGATGGTTCACACCCACTTTTACTAGTCTGCAAATGACAAATAGTAATGCACTATGCACACTGTATTAATTTTATTGCCCCTCTTAAAAGTGGTGTACAGTGAAGCATGAACTTTAATTTCAAATTAAATGAATATTACAGAGCTAATTTTGCAAAATATTTTCAGATTGATTACAATTTGTATGCCAACTAACGAACATACAGGCTTGATTTAGTACTTTGAATGGCGTAAGGTTTAATAAGAGCAATTTTTTATCTTTTCACTTGACTGGATCCCTAGTGACACTGCTTGAAAAGGATCAAATTGTACAATGTCCGGGGTATCTAGCAATACCTCCATTAAGTCTGAAGCAATTTCAGTGTTCAGTTTACTTCACTAGCCTGTTTTGATTTCCATGGTATTCCATATTTCTTAACCCTTCTTATCACCCTGCCGAGTTGAAGTGTATTACCCAATCGGTGAGTATGCTCGATCCTTGTGCCTCAATGGAACCACTTCAAAGTTATAACTTCCAGTAATATTATCAACAACATTAGAATTTTTACAATGTGAGCAAACATTCAGTCTGATTCAGAATCGTACCACAGCCAACTAAACAATTTTGGCAACAGTGGCTGGAATGTACACCAATCACAATCATATTTTCCATCAGAGGCAGTACTTTTGGATTCACATGCTTTTCTGATATATTAGTATTGGGTTGGAAAGAAAGTAATGTCCAATGATGAAGCACCGGAAGTTGAAGCCCCGTCCAAAGCACACATTGGCCACTTAGATTGTGCAGCACATCGGCAGGACATCAGCAGGTAAGTGGCTCAAGTGACTGGCAGTTAGCTGTCAAAAGGCAAACAGTGTAAGCCCCAGCCAACATAGGAGTGGAAAAGGAGCACATCCACCATTGCATGCTGTATGATTTTCGTTGGTGAAGCAGCCCCACAAGTTCTGGAAGAAACATTACCAGCGTGTACCTCAATGCCATATCACATTCTCAGTGCTGTCGTTGGTTCACATGGTTATGAGAGGGAAATTTGACCTGTCAGACTGTTCCAAAGCCAGAAGACCCACAACAGTGGATATGGACACGCTGAAAACCTTAATAGAGACTGTCCCATGTGTAATCACGCGACTGGAGACTACCCACATGAGTATTATCATGCACCTGCGTCAACTTGGGAAGGCACACAAGAGGGGGAGTTTGGGTACCCACCAAATCACAGTTGAGCAGAAAGCAAATTGCATGAGTGAATGCATTCCCTTGCTTGCACATGACCAAGTTGAACCACTCTTGGACTGGATTGTGACAGGTGATGAGAAATGGGTCCTGGATGGCAATGTCAGTGCCCACAAACAGTGGTTGGACCCAAAACAGAAGCCCATGCTGACCCTCAAAGCTGGCTTACACCTAACGTAAGGTCCTGCTGTCTGTTTGGTGGGTATGCATGGTGTCGTGTTTTTTGAGCTGCTGCCAAATAGCACCACTATCACTGTCGATGTGTACTTCTATTACCTCTACGATCTGCATGCATCACTCATGTTGAAATGACCAGCACTGCTGTACCAGAAGGGCAACTTCTTACAGCAGGATGATTGGTTGGTTAGTAAATTGATTTTTATGGCGCAAGGGCCATGTTTGGCCAAAGAGCGCCAGACAACAGCAGGATGAAGCAAGATCTCACACAGCACGGATAACCTGTCACAAGATCAGGGACTTTGGCTGGGAGCAGCTGCCACAGTCAGTCTATTCCCTAGATATGAATTCTCCTAAGTGACAACCACCTTTTCCAGACATTGCAACATTTCCTGGATGAACAGTAGTTCACTAATGGAGATTATGCCGAACGTACACTTAATTCTTTCCATCCAAGCCGCCACAATTCTACAGGGATGGTATCAACAGCTGGCCAGACTATGGGAGCAGGTCATGGCAAATGATGGCAACTACATTTTGGACTGATTTTTACTTGTACATACAGTAATTAGCACTTTTCTGTTGCCTTGCATTTGCAGACATTACTTTCTTTCCAACCCAATAGATGCTAGGAACTGATGCTGTAATGCCACTTGGAATATGACTGATTGCAATTCATAAATGCAAAAATAATTTGGGTTGCCGCTTTCTAAGCTGACACTTCCCAGTATACCACTACAACACACACACTGCTCTTCCCTTCCCAAGATTCCTTTCACTGAAGTGAGAGTTACAGCACTCTCCTCGCAATATTTCCACGATGCAAAAGATGCACTAGCTGCCAAATCTGTAGTTTTTTTGCACTTGTCTATTTTAGTGCTTGCTTTTAACAAACTTTACTTAGGTATTTTCCCTCACCAATGCACACACTATGCAATTTTTATTGTCTGGATTTTAAAGAGGGAGGAGATAGTAATAACTAATAAGTTATTATCTACCTAATTTTGCAACTTCCTTCTTTAAAAAAGAAATTTAATGTCTTAGCTGTTTCTGAAATAAATGACATTAGCTGAAAAGGTGAATAGTCCATCAGACCACTAGACCACCAAAGAATTCGAACACTATATAAGTAAATCATTCACCAAGATTCAGATGTAAACCCCTCCAAGAAAGATTAAGATCACCTGCCAAATCAATATGACTCATGATGTTTGACTTTACTAACTTTTGATGTAACAAACATTTTTATTTGCAGAGATCTTGGCATACAACTTGTGCTTCACTATATCCATCACACATCTCATTTAAAAGTTTTTGTACTGCATATTAATTACCTATTTCTCTTTTGGGCATTCCTGAATCTGGACTCTCCTCCCACACAATTTCCTCTTCTTTTCTCTACCTTTCTTTCTTGCCACTTGGGCTGAATCAACTCCCTGAGTTAGCAACCCCGCACACATTTTTTCAAAATGGCCAAACCACTTCAGCACGTATTTGTCTCTCCCCTCCACCATACTAGCAACATTTTGCTGAACACATCTTCGTTCTTCAGAAGATCAGAACTTGTGTTACCACACACACACACCTGTAAATAACACATCTCTCCAGCAGACAAAAGACTCCTGTGTGCCTTTTACAGTACCCCATGGCTTCACTATTGTACACTAAAGTAGGAACAATTAATCTTTCATGCACAGCAATTCAAGACATTCTTGAAAACCCACCAGACCTAAGAAATCCTTGTAAAGCAGCTTCTACTATGAAAGATAAATTTACTCACCAACTGATTTCACCATCTAATCTGTTTTCTCTACCTAACATGCATATCAATAAGCTGTTCTCCAAGATTCAAAAGTTAGCTCAAAAAAAGCTCATCTTCCAGATTAGAGTCTAAAACTGATGTTGCTAGACTTTACTTACTGTTGACGTACCAAATATCCATTTACGATGATCTCAAACACGACTAGAATTTCACTGACATGCAATCATACATCTTGCACAACACCTTTTGCTCTTCATATTCATTATCTTTGTCAAACATGCCTTTAAATACACAAACTCATTTACTTGGTAAAATTCTGCACTATTCAGACTGATCTTGCATTCAGTATTAGCAGTTTCTAGCTCAGAAAGCATAAATTTGTTTTTTTCCTTATTTATACTTTGAATTTTATACATACATTGCTTTGCAACTCACAACTGAATTCAGACAACAGGACGGTGACATCAGCATACTACAACCTGCATAAATCAATATACACAATACATAAACCAGTACTACTACCTATTTTGACATCACACATGCATTGCATGCATCCATAAATATTGAACAGCATTGAGACATTACACAACCTTGTCTGACACCAGCACCAATACAAAATCAATTAAATAAAACACAATTTACACACACACAAGCTCTACTGCCAGCATTGGCAATAACTTCAGAAAAACACTGACCATAAAAACACATCCACTTAAACTGAAACTTCAATCTTTGTGTTTAAAATAATGCATACTTTCCTAATGAGCGTAGATATAAAATACATTATTTGAGGTCTCTAATAGCTGCTCCACTGATGTTTTTCACATGCAATGAGTTTTGCAGATGCAGCTAAATTTCCACAGTATCATATAATTATGGTTTGAGAAGAAATGTTTAAAAGATTTTCAGTTTTACAATGAAAGCAAAAAATATCTACCAGGAGGCAATTTTTGGGCAGTGTGCCTTGGTCGACTCTGGATCATAAGCAAAATAAATAAAATAAATAAACCCATCTCTACAATTGCACTTGATATTTTCACAACCACTTTAAGATCCAATTTACTTCCGATATTGGAGGTTATTTTTTTTTTTTTTTTTTTTTTTTAAACGTGCATTGATGCATTTGCATTTTTGAACTTCCCTTTTTGTTGGTAAAGTTCAATTAACACTTACCGCACGTGGGGCTTGGCTTTCAATTCTTATTTCCATTATGTGGATGCAGCATGGGGTTTTTTCATTTAGTTGCAGGTCCACTTCCTTTTTTTTTTTCCCCCGTTGGTATTTAACTGGCCTCGTCACTTTAAGATCATCTGTTGCCTGTTCCTTAAAATAACAGGTTTAGAATATTTTTCTTTCATATTTTTACATGACCAAACATATTCCAATTCATGACGCTTACCAAGAATCTGAAGCTCCCCAGTACCTAGAGGAGTACCCAGTAAATTCACAGGGTACGGTCCAGACTCAGCAGGTAAAGACAGGCATGCTGGAAAACTCTCAAATGCTATTCCATCAGCTTGGAGACCCTGAAAATTTTTTTTGAAATGTACCATATGTAGTAATGTTTGCTAATGTCTCCAAGTTCTTTATTCATACAAAACAAAGAATTGAATATGCAATGAAACCAAATATGGACATTTACAAATGATAAATAAATCTCACAGAACAGTCACAAAATTAGCATTATTAGTTAAGCTATCCATGGCAAAACAAAACTCACTTTTCAAATGAAAATCTTACACATTATTTTCCTGTAATTCTGCACTTTAAATAGTTTAACAGTCACAGTGAAATACTTTTGAAGCATATTATGTATTCAAACACACCAAAAATTATTGCTGTAGTTTTTGTGGTAAGAGTTGCACTTCACAATCGCTATTTAGGAAACAAATTCATTGCAAGAGCTGCACCACCACCCCAAAATTTTGTAATATCTTAGACATTGATGCAAGAGCTTCAACACAAATAACATTTTAACAAATCTGGATCACTATCTGAACTACCTGCATGTTTCTAAAGTCATTTTCTCATAATTTCACAATCTTCTAAGTTATTTTCAGAAACTTAATGAGCTAATATAAAAATTAAATGGATGATAGCATTGAAAATCCCAAATTTTCTTTCCTTTATCATCTTATTTATTTATCTGCAGTTAACTGTTATTCTTAGAGGGTGATACTGATTATGAATTCATAAATACAGTTTTCATGGCATCAACTGCTGGTGCTATTTTTAGAATAAAAAAACTAGCTTGTGCCATATCAAATGAACATTAAAGCTATTTATATCTTACCTAACCAAATACAAATTGTTAAGTAACATGGCTGAAGTCTGACACACATATGAGGGAAAACAGTTTTCATTTTAGTACCACACAAAAAACACCTACATAATGTAAATACAAATGGGAGGAGGGAAGAGAAAGAATGGTGTGGCTGCTAACATTTCAAGAGACGCGAGCATCACCCTTGACAAAAATACTGTTTATAGCTGTAGATGATGCTATTTTATCGGTTGTCTCTCCAGATAACCTGAACTCAGCACTTCCTGCTTCATTTCTCTTCCAAAAGAAGTGTAATTTTATTTGTAGATGTCTACTGCATGCACAACCAAGCTGCACTGATAAATCATGAAGCTACTTGTGAATTGCTGGTAAAAAATAAGTTTCATGAAGTCACATTTTTTTGGGGTCTCAGTGAAAATATATCATAATTTTGCAACTTAAGAAAACTAGTACAAAAGAGAATGCAATATAATCAGTGCCTTAAAGAATACAGTATGGTATTGAGTGTGAAACATGAAGTGATTTATTTAAGGCTCAAAGCATTTTGACTTGGTTCAAGATCTACCTCAAAGAATGCAGTGTGATGGCAAGAAAGCTGTGACATCTTTTACTGTATTAACATGCTTGATTATTATACAAGAAAATACTAATAAAAAACTTCTATTTATGGGAATTTTTACTAGGATTTTTTTTATTTTAATTGCAAATTTTTGGAGAAAACTCTTCTTTCAGGCTGTCTTTTGTTGTCACTTTTTCCCCTGGGGAAAAAGTGACAACAAAAGAGGATAAAGAAAGAGGATAACATATGCACAATAACAAAGCTTTCACTATTTTGGATAAATGGTGTAACTTTGAGAATATGAATACTTTTGAACACTATGCATCACTCTTTACAAATTTTCCAACTTCATTACTTCTGCATTTTCAGAAATTTTCCCTTTCCTAATCAAGCTGTAATGAAAGCATTTACGAGGGGAGATGATGTTTAACAGCACAGGATACAGGAAACATTGCAGAGGGAAAACATTGCGATTATGGGAGAAATCTTCCTCAGTTTTCAAACTGAAATACAAATATTTATGGAATAGAATAATATTTAACAGTCCTGGAAAGAAGGCAACATCATGATGAAAAAAAAAATATATATATATATATGGCTACGAATGAAATCTTCACTCAAACTTCTGTTTTTTAAAGTTTTGAAAGACAGAATTCAATGTTAGATGCCCCCATCCCTTTCCCCAGTTATGCATTGATCTTGAGAAAAACCCAAATGATAAGGGAAAAGATGAAATTCCCTGATTCTGTGACTTCAAATTACAGATAAATATTTGCGCCATCTACCTCTCGTTTGTAGAAATCATTGCCTACAGTTTCAAGCTGAAATGCATACATAATGCAATAAAACAATGTTTAACAACAACGTCAGACGGAAGAAACATTGCAAAAAAGGGGGGAAGGAGGAAAGGAATTATGATTACAGGAAAAATCTTCACTACGTTTAACTTCCATTTCCAAAAAATTTGAAAGATGAAATACCAACTCCAAATAGAAAATAACAACCCCCAAATTTCTCCTCACTTTTGCATCTAGAAAAAGATCCAAATGATAAAAAAAAAAAAAAAAAAGACAAAAAAAGAACAAAAAAATAAAAGAAAATAGAAAAATATGCACAGTATGGCATGAACAACTACTGATGCTGCACTTAATGTTAACTTGTAGTACCCTTTCTTTGGCAACATTTTTGGCATGGCACACATGGCTAACATCACTGGAAGTTGGTGATAAAATAAAACAGAATCGGTCTTTACATATAATAAATTCCAGCATGTTTTATAGAAGTTTTTTCATGCATCTTTCACATAGCAAGAAATTAAATCAATCACTAAGAATTAATTATTACTTTACAATGGAAATTAACATTTAGTTGCAAGAATAAATATTAAACTATTAACACTTTGACTGCCATGAGCATCACCCATGATGCTCAAAAGAATTTGCACACTGCGCTTTGAGCATCACCTATGGGTCACAGTAGACATCAGTTGTAATGATAAATATGTAATCGTGGCACTGTAGGAAAGGTTCCAGAATTGTGTATGGCCAACCACTAAGACAAAACTATATCATATTTAATATGCCAAGGTTCCACGATATATATGGACAATGCTAGGCCCTACTAAGCATTTGATGTTTCCTTTGTCAGCTTTGTAGTATGTTCGTGTTTTACACTGAGCGATTCTGTTTTGTTATATTATATGTGGTGTTGAAAAATATGTAAGTATATTTCTACATGTGATACTGCATATGCACAAAATAGTATCAGTGTTTTATATGTGTTGAAAAAAAGGTGGAATATGGTGGTGGGATTATGCTTTTTTTTTTCTTTTTTTTTTTTTTAACAAATGTAATATGTTTCAGATTATAGAAAATGGATAAACCATATACCAGCAGAAACGAACAATCAGTTCAGATCATAGAAAAACTTAGGAGAGCCTTGACATAGAAAGAAGTAGAAGAGAAAGCAAGATAAATTATGGAGGGAGAAAGCAGCTGTGAATCACTGCATGATTTTTCCGATGATGCATCAGAATTTTTTGTAGAACAAACAGTGGAAGTGACTCGATAGTTAGTGAAAACAGTGACACGGTCACGATAGTTAGTGAAAACAGTGACACGGTCACATATGACATAAATGATCCAGATTTTGAGTTATCCTCAGATGCACTAGTTTTGCAAGACTGTATTTTGGATGCATGGCATGAAGAAGACTGTTCACATTTGAGACTTGATATCCATTTCTGTGGAAATGCATTGGTAAATGCTCATTCTGGGGATTATCCAGACAATAAAGCAGACCTGATCCTTCATAAATTTACTCCAAGTTTTTAGATACACAAGTTCTAGTTACGCTGGAAACAAACCACAAAGCAGAACAGAACAAGAATATGAAAATATACAGTCGCCATGCTACGATCAACAAGTGGAAACCTACCACCAGTGATGAAATGCAAAAATTTTTAGGCATAGTCTTATACATGGGAATCGTGAAATATCCAAATATTAGTGACTGTTGGAGTCGCACAATTTTATACCAGAACAAACTTATACCAGCTGTTATGAGCCATAATCACTTTCAACTATTATTACGATTGGTTCATTTTGCGGACAATACGACTGCTGATAAAACTGATCCAATTTACAAAAGACGCAAGATATTTAGTATGGTACAACAAAATTTTGCAGAAAATGCTATGCCTGGGAAGATGCTTGTTGGGGACGAGAGCATGGTGCGTTTTAGGAGGCCGCCTACGTTTTAGACAAAATATTTTGAGTAAAACACACAAATATGGTATAAAAGTGTTTAAATTCTGCAATAATTTGGGATACACATACAAAATGTCTTTGTATCAGACCTGCCAACACCTCTCAGAACCAAAAACGTAGCACTCAGATAGAAAAATCGTAACACGATGCTTGTTGATAATTTTTGAAGCCTGTTTCAGCTATATAAATTTTTGATGAGAATGTAGGAATTTTTTCCCTACATCAAAATTTTGTTGAAAAACTAATTAAATATAATCAGCAAACACTTTTATGTTGTTAATTATTAGAAGAAAAAAATATGATTACGGGAGAAATCCTCACTCCCCCTAACTTCCGTTTTCGGAAATTTTGAGGGGCGGAAAACTTGCATCCTAGGGAGTCTGCAAGATGGTTTAATCGGGTTCTGGGGATGTCATTTTTGTCTGCAGGACCAAAATAAATCTGTGATGTGTATCGGTCGTCACCGCGATTCTGCTACAAGGATTAGTAAAAAATGAATCTGCGATGTATGTCGGCCATTCTTCTATGGGGGTGGGTACAAAATAAATCTGCAATGTATGTCGGCCATCGCCGCAATTCTTCTACAGGGATGAGTACAAAATAATTCTGCGACGTACATCGTCCTTCGCGAGAAAAAAAAATTTTGATTATGGAAGAAATCATCACTATGCCTAACTTCCGTTTTCGGAAATTTTGAAATGCGGAAAACTTGCATCTATGATATGGAGTCTGCAAGATGGTTTAATAGTGTTCTGGGATGTCGTTTTTGTCTGCAGGACCAAAATAAATCTGTGACGTACGTCGCCACGATTCTACTACAAAGCTTCTGTCTTAAAAATGAAAAAATGGGGGAAAACATGACTATTTAAAAATCGTATTTTTGGCTGCAAAATCATATTAGCGTACTGCAACATGATTTATCGTACTAAATACAAAAAAGTCATAAGAGTGGCAGGTCTTTTGTATACAGATCAATCATTTTTTGGTGGCTCTAAAGGTTTAGCTGAGAAAATCATGCAGGAGCTCACGGACAGATATCTTCACTCAGGAAGAACTGTCATCATTGACAATTACTATACATCAATTTCATTAGCTATCAGCTTACTGGAAAAATGAATCCATCTACTAGGAACATTGAGGAAGAACCATAAAGGACTCCCAAAAGATGTCATAAACTGTAAAATAAAGAAAGGGGAGATAGTAGGAAGGGAAAGCTCAGAAGGATTCATAGTATGCAAATGAATGGACAAAAGAGAAGTTTACTTCCTTTCAATGAAACATAGAATTGATCAGCAAGCAACTGGAAGAAAAAAATAGGAAAGGGGAAGAAGTACAAAAGTCTATAGCCATTATCGATTATAATCATGGCAAGGAAGGAGTCAATATTTCTGATCAGATGGCAAAGCTACTTTTTGCCACTAAGAAAAACAAATACACAGTTGACATCTATTAGGAACATCAAATAGAAGCCATCGCTCTTTCCACGTTTATAAGTGAGTCACGGAAAAATTCTCATTCGCTGCTACCGGGAATCAAACCCAGGGTCCTCCAGTTATGCACCGGACATGCTTCCACTGCAGCACAGCGGCCTCGAAATTCTCCAGACTCGCATGCGACAAACTGCCAAACCACCTGGCAGGTTGCTTTCTTTGGAGCCCCGCACAATGCTGGGGATTCACCAAAGATGAACAGCAGCAACTGAACATGTTATTTGTTCAGTTGCTGCTGTTCATCTTTGGTGAATCCCCAGCATTGTGCGGGGCTCCAAAGAAAGCAACCTGCCAGGTGGTTTGGCAGTTTGTCGCATGCGAGTCTGAAGAATTTCGAGGCCCCTGGGGTGCAGTGGAAGCATGCCTGGCGCATAACTAGAAGACCCTGGGTTCGATTCCCGGTGGTGGCCGATGAGAATTTTTCCGTGACTCACTTATAAATGTGGAAAGAGCGATGCCTTCTATTTGACTACGAAAAACAATTCGTTGGTATCACAAAGCTGTTTTTGAATTGCTATTGAATACATCTGTTGTAAACTCATGGATAGTTATGATACAATTAAATAACAAAAAAATCTCAATAATGCAGTTCAGAGAAAAACTAATTCTTGAAATGTTGCATACACGAGACCAACCAAGGGACAAAAAAGCTGAACTTGCTAACCAGGTGAAAAATCAGAACGTCTCTCTTTTTCTCTGTTGATATAATTCCTTTCCCATTTCCTCGTCACTTTTGTTCTTCTGTTTTTCTCCTTTTACTCTCTCAGATGACAATAATTTACCCATTATGCTGAAAGAACTTTCAGTATGAAGAGAATGAATGCATGATATCAAAATTTTCACAACTTTAGATAAATGGTGTAGCCTACCTTTCGAAATATGAATAATTTTGAACACCATGCATCAATTCTAACAAATCTGCAAACTTCGTTCCATTTTTTGGAAAATTTCCATTCTCTTATCGAGATTACTTGCAAACATTTATGGGAGAAAGTAACATTTAACAACTACAGAGGATAGTGAGAACATCGTGGGAAGAAAAAATACGATCACGGGGGAAAATCTTCTCCTCGACTGACTTCCGTTTTCGAAAACCTTTTCTCCCATGTTTAAGCTGAAATGCAGTATTTGTGAAATAAAAGGTTATTTAAAAACAACATTGAGCAGAAGAAACATCGCAAGAAAAAAAAATTGCGGGAGAAATCTTTGCTCTCTCTTTTTTGTTTTCGAAAGTTTAGAAGGACGGAATTCCGTCCTCAAACGGAAAATGATCCCCCCTCCTCCACGATTCCCCCCAAAATTTCTGTTCAGTTGTGCATTGATCTCAAGAAAGCCCAAAATACTAACTGAAATGGCGGCATTCTTTGAGTCTACAGAACAATCTCATGCCTGAATACTGCAAAGAAATCTTTGCAGTGTCTTAACTTCCGTTTTTGGAAATCATTGCCCACAGTTTCATGCTAGAGTACTAACATTTATGCAATAAAAAAGATATTTAACAACAATACTGGACACGGGCAACATCGTGAAAAAAAGACACATTACTATTATGGGAAAAATCTTCACTCAGTTTCATTTCAGTTTTCGAAAATTCTCTTCAGTTCTGCATCGATCTCAGAATGACCCAAATGATGAAATAGAAGATAGAGAAAAAAGCGAAATTCCACGAATCTGCAGAAGAATCTCGTGTAGGAATGTTGGGAACCAGTAATCAGAAACTGCCAGAAGAAAGGCATAAATTGATAGAAACAGAAGCCAAAACTGAACAAAATATGAAAAAAAGAAACAGATGCTCAAATTGCTATACCAACATTCAGGCACAGAAGAGCAGAAAAGAAGCACAGAAGTCTACAAAAAGGTTTTGATAAAGTGTAATAAATGCGACACTTATCTGTGCTTCAGTTGTTTTACTGCAAAACATTAAATTACCGAGACTCACAGGTCATGCTCATGGGACACAGTGCATAATCATATTTCCCAGGCGCCATGAGCATCACCAGTGCCCTGACAGTTTCTTTTGGAATTAAATGCTTCATATGCCTTATTTACATTTCATTACTTTCAATTGATACACATCATATTTACAAGGTTGCTTACCTCTTTTAACACTTCACCACATGTTACATTCTTTCAGCAGTCATGCCTGGTTTAGGCTCCCGGTGCGGTATTCCATTTTTGGTCTTCAGGTTCTTTTAAATGCTTTACCAACACTCATGTCCATGTAGTGCCTTGTTGTCCAGGTTGCAAAAATTGTATTCCCCCCCCCCTTCCCACCATCCCGTAAAAACCCAACCCTTGCTGCCAAAAAACCAATCACGGAACTCAAAATCTTTTGATATTATAGACAACTACAAAACGTTTATTTACAAACATACAAATTCCGAACGAAAAAGTTAAAAACGTATATACAAATATTTACACACAACTCATTCTTTGGACTCCTCAACACCCCACGAACAACCAACCACACCCTAAGCCTCTCCCAAGCAGATTGCCTCTAGTACTTTCAACCCTCTACTGGGTCATCCTCAAGAGGTGTTTTCTCTTCTGCCACTGCAGCAAGAGTGAGCGATACGCCCAGCTTCTTAGCCCCGAACGCTTCCACCGTAGCTCCATCTGTCATTGACTTTAGTGAACTCTTCATTTTCTCTTTCCCTTTCTGTGTTTTTGGTCAATTTTTATTCATTCCTTCCATTTCTCATTAAGTATATTAGGATCGTTACTATTACATACTCGGTATCTATTTTTTTCAATTAATACAGATTCTGCAATATGTAGGTGGGAAGGGGGGGGGGAGGATACAATTTTTGCAACCTGTACAACAAGGCACTACATGGACATGAGTGTTGGTAAAGCAGTTAAAAGAACCTGAAGACCAAAAATGAAATACCGCACCGGGAGCCTTAACTAGGCATGACGGCTGAAAGAATGTAACATGTGGTGAAGTGTTAAAAGAGGTAAGCAACCTTGTAAATATTATATTAGTATGCACGTAAATCTAAGAACAGCTGTGGCTTCCGCTATGGATGTTTTCAACCAGAATCGATACATATCAGTCACAATTTCCCGTTTTTTACCCATATCCCCTAGGTAAATGTTTACACATTCTTCTGGTGGCAGCGAACGAGTTAATTACAGCCATGCCAGATAGAGTTCAGAAACTGATGAATGAATTAAAAATAACTGCATTCAACTGTGAAAGTTGGTGTTTATCTTATCACATACAATAATAATTAAGGTTAACACATAATAGTTCAAGAGAGTTAAATAAGACACATTTAAAAAAAATTTTTTTTTTTTTCGTTTTTTTCAATTAACATCCATTGAAAAAAAAAAAAAAAGACCACACCAGCAGAAAGAAAATCATACATGACTAGTAGTGTCGACAGTAGATGAGGACCATGTGAAAGCACACACACATAATTAACTTTTCCAATTTAAAAGGACAAGAGATGCTTACCATATGAGTTACTTTGAGTTCAAATGGCAATGGATTAAATAATTGTATGGCTACTTCACAGACATCACCTTCAACCCATTTAAAATCTAAACATAAAAGTAAAAACACAAAACAAAAAAGCATGATTTTTTTACACTATATTTCAAAATTCAGCAAATACAAAAAAATCACACACACACACACTTTTTTAACAGAAAAAGTTCGTCTGCTAACCTTCATATCTATGGAAACAAGCCTTTTCAGTGAAAAACACTAATATTCAAGCACAAAATTTAGCTTCTCAATAAAAAAAAATAAAAATAAATAAAAACTGACATTCCATTACTACTAACATTTTAAACGCCTCAGTTTTCACCAATCTACGAAATGTTGATTTGCTGTGACATCAAAAAATGTGCCTTTCACTTATCATAGCATAATCATCAGCAGAGGCACAACTAGGATGGACAGGAAAGGGGAGCTGTTCTGAATGCAGCTGAAGAGAGGGTGCAAAATTCAGTGCTTACAATCTTATTAAAATTGGAATTGAAACTTTTACACCAGTTTCTGGTGTAGTTTTGTCATGCCATGTTTTGTCATTTGTCCATTTACAGAATTTGCTTAAATGTGCTTTGCCAATTTCATTAACTTTGGCAAATTAGAATTCGCATCTCTTCCTCAAAATGTTCAGGCGATATTTGTTGCTCACATTCAAAAATGAAGGTGCTGGTGTACATACGCAGCAAAAGAAGGATACCTTTCACATTTTTGAAGATCTCCTGGGGTCCATTTGATCATTTACTATGATTGTGAGCCATGATTTGCAGCTGCATTCATTCCATTTGATGTGGTACTGGAGGTTGAAGCAGTTGGGAAAAGCTGTATAGTCAGTCAGTCAGTCAGTCAGTGTCTCCCCCACAGAGATAACATTGAGGTGTAGCAATTTTGTTTTGTTGAGCAAAGTATATAAATGAAGATTTATCGATTGATGGAGAAAAGCTGGAGATAACAGATACGTACGTTTATCTTGGACAGCAGATATCAAGTGAGGGTAACATTGATGAAGAAATTAATCGGTGTATAAAACTTGCCTGGAGAGCGTTTGGAAGAAACAGCATAATTTTCAAGAGCAATATACCATTATGTCTTAAAAGAAGAGAGTTTGGTCAATGCATCCTTCCAGTGCTTACGTATGGTGCCGAGACGTGGATCTTAACTAAAAGAGACATACAAAGGCTGCAGACAACTCAAAGAAGCAAGGACAGGTGTATGCTTATTGTAACCAGGAGAGATAAGAAGAGGAATTCATGGATCTGAAAAATGACAAGAGTGGAAGACATCATGATCAGAGTTAAATCCCTGAAATGGCAATGGGCTGGACATACTGCCAGAAGGACAGACCATCGATGGACAGCCGAAATTTTAGATTGGATTCCAAGGGACAGGAAAAGACCCAGAAGAAGACCACATGGGAGATGGGTGGATGAAATTCGAAAGTATGCGGGAGTAACATGGAGACTGGCACAAGATAGATCGTTGTGGAATAAACTTCAGGAGACCTTCGTCCAGCAGTGGATTGATAATGGTTGACAATGATAATGATTACTAATACATATAAACTACTAAATTTGTAATATATATAAGATAGAAAGACAAATGGGTAGCAATACTTTGTGGTTTGTCACGGGTGCAGAAGTACCTAGTTACGCCTCTGATAATCAGGATAAAAAATACTGCATCAGAACACTATTATTTATAAGAATAAGAAAAAAATACTAAGCAAGACTAATGTTGTTCATGAATAGGACAATATATTATGCAAAATGAATATTATTCACGGCACAGAACAAACAAACCACACAAGGCCACTGAAAAATGAAGAAAAATAGATATATTAGAAACAATATTAATGTTATCCATGACAGGACAAAACTGTTAAAGACATGTTATCCACAATACATAGTAGTTCCATTCGAGACATCCTATTTACCTATATGACAGAACACTACTATTCAATTTTCAAATTTTTCAAAATGAATGACAACAAAATACTGTACAGGATTCAAACCTACACTGAAAGAGAATATTGTTTTTTTTGTTTTTATTATGAGGAAAAAAGTAACACTATTTAACAATACCCTTCCCCTCTCTCTTATAGAGAGAGGGGGGCATAACACTAGATGTGACAAATACAATAGAACCCCCCAAAAAAAACAAGCTCATATAATACAAATTTCTGCATAAATCAAAGTTTTTGTAGATCCACTGAACTTCCTAATATTCTCCCCAGTCACTTTAATTGAACTGCATATTACAAAGAACCATGTTTTAAGGAACTTCATACATAGATGTTCAGCATGATTACCAGTAAAAATAATAAGTGGTATTCACCCAGTTTTTTTATGCCCTCACTGGAAAACTAGGCATTATCTATATATCTCATGTGATTCTATCATAAAGTTTACATACCATTACGTGACTACAAGATTCTTCATAAAGACGCTTTGATGTCTGTAAGTTTTCTGTTTTACACGTTATATAAAGTGGGCACAGTCTGCAGCGGTGAATTAAATTATTCGATTAAGATACAATTCAGTTTAAAATTTTTATTCGATTAAGATAAAATTTAGTTAAATGTTCATCATTTCACTGAATTGTATCTTAATCGAATAATTTAATGCACCACCGCAGACTGTGCCCACTTTATAAAACGTGTAAAACAGAAAACTTGCAGATGTCAAAGTGTCTTTATGAAATAGGCATTATCTCTTTTTAACAACATCCTGTGGCTCACCTTATAGACATGTTAGTTGGCATGAGGATGAGTATCGTTTTTTTTTTTTTTTTTCCTCCCTTTCCCCCTCTTTTCAAACACATCCCCTGGGCAAATGTCTTTTATCCTCTCCTCTCACCATCTTTCAAGCACATAATCTCTGCTTGAGGCCACTGTGTACCTGTTTGTATTGGACTGGATGGACTCTGAATCAATGATGCATGCTAGTGATGGGATTTACAACTGGGATTCCTTACCTCTTTAGGGATGTTAACCCACTCTTCAATGTATGTTTTCATGACTTACTAGGTAACGCAGAATGAAGTTGATCACACTTGGTAAATTCAGTTAGAATTCAACTGCTCAGCTACGTGTCTGCACAGTGTGCTTACAAAAATTAAAAAACCAGAGCCTTAACCATGCTTAAGAGAAAATTGAAGCAAACAGTTTAGTAAAATATGGAGAGTTAAAAAATTTGGTTTCCCACCAAATTCTCCTTCTACAATTTTAAAAAACAATGATGAATTGAAATGAAAGTTCAGTGATGGTTCAAGTGTTGAAAGGAAAAGCTTTCAACAGAAAAGTCAAACAGATATGGAAGCTGTTTTTAAGCAGTTTGAAGGAGTCAAAACAAACGAAAGAAAATTACAGTAACTGGACCCTTTATTGAAAGAAAAATCATTAGATTTCACCAAGATTTTATGTAAAAAGATTTTCACTTTCAACCAAGCATTGTGATGGTTGCAATGTTTCAAAGATTATCACAGTACTGTGTTCAAGTCTATTTGTTGTAAAAGGTTTTAGTAAAAGATGGAACCAAAGAAAAATTATTTAAATCCAGAGTCTCTATTGGCCTTATAAACCTTGTGATTTGTATAATGCCAATGAGATGGCCGAGTGGGCAACGTTCGTGACTGCCACGGAAAGGACCTCAGGTTCGATTGCTCGACCCACTAAATATCCGCCGTGCGTCGGATGGGCACGTTAAGCCGTTGGACCCTGGGTACTGGCCCCCGGTAATAAATAAGGGCGTCTTCCTCCCCCTTTCTACTTTGCTTCCGTGTCACTTTCCTATCGGGCACTCTAGCCCAAACCTCCTAGCTTCCTATTTCTAAGGGTTGTTTAAGACCTGGGGTCAGACACTCCCTTCCTACATATGATCATCATAATGCCAATGAGACTAGAATATACATATTTTATCAGTTATTGTCACAGAAAACTTTAGCTTTTAAAGGAGAAAAAGGTAGCAGTGGGAAAAAAAAAATTCAATTAGATAGATTGTGATGCCTTTTGTGAATATGAATGGTTCAGACAAAAGAATCATTGGAAAATATAATAGCAAAATCC
Source organism: Macrothele yani (assembly GCA_039090855.1). Classification (NCBI taxonomy): domain Eukaryota; kingdom Metazoa; phylum Arthropoda; class Arachnida; order Araneae; family Macrothelidae; genus Macrothele; species Macrothele yani. The sequence goes on along the minus strand of CM076997.1, from coordinate 58,781,719 downwards.
ATGTTTCAAGAAAGGTGAATAACGACCATTATTGAATTAATAAATCCTGGGTAACAGATTTTTACAGAATGGACAACAGCGAGCAGAAAAGAAATGAGAAGAAAAAAGCAAAAAAATGCTTATTACACACAAAGTATTACTCACACAACTAGCATGCGGCCAATGAATCGGAAAGTAACAGAAATTATGAAAGTTCTTTACAGAAAAATGTATTTTGGAAAAAGTTCTAACTAATTTAGAAAAAGATTACACAGGAGTTATTGATATTATAATGGCATATGAAATGCTGTGCTGTGCTTGGAAAACTGTTTCAAACACATGGCAGCATGCTAGTTTTGGAAAAGACTTTCAGGGGAGTGCTGAAAACATATTTGCAAATTGAGATCACAAATCGAGAAAATGAAAGTGATAAAGATGATGAAACTTGGAGTCATCTGAAAAGGAAAAGGACATTGATCCTCTAATGTTTCTTATCAAGATTATGTGAAAATTGATTGTTAAACACAGATGTGGACATAGTGAAGAATACTCAGAGGAAGAATGATCAATAAAGTGATGAAGAAATCACTACAGAAAAGAAAACAGCTTAAAGCAAACTTGCTATTGAAAGTAAAGAAAATCTTAAAGTTTATTTTGAATCCAGAAACATCTGATTAGAGGATGTTGAAAAAACTTAACAGCTGCTATCATAACAAACACAAAACAAGCAACAATTAACTCATACTTTCAATGTAATATGTAAACATCAAAACTAATGTAAGAGATGGAATTTCAAAATTTTTTTGGTTACTTTAATTTTTATATTAATTAAATGTTTTACTTATTGCAGATTGCATTTATATTTTTATTGCTAACTATAGTTTTTGTTTAATTGACAAACACTATTTACCTACAATTAATTGACAAACAACAGCGAGCAGAAAAGAAAAACTGACTAGTTTTAAACAGACACAATGCATTATGTCAAAAATAGCTGGGTTATCACAAAGAATGCCTACATTTAATGTTTTTTAACTCTCCTCAACTTCATTACATATAAGTTTGACTGTACTATCCATGAGACAACAGGACAAAACAGGGTGCTGGCCTAACAAGAGAAGATAGTAAGCAAAACTAATACTGTCTAACAAAAGAATATGATTCCAAGCAACACTAACACTCTGGAAGACAAATGCTGCATACATGAAAAAAAAAAAAAAAAAAAAAAGGGAAGAAAAGCAGTGAACATTTTTGATGTCATTTTAGAGAAGGCAGATCTCTCATGATCAGAACAATATTTTTACACAATGACTCTGACTGACCGGTTAACTGAAATTTTCCAGATGTGCTGGGAGTTAGGAACGGTCCCTCAGGACTGGAGGAACATTATCATTGTCCCTTGTTTGTATAAAATAAAAAGGAATCATACTGATTGCAAGAACCATCATGCTAACAGCTTATTGAGTGCGCCAGGGAAAGTAGTTTGGAAAGGTCACAATTGATAACATTTGAGGTCTTACATCAGAGAAGGTGTGGGATGTAATGGGAAGGTCAGGATGTAAAGAGTGGTTTTACTGCTGGTAAAGGCTTGCACTACCCAATTTTTTTACTTATGTATGATGATTGAAAAGTATATCTCTTTTGGTAAGAAAGTTATTGCTGCCTTCAAAGATTTAGAGAAAGCATATGATCAAGTAAACAAGATAATTCTGTGGAATGTCTTAAATACATATGATGTAACTAGGAATCTGTTTAATAGTGTGAAAGCTATGTATGTTGGCAAGTAGAGAGTATGTGTACGAGTGAATGGTGTTTTATCGAAATGGTTTTCTATTTTGATAAAACATCATTCACTTGGTGTTTATTGAAATAGAAAACTGGAGTCAGAAAAGGTTGTGTAATGTCACCATGGCTGTTTAATACATTTATGGATGTATGCAGGCATGATGCCAAAATGAACAATATTGGTTTATGTCTTGGGAATTCCCATCTGTGCAGTTGTTGTATGCTGATGACACAGTCCTGATGGCAGAAAGCAAAAGTAAGATGCAGAGTATGTTGTCCCAGATGTATGAAATTCAGACTGAGTATAAATAAGGGAAAAACCAAAGTTATGGTTTTTGAGCAAAGAACTGTTAGTACTAAATGGCACAGATATAGACCAGGTGAACGAATTTGCACATTTAGGAAGCATGTTTGACAGAGAAAACATACTGGATGGTGAAAGTAGGCAAATGAATTCAACTTTGAAAGTCATAGCTGCTTTAGGAGGATTTCAAAGGAATGATGAGTTCTGAAAAATTTCCGAATGGCTGCGTATGAAAGTGTAATTGTTCCCACTTTAATGTACGGCAGTGTAACCTGGGTAACTGCAGAAGACATAAGCACTGTTTGTGCGCTGGAAAGATGCATTACTTATAGGAGGGAGGGGGGCAGTTGGGCTAGACATGTCCTGATCATGTGAGGAATGCAGATGCCTTGCAGATGTGTAACATGTGAAGCAAAATGTTGTTAGTAAGGTGGAGACAAATTCTTAGATGGCTTGGCCATGTCAAAAGAATGAGTGGTGAGATGCTTACAAAGAGAATTTATTCAGCCCAAGTGCCAGGAAAGAAAGGTAGAGGAATTTCAAGGAAATCATGGGAGAACCACATTCAGAAATGTCTGCATGAGAAAAAAGATAATGACTATAAAGCACTAAAGATCTTGTGTGATAGATGCCAGAGAAGCTACAGTTGTGTGGAGAGATTGCCGTAAATGGAAACATTTGATACATCAACAATAAGTTCAATCTAGTTCTATCAGTTTTAAACTTAAATCTGGCAGATAAACTTTCTTTGAAGAGCTAACCGCTGAATATCCAAGAACATCTTGTGATATGTATGTATGTATGTATGTATGAATATGTCCTATTTCTGTAGTACATCCTGTGAATTTATTTCAATCAACTCAGCTCTAACAAAACAGCACAAGGAATACTAAATTCAATACTAAAATTGCTAGTATTGTTTAATTGAAACATGCTATGGAGATATAGAATAATATCATACACCTTAATAAAAAGTGTGTATGCCTGTAGAAAAAACACTTTACACGTTGCTCTTGAGTAGCTAAGGACACAGACATCATTGAAGTATATTAAATCTAACGGATGACAACTAATATATATTTTACTGACATTTATTTTATAAAAATTTAGATAATTAAAAGATGTATGAGTTATCTGCTGCTATTTTCATTGCAACATGTTGCAAAAGTTATCTATGCAAATGATTTAGAGATATATGTACATACACTATTATGTTCAAACACAACTATATATATTCATAATATTCAAGTAAGAAATTATGTGGCATGTCCAATCTGCAAATGTTATAAAATTAAATGAACAGTTCCTAATGATGCAGCAAAATACTTACTCACAGAAAACTCCACCTGAACTGTAGTAATCACACGCGTAAGTTACGTTGAAAAATTATGAGTGGGATGTTTCAGTAGCGACTTCTACCTTCATCAGCCATGGAATGAGACACGTGGTAAAAGCGTCAGTTGTTGCCAGATTTCAAAATCACTTTCCAAATAATAGGGATCTTAAAAGGTGCGTCAGTATTGCAGGTGTTAGGGGTAAGATAGATTTCAATGCTTTCGCGGTATCTGAGGGCATGCCGATTGCTGAACAGGGCGATTCGCTTAACATTGTGCCAATCGGGAACCGCGGACGTATCATCGCTGATGGTTAAAATTGAAATGGAGGTGGAAGGGCTACCTTTCTTAACATCAGTGATATGCTCCATCAAACGCCGGTTTATGCTGCAGTAAGTACTACCAATATAGTGGGTAACGCCTGTGGAAGTATTGATAGGGATAGAGCAGACACCTTGTAAATCTAGGGGTTTATTGAGATCTCTCTCCTTAAGGATGAGTTTGAGAAGATGTGGAGGTGGTTTTGACTGCCATCCTGTAGCCAAAAGACCTGAAAATAGAGCAAACTTTATGAGTGAAGGACAGGCTAAACGGCAAAGTTTTAACAAACTGATTGGTGGTGGAAGGTTCAGGCAGTAAACTAGATCTATTCTGTGATTCAAAACTCTTGATTAGTCTATGTAATAAGAGGGTGAAAAGCCATGCAATTTGCCAATGTTGATGATGTTCTGATATTCTAGTTGAAGAGCAGAATGGCTGTTGCAAATAAGGTTGGAACAATGAATGTATGACTTAAAAGCAGACAGTTTGTATTTTCCAAAAGGGCAAGAACTTTTGGTAAGGGATGATATTATGGGTGGCAGCAGGTTTCCTGTAAACAGAGAGGCCAAGTGAGAAGTCCGGGTTGATGTTAACATCCAAAAAACTACTATTATTGACGATCTGTTCTTGAGAGGAAAATTTTATATGTGGGAATTTTGAAGTTATGGAGGACATGAGTTCAAACAGAGAGTGTTTTTGGTGTGGCCAAATAATGAAGATGTCATCCACATACCTTAACCAAATGGTGGGTTTTAAGAGGGATGGGGCAACAATTAATGTTTCAATATTCTGCAAATAAATTTCAGCAAGTAAGGGGAAAGAGGGGAGCCCATAGGTACACCTTGTTTTTGTTGGTAATAGATACCATTGTATACAAAACAGGAATACTTTTCCAATGAATCAAAACAGTCATAAAGATCTTTGATCAGTTTTCCAGGAACTTCTTGGTGCTCCTTTAATTTTTTGACCATGAGCATGTAGGCATCAAAGAAAGGAACAGAAGGAAACAATGAATTCACATCAAAGGTGTACAGGAAATCTGACAATTGATGGAAGAAGGGAGTTCCTGGATAAAGTCCTTGGTTGATACAACAGAATAACGATGATTTCTGCTCATGGTCAAAAAACTAATGGAGCACCAAGAAGTTCCTGGAGAACTGATCAAAGATCTTTATGACTGTTTTGATTCATTGGAAAAGTATTCCTGTTCTGTATACAATGGTATCTATTACCAACAAAAACAAGGTGTACCTATGGGCTCCCCTCTTTCCCCCCTTACTTGCTGAAATTTATTTGCAGAATATTGAAACATTAATTGTTGCCCCATCCCTCTTAAAACCCACCATTTGGTTAAGGTATGTGGACGACATCTTCATTATTTGGCCATACCAAAAACACTGTCTGTTTGAACCCATGTCCTCCATAACTTCAAAATTCCCACATATAAAATTTTTCTCTCAAGAACAGATCGACAATAATATTAGTTTTTTGGATGTTAACATCAACCCAGCCTTCTCACTTGGCCTCTCTGTTTACAGGAAACCTCCTGCCACCCATAATATCATCCCTTACCAAAAGTTCTCGCACTTTTGGGAAATACAAACTGTCTGCTCTTAAGTCATACATTCATTGTTCCAACCTTATTTGGAACAGCCATTCTGCTCTTCAACTAGAATATCAGAACATCATCAACATTGGCAAATTGCATGGCTTTCCACCCCTCTTATACATAGACATCAAGAGTTTTGAATCACAGAATAGATCTAGTTTACTGCCTGAACCTTCCACCACCCATCAGTTTGTTGGCACTTTGCCCTTTAGCCTGTCCTTCACTCATAAAGTTTGCTCTATTTTCAAGTCTTTTGGCTACAGGATTGCAGTCAAACCACCTCCACATCTTCTTAAACTCATCCTTAAGGATACAGATCTCAATAAATCCCTAGATTTACAAGGTGTCTGCTCTATCCCTATCAATACTTCCACAGGCGTTACCCACTATATTGGTAATACTTAACGCAGCATAAACCGGCGTTTGATGGAGCATATCGCTGATGTTAAGAAAGGTAGCCCTTCCACCTACCTTCCTTTCAATTTTAACCATCAGCAATACGTCCGCGGCTCCCCATTGGCACAATGTTAAGCGAATCACCCCGTTCAGCAATTGGCATGCCCTCAGATACCGCGAAAGCATTGAAATCTACCTTACCCCTAGCACCTTCAATACTGACGCACCTTTTAAAATCCCTATTATTTGGAAAGCGATTTTGAAATCTGGCAACAACTGACGCTTACCATGTGTCTCATTCCATGGCTGAAGGTAGAAGTCGCTACCGAAACATCCAGCTCATAAATTTTCAACGTAACTTACGCGTGTGATTATGATTTCAAGAATTCTTTTGTTTTGTGCGTTATGTGTTTTCCTGCCAATTCTTCTCACTATGAACTGCAGTTTGAGAACATCTGCTGTAGGTTGACTTTCAATACTTATTAATCAGAATATCTGCGAACATCCACTGTAGGCCGACTTTTTGTTTTTTGTAATGCAGTTATTGCAAACACTGTATCATCATGATCATTGTCAACCATTATGAATCCACTGCTGGACGAAGGTCTCCCCAAGTTTCTTCCACAATGGTCTGTCTTGTGTCAGTCTCTTCCATATTACTCCCACATACTTTTGAATTTCATCCGCCCATCTCCCATGTGGTCTTCTTCTGGGTCTTTTCCTGTCCCTTGGAATCCAGTCTAAAATTTCAGTTGTCCATCGATGGTCTGTTCTTCTGGCAATATGTCCAGCCCATTGTCATTTCAGGGATTTTACTCTGATCATGATGTCTTCCACTCTTGTCATTTTTCTGATCCACGAATTCCTCTTTCTTATCTCTCCTGGTTACACCAAGCACATGCATCTCTCCATGCTTTTTTGAGTTGTCTGCAGTCTTTGTATGTCTCTTTTAGTTTAGGTCCACGTCTCTGCACCATATGTAAGCATTGGAAGGATGCACTGATCAAACACTTTTCTTTTAAGACATAATGGCACATTGCTCTTGAAAATTATACTGTTTCTTCCAAATGCTCTCCAGGCAAGTTTTATACGCCGATTAATTTCTTCATCAATGTGACCCTCACTTGATATCTACTGTCCAAGATAAACATATGTATCTGTTATCACCAGCTTTTCTCCATCAATCGATAAACCTTCATTTCTTGTAAAAGCATTGTACATCACTTTTGTCTTCTGAAAGTTCATTTTTAATCCCACTTCTTTACTTTTGTCAGCAAGTTCCTGGATCATACTCTGCAGCTCTGATGATGTAGTTGCAAAAATGACTAGGTCACCAGTAAAACAAAGGTTAGTTAGATAATCTGCATTAATCTTTATCCCTTTGTTTTCCCAGTTCAGTGATTGAAAGACTTTTTCCAATGGGGCATTAAAGAGTTTGCGAGATATAGTGTCACCTTGCCTAACTCCCTTTCCAATCTTTATGGGTGCTGTATTCTCAAATAGCCGAATCTTTGCACTTGCGTTTTCCTAGATGTTATGAATAATATTAATGTATGCATCTTCAATACCGCAGGATTTCAGAGCCATTGTAACTGCTGATGGTTTCACTGAATCAAAGGCCTTTTCATAGTCAATAAAAGCCATGCATAATGGAAGTTCATATTCCCTCGCTCTTTCAATTCTCTCAGTACGTGGATATGATCTATAGTGCTGTAGCCACTCCTGAATCCAGCTTGTTCTCTTTGTTGAGCCATGTCCATTGTCACCTTCAAGCGATGTGAAAGAACTTTAGTGAAGATTTTATAAACCACTGATAGGAGGCTGATAGGTTTGTAGTTCCTGAGATCCTCAATGTCACCTTTTTTATGTAGCAGGATCATTGTAGCATTGTTCCAATCCTCAGGAATCTTGCCTTTATTAAGGCATCGAGTGAAAACTTGGGCGAGTACTGTTTCAATTTCTCCACTTGATTCTTGTATGATGTCAACTGTAATTCCATACTTTTTCCCATTTCACGTTCTTGATTGCATATGTAACTTCCGCTGGGAGGACTGGAAGAACTCTGGTAAAAGTTCTGTATATTAAATATTCATCTTCATACCTTATATCTTGAAACAGAAGTAGTAAATGCCACACACCCCAACATGCAGACAAATCCTACTGTACAAGTGTGACTTTCATCTCTTCATTATGGTTTTTAACATATTATCTAACAAAACAAGACGATTCACTTGAAAAAATATTATTAGAATGACGACACAGAAAGTCAAGTGTAGTTAGGTTGTTGGGTTCTATACAGAAGAACCTCATTACTGTTTCAAATGAGTAGAGGGGAGGAATGTCACTAATCCGGGTACTTTATGATTTCAAGGACTGGGTCATACAGTTCTGAGTGATGGAGTTTCTTCAAATATAATCTTTAAAAATATTTAAAATCATACCTTACGATGATGATACACATCAAAATGTAACTAAAAAAGAACTGAATAGTTAAAACCTAACTTTAAGTCGTAGTCCGAAGCGTCCTCAAGTAGTAGTCGATGATCTTGACTAACTGCTATGCATTTCGGTGGAGAGACACCATCCTCAGGTGGTAACTGTCACTACTTGAAGGACACAAAAGCCTTGTGGTAAACCCTTATACACGTACATGGCTACTATATTGTGCGCCGCCTACGGCGATGAAACACAACAGTTAGATTTTAATCGACATGTTCTAGTAGTTTACTAAATGCATATTTAAATAAGAAACACGATGGCTGCTGCAACAACCTAATAACATTCTTTGAATTATAATATTATATACACTATAAGAATTTCGACTCTCTCTCCTCTTCAACAAACATTTTCCATGGTAAAGGCAATTCTATTGGGTTATTCATGTTACAATTATTCTCCTTAGTTTGTTCAATAACACTACGCTGAGACAATTGTGAAAAGCATGAAATTTTTAAACATTTAAAATGAAACTCACAATGGTGGCTTAATACTGATCTACAAAGGGTGGAACTATATCAGATTATCTATGATTTAATGTCAGCATAGAAAGTCATTGCATTTTAGATGGCAATTAAATTAAGAAGAATAATGCTGTACAGCAATATTTTTGAATCAAGTGCTTATCTTCCCAAGGTTCTTTTCCTAATTTCAAAGGCTTTAAAGGTCTTATGTCACCTATCTTCAATTACCTATATGTTAACTTTAACGTAGCTAGTTGATTCTTGAATGAAATTATGTGTCTAATATGTACCTACTAAAATATCTTTTGGAGGAAACTGAGTCACAGAACTTTGAATGGGGGAAGGGGGGCACTGAATCAATCTGACCTCACCCAAGTTCATAACAATCTACACTCCTAATTATAAAATGACACACACATATCGTGCATTATAAATTGAGGCTGCTGATAGCATGGCATTGCAAGTACTCAAAAATAAAATACAACCTTCTGGCAAAAAAAAAAAAAAAATGCCAAATAAAGTTCCATTAAAAATTACACATGGAACAATGTTTCGAAAGAAAAACATCATATACTGTGTCAAATACCCTGTGTGTAATAGACATTATTTTGGGCAGACCACACACAATTTAGCTTACAGGATAAACAAATTTCTAGTGGCTACTCAAAGAAAATCTGGACAGTGTAATAAAGAAACATAATGAGGTGTGTAAGTGCTGACTTGATTCTTTAATATCTTTCTAGATTTTGAATGAAGATTCTGATACGAATTTTGGATTATGACCACTATAGAAATAAGAAGCTTATTACTGAAAGTTTTTACATCGGGAATAAATGATTTTATTGATGAAGAACATAAAACTTTTATGCTATGTCTTCAATACTTTCATACGACACATATAAAAACACTCTTATTGGAGTTTAACTATATTTTAGGTTTTGAATGAGTAGTGGCAGCAACGTTTCATTTTAGAATCTCACAACTCAATTCGGAAACAGTGCCAACATACTAGATATACAACCTGGCCTTGCTGGGGAAGTTACAGGCTTTGATAAGAAGTCTTGATAGTCATCAAGAAGCCAGAACCAAAATGGGATCATAAAACAATACATAAGAATACAAGAAGTTTTACTAACATTTAAGTTACACCAACTTTGTTGAAATAATATAGTGTAAACAATTATAAAATATGTATTACCTAACTTATTTGTTTCTTTGGGAGCTCGGTCTCTGTCTCTAGGTATTGGAGAAAATATAAAAATAGTTTCCCTGGGATCAGGCTCCTTCTTTGGCTGCCGTGAGCAAATCATCACTGGCCTCAAATGGGGAGCAAGATTTTGTAATTTGAAACTCCTAAGAAAAAAAAAAATAAATAAATAAAAATTAAGGGGTTTTTTTGTTTGTTTTTTTCAGAAATTTTTAAAATAAAAATTATAACAGGTACTATAAAATCCAAAGCTTTAATTTTTGAATAAAAAATATGTAGGCACTAAATACATCACAATTACAAAGAACAGGTAGAGATACTGGATAACATACAACAATCGGATAAAAAGTACTGAATTAATTCATATCACAGACAAACTGAAGTAAAATAAGACAACTTCAATTTACATAAACTGACTGACTACAGTGTATCCAAGCATTTTTACACCTTACTTCATTGCCTCTGTTGTTCACGATGAAATTCTAAATTCAGGGGTCTCCTGCCACACAGAGTATTTAGCACCATGACTCAAAGTATGAAATTATATACAACATACAATGTATTAAATCCAATGAGAAAATTGCAAGGTCTAAATATTGACCTCAACGATTCCAAATAACATTTTCAGGTGAAACAATGAATTGTACATAAACTTTTGCTTGTTTCTGTCATCATGTTAAAGATTAATATTTACTGAAACTAACAAGTACCATGAATGAAAAACCAGTTAAAATTGTGAATGTGTAGCAATTTAATGTTAAATGACTGAAGGTTGCCTGTTAACCAAGTGGCTGCAGATGTTAGACTTCCTTGTGGTTCACTCTCAAGAGATTTTATTTAACCTGGAAATCTGAGAGTGAGCCATAGTGCTTGTTCCTAAATTTTCAGAGATCTATTAGTTTCTGCGCCTCTGAGAGTAGTCGCTACACAACTGCTCATGGAGAAGCAGAAGCAAAACAATTTGTCTGAGAGTTATATCTAGAAACAATTAAAGCTTCATTAAAAATATAACTGGTAAGGAATCAATAGGTTTCCATCATTTTTTTCTCTGAAGCCTAAAGGCAGAAGGAGTGCAGTCGAAAGCCCAAATATTTGAAAGGAAAAGGAATAAAAATGTGAAATGTTAGCAACTTCCAAAAATGGAGCATGATAATTTACTACGAGACTGAAAGGATTAACTACACACTCTAAAGTAAGCTTATTTCAAATTAAGAAATGCCTTAGTTTTTCAGGGTTCCCACTCAAAAGTAATTAAAAAATTCCCTGACTCTTCCAGGTCCTCCAGGTGGTTTTTAAAGTTTTCCAGAGTGACATGTTGCAAAGAATTGTTACATTTCATTCCATTCCATTCATTTTTCTCACCAAAACACACACTTGTAAATTCTTTACATAATTTGTCTTTATAAAATTACCTGTTTTTCATTAATAACAACTAACTGTGCACATTTCCTGTACCAAAGTTCCGTGAACTTTTGTGAATACTACCCACGTGGAATTTGTAAATACATTCCCCATAGAAACAGGTCATATGTAAGAAAAAATCTGTCAGTTAAATAGTTTCAGTTTATCTATAACACAATGCAGCTAAGCTTAATGATGGAATGGCTCTGTTCAAAGAAACATGTTTCAAGAGAACCAACAGACAAAGGACTTTGATCCATCATTTGGTTGGTTCTCTTGTGAAGTGGTTCTTCAAGCAGGAGCCATTGTGCCTAATTGTTCCATGTTATAACAACTGCCTGCAGAAATTGAACAAAAAGCTTAATAACTGGCAATTTTTAAAATTCAATTTTGCATCTTTTTTTAGAGAATAAAGGAAATACTTAATATAACTGAAAGTAAGATCTACCAAATTCTAGGCAGGCAGTAATTACAAGCAAAAGTTTGAAATCTTGAAAAAATAAGTTTTTTTTGAAAAATAAAGTATCCATTGATTTTTACAAAAAAAAAAAAAAACAAGAAAAAAACGGGTTAATTTTCCCTGACTTTTCCCTGAGTTTTCCCTGATTTTCGGAACCATTTTCAAATTCCCTGAGAATTCCAGGTTTTCCCTGTTTTCCAGGTTGAGTGGGAACCCTGTTTTTATGGGGGGGAGTTAAATATCTTAGTTTTCATTAATTCAATTTTTATAATCTTTTAATCTTTAATCTGCCTGTATATTAAACAATCAGTTTTCAATATTTCAGTGTATATATTTCACCCAGGTTGAACATTATGCTTAGATGAATTTAACATAAATATGATCAAGGTCACAAATTGCTCCTAAGGTCAATATATTAGGTGTTTCACAAAATTTCCAAAAATATGTTTGATTTAGAGAAAAGAATGGAAAAAAATCTGTCACAACATTCAGTTCCTCTCCTGTCTTTTACCAGAACTGTGTGCAATATGGAAAACAAGGTTTTGCAACTTTAAAATAATGATGTGTGTGTGTAACTATGAAATTCCTACACACACATTTTGATAAAATGTGACTATCAATATTATATATATGTGTTTCTTCACACCAATCCACCCCCATTCCCTATTTCATGCAAGAGAACAAACAGGCTTATTTTATTCATGCCCTTAATTTTTGTTTCCAATACTGCTCTTTTAATAAAAAAAGAACTTTGACTTAAAGGAGAAAAAAATGTGAGTATGCAGGGTGGTTACAAAATCATGAACAAAAAAATTCCCTGACTTTTCCAGGTTTTCCACGTGAAAATGCACTTTTTTCCCTGACCAGTGCATACAAACCAGAAAAGCTAATGAATACAAAGGCAAATAATAAAATCACTTTTTTACTTCTATTTTTACAAATGAAGTCAACTCTTGATAACTCTTAACTTTGATAACACTGAATTTCTGATAACTCAAAAAAACAGGGTTCATACTCTTTTTGGGGGAAAAAATTCAAGGACTTTCCAGGCCTTTTCCAGGCCATATACAAAAAATTCCAGGATGATTACTACGCTTTACAGTATCATGCTCAAATTAGTTTTTAAAAGCAATTTCAGTTTTAAGTAATAAAAATGATGAAAGATGCAAATGGATGAGTGTGCTTTTTTACCCATTACATTTCTTTTTAATGTTTTTAATTGGCGAATTACCCAATAATGCTAAATTGAATCATGATGCAATTACCACAAGGCTATTCAGAAAATCCTTTCCCTCAATCAGAAAATGATTAATCAATCAGTCATTTTAGCTGCATCACTATTCTGCACTATCTTCCATGTAATCAGACTATTATTGATAACAACTGAAATTATTATAAAATAAAGTTAGGGCAGATTCAGAATTTAAGAATGGGGAGGGCGCACGTCTAACAGAGGACTGGTAAAAAAATCTCTGAGATTTATTTCCTCCAAAAAAACACTGTGGTAAAACATGGAGGACCCATAAGGGGGAGATGGGGTGCTTGCCTGTCAGAGTACATCACAAACAGCAGTTATGAAGTACTGCTGTGTGGATCACTGAAAAGTTCGGGCCAATGTAAGACAAAACGTGGAGTTGCAAATCCATAAGTGAAAAAGTGTAATGTCTGAAAACAAGAAACGTGAGACAAAGCACTTATCTACTTACTCACCCCCCCCCCCTTTTTTTTTAAATGGGGCATGTGCCTGTTATGCCCACAGGTGGATTCTAGCTCTGATAAAAAGTGTTTCCATACATGGGAATGATTTTTTTTCTTTTTAACATTCCCAATGACTGCCACTGGTGGATGCATATTGGGATGTGACTTTTGAAGGCAATGAAAATCTTAATTACTAGACAGAATATGTTCCAGACTTGAGGAAAATTTCATCCAATTGTAGTACAGTTATGTTAAATCAAAAAGCATAAGCCACGGAAACACTATGCACCTCAAGAAATGATTCGGGAGTGGACGATCATAGAAAGGTGACCCAATAGAGTTTAAAACAGAAAGTGTAATTTTAGGAACATGGCAACAAATTTCAAATAAGTTTCATCATAGAAGTCAGAAAGTCCTGGCCCACCACCCAACCCAAAAGAATCTAACCACCTTTATGTCTACCAGTACACTTGCCTCATATTACTTTCCAAAAATTATTTTTCATATAAAACAAGATTGCCTCAATTTACTTTTATTTTTTTAAATCAAAATCACTGCTAAACTAAATTTATGAAGTGCTACCCCAAAATGTGGAACTAGCTAAACTATTTATAAAAACCTTAAACATAAAACAATTTCAGTTTTTTATTGGTATAAATTAGGATATTCTTAAGTATTTTACATAAATGAAAAATGATGAGCATAAGGAATCTCTACCTCCAGTTAAGCTTCAATCATAACCAGAATCAGAATAACCACTTTTGGTTCAACTCCCAAAACATAAGACAATTATATGAATTAAGTTTTTAAAAGCTTTTTTTAAAAAAATTGAAGTTTGTCAGTTATATAAACCAAAATCTGATCAATGCATTAAGGACAATTGATTGAATTGTTTTGGCCACAAATTCATAGTAAAATGTACAGCAAAAATATGTTTTAGGAGCCCATGAGTATTTACTGTACAAGTATATATAAGGTTTTATATTACTTACCAAAGTTTTAGTCCAATAAGAAGCCCAATTGTGGAAGTTAGTTGCAGAAAGTTATAAGTTTTTGGAACAGAAGAGTTCATTAGTCTATTTACATGAACTTCATATGAAAAACACTAAATAATTATGAAGATATAAGATCAAAACTGGTTTGAAGTTCAACATGCTTCAAAGAAAAAAAAAGTTCATTTCTATTGTAAATTGTACAAATATAAAAATTTTATGTTTTAGTATTAATTCTCTATATGCTTGGAAGATACCACAAATATGGAGTATCAATGGATGGTTATACAGATTTAAGATTGCTGACTTTGGTTTCAAGTTCCATATCCATTTTTTTAAGTACTGCTCTTTTCTCATGAGCAGTTTTTCTAAAGTTATTAGATTTTACAATGAATGTAATGTTATTAGTAGTTTCAGCTTTTAAAGCTAAATCATCAGCAGAGTTAAGTAATTCTTTGACTTCTCCTTCAATGAGTTTCCTTTTCTTTTCTATGCTATCAATTTCATCTAAAATAGCTTTCCTTTTTCCACATATGGCTGCTTTTTCCTTTTCTTTGGACTTATCATCCAAATAATGTATGTATTTTTGCCTTGCAGCTCCAACTGATAACAGAAGGGATTTTGAGATATTTACCTTATCAATACCACCTACATAGGATATATGATCATAAATAATTCTCTGTGCTACAATTGACTCCTCTCTCATGTTTTCTACAATGAGCTCCTTATTGACTGAAAACCCCCTCTCAACAGAAGCTTGCCCATGTGACAACAGTAAAAGAAGTTTCACAACTTTCCACAGTTCACTAAAAGCTTTAGTAGAAGACATGTACTCATACAATAATGTGTCTACTCTTTGTTGTTTATCTTCTGGATCAAAGTTTATGAATGAAGATTTTACTGCTGCAACACTGGTCACAAATTCCTTAAACTGCCATATTACACCATCACATAATTCTGGTTGTATTCTATGAGCATCAACAAGAAGTGTGATAATGGATGTTAGATTCTTAATACAAGTCTCACTATTTTTTGACATCAACCGAGGATCTAAACACTTCATGTGGCGAACAAGGGAGTACTTAAGTGGATTTTTTTCCAATAGCTTCACAACTAGCTTTTGCAAAAATATTCGGCATTCCATTCTAAACTCCATAAGTTTGCGTTCACTAATGTTCTTAGCACTTAATTCTTTCGATACCTTCTCTGTTTGAAACCCAACATCAATTTCTTTATAGTGACAACACTGAGATGCATCTGTAAGGTCTACTTGTAACAGCTTTAAGGCAGAGTTAGCTTCTGCCATTACGGTTCTTTTAACAAAGCGATTCATCATATTTCTTAGCATCTTTTCAAGATCTGTGGCCATAAAAGGCATCATTGGCTTATCTGACTGATATGCCTTGAGAAATGGTACCAGCTGTTTTGAAACTGAATTGAAGAAATGCAGTTTAGCCAAAACAAAAGGATCTTTAGTGAAAGTTTTGATAGCATCAAATGATACAGTGTGGGGATTCTTGATGCACTTCTTTTCAACTTGGTTAACATAATTTTCAATGTCTGCCCAAATTTCTAATGCTCGCTCGCAGGCAGGAGTATTTTCTAGCCACCTGTGTGGGCAGAATTTTAATGGCATCTTACTGGCTAAAATTATTTTAGAAAAATCTTCCCTCCTTGCAGGTGAATCTTTAAAAAGCCTAAATAATGATGAAAGCAACTTTTGAATTTCCCACCCTGTTGCTGAGGCTCCATGTCGAAAGGCATTGTTTGCAATGTGAAGTCCACAGCTCCATGTGTTTAGGAGTTGGACATTTGAGTCAGCACTAAGTGTTGATTGCAGCATATCAAAAAACTTCCAATTAACATTGGGTCCATCCATTGATAACTGCACAATGTTACACAGTGGGAGGCACGCCATGCATTCAAGAAATTTTTCCATCATTATGTCTGCACTAGCATGACCCAAAAAAACTGATGACAAATATCTGGTAGAAACTGTTCCTTTTTCCCATAAACGAACATGTATATCCATTTGTTTTGACTGACTAAACTTGTTTAAACTTTCGTCAAACAAAATCACAAAATTTTCATTTTCAGTTTTGACTTCCTGAACCAACACTGATTTAAAGTGAGGTGCCAAACCAAAGCAACAAATGTAGGAACATTTTTTTTCGCCACAGCTGAAGTTTCCAGCAATTCTGCTGTCAGAAAACATTAGGCGGAATAAAACATCATTACCTGCACAAGACCTGTAAGAGTAATGGGATTTAACCACTTTTAAACACCACAATGCTTCTGCTTTAATGGTTGCATTTTTTTCAAGAGGAATATGCAGAGGATTAGATGTGGATGCAATAGGCTGTACTTGTTTATCACTTGATACACATAGCAATTTATCAACAGTTAGTGGAACATTTTTACAGCTTTCTGTCAACATACTATGTTTTTTTCCTTTCATGTGGCTTCTTAAAGCGGATTCTCCCATATTCGAAACATCTATTATTTTAATGGATAAAAATGCATTTTGCAAAATGGCAATTGCTTTCATCTTTTTTAATCCATCCAGCATATTTAGGATTTATTAGCCAAAGATCACTAAAAGTACACTTACCCATATTTAATGGGGGGGGTTGAAAAAATGGGTAAATCAACTGAAACAGTAAATGAAAACCAAAAAAATATCTAAGATCAGGAACCACACAACTAAAAATTGAGAATTTCCCCTGAGTAAGGGGCTACACATGTGACCAATTACTATAGGCCAGATTTTAAGTAATTAAAGAAAAAGGGGTCTTACTGCTATGTTCTTTCCTGCTCCCCCAGCTTTGTCCTTTAGGCAGCCTGGGTTGCAAATGCTTTGGCATTGATTTAGTCTTCATTCAAAACAAGGAAACAACACTTAGTGAAGTTACTGTTTTATGACCTGTATGCCAATCAGTAGACAGAGTGTTGTGCTAAAAGACTGTTACAAAGCATCACCTCTTACAGCTGGGCTCCAAAACAGAGGAAAGGAAATGTTAACAAACACTTAGTGCCTGAGGGAAGCAAAACTTTGTACTGGGTCCCCTCCTCCAAGTCTCAAATCTTTCATACTTACCCAGCTGGAGAGTGGACGTAGGGCTTCAAGCTTGGAGAATGAATACTGCTCTTATATCTATGCCTTTGAATTTAATTTCGACCATTTTCAACAGGGTAGGTTCCTAGGTTGTACCTAACAGCATACTAAAATTTCGCCAAAATCCAACCCCTTTTACGTGAATTATCGTATGGACAAATGGAAAAAACCAAAGCATAAACGTTTCTGCAACCTACAGTTCGAAAGGGTTAGTAATTTCTAAAATAAAAACATAACGAACAGCGTGAAAACTAGCTCATACACAGAATATTTGAAACTACAGTATGCGCTCTCAATTATTAGGGATGATAGGGGGAAGGGAATAGAACTGTCCATAATTAGCATGTTCTCGTTGCGCTAGGCGCTTAAGCACTGCTGAATTCCGTCAGACCCCCAATGGTCAAATGATTGAAATGTGCTGATGTTCATGGAATGAAATGGTTGATCAGCTATGATAACCGCATAAAAGTTCGAAGGGGGCGATTTTTTTTTACTTTATGCAACATTCTACATTACTCCAGTATTTATCTTGTCATCATCAACAATAGCAATGTAACTACCACTTACGATCGCGGATATCGGCCAACTGAAAATCTGCCACACAATTAAGGGATACAACACACAGGTATCATATGTTACAGTGTATTGTAATTGCAAAAAAAAAAAAAAAAGATTTCAGAAATTAAAATCGAAAAAAAAAAAAAAAACTTTCAGAAATTAATATCATCAAGTCATGGTGTTTCAAAAATCCGCTTTCCTTTATAATGTTTAAAAACATGTAATGTTTTTTCTTTTTTACCTGTCGTGTATAATAAAATGGGTTGATTTTTTTATGGAATCAGACGTCCATATGTCCGATTGTCTTCGTCTGAGTTCACGCGTTAGCTACTGTGTACAAGTAGACATATTTTTTCAGCTCAAAAATATGTAGTTTTGTATGTATTCACAGTATAACTCATTCCGTATTCCCACAGAACAAAATTCAGCAGATACAAATGAAGAACATCAAGACCCACCCAACACCATGTTTCCGATTGTCTGCTGTTTATATTCAAGAAATGCGAATATGGATCAATGGTGAATGCAGCAACTATGGTTTTTATTTATTACCAAGAAAAAAAAGGAGCCTGAAAGCTGTAAAGCTGAAACGGATATTTCTCCCCTCCCGAAAACATTCCGATTAAGTTCAAACAGCAGGAGCACGCGTCCACGCACACTCAACCTCTGGAATGTCCTGATGGAACGGCTTCTTTTCATTTGGCACATCGCCATAAATCACCACCTGCAGCTCACTGAAGTGTCTTCCTCCTTCACCCTAACTATAGGAGAAAACGTAAAAAAAAAAAAAATGCTGCCCAATTTTCGACAAAATGACCAAATTTACGTCATAACGTTGCAATTTACTAAAATACGTTTATCTGCTGAATTTCGCCTAAATCCATTGAAAACTTTTTAATTATAGATTTTTTTATTAAAACAGTAACTCAGACATCTGAATAAAAATGTATGTTTGTAATTAAAATAGAGTCCATATCATCACAGAAACAAAATTTAAGGATCACTCTGTTTAAATAAACCATGGCATCTAAAAAAAAATAATTTGCTTGCTTTTCCCGTAATTTATAATTGCCGTTTCTTTTTTTGAATCCGATTTTGCAACGGAAGATTTTTTTTTTTTTTTTTTTTTGCATCTGCTAAAGTTTCAAACGGAATTCGGCGAAATTTGCACTAGAACTTTATTGTGATGTATTTTAACCACTGTAAAAATTTTACTGTGTTATTTTCAAAATTCCGGAAAATGGATTTCTGAAAATATTTCTTAGTCCTTTTGAGCCGTGGAAGTGATAAACAGGTGTTTGCTTTCTTCCCAACCAAGGGCTTCAGATCAGTGCTCCCAGCTGTCAATCAACCGTTGCTATGGTAACACACTTTCTGCTCAAGGCTCACTGTCTAAAGAGGCACACATAATAAAAATTTCCAATGCTAACTTTTTAAGTTTTAAACCGATTCAAATGGAATTTTGGGAGTGAGCTTCTGTAATCCAATTATAGTAAACGTAAAAATTTCAGCCACTTTTGTGAAAAATTCGCAAAGATAGCTTTCTTATTTTTTATCATAAGTAGCCGAAGTCTCTTGAGGGGTGGGCCGGAAGCAAGCGTCTTAATGCAATAAACAAGGAGCAGATGAATGTGTTGTTCAGGCATACTCTTCACTGGTGGATGCCAGCTGACTTGGTAAACACGCGACCCCCTTGCAAATGCTAAATGTCTCTTCTTTCCCCTTCTGTTGTTCTCAGTAGTTGTCGGACGGACATCAAGCTCAGGGCTAGAGAATGCATCAAGCTCCCTTCCCTAACAGACCTGCTAGTAATCATCCAATTTTATTGCACTGGAAGTAGTGCTCCCCCCAGCCAAATTAGGATTTGGGCACATCCGAAACACCACTGTAGCCGGCGGTTTCTTTGAGAACAGAGGAGAGGAACTTAAAAAAAATTAAGGGGTAACAGTCAGTAACACGATTTCCTAAAAGGGCATTTTTTTTAAGCACTAATTTCAAATTTCAAGGCTTTTCAAGACAGCATTAAAAAAATACCGTTTTTCCAGGATATTCCAGGCCTTGAAAACGTAATCATGATTTTCCAGGTTTTCAAGCACGCGTGCGCACCCTGAAAAAAAGTAAAATTCCTTGCAAGTGCCCTAGGCACATAATGAAGTTATGGTCTTGATAAGTCAAAAAATTTTTAGTGGCCAACGTGATAACTCAAAAAATTCTTGTTTAAAAATAAAAAATAGCCCATAAAATGCAAACAACATGGATTTGATGCACAACTCATTCATAACAATAGACAACAAAAGCAAACATTCCACGCTGACCACTTTAACCTTGGAAAGTGACCTCCCTCTGAAATAATTCTGTCACCACTCAGCCAGGGACAGACTGCAACTACATTCCTTGCAGCAAATCTTGAATTTCCACCAATAAGTAATTCAACAGTCATCTTTAACTAACATTCAAAAATTATTTCAGACTGGCATCTTACCATTCGACCTAATAGACTGATGGTGTTCAGTAGCACTTTTTGTTAAGTTCATTTTGCATATTCTTGTTCTGAACAAATTCAAGCTTTGTTTCATAAAACTTATTTTTCTAAACTTGTGGCTTCAAATCACAAGTTGAACACATTGTCCTTTGCTGATAAAATCAGTTATTAAAGATGTTGAAGGCAGCAAAAAAAATTGTACAGCCTTTTGTAATACTGGAAAGCACAATGTCTACAATTCTAAAGAATAAAAAAAAAAATTATATTCCTTTTTTTAAAGGAAGCCTCATCAAAAAGAAAAAAAAGAAATGGGCAGAGTATTAGAATATTTGAGGGATGCTCAATAGAAATGAAATATGTATTCAGTGAAAAGATAAAAATGTGAATTCGACACGTAGAGATAAAAATCAGAATTCCACAATGCTTGACAGACAGGAAATCCAAGAAAGCAAACGCGCAGTGCACACACCTCCACGTACCATATGATCATACTGCCCCAAAAATTGCAGTTTACGACAAGATGAGACCAAAGAAGGGGGGGCTGAACACTTTAACTGGTGAAAAATCAAAACAGACAACAAGAATGCAGACTACTGTTAGTCTGTCTTTTGTTGACTCTGCAACTGCACAGCATCGACTGCTTAATTTTTCTTTCTGCTGCTATCATTCTCTACCTACTTCTTCATTGTCACTTTTCTTTCTTTTCTTGAGTTTTGTGCTCTCTGATAATATCCATCAGCCTGAGGACCGACTATGAGTGCATGATATCAAAGCTTCAACTATTTCAGATAAATGGTGTAACTTTGGGAATATTAATACTTTTGAACACCATGCATCAATTTTTACAAATTTTCCAACTTCGTCACTTCCGTTTTCGGGAATTTCCTTCTTACCTTATCAAGATTAAATGCAAAAACTTATCGGGTGGGGGGTATTTAACAAGGCTGGAGAGTGGGAACATCACGGGAGGGGGAATTCCGTCCGACTTCCGGTTTTGGAAATTTTTCTCCTATTTTCAAGGTGAAATGCAAAAATGTATGCAGTAAAATATTACTTAAAAATACTGGACACAGGCAACATCGCGAGAAAAAAGAAATTACGATTATGGAAAAAATCTGAACTCCGTCGACTTTCCGTTTTCGAAAGTTTCGTAAAGATGGAATTCCGTCCTCCAACCAACAACCTCTACCCCCCCCCACGATTAAGTTTACTTGTGCATCGATCTCCTGAGTGGCCAACATAACAAAGAAAAAGGCGGAATTTCTCGAATTCGCAGAAGAACCTCAAGCCTGAAGATTAGGAGTCAATTTTTCGCGGCGTCTAACTTCCGTTTCCACAAATTCTTGCCTACAGTTTCAAGCTGAAATACGAACTTATATGCCATAAAATGATATTTTACAAGAATACTAGACACAAGCGCAACATCCGGAGAAAAAAATTATGATTAGGGCAAATTCTTTTTACTTCATTTAACTACTATTTTCGAAAGTTTTGAAACACGAAATACTGTCCTCAGACGGAAAATGACCCAACCCCCCAAAATTCTCTTCAGTTTTGCAATCATGATAGCGATCTAAATGACTAAAAAAATAAAAAATAAAAAACGGAGAATTCCGCGAATCCGCTTAAGAATCTTATGTACGGTATATCATAAAATAACAGCAAAATATTTTTTTCTAAACAAATGAAAATTCGTAGAATCCGTAGTTAGACAACTAAATCAGTAGAAAATACGAACATTCCGTGGTAATTGGTATGCATAACAGTCGTATAATCGGCACCACGTGATCCTCACCTATCATGTTAATCGTAATTTCCAGTAGAAAACTGCGATTCACAGGACCGACTCAGAAATCCAAAGATGCAAGAAAAAAAATTCTCGTTTTATTGAAACAGTAACTGTCATTTTGAAGTACTTTTTGTTACTTTGAAGTAAAAAAAGAACTAAAATCGTTAGCTGTTGCCGCATTATCGCAGTTCATTAGTTAGACTAAAAAGTCTGTTGAAATTGCGGACAGTCCATAGCATTGTCTTATTTCTGAATATGTTTCGACTGAATACCGAAAAAACATTAACTAAAACAATCAGCGCACCAAAACTAGGCGATGCAATTCCAAGAATGGCTACACGCTATGGAATAGCTCTGCGCGATTCCTGAGAGTCACAGATTCCCACCCCGCGTAGGCTTCCGCACGCGCAAATAGTAACGCCTTCCTCGAGTCATATTTTCTGTCAAAATACTTCTAAGTAAAAGAAAAAATTAATATTCTTACAATCTCTTTCAAGTCTTCTATCTTGCTGTTACGTCATTTTTTTTTTTTTTTTTTTTTTTTGTTACCGCATTTTTGGTACTTTCCCAATAACACCACTTCTCCTGACAATTACCTCGTGGACTTTTTAAAACGACGCACCGCTTTTTTTTTTTACTGGTGTCCGCAGCACCTAAATTTATAACTTTTTAAAAGATAACCTATGGATTACACAACAGAAATTACGGCATTTACTGCAATATATTACGAAATCTCAACTAAGAAAAAAATTAAGCGCCACGGCCCGAATTTTAGGCGCCTGGGCGACGGCGCAAGGACTTTGTCGAGCCCTGGGCATACCGATAACAGAAGCACAATCTTTTTTTACAAAAGACGTGCTAAAAAGACAAAGCTTGCGAAATTTGCTGAAAACCCGGCTGGTCTTGCGCAAAGGATGTCTCCTCAAAGTCACTCCTAAGCCAAACACGAGAAAATGCGAAACGTACGTAACATCGCGATCTCCGATATCGAACTTTTGTACCCAAACAATCAGAAGGAAAAAGAAATAATGCACACAGCAGGCATCCGTCCGATGCAAAAGGTACTTCAAAGCACACAAAGTAAATAATTTATACTATTACACTTCGTAAATAAAAGAGAAAATACGACCTATAAACATGAATTAAAAACAATCTGATTCCGAAATTGTTTTCCTTTTTTTTTTTCTTAACACATTATTATATCTCTTTTCGATTTTTTTTATCGTGTGCGCACACATAATTCAGTCTGAATGATGTATATTTACAACAACATGAAGCCATCCCAGAAACATCGTGCTGGCATTACCGGCAGATGCGGAATTGTGGATTGATTGAACAAGGGTGCGTTGGAGCCCAAGTCAAAGAAAACATGGCCATTTAGACGATAAAACTACATCGTTTTAATGAAATAGTTTGCAGACATAAAACTCGCAAATATATTTGGCTAAAACAACATCCAATGTTTTATTATTTTATCGCTGGCAAGACGAGCTAGGACGATGGAAATGAAAATTCCAGACTTCGTTCGATTTGCCATAAATTTCCCAGACTTTTCCGACTTTTCCCGATCGAAGGAAATTCCCTGACTTTTCCCGATTTTCCATATTTTCCAGGTCTGTTGCCACCCTGGTATGTACATACTTAGTGACTACTTTATTAGGTACACCTTAATATTATTTTAATAGAAAGGAAGATTTACTGGTGGGACAAATTATTCAAATGTGAGTTCTGTAAAAGAACTAACTTTAATTGTTTAACCAGACAAAATTTGCACCAAACACTAATTCTCCATCATCTACTTACCTTTCAAGAACATAAAAAATTAAATATAATAAATCAATTCTCTGTCATGGATTCTCTTCCTGAATTTGTTTACAAAGGAGTAAGGAAAGAAGGTCAACATGTGAGCTCCATCGATGGAGCAGTATGGTACCCAAAGTAAAGTCTATTCTGAAGAAATTAGTCTAAAACTTAAAGCTCCTATAATCTTACAATTCAAGACGTAGATGATGTTGTTTTAGATAGGTTATGTAATTTATGAAAAAGTGCACCATTCAAAGGAGCATTAAAGTATTGCTGCTATTTCATGTAAAATTACAGAGAGAGATAACTTGAAAAAATGTAAGATGGGAAAAACAATATCTTATAAACTTCTGTTACCTTCTGATACAAACCTGGGAAGAAATGCACATGTCTGCATGAAATATTTAGCTTGGTGGGAAGTTTTATGCTTTCAGTTCTTTTCACTTTTTCTTCAACATTTCATAATGTTTTTAAACTTTTCACATTATTGGTTTTAATTAGATTTGTTTCAATTTTCAACTTTTAAACTATCACCTTCCTCATTTAGCCTGTGAATTCATCCAGCCAATATTCTGTCCTGTAACTACATATCAAATTTCCCCTTCAGAATCACATCTGCCAACAACCAATAAATACCATTAAGTTCAACAACCAGCTAATCTCAAGAACAAGAAGTATCACTGGACAACCCCAAATAGCAACTTTTGAACCTTCTATCAATAAATGAAAATTTCATTGTAAATTTCATTTTCATAGGCAAAGTTTTAAACTATGCCCCAAGCTATATTTCTTTGCTAAGCATTAGAAAATGCAAGTAACAGAAGTTTGTGCAAGAAATTATTTTTCCTGTCTTACTTTTCTTCAGGTTACATCATGTTCATTTAAAGTGCTATGGTGTCTGAGGTTAGAAGAGAGGAGAGCAATAATCCTGGTTTTTAAATTATGTAGCTTGCAGCAGAATATTCATTACATTTTGATTATTCAAGATCATCATCATATGAAATTTTAATAATTCAACAACACATCAACTAATAATACTATTTTCCTCCTGGGACATTACTATTTTTCCAACTAGGGGGAGTCACTGTGGTGGATCTTCACTCACCTCTGCATGTACCAAATCCTACTTTAAATTCTTTTTCTACATATCATTGCCTAAAAACAGCCTGTCTGCCTCATCTGAGGTCTTCCTCTGAATCACTTTCTTGATAGACCCACATTAATGATTCAGAACTCCATGTACACATTCCCTTTAGAAAATGACATGTTTGTAACAGCATAGTCTTGACACATGGACCTTTCTTGAAACTTCCATTACTTCAGATTCTGCTTTACTCCTCTCATTTATAATTTTATTCCTTTGGCCAGCATCACACATCCACCTCAGGATCTTCATTTTTAAAAAGTGTTCAGCTCATTTTCCATGTGTCTTGTAATTATATATCAGAACACTTAAAAATTTCCCACAAATCTGTATGGTTCATTAAAAAATGAACAATATAAAGTGGCTCATTTTTAATGATTTTTTAATATTTATGCCCCACATAGCAGACCACTAGTTGGGCATCCAACCAAGTATGAATCTAGGGTGGGAAGGAAAGCCAAAATGCACAACACTCTGCTGGGCTTACTAGTTTTAAAAACTTCTGTTTTCCAAAGTCATTGGCAGCTACTATTAGAGAACATATGATGTTTTCTTTCAGTTACTCAATCCCACCTGCACTCAGCTACATACTTCATTCATGTCTTTGTTCAACACTCACCCCAAGATATTGAAAATTTTAACTTTCTCTATCCCTTCTTCCTATATTTTAAGTCCACCTACAGCAGATATACTTTCTTTCTAATTTGTTCTACTGATCTTAAAAGTCCCAAACCTTCTAATGCACTTGTCTAATTTTCTATTTCTTTTTAACTTTTTTTTCACTTCTAATACAAAGTAATCTGTCATAAGCAAATATGGTTTGTTGTGCTGCTTTTCTCTTTCCTCAGTCTTGCTGTTGCCACATTTTTAATGATATCACATAAAAATGAAATGCATATGTTAATATTCAGTGCACTCCAACTTTTATGCCTAATTTCTCTGTCTGCCTGCTGTACTTCCACAATATGTGCATAGAAATATCTATACAATTCTATCAATTTCTCAGACACCAGAGAAATGTGTACAATTGATAAAGCAAATGTATAATGTATTTTGTCCTCAAGCCAATTCATATATCCTGCCTAGGCACTCGACTATGAGCCTTGCTTCCCTTTTTGCATGCTTTTTCACAAGCTGTCTCAAAGGAAAAAGAGGAATTTATTGTGCTTCCCCCCCCCAGAAGAATTATTCTCTCATCTTCATGGCATATGAGTACATTCCCTGTTCTTTTCAAATGAGCATCAACACCCTCCTCCTCTTCCATACATCCAGAAAAACTTCGTGCTTAAAAACCTCTTTTTCAATTTCTTACAAAATAACTATTTCCTAAGCAATTTTTCACACATATTCAGATAAATTATTAAGGCTTGTAAGTAAGTCTATCCATTTTACATGTCTTCTAACACATCTTATACTTTTTAATTCCATGGTCACTCAACTTTGCTGCACCTCTTATTTATTAATTTGTGGTTTCCATTATTCACAAGTTTTTCAAATAATTTTTTCAACTAGTCCATAATCAATCATTTGTTAACACTATGCTATGTTCATTTTTCGTCGTTCTAACACGAGCCCCAGGTGCCACATTTCAAGCTTTTACAACTTTGAACATCTCTCATTTGTAAACAATATTCTTCACCCACTTCAGTGATAGCATAATGACAATTTTTGCCATAACTATCTTTAGTTTATGTGCATACATATCACAATAATAGATACCTTACCTTTTTAAGGTCAGCTCCTTTGACAAACATTTCACTGCACATTAGATTTTCTTAAGTCTTTTGTTGGTTCCAGCCTCCGGTGTGGTGGTCTTATTTCGCCTTCATTTCATTCTATACCGACGAGTGAATTAAACCACTTGAAGTGTTTTGCAGCCATGACACTTGACTTCAGAAACAATTAATATTTCTTCAAAAGCTCTTCTACCAACATATAAATCAAACCAAGTAAACCAGATAACTTTTCAAACCATAATTCTTTAACTCAACTACTAACATACATCCACAAACTCACATTAACTCCAACTACGAAACCACAAACAAATATTCTAAACATATCTTTAAAATCATATTTATGCTATTTACACAAAGCCCATACTATTGCCATCTATGTCATTCGAATGCCCTATTCATGCCCTACACTTCAACTCGATGAATTTAACAAGTAGCCACCACACACCTGCCTTTCCCACGTAGACTGCCACAAGCACTTTCTAGCCCTCTGGGGTCATCCTCAGGAAACGTTTTAGATGTTATCCATTCTGCTGTCGCAGAGCGAGTGAGCGAAATGACTCGCCTCCTCGTCCAAGTCTCGACGTCATCGCTGAACTCTTCACCGTGGCTCCATCTATTGTACACTCTGGTAAGACCTTCGTTTTTTTCTCCAGTGATTTTGACTTTTTTGTTCAATTTTAATTAATTCTTTCCATTTTTCACTTAGAATTTGTAATAATAATAATGACCCAAGTATCCTATCTCTATGTTTCCCAATCAACATTGACTCAGCAATGCGTAGATGTCTTTCGCTTGCAGATGTTTTTATTATTTTAATCTCATCAAATTTAGAACATGTATGGTTATCCAAGTAAAATTGTATTAGTGCTGTTCTTGCTTTTTTTTTTTTTTTTTTTTTTTGGCAATTTTTAATATGCTGTTGAAGACTATGTTTTAGTTTGTTTTTTGTACTCTCAATATATGACATTGGTGGTATTCCAGTTATTGGTATTTCATATACACCTGCTTTTTTCTTTTTAGAAAAAGCAGTTGCAGTATGTTGGAGCATTACCTTACCTTCCAGGCATTTCTACAGAAATAAATAAACTGTGTCATAAATATGGAATCCAGATGGGAAATAAAGTACTAACTGTTGGAGATATGATGATTAATAATACTGAAAATTGTAGTATCCTTGAAAAAGCAGGTGTATATGAAATACCAATAACTGGAATACCACCAATGTCATATATTGGGAGTACAAAAACAAACTAAAACATAGTCTTCAACAGCATATTAAAAATTGGCAAAAATAAGTAGCAAGAACAGCACTAATACAATATTGCTTGGATAACCATACATATCCTAAATTTGATGAGATTAAAATAATAAAAAACATCTGGAAACGAAAGACATTTACGCATTGCCAAATCAGTGTTGATTGAGAAACAGATAGAATTTGTAATAATAAAAATATCCAAAGTGAAAAATAGAAAGAATTAATTAAAATTGAAAAAAAAGTCAAAATCACAGCAGAAAAAACGAAGGTCTTACCAGAGTGTACAATAGATGAAGCCACGGTGGAGAGTTCGGAGATGACGTCGGGACTTGGACGAGGATCGTTTCGCTCACTCACTCTGCGGCGGCAGAGTGGGTAACATCTAAAACGCTTCCCGAGAACGACCCCAAAGGGCTAGAAAGCACTTGAGGCAGTCTGCATAGGAAAGGCAGGGGTGTGGTGGCTACATGCTAAATACATAGAGTTGAAGTGTAGGCCGTAGGGCATGAATAGGACAGAATGACAGATGGCAATAGTACGGGTTTTGTGTAAATAGTGTAAATATGATTTTAAAGATATGTTTAGAATATTTTTTTGTGGTTTTGTAGTTGGAGTTAATGTGAGTTTGTGGATGTATGTTAGTAGTTGAGTTAAAGAATTATGGTTTGAAAAGTTATCTGGTTTACTTGGTTTGATTTATATGTTGGTAGAAGAGCTTTTAAAGAAATATTAATTGTTTCTGAAGTCAAGTGTCATGGCTGCAAAACACTTCAAGTAGTTTAATTCACTCATCAGCATAGAATGAAATGAAGGCGAAACAAGACCACCATACCGGAGGCTGGAACCAACAAAAGACTTCAAAACCTAATGTGCAGTGAAATGTTTGTTAAAGGAGCTGACCTTAAAAAGATAAGCTATCTATTATCGATTCTTCACCCATTTTTTTCAGATGCTGTGATTGGAAATTACCACTCCCTGTTTAATTGTTTTCTTGGTGTTCTGTATGCTTTCCAGTCCAAGTTCTCCTGTGCATTTAATCTACATATTAATAGTATAGATTAAATGCATGTTTCTTTCTGATGTACTTCTTCATTCTACCACCAGGATTTTTTGTCTTCTCAGGGCTTTTCTGAAGTCACTTCTGAAATCTCTCTCCCAATCATCAAGAACCACTTCAGCACTATCTTCCCATCATTCTTCACCTTCTAACTTCCTCGTCCACATTTCGTGGAATGACCACATCATCTTCCTTATTTTTCTTTGTTTTCCAAGTTGCCTTGTCTATTTTGATGACCTTTTTGCTTTTGCAAAAATTTTCTTATCACCTGGTTCATGCACACACACTATATTAGCTATCATCATTATGTACAATACTCCAGCTTAATCTCAAGCTTACACAATATTCAGTCTGTACGGATGTACAATTTTGTATCCAAAAATGAGGGTTTCTTAATTAATACTTATTAGACAATATTTAAGAACTCTACAAAACATACCAATTTAATCATTCATTTGAAGGCTTCATATAAGAACTCTTTCCAACTGCTTCGCAGATTTACCACAAGCATTTATATGTACCTACTGTATAAAATACACCAAAGAGCCAAAACATTATGAGCATTGCATCTTTATACAAATCCAAGCAACTGCAGGTAAACTGCAGTGTGTGTAAAGGTCACGAAATAGTATAAAGAGCCCCTGATACTGAAATCAATTAATCAGTGTTATTCTTGTTCTTCAGATGGGGAAGGCAGTGGACTTAAGCAAGTTTGGTAAAGGCC
Source organism: Macrothele yani (assembly GCA_039090855.1). NCBI lineage: Eukaryota > Metazoa > Arthropoda > Arachnida > Araneae > Macrothelidae > Macrothele > Macrothele yani. Next base: position 58,751,607 of record CM076997.1, on the reverse strand, counting down.
AAATTGTAATGGCCAGACAACTGAGTCAGAGCATTTCCGAGATGGCAAGGCTTGTGGGGTGCTCACATTCAGTCGTCGTTTGTACCTTCAAAAAGTAGTCCATGGAGGAAAAAAAACATGAACCACCAGCAAGGTGTGGCCAACCACGGCTTATTGATGCTAGAGGTAAGCGAAGGCTATCTGAACAGTACAAGCCAACAGAAAGGATACTGTGGAGCAACTCATCAGCAATTTGAATGCTGGTGATGGGAGTAATGTGTCACAACACACAGTACATCGAACCCTGATGAAAATGGGGCTGCATAGCCACAGGCTGCTTTGAGTGTCCATGCTAACCTCAGTTCATCATTTAAAGCACATACAATGGGCATGTGAGCATCGAAACCGGATTTTGAATGTTTGGAAGAAGTTCATTTGGTCCGATGAATTTCATTATCCATTGTACTAGGTGGATGGCTGGTTACATGTGCATCATTTACCTGGGGAAGAGTTGCCACCAGAATGCACCATGGGATGAAAACAAACTGGTGGAGGAAGTGTAATGATTTGGGCAATGTTGGGCTGGGGAAAACCTGGGTCCAGTCATGCATGTGCAGGAAAATATGCCATCTACCACCTACCTAAACATCATTGCAGACCAGGTACATCCTTTTATGTGCCTTCTTTCAGAAGGATAATGCGCCATGTCACACTGCCCGGTTTGCTCAAGAATGGTTCGTAGAACACGAGGAAGACTTCCAGGTATTGCCCTGGCCTCCAAATTCCCCAAACATAAATCCAGTAGAGCATCTGTGGTTTGTTTTGGAACATAAATCTGATCTGCAGTGGTTCAACTATGTAACTTATATGAGTTAAAGGATCTACTGGTAACATTTTCATACCAGATACCACAAGACACCTTTAGAAATATTGTATCTATGCCTCACTGGGTAACAGCTGTTTTGGCAGCATACGGAGTACCAGCATCATATTAGGCGGGTGGTCATAATGTTTTGGCTCTTCGGTGTATACTGAAAAACTTATCATATGTAAGGTATTTCCTCAATGCATGCCATGAATGGTCACTGTGGGTGAGGACACCTATATCATTAAGAATAAAACTCAGGATATAATGACTTTCAAAAACACAGGGGTGCAAAAATACACTTGCCCACTCATTTGTAAAAAGTCAGAAATTACAGCAGATGAGTGAAGCTAATTTCACCTACACTTAACCTGATGGTGCGAGAGTTTTATTTTATTTGCTGTTGAGATCATGTCTCAGAATTAAAAAAAGGGGGGGGATTTAGTTGTTTTAGTAAATATTTTTTTATGCATTTCTTTGTCCAACAGTTATGTACAAACAAAATGTACCACAGTGTGAAGTCAGCCAACTTGACACGGCACCATGAAATACTGATAAAACACATCATTCCAGAAAACATAAATTTTTGACCAGGTGGCAAGAAGAATTTGAATGGCTAGAATATGATGCTGATGCAGGTATACTCCATGTCCTGTATGTCTTCAATTTTAAATATGGGTTTCAAGAATATTCCAGAGTTGCAAATGGGTTCAAGGTAACTATTTATGTATGAAACAATTAAGTCTCACAATAATTCAAAACCACACATATGAAATGCATGAAAACATTAAAAAATAAAATGAAATCAGAAAACACCTTTCTTGAAAATGTGCGAAAAGTTAATACGAAGTGTGCTTAAGAATTTTCTTGAAATAGCATTTTAACACTGCATAAAATCAATATATTTCAGTAAACAATAAGCTATTCACAGACATGGAAAGCCTTCTCAGGCTTACAAAAAAAAAAAAAAAAAAAAACCCTTAAAGGTCAATGTGACAAAATAATTCACAAATGCCATATGATGCAAGGAATTTACTGCACCCATAGCATAATGCTCAAGAGCTGATATAAGTACAGTGAAGACTGTACCTGAATCAATCATCTGGCAATCTCTTACTTGAAGTATCAACTGATAAATCTACTACTGGAAAGGAGATACTGTATGATGATGCATTAAAAAAAAATTAGAACTTTCCTTTATCTTTCCTCTAGAAAACAGCACAACAGTGGGCTACCTTGCAGTTGTTAATACGTATATTAGTAAACTGCAGCTTCAATTGAGAGACCAAAAGTGGCTCGTAGTGCTTGGAACAGATGAAGCACCAGATATGATTGGAATTGCCAATGGTGTGTCCGCAAAGGGACAGATGTTGGTAACTTAATCATTGCTCATCGTACTGACCATAAGCTACAATTAAGTATACAGGGTTCAGTTAAGGATATTTCTTGGATAACTGAAGTCAACACAACATTAATTTTAGTACCTAGTCTTACCATAAATACCGTTACAAAGTATTCAATGAAATAACAAAAGAAACTCCAGTATAATAGTAGTTTACCCTCAAAACACGATTCACAGTCATAAGTATTAAAAACACATACGAGTTAAAAATATTTACTAAAGACTATACACAAGTAAGAACTTTCGGCCTCACATTGAGGCCATCGTCAGACCTATTAGATGAAAACTGTTAAGTTCCACTATAAATACTGTACATTGTGACTAGTCCTTGGCGACGGTTTATGAGGAACACCACCATTGGTGCCAACGGGGAAAAAACTTAAAACTGAAACTTGGGTGATGACAATATACCCTGAATTATACACAATCTTGGCTGTTGAGTTGCTCTAGACATCTTTTATAGTTAAACAATGCTTTCCATATATCGCATGTGGTATAGTCATGGTATAGTCATTGCAGCATGTGTGTTCATTAGCATAAAAAAATGAACAAACTTTTAGTAAAGAGTAATGATGACAGATTCCCCGGTGTTGAAATAGCATGTGATTCATTCCAATTGAGATAATGGATCCCATTGTGAGTGGTCCTTGGCAAAGCGGTAGTCATCAACCCTGTTTTAATATTATAAACATGTTCACGCAATCGAGTCTTTAATCCTCAACGAGTAGAATCTATGTAATTTTTCGGTAATTCGTTACTGTCAACAGCTGCCAAAAGAATGATATACACACCATGTCTATCTTCTCCTTTTATAGGGTTAAGGTTGTTTTTAACTATGGATAGACTGTTCACAGTCTTTATATGCCAAAGTCTTCATCATATTTTTTACATTTATTTTTAAGAGAAAATTTATGGTAGGATGACAGTCCATAGATCCAATAAAGTCCCAGGTTGTTGGTTCCCAATGATGGGTAGTAGAGTTGGCATTCTTGATTTTATGCAGTAGTTCTGTCACAAAATGTCCTGGACATCATGGATATCCAGGACATTTGTGACAGGACTACTGGATATCATGGTAGTCCTGTCACAAAATGTCCTTTAGTGTGGCCCACAACTTGTAGTCCAACGGGTTGAGGTCTGGGCTGCTTGAAGGCCAATCAGCTGGAGAGATGAAGTCTGGAAAATTCTCCTGAAGCCACTCCTGGGTTGACTTGGTCTTGTGGGCAGGTGTGGAATCCTGCTGAGAGCTTCACTGTCAGTTTTGGAAGAGGGTGTAATTCACATTTTTTATCACTGGCTCTAAAACCCTGTCCTGGTAGCCTTTGGCAGATATGTTTTCACTCCTTTCTCACAGAAATGGATCTCCATGGTACCCTCGTAGGAGACTCCCCACTAAACCATGACAGAAGCAGGATGATGGCCCCTCATGATTCTTGGAGCTTTGTCCTGAGCTTCTTGTGAAGTTGACGCACACACCCTGTCATTTTAGCAGTTGAAAGCCTCTTCAATAGTGAAAATGTTTTCATCAGAGAAAAAGATCTGTCTGTGGTGAGTGTCTGCATAACACTGCAGCAAATGTTTGGCTTTTAGCACCCTCTGCTGCTTCAGTTGTGGGGTGAGGGAGTGCCCTGTACAGTGCTGGTAAGCTCTCACCCTTAGGTCACTTCGCAGCATGCGTGACATCGACATTCTTGAAATGTTCAGCTCAAGAGCCGTTACTCAGGGCACGAAATTTCCGGTCGCCCGCTCGCCATTGGCGAGTAAATTACCGTAATTTCCTTGTTAATAGCCACATCTATTATGATGATAAAAGTTTTTTTTTTTTTTTTTCAAATATGCGGCACATAATGTGGTGCTGTTGATATGCTGAATTTGTTTTCTGTAATTACTTTTTTCCCCATCTAAAATTTCCACACAGATGAGTAAACCTTTTCAAAGCATTTTTTTTCTCTTCCATAAATTGCCGGGTTTTCGGTGCTCTCGTATTGCTCGTTTGAAGTCTGTAAAGATCACTCTGCAGGCTTGTTTATGTGACACTACTGGGGACTGACTCACTCGAATGAACTTCGACCAGCGGGGGAGGGGGGTGAATCCCATCAAGAGATGCAGACAGGCCACACACAGCAGAGACAATCCCTCAAAGACAGAAAGAAAAGCAAAAAATAAACAAGCTTCCCTCAGATTTATGACACCCGCCATTGAGCTACTAGAATGAATTTTTAAGCAGTGCATGAAAACACAAAACACCGGGTCTTCAGCACTGCATTTTTTTCTTTACTTTTGATAGCAAAGACATAACAGAGAAACTTCATTTACGGGAGAAAAATAAAAATATGCACTATAAACTGGGAAGAGCAATGTTTTTCTTTGCTAAAACAATTTTTGTAAGTATTTTACTGTTAAAAAAAAGTGTGAATCACTGTAGATACTAATTTTCTAAGAAAACTGCTCACTGTCAACGATTGATCGGAGGATTTTCACCGTCATCGTTAAATTCATGAAATGTTTACCTAATATAAAAAATATTTGGAAGATGTGAATGAATAATAAAAAATTATTGTAGGATAAAAATGTGAATTTAAACACAGTATTTCTATCCTTTCCTATGTAACCAAATGGTTTAACTTTAGGGATCGGCTCATAAAATTACTTTTTTCTACGTGTCCCCAGTTTAATAGGGCTACAGCTGTTAACGTGAGTGCGGCACATACGGCAACGTTTGTTCCCAAGATGACTAAATTAACACTTCGGCAAAACCTTAAAATTTTATTATAAATACCATATATACTCGTGTAAAAGCCGAAAGTTTTTGGTAGAAATTCTTTTTTTCAAAGTAAACTGTCGGCTTATATGCAGGGCCCAGTTTTTTGCTAATTTCTAGCTGTTGAACTAGGGGACACAGTTTATACGCGAGTATATACGGTATGTAAAATGCTGTTTTTTCCCCCTAGCAGCATTCTCCTTTCATGTGACGTCATGGTCTTTGATTGGAGATCACAACCTTTGCAAAGCCTTCACGCATTGTGAGCTATCAAAGTTCTTTCTGAATTGGTGGAATCCTTAAAAAAAAATTGAAAGTGATGTATATTATTGGATTTTTCTTATGAAACCATGTTTGTATAATTGCGTAAACCAATGCTATCTGTCATTTGGCAGACAAGGGTTCAAAATGCTAAAGTACCTGCCAATTTTTATGATTTATCTGTAAAATTTACGGAAATGCAACTTGCTTTACCGGCAGAGTGTTAATTTTACAGATTTGATTCTTCCAGATTTTTTTCTGACGATTTTGCACCCAGCATTAAGACTTTTTATTTAACATAATCCATTTAAATTGAAGCACCGATGTAAGTTACAAATAAACTTCTCAGTTACTTGGGAACATTTGTCTGCAGTTTTCGGTTGTTTCAAATGTTAAAAAACTTGCACTGCGCGTAAACGGTATGTAAACAGCTGCAGCTGGGCTTGTTTATCTCTCGACATGTTGACAGGCGGGCAGGCATCATCCTTTGGAACACGTCTTTATTACTCCTAGTTCGAAATGCTATCTCAGAACGTAGTTATCGTAGAAAAATAATTCGAGCGGATTTTAAATCTGTGCAATTTTTGAGCTCAGATCGATACCCAACATGACAAAATTAAACGAAAGCTGCCAGTTTTGTGAAATTAAAAATCCATTTGAGGCATGGTTTCGTAACTTCTCTGGCAATAACTAATGAAAGAATGCAGTATTATAGGAAGTTAAAAAAAAATCCAATACTCATTCGACCCAGTGCTTCTCCAGCAATGATTTATTTTGCTGGTCCTTTAGTCAGTAAGTTTTCTACGCTTTCCAACCGTAGATTGAGGAAGTGTAATATGTTCCAGATTTGTCTGTCCGTACAATAATTTGCATGATGTCTTGGCTGGATTCAACAAAATTAGTATGTTGGGGTCCATACTAATTCGCTGTACGACGTTCGTAACTAAAATCTAAACCTTTATTTCTTGATAACTTTCAGTTGATCTCGGCTTTCCTAGCTGACCAGCTCGATCGGATAACTCGGTGGTCGGTATTTTTTCCTCTGCAAATTGCATCTCTTTAAACTGTTGCTGTTTTACTACAGCAGTTTTAGTTGCATCTTTTTTCAAGTGTCAATAAATTTAGTATTAGTGATTCGCTATGAGCAGCAATATAAGGAGGAGGGGGGGGGGGGTTACCATCAACTATAAAACATTCCGTGATGCGAATTCTGCGAAATTCCTGTGTATTGCAAAATCTTTTAAAAAATAAAAAATAAGTATTTTGCACTACGCGTCGATGTAATTTCAGCGTTTTGCGTGGTGGAATGATATTACTAATCATATTTCTAGTGCCAAGCATAAATCTAATGTAGACTGCATGGGGAAAAATATGAAATTAACTTCCTTTGTTAAAAGTTATTATGAACTGGATGAGATTCACGCAAAATGTTTACTGCGTTTTTAGTTGAGCATAATTTACCAATTAGTGTCCCTCAGTCACTTATTTATTTCATTTGACTGTCACATTGTCCGTCACTCCGTAAGATAAACCTAGTATGAAAATCGTTCGTTTTTTAAAACATTTTAGTTTGTTCCGTGACAGCCTGGGATACAATCCTATTGGATTTGGGGGTCAAAGGGTGAAACTTCCATAAAAATAAGTTTTTATTTCCTTTATAGATCAAAATGATAGCATAGTAATGAGAAATTATGTATAGATTCTATTTTAATCTAAATAAATGTGCTGATAAAGTCAAACATCTGTAGTCATATTATTAAGTCATATCATTAACACATCGTTTTTTAATTGATATGTTCAATATATTTAATCAATATGCGTGACAAGTAATTTCATCGAATATATCGATTAATTTTTTTATGGATTTCGGTTTCTGAAAGTTAGCAGGTATGCGCTAAGGAGTGGCGAGTGGGATTTTTTTTTTTGCGAGTGCATTTGATCTCGAAATTTTTTCCCCTGCATTACCGATTGTTTTCTGACAGGATTTCAACAAATACGGGCTGCCACTGCTTTCACCAGGTGAGCAGTTCTCATGATATGCGGCCGAGCCTTTCTGGAATGGTCAACAATGGTCCCAGTCTCAAGGAACCTTTTTATGGTCCGAGAGATCAAATTTGGCTAATTTTCAGCTTCTTCAGCACGTTGAAAATCTTGGAAGCTGATTTTCCAACTTTGTGCAGCACTATTACAGTAGCACAATTCTCATAATCGCCCCATTCCATGGCAAGTACTTCATGAAACACGTTATCTCCTCTGTGACTTAACACCCAATGATTCACTAGTTGCTTCATGCCTTCTGGCTGGTCGGTGACGTTGCACACTGGTTGCGTGCTATCTGTCAAATGTCTGTAACAGTATTTATGCTAAGACTGAGTATTTAAGCAGCAAAACAACTTTACAACACAGCTAATGTTATAGCACAAAAATTACTAACAATTCAGATATTCCATACTGTTAGGTGGGTTGTAAGTAAAATGGGATGTATCAAAGCAATTTTGACTGACTGGACTTTCTTGGTTGCAACACACTCGGAAAATATCACTTCCAGTGTTAGCCCCATTGAACCAAACAAAGCAAAAATGTTACTGCAGCAGCTAAAATTATTTCACATGTTGTTTTGCTGCACTTTTTGTTTGATTTCTTAAGTGTTTACAAAATTGTCCTTATTTTAAAAAATAACTTATTGCAGAAAAGCAATGAACTGAAAAGTTTACTACAGTGCAAAATGCACTAAATTTACTAAAATTTACCACATTGTTATTTGTTGGATTTCCTGGCAGCCCATTTTGAAACAGACACCACTACAAGACAAAATAACTGAATTAACAAAATTTTTGCACACAGCCATCCCATTATATTCACCATATGCTAATCTTTCTCTCTCAGAGAAAGGAAAAAGTGATGATCATTTAAAACATGAACAGACTAAAGTGACAGACTACATGAATGGAAATCTGATTAATCATCCAAATAAATAAACAAAAACTTCTTATGGAACTTACTTAACACGGGGTAAATTCAGCAAATTTACAGCAGGAATAATCAACCCATTATCCAATGCAAGAGGAACTGGTGCACCTTCACATTTTGCTGTAAGTGCCTCCAACTGAGAGCAAAATTCTTGTTGCTCAGAAGGAGTTAAGTACTTGGACAATGTATGAAGCAGGAATGTCATATGCCTGGAAAACAAGGAGAAAAAAAGAGCTTCAGATTTATTCATAGATGATGCAGATGAGGAAAGAAACCAACCGCACAAATTATAGCTCACTGACATATTAATAGTGAATCAAATCATAAATGGTCTTCTTGAATTGCATATAATGGAAATGATTTTCATTAAAATTACTTCCAACTAAAAAGAAGGTCATATTTTCTTAGAGGGAATGCATGAAACAGAAAAATGTTTTTGAAATGTTCATCAAAATGGATAAAAAAAATGAGTCAACAAATTATGATTCATAGTTTAAACATGAATAGAGATGATCAATGCATGGAGTTACATTAGCTATAATACATCACAAATAAAAAATTATATACATACATAGATAGATATACACTATCTACCAACAAGTAGGAAAAGGAATAGGAAGAGACCCAGGATAGAAAGAATAAAGGTAGATAGGCTCCTTGAAGATCATCAGCGGTACTCTGACTTACTCAGAGAACGACTGAAGGATCTGAAATCTTGTGAGAGGGATGTAGAAAAGAAGTAGGAATGTTTTAAGAACTGTGTTGTCACTGCTGCTAAAGAGGTCTGTGGCACCACAATAGTGGGTAACAATAGAGGTGATGCTTGGTGGAATAGTGAGATTGATGAGGCAGTAAAGAAAAAGAAGGAAGCCTATTTGGGGATGTTGCAAGGTAGAGTCTCTGTGGATGAATATCGCTGTAAGAAGCGTGAAGCTGCTAAGCTGGTTCGCCACAGTAAGGCAAAAGATAGGAATGAGAAAGTGGAAAGGCATGAACTGGCTTTTTGGAAAGATAGAAAGTCCTTCTGGAAGTACACGAGACTCAGGAAAAATAGGGGAAACAAAGTTTTAAGTTGTGTGAAGAATGAGATCGGGGAATGATATGGGAGCCCAATTAGTTAAGTGAAAGATGGGGTGAATACTTCTGTGAGTTATTAGATCAGGAGAGCAAAAATGATTCTGAGACAGATGCAGATGATGTCACAATGAGGGATGAAAGCACAGGAGGGATATCAAGAGAAGAAGTGTGTAAAGCTCTAAAAATCTCTTCAGAATGGTAAGGCTCTAGGAGTTGATGGCATAACTGCACAGAAGTTGAAGTATGGTGGTGACTCTATAATTGACTGGTTAACTGAAATTTGCCAGTTGTGCTGGGAGTTAGGAATGGTCCCTCGGGATTGGAAGGATGCTATTATTGTTCCTTTGTATAAGAGAAAAGGTGATCAGACTGAATGCAAGAACTATCGTGGTATTAGCCTACTGAGTGTGCCAGGGAAAGTGTTTGGTAAGGTTGTTATTGAAAAAGTACGGGGTCTTACATCATTGAAAGTGTGGGATGTTCAGAGTGGTTTTATGCCTGGTAAAGGCTGCACTAACCAGATTTTTGCATTACGCATGATGATTGAAAAGTACCTGGCTGTTGGGAAGAAAGTTTTTACTGCCTTCATAGATTTAGAGAAAGCTTACGACTGAGTGAATAGGACACTTTTGTGGAAGGTATTGAATGAATATGGTGTTACTGGGAATCTACTTAATAGTGTAAAAGCCATGCATGCTGGTAGTAAAGCTTGTGTACGAGTGAATGGTGTTTTATAAAAATGGTTTTCCATTGGTGCAGGAGTTAGACAAGGTTGTGTAATGTCACCATGGCTGTTTAATATATTTATGGACGCATGCATGCGTGAGACCAAAATAGATAATAGTGGTTTATGTCTTGGTGATATCCGTGTGTGCAGATTGCTGTATGCTGATGACACTGTCCTGTTGGCAGAGAGCAAAAGTGAGTTGCAGAGTATGTTGACTCGGATGCACGAAGTTTGCATGTAATTCAAACTGACTATAAATAAGGGAAAAATCAAAGTTATGGTGTTTGAGAGAGGAATGGGTAGCACTGAATGTAATGTAAGTATAAATGGCACTGTGATTGACCAGGTGAGTGAGTTTGTGTATTTAGGAAGCATGTTTGACAGAGAGAACAAGTTGGATGGTGAAATCAGTAGGCGAGTGAATTCTTCTTTGAAAGTCATAGCTGCTCTGGGAGGTTTTCACAGGAATGGTGGGTTCTCTAGATAGTCCCGCATGGCTGTGTATGAAACAGTAATTGTTCCTACTCTGATGTATGGCAGTGAAACCTCGGTACTGCAGAAGAAACATAGGAGTCGTTTGCGTGCTGGAGAAATGCGTTACTTACGTGGGGTTTGTGGCAAGACACGGTCGTCTGATTGTGTGAGGAATGAAGATGTATTGCAGTTGTGTGATGTAAAGCAAAATGTTGTTAGCAAGGTGGAGACCAATATGCTTCGATGGTTTGGCCATGTTGAAAGAATGAGTGATGAAATGCTTACTAAGAAAATCTTTTCAGCCCAAGTGGCAGGAAGGAAAGGCAGAGGAAGGCCAAGGAAGACATGGGTGGATCAGATTCAGGAGTGTCTGCATGAGAAAAAGATTATAAGTATGAAGTATAAAAGATCTTGTGTAAGGCGTGTAATGGATATCAAAGAAGCACGAGTTGTATGTCAAGATTGCTGTAAATGGCGAAGTTTAATACGACAACAATAAGTAAAAATATCTGGAAGTTTGTATTTCTTTTTGGAGCTAACCTCTGAATCTCAGAGAACAGCTTAGTGATATGTATGTATGACCAACAAGTAATTAGACACCCCTGCAATCGACGATATCTGTGGTCCTGATACACGTCACGGCCACCACCGTTAAATATCGTGTGGGAAACAACAACGCAACCAGTTGCATGCAAGATGCCATGCAGTTTGGAGCTTTCTGATTTCGAGAAAGGTGTAATCGTCGGGTATCGCAGAAATGGCCGATCCATACGTGACATATCCAGCGAGTTGAAGTACCCAAAATCGACAGTGGCCTACGTGATTGGCCAGTGGAAGATGAGAGGTTGCTGTCGGAATGTGCCCCTACCCGGCAGACCCACAAAACTTAGAGTTAGAGACCGACGGGTGCTGGCCTGAGAAATTCGGAAGAACTGCACCAAATCGATGGGCCAAATCCACGAGGAGTTTCAACGGGCATCCGGGAGTGTTCTTTCGATGAATACCATCCATAAGGAAGCCCAACTGCTCGGTTATCATGGACGTGTTGCCGCCCACAAGCCTTTGATCACCAAGTCCAATAGCGCTGCTCGGCTAACGTGGTGCAAAGAACGTCAACAGTGGACCGTTGAACAGTGGAAACAGGTGCTCTGGAGCAACAAATCAAGGTTCACCCTCTACCGTTCGGTTGGCAGGGTCTGGGTTTGGCGTCTGCCTGGAGAATGCCTCCTGCCGGAATGTATTGTGCCAACTGTGAAGTTCGGCGGCGGCGGTGGAATTACGCTATGGGGGTGTTTCTCCTGGTATGGCACGGGACCCTTGGTCGCAATTCCTGGTAGACTCAACGCCGAGACCTACTGCATCATTTTGGATGACCATGCGCTTCCTACGTTGTGGCAGTTTTACAGGGTGGACCCATGTTACTTTCAGGATGACAATGCCACCCGTCATGTTGCGAGGTGCACCATGACTTGGTATGGTGACAATGGGGTTAATCGAATGGACTGGCTTGTGTAGAGCCCGGACCTTAACCCTATCGAGCACCTCTGGGACTAGTTGGAGCGTCGACTTGAGGGGTGCCCCCACCGTCCGAAATCAGTGCTGACCTGTCTTCTCCAAGCCGAGTGGAAGAAAATACTTCTAGCCACCGTACAACGCCTGGTTGAGAGTATGCCCCAGGAGGGTCGCAGCTGTAATCGACGCTCGTGGAGGCCCCACCAACTATTGAAGGTGAATAAACTTCGTTTTCATTTGCTATCACAGGTGTCCAATTACTTGTTGGTAGATAGTGTATATATATATATTATATATATATATATTATATATACATACTTTGCACAAAGAACACAAGGCTGACAAAGATGGTTTGGCCAGAAATGACACGTAAGAGGTGAGACACTCTTAATGTGAATATTACTTTCTGAGGGAACAAGAAGTTCAACCTATAGATTAAATCAGCAACATTTATTCACAATAAATATTTCATTTTAAGATCTACTACAGTTTTGTTGAGTGTTTGGCTTAGTTATATCAAGACAAATGGATCATAAACATTTAAATAATTGTGACATCAGCATTCTGATGGCCACGAATTTTGGCGAGTTGTTTCCATGCACTTGAAAGAAATGGAGTCAATACCACGTTGTTGACAAGCTGTGAAGAATAGCAATATACGTGGAAAGCTTTTTAAATATTAAGCTTGATTGTCAAATCAGATTTATCAATAAGTTTAGTGTTTCTCAAACCAAAATTTATGGTTATTTTTGTGACATTGTTGGGCTATAAACAACTTCAGTTCACAGTTTCGCATGTAAACCTTCTGTTCTTTCACTTGGAAATTCAAGGCCCCATGGGTCTGTTCCATATATGAGAGTCAACATTCACAAGAAACAAAAGATTTATGTATGGAACTGTAAACTGAAGAAGTCTCTAGCCCATCTTTGTCAAGAAAAGAACAAAATTTGGTTTGAAAACACTCAACTTATTCATAAACTTGATTTAAATATCAAGTTTAATATTTTAGAAGCTTTCTATATACATCGCAATTTTTCACAGCTTGTCAACAACATGCCATCAACTGTACTTCTTCCAAGCATGTGGAAACAACACCAAAATCTGTGAGTCAGAATGCTAATGATGTCACAATGATTTAAATGTGCATGATCTATTTACCCAGACGAAGCCAAGGTTGCTCAGCAAAACTAATCTCAAAATAAAATATTTATTCTGAATAAACATTGCTGATTTAATCTAATTAACATCATAAATACTGCAGCCATAAGACATTCTGAAGTTCAACATGTCAGCTATTAAACATACAAGTAAAATCTCTACAATGAACCCATGAGGTAATTAAAGCAGAATAAATTCTCTCTCTCTGTCTCTCTCATGAAAATTAGTTATTTGCCACTTTATCTCAAATGCCATTTTGGAATGCAGTGTTAACTAATAATGAATTTATGAATTAGCATACATTCTCATGATGTCATTAAAATAGAGGAACACGCTTAAGTTACACAAAAGTTATAGTTTGCATGGAAGCTTTCAAACTACACTGAAAGGACAAATTATTACGTACATCCACCTTTTGCATGCAGGACAGCATCCAAACGTTGTGGTACATACGAAATGAGGTTCTGAAATACACACTCTGGTATTGTTGACTAACAATTTAAGAGTGCTTGGCGTAGAGCAGGCAAAGATATAGGTGGGGTGGTTGATTACGAACAGCTTGTTCTAAATGTCCCATAAATTCTCTATGAGGTTAATGTCTGGTGAGCGAGAGGGCCATGTCCACGTGAGTGTGGTAAGCTCACTGCTATACTCCTGGAGCCAGTCTGTCGCTAGCTGGGACTGATAGGGTGGTGGAGCATTGTCCTGCTGAAAGATCAGAACTTAGTTCAGACAGAGGCACATAATGAAAGGGGGCAGTTGTCCGGTCAGGAGCTGCACATAGATGGAACCAATGACGGGAAGGTACCAAGGGACCAAGGCCGGACCATGTGAAAGCTGCCCAAACAGGTACACTGCCTCCACTGGCCTGAAGTACCCAACTTGGAATGCAGGGGCCATAGCTTCTTGTGGTTTACGCCAGACACACTGCCTGCCATCAGCATGATACAGTGTGAAACTGGATTCATCAGACCATATGACGTGTTTCCAATCATCCAGGCTCCAGTTTTTATGGCTCTTTGCAAGCTGCAGCCGAATCATGCGATGCTGTGTCGTTAACATTGGGACACGATGTGGTCATCGACTGACCCAGCTGAGTTGTGCCACCTGTCAACGAATTGTCTTTGAGCATAGGCTTGTGGATGCTCCTTCATTAAATAGTGACGTACATACATATGTACATATCACTAAGCTGTTCTCTGAGATTCAGAGGTTAGCTCCAAAAAGAAATGCAAACTACCAGATATTTTTACTTACTGTAGTCCTATCAAACATCTCCATTTACAGCAATCTTGACATACAACTCGGGCTTCACTGATATCCATTACACGCCGTACACAAGATCTTTCATACTTCACACTCATAATCGTTTTCTCATGCAGACACTCCTGAATCTGATCCTCCCATGACTTCCTTGGCTTCCCTTCCTGCCACTTGGGCTAAAAAGATTTTTTAGTAAGCATCTCATCACTCATTCTTTTATCATGGCCAAACCACCAAAGCATATTGATCTCCACCTTGCTAACAACATTTTGCCTGACATTACACAACTGCAACACATCTTCATTCTTCACACAATCAGAACGTGTCTTGCCACAAACCCCATGTAAGTAACGCATTTCTCCAGCACACAAACAACTTTTATGTTTCTTCTGCAGCACCCAGGTTTCACTGCCATATATCAGAGTAGGAACAATTACACTTTTATACACAGCCATGCTGAAATCTCTAGAGAACCCATCATTCCTGTGGAAACCTCCCAGAGCAGCTATGACTTTCAAAGAAGAATTCAAGCGCCTACTGATTTCACCATCCAACTTGTTCTCTCTGTCAAACATGCTTCCTAAATACACAAACTCACTCACCTGGTCAATCACAGTGCCATTTATACTTACATTACATTCAGTACTACCAGTTCCTCTCTCAAAGACCATAACTTTGGTTTTTCCCTTATTTATACTGTTTGAATTTCGTGCAAACTTCGTACATCCGGGACAACATACCTTGCAAATCACTTTTGCTCTCTGCCAACAGGACAGTGTCATCAGCATACAGCAATACGCACACATGGATATCACCAAGACATAAACCACCATTATCTATTTTGGCATCACGCATGCATGCATGCGTCCATAAATATATTAAACAGCCATGGTGACATTACACAACCTTGTCTGACTCCTGCACCAATAGAAAACCATTTTGATAAAACACTATTTATCCATACACAAGCTCTACTACCAGCATACATGGTTTTTACACTGTTAAGTAGATTTCCAGTAACACCATATTCATTCAATACCTTCCACACAAGTGTCCTATTTACTCAGTCATACGCTTTCTCTAAATCTATGAAGGCAGCAAAAACTTTCTTAGCAACAGCCAGATACTTTTCAATCATCATGCGTAATGAAAAAAATTGGTTAGTGCAGCCTTTACCAGGCATAAAACCACTCTGAACATCCCACACTTTCTCTGATGTAAGACCCCGTACTTTTCCAATAACAACCTTACCAAACACTTCCCTGGCACACTTAGTAGGCTAATACCACAATAGTTCTTGCATTCAGTCTGATCACCTTTTCCCTTAAACTAGGTGACAATAATAGCATCCTTTCAATCTCGAAGGACCATTCCTAATTCCCAGCAACAAATTTCAGTTAACCAGTCAATAACAGAGTCACCACCATATTTCAACATCTTGGCAGTTATGCCATCAACTCCCGGAGCCTTACCATTCTGAAGATATTTTAGAGCTTTACACACTTCTTCTCTTGAGATCCCTGCTGTGCTTCCATCCCACTGTGACATCATCTGCACCTGTCTCAAAATAGTCTTTGCTTTCCTGATTTAATAACTCACAGAAGTATTCACCCCATCTTTCAGTTAACTCATTGGGCTCCCATATCATTTCCTCGATCTTATTCTTCACATAACTTAACACTTTGTTTCCCGTATTTTTCCTGAGTCTCATGTACTTCCAGAAAGACTTCCTATCTTTCCAAAAAGCCAATTCATGCCTTTCCACCTTCTCCTTTCTATCTTTTGCCGTACCCTGGCAAACCAGCTTAGCAACTTCACGCTTCTTACAGCGATATTCATCCACAGAAACTCTACCTTGAAACATCCCCAAATAGGCTTCCTTCTTTCTCTTTACTGCCTCCTCAAAATTTCACTATTCCACCAAGCATCACCTCTATTGTTACCAACTATTGTGGTGCCACAGATCTAAATTGTGACGTCATTTGCTGCGAACAAGCCTTCCAATTCGTCTGCATGATACGGTCAAATCATCGCTGCCCTTGATCATCCAATTCACTTTTATGGCCACATCTCATTCGACTGTTAGCGGTTTTACCGGATTTCACATACTTCTGGTACACACTTGCTACGGTTAGTTGCGGAATTCCTAACAGTTTTGCCATTGTGCTGATTGAACATACAACCTTTCTGGCTCCCACAACTTGACCTCGATGAAACTTACTGAAGTCTCATCCTCGACCCATGCTGGCACTTGACGGAATGTATTCCTGTGCGTATCGACCCACTTTATTTATAACTTCAACCGATTTTCCTGCATACCGTGATTTGCTGCTGTCCTGCTGCTTTGCATATTTTCACCGGGTTGTACGTAATAATTTGTCCTTTCAGTGCATATGTTTAGATATTCAGCCAGAGTTTGGAAGAAAACTGACAAGATTGTTGCGAGATCCTCGTCATTCGGTTCTTGTAAATGGTTGCCAGATTCATGAACGTTGTATTTATTTTGAAAGATTACGAATTTCTAGATCATGGGAATAAATAATACATGGCAATTCCAAATTCCATTTATTGGAAAAAGATAAATTTCCAAGCTCTCTTGGTAGCGAAGAGCATAAGAACCAGAAAATGGAGCAATTCGCTTTGAATACTTACTACAGGATTTGGCTGAGGTATTTTCCAAAGTGAGGGAGGCTAAGGCAGTATTACAGTTTCCCATTTTCACATCGTTTTAGCGTTCTTTCAATCTATTACTGATGCTTGAATAAGAACTTCCGATGTAGAAAGTTTGTCCAGAAGAAATTTTTATTGGAATAAAAGATATCATCTGAAAATCTATTCTATTCCAATAAGGATTTTATCTAGACAAACTTTCTACATCAGAAGCTCTTATTCAAGCATCAGTAATAGATTGAAAGAACACCAAAAAAATGTAAAAATGTGAACTCTAATACTGCCTTAGCCCCTTCACTTTGGAAAATACCTCATCCAAATCCTGTGGGAAGGATTCAAAGCGAATTGCTCCATTTTCTAGTTCCTGTGCTCTTCGCCACTGGGCAACCTCGGAAATTATCTTCCTTTCAATAACTGCAATTTAGAATCTCCATATATCATCTTAATGATCTGGAAATCAGTACTCTTTCAAAATAAATGCAATGTTCGTGAATCTGGTAACCATTTACATGAACCGAATGACAAGGATCGCGCAACAACCTACTCAGTTTCCAAAATCTGGCTGAAAAAGAGCTAAGGATATAATTTGAAAGCTTCCATACAAAATTTTACATAACTTAAGCATGTTCCTCTATTTTCTTCACATCATTTATCTCAGTTACATGTTTCTACCCAATTTTCTCAATACCATTCCTCAATTGAATCTGATTTTTTAAAGTAGATCCACATATTGATTGTTTCTTTTGTGCACTTATGCACAGTTAATACCAACTCATAAAAATTTTGTGAAAACTAACTTTCGAATACTTTAAATGGTAAGCCTAACAATAATTTAAAAATATACGATAGGAAACTTCTTTCTTTGTTTGTTTCTGGTTGTTTTATGATTAATAATCAACTAGACGAAATCCGTCGGAATCATTTTTTTTTAAAGAATAAACTCATATGAAACAACAAATGTAAACTTTGTGTCCAGGTTCATGATTTTTTTTTTTTAACTGAAGGTTTAAAACGACTACCGTGAGCAACTAATGGGCCATAAGCAGTCGTCCATCCCTAATTTAGGATCACTGGTTCCAGGGATGGGTGCTGTAAGACAAACACAACATCCATGCCTCACCGGGATTCGGACCCTTCATGAACGAATCATCATAAGCTAGCGCTTAGAAAACTGCGCCACCGAGGCAGCCAGGTTCGTGATGAGCATCACGACTGCACCCTTTTTCAGTCGTAAAATGTCATGCGGAAGTCCACTCATCTCTATCGTGTGCAAAAATTCAAATGGATAGTGCACTCTTTTACTCTCATGTTCAGTCACAACTGTGTTTGAAAATGCTGTTGGAATGAGACACATAGTTGCGCCCCATTGATCGCTCATGCCTTCCAGTAAGGCTCTTAAGGTTTTGTTGTTGTTGTTATTTTCTGCAGGAGAGACATTCTCTGTTAAGGGTAAGTATGCAATAAAGTATTAACTTACTTTAGGACTGATCATAGAACATCATGCACACACCAAGTCTGACACTGAACTGAGCACCTGATGTGGATAAGGGCCACATGCTTCTCCCATAGACTTTACATGGGAAATCCCCCCCCCCCACCCCGCCCTGCCTGAGCCGTTGCCCCAATCTAAGTTTTCTCTTTGACTGGCACATCTACATGGTAAGACCTTTATTTTGATACCTGGACCATATTTTTACATTCAGCCATTCTCTCAAAATAGGTCTCACAGTAAAAAACCTTATAGAATGAAGATATAGATGGCCCAACTCAATATGTACATTCTAAATATTTTCACTAACAATGGTCAATGGAATGCTTATTTACATATTTACATAATGGGAAACATCTTACCTATGTGAATAAACTGGATCGAATTAATATTAAATTGTATTTATACATCACACAGTCCAACGGCATAACGCAATCAGGTCTTCGAGAGTGTTCGCTGTTCCGATGAGAACTTTAAAAGAAATGCCTGCTAGCGTTGCTTTGCACAACAGTTCGCTCAGAAAAGAGAAGACTTTGGACTATCTCAGTCCCTCCATGCTTCTGCCTTTAACAGTGAGTGAGTCAACGCAGGTGATCGAATGTCAACCACAAGCGATCGAATGTCAACTGCAAGTGACTGAATGTCAACCGCAAGCGATCGAATGTCAACTGCAAGTGACCAAATGTCAACCGCAAGCAATCGAATGTCCACCGCACGCTTCCCTAATATATTTTACATGGGAACTTTGCCACTCCACAATGCCCGAACCATTGCCCTAATCTCATTTTTCTCTTCGATTGGTACATCTATATGGTAAGACCTTAGTTTGATACCTCAACCATATCTTTAACATTCAGCCATTCTCTCAAAATAAGACTCACAGTAAAAAACCTTATAGAAGTAATATATAGTGAGTCTTTGTAAAGACAATGGCTTGGATCACTTTTATTGGCAATTATCTCAAATTATCAAAGATTACTGAATAATGCTGGAAAATAAGTCTGTCAGGTTTGGTAAACTAATTTATTAAAAATCTAATTTCAATAACTCACAAGATAGTTATTCACTTGCCATAGAAATGTGCTCTAAAATACTGTAGATGTTTATTGTACGTTATTGTACAACTCATTTTTTTTTTACAGAAAAATTAAAACAAACAAAAAGCATAAAAAACATCATAAATTGCACAAAAATAACTAGCACAACATATTTTTATATAAGAAATATGGAATCATTACTTCACCTTACAGCTAATGCTTGATTGTTCATATGTTTGGCAATACCAACAAGATCGTGAATAATTTGGATCTGGATACCAGGCCAACCATACATGATGTCTATAAAAAAAAAGTTAATGGGTCAAATTTTTGTTGAATTAAAAATCTGTTTTCTAATCCTAAACATCTCTAAATTTAATATCTATTGAAACACACATAAAACAAAGAAAATGACAACTGTCTAAAATGTACTGTATAACAAACATTTGAATATTTCCTCAATAAAAAAAATCCCAAGAAAGAAATTTTACTTTACCATTTTCAAAATGCAACAAAAGTGGGATTCTGGAAGTGGTGAATATTTATAGAAGTAATTAAAATAATTTCAAATGCTAAAGATTTACACTAAGAAATAATGACTTCAACTACTTTTAGTTTTGCACAAGTATTTTTAGACAGTTTTAATATCAAATGCAAACAAGTGAAAAACAGGCTCCCTATGTGCAGAGGATTACATATTTAGATCTTTTATTACCGTATTTTCTGAGAACAATGCCACACCAAGCATAATACTGCAGCTCCATTTATTTCCTTGTTTTGTAATCAGAAATAATGCCACACCAAGTTTAAAGGAGCAGGTAAATAAATATAACACAAAATTATTTTTATTTGAGAACCATTCCACCACTGCCAATACTTAGATATGGGCAGCTATTATGCAATATCATAAAGAACTTCAGGTGTCTGTCCACAATACTGTTTTGTTGAGATGAATTTGCACTACCTGACAATGGTAGCAGAGTACATTCTATACCTTTCATTAGAGATAAATGAGGCAATGGAGAGATGAATTGTTAAAAATAAACACTAATTTTTAATTCACTTTGACTCACCTGCATCTAATAACATTACAGATGAAGGTGCTGAAGATGCACGGAAAGTGATACTCTAAAATTCATTAGCACTTTTTCCTTGCTGTACATGTGCAACTCTTCCCCTCCTAAGAGGTAAAAGACTTTTATACCTTGTTCACGGGGTGAAGGAGGGCTGTGAAAGACTACAAGTGTTTCATAGTGGAGGGTTTATTATCAATTGCAGTGCACTGGGGTAGCTAATCAAAATGTGAGATGCAATTTGGCTGTCGGAGATATCATAATGTTACAACCTATCATGCAGGCGTTGTAACATTCCAAAATGCCAGTGTTGTTGTTTTGAGGGGGGATGGGGGTCACCATAGAGAAAGAAAAAGTTGGGACTTTTTCAAGTTGTTACTCAGAATTAATTAAAGGTTATGCTGTCGGTTTCTAAATTTCCCTTATTCTATAAATTTATAGATGTGGCACTCCCCTCCCATTCAACTAGGAAGGAGGAAAAGTTGTGGTGGGGAGTTAGTCTAGCACATTTTTGCAAAGTTTGCTTATGATAAAAATTAGACTGCATCTCTCTCTCTCTCTCTCTCTCTCTCTCTCTCTCTCTCTCTCTCTCTCTCTCTCTCGAGTGACCGAGTGAGCATGTGTTGTACTGCATTTGAAGTGCTAGCGTCAACACAGCCATTTTAACATACAGTTCATTTCTTGCATTGTGGCTTTTGTAATTTGTGATTATCACACAAAGATGTGGGTGAGAGGACCTCAGATTTTTTTTTATTTTTATGGCAAGCAACATCATTAAACTTTTTTCCAAACTCAGAATAACGTGTGTAGAGGTGGGGGAAATAATGGAGTGGGTCATCTCTGATTGCAGAAGACTGTGAAAAAAATAAAATATATTCATAAGAAAGCTATTGTATCTTCTTGAATTATTTGAGAAAATGACTCGATATTTTGCAAGTCCTCTAAATTTGAAGACAACCTACTGTATGTGGGGGAATACTTCTTTTTGGCATTCATCATATCAAGTTTCCAGGTTTTATTTGCATAATTGAGAGCTTCCAAAAATAATGCTAATAATCAAGGGAGTCGGCACTCCAAATTCTTTATAGCTCCATGTCTGCCATAAGTGATCCACAAAGCAATTTTTTAATATGCATTGTGAGCGATGCTTGAAATTTGTAATGTTACTAAAAATGGTTGTAGGCCACACCTAGTTAAAAAGATGCATTTCAGAGCTGCGCATTTGTAAAATCAAGTTTAGTGCCACCGAGTTATAACCCGAAAATATGGCACAAATGTAAATAAATGTTTCAAAATTTAGAGAATAATGCTTTGAGGTAAATTTATTCAGAAATTTTTGCTAGTCTGTAAAAAACATTAAACTGCTTGCGTGTGAAGCCCCACTTTTTCAATCACGCTCAAAGCCACTATAAAGGGAATGTATCAACTTCACTTTATATGCCTTAAGTATGTATACAGATCACAGTAAAATACACTACCCGAGACTCACAATCACTGTGAAAAAACTTTTAATTCACCTCACACTTTTGTAGTACATGAAATGATTAAACTTAATCTAGCATTTCTCTCTGCATGTAGAAATCAACATAAAATCTCATTTAGAAAAGTATGTATATGTTCGGAACGGGGGTGGGGGACAGGCACGACTGAAAAAGGAAGTTGATTTTCTTAAATGTGCCACAGCACAGAGAAGATACAACCCGTCCATTAGAGAAAAGGCTCTAACAAAATTCTGGAAATCGAAGCCTATCTCCATGTTAACTCCTATTGAATACCTATTATGAGATAATTTTACCATTGTTCTGTTTTCCTGTGATTTTGCCTTTAAAATTTCAAAAATCTTCAAAACTTCTAATTTTAAGTGATTTTTAAACCCATAAACGAACTGAACTTTTTTGGATCAAAGGACCATGCTGAAGATAAAAACTCATTTGAATGTGGGATTAGGTACGCAGGACAAACCCATAGGGTCTTGCATTATTAATTGAAGGAGCACAAGCTACATTCAGAACTGTGACCTAAAGAAGACATCAATGGTAAAACACTTACGAATATTACCATAGATTACCTTTGAAGAAGCGAAACTAACCAACAAGTCGGATTCAGCCATCAAACTTTATATTTTGGTAGCTTTCCATATATCAAAATTCTTGACAACTTGTCAATGACATGACCTCCACATCCTTTTAATCAAGCACGTGGAAACAACCAACAAAAAATTGTGATGGTAAACACTGTTGATGATGTCACATGCGATTTTAATATTTATGTGCCACTCGTCCTGAAGAAGGTGAGCTAGAGCCCAGCAAAACCTTGGTCAACACACACACACACAAGAATAATTGTGAAATACCTTGTTTTTCTTATTATTATAATCATCACAAAGCTTGTAGTCTACAATCTGTAGAATATATAAAATATTATATGTGCTCATGTATAAGCCAACTCTTCCTAGTTCAACAGCTAAAAACCAGTAAAACACTGGGAGCTGTAGGTTTCGTTTACCATATTAGCAACAACTACTCCTACAGGACTGACGATGGGTCATTTCTTGAAATCGTACACTGTGTTAAAAAAATTTCATTGATTGTATTTTCAACAGACTCATGTACAAGCTGACGACTCTTGCACTTGGAAAAAGAAAAAAAAATTCCAAATGCTTTTGGCTTATATACGAATATGCAGTACATGTTAGATAATCACTAATAATTTCATGCATGTTATTGGCATTTGTAGTGCAAAGGAGTTCACCATAATACATGTGAATGAATTTATCACCATAAATCCATATTACTATTAATGGTAATTCCATTAAATCAATCACCGCTAATTTAATACATCATATACTAAAAATTCAGTTTCCATCCTCACAACCACACAAATACTTCTACCACTACAGTAGCTAAGAATCAATAAGATAATTACTTTTAGGAAATTCTTTAGGATCCAGAGATAGCTTGTACCCTTCCAGTGATTGAAGTAAAAAAAAATAACACTGAAATGAAGATAAAATTCTGTTAAATTAAACTGAATATAATAAGAAAGAAGCATTAAGAATGTGAAATTATTTAAGATCAAATGCTACAACAAAAGTTACATACTGGGTGTTTCACTGGGTAGTGACAACTTTCCTGTGGAATAAATCATTAAAGATTAACGAGATGGCGCTGTAAGTCCGAGACGTTGATCAGCAGGTGGACAGGCATTCGTGAAGAAGTAGTGGGACAGGGACACGCAATTTCGGACATGCAGCGACATACCACGTAAGAAAGAGTTTTCTTGGTGAAAAATAGGTATGCGGAGGGCAGAAACCCCACAAAGGTGTTACAAAAGTGGGGTAAAACGTTTAAGAATCATCATAAGCTATCCCGTGCGTACCTGGCGAAATTCGAACCAACCTGCAGTGTCACAGATGACGTGACAAGCATGGCAAATGAAGAGAAGAACAGCGCATATGGTGGAAAACACCGAAGCCACACGAGAACTCCTGCACGAAGAAGTCGATACGTCAACATGAAGACTTGCGCAGCAACTAGACATTAGCCCAGCGTCCACACGACACATTGTGATGTCGGATTCGGACATGTTTTCCGTGCAAAATCCAGATGCATCAGCCTTTGAGCACAACAGCCATCCAGCAGCGGTACGAGTTTGCGAATGGCATATGTTCACAGACCGATGAGAACAACTTTGATGTGAAGAGCATTGTGTTCTGCGATGAGGAGCACTTCTGGTTGGATGGCTATGTTAACCGGAAAAATTACCGCATCTGTGGAAGCGAAAAACCAGCGGTCTGTGTTGTGAAGCCTCTCCATCCGCTGAAGATCACCGTTTGGTGTGCAATGAGTGGCGATGGCCTCATTGGGTTATTTTTCCTGGAGTCCAAAGTTACTGCTGCTGCCTACAGTGACCTTTTGAAGAATAATTTTTCCCCCCACTGCAGTCCAAAAAAACTGGATTCACAGCCACCTGTTTCAACACGATGGAGCACCACCACACTCCACAAATGCTGTTCTTGATTTGCTTCACCAGCAGTATGGCCCACAGGTCATCACCAGACGATTTCTCCAACATTTCTCAGTCAGTCTCTCTTGGCCTCCGTACAGCCACGATTTAGCGCCGCTTGACTTCTTCTTGTGGGGCTATCTGAAAGATCGGGTGTACCAGGACAACCCCCAAACACTGCCTGACCTCCAACGTGCCATCCAACAGGAAATTACACGGATCCTGTCGAACATCTTCATTGGTATCGTGGCACTTCGAAGCATGTATTCGCCATGTCATGAAAGCGGATGGCCATGGAACATGTCATCCATTGATTACCTTTTGCCTACTTTTCCTCTTCCAATAAAGTAAGTTAAGTTTATTGTCTCTTTCTTTTGTCACTACCCAGTGAAACACCCTGTATATTCTAACAATGAAAGAGCCACAAAAAGGATATTTTTAATTCCAAAATATGTTCATCAAGCCTGTGTGGATAACTACTGAGATAACTGTGACAGCAAAAGCTATGAATATTGTGGTTGTAAGAACCAACCAACATTATGAAAGCTTAGAAAGCGATACTTTCTAACATTATGAAAAATATGCGATGTCAACGCTCTGTTCACGCTATTTTATAAACAATGAATAGCAACTGAAAAATTGTTCATCCGACACCGCTGGGAGTTGTTCATCCACTCCCAGCAGTGTCGGATGAACAATTTTTCAGTTGCTATTCATTGTTTATAAAATAATGTGGACAGAGTGATGACATCATATATTTTCATTATATCCGTGTATTTGAAATGTATGCACCATTTCTATCGCCCTTTGGATTTATCAGCTGTAATTAAAACAGCTTGCTTTGTTGAATGCCACTAGATGGCGACACATCAGTTGTTGAGCCCATCAATACGGATTTGTGTAGTCAGATGCTGACTGATAAACCACGAACAGCGCTGCGAATTGTTGGCACCATAGCGTGAAGCGAATGCACTCGGCTAGTTATTGAGAGATTTGGGATTCGTTCCCAGCGGTGTCGAATGAACAATTTTTTAGTTTCTATTCGTTGTTTATAAAATAACGTGGACAGAGTGATGACATTGTATATTTACATTATCTCCACGTATTTGAAATTTATTAACATTATAAAGCTGAGTTATATTGGGACTGTTTCATCCAGATAGGTTGTACTTCACCATCATTACTTGTTGGTCCAGAAAGTAACCGCATATCTGAAATCTACTAATGTATTATTTTTGATAGGCCAACATAACTTCACGTAATAACACATAAATAGATTTCAAACCTGCGGTTACAGCCTCTCAGTCACATCAAGTATTAAGAGCACTGAGAAGACTACTATTTTAAAAATAAATTAAATCCAACCATGTTGGTGGGAAAGACAGCATTTAACAATTAAAAAGTTAATTTCAACAAGATACTTACTCGCAATGCACAAATTTGACACACACACACACACACACACACACACACACACACACACAAACAAACAAAAAGATGTTTCTGTTACACACTTGAACAAAAAACTAAATCATGGATGAACACTCTTGAAGTGCTGAAAACAAGATAACAGACCTCAAAACATATTACTACTATCTACACAGGTGTTATTGGTAGACAAGAAATATGTTACATCAAATGTAACAAATTAATTCCAGCTGCCAGAGGTAACAATGGAGGATGCATGCCATGCACATATAATTATAACTACCTATTATGTATATCATCATCATTCATCCTCAATCCACTGCTGGATAAAGGTCTCCCCATGTCTCTCAAGCAACTCTTTGTCTTGATCAATTCTCTGACATGTACAAGATGTATATTCTCTAACATGTGCAAGCTTTTGGATTTCATCAACCCATGTCCCACGTGGTTTTCTTCAGGATCTTGTTCGTTTGTTTGTTTGTTTCTTGGTATCCAGTCTAGCATTTCAATTTTCTGGCAATATGTAAACTTCAGTTCTTCAAGCAATATGTTCAGCCCATTTCCACTCAAGGATCTTTATTTTGATCTCATGACACTGTCAACTCTTTTCATTTTCCTGATCCACAAGTTCCTCTTGCTATCTTTCTTGGTTACACCAAGCATGCTTTTCTATGAGCTTGAGTTCTATGCAACTTCTGTACGTGTTTTTTAGTTAATGTCTGCATCTCTGATCCATAAATAAGAACTAGAAGGATGCATTGAGTTAACACCTTTCTTTTAAGATACAATCAAAAATTTCTCTTGAAAATTGTACTGTATCTTCCAAATGAACTCTAACCAAATTTTATATGCCTATTTATTCTTTCTTTGATGTGGCCCTCTCTTGATATCTGTTGTCCGTGGTATATGTAGGCGTTAGTTACATCTGAATTTGCCCTATCAACCCATATATCTTCAGGTCTTACACATTGTACATAAATGTTGTTTTCTATATGTTCATCTTTAACCCCACTTCTTAGTCTTGCCAGCACATTTCTGGATTATAATGTAAATAAATAATTTACTTCAGCAAGACATACACTATGTTTCCTGACACAGCATGTGATGTTAAAATAACAAAACAAAAAAACTAATTTCTGCCAAGCATCTCCCCCCCCCCCCAAATTATTTTTTTCTTAGTTTAGAAAAGCTGTTATTAATGACATAAAACTGACAAGCATGCAGTTAAAATCCCTAACTGTATTTTATGCATTAAAATATTATAAGAATATTGATGCATGGGAAGACTGTATAAAAATTCTCTTGAAAACACCATCAAATGTTTTAAATGAGCAAGAAATGTTTACCAAATGTAATTCACAAATCTTCACCCATATTTCAAAAATGCATTTAAAAATTAAATCAATTTAAAATCCATCTCAGCTATCTAATCCACAGTACTGAGCTGTTTCCTGGGCTAAAAGTAACAAGTCCCAAGAAAAATTATTAAATCTCTAGGCAATCCTTAGCATTGAAATTTAATAAACATCTACAATTCTCATCATTTAACTTCTGAATGTTTACATTAGAAAAATTTATTCCTATACAATTTTCATTTATTCTTGGGAGCTGATTTGCCACACATTAGGAATCATTAATGGATTTAACTATAAAATCATACACTTGTTCAATCTTCTTTTGCAAACTAATCAAAACCAATGAACAAATCCCACATTTTTTACATTAATTCCTCATTAGTTACTCCAGTGCATACACACATAGCATCCTGTATCTGAATTTCTCCCAAAGTAAATATACTAGTTTAGTTTAGACACAAAATGTCATACTTCCTTTTTAATAACATGTATATCATCAAACAGAGGTCATCGCTCTTTCCATGTTTATAAGTGAGTCACGGAAAAATTCTCATTGGCCGCTACCGGGAATCGAACCCAGGGGTTCCACTGCACCACAGCGGCCTCGAATTCCTCCAATGAGAATCTTTCCATGACTCACTTCTAAACGTGGAAAGAGCAATGACTTCTGTTTGATGTTCTTAGTCCGTGTCAAATGTCCGTATTAACATGTATATCATGTTGTTAAAAAAAGTTCTTATAGAAAAGTTCTGCTTTAAACAATATAGTTTAAGTGTGTGCACGTGTTTTGGCACATGGACATCAAAAACATGCCTTTCATTTGATGCCCTTCGAAAGAACAGGAGGCAGAAATTGTACAACTCCCAAAATTCCTTGACTTTTCGTAAATTCTTTTTGGACACAAATAAAACAAGCATATTATTAAAGGGATAAAATTATGAAAAAAGTGCAATAATAAAACAAACAAAAATACTGAATGCATGTGATGTTCCGGTAGGGTTTCGTCCTGGGGTCACTGACCGGAGTTATGTACTGTCTTAAAAAGGATAGATTACTCGCTTAAAATAATATTAAAAATTAGTGAAATTTAAATTCTGGGTACTTTTTTTTTTATGGCAACAGCTCACGTGCTGGCGTTCTGGAGTATGATTGTATAATTTATATTCTTTGAGTGTGTTTATTATTGGAAGTTCAGAATTGTTATTACATATTCTGTTTTGTTATGTAAATGTTATTTACATTGTGTTTTGTAAAAGAGTTCTGGATGGAAAGTATTATGTAAATGTGTGATGTGATGACGTCTGTAGAAGGCGAGATGGAAAGTCGTCGTGGTCAGAGGCTTGCTTCACTCTTTATATCGATTTCCACGGATCTTAGACATTTGGCCTTTTTGCTTGGCTTTGCTTTGCTTTTTGCCTTCCTGGGTTACCTGTGTGAGGTTTCCGGTGGCCTTAAGTGGCGAGGTTGACTGTTCCCGGCGAGGTCCTGATGGAACGATGAGAGCAGTGATATTAGCTTGAGTAATGGAACCTGGATGTGTTACTGCCGTATTACTCTCGAGGTATTGGAATCTGTTCTTCTGTTGGAGTCTTTATGGTTGGAACTATGATTCCTCAAGTGCTGTGCCTAGCTGGGACCGAGCTACGTTCCTGCTGAGAAATTGCTTTCTGTGGACTCTGGTTGTAAAGTTACTTTTGCTGTATGATGTCCTAAAAGTCACCTAGCCGTTAGGCCTTACTGGGTTCATCGATTGGATCTCTGCTGCACTATGCTGGAATTACTTGAATATGCTCTTCTGTGGGAGTTATGGATGGAACTATGATTCCTGAAGTGTTGTGCCTGGATTATGTTTGCAGGTTAGTTCTGCTACATGAACTTGTATCCCAACGAGGTTCCTGTGAGGATTTCCCGGATTGCGGTGCATCAGTTATGATTTGTATATATTTAATCATTTTTAATAGTTTACTGGCAGAGGATATTAATTATGATTAGAGAAACCTAGTATAGGACAAGAATTAGAAATCTGTGCATTTGTGATAGTAAATTTTATTGTTCTTATTGTGTTATTGTTAAACTTTACTGTTGCATAACTTGAAAGTGAGAACTTGATAGTATGTTGTAAATATTAAGTGCTTACCGAATTCCAGTTTTGTTAGATGATTTGTGCAATTATGTAGATGTAACTTGTTATTAACTCGATAGATGGTAAAGATGTCAAAGTGCTTGCTCATTTGTTCTGCAATAATGTTGAAATTGTTGTCTACAATAAATATTGCAATATTCCGAATTAATTTTTGATTACATAAAAAGTTACCAACTGGATTTTTGTGTATGAGTAATTTTTGAGTTGGTTATTTGGAGAGCCCATCTAACCGCATCCTACATCCTAGCCTGACTCAGACCCTTAAAAGACAAGTAAAAGCTATGTAAAAGCCGGGCAATAGAACCTCATTCGGAGGGGTGCGGTGGGGGCTAGGAGTGTTGCATGCAGACTGCATTTACATAAATACTGTATATATATAAAAAAAGCTTTAAGCACCATATCACAATAATAATAATAATGACAAATATAGAGCAGTTAAGAAATCAAACCCTTAATATATGGATGGCAATTATTACCTGAACCCAGTTTGGATTTGGGTTAGCTTGTGAAACACACCTCATTGCAGCTACCCTTTTAAAAAATGATGCCTTCCGATGAAATCCGATTTCAGTATATAACTGAGAAAGTGCATTAAACCTATGCATCTAAAAAAAATGTGAGAAAATATATGTGAGCATTTCAGAAAAATACACAACTACATAAAAATTACTTACACTTAAAAGAAATGAGACATTTCTCTTTCTTCTCCACTGTGCATGGGACAAAGTTCAAAATGAATGAGAAGAATTACCCTTCACTTCTGCTACATTAACTCCCCAGTCAGGCAGGATTGCTACTGCACACATCCCTTCTGCAATTACATTGTCAGTTCTAGCTAGTATCACCTAATTTTTTTAAAAACCTACACCTCAAATTGATTTCTCTATGAACATCTATCATGGTATGTATTCTTGTTTTCATAGTAGCTCGAAGACAATAACTCGTGCCCCACACACGCTTCATACCATTTCAACTTATGGCATGTCAGCATGAACTTGCTTCTCAGGCCTTCTCTGAAATTTCCATCTTGTTACTAGTTAATTTTTTTCTTTGAATTAAAATTTTACCTTTTTTAATAATGGTACTGTACTTCATCTTGGGCATTTTCATTTTAAAACATTTAGCTTCTTCTTAGTTTGTTTTGGAGTTTAACAACCACCACGAGCAACTCAGAGGAATATATATATATATATATATATATATATATATTGGGATGTAAGGTCAGGTGATGCGTAACATCACAGCCTCTCCTTGACAAATGTCAACCCCGCCTTCTCGTGGTGCATCCTGTTCCCACTAAAGGGGCTCTGACGACCGCCAATAGCGGTATAACTATACCATAGGGATTAGAGGAAATTCTATCCCACACTCACCAACCCACTTGGCCAGCGTGGTGAGTTATGGCCAAACCCCTCCAAAATGATTCCACAACTTAAATCTTGGCCCTCAGTCTCCGGCAGCTGGAATGTACCTGGCCAAGGCAGCGGCCAGTGCGACATGAAGGCAGAGGGTGCTAAGAATCCCCGGAGGACCGGACTAGGCTGCCATCTGATGCTGACCTTGGCTACGTACAATGGACGCTCCCTATCTTCTGATTCAAGGCTTCTTGAATTGGAAGAGGAACTAAAAAGGATCAAGTGGGACATCGTGGGGCTAAGTGAGGTAAGGAGAAAAGGAGAAGATCTCATCGAACTGAAAAGTGGACATCTCTTCTACTATCGTGGGACAGATACTGGCAGAACTAGTGGCGTTGGATTTATAATAAACAAGAAACTGAAGGATAAAGTTGTAGAAGTTGAAAGTTCCTCTGACAGAGCTGCACGACTTGTTATCCAACTCTCGAAAAGATACCAGGCTCAGATTATTCAAACTTATGCACCCACCACAAGTCATCCTGAAGAAGAAATTGAAGAATTTTATGAGGAAATTTGTCATCTAAATAATAAAGGTAAGCAGCACTTGAAAATAATTATGGGAGATTTCAATGCAAAAATAGGGCAACGGCAACAGAATGAAACTTCAGTAGGTAAATTCGGTCACGGCAACAGAAACCAGCGTGGAAATACTCTCGTTGAGTTTGCAGAGGCAGAAGGGTTTTTCATCTTGAACTCCTTCTTCAAGAAAAAGCCACACAGGAAATGGACATGGAGACATCCAAATGGGACGACAAGTGAAATTGATTTTATTATGTGTAACAAAAAATTCGTCATAGAAGACTGCAGTGTGCTAAACAAGTTCAACACAGGTAGTGACCATAGATTGGTGAGATGTAAGATGCACCTCAACACTAAACTTGAACGTGGCAAGCTCATAAGACAAACAAAATCTATTGACATAACCAACCTTAAAAAACACCATAATACCTTCAAGTTGGAACTGAAGAACAGGTTCTCTGCTTTAGAAGGCCTAACATCAGAAGAAGTGGACATCTCTGAAGTTAACAGAAAAGTAACCAAAGCTCTTATGGAAACAGCAACAAAATTAGCTGGGTCTAAGAACAAGTTGCATGTAAATAAATTATCAGGAAAAACGAAAATGTTGATGCAAAAAAGAAGAGAGATGAGGACAACTAAAGAAGATGTGACTTCCAAAGTGGAATATATAGAGCTATGCAAGACAGTACGAAAAAGTATCACTGAAGACGTAAGAAAATTCAACTGTGAACTAGTGAGGAAAGCAATTGAAAACAACCAAAGCATAAAGATAGCAAAGGGACATCTCAGTAAGGGAAGAAAACAGATTATGGCACTGAGAAAAGAAGATGGTTCTGTAACAAGAAATAGAGGCGAAATTTTGACAAGAGTGAAAGATTTCTACTCCAAATTATATGAAAGGGATGATACATGCACTCCAGACATCATGAACGATACCAGTACCAGAGTTCCTCCAGTCCTTCCAGCAGAAGTTGCACATGCAATCAAGAACATGAAGCGGGGAAAAGCTCCAGGAGAAGATGGAATTACTGTAGACATCATACAAGAAGCAAGTGGAGAAATCGAAACAGTACTCGCCCAAATTTTCACTCGATGCCTTAATGAAGGAAAGATTCCTGAGGATTGGAACACTGCTACAATGATCCTGCTACATAAGAAAGGTGACATTGAGGATCTCGGAAACTACAGACCTATCAGCCTCCTATCAGTAGTTTATAAAATCTTCACTAAAGTTCTTTCACACCGCTTGAAGGTAACACTGGACATGGCTCAACCGAGAGAACAAGCTGGATTCAGGAGTGGCTACAGCACAATAGATCATATCCACGTGCTGAGAGAACTAATTGAAAGGGCGAGGGAATATGAACTTCCATTGTGCATGGCTTTTATCGATTATGAAAAAGCCTTTGATTCGGTGAAACCATCAGCAGTTACAATGGCTCTGAAAACCTGCGGTATTGAAGATGCATACATTAATATTATTAATAACATCTATGAAAATGCAAGTGCAAAGATTAGGCTGTTTGAAAATACAACACACGTAAAAATTGGAAAGGGAGTGAGACAAGGTGACACCATATCTCCGAAGCTCTTTAATGCCACATTGGAGGGTGTTTTTCAGTTGCTGAGCTGGGAAAACAAGGGGATAAAGATTAATAGAGATTATCTAACCCACCTTCGTTTTGCTGATGACGTAGTCATTTTTGCAACAACCCCATCAGAGCTGCAGAGTATGATCCAGGAACTTGCTGACAAGAGTAAAGAAGTGGGATTAAAAATGAACTTTCAGAAGACAAAAGTGATGTTCAATGCTTTTACAAGAAATGAAGATTTATCGATTGATGGAGAAAAGCTGGGGATAACAGACACGTACGTTTATCTTGGACAGCAGATATCAAGTGAGGGTCACATTGATGAAGAAATTAATCGGCGTACAAAACTTGCCTGGAGAGCTTTTGGAAGAAACAGCATAATTTTCAAGAGCAATATGCCATTATGTCTTAAAAGAAAAGTGTTTGATCAATGCATCCTTCCAGTGCTTACGTATGGAGCAGAGACGTGGACCTTAACTAAAAGAGACATACAAAGGCTGCAGACAACTCAAAGTAGCATGGAGAGGTGCATGCTTGGTGTAACCAGGAGAGATAAGAAGAGAAACTCGTGGATCCGAAAAATGACAAGAGTGGAAGACATCATGATCAGAGTTAAATCCCTGAAATGGCAATGGGCTGGACATACTGCCAGAAGGACAGATCATCGATGGACAGCAGAAATTTTAGATTGGATTCCAAGGGACAGGAAAAGACCCAGAAGAAGACCACATGGGAGATGGGTGGATGAAATTCGAAAGTATGCAGGGGTGACATGGAGGAGACTGGCACAAGACAGACCGTTGTGGAGGAAACTTGGGGAGACCTTCGTCCAGCAGTGGATTGATAATGGTTGACAATGATGATGATGATGATATATATATATATATATATATATTAGCTGTCGCCCATCTGGTAAGGGACAGAGCCAGTGCCATCAGACAAACACACCACTAATTAAAGTCTGCCATATAACATATTATATGCTCAAATGAACCAGTTCTTCACACATGTCACTATTTAGGGTATCTTTTTTTTTTTTTTTTGCATCAAATGCTGATATCTACAGGTAGATTCAGTTCAGATATGAACTTTCAAAAATCTTTAAAAGGATAATGACATATGTGAAAAACAAGTACATGATAATAATGACATACATGAAAAACAGGTAGATTTGAGCACATAATATGTTATATGGTATACTTTTAATGGGTGTTGTGTTTGTCTAATGGCACTGGCACTATCCCTTCCCACAGACTAGTGGCCCTAACTTATGGAGAGGCAATTGCTTATAGCCTTCAGAGTTGCTCATGGTGGTCGTTTTTTGTACCAACAATATCTTTCTTTGCATCAAATGCTAATATGATGGGTAGATTTAGCTTACATATGAACTTTTAAAAAATCTTCAAATGTTGGTTTACTCGATTTTCCTGTTATTTACACAAACAATTTAAGCTAATATTTCCAACAGAGTGCTGAAATGTGTTCATCATTGATATTGTTCCACTGCAGTCCATTAAAATATTTCAGGCTTTGGAAGCAGAATGAAGGAAAAGGTAGATCAGTAAAACTTGTGCAAAGCAATGTAATTATAGGCAGCAGTTGTCAAAATCTTTGTACCATTAGAAAAATGTTCTTTTAAGAAATGAAATAGTTATTGATTTTCATTTATCATACTAATCTATTTTATGAAGAATTTTAGATTACTTAAATCAAAAAACTACCCATGCCTCACCCGAGACTCAAAACACAGGCCCACCTTGGATGAATGATCAGAAGCTAGTGACTCAGACCACTCGACCAAACATCTTATTATTGGCCATGTATATCAGAACTGTATAGCACTGTTGAACACACCACATGCTTTCCTCCAGTTATTCAATCCCACTTGCACTCTAACACTTCTGTCTACATTTTCCTTAAGCATGGATTCCAGAAGTTCAGACTTTTTTTATTTACGCATTCCTTGGATACACAAAGCGTTTTATTTTCTTCTCTTTTTTTTTTTTTCAGCATCAGATGTAAACCATTACTGTTCTACCTTCAAATGAGTTTCACCAACTTTTTACCTATTTCTCTACTATTTCTCACTCTTGGAACGGATCCCACCATCTTCTATAGACACTACTTCCCTCATTCCTACATCCAGTTTGATATATCGAATAACAATAGGATGGAGAATAACCTTTAGTACACTTCAGCCCTCACATCAAACTTCTTTAACTGTATCTTAGTGACATTGATATGTTCCTATAGCAGATGGTCAGAAACACAACATTCTTGTGTATCCAGCACTAACACATAGAATGTCAAATAATAAAACCAAACTGCAGCTGGATGACACAAAATATTTTACTTGAACAGTAACAAAAGTACAGGGTATAATACAAAAGCTGTTTGAATGTGCACAGCATAATATAAAATCTGTTGTGCAACTTGCCTTAATATGTTTCATGAGGAAATTCATTACACACATACACACAAAATCAACATGAACAAAATGATCCTTGACACCAACACTGGAAATGAACTCAGGATATCTCTGTTTTGACAATGTTTGTTCTCATATATGCCTGTAGCTTAGTTTTCCGGAAGGTAGAAATGGAAATTGTAAATACAAGTAACAAACACCATGTGCAAATTTCTAGCATGTCTTCTCTCTGTTATCTAACTGATTTTATCACACACACTCACAAAACAAGAAAATTTAACTGAAAATCAGAAGACCTGAAAAATGCATGAAAGAGATGGGTAAATGAAATTTGAGAGCAATGTTTGGACAATAAGAAAATTCTTTCATTGACTTTTTCAGCACAGCAACTTCTGGCCACTTGTGTCTTTGAGTTATCACCAACGTTTATTGTTATGCACCACGAAATCACAGTGATAACTCAAGTAGTCAGTCATTAAGAATGAAAAAATACCCTCAAGACAAAGTTCTGGAAAAAACTTTGGGACATCTTTTCCCAGCAGTTAATAGTTGCTGTAGAGGATGATATATTGTTTCATTCCTTCTCCTTTCATACTGTATGTATGTATATATGCTGTGCTCCAACATGCAATGGGAAATTACTTTCTATGTGAATTGTATTGCTTTCTACTGTAAAATCCCAATGTTTTTCCTATATTTGCTTAACACAGACGTCCAGAAGTTCAACAGAAATATTAGCCATCAGAATTAGTGTTATAAACCTCCCAAGAAATGAAATGGCATGATCAGATTTCCAGGGACTCCCTGGAAATCTGATCATGCCATTAGTGACTTCTTCTTGCCCCCACATATGGAAAAACTAACATTAAACCAGATATGTTTTTTCTTCTTTCTAAGAAAGCTGTGTTTTCAATCGCTGTGATTCCTAGTCAATAAATCAATCAAGCATACTAAATTGCAGATTAAAAACAGCTGCTGTAGTTCATAACGAAAATTTAGCCATGGTAGAATAACCCATTGGAACAGTGTTCTTTTGTACAATAAATAAACACAACAGCTAACTGGTACTGAAATTCAAAGAAACAATCTGTGATAGTGACAGAGAAACCCATTACACCAAAACTGTATATCAGATTATTTTGCATTAACATACACACATAGATAAACCATCTGCAATTTCTCCAATGTACTTATTCTTCTGAAAGAGATCTGAATTATAATAACCTGTTTTCCCAGGTGTCTTACACATCAAAAGTCTGCTGCCTGTGAAACCCAATCAACTGTTCTACATAACTGCAATCAATTAATGTTAACACCTATTGAATCTACTACTAGATTATGTGAAAATGGAATCAGTCAAAGCATCCAACACTGCATACTCACTTTATTACTGACCAGAGAAACAATATAGAAAAAAATGAAAAATGGCATGCTTCCAAATGTATTTCTCACTATTCTCATATCAGTCAACAGTTTCTAAATTTCACTAAGCAAACCATACATATTAAACAAAATAACATTAAAACGCAAATCTGCCACTTTTCAGGATATGAAATGTCACAAAAACAAACTGAAAAGAGACAGACAGGATAAATATATATAACTATGACACAAAACTGTGTTTAAACTCATATTTATTACTCTAAGTTAAACATTTCACATGTAGTGTTCTACTCAACTTTCCTGTAACCACAAAAATGTAAAGAGGTTATAAATACTTCTTAAATTAATGTTTATTTCTCCTTATAAATGAATTCAATAAATAAAAGAAGAAATGTAAACATAACTTTTTTAAAAGAGCTTGAACAGGATCTAGGATCTATGGAATCCATTCAATTTTTACAAGTTTTCAATGGCAAATGTGAAAGTAAAATCAAGTAATCATATAAAGGCTGTGTATGTATATGTACACATTTGTTTAGTTACATATAATTCATTTATATGCTTTTGATCATCATACTTTAAAATTTGAATTTAAGATTATTAAAAAAATACATGGTTCCTTGATTCATTAAATATGTAACCCAGAAGATAACAATTTTGAGATAATCGAGGCAGCATTGCTGTGTTTCTTCTTGGTGCAGTCAAAGTTGAACCTTGATTCCATCAGAGAAGGGTATGTTGTTTACTTTCTGTTTGGAAAAGAAACTGGTTGTGCATTTTACGACTCAAACACATGCACTATTTAAAAATTGATAAATCTCTGGGACCTAACTTCATGGCTATATATATTATAAATTTATGTTATACATTTTTTAAGGCCATTCCCTAGAAAAACGTACAACCAAGGTTCCACTGTATATAAACAAACAAGCAAACAAACAGACACACACACACACACAATCATGTTTATTAACCATTATCAATCTCCACTGATGGATGAAGGTCTCCTCAAGTTTCTTCCACCACTGTCTTGAGCCAGTCTCCACCATGTCATTCACGCATGATTTTGAATCTCATCCACCCATCTTTCATGTGGTCTTCTTCTGAGTCTTTTCCTGTCCCTTGGAATCCAGTCTAAAATTCTGGTTGCCCATCGGTGGTCCGTTCTTCTAGCAATATGTCCAGCCCGTTGTCATTTCAGCAATTTTACTCTGATCATGATGTCCTCCACTCCAGTCATTTATATATATTAGGGTGGACCAAATTATTCAACTTCTGAAATGTTTAAGTCTCACCCCTCAAAATTGTTCCAATTCAGGAAAAAATATCTGTAAAATTTTATTGCAATTGAATGATAATAACATGTGCCTCCAGCCATGCTTTTATAGGGACAGCTTTCATTTTCCTGCCACTTAGGCTCTTTTTCCTTCTTAAACTATCTCACTGTTAGCGTAATGCAAGATTCTTGGCAAGATGCCAAAAAAAAAGTTGTGAAGCTTCGATTGCAACAGCTGCACTTTAGCTTGTGGCAATAGTAGTTAAAATTTCATAATGCCAATGCAAGGGTACAATAAAATACTTGATGACTTGTACTATTCATTACTGCAAGAAAAACTCTGTGCTTTTAATGAATAATTAAACATTCCAAAAGATGATACCGTGCATTATTTGTGGAATGTTTGTTCATTACAATCCGAAATAAAATACAGGTTATGTACAGATAATGGCAGAAATATCAACAAATGAAAAACAAATAACAATCTCACTCCATTTTTTTTTTGGCTACAGTCTCCTTCTTTGCATCAGGATATCGACGTCAGTGACAACTTGCAATAGAAATTGTTTCTGGTCTTCATTTTTTGTTAGTATTTTATTGCAGTCCTCTATCAACTTAACCCCTCTTTCAGCTGTGTCACTGACCACCTTTAATTGATGCACAACAACTGAAGCTTTCTTAAACACTTCACTTTCAGGCCAGGAAGCTGGATCTGTATTGAGGAAATCTGTGTGAATATTAAATCTTTCAAAAAACTGTTTGCTGTCTTCTGAAACGAAGTCC
Source organism: Macrothele yani (assembly GCA_039090855.1). Lineage (NCBI taxonomy): Eukaryota > Metazoa > Arthropoda > Arachnida > Araneae > Macrothelidae > Macrothele > Macrothele yani. The sequence continues at coordinate 58,712,562 of CM076997.1, read as the reverse complement.
TCAATAGACTTATCTATCAGTCCTTGAATATCATCATTTTTTAGCATGATTTGCTTGACACCCTTTTCTTGAGTACCGTCTTTCCCTAGATTCCGTACCATTTTCATTTTAGTTCCAACAAATAACCCTTCATCGAAAAAAGCTAAAGCACAAGCTTCCGGGGATAAATACCATAAATGATTTTTGAATTTGTGAACTGTGATACGAGATACCTCTAGATCCACAGATTCATACTCAACGAGCTTTTTCATAAATTGTATGTCATGGCTGGGTGCCTAATTGGGCCAAAGGGGCTCTGAACCAAGCCTTAATATATATTCTTACAAGAAATATGCATATGTCAGAAATGCCTTTTTTTCCCTTAAAGGTAAGTTTAAATTCATCACGAAACAGAAATATTTTTAAGCAATAAATGGCTTTTGCCATCCATCGCGCGTGATGGTATGCTCCTGGAGCTCGAAAAGATATTTCTAGTGTGTTGTTTACAATGAAAATTTCTGCTAACTATAAAAATTCTTTATAATCGTCTCGAGGCTGTCGCATTTGTAGGTGCTGCATTATAACAGATCGGATTTCTGTTATGTTTGAACATAAACGTTTTCGAACATTTTCATCTTCTACACCAGACTTGAAATTTTGTTTATTAATTTTCGGCCATGCCTGTTAAAAGCGTTTGAAAATTTGCACATCTGGACCTGATGAAGAGGGCATTTTCAGCTGAAAAACACTTTTAAGTATGATTTCAAATATATGATGTCTGCAGGGAAGATATAAAAGATCTCTTTCCAACATCTGCTCTAAAATATTTGCCGCTCGCTTTAAGTAGCCGAGGTTGGATGCACTAGTGTCACAGCACAACGCTTTTACCTTGTTTGTAAACTCCCAATCAGTAAGTGTTTCATATACTGCTAAGGCTTGTTCTTTTCCAGTGGAGCCTTGCAACTGTGGTATCTGCAGTATTTGTTCTATATTTCCACTTGTAATTATGACCGGAAGGCGCTCAACCATCTGAGAACCGGTAACAGCTGGCAGTAATTTTCCATCATAATGAACGACAGCTGCTTGCAGATCAGTTTCTTTGAATCGTTCCTTTAATTTTTCTGCTCTCGCTTGACGTAAATGTTGCCTGCATCGTTGAATGGAAGATCTACTTATTGATAGTTCATGGACATCATGGCCTAATGCTTCAGCTGTGGCCATTAAAATGTGAACCGCATTCCTATCACTAACTTCGCATTTGTCAAAAGTGGCTACAATTTCTGAAGTTATAACATTACAAGTTCCATACATCTTTCTTTTCTTTTGCTGTGACATCCTGATTGAATCCGTAGAGCACGATGGAATTGGCTCTTTGTCTGGGATTGATTCTGCATTGCTACTACTTGAACATTGCAGTTCTATAACTTCTCTTGCTGTTTCAGCCTCTCCTATGCTTTGCTGTAACCTTTGAATTTCTTTGGATCGTCTTTCTCCTGCTCTTTTTTCCCGTTCAGCCAATTTTACATCAATACCACACAGAAAACCGGGCCACCTTTTTTTCCTTTGATTTATTAAAAACATCTTATCTTCTTCAATAGTTATCATTTCTAAGGCATTTTCATGGGCAATATCGAACAGATCATCCAACTTTGACACAAATAACTCTTCCCTTTTTTTGAATTTTACTAGATCTCTTTGCATTTTTCTGCAATGATCTCCAATTCTCGTAAACAGTTTCTAGTTTTTGAATGCAATGATACTGTTATCGTATTGGAATACGTGCTTTATTCCAGAAAATTAGCACCTCTTGGATTGTCAGCGTTGCACTTTCTTGAAGAGTTAATTGTACCTCACGCAGGTTAAAAAACATTACTCCCAGCACTAGTCTGTTGGATGGGAGCTTGCTTCCAACAATCTGGGGCATGTAATGTCCAATCAAATAAACCAAAGTGTCTTTCCTTAGGGAATGCTTTGAAAACATTATGTAGCAGAGAAAACTTAGCAAGTAGCACGGCAACAATATGTCTCAAAAAAGAATCAAATATTTTACTTGCCTCAGTAAATGCAAAACATAACGATGTATCTCAAACCGTGAAACTTTTTTGCATTGCAATGACCATATGGCGTTGAAGACGTAGTCTATAACAAACCAGTTACATTAAAGCTTTAATCAACTGGAATTTCCGAAACACAACTGAGATAACAATGCGTAGTAAAACGCTTACAGCTTGTTTTTTGGCATCTTGCCGAGAAAGTTCCATTTGGCCTTTGCGGGAAGCTAATGCATGCAGGAGACTCGGTGGATGGAAACGGAAGCTTGCGCTTTAATAGGCCCTCTGGAGGCACGTGTTTTTATTTTTCGAATGCAATGAAATTTTACAGGAATTACTTTTTCAGCAATGGAACAATTTTAGAGGGTGAGACAAATGATAATTAATAAAAAAAAAATTCCTATGCAAAGATGGGCTACCCTAAAATATATATATATAGGGACGTAAGGTCAGGTGATGCGTTACATCCCAGCCTCTCCTTGACAAATGTCAACCCCACCTTCTCGTGGTACATCCTGTTCCCACTAAAGGGGCTCTGACGACCGCCAATAGCGGTATAACTATACCATTGGGATTAGAGGAAATGCTATCCCACACTCACCAACCCGCTTGGCCAGTGTGGTGAGTTATGGCCAAACCCCTCCAAAATGATTCCACAACTTAAATCTTGGCCCTCAGTCTCCGGCAGCTGGAATGTACCTGGCCAAGGCAGCGGCCAGTACGACATGAAGGCAGAGGGTGCTAAGAATCCCCGGAGGACCGGACTAGGCTGCCATCTGATGCAGACCTTGGCTACGTATAACAGACGCTCCCTATCTTCTGATTCAAAGCTTCTTGAATTGGAAGAGGAACCACAAAGGATAAAGTGGGACATCGTCGGGCTAAGTGAGGTAAGGAGAAAAGGAGAAGATCTCATTGAACTGAAAACAAGACATCTCTTCTACTATCGTGGGACTGATACTGGCAGAACTAGTGGTGTTCGATTTATAATAAACAAGAAACTGAAGGATAAAGTTGTAGAAGTTGAAAGTTCCTCTGACAGAGCTGCACGACTCGTTATCCCACTCTCGAGAAGATACCAGGCTCAGATTATTCAAACTTATGCACCCACCACAAGTCATCCTGAAGAACAAATTGAAGAATTTTATGAGGAAATTCGTCATCTAAATAATAAAGGTAAGCAGCACTTGAAGATAATTATGGGAGGTTTCAATGCAAAAATAGGGCAACGGCAGCAGAATGAAACTTCAGTAGGTAAATTCGGTCACAGCAACAGAAACCAGCGTGCAAATACTCTCGTAGAGTTTGCAGAGGCAGAAGGGTTTTTCATCTTGAACTCCTTTTTCAAGAAAAAGCCACACAGGAAATGGACATGGAGACATCCAAATGGAATGACAAGTGAAATTGATTTTATTATGTGTAACAAAAAATTCTTCACAGAAGACTGCAGTGTGCTAAAGAAGTTCAACACAGGTATAGACCATAGATTGGTGAGATGTAAGATGCACCTCAACACTAAACTCGGACGTGGCAAGCTCATAAGACAAACAAAATGTATTGACATAACCAACCTTAAAAAACAACATAATACTTTCAAGTTGGAACTGAAGAACAGATTCTCTGCTTTAGAAGGCCTGACATCGGAAGAAGCGGATATTTCTGAAGTTAACAGAAAAGCAACCAAAACTCTTATGGAAACAGAAACAAAATTAGCTGGGTCTAAGAACAAGTTGCATGTGAACAAATTATCACGAAAAACCAACATGTTGATGCAAAAAAGAAGAGAGATGAGGACAACTAAAGAAGATGTGACTTCCAAAGTGGAATATATAGAGCTATGCAAGACAGTACGGAAAAGTATCACTGAAGACGTAAGGAAATTCAACTGTGAACTAGTAAAGAAAGCAATTGAAAACAACCAAAGCCTAAAGATAGCAAAGGGACATCTCAGTAAGGGAAGAAAACAGATTATGGCACTGAGAAAATAAGATGGTTCTGCAAAAAGAAAGAGGCGAAATTTTGACAAGAGTGAAAGGTTTCTACTCCAAATTATATGAAAGGGATGATACATGTACTCCAGACATCATGAAAGGTACCCGTACCAGAGTTCTTCCAGTCCTTCCAGCAGAAGTTGCACATGCAATCAAGAACATGAAGCGGAGAAAAGCTCCAGGAGAAAATGGAATTACTGTAGACATCATACAAGAAGCAAGTGGAGAAATCGAAACAGTACTCGCCCAAATTTTCACTCGATGCTTTAATGAAGGGAAGATTCCTGAGGATTGGAACAACGCTACAATGATCCTGCTACATAAAAAAAGGTGACATTGAGGATCTCGGGAACTACAGACCTATCAGCCTCCTATCAGTGGTTTATAAAATCTTCACTAAAGTTCTTTCACACCGCTTGAAGGTGACACTGGACATGGCTCAACCGAGAGAACAAGCTGGATTCAGGAGTGGCTACAGCACAATAGATCATATCCGCGTACTGAGAGAACTAATTGAAAGAGCGAGGGAATATGAACTTCCATTGTGCATGGCTTTTATCGATTATGAAAAAGCCTTCGATTCGGTGAAACCATCAGCAGTTACAATGGCTCTGAAATCCTGCGGTATTGAAGATGCATACATTAATATTATTAATAACATCTATGAAAATGCAAGTGCAAAGATTCGGCTGTTTGAAAATACAACACACATAAAAATTGGAAAAGGAGTGAGATAAGATGACACCATATCTCCGAAGCTCTTTAATGCCACGTTGGAAAATGTCTTTCAATCACTGAACTGGGAAAACAAAGGGATAAAGATTAATGGAGATTATCTAACCCACCTTCGTTTTGCTGATGACGTAGTCATTTTTGCAACTACCCCATCAGAGCTGCAGAGTATGATCCAGGAACTTGCTGACAAGAGTAAATAAGTGGGATTAAAAATGAACTTTCAGAAGACAAAAGTGATGTTCAATGCTTTTACAAGAAATGAAGATTTATCGATTGATGGAGAAAAGCTGGAGATAACAGACACGTACGTTTATGTTGGACAGCAGATAGCAAGTGAGGGTCACATTGATGAAGAAATTAATCGGCGTACAAAACTTGCCTGGAGAGCTTTTGGAAGAAACAGCATAATTTGCAAGAGCAATATGCCATTATGTCTTAAAAGAAAAGTGTTTGATCAATGCATCCTTCCAGTGCTTACGTATGGTGCAGAGACGTGGACCTTAACTAAAAGAGACATACAAAGGCTGCAGACAACTCAAAGTAGCATGGAGAGGTGCATGCTTGGTGTAACCAGGAGAGATAAGAAGAGGAACTTGTGGATCCGAAAAATGACAAGAGTGGAAGACATCATGATCAGAGTTAAATCCCTGAAATGGCAATGGGCTGGACATTCTGCCAGAAGGACAGACCATCGATGGACAGCCGAAATTTTAGATTGGATTCCAAGGGACAGGAAAAGACCCAGAAGAAGACCACATGGGAGATGGGTGGATGAAATTAGAAAGTATGCGGAAGTGAGATGGAGGAGACTGGCACAAGACAGACCGTTGTGGAGGAAACTTCGAGAGACCTTCGTCCAGCAGTGGATTGATAATGGTTGACAATGATGATATATATATATATTTGGACACTACAGTACAATTAAGAGAGTCCTGAATTTGCTTCTGAAATGAGTAAAAATTTTCTAATATGTTGAAATTTTAATTAAGACAAAATTAAAAATTTGAAATGGCCAATGGAACAAGCATTATATAAAAATGCTCCAACACAATTCCTGTATAAAATTAAACACTGTACTAAATTTTCAGGAAAATCAACTTGCAACATTTTTTGGACTCTCATTAGAAAACAACTAAAATGTTCCTGTAATTGAAAAAAATTCTAATGAAATATAAAAAGGAAAATTAAGAAATTAAGTTCATAAAAAATAGCCCTGCATTCACTGGAGGGGGAGGGATATACCACAAAGTGCTGGACATCATAAAAAAATTCTACATCAGACTGGCATTGAGACTACATAATAAAATTAGAAAATTTACCACTGACATAAAACAAAGTGAAGAAAATATCCTTTTGCAAGAAGTAATTTACTGTGTGAAATGTAACTGTGCTCTTAATTATATAGGTGAGACAGAAAGGTAAATTTTAAAACATTCATGCAGCAGAAAATACATATACAAAAGAAGGAAAGTTTACCAAAACAGGTTAAACAAAAAAATTAACATGTAAAATAAAATGGAAATCCTTCCTAACTACCTACCTCCAGCAATTTGCCATTTATGTTATTAAGTTGCAAATTAAAAAACAAACATTTTATTTCAACTAAAGAATGTATAAACACAATTTCTTATTAAACATTATATTTTTTTTTAAATACATCATAGTCAACCTTATCACAGGAAGCCTAACAATTAACAAAACATAGATCAATAAACTTAATTATGAACAAAATCAAGAAACAAATTTTTAATGATAAAGTATTTTGTGTGTACCTTTTCTTCATCTGTTTGCTGTAAGGTTGTGAAGACAACATTTTGGAGGAACTCTGAAGCATCTAGATATTTCTACAGAGCAAAAACAATTTTCATTATGGACAAATGGCAAATTTTTTTTTTTTTTTTTTTTTTTTTTTTTTTTTTTTTTTGAAATGAGAGTACAATGAGGATAAGAATCCACAACAAACATAACAGAAGAACCACAAAATACATGTTACACAAATTACAGATGGGTTAAGCAATATGAGTTAAGCAGAACACCACAAGGCAGAAAAGCAAACACTGCAGAGATCTCAAGCAAAGGGGTTTGTAAAGCTATAAAGTCTCTGCAACATGGTAAGACCCCTGAAGTAGATGACACAACAGTTTCGATGTCAAAGTATGATTGTGGCAGTGTTACTGATCGGTTAATTGAAATTTGACAATTGTGTTGGGAGTTTAAAAGTTATTCTTCAGGATTTCAGGGATGCTATCATTGTTCCTTTGCATTAGGGGAAAACTTTATAATGCTAAGTGGAAGAACTATTGTAGAAACAGCTGTAAGGAAAAGCAAAAGTGTGTAAGGAAAAGTGTTTGTCTGGAAAGATGATTCATAGATAAGGTGTAGGGCTTGAAATTGTGTATGTGACACAAGAGTGCTTTTGTGCCTGGTAAGAGCTGTACCAGGTAAATTTTTTGCAGTACACATGATTAAAACGTTTTCTTCTTTATTATATTTGCACTTTTAAGGTATTAACCTCTTGCAAAGTGCGCATAGTTTACGTGCAATTCATATATGAAAAAACCATGAGGAATAACCACTCACTCACCATAAAGATCATGGTAACCTAAAATGACCACACACTTCCAACACGTCATTCATCGTGATGTAACTGGGCTTCCACAGGTTTACAGACTTTTTGCTCACGCTTCTTATTTTCGGGTGTGAAACATCGTTTTTGTTTTTTTCCTTTGCCTTATAAGATGTTACTATAATGCTTGTCAATTCGATAAAAATCACACATACAACTCATTCATACAATTCAAGTAAAAACTATGTACATAAACCTTACATTCACAGGCGATTAAACCTTGGTCAACTCTAATTATGGAACTCCTCCTTCTGTTTCACAACCTCTGCTACTCCCACTACAAGTGTCACACCCATTCAGCCCCGCACATCCAATCCTCTAGTACTTTCGACAGGTCCCTGTCATCTTCAGGAGGCAGGTGTGTCTCACCCGCCCACCACAGCTCAAGTGAGCAGAGCCATCGAGGCCTGGGCTCCAGTCGCTATCTCTGAATCGTTGTGTCTCTGGCGCCATCTATTGTCCCTGCTGCTCTTTTTTCCCTCTTTCTTTTTACGCTGCTGTTCAATTTTTATTAAGGCTTTCCATTGTTCGTTTAGGTTACTTGGCTCATTAATGTTGCATAATCTTGATCTGTTTTTTTCAATTAACACTGATTCTGCAATTCTTAACTGCTTTTCGTTTTTACAGCTCTTAATAATTTTAATATCTTCAAACCTTGGACATTTTTGATTTTCCATACAGTATTGGGTCAATGCTGTCTTAGCCTCTTTTTTATTCCAATTATTAATATGCTGGTTCAATCTATACTTTAATTTATTCTTGGTGCTGCCTATATATGACACAGGTGGTTGCTGGTTTATTAGGATTTCATAAATTCCTGCTCTATCTAATTGGCTAATTTTTTCATTTTTAATCACTAAATTTTTTACAGTAAATACCTGATTTCCTACCTGTATGCCATACTTGCCACAAACTTTATTAATTTCTGCTGAAACATTTTCTATATATGGTATTGCTCCCACATATTTTACAAGTTTTTTTATCAGTCTTGACCTTATTGTAACCTTGAGTTACTTCATAAATCCATTTTTTAATACCTGTTTAGGGTATCCAAAAGCATATGCAATTTTTTCAATATATTCAATTTCTTCCTTTCTATACTGTTCAATTGATGAATGTGTTAAACTTCTTTTAATTAGTGTTTTAACACTATTTCTTTTATGTGTTAATGGATGTGATGACTGAAATGGTATAAGTACTGGGATATATGAAGATTTTCTATGCACTCTGAATTGTATATTCTCCTCTGTTTTAATAATCAAAACGTCCAAAAATGCCAAAGTATTGTCATGTTCTTGTTCTACTGTCAGTTCAATAGATGGATAAATTTCACTATACTTTTTTGTCAAGTCCTCAAGTTCATCATTTTTTAGCTTTCTTCTGTTGGCAAGGAATTTTCTGCTGCATTTGTAAACATGGACATAGCTAATGAGAGAGTAAATAGGGAACTTCTGTACTTCTGAGGATTTGAAAAATTATGCTATAAGTGAGATTTTATTAGTGTATGAAAGCTATGTATAAATGTGTGTGTGTGCGTGAATTCGTTTTATCATGTTGTTTTTCCATTGTTGCAGAAATCAGACATAGCTGTGTAACCTATCTACAGCTGTCCAATATAGCAAGCATCAAAAACATACATACATACATACATACATACATACATACATACATACATACATACATACATACATACATACATACATACATACATACATACATACATACATACATACATACATACATACATACATACATACATACATACATACATACATACATACATACATACATACATACATACATACATACATACATACATACATACATACATACATACATACATACATACATACATACATACATACATACATACATACATACATACATACATACATACATACATACATACATACATACATACATACATACATACATACATACATACATACATACATACATACATACATACATACATACATACATACATACATACATACATACATACATACATACATACATATCACTAAGCTGTTCTCTGAGATTCAGAGGTTAGCTCCAAAAAAAATACAAACTTCCAGATATTTTTACCTATTGTTGTCGTATCAAACTTCTCCATTTACATCAATCTCGACACAGAACTCGTGCTTCACTGATATTCATTACATGCCGCACACAAGATCTTTTATACTTCATACTCATAATCCTTTTCTCATGCAGACACTCCTGAATCTGATCCACCCATGTCTTCCGTGGCCTTCCTCTGCCTTTCCTTCCTGCCACTTGGGCTGAAAAGATTTTCTTAGTAAGCATTTCATCACTAATTCTTTCAACATGGCCAAACCACCGAAGCATATTGGTCTCCACCTTGCTAACAACATTTTGCTTCACATCACACAACTGCAATACATCTTCATTCCTCACACAATCAGATCGTGTCTTGCCACAAACCCCACGTAAGTAACGCATTTCTCCAGCACACAAACGACTCCTATGTTTCTTCTGCAGTACCCAGGTTTCACTGCCACACATCAGAGTAAGCACAATTACAGTTTCATACACAGCCATGCGGGACTCTCTAGAGAACCCATCATTCCTGTGAAAACCTCCCAGAGCAGCTATGACTTTCAAAGAATAATTCACTCGCCTACTGATTTCACCATCCAACTTGCTCTCTCTGTCAAACATACTTCCTAAATACACAAACTCACTCAACTGGTCAATCACAGTGCCATTTATACTTACATTACATTCAGTGCTACCAGTTCCTCTCTCAAACACCATAACTTTGGTTTTTCCCTTATTTATACTCAGTTTGAATTTCATGCAAACTTCGTGCATCCGAGTCAACATACTTGGCAACTCACTTTTGCTCTCTGCCAACACGACAGTGTCATCAGCATACAGCAATCTGCAAACTCTGATATCACCAAGACATAAACCACTATTATCTATTTTGGCATCACGCATGCATGCGTCCATAAATATATTAAACAGCCATGGTGACATTACACAACCTTGTCTAACTCCTGCACCAACGGAAAACCATTTTGATAAAACACCATTCACTCGTACACAAGCTCTACTACCAGCATACATGGCTTTTACACTATTAAGTAGATTGCCAGTAACACCATATTCATTCAATACCTTCCACAAAAGTGTCTTATTCACTCGGTCTGAAGCTTTCTCTAAATCTATGAAGGCAGTAAAAACTTTCTTCCCAACAGCCAGATACTTTTCAATCATTGTACATAATGCAAAAATCTGGTTAGTGCAGCCTTTACCAGGCATAAAACCACTCTGAACATCCCACACTTTCAATGATGTAAGACCCCGTACTTTTTCAATAACAACCTTACCAAACACTTTCCCTGGCACACTCAGTAGGCTAATACCACGATAGTTTTTGCATTCAGTCTGATCACCTTTTCCCTTATACAAGGGAACAATAATAGCATCCTTCCAATCCCGAGGGACCATCCCTAACTCCCAGCACAACTGGCAAATTTCAGTTAACCAGTCAATTATAGAGTCACCACCATATTTCAACATTTCTGCAGTTATACCATCAACTCCTGGAGCCTTACCATTCTGAAGAGATTTTACAGCTTTACACACTTCTCTTGAGATCCCTCCTGTGCTTTCATCCCTCATTGTGACATCATCTGCACCTGTCTCAGAATCATCTTTGCTTTCCTGATCTAATAACTCACAGAAGTATTCACCCCATCTGTCACTTAACTCATTGGGCTCCCATATCATTTCCCCAATCTCATTCTTCACACAACTTACAACTTTGTTTCCCCTATTTTTCCTGAGTCTCATGTACTTCCAGAAGGACTTTCTATCCTTTAAAAAAGCCAGTTCATGCCTTTCCACTTTCTCCTTCCTATCTTTTGCCTTACTGTGGCGAACCAGCTTAGCAGCTTCACGCTTCTTACAGCGATATTCATCCACAGAGACTCTACCTTGCAACATCCCCAAATAGGCTTCCTTCTTTCTCTTTACTGCCTCTTCAATCTCACTATTCCACCAAGCATCACCTCTATTGTTACCCACTATTGTGGTGCCACAGACCTCTTTAGCAGCAGTGACAACACAGTTCTTAAAACATTCCCACTTCTTTTCTATACCCCTCTCACAAGATTTCAGCTCCTTCAGTCGTTCTCTGAGTAAGTCAGAATAACACTGATGATCTTCAAGGAGCCTATCAACCTTTATTCTTTCTATCCTGGGTCTCTTCCTATTAATTTTCCTCCAACCAACATTAAGTTCCACTCGTGACACTACCAAGTAATGATCAGAACCAACATCTGCACCTCTCATCACACGGGTGTCAACAACTAAGTGTTTCAAATGCTGATTGTACACAACAAAATCTATCACACTCTTTTGACCAAGAGTACGATTTTCCCAAGTATATGTGTGGATGTAAGGTCAAGTGATGCGTAACATCACAGCCTCTCCTTGACAAATGTCAACCCCGCCTTCTCGTGGTGCATCCTGTTCCCACTAAAGGGGCTCTGACGACCGCCCATAGCGGTATAACTATACCATCGGGATTAGAGGAAATTCTATCCCACACTCACCAACCCGCTTGGCCAGCGTGGTGAGTTATGGCCAAACCCCTCCAAAATGATTCCACAACTTAAATCTTGGCCCTCAGTCTCCGGCAGCTGGAATGTACCTGGCCAAGGCAGCGGCCAGTGCGACATGAAGGCAGAGGGTGCTAAGAATCCCCGGAGGACCGGACTAGGCTGCCATCTGATGCTGACCTTGGCAACGTACAATGGACGCTCCCTATCTTCTGATTCAAGGCTTCTTGAATTGGAAGAGGAATTACAAAGGATCAAGTGGGACATCGTGGGGCTAAGTGAGGTAAGGAGAAAAGGAGAAGATCTCATGGAACTGAAAAGTGGACATCTCTTCTACTATCGTGGGACAGATACTGGCAGAACTAGTGGTGTTGGATTTATAATAAACAAGAAACTGAAGGATAAAGTTGTAGAAGTTGAAAGTTCCTCTGACAGAGCTGCACGACTTGTTATCCAACTCTCGAAAAGATACCAGGCTCAGATTATTCAAACTTATGCACCCACCACAAGTCATCCTGAAGAAGAAATTGAAGAATTTTATGAGGAAATTTGTCATCTAAATAATAAAGGTAAGCAGCACTTGAAAATAATTATGGGAGATTTCAATGCAAAAATAGGGCAACGGCAACAGAATGAAACTTCAGTAGGTAAATTCGGTCACGGCAACAGAAACCAGCGTGGAAATACTCTCGTTGAGTTTGCAGAGGCAGAAGGGTTTTTCATCTTGAACTCCTTCTTCAAGAAAAAGCCACACAGGAAATGGACATGGAGACATCCAAATGGGACGACAAATGAAATTGATTTTATTATGTGTAACAAAAAATTCGTCATAGAAGACTGCAGTGTGCTAAACAAGTTCAACACAGGTAGTGACCATAGATTGGTGAGATGTAAGATGCACCTCAACGCTAAACTTGAACGTGGCAAGCTCATAAGACAAACAAAGTCTATTGACATAACCAACCTCAAAAAACACCATAATACCTTCAAGTTAGAACTGAAGAACAGGTTCTCTGCTTTAGAAGGCCTAACATCGGAAGAAGTGGACATCTCTGAAGTTAACAGAAAAGTAACCAAAGCTCTTATGGAAACAGCAACAAAATTAGCTGGGTCTAAGAACAAGTTGCATGTGAACAAATTATCAGGAAAAACCAAAATGTTGATGCAAAAAAGAAGAGAGATGAGGACAACTAAAGAAGATGTGACTTCCAAAGTGGAATATATAGAACTATGCAAGACAGTAAGAAAAAGTATCACTGAAGACGTAAGGAAATTCAACTGTGAACTAGTGAGGAAAGCAATTGAAAACAACCAAAGCCTAAAGATAGCAAAGGGACATCTCAGTAAGGGAAGAAAACAGATTATGGCACTGAGAAAAGAAGATGGTTCTGTAACAAGAAATAGAGGCGAAATTTTGACAAGAGTGAAAGATTTCTACTCCAAATTATATGAAAGGGATGATATATGCACTCCAGACATCATGAAAGATACCAGTACCAGAGTTCCTCCAGTCCTTCCAGCAGAAGTTGCACATGCAATCAAGAACATGAAGCGAGGAAAAGCTCCAGGAGAAGATGGAATTACTGTAGACATCATACAAGAAGCAAGTGGAGAAATCGAAACAGTACTCGCCCAAATTTTCACTCGATGCCTTAATGAAGGAAAGATTCCTGAGGATTGGAACACCGCTACAATGATCCTGCTACATAAGAAAGGTGACATTGAGGATCTCGGAAACTACAGACCTATCAGCCTCCTATCAGTAGTTTATAAAATCTTCACTAAAGTTCTTTCACACCGCTTGAAGGTAACACTGGACATGGCTCAACCGAGAGAACAAGCTGGATTCAGGAGTGGCTACAGCACAATAGATCATATCCACGTGCTGAGAGAACTAATTGAAAGAGCGAGGGAATATGAACTTCCATTGTGCATGGCTTTTATCGATTATGAAAAAGCCTTTGATTCGGTGAAACCATCAGCAGTAACAATGGCTCTGAAAACCTGCGGTATTGAAGATGCATACATTAATATTATTAATAACATCTATGAAAATGCAAGTGCAAAGATTAGGCTGTTTGAAAATACAACACACGTAAAAATTGGAAAGGGAGTGAGACAAGGTGACAACATATCTCCGAAGCTCTTTAATGCCACATTGGAGGGTGTTTTTCAGTCGCTGAGCTGGGAAAACAAGGGGATAAAGATTAATGGAGATTATCTAACCCACCTTCGTTTTGCTGATGACGTAGTCATTTTTGCAACTACCCCATCAGAGCTGCAGAGTATGATCCAGGAACTTGCTGACAAGAGTAAAGAAGTGGGATTAAAAATGAACTTTCAGAAGACAAAAGTGATGTTCAATGCTTTTACACGAAATGAAGATTTATCGATTGATGGAGAAAAGCTGGAGATAACAGACACGTACGTTTATCTTGGACAGCAGATATCAAGTGAGGGTCACATTGATGAAGAAATTAATCGGCGTACAAAACTTGCCTGGAGAGCTTTTGGAAGAAACAGCATAATTTTCAAGAGCAATATGCCATTATGTCTTAAAAGAAAAGTGTTTGATCAATGCATCCTTCCAGTGCTTACGTATGGTGCAGAGACGTGGACCTTAACTAAAAGAGACATACAAAGGCTGCAGACAACTCAAAGAAGCATGGAGAGGTGCATGCTTGGTGTAACCAGGAGAGATAAGAAGAGGAACTCGTGGATCCGAAAAATGACTAGAGTGGAAGACATCATGATCAGAGTTAAATCCCTGAAATGGCAATGGGCTGGACATACTGCCAGAAGGACAGATCATCGATGGACAGCCGAAATTTTAGATTGGATTCCAAGGGACAGGAAAAGACCCAGAAGAAGACCACATGGGAGATGGGTGGATGAAATTCGAAAGTATGCAGGGGTGACATGGAGGAGACTGGCACAAGACAGACCGTTGTGGAGGAAACTTGGGGAGACCTTCGTCCAGCAGTGGATTGATAATGGTTGACAATGATGATGATGATGATGTGTGGATATACTTGTGGTTGAAAAACATATTAGATGCACACAAACCATTCACATTGCAGAGTTCAATTAATCTTTCACCATTATCATTCACACAAGGATCATTAAACTTACACAGAACATTGTCAGAAATTGCATTCTGCACACCTACTGTAGCATTGAAATCCCCTGCTATAATAACTTTTTCTTTAGCACCAAACTGGCTCAAAACAGCTTTTAGCTCATTCCAGAAATCTTCTTTCTTATCAGAAGGTTCCGAGTCACAAGGAGCATACACTACGACAATTACAATTCTTTGAAGTTTCACTTTCAAACGTATCCAGAGAATTCTCTCACTTATGCAACTATAGTGAATCAAGTTGTTCTTCATCTTTTCACTTAAAATCACACCTACACCAGCCTGTCCTCTCAGATTATCCAATACTCCAGACCACACACTCACCGTGCCATTCACTTCTTCTACCCCGATTTCCTTCTTTTTTGGTTTCACTTACACACAGCACATCCAGTCTATACTTATTCATCTCCTCAATCACCTCACTCATCTTGCCATTTATACCTCTAGTATTCCATACACCAATCTTACATTCACTCAGCCGAGATCTCTTTCTCATACGCCGTTTAGAAAGTCCAGGTCGATTCCGTGGTGGACCGTCTTTCTCAAGTGTGGTAGGTCCACCGTATCCCACACTTGAGTCATTCTTAATATTTCTTTTTGTCTTTTTAATCAGGTAAGTACATCAGTGTGGGGGATTAGACCACAGCTGAGGGTTCCAGTTGGTCATTCAACCTAAGGATTCTGGAACAAAACCCAGTGAGTTGGGGTCTTTTCGCCAATGTCACACAGAACTAGCTTGCACCTCTCCACGATTCACAGAGGCCCTAGTTGTTGTTGTGTGTGCCAATGAAAAATCCTGTATATGCATACTGTTGTATGCTGGTGGCATAATCCTATGGTCTGAGATAAAAGTGAGTTGCAAAGCTTGTTGTCCAAGATAAACAAAGTATGTAACATTTGAACTGGATATATGAGTAAAAAAATAGAAAACCGAAGTTGTGATTTTTGAGTCAGGGACTGGTAGTGCTGAATGCAAGAACTTTTTGAGTGGCACAGAATTAGACCAAGTGAATAAGTTTTTTCATTTATGAAATGAGTTTGGCACAGAAAACAGATTAGATAGTGAAATTAGTTGGTGGGTGAATTCAGCTGTGAAAGTTATGAGTGCTTCCAGAAGATTTCACAGGAGTGATGGGTGTGTCAGAACATAAAAGTCAGGAATGGTTGTTTACAAAAATAACTGTTCCTACTACAGTATACAGGAATGGAGTCTAGGTATTGCAGAATAAAAACAAGAACCGCTTGTGTGTTAGAAAGATGCCCTACTTTGGTTTGTGGCAAAACTGATTCTAATCATGGGTGGAATGAAGATGTGTTTCAATTATGTAATGTGAAGGAAACTGTACTCAATAAGCATGCAGCAGATTAAAATGACTGCTAGGGAAAAAATGGGAAGATCTGATTTGAAAATGCCTGAAAGAGAGAAAGATAATTAGTATGAAGCATAAAATATTAAATGTGAGATATATGACAGGTGTGTTTTTCTTGTGTATGTCATGTGATGGATGTCAGTGAAGATCAAATTGTGTGTCAAAATCGCTGTAAATGGAGAAGTTTGATACGGCAACACTAAGTAAATAATCAGTGAGAAATATATCTGGTGGTTTGTATTTCTTTGTGGAACTAACCTCTGAATCTCTGTGAACAAAAGAAAGATAATGAAAGAAAAAAAGATAATTAGTACGAAGCACAAAATATTAAATGTGAGATGTACACTGGCGTGCAAAAATTAAGGACGAGGTGGTTTTTCGAATGTAACGTCGTGCAGAAGTCCACATCGACTCAAATCATACCATAAGATCCCCAAGATGAAAGAATATGGGACAAGTGAACAAAACCATCAAAACAAGGAATCCAAAGGATACAAAGGCACTTTACTGAAAAGGTAGCTTTGAGAACAACTGGGCAGAAGACAGAAACGTCCATGTGACAGGCGGCTGCCAAGAAAAATCCAGTCTTTAGTAGGGGATATGATCACCCCTGACTGTGTTGCAAGATTTACAACGTCTGTCCATGCTGAGGACGAGGTTGTCAAGGAGCTGTTGAGGCATCGCGGCCCATTCCTCTTGTAGTGCCAATCGCAGCTGCTGAATCGTTGCTGGTGGCTGGTGACGTGCTGCCAAGCGTTTCCCGAGAAGGTCCCACATGTGTTCGATTGGATTTAGGTCCGGGGACCTTGCGGGCCAATGCATGCATTGAATATCTTCACTCTCCAACAGCTCTGCGACAGCCACTGTATGATGAGGTGTAGCGCTGTCGTCCATGAAGAGGAACTCAGGACCCACATCACCTCTAAACAGACGCACGTGAGGCAGGAGAACCTTGGTACAATAGCGGACACCAGTGACAACCTCCTTGGAAGATGTGAAGGTCAGTACGGCTACCAAGCATGATACCGCCCCAAACGAGAACTCCGCCACCTCCAAACCGGTGCCTTTCGATGATGCTGGAGGTGTGATTGCGTGTTCCCTGCTCTCTCTAGATGAGTATACGTCCAGAATCGCTCGTCAGACTAAATCGGCTCTCATCCATAAAGAGAACTCGACCCCATTGCTGATGTGTCCAGTTCTTGTGTTCCTGGCACCACAGAAACAGCCGTCACCGATTAGCAGGCGTTAATGGCACACACCGTACTGGTCGTCGTGCAAATAGACCACCTTTGTGCAGCCTCCTGTCAACAGTAAAACGCGATAACGGATATCCAGTTGTCTGTTGCATGTGCCTTGCGATTTCTCCCGCTGTCTGCCGTCTGTCTCTTCACCTGTAGGACAATATACCGGTCGTCCGCCGCCGTGGTTGCTCATGGACGACCACTGCTAAACTCTCGGGCAGCTGTTCCTGTCGTTTGAAATGCCCTCCAAGCTCGTGAAACGATGCTGAGAGCGATCCCGAACTCCTCGGCCACACTGGTCACACTTCGACCTTCTCCCAACTTCCCAATGACGCTACCTCGGGTAAAGTCATCCAGATGTCGTTTACTGGATTGCCTGTTGGCCATATCACATGGTGGCAGCAACTCGACGTCATTCAAACCGATGTACACCATGCAATAGCTTTCACCGAATTGCTGAGCGTACACCGCCCGTGTGCTTTATGCTTTATACCCTTCCAACCCCCCCCGTCATGCTGCATATATGCGCATGCCCTACCGTACCGGAACCTAGTCTATCTCCTGAGTGGTCTTTCGGTCCGTTCTGCCTGCTTGTTCCGTTGTTATGCTAATTTCTCCTCTTCGTCCTTAATTTTTGCACACCAGTGTATGACAGGTGGGGGGTTTTGTTTGTGTCTACGTTGTGTGATGGATGTCAGTAAAGCCCAAGTTCTGTGTCAAGATCATTGTAAATGGAGAAGTTTGATAAGGCAACAATAAGTAAATCAGTTAAAAGTTTAGCTGGTAGTTTGTATTTCTTTGTGGAGCTAACCTCTGAATCTCAGAGAACAAAAGAAAGATAATCAAAAAGAGAAAGATAATTAGTATGAAGCACAAAATATTAAATGCAAGATGTATGGCAGGTGGGAGGAGCTAACCTGTGAGTATCAGAGAACAGATTAGTCATGTATTAATAGGACCAAAGAAATCCTGACTGTGAAGAAAAGAATAAAATTATAGTTGAACAAGGCCAATAACACAATTTAAATATAGCAAGAACTTACTAGCGGGTGATCTTAGTGAGAGATGGGTTTGCCTCCACGGGGCGCTCCATGGGAACAATGGCACACATAATAGCAACAAGGGCCTCTGTGAATCTTGGAGAGGTGCCAGCTAGTTCTGTGTGACATTGGCAAAAAGACCCCAACTCATTGGGTTTTGTTCCAGAATCCTTAGGTTGAATGACCAACTGGAACCATCAGCTGTGGGCTAATCCCCCACACTGATGTTCTTATCTGATTAAAAAAGACACAAAGAAATATTAAAAATGACTCGTGTGGGATAAGGTGGACCTACCACACTTGAGAAGGACAGTCCACCATGGAATCGAACTGGACTTTCTAAACAGCGTATGAGAAAGAGATCTCGGCTGAGTGAGTGTAAGATTGATGTATGGAATACTAGAGGTATAAATTGCAAGATGAACGAAGTGATTGAAGAGATGAATAAGTATAGACTGGATGTGCTGTGTGTAAGTGAAACCAAAAGAAGGATACTGGGATAGAAGAAGTGAACGGAACGGTGAGTGTGTGGTCTGGAGTATAGGATAATGCGAGATGGCAGGCTGGTGTAGGTGTGATTTTAAGTGAAAAGATGAAGAACAACTTGATTCACTAGAGTTGCATAAGTGAGAGAATTCTTTGGATTCGTTTGAAAGTGAAACTTCAGAGAATAGTAATTATTGTAGTGTATGTAAGGTCAGGTGATGCGTAACATCACAGCCTCTCCTTGACAAATGTCAACCCCGCCTTCTCGTGGTGCATCCTGTTCCCACTAAAGGGGCTCTGACGACCGCCAATAGCGGTATAACTATACCATCGGGATCAGAGGAAATGCTATCCCACACTCACCAACCCGCTTGGCCAGCGTGGTGAGTTATGGCCAAACACCTCCAAAATGACTCTACAACTTAAATCTTGGCCCTCAGTCTCCGGCAGCTGGAATGTACCTGGCCAAGGCAGCGGCCAGTGCGACATGAAGGCAGAGGGTGCTAAGAATCCCCGGAGGACCGGACTAGGCTGCCATTTGATGCTGACCTTGGCTACCTATAACGGACGCTCCCTATCTTCTGATTCAAGGCTTCTTGAATTGGAAGAGGAACTACAAAGGATCAAGTGGGACATCGTCGGGCTAAGTGAGGTAAGGAGAAAAGGAGAAGATCTCATTGAACTGAAAAGTGGACATCTCTTCTATTATCGTGGGACAGATACTGGCAGAACTAGTGGTGTTGGATTTATAATAAACAAGAAACTGAAGGATAAAGTGGTAGAAGTTGAAAGTTCCTCTGACAGAGCTGCACGACTCGTTATCCAACTATCGAGAAGATACCAGGCTCAGATTATTCAAACTTATGCACCCACCACAAGTCATCCTGAAGAAGAAATTGAAGAATTTTATGAAGAAATTCGTCATCTAAATAATAAAGGTAAGCAGCACTTGAAGATAATTATGGGAGATTTCAATGCAAAAATAGGGCAACGGCAACAGAATGAAACTTCAGTAGGTAAATTCGGTCACGGCAACAGAAACCAGCGTGGAAATACTCTCGTTGAGTTTGCAGAGGCAGAAGGATTTTTCATCTTGAACTCCTTTTTCAAGAAAAAGCCACACAGGAAATGGACATGGAGACATCCAATTGGGACGACAAGTGAAATTGATTTTATTATGTGTAACAAAAAATTCGTCATCGAAGACTGCAGTGTGCTGAACAAGTTCAACACAGGTAGTGACCATAGATTGGTGAGATGTAAGATGCACCTCAACACTAAACTGGAACGTGGCAAGCTCATAAGACAAACAAAATGTATTGACATAACCAACCTTAAAAAACACCATAATACTTTCAAGTTGGAACTGAAGAACAGATTCTCTGCTTTAGAAGGCCTAACATCGGAAGAAGTGGATATTTCGGAAGTTAACAGAAAAGTAACCAAAGCTCTAATGGAAACAGCAACAAAATTAGCTGGGTCTAAGAACAAGTTGCATGTGAACAAATTATCAGGAAAAACCAAAATGTTGATGCAAAAAAGAAGAGAGATGAGGACAACTAAAGAAGATGTGACTTCCAAAGTGGAATATATAGAGCTATGCAAGACAACACGAAAAAGTATCACTGAAGACGTAAGGAAATTCAACTGTGAGCTAGTGAGGAAAGCAATTGAAAACAACCAAAGCCTTAAGATAGCAAAGGGACATCTCAGTAAGGGAAGAAAACAGATTATGGCTCTGAGAAAAGAAGATGGTTCTATAACAAGAAATAGAGGCGAAATTTTGACGAGAGTGAAAGATTTCTACTCCAAATTATATGAAAGGGATGATACATGTACTCCAGACATCATGAAAGGTACCAGAGTTCTTCCAGTCCTCCCAGCAGAAGTTGCTCATGCAATCAAGAACATGAAGCGGGGGAAAGCTCCAGGAGAAGATGGAATTACTATAGACATCATACAAGAAGCAAGTGGAGAAATTGAAACAGTACTCGCCCAAATTTTCACTCGATGCCTTAATGAAGGGAAAATTCCTGAGGATTGGAACAATGCTACAATGATCCTGCTACATAAAAAAGGTGACATTGAGGATCTCAGGAACTACAGACCTATCAGCCTCCTATCAGTGGTTTATAAAATCTTCACTAAAGTTCTTTCACACCGCTTGAAGGTAACACTGGACATGGCTCAACCGAGAGAACAAGCTGGATTCAGGAGTGGCTACAGCACAATAGATCATATCCACGTACTGAGAGAACTAATTGAAAGAGCGAGGGAATATGAACTTCCATTGTGCATGGCTTTTATCGATTATGAAAAAGCCTTTGATTCGGTGAAACCATCAGCAGTTACCACGGCTCTGAAATCCTGCGGTATTGAAGATGCATACATTAATATTATTAATAACATCTATGAAAATGCAAGTGCAAAGATTCAGCTGTTTGAAAATACAACACACATAAAAATTGGAAAGGGAGTGAGACAAGGTGACACCATATCTCCGAAGCTCTTTAATGCGACATTGGAAAATGTCTTTCAATCACTGAACTGGGAAAACAAAGGGATAAAGATTAATGGAGATTATCTAACCCACCTTCGTTTTGCTGATGACGTAGTCATTTTTGCAACTAGCCCATCAGAGCTGCAGAGTATGATCCAGGAACTTGCTGACAAGAGTAAAGAAGTGGGATTAAAAATGAACTTTCAGAAGACAAAAGTGATGTTCAATGCTTTTACAAGAAATGAAGATTTATCGATCGATGGAGAAAAACTGGAGATAACAGATACATATGTTTATCTTGGACAGCAGATATCAAGTGAGAGTCACATTGATGAAGAAATTAATCGGCGTACAAAACTTGCCTGGAGAGCTTTTGGAAGAAACAGCATAATTTTCAAGAGCAATATGCCATTATGTCTTAAAAGAAAAGTGTTTGATCAATGCATCCTTCCAGTGCTTACGTATGGTGCAGAGACGTGGACCTTAACTAAAAGAGACATACAAAGGCTGCAGACAACTCAAAGAAGCATGGAGAGGTGCATGCTTGGTATAACCAGGAGAGATAAGAAGAGGAACTCGTGGATCCGAAAAATGACGAGAGTGGAAGACATCATGATCAGAGTTAAATCCCTGAAATGGCAATGGGCTGGACATACTGCCAGAAGGACAGACCATAGATGGACAGCCGAAATTTTAGATTGGATTCCAAGGGACAGGAAAAGACCCAGAAAAAGACCACATGGGAGATGGGTGGATGAAATTCGTAAATATGCGGGAGTGACATGGAGGAGACTGGCACAAGACAGACCGTTGTGGAGGAAACTTGGGGAGACCTTCGTCCAGCAGTGGATTGATAATGGTTGACAATGATGATGATGATGATGCTCCTTGTGAGTCCAGAACCTTCTGATAGGAAGGAAGATTTCTGGAATGAGCTAAAAGCTGTTTTGAGCCTGTTTGGTGCTAAACAGAAAGTTATATCATCAAGGGATTTCAATGATAGAGTAGGTGTGCAGAATGCAATTTCTGACAATGTTCCGGGTGGGTAAGTTTAATGATCCTTGTGCAAATGATAATGGTGAAAGATTAATTGAACTCTGCAATGTGAATGGTTTGTGTGCATCTAATATGTTTTTCAACCACAAGTATATCCACACATATACTTGGGAAAATCGTACTCTTGGTCAAAAGGGTGCGATAGATTTTGTTGTCTAAGATCAGCGTCTGAAACACTTAGTTGTTGTCACTCCTGTGATGAGAGGTGCGGATGTTGGTTCTGATCATTACTTGGTAGTGTCACGAGTGGAACTTAATGTTGGTTGGAGGAATAGGAAGAGACCCAGGATAGAAAGAATAAAGGTTGATAGGCTCCTTGAAGATCATCAGCGGTACTCTGACTTACTCAGAGAACGACTGAAGGATCTGAAATCTTGTGAGAGGGATGTAGAAAAGAAGTGGGAATGTTTTAAGAACTGTGATGTCACTGCTGCTGATGAAGTCTGTGGCACCACAATAGTGGGTAACAATAGAGGTGATGCTTGGTGGAATAGTGAGATTGAAGAGGTAGTAAAGAGAAAGAAGGAAGTCTATTTGGGAATACTGCAAGGTACAGTTTCTGTGGATGAATATCGCTGTACAAAGCATGAAGTTGCTAAGCTGGTTCGCCAGAGTAGGGCAAAAGATAGGAAGGAGAGGGTGGAAAGGCATGAATTGGCTTTTTGGAAAGATAGAAAGACTTTCTGGAAGTACATGAGAATCAAAAATAGGGGAAACAAAGTTGTAAGCTGTGTAAAGAATAGGATCAGGGAAATGATATGGGAGCCCAATGAGTTAATTGAAAAATGGGGTGAATACTTCTGTGAGTTATTATATCAGGAAAGCAAAGGTGATTCAGACGCAGATGATGTCACAGTGAAGGATGAAAGCACAGGAAGGATCTCAAGAGAAGAGGTGTGTAAAGCTCTAAAATCTCTTTAGAATGGTAAGGCTTCAGGAGTTGATGGCATAATTGCCGAGATGTTGAAATATGGTGGTGACTCTGAAATTGACTGGTTAACTGAAATTTGCCAGTTGTGCTGGGAGTTAGGAATGGTCCCTCGGGATTGGAAGGATGGTGTCACTGTTCCCTTGTATAAGGGAAAAGGTGATCAGACTGAATGTATGAACTATTGTTGTATTAGCCTACTGAGTGTGCCAGGGAAAGTGTTTGGTAAGGTTGTTATTGAAAAAATACGAGGTCTTACATCAGAGAAAGTGTGGGATGTTCCGAGTGGTTTTATGCTTGGTAAAGGCTGCACTAACCAGATTTTTGCATTACGCATAAAGATTGAAAAGTATCTGGCTGTTTGTAAGAAAGCTTTTCCTTCCTTCATAGATTTAGAGAAAGCTTACGACCAAGCAAATACTACACTTTTGTGGAAGGTGTTGAATGAATATTGTTTTACTGGGAATAAACTTAACAGTGTAAAAGCCATGTATGCTGGCAGTAGAGCTTGTGTATGAGTGAACGGTGTTTTATCAAAATGGTTTTCTATTGATGCAGGAGTCAGACAAGGTTGTGAATGTCACCATATGGCTGTTAAATATATTTATGGATGCATGTATGCGTGATGCCAAAATAGACAATAGTGGTTTATGTCTTGGTGATATCCATGTGAGCAGATTGCTGTATGCTGATGACACTGTCCTGTTGGCAGAGAGCAAAAGTGAGTTGCAGAGTATGTTGTCTCGGATGTACGAAGTTTGCATAAATTCAAACAGTATAAATAAGGGAAAAACCAAAGTTATGGTTTTTGAGAGAGGAACTGGTAGTACTGAATGTAATATATGTCTAAATTGCACAGTGATTGACCAGGTGAATGAGTTTGTATATTTAGGAAGCATGTTTGACAGAGAGAACAAATTGGATGGTTAAATTAGAAGGCGAGTGAATTCTTCATTGAAAATCATGGCTGCTTTGGGAGGGTTTCACAGAAATGTTGGGTTCTCAAAAGAGTTCTGCATGGCTGTATATGAAAGTGTAATTGTTCCTACTTTGATATACGGCAGTGAAACCTGGGTACTACAAGAGAAGCGTAGAAGTCGTTTGTGTGCTGTAGAAATGTGTTACTTATGGGGGGGGGTTTGTGGCAAGACACGTTTTGATTGTGTGAGGAACGAAGATTTGTTGCAGTTGTGTAATGGGAAGCAAAATGTTGTTAGCAAGGTGTAGACTAATATGCTTCAGTGGTTTGGCCATGTTAAAAGAATGAGTGATGAGATGCTTACTAAGAAAATCTTTTTAACCCAAGTGGCAGGAAGGAAAGGTAGAGGAAGGCCAAGGAATTCATGGGAGGATCAGATTCAGGAGTGTTTACATGAGAAAAAGATTATGAGTATGAAGTATTGAAGATCTTGTGAACGGCGTGTGATGGATGTCAGTGAAGCCTGAGTTGTATGTCAAGATCGCTGTAAATGGAGAAGTTTGATACAGCAACAGTAAGTAAAAATTATCTGGTAGTTTGTATTTCTTTGTGAAGCTGACCTCTGAATATCAGAGAACAGCTTAGTGATATGTATGTAAGAACTTACTGACCTTGTTGTGGAAGTAGTTTGAAAGTTGTATTGTGCTTACTTACCTGCCATTCATTTGTGGATGATAAAGAAATGCTCTTGGTTGAATTATTGGATTTTTAAGAGAAAAATTGTATTACAAATGATTTTGTTCTACATTTTGCACAGGAGTAGGAGTTTACTCTTATTAATCTTCTTTTGTAACAGATTTCCAGTTGATATCTGTGAAGTGCCATGTAACTACTGCATAACAGTATTATGTAGGTGGTTCAAGGTTGACTTGAACTTTCTTTGTTGTACAATAAGAAACAAATAGGAATACAATTACCAAATTATAGATTCTTCTCTAGGTATTCTCCCTTAACATTAACACACCTATCCCATCACCTTGCAAGACTCTATATTCCAGCCATGTAAGAGAACTTGGGTTGCTGTCATAGCTACTAAAGTACACATTCCTGTAGCTGTTGCTTTTTTAATCTGTAGTGAATTTATTCTGTCCTAAATGATCCTTAAGCAGGCTGAACAGCTGGAAATCACTTGGAGCCAAGTCAGGACTGTAGGGGAAATGGCTGAGTATTTCTCAGCTCACTGATGCCATGGCTGTCATTGTCATGTGACCAGTGTGTAGCCTAACATTGTCATGCAAGAGGATGACCTGTTTCAACAATTTTTCTGGCCTCTTCATCAGCATACAGCAATCTCCGAGTGTGCAGATTGCTGTATGCTGATGACAGTGTCCTGTTGCCAGAGAGCAAAAGTGAGTTGCAGAGTATGTTGTCCTGGATGTATGAAGTTGGCGTGAAATTCAAACTGGGTATAAATAAGGGAAAAACCAAAGTTATAGTTTTTGACCGAGGAACTATTAGCACTGAATGCAATATAAGTCTAAATGGCACACTGATTGACCGGGTGAATGAGTTTGTGTATTTAGGAAGCATGTTTGACAGAGAGAACAAAGTGGATGGTAAAATTAGTAAATAAGTGAATTTTTCATTGAAGGTCATAGCTACTTTGGGGACAATGATGGGCTCTCAAGAGAGTCCCACATGGCTGTGTATGAAAGTGTAATTGTTCCCACTCTGATGTATGGCAGTGAAACCTGGGTACTACAGAAGAAACATAGGAGTCATCTGTGTGCTGGACGACTGTCATTGTTTACTTCGTGCTCGTATTTTGTTCCGTTTGTGATAATTTCCAAGTCTACAGCTCCTAATTTTGTGTGTGCGGCGTGTGTGAAGGTGCCGTCCTACTTCTGATCTATTTACCAGGTCGGTAAGTGCCCTTTCTGTGTTGCATTCCTCATTTTCCTGCTTTGGTCGAGTTGGCCAAAGCTCGTAATCTTATTGCCATTGCAAATGGCGACTTCCAGGGGTAGCGGAGCTTCTATCCTCACTGCCGGAAGTGACTCTTTATCCCTATCAGCTGCTCAGCAGCAATCCGCCAATGGAGGGCTTCCTTTGATAAGCCCCTCCTCTCCGCAGCGTGACAAAGTTGCCTTGCCCATGGAGCCATCTCCTTCCCATCTGACGAAGAGTGGTGAACCATTGCCTTCCCCTGTACCTTCTGATGACGCCATGGACGTCACACTTCCACTAGCCACTTCCGTGTCATAACAACGCGCGCCAGGTGTGTCATATGCTGCTGTCACCTTAGGTGCTTCAACTTCTTCTTCACCAGCCCACTTCTTCAAAGTGCCCTTATCAGATGACGTATGGTACAGACCAGATCTACGTAGATGTTCCAACTACTTGCCCGCAAGGTCAGCTTTTTCTTGACAAAATCGGACTGAGTGTATTTTTCTGCAGCCTCCCCAATACCAAGCTGACGGCGTACAGCGCTGCCCTTCGACAAATTGTTCCAAAAGAGGCTATTACTCAAGTGGGTAGAAGAACCAGCCAAGTCAAAGCTTATCTTGCGACTCCTGCCGTCGCCCTTCGAGTTCTGACCAAAGGCATTTCCATCAGCGATCGCCATCTCCTAGCAACCACACTCACACAAGCACCTACTACAGTCAGTTTCGCCCCTGTTCCTCCGGAAGTATCCGACGACCTATTGCTCTCAGTCGCTCAGAATTACGGATGTACTGTCGGATCGGTCATCACGTACTCCTCCTTTCCGGGAGTCCCTGAGGACCATTATCTCTTAGGATTTCGCCGTAACGTACGTGTGATCTTTCCCTCGGAGGAAGCGATATTACGTGTTCCATCGGTACTCAATGTACGCTGTGACACTCATATTAGGTGCATTGACATCACTGTGGGCACCCTTTGTTCAGTATGTAAGAGCACTGGTCACCCTAGTGCACTATGCCCTCATCGTGCAGCTACTGCCTCCAAATCTTCAGTACAGCCTACTCAACGGTCAGCTGGACCCCTGGCATCTTCATCTGGCACCTCTCACTAGCGGCAGTAGAGTTATCCTGAAAGTATCCATAAAGCCGTTGGTCAACGTGTAACCTCGTCGCAACCTTCCACTTCCAACTCAGCTTCTACACTCCAGACATGCCCACAGCAGAATTCTTTGACCGGAGATCCACTGAACTCTTCTCTACTTTCTACAATTACTCCACAACACCCTTCAGAGCCCGATAATGGGGTCGCTGCGCCCGATGCCTTCACAGAGCCAGACCCTCCAGCCTTTGGTCCCGAGCAACAGAGGGTACGCTCGAAGCGTTGTCAGACTACTCGATGTCGCAATAAGAAGACACGCACATCTCCCACCTTACAAGGAGGACGTGATCGCTCGGAAAGTCGTTCACTCCCATCTGACGCTTCTAGCATCTCCATCTCCGAGGACAGCACACTGGTCCCACTTACTCTAGAGGATTTCATACAGCAACTGGAAGATTCCTCACTACCACAGACACCAATTTCTGGTGCGGAGTTATACTCCTATCTCATTGGTCCTCATAGTAAAACCATGTCTCATGATCTTCTCCAATCTTATCTCACGGAGCTTGCAGCAACTATGACGCAAGTGGCGGTTGTTCGATTTCACCTCCAAGCCTTACCATCCACATCTTTCGGTGAAAGCGGATATCTCAAGAAAGTCTGCGATAGTCTCTCTCGGCTCCAACAAGCCGCTGACAAGCTCCTTGAACCGCCGTCGGACATTTCCGTTCAAGATAACGACACTGAACTGTAGGGGGGTTGGGTCCCCTCTGGCAAACTCGCTCGCTTGTGAGGATCTCCATCACCTCACAGCTGACATTCTTCTGCTCCAAGAGACGAATTGCCTGTCTACAACGCCCTTCAATCGATGGCGTACGTGGAACTATCAGTTCCACCACGCTTTCCGACACTCTACAATCGGCGGTCTGGCCATAGGCATTCGCACTCAGTTCCGTCAAATTCTATCTTCAGTGTTGGTGCAGCATCTCTGCTATGACTTGCTACAACGCCTCACCTTTGTTCTGGACGAGCATCGGTATGTCATTTTCAACATCTACGTCCCGTGCACACCTCAACATCACACCCTACTTTTCATGGCACTCCGTTCGGCTCTTCAGTCAATGTTGCCGTCAGATCACATGTTGATCGGCGGCGATTTTAATTGCACGCTTGACCCTGATCTTGATTGTGCTCCAATTCATAAGGAAACTCGCTTGTGTCTTGTGGAGCAATTACACTCCCTCATCACGTCTTCGAAACGTCTTCCGTCAAATTTATCCTACAACGGTCTCCCATACGTGGAGGTCATCAGCTGTCACCTCGTCATCTTCCGCTTGACTTGACCGTTTCTACGCAACCGCTCCACTTCTGCCCATGGTAACGGACTGTCAGCATCTACCCACAGCCTCTTCTGGCCATTGTGGCCACCTTCACCTCTTCTTTCCGTCAACGCTCCGAGTTTCACTCCTGGACATTAGATACTTCTCTCCTGGAAGACCAGGCCTAGTGTTCTAACTTCCGGAATCTCCTTCACTCTTATCACCCTGGACTATCCACCACATCCTGTGCACTAAGTTACTGGCTTTATGTCAAGTCACATCTGCTCCACTTTCTAAAGAGCCACTTGTTCACAGTCGCCAATCTGCGCACCATGGAAGAACGCAATCTCCGACAAGTTCTCGCCCAGCTTGGAGCCACTCACCCCCATTATCCAGGATATTTGGCAGACCTCAATGCTCTTCTGGAACCTCGAGCCTGGCAGGCCATTTTACGACTTCGTCTCCAGCACTCTGTCTGCCGAAGACTGCTCTTTTGAGTTCTTGTCTTCGTTAGAGGATCAGCGCCGTTCTTCTCATCGAGTCCGGGTGCTGCGTCTACCTGATGGTCATGTGAATTCGGACCCAGATGTGCTTTGCGCCCATGTTCGTCAATACTTCTCCGACAAATACAGTGATAGCCCTCCACCTTCTGCTTCGGCGTCTAATACTTTACTTTCTTCTCTCCCTCAAGTACCCTCTCACCTTTCCGCTTCTCTTCTACAGCCTATCTCTCCATCTGAACTCAGGACTGTACTTTCCTCTCTCAATCCCCGAGTTGCCCCTAGTCCTGACAATCTCCCTCTATCATTTTATCTTATCTTTTTACCTTCTCTCCTTTCTTTCCTTCTCGCTGCTTACTCTTCAGCCTTTGCATCTATCTCCCTTCTGAGGGGCTTCACTGTTGCTCACATGGTACTTTTCCCTAAGAAGGGCGACCTCCTTGACCTGGGGAACTGGCGTCCGATTTCACTAATAAATCTTGATTACAAACTGTTCACTAATATTATCTCTCGCCGCCTATATCAAGTTCTCCCATATCTTCTCTCTTCCGACCGGTCCTACACGGTACCTGGTCATTCCATCACTACTAACCTTCCCCTCTTTCGTGATCTTCTGTATCTTGCCCGGACTAATTCTGAATCTCTTGCCCTACTAAATTTAGGCCAAAGTGCAGCTTTTGATAATATCTCCCATTCATTTCTCTCAACTACTTTACACGCTTTTGGGTCTTCGTTACCACTATTCTTGCTCTCTATCCACTATTCTTGCTCTCTATCGTGATGCCGTCTTTCAGGTCAAAACAGCCGCCTTTCTGACAGCACCCATTTCTTTCCGTCGTAGAGTACGACAGGGATGTCCACTTTCTGGGCAATTATTCACCCTGGCGTTTGAGCCTTTCCTAAGCACAGTACATCGTGCATTTCTTGCGGCTTTTCCTCCTCCCACGGCAAGCACCAGGCACTTCTCTATAACCTACTCCGCCTACGCCGAGACTTCCTGTGTCCGGATGGAGTCGCAATTTGATACCCTCGTTCATGTATATGCACTCTACCCTTCTTGCTCCTCAGCAATGCTCAACACTACCAAGAGTGCCAGAGTGGTGCGGTGCCTGGAAGTCCAGGACGGACTGCCTTTTCTCAGAAATTTCTTGGTGTACACCTAGGAGCTCCTATAGCTGCCCGAAACAACACGTGGGCTGCTCTTCGTAATCGCCTTGCTCGATCGGCTGCCTTCTGGCGGAAAGCTCAGTTCAGCACCTCTTACGTCACCCGGGCTCGCCTTGCTCGTACATATCTTCTGTTTCCTTGTCTTCATGTGTGGGCAGCTGCTCGCATGCCAGCTTACTATCTTGCTGAAGTCACACGGATCATCTTTACTATAATCTGGTCAGCTCAACATTGGATACAAGTCTCAACTCTAAGTCGTCCGATCTCCACCGGTGGTATTGCGCTCCTGGATGTTCGCCAGATCTACAAAGCACACCGGATAGTATCCCTTCTGCGTCTACTCTGAGAACCAAAATCTGCAGCCTCTCTTCTTCGAGACGTGATGATTTCTTCCCAGAGCCCCTGCTTCAAATTCAAAACTTTTCTGCTGATGGATCGCTTTTCTCTCCTCCGCTCTCGTCTCCCCCCCGTTTATTCGGAGGCGCTTTCCTTTCTTCGCTCTCTGCCACTACTCCGTGCCCCACCCGCTTCCACCTCAGAACTTCTAGCTGAACCCCTCTTCTACTCCTCCATCCTCCTAACGCATCATATTTCACTGACCATTCCTGGCTCCCCGCTGGGATCGTATCCGTTCGAGACTTACTTTCCTCTGACCTAACATGGAAACCCTTTTCCGACCTCTCTCCTTTCCTTCCACGTACCTCTGCCTCTCTTGCACTCTACGATTCTCTCGGCTGGACTCTTTCTCATTTCATCTGCTTCTCTTCCCCTTCCTTTTTTTCCTCCTGTTCGTGGCTCATTTCTTCCGATCTCCAGTTTTACTGTCCGTACTCTCTATCGCTTTCTCCATCAGGATCCATCGCCACCCACACCCCAGCTCATTTCAGGAGTGCCGCCTGCCACTCTTCCGAGTGTGTGGTCGGCAAGAGCTTCACCCATCTCGACACCAGATGAAAGGAATATTCACTGGCTCTTCCTTCACCACCGCCTGCCAGTGCCGGCCACGTTATTTCGGATGACGCTGGCAGCCGCATCCAACTTTATCTTCTGTTCTGAGCATGCCGATGTTCTACACATCTACCAGTACTGCCCGGCGATTTTTCCTTTACTACACCTAGCCTTTACCGTTGCCAAGTGTCTCTGTACCAAAGAGCTGCCTTTTTCTTCGTACAGTACGTTGCTGGTTTCTTATTCTCCACCGGTGTCTTTATCTGAGCCATGAGCATACATTTTTGTACTCGCAAAGCATGTGATTTACTGCTTCTATCTGCAACTCTGTCATACTTCTAATGCGCCTACGCTCCTTCAAGCAGGAGATACCCTCTGTGCGCAATTCCGCAACCAGCTGACCTCACGGCTCTGATTGGTGTTTACCATTGCCTGGGCCACTGACCAGAGCCAGCAGTTCCTGAGTGTATGGTCACCATTACACCGCTGGTTTTCCGGGCTTTCTGTGGACCTACATCTTCTGCTTTGACTTCCACCCTGTACGTTGGGACCTTCGCCGCTTTGATCTTTGACTGGCTCACCGGATCCGTAGAGTATCTCCCTAAGCTTGTCAGACTTAGATCTTCTGTACATTCCTCATATTCCCATCTCCAGTTTATCTTTTTACTGTCAGTGTTTGTAGTGTATTCATGTGCACTTTGTGGTACCCTCTTCTGAATAAGTGTTCTTTTTAGTAATTTCTTCTGTGTGCCTCACATTGTACCTGTAAATTCGATGTTTTTATTTCATCATATATCGTCTGCTCATTCGTTTGTCATATTGCTCATATAAATTGTACATACACATCCTGTATATATTTCGCTGTTCATTATGTACATATACACATTCCTTGGTACTGTGTATGCTCCTTTTCGGAGCCATCCTACAAGTTCATTCTTTACTGTCTGCATCATGCGCATTTCAGTCACACACTTTTTGTACACATTTTGTATATAGTACACATTTTCAATTGCATCATTATGTTCTGCGTCATTTGTATTTATATCTTCATTGCATTGTATTGTATGTATATCTCACTTGCGGCACATAGTTCGTTCCCTGTTCCTATATGGCTTCCCGCACATCTGTATATACTTTGCCTAAATTGTACGTTTATTCAGTCTCACCTATATATTTTCCATTATCACACTCTGCACTGTTGCACTTATGTTGTATCATCGCTCATCTATCTCACTAGCACTGTATTATATATTCATCTCTCATACTGTAACTTGTGCACTCGCTGTATATATACCTCTCATACTGTAAATAGCGCACTTCTTGTATACATACTATGGTAATTATGTCTTGTCGTCCACTCATCTATTTCACTTGCATTGTATATACCCCTCGCACAATGTAAATTGCGCACACTTTGTATATATCCGACTCTTGTTATTATGATTTCAGGCATTGTAAAGGCACATGCCGCCTACCGCGTTCATTCCCTGTAACTTTCGCTCAGAATAAAACATTTTGAAAGTTTGTGTGCTGGAGAAATGCGTTACTTAGGGGGGCGGGGCAAGACGTGTGGATCGTGTGAGGAATGATGTGTTGCAGTTGTGTAATGTGAAGCAAAATGTTGTTAACAAGGAGGAGACTAATATGCTTTGGTGGCTTGGACATGTGGAAAGAATGAGTGATGAGATGCTTACTAAGAAAATTGTTTTAGCCCAAGTGGCAGGAAGGAAAAGCAGAGGAAGGCCAAAGAAGTCATGGGAGGATCAGATTCAGGAGTGTTTGCATGAGAAAAAAATTTAGTATGAAGTATAGAAGGTTTTGTGTACGTTGTGTGATGGATGCCACTGAAGCCAGAGTCGTGTGTCAAGATCGCTGTAAATGGAGAAGTTTGATATGGCAACAGTAAGTAAATAATCAATAAAAAAATTATCTGGTAGTTTGTATTCCTTCGTGGAGCTAACCTCTAAATCTCAGAGAACAGCTTAGTGATGTGATGTATACATAAAGATATATATACATGGTCGAGTCACATTATTGTGACCACCAGCTAATATCGAGAGTAACCGCTGTGTGCAGCGTGGACAGCAGCTAAATGGGCTGGGAGTAACTTAATAAGGTGCTCGAAGGTGTTCACAGGTATGTGGAGCCATGCTGACTGCAGTGCATCTGACAGACGCTGGAGGGTGTGTGGTGGAGGATCCATAAAGCGAACAACATGATCGAGGTGGTCCCACAGATGCTCAATTGGGTTTAAGTCTGGGGAATTAGGGGGCCAGGGAAGTACTTTGAAGTCTTCATCGTGCTCTTCCTACCACTCTCGGACACTTCTAGCTCTGTGACATGTCACACTGTTGTGCTGGAAGATCCCATCTGCCCCAGGGAAGACAATCAGCATGTATGGGTATGTATGTGGTCTGCAAGGATGGATTCATAACGAATTCGGTCCATAGTTTGTTCCATAGGTATGAGTACCTAAGGAATGCCATGAAAACATTCCCCAGACCATAATGTTGCCCCCACCAGCTTGTGTTCTTCCAGCAATGGTTGAAGAGTGTTTGTTGTCCGATGTTTCTCGCCTTATACACCAATGTCTATCCGTTCAATGAAGCAGAAAACATGACTCATCGGAGAAGGCAATTATCCGTTGCCAATCAGCGGAGGTCCAATTCCGATACTGCCATGCAAATGTAAGTCTTTTCTGCCGATGCACCTTTGTTAGCATAGGTGCAGTGACCATCCGTCTTCATCGGAGCCCCATATGCAGCAGGGTTCGCTGAACTGTCATTTTAGACACACTTCCGGTAGCTCCCTGGTTCATTCAGCCTGTGAGTTGCTCCACTGTAGCATGTCGATTGGCCCTCATGCACCTTTGCAGCCGACGCTCACCTCTCACATCAATGGCACGTGGGGCCCTGCAGTTTCCACATCGCTTATTCGCAATGGTGTCCTTTCTCCAATCACAATACACTTTAATCACAGCAGCACACGAACAGTTTACAAACTGTGCTGTTTCAGAAATACTGCCACCCGTGGCCCGAAAGCTGATAATCATCCCTTTTTGCAAATCTGATAAATCACTCCTTTTATCTATGACAGCAACGAGTGATATGTTTTCAGAATGCCTACAACACACCTTATATACCCCCCCCCCCGAACCAGCTCACAAGACGTGCCTTTCTTTCATTGGCTATGCGCTGTTGACATCAAAAGTAAGAGGTGGTCACAATAATGTGATTTGACTGTGTATGCATGTATGTATGTATGTATGTAATTTCTTGCAAATGTCAGGTTGATGCTTCTCCTTTATGATGACTGTATATCACTGTGCATTCATAGTTGCACCCCATATAAGTAAATCCACCACTGATATCCCTGAATACAGTAGCCATTAGCTTTCCTGCAGGCAACATTTCCTTCAATTTCTTTGGCTGTAGGGAACCCTTGTGGTGCCATTTACAGCTGGTTTGCTTTGTTTCTGAAGTAAAACAATAAGGCTAAGTCTTACCACTGGTTATGATCTGATGCAGAAGTGCGTCTCCTTCAGATTTAATACAATCCAAAAGTTTTGTGCAGATGGCAACATGAAACGACTTCTGATCAAATGTCAATGCCTCTGGTACCCAATGTGCACACTTTTCTGAACAGCACGTGCTCATGGATGTTTTTTTTTCCAAACTACAAAACACTGATGTTGACTACTGCAGCTATGTTACATACCCTTACCCTATTTTTCAGAACAACCTCTTGCATATGATCAACGTTCACTTCGGTCACAACAATAGCAGCCTACACATGACCATACAATTCATTTGCTACTCCTCAGACCTTGGAAAACTTTTTGCATCAATCACAGACATTTGGCTTTGACAACATTTTATTTCCACGCTGTGCTTGCAATTCTCATAACATTTCAGTGGGTTTCACCATCTCCTTCACAAGCAATTTAATAACACAGTGCTCTTCCACACTCATTAACACCTGTATAGATTCCATGCTTCCCACAATGCATGTCTCATTGTGGCACATGAATGAAGCCATCATGGGTGTGAAGGGGGGTGGCCCCACGTATTTAATACACATATTCTGTCACATTCAGTACAGAACATGACAGTTACAATAAAAGTCTTGGTCAATTTTCAACCACCGCATACAACAGCAAAGAGTACAAATACTTCTTGGGGGGCGGGGAGGGGGGATTAAAAATAGCTGCACACATTTACATGCCAGCAGGTTTGGTTGCTGAACAAAGTGTTTAAGATTCTGTTATGTCATTAAAATGCACTATACACATTATCTAAAACTTATTTCTAATGAGCACAAATCACTCAAAAAAAATGTCTTACAAAATAAAACAATTTCCAGTTCCAAAATTTACAGAATATGTTTTTTTCAGGGGTGGTGTGGCGATTATATGCAAATCAGACAAAAAAGGTTTTTTTTTTTTTTTTTTTTCCATCCAGCATGCATTCTAACAGCTATGTATATGAGAAGGCAAAGTAATTTCTAGAAAACTTTGTTTTACGTAACTCTTGGAATTCTCACCTAATCAGGTTGATAGGAATTATTGTTATAAAACATAATCCATATTCAAAAAATGATGAGGGAATTATTTGGGCCCCAAGATGGCTTCACTTTATGTCTAAATTGAAATCCCTCCAGAAAGTGTTTGAACAAATCACCATACACAGCAACCCTCATTGGAAATTTTCAGTAGTAAACACTAAAAAAAACAGTAGTTTTTACCTTTTTACAGTGGCAATGAATAAAATGGTATTACATGCTCTGTAACAAATTGTGGGGGCAGTAAAATAGCAGTGTAAATTCATAAAAAAGTGAATTTTTGCTTTAAAAATTGTCCATAAATAAAGATTTCCAGTGGGAAGCACTAAATGGCACATTTTTTTTTTTTTTTTTTAGTTTTCCTCAAAAACCAATATATATGTTCCAATGGGAATACTGCAGTCAACATAGTAAATGTCTTCACAGGTTAGCATTTGCTCATGGTGGTCATTAAAACCCAAAACAAAAAGAAAGAAAAGAAAATTATCACAAAAAATTGTCATGTGCAGAGTAGTAACTTGATATTTCTTAGGAATTTTTCCAAAGAAATGCACACTTTCTTAACAAACAGTCCCTTTGTTTTATTATCAAACAATAGTGCAAGTTTTTTTTTTTAATACAGCAAAATTCCTTGCTAGAAATTACACCATTTCCATGAACCATATAAGTGTTTTCATGACAGAGTGAGGAGTGGCATTATTGCTTTTTAAACTTTAATTTCACTGAAAATCCAATATCTCCCAACACTTCTTGTTATTTCAAGAAACAAAATGAGCAAGCATTTATCCTTTCATTTAAAAAGAAATTAAAGTTCAAAATCAAAACTTCAACTATTAGTTGCCATCTTTTGACTCCATAAAGTCACCTTCTCTGCAAAAGGAGTTAGCAGTAGCATTTTTGAACTTTAATATTTTTTAAACTAAAGGGGGAAAAACAGGCTTGTTCTGTCCTTTTATGTAGCAAGAAATAACTACAGAATTGAAAAACATGCATTTTAAGCAAAATTAATTTGCACTTAAAATTGTGTTGCTCACTCTTCTGTGAAAATTTTTTTATGAGACACAAAAATGATACACATTCCATTGTAGACAGATTAAAAACCGATTTAAAAATTTAATTTCTCTTATAAAAGGTGAAAAGGGTAAAAATGCTGGCACTATTAATTGGTTTTTGAAGAAGATGCTTAGAAATAGAGAAACCTACATTCCATTACGAAAAATTCTAAAAAACATATGCACTCTTTTTACCATTACCAAAGATATTAAAAATGAAGAACATAAAAAATATATATATATAATATATAAGAATAAAATCAGGGAGAGAAATAACAGCAACAACAAAAATGAAACTTGGTCAGAAATATTCGAAATGTGGAAATGGAAAACCATGGACACTCTTGTCGCTGCTCAAGCAGTCATTTTTGAAGATTCCAAATATTTTTGGAAAGAGGACGAACATTTTGTAAGATTTGTAATCTTTCAGCCGTTTTTTCTACGATTTTCAATGGAGGAAATAATTCCATTACTATTCCAGGACTTTTCACAAAAATTTTAAAAATCAAGGACTTTCCAAAGTGTGGGAAAAAGTGAAATGAAATCTAAGATTTTTCAAATAATTCGAGTGTCTGTATTTAACTCTTTCATATGTGACCACACACTTAAAACATAAAAAAAAAAAAAAAAAAAAAACACGAAAATGTCCCAATATTGAAAACATAAAAAAAAAAAAACATGTTTAATAAACGTTAGAATATAATTAATAAAGTATCAGTGTTTAATCTAATATTTCACTGATACTTTTGATTTCTACTAGATATTCGATCCTCCTCATACTCTATAGCAGACCACTGATTCCCATAGTGATTATGGAAAATCTGTGTGTGTAGTGACTATGGAGAACCTCTGCATCACCCTGATCTTCCCTGCAGAATGTACAAAGGTATGGTAACATAGATCACTTCACCTTTGAGCAGGAAGAAACACAGAATTAGACTCCTACAGTATTTCCAGAAAACAAGAGCACATGCCTGCTATTTTGATTTTCTTCAGGTGGTGACTATTATGTTCTAGAAGTGAACCATGTGTTTTGACTCGCCTTCACTTTTTTTTTTTTTTTATCTTATAGAAAAGGATAGAGGTCAGCTAATGATGCAAGACTCAAATCAGAAATTGTGAAATATGGAAGAAGAAAAAATGTTTTTTTTTTCTTGTAGAAGCATCTCAGAAACAGCAGACTTTGTGTTTGTGGGCTGTTTGCGAGGTGCTATAGTAAGGGTGTACCATGAATAGACCACTGGCACACCGAGTACCTCCCGACATCATACATGTGCAGCCCTGAAGGCCATCGACTCCAGAGAAGAACGTCACCTCCGTCCACTGGTAAAGGGCAATCGACGCGCAACAGTGCAGCAATTGACCATGCAAATGAACGCTGGGGCACCCAGGTACATGTCCCCGATAACAATAGAGTGAACCTTGTTACTCATGGGTCTCCGGAGTCGACATTGCATCAAGGTACCCATGGTAGTCCAGGTCCATTGGCAACGATGCCTCCAGTTCGCATGGGCCTACTGTCATTGGACAGTGGAAAAAGGTCGCCTTCTCCGATGAATCGAGGTTTCTACTCCACAGAAGTGACTGGTGATGGCAGATAGGATGTCAGACACATGAGAACCAACACCTGGATTCGTTTGTTGGCCAAGTACAGGCCGGCAGTGGCAATGTGTACATCTGGGGGATGCTTTCCTGGTATGACCTGGGACTGCTGGTACCACTAGATGGGTCCCTGAATGCCAATGTCTACCTGTTCATCCTTGCTGACCGCATGCATCCCTTCATGTTGGACATTTACCCTGATGGTGTCTCCCAACAAGACAATGCGCCCTGCCCCGTCGCTAAGGAATGCATGACTGGTTCCAGTAACACGACAGTGATGTTTCCATTCTCCTTTGACGGCAAAATCGCTCGACCTGAATCCCATAGAGCACTTGTGGGACTATATTGATCAACAGGTTCGATGTGCCGACCCACAACCACGTCATCTCCGGAACCTCCATGCTCTTCTGCAGTCCAAATGGGCAAATGTGCCTCGGGCAACCTTCCAGGGCCTCATTGTGTCCATGCCATGCCGTCTCGCAGCTGTCATCCAGGCCCCAGGCCAAGGGTGGTTATTCCCATCATTAGGAAGGTGGTCATATTATTCTGATATGACTGTGTATATGATACATTAAATTTATTTTATAGAGATGGCAATAACATTGTCCAAATTTGTACTCAAAATCAAAGTAAGGTGCCAATCTAATTACAAATACCTGTTTCTCATAAAACGCAGAAATAAGAGCACAATTTGATACATTAATAAAAAAAGCAGGCTGCAAAAATAAAATTACATAATGGTTGTATGTCAAGAAATCAAAATTTTTAATTTCTGCCTAGCTATGGTCCTGAAAATTATAGCTGTTGGAAGGTCTCCATCAACTAGAACACAGAATAGGTAATTTTCTGTGTCTAGTCGAAGGCCTCCATCAACTATATTCTTGTGTCTAGTCTAAGGCCTCCATCAACTAGACACAGAATAGGTAACTAGAACCCAGAATAGGTAATTTTTAGAGCAAACGTTTTTGGAGATGAAGTGAAGTATTTTTGAAACACAAAGGCAAAATATGCCATACACCAGTCTGGTTTTGCTGATGTGTGACAATGAAAATGGCTAACCGCAGTTTATTGCATAGTTTAATAATAAATTTCACAGACTTCAGAAGTTTTTTTTTCTTACTGGTTTTGTCATTGTAGCACCTATTTCAATCAATTACATATCATACCATTACATAACATGCATACCACTAAACTGTTCCCTAAGATTCAGATGTTAGCTCCACAAAGAAAGTTCAACTGCTCATCGGGTGTGGGCTGATCCCCCACACCGATGTACTTTTATGATTTGCAAGACTTAACCAATCACAATTTACTTAAAAACAAAAAGTTCATCTACATTATCCTGGGGTGTACTTTCACTGTTCTACCTTTACAGCTTCTGGAAACACATTCCATACAAGCAGATTTTTATATACCACACACTCCAGAATTAACAAATATAACAACAGTGCCACAAGATAAATACTTTCTACTTCTGTTACAGTTCCCATGCTACACAATAACTCATCTTTTTGTTAATTTATTTTCATTACAATATTATGGAAATTAAAAGTCTACTTTGTAGCAAATAATTTTAATTCAGATATGCACAATTTTAGTTTTAACAAAATTGAAATCTACAATAAAATCTAGAAACTGACTTCCAACTTAAAATCTGAAAACCTTCACACTTTCCAGGTTATGTGATAACAATTTAAGTACTAAAAAGCAATTTTTCTTACAAAATCCATTAACTGCATAAATCTCATTACCATACCATTTTCAGCTGTAAGTATTCATACTCAAAGATATTTTACAGTTATGCTATGGCAAATGAGAAATAACTTGATCCTCCTAAATTGAATTTTCTGCCAGACAAAGGCACTTTCTTTTTCTTTTCCAAAAAAAACAACAACTTAAGCTTCATTAAACTCCATATGCATTGAAAAACAACTTAAAAAATACATGGCAAAATCAAAACAGTTACCTCTTGCATTGTAAGAATTTTTGTTGCTTTAATACTGCATTCAACTTCTATCACAGCTGCACTTTGGTACTGAGAAGTGAAAAACATAGCTTAACAAAATGTATGTACAAAAAATAAAGGACTCAACAAATATATGCATTCATTTATCCACACTTACAAAAGTTAAAAATTATTTCAATGACAAATTTTAACATCACAGGAGTAATAATTTTAATTACTGAAGTTTTGATGGCAATATATATGAAACATCTTGCACATAGCCAGTCACTGACATTATTCAGAATAATGTACATAAAGTAATGAACACATATGGAAAACATGCATGGCCTCAAATGTAAGAGCATGGAACTTATTTACTATTTCTGAATGCAATACAGTTGCAATTATCATTTCTTTGGGAGAAATCTTCATTGGTGTTTTCGTTATTTTTGTTACTCCTTTTGAATGATACTGTTTTAAAGACAGCAGGTCAATCCTTCTTATCAAATTTCTCAGGGTGATTTTTTTTTCTTTTTTTTGATTTCATGTAGTGACAGCCACAATTTTGCATGCTCATTCATGAGATTATGGATGCAAAGCATACAATCTCCATTGTTTTACTTATAACTAGTAACTAAATGATCATTTCACTCCAGATTAAAATTCCTTGCACTAATTCAGATGACTAACATACTCAAAATCTCTGAAAACTCTGCAGATGATTAACAAAAATAGTGCTGGCTACACATCTAAAAGAGTTCCAGCTGAAAAGAAAAGTGTATTCTTCCAGGCAGATCACGGAAAATTCTTTCAGTTTTGAAGAAAGTTAACAATTGATATTCCTTTCTTTTGCTTATGTATGGCATGGCATCACTGAATTTAGAAAGCAAAAGGAACTGTGAAACATGCTATTTAAAAGGAGAGCACAATCGTTTTTTTTTTTTTTTTTTTTTTTTTTTTTAATGATCGGAAAACATTTTTTATTTTACCAAACTGATCATTCTTCACTACCATTTCTAAAGAAATCCTTATATACATCATATGCTGTTCTCTGAGATTCAGAGGTTAGATCAAAAAAGAAATACAAACTACCAGATAATTTTTACTCACTGTTGCGGTATCAAACTTCTCCATTTACAGCGATCTTGACATACAACTCAGGCTTCAATGACATCCATTACACGCCATACACAAGATCTTCTATACTTCAGTTCATAATTTGTTTCTCATGCAGACACTCCTGAATCAGATCCTCCCATGACTTCCTTGGCCTTCCTCTGCCTTTCCTTCCTGCCACTTGGGATAAAAAGATTTTCTTAGTAAGCATCTGATCACTCATTCTTTCAACATGGCCAAACCACCAGAGCATATTAGTCTCCACCTTGCTAACAACATTTTGCTTCACATCACACAACTGCAACACATCTTCATTCCTCACACAATCAGAACGTGTCTTGCCACAAACCTCCCCATAAGTAATGCATTTCTCCAACACACAAACGACTCCTATGTTTCTTCTGCAGTACCCAGGTTTTACTGCCATACATCAGAGTAGGAACAATTACACTCTCATACACAGCGTGAGGAACTCTCTTGAGAACCCATCATTCCAGCAAAAACCTCCCAGAGCAGCCATGACTTTGAATGAAGAATTCCCTTGCCTACTAATTTCACCATCCAATTTGTTCTCTTTGTCAAACATGCTTCCTAAACACACAAACTCATTTACCTGGTCAATCACTGTGCCATTTACACTTACATTACATTCAGTGCTACCAGTTCCTCTCTCAAAAACCATAACTTTGGTTGTTCTCTTATTTATACTCAGTTTGAATGTCATGCAAACTTCATCCATCAGGGACAACATACTCTGCAACTCACTTTTGCTCTCTGCCAACAGGACACTGACATCAGCATACAGCAATCTGCACACACGGATATCACCAAGACATAAACCACTATTATCTATTTTGGTGTCATGCATGCACACATCCATAAATATATTAAACAGCCATGGTGATATTACAC
This sequence comes from Macrothele yani, assembly GCA_039090855.1. Classification (NCBI taxonomy): domain Eukaryota; kingdom Metazoa; phylum Arthropoda; class Arachnida; order Araneae; family Macrothelidae; genus Macrothele; species Macrothele yani. Next base: position 58,669,746 of record CM076997.1, on the reverse strand, counting down.
AACCTTGCCTGACTCCTGCACCAATAGAAAATCATTTTTAATAAAACACCATTCACTTGTACACAGGCTCTACTGCCAGCATACATGGCTTTTACACTATTGAGATTCCCAGCAACACCATATTCATTCAATACCTTCCACAAAAGTGTCCTATTTACTCGGTCATAAGCTTTCTCTAAATCTATGAAGGCAGCTAAATCTTTCTTCCCAGCAGCCAGATATGTTTCAATCATCATGCATAATGCAAAAATTTGGTTAGTGCAGCATTTATCAGGCATAAAACCACTCTGAACATACCACACTTTCTCTGATGTAAGACCCCATACTTTTTCAATAACGACCTTACCAAACCCTTTCCCTGGCACACTTAATAGGCTAATACCATGATAGTTCTTGCAGTCAGTCTGATCACCTTTTCCCTTATTAGATTTAGCAGATTTACAAAATAATAAGGAACAGATTCAAATTTAATAACTAGCAACTGCAAGAGAAATCTGGCAATAAAATTTAAATTATTTCTGTGTAGACGAAACTTTTGATGCAGTTCCTATACATTGAGAACTGTCCTTGATAAAATCTAGAGGACAGAAACGTCTGTAAAAACAAAAGAACACAGAAGATGTAAAAAATAATTGAAAGTACTTCAAATTAAAATAGAATTAAATATATTAATCTGAATAAAGCCTTGAGTGATTTTTTTAATCTACAAGCAAAAACTATCTGCAAAATCTGCTAATAATTTGGAAACTATCTGTGTACGGCGTACGTCTACATTCTACAACTCTGCACTGATCGTAGACAACAAAACCTATCAAACTCTTTTGACCAAGAGTACGATTTTCCCAAGTATATACAGTGTGGATATACTTGTGGTTGAAAAATGTATTAGATACATACAAACCGTTCTCAATGCAGAGTTCAATTAATCTTTCACCATTATCATTCACACAAGGATAATTGAACTTTCCTAGAACATTGTTAGAAATTGCACACCTACTCTAGCACTGAAATCACCTGCTATTATAACTTTCTCTTTAGCACCAAACTGGCTCAAAACAGCTTTTAGCTCATTCCAGAAATTTTCCTTCCTATCAGAGGGTTCAAATTCCTATATATATGGGCTGCAATCCAGTATTCAATATTTATACAACATAGATGCACTCTGATTTAAAAGTGGTCTCCTTTCCACCTTTCACAGCAACTGTAACTATAACTTGGAGATGCTGAAATTTCTTTCAATGGATTCTCTTGGAGCCTTTTACTTCAGTTACATTTATTTATCCTACAGCAGTACTGCTACCTAGAGTTTTTCAGTGAAGTATTCATTTATAAAAACTTGTATTGTTCTATTGTCAGAAGGTAATTGTGAGGTGAAAGAAAATGCCCTGAAACTCTGTTGTTAATGCATAATATTATATATGTACAATGCAAATTATTTATATATTATACAGTGGTCAAAGTGACACGGAGCTACTGCCGGTATGGTGTCAACCATAGATCCACATAGCAGAAATAGGAGGTTTAGAAAGAAATACATACCATTCCACATAAGGTTTTTTTTTTTTTTTTTTTTTTTGTATTAAAAAATTAATGTATATAATATTAAAAAAATCATATCACTCAGCTGTTCTCTGAGATTCAGAGGTTAGCTCCAAAAAGAAATACAAACTACCAGATATTTTTACTTACTGTTGTCGTATCAAACTTCTCCATTTACAGCGATCTTGACATACAACTCGTGCTTCACTGATATCCATTACAGGCCGTACACAAGATCTTTTATACTTCATACTCATAATCTTTTTCTCATGCAGACACTCTTGAATCTGATCCACCCATGTCTTCCTTGGCCTTCCTCTGCCTTTCCTTCCTGCCCCTTGGGCTAAAGAGATTTTCTTAGTAAGCATCTCATCACTCATTCTTTCAATGGCCAAACCACCAAAGCATATTGGTCTCCACCTTGCTAACAACATTTTGCTTCACATCACACAACTGCAACACATCTTCATTCCTCACACAATCAGACGACCGTGTCTTGCCACAAACCCCACGTAAGTAACGCTTTTCTCCAGCACACAAAGGACTCCTATGTTTCTTCTGCAGTAACCAGGTTTCACTGCCATACATCAGAGTAGGAACAATTACTGTTTCATACACAGCCATGCGGGACTCTCTAGAGAACCCATCATTCCTGTGAAAACCTCCCAGAGCAGCTATGACTTTCAAAGAAGAATTCACTCGCCGACTGATTTCACCATCTAATTTGCTCTCTCTGTCAAACATGCTTCCTAAATACACAAACTCACTCGCCTGGTCAATCACAGTGCCATTTATACTTACATTACATTCAGTGCTACCCATTCCTCTCACAAACACCATAACTTTGGGTTTTCCCTTATTTATACTCAGTTTGAATTTCATGCAAACTTCGTGCATCTGAGTCAACAACTCTGCAACTCACTTTTGCTCTCTGCCAACAGGACAGTGCCATCAGCATACAGCAATCTGCACACACGGATATCACCAAGACATAAACCACTATTATCTATTTTGGCATCACGCATGCATGCGTCCATAAATATATTAAACAGCCATGGTGACGTTACACAACCTTGTCTAACTCCTGCTCCAATAGAAAACCATTTTGACAAAACACTATTCACTCATACACAAGCTCTACTACCCGCATACTTTTACACTATTAAGTAGATTCCCAGTAACACCATATTCATTCAATACCTTCCACAAAAGTGTTCTATTCACTCGGTCGTAAGCTTTCTCTAAATCTATGAAGGCAGTAAAAACTTTCTTCCCAACAGCCAGATACTTTTCAATCACCGTGCGTAATGCAAAAATCTGGTTAGTGCAGCCTTTTTTACCAGGCATAAAATAACTCTGAACATCCCACACTTTCTCTGATGTAAGACCCCGTACTTTTTCAATAACAATAATCATCAGCTTTGTATCCTGCAACTAATTTAGCAGCAGATCAAACAAAGGTCAAATCCTTTGCAAATGCCTTTTTCAGTCAGCAAACTCAACAACAGGTGGATTAAGCTGGGCCCATTTAAGGAGGTACTAGAAAGAAGAGAGAAGTGTTGTTACAGAGAGAGAGAAAATCAGATTAGCAATTTAATCCTTTTATTACACTTTTATATCCCCACACCCATAATGGTGAGCAATCTACAGACTCCTGTCCTGTGCTGATAATGGGTTTTCACTGGGGCTTAGAAAATATCTGAATAGTTAGGATTCCAAGAAGTCCCTCTGTTGAGATACCCTCCTTGCCACGTCTGAGGTTATCGTAACGCTGAATAAGCCTTGTATGTTTCCCTTCTCCGCAAATGAAAAACCAAATTATGTGTTTTACCCGAGAGATGTACTGTTTCACTTTTCAGCTACCCCCCCCCCCCTTTCATATTAACAAGAATTCGGACACCATGCTTCTGCTTCCTACGTCTTTTCAGTACCAGCTGCTGATCATTTATCAATTTTATCCATTAGAAATGTCATTTGCCGATTTTTGCGTTAAATTTTTTGCTTTCATCCTAATTTCTTTACGTAGTTTGTGACGGGTTCATAATTTAGTACATACCGGGATGGTAAATAATGTTTTTTAAACTGCCAGTAAGCTCACTTTCATTTTTGTTAACTACTGGTATGCGATACCGACCCACTTCAAACACTGATATTATATACATATCAACTATCTACATAACAAAAAGCACAGTTTAACTCTTCTCTCAACTTTTTGTGTTTATTTTACCCCCTAAAGTATAATGTTTGAAATCCTTCAAAAATTACATTTTTGAAGCCAACTTTCACACTTCAGATTATTTGAGAAGTGTATGAAATCAGTTCAGCTCCACAAGCCCAATAGTGGTTTCCATTATGTTTTAACCATAGCACATTGGATTCACTGAATCTGGTATAACCATATTATCTGAGCAGATGCTAAAACAATGAAAAAAGTTTTGATTTTAGCATGCAAGACTGTTCAAAACTTTTAAAAAATCCAATTTCTGAGTTTATAATGTGACAAGAACCAGGAATTCCAGGCCACACCCGGAGAACAAATAACTTTGTATTATACAGAAATTTGTCAACACTACCATTTGACTTGACTCGTGTCTTATCAAAATCCAATAAATATCTATCTGCATTTATTTTTTGCTCTGTTATATGTCATCACTTCACCATCACATAAGACTATGGTTCTTGTTTTACTATCAGGCTAATGTTATACACAATAGCAATTTCCCCTTTCAGGTTAAGTACCAAGCACCAAATCCTCTCCATAACTATTATTGTGTTATTGTTAATAATACACCTTATCAAATTATTTGACTAATTTTCAATAATTATTCACTGGTGTTCAATACTTTTAGACCAGAAGCATCTATGTAGTTATTATATATTGTACACTACAAGTACACATTGTGAAGCTACATAAAGAAGCCAACGTTTAGTCACAATGAATATTTTAGTTTCCCTGTTGACTGCAGTTTTGCTGTGCTGTGGCCCAGCTTCATAAGTATGAATGGTACATAAATATTCAAAATGCTGTGACACATCAACAGCATTAACAGTCATGGATTTTTGTAAGTTGCTTCCATGTACTAGATTGCTAAGTTTACGGACACACCACAGGGCGGAGCACAACCGCATAGCTCCAAAATAGTTAGAAAAGTGACAATTTTTCTGAAAAAAGTAACGAAAAAGCCGAAAAAAAATTCTAAAAAAGTAACCAAAAAGTGACCAAAATTTCACAAAATATAGCCAAAAAAGTCACCCCCATATTAATAATTGCTTACCTATCAAGCAGAGGTCATTATGGGTAACAGTCACCTTGGAATAGTTAATAAGCAATTTTACTGTTCCCTTTTTATTTTCACATTCTAAAAAAAAATCCCCCCTCCCTCCCCAACTTATCACTTCCTGTTCTCATAAGGTGGTGCAGGCTGAAGAATTTCAATTTTTTTTAACACCATCAGGGTAGAAAGTGGAGCATTATCCAGCATATTAAATTTTTCCTGACTGAGAACAGGCAACCTGCAAAGACTATGCGAAAGAAAATCAGGTAATTTAGGCCCGATCTATATTATTTTTATTAATGTAGTGGAAAATTTGGCATCCTGTACTGTTGTGAAATACAATTTTTATAAAGTTTAATTTTTCCCCTTTTTGGCCAAAAAAGTAATTTAGAAAAGATTTCCTTTTTTCAACACGACGTTGAAGCATATCAACTGTGCTTTTGTGATCAAGTTCTTCACTTCTGACAGATTTTCTTGCATTGCCTGCGCTAGACGTACCTCATCCATACTGTTACTTCTCAAAGCCTTAATTTTTTAAGCCTTTCGTTTGCTTCATGAAATAGTGTGTCACAAGCCTTTCTCTTTCTTGCTTCTTGCTGCTTTTGGCCTTTTAGACTCTCTTCCATCTTTCCAATAGCTTCTTGATCTTCAGAGAATTTGAGTTAATTCCATTTCTTTAGCTCTTTTTTCCTCTTCTTCCTCCTCCTTTTTTTTTTTTTTTTTTTTTCATCTTCAGCCCTTTTTTTCTCCTCCAAGTATAACTTGTAGCTTTTTGTGGAACTATGAGCCAAGGCAAGCAGCTCTTTAGTAATGGGAACAAATTCAGGTTTGCCATTATACATTTTTAGAGTATTACTCACAGTGAGTCTTGCATTTAATGTACGAACACTCACTGAAGCCCTGTCGTCACTCAGTACTCTTCCTGAAAGTGAAAAACACCCCTTTCTACATCAGCACTTCCATGCGATATAGCTCAACAAGCTTACAGTCGGGTATTTTGGACTCCCAAAAGCACTGTTACAAAGGTTGAAAAAATGTTGCCAGTAGTGGTCAATACGGATTCCTCTTCCTCCCTCACAAATATCAGATTCATTCTCGTTCACAGGAACCACAGGTTCTTCTTCCAGTTGCAATACTTTCCATTCAAGTAGTTGGTCAATACAAACTGGATAGCATGGAAATGCTTGGCCCAATTTGACGATGTCACTACAGCTACGTTCTGATCCTTTCTTCACACTTGAGACATCGAAAATATTGCAGAAACTGATGTGAATCTCCTAGTCCAGTTTGCTTAAGTATGTGTCTACAAGCACTAACAAAATGTGTCTGTGAAAAACAATTTGGTCTTTTTCTGGAAGTTTGGCCAATTCTTTCTCCACATCATCACTGCATATGATCTCTGTAATCGGGGTTAGGTTTTGGGAATCTTCAAGTAGGCTAAAACCTCCATTGTTGCTTGCCATTGCTTTAGGGGTGCATATCCGTCCAAAGAGGGTATAGAAAAGTGACTTCAGTGAATCATACATTACATGAATCAGAGGTTCACTTCTCTGGAAAAGTTTTGCAAACTTTGAAAATATGGGGACACTACTGGTAACAAAAAAACAAAAACAAAAAAAAACGAACATTGAGCCTTCATTGTTTGATCTTTCAAATAATTTACTATCTTTTTGTAACTCTTTGTATTCATTAAAGTTGAGTGTTCTTTGGCACATGTATTAGGAAATACTGCACAATAGCATCCCACTGTTCTTATAGTCTCAAAGAAGCAGGCTCCAGGGTCAACCATCTTGATGATGGGACATGTTTGATGAAGTGGTGGGTTGGAATTCTCAAACCTTTTTGGATTTTGTCAAAATCTTCCAACCTCAATGGCCACCCATTGAAGAAATAACACACTGATATTATCAGTTCCAAAACACCTTCACCCAGATTTTGAAGTCCTTTGTGAAATGCATTGTGTATAACATGAAGGTTGCATATGCCAACATGAAGAAGTCCCTTTTCCCTCACCCTTAGCATTTCTTCATTCATGAGCCGAATAACTATTTTATTAACATTTGGACCATCGCAGCTGAGGGCAATCAGATTTTGGTGGGGCAGCTGAGCATTATCCAGTGCAGCACATAAGTTATTGTGCATAACTATTCCTGTTGCTTGACCTATGAAGAAAGTTTCCAAGTGTTGAGGAATCACTTCATTTTTTGAGTCTGACCTGAAGTGAATTTGGGTTTGTAATTCCTTTTTTCCAGCACTATTTGTTGTTTCATCAAAACTCAAAACATAGAAAGATGGCTGTGCATCTTCAATAACTTATTTTCTGAAATAAGGTGCTAAGGCCTCAGTAATGATGTAAGAAAGTTTCTTACAATTTAAAGAAAATTCCCCAGGAACACACCCTGGAAACATGGCTGCAAAGGTTTCTGCATTAGTGTCACATGAAGTAGATGACAAATTGCACCACACTGTTTTCATTGCCCATATGAGTTCTGAAGTTCTTAACGTGTCCTTTGCCATGCACATTTGCAAGGTGCGAGTAGCATTTGATGAAGATAACTGTGAAGCAGCATGATATACACACTCACCTTTAGATTTTGTGTCATGATTTAGATTACCTGCAACCAACTGCAGCTGGCCTGGATGCAACTTCAAGTGAATATTTTCCTTGTGTTTGCTAGAATTGTAATGATGGGTTACGACTTGGAAACCTTTTCCTACATTCAGAGTACAAGTGCAAACATAACAAAACAGTTCTGAATCACTCTGCATTTTTGCCCATGTAGAAATTTTATATCTTGAAGAATCAGTCCTTAGAAGTAAACCTTCTTTGAAATGGCATTTTTCCATGATGAAGCAGAATATCCTCTCTTCCTAGTATGAAACCTCAAATCTGGAAACTGACTTTCTGGCAGGACATTTCAGAAGATCATCTAAAAAAAAAAAGTAAAAACTGTGTTAGAAAATATAAAAACAATAAGTAAAAGTAGCACGTTTTCAGAAATCTTTTCTGAACTGCTTTGAATTTCTGCAAGAACACCAGAATAAAAAAAATCCGAAATAATAATAAGTACAACTGAACTTTAATACAGTTTTATTTAGCAGAGTATAACCACATTTCACACAATAAATTCATACACGAGATTCTTCCGCGAATTCGCGGAATTCCGCTTTTTTCGTCATCATTTGGGTCACTATCGAGATCGATGCAGAACTGAAGAGAAATTTTGAGCGGATTAGTTTGGGGGGGGGGGGTCGTTTCCCTGTTAGAGAACGATATTTCACCTTTCAAAACTTACGAAAATGGAAGTTAAATGGAGTGAAGATTTTCCCGCAATCGAAATTTCCTTTTCTGGCGATGCTTTTTCCGCCCAGTATTGTTCTTAAATACAGTTCTACTCCACAATTATTTGTATTTCAGCTTGAAAACGGAAGAACATTTTTCGAAAAGGAAATTAGATGGCACAAAAACATCCCTGCAATTGTCTGGCATGAGATTCTTTCATTTGTGTGGTACTTGTGATCGATGCATAAATCAACAGAATGGGGGGGGGTCGTTTACTGTAGGAGGACGGAATGACAACTTTCGAAATCAGAAGTCCAATGGAGAGAAGATTTCTCCTGTAATAGTATCTTTTTTCTTGCAATATCCTTCTGCTCAGTATTGTTGTTAGATATCAATTTATTGTATAAATATTTGTATTTCAGCTTGAAAATGGAGGAACATTTTGCGAAAACGAAAGTCAGATGGAGCAAACATTTTGTCAGAATAGTTATTTTTTTCCTGTGATATTTCCTCTATCCTGTGTTGTTAAATGTCAGTAACTTTCTATTTTGAATAGAGTTATGTGCTCTAGTTTAACATACATACATACATACATACATATCACTAAGCTGTTCTCTGAGATTCAGAGGTTAGCTCCAAAAAGAAATACAAACTTCCAGATATTTTTACTTATTGTTGTCATATCAAACTTCGCCCTTTACAGCGATCTTGACATACAACTCGTGCTTTACTGATATCCATTACATGCCTTGCACAAGATCTTTTATACTTCATACTCATAATCTTTTTCTCATGCAGACACTCCTGAATCTGATCCACCCATGTCTTCCTTGGCCTTCCTCTGCCTTTCCTTCCTGCCACTTGGGTTGAAAATATTTTCTTAGTAAGCATTTCATCACTCATTCTTCCAACATGGCCAAACCACCGAAGCATATTGGTCTCCACCTTGCTAACAACATTTTGCTTCACATCACAAAACTGCAATACATCTACATTTCTTACACAATCATATCGTGTCTTGCCACAAACCCCACATAAGTAACGCATTTCTCCAGCACACAAACGACTCCTATGTTTCTTCTGCAGTACCCAGGTTTCACTGCCATACATCAGAGTAGGGACAATTACAGTTTCATACACAGCCATGCGGGACTCTCTAGAGAACCCATCATTCCTGTGAAAACCTCCCAGAGCAGCTATGACTTTCAAAGAAGAATTCACTCGCCTACTGATTTCACCATCCAACTTGTTCTCTCTGTCAAACATACTTCCTAAATACACAAACTCACTCAACTGGTCAATCACAGTGCCATTTATACTTACATTACAATCAGTGCTACCCATTCCTCTCTCAAACACCATAACTTTGGTTTTTCCCTTATTTATACTCAGTTTGAATTTCATGCAAACTTCGTGCATCCGAGTCAACATACTCGGCAACTCACTTTTGCTCTCTGCCAACAGGACAGTGTCATCAGCATACAGCAATCTGCACACACGGATATCACCAAGACATAAACCACTATTATATATTTTGGCCTCACGCATGCATGCGTCCATAAAAATATTAAACAGCCATGGTGACATTACGCAACCTTGTCTAACTCCTGCACCAATGGAAAACCATTTTGATAAAACACTATTCACTCGTACACAAGCTCTACTACCAGCATACATGGCTTTTACACTATTAAGTAGATTCCCAGTAACACCATATTCATTCAATACCTTCCACAAAAGTGTCCTATTCACTCGGTCATCAGCTTTCTCTAAATCTATGAAGGCAGTAAAAACTTTCTTCCCAACAGCCAGATACTTTTCAATCATCAAGCGTAATGCAAAAATCTGGTTAGTGCAGCCTTTACCAGGCATAAAACCACTCTGAACATCCCACACTTTCACTGATGTAAGACCCTGTACTTTTTCAATAACAACCTTACCAAACACTTTCCCTGGCACACTCAGTAGGCTAATACCACAATAGTTCTTGCATTCAGTCTGATCACCTTTTCCCTTATACAAAGGAACAATAATAGCATCCTTCCAATCCCGAGGGACCATTCCTAACTCCCAGCACAACTGGCAAATTTCAGTTAACCAGTCAATTATAGAGTCACCACCATACTTCAACATCTCTGCAGTTATGCCATCAACTCCTGGAGCCTTACCATTCTGAAGAAATTTTAGAGCTTTACACACTTCTTCTCTTAAGACTCCTCCTGTGCTTTCATCCCTCATTGTGACATCATCTGCATCTGTCTCAGAATCATTTTTGCTCTCCTGATCTAATAACTCACAGAAGTATTCACCCCATCTTTCACTTAACTCATTGGGCTCCCACATCATTTCCCCGATCTCATTCTTCACACAACTTACAACTTTGTTTCCCCTATTTTTCCTCAGTCTCATGTACTTCCAGAAGGTCTTTCTATCTTTCCAAAAAGCCAGTTCATGCCTTTCCACTTTCTCCTTCCTATCTTTTGCCTTACTAGGGCGAACCAGCTTAGCAGCTTCACGCTTCTTACAGTGATATTCATCCACAGAGACTCTACCTTGCAACATCCCCAAATAGGCTTCCTTCTTTTTCTTTACTGCCTCATCAATCTCACTATTCCACCATGTATCACCTCTATTGTTATCCACTATTGTGGTGCCACAGACCTCTTTAGCAGCAGTGACAACACAGTTCTTAAAACATTCCCACTTCTTTTCTACATCCCTCTCACAAGATTTCAGATCCGTCAGTCGTTCTCTGAGTAAGTCAGAGTACCGCTGATGATCTTCAAGGAGCCTATCAACCTTTATTCTTTCTATCCTGGGTCTCTTCCTATTCCTCCAACCAACATTAAGTTCCACTCGTGACACTACCAAGTAATGATCAGAACCAACATCCGCACCTCTCATCACACGGGTGTCAACAGCTAAGTGTTTCAAACGCTGATTGTAAACAACAAAATCTATCACACTCTTTTGACCAAGAGTATGTTTTTCCCAAGTATATGTGTGTATATACTTGTCGTTGAAAAATGTATTAGATACACACAAACCATTCTCAATGCAGAGTTCAATTAATCTTTCACCATTATCATTCACACAAGGATCATTCAACTTACCCAGAACATTGTCAGAAATTGCATTCTGCACACCTACTCTAGCATTGAAATCCCCTGCTATTATAACTTTTTCTTTAGCACCAAACTGGCTCAAAACAGCTTTTAGCTCATTCCAGAAATCTTCTTTCTTATCAGAAGGTTCCGAGTCACAAGAAGCATACACTACAACAATTACAATTCTCTGGTTTCACTTTCAAATGAATCCAGAGAATACTCTCACTTATACAACTATAGTGAATCAAGTTGTTCTTCATCTTTTCACTTAAAATCACACCTACACCAGCCTGTCCTCTCATATTATCCAATACTCCAGACCACACACTCATTGTGCCATTCACTTCTTCTACCCCAATTTCCTTCTTTTTGGTTTCACTTACACACAGCACATCCAGTCTATACTTATTCATCTTCTCAATCACTTCACTCATCTTGCCATTTATACCTCTAGTATTCCATACACCAATCTTACATTCACTCAGCCGAGATCTCTTTCTCATACGCCGTTTAGAAAGTCCAGGTCGATTCCGTGGTGGACCGTCTTTCTCAAGTGTGGTAGGTCCACCATATCCCACACTTGAGTCATTCTTAATATTTCTTTTTGTCTTTTTAATCAGGTAAGTACATCAGTGTGGGGGATTAGCCCACAGCTGAGGGTTCCAGTTGGTCATTCAACCTAAGGATTCTGGAACAACACCCAGTGAGTTGGGGTCTTTTCGCCAATGTCACACAGAACTAGCTTGCACCTCTCCAAGATTCACAGAGGCCTAGTTGCTGTTGTGTGTGCCATTGTTACCACGGAGCGCCCCGAGGAGGCAAACCCATCGCTCACTACGACCGCCCGCGTGCTCTAGTTTAATATTTACATAAATGAATTAATGTGAACAATTCTCCCTTGTCTTGCTTGCGCTCCATTTTATTAACACTGTTTTGCCGTGCATTCTGATTTTATATCCGGTTAAAAAGTCAGCTCTTTTTTTTTCCTCGTCAGTCTCATGTATGTAAATTTCATGCAATCAACCCGGCACCCCGCTGATATTTGTAACATCAATTTATATTTCCGTGAGCTAACAAAATTTTAAATGATGATAAAACAGAAATGCAAGTCTGTTAATTCCAGAAGAAAGGAATTTCTGTAATGAAGTGATTTTTTTATTTTTGCTGATAATATATACACTGCTGACCACCCAAATGCAACACCAAGAAGGGCACGAGATAGCAAAGCCAGATTTACTGGACACATAACAACAAATACAAAGATGAAACTATTGAGCTTACAGGCCCGTGTGACTTGCAGAACATGCAGACATCAATAGTTCGTGTGGCCCCCATGGCTGGCAATAACGGCCGCTATACGCTGCAGCATCGAACAAAAGAGGCTTTGGATGTGGGGTTGGGGTATGTCGGTCCAGGCTGCTTCCACACGTTGCCACAGTTCATCAGGAGTAGCCGCGGGTGGTGCTTGCCGATCAGCAACCAGACGTGTTCAATGGGCGACATATCGAGAGAACAGGCGGGCTACGGCAGCAGTGACACCTGGTGGGCCGTGAAGAATTGTTGCAAGATGCGTGCCACGTGTGGGCGCGCATTGTCCTGTTAAAATGTGGCCACTGGCAGGTACTGCAGGTAAGGGAGGACTACAGGCTCCAAAACGTCAGAGATGTAGCGGTGGTTGTCGAGTGTACTGGCGATGCGCACCAGAGGGGTGCGGGTGTCATATCCAATTGCAGCCCAAACCATAACGCCAGGCGACAGACCTGTATGGCGATGCACAATGCAGGCGTCGTACAGTCTCTCGCCGCGGTGCCGCCACACGCGGATCCGACCATCGTGGTGTTGCAGGCAGAAGCGGGATTCGTCGGAGAAGACAATGTCGTGCCATTCCGTAGTCCAGATGCGGCGTTCAATGGCCCACTGCCGCTGCACTCGCCGGTGGTATAATGTCAATGGTAATCGGAGCAATGGGCACCGTGCGACAAGTCCCCGCTTTGCAGACGACGTCGAACGGTACGTGCTAACACAGGTTGTTGCGCAACACACCCTAATTCCTGCGCTAGCATTCTTGATGTGGCGGTGAGAGCTGTCAATGCCCGCCGCACAACATGCTGGTCCTCTCGTTTGGTGGTGTGCCGTGGCTGCGGCAATTGCTCACGTCGGTCCGTCTGTTCCTCCTGCACCCACCGAATCCATTCTTGCCTCACTGTGGCTGGATGTCGTCCCACACAAGCGCCGATGTCTCGGTACGATAAACCACTGTCGCGATAAGCCACTATTCATCCTCTGCCGAGCTCCGAAACGTGCTGGAATGACTGCCGTATTCTGCGACGAGGCATCAGGAAGCTTCCAACGCACAGGTCCGGCAGCACAACAAACTTCCACTACTTATACCCGCCTTCGGTGCACCCTTCTTACAGTGCTTCTCGGTGGAGTGCTGGGCGCACATGATTTGCTTATGCCCTGCAATGCTAATCGTTTGCATGTCCTCTCGCGGGAGAAACATGCTGCGAATTTCAGGCCAATCGGATGCTTCCTTCTTGGTGTTGCATTTTGGGTGGCCAGCAGTGTATTTCAGCAATTTTGAATTTCATATCTCACATCGATCACCATTTAATGGGAAACACCTGGTCATTCAAAAACATTGCTATAAGATACTTTCAGAAATTCAAAACACTACCCTTCAGATAGGTTTTGAATGCTCAGGTGTTTATTGACTTTGTAAAACTGGCAGAAAATTTCTCAAAAGAAAAAAAAAGAACAAATAATTCTCTGCAACTTCAACTTCGTGATTACTGTCAGAGATTTTTATAAACTATTTTCTGCATCATCAGTGTTAAAGTGAGACCAGAAAAACATGCATGCGTTAAATAACTTTACGCGGTAGGGTTGTAGTATGACGAGTTTTTTTTTGAGGGTGGGGATTGTGTTTTCCGAAAATTTTCCATTAAGCCATTCGTTTTTGAAATGTGAAAAAATACCAGACATTCGCCGAAATCCCCCCCCCCTAATTTTAATGCAACAGACAGCAGAGGTGCCTATCAGTCATCACCATACAAAGCCTCATCGTTCATACACGGAAATGGCATTTCGTGAGAATTTTATTACAATTGATGAGAGCTTTAAAAAAACAAACAACGGGATCGTGATTACGCAGTTTTCAAAACCATCCTCCAAGTTAGTCAAATAATGCTATTGGGACTTGTTTTTGATGTTCAAAAGTTTGATTACACTTTATATATTTTAATTTTCATTATACTATTTTCATTCACCAATTATGATTAGCTAATCAATGAAGTTTGCTTCTCTTTTTCGCTGAGCGCATCCCCGACACCCACCCGCGGCCCATAAAATTCGAACTGTGTGAATAATCAACCGGGTAAAATAATGAAAAACTGAAAGATTTGTTAACAATTTGATCTATTCAATAAATTTGTCTACCATTTTGTTGATATTTATTTCCATCAATGTATGGCGAAATCCACCAGAAAATACCGAGGCTTCCGTTGAACGTAATTACATGGCGCGACAGTAGTAATTTCGTAAAACGAGAAATTCAGCTGGCAGAAATTTAAAACAGGCTAAAAGGAGGTTAAAAAAAAAAAAGCTAATTTGCCGATCCCAATCAGAACGCAATTTTGTGATAAAAAGAGCCACCGGGGAGGACGTCATGTTCAAGAACTTAATCGTCCGCAACGTTTTGACCGTCAAGGATGGGTGGTCTTTCGAGCGAGTGTTAAATCTTTTCTTATTCAGTTTTACAAATTTTCCATAAATTCATATTATTTCAACAAGAAAGGATACAAAATTGAGATCTGTAATTCTTCCAACCTGTCCGTACTCAGACAGCTAAATCCGTAATAATTACGGAAAATCTGTAATGGTTGTTACCTCTGGGACAGTAATCAACGTTTTCAAAAACAAATTATTTTTCACAAAAGTTAGTGCTGACAGTGTAAAACAACCTAATTTCTCTTCGATATTTAAGGAAAAATAAAGTTAGCTATTGATAGAAAAGGCCAAGCTGCAAGTATCAAAATCCATAAGTTTCCAAATCAGAAGCCATCTCAAGGGCCCAAAAGCAAAAAAAAAAAAATACATATCTTGGTGTATGGCAAAATTTGAAAAATAATAATCTGTAAAAAATGACTCAAACAAAAACCAATAGCAATTTCGAACATGGCCTCCGGCCATTTAACGATAACAATGCCACCGAATAAACTAACTAGAAACGATACATAGTTCACAGTATCTTACCAAAATGTAACAATTAATTGCTTTATTTAAAGAAAAAAACTTGCTTCTTGAAATCCAATAATCTGACATTTGAATTTTTGCACGATTGCAATACTTCCTCATATACTAACGTAAGAGAAAGTAAAAATATAATCCGAATACACTGGCGTACAAAAATTAAGGACGAGACGGCTTTTCGAATGTAAAGTCTTGCAGAAGTGCTCCACATCAACTCAAATCATACCATAAGATCCCCAAGATGTAAGAATATGGGACAAGTGAGCCCAACCATTCAAACAAGGAATCCAAAGGATACAAAGGCACTTCATTGAAAAGGTAGCTTCAAGCACAACTGGACAGAAGACAGAAACGTCCATGTGACAGGCAGCTGCCAAGAAAAATCCAGTCTTTAGTAGGGGATATGATCACCCCTGACTGCGTTGCAGGATTTACATCTGTCCAAGTTGTGGACGAGGTTGTCAAGGAGCTGTTGAGGCATCGCGGCCCATACCTCTTGTAGCGCCAATCGCAGCTGCAGAATCGTTGCTGGCAGCTGGTGACGTGCTGCCAAGCGTCTCCCGAGAAGGTCCCACACGTGTTCGATTGGATTTAGGTCCGGGGACCATGCGAGCCAATCCATGTGTAGAATATCTTCACTCTCCAACAGCTCTGCTACAGCCACTGTACGATTAGGTGTAGCATTGTCGTCCATGAAGAGGAACTCAGTACCCGCAGCACCTCTAAACAGACGCACGTGAGGCAGGAGAACTTCGGTACAATAGCGGACACCAGTGACTGAACCTCCTTGGAAGATGTGGAGGTCAGTACGGCTACCAAGCATGATATCGCCCCAAACGAGAACTCCGCCACCTCCAAACCGATCCCTTTCAATGATGTTGGAGGTGTGATTACGTCCAGAATCGCTCGTCAGACTAAATTGGCTCTCATCCGTAAAGAGAACTCGACCCCATTGCTGATGTGTCCAGTTCTTTTGTTCCTGGCACCACAGAAACCGCGATCTCCGATGAGCAGGCATTAATGGCACACACCATACTGGTCGTCGTGCAAATAGACCACCTTTGTGCAGCCACCTGGCCACGGTAAAACGCGATAATGGACGTGCAGTTGTCCATTGCATGTGCCTTGCAATTTCTCCCGCTGTCTGCCGTCTGTCTCTTTTCGCCTGTAGGACAATATACCGGTCGTCCGTCGCCGTGGTTGCTCGTGTATAACAACTGCTAAACTCTCGGACAGCTGTTCCTGTCATTTGAAATGCTCTCCAAGCTCGTGAAACGATGTTGTGAGTGATCCCGAACTCCTCGACCACACTAGTCACACTTTGACCTTCTTCCAACTTCCCAATGACGCGACCTCAGGTAAAGTCATCCAGATGTCGTCTACTGGATTGCCTGTTGGCCATATCACACAGTGGCAGCAACTCGACGTCGTTCAAATTAATGTACACCGTGCAATAGCTTTCACCGAATTGCTGAGCGTACAACGGTGGCTCGTGTGCTTTATACCCTTCCGACCCCCCATCATGCTGCATATATGTGCATGCCCTACCATACCGGACCCTAGTCTATCTCCTGAGTAGTCTTTTGGTCTGTTCTGCCTGCTCGTTCTACTGTTATGATAATTTCTCCTAATTTTTGCACACCAGTGTAAATAAGCATGTCAGAAAATGAGATATTTATAAAACGTTAAACTTAATATAAAGAAATACAAATTCATAAAATAGCAAACATTGAACAGCAATAAATGATTTATAAAATATAAATGCATACCTCACTGAAAGTTGAACGCATGGTACCAATTCATCACTTGGAAAGCAGTAGCACAAAGAGTTGTATGTCAACGATGTGACTGACAAAGTTCAGAATTCATTTATTTGTTTTCCACGGAATGTTGAAGTACGCAAGAGAGAAACACGAACCACATGAAAAAATATAATAACTTTAAAACAATTAACACACAAAACAGACATGTGTACAGTTGCAGAGGAGAACATGACCCAATAGCCATTTTTTTCTAAACACACAGCTTGCAGTGAGCATTTGCGTTCTAGGCAACAAGGAGTACTTGGCTTTTCGCCAAAAGAGCATGCTTGCTCTCCAAGCCTGCAAATGATTGTTGCAAACCACGGGGGTTAATTTTTTTTTTTTTTCATGATGTTCTTAATTTTTTTTTCATGTTCCAAATTTACAAAAAGTGACCATTTTGGGTCAAACAGCAACTTATATAGGGACCAACATCGAAAAAAGTTGAAAAAGTAACCTGTGCTCAGCCCTGACACCAGATTCAATCTTTAAGCTAGATACTTTGGGAGTTTTCATACTTACCAAAATTCTTCACAGCATGTACATGCCATGGAATACGCTTCATTTCTATCAAATGCATGGAAGTAACTGAAAAAAAAATCTGTAGCCACAGTTCATGTTGTCACAGTATTTTGAATATTAATGTACCCTTTTGTCCTGATGAAATTGGGCCACAGCACAGTGAAACTACAGTCAGCATGAAAATAAAATGTTCAATGTGACTAAACATTGACTCCTTTATTCCTATATCAATACGTTATACTTAAACATTTTATTTACAGGAAATATTAATTTTAAACTATTTTATTACCTTTCTATAATGCAAAATGGCTTCTTTGTACTTTTCCACAATATCATCAACAGATAAAATATTCTTCCCTAAATTTTTAAAATCTGCTGGATCAATTCCATTCGGTAAACTCTTACTGTGATTGTTTACCATTACTGAAAAGAAAGTTAATTTATTCATTTAAAAAAATTACAAAATTATGATCCTAATGAAGCAAAGAACAAGTAACATTATAGCAAATACAACTAAATTTTTATCATTATAAAACTCAAAACCACTGTGAGCAAAATTTGGAATTTTATGAAGAAAATTTTAAACAGTATGATATTTCTAACATGCTTAAACTGTTTAAAACCATGAATAAGGGCTCAAATCATACATTTTTGTATTCACACATGTTTCAGTAGCATTACTTCTGTCAAGGTATTAAGTGAAACATACGAAAAAAATTCTAAGTTTCGCAGGTAGTAATAGTTGCCTCATACTTCCTTTTTTTCACATTTTTTATTTTTCCATCAGGGTAAAACACACTTTTTATATCACATTTAGTACTGCAAATAAAATTTAATACCATTTTAATAATAAACACAATATTTTAATACTAAAACACATTAAATATCATAAACATACCTGGGTGTGATTCAGAAAGAAAAATTTGTATGCCCCCAAACTGATGCCTTGCCAAACTTTATTATGCAGCAACAAGTTAAAACATAATAGAATGACTATTACAGGAATCATGTTTTTATATTATCAAAATAGATTTTTCACTACTGTTATACCTTTCATCATATAATTTATTTCACTAAGGAGTCCGTTAAATATTTATAACCACAGTATTTGAAAAGCAAATGCTTACACTGTTCCAGTCTCATTCTGACTGTGTTTCAGAAAGACATCAATCTTCTGAAGAAATTTTCATGCAACAGACTTATTTTCAATTCACAGAACCTCACTTATATTCCCAAAGGATGTTGTCACAAAACAATGTAAAATTTGATTCAACCTAAACATTAAAACATAATTTTCTCATGATAAACACACTGGTAAACATATTTAAAGAAATGACTCTTGTATGAGATCAGTTACATCAAAGATTCAAAAAGTTTTTGAAACAGTGACATCATAATTCACACATGCTAAGTTATGTAGTACAGTAGAAACTGCTTATAATGAGCCCTTATTTAGCAAGATCCCAGATTTAACAAACAAAACAGAAACTTTTGTTTGGTATAATGTTGATTCAAATATAATTTTTTAATGAACAAAATTTAATGAAATCTTAAATAATGAGTGAGAGAAAAGCTAAATTGATCACTTTCAGCAAAGAAAGTAAAAACACTGTAATGAAATTCCATATTTGAAGAGGCAGAGAAAATCTGCTGCACATTGTCCTGGAATGGGAGATTAGAAATGGTGTCATACAGAAGGAATTGCTACAGTGCAGGAAAATCTTGGTGTGCTAATGGATGTTAATAGAAAACCAAATGGTAGTACATCAAAGCTCAACAAGTAAGCTGTGCCAGAGAGACTCCAAAATCTACTCCCATGGGCTATGCCTTAGGAATACTGTGTGAGTAGAGTTGAAAACAGGTGACTTACACGTAGGCACAAAGAGAATAGGTAGGGTAAATGCACATGCAAATTGATTTCTGGGCAATGATTATTGAGAGGGATAGGGGAAGTCACCTGAGGGGGAAAAGGAAATAAGTCCTGAAACCTTTCACCCTCCAAGTGAGAGTTGCACTGGGAAGATCAGTGCTGCTTTTGCTACATGTATGTAGTTACACAGGGATCAGTCTCACATAGCTGTCAAGTAGAAAATCTTAAACCTTTATAAGTGACAAAATGTTTAAAGATGACAAAATAGACATCATTAGGGAGGTAAAACATGGTGAAAAAAATGGACTCTCATACTTGACTGTTTTCACACTGTTTAAAATTAAGGAAGCATTGATGCCAGCTTTCAAACACAATTTTACTAATAATAAAAAATTGAAGAAATGTGAGAAAGTTGATTTGTATGAGGTGTTATTGAAATGGTTCAGTGTTCAGCAGAACTCTGGCTTTGTCATAAATGGGCCAATAATGAAACTTCAAGCTGAGAAATTTGAGGTTCAAAACTAGTGAAGTTGCTGAATGACACACATAACCTTTTGTCCTTTTCATTTTCTGAATTAAGTCTACATTTTAAAAAAAAGTTCATAATTTATTATGAGTGGTATTTTTATTAATCTTGCTCTACAAGATTTGTGTAGTAAATAAAACAAAGCTAATTTAACCCATAGCAAACATGAGGACCTTTCCATTTATTACGATAATTGTAATTTTTCTATTTCTTATTTTTGCAGGGCATTTGAAGCTTACTCAACATGGCAAGAAAGAATAAACCATAACTCAGAAAACAAAATTAGCTCTTAATCAGATGAAGTACATACAAAAGCAGCAAAAACTACAGAGACAGAACAAAGTTACAATTTGTAAACACAGTTATTCTTACCAATTGAAACTAATCTTTCACTTCAGATAAAGAATTCTAACATCTGGTCAATCAGCTACAGAGCACAAAAGCTTATATGTCCAGTGCTGTCGATCTTGTACGTAAATATAACCTCACTCACATGCACACCACATTCTCTGCTCAGGATGTGTGCTCATTTAACCTACTAAACATTGTGCTTTACATAAAATTGACATCTATGTCAATTTGACATCTATGTCAATTTGACATCTATGTCAATTTTACATAAAGTTGAACTCACTATATTGTACAACGGCTGCCCTAAAAGTAGTGCCTACTTTGCAAATAACTCCTCTGTCAGTTATGTTTTAATAAAATTTTGTATAAAATGCCATGAAGACTGCTGCATGTAATGGTGTTACTCAAAATAGTTCCCTGCTGAAATCAAGCATTTATGCCATCATTCAACACAACCAAACATTGTCTAACCAGTTTGGAAATTTTTCTGTGGACTGGACTGTTGTTTGCACCAGGATCTCACATCCTGTTTAACTTTCTCTGTATCCTCAAAATGTTGACCATGTTGATTTAGCTTCATTGGACTGAACACATGAAAATCAGATGGTGCCAAATCAGGGCTGTATGGCTGATATGGGATTGCTATCCAGCACATTTTGACAATGGCCAGATAAGTTTCTAGTGTGATGTGAGATCAGACATTGTAGTGCAGGAGGACAGAACAAAGAGGCATGTCTGGTCTCCTGCAGACAATTTCACTGAGCTTCTTCGGTAACTCAATATGATGAGAATTATTGACAGTGCCACCTAATTCAAGATAGTAAGAATGATACATTTCAAAAAAGAAAAAAATTAAATGATGTGTTTTGAATTCCGTAGGCATGAGTGAGAGGTTTTGTGCTGCTATTCAGTAGATTGCTTTTGTCTCTGAGTCATAGAGAAATGTCCATGTTTCATCTCCAGTAACACAGAAGAGGAATGTATCTTGTTTACCTCAAATATCCACAACAGATTTATTCACACTTTTGACCTTTTGGTCCCAATGATTCTGCATCAATTGGCATGTTTAACCCACTTCACATACACTTTCTAATATGCATGTTATGAATCATTGTTTCCACAATACTATGACCACAATTCAGTCATCAGATATCACCTAAACAGTCACACACTGATCACTCCCAATGAGTGACATCTGCCATGTCAGAACTTGTCATTGCTTCTCACTGTCAACTACTGAGGGGTTTCTCCTGCTTAAAACCTCTTCATCCATCTTCTGACATGGCAGATGTCAATTGTTGCATTTCCATAAACTTTTACATCATCATATGGATTTCTGTCACCTTGCAACCTTATATTTTCAAACATTCAATAACAGTTCTTTTTGCTTTAGGCAAAAATTTATTCTCAGCTCACTGACCAATTTAAATATAAAAAGGTGTACATTCACTCAGAAGATTAGTATAGATTTATACAAACTTTCATGAAAATATTTTTAAAATTACAGAAGTTATCAGCATAAAGACATTACATCTAGGACAGCCCTCATACATAAAGTAGAACTCAAAATAAAATGATACTTCTTACATAAAGTACAGCTCAAAATAAAGCTTTTTGGTAAAACAAAATGATGAACTCTTCAATAGGTTCAGAGTCCCTCTAACTGCAATACAATGCATCTCTTGGAAGGACTGAAAAAAAAAATAGAAAAAATAGAAGCATGGTGGCCTAATATAAAGATTAAAATTGGTGATTTTTTCGAGTGGCCATTGGCCAGTGGGTGGACAAAATCTAGTGGCCACTTTCCTTACAGCTATTTCGTGTTTTATACACATTTTATCACTGCATTGTATACCTTTCATTTATTTAGACATAGTTAAATTTAAAGTTAGTAGTTACAAGGGCCCACTGTCTATTGCCCAGTGCATTTAAATGAATAAATATAATCTTAAAAGTTATATTTTTTTTCAACCACATCAACCAAATTTTCTGTACAGTTTTTATTGGAAAGATAATTTGATATTTTTATTTGTCTCTTGCTATGTTCACAAATATTGATAGCAGTGGATGGGTCAAAATTTTCAAGTAGTACTTACTTTTGTTTACTTTATTTAATTGCTCTATTTTCTAAAGTCATTCTTCACATGAATATTGTCTTGTCATCAAGAACATTGCCCACAACGCTTGCATTCTCTTAACTTTTGCATTGCTTGGCATAACAGTCAGCAGTATTGAGTATTTCAACAATTTGTGCTATGACCTTCATGTGCTAAAAATTACTTGTTTTTAGTTTCTCTAGCAGTTTTTGGTGAGTTACTGATGGTAAAAAATGTTCAGACCTGTTTCGAAGCTGCTTCCATTCTGCTAAAAAAAATTTTTCATTCCATTTATTTTTGGTTAGGTTCTTCTAGGTGTCAAAATGAAAACTGGCTGTATAGCTTTCAAAAATGAATTTGATATCTTATAGCAGAATCATTTTGTGGTACAGCTGAGATTGGGAGAAATGTGATACCAACCTGGTCACTTTATTTAACAGACTCACAATTATTCCTGACCACTAACAGAAAATATTCAGCAATTTCCTGGGTGTTGTTCTAATAAATATTACATTAAAAACATTGAGAAACCTTCACAGGTGTTGAAAATAGTCATGACGAAATAAGAACACTTGCAGAGTATCTTAGTTCCATCGGATTCTGTCTGGTTTTCGAACCCCCAGTGTCATGTTTTTTTTTTTTGTTTTGTTTTTTCAGAAAACGTTCAGTTTTGGTAGAATGTTAATGATTTGTCATTTTTCCTGTTTGCCCACTACAGACCTTCCAAATACTATGGAATTCTCCATAATCACAACAAAAATCGTTGATCGCTGCGGAGTACCGGAAACATTAAATATACTACGGAAATAAAAAAATCAGGTTTTAGGGTAGGGGGTCCCCCCTTCAGAAAACGTTGTTTTGGTAGAATTTTAATGATTTGTTATTTTTTCCTGTTTGCCCACCTCAGACCTTCCAAATACTACGAATTCTCCATCGTCACTACGGAAATAGTCGATCGCTACGGACTACGGGAAACATCGAATATACTACAGAAATAAAAAATCTGGTTGTCGGGTTTTTTTCCCCCTTCAGAAAATGTTGTTTTAGTAGAATTTTAATGATTTGTCATTTTTTTTCTGTTTGCCCTCTACAGACCTTCCAAATACTATGGAATTCTCCATAGTCACAACGAAAATCGTCGACCGCTGCGGAGTACAAGAAACATTGAATATACTACGGAAATAAAAAAATCTGGTTGACTGGTTTGTTTTTCTTTTCTTACAGAAAACGTTGTTTTGGTAGAATTTTAATGATTTGTCATTTTTTCCTGTTTGCCCACCTCAGACCTTCTAAATGCTACGAATTCTCCATAGTCACTACGGAAATCGTCGATCACTACGGAATACGGGAAACATCAAATATACAACGGAAATAAAAAAATCTCTATGAAATAATGTTATTCAACATTTGTTCACAGTTTATTTTCATGTTTTCAAAATTCTAACATTCATCAAACATTTTTGGGACTGTTTATTGAATGTTTTTAATGTCGCGAAATTTGTTCTGTATAATTTAGGCATCTTCATGCCGTTCGTCTCCTGAAATGATTGTTTTAGCACGGATGAAAATGTCCCGTAGTTTTCTAAATTTCGAATTTTTTTACCCCAAGATTCGATTTTTTTTCATTCTCTGGTTACATTCTTATGTTATAGTTTTTCTGACTTTGTTTCTCGCTTTTAGTAGCTTCAGTAATTGTGAAAAAGAATAACTTCGTATTTTAAAAGTTTTTTTCTAGTGAAGCACAGTTTTTGTTATTCTAATAGCCTGTTCTTCAAAACCAATCAATACAGAAAGTTATTTTTCTTTTACGCTTTTTTAAAGCTAAAAAATTTCAAAATCGGTACTTATTCTGCACGTGATGGAATCGGCCGTTTCCGTGACCCGTAAAATTACTATCACGGCAGAGTGAACAATACAGTATTGGTTTTTTACGCTTTCCAACCGTAGGTTGAAGAAGCGTATATGCTCCAGCTTTGTCTGTCCGTCAGCATGATAACTGGCGTAAAAAAGGTTCGATTTTGATGAAATTATAGTATGTGGTAGGGGACCACCTGGGGACGAACCCTACTGAAAATGGGGCAAATGGGGTCAAAGGTCACGACGTAGGAGTGGGATCCATTCCATTGCCCTTATGCGCCATAACGTGCGTAAAAATGGTTCGATTTCGATGAAATTTCAGTATGTGGCAGGGGACCACCTGGGGACGAAATGGGGTCAAAGGTCAGGACATAGGATTGCGATCCATTCCATCACCCTTATCCCATATTATTAAGGTGGACGTCAAGTAATTTTGCTTCCTATACTTCCAATGGAAAAACTTTTGTACAATTTTCCTTCACAATTAATGTGTTCCCAAGGATGAAAATTTGAACATCGATTAAAATAACTTCTTAATATAACTTGGAATACTTAATATTTTCTAAAACATAACCATAATTATATTAAAAATCAATAACTTTTCCTTTGGTGGTGTTGAAACCAGAAAAAGAGTGGCACGACCTGTACTTTGATGACGTCAGTAGACAAACAAATGTTGGATTGCATAATTATGGTTATGTTTTAGAAAATATTAGGTATTGCAAGTTATAAAATGAAGCTATTTTAATCGATGTTCAAATTTTCATCCTTGGGAACGCATTAATTGGGAAGAAAAAAGATGGTGCGACCTGTATTTTCATGACGTCAGCAGTCAAACAAATGTGCGGATCCTATTAAAGTTTTATGATGCCACAGTTTTGCTAGCAGATGGCCGCGATTCTCATCTGCCTCATTACGTCACGCGTTGTGTGCATATGTTCGTCTGCACGATAACTCGCGTAAAAATCGTTCAATTTTGATGAAATTTTAGTATGTGGAAGGGAATCACCTGGGAAGGAACCCTATTGAAAGTGAACGAAATGGGGTCAAAGGTGACGACATAGGAGCAGGATCCATTAAACTGTTCTTATGCGTCATAACCAACGTAAAAAAGGTTCGATTTCGATTAAATATTAGTATGTGGTAGGGGATCACCTGGGGACAAACCCTGTTGAAAATTGGCGAAATGAGGGTCAAAGGTCAGGACATAGGAGCAGAATCACTTCCATCGCCATTATGCGTCATAACTTACGTAAAAATGTTTCGATTTGGATTAAATGTTAGTATGTTGTAGGGGCCTGCCTGGGGACGAATCCTATTGAAAATGGGCGAAATGGGTCAAAGGTTAGGACACAGAAGCGGGGTCTATTCCATAGCCCTTATGCATCATAACTTACGTAAAATTGCTTTGATTGCGACAAAACTTTAACATGTTATTTCGGAGGTATACTGAACCAGTTCTGTTGAATATCATCGAAATGGGATCAAAGGTCAGGGCATAGGAGTGAGATTTATTCCACAGCCATTTTATGATTTCTAGTATATTGAAAGCGTATCATAATCAATGCACTGCATGATTTTACTAACTTGTTGATATTTCATTTCGCTGAAAAACTTGTGTTTACCCATTCCTTAGTAACATTTTACTGTATTAAGGGGCAGACAAGAGTTTTTATTTTGTTTAAAGTGAACTTCACATGTTCAAAGGAAACGCTACTCTGTGTGGAATGAAAGAAGGCGCGCGCGGCGGCAGAAGGTGAAGTCCCGATTTTCTACCTTTGATTTCTTTTCAACAAAAGGGAAAATGCTTGCCCATTTTGTTTGATAATAAGCAAGTGCCTAAGCAATGGAAAATCGTCCATTTTCAGAGAAACTAAACTTTAAAAAACAAGCCGCTGAAGACGAGTTGTGATGCCATAGTTCCATCTAAAGCCACAGATGTCCATTCCCGACATGATTACTTTGTGCACCAACTTAAGTGGAAAAACAAACAGCCGGCCCCGTTCTTGAAGAGTGAATCTATAAATAGATCATACCCATTGATTTGCGGAGGAAAGCGCTGTTTTTCACCGCGCACGAGTTGGATGATTTGTAAATGCAATTCCTATAGCAGGAACGTTTTAAAAAATGCAAATAAATTCTTTAGCAATGAAAAAAAGCAAATTTTCGAGCGTGACAACTAAGGTAACTTTTACTACTGGACATTTTATTTTATCCAGTCGCCACGTGGCGACTGGCGACCGCTAATTTTAATCTTTAGCCTAATGTGATAAATCCTAAAGAAAAAAGATCAGAAAAAAATTAGTTTTAGGACACAATTATTAACACAGAATTCAGACATCACTGAATTGGCAGTATTTACTGCATCTCACATAATATTAATCACATCAGAAAATTTGAAAATTACTTCGCCCTGAAGCAGGTATTGAACTCGCATCTGATTTCCGTTTGAGCATGCTATCCATTTTCTATTCAAGTTTTCTAATGTGATTAATATTATGTGAGAAACAATAAATACTGGCAAATTAGTTATGTTTCATTGTGATGTATTTTCACGTAGTACGTGAAGAATTTTTTTCCATATAATTTAGAGTTTTAGGAGTACACGGTTCCCCATTAAGAATGGAAGTTGTAAGCTGTTCTATATACACTGCTGGACAATTGCTAAGGACGGATCATAAACGGCTATATAGCACATAAAAAAGTAAGTGTGGTTGGATGCCAAGTGAAATAAAATAATGTCAGAATGCCAGGACATTACAAGAAAAACAATTTATTGTGCTCTGAAATCCAGAAGGCTTTGGAACGTGTTCAAGGGACAAACAGGCCATTTTGTGCAGAATACGTAAACGTGAAAAAAATGCAATTACCGTCCGCAGGCATTCCGGCGTAAGATGTCAATACAGGATATGGCCCCCATGGAGGGCGATGCAAGATTCCACACGTCGTGTCATGCTTTGCACAACATTATCAAGCAGCTGTTGGGGTAATTTATCCCATTCCTCTGTCAGTGCACGGATGAGGGTGTCCTTGTTTATTGGAGGGCATTGGCGACCAGCAAGACTCCTCCCCAAAGCATCCCACACATTTTCAATGGGTTTCAGATCTGGAGAACGTGCTGGCCATACGAGTTGTTGAATTTCCTCGCTCTCAAGACACTCCTGGACAG
Source organism: Macrothele yani (assembly GCA_039090855.1). NCBI lineage: Eukaryota > Metazoa > Arthropoda > Arachnida > Araneae > Macrothelidae > Macrothele > Macrothele yani. The sequence goes on along the minus strand of CM076997.1, from coordinate 58,642,098 downwards.
CGACTGTTCGATGACATGTTGCGTTGTCGTCCATGCAAATGAATCTATCACCGACAGCACCACGGAACATGCGAACATGAGGTAGCAGAACATCATTAATGTAGTTGGCCAGTCATAGTCCCAGTTGGAAGCACATAGAGGGACGTACGGCCATTGATCATGATGCCAGCCCATACCACGACACTACATGTCGGATATCGGTCCCTTTCCTGTATGTTTGCTGGACAATATGCAGTACCACTATCAAGCAGATTAGTTGTCGTCGACAATCAGACGATAGACTGTATCTACTCTCATCTGAGAAGAGGACAGCAGACCAGTCGTTATCAGTCTAATTGCGATGTTGATGGCACCATTGCAAACGGGCGGTGCGGTGACGTCTGGACAATGGGATGCACACAACAGGACGGCGAGCGTATAGTCTTCCTTCATACAAACGTCTGGCGACAGTTTTTCGGGAGATCCGCTTGCCAGTAGCAGCCATAAACTGATTTGCTACCTCACTGGCTGTGCTACGCCGGTGTCTTTTTGTTGATAGCACTATGTACCGATCTTCTGCAGGTGTCGTACTGCAAACACGACCTCCCCTGTGACGTTTGCTACACTCTCCATTTGTTTGAAATGATTTCTAAAGCCTTGAAATAACACTGTGGCTGACGTCGAACTCCCTGGCAACATCTGTTATTTTTCGCCTTTCTTCAATCTTGCCAATAATACGGCCACACGTAAAATCATCTAGGTGATGTCGGAAAGACATACTGAAAATTGCGAGTTCGTCAATTGATTCTTTCCCTTTCAACTTTGCGTTTGAACAACAACGGTCAATACGCGTCAAATCCTTTATATCTCTTATCAGCGCTATGACGTTGCAAACAAGTTCGGCAATCCAAAATTTGCATACGCACAACACGTCTTACTGTATCCCGCACTTATGCATTTTCCTGCCTTCCATTTTATGGTTGCTATCGTTGCTATTGTAATCCATCCTTAGCAATTGTCCGGCAGTGTACTATACCTGTTGTCTCACACCAAAGAGCACTAGGTGCCAGAAAGCAGAAAAGGGGACCAGGGCTCAGGAGAAAGGGGGGGGGGAGCCTGCAAAAAAAATTACTAAAACAAGAAACACTGAAAAGAATCCCATGTTTCAAAACAACCAGTTTTTTTACTGAGATGCCCTGAAAAGGGCCCTTAAGTTGTTGTTGTTGTTGTTTTTGACAACTTTGCTTGCCTCATGCAAAATTCATGTGGTGAACATAATGGACACCAGAAGTTTTCAAGTTTTGGACTTTGAAAAATCTCAAAATAAAGTGTTGTTTTGTACAAATTCATGCATTCATGATTTTGTTGTAATATTAAATTTAGCAAGAACAATCTTAAGGGCAACTAATCACTGAGAGGCCACAGAATATCTAATGCTGGTTCAAGGAAATTACAAATGTCAAATAGCCATGCAGTGGCAAATCAAATTCTACATAATTCAGAACAACACTAAAAACATTGCCAAAACTTTAATGCATAATGAAGCACATTGTCCTCAAAAGGGAATATATGCTGCAAAATTTTATAAAAGTTTAATGTCAACCTATAGTCAACCTTTGATGTAACAGAACTGTTAGTTAAATTAATATTACATTGTTACATCAAGGATGGTGTTACAGCAAATTTGCCAATTACTTTTAAATAAACATATAAAACGAGTTGCACTCGTTTTATATGTTTATGCGCTATTGTCGCGTGAAGCCTGAGTTTTAAACCATACTTTTGAATAACCAAAATTTTGCTAATATAATAGTTCATTGAAAATCATAACTAGCATTATGTCAAAAGTAGTCAAATCTTTTAGCATCCATTCACATTTCTAGATTTCAAAAAGTGGAATTGGAAAAGCTTACCACCTTTTGCTTTGGTTAATTGTGAGCCAACAGGAAAAGAAGAATTCCTCTGGAGAGGAGGATTCCTGTTTTGAGGAGGATACAGGAGAATAATGGACGCTGCACACTGCCCTTCATACGTTGATGCAAGCCAAAGCCAATCATGGACTGCCTTCAAAAGTTCTAATGATGAAGAATATAATACAAGTGCTTCTAGTGGAAGACCTGCTTGTAAGGCTAAGTCACCAATATGCTTCTTCATACGACCAATGCATCGCTTTTTATAAATCCTACAAGAAAACAGTCAATTATTTAGCAGCAAATCACATCTGCACTGTTAAAAATATTATTCTCATTGCAAACATATTTTTAATACTCAGTAAATTACTTACCATATTTTTGTCATATAATCAGCAGATTATCTGTTTAAAAAGTTATTAATTTAAGCTCTGCAGATCATACGCCGCTTTGAAAAATAACAATGATCTCTTAGAACTTTTTTTTTTTCAAATTGCATCGCAACTGTCAAAATATGTTGTATATTTGAAAAATTACCAAAAATGTGTTAATTACAGGAAAACTTAATGCATAAAAAAATGGAGGTCCACAAAAAGTTTTTTTTTTTTATGAGTATTTTAACAGAAAAATTGTTTTTTGTTTTTTATTTTTTTTTTATGAGTATTTTAACAGAAAATATGATGCAATAAGGGCAATATTATTTGCTCCTGTGAACAATCATGTGCTGTGGGAAGTTCAACGTCACACACATTAGTGGGTGGCACAGGTCTAACTATGAAACTGCGATAATGCTGAAAAACTCATAAATTTTGCTCTTTATTACTTGAAAATAACACAAGAGCATTTAAAAATGATTTTTTTTAAATAACATCTGCCCCCTCCCCCTATTTCCTTAGACTGCTAGATCATCTAACAAATCATGTTTTTCTATATGAAATTACAGTTTGGCATGAACATCACAGGTAAGGATTGTACAGTGCTTTTTTCCCCTGAATTTCAAGGCCTGCACATTATATGTGCCACCCCATAGCTTATATGAAATATTTTTTTCCTGTTTCCTGATTTGCAGATCACACAAAGAAAAATATGGTATATGATTAAATCCATTTCCTATATATGTATGGAACTATTGGGTTGGCAAAAAAAAGTAATTGCGTTTTTTATACATAGATGGAGAAACAAGTCTTGAAATGCAACTAACGTTGTTTGAAACCGCAAGTCTGGAGATTTTGATGTGAAAGATGCACCACACTCAGGAAGGCCAATCAAAGTTAATGATGACAAATTAAAGGCATTGATCGAATCCAATTGGTGTTTAACGACACAAGAGATTGCTGAGAATCTTAACATATCAAAATTGAGCGTTGAAAACCATTTAAAGCCACTGGGATATGTTAGTAAACTCGATATGTGGATACCACATGAGCTCAAAGAAATTCATCTCACTAAACACGTTGACATCTGCGATTCGCTCTTGAAACATGAAGAAACGATCAATTTTTGAAACGTATGATTACAGGTGATGAAAAATGGATCGTTTACAACAACGTCGCATGAAAAAGATTGTGGAGCAAGTGTGATGAACCTGCTCAAAGCACTTCAAAAGCAGATATGCACCAAAAGAAGATTATGCTGTCAGTCTGGTGGGATTTCAAAGGTGTGTATTTTGAATTGCTTCCAAGGAACCAAACCATTAATTCGGACCTGTACTGTCATCAGCTGGATAAATTTAGTGATGCAGTCAAACAGAAGCATCCAGAATTGGTGAATCGCAAAGGTGTTGTGTTTCACCATGATAAAGCAAAACCACATATAAGTTTGGTCACTCGTCAAAAATTGTTGCAGTTTGGAAAGGATGTGTTACCACATCCATCATATACACCAGACCTGGCACCATCAGACTACCATTTGCTTTGTTCATCTCAAAACACCTTGAATGGTAAAATCTTCACTGCTGATGAGGCTATCATATTGTTCTTGGAACTGTTTTTTGCCAGAAAAAAACAACCTTTGAGTGCTGAATCATGAACTTGCCTGCGACATGGCAAAAGGTCATCGAACAAAATGGACAATATGTTGTTGAATAAAGTTTTTGTTTCCCATTCAAAATTCGCATTTCCTTTACACAGGAAAAAATCGCAATTACGTGTTGGCCAATCCAATAATTGCCTTCAACTAACAATACAATTTACTGAACTTTAGAGAAAAAAAAGTTAAATTGCTAGAATAGCACAGAAGTACATTAGAAAAGCACTTACTTTGGCTTTACTCAGGAATTGGAATTATATTCAGTTAAAAAATTCTTGTTCTCCTTTTTCTCTGAGTTCTGTGTATTTTCAGATATTTCTGACCTTTGTTGTCTGTCAAGGCCTATTCTCAACAGTTTGAATTCAATTCATAAGTTCTGCTCACACTTAAATCAATTTGAATTAAGTTACTAGATTCCAAAATATATTGTCCAAGCTAAATAAACATTTTCACGATTTTGCACATCAACCAGATGGCATTTTCAAGGAAGATAGACAGAAACTATAGTTTCTGGCTATCTTAATTGAAAAAACTATCTGGTTGAGTATGAAAGCTTGGAAACATTTATTTATATTCTTATGCCAATAAATTGGTATAGTTTTACTATTTTATAAAAATGAAATGCTATGGTGCTTCCTGAAAGCTAGTCCTTTAAGAGGAATTTGGCAACATGATTCAAATTACAGTAGGCATCAACAAAACTTATGAACTGAATTGAAAGCACAGAAAAACTTTTAGATATCCTTAGTGATAACCCAAGTACGTGAGCTTCACCTATATGATATTCTTCCAATAACATGCTGAAACGTCATTTTTGACGAAAAACACGAGACCTTTATGAAAAGATTCTCTGTTTGTGATAAAACTTTTGGCATGTCTCTAGGTCTCCGTGTATGGCATAAGGAAGAAATTCATTGATAACTTTAAAATCTCTAAAATCCTTAAAATTACTGTAGTTCCTACTAAAATGAAATATGATACAGCAAATACAAATTGGGTGAACATACAACCAAATTGGAACGAATTTTAACGAATTGGGATATAATAAAAAAGATAATACATCAAAAAACGAATTGGGAGAACATACCTGTCACTGTAGCACCATTCGTTGAGTCATTACGTTGTTCCAATCTAGTCTTCGATATGACGGGATTCTTTCTAGGCATAAACAACACTGAAATTCTATTCTCTAAACAACACTGAAATTCTATTCTCAACCTAGTTATGTCACCAAACTTCACAAAAAAAGGGAATATTAATAAACCCACACAAACAAACTTAAAACACTAAAATTCCCGATTACGAAAACGGTCGAACTCTTGTACAAACACAGCTGAAATACCAAATACTGCCTTAGCACAAAGTGGAAAAAGATACTAAATAACACAAAAACCTCAGAAAATGCCAAATCACGGTGACCTAAGCATAACGAATGATGTCCTTCCGATAATCTTTTCCCGATGCATTTCGGTAATGCATACATTACCGAAATGCATCGGAAAAAGATTATAAAGATTATATGAAAAAGATTATAAAGGTAATGCGTACATTACCGAAATGTATCGGAAAAAGATTATCGAAAGGACATAATTCGTTATGCTTAGGTCACTGATTTGGCATTTCGCGAGGTTTTCGTGTTATTTAGTATCTTTTTCCACTTTGTGCAAGGCAGTATTTGGTATTTCAGCTATGTTTGTACGTTGTACACGACAAGAGTTCAGCCGTTTTCGTACTCGGGAATTTTAGCGTTTTAAGTTTGTTTGTGTGGGTTTATTCAATATTCTCTTTTTTTGTGAAGTTTGGTGACATTACTAGGTTGAGAATAGAATTTCAGTGTTGTTTATGCCTAGAAAGAATCCAATCATATCGAAGACTAGATTGAAACAATGTAATGACTCAACGAATGGTGCTACAGTGAAAGGTATGTTCTCCTAATTCGATTTTTGATGTATCACGTTTTTTATTATATCCCAATAAAATTCATTCCAATTTGTCTTAATTTTTTTTTCTTTTTTTCAATTTGGTGTATGTTTACCCAATTTGTATTTGCTGTATCATATTTCATTTTAGTAGGAACTACAGTAATTTTAAGGATTTTAGAGATTTCAAAGTTATCAATGAGTTTCCTCCTTATGCCATACACGGAGACCTGGAGACAACATGCAAACAAGTTTTATCACAAACAGAGAATCTTTTCATAAAGGACTCGCGTTTTTCTTCAGGAATTGAAAGCACTGAGAATGTGCCTTGACAGACAACAAAAAGTGAGAAACGTCTACAAATAAGTAGAACTCAGAGAAAAAGGAGAATAAGAATTCAAAATTCAACCACTTTTTTTTTTTTCTTTCAGAAATTCCCATTTAACAGTGGGTTTCTTCAATCAATTATGGTACGCCAGCCCCGTTCTTTGAATATTCAACTGGGGATACTTCAGATTGGGGAGCCAGTCAACACTTGGTTCAGGACAAGATACAGGTTGAATAGCGGGAAATGGTTCAGACGTTCAGGGCAGATTTTCAGTGACCCATCCATACATTAGCATTACATTTGGGAGAAACCTTGATAAACCCCAAACTGGATAAGTGGCAACAGGAAATTGAACCCAAAACTGTCACTTACCACACAGGCATGAGTCTGACAATTAGCCAACTGTGCCACACTGGTGGTTAGAGCAGTACATATAACACAAGAGAAATCCCATGAAAAGAAGTAAAAGATATGCATCTCAAGTAGCAATGGATATAGAATTACAGCAAAGACAAACTGGTTGACTTACAAAAAATGCAATTCATGAGACTACCCTTATAGGTTGTCTTATGTTATAAACGTGATTTTAATTAAACTATACATAATATCTAAGGTATTTTACCTGATATTGTCAAAGTATTTCTCACGTTGTTTGCACTGTGAGGCACGTGCTCCTGGCCCCGAGAGGTCTCTTACGTTACGGGCCTTTGGTTAGTTATAAAAAAATTTGCAGAAATAAAAAATTTAGGTTATATATTTTCAGTTCCACATTCATTCACTTGCACAGTCGAATGTTTAAAATTTTTTATTAATTAAAAGATTTTAGTGGAAAGAGTTATACTCATCGGGTCAGGAGACGTCTCACACGTGGTCCGTTGTTATGGCGAGTGCTTCCTGCGGTACATTTACTGCCATCTTCAGGCCATTATTTCTACACAAGGGTTCCTCGCGTGTGTGTGGTTTTGGAGTTGCATGTCGGGAATCGATGGCAACAAACCTTCCCATCGATTCCCGACATGCAACTCCAAAACCACACACACGCGCGCGGAATCCAAGTGTAGAAATAATGGCCCGAAGATGGCAGTAAATGTACCGCAGGAAGCACTCGCCATAACAACGGACCACGTGTGAGACGTCTCCTGACCCGATGAGTATAACTCTTTCCACTAAAATCTTTTAATTAATAAAAAATTTTAAACATTCGACTGTGCAAGTGAATGAATGTGGAACTGAAAATATATAACCGAATTGTTTTATTTCTGCAAAATTTTTTATAACTGACCAAAGGCCCGTAACGTAAGAGACCTCTCGGGGCCGGGAGCACGTGACTCACAGAGCAAACAACGTGAGAAATACTTTGACAATATCAGGTAAAATACCTTAGATATTATGTATAGTTTAAACTTGTAGACATTTATTTTTAATACCTATTCACAGAAATGAGCTTACAATTTCTTAGTAATAATTTGAGCTCCCAAGTCTTAATACAATAATAAATAAACTGCAGCCATCCTAACAACCATGCAACTGTAGTAAATCAATGTCCACACAATTTGCGGTGTTCCAGCATTGAATGTTAATTATGTCAGCATATTACAGAAATTTATTTCATAATTTTCTTGTCAACATGAAAATTTTTTACAAGCTTTGGCACACCAAATACCTTCAAAAATGCAATCCACAACAAGTATTTTGAAACAAAATTAAATAGAGGGTAAAAAATATACATATTGAAAGAAGCAGAACTCTGAAATTTATAACATGATTCCATTTGGACAAAAGCCAGATCTCAGTTTCTCAGCATAGTAGCTATCATACTATCTGGGATAATTAATGTGTTTCCATCAAATGAATTTCTTAAGATGACATATCAATTAATACATGTTATATAATTAATTTCCATGTGCTGTCCCATAATAACAGAATGCAATGCACTTTAAAAGCCTCATCCTGTTTTGCTTATGTTTATGACTGCAGGTTTGCAACCAAATGAGTTTTCAAATACTACTTTGCTTCTCCAACACACACTGTTCGGTAAACTATGTTGTTGATAAATTGCTGTTGTACCAACAGTGCAATATGAGGAGGTGCTCAATCTAGTATAAATATGGTCAAATCAAAACATGGTTGCTGCTGAAGTTGTGGATTTATTAGGCATTTATGGCAGAGGTCTCTGGTACAGTTAGACTATTTTCTTCCAAAAATACAGCCTGATGATAAATAATGCCATAAAAACTCACCAGACTGTAGCTTTCATCAACTGCAACAGGATCTCTTGGCACATATGAAAGTTTTCCTCAGCTGAAATGTTACAATTCTGAGTGTTAACATGGCTATACAGATGGAAAGAGCCTCATCACTTCACAGGATATTATAGGGCCACGCTGAAACAGTTCATTCGGTGTTGTTTCAGTGTTGTCTGTTGCCGTTCTAAGCTCTAAAAATTAAGCCCAGCCAAAGTCCCCCAGGAGATACGAAAACCTGAAAATTTATTGAGTGTTTGTGCTTATGCCATTAAAAGATCATTTGACTCATGTAAGTGATGTGTTATATACAGGGCTCGACAAATCTCGGGCGCCAGGTCGCCCAGGCGCCTAAAATTCGGGCCGTGGCGCCTAATTTTCGTCTTACTTGAAATTTCGTAATTTGCAGTAAATACTGTAATTTCTGTTGTATAATCCATAGATTATCTATTAAAAAGTTATAAATTTAGGTACGCGGACACCGCTAAAGGAAAAAAAAACAAAAAAAAAACGATGCAGCGTTTAAAAAAGTCCGTGAGGTAATTGTCAGGAGAGGTGCTGTTATTGGGAAAGTACTAAAAATGCGGTAACAGAAAAAATGTAACGTAACAGCAAAATAAAAGACCGCGAGGAGATTGTAAGAATATATATATATTTATTTGTACTTTAGAAGCATTTTGACAGAAAATATGACGTAAGGAAGGAGTTGTTACTATTCGCGCGTGTGGAAGCCTACGTGGTGTGAGAATCCGCTACTCTCGGGAATCCCGCAAAGCTATTCCGTAGCATGTAACCTTTCTGCGAATCACATTGCCTAGTTTTGGTGTGCTAATTGTGTTAGTTAATTCTTTTTTACTTTCGGTATTCAGTTAAAACGTATCCAGAAATAAGACAATGCTATGGACTGTTCGCAATTCCAACGGATTTTTTTAGTGTAACTATGAACTACAGTAATGCTGCAACAGCTAGCGATTTCATTTCTTTATTTACTTAAAAGTAGCACAGAAGTACTTCAAAATGACAGTTACTTTGTCAATAAGACGATCATTTCTTTCTTACATCTTTGGATTTCTGTGGCGGTCCTGTGAATCGCAGTTTTCTGTTGGAAATTACTATTCACGATTAACACGATAGGTGCGGATTTACGACTGTCATACATGCCAATTATTACGGAATGTCTAGTTTCTACGGATTTTATTGTCTGACTACGGAACTCTCGCTCGAAACTACGGATTCTACGAATTTTCATTTTGTTTAAAAACAATTTTTTTTTGGGGGGGGGGGGGGTCATTTTTCGTCTGGGGACGGTATTTTGTTTCAAAGCTTTCGAAAACAGTAGTTAAATGGAGTAAAAGGAATTTGCCCTAATCGTAATTTTTTCTCCCGATTATGCGTTTGTATCTAGTATTCTTGTTAAATATCATTTTATGGCATATATGTTCGTATTTCAGCTTGAAACTGTAGCAAGAATTTGTGGAAACGGAAGTTAGACGCGTATGAATACTGAATTCACATCAGTGTATGAATTACTGAATTCACATCAGTACTGGCAGACAACTGATCAATGGCATCATTAATCTCAAATGTTCATGGACAATTATTTTTTGTTTGTGATTAACTACTTTTATATTTCAATGGCCAATGAGTTTGACAAAGAAGATGATATGCTTTCAACAAAGTGTGCACTCTCAGAAAAGAAAAAAAAAAAACACTTCTTTCAGTATGCCTACAGTGCTTTGCACTTCCCTTATTGAGTTTATATCATACATACATAAATATCACTAAGCTGTTTTCTGAGATTCAAAGGTTAGCACTTCGAAGAAAGCTCATCCACTAGATTACCCTTATTGAGTTTATACCATACATACATAAATATCACTAAGCTGTTTTCTGAAATTCAAAGGTTAGCACCTCAAAGAAAGCTCATCTGCTAGATTACCCTTATTGAGTTTATATCATACATACATAAATAACACTAAGCTGTTTTCTGAGATTCAAAGGTTAGCACCTTAAAGAAAGCTCATCCGCTAGATTAAAGTTTAAAATGGATGGTGCTAGATTTCACTTACTGCTGGTGTATCAGACATCTCCATTTCCAACAATCTTGGCACATTTTAAATCATTAGCAACTGAATTCAGCTTATGAGAAGTGGAGTGAAAAAATAAATAAGGCCTTTGGATACTTTTCATGAATAAGATTTTCCCTGCCACCATCCTTCCCAGTCACAAAGTTAAACAGCCACTGAATCTTCAGCATAACACTTGCTAAAATCCAGGCCATGTATCCAGAGATGATAAAATATAGGTAGCTATACTTTTATCATCTATTTTTCCCAATAAGATAGAACTTAAGAATTCTTATCATAGTAATGAACTGTCTGTAAAATTATAAATGTACAGTAGAAAAGTTGTATCAATTGTATTTTTGTTCCTCACAATTTTAGTAATAGGGTTTAACACTGTGCACAGCCATGGTTAAAAAGCACATGAAGTACACTGAGGTACAAAAAAAAAAAACTGGGAAGGGCACTACCATTTCCATTACATGCCACCACACTCATGCTGTAAATGGTATCCTCTACAATTGACATGTGTATAGAGGCCGATATCTCCGCAAGCTTAGCGGAGATATCAAGTAGTAGCATTGGCAGTTCAGATGGCAGCATGGCAGCTTATCAGGATTTAAGCGACTTTGAAAGTGGTATGAAGCTCGCCGCCGGGGAGATGGGTCACTCCATCTCAAAAATTACCATGAAATTTGGGATTTACATGGTCAACAATTTCAAGGGTGTACCAAGACTACACAAACTCAGGGAAAACATCCAGATTGTAAGCCCTGGATGATAGCGGCAGCTGGCATGCATCGTAGCATTCACCTGGTATGCAACATTGCCGCAAATCACAGCGCAATTCAATGCTGGAGCTAGTAGTAGCATCAGCATTCTGACAATGCAACATTCGCTGTCTTCTGTGTGATTCTGGAGTTGACGGTCCCCCTGGGTGCCATTGCTGACCTGATGACACAAGGCTGTGTGCCTCGTCTGGGCTTGGGAAAACTGCCATTGGATGCAAGATGACTGAAAACGTGTAGCCTGATCTGACGAATCATGTTACACTGTTTCGAGCATATGGCCAACTCCGGGTGTGTTGACAACTCCACAATGACTGGAACACAGTTTCAAATGACCTACATGCTTATTTTGATTGTTTAACATTCATAATGTTTGGAAGAACATGTATGACATTTTACATAAACCAAATGAAGAATGCCCTGCCAGTCAGGGGTGGAACCCGTAAGTAGCCTACATCTGGCACATTTCAGTTGCATTGTTCTGTTATTTAATTGTTTTTATAGTGACCCCATTGAGATCCCATTATGAAACTCTCAGGATATATAGAAAAATAATGTATATTAAACATATTTTTTTCAGATTTTTCAAAAGAAATTTGTTTTTTAATGTTAAAATTTTTTCGAATGACCTTGAAATTTTGAAAAAATTAATAGTCTCATGTGGCATATCAAATGAAAGCCCAACTAAAGATTTTTAAAATGAGCCATAATTCATGAGAATTCTAGAACCAGAGTAATTAGCAGTTCAAGTTCAGTCAAGAGATGAAATTTCATGGGGGGTTTTTTTGTCGTTTTTTAAATTCAATACATAAAAAAACGATGCATTAAAAATTCTGAAAAAAGCCATGTTTGTTTATATTGATGAACACTACAAACATACCAAGTTTCATTAAAATCAAAAATGGTCGGAAATGCTATTTTTGCTGGTTGATTTCACATTGAACGACCCAGAGTCATTGTGCATGTCTGGGCCAGGCAGCGCCCTCTGAACAGTCGAGTGAAGGGTATAAAGAGAGAATTGTTTAGGATACACACCAGTACTGCATCGTGGACAGCGAGTTGTGAAAAGGTCTCCAAGATTTAATGATGTCTCGGCGACGAAGAAGGGTGCGATATTACCATACGACAGAGGTTGAATCAGGACGAATGATTGGTCTGTGTGAAGGTGCATTTTCATACCGTGACATTGCGGCTTGGATTGGACATAACGCCACAACAGTGATGCTCGTGTGGTGGCAGTGGATCGAGAAGAACCAGGTGCATCTACAATCCGGCAGTGGACCGAGAAATGCGACTACACCACGGGATGACCGACACCTCGTCCGCACGGCAGTGATGAACCATTCTGCATCTTTGCAAGTGTTTGCATAACAGTGGAGCACTGCAATAGGTGTGACATTGTCTGCCTCCACAGTTCAAAGCTGTCTGCTGCATAAAGGACTGATTGTAAGCATCCCTTTGAGGCATATTCCTTTGACCCTGAACCATCGACGCCTTAGGCTGGAATAGAGTTTTCAATACAGACAATGTCGTACTGATTGGCAACATGTTATTTTATATGAGTCCTGATTCAATTTGGACTCCCATGATGGCTGCATATGCATTTGGCGGTATTGTGGGGAGAGCCTTCTTCAAGCGTGCATTGTCGAGCCTCATACAGGCTGAACGCCAAGTGTCATGGTGTGGGTACCATTGGGTATCATTCACGATCTCTGCTGCTACGACTTGAGGGCAATCTTAACAGTGACCGCTACAACACGGAAGTTATACAGGCAGAAGTCATACCCTTCCTTCAGAGCACTCTTGTCGCTATATTCCAGAAGGATAATGACCCACCACATGTTGCCAAGAATGTTCAAGCCCTCTTTGTAGCACAGCAGATACCGCTTCTTCCCTAGCCTGCACGTTTGCCAGACATGTCACCTATTGAACATGTCTGGGATATGATAACTTGGAAACTGGCTCATCAAAGTCCTCCAGCAGTCAGTACCAATGATCTGTGGACTTGCATACATGTAGCCTGGGAAGCACTTACCCAGGACACCATCCAACACCTTTTAAATTCAATGCCACGTCATCTAGAAGCTGTCATTGCAGCTCAAGGAGGCTTCACAAGATACTGATTTTTGCAGGTAAAAATTATTGTATTGTTCTGAAAATTAAATCACTTATGTATAGTCGTATCAGTAATGTGTGGTATAAATTTCATTTGAATCGCACGGTTCCTTCTTGGTGTCCCAATTTTCACGAACAGTAGTGTACTGTATGTGCAACATATTACGTTTTCAATATCTAGTAGCACAGCTTGTGCCAGTATTCTAGAGTGAGGATCCTGAGGGGCTCTCTCAAATAGTTTATATATTGTATCTTGAAATTTAAAATACACACAACCCTCATTATTATGAACCTCTTTATAATAGATTTCAGTTATAGCAAACAAAATAGTATGTGGTAGTCAAGGCATCTGTCTGTATCACAGATAAAGGATTGAGTCCATTGTTGCACAAAGTGACTGCTATGTGACTGGAGGTGCAAATCTTTCTCCTACTGTTTAATCTTTGTTTAGCATGCACCCAGTTCTACTCAAATTTTTGCCTTGTGTTTCACACCAGTGATTACCAATGTCTTCCAAACAAAGTGGTGGCAGAAAAAGAAAGCATGTCAGCCTAACTGTTAGGCAAAAACTAGAACCTGGCTACATAATAGATAGAATAATTTTGGATATCAAGTTTTAACAGAAAAAGAAAGACTGGATGAATCTCTCACAGGTGATACTAGAGATGATGCAACTTTGGTATACAAACCAAAAGTCACTTGTGCATGTGACTCAATTATCTTCATTGACTTAAACTTAGAACATGATGTGCAGCCTTATTATAAATATTTTAAAGCATTCAGGGAAATCATTATACAAAGGCAGCAGGGTAAAGAAATGAAACTTGACTGATTTTTCAGATGTGTTGTTCTTGACAGTGCTCTTGCTGTTCAAATTACTTCTCCTGATGACCCTTCCACTGCCGGCTCTCATTCATCATAACCTTCTATGAGCGAGATGTCACTGTCAGTGGAACATTGCTCCACTGGTTTAAAATACACAGTTGCTGTACCTAAGATCGCACAACAAGTTAGTTTGTCATCTACAAAATGTAAATGAAATTTCAGTTGTTTTTTACATATAATACAATGTTAACAGAATTTGTTTTTCTGTTTATTGTAGGTCTCGTTTTTTGTATGTTTACTGGTTGTTTTTTTAATAGATTACATGCAGTCAAACCTTGTGAAGCCAACATATTTTGTTCATCATGCTGAACTGGCAATAAACGAAGGTGGTAGTTTAAAGAATTTCACATTAAAAAAAAAATAAAGGTAAAAAAAATTGAATGACAATATAAGGGAGAAATATCCAAACATACACACTTGTGCACAGCAATTTCATGAAGGGGTGGTTCCCTTTTCCACTCACATTTCATGATCACCACTCATCATCCACTCATAAAAAATATCTTAAGTGATCTTTAAACAATATATATATATAGTACATAAATAAACAAAAAAATTACTTTATAAATAAATTATTTTAACACAAAAAAAATTAGACAAAAAAGGCTAATACCATGAGAAGTGCCGAAGGCAACTAAACCTCATGTAGAAGCTTATATAGAATTAAAATATTACAGAACAAAAACACAAAATTTTTTTTTAAAAAAGGAATTTCAAAACAAGTGAAAACTAGAACAGGTTGCAGTCATCAGGAGAGCATCAACCTGTGGGCGTGGCCTTTCTAGTACCAACAAAACGACAAGGCAAGCCAAAATTGTCGGTTGGTCATACTCCCTAGGCCACAAAACCAAATTCTAATAAGCACAAAATTCCAGGAATCAAATTTATAAAACTAAAAAAAGGAATTAAAAGCTTACCAGCAGAACAAAACCCACCATGACAAAAAGTAAAACAAGACTGAACAGAGCACTCACAAAAACCCAAATATATACACTGATAAAAAATGTGGTCATGGTTAATCAACTACCTGGTAAGCCAAATAATGTGTGAATTGACAAGATGCAAAACTGTGTATGTAGATAAGATCTTCAACTATTAGGGACCCACCAAATAGCACTTTATGTTACCTATATACTTAAAATTGAAATATATAGGTAACATATTTTAAGTATATAGGTAACATAAAGTGCTATTTGGTGCAGAAGTTAAAATATGTTTCCTATATATTTCAATTTTAAGTATATAGGTAACATAAAGTGCTATTTGGTGGGCTCCTAATAGTTGAAGATCTTATCTACATACACAGTTTTGCACCTAGCCAATTCACACATTTTTTGGCTTACCAGGTAGTTGATTAACTGTGACCACGTTTTTAATCAGTGTATATATTTGGGGTTTTGTGAGTGCTCTGTTCAGTCTTGTTTTACTTTTTGTCATGCTGGGTTTTGTTCTGCTGGTAAGCTTTTAATTCCTTTTTTTAGTTTTATAAATTTGATTCTTAGAAATTTGTGCTTATTAGAATTTGGTTTTGTGGCCTAGGGAGCATGACCAACCAACAATTTTGGCTTGCCATGTCGTTTTGTTGGTACTAGAAAGGCTACTCCCACAGGTTGATGCGCTCCTGATGACGGCAACCTGTTCTAGTTTTCATTTGTTTTGAAGTTACTTTTTTTAAAAAAAAATTTTTATTTTTGTTCTGTAATATTTTTATTCTATATATATATGTGTGTGTGTGTGTGTGTGTGTGTGTGTGTGTGTACTGAGTAAGGGATGAAAACAGATTATGGTTCTGAGAAAAAAGATGGTTCTGTAACAAAAAAATAGAGGTGAAATTTTGACAAGAGTGAAAGATTTCTACTCAAAACTATATGAAAGGGATGATACATGTTCTCCAGACATTACGAAAGGTACCAGTACCAGAGTTCTTCCAGTCCTCCCAGCAGAAGTTGCACATGCAATCAAAAACATGAAATGGGGGAAAGCTCCAGGAGAAGATGGAATTACTGTAGACATCATACAAGAAGCAAGTGGAGAAATCGAAACAGTACTCGCCCAAGTTTTCACTCGATGCCTTAATGAAGGGAAGATTCCTGAGGATTGGAACAATGCTACAATGATCCTGCTACATAAAAAAGGTGACATTAAGGATCTCGGGAACTACAGACCTATCAGCCTCCTATCAGTGGTTTATAAAATCTTCAGTGAAGTACTTTCACACCGCTTGAAGGTGACACTGGAATGGCTCAACCGAGAGAACAAGCTGGATTCAGGAGTGGCTGCAGCACTATAGATCATATCCACGTACTGAGAGAACTAATTGAAAGAGCGAGGGAATATGAACTTCCATTATGCATGACTTTTATCGATTATGAAAAGGCCTTTGATTCGGTGAAACCATCAGCAGTTACAATGGCTTTGAAATCCTGTGGTATTGAAGATGCATACATTACTATTATTAATAACATCTATGAAAATGCAAGTGCAAAGATTTGCCTATTTGAGAATACAGCACCCATAAAAATTGGAAAGGGAGTGAGACAAGGTGACACCATATCTCCCAAACTCTTTAATGCCACATTAGAAAATGTCCTTCAATCACTGAACTTGGAAAACAAAAGGATAAAGATTAATGGAGATTATCTAACTCACCTTCATTTTGCTGATGACGTAGTCATTTTTGCAACTACCCCATCACCGCTGCAGGGTATGATCCAGGAACTTGCTGACAAGAGTAAAGAAGTGGGATTAAAAATGAACTTTCAGAAGACAAAAGTGATGTACAATGCTTTTACAAGAAATGAAGATTTATTGATTGATGGGGAAAAGCTGGAGATAACCAATACCTACATTTACCTTGTACAGCAGATATCAAGTGAGGGTCACATTGATGAAGAAATTAATTGGCGTACAAAACTTGCCTGGAGAGCTTTTGGGAGAAACAGCATAATTTTCAAGAGCAATATGCCATTATGTCTTAAAAGAAAAGTATTTGATCAATGCATTCTTCCAGTGCTTACGTATGGTACAGAGATGTGGACCTTAACTAAAAGAGACATACAAAGACTGCAGAGAACTCAAAGCAGCATGGAAAGATGCATGCTTGCTAAAACCAGGAGAGATAAGAAGAGAAACTCATGGATCAGAAAAATGACAAGAGTGGAAGACATCATGAACAGAGTAAAATCCCTGAAATGGCAATGGGCTGGACATATTGTCAGAAGGACAGACCATCGATGGACAGCTGAAATTTTAGACTGGATTCCAAGGGACAAGAAAAGACCCATAAGAAGACCACATGTGAGATGGGTGGATGAAATTCAAAAGTATGCGGAAGTAACATGGAGGAGGTTGGCACAAGACAGACCGTTGTGGAACAAACTTGGGGAGACCTTCGTCCAGCAGTGGATTGATAATGGTTAATGATGATTATTATTATATATGTACACAGTTCCTTTTTTCTGGGAAAAAAAGGTGCCGGTACTCACCATGAAGATGCTATTACAGCAACTTCCATACTTTTAACATATCCTCCGACATACCCTTGTCGTCTCTATATCGCTTTTTGCTTTTGGTATCAACTGCAGAATGATGACCTCGGAGCAGCCACGAGTCCACATATTTGCTGGGGTTGAACTGAGTGAGAGGAGGTCCTACTATCCTGATGAACATGAGTGCAGAAGTTGCCCGTACAAACAGAGATGACTTAGATGAAGTTACTATAAGATTCACCTGAGAGAAACCCCTTTCACATTCACTGGAAGATATTGCAATTGTGCTCAAAATGTGCTTTAGATGAAATAGTACGTCCGGGACTTGATTTACTTAAAGATATTCACAGAAACCACGAACGGCTTCTTTTTCATTTAAGCGGAATTTGCGTGCTAACTTTCTAATTTCAGCTTCACCAAATGTCATATGCTTCCCAGGATTTTCTGGACAATACTTGGAATCTAAAATCTTGGCACATTCAGGCAAATCAGCATCATCTCCTTCAAGCAGACACTTTCCAACAGCCTCTTTCAGACTTACACAAAAAGCAGATGAACTTATTGCAGGACTGTGTCTTTCATTTGTGTGGAGCTCAATCCCTTGGAACTTCATGTTCTTCAGACTTTGAAGAGACATACTGTAGTACAGACCAGGATTTTCAATTCTTTCCTCAAAAAGTTGAACTGTATTCTTTATATTCCTGTCTGCTTTGTACAAGTCAATATTTCTCTCTTGTAAACCTAGACTTAGTTCGCTAAGATCTTGGAAAGCATCACACATAAGGACTAAATCAAGAACAAACTCGCATGACGTTATTTTTCTTAAAAGCCCTCATAAAGACAACGATCTGTTTTTCTTCATCTGCTGTCTTCTTTTGCCTCCTGAAAGTGATGGGTAAGGGCTTCAAAGTCTTGCCACACTGCAGAAACAATGCGAAAGCTACATGCAACCCAGTGAGAACTTAAAATTCTGCCAATTTTAAGAAGTTCTAGAGTTGCTGCACATTCTTAGGTGAAGCATGATAAGTCACATAAAGTATGTCCAAGAAACTCTTAAAGCGATTCACTCCTGCCACATTGTTCACTGTGTCACTAACAGACAATTCAAGGCGATGGCTGACACAATGCCAGAAAATAACACTAGAAATCTTGTATTCCTTACACCATTATGCACACCAAACAACACAGCTGCACCATCACAAGTTACAGACAATAAATACTCGTTTAAGTAATCTTCAGATAACCCTTAACACTCAAGATGACTAATTAAAGAGTTTAGAATTCCTCTAGCAGTTACATCTGATAAATCGATCAAATCTAGAAAAGACTCACCGGAGCCGTTCAGGAAGAACTACACGAACAATTACAATCAATCAATTAATACAGACATTTGACAGGAACATCAAATAGAGGTCATCGCTCTTTCCACGTTTATAAGTGAATCACGGAAAAATTCTCATTGGCCGCCACCAGGAATCGAACCCAGGGTCTTCCAGTTACACTGCACCACAGCGGCCTCGAACTCCTCCAGACTCGCACACACTAACTGCCAAGCCAATTTGGCAGGTTGCTTCTTGGAGCCCCGCCCAATGCTGGGGATTCACCGAAGATGGTAAGCAGCAACTGAACAAATAATTAGAAGGCGAATGAATAATTAATACAGACATTTGACATGGACCAGGAACATCAAACAGAGGTCATCGCTCTTTCCACATTTATAAGTGAGTCACGGAAAAATTCTCATTGGCCGCCATCGGGAAGAAGCAACCTGCCAAATTGGCTTGGCAGTTAGTGTGTGTGAGTCTGGAGGAATTTGAGGCCACTGTGGTGCAGTGGAAGCATATCTGGCACATAACTGGAAGACCCTGGGTTCGATTCCCGGTGGCGGCCAATGAGAATTTTTCTGTGACTCACTTATAAATGTGGAAAGAGCGATGACCTGTGTTTGATGAATAACAATTGATGTTGATATAATTATGAAGAAGGTAGTGTAGAACACACTAAGTTACGTACAAAAGTTTAATGCAAATATATTTCAGCCATTACTATGGCCTTCGTCAGTGCGACTACGATTGGTTTACATTGCCAGATTGGAAAGGTAAGTTTTGTAATGGTAACTCCGGGTGAGGTGAAGCAATGAGGGATTTCCAGATGTAAGGAACGAAAATGGGGAGTTCAGAGTTGCAATTTTTGGAAAATAAAATTTCCAAACTTTCTCTAAACCTCAGAGCATATCGATTTTGGAAGGGAGCCAACTTTTTAGTATCGGACCAAAGTGGAATAGCAGAAATGTCAGCCAAGGTAAGAAGAGATAAGGCAGATGAAGGTTTTCCAAATTTCACATCAGATTTGTGTTCCTTAGCTGACACTTCTGCTATTCCACTTTGGTCCGATACTAAAAATTTGGCTCCCTTCCAAAATCGGTATGCTCTCTGAGGTTTAGAGAAAGTTTGGAAATTTTATTTTCCAAGAATTGCAACTCTGAGCCCCCATTTTCGTTCTTTACATCTGGAAATCCTTCATTACATCACGTCACCCAGAGTTACCATTACAAAACTTACCTTTCCAATCTGGCAACGTAAACCAATCGTAGTCGCACTGATGAAGGTCATAGTAATGGCTGAAATATATTTGCATTCAACTTTTATATGTAACTTAGCATGTTCTACACTACCTTCTTCATTTGTTTGTTAGTTATGTGCATTGCCTACCACTCATTTACAATGTTGATCTGTTACTCACAGTTGTCTATTCATCAATAAGTAATGATATTTTGTTCTTGGAGTTCACAATATTGTCTATTAATGTTTTTCTCATTTCATCAGCGATATGCCTCACAATGTTTTAATGCAGGCACTTTGTAGAATGAAGAATATATCCCATGTCTAGGCCATTAAGTTCCTGTACATTTATTTCGTCTTCAAAGATGTTAAATGATTTGATTTTTCTTCGTGACTTTGTAAGCGGTTCGATATACTTTTCCTGTTAAGTCTTTAATTTGAGACAAAGTATTTAGGAAAACTTTCTCTAAAGTTATGGTTTTTGCTTCAGATTTTATTTTTTGGCACGCTTTGTGCAATGCACTCTCCTTATGATCATAAATATTTTTCTTAACGTCATTAACGGTTGTTTCCGGGATTCTCCAAAGTGACTAATTTTACCATTTGCCCACTCCACTGAAATTTATATTCCCATCTGTTCTTCGACGGCAAGACTTCCGACATCACGACACACTTTATAGCCCAACATTTTATTCTTGACATACAGCCACTCGTTTCTCTCGCAGAAGTCATGTTTCTGCAAAAATATCCAAGATTGGCGCCAGTCATTATCAGAACTGTTTCCTTTTGACCACATGGATCTTCCGTCTTGATTTCGTGATCATCCTCGCCACGGGTATTTTCAGTGCTGGTTTTCTGTTTCGCAGAATCACAAGTAGATTCGACAATTTCTGCTTCTATGCAACTTGTTCTGCTCCCTCAAAAAGGGGACTAACGTAGATCTGCTGGCAAACTCCAGGCTCCTATTCCGCAACTAAGAGCAATAAATTAACCTCTAGCTGCATTCTTCTTTAAGTGATTGTACCAACCTATAAAGTCAATGAAACAGGAAAGCAGGGTACCAACTTACGAGTAATCAAAACTGAAAATTCAATTCGTGAACACAGTACCATCTGCCTGAATATTTATAATACATTTTGCTGTCAATAAATCGCATTTTTTTAAAAACTTAAGAAAAAAGGTGCTGGTACTGCATTCCGTTGCGTACCGCCAGAAAAAAAGCACTGTATATGTATATAAGGGAGAGGCAAATGAAAGTAAGCCAGCCTTCCCTGCGGCTGAATTCTTGTGCCCGCTGACCTTGACACGTGTCTATTGGACACAGTCATCTCTCAGGTCAGTAGTCCAGGCAGGGTTGTAAGGAGAGGTCTTGTAGAATCTGAGTTGCATTGGTTTGAACATGGGCATGCACCGCAAGGGATGCTCCAGTAGAAAAACAGCATGGTGTGGTTAGATTTTTAACGGCTGAAGGTATTTCACAACACGATATTTATCGCCACATGTCGGCAGTTTATGGTGAGCATTGCATTTCATTGGCCACAGTGAAATGATGGAGTAGATGCTTCAAGGACATGAAAGCTGCAACGATGATGACCCAAGACTACAATAAAGCCGCCACGCTGAACATATTAGCACAGATGGATGCGCTGATCAGACAAGGTCGGCAACGCAGTGCTAATGAGTTGGCTGCAAGTGTGAACATTAGTCACGGCTATGTGCACACCATTTATTCATGAATATCTGAATTATCTGCCCCTTTGCACTCATGAGATTCCAAAGGTTCTCAGCAAGGACAAGAAGAAGAGACTAGGTGCCAGATTGACATATGATATATCACCATGCGATATCCCACAAAGGAAATGAGATCTTGGATCACACTGTTGCCAGATATGAATTGTGGTGACACCACTATGAGCCTGAAACATCACGGCAAAGCAAGCAGTGAAAGAATCCTCAACCACCACTCCCAAAGAAGGCCAAGAACAACATATTTGCTGGAAAGGTAATGTTAACATTTTTTTTATTGTGAGAATCCAATACTGATCGTATATGCCAAACATGGGAAGACTGTCAATGCTGACCACTACTGACCCACGCTGCAATGCCTGTGGAGGGCAATCAGGAACAAGTGCAGTGGCATCTTGTTGCACAACAATGAACGACCCCATATGGCTAATGGTACCATGAAAATGCTGTGGAAGTTAAAGTGAAAAACTCTTGTACAGCCTCCCTACAGTCCGGACCTTTTGCCTTGTGACTTTCACATTTTTGGTGAGTTGAAAAAGAAGCTAAAGGGTCGCAGATTTGCATCGGACATCGAAGTGCAGGAGGCAGTTACACTAATTCTGATGCAGCAAACAAGGGACTTCTATGAGCGTGGAATCACCAGGCTCGTAAGTCAGTGGGACAAATGCCTCAATGCTGCTGGCAACACATACACAAACACAAATAATTGTCTAAAATACTTAACTCTAAAACAAAAACTTCACAGCAAGTCTAACAGTTTTGTATGGTTCTTATAGACTGCACTTTAGTGAATGAGATTTCTTAATTTCAACCTGAATGAACAAACCATGAAATTGCCTATCATTTTGAACATTTTTTAAAGTAATTTGTTTGACTCTGAAAAAGTGCATATTAAAAAAACAATACACACTTATTTGCATCCTTTAGCGTACATTATGCTCCAGCCAAAAGTTATATAATGGTCTTTTCACCCAGAACATACATGAAAGGCAATAAACCATTTTTACCAGTGAAACAATGTAACAACAGAAGCTGTATTGACTTCTGCTTTTTTTAAATAACACAGGAGAAACTCTGCTTTCAATAACCTTTTTTTTTTTTCATACAACTACATTTCCTAATTTCAAAACGAAATGATGCTGATAAATATATATATATATATATATATATATATATGATACAATACTAACTTGCACAAAAAGTGAAGTGAACAATATTTACCTAGTATCTGTGTCAATTCCAACAAAGTCTCTTTTCTCAAATGCTGCAGTTAGGAGAGGAATCTTGTCCTGTTTTTCAAAAGAGCGGTCCAAACGTTTTGATTCAAGCACCCAGAAGAGAGAGCAAATAAACTCATTAACGTCTTGTTCTAACTGATCACAGTTCTCAGTCCCTGGGTACAGTATACAATGTGTACTCCGTGACTTTACTTTGGGAGGGATCATGAGCTTTCTGGAGCCAGAAGGAGAATTTCCTTCAGCAGATGGACTGTCTGATGAACTACTAGCACTACCTAAACTATTCAAACTAAAATCCCTGTTCACTAAGCTTTCCTTAGAATCACACTGCTTAGAGGTTTCTGCAGTATTTACATTTGGCAAGGAATCTTCTATCAAACTATTCACAGGAGATGAGGTATCCTTAGGTCCATTTACAAGATTACTACTGCTGTCCTGAAGAGAATATGATTGTTCGTACATGCCACTATCCGTGTCATCAGTCGGAACATGACTTTTTGGCACTGGTTCCACACTGTCTCTGAACACTTCATCTGCTGCATCTCCCAAACAAGGAGACTGGAGGCTTTGTGGTGAAACAAGATTATCATCATCTTGCAGTACCCCGCTTGAACCAATACTTGAAGCAGATGGTGATAAAGCATCTGCTCCAAATGCAAGGCACCTTGAGTCATATAATGTACAGCTGTATTTCTCCTGTAAACTAATGTGTTCTTTACAAAGTTCTTCAACATCACTCTGACTATAATATTTGCCTAAAAAAATGAAACAAAACTACACTGATACTATGAATTAAGAAGTACCAATAACAAACATTATCAACAAATACACAGTAGATCACAAAATATACAGTAGATGATAAGCTAAAATTCACCCTCACAGTGGTTTTCATATTAAGTAAATTCTATTAATCAAACTGAGTATAAATAAGGGAAAAACCAAAATTATGGTTTTTGAGTGAGGAACTGTTAGCACTGAATGTAGCATAAGTCTAAATGGCAGAGTGATTGACCAGGTGAATGAGTTTGTGTATCTAGGAAACATGTTTAACAGAGAGAACACATTGGATGGTGAAATTAATAGGCGAGTGAATTCTTCTTTGAAAGTCATAGCTGCTTTGGGAGGTTTTCACAGGAATGATGGATTCTCAAGACAGACCGTCATGGTCGTGTATGAAAGTGTAATTTTTCCTACTCTGATGTATGGCAGTGAAACCTGGGTACTACAGAAAAAACATAGGTGTCGTTTGTGAGCTGGAGAGATGAGTTACTTATGGGGGTTTGTGGCAAGACACGTTCTGATTGTGTGAGGAATGAAGATGTTTTATAGTTTTGTAATGTGAAGCAAAATGTTGTGAGCAAGGTGGAGGCTAATATTCTTCTGTAGTTTGGCCATGTTGAAAGAATGAGTAATGAACAATACACACTTATTTGCATGAGATGCTTACTAAGAATTGTTTTCTAGCCCAAGGCCACGAAAGACATGGGAGGATCAGATTCAGGAGTGTCTGCATGAAAAAGATTATGAGTATGAAGTATAGAAGGTTTTATGTATGTTGTGTAATGGATGTCAGTGAAGCCCGAGTTGTGTGTCAAGATCGCCGTAAATGGAGGAGTTTGATACGGCAACAGTAAATAAATAATCAGTTAAGAATTTGTCTGGTAGTTTGTATTTCTTTGTGGAGCTAGCCTCTGAATCTCAGGGAACAGCTTAGTAAGTTCTAAAATATTTCTCAAGCACACTTTGATTGAAAATTTAAACATACACATTACTTTGCAAACTAAGCCAAAATCTTAAAACCAGAAACAATATCTCATGATCATCAGACTGATTAACATGCCATAACTATCCAACACATTGCTAACTCTTCATTCATTAAGATGAAAAAATCAATGACTTTATAAATCTACCCCAAAATGTAGACATTTTAAGAACTTACAGATAAAAAAAAAAAGAAACTAGAAATGGGTACCATAAAACCAATCAGATTATAAAGTTGGCAGAACAAATGTTACCAAATTACAAATGAAGCAAATAAGACTGCAAACTGTATGGACAATTATTTGCCTACTTTTGTGAAAGGAACATGCAAATCATTTCACAAAACTTCAAACTGTCTTTGTCCATCTCCCTCTAAAAATCAGATTTTTTATTTGTTCATTAAATCTCACTCATATGCTTACACACATATACTCACATAACAGGTGCCAATATGTAAAAAAAATTTTGAGGGAAACAAATTGCAGAAGGCAAGAGTTTCAGAGTTCATCATTTTTTAAGGAGAAACAGAGAAACTTTCATTTCCTCTTGTAAGCATTATATAGTTAATGCCTCCTCAACATTTTTATAGGGCAACACAAGCCAAGTACCACCCCTCACCCACCCCCAGTTCTGGCACTCCTGCACCCACACACATTTCAACCACCCAAGTGAGAGACTTTCTCCAAGTACAATTTGTGTCCAAAATAAGCTAGGTAAGGTAAATACTATTCACCCCATTTCTTAACTCTAGAATCAGGCTGCACACAAGAAGAATGACAGAAATGGCAAATGACCGTGCCAGTTTATAAGTTCAATCATCAAAACCACTTGAAACAAGTTACAGCTACAGTGAAATGCCAGAGTCATAGGATTTCACATAATTAAATTTATTTTAGTTTTACAGTTTCAGTTTGTGACATTTCATTTATTCGTTAGAAATGCTACTTTGGCTATTTAACTGGGGAGTTTTTTATGTAACTGTAAACTAGGGTAATGCCAAGACAAAGGACTATGATGTATGTATAGAAGAATGCTGACAGAAAGGGAGAGAGAGAGTCGGCAAGTGCATGTGTGTTCGATGAACGTGATTGAATTTTTAGAATGTTGTGGAAACTTGGCAACAGAAATATATGTCCACAGACACTGTCATACACTTTTTTTCCTCTACAAAGGAAAATAAGAAAGGAAAGGCAATTTCATTGCATTCACCAAAAATGAAGTGAAATTAAACTGACTGTAGCATTATTTTTCAATGTAATCTACCTGCAGTTCCACACACCTTTTTTGCAAGGGAGCACAAGCTTCTTGATCCCATTAAAGAAAGTTTTGGGTGGTTCCTAAGTCAAGCAAGCCCATAATTTTTTTTTTTTTCTAACTAGTAATAGAAATGACCTAAATATGTGGCATTAATGTTGAGTTATACACCTGGTTCACATGCACCACATAATATTCTGTTCAACGTATATTATTGATAAGAAAAAACACTGTGCTGAGTTCAGACAATAAAAGTGAACTTTCTAAATATAGGTGCAAATTAGCACTCACCCCTCGCCAGATGGTTATTAACTGACAACTTTGGCGATTAAATTTATTTTAGTGGTCATTAGTTTTGCCATTTGTCATTTTTAGTGCCAATTTACAAATTATAATAATTCAGAAGTAAAAGGACGTGAAACCAGTCCTAACTAAGAATGGACTAAAAACCTCGATGTTTTTGAACATTGAAGTTTTGCCACTGATAATCGGTGTTTAAGCCTCAATGTTGCAGTCCCTTTTAGTGCGGCGAGACGCGCCCTGTTATGCAAGAGTGCGGTGGGCCGAATGATTGGCCCACGATTTGACTCTAGGAGTTCACGAATTAGACAGTAGATATTAACATGAATGATCATGTCATTTATCAATCATATCGTTTTGAAATGAAATCTCCACGAATCACATTGTCAAAGAGTTCATTTATCAATCATATCGTTTTGAAATGAAATCTCCACGAATCACATTGTCAAAGAGTGATATGATAGAAAAAATAAAAATATACAGTAAGAATCGAATCTAGAATACATTCACGTTTGCTATAGGCTGCCCACGTACTTTCGCCGTGTAACAAGAGGAAGGCGAATTTTAGCCGAAACTTTTCCTACTACAGTTGAGGCAGGGCTGTTCACATGGGATGGTGGGTGAATTTATATAACATGACACTGTTGAACAGAAATAACTTTTTCGAGCCCTGTTTGAAGTGCAATAACGTGCAACTCACGGTCCGGTGATGATGACGTGCTTATATTTCTTGTGGACTTCCACTGCATAGGAAAACGAAATGTTGTGGTTTTTAACTAGAAACTCTTCGCATTCATTTCCTTTTTCCCAAACAAATCGATACAATTGCAAAACTCTGCGAATTATCTCCCACATCTTTTTCTAAACTCGTGTGTTAGCTGAGGATGAGCTTCACTGACAACTTGTTCCTCAGTATTTGCAGATGTGTTTTTTTGCTATGGTGCTGAAATTTTTCGTAAGATTATTTAAAATGGCTAGCGCCTCTGTGAATCTTGGGAGAGGTGCAAGCTAGTTCTGTGTGACATTGGCGAAAAGACCCCAACTCACCAACTCACTGGGTTTTGTTCCAGAATCCTTAGGTTGAATGACCAACTGGAACCCTCAGCTGTGGGCTAATCCCCCACACTGATGTACTTACCTGATTAAAAAGACAAAAAGAAATATTAAGAATGACTCAAGTGTGGGATGTGGTGGACCTACCACACTTGAGAAGGACGGTCCACCACGGAATCGACCTGGACTTTCTAAACGGCGTATGAGAAAGCGATCTCGGCTGAGTGAATGTAAGATTGGTGTATGGAATACTAGAGGTATAAATGGCAAGATGAGTGAGGTGATTGAGGAGATGAATAAGTATAGACTGGATGTGCTGTGTGTAAGTGAAACCAAAAGAAGGAAATTGGGATAGAAGAAGTGAATGGCACAATGAGTGTGTGGTCTGGAGTATTGGATAATATGAGAGGACAGGCTGGTGTAGGTGTGATTTTAAGTGAAAAGATGAAGAACAACTTGATTCACTATAGTTGTATAAGTGAGAGAATTCTCTGGATTCATTTGAAAGTGAAACCAGAGAATTGTAATTGTTGTAGTGTATGCTCCTTGTGACTCGGAACCTTCTGATAAGAAAGAAGATTTCTGGAATGAGCTAAAAGCTGTTTTGAGCCAGTTTGGTGCTAAAGAAAAAGTTATAATAGCAGGGGATTTCAATGCTAGAGTAGGTGTGCAGAATGCTATTTCTGACAATGTTCTGGGTAAGTTGAATGATCCTTGTGTGAATGATAATGGTGAACGATTAATTGAACTCTGCATTGAGAATGATTTGTGTGTATCTAATACATTTTTCAACCACAAGTATATACACACATATACTTGGGAAAATCGTACTCTTGGTCAAAAGAGTGTGATAAATTTTGTTGTTTACGATCAGCGTTTGAAACACTTAGCTGTTGACACCCGTGTGATGAGAGGTGCGGATGTTGGTTCTGATCATTACTTGGTAGTGTCACGAGTGAAACTTAATGTTGGTTGGAGGAAAAGGAATAGGAAGAGACCCAGGATAGAAAGAATAAAGGTTGATAGGCTCCTTGAAGATCATCAGCTGTATTCTGACTTACTCAGGGAACGACTGAAGGATCTGAAGTCTGGTGAGAGGGATGTAGAAAAGAAGTGGGAATGTTTCAAGAACTATGTTGTTACTGCTGCTAAAGAGGTCTGTGGCACCACAATAGTGGATAACAATAGAGGTGATGATTGGTGGAATAGTGAGATTGATGAGGCAGTAAAGAAAAAGAAGGAAGCCTATTTGGAGATGTTGCAAGGTAGAGTCTCTGTGGATGAATATCGCTGTAAGAAGCATGAAGCTGCTAAGCTGGTTCGCCACAGTAAGGCAAAAGATAGGAAAGAGAAAGTGGAAAGGCATGAACTGGCTTTTCGGAAAGATAGAAAGTCCTTCTGGAAGTACATGAGACTCAGGAAAAATAGAGGAAACAAAGTTGTAAGTTGTGTGAAGAATGAAATTGGGGAAATGATATGGGAGCCCAATGAGTTAAGTGACAGATGGGACGAATACTTCTGTGAGTTATTAGATCAGGAGAGCAAAAATGATTCTGAGACAGATGCAGATGATGTCACAATCAGGGATGAAAGCACAGGAGGGATCTCAAGAGAAGAAGTGTGTAAAGCTCTAAAATCTCTTCAGAATGGTAAGGCTCCAGGAGTTGATGGCATAACTGCAGAGATGTTGAAGTATGGTGGTGACTCTATAATTGACTGGTTAACTGAAATTTGCCAGTTGTGCTGGGAGTTAGGAATGGTCCCTCGGGATTGGAAGGATGCTATCATTGTTCCCTTGTATAAGGGAAAAGGTGATCAGACTGAATGCAAGAACTATCGTGGTATTAGCCTACTGAGTGTGCCAGGGAAAGTGTTTGGTAAGGTTGTTATTGAAAAAGTACAGGGTCTTACATCAGAGAAAGCGTGGGATGTTCAGAGTGGTTTTATGCCTGGTAAAGGCTGCACTAACCAGATTTTTGCAGTATGCATGATGATTGAAAAGTATCTGGCTGTTGGGAAGAAAGTTTTTACTGCCTTCATAGATTTAGAGAAAGTTTACGACCGAGTCAATAGGACACTTTTGTGGAAGGTATTGAATGAATAAGGTGTTACTGGGAATCTACTTAATAGTGTAAAAGCCATGTACGCTGGTAGTAGAGCTTGTGTATGAGTGAATGGTGTTTTATTAAAATGGTTTTCCATTGGTACAGGAGTTAGACAAGGTTGTGTAATGTCACCATGGCTGTTTAATATATTTATGGACGCATGCATGCGTGAGGCCAAAATACATAATAGCGGCTTATGTCTTGGTGATATCAGTGTGCACAGATTGCTGTATGCTGATGACACTGTCCTGTTGGCAGAGAGCGAAAGTGAGTTGCAGAATATGTTGACTTGGATGCACGAAGTTTGCATGAAATTCAAACTGAGTATAAATAAGGGAAAAACCAAAGTAATGGTGTTTGAGAGAGGAATGGGTAGCACTGAATGTAATGTAAGTATAAATGGCACTGTGATTGACCAGGTGAGTGAGTTTGTGTATTTAGGAAGCATGTTTGACAGAGAGAACAAGTTGGATGGTGAAATCAGTAGGCGAGTGAATTCTTCTTTGAAAGTCATAGCTGCTCTGGGAGGTTTTCACAGGAATGATGGGTTCTCTAGAGAGTCCCGCATGGCTGTGTATGAAACAGTAATTGTTCCTACTCTGATGTATGGCAGTGAAACCTGGGTACTGCAGAAGAAACATAGGAGTCGTTTGTGTGCTGGAGAAATGCGTTACTTACGTGGGGTTTGTGGCAAGACACTATATGATTGTGTGAGAAATGAAGATGTATTGCAGTTGTGTGATGTGAAGCAAAATGTTGTTAGCAAGGTGGAGACCAATATGCTTCGGTGGTTTGGCCATGTTGAAAGAATGAGTGATGAAATGCTTACTAAGAAAATCTTTTCAGCCCAAGTGGCAAGAAGGAAAGGCACAGGAAGGCCAAGGATGACATGGGTGGATCAGATTCAGGAGTGTCTGCATGAGAAGAAGATTATGAGTATGAAGTAATTTTTTTTTTTTTTTTTTTTTTTTTTTGATTGGAGGTTTAACGACCACCGTGAGCAACTCAACGGGCTATAAGCAGTCGCCCGTCCCTAATTTAGGGTCACTGGTTCCAGGGAAGGGAGAGAGCCAGTGCCGTAAGACAAACACAACATCCATGCCTGACTGAGATTTGAACCCGGACCCCTTATGGACGAATGATCAGAGGCCAGCGCCTTAGACCACTGCGCCACCGAGGCGGCGAGTATGAAGTATAAAAGATATTGTGTACGGCATGTAATGGATATCAGTGAAGCGCGAGTTGTGTGTCAAGATCGCTGTAAATGATGAAGTTTGATATGACAACAATAAGTAAAAATATCTGGAAGTTTGTATTTCTTTTTGGAGCTAACCTCTGAATCTCAGAGAACAGCTTAGTGATATGTAATATATGTGAAAGTTTAGTGATGATTTTGAATCACCTTAGAATAACACCAGTCTCTGAGGGTATATTCAAAATTAAAGGAGTTATCCATTATATTTCCTCTTTTTTTCTTGCAGAAAAAAGAATAGTCATTGAACATTCGTTTTGAATTTGCAACTTCTATTTCAAAAAAATGTATATCATGTAAAGTTATTTTTTTTTAATTCAGTTATCTGAGAAGTAATTACATTTATGTTAAGAAAAATCTTATAAAGTTCAGGAAAAAATTTCGGTCCCCAAAATTTATGGGAAGTACAGCATCTTTTCTTAAAACATACGATTTCACGGAAAATGACTTAGCATTTCTGGCATATACACACACATTACATGTGTCACTAAAAGGGTTTAAACCTCGATGCTGCAGAAGCCGATACATAGAGGTTTCACGATCAACGTTTGTAACTGGTAAAGAATATTTTCTGTGTAAAGTAAATGAATTTCTATTTGTTGCATTCTTGTAAAGAGGAAGGGTATATCATCTTTTTATGTCGTGAACTGGATGTTTGGTCGATGTTTCGTCGACAAAATATAGTTCTTTTCCTCGGTTCTACAGGAACCGATACATCGAAAAAAGCATCGAGGTTTCCACCAATTCATTGAGCGTTTTAACAACTATTATTGGTTACTCTATTTAGGTTGGTGAGTAATCACCATTATATTGAAAAGAGAATTTTTACACCGATGTGCCCATTTACTGCTGCAGATGGAAAAGTACGAATTCTTCGGCTTATTAGCAAAAATATTGAAACATTAAGGTTTTCACTGATACATCGAAAATTTCCACTGATGCTATGGATGTTTTGGGAATGAGAAATCCTGGGGGGCGGGGGTATTCACAAAAGGATTTTTATTTTTGCACAGTGAGTGGCTTCTTCTATGTTCAGATAAAGCCATCCATGTAAATAATAGCAATTACATTAAAGTTCCTATCCCCCCCCCCCACACACACACACACTCCTTTTTTTTTTATGCTGGAGACTTCTTTTTGGACTCTAAGATTTGATAACTTACCAGCCATTTTTAAAATAAAATATTTGCCACTAACTTTATTGGACTTACCGGCCGGCCACTGGCCACTTAGCTGAAATTCCAGTCTGCACCTATTTTTCTAAAATAAAAACGAAATTTCCTAAATGTTTTCACATATCTGAGTCATCAATGGTAATATTACTTGGTTCATAAATATGCCCTCCCTGTTGTTGCAAATTCTTTTTTAACCTATTGGTGTTGTTGCATTATAAGTTGAATTTTAAACCTTGCCATGAAAATGTTCTTTGTTGTAACAACTTTGCCTTAAAATTGATATTGGCTTGTAAGATTTTTAATACAATAACTGAGATTATCATTTAGTTAGCTACTGGTTATTGAGAATACCATTGATGACTTACATATGTGGAAATATTTTTGAAAGTTTGATTTTATTGTCTAAGCTTAGCGCAGCGTTATACATAACAAAAATATGTGTTGAACAGAGTAATATTATGTTGTATATGTGTACCAAACATACAACTGAATATGTATGTAAAATTTCTTTCACCTCATCATCACTATCCAATTACTGACATAATGCTTTCAGAGGATTGAAGAGATGGACATTGCTTGGTGTGAGGTGGATGTGGAAAAGCCTCAGACTTGAGGGTTTGACTTGCTGACATAGTTGCAGCTGCTGTATGAGACCCAGCATTGTCAAGGTGCAAAAGAATAGTTTGTGACAAAATTATCTTCTATTGTTGTGAATTTCGTTTTTCTTTCAGCACTTCTGAATGTGTTGCACTTAACAGTTTGTTCATGTTCCAAAATAGGCCACACATATTTCCCAAAACAAGGTTAGCAAACTTTTTTGACAGAGAGGACAATTTTGAACTCTCTTGCTTTCAGAGTCAAAATGGTGCACCCAGGTTCTGTTCCCACTGATAATCCTTTCAAGTAAGCCTAGATCTCCTTCACAATGCTGCAAGAACTGGGTGGAAAACTATATGCTGTTGTTTGTGCAGATCAGTAAAATGTTTCAGGACCAAGCTAGCTCACATTTTCTAATATCCAACATCATCATGCACTACTGCGTAGGTAGAACCATAACTTATGTCTAACAATCAGATACGATAATCCATCAGTCTTCTGGAATAAGAGTTTACACAACTGATACGGCCTTGAGCATATGGAGAGAACTTTTGAAGATCTGTTTGAATGGAAATCCAGGCACAATGGGGCAGGTTAACACTCATGGTGACCAGAGGACTGGAGGGCCATACGTGTTCAAGAAGTAAAAGATGTATTTTATCCTAAAAAGGTACTTATGCTGCAGGTTATGATGAAATTAATTTAGAATTGATTAAACATAGTTGATGGACAGGTGCTCTTTAGTTACACAGAATGATTAAAACAACATGGGAAAGTGGTTTGGCACCTGAGGATAGGCAAAGGTCAGTCATTATGCTACTATATACATACACGAGACCAACGACATTATTAGATTAACAAAAAAAAAAAAACAAAAAAAAAAAAAAAAAGATAAGGAACAAAAATGGTTTAAACTATAACGAAGCACCATTCTATTTTAGTCATACCATCATGTCATGATTATGCTATTTAAAAGATATAACACTTACCAACAGATAACAGACCCAAAACTTTTCTGTGAGCTTGAAAATCTCCCCAGTCATTCCATTCTACTGGGTAGTTTTTCTTATACCTGAGCCATATATACCTTTGTCCACCAGATTCCTGGATTTTAACTTGTTGAATGCGCCCAATTCTCTCAAATATTTTGTTAAATGACTTCTGACTGATCTGATTTCCTATGAAAAAAATTAAAATTTTGTAAAATAATATGCACACTATTATTTACACATTACTCAAAAAAGGTGGAAAATGAATTGATATAAATGAACAGACAATAGTTTAACAAGAACAACACAAAATACGAATGATAATCTTTAAAAAGAGACATAATACATGATGAAACCAGTCTTTGATTTCATTATTTTCAATTATTGGGTCATTCAATGTCAAATAAATGTATAGCTCACATATGCCCCCCCCCCCCCCCTTCACACACACACTTGTGTTTATGAAAGCCAATATGCAAAACTCTTCATTTCAATTATTTTAGGAGTTAGGAGTAATCACAATGTACAAATTTTGTGTTAAATACTTTCTCTTTACTCACAGATTGTCACAAATTGTATTATAATGATGTTTCTCTACACACTCAACAAATCTCCCAAACAAATGAAAGTGAAAAAAGCTTCTAGACAATGGCATTAATTTTTATTTCAGCTTTCAATTTTTTGTTCTCACTGTCAATATGAATGTGCTGTCTGTCACAGCCTAAACACCCACTTTGGGTAGAGTTACTACTTTATTTGATTGTACCTCTTCTCTTACTAATCTCGAGCTATCTTCATTCAGTCTTTCTTTCAAAATATTTTTTACAGTCTAGTGCTAACATTCTAGACACTCATTGACGTGTCAAGTTCATTTCTCCATTTGTCTGAGAGACACAAATGCCAATAAAATGGAATTACACAATTTAATATTTTAAATGGCTACAAAAATAGATGTATATCATGACAAAAAAGAATGTAATACACTGCATTCTAATGGGCTATGTTTGTGACTATAACAGTTGTCACAGAACATAAAATGCATTACAATGTGCTGCATATTTTGTAC
Organism: Macrothele yani; assembly: GCA_039090855.1. Lineage (NCBI taxonomy): Eukaryota > Metazoa > Arthropoda > Arachnida > Araneae > Macrothelidae > Macrothele > Macrothele yani. The sequence goes on along the minus strand of CM076997.1, from coordinate 58,607,255 downwards.
AAATTAAAAATGCATTCAACATTTTTTTTTTCACCTACTGTGCTTGTTTTGCCAAAAAAGCAACATCAGTCACAGAAACATTTTGATGATCTTAAAAGTGCATTCACTGCTAAACATTTTTAGTGTTGCACTAATTGGAGGACACCAGATGTTCGCTAATGATAGTTTATGCCTAATAGGAAAGCCAAGGAAAAGTTGCAACTGGTTAGAAAAACACCAACTTTATTATAATGAGTGAGAATTCACACATGTTTATACATCCTCTGTTGTGCTACATGCACGCACGCACACACACGAGTACTCTTCAAAGTAATCACTGGCACATGCAAGCATTTTATGCCATCCTCCAACCCAAGATGTGGTCTTAAAACTCTTGATCATAAACAGATGTGTCCATTAAATGCAAAAGAAACATTCGTGCACATGAACCATTAGGATGAATACAGTCTTCACACGATTTTAATGATCTAAAAATATGAAATATATATATACAATTAAAATACTCTAAAACACACTACCACTTTCAGAGCGACAGTCGCCCATCATCAGGTGTGATCGGATCTCCCAAACCGTTCAGTATAAATATCTGTAGTGCGCCATAACAGCAATTGATGTAACAGAATCTTGTGATATATGAGCCATCTGTCCCGGTGGCTAAACCACGATCAGGGCGACGCCACATCACAAATTGAAAACATGATTATAACTGCAATATTAAGTATTAAGGTCTAAAAAAGGAAGATAGTTCTGAGGATTGTCCAACACTTGTAGACAAAAGACATCTCCAAATATCAGGTAGATCGCAAGGGCAATTAAATTATCATTACAGCAACTTCCTTTGAACACGGTAATGAACAAACCCTCAGTCACCAGTAGCATGTGTGAAGAGGCTGGGGTTATCAAAATTTTGGCATTGTCCCAATCAGGGATTAGATCTTCTGAATCAATGCACTTGGTAAGGGCTGTACAGACATGGCTTGCTTTTAAACTATATTTATGTTCCTTCAGCCTGAGGCACAGTTTCCAATGAGTAGAGTCTATGTAATAGTTAATACTCTCATGCGAGTCACTGTCCAATAGTGGGATGCAATAAACACCCCACCTCTGTGAATAATCAATTCCTGGGCAGATTTTCCTCAAAACGGACGATAGGTTGTTAACTCCCACGCCAAAATGTAGCTGGTATCTAGAGCAAATTTTAGACATGAAGGTAGTAAAACCAAGTAGGAAATCCATTTTTCCAACAAACTTTTTAATAACATGTGGATCACTGACCAAAGTTGAGAGAGGTCGAAGGGATGTATAAACTCGACGAAAATTTTTACAAACAATCTGTCGAGGATAGCCGAACGAGTGGGCTAAATCAAAAGTGTAATTGATTTCCTGATTAAAGAAAAACCTTCTGGAAGAATGTGTAAATGCTCTATGAAACAAAGAGTAAAGTGCAGCAACTTTATGCTGCATAGGATGAAAGGAGGCAAATGGGATTAAGGAACCCGGGGCACAAGGCTTACGATAGACCAAAAAATGTCTTATTTTTTGTCACAATAAATCTGCAAACATTGATGTGTCCATGTCTTATTTTTGTCACAATAAATCTGCAAACATTGTTCACCTCTATACTCTAGTTTTCAAATCAGATGACCCCTAAAGTGAAACCATACATTTGCTGATGGTCAAAAACCTTCGACAATTGTTTAAGCAGCACTGGGACCATAACAAATGTGATCAGAGATCGAATGACTTCCAATTGTAATCTACACTTTCAAGTAGCTCTCAACTTTGCATTTATCTCTCTGTCTTGTTTACGTACAGCCTGCATACAACCAGCATTAAGAGGCAAATGAAGTAGCTCCACTGCTAAAGAAAAACAATAACATAGGGCAATAAAAATTAAAAATTTACGTTTGGATCCCCCCCCCCCCAAATAGAATATATTATAAACATGAAACAGAAGTTGATCTTTAATTTTAAAACAACGAACCTCACTGTATGAATGGCACACTAACAAAATAATGTTCCAATGGACGTAGAAAGGTTCACAGTAGCTAAGTGTAGCAGTAATTAAATAACAAGGAACTATACACCAACTGTACTTAAATAGTATAACTATACTAGATATCCGAAATTTCTTGGTGTAGAATAGAAAGGCTTCAACAATTTAAACCAGTGACTTGACTTGACAATAACGAAGGGATGCAAACGTAATCAGGTATTCAAAGACATGAGGTGTTATGCTCGTTTAACACACGGAATCATGGAAGGAAAATCAAGAGGTAATCACTATTTGAAGAACTGGTTCCAAATTCGTGACAACTCCAGTGAGACGTTATCATTGCACAACTCACTGTTTGTTATGGTCTCCAAAGTTTCGCAAATGGCAGTAGATTTTGGGGTGGAGTAGGAAGCCAATTTCTTTGTGTCACCCCACATAGGAGTAGCGGACTTGAACTTGACCTCTCTGGATAAGGCCGTGGTTACTGTGCCATTCTTTATGTCCCTTTTATTTTCGTTGACTCTAATTCTAAATGAACATTTAGTCATTTTAATGTAGCATCGGTTGGAGCTGTCCAGATATAGTAGAGGAATGGAATAAACACCTGCTTCATTGGAAGGTGGGTCTTGTCAGTGTTTCCCTTAAACATGGCATATTAGGTGCTTGAATTAATACCAGCTGTTTTTTGCCACACAAGCACCTGTGTGTTGCCACAGAACGGTACAGGATAGTCTATTCAAAGTAGTGTCCGTTGGCAGCTACGACCCTAGTGTTTTCCCTAGATTTTTTTACAGCTGGATGGCAAGAAATTTTAGCTGGGTGGTACTTTAAAGGACACCTTCTCCAGCCGGAACAAATAGGTGTATATGCTTTGCTCAATGTTACTATACTTATTAAACATCTTTAGTGGTGTGGTAGGCATTAATGTAGCATAACATGATAAACAACATTAGAAAATTGCACATAAATCATTAAAAAAATGAGTACTTTAGTGCTCTCCCTAGATCTTTTTACAGCTGGGTGGCAAGAAATTTTAGCTGGATGTACTTTTAATTACCCCTTCCACAATCGAGAAAGAAAAAGGATGTTGTTTTGCTTAACATTATTGTACTTATAAAACATATTTAGTGGTGTGGAAGGCATTGATGTAATATAACATGATAAGCAACAGTAGAAAATTGTACATAAATGATAAAACAAAGAGTACTTGCTAATAAATCATATTTGACAAAGATTTCAGCCAGTTTTTATCAATATTTATGGTGTATGTGGGAATACGTTTTCCACTCTTACTATTACGTGCATTGTGAAAACATTCCTTAAAGGAAATTTAGCTGGGTGGGCCGCCCAGTTAAAAGGCTCTAGGGAGAACACTAGACCCTTTTCCACCGTTGGGGTAACAAATGGATTCTGCGGCAGGAAAATGCATATTCTTTCGAGGCAAACCATTCATCGAGCCATTTTTGGATATCCGCGACAGAAAGGAAGTGTTGCTCCGACAGGCCATGTTGTAGCGACCGAAACAAATGGAAGTCCCAGGAAGCAATGTCCGGGGAATAAGGCGGGTGGGGTAAAATGTCCCAACCAAGTGCCTCGAAGAGTTCCTTCACGGATTTGGCGACATGAGGTCTAGCGTTGTCATGGAGAAGAATAACCTTGTCATGTCTTTTGGCTTATTGCGGCCGTTTCTCCATGAGTGAACGTTTCACATAAAGTAATTGACGTCGGTACCGTTCAGCATTGATGGTTTCACCGGGTTGCAGCAGCTCAGAATGCACAACACCGACTTGATCCCACCAAATGCACAGCATCACCTTCCTGCCATGGATCTCCGGTTTAGACGTGGAGGTTGATGGTTCGCCGGGATGAACCCATGATTTCTTGCGCATAGGATTGTCGTAACGAATCCATTTTTCATCGCCAGTCACTATTCAATGCAAAAACCACTTCCATTTGTGTTGTTGCAGCATCAATTCACACATGGTTTCACGTTTGGTGATGTCACTTTCCCCATGTGGGATCCAGTTTACGAGCTTCTGGATCATTCTCATTGCCTTTAAACGTTTGTTAACCGTTGACTCATCGACCCGTAGTGTTTCAGACAACTCGTGGAGCGTCTGACATGAATCCTCGTCCAATAAGACCTCCAATGCGCCATCTTCGAACTTTTTAGGCTGCCCAGGGCACTCTTTGTCCTTCACGTCATATTCGTTGCTTATGAAGCGTCGGAACCACTCTCTGCATGCTGTTTCCGATAGGGCATGTTCCCCATAAGCCTGCAATAGCAAACGATGACTTTCCGCTGCAGATTTCTTGAGATGAAAGCAGAAGAGTAATGCTTCCTGCAAATGCTTCTTTTGGTACGAAACTCGACATCGTGAATGCAATACAAACTCGTGTTCTGTGCCCTCTGATCACGTGTCACACACTGCTTCGCCCAGACTATGGACGGTAACGTGTGTGCGCAAGGGAGGTCACAGCGCACCACTGCTGTGCTCTATTGGGCAACAGCAGGAATTAATTCAAGCACCTAATATAAAGATGTCGGAGACTTGATGACAACACAGAGGTTCGTCTTCTTTAGCTGATAGGAAACATTTGGTACATAGGGAATTGAGCCCAGGTAGCGTAGGTGAGGTCTTGTCAGTGTTTCCCTTAAACATGGTATACAAAGATGTCGGAGACCTGATGACAACACCGAGGTTCTTCATCTTCAGCTGATAGGAAACATTTGGAATATATGGAATTCAGCCCAGGTAGTGTAGCTGTGGCATAGAAAGATCAGTATGACTGTTTCGGGATTTTTCGATGCAGTGATGTACCAGTTTTGGAGCGTATCCTGCCTCAGTGGCTAACTCGAAGTTTTTCTCAATTCGCATTACTTAGAAGGAACATCTGAGGAGACTGCAAAGACTCTTCTGATTTGAGAAAGGAATAAAGCTTGTCTTGTAGTCAGCGAGGCAGAATGAGCTGCGGAGCATCAGTTTAGGTACAGATGTGGGTTTATAATTCGTTATGGCTTCTTTTAACGTTCTGATGGCTTCCGGCACTGGTACCGAAGGGCAAAGAGAAACAACGTTGAAACTGCCGATAATGAAGCTTTGACAGAAATTTGCTTAACATTCATGATAAAACCGAAAGTTGAAGTTATTATAAAGTCTGATTCAGGGAGATGATTAGCCAGAAATTTGGATAGTGCCTTCTCTAAACAGTATGTCGGTGCGGACCTTCTTGACACGATGGGTCTCAATGGATTGCCGGGCTTGTGATGTTTAAGTCTTCCAAAGAGTTTCAGGATCTGAGGGCCTGGAGGTAATTTGATGACTTTCTTGAGATCGTCCGGGATAGCAGTCAGCCTGGCATCTCTTTGCACTTGAGCAATAGAGGGTTCCTACGCAGTACTGTGGATCCAGAAGTGGAGATGAAATCTTGGAGTTTCTGATTGTAATCCACAGCATCCATAATCACTATCTGACCAGATTTTTCCGTTAGGATTAATATTATGGAGCGGTCATTTCTGAGGATCGAAATCGGTCTTGGAATTTTAAATTTATTTGGCGTTTGTTTAGAATTGTACCACAATCGTAACCTAGAACAACAGAGTTGGCATAGTTCATTTTTGGCATCCTCTGGAACTCGCGATATCACGCTCTCAAAATCAGAAATGACGCTTTTAGGATTCGGTCTTCATTTGGAAGCAGAACTTTGGTCCAAGTTTCAAAACTTTAGTTTCTTCTACTGTGAGCGTCCAGCTAGATATATTGACGAATGGTATATCTTTAGATTTGAGTTCTGGGACGATTTCAAGGAATCTAGCTTCTTCTTGTGTCTCGAGCAGAAGAAAGACTGGAATCTTTCAACTAACATATCCACTCGGAGCGTTTCATCAAAAGACATAGCTGATATACTGTATAGGGGCGACTGTGAAGCTGAACAAAAAATTAAGAGCATGCATGCATACATATCATTAAAGCCATTCTCTGAAATTCAGTGGTTAGCTCTACAAAGAAAAAAATCTAAATTTTTTGAATATAAAAAGAAATTAAAGAACATGAATCAAAACACACAAAAAATAAATGTAAATTGTCAGGTTCTTTTCCTTTTACTAGAGGAACAAGTGGAAAATTTTTTAAATTAATGAAGAAATATTATTTTTGGTCATTCTGTTCAAAATATTGGTGATTTGGTTATAAGAAAAAATTCTAATAGAAATATTTTACAATCAGCAGGTGTATATGAAATTCCCATTGTTCCACGTGATTCTGGAAACCAAATCTCTTACATAGGTAGTACAAAAAAATAGATTAATAAGAAGGTTACATCAACATATAAAAAACTGGAATACAAAAGAAGAACCGCCCTTACTCAATGTTGTATTAATCATAAACAATATCCTGATTTTGAAAATATTAAAATGTTAACTACTCATACAAAAGAAAAAGAATTGAAGATTTCAGAGAGTGTTATAATTGAACAAAAAAATGTAATTTACAGGACCCAACTACTCTTGATACAGCTTGGAAGTCATTTATAAAAAGTAAAAAAATGCATAGAAAAAGAAAAAAATATATAGTTTTATAAAAATTACACTGTTTAACTTATATTACACTCGTTTCTATATTAATAGAAAATGAGTTTATACTTATGACAGGGTCATTCCATGAAATATCACATGATTTCAATTAAATTGGTTGCTGACACATTTTAGAAAATTTTATATTTTTACCATGGAAAAGCTGTAATATATAGATTTCAGAAACGCATTTTTTAATTTTTTGTAGGCTGACACATTGAAGAGAAAAACCAAAATGGCTGCCTCCGACAAGCAAACTTGAGTCCTGCAGTCGGTTTGTTTTTTATAATATCTTCCAAACTATTAAAGATAAGAGTTTCAAATAAAATCCAGTAACTTAAGCATACTCTGAGCTATGAAATGAAAGTATTAACATTGCATTTAATATTTTATTCAGTACTAGAAAATTCGACATGCGTTTTCAGCGTAAAATTGAATATTTCACTAACTTTAAGATTTTTTAACTTATGAAGGAATTACATAAAAAAATGAAACTTTACAATTAAATAAAGTACATGTAGTTAGAAAATTAAAAAATGTTAAACTCAATATTAACACCCTTCTTATTAAAAAAATTGTTTAAAAACTACATTTTGCAAATTTCGGCCATATTTGGCAAGCAGTATCTAAAAAGGAAGTGTACGAAAAAATCTGAAAATTTTATAGAATGTACTTCTAGCAGAGGTGTTAGCATTGTGTAAGTCTCATATTGTGTTTTTGATCTATACAGCTGCTGTAAATTATTGAAGATCACAAAAAATGGCAAATTACGGAATATCAATTTTGCACATCGTAATAACTTATTTCAGGTATTTATACTCTCATTTGTATCATTTTAAATTTTATGACATTTTCATGTGAAATAATATTATTTATGGACATATTTCAGTTACCTGCATCTATTACCCAGTTCCACAGAAAATGGAGCATGGAATTATGTTATTCCGTGAGTAAATAATTGTGGGCTGATTTTGGAATAAATATTCCGCCAATTTTGACAATTTTCAATAAGATTGATCCCCAAGTGTAGCTTAGAAATGTGCTAAACTTTAATTGAAATCGAAGTAATTTTACAGGAGTTATCCTGTTCAATGAAAATTTCATTGGGGTCCGATTTCTAATTAAATTGCAGTCAGATTTTAACGATTTTCAATAGGGTAGATCCCCAGGTGTTGCTTAACAACATAATAAAATTTCATCAAAATCGAAGCATTTTTATGTGAGTTATCATGAAGACGGACAAACAGAGCAAGAGCATAAATGCTTTTTCCACCTATGCAGACGCATAAATGCTTTTTCCACCTATGCAGACGTGCCAACTCTCCGGATTTAGGCGGGAGACTGGATTTTCAGCCCTTCCTCCAGCACTCCGGATGAATGCCAAATTCTCCTGATTTTCGCCAATAATTAGCCATTACGATGGTTGAAATTGCATCAGCCACCGCTTTGGATCAACACAGAAGAAAAAAATTTAGAACTGTCAGTGAAATCTTTTTCTTTCTTCATCGATGCAAGATGGCATTACAGTAATCGGTTTTGTACTTTTCCTCTCCTCATATCTGCAAAAAGAAAGCTGCCCCCAATGGTGCAGTGGTTTAAGTGCTGGTTTACGAAAAATTGTCAGAGATGAGTGTGGGTTCGAATCCCGGTGAGGAATGGATATTGTATTTGTCTTACGGCACTGGCTCTCTCCCTTCCCTGGAACCAGCGGCCTTAAATTAGGGATGGGTGACTGCTAATAGCCCACTGAGTTGCTCACAGTCCAACCAAAAAAAGTAAGCTTGATACTTCCACCACATCTGTTTTGACAGATACCTGTGTCTTCGTTGATTCCATTTTGTGGTAAAGATGTGCGAATGAGAAGAATGAAGTAAAATCTTACTGTTTTTGTGTAATCCGTGATTATTTTAGAGCAAAATACTATATCATTTTACTGTTTCTAAAAAGAACTTGTTTTAGAATTACAAAAAAAAAAAAAAAAAATTTGATCATATTACAAAAATATATTACTTTTCGGATGGGTGTGACGGACAATATAAAAATCACGAAAACTTTTTGAATTTATGCTACTATGAAGACTTTTGGAATACCTGCTGAGTGGCACTTTTTTGCTACTGCGCATGGTAAAGGACTATGTGACGGCATTGGAGGCACTGTTAAACGCTTCGTCAGAAAAGCAAGTCTCCAAAACTCATTTGAAAATCAAATTTTAACTGCTGAAGATATGCATAAATTTTGTAATGAAAATATTACTGGAATCACATTTAAATTTTCGTCTACTACAGAAATACTTCAAGTACAGAATCTTTTAGAAGATATATATAATAAAGCTCTTACAACTAAGCACACAAGAGAATATCACTGTTTCATCCTGAGAAATAAATTTACATTAAAAGTGGGCATTATTTCTGGATCAGCAATATGTACAGAAATAAATTTTCAAAAAAATGACTTTTTAGTATGTGATATAAAAATTGACTTTGTATGTTGTGTTTATGACAATAAATGGTGGCTAGGTATAGTTGAAAATGTATCTGTCAGCACAAATGACTTTTTTTATTCTTTTTTTCATCCTTGTGGTCCAAGCACTTGTTTTAAACTATCAAGAGATGACAAGGTTTGGGTGAAAGCTGAAAATTTATTAAGGAAAATCTCACCATTGGAACTCAGTATAGCAACAGGACGAACTCATAACATTAGTTGCGATCTGAACACAAAGTTGTCATTGTTGCTACAGAAAAAGTGACCTAAACATTGTGGTTTACAAACTGAATATTTAATATGAAGATTAACTTCAAGATTGTCAAGGAAAAATTTTCTAAACAAAACAAACTTAATCAATCACATCAACTATAAATATAATGTAAGCAGCAAGTTTTATTTTGAAAACCCAACTTTTCAGATAATTTTATAGAAATTATTACATTTTCTACTTCCTATATATGCCTATAAATAATATTTCACACGACAATGCCCTAAAATTTAATAGGATACAAATAATAGTATAAATATCCAAAATAAGTTATGATGTGCAAAATTGATATTCCGTAATTTGCCATTTTTTGTGATCTTCAATCATTTACAGCAGCTGTACAGATCAAAAACACAATATGAGACTTACATAATGTTAACACCTTTGCTAGAAGTGCATTCTATAAAATTTTCAGATTTTTTTGAACACTTCCTATTTAGATACTGCTTGCCAAATATGGCCAAAATTTTCAAAATGTAATTTTTAAACAATTTTTTTAATAAGAAGGGTGTTAATATTGAGTTTAACATTTGTTAATTGTCTAACTACATGTACTTTATTTAATTGCAAAGTCTCATTTTTATGTAATGTAATTCCTTCACAAGTTAAAAAATCTTAAAGTTAGTGAAATATTCAATTTTGCGCTGAAAACGCATGTCGAATTTTCTGGTACTGAATAAAATATTAAATGCAATGTTAATACTTCATTTTATAGCTCAGACTATGCTTAAGTTACTGGATTTTATTTGAAACTGTTATCTTTGATAATTTCGAAGATATTATAAAAAGCAAACACGACTGCAGGACTCAATTTTGCTTGTCGGAGGCAGCCATTTTGATTTTTCTCTTCAACATGGCGGCCTATAAAAAATTTATAAATGCATTTCTGAAATCTACATATAACAGCTATTCCATGGTAAAAATATAAAATTTTTCTAAAATGTGTCAGCAACCACCACCATGTGATATTTTATGGAATGACCCGACAGTTATATTTACCAACTCCTCCAACAGATGGCGGCACTTGAGGTGATTCACCTAGATACGTAGCAAATGAGCCACACCCCTTCTTTCATTCCTGGCATGCAACTTCTGAAGGCTACACACACACGAGGGTGTCCTCATGCGGTTTGTTTACGGCCCAATGATGTGAACTGAGTGTTCACGAAAGGAAGGCGCTCGGTACAACGTTGACGGAGTGTTTTTGAGTGAATCGTGTTTCCCAACCCGATGAGTTTTGTTTGTTCCTAAAGTGGTATAATTTTAATTATTGGATATTTTTAGACGTATGAATGTTTCAGGGGGTATGTATTTAATTGAGAGTTGTAAATTAATATTTTAACCAAAAGTTTTAGTTTGTAAATATTTTAACTAACAAAAGACTTGTTATGTAAATTAGGCTTCTCTCGGGGCTGGAGCACGCGTTTCACCGAGTTTGTAATGGTTCAATATTAGGTACGTGATACCTTTATTATTTCATTTGTTATAAGGAAAGAAGTTCTCACAAGGGACTGTTGTGTCACAAAGATCATGTCAGTGTGTACTTCACATTTGTGACAAAAGCCATATTATATCAGTGTTTTGCAGGATCTAAGAGCACATGACATAGGCACTTACTATGCATGGTTCTTGATAATGGTTGTGGAAGGATTCATGGACTATTTCGCTTCTTTGTAACTGACAAAGAAAGCCTGATCTCATCTGTCAACGAAAATGTCAACATACAGAATACATGATATTAGTCTTCAGAGAAATGCACGTGTTCTGATAGAGACCACTCGATGATTTAAAAGCTGGTGTTTGGTCGCAGGGAACTAGATCGTCAGACTAATTGTCCAAAAGACTATGAACACAAACAGGGTGCAAAATTTGTGATCCCCCTTTTGTGGTCGCCCAGTCGCCAATGGCGACCAGAAATTTATTGTTGGCGAGCAGTAAAAATATTAAATTGTTTTTTCTGTTCAGCATTTGATGCTGTTGGGCGGCATCTTCACAAAAATATTTTTACCTCAAACAGTATCTTCACAAAAATATTTTTAGCTCAAACAGTCATCATTCATCATCATCATTGTCAACCATTATCAATCCACTGCTGGACGAAGGTCTCCCCAAGTTTCCTCCACAACGGTCTGTCTTGTGCCAGTCTCCTCCATGTCACCCCTGCATACTTTCGAATTTCATCCACCCATCTCCCATGTGGTCTTCTTCTGGGTCTTTTCCTGTCCCTTGGAATCCAATCTAAAATTTCGGCTGTCCATCTATGGTCTGTCCTTCTGGCAGTATGTCCAGCCCATTGCCATTTCAGGGATTTAACTCTGATCATGATGTCTTCCACTCTAGTCATTTTTCGGATCCACGAGTTCCTCTTCTTATCTCTCCTGGTTACACCAAGCATGCACCTCTCCATGCTTCTTTGAGTTGTCTGCAGCCTTTGTATGTCTCTTTTAGTTAAGGTCCACGTCTCTGCACCATACGTAAGCACTGGAAGGATGCATTGATCAAACACTTTTCTTTTAAGACATAATGGCATATTGCTCTTGAAAATTATGCTGTTTCTTCCAAAAGCTCTCCAGGCAAGTTTTGTACGCCGATTAATTTCTTCATCAATGTGACCCTCACTTGATATCTGCTGTCCAAGATAAACGTACGTGTCTGTTATCTCCAGCTTTTCTCCATCAATCGATAAATCTTCATTTCTTGTAAAAGCATTGAACATCACTTTTGTCTTCTGAAAGTTCATTTTTAATCCCACTTCTTTACTCTTGTCAGCAAGTTCCTGGATCATACTCTGCAGCTCTGATGGGGTAGTTGCAAAAATGACTACATCATCAGCAAAACGAAGGTGGGTTAGATAATCTCCATTAATCTTTATCCCCTTGTTTTCCCAGCTCAGCGACTGAAAAACACCCTCCAATGTGGCATTAAAGAGCTTCGGAGATATGTTGTCACCTTGTCTCACTCCCTTTCCAATTTTTACGTGTGTTGTATTTTCAAACAGCCTAATCTTTGCACTTGCATTTTCATAGATGTTATTAATAATATTAATGTATGCATCTTCAATACCGCAGGTTTTCAGAGCCATTGTAACTGCTGATGGTTTCACCGAATCAAAGGCTTTTTCATAATCGATAAAAGCCATGCACAATGGAAGTTCATATTCCCTCGCTCTTTCAATTAGTTCTCTCAGCACGTGGATATGATCTATTGTGCTGTAGCCACTCCTGAATCCAGCTTGTTCTCTCGGTTGAGCCGTGTCCAGTGTTACCTTCAAGCGGTGTGAAAGAACTTTAGTGAAGATTTTATAAACTACTGATAGGAGGCTGATAGGTCTGTAGTTTCCGAGATCCTCAATGTCACCTTTCTTATGTAGCAGGATCATTGTAGCGGTGTTCCAATCCTCAGGAATCTTTCCTTCATTAAGGCATCGAGTGAAAATTTGGGCGAGTACTGTTTCGATTTCTCCACTTGCTTCTTGTATGATGTCTACAGTAATTCCATCTTCTCCTGGAGCTTTTCCTCGCTTCATGTTCTTGATTGCATGTGCAACTTCTGCTGGAAGGACTGGAGGAACTCTGGTACTGGTATCTTTCATGATGTCTGGAGTGCATATATCATCCCTTTCATATAATTTGGAGTAGAAATCTTTCACTCTTGTCAAAATTTCGCCTCTATTTCTTGTTACAGAACCATCTTCTTTTCTCAGTGCCATAATCTGTTTTCTTCCCTTACTGAGATGTCCCTTTGCTATCTTTAGGCTTTGGTTGTTTTCAATTGCTTTCCTCACTAGTTCACAGTTGAATTTCCTTACGTCTTCAGTGATACTTTTTCTTACTGTCTTGCATAGCTCTATATATTCCACTTTGGAAGTCACATCTTCTTTAGTTGTCCTCATCTCTCTTCTTTTTTGCATCAACATTTTGGTTTTTCCTGATAATTTGTTCACATGCAACTTGTTCTTAGACCCAGCTAATTTTGTTGCTGTTTCCATAAGAGCTTTGGTTACTTTTCTGTTAACTTCAGAGATGTCCACTTTTTCCGATGTTAGGCCTTCTAAAGCAGAGAACCTGTTCTTCAGTTCTAACTTGAAGGTATTATGGTGTTTTTTGAGGTTGGTTATGTCAATAGACTTTGTTTGTCTTATGAGCTTGCCACGTTCAAGTTTAGCGTTGAGGTGCATCTTACATCTCACCAATCTATGGTCACTACCTGTGTTGAACTTGTTTAGCACACTGCAGTCTTCTATGACAAATTTTTTGTTACACATAATAAAATCAATTTCATTTGTCGTCCCATTTGGATGTCTCCATGTCCATTTCCTGTGTGGCTTTTTCTTGAAAAAGGAGTTCAAGATGAAAAACCCTTCTGCCTCTGCAAACTCAACGAGAGTATTTCCACGCTGGTTTCTGTTGCCGTGACCGAATTTACCTACTGAAGTTTCATTCTGTTGCCGTTGCCCTATTTTTGCATTGAAATCTCCCATAATTATTTTCAAGTGCTGCTTACCTTTATTATTTAGATGACGAATTTCCTCATAAAATTCTTCAATTTCTTCTTCAGGATGACTTGTGGTGGGTGCATAAGTTTGAATAATCTGAGCCTGGTATCTTTTCGAGAGTTGGATAACAAGTCGTGCAGCTCTGTCAGAGGAACTTTCAACTTCTACAACTTTATCCTTCAGTTTCTTGTTTATTATAAATCCAACACCACTAGTTCTGCCAGTATCTGTCCCACGATAGTAGAAGAGATGTCCACTTTTCAGTTCCATGAGATCTTCTCCTTTTCTCCTTACCTCACTTAGCCCCACGATGTCCCACTTGATCCTTTGTAATTCCTCTTCCAATTCAAGAAGCCTTGAATCAGAAGATAGGGAGCGTCCATTGTACGTTGCCAAGGTCAGCATCAGATGGCAGCCTAGTCCGGTCCTCCGGGGATTCTTAGCACCCTCTGCCTTCATGTCGCACTGGCCGCTGCCTTGGCCAGGTACATTCCAGCTGCCGGAGACTGAGGGCCAAGATTTAAGTTGTGGAATCATTTTGGAGGGGTTTGGCCATAACTCACCACGCTGGCCAAGCGGGTTGGTGAGTGTGGGATAGAATTTCCTCTAATCCCGATGGTATAGTTATACCGCTATGGGCGGTCGTCAGAGCCCCTTTAGTGGGAACAGGATGCTCAAACAGTATCTTCACAAAAATAATTTGAACTGTGATGGTGTCTTCACTTTCAGTAAAATGTTATCTTTAAAAAATTCAGTGTGAGGGCATCTTGAGTATTGTATTTAACTGTGCTTCCATCTTTTTTTTTCCGTCATCATGAAATGTTTTCAGTAAAACGGTCTCTGGCGGAGGCGTATAAATCACTGCCTCATCACCAGCAGCCCAGAGAGACAATGAGAGCCTCTTCTGTGGGCTGCATAGCGACAGCTGATGCGAAGCTCGCTGAAAGGAACCCCAAAGCATTGTGGGAGGAAGAGTTTCTTCCCTGCGTGCGTTTCTAGGTCTAACTCTGAGTGCGGATGAGCATATCAGTGAATATTCATTCTTGAAACATTCACGCATCCGTAATGTGGGTCGAAATCTTCGATGTATCAACGAAAATCACGATGTTTTGCTAAAGAACCAAAGAATTTGCATCTTTCCCATCTGCAGCAGTTATTGGCACATCAATGAATAAATCATACATACATATCACTAAGCTGTTCTCCGAGATTCAGAGGTTAGCTCCAAAAAGAAATACAAACTTCCAAATATTTTTACTTATTGTTGTCGTATCAAACTTCGCCATTTACAGCGATCTTGACATACAACTCGTGCTTCACTGATATCCATTACACGCCGTACACAAGATCTTTTATAATTCATACTCATAATCTTTTTCTCATGCAGACACTCCTGAATCTGATCCACCCATGTCTTCCTTGGCCTTCCTCTGCCTTTCCTTCCTGCCACTTGGGCTGAAAAGATTTTCTTAGTAAGCATTTCATCACTCATTCTTTCAACATGGCCAAACCACCGAAGCATATTGGTCTCCACCTTGCTAACAACATTTTGCTTTACATCACACAACTGCAATACATCTTCATTCCTCACACAATCAGATCGTGTCTTGCCACAAACCCCACGTAAGTAACGCATTTCTCCAGCACACAAACGACTCCTATGTTTCTTCTGCAGTACCCAGGTTTCACTGCCATACATCAGAGTAGGAACAATTACTGTTTCATACACAGCCATGCGGGACTCTCTAGAGAACCCATCATTCCTGTGGAAACCTCCCAGAGCAGCTATGACTTTCAAAGAAGAATTCAAGCGCCTACTGATTTCACCATCCAACTTGTTCTCTCTGTCAAACATGCTTCCTAAATACACAAACTCACTCACCTGGTCAATCACAGTGCCATTTATACTTACATTACATTCAGTGCTACCCATTTCTCTCTCAAACACCATAACTTTGGTTTTTCCCTTATTTATACTCAGTTTGAATTTCATGCAAACTTCGTGCATCCGAGTCAACATACTCTGCAACTCACTTTTGCTCTCTGCCAACAGGACAGTGTCATCATCAGCATACAGCAATCTGCACACACGGATATCACCAAGACATAAACCACTATTATCTATTTTGGCATCACGCATGCATGCGTCCATAAATATATTAAACAGTCATGGTGACATTACACAACCTTGTCTAACTCCTGCAACCAATGGAAAACCATTTTGATAAAACACCATTCACTCGTACACAAGCTCTACTACCAGCATACATGGCTTTTACACTATTAAGCAGATTCCCAGTAACACCATATTCATTCAATACCTTCCACAAAAGTGTCCTATTGACTTGGTCGTAAGCTTTCTCTAAATCTATGAAGGCAGTAAAAACTTTCTTCTTAACAGCCAGATACTTTTTAATCATCATGCGTAATGCAAAAATCTGGTTAGTGCAGCCTTTACCAGGCATAAATAAAACCACTCTGAACATCCAACACTTTCTCTGATGTAAGACCCTGTACTTTTTCAATAACAACCTTACCAAACACTTTCCCTGGCACACTCAGTAGGCTAATAGCACAATAGTTCTTGCATTCAGTCTGATCACCTTTTCCCTTATACAAGGGAACAATGATAGCATCCTTCCAATCCCGAGGGACCATTCCTAACTCCCAGCACAACTGGCAAATTTCAGTTAACCAGTCAATTATAGAGTCACCACCATACTTCAACATCTCTGCAGTTAAGCCATCAACTCCTGGAGCCTTACCATTCTGAAGAGATTTTAGAGCTTTACACACTTCTTCTCTTGAGATCCCTCCTGTGCTTTCATCCCTCATTGTGACATCATCTGCATCTGTCCCAGAATCATTTTTGCTCTCCTGATCTAATAACTCACAGAAGTATTTGCGCTCACTAATTCAACATCCAGTAACCATAATATTTGTTAAAGTGCTTGACGTGTCATAATCCTCGATGCATTGGCTCCAGTAACATTGAGGATAAGAACTCTATTTTGGGTGACGAAACATCGCAGAAAAACGGCAAAAAAATTGCTAATTCGTGACATAGAAAGGTGATATTTCCTTTCTCAGTATAAGAATATGAAAAAGAAAGGTGATATTTCCTTTCTCTGTATAAGAATACGAAAAAGTCAAATTCATTTACTTATCGCAGAAAATCTTCAAGTTGATTGCGCTATTGCAGTTTCAAACATCGGTCATGAAACCTCGATTTTTTGGGGAGGGCGGGGGAAGACTTATCGGTTCCTGTAACATTAAAGAAAAGAACTCTATTTTCGGTGATGAAACATCGAGCAAAATGGCGAAAAAGTCCCTAATTCATGACCTAAGATTATATTTAAAAGAATGCAGCAAAGAGAAATTAATTTACTTCACATAGAAAATATTCTTTTGCAGTTTCTAATGTCGATTATCACTTGGAAAAACGTTGATTCTCAAAAACACTGATATTTTTCCCAATCACTCCAAGTAATCTTTGCTGTACCAGCCGGGATTCCGGGAAACGTATTTATGTACATATGAGGAAAAGGAGCATGGTGGTGGAGGTGCTGAAAATTTGCTTTATGGGGGGATTGAGTTGTGGTGTATGACCAAAATTTTTTAAAATGTTATTTTAGTTATTTCTTTTCCTCCAGCACTCAAAAATATTGGCTTTTGATTACTTTCCTGGTTTAATACAACCTGGAGGGGTATTATTATTACTACTATTTTCTGAGATCTCAGCTGTAGCACAATCGCAGAGTTGTATATAAGGGTAGACAAAAACCCAAAATTTTCAGGTGCCAGCTCCATTTTTTCAAGAGCCAATCGATTTTTTTAAAGATATACAAGGAGAAAACCACGTACAATCTAAATAAAAATGGCACATTCAGAATTGTGGCTTTCATCAGTCCAAATTAATATACTTCTTACATATTGTTCAAACAATTCAGTGCAAAATCTGCAACTTAAACTAGGGAACATATTATGTACTCGAATTAAAAGCGCCGTCCCGGTGGCGCAGTGGTCTAAGCGGTGGCTTTTGATCATTCGTTCAAAAAGGGTCTGGGTTCGAATCCCGTGAGGCATTGATGTTGTTTGTCTTACGGCACTGGCTCTCTTCCTTCCCTGGAGCCAGTGGCCCTAATTGGAGATGGGCGACTGCTTATAGCCCATTGTGTTGCTCACAGTGGTCATTAATCATCCAATCAAAAAAAAAAATTTTTAATTAAAAGTTGCACTTAAAAACAGGTTTTCATTGCAAAAAATTCAGCTTTGCCTTCTGGTGTACCACATTCAATAACAGCACCAATGAATAAATACACTCATAAGCACCTCATGCAAAATCAATGCAATGGCTAAAAGTGTGCACACACACACACATTCTTTAGTGTCACGCCAAGGTAGGGAGATTAAGTGCTGACCACCTGGGGTCTCAGTTTTGACCACAGGCAGTCAGGACACTTCTGTGAACATATCTCATTTGTGTATATATTCCTTAGAGAGTGAAAATGCCTTTTTCCTTATATGAAAAAAAAAAAACGTAAAGTTTTAATTATGACTATTTTGATAAATGAAAAGCTGAAAATGGATAGAAAAAACCTCAGGACTACAGTTCTGTCCCTCCTAAGGGCAAGATTTCAGGCAGGCGATGAAGAGCTTCACTCCTGCTTCACTCCACATCACACTTTGCCTCTGGGCACCAAACAGCCCCTATTGCCAGCGTGACATTCAAACATGACACTCAAGAGTGAGTGTGTGTGTGTGCACCTTAAGAACATTCTGATGCACACTTCAAATTAGTGCAGGTACTTCTCTTGGAGTGCACTGCGGAACTTCAGCCTGAATCAATACTGACAAGTTCTCTGCAGAATGCATAACCCTGCTGGCAGTGGCACGAAAAATTTATGTTAGCAACTTTATCGTTCTGATTGTACGGTAATTAGTGTATAATAAAAGCACAAACATAAAAAATCTGTATACTGTATTTGTTGTTTTATTAAAGATATGCTTCATAATAGAAATTCAAATTTTGAGAATGGAATTTGAAATAACATTTTCAGAATGAAATTTGGAAACTCAGGTGCCAGGTGAAAACTTTCAGTCGCCGTGGCGACTAGACGCTTTGGATTTGTCTACCCCTGGTTGTGTGTATATATATATACATAAATATTTGCATAAACAATCATTAAAACAGAAAACTTGCTGCAAATTCACTGTCTCACTCTTTCACTGATTCTTGCATGTCACAGTGGTGTGATGGCGAGGGAAAAAATTTTTGGCTAATAGAGTTAGACCTGAAATCTTGAGCCCTGACACAAATGTGTATCCGTGCATTTTCAACCAGTTTGTGGGACAGTTTACTCCAGATGAAATGAACTACATCTTTTTGAAGCAAGATGTGGTAACACACCACATGTCTGCTCAGTAATTCCCCTGAAAATCCACTGTATTGACTGAGAAAAGAACTGTTGGTGCAGGTATGTGACCCACCCATTCTTCAGACCCATAGAACCTTGTGATTTTCACCTCTAGAGCTCTTTGAAACATAAAATGTACAGTAACAACTAGCAATCCTCTGAAGGGTTGAGAACAACCACACACCAGGAGGTAAACACCATCTTGGCTATTAAACTGTCCGTTTTCTTTAACATTTTATGTTGTGCAGAACTTTGTATCACTGTCGGTGGAGATCATTTTCAGCACAATCTTTAAAATAAAATTCTTTACAGTCATTTGAAAAAGTTTAAGACTGCCTGTCAATTTACTGAAAATTAAGATTTTCAAAGAAACAACTAATTACTAGTCAGAGATATTTGAAAAAGTTACACCACAGATGAATACTTACATTCTTTAGAACACAAAAAGACCGAAATCAGTACTTTGTGTGGCCATCTATGATTTTTATAACGGACAGAATTTGATGTGGCACACTCTCAATGAGGGATTTGCAGTAGTCACTTGAAATGTCTTTGCACCACACATACTTTATCGAGTCAATCAAGGCTTAGGAATTTGATAACTGCTGTTTTGACACCTTGTCTTTTAAAATGATCCACAAATTTTTGATGGACTATCAAATTCTCAGGACTATTACTGGGCCAGACAAGGTGTCAAAAAAGCAGTTTTTCTTCTGCTGGTAGCCCTTTACTGTCTTTGATCTGTCACACGGAGCACCATCATGCATAAAGATTGTGCATCTGTGCACTTGCATATGAGCTAACAGCTTCTCGTGCATTATTTCCACATAAAAAGAACCAGTCGTGGTAATGCCTGTCGGCAAAAAGGATAATGAAGCAGTACCGGATGCTGGTGTAGCACCCCATATCATCTGACTAAGCGGATGTCTCAAGGAACTAACGGTGTATTTTTCATCAAACTTTTTGCCTTTTGGTCATCAAACATGTGCTTTACGTGATTCGAATTAATGCACAGTCGATTCATCGGAAAAAAGAATTTGGCTCCAATTTTCAGCAGTCCACGATTGAGGACACTTCGCAAACTGGAGTCTCTTTTTTTTTCATGACAGAGGTTGGTCTAGGTTTATGTGCAGGTTTATAAGACTTTAATCCAAAATATTGGCTATGATGTCAGGAAACAGTGCCGATACTAACATCAGACCCTTTTGAATGTAGAAAGGCCTTGATTTTCTTGCATGAACTCCTCAGGCAATGCGTAACAATTCGCCTTATGGTATTGTCATCACGTGGGGTTGTTTTCCTTGGACGTCCACTTCTCTTTCGGTCACTAAATTCACCTGTATCTCGATATTTCATGATCGCATTACGAATAGCAGTCTTGCTCACATTCACCTTCCTGCTTACAAGTATGTCACGTTCAGAGTATCCTTCATGATACAAAATCACTATTTGTGCCCTCTGAGTAACACTTAATTGACACTTTTTTGCCTATTTTTTGCTATATAGAAAATATGTACAAAACCTCTCGGCATGAAAACCAGAAGCAAACTGACGCTCGTACACTTAAACAAAAATTTTCAAATGTAATAATAAAGCATTTGTTATTCTTTTATTACTAATCAGAGGTTAAGCTATGGTCACTATCATGAAAGAAATACGGGATTACGCCATATAATACAAATTTTGAAGATGACAATCCGATTTTTGGCGTAAATGTGACAAGGATGGTAAGTCAGATAATATCCGAAAACTTGAAAATTTTCAAGTTTTCGGATATTATCTGACTTACCATCCTTGTCACATTTACGCCAAAAATCGGATTGTCATCTTCAAAATTTGTATGGTCACTATTTTCGTGAAATGTGACAAGTTCATCCAAAATGCGAAAGAAAAATTAATGTCCATCGCATGGTGCTAACCGTTTAAATATCAACCCATCAGCAGATTCTGCTCTGGCTTTTCTATTTCAGTAAAAATGAGTTTCCAAAATTCTGGCAGAGATTCACACTTCACTGTTATTTTCTTAATCCTTAAGGTATGTTCCTACAGCACCTGTTAGCTCAATCACCCCCACCCCCACCCCCATTACACTCTAGAGCACTCCATAAAAGGTGAATCAGGGTACAAGGTTATAGAGGCTAGAGTGATTAGATGCCTTTCCCCCATCCAAAGTTCAAGTTTAAACCTGAGTCAGCTGTGATGTCTACGGTTGGCACCCTCCGCTCTCAAAGCCATAAACAGCCCCTTTTTGTCAGTGTATTCATTACCAGAGTGACCTTTTAAACTCTTGCAGACTGCATCTAGCTGGAACACAGGTGAGGAAAGAAAAGTGCACGCTAGAGGCTGCTCATCACCCCCAGTGCCGTATATCATACATGTGCTGACGTTGCTATGGATAAACTCATTAAGAAACGCAAAGATTACACTGATAATAGAACTTCTGCGAAAATAGTGCTCCGTTTACAAGTGGGTGCAAGTTAACTGCCATATTTAAACTGTAAATTGTGTGTTGCAGCAAGATAAATTGATGTCCTGGCAAGTGATAAAGATTTGGATTTCAAGCTTATTTAATCATAATTTTAAAAATAAGTCCTTATCTGTTACTTACCTGTTAGCAGTACATCAACTTAAATACTACCCAATACAGTTTTATTTTAAATGTGTTAGTATCTTCCAAAATAATTAGTTTTTCACTGATGTCCAAAGTGGTGTTGTTGTGAACAATTAAATTGATGTCCAAAGTGTTGTTGTTGTCAACAATTAAAATGATGTTACGATTTACCAAGCAACAAAAGCGGCTTTCTTTAGCATTGCGCTACAACTTTTTTTCCCCATTTTAGCATTTTTGTTACAGCATTATTTGTGCCAGAAAACTCTTATTGACATTAAGACTGTACTACTTTTTCATGCACCACACTGTATATTACAGCCTATACTGTAGAAATATCACAAAACTGTATCTGAACTCAGATCACCAAGGAGGGAAGTAAGTCAGATCACCAAGGAGGTAAGTAGTAGACAAGGAGGGAAGTAAGCTTTTTTATTTATTTATTTTTTTCCAAATAAAGACATTCCAAAACTATAAAACTCAATCATTCCTGCATGAAATTTATGTGAAGCTACTTCCTTTGTCCTTTAATGCTGGGTGTGAGCAAGCTGTATGTAAACAACAGTGTTAGAATTAATGACTTAACAATCAGAAAAGCCAAACACTTACCTAAAAAGCTCTTGCCTTCATTCCTGTTATACACTTCGTGCACGTTAATGACAACATCCTGTTATGTAGCTGGCCTTCAAAGGTTGAAACTTTCATTTTATCCGCTGATAGGGTGTTATTATAATTCTTCAGGTCATGGAACATCGTATTTTTATTCACAGGACAGTACAAAAATGCTGACTTCTGGCTGCTGTCTGACATGCAAAATAGCTCGTCAACACTAGATGCATACTCACTATTACGTGAGTGTTGTCAACTTTCATTACGCCTATTTTTTATTTATTGTATTTTTCTCCTTCTTTCACTCTTCCCTCAGAAACTTGCCTTTAAAATTCACAATTCCAAAAAATGGTACTGAATTCTAAAACACATATCCACACACCCAATAAATACTCACATCCATCACACCCATATTCAATTCAATACCCATTTCACATCCTATAATTGACATACCTCATACTAACCATATTAACATACAATGTATACAACACATTCATACACTCAATTAAAACCACTATCTATATAATTACACTATTTACATTTCACAGCAGTCAAACCACTGTCAACTGTGATTTACGTAGTGCTCCATTTGCCTCATACATCGTAAATACCCCAAAGCAAACCACAACCTCATTCGGCTAGTCACACACAATCCCCAAGCACTTTCAACAGCTACTCTGTCATCCTCAGGAGGTCGATGTGTCCTTCTGCTCTGCTAACCACAGCTCAAGTGAGCAAACTCATCAAGGTTCTGGCTTGAGTTGCAAACTCTGCATCGTTGTATCTCTGGCGCCATCTGTTGTCAGTGCTGTACTCTTTTTTTTTTTTTTCTCCCTTAATTGTTGTTCTACTTTAAGGCTTTCCAATGGTCATTTAAGTTGTTTGGATCGTTAATGTTACACACTCTTCCTTTGTTTTTTCGATTAACACCGATTCAGCAACTCTCAACTGCCTTTCGTTTTTACAGTCCTTAATAATTTTAATATCTTCGAATTTCGGACATTGGTGATTTTCTACACAATACAGGGTTAATGCTATTTTAGCTTCTTTTTTATTCTAATTACTCATACGTTGGTGTAATCTATATTTTAACTTGCTCTTAGTGCTGTCTATATATGACAAAGGTGGTTTCTGATTTATAGAAATCTCATATACACCTGCTCTATCTAGTTGGCTGATTTTTCGTTTTTTATTACTATATTTTTTATAGTATGTACTTGATTTCCTACTTGTATGTCATACTTGCCACAAACCTTATTAATTTCAGCAGAAATATCTTCAACATATGGAATCGCTCCTACATATTTTAATGGTTTTTTACTATTTGTGCCCTAATTATTTGCGTGAGTTACTTCATAAATCCATTTCTTTAATACCTGTTTAGGGTAACCAAAATCGTGTGCAATTTTTCCAATATATTCTATTTCTTCTTTTTGATATTGTTCTTTTGATGACTGTGTTATACTTCTTTCAATTAGTGTTTTAACACTATTTCTGTTAGTAAACTGGAAGATCCACCACTGATATACTTGCAGGTATGTAGATGATATTTTTTGTTGTCCAGGCTGAAAAATGAAGAACTAGAAGACGACAAAAAAGTATAGAGATTATCTATCTATCCATCCATCCACTGAATTGACAGTGGAACAAGAACAAAATAACACATTGGTATTTTTGGATATTATGGTAATCAAAACAAACTACAATATAGAGTGCATAGAAAATCATCATATATTCCTGTATTAATACCTTTTCAGTCATTGCACTTATTAACACATAACAGAAATAGTGTTAAAACACTAATTAAAAGTATAACACACTCATCAAAAGAACAATATCAAAAAGAAGAAATAGAATATATTGGAAAAATTGCACACGATTTTGGTTACCCTAAACAGGTATTAAAGAAATTGATTTATGAAGTAACTCAAGCAAATAATAAGGGCACAAATAGTAAAAAAATCATTAAAATATGTAGGAGCGATTCCATATGTTGAAGGTATTTCTGCTGAAATTAATAAGGTTTGTGGCAAGTATGACATACAAGTAGGAAATCAAGTACATACTATAAAAAATATAGTAATAAAAAATGCAAAGATCAGCCAACTAGATAGAGTGGGTGTATATGAGATTCCTATAACTCAGAAACCACCTTTGTCACATACAGGCAGCACTAAGAACAAGTTATAATATAGATTACACCAACATATGAGTAATTAGAATAAAAAGAAGCTAAAACAGCATTAACTCAGTATTGTCTAGAAAATCATCAATGTCCGAAATTCGAATATTTTAAAATTAAGGGCTGTAAAAGCGAAAGTCAGTTGAGAGTTGCTTAATCGGTGTTAATAGAAAAAAACAGATCAAGAATATGTAATATTAATGATCCAAACAATTTAAATGACCATTGGAAAGCCTTAATTAAAGTAGAACAACAATTAAGGTAGAAAAAAAAAAGAGTACAGCACTGACAATAGATGGCACCAGAGATACAACGATGCAGAGTTTGCAACTGAAGCCGGAACCTTGATGAGTTTGCTCACCTGAGCTGTGGTTAGCAGAGCAGAAGAACACATCGACCTCCTGAAGATGACAGAGTAGCTGTTGAAAGTGCTTGGGGATTGTGTGCGACTAGCCGAATGAGGTTGGGGTTTGCTGTGGGGTATTTGCGATGTATGAGGCAAATGGAGCACTACGTAAATCACAGTTGACTGTGGTTTGACTGCCGTGAAATGTAAATAGTGTAATTATATAGATAGTGGTTTTAATTGAGTGTATGAATGTGTTGTATATATTGTATGTTAATATGGTAGTATGAGGTATGTCAATTATAGGATGTGAAATGGTTATTGAATTGAATATGGATGTGAGTATTTATTGGGTGTGTGGATATGTGTTTTAGAACTGAGTACCATTTTTTGGAATTGTGAATTTTAAAGGCAAGTTGCTGAGGGAGAAGTGAAGGAAGGAGAAAAATACAATAAATAAAAAATAGGCGTAATGAAAATTGACAACACTCACGTAATAGTGAGTATGCATCTTGTGTTGATGCGCTATTTTGCATGTCAGACGGCAGTCAGAAGTCAGCGTTTTTGTACTGTCCTGTGAATAAAAATACGATGTTTCATGACCTGAAGAATTATAATAACAACACCCTATAAGCAGATAAGATGAAAGTTTCAACCTTTGAAGGCCAGCTACATAACAGGATGTTATCATTAACGTGCACGAAGTGTATAACAGGAATGAAGCCAAGAGCTTTTAGGTAAGTGTTTGGCTTTTCTGATTGTTAAGTCATTAATGACTTGCACGTAAATAGTGCGCTTTGTTGGTACTTATTGCCTATGAAGTTGCAAATAATATGGTGTTAGAATTAGAAATATATCTTCCACTGGCCCAGTGGACCACTAGAATTTGCAAACCACTGGTCTGTAAAAAAAACAAAAAAACCCTTAAAGATATTTACAATATATGTAGAAAATAACATATTATTTCAATGGAATTATCTCAAATATTTGTTTTTAAACCTATCATCATTTGCAGCCTAAAAAGAAAACCATACAGCAAGGTAAAAAAAAATAAAAACATATTTTTTAACTTGCGACAAAAAAAAAACAAAAAAACAAAAACTTACTAGCCCTCCAGGCCAGTAAAATCAACAGTTCAGTGGTCCAACGGAAGTTTTACAGGCCAATGGCCAACGGACCACTGGGTAATTTGAACGCTGAACAAGGTGGAGTGGTACACACCAAACTGGAAACTACTTGAATGTGTAGAGATTCAGGTCCATCTTCAGAGATATCCTAAATTATTAAACACTTGTTTGCATGAATAAAAACAGCCACACATTGTTGGCTGCCATCAGTGGCCTACTTAATAGTTTGTCTTTGATGTTTGCCCTTCCTTCAGAAAAATTTTACACATCAGTGAACAAGTTGGATGGTGAAATCAGTAGGCGAGTGAATTCTTCTTTGAAAGTCATAGCTGCTCTGGGAGGTTTTCACAGGAATGATGGGTTCTCTAGAGAGTCCCGCATGGCTGTGTATGAAACTGTAATTGTCCCTACTCTGATGTATGGCAGTGAAACCTGGGTACTGCAGAAGAAACATAGGAGTCGTTTGTGTGCTGGAGAAATGAGTTACTTATGTGGGGTTTGTGGCAAGACACGATATGATTGTGTGAGAAATGTAGATGTATTGCAGTTTTGTGATGTGAAGCAAAATGTTGTTAGCAAGGTGGAGACCAATATGCTTCGGTGGTGGCCATGTTGAAAGAATGAGTGATGAAATGCTTACTAAGAAAATATTTTCAACCCAAGTGGCAGGAAGGAAAGGCAGAGGAAGGCCAAGGAAGACATGGGTGGATCAGATTCAGGAGTGTCTGCACGAGAAAAAGATTATGAGTATGAAGTATAAAAGATCTTGTGTACGGCGTGTAATGGATATTAGTGAAGCACGAGTTGTATGTCAAGATCGCTGTAAATGGAGAAGTTTGATACAACAACAATAAGTAAAAATATCTGGAAGTTTGTATTTCTTTTTGGAGCTAACCTCTGAATCTCAGAGAACAGCTTAGTGATATGTATGTATGCACATTGCCAAAATCATCTGTCTGCTATGGCAGAAATGTTAAAATTAACAAAAGAATTTTGACACTGTAGAAATTAAGATTACATTTTTATCCATATTTCTCACTTACAGCAATGGTGAAAGAAGTCTTGTTGTGAAGTAAGAAAAGCTAATAACTTACCTATTTGTTTTACTAGAATGAGCAATGTTTGATGATCCTCTGCAGTTTGAGTATAGTCTGGGGCATACATTTTTTGGTAAGTAATGTATTTTACATTCTATTCGGAATCTGTCACATTTTCCTGAAAGTAAATAAAAGAAAATTAGTAAGCACAACATACGAACATGATACTTTTCATATGATACTTGTCTTTGTTTTTTTACCATCTGAATTAAAACTGATTTCTGACAGTGGAATAGGTTACTCAAATTTATATGTTATCAACTGTTAAAGGAAATTAACAATTTATCAAAGCAACAAATAACCGAAAAGTTTCAAGCGCATAAAGGAAGTCATAAAAATCTCAATTCAGCCATCTGAAACTTTTACACTATTTTCAGTATAATTACATAACTTTATAATCATACTTCTGCTTCAGATACTGAATATCCATATAAGACGTGGTTCATACACTTTTTCAATCATAAAATTCCAGGACTTTTGGAAAAAAATTTCAGGGCATACAATCCAAACACTCTTACTTAAAATATAATGAAACCATTGGTCTGTTCAACCTGTAACCTACAACAAACAACTTTCTACTTGCTTGGGCAAACTTAATACAGAATGCTAAATGTTGTCTGCTGCAGCTAATCAGAAACTTAGAATCACAGATAAATACTGAAAAACCAAAACTGTCATTGAAAATGTGACCAGGTTTAATATCTACTAAAGTTTTATATACAGTATAGTGCATACCACACTGATTGAGAAAAATTTATTTTTCTACTTAGGCTTTAGTTCAATTATTGAAGCAAATTACAGAATAAAAAAACTTATAAAACTCAAAAATACATAGGTATGTGGCATTACTCTTGAAATGCTTTCATATACCACACAATCAATACATAAGTTACTATTTATATTTTATTATTTGGAAATGATGCTTACATTGGAAATTTAAGGGTAAGGAAAGGTGAAATATTTGGAACTTTTTTAAAGGACCAAAGGGATTGTTATTTCTTATACACATAATTATGTGAGCAAGCATTTGTGTTACATTTTATTTAGGGAAGGAATTTTCAACAGAATGTTGATGCAGTAGCTATGTTTTAAATTTGTACTTGCCAGCAAACAAAGTATGCACAAAAATTTCCAATGTGAAATGAAAGAGAAAAACGAGAAAACCTTGAATCCAAAGGCTGTGTACATTGCATTCATTAGTGATCAGGGCAATTTAACTGGGCATGATTAGAAAACTAATTATAGAAGATCCAAATTGATTACTTAGCTCAGAAAATACTAAGAAACAACTAGATTTAAGTTTCTGATATTAGAAAGCAATCTGATTTTATGGCAAATTTTTATATAAAGTATTCATTAGAAAATTTCAGTGAAGGTCAAAATAACCTACAATAAATAAATAAAAAAATAAAAATCAGCTATTTATTTTTACTAGTGGCTAAAAAGTATGTTACGAAAATTTACAAATGGCGCAAAAAACGTTTCCCGTAACAGAAGGAAGGAATTAGAGACAAAAAGATTTTCAAATTGAACCGTTAAAAGAAGAGATATACATTGACGGAAAAAAATCCCAACACCACGAAAAAATAGTTGTAGAGGAATGAAATGGCGGCAATACATTTGTATAGGTAACATATATAATCGATTAAGGTTTCAAGATCACAGCGTAATGTAAGCGCGAGAAGAGCCATTTTAAATGTGAAATGCTGGTACATTAATAACCGGTGTAACCGCCAGAATATTGAATGCAAGCATGGCAAACGTTCATGCATTGTGTCATACAGGTGCTGGATGTCAGTTTGTGGGATGGAGTTCCATGCCTGTTGCACTTGGTCGGTCAATACAGGGATGGTTAATGCTGGTTGGGGGTGACGCTGGAGTTGTCGTCCAATGATGTCCCATACGTGCTCGATTGGTGAAAGATCTGGTGATCTAGCAGGCCACGGCTACATGTCGACACTCTGTAGAGCATGTTGGGTTACAACAGTGGTATGCGGGCGAGCGTTATCCTGTTGGAAAACACCCCCTGGAATGCTGTTCATGAATGGCAGCACAATAGGTTGAATCACCAGACCGACGTACAACTGTGCCGTCAGGGTCCATGGGATAACCACAAGAGTGCTCCTGCTGTCATAGGAAATTGCTCCCCAGACCATAATTCCAGGTGTAGGTCCAGTGTGTCTCGGCCGCAGACAGTTTGGTAGCAGGCGCTCGCCTGGCCTCCTCCCTAACCAACACACAGCCATCACTGGCACCCAGGCAGAACCGGCTTTCATCAGAAAACACAACAGATCTCCACTCCGTCCTCCAATGAGCTCTAGCTTGACACCACTGACGTCGCAAACGGCAGTGGTTTGGAGTAAGTGGAATGCACGCTACAGGGCATCAGGCTCGGAGCTGTCCTTCAAGTAACCGATTTGTAACAGTTCGTTGTGTCACTGTGGTGGCAACTGCAGCTCGAATTGCTGCCGCAGACGCAGTACGATGCGCCACGGCCATACGCCGTACACGGCAGTCTTCCCTCTCAGTAGTGCTACGTGGCCGGCCGGAACACGGTCTTCTTGAGGCAGTACCTTCCCTTGACCACCGCTGACAACAATCATGCACAGTGGCTACATTCCTGCCAAGTCGTTCTGCAATATTGCGGAAAAAAATCCATCTTCTCGTAGCTCTATTACACGACCTCGTTCAAACTCTGTGAGCTGTTGATAATGGCTTCTTCGTCTTCTTAAAGGCATTCTTGACTAACATCAACACCTTACGTCGAATCTCAATGATAACTAACACTCACGAACGTTACAGCGAGTATTTACAGCAAACCTGCTTTGCATGTTCCGAGGGGCACGACTACCGCCACAAGTATGCGCCGAGCGCGAAATTTGAATAGACGTCATCTTACAGATGTACTCTTACCGCCTACCAAATGTCGTTTATCTAACACAACCCCTTCTTGGTGTTGGGATTTTTTTCCCGTCAGTGTAGAAGGAAGCATGATATAACTACGTCTTTTAGTGGAAGAATTTTGCATAATGGAAAATTTTATAACAGGTGAAAAGCATTCTTCACAGCAAAAGCTATGCTAAGAAAAAGAACTTTTTAAATGTCTCCCAGAATCAGAGATAGCAAGAAAAACATTTTGCTCTTTACAACCCCTAGGGGGAAAGTTGTAAATTTTAAGAGGATCTTCTTATTGTAGCAAAAATCTTATTCACTCTCCATCTTTATTATACCAAATGGCAACAGTAAAAAAAGAAATTTCTCAATAGGGTTTTTAGAGGTAGAGATAGGCTGCAAATGGAAGTACACAAACACCAGCTAGTGGCAGAATTGTGAACCACAAACCTCCTCAAATACAAACCTAAAGTGTTCTATAAGGTAAATGTTATCTGGTGTTAATTTTTTTTTTTTTTAATCGGACATTTAGAAATACAGATATCAAGAAAAATAAATATTTGCGCCTCCCATTTTTGGAAGAAAATACACATAAGGAGTTTTCACAGTTAGTAGTATCTGATAAAAAAAAAATAATATTTTTCAATCGGGTTTTTAGTACCGCTGATATTGCTGTAAACGGAAACGTGAACTTACACCCTCTAGTTGCACACTTGTGCGTTAAGAAATATTTGAAGTTATATGAGAAACATTTCACACCGCAAATGTTTTCCAACAAAAAGTTTTTCAAATTGGACTCCTAGAAACAGAGATGTGGACAAAAATAAGATATATGTGTATGCCCCTGGTGGGAAAATTATGCACTATTTTAAGCAGGATGTGTTCTGAAAAAGTTTTCTGAGGTGAGCGGTATCGGTTCACGGAAGAATTTTTTCAATTGAGTTTCCAGCTCAGATTTTGTTGCAAATCCATCAGAAGCAAAAATAAACACTTACGCCCACTGGTGGCCATAACATCCTTTACCAATAATGAGAATTTATATGCAAAACATTTCCCCTCAAAAGCTATCCGACGCAGGAAGAATTTTTCAAATCTGATTTTGAGAAGCGGAGATATTGGGAAAATTGTGACTTACCTTTACGCCCCCTAGCGGAAAATGTATGCATTATTTGAAAAAGGAAATGTAACTAAAATAGTTTTTGATATAAATGTCATGGAAAAGAAAAATAATTTTTTTCAATTGGATATTTAGAAGCAAATATATGAAATAAAATTATTTTAAATTCGATACGACCTCCATTTATGCCCTCTAGCGGTGAAGTTGTGCATCAGGGGAACGAATGGATCATCATTCTCACATTTTAAGCTTCCTGATACAAAACGAATTTTACAAATCGAACTAATAATTGCAGAGATATGGTCATCCCAGCCGGACAGACAAAGTGATAACATAAGCATGACCCAAAAGATGCTAATAATGCCTTCAGTTCTAACAGACAAGAAAAACCTCCTCCGCATTTTGCAGAGGGTGGGGAGGGAAATTCGTCAAACATAAGTTATGTCAGTAGAAAAATCCTCAACTACAAAACATCATGCAGGGACAAAAAGGAAAAAATGGATGAAATTCCAGGATATGTAACAGAATTTTACGACATTCCCAGGACAAAATGGAATTCCAAGACTTTTCCAGGATTTCTAAGATCTCCAAGGACATGTACAAACCATAACAGAATTGTCCCCAGTATCATGTTTTTAGAGAAAAAACTGCTGATGTCAGTTATGGATTATGTTTTGACATGGAAAACAGCCATGTGGAACTGCATGAAGGAGTAAAAAATTTGTTAAGTTCATTTCTATACAGGAATGAAATGGGCTAGCATCCAGTGTTAACACTGGAAAGTTTTAAATAGACAGAAGTAATTAATTCAAATAGAAAACTGTAATCAGGACTTGAAAAATATTTGAAAAGTTACATGCCCATCTCAGCAAGTGCAACAATTATTTCTGCCTAGGTGGTAAAAGCTGAATGCCCAGAAAAATTTATCTTTTAAGATAACAAATCAGAAACTTAATTTTTTTTAAGTTAAAAAATATGAAATTTT
Organism: Macrothele yani; assembly: GCA_039090855.1. NCBI lineage: Eukaryota > Metazoa > Arthropoda > Arachnida > Araneae > Macrothelidae > Macrothele > Macrothele yani. The sequence continues at coordinate 58,575,059 of CM076997.1, read as the reverse complement.
TTAAATGTTTTGCATTTCTGTTTTAAGGGTCTGTATTCAAAATGTTCAATGCACAAAAGCATGTATCTCAAATTTAAAGATGCTGATGCTGAAATTGGTATGAAATGGTATGATAATGAAATTGGTATTTGAGAAATTTAGTGATTCTGCCATGTTTCTTTCATTGAAGTTTTTACCCTTTGTCACAAAACACTAGAGACTAGTTCCATCAGAGACATGCATCCCTTTGGTGACTACGAACAACATTCGGAGCATAACTACATACGGTTCCAATTTCTGGACCTATATAATTAAAGACATGATATTCTTCTGTCCTTGGTACTCAATTAGCAGTGAAATGAAACATGTTATGACCAAGGAGGTTATAAGTAGGAGGAGATGGCAACAGCCCTTCTCCCTGTGCTTCTGGCATGATGCCACTTTTTATCAGCTGACTACGCCAATGCGCCCAACCTGAGAATCTCCTGTATATTTCTACAGGGAAATCGCGATTTTGAACGGGTTTTTTGGACCCTTCTCTACCCATACAGGTATGAAAAAAAATTGAGGCTGAAATATTCATTCCCATAATAAAAAATTTCCAGAAAACCACAGGAAAATGTGTTGGTATTTCTTTAAAATATTGAACAATATAATGATTTTTTGAGTGGAAGTGCATAGTGTGCATGGTTACTTGCATACTGCCCATGTGCAGGTAACCATGTTTAAAATATAACCAAAAGCCTAATGTTAAGAAATAAGAAGTCCAATATATTCCTTCTTTCCATCCTTGGTTTGCATGCGCTAAGCAAAACTGCTTAAGCCACAGGAAGAGACGTCACGTTCCTGAACTCCCGCAGCGCAGACTCCCACCACCTCAGAGAGAGGACGGAAACAGCTGATCTGTTTTGGCTTCACTCAAAACGGGTCCCTTCACCTCCTCTTTTTCTAACCTCCTTGACGATGACCATCTTTTTTTCTTGTAGTGGGAAATTCAGTTCCAAACCTTATTTTTAAATTTAGTTGCCTAGAGTGGGCAACTAGATTTTTTATTTACCTGCCCAGGCCAATAACTTACATGCCCCAGGCATCTCAGGCATGGTACTTTTCAAGCCCTGGTAATGCAGAGTAAATTTATATGTTAAGTCATTCCTTCCATGTTGGCCATTGGAAAATACTGTCACCTGTCTTGCAAAGAAGCAGATAGTGAAGTCATTGGCAAGAGCATTCCCAATTTGAAGTTTTAGTTACCAAAAACTTCAAATTCTGTAGACTCCGATTGCATGCAAATCCGAAGAGAAAGCAGGAGCTTCGAGAGCCTGAACTCACAGAGCATACTTTTGCTATCATCATCATCATCATCGTCAACCATTATCAATCCGCTGCTGGACGAAGGTCTCCCCAAGTTTCCTCCACAACGGTCTGTCTTGTGCCAGTCTCCTCCATGTCACTCCCGCATATTTACGAATTTCATCCACCCATCTCCCATGTGGTCTTTTTCTGGGTCTTTTCCTGTCCCTTGGAATCCAATCTAAAATTTCAGCTGTACATCTATGGTCTGTCCTTCTGGCAGTATGTCCAGCCCATTGCCATTTCAGGGATTTAACTCTGATCATGATGTCTTCCACTCTTGTCATTTTTCGGATCCACGAGTTCCTCTTCTTATCTCTCCTGGTTATACCAAGCATGCACCTCTCCATGTTTCTTTGAGTTGTCTGCAGCCTTTGTATGTCTCTTTTAGTTAAGGTCCACGTCTCTGCACCATACGTAAGCACTGGAAGGATGCATTGATCAAACACTTTTCTTTTAAGACATAATGGCATATTGCTCTTGAAAATTATGCTGTTTCTTCCAAAAGCTCTCCAGGCAAGTTTTGTACGCCGATTAATTTCTTCATCAATGTGACCCTCACTTGATATCTGCTGTCCAAGATAAACATACGTATCTGTTATCTCCAGTTTTTCTCCATCAATCGATAAATCTTCATTTCTTGTAAAAGCATTGAACATCATTTTTGTCTTCTGAAAGTTCATTTTTAATCCCACTTCTTTACTCTTGTCAGCAAGTTCCTGGATCATACTCTGCAGCTCTGATGGGGTAGTTGCAAAAATGACTACGTCATCAGCAAAACGAAGGTGGGTTAGATAATCTCCATTAATCTTTATCCCTTTGTTTTCCCAGTTCAGTGATTGAAAGACATTTTCCAATGTGGCATTAAAGAGCTTCGGAGATATGGTGTCACCTTGTCTCACTCCCTTTCCAATTTTTATGTGTGTTGTATTTTCAAACAGCCGAATCTTTGCACTTGCATTTTGCTATCACCCGTCCATTACTTGGTTACACCGTGTGTTTTCAGGTAGTAAATAATTTTTTTTTACTTTCATTTATGTGCTTTTTGTGCATTTGTTATACGAGCTACTTCTGCATGTGGACAACTTTTATTATTACATAGCAGATTATTTTTACTTCTTCTACCTTTAACCTGTGTTTCAGACAACCAGAAGGAACGGTAACACTTCATCTATGTTGGAGCATTCAAATATTAATGTCATGAATGAATGTGCTTGTATGGTTATGAGTTTGATGAATTTGCCATTTTCTGCCAGATTATGAAAGAAAAGAAAATTACTGAAGAAGGATGACCCACTCATTCACTACAAACATTATAAAAAAAAAAAGCTTAAAATGTAATCAGCCACTTTCACAATTCTCCTGGCATTCTGATTGTTTATGGCTGTGTAACTGCAAAAGAACAAGCAGACTTTACTGTTGGTTGCATCTTCTGTTTTCTCTAGAAACAAAATTTGGACTCAAAATGGTGCACATGACTTGGGTAGTTTCAGTCTTGAAACAAAGTCACGAAATATCTCTTAAACATGTTAATTTCATAGCTGATCCCCCCCCCTCCCCTTCATGGTCACGGTAGTTTTGGTGTCAAAAATATGTAGCTGTCTTTTACACTTTTCTAGAGACAAAGTTCTTGAAAATAAAAATTAAAATTTGAGCTTAAAATGTCCCCATTCCCAAATACACCTACAAGAAATGCAACATAAAAGAAAGCCTGCAGACAAAGCAAAACTCGTCTTTAGTGACTGAAAAAAAAAAAAAAAAACTTACACGATAATAAACTACAATGAAACCTCTGAATAAGCCACTCTTCCAACTGAAAAAAGTGACCATTGTTTGAAGGTTAGGCTTATGTTTAAATTGCTAATTCTTTGCATTTCTTCAAAACCAGATGAGTGTATGAAGCTTATTGCACAAAGAAAATGGGTGCAGTGCTTTCTCCAAATTCTGAATAAAATGCAATACAATAAATAATTAAATAAATAAATCATGGTATAGAGGATTTTTAGGAAAGCAGTGTCATACGTCAATTCTTAAATAGATAGCCCTTAGGAATAGCAAGCTAAGAGTTAGGGCACGCTGTAGGGAAGTATAAAAAGAAAAACACAGACAGTGAAGTTTAACTGCACAGTTAGCTGGTTGCTCACCAGAAAGTAGGAGCAGAGCCCACATTGGCCAAACCAAGAGATACCACCATCAATGGGCAGCATTCCAGGTATCACACACCAGAAGACCACAGTGGAAGACAAACACACACACACACACACACACACAGGAAGTGGAGCTTGCTTCATGTAAAACAAAACTAGAACTCCTTTCTTTTCACTTAAGCACACCACTGTACCAGCCTTAAACCAACCCATCCCCCCCCCTTAAGATACAGTTCTTTTATGGCAATAGCTTTCCCTCTACCTCATCTCTCCCGCCAAAGAGTCAAAGCAACTATGTAAAATCCTAAGGAACAAAGTGTCCGTTAGATCAATCTCCTTTGTGACTGACTGGGGGGCTCGTTGTCTGTTAAAAGGTTTGATTTTTTTAAGGTAATCATTAATGTTAATCATACAGCAACTGATCTACACCAACCAAAACTTACCGTTGTTCAGAGGTGTTCGTTAATGGAGGTTTCACTGCATAATGAAAAAAGCATTTTATTATTACATCAGACCTGCCAACTTTAAAGAATTGAAATCCATAAAAAATTTTCACTGAATGTTTCATCAATATGTTTGGTTGACTGATATATTGAACATATTCATTTAATATAGTGAACTTATTAATTCAATCCCATTTACTGTACAAATCATTTATCAATTTTAATTGATTTCATAAGCTATAAATTTAAATATCTGACACTACTTCATGCTTTCAGTGATTAAAATACAATTGATACATAATTATCCCATTAATACACTATCATCAGGCTACATACACAGATAAAAATTGCATTTATAACTCAAAATTATTGTGATATATATATTACAGTAACTTTTTACTTAAATGAGGTTTTGGCCTTAAATTTTTGTGCCCAACATGTTAGAATACCTTTAAAAAAAAGCAATTTAGTCTTCTGTGGGGCTGATATTTTTTCATTTCTCTATCACTCACTTTTAGCAGTTTTCACCAATCCAAATCCTACAGCATTTTTACAGAGTCTTTCACATTTTTACTGAGTCTTTTCCGCTAGGCTATGAACCAAGCGAGTAGGGAGGATATGGAACTGGATGAAAATGTGGTCAGATAAATCAGAATGCACATGCATATGGCTGGAGCATAAACAGGATATTGGTATGGGGAAGGTTTAGCGAAAAAAAAAAAATTATTTAAAGGGACAACTGTCTAACAAATTTTGATTAATCAGTTAAAATTTGTAGTCTATTCACACCCCAATAATGAACGGTATATGTAATCTTAAAATTTTAAAAATAAACAATGCCCCCATTACAGTAGGAAATATTTATTCCCTGACTTATTTCAAACGTAACTCAGTTTAACATGCTGTTTTAGACAGTTGATGAAGATTAGATAGTTCATCACGCAGTCAGAATTCAGAAGCATGTGTTAAAACAGTGAGCCAACATCAAACATGAGACCTTTACAGCAAGAACAGGAAGAGACAGTCTCCACAACAAGTAACCAATCATGCGCTGTTTTATTTTTGATGTGCAGTGGCGTTGACTGTGAACCATGGTTTTGCCATTGACGAGATCTCATGTGGATGACTGTACCAGTACTCCGCCGATTAAAATAAAAAATGAAATTTAACTTTCACTTTAGTTTGAATTGAGTTGTGTTTATGAAAGTTTGTGTGCATTTCACATTTCCACCAAAGAGTAAAAACTTTTTTGAAATTTAAATTTATTTATTTTTTTCTATCAAATGTTGAGTCACAGACCAAGAGGGTGGGGTTCTGACCCTAATTAACTCATACGTGGATACACCACTGAAGCACAGTGGTCTTCAAAAACACCTATTCTCTCCTTAAAACTGCACTAACAGAAAAAAAAAATTGCAAAATACATTGCCTGTAAAACAAGTAGAATTTCCATAAATTTTATAGGTAAACTGTAAAACTTTCCAGGAATGCTATATGTATTACCACTTACACTTCCTATTGTAGGATTGTGGTAACACTAAACTGTAAAGGTGATGTTTCACCATTATTTTTGTAAACAAAAAATGTATGCTTTCTATGCAAACAGATCTTCCTAATAATAGAAATGCAGGGTTCATCATAGGATTAAAAAAAAGGGCAGAGTGCTTGTTATGAAAATAAAAAGGGGAGGGGGAGCAGCTTACGCTTTCAAAGAGCATTAGAGTATACAGGGGATGGATAACGAAACTGAAACATGGGTTTAGGACACAACAATTTATTAGTACGATGTAGGGCCTCCTTTGAAGGTCAGTGCATCTGCAACTCATCGTGAGAAGGACCGATACAAGTACTGTACAGTGGCCACAGGGATTTGAAGCCATTCGTTTTGCAGAAAAGTGGCTAGTTCATGACGTGATCTGGTGGAGGAAAACATTTCCTGACTCGCTCCTCCAGAACACCCCAGAGTGGCTCAATAATGTTCAAGTCGGGTGATTGTGCAGGATATGACATACATTCAACCTCACTTTCATGCTCAGTAAACCACTCTTTCAGTTTGGCTCTGTGTATTAGTGTGTTCCTGATACATGGCACCACTGTCAGGGTACAACATTTGAACCATTGAGTGCACCTGGTCTCCAGAATTGTTCGACAGTCCTTGGCAGCGATGTGCCCCTCAAAAACAATCAGCGGGCGGACAGACTGCTATGATATTGCGGCCCAAACCATCACTGATCCACCTCCGTACTGCACGGATGGTAAGCCTCTGAGGGATGTCTCCACACGTAAACTCTCCCGGTTGTGGGAAAGAGAGTGAAGGCTGATTCATCAGAGAACAATACACATTTCACATTGTCCAACGTCCATGATTTGCACTGCTGGCACCACTGCAACCGACGTTTGGCATTCACACTGGTAATCCAGGGTTTGGCGATAGCAACACGACCGTGAATATTGACCCGGTGAAGCTCCCGACGAACAGTTTTGATGGAAAAGATGAATTGCAGTGCGTATTCAACTCTGTGGTGAGTTGGGCCGTTGTGGTTATATGTTTTTTTGGCTACCATCCGTGTTAGCACCCAGACATCCCTGTAAGGCAGCTTCCTCTTACCTTGACAGTTACTCCTATTGGATGTGGTTCTTCCCTCTTGCTGGTATGCCGACTTGGCCCTGCATACCGTGGCTCGCAATATACCACAGACTTGCTGTCTTGGACACAGATGCACCGGCGAGACCCGCAATCTGTCCTCTTTGAAACTCAGATATGTCTCCCATAATGTTGCATGGATCGCACTTTTTGATGTCCAGCTGTGCTACTGCAACCTTCACAATCCACTCTCGTTGATCGACTGCGAAATAGATGCAGACTGGCCACCAGGTAGCACATACAGCGGCGCGACATGTGGTGTGCTATTTGCACAGGTGTTTCACAGTTTCGTTGTCCACCTCCTGTATATTGACCATACAAAAACAAGACCATACAAGCAGCATTAATTCAGATGAAAAGTTCAACAGTAATTCATTGTGGATATTAAAATATTATTATGGACTTAACTAAAAGAGACATACAAAGGCTGCAGACAACTCAAAGCAGCATGGAGAGGGGCATGCTTGGTGCAACCAGGAGAGATAAGAAGAGGAACTCGTGGATCCGAAAAATGACAAGAGTGGAAGACATCATGATCAGAGTAAAAACCATGAAATGGCAATGGGCTGGACATACTGCCAGAAGGACAGAACATCGATGGACAGCCGAAATTTTAGATTGGGTTCCAAGGGACAGGAAAAGACCCAGAAGAAGACCACATGGGAGATGGGTGGATGAAATTCGAAAGTATGCAGGAGTAACATGGAGGAGACTGGCACAAGACAGACCGTTGTGGAAGAGGCTTGGAGAGACCTTTGTCCAGCAGTGGATTGATAATGGTTGACAATGATGATGATATAGTCATCAGTCAGTACTTAGTTTAATTTGAGAAAATATTCTTTCTACTTCAGTATTTGAAATTGCTAAAATACATACAATGTTTTAAAGTTTCTGTATTACTGGGAATCTACTAATAGTTGCTCCTGATATTGACAGAATTGAACATATTTTTTGAATTCACAAAGTACTACTCTCAATATCAATTTGAGATAGAAAAACTTTGATTTTCACTTATCTTATTCTAACAGTAAATCATCTTCATCTAAGTTGAAGTACTCAGCCAGCTCCATTACTTCTGCAATGTCATAAAGGCTTAGAGTGGTTTCTCACCCTACTTTTCTAGGATACCAAGATTTGTAATAATAGACTGGCTTTCTGTCTAGAAATGGTTTCATGCAAATGATCAATAAATGCATGTGCATCTCTTTCAAATGGACCATTAGGAGTAGGGCAGTCATTTTAGGCTTGAGGGCAGGTACAGTTAAAGGGCAGGCAGGGTGCAGCACCCTTCTAAAAACAGCTAGGATTAACTCTGGGAAATGTTTGGGTACTTGATACATAATAAAAAATAAATTTCATTCAGTTCAGTGTGTAGGATCTCTTCACATAAGTGAAGAACTTTATAACAACACATAGTATTGCTAGCCTGTTTATCCCCTCGCAACTGAACCTTTTTTTAAACTGTACCTTTGATTCTATGTAAAACAAACTCTATTTCGTGAGGAACTTTGCTGTTTTACTAGTACACCTGCAATTCTTTTCACTGATTTGGTTCTTTAGTTGCATGTCATTCACGACTTTAGCACTTCGTGCACTGTGAAATAACTCAAAGCCCATTTTTAGAATGTAATTGTTGGGTTGACAGTGCAAATGAAATGTCTGGTGCAAACGAGCAATGGAGATAGGCTCCCAACACAGCAGAATGGAACAGTCCACAGGTGTTGCGGGCATTACGTCACAGAGTTACTATAAATAGCTAGCATGTGTGTGAAGAACAAGGTTCAGGCGTGGTTTGTTTGGATGTAATGTGGCTTGCAAAGGAAACGTGCAGAACCGAATTAGGAGAGTCATCTTCCTGTAGGAATTTAAACTGGGCCATTCTGCAGGAATTGCCGCTTGAAATGTTAACAAAGAATTTGGGGAGAATATACCCAACAAACAAACCATTTAATGATGGTTTGTGAAGTTTCAAAGTGGAGATACGGACCTGCAAAACGAAGCACGTGGTCACTGACCTGTTGCTGTTTCTGACGATGTTCTGTTACGTGTGGTTGAAGCGGACCCCTGAGAAACGTGTCGTGAGCTAGCGGCAGAGGTAGGTGTCCACCACACAACAGTTGTTCGGCATCTGGCTGTGCTGGGTAAGGTCAAAAAAGCTGGACATGTGGCTGCCGCACGAGTTGACAACTGCCAACAAGACAGAGTTTGGAAGTCTGCACGTCGCTGCTTGCCAGGAATAAACAGGAACCTCTACTGCATTGAATTAACACCTGCGATGAGAAGTGGGTCCTTTATGATAATTGAAACAATCTGCACAATGGTTAAAGCAAGACATAGCCTGCTGGACGGCATCCTAAGCCACCCCTACACATCAAGAAGAGGATGCTCCTTGTCTGGTGGTCCACAGGGCTGGGATAATTCATCAGTTTCTTGGCAAGAGGCCAAACCATCACTGCAGAGCGTTATTGTGCTGAATTACACCAGATGCAGTGCAAATTGCTGCAGAAACGGCCGGCTTTGTTCAACAGACATGGTGTTCTGCTCCAGGACAACGCCCATCCTTGTATCGCACGATGAACGATACTGACACTAAGTGCCTTGTGCTATGAAGCACTGCTTTATCCTGCCTATTACCTGGACTTCTCTCCAACAGATTATCATCTGTTTCGTCACCTGGATCACTTCCTGTCCAGGAAACAGTTCACGACAGACGAGGTTCAATGTGCAGTTGATGACTTCTTCAGGTCCCAGCCACAAGAAATTTTTGTTCCAGGACCATGGCCTTGCCGGACAGATGGCAGCTATGTGTCAATGCCGAGGGGGATTATTTTGCCTAGATAAGTTGTTCTACTTTTCCGTTCTCACCGTCCACGTGTGCTGGTCCTTTGCTGGATATTTCATTCGCACCAACCAAATAATTTCAAGTTGGTTTTTTTAACATCACATTTTTCTGTGCATGTGCAAAACCTCTGACATTAGAAATCATAACGGTGTCATGAACTGCAACAGAAAGATCCTTGAAGTGTCATAGATGAAACTTCATCCTCCAAAAAAACTATTTTGTGCATAACAGTGATAGCATGAAAAAAGTGTTTACATTCTCTATATCTGGTTTAATGTTTTAAACATAGTCACCTGGTTTAATACTGTACAACAGGGAAGGATTTAGGGATTGTACAGCCACCTCTAAATTTACCATCCCTCTACTTCCAAATAACTTGTTTGTATAAAATGATATTAAACACCCAAACATGGTATTGTGATTCTGGTACAGACATTTTGGATGGGGGGAAGATGTGTTCTGGAGGCATTAAGACAGACTGATTGTAGGGGGAAGGTAAGGTAATTTTATCTGAGATCAAAGAATCTCAGGTGCTCGAGGGGGTTTCCACTTCTCTGAGGGAAGATTTCCCTCCTCAACATCCCTACAATTTGATACTTGTTTCAACTATTCATGGCTTTAATTAACATATTTGATACAAAAAATGTACAATATCAATGACAAGCAACAAGTCAGCACTACCAGTTCAGCCATATAAAACCCATAAATTAGAATTACAAATCAACACACGAACCCACCCTACTGACTGGCCAGCTTGGAATGTTTTCCACTAAGTAAACTGCTGATATCCCTTGTTCCTTCTTCTTGATGCAATTCTCACCACTCCTTACCCTTTACATTAATTATACTATTATTATTTTACAATCTAAATCAGTTATGAAATTTTCCATTCTACCTCTTCTGTTTCTTTTTTATTAATTTTAGTGTTTTTCATTTCTTTTTGCCACCCCCAAATAATGCCACCTTGGAATTAAACCTATCTAAGCCCATTGGTAAATGCGGTCCTACCGTTCTAAGATGTATGATGGAACATTTCTTAGTTCTGATATCATTACTATACACACATTTTTTGTAGAAAATGTTTGGAAAGCACATGCAATAAATACTTCAAATGTTTTCGCTCCCAAAAGAAAAAACATACAATGGCATTTATTTTGGGCAATTTTCCCCTTTTTTAAAAAATGATTTTATTTTTATAGCAAATTAATGCTGTAGCAGAAACAATTTCGAAGGCAATCTTGTACATTTCAATTATTTAATAATTTTGTACTGTTCAACATGAAAGTGACTGAGAATTGAACATAACAAATCAATCATCACACTTCAAATGATTGTGTTCTAATTCTGAACTAATATGTTGATTGCTTCTAAAAGAAGGCAGTGATCACTTGATTAGTGTCTTTTCAGTGGTAAGTTCTGGATACTTTTAAACCATATTAAATCTGTAATCTGGAAGTCAATAAAGTTAACCTCATGATGAATATAAAATTCTTATCCCATCCTATTACCACTAATAACAGTTACACAGGGGTGTCTTTAGAATTCATGACGCCCAGTGTGACAATACCTGTTGTTGCCCCCCACATAAGCTTTTGTGTGTGTGTGTGTGTATGTACTCGGTTGTATGATTCTTCAGCACATGAAATATAAATTAACAGCTGCCCAATTTAATCCCAAGGTCAATGACAAAGACAATGCTCCTTTTTTGCACTTAACTGCAAGAATATTTTGATTATTTGTATTGTTCCTCTGGCAGCAACAACACCTTTCATTGTCTGCCTTCATCATCACTCATTTTGTTTCGAATTACAATACTAATAGGTTATTTTTTTTATATACATATAATTCCCCATTTCACAAAAAAAAAAAAAAAAAGGAAATTTATCTCAACGTTTAGTGTGGTAGTACCAGTAAGTCAGAGCTGAAGTTCAAAGATCACACTTTTTTTTCTTTTTTTTTTTTGGTTGGAGGTTTAACGACCACCGTGAGCAACTCAATGGGTTATAAGCAGTCGCCCGTCCCTAATTTAGGGTCACTGGTTCCAGGGAAGGCAGAGAGCCAGTGCCGTAAGACAAACGCAACATCCATGCCTCACCAGGATTCGAACCCGGACCCCGTTCGGACGAATGATCAGAGGCCATCGCTTAGACCACTGCGCCACCGGGCGGCAAGATCACACTTCAACACTAAGACTGTTCCAACTTAGCATATGCATGCATGTATGACCTAGATGATCCTTCAAGTTGTATCGATTTCACTATTTCCATAATGCACTAACTTATGGCAATTAATTAATTCAAACACTGGACGTGGATCAGGAACATCAAATAGAAATCATCACTCTTTCCACGTCAAAAGTGAGCCTCGGAAAAATTCTCATCGGCCGCCACCTCCTAGTTATTTGTTCAGTTGCTGCTTTCGATCTTTGGCGAATCCCCAGCATTGTGCGGGGCTCCATGAAGCAACCTGCCACGTAGTTTAGCAGTTAATCACATGCGAGTCTGGCCAATTCGAGGCTGCTATGGTGCAGTGGTAGCATGTCCAGCTCGTAACTGGAAGACACTGGGCTTGTATCTGTATCCCGGTGGCAGCCGATGAGAATTTTTCTGAGACTCGCTTATTAATGTGGAAAGAGTGATGATTTCTGTTTGATGTTATAGCAATTCAACATTTTGTTATTTAAAAACTTATTACTTAGTAATTATTCAAATGGCTTAGACCACATGGTGCATTCCACGTGTTTCATTTCATGGCTGATGAAGGTAGAAGTCACTACCGAAATGTTCCACCACTTATCATTTTTTAACGTAACTTATGCATGATATTGAGAATTCTTCTAATTTAATGGCTTAGCCTTCTAAGTATCAGTGCTTCAAATAGCTCCATGACTAGTGCTACTGCTAGATAGAAGTATTTTTTTTAATTGTAATGCTAAGCAGTGGTGTAGTTCTAATTAAAAACATACGGGAACATGCGGTGCTTTACATCTTTAATGCCTTTCCCTTCTTACCCCGCCTACATTTCGCCTCTCCCCTTTTTGCTTTCTTATATTTATAGTATAAAAAAGGGTAAACCTTCCAAATGTGGCGCGGAAATAGTTATCTGAAGCGACGATAGATGGCGACACATTATCGCTACATTGTGAAGCGTTGCATTACATTGTGAAAGTGTAAGGAAGTGAATAATATGGATTAAAGGTGGCCCTTAATGAATATACATTGTAACATATATGTGAAATATTTATTATGACAGAACAATAAGTTTTCCTCATGAATATGAAACTCTACCTAGCAGAATAAAAGCAAGAAAAGCTTTATCTGCTAGGGAAGAACTGCCTGATTGCACGAATCAGGACTTCAAAGCAATGTTTTGAAGAAAGACTGCAATTCCACTGGAATAAATATTCCATAATATGGTCTGCCAAGTACATTTTGTGGTTGCCCTGTGTTAATTTATGTTTGAGGGGACGCCAATTGCTCGCGACTCCTTGTGTATGCACCCCTGTGATGGGATCAATGAAGTTGAGGGAGTGGTTGACAGTTAAATGAGCGTAGCCATAGCTTGGCAGATTCTGATATGCAGCCCACTGGTCCATCATAATGGTTGTTCTCGTCTCCATCTGTTTTAGGGTGAGGGGCAGCAATGTATCTGCAGATCTGTTATCAGGACAGATATCCACCCTGAACCGCTTATTATCTCTTTCACAGATACCAAGAATCCAGGTGCCCTCGATCTTTAAGAGGAGGGAAACAAACCCTGTTCTTCACACCATGAAATAGAGGTTTCCTCATCCTTCAAAACTTCATTAAAGAGCCTTTTCCAGTTCCACACATCACAGGAGCAGAGATCGAAAAAAAACCTTACGTAACACAGGAGCAGAGACGGAGAACTAAGTTACACAAGTAGCGGAGGAGAGGTGAAGTGCTACTGTGGCGCCATCTATTATTGCTTTCGGAACTAAGTTCTGAACTAGCAGGCCACACGTGGAAGGTTAGCCTAAAAAAGTATAGTGATTGGTTAAAATCAGTCTTCTGGATTTACATGTTTTGGTATTCAAGGAACAAGATTTCACTATTTGCCAAGTGAGAATGGATTTAGAGACTAACTCTGCCTTCAAACAAACATGGGATGTTAAATTCTAATAACCATGCAGTTTTTCTTGAAAAAGAATTATAGGACATTTGAATCTTAAAAAGAAAACAATTTATGCAGTATAAGGTTTACCAGAATGCATGCCGGCTAGAAAATAAAAAAAAGTACCAGAATGTTGTTCTGGACACCACTGATGCTAAGTAGCAATTTTGTAAAGAAAGGTAAGATTTGTATTATAGAAATGAAATGTTGAACTAGAAATGATATCAGAAGTGCTGTTTATTTATTTATTTAGCTCCCATGACAGTGGGTGTCTGCATGTGTCATGTAAACAAAGTGGAGAGAATAAGTAGCAATTTTGTAAAGAAAAATAAGATTTATTTTATAAAAATGAAATGTTGAGTAATAAACATCAGAAGTGCTGTTTTTTCTTTGCTCTTGTGATGGTGGATGTCTACAGGTGTCACATAAACAAAGTGGAATGACACAAGGAACAGAACTATTTGAAGCATTGATAAACAGTAAACTAGCCTTCAAATGTTATTATTTAATACTAACAAGAACACATTTTTGTATTTAAATGTTTTTAACTGCTATAAGTTAGTGCATTATGGAAACAGCAGAGTTGATACAGCCAGAGGTTATATGTTCATGTAATCGTTAAATTGGAACAGTCAGTATGTTGGGGTCAGATTCTTGCACCTCAGCTCAGACTTATTAATGTCAAATAGCATGTTAATGTAAGATATTTTTGGCATTCCTGAGACAAAATGTTTAAATTAAAATTCTGTTAGTAGTCACTGAAGAACCTAGTGATCTAGTTTCAATGAAACTACAGTTAAATGAGTGCAAATTGATTCCACTGCGTATTGACCTAGATGCATCAGCATACCTTGTCACATACACATCTACAAGTTAGCACCAATGAACACGGCATAAAATTCCCCATATTTGGTTTTGCCAAATGTGGTTGATGATAATAAAATTGAACAGAATTAAGTATATTAAAAATTTCCTTTTATCATTCTGGTACCCCAGAATTCATTCACCATGCACTGCACCATCTCTGTTTGTTGACCACTATTCAAATCCCATTCATTCCTAACTTCCTTATTGCTCCCAATGCAGAAGTAAACCAAAATTTTGATATATAGATGTAATCAGGAACCTCAGTGGACTAAATCCTGGGTCTAGCCATAACATGTTTACCTCAAATATTGCTAAACCACCTGGTGACAAATTCTTACTACACAACTTTTTTTTTTTCCTTCCAGGGTTTAACAGGCTCCCTAAGCATGCAAGTCTAAGGGTCACCAAATCCTAATTTTAAAGCCCTGGTTTAATGGAGATGACAAAACTATAGGCAAAAAATAAATCCATACCTTATTCAATATTTAAACTCAATCATAGCATTATGACTGAGAAACCAAAAACTTGTGCCATATCAATGCATTACTCACATGTTTGCCTACACACAACCTGCTTACCACCACTGCATATGACTAACTACTGTAACCAACTAATAATACCTTCAATGCAAAAAAGCTGTAACACAGTGACAGAAACGAAATAACGAAGCACTGAACTGTCAAGCTAGCCCCTCTTGGATTTTATCAATTTTCACACCTTTTAACATTTGTCATCTGAAACGAAAAATTTCGACATTCGCTGAAAAATAAGTTTAACACATTCCCTCCATACTTTACCTTGCACACAGCAGTAATGATTTGTTTGGTGATGCGGTACCTGAATGCGACACAAAAATATTGGTTAATTTCCGTGTATAAAATCGCACGCACCTCCAAAATACATGCCACTCCCCCCAGAAACATTCTTGTGATACGTGATAATTAAACTAACGATTCCAAATTAATAAATTATTACCTATGTTTCGATTCCTTTTCTCAAGATCAAAAGTCAGGTGCTTACAGCATACGGTCAATAAATAGGCTTAAGGCAGACCTTATTTAAATAGACTGTTTTATCACTTACCGAAATCACATTCTACATTTTAATGTGACCAGTAAAAGGCAATCTCCTTAGACCTATGGATTTTAGCGTCCTTTCACGGTGGGATTTTTTGGATTAAGCTGAATCTGACATAGGAGAAGCAAATTCATGAAATAATTGCATTATAAAAGTAAGGTGTTTTTCTGCTGAAATATCAGATGACTAACCACCATGATGTTACTCTCGTTAACAGGTTTCTGTGATTTTTGTAGGTGGCGCTGGCTTCAGAATCGATTCGATGACGTCTAGCAGAATTTCGTAAACCAGTTTTAGAGGGGAAGATGTACACTCGTTTGCTGTTTGGATGCGGATCGCTCTTAGATGATGTTTGTGTTGTGCGAGATAGAGGACTTCATCCCTTGCGAACCTCCGCCTTAAAACGATAAGTGTGGCTTGTTAAAACGACTTTAATGATTCAGTGATCAGCTGCATTCGTCCAACACCGCACACACCGTCGGATGTTCTACCTGCCAGAAAGTTTTCCGTGATTTTGTAAGTATAAATCTCGAAAGCGTGCTGCTAGTGTATCGTGCCCTGATTTTTATCGGCTTCCGTTTTCTCTTCCTGAAAACTGGTGTCTTATGCTCTAGGCTGTCTGAGCAGGAAGTGCTGATTTCCACTTATTTGTCGTCGTACTTAGTGATTTACTGAGCGATATGGATTTATTAACCTTTATGTTCTGAGTGTTCAGGAATGCTTACCTTGACATCTGCAAAATACAGTGCTACTTCAAATAAAATAAATACTGAAATTTTTAAATACATTCGAGCTGATTGGAAGTTTTTGAGCCTCGAAAAGTGTGCATCTGTACAGACCGGAAAATTATGATAAATCCTTTATAAAATGGAACTTCCGCAGCTCATTTCGGTTAAAAAGATTAGAAACAGTTGTGAAGACTTTAAACAAGTTGAAACTCCGAGCGAATTACGGGATAGTAGTAGCATGTGCTTCGATGCTTACGATACAGAAAAGAGCATTACCGATGTGCTAGATCGTAGATCCGAACATATTTTACCCCCAAGGCTTCCCCTGAACTTTCGAGGGACAGGTGTAAAGTCAAGGGGGCAGTCCGTCGAACATCCATCTTCGATAAGCCATCTCGCATTCCTCTTGGACTGCTTTGTAATTTCATTCGGACCAGATATGCCCCAGTTAGGAAGGTATCATCCCCAGTCGAACCCGGAGCTGTATGCCGTGAAGAACGAAGATGAATGGGATTCTGAATGGAGCCTGACGAACGACGATGAGTTCCCGCAAGCCGCAACTCTCCCTTGGACTACGTACGGTACTTCGGTTGGCCTCAGTCGGCTGGGTCAGTCGGGTAGCCAAAGAGAGGAAGGTCAGGGCGATCGTCGCTCAAGGAACGCCCAAATGCCTGTCGCCTTCGCCGATGAACTTGAACTAGCATCGTCTGGAAGATTTAACTTTCCGGACGACGTGATTATAAGAGAACTGTCCGAGATGAGGGCTTTACTAGAGCGTCTTCTCGAGAACCGGGATCTAGTCGAATGGAATGCTGGTCACAATGGTTTGAGAGAGATCTTTTCATTTCTTCCGGATGGTAACATCTCTGCCAAAGAACCGTCGCCACATTTCCCCGTCGGAGACTGGGGTCTGGAAGAATGTGGAATCTGCCTCCAAGTACAGTGGTTATATCGAAGATCTTGCTGCAGCTTTCCGGCCTGCACCACCTGCCTACAGCAGTATTACTCGTACAAGGTAGAATTAGGTTTGGTGAAAATTGAATGCTGTAACATCGCGTGTAGCTGCTTTGTGCATCGCGATGAAATATCCGCCCGGTTGGATCATTCCATGAAAGAAAAGTTCCATAGGTTGTTAGTGCTAGCTAACGAGGATTCATCCACCAAAACCTGCCCGCGTTGTAACCACATTACCAAAGTTGATAAGAAAACGCAAAAGAAGTACAAGGAATTGAAGTCATCTTGGTAAGTAAGCTCCTTTGTTTCTTTATTAAACTTCAAAACAAAATGTGTGAATGTAATTTTTTTCCCTACACTAGGAGTTATATTATTTCACCTACAACTCGGCTATTTCGAGATGCCTTGCATTGTTTATCAAAAGACAACCTGCTCAATCTAGATATAAGTAACAAGCACCAAAGATTTTAAATGTATTATACACTTTTCAATTTACCAAAACTGTGGGTTTGTTTTGTTTACTATTTATAAAATCAGTTCTTTTTAACTAGTTCGCATGTGTTGTTTTCTAAAATCAGTTGTTTTTAACTAGTTTGCAAGTTTTATTTCTAAAATCAGTTGTTTTTAATTAGTTTCTGTTATTTCTAAAATCAGTTGTTTTTAACTAATATTCTAGAAAAAGAAACTTAGTTGGCTTTCTTTTTTTGTCTAATAAATTACTATTGAAAGCTTGCATATCAGAATACTTAATGAAGCAATTGCTGATCACACGATGCATACATACATACAGTGTGTATATTCGTAGTCTTCGACATTGTTGTAGCTATGATTTTACTGGGGTGGAGAAGACATCCTTTCTCTATATATCATCATCATCATTGCTAACAGTTATCAATCCATTGTTGGGTCAAGGTCTCTTCAATTTTCTTCCACACGCACAACTGTCTGTCTTGAGCCAGTCTCTTCCATGTCACTCCGGCATGTTTTCGAATTTCATCCACTCATCTTCCATGTGGTCTAATACGTACATACATATATGGTGTGTGTTTTTCGGGTTTTATCGACTGCCGTGAGCAGCTGGTAATGTTATAAGGAGTCGCCTGCCCCGAATTTAGGGCCACTGGTTCCAGGGAAGGGAGAGAGCCAGTACCATAAGGCAAGCGCAGCAGCCATGTCTCATTCGGGTCTCGAACCCGAGCGAATGATTCGAAGTCGGTGACTCGGACCACTTGGCTACCTATGTGTATTGAGTCTTTAACAGAGAGACACTGAGTTGTGTATGTATGTAATCCCGATAGAATCCCTTAAAAGTAATTTGAAATTTGCATGAAATGACGGAAGGTATACACCTCTAAGGTCTGCTGGGGTTGCACTCAAATTTATTTTTTTGTACTAAAATTCTTTCTTCAATATTTTGTCCGTTTTTAACTTCCGTTTTATATTCATAACTTTTGGTGTACTCGAACTTTTGCATAATCATTGCAGTGTCCCGATAAAGAATAATAAGTGCTATAACTTCTGTTAATGTTGCAAACATTTTTGTAAGACTGAACAGAAGAATGGAGGTAAAAAATCTGAAAAAAGAAAGGCTCAGTTTTAGCCGTAAGGTTATTTTCTAATTGCACAATTGCTAATCAGTGATGGCGAAAGTATTCAATATAATATATATAAGTAAGTAGAGTATAGAATAATATAAATTTTGTGGATTTTTTTTTCTTTTCTTTTACTATCAAGATATCACACAGTTTATTGCCGTAAGTTTTGGAGTGGACAGTAAAAAGTCAACTAACTGTGACAACCGCCCACGTAGAAACTTAAAGTGTTCTCTCACGAGCAGAGGGGCCGTCTCATTTTTTCGTGACAGATCGTTTATTAAAATTATAAAGAAAAACATCCCACAAGCAATATAGTTTCTTTGTTTGAACAGGCAATATAATTTTTTTTGTTTCATATAATTTCTTTGCAATATAATTTCCTTTGTTTGCCCCACTTTCGTGGTGCAGTGAAAAGAGTGCTTGCCTGTTTTAATTGTCGAATCCCTGCCTCAAATATTCATTGTTGTAATATTCATGAAACATAGTTTCACCTTTGGGCATCACAAACAGAAAGAATGAGAATACCTTGTTATTAAAAAATTATTCTACAAATCTTATTTTCCCCCGTAATTATTGACGAGCTTTCACCAAATGTTATACGGTATAATGCATATTTAAATTCCTTTAAAGAATTGCAGTTAACTTATTAATCTCACAAATTAGAAAAAAAAAATAGTGTACGCTGTTTTAACTATGTTGTTAAAAGAACGTAAAACTGCCTATATGAAAACAATGTGAAAAAAACGACAGTTAAAAAAATTCTTGCAGGGCTCAAGTTCTCTGGGACCTTTTCAACCCTGGGCTGGAGGCAGGACATGAACTTGCACGCGCAAGATTTAACCGCAGGAAAAAATAAGAAAGTTCTCATAATAAACCTGAAGTAATCGTTTCTTGTTAAAATGAAAAATAAGCACAAATTGTTTTTCTTAATCAAATGCAATTTGCCTTAAGAAACAGCAGAAACAAAACGAATTTAATGTTAAGGATGATGCTCATTTTCTAGAATCTCGATTTGGGAAATCCTAGATTTAAAAGATTAAAGCGCATAACGTAAATGTTTTCGCATCCAGTACATTCATTTGTTTCTTTTAAGTTGTAAATAATCATGAAAAGTGTTTTTCACAGATATTCGTCGATGGAAACGGAATAACCATACGTAACGCCTCTTGTTCAAGTTTTGGATAAACTTGGAAATGTTTTATCCAGAATTCCTCCATGTTTGAGTTTTCTAAATTATCTTTCGCGCTTGAATCATAATTAATTTCGAGTACCTGTTCTTGCAGCACTTGTGGTGATGAATCGATATCAGTGGCGTACCGGAAAAGCTCGGTCCCCCTCCCCTCCCCCGCAAAAAATGTTTTTGAGGCACTTTTGAAAAAATTCATTAGCTTTCAATTCCTCAAAATTTTAACTTCCATATTTTTTTTAACTGGGCTTTACGGGTGATTTAATAAATCAAATTCGTAAAATAAAATTTGTTTCACTTTATTGCGTGAAACACAAATGCAGGGGCGGATTTCCGACTAGGCGCACTAGGCGCGCGCCTAGAGCCCCAAAGCTTGAGTGGCCCAGAAAACGTATAATTGGATTTCCAGTTTTGTTTCGGATTTTACGGACAGAAACGAATGAATCCTTAAAACGACCACTTTGTTTGTATTGTTAATTGATATTTTACCTTCTGATATTAGTAATGTATAAATATTTTTTTTTTTTCTGGTGTTGCTGATACTCTGAATTTTCGAGTTCTTATCGATGTACTTATTTGACAGGAGCGGTTAAAATAATTTAGCCTTCGTTTTAGTGGTAGGTGAAAGAAGTATTCACGCTTCCCACACTTTTCATATTTTAAGGCGAATTCTTAGCTGGTCTTCTGTGCTATAAATTCCTTTCATGCTACTTCCAGCCAAAACGTCTGTGTTGGACCCCCCCCCCCCCCCGAGCTGCGATGAGGAGCGTTTGTAGAAACTTTTCTTGTTTTTTTCCTTTGTTGTAGGATAATCAAGTTCTTTCTCAGCCCGAATTCTCTAAACCAGCCTAAACCAAAAGAGTTAATATTTAGGCTGAAAAAAACCCAAAAAAACTCTAGAACATCATACTATCTATCCTTTTCTTATTTAATCGAGTTAAAAGAAATTTATATTGTATTGCAACAACATTACTTTCTCCTCCCTTGGTTTAATATTGATTACTAGCAAGTATTCTCACCTTTTCTATTCCTTAAATTGACATAAAACTATCAAACAAAGGTCTTCGCTCTTTCCACGTTTATAAGTGAGTCACGGAAAAAATCTCATTGGCCGCCACCGGGAATCGAACCCTGGGTCTTCCAGTTAAGCGCAGAATGTGCTTCCACTACACAACAGCGGCCTAGAATTCCTCCAGACTCACACACGCTAACTGCCAAGCCAATTTGGCAGGTTGCTTCTTGGAGCCCCGCACAATGGGATTCACCAAAGATGGTAGCAGCAACTGAAGAAATAATTAGAAGGCGAATGAATAATTAATACATACATTTGACGTGGACCAGGAATATCAAACAAAGGTCTTCGCTCTTTCCACGTTTATAAGTGAGTCACGGAAAAATTCTCATTGGCCGCCACCGGGAATCAACCCCGGGTCTTCCAGTTACGCGCCGGATATGTGTAGTGGAAGCATATCCAACCTGCCAACTTGGCTTGGCAGTTAGCGTGTGTGAGTGTAGAGGAATTCGAGGCCGCTGTTGTGTAGTGGAAGCATATCCGGCGCATAACTGGAAGACCCAGGGTTCGATTCCCGGTGGCGGCCAATGAGAATTTTTCCGTGACTCACTTATAAACGTGGAAAGAGCGAAAACCTTTGATATTCCTGGTCCACGTCAAATGTCTGTATTAATTGACATAAAACTAACTTTTGAAAAAGCAATAAAAAAAGTTTCAATGACACTCTTCCTACTTTTCCATTTTCTAACCTGATCTTTTGCATTTAGTTCTTATGCTTTTGTTTCCGATAACTGCAGTGCAGGCATAAAAAAATATCACGCATCTTTTTGACAGAATAAAAAAAAATGCAGATCTTCACAATTTTCCGATGAAAATATTAAGAAACAATGCTTTCAAGAAACGTTTCACATTCTTTCTTTCCGGCACTGACTGATGAAATGTCCAGCTTTCTTGGTGCATGGTATTATTTTTTACGTTATGACCAAATCCCTTGTTAA
The DNA here is from genome assembly GCA_039090855.1 of Macrothele yani. Classification (NCBI taxonomy): domain Eukaryota; kingdom Metazoa; phylum Arthropoda; class Arachnida; order Araneae; family Macrothelidae; genus Macrothele; species Macrothele yani. Next base: position 58,553,103 of record CM076997.1, on the reverse strand, counting down.
CATACCTGCATAGAAACTATTGCAAGGGATGTGAACTTGATACAAGAGGCCTCAAGTTCTTTTGAATAGCTGCTTTTCTGTCATCCAGTTTTTATGAACTAAAGCAACAAAAAAATTCTTAAAGATTTTACGTATTTACTGAGAAAAAAATGCTTTTCTTTTTAATTTAATACTTCATTCAAAGCTGCCTTAATTCTTAGCTATTTCTTTAACCAGTTTCATACGAAGTTTCCTCAAAAAATTTTGTAAAGAAATAATTGCTCAGGTGAGAAGCCCATTTAACCATGAGGCCCCCTCGCCCTGTGGGGGTTGTGGGGACTATCAGTACCCCACTGATCGATATCAACTTGATCTAGATCGCTCCTCAGCTTACAAACTAACTGAACCGCCGCTACACCTACACAATAAAGGGCAAATTTTGCTTCGTCTAAAGATAATTTTTAGTAAACCAATGACAAATTTTGAAAATGAAAAATGTGTTCAAACTGATAAAAATATCTTTGTTATGAAAATCTCATTGTCTTGCGCTCCCTTGGAATTACTTCACGCCCTTTAGGCGGTGACGCCGCACAGTTTGAGAACCAATGCTGTAGGGCAGAGGTGACACGCAAAAAAACAATTGTTGGCAGGCGGTGCTGCCCCCTTGCATTTTAAACCGCACGCATAATAAACACATAATTATACGGGGTAGGATTCCAAAGTTCCTTGACTGCACCTGTGCGGCAAAGTACGTGCATCGCACACCCACGGTGATTATTGGATTACGTTACATTATCCCCCTCACAAGGAATTTGGTTTCGTCCACTTACGTCACTCGTTCCCTGCAGTATATTCGGGTATTGTGAGGAACTTACACAGTGTGGGCCGTAGGTGGCCTAGTGGTCAACGGTCGTGACTGCCAGATAAACCTCAGGTTCGATCCAAGGCAGGTACGAACGCTCGAACCACTAAATATCCGCCGTGCGTCGGATGGACACGTTAAGCTGTCGGACCCCCGGGTACTGCCCCCCCGGGTAATAAATAAGGGCGTCTTCCACCACCCCCTTTCTACCTCGCTTCCGTGTCACTTTCCTATCGGACACTCTGGCCCAAATCTCCTAGCTTCCAATTTCTAAGGGTTGTTTAAGACCTGGGGTCAGACACTCCATTCCTAAAATCCTCTACATATGATCTGATCTCTTACACAGTGCTCGGCGGTTGATGAAAAATGGCTTTTTTTGAGCAGCGCGTTAACATTAAGTTTTGCGTTCGTTTGGGCAAAAGTCCAACAGAAAGTTACGAGCTGTTGAAGCAAGTTTATGGCGAAAACACCCTGTCGCGGTCACAAACATTCGATTGACCTCGACACATGAGGGAAGGCAGACAGGAAGTCGAAGACGACGAACGAAGCGGGCGGCCAGTGACAACTCGCACGGGTGAAAACATTTCGAAAGTTGCGGTTATCGCCCGCGCCGACAGACAACAGACGATCGAGAAAATAGCACAGGCTGCTAGGATATCGGAGACTAAGTGTCAACTGAAACTAACAGATGATCTGAACTGAAGATACACCAGGTGTGTCAACACATCGTCCCACGCATATTAACTGAAGATCAGTTGGCCATACGAATGGAAATGGCGGGGATCTCGTAACCTCCCCTGACCAAGTCCCACAATTTCTTGGAAGAATCATAACGCGAGATGAAAAATGGTGCTTCTTCTTCGGCCCGCAGACTAAGTGAGCATCAGCTACATGGAAATCGCCATCGTCTCCACGCAAGCAGAAATTCCGCCGAGATCGCAGTAAAGGCAAGATCATGCTAGAGGTCTTCTTCACAATCCAGGGTATTGTTCATCTTCAATTTATCCTTGAAGGACACACTGTGAACAAGGAGCTGTATCAGGACATCATGCGATGTCTACGTGAGGCGAGCCGCAAAAAGAGGGCTCAACTGTGGGGCGATCAGTCGTGGGTGCTGTTGCACGACAATTTACCGGCACACAGGTCACACCTCGTTTGTGAGTTTCCCGCCAAAACAAGAACTGTTGCCCCCACACCCACCGTACTCACCAGATTTACCCCCTGCGACTGCCACCTCTTCCCTAAGCTGACACGTCGTCGGCTTCACGGTTTTCGAACGCAGAAGAAGTGAAAAACGCATTGCTGGTTGCACTGAAGGACATTCCAAAGAATGGGTTCCAGAAGTGCCTCGACGATTGGCAGAAGTGTGTTGTTGCAAGAGGGTCTTATTTTGAAGGAGGGTGTGCTTCGGCTTTGTAACTCTATCTGCAAGAGGGTCTTATTTTGAAGGAGGATGTGCTTCGGCTTTGTAACTCTAACTACCTATGGACTGAGGGCCAGTCCGGGAACTTTTGGATCCTACCTCGATGATGTTTCTCATTACTGTCAAATGAATCATCTACACTGACAGAAAAAAAAAAATCCCAACACCAAGAAGGGGTTGTGTTAGATAAACGACAGTTGGTAGGCGGTGAGAGTACATCTGTAAGATGACGTCTATGCAAATTTCGCGCTCTGCGCATACGTGTGGCCCTAGTAGCACCCCTCGGAACATGCAAAGCTGGTTTGCTGTAAATACGCGCTATAACGTTCGTGAGCGTTAGTTATCTTTGAGATTCGACGTAGTGTGTTGATGTTAGTCAAGAATGCCTTTAAGAAGACGAAGAAGCCATTATCAACAGCTCACGGAGTTTGAACGAGGTCGTGTAATAGGGCTACGAGAAGGTGGATTTCCTTTCCGCAATATTGCAGAACGACTTTACAGGAATGTAGCCACTGTGCATGATTTTTGGCAGCGGTGGTCAAGGGAAGGTACTGCCTCAAGAAGACCGGGTTCCGGCCGGCCACGTGGCACTACTGAGAGGGAAGACCGCCGTGTACGGCGTATGGCCATGGCGCAACGTACTGCGTCTGCGGCAGCAATTCCAGCTGCAGTTGCCACCACAGTGACACAACGAACTATTACAAATCGGTTACTTGAAGGACAGCTCCGAGCCAGGCGCCCTGTAGCGTGCATTCCACTTACTCCAGACCACTGCCGTTTGCGACGTCAGTGGTGTCAAGCTAGAGCTCATTGGAGGACGGAGTGGAGATCTGTTGTGTTTTGTGATAAAAGCTGGTTCTGCCTGGGTACCAGGGATGGCCGCGTGTTGGTTAGAAGGAGGGCAGGTGAGCACCTGCAACCAACCTGTGTGCGGCCGAGACACACTGGACCTACACCTGGAGTTATTGTCTGGGGAGCAATTTCCTATGACAGCAGGAGCACTCTCTTGGTTATCCCACGCACCCTGACAGCACAGTTGCACGTCGGTCTGGTGATTCAACCTGTTGTTCTGCCATTCATGAACAGCATTCTAGGGGGTGTTTTCCAACAGGATAACGCTCGCCCGCATACCACTGTTGTAACCCAACATGCTCTACAGAGTGTCGACATGTTGCCGTGGCCTGCTAGATCACCAGATCTTTCACCAATCGAGCACGTATGGGACATCATTGGTAGACAACTCCAGCGTCACCCCCAACCAGCATTAACTGTCCCAGTATTGACAGACCAAGTGCAACAGGCATGGAACTCCATCCACAAACTGACATCCTGCACCTGTACGACACAATGCATGAACGTTTGCGTGCTTGCATTCAACATTCTGGCACACCGGTTATTAATGTACCAGCATTTCACATTTAAATTGGCTCTTCTCGCGCTTACAGTAAGCTGTGATCTTGAAACCTTAATCGATTAAATATGTTACCTATACAAATGTATTGCCGCCATTTCATTCCTCTACAACTATTTTTTCGTGGTGGTGGGATTTTTTTCCCGTCAGTGTATTACTAAGGAATGTCGGAGATGGCTTAGGGAATTTCAGTAAGGGCTGAGGCAGGGGATTTGTTTCAACTTAATGCGTCTTCGAAGGGAAGTGCTTCAAAAGAGGGCCTCCAGCTAGACAGCGAAAAGATGAGAGTTCACTGGGATCGTCTACGAAGGAACGTGAAAGGGTCACCATGGGCGTAACTTGAAGGAACGTTGGTAGGCAAGCGGAGGATTCAACGGCTACAGTAGCACGCCTTATCACCTGTCCTGTCCGAGGGGAAGGGGGACCCGCTGTGTTAACTCCTTGCCTTACGAGAGCAGTGAGAAGTGTTCATAGATGTCTCATGCCGGCTTAACGCCAGCTGGGTGGTTGCAAGAGCATGCGGCACATTTCGAAAACCTCTTCAGAGACCTTTGCAGACTATTTGTGTAATAAAATTAAGGGGTTTTCAGTGGCATATAACTCAGTTTACATTTTCCCTCTGTTGTTTGTGAGAACAGTATATAAATGATCTGCGTAAAATTCCCATGGGCACGCGAGATAAGTTTTTAGATTATCTCCAATTTGGGCACACTTTCTCAAAAAGGTTCGCCGTCCTTACTATAGAGTATGTCAACATTGCCATTTTTTTTTATTAAATATTTTTAAACAGTAGAAAATTTCATTGCTTAGGAAATACTGCCCGACAAAAATTAAGCACCTCTTGTGAAAAAAGTTCACGCAACAAAAGTAGAAACAAATAAAGTGTGTTTCATGCAAGCTGCCAAATCAACTGCAGCTTTTTCGAAGTAATAATAACTGTTTGAGGTCTTAAGTTGCTAGGTTTTCTCTCGAATTTAGATATCGTGCTGATAATAAAAATTCGACCGTTATGGTTATTCTACCCTCATGTCACTTCTATTTTCTTTTATAACTGGTGTTAATGGGTATTTGAAACAAATATTTGCAAGTTTAGCCTTTCCTGATCGATTCTCCCTCCCCCTAGTTAAAACGCTAAAAACCTGTTATGTATTTCTCAGTATTGTTTCGGGATTTAACGACCACGGTGAACTTTAGACATCGCTCGTCCGTAATTTGTGGTCGCCAGTTCTGGGTAGGGGGGGGGGCAACAGCCCATACCTAGTTAGAGCTTCGTCGATTGATCCGTGCACTGCGCTTCCGATCGCTCGGCCACAACAGCGGCTTCTCAATGTGCATATGTGAAATTTTTCCATTCACGGGCAGTTCAGTATCAGCCACCCGGGGAGGTCGAGTGGACCGAGGCGCTGGCTTCTGATTATCGTCCAAGATGCTTGTGGATGAGGCAATGGATAAGTGTACAGCTCAAGAGTTGTTCATGGAGGTCTGTATCCCCCCCACACACACACACACACACGCACACACCCTCCCGCCCCCCCAAAAAACTTCGGTAATACGTGGAAGAAGATATTGTTATTAGTAATTGGGGGGGGGGGGGGGTGCTAACGACCATCTGGAGCAACTCTAACAGCTATAAGCAGCCGGACGTCCGTAATTTGTAGCCATTGGTTCCAGGGAACAAACAGAGCACAGCCATCAAACAGACAAACCTAACATTCCTTATTCGGAATTCGAACGTCTACATGTCTTTAACGAATTGTTAGAAGCCCCAGCTCTTCAGCCACTAGAGCGGCTCAGTTTTTGTTTATCCTACATTTTTCTTTTTCCTCCCAAGTTACGATGTAACTGACGAGAAAAACTTAATTACCATATTAAAGCGTGCAATTAACTTGTCCTTAATTTATCACGGGACCATGAATATTCATTAATATACCAGCATAGTGATCGGTGTAGGCTGTTGTTAGAACGCATGGATGTAACTTAAACCATTTTTTTTTTTTTCCCTGTCTGGGCGTTGAGTCAAGCCATATTTTTTTTATTTGAGGCAAACTGCAATTTCTTGCAGTTTATGGATACCACAAAGTTTAAAGGAAGATAGATAACAAGTTCGTAAATTTTCCTTGCGGAGTTTTTTTTATGAAAATAAGAAAAGGTTGCTCTAATTTTTTGGCAGTTCAACAATTAATTTTCATCAAAATTGAATAAGACTTCAGTTGTTTGTTATTTTAACAAGAAAAACACCTAATTCTCCTGTATAATGGAGGCGTCTCCTGATTCTTTCCCCACATGATAAGAACTTTTTAAAGCGATACGTTTCCTGGTGTAAAAACTACACTTTATTTTAACACAGCACGTCCACAGTGTATTTCGTGATGAATGAATCGGTTACAAAAATAATTTTTCAGCCGGGTTTCTGTAGAATCAGAAACATTCACAACTAGAAATATCTTCTTTTCCATAATATCGGCAGAAGTGTGAGTTATGAAAAATCACAAACTGTACATAAAACGGTACTAGCAATCCGAGTTTTTTTTTTTTTTTTATTGGAGGTTTAACGACCACCGTGAGCAACTCAATGGGCTATAAGCAGTCGCCCGTCCCTAATTTAGGATCACTGGTTCCAGGGAAGGGAGAGAGCCAGTGCCGTAAGACAAACACAACACCCATGCCTCACCGGGATTCGAACCCGGACCCCAGACGGACGAATGATCAGATGCCAGCGCCTTAGACCACTGCGCCACCGGGGCGGCCAATCCGAGTTTCTTGGAGTAGAAAATAAATCAGTTTCCAAGCTTTCGCACATCAACCAGATGGCTTTTTCAAGGAAGGTAGACAGCTAACTGTATATAATAGAACACTTCAACAATTTGAACGCGGTGACTTGACTACACATTAAATGCTTGGAAACTTTGATTTATATTCTACGCCAAGAAATTCGGATTACTAGTACTATTTTAAGTGTAATTGGTGTACAGTTCCTTGTTATTAATTTGTACATAAAATGATCCTATAGCAGATGTTGGAGGCTGAAGGAATGTTTCATAGCGTATAATTATAAGAAATATGTCGGAAAACGTGCTATTGTTTAACGCCCCCTAGCGGGAAAGCCGTACGTTATTTGGAGAATGAAATATATGGGTGCAGAATGCTCTTCATCGTGAAGAGTATCCTACCAAGCAAGAATCTTAGAAATCTTTTCAAACAGAAACACGCGCATGCAATAAATTATGGAAAAGTAGAAAATGTGCGCAAAATATTCTTTAAAAGCGAAAGAAAAAGAAAGAATCTTTCAAATACGACTCCTAGAAGCAGACATCACAAAAAAAAAAAAAAAAAAACCGTGGATACGTAACCTTAGCCGGAAAAGTGTTCTTAATTTAAAGAGGTTAAAGTTTTCAATGCTTACTGTAGTGTGTGCATAGAGTGCACAGCGTTCGCACGTTCTCAGGAAAAATCCTGGAATTTGATTTCTCTTTTTACCAAGCCTGGGAAGTCCTTGATTTTTCACATTTTTGTGAAAGGTCCTAGAACAGTCCTGGTATTTTTGCTTGCATTTAAAAAAAAATTAATCGAAATGTTTGGATTGATTGCGTTACTTTGTTGTGGCTCCCTGTGGTATCTGCTCGCAGTGATATCACATCCATGGAGTGTGGAGACGTGATGTCAATAATGCAATATGTTTGAAGGTCAATTTCCAGCGATTTTGGTTTGCCTTATAGCAGTTGTGTGCAGTTGAAGCCATAGCAGTGGTGGAAACCTTCCCACTAGGACTAGTCCAAGATGGCCATTCCGTCTAGCATGCGCTTTCCTCGCTGAAGAAGATTGATATCTGGCCTCCCAGCCTCCAGTGTGCATGGGAATAGATGACAATAGAATTGGGAATCCAGTTCCAGACTGCTTCATATAAGAAGTTTTATACAGAGTAATTTTTATGCAGGGAAATTTTGCTTCTCATTGAAAATGTAACACATGCTGAAGAACACTTTGTAACAGGAGAACCCATGCGACTTCATAAAAATTCTAAATGCATATAAATTTTATCCTTATTTGCAAAATGTAAAACAAAGCTCTAGGATTCTAGCAAACATTTAAATTCCTGGATTTTTTGATGAACTCATGTAAAAGTCGTGGAATTTATTTCCTGTAAATTTATACGAACCCTGAGTACAAAAAGAATTTTTATAATAGATATTTACAGTGTAAGTGAAGATATTGTACATAGGTTCATCCAGGAATTTCAATTTGGGAGGATGCTGCTGAAAAGCTTGCAGGAGGGGGATGAAAAAATTTTGGGACTGCATGAAAGCGAATTTTTCGAGGCTGAATATGTTTATACTTACGCATTAGACTCAGGTTTAGAAAATTGGGAAAACTGGAGAACTGTTGAATTTTTTATGGTTAAGAATGGTGAAAACTGGAAATATTTTTCCAAAAACTACACACGGTTATTTTGTTTTTGTGCTGTTTTTATTTTTTATCTCTCATGTGTAAATGCTGCTATAAACCAGATAAAAGAAACTGCATGTTAACATGCGTTACTGAAACAGTTGTTATTTATATTTTCACAAATCTTGTGCATGCTGGGAATGTTTCAGTTTTACATCTGCAATGTTTTCAACAAAATGCAATGAAGAGATACGTACATACGTTTTGCGGTTTCAATGAATACTTTACATATGATTTAATCAAGAAAAACTAGAAAAGAAACATTACTTTTGCCATATTCATTTACATAGACTTGAAATTACAAAACAAAAACAAAAAAAAGGGAAATACTTGCATTTTGATAAAATACATTGACAGCTTCTTAGATGGAATTCAAGGAATTGAAATTATTTTCCGTTTTAGACAGGTTTCTGTTCCATACAGTTGCATCCATGGAAGCCATTAAAATGTAAACGTGAATTTTTGTTATGTTAATAATGTATTCTACAAAATTAGTGATTTCTGAAGGGAATGTATTGTTCATACATACTTTTAGCAAATAAAAACCCAAACTCCCATTTTTTTTAAATAATCCAACATTGATTTCTGTGCAATAACACTTACTCTATGTACATGTAACACATTTCTCTTTTCGTTCAGCTGTTACCTGTATGCAATTGCTCTGTTATCTCGTCTTTTGCTGTAAAATGCCATAAATTTGTGTTTTGTCTGGCAGTGAACTTCCCTGCCAAATGCATGACACACTTTCTTTTCGTGCATTCCAATAGCTTTAACTTTTATATTCAAAACGAGAACGTTCTGCTTTGGCGCCATGACAAGATGTAAACGAAAGGACGCAACTCGCAACAAATAAAGGTTATGAATTATCATCTCAATCAATAAATGTTAGAGAATGAAATTGAAACGTCTCGTTGAAATCCGTACGAAACAGCCAGCTGCGAAGACTTTGGACTTAGCATGCAGCAAAAGAGAGCAATGCTGATCACATGGCTAAACCTGAGTCGCGCTACGTACTTAAAAAGAAGTCTAACAGTAAATGCGCTGAAGGGCCGCGGGTGGCCTAGTGGTTAACGTTCGTGACTGCCACGGAGAAACCTCAGGTTCGATCCCAGGTAGGTACGAACGCTCGAACCACTAAATAAATATCTGCCGTGCGTCGGGTGGGCACGTTAAGCCGTCGGACCCCGGGTACTGACTGGCCCCCCGGTAATAAATAAGGGCGTCTTCCTTTCCGTTTCTACCTCGCTTCCGTGTCACTTTCCTATCGGGCACTTTAGCCCAAATCTCCCTGTAGGAAATTTGGGCTAGAGTGCCCGATAGGAAAGTGACTATACTTCCTATTTCTAAAGGCTGTTTAAGACCTGGGGTCAGACACCCTTCCTAAAATCCTCTACATATCATCTGATCTGAATGTGCTGAAGTGTGTATTTGTGTGAACAATCTAAAAGCAATCTTTACGTATAACCCATCGAGTTGCTCACGGTGGTTGTTAACCTCCAAACAAAAAAAAAAAAAAAAAAGAAATGATGCACGATGTGATTGGTATCTGACGTTAATAGAATTTTTCAAATTGGACTTTTAGAAAAGAAACGTCGATAAAAAGTGAATACGTACATTTGCCCCTCTTGCGGGTAAATAGTGTATTTATTATTTTGGACAGGAAGCCTGCATAAAATGTTTTCATGGTGAGCGATATCTGACTGAAAAGAGATTTTTCAGTCGGATTTTTAAACTTACAGATAGGGCTGCCAGTATGTTGCAAAGGGAAATATGTACTTACGCCTTTCCCTTAGTGGCGAAATTGTGATTTATGCAGGGTTCGTACGCCTTCTGGAATTTAAAGTGAACTCCTTAAAGGGTCCTTTTTCTCATTATTTCCCGTCAGACTCCTGGAAAAGTCCTTAAATTTAATTTTGACTCCTGAAAATTATTATACATCAGACTTTATCGATGTCTTCCATTTTGTGATTGTAAATTCTTTCAACTTTGTGATTTGTATGGTGTCCAAAATTGTTCAGAAGAAAAATACTGGTTATTTAAAAACTGATATAACTGTTAATGAAAGATGGTCGTTCTATATAAATTGGAAGAAATATTCACGCCTAGCAAAGGCTCCTTCAGAAAGATTTATTTTTGACGTGTGCGTGCAGGGGGAGATAGAGGAAGGAAATTTTTATTTATTTCCTCACAATCATACCGACTGGATTTTGTAAGTGTAAAATTGAATTCCACGACACTGTCTTCAACCAAAAGATAGCTCAATATCGCCATTCAACTACGAGGTAACAGTTCAGCGCAGTTCAGAACAGCAGCAGGTTGGTTGGTTGTTTGGCTGTTCAGTTTTAGTGGCGCAAGGGCCGCAGTGGGTCAAAGCGATTTAAGCACCCCTGCTACTTACTGACGCAGAAATCAAAAGCATAAGAAAAGAACACATGCCAGACACGATACACAAGCACGATATGAAGTGGGTAAAAGACAAACGTTATATCGACGAACCACAAAGTCTGAAAGGAAAACCGATTGAACGTAAATAAAGGACAGAACGGAAGACTCATAAACGCTCGTAGTGTAAATAAATATCTACTTGGTATTTCTGAGTCGTCTCGTATTGTTGGCAGAAGAAGGAAACAAATACGCTCATGGTAAAAACGTAGACACGCACACAAAGTCAGCGATGAATTACACGTCTCACACAAGTGGAAGCAGAGATCGTCGCACATCAGTAGCTGTAAGACGATATTGTCCGATGCATTGAATGAGTTGAGGAAGGACAAGTACTAATAGGAAAAAAATAAATGCCGGTAGGGGGAGGGAGGCACTAGCTGGCGCGTTTTTTACAAATACGTACTTTGTTTATTGCAAACGTGTTCCTCACTTCAATTAAGTAGTTCAATTTTCCTTTCTTTTTTTTTTCTTTTTCTTTTGAAGTTTGGGGCATTTTCTGTTACAAAAAGAATCTTCCAGAGATGGTGCTCTCATTTTTTGCGAAAGGGTAAGTAAGTCTTTCAGCAAGAATGATGGCACTGTGAATCATCAGGCGTAATGAGAACGTCTTTTTACTCAAAACAGTGAGTCGTAATACAAAACGTGATAATCATCGAGCATTTTATTTGCATATGAAATCTTATAACTAAGGGTTAGCTAACTATCTGTTCGCCATATAGTATACAGTCCGATGTAAAAATATTCTCTTAATCATTCGTCTAGAAAAGGAGGAAAGGTTGCAAATAGAAAATATCCATATGCAGAGGTCGCGCTGGCTCTTTTAAAGTTTTCGCCAATTTATTCGCCAAATACAATTTTTTTTTTATCGCCTAAGTGTTATAACAGTACGAAAAGGTAATCGCCAACATTCTTGCTGAAAGACTTACTTGCCCTTTCGCAAAAACTGAGAGCACCATCTCTGGAAGATTCTTTTTGTAACAGAAAATGCCCCAAACTTCAAAAAAAAAAAAAAAGGAAAACCGAAATACTTAATTGAAGCGAGGAACACGTTTGCAATAAACAAAGTACGTATTTGTAAAAACGCGCCAGCTAGTGCCTCCCTCCCCCTACCGATAAACACTTTCTCCCCGTATCATTAAAAAACTATACATCATTTGAAGTAGGAAATGCAGTCTCTTAATGCAGTCTCATTCTTTTTTGAGTTTTGAGAGCGAAAAACTAAAATCATCCTATCCTGTTTGCTCACATTCATGTGACAATCTTGATTACCTCGGAAATTTATATCTTTATATCCCAACTCCTACAAGGGATTTCGTGGTAGCTTAGACAGTGACGCACTGTGATGGAGGTTCGTGAAAAAAAACACGGTCGTATTAAAAATTAAAAAAAAAATCGGGGGGAGGGGGGTTGCGACAAAAATGGAAGTTTTTGCAATCCACCAGAACAAAATAAAAGTTAATGAAAAATGGAAGAAATTGTTAAAGGGTTTTTTTTTTTTTCTAATGTAAGTTGATGTATTTTTATTAAAGCATACTTTTTCTAATGTATTAGTCGCATGTTAACAAAAAAAAATACACTTTCGGGGGGAAAGGCCCCTTTAGCCCTCCTCTAAATACGCCCCTGTAGGGAGTGGGAATATCATCTGATTAAAAAGCACCAAATAGAACGCACAAGCGATTTAGTGAGATTTTCACCTCTTCTGCATGAAACGTAAGTTGACTCACACTCCCTAGAGCTCCTCTTCTCTTCTCCGACGATTCTGTGTACACTATCTCCTAGACAGCGCTGAAAATAGTACTACGTACAATTTCTGAGAAACAAAGAAACCAAAGAAGGGACCTTAAAAACTTGAACTTTCCTTGTGCAACCTCCACGACGATACTTGCTTACAATGGGGTATAAAACAATATGAAGTTTATTCTTTACAGCAAAAGAAAGCGAACATTATGTTCAAGCAGTTTTCCTTCCATGCCGTTGATAAGTACTTTTTAAAAACGCCAAAAGAAAGAGGTTCCTTTTCTGGATCAAAATCGATCAAAACCTCCAAGGATTCGTTTTTGATGTAAATGTGCTGCATGAGGCTACCGCCTTTCTAATGGCTGACCTTCTTTGTAATTCGAAATGTGTTAACAACAGACCTTACCCAGGAGTGGGGAACAGTTGCCCTCCGATATTTTTTTCATTTTCTCATATTATTAAATTTTGACCACGCTCAAATAATACATTTTTAACAACGTCATTTAAAAAAAAAAAAAAAAAAAAAAAGGTTGCTTGTGGTTATCATCATGTCCACGTCCGCTTATGGACGGCTATCTGTTACATCTATTACCGAATTTGGAAAATTATTTTTGTATCAGGAAACCTGAACTAGGAGAACGATTATCATTACCTTTTCCCTCGATGCGCAACTTCGCTGTTGTGCAAATGCTGATGCTATCGAATTAAAAAAATATTTTATTACATTGCTAAACATCCAATTGATAGAACTCTTCCTTTCCTATACGTTTTACAACGACAATTTTGTGTGCAGTTTCTTCTTCAAATAACGCACAGTTTTTCTGCTAGGGGGCGTAAATGCATATTGCACTTTTCCCGATATCTCTGCTTCAAAAAGTCCGATTTGAAAAAAATATTGCATCGGATAGAGTCCGCGGCGAAGAATGTTTTTATTTCCAAATTTTCGGGGGGGCGTAAGTGCATAAATCTAATATATTTGCTGCAGCATGTGCGTTACTAAAAGCTAGATCGAAAAATGTTCTTTTACGGTGAGATACACAGTTTTTTTTTTTTTTTGTAGGGGAAATATGTGCACGTATTTCTCAACATCTGTGCTTCTTTTTGCATTTTTTGTTTGTTTGTTTTAATTTTGGGCCCCTGGTTCCAGGGAAGGGAGAGAGTCGACGCCGTAAGCTAAACAACACCACCCATGCTTCATCCAGGTATGAGCATTTCCTCAACTCGGACTAGTCAGAATCCAGAGCTTTGACCACTTGACCAACTCTCTGTTCAGTTTCTAACAGTCCGATTTAAAAAAATTCTTTGTGCCGGACATGGTTCAAGGTGAAGAAAATTTTGCCTATAATATTACCACCCCTACTCGATGTGAGGGCGAACCATCTGCTGCGTCCTATTCGCTGCAGTGGGATTAATTATTAAGAAGGCCGTTAATTTTCGTAACTCTTTACTCTCTATTATCTTCCGCCTATGGGTGTCTACCGTGAAGTTGGGTTCCCTAATGGAGGGTCTCCAAGTTCAGGGTTGACGGGTGCATTGCGTTGTGTTTCATATGGGAGAACATGGGAAACCCATATTCCTCCATATGCCGCTTGAAATTTAATAAACTCATGTCAGATTTGGACCTTTTATTTTCCTGCGACTGGGTTTGCTAAATGTTAAAAGTTATTTTCTTCTTAAAATCTTGGAGTTGTTACTCTACCAAAACTTTACGATTGTTCTACTTAATTATTCAGGTTAAAATAAACAAAGATTCACTTATTTTGAATTTTCAAAGATTTGAGAAACTCGGGTAAATTTCATTATAAAATACAGAATTTATTTTCATTTGTGTTTCCTTAAAATCTATTACACTGATCGGTGGAGATTTCTATTAATTTAAACCAAAATATATTTTAAGTTCATTATGCTTTTTGATCTTCGCAAATCATATTTTAAAGTTCACCTTTCACAAAATATAAGACACATTATGTTATCCAGCACTTGCAAGAGATTAAAAATATCTTTTCTACCGAGGATGTATAGGAGACAAAATCATGATCATGCTAACGAGATATTGGGAATTATGAAATTTTTCTCACCAAATTCTTTTCTTTTCATCTATTTCGTTGTCGTCCGGTATTACTTATAGGTATAAAGTCTATGGTTGGGACCTCATCCGGTCCTGCTGAATGCACACTGCCCGCATAAGATCACTCGATGCTTCACCCAAAATTTGCGTAAAAACCTCTCAGGGAAAACATCATACTTCCCTTCACCTGGAAATCATCTTGCTCAATTTTGAGCGTCCTCCCAGGAAAACTCCTAACTTAATTCTTTCTGCGATATTCTGCCCAGGATTCATCTAGAGTCCATCTTTCCTCTCTGCGTTCACCCAGAAATAGCAGTCATCATTCCATCCCGTGTTCTCTCCAAATCATCTCCGCCTAAAAAAAAAACTTTTTCTCTCGTCTATGTTTAAGGGGTTCGGGGGTGTTCCTGTCCTACCCAAATGGTTCTCCCCTTATTGGTTGGGCCGCTTTTCCTCGCTTCGGCATTGGTTTACATCCCTGTATGGGAATCCCTCCGATTCGTTGGCAAAGGCTTGAGAACATCGAGTTTTCTTGAAGATGAATATTCCTTTATCTTGTCAACTGCTCCGCGGGATGTCCGCGCTGCCTTAGAATTTTCACACGTACGCTTCCTGTATGACTCTTTCTGTTGGTGTCAACCAGTTACGCCCACTACGAGAAATATGCCCTGTTCGTTGCCCGCTAGCGTGCGTAAAACGTGACTTCGTTAATAGCGAAAGGTCCAGTAAATTGGCCCCCACCTGTGATTGCGAGCATTTCATTCTCGTAGCGTTGCTTGCTAAAACCTCCGAGTTTTCTCTTTACTAACCTAGGGGTGTGTTTCGTGCGTATTCTTACTGGAATTTCCGGAGAGCTCGGGAACACAAAATAAAATAAAAAAAAACAATTCAAAAGAATGATGAAAAAAAAATAAGGAATTTCCTCCTCAAGAAAGAAATCTGCTCAGCCAGGTCTTAGAAAAATTATGAAATAGGTATTATAATTATCCTCTTAGAACGCCTGTCCACATTATGCTTCTCGGATTTTCTTTCCCAATTCCCGCGCTCTCTAAATTGTTTACTTGGTAACTACTCTTCCTCGTTTAACTATTTCCTCGTACTATGCGATACCGTAGGAATTATTTGGTGAATATATTGCTTTTCCCACACTTACTAATTTGTAGGCCCCCTTTCCGAAATTCATACCTACGAAATCATGGTCCTCCAATGTTACACGATATTCCGGAGGACATACGGGTAACATTATCTCCCTCTCCCATAGGGTTGAAGAGCTTTGTCCCCCAAAGTTAGGTGCTGTGGATTCCTTCCTCTCTTGCAAGGCTGCTCGTTTTCGCTCATTTCAACATGCGATGAATTACAATCATTTGCGAAAACTTATGCGCATATATGATACATAATGTAATTATAAGCACATACAATAAGCATAAAACTACGAGTAAGATTATTATAACAATGTTCAATAAATATTAAATTCCTCCACCGAATCTAATTCTAAGTTTGCCATTGACAGATAACATATGCACTGTATATATATATATATATATATGAATTCTTTCCGATAGTGACAGATTTCTTCAGCCGCCGTCTTCTCGGCGACACACAATATTTGCTCGGGTACGCGCCTCCGTTGGGCGATATGGTTTCGGTTTTGGGCGTTCCCATCTCTTAAGCACTCAGCTAGTTTCTCAGAGTTCCTTTGGAGATCAGCCTCCCAGACGGGAGTGATGTAGGCTAACACCATCTCCACGTTCAGTTCATAAGGGTGCCGTACCATTACGCCGAGGAATAGTTCCCGGTAACATTTACCGCCTGCAGCAAGTGATGACCGACGAAGCGATAAACAAAATTATTATTACCGCAGCGGCTCCGGCTGCGATTATTTTGAAAGCTCCGAACAGGGAAGTGCCGAAGGCGTTGAACAGTAGCCCACTGCTCCATTCGGGTGGGCCTGCTGGTTGCCAGTATGCGCTGGAGATATTAGGATAAGTCAGCTGAACTGAAGGTTGTTCTAAGCAAAAGTCTAAAGTGGTACAAGCGGTAACGGTTCGGGCCTTTAAGCAGAGTTTTTCGCTGTGGCACTTAGCGTCCGTCTTTAGATTTATCTTGATCGTTCGTCTTTCCGTCTGAAATAAAAACATTGCTTCCTCCACAGGTTTTTTTTTTCTCTGCTGGGCGCTTAATCCCGGGCCCATTCTTCCTCTTTTTTTTTTTTTTTTCTTACGTAATGTATTTTTCCTTACTTAATATTAATTTTCCCCTTATCGTAGCAAAAAAAAACTTTAAATCTAGTTTTCCGTGGTTCGCGAACTCAAAACTGGAAAGATTGCGATGCACGTACTAGGCTGCGGTCCTGCTATGAATATTATTAATTACTTCCTGCATATTCTTCCATGTTTATACACCATTTTCTAGCTAGACTCTTTTACGAATTATTTTCGATTACTGATCAGATCGCAAAATTTGTTTTTTATTTTTTTTTCTTTTTTTTCACCTATCAAATTTATTTTCTGCTAAACGTTTACCGTGAAAATTCAGGGATCTTCCCACTTATTCCGCATCGCTGTTTCCTTTTTTTTCTTTTTTTTTTTCACAACACACACAATTTTTTTTTCTTCGCCCAGCGTTCTTCCTACTTCCTCGGCTTAAACCAATGATTCCTGAGGTTTCGCCACGATTTTCCTCCACTGTGGATAAAGATTATTGACGGGTGCTCCTTCTGGTGTTCCTGCGCTTAGGTTTTCTTGAATGCGCTTCGACAAATAGCGGTCGGCTAAATCGAACCAAGAGGTTCCTCTGGATTACTGGGTTGACTGAGACTTTTCAACATTCTATTTACAAAGCTAGTATCTTCCGGCTGCTCAAGTCTTTCGGTCGAGTCGCTGACCACAATTTCCTTTGGGTACGTGCGATTCAGGCCTATTTCCAAAGTGTTGGGCCCTTGTGAATTTGCTGTGGGGTGTATTGCTGCTGTCAGCTGAATTCTGTCCTGCGAACGTAGTAGATATGGATCTCTAATAACCCTTTGGCGCGTTGCTTCTTGTGTTTGTCGGCTGCTACTTTCCTGATAGGAATCCTGGTCACGGCACCAGTTTTATATTACCACCCCTACTCGATGTGAGGGCGAACCATCTGCTGCGTCCTATTCGCTGCAGTGGGATTAATTATTAAGAAGGCCGTTAATTTTCGTAACTCTTTACTCTCTATTATCTTCCGCCTATGGGTGTCTACCGTGAAGTTGGGTTCCCTAATGGAGGGTCTCCAAGTTCAGGGTTGACGGGTGCATTGCGTTGTGTTTCATATGGGAGAACCTGGGAAACCCATATTCCTCCATATGCCGCTTGAAATTTAATAAACTCATGTCAGATTTGGACCTTTTATTTTCCTGCGACTGGGTTTGCTAAATGTTAAAAGTTATTTTCTTCTTAAAATCTTGGAGTTGTTACTCTACCAAAACTTTACGATTGTTCTACTTAATTATTCAGGTTAAAATAAACAAAGATTCACTTATTTTGAATTTTCAAAGATTTGAGAAACTCGGGTAAATTTCATTATAAAATACAGAATTTATTTTCATTTGTGTTTCCTTAAAATCTATTACACTGATCGGTGGAGATTTCTATTAATTTAAACCAAAATATATTTTAAGTTCATTATGCTTTTTGATATTCGCAATCATATTTTAAAGTTCACCTTCCGCAAAATATAAGACACATTATGTTATTCAGCACTTGCAAGAGATTAAAATTATCTTTTCTACCGAGGATGTATAGGAGACAAAATCATGATCATGCTAACGAGATATTGGGAATTATGAAATTTTTCTCACCAAATTCTTTTCTTTTCATCTATTTCGTTGTCGTCCGGTATTACTTATAGGTATAAAGTCTATGGTTGGGACCTCATCCGGTCCTGCTGAATGCACACTGCCCGCATAAGATCACTCGATGCTTCACCCAAAATTTGCGTAAAAACCTCTCAGGGAAAACATCATACTTCCCTTCACCTGGAAATCATCTTGCTCAATTTCTAAATCCATCGTCTCCATGTAGGAATAAGCTAAGCCGTTAAGACGAGCTACATACTCGGCCACCCGTTCTCCTGGTTTTTGTCGGCAAGTCGTAAATTTCTGCATTCTCACGGTAACCGGTTGCAATGCGTCGAATCTTTGTACTATCGCCTGCTTAAATCGTTCGTACTCGGTCTCCCTCCTAATATCGACGGCCTCCGAAAGAAAGTGACTGGCAGCTCCTTTGAATTTTGCTTTAGCTGACAAAATTTTAACGGCGTCGTTCCATCCTGACAGTTCGGCGGTGCTCTCCAACGTTTCGAAAAATTGACGTGCGGTCAGATTTTCATCCGATCCGCTGAATGTGGGGATATACGCCAACATTCCCGCCATTATTGGTACGTTCTGCGGGGCTACTACACAATTTTCTGACACGGCTTCCCCTTCTAGAGTGCCCTGAAGGTCGTTCTCCTGGTTCTGTTGATCAACTATGCAATTTTCCGAAACAAAATTCTGTTCACCGTTGCTCTGTTCTCCGTTCTGTTGGTTAGCCATATATTTATTCTTTAACCTTACTAACTTAAATTCCCACGGCTTCTACTATATGCTTCGTAATCTCGTAAAGTCACATAAAATTAGAAAAATTCCGGTGAAGCTACCACGTAAAAATAAAAATTCACTCTAACGTAACTCGCTGCTTCGTCTGCTAACCCACTTGACTTATGATCAGAAAACAATTGCTACGAATTAAATGATTAACGTTCCTAGCTTACTCATAAATTGCATTCGGCTTTCAACTTAACTCTACCTAACTCGCGACACACTAAACAAAATTCCCTCAAAATATGCACATATACAACCAGCACTTCACACTAAGATATGTAATAAATTTGAACGTCTTAAATATATATATAAATACACTAGAAACATTTGAGATCAAATTATGCACTTGTAACAAAATTAATACGATAACCACTTTTTCAAGAAATTAGAACCACACCTCAAATACTTATGCTGACTTCCTAAATTCATTAAATTTTAGTATACTAGCAATAACCTCTGTCTACTTCCCTTGGTGGATGCAATCCCACATTTAAAGCACAATAAATCACACTTCCATAAACACTATTTTCATTTCAAAAATTTGTTCCAGCATTATCCAATTATTACTCCTACCAATTCTTCTTGCACTAGTCCTTTTTATTACTCTTTCCCAAATATTAATCCACTTAACTACTCTCTGTCTACACTCCCAAGTACCTCTACACATTTAAATGCACAATAAAACACACACTTAGATATTACATTCCCTTTTAGTCTTCCAAAACAAATCAAGATTACTGCTTAACCTTCTATTAGCTCCTATATCTTGCAGAAAAAAAAATTAATTCCTCTTATCAATAATTAACCTGCCTATTCCTTCTTAAATTATCAGTTTCTTATCAATACATCAACGCACATAATAAAATCACACTTCAATAATAATGCACTTTTGATTTTAAAATATATATCACCACAACTTATCATCACTACTCTTCTATCAGTGCCTCACCGTTAAATTATACAATCCCCAAGTTATCAATGAACCTATTATTCTTCTTAGTTACCGATTTAAAATCACAACACTCAAATGCACAAATAAACAACACATCAAAAAAAAAAATTTCACTTTGATTTGCAAGGAATTTTCCCTTGATTTTCAACGATAAATCAAAATTATTCATGAATTACACTTGTATAAATTTATTTTTCTCCGTACTATTAATTTTCATGAATTTTCTGTAAAATTTCATCTATTCATTTGCTAAATTAGCAGTATCACTCTTATTTGTTTTTCTGCCTATTTCCTTAGAAATTTAAATTTATTTCAGCATAATCTGATTTCCTGCAACTTATTTACTTGCATTTCACCTTCACTATTTTTTTGAAGTTAAAATCTTGCTACAATTTCCTTAATTTTTCTATAAAACCTGCATCTTGTTACTCAGAATTGAAGGGGAGATAATAGAAACACATCGCATTATTCTGCTAATTCTGTATACTTGATTAATTATCCTGACCACCGAAAAAACAAATATTCTTTTTTTTTAAACCACAGGATCAAAGAAATCCTGGTCCTAGCACAAATTTTATATTAATTAACCAAAGAACTGAAAAATCCTGGTCACGGCACCAGTTTTATATTACCACCCCCTACTCGATGTGAGGGCGAACCATCTGCTGCGTCCTATTCGCTGCAGTGGGATTAATTATTAAGAAGGCCGTTAATTTTCGTAACTCTTTACTCTCTATTATCTTCCGCCTATGGGTGTCTACCGTGAAGTTGGGTTCCCTAATGGAGGGTCTCCAAGTTCAGGGTTGACAGGGTGCATTGCGTTGTGTTTCATATGGGAGAACATGGGAAACCCATATTCCTCCATATGCCGCTTGAAATTTAATAAACTCATGTCAGATTTGGACCTTTTATTTTCCTGCGACTGGGTTTGCTAAATGTTAAAAGTTATTTTCTTCTTAAAATCTTGGAGTTGTTACTCTACCAAAACTTTACGATTGTTCTACTTAATTATTCAGGTTAAAATAAACAAAGATTCACTTATTTTGAATTTTCAAAGATTTGAGAAACTCGGGTAAATTTCATTATAAAATACAGAATTTATTTTCATTTGTGTTTCCTTAAAATCTATTACACTGATCGGTGGAGATTTCTATTAATTTAAACCAAAATATATTTTAAGTTCATTATGCTTTTTGATCTTCGCAAATCATATTTTAAAGTTCACCTTTCACAAAATATAAGACACATTATGTTATCCAGCACTTGCAAGAGATTAAAAATATCTTTTCTACCGAGGATGTATAGGAGACAAAATCATGATCATGCTAACGAGATATTGGGAATTATGAAATTTTTCTCACCAAATTCTTTTCTTTTCATCTATTTCGTTGTCGTCCGGTATTACTTATAGGTATAAAGTCTATGGTTGGGACCTCATCCGGTCCTGCTGAATGCACACTGCCCGCATAAGATCACTCGATGCTTCACCCAAAATTTGCGTAAAAACCTCTCAGGGAAAACATCATACTTCCCTTCACCTGGAAATCATCTTGCTCAATTTTGAGCGTCCTCCCAGGAAAACTCCTAACTTAATTCTTTCTGCGATATTCTGCCCAGGATTCATCTAGAGTCCATCTTTCCTCTCTGCGTTCACCCAGAAATAGCAGTCATCATTCCATCCCGTGTTCTCTCCAAATCATCTCCGCCTAAAAAAAAAACTTTTCTCTCGTCTATGTTTAAGGGGTTCGGGGTGTTCTGTCCTACCCAAATGGTTCTCCCCTTATTGGTTGGGCCGCTTTTCCTCGCTTCGGCATTGGTTTACATCCCTGTATGGGAATCCCTCCGATTCGTTGGCAAAGGCTTGAGAACATCGAGTTTTCTTGAAGATGAATATTCCTTTATCTTGTCAACTGCTCCGCGGGATGTCCGCGCTGCCTTAGAATTTTCACGTACGCTTCCTGTATGACTCTTTCTGTTGGTGTCAACCAGTTACGCCCACTACGAGAAATATGCCCTGTTCGTTGCCCGCTAGCGTGCGTAAAACGTGACTTCGTTAATAGCGAAAGGTCCAGTAAATTGGCCCCCACCTGTGATTGCGAGCATTTCATTCTCGTAGCGTTGCTTGCTAAAACCTCCGAGTTTTCTCTTTACTAACCTAGGGGTGTGTTTCGTGCGTATTCTTACTGGAATTTCCGGAGAGCTCGGGGAACACAAAATAAAATAAAAAAAACAATTCAAAAGAATGATGAAAAAAAAATAAGGAATTTCCTCCTCAAGAAAAGAAATCTGCTCAGCCAGGTCTTAGAAAAATTATGAAATAGGTATTATAATTATCCTCTTAGAACGCCTGTCCACATTATGCTTCTCGGATTTTCTTTCCCAATTCCCGCGCTCTCTAAATTGTTTACTTGGTAACTACTCTTCCTCGTTTAACTATTTCCTCGTACTATGCGATACCGTAGGAATTATTTGGTGAATATATTGCTTTCCCACACTTACTAATTTGTAGGCCCCCTTTCCGAAATTCATACCTACGAAATCATGGTCCTCCAATGTTACACGATATTCCGGAGGACATACGGGTAACAATAATTCCCAATTTTTCACAACCAGGGTTCGTACTGATTTTTGGAAGTCCTTTTAAAGAACTCTTCAAAGAGTCAAAAACTTACTTTTCAGGAGCCCATGACGGCATCAGAACTTTTAAAATTGAATTTCTCTGAAAATGCATCGTTTCTCATTGCTTAGTCACTTCTTGCTGTATCAACAGACAGAAAGAGCGGGCATTTTCCCTTTTGTTCATCCCCCTTCCCCCGAAATCTGAATTTGAATTTTACGACGCCATTTTCGTTCCCCGTAAAGTCGTTTTCCCTGCACAGGGAGAATGTTTTTGAACATGATTTTGCTTTAAACAAAAGGAAACATGCTTCTCAAACGTCTTATGCGAATTTTAATATCAAAAATAGGCACTGCACTGTTTACTCTGCAGTGAAAACATTATTACAGGTACCGGATATGGCTCAGATTCCATCACCGACAGATTTTGAAATTCAATTCCGCATTAAAAAGTGGAAGAAGCAAAAATGCGCGCCCCTACTGCTTGATTTTGAAGAACAGACTGTCAGAAATAGAATATGCATTAGGAAAAATTATAAAAAAATACGAAGTCGTTCTTTTTCACTATTACTAAAGATATTAAAGGCGAGGAACATGATCAGAAAATTTCAAAAAATAAAAATATAATCAGAAAAAAAAATATTGCAGCTTTGTCAGAAAATTTCGAGTTCCGAAAATCGCGGAGCATTCTCATCCCTGCTAGAACAATAATTTCTTCTGGAGAAACGGTCAAGAAAGTGCTGACAGGCAGCATTTTTTTCTCTCCCGATAATCAAGTCCCTGTAATGAAGTCCCGTA
Organism: Macrothele yani; assembly: GCA_039090855.1. Classification (NCBI taxonomy): domain Eukaryota; kingdom Metazoa; phylum Arthropoda; class Arachnida; order Araneae; family Macrothelidae; genus Macrothele; species Macrothele yani. The sequence goes on along the minus strand of CM076997.1, from coordinate 58,529,760 downwards.
AAATTTTTTGTTCTGACTAATCAAACCAATGCGACCACTTAATAAATGTGAGACGACCAGAAAAACTTGGGTAGACATCACCATATTCTGGAGCTATTTTTCTAGACGCCATTTTCCAAAATGGCCGCCGTAAAATTGGTATTGAGCCTATCTCGTCTCCTAAAACCCGTGGAGAAGTGAATTTAGAGTTAAAATATATGTTTTTTACCTTAAAGAATTCTAATTGAAGGTGTACAATATAATACTGGTGTTATATATTGGATAAACAGGTTTATTTTAATTTGTGACGTAGGAATTGAACCTTATTGAAACAAATATTCAAACTTATTTTTACATACATACATACATACACAGAAAGTAAATAAATAAGCATGTTTGATCTATGTAAACACTCAACATGTTTAAAACAAATAATGGTTTTGGAAGATTACTTAACAATATCTTCAACTATGATCGTTTTGCATTGTTCTCCACATTTACAGTACTCTGTGCAAGTTACATATTTTACTTTACATTTGCATCTGCAAGTAACGCAAGTTGTACATGTGCACTGGACAAGCAGTTCCGAGGGCAAAGTGTTATGATATAGTTCAGGCTTTAGAATACCACTTGACGTTTTGTACCATCCAAAGTCTGTTGGTTGTAGCATTTCGTCATAGCATTGTCCACTAGAAACAGTTAAGTATTCCCGAAGAACAAAAAAGTATCGTCTCAAATGTCCATTTCTTAGTGAGAATGATGAAGGAGGAAGTTGTGATAGGCCAACTTGTTGGTGCGTATATATTGAATAGTGTAGGTCATAAAATGTTTTGCACTTTGTTGAAGGACTTAAAATCTTTACAAGATATTCTTCTGCTTTGTCAAGTGTTTCCTCAGACAGGAAATTCTCCTCCGGAAATCCAAGTACGTATTTTTCTGGCGCAACTTTTAAAGCAGAGGGCTTTGTTCCAATTTTGCTAGTGACATCACAACCGGTAAGCACATGTGCCTTTATTACAACACTAGACATCGGAGCCCCAATATTTTTTGCTAGTTTATGAAAAGGCACGTAGCGCACTTTGTCTCCCAGTCCTACCTTTATCCACATTTTTTTCAATCCATTTGTAAATAGTTGAAATATATATCTAAGTAAGAGTACAACAACATCAGTGTCATTTGATAGTACTATCACACATTTAACTCCTGACTGAACAACAGCGTGAAACAAATGAACTATCAGTCTAGCATCAGCTTCTTCAATGGGGATTTGTAAATCAGGGCAGATCTGAACCTCCTGATTTGTAACCATAAGTGCATCTCTGTTATCACTGCTGCCTGTCATGGTTCCACTCAACACCATAATGGTAGATGTCTCATTGGCTTTGTCAGTGAAGCAATCACTGGCAGCGAATTGAAAGTAATTGCTTCACTGACAAAGCCAAAGTGACATCAATTGAAGTTGTGGAGTTGCATTGGACTAGACATTTCGTAAGGATTGCCCCTAGTGATCATGAATTCACAAAGCGTGTTAACTGATAAGGCTACATCGGAAGATAAATTCCCAGTCAATTCGTAATGGATTGTTGTTTCTCTGTATCCGGTGCTATTAGCATCAATGATTTCTCTGAAAGAATTGCTTATAGTCAGCACTTCATGGTATGTTAACTCCCATTTAGTTATATATGTGTTTTGCCTTGTCTGCCCTATTATACCTTTGGAACTCTTTTCAGACCTCTGTGTAGTTTGTTCAAGTTTCATGTCTGTTGACACAGCACTGAATGGTCGACTAGTTTCTCGGCTACAAAGTGGCCTGTAGTAAACTTCTGGTAAATTTCAGGGTGTTCTACTTGTAACAATCTCATTTTCTCTAGATACCATGATGCATACCGTAAGTAGTTAATACTATCAAATTCATAAAACATGGGCAGAATACCTTGAATAGCTTGAAGGTGGATTTCCCAATCACTACTATCATTTTCATCTTCAAGAGTGATGGTGTTTGACATTAACAGTCCCTTATTAATGTTAACAAATGCTGACAAAAATGTTAACATTTCATCTGGAACCAGAGTAGCGTTCCACGAAATTTTCAGTTCTTCAGAATCACAGAAGCTGTCTGCAAGTCCAAAATTTACTTCGTTTAAAGCATCTCTGATGTCCTTCGCAGCTGATTTGATGTTCTGAACTTTTCGTACACGTCGGATAATTTCATCAATCCTTAGACTTGAGGAGTATAACCATCAAGGGTTCGTTTTTACTTACAGATGAACTGAAGGATATGTCTTCTCCATAGTGTCTTTGCAGTCTAATTTTCAATTCATAGTTTCTTATTAAGTTTTCTCCTGTTGTTTTGTTTACCAGGTCACGAATTTCCGACAGTGTGGAACCGTATCTTTCTTTGAGCTTAGGACCTATAATTTGGTTAACTCGTTCAAATGCATAATCTTTTGCTGACATTGGTTTTTGTTCTTCAGGATGTCTTATAGCATATTCGTAGGATCTTAAATATCCTTCAAAACATGTTTTATGGTAAAATATGTTGGCACCAAATACTTGAGAAGCTGATTCTAAATCTGCCACACGGATGTGAACATCCTCTTGAAAATGAAGTGCAGCAGCTAATAAGTTCTTTGCTCTTCCTGTGTCACTTATTCGAAACTTCTGTCGAATGCCTTTATGACTTTGCTGTCCGCAGATTACCCACCTTACATATGTTGGAAGTTATACCTGAAGAAGGAGGCGGTCGAGGTGAAACTTCTGACCTCATTTTACGTGATGTTATGCGTACCATGTGTCGTGCTTTCCCCTTCACTACGCTATTCAGATATTTTATCAAAACTTTATTTCAAAGCATGGGATTTGTAGCACTGATTAGACACATGATAAACAAAATCATCTTCTTTTTTCACACAAATATTTTGGCAACCACATCGTCTCTTATATCTGCTGCCTCCCGTATTAGTTTTCTCCCTATGCACTTGTGCTTACTGTTGTTTTAGCATCGGCAGTCTGAGAAATAATGCACTTTTTCACATCGACTGAAACTTGTGTGTCTTCCTGATGCACAGAAGTAAGAGCAGTTCCTAGACCTTGTTCAAAAGCCATTTCTCTTTGCATTAAAAACGTAACTTTCCTGAAACAAAGACGTTTAATCATATTAAAGCATATTGTGTCTGTTTGCAATAAGTTTTATGTAATAATATATCAAAATTAACCTGTTTATCCAATATATAACACCTGTATGATATTGTACACCTTTAGTTTGAATTCTTTAAGGTAAAAAACATATACAGGGTGATTCATAAAGAAGTATACAGTTTCAACGCACTATAAAACAAGAACAATGTAAGATATCTTATGTTGCCTGTAACAGAATTGTAGATTAATGTTTCAAGTTTTTTTAGAGACAGTCACAGATGTTCTATGTGTGCACCCTTAGTCACACGACACACATCGAACCGGTAACCCATTTCCGCCCAAACGCGAGGTAAGATATCTGAATCAAGTGCAGTGATAGTGGCTGTGGTACGCTGTTTCAGCTCCGCTAGATCAACAGGAAGGGGAGGGGCGAATACCTTGTCCTTTACGTATCCCCACAGGAAAAAGTCACAAGGTGTTAAGTCAGGACTTCTGGGTGGCCATTGGGTCAGTGGCATGTTGTAGTCCGCAGCTCGTCCAATCCATCGGCGAGGAAGATGTTCATCGAGATAATCTCGCACGTCGCCTGACCAGTGTGGTGGTGCACCATCCAATTGGAGAATAAAGTTGTCACTGTCGTCCTGCAACTGTGGCATCAACCAAAGACTTAACACATCCAGAAAAGAGCCTCCCGTGACAGTTTTTTCGTGAAAAAGAAGGGGCCGTACACTTTCTTTTTGGACACAGCACAGAACACATTTACCTTAGGGGAATCTCGCACGTGTCGCACTGTAAATCTGTGATTTCCATTCCCCAAAAGCGAACATTGTGCTTGTTTGTTTACCTGACCACTCACGTGAAATGTAGTTTTATCGGTGAAAACTAAGTGATCGGCAAAATCGTCATTTTCAAAATGGTGCTGCATTTCAGCACAAAATTCAAAGCGCTTTGTCTTGTCAAGGTCAGTGAGATTTTGCAACATCTGCAGTTTGTATGGAATCATTTTCAGCTTCTTTCTCAAAATTCTCCAGACAGTGGGCTGTGAAATCTGCACTTCACGACTCACCCTCCGCGTTGATTTTCCCGGACTTTGTTGAATGGCGGTGCAAACACTATCGACGACTTCTTCCGATACACGCGGTCGTCCAGGACTTTTAAGTTTGCACAAACAGCCCGTAGTTTCAAATTTTTTATGCCAATCGTAGACAGATTTTCTGGTTGGAGTTTCTTTTCTGAATCGTGATCGAAACTGCCGTTGCACAACAATTACAGATTCTGTTTCGCCCAATAGAATAACGCAAAACGCCTTCTCCATTGCAGACACTGCCGTTTTGACTGACTAGTCACGTGACACGCGCGCTATCGCCTACGTCACTTCCCTCAGTAACGGGACACAAACTTTATGACTACATCTATCTAATGGTTCGCAGTTGTGGTCCGTGTCTTCAACTGTTACTGTTTTACAGCATCTGGAAACTATACTTCTTTATGAATCATCCCGTATTTTGACTCTAAATTCACTTCTCCACGGGTTTTAGGAGCCGAGATAGACTAAATACCGATTTTACGGCGCCCATTTGGGAAAATGACGTCTAGAAAAAAGCTCCAGAATATGGTGATGTCTCCCCAAGTTTTTCTGGTCGTCTCTTATGTGTATTAAGTGGTAGCCCTGGTTTGATTAGTCTGAACAAAAAAGTTTACGGGACTTCATTACAGGGCTTGGAGTACGACAGAAATCTTTTTAACAAGTCAAAGAGCGCTATACCTATCTCTAGCAACTTCTCGTCATATTAGTATCTTTCTCATCAATTGCAGAGTCAATGTGCTTAAGGAGTCAGTCATTTTCTTTGTTGAACAGTGTTTATCAGCAGTTTCAGCATAAGAAGGTTCGTCGTCATCTTCATTAAAGTGTTTCTTCAGTTCGAGGGGATCCTCATTAGGGAGCTCCGCTATTTGAAATCGAAGCCACTCATCGACATTGGCCTCATCTATGTCTTCAAATCTCTGGATTGTCATCGATGCCATGTCTTGGAATGAAAATATGAACCTCAGGGTCAAAGTCATGAAAGTCATTGTGTGTGGCATCAAGTTAAATCTTGTTCAAAGTTCTCATTGTGCAAGGCTGTAAACTTCTTCTGCCTGTGCAACTCCAATGCTGTTAATCGCCTCTTCGATGTTGAAGTTCTTTCACAGAAAGTTAATCTTCTTCATCGATATCGTTGAGCATCAGGAGATAGTAACTTTTGGAAACTGCAGTGACACCCTCATCCATATCTTGGTAATAAATGTGGCATGGCTATTCCAAGAAATTATTAGTCTGTAACTATTTGAATAATGGGGTTTACTTGAAAATCAATAGTTTTATTCACTAGTTGAATTTGTGTGCTGTACTTCTACCCTTCTTCAAGGCCTTGTAGATGTTGCCACTTATGAGACGAACTGCGACTTTTCAGATCCACTCAGTGCTGTACTCCTTTTTATTCACGCTATTTTCAGTCCTGCTAATTTGCTTTTGAAAACGTGCTGTTGGTCTATCAGTACTGCTACAGAGCCCTAAATCACTTTACATCCTGTATTTTGTATGTGTCTGTCCAAACCTGTTTTCTTTGTAATGTGTTTAATGCTGCAATTAAGAACATTACAGACGAATGAAAAAAAAAACATCAACGAGAAAGAAATTATCGCGGGAAGGAGGGGGGGGTCGAAAGGAAAAAAGACGTGAAAATAAAATCTAACGAAAGTGCTATCCATTTAAATGATCGACATATTTAATTCTTGTTCTTATAAATTTAATCCATATTACTACAATATTCTTTGCTGCGGAATTAAAACAAAATGTCTTCCAACATTTGGCTTTTTGGAATCTTTTTCCTTCTGCTTGGCTTATAGGCCTTATCTTTCACTAATTCCACTGCTTCTTGTTCGTAAATTGCAAAATCGCTTCTGACACACTGCATAAAACTTTCTAGTGAATCATATAGTGGCACAATTGCTGCCATGCTACAGCTACTGGACTGAAGTGCTTTGTTTACACAGCTCATCCTTTAAAGTACAGTTTCCCAAATAGCTGTTAAAAGAACTGTTTCAAGGGTATCAATTTTTAACAGTAAGCTTTTTGCTTCATGCCTTGTACTAGCAGCTTCACTTGCATCAACAGAAATAATTGTTAAAGCATCTCTAATGGAAAGGTAACCTTTTCGTAGGGTTTTTACAGCATCAGCATTTGCTGGCCATCTTGTACTAGACAGTGACTTGATGGTGAGTCCACCAAAAACTTTCAAAAGATTTGTGTGCAAAATCTCCCACCTATGTGTAGACACAGAAAAAAACTTGTAGAGGCTCTGAATAAAGCCAAAGAAAGATGTAGCTGAATTACAGCATTCTACTGCATTAACACCAACAAGATTTAGCGAATGTGCCGAACATGGCACATATTCAGCAAGAGGAAATTTTTCCTTTAATCGGGTTTGCAGCCCTGAATATTTTCCCGACATGTTACTCGCATTGTCGTATGATTGACCTCTGCAGTACTTAAGATCCAACCCTATTTCTGCAAACAAAGTGACAATTACATCATACAAATGTTTGGATTAAATGTAATAAAGAGTTCCACTTTCTGACCCTGTTTGTCAACATAGCGGATAATTACAGCTAGTTGATCCACATGACAAATGTCTGGAGTGGAATCCACTATTAGCCCAAAGTGTTTTGCTTCCTTGATCTCGGACAATATTTCCCGAAGGTCTTTTTCCGACATTACTTTAACTAATTCTTCTACTGTTGTTGAAGAAAGATAATATACATGGCCTTTTCCTTTATTACCATGGGCACTGAGGTGCTCAGCTAAGAAAGGGTCAAAGCTGCTCAGCAGTTCAAGAAGACCCAGAAAATTGCCATTGTGGACAGAGTATAAAGTTTCATTGTCACCACAAAAAAAAAGCATTCCTCTTTGCGAAATAAACTTGATCACTTCCACCACACGCAGTAGAAATTTCTTCCAATAACTGCATTCTCTACTGTATTGCTTCCACCACACGCAGTAGAAATTTCTTCCAATAACTGGATTCTCTACTGTATTGCTCCGCAATGTTGCTATCAATACGTGCTGCAGCTATTGATCGTTGGGACAATGCACATACGGATTGTATATGGATAGAAGAATTTTCATGTGTGGCAAGCCTTTCACAAATATTCTACCAATCTGAAAAACCGTCTTTACAAAGGGCTTGATCACTCAAGCTGAAAAGTTTGCACACGTAGCAAAACACAGAGCACTTGGCGAATAAATTAGCCAGTCCCTTCTTATAGATTCGGCATTTTTCTTAACTCGAAAAAATTGCTCATGGAGCATAATCGCCCTTTTTTCGCAATGAGACACCTTGAACTTTCGATTTGTTCAGGTTTATGATGAACAAAATATTCACGAAGGTTCTCATTTATGGGAGGCCACAATGCTGGATCATCCTAACTTACTGAGTTGTTGGTAGATTGCTGCAATCCTTATTATGCAAATCAAAAGAACTGGCAGCATCAGCACATGAACGGGGTGGGGGGCATCTGTACTGGGAAGAGTAAGAGATCTTCGAAATGTAGCATGGACGTGGTCATTTTCCACAACCAAAGAGCCAGAAAATCCAGATATTTTAGAGTGGTCTTCACTGGGACTGGGACTCAATAGTGCAGATGAATTTGAACACTCTGAAGGGGGGGGGGAGGCAAAGACTATTTGTGATTCACGTTTCTGTGAACTTAAAATTTCTCAATGGCCAAATTTGCTTTTTTTGTCTCAATAAGATTGTATTCTTCTTTCTCTTAGAAGCACCTACCTGGCAAGTACTTTCTCATCATAATTACTAAACAGCAGCTCAGACTAGAGACTACGAATTGCTGTTCAAATAACTAAAGGTATCAAATTAAAAAACAAATCCAGATACCAGATATCAAAAAGTTGATGAAGTTGAATACCAAAAAGGCGATGATACAGTCATGCAGTTGAATAAACGTGATTTTACTTTTATAAATTTCGACCACGTTAGTTTTTAGTAAACTCCGGTTGCGGTTAAACCACTGAGACTGTCAGTTACGTTGCCTTATATTTTCATGTGATCAACTGATAACGTCATTTCATACTTTTGATATGCGCTATTGTTTGTAGCCAGTGTGTTTCCGATTTTTTGCAAAATACCAGCTGTAAACATTAGCACGTGATTTTGATGTAGCTTCGGAGAAATCTTTGCTGTAGTTGCAGCATATTGTTGTTCCTTACTTTGTGATATACATTCTCGAAAAACCTAAAAAGTAAAAAATATAACAAAAAAAAAAAAAAAAGCTTGGGAAAAAAATACTGGGATTTTGGGGGCCTCTGAAATTTGGGGGCCCGTGGCTTACAGGCCTAGTCGGTAATCAGGGCCTGAATATAACGGTAGGTAAAATATAGTTATACATAAATGTATAAATATCATACAAAGATAAATATAAAAATGGATTTTCACATGCAAATTTACATGAACATTTTTCATTGGCTTCTCTTCCGTTGGATTTTATTTGCGTGGACCTTTCTTCCTTGTTTCCCCCCCCCCCTGGATTATTTTTCCGTGGATCTTCGTTCTTTGAATTTTTTTTATCCGATTTTTCTCTAATTCCGACTCAAGAGAGAGAGAGAAAGTAGTTTGTTATTCAGTACAGATTGCTATCGCCGAATTTTAAAAATGATTTCCTTCGGATATTATTATTATTGTTGTTTTCAGAAGGAAATCATACCATGCTAGTTTTGACCAATCGGAGATTAGCATGATTTCTTTTCTCTATGTGATTAACATAAATGTTGATCGGGTATAGCCATATTGTGTAGCTGCTGTGATGTGAAATTTTCAGCTACTGTAAAACTGAATTATTTTCATTCAAATTGTACTTAAACGTTCAGTTTCTCAGGGAAGTACCAAGCCTACCACTGGTAGACACCATAAATTTTCGAAGGCATTTTTTTTTATACCCTCCTGAAATCTCAACCCTGTGTTCCATGAGGAAGCCAAGGCCGTTCTTTTTGAAGGTCGTTCGTTGTCATACCCTGTGGGCGGGGCTCTGCTGCTGATCAGTGCTAGTGTGTACTCCTTGCTGGGAGGTAGTTCCTGCTTCAAATGATTATTACCTCCTGGCTGATCATCGGGAGTCTAACCTCCTCAGAGGCAGTGAATTACATGATTCTGCTACTAGGTAATTCTAATTGAGATGCATATCACAGGGAAGAAGTAATTTTTGACCTTCCTACAATACTTCCATTTTAATGAACCTTGTTGGTGAAGCGCATCTGTTCCTTTTTTCTTCTCTTTTTTTTTTTTTTTTTTTTTGAGAGAGAGAGAGAGAACTTGAAAATCGTTGCTTTTGATTTATCTAAAAAACAAACAAAAAACAAGTAACATCGCCGCATTGCATTCTCTTTTTATTTATTTTGATGTTTTTAATATGACAGCGGGATGTAAGGTCAGGTGATGCGTAACATCACAGCCTCTCCTTGACAAATGTCAACCCCGCCTTCTCGTGGTGCATCCTGTTCCCACTAAAGGGGCTCTGACGACCGCAAATAGCGGTATAACTATACCATCGGGATCAGAGGAAATGCTATCCCACACTCACCAACCCGCTTGGCCAGCGTGGTGAGTTATGGCCAAACACCTCCAAAATGACTCTACAACTTAAATCTTGGCCCTCAGTCTCCGGCAGCTGGAATGTACCTGGCCAAGGCAGCGGCCAGTGCGACATGAAGGCAGAGGGTGCTAAGAATCCCCGGAGGACCGGACTAGGCTGCCATTTGATGCTGACCTTGGCAACGTACAACGGACGCTCCCTATCTTCTGATTCAAGGCTTCTTGAATTGGAAGAGGAACTACAAAGGATCAAGTGGGACATCGTCGGGCTGAGTGAGGTAAGGAGAAAAGGAGAAGATCTCATTGAACTGAAAAGTGGACATCTCTTCTATTATCGTGGGACAGATACTGGCAGAACTAGTGGTGTTGGATTTATAATAAACAAGAAACTGAAGGATAAAGTGGTAGAAGTTGAAAGTTCCTCTGACAGAGCTGCACGACTCGTTATCCAACTATCGAGAAGATACCAGGCTCAGATTATTCAAACTTATGCACCCACCACAAGTCATCCTGAAGAAGAAATTGAAGAATTTTATGAGGAAATTCGTCATCTAAATAATAAAGGTAAGCAGCACTTGAAGATAATTATGGGAGATTTCAATGCAAAAATAGGGCACCGGCAACAGAATGAAACTTCAGTAGGTAAATTCGGTCACGGCAACAGAAACCAGCGTGGAAATACTCTCGTTGAGTTTGCAGAGGCAGAAGGATTTTTCATCTTGAATTCCTTTTTCAAGAAAAAGCCACACAGGAAATGGACATGGAGACATCCAATTGGGACGACAAGTGAAATTGATTTTATTATGTGTAACAAAAAATTCGTCATCGAAGACTGCAGTGTGCTAAACAAGTTCAACACAGGTAGTGACCATAGATTGGTGAGATGTAAGATGCACCTCAACACTAAACTGGAACGTGGCAAGCTCATAAGACAAACAAAATGTATTGACATAACCAACCTTAAAAAACACCATAATACTTTCAAGTTGGAACTGAAGAACAGATTCTCTGCTTTAGAAGGCCTAACATCGGAAGAAGTGGATATTTCTGAAGTTAACAGAAAAGTAACCAAAGCTCTTATGGAAACAGCAACAAAATTAGCTGGGTCTAAGAACAAGTTGCATGTAAACAAATTATCAGGAAAAACCAAAATGTTGATGCAAAAAAGAAGAGAGATGAGGACAACTAAAGAAGATGTGACTTCCAAAGTGGAATATATAGAGCTATGCAAGACAGCACGAAAAAGTATCACTGAAGACGTAAGGAAATTCAACTGTGAGCTAGTGAGGAAAGCAATTGAAAACAACCAAAGCCTAAAGATAGCAAAGGGACATCTCAGTAAGGGAAGAAAACAGATTATGGCTCTGAGAAAAGAAGATGGTTCTATAACAAGAAATAGAGGCGAAATTTTGACAAGAGTGAAAGATTTCTACTCCAAACTATATGAAAGGGATGATATATGCACTCCAGACATCATGAAAGGTACCAGAGTTCTTCCAGTCCTCCCAGCAGAAGTTGCTCATGCAATCAAGAACATGAAGCGGGGGAAAGCTCCAGGAGAAGATGGAATTACTATAGACATCATACAAGAAGCAAGTGGAGAAATTGAAACAGTACTCGCCCAAATTTTTACTCGATGCCTTAATGAAGGGAAGATTCCTGAGGATTGGAACAATGCTACAATGATCCTGCTACATAAAAAAGGTGACATTGAGGATCTCAGGAACTACAGACCTATCAGCCTCCTATCAGTGGTTTATAAAATCTTCACTAAAGTTCTTTCACACCGCTTGAAGGTAACACTGGACATGGCTCAACCGAGAGAACAAGCTGGATTCAGGAGTGGCTACAGCACAATAGATCATATCCACGTACTGAGAGAACTAATTGAAAGAGCGAGGGAATATGAACTTCCATTGTGCATGGCTTTTATCGATTATGAAAAAGCCTTTGATTCGGTGAAACCATCAGCAGTTACCACGGCTCTGAAATCCTGCGGTATTGAAGATGCATACATTAATATTATTAATAACATCTATGAAAATGCAAGTGCAAAGATTCGGCTGTTTGAAAATACAACACACATAAAAATTGGAAAGGGAGTGAGACAAGGTGACACCATATCTCCGAAGCTTTTTAATGCCACATTGGAAAATGTCTTTCAATCACTGAACTGGGAAAACAAAGGGATAAAGATTAATGGAGATTATCTAACCCACCTTCGTTTTGCTGATGACGTAGTCATTTTTGCAACTACCCCATCAGAGCTGCAGAGTATGATCCAGGAACTTGCTGACAAGAGTAAAGAAGTGGGATTAAAAATGAACTTTCAGAAGACAAAAGTGATGTTCAATGCTTTTACAAGAAATGAAGATTTATCGATTGATGGAGAAAAACTGGAGATAACAGATACGTACGTTTATCTTGGACAGCAGATATCAAGTGAGGGTCACATTGATGAAGAAATTAATCGGCGTACAAAACTTGCCTGGAGAGCTTTTGGAAGAAACAGCATAATTTTCAAGAGCAATATGCCATTATGTCTTAAAAGAAAAGTGTTTGATCAATGCATCCTTCCAGTGCTTACGTATGGTGCAGAGACGTGGACCTTAACTAAAAGAGACATACAAAGGCTGCAGACAACTCAAAGAAGCATGGAGAGGTGCATGCTTGGTATAACCAGGAGAGATAAGAAGAGGAACTCGTGGATCCGAAAAATGACGAGAGTGGAAGACATCATGATCAGAGTTAAATCCCTGAAATGGCAATGGGCTGGACATACTGCCAGAAGGACAGACCATAGATGGACAGCCGAGATTTTAGATTGGATTCCAAGGGACAGGAAAAGACCCAGAAAAAGACCACATGGGAGATGGGTGGATGAAATTCGTAAATATGCGGGAGTGACATGGAGGAGACTGGCACAAGACAGACCGTTGTGGAGGAAACTTGGGGAGACCTTCGTCCAGCAGTGGATTGATAATGGTTGACAATGATGATGATGAATATGACAGCTTCTAAAAAACCGTTTCCATGGGCCGGTTTCGGAAATTGCCTTTTTCTTTTCTTTTTTTTTTTTTCTTTTTTTTCTTCTTCACTGTATCACTCCGGAGTTTTTCGGAAGTTATAATAAATACAAGATTTGTATATTCATAATGCGTCCACACATTTTGCAATAAAATAATGAGGTATACTGCAATTTCCGCAGATACATTTTACGCATGAAATGTTAAAGTAGAATACAAATGTAGTGAGTAAATAAATATTTGCATTTTGTTACATCGATGTCCAATTTTCCTTCTTTTTTCGGAGCATTTTGGCGTGGACTAGAGACCTGCACGGGCCTGAAATTTTTGGCCCAACCCGACCCGATAACAACCGGCTAAGAGTTTGGTTCGGCTTGGCCCATCGCGGCCCTAAAACTCTAAGTCCTTTGTCCCACCCGACCAAGCCCGAAACCACTCTAGAACTAAACCCGGCTCTGACCCGAGCCGGAAGAAATAGTGTTGCAAAGCCCGTTTTATTTTTAACCGCCGTTTTTTAATTGTAATTTCAACGGCTATGCTTATGTGGCCATAGAAGCATTCACCAGGGAGAAGTAGATAATCATTATTCTAACAAAATTATTATTATTATTATTATTCTGCTGAGCGCAGCAACAGTTGTTTTTTTATTTTTTTGGTTTGGTACAACTCCCGGAGCACCATGTGAAAGAAGAAAGGAACGCAGGTTGCTGCTCAATCGAGTGACAAAGTCCCTTTTTAGCAAGTCTTCTGTTAAAAAGATCATGCATATGTTCTCGGCTTGTCCGTCCCTCCGTCCGTGTGTGGACACCATATCTCTTCAACTAATAGTCCGACTTAAAAAATGCTTTTTGCATTGAAAAGCTTAAAATATGTGAATGATGATCCTTGTCTTGGTTTTTTCGATACAAAGCTTCGCCGCTAGAGGATGTAAATGCAGATGATATTGAATTCAAAATACATTTTATTGCATATATTTGCTTCTGGATATCTGATTGAAAAAATTATTTCTTTCATTTCATGCCTTTTTGTAACAAAGACTTATTTTGGACACAGTTCCTTTTTCAGGTAATGCACAGACCTTCCGCTAGGAGGCTTAAAGGTAAATTCCGTTTTCCCGATATCTCTGCTTCTAAAAGTCCAATTTGAAAAATTCTTCCGGCATCGGAAGCAGTTCCTCGTGGAAAATGTGTTGCATGTAATTTCTAATTTTTCGTAAAGAATGGTTTGGCCACCAGAGGGCGTAAGTGTTTATTTCAGCTTCTAATAAATTTGCAGAAAAATTTGATCTTCTGAAAACTCGATTGAAAAAAATTTTCGTGGAGCCATACAGCTCACCTCGAAAAACGTTTTCAGAATACCTCCTGTTAAAATAGCTCACAGTTTTCCCACCAGAGGACGTACATGTATATCTCCTTTTTGTCGATATTTCTGCTTCTAAGAATCCAATGTGAAAAATTCCTTTGTTGAAGAGCGTTTCCGGTGCGAAATGTTTCTCACATAGTTTTAAAATTTTCAAGTAATACATAGATTTTCCGCTAGGGGCAGTAAACGTAAATTGCGTTTCCCCCGGTATCTAAGCTCCTAATACTCCGATTTGAAAAAATATTTCTGCATCGGATACAGCTCTTGGTGGGAAATGTTTTACATATAATTTCTAATTTTTGATAAATAATGGTTTGGCCACCAGGCCGCGGAAGTGTTTACTTCTGCTTCTATTTGCAACAAAACCTAAGCTTCTGAAAACTCGATTGAAAAAAATTATTTCGTGGACTGATACAGCTCATCCCGAATAACCTTTTGAGAATACCTCTTGCTTAATATAGTGCATAGTTTTACCACCAGGGGCGTAGACATATATCATATTTTTCTCAATGTCTCTGCTTCTATATAAGAATCCGATTTGAAAAGTTCTTTGTTGAAGAGCGTTTCATGTGCGAAACATTTATCATATAGTTTCAAAATTTTCAAGCAATGCATAAATTTTCCGCTAGGGGCGTAAAGGTAAAATGCGTTTTCCCTTATATCTCTACTTCAAAAACTTCGATTTGAAATTTTTTTCCTGCAGCCGATACAGCTCCTAATGAAAAATATTTTGCATATAATTTGTAATTTTTGATAAAGAATGGTTTGGCCACCAGGGGGCGTAAGTGTTTATTTCTGCTTCTGATATATTTGGAGCAAAACCTTAGCTTCTGAAAACTCGATTAAACAAGAAAGATAACACCAAATTTTCGGATATTATGAGCACGTCTTTTGAATCCGTTCTGAAGCGAATTAAATTTATCAAAGGAACCAATTTGGAAAATAATCAACTGGTTCCAACAATCGATAAAGTATCTAGAAATAGAAACATCTGCTTAGTTCCACCAGCGGCTAAAAAGCATGTTACGAAAACTGACAAACGGCGAACAAAAAGTTTCACATACTACAAGGAAGGTACCGGAGACAAAGAGATTTTTATACCGAACTATTAAAAAGAGAAATATTGAAGGAGACATGATATAAGTATACGTCTGCTAGTGTAAAAATTTTGCATAACGGAAAAGTTGAAAATAGGCAAAAAATATCCGTCATGGAAAAAGCTTTGCTAAGGGAAAAAGCAACTTTTCGAATACGTCCCCCGGGAGCAGAGATGCCGAAAAAGAAAAAAAAAGAAGAAGAAAGGTTTCGACCTTTACGCAGCTAGCAGGAAATCTTTGCGTTATTTAAAGAGGATTATGTGCCACATCGTTGTTGTAGCGAATGTCATACAGTAAAGAAGAAATTTCCCAATAGCGGTTTTAGAAACGGCGATACAGCTGCAAACTGAAGTTCACAAACACCACCTACCGACAGAACTGGGAACTACAAAATTCCTCATATATTAGCTTAAAGTGTTCTACAAGGGAAATGGCATCCGGTGTTGAAGGAATTTTTTTAATCGTACATGTAAAAGCAGTGTATACTATTTTGGAAAGAAAATACACCCACGGAGTTTGCACGCACAATTAGTGGTATCTGACAGAAGAAAGGAGTTTTTCAATTGCATCATTAGTCCCGCAGATATTGCTGTAAACGGAAACGCAAACTTACGCCCTTTGTTGGCAGACTTGTGCGCTAAGAAAAGTTTGGAATTATATGAGAAACATTTCCCCACGGAAACACTCTCCAACAAACAAATAATTTTTCAAATCGGACTCTTAGAAGCAGAGATATGGGCAAAAATAAGATATGACTTTACGCCTCCTGGTGGAAATACCACACTGAGAAAAACGTTTTGTTAATTTAACAAAAATTTTGGTCGATATACAGTCAACAAATTTTTTGTTGAATTTACAAAATTATTGGTGATTTAACAAAATTTATTGTTATCACGACAAAACGTTTTGTTCATTTAACAAAATGATTAGGTTAATTTTTGGGAATTTGTTTGATCCAAACAAAACATTTTGTCTGATAACAATATGTTTTGTTGGATCAAACAAATTTCCAAAAATCGACCTAATCATTTTGTTAAATGAACAAAACGTTTTGTCGTGATAACAAAAAGTTTTGTTAAATCAACAATAATTTTGCAAATTCAACAAAAAAGTTTTTTGACTGTATATCGACAAAAAAATGTGTTGAATTAACAAAACGTTTCTCCCAGTGCATGCATTATTTTAAAAAGAAAGTATTGTCAAAAGTTTTTACGATGTGAGTGGTATCGGTCCACGAAAGATTTTTTTCATTCGAGTTTTCAGGAGCTCAGATTTTGCTGCAAATACATCAGACGCAGAAATTAACACTTACGCTCCCTGGTGGTCAAACCATTCTTTATCAAATATTGAAAATTATATGCAAAGTATTTCCTATCAGGAACTGTATCCGGTACAGGAAGAATTTTTCAAATTGGAGTTTTAGAAGCAGAGATATCGAGGAAAACGCAATTTACCTTGACGCCCTTAAGCGGAAAGTCTATGCATTACTTGAAAATTTTGAAATTATATGAGAAACAGTTTACACCGGAAACGCTATCTAACGAAAAAAGAATTTTTCAAATCCGACTTTTAGAAGCAGAAATATTGACAGAAATAAGATACACGTCTGCGCCCTTGGTGGATAAACCATTATTTTAAGAAGAAAATATTCTCAAATGTTTATCGGCATGAGCGGTATCGATCAGAATTTTTTCAAACGAACTTTTAGAAGCTCGGGATTTTGCTGCAAATACCTACGAAGCAGAAACTAACGCTTACGCCCCCTGGTGGTCAAACCATATTTTACAAAAAAAATTAGAAATATAATCAAAACTTTTCCCACCAGGAGCTGTATCCGATGCAGAAAGAATTTTTCAGATCGGAGCTTTAGAAACAGAGATACCGGGGAAAGCTCGATTTACCTATACTCCCGCTAGCGGAAAGTCAATGAAATTACTTGAAAATTTTGAAATTATATGAAAAACATGTCGCACTGAAAAAACTATCCAACAAAGAAGAAATTTTTCATATCGAACCATTAGAAGCAAAGATATTGACAAAAATAAGATATACATCTACGCCCCCTGGCGGAGAAACCATACGTTATTTTAAGAAGAAAATATTTCGAAAAGGTTTATTGACGTGAGTAGTATCGGTCCACGAAAGAATTTTTCCAATCGAGATTTTAGAAACTCAGATTTTTCTGCAAATACATCAGAAGCAGAAATCAACTCTTACGCCCCCTGGTGGCCAAACCGTTTTATAGCAAAAATTTGAATTTATATGGAAAATATTTCCCATCAGGAGCTGTATCCGCTGCACAAAAAAAATTTCAAATCGAAGCTTTGGTAGCAGAGATATCGTGGGGAAACGCAATTTATTTTTATGCCCCCTAGCGAAGAATCTATGCGTAACTTGAAAAAGTGACTATACCTAAAATAGTCTTCGACACGAATTGAATTAAATGGTAAAATAATTTTGTAAATTGGATGTTGAGAAGCACATATATAGAATAAAATGTATTTTGAATTCGATATAATCTGCATTTGCGCCTCCTAGCGGCGAAATTGTGCATCGTAAAAAAAAAACGAAATAAAGGATCGTCATTCGCACATTTCAAGCTTCCTAATGCAAAAAGAATTTTTCAAATCGGACTATTAGTTGCAGAGGTATCGTGTCTACAGACGGACAGACAAACCGATAACATAGGCACGGTCTTTTTTTACAAAAGACGTGCTTTAATCTGTTTTTCTCAATATCTTTGATTCTACATGTGCGCTCTAAAAAATTATTTCAATACCAGCTGCAATTTACCTTGTAGAACACTTCAGGTCAATATGTGAGGAGTTGTACAGTTCACAGTTTTGTCGCTGGGTGGTGATTGTGTACTTCTGTTTGCAGCTATATCTCCGCTTCTAAAAACCCTACTGAGAAATTTGTTCTTTACTGTATGCCATTCGCTACAATAGAGATGTGGAGCATTATCCTCTTTAAATAATGCACAGAGTATCCTTTAGGGGCGTAAAGGTCGCAACTTTTTTTCTCCCTATCTCTGTTTCCGGGAGACATATTTGAAAAGTTATAACTTATTTTTCCTTAGCATAGCTTTTCCCATGAAGAATATTTTTCGCCTATTTTCAACTTTTCCATTATGCAAAAATCTTCCTCTAGAAGGCGTAGAGATATGTCATGTTTCCTTCTGCATATCTATTTCTTCTTTTAACTGTTCGATTTGAAAATCTCTTTATATCTCTGTTACCTTCCTTTTGCTATAAGAAAGTTTTTGTGCGACATTTGTTAATTTTCGTACCATGCTTATTAGCCGCTGGTGGAAGTAAGTAACTGTTTCTGTTTCTGGATGTTTTATCCATTGTAGAAACCGATTGCCTAACCAGTTCCATTGACTTTGAATAACTTTGATAAATTTAATTCGCGTGAGAAAGGATTCAAAAGATGTGCTGATTACAACCGAAAATTCGGTGTCATCTTCCTTGTTTATCTTGATGCTCAGCACATATTAATGTAATAATTCAGTCTGAGTAGCTATATACGTCATTATAAAATTAGAATTTACCGTAATGATGTATGAATTCATGAGATACGAACTGTATCAAAGTAAAATATGGAACTACCCTCTTGTTAAATAGAACAAATTGCATGTGAAATTAATGTGACAACGTCGCTGCGTGACTTAGCTTATTGATATTCTGCTGCAGTAGCTCGATAATTACAAATAGGTCCCGGTTTTAGATCAAGTATATTTATTCTCTTATTTTCTCCCCTTTAGCCGTCACAGTCGCTCAAGGGTACATTAATATCGTTACCCTAGTGTTCTCTAAAATCGCTTTTCGTGGCACAGATGACCTATTTATGGCACAAATTTATCGTGGATTCAGGAAGAGGCTTTTTGTTTTTTAAAATTGGTTTTTGATTTTTTCTGTTCCGTTAATCTGGTGTTACTTTGTTTTAAAAAATTTTGTTTTTTAAAACTGGTTTTTGATTTTTTCTGTTCCGTTAATCTGGTGTTACTTTGTTTTAAAAAAAAGGCTGCCTTCTTAGAAAAACTTAGCGAAAGATTATTTTTATCCTGGCTTCTATAGACAAAAGTAACGTATTTAACCTTTAACTGACCTACATGGATTTTGAGTTTTAACCCTTAACTGACATAATTTGGAGGTTGTCGCAAAACAGATTGAATCTAAATATTCTGAACAGAAGCCTGAGGACGAAACTAATGACATATCATGTGAATCGGCCTCTATAAATAAGTAAATATTAAAGTAAAATTGTGCAGTCACATTACTGGTGTGCTGATATCCTCCACTCTTGGAGCCCTGTGAGAAAGCAAGTTTGACTAAATGCATGAGAAGAATTGGAAGTTTTAACAGATCGACTGAGGAACAAAGTAACGAAATCTAGATATCGGATTCTACCGAAGGTCACGATTCTACTGTCTTGAATTCGCAGTATCTTGACTAGACGGGTGCTGTACCAAGCAGTCCCCAACCATATAGGAGGGGAAATGAGACTGATTCCCGGGGCCCGGGCTCCTATGAGGCCAGCGATCCGGCAAGGCAGGACAAATGTCAGTTTAAATGATAAAAATATGTGGGTGTAAAATGAAAAATCAAAAGCCAGCAGTGGTTTAAGCGATGGTTTCTGATCATTCGTCTGAGATCGGTCCGGGTTCGTATCCCGGTGAGGCATGGATGTTGTGTTTGTCTTACGGCGCTCCCTTCCATGGAACCAATCGCCCTAAATTAGGGACGGGCGGCTGCTGAGTTGCTCACGGTTGTCTTTAAACCACAAATGAAAAAAAAAACTTTAGTGTGTTGTGAAATTTAGGTGAAACAGTATACTCGCCGCACAAAGTTTTTACCCGCTGGGAATAAATGCAAAAGGTACCGCACTGAAGAAAAAGAAACCAAATCATTAAATGTTCTTTAAAAAAAAAATCTCGTCCAACCTCTTTCCCGCAGCTCTACACGCATCCTATTTAAGAAATGTATGTGTAGGGAAAGCTTAAAGCACTAAAAAAAAGTTTTCGACCAATAATGTTTGCATATCAATATTCTTCCCGACATTTCAATAAAACTCGGATTTTGTCAAAACATATTAGTTTTATTTGCAATACGAATAACCCAGAATAGGAAAGAGGAGCGCTCCTGTAACTTTAATTATTTTACTGCCATAATCATCATCATCATCATCTTTGTCAACCATTATCAATCCACTGCTGGACGAAGGTCTCCCCAAGTTTCCTCCACAACGGTCTGTCTTGTGCCAGTCTCCTCCATGTCACTCCCGCATACATGTGGTCTTCTTCTGGGTCTTTTCCTGTCCCTTGGAATCCAATCTAAAATTTCGGCTGTCCATCGATGGTCTGTTCTTCTGGCAGTATGTCCAGCCCATTGCCATTTCAGGGATTTAACGCTGATCATGATGTCTTCCACTCTCGTCATTTTTCGGATCCACGTGTTCCTCTTCTTATCTCTCCTGGTTACACCAAGTATGCACCTCTCCATGCTGCTTTGAGTTGTCTGCAGCCTTTGTATGTCTCTTTTAGCTAAGGTCCACGTCTCTGCACCATACGTAAGCACTGGAAGGATGCATTGCTCAAACACTTTTCTTTTAAGACATAATGGCATATTGCTCTTGAAAATTATGCTGTTTCTTCCATAATATGATACGTATATTTCCAGTTATTCTGTAATGTGCTGTAATTGCCCACATTTGAAAACCTTCTAAACCCATAGGAATTTAGGATTCTCTCATAGAAGTCTTGGATTTCTTTCCATGAGTTACGCATTTCTCAAAATACTCATCTTACGTATATCTTTTTTCTTTGATACGTTTTAGTAACAAACACATTTATCGTGAAGGAAGTAACAGAAACTGTAAATAAAAAAATAAATCCCTAAAATTAAACTTATATATATCGAACATAGTAAACCAGGACGACAATCGAAGTTAACAGTAACATTTATGTAGGAATGCAATGGGGATTTTCGCATAATTTCGAAATTTGGACATTTTTCTGTGGATGCCTTTAACATAGGCATTTTTTCAGTGATGCGAAAAAGGTATATGGCAAAGAGCCTGTAAATGAACATTCGTTTGGTTTTTTTACCAATAACAATATTTCTTCTGAAAAAATTTTACAGCTTGTGAGCAGTTGACATTTCTTTTGAGAAAAAAATCAAGCAGCTAAGTGAGGATCGCTTTATGCTGGAAGGTTCTGAAAAGGGTTACTGGCATTTACTGCAAAAACTCTCTCTCTCTCTCTCTCTTTCCTTGTGTGTGGTATCGGAACAGACATTCTCATCACGTTTGAACTTTGCATGCTCTTGTATAAAACCTTTTTGAACTGATCTACCGTTAACTTTTTTATTTGTTCTTCTTTTAGCTCGTGCGTGGAAGGGTTTAGATTTTTTGCTGCCGCTCATATACGCAGCTTAGAAGGAATAATTAACAGCTTATACTCTGATTGTATAAATTTAATTTACTGCATACTAATGAAATATGCCATAAGCAGGGATAAGCTTGTGAAAATATAAAACTTAGAGTCGGGGGGAAATATATGTATATACACGGCCGAGTCACATTATTGTGACCACCATCTAATATCCTGAGTAACCGCCGTGTGCATCGCCGACAGCAGCTATATAGACTGGCTGGGAGTGACTCAGTAAGGTGCTGGAAGGTGTTGACAGTCATGTGGAGCCATGCTGACTGCAGTGCATTTGACAGCAGCTGGACGGTGTGTGGTGGAGGATCCATAGAGCGAACAACACGATCGAGGTGGTCCCACAGATACTCAATTGGGTTTAAGTCTGGGGAATTAGGGGGCTAGTGAAGTTCTTTGAAGTCTTCATCTTGCTTTTCCAACCACTCTCGGACATTTCTAGCCCTGTGACACGTCGCATTGTTGTGCTGGAAGATCCCGTCCGCCCCAGGGAAGACAATCAGCATGTATGGGTGTATTTGATATGCAAGGATGGTCTCATAACGAATTCGGTCCATAGTGTCTTCCACAGGTATGAGAAGATCCAGAGAACGCCACGAAAACGTTTCCCGGACCATAACGCTGCCCCCCCCAGCTTGTGTTCTGCTAGCAGTGGTTGGAAAGTGTTTGTTCTCCGATGTTTCTCGCCTTATACGCCAATGTCCATTCGTTCGATGAAGCAGAAAACGTGACTCATCGGAGAAGGCAATCCTTTGCCAATCAGCGGAGGTCCAATTCCGATACTGCCGTGCATATGTAAGCCTTTTCTGCCGATGCACCTTCGTTAGCATAGATGCAGTGACCATCCGTTTGCATCGGAGTACCATACACAGCAGGGTTCGCTGAACTGCCGTTTTAGACGTACTTCCGGTAGCCCCTTGGTTTATTTGGCCAGTGAGTTGTTCCCCTCTAGCGTGTCGATCGGCCCTCACGCAGCTTAGAAGCCAACGTTCAACTCTCACATAAATGGCACGTGGTGCTCCGCAGTTTCCACGTCGCATATTCGCAATGGGGCAATTTCTCCAATTACGATACGCTTTAACCACAGCAGCACGGAACAGTTCACAAACTGCGCTGTTTCAGAAATACTGCCACCCTTGCCCCGAAAACCGATAATCATCCCTTTCTGCAAATATGATAAATCGCTCCTTTTATCCATGACAGCAACGAGTGATATGTTTTCAGAATGCATACAGCACACCTTATATACCCTCGAAGCCTGCTCACGACACGTGCCTTCTTTCAGTGTGTATGCGTTGTTGACGTCAAAAGTAGGAGGTGGTCACAATAATGAGACTCCACTGTGTATATAACCCAGAAAAAAATGTTCGCCGCAATGCTTTTAGCCCCCTCTGCTACATGATATCCACATTGTTCCCCTCCATGATCATAACTGTGAAAAATATATCTTAATCTTTTATTTGTTTTTTTTTTTTTTTTTGCTTGCATGAAACCCCAGTGAAGCGGGAGCCATCAGTATATAATTCTTCCTTTGTTTTCATTACAAAGAGAAAAACAATCGTAGTAGGGAAATTATCAATATTTCAAGATATGGATGAGTGCCCGCTCATGTGCTGATACTGAAGCCCATAAATTGATGGTTGGGCGCTGGTAGTAAGACTGGATTAACGGAATATTTTTGCACCAGTGATTATTATTTATTTCGACGACAGAGTGCAGTTGCTGGTTGCCGTCTACACCAGCGGTTGCTCTGGCTATTTTAGTTTTCTCCGACCCATTGCCAAATTCAATTTTTTTCGCCTGAGTGTTATAATACTACAAAAAAGGTAATCGCCAATATTTTCTCCAAATCCGAAACGATTTTTTCTCAAACTGCGAAGAATGCGATCGGCAGCGCAACTCCTGGTCCACGCTTATCGTGATTCAACAAAGCTAGCTTATTCCCATGAATTGTAGGCGCCAGTTCTGTAAAAATTTAAAAGGGTTTTTTTTTATCGTATTCCAGACATACCTTTGCTTTACCGAGACTTCCGCTGCAGAAGCTCTTATCGGTAAAAGGAGCAGTACCGAACTCAATTCCTCTGTCGATGCCACGATGGTTCTTCCCATTTATTTCTCTTCCGATCGCGGCTGTTGTTGTATTGGTCACCCAGGAATTTTTTTCTTCCCTTGAAAGGGTGATATTTAGACGAGTCTCTTAAAAAATCACGTGACTTTTTTTTGCTGCCTGTTATATGTTCGTTTATTCACCGTGCTGCTGTAAAAATGAGTAAGTATTGTCGAACTAACGGAAGTAAGGTCAAAGGTGCATCAGCTGAGTGAGAAAAGATGGGGGAAAAGAAAAGAATCGAAAAAAAAAAAAGAAAAAGATTCGAAAGCTATCTACATTTTTATCTGATTTTGTAAAAAAAGCTGTTGGAAGAGATCTGAATATCATAAATTTGAAGGTAATGTGGATATCACTGACCAAGACGATGACAGTTTAAATGGGGTTCGTGAATACCCCATTACAAACCCGAATAATGTGGAGGTTGAAATCGCTATTACTTTTTGTCTCAATGATCAACGAAATGTAACATTTGACCCAGTTTTATTGACTCTATAGATCGTTGACATTAATCCAATAAAAAATACCTCCCTGGTATTCCGGAACCTGGTGGGAGGGGGGAGATTGTGAACTTCGTGTCTCTCCAAAAAAAAACTGTTGAGAAAAAAATGCTGTACAAAATTTTTTCAGTCTCCGGTTTAACTTGAGAAATGGCAACTTGCAACTATTGAGTTTTTGAAACTACTAAATTCCCCCGCTCGTTCACAGTTCTTCCCCCAGCAGAATTTTTGCGATCTGGTATAGTCAATTGATACTATAGAGATCCTTAAAAGCAGATGCTTTTCTTATGGAGGTCCAAAAAAGCATACTTTTTCTCTTAATGATGATGACGATTTAAAAAAAATTATGATTGACAAAAAATGTCCCGGAAAATGTTGATGTGCTATTCGCAGGCATTGAATATGGCCTATTGCGAAACTTGCTGCCTTTTTGCGCATATAAACCAATTCTGCAACCCACAGTGGGCAGGAAATGCGAATGATTAGCAAGAGTTATCAAAAGGAAAAACATAAAGCCCATGAAGTTTTATATTGCCATTTGCAAATGTATGTAAAACAGCACATGCTTTACGCGGGGATAAAATGATTTACCAATAATAGTCCACCATATTCTGTTAGATCCTGATTTAAGGAAGTAAATTAATTTCTGGAAAGACCTTAAAAAACAGAGGGGAGGGTGCTAGTGTGACCTTTCTTTTGGCATCATCGGATCTAGCTTTTAGGAAACACAGTGAACAACTTGGTGAGCCACATAGTGGACATTTTTTAGGTGTACTGTTCACAAAAACGGCGTGCAACGTTGCAGAAATTATTCAGTGAGAGTGTAGGCAATAAAACGATTACTTATTTGATTCCTAGAATACAGAATGAATTAATTAGTTCACATATTGGCATCCAAAGCCGAAAGCAATTTTTTTCAAAAATTAAAAGATTCGATTTATTATGTTATATTTGACACAACTGAAAATATTTCAGTGTAACATCAGCACTGGCAGATGTTCTATTACGTTGTATTAAGCAGAGGTGTAAGTAGATCAACTATGTAAAATAAAAATAAAATAGCTGTTTGATTTGTGCGCGTTACTGAGAAAAGTTCCGAAAGTCTGGAAACTGAAATAACAAGAGCTGGTGAAAGTAGAACGTTCTTGTCCAAGACACCACTTACATAAACAGGTATCTTGGTCAAGGATGCGATGAAGCCGCTGTAATGAGTGGTATTTCTTCAGGAGTCCTAAACCGAATTGAGAAAAGTGAAGAGAACGTGATTTATATTCATCATGCTCCTCACAATGTTAAATATGAGAAGCATAATGAATATTATCGCGGTGCTGCTAAGATATTGGTTAGGTTAAGTTTCTTTGGAAATAGAGAAATTTACTCAAAAAAATGTTAATAGAGCGAACAAATAATTTAGGAACTTGCAGCAAAAGAGGGCAGCTCCCTTTTCGACATTTTGTGGGAAATAAGAAAAAGCTATTTATTAAAAAATACGATTTAACTGAGGTTAGGAAAAAATTCCCCACTGTAAAGATAACATTATCTCTAATAAATGCATGTATTTTCTGAATGTTTCGTCCCTAAAATGAATCTATACATAGTATAAAATAAAGCGTGTATCTGTTTGTTCGGGCTAATCTCGATAATCGCTGGACGTATTTTGATGCGGTTTTCACCATTCCATAGAGCATTTGTCGAGGAAGGTTTAGGTGTATGAAACATTAATCTATGACAAAAGGGAGCCGAGCAGTAACGATTTTAGTGACAAGTCAAAGAAAAAACCGTCGTTCGTATTCTTTCGTGGCTTCCACTGCCTATGAGGATGCAGCAGATACGTGACTTTCTTCATGGCAACGAGCCTTAGTAACGTATTACGTAAGTGAAGGACAACCAGTCCCCGTTGAAATGATGGTGTCTTACTTCGAAAGTTTAACTTTCGAGTACAAAATGCGGTATTTGGAAAAAATTAATGAGATTGGAGTAAAAGATCCCTATGTGCTGAATGTGAGTATCTTCGAAGGTGACGCGAACAGTTTTCCAGAAGTGCAAATAGCAAATATTTTGTATTACTTCGTCTTTGGTCGAAGCGCCATTACCAAACAACAGTTAGAGGCATTAGAACCATATAAAATTCTCTAAGCGTATAACAATTTCTCATCGGGCATATTCTTTTACATGGTAATTTAGTGAGATCACTAATTAGTGAGCAATTAGTAACTCCTCAGTAAAGAGTGTTTTTCTATGTTCTGGGAAGCGATATAAGTGAAAGTTTGTAGGTTTGTTTGTTTGTTCGCCATACAAATCTACAGTTTTCAACTTAGAACCACCAGATTTCGTATACTGTCTCATGGTATTCTTTCTAACTTAGACCGTAGAAGGGTTTTGGAAGGGATTGGAGCCGGGGGAGGGGAGTCAAGCCCCCCTACATTGTTTTCGTTATTTTAGTTAAAATTTCTACAGTTTTCAATTTAGAACCACCAAATTTGGTATACTATCTCATGGTTTTGGGAAGGGGTCGGAGCCCGGGGGGGGGCAAAAGGCTCCTATACAAAATTTTCGTAAAAAGTTCTACAGTTTTCAATTTACAACTACCAAATTTGGTATTTTATCTCATGACACTCGTGACGTAGACCGTAGACAGGTTTTGGAAGGGGTCGGTGCCGGAAGGGGGTCAAGGGGTCCCCCATACAAAATTTTCGTAAAAAGTTCTACAGTTTTCAATTTAGAACAACCAAATTTGGTATTTATCTCATGGTACTCTAACTTAGACCTTACAAGGTTTTTGGAAGGGGTCAAAGGGCGCCCATACAAAATTTTCGTAAAAAGTTCTGCAATTTTCAATTCACAACCACCATATTTGGCATAGTATCTCATAATACTCTGACTTAGACCGTAGACAGTTTTCGGAAGGGGCCAGAGGGTCAAGCCACCCCCCCCCCATACACAATTTTCGAAAAAGTTCTACAGTTTTCAATTTAAAACCTTCAAATTTGGTATAAAAAAAATTCTACAGTTTTCAATTTTGAATCACCAAATTAGGTATTAACGGAAAAATTACAGGAATATATTTTTCATTCATAAAATTTCACCCGCTGAACTTGGGGATTCCACGAATATTTAACTGGGAAATACCGGGTACCCTGCTAGTAAAGGATAAATATAACAAAATTGGAGCTGCCCCCTTTTTGCACCAAATGTCATAAATTTCATTAAATTTCGCATTTAGTAAAGGATAGAAAAACTAAATAATGTTAATAAAATGTGTTTAATGACTATTAAACAACATTACAAATCTCTTTGGTAATAAACAAATAAAATATTACAATTTTATTCATCGGCCTGCATCGTACTTGCACTAAACGGTGATGGGGACAGGTCACAAAATATTAATATCTCACCCATTTATTATCGCGTCTGCCTGATTCTTGCACCAATCGATCTGGCATACTTTTCTTAGATTAGTAAACATGTTAAGTAAAAATCAACCAAAAATGGAGCTGCCCCCTTTTGCTGCAAACTCCTCAATTCTGTTTTTTTTAAAGCTGTTTCGAATTTGGTCGTAATTAAGGTATGACGCTCTTTTTGGATTTCGTTCAATATGAAAGCATGAATGCGAATCTTTCATATTGCACTGTAATTCTGCCCAAAATTTAAAGAAAATTAATTCAGTGTCGAAGATTCTTCAGTTCCCTAAATGCAAATTTATATAATGTAGCAAATAAAGTAGATGGAGCTGAAAACACAGGTAAAAAAGCTATTGGGTTACATTAAAAAAAAATGGAATGAGCCGTTAAAAGCTGTGTATAATACATGAGGAACTAAATGTCAGTTTGAAGGGGAAGAAAAGGAAAAGCAAATTCTCCCTGAAACGTGTTTTTCACGAGTTCAGTAAGATCAGCTGCTTAAAAACTTGGAGTAATGATCTCATGTATTTTACGTGTAATGATCGTTTTAAATCTTTACAACCGATTCATTAGCAACAATGATGTAATTAGCAAATTTGTATTCACTGGAATCTTTTTGAAAAAATAATGATCAGCCCTATACTTTTCAGAACAGTGTTCTGACTACATCTCCTGTGAATGTGTTCAACGATTGCACTTAAAATGCGAAAAATTCACCAAAAATTAGATTGGAAATAAAAAATAGTTGTTTGCTGGATTTTAATGGCGTAAGAATATTGGACGACAAAAGAACTCCAAGAAATGGAAGATGGGACAATCAAAAACTTCGTGGAGCTTTCGATAATGAAAAATTATTATGTACTGTTGCCCAATATTCCAGGTGATTCATTAACGTTAAAAGAGATTTCGAAAAAAAAACATACACTGGTAGTGTTGTGTAGCTCATCGACTTTTCGGTACTACTGAACTTAAGGAATTCGCCCGTCCCTAATTTGGGGCTGCTGTTTCCAGCGAAGGGGGAGAGACAGGAGCACCAACCGTTCCTCCCGGGGGACTTGGCCCGGCCCCAACTCGAACGGCCATGAACTTGCGCCTCTGACCGCTCGGCCACCGTGGCGACGCCAAGCCCTTTTGCATCACCCGTAAAGTGTAACACTCTTTGACATTTCTTTGTTTCCCTGATAACAAGGTGTGAGCGTAACATTTTATCTCAAATCTTTCTGATAATTTTTAAATATTTTAACACTCTTTGACATTTCTTTGTTTCCCTGATAACAAGGTGTGAGCGTAACATTTTATCTCAAATCTTTCTGATAATTTTTAAATATTTAGTTTTCCTGGTTTCTTTAATATCAATATGTAGAACTCTCTTTAGGGGAATTTTGATGATATAAAAAAACACAATAAAAAGTTGAGCCACTGTCTGTAAAATGAAGCCCGCTGTTTCTTCATTTTACTTGGTAAGTAGTTTATTTTTGAAAACCGTTTATTCGGTTTAAGTAAAAAGATGGAGTTTGAGGTATTGCATCAGATCTCAGTGTAACCGCTGAGAAATGTCAGATTTCCACACTACACGGAGAAATGAAAGTGCTTTTGGTAACGGAATACAATGAAATTCTCTTTATGTGTAGTGTAGTGTTTTTATAGTCATTCGTAATGTTTTTAGTTGAAGTTGTTGCAGCTGAATTAGTGTCAAACAAAACTCGTTGAACGTATTACACTAGAAAATAAACGGACAGGATAAAAAGAATAATCAAACTTACGCAACATCAACTGTTTTTTTATTGTCCAAGAAATGGTAACGCACAGGGAGTTTCATTCACCAATACTCTTTAGGTGACCTCAGGTTGTAATTCATCGAATAACTTATGATACTGTAGCAATCGCATGTACACTCACGGACAATGAAATTTGTGCACCTAGAAGAAAACATGCTACAACCGCGAAACTTTGCAAACAGCTAGTGTAGGGGTGAGCCTATGGTCCTTGTGCTAAGTACCGCCTCCGTTCCGGAGGTCGTTCGTTGAATTAATTAGCAGCCACCGTCACACAGCAAATGTACTTAGGTTCTTTTATACATAATTTACTAATGTAAATTTAAGGCCCAGGCGCCGTCTTCCTCAGCGTTACTTATGAGATCTGTTGATGAAGGAAAGGAGGAAAGGCTTTAAAATAAGTCACAAAATCCTTGACGTAGTAATCACTCCGCAGTAGAAGATAAAGAAAATTAATAATCCCAGATTATAGTCTAAGAGTTTGATTTCCCGCTAAACGGCAGTGTAGCAAGAGTGCCTACGGTCTATCTGACCCGACTCGATATAACCCGAATCTTTTATCGGATAATACACCTATCTCTACCAGTTATCAGTCTCTGGAAACTATTAGATTCCTCGACTAAGTATTTCGTACTCCAACCCTACTCCGGTCGGAAAAATATCGGTGCATACACGCCCCTATCGTACTCGAGTTACCTCAACTCAGGACTTCCCTCAGGAAGTACTAGGCTTCACTTCTACTCTCAACATAATTTCTCGGGAGCTCCTGCTCCCACGCCTTGACACTCCCGAAAACGACTTTCAACTCTTTCGCCTCTCTGCTAGGTTACGTGACTTTCTTTCCTCCTCTTCGGATAATCCCAGCATTCCTCTCGGTATATTGCTCCGAGGCTTTGACCTCTGACCTTTCAAATTCCGGATCGCTACGAACTCAAGCCGTCAGGCTAATATGGCTTCTACTTCGAGAGCGCAGCCCCCGCCGGCCCTCCCAACACGCATACCTGCCATTCTTATCGCTGGCCGAGATCTCCCGTGGCATACTTCTACCGCCGCCTCCGCTTGAAACCAGACTCTCTACAGATACCTGAATACCATTCAAACAGTAGCAGTATACGATCCTAATAAAGGTAGGTTACAAACTGCCAGACCTACTGGCACCCTTAGACATAGAGCATTGTCTAGCTCTACTTTTGAAACCCTCTAAACGTAGAGATTTCCTGTGTACGTTAATGTCTCTCAG
Source organism: Macrothele yani (assembly GCA_039090855.1). NCBI lineage: Eukaryota > Metazoa > Arthropoda > Arachnida > Araneae > Macrothelidae > Macrothele > Macrothele yani. Next base: position 58,499,046 of record CM076997.1, on the reverse strand, counting down.
GAATACTATGTTTCCGTTGGTAAATGTTCACCTTGAACTCCTTTGGTGCCGTTAGTAGCACGCCAGACATTTACGGTATTCAACAACACTAGTAAAGAAAGAAAGTTATTCCCTCAGGGCGCGAAAAGTCCTTCCCGAAATCAAATTTCGTTCTCATCTGAACACGTGGCATAGTTTTTCTCTTTTTTTGAACATGCCTAAATGAACATAAATGTATACAGTATTTAACAATCGTGGAATTATTAATTTTGACCCTTACAGCTAGAGTGCGTGCTGGTATGCAAATAATTCACGTTTGGTGCGAGTGCGCATGACCGCACACCCTGTGGGAGCGCTGCAAGCATGTACCGGCAGCTTGATAAACCGGCGTGTAGTCGATTCCCCATGAAAGCGAAAAGCACTGGCTGATGCAAGCAAGAGCACAGGGTGACAAGAATGCCGGGTGGACGCCAGAAACGTCGATTTACGCAACTTACGGAGCAGTGGACACTTGACGGCACTGTAACACGGCGGAGCGGTTCCGGACGGAACAGGAGGACCACCGGTAGAGAGGTTCGACGGATCGTGCTCCAGGCACGAACGGATACCACGGGGACCCGGTCCACTAATACAGGCAGAAGTAGCGGCTTCTGTGTACCCGTAAACCATTTCCCAACGCTTCGTGGAAGCGAATCCGCAATCCCAGCGCCCCTTACGTGTGCTGCCATTAACACCGGAACATCGCCGGCTCCTTGTGTAATGGTGCCAGACCAGAGCAACGTGGGACGCCACAGACTGGCGACGTGTGGTGTTTAGCGATGAGTGCCGCTTCGTTTTGGGGACAGATTACCATCGTGTCCGGGTGTGGAAGTCCCCGGGTCAACGACACAATCCCAACCTCGTTATCGAGCGCCACACCTACCCAATTGCAGGCATTATGGTCTGGGGAGCCCTTGACTACGATAGCCGATCAGCTCTTGTAGTGGTACGTGGATCATTGACGGTCCAGAGTATGTGGATGAGATCCTGCTTCCCCATGTGCTCCCATTCCTGGCCGGGATTCCAAGTGCGCTATGCCAGCAGGATAATGCCCGCCCGCACACGGCTCGGGTTGCCCAGAACTGCCTACGCCATGTCCAGACACTTCCATGGCCTACCCGCTCCCCGGACATGTCCCCTATCGAGCATGTGTGGGACCAGTTGAAACGCTGGCTGTCGCCGTGCCTCACTATCCGGGATTTGGAGCACACCGACCAACACGTGCGGGCCAGTCTGCCGCAGGAAAACATCAAGGCGTCTGTTCGCCTCTGTGCCGGACCGTATTGCAGCATGTATCGTCGCACGAGGCGGTGCGACGCGCGCTATTGAAAATGATCGGACTGCGTGCCACAGATCCTTCTGTCCTGCAGCTCTGTTTTTGCCATCATGTGTATCATTCATCTGTATAATTACGTCCATCAGATTTCAGTTCAATCCGATGCTTCCTTCTTGGTGCGCAAATTTCATTGTCCGTGAGTGTATAAAAATAAAAATCTCCACGATATACAGGGGTTGTCCGAAATAATGGAAACGCCTTGAAACAATAGGTGTTACGCACCTAATATGGTGTGGGAGCACCCTTGGCATTTAAAACTGCTTGAATCCTCCTTGGAATGGACGCATACAAGTCCTGGATGGTGGTAAGTGGTATGTTGTACCATTATTCCCGCAGAAACTGCTCCAATTCCTTGAGAGACGCCGGAGGAGGATAACGGGATATCTCTCTGTTTTCGAACACAGACCACAGGGGCTCAATGATGTTTAAGTCCCGTAATTGTGCAGGCTAGGGAGGGTGTACAACTTCATTCTCGTGTTCCACAAACCATGATTGAACAGTTCGACTTCTGTGAATGGGGACATTATCATCTTCAAAGGTGCAGTCTCCTGACGGAAACAATGTCTGCGCCATTGAATGCAACACGTTAGCAGTGAGGTTGTATTTATTTATTTATTTATTTTTAATTTATTACATTTTTTACATTTATGACATAAATTACGCATTTTTTACGCATCACGTAGAAAATAATTTTTTACGTCTACCTTCCCGAACCTGGTCACGACCATGCGACATAAACCGCGGTTAATCGGACGACATCCTATCTTAACCGCGGTTAATCGGCGCAAAAGACTCGCCTGGTGCTAAGATCATGCAAGTTCGACGTCGAATGACTGGCAAAAAGTGTGCTGGTCTGACGAGTCGCGTTTTTTACTCCACTCCATGGATGGGCGTATACGTATTTGGCGCAAGCAACATGAGGCACTCGATCCATCTGCATGGTCGCCGCCCCGGTGGCGCAGTGGTCTAAGCGATGGCCTCTGATCATTCGTCCGAACGGGGTCCGGGTTCGAATCCCGGTGCGGCATGGATGTTGTGTTTGTCCTACGGCACTGGCTCTCTCCCTTCCCTGTAGCCAGTGACCCTAAATTAGGGACGGGCGACTGCTTATAGCGCATTGAGTTGCCCACGGTGGTCGTTAAACCTCCAATCAAAAAAAAACAAAAAAAATTGCATGGTCTCCAAAGTGCAAGCCTATGAAGGAGGTTGCATGGTGTGGGACATGTTTACCTGGCAGCAACTTGGACCCCTGGTTCATGTGGAACAATGTATGACTGGTGCGCACTATCATGAATTGGTTGCTGACTCTGTACGTCCAGCAATGTTGCAATTTTCCTGAATGGCGACGATGTCTTCCAAGATGTCAATGCGCCGAGCCGCAGACCCAATGTTGTGCAGGAATGGTTGAGGAACACAGTTCAGACTTCCAGCATATCGATTGGCTTCCGAACTCCCCGATATCAAACCCATAGAGCACTTGTGGGACACTATGGAACGGAATAGCATGCGTCTGAATACACCAATCTCCTGCATTGAAGACCGCATTACACGTACAGCTTGATTGGCCATACCGATCAACTGCTTCTGGCATCTTATTGGACCGATGTCACGTCGGACAGCTGCTGCACTGAGAGCGAAAGGAAGACCTACGAAGTACAATCAAACCTCGATTTAACGAACTTCAAGTGACCTTGTACTTAAAATCGCGGAATTCGCTAAATCGAGGAAGCCTTTCGAATGAAACATTCAAATTTAGCTGGTGTTCATAATAGAATACGTAAGCAGCTACGTTCTCTTTCTTTCAGTGACATTTTAATTATGTAAGGTACTTTTAATTACGAATTTATTATCAAAAATGTTATAATTCGTGCACATTTGCTTTGCATATTAAATACATAATTCGCAGATATTAGACTTCAATATGTAGCATCAAAATTTAAGCGTACTTTAAAATTGCGAGAAAAATACGATAGTTGATTTTTTCTCAAGCATTTAGCTTCTTAAATAATAATTTCAGTATCCTAAACTGCATGAAACAGAACATCAATTAGTACTAACTAATTTGTAAAAACAGAATATGTGTTGATTACCTTTTTACGCTGTAGAAAAGAAATGCTTTAGAGAATATTGCTTATGTTTTTCCTGAACGTTTAGCTTTATAAATTGCAGCTTCAATTGTATGAAGTGCATGAAAAACATCATCATTAATATCGAAGGGCATCAAGTACTTTTTAGCACATTCTATACTGTTACCAGCATCACTAAAGCAGCTAACTTTCAGTTCTGCTTCATCTTCTTCAGAATCTGATGCATTTAGTCCGATCTGTTCATCGAAAACATCATCAAGGGATTGCATTTGGTTAACATAGTTTTGTGGTTTAAAAATTAAAAAATATTCGCTAAATTGAAGAAATGTGTTCTTTAAATCGGGAAACGCCAAGCATGAATATCAATGTGATTCCGTCGGGACCATTAAAAATGTACGTAAAATCGCGGAATTCGTTAAATCGGAGTCCGTTAAATAGGGGTTTTTTTTTTTTTTGATTGGAGGTTTAACGACCACCGTGAGCAACTCAATGGGCTATAAGCAGTCGCCCGTCCCTAATTTAGGGTCACTGGTTCCAGGGAAGGGAGAGAGCCAGTGCCGTAAGACAAACACAACATCCATGCCTCCCCGGGATTCGAACCCGGACCTCGTTCGGATGAATGATCAGAGGCCATCGCTTAGACCACTGCGCCACCGGGGCGGCAAATAGGGGTTTGACTGTATTAGGTAGGTGGTCATAGTTCAGTGATCACTCATGTATATTGGCGGTTGGCAGATGCCAAGGGTGTGATGGTATATCGAAAGATCAAGGGATGTTATACATACAGCATGTTTGTTCAGACTCTAGGGGTGGCAGTAAATCGGGGGGCAGTGCATGGAGTGTTGACTGTAATTCTTTATTTTAATGAAATACTCGTGTTTATGTGAGGTAACATATCTTTAATTCGCCTTATGCTTTCCGTGAAAGGTTTTTTTTTTGTAATTAATACCCGCATTACTTTTGATACGACCTTCGTAAGTATCAATATACACTGGCGTGCAAAAATTAAGGACGAGACGGTTTTTCGAATGTAAAGTCGTGCAGAAGTGCTCCACATCGACTCAAATCATACCATAAGATCCCCAAGATGTAAGAATATGGGACAACTGAGCAAAACCGTCCAAACAAGGAATCCAAAGGATACAAAGGCGCTTTATTGAAAAGGTAGCTTCGAGCACAACTGGACAGAAGACAGAAACGTCCATGTGACAGGCGGCTGCCAAGAAAAATCCAGTCTTTAGTAGGGGATATGATCACCCCTGACTGCGTTGCAGGATTTACAACGTCTGTCCATGCTGAGGACGAGGTTGTCAAGGAGCTGTTAAAGCATCGCGGCCCATTCCTCTTGTAGCGCCAATCGCAGGTGCGGAATCGTTGCTGGCGGCTGGTGACGTGCTGCCAAGCGTCTCCCGAGAAGGTCGTGTTCGATTGGATTTAGGTCCAGGGACCTTGCGGGCCAATCCATGCGTTGAATATCTTCACTCTCCAACAGCTCTGCGACAGCCACCGTACGATGAGGTGTAGCGTTGTCGTCCATGAAGAGGAACTCAGGACCCACAGCACCTCTAAACAGAAGCACGTGAGGCATGAGAACCTCGGTACAATAGCGGACACCAGTGACTGATCCTCTTTGGAAGATGTGGAGGTCAGTACAGCTAACAAGCATAATACCGCCCCAAACGAAAACTCCGCCACCTCCAAACCGGTCCCTTTCGATGATGTTGGAGGTATGATTGCGTGTTCCCTGCTCTCTCCAGATGTGTATACGTCCAGAATCGCTCGTCAGACTAAATCGGCTCTCATCCGTAAGGAGAACTCGACCCCATTGCTGATGTGTCCAGTTCTTGTGTTCCTGGCGCCACAGAAACCGCCGTCTCCGATGAGCAGGCGTTAATGGCACACTCCGTACTGGTCGTCGTGCAAATAAACCACCTTTCTGCAGCCTCCTGGCCACGGTAAAACGCGATAACGGACGTCCAGTTGTCTGTTGCATGTGCCTTGCGATTTCTTCCGCTGTCTGCCGTCTGTCTCTTCTCGCCTGTAGGACAATATACCGGTCGTCCGCCGCCTTTTTAGTTGCTCGTGGACGACTACTGCTAAACTCTCGTTTGAAATGCTCTCCAAGCTCGTAAAACGATGCTGTGAGCGATCCCGAACTCCTCGGCCACACTACGACCTTTTTCCAACTTCTCAATGACGCGACCTCAGGTAAAGTCATCCAGATGTTGTCTACTAAATTGCCTGTTGGCCATATCACACGGTGGCAGCAAATCGACGTCGTTCAAACCGATGTACGCCGTGCAATAGCTTTCACCGAATTGCTGAGCGCACACCGGCCGTGTGCTTTATACCTTTCAGACACCCCATCCCCCCTACGTCATGCTACATATATGCGCATGCCCTACCGTACCGGACCCTAGTCTATCTCCTGAGTGGTCTTTCGGTCCGTTCTGCCTGCTTGTTTCGCTGTTATGCTAATTTCCCCTCTTTGTCCTTAATTTTTGCACACCAGTGTATATGCATAGATGTTGTTAACTCGTCTAATAAAATTAAGTTTCGACCTCTTGTACTGAGGGAAAGAGCGCTTCTCTGCTGCGTGTTAAATTATTTCGTATTGATCGTGCCCGTGAAGTGTCGTGACCTAAACACAGCTTTATGGCTTTCCTCGAGACACCAGCAGGTTTGGGCTTCGGAAAGATCCCGGAAACTCATCGCCCCAAACGATTAATTATGAAACAAGACACGTCAGCTGTGGATAGGATGCATATCTGGCTCTTATCCGTAGGAATTGTCTATCTATTTTTTTTTCATTATATTTTTAATCACCTTTGTTTTTATTATTCTATTAATATTATTTTTTTATTATTATTAATTTGTCTTGCTGTGCTGCATTTGCGTGATTCATGCTTTCAGTGTCGAATTGTGTGTTCTGCAGTCGCAAATCTAATCTGACTTTCTCAACACAATACATGTACATGATCGGACATGTAGACTGGATGGCAGAGGCATATTTAGAAGAAGGGGGGTGGGGGCGTGGCCAACGAGATTCTGAAGGCCCGGGCAGCTTTTTGTGACGTTAGCAGCACCGTCCTTCGCACTGCGACTTTTCGGCAGATTATTACTTGTCTGCGCTAACAGTTTGGCTTACGGATCAACAGGAAAACAAATGTAAACGTAGAATCTTTAAGTTAACAGTTGAACCTGATAATGTCTCTAAAGCTGTAAATTCTTCGTGCAAGGTTTACATGATTACTTTTGTATTAAAAATTCAAATAATCTGGCTTAACTCTAGCTACAACCGAACACGAAACTAAAGTGATACACACATGTCGAAGCGCATAATTACGTTAAATTAAAAAATATGTGTACCTAATTAATTAAAGTAGCCGAATACTTTTTATCAAAATGCGTAGTAACTAAACTACATCTGTTTAAAATAATTTTTTTTTCGGAAGTTTAATAGTTTTTTGAAAAGTTGAATGACTTACGTTTTGATCGAAACAAACTTCCTGGAGTTTAAAATGTTCTGACCTTAGTTCCAAATAAACATAGTTTCAATCAGACGCATATTTAAAGAAAGAGCCCCAATGGGCCTTGCCCCTCTTCCCTGAAAGAGTGTCATTGTATTTATTTATTTTGTCAAAATGCAACTTACATCAGAAAAAACTGCTTTAGTTTAATAAAAATGCATCAACTTACGTTAGAAAATAATGCTTTATTTTTTTCTTCTATTTTGCATTAACTTTTATTTCGCCCTGATGGATTTCAAAAAATTTCATGTTTTATTCCCCCCCCCCCCCCCGCTCGCCGAAAAAATTATATATACGCCCCTGGTTTCAATAAGAAACAAGTTATTTGTATATTTCCGTTGTGCAGTTCATTTACTGACGCTTAAATTAATTTTTTAACTTTTCTTTCATCAGAAGCACTAACTTTGCGATCAGCTGAAACTTCAAGCATGCGTTCAAGCATATGTTTCCAAACGATTTAATTTTTTTTTTTAATAAAAATGAAGAAATCCACTTTTACATTGAATGCATTTTCTGGAAAAGGAGACATCTTTATTTTTCTCTAAAAACAGTTTAGTTACTTGTAGAATTATGGAATGCTGAGCATTGGATTTAAAAAATAAGCCTTCATACTTTTTGGATAGAGGTTTTCGGAAGATTATGTATGCTACTGAAATGGCATTAACGACAGATATTTTAAGTCGCGTCTGTTAAGCAAGTTAAAATACTTATATATAGATTAAGATAATACAACGTAGTTGTATAATAATACTACGTTGGATTATCTTAATCTATATATAATCGTCACGAGACTGTAGTCTTTGAGATAAAGAAGTTAAAATACTCTTTATCATTTATTAAATGTTTCTTCACATCACAAGTTCTCTGGAAAAACAAGAAATAATGAACTTCCGAGACTTCAAGCACTTTGAAAAATGCGCGGGAGGTAAGTGGACAGACAGCCCCTCAGAAGGGATGGTGGTCGTGACGTAGCAGCTCTCCCCACCCCAGCCGCACAAGCCTTCATTATCTCGTTGGCCCGCCCCGAAAGTGTTTCATTTCTTTGTTAAAATGCGACTTACATTAGAAAAGATAATAAATAAGTAAAAATGCATCCACTTACAATACAAAATAGTACTTTAATTTTTTTCTTCTATTTTTCATTACAATCAAGAATTATCTTAATTCTCTCTATCTTTTAGAACCACGTGAATGCTCAGCATCGCCCAGTTTTACCAACAGCAGTATTCAAAATCGAAACAGTCGATTTTGAATACTGCTACTGTACCAACCGCGTGATATAACAGCAGACGACCCAGACGACATCCTATCCTAACCGCGGTTAATCGGCGCAAAAGACTCGCCTGGTGCAAAGATTCAATCCTCAATTTGACATTTTCTGGATTTTTTTTTTTTTTTCTTTTTAATGCTCTCACTAAGTATACACTCCACCACAGGGAAAATGACATCACACATGATCATGACTAAGATTTGTCTGTTGGTAGTTCTATTGTCACTTTTGTCGAAAACAATGAGAGGGTTGTACGTTGCCAATATTCCATCAAGCAAACAATTGCTGTTTATGATGTAAATCAGAAGAAACTAATGATATGAAAACCATTGTTCTGTGAACTCCAGAAAGAAAAAGGAAAATGTCTTTTCGTTTGTAACGTCTCTCGGTGTTTTCTTCTTCTTCGCTTCGAACAACGTATGTGATGTTTTACACGCTGTGGTTTTGACATATATTTTGCGCGAATGAAAAAAGAGAAATGTTAATGGTTTTCGAAATTGTTCAATTAAGCCAACAAAGAAACGTGATTGATAACAGCCCCATTCATGCACCTTACCAAATCCCTTTGACTATACTTGGAGCTTCCATGGTTGGAAATTCAAATTTAACATTTTTATTTTTCCTTCTAATGTTTTAGTGGTACCAAAAGAAAGGAACTCATACGCGGGATAGAGGGTGCCACAATAATAATAATAATAATAAATAAATAAATAAGTAAAATATATCGCATTATTTTTAATAAGGATCTGAAATTAATAATCGTAACTTCAGAGCAAAAAGAAAAAGAAAAATATTGCAACCCGTATAACAATCTTTGAAAAAAAAAATTCTGATGATGCTGCATAGGTTTATGGTATAAAGTTAAATTGCCATTCTTGCACTTATTTTAATTTAGCACGAAAAACAAAGATATCCTATTCATATCAGAATAACACATCTGTGATTGCTTTAGGCAATGATGCAACTTTATTCCCCTTTTGAGGGGCAAGAAAAGCCTTCGTTATTCATTAGAATGACTTCCGTATTCTAGGACAGGCGCCCCCAATTTTATAATACGAAACGAGATTCATATCAGACATGTCATATCAAATAGAAGTCATCGCTTTTTCCACGTTTATAAGTGAGTCACGTAAAAATTCTCACCGGAAAGAATATGAGAATTAGAATTTTTCCGTGACTCACTTATAAACGTGGAAAGAGCGATGACTTCTATTTGATGTTCCAACTCCACGTCAACTGCGTATTTATTAGACATGTAATAGTTTCGTATTCATAGGCCATATTAGGTTTTTGATGGAACTTCGCTGGCCATATCATGGACTTACAAGATTGAGAATATTAAACACACGAAAAATCGTCGAACTACTATTTTACTAAGCCACATTTTTATGATAATTTTGCGTATCATCATCATCATCATTGTCAACCATTATCAATCCACTGCTAGACGAAGGTCTCCCCAAGTTTCCTCCACAACGGTCTGTCTTGTGCCAGTCTCCTCCATGTCACTCCCGCATATTTTCGAATTTCATCCACCCATCTCCCATGTGGTCTTCTTCTGGGTCTTTTCCTGTCCCTTGGAATCTAATCTAAAATTTCGGCTGTCTATCGATGGTCTGTCCTTCTCTTGTGCATGGCTTTCGTCGATTATGAAAAAGCCTTTGATTCGGTGAAACCATCAGCAGTTACAATGGCTCTGAAATCCTGCGGTATTGAAGATGCATACATTAATATTATTAATAACATCTATGAAAATGCAAGTGCAAAGATTCGGCTGTTTGAAAATACAACACACATAAAAATTGGAAAGGAGTGAGACAAGGTGACACCATATCTCCGAAGCTCTTTAACGCCCCATTGGAAAATGTCTTTCAATCACTGAACTGGGAAAACAAAGGGATAAAGATTAATGGAGATTATCTAACCCACCTTCGTTTTGCTGATGACATAGTCATTTTTGCAGCTACCCCATCAGAGCTGCAGAGTATGATCCAAGAACTTGCTGACAAGAGTAAAGAAGTGGGATTAAAAATGAACTTTCAGAAGACAAAAGTAATGTTCAATGCTTTTACAAGAAATGAAGATTTATCGATTGATGGAGAAAAACTGGAGATAACAGATACGTATGTTTATCTTGGACAGCAGATATCAAGTGAGGGTCACATTGATGAAGAAATTAATCAGCGTACAAAACTTGCCTGGAGAGCTTTTGGAAGAAATAGCATAATTTTCTAGAGCAATATGCCATTATGTCTTAAAAGAAAAGTGTTTGATCAATGCATCCTTCCAGTGCTTACGTATGGTGCAGAGACGTGGACCTTAACTAAGAGAGACATACAAAGGCTGCAGACAACTCAAAGCAGCATGGAGAGGTGCATGCTAGGTGTAACCAGGAGAGATAAGAAGAGGAACTCGTGGATCCGAAAAATGACAAGAGTGGAAGACATCATGATCAGAGTTAAATCCCTGAAATGGCAATTTTGCTTATATATTTACATATTGTTTACACTTTCCTGAGCTACACTACTGTTTGTGAAAATTGTGCAACACCATGAAGGACTGCTTGAGACTTACAGGATATGTACAACAGGTTGGGACATGCAAATGACTGAAATTTCAGTGAAAATGCGCGTGCAGTTTCGAAGCAGCGCCCACTGAACTGCCCGGTCTTGGGTATAAAGAGCTGGCTCAAACAAGATCTTGCAATTAGGACTGCGGGTGGCCTAGTTGTCAATATTCATGGCGGCCATGGAGATGACCTCGGGTTCGATCCCAGGCTGGTACGAACGCTCGAACCACTAAATATCTGTCATGCGTCGGATGGGCACGTTAAGCCGTCTGCCCCCGGGCACTGGCTCCCCGGTAATAAATAAAGGCGTCTTCCTCCCCCTTTCTACCTCCCTTTCGTGTCACTTTCCTATCGGACACGGTAGTCCAAATCTCCTATCTTCCTATTTCTAAGGGTTGTTTAAGACCTGGGGTCAGACTCTCCCTTCGTAAAATCCACTACATAAAATCTGATCTTGCAATCAGTGTAGAAACGACATTGAGTCGAAATGGTGTTTCTTGTGTCTCACTATGTCTTATCGCCGGAGACGGTCGCATTATGAACACCTGACGGACTTTGAGCGAGGAAGGATTGTTGGGATGAGAGAAGCTGGATTTTACTGCCGCGAAATTGCTACTCGTTTCAGACGAAACGCCAGTACAGTGAGCGGACGTGACGTCAGAGGACTGATGAGGTTCGATCGCACAGAAATCTGCGAAATGGACCGCAAAACGCACGACTGCACGGGATGACAGACACCTCTACCGCATGGCAGTGACCGATCGCACAGCGACATCCACGGTGTTAGCGCAGCAGTGGAGCACTGTCACAGGTCAGGTTTAATCCTCCTGAATAGTTCGAAGTCCTCTGCTTAACAGAGGACTGGTGGCTAGCATCCATTTGCTGCGCATTCCTTTGAGCCTCAACCACAGACACCTTTGCAGTGTGGTCACAGACATTGACGCGCTGTTGGCAACAGGTCGTGTTTTCTGACAAGTCACGATTCAACGCATACGGGTTCCAAGACATCGCGATGAACGACACCTTGCAGCTGTATGCCGGCCCAACGACAAATGTCATGGTTTGTGGTGCCATTGAGTTCAATTCGCGATATAATTTGCCTCTGGCTGTTGAGGAAACCCTCAACAGCCAGCGACACATCAGGAATGATTTAGAGGCAATGTTGCCCCGGCGCTATATTCCAAAAGGGATACTCTGCCACATGTGGCCCTTAATGTCCAAGATTTCTTTCATGCACGGCAGATACCGCTTCTTCCCTGTTCTTCCCGTTCGCCGGATACATTCCTGATCGAGCATGTCTGGCAAGTGGTAGCAAAGCAACTGGCCCGTCAAGCGCTTCCGCCAGTCGTCACAAATGAATTCTGGTCTCCAATTTATGCAGTTTGACAGGCTCCCCAGGATGATATCAAAAATCACTTGCCGTGTAGAGGCAGTTATTGCTGCTGGAGGCGGCTTCACACGATACTGAGTTTTAAAGCGAAACAAATCTTATACACATAACTCTGCAAGTACATGAAGAATCTGTGATATAAATTTCATTTGAGTAGCGTGATTCTTTCTTCGTGGTGCAATTTTCACAAACAGTAGTGTAGTGTAGCATGGTATTAATTAATTCTACTTTGAGAAAAGCGAAGCTATAAATGAGATATGTAATGAAAATGTGAACAATATACAAAAGCGTAGTAATGTAAAATATATCTATTTGGGTTTTTCTGGCTCAACGGTAGAACGCGTGCGTGCTGTTGAAAAGGCATAAGTGGTTCGAAACCCACCAGGGCCAAAGGAAACGGATCTCTGCTGGGTCATTTCATGTCAGATCACAGAATTTTTTTTTTTTTTTTTTTTTGCAAAATGTCACCCACCGACTCGGATTTTAATTAAACTTGGCAGGTAGATATACCTGATAAAGATTTTGGGAAATCCTAAGTTTCAATTTTTTAAACCTCAGTTTTTAAAATACGGTGCTCCAAAATTTAACCGAACACCCACTTTTGCAACTATGCAGTACCATGTCACTTTTTACATAACATGCTGTAGTTTATGTGCTACTGAATTTAGGACAATGAAACTTTGGAATCACATGGAAAAGGGTCCCTAGATATTGAAAACACTTTTCATTTTACTTGAAACACCAGTTAAATGAGTGCCACCTAGTGGTGAAGTGAAAAATTACAGCAAAATTTAGACATTTTATGGAAGGCTTTGTAGAATATTGCTCTGCCATGAGGGAGATTTTTTTTTTTTTTTTTTTTGTATATTGATGTTTAACACATCCTATAACATATTTGAAAAAAAAATCGTGGTTATCAGCATATTTTCTCAGATAGTTAAAATTATCTGAAATGCATAGAGCTCCTTCGACAGTTCAGACATTTTTTTACAAACCTGACCCACCGTTTAGGCCGTTGCTGAAAATTAGATCGTAGGTTTGCCTAACAAAGCTGCAAAACACTGCAATTTTTTCTTCTTCCACATTCCATACATAGTTTCCGAGATACAGCACTGGAAAGTTAGGCCTAACCACTCTTTCAACAGCAAACTGATCCTGTTTCAACTTGTGGAGTCTGTTACATGGTGCCTTTTAAGTTGAAAACATGTGTACATGTACAGTTGCTGAGTACAGTGTTGGCTTATAAATCGAAACATTTTTTAATACTTTTTATTTAAGCGTAAAATTCATAAGCAGCTCGGTCTTGTAATCACAGCAGTATGAATTAAGCCTGTTACTAACAGTTAATTAAACTGAAATGATGAATAAGAAAAAGAAATCATCTGTTTAAAATAAGTGGTACCATTTTTCAAGTAGCTGTAAAAACAACCCGCAAAAAATAAATTGTTTTTTTTTTTTTAAATACTACTATTTGGCATCATTCTGAATCATTGGTGGTTGTAAGTTATAATTACCTGCATATTAATATTAAGGTGTTCTTAATTCCTTGCTTGAATGTGAGAATGTTCAGTTGCACGTATAACAGATGTTGTTCTACAGTTTATTCCGATGCATGCCTGAATGGGAGTTTTTCTAGAGGGAACTTTTCTGTGCTACAGACCACTTAGCTGAACAGCTTTAGTGTCTTCTTCACGAAAGTAATATGTTCGGGCTATGCTTGTCGTCATTGGGGGTTTGCACCCAATGACGACAAGCATAGCCCGAACATATATATGCTGCATAGACGCATATTATATATCATCATGAAATGTCCAGTAAAACGACAATGCAGGAAGGACCATGGGAATGCATGAACTTAATTTTCACATCTTCATCCTTTTCAATATCAGTTATCATACCAAAAAACCAGTTATTATCATATATGCATGCTACATACATAGTATTGAGTGTGCAACTGTGGCCGATTTATAAATTCAGTGCTACTTTGAAGTTAAATATCAAACAATATTTGCCATATCTACTTATCCTCTTCATTCCTATGGTATTTGATGAAAGTGGACAAAAATAGTGAAAACTCCTGGTTCCTGTCAGAATAACATCCGTTTCTAGAAAACGTTTCGCACATTTTCAATTTTAGACTTTGGAACTGAATCTTTTTTTGTTTTTGTTTTTTAACTGAATGTTTTTTATGTTTGCAACACAAAAATTAAGAGGCATCTATCAGTTTTGTAATTTGATTTGTTATAGGTCGTTGCAGGCTTGCTCTGCTTACGATTCGCTTCACTGTACCACGAATACCATCACAAGGTGATTTTCCATGACTAGTGGCAAAAAATGACCACGATACAGATATTCCAAAATCATGTTTATGCTTGCACAAATTCCAAAAATTCTTGCGATTTTTGTATTGTGCTGCACACCCATCTGTAAAATAGTGAACCTTCACAACTTCTGGATATTTGTTCTTGATGTACTGCATTGTTCTTTGTTGAATTCTGTACACCATGCAAACATCGTGGTCCAGATCGTCAGAAAAGAAGCATTGATTTGAGATTTCCAGCAACTGTGTCTTACCTCTGGTGTACATAATAACTGGGTGAACTGCGCGTGCCTCTGATATCCAATGATACTCTTGTGCCTTATCTTGTATGAGAAATGAGTAGTTCTCACTGAAGTCCATGAGAACAATTGCCATGTCTGGCGTAAGCGTTTCTTTGAGTTCCTTTAGAAACCTGGATTGTTCCTTCGCAATGTATACATGTGGGATAAGTTTTTCCATCTTCAGCACTAGTATTTGCATAAAATCTTCCATTGTTGAAGTTTGTTTAATTAATTTTGTTCTTCCACTTGATACCCCCTGACTGAATTCTATGGTATCATAATTTTCATCATAGTGTTCAAATTTTGTTTTTAAAAATATTGCTAAGTTATCTGTTGATGGGCAGTTTTTTGCAGTGTCTGAGCATGCAGTTATGCTCTTTCAAGTCACAAACCATGTACAATTAGTGTTTCATACGATTCTTTGATCTGAGCAGCATTCAGAAATAGTATAACGTTTTGATGATTAGTGCAAACACATACAGAATGAGTACCAGCAGCACCAGCTAAAACACACCATTTTGGTCACTGCAAAATTTTGAAAATCCAACCTTTTTGTTAGGATATTGCTGTTTAAAAGAGCTACACAGTTCTTTAAGATTGCACAAAATTAGCCTCTTCTGCACATGCTGATTTCTGAATTAATTGCAATGTTTCATTGCTGAGTTTTTTTTTCCTATCATTGGTTCTGGTAGTGACATAATTCCTTTTTCCTTAATCAGTTTTTTTGGATTGTCGCATTAGATATTATGACACCTGAAATGTCATCTTTTGGGACCAGGATGGAGGTAACATTGTTAGCATTTTTTTTTTTTTTTTTGGCCTGTTCAGTGTGGGAAGTTTCTCTTTCATTAGAACCACAAGCTTATCTAAGCCGCCCCGGCGCAGTGGTCTAAGCGATGGCCTCTGATCATTCGTCCGAACGGGGTCCGGGTTCGAATCCCGGTGAGGCATGGATGGATGTTGTGTTTGTCTTACGGCACTGGCTCTCTCCCTTCCCTGGAACCAGTGACCCTAAATTAGGGACGGGCGACTGCTTATAGCCCATTGAGTTGCTCACGGTGGTCGTTAAACCTCCAATCAAAAAAAAAAAAATGCTTATCTAAGTTTTTGGCTTTTTGCTTTGTTGCACTGGCCTGAGTATCTTCACTTCCAGAGCTTGAAAAATCATGTTGTAGTACATGTGCAACTTTCTGTTTAACACTTGATTGTATTTGTTTTATTTCCCTTCTTCCATATGGCAATCTTCTGTGTTGTGGTAGAAAATGCAACTTCAAAGGTGAACAGTCAATATTACTTATGCCAATATTGATTTCATCCAGTGTTTGTTCTTTCGCTATTGATTCTTGAAGCAGCATTAAATCGTTGTCACTTACGCTTTCACTTTCATACTGTGCAGCTGTGATGCTTCTACCAGATTCAGAGCTTGCTACCTCAAGTCTCGTAGCCCTATTTCTACAGTTACAACTCATCTTCTTCCCAGGTTTGACATTAACATGTTTTTGCATAAATTCCTTTGCTAAGCCTAGACTGACCATCCTTAGAGATCTTCTAACACGTTTTTTATGAACTTGAAATGGATTGCAGCATGATTTTTGTTGTTCCTCAAATTTTGTTATAGTAGTATTCATGATAACATAATGTCACAATACATCAACAGTCTGCTATTTCAGCGCTGAAACACAGTATTTCCTTATCAACTTCACTTAACTCCTCAACTCTTTTCAATCCCCTTTGTGACACATAGCATGTTTTTGTGACATGGTGTTTGAGTCAACTGCCCATCACTGCAGACGTTTTGTTGATCCATTACTAAGGAAATAAGCAATAAGAGAAAATGTACAGACTAAGAAAACTTCCCCTCTCAGCAAGCTAACTGAAAGCCAAATCAAAGAGGTTGGTCATGACCAGGGTAGTGAAACAAACCAAAACAAAAGAAGTTATGAGACTGGAAATCAAATTAAAACCTCATTGGCTTCTTAGCTGAAACCCAAACCAAAACTAAGGATTGACTGGCAGTTGGAAACCAAACCAAAACTAAAAACTGGCTGGCAGTTGAAAACCATACTGTCACTTTCTGAAAGTTTGTAACCCAAAATAAAAGTTCATTCGCTGAGACATATTTCAGAAAGTTCTTATCTACCAACAATTTCTCTATCCACACCCCCTTGTGATTATTAAATCAGCTGATAAAGCAAACTTCTGATATGTTGAAATGTGTTTTATACAATGCTAAACATGGTTACTCCTGTTGATGCTTTGTCACACTGATAGCAGAAAAATTTATTTCACATAATGTTTCAAAAGTAGTTAATAATTAGTCAGTGCTTAAAAATTTCTATTTGATTTTGTTTCAGTTTGTCAATTGAAAAAAAAGGAGCAAAAAACCTGCACGTTGAGTCCAAATTATTGGTTACGAAGAATATAGGAATTTATTTTTTCAGCTATAAGGAAAATATTTAAAAATAGCCTCTAAATTTGATTTGGAAATTTACCAAAACTGGAAAAATCCTTGTAATCATGGTACACAAGAGAATACTTTTGGGGGGATCTTGTTGTTACTTAGCTAGCTATTTATTAATAAAATTACATGTTTGGTTATTCTCAAGCTATGCTGCAGGGTAGCAATTTGGAAAGTTGAAATTTTATGTAAAAAATAAGCAAACATATCTTTTCGCTTTTGTAGAGGTTCTTACCCCTCAGCATGTGTGAGTAACTATCTTGTGAACATCGCACGTGGGCAAGCAAGCGCGCACGCACACACACACACACACACACACACACACACACACACACACGCGCGCGAAGATTTCAGTTGAAAAGCTGCCACATGATATGCTTCATCATTTGAAATAGGATCAGTTTGCTGTTGAGTGAGTGGTTAGGCCTAACTTTCGCGCGATGTATGTATGTACATCAGAAACTATGGAATGTGGGAGAAAAAGAATTGGCAATGTTTTGCAGCTTTGTTAGGTAAGCACGTGGACAAGCGCGCGCGCACGCCCACATACATGAAGATTTCAGTTGAAAAGCTGCCACATGATATGCTTCATCATTTGAAATAGGATCAGTTTGCTGTTGAAAGAGTGGTTGGGCCTAACTTTCGAGTGATGTATATCAGAAACTATGGAATGTGGGAGAAAAAGAATTTGCAATGTTTGCAGCTTTGTCTGAACTGTCGAAGGAGACCCCTTTACGCATTTCAGATAATTAAAATTTAACTATCTGAGAAAATATGCTGATAACCACCATTTGTTTTTCAAATATGTTATAGGATGTGTTAAACATCAATATAAGAAAAAATTATCCCTCATGTCAGAGCAATATTCTACAGAGCCTCCCATAAAATGCTTAAATTTTGCTGAAATTTTTCACTTCACCATTAGGTGGCACTCATTTAACTGGTATTTCAAGTTAAATGAAAAGTGTTTTCAATATCTAGGGACCCTCTTCCATGTGATTCCAAAGTTTCATTGTCCTAAATTCAGTAGCACATAAACTACACCATGTTATGTAAAAAGTGACATGCTACTGCACAGCTGCAAGTGGGTGTTCGGCTAAATTTTGGAGCACTGTATTTTAAAAAGTATGAGGTTTAAAAAACTGAAACTTTGGATTTTCCCATATCTTTATCAGGTACATCTACCTGCCAAGTTTCATTAACATTCGAGTCGGTGAGTGACATGGCGTCGGTGATCTGAAATACTGTAGAAATGACCCTGCTAAGAGAGTTAAAAAAGTGAAGATCGAAGTTTTTGCGAAATTTCTGTAAAAATATGAAAAAACCCGAAATGGAATAATCTGAAATAAACGGAATTACTGAATAGGGAAATTCTGTCAAAATACTGAAGTTAGAAGAAGCAAAATTTAGTTGAAAGACCGACACCTACCGGCAACTTTGCTGCATGTTATTTTCAGGAATTTTCAGTCAATTCACACTACTTATACTGGTATCCAAAACTTAAGGACGAACACTATTTCGAAAGGTTACAACCACAAAATCAGACTCAACGGCTTGTGGCAATTTGCCTAACTGGGGGCGTTCACTAGAAATCCGATGCTGCACATGCAAAATTTAAAATCGTGCACACAGGGTAACGTGGTATGACTTAAACTAATAAAAGAAAGGGTGCGGTAGGCAGCATGTGTGTGAAGGAAAATCTAGACATAAAGGCACGAACGTGTAATTTACGTTCTGTCTCCGAGACGTCATATAGATGATTTCACGCGGGGAAGAATTATAGGGAAGCTGGAAGAAGGTCGTCGAGTGATGAGTGTTGTTGCCTGGGTGTTTGGAATCTTGCATAGTGTGGTATCCAGGCTCTGGGTAGCGTTTCAAACCAATGGAATGTTTTCTAAACGTATACTAGAAGGTCGTCCTCGCTCTACTACCACGCATGAAGACATGTTTTTAGTTGTAACAGCAAAACGTAATCGCATAAGATATATTTTGGTTGTAACAGCAAAACGTAATCGCTGCACCACGGCAGATCAGCTTGCAAGTCGCCTGAAATGAAGCACAGGAACGCGGATATCTCGACAATCTGTCGCAAAACGTTTGCCATATATAGGGCTATATGTCCGAAGGCCTGTAGTCTTGCGTCCCTCTATCCAGAGCTAAACGTACTGCACGTTTTCAGTGGTATCGTATCCACAGAAATTGGACGTCATCAATGGCCAATGTACTCATCACAGATCAGAGTCGTTTCAATCCTCGGATTGCTTGGTAGTTAATACCTTGTAGTATAAAAACGCGAAAAGAAATTAATATTTTTTTTTATAATTTGACCGAAAATTACTGGGATTACTTGGGGGGGGCTGAGCTTTGTGTAAAATCTGAAATTAATTGCAAATTTACTTTCCTAATATTTTTATTTTATATATCATCATCATCAACAATTATCATTCCACTGCTGGATGAAGTTCTCCAAGGCTCTTCCTTATTTGAAAATATATATCATCGCATGCAATTACTGACTACTATAATGCTTCGTTGATGAACCATGAAATTTATATTTCCGATAAATTCTATTCAAAATATCCACCGCAAAGCTAGTCTAGTCACTAAACGCTTTTTAAGATAGGTGTTTTATGAAGGTATTTTGAAGTTACTAGGTTTATTCCTTCGAATTTTAAGGAGAGCTATAAAGTTGTTCAGTGAGTGAATGCAAATATAAAATAAAAGTTAAAAAAAAAAGATTTTATTCATAACACTTTTGTTGTGTCTATAAGAAAAAGAAATGCACGTGTTTGTTTTTTTAAGTAGGTCAATTAGGAGTTTAATAATAATACTGGCTAATGATTTTTTTCTATATGGTTTATTTCTTTCCGAATAATCCCCTTCAAATTTCGGTACTGCCATTGTCGACGAAAACTGAAGTGGTAAATACGAAGCCATTTTCAAAAAACATCACACGACTAAAAAAAAAACATCGCATATGTTATAAACAGCAGCACACACACACATGGAGGGTAAGTAAAATCGCAGCTTTCCCCCTTAAGGAAGCACATCATTTCTTTCATTTATCAAATGAAGGAAATAAATGATGTGCTTTTATTGTAAAATGCCTTATTCCGAGTACGGCTGAATTAAAATCTTTACTGTTGGGCGGTCGGGCAACGTGTTTTACTTTGCTGGGGTTGGGTTTTTATTAGATATCCCTTTTATTTTGACAATTTTACCCCTGAATTTTATTGGTCCTTATAGCAAACTAAAATAGCAGAAACCCACAATTATCTGGTCTCAGTAGATTAATGAGTGGTTTTCTTATTGCTTGCTCTTGATGAAGCCAACAAGGAGTCAGTCATCAATATGCTTCCCTGCATTCTTCTGTTCGTTAAATTGACATCGCTTGAGGCTCGCCTGCTTCGGGCGGTTGGAAAGTGGTGATTGTTGTTCTTTTTCTCGTTCACCGATTTTTTGTTTCTTGATTTTTCTTTGTTCAAAATTTGCTTTAATGTTTCACATTTTTATTTTATTAGATTTTTCTTCTATGCAGCCTCTGGCGCTTTGGAATTTCAAATTTGTTCTTGGTTTTCTGTTTTTTCCCTTTAAATACTTTTGCTATATATATATATTTCTACACACGGTTTTGTAATTTTAATATTTTTGTTATGATCAATTATTTTTCTGTACGAATTAGTTCTAGGGTCCGTAACGACTGTTATTTTTCTGTAGGTCTTACGGTCTTTTAAGGAATATCCAATTTAGCGTACTTATTCGAAACATTAAGATTTTTTATAACTTTTGTGCTGGTCACTGTTGATTTATACCAACATTCTTTTACAAAGTACATACATACATTTATATACGTCTACATCTTCATTTCATACCTTTGTTTTAATGTAGCCGTAGTCGAAATAAAGTATAGGAGCATTTTTTTTCGCCCCGTGGATTTCTTGTTAGATCCCTCCCCCGTGAGAAAATCCTACCTGCGCCCAGTGTTGTACTCAGGCATCTTCTCGGGGGTGCTTAGAGCCCCGAAAATTCATGAATGCCCCGTGGGTTTTGGGGCGATCTTCCCTTATATTTAGTCTTGTAATGGTCGTTTATAGCCTGTAGACATCATACAAGAAGCAAGTGGAGAAATCGAAACAGTACTCGCCCAAATTTTCACGCGATGCCTTAATGAAGGAAAGATTCCTGGGGATTGGAACACCGCTACAATGATCCTGCTACATAAGAAAGGTGACATTGAGGATCTCGGAAACTACAGACCTATCAGCCTCCTATCAGTAGTTTATAAAATCTTCACTAAAGTTCTTTCACACCGCTTGAAGGTAACACTGGACATGGCTCAACCGAGAGAACAAGCTGGATTCAGGAGTGGCTACAGCACAATAGATCATATCCACGTACTGAGAGAACTAATTGAAAGAGCGAGGGAATATGAACTTCCATTGTGCATGGCTTTTATCGATTATGAAAAAGCCTTTGATTCAGTGAAACCATCAGCAGTTACAATGGCTCTGAAAACCTGCGGTATTGAAGATGCATACATTAATATTATTAATAACATTTATGAAAATGCAAGTGCAAAGATTCGGCTGTTTGAAAATACAACACTCATAAAAATTGGAAAGGGAGTGAGACAAGGTGACACCATATCTCCGAAGCTCTTTAATGCCACATTGGAGGGTGTTTTTCAGTCGCTGAGCTGGGAAAACAAGGGGATAAAGGTTAATGGAGATTATCTAACCCACCTTCGTTTTGCTGATGACGTAGTCATTTTTGCAACTACCCCATCAGAGCTGCAGAGTATGATCCAGCAACTTGCTGACAAGAGTAAAGAAGTGGGATTAAAAATGAACTTTCAGAAGACAAAAGTGATGTTCAATGCTTTTACAAGAAATGAAGATTTATCGATTGATGGAGAAAAGCTGGAGATAACAGACACGTACGTTTATCTTGGACAGCAGATATCAAGTGAGGGTCACATAGATGAAGAAATTAATCGGCGTACAAAACTTGCCTGGAGAGCTTTTGGAAGAAACAGCATAATTTTCAAGAGCAATATGCCATTATGTCTTAAAAGAAAAGTGTTTGATCAATGCATCCTTCCAGTGCTTACGTATGGTGCAGAGACGTGGACCTTAACTAAAAGAGACATACAAAGGCTGCAGACAACTCAAAGTAGCATGGAGAGGTGCATACTTGGTGTAACCAGGAGAGATAAGAAGAGGAACTCGTGGATCCGAAAAATGACAAGAGTGGAAGACATCATGATCAGAGTTAAATCCCTGAAATGGCAATGGGCTGGACATACTGCCAGAAGGACAGATCATCGATGGACAGCTGAAATTTTAGATTGGATTCCAAGGGACAGGAAAAGACCCAGAAGAAGACCACATGGGAGATGGGTGGATGAAATTCGAAAGTATGCAGGGGTGACATGGAGGAGACTGGCACAAGACAGATCGTTGTGGAGGAAACTTGGGGAGACCTTCGTCCAGCAGTGGATTGATAATGTTTGACAATGATGATGATGATGATAGCCGAATATCTGGACAAATTAATTAAAAAACTTAAAAAAATGAGGGAAATATAATAATAATAATATTAATAAAAACATCCACATGGATTTCAATCTGAAATTTCTATCGTTCTTCAATAAAACATGAAATAGTCCTCGCTGAAGGGGCAATTTTTCAAGCTCTGACAACTCGGACTATTTCCGCAATAAAAACCGAATTCCACAAAGTAGAGATGTTTGCGCTGTAATACATCATCATATTTTGGAAGCCTGGCATTCAGCTTTATTTCAGTCTTTTGGATGCCGACTTTCCATGTATACGGTAAAGCCTCAATATAGCTAACGCGACGTTAGTGCTTCCAATATAACAAAATATTTGCTACCTAATTTTTAACAATAGCAAATTATTAGGAATTGTTCCCATAATAAAGGTTGTTTTTATTTCTCTGGCGGTGGGTAGTTTACACTCTGTGTAAAAAAAAAAAAATCGAGGCCCCATCAAACTGGCATTCAAACGGCTAGTTTTTGCTTCTTTTTTTTTTTTTTTTTTTTTACTACTATGTGCTAACCCAAATAATCTAAAGCGGCTGAAAGCAAATGGCTGGGGAATGGTTTACACCATACGTTTACAAGTAATTGTAGTGATTCCTTATTAATCAGAAATGTGCTTGTAGTCAGGCGAGGACAATTTTACCACTCCTAATGTTTTTGGGAGGATTTTCTCCAGCACAGCGTTATCTTATTAGCATCTTCAATATTTTACACCACCCCACGGTGAAATTCGTGTTGCGTTATTGAAGTAAATGGTATAACATTTTTGCATTTTAAATCACTTGTATGTGATTGCGTAGATTTCTTGGAATTTGCATTTGCGATATACGATAAGAAAATTTTTGTACTCTATTTATAGTTTATATATGTATTAATATATATATATAAATAAGAAAATTGTGTTTAAATGTATTAATCAGTCAACAAGTTTAAGCCCCCTCAAAATTTATAATCCCTCCCCCCCCCTCCTTCGGGAAAAAACTCTGAATGCAACTCTGCCAGCGCCACTCGTAGTAATAAATATGTAGTAGAACAGTTGGTTGTGAGTAGATATAATAAATACATAGGATTATAGACCTTCGGAAAAGCAAAAAAAAAACAAAAAAAAACTGCTACAACGGAAAAGGGAAAGAATTGATTTTCGCTGAAGTCCAACAGACAGTTTCTTCCCGAATTAGCTTGGAATAATGGAGTCTTAGTGCTGACCGCATGGGGGAAAATAGATTCCATGTCGTTTCTGAAGCACTCTTGCGTAGCTGCTGTAGCCCTAAGAGAGCATTTTGCCTGTTCCGAAAGGAAGTGTCATTGAGTTGTAAACGTGAACTATTCCCCTGATATTCAATACTTTATATGCGGCAGTCCACTAGCGGGGGTTGTCTCTGTGATAGAAGTCATCGATAAGTCTAACAACATTAATGCTGAGTGGCAGTGCTTGCGTTCGTAGCTGATGGGGTGTGGAGGAAAGCAGACTGGCGTCCGTTCAGATAACATCGCCACTCTCTTTTTATCTAAGTGTAGATCTTCTGGCATTCAGTTTCGGATACTATAACCAAACATGTCATTCAGAGGTTGTCGAATTATTTATTCTTTTCGTTTACCATTATTCACACACACACTCCCTGCAGGACTTTCCTTTCAGAATCATCAGACGATAATTTTGAAGTTCTGTAGCGTGATCGGATATTGTGGATAGCATATCACATAGATTTTGTTTGTTTTTTGTGGCCCAGGATATTTCTCCTTTCCCCTATTTGATGCACCAGCTACTTATTATATATTGTGTTACTGTAAGAAACCGGGTGCTTATTGTACAGATGATTATACGATGTCTGTGTATCAGTTTTTGGACAACTTAAGACAAAAGCTATTATAGCTATTGAGAGTAAATTTCATATTTAGCTTTTTTTTTTTTTGTGTGTGAAATAATACTATAAAAAGTACATTTCACATTTTTTAAAGATAAATGAGTCATTGTCAGTTTAAAAAAATCATGTTGCAAAGCAATTTGTTGCTTCGAAAAACCACGATGAAAAATGCTTAATATTTGAAAAGCCCTCCTATAGGAAAAAATAAATTACAAACCTATTCAGAAAAATAATAAGCTCCAACAGAAAATAAAATGACTAAATCACTCACATTAATGACAATAAACAAAATTTCTTTGTCGTGCGATTGTTTTATAACATACGTCAGTCTGGTTCCCGAGCGTTTGTGACTCAATTGGTAAAGGCACAAGTTGCTTGTCCGGCTAGCTGTAACGCCTGGTGTTCGATCCTGACTGCTGCGAGTAAGTTCTGTACAGGGTTGTTGATTTTGCGGAATTTCAATTTAAGTACGGAAAAACCAGAAATGGATTTTTCTGAAATAAACGGAATTTCTGTCTACGGAAATATCTGTGAAAATACGGAAGTTGAAATAAACGGACACTTTTAAAAACGATAATTTCTTAAAAACACGGATACCTACTGGCAGCTTTGCTGCACGTTATTTTCAAAAACTTTCCGTGAATTCACACGACTTATATTTTACAGTGTGCTCTGTCACCTAGTTTCCCTCCATATCAAATTTTTGTACGTGCTGTGTCCTCGAACAATCAATTTCTTCTCTCTCCATCTCTCTATTTTCATAAATGTTCTCAATAATATTACTTTATGCATTTTCAATACCGCAGAATTTCAAACATGTTGCTGGTGGTTGCACTGAATCAAAAGTCTCTTCAGAATCAAGAAAGCCATACACAGTCGAAGTTCATATTCATTCGGTCTTTCAATTGGTTCTTTCAGTGCATGGATATGATTTATAGTGCTGTATCCACTCCTGAATTCACCTTTTTCTCAGGGGTGCAGTGGGGGCCTGGCTGGGCTTGGCGCCGCCAGGCCACTTTTTTTCAAGGCCTGTTGGGGCTGTTGGTGCCTAGCTACTTTTTATCTAACTGAATTGCACATTTTTACTTTTTTAAATTTCTTTGTTCAATCGTCTCCCATCAAAATCAACTTATCGACATTTTTTTAAAGTAAATAACTTTAACCCGAGTTTCTTTCTTTCTTTCTTCTTCTCTCGCCATCTCTCTATCCATTTATTTATTTTCCATGATGGTTATAAATAAACCCGTAGACCTTTTGTTTAGTGAAACCACCTCATCTCCTCAGAAAATATATATTCGATTTTAAAGGTTCGTTGCCCCCTCCCCATACCTGCTGGAGTAGATAGCGCCTGGGCCAGTCGCCAGTCTTCAGAGCGTCAGACCACTTCTTTTTTTAAGGACTGCACCACTGCGTTTTCTCTTCGAGGTGCTGTGTCCAGTGTTTTCCTTCAAGCGATGTGACAGTAACATAGTGAAGATTTTGTAAACAAGTAATATGAGGCTGATGGATCTGTAGTTCCATAGATCCTCGAGGCCTCTGTTTTTTTATAGTAGGATCAATGTTGTTCCAGTGATAATGAATCTTCTCTTCGTTGAGGCATATACACTGAAGAGCAATTGAATTAGAGACAGCTGGCGTTATGCAAATGTGCCGCTGTGGGCGGCCATGTAAACGGAAACGACAAGACGTATGCAGCGATCCGACAATATAAGGAGTGATGCGACGGAAATCAGTAAGAGTCGGACGCAATATGGGTAAGACGAAGGATCTAAGCGCATTTGATCGTGGGCGAATTGTCGGGGCCCGACGAATGGGTCACTCCATCTCGGAAGTCGTGCAGGCACTGGGATTTTCCCGAGCCACTGTGTCACGGGTGCACCGTGAGTACATTGAATCCGGTAAAACCATCCCTGCAAGCGCTAACTGCCGTGGACAACAGCGTGTGGATGAGTGGGGTCATCGTCGGCTAGCTCGCATTGTAACAGCGGATAGACGGGCCACAGTGCAAGAAATCACTTGGGAATTTAACGCTGGTGTACAAAAACGTGTAAGCAACCACACCAACCAGAACCATCTCCTCGCTATGGGGTACAGAAGCCATTGTCCCACGAGGGTACAGCTGCTGATCGCACATCACAGGGTGCAATGATTAGCATGGGTGCGGGAACATCGCCACTGGACCCTAGACATGTGGAAAAATGTTGCCTGTACTGATGAGTCGAGATTCACGTTGGTACACATGAAGCGATGGATCCTTCTTGCCAGCAGGGTACTCTTCAAACTGGTGAGGGTGGCATTCTCGTCTGGGGACTGTTTACGTGGACTGAAATGGGACCCCTGGTACGTGTGACATCGTCCCTCACAGGTCAACGTTACCGGGATATCCTGGACGACCATTTGCTCCCGTTTGTGCGTCTTCAACATCCCACTGGGTACCTCATCCTACAACAAGACATTGCACCGTGCCATCGCTCCCGAATTGTATCCGAATGGTTGGATGAACAGTCCACCGACGTGACCTCGCTTTCTTGGCCAGCTAGGTCGCCTGACCTCAGTCCCATCGAGCACATCTGGGGTGCCATCGAGAGAGATGTTCGAGGCTCTGACCCCTGTCCATCAAATCTTCGTGAACTGTGGGAGCTTGTTCAGGGGTCGTGGATCCGTATGGCTTCCCAACGCTTCCGGTGTCTTGTCGAGTCCATGCCGAGACGAATCGCCACCGTCATCAGGGCGAAAGGTGGTGCTACACGTTACTAGACAGGTATCTCTAATTCAATTGCTCTTCAGTGTAGTGAAAACTTGGGTGATTGTAATTTCTTTTTCTTCACTGGCTTTCTGTAAAATATCCAGATATTTCCATCTTTCCCTGGAGCTATTTCCCGTTTCATGTTCTTTATGGCATTGGATAAGTTTCGGCCGGAGAATTTGTGGAATTTTATTTCTTTATGCGTGTAATAGATGTATTATCCCTTTCATACGGTTTTGTGTAGAACTCTGTGACTATCTTCAAAATTTCTAGTCTATATTTTGTAATAGTATTATCTTTTCTGAGTGCCATTAGCTGTTTTCTTCGATTACTGAGATAACTCATTGTTTTCTCGATGCTTTGGTTGTTCTTAGTTGCTTCCCCCCCTAGTTCACAGTTGAATTTTCTTATGTCTTTAGTGATACGTTTTCGTACTGTCTTGTATAGTTCTATGTATTCCACTCTGGAAGTTACGTTTTCTTTATCTTCATTTCCTTTTCTCTTTTTTTTTTTTAATCAGCATTTTTGTTTGTATCTAATATTTTATTTTCTTGATGTATTTTTTGTTTTTATTTCCACGTATATTTGTCGCTGTTTCTATAAGTGCCTTGGTAGTTTTTGCCACTACTTCGAAACTATCTACTTTTTCTGTTAGACCGTCTAGTGCAGAAAATCGATTTCTCAGTTTCAATTTGAAGGTTTTATGATGACTTTTTTAAGGCTTGACATGTCAATGCATTTGCTTCATTAGTTCGCGAAGTTCCAGTTTTGTGTTAAGGTGCATCTTGCATCACACCATTCTGTAATTATTTCCTGTGTTGAATCTGTTAAGAACACTGCTGTCGTCGATGAAAAATTTTTTGTTGCTCATAATGAAAGGAATTTCGCATGCTATCCCAATGGAGTGCCTCCATGTCCATTTCCTATGCAGCTTTTTCTTCAAAAAGGAGTTCATGATGAAAATCCTTTCCATTTCTGCAAACTCTACAAGAGTATTTCCATTCGTGTTTCTGTTGCGTGACCAAATTTACCTACCGAAATTTCATTCTGTTGCTGTTTCCCTCTTTTCACATTGAATTTGTGCGTAATGATCTTCAAGTGCTGCTTACTCTTGTTATTTGGAAGTCGAATTTTCTCGTAAAACTCTGCGATTTCTTCATCGGGATGACTTATAAATCAACGAAGGAAGAAATATTCCTCATAGTACATGGGAAATCGATAGAATATTCTAAGCAAACAGAATATAAATTCTGAATTCGCTTGTACCATTTACTGGTCATCCACAGATAAATCAATGAAGGAAGAAATATTCCTCATAATACATGGGAAATCGATAGAATATTCAAAGCAAACAGAATATAAATTCTGAATTCGCTTGTACCACTTACTGGTCATCCACAGATAAATCAATGAAGGAAGAAATATTCCTCATAATACATGGGAAATCGATAGAATATTCAAAGCAAACGGAATATAAATTCTGAATTCGCTTGTACCACTTACTGGTCATCCCCAGATAAATCAATGAAGGAAGAAATATTCCTCATAATACATGGGAAATCGATAAAATATTCAGAGCAAACAGATTATAAATTCTGAATTTGCTTGTAACACTTACTGGTCATCCATGTAACATCTCTCAGAAAACTTGAAAATTTCATCGCCCTGGAGCGAGAAACGAACCCGCATCTCCTGATTTCCGTTCGAGTATGCTAACCGTATGACTTATGGTGAGCTCTGTGCGATGAATTCTGTCGATCTCAAGAATGCTGTTCTCCAGATTTTTGTTACGTATAAATTCAACAGCGCTAGCTCTGCCGGTATCTGTTCCACGGTAGAAGAAGAAATATCCACTTTTCAGTTTTATGAGGCTTTTTTTGTTTCGTACTTCACTTAGCCCTACCATGTCCCACTTGATCCTCTGAAGTTCTTCGTTCAATTCATGGAGCCTTGAATCAGAAGATAAGAGTTCGTCAGTTAAACGAAGCCATGGTCTGAGCGTCAGGTGCAAGCCTGATGCATACTTACGGTGATTCTTAACCCCCTCTGCCTTCATATCATGCTGGCACCCAGCAGTTTCTCCCAACTATTGAATTTCTGGAAACACCCACAGGAAAGGTTTAGACGCAAGTATCAATGTCCCTTATGATTTTTCTGCTGCGTATCAGTAACGAAGCTACATTAAATTGAACCTCAAGGCTCAGATACCACAGAGGTTGGGCAGGTTAGGAAAGTAGAAGTGCCAGATCGAAGATACGAGTCGACATATAGTTGAGAGTGTTAAACTATGACGTCACAATAAGCGCTTCCTGGGAGGGGAGAGCAAGGGCGGGCACTCCACGATGTCAGCCACGGGCAATACGCCGTGGCTGACATCGTGGAGTGCCCATCCGACGCACAGCGGGTATTGTGTTTTTTTTTTTTTTTTTATGAATATTATTGGGGGTTTATCGGCTACCGCGAGCAACTCGATGAGCTATAAGCAGTCGCTCGTCTCAAATTTAGTCACTGGTTTCAGGCAAAGGAGAGAGTCAGTGCCGTAAGACAAACACAATGTCCGTGCCTAACGGGATTCGAACCCGGACCTATCTCGGTCAGTAGTCAGCCCTTATACCACTACGCCACCGGGACGGCGGTGGTTTAGAGCAGCTCAGTCAGTCACGTGACTATCTGGTCGGCGGGCGGTTGTTGTAACCAATAGGCCACTCCTGTTCCCTATGTCGCAATAGCCTCAGTCTTGTTAGGTATATACCAGGAGACTGAGGGTCAATTTTTCTGTTGTTAATGCATGTAGGGTGTGTGGGCAATAATTCACCACACTGGCCAAGCCGGGTTGGTAAGTGTGAGATATCATTTCCTCTAATCCCGGTGAATGCTATTGGTCGGTCGTCAGAACCTCTTCAGCGATCACAGGATGTACCACGAGAAAAAGAGACCATGTAATAATGCTCATTGCTCGACCTGGCATCTCATTGCTTTTTATATTTACTAATAAATACATACGTACGTGTCGAGAGCTCCGAGCACCAATTGAATTTCTGAAAAACCGGCGCATATGTTTCAGAATAAAACACTAATTCGTTCTTGTAGATCAGAATCAAGAACATCATAAATTGCAAGCATTAGAGCCCCGCAGAAAATAATGAAAACAACTTCGATTGGTTCAGGAACGTAGATAAATTTTCTGTTAGCAGAATTTTATATTTGGCCAATGTTAAGTCTGTAGCACCGCTGGCTTAGCGCAATTGGTTAAGTCGCTATGCTGTGTATGGGAGGCGGACGTTTCTAATGGGTGTTCGAAACCGGGTCCTGCCGGTCATCTAGTATGCGGCTTTCCCAGGGTTTTCCACAGACTCCCTGTGTTTGGGGATGCGAATGCGTAGATGGTTCCCCTTGGTTCCGTAGATGGTTTCAGCTCCGGACGCTCTTTGTTCCTTACCCGTATGCAGCAGAGGTATGGCAAGCTGGCTGTGTTAATTTGCCAGTAATCCTCAAGGACGCATAGTCGTCTTTGCTTAACTCAACCCGCTATGGGCGGACGAGATGAGAGAGAGAGAAGTCTGTAGCAGTATTTCGGGGTGATTTAAAGTAATTTCAGTCTGTTTTTAGAAAACACGGCAGCAAACTATATATATTTTTTTCTTTCTCGAAAGTGAGCTTTTCTGGCGCGATTTTCTTCTTCTTCTTCTTCTTCTTCTTCTTCTTATTATTATTATTATTTTGGTTCTATTTTTGTATTCATTCAAAAATTTTTAAATTTGACTTTCTCACTCCTCCGTATGTCATCATTTGATTCGAATCTTTTTAGCATACTGCTCTTTTTGTTTTGCTTTTTTTACGAGAAATATTTTTTTGTGTATGCGCATTTCGATTTTTTGTCTTTTTCCGCACAGCTGTCTAACTACGAGTTCTACAGTGCATATGAGTGCTGCTACACTAAGCCTTCCTTCATGACGTGTGGACGAACGAACTTGGATAGGCTTCTGTTGTCGCGCCATAATCTCCTATGCGTCACTGATTCTTAGTTTATGTCAGTAGCAGTTTTATTTTTATTAGCTACTGCTTCTTTACAATTGAATTTTTTATCTGCTCTTTACTTTTCACTGGGTGTACCATATCTCTACCCAGTGGCGTCGCGTGCTCATTTAGTTTGGGTGTGCCCTGTTAAGGGAAAAAACACGCAAAAATTTTATTATGTATCCCGAGCTGCAAAATTCGCGCATTTCTTTTATTTAGCTGTCGTCTAATAACTTACGGTAATAAAGATCTTTACGTATACTCCATTGTAAAAAAATCTGAATTTCCTGTGCAAATACTAAAGTGATGAAAGAGTTTTCGGTATTTTTTTCTTTATATATAAGTTTTTAATACAGCACAAGGCTTACTTTCTTTAACCTGCTTTACACAATCTTCAAAATCTCTGGCAAAAAGGGGACACTTAGTATATCGTCAACCTAAATGGATGTCATAATTCAAATTGTATACGGACGTCAAAATACATTTGTATCTGTGCTCATAAGCACACCGATTCACCCAGCGACGAAAAGATTGAAAACTCGTAGCAGAACGATGAAGTGTGTTTATGACGCAATGCTATTCCAAACGCAAACAAGTACCCGTGATGCTTTTTTAGGCGCGCGCACCCTGTGAATTTAAATCTCTGCGTTGGATCCACGTGAAAATTAAAACATGACCTGTAGCGCCATCTGGAGAGCTTTGAATTACAGTTGCTTTAACGACTTAGGGTGTCCGCTGTTAAAATAGCACTCCTGCAGCTGTAAATATTATTTACTACGTTTTGTTTACTGCACGAAGTAACGAACCTTCTCCTCTTCACGAAAATATTGCGCAAGGGAATTAAGTTCAGCGGACAGCCTTCTGCGAGTACATATAAAGAAAAAGAAAAAAACAATATAACAGCAACTGGCTGCTTCATGAGACTCAGGCGGTGCTGATTTTGGGTAGCACACTTTGAGAGTTCCGCTGGTACGTTTGAGACCACAAGGAAATAAAAACTTGACCTGCAGCGCCATCTGGGGAGCGCATGTACCACAGCTGCTTTAAGGTCGCCGGATGTGCGCACGCAAAACAGCACACCCCGGGATTCTAGCGCGAATGCGATATGCTAACTGAACGAACCTTCTCTTATTAATGAAAACATTACGTGAGGAAATTAATTTTAACCACCACTAAAAGCCTTAGGATGAACTCTAGCGAGTTTTATTAGAAACAAATCCGAAAAATAATATGGATGATATAGGTTGAATTGCGACTGTGTGGGTGTGCGCCGCACACCTAGCACACCCCGAATATTCGCCCCTGTCTCTACCCCATATCCAAGTTTTTTTCCGCTACTGCTCCCCTCAAGAATTGTGTGCTACTCTCTTTTTCATTTCTTTGCAAGGCGTAGTTTCATTTATAGGGAATCAGTAATGGTTTTGCTCATTTATGAAAAGGTATCATTTCTGATATGCCAGCAATTATTGGAAAACGATTTAACAGCGTTGCTTTATTTCTGAAATCATAAAATCATTAAGCTATTGAGAAACGATATTCATTTCATTGCTTTCTTATCTTTAAGTCGCATTTCACTGAAACGTTGCTTTTGTCATTTTCTGTAAAGAACCGTAGGAACGAGCCTTGTTATAATAAAGTCAATTAATTTTTGACATCAGATGCAGAACTTTGGAGTAGAAATAAATCAGAGGTGTTTCGTACTCGACTTAAATTTGGAGTAAAAACTTCACAACTCCTACAAATATATATTTTTCTTAAATTAATTTGGAGTTGAACTAAAGTGTAAGGGAATGTACGCGAAAATAAGGTAAGAAGTATTAATGAGCATTTTTTTAAATGAAATACTCTCAAAAACTGTTTAACCGATCAAGACGCATTTTGATATCTCCAAGCTTTGTGAAAATAAATTGTTTATATTCGATAAAGCTGAAATTGGGCAAAAGTGTCTGTTGTGTAATGCCATGCCGTTGCTTGTTTCCTCTAGGCTAGGCGTTAAAAAAAAATGGGCAGAATGTTTTTGTGAGTTCCAAAGGAAAGTCGTCGTTCAAGGGAGACCGAAGGCAACATACAGATTAATTTTTATACGACGAATAGTTAGTTAACTATTAATTTAAACTTATATTAACCGGAAAGTATAAAATTTAATTTTTCCCGCGGAGGAACGTGTTTTTGAACTGACACAGGTGTTTGCAAACGCCTTACATGTCGAATAATGGTATGTTTTGCATTACGTTTATATTGTACCTAAACTTTTCAGAATTGCAGATTCTCCATCTTCCACGCCATATCTATGCGTAATATAGGCCTTTTTTTTTTTTTTTTTTTTTTTTTTTTTTTGCCGGAAGGGCGTTTCGATATTTTTTTAACAAAATAAATTCTGGTTTTTGGTTTTAAGTTTTATACTAATTATTTAATTAAAATAACGCAACACCCGTAACATGTAATTAATATTAAAAATTAAAATAACATAATAACCGTACTAGGTAATTATTTAGTTTAAGTAACGTAATAACCGTAACATGTGAGGGAGAAAGACCGTTAAGTGTAACAAGAGAGAGATGACCCACCAATCTTCCCAGATGCATTTTATGAGAGTCTGAAAAATTATTAACAGACTGCTTTCCAGTGAAGACATTGATCTACCAAGCTGTTCCAAAGTGTTAGATGCAAATAACTGGCCAAAGAAAATGTAAAGAGAAGTTATTTATGTCGTGAAGAAGAAACCAGGAAGTTATCTTACAGATTTGAACTCAATGAATGAGACAGGATTTGAGGTTTTAGAGAATATCTACAAGTTCAAGGAAAAGGAACAACGTAGAATCCTTTACTGCCGAAGCGAACTTAACAAACCATTACTGCATCTTCTGTCGAATGTGAAGGGCATTTTCTCAAATGAATTCGATATAACCCAGCTAGGTCTCTCTTTCAATCACAACCCTAACCTCATTATTATTCATAAAAATTGTTTGGCCTCCGCTAACCCAGTTCGATCCTACAAAATACGTCCAACTGTGGCTCTTTCCAGGACACTATGGTCATCAGTGGATATGAAAACGACATCGCTAGAAAAATTTTAAGAGCCGAAAAAAATGTGTGCTATATTTTAGGATCGACATGCAATTCTCTTTTGTTTTTCAGTGTATGTACAAGAAATCCTTAGCGTAAATTTAACTCTCATTTGTGGGTAACCTTGACAGGAATTTCATTTCAGCATTTCCTATGTATTGTAAAACTGTTCTGTAAAATACTATAGTTTTTTTTTTTAATATAATACGGTCATGTAAATTATGTTTTTTTTTTTTTCATTTTGTAACTTGTTACAATAATAAATGTTAAATAACAATGTTTCAAAAATTAAGTTGCTTTTTATTAGGTGGAACCCCCACCCCCACCCTCTTTGCGATACAACTACTTATGTTTAAGAAATAAAAAACACTGATTATACCCATTGCATATATTGCTTTCCCATTGCGTATACACTGAAAAGCAATTGAATTAGAGATACCTGTCTAGTAACGTGTAGCACCACCTTTCGCCCTGATGACGGCGGCGATTCATCTCGGCATAGACTCTACAAGACACCGAAAGCGTTGGGAAGCCATACGGATCCACGACCCCTGAACAAGCTCCCACAGTTCACGAAGATTTGATGGAGGGGGGTCAGAGCTTCGAAAATCTCTCTCGATGGCATTCCAGATGTGCTCGATGGGATTGAGGTCAGGTGACCTAGCTGGCCAAGAAAGCGAGGTCACGTCGGTGGACTGTTCATCCAACCATTCGGATACAATTCGGGAGCGATGGCACGGTGCATTGTCTTGTTGTAGGATGAGGTCCCCAGTGGGATGTTGAAGACGCACAAACGGGAGCAAATGGTCGTCCAGGATATCCCGGTAACGTTGACCTATGAGGGACGATGTCACACGTACCAGGGGTCCCACTTCAGTCCACGTAAACAGTCCCCAGACGAGAATGCCACCTCCACCAGCTTGAAGAGTACCCTGCTGGCAAGAAGGATCCATCGCTTCATGTGGTTTGCGCCGTACTCGTATCCCGCCATCCGCATGTACCAACGTAAATCTCGACTCATCAGTCCAGGTAACTTTTTCCCACATGTCTAGGGTCCAGTGGCGATGTTTCCGCGCCCATGCTAATCTTTGCACCCTGTGATGTGCGGTCAGCAGCGGTACCCTCGTGGGACGATGGCTTCTGTACCTCATAGTGAGGAGATGGTTCTGGATGGTGTGGCTGCTTACACGTTTTTGTGCACCAGCGTTAAATTGCCGAGTGATTTCTCGCACTGTGGCCCGTCTATCCGCTGTTACAATGCGAGCTAGCCGACGATGACCCCGCTCATCCACATGCTGTTGTCCACGGCAGTTAGCCTTGCAGGGATGGGTTTACCCGATTCGATGTACTCACGGTGCACCCGTGACACAGTGGCTCGTGAAAATCCCAGTGCCTGCACGACTTCCGAGATGGAGCGACCCATTCTTCGGGCCCCGACAATTTGCCCACGATCAAATGCGCTTAGATCCTTCGTCTTAGCCATACTGCGTCCGACTCTTACTGATTCCCGTCGCATCACTCCTTATATTGCCGGATCGCTGCATACGTCATGTCGTTTCCCTTTACAGGGCCGCCCACAGCGCCACATTTGCGTAGCGCCAGCTGTCTCTAATTCAATTGCTCTTCAGTGTAGTGTAACGCAATTTGAAGTGTATCACTTGCATTTCAATGTTTGCGTTCCTTTGCTTCCTAATATTTATTTATTTATGCCTAAACTTTTACGACGGACATCACTCAGTGTTAAGCATTTCAAAAATGAGCGATCCGGGCGAGTACGAGGAATGGACAAGATGATTGCTACAGTTTACCATGGAAGTCAGAGCGACAAATTGACCTGCGAACTGTATTGTTTTCTGTGTCTTAAAAATGTTCTGTATAAACACTTCAGTGTTTTAATAATTCCAACTTTTATGTTTATTGAAGGCTTGACGGTCTTAATCTTGAATCAGCTGATTTTCAGCTTTTATACTTATAGTCAGATTGTACAGCGCTTTTAAAAAAGTGTGATATTGAAATTTTTTCGATCATAAAAACTTAAAGTAGCAATCTTAAAATCACAATAATTAAAACACTACGCAGGCTTCCGATGAAGTGAAGAACTTTTTTGGTGTATAAATAAGTTAAAAGGTTAAAAGATTAAAAATAAAGCCATAAGAACTTTCGGTCTTCCTAAAGACCATCATCAGATGGAAGTACTGAAGGAAAATTTTTATACTGAGGGAACATGTTTTCGTTTTTTTTTTTTTTTTTTTTTTCGAATATGGCATGTGCTAATTAATTATTACATTCGTTGAATCTTCCGTAAAAGAGCCTCAAACCTTTTCAAGGGAGGCTGAGCCTTCCCTTGCCGCCCCCAAGTCACAGCCATGCATGCGTGTGGTTGGTTCCTGAATCGCATAGCGGCAGGAACGCATCGGAATTCAACAACTGTTGAACGAATGTGGCGACATTAGTTTGAGGATGGTCACGTGGGTCACCGTGGTGGGACTGGTGCACGTAGGTGGACCTCCGAACGGCTCGATTGCCGCATTCGACGGCAAGCACTAGCAACCCCACAATCCACAGCGGATGACATTCGACGAGGTGTACAGACAGCTATAGATATCCTCGTATCGAAACTGATTGTGAATCGCAGCTTGGCTGAGGCAGGGTTGCGCTCTCAGCCATTGCTACGACTGCCACTGACCGCAGCGAATCATCGCGCAAGGTTGCAATGGAGTCCTAACAGACATACGTTGCGGAGTGAATAGAACCATGCCATATTCAGCAATGAGTCTCGCTTCTGTCTCAGCACCGATGATCGCCTATTGAGCGTCTGGAGAAAAATTGATCACTGAGCTGATCTGGCTGCCATCTGTAAGCGTCAAAGTGTGGGGCTCTATCCCTTTCAACAGCCGTTCACCACTCGTACGTATAGTGAGTACAATGATTGTACGACAATAAGTTGATGAGGTACTGCTGCCCGTTATGTTGCCAGATCTCCGTGGTTCACTGATGCCCAGTTTCAACAAGATAACGTCCGTCCGCACATTATCAACATCAGCAGACGGTGCCTTCCAGGTGTTCAGCCTGGCAAGTGCGATCCCCAGACTTCTCCCCAAAAAGAACGTTTGGAGGGCGTTATTGCCACGCCCCCAGTAGTACGGTGGTCGCGGAATACTTAATCCTCGTCTAATTGGATGAACAGTGAGGTTGAGTTCCCATAAATGTAAGGAACCCAATCTCAAAGTTTACGGACGGCGCGTTGTGTTTCATATTCATATATCCTCGTTACGAGGCATTCGTAAAAAAACCCATATGCCGCAAATTGTGAGTTTGAGAAATATACACAACCTAGAAAAGTTAGCTACACCAGGTTAAGTAATTAACAATGTTTATTATAAGAAAAAGTATATATAAGTAATTACATCCTTCAGGTGGAGGCAAAATAAAAGTTACGTTAAATTTAAAATATTAGAATTAGCCATGTTGACTGGTCCAGTGCAGCGTAAGCCTGTTACACCCCTGAGCTTAACTTTAAATTAAATCCCTCAATCTATTTCGAGGAGGTATAGCGATCATGCATATGTATGTATTCAGTTAACATTGGAACTGGAATTGGGGAAAATAACGTCACCTTACCTTCCTTCGGTTGGGCTGTCGCTCGTTGAACCCCCACGCTGGTAGATGAAATCTTTCGAGGATGCTGACTCCGGATCTATATCGCGTTATATGGTTACTGAGCCTCCGTCTCATCATCGGTATTCTCTCTCTTTACCTCGCTGAATAATATTTCTGACTCGCTATCCTCTCATTCTCGAATATCTCTGAAATTGTCTTCCGACTATTATACGTGAATAAACATCTGTGTCGATATCTGTCTGTGAAACACAGTTTCGAATATGAATCCCCCTCTCTATATCTTTTTCCTGCATATATATTTCCGTCCCTTTAATTTTCCACGTGATAGGGGCGTGCCTACAACCTTCTAAGAACTCTTCGCCTGGGGTCTGGATTGGTCAGCTGAGCTGACCAGTGCTCGAGCTTAGTGGCTATTGGTTGGCCCTCTGGTCCACTTCGCTACCTTTTCGCGGCAGCTGGCTTGTTGGGCAGGTGAGGCTTTTGCGAATTCAATAGAACATAATTTCTGCGCTGGGATGAATAGCGAAGAATTTGAAGGGACTTTCCTCTGACACAGTTACGACTTTCCAGTGACAACGATGTACTTTACGACTTTCGCTGGTGCCTCCTTCATCGAGGAGATGGTCGTAAACCGGAACTCGCTTATTCATCTGACCGCGTTTTGGACTCTTGCATGTGCACTCCTGAAATACTGGGATGTTTTGTCCCACCAGCAATGCTTGCACTGGGACCATTTCGTAAATTTCGTGAATGCCGTGCTTCTTCTCACAAGAGTGAAAAGAAGATAAATTTCTTGGTCATTCTCCACGGGTGTCCGGGCAAACCGCCTTGACCACCTGGGTTTTCTGCTCCAGTGGGGAAAAGAGGGTTTATGAGGCAGGAAGAGAGCAAAGGAAAAATAATTTAAATTAAGTAAAAAATAATTAAGGTAAATTACTCCTAGTCTTTGTATTTAATTAGGCCGCAAACAATGTGACCCGAACTACGAAGTAGTTCCGCGGCAACATCGTCATTGGTAGACGACTTAACGCCTCTGCTCGACCCCTCGCAATGACGATAAATTTTAAACACAGGTCAAGGATGTATACAGCTTTACTTCAGGACACCGTCCGGGGAATTTTCCTCTGGTTGCCAATCCGTGTTGCTGAATATATAGCCCAGCATGGCGGTCATACGACCTACTGACTCGGGCGCCGTTATTCCCTATTCTCGCCCACCACGTTCTTCTAATCCTTCAGATATTAAATCACTTTATTCCCACCTACTTGTCTACATGTATAAGCACACCGGACAAAAGGTGTGGTAGAGACTCCACGAGATTGTGGATTATTGAACATCGATTTGCAGCCACTCGTACGTCAGTTAGTCCCGAAGTTCTGCCAGAGTACGTAGGTGTCTATTCCGGCGTTTCACCTTCTGTTCCAAATGATCTCCACAAATTTCAATGGTACTTAAGTCTAGGAATTTGGCGGGCCAGTCGAGGTGAGACAGTGTTGCTGATTGTTCGTCGTGCCACTCAGACACAGTTTTAGCCCTGTGCGCACGGCAATTGTTGTCTTGGAAGATAGAAGTGGCAATGTGATGCTGCTCCATGGAGATGTAGGGCGAAGGGCAACACTTCATCATTCAGAATGTGGAAGTACGCATGCTGGTTCAAATTCATCGTCACTGCAACGAGAGGACCCATTTTGTGGTACGAAAAACATCCCCACAACATCACAGAACCCCTTCCAGCTTGAACGAAACCTTCGACACAATCAGGATTAAAGGCTTCATTGGGCCTGCGATGCACTCGTCACCTTCCACCATTGGAGCACAAAGACTCATCAGACCAAATTACTGGTTTCCAATCTTCCACAGTAAAGTTTAGGTGCCTCTGAGCCCATTGATAACGTGCGCGGCTTTGTGACTTGCTGTTAAAAGAGACCTCTTCCGTGGTGCTCTGCTCCAGATGTCCATCGCATGCAGTTCTCATCGCAATGTCCTTTCGGAAATTGGTTGGAGTGGACTTTCATTGACTGTTTGGAGCAATTGTTGCCTGGTTTGAAACTGATTTGCAGTTACTAGGCGTGAAACATGGCTGCTGTCCCTGTTGGTGAGAACCGTTTTCCGGCCACAGTTACGTCGCCGATTTCGGCTGCGAACTACATACACCACTATTTGTAGACCCGCTGAACAGTACGCTTCGACACACCAACAAATTGGGCGACTTCATTCACTTTGTATCCGTGGGCACGGCCAAACACGATGGCTCCTTTTTTGTCACTCAGTAACGTCTGTCTTACGACTCATATTTTAGACTAAATTCAACACACACGTTGCTCTTCACCACCGCACAAGACAGAAATGATCCTGTAGGCCACTTCAGTGCTATTTATCTCCCAACAATGCTATCACGACGCCCTCTGTACAGCCGTCATTTCTGTTAGGGTTGACTAATTTGTTTTCCGCTGTGCTTAGTATGTGTTGTCTCTCTTGGCGTGCATTTCTTAATGGATGGCATTTTGTATGTCTAGCAGTGTAAGTGAAATTAAAATGTGCATTTAAATCATACTAGCTTCAATCTTGTTTGAATGTTTTAAAAGTAAAAAATACGTTTCGTTGATGTATTATTCGAGTTCCCAAACAGCAAGGTATATTATTAATGGTTTTTAGCAGGGAATCTTTTAGAATAAAATTATTAGGCCGTCAAAAGGAAGAGCATTGTGTTTCAAATGTAGCGAAATACGGCTTCGGTGGTTGTGAAAGGCGAGAAATCGTCTTTAAAAAAAAAAAAAAGGTTAATTAATTTTTGCTTTGGACAACAGCTATTTCCGCTTGTCTGAATTCGCTGCATACAGTTCACGGCGTTGTCGAAATCTTCAACGTTAGCAGACTTACGTAGAAGTACTTTTGTTGGAAAGCACTGAATGGGAATGGATAAAAAAAAAAAAAACTTTGATCACAGTACGCTAAGTTTAAAATGAAAAGATGTGTTCAAGCTGAAAGAGCCTGACTCAATTCTCCCACGACCATAACGTCCCCTTCTGTATAATTAATTCTTCTTCGGGCCTTTTTCTTCTTTAAAAAAGCGTCGAGTAACTGTTCTTGCCCTCACTTGGTAACCTGTAGTACGGAAGGTCGACCTGCGAAGTCGTTTTACTTCCTGGTTCCCCTCGGGCCAGAAAGACGGGTTATCCCGTTTGGCAATCGAGACAGCCTTCTTTGTCCGCAGGACAGTGGAGGTTGCTATCTCAAATAACCGTTTAAATCTCACCTGCGTTTCTGTTTCGCGTTGAACTTTGATAAGTACATGATCTGTCCAGCTTTATCACACACTGTTTTGACGCACTTCGCTTGCTTTATCTCTGTGAAGGCCGCCCCGGTGGCGCAGTGGTCTAAGGCGCTGGCCTTTGATCATTTGTCCGTAAGGGGTCCGGGTTCGAATCCCGGTCTGGCCTGGATGTTGTGTTTGTCTCACGGCACTGGCTCTCTCCCTTCCCTGGAACCAGTGACCCTAAATTAGGGACGGGCGACTGCTTATAGCCCATTGAGTTGCTCACGGTGGTCGTATAGCCCATTGAGTTGCTCACGGTGGTCGTTAAACCTCCAATCAAAAAAAAAAAAAAAAATATCTCTGTGAAGTTAATTTTTTATGCATATTTATTAAGTAATGCGAATAGCGTTCGCATATATCCAAATCGTTGAACAAAATTGTTTTTGTAAGGAAATAAAATGCAGGTCATCATTTCTCTGGAAAACCCATTATGTATTTATTCTTTAATACTATCCTTAAACAAACAAAAAACTTCGAGTTATTCGTCTTTTCAATTTACATGTCGATTCTTAGCGGATGTGAATTCAAATGCAATTGAAAATGCAAATAAAACTGTGCCATTGCATACATAATGAAATATGGCAATGATACTTCGATGTGCGTGTATTCGAAGGCTATGAATGAAATTCTGATGTACTTATAGCGGAAATTATGTAAGCAACAGATGAAACACACAAACAACAACGATTGCGAGAAATGGAATATGCTCAAAATAGTACACAACTGTACTATATAGTGATCCGAATTCCTTGGCGTAGAATAGAAAATCAGTTTCCAAGTTTCGCACATCAACCAGATGGCTTTCTCAAGGAAGGTAGACAGAAAACTGGATAATAGAACACTTCAACAATTTGAACGCGGTAACTTGACTAGACAATTCGGAGCGTGTAAATTGCGAACCAAAATCGGACCGCCCTCAACCCCTATATGTAAATTGCGAACTAAGGCCCAAGACCCCTATGTGTAAATTGCGAACGAACTTTTCAAGACCCTTATGTGTAAATTGCGAACCAACTTTTCTGCCTCCATTCTGATGATATCAAAAAATAAACCAGTATGAAAAAAATGATTAAAACAATTTAAAGCAATGTATATGAAAATGCAAGTGCAAAGATTAGGCTGTTTGAAAATACAACACACATAAAAATTGGAAAGGGAGTGAGACAAGGTGACACCATATCTCCGAAGCTCTTTAATGCCACATTGGAGGGTGTTTTTCAGTCACTGAGCTGGGAAAACAAGGGGATAAAGATTAATGGAGATTATCTAACCCACCTTCGTTTTGCTGATGACGTAGTCATTTTTGCAACTAGCCCATCAGAGCTGCAGAGTATGATTCAGGAACTTGCTGACAAGAGTAAAGAAGTGGGATTAAAAATGAACTTTCAGAAGACAAAAGTGATGTTCAATGCTTTTACAAGAAATGAAGATTTATCGATTGATGGAGAAAAGCTGGAGATAACAGATACGTACGCTTATCTTGGACAGCAGATATCAAGTGAGGGTCACATTGATGAAGAAATTAATCGGTGTACAAAACTTGCCTGGAGAGCTTTTGGAAGAAACAGCATAATTTTCAAGAGCAATATGCCATTATGTCTTAAAAGAAAAGTGTTTGATCAATGCATCCTTCCAGTGCTTACGTATGGTGCAGAGACGTGGACCTTAACTAAAAGAGACATACAAAGGCTGCAGACAACTCAAAGCAGCATGGAGAGGTGCATACTTGGTGTAACCAGGAGAGATAAGAAGAGGAACTCGTGGATTCGAAAAATGACAAGAGTGGAAGACATCATGATCAGAGTTAAATCCCTGAAATGGCAATGAGCTGGACATACTGCCAGAAGGACAGATCATCGATGGACAGCCGAATGGACAGGAAAAGACCCAGAAGAAGACCACATGGGAGATGGGTGGATGAAATTCGAAAGTATGCAGGGGTGACATGGAGGAGACTGGCACAAGACAGACCGTTGTGGAGGAAACTTGGGGAGACCTTCGTCCAGCAGTGGATTGATAATGGTTGACAATGATGATGATGATGATTCACGAAAACAACAAAACTAGTTTGTCATCCTTGCACAGGGGCCATGTTAATTTTCTCTGTAATGTTCCATATTTAGTATATGTACTTACTTCAATGAATTCACGAAAACAACCAATGTGTTAGTAACTATATATGTACTGAAACAGTATCAAAAGTAAACAAATAATGATGAAAACAATGTAAAGCAATATATTCACGAAAACAAGAAAATCAGTTTGTCATCCTTGCGCAGGGGCCATGCTAATCTTTCCCCCATTTTTGGAAACTATCTCATATTATAATGATGCGATGCAAATTTTACATAAGAAACTCTTGAAATAAGTCCTCTTTTGTAATCGTTCATTTTTCTCTGCAATTTTTTGTTGTTGTTGTTGTTGTTGTTGAAGTGCACTTTTACTGATTCTTCTCTTTGGATCTTTCACACTTTGAATTTTAATGTACGTGTGCGCTTGAAATAATGTCAACACTTCTGCGAAATTATATAGACTTGGGTGCGGATGATAAAAATGGGCGTTGAATCTATAATGAGAGTACTCGCATGCATTTGTAGCACTGGCCTCTTGCCTACAAATCCGGAGGAAAATTCTAACTGCTGTCAATATAATTGTCAGTCAAAGAATCTGCCATTTTCGTGACACTTGGAAGAATCGGTTGGAATTCGGCTAAATCAATTGCAAAACTTGGATTCGAAATCAATTGCAAAACTTGGGTTCGCAATTTATATATAGCGTTCATGGACCTTGGTTCGCAATTTGCATACAAAGTTTTAATG
This sequence comes from Macrothele yani, assembly GCA_039090855.1. NCBI lineage: Eukaryota > Metazoa > Arthropoda > Arachnida > Araneae > Macrothelidae > Macrothele > Macrothele yani. The sequence continues at coordinate 58,454,774 of CM076997.1, read as the reverse complement.
GCGGTCTGATTTTGGTTCGCAATTTACATACCACCAGACAATTAATGAGTAGATGCAAATGTAATTATTCATTCGCAGAAACGGGGTGTTATGTTAATTGGGCACTTAGCGTTATTTGAACTGATTACAAACTCGTGGCAATTCTAAAGAGATGCTATCACTGCAAGCCTCACTGTTGGTAATGATCTCTAAGGTTTCGCGAATGGTAGTAGATTTAAGTGAACCAATGACTCTGAATTAGGGGCGGGCGAATAGTAGTAGATTTTCCTAGAACCAGTGACTCTAAATTATGGGCGGGCGACTGCTTACAGCCCATTGAGTTTCTCACGGTGGTCGTTAAACCTTTAGTCAAAAAAAAAAAAAAAATAAGAAAATAAATCACGAACCTGGACTATCTAAAGTGGTTGAATGAATTTGTCAATCTAATAAAGTTTACATTTGCTGTTTCATATGAGTTTATTCTTTACAAAAAAAAAAAATTAACCGTCGATTCCGACTGGTTTCATCTAGTAATTATTTGAAATCTGCAAGTCTCAGTATCTGTACGACGAAAAGCAATAACTTAATAACAGGTGGAGAAGAGTATTGGAAACAAGAAATAACATTGTAAAAAAATATCTTTTACAAAGCCTCGGGCCCCAAAACATTAAAAAATAAAAGCAAACACGAAAAATTCTACTGTTAATAATTTGGACAACCGCCGCGTTTGCCCCGATTGTCCACTGTTGGCTGTGTGTGTCATCCTACTTCCGTGCGTGCATTTCCGTACAAATGAATTTTTGTCCTATTTCCCTACGCATTCAGATCATCAAGTGCCATTTCCGTATACAGATGTGATGATCCGTAAGTAGTGAGTTATGCGTGAAGGAAGACAGAGGGCATACTGATAGCAGCAAAAAGATTTTACAAAATCTTTTGTGAGAACTTCATACGAAACTGGTTAAAGAAATAGCCAAGAATTTTTAATCTTTTGTAGGAACTTCATACGAAACTGGTTAAAGAAATAGCCAAGAATTTTTAATCTTTTGTAGGAACTTCATACGAAACTGGTTAAAGAAATAGCCGAGAATTTTTAATCTTTTGGGGGAACTTCATACGGAATTGGTTAAAGAAATAGCCAAGAATTTTTGACGGCAGCTTTGAACGAAGTATCAAAAACAGCATTTTTTTTACGCGGTTTTAGTTTATAAAACAAGAATGACGGCAAAGTAGCTATTCTAGAGGTCTGGAGGCCCTTTGTCATAGCAATAGTTCCTATACAATGCATGCTTATTAACAAGAGAATGTGAAAGAAATATCGGTTTGAAATTTTTATGCCAATGAGGATAAGGTGCTGTGTATTACAGGTGTTTGCCCATGACTACGCATTTTTCGGAATATAATGAACTGAACGGTTCTCTTCGCGTGGACAAAGAAACAGAGGCCTGTGTCATACACTGAGTGGCCACTTTATTATGGCCACCCTCAGTACTTCGTTGGAACACCTTTTGCCTTTAATACTGCGTCGATTCTTCGTGGCATGGACTCCACGAGATGTTGATAGGTGGTTTGTGGAATCTGAGACCATGCTTGATGAATAGCACTTTCCAGGAATGTGAGATTGCAGGGTGTGGATCCAGCTGTCTGATGGCTCGTTCAACTTCATCCCACAAATTCTCAATGGGGTTGAGATCTGGAGATTGTGGGGGCCACCTAAGCAAAGTAAACTCACCGGCATGTTCCTGAAACCAATCCTGTACAATACGAGCACTATGGCAGGACGCATTATCTTGTTGAAAGTAGCCATCGCCATTGGGATAAACCATCCACATGGCAGGATGCACTTGGTCCGCAACGATGTTTAGATATGATGTGCCAGTCAGACGTTGATCAACAGGAATTAAAGGGCCCAAAGCATGCCAGGAAAACATTCCCCAGACCATAACGTTGCCTCCACCAGCTTGAAGGGTTGTAGCAATGCATTTGGGGTCCATGCTTTCGTGCTGTTTCCGCCAAATTCTCACTCGGTCATCGGCATGGTGCAACTGAAAACGTGATTCATCGGACCACATAATTTGTTTCCAATTATCGACTGTCCAATCCTTGTGCTCCTGTGCGAACTGGAGACTTTTTCTCTTGTTGACAACAGACAGCAAATGTGTTCGAACAGGCCTTCGGCTGCCATATCCCATCCGATGCAGTGTACGGCGAACAGTACGTGCAGAGATCATTTGAGGGGATCCTTGATTAAGATAGTCTGTAATTTGCTGCACTGTTGCCCTTCTGTTGTCTGTTACCAGTCTGGATGGACACTCTCCGTCCCGCCTGAGCAATCACTAGTCGATGACGACCACGCGTTGTACGTAGAGACCCAGTTTTTTGGCTGACAGTCCAGTCTTTAAACACTTTAACAACAGCTGCTCTGGAACATTTCACGAATGCGGCGGTTTCGGTGATACTCGCTCCGTGGCTCCGAGCTCCGACAACCATCCCACGTTGAAAGTCCGTCAAATCGCAATTTTTACCCATCTCGTCACCCAAAAATCACTTCTACTACTGTCGCAAGCACTAATCTTTCCCTTTTTATACTAGCCTCGCCCTCTGGCGGCAGCAGCGTGTATCCACAGCTCATTTGCTTAAAACTGTCAGGTGGTCATAATAAAGTGGCCACTCAGTGTATATATATATATATATATATAAATGACATATATATGTAATAGTCAAGAGAAAAAAGTTCTATGTGTAAGACAGTGCGGCCTATGTTAAGTGTGTTTTTTAATATTCAAGAGTATATGATTTAAGTAGCTCTTCTTTTTTTTGTGCCACAATTCTTAATTGCTATTTTTCGCTTACGTGAGGCATTTTAAAGAGGCTGGACTTCTCTTAAAGAATAAAATTTGCATGATATAATTAACATGGGTGTAACTGCTTTGTGGTACTTTCCGTTGGTATAAAACAAAGGCAATCATTTTAATTACCACGTGAATATTTGTGTTACATGCAATAAAGAGCAGTAATTTTGGTTTTACGAAGGATGCCTGTAGGTACCAAAAAATTTTAATTATTAAAACTGCCATAAAACCTGGTTAATAACACGGGATTTTAGAATTTCGGTAAGTAATTGAAAGCAATTAATTTATTGTTCAACTAATGACGCCTTGCTTGGTTTTTCTATGCTGTCGGTACTGATGCCCTTCGTATATAACAGCGGGGTTGTTTTTCGTCGTCTGAATAATTTCCATTAAAAAAAAAGTATCATATTAAATTAAACATTTGCGACGAATGCTAAAGATCGTAAAGATGTCATTAATGAGCAGCCTGTTTGCCCTTCAGGTTTATTGTTGTTCCCGCTTACGCTGCCATGGGCGCTTATTGATTGACGAAAACAAGGAATAGTGATGTCTTAGGCGTCGGAGAAATTCGGACAGAGGGATCAGCTTTTACTTTCTCCCTTAGGCCAGTTTCACACACGCGGATTTTTTCTGCCGAAGCAATGAAACCGTCCCGCAATGCAGTTTTTGGCTAGCTTTCACACAAGCTGTTTCATTGCTGAAACGGAGGGAGAAATACCTGAAGGATGAGCGGTAACTATCGGTGGATCTTTGTTCAACAGCACTTTGTTCCCCACCTCCCTCACAGGAGGGATTGTTTTATTGCACAAACGGACGATCGGCTGGCCGCCTGTGTGAACATCTTGCCTTACAGCTACGTTTCTTTTAATTCGGAGGTTATTTTCGCCGTCTGGTTTGTAGCGAACCCCTCGGAAGCTGAGCGGCTATCGCGTCGAAATTTCTTCCGCTTCCGCGCGTCTAAAAGTCTCGGTATAACTCTATTGTCAGCTTCAAAACAAGCGGTAAGACAACCGGGAAATTTATTGCTTCTGCGGAAAAACTCCGCTTGTGTGAAACGGGCCTAATAGTGGAGAGGGAAGACCCGCAACAGAAGCCACACGTGGCCATGCGGCTAAGGATTCTGCTGAAAAACATTGGGCTTTATTTATAATTTAATCCACATTTTTTTAGCCTATGATTTTGCATTCATTATTCAACTCGACCAGCACCGTGTCCTCAGTTTGTTTGGTCCTAAATACAAAGTATTAATTATTAAAAAAATAAAAACCCCTGAATCTACGTTAACTCAGTCAAGCATGATCTCCCCTTCCCGTTTAAACGAAATAAATATTTCACAAAAATCGAAAGGCAAAGAAAAGAAAAAAGATTAAATTTCGGAAATGGGGAAGTCAGCGTTTATCAGATTCCTCATTTTTTTCGGTCAAATAGTTGTTAAAGCGCGTTGGATCACAGTGGGAATAAATAATTATCAGGGCAGCCGGAAGAAAGAAGGCGTTGCGCTCTTTATCGACAAACAAAAGTTTGAAATTTTTACTCTCTTTTGGTGAAGAAAGCGGGAAATGGGGAAATCGCGAAAGCGAAATTCCCGCAGAGATAGAGAGAAATGGCTTCTTTCTTTCTTTCTCTTTTTTTTTTTTTTTTTTTGGCATAGCCTCCTTTCAAATGCTTCACCTCGCTTTCGAGGTAAAGGCAAAGATGCCTTCGGTTGTTACTTTATTGAAATCGATCGCTTCTGTCGGCTGTTTCTTTCTCCATTTTCTAAAGGATAATTTGAATGAATAGAGTTAATGAAGTTGCAGACTATGGACATGAGTTCCGTCGTTGAAAGGAAAAATTGGTAATTGGAGAGCATTGTTTAGCTTTAATGCTAAATTCTCCAAAATAATATTTATGAATCCGTGTCTTTCGTTTGTTCTAAGTAAAGCCTGTTAATTGTTTCCTAGCAAGTAGGTATGAAGGAATTTGGTGAATAAGAAGTATGCATTTATTGGTAGATTTATTCTCCCAAAATCAGTTTTCAAATAAATGGTGCGCAAGCAGCTGTTGACTGATAATCCCGAAAATCGTTAAAAGAAGTTATCTCGCTATATGACAATGCACATGCTCACATAGAGAATTTGACACAACCGACATTGAAAATCCTTGGCTGAGAAATCTGGAGCGACCCTCTTTACAATCCGTACTTATCCCCGAGTGACTGTTACTTCATTAGAGCAATGAAGGAGTGAGTACCAGGGAGTGAAGAAATTCAGGACAGATCACAGACCCAGAAGCTATGTCCTGAATTGGCTGCTCAGGCAGCCAGCCTACTGCTTCCTGTGCCACTGGCATCAGTTTTTTGCTACAGCGATGAGAAAAATATTTAAATGCAGAGGATGGATATCTTTAAAAAGAGAAGTAATTTTCTGATTCCTGAGTGTTGAGTGAGCTCCAGAATGCAAATTTCTCAGTAAACTTCTTGTTAAACCTGTTAAAAAATTATCACGTTAGGTGCAGTCAGTGGTGGCAGATGCATTATCACTGGTTAACATGTGTGTTTTTTCCAAACGACAGTGTTTTGCTCTTTGCTTGTGTCATGGGTTTACTGACCATCATGAGCTACTCATAAGTCGTGGGTTTACTGACCTGGCCATCATGAGCTACTCATAAGTCGTGGGTTTACTGACCTGGCCATCATGAGCTACTCATAAGTCGTGGGTTTACTGACCTGGCCATCATGAGCTACTCATAAGTCGTGGGTTTACTGACCATCATGAGCCACTCATAAGTCGTGGGTTTACTGACTGACCATCATGAGCTACTCATAAGTTGTGGGTTTACTGACCATCATGAGCTACTCATAAGTCGTGGGTTTACTGACCATCATGAGTTACTGTATAAGTATTCACTCCTCCCTAACTTGGGTCCTCTGATTCCGAAGGAGGGAGGGGGGGCGGTTCCAGTCACGATGTCTGCCAAATTTTTCCCCTTTAATGTTGGGAGTGAGCAGGCCCTCTGTAAACGACGGGGAAGTGATACTTAAACAGTTGAGAGCTATACTTAAAAGCACGCAACTGCCAAAATCCATCCGGTACGACTGACAAGTCCCATTTTCGCACACTAGATGGAAAATATTTTACTAGTCGATTTTCTGAAGGTACCTCTGAAATGACAAATCTGAGTTTACATTTGCACTCCCTAGCTAAAAAAAAAAAAAAAAAGTTTATATTTTAGTAGTCGATCTTTTAAAGATACGACCCAAATGACAGGTCCGAGTTTATAACGCCTCCCTAGCTGGAAAATTTTAACCTGAAAACTCTGGAAAATACGTATATATGGAAAACCTTGCTTTGACATGTAATCTATATATTAATTCTATAAGGTTTTTTGCTGTAAGACCAGTTGTGAGAGAACGGCTGAACGTAAACATATGGTTGAGGTATCAAAATAAAGGTCTTACCATGTAGATCTACTAGTCGAAGAGAAAAATGAGGTTGGGGCAACGGTTTGGGCGTTGTGGGGCGGCAAAAGTTCCCATGTAAAGTCTGTGGGAGAAGCGTGCGGTTGACTCACGCGCTGTTGAAGGCGGCGGTATGGAGGAACTCAGATAGTAAGAAGTCTCTCTTCTCAGCGAACCGTTGTGCAAAACAACGCTAGCAGGAATTTGTTTGAACGTTCTTATCGGAACAGCGAACACTCGAAGACCTGATTGCGTTGTGCCATTGGACTATGTGATGTATACATACAATTTAACATTCATTCGATCCAGTTTATTCACGTAGGTAAGAAATTTCCTATTATGTAAAAATGTAAATAAATCATATGAGTTTATTCTTTTCAAAAAAAATAAAATAATAATAATCGTCGATTCCGACGGGTTTTGTCTACCGGGTTCGAATCCCGGTGAGGCATGGATGTTGTGTTTGTCTTACGGCACTGGCTCTCTTCCTTCCTTGAAACCAGTGACCCTAAACTAGGGATGGGCGACTGCTTATAGCCCAAGCGTTGGCTTTTGATCATTCGTTCGTGAAGGGTCCGGGTTCGAATCCCGATGAGGCATGGATGTTGTGTTTGTCTTACGCCAATGGTTTTCTCCCTTCCCTGGAACCAGTGACCCTAAAGTAGGGACGGGCGACTGCTTATAGCCCATTAAGTTGCTCACGGTGGTCGTTAAATCTTCAGTCACAAAAAAAAAAAAAAAATATCACGAACCTGGACTATTATTTTTACTGAAGTGGTTGAATGAATTTGTCAATCAAATAAAGTTTACATTTGTTGACATTTGTTGTTTCATATGGGTTTATTATTTTCAAAAAAAAAAAAAAAAAAAAAAACTTACCTTCGATTCCGACGGGTTTCGTTTATTACGTTTTAAAGCGTTTTAAGACAACGCAACGTGTAATTTGAGAGAAAACAACAATACCTTTACGAATCAAAATATGCGCCACCATTATCTATCACCTTCCGCCATTAGTCGGGCAGCTGACGGATTCCAGCCATGAAGAATACTTCGTCGTGTGACGCTATGAAATCGTCAACCCATTTTTGCACTTCGTCACATGTTCGGAACCGTACAGCAGACAAAAACCACGTTGCATCGATCGGAACAAATGATAACCTGAAGGGGCTATGTCGGGACTATACGCCGGGTGCTCAAAAACTTCCCAACCAAGCTTTAATAACGTTTCCTTGACCGATTTCGCAACATGCGGCCTAGCGTTGTCATGCAGTAATTTCACGGGACGCAATCCTTTGCCTGTGAATGGACGTTTCCGACAGATTTCCTGGTTCAATCGCAGCAATTGTTGCTTGTAGCGATCAGCAGTAACAGTCTGACCGCGTTCCAGTCGTTCATAATAGAGCAAATCTTTCATATCCCACCAGATGCGTAGCAGAACTTTCTTGGAGTGAATATTGTGTTCCGGTGTCGAAGTCGTTGCTTCACGGGGTCTGCCCAGTGTTTTTTGCGTTTGCGATTGTCGCACCATATCCACTTTTCATTACCCGTAACGATTTTCCACTGGAAAGACTTTCTGTGTTGTTTGTTCAACAGATTCAAACACTTCATGACACGCTCATCCTTGTTCCTCTGGCTCAGGTCATGTGACACCATTTTCCCTCCTTCCGAATCTTTCCCATTTGCGCGTAAACGATTGTAAATGGTTTGTTGAGTTACCACCAGTTGTTCAGCTCGTTCTTTTTGCGTTTGAGACGAATCTTCATCCAGCAATGCTTGCAGCTCCTGGCGTGCAACCTTCTGCGGGGCGCTGCTATACGTTCTCGATCGCTCGATGCACATGCTTTTGCAGCACTTTTTCTTTGGTGAAATTCGTAACGAATGCAGTGTGGAATAAATGCAGTATCGCTTGCTATCTTTCACCTACCGATGTGCAAGTGCGTTTGACTGTTGGGCAAACTTCTGTGTCGCATTTTATACTCTGGACCAATTACGGTCACATGACAACAACGCTAGGGAATGTCGGATATGTAAATTAATTAGCGGTAACAAAAAACGCTTTAATGCTTATTTGTACACCTAATATATGTCTTGACAAATGCAGATGAGATGTACGTGATAAAACACTTGTGAGACAATGTTCTTCGAGTGCTGCAAATGCTGTTCTTGAAAATTTCATTCCTAGCTGAGACCGTATGTAAATAGTGTTACCGATGAAGTTGTACGGGACAGTGAAACAAAAAAAAAAAAAAGAAAGAAGCAGTTTGTGAGCACTAATTATCCAAACAGTAGCATTTTGGTAAATAACAAATACATCCTTTTTTCTTTCTTTTTTTTTTTTTTAAAGTTAAGTGCGAGGACACACTGGTTTGACACGACGGTGCTTATAAAAATCCCATGGAGAACATACCAGATTTCAGTGGCCCGTCACCTAAAAGCCCGTAAACGCTTTTGAATCAGTATGGACGAAACAGAACTGTAAGTAGGGTGTCCCAAAAGCTCTTGGCCCGACCATAAATGAATAGCTGTAGGTTCCCGATTTTTTTCTTTGGACGTAATAATACAATTCTGTACATGCCAGGAGGCGAGGTCTCAGCTTCATAGTTATGTTCGTTATTATTTATTTACTGTTACAAGTCCTAGAAGGTAACTAGGTGAACCAAGGAAGGAAAAATGGAGAAAGCAAGAGTTCAGAGCTGTGATAAAGTACAAGGGTTTATCAAAATAATGGAAACACTTACATTCTTATTAATAAACTGTAGGACCGCCTCGGACTTTCAGAACAGAAGCAATTCAATTTGGAATAGACTTATACAAGTCATGCGCATACGCTGATGGAATTCGGGGCCATTCTTCTTGTGAAATATGATATGTCCTAACTGTGCCAGTAATGTTGGAAGTTAAAAGTGTGATCTGACCTTTCACTTGAGATATTCCCACAAATGCTCGATAATATTGAGTTGACCAGGGTAGCTGTTATATGCATTTCATCTTCATGTTCTACAAACTACAACTTGACACATTTCTCACAATGCACGGGTCCATTATCTTCTTTAAACCAGGGACGGTCATCAGGAAACAATGTCTGCAACACTGGGTGCGGGTGGCCCCCAAGAATGAATTCCTACGTTGTAAATGCCACACGTTCCTGCAGAATAACCAATGGCCTTAAGGATTGCCATGATATGGCACGCTACAGAATCAGGGATCTACCTTCATGCTTCACAGTCGGGGTGTTATGCTTTTTCTGCAGGTTTTCCCCAGACGTACACTTCTCCAGTGGTGGAAAACAAAGTGAAGCACGATTCATCAGAGCAGATGACATGTTGCCAGTCGAAAAAGCATATCAGTTTTATATGCTTTGCAGCGCCATTTTACACGTTTTATTGCATTAATGTTGGTAATAAGAGGTTTTAGGATTGCACCACTGCCAGGAATGCCAGCACAATGGACTTCCCGACCAACTCTTATGACGGAAACGGGGTCATTCCGACTGGCGTTCAACTCTGCTGTTATTTGCAGTGCCATGGTCTTGTGCTTCTCTTGTACAATTCGTGCCAACGTTCCCCTATCCCTATCTAACATCTTCGTATGGTATCCACAATTAGCACGTTTGGAGACAACGCCTCCTCTTTGATAGGTAGCCATGATCTTCGATGCAGTTCCTCGTGTTGCACATACTTTTTCTGCCATTCTAATTCCTGAAGCTCCTGCAAGACCCGCACCAATGATCATGCCTTTTTTTAGGTCACCAAGATATGACATTGTCGTCAATTACTCCACAACAGCTGTTTCACTTGCGACTGTGCCACCGCAACGTGATAGTCAACATCGTACGGCACCTCTTTTTATACCTCACGTCGCGGTGACGTCCTCCCTATGATTTGCATACGACGCATTGCATGTATTCGAGTCGCAGTCGGTGTTCTATTATTTTGATAAACTCCTGTATCTGAATAAAAAAAGTTGGAGCCAAACGCCGTCCATGAAGATATGATGGAAACACTAGTGGAGGATGTCCCTACATACAGTACTGTAAAGAAGTAGGCAGCGAAATTCAATCGTCAGAGAACGAGTGAGGAAGATGGCATTCGCTGAGGAGGACCTTCTGAGGCCACCACTCAAGGAAATGTGAACAAGGTACACAAAACAGAGCGCAAGATAGACGTTTAACGGTCCGCAGATTAGTGAAACATTACACATGACAAAAACAGTGGTTGATGGTATTCTGACTGAACGTCTGGTAGAGTTATGTAAACAAATTCTATACCTTTTAGACTGAACTAAAGGTGAGAAGTCATCTAATTTATAGATGATGGCCTTGGAACTCCTCCTCATGTCGTAAAACGGACATCGATTGTAGAGATATGTAGCGTATTTGATATAAGTCTGGAATTGAGCTTCAGGTAATTGTATTGGTAATTGTTTTCGAAAGTTGCAATCACTGTGTATTGGTTATTTGTCATCAATCGTCCAAGGAGTAGTCGGAGCAGCAGAAAAAAAAATGAACCTTACGAGTAACTGTTTACACTCAGCATCTTCGCAAAGTTTTCACCTTGAGGAGAACGTCAAAAAAAAAACAAAAAAAAACCGGGTCACCCTGAGTATATGTAAACTTTTGAAAGCTGTCGTAATACAGAGGGTGAGTTGAAAGTTTTGCAATATTTGGATCACTTTATGACTTCACACGTATCTTTACGACGAAAGCTGACTAGCATTCAAAGTATAGGCTATCGTGTTTCTCCGTCTTTAGCCATCTGTCTGCCAGTTCTTCGATTCCGCGGCGGTACCAGTTCGTATCCTTCCAGGCGAAGAACTCCTTCACCCCAGCTGCCATTTCCTCCTGGTTTTTGAAGTGCCGCCCGCGAAGGGAGTGGGCCATGGACCGGAACAAGTAATAATTCGACGGGGCAAGGTCCGGACTATATGCTGGGTGTGGCATCAGTTATATGCCCTCAAGTTCCTGGAGATTTGCCCGGGTCATTCGCGCAGTATGAGGCCTAGCATTGTCCTGCTGTAAGAGAGCGCGCTTTCTGTTCGACAGTGCCGGGTACTTCTCCTCCATAATAGCAAACATCCGCTCCAGCTGTTCAGAGTACAGGTTGGCGTTGATGGTCCAACCTTCTGGAACAAATTCGTAATAGATTATTCCCTTGAAATTCCACCAGACGCAGAGCTCGAAGCTCCCACGTTCAGCAATAGGTTCTGGAAACTGGCCCGGGATCAACCACTGCCGTTGTGTATTAGGATTACGGAAATAGACCTACTTTTCATCGCACGTAACAATTATCTTGATGAAACGTACATCGCGCAAGTTTTCTACGAGTTTCATGCACACTTCCACTCGGCAGTGTGCTTCGGCTGGCATCAGTTTGTGAGGGACAATGCGGCAGCTCCTGTAGGCCTTGCCGATGTTCTGAAGGTGACGAACCACGGTGGTCTGTGATATGCCCAGCTCGCCTGATAATCTCCGAGTGCTGGTTGTCGGATTTGCCTTAACGGCCTGTCGCACGGCCTCCGAATCCAGGTTCGCGGTCAACCTGACCTTAGCTAGTCGTCGAGGTTTCTGTCACCTGAACGAAATTTCTTGAACCATCTGGTTGCGGTGCTGTGGTCCACGGAACCTTCCCCTTTCGCATGACATATGTTTCGTGTTGATTGAGCAGTGTTATGGCCTAGTTCAAACTCGTAAAGCAAAAGTTCACTAATTAGCCGGTTATGTCGTCTTTTAGGCGTCCCAACCACAGACAGAACGACGACATGCAATGCTGTTCACAGCAACGACTACCACTTTATATCCCTTTGGACTGACTGCAGTGCGCGACTTGAACTACACTGCTGGCCACCCAAAATGCAACACCAAGAAGGACATGAGATAGCAAAGCCAGATTTACTGGACACATAACAATAGATACAAAGATGAAACGATTGAGCTTACAGGCCCGTGCGACTTGTGGAACATGCAGACATCAATAGTTCGTGTGGCCCCCCATGGCTGGCAATAACGGCCGCTACACGCCGCGGCATCGAACGAAAGAGGCTTTGGATGTGGGCTTGCGGTATGTCGGTCCAGGCTGCTTCCACACTTTGCCACAGTTCATCAGGCGTAGCCGCGGGTGGTGCTTGCCGGGCCAATAGGTTGCCGATCAGCGACCAGACGTGTTCGATGGGCGACATATCGGGAGAACAGGCGGGCCACGGCAGCAGTGACACCTGGTGGGCCGTAAAGAATTGTTGCACGATGCGTGCCACGTGCGGGCGCGCATTGTCTTGTTGAAACGTGGCCGCTGGCAGGTCCTGCAGGTAAGGGAGGACTGCAGGCTCTAAAACGTTGGAGATGTAGCGGTGGCTGTTGAGTGTAATGGCGATGCGTACCAGAGGGGTGCGGGTGTCATATCCAATTGCGCCTCAAACCATAACGCTAGGCGACGGACCGGTATGGCGATGCATAATGCAGGCGTCATACAGTCTCTCGCCGTGGTGCCGCCACACACGGATCCGACCATCGTGGTGTTGCAGGCAGAAGCGGGATTCGTTGGAGAAGATAATTTCGTGCCATTCCGTAGTCCAGGTCTGGCGTTCAACGGCCCACTGCCGCCGCACTTGCCGGTGGTGTAACGTCAATGGTAATCGGAACAATGGCCGCCGTGCGACAAGTCCCCGCTCCTGCAGACGACGTCGAACGGTACGTGCTGACACAGGTTGTTGCGCAACACACATAATTCCTGCGCTAACGTTCGTGATGTGGCGATGCGAGCCGTCAATGCCAGCCGCACAACATGCCGGTCCTCTCGTTCGGTGGTGTGCCGAAGCTGCGGCAATCGCTCACGTCGGTCCGTCCGTCCCTCCTGCACCCACCAAATCCATATTCGGCTCGCTGTGGCTGGTTGTCGTCCCACACGGGCGCCGATGTCTCGGTACGATAAACCTCTGTCGCGATAAGCCACTATTCGTCCTCTGTTGAACTCCAGAACGTGCTGGAATGACTGCCGTATTCTGCGACGAGGCATCAGGAAGCTTCCCATGCACAGGTCCGGCAGCACAACACACTTCCACTACTTACCCCCCCTCCCCTTCTGTGCAACCTTCTTATAGTGCTTCTCGGTGGCGTGCCGGGCGCACATGATTTGCATATGCCCTGCAGTGCTAATCGTATGCATGGCCTCTGGCGGGCGACGCATGCTGCGAATTTCAGGCCAATCGGATGCTTCGTTCTTGGTGTTGCATTTTGGGTGGCCAGCAGTGTATATATATACCGTTGTGGAAGAAACTTGGGGAGACCATCATCCAGCAGTGGATTGATAGTGGTTGAAGATGATGATGTATCACCTAATTGTCTTTCATCACCCTATTGTCTTTTGTCTTTCTGCTGTCAGCATTTTAGATTACCGGCATCTGATTTCTGATTTATAAAAGTTTGAGGGTGGAAAAGCCGATAAACTATAATGTAAGTGATTTAAATGATTACTTACATTTTAAAGTCTATGACCGCTCAGTTATTATTGTTTGTATGAAAACTTTTAATATTCAAGAAAAAAAAAAAGGTAAGAAAATGCCACATTTTCAGTACTTGACATACTTAAAGGGCCACTATTAAGGATATGCAATACTACTCCAACTCATGGAAATTTGATTTTAAAATATTCTCTATAGTTTAGTGTCTTCTTCGTCTGTGTGCCAATTTTTATGAGTGAGGAAAATGTGAACTTATGTAAGCTCACTGTTCATCATTGCAAGTATAGTGACGAATTTTCATTTGACATCCATTTTAAATTTCCATTACTATCGGCGTTTCTCTGTTGCGTAGCCACCTTTTCCCTCTTTGTCACTGCCTCTTTCATTTCCATTCACTTATTTTCAACTCTGAACTCGATTGAATTTTACATTTTCCAAATATTCATTTCCGTTGGGAATAGCGAAAGAAGTATTCTTTCGGAAATTTGGGCTGCTCAAGAGGCATGCGTTGTGATGCGCATTATGCTCTTTCAGCAACGCTCCTGTGGAAATGGACTTCTTATCCTATTACGGAAAAGTAAAACAAACATCGCATGACGCAAACAGCGAGAAAATTGAAATGGTGTGGAGGCTTTAATTGGAATATCCACCAAGACCCTGAAAATTTTCAGTTGCTCTGTAAAATGCATCGGCTTAAAACTTACCCAACGGACTTTCATAAAGATGAAAAAATGAACAATCGTACATTGTGAAAGTACTTTCTTTCATTTTTAATAACGAACTGATGTTCTTGTTTTGACTTTATGTAGAAATACTTTTAGTTTATAAAAAGAGACTGCTGCGTTTTCACCGACGGGGGGAGCGTTGAACTTATTTGCTGTTAGAGAATGGAGAATGTTCTACACTGCTGGCCACCCAAAATGCAACACCAAGAAAGACACGAGATAGCAAAGCCAGATTTACTGGGCACATAACAACAGATACAAAGATTAAACGATTGAGTTTACAGGCCCGTGCGACTTGCGGAACACGCAGACATCAATAGTTCGTGTGGCCCCCATGGTTGGCAATAACGGCCGCTACACGCCGCCGCATCGAACGAAAGAAGCTTTGGATGTATGTTTGGGGTATGTCGGTCCAGGCTACTTCCACACGTTGCCACAGTTCATCAGGTGTAGCCGCGGGTGGTGCTTGCCGGGCCAATAGGTTGCCGATCAGCGACCAGACGTGTTCGATGGGCGACATATCGGGAGAACAGGCGGACCACGGCAGCAGTGACACCTGGTGGGCCGCGAAGAATTGTTGCACGATGCGTGCCACGTGCGGGAGCGGATTCTCTAGTTGAAACGTGGCCGCTGGCAGGTCCTGCAGGTAAGGGAGGACTACAGGCTCCAAAACGTCGGATATGGTGTGGTGGCTGTTGAGTGTACCGGTGATGCGTACCAGAGGGGTGCGGGTGTCATATCCAATTGCGCCTCAAACCATAACGCCAGGCGACGGACCGGTATGGCGATGCATAATGCAGGCGTGATACAGTCACTCGCCGCGGTGCCGCCACAAGCGGATCCGACCATCGTGGTGTTGCAGGCAGAAGCGGGATTCGTCGGAGAAGACAATGTCGTGCCATTCCGTAGTCCAGGTGCGGAGTTCAACGGCCCACTGCCGCCGCACTCGCCGATGGTGTAACGTCAATGGTAATCGGAGCAATGGGCGCCGTGCGACAAGTCCCCGCTCCTGCAGACGACGTCGTACGGTACGTGCTGATACGGTTGTTGCGCAACACACCCTAATTCCTGCGCTAACATTCGTGATGTGGTGATGCGAGCTGTCAATGCCCGCCGCACAACATGCCGGTCCTCTCGTTCGGTGGTGTGCCGAAGCTGCGGCAATCGCTCACGTCGGTCTGTCCGTCCGTCCCTCCTGCACCCACCGAATCCATACTCGTCTTACTGTGGCTGGATGTCGTCCCACACGGGCGCCAATGTCTCGGTACGATAAACCGCTGTCGCGATAAGTTACTATTCGTCCTCTGTCGAACTGCGAAACGTGCTAGAATGACTGCCGTATTCTGCGACGAGGCATCAGGAAGCTTCCCACGCACAGGTCCGGCAGCACAACACACTTCCACTACTTACCCCCCCTCCCCTTCCGTGCACCCTTTTTATAGTGCTTCTCGGTGGTGTGCCAGGCGCACATGATTTGCATATGCCTTGCAATGCTAATCGTTTGCATCTCCTCTCGCGGGCGACGCATGCTGCGAATTTCAAGCCAATCAGATGCTTTTTTTCTTGGTGTTGCATTTTGGGTGGCCAGCAGTGTAAAATACTTTTTATGGCCACTCATAGATTGCTAAAATGCTTGGGATCAGAAAAACAGGGGTGGCGGGGCGTATTAAAAAAGACGCTCCTTCACGTAAGCCGTGTATTCTGTATGGAAAGAGAGGACAGAATATAACTACACTTATTCCGCAGGTCAGCGGTTAAAGTAGTGATTGTGTTTGTTTTGTGAATCGTTGACTGCGTGAAACAGTTTAGTATGTTTTAAAGTTCACATGAAACTAGCGATGTGGTTTTGTAAGACCGACCAAAAGAAAAGCCCCAATGATAAAACGTTTTGAAACTAGATTAGCCGCAGTGGTCTAAGCAATGGCCTCTAATCATTCGTCCGAATGGGGTCCGGGTTTGAATCCCGGTGAGGCATGGATGTTGTGTTTGTCTTAAGGTACTGGCTCTTTCCCTTCCCTGAAACCAGTGACCCTAAATTAGGGGCAGGCGAGTGCTTATAGCCCATTGAGTTGCTCACGGTGGTCGTTAAACCTCCAATAAAAAAAACTAAAACATAAACTAGTTAGTGGCAAGGAACTCAAATACGTTCGTAAAGCACATTGTACAAAATTTTCTCAGAATCTGATTGTACGTAGCCATCTGTTTCTCATTGCTCACCGCGCATTATCTGTCAGCTGGCCGCGTTTCAATTCAGACTGGCCCCAAACAATAACAGACACGCTTGCATCTGATATCATCGTTAGATTTGAGCCTCACCGGCACCAACTGGAATTTGACATTTCATTGCACATCATACATAGTTTGGAAATGACGCGTGACGAGAATTTTAAAAATGTGAAATTAAATACAGGCCCTAATTTAATGTGTTGTGTTTCCTACAGACAAGCAAATAAATGAACACACGGATATCTGAGTAGTGACAGTTGGACCACGTTATCTGTGTGACGCTTCCCTCAATACTGGAGCACAGTGGTGGCACATAGAATTTGTGGAATTTTCTGAGGCATGTATTTTCAAGTCAACGTGCCCGTGATACATTGAAGGGATTTAACAAAATTCGTAAAGCTTTAGCTTTTTTAAACAAGAAAGACGACAACAAATTTTCGGATAATGAGCTCGTCTTTTGAATCAGTTCTGACGCAAATTAAATTTATCAAAGCTATTCAAAGTCAATTGAACTGGTATGGAAAACAATTGTATCTGACGGAAGAAAGAAGTTTTTCAATCGGGTTTTTAATCCCGCATATATTGCTGGAAACGGAATCTTGAACTTACGCCTTCTGGTGGCAGATTTGTGCGTTAAGAAAAATTTGAAATTATATGAGAAACATTTCACAGGGGAAACGCTCTCCAACAAAGAAATAAATTTTCAAATCGGACTCTTCGAAGCAGAGATATGAACAAATACACTGCCGGACAATTGCTAAGGACGGATTACAATAGAAACGATAGCAACCATAAAATAGAAGGCAGGAAAATGTGGAAATTAGCATAAGTGCGGGATACAGTAAGACGTTTTGTGCGTATGCAAATTTTGGATTGCCGAACTTGTTCGTGACGTCATAGCGCTGATAAGAGATATAAAGGATTTGACGCGTATTGACCGTTGTTGTTCAAACGCAAAGTTGAAAGGGAAAGAATCAATTGACGAACTTGCAATTTTCAGTATGTCTTCCCGACATCATCTAGATGATTTTACGCGTGGCCGTATTATTGGCAAGTTTGAAAAAGGGCGAAAAATAACAGATGTTGCCAGGGAGTTCGACGTCAGCCACAGTGTTGTTTCAAGCCTTTGGAAATCATTTCAAACAAATGGAGAGTGTAGCAAACGTCACGGAGGAGGTCGTGTTCGCAGTACGACACCTGCAGAAGATCGGTACATAGTGCTATCAACAAAAAGACACCGGCGCAGCACAGCTAGTGAGGTAGCAAATCAGTTTATGGCTGCTACTGGCAAGCGGATCTCCCGAAAAACTGTCGCCAGACGTTTGCATGAAGGAGGACTATACGCCCGCCGTCCTGTTGTGTGCATCCCATTGTCCAGACGTCACCGTACCGCCCGTTTGCAATGGTGCCATCAACATCGCAATTGGACTGATGACTGGTCTTCTGTCCTCTTCTCAGATGAGAGTAGATACAGTCTATCGTCTGATTGTCGAGGACAACTGATCTGGCGTGATAGTGGTACTGCATATTGTCCAGCAAATATACAGGAAAGGGACCGATATCCGACATGCAGTGTCATGGTATGGGCGTACGTCCCTAAAAATCAATGGCCGTACGTCCCTCTATGTGCTTCCAACTGGGACTATGACTGGCCAACGATACATTAATGATGTTCTGCTACCTCATGTTCGCATGTTCCGTGGTGCTGTCGGTGATAGATTCATTTTCATGGACGACAACGCAATATGTCATCGAACAGTCGTTGTCCACGAGTGTCTTGAGAGCGAGGATATTCAACGCCTCGTATGGCCAGTACGTTCTCCAGATCTGAATCCCATTGAAAATGTATGGGATGCTTTGGGGAGGAGTCTTGCTGGTCGCCAATGCCCTCCGATAAAAAGGACACCCTCATCCGTGCACTGACAGAGGAATGGGATAAATTACCCCAACAGTTGCTTGATAATGTTGTGAAAAGCATGACACGACGTGTAGAATCTTGCATCGCCCTCCATGGTGGCCATATCCTGTATTGACATCTTACGCCGGAACGCCTGCGGACGGTAATTGCATTTTTTTAACGTTTACGTATTCTGCACAAAATGGCCTGTTTGTCCCTTGAATACGTTCTAATTTCAGATTCTTCTGGATTCTTCTGGCCTTCTGGATTTCAGAGCACAATAAATTGTCTTTCTTGTAATGTTCCTGGCATTCTGGCATTATTTTATTTCACTTGGCATCCAACCACACTTACTTTTTTATGCGCTATATAGCCGTTTATGATTCGTCCTTAGCAATTGTCCAGCAGTGTATAAGATGCATCTATGTGCTCTGGCTGGAAAACCATGCATTATTTTAGGAAGAAAGTATTCTCAAAACGTTTTCGGATGTGAGAGGTATGGGTCCAAGAAAAAAAAAATTAGTCGAGTTTTCAGGAGCTCAGATTTTGCTGCAAATATATCTGAAGCAGAAATTAACACTTATGCCCCCTGGTGGCCAAACCATTCTTTACCAAATGTAAGAAATTATACGAAAAACATTTTCCACCAGGGGCTGTATGCGATACAGAAATAATTTTTCAAATCGGAGTTTTAGAAGCAGAAACAACGCAGAAAACGCAATTTACCTTTCTGCGCTCCCTTGCGGAAAGTTTATGATTTACTTCGAAATTTTGAATGCATATGAAAAATATTTCGCCTCATAAATACTATCCGACAAAAAAGAATTTTTCAAATCGGACTCCTAGAAGTAGAGATATTGACAAAAATAAAATATTCTTCTACGCCCCCTGGCGGAGAACCCATGCACTATTTTAAGAAGAAAATATTCCAAAAAAGTTTATCGACGTGAGTGGCATCGGTCCACAAACGAATTTTTTTCAATCGAGATTATAGAAGCTCAGATTTTATGGCAAATACATCAGAAGAAGAAATTAAGTCTTACGCAGCCTGGTGGCCAAAGAATTTTTTACCAAAGTTAAAAATTATATGCTAAGGATTTCCCATCAGGATCTGTTTCCGGTGCAGAAAGAATTTTTCAAATCAGAGTTTTAGAAGCACAAATATCGGGGGAAACGCAATTTACCTTTACGCTCCCTAGCGGAAAGTCTATGAATTACTTGAAAATTTTCAAATTATTTGAAAAACATGTCACAGCGGAAACGAAAAAGAAAGAATTTTTCAAATCGGAAAATTAGAAGCAGAGATATCGACAAAAATAAGATATTCTTCTACGCCCCTTGGCGAAGAAACCATGCAATATTTTAAGAAGAAAATATTCCAAAAAGGTTTATCGGTGTGAGTGGCATCGGTCCACGAAAGAATTTTTTCAATCGAGATTTTAGAAGCTCAGATTTTATGGCAAATACATCAAACGGAAAAAATAACACTTACTCCCTCTGGTGGATACAGTATTCTTTACCAAAAATTAGAAATTATATGCAAATTTTTTCCATCAGTAGCTGTATCCGGTGAAGAAAAAAATTTTCAAATCGGAGTTTTAGGAGAGATATCGGGGAAAACGTAATTTACTTTTATGCTCCCTAGCGGGAAATTTATGCGTAACCTGAAAAAGTAACTATGACTAAAATACTCTTCGACATAAATGGAATCGAAAGATAAAATAATTTTTTCAATCTGATGTATAGAAGCAAATATATGGAATAAAATGTATTTTGAATGCGACATCATCTGCATTTACACCCTCTAGCGGCGAAATTGTACATCGTAAAAAAGAAACGAAATGAAGGCTTATCATTCGCATATTTCAAGCTTGCCAATGCAAAAAGGATTTTGCAAATCAGACAAGTAGTTGCAGAGATATGGTGTCTACAGACGGACGGACAAACTGAAAACCTAAGCTTGATCTTTTTTTTACAAAAAACGTGCTAAAAAATTAAACACAAAATAACTTCATCATGTACACACCGCGAGATACACTGCTGGACAATTGCTAAGGACGGATCATAAACGGCTATATAGCGCATAAAAAAGTAAGTGTGGTTGGATGCCAAGTGAAATAAAATAATGTCAGAATGCCAGGACATTACAAGAAAGACAATTTATTGTGCTCTGAAATCCAGAAGGCTTTGGAACGTGTTCAAGGGACAAACAGGCCATATTGTGCAGAATACGTAAACGTGAAAAAAATGCAATTACCGTCCGCAGGCGTTCCGGCGTAAGATGTCAATACAGGATATGGCCACCATGGAGGGCGATGCAAGATTCCACACGTCGTGTCATGCTTTGCACAATATTATCAAGCAGCTGTTGGGGTAATTTATCCCATTCCTCTGTCAGTGTATGGATGAGGGTGTCCTTGTTTATTGGAGGGCATTGGCGACCAGCAAGACTCCTCCCCAAAGAATCCCACACATTTTCAATGGGATTCAGATCTGGAGAACGTGCTGGCCATACGAGGTGTTTAATATCCTCGCTCTCAAGACACTCCTGGACAGCGACTGTTCGATGACATGTTGCGTTGTCGTCCATGAAAATGAATCTATCACCGACAGCACCACGGAACATGCGAACATGAGGTAGCAGAACATCATTAATGTATCGTTGGCCAGTCATAGTCCCAGTTGGAAGCACATAGAGGGACGTACGGCCATTGATCATGATGCCAGCCCATACCATGACACTACATGTCGGATATCGGTCCCTTTCCTGCATGTTTGCGGGACAATATGCAGTACCACTATCACGCCAGATCAGTTGTCGTCGACAATCAGACGATAGACTGTATCTACTCTCATCTGAGAAGAGGACAGCAGACCAGTCGTTATCAGTCCAATTGCGATGTTGATGGCACCATTGCAAACAGGCGGTACGGTGACGTCTGGACAATGGGATGCACACAACAGGACGGCGGGCGTATAGTCCTCCTTCATGCAAACGTCTGGCGACAGTTTTTCGGGAGATCCGCTTGCCAGTAGCAGCCATAAACTGATTTGCTACCTCACTAGCTGTGCTGCGCCGGTGTCTTTTTGTTGATAGCACTATGTACCGATCTTCTGCAGGTGTCGTACTGCGAACACAACCTCCCCTGTGACGTTTGCTACACTCTCGATTTGTTTGAAATGATTTCCAAAGCCTTGAAACAACACTGTGGCTGACGTCAAACTCCCTGGCAACATCTATTATTTTTCGCCCTTCTTCAATCTTGCCAATAATACGGCCACGCGTAAAATCATCTAGGTGATGTCGGGAAGACACACTGAAAACTGCAAGTTTGTCAATTGATTCTTTCCCTTTCAACTTTGCGTTTGAACAACAACGGTCAATACGCGTCAAATCCTTTATATCTGTTATCAGCGCTATGACGTCACGAACAAGTTCGGCAATCCAAAATCTGCATACGCACAACACGTCTTACTGTATCCCGCACTTATGCTAATTTCCATATTTTCCTGCCTTCCATTTTATGGTTGCTATCGTTGCTATTGTCATCCGTCCTTAGCAATTGTCCGGCAGTGTATTAAGCTTATGCGATATCACATAAGCGTAATACACTGATAAGCCATTATATTAGGCCAACCTACCTAATTATAGGACTCCCTTTAACCCGCAAAACAGCGGTCACTCGGCGAGGTATTGATTCGATGAGGTTGCGATAGATATCCTGTGGTATCTGGTACCATAATGTCAACAGCAGGTCCTCCAATTCCCGTACATTTCGGGGTGGTGGTGGTTTAGCGCGAACCCGCTTTTCCAAGTCGAACCACAAATGTTCGATTCGGTTCATGTCAGGTAAATTTGGAGCCCAGAGCATTAACAGAAAGTCTCCAGCATGTTCCTCGAACCAATCCTTGAGGATTCTGGCAGTGTGGGTGGCGCATTATCCTGTTGGTAATGGCCATCACCAGCAAGGAACACAGTTGCCATGAATGAGTGAACTTGGTCCGCAACGATGTTCAGATGCCTGACAGCTGTCAGGGATTGTGCTATTGGAGTAATGGGGTCTAAAATGTCCCAAGAAAACAAGGGAAAATAAACCAATTTTTGCCATCACATGACATTTTAAATCACAATTTCGAAATCAAACAATTGTATTTTCCGCATTTAACGATTTTTCGGATTTAACGTTCATTTTCGGTGTTTTGTCGTAAAATGTTAGATCGCAATTAGACTGTATTCCTTTTAATAAAAATCGAGATCCTGTTGAAGCTTGTGGGTGTAGTGTGTTTGCCGTATGATGCTGTTTCTGTTTATCGGCTGGAATTAATGTTCTTAAGTTAGGGTCGGACGCCTCCCTCTTTCTAGCTGTAGATCTCCATGGGAAAATCTAATTGCACTTTTGAAAAGATGGTGCTCAATGGAAGTGGTAGAATATTACTATATCCTTGATTCAAAAGCTTCATTTTCTGCATTGAACTTACGGCCTTAAAATGTAGTCGAATAGCTTTACTGTCGGGCAATAAAATTTCATTTTAGTATTCCTCTTGACTGAAACCACAGATTTAACTTTTACTGCCAACTATTTTGAGGTGTTGGGAAAAGAAATCTTTATTGTAACACTGAATGTTAAAAAAAAAAGGTGAGTTTTTTTTTTTTTTGTGCGCCGTTAAAAAAACAAAAACGAAAAAACATTATCTCGCGTACAGAGAGCTTTCTCGTGCGTGTGTACTCGTCCTGCGTTGTCATAGTAACAAATGGAAATGTCACATCATGTGCATCAAATAAACAAATTAGAAGTGCTGAAAATGCATCATAAGGAAAAGAGCAAAAGCGCTTTTGCGCTTTTTTTTTTTTTTTTTTTTTATTGGAGGTTTAACGACCACCGTGAGCAACTCAATGGGCTATTATAAGCAGTCGCCCGCCCCTAATTTAGGGCCACTGGTTCCAGGGAAGGGAGAGAGCCAGCGCCATAAGACAAACACTACATTCATGTCTCACAGGATTCGAACCCGGACCCATCTCGAACGAATGATCAGAAGCCATTGCTTAGATCACATGCGCCACCGGGGCGGCAAAATCGCTTTTCTGTGGCCATCTGCCTATGCCAAATACCCGTGGATGCCCAGGACCTAATACGGAAAAAAAAAGTAGCGTGTTATGTAATTTTATGTCGCTTATGAGTTAACTTGTGGAAATATGTGTTGAGTCACAATAATGTATGTCGTCTGTATGCAGTTAAAGGAATAAAGTAAACACCTGATTTGGTCAGCGACCTTCAATTGTTAATACATATAATCGCGAAAGTTTGAGGTAATAGCCGAGAGCAAATAATGACGACCTTGACGTGGCTTTTATCCCGGAAAGTGTGTCGTGGTCATCTAAACTGAGGTGCGATTTCACGGTTGGTTTGTGATGAGAACCGTATAAAAGATACGCTAAAAGAGAAGCATACTATGCATGAAAATCTAGGAAAAGGTCATGGTACATTGGGTACAATGTCTGGGAAAGCCATGAGTTCAAAATTAATCCTGCTCGTTTGTAGCGTGAAGATGAATCTTAATTGAAACCCAGAATTTGCTATTTCTCCACTATCATCTGCTTTTTTAGCACGTCTTTTGTAAAAAAAGATCGTGCTTATGTTACCGGTTTGTCCGTCCGTCTGTACCCACGATATCTCTGCAACTATTAGTCCGATTTAAAAAATTATTTTTGCGTTGGGAAGCCTGAAATATGCGAATTATGATCCCAGACATTTCGTTTTTTTTTTTTTTACAATGTACAATTTCGCCGCTAGAGGGCGTAAATGCAGATGATGTCGAATTCAAAAATACCTTTTATTCCACATATTTTCTTCTAAACATCCGATTGAAAAAATTCTTTTATCTTTCGATTCCATTTATGTCGAAGAGTATTTTAGATATAGTTACTTTTTCAAATTACGCATAGATTTTCCGCTAGGGGGCGTAAAAGTAAATTACATTTTACCCGATAACTCTTCTTCTAAAACTCAGATTTGAAAAATGTTTTTTTTCAGCGAATACATCTCCTGATGGAAAATCTTTTGCATATAATTTCCAATTTGTGGTAAAGAATACTTTGGCCACCAGGGGGCGTAAGTGTTAATTTTTGCTTCTGATATATTTGCCATAAAATCTGAGCTTCTAAAATATCGATTGAAAAAAAAAAAAAAAAATTCTTTAGCCCGGTGGCGCAGTGGTCTAAGGCGCTGGCCTCTGATCATTCGTCCGTCTGAGGTCCGGGTTCGAATCCCGGTGAGGCACGGCTGTTGTGTTTGTCTTACGGCACTGGCTCTCTCCCTTCCCTAGAACCAGTGACCCTAAATTAGGGACGGGCGACTGCGTATAGCCCATTGAGTTGCTCACGGCGGTCGTTAAACCTCCAATCAAAAAAAAAAAAAAAAAAAATTCTTTCGTGGACTGATGCCACTCACATCGATAAACTTTTTTAGAATATTTATTTCCTAAAAGATTCCACAGTTTCTCCGCCAGGGGGCGTAGATGTACATCTTATTTTTGTCAATATCTCTACTTCTAGGAGTCCAATTTGAAAAATTCATTTTTTGTTGGATAGTGTTTTTCGTGTGACATGTTTTTCATATAATTTCAAAATTTTCAAGTAATTCATAGACTTTCCGCTGGGGGCGTAGCGGTAAATTGCGTTTCCCCCTATATCTCTGCTTCTAAATCTCCGATTTGAAAAATTCTTTCTGCACCGGATACAGCTCCTGATGGGAAATCGTTCGCACATAATTTCTAACTTTTGTAAAAAATGGTTTGGCCACCAGGTGGCGTAAATCTTAATTTCCGCTTCTGATGTATCTGCAGCACAATATAAGCTTCTAAATTCTCGATCGAAAAAAACGTCGTTTGTTGACCGATACTACTCATGTCGACAAACCTTTTAGGAACATTTTCTTCTTGAAATAATGCATGATTTATACGCCAGGAGGCGTAGATGTATATCTTATTTTTATCAATATCTCTGCTTCTAGGAGTCCGATTTGAAAAATTCCTTCTTTGTTGGATAGTGTTTCTAGTGTGACATGTGGTTCATATAATTTCAAAATTTTCAAGTAATTCATAGACTTTCCGCTAGGGGGCGTAAATGTAAATTGCGTTTCCCCCTATATCTCTGCTTCTAAATCTCCGATTTGAAAAATTCTTTCTGCATCGCATACAGCTCCTGATGGGAAATCGTTTGCACATAATTTCTAATTTTTGTAAAAAATGGTTTGGCCATCAGGTGGCGTAAGTCTTAATTTCCGCTTCTGATGTATTTGCAGCAAAATATGAGCTTCTAAAATCTCGATTGAAAAAAAGTTGTTTGTTGACCGATACTACTCATGTCCGCAAATATTTAAGAATTTTTTTTTTTTAAATAATGCATGGTTTCTACGCCAGGGGGTGTAGATGTATGTCTTATTTTTGTCAATATCTCTACTTCTAACAGTCCGATTTGAAAAATTCCTTCTTTATTGGATAGTGTTTCCGATGCGAAATGTTTTCCCCATAAATTCAATATTTACAAGTAAATCATAAACTTTCCGCTAGGGGGCACAAAGGTAAATTGCGTTTTCTGCGTTATTTCTGCTCCTGAAGCTCCGATTTGAAAAATTCTTCCTGTATCGCATACAAGACCTGATGAAAAATATTTTTCACATAATTTCTAATGTTTGGTAAAGAATGGTTTGGCCACCAGGGGTCGTAAGTGTTAATTTCTGCTTCTGATGTATTTGTAGCAAAATCTGGGCTCCTGGAAACTCGACTAATTTTTTTGTTGGACCGATACCGCTTTTGAGAACACTTTCTTCCTGAAATAATACATGGTTTTCCCACCAGGGAACTAAACTCACATCTTATTTTTGTCGATATCTCTGTTTCTAAAAGTTCGTAAGCACACGATTCCGTTTACAGCAATATCTGAGGGATTAAAAAGCCAATTGAAAATCTTTCCTTCGTCGATCTATTGTTTTTCATACCGGTTCCATTGACTTTGAATAGCTTTGACAAATTTAATCTGCGTCAGAACGGATTCAAAAGACGTGCTTATTACACCCGAAAATTCGGTGTCATCTTTCTTGTTTTTTTTTTTTTTTTTTTTTTTTAGCGTATGAATTGTTGATTCGGGTTTTACAGGAGAGCTGCGGTGTACGCTAGTAGAATTTCACGTGTTATTGACACAGTGCCTGGAATTAATAAAGGAAGAAATAATAATTTATGTAAACGCAACCTTAATGTATTCCTTGCTTAATGCACAAGGCATCAATTACTGCGGTGGTACACAGTGGCAATATTATCGCGTAGGCCAGTAAATTAACTTATAACAACACTATTTTTATAATTGTTGTATATTTATACAATTGGTTTTATGGTATCTACATAAAATAGGGGGAAAAATTATATTTTTGTTGCATGTAATATTATTTACAATAAAATTCGCAAATATTAAAGTATTAACGATATTTGGGTACATTTTAGTTCACACGAATTTGTAAAAATACTGAAACAATTTACATGCATCAAAAATGTTGCGTATACTGTTGGCCCAATGGTCTGAAGAAGAAAAACATGGAAATATATAACAGAAATAAATGGTGTAGGGTGAACATTCAATTTTAAGTTTATATTACAATTTATAATTTACATTTTTAATAAGGGATTTCCAAACGTTATGTAACTCATAGGGGGTATGTTCATTACAACATTGCTCACCGGAGGCCTCTATATACACACTTTCAGCAATTAAAAGATCACCAGGTTTACTAGGAGTATTAATTATTCTAACATTGCTCCAGTCGGGATTAAGATCATCTTGTGTAACAGATTTGGCTAGTGATGTACAATACATGCCTGTTTTAATATTGTATTTGTGTTCTTTAATTCGTAATGCAATATTGCGTTTTGTAGAACCCACATAATTAGAAGCTGCTTGTCCTGTAGTTGCCTTAACCAGAGGGATATTGTAAATACCCCACTGTCCCATTTTGCTATTCCGTTCACGATCCTTACGAACTACTGAAAATAAGTTTCGTGTGCGTGAACCAAACTTCAAGTCATATGGTTTACATAGTTGTGCTAAGGCTCTCGTTAAATGTGGGTTGTATTGCATAGAGCCAACATATATGGAATTGCAGTTGGAGTTTCTTAACAGGGTAGTATGTAGGGCATATTTGACCTTGCCAAACACTTGCCTAATCAGATATTTAGGGAACTCATATTGCTCAGCCAAACTAAAAATGTAGTTAACTTCTTGCTGAAATAATTCATTAGTTGATGAATGTGAGTGAGCTCTTCTAAACAAATAGAATAATGCTGTCAACTTATGTTGTTTAGGGTGTGATGAATGATAAGGTATTAAAACAGGTGTATGACTGGGTTTTCTATATACACAAGTGGTAATGCAGTTAAGGTTATAGTACTTACGAATAAGAATATCCAAGTAAGGTAAGCAGTTATTAGCTTCAAATTCTATCGTGAGCCTGATAGTTGGGAACATGGATGATAGTTCGTTGGCGAATAAGTGTAAATCATCCCGGTTGTGAGGCCATGCAACCAGGATGTCGTCAACGTACCTTAAATAAAGCAACGGGCGGTGAGGGAAGGAACCAATGACCTGATTTTCAATGTGCTGTAAACAAAATTTCAGCTAGAACAGCAGACAGGGGGGAACCCATTGGGGAGCCCTCCAACTGTTGATAAAGGCTGTCTTTAAATTTGAAATATGAACGTTTCTTAACAAGACGAAGTGCGTTCATAATAGCATTAATTTCTGAACTCGGGATATGGGAATCAGCAATTTTTGCCTCAATAATCTGATGTGTGGCCTCAACAGGTACATTAGGGTACAATGAGACCACATCAAGAGATGCCAAAATGAAAGGCTGCGATTGTGGCTGAAGCGATCGCAGTCTTTCTATAGCATTTGTGGAACTTTTAATAGAATAAAGTGAATCCACAGTATAAGGGGCTAAATATTGTGCCAAGGCTTTTTCTAAGGGTCTGGTGGGGCTAACATAGCCTGACACCAGAGGACGAATGGGAAAATTCTCTTTATGCAATTTAACCCGTCCGAACATATCAGGCACACGATAGCCGGGGGGAGGGGTGAATGCATGTGAAAAACCTTCAGGAAAAGAATAAGCCTTTTTAAGTCTTTGAAGAGCCGCTACCGTGGCCTGACTAGGATCACTTTGAATGGTTTTGTGTGGAATAGTGTTAATAACTTCATGCATTTTTTGAACATAGTCACAATTATTCAACAACACAATCTGATTAGATTTGTCTGCAAGCACAATAGACAAGTCATTATTATTTTTGAGTTCAACCAATTGTCTCTGCTCTTGAATAAGATCAGGTTGTGGGATAGGGTAACAAGAGTCATGTTGTAAGGTATGGGCCATTATCACTCTGGCGTAATCCTTATGCTGTTCAGGAATACATTTAACTATGCTTTCCACCTGGGTAATAGTGTTCAGTATGGATCCTTTCTTTCGTGGATAAGAGAATTTTGCTCCCTTATTTAAGGCCCTGGTTTGCAGACTGTTAATTTCAATATTACTGAGATTTTTAAACTTTGTTATAGCTGGGTGTTCCGGGCTACCATGGTAGGTACGACGGTAGTCATTTTGTTTTCCAACACTTTTGTCGACTAACATACACAGTTTCTTGATATGGGTGCAAGTCAGAGTCTCGATTTCATTCCTTAAATTAGCAGAAGTAATAGTGAGCCCCTGATCTACGATAGCTGGGTGTTCATTTTTGAGGTTTATTGGATCTTCTAAACCGTAAGTGCTACTTTGCTCACCTAACCTTTGTCAAAAATGAACACCCAGCTATCGTAGATCAGGGGCTCACTATTACTTCTGCTAATTTAAGGAATGAAATCGAGACTCTGACTTGCACCCATATCAAGAAACTGTGTATGTTAGTCGACAAAAGTGTTGGAAAACAAAATGACTACCGTCGTACCTACCATGGTAGCCCGGAACACCCAGCTATAACAAAGTTTAAAAATCTCAGTAATATTGAAATTAACAGTCTGCAAACCAGGGCCTTAAATAAGGGAGCAAAATTCTCTTATCCACGAAAGAAAGGATCCATACTGAACACTATTACTCAGGTGGAAAGCATAGTTAAATGTATTCCTGAACAGCATAAGGATTACGCCAGAGTGATAATGGCCCATACCTTACAACATGACTCTTGTTACCCTATCCCACAACCTGATCTTATTCAAGAGCAGAGACAATTGGTTGAACTCAAAAATAATAATGACTTGTCTATTGTGCTTGCAGACAAATCTAATCAGATTGTGTTGTTGAATAATTGTGACTATGTTCAAAAAATGCATGAAGTTATTAACACTATTCCACACAAAACCATTCAAAGTGATCCTAGTCAGGCCACGGTAGCGGCTCTTCAAAGACTTAAAAAGGCTTATTCTTTTCCTGAAGGTTTTTCACATGCATTCACCCCTCCCCCCCCCCGGCTATCGTGTGCCTGATATGTTCGGACGGGTTAAATTGCATAAAGAGAATTTTCCCATTCGTCCTCTGGTGTCAGGCTATGTTAGCCCCACCAGACCCTTAGAAAAAGCCTTGGCACAATATTTAGCCCCTTATACTGTGGTTTGGCAAGGTCAAATATGCCCTACATACTACCCTGTTAAGAAACTCCAACTGCAATTCCATATATGTTGGCTCTATGCAATACAACCCACATTTAACGAGAGCCTTAGCACAACTATGTAAACCATATGACTTGAAGTTTGGTTCACGCACACGAAACTTATTTTCAGTAGTTCGTAAGGATCGTGAACGGAATAGCAAAATGGGACAGTGGGGTATTTACAATATCCCTCTGGTTAAGGCAACTACAGGACAAGCAGCTTCTAATTATGTGGGTTCTACAAAACGCAATATTGCATTACGAATTAAAGAACACAAATACAATATTAAAACAGGCATGTATTGTACATCACTAGCCAAATCTGTTACACAAGATGATCTTAATCCCGACTGGAGCAATGTTAGAATAATTAATACTCCTAGTAAACCTGGTGATCTTTTAATTGCTGAAAGTGTGTATATAGAGGCCTCCGGTGAGCAATGTTGTAATGAACATGCCCCCTATGAGTTACATAACGTTTGGAAATCCCTTATTAAAAATGTAAATTATAAATTGTAATATAAACTTAAAATTGAATGTTCACCCTACACCATTTATTTCTGTTATATATTTCCATGTTTTTCTTCTTCAGACCATTGGGCCAACAGTATACGCAACATTTTTGACGCATGTAGATTAGTATTGGCTAACTTACCATGCTTTCCACAATGCAATGATCTATATTATATATAGATTAAATGTGTATCTATTTATTACATCTGAAGAAGAGGCAGCCGCTGCCTCGAAAGTGCTCATGTTTTTTAATTGTATATATTTCTCATCTTTTAATCATTAAATCGTGCTAAAGACGGAAATCTTTCATCGCTTCAGTGATTAATGTCGCACGAGTCTTCAATATTGTTGCTTACTGAAACAAGTTTGTATTGGGGGTGACAATTATTTCGGTGCGTTGTGGACGGCAAAATATCCGCCAGTGCTAGTCCATTTTCGGCAATCCGAAAAGACGCAGGCCAAACACGACCACATAACATCATTTAAGTGCGGGGTGGATAGGTTTGTGAATATGAATTTTTGACTTCCTTATTTTCTCGATCCGATCTTATATGAAATTTGATGACTCAGCCACTGTTTATGTCCTAATTTGAATTATTATCCCAAAACTTCGCAGGCAAAACACTACTACCACGTAACATCACTTAAGTGCGGGGTGGAGAGGTTTGTAAGTAAAAATCTTTTAACTTTCCCATTTTCCCGATCAGAACTTATGTGAAATTTGATGGCCGAGCCACTGTGTGTGTCCTAATTTGAAGTTAATGGTCTCACTTCCTGATGAGAATAGCTGCCGTCTGATTTGCGGCCTGTCTTCCTCTTAAGAATAGCAGCATTCCGAGCAGCTTTAATGCTAGGCAGCCACTGCCTTCGGCCTAATTGGAAGTTAGGGGTCTCACTTCCTACGTACAATAAATACCATAACCTTGACTGCCAACAAAAGTTCACACCAATAAGTTGGACACGTCTCATGAGATGCGTGTTAATAAGCAGTGAGCACGACTATTTTTGCCAAAATTTGAGGTCAACAAATTATAGATAATCTGGTTAGGGTTAAACCTGCGAAGGAACTGCCATTCCCTCTGATTTAGTTAGAAAACTGCATAATTTTTTATTTATAACAAATATTCCCGGTAAAGTAAATTGCGAAGTGTTGAAAATCCTTTTACTGTGTTGCCCAAAACGGCAAAGAAGGGAAAGTGGAACTGAGTAATGTCTGAAAAATAAAGCAAGGCAAAGTAGACTTCTAACATCTGTAATTGCTTACCACAGAAAGGGTTTTTATTGGATTGAGGTCGAAATGAAGCAGTTAAGGGATGACTGGGACAGCGGAAGAAGCACTAAGCACTACATGCAGAGATGGCTGTTGAGAAAGCTGATCCTGAACTCTTTCAAACGTGGGACGAAATTGTGCAGAACGAATTAAACGTCGGATTAACGTTCCTAGACATTTGCACTGCCGACAATGACTCTGTGAATCATGAAGAAGATGGACCAGAAAGTAACTTTTCAGAAATGTACTGCTTGTATACATTCACACTCATAACTCGCGCGTAGTTGGAAGTCGGGTGCCGATGGGTGCACATACACCAATGAGCCATTACATTATGACCACCTACCTAGTAAGCTGTATGACCCCCTTTAACCTGCAAAACAGCGGCCACTCAGCAAGGCATCGATTCGATGAAGTGACGATAGGTATCCTGGGGTATCTGGCACCATAATGTCAACAGCAGGTCCTCCAGTTCCCGTACATTTCGGGGTTGTGGTGATTTAGCGTGAATTCGCTTTTCCAAGTCGAACCTCAAATGTTCGATTTGGTTTGTGTCAGGTGAGTTTGGGAGCCAGGGTAATAACAGAAAGTCACCAGCATGTTCCTTGAACTACTCCTTGACGATTCTGGCAGTATGGCATGGCGCTTTATCCTGTTGGTAATGGCCATCACCAGCAGAGAACACAGTTGCCATGAATGGGTGAACTTGGTCCGCAATGATGTTCAGATACCTGACAGCTGCCAGGGATTCTGCAATTGCCCTAATGGAGCGAAAAGGGTCCCAAGAAAACATCACCCACCGCATGACAGCGCTTCCGGCCGGCCTGTTTTCGCCCAACAGGAGTGACTAATTTTTTGTCAGGTGTGCTTACTTCAACACATTTAGACTGTATATGAGAATGTTAGGGCTTCCCGTTAATGTCGACCCTCCCCCAAAGAGAGAAAGAATTATTATGTGCATCATATTCAGGTAACCAAATGTTCTTCTTTGCTTCCCAAGTGTATAAAGTATTTAATTTGTTTACCTTGGCTAGACTTCATGTTTCACCGAATGACCAAAAATTCTCATTTTTAGCACGTCTTTTGTAAAAAAAGGATCGTGCTTTTGTTACCGGTTTGTCCGTCAGTCCATCCGTCCGTCTGTACCCACGATATCTCTGCAACTATTAGTCCGATTTGAAAAATTCTTTTTGCATTGGGAAGCTTGAAATATACGAATGATGATCCTTTATTTCGTTTTTTTTTTTTACGGTGTACAATTTTGTCGCTAGGGGGCGTAAATGCAGATGATGTCGAATTCAAAAATACGTTTTATTCTACATATTTGCTTCTAAACATCCGATTGAAAAAAATATTTTACCTTTGGATTCCATTTATGTCGAACAGTATTTTAGATATAGTAACTTTTTCAAATTACGCATAGATTTTCCGCTAGGGGACGTAAAAGTAAATTACGTTACTTCCGATAACTCTTCTTCTAAAACTCCGATTTGAAAATTTTTTTCTTCAGCGGATACACCCCTGATGGGAAGTCTTTTGCACATAATTTCAAATTTTTGGTAAAGAATACTTTAGCCACCAGGGGGCGTAAGTGTTTATTAGTGCTTCTGATGCATTTGCCATAAAATCTGAGCTTCTAAAATATCGATTGAAAAAATTCTTTCGTGGACTAATGCCACTCACATCGATAAACATTTTCGGAATATGTTCTTCTTAAAATATTCCACAGTTTCTCCGTCAGGGGGCGTAGATGTATATCTTATTTTTGTCAATATCTCTACTTCTAGGAGACCAATTTGAGAAATTCCTTCTTCGTTGGATAGTGTTCCCAATGTGAAATGTTTTTCCTAAAATTCAACACTTTCAAGTAAATCATAGACTTTCCGCTAGGGGGCACAAAGGTAAATTGCGTCTTCTGTGTTATTTCGGTTTCTAAAACTCCGATTTGAAAAATGCTTCCTGTATCGCATACAAGACCTGATGGAAAATATATTTCACAAAATTTCTTATGTTTGGTAAAGAATGGTTTGGCCACCAGGGGGCATAATTGTTCATTTCTGCTTCTGATGTATTTGTAGCAAAATCTGAGCTCCTGAAAACTCGATTAATTTTTTTTTTTTTTTTCTTGGGCCGATAGTGCTCATCTGGAAAAACCTTTTGATAATACTTTCTTCCTAAAATAATACATGGTTTTCCTACCAGGGGACGTAAAGTCACATCTTATTTTTGTCGATATCTCTGTTTCTAAGAGTCCGATTTGAAAAATTATTTCTATGTTGGAGGACGTTTCCGGTGCGATATGTTTCTCATATAAATTCATGTTTTTCTTAACGCACAAGTCTGCAACCAAAGGGCGTAAGTAAGCTCACGAAATCCGTTTACAGAAATATCTGAGGGATTAAAAACCCGATTGAAAAACTTCTTTCTTCCGTCAGATACTATTGTTTTCCATACCGGTTCCATTGACTTTGAATAGCTTTGATAAATTTAATTTACGTCGTGACAGATTCAAAGGACGTGCTAATTACACCCGAAAATTCGGTGTCATCTTTCTTGTTTTTATTATAGCTAGCAGAACTATAAATTTTAGTCACAAGAAAACTTTATGCTATCAGTTTTCATCGTATCTGGAAAATAATACACAGTTGTTACTTAAAACACTCGCAGATGTTTTTGAGTTACGAAATGCATGCGAAACACGCAGTAAAACATAATTAAGAATTTTATTTAAGCAAAGAACAAAAGAGAGACTTCAGCGACCATTAGATTAATGCGTTTCCCATTGCGTTAGTTATTCGATTAGCAGTGTTATAAATAAAATTCATTAAAAAAGGGAAAGGTAAAATTAACTTGAGCCCGATGTCAAAGAATTGATATAAAAGCCCGCCCGGGCCCGGATTAGTTTCCGGGCTTTTTGTATGAACCCGAACTTGTGTTCATCTGTAATGTCATCCAAAAAATTTAACAACCAGTAAACCTGGCTGATACACCACCATGATATGTGGCAAGAGTAAGCTTAAAAGTATATTTGAGGGGGCGAAGTGTATGTACAACGTGTTATGTAAATATTAAGAAGAGTTTTATTACTATTGCTTATGTGGTGCAGAAAAGTCAAATACACTGCTGGCCACCCAAAATACAACTCCAAGAAGGACACGAGATAGCAAAGCCAGATTTACTGGACACATAACAACAGATACAAAGATTAAACGATTGAGCTTACAGGCCCGTGTGACTTGCGGAACACGCAGACATCAATAGTTCGTGTGGCCCCCATGGCTGGCAATAACGGCCGCTACACACCGCGGCATCGAACGAAAGAGGTTTTGAATATGGGCTTGGGATATTTCGGTTCAGGCTACTTCCACACGTTGCCACAGTTCATCAGGCGTAGCCGCGGGTGGTGCTTGTGGGGCCACTCGGTTGCTGATCAGCGACCAGACGTGTTTGATGGGCGACATATCAGCAGAACAGGCGGGCCACGGCAGCAGTGACACCTGGTGGGCCGTAAAGAATTGTTGCACGATGCGTGCCACGTGCGGGTGCGCATTGTCCTGTTGAAACGTGGCCGCTGGCAGGTCCTGCAGGTAAGGGAGGACTACAGGCTCCAAAACGTCGGAGATGTAGCGGTGGCTGTTGAGTGTACCGACGATGCGTACCAGAGGGGTACGGGTGTCATATCCAATTGCGCCCCAAACCATAACGCCAGGCGACGGACCGGTATGGCGATGCATAATGCAGGCGTCATACAGTCTCTCGCCGGGGTGCCGCCACACGCGGATCCGACCATCGTGGTGTTGCAGGCAGAAGCGGGATTCGTCGGAAAAAACAATGTCGTGCCATTCCGTAGTCCAGGTGCGGCGTTCGACGGCCCACTGCCGCCGCACTCGCCGGTGATGTAACGTCAATGGTAATCGGAGCAATGGGCGCCGTGATACAAGTCCCCGCTCCTACAAACGACGTCGAACGGCACGTGCTGCACAGGTTGTTACGCAACACACCCTAATTCCTACACTAACGTTCGTGATGTGGCGGTGCGAGCCGTCAATGCCCGCCGCGCAACATGCCGGTTCTCTCGTTCGGTGCTGTGCCGCGGCAGCGGCAATCGCTCACGTCGGTCCGTCCGTCCCTCCTGCACCCCCCGAATACATACTAGCCTCATTGTGGCTGGATGTCGTCCCACACGGGCAATGATGTCTCGGTACGATAACCCGCTGTCACGATAAGCCACTATTTGTCCTCTGTCGAACTCCGAAACGAGCTGGAATGAGTGCCGTATTCTGCGACGAGTCATCAGGAAAGCTTCCCACGCACAGGTCTGACATCACAACACACTTCCACTACTTACACCCCGCCTTCTGTGCACCATTCTTATAGTGCTTCACGGTGGCGTGCCGGGCGCGCTTGATTTGCATATGCCCTGCAATGCTAATCGTTTACATGTCCTCTCGCGGGCGACGCATGCTGCGAATTTCAGGCCAATCGGATGCTTACTTCTTGGTGTTGCATTTTGGGTGGCCAGCAGTGTACTTATATAATGGTATCATTTGTGGAGAAATCTGTGGGGATGTCCTCTCGCGGGCGACGCATGCTGCGAATTTCAGGCCAATCGGATGCTTACTTCTTGGTGTTGCATTTTGGGTGGCCAGCAGTGTACTTATATAATGGTATCATTTGTAGAGAAATCTGTATATTGTAATCTTACAGATACACAGTCAAGTCACATTATTGTGACCGCCTCCTACTTTTGACGTCTATAGCGCTTAGCCAATGAAAGAAGGCACGTGCCTTCAGCTGGCTTGGAGGTTATAATAAATAAGGTGTGATGTAGGCATTCTGAAAACATATCACTCGTTGCTGTCATGGATAAAAGGAGCGATTTATCAGATTTGCAAAAAGGGATGATTATCGGCTTTTCGGCCGCCCCGGCGGCGCAGTGGTCTAAGGCGCTGGCCTCTGATCATTCGTCCGTAAGGGGTCCGGGTTCGAATCCCGGTCAGGCATGGATGTTGTGTTTGTCTTACGGCACTGGCTCTCTCCCTTCCCTGGAACCAGTGACCCTAAATTAGGGACGGGCGACTGCTTATAGCCCATTGAGTTGCTCACGGTGGTCGTTAAACCTCCAATCAAAAAAAAAAAAATTATCGGCTTTCGGGCCAAGGGTGGCAGTATTTCTGAAACAGCGCACTTTGTGAACTGTTCGCGTGCTGCTGTGGTTAAAATGTATCTTGATTGAAGAAATGGCCCCATTGCGAATAAGCGATGTGGAAACTGCGGAGCACCACGTGCCATTGATGTGAGAGTTCAACGTCGGCTTCGAAGGTGCGTGAGGGCCGATCGACACGGTACAGTGGAGCAACTCAGTGGCCGAATAAACCAGGGAGCTACCGGAAGTGTGTCTATAACGACAGTTCAGCGAACTCTGCTGCGTATGGGGCTCCGATGCAGACGGATGGTCACTGAACCTATGCTAACGAAGGTGCATCGGCAGAGAAGGCTTACTTTTGCACGGCAGTATCGGAATTGGGCCTCCGCTGATTGGCAAAGGTTTGCCTTCTCCGATGAGTCACGTTTCCTGTTTCCTCGAACGAATGTACGTTAGCGTGTAAGACGGGAAACATCGGAGAAAAAACACTCTTCAATTATTGGTGGAAGAACACAAGCTGGTAGGCGTAGCGTTGTGTCTTGGGAATGTTTTCGTGGCATTCTCTGGTTCACTCATACCTGTGGAAGGCACCACGGGCCGAATTCGTTATGAATTCATCCTTACAGACCAAGTACACCCATACATGCTGATTGTCTTTCCTGGGGCGGATGGGATCTTCCAGGACGACAATGCGACGTGTCACACAGCTAGAAATGTCCGAGAGTGGTTGGAAGAGCACAATGAAGACTTCAAAGTACTTCCCTGACTCCCTGATTCTCCAGAAGTCAACAACCGGGTTGACAGCACTGCTCTGTTTTTAACAACTGGTTCTCCCGAATCGGTGCGAACCGGTTGAATGACTCCACTGGATGCAGCCCAACTCCGGAACTTCATTTCGTCGGCTGCTACAGAATTCCTGAAGACATCTCCCACAGTCTAGAAGAGTCGACGTAATTCTAGGTGCAAACGATTTTCGCTTAGAAAGGCCGCCCAACGCGCCAATAAGTAGGTGGTCTTAATATTATGGCTAATGGGTATATATTTATGCCACCTAGCTGTAACAGTGCATTGTACATCGCAAAAAATTTATTTGGCTGTGGGTAACTCCAATAGTGAAATGTGGAACAAAATGTATTTTCGTGTCAAGCTAAATTTTATTATTTGGATTCGGTTCTTAGTCGTAGTGCCAAAAGCTTTAATTTCGGTTACGTTGTTCGTTTTAAATAGTTTTAAAATAAATACAGTTCGACAGTTTTCTGGAAATGGCCTATTTGTTAATGCATCTGACCAGGCAGCATCTTTTTTTTTTAAAACATGGTTTGAGGGGTAACGGGCATTGACCATTGGTGTGGCTCGCACAAACTGCTTACCTGAATTTGACCGAATATCTTTGTAACGAGTTCTTAGTATTTGTGAATTAAAACAAAGCGAAAAATAAGGGTATAATTAACACACACACACACATACACACACAGAATTGTTTTTTGTTTGCTTACTAAACGCATCACTGTTCAATAAACGAAATTAGCATTTTACTTTGTAACTGTTGTGACATCGGAAGCATCAAAACCTGGACGACTTTCGAGTTTCAGACAGTCATGCTTCGGACAAAACTCAGTGTGGGCTATCTTATAAGTATGTTTAAGCTTCACTGCAACACACTGACGTGTATAATTCATGTTGTGTGAGAAACGGAAGAACAAACATGTGGGGTCAAATAAAACCTCGAAGTTGCAATCAAGAAATGATCTAGTTCTGTGATGTAGAAAAAGTTAGCGCAAGTTTTCAAATAATTAAATGATTCGCCCTTAAATTGCAATCGTAACATGAATAAAAGATGACATATGTGCGAATTTATACATATTATGTACAAATTATGCATGCCTTTTTCTCTCTGCGGTTTTTGTATTACCGGGATTGTTTTACATTAGTGTGAAAATCACTGAGACTGTGGAACTTATAAGACTTGAAACGATGGTCACTATAGCAACATTTTTAAATGCTCTTGCAATCTTAATATGCAACTTGTATTTTGCGTTTCCTTACTTTTTAGTTACAATTCCGAATTTGATACGTTTGACTGGAGTCAAACGATCACGGAATTTAGTTGTTCCACTGCGTAAAGTCATTTCCTTTTAGATTATCCTTATCATAAGCACCGCACAATCATCAGTACTTCCGCAAGAACAACAACATGGGGAATAATCCGAAATGTGTTCAATACTAAATTAGAGCGGTTAGTTTAACAAAGTGGCTTCTATTATAGTGAGGTATGTGACTTGGTGGGATCTTTATTTCCTCCATCAGCTGGCTATTTTTCCTCATGCACGCCCTAGTGGAGCCACTTCGAATCGAATCATGACAGATTTGGGTCAGGCACGTTTTGTCTGGTCAAGGAAGACTTCCGAGTTCCGAGTATGATTCTTGACACTTTCCAAACTACAGCAGTTAAAAAGAAGAAAGGTGGAGAGATAGCTCTTTAGTTTCCTCTTTGTTTGTAGCTGTTTTCTCACTGAAGTGATAAAAAAAAATGCCAGTCTGTAGAAAAAAAAATTTCGACGTTTTTTTCTTGGCTGTAGGAAAGGACGTTGTGGTTGACTTTTAGCATGATTCATGTCTTTTGAGTATATTATGATAACAGCAAAACACAAACATTCCTTTGTTCGGCTGCAACGTAAGTTCTATTTCTCCTGATGGTACTTTATTTTGTTGCCTAAAGCCGCTATCATTGGAAAGCATTATTATTAATATACATGCCATTCATGGAAGGCCGCTGTTATAACTTTTCGCCTTTTTCTTGAATATATATACATACACTGGCGGAAAGTGAAAAAAGAACACCAAGAAGGAGACGTCTGATACCAACGAAATTTATGCAGCATAATAACGGAATACAGAGGATAACGTGATCAAAACATTATGGCAAAATACAGCTGTATTTGCTGGTAAACTGAAAAATAGCATTTCCATGTAACATGGTTAGTACGAGGTTGAACCGCCACGAACTGCGTCACATTGGGCAATTCTGGCATGAAGTCTATCGTACAGATGTTGGATATAACTTTGGAGAATTGAGTTCCAAGCATCCTCAACCTGGACGCGTAAATCGAGGATGGTCGTGGCTGGCCGTGGAGATAAGTCGTTGTCCCATAAAATCCCACACGTGCTCAATGGGGGACAAATCCGGTGAACGTGCAGGCCATGGAAGTTGTCTCACACCGTGAAGTGCGTGTTGCGTTGCACGTGCCGTGTGTGGGCGTGCGTTATCTTTCTGGAAAACACCACGATGGACCGACCTTACAAATGGCACAACAACGGGCTGAATGATGTTGTTGATGTAGGAGGTGCTGTTTAACGTACCCGGTACAAACACTAGTTGTGTACGGGAGTGATAGCTGATCGCTCCCCACACCAGGAGACCAGGTGTAGGCCCTGTGTGTCGCTGGCGGATGC
Organism: Macrothele yani; assembly: GCA_039090855.1. Classification (NCBI taxonomy): domain Eukaryota; kingdom Metazoa; phylum Arthropoda; class Arachnida; order Araneae; family Macrothelidae; genus Macrothele; species Macrothele yani. The sequence continues at coordinate 58,414,137 of CM076997.1, read as the reverse complement.
AAGAAGGGTGGAGACGCTCCCCTGTGCGTCTGCGACCACGTATACGGCCATCGGAGGCTCCCAAGCAGAATATGCTTTCATCGCTGAACACGACAGATCGCCATTTCGTTCTCCAGTGCAGACGTTGGCGACACCACTGCAGCCGTTCCTGACGGTGGGCTGGAGTCAGAGGTACACATGCCAGAGGCACACGTGCACGTAGTCCTGCATCCAGTAGACGGTTGCGGATTGTTCGCACAGTCACCTCAGGTGCAACGGCAGCTCGGATTTGCATCGCAGTGGATGTTCTGCTTGACAACGCCGCTCTTCTTATGCGTCGATCGGTCCGCTCATCAGTCCGTCTGTGACTCCCGGTCTTCGTCTTTTCGTGTGGGAATGTTCCTCGTACCATCTATGTCACCATCGTACCACCACAGATACTTCCCGTCCAATTCGCTCCGCAATACGACGATACGACCACCCGGCCTCGCCGAGTCCGACTAGACGACCTCGCTCAAAGTCCGATAACGGCTGAAATCGTACACGTCTTCCATGTCCAGGCATTGCAGCTTCTTCAGGGTCTTCGCACGTGTCCGTACGCCGACGACTGATTACATTCACTTCGCCGTACTCCTTAAATACCACCGACGATAATTTGCATATTATGCCGTGCTGTGGCGTAAGCGCTCACTGGTTGGTCCCGAAATTAACATCACACCTACGTAAACTCGACCCCATTAACATATGTAAATTTAATGATCGTCCACCAATTTCTTCTTGGTGTTCTTTTTCACTTTCCGCCAGTGTATATATATATAAAGCGGAGAGCGAAAATTTGTGTCTGTCCTTCGCGAATTGTTCGACCATTCTAAATGACCTAAAAATCTGAAAATTAGCATGCTTGATAGGTCTTAAGATCCAGATGCCTAGAAAAGTCCAAAAACAAAAAAAACAAAAAAAACAAAAAAAATCAAAGGGATGGCGTAGCTTTTATTGTTCAAAATGCTGATAGATTTTAAGGTCCTTGTACCTAGAAAAGTCCGAAAACCAAAAAAAAAATCAAAATCGCAGCTTTGGAATATTGTCCGCTTGAATTTTTCTACCACTTCTACACCGTGCACTAGGCTGGGAAAATCGCTAATGAGAAATATTATAGAAGCCGTCATATACTCTCAGGCATTGAAAAAGGTGGGATTGTTTACATCCCACGGATACCCCTCATACCAAGTGACCCTTTCCAGTTCAAGAGGCAGCAGTTTCCGGTCAAACTTTGCTTTGCAATGACCATTAATAAAGCTCAGTGGCAGTCCATCAAATACACTGCGAGCGACTTAAAAACACCTTTCTTTTCTCATGGACAGGTTATACGTTGCATGTTCTAGGGTCAGTTCACTAAATAATATTTTTTCTTTTAGCATCATCAGGAAAGATCAAATATTGTGCATAGGGAAGTTATAAATTAACTTTTAATTGCCTTTTAACACATTATAACATTAAGCTGTATTTTGAAATGTTATAGTTAGCTTGCTTTTCACGTTTTTTCAAACAGTTCTGACCAATAAAGGATTATTAAACAAGAATTTTGGCTTAAATTGCTTTTCCCTTTCTTTGATTTTATGTTCAAAAATTGATTTTAAAAGATTCACTGAGGAGATAACTGGTATGACTGCTATAGTGTTACATAAATTTGTTACTGTTGGGCAAGGCTACTAGACTCCATTAACAGTTGGGATGGAGTGTTTTGTTTCTTTTTCCTAATTAGACACACATCATCTTCAGTTGTTAAATTCCGCCCTAAAGATCTGCACTCTGATATCAATTTGGAAAGCTCGCTCGAACTGTTCTCCACGTAAGCTCAAACGTACATACAAGACCCGTTGCGTTCCTGGCCCGTTTCAGATTTTCAACTCATAGCACAACTACTTAATTTCTCAGCAATAATTGATGAACGCTCCCGATTCTTATTGCACTTCTATGTCTTCCATTACTCTACGTGATAGTGGGATCCATGGAAAAGTCTGACGTAAATGTATTGTACAAGATTGGACCTAGAACAAAGCCATGTGGCACCCCCGTCGTTACCATTTTGATGTTAGAGATGGCATCATTGAAACGGATATTTAATTTCCGATTAGCTACGTAGGATTGTAGTACCTTGATAAGCCAAGGTGGAAAGTTGTAATGAATGAGCTTAAAAATTAAAGATTTATGACATACTTTATCAAAAGCTTTGGAGACATCAAGAAAGATGGTTGCTGAGCTTTGAAGGAGCTTAAATCCCTGAAAGGCTTGTTCTACTATTCTACCAGCTTGGTGTATAGTAGAGTGTCGTTCATAAACTTTAACCAAGGGCCGGTAGAAGTGAGATTGGCCGGTAATTTTGCGGCAGCGTTTGATCCGTGTGTGGTTTGGGTATAAGTCTAATATGCGCAATTTTCCATTCTGTGGGAAAATATTTTAGTTTCAATGCTTGGTTGAGCAGATCGGTCTGCGCTTCAACAAAATGTCGAGGGAGTACCTTGAGGATTTTATTGGCAATGCTATCTCTCCCTGGCGCTTTATTGATTTTTAATTTCTTGATGACATTACGTACTTGAGCAGTACTAAAGGAGATTTTCAAGTCACTGTCATTCGCATTGAAATGAAGTGAGTTGAATGCACAAATTATTTCTTCTATAGAGTCAGGATCGTCACTGAGCGTACTAGGGGCATTGACGCTGAATTGTTTGGCCAGGTTAGTGGCAGAAATTTGTGCTTTCTTTTTGTCAGTATAGGCAGTTGTGCCATCATCAGCTGTAATGAGCTTAGTATATGACACAAGTTTTAGAGCGCGCCTTGACCACTTTCCAGATCAATTTATGTCCTTCTAGGTCAATTTCTTCAACAACCTTACGCCATGATTCACTAATTTGTTGTATAATGGCTTTCTTCTTTGCCGGGTTAAGCTGATAATAATGGTCTCTGTCAGCGTGATTCGTTTGGTTCTAAGTCATTTGCGTCTAGCTTTATTTTTAGACGAGATTAGCTGCTTTACTGCATTGGAAAGATATAGTATATAGGGGTTGACACGCTCTTTGGCAGGTTTCATGCATAGGTCCGTAATGCTGGTAATGCTTGCCGTATATTGGTTGATAGTTTTATTTAGTTGTTTAATAGTTCGGCAGTTTGGTACTTTGGGCGGCTTAGAATTACGGACCTTTGTTGTCAACTTAAGGACGTTCAAGGTTTTCTTGGGCGGCTTATCAACTCTGTATTCAAAGTTAAGATGCATGAGTACTGGTAAGTGATAAGAGTCGCAGCCATGTATGACCCTAAGCTCCTTGTGGAAAGGGGTATTATGGCATAAGGCGAAATCTAAGATGCTGCCCTTGCGCTCCACTTCTTTTGAGCGCCGACGATGGCAGGGAGTTGCATGTTCGCAAGAGAGGTGTGCCACTCCTGCTTGGCTCAACTGGGCCGTTACAAGAGCATGTGCCGTCGTATGACACGTTTTAAAATCCTCGCAGACCCAGTGTAACATCAGTATTTGGGTAATAATGGAAGTAAACGGTTGGCATTGGTTGCACTAAGCTGATATTTTTCTTCTGTTGTTTGTGAGTAAATAGTGAATAAATGATAATCTGCTGCTTAAAATTACCCATAGGCAAGCGTTCCAATTTTGGCACGCTCTCTCAAAAAGATTCGCCAACCCTGTCTTAGAGCGACTACAGAATGAGAATGAGCACTACGTAAGACCGCTTATTACGGCGACAGTAAAGAACCGACAGCCTTTCTTTCAAACATGAGAAGCGTGGTGATGCCCAGTTTCAGTCCACTAATCACGTGACAAACCATTCCAAACTGTGCACGAGAAAAAAGCTCGGCGTCGATCGCGTCGCCTACCCGTGACCCCTACCAACCGTCGTCAGCACTTAAGAGTAGTGCCGCTCCCGATCAACCTGTGTCGGAAAATGGCGTCTTGTAGTGTATGTACACTGATGAATTTCGCTTCTGTCTTCAACCAGATAGTTGTCTGATATACGTGTGGCGCCGATGTGGTTAGAGCTACAATCCAACGAATTCCATCGAACGATACACCACCTGAACGTCAAGCATCAAGATTTAGGCGGTTATGTTCCATGATTCGCATTTCAGAAAAGTGTTTATTTCAGGAACACTTACGCTCATTGGTATGTCGAAAACATCCTAAAACCCATTGCGATATCGTTCGTGGCAGGTTAAATAAGTTAAATAATGCATTTCTTCTTTGGCCAGCCCGATCCCCAGGTTTGTCGCCGGTTGAACACGTGTGAGAGATTCTGAAGCGACACCTCCAGTGTCAGCGCCAACCACTTCCGAAAATAGACTCCCTGCAGCACCCGTCTCGTGGAAGCGTATATAGGTCAGTGCCATACAGGACTCTGAGTTCTGTACCCCGGAGAGTGACTGGGAGCCCTGTTCCGCGGAATGTGACTTGGAGCCCTGTCCCGCGGAATGTGACTTGGAGCCCTGTTCTGCGGAGGGTAACTGGATGCCTTTTTTATCAGGGAGGATTTACGTCAACTGGCATGTCCTGTAACCGTTCTTTTCCAGCACTTTTTTTTTTTTTTTTTTTTTTTTTTTCTAAAAATGTGTGTGTTCGCATTTCTTACGCAGCGTTTACTATCTTGTGGATCGAGTAGTGGTTTCGCAACATTTGCGACATCGTACTTTGTGGTGTCGCAATTCTTTTTTTCTTGACGGAGTGTATTTCTAAATCAACAACCCAATAAAATTGCCCATGGTTGATGAAATCATTGCAATCAACTTTCGTAATTGGAGCTAAAACTGTTACTAAATTACTGTGATCTGGTAATTTCAGAAATCTTTAATCTTCGGTGGAGGCATGGTGAAATGAAATAATAGAAAGAAAAAGAAAAAACTTAGTGAAAAATTCTTATGTTCCGGTGATCACGGTAACTCGTTAAAATTTCATTAAATTACAGTGCATGGAGGAACATTTAACTGAACGTTAAAGTGCTTATCATTGAAACAACGAGTATTATATTAAATTCTTGAGTGTAATGAGCACGATTTTTGACAAAAGTCTTAGACCTACTAGGCCAGTTTCAGGTTTTTGTTTATTTATTTTAATTTCGTACTGTGCAGTCAATAGAATTTTTAAAAAAACGTATCGAATTTGAAACTACCTAGCCGAAAAATTTTGCATCAGAAAATATTTAAAATGTCTGGAAATTCTTGGTTGTGCTTGCAACCATCTAACTCAGGAAGAAAAAAAAAAAGACTTAACCCTTTGAGGAGTGAGTTTTTTTAAAAATGCACACCCCCAGGAGTGAGAGTTTTTTTGGTTTTTTTTTGCACATTTTGCAATTAATTTATAAAAACACAAGTATAATGCAATAAATGATATATTATTGTAATATTGTATTATAACTTGAAAACACAATATTGAAATTGCATATTTACCTGAAATAGCAGTTTGCCGTCTGAAATTATTTGATTATAATTTGATTAGAAGTACAATAGAGTGTGGTATTCCTCAAAACACGGGTGAACGCACAGCGCAACATCACAGTCAGTGCACATGAATCTTGTGCTCTGTCTCTTTTGGTCCCTTCTTGTGTGCTTGCATACGTGCACTGTCGTTAAGTTCTAGTTCCTTTTGCTCCAGTTTGCTTCTCGTGCAGAAACCGGAACAAATCAGGGCTTGTATACACATTGAGAAAACACTACGGTACCCCTCCACATATTGAGGAAACACTACGGTACCCGTATGTTCATACTAACTGAAGCAAAAATCAAAAACGTACCGGTACGTTCATACTCCTCAAAGGGTTATTGCTGACACACATGGCCGGCCTTATTACCTTCGGCAGCAGCCCTAGACAAAGATTGACTTTTCGGCTTGTATTAGTATTTTTGACTGAAAACCGTGCGTGTTTTATAATCGTTAAAACATCAGTTGTTAATCAGATTTGAGTAACAGATTATTTTCTCAATGACAGGAAATTAAAATTAAAAGAAAAATGCATATAAGTTATTGAATATATGAACTGCCACATTATGCTTCTTTGCAAACGTTTCTGTATATCGCTCTCGTGATTAGGATTCAATAAAGACCTTGCAATCCTCTGGTCAACCCGAGAAATTTTTATCTGCCGTTTTGTGTTAATATTAACCACACATTCATCTTTTGCTATGGCCGTTTTATTAGTAAAGCCGGTGGAAAAGATACCTACCTACCTTCACTCTACAGGGTGTCCACAATGTCTTGTTACCCCCCCTGTAATAAGAAATGTAAGTGAGCTATGTATCAGTTGTATTTTGGGCCCCGTCTTTCTCGTGACAGAGAATAATTTTACGCCATGTTCTGTGGGACATTTTCCGAAGCAGTTGCGGGGTGATACGAGAGAAAGCACGTCTCACTGCTTGTTTAAGTTCATCAGTGGTTTGGTAGCGCTGCTGTGCAACAACCTCCTCTGTGAAACCCCAAAGGGCATTATCACACGTTGAGAGATCTGGGCTTCAAGTGGCCATTCAAGTGGAGCGGGCAGCATTGCCAAACCTCGGCCGATTCAACGATCCCGAAAGACCTCACCAAGGTATTCCCGAACAGCGATTGCGTAATGGGCGGGTGCCCCATCCTGTTGGAACCATACGTCATTCAGAGTGCCAAGATTTCCAAGTTCTGGCACAAACCAGGTTTGCAGCATGTCCAGATAAGTTGTCTGATTCACTGGACCATCAAAGAAATGCGGTCCAAACAGATGTCGACTATTCATTGCAGCCCATATCATGACATGCGGAGGATGATGTTCCAATTCTTCTACATAATGTAGGTTTTCCTTGGACCAGAACACGATGTTCCGTGATCGACAGCTGCAGTATATCGCACATTCATCACTGAAAATGATCTTTCCACGTTTTGGGATTGTGGCAAATGTCTGAAGCATCATTGCACATGCATCCCGTCTGCGGTTTAAATTGATGGCTGATAACTCCTGAACGAACATCGGGCGATATGCGTGCAAATTCAGGTCATTCTTCATGTGCTTATGCAGTGTCTCCGCTGATCGTTTGCGGAGCGACTTCGTCGGTGACCTGATAACTGATTCCTCGACCACTTGACACTGTTGCAATCTGGTTGATGGTCTTCCCGTTCGTAGTTTATCCTTGATGTTGCCTGCTTCGAAGAGTTTATGTTCCCACCGCAGAAGAGTGTTTTGGAGGGGCCTCTTTGTCGAATCGTTGTTGGAAATCGGCACGCACGTCACGCATTGTCTTCCCTGTGTGTGGACGTTCGTGTGCCCAGACACTGACAACAATCCGCTCTTCCAGGGTGTATTCGCTGGTATCACACATGGTTCCGGTACCTAATCTGTAAATAAACACAATACAGACCGTAACTCAACATATATATCATACACAGATACATAGCTCACTTACATTTCTTATTACAGGGGTGGGTAATAAGATATTGTGGACACCCTGTATAGCAGAAAGAAGGAGGAAACGATGTTTTCATTTAATTTAATTTAACGTCATCCTTAAAAAAAAAAAGAAAGAATTAGCGAAAATGCGTGTTTCGACTGTTTGTCCTTTTAGTAATTTCCTTTTTTCCAAAAATAATACAGATTAAAAATTGGATGATGATAAAAAAAAATCACTATATATGATTGAAATCCGCGGACCCTAGGCAACCGCCTTTCCCGTTTATACTGAAGGCCAGTGCTGGTTACAAAGATATACATATAACTCACCCTCTACTGGGGAGATCAGAATCATGTGGATAATATTGATTGGAGTTGGAGACAGCCTACGTACTAAAATGTTTTTTTACAATACTGCCCCAGGAAGCCTCATCCAGTAAAATGTGAAGCTGTGTACTGAAAGATCGAACATAACATAACGCCAATTGACGGAAACATTACGTAACAAAAGCTGGAAAACTTGAAAATGGTAGTCACGGCTGTATGAATCTTAACGCAAGAAGAATTTTCCAATTCGCTCTTTCAGAATTTCAGAAGCTGTACAGCGCCAAATATTGCTAATATAAATATTTCGACACCCCCCACCACCACCACGGGAGAAAAAGAGAAAAAGGTTAATCTGAAAATTGAAACAATATACCATGTGTGTGCGCATGTTATACCAATCACAGCTATAGCTAGCCGATGTTGAAGGATTTTTTCAGTCCAGCAGTTAAGAAATGGCGATATCCCTTAATGATGAATGCATGCCACCAGGTAAAAATATTTTACATCGGAAATGCACGAGATGTGTACGACAAAAGATATTAGACTCCAAAAAAATTTTCTGAAGATGATATACAGAAGCAGTGATTCATTGCCAAATGCAAATATTCAGTTACATCAAATTGTAGAAATATACATATACTACCTAGCGGTAAAAAGCTGTGTAGCGTACATAGCAAAACATGTTGCACATACCTGTCTTTTCAAACAGCATTTTTAGTCTGACTTTTAGAAAAGTGCACCACATAAACTACACCGCTAAGGACGGATCATAAATGGCTATATAGCGCATAAAAAAGTAAGTGTGGTTGGATGCCAAGTGAAATAAAATAATGTCAGAATGCCAGGACATTACAAGAAAGACAATTTATTGTGCTCTGAAATCCAGAAAGCTTTGGAACGTGTTCAAGGGACAAACAGGCCATTTTGTGCAGAATACGTAAACGTGAAAAAATGCAATTACCGTCCGCAGACGTTCCGGCGTAAGATGTCAATACGGGTTATGGCCACCATGGAGGGCGATGCAAGATTCCACACGTCGTGTCATGCTTTGCACAACATTATCAAGCAGCTGTTGGGGAAATTTATCCTATTCCTCTGTCAGTGCACGGATGAGGGCGTCCTTGTTTATTGGAAGGCATTGGCGACCAGCAAGACTCCTCCCCAAAGCATCCCACACATTTTCAATGGGATTCAGATCTGGAGAACGTGCTGGCCATACGAGGCGTTGAATATCCTCGCTCTCAAGACACTCCTGGACAACGACTGTTCGATGACATGTTGCGTTGTCGTCCATGAAAATGAATCTATCACAGACAGCACCACGGAACATGCGAACATGAGGTAGCAGAACATCATTAATGTGTCGTTGGCCAGTCATAGTCCCAGTTGGAAGCACATAGAGGGACGTACGGCCATTGATCATGATGCCAGCTCATACCATGACACTACATGTCGGATATCGGTCCCTTTCCTGTATATTTGCTGGACAATATGCAGTACCACTATCACGCCAGATCAGTTGTCCTCGACAATCAGACGATAGACTGTATCTACTCTCATCTGAGAAGAGGACAGCAGACCAGTCGTTATCAGTCCAATTGCGATGTTGATGGCACCATTGCAAATGGGCGGTACGGTGACGTCTGGACAATGGGATGCACACAACAGGACGGCGGGCGTATAGTCCTCCTTCATGCAAACGTCTGGCGACAGTTTTTAGGGAGATCCGCTTGCCAGTAGCAGCCATAAACTGATTTGCTACCTCACTAGCTGTGCTGCGCCGGTGTCTTTTTGTTGATAGCTATATGTACCGATCTTCTGCAGGTGTCGTACTGCGAACACGACCTCCCCGTGACGTTTGCTACACTCTCCATTTGTTTGAAATGATTTCCAAAGCCTTGAAACAACAGTGTGGCTGACGTCGAACTCCCTGGCAACATCTGTTATTTTTCGCCCTTCTTCAATCTTGCCAATAATACGGCCACGCGTAAAATCATCTAGGTGATGTCGGGAAGACATACTGAAAATTGCAAGTTCGTCAATTGATTCTTTCCCTTTCAACTTTGCATTTGAACAACAACGGTCAATACGCGTCAAATCCTTTATATCTCTTATCAGCGCTATGACGTCACGAACAAGTTCGGCAATCCAAAATTTGCATACGCACAACACGTCTTACTGTATTCCGCACTTTTTTCTGTCTTCTATTTTATGGTTGCTATCGTTTCTATTGTCATCCGTCCTTAGCAATTGTCCGGCAGTGTATATTAACAAAAGTCACCGGACACCCCTTCAAAAGCTAATGAACGGATCCATCCGCTGCGTTGTTAAGATGCGCGGTACAGCTGCAAACGGTATAAAAACAAGCCTGCAGCTGACCGCAATCTAAGAATATAAAGATATTCTTTGCCGCGATCATATCGCACTTTGAGGTTTAGTGAAAATGTCGCGGCGGGAGAGAACTGACTTTGAAAAAGGAAAGATTGTTGGGTGTTATATTAGTGGGTTGTCCATAAGAGAAACCGTGAGGCGTTTAAACATACCCAAGTCAACTGTTTTGGATGTACTGAATAAGTGGAAGACACATGGCGTGCCTGAAACAGCAAAACGTACCGGCAGACCAAAGAAAATCAGTGATAGAGTGATAGAGCATCTCAAAAGCAGCAGACTTCGTTGGCTGTTCGCGATGTGCTGTAATAAGGGTGTTCCAAGAATGGACCACTGGCACACCGAGTACCTCCCGACGTCATAGCTGTGGCGCCCCAAAGGCCATTGACCCCAGAAGAAAACGTCGCCTTCTTCGATTGGTAAAGGGTAATCAACGCGCAACAGTGCAGCAATTGACCAAGCAAATGAACTCTGGGGCATCCAGGTACGTGTCCCCGATAACAGTCGAGCAAACCCTGTTACGCATGGGTGTCTTTTTAGCAAAATTTTGGCGTTGTTAACCCAGGTCCATTGGCTACGACGCCTGCAGTTCGCATTGGATTACCGTCATTGGGCAGTGGAAGAGTAGAAAAAGGTTGACTTCTTCGACGAATCGAAGTTTCTACTCCAAAGAAGTGACGAGCGATGGCGGATACGGCGTCAGACACACGAGAACCAACACCGGGATAGCCTTGTCGGTCAAGTACAGGCCAGCGGTGGCAGTGTGCATGTCTGGGGGATGTTTTCCTGATATGACCTGGGACCGCTGGTACATCTGGATGGGTTCCTGAACGCCAGTGGCTACCTTCCCATCCTCACTGACCACATGCATCCCTTCATGTTGGACGTGTACCCTGGTGGTGATAGTGTATACCAACAGACAATGCGCCCTGCCACGTCGGTATGGGGGAGGGGTGTGCTTGACTGGTTTCAGGAACACGACAGCGATGTCTCTGTTCTTCCTTGGGCGGTGAAATCGCCCGACCTCAATCCCATAGAGCACTTGTGGGACTATTTGAATCAACAGGTTCGACGTGCCGACCCACAACCACGTCAACTCCGGGAACTCCATGCTCTGCTGCAATCCGAATGAGCACGTGTGCCTCGAGCAACCTTCCAGTGCCACATTGTGTCCGTGCCAAGCTGTTTCGCCACTATCCGGGCTAAGGGTGGTTATTCCTGCTATTAGATAGGTGGTCATATAATTCTGATACGACTTTGTACATGGTGGTTGATGAACTCCCAAACAAACAGAAGGGTCTTCTCTGTGAAGACGGTAATCCTAAAAGAAGGTACTGCGACTACTTATTCTAGTCTTTGATGTTAACTAAAAGAAAAGAAAAACTGAGAACAAAGGGATGGGGAGGGAAAGAACATGATGAAAAATAAATAGGCATGCTGTGTAAGTCTTTGTTTCGCTGTACTCAGTACACGTGTACTTAGATTCTTCTGCGTATATTCTTCTATTCGAACGATTCGTCGAAACCTTACGGAAAAATAAGCGATCCTGAGTTTGTTAATTAGAAGATCCTTTACGGTTCTTTTTATCGTAAAACACAGCAGCGTTCTATGACCTTACCTTGAAATCCTTATCTGCTACGGTTGTGTGTGTGTGTGTGTGTGTGTGTTTTTTTTATGAAAAGTCAGCTTGCACTGACGTCTAAAACACAGCACTGAATGTGCATTAATGTCGGTCGCTATGGAAACCGCGGACGTATGCCCAGTGATTCTGAGGAAATTGATTGCGGAACATTCTAAGTCATCCACCCCTCCCACCTTCTATTTTGTTTTCACAGGGCATAACCACAAATTGCGCAGATTGGTGCCAACAACAAAACTCTGGGTTTTCACTTGGAGTTAGCGATCGACTGATCGAACAAACATTAAGGAATGAATGATTCCAATTACGCAGACCGTATTTTAGGAGCTGGAAGCACTTGTGTGAACCATAAGAAAGGGAGTGTTGCCAAAAATAATAAAATTCCTCGCATATCGTATGCACATCTTTGGCTTCGTAAACAAGTTCCTTAAAAAATTCGTGCCTCGTGCACATGTACTCATATGCATAGAGTTTATTACATCGCTGTTGTTTCTCATGCCCAAAATTACGTTTTATTTGCTCAAAGAGTTCTTCCTCCCCATTTCTAAACGCTTATTTAAAATTTAGTTTCGACCCGACTCCAGTCAGAATGCTTTTAACTATGAAATACCATATGACGGTGTGGTCCAAATAGATTTCTTTCTCGGGGCCAAAATATTTCCAATAAGATTACGAGGACCAAGAATTCTTCCTAGCCGTTTTTTTTTTAAAGGTGTCTCTTCAATACAGCGGTATAAATTTTGTCGTTGGCTATAGAAACAACAGTAACTACAACTACCAGAACGTTAGAAAAGGAGTTACAAACTGTGAAAACGCACCGATTGTAAGTTCTTATGTATATTAACTCCAATGAGAGCACCGAGCACAGTATGTTCATTTATATGAGCGGGAATGTCATTTTATAACTCTATGGTTGCTAAACGAAGATTTTATCGCACTAAACCTTAAGATAATCTGCTTTTATGCTTAGGTTTGAGCATATACATTCAAAAGAAGGTGCACTCTCAATATATATATACACTGGTGTGCAAAAATTAAGGACGAAGAGGAGAAATTAGCATAACAGCGGAACGAGCAGGCAGAACGGACCGAAAGACCACTCAGGAAGGGGATAGACTAGGGTACGGAACGGTAGGGCATGCGCATATATGCAGCATAACGGGGGGGGGGAGTGTCGGAAGGGTATAAAGCACACGGGCGGTGTACGCTCAGCAATTCGGTAAAAGCTATTGCACGGTGTACATCGGTTTGAACGACGTCGAGTTGCTGCCACCGTGTGATATGGCCAATAGGCAATCCACTAGACGACATCTGGATGACTTTACACGAGGTCGCGTCATTGGGAAGTTGGAAGAAGGTCGTAGTGTGACTAGTGTGGCCGAGGAGTTCGGGATCGCTCACAGCATCGTTTCACGAGCTTGGAGAGCATTTCAAACGACAGGAACAGCTGTCCGAGAGTTTAGCAGTGGTCGTCCACGAGCAACCACGGCGGCGGACGACCGGTGTATTGTCCTACAGGCGAGAAGAGACAGACGGCAGACAGCGGGAGAAATCGCCAGGCACGTGCAACAGACAACTGGACGTCCGTTATCGCGTTTTACCGTGGCCAGGAGGCTGCACAAAGGTGGTCTATTTGCACAACGACCAGTACGGTGTGTGCCATTAACACCTGCTCATCGGAGACTGCGGTTTCTGTGGTGCCAGGAACACAGGAACTGGACACATCAGCAATGGGGTCGAGTTCTCTTTACGGATGAGAGCCGATTTAGTCTGACGAGCGATTCTGGACGTATACACATCTGGAGAGAACAGAGAACACGCAATCACGCCTCCAACATCATCGAACGGGACCGGTTTGGAGGTGGCGGAGTTCTGGTTTGGGGCGGTATCATGCTTGGTAGCCGTACTGACCTCCACATCTTCCAAGGAGGTTCAGTCACTGGTGTCCGCCATTGTACCGAGGTTCTCCTGCCTCACGTGCGTCTGATTAGATGTGCTGTTAGTCCTGAGTTCCTCTTCATGGACGAAAACGCTACACCTCATCGCACAGTGGGTGTCGCAGAGCTGTTGGAGAGTGAAGAAATTCAACGCATGGATTGGCCCGCAAGGTCCCCGGACCTAAATCCAATCGAACACGTGTGGGACCTTCTCGGGAGACGCTTGGCAGCACGTCACCAGCCGCCAGCAACGATTCCGCAGCTGCGATTGACGCTACAAAAGGAATGGGCCGCGATGCCTCAATAGCTCCTTGACAACCTCGTCCTCAGCATGGACAAACGTTCTAAATCCTGCAGCGCAGTCAGGGGTGATCATATCCCCTACTGAAGACTGGATTTTTCTTGGCAGCCGCCTGTCACATGGACGTTTCTGTCTTCTGTCCTGTTGTGCTCGAAGCTACCTTTTCAATAAAGTGCCTTTGTATCCTTTGGATTCCTTGTTTCGACGGTTTTGCTCACTTGTCCCATATTCTTACATCTTGGGGATCTTATGGTATGATTTGAGTCGATGTGGAGCACTTCTGCACGACGTTACATTCGAAAAACCGTCTTGTCTTTAATTTTTGCACGCCAGTGTATATATATATATATATATATTTATATATCAGGTCATTGTCAACCATTATCAATCCACTGCTGGACGAAGGTCAACCCCGCCTTCTCGTGGTGCATCCTGTTCCCACTAAAGGGGCTCTGACGACCGCCCATAGCGGTATAACTATACCATCGGGATTAGAGGAAATTCTATCCCACACTCACCAACCCGCTTGGCCAGCGTGGTGAGTTATGGCCAAACCCCTCCAAAATGACTCCACAACTTAAATCTTGTGCCCTCAGTCTCCGGCAGCTGGAATGTACCTGGCCAAGGCAGCGGCCAGTGCGACATGAAGGCAGAGGGTGCTAAGAATCCCCGGAGGACCGGACTAGGCTGCCATCTGATGCTGACCTTGGCAACGTACAATGGACGCTCCCTATCTTCTGATTCAAGGCTTCTTGAATTGGAAGAGGAACTACAAAGGATCAAGTGGGACATCGTGGGGCTAAGTGAGGTAAGGAGAAAAGGAGAAGATCTCATCGAACTGAAAAGTGGACATCTCTTCTACTATCGTGGGACAGATACTGGCAGAACTAGTGGTGTTGGATTTATAATAAACAAGAAACTGAAGGATAAAGTGGTAGAAGTTGAAAGTTCCTCTGACAGAGCTGCACGACTCGTTATCCAACTATCGAGAAGATACCAGGCTCAGATTATTCAAACTTATGCACCCACCACAAGTCATCCTGAAGAAGAAATTGAAGAATTTTATGAGGAAATTTGTCATCTAAATAATAAAGGTAAGCAGCTCTTGAAAATAATTATGGGAGATTTCAATGCAAAAATAGGGCAACGGCAACAGAATGAAACTTCAGTAGGTAAATTCGGTCACGGCAACAGAAACCAGCGTGGAAATACTCTCGTTGAGTTTGCAGAGGCAGAAGGGTTTTTCATCTTCAACTCCTTCTTCAAGAAAAAGCCACACAGGAAATGGACATGGAGACATCCAAATGGGACGACAAGTGAAATTGATTTTATTATGTGTAACAAAAATTTCGTCATAGAAGACTGCAGTGTGCTAAACAAGTTCAACACAGGTAGTGACCATAGATTGGTGAGATGTAAGATGCACCTCAACACTAAACTTGAACGTGGCAAGCTCATAAGACAAACAAAATCTATTGACATAACCAACCTTAAAAAACACCATAATACCTCCCAGTTGGAACTGAAGAACAGGTTCTCTGCTTTAGAAGGCCTAACATCGGAAGAAGTGGACATCTCTGAAGTTAACAGAAAAGTAACCAAAGCTCTTATGGAAACAGCAACAAAATTAGCTGGGTCTAAGAACAAGTTGCATGTAAATAAATTATCAGGAAAAACGAAAATGTTGATGCAAAAAAGAAGAGAGATGAGGACAACTAAAGAAGATGTGACTTCCAAAGTGGAATATATAGAGCTATGCAAGACAGTACGAAAAAGTATTACTGAAGACGTAAGAAAATTCAACTGTGAACTAGTGAGGAAAGCAATTGAAAACAACCAAAGCCTAAAGATAGCAAAGGGACATCTCAGTAAGGGAAGAAAACAGATTATGGCACTGAGAAAAGAAGATGGTTCTGTAACAAGAAATAGAGGCGAAATTTTGACAAGAGTGAAAGATTTCTACTCCAAATTATATAAAAGGGATGATACATGCACTCCAGACATCATGAAAGATACCAGTACCAGAGTTCCTCCAGTCCTTCCAGCAGAAGTTGCACATGCAATCAAGAACATGAAGCGGGGAAAAGCTCCAGGAGAAGATGGAATTACTGTAGATATCATACAAGAAGCAAGTGGAGAAATCGAAACAGTACTCGCCCAAATTTTCACTCGATGCCTTAATGAAGGAAAGATTCCTGAGGATTGGAACACCGCTACAATGATCCTGCTACATAAGAAAGGTGACATTGAGGATCTCGGAAACTACAGACCTATCAGCCTCCTATCAGTAGTTTATAAAATCTTCACTAAAGTTCTTTCACACCGCTTGAAGGTAACACTGGACATGGCTCAACCGAGAGAACAAGCTGGATTCAGGAGTGGCTACAGCACAATAGATCATATCCATGTGCTGAGAGAACTAATTGAAAGAGCGAGGGAATATGAACTTCCATTGTGCATGGCTTTTATCGATTATGAAAAAGCCTTTGATTCGGTGAAACCATCAGCAGTTACAATGGCTCTGAAAACCTGCGGTATTGAAGATGCATACATTAATATTATTAATAACATCTATGAAAATGCAAGTGCAAAGATTCTGCTATTTGAAAATACAACACACATAAAAATTGGAAAGGGAGTGAGACAAGGTGACACCATATCTCCGAAGCTCTTTAATGCCACATTGGAGGGTGTTTTTCAGTCACTGAGCTGGGAAAACAAGGGGATAAAGATTAATGGAGATTATCTAACCCACCTTCGTTTTGCTGATGACGTAGTCATTTTTGCAACTAGCCCATCAGAGCTGCAGTGTATGATCCAGGAACTTGCTGACAAGAGTAAAGAAGTGGGATTAAAAATGAACTTTCAGAAGACAAAAGTGATGTTCAATGCTTTTACAAGAAATGAAGATTTATCGATTGATGGAGAAAAGATGGAGATAACAGACACGTACGTTTATCTTGGACAGCAGATATCAAGTGAGGGTCACATTGATGAAGAAATTAATCGGCGTACAAAACTTGCCTGGAGAGCTTTTGGAAGAAACAGCATAATTTTCAAGAGCAATATGCCATTATGTCTTAAAAGAAAAGTGTTTGATCAATGCATCCTTCCAGTGCTTACGTATGGTGCAGAGACGTGGACCTAAACTAAAAGAGACATACAAAGGCTGCAGACAACTCAAAGAGGCATGGAGAGGTGCATACTTGGTGTAACCAGGAGAGATAAGAAGAGGAAACTCGTGGATCCGAAAAATGACAAGAGTGGAAGACATCATGATCAGAGTCAAATCCTTGAAATGGCAATGGGCTGGACATACTGCCAGAAGGACAGATCATCGATGGACAGCCGAAATTTTAGATTGGATTCCAAGGGACAGGAAAAGACCCAGAAGAAGACCACATGGGAGATGGGTGGATGAAATTCGAAAGTATATATATATATGAAATGTCCGGTGCGAACGAGCAGTGGAGACGGTCCCCCTCCACAGCTGAATGGAACCATCCACGGGTGTTGCGGATATTACGTCACAGAGTTACTATAAATAGCTAGCACGTGTGTGAAGAAGAAGGTTCAGGCCGGGCTTGCAAAGGAAACTTGCAGACACCGGATTTGAGAGTCATCTTGCTGTAGGAATTTAAAAACTGGGCCATTCTGCCGGAATTGCCGCCCGAAACGTTAGCAAAGCGTTTGGGGTGAATACGGCCAACGAACGAACCATTCGGCGCTGGTTTGTGAAGTTTCGAAGCTGAGATACGGACTTGCAAAACCAAGCACATGGTCACCGACCTGTTGCTGTTTCTGACAACGTTCTGTTACGTGTGGTTGAAGCGACCCCCCCCCCTCGCCCCCCAAAAAACGTGACTTGAAATAGCGGCAGAGGTAGGTGTCCCCCACACCACAGTTGTTCGGCGTCTGGCTGCGCTTGGTAAGGTCAAAAAGCTGAATCTGAGGCTGCCGTAAGAGTTGACAACTCCCAACAAGACTAGGCGTTTGGAAGTCTTCACGTCTCTGCTTGCGAGAAATAGAAACCTCTACTGCATTCAATCTTCACCTGCGACGAGAAGTGGGTCCTTTGTGATAATCGGAAACGATCTGCACAATGGTTAAGCAGGGCACAGCCTGCTGGGCGGCATCCTAAGCCCCCTACACACCAAGTGATTGTGCTCCTTGTCTGGTGGTCAACAGCCGGGATAATTCATCGGAGTTTCTTGGCAAGAAGCCAAACCATCACTGTAGAACGTTATTGTGCTGAATTACACCAGATGCACCGGAAATTGCTGCAGAAACAACTGGCTTTGGTCAACAGACATGTTGTTCTGCTCCAGGACAACCCCGCTCTCATGCACAACGAACGATGCTGACACTAAGTGCCTCATCCTGCCTAGTACCCGGATTTGTCTCCGACAGACTATCATCTGTTTCGCCGCCTGTTTCACATCCTGTCCGGTAAACATTTCACGACAGACAACGAGGTTCAACATGCAGTTGATGACTTCTTCGGGGTCCCAGCCACAAGACTTTTTTCGTTCCGGGATCATAGCCTTGCCGGACAGATGACAACTATGTGTCGATGCTGCCAAGGGGGATTATTTTGCCTAGCAAATTTCAGTTGTTATGAAAACGTTTACCAAAATCTGTGCATTCATTTCCATAATTTTACCAAAATGAAAGCTTTATTTATTTACGGTATTGGCCATTTTAAAACGAAAAACCTTTTTTGGGGGAAGGAGTCACCCCTCCCCGCTGGATACATTCCAGAAAGTACCTTTCTTCCGGCATCCTCCACGCACAGAAACAACCATCGGACTTAGATTGTGTGCCGTGACACGTCAGTCTAAAGTAAATACAATTTCCCATTGGTCTACAATTCAAGATGGATGTTCCTTACACCACGCTAATTGGCCTGGTGTGGCATTAGTCCAAGTGATTAAAGGTTTGTGGATGGCGGTTACTCGACCATAGTAGCATACAGCGATGAGACATTACATTATGATCACCTCCAGCCTAGAGAAATGAGCGTGCCTGGAGACCGAACGGTGGGGCAGGTGAAGTTCACAGAACAGTATATATATAACCCAAGGGCTGGTTTTTGGTTAGTAGGGTGTTCAGAGTCAGAATGGGAAAAGCTTCCGATTTATCGGAGTTTGATAAAGGACAAATTGTGATGGCCCGGTGCCTCGGAACTACGATTTCGGTAACGGCGCGGCTTGTTCACGTGCCGCTGTAATGAGTATGTATCAAAAGTGGTGCACAGATGACCAATCGACGAACCGTCGTCCAGCCGTGTATTGTCAGCAGCTCATTGATGCCAGAGGTTAGCGGAAACTGTCGCGCATTGTGCACAGCGACCGCCGGGCCACAGTGCGACAAATCACCCGCAGCTACAACAGTGGTGATCAGGGCCACACAGTTCATCGCAGCCTTCTGCGCATGGGCCTGCGTAGCCCGAAGACCCAGCCGGGTCCCCATGCTCTCTGCACGTGATCGCCAACAACGCAATGGGCCTTTGATCATCGAGATTAGACCGTGAATGATGATTGGAAGAAAGTGGCCTGGTCTGACGAATCAAGATTCCTGGTGCATCACGTAGATGGCCGAGCGCGAATACGCCGATTACCAACAGAGGCTATGGCACCTGGATGCACTGTTGGGCGGAAGCAGACCAGCGGCGACGGTTTTATGCTGTTGGCGAAATTTTCTTGGAACACTTCAGGCCCCATTTTCCCTGTAGCACAATCCCTGACAGCTGTCAGGTATCTAAATATCGTTGCGGACCAAGTTTTCATGGCAATTGTGTCCCATGCTGGTGACTTTCTGTTAATGCCCTGAATTCCAAATTCACCTGACATGAACCCATGGTTCGACTTTGAAACGTTTGTTCGCGCTAAATCACACACACACACCCCTCCCCTTCTCCGAAATATACGGGAACTGGAGGACCTGCTGTTGACATTGTGGTACCAGATACCCCAGGATACCTATCGCCACCTCATCGAATCGATGCCTTGCCTAGTGGCCGCTGTCTTGCGGGCTAAAGGTAGGCTACAGCTTATGTATGTAGGTGGCCATAATGTAGTAGCTCATCGGTGTATGTTGTTGTGCACCGTCCAGCGCACTGTATTGGTGCTAATAAATATAGATCCTAATAGTTTCAGGTAGGCTAGTGTGATTTGAGACAATCTTAATATGCGGTCTCGGGTGTTGGGGAGGAGGGGGTCCATTGCAGAGCTCTCCTAATTATTCTGTTAGCTTCGGAGGTTTACTGAGTCGCTTTATGGTAGATTCAGCCCCAGTCTACTTCCATTAGCATTACCAACCGTCAACCAATGGGTCTTCATTGTTGCAGATATTGCTTATGTAGCACTCCAGTTCGCGCTGGAAATCAGTTAGCTTCGTTGATTGAGATGCCTGAATTGGCAGTCGTGCTATTGTCTCATCATAACCCTACGAGCATATTTATAGTTGTCTCTGTGACGTGGTGCTTGCGTTGGACCGAATTCGCTATCAGTAGACGGGTGTCCGTATATTAATGGTTGGGCTATTTCATCATCCGTCAGTCTATTGTTTAGTTGGGTCCGACAAGTGGGGAAAAAAATGAAAATACAACTTTTTCTAGGTAGTTGCCCCCACGACATCAGAGGCTCGCCCGTTCATAATTGTGGCCACTGGGTCCAGAGAGTAGGAAGGACCACAGCTTTGTAAGACAAGAGCATCGCTCATGCCTCATCTGGTGCACAGTTGGACGGTTTCTCGGAGGCCCACGCATGTGACTACTCGCTGCTCTGCTTGCTCTTTTAGGTGTAATTGTCAGATGACAATCGGGAGATACGGTGAGTGTCGCTTTCCTGAACGATGACAGACGTTAACAGAGTTTAACAAAAGACCTTGTGTAATTGAGAAGGCAATAAAATTACCCAAATCCGTAATGGGTGTGGTAAGAAAGAGTGTTTTAATGCTCCGAGCTTTCGCCTGCCAACGAGAGGCTTTGTCAAGGTAATTTTCCCAATTTAAAAAAAAATAAAAATTACATGTGACGAAGAACTACCCGCTTGGAGTTTAAAATTAAAACCCGGAGAACAGAACAAGGTTTGCAATCGTAAATACACTGAAGTGCCAGAAAAACTGGTACAGACGAGCTTATGCAAAATACATAGCAACGTCACCTATGCGCGTACTCGGTTGCATCCGCCAGCGCGTAAATAAAGCAATAGACATCCTTCCCAGCTGTCAGAGCTGTTTTCGGCATGAGAATGACAAGTAATAACGATTTAAGCGATTTTCAACGCGGTGTCATAGTTAGCGCTCGTGAGATGGGCCATAGTAATTTGGAGGTAGAAACGAAGTTCGGATTTTCACTGACGACCATTGCAAGGGTGTACCGTGACTACAAGAATTCCGGCAAAACCTCCAACCTACGATACCAGTGTGGCCGTAAAAAGACATTGGGTGAACGTGACCATCGTCGGCTGTCAAGAATCGTTTCACGCGATAGGCGTGTAACACTCTCGCAGGTATCATCGGAATTCAATATTGGAGCCTCAACAAGCATCAGCGTCCGGACTGTGCAACGTACCCTGCACGATATGGGCTTTGGGAGCTGACGCCCAAATCGAGTCCCCTTGATGGGTGCACGACACAGCTATGCGCCTCGCTTGGGCACGGCAACACCGCCACTGGACAGTTGATGACTGGAAACAAGTAGCCTGGTCTGACAAGTCACGTTTCCAACTGTATCGGACAGATAGAAGAATTCGTGTGTGGCGCAAACCCCATGAAGCCATTGATCCCGCCTGTGAACAGGGAACTGTACCGGCTGCTGGGGGTCCGTAATGGCATGGGGTGGATTTAGCTGTACTTCACTGGGACCGGACCCCTGATACGTCTGCAAACGTCTGTGACCGGCTAACGCTATGTGCATCCTTGGTGACCAGGTACACCCGTTCGTGTCCTGCATTCATGCTGATGGTTTGGGCCTGTTCCAACAGGACAATGCACCCCCACACAAGTCTTGGGACGCCACATTAGGGTTAGAGGAGCATTCATGTGAGTTTGGGGTGTTGCCATTTCCACCCAAGTTCCTAGATCTGAGCGTGATAGAACAGATTTGGGATGCCATACAACGCGCTATCGAACACAGGAATCCGAGACCTCGGAATACACCCAAATTGTGGAACGCTCTGCAGGAAGTATGGGCATATTTCCAGAAGCTAGTGGAGTCCATGCCCCGTCGTATTTCTGCAGACCTGCCAAGTATTAGACTGCGGTACCTGTTTTTCTGGCACTTCAGTGTATAATAATACAAACACATTATGAAAGAAATCATGAATGAAATACGGGATTACACCATAAAATAAAAAATTTTAAAGATGACAATCCGATTTTTGGTGTAAATGTGAAAAGGATGGTAAGTCAGATAATATCCGAAAACTTGAAAATTTCATCGTCCTGAAGCGGGACTCGAACCCGCGTCTCCCAGATAGCACCCGGGTATGCTAACCACTACACCACCCAGAACGACCAAGTCTCAAGTTTTCGATTAATTTGAATATAACCATCACAGGATTCGCTAGTTGAAGCAACCGGCATTCATGTTTAGCGAATTATATTCAAATTAATCGGAAACTTGGGATTTGGTCGTTCTGGGTGGTGTAGTGGTTAGTATACCCGGCGCTATCTGGGAGACGCGGGTTCAAGTCCCGCTCCAGAACGATGAAATTTTCAAGTTTTTGGATATTATCTGACTTACCATCCTTGTTAAATTTACACCAAAAATCGGATTGTCATCTTCAAAAATGTGTACAAACATATTAACTTGCGATGCTCATTACGTGAGTCCAATTTCACGTAGTACTGTTTAATTAAGCAAAGGTATCAAGTCATTGTCTTTGTTTATCTCGAGTTTAGAGACTGGAGAGCGGATTCCACGTGCCGTGTGTAATGGTTTCGAAATTTTGCATGGAATAGAATTGAAGAACAATTATTTATATATATTTATGTCAGTCTTTTTTTTTTTTTTTTTTTTCAATCATTCCATGCATGGGTTTTTTTTTTTTTTTTTTTGGTAATTGGTGTGTACCTTGCCCAGTGAAATAAAAAAATAAATAAACAAGCCCCGTTTCAAATAACTTCTGCTCCACAAAACTCCCATAATAAGTCACTTAACTCCTTACCAAGGCACTGTACACATTCATTAGCAAATCGGTGTAAGTCTTGAAGCTATGGCAACCAGACTTCAAAGATAAATTAAATTCCACTATTACTCTAAGAACTGCGGCTGAAGGAATCGAACCAGTGAGTTGGCACCGAGCCACACTTAAAGAGTGGAATGGAATATTTGCTCTAACCATGGAACGATAGCAACTCCTACATGATCAGACGACGAACGCTGTAATTGCATTCTCGATTGTTTCTCACGCAACACACTTGGAGACCGCCATTCAATATTAATTCTCGTGGACGAGTAATACAGCTTCGCTGAGTAGTCGTAGTTTTCTCGTGAAGCTAATTCGGGAAACCACGCCTGATTCCGTTATGTGACAAATTATCACCTATCTCTGCAGGGTTTGAGAGCGAAGAGTATTTCGTGCCAAACAAAATGTTTTAGGCAATGCATGGAACGTCAAACTGAGGATATCTATGCTGTATTTCAAGTTCGTTTTGTGACTTTTATCATGGGAAGAAAAATACTGATCTGCGTTTCATGAAACTATTAGAGCTGAAATTAGCTCCTAATTTTTTTCAGTATTATATCAGTATTCATGTCAAAGTGCAATCACGGTAATTAAAAATCATATGAATAATGTATTTATACTATCATATTAAGTAACCACAGACGTATCAATACAAATTAAGAATTTTATATATTAGGTCTTTCGGGAAGTAAGTGAGTACTTTCAAATTCCTGTAATGGCAAGACTACGACCACAATATTTGAGGATAAATATTTGTAGTTCTCCTCATTATCAATAATACGTTCCCAAACTTTTCGTTATTCAGAAATCTAAATCCTGTTGCTGTAGCAAGTACCAGATATCTCCCTTTTCAAATTGCCAAAACAGTTGAAATCACAGGAGATAGTGTCCAGTGAATACGGTGGGCGGAGAAACTCCACCTAACTGTTCTGTTCAGTGAACAGCCAAACAATCCCGGCCTTATGCAACCGTACGTTGTTGTGTACGAGGACAGGCGGCTTTACATGATGTCGCAGTGCCCATGTCTGTGGTATATGCTCCTCTAGAAATGACTTTGTGACGTATTACATAGGTTACGCACACGTCAAGACGGCAAGTAGCAGTGATATACCCTTTCCGGCGTCGCTTCATTGGGAAAACATTCGGTTCCGGAGCAGCAGAATGATGCGATTTCGTGCTTCCGCCTCTCGGGGGGCGGGGGGTATCACGTACTACAGTAATGACGCACATGTCAAGATGGCAAGAAACAGTGATAAGCCCTTGCCGGAGTAGCTTAATGCGCAAAGCATTTGGCTCCGGAGCAGAAGGATTTTGGAGTATCGCCACCGGCAAATTTGAATTTCACATTAGCGCCCAAACGTGTAATGGAACTACTGGCTGTTAGGCTCTTCGAAAACTGTATGAAGTTCCTTCCTCACATGGTCTGCAATTGGTGAAAATTCCTTTTTCTACAGAGAGTAACTTTCAAGCATAGTTTGTGGTGTGCGCAAAACCTGCGATTTCGTGCCCCCGCCTTTCTCTATGGGGGTGGAGGAGAATATACACTGAAGAGCAATTGAATTAGAGACACCTGGCGTTATGCAAATGTGGCGCTGTGGGCGGCCCTGTAAACGAAAACGACATGACGTATGCAGCGATCCGACAATATAAGGAGTGATGCGACGGGAATCAGTAAGAGTCGGACGCAGTATGGGTAAGACGAAGGATCTAAGCGCATTTGGTCGTGGGAAAATTGTCGGGGCCCGACGAATGGGTCACTCCATCTCGTAAGTCGTGCAGGCACTGGGATTTTCACGGGCTACTGTGTCACGGGTGCGCCATGAGTACATCGAATCCGTTAAAACCATCCCTGCAAGGGCCAACTGCCGTGGACAACAGCGTGTGAATGAGCAGAGTCGTCGTCAGCTAGCTCGCACTGTAACAGCGGATAGACGGGCCACAGTGCAAGAAATCACTCGGCAATTTAACGCTGGTGCACAAAAACGTGTAAGCAGCGACACTATCCAGAACCATCTCCTCACTATGGGGTACAGAAGCCATCGTCCCACGAGGGTACCGCTGCTGACCGCACATCACAGGGTGCAAAGATTAGCATGGGCGCGGGAACATCGCCACTGGACCCTAGACATGTAGGAAAATGTTGCTTGGACTGATGAGTCGAGATTCACGTTGGTACATGCGGATGGCAGGATACGAGTACGGCGCAAACCACATGAAGCGATGGATCCTTCTTGCCAGCAGCGTACTCTTCAAGCTGGTGGGGGTGGCATTCTCGTCTGGGGACTGTTTACGTGGACTGAAATGGGACCCCTGGTACGTGTGACATCGTCCCTCACAGGTCAACGTTACCGGAATATCCTGGACGACCATTTGCTCCCGTTTGTGCGTCTTCAACATCCCACTGGGTACCTCATCCTGCAACAAGACAATGCACCGGGCCATCGCTCCCGAATTGTATCCGAATGGTTGGATGAACACTCCACAGACGTGACCTCACTTCCTTGGCCAGGTAGGTCATCTGACCTCAATCCCATCGAGCACATCTGGGATTCCATCGAGAGAAATGTTCGAGGCTCTGACCCCCTCCCCTCCTCTCCCCTCCATGAAATCTTCGTGAACTGTGGGAGCTTGTTCAGGGGTCGTGGATCCGTATGGCTTCCCAACGCTTCCGGTGTCTTGTCGAGTCCATGCCGAGACGAATCGCCGCCGTCATCAGGGCGAAAGGTGGTGCTACACGTTACTAGACAGGTATCTCTAATTCAATTGCTCTTCAGTGTATGTGACGTACTACAAGACGCCAAGTAGCAGCGATAAGACCTTGCCGGCGTAGGTTCATTTGGAAAGCATTCGGTTCCGGAGCAAAAAGGGTTCGAGTTCCGCCACCGGCAAAAAGAATGTGTGAATTTCACTCCGATGTTATGTGA
Source organism: Macrothele yani (assembly GCA_039090855.1). Lineage (NCBI taxonomy): Eukaryota > Metazoa > Arthropoda > Arachnida > Araneae > Macrothelidae > Macrothele > Macrothele yani. The sequence goes on along the minus strand of CM076997.1, from coordinate 58,388,039 downwards.
TGTTCTCATCATTTGTGTTATAAGGTAAAACATGAACCTAGGCTTTTCGTTGCAGCATATTCAGTCCTAACATACTTGTTTTGTGATCATTAGCACAGGGACGTAACCAAGGACCTCACAATTTTTTCTTCCGGAAAAATTCCTAACACTTGATTTTTCCAACGTTTCTTCTAACGTCAAACGGCGAATCAAAATCAAATGATCAGTACTCGACCTTGCGTTTAATAACAACATGCGAAGCAGTGTTGTATAAAATATTTATACATCTGCGTACACGACAATCAAAACAGGAAACTTCCTACAACCTCGCGAAACGCGATAAACAATAGAATAAGACAAGAAAAATTTGTAAAACAATAAATAACTATTAGAACATTCGAGATGCTAATGCAAGAACGTCGCTAGATTTCTAAGTCAGGGTGGGCGAGTATTATTTTTACTAGGGCAAGTTTGATAGCAACTTTATTTACGAAACACTAAAAGAAAGAATTTGTAATGCTTTTTACTACTGGCTAATTTTGGAACTGTCTTGACGTTTTTCCATTTTTTGGAATACAAAATAATCCATTGTTTGGAGTCATTTTTTGCTAATATTCCGTTCCCATTTTTAATAAAATCAGTAAAACCTAACTAATTACACACCCAACATGATACACTGCCATCAGCACCAGTATCACACCCTGATTAAAAAAAAATTTCATGCCTAGGAGAAAGATCTTAAAGCAAATGTTTTCGTGAATTAAGGTTCAGGGGAAATAAGGACACACCTTTTCCCTCCTTAACTCCTTTCCTTCAAGCCTGCAGCCTTGTCTTGCACTCATCTCCGCCAAAGCAGTAGTCAGTCACGTCCTGCTCCCTCATTACCCTATGGCAGGCTTAAGAGCGCTGGTATAGCTTTAGACTCCACATTCCGTGTTGGAGTTTTCTACTTAGTATCACAAACAAACAGCAGAACAATTACGAATGACCTCTAACAGCAGCGGAGCGATTACTAATGACTTCAGTGAATTCCTATTTGCCCCCGATCATACTAACTTGAAAAAAAAAGCTTAAATTGTGGATTTGGATGAGTGGAGAACAATTTGTATAACCTTTCTACGGAGAAGAAAAAACGCACTTCCTAGGGGGAAATACGTAGGTCTACACGACGAAAAACACAAGTCATTATTTCTTGACGAAGTCCAGATTATATTTTAAAGTCAGAGAAAAATTAAAATATTGCACATCTTGAACTGGGTGGCCGGCAGGGTGGTCTAAAGTCCACCCTCGCACCCCTGAATACCTAATGACATAATTGTAATGATTTTTCATTGGGTTCGTTTTTGTATTGTTTGCTAATTGAATAAACATCACGTTCTGTGAGGTTTCAACATCTGTCGTCTTCCTTTTTGTCCCTTCATGTTGTGAACTGGAAATAATTCTTGTTGAAGTTTTCACCACCTTACGACGCAGTAGAACCACAAAGCTCATTATTGTACCTTACTCCTTTTCTTTCTTCATTTTTTTTTTTTTTTTTTTGAACGTATGGCATTTCGTGTGACAAAGCTTCACCTTTTTTGTTGCATAGATAGGGTTTTACCGATAATGACGGAACTTAACAGCCAGCCGATGTCTGACGCTGAGTAGTGGTACGTTCACAATGAAAGGAAAGAGTGCTGATGAAATGTGAATTTAAATACGAGTCAACCCACGACATCTAGCCATTGCTGAACTGTAAACAGCACGTGACAGAAAAAGAAAAATTACCTTTGATCGATGGCATTTTGCCACCTTTCCGACAAACGTTCAGTCCTCCATCCCCTCGGTCAAAGGTTTGCAAATTTGGACCCGAAAAACGAAAGGATGTGTTAGTGGAGGTCTTCCGTTTGGTGAAATACACTGCTGGCCACCCAAAATGCAACACCAAGAAGGAAGCATCCGATTGGCCTGAAATTCGCAGCATGCGTCGCCCGCGAGAGGACATGCAAACGATTAGCATTGCAGGGCATATGCAAATCATGTGCGCCCGGCACGCCTCGGAGAAGCACTATAAGAAGGGTGCACAGAAGGCGGGGTGTAAGTAGTGGAAGTGTGTTGTGCTCCCGGACCTGTGCGTGGGAAGCTTCCTGATGCCTCGTCGCAGAATACGGCAGTCATTCCAGCACGTTTCGGAGTTCGAAACAGGACGAATAGTGGCTTATCGCGACAGCGGTTTATCGTACCGAGACATCGGCGCCCGTGTGGGACGACATCCAGCCACAGTGAGGCGAGTATGGATTCGGTGGGTGCAGGAGGGACGGACAGACGGACGAACGAGAGCGATTGCCGAAGCTTCGGCACACCACCGAACGAGAGGACCGGCATGTTGTGCGGCTCGCACCACCACATCACGAACATTAGTTCCCAGACAAATTCCTTGAATGTTTTCTTTTTTTACGATCCTTCTTGCTGTAATAGGGCCGAGCGTTTTCCTGGTAAAGAATGGGGCCTCCCTTTGGATTGACCAGCCGGGGTCGCGATAGAGCTCACCAGTAAAGTGTCTTAAATTAGCTGGTAAGGTGGTAGCAACTGAAAGTTAAGATTTACTTTTGGATTCCCATCAAACGCGTATCATGACCTTCTGTAGATGCAAACCTCATGCAGCAAATTGGTTTTTAATTGCTGTCAATCAGTCATCTGCCGTCTGCGCTTAGCGCCTCCGTAAAGAAACTTCGTTTTCTTCGCCCCGGTAGCAATGCGGTCAAAAAATGACTCTTTGCTTTTTACAGTTTTGCACCGAAAAGCAAATGCAGACAAGCTCAATTAGGTGAAAGACAATTAGGTGATACATCATCATCTTCAACCACTATCAATCCACTGCTGGATGATGGTCTCCCCAAGTTTCTTCCACAACGGTATATATATACACTGCTGGCCACCCAAAATGCAACACCAAGAACGAAGCATCCGATTGGCCTGAAATTCGCAGCATGCGTCACCCGCCAGAGGCCATGCATACGATTAGCTCTGCAGGGCATATGCAAATCATGTGCGCCCGGCACGCCACCGAGAAGCACTATAAGAAGGTTGCACAAAAGGGGAGGGGGGGGTAAGTAGTGGAAGTGTGTTGTGCTGCCGGACCTGTGCATGGGAAGCTTCCTGATGCCTCGTCGCAGAACACGGCAGTCATTCCAGCACGTTCTGGAGTTCAACAGAGGACGAATAGTGGCTTATCGCGACAGAGGTTTATCGTACCGAGACATCGGCGCCCGTGTGGGACGACAACCAGCCACAGCGAGCCGAATATGGATTCGGTGGGTGCAGGAGGGACGGACAGACCGACGTGAGCGATTGCCGAAGCTTCGGCACACCACCGAACGAGAGGACCGGCATGTTGTGCGGCTCGCACCACCACATCACGAACATTAGTTCCCAGACAAATTCCTTGAATGTTTTCTTTTTTTTACGATCCTTCTTGCTGTAATAGGGCCGAGCGTTTTCCTGGTAAAGAATGGTGCCTCCCTTTGGATTGACCAGCCGGGGTCGCGATAGAGCTCACCAGTAAAGTGTCTTAAATTAGCTGGTAAGGTGGTAGCAACTGAAAGTTAAGATTTACTTTTGGATTCCCATCAAACGCGTATCATGACCTTCTGTAGATGCAAACCTCATGCAGCAAATTGGTTTTGAATTGCTGTCAATCAGTCATCTGCCGTCTGCGCTTAGCGCCTCCGTAAAGAAACTTCATTTTCTTCGCCCCGGTAGCAATGCGGTCAAAAAATGACTCTTTGCTTTTTACAGTTTTGCACCGAAAAGCAAATGCAGACAAGCTACACGAATTTCGATTTTGTTGTTGTTGGTAATCATGTATGTAGAGCCCACTGACTATAAAAGTGCTAAAGGATGACCCGTAGACAGCTCAATAAGTCTGTCGAAGTTGGGGCCGCATTTTTTCTTTCTTCGTCAGTAAACTGGGATTTGCTTCCACCATACAGTGTAAAAACTTTTCTGAAATTCACGAAACATATTCCTGACACAACCTTTTCAGTGTAATGACGGGGCAAAAACTTGAATTTGACAGATTTTTCGTACGATAGAAAAATTTTGAATTTTCAGAAACCTTTTCGTAATTACATTAATGGACAAATTCTGTTCTCACTTTTTCCGTATCCATGTAACTGAAAATGTCCTGTAATAGGAGCTATTCGCAGGAACATTTGAAGTTTGATTAACTATTAAGGTGGTTCCACCTAAAAACGCTGAATTATGTTTCCAATGATAAAACTTCTTTACATATTTTCTTCGCAATTAATGTATTCCCAAGGATGAAAATTTGCACATCGATAAAACTAACTTTAAGTTATATCATGGGATACTTAATACTCGCTAAAACATAACCATAACTAAGCAATCCAACATTTGTTTGTCTACTGAGGTCATCAATGACAGGTCGCTCTCTATCTATTAACAGGTCTGAACATTACTCAAAGGAAAATGATTGATTTTCGATATAATTATAGTTATGTTTTAGCACGTATTAAGTACCCCATGCTATAACTTAAAGTTAGTTTTGTAGATATGCAAATTTTCATCCTTGGGAATACATTAATTGCGAAGAAAATATGTAAAGAAATTTTACCATTGAAAACATAAAGCAGAGATTTTAGGTGGAACCAGCTTAAATTTCAATTCTGTGTTGAAGGATCTGAAACAAATATTGTGGATAGCATATCGAATGAAAAAGTTTGGTTATTATGGCGCAGGATATTTCTTCCCCTCTCCCCCACTTTGTGCACCAGCTATTGTATGTTGTGTTACCCTAAGAACCCGGGTACTTAAATTATTGTACAGGTGATTGTATGTTATCTATGTATGTCTGTGGACCCCTTAAAACAAAAGCTATATCTATCAAAATTAATTTTATATTTAGAATTTTTGTGAAATAGTAGTACATTTTACCTTTCCTAAAGATAATTGAAAGTCATATTAATATAATAAGATTTCAAGTTCCGAAGCATTCTGTTGCTTCGAAAAATCGCGTGATTTGTAATAAGTCGTTAATTTGTAAAGGTAAAATGTACTGCTTTATACACTATATTGACAAAAGTCACCGGACACCTAGAAGAGGAACACAACATAGCATTTATTGACATACATTAGTACCGTGTCGGTCCACCTTTGGCCTTAATGTATGCACTGACCCTTCGAAGCTCGAAGTGGTTGGGTTTTGAGCTCCGTGATTTTCGTTGCTATAAGGTGTTTATTGAGTGCTTTAGTTTCTGTGGTTGCGTGTATCTTCAAGTTGAAGTTCTACACTTTACGTTCGTGTATCTCCCAGGTTGGTGAGTGCCATATTTTCTCATTATTCACTGTTTTATTTTTCAACCAAGCTGGTCTTTTTTCGTTAAAGTCTCGCCATTGCTTCGATGGCGGAGGCAGACAAGGGTGACGCCCACATCCTTATCTTGGCAGATCAGCCAGCTTCCTCTTCTTCTTCTACCGCGGTAGCTCCTGCTCAGCTTAATGAGGTGGCTCCCGAGCGTCATTGCGACGTCATTGACACCTCTTCTTCTCCAGCTATAACTCCCACCAAGTGCGGTGGTGCCAAGTCTCCTATCTACATCTCAGCAGATGATGACGTATCCGTTATCAGCAATACTGAGCTCACAGCTTCTACTTCTCATCAACTTTCTGATCCGCCCTCACTGCTAGGGGCCGCTTCATCGAATTCTCGACCCATGTCTGCCCAAGCGTCCTATGCTTCTGCAACTTCTGGCGTCCTCACACCCCCAGTTTCATCTGCTATGCCTTTTCCTGAATCCTATGTCACTGTCGTCGGTTCTACTGCTACAATTGACATACCAGAGGATTCCCGAGCTGGTCACCTTTTTTCCTCCACTATGGAACGGGGCGTCTATTTTGATGCGCTTCCCGACACTAAGCTGTGGCAATATAGCGGAGCCCTCAAAACTATCTTACCAAAGGATGCAATAGACTTTGTAGCTCGAAAACCCAGATCTGTCTTGGTCTATTTTAAGGATAAAGCGCATGCTGACCAGGTCCTTACGGTAGGTCTAACCATCAATGACGTGCATCTGTTAGCACAACCGGTTGCGCACCGCCCGGTGCAGGTGACCTTCTACCCCGTACCACCAGAAGTATCCGACGCTGCACTCTGCACCTTGCTCAGCAGGTACGGCAGAGTTGTTGGCTCCATAACAACTCTCTCTGCGGCTCCCAGAGACCCTGAAGACAAATCGATTCGGGATTTCCGCCGCACTGCTCGAGTCCTCTTTTCATTTGTTGCTCAGCTGAAAGCGGTTCCGAATGTTTTGCACATCCGCTGTGGACAGCAACGCCGAAGAGTTGAGATAATCACTTCACAGTATTGCACTATCTGTCAGAGCGAAAGTCACATAAGGGCTCAGTGCCCACGTGCCTCCCTGCAAACAGCTCCACACACTACATCTTCTTCTACTTTGTCCACCAACGCTTCACAGACTTCTTCCTATTCGAGGAAAGTCGCGGAATCAAGATCTTCCAAAAGTCAGCTTACTGCCATTGGTCAACAAACGACTTTGATGCCTCCACCTCCTGCTGATCCTAAGAATTTTCCCAGGCTTCTAAAATCGACTCCCCCTAGTACTTTTACAACCATTGCTGATGTACATGTTGACCACTCCTCAGCTTTTACCGTTGGCTCCATGACACGAGTCACAGGTAACGCTTCGGGTTCAGACTCTCCAGACGATCATGAAGCTTTTGTGGTTGCTGGAAAACGCAGTGGTGCTACTCACCCCAAGACGAAGAAGTCAAAGACTCTGGCGTCCCGAAGATCATCTCGCTCTTCTACCCGCTCATCCAATCGCTCCGTCAGCTCTCGACGACCGTTCTCCAGGTCGCCTCTACACACTTCCTCTGAGACAGCATGTGAGGGTGCCTTTCCCTCACTAGATGAATTCACAACTTTTCTTGCTGAAAATGCTTTCCCTGCTGAGCCTCTGCCATACGAGGACGTGCTGGATTGCCTTTTAGGGTCCTCTAGCCCTTCCTCAGCACGCACTCCCATTCAGCAGTATGAAGCAGCTCTTCCACAAGTGCTGGTTCAATTACACTCACTTGAAAACACTCTTCGGCGCACTGCGGACGAGGTCCCGTGGAGTGCTTGTTTTCTCCGTCGACTCCACTCCATCACTACAGCCAGTCAATTCCTACTGCATCCCACAACTAACCTAGACATTCAAGGTGGTGTCACTTAATTGTCGTGGTTTTGCGACACCTCTTGCGAATGCGCTGGTACGAGAGGATCTTGCTCCGCTGAATGCTGATATATTACTTCTGCAGGAAACAAACTGTACTTCCACCACCTCTGACAAACCAATATATATAAATTGTAACTTCTCATTGTACAGAATCATGTATATAGGTCATTTCACGAACCACAGACATCTGTAAACGTTGTCGTTTTTACAGTATATTCTTATCTTCAATTCCTGATTCAAATGTGTAATTTTACTTTCCAACTGTGTAAATTTGTGTTCTCCAATACTCACTGTGATGAGTTGTGTCTTCTCTCTGTATTTTCAGAGATTATTTTTTCTTTTGTATTCTCAGGAAAATTTTTGTATATAACTATTTTTCATACCACCGTTGTATGTAACATGTAGTACCGCGAGCCACATTCATCTGTAAATTTTTCATCATCTGTCTTTCGAACTTTTGATTTCATGTTTGTCTCCTTGATCACCTGCAACCTCCTGGTTTTCCAGGTCACCCCCAATGTATCACCTTTCGGTCAGAACTTTTTTTTTTCATCAATATTGTGTAAAATTTATACTCTATAGTGCTCATCATTCTGGATTGATTTTACTCTCTGTATTACCAGAGATTCATGTTGCCTCGCCAGATTTCTACTGCACTTAACTTTTGTCATGCAAACGTTGCACAGAATCCTGTAATTAACGTAGCGCAAGCTGCACATTCTGTTAATTTCTCATCACCTGTCTTTTGAATCTATGTCTGCAAGCTCGAATTCTGTATTATTCCTTGCTTCAATACTGTGCAAAATTAATATTGTATAACGCTCTTCAAGCTGCATTGGTCCTATTCTTTGCTTTGTCAGAGACTTTTGTTGCCTCACCAGACACTCGAGTGTAATTAACTGTTTTTTTACTATCATCAATGTACAAAACCGTGTAAATAAGCAGTAGCGTAAGCTACAAGCATCTGTAAATATTTTTTTGTCATACATCATTTGAGATGATTTATTCAAGCACATCTCCTGTATCTTTCTTCTAATAAATACTGTGTGAAAACTGACCCTTCGAGACATGCTTTCGACAAGGTTTTGGAACACAGCGATAGGTATGCGCTTCCATTCAGTACATAATGCTGCCGCTAACTGTTGCTTAGTAGTAGGCCTTGGTTCCTAACTTCTTATGCCGAGCTCTAATTCATCCCATAGGTGCTCTATAGGATTAAGATCAGGGCTCTGTGCTGGCCAGTCCACACACGTTACTGAATTACCGTCAAACCATGCCGTAACAGTCCTTGCTTTATGGCTCGGTGCATTATCCTGCTGGTACCAAGAAGGCTCGGTTCCATAGTATTGCCACAGAGTTGGTACGACATAATTGTCCAGAACATCGAGGTAGACGTGCTAGTTAACAGGTTTGTCCACGATAACCAATGGGCCGGGACCATACCACGAAAAACACACCTTACACGTGTACACTGCCAGCTCCAAACTTGACCGTAGGAACAATGGGTTAATAGCATTCCGCCTGCTGCCGCCATATCCACACACGGCCATCAGACTGATGGATCGTGTATCTGTATTCAGCAGTCCATAGGACCCGTTTCCATTGATCTCCGGTCCACGTTAAATGTCTTTACAGCATGCTAAATGACAAGTAGCATTCCGAGTGGAGATGAAAGGCTTATGAGCAGCCGCACGACCACGGTAACCCATGGAATGAAGTTCTCTGCGAATGGTACGTGTACATACCGATGTTTCAGCATTTTTACTCACCTGTACACTTAGGTCTTGTGCAGTAGTCCGTCGATTAGCTGTAACGACTCTCCTGAGGCTTCGACATCCTCTATCACTAATTTTCTTTGGTCTGTCGGTATGTTTTTCTGCTTCAGGCACGCCATGTGTCTTCCACTTATTCAGTACATCCAAAACAGTTGACTTGGGTATGTTTAAACGCCTCTCGGTTTCTCTTATGGACAACCCACTAATATAACGCTCAACAATATTTCCTTTCTCAAAGTCAGTTCTCTTCTGCCGCGACATTTTCACTCAACCTCGCAGTGCGATATGATCGCGGTCAGCTGCAGGCTTGTTTTTATACCGTTTGCAGCTGTTACGCGCATCTTAACAACGCAGAGGATCCGTTCATTTGCTTTTGAAGGGGTATCTGGTGACTTTTGTCAATATAGTGTATATGTAAAAAGCAGTACATTTATATATGTTTTTATATGTGTGTTATTACAAACCTATTGAGAAAAATATTGAAAAAAAGCTCCAACAGAAAATAAAATGACTAATTCACCCATATTAATCACAAAAAAAGTTTAATCATCGAGCGATTAGAGTTCTGTCTTATACTTGACTGTACGTTACGTGTCTTTCCGAGCCAAAGGTGTCACACGCTCCTGCCGTTGGAAAGGTCCCGGGTTCGAAACCATCCAGGGACAAAGGATTGGTATAAGGGCTGGAAATGTCAATATTGAACTTTTTGCGAAATTTCTGTAAAAATACGAAAAATCCTGAAAGCCGCCCCTGTGGCGCAGTGGTCTAAGCGATGGCTTCTGAACATTCGTCCGAGATGGGTCAGAGTTTGAATCCCGGTTAGGCATGGATGTTGTGTTTGTCCTACGGCGCTGGCTCTCTCTCTTCCCTGGAGCCAGTGGCCCTAAATTAGGTACGGGCGACTGCTTATAGCCCATTGAGTTGCTCACGGTGGTCGTTAAACCTCCAATCAAAAAAAAAAAAAAAAGAAAAAAACAACAACCCTGAAATGGACTTTTCTGAAATACAACGAAATTACTGACTACGAAAATTCTGTCAAAATAATGAAGTTAGATAATTTCGTCAAAAGACTGAGACCTACTAGCAACTTTCCTACTAGCAACTTTCCTGCGCGTTATTTTCAGGAATTCTCCGTGAATTCACGCCACTTGTGTTTCACAATGTGTCCTTCAGAATGCCTTCATCGCACTCCAATGTCCTACCAAAACGCTCGTTACTTGAAAGGCTACAGTCGCTAAATCTGAATTTTTCAAATGTGCTGCGAAAGATTCTTCGAAATTACAGGCATGTCCATAAGCGCTGCTGATGTACCTCTACTCTAAGCCTGGGTAGCCGGTAGCGTTTGCCCCTTTCTAAATTCCTGCTACATAATTTGCTGAATATTGATTTTACCAACTTCCACCTTTCACAGCTTTCCTCAATCGACGTGTGACAGTATACATAGCCTAACGTAGCAGCAGCTGCCATTGATATATGCAAATATTTGTCTGTGTGCCTATTACGCGAAAGTAGCGATTACATGAAATCCCTCCATTGCATAATGGTATATGATTAACTTTTATAACTCGGCATTTATTATTTTGTTTATTTATCTCTGCCAGCTGTAGCAGGAAACCCTCTTTACCAACTGTAACTCTCTCCCTGGAACGGATTTTCTTGAATACCTGCACATTGAAAATTTCCTTGACGAACTCCCACCTCACTGTCCGTCAACCGCCCATTCACTAAAGAGCAACAGATATATTTAAAGCATGTTAAAGGGCCCTCCCTCTGAAGTTCGGGCTCCGGCCAGGCTGGGCTTTCTCGGGGCTGTGCAAACCTCTGCTATAGACTACTTATAGTCGCATTTCAGGAGTATCCTTTAAGAGAAGTTCAACTGTATACAGCTTGTATCATCGTATACCGTCGACTACAATCTTGCATGTACGGATGTGAACTGTTGATTTTCTGACGGCCACCCAGGTGGCGCAGTGGTCTAAGCGATGGCATCTAATCAATCATCCGAGATAGGCCAGGGTTCGAATCTCGCTGGGGCATGGATGTTGTATTTGTCTTACGGCACAGGAGTCAATGGCGCCAAATTAGGGACGGGCGACTGCTTATAGCCCATCGAGTTTCTCACGGTGATCGTTAAACCCTCAATCAATAGAAAAAAAAAATTCTGACGTTACCTCATGTCTGTTGTGAATGTCAGTACGTATGGCGTGCATTATTTTTAACTCGTACAGACAAAGGCACGTTGAATTACCCTTCTTCCGTGCTTATATAAGCAATTACGTCAAAAATCGTTCATTCCTATAGCAGCTTAGCCTTCACTGTTACTTGAAGTATATATATATATATATATGTTTTTTTTTCCATGAAATCCATCAAAAAAGTAAATTTACCATTAATTATTATTAATATCCGCCTTCAAGGAACATTTTTTATAGCAGTTATTTGCGCGCAGAAAAATGATAAGCTACAAAAGATATCACAGGATATTCTAAAAACCATACGGAAGGGTAACGTAAAAAAATACTTGAGATTCTTTTGAAATTTTTTTTTTTTTTTTCTGTTGAAGAAGTTGATTACACTATCATAAAAAAATTTTCAGTTCCTGAGAAAAGCATTAAGGCCGCTACTGACGACGAAGAAACTCCATTAAAATGTTCGGAACGATTTCTCTTCTCTGCTCATACTTCTGCTATCAGATCAACCGTGTAAGAATTCCAGCATGGCTTGTTGCCAGATTCTGAAGACATATATACTCTGCGCTTATGGCAAAACTAATTTCGAAGTCGATAAAGGCGTAGTAGTACTCTCTGGTAGTAAAGCTTTTTTGCCAAAAGCAGTTGAGATGTAGGGTGGGATTGAAAGAAATATGCGTGAGATATTTATTATCTGGTACGACACAAGTATCACTAACGGGTGTTTCTCGCTTACATTGTAAAATAAAAATAAAAAGTTACGAATATCAAAGCTGTATTCGTTAAAATGAAAATGTGAGACTGAGAAATTAAAAAACGAAAGAAAAAATATGGAAGCATAAGGTAAATTTTGTTGGCGCCAGTAGGAACATTAGAAGACGTGGCCACATGATACCTTCAGCGGTATTTAATCGACGAAGAGATTTTCAAGAGGACCTCAAGAAACAAGGTTCTGCTCGATTACATGCTTGCACTTATCAACTGTGTAAGCTTACGTGAAGTGCTAGTTGTTCCGGATACTCACGTCGTGTTTCACTATCAGTTTTGTTGTGTTTCTATGTGTGCGTGCGTATTGCAGTGAAAAAAACTACAATTTCTGCAACTTACTGAAACCTTTGGGAATAAACGAGGAGCAAACCATTGTTGCACGATATATGAAAATCAATGGTCAGAGATGGATAATTTAAAAAACATTTATTTACAGTTAAAATAAATGAAATAAAATGACCACATGAGATCTTTCGACTACCACTTTGGCGTCATCATCAGATGTTTGACAAAGAGTGGAACGGAGACCGGCTTTAAATAAAGTAAATACGTAACATGTGACCAGTACAATTGCAGAGTGATTTACATAAAGAATCATATGTTCATAACATCCAGAACTGAGTTTTGTCCATGAGGGATCGGTGATCTCCAAGTTTGTGATATATAACTAGGCAAATTATCATTATAGCAAAAGGTAGTGTTAGTTATGATATGTAAGCTTTCGCACAACAGTAAGGAATTATTATTAGTAGTTCCTTACTGTTGTGCTAATAATTCCTTACTGTTGTGCGAAAGCTTACATATTATAGCTAACACTACCTTTCGCTGTAATGATAATTTGCCTAGTTATATATCACAAACTTGGAGATCACTAATCCTTCATGGACAAAACTCAGTTCTGGATGTTATGAATATATGACTCTTTATGTAAATCACTCTATGCAATGTACTGGTCACATGTTACGTAATTACTTTATTTAATGCCGGTCTCCGTTCCACTCTTTGTCAAACATCTGATGATGATGCCAAAGTGGTAGTCGAAAGATCTCATGTGGTCATTTTATTTCATTTACTTAACTGTAAATAAATGTTTTTTAAATTATCCATCTCTGACCATTTGTCCTCATATATCGTGCAACGATGGCTTGCTCCTCGTTTATTCCCAAAGTATCAAAACTGCACGAATATTCTTCAAGTTACTGAAACCTAATTAATTATCTTTTGAGGGTAATCACCAACCTTGTCAGGAACGTATTCAACATTCGTCTGCTAGGAGCTGCATTATAATGTCTTTATAATGTCATTCATATGCTAGGAGCTGCATTATAATGTCTTTATAATGTCATTCATATGCTAGGAGCTGCATTATAATGTCTTTATAATGTCATTCATATGCTAGGAGCTGCATTATAATGTCTTACGGCTTTCCTGTCGTTTGTTTGTTTCGAGGGTTAATGACCACCGTGAATTACTGAATCTCCCGTCCCTAATTTAGGGTCACTGTTTCCAGAGAAGGGAGAGAACCAGTGCCGTAAGACCAATACAACATCCATGTCTCACTGGGGTTCGAACACGGACCCATCTCGAAGGAATGGTCAGAAGCCATCGCTTAGAAGGTCGGTTGTGGTCCTTTTTATTTTTGATTTTCATAATGAATCACACCGCGACAATCCCACCAGCAATTCAGCTACGCCACCGGGACGAATGAAGTGCGTAAAAAGCGTCATTAATGTTTGATAGCATGTTCTTCCCGAAGGAACAGCCACGAAAGCACATTAAACAACTGTACTCTTTTATAGGGCGAATATAAAAAACCTTTGCAGGTTACTCCTAGTGTAAACAAGTTATTTTTTATCAGGTTGAAAAAGAAAATATCTGGAAAATTGAGAAGCATGTATTTCAAGTTTAAAAAATCGTACAAAACACTTAACCTAATTGTCTAGGACTAGGTAGTCCCCATTGGAACTGATAACCTTGTTCCACCGATCTGCGAGTTGAAATATCCTATTGCAATAGAAGTCTGGCGAGCGCGAGTTGAAGAAGTCATCCATGCAACGTTTCACATCATCGTCATTAGCAAAGTTTTTCTCAGCGAGAAAATTCAACAAAGATTGGAAGAGATGAAAGTCGGACGGCGCAAGGTCCGGGCAATAATGGGGGAGGGGTGCGACAATATATCTCATTCGAACTCGTGCAATTTTTGCTGTGTCCGTAGAGCGACATGTGGACGTGCATTATTCTGATGAAAAACAACTCCATGGCGATTAATCAACGCTAAGCGCTTTTCTTGTTGTGCTGCATGGTAATGGTCCAACTGTCAGATGTAAGCATCCACTGTGATGAAATTGTTCCGCGGTAAGAGTTCATAATGAATCACACCGCGACAATCCCACCAGCAATTCAGCATCACCTTCCGTCCATGAAGGGGTGGCTTAACGACCTTCTGCGGGAGTTGCCCCTGCTTGATCCTCGCTCTTTGTCGTGTAACATTCACGTATGTGATCCATTTTTCGTCACCCGTGACCAACCGAAGCAAAATGCCCTTCCGTTTTCTCTTTCACGCAGAGCAACAGTAATGGAGTAGCGTTGCATCCTATTCTGGTCAGACAAAACATGGGGTACCCATTTGCACAGTTTACACGAATATCCCAACTTTTTCTTTCACGCAGAGCAACAGCAATGGAGTAGGGTTGCATTCGATTCTGGTCAGACAAAGCATGAGGCACCCATTTGCACAGTTTACACGAATATCCCAACTTTCTCTTTCACGCAGAGCAACAGCAATGGAATTGCGTTGCATCCGATTCTGGTCAGACAAAGCATGAGGCACCCATTTGCACAGTTTACACGAATATCCCAACTTTCTCTTTCACGCAGAGCAACAGCAATAGAATTGCGTTGCATCCGATTCTGGTGAGGCAAAACATGGGGTGCCCATTTGCACAGTTTACACGAATATCCCAACTTTCGAAGTCCAGTGTTGATGGTCGCAGAGGTCTTCAGCAGTTCCAGTAGTAGCCGCCCCGGTGGCGCAGTGGTCTAAGGCGCTGGCCTCTGATCATTCGTCCGTGAGGGGTCCGGGTTCGAATCCCGGTGAGGCATGGATGTTGTGTTTGTCTTACGGCACTGGCTCTCTCCCTTCCCTGGAACCAGTGACCCTAAATTAGGGACGGGCGACTGCTTATAGCCCATTGAGTTGCTCACGGTGGTCGTTAAACCTCCTATCAAAAAAAAAAAAAAAAAAAAAGTTCCAGTAGTGCTTGGTCGATAACACTTATTGCAGTGTATCATCTTCAACTTTACTTGGTCTACCTCTTCTGGGAGCATCAGATAGATCCCGTACACCAGTGTCGAATTTCCTTTACCAGTCATAGCAAGTACTCTGTCCGATAATATCGTCACCAAACGCGTTTCACAATTTTCGAAGTGCTTCCGTAACTTTCACGCCATTCAAATATTCATAGAGCAATATTGTACGCACACCTTTCTTCGATATCGCCATCGTATCGTCGCCACGTACAACTGATCTTCACCACAACAACGTACGTCTTGTTCTTAGATTCTGTTCTTTCGCGCACGGCACTCTGGGATGTTTACATCACCGCATGTCAGTAATTTCTTGCATTACACATGCCACATTCGATTTTTTCTGAAACTTTCTTTACAACCTGATAGTAGCAGCCCATAGGGTAAATCACAATGCACTCCTACCTAGAAATAAATATGATTCAGAACGTAGTTGTTATATCCCGTAGTTATGTAACTATTCGTTCATAGCTTTCTTCTGCAGCATGATGTTACTCCAAGTCAACCTAAGAGTGTACTATTGTGAAGGGTAAAGTAGCGAGCGAACAGTCTGTCCGTGGAAGGCAAGAACGGTATTAATCCGCGTCACACTCCATTCCGACCTTGAGCATTTCTACCGCATTGACCCCCTCCCATTTGCAGCTTTATGACATAAAGAAAGCGTATTGCATGGCCCTTTCTTTTCTCCTTCTCTCTCTCCCATATGGTTGATTATGTACACCCCCTTGCATTTCCCCGTTTGTCAATTTAGTGTCTCTGTGTTGCGAGTTTTGGGAGAAGTCTTTTATCAATTCCACTCCGTTCCCCTCCAAATTGCGCACGTTACCCAGCTGGGCAATCAGCTACCGAACGTACGAGGTTCCTGGCTGAGTAACTTCTCACATCAAATCTGTTTCTAAAACGCTCTGCTATTTTTGAAAATTTGTCTGAGATAGCAGTTTTGCCCGCTAAGCTGCTGAATGAATATAAATGGATTCTGAGCAATGATTTTGTTGCTTCTCGATCTAAACACTAGGGACTACTTTTTGTAGCGGAGGTAGCTGTTCTGTACCTTTCACTATAGTACACTCATGGGTTGACTTCGAGTAAAGTCTCACATCTAGGTTGGGTTGCTGTTGCGGATCCTCTTTCTGAACTCTTTTTTCCGTTTAGTGTCAACTTCTGTTCAGTTTCTTTTCCTTCATGTCGTGTCTGACAGTCCTTCCATCTCACCTTATGCCTCCGTCTTGCTAGCTTTTTAGGAAGCTCTTGTGTCCCATGCATTTCTTGTCCCTTCTCAAAACATGACCATACCTGCTCAGCCTTGCTTCAGCTGCTAATGGGGTAGTGTTGTGGAAAGTACGTCAGTTCATAGGCAACTGTTAACCTTTGACCTTCACGTTTTTGTCATAGTCAACTGTTAACCTGTAACCTTCACATGGTACATTGCGTTCTTACGAAAGGCGCCTGATGAGACCGAAATCACTGAATGTTAGCGGGTGAACCTATACTCCGACTGAACCTAAGAGTGTACCACTATTTAAGCTATGGAACAACTATTTCCCCTTCGAAAAATAATCCCTAGCTTTTTAGAACGAAAATCAGCAGAATTATTGCTCAGAATCCATTTTTGTTTACTCAGCAGTTTATGGGACAAAATTACCTAAAACAAATTTTCCAAAAGTCAGAGCTATTTTTGGAAGAAGTTACTCAATCAAGAGCCTCGCACTTTCGGCTGCCTCTGACGATCTGGGAATAACTTGAAGAGGCGGAGAGGGGGACCTCTTCCAACATTTACAACACAAAGGCAATAAATTAACAATCAGGGAAACTCAAGGGGAAACTTACTTAAACAGGTAGTAGGGGAAGTAGTTCGGACCACACCACACCCCTATTCATATTACCCACTGCTTGTATGGCGGTCAGTACGAGGGTAATGCTCGGCAAAAGGGGAACAGGAGTACACTGTAACGCGGATCGCAATTGTTTTGCGTTCCATGGCGAGGTCATGATATGACTCCCCGCTTTTAACATAGTACTTTCTTAGGATGACTTGGAGTATCTCTCATAGGCGCTTTCAGAATTTTGAAGGTGGACATCTTACTTAATTTATTGAAAGACATATTGGTTTCAAAGCTGAGTCTCACGCAGTCCAGTCTGTGTGTGTGTAGTGGTTAAAACATTTTTAGTTTCATACCGTTTTGTTTCGTGAATTTCTGTCTTTTTTTTTTTTTTTTTGCAAGCAACGCAGGGCACTTGATGAGTTGTCAAGTACGAGTATACACAATAAAACGATTATGTACATAACTAGCACGAGTATACAATAAAGCCATTATCTTGCACTTTCTCATGTGACCATATTTGCAATAACGCAATCATCTTTCAAACTCTGTTCGTAGTAAACGAATGGCCACAGTGACAGACAGCCCTCTCGGTTGCAAAGTGATGTTTCTTGCTTTTTGAGCGTGCGCACGCACTTGACCTCTTCATAAGCGCTTTGAGAATTTTGAAGCCGGGGATCTTACTTTATTTATTGAACAAGGACATCTTACTTTATTTATTGAACAAGGACATCTTACTTTATTTATTGAACGACCGTTGTATTTTAGCATATATTGAGTTCAAAGCTGAGCTTTTAGAAGATGGTTTAAAAAGAAAACGTTTTGCTTCGTGAATTTCTATGTGTGTGTGTTTTGTTTGTTTTGTTTTGTTTTTGGAAGCAACGCAGAGTACTTGAGAAGTTTTCTAGTACGAATATACAATAAAACGATTATCTGCATGTTTTTTGTTTGGTATGAAAACTATGATAATTTGTGAGTGTGTGTGTGTGGGGGGGGGGTATGTTACAGGGCAGGCATAATAAATATTTGCGAACTTTGTGCGCGATAATAATAAGAAAAAAAAAGAATTCTACAAAATTACCTTTTAGACATGATTGCCGTGCATTCATATTTAACACCCCGTTTTGTCAGGTTATATGGGTAGCCAGTCCAAACGTGTGGCGTTATCTGAAAACATTACTAACTCTGATTTGAAACAAAACGAAAATAAGAATGGGCCTTTCAAAGACTAACTATGTAGGCAGATATTTAGCCAAGACAAATTAATAACTAAATATGACAGTCAAATTCAGTATGTTCCATGAAATTTTCCATCAGTCGCATGCATCCGTGGCAACAGAAAAACAGTATTCCTCTCACTGATAAACATTATTTTGGGCATGTGTGTGTTTGTGTGGGTGTTGTATAGAACTGCTTCCTAGAGGAAAAGTTTTTTTTTTTTTTTTTTCTAGGCAAAACTTGAAATCACCGATGAGAAAATTCCCACCCGACGGTTTACAATGAGAATCATAACGAAATGCAAATCTACTACATTTCTACTAAGTTTTAGAATATTTGATAGTCTGGTATTACGTTTATGAATGTTATCGAGAAATCGCCGTATTGTAATAGCAGGTCGCCCGATATCCGAGCTGTTAAAGTGCTTGCTTGGTGTGCTGAAGACATGGGTTCGAGTCGTAGGTGCTTGTTTTGAATGTGTTGCTTGCTCTCTCTGTGTGTCCTGGCGCTGATAAGTCAGTCAACGGTGACAACTCGTATTATTTTAATGGAGCTTGAAAAGCTGTTGAAACAAATGAACTGGTGCGCATTGCATTCCTACCAGTGGTCTAAGCGCTGGCTTCTGACCATTCGCACGAGATCGGTCCGGGTTCGAATCCCGCGTGGCATGGATTTCGTATTTTACGCTTTCCAACCGTAAGTTAAAGAAGCGTATATGCTCCAGCTTTGTCCGTCCACACGATAACTGGCCTAAAAACGGTTCGATTTCGATGAAATTTTAGTATGTGGTAGGAGGCCACCTGGGGACGAACCCTATTGAAAATGGGGCAAATGGGGTCAAAGGTCACGACATAGGAGCGGGATCATTCCATTGCCCTTATGCGTCATAACTTGTGTAAATATGGTTCGATTTCAACGAAAGTTAACTATGTGGTAAGGGACCACCTGGGGACGAACCTTATTAAAAATGGGACAAATGGGGTCAAAGGTCACGATGTAGGAGCGGGATCATTCCATTGCCCTTATGCGTATAACGTGCGTAAATATGGTTCGATTTCAATGAAAGTGTACTATGTGGTAAGGGACCACCTGGAGACAAACCTTATTGAAAATGGGACAAATGGGGTCAAAGGTCGCGACGTAGGAGCGGGATCATTCCATTGCCCTTATGCGTCATAACTTGCGTAAATATGGTTCGATTTCAATGAAATTTTACTATGTGGTAGGGGACAACCTGGGGACTAAACCTTATCAAAATGGGTGAAGTGGGGTCAAAGGTCAGGACATAAGAGCGGGATGCATTCCATTGCCCTTATGCGTCATAACGTGCGTAAAAATGATTCAATTTCGATGAAATTTCAGTATGTGGTAGGGGACCACCTGGAGACGAACTTTATTGAAAATGGACAAACTGGGGTCAAAGGTCAAGACATAGGATTGCTATCCATTCCATCGCCCTTATCCCATATTATTAAGGTGGACGTCAAGTAATTTTGCTTCCTATACTTCCAATGGAAAAACTTTTGTACACATTTCCTTCACAATTAATGTGTTCCCAAGGATGAAAATTTGAACATCGATTGAAATAACTTCATATTATAACTTGGAATACTTAATATTTTCTAAAACATAACCATAATTATATTAAAAATCAATAACTTTTCCTTTGGTGGTGTTGATACCAGAAAAAGGATGGCGCGACCTGTACTTTGATGACGTCAGTAGACAAACAAATGTTGGATTGCATAATTATGGCTATGTTTTAGAAAATATTAAGTATTCCAAGTTATAAAATGAAGATATTTTAATCGATGTTCAAATTTTCATCCTTGGGAACGCATTAATTAGGAAGAAAATGTGTACAGAAATTTTTCCACTCGAAGTACAGGAAGCAAAATTACTTGACGTTCACCTTAAAGGAGCAATTCTTGTATGTATGTAAATTTTATTTTGAAAACAGCTCTAAGGATTTTGATGAAAGTCGTTAACCTACCGTTTTCTGGTACTAGAAATCGATTTAGCTTGATCTCGACTTTAGGAAAATTCGTTTAGTGGGTTATTTAACCCCGAATTACCACATTTTTAGTGTAGTGTCATGGTGTCGTCCCATTAGATGTTGGCGCGCGGTCACGTCATCTGTCTCATTACGTCACGCGTTGTTTGTGGATCCTATTAAAGTTTTATGACGTCACACTCTTGCGAGCAGATGGTCGCGATTCCCATCTGTCTCATTACGTCACGCGTTGTGTGCGTATGTTCGTCCGCACGATAACTCGCGTAAAAATCGTTCCATTTCGATGAAATTTTAGTATGTGGTAGGGGAACACCTGGGAAAGAACCCTATTGAAAGTGAACGAAATGGGGTCAAAGGTCAGGACATAGGAGTGGGATCCATTCCGCTGCTCTTATGCGTCATAACTAACGTAAAAAAGGTTCGATTTCGATTAAATTTTAGTATGTGGTAGGGGACCATCTGGTGACAAACCCTATTGAAAACTGGTGAAATGGGTTCAAAGGTCAGGACATAGGAGCGGAATCACTTCCATCGCCATTATGCGTCATAACTTACGTAAAAATGTTTTGATTTGGATGAAATGTTAGTATGTTGTAGGGACCTGCCTGGAGACGAATCCTATTGAAAATGGGCGAAATGGGGTGAAAGGTTAGGACACAGGAGCGGGATCTATTCCATAGCCCTTATGCATCATAACTTACGTAAAATTGCTTCGATTGTGACAAAACTTTATCATGTTATTTCGGAGGTATACTGAACCAGTTCTATTGAATGTCGTCGAAATGGGATCAAAGGTCAGGGCACAGGGGTGAGATTTATTCCACAGCCATTTTCCTCATAACTTGAGTAATGATTTCTAGTATGTTGGAAAGCGTATCATAATCAATGCATTGCATGAGTTTACTAACTTGTTGTCTTAGACACTGGCTCTCTGCCTTTCCTGGAACTAGTGGCCCTAAATTACGGACGGGCGGCTGCTTAGGGCTCATCGAGTTGCTCACGATGGGGTCGTTAAACCCTCAAACATATAAACAAACAGTCTTATATTCATTTGGAAATGTTGGAGGGAAAAACAAAAGTTACAGTACATTGGTACTTAAGTCGCATTGTTCAGTTCATTAAGCATGAGTGGGTACCGCCCATTTCTCGGAATGGATAATGTCTCGCATGGCAAAGCTTGCTGCATTACAATATCAAGCGTGAATGAGAGACATAAAAAAACAGAAAGAAAGAGTCCGATAAAATTCCGGTGAAAAGATTAAACTTAGTTTTCCTAACTCCGGGGATGCTCGCGCGTATGCGTGTTTCTGGTGAAGCATTTACTGCTGCTGCAGAACCCGTCATTCTAGATGTATGTATGTATGAATGTGAAAGAACCGACATTCAGTTTCCTCGCGACTCATAGATCAGTAATGCATCTGCCCTGAAAATGCAGGAATTGCTACGGATGAGCAATGGGGATAAAAGTCTTTTCCTTCCTTTCTTTCCCTCGTCCCCCCGCAACCTACGCCATTTTATTTATTTGTTTTGGCTGTTCCGCACCGGAAGAACAATTTTGCTTTTTTCTGCGTCGGAATATGAATCAAAGTACGCATGAAACATTTTATGTTCCATTTGAATTTAAAATCCGTGAGAACAAGCACAGCATGCTCGAAGGGAGGAGAGAAAACTCTTATCCGTAGAGACCCTCCTGAACTATGCTTATGCTATTATTTTCAGCACCTTGTCTGAAAAACGAAACGTTTTCGAATGTAACGAGTTGCTCTCTTTAGCCGTGCATTCTGGATTGCCATGTATTTGTGATTTTTCCAGACAACAGCACTGTGTACTGCTTCCGTCACAAACTTGATGCCTGGGCAAAAAAATGGTGCACTGCTAATGGAACTGCTTATTCTCTCTCCCTTCTTCCGTATCCATTTTAGCTTTTCGTAAACGCTTTTGCTCGGGTATGAGTTCACTTATAGAAATTATACGTGGGAACGGGCAAATTTTACTACCTCTAACGCTGTGTAATATCTGTTTATTTATTTAGCAGCTGAATTGCACCAAGCACCTCCTGGGTGTAATGTTTAAGATGCAGTCTCTGTATTTGAATATTTCTGCAGTGAATGATTGTGTTGTAAATACCACCTTTAAGCTTCTTAATCCCGATAAAAAAAAATATTCGTGCATTATATGTGTGTAAATTTTGTTAGCAGTGCGATAATGTATTAGGAATAAATACTATAAAATCTCAGTTATAAGTTCCTAATACTTCTCTATGATAACCATTTTCCCCGTTGCAAAAATATTTACTTTTTCTGCCTGTTTCCATAGCTCTAGCTGCAGCCATAAATTTCATCTTTCTGAATAAATATTATCAAAATGAGTTTGACAAACACGGGTCTGTATGAACTTTCATTAACCGCAGATAAAATAGTTTACCCAATTCAGTACCATTAGTGAGGCACTGCATGAACCAGGAAGTGGCGTACATTCGTCGGTCGCGAGCATGCAATCACCGTTATAACGCGATGTCTAAATAATAGAAGTTGTTTTGTTTCTCGTGATGCACACGTGATAGAAACATTTCCATGACTGCGCTAGTAACAGCGCAATCACGTGCAAGGTCATATACGTGTGTTTATCAATTTTTTCTGGCTCCCGTAGGAATACCATGGTAAATATTTTTGTTTGTAGCGACTCATCTCGGAATTTCGACTTGAAACCGGCCATTGCAACTCGGGCTATAATAAAAGACAATATACCAAATTTTGAGGTATTTATCACAATTTCCTGATGAGTTATGTGACTCACATACATGCTCTTTCTATTATTTATAGTTGTTGTTTTTTTCAAAAGTTCACTGTTATATCTATATATTAATTCTATAAGTTTTTTTACTGTGGGTTCTATTTTGAGAGAACGGCTGAACGTAAAGATATGGTTGAGGTATCAAAATAAAGGTCTTACCATGTAGATGTGCCAGTCGAACGAAGAGAAAAATTAGATTGGGGCAACAGTTCGGGCGTTGTGGGGCGGCAAAGTTCCCATGTAAAGTGTATGGGGGAAGCGTGCGGTTGACTCACGCGCTGTTGAAGGCGGAGGCAGGGTGGGACTGAGACAGTCCGAAGTCTTCTCTTTTCTGAGCGAACCGTTGCGCAAAGCAACGCCAGCAGGCATTAGTATCAAAGTTCTTCTCATCGGAACAGCGAACACTCTCACTCTCGAAGACCTGATTGCGTTATGTCTTTGGACTGTCTGATGTATATATACAATTTAGTATTCATCCGATCCAGTTTATTCACTTAGGTAAGACGTTTCCCACTATGTAAAGATGTAAATAAATATTCCGTTGACCATTGTTAGCGAAAATATTACGGGCGACTGCTTATAGCCCATTGAGTTGCTCACGGTGGTCGTTAAACTTTCGGTCAAAAAAAAAAATCACGAACCTGGACTATTGTTTTTACTGAAGTAGTTGAATGAATTTGTCAATTAAATAAAATTTACATTTGTTGTTCCATATGAGTTTATTCTTATAAAAAAAAACAAAAAAACCGTCGATTCCGACGGGTGAAGAGTATTCGCAACGCGAATCTCATTCCAACAACATTTACAAATAGAGTTGTGACTGAAGATGAGAGTGAAAGAGTGCGCCTATCCAGTTGAATTTTTGCACACGATCGAGATGAGAAGACTCCCACCTCACATTTTGCAACTGAAAAAGGGTGCAGTCGTGATGCTCATCACGAACCTGGCCGTCCTGGTGGCGCAGTGGTCTAAGCGCTGGCTTATGACGATTCGTTCGTGAAGGGTCCGGGTTCGAATCCCGGTGAGGCATGGATGTTGTGTTTGTCGTACGGCACTGGCTCTCTCCCTTCCCTGGAACCAGTGACCCTAAAGTAAGGACGGACGACTGCTTATACTGCTTATAGAGTTGCTCACGATGGTCGATGGTCGTTAAACCTTCAGTCAAAAAAAAAAAAAAAACTAACCGTCGATTCCTACGGGTTTCGTCTAATTTTATTTTAAATTAACTAAGCTTATTTATTCCACTATGCTACGAATAGAAGTCTTGCTATTGCCTCACTAACTAGTCGTCTCCATTTGGATCTGTCCATGTAAGCTCCAAAGTCAATTTTGACCTCATCGAGAATTCTATATCATATAACCATCTCAATTTCGGTCCTTCACGTGGTCTTCTCCCTATGATTTTTCCCTTCATTATGTTAATCATTTCTCTTTATCTCATGGCCATATCATAACAATCTTCTCCCCTTCACCACTGCTAATTAGTATAACATTTTCTTTGCCTGTGGTGCGATTCGAACTCACATCTTCCTATTCTGGAGCGGCTGTTAACCAATTGACTATGCCGGCAGGCATATCGCTGCTTCATTATCCATTTGACTAATACGGAACCTCATTAGCATACGTTATCTACGTCATGTCACGTAGTACGTTGTAACTATTCATTCTAATTTTGAATCCTCGATGGAAATTTTTGTTATTTTCATTAGGTTTTTTTTTTTTTTTTTTCCTGGTGTTCCTACTCAGGACCGTAGCTAGTTGTGAATTCTGAGGAAGGTTAGCAGAAATGTAGGGGAGGCTTCAGAAACCTGTTATATATATATCCTGAAAGCACCTCTTTTTTTGGTGCCAATAAAGTACCAAGAGAGGAGGTACTCGGAGGATGCATTTTTTTCAAAGAATGAAATGATTCAAAAACTGCTTAACCGCCCCAAAAAAAAAAATTTGGTATTTCCAAGCATTGTTGAAAAGAAAGTTTATAGTCGATATGGTTGAAATTGGATGAAAGTATACTTTTTATGTAATGTTGCTTGTTTCCTCCGGGCTAAGCTATTAGCTATTTCAATGAAAAAAAAAATGACAAAATGTTTTTGAGAACTTCAAAAGAAAGGAAAACCGAAGACAGCATACTAACTTCATTCAAGGAAAACCAAAGACAACAAACTGATTTATTTTTATATGGTGAATAATTAATGTAAAATTGTATTAACTGAAAACTCTACAGAATTAAATTTATTCCACGGGGAGAGAAACGTGTATTTAAAATGATACAGGGGTCTGCATACGCCATACATGGCTAACAATGGTATGTTTTGCATTACGTTTCTGTTTTGCCTAAACTAAAAGACTTGTAGATTCCCCTTCTTCAACGCCATAGCTACGTTTAATTATTTATATCCATTGCATGCATTGGTTTCCCATTGAGTGTAACGCAGTTTGAAGTGTTTCACTTGCTTTTCAATTTTGCTTCGTATTTTACGTTTAGGGTCAAAATTTATTTGTGCCTAAACTTTTGTCACGGGTCTCACTAAAGGCAAAGCGTTTCAAAATTGGATAATCGTAAAGAGGGCGGGGAAATGGACTGGTTGATTGAAACAGTTTAGCGTGAAAGTCATTGATTTGCGAACTGAACTGCTGTACCTTAATTAAACAAGCTTCTGTTCTACTCTTCAGTACTTTAAAACTTCTAGTTTCCATGTTGGGCTTAGCGGAAATAATCTTAAATTAGCTGATTCACGGGCTTTTTTCTCTCAGTTAGAGGGATATACAGCGCATTTACATGTGATAATAAAGGTTTTTCCGTAATTTTTGTTTTTTCAATTATGGCATATGCTAGTTAATTACATTCGTTGAGTCTTTCTCAGAGGAGGCTCAAAACTGTTCGGGACAGAGGTGGGGAACCTTTTCGTGTTGGAAGGCCGCATTAAGTTAGCTGTAATATAACAAGGCCGCATTCAAGAAACTTCAATTAGATATACTTCGAAATGTACAATTTTTAGTAAAAAATCTTACTGTACTAACTTTAAAAATGAAAAACAAATTGTTAATTCTAAAGTTAACTAACCTTTTAATGACTTTGTTGTTACTGCTTTTTGCTGGAAAGTATTTGAATATTTAGTTGCAACATGGAGGTCCGCACAAAATTTTAGCTGATCCTCTAGATGGATTGTGACCTTAAGGGCGTCTTGATTTAGGTTACGTAGGAGAATGTAGATTCGCAGCTATAAGTGATGTGACGTACCTGCCAGCAGGACGCACACGACATAAAGGCAGATAGCAGTCAGAACGAACGTCCGCGTAGCTCAATTGGTAGAGCAACTTATTCCGGAATGAGGGGACCCGGGTTCGAGCCCCTGCGTGGACTAAAAATGACGGAGAAATGTACTTCGTTATAATGGCGCCTGAACCTCCCGGATGACCCAGCCGTTCAAAATCTCGCAATGGTGTAATGTTATTTCCACACCGCGAGAGAGGAAAAATTAGAGAATCCCTTCTACAGCGCTTCGAAAAATAAAAAAAAATGACTGGGAGTTCTCAAGTGCACGTTCTACAGCGGATGGCTGCATGCGACGATTCATGGTCACGGCTGACCCGTGGGCCATGCCCCGGCCCTCTTTCGGGAGGGGAGGGAAAGATGTGACGTACCTGCTCCAGGACGCACACGACATAAAGGCAGATAGCAGTCAGAACGAACGTCCGCGTAGCTCAATTGGTAGAGCGATTTATTCCGGAATGAAGGGACCCGGGTTCGAGCCCCGGTGTGGACAAAAATGACGGAGAAATTTACTTCGTTATAGTGATTGAAAAGCAAGAAAGCATTTTTCGTGCATGTTTCCGAAGGCGTGGGTATTTTATTGCATTTTTTTCCATATTTCAACTGTATCTTTCTTACCGTCAAATAAGGACTTTAAAATGTCATCTTCTGAGAGCTCAATCAATTCCATCTGTAGTTCTTTAGGAGCCATAGAACGAAATCACGAGAGTAACAGGTTTCAAAATAGCTCCTTATGACTTACTAATGCTTTAATTGTGGCCGTCAGTCGGGGAGCATTATTTTGTTGAATCTTCTTTTACTCTTTGGTATTTTAAATACGGCCATTGCAAGATTAAAATGAAAATAATAAAAGACTAACAAAAACATATTGATAAAAAGGATTTGTTCTACAAAATTTGGATTCCCTCAAAACGCCGCAGGTTTCCCAACCCTGGTTTAGGAGAAGTTGAGCCTCCCTTGACGACCCACAAACTATGGCGCCTGCGCTGTCCCTACTTCTCATTTTCTTACAAATTGCCTTTTCTAGCAACGTTGTCATAAATAAGCCTTTTTGATATTTCGTAGATTTTAAAATCAACTGAAGTTTTAAAAAAAAATTTCTCGAAAAATTGGTTTAGATATCAAAAATGCACTTTGTTATTACTTATTCCAGTTGAAAATTTTGTATGTACCCTGAAGATAGTTTTCCCTGGAATAGTTTGTGGAATACGTGTGCGAAACAGTCATCCTTTTGGTTGGTTCGAGTAAGACTGAAATTCATATTCCTTTGTAGAAAGAAAGAAAGAATACAAACTTTGGCGTGACTTGGTGACATTTTGGGTAGTGTTTGGGTTTACACAATGTGACACTAACGATGAACAAAACATAACAATGCAAATTTACGTCCAAAAGGAAGACGAATCAGCCGACTGCTTGAAGATGAAAATGAAAGACTGCTGCTAGTCTCTCATTTAATGTCCTTCTGGTTTTGTTTGTCGAACGTTCGGTAATGAAGCCACGTGACACAGATAAGCTAATTACTTACTTTTTCGTCTCCAAAGGTTTACGTGAGTTCTTCATATAACCGTGTTTGTTTTAGGGGTGTGTGTTCGCTGGTGAAATCCATACATTTTATGGTGTCGTTTTTTTTTACGAAGACGAACTTCAGTTACAAATTAGAAGCCATTGTGTGTGTGATAAATGTTCGTCTCCAACTTTGTCTGCGTAAGTGGCTTTACCGTATAATTGTCATGATTCGAATGAATGGTTATAGTAATAAAATTTGTGCTGATTGTGCTGTTTAAGTAGCTAAGAACGATTTTATTAATATAAGTCTGAAATGTTTCTAGACTGATATTCTGTCGCTGTCCGTGGCCATACTAGATGCAGTGGACGTATTTATTTACTGAGTGCACAGGAAGAAACAGGATTTTTCCACTCGAAGCATACTTACAATAACACCAGTAAACACAGTTTTTGTTCCATGGAACACTGATTGTGTTTCCAGGGTAACTTTTTACGCTGAATTCAAAAATGTAATAAGAATTTTTCTGTCACCCACAGTTTTTGTGTGCAACATTTCTTCCCAGTATTGCTTATTGAATATTTTGGTGTTACACACATCAGCAAAAATAGTGTGCATAAAACGCGTTTTTAAATTATTGTTTGTTATATTTTATTTCCAATATAGTGTAGGAGAAAAAAACAATCTATCATTATAACGGCACTGATATATGTGCTTAGCCACAGTCAAAGACTCAAAGGTATCGACACAGGGCCACAGTCAGGCATGATTCAAACACCGACGCATTGCAACAACATCTGAGCAGCCATTGTTCTGCCTGTAGTGAAGCTGGCCTTCATGGTGTAAGCATTGCGAGTGCTGTGGTGTCTTTTTGAAGTGAATTAATTACAACTTGCACATTTTCTTATCATGATGGCACGTCTTTCAAATCGTGTCATCATGCTGAGGAAATGTTTAAATAAGCGATGATATTTTCTGTTACGTGTGTAGTGAAGTAGCCTTCAAAATTCAGTGACGGAACTTTACCTCGTTAATTAAAAAGTGTTATGAGCTTTCTTTGGTTGTAAAGTGGGTGCAGGGGCGTAGCTAGTGGTAAATTCTAGGAGTGGCTACTAGCAGTGTTTTTTTCAGGCATACATCCCGGAGGGCAAGCCCCCCCCATTTTATATTACTAAACCAAATGTTAATAAATTCAGGCTGTAATGAAAAAGAAAGTTTCGTTTCTTTTGATGCTACAAATATTTCTCCAATTATAATTTGTTAAATATTTGTTCCACTGTAGTTTATTTTGTCAAAAAGTGTATTAAGACACATGCCGGTCTTCAAAATATAATAAGTAGACCAGTCCTACCTCATAGCCAAGGAATCGCAGTTCGTGATCAAGAGTGTATTGAATGCCTTTTAATAGATGAGAATTTCAAGCCATTCAGCGTAGCGGACATGAAAAAACAAAACGAAAAAAACAACACTGTAGCTGAGTGAAAGTAATTAAATGAACTGTCCATTATGAACTTCATGGATTATTATTTCCTGTGCTGTATTTTTTATGTAAGTACTAAAAACCATTTCTAAATTGTTCATCCCAACTGGGGGTTTCATTCTACAGTTTTAATTTCACATGTGCATTTTAAATTGTAATTATTAGATTATACAGAAAAAAACTATTTTTTTTTATTATGTTTCAATGAGCTACCTCCACTAAGTACTTAGGGCTCCAACTCGATTGTCGACTTTCGTGGGTTACGAACAACAGCTACCACACGACTAAAGCTAGACAATGCCTTAGGCAGCTAGCTCCACTATTCCACCGGAGAAGCTTCCTTACAACACGGCACAAAGTACCGCTGTATAAGACGGTCGTCAGGCCGGTGTTTACCTACACCTCGCCTCCTCCATCTGGATTGGTATTAGTAGGAATCAGCGAGAGGGTGCAGAGCCGAGCACTTCAAATGATCACTGGGGCTCCCCCTTGGACCCCACTTCGAAACCTGAGGAACAGACTTGGAATCGAGAAGGTACATGAGTTTTCCACCAGACTCGCCAAGAAGTTCTTCAAGAAAGCGGAAACCCACCCTAATGAACTTCTTAGGGACGCGGTTGACTACAATCCCAGCGAATTCCTTAGGTATCCCAGAACTAAGGCGGCGATCGTTGACCCCCCTTGACGGAGAGAATAAGAATGCGAACACTGGTGGGTGTTAGACAGACCACCACACCCTTCTTTTTCAGATTGCCATCGAGACGTTGAAAATGGATTCTGCTCGGGCATTTGGATTTGGTCTCGCTGAGTTGCAGTGATCCCCTGGTGTGTCGGCGGCCGGGTGGTGGTGTGGTTCTCTGTGGTGTTGTGCGGTGTTTGGTTCCCCTTACCCCCGGACTGGTGTCACGGTTCACAGTCGAAAGATATATCACCCTCTCCTTTCACTCAATTTTTCTGTTTGTCTTTCCTATTGAGTTCACTTACTCAAATCTCCTAGCTTCCTATTTCTAAGGGTAGTTTTAGACCTGGGGTCAGACACTCCCTTCCTAAAATTAAAATTTCTTCAAATATCGTGTCGTGAAAATTCCGTTGGTGAAAAATAAATATATTTTTATAAAAAACTGGCAAGTTAAGCTAAATGTTTTAACCTAGTTTCCACCTATTATGTGCCAGCATTTAGATGATTAAATATTTTTATTTCGCGATTGACTGTTTTTAGAATGAGATCTTTCGGCTGTAGTGCAATTTGCAATATTTTGACACACCACACACACACCCCATCCCCTCCCTCATCGTTTAGCTGGTAAAAGTTTGCTCAGTGGTCCAAGCCCTGGCTTCTGACCGTTCGTCCGAGGTGGGGCCGGGTTCTATTCCCGATGAGGCATAGATGTTGTGTTTGTCTTACGACACTGGTTCTCTCCATTTCCTGGAACCAGTGACCCTAAATTAGGGACGGGCTGCTGCTTCTAGCCCATTGAGTTGCTCACGATGGTCGTTAAACCCCCAATAAAAAAAACGTAATGCAGAGGAAGGCTAGAAAATGTTTAATTGCTTCGGCGAATTAATTTTAACCCACTACCTCAGTATTTATTGAAAAATGAATAAGCACAGAAATACTGTTTTAAGGATATATGCATATAGATACAGTATATAATAGACTGAAATAACTGATCAACAAAATTTGATATTTTTATGCTTTATTTAAAAACAGTTGATAGTCGATTTTGTTGAAATTGGACAAAAGTATCCTTTATATAACGCGATACCATTGATTGCTTCCGGTGGTTTTAAAATGAAATTTGGACGAAATGTTTTTAAGGACTCGAAAAGAAGACAACATGCAGGTTAATTTTCATACGAAGCGTGTTCTGAGGTTCTAAACTTTACCCAGAAATTCTTTCAAACAACAACTGATCTGTTTATTTTCTATATTTATGAAATATAGAGATCATGTATCTTTAAGCTTCCTTTTTTATCAGCATTATAAATTTCTTTTAACGTCGATGAATAGTTAGTGAACTACTAATTAAAAATTGTATTAACGGAAACTCAACAGAACTTAATTTGTTCCACAGAGAAACTTATTTTTAAATCGATGCAAGTGTCTGCAAATACCGTACATGCCTAATAATGGTATCTCTTGCATTACGTTTCTATTGTGTCTAAAGTTTTAAGATATGTTGATGCTCCTCCTGCCACGCGAGAACTATGTATAACTATATCTACTGCATGTTTTGTTTCTCGTTGCATAGTGTGTCACAGTTTGAAGTGTTTCACTTGCTTTTCAGTGTTCGTGTTCGTTTCCTTCGTATTTTTACGTTTCAGCGCCGATATTGTGTGCGTGTGCGTGCGAATCTAAATTTTTGCGATGAACTAACGGTGAACCAATTTTTCCGATGGCTAACGGTGGTGGGCGGGCACACGGTGGACGTTTGCAACATTTTATCATGGAAGTCAGAACGACAAATTCTTCAGCGAATCTTCTGTGAGAACAACACTTCTGCGATTTAAACCTTCCAATTTCCATTTTGGTAGGTCGACGGACATGATCTTGAATCAGCTGTTTTGCGGGCTTTTCTTCTCAGTGGATTTAAAAGTTTTGTTTTAGTTTGTTTTTTCAAATATGGCATATGCTAAGTACTATTACGTTTGTTACATTTTTCGTGGGGGAGGCTCAGCCTCTCTTGGCGGCCCTCAACTATGGCCCTGAGTGGTGACCAAAATAAGAGTTGGGCCTGGCATATCTGTTGTGTAACATGTGCTAGGGGTGAATAGTTATCGCATTCAACCTTAGGGAAACTATCGTATGCCTAGGTATTTCCCCCTCCAAACCATGAAAATATGCCTTTTGCAGTTTCCATGGTTTGGAGGGAACCAAAGACCACTCTTTAGACTATTATTTCTGATTAACAAATATAACAGGGATCATATCTAAGTCCAGTACCTTGCTCTACCTTCTGAAATGAGGTCTGTTCCGCGCAGGGAGGATTTACTTGTGCCACAACCTCCAGAAAATGTAACATTGAGGGATGATGACTCAGACACGGATGACATTCATCAAGGACACGAGAAAAACGTTCGTCATGATCCTGATTTTGAAGCAAGTACTTCTTTATATGATCCTCATTTATTAATACAGGGAGACCTTAATTACTTCTTGCGTGATTTAAATTTGTCCAAAAAACAGATTTAACTTCTAGGATCCAGGTTAAAAGGATGGAATCTTCTGCACCGAAAAATAAAGTATGTTTTATTTTTTTCGAAACCGTTAGGCTGAATTTGAAAATTTCTTTTCACAAGAAAGAATTTAGTATTTTGTAATGATGTTCGATCTGTAATGGAAGCACTGGTTCATGAAGACGGTGTGACGAAGTGGCGCCTGTTCTGTTCATTGACTCCTCTAAAGTTAGCTTGAAAGTCGTTCTTCTTCACAAGGGAAATACATGAGCCCATGCTTTTGACGTGAAAGAGTCATATGAAACTACTTTGGGAAGAGATCTAGTATGAAAAATATGCTTGGAACAAATGTGGCGATTCGAAAATCATTGCACTTTTTCTTTGGTGTGTGTGTGAGAGAGAGAGAGAGAGAGAGAGAGAGAGAGAGAGAGAGAGAGAGAGAGAGAGTGTGTCATTATACCAGAAAAAAAGTGGCCGAAACTTGAGTCACTAACTCTAGGGAAGAGAAATGTCGTAAACCCTCCACTGTTCGAGCCCGGAAATGTTTACTTACACCCTATACATTAAGCTAGGAGTTATGGAAACTGTCAAAAGAATGGACCAAAAATAGTGCTGGATTCACATATTTAAAAGAAAAATATCTAGAGATGTGACGCAAAGTTAAAAAAAGGAGTTTCGTAGGCCATCAAATAAATGAGGGAGTTGATACAGGTTGAAAATTTTAAGAAGCTGAACCAAGTTAAGGAAGCAGTTTAGGAATCTTTAAAAAAACGTTACTAAAAGCTTTTTTGGAAAATGTTAAGGCAGAAAACTATCGTGGTATAGTGTGTGAACTTTTGGATTCATGCAAAGTTATGGGATATAATACGTCCCTGAAAATCCATTTCCTGGACTCCCTCTTGAATTTCTTTACTGAGAATCTATTCATTTTCAGCGACGAACATTGCGAGTGATTTCATCAAGATATTTTGAGCATGGAGAAGCGGTGCCACTCGCGCGCACACACACACACACACACACACACACACACACACACACACACACACATAGCAAGTGGAGTCCGAGTATGCTGGATGACTATTGCTGGACACTCAAGAGAGATTTCGTAAGCGAAATACACCTGGAAATCAACAACTGTTACATTTTACGTAATTTATTTATGATTTAATTGTATGTAAATATACGATTATTCAGACGTAAACAGTGTGTCACTAAAAACCTTTGCGTGATAAAAAAAAACTGAAAAACTAATATCATATTAGGTTTCACCATAAAATCAATATTAAAATCACATATTATTTCATGTAGGACAAAAAAGTTATGTCATCATCAATTTCAATCATTATCAATCCACTGCTGGATGAAGGTCTCCCTAAGTGTTGCCGCGGAACTATTTCATAATTCGGGTCACATTGTTTGCGGCCTAATTAAATACAAAGACCAGGAGTTATTTACCTTAATTATTTTTTACTTAATTTAAATTATTTTTCCTTTGCTCCCTTCATGCCTCATAAACCCCCTTTTCCCCACTGGAGCAGAAAACTTAGTTGGTCAAGGCGGTTTGTCCGGACACCTGTGGAGAATGACCAAGGAATTTATCTTCTTTTCACTCTTGTGAGAAAAAGCACGGCATTCACAAAATTTACGAAATGGCCCAGTGCTAGCGTTGCTGGTGGGACAAAACATCCCGGTATTTCAGGAGTGCACATGCAAGAGTCCGAAACGCGGTCAGATGAATAGGCGAGTTGCGGTTTACGGCCATCTCCTCGATGAAGGAGGCACCAGCGAAAGTCGTAAAGTACATCGTGGTGTCACTGGAAAGTCGTAACTCTGTCAGAGGAAAGCCCCTTCAACTTCTTCGCTATTCATCCGAGCGCAGAAATTATGTCCTATTGAATTCGCAAAAGCATCACCTGCCCAAACAGGCCAGCTGCCGCGAAAAGGTAGCGAAGTGGACCAGCGGGCCTACCAATAGCCACTAAGCTCGAGCACTGGTCAGCTCAGCTGACCAATCCAGACTACCAGGCGAAGAGTTCTTAGAAGGTTATAGGCACGCCCCTATCACATGGAAAATTAAAGGGACAAAAATATATATGCAGGAAAAAGGATATAGTCGGGGATTCATATTCGAAACTGTGATTCACAGACAGATATCGACACAGATGTTTATTCACGTATAGTATTCGGAGGACGGATATATAGATGTTCGAGAATGAGACGGATGTTGTTTTTTAGTTAGGGAACGGACAGCCCAGTACGCGGTCCAAGCCATGTCAGCGAAGTACGTAGAGAGATACAGCGAAGTACGTAGAGAGATACAGCGAAGTACCCACGCGGTCAACAGAAGGATCTCAACGAGCGACAATCCAACCGAAGGAAGGTAAGATGGCGTTATTTTCCCCAATTCCAGTTCCAATGTTAACTGAATATATACATATGCATGGTCGCTATGCCTCTTCGAAATAGATTGAGGGATTTAATTTGAAGTTAAGCTCAGGGGTGTAACAGGCTTACGCAGCAGTGGACCAGTCAACATGGCTAATTCTAATATTTTTAATTTAGCGTAACTTTTTTTTTGCCTCCACCTGAAGGATGTATTGCTTATATATACTTTTTCTTATAATAAACGTTGTTAACTACTTAACCTGGTGTAGCTAACTTTTCTAGGCTGTGTATATTTCTCTAACTCACAATTTGCGGCATATGGGTTTTTTACGAATACCTCGTAACGAGCATATATGAAACACAACGCGCCGTTCGTAAACTTTGAGATTGGGCTCCTTACAATTATGGGAACGCAACCTCACTGTTTATCCAATTAGGCGCGGATTAAGTATTCCGCGACCACAGTACTACCGGGGGCGTGGTAATATAAGTTTCTTCCACAACGGTCTGTCTTGTGCCAGTCTCTTCCATGTCACTCCCGCATGCTTTCGAAATTCATCCACCCATCTCCCATGTGATCTTCTTCTGGGACTTTTCCTGTCCCTTTGGACCAGTCTAAAATTTCGGTTGTTCATCGGTGGTCCGTTCTTCTGGCAACATGTCCAGCCCATTGCCATTTCAGGGGTTTTACTCTGATCATGATGTCTTCCACTCTTGTCATTTTTCTGATCCACGACTTCCTCTTCTTATCTCTCCTGGTTACACCAAGCATGCATCTCCATGCTGCTTTGAGTAGTCTGCAGTCTTTGTATGTCTTTGTTAGTTAAGCTCCACGTCTCAGCTCCGTACGTAAGCACTGGAAGGATGCATTGATTAAATCCTTTACTTGTCAGACATAATGGCATATTGCTCTTAAAAAATGGACTATTTCTTCCAAAAGCTCTCCAACCAAGTTTTATACGTCGATTAATTTATACATCAGTGTGACCCCTCGCTTGATATCTTCTGCCCAAGGTAAATGTAGAAATCGGTTATCTCCAGGTTTCCCCCATGAATCGATAAATTTTCATTTCTTGTAAAAGCATTGTACATCAGTTTTGTCTTCTGAAAGTTCATTTTTGATCCCACTTCTTTACTTTTGTCAGCAAGTTGCTGAATCATATTCTGCAGCGCTGAAGGGACAGTCACAAAAATGACTACGTCATCAATAAAACGAAGGTGAGTTGAATCATCTCCTTTTGCAACGTGGCATTAAATAGTTTGGAAAATACGGCACTTTGTCTCACTTCCTTTCCAATTTTTATTGGGTCTGTATTCTCAAATAACTGAACCTTTGCATTTTACATAGATGTTACTAATAATACTAATGTATGCATATTCAATACCTCAGGATTTCCAAGCCATTGTAACTGCTGATAGTTACACTGAATCAAAAGCCTTTTCCTAATCGATAAAAGCCATACATAATGGGAGTTCACATTCCTTCGTTCTTTCAATTAGTTCTCTCAATACACGAATATGATCTATAGTGCTGTAGCCACTCCTGAATCCAGCTTGTTCTCTCGGTTGAGTTTGAGCCATGTTTGCTGTTATCTTCAATCTATGTGAAAGAACCTTAGTGAAAATTTTATAAACTACTAATAAGAGGCTGATAGGAATGTAGTTCCTGAGAACCGTTATTACGTATATACCTTAAATTTTCGAAAAAAAAAAACAAACAAAACGTGTTTGGTAAATGTGTGGGTAAGGAGTTAGTCTAAGATTTTGGTTTATCTAGGCCAGAGGTTTTCAAACTTTTGTTCTTCAGGTACCCCTTGGGAATATTTAGCTAAACTGCGTACCCCTTGTATATCTTACATATTTGGGATGCACACTAATAATAAGTAAAAACTTTACTTACTCCAGTACGTTTATGTGTGTATGTATGTGGGTTAACATAAAAAATATGCACATACGTACAAATACATATACATATATATTTATTTACAAAAATTGCGCATATTAATGTCACAGAAATTGCATGAATGGTTAGAAAAATCTAATAAAACTGGTGAAGTCATATTCGTTTAGTAATGAATGAGATACATGTGCTTGTTTAGTCTTGCAAAATTCAATATGTTTAGTTATCTTGCTTGGGTACAAACGTAAATCGTCTTCAACATCCAGCTGGTTTCGATATTTTGTTTTGATGGCGGTTAAGGATGAAAAACCTTATTATGGATACTTAAAGACTATTTAGCCGGTGATCTTTCATTGTGTTTAAAAAGAAAAATTTTCAATGCATATATTATCCTCGTGTTTACTTATGGAAGTGAAACATGGAATATCACAGAGCGATATTGTAAAATAAAATACAAGTATCGACAAGAAATTAGAGAGAAGAATGTTAGGAATAACAAGAAGAGATGGAATTAGAAATGAAATTATAAGAGAAAGAACAGGAATAATAGATATTATAAAAATAAAAGAATCAAAGTGGAGATGGGCTGGACATTTTGGAAGACTGAAAGATGGACACGATCAATAACAGAATGGCAACCGAGAGATGGAAGGGGACGGAGAGATCGCCAGAGAATAAGTTGAATAGATTACCTTCAGAAACTTAGAGGTGCTAAACGGTCGACTGAAGCTAAGGATTGAAGAAGTTGGAAAAGACTGTGCGAGGCCTATACCCTGCACTGTGTGTCAGCACATGGATATGCAGTTGTAAAAGGTAACAGATATTTAATGGCAATGCTCGACAAAGGTAAATAGTCTTTTTCCGTTGCAATCCAAGATCGAGTCAATGGTTTCATGGAATAAATACTTTTCAAATAGTCACAAAATAGTTCAATCAATTCTTCGTTATTTGACAAAGGAAAGTTACACATTTCTACATGTGTGTAAATTAGGATTATTAATTTTGTAGACATGAAAATTGGTCACTATGTGACTCAGTATGGTTGCTAACTAAACGCCGTATCCCCAGTATTACTTTTGCGTTCCCCACTTTGGTTCTAGGCGATCAATACCATAAGTAAATGTGTTCGGAAACCAAATAAATTCTGAATTTTTATTAATGAACCATTCATTTTAAGTATGTACGAAAAAGGAACAAAGCAATATAAAATACGTTGTATGCAATGTGACTTTCTAAATGCATGAAATTCCAGCTGTGAGGTAAGGAAGAATTTTATTTTTTTTTACATATAATATGCCCTTGTGTGTACAGTATTTTTTCGGAGGGGGGGCGTTCTGTGTGTTCCGTATCCGCTGATTCTGGTGTTTGCACCTCCATTCTGAACGTCGCTCTATTCATCGCGTTTTTATTCATACAGTATATTTATTGGCTGACCTAAATCATGCGATGTCCTAAAATCCGCACGTGATGACATTCGTGCTGAGTGGACTGACATCTCATGGTATCTGTCGTCCGAGATCGGCATCTGATTACGTCTGGGCCGAAAGAACGTGCGTCCGGTGATGTCTGTTCTGAGCGGATTCGCGCATCATCATATCCGTGTTAAGCGAATTCGTACCTTGTGATATTTGTGTTTGTCTATCCTCACCTTGTGATTGCGATGTTTGTGGATCCGCATAGTGTGTGCTGAATTGATTTAATGGGATAACGTTTCTACCGAACGGATCTGAATTTGAATGTTCGTGCTGAACGGATCTTAATCTGATAACGTTTGTGCCGAACAGCGTTTACAGCAGAGTTATAAACCATATTCCTTGGCAGCATGCACAATGTACAGCCGCAGCGTCACGATCATATTTGGGTGGGTACATAGATTGTAGTATCTCCTGAAGGATAGGGACCATCCTGTCATTTGCGCAATTAGACTTGTACGAACTTTGAACCTTTGTGGGTTAAACTTAAGATGATATGTGGTTTGCTTGTGTAATGTTAGATTTAAGCTTAGCTGTTTGTAGTAGTTGGTTTTGCTGCAATAGTAGATTTAAAGCTTCAGCTTTAACTGTGATCTGTGAAATAAACTTGCTTAGTTGTCAGCGTTATTTAAGCTGAGACCTGTGAACATAATATTGGCACTTAATAGGAAATACTGTAACTGGGTTGAGAACTAATTGATTCACCACTGACTTAGGATAAATCCACTGTTTTTATTATATGCTACGTCACGGCATCTCGTGTCGAGCACTTTAGTCAGAAAATACTTGTTGGCTTCAAATGAAATCACATCAAATCGCTCAGTCCAAAAACGTTTATCGTTAACAGGACGTTATCTTAAAATGATCTGATTAAATCGTTATCTTGCTCAGCTCTTAACAAATTGTGATTGCAAAAGACTCTGTTATCTGCACTTAGCGTTTAGCAACTCTGTACTGTCCTCTGTTGTTACATTTTATTGACCTCTGACTCACTGCCAGTGAAGCCAATCTTAGAAAACACGTCTGGGAAAATAATGTGCCGTTATGTAAGAAAATATTGAACGAGAAGAAACCAAATTTACATAAGAACACAGAAACTCAAAAGGAAGGTTAAATTGGGTTATACGTCACAGCCTCCTAGCTCGATTCATTTGGCTACTCAGCCACTGATTCTGAGTCATAATGTGTTCAGGAGAACAAACTAGATCTTACTGACTGATTCGTTTCCACCGTAAAAATTCAGTGTTCTACCACTGTGCTTTCGAGATTTTTAATCGGATAAGAGGGTATGTACCTGTGGCACGTGATGTCGAACCATGTTGGAAACGAACTGTTCCGTATTACACCATGTAATGTTCTTAGTTAATTATGTGTGAAGGAAAGTTAAGTCTCGTTAGAGCATTGTATTACGTTAGTCAGAAAACTGCTCTGATTTAAACGTTCTGTAGCTTTTATGTGATGCCCAGGAGTCTAAATATCCTGCACAGATCTTTTTTAATTACACACTGATTGGCTTGAACGGTCAATAAGCAATAAGTTTACTTAATAAAACTTTTAACTTCTTTGTTTCATCTAAACTGATCTTTTTAATGATTAGCACACTTATTTGTATTACTCGTAGCGAATCACTCTTTTCAACTATAGCAAACTTGGTAATAGGTTAATGTTGTGAGTTTGATGCAATATAACAATCAACTTCTAACAAACTCGAACTTCAAAACACCTAACTAACAAAATGTATCCAAGGAACGACACTTTGATGGATATCAATTAGAAAGCATCTGACCAAAGTCAGCTAAAACGCCACACAGGTCGAAAGCTAACGAACGTATTATACAGTGTAAACATCATTCTTATCTCTGTTTTTCTCGTACGTCATTCTACATCTGACCTCAATTCATGTTGCCACAAAACATTTAGTCGAGAGAGAAAATGTGGCGTAAAGTTTAGAAAACCCGTTTAAGGAGAACCAACCAAAATTTACATAGATAACAGGAGCTATAAAAAGGAAAGCTAAATTAGAGTATACGTCATAAACAAGACTGGATTTCAGCCATTTGCCTCCATATAAATCATTGGGAAGAAATGGTACTTGTACATCCCCCTACTATGTTCTGTCGATTGTATGTGAGACTTATATTTCTCTTCTTGTCGTCCCTCGTTCTTATCATTAGTTTCGCTGTTTTTATTGTCGCTTTTCTGTTTTCCTGTTTATTATGACAACCCAGTTAATATGCCTCTTCTTTCAGTAATCAGCTCTTGTAGCCATTGATCTTGTCCTGTTTTTGTGGTATCGGATCTTTACTTATGTCAGTTTGACTTGTATGTGGGGTGGTAGTACGTTTTCGTTCATTTTCAGTCTTTCACGTGAATCCTGTTTCTTGCATTGACCTCTGTGCAGGGAACATGTTATTGCAAATGTTGAAACCTTATGTTTTTGGTAGGTAAGGAATGTTTTGACGTTGGGATTATACTAGAACAAAAAATGTTATCCAGAATTGTGGGATGTCATTCTAACAGCAACACCTTTATTTGTGATATCCCACCGTCGAAAAAATGATTCATATCAGGTATGTTGAACAAAAAATTTGTTTCCATGGGCTCTGGACAATCTTTCTTGTGTAATAAGGAAATGTTACCCCAAAAAAGGGTGGAAAAAACAGAGAGTGCGATTCATGAAAACCGGAACGGAAAAAATGCGGGAACTGAATATGTGTCAGTTTTTTTTTTTCAATCTTTTTATTTACGAAGGGAAAAAAGAACGAATAAAAAACAACAAGGGATTAAGCAGTGGAGATGAATGTCAGAAATTCTTCTGGTTAGTTAGTGGCAAAAAGATATGTCCTTTTTTTTATGTTGCTTGGAAAATACACACACACACACACACACGCACGCACACACACACACTCACACACACACACACACACACACACACACACACAATGTATGCATGACTGCCTATTGTGAGAAAAGAAAGCTGTGTTGCTGAAGGTTTGAACGCTGTAAAATTAAATCAAATCAGAAGCTTACCGAACAGTCTCTCCCCGCTCCCTTTCTTGATGAAGTGTAATACACGTAACAACATATTTAATTCTCAAAACCTTAGAGAGTTTCGTATGAATTTATTTAAAAAAAAAACTTTCTCCTTCACTGCTTCCGAGGAACAAATTGTGAATTCGGTTAGCATGTTCAAATTTTTGCCAAAATCAACGTGTGAAAAGAAAAAAAACGAAAAACTGGTGTTGTATATTTAATTCCTGCGTGCCGCAACATTCCATAGATAAAATATTCCACCGGAATATAACAAAAAAATTCAAAGAGAATGTTGTTGGTTGTGAAGACAGATAATAGTGAGAATGTGTGAGAGCGAAATCGAAGTAACGGCAATTATCGAACGCATTTCAGCTGTAACTGGATTCGAATTAAAGTGAAATTACTTACTTTAAACTAACTACAAAAAAATTAAAATAAAGTAATAATAAAAAAAGGAGATGGGAAGGGGAGGTTAATCGGAACGTTATAGGGCCAAGAGTGATATCTAATTGAAGCGCCGCGGAGATTTCGCATTATACTAACAATAATCTAATTTGATTGCTATCTTCGATTGTTGACTTTACTTAGGGAGCTCGGGGCTAAATCAGGTCTCTGTGAGGCCTTTTCCCGGAGCTTTCTCGCTGTTGTTATCAAAAAAATATATATATATGTAACAAAAATCATGATTCTATAACAGCAGAAATAATAAATGAAATGAAAAAATTCACCGAATTCGGGATTTCAGGCTGTGAGCTGTGGTTAATTCTAGTCCCTAATGTACAGGGTGTCCAAGAATTATTGGACACATTACAAAATTATATAAAACAAAACATTAAACAGATAGAAACTAACTGACTGTACTAACTTACAATGTAACTACACAAGTTAATAAATTTCGATGTGAGATCCCTTTGTTGCTCGTAGTACGTCCAAGCGATACTCGATTTCATGCCATGTATTGGCAAGCATCTGAGGAGTTATGGAATTAATAGCAGCTGTGATACGCTGCTTCAGTTCCTGCAAATCAGTACAAGGCGTCTGATAGACACGATCCTTCACATAACCCCACATGAAATAATCCAATGGAGTTAGATCTGGAGAGCGAGGAGGCCACGGAATGGGACCACCACGCCCAATCCATCTGTTGGGAAAATGCTCATTTCGGCACGTTGACCAATGCGGAGGCACGCTGTCTTGTTAGAAAACGACGTTGTCATATCTTTTGATCTGGGGTATAGCGAAATTTTCTAGCATATCCAAGTAAATGTCACCATTTATGTTTTTTCGCACAGGAAGAAAGGGCCAATCACTTCTCTTTTTGATAGGGACCACAACAAATTAACTTTTGGAGAATCACGTTCCAGTTCAATAGCAGCATGAGGCGGTT
This sequence comes from Macrothele yani, assembly GCA_039090855.1. Lineage (NCBI taxonomy): Eukaryota > Metazoa > Arthropoda > Arachnida > Araneae > Macrothelidae > Macrothele > Macrothele yani. The sequence continues at coordinate 58,345,327 of CM076997.1, read as the reverse complement.
CACTGCCCCATATCCTACAGTTGTGACGATTCACAATACCTGACACATGAAATGTAGATTCATCACTAAAAATTACAGTACTGAGAAAGTTTTCGTCGTTTTCCACTCGATTCAGCATATCCACAGCGAAATCGCATCGCAGAGTGTGATCATTTACATGCATCTTTTGCACTATTTGAATTTTATAAGCATGAAACTTTAATTTCTTGTGCAAGACATCGTGAACTGTCGATTTCAGAATGCACAGTTCTCTGCTTACTTTACGAACGGATTTCCTGGGGCTTCGTCGGAAACTTTAATTAACTTGGTCAACCTTCTCACCGCTGACGCTGGCCTACCGGCTCCTCCTCGATGTTCCACATTGCCTGTTTCTTTAAACTGTTTTATCCACCGCTTAACTGAATTCGTTGACGGATGATCACAACCATACTCCAAACGGTGCCGGCTTTTAACTTTAATAACAGACTTTAATTCCGCAAGCCATAACACACACATCGCCTTCTGCTGTACGGATGACATGACTACTGATTGCACATTTCTCATACATTTCTCATCAGGCCACACCTAGCGCCATCTATCGGATTCTGGGAATAACAATTCTGCAAAACAAAAATATAGAAACCGTGTTAGTAATACGTGACATAGAAAAACAGTCAATGCTCATAGTTTTTTTTTTAGTTTTTTTTTACATAATTTTGTAATGTGTCCAATAATTCTCGGACACCCTGTACATTATTCAATAGAATTGCTCCACCCAGAAAGAGTTAGCCAAAAATCCCCACAGACATAGAATATAAGATGGATTAAACATGATTTAATTTCCAAGACACTACTGTTTAAGTTTGGCAGGTAAGAGACAGGATCACATGACAGCAGTCAATACCTTGTGTGACCGCCATGTTGTGAAATACAGTCAAACACACGACGCACCATGGAGTGAACAGTGCTCTAATTGCTTCTTGTGGTATCTAAGCCACTCAACATTTACCTTTTCCCATAATTCAGCGGCATTCCCGGCCCGCGGCGGAGAGGCTTGCAAGCGTCGTTCAATGCAATCCTGTACATGCTCGACGCATGATAGCTCCGCAGGTGCATCGAGCTGAGCGCGTATTACACCAATTGAATGCACATTCAGAAGATGTCAATGGTATGTGGCTGAGCGTTATCTTGCTGGAAAACGATTTGAGGGATGCCACTCAGAAATGGCAATAACACATGCTATAAAACGTCATCGCCGTACCGCCGGGCTGTCACCGTACCCGTTAAGCGTGGCATAGGTGATGTAGATAATATCACTCCATATGAGTGTGCCCGGTTGACGATTTGCTTGTTGCCAACAGCTGGATCCTCTTTGTGGCCACATCGTAGAGACGCGGACTCAGTGATCCGAGGAAGAATTAGGACTCATCGGAGAACACGACATAGTTCTATTCCTGTCGCCATACAGGTCTACTGCGATACCGCTCGAGCCGAGCTCGTCGGTACCATACGGTCAATAGAATTAGACGTAATGACTGCCGTGAGCTCAGACCCACCTCCTCCAGTCTTCGATTCACGGTCAGTTGTGACAGGGCTGTCTATAGTCGCCGTTAGAACCCGTCGAATGCACTCTGCAGTAGCACGTGGCTCTGCAATTGTGTGGCGAAGAATACGCTAATCGGTGAGTGTTGACGTTCGTCCGTCTGACTGCACCAGTTCCGCTACGGCGACTGGCGGTGTCTTCTTGCAGCCAATATTGCCAACAACGTCGAAATATGATGGCATATTGATGGACATGTGCCACGATTCGGTGGATCGACCAAACAGCTCCACGGAGGCCTACGCTCCAGCCTCTCTCAAACGCGTCCAGCTGGTAATACGGTTGGCGACGTGGTCTACGAGACATCTTTGGTTCTTGGATATGTGGTAGGAATCCTCAGGACTCCTTTGCTTTGTTCCGTACATGTGGCACGCGACACGACATGTCTTAGGTGGCCTGTGTTTGCCCTTTTATCTGCCACACATCTCAGGCGATTTGTTGCATACTCGAATGATTTACATATCCCACCTGTCTGCACACACGTACCAATTTACAGGAAGATACGCCGATTCCTTGTGGGTGGGGCAATTTCAATGTTGAGCAGTTTATGTAGTTTCTTTAAAATCTCCCCTTCACAGCGAGGCGAGATTTTTTTTTTTTTTTTATTGGAGGTTTAACGACCACCGTGAGCAACTCAATGGGCTATAAGCAGTCGCCCGTCCCTAATTTAGGGTCACTGGTTCCAGGGAAGGGAGAGAGACAGTGCCGTAAGACAAACACAACATCCATGCCTGACCGGGTTTCGAACCCGGACCCCTTACGGACGAATGATCAGAGGCCAGCGCCTTAGACCACTGCGCCACCGGGGCGGCACAGCGAGATTGCAAACCTTGTCATCATTTTCTGTTGCCCTTCGTTTTATGTTGTTGTTTTTATTCAAAATGAGTATTGTTCTTATAAGTGATAATTTACTGCATTTATCCTTCGCTTTGCATGATTTTACTCTGCATCGTACATCGTCTTAAGTCATTCGTACAAACGTTCAGGCGTTCAGAATTTTAACCTTCATTTGTTGAAGAAATTTCCGGATTGCACGTGATAGCTGTTGTGAAGTGCTGTAACCTTCGAAGTTACGGTTCTGTAAAGAAAAACGCAGGTGTTACCACTGGCAAATTTTCAAGTACGAAGATATTAAAAGAGTACCAAAAATTCGTGTAAACCGAAGCCATTGTTTCGTTGAGTGAATGAGCAAGAAAACAAAATGCAAGGTGAAAACAAAAATGTTCTTTTGTTCCTCGATGATGACCTTTTCTGAGTGCATGTGAAGCAGAAGTTTTGCAAGGATTATTAAGGGATGTTAACATACCAATTGAAGGCTCAACGTCAATTTGACTTTGATTCTAACAAATGAGTTTTAATTTGGGGACATAGTTGGTGAATATAGCGGCGGGAGGGTAGATTGGACAGAAAAAATCTCTTAACAGACGTGGGTTTCTTTCTTTTTCTTTTTCAATTTTTTTTTTTTTACCTAATTTTATTTTTTGCTAGATATTTCTTTTTTTACCAGAACTCAGCAAGAAATTTGGAAATACTCCGACTATTATTAAGGATGCCAAGCGTTGTTATGCTACAGTTTTATTTCCGCCAACAGTCTTTGTTGTATTATCGGGAAATACTGCTATCTTTGGGTCAGAGGCTTTTGCTTTAAGGTCGTTCAGTTTCATTGAACAAGTGTCTGTTGTATGATGTTTTAGCATATGGCTTATTTTTGCTTCGAATATCGTTTTGAAAAATTAGTTGTAGCTTAAAGGAAAACACTAGATGTTTCAAAGGCTTTCGCTCATGTCCAACATCGAAGTCGGGTATGTAAATTACATCACTAGCAAACGGTTGATATATCTTCTATTTTTTGCATGCCTTTTGAAGAAAAAATTGTTTGCTTATAGTTTCTGTAATCCGTCCGTCTGTCGGCACTATATCTCTACAACTATTAGTCCGATTCGAAAAACTTTTTTCAGTCGAGAACCTGAGTTGTAAGAACGATATCCATTTGTTTTTGGTCTTTTACCCATAAATAACCTCGACGCTATGGGCTTGTAAGTGCACATGCTAATAAATTCAAAATAGATTTTACTTAATAGAATTGCTTCAACAAAACCAATTAAAAAAATATTTTACTCAATTGTTTCTACAAAACCAATTCAAAATATATTTTACTCAATAGAATTGCTTCAACAAAACCAATTAAAAAAATTATTTTGACCGTCCGATACCTTTACCACGAAGGCCATTTTGCGTACGGTTTCTATTTGAAAAAAAAATAACGTCATTACCGTTAGGGGGCGTAAATATATATTGTATTTTTCCCGAAATCTCTGCTTCTAAAATTAAGATTTTAAACTTTCTTTTTTGCGTTAAATGGAGATCACGACGATAAGTACTTTTCATGCATTTTACAATATTTTGTGCCCGTAGGAGGTTTTTAAGTGCATGTTTCTGTTTTTAACATGTTTGCATCGTATCTTCGGTTTCAAATCTAACTGAAAAAATTATTTCTCAGCCAAACCCCACTCACTGTGTAAAACGTAACTTTTTTGTACTGAAATTGAAATGTCCAGCCTAGAATCTTGATCTGAACCCTATAAAGAAGCTCTGGGACGAATTGCATCGTCAGGTGCGTGAAGAAAAGACCGCCCAACAAACAAAGCTGAACTGGTCACAGCTTTGAAGGCCGAATGACGGAATATGTCGGCGGAAATTTACAAAAAGCTGATGGATAATATTCTACGAGGTTTCAGCACACAATATTAAACTTTCTGTAAATGAAGATTATTTATAGAAACGCAGATGTCCGGATATTAATGGTATGGCAGTGTAATTATGATTTTCTCAGAAAGGGTAAACACGTAATGAATTCCTAAATTTCAGTGCAGCAGGGATGAATCAGTTGGCTGAGCGATTGAAGCACTTACGCATTTAGACACCGAACGGGCGTTGGGTAACTGTATTTCTTGTAATGCTAGGGAAAACTTCCGGTTGTATTTCAAGTCAAGATCTGATATCTTATGAGAGTAATGTCTATAGTAGCAGTGGTGCACCCAGCATTTTTTTTATGGGGGTGGCCCAAAATATTGAAGACGGCCATAAGCATACCCCGGAGAAAACATCTCTCAAAGTATTGCGAAGCGATAATAATATCACCGTCATACTAACGTGCTTGCCCAGTTATTCGTAAAATAATATATTTTAAAATAAGCATCCAATAACAAAGAACGAAGGAACACCTCATGGGGAGGGCTCGGGACCCTGAGCCATCCCTACTGAATGCCCACTGTAGTACCTGTGGAAGATACACAGTCCTGCAACAGCGCGTTTTTGTGAAGAAAATAAGTGCATGCTGGGTTGTTAATCAGACGAATTGTTCCTTTCTGCAGAGCATCAAGGAGTTTGACGGTTGTTGCACGCTGGCTCAATGTCAGAAGGGAACGGAAAGGCATGCATTTCAAGCTATTCGGCGCTGCCGTAAAAACAACAACGGGTCAAGGAAATGGTGCCAATTTTATGACGGTCAGATTGAACACTGATTCTGAAATTTAATTTCGCTTTTGAAATAGAGTGTAGGACACAAACGCTTGCTCTGTTGATTGATTTTTTTTATTATTATTATTGGAGGTTTAACGTCCACCGTGAGCAACTCAATGGACTATAAGCAGTTGCCCGTCCCTAATTTAGGGCCACTGGTTCCAGGGAAGGGAGAGAGACAGTTCCGTAAGACAAACACAACATCCATGCCTCACCGGGATTCGAACCCAAACCCCTTTCGGACGAGTGATCAGAGGCCAGCGCTTAGACCACTGCGCCACCGGGGCGGCGATTGAGTTTGAAGGAACTGTTTAGGAATAGAAAAGCATGAATTTCTTTGAAAAACTGTTTAAAAAGTAGTTGCTGTTTTACAGTATCACCGAAAAAATGCAAAATAAAAAAATGATCAGAAAACTATAAAAAATGAGGAATATTATCAGGAAACGAAATATTAAAAAAAAAGGCGGAACTTCGGCGGAAATTTTAATATGCGGAAAACCACGGATGGCCAATTCCGTGACCTTTTCCCTTTTTCGCGACCAGGTACACACCTCGAAAATTTTAAACGAAAAAGAAATTTTGTCTAAAAAAAAAGAATGTAGGATTCTCCGAACCCGTTAAGATAAAATCAAAGCCTTGAGACTTGAGAAACGGAAACGCAGCAGACGCCCGTTAGTCTCTTTTGCAGCAAAGGTTAGTCTCTTTGTAAACAACATTAATGAGTAGACCACTCAATATTTATATAGGATGCAATATTGCTCAAAGAGAAAAATACGTTGGTGTACTGGGTAATACAAAATGATTCATCCGATTTCAAATGACTGTATTTTATGTGTTCCTAATTATACAGCGATTAATCGCTTAGACCTAATCGCTTACTCAACAACACTGCTGGGCACCCAAAATGCAACACCCAGAAGGAAGCATCCGATTGACCTGAAATTCGCAGCATGCGTCGCCCGCGAGAGGACATGAAAACGATTAGCATTGCAGAGCATATGCAAATCATGTGCGCCCGGCACGCCACCGAGAAGCACTATAAAAAGGGTGCACAGAAGGCGAGGTGAAAGCAGTGGAAGTGTGTTGTGCTGCCGGACCTGTGCGTGGGAAGATTCCTGATGCTTCGTCGCAGAATACGGCAGTCATTCCAGCACGTTTCGGAGTTCGACAGAGGACGAATAGTGGCTTATCGCGACAGCGGTTTATCGTACCGAGACATCGGCGCCCGTGTGGGACGACATCCAGCCACAGTGAGGCGAGTATGGATTCGGTGGGTGCAGGAGGGACGGACGGACCGACATGAGTGATTGCCGCAGCCGCGGCACACCACCGAACGAGAGGACCGGCATGTTGTGCGACGGGCATTGACGACTCGCACCGCCACATCACGAACGTTAGCGCAGGAATTAGGGTGTGTTGCGCAGCAACCTGTGTCAGCACGTACCGTTCGACGTCGTCAGCAGGAGTGGGGCACTTGTCGCACGGCGCCCATTGCTCCGATTACCATTGACGTTACACTACCGGCGAGTGCGGCGGCAGTGGGCCGTTGAACGCTGCACCTGGACTACGGAATGGCCTGACATTGTCTTCTCCAACGAATCCCGCTTCTGCCTGCAACACCACGATGGTCGGATCCGCGTGTGGGGGCAACGTGGCGAGAGACTGTATGACGTCTGCTTTATGCATCGCCATACCGGTCCGTCGCCTAGCGTTATGGTTTGGGGCGCAATTGGATATGACACCCGCACCCCTCTGGTACGCATCGCCGGTACACTCAACAGTCGCCGCTACATCTCCGACGTTTTAAAGCCTGTAGTTCTCCCTTACCTGCAGGACCTGCCAGCGGCCACGTTTCAACAGGACAATGCGCGCCCGCACGTGGCACGTATCGTGCAACAATTCTTCACGGCCCACCAGGTGTCACTGCTGCCGTGGCCCGCCTGTTCTCCCGATATGTCGCCCATCGAACACGTCTGGTCGCTGATCGGCAACCGAGTGGCCCGGCATGCACCACCCGCGGCTACGCCTGATGAACTGTGGCAACGCGTAGAAGCAGGCTGGACCGACATACCCCAAGCCCACATCCAAAGCTTCTTTCGTTCGATGCCGCGGCGTGTAGCGGCCGTTATTGCCAGCCATGGGGGCCACACGAACTATTGATGTCTGTGTGTTCCGCAAGTCGCACGGGTCTGAAAGCTCAATCGTTTCATCTTTGTATCTGTTGTTATGTGTCCAGTAAATCTGGCTTTGCTATCTCATGTCCTTCTTTGTGTTGCATTTTGGGTGGCCAGCAGTGTATATTTCATTTCACTTTCCCGCAAAATTATTTCATGCCTCTCTTGAGCAATTGTTGGAACTACGCCGACAGGGGACGCAGTGGAGGGGGCTAACGCCAGACGTGAAGAAAGTGTGGAGTCAAATTTTACTACCTCTAATTACCTAGATTGAACTGAAACGCGAAAAGTAAGAACAGCAATATTTCATTACACTTTGCATAAACGCAATTAATCGCTTAGACCAGCGATTAATAGCTTAGAAAAAACTGTCCAAATTTTGTTTTCATACCTTATAAATGTTCTATGCGTCTCCCGTTGGTCAAACTACGTCGAGGCCATAATCAGTATAGTTGACAAGCATGTCTGTTGTCAACTACTGCAGAGGTCTATGGACGCGAACTTTGAGTTCATCTAGCATTATGGGCAATAGTGGCACATATACATTATCCTTAACATACCCCCATAAGAAAAAGTCGCAAGGGGTCAGGCCTGGAGACCTGGCGAGCCATCTGTACAGCACCTTGTCATCGTTCCCACAGCGACTGCTGAATTGAACGCTGTGCTGTGCCATAAGCTCACTCAACTATGTATATTTCATTTCACTTTTTCGCAAAATTATTTCATGTCTCTCTTGAGCAATATTTCATTACACTTTGCGTAAACGCAACAGGATTTCATTGCAGTGTTGTGTAAACTACAAGCACCCCATTCCAAACTTGATGGAAGCGACAATAATAGGCTGTACCAAAACTTGAGGCTGCTCCGCCGAAGTGTTATGTGCATCCTTCCGCTGGAGTTGCTGTTCGTTTAGTGACTTTTCAGACAGCGGCTGTCTACACGCCATTAATAGCTCCACTATTAAAAAAATAGTTCCGCGATTCTTTCACGGTGGAAAGATATTTTAGTGAAATGCAATAGAATACGAGAAATAAGTTCTCTGGCATTTCATTTCTTTAAATCGTAGAATTGCTATTCATCCGTTCAAGCATTGACTAACCTCATCTTGACTATTCGTTTATTTTGAATTGACGTAATCTGGATCCACCAACAATCTGCTGTAAAACACGACTGGTTGCCAAGAAACTCATGTCAAATGTCATCATCATCGTTTCATCATGACTGGCGTGCTGCAGGACACCAGGTTTTTATTCCACGCATTCCCATCACCTTAGACATTCAGCGGATGGATTGGCCAGCACGTTCCCCCTGCCTAAATCTCATAGAACACGTGTAGGACGCTCTGCGGAGACACATTGCGACATGTCAACACACACCGGAAACTGTCCAACAGCTGAAGACGGCGCTGACGGAAGAATTGGCGATGTTTCCGCAAGAGCTCATCAGTAACGTAGTGTAAAATATGGACAGATGGTGCAAATCTTGCATCGACGTTAGGGGTGATCATATCCAGTGGCGTATATTCGAGGCTAGCTGCGAAGCCCGGGGAATGCACAAATAAAAGTCAATTAGATATACACTGAAGTGCCAGAAAAACTGGTACAAACGAGCTTATGCAAAACACATAACAACGTCACCTATGCGCGTACTCGGTTGCGTCCGCCAGTGCGTATATAAAGCGATAGACATCCTTGCCATTTGTCAGAGCTGTTTTCGGCATGAGAATGACAAGTAATAACGATTTAAGCGACTTTCAACGCGGTGTCATAGTTGGCGCTCGAGAGATGGGCCATGTATTTCGGAGGTAGAAACGAAGTTCGGATTTCCACGGACGACCATTGCAATTGTGTACCGTGACTACAAGAATTCCGGCAAAACCTCCAACCTACGATATCAATGTGGCCGTAAAAAGACATTGGGTGAACGTGACCATCGTCTGTAAAGAATCGTTTCACGCGATAGGCGTGCAACACTCAGGCATGTATCATTGGAATTCAATGCTGGAGCTTCAACAAGCATCAGCGTCCGGATTGTGCAACGATATGGGCTTTTGGAGCCGACGCCCAACTCAAGTCCCCTTGATGGGTGCACGACACAGAGCTATGCGCCTCGTTTGGGCACGGCAACACCGCCACTAGACACTTGATGACTGGAAACAAGTAGCCTAGTCTGAGGAGTCGCGTTTCCAACTGTATCGGGCATATGGAAGGATTCGTGTGTGGCGCAAACCCCATGAAGCCATGGATCCCACCTGTGAACAGTGAACTGTACCGGCTGGTGGTGGTGGGGGGGGGTCCGTATTGGTATAGGGTGTGTTTAGCTGGCCTTCACTGGGACTCCTGGTACGTCTGCAAACGTCTGTGACCGGCCAACCTTATGTGCGCATCTTTTCTGACAAGGTACACCCGTTCATGCCCTGCATTCATGCCGATGGGTTGGGCTTGTTCCAACAGGACAATGCACCTCCACACAAGTGTTGGGACTCCACATTGTGGTTAAAGGAGCATTCATCTGAGTTTGGGGTGTTGCCATCCCACCCAAGTCCCAGATCTGAACGTGATAGAACACATTTGGGATGTCATGCAACGCGCTATCGAACACAGGAATCCGAGACCTCGGAATACACCCGAATTGTGGAACGCTGTGCAGGAAGTATGGTGTGCATTGCCTACAGCATATTTCCAGAAGCTAGTGGAGTCCATGCCCCGTCGTATTTCTGCAGTCCTGCGCTCCCGTGGGGGACCTACCAAGTATTAGACTGGTGTACCAGTTTTTCTGGCACTTCAGTGTACACAAATAAGTGAATTATAAACGGTGTTAAGCTATGTCGATGTTTCGCTGCGAAAAAAAAGCGCATGTGCTGATTCACTTCTTTTGACTAAGAGAATGAGTCTGGCGATCAAAGACCAACGGGCCTCCTAGTGGAGGGATGGTGTCATCGTGACGTAACCAGTCGCTCTACCAGTCTTCGCCTGAGGTCTTCGCTGTGTGATTCGACCTTGGATACGTTCGCCGGCTGGGGTTTCCATGACAACATGGAGGAGCATATGAAGTGTAAATGGGCCGTTGCTTTAGGCAACGGTTCGCTCAGAAAAGAGAAGACTTTGACTACCTTCGTAACTTGCATGCTCCCGCCCGTAAAAGCCCGTGTCTCGTGAGAGTTGTTTCAGCTGTGTGAAGTGTCAATGAATTAAAATTAGTGATATTATATCTTAAATTCGTGACTTTTGTTGAATTCGAATTGTTTTGAAAAAAATTTGTGAAAGCTTTCCTGATCGTCTACTGTCAGAACTTAAAGAACCCTATGCTTCAAATTTTGACTCAGTTCGACTCAAAAATGAATTGCGTGTGCGTGTGTGTGTGTGAAGGTGTTTATTATTCCCTTGATGGATACAAAAGAAATTAGTAAGAGACATTGATTACTAGTTAAATAAATTGGACATTGTGTTTATTGAGGTGTAAAAATTAGCAGACCTAATATTAAAATTTCCATCAACAACTACAACTGCCGAAAGAAGTTTTTCTGCATTAAAAAGAATCAAAACATGCTATACTTTAGGGAAACACAAGGGCATGTACACTTGAGCAAATTGGCTGTTTTGTCAATAGAGAAAAACATTCTTTTTAAATGTGATAAAGTAATCGGAAGAAACTTTTTATGGAAAAGTAACACTCAACTTCACCAAAAGGAGAGAAAAAGGAAAAAGGGAGTGCATGTACAAATAAAGTGTACAGAAGAAGAATGGAGTTCATGTACAAATAAGTGTTAAAATCCTAATCCTCATAATAATTTGATATTATGATTGCAATAGCATGTACCTAGAATTAAAAAAAAAAGGTTACTTCTAATAGTTAACAACTGAAAAATAAACTTCGCAATTTAAAAAAAAAAAAACAGTACTGGGTGCGGGTGAGATAGCCCGGGTCTTGGACCCAAGATACGGCACTGATCATATCCTCTACCGAGGACCTCCTCTCCCCTTCGTACTGCCTTTGGCAGTGATGCATCTGTATCGTGGTACCCAATGCTATGTTGCCAATTCTGAATAAAGTTGCACTATATACTTTAGTATCAGCAGTTGTGTCAGTGTTGTGTCCATCATTTCGGTAAGTAATGTAGTTCCTATATGGTTTGAACTTCACATATCCAGGCCGCTCCTGTGCGATACTACAGGTCAAAACCTAGCTCGTCTTTATTTAAGTTTTGCTCACTAATGTATTATTCACGGCATGGTAATGAAAATTATTGAGAAAGGAAAATTAAAAGATTTATCATTCCATGTTACTCTGGTGGGATAGAGGGGCTTTAACTTACTTAAATCGAACATCATCTTCAGTGCGACAAAACAATTCGGACACTTGCGCACGAATACGTAACCCAAACGACATCTCCTTCAACTCGATACAATATTATTTTACAAGGAAGTTGGATATTTCAAACGAAAGGAATCACCAAAGCAAGAAATAAGAAAACAGCAACAAAAACAGTAATATCTTGTTGATCAGATTTGAACGTAATTTTGTATTCAACCACATCCTTTTTCACTACCAGCAATAGACGCTGCTGTTTAAAATTTCTACAAAAATAATCACTACCCCTCGTTACTAAAAACGTTAAAGAAAAGACAAATCTGTTACAAACTTCTAAATTTCAATCGAATGTAAAATGAGTAGTATGTCCTCATTGAAAATGACAAGGAGATTTCATGTTTTAACATGAAAATTAACATGAAAAATGCAGTGCATGTTTTAACATAAAAATGCAGGAGTATTGCTTACTAAGGGCATACTGTGAATTGAACATCACATCAATACGTGTGCATTTTGTTTTTTGGCACTACCCCAATAGTATTTCACTGTTATAAAGTTAAATTTTAATAACTGCAAGTTAAAATTTTAAACCAAGTGCATGTTTTTGTTCGTTTTGTTATCGCTTTGCCTGATTTGCTTCTCAGTTTTATATAAGAATAACACTGTCCCTGATAAGTTGAAATACTGCCCGCATATCTAAAAGTGCGGGACCCCCCTAGAAAAACAGCTGTTTCTCTAGGATTGCAGGGAATTTAAAGTATTTTTGTTGTTGTTTTTAACAGTCACCTGACACCCATATTGCGTCCAATTGAACAAGTATCGCGCAGAGTGCGCTGGGGTACACCGTACCTGAAATTGTGAGAATCTTGCTACCTGGTAAGATTTTCGCTAGAATTACAGTTTCCATTTATTTAAGACAGCAGGGACGCGCAGTAGGAAGCAGGGTCCTTTGAGTTAATTTACGTTTTGAAAAAATTAGTCATGTTGCGTTATTTACTTCGACTTGGTTAATATATTCTCATGAACAAACGATTTATATCATTGAAAAGTTATTTCAATTTTTACACCTGAAGACCTCCTGCAGTGTTTTTCAAATCAGATTTTGTCTGCTGTTCTTGCTCAGAGACAAGATCATTCCAAGCACAACGCGCAATATTAGTGTATTTGTATAACAAGCAATAAAGAATGCTGTCTTTTTAAAGGCAAGGAAACCTCACTGAAGCGTGATGGAAAGTGTGAAGTAACTTCCTCAAAAGAAGAGGGTGAGAAGGAACAAAATATCAGCTGTAGGCCCTTTTTTTCTTTACTTCAGCGGGAAGCTAGCATCCAGATCACTTTTTGTTCAGAGCAAGAAAACGTAGAAAGTGAACCCAGCAGGTCATCCACCTGATTTCGCACCCCATGCTGCCAGTTGAATAGAACGAGTCTTGTCATCAACGGCTTTGCAGGAAGGAATTGCTTCATTGCAAGAGAAGGAGGGGACGCGCATTGGATAGGGATCTACGAGCTCATCGCGCAAACTCTGCATTCTTCACGTCCGGTTACCTTGACATCTACCTTCGTTTCAAAGGTCGAAAAGCTTTGTTCACTGTTCAAGCTGAACATCTGCTGCTACCTTTTTGGTTCCTGATTGATTTGCGAGGACAAGTACGTGAAAAGGAGGGGAGAAATGGGGAGGAGTGAATGATATTTTCATTACAGAGTTTGAGGCCTTCTGTCACATCCAACTGGAACGCCCGTATTATCAATCGCATAGAAATTCCGTTCTGAAAATCGCGGTCTTTAGAGAGGAAATGTTTTTTACATTTATTAATTCCCTTCAGCTAGTTATGCATTTGAAGCATCTTTACATACACTGAAAAGTGCACTTTATTTCGTTCGAAAACGTACTGTTTTTGCGTACGAAATTTCAGCTTCATTATACTATTAAATTATTTAACGGAAATTAAAAGAAAAACTTATAATTGAAATTGGAAACAATTAGTTGAATCTTTATGGATCAAACACCAATTAGTTCGCATTAATTGTGCACCCATGACAACCTTCCATTAATAGAGCTGTTTGTTGACAAATACTGTAGTGTTGTGATTCGTAAATCTAAAAAATTTTCTTCCAAAATGTTTTTAGATTGTTTGAAAGGGACCACAATTTAGCTATAATAATTGCCACCAGTGTGTTCGTACTCTTGATAAAGCATCTCCTGCTAAGGTAGCTCGAATCGTACCAAGTTTGAAACAACGTTATTCAAATGTTTTTTTTTTTTCTTTCAAGTCATTCACTTCAAAAAATCAGTTTCTTTTTTTATCAGCGAAATGACAGGCGCAACATAAAACAGCGTGCAACTTATTCACTAACGTGCACTGCAATATCATTAAGCGGGAGAAGAAGTATTTTACGTACTGATCGGCTTATACTCGCATATAAGTCGACCTCCAACTTCAACGGCTAAAAATTAGTGAAAAACCTTGACCCGCATATAAGCTGACCTTAATTTTCAAGATTTTGGGAAACTTATATGTTGTTATAAAATATCAAAATTTATGAGTATACCTTCAAAATTCTTCAAAGTCTTATGCACTAGAGATGAGCTCGGACGGGCTCAGAATTCAATAACTACCGAAAAACCCGGGCCCGGACTCGGAATTGCACGTCTTGTATTTCATTACTGTAATTAATTCAACACGTGTAATTCCGAGCCCGGTTGAATTACACGTGTTGAATTTCATTGTGGATTTGTTACCATGGTGGAAGGATTTTCAATATCCTAAGCTAGCTGCCATTGCAAGACAAATTTTGCTTAGCAAGACTTGCATTATGCATTGTCCAAAGCTATGGCCCAAGCAAGGATTAGTTTAAGGAGGTCTGGTATCGAAAAACTGGGAAAAAATCACATTTCCATTTTTTTTTTGTATTTTATTAAAAATCAAGTATATTATCTTTAAAATGATGTATTAATTTCCAAAATTGTGCAGTTAGAAGTATTGTTATTTATTTTTTTAAATTTCCTCACTCCCGCGAATTTTGGGGTGACGTTGGTTTTTAGTGCAGCAGGTCTAGTTTTAGAGAAAATAAGATCAAGCTGAAGCATTAGATGCAATTCTCTCTTTTCATGATGAACTTGATCTGGAAACTGAACACACATATGATAGCATTGTGATTATTATACTATTAAGCGCAAAGCTTTGTTTATGTTACAAAATGCAGAGTAATCTGGTCTGGAATGCATTTACGTTCTTTTTTAGCACGTCTTTTGTAAAAAAAGATCGTGCTTCTGTTATCGGTTTGTCCGTCCGTCCGTCTGTACCCTCGGAATCTCTGCAACTATTAGTCCGATTTGAAAAATTCTTTTTGCATTCGGAAGTTTGAAATATGCAAATGATGATCCTTCATTTCGTTTTTTTTTTTTTTACGATGCACAATTTTGCCGCTAGGCGGCGTAAATGCAGATGATGTCGAATTCAAAATTACGTTTTAACATACATATTTGCTTCTAAACATCCGATTGAAAAAATTCTTTTATCTTTCGATTCCATTTATATCGAAGAGTGTTTTAAATATAGTTTCATTTTCGAATTACGCATAGATTTTCCGCTAGGGGGCGTAAAAGTAAATTACATTTTTTCCGATAACTCTTCTCCTAAAACTCCGATTTGAAAAATCTATTTTTCAGCGGATACATCTCCTAATGGAAAATCTTTTGCATATAATTTCGAATTTTTGGTAAAGAATACTTTGGCCACCAGGGGGCGTAAGTGTTAATTTTCGCTTCTGATGTATTTGCCATAAAATCTTAGCTTCTAAAATATCGATTGAAAAAATTCTTTCGTGGACTGATGCACTCACATTGATAAACCTTTTCGGAATATTTTCTTCCTAAAATACCCCACAGTTTCTCCGCCAAGGGGCGTAGACGTATATCTTATTTTTGTCAATATCTTACTTCTAGGAGTCCAATTTCAAAAATTCCTTCTTTGTTGGATAGTGTTTTCCGTGTGACATGTTTTTCATATAATTTCAAAATTTTCAAGTAATTCATAGACTTTCCGCTAGGGGGCGTAGCGGTAAATTGCGTTTCGCCCTATATCTCTGCCTCTAAATCTCCGAATCTCCGATTTGAAAAATTCTTCCTGCACCGGATACAGCTCCTGATGGGAAATCGTTTTCACATAATTTCTAATTTTTGTAAAAAAAAAAAAAAAATAATAAAAAAAATGGTTTGGCTTCCAGGGGGGGTGTAAACCTTAATTTCCGCTTCTGATGTATTTGCAGCAAAATATGAGCTTCTAAAATCTCGATTGAAAAAAACGTCGTTCGTAGACCGAACTATTCGTGTCGACAAATCTTTTAAAAACATTTTCTTCTTAAAACAGTGCATGGTTTCTGCGCCAGGGGTGTAGACGTATATCTTATTTGTGTCAATATCTCGACTTCTAGGAGTCCGATTTAAAAAATTCCTTCTTTGTTGGATAGTGTTTCTAGTGTGACATGTTTTTCCTAAAAATTCAAAATTTTCAAGTAATTCATAGACTTTCCGCTAGGGGCGTAAAGGTAAATTGCGTTTTCTGCTCCTAAAACTCCGATTTGAAAAATTCTTCCTGAATCGCATACAAGACCTGATGGAAAATATTTTTCACATCATTTCTAATGTTTTGTAAAGAATGGTTTGGCCACCAGGGTTCATAAGTGTTAAATTCTGTTTCTGATGTATTTGTAACAAAATCTAGGCTCCTGAAAACTCGACTAAATTTTTTTTTTTTCTTGGACTGATACCGATCATATGGATAAACCTTTTGAGAATACTTTCTTCCTAAAATAATGCATGGTTTTCCCACCAGGGGACGTAAAATCACATCTTATTTTTGTCGATAACTCTGTTGCTAAGAGTTCGTAAGCTCAAGATTCCGTTTACACCAATATCTGAGGGATTAAAGACCCGATTGAAAAACTTCTTTCTTCCGTCAGACACTATTATTGTTTTCCATACCGGTTCCATTGCCTTTGAATAGCATTGATAAATTTAATTTGCGTCAGAACGGATTCAAAAGACGTGTTTATTACACCCGAAAATTCGGTGTCATCTTTCTTGTTTTTTTTAATTTTGGAAATTTCCCTACATGCTATTTTTAATATATTCTACTACATCACTCTAAACTACCTTTACCAATTAGCATATATGTAAATTATATTGCAAAGATTAGTTTTCTAGAATCAAAATTTTAAACACTTGCAACTGTCTGTACGGCGTTGTACGTTTTATAATGCAATTTATTCAAAATAAAAGTAAATTCAGAAATCAAAAAGAAATAACGAATGGATTTTTTTTGTTCCTAAACGATTTTTTCTTCAGCTTTTACCAAAATTACTAATTCCCCTGATGCGGTCGAAGGGCACGTTGATTATTTATTTATTTTCAAATCCACATTTTAGAACATTTGGTTTTATGTGTAGCATTTCTAAAATCATATTAATATTGTGAAGTGGATTAACTGAACTAAACTTTTTAAACTAATGATGTTTAAACTAATCCTTTGCTTGGGCCATATCTTTGGCCAGTGTATAATGCATAAATGCAAGCCTTGATAAGCAAAATTTTCCAAGAATCCGGGCCCGGGCTCGGCAAACACATGTAATCAAAGAAAACGGGCCGGGCCCGGGCTCCTAAAATTGAGCCCGAACTCATCTCTATTATGCACTATCGGAGTTACAAAATAATTCCTGTAAATCCACTTCCCTCGCGCGCTTCGTCAATATAAACATCGTCACCAAATTCATTATACTTCCTGTTGTTTCCATCTTCAATCGTAAATCAGATCATCTTTCGTTCCATCCATGGCATTACTTATACAGCATTTTTTGACTGATTTTGTTACCATTTCTGGTGGAATTGCATCCCACACTTCTTTCACCCATGAAGTAACAAGGCCAATGTCGGCCTTTTTCAAGTTACCACTTGTTTCCACATCTGTTGACGAGATCCATTGAATCCATTTCTGTCGAAGTTTGTTTGTCTTTGAAAGGCTTTATGAAACTAACATCAGGTGGTTGCAAAAGTGATGTTAAACCACTAAGTATTTCTACCAGTGTACTGTTATATGGTTTCCTTTGCTCTTTTTTTTAAAAATATCTTCAGTTTTATGTGCTTTAAAGGCATCCCACACGAGTGGTTGTTCTCCTGCTCACCAGATAAGAGATGTATCCGATGTCTGACTCACTGCGAATCCCATTCTGCAGGTAAGGTGACGCAGCACGCAGTCTGACAGGGGAAATTAAATAAGGGGATTCCTTCATGTTGAGAAGCAAGAAATTCCATGGTCTCAATTTAAAACAGGATTAGGTATTTCATTGATTATATTAGCCGCACCTGTTCTTGTGGGAATCCTTCCTACTGTGGTGAGAAAACATTTCATATTTTTTTTAATTTTTTAATGACCCGCATATAAGTCGACCCCCTACCTTAAACGCAGGATTTCTTGCAAAAACTTTCGGCTTATACACGAGTATGTACGGTAACTAGGTGTAAGCTGGTGACTTTTACCTGCACCGTCAAAATGCGGACTTCGCAGGGGAACAGGGAACTCTCTCAAAAGTGGTGAAGGCGTTGCGAGAGCAATCCCACCAGGATCCGGCAGTCCTTCACCCGGACAGGATCGGCCCGGAGACCAGCAGTGATCTGCCACCCCCACGGAACCAACCCCCCCCCCTATGCCATAGCCCGTGTGTGAGTCGTGCTAGTGGGCAGGGGCTCTGACTTTGTGTCTGGCTGGGAGATTTTATTCGCTAGCGCGAGTGTTTTTCGGGACAAAGGCCCTTTATTAGGTCCTGGCAAAAAATAAACATGCACATTTATACACTGGGGGTTCCGTGCATATGGGTAGACACCTTTATTTTCACGTACCCCCTCACAGAGAAATGATAATAAAAATACAGAGAAATATTTACAAAGTTTACATGGCAACACTAGGGTCCGTGCTGCCTAGACTACGTTAGGGCAACTCGTCGCTCTTCTCCAATCTTGGTATTCTGCTCTAATATTACTTCAATGAGTATTTCATCCTGCCTAGCCACGAAGTCTTTGACCAACTCGATGAGTCCTTACCGCGCTCTGGGAAACGCGATCAAGATCGAGAGGTCTTTCGTTTTCCCTGGGTCGGGAGCGAGGACTTTTCTCCGACCTGCAAGATAACTGCACTCTAGAATCATGTGTATGACATCTGCGGTTTGGGCCCCGCAGCCGCACACTCTGTCCCTTATCGCAAAGCGGCGAAAATACTCCGGCGACACGCCATGGCCGGTGAGTATTTGATTCAGGGACCCTTCACATTCTAAGCGCCTGATGGAGACGCGGGGAAAGATACGGTGAGACCTCCTACCCGTATCCCCTTCATCCCATCGTGTCTGCCACTCTGACTGAGTGACCTAACTAGGTGTAATATTTACTAATTACTTTGTCCCGTTCCGCCAATGTGCTTGGCTCCACGGGGACTAATGGAACTCCTTGGATTTTGTTTGAAATGTTGCGACAATTTTCCTGCCTTGAGACGCTGGTTCGGGCCTCGGCCACCCCCGTGGTCCAGAGACCAGTACGCGATGTTCTGCTGGCAGACGACCTATCACACTTTGGCTGGGTTCCCGCACTGACTGGCGGGATTAGGCCGTTTAAATTTTTAGGGTTGACTGGGAGATTGTCTACCCCTCGAACAGCTTTGATTTTTGGGGAATCATTTCCCTTTATTAACAACAACGACTTTGCACGCATATATACACTGTCCTCATGCTTAGTACTTACAACATTGAGAGATTGAAACTAGCGTGTTTACAAGGTATTTACATGGGTAATACTCTTGTCTTTTGTCCTCTGACTTTTGCCCTCATTCCGAGTCCGAGTCGTTTTCGGTGTGCACGTTCACCTCTTGCGACTCGGTTCCCGTTTGACTGGGGAAAATCGTATGCTGCTGGAGAGTTAGCCTCTCTACTAGGGCTATTATCTCCCACCTGTTAACGGAAGATTGGATGAGCAGAACCAATCTGCGTTCTTTGCACACCTGGGATCAGTGTGTTTCTCCATTTGGCGAAGCCACTGCATTCAAGCACGCAGTGTTCAATGCTAGCCGCCTTATTTCCACAGAGACAAGTGCAGTTCCGGGTTGCGAATCTGACTAAGTATTCAGGGCAGATGTCATGGCCGCTGAGTACTTGATTCAGGAACTTGTTCGTTTGGTCGAGACCTTTGGAAACACTCTGTGTGTCTTCCGCCCTGTCTCTCCCGTGTCCCATTTGACCTGCCATTCGGCCATGGTCTGACGTGCCAATGCTGCGCGGTTGCTCCTGCGCGGCGTTCTGCATGGCACGTCTATCGTCTCTTTCAGCGTGGCTTCATTCGCCAGCTGGTCCGCCCCTTCGTTTCCCTGGGTCCCGACATGGCTTCGTACCCAGTGGAAACTAACTATCCCATCTCCTTCCGCCCTCAGAAGGGTTTTAATCCTTTGGACGATGGGATTTCTTCCCCTGAATCTACTCAGAGCCTGCAGTGCTGCCTCACTGTCTGAGTAGAATTTGATTATTTCGTCGCTTCGCCTGGGGAGAGCCCAAGTGAGTGCCTTTTCTATCTCCAGAAGTTCTGTTTGGAAGACAGAAGCGTTCTGCGATAGTTTTACGCATTCTGCTGTCGCTTCATTCCCATCCGAGAACGCGCAGAAGCCTGCACCCACTTGTCCCCTTAGCTTTTAGCCATCAGTGAATAGCTCATGCCCAACTCCCGTGGGCTTCGCCTTGTCCCACGGCGGGCAAATTTCCTCTGCCGGGTGGATATCCCAGTCCACTCTTTCCATCTCCATGTTGGAGGCTCGATGTGGCACACCGAGAAGGTAGGCGTCCTCACTTTACCTTAGGCAGTGCATTACTGCCTCCCTTTCCACTACTAGGTAAGCCGGCTCACACCCCGCCAGCACTTGAAGTGCTAGGGTCGAGGTTGTACGAAAGCAGCCTGTGATCCATAGTAGGGCCAACCTTTGGATTTGGTTTATGCCCCTCTTCATTCTGACGGTGGGGTCCACCATGCCCCACTAGCGTACGTCAGAATTCTTTCTATTCCTCTTTGATAGATGGCCTTCTTGGTTTTGCCCGGTAACCTCATGCCATTCAATCTATTTAGGATCAACGTGCACCTTGTGCGGAGATGTCTTAAGTGTGGCAACCCTGATAAATTCTGTTCAAGGACCACATCTAAGTATCTCATTTGTCTCACCGCCTTAATAGTGCACCCTAGGAATTTGCACTTAGGTGGTGTTTTCATTACTCCACTCTTTTCAATTGCTAAGAGAGTGGTCTTTTCAGGCGCAAAGCAGAGTTTGCTTTTCTTGCTCCAGTTGTCCAGCACAGCTAGGGCACTGTGCGCTTCCCTTTCGATCACGTGTCTCCCTGAAGCGGAGACTACGAGGACGAAATCGTCCACATAGGCTTGAATTTCCACTGCCGGCCCTAGGTCTATATTCGAGGCTGCGTCTGCAACAATGTCCCACCATAGCGGCCCGGAGTTGGATCCTTGCGGACACCTTCTGTGGTACTAACGCAAGGATTGCCCGTTCCCCGCTTCGAACTCGACCCTTCTATCAGACAGGTAGCTACTGATTAGCTTGAACAAGTTCCTTGGACAGCCAAGTTCCATAAGTCTGATTAAAACCAGTGGCTACCAGACACTGTTGAAAGCCCCCCCCCTCACATCTAGTGAGATGAAGCAGGTATGGAGCCCCTCCGCTTTGTTCCTTTCTGCCTTCTCTCTGAGGTTGCGAATTGCCTGCTTTGCGCAACGCCCAGGAAGGAAACCAAATTGGTTCCTGTTTAGCTTTCCCTGCTCCATGAGAAAGCCAAGTGCTCTATTCGTAATGAGCTTGTCCAGCACCTTGCTCCACGCAGAGAGAAGACTGATGGGCCTATAGGCTGCGGGATCGTTTTTGTCCTTTCCGGTCTTGTTGAAAAGGACTAGCACCGCTGTCTTCCACAAGTCTGGGAAAATACCCCTCCCGAGGCATTCGTTTAGGAGGGCCACGAAGTACTCGGGATTTTCATAGTAGATTTCTCTCACTATGCTCCTCACCTGACCTTAGGCAGTGCATCCTCACTAGTGCCTGGCGAGACCCGCCATTCATCCCTCATTTCTTTTTGCCGTGGGGAGTTCCATTCTGCTTCGTCTCCTTGGAAGTGGTGGTCCAAGAGACTCTCTATAGTACTATCAAGAGTCGTTGATAGGCTTCCATCTGCCCTTTTGACCGCTGCCAGCTTCAGCGGTTCTGTGATGGATTCCCTTGCGATCTTATAGGGGATCCCGAAAGGGTCCGCCGGAGTTTGGAACACACACAGTTTCCTCCAGTAAGAGATTTTAGAGAGATTCAGTTATCTCCTGTATGCTGATCGAGCTTTTTTATGCACCTCTGTGCACACCTTATCTTGCTGTGTAGCGTTTGCTCTTTGCAGAGTTTTCTTACTCCGCCTAGCTCTCGCCCTTAGAGCTTTTAGTTTCTCCGACCACAAGGGGTGGGGATCCTTGGCTCCCCTTTTCCTTCCCCTGCTACTCTCGCATAGCGCTGTTACTTGACTGGTAAGTTCTTCAAAGAGGGAGTTGAGGTTTGACACCTCTCCTATCTGTTCTGCCCTCCTACCCCCCCCCCCCCAGAGTAGTTAATTTGGTTTTAAACGCCAACCAGTCTAGATTCTTCCTGAAGAACCTTTTGCGCTTGGGTCGGATGGGCCTTTCCGAGCCTAAAACGAAAGTCGACGCTAAATGGTCACTGCAGTTTGACGCCCATTACTTGCCAATCCTGGACGAGGCTGCGCTGAGAGACCCTGACAAGGGTCAGGTCGATCCAGAAAAAGCCCCTCGCCCCTTGGAAGGTCGGGGGCTCTCTGGATCGTTCAGGAATCTCATATCTGCCGCATTGGCAAAGTCTGCTAGAAGCTGGCCACGAGGATGACCCCGTCTTGCTGGCCCCAGAGAGGACTCTTCGCGTTGAAATCACCAGCTATGATTTTCTCATGACTCGGGAATTTCCCGAACAGCGCCATCATCTCATTCATCGTATCTCTCAGATAGCTCGCTGCAGAACTATATACGTTCACCATTAAAACCCTTATGTCACCACTTTCCACCCCCAGGGCGACCACGTTCTCGGTGCATTTTATCTCGAGAACCTCTAGGGACGGGTCTTTGACGACCGTGGCAACCCTGGGTTTTTCCACCCTAGGATGGTAGATCCAGAAGGAGTTAGGGAAGCCCACCATTCTTCCCCCTGATCGAATGGTTCTTGCAAGAGCAGGAGATGAGCTTTTTGCTCTGTGGCTGTCACCAGGGCCTGTGCCGTAGCTGCCCGTGCATAGTGCAGGTTGATTTGTAGCACCTTAACGCCTCTCTTTGGTTTTTCAGCCATAGTGATTGCGTTCTTTAAGTAGAGTGAGTTCTCTGACAAGGCTTGGGCATTCCTTGTCTAGGCTCGAGGAGCCGATATCCACTCGATTCCTAAATCTCCTATTGTTTGCCAAGCAGTTAGTGCAGACTGGGCTATTGCTGCACTCCTGGCGCTTGTGCCCGGTTTCCCCACACCGTGCACACCTATCCTGCTCTTCGGGACACCTTGACCTAAAGTGCCCGAACCCGTTACACCTGAAGCACCGGACCTCCCTCAGGTATTCCCTTACCGAGTGGATGGTCCATTCCACGTCGAGCTTGCCTCGTCTCATCACCTTTTTGAAGTTGAGTGGGTCCGCCTCTGCGATCCAGTGGCGTTTCCCACCCTTGGCCTTCAATGAAAACCTGAGTTGGAGTCTGCTCTCATCCAACTCAGAGTTTTGTTCCACGAGGCATTTCTCGACCTGCTGCCGTGACAGGTTTTCATATTTCCCGTATACGATGAACTTTGGATTCTTCCTTGATGGCAATCTTGACCGGAGGTTGTCCTTGGTCAATACGTTGCATTTCGGCTCGGAATCCAATATTTCCATATCTTTGGCAGAGGAGCATTCCACCATTACTGCTCCCCCATTCACCTTTCTCACACTCTTTACTCCAATTTGGAGTTTAGCTGGGCAAATCTGTGACTGAAGTGCCGCTTGATATCATCAGACGTGGGAGAACCTTTGTCCGATGCCGGATAAACGAGAAGCACGTGCCTCTTCTCGTGCCTCTTCTCGACTTCTCTTTCAGTCACTTTTTGCCTTGGGGCCGTGTTCCCCTTGCTAATCTTAGTCTTTGCCACTTCGGCATAAGACTTGGGTTGCGCGCTCACCTCTTTCCTGGAGTCTCCCTTGGGCGAGACTCATCTCTATTACTTGCATAGTGCAAGCGTCCTGTAGCATGTTCGCTACCTTCCGAATCTTGGTTCGGGTATTCACCAATACCTTGTTAGTTGGATTCTCAAGAATCCTCTCCAACTCTTGAAAGAAGGAGTTGACCGCTCTTGCGAACTCCGACGGAGTCTCCAAGCCGCAGTCGGCCTCAACGGGCCTGTTTGGACCGGGGGTTGAGGCCTCCGCATCCTGAGACATCTCTCAACTCTGGTTGCTAACCGAGTGCAAGTCCCGGGATCTGTGTCCCTGGTCAGTTAGACTTACATCGTTCGAAGAAACCAAGTGTCCAGCGGCACCCTGGGGCTCTCCGCTGTAACCAAAACCTGGCTCCGGTTGAGTGCGGGATTTGGCCTAGTTCGTGGACTAGGGGGATCGGCACGACGACGACGTATCCGCAAGTTTGCCAGAATTGTGCACAGTACCGTAACTGCGTTGGACTTTGCCCTAACAAGGGCATTTTTATTCTAAGTACAGCGACTGCACCGAAACACATTTTTCGTTAAAAACGAAAATAATAAAAACTTGAGGGGAGTAAACCACTCTCCTCACTCTGCTGATAGTCTCAAGTATTTGCAATCAATAGCACTGTGCCCACTCAACCGGCGTCTGACAAACCGCCGATCTAACTAGGTGTAAATTGTTGCATCAGCATACTCGTTGCTTTTCAGGGCATCGACACCATCAATCCGTTACAGAGTGAAGGCTTTCCCAAGGCTCTTCTACCACCCTCTCTCTTGAGTAATTCTCATCCATATCACTCCAGTATGCTTTCGAATTTCGTCCACCCAATTCTCACGTGGTCTTCTTCTGGGTCTTTTCCTGTCTCTTGGTACCCAGTCTAGTATTTCAGTTTTCCAACGTTCTTCCAGAAATATGTCCAGCCATTACACCTGGTATATTCAACGAAGTGAAAAACTTTGCAAAATTCTTCAGGTGACTAAGATTTTATCTATTAAAAATGATACACACTTTCAATATAAATTACAGGACTGAAATAAGAAAATTGCGAGGGGAAAAAAATGCAAAAGCAAAGAAAAAAATAAAATGTGTAGTCTGTTTTGTAACGTTTCGAGCCTGTTTCTTCAAATTATTTTCCCGTTTTTCACCTGATAATAACGAACTAGTCTTTACATTATCACGCATTTATTTTCCTCCGAAATATTGGAAACATTTTTGACGCATAGAAAACAGACACAATGTTTCCTTAAGCTGAACGTGTTACACGAGATTTCAGTGATACCAGAGAAGAAAAGCTCCATGCAAGGGAATGAGATGAGCAAATGTGTCCGCCCAACCAAGCAGCCCTGTTGTCGTGCTTGGTTGCTAGCGGATCATAGCAAACTTGCCACCCACCGCTTTATAGATAGGATAATGGTGACTTCTAGTTGCTAGATAAACGAAATACGGTTACAATACTAGGGTTATTTTTCTTTTTGCAGAGAACAGGTGATGAAAATGCTTAACCCGGTAGGTAGCACATGACGAAATTTATTTAAATCTGCAACTGCGCTCTCTCTCTCTCTCTCTCTCTCTCTCTGTCTCGTTTTTGAAATAGGGTTAATTTTCTTTCCACGGATAATAAATTATGATTGAGGGAAACGCAGAAAACACACAGAAGTAAGCGACATGGCTAATAAAATTTAAAAACCTACAACTGTTCAAAAATAACGCAATTCCAGTATTAAATAGTGCAATATCGTAACGTTTGTAGAAGACTTTCGCCAAATTGGGAGGCCCAGAGTGTTGGTCTAGAAAAATTAAATCTGCTGGCAAAAGCTCTCTGTCGAACTGTCTTGCGCATGCGCACGGTTTTTCCTTGGATCTCCGTTTCGTGTGAAAACCAGAGCTAAATGACTCGTACCTTAACACTAAAATGAACTTTAGTGTGACACTCCGCACCACATGAAATGCGCTAAAAACGGAGGTGTTGCATTTCGGATTTCAGGATTTCCACTGAAATGAAGACACTCTACTGATTTTTGCTTTCGGGATGAATAAAAAAGTTTTAAAGAAAAATCACACTCCAAAAGGATGTGCCCAAAATTGTTAAATCGAAAAATTTTCAAAGCACCTTGTACTTTAAATATTGATTTTAACATATTATTTTCTGTTGAATTTATTTCACTATTAAGAAAATAAAAGCCACACTCGTAAAAGCAAGTAAGAAAAAAATGGATGAACTCTTCTAAAAGGCGGAGACACTATAAACAAACTCCATGTATGTTAGCGTGCTACTGAATTTGATTTTAATTGCCCTGAAAGCCAGACACCTGGTTTTTATTAATAGATTGGTGGCAGGTATTGCGTTCTTTTATCAGTTTATATAACATTGTGGGGCAGAAGAAATAAAATCAGGACAAAATCAAAGGAATTGATAAAAGTATAAAACGGCTGCAGTGCATTTGGAAGAAACAGTATGATTTTCAAAACCAATTTGCCATTATGTCTTAAAAGAGAATTGTTTATAGTCAATGCATCCTTCCAGTTCTTTCTTATAAAACAGAGATATGGACTTCAAAAACAACAAACAAACAAAAATGTACCCTGGTTCTCTTTTGTAAATAAATATGTGCTAAATACATCTTTCGCATGTCAAGATCTTTGTCGATGTGAAACAAAATGAGTGATTCGAGTGTATGTATTTACTTTCGTATAGCACATTGCATTTACTCGCGTCACTTACAACCACATCGAGCCACAGTCCGTTACATACTAAGCGGAAGTAAATCATAACAACAATAAGGTTTGCTAATGCCTACTGAGCAGTTCTTAGATAGATGCATTAATGAATGTTATTGTCGTAAAATAAATGAAAGAAGATATGCGAGTCATAAAAGTTAATATTTATCAAACTATGGTGGCGGCAATGGTAAGGTTTTCGATTGTTTAATTTTTCAAAAACAAAATGTATTATTATTATTATTCAGATTTAGACGAACGTATGAAACGACGCAGACACCGATGCAATGTGATATGGCTACGAAAGAACTCGCTGGTTTGTGCTTTCTTCTTAAAGTACTTATATTAAGGACAATATTTGCTATTATGAAATCATTAGAGAATACTGTTGTCGTTTTCTAGAGTCTTTGGAGACTCCTTTTCAGTGAGCACAGTTTCACCATTTCTACACATGTTCTTTCTGTAGTTTTTATGCACTGAGTGGCCACTTTATTATGACCACCCCCTCAGTACTTCGTTGGGCCACCTTTTGCCTTTAATACTTCGTCGATTCTTCCTGGCATGGACTCCACGAGATGTTGATAGGTGGTTTGTGGAATCTGAGACCATGCTTGATGAATAGCACTTTCCAGGAGTGTGAGATTGCAGGGTTGTGGATCCATCTGTCTGATGGCTCGTTCAACTTCATCCCACAAATTCTCAACGTTCAGATCTGGAGATTGTGGGGGCCACCTAAGCAAAGTAAACTCTCCGACATGTTCCTGAAACCAATCCTGTACAATACGAGCACTATGGCAGGACGCATTATCTTGGTGAAAGTAGCCACCAGCGCCATTGGGATAAACCATCCACATGACAGGATGCGCTTGGTCCGCAACGATGTTTAGATATGATGTTCCAGTCAGACGTTAACACGAATTAAAGGGCCCAAAGCATGCCAGGAAAACATTTCCCAAACCATAACGTTGTCTTTACCAGCTTGAAGGCTTGTAGCAATGCATTTGAGGTCCATGCTTTCGTGCTGTTTCCGCCAAATTCTCACTCGGCCATCGGCATGGTGCAACTGAAAACGGGATTTATCAGACCACATAATTTGTTTCCAATTATCGACTGTGCAATCCTTGTGCTCCTGTGCGAACTGGAGACGTTTTCTCTTGTTAACTGCAGACAGCAAAGGTATTCGAACAGGTCTTCGGCTGCCATATCCCATCCGATGAAGTGTACGGCGAACAGTGCGTGCAGAGATCATTTGAGGGGATCCTTGATTAAGATGGTCTGTAATTTGCTGCACTGTTGCCCTTCTGTTGTCTCTTATCAGTCTGGACACTCCGTTCCGCCCGAGCAGTCACTAGTCGATGACGACCACACGTTGCACGTAGACACCTAGTTTTTTGGCTGACAGTCCAGTCTTTAAACACTTTAACAACAGCTGCGCTGGAACATTTCACGAATGCGGCGGTTTCGGTGATACTCGCTCCATGGCTCCGATCTCCTACAATCATCCCACGTTGAAAGTCCGTCAAATCGCATTTTTTACTCATCTCGTCACCCAAAAATCACTTCTACTGTCGCAAGCACTAAGCTTTCTCCTTTTTATACTAGCATCGCCCTCTGGCGGCAACAGCGTTCAGCCATAGCTCATTTGCTTAAAACTGTCAGGTGGTCATAATAAAATGGCCACTCAGTGTATATAATTGTGTTTAATTTGTATATCTTTTTTTATAAATACATTCTGAACTACGAGTCCATCTGCGTTTACGAACCTAAAATCTGATCTCAAGATAGAGCGAAAAGCTGAATCTCAAGTGTGTTTGTGAGGGGAATCAGTAACTTTTAGTCTAGGATATCTACAGGTTT
The DNA here is from genome assembly GCA_039090855.1 of Macrothele yani. Classification (NCBI taxonomy): domain Eukaryota; kingdom Metazoa; phylum Arthropoda; class Arachnida; order Araneae; family Macrothelidae; genus Macrothele; species Macrothele yani. Next base: position 58,316,869 of record CM076997.1, on the reverse strand, counting down.
CACTACATCGTGTCATGCATGATTTTAAAGCTCTCGTTAATAGCAGGTAATCCCCCGGGTCGAGAGAAAGCCAAATTTCGCAACGACGTACCGTTTCCATAGCATCAAAAAGGCATTTTTGTAATGGCTTTACCACATTTAGCATCAAGTTCTCGTAATTCATGCAAAGTGCAATGAAATATAGTTACGTTTATGTAAAACATGATGAATAATGTTCGACGATAGTTTAGTAAAATATGTTGTTCAGTAACAGTGAAATTAACTATATTTTCGTCACTTCATGGGATAGTATTAAAAAATTAGTTTTGAAGTGATGCAACAAATGACTACTTCCGTTATCTATTTTCATTACATCGAAATGTTATACATCGGATTTATGTTACGGCTCTCGGGAAAGATACATGGCATAAAAAAAAAATGATAAAGACCTACAGCTGTTGCGGACAACTGAAAGAAGCATGGGGAGATGCATTCGTGGTGTAACCCCGGACCCCCCCCCCCCCCAAATGAGATAGGTAAAGGATCACGAAAATGACAAGACTTGATGACATCGCGATCAGAGTGAAGACCCTCAAGGGGTGAACATATTGCTAGGAGAACTAACCACCGTTGCACAACTGAAATATTAGTTTGAGTTCGAAGACACATGAAAGACCGATGAGAGATGGGTGGGTGAAATTCGAAAGCGTGCCGGAGTGACATGAAAGAGAATGACTCAAGATCAGTGGCGACTGGGGCGACCCCCCCCCCCACCTCCCTCCTAAACCCTAATGTAATCTTTACGATTAAAGTAACGAAGATGGTAAATGATTAACTTTGCATATTTTGTTTTCAGTTTTAAAAAAAATTAACAATTAAACTTAGTACGGAGGATTTAAAATACTTATTACATTGATTTAGGTTCAGTAAAAAAAGAAAGAGAATAGAATAGCGAGAGAGAAAGCAAAAGATATAGGGAAAACAGGGACAGCGGGAGTAAAAAACATGGGGATATTCTTTGTTAGTTCTTTGCTATTGTCATATTGTCTAGCATCTGTAACGTCTCGAAACAGGGTAGGGCAGAGCATGGTACTGAAATCAGAGTAGGTGGGAGAAACTGTGAATAACAATCTGATCTACGTGCGTAACTTAATTGAGGCGTAAAGAAAATTTGTAAAAATGTCCCCACTGCTTTCTCTCAGATGGTTTTTTTAGGACCTTTCTTTTGTCTTATTTTTCCTACTCCCTCACGCCTCACGGGCGCTTCCCGTTGTTCCACCCAATCCGAAGTCAATCCCCGCTTGGGTGGGGTGGGGTGGGCTGGGTGGGAGGCAGCTTGGCTAATACGGGGTAATTTTCGGCGTCTCCTGCTACTATATATAAATATGCGGGAGTAACATGGAGGAGACTGGCACAAGACGTCTAGACCGTTGTGGAAAAATGCAGCAGTGGATTGATAATGGTATATCATCATCATCATCATTGTTAACCATTATCATCCAGCAATGGATTGATAATGATACATTTTGCTAAAGATATATCATCATCATCATCATCATTGTCAACCATTATCAACCCACTGCTGGACAAAGGTCTCCCCAAGTTTCCTCCACAACGGTCTGTCTTGTGCCAGTCTCCTCCATGTCACTCCCGCATATTTACGAATTTCATCCACCCATCTCCCATGTGGTCTTTTTCTGGGTCTTTTCCTGTCCCTTGGAATCCAATCTAAAATTTCGGCTGTCCATCTATGGTCTGTCCTTCTGGCAGTATGTCCAGCCCATTGCCATTTCAGGGATTTAACTCTGATCATGATGTCTTCCACTCTCGTCATTTTTCGGATCCACGAGTTCCTCTTCTTATCTCTCCTGGTTATACCAAGCATGCACCTCTCCATGCTGCTTTGAGTTGTCTGCAGCCTTTGTATGTCTCTTTTAGTTAAGGTCCACGTCTCTGCACCATACGTAAGCACTTGCCTAATATGACGTTGTGCAGCCAAAACAGCTCTTACTCGGCAAGGTGTAGACGCTACAAGTATTTTAAAGGTGTCTTGTGGTATCTGGTGTCAACACGTTACCAGCAAACCCTTTTACTCTTGTAAGTTACGTGGTTGAGCCGCCGAAGATCAGATTTGCTGTTCCAAACACGAACTACAGATGCTCGATTGGATTGATGTCTGGGGATATTTGGAGGCTCGGACAATACCTGGAAGTCTTCCTCATGTTCCGCGAATTATTCTCGAACAATCCGAGAAGTGTGGCATGGCGCATTTTCCTTCTGAAAGAAGGCACTAGTAGAGGGGAATACCGTTGCCATGAAAGGATGTACCTGATCTGTAATGATGTTTAGGTAGCTGGTAGACGTTGTAGTTTCCTGCGCATGCATGACTGGACCCAGGGTTTCCCAGCAGAACATTTCCCAAAACATTACACTTCCTCCACCGGCTTGTTTTCGTCCCACGTGCATCCTGGTGTCAACATTTCCCCAGGTAAACGATGCACGCGTACTCAGTCGTCCACATGGTGCAACAGGAAACGAGATTCATCAGAGCAGACATCCTTCTTCCAATCAATCAAGAGTCAGACGTGATAAATAGTAACGCTGTACTAGTGATCCGATTTATTGGCGTAGAAAATAAACACATAAGCGTTTCCAAGCTTTCGCACATCAACCAGATGGCTTTTTCAAGGAAGTTAGACAGAAACTGCAAACTGTTAGCTAGCTACTCTACCCCTAAATGTACAGCCATTCGGGAAACCTTGGAGATCATTACCAACAGCGATGCTTGCAATGATTGTGTCTCGCTCGAGTTGCCACGAATTTGGAACCAATTCTTCAAGTAACACCTTTTCTCTACCAGGATCCCGCGTGCAACCAACGTGATGCCTCGTATCTTTAAATGAATATAACGTCGCATCTATTTATTGTCAAGTTCCGGCGTTCAAATTGTTAAGCGTTCTATTTTTCAGTTTGCAGTTTCTGTCTAACTTCCTTGAAAAAGCCATCTGGTTGATGTGCGAAAGCTTGGAAACGCTTATGTGTTTATTTTCTACGCCAATAAATCGGATCACTAGTACAGCGTTACTATTTACTACTTAATTGGTGTATTGTTCCTCGTTATAAATTTAAGTCAGCCGTGATGCTCGCGTGCCCTTTGTAAACGTTTTCGACGGTGAAGCGAGGTTACCATGGGCACTCGGAGCGGCCTGCAGCTACGTAGCCCCATTTTCATCAGAGTTCGATGTATTGTGCGTTGTAACACCTTACTCCCGTCTCCAGCATTCAAATTACCGGCGAGTTGTGCCACAGTATCGCTTCTGTTGGCTCGTACCATGCTGGATAGCCTTCGCTCACCTCAAGTATCGATCAGCCGTGGTCGGCCAACACCTTGCGGACGGTTCATGTTTCTTTGCCATCTTCGGAGCACTTTTTGAAAGTACTTAACGACAGCTGACCGTGAGTGCCGCAGAAGCCTTGCCGTCTCGGAAATGCTCTGACTTAATTATCTGGCCATTACAATTTGGCCTTTGTCAAGCTCGCTTAAGTTCGTTCTTTGCCATTCCCATCTGAAGGACACGAACAACACTGATAAACAACACTCAGTATCAGGTGTTATTTACAACGATGAGCCATTACATTATGACCACTCCCAGCCAAGAGAAATGAGCGCGTCTGGAGACCGAACGGTGGCTCAGGTGAAATTCACAGAGCAGTATATATACAACCTGAGGACCGGCTTTGGTTAGTAGAGTGTTCGTAGTCAGAATGGCAAAAGCTGCCGATTTATCGGAGTTTGATAAAGAACAAATCGTGATGACACGGCGCCTCGGAACTACGATCTCGGAAACGGCGCGGCTTGTGGGTTGTTCACGTGCCGCTGTAGTGAGTACGTATCAAAAGTGGTGCACAGATGGCCAAAGGACGAACCGTCATCCAGCCGTGTGCCGTCTACAGCTTATTGATGCCAGAGGGGAGCAGAGACTGTCGTGCATTGTTCACAGCAACCGCAGGGCCACATTGCGACAAATCATTCGCAGCTACAATAGTGGTGATCAGGGCAATGTGTCACAGCACACAGTTCATTGCAGCCTCCTGCGCATGGGCCTGCGTAGCCCAAGACCCAGTCGGGTCCCCATGCTCACTGCACGTCATCGCCAACAACGCATGAAATGAGCCCAAGATCATCAAGACTGGACAGTGGATGGTTGAAAGAAAGTGGCCTTGTCTGACGGATCGAGATTTCTGGTGCACTACGTAGACGGCCGAGCGCCGATATGCCGATTACCAACGGAGGCTATGGCACCTGGATGCACTGTTAGGCAGAAACAGGCCGCTGGCAGCGGTGTTATGTTGTGGGCGATGTTTCCTTGGGACACTTTAGGCCCCATTATCCCAATAGCACAATCCCTGATAGCTCTCAGGTATCTGAACATCGTTACGGACCAAGTTCACCCATTCATGGCAACTGTGCTCCCTTCTGGTGATGGCCATTACCAACAGGGTAATGCGCCATTCCACACTGCCGGAATCGTTATGGAGTGTTTCGAGGAACATGCTGGTGACTTTCTATTAATGCCCTGGCCTCCAAATTCGCCTGACATGAAGCCAATCGAACATTGGTGGTTCGACTTGGAAAAGCGGGTTCGCGCTAAACCACCACCACCCCGAAATGTACGGGAATTGGAGGACCTGCTGTTGACATTATGGTACCAGATACCCCAGGATACCTATCGCCACCTCATCGAATCGATACCTCTCCGAGTGGCCGCTGTTTTGCGGGCTAAAGGGGTCTTACAGGTTATTAGGTAGGTGGTCATTATGTAATTGTTCATTGGTGTATACCATTTCATGACTTTCACACGCTCCGTCGTTTATCTGCTGTTGCTTTGATTTGCATAAAGACGCTGATCATAATGTTTTGGCCCTGTAACAACCCTCGCTCCTTTCTGTCTCTTTCTTAACATAGCTGTGATCCAATGAGAGCTGTCACATAATTTTGCTGGTTTTTTCTATAGAATCATATCATGAGAAATGTAGAATTTGGACCCTTCGTACCAGTAACAAAAAAGAAACAGTTTATTTCACTAAAAACTATGTGACTTGGGATTTATCGAAGGGCAGGTTAACAGAATGCTTGATTGACTTGCTCTTCGTCCGTGCTATGTGGACCCTAGACCCGAACTTCTTGCTTCCCGTAAACCGCCGCTGCAGCTAAGCGATACAGTCTCAATCGCTCTCCGGAAACAACTTGTTTCGTTCGCTCTCACGATAATCTCGACCCGACCTCACTCTGAAAAACCAAGGTCCCGCATCTCCCTCTTACTTCTAAAGTGACCTCTCTCTCTTAAAAACTTCAGAATATTTCCATTCACGCTTAATCGCGTTTCGGAGTTAATCCTCATCTACGTAGGGCTACCTGCAAACACCCTTAAACACATTTCCTGCAAGATTTTTTTTTTGGGGGGGGGGGGATTATGTTTCCGAATAAAGGCATGTTTTAGCATGTAAACAAACATGAGATAAGAAATTTTACAATGGACAGAGTAAATATATGATTTTTATTGATGTGAACAAAAAGCCCCATTTGGGGATCACGGTACAAGACATGTAAATCATTGCATCATTATTATAGGAGTGCCACGGCATAACACTTTCTACGTGTAACCCAACATCACATTTTACACATTGTTTCTTAACGTTTTTCTTACAAACTGCTCATTTTCTGTTTTCCATCTGATGTTCTCTCTAAATAATGCCCTGCAGGATTTTTTCTTACGTCTTCCGGTGCACTCTTCTGTGAACTCACACTGCACGATGGCCTTCCACTATTTTTCGGGTCAGATAGTGAGTGTATGTTCAAATAGGACATCGCAACCATCCTTTCCGAATCCAAGAGTGGCATTTTTTCCATTAGCGCTGCAGTATATGTATTGTACACGAGCATTGACTACAGCCATATCCACTGCATTAGTGAAAAGTGGAAATACCATTTCTTGCCTCTAATTTTTATTCGATACTTTTGTATATTCCAGTCAAGCTTATCAACTCCACCCATGTACTTATTGTAATTTGCAATAGCATTAGGCTGCGCAAGTAGCACTTGTTTCTTCTTAGCTCTGACCATCTTGTCACTCGTCCTAATGGTAAAATTACCAAATGATTCGATAACATTTGATCTTTCCAAACAAGGCCAAATATATATATATTTTTTTGTCAAACTTATAATAAAAAAAAAGCCCCATGAAATTATTTCTTCATTTCCCCATCCATTTTTATCGAACAGTTATTCATCCTATTATATCTCACCGTTCCTTTCGCAGATATATTTCTCTTTTAGATGTTTCATCAATTCAAAACTTGTGAAAAAGTTATCGAAATAAAAGCAGTGTTCTTCTGATTTGTCTATAGTTGCCATCTTATTCAATATTACCGACATGCCTAACCCGTTCGTATCTCTGTCAGAACTACTTAGCTTACCTGCATAGATTTCCGCGTTATAGCAATAGCCGGTCTTAGCGCAACACTTGAAACTGAAGCGAATGGGCTTGCCTCTAATAAATTGCTTCAGATAGTGGTGACCATAATAGCGCACCGTTTATTCATCAATACTAATATGATGCGAATATACTCCAAATTGCATCAAATTCATATTTAGCTCATCCACAATTGGTCGAATTTCGAATCACTTGTCTCTGTTTCCATTTACTATTGGTATATCTGTATTATCACTAAAATGTAGGTTTCTCTGTATTTCGATGTAACGATTTTTAGGCATACATTTTCGTACAATTCCAATATTTATGTCTTCGTCTTCTGACCAATACATCTGCTCTTGGGGTCATCATCATTGTCAACCATTATCAATCCACTGCTGGACGAAGGTCTCCCCAAGTTTCCTCCACAACGGTCTGTCTTGTGCCAATCTTCTCCATATCACTCCCGCATACTTTCAAATTTCATCCACCCATCTTCCATGTGGTCTTCTTCTGGGTCTTTTCCTGTCCCTTAGAATCCAATCTAAAATTTCGGCTGTCCATCGATGGTCTGTCCTTCTGGCAGTATGTCCAGCCCATTGCCATTTCAGGGATTTAACTCTGATCATGATGTATTCCACTCTTGTCATCTTTCGGATCCACGAATTCCTCTTCTTATCTCTCCTGGTTACACCAAGCATGCACCTGTCCTTGCTTCTTTGAGTTGTCTGCAGCCTTTGTATGTTTCTTTTAGCTAAGGTCCACGTCTCTGCACCATACGTAAGCACTGGAAGGATGCATTGATCAAACACTTTTCTTTTAAGACATAATGGCATATTGCTCTTGAAAATTATGCTGTTTTTTTCCAAAAGCTCTCCAGGCAAGTTTTGTACGCCGATTAATTTCTTCATCAATGGGACCCTCACTTGATATCTGCTGTCCAAGATAAACGTACGTGTTTGTTATCTCCAGCTTTTCTCCATCAATCGATAAATCTTCATTTCTTGTAAAAGTATTGAACATCACTTTTGTCTTCTGAAAGTTCATTTTTAATCCCACTTCTTTACTCTTGTCAGCAAGTTCCTGTATCATACTCTGCAGCTCTGATGGGGTAGTTGCAAAAATGACTATGTCATCAGCAAAACGAAGGTGGGTTAGATAATCTCCAGTAATCTTTATCCCTTTGTTTTCCCAGTTCAGTGGTTGAAAGACATTTTCCAATGTGGCATTAAAGAGCTTCGGAGATATGGTGTCACCTTGTCTCACTCCTTTTCCAATTTTTATGTGTGTTGTATTTTCAAACAGCCTAATCTTTGCACTTGCATTTTCATAGATGTTATTAATAATATTAATGTACGCATCTTCGATACCGCAGGATTTCAGGGCCATTTCAGGGCTCTTGGGGTAAAGAGTGATATATCCAGTTAAAAGTAAAATTCCCAAAAACCTTTTGAAACAGTCTGCAGAGAACTTAAATTGATGACGATTATTTTGATCTGCATAAGAGACACTATACTGTACGATGCGCTCTACTAGATCCTCTGTAAATAACATTTAAAATATTTCTACTGGTGTTTTATCTTTTACTCTTCCCATCGTGTTTATTTTACGTTGCTTGCATTCTTCTTTTCCATGAATAGAAATGTTGAAGGATGCTCTTTCTCTCCTCCACTCTAATATGGATTTTTCTTTTTTACGTTTCTTACTCCTTGGAACTACAATCTCTTCATTACATCTTGCGCCATGAATTCTATTGAACCTGAAACGTCATTTGGAACAGTATCTTCCAGTATATTGTCATCTATGTCTTCCACATCTGAAATATCATCCACTCGATCCGGTGGTAGTTCCACTATATTAATAGTATCCCCAAGGTCTTCGTCTGTCAAATCCGGTTCATTGTTCCAAACCTCTTCAAGTTCCCTTAGCGTTAGAAATTTTTTGTGACCCGTGGTTATGCTGGAACATAAATGGAATAAATGTAACAATATCACTGAGAATAAAAATTACCATAGTAGTAATCAAACTGTTAGTTTCATTATGTCATACTGTAAAAGTACACTTACTACATCATTTTACTTTACAAAAGCCGTATGCCCTAAATGGGATCATTTTTTTTTTTCTGATTATCAAGTTATGAAATGAACAATTTCCTCAATTTCCGCACTATTTTATGCAGAAGACATATGCACATAATCTGTATAAGGGAAAATTATTTATTTCGATATAAAGTATAAAATTTCAGGGCCATTTCAGGGCCCATTTCAGGGCTCAATTCGGAAGTAGGCATACGTGTCAAATCGTCACTTATCGGCGAAACTTTAAATCAATCTCATATACTTTAATGTCTTTTTTAATCACACTGTAAACTTTTACTGCATATGTTAGGAACAGCCTCTGATGTACACATATAACTTTACAAATCAACACAAAGTTGCAAATTAGTGGCGCTAACATCATAAACTTTGCTGATCCCCAAATGGGGATCACGGCAGCCTATGGGTTAAGCTTAAATTTCTCTCTCTCTCTCTCTCTCTCAGGCGCCCTTGAATGAACCCATCGGCACACAAGACAGGTACAGTGCACTTCAAATACTTATTGACAAAGCCGACTGTAATTCGGCTGATTGCATGTGTTTGGCAGCAACAGCCTCAAAACATGCTGATTTTGTATGCTCTTCCCAAAAAATGGCGCGAACAAAAAAATTCCACGTGTGAATGAACATATGCATACATATTTATAATTATTTTTTATAACGTGGGTATTCGGTGTATACCTACTTCATGCAATTAGAGAGTTCGCATCTCTATAGGAATTCTCATGCAACTGCAGGCGCATTACGATTGCATTCAGTCAAGTGCATATTTCCATGGCATTACTCTGCATGGTGTATGACATTCAGCCTTAATGATATTTTTTTCAAATGTATTAGGTGTAGAAATAAGTTTTAAAGTGTTTTAAGACAACGCAACACGTAATTTTGGAGAAAACAACATTACGAATCAAAATATCGCCGTCATTATCTATCACCTTCCGCCATCGGTCGGGCAGCTGACGGATTCCAGCCATGAAGAATACTTCGGCGTGTGACGTGATGAAGTCGTCAACCCATTTTTGCACTTCTTCACATACCCAGAACCGTACAGCTGACAAACCATGTTGCATCGATCGGAACAAATAGTAGTCTGAAGGGACTATACGCCGGGAGCTCCAAAACTTCCCAGCCAAGCGTCAATTACCTTTCCTTGAACGATTTCGCGGCATGCGGCCTAGCGTTGTCATGCAGTAATTTCACGGGACGCAATCCTTTGCCTGTGAATGGGTGTTTCCGACAGATTTCCTGGTTCAATCGCAGCAATTATTGCTTGTAACGATCAGCAGTAACAGTTTGACCCTGTTCCAATAGTTCATAATAAAGCACACCCTTCATATCCCACCAGATGCACGGCAGAACTTTCTTGGAATGAATATTGCGTTTCGGTGTCAAAGTCGTTGCTTCATCGGCGTCTACCCAGTGTTTTTTGCGTTTGGGATTGTAGTACCCTATCCACTTTTCATCACCCGTAACGATTTCCCACAGGAAAGACTTTTTCATCCTTCTTTCTCTGGCTCAGGTCATGTGGCACCCATTTTCCTTCTGAATCTTTCCCATTGCGCGTAAACGATTGGAAATGGTTTGTTGAGTTACCCCCAGTTGTTCAGCTAATTTGTTTTGCATTTGAGACGAATCTTCATCCAGCAATGCTTGCAGTTTCTCATGTGCAACCTTCTGCGGGGCGCCGCTACGTTCTCGATCGCTAACATCAAAATCACCTGCTTTAAGCCTTCTAAACCAAAACTCACACGTGCTTTCGATACAATATCCTCCACCAGAACAGAACAGATCGATGCACATGCTTTTGCAGCACTTTTTTCTTGATAAAATTCGTAACGAATGCAGTGTCGAATAAATGCAGTATCGCTTGCCATCTTTGACCTACCGATGTGCAAGTGCGTTTGACTGTTGGGCGAACTTCTGTGTCACATTTTATACTCTGAAGCAGTTACCTAATAACAACAGGCAACAACAGGCAGCAGAGGTAATTTGTAAACAGGACTTTGCCCCCAGTTGGTTCTTAGAAAACATGCGACTACGTAGAACGACGTGTTGAATAGTAGCTTTCCAGTGACAGCAGTAATCATATATTATCGCACATCTTTGTTTTTCACTTGTCGCGAGCACGACAAACAGATAATGTATGAATTACCTACAGCAATTCGCTGTCACACGTTACGAGATTTTTAAATAACTCCGTGCAGTCATAAACTTTCTTAAGCGTAAGCATTTTATTTATACTTCGGCATGTGTTTTCTTTACAAAAACTTCACGAGATATTTTCATCGAAATGGCAAAAATCGTAGCCCGCCTGCTTTGCTGAGTAACAGTAAGTGGTCTCCGACTCGGCAATAACGTGCAGACATGTATATCTATACAAATGACGTGTCCTACATTAAAAATAAAAATGTGAGAGAACTTATTTGAATTTACTACAAGAATCACAGTGTTGAGTCATTATCGTACTGGGCAGTGGCGGCGTCCCGGTCAATAATTTCAGCCAAGATTTTTATTTTTATTATTTTTTTATTTGACATATGTGCGGTTGTTGTGATGTGCCTTAGAAAGTTCCTCTAGGTAAGTGGTTGGGTGGTCCTAATTCCCAACAAAGCTCCTTAGGCACAGTAGCGCACCCAGAAATTTCCCAAGGGCCCTGGAACCAGTGGCGTCGGGTGCCCATTTAGGTTGGGTGTGCGTTCTTATGGGAAAAAGCACGTAAAAATTTTATTATGTATCCCAAGCTGCGAAATACGCGCATTGATTTTGAACATATGAAAGTATTTCTTTTATTTACGTGTCGTCTAATAATAATACGGTAAAGATCTTTACATACTCTCCGTTGTAAGAAAAAACTGAATTTCCTGTAGAAATACTAGAGTGATGAACGAATTTTCGGTATCCTATATATATATATATAAGTTTTAAATACAGCACGAAGGTTACTTTCTTTAACTCGCTTTACCCAATCTGCAAAGTTTCTGGCAGAAAATGGGACACTTAGTACATCATCAGCCCAAATGGATGTCGAAACTCAAATTGTATATTTAAATCTGTGCTCATAAACACATTGATTCATGCAGCGACGAAAAGACATAAAAACATTAACTCATACTTAGCAGAACGTTGATTGTGTTTATGACTCCACGCTATTCCAAACGCAAACAAGTATGACCAGTGGTGCTTTTTTAAGTGCGCACACTCAGGGAATTTAAACCTCTGCGTTGGATCCACGAGAAAATAAAAACATGGCCTGTAGCGCCATCTGGAGAGCTTTGAATTGCAGTTGCTTTGACGACTTAGGGTGTCCGCTGGTAAAATAGCACTCCTGCAGCTGCAAATATTATTTACTACGTTTTGTTTACTGCATGAAGCAACGGATCTTCTCCTCTTCACGAAAATATTGCACAAGGGAATTAAGTTTAGCGGACAAACTTTAGCGAGTCTTATTGGAAATGCATAAAAAGAAAATAACAACAACAATGTAACAGCAAATGGTTACACTGCTCCGTGGGACTCAAACAGTGCTCATATTGGGTAGCACACCTTGAAAGTTCCGCTGTTAACGTTTGAAACCACAGGGAAATTAGAACGTGGCCTGTAACGCCGTCGGAGGAGCTCTTGTACCGCAGCTACTTTAAGGTCGTGGAATGTGCGCACGAGAAACAGCACACCCGAGGGTTCTAGCGCGAATGCGATATGCTTGCTGAATGAGCCTTCTCTTCTTAATTAAAACATTATGTGGGGAAATTAATTTTAACGACCACTCGAAGCCTTAGGACGAACTCTGGCGAGTTTTATCAGAAATAAATCCGTAATTGTGACTGGGGAGCGCTTGTGTTTGACTGGGAAGCGCTTGTGTTTGACCGGGGAGCGCTTGTACCACAGCTGCTTTAAGATCGTCGTGTGCGCACGAGAAACAGCTCACCCAAGGATTCTAGCGCGAATGCGATATGCTTACTGAACGAACCTTCTCTTCTTAATGAAAACATTATTTGGGGAAACTAATTTTAACCACCACTCGAAGCTTAGGACGAACTCTGGGGAGTTTTATTAGAAATAAATCCGTAATTGCGACTCTGTTTGGGGGTGCGCCGCACACCTAGCACACCTCGAATATTCGCCCCTGCCTGGCACACAGAATTTTCCCAAGGTGGGGGTGACCCCCCTTCCCCTAAATTTTCCGGGAAAAGTAGTCAGGTGCTGTAACAATTAAAACGGTTGACTTTGGTGCATTTGTTCTTATCCAGTTACTACTAATGTTACAGTACAAGAAAGTTAAATGCTTGGAAGAAGCAGTGAAATTGTTTTCCTTGTTAGATTTTTCTAAATTTATTTAACGGAACTACTCCCTTATAATTATTATATGTTATAATTATACGGTACATGATTAAGAAGTATCTGTAGATCGCGTATTGTGACTTTTTGTTTCAAACTTCGACATAATAATTTTCCACTCTATCAGCCGGGGGGGGGGGGGCTGTGGGTGCGCCACTGCTTAGACATTGTTTTTCTTCTGTTTGTTCTGGGAAGGTAGAGGGCGCACCACGATTCGAAATTTCGGGTCCGGTCAACGAATTTCACTTTCCGCCGCCCCTTGTACTGGGTATGTATACATATGTTGGTGTGTGTGTAAGTGGTTCCTAAAAAGCACAGATTTAAATAACACAGTTAGCTGCATGTTCGGACAAACACTTTTTGCCTTTATGGTTCAAGAAGAAGAAAAAATTTGTCATTCACTTGAATTATTTCTACATGTCGTTGATTTGACTACCACTGAAGCCATACTCCTGTGGTTTGGATATGGAAACTTCCTACCCTGAGGTGCTCTCACAGCCGTGAGATGCCTGCTTGCACATTCCGTACATCCACAGCAGTAGTACACTTCTCCCAGAAGGCACTTCGTTATGGGAAAGCAATCGAAGAAGAAATAAAAACCAGATAACGAGTAACTGGGGGCAGGGGACTGTGATTGCTTAAAATGCAATTTGAATTTAGAATTCACTAAAGTTCAGCTTCTCGAAAATATGCATATTCAGAAATCTGCGAATTTAACGAAAACGTAATGAAATGGTGAAGTTATAATGGAAACTAAACGCAAACAAGTTCTAGCAACTTAATTAAGATTTATTCTGATATTGAAATTATGTTGGAAATGTTGCTTTGAGATCTGATGTTAACAATTTACTTCAAATGATAAGAATAAAAGATGCCGAAGTCTGTTTCAAGCACTTAAGTCAGTATTTTGTTGTTTCATACAGTATTAGCAACAGTTAAATGGTTTGTTGGTAATTTGCGTCCCAACTTGGTACGTACTACTGATGCTGCACAACGGACAAAATCCTTAAGAAAAAGGGTAAACTTATTTGTAGCGAGCTGTCTCTCTTCCCCGGGCCAAAAGCTTAATTTAACTTTCGGATCACAAGTGGCGGCAGCAGAACGCGAATTGGTAACCCATCCTCCAAATGATCGCGCTAACCACTAAGCCAACCGCGGCTCCGTAGTTAAGTAGTAGGCGAAATATACTCTGCGAATTGAAATTACAAAACACCCCGAAAAAGTGATCGGAAGTACGTAGATATCAGTAAGCGGATAAGTTGAGTCCAGATATGTGTATGATCTGGGCCGGTTTAACTATTAGGTCCTGGGTCGGCAACATGTGGCTCGCGAGCCAGATATGACTCTTTGAGAATCTAAATATGGCTCTTTTGATACTTGAAGGAATGGAAAAATTTGCAGCGGCATGCAGCCAAAATGGCAGGTGGTCATGATCTGACATCTTGTATATTTCTCACAGACAGTTTGACAGATCTACGGGGAGTGAAAGGTATCGTGGACGCTGTTGCTATCCTTCTTCGTAAGGGGGCGCCTGGAAGCATGTTGGAGCAGGACAGTGCGTGTTCTTATATTGCAAACGTCTTCAGGGAAAGTCTACGTGCTGTTAACGTCCTGGAATATCTAACAAGATACTCGGATGTGTCTCCAATAATATATGTGTGGAACATGGTTGGACTGCATCTCAACGCCCACTCGCAACCAGTGCACACAACGGCCGGGGTGTAGAAAGCGTTGTGGACAGTGCCGCAGGATGCCATCAAACGTCTGTCTGTACGACTGCCATAACTCATTGCTGAATGCATTGCCAACAAAGTTGGTTATACCTCGTATTGATGTGATTTATTTTTTAGCTAATAAAATTGTCCATTAGTTTTGAAAACTTGATCATGTCTTTCTTGTCTCCAATACTGCTCCATCCGTGAACATCAGTTGAATGAATTATCCACCTCTTTCAGATGTTGCGATTTCAATGTTTCCAAATGTGAAGTTGGCTCATGAATCTGCTGTTATAATGAATTCTTCAGGGCCATCGTTGCATGTATGACCATCAAACAGAGGTATAACTGTAACACTGGAATTAGAGGAAATGCTGTCCCAAACTCACCAACCCACTTGGCCAGCGTGCTGAGTTGTGCCCCCTCCACCCCAACGAATTCACAATTTTCAAGAACAAATAACCGTTATGTATTAAAATAAGAGTATTTAATCAATTCATCATTCTATGTAGTTCTTAAATATATATCAGAGACATGAATCTTAACTAAAAACACCATACAGAGGCTGCTGACAATTGAAGGGAGCATGGAGAAATGTATGCTTGTTGTACCCAGGAAAAATAAGAAGAGGCATACGTGAATCAGGAAAATAACAAAAGTTCGTGACGTCATGATGAAAGTAAAGACTCTCAAGTTCCAGTGGGCTGGACATATTGCTAGAAAAACTGACCACCGTTGGGCAACTGAAATATTAAACTGGATACAGAAGGATAGGAAAAGATTCAAAAGCAGATTACGTGAAAGATGGGTTGATGAAATTCGAAAGCATGCTGGAGTGACTTGGATGAAACTGGTTCAAGACAAAAAGTTGTAGAGGAGACTTGGGAGACTTTCATCCAGCAGTGGATTGATGATGGTTCTCATCATCATTGTCAACCATTATCAATCCACTGCTGGACGAAGGTCTCCCCAAGTTTCTACCACAACGGTCTGTCTTGTGCCAGTCTCGTCCATGTTACTCCCGCATACTTTCGAATGCCATCCACCCATCTCACATTTGGTCTTCTGGGTCTTTTCCTGTCCCTTGGAATCCAGTCTAAAATTTCAGCTGTCCATCGATGGTCTGTCCTTCTGGCAATATGTCCAGCCCATTGCCATTTCAGGAATGTTACTCTGATCATGATGTCGTCCACTCTTGTCATTTTTCGGATCCACGAGTTCCTCTTCTTATCTCTCCTGGTTACACCAAGCATGCATCTCCATGCTTCTTTGAGTTGTCTGCAGTCTTTGTATGTCTCTTTTAGTTAAGGTCCACGTCTCTGCACCATACGTAAGCACTGGAAGGATGCATTGATCAAAAACTTTTCTTTTAAGACACAATGGCATATTGCTCTTGAAAATTATACTGTTTCTTCCAAAAGTTCTATAGGCAAGAATATTATCTGGTGGAAATACACGAAACGACAAAACATTTGAGATACCTACCTAATAGCTTGTTGGTCGTCCTCTAGCGCAAATAACAGCCTGTACACACCGAGTCATCGACTCCGCCAGATGCCGGAAGTTTTCCGGAGGTGTTACCAGCCATTCTTGTTGCAGCATTGTCCACGACTCCGCCCTAGGCGTGGATCCAGATTCCATGAATCTGATGTTCTGCTCAACGGCATCAGGGAGAGCTTCCACGCGGTTTTAATCCGGGGACCTTGGGGGCCACTGGATGCCTCGAAACTAAGATGAGTGTTCCTCTAGCTATGCTTGTTTAGTTGTGACCCGGTGGGATTGTTCATTGTCCAGCTGAAACGGACTATCGGCCACAGGATGCGCGAAGGACATGAAAGCGCGTAGTCACGTGATCAGCCAGCCCAGGCTGGTAGTATGCAGCGGTTAAAAACTTCTCCAGACACACTAAGAGGCTTAATGTGCCCTATGAAAAGGCTCCCCAAACCATCACAGAGCCACCACCGCCTTGAACAGAGACGACCTGGCACGCCGGGGCCATGGCCTCATGTTGCCCGCGCTACACCCGCAGCTCTTTCTGTCAGCTCGGAACAGTTGAAAACGGGATTCATCTGACCACGTGAGATGGCTCCACTCCGAGAGGTCCAGTTTTGATGTTCCCGACACCAGGCGAGGCATAATGTCCGACGACGAGCAGTCAACTATTGCACACGAGTAGCGCGTCAACTCCTGTAGCCCAGGTGGAACGCGCTCCGTATTGTTCACTCCCTGACACTGCTTGGGCCTCCTACATTTAATATAGGTGTGATTTGCGCCGCCGTTGCCAAGCTGTTGGTCTCTACGAGCCTAGATAGTGTATATACGTTGGCCCCGGTCATCAAAGTCGTGTGGTCTGCTACCGCTTCCTCGCTGGGCGTTGGTACTTCCGTTGATGGTATGCTAGCGGTACACCCTTGATACGATTTCCCTCGAGAACCCTAGGGTTCTTATCACTTGGACGGCAAATACTGGTGCGCCCACGTCACTCTAATCCCAGAAGTCAATAAAATCATTGTATTCAACAGGTAGACTTGGAAAGGATTAAAAGCCTCAACCCCCGCAGGTAGTCAAAAAGGCCCCAACTCTACAGGCGGCACATGATCCATCTGCCTTGCGTCTTGCACCGACAATACATCCACGATCAAAGTCGCTCAGATCACCACGTTTACCCATGCTCGTCGATTGCGGTACACTCTTTAGAAGATCTGATGTAGAGGATTTTAGGAAGGGAGTTTCTGACCCCAGGTCTTAAACAACAATTAGAAATAGGAAGCTAGGAGATTTGAAGGAAGCTAGGAGAATGGGAAGCTAGGAGATTTGACCCCGGGTACTGCGCCCGATAGGAAGGTGATACGGAAAAGTGGTAGAAAGGGGAGGAAGACGCCCTTATTTATTACCGGGGTGCGCAGTACCCGGGGTCCGACGGCTTAACGTGCCCATCCGACGCACGGCGGGTATTTAGTGGATCCAACCTGATGTTATCTCCACGGCAGCCACGAACGCTAACCACTAGGCCACCCGCGGCTCCACTCTTTGGAAGCCCCACTGCCCGCGTATTTATTGCCTGCGTTCAGTTTGGGTCTGTTCCACTTTGCGCTGGGGATTGCCCAAGTCAACTGCCCTTCACCCGTAGTATATCTCTAATTTTTTGTCTACTGAGTGTATATTTCCAGCTGCGGAAGTTCAAGGAAACAGTAATAATGTTTGGCTTTCTGTGCCGCAAGTTTACCATTTTCTCCACTTCCAGTGGTTACTTTACTAATATCGGATCAATAAAATCTCAGGATTCATCATCGTTGATGTAAGTTAAATATCGTAAAATGTGCATTGGATCGTTTGAGTTGAAATGAGCCGCTTTTGTGAAGCAAGCTCACGTTGTTTCATAAAACTGATTATCTAATCTCGTAGTCTCTTGCGAAGTGATTTATTTCTGCACCTGAATAATATCAAGCAAGCACTTGGAGTTAGGCCAAATCTCGACTTGATATTTCATTTCCCTGCTATTTCATCGGTTAATGGAATTTGTCGATTTCCCGCGACCACAGTGTTAACTTGGTTGTTCTCTGTTAACGCAGGAGTAGTTTTGAAGTTTTTTCTTTCCATCTTTAATGAAGCGCGAATATTATGTGCAGGATATTGTGTAAATGTAATTGACATGAAGAGTACGTAACGTACCTCTCGAGATAAAAATGCATTAGTCTGTAATCCAGAGTTGGATTTTCAGTAGCAAAATTTGTTTTGAATTTTATATGCGCACTAACTCAAAAATGTGAACACGATATTACGAAGTATAATGAATATGCTTTTTACCTAAGCTACTAATAATGCTTCCTTCAATTATAATGTAATGAATTCAGCTTCTTCTAAGCTAACGCTTCTTCTAATGGTTGTTGTGTTATTAATTATGAATAAACTTTCCTGCTAGTAGTGTAGTAATAGTAATGAACAAACTTATAACTGGTAGTAATGTTGTAGTAGTAATTATGATGAATAAAGTCTTATGCTGGTTGTTACTAATAACACTAAATGAAATAAACCTAACAGCCAGACAGAGATCTGACAAAAACTATGAACTGAGAAAAACGTACTTACAACAAATTCTTTATTATTGAGACTTCTCGCTCTCACATAAACGAACTCTCTTTATACAGCACCAGCTTTCTGACACATAAACCACAGCTCACTTCGTACAACAACAAACGCTCTCTTTCACATAAACCAACGCTCTCCTTCGGTATCGTTGAACGCGCCTATTTATACTGACTAGCACCACGTCATGACTTACACTCATTGCCAGATCTCATTCAGCGGGTGAAATAACATTTCGTTCAGTAAGAAGATAATTTACATAGTAAAATAAAATAACCAGAGATAGTAAAAATCAAAAGGAAAGTGAATATAGAGTATACGTTACAGAAGTTTGCCGACAGATTTTTTGTACACTTTCTTGTGCGCATCCCGACATAAGCACTCAACTTGCGAATAGTTATTTGACTATTATTTTTAAAAATGTTCGTGGATTATTAGTGTGAGGTCATTCATTACCCGTAGCTACAAGGAGCTTTGCACGAGAAACTTCATTAACTGTGCTTGATCGGCATCCTCGTCATGAAGCATAACTCTGACATGTAAATTGTGTAAAGCTGTTACAAGAAAGTACAGTGTAACCTGGATTATATGTTTCTTTACATTTATGCGTAATTAATTCTACGTTAGTCCCGATAGTTTACTGCTCTTGATATATTTTTTCAATTCTGTTGTACGTTAATTCATTTGTACGCTTTTTGCGTTTATAAGGTAAATTTTGTATTTCGGATTACAAAAAATGCACGGTTCTTTTCTTTGGAACCCATGAAATAGATGATTCTACTTTAAATTCATTAAATAACGTTCACAGGTCTCTGTTTTCTTTAAATTCAAGAAATTTGAAACAACCAAAGATCACAACAAACGATATACGCCAATGAGCCATTACATCATGACCACCTACCTAATACGCTGCAGGAGCCCCTTTAGCCCGCACAACAGCGCCCACTCGGCAAGGCATCGATTCGACGAAGTAGCGATAGGTATCCTGGGGTACCTGGTACCATAATATCAGCAACAGGTCCTCCAGTTCCCGTACATTTCGCGGTGGTGGTGATTTAGCTCGAACCCGCTTTTCCAAGTCGAACCACAAATGTTCGATTGACTTCAAGCAGGCGAATTTGGATTAACAGAAAGTCACCAGCATATTCCTCGAAACACTCCACAACGATTCTGGCAGTGTGGCATGGCGCATTATCCTGCTGGTAATGGCTATCACCAGCAGGGAACACAGTTGCCATGAATGGGTGAACTTAGTCCGCAACAATGTTCAGATACCTGACAGCTGTCAGGGATTGTGCTATTGGGATAATCGGGCCTAAAATGTCCCAAGAAAACATTGCCCACGTGATAACACCGTCGCCTGCGGTCTGTTTCCGCCCAACAGTGCATCCAGGTGCATTGCCTCCGTTGGTAATCGGCGTGTCCGAGCTCGGCCGTCTACGTGATACACCAGGAATCTTGTTTCGTCAGACTAGGCCGCTTTCTTCCAATCATCCACGGTCCAATCTCGATTATCTTGGGCCCATTTCATGCGTTGTTGGCGATGACGTGCAGTGAGCATGGGGACTCGGCTGGGTCTTGGGCTACGCAGGCCCATGCGTAGATGGCTGCGATGAACTGTGTGCTGTGACACATTACCCTGATCACCACTGTTGTAGATACTGGTGATTAGCTGCGGATGGCCCACGACTAGACAACGGTTCGTCGTTAGGACTGCAGCGGCACGTGAACAAGCCGCGCCGTTTATCCGAGATCGTAGTTCCAAGGCGCCGTGCCATCACAATTTGTCCTTTATCAAACTCCGGTAAATCGACAGCTTTTCCCATTCTGACTCCGAACACTCTACTAACCGAAAGCCGGTCTTCGGGTTGTATATACACTATATTGACAAAAGTCACCGGACACCCCTTCAAAAGCAATTGAAAGGATCCGCTGCGTTGTTAAGATGCGCGGTACAGCTGCAAACGGTATAAAAGCAAGACTGCAGCTGACCGTGATCATATCACACTGTGAGGTTGAGTGAAAATGTCGCGGCGGAAGAGAACTGACAGGAGAAAGGAAAGATTGTTGGGTGTTATATTAGTGGGTTGTCCATATGAGAAACCGAGAGACGTTTAAACATACCCAAACCAGCTGTTTTGGATGTACTGAATAAGTGGAAGACACATGGCGTACCTGAAGTAGCAAAACGTACAGGCATACCAAAGAAAATCAGTGATAGAGGATGTCGAAGCCTCAGGAGAGTCGTTACAGCTAATCGACGGAGTACTACTACACAAGACCTCAGTGTACAGGTGAGTAAAAATGCTGGAACCTCGGCGTGTACACGTACCATTCGCATAGAACTTCATTCCATGGGTTACCGTGGTCGTGCGGCTGCTCATAAGCCTTTCATCTCCACTCGGAATGCTACTCGTCGTTTAGCATGGTGAAAAAGAACATTTATCGTGGATCGTAGATCAATGAAAACGGGTCCTATGGACTGATGAATCCAGAAGCACGATCCATCAGTCTGACGGCCTTGTGTGGGTATGGCGGCAACCGGGGAAACTATTTACTACAATGTACTGTTCCTACGGTCAAGTTTGGAGCTGGCAGTGTACTCGTGTGGGGGTGTTTTTCGTGGTATGGTCCCGGCCCATTGGTTATCGTGGACAAACCTGTTAACCAGCATGTCTACCTCTTATATTCTGGACAATTATGCCCTACCAACTCAAATATTATGGAACCGAGCCTTGTTGGTACCAGCAGGATAATGCACCGAGCCATAAAGCAAGGACTGTTACGGCGTAGTTTGATGATAATTCCATATCGTGTGTGGACTGGCCAGCACAGAGCCCTGATCTTAATCCCATAGAGAACCTTTGGGATGAATTAAAGCACCACATAAGAAGTTTGGAACAAAGGCCTGCTACTAAGCAACAGTTAGCGGCAGCATTATGTACTGAATGGAAGCGCATACCTATCGCTGTGTTCCAAAACCTTGTCGACAGCATGTTTCGAAGGGTCAGTGCATGCATTAAGACGAAAGGTGGACCGACACCGTACTAATGCATGCCAATAAATGCTATGTTGTGTTTCTCTTCTAGGTGTCCGGTGACTTCTGTCAATATGGTGTATACTGCTCTGTGAACTTCACCTGCGCCACCTTTCGGTCTCCAGGCGCGCTCATTTCTCTAGGTTGGGGGTGTTCATAATGTAATTTCTCATCGATGTAATTTGCTTTGTCTAAACGTATGTCCCACTTAAGTGGCGCAGTGGAAAAAGTCATCACCATAGCAATAACCAAGAAAGAATCATTTGTGACGTCACGCTTAGCTTTTCGTTGTTTCGTGTAGTTGTTAAGTGAATGGAAACTGCTTCCCGAATATAATTGTGACGTCATCACCGTAGCACCATCTGTGAAAGAAGTGTTTAAGACGTCCCGCTTAGCTTTTCGTGTTTTGGGGCGCGTGTTCCGTGAATGGAAACTGCGAATTACGTCAGCGTATGACGTAACAATTGTATGGCGTAGTACTTTGTTTTTTTTAATGTTCATGAAACATTCTTTCACATTTGGACATCACAAACAAAATGAATACCTGGTTTTTAAAGAATTACTCTATATATCTTATTCTTTCCGTCATTATTGATGGGCTTTCACTTAATTAATAAATATCTGTAATGCACAACTAGGTACAATACTAATGCACAACTGGGCGCAGCAAGTAGACAAACTGCTTTGAAAAAAAAAACGATACTTATAAGCAGTGCTTGAAATGAAAAATTTGAAGTGCCGGCATGATCATAATTAGCTAAAAACTATCCGGAAAAAATACCATCACCAGAAAATCTCCAAAACTGAAAAAGCAAAAAGAAAAGAATCCCTGGAAGAAAAGCTCATTTGCGTGAAAATGGGATTGACAGTTTCGTGGAATACTTACTATCACACCATTAGTCAGAAACGATGGCTGCCTATTTCAGTCGGTTGGTTTGTGGATCCAGCGGGCACTACTTATGCTACGCCGAGGACTGGGTCTAGACTTGTTTATAACGCGGAATCTGTACCCCGGGACCAACGGATTAACGAGACTTCCGAACCTCGGCTAATCATTTAGTGATTCAGCTGGACTTGGACCCAGAATTTTTAAGGTCCCGGACTGAGAAGACAACCCCCTTCCAATAGGGACTTTCATGAAGTAGAAAGTCGGACAGTTAGAATCTCTGCAATCAAAATGAATATTCAGTCTTAATTAAATTAATAGCAATCTCACCACACTCAAAAAAAAAAAAATTCCGAAGTGGAAAAAGTTTATAATATACTCTTTGCTGCAAAACTAAACTTTGTATGTAATCTACAGGGTGTGTCTTAAGTCTTTCCCTGATTACGATAAATCGTATAAAATGAACCGAACTAGTTAGACGTACGCGGTTTGTTGCATTGATAGGGTAATATTCTCGAGTTTTTTATTCGTTGTACTTTTAGAACACTAGGTGGTGGCGCTGCACGTTTGCAGCGTAGTTTGTTGTTGAAAGCGTCAGTCGGGGAAATTGTGTCTGCGCAGGAGAAGGCTAATTGTGTTCTCTAGTTTCATGAGACCAAATCATCAATTTCAGTGCAGCGGAAGTTTAGCGTGAGTGTGATAGAGCTCCGCCTAATGTGAAGAGCTTTAGGAACTGGTATCAAAAGTTTAAACAGACGGGCAGTGTCGGCGACCGTGCAAGAAGTAGAAGACTTTCCATTAATGAGGAAACTGTCGACGCCGTGCATGATGCATTCGTACGAAGCCCGAGGAAATCAATTCGTCATACCTCTAGTGAACTGGGAATACCTATATAGACAGTGTACCACATTTTTTAAAAAGCTGCTTAGTTGTTTTCTGTTTTGTTTTTTTGCATACAAATTGCAAACTTTTCAAGCCTTGGAACCTAATGATGCACCCAGACGTGTGACATTCGCTATGGTTATTCTTGAACAAATGGACGAAGATAATGATTACCTGAAGCGAATTTGTTTTTCATACGAATCAACTTTTCATACCTCAGGTAAAGTGAACACGCATAATACCCGTATCTGGGATTCAGAGAACCCACACGTAGTTTTAGAGAAACAGAGGGATAGCCCTAATATCATTATTTGGTGCTGACTAATGCACAACAAAGTAATTGGACCGTTCTTTTTATTATTGAGCCCACCATTACATCGTGTATTTACCTCAACATGATGTAGCTGTATGTTGCACCTCAATTGGAAGAGCTGCAACCATGGGTAATGTTCCAGCAGGACGGTGCGCCCCCGCACTGGGGTGTACCTGTCCTCCAATTCTTAAATGATACAGATGGATAGGCAGCGATTATCCTATACCCTGGCCACCAAGATCCCCAGATATTACGCCCCTTGACTTCTTTTTATGGGGCTACATTAAGGATCAAGTATATGCAACACCAGTTGCAGATATTAACACTTTGAAGGGGAGAATAACTGAAGCGTTTGCGACCATCACAGACGACATGTTGCAGCAGACATGGAAAGAGATAGAGTACCGACTGGATGTTCTCCATGTAACAAAAGGAGCCCACGTTGAGGTATACTGATGACCCGGATAAAAAACTCCGGATTTCAGGTAAGCTATATTGGAAAACAGTATGTGTCTAACGAGCGTGGTACATTTTATACGATTTATCGTAATCAGGTAAAAACTTTAGTCACATCCTGTATTACTCCCAATTCTTCATTCTGTTAAGAAGCTCTTCAAATTGAATATATTAAATTAATGATATAATAAAAATTATAGACATCTTTAGTGGAATAATCTGGGGTTTGGGCAAGATGTGCTCATGCGCTATTAGTAGTTTGTTTCATTTCCATCCTTTGAAGGATTGAACTTATAGCTCACGTTCACACCATTTCTAAAGGGCACGTGACACTTAAGGTTTTTATGTTTAAGAATGCGCTCTCTTAAGCCAGGGAAAAAAATCCATCTCTGCAGTTCTCACTACTAAAAGTAGTGCCATTATGTAAATCCCGGGTAAAAAAAGTTCTGGTATGAAATACTAGGAAAACAGAAGTGTCGGTATACCATACCGGCCCATTTCAAGCACTGTTTATAAGTAAAGAATGTACGTATATGAACATAATACAAATTCGCATGCGGATTTACTACGTAATTTTTCAAAAGTAAGATTTTTTTCTTTTTTTCAAATATTGAAAATATGGAACCGTACAGAATTCCGTAACCTGGCTTTTATAATGAAATTAGGATAAAAAAGTTCATACACAAGTTTAAATAGACAGGCTGAAGGTAAAAAAGTAGTATTCATGTATGTACATGTATATCTTACATTATAAATTCGTGTAACCTAAAGTTACGCTCCCCCCCCCCCCCCCCCCCACCTTTTTTTTTTTTTTTTTTTTTTTTTGAGACATTCGAAATTTTACAGTAATATTATTTAACGCCTTTAAATATTTTCTAGGAGATGGATGGTTTTTAAGATCATCCATCTCCTAGAAAAAACGTATGACCGATTTTCCACTGTACCTACTTCAAAAGTAATTCTTTATAGTTTGGGAGAAGCACTCTAGTGTCTCTGTTGCGGCTTCGAATGCTCAGTCTCTGTGTTTTAATTAATATGACCATCGTTATGTTTAAGCTTCTGGAAATAAAGAAAAAAAATGAAGATAGAAAAATGGATATATTTGGAGCAGTTTTTTTAAATGTACATTAGTTGAAAGTCAACTGAGGTATCTCTTTGTGTATTAATTTGATTCAATAGTCCAGCAAAAAAAAAAATAATAATAAATAAAGGAAGAAAAGAAAAAGAACTTGCTCGACCTGTTTCCTGCGCAGTTTTTAGTTAGGGTGTGGACAAATATCAAGCGTTAGTGGTTAACACAGGAAGAAATCCGTGCACAGATTCCGTAAGGCCAGCCATGAGTGTTGTGGAATTCGTGCCGATATGACGTCATCAGGAAACTCATTTTCTCCAGCGTGACGAAGCGAAATGTAGTCTCCCAAAAGACGAAAGAGATTTGGCCTGGAATCAGGCGCACATGTCACGGGAATCCCTTCGTGATACCGCTGGATTAATAATAATCAGAGTCGAAATCCACGAAGATGCGACACGGTTGGCACAGTTCCTCCGGTGGCAACAGGCAGGCGGAATGAAATGCGTGAATTATTGGCACGGCTTTTCGAATCCCTCGCAATGGCAGGAAGCATTTGCCGAAACATTGCCGACCTTTATTGAAGCGGCTGTTCTTATTATTATTAATATTGCGACAGAATGATGGTGCAGACAATCTTTATTAACCGTTTAGAAAGTGTGAATCACCGTCAGTCGTAATTTTCCGTAGTTTCCTCTGTAAGTCAATGGTATTTTCTCATTAGTACGGTCAACCTCATAAACGTAGGGGAAAGTAAGATTGGAATTGTTGAGGAAACGTACATCTAACACGAGTTGTTTTTATATTTTGATTTATGTCTTCGCTTTTTATGTACGCATCTTGAAGGTAGAACTTCTCGCCTTTTTGAATTGTTGATCGAGGCATGCTGAATTAAATGGGAATGAAATTAAAGATTTTTTTTTTTTTTCAATCTTTTCTAGATATCGCCAACCTTTTCAGCCCTTCCAAAATGCGGCTGAAAAATTTGGCATAGCCGCCTTGCTTGCCGAATGACCTGAGGTGCTGGCTTCTCATGATTCATCAGAGATTGTGTTAATTTTTGTTTTGCTTTGGTGCCACTATGAACAACTCTAAGGGCTATACAGTCGCCTGTTCCTAATGTAGGGCCACTGGTTCCAGTGCAGGGATGGAGCCAGTGCCATCAGACAAGAACACCACTCATGCATGCTTACCAACTTTTAAGGATTATCCGTAAAATTTACGGATTTCTGCTTAATTTTACTGATTTACGGATAGAAGTCTTTTTTTTTTTTTACGGATTTTTTAATATTTATTATTGCTGAATCGAAATATATCAATCCTCTGCAACCATCCACTTAGCTTTTCTACCGGACCTTACGAGCGCTGTGTTACGCTATGATGTCATCTTTGACTTGCCGGTTTCGAACGGAGCCATCAAGTATAACGATGTCTCCGCTTCGTGCGGTAGCTCCCTCTCCACGGGAATGCTCAAGTTACCTGCCGAGTCCAGAGTTCTCCAAAATGCGTAATTACGCGTGTAGTACGCATCGAAGAGTGTGTTTACGCATCGAAATTTTACCAACGCGTAAAAATACGCTTCTGTGATTTTTCTCGGCGCGTAAAACTACGCATCGAAGAATTTTACCAATTCGTAAAAATACGCATCGGGACGGTATTTCGTCTTTCAGAAACGGAAGTAAACGAAATAAAGATTTTTTCCGTAATCGTAATTTCTTTTTCCTGTGATGTTGCCTCTGTCCAGTATTGTTATTATATAACATTTTCTTCCATAAATATTTATATTTCAGTTTTAAAATGGAGGAAGAATTTCCGAAAACGGAAATTCGACGGCGAAAATTTTTTGCTGTAATCTTTAGGCATGAGAGTGCGACGGCTTCGAGGAATTTCTCCTTTTCCGTCATAATTTGGGTTATCCTCGAGATCGATGCATTACTGAAAAGAAATTTTGTGGCAATTAGTATTGGTGGAAGATGTTTTCCGCATGAAACTTTCTAAACTTTCGAAAGAGGAAGTTTCGTCTTTCAAAACTTTCGAAAACGAAAGTTAGACTCAGTAAAGATTTCTCCCGTAATCGTAATTTTATTTTTCACGTGATGTTTCCTCTGCCTAGTATTGTTGTTAAATACCATTTTATTTCATAAATATTTGTATTTCAACTTGAAAATTGAGGGGAAATGTCCGAAAACGGAAATCAGACGTAGCAAAGATTTCCCCGTAATTGTAATTTTTTTCCCCTAACGATGATCATGCATCCTGTATTCTTAAATATTCTCCCCCAAAAAGTTTTGCATTTCAGTTTGATAAACGGTGGTCAGAGGGGGGGGGGGGGGTCCGAAAACGGAAGTGACGAAGCTGTAAAATTGATGCATGGTGTTCGAAAGTATTTATATTTTCAAAGTTACACTATTCATCTTTTATCTAAAATAGTGAACGCTGTCATGCATTCATAATGGATAAAATTGTCATCCAAGGGCATTAAAAAAAATAACGACAATAAAGAAATGGGAAGGGAAACAAAGATATCAGCAAATAAAAACTTTAGTTTAGTATTGAAACACCACAGGTTTGCGAGGCTAACATTGAACAAAATTAAGATTTTACTTTATGGTTTTTTAAATTATTATTTTAAACACAGTTAATACTAGTTTAGTTATTGTGGCATATGCAGAGATTTTTACTGCATATATACTAATATAATTATGTTTTGTTTTGTGGTAAATGGCGTTCGCGCAAAAGTTTTACTGATGCACATTTTCCAAAGTTGGCAAGTATGCTCATGCCTCATGCGGGACTCAAACCAGGACCCACTCAAACAAATGGTCAGATGCCATCGCTCAGACCACTACGCCAGGCGCGTGTTTCTAGTCCCGAATGAGGCATGGATGGTGCTCTTGTCGTATGGCACTGAAACTGCCCTTTCCCTGGAACCAGTGGCCCGAAATTAGGAATACGCGGCTGCTTACACTCTTCCGAGTTTCTGATGGCGGTCGTTAAACCCCAACACAAAGGGGGGGGGGGGTATATTTGGGAAGTTGAATTTCTTTGATGTTTAACGACCACCTTGAGCAATCCCTAATTTAAGGTCACTGGTTCCAGGTAGGGGAGAAAGCCAGTGCCGTAAGGCAAACACAACATTCATGCCTCACCGGAATTCGAACTCGGACGAATGGACAGAAGCCAACGCTTAGATCACTGAGCCACCGGTATGGCGGTAGTGAGTGGAAAGGGCAGTCCACACGTGTGCCATATTTTTTGGGATTTGAATTAGCGTTAGTTTGTATATAAATACACACGCAGACAAGGAGTCCCCCCCCCCTTCCTCCTCTTTGAAATGAAATGCATGGTACCTTATTGGCCGTACTGTGGAAGTTTCGGATTAGGGTAGACTGTCGAAGGCCGCAAAAAGTTTGTAATATTTTGAGAGTAAAAATTGGTACAATCCGTGGAGAGAACTACAAGAACGTTTGGCATATTGATGGGCTTAGCTTCCCAGGGAGTTATAATTTCTCCCCTCCCTTTCTTCTTCTCCTTCTTTGATTAGTTTTAAGAGCAAAGGCGATTTAAATAGGAAGTTGTTGGTGGTCTGAAAGAGGGGTCGTCGCTTAGAAATTGTGACTAGTTAGTTTCAGAGTACCGCGCCTCTTTCCGAGCTGCGAATGTAATCTGTGTGGTGGCATGGGTGTTAATCAGTTGCACTCAAGAAACTGCGAAAGGGGTCATTGCATTCAGTGCCTCTCCTGGTTCATGGACTAATTTCACTCAATAGACACAATACCAGAGCATCTCCTTCTGAGGGATTTCTCCACTCAGAGACTCTCTCAAAGTATTTTCCGCTGTTGAAAAATTGTGTTCATAGAACACTTTATATACACATGGCATTTCTTTATCCTTACAGAATTTGTGTCCTGACTGTATCAGTAGTTTTTTACCCTTTTCCGCTTTTATCCTTATTACCTCGCTGTTTGAAGAATGCTGCAGTGATACCACTGTTTTGCAGAGAGTCGGTGCAGCATTGTCCAGCAGAGAGCATCTTATGCCGTAAGATCCCGGCTCCACTCACCGGTTTTTCAGATTTCCCTACTAGTTTGTTTGTTTGGGGGTTTAACGACCGGTATTAGTGTAGCACGTATCCACCTCCGAGAAATTGTTACCCCTTCAGTGTAGCACGTATCCGCCTATAAAAAAAACTTATCCCCGTCATTAAAGCACGTATCTACCTGTGTAAATAAATGACATACTATACTTTATAGCCTTGAAAACTGGTTTTTTAAACCCGTAGACCTAATGTTTCATTTTTTTTATTACATCTGAACATTGAGCTGCTAGAGCCTGTGCCTGGCTCCCAGGCTATTAGAGCTATAGTCTGGTTCCGAGGCTATTACAGCAGTCTGTGCAACAGTGTTTTGACAAATTTCTTTAATGTGAAAGTTAATGTACGTAAGAGTATTTTATTTTCATTGTATTAAAAACCAAAATAAAAAAATAAAAAACAATTTAAAATTGAAAAATTTTAGAATTAAAAAAAAACAAAAAAGCAATTTCACCAAAAATACAAAATGTTATATAAGAAGTTCAAAAGTAGTTCTTTTCACAGATGGATGCGCTCTACGCTGACGGAATAGGTTTTTTTACAGGTGGATACGTGCTACATTGAAGGGAAAACAATTTCTCGCAGGTGGATACGTGATACACTAATACCTTAACGACCACCGTGAGGAACTCGATGGGCTATGAGTAGTCGCCAGTCCCAAATTTAGATCCACTGATTCCAGGGAAGAGAGAGAGCCGGTGCCGTAAGACAAACACAACACGCATGCCTCATCGGTATTCAACGGCCTATCTCGGACGAAGGTCAGAAGTTAGCACTTAGACCATTGCCCCACCGGGGCGACACTCTCTAAGTAAGCAAGGGCTGGGTGAGTGCAGTCGATCGCTATGGTTGCCTTCCTTTCTGAGTGCAACTGGCCCTTCACATAAGGATCAGAGATTCGGGTGAGTGCATCTGACCCGGTAACATAATACATACCGTGTATGTCTCTGTAGGATATTTCTGACTTGTTATTAGACCCGAAAATTTTTCGTGTGGTTCTAGGTGGCGTGGGCAATTTTTCTCCGTGTTCCCTCTTTCTGTACCAACGTAAAATGATAAACAAAATGAACTCCCTGTGTAATGCGTAAAGTACAGAGAAATATCGTTGTGAATTATGGCCCACTAACTCATTGTATGGCAAAGTCCATTTTATTTTCTATCGCTTCTGATGCTTTTAAAAATGTTTGCTTAACACTTTTTCTCCAAAAGTGTTTTTAAATTAAATGCGGGATTACACCATTGTACAATACAAATTTGGGAGATGTGAATCTGTTTATTGGTGTAAATATGACATGGATGTTAAGTCAGATAATATCCGAAAACTTGAAAATTGCGTCGTCCTGGAGAGGAAATCTAACCCGCGCTTCCCGGATCGCGCCCGAGTATGCTAATTACTACCTCACCCAAAACGACCAAGTTTCAATTTTCCGATTAATTTGAATATAATAATAAAACAGAAAAGTATACTCAAGAAACGCATATAGCGTATGAAATCCGTTTATTTCTTATGGTGTAATAATCACAGAGATTTGCCAAGCTTTCGCACTCCACATGGGAGGCTTTTTTAAGTCAATAGTAGACATAAAAATGCAGGGAATCGGGACACATAAGGAACAAAGATGATTTTTGAAAATCACATGGGCGACATCACGAGCATATTTCGTAAAATTTTTTAGCACGTAATTACACGGCGCGCGGCGACGTGTTCCCGTCTTTTAATAACGCACATGCCAAACCATTGGTAGTTCAGTAGAGATCGTGTCATTGCATGCTACTTTGCTGGAGAGGATTTCGACAGTTTCCCTGATGGCAGTCTCTTTAAAGTTCGTGTAAGAGGCAATTCGTCTAATATTATTCCAAACTGGAGTGGCCGATGAATGCATGACTTCTCTGTCGAGGGCTGTATTTTGCATGTCCTGGTTGACACTTCGCACGTGTTCTTTACATCTAGTGCCTTAAGGATCGCTTTGTCATTCCGATATATATCTTTTCCGTGTTGTCAAGATATACCAACGGTATAGCGTACACACCTGCCTTTTCTTTTTCACACTGTCTGTTCTTGCAGCTTGATACTATATGTGATAATGGGGTCGGGGAATTCATTGCTATTAATATTTTGTATTTACGTAACAAATTCTTTAACCAATATGCAAAGCCTGGGATATATGAAATGGATCCTGCGTACTTCATTGTCTTACTAGGTGACTTTGTTGTTGCTGACATTATACGATTTCTTACAGTTCTATGTATTCTGTTTATTTCATCCCTCTTATATCCAGCCTTTTGACTTTTGCTATAAATATTATCAATTTCCTTGTTATTTAGGTAGTCGGGTTGGCATACGTTATACGCTCTATAGAACCATGCTCTAAAAGCAGAAAGTTTGTACTCTTTTGGGCAGTGCGAATCAGGAGGGACAAGGTTCGGTACTGCGGTCGGTTTATAATAAACGTTAAAATCGAAGCTGGATGTTCTATTTCTTCTGAGCGCGGCGTCAAGATAATTCAATGTTCCATCCACTTCAAGCTCCATGGTGAACTTTTTCGTATTATGTAGACTGTTTATCTTATGCATGAAATCTTTTAATTCGTCTACTCCATGTTCCCATATGAAGAATATATCGTCAGCGTAGCGGATCCTCACTCGGGGTTTATTGATGCACTTTAGAAAGATGAAATCTTCTAGCGGTCTAAGTACTGCTTCAGCAAGTCGCGCGCCGTGTAATTACGTGCTAAAAAATTTCACGAAATATGCTCGTGATGTCCCACGTTATATTCAAAAATCATCTTGTTCCTTATGTGTTCCAATTCCCTGCATTTTTATGTTTACCATTGCCTTGAAAAAGCCTCGCAGTGGAGTGCGAAAGCTTGGCGAATCTCTGTAATTATTACACCATAAGAAATAAACGGATTAATAAGCTATATGCGTTTCTTGAGTATTCATATTGTAGTGTATTAAAAATAACGTTACAGAAAAGTATTTTTGTTTTATTATTCATTCTTGTGTTCATGCTTTGTTTAACTCAGCTAGAAACGTGTTTCTTTAAACAGCTTTGAGCAGTTCTGAATGTATCCTTTTGTTGCATGATCCCTAAGCCAGAGAGCGTTGAGATTTAATTGTATGTTTCTTCTTTTCTGTTTTTCTTTTAGTGTGGACTGCCCTGCATGCCATTTGAAGTGGTGCTTCAGTTGCCATGCGCCGTGGCACGGTCCCCTCACGTGCAAACAGTTCCGCAAAGGCGATCGCTTGCTTAGAAACTGGGCCAAAGAAAAAACCATGGACAGATCAACGCTCAAAAATGTCCTAAATGCAAGGTAAGTGACCAACAAAAATCATCGCACACGTGCCTGCCGGGAAGTACTACTCCTCATCAGAATTCAGTTGTTGTCGTCCGGCGATGTTTGTTAGTGCTGCGAAATTCTATATCCTCTAAATCTCTGTCTAGCGCGATTTTTTTTAAAGGAAATGCGTGCTTATTAAATAAGTGTCATTTTGTCTAACCATCCATAGATATCGGTAGATCGGATTTGAAAAATCTGTTTTGTATCGGAGAGCGTTCAACATGAGAATAACGAATAATGCCCAGAAGAATTTCCAGGATAAATAGTTTTCCTGCGACGTTAGGGAAAGCGTAATTTTTTAGTTTGGCAGAAGTCCTACACTTCTGAAAGTCATACCGGAAAAATTGTTTTTACATTCAATAACTATGTGCAATAGTGTCCATTTATTTTTTAGCTGTGCAACGATGCGCAGTTTTACCTTTAGCAGGCGTAAATCAATATTTCTGCGAGGTGATATAAATGTATATTGCATATATTTGCATTTTGCACCGTGTCTTCGCTCCTAAAAGGTCCAATTCGGAAAATTATTTTTGCATACGGTAGTTGTATAATCATGGGCGGATTCGGAAGCTTGCCTGGAGGAGGGGGGGGGTGCTCTATTCCAAAAATAAATAGATTGAACTTTGCGGAAAGAACACACACACACAGCTAACAGAGCTACCCCTTACTGGAATTACACGGCTTTTTAAGGATTTTTTCCATCAAAATGCTAAATTTTTAAATCATAAAGTGGAAAAGACCAATGAAAAATCAGCACTGTTTTTCTGTCATTCGATTGCTTGCTTGCAAGGAAACGGGCTCCGTGCTTTTTAAATATGAAGTTCGGATATAATCTTTCAAAATAAATTGGAACCGTAATACGGAAAATTCTAGCAGCTTGAATCATCGAATCATTCTAATAAGACCGGTAATCACTCTTTGAAATATTCAGTATATTGTTAATGCACGATTCCTTCTTCTTTTGAAACAAACTCCATGTCCTTCACACTTCATCGGGTCATTCCTCCACCATTCCTAGTCTCACGAGTGATTTTTTCTGGGAAGTTTGTGGAAATATTACATTATACAAAGCACACCCATTGCTTTTCATGATCTGTGAAAATCTCCTTTTCCTTCCGCTCTCAACCTCCTTTGTTTCTGAAACCAGTTTTTTTTTTATTCATCCTCTCTCTCTCTCTCTCTCTCTCTCTCTCTCTCTCTCTCTCTCTCTCTCTCTCTCTCTCTCTCGCTCTCTCTCTCTCGCTCTCTCTCTCTCTCTCTCTCTCTCTCTCTCTCTGAAGCTAGGACAGAACATTAAATCTCCAAACTCACGGCAAATTTTTATCGTTATAAAATTCTTTACGAAAATCTGTGCATTTATTACTATAATTTTACAAAAATAAATGCATTACTTATTTACGATCTTGACCATTTTAAAACGAAAAGTCTGTTTTAGGGGTGTGATGCCCCCTCCCGTCCCGCTGGATCTTCTAATGGTTGTAATTACGAACAAAATTTTTCCTTCCTTTGTGAACCTTTCCGGATCAAAATGTGCCTAACTTTAGATTTATGATTCAATAACATCATCGTTTGTAATTGTAGGACTGGAAAAATAATTCCTTCAACATCGGCTAACTTAACCATTATTTTTATTTTATTTATTTTGCACTATTTTGTTTGCTTTATTTTGGGGTTCTATTTTTATTTTATTTTATTTTACTTTGGGGTTTAACGACTATAATGAGCAGTTCTATTGACTATAAGCAATCTTGCATCCCTAATCTGGCGCAACTGCATGGTTCCGAAGAGTAAGAGGGCCAATGTCGTAGGACAATCATATCACCCATGCCTCATCTAGAAATCAAACTCGGACCCATCTCGGACAAATGGTCATAAATGATGTTAGATCACTGATCCTATTTCTAAAGATCCGTAAAAAAAAGGTTACGCTCATTTCTATTTTTGTAGTGGTAATTGAGAAAGTACAGGAACGCGGCGTTTACATCTCCAATTGACCTTTTCCTTGTTACCCCTGCCCATTTCGCCTCTCCCCTTTTTACTTTCTTATATTTATAGTATAAGAAAATATAGTGATCGGTTGAAATCAGTATTCTGTATAGGATTTAGGAGAACGCGTGCCAGTTAGGGGAAAAAAAATTTACCTGAACGCCGTTCCGGCACCACTGCTCATTCCGCACTTCGGCGGTCGCTTCTTGATGTCAGTGGCCTAATCACCATAGCAACAGTACTAAATCGCCACGTTGCTCACTGCTCCATAGCAACGAGTACGAATTATTATTCCTAAATCAGTGAGAACATTGTTCATAATTTCTAACAGAATTTCTAATATAATACATAGATACTCTGTTGTTTTAATTGAAATTAAAACAAATACCTTGTGACTATATTAATAATCAAAAGTTTAATCCATTTCTTTGGATGCCTTTTATCTTATAAATATGTACGGTAGGCATTTTTAAAAAGTATCTTGGTTTATTCTTAAAATATTCACAAAGCTGTTAATTTCTTCTGTGTATAATGTAAATGTGCTTCTGCGTAAACTTGGATTGCAATTTTGAAGTTTACTTCCTATTTGAATGAAAAATAGTTGAAAAGACTTCCTCTTCAGTAGCTTCAGTTGGGATCCATGATTCGCCGCTTAGGATGGTGACGTCACTGATTCTTCGCTTGCGACGGAGGAACGTTCATCAAACCTTGTACTTAACATTGCTACTAAATTATTTTTGCGTTAGAAATTGTGTTGGAGCTTCTAATGGTCCGATTTTCTTTTTTCCGTTGGATTGCTGTGTAGGCATGATCACAACTTTCCAAACGGTTTCTAGCTTTTTTACTAGTATTATGTATTGGTATTCTATTAGTATTCTGTTTTTTCGCTTGGTATCGTGAAATTTGATTTTTCATTCGACTATTTATTTAACTCATCTTCTTTAGATCATATTGGAAAAATTATTTTTACACTGGCTAGTTTCTAATTGCATTCAACGATACTGGCATGACTTTTGATTTTCTAGATCTGTTGTTTTTCCCGTTAGGTGGCGAAGCAACATATTTACATTCGTCACGACACCTGTTCATCTAGAGTCACACTTCTTTAAATTCCTTTGTGCTTTCAATTGTATTACCGTACCAAGATTTTTCATTCATTTTCCAGCTGTGATGATGCAAAATTTTCTCGCAAGGCTGCGTTAAATGAGGTTTTATTGTTAGAAAAGTACTAATCGTACATCCTAAAAACAACAAAAGGAAACAAAATTATCTTTTAGTAAATTGGGTTCGAGTTTTTTTTTTGTCAAAAATGCACTGGAGAATTCAGTAAAGTCCTTGATTTTAATTGTTTTCCACATATTTCTCCGCTTACCTCGCTTTCCCCGTGTCCTTTCTGCCTTGTATTGTTTTCTTACCACTGTCTCCTTGTTGTCTACCTCCTCTGAATGATAAGGAAATGTGTCTCTGTTTATCCTTGTGTTTATGTATGTTTGATTTTCTCTCACGTATTTTATATATCCTTTCTGTTTTTGTCGCTTGTCCTCTACACATTTCTTTTGTTGCTATCCTTCGTTTTAATCACCTGCGTTTGTTTGCAGCTATAACGAGTGTAATGATCACGCAGTTTCTTCCAAAAATACCCTGTGATGAAAGAATATCGTTTGACCTCCTACCTGTTGGTCATCGCAGGCGCAATATTGTCATTTGATTAGAAGGCCTATGTTGGAGTTCCTCGTGGGGGTAGTGTTTGCTGAGAAGTTTCTGCTTCTCTTTTAGATTCGTAATCGGAAGAAAGTAACCGGAGAGAAGTCGTAAAAATAAAAAGAGGGCTCAGACTAGTTTGAAAAGAAGTACCAGTAAATAAATATCTCACACTTACTCCAGCTTTATAAACACATATTTCCATTTGATTGATCTGATGTCTGTCGTATATATACCACTTACGTAATGTGATCCGCGTAGTGTGATTATTTTCACCCCACCGTCCCCCGGCTGATAGAGTGGAAAATTATTTTGTCGAAGTTTGAAACAAAAAGTCACAATACGCGATCTACATATACTTCTTAATCATGTGCCGTATAATTTTAACATATAATAATAAAAAGGGAGTAGTTCTATTAAATAAATTTAGAAAAATCTAACAAGGAAAACAATTTCACTGCTTCTTCTAATCATTTAACTTTTTTGTACTGTAACATTAGTAGTAACTGGATAAGAATAAACGCACAAAAGTCGACCGCCTTAATTGTTACAGCACCTGACTACTTTTCCCGGTAAATTTAGGGGGGGGGGTATCCCCACCTTGAAAAAATTCTGTGTGCCAGGGCGCACGGGTTCCTCTCCCTTGGGAAATTTCTGGGTGCGCTACTATGCCTAAGGAGCTTTGTTGGGAATTAGGACCACCCAACCACTTACCTAGAGGAACTTTCTAGGGCACATCACAACAATCACACATAT
Source organism: Macrothele yani (assembly GCA_039090855.1). Classification (NCBI taxonomy): domain Eukaryota; kingdom Metazoa; phylum Arthropoda; class Arachnida; order Araneae; family Macrothelidae; genus Macrothele; species Macrothele yani. The sequence goes on along the minus strand of CM076997.1, from coordinate 58,279,666 downwards.
GTCAAATAAAAAAATAATAAAAATAAAAATCTTGGCTGAAATTATTGACCGGGCCCTAGTGCCCCGAGCGGTTCCGCCGCCGCTGTTTTTAACTACAACGCAAAAGCATTAATACAATATACACAGATGATGTATGATGAATATTTAAAAAAATGAGTATATATTACTGGTGAGATGAAGGGGTGGGGTAAGAGAAAAAAGTCTTTGAAATTTACAGACATGATCATGATGATGTTACATATTTAGTCTATCTGGTACTTGTGTTTCAGGACCAATGGAACACTTGACTTTGATCAATGTTAGTCCAATGCAGAGAGAGGTTCTGAATAATGAAAAAGAAAATTCACTGTAAAAGAAAGTTCAGAAAAAGCATAGTAATTGAAGAGGAGATTTTGTTCGGGATTTGAGTTTTCAGTTTTGCTTCGGTGGCAAATATTTATTGTCGCCCGCTTTTTTACGCTTTCCAACCATAGGTTGAAGAAGCGAGCGTATATGCTCCAGCTTTTTCCGTCTGTCTGTCGGCACGATAACTCACGTAAAAATGGTTCGATTTCGATGAAATTTTAGTATGTGGTAGGGGACCCCCTGGGGACGAACCCTGTTGAAAATGGGACAAATGGGTTTAAAGGTCACGACATAGGAGCGCGATTCATTCCATTGTCCTTATGCCTCATAACTTGCGTAAATATGGTTCGATTTCAATCAAATTGTAGTATGTGGTAGGAGACCGCCTGGGGACGAACACTATTGAAAATGGGTGAAGTGGGGTCAAAGGTCAGGACATAGGAGCGAGATGCATTCCATTGCCCTTATGCGTCATAACGTGCGTAAAAATGGTTCGATATCGATGAAATTTTAGTATGTGGTAGGGGACCACCTGGAGAGGAACCCTATTGAAAATGGGACAAATGGGGTCAAAGGTCAGGACATAGGATCGGGATCCATTCCATCGCCCTTATCCCATGCTATTAAGGTGGACGTCAAGAAATTTTGCTTCCTATATTTCCAATGGAAAAACTTTTCTACACCTTTCCTTCAGAATTAATGTGTTCCCAAGGATGGAAATTTGAACATCGATTAAAATAACTTCATATTGTAACTTGGAATACTTAACATTTTCTAAAACATAACCATAATTATATTAAAAAACAATAACGTTTCCTTTGCTGGTGTTGAAACCAGAAAAAAGATGGCGCGACCTGTACTTTGATGACGTCAGTAGACAAATAAATGTTGGATTGCATAATTATGGTTATGTTTTAGAAAATATAAAGTATTCCAAGTTATAAAATGAAGCTATTTTAATCGATGTTAAAATTTTCAATCTTTGGGAACGCATTAATTGTGAAAAAAATGTGTACAGAAGTTTTTCCATTGGAAGTATAGGAAGCAAAATTACTTGACGTCCACCTTAAAGGACCAATTCTTGTATCTATGAAAATTTTATTTTAAAGACGGCTCTAAGGATTTTGATGAAAGTCGTTAACCTACCGTTTTCTGGTAATAGAAATCGATTTAGCTTGATCTCGACTTTAGGAGAATTCGTTTAGTGGGTTAAATAACCACCCCGAATTATAACGTTTTTAGTGTCATGGTATCGTTCCGTTAATGTTACCAATGCTTAGAAATCTTATGACGTCACAATCTCGCGTTTGAGAATGTTGGCGCGCGGTCACGCCATCTGTCTCATTACGTCACGCGTTGTGTGTGGATCCTATTAAAGTTTGAGGACGTCACACTCTTGCGAGCAGATACTCGCGATTCCCATCTGCCTCATTACGTCACGCGTTGTGTGCGTATGCCCGTCCGCACGATAACTCGTGTAAAAATTGTTCGATTTCGATGAAATTTTAGTATGTGGTAGGGGCCCACCTGGGAAGGAACCCTATTGAAAGTGAACGAAATGGGTCAAAGGTCAGGACACAGGAGCGGGATCCATTCCAATGCTCTTATGCGTCATAACTAACGTAAAAAAGGTTCGATTTCGATGAAATTTTAGTATGTGGTAGGGAACCACCTGGCGACAAACCCTATTGAAAATGGGCGAAATGTGCTCTCAAAGTTCAGGACATAGGAGCGGAATCACTTCCATCGCCATTATGCTTCATAACTTACGTAAAAATTCTTCGATTTGGATGAAATGTTAGTATGTTGTAGGGGGCCTGCCTTGGAACGAATCCTATTGAAAATGGGAGAAATGGGGTCAAAGGTTAGGACACAGCAGCGGGATCTATTCCATAGCCCTTATGCATCATAACTTACGTAAAAATGCTTCTATTGCGACAAAACTTTATCATGTTATTTCGGAGGTATACTGAACCGGTTCTGTTGAATATCATCGAAGTGGGATCAAAGGTCAGGCCACAGGAGCGAGATTTATTCCACAGCCATTTTCCTCATTACTTGAGTAATGATTTCTGGTATGTTGGAAAGCGTATTATAATCAATGCATTGCATGATTTTACTAACTTGTCTTACGTAGGCCGAGCGGGTCTGGTACGATTCGTCCAACGACGATTGGTCCAATGCCGATTCGTCCAACGACGATTGGTCCAATGCCGATTCGTCCAATGCCGATTCGTCCAATGGACAATTGGTCCAAAGGTACGATTCGTCCAATGGTACGATTGGTCCAATGCCGATTCGTCCAACGGGACGATTGGTCCAATGCCTATTCGTCCAATGGACGATTGGTCCAATTCCGTCTTATCTGTCCGAAGTGCTACTCGTGCTATAAAAGTCTCATCTGTTCTGATTCTATCTCCGATGTTATACGAAAGTACTGGTAGTCCAAAGAATGTAAAATAATGTTACATTTCATGCGTAATATTGTGGTTAGAGATTTCTTTCTTTCTTTCTTTCTTTTTTTTTTTTTTTTGAAATCGCCTTTTCTTGTTATACTGTCCTTGCTGCCGTATGAAGTTACTGATGTACGAGCCGTTCTATCAACTTCAATTTTTCTCTTTTGCATGAAATAATATAAAGTACTAGTGTTCCGTTTCTGTTTGTAGAATGCAGTGGGGTTTTCCGCCAACTACCCAATGGGAACAACTGGTCGGGGTTTGGACAGAGGCCTTTTCAACAGTTTTTACTCCAGCAATGTCATATTCATAACGTTTACATATTAAATCAAGTTAATAACATTGCGCGTTTATTTAAACACGAAATATTAATTCATAGGCCCTAGGCCTATGCCTTTTTAGGACTTTTTATTCTACCGATGTCATATTTATAACGTTTACATAATAAATCAAGTTAATAATATTGCGCTTTCACTTAAGCACGAAATATTAATTCATAGGCCCGCGGCCTAGGTGCCTAGCAAAGACCTCAGAAATGATACGATGAGTGCCTTTTATAAAGTTTTAGAAAATGTTTACAAATACCAAATATCTAGGTTGTAACTTAAAATATTCTAAAATGGCCCGCGGCCTAGGTGCCTTGCAAAGACCTCAGAAATGATACGATTAATGCCTTTTATAAAGTTTTATAAAATGTTAACAAATATCTAGGTTGTAACTTAAAAATCTTTTAAAAAGGCCTGCGACCTAGGTGCCTGGTAGATAGCTGAGAAATGATTAGTTGAGTGCCTTTTATAAGGGTTTATAAAATGTTTACAAATACCAAATATCTAGGTTGTGACTTAAAATCTTTAAAAGAGGCCCGAGGCCTAGGTGCCTCGTAGAGACCTGAGGAATGATACGATGAGTGCCTTTTGTTAGGTTTTATAAAATGTTTACAAATACCAAATACCTAGGTTGTAACTAAAAATCTTCTAAAAAGGCCCGGGGCCTAGGTGCCTCGTAAAGACCTAAGAAATGATAGGATGAGTGCCTTTTATTAGGTTTTATAACATATTTACAAATACCAAATATCTAGGTTGTAAATTAAAATCTTCAAAAAAGGCCCGGGACCTAGGTGCCTCGTAAAGACCTGAGAAATGATAGGATGAGTGACTTTTATTAGGTTTTATAACATATTTACAAATACCAAATATCTAGGTTGTAAATTAAAATCTTCAAAAAATGCCCGCGGCCTAGGTGCTTTGCAAACAGCTGAGAAATGCTCCATTGAGGGCCTTTCACCAGGTTTATGTAAAATGTTTACAATTACTAAATATACGGAAATTATCTTTCAAAAGAATATAAAGAGGAGAATAATTTAAATTATTATTCCTTTCTGGAAAATAAAAAAGTTTACCGTTGGTAAGATGATAGCATTGGACGAATCGGCGTTGGACCAATCGTACCATTGGACGAATCGGCATTGGACCAATCGTACCATTGGACGAATCGGACATTGGACCAATCGTCCCTTTGGACGAATCGGCATTGGACCAATCGTCGTTGGACGAAACGTCCGGGACCGAGGCCAAGCAGACGTGACCTTACCATTTCTCATTGTATAAATCGTTTTCGTCTGTGTCATCTAGCACGCTTTAACTTTGTTTAATTGCAACATATGTCCTTTCCATAAATTTGACCCTGTTCATTGGGGTGAGTGGCATTTAATCGTTTTTGTGTCCCTCCCCTTTTTAGCACGTCTTTTGTTCCAAAAGAAGGGGGTGGGTGCAGAAAAGTAAGTGCTTATAGTAATCACTTTGTCCATCAGTCTGTGGATAATCTCTGCAACTATTATTCTGATTTAAAAAACTTTTTGCATTAGGAAGCCCGAAATGAGAGAACGATGATCCTTGCTTTTCATCATTGCCCGATGCATAGCTTCGCCGCTAGAGAACATAAATGCTGATTTTATGAAATTAGAAATACATTTTGTTCCATATATTTGCCTATCGATATCCGATTTAAAATATTCTTTCTTTCCTTTGGTCCCAATTATTACGAAGACTGTTTTGGGTAGCGTTTCTTTTTCTAGCAACGCGCAGATTTTCCGTCAGGAGGCGTAAAGGTAAATGGCGATTTTTCTGAATCTGTGCTTCTAAAAGTCCTATTTGAGAAATCCTTTTTGCGTCGTATTGAGTTTCTGGTGTTAAACATTCTGCTACAGTTCTTTATTTTAGTGAAAAACTGTTTTGCCGCTAGAGGCGTAAGCGTATATGATTCCAATGTATTTGCAGTAATATCTGCGCTTCTAAAATTTCGACTGAAAGAGTTACTTTTCGGTCAAATACCGCACATCACGAAAAATGTTTTGTGCATATTTTTCGCTGAAAACAATGAACAGTTTTTCCGCCAATCGGTGTATATAAATTTTTCTCGATATCTCTGCTTCTGAGTCTGATTTGATTTTCTTTTTCTTTGTCGGACAACGTAGCTATGAAAAGTGTTTTGCATGTAATTTCAAATTTTTCTAACTTGCATGCAAGTTTGCCACTAGAGAGCATAAGCCACATTTTCGTTTACAGCAATATATGTATATCAAATACGTGGAGATAATGTAAATGGACGATGTGATCGCTCTGTCCACGTTATTTTATAAACAACGCATAGCAACTGAAAAATTGTGTTCCGACACCGCTGGATTTCTGTAGTCAGATGCTGACTGATAAACCACACATGGCGCTGAGAATTGTTGGCGCCGTAGCTTAAAGCGAACGCACTCGGCTAGTTGTTGATAGATCTGAGATTCGATCCCAGCGGTGTCGGAAGAAAAAATTTCAGTTGCTATGCGTTGTTTATAAAATAATGTGGACAGAGCGATGACATTGTCCGTTTCATTTTTTTTTTTTTTTTTTTTGGTATCTCTCCAGGAGAAGATGGAATTACTGTAGACATCATACAAGAAGCAAGTGGAGAAATCGAAACAGTACTCGCCCAAATTTTCACTCGATGCCTTAATGAAGGAAAGATTCCTGAGGACTGGAACACCGCTACAATGATCCTGCTACATAAGAAAGGTGACATTGAGGATCTCGGAAACTACAGACCTATCAGCCTCCTATCAGTAGTTTATAAAATCTTCACTAAAGTTCTTTCACACCGCTTGAAGGTAACACTGGACATGGCTCAACCGAGAGAACAAGCTGGATTCAGGAGTGGCTACAGCACAATAGATCATATCCATGTGCTGAGAGAACTAATTGAAAGAGCGAGGGAATATGAACTTCCATTGTGCATGGCTTTTATCGATTATGAAAAAGCCTTTGATTCGGTGAAACCATCAGCAGTTACAATGGCTCTGAAAACCTGCGGTATTGAAGATGCATACATTAATATTATTAATAACATCTATGAAAATGCAAGTGCAAAGATTAGGCTGTTTGAAAATACAACACACATAAAAATTGGAAAGGGAGTGAGACAAGGTGACACCATATCTCCGAAGCTCTTTAATGCCACATTGGAGGGTGTTTTTCAGTCACTGAGCTGGGAAAACAAGGGTATAAAGATTAATGGAGATTATCTAACCCACCTTCGTTTTGCTGATGACGTAGTCATTTTTGCAACTAGCCCATCAGAGCTGCAGAGTATGATCCAGGAACTTGCTGACAAGAGTAAAGAAGTGGGATTAAAAATGAACTTTAAGAAGACAAAAGTGATGTTCAATGCTTTTACAAGAAATGAAGATTTATCGATTGATGGAGAAAAGCTGGAGATAACAGACACATACGTTTATCTTGGACAGCAGATATCAAGTGAGGGTCACATTGATGAAGAAATTAATCGGCGTACAAAACTTGCCTGGAGAGCTTTTGGAAGAAACAGCATAATTTTCAAGAGCAATATGCCATTATGTCTTAAAAGAAAAGTGTTTGATCAATGCATCCTTCCAGTGCTTACGTATGGTGCAGAGACGTGGACCTTAACTAAAAGAGACATACAAAGGCTGCAGACAACTCAAAGAAGCATGGAGAGGTGCATACTTGGTGTAACCAGGAGAGATAAGAAGAGGAACTCGTGGATCCGAAAAATGACAAGAGTGGAAGACATCATGATCAGAGTTAAATCCCTGAAATGGCAATGGGCTGGACATACTGCCAGAAGGACAGATCATCGATGGACAGCCGAAATTTTAGATTGGATTCCAAGGGACAGGAAAAGACCCAGAAGAAGACCACATGGGAGATGGGTGGATGAAATTCGAAAGTATGCAGGGGTGACATGGAGGAGACTGGCACAAGACAGACCGTTGTGGAGGAAACTTGGGGAGACCTTCGTCCAGCAGTGGATTGATAATGGTTGACAATGATGATGATGATGATCTCTGCAGTCTGATTTAAAAAAATTCTTTCGCAAGCCGATACCATTCACGTTGTGGAACATTTTGCATGTACTTGTGGTTGTTTATTGTTCACTGCTCTGACGCTACGTGGTGTTAGTGCGTATTTTTATGTGCAACTGTATCTCCTCTTCTAAGAATCCTATTAAATAATTTCTTCGTTTAATGTATGTCATTCGTTGCCGTGAATACTGGAAGCATTTTCCTCTTTAAATAATGCACAGTTTTCCGCTAGTGGGCGTAAATGTCAGATCTTTTTTCTCGCTATCTCTGCTCCGAGAAGATGTATTTGAAGGGGGGGGGATCCTTAGTATAGCTTTTGCCATCAAGAATCCCTTTCGCATATTTTCTACTTTTCCATTATTTAAAATCAAAGGCGATGTCAGCGTACATTTCTATGTGAAAGACTATTCGATTCAAAAATTTCTAAAAAAATCCATTTTTGATAGGGTACTGTTCATTATGAAGAATATTTTGCTCCCTTTTTTTTAACTAACTCACAGTTTTCCCGCTAGGACGCACAAAGTTATATCACGTTATACTCTGTATCTCTTTTTCGAACTATCCAATTTGAAAACCTCTTTTGCCTCTGATGATATTTTCTGCTATGAGAAACTTTTTTTGCGCAATTTGTTAATTTTCGTAAGTCTTTTCTGTATGTAGTTATTTGTGGATGTTTTATCGATTACGTTTTTATTATTTTTATCGAAATACGTTTTTATTTATTTTTTATTTTCGGTTCCATTCAATATGAATAACCCCGCTCACATTGTGTATTTTACATTATGCGAGTTTTTCTCTAGGTAGTGTAAGCGGGGTTATTTTTCAGATAAATTTTTAGGTTTTATAAAAATGTGCTTTGAAAAATATTTCGTCTCTGAAAGGATTAAAAATACGTGCTTACTACAGCCAAATATTCAGCGTCATCTTGTTGTTTGTATGAAATTAAGGCCTCACCTCAGTGACGAAAGAACAGACATCTCCAAACGAACACTGCATGTGTGGAGTTATCCTTGTAATTACCTACTCGTAGAAAAATGTATAATAATAATGTTGTGACTGATATGGCTTAATAATATAAGTCACTTGATGAAGAATGAACGTCTCTACCAAAAGAAATTTGCGTTTTTGTTTTTCGTACCTAAATCAGCAGTGCAAGAGTTTCAAAATTTTGAACTGGCTCAAGAGTTGCTTCAAGAGGGAGGGAGGGGGGGGGGTTGGACTCGGCCCTACCTGCGCGTTTATCTGGTTTCGTACCCATTATCTATTTTGTAGAAACATGAATCCCAAATCAGAAAGTATAAGACGCCTTCGAGCCGTAAATGTTCACGAGGGATCGTTAAACACACACTCAAACACGCATACGCGCTTGATCGAGTGAAAAGCCGGGTTTCTGGGCTAAATTCTGCTATTATACCATAAAACTGTTAAACATATACAAATGCATGATTGTAGGTTCTTTATAATTGATATTAAAGGTAACTGTAAGAAATCACGTTGGTTTTTTTATGCCCTTCTTGAGCAAATACAGATAACTGTTGTGATTTTTTAAGATTTTGCTCTGTACCCTGCAAAGATGCTTCTCCTCCTCTTGCAATCGATAGAACTTTACGTCTGCAAATCTTTGTGTGTGCCGATTCCCTCCCCCCTTTTTTAAAGTGTTGCGATGCCAATGAGCACTAAGGCTAGAATGAGTCTTCTGCCCCTAATTTAGAGTCATGTTTTCAGAGAAACGGGAGAGCTCACAGCGGAAGAATAAATACAACATCCATGTCTTATCTATCATTTGGATGGAGTCAGAATGCTGTATCCCTCTTCAAAAATTAACTTTTCCATGCACACGTAGCTCCCTGGGGGAAATTATGTCTGTTTAACTTCTTTTCTCCCAAAAAGAAACATGGAGGAAAGAGTGCTGCTTAAGTAAATGGTTATCTCCTCAAAATGCCAGGCAGCATCGCTGGTGCCATCATTAAAGGGAGTTCGAGGGGTGCGACGTATAGGACGCGCAAGACGGACTGTCACGCAAGGACTTGCAAAGACGGACTGTCACGCAAGGACTTGCAAAGACGGACTGTCACGCAAGGACTTGCAAAGACGGACTGTCACGCAAGGACTCGCAAAGACGGACTGACCTACGGAGAAGTGCAGGTCACTTGGGGGTTGGTGTTCGAAATGTGATCCAAAGAACACTGCAACGGTGAAATGAAGAGTTCTCCCGCAAAGTTTCTATCGAATATTGGCCTTTGTTTGTAATCTATGTTTCTCTGGACGTAAAAATGAATATCACTGTTTTTGCTGTTAGATTTTTGCGTTTATCGTATGCTTTATCTCACGCATATAATTTGTTACATGTATCACGTTTACTACTAGGTATTACTTTTTCTTTCCTCTTTTTTTTTTTTTCATTCTTCTTTTGTACACAAAATGTGTGTGTTGGCATTCTTTAGAATACTTTACCCCCCCCCCTCCCAGAATTTCCTTCCAATTGAATTTTCACTTCTTTTTATTTTTCTCCCAGGCTCATTTCCGACGAACATTCTAATGCCAGCGCCTCATACCTCCCTCGGTTATCGGGGTTGCGATAAATGTTCTTTTTTTGTTTTTAATTTGTTACTTTTCTAGATTCTATTCGTATTTGGTGCTCTTTGATTCGCTCCGGTACTGATTCATAACATACACCGAAGAGCCAAAGCATTTATGACCAGCGCGTCTCTGTATTCGTATATCGAAGCAACTGCAGGTAAACGTATGAAACGGTATAAATAACGCCTGATACTGAGCTCTGTTAATCAATGCTATTCTTGTTCTTCAGATGGAAAATGAGGCGGACTTAATCGAGTTTGACAAAGGCCAAATTGTAGCGGCCTGACGACTGGGTCGGAGCATTTCCGAGACGGCAAGGCTTGGGTGCTCACGGTTAGTCGTCTTAGAACCTTCAAGATGCGGTTCAAGGTGGGAAAACCCCCATGAGCCACCGGCAAAGTATGGGCTGGCCACAACTCATCGATGCTGGAAGTGAGCGAAGGCTATTCCATATGGTACGAGCCAACAGAAGGGATACTGTTGCGGAATTCGCCGGTAATTTGAATGCTAGTGACGGGAGTAATGTGTTACAACATTCCGTACATCGAACCCTGCTGAAAATGGAGCTGCGCAGCTGAGGATCGCTCTGAATGCCCATTCTAACTTCAGTTCACCGTCGAAAGCGCCTACAGTGGGCACGCGAGCATCAAAATTGGACCTTGAATGATTGGAAAAAGGTCGTCCAGTCCAATAAATCTCGTTTCCTGATGCACCATATGGACGTGCATGTGCGTGTTCGTTGTTTACCTGAGGAAGTTTTGGCACCAAGATGTACCGTGGTACAAAAACAAGCCAAGTGGAGGAAATATAATGCTTTGCGCAATGTTCTGCTACGAAACCCTGTGTCCCGTCATTCGTATTCAGGTACAGGAAACTATATGACGTCTACCACCTACCTAAACATCATTGCAGACCCGGTACATCCTTTCATAGCATTTGTATTACCCTCTAGTAGTGCCTTCGTTCAGCAGGATAATACCCCATGCCCCACTGCCTGGATTGTTAGAGAATGGCTCGCGGAACATGAATAAAACTTCCAGGTATTGCCATGGCCTCCAAATTACCCAGACATCAATTCAATCGAGCATTTGTGATTTGTGTTGGAATAGCAAATCCTTTCTGCGGCTGCTTAACCACGTAACTTGCAAAAGTTAAAAGATCTACTTGTGACGTGTTGATGCCAGATACAATCAGACACCTTTAGAAATCTTGTAGCCTCTGTGCCTCGCCGGGTAAGAGCTGTTTTGGCAGCATAGAGAACCAACATTAAATTAGGCAAGTGGTTATAATGCTTTGGCTCTTCGGTGTATATTCCTTTATCACTGCCTGACCTTCTTTAAAGTTTATATTCTTGACGTATTATATAAATTAAATTAAATCTCTCAGCATCTATTCAGCATAGAAGTAGAACCAAGTTTTTCTTTGTTTAGGTGCTTACCGATACGCAAGTCACTTCCCGAAATCGCTTTCTCGATCGTTTGTGTTGTTTTCAAAGGGACGCAAATTATACAGGGTGTTCGAAAAGTCTTTCCCTGATTACAAACGTCATTCATATCCGCTGTATGTACGTTACAGATGTGAAACTGGTGCCAAAATGTTGGAAACCTTACCAAGTTTTTTGTTGCAGGTTTCCGCAACGTGGCTGTAGTGTAGCAGTGTCAGTGTCCAGGAAACCGGAAATGTTCACAAATCATGAACAGAACTTTTTGGCATCTGTAATTCACGTGAGGCCCTACGCACTGATTTCTTGGGACTTCGCACGAAAGACTGTCTCACTGCTTCCACCCTTTCAGCTGAGGTTGATGGTCGGCCAGTTCTCGGTAAGTCAGCAACAGATCCTGTGGTCTTCAACTTGTCGTACCAAGACTTAATGCTCTTGACATCGGGCGGCTTCTTTCCATACGTTGTTTGAAAGTTCCTCTACACTGTTATTTGTGACCGGGTGTCGTGATGCCAGAGGACACACTGAGCTTTTTCCTTACTTGTGAACATTTCCGTTTTCCTGGACACTGACACTGCTACACTACAGCCACGTTGCGGAAACCTGCAACAAAAAAACTTGGTTAGTTTTCCAACATTTTGGCACCAGTTTCACATCTGTAACGTACATACAGCGGATATGAATGACGTTTGTAATCAGAGAAAGACTTTTCGGACACCCTGCATAGTTTGCGTCCCTTTGAAAACAACACAAACGATCGAGAAAGCGATTTCGGGAAGTGACTTGCGTATCGGTAAGCACCTAAACAAAGAAAAACTTGTTCTACTTCTATGCTGAATAGATGCTGAGAGATTTAATTTAATTTATATAATACGTCAAGAATATAAACTTTAAAGAAGGTCAGGCAGTGATAAAGGAATATACACCGAAGAGCCAAAGCATTATAACCACTTGCCTAATTTAATGTTGGTCCTCCATGCTGCCAAAACAGCTCTTACCCGGCGAGGCACAGAGGTTACAAGATTTCTAAAGGTGTCTGATTGTATCTGGTATCAACACGTCACAAGTAGATATTTTAACTTTTGCAAGTTACGTGGTTAAGCAGCCGCAGAAAGGATTTGCTATTCCAACACAAATCACAAATGCTCGATTCGGACACCCTGTATATATCTTGCCACCGGGCGCCAGTGACTTGCGCTGCTCCACAGTTCTCTCTCCCCAGAAAACGTGCGAACTTTCAAGCGAGATATTGTGACTAGTTTCAAGCATGTTGGATGATATAATTAGGAAAAGCATGATAACCAGTGTTGATTATGGTACACGATAAGTATCAGCTTATTAGTGACTAAGAGTGCATGAAACATTACGAGATTGAATTCCTCAAGTGTCCAGTGAGTCCATTTTTCCCTGAATTTCCACCAGCACTTATGCGAGAATAATTCCTTTTGAATCACTTTCTGTCAGCCCCCTTGACTCCGCGTCGTAGAATAACAATCGTTCTAAAGTGTGCGTGATTCGAATCTATCACAGTTTATCATAATTAATCTTTGAGGCTCTGTGTGATCACGTTTTCTCATGTTGAGTACGGTTCTCTGTTCGGAGACTTGATTAACGAAATTAAGCACCATCTTGAGAAGCAAAACTAGCATGAACAAGGACCTCTGTTTCCTGGGATCTTGAGTTACTCAACGGGATTTTAATGAAAACGTTGCGTTAGTTACACAAACATTCTCTTAATGAAGCAGAATCAGATCATTTCGTCCGCAAATGTCATCCAGGCTCCGTTGCTAAAAATATTTGCTGCATAAACCCCCAGAACTCTTGTAAATGCGTCTTTTATTTTTTTTTATTGTTTTTATGAATAATCCATTGAATTTAAAAATGCAATGGAAATGCGTGAGCTTTTTTTTTTTTTTTTTTTTTTTGAGACTGAAATCTTCGTTTTTCAGGGCCATTATCTCAAAGTTATGAAAACGATAGCTACTTTACAACAGTTGGGTCGGATCTATTACTGCACGAGATTGGTCAAACAATTGCTGCACACTTGCAGGTAGAAATACAGCCAGCTCGATCGGCTACTGACTTTGAATTGTTCCATTAAGACAAGGGTGGTCCAGCTTTGAGGAACTAAGATCTGCCTTAAGCTATCATTTCCTACTGTGGTTTACTATGGTTTATCGCAGTGATAAACGCATATTTAAATAGGAATAAACCTATATCACAAGTAAATGGACGATGTAATCACTCTTTCCACGATATTTTTTAAACAACGCATAGCGACTGAAAAATTGTATTTCGGCACTGCTGGGATCGAACCCCAGAACTCTCAATAACTAGTCGAGTGCGTTCGATTTATTTATGCAGCAAATATTTTTAAATATTTTACATTATCTCCACGTATTTGATATATATTATATCACAAGTGTTTTGTTAGTGCGTGTGGTTTAGTAAGTTTGGAAACAAATACAGAAAAATAATATTTAAATTATTTTGATTTCTGAAACACTATTTTTCAAACAAATTATATATTTTTCTTATAGATTATTTATTTACAGTATTTAATTCTTCGATGTTGATGGACGCTGTATGTCCTCACAAACTTTAGAATAATAAGGCACGTGTTCAGTGAGGAACATTCGGAGACACGCTTCTAAATGAGCATTAGTCAGGCAGCTTCTGTATTTCGACTTCATTATTTTCATTTCTGAAAAAGCTGCTTCACAGAGATATGTGTATCCAAAGAAAGCAGTCAGCCGCAAAGCAACAGATCTCAAGCAGGAATATTTTTCTTCTTACTATAGAGTCCAAAATGTGTTATCTGACACTCTTGCCTTCAGTAGTATGTCGGATTTAAGTTTCACGATTTCTGATACTAAAACTGAAGAATCGAAGAGGAAAGTAGACGAAATGTTTGTGATGAAACTTCCTCGATATCACATTTGCTAATGGCATGAAGCTCAAAATGTGCTGAAAGTTTTTCAGGTCTGTGAATCCTCTACCAAATTCTGTCATCAGAACTTCTATCTCAGTGACATACATATTCGTCAAAATTGCAAACAGTTTGACGTGTGTTTTTATCCAGATTGGGAAAGTTTTTCAAATTTCCTTTACCAAGTTGACATTTTAACAGGCCTAGTTTTGATTCGAAAGTATTCAGAGAGCTCACTAAAACTCGAACAATCTTCCCTTTCCCTTGCAGCTCAAGGTTGAACATGTTGTAGTGTGACCTATGAGATCAGTTACAAAAGCCAAATTTTGTAGCCAAGGAGCGTCTTGTAGCTGAGCATACTTTTCTCCTATTGCGTCTAGGAATTCGATTATTTCTGGCAAAAGATTCAAAAATCTTTCAAGAAACTTTCCTTTACTAAGTCACCTAACATTCGTGAAAAACAGCAGGCCTTCAATAGAATTAGCCATTTTGGCAGTTATGTCGATAATTTCTTTCATATTTAGAACTGATGCATGGTACATTTTGGTGGATAATAAATTTTTAACCCGTCCATGTACATAATTCGTGCGCACCATATGTCGTTTCGTACTAATTAGACGATGCACTACAACTTTGTAATTGGAATTTTGTTTCTATCTCGCGTTGTTCGCGAGTTAGGTTTCCTGACTTCTTACCTTTGCCGCTAGGGGTGCTCCAATCGCTTTCATTTGATCGGCCATCGTCCCTTTCCTATACATAGACCTAACTTGTGTACCACTCGGACCCTTCCTTCCACAGTTATTGCCCTGAATAAGGACTTTCCTTTGAACCCTGTATATCTTCACCTACGCACCGTTCGGTCCCCAGGCGCGTTCATTTCTCTAGGCTCATCGGTGTATATGTTGGGTATTTGCTCTAAAACGACAAAGCAAAATTCTCCCTACTTAAATGAAAAATTTGCCGCCAGACCAAGCACGATGTTATAAACAAATCAAGTTAACTACGGTTAAGCGTAGGTCCTTGGACTTGGAGCCAAAGGGTGGTTGGTAGGCACTACCCTCCTTTTACAATCTTGAAAGAGGCACTGGCAACAATTTTGATGGTCCATCATCCCAAATCCTTATCTGCGTACAGACATAGAGCACGAAGCGGTTCTTCTGCAGAGATGTTCCAAAATCCTTGTCCCACCCACATCTATATTTAAAAAACCAACGATTTACTGGTTCATGGATCAAAATGCCATTTCATAAGTCAAAATAATGGGTAGACTTTAGAAAAGGCTTGTATTCGAGAAAATGGTATGAATACCATTGCTCAGTAGACGATCAATGACCAAATCAATATAATTATTTGGTACAATTTCTCGTTTTGAGCATGATTTGATATGCCACATCTAATCATGATTGGATTTTTAAAATTCTTTCATCCTTAAATTGCTGCTAAAATTTGTTCACCACTGAATTAGTTTTACAATGCATATTTCAACAATTATATTTCATCTAGGAGTTAACAAAATATTTTTCATGAAAGAATTTATGAGATATTCCCCGTGGTTACGTGTGTTTCTGTAGTGGACCACAAGACTAAAATTCCCGGCATGCTTTCGTCGACCCAATCCGCCCATAGATAGGATCATCATTATCGTATCAGGACTTCCGAAACGCACTTGCCCAGATGCAGGAGCCCATCAAAATGATCGGTCTGGGCATGTCAAAAAAAAAAAAAGAAAAGTCCAGTTGCCTGATCAAGTACGTAAAAAAATAGGCTACAGTAGTCTATCAATTGCCCTGTTTTGCTTTCACAGTAAAATAAAGTCTAAATCCCCCCCACCTCCCCCCAAAAAAGCATTACAATCAAAATGCATCTTATGCTAAAATATTTTTAAAACGAAATTTGTCGCACCGGTGGCATATTGGTTTTAAGCTCTGGCTCCTGACCATTCATTCGAGATAGGCCCGGGTTTGAATCCCGGTGAGGCATGCATGGATGTTGTGTTTGTCTTACGGAACTGTCTCTCTCCTTCCCTTGAATCAGAGGCCCTAAATTATGGGAGGACGACTGCTTATAGCCCATAAAAAATAACAGTAAATTAAAATTTTCCTGAAAATAGTTTTTGTGAAAGTACCAAATATTTTTGTCAAGCGATAAAATGCCACTTGGATTGGGTTCTGAAGCAGCGTATTTTTTTTTTTTTTTTTTTTTTTTTGCATTTTGCCACTTGCATAGCAATTTACCATTTTTGTATAGCACTTTCTAAGAAATAAGTTTTCGCGAGTTAATACACAAGCTA
Organism: Macrothele yani; assembly: GCA_039090855.1. Taxonomy (NCBI): domain Eukaryota; kingdom Metazoa; phylum Arthropoda; class Arachnida; order Araneae; family Macrothelidae; genus Macrothele; species Macrothele yani. The sequence continues at coordinate 58,263,244 of CM076997.1, read as the reverse complement.
TATTTAAAAATCATGGTTTTAGGATGTGTCTCACAACTTTCGAATGTAGAATTTGATCAAAAATATATGTATGTTTTTTAATTAACAAAACCTTTTAATAAATAAATATATTCGGTTTCAATCAGTGAATAATAATAATCAAGTTACAATGGAAATATATTTGAACTATTTAAAACAGTACCTTAATCAAAATCAGAAAGTGGCTGGGCATGTACATTTTCAGTAATTTTCTGTTTCTTTTATGGGCATGAACCATATGGTAAAGTTTCTGGAAGGCCAGACTTTTTGGAAACGAATATGTCAGTAGCATTTACAACAATTCTGGACATCGCGAGAAGGAAAAGAAAATACGATTACGGAAGGAACTTTCACTTTAGCTTCCGTTTTGGAAAGTTTTGAAAGACGGAATTACTTCCCACCGAGAAAAACGTCCCCCGTCACCACCACCACACACACACACACACACACACACACACACACACACCAATCCCCCTCCCCCCTTCCCTAAATTCTCTGCAGTTTTGCATCGCTCGCTAGAATGTCACAAATGATGACAACAAAGGTAGAATTCCTTAAATCCGCGGAAGAAACTCATGCCTAAAGATTGCAGAGAAATTTTTCGCTCCGTCGAATTTCCGTTTTTGGAAATTGTTGCCTACAATTTCAAGGTGAAATGCAAGCATGCAATAAATGATATTTACCGGACAGAGGCAACTTCGCGAAGAAAAAGAAATTACGATTATTAGAAAAAATTTGCACTCCATTTAACTTCAGTTTTTCGAAAATTTTGAAAAACGAAACACCGTCTCCAGACGAAAAAAGGCACTTGCCTCCATACACACATTAATCCTCTAGAAATAATAAAAATAAAATTTCTCTTTATTTTGCATCGTGTCCAGTATAACCCAAATGATCGCGAAAAAAGCGGAATTCCGCAAATCTGCGGAAGAATCTAATGTCTGATCTGTAACATTCGGCGATATGCAAAATGAACTGCTCACGCCGCGACGTATGCGGATTAACGTGCACATAACCTGATTATATTCTTGAAGTGTACGATGTACTATTCGACTGCAATTTTCGGAACTCTGTGAAAGATCCGTTTCTAACACGATTAATTTTACGAAGGATACGTTTTTACGCTCGAATTTTGTGAATGGTCTAAAAACGGACCCAGATTATATTTTTACCGAAGTGTTAATTCATTAATTCAATGAGAAAAGTTTTACCGAAGTGTTAATTTGGTTTTACCGAAGTGTTAATTCATTAATTCAATGAGAAAAGTTTTACTCGCCTATGGCTTGCTGATGACCGGAAATTTCGCGCCCTGACAATGTATTAATGTGACAGCATTGTCAACATTACACTCGCATTTCAGCCATATATTGCAAGAATCAATTTCTCCTTTCTACTTTTTGAATGAATAAATCGCACAGTTTTAATTTTTCGGCATAGGTACTGTTGTTTGTGGCTGGGAAAGAACTTCTTATATGCGGATCTTCCACAGAGAGTCAACGCCGCATAGCACATTCGCTAGCTCACCCCTTCGAACATACGGCGCATGCTCAGCGTGCCGTTGTTTGAAGGCGAATTCCTTAGGATGCAGCTAAGCTCACCTGTTTGAGGGGAACTGCTTAAAATCAAGGAATACATAACGCAGCTTTTAAATCTTTTTGCCCCCCCCCGAAAAACTTAAACTAGCGAAAAAAATTTGAATTCACTAATTTATGACCACGGGCTCATTTATTTCAGCAAGACATCATTATTGCTCCTATCTATTGATGAAAAAAATTACTCTTCGTTGCAAAAACATCAAATAGCGGTTTTCCGTAATTTCACGTGGCATGTCCGTATTCAGTATTTCTGAGCAAAGAAAGAACCGTAAAAATACGGAAAATCCGTACTAGTTTGCATCTATGCAACAGCCAATAAATTTGGTTGTTGCCCAAATGTTTTTTTGCCCGTAATCATTTATTTACACTGTTGGCCACCCAAAATGTAACACCAAGAAGGACACGAGATAGCAAAGCCAGATTTACTGGACACATAACAACAGATACAAAGATGAAACGATTGAGTTTACAGGCCCGTGCGACTTGCGGAACACGCAGGCATCAATAGTTCGTGTGGCCCCCATGGCTGGCAATAACGGCCACTACACGCCGCGGCATCGAACGAAAGAGGCTTTGAATGTGGGCTTGGGGTATGTCGGTCCAGGCTGCTTCCACACGTTGCCACATTTCATCAGGCATAGCCGCGGGTGGGGCTTGCCGGGCCACTCGGTTGCCGATCAGCGACCAGACGTGTTCGATGGGCGACATATCGGGATAACAGGCGGGCCACGGCAGCAGTGACACTTGGTGGGCCGCGAAGAATTGTTGCATGATGTGTGCCACGTGCAGGCGCGCATTGTCCTGTTGAAACGTGGCCACTGGCAGGTCCTGCAGGTAAGGGAGGACTACAGGTTCCAAAACGTCAGAGATGGTGCGGTGGCTGTTGAATGTACCGGCGATGCGTACCAGAGGGGTGTGGGTGTCATATCCAATCGCGCCCCAAACCATAACGCCAGGCGACGGACCGGTATGGCGATGCATAATGCAGGCGTCATACAGTCCCTCGCCGGTGTGCCGCCACACGCGGATCCGACCATCGTGGTGTTGCAGGCAGAAGCGGGATTCGTCGTAGAAGACGATGTCATGCCATTCCGTAGTCCAGGTGCGGCGTTCAACTACCCATTGCCGCCGCACTCGCCGGTGGTGTAACGTCAATGGTAATCGGAGCAATGGGCGCCGTGCGACAAGTCTCCGCTCCTGCAGACGACGTCGAACGTTATGTGCTGACACAGGCTGTTGCGCAACACACCCTAATTCCTGCGCTAACGTTCGTGATGTGGCGGTGCGAGCCGTCAATGCCCGGCGCACAACATGCCGGTCCTCTCGTTCGGTGGTGTGCCGCGGCTGCGGCAATCTCCCACGTCGGTCGGTCCGTCCGTCCCTCCTGCACCCACCGAATCCATACTCGCCACACTGTGGCTGGATGTCGTCCCACATGGGCGCCGATGTCTCGGTACGATAAACCACTGTCGCGATTAGCCACTATATTCGTCCTCTGTCGAATTCCGAAACGTGCTGGAATGACTGCCGTATTCTGCGACGAGGCATCAGGAAGCTTCCCACGCACAGGTCCGGCAGCACAACACACTTTCACTGCTTTCACCTCGCCTTCTGTGCACCCTTCTTATAGTGCTTCTCGGTGGCGTGCCGGGCGCACATGATTTGCATATGCCCTGCAGTGCTAATCGTTTGCATGTCCTCTCGCGGGCGACGCATGCTGCGAATTTCAGGCCAATCAGATGCTTCCTTCTTGGTGTTGCATTTTGGGTGGCCAACAGTGTATTTAGTGGTACTCATTTAGCATGGAAATTCGTGTTTTAGCTGCAAGAAATATTATATTCTTACAAAAATGCATCGCGTTTTGCGATGCGGAATAACGTTCCTATCTCACTTGACTCGGAAATGTATCACATACTGCGATGCGATACCGCTAAAAAAACCGCTGGTCTAGAGTGCAATATCGCAGGAATGAATGCGAAGACCGTCACTTTTGTACAGGGTTTTGGCACCGGAGAGCTATTTCCCAAGCATAGAGCTATGCAGGTCTGTGAAACGTTATAAGATGTTCGCAAACTCTTTTCGACGCTGTTTGCTGTAGAGCAGGGACAGCAGTAGTGCCAACAACAGCGACACAGAAGTGACGAAAGGCATCGTTCAATGCTCACAGGAGAGTCGTGGTTTAACCTGATGCACCATGATGGCCGGACCTTTGACCGAGACGCTCCATGAACCGCTGCTGGAGTGCATTTCGGAGAGTCCTACACCGTTACACTAAGCGTTGGTATTTAATCTCATTCACGTTTCCGACTTATACACATCGCCGGCACTTTGAACAGCCAGAAGTACATAGAGGGCATTTTGGTGGCTAAAGTCTTACCGTACCTGCAGATGGTCCCTGGCTCTATCTTTCAACAAGGCAACGTCCACATATGGCGCGGAATATATTAGATCTGGATGCTCGACATATGCCATTTCTTTCTTTGCCTGCTCTCTCGCCTCATTTATGGACCATTGAACATGCCTGAGATATAGTTTCTCGGTGACTGGTCCGTGAGGCCACGCCTACCGATCATGACCTTTGGGCCGATTTAAGACAGCATAGCAGGATATTTCACAAACAATTGGGGCCGCGGGTAGCCTAGTAGTGGGCAACGTTCGTGACTGCCGCGATAGGGACCTCAGGTTCGATCCCAGGCAGGTACGAACGCTCGATCCACTAAATATCCGCCGTGCGTTGGATGGGCACGTTAAGTCGTCGGACCCCGGGTACTGGCCCCCCGGTAATAAATAAGGGCGTCTTTCTCCCCCTTTCTACTTCGCTTCCGTTTCACTTTCCTATCGGGAACTCTAGCCCAAATCTCCTAACTTCCTATTTCTAAGGGTTGTTTAAGACCTGGGGTCAGACACTCCCTTCCTAAAATCCTCTACATATGGTCATGAACTTTCACAAACAAACATTCGAGACTTCTTAAGCTTATTCTATGTCCTTATTATCGGGTACACTAAATACTGAATACCGTGTCTTCCACTGCACATAAAGCACTGCCCTTCTGATCGTTCATATATTGTATCGCAAGTGATGCATAAAAAATTCCACTTCTTTGTCACATGTCTATCTTGGTGTTGCAATTTCTGTAAACAACTGTATAACACTGTGACGTATACTCTGACTTTCTTTTTTAGTTTCTTTCTCCGTGTAAATTTGAGTTCGTTCTCCTTAGAATTTGTCAACCCTAACATGATATCTTCTCTCTCGCGAGTATGGTTGACAACACCCTGATGGCCGCCCCGGTGGCGCAGTGGTCTAAGCGATGGCTTCTGATCATTCGTCTGAAAGGGGTCCGGGTTCGAATCCCGGTGAGGCATGGATGTTGTGTTTGTCTTACGGCACTGGCTCTCTCCCTTCCCTGGAACCAGTGACTGAATTAGGGATGGGCGACTGCTTATAGCCCATTGAGTTGCTCACGGTGGTCGTTAAACCTCCAAACAAAAAAACAAAAAACACCCTGATGTCAGAACGAATGACGTGTGAATGTCTGAGATGAGAACTAATGTTATACAATGTTTGAGCAGCACTAATGTGTGGAGATGGTAAAGTTATAATACTAATTGTGGATACGATGTTGTTAAATTGAAGTTATTTGAAGGCTGCGTGTTCTACTTTAATGTCAGTGTTGTTTTTAATAGCAAGTGTTATTGTTGATATTAACTCACGTTCCTTTGACCTCACCTTGTTGAAGTGCCAAAGGCTTTGTGGCATAATAAAGACGAATAGTAAGTAACCTTTTCTGAAGTGATTTGAGTAACTCCTGATTCGCTTAAAAGTGAAGTTATTAAGAACTGATTTGTGAGTGTTCTGAGAGCGCTATACTGCAACGAACATTACAACACGTTGCTAGTAGTGTCATTGTAGCAGCACGGTACATTTCGTGTAGCTAATAATGTAACATAACTACAAAAATTAAAGGGTTATGTATCCAAAATACGTACATAAGTTGAGCAGCTGAGAATAAAAATCTTGCCCAACTTTTCCCACAACTTCACGTTCGGTGCTTGCCTTGACAAAAAACATTACTTCATGTAGTATGTATAACTGAGATCGTAAATGTTGACATTGTGTGAGTTGTAAAGCAAAATTCGGCATGAATTTTTCTGAAAATTTAGATGAGAACATGCCTAGTGTTGAGGACTAGGCACCACTTTTGCAGTTATTATTCGTGAAATCCACTTTAAATTATTTTCTTTAGCAAACCGAAGAGTTTTTTTAATGTTTACCGTAGCAGATTTTTAACGGAAATTTGACAGAAATATTTTTAATCAAAAATTCAGTAAGTTTTTTTGTACCTGGTAGTTGTGCATTAAAAAACAGAACTGCGATTTATTATGTTATAGACCACTTGACGTTGCTGATTTATAACTCAGAAACTCAGAAACCGAAAATGTAGTTGGATTTTAGTTCGTTTGCGATACCGATTTTTGCAAGAAATAGCTGTTGGTATTTACTGTATAAGGCGACGAAAAAAATCACCTTAGTTGCTTTCAAACATTGCACAGCCGCAGTGTTAATTTCATTATTTTCCCTCATGTAGTCTGTCTTCTCTCATTTTTATATTAATAGATAAGTGCAGTTGTAAGCATAAGCATTCATACATGCCAGAGCGCGCAAGACCTATACCCATCGGCTTGAAAAATTAATTGCCGTAATTTATTTATGTTTTAGATCTTCCCAAAATTTATGAAAATGTGTGTGAATTCTATAGGGTGTCCCACTCGGCATTGGCCCCGGTTCTTTCCGCATAACTTGCGAAATAACCAACTGATGGACATGTAATTAAAGGTGGACTTACCTTGGTCCAGGGATGAATGATGCTATCAAATGAAGTGTTGGAAGTGGCCGCCGTCGGCATGCAGACATGCTTGAACACGACGCACCATGTTATCGCACGTTAGCACCAGCTGTTCGACAGTCAAAACCTCCTTTTATCGGCGAATGTTGTCTTCCAGTGCCACGAAAGTCCGTGGCTTGTTTCGGTACACTGTATCTTTCAACATGCCCTACAGGAAGAAATCAGTGGTAAAAGGTTTGTTGACCTCAGTGGCCACTGTTCCTTCGAGATGACACGATCAGGGAAAAAAGACTCGATTAGAGCCAGGCTCGCTTTGGAGGTGTGGCACGTTGGCCCGTCTTGTTTGGAAGTAGCCGGCAGTGAGCTCCTCGTCATCCAGTTGCTCCACAAAAGCAGTGAAGATGTCCATGTACACAGCCGTATTCACCGTTGTGTGGAAAAATATTGGCCCGATGATGCGGCACCGGAAGCCAGCACACCAGACCCCAGTTTTTCCGCATGAAGAAGTTCCTCGTTCAGTGAGTGCGGATTAGCACTCACCCAAACACAGAGTGTTTTGGGAATTGACATATCCACTGAGGTGGAACCACGCTTCATCGCTAAACCACGTTTTGTCCAGTATGTTTGGATTTCTAGCGACGAAGTCTAGAAACAACCGACAGTACGTGATTCTCTTTGCGTGATCGGTCGGTTGCAATTTCTGCACAACTGTGATGCGGTATGGATGAAGCTTGCCGGCTTTGGCGTGTGGTTTTAAACGTTCCTATTTCTTGTCCCAGTTTCCGCAAGGACTTCGTCGGAGAGGCCAACAGTCTTTGTGTAACGTCCTCCACTCATGCCTGGGACATCCTCAGCCGACCTCCGCTGTGCACATTCAGCAACGTTCCCGTCGTTTCCCGTTTTTTTCACAAGATGCTGAATGCAGAACTTTGCTCGTGGTTTGCGACCTCCAAATTCCCCCAGGAATTGTGTTTGGTACGCCTTGATAGACCCAGTTGTTCAATAGGTACGGACCAGAAAAACACGTTGTTCAATTGTGTGCCGATTCATGTTTCCACAGAAACAAAGTACAGCACTCCCATCTGCGAGGCGCACACGACCGTTGCTAATGACAGACTGACCTTGGCCGCGCGTATCGGGTGTGCCGGCGAATGACGTACCTCGCGTTCCGCAGCGCCACGTGTGTTTAGAAAGACCAACAGTCTCACTCCTTACTGCGTTTCTTTCTCACGCTCTCCCGTCCCTCTTCCCAGAGTTTCTATTTCGTAGTCGTCTTCTTTCCAAAGTTATATGGAAAAATCCGGGGCCAACAGCGAGTAGGACACTCTGTACACATGTATATGTTGACTGTCACCGCGCGCATACTTCTAGGTTCGTATACGTCTAGGAGAACGATGTGCGCCCTTGTTAGTTATGTCCGATGTATGCCATTTTTTCACATGTCAACAGACAAAATTGTTATTACTTCAACTGCGTTGCATGAAGAACGAATGATGAAACCTTGTCGTTACTGTACAGAAGGTGTAAAAGCGAATTCGTGAAATGGCCAGATTGCATTTCCGTATGTCTTGTAGTTTCAGCATTGCGTTGTTTAGATTTATGGTTTGAGAGATTGGAGAATGTGCTTCATTTCGATGTCTTAAAATGTATATTCGGTGGCGCAGTAAGCTTTTGTATTTCCAGTAAGTCCTCACATAAGAGTCTGTATAGAGGCCTTAGCGCTTCTTCCTATAGGAAGAAGCGCTAAGGCCCTCTCCGTCAGTATACTGACGGAGAGGTCCTCGGATTGAACCTAGTAGGTTAGAAATGTTCGTACCACTAAAGATCTGCCGTGCGTCGGATGGGCACGTTAAGCCATCAGACCCGGGGTACTCCCCCACTTCGTTAAAAATAAGGGTGTCTGTTCCTACTCCCACTACTGGTATGTACTTTGACGTTGTGTGACGTCAGCGACGCATACTACTAGGTAGACATTCTGACTTTCTCTCTACTCACTTTCCTATCGTGAGCGTCTGGATTCCACTTCGTATCACCTCGTTTCTCCTATTTGGCTCAAAAGCCTGTAACAGGAGTGGCTTGTCGAGTCTAGACCTTCTCTGTGAGTGAAAACCCTACAAATAATCGACAGTCGGAAGCTTTCCATACCATCGAAGTATCAATTGTTGTTACACAAAAATTGATTCTTCGTTGGTTATACGATAGAATGCTGATAAGTTTCTGGCTTTCACGTGTTCCTCTTTTTTCCAACAAATCGTACTTATGTCACACGAAAAAATACTGTATATCTTTTAATATTTTTGGCCGATTTTGATCCTGTTGTGATATAAATAACCATCTCTTTTTCATGTCTCTCAAGTACACTTCACGGCGTAAGAAAGCAGAACGGTGATTAAGTTCCTGTTCCTGAAAGGGAAGACGACGAAATAAATCCGAAGTGATGTCGTGGATAGTATGTGATCAGTGTCCTACCTACACTGGCGTGCAAAAATCAAGGATGAGACAGGCTTTCGAATGTAACGTCGTGTAGAAGTGCTCCACATCGACTCAAATCATACCATAAGATCCCCAAAATGTAAGAATATGCGACAAGTGAGCAAAACTGTCCAAACAAGGAATCCAAAGGATACAAAGGCACTTTATTGAAAAGGTAGCTTCGAGCACAACTGGACAGAAGACAGAAACGTCCATGTGACAAGCGGCTGCCAAGAAAAATCCAGTCTTTAGTAGGGGATATGATCACCCCTGACTGCGTTGCAGGATTTACAGCGTCTGTCCATGCTGAGGACGAGGTTGTCAAGGAGCTGTTGAGGCATCGCGGCCCATTCCTCTTGTAGCGCCAATCGCAGCTGCGGAATCGTTGCTGGCGGCTGGTGACGTGCTGCCATGCTTCTCCCGAGAAGGTCCCACACGTGTTCGATTGGATTTAGGTCCGGGGACCTTGCGGGCCAATCCATGCGTTGAATATCTTCACTCTCCAACAGCTCTGCGACAACCACTGTACGATGAGGTGTAGCGTTGTCGTCCATGAAGAGGAACTCAGGACCCACAGCACCTCTAAACACACGCACGTGAGGCAGGAGAACCTCGGTACAATAGCGGACACCAGTGACTGAACCTCCTTGGAAGATGTGGAGGTCAGTACGGCTACCAAGTATGATACCGCCCCAAACGAGAACTCCGCCACCTCCAAACCGGTCCCTCTCGATGATGTTGGAGGTGTGATTGCGTGTTCCCTGCTCTCTCCAGATGTGTATACTTCCAGAATCGCTCGTCAGACTAAATCGGCTCTCCTCCGTAAAGAGAGCTCGACCGCATTGCTGATGTGTCCAGTTTTTGTGTTCTTGGCACCACAGAAACCGCCGTCTCCCCGATGAGCAGGCGTTAATGGCACCACAGAAACCGCCGTCTCCGATGAGCAGGCGTTAATGGCACACACCGTACTGGTCGTCGTGCAAATAGACCACTTTTGTTCAGTCTCCTGGCCACGGTAAAACGCGATAACGGACGTCCAGTTTTCTGTTGCATGTGCCTTGCGATTTCTCCCGCTGTCTGTCGTCTGTCTCTTCTCGCCTGTAGGTCAATATACCGGTCGTCCACCGCCGTGGTTGCTCGCGAACGACCACTGTTAATCTCTCGGACAGCTGTTCCTGTCGTTTGAAATGCTCTCCAAGCTCGTGAAACGATGCTGTGAGCGATCCCGAACTCCTCGGCTACACTAGTCACACTTCGACCTTCTTCCAACTTCCCAATGACGCGATCTCGGGTAAAGTCATCCAGATGTCGTCTACTGGATTGCCTGTTGGGCAACTCACACGGTGGCAGCAACTCGACGTCGTTCAAACCGATGTACACCGTGCAATAGCTTTCGCCGAATTGCTGAGCGTACACCGCCCATGTGCTTTAACCCTTCCGACCCCCCCCTCCCCCACGGCATGCTGCATATATGCGCATGCCCAACCGTACCGGATCCTAGTCTATCTCCTGAGTGGTCTTTCGGTCCGTTCTGCCTGCTCGTTCCGCTGTTATGCTAATCTCTCCTCTTCGTCCTTAATTTTTGCACACCAGTGTATTTACAGTTAAAAACTGGTTTGCCAAATTTAAGACAAGACATTTCAGCAGTGATGATGAAGACCTTCCTGGAAGGTCTGTTATGGTCACAGTTCCGCAAAATGTGGATGCTGTTCACAGCGTGACTTTAGAAGACCGATGAATCTCTGCATTGGGAATAGCGGAGATTCTGGGGATGCCCCGTGCACGTGTTCGATTCGTCATTCAAGAAGTGCTATTCATGAGAAAGCTCTTGGTCAAAAAATGGGTGTCTGACTGCCGATCAGAAAAGTCACCCAATTGCAGCAACTAAAGCAATGTTGCAGCGTTTTCAGTAGGATGCGGACAGTTTCTTGGCATGATTGGTAACCCATGGCTGAAATGTGGACATATCCGCACGATCTGGAATCCAAGGAACAATCCGAAGAATGGAGATACAGGTACTCGTCGCCCAAAAATGTTTCGATCACGGAAGTCTGTAGCAAAGGTGATGGCAATCTGTGTTCTGAGACAAGAACGAAATAGTGTTGGGGATGGTGATATGCACACAATTCTTTTGTACTAAATTTGGATGCACTGTTAGCATCATACCCTTGTCTTAAGTAAACTGCTTTTTTGTTTGTAAGCTCAGCATTTCTTATTTTTTTTTAGGGTAAATGACGTCCCAAAGCAGACATAATTCATACTTGAAGTGTTTCTTGTTCTGATACTTTTCATGATGCACTTACATATTTTTATTTTTGATATTCCTCTGCATATTTTATTTAACCTTACCTTATGATTTGTGATGTGTATGATCGTAACATCACAGCAACGTATTATGCACTTCTTCTGGACAAACTGAAGCAGAAACTAAAATCAAAACGTATGAGAAAATTGTAAAAAGCAGTTCTGTTTTTGCAATGTAAGGCTTCGGCCCTTGTGGCTGGCATCACGCAGGCAGTTTCGTGAAAATTTACTTTGCACTGATGAAACATCCTGCTTACTCGCCTGATTTGGTACCGTCTGATCAACACGTGTTCTCTAAATTGAAGAAACCTTTGGAAAGAACAAAATTCTAATCCATTTCCAATGCCGCGTCAGTGGTTGGCACGTGGTTTCAAACCACAGCCATTGAATTTTTATTTGGAAGGATTGAAGAAGCTGTAGCATCGGTGTGCTAAACTTGAAGGCGAATATGTAGAAGGATGTATTAAAACCATTCCCCTGATTCCACTCTTTCTATGAAAAGCCAGGGACTTATAGCATCCTCTCGTAACAAACCAATAAGGGGAGAATGGTGACCGTCATTGCCGATTGTCCGTTAAAACTGGAAAAAGGTTTATTGGCAGACATACACTAAACAAGAAACCAAATAAACAGAAAAGCACGCAGAATGGTATAAAAAGTGTACTAAAAGAAAGTTAACTAAACGAAATTTTGTTTACATTTTGTAGGTGACAGATGACTTTATTGTGTGGTGATCTTAGATACGGTAACTGTATATCCTGAGGCAATGGAGCTACGATGCTCCACTGACAGTGACACCCCACTTATAGAAGGCTGAGGTCAGCAATAAAAGGGGTCATCAGCAAAAGTGGGATCAACAGAGAGCAGGAGCGGGTTCAGGGACAACTGGTCTGGATAATGAGTAGAGTTTCATTTGTTTACTCTGCTGATGCTGTCTCTTCATAAAGATTTCCCTGAATGCTTTGAGACATTCATAATAAGTCTGCATAAGTCAATGAGGGGGATAATCATATCAATTGAAGCACACATTCTAGAGAGTTTCAGTTTGATAGAGCCATGGCTAATCACAGTGATGTAAAATACAAGATAATAACGGACTTAGTCCTTAATCCCATTACGAGCAGACGTCTCGGATACCAAAAAGCCAGTCCGCTGGCCGAATAGTCAGACTGGCTAGTTGTCTGTTTTAGGCCTGGGCTCGAATTCCAGTGAGGCAGGGGTGGTTTGATTGTCTTGCGGCGCTAGCTCTCTCCCGTCCCTGGAGCATGTGCCTCAAAATTAGAAACGGGCGACATTTTATAGCCCATAGAGGTGGCCGTTGAACCCCGAAACAAAGAAAGAAAACTTTCAGAACTTCGTGAAACTGAAGTGAAAGATTAAATATTCTGAGTTACTCGGAAGCCACGCTTATGGAAATTTCTAACCTCTGTTCTTGATACACGTATGGAGTTTTAACATCCCAATATTCATAGAAAAAAAATAGTTTCTTACAGTCTTTCCAACAGCAGAAAGTTTATCAAATCACTGAAACTTAAGCAAATCATGAACCTGGTAAAAATAATCAAAGTAAAGATAGGATAATGACTTTTCATCATTTGTTTTGATTCTGCCGTTTAATCTCCACCCATAGTCTTCAAAAGTCATAATATACTATCTCTCACCTTTTTTTTTGCAGAGTGTTATGCTATACTGTATGTAGGTCTCTCCTTTACGATGAGGTTGGTCGATAAATAGCAGTGTATTGCTGATGTGACAGCATATTTTCTGAACGAAAATCTTTAGTTTGCCCTCTTCAGACTCTAGCCACAAAATCACATTTATTACATCCTCTGTCCGTTGTTTTTACCTGCCACTTTTTTCTGAAATAGTGTGATCACTTATTTGCCCAGCATTTTGTTCTCATTCTATCACAGGGGTTCTTTACCTTTTTTAGCCATGACCCAAAATCAACAAGACGATCAACTTCGCAACCCATGGGTCTATTTTGAAAATAAAAATGCTAATGTAATAATATAAATAAGTGTAATAATTATTAATTATTGCACAGAGTGTAACATAATTTTTGGTTATAACATGTTGTGAGACAGATAATATGAATAATTGAAAATTAAGATATTTTATAAAACAGATTTCAATTTCTCCAATTTTTTAAATAACCGAATGGAAATTTTTCCAGTAACCAAGAGACGTAAAAATAAACTCCCACTTGACATTTCTTCAAAATCCGATGAAAACTTTAGAAGTTAGGCATTTTCTTTTTATTATTATTAATGAATGTTTGCTGAAAGCCTCCATAGTCCATACTTTCTCTTTCTCTGCCGTCTCCCTTCCGCATTTGTTGATCGTTTGTCATATGATTCTGGGGGCATGCCAGTGTTGCCAAGTTGTGAGGTTCTTCCGTTAAATTTAGGAGGGGAATTTATGTTCCGAGGAAATTTTCCAATGCTGTGACGTCCGAGAAATGTCCACGATCCCAGTGACCGGAAGAAGCAATTCTAGTGGTCCCCGTGATGTCATCTCCAGAAATTCCGGAGCCTTTACACGTGTTAAACACGACGGTTTAAAATTTTAAATTAAAAAAAAATAAACACTATTTTTTTTATTTTTCCTGAGAAGCTACGGCGACCCATTTCAGAAGCTCCGACGACCGAAGTTTCGGTCGCGACCCATAGGTTAAGAACCCCTGTTCTAGCATATTAATTACTCTTGTGCTCAAAATTAAAACGACAACCATAAAACTCCCGAAATCACACGTAAATGGTACACAAGAAGCCGGTTATGTAAAGCTGCAAATGCTGCGCCCAATAAACGACAAACGGCGCTATAGGAATCCACGAAACAGCAAAATTTGCATATGCCACTCACAAGTGGATTCCGTATACAAGCGATCGAAGTCAAATACGTGGCCAGTTGGGATTTACACTGTAAGGTGTAGTGGTAAGACTTCGTTATGTCTAAAAGTTCGTTAAGATGATTCATTGCGGTAGAGAGCTATAGGGAGATTAAAAGCAGGACAGGCTCAAGTGGCCAAATATTTAAGTGTGGATCGATTCGCCTCTGGAGTCAATTCCAGGACACTCAAAATATCTCGAGAAGGCCTGGTCAAAGACGTCGGAGGGTCACTTTTGCTCGACAAGACCGCTTACTTGTTTTAACTGCTAGACGTAATAAAGCTACGCGGCATGTCAGTTGATCCAGACGTTCACTGCGGTAACTGGTGACTGTATGCCAACATACGGTATACCGCATATTGTATAACAGTGATCTGTATGCAAGACTGTCTGTTGTGTGTGCTCTTTCGTGCGTATCCCAGAGATGAGCTCGCTTCGAAGAGTGTCTTCAATATGTTCATTGGACCCACCAAGAATGGACATTCTTACCGATGAGAGCAGCTTCTGTTTGGAGCCAACTTCTCGACGAACATATGGCGAGAACGTGGGACACGATACCAGGCGATGAACATTCGGAAACAGGACCATTTAGGAGGTAGTGAATAATGGTTTATCCGGAATCTGTTTCTCTCTACGGTCGTTCGCCTCTCTGTGTAATAACCAGGGGAAACCGTCGAATTCTAACGGTTACCTGATATCGCGACGAGATTCTGAAATCCTTATGTTCGTCTTTTTAGAGGTGGGTTCGAATTTACTATTAATGGACGACTGCACCCGACTTCATAAGGTGCCCACATGCACACACTGAGTGTCGCGTTTAAATGTCACGCCACAAACTGTGGGAGGTTTGATGTCCGAGGCGTTGTATAGCGTTAAGTGAATGAAGGTCTTCAACGCCTGCCTGAAATCTTGACCTTGAGATGGACAAAATTGCAGTCCTGAGCGAGAGTGTGGACCTGCACCGTTTAGAACGTCGTGCTTAAATAGTTAAATATCTAAGAATCGGCATTTAAGGCAAGAAATGATTATACAAGAATCCATGTTTATGGGAAATTAAAGGCAATGATTATGAATAAAGAATTAAAAGCAGAAGTTTGTAGAAAACTAATTAACCTTTTGGAACCATACATTCCGAGTGGGAACAAAGAATTTGTACTGTTACGTGTTACCGGAATTATTACTCCCAAAGATTGTGGAGGAATGGCTGTTATAAATTTCAGATCTTCATGCGAACGCCCAGTTGCCAAATAACGAAGAGTTGCAATTAGTCTTTATTACGTGGAATTACTTTTCTCATTCTCGTGTCTTGGTTAACCAGTTTGTGTTTTATCTTCTCAAATAGCACACTGAATGCTTCCTCGCTCATCCGAAGGTAATTCCTGAAATCATCAGGACTGTTTTTTAATTCATTCAATAAACTCATATGTTCAAATTTTTCTCTTTTTAATAGGTATTATTTTTTTGGCCATTTCGTTCTTTTCTTTTTTCTATCCGTTTTCAGCGTTTCATTTATCAAAATAGTCATAGATAAAATTTCATGTTTTTCTGATGTGAAAAAAGGCATTTTTTACTCTGATACGCAAATGAGACGTGTTCCACAGACAGTCGTCACTCAAGAGTGACGACTGTCTGTGGGCAAAACCATCTGTTGAGGAGAACCTAGGCGTAATGTCCCCAACCTGGCGTGACACTCAATAGTGTGTGTCTGTGGCGACCTATATGAGTTTGCTGGTCAATGGTAGTCTGGAAAGCAACGTTCGTGACTGCCACGGAAAGGACCTCAGGTTCGATCCCAGACAGGTACGAACGCTCGATCCACTAAATATCCGCCGTGTGTCGGATAGGCACGTTAAGCCGTCGGACCCCGGGTACTGGCCCCCGGTAATAAATAAGGGCGTCTTCCTCCCCCTTTCTACTTCGCTTCCGTGTGACTTTCCTATCGGGCACTCTAGCACAAATCTCCTAGCTTCCTATTTCTAAGGGTTGTTTAAGACTTGGGGTCAGACACTCCCTTCCTAAAATCCTCTACTTATGAACATTTGATCATTTGATCTTGAAAGCAAAGATATTGCATGCATGGATTGGCCGGCACGGTAGCTAGATCTTAATCCGACTGAGCATGTTTGGGACAATTTATCTCAACGAATTGCTATTCGCTTCCCTTCCCCTACAGTTCTACAGGACTTATGATGTGCTCTTATGGAAGAATGGTACCTAATCTCACAATTTTTTGTAGGCACCCACATTTAGAGCATGGTTCGCCGCTTTGAAGCATGCGTTGCTCCCCGTAGTGACCACATCCCGTACCAAAGATTGTGGCACCATTTTTTTTTTTTTCTGTCGTGATATCGTCTCATGCCTTATCTCATTGATTTTTTAAACAATTTTGGCGCATTTGCATACACATCTTAGTTCGTTTGTGTTAACATGCGTGAAGCTCAATACTACACAGTATGCGTGAAGTTCCTTTCCTAATGTTCATTACTTTGTCAGTTATTGTCTGTTTACTAGATTATTGTGGTTGCTGCTTTAATTTTGTGCACTACTATGTTTGTTTCACAAATCTGTCTGCTGTTTTGTTATCACTCCAGTGTATTTAACTGTTACTCTTGCTGAAACAAGCATTTTGTTACATGGTTAAGGTGTTTCCTTAGCTTTGTCTTAAATTAAAGTAAATTTGCTGTTTCCACTATTTAACGCTGTCGTAAGCTCGTTTTTAAATCAGTGTCGTAATTTCGCCATTGCATTGATCATCATCTCTTTTCTATTCCTCCCCAGTTCCGACTATTTTTCCTCCCAACTGCGCAGCACTGTAAGTGCTTTCGGTTCTTTAATTGCAATTTGGTCTTTTATCTGTGCTATCGTGACGATGTTATTATACTAAGATTAATACGTATTTCTGACTTTTTCCTATTCTCTCCGTATATTAATAACCCTTCCCGATGCATATAGTTCATGTTTTCGAAACTGAAAACAAGAAAATCCTTCCCTTTTTTAGTGTCTAATAAGATTCGGTAATTTGTATAGTTTAGTAGGCACGCGTTTATTTTCTTTTGCTTCCAGATCTTTATGTGGACTACTTTCATTTTTAATATGTCGAAGAGCAAGATAAAAGCAACGGTCAATAATATTTTTTCCGCCGTAAAATAATTGTTTGGGGAAATAAAAAGAAATTTTTACTTATATACGTATTTGTCATTGTCTCATGCGCGGCGCCATTTGCTATTTCGAAATGCAAACATCGTGCACTGCAACTTCCTGTGTAGTAAGTTATGTAAAAAGATGACACTCAAAGATCACACACGATTTTTTTATTATTATTATTATTGAGGTGGAAGACAAAACATGTCTTCAAAAGTATATTTCTGGTCAAAACTGCTAGTTTCCTTCATTTTATGCATGTAAAGTAGAACAAAAAAAAAAAAAAAAGAAAGTGAAATTATTATTTAGGGAAACGCAACTGGTCTATAGTAGTCAGAAAGGCATGAATTCTAATACGAATGTCTACATAATAAATATCCTTTAAACTGGTATTCCGCCAAATACCCAACGTAATGTTCTTTTTCTTCCCGAATTTCAGTCATTTCTTTCCGTAAAGATTCTGTGGTATTGATGTGCTGTTTCGATTTTGGATCGACAAAATATTTTCAGGTAGCCAATATGATCTGTTTTCATATACCAGAAGTTTGTTCCTACGTTTTGCATCTGACAGTAATGTTTGACGTATAAACTTTTTTTTTTAGTTTATCTGTCTTTGTTATGTCTGCTCCTTCCTTTTTCATGTGAGGTTTCCAAGTGCCCCTTCCTCCAACATGTTCCACTATACGCCAGGTTTGCATTTAAGAGCTATGAAATTGCTTCCGGTCATCGTTTCTTAAAAAATTTTCTTCTTCAAGGGGCTATGCACTGCTGCGTTGAGGATATCATTGTCAGTCCACAACTAGCAACGCCAGGAAGTGGCAATATTTTTTTGTCTAAGTCTGTTTTTAGCACATCTGTTAAAAAGGGAAAGAAGTTCGTGCTTACCGTGTCACTTTGTCCTTTCTTCTAGAGACATATGTAGTATCTCCGCATCTGTATCTCGGATTCGAAATATTTTTTAAACGTTCAGTACCTGTGACCGTGTGAACGATAATCCTGGCATTTTATGTCGTTTCTACTATTGGCATTTCCTGTCTTGCTACCACAATGGTCCTGGCATTTTTTGTTTTGTTTTGTTTTTCTTCGATACCCAGGTTTTCGCTAGCTGTCGTAAAGGCTGTGTGTGTGAGTGCGCGCGAGCGCGCTTGTGTGTTTCACGTTCTCTGCACTTCCAAAAAAGTCAGGCTGGAAAATAAGTTCTTTTTGCTTTAGAAATTCTAAATGTGAGCAAAACTTTTCTTGCTTTGCGCGATATACAGTTTTTCCTCCATATGGTATAAATGTAACTTTTTCATTCCTCACCATATCTCCACTGCTAAAAGTCCGATTCAAAAGTTTAATTTTTCATCCGTTATTTGTTATTCTAAGCAAATTTTTGGTTGATTTTATTTTACCGATGCAAATTTTACCTAAGCGGCGCAAAATTAGATTTTTACTTCGACGACATGAAGACTTCTGATTCTGAATTGAATTATTTTCATTTATCAATTTTATGTATCACATGAGTCAAATGAAAACCTTAAAAGTGCGATAAAAAATCCTAAATACAGTGTCATTGTGTCCTGTAACTTTGTTACCAGTGACTAAAGAATTTTTACGGTACAGGCAAGCCTAGTGACGTCACAGCAGTAGTATAAAATGTCCGCCCCACTTGATGCTTGCAATAATTAGGGCCGCGGGTGGCCTAGTGGTCAGCGTTTGTGACTGCCATGCAGATAACCTCAGGTTCGATCCTGGGCGCAGGTACGAACGTTCGAACCACTAAATACCCGCCGTGATTCGGATGGGCACGTTAAGCCGTCGGACCCCTGGTACTGGCCCACCGGTAATAAATAAGGGCGTCTTCCTCCCCCTTTGTACCTTGCTTCCGTGTCACTTTCCTATCGGGCACTCTAGCCCAAATCTCCTAGCTTCCTATTTCTAAGGGTTGTTTAAGACCTGGGATCAGACACTCTCTTCCTAAAAATCCTCTACATATGATATGACATGATAGACATGCAACAAAGAGGGGGAACGTTCTTTCATCCGTTTCTTGAGTAGTGAAGGCATGAAACCTATTGAAATTCATCGTCGAATGAAGTTGCAATATGGAGATGCATGTCTGTCACTCCAGCAAGTGTACGAATGGACTAAGAAGTTGGAAACGGCGTGAGTTCTGTGACAAATTCTCCTCGGCCGGGTCAGGCACACATAGTAGTGACACCAGAGTCCCTTACAGCAGTTGAACGCATTGTGATGTTAAATCGCCGAGTGACGGTAGATGAAATAGCCGCACTTTAGAACATCAGTCATGGTTCAGCGCACCACCATCCACGATGTGCTGCAGTTCAACAATGTGTCTCAAGGTGGGTGCCACGCCAACTGACTCCAGAATTGAAACAACGATGTGTTCTTCCTACTGAGAATTGTTAACTGGAGAGGAAACCTGGGTGCATCAGCCAGAAACCAAGAGAGCGAGCAAAGAATGGTGTTATCCCTCCTCACTAAAATCGAACAAGTTATGCTGACTCTCTTTTGGGATGAACGAGGCGTAATTTTGGAGCACTACATGCCCAGGGGGAACACTGTTACCAGTTGCACGTATGCATATCTTATCAGGAATCATCTTCGACCTCCCATGAAATCCAAACGACGTGGACATCTGAATGCTGGTGTCTTGTTGCAGCATGACAGCGCTCAGCCCCATGCTGCCCGTGCAACAGTTGCAAACATACAAGATCGATGTGAAGACATTCGAAGTTTAACGGCGAATTTCTTCCACATCCACCCTACTCACCAGATTCTGCCACAAGTGATTACACATCTTGAGACCACTCAAAGGTGCGATGGTAGAAAATAATATCAGGTCCGATGAAGAGGTACAGCAGGTGGTGCATGAGTGGCTGCACACGCGACCGAAGAATTTTTTCTGCAGGAATATATGCACTTTATAAGCGCCGGAGGACTTGTATTGCACAAAATGGAGATTACATTGAAAATGATACAGGTATGTGCCACTGTTGTTCAATAAATTGTGAGAAAAAATTATTTAAGGTGTTCATTTGACTCTCTCCCTTGTACATATTTTCTTACTTCTTCGGATGCACACTTTTTCCAAGAGGTGTACGGTATTTTATATTTCGTACAATTATATGATTTTAAAATTATTTCTTGCATTGAATTGCTACAGCGAAGACTGAAAGGTTTCACTCATCCAGATCTTTCGAAGAAAAAAGTTTTAGTTCAACAGTGTATCAGCTAATTTAGATTGTGGGACTGAGTTCTTTTGCGTTACATCGGCTGGCTATAATCGCAGTCAATATATTGTCTGCATGTAATCTGATTTTTCAAGCACCCAGTTTTCCTATTAGGTTGTATAAATTATTGTTTGGTTTTGACGGTATATTTTGACATAGAAAGCCCGATTAGCAAAAACCTTTTTTCATCAGATTTCTCAATCAGAGAACAAACACTTCGGCGCATTTTTTCGATTTCGAGAAGAAAAACTTTTTTTGGTGACGCAAACTTTGGTTTTTAGTATATAACCAAAGTTAAGTTGTTGTTTTTTTCTGGTTTTTTTTATGTTATATTCTTTTTCAACTGTCAAAGTGAGAAAATCAATTTTGCTTCGACTAATTGTAACTGCAACGCTGTTTTTACGCTTGGTGGCGTAACGAACTATTTGTATGTGTCACGTTTTTTGTTTGTTTTTTCTCCAGTTCTTGAACAGGGGAAAAACGATTGTTTTCACAACTGGCAGTAATTACAATTTTTCATGCATTTACCAGATTTCTGGTGCAAAATTTTCCACTCAGTGCTGTTTATGAACTGTTGCGAATGTTTATATGTTTCTGTTCAGCAAATTGTTTTGCTTTGTGGGGAAAAAGATGTTTGGGAAACGCCGCAAACTCGTGTTTTGGGTTTGCCGCTGTGGAAAACAAATAAAAAAAAAAAAGGAAAGATGACGTGACGTACTCCCAACCCCTTGTGGTTTGCTCCTTTTTTAACATTAGAAAATGGTGCGTGTGGCTAATCCGCAAGTTATGAGGTTATGTTATTGTTTTCTTTATCTCCATTTTACCGAGGATTTTGGAGCAGTAGAGAGGAAGAGAGGTTGTTGCTCTTGTTGAAGCGTGTGCGACGGATTTTTATCAGAAGGATATGACTTCATTTGAGCTGGTAAAACGCTCAGCGTAAAACCATTTTCTACAACCGATGTTTTAATTATAGGTAAAATCATTTATCTTTTGTTTATGATGAGCTTCGTGCTGCGGGAGTAAAGGAATTTACAGCACGCAGGGAACTTTGGAATCCCACCAGCGTTATGAATGTTTTCTGGTGTGTGTGTGGAAGAAAGAGAGAGATGTTTTTTTGTTTTGTTTTTTCAGATAATTGAAATGTTATCAATTTTATGCGCCGGAGCCCTGAAGTATTACTTCAATTTGAGTCCGTTGTTCATGGGAGTTTAGTTATTTTATTGTATAAGCTGAAGACTGCTTTTCTTCGCATTAGTTTCTTTCTATGTCAGATGACTCTGCATGATGCAAAGCAACAAAATTAAGAAAGACTAAATACGTACTAGTGCTCCCCTTGAAGTGGTGACGAGGTGTTATCTAAAGTGTCTTATAATGTACCTTGATTACGATAAATTAAATAGTGTGTTTGGGTGCTAAAAATCAGATAATCATTTCCATATAGATATCTTTTTGATAGCATGATCCAGGGTGCGAACTCGTTTTTGGTCTTGTCCTTTACGTTGCTTAAATATTGGTTATTAAAAATTAAGGTGATTTTCGGCCCCGAAACGTAACAGGACAGTGGCATCTAGCTAAATGCTTTGATATTAGAACTGTTCCAAAAAAATCCTTTTCCATCGTTCTTCACGAAGCATGAGTATATTTCCACATGTCGTATAGGAAACATCAGGTTTTAGGGATACTCAATGCTTTTTAGTTTAATACACGTACCGGCCACTGATCACCAGAAACTTTATTCAATACCAGGTTGGACCTCCCTTATCCCGAATTACAGCACGTATGTGGTTTGGCATAGATTCTACAAGTTCTTGGAGTACAGCTACGCCTACAGCATAACAGGCGTTCACCAGACTGTCGACTTTGCTCCCGATGTGTTTATTTTTCCTGGCACGAATGTACACGAACTTTTCGGCTCTTCCTCTAACAGCCTCAGATTTGACGGAAAAGGACTTTGCTCCCGGATCTGTTTTTGTAACTTGTCCCATACATTCTCAATGGGGTTTAGATCCGGGCTTTCTGGTAACTAGGGAAGGTAGTGGAAGTCGCTGTCATGCTTGCTGAACACATTTTGCGCGACGGACAGTAGTTTAAGTTTTCTATGAAAAAGCCGTCACATGCTGGGAAACAAAAGAAAACAACATTGCAGGATGGATTTGATAGGCAACAATGATCAGGTAATCCTTGGAGGACTCCCGACCTTCCAGCAATATCCGTATGAACAGAACATGCCTCGCACCATGACACGCACCTCCAGAACCTTGAGTTGCGTTTACAAGGCAGGCAGGGTCCACTGGCGCCCGCCAAACTCTTTGCCTGCCGTCGGTACAGAAGAAAGTGTTTGTTTACTATTTACTAGAATCGTTGAACCACATGACTTTTCCCGGTCTTGCAGTGCCCAGTCAAGGTGTTTTCTGACAACAATGTAGACGAACGTTCCGGTTCTGTGTAGAAATCAGTGGTTTCCTTATTGGCATACGACTACCGATACCGATCATCTTCAATTCCGTGCGCATAGTTCGCTGAGATATGGGTCGGCAAAAGCATCCATTGAGCACTTTGGTCAATTGCTACACACATACGCACTCACACACAGATGAGGTCCTATTTCTTCATACAAGCCGTGGTCTAAGCGATGGCTTCTGATCATTCGTCCGACATGGGGTCCGGATTCGAATCCCAATGAGGCATGGATGTTGTGTTTGGCTTACGGCACTGGTACTTTACCTTCCCTGGAACCAGTGACCCTAACTTGGGGATGGGCGACTGCTAATGGCCCATTGAGTTGCTCCTCACGGTGGTCGTTAAACCCCCAATCAAAAGAAGAAAAAAAATTCCATACAAGCCTCCTCACACATGGGAGATTTCGTTCCTGACACAAGGTTGTCGTCGCGCCATAGTTACGCCTCTTAGAAAAGCAATGTGGGTTATTTTTTCACTGATTAAAGACCCGGGATATCTCACCTTTTGAGAAATCAGTTCTGCTGTTTTTAAAATCGTCGCACCAGCCAGACGGGCACCCACAATAAGCCCTTTATCGAACTCCGAAATGCCCTTTGTTTTTCCTCATTGTGATCAATACTACTGACTGCAGTGGTCTTAAATTGTTGCCCAGATCACGTCGTTGCGTGCGTGACCACGAATTTTACATACACGCTGGGTAAGTGACGTTTAGGTACATCTTCTTAAAGGTTTCTAACTCAGTGGCCGAAGTTTGAAAGAATTTTTCAGAAGTGCAATCACGAACCGATAATTCGACGCCATCCATCTTGTTTACTATTGACGTGAACATTTTCATTGCATCGGTTGTCATTTTTTCGAAGTTTCCTGGATGAATTTAAAATTATTAATTTAAAGTGATCGGACGTTCTCCCCGTAATTTTTCAGGAAACCAATAAAAATTTCGTTTTTAGCTATCATAAATTAATGAAAGCTTCTACGAAGCTCGAACAGATGGATCCTAAAAAGCACTACGGCAGAACCTGAAAGCAGAAGCAAAATGCTCAATCAAAATACAGGCGCCCATGCCTCATTCAGGCCTCGGGCCATTGCCTAGCTCGGCAGTCGAATGGTCAGAA
The DNA here is from genome assembly GCA_039090855.1 of Macrothele yani. Classification (NCBI taxonomy): domain Eukaryota; kingdom Metazoa; phylum Arthropoda; class Arachnida; order Araneae; family Macrothelidae; genus Macrothele; species Macrothele yani. The sequence goes on along the minus strand of CM076997.1, from coordinate 58,239,165 downwards.
ACGCAGGCTGCCGACGACCACTCGACCACGGAAATAAAGTCAAAATGGTTCACTGTAAATATCGGTAAATAAAATTTCACGATGAGCTACAAAGTAATAGTCCCAGCCAATAAGTAAATTCTCCTTTTCTGGATCTATCCATCGCAAAATGATGAAGCCAAATGTGACTTCAGGCTATAATAAATGTTGTTTTTATAATGAGGATTCGGGTTCACAGATTTCGTCACTGAAAAATGAGACTAAACTAAATTTTATTTTTCTGTTGAGGTTTCATATTTAGTCATTAAAATATCGAGTAAAAATGAATTTTATTTTTGTGATGACTTAAATTCGATTGTATCAAAGATTTTTTGTAATGTGAATTAACATTTGGTCTTTTCAAAATCGGATCACACTGTTATTTATTTATTTATTTATTTATTTATTTTATGATGAAGATTCAGTTTGGTCATTAAAAAGTCGACTAAGTTTAATTTTATTTTTCTGTTAAGGATTCAAATTTGGTCATTTAAAAATTGGATTAAAATGAATTTTATCTCTATGAAGAGAATTGAAATTTGGCGGTTGTGTGCGTGTGTGTGTGAGAGAAATCTGCCTAACTGCCTTGATGAGCTTTCATAAAATCAGCCCAGCATCGTTGGTGCACCTCCACACCCTAATACAGAAATTGTAAGATATCGGACTACAATGTTATCCGAACCAAAGTTCGAATAGTGAGTCGAATTGAGGGTTACATGGCTTTCGCACGGTTCAGCTCTTTTGATGTAGAAAGACGTCCGTGATGCAGTAATTCTTATGTCTTGATCGGTTTTGATGGTCGTTGTCGTCGTAAACTAGTTTCGACCTGAAGCAAAGTAAACAGGTCAGGAACTTCGCGACCTCGACACATTTCCCTTTCATCCCATGAGCCCTAGGCATATCCAGACGTCCCTTTCTTCAATCGGTTGCGAATTATTGTTATTACTGGTTGTATTTTCAGTGGCGAACGTTATGGTTGCAACGCTTGACCGATTTTGCTAATTTCTACCTGAAATGGATAGGTGGGAAAGACCTTGTATGTGGCAACATTCGCTTCATCTGGTTTCGTTCTCGTGTTTAAAAAAAAACAAAAAAAACACGGGAGGATAGGAATACGTGTTTGTCAATTTTAATAGTTCAAGGTTTCGGGAAAGTGTCCCCGCCTCCACATCTCTTCTGATTGCAACAGTATAGCTTCTGTTACGGTAATCCTGTAAATCTGATTTGCCAAGATAAAGGTAATCAAGAAGGCTAAAGTTATTCGAAGGACAGCGCCATCAGCTCGGAGATTTATAACTATCTGTTTGCCGACGAGTAATTTCATAACAGAAAAATATAAGGGTAGAATTTTTTTTATGCAGATATAAAATCTGTATTTTTGTTGTTTTCTCTTCAAACGTTTCACCGGAAACATAAATTAACAAGATTGACGATCCGAGTTCTCAGGTACAATGAGCACATCTTCTGAAAAAAGTTTCCGAAAAGGAACTTTTTAATTTTTCTTTTTCATGCTGCACAAGTTAGTTTTCTAACAGTAACGTCCCCTAGCGGAGATACAGTCGAACATCTTTAAACCGCCACCCTCGCTTTTCGCCTGCTAAGCCCTGGAACAAATTTTCCTGAATACCTGCACATAGAAAATTCTCTCGATGAACTGCCCATACACTAAGAGCACCAATTGTTTTCAAATCGTGCTTAACACCCTTTTTAAACCGCCATCGGCACAGAAAAAATTGAAGAAGCTTATCACATGTACCTTTTATTTTCAATTCAAGCTCATTCTTACTATTTCTAGCAGAGATTTATACACCCCTCCAACACCCCCAAATTTTATGAGACCCCCCATAAAAAAACTGTACACCCCTCCATTTTTAGGCACAACACAACATGAATCCTCAGCAACATGAATTAAATGAATAAATGTTGAAATGATGAATGATGTTTAAATCATGAATTAGGAATTCATGTTGCTGAGGAAACAACATGAATTCCTATAACAACATTTACATGAATTCCTCAGCTTTACTTTGAAGCCCCGTGTGACGTACGTCGCAGATTTTATTCTGGTCCTGTTGACAAAAATGATATCCCCATACCCCTATTGAATCCTCTCTTGCAGACTCCTGGTCGTGGATGCGGGTTTTCGTCTTTCAGAACTTTTCAAGAACGGAAGTTAGACGGAGTGAAGATTTGTCCCGTAATCGTAATTTTTTTCTCACTATTGCTCCGTATGCCCTGTTTTGTTGTTAAATATAATTTTATTCCATAAATGTTTGCGTTTAGTTTGAAAATGGAGACGACAATTTCCGAAAACGAAAGTTAGACTGAACCAAGTAATCTTATTTTTCTCGCGATGTCCCCTTTGCTCCGTATGGTTGTTAAACATCATTTCATTACACAAATATTTGTATTTACGATTGAAAGATTGAGAAAGATTTTTCGCAAACGGAAGTTAAACGGAGGAGGAGAATAAGATCCTTCCTGTTCACCAAAGATGGTTGTTTGGAACACAACTTCTGGTGCATTCGGTCAATTTCTTCACAGCATGAGACTGACGAAATGCTTTCACCAGCATTCAAAAACCTGTACTGTATGACGCCGTGTACTGTATGACGCCGTGAACAGTCCACCACACTGTCAATAAAACCGTTTTTGACGCCCCGGTGTCACAGTGGTCTAAGCGATTGCTTCTTATCATTCGTCCGAGATGGGGTCCGGGTTCGAATCCCGGTGAGGCATTGATGTTGTGTTTGCCAAACGGCCCTGGCTCTCTCCCTTCCCTGGAACCAGTGGCCCTAAATTAGGGACGGGCGGCTGCTTATAGCCCACTGAGTTGCTCACGGTGGTCGTTGAACCTCCAATCAAAAATAAGTAAATAAATAAATAAAACTTTTTGGCGTCAGCCTTGGTTTAGGATGTTGTGTGGTTCAGCCGCTGTCCAGATCGTTTGCAGTTGTCGTATAGCACCCACTTTTCATCACAGGTTACAATACGATCAAGTAGGGGAACCTTTTCGTTGCGAAGCAGAAGGTTAGTGCACATCTCAAACCGTTGTTGTTTCTGATGCTCCATCAGTTCGTGTGGCGTCCCTTATATCGATATTCTTGACCTTACCAATTTGATGGAGATGTTTGGAAATGGTTACACCGACACATTGTGTGCTATTTGGTGAGTTCTGTGACTGTGACGCGAGGATTTGCCTCCGCAATAGCTTTCAAAGCGTCGTTATTAATGACCGAATGTCGTCGTCGGCCCTCCTGACCTTGTAGGCTCGTGTCACCGATGAACAGTACGTTCAGATTTTGATTCCTCGCCCCATGCCTCGACCACATTACGGTAGGTTACGACTCAATTTGATTTCATGAAGCAGAATCACCCGGAATTCACTCCTTCCTGAACATGTTGTACATACCACTTTTCACAAGTAGCAGCGACTGCAGCTCAACCGCTTATGGAGTGTACGTGGCTTGTGAGCGAGTTAAATGTGGTATCTCAGAAAATCGGTCATTATTTTCTGAACGACCTGATAGTTGTTTTTGATTTGTTTAGGGAAGCATTTAGACATGAGAGATTAAAAATAAAAACATCACAGAAACTAAATAACCCTGTGTACATTTGGAAAAAATATTTCCAATTTAAACCATCGTTAACTATAAAATTCAGTAGTTCTCCAGTTTTTGAAGTTCACCCCAATTTCAAGCGTAGGCTTAAAGATTTCATTATAAAAATTTTCAGCCTTTATAAAATCTGCTTTCATCCAACATCTAATCCTCCCTCCCCAAATTTTTCATCACTCCTACAGTTTCAAATTCCTGGACAAATCCCTGATTTCTGGTTAACTGAATTTTCTACGAAACTCGGCTACAGCTGCTTTGTCATCACTCCCTGCCAATTGGTTCGTTTTTCTTTTTGCTGCAAGAATGAATTACTGTATTTGAAGCACACGGATTATTTAAGCAGCGTGTTTATTAACATGTACACGTGTGTGTTTTTTATAAGTTCATCAGCATTAGTGCCGTGAGCGTGATGAAAGGATTGTCGTCCTGTGAACTGACTTTCCTCGTAAAACCGACAAAATCACCTCCACTTCCCCTTTTTTCAAGTGAGCGACAGGCAAACAGCTTTTTACCGTTCAGTGCATTTACTGTATTTCGACGCGATTTATCTCGTGGGCAGGAAATTGTTACAAGCACGGGCACTGAAACGTAATAATTTCAGAGGGGGTCCAACTTCTTCGAGAGCTAAAACAAAAATAGAAAAAAAGATGATTGCGAGAGAGAAAAAGAATCCGTTGGATATGCTCGTACTTATCATCCACGGATGTAGGGGGCAAGGACCCCCCCCCCTCAAGTGTTCCATTTTTTGTTAATTTACAAGTAATAAAAGTGCACCAACTTACCTTAGAAAATAATGCTTTAATTTTTTTCTTCAATTTTTCATTAACTTTTACTTTATCCTGATGAATTTCAGAAACTTCCATTTTTTGTCGTCCCCCTCCCGAAAGAAAAAATTCTGTATACGCCCCTAAATTATCACCAGTCATTGTCAATCCACTGCGGGATGGTCTCAAGTGCCTTCCGCAACTTGTCTTAAGCTTTTCACTCCAGCATTCCGAATTTCATCCATCCATCTAGCACGTGGTCTTCTATATCTTTTCTTGCCCCTTGGTATCCAATCTAAAATTTCAGTTGTTCAACAGTGGTCAGGTCTTCTAGCAATATGTCCAGCCCATTGCCATTTGAAGGTCTGCAGCAAAAGCACACATACATCCGTCCAGGCTCGTTTATCTTCTATATGACAAAACTCCAAGAAAGACCTGTGTACAACAAGCAGCAGTATATTTACCACTTAGTTTCAGTTCAAATTATTTTTTTGTTAAGTTATTCATTTGTCAGATGTATTTTGTTTTCTGATCTCGAGTCAGACATATTCGGACGTGGAAAAAAGAAGAAAAGAAAGGAAAACACAAAGAGGGATAAAAAAAAAATTCGTCCTGGTTATTTCTTTTAAATAATTTAAAGAATTCTTGAATGATCTTTTCTAAAGAGAAAATCCAAAGCTGAGTTAACTGTTCACCTTTTTTGTGCAAAATTATTTTTTTTTTTAATTGTACCTGAACTGTTTTCCAGAAAACTGCAATAGCGTGGTGGCGGTCTCCAGGAAATCATCCTGAAAAAACGATAACTCATAATGCACTGCTGGCCACCTAAAATGCAACACCAAGAAGGACAGGAGATAGCAACGCCAGATTTACTGGACACATAACAGCAGATACAAAGATGAAACGATTGAGCTTACAGGCCCGTGCGACTTGCGGAACACGCAGACATCAATAGTTCGTGTGGCCCCCATGGCTGGCAATAACGGCCGCTACACGCCGCGGCATCGAACGAAAGAGGCTTTGGATGTGGGCTTGGGTTATGTCGGTCCAGGCTGCTTCCACACGTTGCCACAGTTCATCAGGCGTAGCCGCGGGTGGTGCTTGCCGGGCCACTCAGTTGCCGATCAGCGACCAGACATGTTCGATGGGCGACATATCGGGAGAACAGGCGGGCCACGGCAGCAGTGACACCTGGTGGGCCGTGAAGAATTGTTGCACGGTGCGTGCCACGTGCGGGCGCGCATTGTCCTGTTGGAACGTGGCCGCTGGCAGGTCCTGCAGGTAAGGGAGGACTCCAGGCTCCAAAACGTCGAAGATGTAGCGGTGCCTGTTAAGTGTACCGGCGTTGCGTACCAGAGGGGTGCGGGTGTCATATCCAATTGCGCCCCAAATCATAACGCCAGGCGACGGACCGGTATAGCGATGCATAATGCAGGCGTCATACAGTCTCTCGCCGCGGTGCCGCTACACGCGGATCCGACCATCGTGGTGTTACAGACAGAAGCGGGATTCGTCAGAGAAGACAATGTCGTGCCATTCCGTAGTCCAGGTGCGGCGTTCAACGGCCCACTGCCGCCGCACTCGCCGGTGGTGTAACGTCAACGGTAATCGGAGTAATGGGCGCCGTGCGACAAGTCCTCTCTCCTGCAGACGACGTCGAACGGTACGTGCTGGCACAGGTTGTTGCGCAACACACCCTAATTCCTACGCTAACGTTCGTGATGTTGCGGTGCGAGCCGTCAATGCCCGCCGCACAACATGCCGGTCCTCTCGTTCGGTGGTGTGCCCCGGCTGCGGCAATTGCTCACGTCGGTCAGTCCGCCCCTCCTGCACCCACCGAATCCGTACTCACCTCATTGTGGCTGGATGTCGTCCCACACGGGCGCCGATGTCTCGGTACGATAAACCGCTGTCGCGATAAGCCACTATTCGTCCTCTGTCGAACTCCGAAACGTGCTGCAATGACAGCCGTATTCTGCTACGAGGCATCAGGAAGCTTCCCAGGCGCAGGTCCGGCAGCACAACACACTACCATTACTTACACCACACCTTCTGTGCACCCTTCTTATAGTGCTTCTCGGTGGCGTGTCGGGCGCACATGATTTGCATATGCCCTGCAATGCTAATTCGTTTGCATGTCCTCTCGCTGGCGACGCATGCTGCGAATTTCAGGCCAATCGGATGCTTCCTTCTTGGTGTTGCATTTTGGGTGGCCAAAAGTGTATGTGAACCAGAAATCTTTTGTAGAAGGTGCCCCCACTGAAGAGGATCTTGTAATTCCAAAGGGTGGGGGTCCTCCGCCCGTGGTTATCAGTGTGACCCCCGTTAATTTTAGTCTCGCTTTCTACTGAATTCTGCAGCAACATGAAAAACTGTCCCTAGTGCCCATGAGAAAAAATTAAATTTGTGGGTATCATCATCATCATCATTGTCAACCATTATCAATCCACTGCTGGACGAAGGTCTCCCCAAGTTTCCTCCACAACGGTCTGCCTTGTGCCAGTCTCCTCCATGTCACTCCCGCATACTTTCGAATTTCATCCACCCATCTTCCATAAGGTCTTCTTCTGGGTCTTTTCCTGTCCCTTGGAATCCAATCTAAAATTTCGGCTGTCCATCGATGGTCTGTCCTTCTGGCAGAATGTCCAGCCCATTGCCATTTCAAGGATTTAACTCTGATCATGATGTCTTCCACTCTTGTCATTTTTCGGATCCACGAGTTCCTCTTCTTATCTCTCCTGGTTACACCAAGCATGCACCTCTCCATGAGGTGCATCTTGAGTTGTCTGCAGCCTTTGTATGTCTCTTTTAGTTAAGGTCCACGTCTCTGCACCATACGTAAGCACTGGAAGGATGCATTGATCAAACACTTTTCTTTTAAGACATAATGGCATATTGCTCTTGAAAATTATGCTGTTTCTTCCAAAAGCTCTCCAGGCAAGTTTTGTACGCCGATTAATTTCTTCATCAATGTGACCCTCACTTGATATCTGCTGTTCAAGATAAACGTACGTGTCTGTTATCTCCATCTTTTCTCCATCAATCGATAAATCTTCATTTCTTGAAAAAGCATTGAACATCACTTTTGTCTTCTGAAAGTTCATTTTTAATCCCACTTCTTTACTCTTGTCACCAAGTTCCTGGATCATACTCTGCAACTCTGATGGGGAAGTTGCAAAAATGACTATGTCATCAGCAAAACGAAGGTGGGTTAGATAATCTCCATTAATCTTTATCCCTTTGTTTTCCCAGTTCAGTGATTGAAAGACATTTTCCAATGTAGCATTGAAGAGCTTCGGAGATATGGTGTCACCTTGTCTCACTCCTTTTCCAATTTTTATGTGTGTTGTATTTTCAAACAGCCGAATCTTTGCACTTGCATTTTCATAGATGTTATTAATAATATTAATGTACGCATCTTCAATACCGCAGGATTTCAGAGCCATTGTAACTGCTGATGGTTTCACCGAATCAAAGGCTTTTTCATAATCGATAAAAGCCATGCACACTGGAAGTTCATATTCCCTCGCTCTTTCAATAAGTTCTCTCAGTACGTGGATATGATCTATTGTGCTGTAGCCACTCCTGAATCCAGCTTGTTCTCTCGGTTGAGCCATGTCCAGTGTCACCTTCAAGCGGTGTGAAAGAACTTAAGTGAAGATTTTATGAACCACTGATAGGAGGCTGATAGGTCTGTAGTTCCTGAGATCCTCAATGTCACCTTTTTTATGTAGCAGGATCATTGTAGAGTTGTTCCAATCCTCAGGAATCTTCCCTTCATTAAGGCATCGAGTGAAAACTTGGGCGAGTACTGTTTCGATTTCTCCACTTGCTTCTTGTATGATGTCTACAGTAATTCCATCTTCTCCTGGAGCTTTTCCCCGCTTCATGTTCTTGATTGCATGTGCAACTTCTGCTGGGAAGACTGGGAGAACTCTGGTACTGGTACCTTTCATGATGTCTGGAGTACATGTATCATCCCTTTCATATAATTTGGAGTAGAAATCTTTCACTCTTGTCAAAATTTCGCCTCTATTTCTTGTTACAGAACCATCTTCTTTTCTCAGTGCCAAAATCTGTTTTCTTCCCTTACTGAGATGTCCCTTTGCTATCTTTAGGCTTTGGTTGTTTTCAATTGCTTTCCTTACTAGTTCACAGTTGAATTTCCTTACGTCTTCAGTGATACTTTTTCGTACTGTCTTGCATAGCTCTATATATTCCACTTTGGAAGTCACATCTTCTTTAGTTGTCCAAATCTCTCTTCTTTTTTGCATCAACATTTTGGTTTTTCCTGATAATTTGTTCACATGCAACTTGTTCTTAGACCCAGCTAATTTTGTTGCTGTTTCTATAAGATCTTTGGTTACTTTTCTGTTAACCTCAGAAATATCCACTTCTTCCGATGTTAGGCCTTCTAAAGAAGAGAATCTGTTCTTCAGTTCCAACTTGAAGGTATTATGGTGTTTTTTAAGGTTGGTTATGTCAATACATTTTGTTTATCTTATGAGCTTGCTACGTTCGAGTTTAGTGTTGAGGTGCATCTTACATCTCACCAATCTATGGTCACTACCTGTGTTGAACTTGTTTAGCACACTGCAGTCTTCTATGACGAATTTTTTGTTACACATAATAATATCAATTTCACTTGTCGTCACATTTGGATGTCTCCATGTCCATTTCCTGTGTGGCTTTTTCTTGAAAAAGGAGTTCAATATGAAAAACCCTTCTGCCTCTGCAAACTCTACGAGAGTATTTCCACGCTGGTTTCTGTTGCCGTGACCGAATTTACCTACTGAAGTTTCATTCTGTTGCCGTTGCCCTATTTTTGCATTGAAATCTCCCATAATTATCTTTAAGTGCTGCTTACCTTTATTATTTAGATGACGAATTCCCTCATAAAATTCTTCAATTTCTTCTTCAGGAGGACTTGTGGTGGGTGCATAAGTTTGAATAATCTGAGCCTGGTATCTTCCCGAGAGTTGGATAACGAGTCGTGCTGCTCTGTCAGAGGAACTTTCAACTTCTACAATTTTATCCTTCAGTTTCTTGTTTATTATAAATCCAACACCACTAGTTCTGCCAGTATCAATCCCACGATAGTAAAAGAGATGTCCACTTTTCAGTTCAATGATATCTTCTCCTTTTCTCCTTACCTCACTTAGCCCGACGATGTCCCACTTGATCCTTTGTAGTTCCTCTTCCAATTCAAGAAGCCTTGAATCAGAAGATAGGGAGCGTCCATTATACGTAGCGAAGGTCAGCATCAGATGGCAGCCTAGTGCGGTCCTCCGGGGATTCTTAGCACCCTCTGCCTTCATGTCGCACTGGCCGCTGCCTTTGCCAGGTACATTCCAGATGCCGGAGACTGAGGGCCAAGATTTAAGTTGTGGAGTCATTTTGGAGGGGTTTGGCCATAACTCACCACGCTGGCCAAGCGGGTTGGTGAGTGTGGGATAGCATTTCCTCTAATCCCGATATTATAGTTATACCGCTATTGGCGGTCGTCAGAGCCCCTTTAGTGGGAACAGGATGTACCACGAGAAGGCGGGGTTGACATTTGTCAAGGAGAGGCTGTGATGTTACGCATCACCTGACCTTACATCCCATATATATATATATATCCCGATAAGTACTTGATATTTAATAACTTAAATCCTTGTTTAATAATAAAATTTGGTTACTCGCTAAATGTTAGAGCCATTTTTAGTGCCAATATTTTGCATAATCCGGATGTAATGGCTGACTATGACCGTGACCATGAGTATATTACAAATGGGAATTATTATTTACGATTACACAAATGTATTTTTTTTAATGTATTTAGATTGTTCACTCTTTCCCCGCTTTGATGAAGGTGCGCATACTTTCATATGGTCCATTAGATTGTTGTTTCTATAATCTTTTATTACACCGTCGACATCTTTCTTTGTAATTATACACTTTCCACAGAACAACAAGCAAGACCAAACAACGCAGAATTATTCACCGGTTCCTTAATGAGACGAAACAATTTCCAGCATTCACTCTTCCCCTTGTGGTTTTCAACAATCGCGTATTTGTCGGCCTCGATGCTTTTCTCAACCTCCATAATATTAAATCCATCCATATTAACAAATAAGAAGTTAATTTCGACATGACATGTCATGGGAACGGGATGTTAGCACGTCAATCGAAAACCTCTGAATGCTCAATGTAAAAGATGCAATGTGTAAAGTAGTTCTTAGTCATACAGTGAACTTCGCACGGAGAAAGTGAATCAGCTGAGAAGCTGGCGAATGGCATTTGCCCGTACCTTGCCCTGGACAATCGCACTGTAAAAAAACGCAAAGGAAGTGTCTTTTTACGATATGTTGTCGGTGTGTCTTGCGTCGGTCGGTGGAAATCTTCGTTGCTTTAAGAAAGATATGACAATATTTTTGCATGGCAAATCATTATTCATTCCATGGGCACCAGTATCGACTACAGAATTACACAACGCGCATTTTTCTTTGGAACATATTTTTCTCTTTTCAAAAATAAAACGGGAATAAAACCGGGTCAAACTCGGGTCAGGAACACCTTGACCCGACCTGTTGGACCCCGCAACAAATTGTTGACCCGTGACCCGTTTCCATCTCTGGTACACACCAGGCTTCGCACAAGTCCGTAATATTCGCCGGTGGAGGATTCCTGGCATTGACGGCACATTGAACGTCTTCCCAAATGTGTTCGATGGTGTTTAAATCCGGCAGCGATGGGGCCTACTCAGGATGCCAAACTCCGCGGAATGTTCCTCAAGCCGTAATCGGGCGACTGTAGACGTGTGCGGTGGCGCATTGTCGTGTGAAGCAGGTTGCAATCATCTGAGTGGTTGCATGGCATGAACGGGTGCAAATGTTCCCCAAGGATGGTTACGTAGCCTTCACAGGTCAGAGTATAGTCTGCAGACGTATAAGGAGTCCTAATGCGTGCCAACTGAAAACACCTCACACCATGACAGCGCCATGTCCCTGTCTAGCACTGTTTCTTGTAGGCATGCGGGATCCATTCCCTTGTGGAGTTGTCGCTACACCCGGAGTCGGCCATCTGACTGAAACAGTTGATACTGCGATTCGTTGAATGAGGCTACACGTTTCCAGTCCTCTCGGGTCCCATGGTGGTGTTCCCGAACCTAGGCGAGGTACCGCGCACAGCCTTAAGTCATCGGGTCAACAATGGCACTCTGGTGGGCCATGGGCTCCGGAACCCCATAGAACACTGGGAACGTTGCACTGACCGAACGCTAATGATACTCCTGGCCCCAGCATGGAATTGCGCTGTGATTTGCATCAATGTTACGATGCGTGCCAGGCGCAACTGTCTACGATCGTCCTCCAGGGCTTTTCTACGGCTACACCGGTCTCGCACTATGGATTTTGTTTTCCCTGAGCATGTGTAGTCCTGGCACCCCGTTGAAATTGTTGACCGTGTAAATCCAAATTTCGTGGTAATTTTCGAGATGCAGTGACCCATCTCCCGGGCGTCGACTATCATACCATGTTCGAAATCGCTTAAATCCTGATAAGTTGTTATCTGAACTGCGCATGCTACTACTTGAGCTTTCGGAGATATCTGCCTTTACCCTATATGTACGTCGTTTGCGGACGATACCATTTACCGCATGGGTGTAGTGGCATGTAATGGAAATGGTAATGCCCTCCTCAGTTTTTTTTTTATTTTTCGGCACCTCAGTGTACATGACTGTGGAAGAAATATCGGTTCAATGGGTGTAATGTTTATACCAATAAAATGCGATGTTATTGTAGTATACAGTTGTTTGCACGAAACAGCGTGTCCTTTAGAATATAATGAAACGAAAGGTCTCCTTCGCACGGACGAAGAAGCACAGACCTGTGTAATTTTTTTCATAACATTCGAGAAAAGCATTTTATTATCTGCAAAACATGAAAGCATAAATTGTTAACAAGCGTGTTTTTCATACTCAGTGGTAAATAGAGCGTAAGTAATTTTGATTTTTTTTTTTTTTTTTTTTTTGTGCCTCAATTCTTAATTGTCACGTATTTAGTTGCTTACTATTTTCTATAAATTGGAAAAGGTAATTTGACTCCCTCACAAGTAAGTTACGTGTTTTGGGTGTTAGGTCCTGAGACATTTCAAAGAAGTTGGGTAGACATAGTGTTGGTGTAAAACTAGGGCAATCATTCTAATCACAACGTGCACATTTATGCTACACGCAACAAAGTGATATAATTTTAGTTTTACGAGAAGTAACCGTAGGTTTCAAAGAATTTGTATTTTTAAAACGCCCATAAAACTTATTTAATTATATGGAATTTAAAAATTTCATTAAGTACAAGCTAATAGATTTTAGCAAAAGGTCATCGAAGATATTCTTTGCGGGGGGTGGTTCCTGTGCACGCCACTGCAAGCAGGTGTACGGTCAAGAACATTTCTATCCAGGCACGTATCCAAGATATCTGTTTACGAGAGGTCCAGAAAAATTACATACAGTATATACTGTATGTAGAGAGAGAGGGAGAGAGTGAGTGAGTGTGTGTGTGTGCAGTATATTGTTTTTCTGATTTCATGGACACATGTAGAGGGAAAATGCTATTTCTTTACGCCTTTTAAGAAATGTTTTAAATTTTACTGCCGCCGCGGTGGCGCAGTGATCTAAGCGATGGCTGACAATCATTCGTCCGAGATGGGTCCGGGTTCGAATCCCCAGTGAAGCATGGATGTTGTGTTTGTCTTACGGCCCTGTGGCTCTCTCCCTTCCCTGGAACCCATGGCCCTAAATTAGGGACGAGCGACTGCTTATAGCCCTCTGAGTTGCTCACGGTAGTCGTTAAACCTCCAATAAAAAAAAATTACAAAACGACTTCATGTTCGATACTCCCTTGGACACTAAAACAGGTGTTTCGTAAGACATTCCCTCACCAAAAATGTCTCGCCTTCCCATTCCTAATCTCCCCATAGAAATTCTATGAAGAAATCTCCTCTTCCTGGATGTCTTCTGTCATAAAATGTATGAACAAGTAACCGTAACCAAAAGTGCACCGCTAATTGTTCACAGAAATCACTAGCTCTTCTCCAATACCACGCTTGTGGAGCTACTGAAAATATTCTTGGACATTGGGAAAAAAGCCAACACAGAGCTACAGTGAGATTTAAAAAAATAACTGTTAAGGTACGATTTTTAGCGTAACATAGTGAAAAAACTGGCCTGTTAAACTAATTTTCATCTTCATCCCCGGTTGATTATGCTGCACTGACTTCGTACCCGAACTCAGTCCATTCAGTGCAGACCTCTACGTCAAACCATAAATATGTACATACATCAGTGTAATAATTTGCAAAATCGCATGTTTAAATGCATTGGTTTTGCGATTATTCAAGAATAATAGTTTTGCTACTGCAAGAAACTATATCTATCAGATGCATATTTAAACATTTGGAGGGGGATCTGACCCTCAGTTCCTTCCCCTGGCTGGATACGTGCTTGTTTCTCTCAATCAAATTGTGTGGTTCCCTAACATCAAGGCAATCCACATATCCAAGCTTTGCCAAATGCAATGCCACTATGAGGTTGAATGCATGCAGTTCCTGTGCAGTTGTTTAGATCGTATTGTGTGAGTTGCTTTCGATTAATGCTTTGATTTGTGCGTCGTCAACTTCAACGGGTCTTCCATAGCGTGGTGCATCGGCGTGTGAGTAATATCCTCGACGAAACTTTGCAAACCAGTACTGACACCGCATACAGTAGCCTCACCATACGCAGCACATTCTCTTATTGCGCTTGTGTCGCATTTTTGCCTTGAGATAGAAAAACACCATTAAATCAATCAACATTACTGTCTCCCATTTCCAAATCTACGCCAAATGAACGCAACTGAACCGATCACGCCGATTTCCTTTTATACAACCGTCTCAAAACTTCACCTTTCAGGATATGTAAATACAGGGTGATTCATAAGTCTAGAACCACCCAAATATTTTCTAGACATTTAACAGAACATGAAAGTAATCATGTCCAACATACATTGGACCAAGTATTACACCTCTGACACATGTTACCCCACCCATCCGCCATATTGGATTCAACTTCAATTTTTCAAATGGCGATAGGGTAGTGTGAGCTCTCAGAGAAACAGTTGTACCATTATTTTTTACATATCTATTAGTTTTCAAGTTATTGCATGTTTTTAATTGATGTTTGGCGTTTTTCTTGCATGTTACGTGTGAATGTTTCGACTGTTTTGCAGTGAAATGCGAAGGAATTGACCAAAGAGGAGCGTATTGACATAATCCTGCATTATGTTGGAAGGAGTTTAAGGGAGGTTGCAGCTGCCTTCAACCGCAGACACCCAGAAATACAGCCAATCGCGCATAGTGCAGTGGTGAAGGTAATCCAGGAACTTAGGTAAACAGACAGTGTGTGTGAGGAGCCAAAAAGCGATCGGCCCAAAACAACGACAAATGAGGAGTCAAGAACCATGATTTCGGTGGCGCTTGCCAAAAGCCCACAGAACAGCACGCGACGTTTAGCAGACGAATAAGGCACCAGTCAAAGCTCCATTGTGCGTGTCCTTTCAAACAGAAAATGGCATCCTTATAAATTGCAACTGTTACAAAATTTGAGTGAGGATGATCGTGGTCGTCGTTTTCGATTTTTGCGAGAGGGCCTTGCAGCAACTTCAGTGTGACCCAACATTTGCATCAAAGATTCTGTTCAGTGATCAGGTCAATTTCTATCTCAATGGGGAGATTAATCGCCATAATACCCGTTACTGGTCGGACACCAATCCACAGCGCCACCAAAAGCATGGTTGTTGACTCCTCATTTGTTGTTGTTTTGCGCCGACCGCTTTTTAGCTTCTCACACACACACTGCCTGTGTACCTAAATTTATGGATTAGCTTCACCACTATACTGTACGTGATCGGCTGTCTTTCTGGGTGTCTGCGGTTGAAGTCTGCTGCAACGTCCCTTAAACTCCGTCCACCATAATGCAGGATTATGTCAATACGCTCCTCTTCGGTGAATTCCATTACATTTCACTGCAAAACAAAGTCGAAACATTCATGCGTAACATGCAAGAAAAACACCAAACATCGATTAAAAGCATGCAATACCTTGAAAACTAATAACGATATGTAAAATATAATGGTACCACTGTTTTTCAGAGAAGATTTTACATAACTTTGAGTGGTCACATGATTGCCATTTGAAAAATTGAAGTTTAATCCAATATGGCGGATGGGTGGGGTAACATGTGGCAGAGGTGCAACACTTGGTCCAATGTGCGTATATTGCGCATGGTTACTTTCATGTTCTGTTAAATGTCTGGAAAATATTTGGGTGGTTCCAGACTTATGAATCACCCTGTATAATGGGTCCTTTGAAATAGGCACCAACGACAACTGTCTCCAAAACGCGAGAAGGCATACACAACCCAATAGTTAGGTGACAAAGTACAGGACTGAGCGGAGTACAACTAAGTTACCTGACTGCGGGAATAATTGCTACAAGAAAAGACAAAGAACTTTAAGAATTTCTTACTAGCCGAACTGTATTTATATTTTTTGAAAATTTTACTCGCCATGTTTATGTACCCCTATTAAATTATGAAAATAATTCCAAAATTCTCCTAAGGACGGGATTACATATTACTTAGTACAGGTGGTTTAGTGGGAAATAGCCTGAAGGAGATGCAAATATACCTTTTTTAATTTATTTGAAAGTACATAGTTTACTTACAGTAAATACACGTCGATTAAATATATCTTTAAATTTAATTCGATGAAAATATTTTTTGGTTTGTTCGATTATCCGTTACATTTAGCGTTCAGCACAGTCGCTAATAATACACAATAATAATTTTCACTTGTTAATATTTCTGTGGTCGCAATAACTCGTAGCAGGAGACCCGTCTTGATTAAAAAGAATACGCAAACATTTAACACAGGTTGTGGTATTTAATTACAGACAGGAGCACAACCACGGTATAGTTTTAAGGGTTAACTCCCCTCCCCAGCCCAGAAGGGGAGGGGGATGGGTAATCGCATCCCATTTTGCTATCTCCTGTGTGTCTGTCTTAATTTGAATCAATTTTCCTCTTCACTGAGCGCTCATGTGACAAAATTGTAAGTTGTTACGCTTTCTATCTGTAACTTGACCACAGAGCACAGGCAACACAGTTACTTGACTTTTTCCACTGCCCATATATACCGTTGAAACAAAAAATGCGATAAACTTGTCCTTGTGGAAATCTCTGACCAGGTCGGAATTGGGGTAACCCTCTGAGGCAGTGATCCCCAAACTACGGCCCGAGGTAACGCCTCCTGGTTGCGGGACCTTGCATTTTTAACAGACATTACCGACCATCTCAGTCAACTCAATTTGAATTTGCAAATGAAAGATAAACTCGCAGATGAGTTTTTTTGTTTTTTTATCTGAAATCTTTCCAATCGAAGTTGGAACTGTACAAGCGACAGTTAGCAGAGCATTTTTTTTTTTTTTTACTTTCCTTCATGTAAATATATGTGAGACAACATGCCTGATAAGTTTCTTTTCAATGTTGAGCACTGTGTCACAAATATTAATTTGTTGAAAACTGAATTTGAAAGACGTTTTGGTCAGTTCTACAAGCAGGAAAAACCATTCCAGTTATTGTAGGACCCATTTAACTTTACAGTTGGTGATGCCGAGAAATTTACAGATGAAGCTGTTAGATTTGCAATCTGATAACAATTTGAAGTCATTGTTTAAGAGTGAAACTTTGATAACCTTTTATTCTCTTTTGCCTTAGAAATACTTTTACAAATCTGAAAAGTTTTGCCAGGAAAATGTTTTCAGTGTTTGGTAGCACACGTGTGTTCAAGCTTTCTCCAAAATTAAATACGTGAAATTAACGCTTCGTTCACAATTGACCGACAACCGCTTGTCATACTTTTTAAAAATTGGGTTGTCCAACCTGAAACCAAACATCGAAAATGTCGCTTAATCATTCCAGAAACAATACCATTCTTCTCATTGATTTTTTCAAGTTTAGATGTCGTAAAGTCAATTTGTTTATGTCATGAAGTCAACTTACTAAACTCTAAACTTTAGTCTTTAGTAAGTTTAGTTTTGTATTTATTTTAGATTTGTATAAATATCTTTAAATATTTATTTGAAAACTTTCATGTTGAATTACAGACCATATAAAATTAGTTAGACCTTGGCAAATATTAATTCCTTGAAAATTCACAATATCTGCATTGATTGATCTTCGGTGTACCTTTTTTTTTTTTTTTTTTTTTTCAAACCGGCCCCTTGAGCTTCAGCCGATTTCTCATTTGGCCCTTCGCACCAAACATTTGGTGACCACTGCTCCAAGGTACTGAGTTTTAAGGGTTAACTCTCCCAGAGCGGGGGTGTTCTACCCTTAGCTGTTGTAACCATTAGGGGTTTTAGGATTTTCTGTTACCGACCGGCGGTACTGAAATTCGTCCGGAAAAGTGGATGCCAGTGGTCAAGCTTTCAATTCCACGACCAGCATACCTTTTTTTGGAAATAATTGTTAGCACTCAGCGAAACATACCACCAGAAAACAATAAAAGCAAAATGCAGTCGCCGTTGGTCATTTGCACAGGAAAAGGCGCTTTTCCGCAGTGTATTGCCGATGTGTTATAGTTATGTTTATGACAAAGTGGTTGCATTGTTTCTATCTGATAATTCCTAATGGAATTTATCTGATCTTTTTTATTTTAATTTTTTTTTGTTAATTTCTGTACTTTAATTCGCTCGATTATGATACTTATTTTGATGATACCAACTAAATATCTAGCAATACTAATTAGTGCATAAGTTTCTTTTCCTCCAATGCTGTCACTAATACAGTAGAACCCGCTTATAAAGAGCCGGTATTTAGCGAAACCTTAGGTTAAACGAGCAAAGCAGGAACTTTTGTTTTGTAATCTGAGCGTTTTTAGCGAACAAAATTTAATGAAGTCCCCGGCTTTAGCGAGGGAGACGGAAGCTACGATGATCAATTTAAACAAACAAAGTAAAAAAAAAAAAATGAAATTTCAAATTTAACGAGGCAAATAAAATACAGTGCGTATTGTCCTGGAATGGAGGAAGAGAAATGGTGTCATACACGATTTAATTGCAACAGCTCAGGCGAATCCTTATATGTTGGTGGGAAAATGTTGATAGAAAAGCAATAGGACGGGAATATATCAAATGCTCAAA
This sequence comes from Macrothele yani, assembly GCA_039090855.1. Taxonomy (NCBI): domain Eukaryota; kingdom Metazoa; phylum Arthropoda; class Arachnida; order Araneae; family Macrothelidae; genus Macrothele; species Macrothele yani. Next base: position 58,220,549 of record CM076997.1, on the reverse strand, counting down.
AAGGGAGTTGTGCAGCTGACCCTCTCCGTTGCCCACTCCAAAGGGGGTAGTGGAGAGGGTCTCTTGCACGCGAGACCTTTGGTTGAACGAGACCAGCGGAGCGAGTCTTGTATATGTCTTGTCAGAAGAGTTGAAAACAATCCTCCTAAGCCTAAAAAGATGGATGGGGCTCACGCACACGTAAGTGGATTTCTGTTCGACGATTACAGAGAGGGATAGGAGAGCAGTGGAAAAGGAATGGGCACAATTCCTGGAATTGTACCCATTCCTTTTTTCACCCTCCAAGCGAACGTTGCATTGGGAGGATCGGTGTTGCTTTTGCTTCATCTGTGTCGTGTAGTTAAACAGCTGTCGGTCTCACGTGGCCTAGTTGAGTATGTTTGAAAGATTTAATTAATTAACTATAGTACCAATGCGAATCTTTCAAGTCTTATCAATTGTTATAGATATATAATATAAACATATACGAATATTTTTACATGGTGGGAATTTTCACCTAGAATCAGATCCAGCGGACACCTGGGTTCATGATAATAGCGAAGATTTCTGTCGATCCCAAGCTCCTCGTTACGAGCTGGTTCTATTGTATATCGATATTATATGCTAATTACTGGCACATTGTTCATATAGCGTTCATCGATATCAACACCCCACCCTCCACCCCTCCCCGCAAAAAAAAAAAAAAAAAAAGTACGTTCTAGTTGCGCGCCTGGTTACAGAGAAATGAAGTGGAAGGCTGTACATGATTGTCAAGTTTTTCACTTTAAACAAAAAAAAAAAAAAAAAAAATTGAGGAGGAGAAAAGAATAAGGTTTTATTTACGACGTCAATCCGTGCTCTTCTTTGTTTATTCTGGGAGAACGAGAAAGTTTGTCTGCCCCACTGCTGAAGAACAGCTGTTTCCTTCCTTGGCTTTGATCCAATGAGGTCTGTCACAGCCTATATCAAAAAGCAAGTAGTTAATGAAGTTTATTAAACACTTGAGACGCCAAAAATATGTTTCAAATTTGTAACGTGATCATCGACTGACTGAAAAAAGGTGAAGTATGGAGTTCATACGCAAAATGCAGCAACAGCTGAATAAAACTTGGACGCACTTGAATTTTCTATTCTATATTCTAACATCACGTTTCTTTAACTTAAATGCATGTTTCAGAACGTCCTTTCAAATTTTTATTACCTCCCAATCAGGGCAGAATTAAAGGAGGGGTGGGGGGCTTTGGGGGCAGAACTCTAGGCTGCAACCTCGGTGGCGACCTCCACTGATAAATAAATTTCTTAAGAAAAATTTACTTAAAATGTTTTGAAATCGTAAGATTTATGTCACTTAACCAGACATCAATACTTTATATTATAAGGTAAAAGCTTTGTTCACACCAAACTAACGAAAACATTTTATCTGAACTGAGAAAATGTATTTAAATGCTCCTGAATATAATTTATTTTTGTCATCTTTTTAATTTAGTCGTTAGAAATATTTTTAGTTAAAAGCGATTGATTTGGGTAGCCCGATTATGTAAAACAAAAACAAAACAAAAAAAAAGATGCAAATAATGTACAAACCGCTAGTTAGATAAAGCAGAATGTGCGTTAACAATAATAAAAATAATAAGTCTTATTTTACAGCAATAATAATAGCAGTACGTAGAATAATGAAAGCAAACAGAATATAAATTCTGAACATGTTGTGACACTTGCTGGTCATCCATGTAAACACCTCTCAGAAAACTTGAAAATCTCGTCGTCCTGGAGCGGGAATCGAACCCGCATCTCCCGATTTCCATTCTAGTATGCTAACCGTTACACTTATATTCTGTTTGCTTTGAATATTCTATCGATTCCCATGTATTATGAGGAATATTTCTTTCTTCGTTGATTTATCAATAGCAGTACAATGATTTCTTTCAGAAAACATCACCGCTGCCCCGGTGGCACAGTGGTCTAAGCTATGGCTTCTGACGTTTCCTTTGAGATGGGTCCGGTTTCGAATCCCGGCGAGGCATGGATGTTGTGCTTGTCTTATGGCACTGGCTCTCTCCTTTCCCTGGAACTAGTGACCCTAAATTAGGGACGGGCGACTACGAACAGCCCATTGAGTTGCTCACGGTGGTCTTTAAACGCTCAAACGAAAAAAAAGCACCCCCCCCCCTCCTACAACAAAAGATAACCTTATAATGTTTCGCTAAAAATAATTGATAGCAAAAAAGGGCCACAGCGTGACACAATCCGGCCCTGCTTCCAATGGGATTGTGTTATGCACTTTCGATACTACTTTACTAATCAGCATAAAATTTGTTTTGTGATCACTTACCCCCAGGAATTTTTTTCAGGTTCAGAATATTAATTATGTATTTTTTTGTCATCCCATGTATCCTGGATGTTAGACCTTGAGAGTTAGCAGCAGTTACGTATATCAAATATGCGTCTTCGTAGGAAACCAAGGTTGACGCAAGTACAAAGGTGACATTTGCAATAACGAAAACAATAGGTGTCCTTAGTCGGGGTTGGAATCGACCTTTTCCAGCGTGCTTTCAACGAAGGAATGCAAAGTAATGATAAATACAATGTAAACAAATAATGGCGAAAAAGATTCCTCCCTTGAGTCTAAGTGGTAGTTTCAAGGAGTTGATTCTCAACTGCCTTTTGGAAAATGCCGCCTCCTTTGAGCATGTATTTGACTTTATGGGGTGATTTTAATATCATTTTTCTCATTTTGTACACGGCTATGAACACGTGTGTGCATCCATAAATCAGATATGAAAATATCTTTTTGTGTTGTAACCATGAAAAAAAAAAAAAAAAGAATGCGTCTTCTGCTTTCTGTAGCGCTCAGTTTACCCGCTGGAAATGGCATGTAGATATTTCATTTTAGCACTATGTCATTGCTTCTGAAACTTGTATTGGAAAAAAAATTGCTCTGCGTCTTACACAGTTAGAATCATGATTAAGACAATTATACTTCTCGATGTGCCTGTTGTTTCCCTGTTGTAAGCCCCTTCCACTCACTAACGCGAGGCATAAGAGTGTTAATGCATTTGGGAGGATAACGCTGTCGGATAGCAGTGTCTGTGACCGAGATTAACTATTTATCGTCATATTTTAGCACATATATCCCGTTAGGGGACTTAATTAAGTGTACTGCGCGCGATGTAGTAAGAAAAAGTGGAATGCAAAAAAAGAAAAGGAAAAGAAAGAAAGAAAACAGAAGTGTATTCAGAAACTTTAGTTTTTAGACAACCAACTACTGATGCTACTTAAGGTACTTTCGTTGTGTTAAATCCGAGCTTGGGTATGCACATATTTGCTCTCTCTCTCTCTCTCTCTCTCTCTCTCTCTCTCTCTCTCTCTCTCTCTGACACACACAAATGGGTTTCCTACAGCCGCAAATAATAATTTAATCCTTATCGCTTTCTAATAACATTAATTAGCTTCCGTAGAAAATCAGCAAAGTTTTAATCATTGTTGTTATTTGTCTAGATAATCAAAACTGAATAGGTAGGTGGTATAAATGATATATAGAGGCCTGCTGCTTATGTATGCTTTTTTACCAATTTTATTTCATACCGCTGTTTCGGCAATTTCTGCTGAGCTGCTGCACCTCATCATACATCACTCTTTATTTTTAGGGCATGTATGTTTGACCTTCATATTCTACCAGTAGATCCATTGTTATCCCTCTCCGGGTTCCAATGTGAAAACAGGAATTTGTCGGTGATGGGGATTGAATTCACGTCTTTGGGCTGCGGAGCCAGTTGTTCTAACCGACTAAACCACACCGACAGAATGTATCGCTACAGATTTGTCGTCTCAACACGTGCTTCACCTCTGTAGTACCTCACAGCCGATCGTAGGTTCTGAGCCGATTTTCGGGGATCCATCCACGCATTTACCTTTTATTCGTGGTAAACCTTAGAAAACATTAAATTGGATGATTGGCAACGGGATTAGAGCCCACAATAGTTGCCTATCACCATGGGCGGCGGAACCTAATATTTTCAGGGGAGGGGTCCAACTGCTCCGAGAGCGAAAACAATTTTAAAAAGTAAGGAGAGAGAGAGAGAGAGAAATAAAACAACGTAGGGTAGATGAGTATATACTCGAACATATGATCATCAACCATTGTCAATCCACTGCTGTATGAAGGTCTCCACAAGTACCCTCCATAACTTTCTGCCTTGAGCCTGGCTCTTCCAAGTCACTCCAGCAGGTTTTCGTATTTCATCCACCAATCTTTCACGTGGTCTTGTTCTTCGTATTTTCCTGCCCCATGGTATTTCAGTTGCTCAAGCACGGCCAGTTTTTCTAGCAATATGCCTAGCCAATCGTCAGTTGAGCGTCTTCACTTTGGTCATGACGTCATTAACATTTTTCCTTTCTCTAACCCATGTGTTCCTCTTCCTATCTTTCTTGATTACACCAAGCTTGCACCTTTCCACGTTTTGCTGAGCTGTCTTCATCCTCTGTGTGTCTTTTTCAGTTAACGTTAATGTCTGTGCTCCATATGTAAGAAATGGAAGGATGCATTGATTAAACAATTTTCCTTTAAGACATAATGGTAAATTGCTCTCGAAAAATGTACTGTTTCTTCCAGATGCTCTCCAACTAAGTTTTGTACTCCTATACCTGGGCGAGTCAAAAGTTCGTTCCATTTTGAGCTCCACATAATGTTGGGCCTCCATTCCTGTACAAAACGCGCTCCACTGTCGACTGCTTACAGCGATGACGTGAACACAAAAAGCTAACGACGTGCGTTTGGCACTGAGCCAAATTGCGTTATCAGGTGAGCAGGGGATGGAGGTCGATAAACGCACTGTTTGAGTTCACCTACACCATTAATGGAAAAATGGGTTAAACACGGCAGAAGCGAGACAAATTTCTGCACTTGAAGGCGAGAAAACAGTTGACAGCAGCACTGCACGAAAATGGTTCCGGCGTTTCAATGCTGCGGACATTCAGTCTCGAACACAAATCGAGATCAGGAAGTCCATCGATCACCAAAACAGACACCACGGCGGAAGCGAACACCGATACCAATATACGAAAAATGGCAGCTGAGGTGGTGTCTTCCCAATCCATTTTTGTCCGTCATCTGCACAAGCTTGTCTTCTCCTCCCGGTGCCATCGAATGGTTCCCATGTTGACACCCCAGAAGGCGAAACAAAGTGTTGCTCTCTGTCTAAGATTGTTTCCAAATCCACAGGACGATAGGTTTTGGTGTCCTATAGCCACAGGCAATGAAAAGTGTATAATACTACGTTATCCCACCACTAGGCACCAGTAGCTGAGGGTGAGAGCGCACCAGGAAGCACCGCCAGTGACACAAAGAAAGGACCTCGAGTGAAAAATCATGCTGTACATTTGGTGGAATTGTGAGGATCCTGAATACTGGGAACTTGTACAAGATATTCAGGCTCCAGACGGAATCTCTATGCGAAACAACTGCCGCCACCCAGCACTCACCAATAGAAAGCGGCCGTGGATAATACCCCAAGGCACACCTACAGAATGGTCCGCCTAAAACTATAGGAATTGGAAATGATTGGATACTACCCCATCTTCCATACAGCTCTTACTTGGCCCCATCTGAATGCCACCTGTTTCGATCCGTGGACTATTTCCTACGAGGAAGGCACTTCGCTTCATTGGTGGATGTGGAATCTCACATAAGATAGTTTCTGTCCTCGAAACCTGCCGAGTGGTACCGCCGTGGGAATGTGGCTCTGGTGGAACGTTGGCAAAGAAGTGTAGGACAACGGCCTGTACTTTGCAGAATGAGGTGAGTGCCTATAGCTATTCTGCATCATTAAGCTTTTTAGCAGCAAACGGAACGATATTTTGACTCACCTTCGCATTTCTTCTCTGTGTAGGCCTTGCTGTCTGTTGTTCAAGGTAAATGTAGGTATCCGTCACATCTGGATTTGCTCCATCAACTTCATAATCTTCAGTTTTTGTCAAAGCACTGTACATGAATTTGTCAACCCCTTCTTTGCTCTTGTCACCAAGTTCCTGGATCATACACTCTAGCTCTGAGGGAGTACTCCCAAAAATGACTAAGTCGTCAGCAAAGCCAGGGTGGGTTAAATAATCTACATTAATCTTTTCCGCCCGTTGTCTTCCCAGTTCAAAAATTGAAACACATTCTGCAAAAATGGCATTTAAGAGTTTGGGAGATATGTTGTCAACTTGTCTCACTCTCTTTCAAATTTTTGTTAAGTGTTGTGTCCCCAGACAGTTGAACCTTTGTGCTTGCATTTTCATAGATGTTATTAATGATGGTTACGTATTCATCTTCAATACCGCAGGATTTCAAATACATCGATACTACTGATGATTTCACAGAATCAAAAGCCTTTTCATAATCAGTAAAAGCCAGGATTTCATATTCATTCTTCCTTTCAGTTAATTCTCTCAATACGTATATATGATTAATAGTGCAACTGCTGCTCCTAAATCCAGCTTGGTCTTTTAGTTAAGTCAAGTCCAATTTTCCTTCAAGTGATCTGACAGTGCCTTCCTGAAAATGAAGTGAACAACTATAGGAGGCTGATGAGTCTGCCCTTCCTGAGGTCATCAAGGTCCAATTGTTTGTGTCAGGATCAAAGAAGCATTCTTCCAGTCATCAGGAATTTTTCCTTCTTTGAGGCATTTAGTAAAAATTTGGGCGAGTGTAGTTTGTGTCTCCATTGCCTTCATGTCCAATACCCATTGGAAATTCCATCCCCTTCTGAAATTCTTCAGTTCTTCCCCGTTCTATGTTCTTAATCGCATGACCAACATGAGCAAGGACTGGAGGGACTACTGGCCGAACTGGAGTTAAAAACATGAAACAAGGAAGAGCTCTTATATATGTACAGGGGTTTATAAAAATAATGGAAACACTTACTGTTTGCGGAGAACTTTTATTTATAAGCTATAGGTCCAGCTCCGACTTTCAGAACAGAAGCGATTCGATTTGAAATAGATTTATTATTAAGTCATGCATATACGATAATGGAATTTGGGTCCATTCTTCCTGTAAAATATATCCCAACTGTGCCAGTGAAATTGGAGGTGGAAAGTGGGATGGACTGACCTTTCGTTCCAGATATTCCTACAAATGTTCAATAATAATATTGAGGTCTGTGAATAGCTGTTGTACCTCATCTTTATTGCTCTGCAAACCACAACTTGACATGTTTCACACAATGCATGAGTGTATTATCTGTTTGAAACCAGCGGTGACCGTTAGGGAACCATGCCTTCAACATTGGGTGCAGGTGCTCCGCAAGAATGGATTAGTACATTGCAAATGTTACACGACTCTGCAGAACAACCAATGGCTCTAAGAAAATGCCATAATATGGCTCACAACAGCATCAGGGATCCACCTCCGCGCTTCACAGTGAGAATCAAACGGTCAGGTTGGTATGGCACGCTTCTGCAGGTTTTTGCCTGACGTACACTCTACGATTGGTAGGAAACAATGTGAAGAACGATTCACCAGACCAAATGACACGTTTCCAGTCTTTAAGCATCCCAGTGTTTATGTGCTTTGCACCATCTTACACGTTTTGTTGCATTGATGTTGGTAATCAGAGGTTGTGGATTGCAGAACGGCCATAAATACTCGCACGATGCAGTTTCCGATGAAGTGTTATGACGGACACTCATCATTCCGATTGGTATTCAACTCTGCTGTTATTCGCAGTGCCGTGGTCTTGTGCTTCTGTTGTACAACCCGTGCCAACGTTCGCCTATCCCTATCTGACATCTTCGTATGGCATCCGCAGTTTGCACGTTTGGAGGCAACCCCATATTCTTTTTTTTAAGTATTCATAATTTTCGATACGATTCCTCGTGTTACACTACTATTTCTACCGTTCTAGTTAGTAAAGCCCCTGCAAGGAACGCACGAATGATCATGCCTTTTTTGAGGTCTACGTAAATAGAGAATAAGTTAACATAATAAGTTAGAGTAGACTACGTAAATAGAGAATAAGTTAACAGCGACAAACCTTACCTATTTTGCTTTTGCAGAGTCAACGCCCGTTTCATCAGTTTCAGGTATATGGACCTTCCTCGGAAAAATTTCATAATACCAGTAGACCCAGTGACGCATTTAATGTGTGTGTGTGTGTGAGGGGGGGGGGCTTTCCAAAAGGTGTCGCTTGGTCCTTCGTGCTTATTTGTTTGTCCTTCGCTACTTATTTTTTAATATATTTGTATATATTTTTAAATACATATTTTACGAATCATTGGAAACTCATTTTAGATTAGCGGAGATTTGTGTTTATCTCACCCCAGTGCTTTCGGTGACGTTTTCCCGAAGTTATTTTATTTGCATTTTCAATATTTTGGGACACCCCATAAAGAAATTACTGTTGCGCCACTGAGCAGATCTTTCATTTTCCAACAAAATTTGTACCAAATCTGAACAGCCAGACTAAAAACAAATGTTAGAAAATGTTAGGCGCAACTGAAAATATGTCATCACCTGTCAACTGATATCCAGAAGGGAGTGCATTCCAAAACCAGTTTGTTGTCTTGCAGCAGCAGCATCTGCCTGCTAAATTGCAGGAGGCAAAAGGCCTAAAGAGGTGCGGCGATTGGGACCCCCCCCCCCCCTCTGTTCCATCCTGTGAAATACGAAAAGTGTAAAGCACGCCGAAATCCGATTGTCAGTAAATGTCATAAATGAATTAAAAAGAGTGTCTGAATTTTTCCTATGTTTATTGTAGCTAACAAACGGCAAGATCTGGTAAACTATAGTTATACAGTATATGAACGCCTAGTTGTACCTGGGATGGCAGCAACCATTTAGCATTGCAATTACATATCTCTTGGATTAAACGGGTAAGTCTGTTGTTGAAATGGCAGAAGCCAGTTCTTACTCGAGCGCTCTTAAATTCACATCAAGCTCAGTGTTTAAACAAATCTCTTGAGTTTTCTCTACCACACACAACAAAGGCATTATGCATGAAAAAGACGGGTGAAAACACAAACATCAAGGAAACGCCTACAGATTGTTTCTACCCTCGGCAAAAACACCATCCAAAACGCCATAGAGTGTGAGAGGCAAGCGATTTCGATATCCTTATTTCGACAGGAGTTGTTTTCGCAGCAAAAGCAAGCACTTTCGTCCAGAATTGCTTATCTTCTATGTGAGAAAACACCGAGAATGACCTGTGCTCTGTGCACAACAAGTAGTATACTCACCGCATAATTTGAGTTCGAGTTCTTTTGTTTAGTTATTTATTTCTCAGATGTATTTAATGGGTTTTCTGATCTCGAGTAAGACACATTCGGACTTGGAATAAAAAAAACCGCATAGAAGGAAGGGAAGAGGGGTCTCCACCGTGATTATTGCTTTAAAGAAATTTAAAGAATTCTTTAACGATCTTTTTTAAGAAGAAAAACAGAGCGTTGAATTAACTTTTCAGTATATATGTGCGAAATCAATTTTCAAAATTGTACTTCAAGAGTTTTCCAGAAACCTGCGAAGCATGGTGACAGTATCCAGGAAATCGTACAATAAAAAAAAATTATGAATTATATGTGAACCACACAGCTTTAGGAAGTTTCCTGGGTGGATCGCCTCAGTGATGGGGACCATGAAATTCCAGAGGAGGGTCCGGACCCCCGGGTCCCCTACCTTCTGCCGCCCATGCCTATCACACAAATAGAAGGCTGGCGATTAGTAAACTGCATTATGCTAGTGGTGATGCAACGGTGACCATCCAGATTGTTTCTTTCACAAATTGATAACGAGGAACAGTACACCAATTATGTAGAAAATAGTAACTATACTGGTGATCTGATTTATTGGCATAGGAATATATACATATAAGCGTTTCCAAGCTTTTGCACATCAACCAGGTGGCTTTTTCAAGGAGTCTAACCGCCCCCGCCCCTCACTCCGGAGTAAGTCGCTCTCCCGACTAATCTGCAGCGGACAGAATGTCCGCTGCAGATTTGGCGTCTTGACACATGCTTTCAGCTCTGTAGTACGTCACAATAGTTACTGTTGCCTCTTTCACTCTTGACCCTTCTCCGTTAGCATTTCTCTCCCTCTCTCTCTCTCTCTCTCTCTCTCTCTCTCTCTCTCTCTCTCTCTCTCTCTCTCTCTCTCTCTCTCTCTCTCTCTCTCTCTCTCACTGTTTTCTTTCCTCTCTCTCTCTCCCTTTGTGTATATGTCAGTCTTTGCTTCAGTTTTTTCCCTGTAAGTCTCATCTATCCTTTCTGACTCCCTCTGTATGTAAGTTTCTTTTCTCCGCTCCTCCTCTTTCGAGTCTGAAGCCTCTGGGGTCTTCTGTCTCTCCGAGTCTCTTCCCTCCGCGCTTTCTCTCTCTCTCTCTCTCTCTCTCTCTCTCTCTCTCTCTCTCATTAAATTTCTCTCTCTCTCTCTATTAAATTTCTTTTCTCTCCGTCCCTTCTAATCTCCCTTTCTGAGTCTACTCTCTTGGCTCTCTTTTGGGTCTTTTTATGTATGTATTCATCAATTCAGCGAAAATAAATGCCGATTATTACAACCATTTGATTATTAGAAACACACTGAGTAAACTTGCAGTTCATTTTGGTTACTAACATCTCAGGCGATGGAAAGAAGATATCTGATTCTCTCCTGGGCAAAAAATAAATATGCCTTCTTCTCCTGGGAAACTGTTGAAATTTGTATTGTGAAAACAAAATATATAAATCATAGGACTACAAGTGAAAAAAAGAAAACAGAATTGAGATCTAAGAGTTGCATATTTCAAAACCAAATGCATTTTGATTTCGAGTGATTTTGTTTTCAGTACTTCAATTTTCTGAATTTTCCATTCAACCGTATTGGTATTTCTCGCTCTAAGTCGCTTCACTAAATTCTGGCCATTTCTCGTTTTCCTGGTGTGGAAAGTGAAAATTTCCTGGGAGCCTGGAATTCCTTGATGTCCCCGGGCCGGTTCTTTCACTTCATTCTTTCCTCTGTGTTCGATCAGAAGTTGAGTTACGATGACAACGACGGGGATCTTGTATTCCTTCTGGTTGCCAAGACAACGACCGGTGACGTCACCTGGCATCCTTTCATCTGCCTGCAGAAGATACGAAAGAAAAGAAAAGAAGGAAAACTAGCGAAAACAAAACTCGGCTACCCATCGGAAGTCGTCCAGATATAAGCGCACGAGGCCTAGTTTTTTTCTATTGCGTTTTTTACTTAAAGAAAGGATGCACAAATGCGCGACAGATAGTAGTAGGCAGATAAGAGGAGAGGATTTGGGAATGTTTCTGTTTTACGTTAAATGCAATGCTTCCTTGATGGAGGTCTGAGGTGCAACGATTTCTGTTTCCAAGTAAAACACTTAGCTGGACGAAAATGCTGAACTGCAGAAATAGCTGCTACAAAGTACCTCCACCAGCACCAACAACAACACACACACACACGCTATTTATTCATTCTTTTATTTGTTTGTTTATTTATTTATCTGCTGACTCAATAGCCATCCATTCCTTTTCATGGCAATCACGTTGGCATGGGATGGCCGTGAAAATGCAAAATTGGATGATCAGGAAAACAGAAAAAAATAAATAAATAAGGCAATGTTTTTGCAGCTGTTTGTTACAGCTTCCAAATCCAATGGCAAATGTGGAACTCTCTTCAATACACACACACACACACACACACACACACACACACACACACACACACACACATACACACACACAAAGCAAGAAAGAAAAAAATTGGTTGTAAAGACCGAAAAATAATTTGAGAAATGACTCTGAGCTAGAGATTTGCTCTTTCCGAGGGATCATTCATTTACTTCAAAGTGGTCTAGAGCACGCGTCCTTAGAATCCCAATTAAAAAAAAATGGTGAAGCCTGAAAAAACTAAGTTGAGCTCAATGGGGTTAGTTGAGCTGTATTCGGCGCCATTTCTTATCGGTGCTTCTTTCGCCCGGGGCTGAATCTTCTACAAAGGAATAAATACTTTGAAACACAGCCATCACTCCTGAAATCACCCTTAGGTTTCACTTAGGAATCCCATGCTGACCCCAGCAAAAAATGCTCGACGGCTAAGAGTCTCAAGTTCACCTTTGCGTAAATTCAGCCGCTGGTGAAAAGGCGCCAATAAGAAATGGCTCCGAATAAGCTCAGCTTGCCCTAATAACCAGCTTGTTAGTGGTATTGCAGTCGTCATCTGCTCTGGAATTTCGATTGTTTCCTTACGAATTAACACACAGATAAGCGAATAGTGAAGCTATTGTGTTAGCGTGTTTCATATCACTTTTAATACAGTTATGGAGTGAATGACACAAATCTGCATGTTTATTCATTCCACCCGTCCTTCTATGCAGTAACACAAGAAATGAAAGGTAATACTTTCTTTAGTTATTAATAAATTAATCTATTTGCTTCCTATAGACGCCAGACTAAGTTTTTAAGACGGTTTATGATGTTGCGGTTTTGAACCAACAAAATCGTATTACAAAGTGTTCTATAATACATATTTTGAGTAGAAGGTGTTAATACCCAAGGCAAAGAGACTGGGCAGCTGTTAAAAAGGTAATAAGATATCTAAAAGGATCAGAAGACAAAAAAAATAAAATTTCTGCAGAACATCCTCCAGTAATGAAAGGTACATACTGATGCTCATTGGGGTACAGACAAGCAAGACAGAAAGTCAACTTCAAGACACTTGTTTTTCTTAGGAAGCAATTGCTTAAATTGGAAGTCACAGAAGCAGAATTGCATAGCATTATCGTCCACAGAAGCAGAATTGCATAGCATTATCGTCCACAGAAGCAGAATTGCATAGCATTATCGTCCACAGAAGCAGAATATGTGTCATTAGCAAAATCAACTCAAGAACTGATATGGATGTTGGAGTTGCTGAAAGATTTAGGTTTAGAGCAACAGTTACCAATTAAAGTGTTGCAAGACAATCAGTCTGTAATTAAACTTGTGCAATCCGATAAAGGTCACCCAAGAATTAAACGCATAGATATAAAGCACTATTACATCAAAGACTTGTGTAACAAAGGGTTTTGGAATACTGTGCGTCACAAGACAACATGCAGACCTCTTGACAGAACCACTTCCACATCCAGTATTTACAAGATTGAGAAAAGAACTTGGAATGAACTAGCGCGGACACAGGAGGGTCTTGTTGGATGATGTCGTCCTTTGCTTGTTTCTTTTATTTTCGTCGAACACCTGCTACAAGTTTATATTTGTGAGGTTTTTGCGTGGATGCTGACCAGCGAGCATCTCGTTGCAGAGAATTATGGGATCACGACCCTGGATTAGTTGTAATGGCGTCGCTGTGATATGTGGGAACTCGCTGTTTGTTGTTCTTACTAAAAGAGTATTATGATCTCCTAAAAGGATTCTCGCTGGAATATAAACTGTTTTGTGTTAAGTGCCAAATTGATAACAATTCACGTTAAGACTGTTTAAAACAGACTAAATGGAAAGCGAAAATACGCTATAACTTAAAGTGCGAAGTCGTTGTTGATTAATAACTCATTCATTCTGTGTTTAGTATTATCAGTGAACTTACATTAGCATTTTAGTTGCCATGTGATTACTCAAGGATAAATAACGATAAATTATTTCAAGAGTCTGTCGATTATGAACATAGTTACCGTTGCAAATCATTTCTTAGTTTTAACGTATGGTAGTTCTTATGTAGTACACACAGTACTCATTATTGGAACTCGAATTTCACAAAACTTAACTTACACCATCAATTTTCAAGCTAAAATAAAAATTTCTGTGGCATAAAATTATATTTAAGAACAATACTGTGCGGAAGGAACATTGCGAGAGAGAAAAATTATGATTACAGGAGAAATTTACACTCTATCTAACTTCCGTTTTCGAAAGTTTTGATTGTAGGAATTCTGTCCTCAGACGGAAAACGACCTCCACACCCGCCCCCCAAATCAGTTCGGTTATACATCGATGATCTTGAAAACCACACAAATGGAAGAACCTCATGCATGAAGATTACAGGGAAATTTGCGCACCATGTAACTTCCGTTTTCAGAAAACTTTTCTCCATTTTCAAGCTGAAATACAAATATTTATGGAAAACGATATGTAACAACAGTATTGGGCAGAAGAGCATCGCCCAGAAAAAGAAATTACGATTACGGAGGAAACATTCGCTCTGTTTTCGAAAGTTTTAAAAGATGAAATAACGTCCCCTGACGGAAAATGCCCCCAACATTTCTCCTCGGATTTGCATCGATCTCGAGGATGACCCAAATGATGCCAAAAAAAGCCGAGTTCCGCTAATCCGCGAAAGAATCGCATGTGTGTAATCTCTTGGAAATGTGTTTGCCCACACATTCTGCTGTTCCTTTGTCTTTGATTTTTTTAAGAGTTCATATCTGAACGTAAATTAGCCGTAATTAACTATTGCTAGATAATTTGACCAATTTTTTTAATTAAGAAAGTCTTACAAAAAACACATAAAAAGCAAAAGTACCTGTGAAACAAAAACACGAGAACTTTCACGTATTGCTTTCAGCACCAAAATTTCATTGTACTGTGATTTGTAAATTGCAGTGATAGATGCCGTTCAATCGGCCCACAAATTCTGATACAAAATGTTAGAAGATAGACCTCCCCCTTCCCATTTCTTCGTTCAACCGGTGCATGACTTTTTATTTATAATAGAGTCATGACGCCTATCGAACCTCTCCAGCTGAAGAACAGGGGGCGAAGCTGAATAAAGAATATTGCAAGAGTCCGTCTCGGTGATCCATTGGAATTCAGTATTCACGGTGAGTTGGCGTGGCAAACTCACTCATGGCTGAAACTCTTCGGTTGCCTTGAGCGGAATTTTAAAGTGCTCTCTCTCTCTCTCTCTCTCTCTCCTCCTTACCTTGTGCAACTCTTGAGCGGAATTTTAAAGCTGCTCTCTCTCCTCCTCCTCCTACCTTGTGCAACTCAAAGCAGTGAACCATTGAGCGAAGAGTAGCCGGATCTTTTGTTGTGCTCGGGACAGAAACTAGATGAATTGATTTTACTTTTCTTTTCGCTTTTCCTCTTGAAGTCTGTACTGGAAGTTTGATGGTCTGAGTATCGCAGTCAGAAGAAAGAGCAGCAATACGCTCAGTCATTTGTTCCCCGCTCTTAGTTTCCTACTGAGGGAAAACGAATGCATGCGCTACTAAACCATTGATCCGATATGTCTATGTAATATTCTCTTCCCGCATTCCTTTTTTTTTTTTTTTTTTTTTTTTTTTTGTAATTCATTGAAGTGATTATGATTCATTGATGCCTATGGCCTGAAAGAATGTTGTACAAAAACGTAGCGGTAGTTTGTGCTCACTATAAAATGCAGAAGTATCCACTTCTTATAAGGGTTTAGTTTGTGTTTCAAATTTAAACGCTTGAGAAAACAAAACTAGAAATTGCCATGCTTAGCCAGCGGAAATATACTGTAAAAAAGCGAAATACACTGCAGCTCTACGTACCATTGTTGGGAAGAGCTAGCGGCACAAAGAAAGTTCGCTGGAGCCTATTACCGTTTCACCGGGTTTTCGAAGACCGAATATGAATCCTCTTCACAGAAGTATAAAAAATATATAAAATGGTGGCATTACTTTTTTTGTATTATGATGGGGAGAAGGCAGGAATTTCCGAACACAAAAGCATATCATTTTGCATCTTTTCCTGAGTTTTTTTTTTTTTTTATTAACTATCAGACATTATTTTTTCCGGGAGCTTTCAGGTACAATTTGATTTTGTTCTTTTTTCTCCTCTTTTGCTTCACGGAAACTTTTTCTGCAGGTCTCGCTTGGGATCTTGTGTTTTTTAACCGGTGACTGCACTTACAAGTCCCAAAACTTGCTCTAGGGCATCAGCTTCCTTTGCAGAGAAATATATTTTTAGTCTCTAGCAGTTAGAAATATATTTCACACTCTTCATGCTTTATTATACATTTGCTGCAGAGAACTGTTTCATGAAAAGAAGGGATCCGAATTTTAAAATTTATCTGAAAAGTAATATCTGTGCCAGAGGTAATTAAATGCGGATTGTATACACGAACAGGTACGTGTTATGTTGTCTAAATCGCGCGCATGCGTGTATGTGTGCTGTAATTTTATTATGTATAATGTTTCGCAAAAAACGCGACGATCAAAACGATGCATTTTTAATAAGGTGTAAGCCTACCTTCGGAAGATATCACAAGATTGTTAATTTTACCACGCAATTCTGCCACCAAGTTTCGCTGAAAATTACCGCCCTTCCCTCGATAGTCGAGTGATCAGAGGCACGGGAATGTGGCAAGTCTTCCGAAATTGACCCAGAATTCGAATTCCCGATGAGGCATGGTTGCTTTGTTTGTCGTTTCTAACCTTCGTATGGAACTAGAAACTTTAAATTAGGGAAAGGCGACTCCTTGTAGCCGTAAATGCTCTCTGGGGACTTCGAAACCCGAAACAAAAAGAAAAATATGGATTGTCGTGGATTGTCCCGGTGATGGTGGCCCTGCAGATAATCTCTCACACGTGGTTCCGTATTCATAAATGTTTAGTCGGATTTATGTTAGAACTCTTACCGCCGCTCCCGTGACCACCGAATTGGTATGAGGCGTTGGCTTCTGGTCATTCGTCCGACATGGTCTAGGTTCCTCCGGATGGGGCTGTCTGTAATAGTGCGCTTGTTCGATGGCGTTTGCGTTTCCCAAGACAGAGACATCACATAGCTGTCAAACAAAAATACCATCATGGCGTCATCGGGACTCGATCCTTACCCATATCGGACGCCAACGCCTCAGACCACTCGGTCACGTGGACGGGGTCCTTAAAAGTTCCAGTCTACATCCGACTAAACAGTTATGACCGTAAAAAAGCTGCTTGTGGTGGTCGTTACCCCCCCCCCCCCCCAAGCGGGAGAGGGAGAGAGAACTCTCAGTTGGCATTTCCATTTAAGGCATGCTTCTCAGGCCATATTTCCTCGACCAAAACCAAATCGCAACACTCTTTGCAGTGTAACAGGGAGCATTGTCTTTCGGAAACCGGTATTGTTATTCACCGTCTTCATGAGAGCAGAAATTTCAGGCTAAGCGAAGACGTGCAGGTACAACTCCCCGCTCATGACAGCATGGGTAAAAATCAGTAGCACTAGAAAGCATCGAAACATCACTTTTATCACCATGAAATAGTATAGATGGGTTAAGACCGTCATGCATGTAACTTTAGCTCTGTTTCCACCAGATCCAAATTATCCCACCTTGTTAAAACAGATTGCAGCAAGACTCATTTTTCCAAAATGCACTTCTTCGATCATTCAGTAATCCGTAAATTCCTCGTGATGGGGGGGGGAACTCAACAACTCGACCATGAAAATTCGGTGCATCGTGTTCTCTGGGTATTGTGCACTTATTTGCACCTTGGGAGTCATCTTTGCACGCTCTTGGACATCCTTGTGTTGCGCTGCAGCTTTTTCCAACGAAAGTGAATGCAAAACCTTTGACCTTTATCTTTGACCTTTTTCTGTGACAATACGTGTACTCTCTGCTTGAAGTTCCAGCCTGGTGTGTCTGTTTTTGTACAACGCTCCATGCTTTTACTGGAGAAGTTCAACCATTCTGAGATACGATAAACGTGCTAGTTTGATCACATTCGCAGCTCTTAAATTTTGCTCTGTGTGCCGCTTTAGTAGCATTGGAGCGTGGTGCTTACTGTCGTCTTCGTTATTGATATACACTATATAGACAAAAGTATTTGGACACCTTTTTTATATACAAATAAATGTTCATTTGCAGAACGAAACGCGCACGGACAAGTTGTGTTGGATATTCTCATGGACGGATTTGGGGATTGTGTCGCCTCTATACTTCTAACCATGGCGCAACAATTTGTGTATATATAAAAATCCACTATCTTCTAAACGCTGTTGATTCCAGTACAGATATTTGCGATAGGAGTGGAGAAATGGAGGGGGGATAAAGTACATTTTATCTGAGATCAAAGTATATGAAAGAGGTGGTTACCATTTTTCCGAGGGAAGATTTCCATCGTGGTCATCCCTATGATTCGATATTTCTTTCAACTACTCATGGCTTTAATTAACATATTTGGTATGAAACACACACAATGTCAGTAATGACACGCAGCTGCCCTTCCCGGTGGCGCAGTGGTCTAAGCGCTGGCTCGTGACCATTCGTCCTTGGTGGGTCCGGGTTCGAACCCGCTGAGGCATGGATGTTGTTTTTCTTACGGCACTGGCTCTCTCCCTTTCCTGGAACCGGTGACCCTAGATTAGGGACAGGTAACTGCTTATAGCCCATTGAGTTGCTCACGGTGGTCCTTAAACTCCCAATCAAAAAAATAATAATAATAAAAGGTGCAAGCGCATGAAAATAAAATATCGGGGGTTTGTCTTAATTATATTATTGTTATTCAATCGTCTTAATTATATTATTGTTATTCAATCTACATCTGTTCTGAATATCTTCCGTTGTTTCACGTTCTACCTCTTCTTTCTTAACTTTTTTTTCGATACCTTGTTTTCTATTACGCCTCCTTGAGCCGTAGCCGATGTAAGCCCTTTGGTAAGTATGGTACTAAGTACTGTGTATAAAGGGAAGCATTAGCTCACCTATCCGACCGAGCTGCAAAAGACTCTGCCGCGATGAGCTGAACAGACGGACCTTGACAGAAGAGCCACGGTGTTTGGATACCACTTGAGTAAACCCTCAGTGCGTAACGTTGTCGCTGTTCTTGAATTCCCAAAATCCACTGTCGCTGATGTTCTTCATTGATTGTATGTAGATGGTGCCACTGCAGTGAAATTGCGCTCTGGAAGGTTGTACAAACTGAGTGATCGTGCCAAACGAAGTTTGCTGCCGAATGTGAAGAACGCACACACGTCCTGTGCCACAGAATCGGCCGTTGACGTCGCACATGTAATTGATACAACTATTTGCACCAGAATAATCTGATTGGAACTTCATGCCCACGAAGTGGAGCGATATAGTCTTATCACTCCAGACAATGCCAAACGACTGTGGCAGTGGTGCCTCGTGAAAGACGGTCGTGTGGAGTGACGAATCACGCTACTCTTTGATTCGGGTGACATGTGTGGCTGTAGCATTTGACCGGTAAACGCTGTCAGGTGGATTGCATTGCCCCTACAGTAAAATTTAGAGTGGATCTTTGATGGTGTGGGGTTGCCTTTACTTGGAAGAAAGCGATGCCTTGAATGTGGTGCCCTACAGCCTTACGGCCGCCAAGTATGAAGACATTCTGAACACTTCTGCACTATCTACGGTGTGATAGAACTTCGGCGCCGATCCGTGCCTATTTCAGAAAGTTCGAGCGCCTTGCCACACTACAAAGTCTGTAAGGTCTAGTTGGTGTACAAGAGTTGGATTCGCCATTTCAAATTCCCGATTTAAATCCAATAGAACATCAATGGCCAGTCATCCATGCCAGCGAGGCATGGATGTGTGTTTGTCTTACGGCACTGGCTCTCTCTCTCTCTCTCTCTTTCTTGGAGTCAGTGATCATAATTAATTAGGGATTGTATCCCATTGAGTTGCTCAAGGTGGTCGAAAAAAAAAAAAAAAACAAGGATGGAAAGAAAAACTGAATTGCAGGTGCTTTAGTGTAGGGGATTGGTAACTCTTTTGGGTTAGGATATCTAAAAGTTACATCCCAAACGTATTATACATGATTTTCATTTTAGACAACGTTAAAGCTCTAGTCAATAGCAGGTGTGTGTATATATATATACGTACACACACACACACACCGTCAACCCCACCCCAATTTCGCTGCGACGCATACTTTACAACTGTCGGGCAAGATGCATGGCATCAAAATGCATTTTTGTAACGGATTTTATCGCGTTTAGAATCAGGTTCTCGTAATTTACACAGATTGCAATGAGATATTTTTACGTTTATGTAAAACGTAATGAAATAATGTTTGTCGATAGTTTAGTAAAATATATTGTTGAGTAGCAATGAAATTTACCATTGTTGTGTCGCTTTATATAGGACAGAATTCGAAAATCAGATTTCAACAGTGGTTTTGACTTCTTCCGTTACCCATTTTCGTTTCATCGAAATTTTTTACTTGGGATTTACTTTACTGCTGTTGGGAAAGATGCGTAGCATCAAAAATTATTGTGAAGGAACCGCATTCATTTTAGACAACGTATGACTGCCAAGATAAGCCTCAGAGAGATTTACCGTGAAGTGAAATTTATTAACAGTTCTCTGAACAGATAGAAAAAAAAAAGATAGTTTGCGAGTACTGAGAAAAAATCGCCACGTCTTAAATAGCAAGTGGGGCTCTTCAAATGCAATTTCCTTTAATCGTGTTACCTGTGCCCCAGGTTGTTCGTAGGAATTGTATGGATTTCAGCAGTGGCACTATATTGTCACTTGCTCCATACTTCGAGTGGCAAAATGTTAACGATACTAATCGCATATTTTCTTTCAGATCTCAAAAATTGAAAATTCATGAAATCTTCGTGATTAATCTTAAGCGTTTCAAGTCAGCATACTGCGTGCTTTTGGAATTCGGGAAATCTGAACCCGAATTTCAGACAAATTTGTCAATGAAATCACTCTTTCGAAGCCTCACGACGTTTTTCTACTGTGGGGAATAAATTATCTGACTACTGGAAAAACATTTTTTTTTTTAAATCTCATTTCTAGTGGAGAATATTGAAACAGTTCTATCTGCCGAAATCGCTACATTTTTTTTGGTGGAATTCGCTTTCGCACAAGACTAGTTTGATTAACGCTGTTTACTATGAAATAGTTCAAATATATTTGAGGGGCAGGAAGAAAAAAAACTGTCTCATAATAGCAGCTCTGTTACGCAACGAAAATATCCTAACATTCTTTAGTTACCGATTAATCGTTAATTTTCTTTAGGAATTACATTTGAAAGATATAAATTATCTGAAGTTGATTTACATGTGTGCGAGAAAGATTTAAATACTTTTGGAAATAAAAAAAAAACAAGCAAGAAAGAGTCCTTTAGTTTCTACTCAGTGGATACAATTCCTTTCCGATTAATGTGTGGTGCTTATGGTAGGGCTTTTTCTTCGACCTCTAAAAGTATTCTAATTATTTTCTGTTCATGGGTGTCAGCATTGGTTAGGTTTTCGTTTTCAAGTAGTTTTCTCTCAAAAAAAAAATAGCGATTTCCATAAATAAGCTCATTTCATGGTTGACTGTTAAGAAAAGATTTAAAAAGCATTCTTTTCCAATGGATACGAAAACAAGTTGCCAGATTCCAAACTTAGTAAAGCATTAAAAGAAATCTGTTCCGTTAATAAATCAGGCAAATAGACCCTCATCCAAGTTTTGCAAGATTACGAAAAATTGTTGGCCGCATCAGTTTCTAAAATAGACGCATTCTCATTAGAGAAATGGCGACTTTTTAAACGAATTAATTACGCATCTGAATTAAACCTTCGAGATTTTGAGTGATTAATTTATTTATTAAGTATGGTCGCCATCTAATGTCGTCCTAACTGACCTGGGTAACCTTTGTGATAAGTACACTTTGCACAACCGCTTTTTGGCGGCTCTGGCATTGTATCGATCTCAGTAAGTATTCCACAAATCGATTAATTCATTTCTGCAGCAGTAAAGCTTCTCTTAACGGTAACGGTTTTCTGAAAATTTCAAATTTCATGTGCTTCATAAATCAAGGGCAAATCTATTAATACAGAAAGTTCCATATTTTGAGGATTAAAAATTACTTCAAACATTGTAGGATTCGACTTTGATAATCTATTTTTCACATGAAAAAAAAAGGGGGGGAGAAAGCTTTTGAAATAGCACTTCTGTGGAAAAAACCGGAGTGAACAAAGGTTGTCGAAATATGTAAAATACTTTGAATACTATTCAAGCTAAAGTAACTTTTTAGATTCCAAGGACACGTAGGAATGCGTAAGCATGCGTGACCATTGTTTGGGTAGCGACAAACAATGGTCGTGCGTGCTTCGACATTGGGCGAAGGACGTTTATTAGTGTGACGTCGAGAGCTAACAGATCAGCTTTAGAGGACTGTTAAATCGGTTGAGTATTGCTGTGAACTATTGTTTGCGTTTTCCAAATGTTAACAAACTTCCAACGAAGACAACTTTTTCTTTGCATGTCTTTTGGAAAAAAAGTACATGCATTTATAGTACACTGGCGTGCAAAAATTAAGGACGAGACGGTTTTTCCAATGTAACGTCGTGCAGAAGTGCTCCACATCGACTCAAATCATAACATAAAATCCCCAAGATGTAAGAATATGGGACAAGTGAGCAAAACCGTCCAAACAAGGAATTCAAAGGATACAAAGGCACTTTATTGAAAAGGTAGCTTCGAGCACAACTGGACAGAAGACAGAAACGTCCATGTGACAGACGGCTGCCAAGAAAAATCCAATCTTTCGTAAGAGATATGATCACCCCTGACTGCGTTCCAGGATTTACAACGTCTGTCCATGCTGAGGACGAGGCTGTCAAGGAGCTGTTGAGGCATCGCGGCCCATTCCTCTTGTAGCGCCAATCGCAGCTGCGGAATCGTTGCTGGCGGCAGGTGACGTGCTGCCAAGCATCTCCCGAGAAGATCCCACACGTGTTCGATTGGATTTAGGTCCGGAGACCTTGCGGGCTAATCCATGCGTTGAATATCTTCACTCTCCAACAGCTCTGCGACAGCCACTGTACGATGAGGTGTAGCGTTGTCGTCCATGATGAGGAACTCAGGACCCACAGCACCTCTAAACAGACGCATGTGAGGCAGGAGAACCTCGGTACAATAGCGGACACCAGTGACTGAACCTCCTTGGAAGATGTGGAGGTCAGTACGGCTACCAAGCATGATACTGCCCCAAACGAGAACTCCACCACCTCCAAACCGGTCCCTTTCGATGATGTTGGAGGTGTGATTGCGTGTTCCCTGCTCTCTCCAGATGTGTATACGTCCAGAATCGCTTGTCAGATTAAATCGGCTCTCATCCGTAAAGAGAACTCGACCCCATTGCTGATGTGTCCAGTTCTTGTGTTCCTGGCACCACAGAAACCGCCGTCTCCGATAAGCAGGCGTTAATGGCACACACCGTACTGGTCGTCGTGCAAATAGACCACCTTTGTGCAGCCTCCAGGCCATTATTAAAACACGATAACGGACGTCCAGTTGTCTGTTGCATGTGCCTTAAGATTTCTCCCGCTGCCTGCCCCTGCCGTTTTTCTCTTCTCGCCAGTAGGACAATACACCGGTCGTCCGCCGCCGTGGTTGCTCGTGGACGACCACTGCTAAACTCTCGGACAGCTGTTCCTGTCGTTTGAAATGCTCTCCAAGCTCGTGAAACGATGCTGTGAGCGATCCCGAACTCCTCGGCCACACTAGTCACACTTCGACTTTCTTCCAACTTCCCAATGACGCGGCCTCGGGTGAAGTCATCCAAATGTCGTCTACTGGATTGCCTGTTGGACAAATCACACGGTGGCAGCAACTCGACGTCGGATGTACACCGTGCAATAGCTTTCACCGAATTGCTGAGGGTACACCGCACGTGTGCTTTATACCCTTCCGACACTACCCCCCCCCCCCCGTCATGCTGCATATATGCGCATGCCCTACCGTACCGGACCCTAGTCTATCTCCTGAGTGGTCTTTCGGCCCGTTCTGCCTGCTCGTTCCGCTGTTATGCTAGTTTCTCCTCTTCGTCCTTAATTTTTGCACACTAGTGTATCCCTATGAGGACGACCCGTTTGTGATTACCGTATCCGATTTGAAAAATTCTCTTTATCGAGGCATTTTTTGTAGGTTTGCGGTAGCTTTGCAATATCAGTTGTTCACGCCAATAAAACAAAGCGGGCTTTTGTTAAAAGCTTGTATCAATTTGGTGTGTAATTTTGCTTTTCACTTATTTATTTGAATTATCCTTGCATTCGGAAGCTTGGAACTTTGAAAACGACGAAACATGGTGTTTTTGCTATGCCTAAGTTCACCCATAGAAAGCATAAATGCTGGTGCTGTCGAGTTTAAAATATAGTTTACTCTTGTGACGTACTACAAAGGTAACGCTCATGAAACGGCAATTTTTATACAATTCCTGAACTTTGTGGCCAGTTGTCCTGTGGTCCGAACCCCGACCCACATGTCAAGACGGCAAGTAGCAATGGCATTCCCTTTCCTGTGTAGCTTAATTAGGAAAGCATTCGGATCCGGAGCAGAAAGATGCGTGTTCGAGTCTCACCACCAGCAAATTTGTGAATTTCACATTTGCGCCCGAACGTAAAAATCGATCATCTGGCCGCTGAGTTCTTCGAAAAATGTGTGATGTTCCTTCCACACATCGTCTGGAAGTGATAATTCCTTCTCCTACAGTGAGGTCTCCTACAATCGGGGTTTACCGGCTGACCTGGAAACCTACGATTCCGTACCACCCCTTTCTTAAGGGGTGGGGGTGGCGGTATGTGACGTAATACAGAGGTGGCGCACTCTCAAGACGGCAAGTTGCAATGATAACACTTGTTGGTGTAGCGTAATTGGGAAAACATTCGGCTCCGGAGCAGAAGGATTCGTGTTCCGCGACCGGCAAATTTGTTTTCACGTTACATATTAATTGCTTGTAAAAGCCCAATTGAAGCAATTTCTTTCTTACCTTCGGCACCACCTTTTTCTACTGTTACAGTGGACACCCCCCCCCCCCAACCTAAAACCTGAAGAAAGCTCTAAAATTTGTCCGCCATGTCGCGTATTGTATGAGGCAGCTGGGAATCACAGTTCGGCTGGCTCACATGTTACAGTTCACAGCTTTTTTTTTATTTATTTCTCATTTACGTTGTTTTTTCTTTCGGCTGTTCTCTAAATTAATTAACAAAACTGCGGGATAATTAGGAAGTCGCTCCAATGCTCTTGAAGGCAAGAAACGTAATGTTTTGCCATTTTGAATTGCTAGACCTCACACATAGCCCTGAAGTGAAACATAAAAATTCCTATCTCAAGGGTCTTCGAGGGGGTGCAAAACGAACGAGGGAAATGTGCTTTCGAATGTGGATGGAAGCAGCATTGTTCGAAGTGGTTTTTCACTTTTCTTTTTCTTTTTTTCCGCTTGTAGCTTAACGCTGTGGTACGTAAGTTTACTTCAGTGGGTGGGCCAAGAGACCCTCGGCAGACACATAACTCTGTCAGCAAGAAGGTACTCTGACGTCTGCGAGGGACAATGGGCAATTAAGAGTATATAATCGCCGAAAAGATTAGGGGTGAATTCGAGCGTCGTTTTTGGTCGGGAGTTGCTGATATACGATTAAAGAAAAAGCACGACTTATTTCGCTCAGCCGAGAAAACTAATCTCAGGGCTGGCAGTCACAACTCGTTAAAAAAAAGGAAAACAAAACCTGCGAGGGGCATATTTGAACTGCATACTCAGGCAGGGTAGATGTTATGCTAACGGAAAGGAACTGACTGAATTGGGAATTAACGGTCAAAAAGGACGGAAGGTAGCGACGGACGGAATCTACTATAGCAGCAGCGGAAGTGAGGGGGTCCCACTCTCCAGTCAGTTGACGGTCAGAATTATTTCTTCACGACAACAGAAATCATTTCCCAGGAACACAGAAAATCAGTCTCGGAACCCGCAACAGCAGATGTGAGAGGGGCTATTTTGTTTAACGGCCACCTTCAAATCGTCACGAGAGTAGATCAGTGTGCACTCTAATCATTGCAACAAAGTGCGGCGTGATATTACCATTTTAATTGTGTGCTTCATTTACATCAAGCGTCAAAGTGAAGTGTTGAATCATCGGTGCTGCCACATGGTGCAAGTGTCTCTGTGTGTGTTTTTTGTCGTGTTATATTATGTGATGCACACTGGATTTGCACACCAAAGTCACGAAACTGTAAGTAGATGAATATTTCCTTTTTTTTTTCTTCGCACATCTGCGAACTTGTGCCATCCCGACACCCAAAGCTGCATGGACATAGATGCAGTAATGCTGAGTGACTGAACCTCAGAGGAAGTACCTGCACATACAAATTTCAATTTCTTACAGGGCTCATTTCCTGATTATTTTTGTTACAAGAATAAAGGAGAGGGTGTGGCTACAAATTCCGCTGGACGGGACAGTTTCTTTTAACTTTGGTTTAGGGCCAAAGCGAGCGGGGAAGGGATCTGCATGTGCATGCTTATTAGATTTAGTTAATTAACTTTGGCAGTATTTCGCACCTATAATCGTATACCGCAAATTAACGTGCTTGTGTATTTTGTGTCGCGAGTATTTTTAATGTGATCGTGTGCATATAATTTTTTTTTTTTCATTTTCTAAGCAGTTGTATATGAATATCACCTGCTGCTCTATTTAGTGTGTTAACGATAGTATCTCTTGATCAGATAGTCCGGTGGGGACTCAGTCGGCTTGCGTCGTCCGACAGTAAAGTGTGATACTGTGTGCTGCCCACATAAGAGGGGCAATTGTCTATGCGCCCAGAGAGCGCCGTATCTGTTTAAATCTCACAGAACGTAATTAAATGTTGTGTTGTGCATTTGTGAATCTTGTGTTATTTGCGAAAGTGAGTGTTGTTCTGGCTGGTTGGGGATTTAATGTACCGGAGTAAGATCCGGACCACTACACTCAATCACGAATTGGTGATTGCGGGCGAACCTCATCACAACTCTCTGATCCCAAAGTATCGCTTTTTTAGTTTATTTTATTTTTTATTGTTGTTGTTATTTTTGTTCACACGGTGGATTCGCCCCAGCCTCATGCTTTGGGTCATTATTCCAATTTTCATTTTTTATGTTCTGGTGTGAATCTTTGAGTGCAGCGGTGCACCTGAGATTCTCACCTAGTGCCGCGGCCAACTAAATTGTACGACAGGTTCCAAGCACCGTTACCGGCCGACTCGGCAGGAACACTGTTAGTGCCGTGTAACACTACGAAGACCATTTTGTCGATATTAATGGACTTTAAATAAAATAGAGAAATTCTCCTATCTCCCAACCTATTAATAAAAAAAATATGGCTCCGATTATAAAATACCCCCCCCTCCCACGTAATTCCTCAGGAGTAGAAGTGTAAATCCTAAACACACCGGTAAGCCCTCGGCCTACTGAGCGTCAAAGACCATTTTGCGCGCAGTTCCTACTTTATATAATGTACAATTTTCCTTCAAGGGGGTCTGGATGTATATTCTGTTTTTCTCGCACAGTTAGTTCTCTCGCTAGGTGACATAAGCGCATATTTATTTTTGCGACTGTGCCTTCGCTTTTAAGAATCCAATTGAAAAAAAATTCTTATTGCACTGGATATTACTCACTTTGATGAATTTTCAGACTATATATACTTAACGTAATGCACAGTTTTTCCAGCTTTGTTTTCATTCTGTCTCTACTTCTGAGAGCCATACTTAAAAAAATTTCCCCGCCGCACAGTTTATACTGTAAAGAAAATTTTTCATATGTCTTCTGTTTTTTTCTTAATTCTCAATCCTGCTTCTAGGGCCATTGTATGTTTGTATGTTCAAAAGTATCTCCGCTTCTGAAAATTTGATTGGAAAAATCATTTCCTCTTCGGAAACCTTTGACTGTCGAGAACATTCTGCGCCCGTTTTTATCTTCAAATAACACAATTTTTTTCTGCTGGAGGATGTAAAATTATATTATGTTTTCCTTGACATCTCTGCTTCTTAAAGTCGGACTAGGAGAATTGTTTTCGCTCCTGATGTTTTCCACTATAATGAAGGGGTTTTTTTTTGTTTTTTTTTTTTTGGGGGGGGGGTCTTCATAATGCACAGTTATGCTGCTTGTGGGCGTATATGAATATTTCTATGTACACATGTTTCATCCATTTAAAGTACTCTGTTCAAAAATTATTTTTGTTTGCCGGCAGCCATTCTTTCTTAGAAACGTAAACACTTTGTGTATTTTAAATAATTAGCAGTTTTTGCGGTAAAGGGCATAAATTCATTTTCCTTTCTTCTGATTTTCTTCTTTCCCAGAAATCCGTTATGAAATGTTTTTGTGCGGGAAAGCTGTCATTATGCGAAACGTTTCCCTGCACATTTCATATACATATTTCCATAATGCACAGTTTCGTCACAAAGGTCTGAAATGCAGATTTGCAACCGAAGTCATAGCTTTACTTCGGATTCGAAGAATTTCTTTTGAATGGGATTTACGTATTCTTGTTAGGAACGTCATTCTTCGGTAACGAGGGTTAACGTAGTAATCTTGAATAGAATGTAAACAAGAAGATTCGAAAATTACTCACCTTATGCACGTATGTTTAAAATGGAGTTTCATTAATATAATTGTAGATTACAATGGTTACATTTGGATCAGTATGAAACTTAACTTCGACAACAAAAGCATTCCCTTGTAACGGCATACGGGGAGTCATAAATTAATGACTTTCTTACTCCATTAGACCTAATTAACTAACTAGTCTTCACAGCTTTCATCATTCTCTTTTCTAACTTTTACCAAGCCTGTCTGCTTTTAATCATTTCACCCCGCTTTTAAAAATCTTTAACTGATAGTTCTGTGTCTGGCGCTCTTTGGCCAAACCTGGCCCTTGCGCCACTAAAATCAATTAACTAACTAACTAACTCCATTAGACTCACAACAACTACTAAAAGTTCTGCTGTCTTACGTGGACTCATCCATCTGACGTCACAACCTCGTATTTTCAGAACGTGACACGTTACTTGGCGCCTGTTGCTAATCGTGTTCGTTCACGGTTTATTCCTAACATTCTCCCACTCGGCAGGTGTCAAGGGGTGTCACGACAATTCGTCGCGTGCGTCAATTCGTCGACTACGTCAATTCGTCGCCTGCGTCAATTCGTCGCGCGTCAATTCGTCGACTACGACAATTCGTCGACTACGACAATTCGTCGCATGCGTCAATTCGTCGCGCGTCAATTCGTCGACCACGACGATTCGTCGCGCGTCAATTCGTCGCGGACAAATTCGTCGACTACGTCAATTCGTCGCGTTTACAGATTTTGGTTACATACAAAACGAATGCAGGAAAACGTACGATTTCGAACGTCTTGCTCCCTGATCAAATTTGTAAAGTTTGGACACGCAGACAGGATAAGAATATTACGTTTTTCTTTGGCACTAAAAATATTAGACAGTAGACGGTTTTTGGAACGGGGCAGGGCCCGGTCGGTCAGAGCCCCCCATATACAAAATTTTCGTAAAATCTACAGTTTTCAATTCAGAACCACCAAATCTGGTATACTATCTCGTGGTATTCTACCTTAGACTGTAGACGGTTTTTGGAAGCGGTTGGAGACGGGGGGGGTTCAGACCCCCTTCTACAGAATTGCCGTAAAGTCTAGTTTTCAATTTAGAACTACGAAATTTGGTATATTATCTCATGATACTCTAACTTAGACGGTAGACGGTTTTTGGAACGGGTCAGAGGCCCGGTTGGTCAGAGCCCCTATACACAAAATATTCGTAAGATCTACAGTTTTCAATTCAGAACCACAAATCAGGTATCCTATCTCATGGTACTCTAACTTAGATGGTTGTCGGTTTTTGGAACGGGTCAAGGCCCGGGAAGTCAGATCCCCCACCCCCACATACATACAAACTTTTCGTAAAAGCTAGTTTTCATTTCAGAACCATCAAATTTGGTATCATGAAACTCTAACTTAGACGCTAGACGGCTTTTGGAAGGGGTTGGAGCCCGCGGGGTCGCCCCCCCCCTCATAAAAAATTTCGTAAAATCTACAGTTTTTATCTTAGAACCACCAAATTTGGTATACTATCTTATGGTACTCTAACTTAGTCGGCAGACCGTTTTTGGAACCGGTCAAGGCCCGGGGGTCAGACCCCCCATAAAAATTTTTCTTAAAAACTACAGTTTTCAATTCAGAACCACCTAATCTGGTATACTATCTCATGGTACTCTAACTCAGACGCTAGACGGTTTTTGGAAGGGGTTGGAGCCCGGGGGTCAGACGCCCCGAATAAAAACTTTTTTCGTAAAATCTACAGTTTTCAATTTAGAACCACCAAATTTGGTATACTATCTCATGGTACTCTAACTTAGACGCTAGACGGTTTTTGGAAGGGGTTGGAGCCCGCGGGGTCGCCCCCCTCCTCATAAAAATTTCGTAAAATCTACAGTTTTTATCTTAGAACCACCAAATTTGGTATACTATCTTATGGTACTCTAACTTAGTCGGCAGACCGTTTTTGGAACAGGTCAAGGCCCGGGGGCTCAGAGCCCCCACATAAAATTTTTTCTTAAAAACTACAGTTTTCAATTCAGAACCACCTAATCTGGTATACTATCTCATGGTACTCTAACTCAGACGCTAGACGGTTTTTGGAAGGGGTTGGAGCCGGGGGGTCAGACCCCCCGAATAAAAACTTTTTCGTAAATACTACAGTTTTCAATTTAGAACCACCAAATTTGGTATACTATCTCATGGTACTCTATCTTAGACGATAGAAGGTTTTTAGAAGGGGTTGGAGCCCGGGGGGTCAGACCCCCTTCATAAAAATTTCGTAAAATCTACAGTTTTCATCTTAGAACCACCAAATTTGGTATACTATCTTATGGTGTTCACAAAGTATTTATTCAAGGAATGTACATGAGACGAGCAAGAGAAAAACGTCTCAAAAAAACAGTGACACATGAATGCACTATTTACAGATGACAGTAGATACCTATTTACAATATATACATGACATTTAGATGTAAACAAATCTTGAGGAGATCGTACACACTAGGTTGAGCAGAAATGGCAAGAGTTCAGGTAGAGCAGCACAGAGTAAAATGTTATAATATAGTCTTATGAGCACTAACTGTACTGTGCAGCGAAGGTGGAGTCCCAACAACCCCAAGGCCTCTGGGGACCATGGAGAGAAGAAGCTGGGTTCACTTGAAGACGCAACGGCACCGTTATGAAAACAAGATAAGTACATGTACATGAGACGAGCAAAAGTAGAATGACCGATAATTGTGACATAGAAATGGGATATGTACAGATTACTGTAGAAACAAAGAGACATTATAGTTGCATGACATTCAGATGGAAATAGATGTTCAGGAATCTCGTGGAGATAAGACATACCTTGATGAGCAGGTGTGACGAAGGTTCGGATAAAGAGTCACTGAGTTAAGTGTTAAATAGTCATACAAGCACCAACTGTAAGATGCAATGAAGTCGGTGTCCCAGCGAACCATGGGGCCGCTGGGGACCATGTAGAGAAGAAGCTGGGTTCACTTTGTCGAGAAACGGCGGTGTGGTACTCAAGGCGTAATCGAGAAAGGAGACATTCCCGAAAAAAACTGAGCAACGCGGCACTTGCGTGAGGTACCGTAGGAGGCACCTCCCGAGCACGACACTGTTGATGATAGACGTATATAACGTGCTTCACTAGCACAAAAATGTAGGTGCAGACTACAGGGAGTCTGATTGGAGGCACAAGGTTGAGCAACAGCGTTCGGTAAGCACTGAAGGAAAGATCAGTTGTACAGGATCTTTGCGCAATCGAAAAGGCAAGATTCAGCATTGGTAGCAGTATAGTGCAATATTGATAGACATGACTCACATCTGCCTCCCCGGCGCAGAAAGGGCAGAGTGGGGGAGGAAAGAAGGGTCATCCGGTGCAAGATTGAGGGTACGGGAAGACGGTTATGTAAGAAGAACCAGTGGGTGTTGATCTCTGGGGGTGTAGATAGAGGAGAGAGGGTGGCAGACCACACAGCAGAGAGAGCGGAAGACGGGATATCAGGGATAGGTGTAGGCGTAGAAGAGCGGGAGAGAGAGAGAAATCTGTAAAGAGCGGATGTGGAGAAGGAGAAAATCGGAAGATCTATGCCGTGAGCGGACAAGAAAAAGGGGAGTGGGAGAGACGCGGATAGAACGGGAACGAGACCGGCGGGGGAAGCAAGATCGGGAAAGAGAGAAATAAGGGATGAGAGTAAGGAGGTGTGAACCTGAAGAGCATGGGGTAGAGCACGAATAGCAGGAGGAAAGTCGGAGAAGGAGCGCCAGAGAAAATCAGGGGTGACAAGGTCTCGGACTGTGACTACTCCGGCGCGGAGCCAGGTTGGGAAAGCAAAACAGGGGAGGTGCGGAGGATGAATGACGGAGGAGAAAAATAGAGGTTCTGAGAGTAGTTCGGAGGTTGTAGCTGGTGGAGAGCGAGACAGAGGGAAAGAGCGAAGCAAGGTGATAGCCTCCCGATAGACAGGAGGTAAGTTGGAAAGGAGGGGGCAGTGATCCATTAATAGATAGGAAAGAAAAGTAAGGTGGGGATTACGCGGGGAGACAGTGACGTCCCGGGTTGTCTCCGCAGACAGAACAGGTGAAGCAAGAAGGCGAAGAAATGCAGACACTCGGAATGCCTGATAGTATAACCGCACGTCAAGCATTCCAATACCGCCATTCTGAGGAGACAAGCTGAGAAGTGAAGCGTTAACCCAATGATGACCAGCCCACACGATATTGGTTTGGCACTGGGTGATTGCAAGAAGACGATAGACAGGTTGTTTGGAAGCAAGCCAAGAGAACGTGCACATGGATAACAAATATGTTCGAGTGATCTGGGCACGCTGGTACAGAGAAGTGCAGAACTGTGCTTGTCTCCAGTTGGCAGCCGTACGCAGCAGGCGGGGGTGCAGTGCATTCCACGTTATCGTCGAGGCTGTAGGAGGTTTGCCCAGGTGCACTCCTAGAAAACGCTGTGAGGATGTGGACCATTCGGCTCCCCATGGAGAGTCGGTTCGACTAGCCCACGACCCACACCACAAGCCAGTGCTTTTTGACTCGTTTAGCGTGGCACTAGAACAAGAGGCATACCGAGCGTAGAGGTGGCGAAGTTTGCAGAATTGTGCATCTTGTCGAACACAAAAAGTCACGTCATCAGCATAGGCAACATAGGTGACAATATGATGGCGAGTGCTGGCGACCACTGGAGGCAGAGAAGCATAGAAGGATCTGTGAACGGAGCGGAGAAAAGGTTCGATCGCAAGAGCAAAGAGCTGTCCGGACAAGGGGCAGCCTTGCCGGACGCCGCGACGGAAAGGAATTGGTGCTGTGAGAAGGGTGGGCAACCTGACGTGGAAAGTGGCGTCCTGATAGAGGGAGAGGAGAACAGAAACAAAAGGAGGTGGAAACCCGAAACTATAAAGTGTAGACGAGAGGTAAGCGTGAGAAATATTATCAAAGGCGGATTGTTGATCGAGAGACAGCAGAGCAAGAGGTTCAGAGCGAGATCGAGCGAGATGGATTAGGTCACTGAGAAGTTGAATGTTATGCGAGATGGAGCGCCCTGGGACAGTGTAGGTCTGGTTAGAGGACAGGATGTGGGGGAGGATTGGATTAATACGGCGCGAGAGTAGTTTAGAATAAAGCTTGTAATCAAGATTCAGAAGTGAGATGGGACGCCAGTTCCCCAAGTCTAGGAGATCACCCTTCTTTGGGAAGAGGACTATATGGGCAATTGTGAAACTCTTCGGAAGGGTGTTCACAAAGTATTTATTCAAGGAATGTACATGAGACGAGCAAGAGAAAAACGTCTCAAAAAAACAGTGACACATGAATGCACTATTTACAGATGACAGTAGATACCTATTTACAATATATACATGACATTTAGATGTAAACAAATCTTGAGGAGATCGTACACACTAGGTTGAGCAGAAATGGCAAGAGTTCAGGTAGAGCAGCACAGAGTAAAATGTTATAATATAGTCTTATGAGCACTAACTGTACTGTGCAGCGAAGGTGGAGTCCCAACAACCCCAAGGCCTCTGGGGACCATGGAGAGAAGAAGCTGGGTTCACTTGAAGACGCAACGGCACCGTTATGAAAACAAGATAAGTACATGTACATGAGACGAGCAAAAGTAGAATGACCGATAATTGTGACATAGAAATGGGATATGTACAGATTACTGTAGAAACAAAGAGACATTATAGTTGCATGACATTCAGATGGAAATAGATGTTCAGGAATCTCGTGGAGATAAGACATACCTTGATGAGCAGGTGTGACGAAGGTTCGGATAAAGAGTCACTGAGTTAAGTGTTAAATAGTCATACAAGCACCAACTGTAAGATGCAATGAAGTCGGTGTCCCAGCGAACCATGGGGCCGCTGGGGACCATGTAGAGAAGAAGCTGGGTTCACTTTGTCGAGAAACGGCGGTGTGGTACTCAAGGCGTAATCGAGAAAGGAGACATTCCCGAAAAAAACTGAGCAACGCGGCACTTGCGTGAGGTACCGTAGGAGGCACCTCCCGAGCACGACACTGTTGATGATAGACGTATATAACGTGCTTCACTAGCACAAAAATGTAGGTGCAGACTACAGGGAGTCTGATTGGAGGCACAAGGTTGAGCAACAGCGTTCGGTAAGCACTGAAGGAAAGATCAGTTGTACAGGATCTTTGCGCAATCGAAAAGGCAAGATTCAGCATTGGTAGCAGTATAGTGCAATATTGATAGACATGACTCACATCTGCCTCCCCGGCGCAGAAAGGGCAGAGTGGGGAGGAAAGAAGGGTCATCCGGTGCAAGATTGAGGGTACGGGAAGACGGTTATGTAAGAAGAACCAGTGGGTGTTGATCTCTGGGGGTGTAGATAGAGGAGAGAGGGTGGCAGACCACACAGCAGAGAGAGCGGAAGACGGGATATCAGGGATAGGTGTAGGCGTAGAAGAGCGGGAGAGAGAGAGAAATCTGTAAAGAGCGGATGTGGAGAAGGAGAAAATCGGAAGATCTATGCCGTGAGCGGACAAGAAAAAGGGGAGTGGGAGAGACGCGGATAGAACGGGAACGAGACCGGCGGGGGAAGCAAGATCGGGAAAGAGAGAAATAAGGGATGAGAGTAAGGAGGTGTGAACCTGAAGAGCATGGGGTAGAGCACGAATAGCAGGAGGAAAGTCGGAGAAGGAGCGCCAGAGAAAATCAGGGGTGACAAGGTCTCGGACTGTGACTACTCCGGCGCGGAGCCAGGTTGGGAAAGCAAAACAGGGGAGGTGCGGAGGATGAATGACGGAGGAGAAAAATAGAGGTTCTGAGAGTAGTTCGGAGGTTGTAGCTGGTGGAGAGCGAGACAGAGGGAAAGAGCGAAGCAAGGTGATAGCCTCCCGATAGACAGGAGGTAAGTTGGAAAGGAGGGGCAGTGATCCATTAATAGATAGGAAAGAAAAGTAAGGTGGGGATTACGCGGGGAGACAGTGACGTCCCGGGTTGTCTCCGCAGACAGAACAGGTGAAGCAAGAAGGCGAAGAAATGCAGACACTCGGAATGCCTGATAGTATAACCGCACGTCAAGCATTCCAATACCGCCATTCTGAGGAGACAAGCTGAGAAGTGAAGCGTTAACCCAATGATGACCAGCCCACACGATATTGGTTTGGCACTGGGTGATTGCAAGAAGACGATAGACAGGTTGTTTGGAAGCAAGCCAAGAGAACGTGCACATGGATAACAAATATGTTCGAGTGATCTGGGCACGCTGGTACAGAGAAGTGCAGAACTGTGCTTGTCTCCAGTTGGCAGCCGTACGCAGCAGGCGGGGGTGCAGTGCATTCCACGTTATCGTCGAGGCTGTAGGAGGTTTGCCCAGGTGCACTCCTAGAAAACGCTGTGAGGATGTGGACCATTCGGCTCCCCATGGAGAGTCGGTTCGACTAGCCCACGACCCACACCACAAGCCAGTGCTTTTTGACTCGTTTAGCGTGGCACTAGAACAAGAGGCATACCGAGCGTAGAGGTGGCGAAGTTTGCAGAATTGTGCATCTTGTCGAACACAAAAAGTCACGTCATCAGCATAGGCAACATAGGTGACAATATGATGGCGAGTGCTGGCGACCACTGGAGGCAGAGAAGCATAGAAGGATCTGTGAACGGAGCGGAGAAAAGGTTCGATCGCAAGAGCAAAGAGCTGTCCGGACAAGGGGCAGCCTTGCCGGACGCCGCGACGGAAAGGAATTGGTGCTGTGAGAAGGGTGGGCAACCTGACGTGGAAAGTGGCGTCCTGATAGAGGGAGAGGAGAACAGAAACAAAAGGAGGTGGAAACCCGAAACTATAAAGTGTAGACGAGAGGTAAGCGTGAGAAATATTATCAAAGGCGGATTGTTGATCGAGAGACAGCAGAGCAAGAGGTTCAGAGCGAGATCGAGCGAGATGGATTAGGTCACTGAGAAGTTGAATGTTATGCGAGATGGAGCGCCCTGGGACAGTGTAGGTCTGGTTAGAGGACAGGATGTGGGGGAGGATTGGATTAATACGGCGCGAGAGTAGTTTAGAATAAAGCTTGTAATCAAGATTCAGAAGTGAGATGGGACGCCAGTTCCCCAAGTCTAGGAGATCACCCTTCTTTGGGAAGAGGACTATATGGGCAATTGTGAAACTCTTCGGAAGGGTGGATAGGTGGAAAGCAGCGGAGAAAGCACTAAGCAGAAAAGGAAGGAGGGCTGGGAGGAAAGCTTTGTAGAAACAGAAAGGAAGTCCATCTGGGCCAGGTGCAGCCTCGGAGTTTAGAGAAGAAAACGTCTCGGAAATCTCTGTTAACGTGGGAGGCCGGAGGAGAGAATCAGAAAAATAAGAGGGGACTTGAGGTAAAGCAGAGTGTAGACCAGATAAGGCAGTGCTGGAAGGAGGAGGAGTCTCACAAAACTTCGTTGTAAAATAGCTGCGGGCAACAGAGCAAAGAGTAACTGGGTCAGAGGATACCTCGCCAGTAGAGAGGCGGAGATGGCGAATTGAAGCAGAGGCATGACGCTTAGATTCAAGATTGGAAAGAAACTCATAAGTGCAGGCATCGGGCGTGAGATGCTGTAATCTCAGCCGCCGAATGACCTGTTGCGCGAGTGGGACTAGGAGAGAATTCAGTTCAGCCTTATACACAGCAAAAAGAGGGTCAGCCATATTTATAAGGGAAAGCATCGTACGGATGTGATCCAAACGCATCCTCTGTAGCGTCCTGATCGTAAAAGCCTGATTTCGCACATGAAGCAAGAGGCGATGTTTTACCTCCAGCCAGAAAGTCAGGGCACACGGCGCAGATTGCAGTTGCGTGCGCCATTCGGAGAGGAAATGGCGGACTGAAGAGCAAAAACCGGCGTCATCCAAAAGAGCGGCATCAAATGTCCACGGCCGGGTTGTCCTGTGCTGTGCATGAGTGTGGAACACTGTGAGAGTGATGGCGCAATGGTCGGACGACGCAGTGGGCTGGCAACAGGATGCAGAGATCGCTGGAAGAAGTATGGGCGTGGTATAAAATCTGTCAAGTCTGGCCGTGGCCGGGTTTATTGCACCAGATGCACGCCAGGTATGGGAGGGTGTAGTCGGATATAAGTGTCGATGGACATCTATCAGTGAGAAATCAAAAACGAGGGACTGTAGCTGCTGTACAAGGTCTGCACGATGTTCGCGTGAAGGCGGGGAACGATCAAGTTGAGGGTGTAGAGTACAATTAAAGTCGCCACCAACGAGAACTCGGTCGGTGGCAGGTATATCAGAGAGAGCACCGCGAAAGCACAGAAAAAGCTCCGACACATAAGTGGAGGTGTTTGGCACGTAGATGTTAAAGATATGAAACCTCTCCGTTTGAATAGTGAACGTGACTTGTTGTAAGAGATCACGACAGAGATTTTTTACAGAGAAGAGAGTCATCGTAGAGCGAAAAGTCGAGCGTACCCCGACGGCAATACCACCATATGATGAAGAGCTGAATGCGTGGTGGAAAGCAAAATTCCATGATCGCCAGCGGGTAAACAAAGTGGTAGGATGACAGTTCGTCTCTTGTAAAAGTAGCACGTCCGCACTCAGTGGGGAAAGGTCCTCATAGGCTAAGGCGTTCGCAAGTGGTGTCGCAAAACCGCGACAATTAAGTGACGTGACCTTGAACTTTTAGGTCCGTCGGCGGATGTAAGATGTGTTGACTTGCAGTAGCGAGAACATGTAGGCGCTGGATAAAACCCAGACCCCACGGAATGTCATCGACGTTCCGCCGAAGAGTGTGCAAAAGAGAATCAAGTTGACTGAGAACCCGAGGTAGGGCAGCTTCATACTTTAGTAAAAAAGCACGGGCAGTGGCCGTGCTGGTGGGACTCACTAAATATTCAAGAAGATCTACGTAAGGCAGCGGCTCAGCCGGGAAAGCATTCTCTTGAAGGAGATTAGTGAAGTCCTCTAACGAGGGAGAAACATCCTCCGTCTCTGGTTCAGTCCAGGCTTGTACTTGAGAAGACGAAATGCCACGTCGAGAGAAGATTGCGCGAGTAACCGGGCGATTAGACCGCCTAGTGAACAAGTGCTGGGATGAGGACGTTTTAGACTTCTTCAACTTCTTCCGTGAGGAGACACTGCGTTTGCTAAAAATCGTGGAGGAACCAGCTGGTATAGAAGTTTCTGTGCTGGAAAGGGTTTCGGCTGCTGGATCTGCAGCGCCAACGGTAAACACCGACGACATATCAGCAGGTAAATCTGTAGGAGCAGAAAGAATACGCTGCGGGGGTGCCGTAGGAAGCGTGGGAAAATTCCGATCTGTAACTGAAAGTGAGTCTGCCAAAGACGTTTGTCGACCAACGTCTGCAGGCCGACGTCGGGAAGATCTGGGTCCTGCAACCTTCCACTCGTGTGGAGACGTTGACACAGCAGTAACAGGAGGGACAGAAGGTGCCACAGCACTTGGCACGGTTATGGAAACAGCACGAGTGCAATTGGCTCGCACATGACTCTCACTTTGACAAAGGGTGCAATGCTGAGAAGTGATGATCTCGATACGACGTCGCTGTTGCCCACAGCGCACGTGAAGGACAGTTGGACAGGCCTGAAGATGAGTATCAGACGGAAAGAGCACACGAGCGGTGCGACGGAAGCCACGAATGGCTTTGTCTTCTGGGTCTCTGGGTGCCGCCGAGAGGGTTGTTATGGGACCGACTACTCGGCCGAACTTACTGAGTAACGTGCAAAGAATTGTATCAGATACCTCTGGCGGGACAGGGTAGAAAGTCACCTGCACGGGGCGGTGCGCGACTGGTTGTGGTAGTAGATGTACATCATTAATGGTCAGTCCTGCTGTCAAGACAAGGTCAGCATGTTCCTTTTTCTTGAAGTAAACCAGCACTGATCGTGGTTTTCGGGCAACATAATCTATTGCATCCGCCGGTAAAATGGATTTAAGAGCTCGGCTATAGAGCTGAAGCTTTGTATCCGGCAGCGCATCAAAACATACGCCGAGGTCCATCGTTGATTGCAGTTGACGGCCGGCTGGTGAGTCTTCGGGAATATCTATCGTTGCTGTGGATCCCACGACATGAAGATACGAATCGGGAAGGAGAGTATCAGACGATAGGAGTGACGTAGAGCCACTAGACATGGCAGTCGCATATGATGGAGGAACAGTACTTTTACTAGATGTAGAGGGCGAAACTCCAGCTGTTATAGGGGAATCTGGCAGTTGAGATGAAGTGGTGGCCGTAGAAGCGACGTCACCCGACACCTCCATAGCATCCGCGACAGGGACAGAGAGTAGACCTGTAACGGCAGTACCCTCAGTGGGAAGGCAGGCCGTAGGCGCAGGCAAGGCAGAGGAACTCATGACGTCAGTAAGGCAGTTAGAGATCTCTGCGACCAACGAAGCTGTGTTAGCAGCTGGGTTGGAAGAAGAGGAGGAAGATGGCTTCTCTTCCAAGATAAGGGCGTGAGCTTCACCCTTATCTAATGCCGCCATGTCAACGGCGAGGCTTACGGAAGAACAAGACCAACTCGTTCGAAAAATATAACTAACGATAAAGAATAAAGTAATTCACTCACCACCTCGTGAGACAAACGAAACGAAAGCACTGATCTTCAACTGGAAGATGCACGCGAAAAGAAAAAGTACACCACTCGATTAACTACTCGAAAGCACGTAAAAGACAGAGCTCAAAAAACACACATCACATCACAATCTCATGGTACTCTAACTTAGACGGCAGACCGTTTTCGGAACGGGTCAAGGCCCCTGGGGTCAGAGCCCCCACATACAAAATTTTCTTAAAAACTACAGTTTTCAATTCAGAACCAACTAATCTGGTATACTATCTCATGGTACTCTAACTTAGACGCCAGACGGGTTTTGGAATGGGTTGGAGCCCGGGGGTCAGACCACCCCTCCGAATAAAAACTTTTTCGTAAAATCTAGTTTTCAATTTAGAACCACCAAATTTGGTATACTATTTCATGG
Source organism: Macrothele yani (assembly GCA_039090855.1). NCBI lineage: Eukaryota > Metazoa > Arthropoda > Arachnida > Araneae > Macrothelidae > Macrothele > Macrothele yani. Next base: position 58,180,391 of record CM076997.1, on the reverse strand, counting down.
TACTCTAACTTAGACAGTAGACCGTTTTTGGAAGGAGTTGGAGCCTTTGGAAGGAGTTGGAGCCCCCCCATAAAAATGCCGCGTAAAATCTACAGTTTTCAATTTAGAACCACCAAATTTGGCATACTCTCTCATGGTACTCTAACTTAGACGGTAGATGGTTTTTGGAACGGGTCGGGCACGGGGTCAGAGTCCCTCCGCCCATAAATATTTTTCGTAAAAACTAAAGTTTTCAATTTAGAGCTACCAAATTTGGTATACTATATAATGGTGTTCTAAATTAAACGGTAGACGGTTTTCAGAACGGGTCGGGGCAGGAGTGGTCACCCTCCCCTACACACAAACTTTCGTAAAATCTATAGTTTTCAATTTAGAACCACCAAATTTTGTATATTATCTCATGGTACTCTAACTTAGACGGTAGAAGGTTTTTGGAACGGATCAAGGCCCGGGGATAAGACACCCCCCCCCCCCACATACAAAATTTTCTTAAAATTTTTATTTTTCAATTCAGAACCACTAAATTTTGTGTCATGAAACTCTAACTTAGCGGGAGACGGTAAGTGAAAGCGCAACATTATTAACTTGATTTGTTATGCAAACCTTATAAATACGACCACAGCGATTAAAAGTTACTAAACAGTCCTTGTAAGTAATATTTTTTGACCGAGTGCAAGTACAATTTACGAAATGTCAACAGGTCAAAATATCTAAAGTAACAATGAAATTCGGAATATTTCTTTTTTCTTTCTTTTTATTTCAGTTTTGACACTTGTATTAAGTTTTAAAAACATATATTTCTCCTATCGTATACCTTCATTGTGCTTTCAATAGAATTTCTTACCATGTTTTGGGTATTTTGTTTCGTGTGGTTGCAGTTTTTTTAAAGTTTTGGGCATTTCATTTTGTGTGGTTACTTCTTTTTATGTTTTGGGCATTTTACTTTGTATGGGTGTTTTTGTTATGTTTTTGTTATTTTCTTTTCTGTGGTAGTTGTAATGTCGACAGGATGAAAGTGGGAAACTTGGGACAGTCACGATGCCTACTTGCTTCTAATTTTTTTTTCAAATACAGCACATGATTTTGTATTGAGTTATACCTCTTACTCATTAAGCGACTACAGGTTTCTTTAAATATGAACGTTTTCTTAGAGCCTTTTGTTTCCTCTACTTAGCTTTTTCGGTTCCGCTATTTCTTTTTTGGGTTTTAGAATATTTTCCTTATTATTAATCTATTTTCTCGTGCAAACTCTTTATGTAAGGTATGTTTATTCTATCGAAGTATTTTGCAATTATACGTGAAGCCCTGTTGCTGAAGTAAAAAAAATATTTCCAACTGAAACAACGCAGTTCAGATATTTTCCCGCTGTTAACTCAAAGAATGAAAACAAAAACAACAAATCTGTGCAATGGTTGAGGCATGAGACAGTACTTACTGGTAACCAGGCAAAGTTTTTAGTAAGAATGAGCTTAAGAATTTCTAACTGCAACGAAAAAGAGCATCCGCACTGTATCCCTCCCCATCCCCTAGTGCCGGCCTTTGGACGTCTTGAAAGAGAAGTCTTAAGGACACATCTGTATCGTAATTGCCTGAGCATTCGCGACAATCTTCTGGTGTCGTAGTAGAAAAACACACTTCCTACTTCGCCTAAATTGCTTGGATGTAATGCCAACGAACAAAGTTTTGCTCTCGCATTGGATTTCTGTTGCTTTTGATGGAATACTTTTCCCCTGGGGTTCACCGATTTCACTATAGTCTTCAGGACAGGCGGCAATACACCCCAACGTAAAACACCAATTTCACGGCAATTAACTGCAATTAGCGAAAGAGAGGGGCGGTACAGGAAATAAGTCGAACGAGACAGATCTGAACTTAGAAAGTCGGGAGAAGGTGTTGCATGAAAAACTGTGTTTGGCTTGCAGATCATTTGGCACGTAGGGACGTAGGTTTCGTTTAATATGTTACGGGGTAAACAAATTGTCTTTTCAGTATAACAATTTTCTTTCATACGCATGGTGCAACACAAAAAAATTGAATTTATTTTTGAGAATTAGCATGACGCCTACCGGCCCAGAGTACAGCTGCCCAGTCCGCGCCTGCTGCCGCCACCGGAACCTGGCTCCCGGGTTCTTCGCATCAGTTGATCCCCGCCTGGAGCGTCCCAGCTGTAAAATACATGTACCTCTGCGTTTTGGAAAAACAAAAGATAAGATGCCGATCCTTAAAATTAACCACTTCTTGTGACCGCAGGTACGAAAATCTTGAACTTCGCTTAAACCCTAACTGGAGGAACAAGCTTCACGTGATTGTCTGTATTCTGAGTGTTTTATTGAATGGTTGCTCATTAGTTCGTAGTTGACTGGAGAACAGAGAACGTGCTTGTTGAAACCTTTGTTGTGCGTTGTCAAGTGATAATAGTGGAAATATATCATTCTAAATATTTTGGAAAGAGAAAGTGCATTGTTTTCCGAAGGCACTATGCAGATGAAGAATGCAACATAAATAGTTAACTCACAAAAAGAAAATGATTTGCTGAAATGGAAAGGGTATTTATTTTGCCATAACAGAGTGCGAGGTGATTTACGGTATTCTCACTGTATTGAAAGAAATTATGGAAATTGTACTGGCTTTGCTAGTACTATTCTTATTGGAGATGAACACAGGATGCGCAATGAGAAACCACATAATCATGCTCCAAGACCGGAGAAAAGTGATGTTGCTGTTGCAAGAGCGCAAATAAAAGAACGAGCGAGAAATACGGACGAAGCCCCTGCACAAATTATTCAAACCGTGACAACGTCAATGGCTACAGTAAATGCAGCTTACATGCCTAATATGGATGCACTAAGGCAAGTTGTAAAAAAGAGAAGACATGCCAAGACATGCCTGCGGAGCCTACGACTTCAGAACGCATCGATGCCCCAATAAATTTACAGGAGAAGATGGTGCAAAATTTCTTGGCAGAGATAGCGCATTTGGACATCAAAGAATTATTTTATTTTTAACAGAGAATAATTTACGAAAGCTTAAAGAAGCACCCCTCTGGATTATGGATGGGACATTTGAAACTTGTCCAACCCTTTTTAGGCAATTATGTTCCATTCATACTATGGTTGAAACGAATCCAGTTATGCACAGACTTGTCCCACTAGTTTATGGGTTACTTTCCAGCAAGTATAAATAATATAATACTATTATAAAGTATTTTTGTAGGATTTACAAGACTATGCATCAGACTATGATATTCAGCTGGCACCACAATATACGCATAATAATAGATTTTGAAATAGCTACCGTTATAATGCTGCTAAAAAGGAATTTGGAAGCAGCACACACAAATGTTGTTGGTTTCATCTCGGAAAAAAATGTGCTGAGGAATATCCATCCTCTGGCATAGCCTTGGAATATAAGGAAAACAGTGAGTTTGCTCTCAAAGTCAGACATTTGCAAGCACTCGCATTTTTTTCATCTGATGAAATTCCAGCTGCTTTTGAAGAAGTGAAATCAATTTTACTAGAATATGCAGATTCTGTAGTTCAGTGGTTTGAGGAAAATTATGTTCTTGGAAAATTTCGTGGAAGCAGAAGAAACAATCCAAGCAGAAGCCCTCCGCTGTTCCCGCCAACAATTTGGTCAGTTAGTGAAAACAATTTATTTGGCTTTCCCAGAACACAAAACGAACTTGAAAGATTAGACAGACGCTGGAATACAATTCTGGGAGAGAAAAACCTGTGACTGTACGAAATAATCAGTGAAATTGCGAAAGAGCAGAGAACAACTATGGCTAAAATCGAAAGAGTGATAGCACAGATTCCAACAAATCCACCCAGAAGAGAAACGTTGGCAAGATAAAAAGGAATTCGAACTTCTTTGGTGCACAGAGACAATGTTAACATGCTGGACATTTTAAGAGGAATTTCATATAATTCTACCCTTTACTAAAATGTGCTGGTATTTCTCACTAATTGAATTATACCTTTTACTAACTTGTATTTGAATTTTTCAAGAATGTAATTCCGCCGAAGATGCAAGAATGTAAAACACAACGCAAAATTAAAAAAGTCAAAATTTTCAAAATAGCATGTCAAAAACATAAAATGTCAAAAAGTAATCCAAAATGTGAAACATATAAAAATTCAAAATGTGAAACAAATAAAAATTCAAAATGCAATCACAAGTCACAAGCATTACAAAAATGCGAAACGCTATGTAACAAGTACAACACAAAATAAAACAAATGCCAAAAAAAATGCATACGCTTTGTAAAATGTACAAAATAAAATAAATGCCATATTCACAAGGATTTCATGACGAGTCAAGTTAAAAATGAGCTTTTACTTAGACTTCAAATAATAATTACTAGCCTCTACACCTTTTTAAGTCTTTAATAAGTGCAACATCATTAACCTGACTTGTCATCAAACATTATCAATATGACCATAGCATACAATCACTTAAAAGACTTGTTAATGGATGAATTGAGGAATCACCAAGTTCAGCAGGTGAAAGTTAATGGATGTTTATAGTTTTGTACGCGCAACACAGTAAACTTGACTTTCTCTGAAAATTTTATGTATATGAGCACGGTTGATTGAAAACTGATAAAAAGGCTTAAGGCCTGTTTATTAATTTTTGTGCCTCAGTCAAAACGCAGTACCATAACCTTGGCATGTTATCGAAACCTTATGAATACGTCGGACTAAAAATTCCTAAAAAAAGTTTACGCCTAAGGTCTTGTAACTAAAGTTTTGTGACAGGGTAAAACTGCAACATTAATAACTTGACATGTTATGTTAACGTTGTGAATATGAGCACGGCGGATTAAAGATTTCAACAAATAGCCTTTGGGATTAATGTGTTGTAGCTGAGTAAAAATGTAACATTATCTTGATTTTCTATATAAACCAAACTACGTGCTGAAATGGCCCAACTATATGTACGTATACTTCAGCCATATACCGAAGCGCTGACAAGGTGAAAACAAAAGTGCAATTTTGTACGGTCCCCTAACATTTTATGGCCAGCCTACATGGAAGTGGACACTTTGATATCAAAAACATACTTTTTGTACGGTCCACAACAAATACAATGGACACGTCGCAATCTTTGGGGGGGGTGGGGGTTAACGACCACCGTGATCAATGCAGTGGGCTATAAGCAGTCGGACATTCCCAATTTTGGGCCACTGGTTCCTCGGAAGGGGGACAACCAGTGCCAGAAGTCAAGCACAACGTCCATGATTCACCGAGATTTGAACCAGGATCCTTCTCGACAAGTGGTCAGAAGCCAGCGCCTAGATCACTCCGCCGCCGTAGCGGCACACGTTGAAATGTATTTTTCATACGGCTCCAAACGCTCTTATGGACATACTAGATTGAACTGGACGCAAATAAATCATTAATATAATTTGTACTAGCAGGGATACCAGTTATTTGCCAGGTACATATTACTATTTGTGGAATCACCAAGTTCAGCGGGTGAAAGTTAATGAATGAAAAAGATATTCCTGCAATTTTCCAGTAAACTTATTTTAAATTTTTTGATTTAGTTAATTTAATTTTGCGAAACAAAAAAGAAAGAAAAAGGAATGGGAATACTTACCTTCTAGGAGACATCTATAGAACTGCCGTACATCTGGCGTGTGCTTCTGTGAATCCCGCGACACAGAAATGCAATGTACCTATGTGATGTCGCATGCATACGACTTCACATTGGCATTGATCATATTTTTCTTACCGTTTTGAATTTTGAATATCTGGAACTCTCTGTTTACATTACATTATATTTCTTTCTGATAAGCCGTTCGTTGGTAGTGAAAGCTAAACTATAAAGATTTGTGTTTTTAATACACCATTAAACGCATATTTTTGCACTTTATTGTTATCTACAGTCCCTAACTTAGACCGTAGGTTGGTTAGTTGGTTGGTTGGTTAGTTGGTTGGTTGGTTGATGGTTTATGGTGCAAGGCCCTCAAAGAGCCAAAGAGCGCCTTAGAACGTAAATAGGGTATTCTTAAGAGTAAAAAACGGAACTTTTTACGAAAATTTTGCATGGGGCTACCTTGACCCGGGCCCCGACCCCTTCCAAAAACCGTTTACCGTCTAAGTTAGATAACCATAAGTAGTATACCAAATCTGGTTGTCCTAAATTGAAAACTGTAGATTTTACGAAATTTTTATGAGGAGGGGAGGAGCTCTCACCCCGGATTTCCAGCCCCTTCCAAAAACCGTCTAGCGTCTAAGTTAGAGTTTCATGATACCAAATTTGGTGGTTCTGAATTGAAAACTGTAGTTTTTAAGAAAATGTTGTATGTCTGTGTGTGTGTGCGGGGGGGGGCTCCGACCCCCAGTGCCTTGACCCGTCGCAAAAACCGTCGACCGTCTAAGTTAAAGTACCATGAGATAGTATACCAAATTTGGTGGTTCTAAATTGAAAACTGTAGATTTTACGCGGCATTTTAATGGAGGGGGGGCTCTTACCCCCGGGCTCCAACCCCTTCCAAAAACCGTCTAGCGTCTAAGTTAGAGTACCATGAGATAGTATACCAAATTTGGTGGTTCTAAATTGAAAACTGTAGATTTTGCGCATTTTTATATCAGGGGGGCCTTACCCCCCGGGCTGCAACCCCTTCAAAAAATCGTCGAGCGTCTAAGTTAGAGTACCATGCGATAGTATACCAGATTTAGTGGTTCTGAATTGAAAACTGCAGTTTTTAAGAAAATTTTGTATGTGGGGGCTCTGACCCCCGGGCCTTGACCCGTTCCAAAAACGGTCTACTGTCTAAGTTAGAGTACCATGAGATAGTATACCAAAGTTGGTGGTTCTAAATTGAAAACTAGATTTTACAAAAAAAAAAAAAAATTCGGGGTTTGTCTGACCCCCGGGCTCCAACCCCTTCCAAAACCGTCTAATGTCTAAGTTAGAGTACCATGAGATAGTATACCAGATTAGGTGGTTCTGAATTGAAAACTGTAGTTTTTAAGAAAATTTTGCATGTGGGGGGCTCTGACCCCCGGGCTTTGACCCGTTCCAAAAACGGTCTGCCGACTAAGTTAGAGTACCATAAGATAGTATACCAAATTTGGTGGTTCTAAGATGAAAACTGTAGATTTTACGAAATTTTTTATGAGGAAGGGGCTCCAACCCCGCGGGCTCCAACCCCTTCCAAAAACCGTCTAGCGTCTAAGTTAGAGTACCATGAGATAGTATACCAAATTCGGTGGTTCTAAATTGAAAACTGTAGATTTTACGAAAAAGTGTTTATTCGGGGGGGTCTAACCCCCGGGCTCCAACCCTTCCAAAAACCGTCTAGCGTCTAAGTTAGAGTACCATGAGATAGTATACCAAATTCGGTGGTTCTAAATTGAAAACTGTAGATTTTACGAAAAAGTGTTTATTCGGGGGGTCCAACCCCCGGGCTCCAACCCCTTCCAAAAACCGTCTAGCGTCTAAGTTAGAGTACCATGAGATAGTATACCACCAGATTAGGTGGTTCTGAATTGAAAACTGTAGTTTTTAAGAAAATTTTGTATGTGGGGGGTTCTCACCCCCGGGCCTTGACCCGTTCCAAAAACGGTCTGCCGTCTAAGTTGGAGTACCATAAGATAGTATACCAAATTTAGTGGTTCTAAGATAAAAACTGTCGATTTTACGAAATTTTTTATAAGGGGGGGGGGGGCTCCGACCCCGCGGGCTCCAACCCCTTCCAAAAACCGTCTAGCGTCTAAGTTAGAGTTTCATGATACCAAATTTGATGGTTCTGAAATGAATACTAGATTTTACGAAAATTTTGTATGTAGGGGGGGGGGGAGCTCTGACTCCCCGGGCCTTGACCCGTTCCAAAAACCGACAACCGTCTAAGTTAGAGTACTATGAGATAGGATACCTGATTTGGTGGTTCTGAATTGAAAACTGTAGTCTTACGAATATTTTGTGGGGGGAGGGGGGGGGCTCTGACCAACCGGGCCCCTGACCCGTTCCAAAAACCGTCTAAGTTAGAGTACCATGAGATAATATACCAAATTTGGTAGTTCTAAATTGAAAACTATATCTTACGGCAATTCTGTAGGGGGGGGCTCTAACCATCCTCCCCCTTCCTCTCTGCAACCGCTTCCCAAAACCGTCTACAGTCTAAGTTAGAATACCACGAGATAGTATACCAGATTCATCAATACCTATTCTGCCCCGTTCTCCTGCCAGTCCTAAACACAGCATTTCGTCTTGCTGATCGAATTTGTGCTCGATCGTTACCATTTCTTGCATATGCTTGGCTACTCCAAACAAAGCATCCACCTACTCACTTGCCTCCTGTGTGCCGTTATATTTTTCTTCTTGTGAAGTTCACTGTCTATGCTTTCCATCTTCAACAACGCTTCCCCGCTCTTATTCCACCTCCTCAGGAGGCAAGTGCTATCATTCGGAGACGCTTCCTAGCACGGTTAACCACTCGCCTCCAAATGGAGCACTCTCGTGCTGCCTCAACAAACACCGATAGCGTTTTTCAATCCACTTGGGCCCAATCGGCTGGGTGGTTCCATATCCACAATTTGCAGTTACATCTCAACCTATAAGTGGGATTTTTGTTGTCGCCCACGTTCACTGTAACAAATCATGTTTTTACGTATTAATTTTGGTGCTTCGCTATTTGTGATTTTTCTGTTTTAATGTGCCATTGAAGATAGCTCAATATGTTTCCCATGTTCTCTTCGATAATGTTGGGTTTTATGTTGTTGTATATAATTCTTCCTTCTGCACAGTTTACTGCCCACGCAATGTCCCCTTCATTATGTTGAATATTTTTTTTAAATATTAGTCACTGTGTGTATAATTTAATGCAACAAGATGCCCTTCTGAGTACATTTAGCGTTATTTCCCCTTGTCACTGAATACTTCTGTACATATGTTGTAAATTTTGAATGTAGCATCACTGTTGCATTTCTGTGAATTAGTACCTAATGTTTAATCTTTAGTATGGTAGTAATGCTTAATTGGAATTTGTGCATAGTATAGAATCATGTCTTGCCCTGTCTACATACTGTAGGTAAACATTTTCGTTTGTATCGCTCGTGCTTTATTGTCTGCCTCTCCTTCGCCCTACGTGGCGAAATATTTTTTTATGATTTTAACAATATTTTGTTTTACGTTTCACTGGAACTTTCCAGCTGATGTATATACCGCTGTATTTATTGGCAGAATTCCATTGTCATGTACATAGAAATGTTATTTTACTGAAGAATAAAGGCAATTTTGAAATGTAGATTTTACGAAAATTTTGTATATGGGGGCTCTGTCCAACCGGGCCCTGCCCCGTTCCAAAAACCGTTTACCGTCTAATATTTTTAGTGCCAAAGAAAAACGTAATATTCCTATCCTGTCTGCGTGTCCAAACTTTATAAATTTGATCAGGGAGCAAGACGTTCGAAATCGTACGTTTTCCTGCATTCGTTTTGTATGTAACCAAAATCTGTAAACGCGACGAATTGACGTAGTCGACGAATTGACGTAGTCGACGAATTTGTCCGCGACGAATTGACGCAGTCGACGAATTGACGCGCGACGAATTAACGCGCGACGAATTGACGCAGTCGACGAATTGACGCGCGACGAATTGACGTAGGCGACGAATTGACGCGCGACGAATCGTCGCAGTCGACGAATTGACGCGGTCGACGAATTGACGCACGCGACGAATTGACGTAGAACCGTGTCAAGGAACAATGATCGGTTGACAGTAGGAGTCTCATAGCAGGTCTCAAGCATACCTCTGTGAAGTGGTTTAGTCAGAACATCAGCAATCAGCTTCTTGCTCTCACAATATTTTAGTCTTATCGTTGAAGGATATAGACTTCTTATGAAGTGGATCTTGACATCCAGATGCTTCACTCTTGAATGAGCCTTCTCGTTTTTTTATTAAACTAATGCAAGCATTATTGTCCTCATAAAGTACAGTGGGCGCAGTTTGAGGGACATGTAGATCATTTAATAGATCTCTCATCCACACGATGAACTTGGAAGCATTTGAAGCTGCAATGTATTCAGCCTCTGCAGATGATAGAGCGACACAGCTCTGTTTCTTGCTGCTCCAGGCAACGGTAGTGTCTCCCAGTTTTATTATGAAACCAGTTGTTGATTTTCTGTCTTGGGGTATCACCTGCGTGATCCGCATCAGCATAAGCTGATAGTTCGATACTACTTTCACAGTTGATGTGTAGTTTGTAGGTTGAAGTTGCTTGTAGGTAATGGATTACTCTTTGTAAAGCTTTCCAGTCCTTGACTGAAAGTTTTTGCACTTTTCTACCTAACAATCGAACTGCTATTGCAATATCTGGACGGCTGACATTGGTAATATACAGAAGTGCTCCCACTGCTTCCTGATACACTTCCTTATTTTTGAAAATCGATTCGTCATCTTTTGACGATTTCAAGTACTCAGTAGACATCGGAATGTATGATTTCATGGTTTTGTTTTCACCGTATCTCTCTATGATATCTCAGATTTTCTTATTCTGGTGCAGTAGAAAACCTCCATCCTGTTTTCTTTCTATTTCTATCCCTAGATAGTATTTGACATCTCCTAGGTCTTTGATTTCAAAATAATTTTTCAACATCTCTTTAGCCTTTCGTGTATTTTCTGATTTGTTGCTGCATATCAAAATATCATCCACATAGACAATTAAATATGTAGTAGATTTTGGGTCAGTGTTAATAAACATCGATCTGGTACTGCTTATTTATAGCCATGTTCATCCAGGAATTTAACAAGCTTTTGATTCCATATTCTTCCCGACTGTTTCAGACCATAAATAGCTTTCTGTAACTCTATCAATAAAATTCGTGCTGCATGTATTAGTATTAACGACTTCCGTCTAGTTGCACGATGAAATAAGTTAAAACTACATTGAAAGTTAAAACTTTATCAAAAGCATTGACACACATTAGGCCTTTTGGGCATTATTATACGCCCATCTTCAGATGGTAAAATTAGACCGTCCATCCAAGAATATATAGGTAACAGTTAAGAGGACAAAATTAAAAGAAAATTTACATATCAGTCTTCACATAATGGTCACTGTTAAAAAGTATCCAGTTCCCAATTAAGTAACTAGGTGGAAGAGATGTTGCCAGGGCCCTGGTATTTGACGAGGGGAGCCGTCATTACAACAGGAGTCGCCCAAATTGTAAATGTGCAGGCTCTCCAAGAATACAAAATTGGTTTGAGTAGAGGCTGAAGAGATAATAATTGCTTCATCCCATTGTGGAACGTAGTTATCCATGCTTACAGTTCTTGCTAGAGCCGTAGACAAGTTCCCCTGTTTCAAATCATTTTTATGTTCTTTCAAACGTAACCCAAGGTTCCTCTGGGTGGAGCCTATGTAGCAGGAAGGAGGCAATGACGGGTCCAGGGTTCGTAGAGGTATCTTATAAACACCATGTTGTTTGTCTTTATTGACTTTTTCACAGTCTGAACGTACAAGAGAAAAGAGATTCAGGGTTCGGATCCCAATTCCCAATTGCAGTCTTCTACAAATATTCTTAAGGATTGGGGTTAGCGATGGATGAAAGTTTACTGAACCAATGTATCTCATGATGGAAGTCTCGGAACTTAGGGTGGTTTCGTACGTTCTCATGTTCTTCTTAATTATTTTCATGACTACATGATCAGGATATCCAAAGTTCTTTGCCAGATTTTTAATGAAGGAAAGTTCTTGAGTCCTTGTCTGTTGAGAAGAGCTATGGGTTTGAATTCGTTTAACTAAAAAAGAAATTCCCGCCAGTTTGTAGTTCTGAGGGTGATAAGAAGCAAAAGGGATTAAGATAGAAGAGGTAGAAGGTTTGCGAAATACGGAATATGAAATGGTATTAGACAGAGGGTCCCTGCAAAGTTTGAAATCCAGAAATGGAAGAGAAAAATCAGTTTCAAGTTCTATATAGTAAAAGAAATAGAACGAAAAATGGAAGATAAATGGACAATATAAGCTTCAAGTTCTGTATAGGTTTGTGGCCAGAGGAGAAGTACATCATCAACATACCTCATATAGAGGAGTGGAACCTTAGGGTGTTCTGCTAAAACCTTGTCCTCGATGTACTGGAGAAGAAATTCAGCTATTCAGGGAGCACCTAGTGGGTCTCCACTTGCCCCCATACTAGCTGAATTTCTTCTCCAGTACATCGAGGACAAGGTTTTAGCAGAACACCCTAAGGTTCCACTCCTCTATATGAGGTATGTTGATGATGTACTTCTCCTCTGGCCACACACCTATACAGAACTTGATGCTTTTACTGTCCATTTATCTCCCATTTGTCCTTCTATTTCTTTTACTATAGAACTTGAAACTAATTTTTCTCTTCCATTTCTGGATTTCAAACTTTGCAGGGACCCTCTGTCTAATACCATTTCATTTTCTGTATTTCGCAAACCTTCTACCTCCCCTATCTTAATCCCTTTTGATTCTTATCACCCTCAGAACTACAAACTGGCAGGAATTTCTTTTTTAAATTCCAGGGCCCTGGTAACATCTCTTCCACCTAGTCACTTAATTGGGAACTGGAGACTTTTTAACCGTGACCATTACGTCAAGACTGATATGTAAATTTTCTTTTAATTTTGGCTTCTTACCTGTTACCTATATATTCTTGGATGGACGGTCTAATTTTACCATCCGAAGATGGGCGTATAGTAATGCCCGAAAGGCCTAATGTGTGTCAATGCTTTTAATAAAGTTTTAACTTTCAATGTAGTTTTAACTTATTTTATCGTGCAACTAGACGGAAGTCGTTAATACTGAAGCTTTCTTTAATTTACATACTTTATTTTCTTCACCTTTAATCTTATGACCAGGTTGTTGATTCATGTAAATTTCTTCATTCAAATTACCATGTAAATAGGCAGTTTTGATGTCTATGTGTCTCACATGCATTTTCTTATATGCTGCTATCTTTGATAGAGTTCTGATGGTAGTGTGGGTTACTACTGATGAGAAAGTTTCGTCGTAGTCAATTCCAGGCTTCTGAGTGTATCCTTGGGCCACTAAACGTGCTTTGTACTTCGTAAAATTATCACTTGTATATTTGTTTTTAAAAATCCATTTGCAATTAATTACTTTCTTTCCTGGTGGTAGGGTTACTAAATCCCAAGTGTTGTTCCTTTGTAAATATTCCATCTCCTCGTCTGTTGCTTTCATCCAACGCAACTTTTGCTATTCTTCTAAGTTTTGCATTTCATTCCAATATTTTGGTTCTGTATTATTTTGTTTAACAAGGCAGCTGTACCATTCAGGTGGTATTCCTTTATTTGATCTTGTAGATCTTCTCAATTGTTCTGAGTTATTCTGAGGTTCAAACGCACTTTCTTCTCTTATAGGTTGAAGAATATTGGTACTTTCTAAAACTACATCCTGTGTTGCCACACTAGGTTCTTATCATTAGTGATCATTTGATGCCCGCATGCTTCTACGGTACTTTTTCTTTCATCGAATTTTACATTGCGGCTGATTTCGATTCTGTCATTTTCTGGAAATAATATTCTATATCCCCTAGATCTCTCTCATCGTATCCAACGAATATGCCAAACTTTGCGTGATTGTCGAATTTTCTTTTTGTTTGTCTAGGTATATAGAACAGAGCTTTAGATCCGAAGACTTTCATATGGCCTAAGTATGGTTTCTTACCAGTCCCCGTGCTTTTAGTGGGAACTCTATTTTGAATGTACGTAGCAGTGATCATTGCTTCACCCCAATATTTATTTTCCGGTTTGGCGTCTAACAACATGGCTTTAGTCATTTCTTGGAGTGATCTATTCTTTCGTTCTGCTACACCGTTTGATTGAGGACAGAATACCACAGTAGTTTGATGTTCGATTCCATGTTGTTTTAAGTAATTCTCATACTCTGTGCTGATATATTCACCGCCATTATCAGTTCTTAGAATATTTGGCTTTTTTCCAAACTTGTTGTTTACACTTGATACATATTCTTTGAATTTGTTCATTGCTTCATTTTTACGAGAAATAAGATATATGTATGTGAACCTACTGTAATCATCTACAAAAGTTATGCAGTATCTTTTACCACGTGGAGTAACTGATGACATTGGTCCACTAATATCACTGTGTACAAGTTCTAAAGTTTCATTCGTCCGGATTGGATTTAATTTTGAAAATGGTTTCTGTATCATTTTTCCTTTGATACAACTTTCACAAAAGGTGTCTTTCTTGCAATTAGACAGTTTTATTCCATAGGCTAGATTTTTGCTCCCTAATTCTTTGATTGCTGGTATATTCTTGTGACCTAGTCTCCTATGCCATAGCTAAATGCAATCATTTTTATCACAAAATTTCACTTTTATTGCTTGTGCATGTTGATCCTTTTCAACAGTTCGTAACTTATACAGATTATTATCATCTAATATGCCAACAGAAAAAACAGTTTTATCATGTTTAATTAAGCAGCGATTTCCTTTGAATATGACCACAAACCCATTATCAGTAATTCTCTTGACTGACAACAAACTACTTTCCAGCCCAGGTACGTAGAAAACGTTCTTAACTTTATTTTTTGATTTCCGTATCGGTTTCGCAGTTGAGATAACCTTGGCCTACGCCTAGAGATTTTAATTTTTTTTTTCCATCTGTGGTTGTAATGTTTTCGTTTGAATGGGGGTCTAAATGACAGAAAAAACTCTTGTCATTAGTCATATGTGCAGTTGCTGCTTAATCTATGGACCAATGTGTGCACGATAAAGTGCTATGCACTCCGTCTTTCGCTCTGTATGAACGGTTGATATTTCGTTCCATTATATTGAATTCAGCTATTTTTTCTTTAGTTGCAAATTTAGCTCTGTGATTTTGCGTTTAAACATTTCTGCCGCCATTTTTATTTTTCTCAGTTTTACCTTTATATTCCGTCTTTGTAATACAATGTGTGTAATATTTACCTTCATTACGTGCTCTATCAACAGATTTAAATGCAGGCACTATGTTCGAAGTTTGTGCGTGTGTCTTCGAACTTTCTAGTCTTCTATTGTATTCAACAAACTTATTTTTCAGAAATTCTAGCGTTAGATCTGTGTCAGGCCTTACTTCCAAAGCAATAACTAGTGTGTCATAATTAGTGGGGAGGCTACACAATAACATAGCTGCCAGGTGTGTCATCAACTGTTTCGCCGATTGACCTCAGCTTTGTTACTTCCAAAAAACGGTTAGTATGCTCTTGTATAGTTTCGTTAAAATGGAAACTATAATTTACGAAACAAATAAAGTTTACTCGTTAAACTTTCTTTCTCGTATAGACCTTTCAGTGCGAGCCATATATCTTTAGAATAAGTGCAATTTATAACACGTACGATTGATCGTCTTCTATTAAAAGGCATATATTGGCTTTGCAGTCTCTTTTCCATATATCATCTTTAACTTCTGGTAGTTCTTCGGAGATCAAATCCCAGAGATTTTCTTTAATTAGGAACATCTGCATTATGAATTTCCACGACGAATAATTGTTTGAATTTAGCTTTGCTATACTTAGTTGAGTAGCCAATTTTTTTCTTGTTTTTTATCAGTGTTCCATTCAAGATTCAGTTTTTCAGTCTCATAATCATAAATTTCTTATATGTTAGGAACGTCATTATTCGGTAACGAGGATTAACGCAGTAATCTTGAATAGAATGTAAACAAGAAGATTCGAAAATTACTCACCTTATGCATGTATGTTTTAAATGAAGTTTTATTAATATAATTGTAGATTACGATTATTACATTTGTATCAGTCTGAAACTTAACTTCGACCACAAAAGTATTCCACTGTAACGGCATACGGGAAGTCATAAATTAATGACTATCTTCCTCCATTGGTCTCACAACTACTAAAAGTTCTGCTGTCTTACGTAGGCTCATCCATCTGACGTCACAACCTCGTGTTTTCCGAACGTGACACGTTGCTTGGCGCCTGTCGCTAATCGTGTTCGGTCACGGTTTATTCCTAACATTCTTACTTCCAATATTTTTGTATTACGGTACGAAGGTTTATTTCAATTTACAACCACATTTCCGTTTCTGAAAGTCTGAACCGTAAGGAAAGCTTTTTGCTGAAGTAGATATGCTTCTTTGTACGTAACATTTTGTGTGAATTTCCTACAAATGTTATTCAATTTTCTGGTAGGGCTATCTTTGTTTGGAACAGTTTCTCCCCTTCTAGAAGAAGAGTTTTAAAAGTTTCTTATTTTTCATCGCACGGTATGCGCTCTTGTAGCACAGATTGTTAGTTATAAATAACATTAAGTGATAAGATTTCATATGCTTATAAATATCACACGATTATTGTGTTTATATTATCACACATTTTTTATTGAAACAGCACACTCGTAAATTCAGTGTTATCTCTTTGGTTTTGTTTCCGTTGTTGTCTGTTTTGGTTTGGTTTGGTTTTTTCCATCTACTTTGAATGCGGACACAACATTGCTCACGTATTTAAAATGTCATAGACTAAGTTCTCTGCTGCGACACAGTTTATTATACGTTTCTTTGTGTGATTACTTAAGAAAGCACGCTCAAGCAATCTACTAAATCGTTAGCAGAATGACTTACTACTTACGATAGTAACGAATGAAGGAGAGGACTACATCCCATTTAACGTAAAAATTGGTAAACACTGATGACTTAGTGTGCAACATGATTCATCGGTGTTCGGACAGCAGGACATCTGGCCACCCGGACATTTGGGCACAAAAGTTTAGGGGCCGTATAAGAATTGCCGTTTCTTGGCAGTCTGTTTTGGATTCAGTCGAGAAAACGTTCCCGCTTACTTATCAAGTCAAGGTAATAATATTGCACTCTTGCTCAGTCACTAAATATTATTTCATAGGCCCTAGCCTAAGGCCTGTGAAATAATATTTAGTGCTTAAGAAAAAGCGCAATGTTATTTACTTGAGTTGATACGTAAACGTTATGAATATGACATCGGTAGAATAAAAACTGTTAAAAAGGCCTAGGCCTAGGTCCTGTGAAATAATATTTAATGCCTGAGCAAAAGCGCAATATTATTACCTTGAGTTGATAGGTAAATATTATGAATATGACATAGTTAGAATAAAAAATGTTGAAGAGGCCTAGGGATTATGAATTAATATTTCATGCCTCAGAAAAAGCACAAAATATGATTGCCTTGAGTTGATAGGTAAACGTTCGGACATCGATTGAATGAAATCGAAATAACGTATGCATGAGGCATAGTAATTAATATTTAGCGCTTACGTACGTAAAAGAGAAATATTAATAACTTGACACGTTACGTAAATATTTAGTGCCTCAGTAAAAGTGCAGCGTTATTAAAAAACTGTCCTTTTTCGAACATAGTATGAGTTCTGCTGTAATTGCTTTGTTTCGTTGAAACCCGTAGGTTTAAAAAATGTGCTATGTTTTTTTTTTTTTTTTTTTGTATTCACGAATATACTTTTGTTTCCCCAATTTCAAGTATAATTGTACTTGTCTTACGGTGAACGTTTTCTCGATCAAATTCTCATTATAAGGCAAAGAAACCTAAATTTTATACGGCAATTTAAACATTTGTTTTCAAATGTCCGGGTGCCCAGATGTCCGCCTCGTCTTTCAGACAGAAAATCGTAACTATTTCTTAATGATAATGGGATGGGGGGGGGGGTGCACACCGTTACTCAAGTAGGGAGAAATATAGGAACAATATGGTGTTTTTTTTCGCAGAGCAATTTCATGGCTCTAAAAGTAAATGTGCCCAAATGTCCGGTGCCCAATAATCCTAAACTCGATTTATCAGTAAGCGTAACTGTACGATCAGCGGCAAATGACACTTACATTCATCGAATGTTTAAATGCCATTTACAGAGTATTGCGCAGAATATTTTTATCGAGACTTTCACATATTTGAATTGTCAAAACTTGGATACAATTTATTGTTCATATGATGAAATAATTTTCTCTCAAAAAGCTAGGCAACTATGTATCATCGCTGTGGCTGCGTGAAGCCGGGAAACCATAATAAAACTGTCCTTCCCTTCTTGACAATGTCCTCGCAACTTCATACCCTGCACACGGTCTGTGTGACATATAGTTGTCGTGCCGTAACGCAGAAGTCAAAGTATCATCTCCCTCCACTTGTTTGCTCCAGCACTGCCGTTTTCAGGGGCGTCTTATGCGGGACGATTTTTGTGTGAACAATATCTAGAAGAGGAATTCAAAGGGGATCGTAAGGTTAGCTCATCCATCTTGTCTTTCACAGCTAAGAAAGAAGGCATCGGGTGGTCCTTTTACAGATGTCGATTGCATGAAGTTAGTCATTCTTTGTCCTTTCCTTTGTTGTTCCAGGAAGAGAATCCTTTTTTGAATTCTTTTATTTATATTACGGTGTTTTTTTCGTTGGTTTACCACTTTTGAAGTTCAGTGTCCGCCCAAATTTGCAACGTCGTGCAATTGTAGATGGACTGTGACGTAGTACCGCAGTGTGACTGTATATATGCATTGGTGTACATATGTGTGTGTGTGTGTGTGTGGACCGCGGGTGGCCGAGTGATCAGCGTTCGTGACTGCCATGGAGATAACCTCAGGTTCGATCCTGGGCAGGTACGAACATTCGAACCACTAAATACCCGCCGTGCGTCGCATGGGCACGTTAACCTGTCGGACCCCGGGTACTGGCCCCCCGGTAATAAATAAGGGCGTCTTCCTCCCCTTTCTACCTTGCTTCCGTGTCACTTTCCTATCGGGCACTCTAGCCTAAATATCCTAGCTTCCTAATTCTAATAAGGGTTGTTTAAGACCTGGGGTCAGACACTCCCTTCCTAAAATCCTCTACATATGATCTGATCTGATCTGTGTGTCTGTGTGCAATATTTATTTATTTATTCTTTAAATTCAGCAGGTTTTGCAAGCTTATTAGTTTTCTTGTAGGATACTATTAAGTAAAAATTAATGAAGAGAAATATATTTACAGTGAATCCTCCGTTAACGGACACCTCCAAACAACGGTAACCTCCGAGCAACAGCAGGTTTTCATTGGTACAGAACAACTGCCGTAGGATTAACTTTAACGATAACCTCCAAACAGCAAAACCTCTTAACAGCGACCAATGGACACCACAGTCAGTCCCGAAAGAGATCTAATGAGCACCTTGCAAGGAGGTTCGAATCTCCTTGGCACCTTGTCCTTTAAGATTTTGTGCACTTCCGTCGGTGCTTCGGTGAAAGGGATAAGAATAAAGAAAAATGCCACTAAGAATTAAGAAAAATGTCACTAAGAATTAAGAATGCTACTGTGCCTCGAGCTTGATGGGTTGGATTAGGGCCAATACAATGATGTGTGTAAGTTTTGAAAAGAAAGGAGTTAAAGTTTAGTTCTACCTGAAGCGAACTCCAGATTCTGTGTATGTTTCAGTTGCATCCTGGTGGTGGTGGGTTCTGGTGCATGAAATGTTTTCCGTTGGCGGCGGTATATATTTGATTAGTCCCTGGTGGGTTCTATTCCTATTCTCCGGCGCGCGGCTGACTAACTGTGCAGTTCCACTTTACTGTCTAACATTTTTCTATTTTCTTTTTCTTTTCCTTAGCGTGCCCTAAACTTAATCTCCTAGCTTGATATTTGTGAAGGGAAATTTGAGATAACGGGTCAGACACCACTTTCTTAAAATCCTCTGTACCATAATTTTATTTTAAATAATTATAACGAGTTTCATTCATCATTCTACTTTTGGAGAAAGCTCTGAAACCTTTTCTTTTTTTTGTGTGTGTGTGTGTGTGTGCGTAAGTTTTGTACAGTTATTCTCCTTTTGTACCAAAGCAAGAGACCAGAGTCGGAAACGGATCAGAAATTTTGGACCCGGACCCAACCCGGAGAAATCTGCTTTGAATTATAAGAACTACTGGTGTTGGATTTATAATAAACAAGAAACTGAAGGAAAAAGTTGTAGAAGTTGAAAGTTCCTCTGACAGAGCTGCACGACTCGTTATCCAACTCTCGAGAAGATACCAGGCCCAGATTATTCAAGCTTATGCACCCACCACAAGTCATCCTGAAGAAGAAATTCAAGAATTTTATGAGGAAATTCGTCATCTAAATAATAAAGGTAAGCAGCATTTGAAGATAATTATGGGAGATTTCAATGCAAAAATAGGGCAATGGCAACAGAATGAAACTTCAGTAGGTAAATTCGGTCACGGCAACAGAAACCAGCGTGGAAATACTCTCGTTGAGTTTGCAGAGGCAGAAAGGTTTTTCATCTTGAACTCCTTTTTCAAGAAAAAGCCACACAGGAAATGGACATGGAAACATCCAAATGGAACGACAAGTGAAACTGATTTTATTATGTGTAACAAAAAATTCGTCATAGAAAACTGCAGGGTGCTAAACAAGTTCAACACATAGATTGGTGAGATGTAAGTTGCACCTCAACACTAAACTTGAACGTGGCAAGCTCATAAGACAAACAAAATGTATTGACATAATCTACCTTACAAAACACCATAATACCTTCAAGTTGGAACTGAAAAACAGTTTCTCTGCTTTAAAAGGCCTAACATCAGAAGAAGTGGATATTTCTGAAATAAACAGAAAAGTAACCAAAGCTCTTCTGGAAACAGCAACAAAATTAGCTGGGTCTAAGAACAAGTTGCATATGAACAAATTATCAGGAAAACCCAAAATGTTGATGCAAAAAAGAAGAGAGATGAGGACAACTACAGAAGATGTGACTTCCAAAGTGGAATATATAGAGCTCTGCAAGACAGTACGAAAAAGTATCACTATGAAGACGTAAGGAAATTCAACTCTGAACTAGTGAGGAAAGCAACTGAAAACAACCAAAGCCTAAAGATGGCAAAGGGACATCTCAGTAAGGGAAGAAAACAGATTATGGCACTGAGAAAAGAAGATGGTTCTGTAACAAGAAATAGAGGCGAAATTTTGACAAGAGTGAAAAATTTCTACTCCAGATTATATGAAAGGGATGATACATGTACTTCAGACATCATGAAAGGTACCAGTACCAGAGTTCTTCCAGTCCTCCCAGCAGAAGTTGCACATGCAATCAAGAACATGAAGCGGGGGAAAGCTCCAGGAGAAGATGGAATTACTGTAGACATCATACAAGAAGCAAGTGGAGAAATCGAAACAGTACTCGCCCAAATTTTCACTCGATGCCTTAATGAAGGGAAGATTCCTGAGGATTGGAACAACGCTACAATGATCCTGCTACATAAAAAAGGTGACATTGAGGATCTCAGAAACTACAGACCTATCATCCTCCTATCAGTGGTTTATAAAATCTTCACTAAAGTTCTTTCACCCCGCTTGAAGGTAACACTGGACATGGCTCAACCGAGAGAGCAAGCTGGATTCAGGAGTGGCTACAGCACAATAGATCATATCCACGTACTGAGAGAACTAATTGAAAGAGCGAGGGAATATGAACTTCTATTGTGCATGACTTTTATCGATTATGAAAAAGCTTTTGATTCGGTGAAGCCATCAGCAATTACAATGGCTCTGAAATCCTGCGGTATTGAAGATTCATACATTAATATTATTAATAACATCTATGAAAATGCAAGTGCAAAGATTCGGCTGTTTGAGAATACAACACACATAAAAATTGGAAAGGAAATGAGACATGGTGACACCATATCTCCGAAGCTCTTTAATGTCACGTTGGAGGGTGTCTTTCAGTCGCTGAGCTGGGAAAACAAGGGGATAAAGATTAATGGAGATTATGTAACCCACCTTCGTTTTGCTGATGACGTAGTCATTTTTGCAACTACCCCATCAGAGCTGCAGGGTATGATTCAGGAACTTGCTGACAAGAGTAAAGAAGTTGGATTAAAAATGAACTTTCAGAAGACAAAAGTTATGTTCAATGCTTTTTCAAGAAATGAAGATTTATCGATTGATGGAGAAAAGCTGGAGATGACAGACACGTATGTTTGTTTATCTTGGACAGCAGATATCAAGTGAGGGTCTCATTGATGAAGAAATTATTCGGCGTACAAAACTTGCCTGGAGAGCTTTTGGAAGAAACAGCATAATTTTTAAGAGCAATATGCCATTATGTCTTAAAAGAAAAGTGTTTGATCAATGCATCCTTCCAGTGCTTACGTATGGTGCAGAGACTTGGACTTTAACTAAAAGAGACATACAAAGGCTGCAGACAACTCAAAGAAGCATGAAGAGGTGCATGCTTGGTGTAACCAGGAGAGATAAGAAGAAGAACTCGTGGATCCGAAAAATGACAAGAGTGGAAGACATCATGATCAGAGTTAAATCCCTGAAATGGCAATGGGCTGGACATACTGCCAGAAGAACAGACCATCGATGGACAGCCGAAATTTTAGATTGGATTCCAAAGGACAGGAAAAGACCCAGAAGAAGACCACATGGGAGATGGGTGGAAATATATATATATATATATATATATATTTCCTGTTGTATGCAAGCTTCAGAATATGTTTGACGGAAACACTAATTTTCACAAGTTTATAATGAGTTGAAAGTTACCAAAATGTGGATGTTGTTTTTATCATTGCCCCTCAGAAGGAAGGGACACTTTTCCTTCTGAGGATATACACCCTTCATATTGCATGACAAATCATTTTTCAGTCCGCGGGCACCAGTATCGAGCACAAAATTACTCAGTGCGCATTTTTCTTTGAAAAAAAAATTAGTTTTTTTTTGCTTTTAACAAATAAAACTGAAAATAAAAACACGGGTCAAAATCGGGTCAGGAACGCTTTGACACGCTAGAAATTCTCGACCCGTTTCCATCTCTGCAATAGACTAGTAACCTAGGCCTAACCTCTGAACAATGGCACCTCCCAACAATGGTCACTTTTTTCTTGTCCGAGCAGCGACCGTTATTCGGGTATTTCACTGTATAATATATACACATCCTGTTCTGAAAAAACGTCTGAGATGCCTCCATATGCCCCAGAAAAGTGTCGGCAGATCTGATCAGATCATATGTAGAGGATTTTAGGAAGGGAGTGTCT
This sequence comes from Macrothele yani, assembly GCA_039090855.1. Classification (NCBI taxonomy): domain Eukaryota; kingdom Metazoa; phylum Arthropoda; class Arachnida; order Araneae; family Macrothelidae; genus Macrothele; species Macrothele yani. Next base: position 58,157,395 of record CM076997.1, on the reverse strand, counting down.
GAACCCAGGTCTTAAACAACCCTTAGAAATAGGAAGTTAGGAGATTTGGGCTAGAGTGCCCGATAGGAAAGTGACACGGAAGCGAAGTAGAAAGGGGGAAGAAGACGCCCTTATTTATTACCGTAGGGCCAGTACCGGGGTCCGACGGCTTAACGTGCCCATCCGACGCACGACGGGTATTTAGTGGTTCGAACGTTCTTACCTGCCCAGGTTCGAACCTGAGGTTATATCCATGGCACATCAAACAGAAGTCATCGCTAGTCCACGTCAAATGTTTGTATTAATTATCTCCATGGCAGTCACGAACGCTGACCACTAGGCCAACCGCGGCCCAAAAGTGTCGGCAGACGATTCTATATCCTTTTATATCTCACTAGCGGACGTCGGAGAAAGCTGTAGTGGATTAGAGGGGAGCAAACGCTTTTTCAGAACTGGATTTATGTTTCCTCACTTGCACATTTTTGCTTGTAACTTCACTTCTATTACAACATTCTCTAAAAATATTGAAATTCAGCGTAAAATTTCCTTTAAAATGATGTATAATATGTCTTCCTGACTTTACCAATACGCTGTATAAGTTGACTTCAAACATCAAAAATTGACTTTCGGTCTACTGGTGCAGGACTTTTGGCCACGATTGTATATAATAGGCTTCTGTCATGGGAATATTACGAACATTTTGTTGTTGGTGACCTATTTTATGTACTGCCCATTAATAATTCAACCGTTTATTATGTTTACGTATTTTACGATTCGTGTTATAAAAATTTTAGTTACAGCTATGAACTACACTGCTGGCAATACAAAATGCAACACCAAGAAGGAAGCATCCGATTGGCCTGAAATTCACAGCATGCGTCGCACGCCAGAGGACATGCAAACGATTAGCAGTGCAGGGCATATGCAAATCATGTGCGCCCGGCACGCCACCGAGAAGCACTATAAGAAGGGTGCCCAGAAGGCGGGGTGTAAGTAGTGAAAGTGTGCTGTGCTACCGGACCTGTGCGTGGGAAACTTCGTGACGCCTCGTCGCAGAATACGGCAGTCATTCCAGCACGTTTCGGAGTTCGACAGAGTACGGGTAGTGGTTAATCGCGACAGCGGTTTATCGTACCGAGACATCGGCGCCCGTGTGGGACGACATCCAGCCACAGTAAGGCGAGTATAGATTCGGTGGGTGCAGGAGGGACGGACGGACCGACGTGAGCGATTGCCGCAGCCCCGGCACACCACTGAACGAGAGGACCGTCATGTTGTGCGGCGGGCATTGACGGCTCGCACCGCAACATCACGAACGTTAGCGCAAGAATTAGGGTGTGTTGCGCAACAACCTGTGTCAGCACGTACCGTTCGACGTCGTGTGCAGGAGCGAGGACATATCGCACGGCACCGATTGCTCCGATTACCATTGACGTTACACCACCGGAGAGTGCGGCGGCAGTGGGCCGTTGAACGTCGCACCTGGACTGCGGAATGGCACGACATTGTCTTCTCCGACGAATTCCGCTTCTGCCTGCAACACCACGATGGTCGGATCCGCGTGTGGCGGCACCGCGGCGAGAGATTGTATGACGCCTGCATTATGCATCGCCATACCGGTCCGTCGCCTGGCGTTATGGTTTGGGGCGCAATTGGATATGACACCCGCACTCCTCTGGTACGCATCGCCGGTACACTCAACAGCCATCGCTACATCTCCGATGTTTTGGAGCCTGTAGTCCTCCCTTACCTGATGGATCTGCCAGCCGACCACGTTTCAACAGGACAATGCGCGCCCGCACGTGGTACGCGTCGTGCAACAATTCTTCACGGCCCACCAGGTGTCACTGCTGCCGTGGCGCGCCTGTTCTCCCGATACGTCGCCCATCGAAGACGTCTGGTCGCTGATCGGCAACCGAGTGGCCCGGCAAGCACCACCCGCGGCTACGCCTGATGAACTGTGGCAATGTGTGGAAGCAGTCTGGACCGACATACCCCAAGCCGATGCCACGGCGTGTAGCAGCCGTTATTGCCAGCCATGGGGGCCACACGAACTATTGATGTCTGCGTGTTCCGCAAGTCGCACGGACCTGTAAGCTCAATCGTTTCATCTTTGTATCTGTTGTTATGTGCCCAGTAAATCTGGCTGTGCTATCTCCCGTCCTTCTTGGTGTTGCATTTTGGGTGGCCAGCAGTGTAGTTTTAAATAAAACAGTAGTTGCGAAGAAATTCGGCTTCTCAAAAAGTATATCTTCTTCTTCTTACCCTTTTTATAGCCAATTAAGACTACAGGCCTTTCTGATCTCTTTCCAAATGTTCCTGTCCTGTGCTTGTCTATTGCACAGCTTTCCTACAGTTTTGTTTATATCATCCATCCATCCATCTTCCCTCTGGTCTTCCTACTCCTCTCTTTCCTTTATATGGTCTCCTTTCTGTTATTATTTTAGTTCACCTATTATTTTCCATTCTTCCTATATGGCCAGCCCATTTCCATTTTAAATTGAGTATCTTTTCACCTATGTCTAAAAATTTTGTTCTGGATCTTATATCTGTATTCTTTACTTTACCTTGAAGTCTTATATTTAGTAGGGATCTTTTCATTTTACGTTGTGTTTTTTGCAATTTGTCTATGATATTTTTTTCTTGTTAGGCCAAGTTTCAGCGCCATATGTCAGAATGGGGTATTATACATTGATTGAAAAGGTTTGCTCTTTTTTCCGGCTTTATTATATATACTACATAGAATCTTCTTTAACTCCCAAAAGCTGTGCACCCCATTTTTATTCTCCTGTCATTTTTTTCCATAATTTCCTGTTTCTTTGCGGTAATTAGTTTTCTTAGGTATATGTATTCTTCCACATAATCTATTCCTTTATCATTTATTCTAATATTTTCTTGTGCTTCGCTATTATTATAAGAAAATTGAATCTTGTTGTGCTTTCAGCAACTTTGAACCTGTCCGGACACGTGTGCGAATCGAGAAAAACGAAGATTGAAATTTCTCTATTGAGTTGAATTAGAGCAGAGCCCATTTGGGGGGGGGGGGCTAAGGAGGCATTTTCAAGGCCAGAATTGTGCAGGATGCTTGAAGAATTGACAGAGTTCTACAGTCTTTTTTTGCAGATAGCATAGCAAAAACTATAAGAACTTCCTTGGGATTTGTTTTTAATTTTGTTCCCCTATTTTAGAAAGAGTCCTCGAAATGTGTAGTCGCCTCCAGTCCATCCTGAAATCTTTTGAAAGCATTACAGATGTTTTGTACACATCTGTAATTGGGAAAATTTTCATACATTAAGAATTCGCTTGAATCATGATATTTGGATCATATTATTTTGCACACTACTCTGATGTAATTTCAACAATGAACCGGGGGAAGGGGTAAATAAAAGAATTAAACTGGTGTACATTTTTCACCCATGCGTTTTTACGTTTTCTTGCTAACACTGATTCGTCCATGAATCTTGCGATACACACTTCAATGTGGCGGATATAATTTTATGGCTTCCTCGTCAATATGATGTTCTTTGGGAATGTTTTCTCCTGAGTATTTTTATTCGGCCACCCACAGTGAGATCCTAGATCACACCCAGAGCCCCCTGTTACCTTAAATGGGCTCAGGATTAGAGTGAGATGGATTTATACATAGTGATGAAGCACTGTATCATAGTAAGCAGTGCTACAGCACTATGTGTAATTTTGTTTTCCTGGTGTAAATTTTTGTTGAAAAGCTTATGTAATTAATGTTTTAGAAGCCAAATAAGAATGTATCTGCTTTTTTTCTTTAATTGCACTGTATAATTTCAGTGGGTATTTAGTTATTCAATTGATTACATATCAATAGCACAGAATATTTTTAACACGAACAAATTTTTCCTCCCCGCGATGTTCTTGTTAAGGAGGTTCGACTTTACGTATTAAAATTTTAGCATAATCTTCCACAGTTTTCTGTTTACCGTAACATATGGAATGCAACATGTGAGATTTCATCAAAGTACCGTGAAATATATCCGAAGGGCCAAACAGAGCTACTTAAAGAAAGGTGGCACTGGTAAAAGAATGTGTTACTCTGTTTTGTGGAACGTAGTTCCTCACTTACCGTAAGAAACAAATTATATCTTCTTTAGAACATGCCCATCCCCTTCTCTTTTCACTCAGCTGTAAAAAAAAAAAAATGAATAAATACGTGTGTGACTGGAAGCCATTCCTTGGTTTACAGCATGAAGTGCAAGTTCATCTGACCGTGGAAATGACCGCCTTCCGGGAAGTTCTTCAAGGTCAGGTGAAGCAAAGGTTGTTGAAGATGTTTCTCCACGCACTGTAAGCATAGTTGGCCGGCAAGGCACAATCAGCATGGCTCCGGAACGGATTCATTCAAATACACTGCCGCTTTACGGAGACCAAAGTCGCATGTTTGTATCCTTTGTCGTGTAACTTTTTATTCATTTGAAAAAAAATTGGAAATAAACACCTGTGCAATTGCTGAACCAATATTAAAAATAGAAAAAAAGAAAAAAGTTGTGGCAATATCAAATCCCAAATAGCGTAAGTCAGGAATTTTGTGGATATCGAGATTCGCAGAGAACATGGTTGTAACATTAAAAAAAAAAAAAAAAAAAACGAGATCGTTTCTGTTTTAAGGAGACAGCTGCGTTCCTGAGAGATTACATAGGGGGAGGGGGTTGCACTATAACACTCACCGATGTGATGAAAACCAATGGGTTGAGTACATACGGCGCGAAGAAACCATGACCGACAGAGGATACATTTTTACTTGTATTATTATCAGTCCTTATCATAGGCGCCCATATTAGATCAGGAGTGTGCACTTGCCTTCCCCTGGAAAGCAGAGTAAGCCAGGGATTTATATATCAATCCAACATTCCCCCAATTTCTTCAGACACTGTCCCTCCCTTCCACCCTACCATAAAAATCTCAACACCCTTCCATTTGCCCCGCACGGGGATAACTGGTTTTCCAGTTATTTGGGGAGCGGCGCCCCCACGGTCCGAGCTCACCTTGTGACGGAGTACTTTTCGTTTACTCTTGAACGATACCATCACCGAAGGGACAGCTGTTCATCCAGCTGATGGGGGATGGCGTCCCCACGGCCCGAGCCGATTTTCTCTTATTGTTTTGCTTTTTTCGTCTTCAGTTCATTTAATGGCATGTACCCGCCTCAGTTGTAGGCTGCTGAGGTTGTGATGAGGCGCCAGCTCTGGGTTTTGTTCCTCGTTCTCTTCCCTGTCTTTTCTTTTTTATGCTACATTTTCTGTTTTTCCGGAGCTGGTTAGCTTAGACCTACCTGCATGTTTGCCGTGTGCGGTGACCCGTACAGGTGGAAATGAGGATGCTGGAGGCTGAGGTATTTGGGGGCCGGGTTGTAGTGTCTCCAGAAGCCAACACTCCTCTTTGCCCTCTGCTTCACCCTAAACGGGAGGCTGGGAGCTAACCCACTCCTGGTCAGGAAGTCTGTGGCCGAGTTGCGTCCCGACTTCTAGCGGCTTGTCGTTCTGTTCGGCTGGGTGAGTTGGGGGGTAGGGTGGGCATGCCAAAGGGGTGTTCTCCGGGCACGGGAAAGTCTGGGTGCACGCTGAGCGTGTGTCTGCCCTACCAACTTGCTATATCCGCTGACTATCCCTAGAGCCGTGTCCTGCGCCCTCTTGGGCTTGCGGACCTCCGGCTCTCCCTCGTTGGGCTCGGTAGTGGGTGGGGAGGTCGGCGGACGAATCTTTTCTCTTCTTCATGGCAAACAAAAGTGTTTCCCATGCTGTTCCTTTGAAGCGCCGTGTGGAGGATGGGTCGCCCTCCTCCACTAAGAAACTACTCAGTTCCAACTGCAACGCTCTGTTTCTTCTTATTCATTCTGTTGATCCAGCACAATCCCTCGGTTCGAAGAGTCCTTTCTGGATTAATAAGGCTCTTCAGGCCGTTGCGGGCTCACCAAAGAGTGTCAAGAAGCTCCCGTCAGGGGATCTTCTTGTGGAGACTTCCAATCCTCGTCACAGTGCCACCTTGCTGGAGACGACCGTTCTGCTGGACGTTCCAGTCCAAATATCTCCCCATGGTTACCTCAATTCCTCTCGCGGTGTTATCAACTCCCGCGACCTGCTGGAATGCAGCGATGAGGAATTGCTGGAAGAACTTGGGGAACAACATGTCACTGGGGTTCGCCGCATTCTTTTCCGGCGGGATGGGAAGTCTATTCCCTCCCGGAACATCGTGCTCACTTTTGACTCCCCTACCCTGCCGACTTCCATCAAGGCGGGGTACTTGCGGCTCGATGTTCGCCCATACATTCCGAACCCCTTGAGATGTTTCAAGTGCCAGCATTACGGTCACTCCCAGCAGTCTTGCCGTAATGTAGCGAAGTGTGGACGCTGTGGGTCGCCAGAACACTCTTTGGCGGACTGCTCCGCTGAGGCGGATCATTGTGTCAATTGCGAGGGTTCTCACCCGGCTTCTTCTAAGCAGTGCCCAAAGTGGATCGAGGAGCAGGCTATCCAACGCCTGAAGACGACAGAACATCTGTCTTATCCTGAAGCCAGACGGCGGATAGCTCCTCTACCAACAGGCCGGCGCTCCTATGCATCGGTTGTGGTCCAGAAGGCTACTGTTGCGGTGCAGACTGATGTGTCCCTCCCAGCGCGGTGTCCTTATGATCTTGAGGACATCGTTGCTGCCGGATTGGAGGCACTGAAGTCTCGCCGCATTGAATCCAAGGCGCCATCCACATCGACGCCTAAAACATCCTCTGTGCAGACAACATCCTCTGCCAGCACTGGGACCCAGTCCCAGGGCGCATCTCGGAAGAAGCCGGCAAAGGTAAAACCAGGATCGTCCCCCTCGAAACAGAGCGGGATAACACCACAAAGACCCCCGGTGGCGCGGCCCTGTGTGAGTAAGCACAGCCCTGTGTTGCCTCCGGACATTGCAGATGGTCAGGAGCTGATGGACGACTCGGAGACATTCTAGTCGTCTGTCATTTTCGTTTTTCATCCTTTCCTTTTATTTTTCATTATGGCTACGCTCGTTCAGTGGAATTGCCGAGGTCTGCGACCAAGAATTGATGATCTGAAAGGCTTACTGTCTTCGCACACACCTGTGTGCGTTTGCCTCCAGGAGACAAAGCTTCGAACAACGGACACTTTTCCGCTGCGGAGACATTCCATTTTCCGCAAAGATCATGAGGAAGGTGTCATCGCCTGCGGAGGAGTGGCCGTTGTTGTTCCTCATGGTATTCCTGTCACTGCAGTTGTCCTTCGGACATCTTTGCAGGCAGTGGCAGTGAGACTGTCTGTGAACACACTGTTCACAGTGTGTTCCATTTACATGCCACCAAATACAGCAGTGCGCCTTTCGGATCTGGAAGATTTAGTCGACCAGCTGCCGCCTCCTTTCTTCATCTTAGGAGATTTCAATGCACACAATCCGTTGTGGGGCTCTACCACTCGTGACTCCAGGGGCCGTGTTGTTGAGTCTCTTCTCTCCAACACGTCCCTCTGTCTCCACAACACCGGGGCAGTCACTTATTTTCATGAACCCACCCGCTCGTACTCAGCCATTGATCTGTCCTTGAGTTCGCCATCGTTATATCCTGACTGGTCCTGGAGCGTGTCTGATGATCCCCTTGGCAGTGATCATTTTCCCATCTTTCTCCGTCTAGCAGGTGACGGGTACCGTCATCCTACTCGCCCTGCTAGATGGGTTTTCGATCGAGCCAAGTGGGACTCATTCACGGCTTCAGCGATCATTACTCCAGTCATGGTGACCTCGGGTACGATCGATGCAGCTGTTGCGGCGGTAACGGATTGTATTGTGCACGCGGCAGCCTTTACCATCCCTCAGTCTTCGACTACACTTCCCCGTTGTCCGCGACCTTGGTGGAATTCCACTTGCAAAGCAGCTCGTCAGGCCCAACATCGGGCTTGGGGTAGGTTTCTTCGGTACCCCACCGACGCAAACCTACTTGCTTTCAAGAGAGCCAAATCTTACGCGCGTTTGGTCCGTCGTCGTAGCCAACGGGAATCTTGGATACGATACGTATCCGGGATTAACACCACTACCAGCTCTAAGATCGTTTGGGACAGGATCCGCAAGATTCGGGGTACGTACCCTTCTGGGGAAATCTCCATTCTTGAGAGTGGTGGAGGAACGGTTGCTGACGCTCAAGGTATTGCTGACTGTCTGGGCGCCGCATTTTCTTCGGTGTCCAGCAGCCGCAATTACGCTGCTTCGTTCCGGCAGGTACAGCCGCGGCTTGAACGGTCCAAGGTTTCCTTTGGACCGTTTTCCGCTGCCGATTATAACAGCCCGCTGACTGCCGTCGAACTGAAGATTGCCCTGAATCGGTCCGGCCGAACATCTGTCGGACCGGATAACATCCATTATGACATGCTGAAGCACCTTTCTCCGTCCTCTCTTGACTGTCTGCTGGTCCTGTTTAACAGGATCTGGCACGAGCGTGACTTTCCCGAATCTTGGCGCACTGCCATTGTCGTTCCTGTTCTCAAACCTGGTAAGGATCCCGCTAACCCGTTGAACTACCGACCTATTGCTATGACGAGCTGCCTCTGCAAAGTTCTAGAGCGCATCATCAATTTTCGTTTAGTTTTTTATTTGGAATCACGTCACCTTCTTTCACCTCATCAGAGTGGATTTCGGAAATTCCGATCCACCTCAGATCATCATCTACGCCTTGAGACATCTGTCAGAGAGGCGTTTGTCCGGCGTCAGCACATGGTCTCCGTGTTCTTCGATATGGAGAAAGCTTACGACCGCACCTGGAGATACGGCATTCTCCGTGATCTGCACGAGTGCGGATTGCGGGGAAACCTACCATCTTTCATCGCCGGATTTCTCCAGGACCGGAGTTTCCGTGTGCGCGTCGGGTCGACCTTCTCTGCGTTATACCCACAAGAGCAGGGTGTCCCTCAAGGCTCCATTCTTTCTGTGACATTGTTCATCCTTCGTGTTAATCATCTTTTCACCCTCCTTCCTCCGACGGTCCGTGGCACCATGTACGTGGATGATCTGCAGATCTCTTGCGCATCTGTCAACATGCGCACTATTGAGCGGCAGCTGCAGACGGCCATTAATAAGATCTCTACCTGGGCCTCCCACAATGGATTTGGCTTCTCGACCCAGAAGACAGTTTGCGTGCATTTTTGCCGCAAACGGGGCCTTCACCCTGACCCCAGCCTCAGTCTGGGGTGTTCTACCATCCCTGTGGTGTCAGAAGTCAAGTTCCTTGGGCTAACTTTTGACCGAGCACTCACCTTCCGACCTCACATCCAGTCTTTAAAGGTGAAGTGCACGAAGTCATTGAGTATCCTGAAGGTCCTCTCTCGAACATCTTGGGGGGCTGACAGGTGCTCCATGCTTCGCATTTACCATTCTCTGATTCGGTCAAAGTTAGACTTCGGTTGCATAACGTACGGTTCGGCACGTCCTTCCGTGTTGCGGCCTCTGGATCCTGTCCATCACCAGGCTCTGCGGCTATGCACTGGTGCTTTCCGTACCTCTCCCGTGCATAGCCTGTATGTCGAGGCCCATGAACCGCCGTTGTGCATCCGACGTAAGCAGCTGTCTCTTCAATTCTTCACCAAGTTGAAGTCTCTTCCTGATCATCCACTGCATGGTTCCATTTTCCAACCACAATGTGTCCGCCTATTCTCACACCGGCCTTCCTGTGTTCCGACGTTTGGGATTCGGTTGTCGACCTTGGTGCGCGATGCTGGTCTAGACTTGTCAAGGATTGGTTCGACCCGGTTCTACAATGAACCGCCTTGGCGGCCGGTTCAAGCAACGGCTGACCTTTCCCTTTGTGTGTGGCCAAAGTCTTCCACTCCTGCTCTGGTGTACCAGCAGCTCTTTGCCGAGAAACAGTCTCTCTTCCCGGATTTCGTGCCTGTCTTTACTGACGGGTCGAAATCCGGTGAGGTTGTTGGTTCCGCTTTCGTGTGTGGCGATGCCTCCCATGCTGAGAGGCTTCCGCCTGAATCTACTGTCTTTTCGGCAGAGATGCGTGCGGTACACCTCGCTTTGTGTCACATACGGTCTAGATCTCATCGTCGCGCTTTGATTTGCTCCGATTCCCAGTCCGTCATCCAAGTTTTATCTTCTCCAGAGGACACGGACTCACCTGTCATCCGTGATGTCCGTCGTCTTCTTGGAACTTTGGAGGGTGATGGCTTCCTGGTCCGATTCTGTTGGGTTCCTGGCCATGTTGGGATCCGGGGTAACGAGCTGGCAGATCTTTCTGCCAGGTCTGTTTCCTCCATGTCGCCAGCTCGGCTGCCACTGTCTTTCCGAGATTATCGGCCGTTGATCCGGAAATTTGTTATGGATGAGTGGCAGTCCCTGTGGTCTCAGCAGGGCAGCAATAAACTCTATGCCATCAAACCACGGATCGGTCTATGGAAGTCTAGTTTGCGGACGAACCGTCGTGAGGAAGTTGTTCTTGCACGTCTCCGCATTGGGCACTGTCGTTTTACTCACCGCTTTTTGCTGTGTGGCGAGGGTGTCCCGGTGTGTGAGACGTGCAACTGTCGTCTCACTGTCCTTCATGTTTTGTGTACTTGTGTTCGGTTTTGTGATCATCGTTTTCGTCATTTTCACTCTCATCTGTTGGACGAAGGAGCAGCTACGCTGCAAACCATTATTGGCGAAGCCTGCGACATGAAAGCAGTGTTTTCGTTTTTACAAGATATTGACTTTTTTAAACTTATCTAGCTTTTAACTTGTTCACTATCATATTTCATTTTTACCACATCAGCCTGTTTTTAACCTTGTGTACGTTTTTTATTGATTTTGTTTTGTTTTGATGTCTTTTGTTTTGATGTCTTTTGTTTGGCGCTCTTTGGCCAACCATGGCCCTTGCGCCATTAACATCAATTAACCAACCAACCAACCCTTCCATTTGAAAATGTGCAACACACACACACACACACACACACACATGTCATCTTCATCCACCATTAATCTACTACTGGATGAAGGTCTCCCCAAGTTTCCTGCAGAAGTTTTTGTCTTGAGCCAGTCAGTCTCCTCCGTGTCACTCCATCATGCTTTCGAATTTCAACTACACCTCTCCTGCATAGTCTTCTTCCACAATGAATTAATATATAGAGAAATAAACAAATACAGAAAAACAGGGTGTCACATCACTTTTAAATATTCAGTTCCTAAGTAAATGAGTGAGTTGTACTTCGAAATAGCGTTATCAAAAACTCGCGCAGACCTTAATTCAGCGTATTTATTGAACTCCACCTTCCGTTTGCAGCTACAAAAGACATGAAAGGAAATACGTCTTTTAATTATATATAAATCCATGTATTTGTTCCTCAAATGCCCTTTATGTGTAACAGAATGAAACGAATATTTGTGGCGGTACAATTTTGTGTTACTATAAATACACTGGTGTGCAAAACTTAAGGACGAAGCGGAAAAGGTAAAATAACGCCGTGAATAGCAGCTGCACCCAAGCTCAAAATTAACTCAGGACCGTGTCTGGCAACAGGAGCAACAGCACATGCGTAATAATGGAGCATGACGTGTGGTTTGCGTTTCGTCAGAACAAAATGCGCTCAAACAGTCCAATAGCATCCGATGAAAGAATCTCACCGGACAATGTTGCAGGCGTTTGATTGTGTTTGTGATGTGTTAGAGACGACGAAATGGCCCGTCGAGAACAATTTGATGATTTTGTCGTGGTCGAATAATTGGGATGCTCGAGGAGGGACGAACTGTGATGAGTGTTGCCCAGAAGTTCGGTTTCGCCCATAGCATCGTATCGCGTGCGTGGTCGGCCTTCAGGATTACAGGCACACCTGTGCGAAAGACCAGTGTGGTCGTCCACCAACCCCCTCTCCCTTAGTGAGAAACACTACCTGCTCCTACAGGCCAAGGGAGATCGACACCAGACAGCAAGTAACCTTGCAAAACCACTGAACATGAGCACAGCAAGCACAATATTGCGGTTTACTGTGGCCAGGTGGCTACACGAAGCTGGACTGTTTGCCTGACAACCAGTACGCTGTGTTACGCTTACAACTGCTCACCGGAAACACCGTTTACAGTGGTCCAAAAAACATAAGGGCAGGACGGCTAAACAGTGAGCTACGGTACTCTTTACTGATGAGAGTAGATTTAGTCTACCTAGCGATTGTGGACGTCAGCTAATCTGGCGTGAGGTAGACACACGATATCGCCCCGAAAATATCAGTGAAAGGGAGGCTGCGGTGTTCTCCTATGAGGAAGCATTCTTTTCGATGGACGTACGGAACTCCAGATGCTGGAAGGAGGTACTGTAACCGGTGCGCGCTGCTGTAATGAGGTAATCCTTCCCTATGTTAGTCTTTTCCGAGTTGCCACTGGCCCACAGTTTGTGTTAATGAAAATAACGCCACAACCCATCGTGCGGTGGCTGTTGATGAACTGTTGGAAGGCGAAGACATTCAATGGATGGATTGGCCAGCTCGTTCTTCCGACCTAAATCCCTTAGAACACGTGTGGGACGCTCTGGGGAAAAGCGTTGCAGCACGTCAACACACACCAGAAACTGTCCAACAGCTGAAGACGGCACTGACGGAAGAATTGGTGATGTTTCCGCTAGAAATCATCAACAGCCTAGTGCGAAGTATGGACTGACGGTGAAAATCATGCATCGACGTTAGGGGTGGTCATATCCCCTAGTGAAGACTTCCTCTTCGTTTCGTATTTGACAGTGATGCATCTGTATCATGGACCCCAGTGCTATGTAGCCAATTCTGAATGAACTTCCACTATATCCTTTAGTATCTGCAGTTGTGTCGGTGTTGTTTCTGTCATCTTTTCGGTAAGTAATGGAGTTCCTACGATTTGAATTTCACGTATCCATGCCGCTCTTGTGCTACGCTGTAGGTCGAAACCTGGCTCATCTTAAAGTTTTGCACACCAGTATATAGTTGCTGAAACGACTTTGATCGTGTGACGTAATGCAGCTGGCTCTGATGTCATGTTAGAATGTTTTGGATGAAATGACGTCTCTGCAGCAGCAGCATCTGCGAAAACCTGGTTTATGTTGTTTCTGCAAAAAGCGCAACATATACGTATACAGCCTGTATACGAAACGAAAAACGAATATACAGTATATACGGAAGTCCAAAAGGAAGTTAAATGGATATGAGAATTGGTATTATTACACTATCAGTAAATATCGCCTCTCATGCGGTTTCCAAGCGCCTAACTTTTACCTTGAACAATTTTTGCCCTGCAGAGGGAGTCTGGTTTTAGTTATAAGAATATTCTTTCAATTAAGGAAAAAGTTTTGACGCTGTCAACATGCATATATACTTTGTATCGTATATCACGGTTTTTCTCAGCAGCATCCAAAATTTTATGTAAAAATGCCGTACTTCTGGCACTATGCAAAACAGTCTTAGTTGCAGAGCTGTCTTGAACAATCGAGTAGAATAATGAAGATTAAATTGCCCCGTCACTTTCTTTAACTTTGCACACCGACAAGTAATCATCTTCAAAGTAGTGGTGCATTCTTACCTCTTTCTCGCATCCATATTTATGAGCTTCCGTAATTTGGTTTTCTGCTGGCGCCGTTATCTTCGATTTTGCACCCGGCGATACTTAGATTCACAAGAAGATTCCCGCTGGAGTGGAGGAAGCGGATAAAACACGAGAAAATCGGCGCTTTTTACTATTGCGAATGAATGTAATTTATTTGATGCGCGTCGAAGTCAGTTAAAGTCAATATCCATTCGGAATCAAAAACAGGTATTTTTCTTTTGGGGCGAACTTCTAGCATTATGCGAGATACAATTACTCAACTCAATGCAATCGGTTTGGCATTTACATAAATGACTAACGGAAGAACTTCGGATTCCTTTAATGTACCTCAGTTTTCAACTTTTTTATAGAGGTATTTAAGTGTCAACTGAAATGTTAAAATAAAATTAAATTTCATAGGCAGACCCACATAAGAAGTACAAATAATAGATTAAATTTAAAATTACTGTTACTATTAACGAAATCTTCATGGGCGGCACTCACTCTCATTGTGTTTGGGATTTTAGAATCAAGGTTGTGAACAGTTTCTTGTATCAGAAAAAACAGGATATAAGCTCATGACCCTCTTCATGTCTACTGTCAGATATTGTGAATGGACAAAGTCATCGCTCTTTCCACGTTTTTCTTTAATTAACACACCGCAACCGAAAAATTGCTATCCGAACACCGCTGGGGTCGTACCCCAGATCTCTCGATAACTAGCCGAGTGCGTTCGCCTTACGCTACGGTGGCCAACAATCCGCGGCGCTATGTGTGTTTATCTGTCAGCATCTGACCACAAATCCGTAAAGATGGGCTCAGCAACTGAGACGTCTCCATCTGCTGGGGCTTAACGGCACAGGCTATTAAATTATAGCTAATAAATCCAAAGGGCGAGAGTGATAGGAAAATCTTCCAAATAAAATACGTGGAGACAATGTGAATCAACAAAGTCATCGCTCTTTCCAGGTTTTTCTTTCGGATATCAATTTTTAGGTTGCTGTGTGTTAATTAAAGGAAAATGTGGAAAGAGCGATGACTTTGTCGATTCACATTGTCTCCACGTATTTGGAAGATTTTCACTGTCAGATATTCGTTTATTTCCATTTATGTCAACCCATGTCCGCGGAGCTGATACTAAAATTGTGCCATGTATTATATACAGTACGTTACTTAAAGCCACAAGCACTTCTTTCCAATTTGAGTGGTTCTTTCACGTTTGGTTTTTCGCCAGTTCAGATCTGGTTTATATGTACACAAACAAGCGCTTGGGATCACTATGCTCAAAGTCATTCTGCTGTTGTACTACTGCGAGAGAAAGGTAAACGCAAAAATGTATCAATCCGCGTCACACTTCACTCCTCGCTGTCAAGCATTACTCCCACACCGACACACACCCTCCTAGTATTTACAGTTTTATGGCATAACCGAAGCTCATTGCATCGCCAATTTCTTTCCAACTTCTCTCCCCCTCTCTTTTCTCTACTGCTGCATAAGTAGGGAAAAGAGAGAGGTATCCTGGCCTTTTCCGGATTGTAAATTTATTTTCTCTGTGTTGCGGATATTTGGGGTTCTTTTACCCCTCTCTCTCCAAGTTTCGTAGATTTCCGAGATGGACAGTTAGCGTCCGAAAGTGTAAGTCTCTTCATATATACTTCTCATATCAAATCTATTTCTAAAATGCTCTGCCATTTGGAAAATTTGTCTCAAGTCGCAGTTTTGCCCGATAAACTGCTGAGCAAACAAAAATGAGTTATGTCGCCTTTCGCTCCAAACGCCAAAAACTACTTTTCGTATCGGAGGAGGCAGTTCCGTACCTTCCACAACAGTACACTCTTAGGTTTATTTGGAGTATAGATTCGTTATCAGTCACTGTTAGTTGTCGCGTACCCTTGCAATGTGAAGGGAGCACAATAATTAGCGCTGTCATCTCAATAGCTTGTGTGCGCACTCTTCAGTTGTTCTAACCGAAGTTAAACGATAACTAACGAACGTTGCTGACACAACTGTGCCTACCTATTCTAATGGACGCGTAAAACTGACTGTGAGGAATCGTCTGTTACTGACTCAGAAGATGCGTGACCAGTCGAAAGTTGCAAACATCACGGTAAATTACTACACGTTATCGGTACGTTATTCAAAAAAATTTTCAGTGGTTTGTATTCTGGCCAGAGATGGAAACAGGTCACAGGTCAACGGGTCGACAATTTCTTGCGGGTCCAACGGGTCGGGTCAAGGTGTTCTTGACCCGATTTTATTCCCGTTTTATTTTTGAAAAGAGAAAAATATATTTCAAAGAAAAATGCGCGTTGTGGAATTTTGTAGTCGATTCTGGTGCCCACGGAGTGAATAATGATTTGCCATGCAAAAATATTGTCGTCTCTTTCTTAAAGCAACGAAGATTTCCACCGACTCCGTATCATTAAGAGATCCTCCCTTTGCGTTCTTTTACAGTGCGATTGTTCAGGGCAAGGTACAAGCAAACGCTATTTGCCTGCTTCTCAGCTGATTCACTCTCTTCGTGCGAAGTTCACTGTATGACTAAGAGTTATTTTTCACATCACATCTTTTACATTGAGCATTCAGAGGTTTTCGATTGATGTGGAACATCGCGTTCCCATGACATGTCATGCCGAAATTAACTCCTTATTTGTTATTATGGATGGATTTAATATTAAGGAGGTTGAGAAAGGCGTCGAGGCCAACAAATACGTGCTTGTTGAAAACCACAAGGGGAAGAGTGAATGCTGGAATTGTTTCATCTCATTAGGAACCGGAGAGTAATTCTGTGTTGTTTGGTTTTGCTTGTTGTTCAAAATGTGGAAAGTGTATAAATACAAAGAAAGATGTTGACGGTGTAATAAAATATTATGGAACCAAAAATCTAACGGACCATATGAAAGTATGCGCACCTCCATCAAAGCGTGGAAATAGGGAAAATCTACTTTACCGTTCAAAATCAAACGATCATCAGTTAAAGTATGAGATGCTGATTTAGATCAAATAAGGTGAACTAGTGGCAGGGGCTCACTCATGGGCGCCGACAGGGGGAGGGGTCACTTGATCCCCTGTAAACCATTAAATTTTTATAAACAGCATATTTATTTTCCCTTTATTTTATTTTATTTTATTTATTACTTTTTTTCACACTCACAGAACTAAACCACAAGGCAAGGAAAGATGGAGTTTGGGGCGGGTCGGCACAGGACCCAGGGCTACGATCAAATGGGTAAATGATTAGAAGCGTTTAGAGTTAAGCTCCTTGGTCTCTTTTGTTATCGGCGTTTTCTAATTCCTTTTCCAATTCCAGTGCCGCGTGCCTGCGTCCGCGTCGGGTCGTCTTTGAAGAGAGAAGTGTCACTTACCGCTAGCTAGAAAGCAAAGGATGGGTCCGAAACTGTCGACACCGACTGACGGCGTCGGTCTCAGACTCTCAGTCAATCCCTTAATCTGGTTCTGTATACTATAATTTCTGTTAAAGGAAATTAACAGAAATTATACTAGACATACAACCATATTGGGATATTAAATTATGATCATGTAGACTTTGTTACAATAAGTGTACATAATCATAATTTAATATCCCAATTTTATTGGAATTGGTAAAAGATAACGTGAAAGCAGAAAACCTAGCAAAGTTAAAGTACAAAGTAGCAAACCATAAGCCGTAAGGTCCGCTGGCTCAGGGTGCCAAACTAAAAACTAAAAGGCTTGGCCCTGCTCGACGCCGTTCATTATTTTGAAAACAATTAGCCAGTTACCAATTTACATGAAACATGATAATACATGACAATTACTAACATACACTTTCTTCAAGAGGAACATGAACAATAATAATAATAATAATAATAGTAGTAGTAGTAGTAGTAGTAGTTAGTAGTAGTAATAATATTAATCTTTCATTTTCAGGAATTACTGTTTTATACATATTAGCAAAACCTTAATTAATTTCACTTGACCCCACTTGAAAAAATTCCTGCAGGCGACCATGGGCTCACTTAGCTTTTAATGTAGTAGATAATATGTACTTTCGTGGTTTTGCTCAAGAATTAGTGAAACTGCATTCTTGAGCAAAACCACGGAGCAACGCAAGGAAATATATATGTAAGCTGTGTATTAGTGGGCAGAAAGACGACAGTACATTCCGACTGGTTGAAGGCCTGAAAAATAATATTAAATATTCTTTACAACCAGCCATAGAAGAACAAACTGTATCTTTCACGACTGACTTATGGACTGATAACATTGTACAGAGAAGTTATTTGGATATTACATTCTTCTGTATTGAAGAACAAGGTGCTGATAGATCACGTTGGAGTCTCAACCATGCTATGCATTCTTGTGCTCATTTCTCCGAGAAAAAGACCGCTCAGAATATTGCAAACGTGTTAAATGCCACTTTGAGGGAAGTAGGATGGGACGAGACCAACACACCTGTCACTACAGATAAAGGGTCAAATATTGTAGCAGCAACAGAACAAAATGTTCACATTGATTGTGTCTGCCACAGGCTAACATGGCAGTTTCTAGATCGTGGGAGAAATGCAAGGAAATGGTGAGCATTAACGACTTTGACCAATGTGCTCACAATTTAGTGACGTATGTAAAGAAAACTATACCGGCGTTCAATCGGAGTTGAATATCGCGTTGAAACACGGTGGGCAGACTCGGCCATGGCGATCTCTTCAGAGGATGTTCACTTCGATACTCGAAAATCATAAGACGGATAGTAAATTGAGACTCATGCCACGCGACAGAAGAAAAGAGTATCTTTTGGACGGCGTAAACCTAAATATTCTTAAGGAAACTGTTGAATTCTTAGCTCCAATGAGCAGCTTCCTCGATATGTTGGAACTTGCTTTTATGCCAGCCTTGCAAAATGTTTTGCCAGCCTTTTATCTGCTGAGAAATCAATGGGATACGAAGAAAGACAGTGATTATGGTGGAAGTCCGGAGAATGAGGAAGAGTATTTATAAATCAACTTATGAGAAAATGTGGAGCTCGATTACTCCTATTCATTTTTGTGCAACATTACTTGACCCAAGCTTGAAAGCATTCTCGCTCGTGCCTGCGCTTAAGATAACTGAGCGAAAAACTATGATGGATCAAGCACTTCACTGTATTCGTGATTACGCCGTAAGTGTAATTGCTAGCATGAATACTCCAGATGTATTGTTTCACACTGAAGAGAAAAACAATAATCTAAATACAGCAGAATCATCAACTCATGAGAGTCCACATGGAGAACGGAAATTAGAGAATGACCCATTTGCTTCTTTCCGACAAAGTAATGTTGAACAATTACACAAACTGTGAATCAAACAATCTTCGGAACTGAAGATCTTGATGTGGAACTGAAACGCTACCATGCAATTGAAGGACCATTCGTGACTCTCCAGTGCAAATGTGGAAAGTGTCAAGATACACGTGAATTGTCTTTATTCAATCTTCTTAAGTGGTGGAGTGAGCAGAGATTGACGTATCCCATACTAAGTACCATGAATTTTGGTAATACAAGCATCATCGGCAGAGTCACAGCGCCACTTTTCGTGTGTTGGCCGGGTTGCAAGAAAGGACCGTTGCAGACTAAAACCTCAAACTTTGGAGGCTTAAGTCCTGATTATTGAAGGCTTAAAGAAAGGGATAATTAAGTAAGCAGCTTTTCTTTTTTCAGTGGCGGGGAGGGGGGGTTAGCATTAAAAATATACCGCACACATGTTCTTCACTTCACAAATTTTAATTTTAGAACAAAACAGAAAAACTTTCCTGGGAAATCACCCCTCCCCAAAAAAGTGTGTACAATGCGAGGTGCTCTATATTTTTCAAATTTTGTATTCAGCTCAGCTCCCTTCCCCTTTTATGTTATTCTGCTACTGGTGATATTTTTCTAGGACCATGTAGTTTCTGCCAACTCCATAGTAATCACGTGATATCAAATTTCTTATTGTCATATGGAAGTGGTTAAACAAATATAACCCTTGATGTTATACTTTGCACATACAGTACATACATAATATACGGGGTGATTTATAAAGAAGTATACAGTTTCCAGATGCTGTAAAACAGTAACCGTTGAAGACACGGACCACAACTGCGAACCGTTAGGTAGATGTACTCATAAAGTTTGTGCCACGTGACTAGTTAGTCAGAATGGCAGCGTCTGCAGTGGAGAAGGCGTTTTGTGTT
Source organism: Macrothele yani (assembly GCA_039090855.1). Lineage (NCBI taxonomy): Eukaryota > Metazoa > Arthropoda > Arachnida > Araneae > Macrothelidae > Macrothele > Macrothele yani. The sequence continues at coordinate 58,137,690 of CM076997.1, read as the reverse complement.
TTTGAATTGAGCAAAACAGAATATGTAACTGTTGTGCAACAGCGTTTTCGATCACAATTCGGAAAAGAACCTCTAACCAGAAAATCTATCTACGATTGGCACAAAAAAATTTAACTACGGGCTGTTTGTGCAAACTTAAAAGTCCTGGACGACCACGTGTATCGGAAGAAGTCGTCGATAGTGTTTGCATCGCCATTCAACGAAGCCCTGGAAAATCAAAGCGGAGGGTGAGTCGTGAAGTGCGGATTTCTTTTTTTTTATTGGAGGTTTAACGACCACCGTGAGCAACTCAATGGGCTATAAGCAGTCGCCCGTCCCTAATTTAGGGTCACTGGTTCCAGGGAAGGGAGAGAGCCAGTGCCGTAAGACAAACACAACATCCATGCCTCACCGGGATTCGAACCCGGACCCCTCACGGACGAATGATCAGAGGCCAGCGCCTTAGACCACTGCTTTCACTTTATTGAACAAATTAAGCAAGTACATAAGGCCTAGATTTACAGCGCCAAACAGAAAAAAATGAAATGACAACATGTATACAGCGAGGATGATATATGTACAAATGAAAAATGTACTATTTACAGTGAGAACAAATTCATATTCGAGGGATTGTTTCACATACTTAAATGGATACAACAAAGAGAAACAGGTGAAACAGTATAGGCAGACACTTCGTAAAATGAGACAATATGTGCAGTACCATGAAATATAGTGCAATCGAGACAATAAGTATATCCGTGACACACGGCAGACAAGGTAAAGGCATATTGTGATAAGTGCAAGTGAAACAGATGTGTATCAGATGAGCAAAATAGTAATGTATGTACAACAGGCGCATAGGCAGTGTCATATAAATACAAAGAAGAACATCAATAGAGAGCAAATACGGTAACATAAGGTATAATACCTTGCGACAAAAGCAATAGATGACACTATAACTGATTCGCAATGTACATGCACAGGTTGATGAACAACAGAGAAAGGTATACGAAGACATCACTATATACAGCTATTGTGGACGAGCAACAATTACAACAGGTCATGGTACAACATGATACGCGTATAAGTGCAAACAGAAATGAGGCTATGCACAACAGGAAAAATATACAATCAACAAGTTACGCAAGAACACGAACGTGACAAGGAACACAAGTACTAGTGCAAACAGAATAGTGAAGCAAAATACTAGAACAACCAAAGAGTTAAAATATGTTGAAAAAGATAAAAACCAATACATTGTGCAAACTAATGAAATAATCAAAAACATGAGCTCTACTGTTAGAGCAAAAAATACAACACAATTTGAGTGAAGAAAAGTCTTATATGCAAATTGTAGGTTGTGCTAAAGAGAAGGACAATAAGTACTGTAATTAAGTCCAAGGAGTGACTTGCAGGTGTGATGGATGCGGGACTAAGCAACAAAATTGCAGCCTAATACCCAACCAGTCACGAGGTTAGTCGAAACAGTATCTCAGGCGTCAGAACAGGAGTCGTAGGTCGGCTGATGGTCCAGTAAACCATCGGTAATAGGGTGACCAGACGTTGTGGAATTGTTGAAACCGATTCGACACTTGAGCGGTCGTAAAGGCCAACCGTAGACGTGAGATCAGTCGGTTACGAAAAATACTGCACATCGCATCCCCCGCCTGAAAGATGGTAGGCATGGCAGGGCCTGAGCGAAGTTGGAGGTGGTAGCCATATATCACATTGCGAGCTAGTATGAAGACATACGCACACGGCTCTGAAACTGGAATGGGTGGAGAGCTGGATTGTAATAGCGTGCTGTAGACTGAGAACGGAAGATCACTAACACTGAGGCACTGTGCAATACTGAAGACGAGATGCAGGAGAGGAAGTAACACCGGGCAATGCAGATACACATGATCCACGTCTGCATGAGATGAGCAGAAGTAACAGAGCGGCTAATCCAGGAGCGTCATCCGATGAAGCGTTGCTGGAACAGGTAGACGGCGATGAAGAAAAAGCCAATGAATATTTCGTTCCATCGGAGAGGAGAGTGGTGAGGTGGTGGCTGACCAAACAAATGGAAGTGCTGCAGATGGATCTGTACCGGCGTAGGATGCAATGGATCAAGAAGAAGCCTATAAAGAGTGGAGACTGAAAAGCTAGAAATAGGGAGAGAAGAGCCCCGAACTGAGAGGAAGAAAGGAAGAGGAAGTGAGGCCGAAGAAACAAGAAGTAAACCAGTAGAGGAGGCAAGGGTGGGAAAGAGAGTAATGATGGCAGAGCGGAGGGAGTCATAAAGAGCAAGGGCTGTTGGGGAGGGAGGAAGAGAGGGAAATAGGTTAGAGAAAGGTTTCCAGGTGAGATCTGAGGAAAGGAGGTTTCGAACAGTTACAATCCCGGCTGGGAGCCAGGAAGAGTCAGAAAAGCAGGGGGCATCAGGAGGATGGAGGACTGAAGAAAAGAAGAGGGGCTCAGCTAATAGCTCAGACGTGGAAGTAGGAGGTGCACGAATAAGAGGGAGCGAGCGGAAAAAGGAAAGAACCTCTTTATAGAAGGGAGATAGTCGAGTACGAAAGAAGGGACATTGATCCATAAGTAAATACGTAGTGAACGTGAAGCGTGGGTTACGTGGTGATAGTATTACATCTCTGACAATAGTGACTGGTGATGCAGGAGAGCAAAGGAGCCGGACGAAAGAAATCACTCTGTATGCTGTGTAGTAGGTTCGAATATCCAAGAGCGAAATTCCACCTTGTGAACCTGTACGATGAAGAGTGGAAACTTGAACCCAGTGGCGTCCGGACCAGATCACCATGGAAATGAGACGGACAATTTCTGTCAGATTATAAACCGGCATCCGAGTAACAGACCACACTTAAAGACATGACGGAAGAAGGTAAGTTCTAACGATCCGTGCTCGCAAGACATAATAGGTGCAAAACTGTGAGTTACGCCAGAAGGCGGCAGTCCGTGTGAGCCGAGAACGAAGTGCGGCCCATGTGGCATTCTGAGCTGAAAGGTGTACACCAAGATGCACACCAAGGAACTTTTGGGTAGATGCAGTCCATGAGGCACCCCAGGGGGTGTCAGTCCGGGATGTCCAGGAGCCACTCCACAGACCAACACTCTTGGACGTGTTAAGAGAGGCAGCAGAGCAAGCTGAGTAGAGATCGAAACACTGAGCTAGGATGTCGAATTGGGCTTCTTCTCTGATACAGAACGTTGCGTCATCGGCATACGCAGAATACGTGATGGAAAAATGCCGGGTGCTTGAAGTTGGCGGAGGAAGAGCAGTGAGGAAGGCTTTATGTACGGATCGAAGAAACGGCTCAAAAGCAAGGGCAAAGAGCTGTCCAGAGAGTGGACAGCCCTGCCGGATGCCTCGTCGAAAGAAAATGGGTGCAGTAAGAAAGGCGGCCGACTTGACGTGGAAGACGGCATCCTGATAGAGGGCAACGATAGAAGTTACAAAAGGTGAAGAAAAGCCAAAGGCAAGAAGAACAGAAGATAAGTACGAGTGAGAGATGTTGTCAAAAGCGGCTTTTTGATCAAGATTGAAAAGGCCAAGAGTTTCATAGTTATTACGGGCAAGATGAATTAGATCACGGAGAAGATGGAGGTTGGAAGTAATAGACCGACCAGGGACCGTGTAGGTCTCGTCGGGGGAAAGGAGAAACGGAAGAATTGGGTTAAGTCGACGGGAAAGGAGCTTAGTGAAGAGTTTATAGTCCAGATTGAGTAAAGAGATAGGACGCCAGTTGCCCAGGTCCAGCAGGTCCCCTTTCTTAGGAAATAGCACCATATGAGCCATAGTGAAACTCCTCGGAAGAGATGTAGAACAAAGAGCAGCAGTGAAAGCTGGGAGTAAGAAAGGAAGAAGAGTAGGGAAGAAAGTGAAATAAAAAGCGAGAGGAAGACCGTCCGGACCGGGGACGGCATGGGGATTTTGAGAGCGGAGAGCACTCCTAAGTTCGGAAGAAGATGGAGGTTGTAGTAGAGAAGCAGACAAGTGAGAGGGAACCTGAGGGAGGGAGGAAAGCAAAGAGGCAGTAGCAGAAGAAGGCGGAGGAGGAGTTTCACTATATTTTGCAGTGAAAAACTGACGAACTTGTGAGCACAGGGTGTCAGGATCAGAAGAAACCTGTCCATTCGGTTGTCGGAGAAGTCGAATGTGATTAGAAGATCGATGTTTATCTTCAAGAGATGAAAGAAACTCATAGGAGCATTCCTCTGGTGTAAGGTGCTGAAGACGAAGTCGGAGACTTTTGCCGGAGGCCAGATTTCTTGGTCTAACCGTCGACCGTACGCACGTTCGACGTCTAAAGATTTCCTGCCTGAGAGCTATGTCTGTTCTTAATGCTTTTCGCAGTTTCGTTTGGTGCAAACAGGACTTATTTTTTCCGTATCTACCATTCTTTGATATGGTCTAAACTGGATTATGGTTGTGTAGCGCATGGCTCTGCTCGTCGTTCAGTTCTCCGGCCTTCGGAGGGCATTCATCATCGGGTGCTACCTCTATGTACGGGAGCATTTCGCACGTCACCAATTCCAAGCCTTTATGCTGACGCTAATGGACCATCACTAGATTTGCGCCGTCTGCAACTGTCCAGTATTATCTCAGATTGCGATCTCTTCCAAAACATCCGTTATACTATGTAGTTTTTCATCACCGGCCCCGTTTGTGCTTCCAACATGCGGACTTCCTATGTCGGTTGTAGCTCGGGATACAGAGCTTGACTTGTCACTGTATGGAGATACCCGGGATTTTGACGACGGTCCCTGGCGCCCTCCTGCCCTGTAGAAAGTTAAGTGGTGTGAATTCACGGAAATTTTCTGAAAATAACGTGCAGCAAAGTTGCTGGTAGGTGTACATCTTTTAACGAAATTTCAGTTTCTTCCAAGCTCAGTAATTTGACAGAATTTCCGTAGTCAGTAATTCGCTTATTTTAGAAAAATCCGTTTCGGGGTTTTCCATATTTTTAATGAAATTTCGTAATATCTTCAATTCTGACTTCCTGGTCCGTTTCTTTCCTGGCGTACTTAACTTAACGACCCATTCTTTATTCGTCCGTAGTGGGATTTGAACCAGCGATCTACCGAACGGGAAGCGCGTGTCTTTCCGCTGAGCCAAAACTGCATCGTAACAAACCAGTGCTTTCGGTCTGGACTTTATCATGTCACCGTAACCGCAGGGATGAAGTTGTACTAGCACGTTTCCGCATTGGGCATTGTCGTTTCATTCACCGCTATTTGCTGTGTGGCGACACTGCCCCTGTGTGTGGGACGTGTGATGTACCTCTGACTGTTGCATATATTTTATGTTCGTATCGTTGTTTTGTTCGTCAACGTGCTCGTTTCCTCCAGACGACTCAGAACGACTCAGAAACCGATTATTGTGACAAACCGATTATTGTGACATGTGTTTAAACGATTATTGTGACATGTCCTCTCTGTTATCTTTGTTGTTCCGGTGTTTTTCGTTTTGTATAGTATGTTATCGTTTTATCGGTCGTTTACTGTTCTGTTTTGTTACATGCCCTCTGTTTGTTTTGATGCTGTATTCGTTTCTGTTTTGTATATCTGGACTTTGCGCTCTTTGTTGTATTGAGGCCCTTACGCCAATAAGCACTTATCAGCCAATCAACCAACCGAATTCAAAGCCAGCTCAAAGGCTGGCTTCACAGTTTTAGGAATTGTTTCATTCTCAAAAGTGTGGAAACTATTGGTGTAGCTAGCTGCATCTATAGCGATGAAAGGGTAGCAAAAGCCCATGCGGAACAATAAAAGAAATGAAAAGAACTATCTCACCGAATCAGTTTTAATTTAATGCAGACAAGATTGGGTTCTGGGAAAAAAATGCCTTTACATTTCAAAATCGGAAAGACGCACCAAAGTAGCTTATAAAGTCCGTGCGACTGTGTTGTTTTCTGGCAATGAATTTGAGCATTTAATGAAGCCGGGCATGTTGTACAGAACATCAAATTCTCGTACCCTAAAAGGCAAGAACAAAAGTATTTTTATAGGCAAGCAAATAAAAAGGCTTAGATGATGGCAGCGTTATTTCTTGATTTATTACACTGGTATTTCTTTCCGGAAATAAAGCGGTATCTCTAAGAGAAAGAACATGACTTGCTGATCGTAGACAATACTCGTCACCACCCTGAGGCTCTCTGGTGGAGTCTATCCCTAGTTTGCTCGTAACGACTCTGTGTGTGTGTGTTTTTTTCACGAAACCAACGCAATGATTGCGTCCCAGAAAAACGTCTTGGGTCGCGCTCGTACACAATTTGATGGTCATTGGTAACGGAGATCGCAGGGGCTTTTTGATTGGAATATAAAGATGGAAAATAAGGAAAATGCTGTAGCACTTCTAATCGCAGTTCCTGAATTGTTGCAAGTGATTGATAGAAAATCTGAGTACGCTTGTCGTTACAAACCCGTTTCTGGAAGAGGCCATGAACGCTTGCATCCGATTGCAGTCTTCAGGTGGTCGTTAATCAGATAGCAGTAGAACATATTGCTAACAATTGTAACCGGTAAAGTCTCCCACGGAAAAGTCCTCACCTTTTCGAGTAAGGGACCGAACATAAATTGTCTTTTACCCAAAACGTCGAATGTAGAAAAATTCCTCCACAGGAAATCTCTTCCACATTTTGTAATTTCCTCCACATTGGAAAACTTTTCCATAGGTAAAGTCCCGCACTTTTTCGAGTAAGGACCCGAGCGCAAATTGCATTTTTCACAAAATATTGAATGTTAGGGTGATCTTCAAATATTGAATATTGGGGAGATTTCCAATTTTACCGCAGTTCATAATGAGAGGCAGTCTTACAGGGATGTGGAGAAAATTTCCAGGGTCACCATACATTTTTTTTTTTTTTTTTTTTTTTGTCGTGAAATGTAATTTGTGCACGTTCCCTCATTCGTAAAGGTTGGAACTTTTCTGTGGGGGAATTTCCCATTTGAGGGAAATTGAGGGAAATTACCACGTGTGCGGGACTTTTCCGTGAATCTGCTGAGAGTTGTCACCCTTTTCTTTTCTTCTTTTTTTCTTTTTTTTCTGGGGTCTCTGCAAAACGATTCCCTTATTGCCGCAAAGTCTGCATCACCTTTTCTACAAAAAGTCTATAGCTTTGAATTTTTTCGGCTTCGACGAAGGTATATGTCGCCGTTTTTTTACTGCCTCGCAAACTCTTAATCTTGAAGCGGTTCTCTTCACTATTCACGATGCAGTCCGAAAAATCGATTCTTTTCAGCTTCGTAGCAGAAAAAGCTTACTTAATCCCCGTCGTTCGTCAACCACCTGCCAAGACACACACTTCCCACAGACTTTATGAAACGGAAGACGGCTGTGAACAATACTGTGCTCAGATCCAAAGCCAGCGTTGAAATCCTTCCTGAATTCTGTCAGTTGGATGTGAAATGGTGCTGCGAATTTTCTTCTCAATAGCAGCGCCGCTTTTGGGGTTGATTACACGATGCACCTGTCTTGGGTGATAAGTACCCCCTACATCTTCTACGCTATTTTTTTTTTTTTTTTTTTTTTTTTATGTTTACAGCACACTCATACACTCTCCGCTGCGTCGAACAGTTATTGCCATGCACTTGAACCATTTTTCTGTGAATATCATTCGGTCTCACTTCTGCGTGCATAACTCATATAACTGCTGCCTAGTAGCGCAGCCACAATTTGTGCTGCGCATCGAGGGGGTTTACCAGTCTACCTGTCTGGAGGATCTAGTATTGCCAGAATCAGATGACAGGAGAAAGAGCTGAGTTCCACCCAAATATACACTATATTGAGAAAAGTCACCAGACACCCCTTCAAAAGCAAATGAACGGATCCGCTGCGTTGTTAAGATGCTCGGTACAGATGCAAACGGTATAAAAACAAGCCTGCAGGTGACCGCCATCATACCGCACTGTGAGGTTGAATGAAACTGTCGCGGCGGGAGAGAACTGGCTTTGAGAAAGGAAAGATTGTTGAGTGTTATATTAGTGGGTTGTCCATTCGAGAAACCGAGAGGCGTTTAAACATACTCAAGTCAACTGTTTTGAATGTACTGAATAAGTGGAAGATACATGGCGTGCCTGAAGCAGCAAAATGTACCGGCAGACCAAAGAAAATCAGTGATAGAGGACGTCGAAGCCTCAGGAGAGTCGTTATAGATAATCGACGGAGTACTGCACAAGACCTCAGTGTACAGGTGAGTAAAAATGCTGGAACCTCGGTATGTACACGTACCATTCGCAGAGAACTTCATTCCATGGGTTACCGTGGTCGTACGGCTGCTCATAAGCCTTTCATCTCCACTCGGAAGGATTCGTCGTTTAGCATGGTGTAAAGAACATTTATCGTGGACCGTAGATCAATGGAAACTGGTCCTATGGACTGAGGAATCCAGATACACGATCCATCAGTCTGGTGGCCGTGTGTGGGTATGGCGGTAGCCGGGGGAACGCTATTTACCACAGTGTACTGTTCCTACGGTCAAGTTTGGAGCTGGCAGTGTATTCGTGTGAGGCTGTTTTTCGTGGTATGGTCTCGGCCCATTGGTTACCGTGGACAAACCTGTTAACCAGCACGTCTACTTCGCTATTCTGGACAATTATGCCCTACCAACTCTGTGGCAATGCTATGGAACCGCGCCTTGCTGGTACCAACAGGATAATCTTCCACTTATTCAGTACATTCAAAACAGTTGACTTGAGTATGTTTAAACGCCTTCGTGTGAGGCTGTTTTTCGTGTTATGGTCTCGGCCCATTGGTTACCGTGGACAAACCTGTTAACCAGCACGTCTACTTCGCTATTCTGGACAATTATGCCCTACCAACTCTGTGGCAATGCTATGGAACCGAGCCTTGCTGGTACCAACAGGATAATGCACCGAGCCATAAAGCAAGGACTGTTACGACGTGGTTTGACGATAATTCCGTATCGTGTGTGGACTGGCCAGCACAGAGCCCTGATATTAATCCCATAGAGCACCTATGGGATGAATTGAATTAACTGTTGCTTAGTAGTAAGCCTTGGTTCCAAAGAAGTTTGGAACCAAGGCTTACTACTAAGCAACAGTTAGCGGCAGCATTATGTACTGAATGGAAGCGCATACCTATTGCTGTGTACCAAAACCTTGTCGAAAGCATGTCTCGAAGGATAAGTGCATGCATTAAGGCTAAAGGTGGACCGATATCGTACAAATGCATGTCAATAAATGCTATGTTGTGTTTTTCTTCTAGGTGTCCGGTGACTTTTGTCAATATAGTGTATATTCCACAAAACTTTCAGAAAATAGATTGAAGACGATAAAAAAGCGTGTCATTTGTTTATTCAGTCTTGATTTCAAGAAATCGAGAAAATGTCGAAATTGAAAAGAAAAATCATTGAAGTGTTTGTTCATTTTTCACTGTTTTATATTTCTCTCTCTTCTCTCTCGCTCTCCAAGAAGCCGTTGCCTACGTCATAAATCTCTACATCGTTACCACATATGGTTTGGGCTAAGACTGAAGAATCTGGTAAAGATAAAAATGTCCCGTGAAAGGGGAGCGCAAGGCGTTGGACCAACTCCTAGCTATTCCACTGCTGCTCTTATTTGTACGTTTGTACAGCGTTCTATACACACCCGCCACTGAATTAGAAACCTCTATGCAGATGTATCGTCAGTTGCATAGCGTATATGCAAAATACGTGGGCACGTGCGTCGCCACATGATCTCGGCAACTAAATATTTAAGACTGCTGCTCGTCAGTAGTGTTGATCCAATGGGAAAAACAAAAGGTGAAATAACTCGGATATTTATTCAGTGAAAAAATAACCCACATATCATGTTCAAGAGACGTAACCATAGCTCGACGACAAACTATCGGGAACGAGATCGTCGTCGTTTCAGAGAGTTTGTACGAAGAAACAGGACTTCCTGTGTGCATTAATTGACCGAAGCATTCAATGAAATCCGTTCCCGACCCATATGTCAGCAAACTACGCGCAGGGAAGTGAAAAGGATCGGTACTGGCAGTCACATGCCTATAGGTAAACTACTGATTTGTGCAAAGAACTGGAAAGTTCGTCTACATTATGTCAGGAACACGGTGACTAAACACTGGAAGATTGGAAAAGGTCATGTGGTCCGACGAGTCTCGGTACAATTTGTTCTGTACCGACGGTAGGCAGAGAGTTTGGAGGAAGTCCCATGAAGCACTGGACACAGCTTGCCATGTAAACGCAAGTCACGGTTCTGAAGGTAGTGTCATGGTATGGGATACATTTTGTAGGTACTGAACGTGTCCCTTGATATTGTTGGAAGGTTGGGTGTTATCCAAGGATTATCTGAAAATGTTTGCCAATCAAGTCCATCCTGCCGCCCCGGTGACGCAGTGGTCTAAGCGATGGCCTCTGATCATTCGTCCGAAAGGGGTCTGGGTTCGAATCCCGGTCAGGCATGGATGTTGTGTTTGTCTTACGGCACTAGCTCTCTCCCTTCCTGGAACCAGTGACTCTAAATTAGGGACGGGCGACTGCTTATAGCCCATTGAGTTGCTCACGGTGGTCGTTAACCCTCCAATCAAAAAAAAAAAAAAAGTCCATCCCGCGATCTTGTCTTTTTATCCAGCAGATGACGGTGGTTTCATAGACGACAATGTTACTACTGTCCACTAAAATAACAGACAACGCTGAAACGATTCGTTTCAGCGTTGTCTGTTGTTCTAAATTCGTTTCAGCGTTGTCTGTTGTTCTAAGATTCGCTTCAACGTTGTCTATTATTGTTCTAAGCTCTGATATAAAGCCCAGACAAAGCCTCCCAGCGGAGTGCGAAAGCTTGGCTAATATTGAGTACTTGTGTTATAATTTTACTTAATTTTAGAGGGATGTTTGCTTTCTGAACTGGTGAATTCGCAACAACAACTCTTTGTGCTCAATCTATAGCTAGCAGTGACCAGTGTAATTTCAAGTATTCGTATACAATTACATAAATAAGCAAGTTTATCAAAAATGCCATATTGCTGTTTAACTTAATTTTCATAACATGTAAATCCAAAAAAATATTATTTAAGGGTAAATTGAGCATAAAATTTAATTTTTATTGGAGCTATAGGGTAAATTGCATAATGACAAAAATTCATAGTTTCATTATAACTATTCCATTTGGTTCTCACGTAACAAGATTAACGAAAAATATGAAGTTCCATTGTTTATTCAATACAAGTGAATGTTATTCATGTAAATTGCGCCATTAACTAAACATAAACCAGACTTTGGGGCCTTTTTGTATCAGAAAAGTCTGGCAACCGTGCTGCGTCTGACTTTGACTGTAAAGTAAAATATACGCGTCTGTAAACATTTCTTTTAATAACACACCTGATACAAAAACAGATAGTTGTGTTGTAATCCGTAGTACATTGAGAATTTAAAAATATGTGGGAGCGTTGCATTCGAGAAGTTAAATCTATATCCACTTATCTCACACTTTGCATTTTTTTCTGGGAGGACAAGCCTCTAGCGCAGTCTAAACGAACTCTACGCACGACAGACAGGTGATAAAGCATCCCATCCTAACCCCACCCAAAGCATCTGTAACTAAATGAGTTAATGAATTTTTAAACGGTGATTTTTAAAACCCAAATTGATATCTTAAAATGCGTGCGATATCAGGGAATGATGTTTCTCTAACGTCGATCGATACCGAAAATGATTTATTTGGTATCATTAACCCTGACTCCGACGTTGTAGTAGGCCTAATAATTTTTCTTGTAATGTACTGCAGACTGGGTCTGACCTCACGAGCTGTTACCGCTTGCGAACTTAAAACCTGCCTCTGCATTCGACTGCAAATCCAAATCAGAAACGGATCAACGCCTTCCAAAAGTCCTGTTGTCACGTACTCTTTCTTCACGAATATTTCGTAACCATTCTCGAAGACAACGTAAGAGTTCACTATTGTTGAAGTTGCGACATAACTACCTCTCCTACGAAAAGTAATGTCCTAGTGTTTAGAGCGACATAACTACCTCTCCTACGAAAAGTAATTTCCTAGTGTTTAGAGCGATATACAACAGAATTATTGCTGAGAATCCACCTTTGTTTGCCCAACAATTCATCGGGAAAAATTGCTATTTAAGTTTCTCAATCAAAAGCCTCGCACTTTCGGCCGCTGACTGCCCAACTGAGAAACGTACTTAACTTGAAGAGAGGGTGGGGGTGGAAGGGATAGAAGACTTCTCCCCCAACAGAGACATTAAACTCACAATCGGGGAAATGCAAGGGTATGTACTTAAGCAGCCATAGGGGAGAGAGAGAGAGAAAAGATAGCACGATGAAACGAGTTTCGGTTAGGTCAGAAAGCCATAAATCGGGATGTGGTTGTCATGCTTGACAGCGAGGGCAAAAGTGGAGCATGACGTAGATTGATACCGCGTTCCACAGAGACTCTGTGAACTGGTTACCTATCTTCTACAGTAGTACACGCTTAGGTTGACTTAGAGTATTGGAAGTAGGAACAGAGTAATTCCAACGCACTTCTGTCAAAATGGCGTTAAAAATCTGTACTAATATGTTTTCTCTGTGGACTTGCGAATTATATCAGCTTTTCAGTCATTCTTGCGGTAACAAAAAGGAATCCTTGTTCTGTAACTTAATAATAATTATTACAATAAGCTGTTTTTGTTTTTCTTTTTATTGGACCAGGTTTCTGATCCCGTTTTCGTTTGTTTGGGGTTTTTTTTTTCTTTTTTTTTACGATTGCAGTGAGCGTTTAAAGCTGAAATCAGTCACGCGTCCCTAATTTAGGGCTATTAATTCCAGGGAAGGGAGAGAGCCAGCGCGCCGTAGTACATTTATACCACCAATGCCTTGTCCAGGACTCCGGCAAGGCGCTAGCGACCCGCGCTTCTGACCACTTGGCTACCATTCTGTAAGGCGTCAACTTATTCGAAACGCTGCGCGTTAATAATATGCAGCTTACTAAACGATTGTAGATGTTATAAAGGAAGTATTACGCACACCAGCAGCTTATTTTTTCATTTTATGTCTTGCGAATGAATCGTATCACTAAGTTTCCAAGTATTTCTTCAAGAACAGACATCCGTACCACATTCTTTTAGCAGAAGCCATTTCTGATTTTACCACATTGGAAGGTATATCTTATTCTTTCAAAAGAACTATACTACGAAAAAATTTCAGTATTATGTGATTTAGGGCTGTTTAGTTTTTGTATTCAAAGACTTCTATCAGCGTTCGGATTCTTGCGTGGTCCGTGACTTCTAAAAACCGAGTCGGAGCACTTATATCAAAATGGCGGTGGTCTGATGGACCAGTAACTTTTTCGGGTACCTTTATTTCACAAAAATGTGTGGCATTAATTTCTATTTTTCGTTCAAGGTAGGTAGCGAATAACTTGTTAGTTATAACTATCCTCTGTAAAGCCATTTGATGAAAATTGCGCAACCGGTGCATATTGAATGATAATCCCTTAGTAAACCACGGGGTGGTTATAAAATAATTATCCCTATTCTCGGATCTCTAGAAAAGCAAGAAATGGAGATATCGTGAGGAAACTTGGTAGGTAGTTTATTGAGGGAATGGGCAAACGATTTAGCGAGGGGAAATTTTGTTCAAAATTGCGCCGCTAAGGCAACAATGGCGCTGCAGGCAAGGCCGAATTAAGTAATGCCTTAGTGGGGCCCCTAGGCTAAGCCATTTGAATGGACCCAAGGCCAAGACATCTGATTGGGCCCTCAAAGAATTATGACGGGAATCATTTTGAAGTCCGTTAAAACACGGAACTGTAGCAATATGCTTGTGATAATTAATACGTAGTGCATCCTTTAGACTAATAAATTATCTGCAGAATTTTCATGATAAGTCACAGTATTTTTCATTGTTCTCATAAGAACACCAGTTAAAAGCTTAATATTTCCAGATTTTGTCTTGGATTTTTTAATGATTTAGCATTCTATACTTTCTTAAAGCATCTTTTTTGTAATGCAATGTGAAGCCACAGGGGACTTCGACTATTAAGGCTCTACGAGACCCACCATCTTGTATTGCTGCCTTCTCTTGTTAACCAACGGGCAAGCGTATTTCACAAATTGCTGGGGCAATTTTGCACATTTTAGAACACCGTTTGTGGCTAACGCAAGATATATGATAAATAAAGAGTTCCCTGGTTTCAGAATTTTTATTGACCTTTCTCTTCATTTTTTATCTGCAGCGAAAGTCGTACCAAGGCGTATACCATAGTTTTATTAATTAATAAAAAATACTTAAAGAGTCCAAAATGAAAATCTGAAACCAGGGAACTCTTTATTTATCATATATCTTGCATTAGCCACAAACGGTGTTCCAAAATGTGCAAAATTGCCCAAGCAATTTGTGAAATACACTTGCCCGTTGGTTAACAAGAGAAGGCACAATACAAGATGGCGGGTCTCGTAGAGCCTTAACGGTTCCAAGTGCAAATTTGGAGGTGTATGTGGATTACGTGATTGCTGAAACTCTCTCGCCGACCTCGCTGTACACAAGGACATGAAGCCTTTACTCTTGGTGAGTAACTGCCTTGAAATCTGTTCGTTTTCCAGCCTCTGTTTATGACCAAGTGAATATCATACGAGAAAAACTAAATTATTTTATAAACATCTCTCTCTCTCTCTCTCTCTCTCTCTCTCTCTCTCTGTCATTTGCCCAGGAATGCCTCCTGTGCCCTTGGTCATTCCTCATAAAGTCACCAGATTTATTTTTTTTTTTTAATTGCAGTTGTAGGTTTTTTGGTTTTTCTCATTTTTTTATGTTACAGTACGGTTCATTGTAAACCGCCACACAGGAAAATTACCACACATCGGAAAACCGCAACAACTTTTTCATTAAGGGGCCAGGCACAAATTGCTGTTCCTCCGAGGAACACTTTGAATGTGTGGCAGTTTTCCAAGTTTCCGAATTATGTGTGACAGTTTTCCAAGATGCCTAACGACGGGAAGGAGTTAGTTCTTTTGTGTGTCAGAATTTTCATGCCAGTTCATATGGTTGGCGGAAGACCTCCACACAAGAAAACTGCCAAACGTTTTTCAGCAACTTGGAAAACCGCCACACATCGGAAAACCACCACACACGAAAACTGCCACATGTTTTTCATTAAGGGGCTGGGCATAAATTGCTGTTCCTCCGGGGAACATTTTGAATGTGTCGCAGTTTTCCAAGTTTCCGAATGATGTGTCGCAGTTTTCCAAGTTTCCGAACTATGTGTGGCTGTTTTCCAAGGTGCCCAACGAAGGGGTGGAGCTCTTTTGTTTGTCTGAATTTTCATCCCGGTTCATACTTAGGGCAACAGGCCACAGAAGTTCAAGGGGGAGATAGCTGTTTTTCTCCGACTATATTGAGAATTAAATTGGGAACTCCAAACAAATTTTGGAAAAACGTTCTATATCAGCCAAGCGAAAATTGCTGTGTTCAGAAAAGGACGATAAAGTTGGATATTTTAATAACGCTGCACTTTTCCTTAGGCACTAGATATTTACATAACATGTCAAGTTTGTAATATTTTTCTTAATTAATTCCTAAGTCCTACACCTTGGTCTTTTTAACAGCTTTTTTATCCGCCGACTTCATATTCATAATGTTGACATATCAAATCAAGTCAATAGCATTGCGGTTTTACTGAGACACTAAGTGTTAGTCGTAGGCCCTATGCCTAGGGCCTTTTTAACAGTTTTTATTCTACCATTGTCATATTCACAACGTTTACACATCAAATCGAGTTAATGAAATATTGCGCTTTTACTTAGGCACGAAATATTAATCCACAGTCCCTAGGCCTAGGCCCTTTTACCAGTTTTGATTCCACCAATGTCATATTCGGGTGTAGGAGAACTAGCCACCCGGAGAAGTGACCACCGGAGAACTGGCCATCGGAGAACTGACCACCCGGAGAACTGGCCACAAAAATTTTAAGGGGTCGTATAAAAATTGCGTTTTTGACCGCTTCATGCCCACGACCCCCTAGAGGTTGGTTATCTGAGTCATATAAAGTTTCCGTAATTTCGTCTTTTCTTAATTGCGATAATTAATGTAATTTTTTATAAAAAATGTTTGTGATCGACATCTCAACAGAAGATTTCAGGGTTTTCAAACTACAAGTCTGCAAATTATCTGAGCGCATGTGCTGACTCAGGAAACCTGTCGAGGGTGATACCAAAATTGCAAAATATTTCTGTTCCGATCGGAAGGTTTTCAGCATTTACAAGCTACGTACAACTCGACACATTATCTGAGGGCATGTGCCTACTCAGCAAACCTGTGGGAAAGGGGGGGGGGTAACAAAATTGTAAAATATGAAGAATTTCTCGTCCGATCGGGAGATTTTCGTCATTTACGAGCTACAACTCGACACTTATCTGAGAGCTTGTGCCTACCCAGAAAAACTGTCGGGGGGAGACGGGGGCAATAAGTGTTTCTCGTCCAATCGGGAGAATTTCAGCATGTACAAGCTACAACTCGACATTTATCAGAGGGCGTATGCTTTCTCAGGAAACCTGTCGGGGGGGGGGGGTAATACAAAAAATAAAGAATTACTGGTCCAATACGAAGAGTTTACAATCTACAACTCAACAAAATTTCTGTGGGCATCTGCAACTGCAAGGAACCTATATGTGAGAAAGCGGGGAGAGGGGTGGGGGTTAACGCCAAAAATATAAAGAATTTTTGGTCCGATCGGGAGATTTTCAGCTTTTACAGATTACAGCTCAACAAATTCTCTCCCGACAAGTGCTAATGCAACAAACCTGGGGGGGGTGAAAGCCGAAAGCGAAAGTATAAAATATAAAAAATTTTTGGGCCGATCGGGAGGTTTGCAGCGTTTACAAATTACAACTCAACAAATTATATCTGTGGGCACGTGCAAACAGAAAAAACCTCTACGGAGGAGGGGGAGGCTTAATAACGAAAATATAAAGAATTTCTAGCCTAGCCGGGAGATTTTCGGCGTTTACAAACTACAACTTAAATTCTCTTCGGATACTACGCAAACTCAGGAAACCTGTCGGGGGTGGGTCATGCCCCCGACAAACGGTTTCCTGCAGTAGCAGATGCCCGCAGAGAATTTGTTGAGTTGTAGTGTGTAAACACTAAAAATCTACTTCCGATTGTGCTACAGTTCTTTATAATTTATATTTTTGGCATTAAATGCCCCCCCCCCCCCGTTCTGCCCTCCCACAGACAAATTTCCTGAGGCAGCACATGCCCTCAGAAAATTTGCCGAGTTCTAGCTTGTAAATGCTGAAAATATCCCGATCAGACAGAGAAATTCTTCAACTTTTACACTTTTGGTCTTACTCCAACCCCCCCCCCCCCCCGACAGGTTAGCTGAGCAGGCACATGCCCTCAGATAATGTGTCGAGTTGTAGCTTGTAAATGCCGAAAATCTCCCGATCGAACGAGAAATTCTTGATATTTTACGCTTTTGGTATTAATCCCCACCCCCGACAGGTTTGCTGAGTAGGCATATACCCTCAGGTAATGTGTCGAGTTGTAGCTTGTTTTCATAAACTAAAACCGCGAATATATACACTGACGGGGTCCGGACATTTGCCCACTAGACACTTGCCCACTATGGATGATTTGTAGATAATGGATGTAGGTAAAAATACCCCCGGGAAAAAATACCCCTGAAAACTGACAACGGAAAAAATGCCCCCGGAAAAAATACCCCCAGAACAAACGGTTTACTGTAAACTGCCACACAGGAACATTGATGTGTGGCAATTTACCGGCAACCCTACCACACATCTTTCAGCAACTTGGCTACAAAAGTTCAAGGGGAGGGGGTCTATAAAGATTGCCGTTTCTGGGCTTATATTGAGAACTGAATTGGGAACTCCAAACAAATTTCGCGAAAGCGTTCCATGTAAGCCAAGCGAGAATTGTACTTTAATTTGAAGAAATAAATTGCCGAGAATCCAAGGTACACTTGGTTTGGGGGGGGCTTCTCCCCAAATGTTAAAATGGACGTAGAGCTCCCCCAAGTTTCTAAGAGGCAGACAAGTGTTCAAGGTAAGGGATTTGCTCCCAATTTATATGCTTCATGTTGTATTTAGTGGTAGACTATTGTATGCCTTTCGCCCCTCCCCCAGAAATTTGGTGAAGTCTGTAAAAGGGATACGAGGTGCTCGGTTTGTAGGGCTCTACTCCCAACTTCCGTAATTTTTATGTTCTGGACTTCTAGAGTCGATCAGTGTACCTCGGTGTTACCACTGAAGAGCTCTTAGAAACTGGGGGATTCACCCCACCCTCCTGAAAATTCGTGGTCGTGTACAGAATCATTAGATAAAGCATGCTACTAATGTTTACAGCTCTACGTCAATTTTAACATTTTGAGGGAAAGATCCCCACCCCCAAAGCTCGCGGACGCTTCAAGGGAAACATCCTGGATACACTGACAGACTCCAGCTGCCCAGAATATAATATTACGGAAGTTGGGGTAGTTGAATTGTACTTTACTTCTTCAAAGTAAAGTACAATTCTTGCTTGGCTTACATGGAACGTTTTCTTGAAATTCGTTCGGAGTTCCCAATTCAGTTCTCAATATAGTCCCAGAAACGGCAATCTTTATAGCCCCGTCCCCTCTTGAACTTTGGTGGCCAAGTTGCTGAAAGATGTGTGGCAGTTTACAGTGAACCGTTTGTTCTGGGGGTATTTTTACCGCTTTTCAGTTTTCAGGGGTGTTTCCTCCGGGGGTATTTTTACCGTTTACCGAACAGTTTATCCTAAAGTTACCCGAACGTTTTAAATTTTATGAAGGGAAATTTCTTGAAACCAAAATAACAATATTTTCGGGTTTTTTTTTTTTTTTTTTGCCATACTCGTGAGCAAAAATGAGATGAAATACAGATTTTTTTGATGAAAAGCGCAAAATAATTAGTGCCATTATAACACACTTTTCAGCTATACATCTTCATATTTTGTGTCTTTCCTTCCTACTTGATTTGAAAATACAAAAAATAGAACTTGTTTACATGAAAATTATCAGTGTCTCAAGAGATATCGACGAAAATCTTCAAAAAGAAAAAAACCGTTTGATTTGTGGAATAACAAACAACAGCGGCAAAAAACAATGAAACCGCTTTCCGTAGTTTCATTGTTTTTTGCCGCGAGGGCATCTCTAGTACGGTAGCAGGTTAGATAAAAGCGAACGGAAGGTGCGGTGGTCATAAATACATGTCAAGATTTTCTTTCCAGACATAGCCCAGAGCTGCCGCTCTTTTTGTTGTATCATTAAATGGAAGCTAAGACTCTGTCTTCCTAATAGTATAATTGTTTCATTGTCCACAGGGAAGGGGACAGAATCACTGTTGTGACTCCATTTCGTTTAACCACAACATATGGTCTTTCCTGTGCGCACAAAAACTGCCTTAGGTTAGAACCTACGCCACAAGATATTTTCTTCCTGGGTGTCCAAATGCAGAATGTCCTTAGTTTCGACAAATCGTCTATTCCCTCCCTTTTCTCACTATGATGCAGATGGGTCTATGGAGAAAATTTTGGTACAACATCAATATTATAAATGGGGTGCAGACGTAATTGATGTAAATTTCGTGCACTTTGTTAACAAATGCATTTTCTTTGTCCAGATGTAGTTATTAGCAAATTTCTGCATCAGTGGCTTACATTTTGGCGTACTTCTTTTTTTTTTTTTTTTTTTTTTTGATTGGAGGTTTAACGACCACCGTGAGCAACTCAATGGGCTATAAGCAGTCGCTTGGCGTACTTCAGTGTTAAGTACAAGTTTCCGGGTGAAGACAAGAAATTATTTCAAAGCGGAATTGGCTTAGAATAGCAAAAGTACATATTCTTCTTTCTACCAATAATGTTTTGTTAATATGCGAACCAGGGGCGGATTCAGGATTTTCGTGAGGGTGGGGGGGGGGGCGCAAGTGTCGGGAACAACCGGGGATCTTTCTGATATTTTTCCTCAAAATGGAAAAGTGTTCTTAGTATGTCTATAAATTCTTCCAATTAAGGAAAGTAATAAACTTTTAAGTAACTAGGGGCTGCGCCTCTAGGCTCGCTACGCTCGTTTCCAGAGTAGCGCTCGGGCCCTGCAGCCCGATCTTCAAGCATATCACAACAAAATGAAAATGTTCTCCCAACTGTTCAGTATTTATTGCGCTGTACGATTCCAAGATGGCAGCTTGTTTACAGTTTTCGTTTCGCTCCTGGTGAACTCCTTGTTGGATTTTTGCGTAACTTTTTCCAATTTCCTTCTATTTTTATTGAAGGACTTTGCTCCGCCACCATTGAGAAGTTTCCGAGTTTTTTACTGTCGTTATTATTTGGAAGGGCGGACTTTTGTCGTTTGAACTTATAGCACTTACTAAATTTACCACTAAGGAAAACAAAAGCGGTCCAAAAAGCATTTCTGTTAACCGTTATGATAAACCGTTAAACAACTGAGAATGCGTTATGATTAATAGTTTGCCATATATCCGTTTTTTTTAATGGATCCCATTGCGAAATAGATTTTTGTGGAATTTAAAAAAATAATTTCTTGTAAACTAAATCGAAATACTAAAATAGGGCGACGAGGTGCAAAAATTCGGTCATGGCACTACATGCCTACAAAGTTTCGTGGTTCTGTTGCTGTATGCTGTTAGTGTGTCCGGAACGCGACCTGATAGCACTTTTTTGCTTACCTTAACTTAGAAATACAATAGCTCTTGAAGTATCACCAGAATCGAAGAACGGTTTATTTTAGCGTGTTCTCCAAACAATTCTCTACAAACAATGTAAATTTCCTATTTTTGTGTTCAATACGTTTTGCGCTACGAGCTAGAAAAGCAAGAGTGTCGCGAAATTTCTAAAACAGCGGCAGCAGTTTACTTTTTTGTAGAATAGAGAGATACTTCGTAATTTATGTGCTGAAACTTATAGCGCAGGTCGTCCTAGGATCAGCGGCTTCGAGAACAATACTTTGACAACGGAGGGAAGACATCAGCGTATGAATTTTTTGTCAGATCATAAATCTTACTGTGTTTTGTAAAACAGCATGTGAACGTGCTACAGAAAAAATTATTAAAATCTAAATTAACATGAATTTTAAATCTATCAATCCACTGCTGGATAAAGGTCTCCCCAAGTTTCTTTCACAAGTGTCTGTCTGATCCATTTTCTTCTTCGTCATTCCGGCATACTTTCGAATTCCATCCACCCATCTCCCACGTGGTCTTCTTTCGGGTCTTTTCATGTTTTTTATACCCTGTCTAATACTTCAGTATACCTCTGTGGTACATTCTTCTAGCAGTATGTCCAGCCTAAGCCATTACAGGGATTTTACTTCGATCATGATATCTTCTATTTTGGTTATTTTCCTGATCCAAGAGTTCCTCTTCTTATCCTTCCTAGTTATGCCAGTATTATTAACTTGACTTGATATGTAAACATTGCGAATATGACATAGGTAGAATAAAAACTCTTTAAAAGGCCTAAGTCTAGGGCCTCTAAATTAATATTTAGTGCCGAAGTAAAAGCGCAATACTATTAACCTGACTTGGTATGTAAACTTTATGAATCTGACATCGGTAGAATAAAAACTATTAAAAAGACCTAGGCCTAGGGCCTACGAATTAATATTTAGTGCCTTAGTAAAAGCGCAATACTATATTAACCTGATTTGGTATGTAAACTTTATGAATCTGACATCGGTAGAATAAAAACTATAAAAAGACCTAGGCCTAGGGCCTACGAATTGATATTTGCCTTAGTTAAAGCCCAATACTATTAACCTGACTTGGTATGTAAACGTTATGAATATGAAGTAGGCAGATTAAAAGCTGTTAAAAATGCCTAGGCCAAGGGCCTATGAATTAATATTTAGTGCCTAAGTAAAAACGCAATGCTATTAACTTGATTTGATACGTAAACGTTATAAATGAAGTCGGCGTATTAAAAGCTGTTAAAAAGGCCTAGGTGTTGGGCCTGTGAATTAATTAAGTAAAAGAGAAATACTGCAAATTTGACATGTTATGTAAACATTTAGTACATAAGTAAAAGTGCAGCGTTATTAAAAAATCCCACCTTATCGTCCTTTTCTGAACACAGCATGAGTCATGCTGTAATTCCGTTGTTTCGTCGAACACTGTAGTTTTAACATATGTTCTAAGTCACGGCAATTTATTTCTTCAAATTAAAGTAAAATTCTCGCTTGGCTTACATAGAATGGTTTCTCGAAATTTGTTTGGAGTTTCCAATTCAGTTCTCAATATAAGCCAAGAAACGGCAATCTTTATGCCCCGCCCCTCTCCCCTTGAACTTTTGTGGCCAGTTGCCCTAAACTCGTATGAACCTGCATGAAAATCCAGACGAACAAAAAGATCTCCTTCCCCGTCGTTAGGCACCTTGGAAAACTGCCACATATTCAAAGTGTTCCTCGGAGGATCAGCAATTTGGGTATGAGGAAAGAATGCCCACGGAAAAAACGCCCACGGAAAAATCGCCCACGGAAAAAACGCCCACGGAAAAAAACGCCCACTTTTCGAAAGTAGGAAAAAACGCCCACGGAAAAATCGCCCACAGACAAAATGCTCACGGGAAAAATATGTGATCGACTGATAAGTTTTTATGTCTGTTATAAACGGTGACAGGACAACTGGTCACAGACTGCTGGCCAAAAAATCGTTAGGGGTCATATAAAAATTGCGGTTTCTTCGCCACCTCACCTACATAACGAAAATGGGTGTAGGAGAATTGGCCACAAAAGTTCAAGGGTGGGGGGGGGGGGTTGTAAGTATTATCGATTTTTGGCCTACATTGAGAATTGAATTAGGAACTCCAAACAAATTTCGAGAAAACGTTCTATGTAAGCCAAGCGAGAATTACAGCATAATTCATGTATGTTCGGAAAAGGACCCTAAGGGGTGGGATTTTTTAATAACGCTGCACTTTTACGTAGGTACTAAATATTTACATAACATGTCAAGTTTGCAATATTTTTCTTTTACTTAATTAATTCTTTTTTCTTTTTTTTTTTTGATTGGAGGTTTAACGACCACCCCACCGTGAGCAACTCAATGGGCTATAAGCAGTCGCCCGTCCCTAATTTAGGGTCACTGGTTCCAGGGAAGGGAGAGAGCCAGTGCCGTAAGACAAACACAAAATCCATGCCTGACCGGGATTCGAACCCTGACCCTTACGGACGAATGATCAGAGGCCAGCGCCACCGGGGCGGCACTTAATTAATTCACAGGCGAAGAAAAAAGTGTTGAATTGGCTTAGGCCTACGGCCTATTAATTAATGTATGGATTGAATGTATGGTGCATAAGTAGAAGCGCAATATTATTGACAATTAATACAGACATTTGACGTGGAATAGGAATAGCTGTGGTGCAGTGGAAGCATATCCGGCGCGTAACTGGAAGACCCTGAGTTCGATTCCTGGAGGCGGCCACTGAGAATTTTTCAGTGACTCACTTATAAACGTGGAAAGAGCGATGACTTGCCGCCCCGGTGACGCAGTGGTCTAAGGCGTTGGCCTCTGATCATTCGTCCGTAAGGGGTCCGGGTTCGAATCCCGGTCAGGCATGGATTTTGTGTTTGTCTTACGGCACTGGCTCTTTCCCTTCCCTGGAGCCAGTGACACTAAATTAGGGACGGGCGACTGCTTATAGCCCATTGAGTTGCTCACGGTGGTCGTTAAACCTCCAATCAAAAAAAAAAAAAAAAAAAACGATGACTTTTGTTTGATTATTGACAATACTTGTATACTTGTTATGTAAATTTTACGAATACGGGAATGACGGAACGAAAACTTTTAGAAGGGCCTAAACGTTAGTCCTAATATTATTTTGTGCCTGAGTAATACCGCAATATTAATAATTTGATGTATTACGTAAACGTTATGAATATAACATCGTTAGAATAAAAACTGTTAAATAGGCCAAGGCCTAGGACTTATGACTTAAGGGCCGCGGGTGGCCTAGTGAAGAACCGATTGTATGAAAGAATGCCCACGGAAAAACGCCCACGGAAAAAACGCCCACTTCTCGAAAATAGGAAAAAACGCCCACGGAAAAATCGCCCACAGACAAAATGCTCACGGGAAAAATATGTGATCGACTGATAAGTTTATATGTCTGTTATAAACGGTGTTCGGACAACTAGTCACAGACTGCTGGCCAAAAAACCGTTAGGGGTCATATAAAAATTGTGGTTTCTAGGCCACCTCACCTACATAACGCGAATATGGGAATGACGGAATGAAAACTTTTAGAAGGGCCTAAACGTTAGTCCTAATATTATTTTCTGCCTGAGTAATACCGCAATATTAATATTATATGTCTGTTATAAACGGTGTTCGGACAACTAGTCACAGACTGCTGGCCAAAAAACCGTTAGGGGTCATATAAAAATTGTGGTTTCTAGGCCACCTCACCTACATAACGCGAATATGGGAATGACGGAATGAAAACTTTTAGAAGGGCCTAAACGTTAGTCCTAATATTATTTTCTGCCTGAGTAATACCGCAATATTAATAATGTGATGCGTAAAATATTTTCTGCAAACCTTACAAATACGAGAGGAAAGTTCAGATTGCACTGATGGACTGTAGAGGTTGTATGGTGTTGGCCTGAAAGCAGTGGTAGTCTTATGCAACATTTATTTAAAAACATACTAATGATTCACCGTTGTCTTCAAGCTAACTGCTATACATCAATACCTCAGTAGTTCTGACATCTGTTTGTTATATTTGCGAACAACATGCACTTTGGATCAACAACTCCTCACGACTTAAACACCCAAAATTAACTGCGATTCTACAGCAGAAGTTGTGTATATATTTTGTAGGGACCAAAAATTAAAAATGTGGTGCCATTTTGTGTTGTCATGTGGCGGGTACGTAGAACTGGACACATTGCAATTTCAGTGCCATAAAATTGTTCTGCATAAACAAATTTCGTGTGGCTATATTCCCCACTACTTCAGCAACTATTGTTCATAATTTTTTTTTTTAATATTTCATTTTCAGTAAGAAATGTAGACATTTCCATGATTTTCGGAGCTAAGACTGAGTGGAGAATTGGCCACAAAAATTTTAAGGGGCCGTATAAAAATTGCGTTCTGGGCTGCTCCGTGGCTACGTCTCCCGAGATTGGTTATATGACATACATAAAATGTCCGTAATTTCGTATTTTCTTATTTACGGTATTTTTCTAGAAACTACAACTAAACAAATTCTCTGAGAGTATGTGCAAACCCAGGAAACTTGTCGGGGGAGGGGGGGGGGTGCTTAAAAACCTAAAATATAAAGAATTTCTGGTCCGATCGGGAGATTTCCAGCGTTTAGAAGCTACAACTCGTCGAATTATCTAAGGGTATCTGCTGCCTCAGGAAACTAGTCGGGGGGGGGATACCAAAATCGTAAAATATCAAGAATTCGACAAATTTTCTTAGCGCATGTCCACTCTCTGGAAACCTGTCGGTGAGGCGGGGGGTGTAATACCAAAAGTGTAAAATATGAAAGATTTCTCGTCCGATCGGGCGATTCTCAGAAATTAGCAGCTACAACTCGACACATTATCTGAAGGCATGTGAATGATGAAAATCTCCGCGTCGGAAGAGAAGTACTTCATATTTTACATATTTGGTATTAACCCCCCCCCTTCCCCCGACAGGTTTGCTGAATAGGCACGTGTCCTCAAATAATCTGTCGAGTTGTAGCTTGTAAATGGTGATAATCTCCCGGTCGGATTAGAAACTCTTCATATTTTTCACTTTTAGTATTAACCCCCCTCCCTCCGACAGGTTTCCTGAGGCAGCACATGCGCTCAAATAATTTGCAGACTTGTAGTCTGAAAACCCTTAAATCTTTTGCTGAGATGTAGATCATAAACATTTGTTATAAAGAATTACATTAATTGGAAAAAATCAGAATACAGCAGCTGGTGAACAAGCATATACTGACCGCAACTCCGCATTATCCACGAGTGACTGTTTATCAGTCAAATTAAAAATGTAGCAACTATTGAAAAATATGCATTTTATATGTATGGGTGTACAGATCCTCCTTGCTGACCACCGAACTGATTGTAGGAAATCAGTCACCGAACAAGGCCGCTCCTTCTCTCTCTTTTCTGCAGCGGGGAGAGCCATCTGGTTTTCGTCAAAGTCGTTAGCTGTCCAGCTCCGCAGGTGCGAGATAGATAATTCAACGGAGCTCACAAACCGACAAGACCCCACCCACCCCAAGAAAGAAACCATATATGTCATCTAAATTTATCGGTTGCTTCGAAACTTGCGGAGTATCAAGTTACTTCTTGCGCCCAGAACCAGAATTTCCCCCCCCCCCTAGAGGTTGGTAATCTGAGTCATATAAAGTTTCCGTGATTTCGTCTTTTTCTTAATTGCGATAATTAATGTAATTCTTTATAACAAATGTTTATGATCTACAACTCAGCAAAAGATTTAAGGGTTTTCAAACTACAAGTCTGCAAATTATCTGAGCGCACGTGCCTACTCAGCAAACCCGGGGGGGGGGGGGGGGTATCTGATATTTGTGAAATATATAGAATTTCTTGTCCGATCGGGAGATTTTCAGCATTTACAAACTACAACTGGAGACATTATCACCCGGCATGAACATACTGAGCAAACCTGTCGAAGGGAGGGGTTAATTCCAAAAGTATAGAATATGAAGAATTTTGTCCCTAATTTTTTGGTGCCTAATTTTTTGGTTCCTTTCTCTTCCGACCCGGAGATTTTCATCATTCACATGCCTTCAGATAATGTGTCGAGTTGTAGCTGCTAATTTCTGAGAATCGCCCGATCGGACGAGAAATCTTTCATATTTTACACTTTTGGTATTACATACCCCCCCCCCCCCCCGCCTCACCGACAGGTTTCCAGAGAGTGGACATGCGCTAAGAAAATTTGTCGAATTCTTGATATTTTACGATTTTGGTATCCCCCCCCCCCGACTAGTTTCCTGAGGCAGCCGATACCCTCAGATAATTCGACGAGTTGTAGCTTCTAAACGCTGGAAATCTCCCGATCGGACCAGAAATTCTTTATATTTTAGGTTTTAAGCACCCCCCCTCCCCCGACAAGTTTCCTGGGTTTGCACATACTCTCAGAGAATTTGTTTAGTTGTAGTTTCTAAAAAAATACCGTAAATAAGAAAATACGAAATTACGGACATTTTATGTATGTCATATAACCAATCTCGGGGAGACGTAGCCACGGAGCAGCCCAGAACGCAATTTTTATACGGCCCCTTAAAATTTTTGTGGCCAATTCTCCACTTAGTCTTAGCTCCGAAAATCATGGAAATGTCTACATTTCTTACTGAAAATGAAATATTAAAAAAAAAAATTATGAACAATAGTTGCTGAAGTAGTGGGGAATATAGCCACACGAAATTTGTTTATGCAGAACAATTTTATGGCACTGAAATTGCAATGTGTCCAGTTCTACGTACCCGCCACATGACAACACAAAATGGCACCACATTTTTAATTTTTGGTCCCTACAAAATATATACACAACTTCTGCTGTAGAATCGCAGTTAATTTTGGGTGTTTAAGTCGTGAGGAGTTGTTGATCCAAAGTGCATGTTGTTCGCAAATATAACAAACAGATGTCAGAACTACAGAGGTATTGATGTATAGCAGTTAGCTTGAAGACAACGGTGAATCATTAGTATGTTTTTAAATAAATGTTGCATAAGACTACCACTGCTTTCAGGCCAACACCATACAACCTCTACAGTCCATCAGTGCAATCTGAACTTTCCTCTCGTATTTGTAAGGTTTGCAGAAAATATTTTACGCATCAAATTATTAATATTGCGGTATTACTCAGGCAGAAAATAATATTAGGACTAACGTTTAGGCCCTTCTAAAAGTTTTCATTCCGTCATTCCCATATTCGCGTTATGTAGGTGAGGTGGCCTAGAAACCACAATTTTTATATGACCCCTAACGGTTTTTTGGCCAGCAGTCTGTGACTAGTTGTCCGAACACCGTTTATAACAGACATATAAACTTATCAGTCGATCACATATTTTTCCCGTGAGCATTTTGTCTGTGGGCGATTTTTCCGTGGGCGTTTTTTCCTATTTTCGAGAAGTGGGCGTTTTTTCCGTGGGCATTCTTTCATACAATCGGTTCTTCACTAGGCCACCCGCGGCCCTTAAGTCATAAGTCCTAGGATTTGGCCTATTTAACAGTTTTTATTCTAACGATGTTATATTCATAACGTTTACGTAACACATCAAATTATTAATATTGCGGTATTACTCAGGCACAAAATAATATTAGGACTAACGTTTAGGCCCTTCTAAAAGTTTTCGTTCCGTCATTCCCATATTCGTAAAATTTACATAACAAGTATACAAGTATTGTCAATAATCAAACAAAAGTCATCGCTCTTTTTTTTTTTTTTTTGATTGGAGGTTTAACGACCACCGTGAGCAACTCAATGGGCTATAAGCAGTCGCCCGTCCCTAATTTAGTGTCACTGGTTCCAGGGAAGGGAAAGAGCCAGTGCCGTAAGACAAACACAAAATCCATGCCTGACCGGGATTCGAACCCGGACCCCTTACGGACGAATGATCAGAGGCCAACGCCTTAGACCACTGCGTCACCGGGGCGGCAAGTCATCGCTCTTTCCACGTTTATAAGTGAGTCACTGAAAAATTCTCAGTGGCCGCCTCCAGGAATCGAACTCAGGGTCTTCCAGTTACGCGCCGGATATGCTTCCACTGCACCACAGCTATTCCTATTCCACGTCAAATGTCTGTATTAATTGTCAATAATATTGCGCTTCTACTTATGCACCATACATTCAATCCATACATTAATTAATAGGCCGTAGGCTCAAGCCAATTCAACACTTTTTTCTTCGCCTGTGAATTAATTAAGTGCCGCCCCGGTGGCGCTGGCCTCTGATCATTCGTCCGTAAGGGTCAGGGTTCGAATCCCGGTCAGGCATGGATTTTGTGTTTGTCTTACGGCACTGGCTCTCTCCCTTCCCTGGAACCAGTGACCCTAAATTAGGGACGGGCGACTGCTTATAGCCCATTGAGTTGCTCACGGTGGGGTGGTCGTTAAACCTCCAATCAAAAAAAAAAAAAAAAAAAAAAAAGAATTAATTAAGTAAAAGAAAAATATTGCAAACTTGACATGTTATGTAAATATTTAGTACCTACGTAAAAGTGCAGCGTTATTAAAAAATCCCACCCCTTAGGGTCCTTTTCCGAACATACATGAATTATGCTGTAATTCTCGCTTGGCTTACATAGAACGTTTTCTCGAAATTTGTTTGGAGTTCCTAATTCAATTCTCAATGTAGGCCAAAAATCGATAATACTTACAACCCCCCCCCCCCCCCCACCCTTGAACTTTTGTGGCCAATTCTCCTACACCCATTTTCGTTATGTAGGTGAGGTGGCGAAGAAACCGCAATTTTTATATGACCCCTAACGATTTTTTGGCCAGCAGTCTGTGACCAGTTGTCCTGTCACCGTTTATAACAGACATAAAAACTTATCAGTCGATCACATATTTTTCCCGTGAGCATTTTGTCTGTGGGCGATTTTTCCGTGGGCGTTTTTTCCTACTTTCGAAAAGTGGGCGTTTTTTCCGTGGGCGATTTTTCCGTGGGCGTTTTTTCCGTGGGCATTCTTTCCTCATACCTTTTATAAATAGTCTTCCTGTTTCAATATTTTTTTTTTTTTTTTGATGCCGCAGAAAGTGCACTACACCGTAAGATAAACTTTTAAATATTCCCCGGTTTACATTTTCTTTTAGAATTCCGTGAATTTTAAATTATTGCACACAGTTTAATGCTTATACAAACACAATGTGTTTTCTTGGACACTGACAAATTCCTCTGAGGGAAATATTTTTTCTGTCAAACTCCTAATCTATCTAATATTGTTTTCTTTCTGGGGGGAGAGGTGGTTTAACGACCACAGTAAGCAATTAAATGGGTTATGAGCAGTCGCCCTCCCTCATTTTGGGTCACTGATTCCATGGATGAGAAAGAGCCAGTGCCGTAAGACAAACGCACCACCACAGCCTCATCGGGACGAGAACGACCTGTCTCGGACGAAGCGTCAGAAGCCAACGCTTAGACTACTGAAGTTAACAACTGTTTGTCAAAGCATTGATTGGTCATAGCAACGGAACCGTAATAAAACTGCCTTGTGCTTCTTGACAGTATCCACGGAACTTTCGTGCCCTGCATGCACTGTTTGTGTGGTGTTGAATTCGCGTAACACAGGTGCCAAAGCATCATTTGCCTCATCTGGCTTCTCCCAGCACATTATTAGGGTTTCAGTAGTGTCGCTACGCCTAACGTTGTCCCGGAACAAAACATGGGGAAGAAATTCCAACAGGGGCAAAGGTCAGGCCATCCATCTCTCCTTTCAGAGCGAAGAAATACACCCCCAAACAAGGACTTTTGTTCCTTTTGGGTGCGTCAATTGCATGAAGTTAGGCGTCCTTTATTCCTCTCTTCGTTATTCCAGGAAAAGAACGCTTTTATATTCTTTTATTTATTTCACAATTGCTTCACCGTTGGGTCATGCAGCTTTGTAGTTCAATGTTTCCACGGGTTTATAACCGTTCAGGGTCACACAGCTACAAACGCACTGAAACGTAGTAACCACGAGTTTAGGACATTTGGGCACCCGGACATTTCGGCACAAATCTTGAGGGGACGTACAAAAATTGCCTTTTTTTTTCGCTGTGAGGGCAATTGAATGGAGAAAACGTTTCCAGTAAGACAAACGACAATTGGGTGTCCAAGGGGGAAGAGCCCCCCGTTAATATAGCCAAATTTTTGATAAATTTAAAACACTAAAATAGACGAAACCTTTTTTTAAATGTTTGACAGCCTTGAAGGAGGTAAGGATTTTTCTTCGCCCCCCCCCCCCAGCAAACATAAAATGTCCGTAATTTCGTATTTTCTTATTTACGATATTTTTCTATAAACTATAAGTAAACAAATTCTCTGCTAGTATGAGGAAACCCAGGACTCTTGTCGAGTGTGTGTGTGGGAGGAAGGGGGGGCTTAAAACCTAAAATATGAAATATAAAAAAATTCTGGTCCGATCGGGAGATTTTCAGCCATTACAAGCTACAAGTCATCGAATTGTCTGAGGGCATCTGCTGCCTCAGGAAACTAGGGAAGGGGGGGGGATACCAAAAGCGTAAAATATCAAGATTTCTCATTACTCTTCCGATCGGGAGATCTTCAGTATTTACGAGCTGCAGCTCGACAAATTTTCTGTTCTGAGCGTATGTGCCTACGCAGCAAACCCGTCCGGGGGGAGGGGGTAATTTCAAAAGTGTAAAATATGAAGAATTTCTCGTCCGATCGGCAGAATTTCGGCATTTACAATTTACAACTGGACACATTATTTGAGGGCATGTGCCTACTCAGGAAACCTATCGGGCGAGGGGGGGTTGTAGCTTGTAAATGCTGAAAATCTTCGGATCGGACGAGAAATTCATCATATTTTACACTTTTAGTATTACCCCCCCCCCCAGGAGGTTTGCTCAATAGCTTCATGCCCTGAGATAATGTCTCCAGTTGTAGTTTGTAAATGCTGAAAATCTCCCGATCGGAAGAGAAATTCATCATATTTTACACTTTTAGTATTACCCCCCCCTCCCCCAGGAGGTTTGCTCAATAGGTTCATGCCCTGAGATAATGTCTCCAGTTGTAGTTTGTAAATGCTGAAAATCTCCCGATCGGACAAGAAATTCTTTATATTTCACAAATATCATATACCCCCCCCCCCCCCCCGACAGGTTTGTTGAGTAGGCTCGTGCCCGTAAATATTTAGTGCCTAAGTAACTTACGGCGAACATTTTCTCGGTCAATCTCTTACTATTGGGCCAAGAAACGGCAATTGTTATACGGCCCCTTAAACATTTGTGCCCAAATGTCCGGGTGCCCAAATGTCCGGTGCCCAAATGTCCGCCCAGTCTTTCAGACAGAAATTCGTAAATATGTCTCAATTTCTTAATGATTATGAGATATAAGCAGTGGCGGCTCGTGGTGTAAAATGCTGGCGAGGCGAACGGTCTTGATGTAAATCAGTAAAACATATGTTATTGAAAAATACATAAATTCGTATAACGTTATATGAACATATATATATATATATATCAGTGGCGTAGCCGGGGGGTCGTGGTTTGCACCCCTAAGTAGGCGAGACAGTTAGCTTTTTCTAAGTACGTTTTATAGATAATTTCCTATTTAAATTCATTGATTTTTACATAACTTACAATGTAATACAAATAAATTACATTGATACATAATATCAATGTAATTTCTTGATAATAGAAGAGAAAGTAAAGCAAAGCGGCCAATGAAGTTGCTTTATTAAATTTTTATAAAAACAACTATAATTTATTGCATTTTCTTCATTTTATTAAATTAGCTTCGTTTTGTATTAATGTTCAAGATGTGCGTACGTACCAATAGAAAAATATTTGTCGAAGCGCCCCCCCCCCCCAATTGTTACATGTACTTATACACAGTTATACAGCAGAAGTGCAGAACTCCCCCCCCCCCCCCCCTCAAAAAAGTTTCATGTCAAAGGCAGTATCACCCATCGGATATCTTTGAAGTCTGGGTTCGAGTCGGCTGAATCATTAAAATCCACTGAGATTCGGAAGTCTCGTTAAGCCATTGGTCTCGGGAAGGCGCCTTGTTATAAACAGCTGTAAACCCCATCCCTTAGGGCTTCAGCCCATGCCATTTAGCCCTTATATACAAATATTATTCAACAGTAATGGAATAAAATTATAGAAATATATGAAACACGGCGTGGGGAGTCTTTCTTCACGAAAAAAATCCAAAAATTTTAGAGGGAAAATGTGCATATACCACTATATATATATATATGTGTGTGTGTGTGTAATATACGCTACCTTTGCAACAATATTTTTATGAAAACAATTATTCGATAATTTTACAACAAAGAAAGAAATATTTCACCTGTATTCTTTTATGTAATACACTTGAGCGAAAATACGCAATTTGTGCGGTTTCTTTAGCTAGTCAATGCGTCACTCACATCCCAACGCCAGTCGGAGATCCACTTCTTAAAAAATTCAAAGTAAATCATTTGAATAGAAATGGTTTTCTCACGAAATGTTTCTTGAGCTTGAATAAAAGTCACAGTTCGATTGGCATATAAGTGAAGGTGCATTTAGCACGAGTCACAAACTGAAGTCCAGGCTCGTGGTAACTATGTACAGGAGAAGTCAAGTTAAGGAAGCACATTTCTATATAAAAAAAGTATTAGGTAATTTAAACCTGGAATTAAAAACAGAGGAATACGATATTAATTTGCTTTGGTCTCGAACAGAATGCTTTCAGTTTATGTTTTATAAATAAGTTCAATTCTGCGATCCTTTTTGGCTGCAAATTTGTCTATGATCAGATCATAAAATGGTTGAGTGGACATTAGATGGTTCAGCAATTCTTTCTCCTTTCTCAATTGAAATTTTAGCGAGTGAAGACAAACGATCTTGTGCCGTTGTATTACCGAGGTAAGTCTTAATTCTCTTCAAACAAGAAAAACTCCTTTCAGCAGAAGAACTTGTTGATGCCGGTATGAGGAAAGAATGCCCACGGAAAAAAACGCCCACGGAAAAATCGCCCACGGAAAAACGCCCACGGAAAAAACGCCCACGGAAAAAACGCCCACTTCGCGAAAGTAGGAAAAAACGCCCACGGAAAAATCGCCCACAGGCAAAATGCTCACGGGAAAAATATGTGATCGACTGATAAGTTTATATGTCTGTTATAAACGGTGTTCGGACAACTGGTCACACATTGCTGGCCAAAAAACCGTTAGGGGTCATATAAAAATTGCGGTTTCTTGGCCACCTCACCTACATAACGAAAATGGGTGTAGGAGAATTGGCCACAAAAGTTCAAGGGGGGGTGTAAGTATTATTGATTTTTGGCCTACATTGAGAATTGAATTAGGAACTCCAAACAAATTTCGAGAAAACGTTCTATGTAAGCCAAGCGAGAATTACAGCATAATTCATGTATGTTCGGAAAAGGACCCTAAGGTGGGATTTTTAATAACGCTGCACTTTTACGTAGGTACTAAATATTTACATAACATGTCAAGTTTGCAATATTTTTCTTTTACTTAATTAATTCACAGGCGAAGAAAAAAGTGTTGAATAGGCTTAGGCCTACGGCCTATTAATTAATGTATGGATTGAATGTATGGTGCATAAGTAGAAGCGCAATATTACTGACAATTAATTCAGACATTTGACGTGGAATAGGAATAGCTGTGGTGCAGTGGAAGCATATCCGGCGCGTAACTGGAAGACCCTGAGTTCGATTCCTGGTGGCGGCCACTGAGAATTTTTCCGTGACTCACTTATAAACGTGGAAAGAGCGATGACTTCTGTTTGATTATTGACAATACTTGTTATGTAAATTTACGAATATGGGAATGGCGGAACGAAAACTTTTAGAAGGGCCTAAACGTTAGTCCTAATATTATTTTTTGCCTGAGTAACACCGCAATATTAATAATTTGATGTGTTACGTAAACGTTATGAATATAACATCGTTAGAATAAAAACTGTTAAATAGGCCAAGGCCTAGGACTTATGACTTAAGGGCCGCGGGTGGCCTAGTGAAGAACCAAATAAGATTGTTAACTTTCAACTTCCTACTGTAGAGTGGGATGTAAGGTCAGGTGATGCGTAACATCACAGCCTCTCCTTGACAAATGTCAACCCCGCCTTCTCGTGGTGCATCCTGTTCCTACTAAAGGGGCTCTGACGACCGCCAATAGCGGTATAACTATACCATCGGGATTAGAGGAAATTCTATCCCACACTCACCAACCCGCTTGGCCAGCGTGGTGAGTTATGGCCAAACCCCTCCAAAATGACTCCACAACTTAAATCTTGGCCCTCAGTCTCCGGCAGCTGGAATGTACCTGGCCAAGGCAGCGGCCAGTGCGACATGAAGGCAGAGGGTGCTAAGAATCCCCGGAGGACCGGACTAGGCTGCCATCTGATGCTGACCTTGGCAACGTACAATGGACGCTCCCTATCTTCTGATTCAAGGCTTCTTGAATTGGAAGAGGAACTACAAAGGATCAAGTGGGACATCGTGGGGCTAAGTGAGGTAAGGAGAAAAGGAGAAGATCTCATCGAACTGAAAAGTGGACATCTCTTCTACTATCGTGGGACAGATACTGGCAGAACTAGTGGTGTTGGATTTATAATAAACAAGAAACTGAAGGATAAAGTTGTAGAAGTTGAAAGTTCCTCTGACAGAGCTGCAAGGCTTGTTATCCAACTCTCGAAAAGATACCAGGCTCAGATTATTCAAACTTATGCACCCACCACAAGTCATCCTGAAGAAGAAATTGAAGAATTTTATGAGGAAATTTGTCATCTAAATAATAAAGGTAAGCAGCACTTGAAAATAATTATGGGAGATTTCAATGCAAAAATAGGGCAACGGCAACAGAATGAAACTTCAGTAGGTAAATTCGGTCACGGCAACAGAAACCAGCGTGGAAATACTCTCGTTGAGTTTGCAGAGGCAGAAGGGTTTTTCATCTTGAACTCCTTCTTCAAGAAAAAGCCACACAGGAAATGGACATGGAGACATCCAAATGGGACGACAAGTGAAATTGATTTTATTATGTGTAACAAAAAATTCGTCATAGAAGACTGCAGTGTGCTAAACAAGTTCAACACAGGTAGTGACCATAGATTGGTGAGATGTAAGATGCACCTCAACACTAAACTTGAACGTGGCAAGCTCATAAGACAAACAAAATCTATTGACATAACCAACCTTATAAAACACCATAATACCTTCAAGTTGGAACTGAAGAACAGGTTCTCTGCTTTAGAAGGCCTAACATCGGAAGAAGTGGACATCTCTGAAGTTAACAGAAAAGTAACCAAAGCTCTTATGGAAACAGCAACAAAATTAGCTGGGTCTAAGAACAAGTTGCATGTAAATAAATTATCAGGAAAAACGAAAATGTTGATGCAAAAAAGAAGAGAGATGAGGACAACTAAAGAAGATGTGACTTCCAAAGTGGAATATATAGAGCTATGCAAGACAGTACGAAAAAGTATCACTGAAGACGTAAGAAAATTCAACTGTGAACTAGTGAGGAAAGCAATTGAAAACAACCAAAGCCTAAAGATAGCAGAGGGACATCTCAGTAAGGGAAGAAAACAGATTATGGCACTGAGAAAAGAAGATGGTTCTGTAACAAGAAATAGAGGCAGAATTTTGACAAGAGTGAAAGATTTCTACTCCAAATTATATGAAAGGGATGATACATGCACTCCAGACATCATGAAAGATACCAGTACCAGAGTTCCTCCAGTCCTTCCAGCAGAAGTTACACATGCAATCAAGAACATGAAGCGGGGAAAAGCTCCAGGAGAAGATGGAATTACTGTAGACATCATAGAAGAAGCAAGTGGAGAAATCGAAACAGTACTCGCCCAAATTTTCACTCGATGCCTAAATGAAGGAAAGATTCCTGAGGATTGGAACACCGCTACAATGATCCTGCTACATAAGAAAGGTGACATTGAGGATCTCGGAAACTACAGACCTATCAGCCTCCTATCAGTAGTTTATAAAATCTTCACTAAAGTTCTTTCACACCGCTTGAAGATAACACTGGACATGGCTCAACCGAGAGAACAAGCTGGATTCAGGAGTGGCTACAGCACAATAGATCATATCCATGTGCTGAGAGAACTAATTGAAAGAGCGAGGGAATATGAACTTCCATTGTGCATGGCTTTTATCGATTATGAAAAAGCCTTTGATTCGGTGAAACCATCAGCAGTTACAATGTCTCTGAAAACCTGCGGTATTGAAGATGCATACATTAATATTATTAATAACATCTATGAAAATGCAAGTGCAAAGATTAGGCTGTTTGAAAATACAACACGCATAAAAATTGGAAAGGGAGTGAGACAAGGTGACACCATATCTCCGAAGCTCTTTAATGCGACATTGGAGGGTGTTTTTCAGTCGCTGAGCTGGGAAAACAAGGGGATAAAGATTAATGGAGATTATCTAACCCACCTTCGTTTTGCTGATGACGTAGTCATTTTTGCAACTAGCCCATCAGAGCTGCAGAGTATGATCCAGGAACTTGCTGACAAGAGTAAAGAAGTGGGATTAAAAATGAACTTTCAGAAGACAAAAGTGATGTTCAATGCTTTTACAAGAAATGAAGATTTATCGATTGATGGAGAAAAGCTGGAGATAACAGACACGTACGTTTATCTTGGACAGCAGATATCAAGTGAGGGTCACATTGATGAAGAAATTAATCGGCGTACAAAACTTGCCTGGAGAGCTTTTGGAAGAAACAGCATAATTTTCAAGAGCAATATGCCATTATGTCTTAAAAGAAAAGTGTTTGATCAATGCATCCTTCCAGTGCTTACGTATGGTGCAGAGACGTGGACCTTAACTAAAAGAGACATACAAAGGCTGCAGACAACTCAATGACGCATGGAGAGGTGCATACTTGGTGTAACCAGGAGAGATAAGAAGAGGAACTCGTGGATCCGAAAAATGACAAGAGTGGAAGACATCATGATCAGAGTTAAATCCCTGAAATGGCAATGGGCTGGACATACTGCCAGAAGGACAGATCATAGATGGACAGCCGAAATTTTAGATTGGATTCCAAGGGACAGGAAAAGACCCAGAAGAAGACCACATGGGAGATGGGTGGATGAAATTCGAAAGTATGCAGGGGTGACATGGAGGAGACTGGCACAAGACAGACCGTTGTGGAGGAAACTTGGGGAGACCTTCGTCCAGCAGTGGATTGATAATGGTTGATGATGATGATGATGATGACTGTAGAGTAGCTACTTTCTTAAAAAAATCCAGTTCGGCTTTACTGTAAAAAATTTGTGACTATTCTTATTTTTTAAAGTAAGGTCTTAATTTTTATAAAACTATGCATGTTTGTTATTTAACTATATCAATTAAAAGGGAAATCATTAAAAGTCAGATTATTTTATTTATAAAAACTTGTAAAGTATAGCATTTAATTGTAAAAGCGATTTTCGTAAAAGGCGCAATGTACAGATATAACTTTGTGTAATGTGCTTTCTTTGCACTCTTGTCTCTTTTGGAAATCCTCTTTTGTGTACGGCGAGCCGAAGGGGGAGGGGGAGCATCTGTCTTTCGTCAAAGTGGTGCTTTGCAGCTGCAGCTGGAACGTTTGCTAGCGACCGCACCCCAAATAACAAGGGATATATTTCATTTAAATTTATCGGTTGGCCACCGGTCAGGGTGTGTCTTCCCCGTGAGTAGTACACTGCTGGACAATTGCTAAGGACGGATCATAAACGGCTATATAGCGCATAAAAAAGTAAGTGTGGTTGGATGCCAAGTGAAATAAAATAATGTCAGAATGCCAGGACATTACAAGAAAGACAATTTATTGTGCTCTGAAATTCAGAAGGCTTTGGAACGTGTTCAAGGGACAAACAGGCCATTTTGTGCAGAATACGTAAACGTGAAAAAAATGCAATTACCGTCCGCAGGCGTTCCGTCGTAAGATGTCAATACGGGATATGGCCACCATGGAGGGCGATGCAAGATTCCACACGTCGTGTCATGCTTTGCACAACATTATCAAGCAGCTGTTGGGGTAATTTATCCCATTCCTCTGTCAGTGCACGGGTGAGGGTGTCCTTGTTTATTGGAGGGCATTGACGACCAGCAAGACTCCTCCCCAAAGCATCCCACACATTTTCAATGGGATTCAGATGTAGAGAACTGCTGGCCCTACGAGGCGTTGAATATCCTCGCTCTCAAGACACTCCTGGACAGCGACTGTTCGATGACATGTTGCGTTGTCGTCCATGAAAATGAATCTATCACTGACAGCACCACGGAACATGCGAACATAAGGTAGCAGAACATCATTAATGTATCGTTGGCCAGTCATAGTCCCAGTTGGAAGCACATAGAGGGATGTACGGCCATTGATCATGATGCCAGCCCATACCATGACACTACATGTCGGATATCGGTCCCTTTCCTGTATGTTTGCTGGACAATATGCAGTACCACTATCACGCCAGATCAGTTGTCGTCGACAATCAGACAATAGACTGTATCTACTCTCATCTGAGAAGAGGACAGCAGACCAGTTGTTATCAGTCCAATTGCGATGTTGATGGCCCCATTGCAAACGGGCGGTACGGGGACGACTGGACAATGGGATGCACACAACAGGACAGCGGGCGTATAGTCCTCCTTCATGCAAACGTCTGGCGACAGTTTTTCGGGAGATCCGCTTGCCAGTAGCAGCCATAAACTGATTTGCTACCTCACTAGCTGTGCTGCGCCGGTGTCTTTTTGTTGATAGCACTATGTACCGATCTTCTGCAGGTGTCATACTGCGAACACGACCTCCCACGTGACGTTTGCTACACTCTCCATTTGTTTGAAATGATTTCCAAAGCCTTGAAACAACACTGTGGCTGACGTCGAACTCCCTGGCAACATCTGTTATTTTTCGCCCTTCTTCAAACTTGCCAATAATACGGCCACACGTAAAATCATCTAGGTGATGTCGGGAAGACATACTGAAAATTGCAAGTTCGTCGATTGATTCTTTCCCTTTGAACTTTGCGTTTGAACAACAACGGCAATACGCGTCAAATCCTTTATATCTCTTATCAGCGCTATGACGTCACGAACAAGTTCGGCAATCCAAAATTTGCATACGCACAACACGTCTAACTGTATCCCGCACTTATTGTAATTTCCACATTTTCCTGCCTTCCATTTTATGGTTGCTATCGTTGCTATTGTCATCCGTCCTTAGCAATTGTCCGGCAGTGTATAATCTCAAGTTACAGGCATACTTCTTTTCTTCCCAGTGTAAAGAAAAAAATACGCACTCATAGCTTCCTGGGAGTTTTCCAAAGGACAACTAAAACAGTTAATTTCTACATGACGGGTGTAGGAGAACTGGCCACAAAAATTTTAAGGGGCCTCATAAAAATAACGTTTTCGACCGCTTCGTGCCCACGAACCCTAGAGGTTGGTAATCAGAGTCATATAAAGTTTCCGTAATTTCGTCTTTTCTTAATTGCGATAATTAATGTAATTCTTTATAAGAAATGTTTATGATCTACATCTCAGCAAAAGATTTAAGGGTTTTCAAACTACAAGTCTGCAAAATATCTGAGCGCATGTGCTGACTCAGGAAACCTGTCCGGGGGGGGGGGATATCAAAACTCTAAGATTTGAAAAATGTATCGTCCCATCGGGAGATTTTCAGCATTTACAAGCTACAGTTGGACAGATTATTTGAGGGTACGTGCCTACTCAGCAAACCTGGGGGTGGGGTGGGGGGTTATATGATAATTGTGAATTATATAGAATTTCTTGTCCGATCGGGCGATTTTCAGCATTTACAAACTACAACTGGAGACATTATCTCCGGGCATGAACCTACTGAGCAAACCTGTCGGGGGGTAGGGGGGGGGTAATACCAAAAGTGTAGAATATGAAGAATTTCTCTTCCGACCCGGAGATTTTCATCATTCACATGCCTTCAGATAATGTGTCGAGTTGTAGCTGCTAATTGCCGAGAATCTCCCGATCGGACGAGAAATTGTTCATATCTTACACTTTTGGTATTACCCCCCCCCTCCCTCTTCGCCGACAGGTTTCAGAGAGTGACATGCGCTAAGAAAATTTGTCGAGTTGCAGTTTCTAAATACTGAAGATCTCCAGATCGGAAGAGATATTCTTGATATTTTACGATTTTGGTATTACCCCCCCCCCGACTATTTTCCTGAGGCAGCAGATACCCTCAGATAATTCGACGTGTTGTAGCTTGTAAACACTGGAAATCTCCCGATCGGACCAGAAATTCTTTATATTACATATTTTAGATTTTAAGCACCCCCCCTCCTCCCCAGACAAATTCCCTGGGTTTGCACATACTCGCAGAGAATTTTTATTTGTAGTTTCTAGAAAAATATCGTATAGCAGTTGGCTTGAAGACAACGGTGAATCATTAGTATGTTTTAAAATAAATGTTGCATAAGACTACCACGGCTTTCAGGCCAACACCATACAACCTCTACAGTCAATCAGTGCAATCCGAACTTTCCTCTCATATTTGTAAGGTTTGCAGAAAATATTTTACACATCAAATTATTAATATTGCGGTATTACTTAGGCAGAAAATAATATTAGTACTAACGTTTAGGCCCTTCTAAAAGTTTTCATTCCGTCATTCCCATATTCGCGTTATTTAGGTGAGGTGGCCAAGAAACCGCAATTTTTATATGACCCCTAACGATTTTTGGCCAGCAGTCTGTGACTAGTTGTCCGAACACCGTTTATAACAGACATAAAAACTTATCAGTCGATCACATATTTTTCCTGTGAGCATTTTGTCTGTGGGCGATTTTTCCGTGGGCGTTTTTTCCTACTTTCGAAAAATGGGCGTTTTTTCCGTGGGCGTTTTTTCCGTGGGCGTTTTTTCCGTGGGCGATTTTTCCGTGGGCGTTTTTTCCGTGGGCATTCTTTCATACAATCGTTGATGCCAGTGTCAATACAAGAGAAAATAATTTGTAGGCTTCTGGCAACACATCTTTCAGCTCGTTTTCTTTCATTGTTTTCAAGGTTTTCTGAACACTGAGTTCCCTGAAGTTGTGATCATTATATAAAAAATCTAATTTGTTTTTTAGTCGTTGTGTGTCTGTAAAAATGTTTGGATAATTTTTTTTGAGAGTGTTAAGGGCACTGGATGGAAATGACTCTGAATAACTATGGTATTTTGAGCTGTCAACTAGCTGCAGAAACTCGAGCTTTCCCATATCTTCAAATCTGGTATTTATTTGGACTATTATGCTGTCAACGATTTCGTAAAACCAAATTTTGTAATAGTTTTCCACTTCTTCTTCAGTCAAATGTTTCTTTTGGCGACATTTAGGACCTCCACTCAAACTAATTGCTTCACTGAAATGTTTCAAGTAAGTGGTTACATTCCTTTTCTTATTTATTCGTTCGCAACATTGTTTAATTTGTCTTTGGCAATAACTGATATCTAAAGTCTTTTTTTGTAAAACATCAAACAGTACATCCGTAATTCCAAAAATGTCATCAAAAATCAGTGATAAAAAGCAAATTCAAAATTAGTGAAATTTTTCAAATATCCTATGGCTCCGTTGATTGATTCTGCCGTTGATTCCGGGTCATTCATTATGTTTTCAAACACATTCTTTAGTTTGCCCCATTCGCTTACAATTAAACGCAAAATTTGCGAACGTGATGCCCAACGTGTTTCCGCTATTTGAGGAATCCGTTTCCCAACAACTGAATCTGCTACGTGGGTTCTCTTGGCAGATTTATGAAAACACGAGGGCATGCTGGATACAGTTGCGAAATATATGCGACATTTTACAATACTTTTGTACCCCTGTTGTAGGACAAGGTTAAGGCGGTAGGCGAAACAGTGGGTAAACAAAGCTTGCTGGGCTTCTAGCTTGACTCTTTTCTGCAGACCGCTCAACTCTCCAGCCATAACGCTTGCACCATCATAACACTGGCCTACTAACTTTGATTTAAAATCAAACTCCTCCAAAACCTATGCTAGCAGATCATACAGTGCCACAGCAGTCCTGTC
Source organism: Macrothele yani (assembly GCA_039090855.1). Taxonomy (NCBI): domain Eukaryota; kingdom Metazoa; phylum Arthropoda; class Arachnida; order Araneae; family Macrothelidae; genus Macrothele; species Macrothele yani. The sequence continues at coordinate 58,095,016 of CM076997.1, read as the reverse complement.
AGTGCTGATATCATAAAAACCAAGGAAGCGCTCAACTACTTCACAATTTGAGTCCAATATGTATCTGACAATTATTGAACACTGTGATTTTTGAGTAATATCAGTTGTATCGTCAACTTGCACTGAAAAAAATTTTTGACTCATTAATTTCGCTTTTAACACATTCGTTTATATATTCATGAATACACTCCAGTAAATCATTCTGTATCGTTTTAGATTGTCCAGAAAATAAGCTTCGTATTTCTTCAAAATGTGCTTTTAATTCTGGGGTGCTCCTACGAAGTAACAAATGGAACATCTCCTTGAAATTACCTTTATTTAATGAGGAAATAGATTCATCATGTCCTCGAAAAGGCAGCTCTTGCTTGCTTAGAACGACAACTAAATCGATTATATGTTCCATAAAAAGCCTATTTAGTCTGACCTTTTCATTAAACTTAGCTTTATGAAGAGCACCATTTTCTTTGAGCATATCAGAAATAGTGTTTATATTTTTTTCCATTCGTTTCAGACCTACGTGATTAGTTATATGCTCTTTAGAGCTTTCGAGCAATTTTGCACTACGAGAAAAGTTTTTCAGATCAAAATAACCCGTTGTATTCCACACATTTTTCTTATTGCTCAAAAGTAAACATGGCCAGCAAAAGAGAGTTTGCTTGTAATAGCTACCAGAAAGCCAGGGGAAAATCTCCTACCATGATTTATTGAAAGACCTAAAAAACGATTTGCCGCACTTCTTATCTTTAGATATTGAACTTATTATAGGTGTCGGTCTTCCAGATATGAGAACATCCCTTTTATCATAATCTTTCCAGTGTTTAAAAGGAATTTCTTCCAGAACACAAATCACGTCGTTTGTTGGGCCATTCATATTTTCCAACCAAAATCAAAATATGCTGTTTAGTAACAATAACAAAATAAAAAAAGAAGAAAAACTCAACATTACTACGAACTAGCCAACACCCGCAGAAGAGAGGATTGAAAACACACTGTAAGTTAGACTCAAATACACTCTGACGAATAGTTAAAGCTACGTAGAAATCATCCTACTCCAAAGCATATAGAGGCGAACGGCGTCATCGCCTGTAAAACCCCTAATTAGCTATCAGCACTTTATTTTCTCGACCAGTTGGTCGTTTTTACTAAATTAGGCCTCGCCATCGGCGATGGCGACTGCTGATAAGAGCAGAATTCCCGCTCTCGTCACAGCTTCTCCTACTACGTCGATCCTTATCTCTGACGGAGCAAACCAATCAGCGTCCGTCCTTGATGATAGGGAATATCGTCCTCCTCCTGATGCCTATTGCTCTTCTTCTTCTACGCTTCAACTCTCTGACTCCACCACCCCTCCTGGTGGTGAGGCTATGACGTTCGTTCCTGATGCTACCGATGACGTAATGGATATCTCTGAGGGCGTTGCTTCTCTGCCCTCGGTAGCCTTGCCAAGCGTTGTGTCAGCTCCTTCATCCAGCGCTGCACCTCTGCCTTCCAATGGAGGATTGCCTTCCCGCTCTTATTCTAGCGTTACCTCAGGTGCGTCCCTACCGACGCAATCGACTCGCCTTCCCCTTGCAGATGCCCATGTCCAGATACATGGTGACTCACTTCAATTGGACGTTCCGCACTTCTCACCCGCTGCGCAGGAACTTCACTCCACCCGCGAGTTGGGAGTGTGCCTAGATGCTCTTCCGAATACACCGCTGAAAGTCTATTGTGATACGCTCCTTGCTTTTCTTCCAGCCGGAGCCATTACTCACCTCACCCGCCGGCCGCGGACGGTGATTGTTTATTTCACATCCAAAGAGCATGCAGACACGCTTCTAAACTTTGGTCTTGACCTGGGAGACCACCACCTGGAAGCTGAACCGATTTCCAGGCGCCCTATTCAGGTCTCCTTGCATCCGGTGCCCCCGAAATCTCGGATGCGATGATATGTACTGCACTTAGTAAGTGTGGTAAGATTGTTGGTCCTGTTATCACACATTCAGCTGCGCCCAAGGATCCTGCAAATAAGAATGTTCGTAGTTTTCGCAGGAGTGTTCGACTCATCTTTCCATCAGAGGAGCATCTCCGTAAGTTCCCACGGATCCTAAACGTCCGATGTGGGCAGCTCTCCTACAGAATTGACATGCTAACATCAGAACACTGTGCTAATTGCAAAGAACTTGGGCATCAGCGTGCTCGATGCCCCAACAACCAGTATCCAGCTCCCACGGCTTCTACAGTGCCTACCGCCTCTAAGCAGCTTCCTGCTACATCTCGCTCTCGACCTGCACCGTCTTCAAATGTGCCAACTGCCCCAGGGCCGAGTTACACAAAAGTACATCTACAGCCTCTCGTCCACGAGCGTCTTTTGATGCTGATCTCACCTCCCACCTTCATTTTCCAGTGCTCACCTCACCTATTACTCCTCATCCCGTGGCAACATCGGGAGACTTCTCCGCTGGTTTCCCACCAGTCTTCACTGTTGGTGTCTCCGAGTGTGACGGCGGTGCCGATAACTCCTCTGACTCTGCGTCAGCTTCCCGAGCATCGTCGCTCCCTGGAAAACGAATTTCTGGCACTCGTACAGGTACCCGACGTAAGAGGAAGAAGAAGAAATCTTCCTCTGCGGATGGGCAACCGTTCCGTACTACCAAATCTTCAGGAGATATCTCTCCCTCTCCTGCGCCAACAGAAATTGAAAGGGACACTGATGATGATGGGTCTCCGCCTTCGTTTGAGGTCTTTTCAAGTGTTCTCTCCAAATGTGGTGCTCCTTCAGAACCTCTCAATCTTGGAGATTACTATCAGTTTTGCACCCACACCACGAACCTGGAGTCGACGTATGACTACCTCCGAGAGCGCGAAGACATTCTTCCCGCGCTGCTCCTGCAAGCCGGATGCATTGCTAAGTACCTTCGTGGGTTTGTTCATGACCCCCTGCACCACTCATGGACCATTGGCTGCGTAAACCGATTACAACAACTCCTGAAAGTTGCTCCGCGACTCCTCCAACCAACGACTGACCAGTCCATTCAAGGTCACGACCCTTAATTGCAGAGGGTTCGCTAGCCCCTAGCGAATGCTCTTGTAATGGAAGACCTCTCGCCCCTCGGGGCCGATCTGTTACTACTACAAGAAACAAACTGCCATTCCTCCACTTTGTTTACTCGCTGGCGTGCTAGCGATTATGTGTTCCATCATGCTTTCCGCTACTCATCTCATGGTGGACTTGCTATCGGAATACATCAACATTTCCGATCCACCCTCACTGCACTCTCAGTGCAGAACTTATGCCGAGATTTACTCCAGCAAGTCTCCTTCACAGTTGGCGGAGCTCGATTTCACATCTTTAATGTGTATATTCCATGCACCTCTATTCATTTATCCATCTTGTTCACCAAACTCCGTAAAGCTCTCTCGAAAGTCTCACCTTCGGATCGTGTGCTCTTGGGTGGAGACTTCAATTGCACCCTTGACCCGGCTCTGGATCGCTCTCCTTCGTCACGAGAGCGTCGGACGGATCTCGTCGCACTACTCCATGACCTTGTTGCTGATTTCTCCTTCACCGATGCTTATAGGCGCCTTCATCCACAAGAGACCTCACACACGTGGCGCTCGCCTGGGAGTCAGCTTCCATCAACTGCACGCTTGGATCGGGTTTACGTTTCCACACCGCTTCTTGCGTCTATTACCGAGTTGCAACATCAACCTACTGCTTCCTCAGACCACTGCACGGTCACCCTCACAGTGTTTGTTGCGGCGTCACTCCCTCGGACTGTACGTCCGTGGACATTTGACTCCAATCTTCTCACTGATCCTGAATTTTGTGCCTCTGTCCGTTCTTTTCTCGCTGCTCGTCACGCAGGGTTGCATTCCGCGCCCTGTACCTTGACGTATTGGCTTCGTGTCAAGCATCAGCTCCTCTTACATATCAAGCAACTTTCCTTCACCATGAAGACTTCTAGTCAGATGCGCCTCGATCACGCCAGGCAGATGCTCACAATGATTGGGTTATCAGATCCGCTTTTTCCAGCATATCAGGCGGAGCTCCAGGCTTTGCTGAAACCTCTTGCGCAGCAAGCACTTTTACGTCTGCGCATTAAACATCTCAATCCGGAGGAATGCACCTATGATTTTCTAACATCAATGGAATCTGCACGTAAGTCTTCTACCTCCCTCTGGCGAAATCACATCCGATTCGGCAGCGATTTGCTCTCACGTTCGTCAGTTCTATACCACCAAGTTCAGTGAAACTCCTCCCCCTTCTCCCTCTGCTCTCCCCCATCTTCTCAATAACCTACCTCAAGTTCCGTCTCATCTTGCTCACACCCTGTCTCTTGCACCCACATCCACGGAGGTGTCCGACACCTTCTCTTCCCTTAACCCCCATGCCGCTCCGGGTCCGGACGGCCTCTCTTTCCTTTTTACCGTGCCTTCTTGCCTCTTTTGTTGCCTTTTCTCCTCTCCGCTTTTTCTGCTGCATTTAACTGCTCCCCCCTCCCGAGGAGTTTCACGGACGCACATGTGGTCCTATTTCCCAAGAAGGGTGACCCTCTTGACTTGGGAAATTGGCGCCCCATTTCTCTTCTCAATCAAGATTATAAACTCTATACTAAGCTTCTTTCCCGTCGACTAAACTCTATCCTCCCTCACATCCTTGCTGACTCTCAAACCTATACTGTTCCTGGCCGTTCTCTTTCCTCCAATGTTCAACTTCTTCGCGATCTCATTCATCTTGCCAAGACTCATTCTGAACCTCTTGCTCTCCTTTCCTTAGACCTCCGTTCCGCTTTCGATAATATCTCACACGCCTATTTAACACAAACCCTGCTACACTTTGGCTTTCCTCCACAATTTGTCTCCGTTCTTCTCTCCCTCTACCGGGACGCCGTTTTCCATGTTAAGACGGCATCTTTTCTCACAGCACATGTTCCCTTCAAGCGGGGAGTTCGTCAGGGCTGCCCGCTTTCTGGTCAACTGTTTGCGATTGCCGTCGAGCCTTTTCTACGCTCTCTGCAAACATCTCTTCTAGCACAACTTCCACCACCAGTTGCCAGCTCACGGCATCACTCAGTCATTTACTCTGCTTATGCAGATGACATCACCGTCTGCATTCGTAGTGACTCACAGTTCCAACTGCTTCGTCGTTTTGTTCTCCGCATATGCTTCATGTTCTGCAGCTGAACTGAATACGTCTAAGAGCACTGGATTGTGGTGCGGGTCGTGGTCCAATCGCTTGGATGCTCCATGGGGGGCCACATGGTCATCCACTACCCAACGCTTCCTGGGTGTGCACTTAGGTGCACCACAAGCTACATCCAGTGCAACTCGCTCGGAACTCCATCCTCGCCTCCTCCGCACAGCTGCATTCTGGTGTCGTGCGCAGTTCTGTACGTCCTACTACCAGCGTGCAAATCTCACCAGGACATACCTTCTGTCCATCTGCAAGCATTCTTGGATTGCATCTACGACCCCGCTTTTCTGTCTCCAGGAGGTTACACGCTGCCTTACTCGAGTAATGTGGGCGGGTCATCACTGGATTAACGTCCACAAGCTCTGTGCTCCTCCCTCCTATGGTGGTGCTGGCCTACCTGATGTCCCGCTGTGCTACAAAGCAAGCCGAGTGATCAACTTCATTCACCTTTTCACGGCTCCAGTGGCTTCTGCAGTTCAGGTACGTGACGTTCTTGCCTCCTTGCGTAACCCACATTTCTCCTTTCTTTCTTTAGTTCTCATGGATTGCTGTCCTTTCCCCCCTCCAAACTCCCACCTGCATATTCTGAAGCCCTCATTCACCTTCGCTCTCTCCCCCTCATTCGCTCCCCTCCCTCTTCAACTCTAGAGCTTCTTTCTGAACCCCTCTTCTTCAACTCCCTTGTTCATCCCCCCATCTCCCCTGTTTTTCATTCCCCTCTTGGCTCCGAGCAGGTGTAGTAACTGTACAAGATCTCACTAACTCGGATCTATCCTGGCGCCCTTTCTCTGGCCTCCCCCTGCTATTCTCTCATCCCCATCCGCCCATTTGGTCTATGACTCTCTGCTAACTGCACTTCTTTCGCTTTTCCTGATCTTGTCTCCCCCACCGGTCTCGTCTCTCTGTCTTTTCTGCCCCTCTTCCGCTGCCGTTTTTCCTCCGACTCACAAACTCGGTTCTTCCTCTCTCCTCTCTCTCCTCTAAATCTCTTTATCGTTTTCTAGTGCACCTTGCCACCCCTTCACCGCTTTCTATTCTGGAGGTTCCCCCTGCTTCTCTTCCTCTTGTCTGGGCCGCTGCCCGCTCACCCTTATCTGCCCCTCTTGAAATTAATACCCACTGGCTCTTTTTGCATAATCGCCTCCCTGTTCCGTATTTTCTCTTTCGCATGTCTCTTCTCTCCTCCCCTCTCTGCTCCTTCTGCGCACAGGAGGCAGACGTTTCTCACGTCTACCTTTACTGTCCCATCCTGATGCCTCTCCTCCACCAGGCTTTCCGGATTGCCAGTCGCTCTTGTTCTCAAGATCTTCCGTTCACTGCCTACAGACATCTTCTTCTGCGGGCTCATCCACCTACAACTCTTCCTTCAGTATGTGCCTATCTTTTCGTGCTGGTTAAACACGTTATTTACGTATACCTTCAACAACTCCGCAGCATTTCCTCGCCGGTCTCTTTACACCAGGCCAGCGCAGCACTTTTGTGCCATTTTCAAGATCGATTGCTTTCTCGACTCCGCCTGGAGTACCAGTCGGCTTCTTCCAGTCGTCGAGAAGCCACCTTCTATGCTACCTGGGCGCCGGCCGCTCCATGGTTTGCGATTGATTCTGGACTGCTACACCTATCAGTACCCTAGGACTTTCTACACCTCCTTTGCTGAGTTCCGTGGCACCCTGGTGGCCCTCCTCCACTCTACGACTCGTGCAATCCACGCTACCGTTGAATTGTGAATGCTAATGCCATCTCAGTGTATTTTCATGCTTACTCGTGTACATTACTTACTTTCACCCCGCCTGTATTATGTTGCTTTGGTGCCCTCGTTAAATAACTTGCACAATTGTGCACGCTGTGTTTTTATCTCATGTATGTAATGTTTTACCTTCACGGCGGTGTTTGTGCTGTTCTTTTTCTAATTGTGTACTATTGTTTCGCCTGTGTTATCCTGTAAATCATGCCCAGCCAATGTCATGTCACACGATGTGTTTCTCTTTGTCACTTCTGCAATTTTTATTCAATAAGCTTTGCTTGCAGCATTTGTTATTCATCCCCATTGTCATTGCAGTGTATATACCATCATGTTTTTAACAGTTTTGTATTATTTCCCAGTGAGACGCCCAATACTGTACGTCTCCCTCTTATGTTTTCTTATGATAAATTAGAATAAAGCGATTTTGAAACCTTTTTACCAAGGTCATCTGCTCATTATCCCGCGCCCATTGGATACACAATCCTTGGGTTCTCCAATAACAGCAGAGATGCGATTCTAGTTTAAGCGAAATGGAGGGTCGCCTCAGAAATTTCCTTTCTCTTACTGGAAGTCCGGCACCTCCTTAGGTAGACCGTGGGGGTGGGGGGTTCACTCTGTAGGGTTCTTCTCTGATCCCCAGTTCCCAAAACCGGCTTCTCATCGAGACGACTCAGCCGGTCGCCTCTAAGCGCTTAAAACACGCAGCTGCTTTGCAAAAAATAATGATTCATTCCTCTTCTTGAAAGCCTTTTTTTAAATTAATTCATGAATCACAATGTAAATTTCAGTGTTTCATTTATCCTGCAAAGTTCTTATATCTTTGTTACTGACCGAAGTTTGTTTTTTTTCACTTCTCATTCTGCGGAATTTCAGGTGAGGCGGCGCCTCACTTGCCTCATCTGACGGGCCGCCACTGGATATAAGTGAAATTTTTTTGTGCACACCACTTGCTCAAGTAGGGAGAAATATAGGAACACTATAATTTTCAACGCAGCGCAATTTCATTGCTTTAAAAGGGAATGTGCCCAAATGTCCGGGTGCCCAAAAGTCCGGTGCCCAAAAGTCCGGTGCCCAAATGTCCGAACCCCAGTAACCACAGTGCACGTATATGCATGTATGTGTGTGTGTAATTTACTGTTTCTAAGCAGCAACTCTTGCTGATTTTTTATTGTTTCTTTTTTTTTCACTGTAATATCTACCTTTTGAAGAATTAACTTGAAATTCCCATGAAGTTCTGAGAAAAATATTTACTATGTCCAGTGGCGTACGGCGTACCTGAAATATCTCCTCCACCGCAAAAATATCTTCAAGACCCTTTTGCGAAAATCTATTAGACTTCAATTATTGAAAATAAAATTTTAAGTTTCATATTACTAAGTATTATTTATTAGGAAAAAATTTAATGCTCTATTATTTCAATTATTAAATTTTTTTAATTTCATATTATTAATAGGTTTTATGGGCTAAAGCCCCTTTGATAGAAAAAATAATGCAAATTCTTTTGGATCCTATACAGGTATTTTTCGTAAAATAAAAATTGTTGCACTTTCTTTCGTGGAAGCCAAACGTTCACCGTGTAGTTAAAAATTGTTGCCCTAGATTTATACAAATACAAAGTATTACAAAGCACTTTCGCAAAAGTTAATCATATACTGCAAATTTTATTGTTTTAGAGAACTAAGTCCATCCTCTTTGAAATGCATCACGATCGCACACGCATAAACATTCTGTCGTGTGATATGATAGCGTCTGATGACCTTCAATTTATGCAAAAATACACAACATAAATAAGTACAAAAACAATTAAAAAACAATTACCCCCACCCCCCGCCCTTTGATCTGTTGTGGCCAGTTGCCCTAAACTCGTATGAACTGGCATGAAAATTCAGACAAGCACAAGAGTTACTTCTCCTCGTTAGGCACCTTGGAAAACTGCCACACATAATTTCGGAAATTTCGAAAACTGCCCCACTGGAAAAATTGTCACACATTCAAAGTGTTCTTCGGAGGAACGGCAATTTGTGCCCGGCCCATTAATGAAAAACGTGTGGCAATTTTCCAAGTTGCTGAAAGATGTGTGGCAGGGTTGCCTGTAAATTGCCACACCGGAACACTGCCACACATCAGTGTTCCTGTGTGGCAGTTTACAGTGAACCGTTTTTTCTGGGGGTATTTCCTCCGGGGGTATTTTTGCCGCTTTTCAATTTTCAGGGGTATTTTCTCCGAGGGTATTTTTACCTACATTTGCGGGGGCTATCAGTACGATCCTGATTATGTCCATTTTATCAGGAGACTTTAGCTGTAATATTCTTTAACTAATTATCACTGGAATCCTTAAATGGAATCATTTGTCGAATTGGTTTCACCAGACACTTTGTTACGTGTGGTTCCTTTGTTTCAGATAATCCGTACTTGCACAAACAGCTGCCGTTTGACAAAGCTTTGATCCGTCCCGACAGAGTCACTTTTGAAAATTCAGGGAAGCATCTTTAAATTTAGATTTCGGTTTATGTGAACAAAATTGTATCAAGCTGAAATTCAATATCTTTCCTCAAACGACTTTTGGAGTTTTTCATCTGACTGATACACTGACTGCTATTTTTCCTAGGTTGCTGAAATATTTTTATGACGATTTGGAAGAAGGGAGATCTTATAATTTAAAATCAACGCATGAAATAATGAAAGTTTTATTAGGAATGTTGATACATAGCTGTGAATTTGTGTTACAAGTTCGCCTTTCTTTTGTAGTGTTATTTTTACTTCATTCATTGTTTTAAGCGCTGGCTTATGACCATTTGTCCGAGAAAGGTCCGGGTTCGAACCCCGGGGAGGCATGGATGTTGTGTTAGTCTTATGGGACGGGCGACTTTTTATAGCCCATTGAGTTGCTCACGGTGGTCGTTAAACCTTATTAAAAAAAATCATTCGTTAATAAAGCTAGGTAGCTAAATTCCAAGGCTAGGTCATTCCTAAGAAGGCTATGTCATACATCAAATTTGTATTACTGATTTACCAAGTTTCCTTTGTTAAAGAGGAACAATTTCGTTGCTTTCAATGGTATTAAGAAATCACTGCTTGTTCTAAGCTAGCTACTTCCGAAAAGTTTTCGACGTCAGCTAATTTTTCTTTTGATTTCATCCAGAAACTCCTTGTACTGCTTGCTGTTTAACATACCTGATCTTATGAAAGTCACTGCATTAACACTATTCATAATTGTTTTAAATGTCGTGCCCAATTTGATATTAAAAAATTATGTCTAAAGTTCAAAATATGATCTTATAGAAGAAATGCCGTAACATTTCTTTTTTTTTTTTTACTTTTTATTGGAGGAGGGGGGGGGTTAACAGCCACCATGAGCACCTCGGAGGATTATAAGCAGTAGCCCGTCCCTAATTTAGGGCCACAGGTTGCACAGAAGAGACAGAGCCAGCGCCCTCTGGCAAACTCGCCACCTATATCCTCATCCAAAGACTCGTACCTGAGCCAATCTCCGACGAATGGTCCGAATCCGGCGCCTCAGACTACTCGGCCACCCGTGCGGCCCATGTTTATAGCCAAGTACTGACGGCACACCGTTAGTATAGTTGTAGTTATTCCTACAAATTTGGATGAGTCCAAATTATCGATTTTTTTTTTTTTTTTTTTTATTGATTGTTTCACGACCACCGTGAGCAAGTCAGTGGGCTATAAGAAGTGTCCCATCCAATTTAGTGCCACTATTTTCAGGGAAGAGATATAGGCAGTGCTGAAACACAAACACAACATCCATGACTCACTGGGACTTGAACCCCGGACTCTTCTCAGACGAATGGTCATAAATAAGCCAGCGCTCAGCCCACTGCGCCACTGGGGCCGCATAAATCGAAATTATTTTTAAGACTAGGTAATGTTTCTCTGAACTGTTTCCGACTCATTTGTTTGGCCTTTCATTCGTTGCAGATCTGTATGTTCTTCGTACATCTCAGACTCAGAGGTACGCAATCCATGCGTATTGACTTCCCATATGCCAGTGATAATAAATAAACCTTCTTAAAATATCGGAAATTCCGTTTTGCTAGAATTTTAAGCATTATGCACGTGCCCTTGTATTTTTAAACGATTCAAACTCTCATATAATAAATAGGCTTGAGTTTCTTTGACGCAGTTCGTACAACAGAGCTCTTTTGATGCAACAGCTCTAAGCATTTTTCTGTTTCACAAACGAAATTGCGAAAAGGGGTGAACAATTAAATTTTCTTTTTCCAAGCTTGCTGTTACGGCTTTTTATGTAGCACATTTTTTGCTACTATTGCAACGACGGAGCTACACTGATAACCTTTTGACATCTCAGTTCTGTAATGTTTTTCTTTTAAAGTCCAAACTGTTAACTTCGAAATACCAGTGTAGCAAAAGGTTCGTACCTTTTTTTTTTTTTTTTTGGAACTTACATTTTGATGGCGTGTCGTATTCTTTTGTATTCAAGGAAACAGTGTTGTACCCATTGTTCTTGAAGCACACGTTTTTCACGTTTTGAATTTCGTTTCCTTCATTTTGTCAGCGGTAAATGTTACAGGGATAATAAATTGAGAAAAACATGAAATAATGATAGGCACTTAACCCCTGGAAGCTGATTGCTTTCTCAAGAGCACAATGTAACCAAGTTTTTCACTGCTGCCAGTGCAGACAGACGAATTACTCGGGAATGTAGCAGGAAATTCCTGACTGACAACTACTGTCTGCACCAGCTTACAAATGTAAACTAATTTTTTGCGATTTTTTTTAGATTGGAAGGTAAATCACAACACCAATCAGAACAACTCATGGCTTTCATCTGCTACCGCCTATATTATGTCATCTGGTTGCCAATATACACGTCGATTACTCAAGTTCTTAACGGAAGGAACGCGAAGAGAATTCAGCAGATTTTATTTCATCGCTTCTTAAAAAGTTTTTATGTTTCATTGAATTTAAAATGTGTTGTTAAAATTGCATCTAAGCGCCGGCTTCTGACCGTTCGTCCGAGATGGACCAGGATTCGGTGGCGCAGTGGTCAAAGCGAAGGCCGTTGATCATTCGTCCGAACGGGGTCCGGGTTCGAATCCCGGTGAGGCATGGATGTTGTGTTTGTTTTACGGCAATGGCTCTCTCCCTTCCCTGGAACCACTGACCCTAAATTAGGGACGGGCGACTGCTTATAGCCCATTGAGTTGCTCACGGTGGTCCTTAAACCTCCAATCCAATCCAATTCGAATCACGGATGGCCGCCCCGGTGGCGCAGTGGTCTAAGCGCTGGCCTCTGATCATTCGGCCGAAAGGGGTCCGGGTTCGAATCCCGGTGAGGCATGGATGTTGTGTTTGTCTTACGGCACTGGCTCTCTCCCTTCCCTGGAACCAGTGACCCTAAATTAGGGACGGGCGACTGCTTATAGCCCATTGAGTTGCTCACGGTGGTCGTTAAACCTCCAATCAAAAAAAAAAAAAAAAAAAAAAATCACGGATGACGCATGAGTGGTATGTTTGTCTTACGGCGCCGGCTCTTTGCCTTCCTTGGAACCAGTAGCCATAAATTAGGGACAGGCAACTGGCTCATTAAGTTACTCGCGCTAATCATCACCCCTCCCCCCTCCACAAACACACACACAAAATACAGGTGGGCTCAGTTCTGATTGAGCCGGCAGTTTAACGGTAGGACTACGACTTGCAGCTCGGAGAGTTGAAATGAGCAAGTCTAGTATGGTTTCAAAGCGTTTATTTAATTTGTTGTAGCCAACACAGGTCTATTATATGAAAAGTGTCTCACATAATTTTTAGCACGTCTTTTGTAAAACAAGTTAGTAAAATCATGCAATGCATTGATTATGATACGCTTTCCAACATACCAGAAATCATTACTCAAGTTATGAGGATAATGGCTGTGGAATAAATCTCGGTCTTGTGCCCTGAACTTTGATCCCATTTCGACGATATTCTACAGAACCGGTTCAGTATACCTCCGAAATAACATGATCAAGTTTTGTCGGAATGGAAGCATTTTTACGTAAGTTATGGCGTATAATGGCGATGGAAGTGATTCCGCTCCTACGTCCTGACCTTTAACCCCATTTCGCCCATTTTCAATAGGGTTTGTCCCCAGGTGGTCCCCTACCATATAATAAAATTTAATCGAAATCGAACCTTTTTTACGTTAGTTATGACGCATAAGAGCAGTGGAATGGATCCCGCTCCTATGTGCTAACCTTTGACCCCATTTCATTCACGTTCAATAGGGTTTTTTCCCAGTGATCCCCTTCCACATACTAAAAGTTCATCGAAATCGAACGATTTTCACGCGAGTGGGAATCGCGACCATCTGCTCGCAAGAGTGTGACGTCATAAAACTTTAATAGGATCCACGCACAACGCGTGACGTAATAAGACAGATGGCGTGACCGCGCGCCAAAATATCAAGCGCGAGATTGTGTCATCATAAGATCGTCCCCAGGTGGTCCCCTACCACATAATAAAATTTCATCGAAATCGAACCATTTTTACGCACGTTATGACGCATAAAGGCAATGGAATGCATTGCGCTCCTATGTCCTGACCTTTGACCCCACTTCACCCATTTTCTATACGGCTCATTCCCAGGTGGTCCCCTTCAATATACTAAAATTTCATCGACATCGAACTATATTTACGCAAGTTATGGCGCATAAGGGCAATGGAATGGATCTCGCTCCTATGCCGTGACATTTGACCCCATGTCGTCCATTTTCAATAGGGTTCGTTCCCAGGTGGTCCCCTACCACATATTAAAATTTCATCGAAATCGAACCATTTTTACGAGAGTTATCGTGCCGACAGACATACAGACAGACGGACGGACAAAGCTGGAGCAAATACGCTTCTTCAACCTACGGTTGGAAAGCGTAAAAAAGATCGTGCTTATGTTTTCGGTTTGTCCGTCCGTCTGTACCCACGATATCTCTGCAACTATTATTCCGATTTGAAAAATTCTTTTTGCATTGGGAAACCTGAAATATGCGAATGATGATCCTTCATTTCGTTTTTTCTTACGATGTATAATTTCGCCGCTAGAGGGCGTAAATGCAGATGATGTTGAATTCAAAAATACGTTTTATTCCACATATTTGCTTCTAAACATCCGATTGAAAAAAATATTTTATCTTTCGATTCCTTTATGTCGAAGAATATTTTAAACATAGTTACTTTTTCAAATTACGCATAGATTTTCCGCTAGGGGGCGTAAAAGTAAATTACACTTTTCCCGATAACTCTTCTAAAACTCCGATTTGAAAAATTTTTTCCTCAGCGGATACGTCGCCTGATGGATAATCATTTGCATATAATTTCTAATTTTTGGTAAAGAATACTTTGGCCACCAGGGGGCGTAAGTGTTAATTTTTGCTTCTGATGTGTTTGCCATAAAATCTGAGCTTCTAAAATATCGATTGAAAAACTTCTTTCGTGATCTGATGCCACTAATAAACCTTTTCGGAATATTTTCTTCCTAAAATATTCCACAGTTTCTCAACCAGGGGCGTAGATGTATATCGTATTTCTGTCAATATCTCTACTTCTAAGAGTCCGATTTGAAAAATTCCTTCTTTGTTGGATAATGTTTTCCGTGTGACATGTTTTTCATATAATTTCAAAATTTTCAAGCAATTCATAGACTTCCCGCTAGAGGGCGTAGCGGTAAATTGCGTTTCCCCCTATTTCCCTGCTTCTAAATCTCCGATTTGAAAAATTCTTTCTGCACCGGATACAGCTCCTGATGGGAAATCGTTTGCACATAATTTCAATTTTTTGTGAAAAATGGTTTGGCCACCAGGGGGATATAAATCTTAATTTCCGCTTCTGATGTATTTGCAGCAAAATATGAGCTTCTAAAATCTCGATTGAAAAAAAAGTCGTTTGTTGACCGATACTACTCATGTCGACAAACCTTTTAGAAACATTTTCTTCTTGAAATAATGCATGGTTTCTAAACCAGGGTGTAGATGTATATCTTATTTTTGTCAATATCTCTACTAGTAAGAGTCCGATTTGAAAAATTCCTTCTTTGTTGGATAGTGTTTCCGATCCGAAATGTTTTACCTCTATAAATTAAAAATTTTCAAGTAAATCATAGACTTTCCGCTAAGGGGCACAAAGGTAAACTGCGTTTTCTGCGTAATTTCTGCTCCTAAAACTTCGATTTCACGGTTACCGAGATAGACTGAGTCAAACTCAGTGGCACACCCAGAAATATTGCATCATCTCCCCCGCTCACAGGGAGCGACGGGAGCGTTGCGCGCAGGATGTATTGCGCAGTACGCGAATTGGTGTTAATGCTGTTTACGAATATACTAACACGATTAGTGTGCGGCACGTATTTTTAACGCTATAATGATTTCAATTGGGACCTATTTTTGTCACTGGCGGTCGGCCGTAAGTCGCCTCATACTATCCGCGGAGTTAGACCTAGTCCTCCATCAAAAAAAAAACCCTACGGTTTTGTAAACAATGCAAAAGTTTCCGGCGGAAAAGCTGTGAGTTTAAGCAGATGTCGTGAGTGGTTTGTCAAATTTCGAAGTGGTAAGTGTGGAGGAAAAGCAACTTAGTTTACGACCGAAGGAGATGGAGGGCACAGATGTGTAACCTCTTCTGGAAGAAGATGCCGCCCAGTCGAGCAAAGAACTTGCAATACAGTCAGGCGTGAATCAGTCAACGATGGTTTGACGGTTGCATGCCACGGGTAACATTCAAAAAGTGGAAAAGTGGGTCCTACAGGAGTACACGCCGGAAAAAAGAATAGACCTAATATTTAGGTTTATTAAAACGAAATCATTTTAAATGTAAACTGCATTTTCTTCTCCATGGTAGTTATTTGAATTTATATTGAAAGGAGCCATGGGTTGTGTAAACAACAGCACAGGAGATTCATTCCTTTTTTTGTACAGGCGAAATGCTACAGTTTCCAAAATTAAATTTGCTTTTGTATTTTATATATCAGGAAGACCTCAAAATATAATGCTGTAGTAGCTTTAATCCACCTGCGTGACGCTGTTGGCTTAAAGCGCGTGCCCTGTGTATTATGTAGTATAGGCCGCATGTCGAGGGCTCAACTCTAGTCGCCGACAGGAGCGGATTTCCGGCTAGGCGCACTAGGCGCGCGCCTAGGGCCTCACTGTTTGAGGGGCCCCGAAAACATATAATTGGATTTTCAGTTTTGTTTTGGTTTTCACGGACCGAAGCAAACCAATCCTTAAAGCGACTATACTTTGATACTTACTTAAAGCGACTACTTTGATATTTACAAAGCGAGTAATTTATATTTTACTTTCTCATATTAATAACGCATTTTTTCTTGCTGTTGCTGATTTCGGAATTTGAGTTCTTATCGTTATACTTATTTTGAAAGGAACGGTTTAAATAATGACTCCCTTTAAGTGGTGGGTAAATGAGATATTCACGCTTCCCACACTTTTCATTGTTTAAGGCAAATTCTTAACTGGCCTGCTGTGTTTTTAATTTCTTTCATGCTGCTTCCAGCCAAAGGAACACACCTGTGTTGGAACCATCCAACCTTCACCCCCCAGTTGCGACTAAGAGTGCTTCTAAAAACTTTCCTGATGATCGGGGGGGGGTGCTGTTAATTGTTTTTTTCCTTCGTGGTAGGCTAATCAATGAAGAAATAAATATTCTTCATATGATAATTCTTCTTAGGACAATCAAGTTCTTTATCGGCCCTAATCCCTCTCTAAACCATATTAAACCAAACGAGTTATTAATATTTAGGCAGAAAAAGTAAAGAAATTTGAGAATATCGCACTATCTATCTTATTTAATAGTGTTAAAGGTATTTTATATTGTATTGCAACAACATTTTCTCATTACTTTCTGCTCCCCTGGTTTAATATTGATAATTATCAAGTATTCTCTCCTTTTCTATTCCTTAAAACTAGCTTTTGAAAAAGCAATAAAAAGTTTCAATGATACTCTTACTCGAAAGCCTGCAATTCATACTTTTCCATTTTCAAACCGGATCTTTTGCATTTAATTCGTATGCTTCTGTTTCTGATAACGGCAGTGCAGGTATAAATGGGACACGGGTATTTAAAGTGCCAAACTTAATATCCTTTGATTTCGTATTAGTTGCAAAAATATTTTTTGAAGTATCTCTAAAATCAAAAATTTCGATGTGCACTGACAGACAAAATTATTGCACTAGCACTGTTTCTTACAGAACGTTCTAATAATAGGAAGATATAATGGCATTTTAAAAAGTGTAAAAACCTTTTTCTTGACCCCCACCCCCTTTTTTATTAATCTGACGGATGAAAATTTCTGAAGGGATAAGAAGGGGGATGGGGCCCCAGAACCTTTTAGCGCCTAGGGCCCCAAAAGATCTAAAGTCACCTCTGGTCACCGACCATCCTGGTTGTGGTTTTCCAGGGTTTCCTCCAATGCAACGTGAATACGTAGTTGGATCCCTAAAATCCTGGTTGGGGCATTGAGCGATTCCTGACAGTTGCCCCTTGTACCATCTTAGGCATAGCCGGATCAGTGTGAATGGCAACGATACTGCAATGAGGAAAGCAACGAAAAACCGTCTTGTTGTAATACCTATTCCCTAGGAAAATTCATCATCATATGAGGCTGTGCTCAGTTCATGATGATGCTGGCCAAAGTTCGTGAAGGACACAATATCTGAAGAAGTAGCTTTGCGTGGCAATGTTTTTTTAAACTGCTGCTAGGAAATATTTGTCACTAAGAGAAATAATACAAAAGTAGATTTGCATTGTCAGCATCTTAATGTCAGCTAAAAACGGAAAGTTTACGACACCATTAAGAGCACATCAGCAACAGTAATGAACTTAGTGCTAGGAGCGATTCTTAAAGCAATAGAGCATTATTCAATAAGGAGCTGAGCCATTATCGCACCAACAATCAGCGAGCCTCCCCGTTGGCGCAGTGGTCTAAGCGATGGCTTCTGATCATTCGTCTGGAAGGGTCCAGGTTCGAATCCCGGTGAGGCATGGATGTTGTGTTTGTCTTACGGCACTGGCTCTCTCTCTCTCTGTTCCCTAGAACTAGTGGCCCTAAATTAGGGACGAGCGACTGCTTATAGCCCTTTGAGTTGCTCACGGTGGTCGTTAAACCTCCAATCAAAAAAAACAGTCAGCTATCATTTAACTTTGCCTCTACCTGTGGCAGCTTAGAAAAGCGAAAGAGACCCAGACAATATACGTAATAATTTCACACCAGCTGCGGTAGCAAGGAGCTGGGATACAAGATCAGACATCAGATACGCTTCCTTCTCCTAACAGTCCATCGACGCAAGAAACTCTCCTGTAGTCAACACCACGACAATTAGACGATAAAAGATTAGAAGTAGGTGTGCTGGTGCAATGAATTAGGATTTGTTCTCTATTCTACTAATGGGTGAAGCCGTGTTTGGCATCAGCAGCATGAGGATATAGATCCCTTATGTATGGGATCGACTATCCTGGCCAGTTAGGTGTGCTGTAGGATATGGGGTATGTTTATCTTGCATGAACTGGAACCCCTGGTGCGCGTAGACTAACGTATGGATTATTTGCGGACCATGTATTAATACACTCCACAATATTGTACATCCACGTAGATGATAATGGCTTCTTGCAAGGCAATAATACCCCGTGACATCGGTCCCATGTTGTGCAGTAATGGCTCGACGCACACAGGACATCTCGAATGACCTTCAAACTCGCATAATCTCAATCACATTGAACATCTGTGAGGTGATGTGGAACGCCAAGTGAGGCCGCTTGATACACCACTCAGGTCTATACCGGAATTTTAGACCCCAATACCAACAGCTTCGTTGCGAGACCTCACAAAATTGAACAGACGCCTCGTGGAGTCCATATCACGCCATATAGCGGCCGTTCTCCTGGCCAAAGGAAGGCCCAGGTAGGTGGTCATAATTCTGTAAGCACTGAGTTTATACACCGATTAGCCAAAACCACCTCTGCGTTGTGCAAATAAGCGAGCGCGCAGCCAATCAGCGTCACGTGCCATGGTTGCGAATGATATACATAATAAATACCTGTGTCGGAGCTCTCTCAGTATTTCGGCCCGCTGGTGGCCTAGTGGTCAACGTTCGTTACTGCCACGGAGAAAACCTCAGGTTCGATCCCAGGCAGGTACGAATGCTCAAACCACTAAATATCCGCCACGCGGTCGGATGGGCGCGTTAAGCCGTCAAACACCAGGTACTGGCCCCGCGGTAATAAATAAGGGCGCCTTCCTCCCCCTTTCTACCTCACTTCCGTGTGACTTTCCTATCGGGCACTCTAGCCCAGATCTCCTAGCTTCCTATTTCTAAGGGTTGTTTAAGACCTTGGGTCAGACACTCCCTTCCTAAAATCCTCTACATATGATCTGATCTCTCAGTGTTTCATTTCGTCTCAGCATTGGAAGAGCAAAGGATTTATCTGATTTCGAGGCCAAATCGTTGGCAAGACTCCTTGGTAAGAGCATCTCCGAAACAGCGACGCTGGTAAGCTGCTCATGCTATGCAGTAGTTAGTACCTATCAAAAATGATCCGAAAGAGGTGACACTTCCAGTCCGGTCCAAAGTACTTAGAAAGAGGAGAGGTAGGTCCAGTCGCCTTTGTTTCCGTGCCGCCGGCGAGCTGTCACCCTACGAGCTGGAGTGTGACGTCACAGTGGCCATAAACGATCTCTTGAGCATTCGGAGCTTGTGCTGTAGTGTCGATTACTCGCTGCATTTCTTTGTCAATTTTAGACCTGCTTTATCGTTTCATTCATTTTTTCTTCATTTGCTTTCTGTGTAGAACTATCTCGAAAATACCTGGATACGCTGTTGAACTTTGTCGTAATAATAGTTCAAAGGAAAGGAAGTTATAATGTTACATACCATGTTTACCCATCGGATAGAGATTTCTTGAAGCAATGGCTTGCGAAATGCTGTCGAAAGGATGTATTCGATGCAAAGAAAGCTCGAATGTGTTCAGAACACTTTGATGTCTCGAAGTAAGAGCGAGATCTTAGAAATGAATTGCTGAACTTGCTTCCCAGAAAAAAAAACTGAGAAAAGATGCCGTGCCTACAAAAAATATGCCTTGGCAGATGGAGGAGCAAACGTCTGTTCGAAGTGAACGGTTTAAGATCGGAGAGATCAGAAAAAAATGCATTAAATCGAATTGAAAGTTTATCTCCAATTAAACGTCAAATCACGGTTCACAATGAAAGTGACATCATTCCTGACCAACATTTATCATACCGTCAACGTTATGTGAGAAGTGCGAATGTCTGAACAAAAATATAATGCAACTGAAGAGTGAAAATAATTCACTACGGGAAGAATTATCAAACATAAGAAAACAGTTGGTAATGGTAAAACGATGCTTTTGCCTCGAGAAAAGAAGCCTGAAAACGAAAATTAATATTATGAAACGCAAATGCAAGAATAAAAATTTGCTGAGCAACAGTGAAAGGTGGCCAGTTATCATAAATTTGCTTTGCCATTGTTTCACTGAAGTGCAAATTCAAACTCTTGTGCCAAAAAAGAGACCAGCAAAATGGAATGAAGAAGATATAAGTCAAGTACTTGTTTTGCATGCTATTTCTCGAAAAGCATATCTTTTCATCAAAAATAAAATGCACATACTGCTTCCAAGCATTTCCTCTCTGAAAAGGGGATGTGGTAAATTTGTGTTACAGGTGGTTTAATTGAGCTCGTTTTAAAGGTGATGAAAATGAATGCTATACACCTAACCGAATTCGACAAAGTTTCAGTTTTATGTTTTGGTAAAATGAGCGTTGATTGCCGATATTGTTATGATGCTGCTGCAGATAAAATTTTAGGACCGCATTGTAACGTTTTAGTAGTTATGCTGAGAGGCTTCTGGAAAGCTTGAAACAACCATATACTGTATAATTCTTTTGATAAGCAGATGGATTAAAAGCTGTTAACTGAAATAATTCGAGCCGTTGAGCAATCGGGTTATTTAGTGCATGGAACAATCGTATTATTTAGTGCTGATCTAGGGGGAGGGGGATCAAGGTTTGGAGGCAGCTTGGAATAACCCCAATATTGTCTTCTTTTCCAAATCCAGTAAATGAATATCGAAAAATATGGATGTTTGCCGATGTGCCCCATCTAATTAAACTTCTCCGAAATCATATATTTGATCGCGGAACACGCTGTAGTGTGGAACCATCACTCGCCAGATATTTGACCTTTTGCTGGAACGTAATAACTCAGAACTAAAGGTGTTTCATAAAATAAAATGGATCCAGTCAAATGCAAGAGGCCCCATGAGACATAAAATTAGTTTTAAAGCCCCAGATGCAATCTAACAACGTAAGCAAAGCTGTAGAGTATTTTTTTTTTCTTGAAAGAAAAAAATTGCTAATTTTATAAAATTGGTAAGTGACTGATTCGACGTAATGAAATGTAGATTTCCCAGCTCCAAAGAGCCATTGCAGTGTGCTTTTGGAAATAAAAAAGATATTCAGCAAAAAAGCATCGAACAGTATTCATGTCATATTCCCGTTTTTTCCCAGTATATATATATATATATATATATATCATCATCATCATCATTGTCAACCATTATCAATCCACTGCTGGACGAAGGTCTCCCCAAGTTTCCTCCACAACGGTCTGTCTTGTGCCAGTCTCCTCCATGTCACCCCTGCATACTTTCGAATTTCATCCACCCATCTCCTATGTGGTCTTCTTCTGGGTCTTTTCCTGTCCCTTGGAATCCAATCTAAAATTTCGGCTGTCCATCGATGATCTGTCCTTCTGGCAGTATGTCCAGCCCATTGCCATTTCAGGGATTTAACTCTGATCATGATGTCTTCCACTCTTGTCATTTTTCGGATCCACGAGTTCCTCTTCTTATCTCTCCTGGTTACACCAAGCATGCACCTCTCCATGCTTCTTTGAGTTGTCTGCAGCCTTTGTATGTCTCTTTTAGTTAAGGTCCACGTCTCTGCACCATACGTAAGCACTGGAAGGATGCATTGATCAAACACTTTTCTTTTAAGACATAATGGC
Source organism: Macrothele yani (assembly GCA_039090855.1). Classification (NCBI taxonomy): domain Eukaryota; kingdom Metazoa; phylum Arthropoda; class Arachnida; order Araneae; family Macrothelidae; genus Macrothele; species Macrothele yani. The sequence goes on along the minus strand of CM076997.1, from coordinate 58,073,053 downwards.
ATATTGCTCTTGAAAATTATGCTGTTTCTTCCAAAAGCTCTCCAGGCAAGTTTTGTACGCCGATTAATTTCTTCATCAATGTGACCCTCCCTTGATATCTGCTGTCCAAGATAAACGTGCGTGTCTGTTATCTCCAGCTTTTCTCTATCAATCGATAAATCTTCATTTCTTGTAAAAGCATTGAACATCACTTTTGTCTTCTGAAAGTTCATTTTTAATCCCACTTCTTTACTCTTGTCAGCAAGTTCCTGGATCCTACTCTGCAGCTCTGATGGGGTAGTTGCAAAAATGACTACGTCATCAGCAAAACGAAAGTGGGTTAGATAATCTCCATTAATCTTTATCCCCTTGTTTTCCCAGCTCAGCGACTGAAAAACACCCTCCAATGTGGCATTAAAGAGCTTCGGAGATATGGTGTCACCTTGTCTCACTCCCTTTCCAATTTTTACGTGTGTTGTATTTTCAAACAGCCTAATCTTTGCACTTGCATTTTCATAGATGTTATTAATAATATTAATGTATGCATCTTCAATACCGCAGGTTTTCAGAGCCATTGTAACTGCTGATGGTTTCACCGAATCAAAGGCTTTTTCATAATCGATAAAAGCCATGCACAATGGAAGTTCATATTCCCTCGCTCTTTCAATTAGTTCTCTCAGCACGTGGATATGATCTATTGTGCTGTAGCCACTCCTGAATCCAGCTTGTTCTCTCGGTTGAGCCATGTCTAGTGCTACCTTCAAGCGGTGTGAAAGAACTTTAGTGAAGATTTTATAAACTACTGATAGGAGGCTGATAGGTCTGTAGTTTCCGAGATCCTCAATGTCACCTTTCTTATGTAGCAGGATCATTGTAGCGGTGTTCCAATCCTCAGGAATCTTTCCTTCATTAAGGCATCGAGTGAAAATTTGGGAGAGTACTGTTTCGATTTCTCCACTTGCTTCTTGTATGATGTCTACAGTAATTCCATCTTCTCCTGGAGCTTTTCCTCGCTTCATGTTCTTGATTGCATGTGCAACTTCTGCTGGAAGGACTGGAGGAACTCTGGTACTGGTATCTTTCATGATGTCTGGAGTGCATATATCATCCCTTTCATATAATTTGGAGTAGAAATCTTTCACTCTTGTCAAAATTTCGCCTCTATTTCTTGTTACAGAACCATCTTCTTTTCTCAGTGCCATAATCTGTTTTCTTCCCTTACTGAGATGTCCCTTTGCTATCTTTAGGCTTTGGTTGTTTTCAATTGCTTTCCTCACTAGTTCACAGTTGAATTTCCTTACGTCTTCAGTGATACTTTTTCTTACTGTCTTGCATAGCTCTATATATTCCACTTTGGAAGTCACATCTTCTTTAGTTGTCCTCATCTCTCTTCTTTTTTGCATCAACATTTTGGTTTTTCCTGATAATTTGTTCACATGCAACTTGTTCTTAGACCCAGCTAATTTTGTTGCTGTTTCCATAAGAGCTTTGGTTACTTTTCTGTTAACTGGCTCCGTTCGCGTTACAGCTTCGCTTATGGCCACCGTGAATTCAGCGCAGCAAAGAGAAGCGGAGAGACGCCTCGGTTACGATGGACCTACCTCTCCTCCTCCTAAGTACCTTGGTCCGGTGGTCGACAAAGTGTGGACATGCCTCATTAATGCCAGAGGTCAGCGCAGGCTATCTCGTCTTGTCCGCGCAACAGGAGAGCTGCTGACATTACTCATAATTTTAATTGTGGTGAAGGGCTTAGTGTGTCCGAACACGCAGTTCATCGTACGCTCTTGGATATGGGTGTCCGCAGCCGCAGATCCATTCGTGTGCCCTATGCTCACAGCCGTTTGCCGTCGTCAACGCGTGCAGTGGGCACGTAATCATCGACATTGGATCATAGAAGACTAGAAGAGTGTCTCTTGGTCATACGAATCCGGTTTTCTGTTACACTATGTCAACGGACGAGCTCGTGCGTGACGTTTACCTAAGGAAGCCTCACCAGGATGCACCTGTGGGACGGATCCAGGTGGCTGGAGGAAGTGTGATGGTGTGGGCAATATTTTCTTGAGGAACACTTGGGCTTAGGCTTCAATGCGCAGTACGTGGGGGAATGATTCGCTTTAATTTTTCTAGCCGAGTGCCTTAGAATAATCACACTAAGAATCATTACTGTAAATTTGTACTGAGGTGCATTATCCCTGTAGAGAGAACTCTGACAGCTGTCACGTACCTGAACATCGTGGCTGACCAAGTGCACCCCTGTATGGCGACTGTTTCCCATTGGGAAGATGGCGTCTTTCAACAAGGCAATACTCTATGCCACAGTGTAAAGAAGGTTCCGAATGGTTCCAAGAACATGAAGAGGAATTCCATTTATTGTCATGGCCCCCAAATTCGCCGGACATGAATCCTATTGAGCATTTGTGGTTTGAATTGGAGAAACGAGTTAGAGCAGCATCACCCCAACCACGTAGTATACGGGAACTGCGGGATCTTCTGTTGCAGTCATATTACCAAATACCAAGAGACATTTCGTTGAATTTATGCTTCATGGTATAAGAGCTCTTTTGGCGGCGAGAGGAAGACCTACGTCATACACTGGTGTGCAAAAATTAAGGACGAAGAAGAGAAATTAGCATAACAGCGGAACGAGCAGGCAGAACGGTGCAGCATGACGGATGGGGGGGGGGGTCGGAAGGGTATAAAGCACACGGGCGGTGTACGCTCTGCAATTCGGTGAAAGCTATTGCACGGTGTACATCGGTTTGAACGACGTCGAGTTGCTGCCACCGTGTGATATGGCCAACAGGCAATCCAATAGACGACATATGGATGGCTTTACCCGAGGTCGCGTCATTGGGAAGTTAGAAGAAGGTCAAAGTGTGACTAGTGTGGCCGAGGAGTTCGGGATCACTCACAGCATCGTTTCACGAGCTTGGAGAGCATTTCAAACGACAGGAACAGCTGTCCGAGAGTTTAGCAGTGGTCGTCCACGAGCAACCACGGCGACGGACGACCGGTATATTGTCCTACAGGCGAGATGAGACAGACTGCAGACAGCTGGAGAAATCGCAAGACACATGCAACAGACAACTGGACGTCCGTTATTGCCTTTTACCGTGGCCAGGAGGCTGCACAATGGTGGTCTATTTGCACGACGACCAGTACGGTGTGTGCCATTAACGCCTGCTCATCGGAGACTGCGGTTTCTGTGGTGCCAGGAACACCAGAACTGGACACATCAGCAATGAGGTCGAGTTTTCTTTACGGATGAGAGCCGATTTAGGTTGACAAGCGATTCTGGACGTATACACATCTGGAGAAAGCAGGGAACACGCAATCACACATCCAATATCATCGAAAGGGACCGGTTTGGAGGTGGCGGAGTTCTCGTTTGGGGCGGTATCATGCTTGGTAGCCGTACTGACCTCCACATCTTCCAAGGAGGTTCAGTCACTGGTGTCCGCTATTGTACGGAGGTTGTCCTGCCTCACGTGCGTCTGTTTAGAGGTGATGTAGGTCCTGACTTCCTCTTCATGGACGACAACGCTACACCTCATCGCACAGTGGCTGTCGCAGAGCTGTTGCAGAGTGAAGATATTCAACGCATGGACTGGCCCGCAAGGTTCCCGGACCTAAATCCAATCGAACACGTGTGGGACCTTCTCGGGAGACGCTTGGCAGCACGTCCCCAGCCGCCAGCAACGATTCCGCAGCTGCGATCGCTACAAGAGGAATGGGCCGCCATGCCTCAACAGCTTCTTGACAACCTCGTCCTTAGCATGGACAGACGTTGTAAAACCTGCAACGCAGTCAGGGGTGATCATGTCCCTTACAAAAGACTGGATTTTTCTTGGCTGCCGCCTGTCACATGGACGTTTCTGTCTCCTGTCCAGTTGTGCTCGAAGCTACCTTTACAATAAAGTGACTTTGTATCCTTTGGATTCCTTGTTTGGACGGTTTTCTCACTTGTCCCATATTCTTACATCTTGGGGATCTTATGGTATGATTTGAGGCGATATGGAGCACTTCTGCACGACGTTACATTCGAAAAACCGTCTCATCCTTAATTTGTGCACGCCAGTGTATTAGGTAGGTGGTTTTAATGTTTTAGCTGATCGATGTATAAGATATATTTCATTTAGATTTTTGAACAAAAATTTTACCGTCATACTGTCTTTTTCTTGTTCGCCAATACCACCCTTACGCCTGTTTCCGTGCACTTCAAAAGATGAACTCAGAAACTTTGAAATGAAATTTTGTTTTCATTATGTACTTATTTTCTTTTGAAGTTAGTTTATCTTAAGATGGATGTAGAGATGACGAAGATGCTCCGGAGTGAAACGGAAGACATGTAATTACAACGCAAACCGAGCGCGTTCATTATTATAGCTGAAATCAACGGACAGGGCATCGTAAATCTGAAACGGGCTGGCCACGGGACAGGCCTTAAACGTTCGGGTATGGATAGGACCGAGTTTCCCGTTGCTGGTGTCCCGCTTTTCAGTCCTTTAATATGGTTATTCTCTCACCCACACTTTTAAAATTTCGGCGAAAAAAAAGGTGTTGAGTTCGTCACGCAAGCCTGATTTATGCTCAGGCTTACAGGGTTCAGTCGCTGTGCCCCATTTTCATATTCACTCAGATTTCTTCAAAAGAAATAAATACCTTCATCAACATATGCATTGTCCCCTTCCCCCAAGTAGAAGGCCCGAACTAGAAGGTAGGCTCAGGACCTCGTCATATCTGAGTTGGGCCTTGGTTTCATGCATGCTGTCAATTGTATTTCTATTAGGTTGGTTATCTTAGAACAGTAGTCGTCCTCGTACCTTACTTAAATTCGTGTGTTTTAAATGGGGATCGTCGCCAAATTGAGATTATGGTAGTGATAACAAAGACCTCTTGTACCAAACTTCTACATCACACTACTGTTCCATGTCAGTGATGGACCACGGACTTTCCTGGCTGCGGTCAAGTTGGGTGGTGCCGGAAGGTGCCGTCTTTCTTGATCACTCAAGCATTCGCAGGATGTAAATGCAGTTTGGTTCTTAATTTATATCCTTTTGCGTGACTGTAAAGAAAACTTTTGTTTCTCATTTAAAGCTGCATTTATTTATTTTTCCCCCTTGGTAAAATAGAAAAAAAAATAAAGGTAGGGGACGAATGGGGGTGTGTTAAAGCTTTATCTACTTTTAGTAGACTGGTCTATATGTACGGCTATTGTTTCTTGTTAACCTTTTTTGCGATGGTGTGTGAAAACAAGTTTAAGCATGAGACCCAATACACGAAACGAAAAATAATAAAACTGTGCCTATAATTTATAATTCATAGCGAGCAGTTATTTTTACAATAGGTTCAAATTTACCATATTAAAGGTATTTTAAAATGTATAATCCACAGTTCTGTAAAATGCAATAGCCTAGACGATATGTAAAGAAGCTTTGTTATGTGTCTTCATTTTCGATGCGAAAACAGTGCGTACAATCCGACTTGACTTAAAAGGATGGAGACACGGTGCTAAGTATGCGACGGACAGAAATTTGGCATTAGAAAATGCCGGGAAATTCAGAGAAAACTGATTTTTCCAGCTGTTCAACATCTTTTTTTACAGTCCGAAGGACTGAACTGAAGATATCGTATTTAATGTAGATGTGCATTTACCCTTTATCCCAAGTGGTAAGGCAATTATTTTATCAAGAACAGTCGGAAAATTTGTGGATAATGTTGATCACAGCCTCAGTCATTTGTTTCAGGAAACAGTTTATTCCAGATCAAAGCTTAGACACGGTGTAAGTACGGAGGTACCGTCACGTGACGTAGCGAGAAAATGAAACTTTCAAAATTTGTGAATAATCTCGGCCATGGTGTTACTAACCTCTGCAAAAAGAAAGTTTAAAAAATGTATTTTACCAGGGCATATATTGTATCAAATGCAAATAAATTGAATCCCACCCAGGAGGAATATAGCAGCTCTGAAAAATCACGATGTTGTACTGTATAATATTGATCGTGGTTACATCTGGACAATATGAAACTTTTCCTTCTTTTTGAACATGCTATAAAATATTGAACTACATGAAAGTTTATCTAAAGCATTCCCTAAGAGGAAAGGCAAGTTTCCTTTAACATTCTGGGAAGTCATGTGGAATCATGTGCTGTAACGTTCGACCATGCATAGTGATAGACCGCGAACTGGTAATGAGTGCCACTGAGCTGACGTGGCAGGTATCAACATGAGAATCGTCAGATCACGTGACATTGGGCAGAGGTGAATACTTGGCCCACAGATATCAATGCTTTAGTATGACCTATAACAGGCTAATTTTAAATACAGCACTTAGTAAATCATGTAAGTTACAGGCGTGGGTTTAAGGAATAATAAACCTAAAGATACTGTACTCATTAGTAAATTGTAATTTATAAAAATTGAATCGCAACCGTTTCGAAGTTCCGAGATGAGTTGTTAGGACGAAGGAGGACATTTGTTTCGTGTGTGTTCTTGTGCGAATCGGGTGCGTTTGTACTTGATGTAAAGTGGTGTTTTCATTGATAACTTATGATACAGAGCTACAGTATTTCAAGGGTATTATAGTGTGAAGAATCCCGATGTACAATGCTAAAAACGTAAAAATATGTGACAATGACATTGCGGTACTCACAGTAAGTTCACTTAAAATTTGCACGTACATAGATTGGCTTGATTACAGTCCGTGATTAGAATATTGTGATGGATATTTTCGAAAAATTTGAAACATGTAGATTTTTTTTTCTCTTTTTATTGCGAATGTCTATATTATTTTGCCAATAGGCCAATTATTTTGTCAGTTTGTCCAAATGTTCTCATACCTCCGCTATAGGAAAATATTATGATCATTCAAGAAATTGCACTTCAAGTGTTTTACATAATTTTTATAAAAATGTGAAAACTAGGTATAATAGCCACAAGTTGTAAGTATCAAGTGAAACATAAAAGCTGTGTGGACGCCGACAACACAGCACTCTGAAGAATGAGAATGGAAAAATTCTGTAAACGCTCAGAAGGGCTTTCTGCTACAGAACGCAGCTCTTTATCAATATGGCGTATTGGGAAAGCCGGAAACAAGGCATATACGCATATTGTTTTATGTGCCTCTCTCCGTTGTTTGGAACAAATCCTTTCATGCACATGAGGGGTCCACACCTTACAGAGAAGGTTACTGTGTACCTTGGCTAGCTGCGTGCACAGTTTTCAATAAATTAATTCACACGATGCGCATTTCTATTTTTATTGGCCCTCAAAGCTTGAATTTACGCCCCTGGTATGACCATTCTGGGGGAGCCCGTACCGGTAACTACGGCCCTGCTGATAATATCTTATCAGCTTTCTTGATAGGTTGTTAACAGAAAATTGAACACAAACCTTCTTCACTATCGATAAAGAGCAGAGTTGTATTGTAGCCATTTCCGCAATAATGTTCAAAAGTTATGCTAACATGAAAAATGTATGACCTCTAGGCAATATGCAGTTAGTGCTTTCATTGTTATTTACAGGTCTGAGTAATAGTTGTTGGTACCAGCCGCAATAAGACTTAGGTCGTTGTTTTTTCCTTTATGGGATTAATGCATTAAATGAAGTTTAGCAAGTTTGCTATATCTGATATGCATAGATACGAGGGTTGTACCGAAAGTAAAGCAAAAGTAGACATATTTTTTTTATTAAATGATTGAGGTCGTTCAAATTGCACATGTTGGTAGAGTAACGCTTTCTCTATACAAAGGTACTACTCAACATAGTCTCCATCACAAGCGATGCATTTGCGCCATCGTTGAACCCAATTCTCGAATCCTCTTTGAAAACATTCAGGTGTGGACTGTGGTACCCACTTCTTCACAGCCATTTTCACCTCGTCTGTGTCTTCAAATCGTTATCCCCGGAGACTGTCCTACAGTGGAACAAACAGGTGGAAGTCGGAGGGTGCCAGATCTGGGCTGTACGGTGGATGGGGTACCACCTACATTTGCTGATCGCCTGATTTGTTGCCAAAGATATGTGTGGTCTCGCATTGTCATGATGAATGTGGATCCTTTTCAGATTCTTGTTCGGTCTCTTCCTCCTTATGGCTTCTAAGTTTCTTGAGTGTCTCAATGTGCTGGTCACAGTACAGCCACGTTCCAGAAAATCAAGGAGAATGACACCCCTGTCATCCCAAAAAAACAGTCACCATGACTTTCTGTGCTGATCTCTGGCTCTTGAACTTCTTAGGTCTTGGTGAAGAGGTGTGACGCAAGTCCATGGATTGATTCTTCGTTTCCGGATTGTAAAGATATGTCCACGTTTCATCCCCTGTGACCAGATCGAAAAAAAGTGTCTTCATTGGCTTCAAACGCTTCCAGCTGATCAGAGCAGACTTCCACCCTTCTCTCCTTCAAAAGAGGTGTCAACTGCCGAAGTACCCACTTTGCACACACTTTCCGATACCCTAAGTCGTCCACCATCTCCTGTATGACACTGTGACCACAGTTCAGTTGTGTAACAAGCTCACGGATTGTGACCTGTCTCTCCGCGCGAATCCTTCCATCCACTCGCTAACGATTCGTGAGTGGTCGTAGATGATAGTCTCCCACTGCGTGGTTTGTCTTCAATACTGGTTTCCCCTTCTCTAAACTTCTTCATCCATCTGTGTACATTGCTCTAGTCAATGGTGTCATCTCCGCAAACATTTTGTAGCCTTCTCTGGATGTCGGACAGCCTGCACCCTTCCTTCGTCAAGAACTCAATGACGGCACGTTGCTTCTGCTGGGAATCCATTATTTACCTGCAATGAAGCAGAAGGGTTACTATAAGGAAGAGTTACTCTACCAACATGTGCAATTTGAACGGCCTCTGTCATTTAATAAAAAAGTTATGCCCGCTTTTGCATTACTTTCAGTACAACCCTCGTATAATGTTATGTATCGATCGTGTCATAAGTAATTGCCAGATCATGGTGCGAAGGCCGAAAGTACTTACTACTATCTCATCATAAGCCCACATGAGTATCACTCGATGTTGAGTATTTTTAAAGTCCGCTAAAAGTTTTTTTACGATAGCATCTGTAGAGCCACGAACATGTTGTTTCCATTTAAAATCAGCAGCATTTACGAGTGATCACGATCACTTCAGAAAAGCAGTGAGTGCTGCCTATGCTTTAGCGTTAACCGAAGCATATGCAGCAACTAATTGAAATCTCTATAAACAACTCGTGTTTTTCCAATGGGATTTTTTGGTACTTTACTACTTTTCTTAAAACAAATTTAACGAAATGCTTTAAAAATTCACTTTCCAATGCCTTTCAAAATATCGAAATGAAACATGCACGTGTGGAAAATTCTAAGAAGTGTTGTCTGAGAAAAATTATTAGAGGTTGTCAGCCTCGTAAAGCTATAATTTACAAGACATAATTTTTTTAACTTATGCAAAACAAGCCCATTTGTCGGAGTGAGATTTCAATCCACATCTTTAAAACTTCGGAGCGGATGCTTTCGCGATTAAGCTGCGCCGGCAAGGGCTTATCGTTGCCGTCTTGACATGTGCGTCACCTCTGAGGTAGGTACGTCAAAAATTCTGACTGGTCATCAGAAACTTGTAGTTAATAAATAACAAATTATCAAACGCTAAATGTAGCTTTACTTCTCCGATCTGATACCATGATCACATTTGTTAAAATTTACGTACTGAATCTGTAGTAATGATAAAACATAAATACTATGGCTATTCAAGCACTTGCCTAAATTTTCAGCGATACCTTTTGCAATTTTAGTTGCTGTGCAGTACGTAGTTTCTTTCCGTTTTACCGTTGGTTAGTAAAAGTATTTTGTACTCTTAAGTGAAAAGACATTTTGAAAATTCCACGCTACTTAAAAATGTTCACATCAAGTATTTTGTGCGCGAGTTGTTCCAAAGGAAAGCAGCTCTAGTTCTAGTTTCGCGATGAAAAATTGCGTTCGTTCTTAATATTTCTCATTTCTTTCTGTTCGTCCGTTTCATTTATATATATAGCAGGTCCGATCAAAAAGTTCCGAGACTAGGCCGACATACAACGAAGTACTTACGTTATTTAAGTGTGGCTATGATCCCTCCCAATGTAGTCTCCTTGGGCAGCGATACACCGCTGCAAGCGTTTTTTCCACTGTTGGATCTCTCCCTGGAAGTCCTGTTCGCGGATCGTGTCAAGCACCGTCTGCGATTCGCTCTGGATCTCGTCCACGGTTTCAGAATGGCGACCCTTGAGCTTGAGTTTCATCTTCGGGAACAGAAAGAAGTCGCAGGGGGCCAAATCCGGCGAGTAAGGCGGGTGAGGAAGGGTAGTCATGCTGTGGCGTGTTACTAACGCTCTGTGAGCTGCTGCATTGTCGTGGTGGAGCAGGAAATCGCCCCTGCGCCACATTTCAGGTCGTTTGCGGCGAATGTGCTCCCTAAGACACCGCAGAACATCGCAGTAAAAAGGGGCGGTGACTGTCTGGCCCTGGGGGACGAATTCACGGTGAGCAACCCCACGAATGTCGACATTTGTCTATATTTTCGGGGATTTTGCTTGTGGACGGTCGCCCTGACCTCTCCTCGTCTCCCAGTGCCGCTCTGCCGCTGTTAAAGCACGAGTGCCACTTAAAACACCTCGCACGACTCATTGCTTCATTGTCATAATAAGCCTGCCGCAACATTTCATGCGTCTCCGTTCTCGATTTGCCGAGTTTAACGCAGAATTTGATGTTCGCTCGCTGCTCTAGTTTGCAGTCCAAACCGAAATCGCAGCCGTGTTCTGCACGTGGTCACCAAATATCGTGTAGCACGGCTCCCGATGTTCACAGAACGACGCCCCTCGGCACAATGGTTCATGAAGGTCACTGCCCTCGACCGCTGCTCGCGCATCCACGTACTGCCATCTGTTGGCGGGCTACATACCTAGTCTAGGAACTTTTTGGTCGCACTACGTATATACAGGGGAAGTCAAAATGTTGTTTCCGATTTCAGTGCTTTACCACACGACATGCAATGAGTATTTTTCGTTGCGAGATGTGTACTTTAGAAGGTAATCTCTGCAAGTTCTAATTCCCCGCTACCGATTCTGCGGGTGGTCGGTAGATGGCGCGATAAGTCCGGCAGAAGAAACAAGTCATACAATGGCGACAAGCGGACAACAGAAGGCACTTTGTGTTCTCGATTTTCATTCAAACAAGTCAATTGTGACCGTTCAGCGGCGTTTTCGGACGACATTTGCGATAGAGTCACCCAGTGGTAAGTCAATTCGTAATTGGTATTCACGATTTCAAGACACGGGCTGTATTTTAAAGGGAAAATCGACTGGACGTCCGTCGATAGGAAACAACATAGTGGAGCGTGTTCGGGTGAGTTACGTAAAGAGCCCTCAGAAATCCACTTATCGAGAAGGTCGAGAACTTGGTGTCCCGCAGAAAACTGTATGACCAGTTCTGCGGAAACGTTACCGTATCGTCTGCAGTTGATTCAAAAGCTGAAGAAGGATGATCGCCACCTGCGAGCGTCTTTCTGTGAAACATTTGTCACTCTAATCGAGGATGACGGTTTCTCTGAAAAGTTAGTTTTTTGTAACGAAGCAATATTCCACATTTCAGGAAAGGTGAACAGACATAACGTGAGGATTTGGGTCACTGAACATCCCCATGCAATCTTGCAGCACGAGCGTGTTTCCCCAAAAATCAATGTCATCTGTGCAATCACTCATTGAAAGGTGTATGGGCCCTTCTTCTTCGCTGAAGCCACTGTGACAGGAATTACCTAAATTGACAAGCTCGAGCAACTGCTTCTCCCACAACTGGAAAAAGACATTGATGTAATCATATCTCAACTCGATGGCGCTCCACCGCATTTCTATAAGGAGGTTCGGGGCCATCTCAATGACAGGCTGCCAAAACGATGGATTGGCCGTTCAGCTGAGGGAGATGGACTGCTGAGTTGGCTACCACGATCCCCAGATCTCACCCTGCGTGATTTTTTTCTTGTGGAGTTTCATAAAGGATCGTGTATATGTGCCACCACTTGCAATGACGCTGGTTGATTTGAAAGCTCGCATCACAGCAGCCATCACAGAAATTGACACCGACATGCTACAAAGAGTTTGGCAGGAACTTGATGTGTGCCGTGTTACGCGTGGAGCGCACATTGAGCATTTATAAGTAAGTTGAGCAAAACTTTGTGAAACGTGATTTTCAACAGTACTATAAGTTGTGTGTATCTGCTTTACATTAAACATGAGTACCAAATCATTTAAGTCCGGAATATCATTTTGATTTACCCTGTATAGTAGACATAAAACCTGAATCAATATTTGTTTCTTCTTCCACAGATCTACATCCAGAGGACGACAGGATGCGATCACATGCATTGCACTAGATGCAAGACGGACTTCTGCTATAAATGCGGTGACAGGTTTCGCCGGCTCAAGTTCTTTGGCGATCACTACAGCAAACTGAGTATTTTTGGTTGTAAGTACAGGTTCAAGGCGGATCGCCCTGTGCAGAGAAAGGCTATCCGAGGAGCTATATTCGGTATGAAAAGATAATTTTTTTAGCCTTCTAACCTTATTAGTTACTCCCCATATTTCTACGATCCATGCTTTTAGTCTACCGTGTTACTTAAAATGTCATAACACAGCTTGATTCTCCCCATAGGGATTCCAGACAGTTACGTGCTGTTTGCGCCCATCCAGGTGATAATTCGTACTAATCTCTATCCACCTCTTCTGTCAGGGACGTATATCAAAAAATTCCGAGGAAAGGAGGGAAGGCGAAAAATTGAAGTTTTTGAAAACTACCAGAACAAAATAAAAGATAATGAAAAACAGAAGAAAAAATTAAAGCATTGTTTTCTAATGTAAAGTTAATACATTTTTATTAAACTAAAGCATTTTTTTTTTCTAATGTAAGTCGCATTTTAACCAAAAACATATAAAAATGTAACAAAGCCAATTGCCGCCTCAGTGGCGCAGTGGTCTAAACGATGGCCTCTGATCATTCGTCCGAAAGGGGTCCGGGTTCGAATCCCGGTGAGGCATGGATGTTGTGTTTGTCTTACGGCACTGGCTCTCTCCCTTCCCTGGAACCAGTACCCTAAATTAGGAACGGGCGACTGCTTATAGCCCATTGAGTTGCTCATGGTGGTCGTTAAACCTCCAATCAAAAAAAAAAAAAAAAAAAAAAACCCAAGGCCAAGCGATGTCAGAGTTCGAATCCCGGTGCGCCATGGATGTTGTGTTTGTCTTACGGCGCTGGCTCTCTCCCTTCCCTGGAGCCGGTGGCCCTAAACTAGTGTCCAGCGACTACCCCCATACCCCCCTCCACCTCTTAGTACACTCATGTCTCCTGTATTTAGAATTCTGAACTTCCCTCCACATTGCGTTCAGACTTAGGACTGCCTTATGCAAAACACGAGCTGTGTTGCAAAACTTTTTTTTTTTTTTTGATTGAAGGTTTAACGACCGCCGTGAGCAACTCAATGGGCTATAAGCAGTCACCCGTCCCCAATTTAGGGTCACTGGTTCCAGGGAAGGGAGAGAGCCAGTGCCGTAAGACAAACACAACATCCATGCCTCACCGGGATTCGAACCCGGACCCCTTTCGGACGAATGATCAGAGGCCATCGCTTAGACCACTGCGCCACCGGGGCGGCATTTGCAAAACTTTATCTTCGTAATTTTTAAAACATATGGACAGATGTCCTAGCACGTGAACCAGAACATGGTAGCATATCAGTTCAGTTTTTCTGTTGTCTGAACTTGGGCTGTTTTTTTTTTTTTTTTTGATTGGAGGTTTAACGACCACCGTGAGCAACTCAATGGGCTATAAGCAGTCGCCCGTCCCTAATTTAGGGTCACTGGTTCCAGGGAAGGGAGAGAGCCAGTGCCGTAAGACAAACACAACATCCATGCCTGACGGGATTCGAACCCGGACCCCTTACGGACGAATGATCAGAGGCCAACGCCTTAGACCACTGCGCCACCGGGGCGGCGGGGCTGTTATTCGGCGTGTGTGTCATGTCATGATTATCTAGCTGGCAAAGCGCAGTTGTCTACAGTAAAATATGGGTTCAACAGCTGCATCGAGAAAAGAGAGTTATCCATAAACGCAACGCAACATCCTCAACACGAGAGCCAAACACTGATAATTTTTCTGATAAATATTTTGTGATACCTTTTTAAGTTTTGTTATCCTTTTTCTTTTTTTTTTTTTTTTTTTTTTTTGGTCTTCATTTCTCATCCTCGCCCTTCTTCCAGAAAGAATAATCTTCGAGTTTCCTGGCACAACATTGACAGAAAATACATGTGGGAAATCTCGCGATATCACAACCGCATTAACAGGCAGCTATGAACATCCCCGAACCGACACGGACCGCAGATTGGCTGAGGTTTGTTCGCGCTCTCGCCTGCCATTGCGACGACTGCCGTTCATCTCAGCACATCGTTGCTCAAGTGTGCAGTGGTGTCCTGCCAGGCATGTTTGGCGGGACAAATAGAACCGTGTCGTGTTTAGCGACTAGTGTTACTTCTGTCTCAGCGTGGAAGTCTGGAGACGACGTGTTAACCAGGGTGATCCTGCTGCCATCAGTGGGCGTCATACGATGATCTTGCTGCCATCAGTGGGCGTCAGCGTAGTATAATAGTTTTTAATGCTATTAGTTTCAATGCCATACGCATAGTGGGTGCAGTTACAGCACGACGATATGTCGATGTGATGCTGCAGCCCGTTTTGTGGCCGTACCTCCGTGGTATCCCGGAATCCCAGTTTCACCAAGATAGCGCCCGCCCGCATGCTGACTACAAGATCAGCAAATAGTGACTACAAGATTTGTATGTGCTGCCCTGACCTGTGCCATCCCCGCAGACTTCTCCCAATAGAGAAGTGTGGGACGTAATTGGCCGATAACTTAACGCCACTGCACGATCCTTTCGCAAAATCAATGAATAGTGGACACAGGTCAAAGACGCATAGTCAGCGGTACCTGAAGACACCATCCGAGAAGTTTTCCAGTTGATACCACGCCGTGTTGTCGAATGTATAGATCAAAATGGCGGCCATGCGACCTACTGACTCTGACCGCATCATACAGTCTCCACGCCCATCACATTCATGCAATCCCTCAATTATTAAATCATTTTTTCCCACCTTCTGGCCTGCATGTGTGGTCGATTTCCTTCTATTTCGTGCATTTCTTCATGGTGTTGCGCTTTCTGTGCCGAGTAGTGTAATTCGTATTTTTCTTATGGTTGCTGCGTTTAACTTATTGATCCACCTTCGACAGTACTGTTCAAATACTGATCAGTAAGTATTGCCAAGTACAAATTTGGAAGATCTGAATCCGTTTATTGGTTTCATTCATTGAAGTATTGCCAAGAATAGCACAATTCCAGGCACTCACTTCAATACTTAGATTCTTGTAAGACATAGATTGCCAATTCAGCGAATGAAATTCGGGATTTCACCATTGTACAATACAAATTTGGAAGATGTGAATCCGTGTATTGGTGTAAATATGACATGAATGTTAAGTCAGTTAACATCGAAAACTTAAAAATTTCGTCGTCGTGGAGCGGGAATCGAACCCGCTTCTCTCGGATAGCGCCTGAGTATGCTACCCACTACACCACGCAGAACGACACACAACAATAGTTTGTTGTGTGGTTAGCATCCATGTCATATTTACACCGGTAAACGGATTCACATCTTCCAAATTTGTATTGTACAATGGTGTAATCCCGTAATTCATTCATTGATATTCAGCGCCTCCGAGTAATCACGGGAAGCCGCGGTGGTGCAGTGGTCTAAGGCGTTGGCCTCTGATCATTCGTCCGTGAGGGGTCCGGGTTCGAATCCCGGTGAGGTATGGATGTTGTGTTTGTCTTACGGCACTGGCTCGCTCCCTTCCCTGGAACCAGTGACCCTAAATTAGGGACGGGCGACTGCTTATAGCCCATTGAGTTGCTCACGGTGGTCGTTAAACCTCCAATCAAAAAAAAAAAAAATCACGGGAATGAATTTAAATCCTCCAGATTTGCTACATATGAATGCCGGTTGCTTCAACTAGCGAATCCTATGACGGTGTATTCAAATTAATCAATTAATCGGAAACTTGAAACTTAATCGTTCTGGGTGGTGTAGTGGGTAGCATACTCGGACGCTATCTAGGAGACGCGGGTTCGATTGCCGCCCCAGGACGACGAAATTTTCTTCCGATATTATCTGACTTAACATCCATGTCATATTTACACCAATAAACGGATTCACATCTTCCAAATTCGTATTGCCAATTCAGATTGTGCTATTATTATTATTATTATTATTATTATTATTTCGTTTTTTATACCTCAAATATAAAGGAAGATGCTCAGAACAAAAATTGGATTTCATTTCAGAAGCTAAACCGGCTCTTGTCTACCACCTTTCACGTTGACAGTTTGCAAACTGACAAATGATGAGATTTTAAATTTCTGGGACAAAAAATTCATGTAACATTTATTGAATCATGCCATACTTTTTTCGCACATGCATATTAGTTTTAAAGTAATGCTTCGTCTATTGTCAGCTTCATATGACGAGCGTGAATTGACGACAGAGGCTTCATCACCGCTCGCGTTTTTTACCCGAAGTGTAAAATGTTAGTGTGGGTGTGGGGTAAATGTAGCGTTTCTTGTCAACCACACCCTTTGTTAAAAAAGGTAGGGCGAATTCTATTATGTGGAGTGTCATAATCCTTTTTGCGTGGCAGGTCATCTACGGTCCATTAAATTGGAATCTTTTGCGTCATTTTCGCTCTCACGCTGTTACACTCGAGCAGTCTCTGTGTTCCTGTTTGGCGGCGGCGGCGGAAGTCTGCAGTGCAGGCAGGGTACCGACCGCCGTTCACCACTGTGATTGCGTTGCTGCCGCCGACAAGGAAGCTGCAAATGTCAGCCCCACTCAGTGACAAACAAAAAAAGAGAGAGAGAGAGAGAAGAAAAAGAAAAAAGAGGATAAATTCCCTTTCAATGACTCGCCGTTAAAGAAAACGAATATAGTTCGCATTGCAGATTCCTGCTAGTACTCATCCATAGAAAGAAGAACTCAACCCAAACCTACAAAAACATTCATACGCAAAGTGTAAAAAAATAACTTACCAAGAACTGAAGTAGAACCTCTTCTTGTTATTATTTATTTATTGTTTTTCCTCGTGGGGTCGAGTTATCAGATCTGCATCTTCTTGTTACACTTTCAGGTTGAGCACGATTTTTGACATCGATAAGACAAGAATGGTGTGTCTGCCTTGTCCATTTCTCACAGACCGGAACCTCTTGTGCGTGTAAAACCCGGCAGACGGTCATAGACGGAGCGTGGTTGCAGATGTGGGGGCTGTAGTCCCATCTGAAACTCCCCTGCTGTAATAAAAATTCCTTAGGGAGGAGCTTAGCATTTGTAAGTCCTCTGCCGCCTATGCCGATGGTTTTCATTTGTAACACAACGATCTTCTGAATCTGAGTGATGATGTCAAATAGGCGAGCTCACAATCTCAATTTTGAGTTAAAAAATAGAATCCGGTGGTGGTACAGTATTGTGAGCACTTTTTTTTTATCCAGTAGTTTCCTTACTACGAGCGCTGTGTTAGAAGCTGCATTTTTTTCTCTTAGCCTTCAATAATTGATCTAATTTATTCCTTATTCCCGCATACACTATGGATACGAAAGTATTCCGGCAGCTAGATCGAACGGAAACAAGAGCACACATTAGCCAAAGTTAGTACACAGCTTTAGCCGTAATGACTACAGCGACTCTTCTAGGCATGCTTTCCGCGAGATATCGGAGGTCTGCTTTGGAATTTTCGTCCATTCCATCTGGAAAGCTTCAGCTAGAACTACCGCAGAGGAAGGTCGTACCGTCCGATGTTACAACGCTCCCGAAGTGATAATCGGACTCGGCGTTCCAATTCTCCCTCAGATGTGCCATTATATTTAGATCGGGACTTAGGGCTTAGCGATCTAACACTTGGGCGTCATGCGCCTCAAACCATGCATGGACACACCTTGCAAGTGGCAAGGCGGTCGATCTTTCTCAACAGGCATTGATCTGTGCCTAAGTACTGTCGCAGCGTTAGGCAATGTGGAATTGTTCACAGTGTCATCATGTGTTGCAGTCGTTACGCAAAACGGCACAACAACCAAAGGATTGAGTCCTTTCCTGCCGCCCTGGTGACGCAGTGGGCTAAGCGCTGGCTCTTCTGACCATTCGTCCGAGATGGATCCGGGTTCGAATTCCGGTGCGATATGTATGATGTGTTTGTCTTACGCCACTGGCTCTCTCTCTGCGTCCTGCGCTTCGTGTCCCAAAATTTTTGCAGTTTCTGTGTGATATCTACCGTCCCGAAGTCTTATTTTGGTTTTGGTTTAACAATAAAGGTATAGTGCACGCAATTGTTTCGTTCCAGTTAAATGTATTACGGCTAATTTTAAATTTTGACCGTTTTAAACAACTCAACCAGTTTGTTTATCTTTTGCATTCGACTGCCCGGAGTGGGCTGGTCTGCATGTGCCCGTTCAGGGATGTATGGACCTTCTTTCTTCCTTACCTTACTTCCTTGAATGTTGTTTCATCATCTGTACCCTTCTGAATTACACGGTAAGTGATTTCATGTACGTATAACTTTCAACACGTACATTTAATTCTGGTGTGATCCAGGGGCTTTGCAAATGGCGGCTTCAGGCGCCCCGACTGGAACGGATGTACGTCATCTTTCTGGTGTTTCTCACGATGAAGCTTATCGACTGGGCGACCTGCTAGCGCCTGTCGCGCCGCCGACTACGTTTCCCGTTGAAGCTGTGCACTTTTCTCTGTGGGAACGCTACAACATGTTTTCTCTCCAGAGGGCTGTACGCCCTGCCCAGTAGTTAGGGATAGTCCCTCCCGAGAGTAATTCTTCAACTTCTCTCACCCTATGGATACTCTACATCCTTCCAAGACGAACGAGAAACCCAAGAATTTAACTGCCTTTGTGCAAATAGCTGAGCACTTTCACCTTAATGAGTAATCGTTCTAACTGATGAGACGCTTGCGACATGCCACTCCGAGTGTGAGGTGATTTCTCCATCGTGCCGTTTTTACTATCACAGTAGGTGTTATCTGCTTTCACTGCTCCGCTCCGGGCCATACTATCACAGTAGGTGTTATCTGCTTTCACTGTTCTGCTCCGGGCCATATCCGATCTCGATGCCCACAACTATCCAGCCCTACTTCTCGGCCAGTCTCCTCTCCAATGGAAACTGAGCCTTCGAATACAATGACTACGTCTCATTCACCAGAGTTCACTCCCTTCTTGAAGCCGCTGCTCCACCTACCTTGGCACAATTACCACTGCTCTCTACCTCATCTACCACCATTGACTAGTGCGGATTCATTATCTGATCCAGGTGATTTTTCGCAGTGTTTTCTATATTTCCGACTTTGCTTAATGACCCTCCAGATCCTGTTCATCACTCCGAGCCTATTGAGCACCGTCTTACATTGCAGCCCAAGACCCAGACCTTCCGGCTGGGGCTCCGTGTCAAAGTAATTCTACTTCCCAGGACACAGCTACTGCTCTTCTCACAGATTCTCGTGTTCACGATTCTCTCCTCAAGTCAGCTCGACAGCAAATTTGGACCCCTGCTCGTCGACGTGAGAGCTCCGTTTCAGAACGCAATTCTATATCTGGTGATACAGTTTCCTCAGGTGACGATCGATCTTTCAACCCGACCGCACCAACACTTCTCATAGTGATCTCGCAGCTCTTACACAACAAAACCTTCAGGATCTACTCACTAAAATGTCTGCTATTACAGGATCTCTTTCCTTTGACAAGTTGTGTATAATTTTCGATCCCCAATTTCACTTTCACTACAGATTTCTTCCTTTAATTTCAAGTTCCTCCACAAATTTTATCTCGCGCCAGTGCCCGTTCTAGGCTGGCTTTGTACTCAAAAAAACTCACGACCCTCGTTTGAAACTAGTGCTTCTTTGCTACAAGGTGCTTCAAAGGTTTTGGGTCTTCACTCACTTTCAGAGTCACAACTTTTCGGTTCTGTTTACGTTGACCCGCTTTTCTTTCCCCCTGGGACAAACCGTAACTAAGGGATTTTCACCCTTTCCTTCAATACTATATTTTTCAAGGACATCATGTATAATAAGTAGGTGTACTGTTCTCTTATTATAATGTTACGGATACCTAAATATCTGTTCGTACGGGTATAGTACGAACAGATTTTGTACTTTCTGTTGTGATGATATGTTTTGTCATCCTTTCTTGATTGTTACATTTTATGACATTTGTCACTCTTTTGTCTTTCGTGGACCATGTCCTCCTTTTTGTATCTTCTATGCTGCTCCTTTGTTATACCTGGAACAAATGTTATCCTGATTTTGTCTTCTCCTTGGCGTTCTGCCACTATATGTTGTTACTGACCTCTTGAGGTGGCTCGGTATATTTGTACATACCTTTTTGTATCGTCCCTTTCGTTATAATTTAGTTTCTCAAATAAACTAAACATGATACTCATGTTCACAGCACTGGCTCTCTTCCTTCCCTCGAACCAGTGACTCCAGACCTGCCAACTGTTACGATTTTATCGTATTTAGTACGATAAATCATGCTGCAGTACGCTAATACGATTTTGCAGCCAAAAATACGATTTTTTTAAAATAGTCATGTTTTCTCCCATTGTTTCCTTTTTCAGACAGAAGCCTTGTAGCAGAATCGCGGCGACGGACATTGTAGATTTATTTTGTACTCATCCCCGTAACAGTATAGCGGCGACGGCCGACGTACATCCCAGATTTATTGTGTACTCATCCCCGTAGAAGAATCGCGTCGACGTATATCTCAGGTTTATTTTGTACTCATCCCCGTAGAAGTATCGCAGCGACGTACATCGCAGGTTTATTTTGTACTCAACCCAGTAGCAGAATCGCGGCGACGGACACCGTAGGTTTATTTTCTATTCATCCCCAAAGAAGAATCGCGGCGACGTATATCGCAGGTATATTTTGTACTCATCCTCGTAGAAGAATCGCGGCGACGTCCGACGTATATCGCAGATTTATTTTGTACTCATCCCCGTAGAAGAATCGCGGTGACGTACATCGCAGGTGTTTTTTTTTTTTTTTTTGAACTCATTCCCGTAGCAGAATCCCGGCGACGGCCGATGCACATCGCAGATTTATTTTGGTCCTGTAGACAAAAACGACCTACCCAGAGCCCGATTAAACCATCTTGCAGGCCTCTTAAGATGCAAGTTTTCCGCCTCTCAGAATTTCCGAAAAACGGACGTTAGGCGGAGTGAGGATTTCTCCCGTAATCGTAATTTTTTTTTCTAATAATTAACAACATAAAAGTGATTACTGATTCTTTTAGAAGTGAAATGCAAATTTAATGCAAGAATTTTTGAAGGATTTCTAACGTACTGGAAAAAATTGATACAGAAACAGGTGCGAAGTTAAGCTGCGCAGGTAGCAGTGGCTAATTATTTTGTCACTAATTAATATATGTGTGTCATATGTAAATAATATGCATTATGTGTTACATATATATATTCATCATTGTGAACCATTATCAGTCCACTGATGAAGGTCTACCCTAGTTTCATCCGCAACTGTCTGCCTTGAGCCAGAGTCCTCCATGTTACTCCCGTATGCTTTCGAATTTCATCCATCCATCTCCCATGTGGTCTTCTTCTGTGTCTTTTTTCTGTCACTTGGTCATCATCAGCATTTGTCTTCTGTCTCTTGACAGGTCCAACGGTAATTCAACAAGTTCTCTTCCTCCAGTTTTCTCTGTCCCTTTTTTCCTCCTTCAATACTTGATAGCTTCCTGTGCCCATGATATCATCAAGCATCATTAGTCGTCTCCTTCCTCTTGGTCGCTTTCCTTCAATTTTTCCTTTTATCATTGTTTTCAATAAGCTGTCTCCTCTTAACACATGTCCTATCCAGTTATATTTTCTTTTTCTTATGGTCTTTAGAAAATTCCTTTCTTCCTCAACTCTTTGCAACACTTTATGTCACTTAATGTTTATTTTAATCCACTTTGTTTTTCAATCCACTCCCTTGGTATGGAGTGCAAATTTTCGGTTGTCCATCGGTGATCCGTTCTTCTGACATTGCCATTTCAGGGATTTTACTCTGATCATATCTTCCACTCTTGTCATATATATATTAATATGCATTATGTGTGTGTTTGTGTATATGTACTGTATATTTATCACCGAGGTCAGAGTTTCAGGGTTTTTTGTTTCACCTCTCAATCACTCCTGATATATTTACATGTATTTTTTCTTTTCTTTTCAGGGGGAAAAGTAATGGCGGCGCCCATTCTTGGCGCCTTGGCTTTGTGCGCAGGCGCTCTTGCAGTGGGAGTCGGTGTCTTTGCCCTACCTGTGTACGGAGGTGTCCGACTGTATCGGCATTGTGAGGTTCGACAACAAGCCAAAGCTGTGCGAAGACAAGCGACCCCGGTTGCGCGTAACGTTTGGGAATGTTACGTCTTCATGCCTGAATCAGAGGAATGATTCTCCACCTGGAAGTCCAGCTGAAATAACATGAAAAGAAAATCTGTTCCATCGCGTATAATTTGATTCTGTTTTGCGTTTCAAAACGCGGTTTGACGATTTTTTTTCGTTTGTTTTTTTAACTTGTGAATTTTTGTAAGGTTGTGAAGTGGTCTGTGGTTTTCGAATCCGCGAAATGAAATCAGCGTAACACTGGGGGCAAATACTCTGCGCCAGATGTAGATAGATTTTGAGCATTCTGAATGAAGTTCATGTAGTTACACGTGTTAGCGGGTTTCCCGAAAAGTTCGGTCGTGTAGTAAATAAATGGAAGATAATATTAACATACACACACAAATGCTGCCTCCTCCTTCAAAGTAATCTCCGTCGGCATCCATACATTGTTGCGAAAGCCGCTGAAAGTTGTTGGAGCTGTTTTGGAAGTGTTATCGGGATATTGTTGTTGGAGCTGTTTTGGAAGTGTTATCGGGATATTGTTTTTGTTATCGGAATATTGTTTTTAAACTATTTAAAGCACTTAATTTCGTGGCGGCGTTATCGCGCAACAAGTTATATTTCGTAACTTTCACCACGTTCTCTTTCTCTCGTTTTTGTTGTCGAGATATCGAAATAAATAAAATAAGTTAGTCTGTCTGGAGAATGTGGTCCTTGAATCACAGCGGTTTTTTGTGTTTTCGGCTGATATTTTTATGTTGGCTTCCCAAGACTAAACCAAACAGGCGCAGCGACATCGATAAGGAAGGTGATGTACATGGCATGACAGAAGTAAACGTGTCGAATCCTGCATTGATTTGTGTTGGAAACATAATGCAGCTCAGTTTGTGAGAAAAGCTTGTGGTTGTCACTTTTGTCATGCTTGGTTAATAAGCGGCCGACATTAATTGAACAAAAATGAAAGTATCCCGGGCGGCGCAGGGGCCCAAGCGCTGACAGCTAATCCGAGGTGGGCCTGAGTTCGAATCCCGGATAAGGCATGGGTGGTGTGTTTGTCTTACGACACTGGCTTTCTTTGGAACCAGTGGCTCTACTCTGTAAATTAGGGACGGGTAACTAACTGCTTATAGCCCATTGAGTTGCTTACAGTGGTAGTTTAACCCCCGAACAATAAAAAGAAACTGAAAATTCAAATATGGACTACAACCAGAATACATTTTTCTATGACTTACTAACAAGTTTTATTTCAATAGTTTACTGTTAACCCATATCACAAAACATGTTGCTTATAATTTCACCTTCATCAGTTCTCGTTTCATCCATACGTGGAGATTGTTTATTCGTTACATATCTGAAAAAACATGGTGAAACGTCTAATCTGCCGTGTCCGTCCGTACGCATATCAAGTAGGCGCATTCAGCTGGATCAGATTTTAATAAATTATTCGTAAGGTACTAGATAATTTGAATTTAATCATATCAACAAATTAAATCGCCTTCGTTTCCGAAGTGTGATGGTAAGATTTTGCACAGTATTTAATATTTTGAAACAACGAGAAAAAGTGTAATCTGTTATTGTTTTTTGTGGTCTGTGGTCAGCATGTGGGCGAAATCGGTCTATAATTTAGTACATTCTTGGCAGGGAATTAAAGCATAGTTCTTTTTTAATTTTAAGGATGGACCTGTAAAGTAAAGCAGTTAATCTTTCTAATCTCTCTATGTATACTGGGGAAACGAAATATTAGTTTCATGATAGTGGGAACTCGTCTGCTTCCTACTTTTTATAGAAATCCCTAGATTGTCGACATTGTGGATCCAGTTAATGCAACAAGCCCCTTGGGCAACATGAAGTGACGGCCTTCATATATCCTTTCTGCAGTGCTCGTCTCAACACCTGCTCTTTGTAGCCTTCCCAAGAAGTGTTGCAAATCGCTTGCAGTTTCGCCGAATTGAAGCTAATCAACTTACCTTATCAAGCGGAAGTACATCTTAGACTTAATGTGTGCGTTGAGTTTGAGGATTACTGCCCTAATAATACTCATCAACAGTAAAACAGATTTCTTTATCTGTGTGAGACGCATTCTGAATTTCCAGAAAGCCTTCATTTATAAGATTAGATTATTAGTTGGTCGAGATAACAAGCTCCCTCCCCACACACACGAAAAGAAGTCTGCTATTGCGATCTGAAGTTAATGCTAAACTAAGACACAAGCAATTATTAAACTCTCAAGAGACAAATCTCTTTCGAAACAGTTTGAATGTACGAAGTGACGCTAATAATATTATCGTTCACGGAAGTTGAAATTAGTTTCAACTACATGTACATCAACGAAACATTTCGGTGATTTCATTGGTGTTTCATATTATTTCATTGTACAGTATGCTTCGTAAAAATCAATCAATAAGTACACAATCAATAACCATTTTAGAAAAAGGCTTTTCACGTCGCATTATGAAACACGGGTCTTCGAAAATTAATACTTGAATCATTAACGGAAATAGCAATCACTGAACCGTACCTGTTCCTGGAATGTCGAAAAAGATGTTTTGTCACGTTTGAATGACTTGAATTTACTTGACACCAAAATGTTGCTTATGACGTTCCTGCTGCCCATAGCGGGTACTTTTTATAATAGGATGTATCAGTTCCGCTTTAAGAAAAACGTACTTTGTATTATCGTTCACAAATCCTACGATTTTATAAACCCAAATGGGTGGGCTTTTTCAAGCTCACCATTAGTACATATTTTATCAAGTATTATACATCATATTTTGTGGAGATGACACTTCTTGTTTTCTATAAACCCACCTAGTGCCGAAATGTGATCCCAACCCTTTCATTACTTCTGTATCCGAAACGTTAGGTCTTCAAGTTGTGTAGTTTGCAGAAATTCAAGCCTTACACTTTTGTGATGACATTTCAATGGAATGAAATGTTGAAAAGGAGGCGCGCTTTCATCATAACACAAAAATAATTTTGGGTACTTAAAGATTTTGTTAACACAAAAATAATTTTGGACACTTAGAGATTTCGTTTTGATATCCCTAACACAAGTTACCTGCATCTCAGTTTTCATCGGTATGTGTGTAAGTCTAGTAATTGGCTCGAAGTATTCAGAACATCTCCATGTGTATAGTTGAACTTCCATTCCTCTCAAGAAATTCTTTGGGTGAACTCTTTAGAGTAATTCCCTTTTAGCGGAGGTGATTTCCAATTTCCGAAACTTTTCCCGGGATTTCAATAAGGGTTGCCGTCACATTTATGTGCGAAATTCTTTATCAGAGCATGTTTGCCCCAAAACAGCACTTATTTGTCTACCTTTTGTTTCCTTCCTGGAAGAACGACCAATAGGAATGAGTTGTATAAACAACTTCTTTCCCCTCTTTCGTAGCTCCTTATGTTCCCCATGAGGGCTATTTGAGCACATTGTTTAAATGCTTTGCTGCCTCGGCGTGCATTTGGTATAACTGTAAGTGTACAGTTATCTTGATCAGGTATAAAAGGCTTAACGGAGTGTAAAATCAACCACTAGTTAACAGCGAAATATTTGCATTTAGAAACGTATGTTGTAAATTTTGGCTCTCAGGGGCCGCGGGTGGCCTAGTGATCAGCGTTCGTGACTGCCATGGAGATAACCTCAGGTTCCATCCTGGGCAGGCACGAACGTTCGAACCACTAAATACCCGCCGTGCGTCAGATGGGCACGTTAAGCCGTCGGACCCCGGGTACTGGCCCCCCGGTAATAAATAAGGGCGTCTTCCTCCCCCTTTCTGCCTCGCTTCTGTGTCACTTACCTATAGGTCACTCTAGCCCAAATCTTGTAGCTTCCTATTTCTAAGGGTTGTTTAAGACCTGAGGTCAGACACTCCCTTCCTAAAATCCTGTACATATGATCTGATCTGATTTTGGCTCTCAGAAACTTGGAAATTCTTCCTGTAATAGATTCGATGACATCTCGGAACACGCCTGAAGAAATCTCCAGCCACGGAGACCATTGAGCATTCCATAATGCCGATCGCAGTGCCTGAGAGCTCGTTCCAAGATTGCTCCAAAGATATTTCGTGGGATTCAAAACTGAAGAGTCCTGCAATAAGGATAGAAAACAAAAATCGCTAGAAAGCTCTTTTGGACACAGTACGTCATTTATTCTGTTGAAGTTTTCCGTCAGTGGTAGGAAATCAGATGCATCGATATAGATGCAAGCGATCCGTCATCTATGGTGGATTTGAAGGCCGTTTGAATACTCACCAGCCCACTCGTGGTTACTCAAACGGCCTTCGACATCCACCAAAGGGCTTAAAAAGTTATATCAAAAGACTCCACACCAGGCCCTGATTACCGACTAGGCCCGTAAGGCACGGGCCTATTGCCCCCCAAATCCCAGTACCCCCCCCCCTTCCCAAGCTTTGATTTTTTTTTATTATATTTTTTACGTTTTAGGTTTTTTCGAGAATGTGTATCTAAACATCAAATTTCAGAGTGTATTTCGACCAATTTGGAAGCAAAGTTAATAAGGCGTATACTGGATCAAAATTTTCGACTGTTTCTTTATGAAGAGAATGGTGTTTGTTTCAGTAACCTAGAATAAACCAGTCCTGAGGAATGTAAGTTACCGTAAACACCTGCAAATGCAAAAATCAGAGCGCGCCATGAAACAGAAATGGCCGCCATTGGAGTTGGAGTTACGAAAAAAATTAAAAATTAAAAATATTCTTTTTGAACTCTACATTCATTCTACGTTAAAAAAAATATTTTTTCTAAATTGGTCAAGCAACCTCTGTTGGATCACTTGACATGGAATTATCCCACTACCATATGATTTCGAACTAACGTTCTCTCATTAGGTAGCCTACGTACCAACAAATGGTTGCATTGACATACGTCGGTATGTTTATGAAGGGGATTGGGGTAAAACGCTTGGAAAAACCACACGCGGGATAGAAAAATTTCTCTGCAGGTGTCCATAATCCCCGTTTGAAAACAAAATAGGAATAGCGGGGGGGGGGGGTTATTGCTCAGTACAACGATAGTCCATGTGAAATGCGTATACGCAGGTTTAGCAGAGAGAGGAAACTGAAAAGAGTAAACAAAAAAGACACCGGAAAGTGTAGTACCAAGCCACCATCCATTCGTAGAAGTAGGAGCGGAAGAGGATGAAGTTCCAACTTCAAAACTTCTTTAGAAAAAAAAAAAGCCAAGAACCGGCCCAACATAAGACCAACAGATATATTCATAAATGAAGTAGATAGTAACTGTGGACTCAAAAAAAAAAATTAAAAAAACGAGATAAGCGTGCAAAGTCGTCGTATAACGGAACCTCGGGTAGAACTGTACGGTAATTAAATTTTCAGTAAATAAGACAGCAACATATAGGACATTATATAATAACAAAAGTGTAGGCAGAAAACTGTCCTGAAAAATATAGAGATGTACTATTGAGAATGGGATTATCATTTTGCTGTAGGGGCCCAGCAACGCTTACTGTGCCTAGGGTCCCATAAAACTTTAAGCGGGCCCTGCTCCCCACAGCATAACATGATCGCCATCTGCTTGTGAGATCTGCACTAGGCACGTGTGCCTAGTTGTTTTCCCTAGTTGTCGTTGCGATACAGCAAAGATATCTGTGCATATCACACCAAGGAACCATTTTCCAGTAATCTACATCCCAGTGCCAGCGTTCTCGCGACCAAGCGAACGGCAATTGTATCTAGCAGTTGGAATCGGGTGGCGGATAGGGTATCAACCCCTGTACACTAACCATTTCAAAGTATGAAGCAGTGTCTATGTGAAAATCGGTTTGCTGGATGTCCACCATTTTCCGTATTGTCATGGCTTGCACACTTGTCGAGCACGAGTTCCACTCTCCTCTGACTCTATGCGTCAGTATGCGTTTTCGGTGATTTTTCAAGTGTAGCATTCCCTTTTTCCCCACTTCGGGAACCTTCATTACCATGTGCACTGCCAATCGTTCTACACTGAAGAGCAATTGAATTAAAGATACCTGTCCAGTAACGTGTAGCACCACCTTTCGCCCTGATGACTGCGGCGATTCGTCTCGACATGGACTCGACAAGACACCGGAAGCGTTGGGAAGCCATACGGATCCACGACCCCTGAACAAGCTCCCACAGTTCACGAAGATTTGATGTAAGGGGGTCAGAGCCTCGAACATCTCTCTCGATGGCATCCCAGATGTGCTAGATGGGGTTGAGGTCAGGTGACCTAGCTGGCCAAGGAAGCGAGGTCGCGTCGGTGGAGTGTTCATCCAACCATCCGGATACAATTCGGGAGCGATGTCACGGTGCATTGTCTTGTTGCAGGATGAGGTCCCCAGTGGGATGTTGAAGATGCACAAACGGGAGCAAATGGTCGTCCAGTATATCCCGGTAACGTTGACCTGTGAGGGACGATGTCACACGTACCAGGGGTCCCATTTCAGTCCACGTAAACAGTCCCCAGACAAGAATGCCACCAGCTTGAAGAGTACGCTGCTGGCAAAAAGGATCCATCGCTTCATGTGGTTTGCGCCGTACTCGTATCCTGCCATCCGCATGTACCAACGTGAATCTCGACTCATCAGTCCAGGCAACATTTTTCCACATGTCTAGGAGGATCCAGTTGCGATGTTCCCGCGCCCGTGCTAATCTTTGCACCCTGTGATGTGCGGTCAGCAGCGGTACCCTCGTGGGACGATGGCTGCTGTACCCCATAACGAGGAAATTATTCTGGATGGTGTGGCTGCTTACACGTTTTTGTGCACCAGCGTTAAATTGCCGAGTGATTTCTTGCAGTGTGGCCGGTCTATCTGCTGTTACAATGCGAGCTAGCCGACGATGACCCCACTCATCCACACGCTGTTGTTTACGGCAGTTGGCCCTTGCAGGGATGGTTTTACCGGATTCGATGTACTCACGGTGCACCCGTGACACAGTGGCTCGTGAAAATCCCAGTGTCTGCACGACTTCCGAGATGGAGTGACCCATTCGTCAGGCCCCGACAATTTGCCCTCGATGAAATGCGCTTAGATCCTTCGTTTTACCCATACTGCGTCAGACTCTTACTGATTCCCGTCACATCACTCCTTATATTGTCGGATCGCTGCATACGTCATGTCGTTTCCGTTTACAGGGCCGCCCACAGCCCCATATTTGCATAACGCCAGCTGTCTCTAATTCAATTGCTCTTCAGTGTATATCCTAAATGATTGCAGCAAAGTTATAGCCACCGAATATCATCCTTCTTTAGAATTTGGCCAAATTGCATTTCCTTCCCATAAATTTATCACCCACCACTGCCATTATCTCCTCATGAACCATCTTTGCAGCATTATTATTTTGTACAGTCGATTTTCCATTGGAGTACGTCATTACTGTTTGATACCTAGTTGTAAAACAAAGTGATGCCAATTCCCATAGCAGATTTTTTTTTACGATCTGAAAGCTGTTTCGACGTGCATTCGGTTGACTGATGACAGAAATAGGGAAGTTCCCGAGATATACTGAATTTCAAGCAACTGCCGGATGAGTTTGCAACAGATGTAGGAGTAATTACTATTGTGTAACACATTTATTATAATATAATGTTCGTATACGTGATTTTTTCGTAATGTGGTGGTATTTCTGTGTAGTGAATTTTCCATTCAACAAGTCTTTTCGTCGAGGCGTTTAACTTGCGCTGTCCTTATATGGAAGTTCGATTGTTCCCTTATTCGCATTGTAAAATATATGCTCTTGATTAACAGGTTGTCGAAATACCGTAAAGAGACTGTCGAACATCTTAAACTTTTTGCGTGTTCTGGTCTATTATGTCTCAGTGCTGTCTGGACAGGTCTCTTAAAGGAGTTAATTATTTCTACCTTTAAAATGCCTGTCTAGACGGCACGGAGATGTATTGATTTCACTCGCAAATTTTCGATAATCTCCTTTGTGTACATATTTCCACAAGATGTTAACCATCTTTGCAGCATTATTCCCTAGTTGTCGTTGCGATAGATGTTAACCATCTTCGCAGCATGTTGGTATGTTATCAGCTCAAATTTTAGATCAAATTAAATCTATATACATTTGGTGCGACTGTTATAGCCTTTGCTTTAACTAAATATGAACACTTGATTCATGAGTGGAGAATTGCGCTTCGTTGTACCCCCTTGAACTTTATATCGCTGTATTCTCCAAAAAAATCTGTGATCCTGTTTTTTAGAAACAAGACTTGTTTTTTCTGTGATCTTTGTGATTTTGATATGGAAGCAGGTTCTAGGTTACATATAAAAGCATGATGCCATCTCGGTAACCGAATGGTCTGAAGAACGGGCTCCAGATATCTCATCCCAGCCTAGGCGTGGGTAGAATGTTTGTCCATTCCCCTCTCGCGCAGGTAGGTAACCGCCACCTCAACTATGTGCATCCCTGATAAAGTAATTTCACAAAGCAGCTCCGCAGTAATCCCCCTATAATCTGATATGGGGAAAGGACATAATCTAAAAGTGGATTAAGGTGGACGTCTGATGGTGATTTTGCTTCCTATAATTCCAATGAAAAATTTTTTGACCCTACTTCCTCAGCAAAGGAATATTTTCCATACTTCAAAATTGGCCCACTGACAAAAAAACATCCTAACTTAGATTGCACAATTGATGTTTTTGCAAAAAACTCTCCTGAGGTATATTAAAAATCAATAACTTTACTTCGATGTAGTCATGATACCTATTTGCAGGTGTAGCCACTCTTCCTTACCACTACATCGGTGTAAAGTTATTGGTTTTTAATATAGTCCAGGAAAGTTTTTTTATAAAAAATACCGATTGACAATCTAAGTTCGGATTTTTTTTTTTATCAGTAGGCCAATTTTGATTTATGGGAAATCATTCTTTGCTGAGGAAATGGTGTCGAAATTTTTTCCACTGGAAGCCAAGGGGTTTCGGGTTTGACCCCCCACCCCAACCCACCCCACCCCTTTTGAGGGGAGATTGAGCACGAATTTAAAGCGATTTATATGTGTGCATACGAGGCTTTCACCAATGAACCAAACCTTCTGGCTACGCCACTGATTGGAAATATAGGAAGCAAAACCACTAGACATCCACCTTAACGTGCTTTTAACAAAGAAACCAAGAATTCAACAATTTTAATTTCTGACAGAAATTTGCCCGTATCATAATAATAGTTTCTCTTCCTGAGCATTTGGGTTTGATATTTCACTGGATACGGCTCTACGCATTTTTGTCGCATAGCACGATTACTTCGATAGATTTCTCTTCTTGCCGTCTGTAACAGT
This sequence comes from Macrothele yani, assembly GCA_039090855.1. NCBI lineage: Eukaryota > Metazoa > Arthropoda > Arachnida > Araneae > Macrothelidae > Macrothele > Macrothele yani. Next base: position 58,041,317 of record CM076997.1, on the reverse strand, counting down.
TTTTCGCAGATTTCAGGATATAGCCTGGCACGAATTCTTTTTGTTTTATTGTTTAACCCTTTAACGACCATGCCCCAAAAATCTTGTATCACTCTAAATACCATTACGCCCGAAACTGTCTGTTGTTTCACTTCTTTGCTTAATAACAACAGTAGTGACTGAGGGTGACTACAGCTGATCCCTCATAGGTCGAGAAAATTTGAAGAACAAGTACTCGTAGGAAATCTGACTCACTCTAGACAGACTTTTCGGGCTGCTGTGGCCATTTGTACGTACGGGCGTTATGGTCGTTAAAAGGTTAATGGATCACAATTCCCATTTCATGCACCGTACAGATTTATTTACTTATTTATGACAGTAGCGTTTCAAAAGCTACTTTATCTAATCTAAATAAACTGTACATGAAATTCCCGGGTTTTTTCAGCACCAGAGTGTATGTAAGAAAAAGCGTATTCTGAAATCTCATTTCATTTTCTTTTTTGTTTTTTTAAAGCCCGGTTCTGACATTATCACCCACTTGACGTGTTCAGTTCGGTTATCGCTCGATATTGAGCCCAGTTGGCTTTATACTTTCAATAGCTGATTTGACATCGTTTCAGCGGTCACGTTTTTCAGGCGTTTCTGTCAGCGCTCGTCACGCAGCCATTAACTCACCTTTATGTCGTTTCAAGTATGACCGCAATCCATTCGTCGTAAGTTTGTCATTTTAGTTTACATTTTTGTCTGTTTGTCTGCAGTTATGTTAATCGTGTCCTTGCGTCCTTTGAAAATGGCCATTTTCATTTGTAGGTTCGAGAACTGTTGACCACAGGAAATACTGTCCAGGTGATAAACTATTGTTTGACACAAATATTGTTGTGAAACCTTATTTATCTGTTTTTGGAGATGTTATTTATTTGCCTGTTGGTATCGCTGTACATTTTGACTTGTTTTCATGTCCATGTAAAGTTTTAAAAGATACCAGATTGTGATGAAAAGAAGGGACCTTTATTGACTGATATAAATAATGTGTTCCCAATTCTTGAGCTTAATTAACGCTGAAACATTTTTCCTCGCTTGTAAAAATGCTTTTCATTGTGTCTTAGGTCAACTTTTGTTTGTAATGTGGTATGACATAATAAAAAAAATATATCAATAGTGAAAATGAAATGTAAACAATATTCGTAGATGGCTTGCTCTATGGAATACGTAATATTGTGATCCCCCCCCTCTCTTTTATCCTGTGATACTGTAGTCTTAAATATCTAGTAGGGTATTGAATATTACTGTAACAGGTATTTAAGTTCAGTGAATTTGAAGCACAATTTTGATTTGTTGTTGCATTGCATATTAAATATTATCGATAGTGTTATATGCCTCTTGTAATTACAGATGTTGATGAAAATTAAATATTATGCTGTATTAAATTTAATCCAGAATTTGATTGTAAGATGTAAGAGGATGTGTCTGAACATAAGGAACGCCACATGTTGTTTATTATTGGAAACCTGGTGGCTCAGATTTTACGCTGCCGTTAGTTTGTTGTCTTAAAGTTTCCTGATGATGATGATACCATGTCAGCACGTAACATTAAATAAACAAATAATCACGTGAGTGCTTGGGTCCTGTCTGCAATGAAACAAGTTTTATTTTTTGTCCTCAAAGATTGGTCGTAGAGAATCAACTGGTGCTTGGGTACTGTCTTTGTAGGCAGAGGTAACATTTGTGGTACTTTGCAAGACAGCTCCAAATGTAGTTTTAATGGCGTCAATAGTATAGAAAGTTATAGCACCGCTGAAACTTTGATTTAAGAAAAGCTCGCAAAGCAAATGTAGACTTGTTCCACTTGGGTACTAAGACTTCTGCACCACTAAGGTTTCTACGACTCGTTCTGTTTATTTATGCAAGGGGTAGCTGAAAATTTCCCTGTTTCACTATGGGTAAGACGAAGGAAGAAATTTTTTTAAACAAGTGCTTCTTCTCAACCTGTTGAGTTGCTACTCCTAGGGAAAGAGAAGTTTCTAGTCTGCAATTCTCACCTCCTTATGGGCAAATTCGTACGCAGAATAGTAATGGCAGACGGCAAATTTATTAGCAATTGTACAGTAACCTATTCAATGACATAGTGGATTCCACACTAGACGAGAATAGATCCCGAGGCTCGTGGAAAATGTATTATGTTCGATTAACATTTATATAATACGTCGATATACGGCGAGGGCGATGTATTATGCTGAGGCATCAAACGAAACAAATTTACCCTCAGAGCTAAATTCCCAGTATAAAAGTTTGTTTAATAAATTGCATTAATATTTACTCATTATATCATTCAATTAATCCATCTTGCAAGATATATTACAGTATACTTCGTAAGGTGAATGGCAGGAACAGGCCGGTACTGATTTAAAATCTCAACACTGGAAATGGTACTTACCTTTTGAATTTGGGCACCCTTCGGAATTCGCTGATTTGCGATCGAATGAGTTCGATGGTTATCGTTAATGTGTTGCTAATGAAAGTTTTCCCTGATAGAGATTTGGAGTCTACACATGATCGCAACTTTACGTTAAAGAGGCAAATTGATGTTGCAAATGAGTTCGTTGTAATTGCAGTGCAAATAAAGATAAATGCCTTTGCTTTGTTAAAACTATTTGCAGTAATGGGAATCTGAAATGGGCAGGTGTCAACGCACCTGAAGGACAGAGAGGCGTCACTCTAACACATGCGTTTCGATCGTAGCACTTGTGCTGTGGAAAATGGCAGACTTGCATATGCTAAAAGGCATACATTTTACTGTTAATAACAACCGATGTGAACAAATGTCTTTTTCTAAGTTAATTTCCTGCCGTCAGCAGCGAATTGTGTTCTCACAAAAGCAAGGAAGAAAAAAGTTAGATTTAATTGTGCATTTGTGTTTTAAAATTACGATGAGCACTTTTAAGTTGTTGTTTTTTTTAATTCTCAGTAAAGTCGTGCCTGGTGTGTGACCAAGTTGTGCTTTAAATAAAAGCTTTGTGTATTAAATCGAAAACAAATGCCGTCTCCTGCACGATACACTTTAATGATAAAAAAAATTATGTACATTAAAGTGTATCGTGCAGGAGACGGCATTTGTTTTCGATTTAATAGCTTTTGGTGCACGAGTTAATTTCGTCATAGCTTTGTGTAAGTTACCGTTGCCTATCATAAATGCATAGAAAAATCATGTCAATATATTTTAAGCTTTCATTGCTAAAAACAGAAATATCTGTGCTTTGAACAGTATCAGAACTACAGAATGTGCATAAATAATTACCTTGATTTTAACATATTATAACTTTTAAATAAACACTGCTAAAAAGATAAACATACAAAATTTTGATACATCGTTAATGAACTTATTAAAATTCTACATGGGCACCTGTAGTGATACTTAAAATGTCTGAACGATATTCACACTATCGCCACTGGTTTTCCAGCATATGTGGAGTGACTGTTGCTATTGCCCCTGTAATGCGTTTTCGCCAAGTCCTGAAATGTACTACAACTGTTGCATAAACGACGTACGGCAACCGAAAAATTGTATTTCGACACTGCTGGGATCGCCCAGATTTCTCGATAACTAGCCGAGTGTGTTCGCTTTACACTACGGTGCCAACAATACACAGCGCTATGTGTGCTTTTCTGTCAGCATCTGGCTTCACAAATTCATAAGGATGGGCTCAGCTACTGAGACGTCTCCATCTGGTGGAGCTTAATGGCACAAACTGTTTAATTATAGCTAATAAATCCAAAGGGCGAGAGAAATGGTGAAAATCTTTCAACTACGTGGAGACAGTGTAAATAGACAAAGTCATTGCTCTTTCCACGTTGTAAACAGACAAGTCATCGCTCTTTCGGCGAACACACTCTGCTAGTTATCGAGAGATCTGGGGTTCGATCCCAGCGATGTCGAAATACAATTTTTCGGTTGTTGTGTGTTAATTAAAGAAAAACGTGGAAAGAGCGATGGCTGTGTCTATTTACATTGTCTTCACGTATTTGGATGATTTAAACGACATATTTTAACGTGATCCCACAGAAAGAAATTCAGAAGGGTAAGGTCTAGTGATCACGTCGCGTGTTTGTGCCCAATGAGGAGGTGCCCCATCTTGTTGGAAGATGACATTCTACTGCGTGGCCAGTAGCTGGGGGATGACTGTAAGCATAGCGAAGTACACATTTGCTGAGGCCATATTCTCAGAGAAGAAGGGCGATTATTCGATCATATATTAGCCCACATTTAGCACTGTCCGGAATATGTGTACTTCAGGCATATATATGAATTTTCTGATTTCCAATGCGTCTATTGACTGTACCACTAAGAAGGAACGTAGCCTCGTCTGAAAAGCACGCACGTAGCAAGAAGTCATTATCCTTGTCAATGATGTTCAAAATCTCTTTATCAAATGTTTCAATCAAGCCTTGGAGTGCCTTGTTCTTGAAGAATTTGCAACTTGTTGGCTTGTAACTGCAAACGGTTGTGTAACACCTTAAGCACCGTAGACTTCGGTATCTGTAGTTGGCATGAAGCTTGTCTCAAAGATTTCCGTGGTGACCGTGTGAGAAACATGTTTGAATGTTTTCCACTGTCTGTCTCATCGGAAACTCATGGTCTACCAATTCTCCTTCGCTGTTCCAGTGTCCAAGCATTTTGTCATCCACGACTTAATTAACTCCACATCAGATGGCTTCTTTCCATACTTTGTTCTGAACTTTCGCTGAACACTGATACCAGATTTAGTTTCTGCCAGCCACGGAACACATTGTGCCTTCTGTGTCACAGACACTATTTAACTACACAGATGATACAACGTTGCTCGTAGAGCATGTGGCAGACGAAACACACCGGTCCAGAAAATATGCGTGTGCGAGATCTGCTGTAAAAAGAAAACGGATGTATGAGACCCGTCATTAAAAAAAAAACTATAGTAAACTGTAATTAAGGTAATCATTTATCGATATCCTGTAGTTTCCGCTTTAGAATACTTATAATAGAAGTCAACCTAACAGTTTTTGAACTCAAATTGTTTTCAGAGCCAACATCCTTTTCCGCTGGCGGGGCAGAATTAAACGTCAAGTTTTTTTTGTCGAACATGAACTTTTGTATGGCGCGAACAGTATGCTTTTTTCTGAAGTATCGGTAACGTGATTTAGAGACGGAAAAGGTCATTACTCACAATTGGGACTTTCCTGTATTTTTTTTTTAACTGACATTCATTTTGAAATCATAAAATGGACCATATCTATCGTCTGTTCAGTCACATTTAAAAAATCAAGTAATTGCTTTGACATTTTAAACATGACGGTCACGCATGGACTATGGGGATCATAACGCTTTAGTTGGCTGCATCACTAAGTGCTGATTTTGCTTTACTACTTTCTCGTGGATCTTACATGCCGGTTAAATTAAAATATTCTAATGTGTTGTAATATGGCGAAACGATGTTATTATTGAATGAATGAGACTGATTTCCATGTAACTTACGAGAGCTGGAGAGAGTGAATGCCTGAACGTGTTTATACTTGCAACAGTTGCACTTTCGATGTCGCTAAATCACAAGTCTGCTGCTTTGCGTATCTGTAAACCTTACGGCTCACACCCTTTATGTAAAACGGTTTGGACTGAAAATAGTTGTTGGTCTGGCACCTCATGCGCCACACTTTGCAACTCATGGTTTTTAACTGTTTTCAAAAAAAAAAAAAAAAAAACTTCAAAAATTCATAATTTTGTTTCCGCGAGAAAATTCAGAAAAGTTGATGTACGTTCTAAAGGCAATTCTTCAGGTGACGTCACGGTTGCCCCGTGCGCAGCTTAAGTGATTGCTCAAAAATCACTGTTTATAATCTGATTAAAATTGGAATTTAAACTTTTGCACCAATTTCTGGTACAGTTTTTTTCACGCCATACTTCGTCATTTTTCTATTTAGAGAATTAGATTATAAAATGCTTCTCCAGTTTGGGTAAATTGAAATTCATGAAGGCGCGATTGGACGTACGTTTCAAGAGAAAGTTGTTTACATTGTTGAAGGTTTTATGATGGCTGCACACCACGCAACATGTTGTTCGTAACGCGTCACAACTCATCGGCAGTAATCTGGGTTATGGCATCCGTAATGTTCACTTTTAATTCATCAAATGTGTGCGGATTAGTTTTCTGTAAAGAACTCATTTTTAAAACTTTGTATAAGTTATTTCTGAAATACTGTTCCAAATAAAAATCCGCTTTTCCGTACTTAAAACCACTTCCGTTGCCTTTGTTCTCTCTTCACTTACATTTATGACCGCGTACCTACACTGCTCTGACTGTGACTAACCACTCCGGAAAATTCCTTTGCAGCTGTACACGCAGAAACCGGTTGGAAGTGGAACAAAGCGGTTTTAACTGGAAACCCGCCAAACAACTTTAACTCACCTAACAACGTCTGGCCTCTTTTATATGGCGCACCCTGTAGTACCAAATGCCCGAAGCAGTTAGGAAAAGCCTTACAACCAGTCCATTGTGCCTCTCCCATAGAGATAAAATTAACGTCAGACGGCAGTGTTGTTTTGTCGAATAACATAACTTCTTGTGTATATGAATGTTAATACACACTATTAAATTAGCAATATGAAGATCGAAAGACAAATGGGGAGGGGACCGCAATAATTTGTGGTTTGCCCCGGGCGCAGAAATGCCTACTTACGCGTCTGGGTGGAGTTTCCGAAATGTTGAAGCAATACCAAAGTTGTTCGAATAAATGTGGTCTCCCAAACTGACTATTTTAAAGAGAAACGTTATGTATTTCAATCTACTAGTTTACACACGTTTAAGAAAAAGTGTCACTGCTCTTTCGTCACACCTCTAAAATGCCACTGTTGTTGAATTTCACAATTTTGAAATCCTTTTTTCAAAACTCTCGCGCCTTTTGTCTTGCGTCCTAGATAGCCAGGTGCCGTTGTTTAGATATTGAAAACATGGGAGTTTGTGCTCCATTTCTCAAGTTTCCGCGCCAGTTGATCAAGAGGGAGGGGTTTCTTTTTTTCAGATGTTGATCGGATCGTTCGAGATAACGTGTTATTTCGAGATTTCTGCTCTGAGATACTTGAGAAACAGCTTAGGCAGATTTGCGGTTTTTCATATTTCTTGGCATCCATTCGCGTCACATGATGTGATTCGGAAAGATTGGCAGGATATTCGCTGTACTCGGAAATTATTAGTGACAGAATGTTTACAGTTATGGGAAGCAGTGTAGTTTTTGAATGAATAAAAGAATGGAAAGAAAGAAGAAATCATCAGAATTCTGAGAACTTGTGTGTGTGTTTTCCTTCGTGGGAAAAGAATTTTGTTTCCGCTTTCAACAGTAATCTTTCGTTTTTAATGATAAATTTACCGTGGTTTCACGGATGCGATTACCAAGCTTCACATGGAAACATCTTTAGTGATCTGTTTTGTGTGTTATTTAGGTCGTATGATCGTTCTTACTTATTCTGGTGTACAGCATAATTCTTACCGCAAGCTTTAAAATATATTCTAGTCTGTCGATCAATTTATGAATTTCTTACTTTACAATCGTACTATTCTTTCATACCGGTGAAATAATAAAATTCGCTTGCTTCATCTGAGCTATAGTCTCCTAATACACAAAAGTATTTTGCTTCGAAAACTTGAGCTGAATCTGGCGGTGACACATTTAAAGTTCCTTGGTTTCATACGTTGTGCAATAATGTTGCGTGGTTATGGATGCCGTAAGATTCGGCAAAGTGGTATGTTGGTGCGCGTTGCTAAACACTATAACCGATACTGGTGCAAAAGTTTCAATTCCAATTGCGTTGCTAAACACTATAACCGATACTGGTGCAAAAGTTTCAATTCCAGTTGCGTTGCTAAACACTATAACCGATACTGGTACAAAAGTTTCAATTCCAATTGCGTTGCTAAACACTATAACCGATACTGGTGCAAAAGTTTCAATTCCAATTGCGTTGCTAAACACTATAACCGATACTGGTGCAAAAGTTTCAATTCTAATTGCGTTGCTAAACACTATAATCGATACTGGTGCAAAAGTTTCAATTCCAATTGCGTTGCTAAACACTATAACCGATACTGGTGCAAAAGTTTCAATTCCAATTGCGTTGCTAAACACTATAACCGATACTGGTGCAAAAGTTTCAATTCCAATTGCGTTGCTAAACACTATAACCGATACTGGTGCAAAAGTTTCAATTCCAATTTTAATCAGATTGTAAGCAGTGATTTCGTGCCCTCTCGTGAAGCCACACGTCTCAGTTACGCCTCTGGTGCGGAGTATTCCAGATGGTGGTCACAAGAACTGTGACTGGTGCCGAAAACAAAGAATGGGGAATGCTGTTTTAGACGGCCATTGACCAGTTGAAAAAATCGTTAGCGTAGCAAAATATATTATGGCAAAATGAATGTGTACTTTTCCATTTGGAATTTGTTTTTTTAGGGTATCGTTCACTTGATCGAAAGGTCAGTTGACCGAAAATCACTTGATCGAAAGGTACATTTCACCGAAGGGTCGCTTGACCGAAAAGTTCATTTCACCGAATGGTCACTTCACCTAAAAGTTCATTTCATCGAAAGGACATATGATCGAAAAGTTCATTTCACCGAAGGATTGCTTTACCTAAAAGTTCATTATATCGAAAGATCATTTCACCGAATGGTCAGTTTATCGAAAACATGGAATTTTGTTGTTAGAGATCTGTTGGAGTGTGTGTGGTACGGGTTTTTGTAAAACTGGCCACCTAAACATTATCGGATTGTATAAAAAATGCACTTTTAATTTCTATGAAACACCTCCCCATGAGTAGGTTTTTCGAAAAATAACATTAATGAAAAGGCCTAGATCTGTGCCTTTTTGTCAAATTTTAAACCTCGGAACTCATATTCATAAGGGTTACATAGCAAATCAAGTAAGTAATGTTCCACTTTTACTCAACCACAAAACTTAAATTTTTTTGACCGCAGCTAGATGCAGACCATTTTAACAGATTTTAATCCTACTCATATTCATAAGCATTACATAAAATGTAAAGTAACTTTTGATGTAAACCTTATGAACATGAGCACGCACGGTTAAAATTTGCTAAAAAAGCCTAAGCCGAGACCTAGGGCCCTAAAATTGATTCTTTTTGCCTGAAAACAATGTGCAACATTATTAATTTGACTTTTTATGTAAACCTTACGAACATGAGCACTGAACATGACTTTTATGTAAACCTTATCAACATGATTAAAATTTGCTAAAAAGGCCTAGTCGGGCAAATGAACCAGACCCGTTTTTTTAAAAACAGCATTTTGGAAAGCGTTATTAATATCTGTCGTGCAAGTCTCTGTGGGAGCAAGTGAAATGATTCAGCGATCACATACGGCACATGATATATCAGGGAAAATGTGAAATACGGGGTTTTATGTCGCAAGAACACGGAAAAGCAATTTTGCGAGCCATTTTTTAAGGCTATATACGACAGTCCATTGACTGGAAAAATAAGCTGTGAGTCTTGTGGCCCGAAGACCAGATGTGGTTATGATGTAACAGTCGACCGAGTGAAAGGGTGAGTTTTTTCTGGCGCAAGAGCCAGATGCGACAATTGATTTAGTGAAAAGTGAGTTGAGGTATCGAATGAACACAAGCGTGAGTTGCGCAGTTTTGTGGCCGAAGCAGCAAATATGGCGACCTTGTGAGGTATGATGAAAGATCTAAATGTGACAGTCGACTAAGTGCAAAAGTAAGTTATGGGATTTCATGGCAAGATACACTTGCGTCAGTCGATTCAGTGAAAGAGTGAGTTGAATGATTGATTGAACAAAAAAGCGAGTTACTGAGGAAGATCCTACGGCGAGCCTAGTTTAAATCACTGAAAAAGTGAGTTGAGGAATTTTTGTAGTAAGCCTAGATGCAGCAGTTGATTGAACAATAAAGTGAGTTACTGGGTGTTGCAGCCCAAACAGCAGATGTGGCGATTGAGTGCTAGGTTGAAATGATATTTCGTCGAAATGGTCGAAATAGCCCTACGTCAGATGCATCAATCGATTGAGTGAAAAAGAAGTGAGTTGAGGGATCGATTGAACAAAAAATAAGTTACTGGGTTTTGTGGACGAAGCAGCAGATGTGGCGATCGGAGGAGTTATGATGCAAGTTCCGTACGTTGCCACACACCGCTAGACAAGATAAGAGTGACTGCAATACTATACTGTTCACAATAGTATCTTATCTCGGAAATTACTGAATATAAGGACAAGTGCAAATTTTCGCTTGCGCTGTCATTTGAGAAATGGATCATACTTCACCCATTTCCGTCCCAAATTTTACAAACAGAAGGAACTATTACGTTCATATTTTCTCATTTTACGTGATATACTGCCAGAACTAACGTGAATATCTTTAAAGTGATGAACAGAATGAAATCGTATGACCAGTTTAAATGGTTGAAATTATATGCATGTGTTAAAAAAGCGAATTTGAAATGGTATTGTCGGTTTTAAATAAATACATGTGGTATGTAAAAATTAACGCAGCATGTAAACGCAGAGTTCATATTATCTTGTGCAGCTTAGCACTAAAAGTAAAAGAGACCAGTGAAGTAAGTTCAGTGCAAAGAATTTGCTTCGCCATATCATTATCATCTCGAAATCACACCTTTTGCAAACGGCAAAGTGGCATACCAGGTTGCGTGTTGAAGCGAAATGTTTTTCTGGACAATTCTGTGTACACAATTTCTATTAGACTAGCTGTCGTACATATAATCTTTGCTGTTTTGTTTCAGTTTTGATGTAATAAACAAAAATTGGTTGTAATTATCTTTCCCAACACAGAACATCGGATGAGGGTAAAAATGAGTCCTTTGATGTTACATTGGATCACGCAAAAAAATAATTCTTTAATGTAGAATTCTGTAATTCAAAAACGAATCATGTCCACTAAATAGTTCAGTAGAAATCTTGCTGTTTATATTATTACAAATAGTTTTTTGTCAAGATCATGCAGCATAGTCTTAACTCGTTAGAATCGTGCTATCTTTCTATTCCCAAACAACTGAACAAATAAAGTGTATGATGCTTTTGAATGGAATAAAGAAATGTTAAAATGAGCTTCGCAAAAGAAGAATGTGCTTACTTGTAAAAGAATAAAAAAAACCGCTTTTATAACAGAATGCCATCCAATTAATACTAGATGAAAATCAGATACGCTAAAACAAAACGCAAATCTTGCCACTTATGAATGAAAACCTGCAGGCCCACGGGGTTGCGTCTGACGTGCGTTTCTTTTGCCCTTCCTAGCGATTATATACACAGTCGAGTCACATTATTGTGACCACCTCCTACTTTTGACGTCAACAGCGCGTAGCTAATGAAAGAAGGCACGTGTCGTAAGCTGGCTTGGTGGGTACATATGGTGTGCTGTGCTGTAAGCATTCTGAAAACATGGATAAAGGGGGGATTTATCTGATTTGCAGAAAGGGATGATTATCGGCTTTCGGGCCAAGGGTCGCAGTATTTCTGAAACAGCGCAGTTTATGAACTGTCCGCGTGCTGCTGTGGTTAAGGTGTATCGTGATTGGAGAAATGGCACCATTGCGAATAAGCGACGTGCCATTGATGTGAGAGGTGAACGTCGGCTGCGAAGGTGCGGTAGGGCCGATCGACAGGCTACAGTGGAAAAACTCATTGGACGAATGATTCGGGGGGCTACCGGAAGTGTGTCTAATACGACAGTTCAGCAAACCCTGCTGCGTATGGTGTTCCGATGCAAACGGATGGTCACTGCACCTCTGCTAACGAAGGTGCATTGGCAGAAAAGGCTTACATTTGCAGGGATGTATCGTAATTGGACCTCCGCTGATTGGCAAAGGATTTCCTTCTTAGATTAGTCACGTTTTCTGCTTCATCTAACGGATGCACGTTGGCGTATAAGGCGAGAAAAAGAGTTGAGCATCTGTGGGACCACCTCGATCGTGTTGATCGCTCTATGGATCCTCCACCACGCCCCCTCCAGCAGATGTACTGCAGTCAGCATGGCTCTACATACCCGTGAACACCTCATTGAGTCACTCTCAGCCCGTCTAGCTGCTGTCCGCGCTGAATACGGTGGTTACTCTAGATATTAGCTGGTGATCACAATAATGTGACTCGACCGTGTATATGTACATAGTAATAAAACGTCTGATCTTTTGCCCGACCTAAATTATCTGCTGCCCCTCCCAACTTCTTTGTCTGGCTGGCCTAAACGCTTATCTTATACTCCGGCTTCACGATGACGTGCAACTCAGCCTGAAAACATGACTACCCAAATTACTTTCTTGACTCATTTTCACTCCGTGCTTCATAAATTTGGCTTTCCATGCGTTCCCATGATACCGAGGAAGCATTTGTTTGCATGGAAATAACATACAGTAAAACTCGCATATAACGAGCCCGTATTTAGCGAGCGAAACAGGAACTTTTATTTGGTATGATTTTAATTCAAAGCTAATTTGATCGTTTTTCACGAGTACAATTTAATGAAATCCCCGGATTTAATGAGGGAAAGAAAAGCTGAGATGAACACTTTTGAAAACCGAAGTAAGATATTTTATGAAATTCCATATTTAACGATGGAGGTAAAATCTGCGCGTTGTTTTGGAATGCAGATATAAAAATGGTATAGCATACAGGACGAAATTGTAACAGCGCAGAGGGATTCTTGTGTGCTATTGTAAAAATGTTGATAGAATAACAGTGGAGAGGGAGTAAATACATCAAATGCTCAACACACGAGTTGTACAAGAGACTCTTCTCCACCCAATCCAATGGGTGTATTGCGTTAGCAGAGTTGAAAACACACGTCCTACTCCCAAAGTTAGAAAAAAAGAAGGGTGAGACTCGTGTGCATGTAACTGGATTTCTGGGCAAAATTTGCAGGAAGGGATGGGAGAGTAATGGAATAGGGATGTCGCCGGAGGGAAAACAGGTGATAAAAATTCCTGGAATTGTGTCCATTTCTCCTTTCACCCTCGAAGTGAGCGTTGCGCTTGGAGGATCAGTGGTGCTTTATGTGTGTTGGGTAGTTAAGTAGCGGTTAGTCTCACATGACCGTCAAGTTGAAATATGCTTTAAAGATTTACCTAATTAACTACAAAATCCGTGTGATACGTACCTAGTATCGTGTAGTACCTGCTCTAGCCCGGCGAAGTGTAGCAACTCGACGTAGCATCGATTCCATAAGTGGCCGGAAGACTTCTGGTGAGATGTTGAGCCATGCCGTCTGAACAGCCGCCCACAGTCCCCTGGTATTTGTAGGTGCAGGATCTTGGGTGCGAATGGACTTTCCCACCACGTCCCACAAGTGCTCTGTTGGGTTCACGTCGGGCGAACGTGGTGGCCTCACCACCTGTCGGAACCTTTCAGAATGTTCCTCGAACCAATTTTGGACAATTTGGGCCCGACGACAGGGTACGTTGTACGCCTGGAAAATCCCGTCGTTGTTGGGGTACATAAAGGGCTGCAAATGATCATCCAGCTGAGCAATAAAGCCATTACTGATTAATGACGTGTTTACGAGGACCAGATGACCCAAACCGTACCACGTAAAGACACCCCACACATGTATGGAACCATCATCAGCTTGCACAGTGCTTCGTTGACAGCTTGGGTCCATGGCCTTATTGGGTCTGCGCCGCACCCGAACCCTACCATCAGCTCGTAACAACTGGCAGCGTGACTCAGTGAACCACACACATGTTGCCAGTCTTCCAGGATTCAATTTCCGTGTTCACGAGCTCAGGTGAGATGCTGTGTCTGATGTCTTGGTGTCAACAAAGGCACTCTGGTGGGTCTTCTGCTCCTATACCCCATGGACGCTAAATTACGCTATACTGGCCTGATGGATATGTCTCTGGTACCTCCTGCATTGAACTGTGGATGTTATTTGGGCCAGTGTCGCTTATCTCTTAGCATAGACAATTCTCGTCAGACGCCGCTGGTCACGGTCATTCAGCACCCATGGTCGGCCATTGCACTGTCCACGGTGGGTGGTAATGCCTTCCATGAGGTATTCTCGGTAGACACGTGACACCGGGGATCGAGGAATGTTCGCACAACTTCGGAAATTGAATGTCTCACCCGTCTGGCTCCCACTGCATGCCTCGTTCAAACTCCGTGGTTGTTCAACATGACTCTCGAGATTACACCTCGCAACTAGTAAAATGGTCAAATCCTTTATACGACGGCAGCGCCAGTTAAAAATTTGCATAATACTATTCACTTACGTTTGGAACTTCAGTGTAGTATTAATGTACATAGTTAATGAAATCTTTCATGCACATCCAACTGTTATTGATGCTGTAACATAAACGTAAATGTACGTGTATGTTATCCAGTATGAGTATTTTTGCATGGTGGGAATTTTTACCCAAAAACGGATATTGCGAGCGTTCGGATTCAACAAGGGTTTCCGTCGGTCCCGAGCTCAAGCGTGTTCTTCTGTGTCTATGTGCTTCGCAAACTATGGTAAAGTGAAAGAAACTGTTTTCTGAGGTTAAGTGAGAGCGTCTTTCAACTGAAACCTCAATTCTGCAGTTCAAGGTGATTGAAGATTTTTTTATTTGAAACTTTACTGTCAGTGGGATACGCTCGTTATGAACCAGATCATTGCGACCACCCCACATTCCACGAGTGGACGCGCCTCACAGCAGTCACCTATTAGAAATGCATATAAACAACATGGGTAGGTAACTTGAGGAAGGAAGAAAGGAACGGACTTGTCGCAGTTTGAGCGGGGAATGATTACCGAAGTGAAGAAGGCACCGGTATGTTTGGTTCTTCGAGGGCCGCAGTAGTGAAAATGTGGTGAGAATGGTCGAAGAGGGATACTTATCCACCCAACTGCGGGAAAGGGAAGACCAGACTGGTTGACAGTCGAAGTGAGCGCTGGTTAGTATGTGCTGTTCGATACTACAGACGGCTCACGATCCCTCAATCAACGGCAAACAACCAGGGCGCACATAAAACGCTTCCGATCGCACAATCCAGCGGATGGGCCGAAGAGGTTGGTGGCCAGTACATGTGCACATGTTAACGGAACATATCTGCTGTAGGGGTGGAAGCTCATTATGTTAACTAATGGCTCCTCGGCCAAACACCCACTGGCTTCCAGCGCTGATCAAAATTTCCCCTCAGCAGGAAGGAAAACCATTTATAAGGTTCGTTGTCTAGAGACTGTCTATCAACGGTAGTTGAAGACAGCCCGGCGTTCTTTCTCTCCCAGCTTTACTATAAATCTGCTATTCAGGAGAGGGGAAGTAAAAATAATGGCAAGACAC
This sequence comes from Macrothele yani, assembly GCA_039090855.1. NCBI lineage: Eukaryota > Metazoa > Arthropoda > Arachnida > Araneae > Macrothelidae > Macrothele > Macrothele yani. The sequence goes on along the minus strand of CM076997.1, from coordinate 58,026,010 downwards.
TACAAGCATGAATTCACTCTCAAGCTTGTTGCAAACTTAACAAAAGAATTTAATCAAAAGAAAATTGTTTCGGCAGCTATTGTTCCTTGACCTCGAGTTCCTGTAACTGCAGTTCCACGTGAAAATGATCCGGGTATCTAATTATTCCAGAATACCCTATACTTTCCTGCCAATACTCTTTGCCCGTTCTTTTTCTATCACCGACGTGAAAGGTTTCAATCGTCGTAACCTTCCGTTCGTCTCTTTTCCTTTGTTCCGGAAGCTATGCTTTGTGTTCCGTCCCGAACACGTGTTCTCTCCAAACGCTTTCTCCGAACGTCGTTCCAGACACACGTGTCTGATTCCAACTACGCTGGCTTTCCCCGTGCTCTAACTGGCACGTTCTATCACGAACTTTTCTTTACCCAGTGCTAACTCCCAGCACTATACAACCGTCCACAGCACACGCTGTCGTCACCCGTCCTCTACGCTCGCTTCCCGTCGACTGCCTCGTTTTTCCTTCCACTCCTACCTTGAAGTTTCCCCCTAACTTCACTAGCCTTCTGATTGGCTCCTACCTCACTCGCCTGAGGCTCCATCTCTCTCTCTAGTCGAAGACCTCCAAGAGCAGGCGACCCCCTCGCTCTTCTCGGTGCCCCACATACTACCTTTCTGTTTTGACACGTGTCTTCTGCCGGTGACCTTCACCTAATCCCTTCGTTGACCTCCACCTAATGCCCTTCGTTGACCTCCACCTCACGGTGCCCTCTGGCCAGGAACAATAGCTGTACCTTCTGTGGATACAATAGACCTGTCAAACAGGCGCATCGAAATGTCACCTAGTCTGGTGCATTACCACGTGTTACACTCGTTTCACGTGCATTACCACGTGTTACACTCGTTTCCAAATAATATACATGGAAATATTTATTCTGAAATGTTAATATCCAGACTGATCGATGGGATTTAAAGTCCATCACACAATTTATATAGGGGCGTAATTTCTCGCCCCTACCTGCTGGACGAAACATGCGGGATCTTCCTCTCGCATGATGAGTCAGTGTCCGTTCAGTTCTTTTCTTTTTTTTTCCTTTACACGCAAGATTTCACTGCATTAATACACTTCTTTGTACACACATATATACACTGTAAGTACCACTAAGTAGCCTCAGTGGGTCTCTACCTTTCTGTGGTAATGCTGTCTTTAGCAGCTCGTGCTATTTTCTTTAAAATTCAACCTGGATAAGGCGTCGGCATGAGTATGAGTTTGCCGGCGACGTGAGAAATCGTGAGGTTGAATTGGGCAATGGCTAGACTCCACCTCTGTAATTTTGAGCTTTGTGAAGCCGCACTAGTTAAAAATATCAAGGGGTTATGGTCCGACCAGATCTCTACTTGGTGGCCAAAAACCCCCTTCAAATTTCTGTAGAGCCCAAACAATAGCATAGGCCTCCTTGTGGCTAGCTGCCCACCTTGCTTGTGTGTCATTTAATTTCTTGCTCGCGTAAACCACGGGCCTGATCCTGCCGCTATCATCTCGCTGAGCTAGGCAACACGCGACTGCAAAAGAACCCGCGTCCGTATGAAACACGAGCGGTTCGTCAAATTTGGGTGTGCACAGTGCAGGTGCTGTACATAATTTCTGCTTCAGCGACTCGAAAGCTTCCCCGAGCGCTGGCGTCCACTCAACTTTTTCTGCTGCCTTTTCCCCTGTCAAATCCGACAGTGGCTTCGCTATTTCGGCGAATCTGGGTACGCCCTCCTTATAGTGGTTGCATAACCCTAGTAACTTATGCACCTCCCTCTTGGTTTTTGTGGGATCCAGGTCTCTGATCGCCTGTAATTTTCCCGGGTCCAGCTGGTGATTCCCCGAGCCGACCACTTGTCCCAAATAATCAACTTCCTCTTTGGCTAAGCAACATTTTTCCAAATTTCCTGCGAACCCCGCATCCTCCAAACTTTTCATGACCATCTGCATGGGTTCCTCCCACTTTTCTGAAAATACGGCATCCGCCGGACCCGTCGTATGCTGGTCCGTCGAAACTACTTTCCACCGATGCCCCTTACTGGATGGTGGGTCCATGGGCCCAATCAGATCGACATTTTCTGTCTGAAAAGGTAGCGCAGGCCTCCTAACCGCAGTTATCGGTACCCGGTCACCTCTTGTGATGGGGTGTCGTAACTGACACGCCTCACATGCATCACAGTATGTAAGTATGTCTCTCTTCATGGACGGCCAGTAGAAGTATCTTATTCTTTCTAATGTCTTCTTATGTCCCAAGTGTGCTCCGAACACAGAATCATGGGCTAGCTTTAATATCTGTCCCCTCCTACTCTCGGGAACTACTAACTGATTGGTGTTTTGCCCTAACACTTTTTCTTTATGATATAGTAATCCTTCCACATAGACATACCCTCCTTTTCCTTCCTTCGCCCACTCGCGTGTCTCTGCTAGGGTTACGTCCTCCTCCTGTTGTACTTTGAATTTGCTGTGGTCTGACGCCTCGCCGCCCCGGCTAATCTCTTCATCCTCGCGGCATGGATTACCTCCAAACACCGTCTCCTGTTCGCTGGTCTCCTCATCAAGCGCGCCTGGCCCTGATTGGCTGCTTGACCCTTCCACTCTTAAAGCTCCGCCTACTTCTTCCGGCGTTGCTCCTGTCTCCGGCGTCTCTCCACTAGCTTTCCCTTTAATCCTGTTAGCCCCTATACTGGCGCTAGTTCCTTGAGTCCCTACCTCCTGGGGTCTCGCTGGTTTCTCCTCCTGGACTGAATCCTCTTCACACAACGCCTTCCCATTATCGGTGGCCCACTCCGAATATCTCCACGTGTTCATCTTGACATAAACATCTGGGGTAACTATGACCTCGTTGGTGAGATTCGGCACAATAGCGCAAATCATCTCACTCGTCCCTAAAGATACGTCTCCGGCCTTCTCCAATCCCGTCTCCAGAATCCTAACCTGCAACTTCTTAACTGAAAAAACCGCGTTACGTCCATCAAACCCGGACAACGTCACTTCCCCCGCTTCTTCCATCTGTTCTACCCCTAATAGGCCTTGTCTCACACAATTGAACTCAGCTCCGCTATCTACCAAAATTTTTGCCTGGTGCCCTTGCTCTGTGGCTACCACTAATTGTTCACCTACGGGTATTTCCATTACTTCCATGCTACTGCCCGTGGGACACACTACTCTCCCCATTTTCGCACTAACCTTTCTCACATCCTGGACAAGGTCTTGCTTGGGTTCCCATTGTTTCTCTACAATGTTTTCATCCTCTTTCGCCGCTACCCGGCTCACTTTCTTAGCTGCCTCACTTCTCCAATTATACGGAGTGTGTTTACTGTCCTGTCCGTGGGGTATCTTCTGCTTACAGTCAAATTTTCGGTGACCCATCTGTCCACATCGAAAGCATCTCATTCCTGCGTCAAAATAGGAATTTCCCGGCTTCCCTGGTGGTCTACTGTTTCCCACTCTACTTTGGAATTCCTGACCTGCCGTCGGAAATTTCCCTTTTTGAAATGGAACTCCACTAAATTCTTTCTTCGCAGTTCCCATTCCTTCCGAGCTATAATGCTGCCCCTTACTGTTAGAGCCTACCTGAAAATTTCCCTTCGCTTTTACTTCACCCCCTCTAACGCTTCCACATGGCACTCGTACTGATCACACAGTTCCCCTAAATCCTTCGCTAAAACTAGCTTTCCCAAGGATCCTCTCTGTAGTAGATAAGTTTTTAAACTGGGTGATAACAATCCTTTGAACTTATCACAAACTAAAAGATTCATTAGTTCATCAAAGGTACTTATCCCACTGTTCGCTACATAATATTTGAGAGTTCTTCCCATGCGTCCCGCCAATTGCTGGTAACTCTCTCCCTTATTCCTACGGAGTGCCTCGAATTGTCGTAGATAAATGTCCGGGGTTAAATGACATTCCCCCAAAATGGCCTCTTTGACGGTTTCGTAGCAATCATATTGCTCGACCGTAAGCCTCCGGAATAAATGATTGACACAATCTGAGTTAAATAGTGCTATGACTAATCTTCCTTGCATTTTTTTTGGGACTGTATGTAAAATGAACGCTCTTTCTAAGGAATCAAAAAGTCTAAAATCTCTTTTGGCTTACTAGGACTTTTGGGTAAGGTCTTTTCTAGGATCCTCATGTAATCGGCTAACTTCATTTGATTTCTTCCCTGTGCCAACGCCTCTTCCTTTTCCTGAGTTAGCTGTAGTTTCTTAAGCTGGAACTCCCTTTCTTATTTTTTATCTAAGAGCTGACTCTCCCTTTCTTCCCTTTTATCTAAGAGCTGAATCTCCAATTTCATTTTTTCTAGTTCTCTTTGTTCTCGCTCTGCTGCTAATTTTCTTTCCTCCATTTCTAACATTTTAAGTTTAAAATGCCATTCCCTATCAACTGTATTATCTTGCGTTTTTCTTACGTTAATAGACACTTCATTACTAGAATTTAATTCATTTTCCCTATCACTATTTTCTTCTTCCTTCCCTTCGGACCACGTGTCCTCTGCTTCCTCACTCTTTTTCCCATCCAAAAGCTCATCCATTGTTATGCACTAAATATATATATACAATCCACAATACATATGCACTAATATAATGACACTTTACAATTTCCCGACGATAGCCTTTGCTCTCAACCTTGAAGTACTATTACCTAACATTTTTTTTCAATAAATTCCTAGTAATATTACTTATTTCCTTTCTTTACATACAACAAAACACTTTACAATTCCTACCCACTTTAAGCATTATTACTGAAATACTGACAGAGTTTTTAAAATTACTGTAACCTATTCTTTTACAAAACTGACAAAATAATTTTTTTTCTCGGCCTTTTGGCCCCTAACTGCCTACAAAAATTTTTCTATCCTAACCTTTTACTCGGTATCGACCCAGGAATATAAATTTCGGTAACAAAGTGGTACTTACCGGATCATCTCGGGACCCCTTCAGCTTCTCTGTAGCGGCTTCGACCGCGACCCGCGAAGGAGCGTCCTAAACAGGAATGTCGCCCGGTCACGCTGACCACGCGAGACGTAATTGTCCGTACGGGACAATTACTTTACGGGATTTTCCTGGTACTTCCAATCCTTGCTCTGGTTACGAGCGTTATTTGTCGACTTCTTTGGTCCACCGGTTCCGTTGCACAATAGTCCTTTATGGTAGCACAGTCCTTTGTTTCATTCGCCGTTTTCCGGCCACGTGCTACAGTCACACTTTGAAGTTCACTTTGTTTCACCACTTTCCTGCCACGTGTTGCTGTTGCACTCAGAAGTTCACGTTGTTTCACCACTTTCCCGCCACGTGCTTCTGTTACACTTAGGCGTCCTCTTTGTCCGAGTCCTCGAACACAGTCTCTATTTCGCTGAATAAAATTGCCCTAATTACTTCCACTGAACTCGCCTAACATATCAATCCTACCGACTGCGCCATTTCCTATATATCTGCTGTAGGGGTGGAAGCTCATTATATTAATTAATGGCTCCTCGGCCAAACACCCACTGGCTTCCAGCGCTGATCAAAATTTCCCCACAGCAGGAAGGAAAACCATTTATAAGGTTCGTTGTCTAGAGACTGTCTATCAACGGTAGTTGAAGACAGCCCGGCGTTCTTTCTCTCCCAGCTTTACTATAAATCTGCTATTCAGGAGAGGGGAAGTAAAAAAAATGGCAAGACACTACAAGCATGAATTCACTCTAAAGCTTGTTGCAAACTTAACAAAAGAAATTTAATCAAAAGAAAATTGTTTCGGCAGCAATTGCTCCTTGACCTCGAGTTTCTGTAACTGCAGTTCCACGTGAAAATGATCCGGGTATCTAATTATTCCAGAATACCCTTTCCTGCCAATACTCTTTGCCCGTTCTTTTTCTATCACCGACGTGAAAGGTTTCAATCATCGTAACCTTCCGTTCGTCTCTTTTCCTTTGTTCCAGAAGCTATGCTTTGTGTTCCGTCCCGAAGACGTGTTCTCTCCAAACGCTTTCTCCGAACGTCGTTGCAGACACACGTGTCTGATTCCAACTACGCTGGCTTTCCCCGTGCTCTAACTGGCACGTTCTATCACGAACTTTTCTTTACCCAGTGCTAACTCCCAGCACTATACAACCGTCCACAGCACACGCTGTCGTCACCCGTCCTCTACGCTCGCTCCCCGTAGACTGTCTCTCACGCTCGCTTCCCGTCGACTGCCTCGTTTTTCCTTCCACTCCTACCCTGAAGTTTCCCCCTAACTTCACTAGCCTTCTGATTGGCTCCTACCTCACTCGCCTGAGGCTCCCTCTCTCTCTCTAGTCGAAGACCTCCAAGAGCAGGCGACCCCCCTCGCTCTTCTCGGTGCCCCCATACTACCTTTCTGTTTTGACACGTGTCTTCTGCCGGTGACCTTCACCTAATCCCTTCGTTGACCTCCACCTAATCCCTTCGTTGACCTCCACCTAATCCCTTCGTTGACCTCCACCTCGCGGTGCCCTGTAGCTTACATATCCCTCTGGCCAGGAACAATAGCTGTACCTTCTGTGGATACAATAGACCTGTCAAACAGGCGCATCGAAATGTCACCTAGTCTGGTGCATTACCACGTGTTACACTCGTTTCACGTGCATTACCACGTGTTACACTCGTTTCACGTGCATTACCACGTGTTACACTCGTTTCCAAATAATATACATGGAAATATTTATTCTGAAATGTTAATATCCAGACTGATCGATGGGATTTAAAGTACATCACACAATTTATATAGGGGCGTAATTTCTCGCCCCAACAGCCATCAACAACTCTCCTGTAGTGGGCACGAGAGCACTGTGACTGGACATTGGACGAATGAAAAAGAGTCGCCTGCTCCGATAAGTCCAGGTTCTAGCTCGAACATGCCCACGGGCGGGTCAGCATTCGATACCGCGCGAATAAACAGCTTGGACGGAAACCGGGTGGCAATATCATGGTATGGGATTGCTTTCATAGACGTGAGGGGTGACATCGTTGAACACACCGCCCGTCCTGAGCATTGCCCCGGACCAAGTGTTGCCCTACATGGTGAACGTGTATCCGAGTGGCACTAACTTTTTCAGAAAGACCACGCTCAATGTCACAATTTCCGCATTGTGCAGGAATGACTAGATGATTATGTCCAAGCATATCGTGGGTTACCCTGACGTCCAACTTTCCCCTTCCCACTTGAATCCCCTCAGACACTCGTGGGATGCAATGAGGCGCTTTATTCGCCAGTCCACGTCAGTGCCTTGCTCCGTCGTCGAACACCGTGACATATCTTTGTTCATCTGGTAAAAAATATCTGATGACATCTTTCGCGGTCTGGTGCAGTCGGTGTTATACAGGGCAACAAGCGGTTATCGGAGCGAAGCACGGCCCAACATGCTATTAGGAGGCCGTCATAATATTACTAAAGGGTATTTAAAACAAGAAAGATGACACCAAATTTTGACTTATATAATCTTTTAAATCCTTTCCGACACGAAAAAGTTACAAAGCAGATTTTTAGAAAATTTAAAACTTCAGAATAAATCTTACACTACCTAGGAAAAATCTGCGCATAATTTAAAATACGCAGTGTAAGCGGAGTTATTCACAGGGAATGAAAGTGGTTACGAAAAAAAATGAACCGGATTTCTACAATTAGTAAAACATCCACAAATGGAAATACTCCCGCTAGTAGCTGAAAAGTATTATACGAAAATTAACAAACTGGGCACAAAAAGCCTCTCATATCTGAGGCGAAAGGGAATTTCAAATCGAACAGGTTGAACAAAGAGATATGGAGGAATACACATGATTGCCTCCCTGGTGGCGCAGTGGTCATTCCTCCGAGATGGGCCCCAGTGAGGCATGGATGTTCAGGGCCGTGGAGAGCGAGCTCGGGTCCCAGTGAAATACCCCCCCCCCACTCCCCCGCTCGGCTTCTCCACTAACCACATAATCCATATTTCCGTTTCTCACCTACACCCCACCCACCATTCCCCTACTTCCAGACAACCCGACCGATTGCAACTCTTCAATCTTTTTTTTGCGGTGGATAATTTTTTATATTCTCCCCTCCGTAAACAAACCTTCGAACCCTCCCTTTCGAGAAACGTTTTCTCAGAAAACTCTTGAACGCCATCTACCGACAGACATTCTTATTTTTCTTAGTACTTTTTCATAAGTATCGCATTTTTTACCTTTCATTTTTAGAGTGTAATATACGTCTAAAGATGCAGCCTCTGCGAAAGTATCCACAAAGAGTTCTCATAAGTAAACATTAAATTTTGTCTTTTCTCTTTTAAGTTGCCGCTGTGAACAAACAGGACGACTTCATAGGAATAAAGGAAAATAAACGAAGTCGGAATTACGCACAAAAACACTATATTCATTTATAAAAATTGCCGCAATGCGAAAATGAGTTGAGCATAAAATAAAAAGACAAAAGATGCCGGTTTCTGGTGGGAAACACAAAGTGACAAAACCCACATGATAAAAATTGTCTGCAGCCTTTGATGACTAGCAATAATGTTGTATATCATACACCATGGTCTGTGTCGGTGAGTAGCAAAGCAGCACAGAGAACCCAATGTGTGGTGATTGCGTGTCGTTGGAAAGGAAAGAAGAAATGAAAAACGTATATGGAGAGCTCGTTTCATTTGCCGCAGGTAACCCACGCACGTGTTGCAGTTACCCTGGGAACCGAGTAACATTGTAACACTTCGTTTTTTTTTTTTTTTTTTTTTTTTTTTTTTTGTATTTAAAACAAGTTTTGAATTTATTACATTTTTTTCACTTATGACATAAATTAAGCATTTTTATGTGTCACGTAGAAAATATTTTTTTCGCGTAACTTCCGAACCCTGGTGACGGTATAACTTGAAAAATATTCGGACACCATAAAATAATAATTAGAAAAAATTACTTTAGGAACGGGCTCTGGGCCACCTTAGGAGCCAGGGCCCTGGTGCTACAGCACCGCCTCCCCACCCTCTCGTCAGGCCTGTGGGTGTTGTGTTTGTCTTACGGCACCGGCTCTATGACTTCCTTGGAACCAGTGGCCCTAAATTAGAGACGGGCGACTGCTTATAGCCCATTCAGTTGCTCACGGTGGTTGTTAAACTACCCAATAGAAAACAAGTTAGTAAAATCATGCAATGCATTGATTATGATACGCTTTCCAATATACTAGAAATCATTACTCAAGCTATTACTCAAGTTATGAGGAAAATGGCTGTGTAATAAATCTCACCCCTGTGCCCTGACCTTTGATCCGTTTGGATGATATTCAGCAGAACTGGTTCAGTATATCTCCGAAATAACATGATGAAGTTTTGTCGCAATCGAAGCAATTTTACGTAAGTTATGATGCATAATCGCTATGGAATACATCCCGCTCCTGTGTCCTAAGCTTTCACCCCATTTCGCCCATTTTCAATAGGATTCTTCCCCAGGAAGGTCTCTACGACATACCAACATTTCATCCAAATCGAAACATTTTTACGTAAGTTATGACTCATAATGGCGATGGAAGTGATTCCGCGCCTATGTCCTGACCTTTGACCCCCATTTCGCCAATTTTCAATAGGGTTTGTCTCCAAGTGGTCCCCTACCACATACTAAAATTTAATCGAAATCGAACCTTTTTTACGTTAGTTATGACGCATAAGAGCAGTGGAATGGATCCCGCTCTTATGTCCTGACCTTTAACCCCATTTCGTTCACTTTCAATAGGATTCCTTCCCAGGTGTTTCCCTACCACATACTAAAATTTCATCGAAATCGAACTATTTTTACGCAAGTTATCGTGCGGACGAACATACGCACACAACGCGTGACGTAATGAGGCAGATGGGAATCGCGACCATCTGCTAGCAAGGTGTGATATGTCATAAAACTTCAATAGGATCCACAAACAACGCTTGACATAATGAGATAGATGGCATGACCGCGCACCAATTTCTAAAGGGGCGAGGCCATGACACCACACTGCAAACTTCGTTATTCAGGGTGGTTATTTAACCCACTAAACAAATTTTCTATCGATTTCTAGTACCAGAAAACGGTAGGTTAACGACTTTCATCAAAATCCTCAGAGCTGTTTTCAAAATAAAATTTACATACATACAAGAATTGCTCCTTTAAGGTGAACGTCAAGTAATTTTGCTTCCTGTACTTCGAATGGAAAAATTTCTGTACACATTTTCTTCCCAACTAATGCGTTCCCACGGATGAAAATTTGAACATCGATTAACATATATTCATTTTATAACTTGGAATACTTAATATTTTCTAAAACATAACCATAATTATGCAATCCAACATTTTTTTGTCTGCTGACGTCATGAAAATACAGGGCGCGCCATCTTTTTTCTGGACAATTAATGCATTCACAAGGATGAAAATTTGAACATCGATTAAAATAGCTTCATTTTATAACTTGCAATACTTTATATTATCTAAAACATAACCATAATTATGCAATCCAACATTGTTTTTGTCTGCTGACGTCATGAAAATACAGGTCGCGCCATCTTTTTTCTGGATACGGCGTTCACAAGGATGAAAATTTGAACATCGATTAAAATAGCTTCATTTTATAACTTGGAATACTTAATATTTTCTAAAACATAACCATAATTATGCAATCCAACATTTGTTTGTCTACTGACGTCGTGAAAATACAGGTCGCGCCATCTTTTTTCTGGACAATTAATGCGTTCACAAGGATGAAAATTTGAACATCGATTAAAATAGCTTCCTCTTACAACTTGCAATACTTTATATTATCTAAAACATAACCATAATTATGCAATCCAACATTTGTTTGTCTACTGACGTCGTGAAAATACAGGCCGCGCCATCTTTTTCTGGACAATTAATGCGTTCACAAGGATGAAAATTTGAACATCGATTAAAATAGCTTCATTTTATAACTTGCAATACTTAATATTTTCTAAAACATAACCATAATTATGCAATCCAACATTGTTTTTGTCTGCTGACGTCATGAAAATACAGGTCGCGCCATCCTTTTTCTGGTTTCAACACCACCGAAGGAAAAGTTATTGATTTTTAATGTAATTATGGTTATGTTTTAGAAAATATTAAGTATTCCAAGTTGTAATAAAGTTATTTTAATCGATGTTCAAATTTTCATTTGCCGCCCCGGTGGCGCAGTGGTCTAAGCGATGGCCTCTGATCATTCGTCCGAAAGGGGTCCGGGTTCGAATCCCGGTGAGGCATGGATGTTGTGTTTGTCTTACGTCACTGTCTCTCTCTCTTCCCTGGAACCAGTGACCCAAAATTAGTGACGGGCGACTGCTTATAGCCCATTGAGTTGCTCACGGTGGTCGTTAAACCTCCAATAAACAAAAAAAAATCATCCTTGGGAACACATTAATTGTGAAGGAAATATGTACAAAAGTTTTTCCATTGGAAGTATAGTAAGCAAAATTACTTGACGTCCACCTTAATAATATGGGATAAGAGCGATGGAATGGATCGCATTCCCATGTCCTGACCTTTGACCCCATTTCGTCCACATTCAATAGGGTTCGTCCCCAGGTGGTCCCCTACCACATACTGAAATTTCATCGAAATCGAACCATTTTTACGCACGTTATGACGCATAAGGGCACTGAAATGCATCCCGCTCTTATGTCCTAACCTTTGACCCCACTTCACCCATTTTGAATAAGATTCGTTCCCAGGCGGTCCCCTAACACATACTAAAATTTAATTGAAACCGAACCATATTTACGCAAGTTATGGTGCATAAGGGCAATGGAATGATCCCGTTCCTACGTCGTGACCTTTGACCCCATCTGTCCTATTTTCAAGAGGGTTCGTCCCCAGGTGGTCCCCTACCACATAGTAAACTTTCATTGAAATCGAACCATATTTACGCAAGTTATGACGCATAAGGGCAATGGAAGGATCCCGCTCCTACGTCGTGACCTTTGACCCCATTTGTCCCATTTTCAATAGGGTTCGTCCCATGGTCGTCCCTTACCACATACTAAAATTTCATCGAAATGGAACCATTTTTACGCCAGTTATCGTGCGGACGGACAAAGCTGGAGCATATACGCTTCTTCAACCTACGGTTGGAAAGCGTAAAAAAGGACATATGATTTGACTTAACGCCCCTTAGCGGAAAAACTGTGCGTTACTTAATGAATAAGATGGGTGCAAAATACGTTATGAAGAGCAATCTACTGAGAAAGGATATTTCTGAAGGATTCTTAAAATTGAATAAACTCTCAAAAATAAGAAAAATAAAAACATAAATCCATGCTGCCGCCCCTTGGCGGAAGCTTCCATTTTGAATATGATGGAAAAGCCAATATTATGGGAAAAGTTTTCTGCATAGCAAAAGCTATGCTAAGGGAAAAAGAATTTTTCGAATGTGTCCTGGAAGTAAAGACAAAGAAGAAAATGTTTTGAAATTTACTTTCCCTAGCAGGTAAATTCTTCATTATTTTAAGTGGAAGATGTCCTCAATCTATACTGTAGCGCATGGCATACGGTAATGAAAGAGAACTTTTCTTTAGGATTTATAGAAATGGGAGGTACAGTCGCACAAACAGAAATACACACTAACACCACCTGTGGAAAACAAAAATCCAGGAATACACGCAGAATGTTCCACAAGGTGAATGATACCCGATGTCGAAATTTTTTTTTAGATTTAAGATATCGAGAAAAACAGATTAAACATTTGCGCTCCAGTATATACATACTCATCGTCAAAAATATAGTTGTACCCAGAATGACATGTCGGATTGCAATGCTATTCGGGAGGAAGGTAAAGGTTACCAGGAACAATAAATGATGAAACATTGAGACTGATACGGGCAATATTTATTGAGCTAAACGCCAATAAGTAGTGTCTCTCAATATGGCGTCGGGCCGCCATGTTTGCTCACACAGTATGCCAGACGTCTCTGCATGGAGTTGTACATGTTCCTAATGGTGTCCTGCGATAAGCCATCCCATGCAGCTTGAATCTTTTAACGCAGTTCCTAAAGATTGTGCGGTAGGGGTGGATAGCGTGTCCAATAGCATCCCACACATTTTCAATCGGCGATAGCTCTGGCGATGCGGCTGGCCATGGCAGAGTGTCAGTTCCTTGAAGGCAAGGTCTCGAGACAGCAGCAGTATGCGGACGAACGTTGTCCTGTTGGAAAATCGCACCGGAGTGAGCGTTCAGAAAAGGTAGGTTGCAGGACCTCATTAACGTAACGTTGGTTTGTCAAAGTACCTGTAGTGAACATCAAACGTGATCCGGCATCGTAGGCAATTGAACCCCACACCATGACACCAGGCCTCCTGAACGTGTGAAGCTCAACAACAAACCGTTCATCTTGGCGCTGACCACGGGTCTCCATCACGGATTCGTTGGTCGTCTCTTCCAAGACAAAAGCTGGACTCGTCACTGAAGATCGCCCGCTGCCATTCTGAGTGGCTTCTTGACAGTCTGGCACGACACCATTGCAGTTTTTGGCGACGATGCAATGGTGTTAAGGGCAGTCGTCGTAATGGTCTGCGCGCTTGTAGTCCTACGTGGTGCAGCCGTCTGCCAATGGTGCTGGCACTAATCCGATGATGCATGCAGGGCACCACTGCTCGATGAATGTCTGCAATCGTGTCTGTCGGGTCACTCCGCGCATGTCGGACAACCGGTTGGTCCTCTCTCTCCGTAGTTCGTCTAGGTTTTCCAGGCCTTTCCTGTCGCTTCTGCGTGCCTTGTTCTATCCACTGCCGCCAACAGCGTGCTATGGCGATATCCGCACGACCGGTATGGCGCGCAATACAGCGATAAGACCATCCCGCTTCCCGGAGCCCGACGATGCTACCCCTCTCGACTGCTCGAATTGCTTCCAAACTTTTCTCCGAGGCATACTTCATTTGCAAATGATGCATCCAACACAACAGCATGAGTCAGAATGGCAAGCATGCGCAACGGGACGACCTTATATAACCGGTCAGGCACAGCCCTACGAACCCTCCTTGCTGACGTCACATGCGCGGCCGATCGTGATATTTGAATCATTTGCATGTCTCACGATGTCAAACCTACGCACCAAGTTTCACTTCTATTGGTTGCTTCCTTCTGGGTGCAACTATTTTTTTGATAATGAATGCATGTGAAAGAAAACTTTTCATATATACACTATCTACCAACAAGTAATTGGAAACCCCTGCAATCGACGATATCTGCGGTCCTGATACACGTCACGACCGCCGCCATTAAATATCGTGTGAGAAACAACAACGCAACCAGTCGCATGCAAGATGACACGCAGTTCGAAGCTCTCTGATTTCGAGAAAGGTGTAATCGTCGGGTATCACAGAAATGGCCGATCCATACGTGACATATCCAGCGAGTTTAAGTACCCAAAATCGACAGTGGCCTACGTGATTGGCAAGTGGAAGATGAGAGGTGACTGTCGGAGTGTGCCCCGACCCGGCAGACCCACAAAACTGCGAGTTAGAGACCGACGGGTGCTGGCCAGATAAATTCGGAAGAACCGCACCAAATCGATGGGCCACATCCGCGAGGAGTTTCAACAGGCATCCGGGAGTGTTCTTTCGATGAATACCATCCGTAAGGAAACCCATCTGCTCGGTTATCATGAACGTGCTGCCGCCCATAAGCCTTTGATCACCAAGTCCAATAGCGCTGCTCGGCAAACGTGAAAGAACGTCGACAGTGGACCGTTGAACAGTGGAAACAGGTTCTCTGGAGCGACGAATCAAAGTTCACCCTCTACCGTTCGGATGGCAGGATCTGGGTTTGGCGTCTGCCTGGAGAATGCCTCCTGCCGGAATGTATTGTGCCAACAGTGAAGTTCGGCGGCGGTGGAATTATGCTATGGGACTGTTTCTCCTGGTATGGCACGGGACCCTTGGTCGCAATTCCTGGTAGACTCAACGCCGAGACCTACTGCACCATTTTGGGTAACCATGCGCTTCCTACGTTGTGGCAGTTTTACGGGATGGACCCATGTTACTTTCAGAATGACAGTGCCACCTGTCATGTTGCGAGGTCCACCATGGCTTGGTATGGTGACAATGGGGTTAATCGAATGGACTGGCCTGCGCAGATCCCGGACCTTAACCCTATCGAGCAGCTCTGGGATGAGTTGTAGCGTCGACTTAAAGGGTGCCCCCACCGTCCGAAATCGGTGAAGGAACTGACCTGTCTTCTCCAAGCCGAGTGGAAGAAAATACCGTTAGCCGTCGTACAACGCCTGGTTGAGAGTATGCCCAGGAGGGTCGCAGCTGTAATCGCCGCTCGTGGAGGCTCCACCAACTATTGAAGGTGAATAAAATTCGTTTTCCTTTGCTGTCACAGGTGTCCAATTACTTGTTGGTAGATAGTGTATATACTGTATATACTATGCAAGAAACGTATAATGCAAAAATAATTGTTCATAGTAAACCAATTTAAAATTTAAAGGAAACCAAGATCCAGTCGAATTAAGGGGTCAGGAAAACGCGAAACCTCGATGATCCAGCGACCACAAGGTGGAAAACGGCGCCGGAGGGAACTAAAAGTGATCGGTGTGGGGAAGGGAGCTAAAAGTCATCTGCGTAAGAAGGTGAAGAAGCACAAAGAAGTTGGTCAGCGAGGTCGAAGGCGAGCCGGCGAGTTTAACGTCTCATGAAAACCTGGTACCTAGTATCTGTAGCACACAATGATTTGAAAAATGACACAAAGTTTCAAATTGCGACACCGCTGCACTCAGGTCAATTTCAGGTGATTGGAAGAATTCTTCAGCATAAGCAACTGTACGAGCAGATTGAAAGAGGCGTAAGAGTTTCTGTCTGGACAGAGGTGCATAAACCGGAAAAAAACATATCAAATGCCTGTGTATCCTCAGCATCAGAGAGAGGATTGACTGGACCAGAACGGAGAGGCATATTGGTCGAAGAGTCATCACGCGGGAAAACAGCTGAACAGGAAACATCAGGGACACCAGATAAAGCCACAGAATGAATAATAGTAAGATGCTTTACCTTTTTCTGTTTCTCAGAACCTGTGGAAATTCCAGTCCGTTTCGAAGACGGAGTTAAGACAGATGAATCCATTGGCGGATCAGGAAGACCACCCGAAACGGGAGACGATGAAACAGGTTGCGTCGAGGAATCAGTATGTATCCGGTTAGCATCGGTGGACACAGGAATCACAGCCGAAGCATCAGGAAGGTGCGGCAACAGGGAAACAGTAGACAAGTTCGTAGATGGAAATGCGATATGCGAGAGACAAGGAGGAGAGCCAGGCGGCCGGAGTGCCGAAACACCACTCGACACATCCGAGTCGGAACACTCCGTCGTAGACACATCAGTTGTGGAAGACATCTCTGCTAACCCAGAAGGAGGATGCACTACCATACCGTGCTGAAGAGGAGGAAAGAGATCACTGTCCTGTGCAGGAATGTGCGTCAGACGGAGAAACGGATAAGTCGCGGCAAGCAAACCGTTGGAAGAAGGGATGGTAGAAGGACCTAATAGATCGGCGTGGGATGCGAGCATAAGGAAAGACCACGTCGGAATCGCTCACAGGAGGCAATGGTGTGATCCTGTGTAAGACAGTGAGTACAGTAGCGAATGGTGAAAACCTTGAAACTGTACGTGCTTGAGCCAATTTCAACAATAACCTCTGAAGGGCAATCACGCCGCCCCGGTGGCGCAGTGGTCTAAGCGATGTCTTCTGATCATTCGTCCGAAAGCGGCCTGGGTTCGAATCCCGTGAGGCATGGGTGTTGTTTTTGTCTTGGCTCTCTGCCTTCCCTGGAACCAGTGGCCCAAAATTAGGGACGGGCGACTGCTTACAGCGCATTGAATTGCTCACGGTGGTCGTTAAATATCCAATCAAAATAAAGGGGGGGGGGCATTCAGCCAAGGCTTTCTCAGTGGAAAAGGTGACCGATAACTGACGGCGAGGTCCTGTAGCATGTGCAAATCGAGTTCCGCGTGGAACATCAGAAAGACGACGAACCTTGCCAACAATTTTACAAACATGAGTGACAAAGTGAGGAAGCGCAGCGTCAGGCACCTCCTGTGGAACAGGTTAGAACGTGATGTTCACGGGACGATTGGAAAGTGGCCAAGGGATGAGATAATTCGATCCAATCGAAATTCCGTGTGCAAGAAAAAAGTCAGCATCCTCTTTGCGCTGCTGGAACTGCACTGAGATTCCCCAAGGAGTACGAGAAATGCCGGCAATAGACGCGAACGACACATGACCCGAGAGGGCCTCCAGGTAGCGTAGCAAAGGAGACCTGAATAACTGGAGACGAGTGCAAGAGACCATCAGGTTGAGAAGCTAACGTAGAAGCAGCGCCTCGCTGTGTTTTAGATGCAAATGACATCCTCGGAAGAGAAGTCTGTGCTAAGCCGGCTGGCACAAAAGGAAGTGAAGGGAGAAAATCAGAGGCAAAAGGCAAGGCAGCAGTGACACCTGTACCCAGGGAGGGCACCTATGCAAAGGCAGAAGCAAAAACAAGAGGCACAGCCAAGTCCAGTGAGGGCCCCTCAGCAAGGTCACCAGGAAGCTGGGAAGGCACCGGAGCAGACACATCTGAAGACGAGAGTACAGCAACATCCTGGACGTAGGAAGTGTGTCGTGCGTGCGTCCGGCACTCAGAGATGATAAGCGTACACCGGAAGCTGCCATATTGGCAGCTTCCAAAAGTAAACCAACGAGCTAACGATATGAAAACGGATGATTATGAACAAACACAAGGATAATGTCACCAGAAAAGTAGCCCAAAACGTGCACAGTACCTTTAAACAGATGGGGCTCGCAACAGGTGAGTAGGAGACGAGGGAAATTACACCATAATGTATAAAATACAGGAGGCACCAAACATAACGTCCTACAAGAACGAGCAATGGGTTGGACATGTTGCCAGAAAAACGGACCACCGATGGACAACTGAAATTTTAGACTGGATACCAAAGGACAGAAAAAGACCCAGAAGACCACATGAAAGATGGATGGATGAAATACGAAAACATGCCGGAGTAATATGGAAAAGAGTGCCTCAAGACAGGCAGTTGTGGAGGAAACTTGGGGAGACCCTCATTCAGCAATGAATGGTTGACAATGATGATGATATTTTTTTGAAAATTCGCTTATGCAGCTACAAGCACATTTTGATTTTCATAATACTTTATGTAGGGGTTTATTTTTATTTTTTATTTTTGTTTTTACATGCAGTATATAACCCGGTGTTGCCGGCTATCTAGTCTGCGGTTTTTCCGGGATTTTCCGCAGTCGCCCTGTGTCTGGGTACGCGGATGCGCAGATGGTTCCTTGAGAAGTCAGCCCCGCACGCACTTTATCCGTTGTATCAATATGCAGCAGAGGAGTGGCGAGCTGGCTGCATTAATTCGCCAACATCGTCATAGATAGAATATTCGTTTTTGAGGAACTCAACTCGCCTTGAGCTGAAGAGGGAGACGACGACGACGGTATTTATATATAAGGTTTTCTTTCAGTCGAGTTTTTAGACGCTCAGAAATGTGGACTTACTGTATGCCGTCTAGTGGCAAACGTGTGCGTTAAGAAAAATTTTTAAATTATGCAGAAAACATGCCACTCTATAAGCGCTGTGCTACAAAGAATTTTTTTTCTCAAATCGGACTGTTAAGCGCAGAGATATCGCGAGAAACAAGAAATTTATCTACGAACCCTAGCAAGAAAAGTGTTAATTAATTTAAGCAGAAAATATGCGCAAAATGTTTTCTGTAGTGAACGATACTGCAAAAGGATTTTTTGCAATCAAGTTTTTAGAAGCGCAGATGCAGAAACAGAAATATAAACTTACGTCCCCAAGTGACAAAACAGTTTTTTACCAAAAAATTGAAATTTTATGCAGAACATATCCGCCTCAGAAAGGATTTTTCAAATCGAACTATTAATAGCAGAGATATCGGAGAAATCACAATTTACCAGTTTTTCCAACTAGTGGAAAAACTGTTAATTAAAATGGTATCGAACATAATAATTTCTTCAGTTGGATATTTTAGAAGCAATGATGTGGAATAAAATGCATTATGAATAATAGATCTGCATTTACACCCTCTAGCTGCAAAATTATGCCCCCCCCCCTCCCCGGCGGCGCAGTGGCCTAAGAGCTGGCGCTTCTGATCATTCGTCCGTGATGGGTCCGGGTTCGAATCCCGAGGAGGCATGGATGTTGCGTTTGTCTTAAGGCGCTGGCTCTACCCCTTCCCTGAAACCAGTGGCCCTAAATTAGGGACGGGCGACAGCTTATAACCGACTGAGTTGCTCACGGTGGTCGTTAAACCTCCAATTAAAAAAAAAAAAAAATGATGCGTCGGAAAAGGACCGGAAAGCATAATTATCATAGAACAATTATAATTGTTCTTACATTTCGGGCTTTACAAAGCAAAAATCATTTTTTAAAACGGACTGATTGTTGCTGAGATATGGTGTCCGCACAAGAAGGAGGGACAAAGTTACACTATGAGCACGTGCACTTTTCTTTGTACAGACGCTCTGAGAACACTTGCGTTTCACGTCACATAGCGGAAAATTTAACAAATATTTGTCTGACCAAACTGACGCAAAATGTTTTGGAATAGAACTTTGAGCGCAGATCACAGCTAAGGGTAGATAAAGTTGTAGTGTTTTTTTGTTTTGTTTTTTCATTCAAGGAGAGACGGAGACATCGAACTAAAATTCTAAATTCACACCTCATATCAGGAACATTTTAAGCCAGAATATGATGTTCAGAAATTGAAGAAAATACTTCTTGTTTCGTCGTGGTTTGTAATTGTAGTTATCGAAAGTAAACAGAATTCGTAAATCGAACCTTTCGAAACGAAGAAATAATGCAAAATAAAGACATTGCACAAAAAAAATTAGTTCCCTGAAGCAATATATGCAATTTCTTAATGTGATATATTTCTGTGGTTATACAGAAATTGGAATTTTATTTAAATATTTCTAGGCTGTATAATTACAAAATATGTGTTATTTCTTTTTACATGTAAAATTTTAAGCTGAAATGTTTGAAAAATTGGAATTAATGTGTCGAAAGAGAGATGTAAATGACTGGCAAAAAGGTGTCATAGCTTTTGGCAGGTCTAAAAGACCCATCATCAAGGAAGTTGTTGAATTTGCAGGTGTTTACACAAGAGCAGCTCTACGTGTTTATAAAGATTGGTGTAAGTCAAACTGGACTGAAAATAAAAGGAAAAGCTTCGGACGAAACACCATTTTGACAAGTCGTGATCGCCGTTGAATTTCTCACCTCGTCAACGAAAACAGATTTTAAACAAGGCAAGAACCCTCCAATCTGTTAATAACGGACCTCACACGTCTATATCTGAGCGAACATTACGTAGGGAACTTCATCGAATGGATATCTGGAGTCAAGTTGCAAGACTGAAACTAATGTTAAGTTCAGCTCACAAAAAAGCTCGATTGGATTGGGCCAAAGCTCACAGGATATGAACTGTTGATCAGTGGAAGGTTTACATATGGATACGGTCTCGTGAATCAAAATTTTGCCTACACTGAATGATGCAATGCATAGGGTCAACAGGCGGAACATTTAATCCTGAGTGTGTTCAAAGGGTTCTAGCGAAAGGAGGTAGGTCTCAAATGCTGTGAGGTGGTTTTAATTGTTGTGAAGTAGGCCCACTAGTAGCGGTGAAGATTACGAAGAATCAGCATGCTTGCAGAGGAATTTTAGACCATCATCTGTTTCCTTTTGCACAACATTTGCAGGATTCTCAAGTAACTTAAATAATATACTAAGATGGCGACTGTAGGATTCATAGAGCTAAAACTATGTATTAAGGATTGGTGTGAAGAGCATGATACAACTTTGTGACACATGGACTAGCCAGTTAAATCGTCAGATTTAAATCTCTTTGAGAATTTATGGGGATCTTGAACGAACAAAGGAATCTCAATAAATTGCGGGACAAACTGTTCTTAGAATGGTCAAAAATTGACTCAAGTTATTTAAATGATCTTGTTGAATCTCTTCCAGCAAGAATTAATGCTGTGATTTCTGCACGTAGTGATTTAACAAAGTATTAAAAGCAAATTTCTGGACGTGACTAATCTTTTGAATTTTTTGTCCAGTGTCTGTATATATACACTGAAAATTATGGGATAGCAGAACGCAAATTTTTAACTGGCACTGCCGTCGTATAAAGGTTTCATTGCACGCTAGGATTTTTATAAGTTGCGAAGTGTAATCTCGTGACTCAGACTGAACAACTGCCAGTAGGATTATGGCAAGTCGAAGTGAATTATCGGAGTTTGAAAGAGGCATGGTAGTGGGAGGCAGACGGATGGGACACTCAATTTCCGAAGTTGTGCGAACATTCCTCTATCCATGTTGTCACGTGTGTACCGAGAATATCTCATGGAAGGCATTGCCACCCACCGTAGACAGCGTAGTGACCGACCACGGGTGCTGAATGACCGTGACCAGCGGCGTCTGACTAAGATTGTCCATGCTAACAGACAAGCGACACAGGCTCAAGTAACATCCACATTCAATGCAGGAGGTACCAGAGACATAACCATCAGGTCAGTTCAGCGTAATTTAGCGTCCATGGGGTATTGGAGCAGAAGACCCACCAGAGTGCCTTTGTTAACACCACGACATCGCACACATCGCCTCACACTGGCTCGTGAACACGGTAATTGGACCCTGGAAGACTGGTAACATGTGCTATAGTCCGATGAGTCACGCTTCCAGTTGTTACGAGCTGATGGTATAGGGTTCGGGTGTGGCGCAGACCTTATGAGGCCATGGACCCAAGCGGTCAACAAGGCACTGTGCTAGCTGGTGGTGATTCCATACATGTGTGGGGTGTCTTTACGTGGTGCGATTTGAGTCCTCTGGTCCTCGTAAACACGTCATTAACCGGTAATCGCTTTGTTGCTCTGCTGGGTGACAATTTGCAGCCCTTCATGGACTTCATGTACCTCAACAACGATGGGATTTTCCAGGAGGACAATGCACATGTGATCGGGCCCAGGTTGTCCAAAATTGGTTCAAGAAGCATTCTGGACAGGTCCGACGGTTGGTGTGACCACCACGTTCGCCCAACAGAAACCCAAAAGAGCACTTATGGGACGTGGTGGAAAGGTCCATTCACACCCAAGATCCTGAACCTACAAATACCAGTAAACTGTGCGTGGCTGTTCAGACGGCAT
This sequence comes from Macrothele yani, assembly GCA_039090855.1. Lineage (NCBI taxonomy): Eukaryota > Metazoa > Arthropoda > Arachnida > Araneae > Macrothelidae > Macrothele > Macrothele yani. The sequence continues at coordinate 58,003,812 of CM076997.1, read as the reverse complement.
GGTTCAACATCTCTCCAGAAGTCTTCACGACACTTAGGGAATTGATGCCACGTCGAATTCCTACACTTCTCATGGCGAGAGGAGATCCTACGCGATAATAGGCACGTATCCCATGACTTTTGGCCCTTCGATGTACACTGAAGTGCCAGAAAAACTGGTACACCAGTCTAATACTTGGTAGGTACCCCACGGGAGCGCAGGACTGCAGAAATACGACGGGGCATGGACTCCACTAGCTTCTGGAAATATGCTGTAGGCAATGCACACCCTACTTCCTGCAGAGCATTCCACAATTCGGGTGTATTCCGAGATCTCGGATTCCTGTGTTCGATAGCGCGTTGCATGGCATCCCAAATGTATTCTATAACGTTCAAATCTGGGGACTTGGGTGGGAATGGCAACACCCCAAAATCAGACGAACGCTCCTCTAACCATAATGTGGCGTCCCAACATTTGTGTGGAGGTGCATTGTCCCGTTGGAACAGACCCAACCCATCAGCATGAATGCAGGACATGAAAGGGTGTACCTCGTCAGAAAGGATGCGCACAATGCGTTGGCCAGTAACAGACGTTTGTAGACATACTAGGGGTCCCAGTGACGTCCAGCTAAACATACCCCATACCATTACGGTCTCCCCACCAGCCGGTACAGCTCTCTGTTGACCGGCAGGATCCATGGCTTCATGGGGTTTGCGCCACACACGAATCCTTTCATCTGCTCGATGCAGTTGGAAACGCGACTTGTCAGACCAGGCAACTTGTTTCCAGTCATCTAGTGTCCAGTGGCAGTGTTGCCGTGCCCAAGCGAGGCGCGCCCATCAAGGGGACTCGAGTTGGGCGTCGGCTCCCAAAGCCCATATCGTGTAGGGTACGTTGCACAGTCCGGACGCTGATGCTTGTTGACGCCCCAGCATTGAATTCCGATGATACCTGCGAGAGTGTTGCACGCCTATCGCGTGAAACGATTCTTGATAGCCGACGATGGTCAAGTTCACCGAATGTCTTTTTACGGCCACACTGGTATCGTAGGTTGGAGGTTTTGTCGGAATTCTTGTAGTCACGGTATTATACCCTTGCAATGGTCGTCCATGAAAATCCGAACTTCGTTTCTACCTCCGAAATACTATGGCCCATCTCACGAGCGCCAACTATGACACCGCGTTGAAAATCGCTTAAATCGTTATTACTTGTCATTCTTATGCCGAAAACAGCTCTGACAGCAGGCAAGGATGTCTATCGTTTTATATACGCACTGGCGGACGCAACCGAGTACGCGCATAAGTGACGTTGCTATGTATTTTGCATAAGCTCGTCTGTACCAGTTTTTCTGGCACTTCAGTGTATATATACACTATCAAGATTTAAGCGATTTCGAACGTGATATGATAGCCGACGCCCGGGAGATGGGTCACTCCATCTCTGAAATTACCAGGAAATTTGGATTCACACGATCAATAATTTACAGGGGGTATCTGGACTAAGCAGACTCATGGGAGAAAATCCAGCGTGCGAGGCCTGTGTGGCAGTAGAAAATAAACGGCCCTGGACGATCGTGGACAGCGGCGTCTGACATGCATCGTAACACCCGTCCGGCGTGCAACATTGCCGCAAATCACAGCGCAATTCAATGCTGGGGCCAGAAGTAGCATCAACATTCGGACAATGCAAAGTTCCCTGTGTTCTATTGGGTTCCGGAGCCGACGATCCACCCGGGTGCTACTGCGGACCCGACGATACAAGGTTGTGCGCCCTCGCCTGGGCTTGGGAACACCTCCGTTGGACGTGAGATGACGGGAAACGTGTATCCTGGTCCGACAAATTGCGGTATCAACTATTTCTGGCAGATGGGCGACTCCGGGTGTGGCGAGAACCCATGAGGCAATAGATCCCGCATGTCTACAAGGGATAGTGCGGCCAGGCGGTGACTCTGTAATAGTGTGGAGTGTTTTCAGCTGGCACACATTACGGCCCCTCGTACGTCTGCCGACGGCTTTGACCTGTGGATGCTACGTAACCATCCTGGGGGATCAGTTACACTCGTTCATGTCATGCAACCACTTCGACGGGTGCGACCTTTTTCAACACCGCCGCTCGAGAAACATTCCACGGAGTTTGACATCCTGACTTGTCCCCCTCGTATCGAACACATTTGAGATGCTGTTCAATGTGTCGTCAATGCTAGGAATCCTCCACCACCGAATATTACGGAATTGTGGGACGCTCTTCAAGAAGCATGATGTGCAGTGTCTCCACAGAACTACAGAAAGCTGGTGGAGTCCATGCCCCGTCACGTTGCTGCCGTTATTCGATCGCGAGAAGGACCAACGGTGGTATTAGTGATGTATCCCAGCTTTTTTTATTTTTTTTTATTTATAAAGTCACATTGATATCTCAGTCCAACACGTAAGACTGCGCGTGAGCACGGTGTGCGGTATAAATCATGCAAATCAACTCGTTGCGCATCAGTCAGCTTCCGATTGAAGGTCGAAATGGACAAAATGAGTAATCTGAAAAACTCTCATTATGGCATGAAGCTGATGCCGGTTCATAGCATCCCCAAGCGGCAATCTTTCTGGACTTTCCATGCACAAGCGTAGCAAGGGCTCACCGTGAATGGTGAGACACACACAAAAAAATTCCAGCAATCGTCGATCCAATGGACTTAAACAGCTGGTGGATCAGATGGGTGAAAGGGTAACGGCGGCGATATGGCGACATGGTTCGGTACGTTTTGGTTTCGGAGATGGTTCTCGGCACGCCAGTGTTGAATTCTGCAGTGATTTGCCGGTTTTTGGCCCGTCTGTTTGGCTGGAGGATTTTTGCCAGCCTCCTTTGAACCCTCCAATCCAACACCTGTGTTCGTCCATGGAATAGCCGATTACTGAAGGTTTTGTGTGTGTTGCATCATTCATGGAGAACCCTTGCTACGACTGAGCGTGAAAAGCTCAGCAGGATGGCCATTTGAGAGATGCTCAAACCGCAACACCTAGAACCAGCTATCATGCCATGTTCAAAGTCGCTCAGATCATTTCTCATTAGAAGCTCATTGGAATCCTCACTTGAAAGCTAATTCATGCTCGACAAGCTGGTCTGCCGCGTTTATATCGCACACTGCGCTCACGTAGAGCCTTGCGTATTAGAGTACCTATTTAAGTGACGAGGGCAGGTGAACCTGATGAATTGGTAATGTGTGTGTGTGTGTGCACTGAGTTATCATTGAATTATGACCACCTACCTAATGCTTCGTAGGTTCTCCTTTCGCTCTCAGTAAAACAGCTATCCGACGTGACATCGATTCAAAGAGATGCCGGAAGCAGTTGGGAATTATGACCAACCAAGCTGTGTGTAATGCTGTCTTCAATGCAGGTATGGAGGGGATTGCTGTATCCAGACACCTGGTATGCCGTTCCATAGTGTCCCACAAGTGCTCGTTGGGGTTGATATTGGGGGAGTTCGGTGGCCGATTGATATGCTGGAAGTCCGAGTTGTGTTCCTCAAAACATTCCTGCACAACACTGGACTTGCTGCTCGGCGCAATATCATTTTGGAAGACACGGCTGCCATTCGGCAAAAACCGCAACATTGCTGGGTGCACAGAGTCAACAAGCAATTCTGACTATGTGCATATAGCAATGGTTGTAGCAATTCTGACTCTGTGCACATAGCAATGGTTGTAGCAATTCTGACTCGGTGCACATAGCAACGGTTGTAGCAATTCTGACTTTGTGCACATAGCAATGGTTGTAGCAATTCTGACTCTGTGCACATAGCAATGGTTGTAGCAATTCTGACTCTGTTCTGTGCACATAGCAATGGTTGTAGCAATTCTGACTCTGTTCTGTGCACATAGCAATGGTTGTAGCAATTCTGACTCTGTGCACATAGCAATGGTTGTAGCAATTCTGACTCTGTGCACATAGCAATGGTTGTAGCAATTCTGACTATGTGCACATAGCAATGGTTGTAGCAATTCTTACTCTGTGCACATAGCAATGGTTGTAGCAATTCTGACTCTGTTCTCTGCACATAGCAATGGTTGTAGCAATTCTGACTCTGTTCTCTGCACATAGCAATGGTTGTAGCAATTCTGACTCTGTGCACATAGCAATGGTTGTAGCAATTCTGACTCTGTGCACATAGCAATGGTTCTATTCACGATAGTGGGCATCAGTCGTACGTTGTTCCACATGCATCAGGGGTCCAAGTCCCTACCAGGTAAGCATGCTCCACACCATTCAACCGCCTCCACCGGCCCGGCACTGTGGAGACCATGCAGTGTAGATCGAGTGGCTCATGTTGTTCGCGCCGAATATATGCACGACCGTCTACGGAGTGGAGGAAAAAACGTGACTTATCAGACCAGCACACTTTTTCAGTCATCCAACGTCCAACTTGCACGATTTTCGCACCAGGCGAGTCTTTTGCGCCAATGAACTGTGGTTAGGAGAGAACATCTGTTGTTATATCCCATACGTGCGACGCATGGTCCTGACAAATATTGTTCAGGGTTGACCTCTGTTGTTTTGGGTAGTCAACTGTTGAACAGTCCTGCGTCAGTTGGACTGTACGAGTCGTCGGACTGCACGAGTCGTCGGACTCGTCCCTCATCTCTTACATCAATCTTTCGCTGTCCTGTGCAGTTTCACCACCGGGGCGTTATTTGCCCATCTTTACACCAGTCCTCATACACTTTAACTACGGCGGCTCGCGAACAACCCACCAGTTCAGCCGTTTGGGGAATCGAGGTACAAGCTCTCCGATTTCCCACAATTTGTCCTTCCTCAAAGTCCGATAAATCCTTACGTTTACCCATAACCCTCTGAATTTACCTACCTTCTATTCCACTCACGTCTTATATATGCTGCGTCGGTCGACTAATCGCGCCCTCTCGGAAATCACGTGGTCAGCGGGCCGCATCCACTTTTGATAGGGATGGTAATTATTCAGTGTTCACTCTGTGCATGTTATAATTTTCTCACGTCAATTATGTATATAACTATGGGTGAAATGTCTGTTTCCCTAAAAAAATATAACATGTGAATCTGAAACACTGCTTTAATTGAAGCGTTTACCTGATGCTTCGGATAGCTTAATTGAGTATACGTCACGACACGTGTGTGTGTGTGTGTGGTAAGAGAGCGTTTAGTGGATGCTATACATTAAATGGCACCGAAAATCTATTTTTGTAAATGTAGTCTGCTGGGGCTGGTGAAGTTTTAACTTCTTACATCACGAAAAGCTCAAAACTTTAAGCTCATAAGCTCAATTTTCTGAAAAATTGGTTTTTCCCATTTACACTGTAACAACATGGAAGTGTTTAGGTAAATTCCACCCAATGATATCTGCCTATAAAGCTAAAAAGTTATGAATGGAATTTAATCTAACTTCAGTACATTTTTAATGATCTTTACATGAAATAAAAAAAAAATGTGTGCTGAAATCGTTTTGCATGTTTGGTGACCCTTCGTATTGTGTTTTGAGTAAATTATTGTTTTCAAGTCAAAATCCGACCGTAGTTTTATACGCTTTAATATGAAGAATATACACGAAAAAGGTATTTATTAAATTCTTTTAAGAAAAGTAGACACATTAATTAAAGGCATAAGGAACAACTTGGCTGCAACCTCCTGGATTTCGACAATTCGTTTACAGCGTCAACAAATCAATACATACTTCGGCCTGGATAAACTGCCGTTAGAGGTAATACTTAACAACATTGCTTATAACGTTATCGCTAAAAATGTAAAATTAGATTTCAACGCCATCCATCGTTTTCGTTTTCTTACAGTTCGTGGCATTTGTAAGTGCCGATTATAAAAAAAAACAAGACAAATTAAGAGCTGCACGCAGCTCTTTTTTAATGTAAATACGGCAAGTGAGTTTTGATTAAAAAAAAAAGTATAAAAAACGTAAAGAGAGAGAGAGAGAGAGAGAAGAAGAAGAAGAAGAGAAAAGGAAAACTTGAGTTATAAACTAGCAAAGAAGAATCATTCGTCTTTTGAGCACAGCATGAAGACAAATGACAGAAAAAACCATAAGTAACTGTTTCCATTGGGCAGAACTTGTTTTTTTCTTTTTCTTTTTTTTTTTTTTTTTTTTTTTGGAATAAGAGGTGAAAGTTTTTACTGACGACTAGTGCCTCTTGGCACATGGCTTAAAAGATTATCACAAAGTTACGTGAAGCATCTTAACGATAAAAGTGTCGAAGAAAGTTTATTAATTACAGAGGCGCAAAAAGAGCTTTGAGATCGTCGAAAAAAAAGAAAATGATGACAACACACTACTAGCGTAGATTATACAGATGCTAAAAATGTCAAGAGGTTCTTATTGCTTAAGTGATGTCTTGCAGCTGAAGAAAGCGTTGACATTCAATAAAACAATAAAAAATAATTAACAAATATAGAAAAAAAACCCCACTGATTTCGAAGGCAACCTTGAACGTGTTATTTGGTCTTCAGAAGGAACGCTAACGAAAATTTCAAATTTCTTCGTATTGTAAATAATTAGGCGCTCGTCATGATAGGTATTATCGTATCTGAAAATGAGTTCAGCTGTATTTCCCATTTGTAAATTAATTAGTGTGAAAATTTGTTCAGCTGTATTCCCGGTTCGTAAATCATTAGTTCAGCGTACAGTAGTTTTTAAATTAAATATATATATACATATGTTTTGTTTCCGTCCCTAATTCAGGGTAACTGATTATTTTCTTCATCCCTAATTTACGGACACTGGTTCCAAGAAGGAAGCAGAGCCTACGTCATCACATAAGCACCCCACAAATACCTCATCTAGGGACGACTGGTCTTCAGACCCCTCGGCCACTGGGACGGCAAATTGAAAAAAATGCAATTTCACTCTCGTGTTCTTTAGGTAAAGATATACAAGTGCGATTTGTTTTTCAAAACCTCTAGTTTAATTGTTCATTCGGATGTATATCACGTTCCAAATATTTTTATTTTTTTATTTTAAGGATTTGCATACTGTAATATGTCGTGATCAAAGTTAGTCTTGATCAAAAAGACACTCCGGTGTTGTTATAAATCTATATGACTGAGCTGACATCACAACAGAATTCTACTGTATATTCAAAAATTTTGAGCTATATTTTCATGTTCGAAATACATTCGGAAACTAAAATGTCAGAAATTTTAGAATAGCAGCATCTCAAGTCAATGGAGATAGAGAGAAATACACTTAGAGGAAAGCATGGTATACCATGTCCCTGGGCAACGCAAAGCTGTCACTCCTCTCGCTAGTAGATGAACCCACTGTTTCGCACATATATTGGTAGGAGAACATACACGGTCGTATCAGAATAATATGACCCCCTACCTAATAACCCGGATGACAGCGGCGAGACGGCACGGCATGGACGCAATGAGGCCCTGGACGGTTGTCCGTGACACACGTGCCCATTCGGACTGCAGCAGAACACAGAGGTTCCGGAAATGACGTGGTTGTGGGTCGGCACATCGAACCTGTTGATCCAAATAGTCCTACAAGCTCTCTATGGGATTGAGGTCGGGCGATTTCGCCGGCTAAGGGAGAACGGAGACATCGCTGCCGTGTTCCTGGAACCAGTCACGCACCCGTCAGCGACGTGGCACGGCGCTAAACATAATGAAGGGATGCATGTGGTCAGCGAGGTTGGACAGGCATCCATTGGCTTTCAGGGATCCATCCAGTGGTACCGGTGGTCCCAGATCATACCAGTAAAACCGTCCCTCAGACATGCACACTACCACCGCCGGCATGTACTTGCCCGACAAGCGTGTCCGGGTGTTGTTTCTCGTGAGTCTGACGCCGTATCCGCCACCGCCCGTCACTTCTGTCGAGTCGAAATCTCGATTCATCGGAGAAGACAACCTTTTTTCACTATTCCACTGTCCAATGACGGTAGTTCCATGCGAAGTGTAGGAGTCGTTGTAGATGCACTGGGTTAACACGGACGCTTTAACGCAGCATCGACTCCGGAGACCCATGCGTAACAGGGTTCGCTCTACTGTTATCGGGGACACGTACCTGGGTGCCCCAGCGTTCATTAGCGTGGTCAATTGCTGCACGTCGATTGCCCTTTACCTGTATGAAAATCCTCCAAATACGTGCCGTCAGTAAATAAATAAATACATCGCTCTTTCCACGTTCCAGAAACACATAGCAACCGAAAAATTGTTTTTCAGCAGCCGCCGTGGAATTGAACGACGGAACTCTCGATATCTAGCCGAAACAATTTTTCGGTTGCTATGTGTTTCTGGAACGTGGATAGAACGATGTATTTATTTATTTACTGACGCCACGTATTTGGGGGATTTTCACCTTGGATCTCGCCCTTTGGATTTAACTGCTATAATATATATAGCCAGTGCCGTTAATTCCCACCAGATGGAGACGTCTCAGTAGCTGAGCCCATCTTACGGATTTATGATGTCAGAAGCTGACTTAAAAATACACATAGCACCGTTGATGGTTGGACACCGTGGTGTACAGTTAACGCGCTTGGCTAGATATCGAGAGTTCCGTAGTTCAATTCCACGGCGGCGGCTGGAAAACAATTTTTCGGTTGCTATGTGTTTCTGGAACGTGGAAAGAGCGATGTATTTATTTATTTATCCTTTACCAGTCGACGGAAGCGACGTTCTCTTCTGGGGTCGATGGCCTTTGGGGATCCACAGTTATGACGTCGGGAGGCACTCGGTGTGCCAGCGGTCTATTCTTGTACACCCTTACTACAGCACATCGCGAACAGCCCACGAAATCTGCTGTTTCTGAGATGCTTCCACCCTTGGTGCGGTAGCAGACGATCATTCCTTTTTGAACGTCCGTCAAATCACTACCTCTGCCCATTGTACTCACGTAACATCTGTCCTGGCCGTGTGGTCGACCTTATCACGTGCATTATCTGACGCGCCTGGACGGGTACACTGTGATTCCGGGGGTGGTCGTATTATTCTCATACGACTATGTATACCTGCATTCCCGTAGACGGTAATTCGTTGTCAGTGTGAATAGACATCGCGAGTTAAAAGAGTTCGAAAGATGGGTGATAATAGATGCTGGACGGATGGGCCAATCAGTCGCGGAGGTGGTACAGGAATTGTAGTATCTCAGTTCGACAGTAACAAGAGCGTATCGGGAATACGCTATTTCTGGAATAATATCGCATAGGATACAGCGCAGTGGGCGAAGAAAGGTGGTGGATGAACATGGCCTTGCGGGGGGGGGAGTTTACGGCCACCGCGAGCAACTCGATGGGTTATTACAAGCAGTGGCCTGTCCCCAATTTAGGGCCACTGGTTCCGGAGAAGGGAAAGAATTAATACCGTGAGACAAATACAGCTCGCATGCCTCACCGGAATTCGAACCCGAACTCATCTCGGACGAATAGTCAGAAGCCAGCATACAGACCCCTGCACCGCTGGGGCGGCGAACATGGCCTTCGAAGTGTGTATGGCATAGTTCCAACCAACCTTGATAATGAAGCAAATCACTTCCGATTTCAAAGTGAGAGGAGCCAGAAACCTCTCCACTAAGACCATCAGGAGATCATTTGACGCATTAGATTATGAGAGCTGCCGACCCATCAGAATCCTATTGCTAACGTCATAGCACCGGAATTTACGCCTCAGCTGGGGCGATAGAACATGGGCACTGGACCTAGGATGATTGAAGACTGGTCTCCAAATCAGATGACTCTCATTTCCAGTTATTTCACGCAGACGGGAGAGTGCCGATCTGGCGGCAACAGCACGAAACGATGGACCCGGCATGTTAACAAGGGATGACCGGAATTCATGTTCAGGCTGGTGGAGGCTCGGTTATGGTCTGGGGAGTGTTTCAACTGGCACCTCTGGTACGACTAGATGCATCTATGGACGGTTCGCGCTACGTGTCCATCTTTGCAGACCATCTGCATCCGTTTATGATTACCATGTACCCACTGGACAATGGACTCTTTCCAGCAAGACAGTGCGACTTCTCACAGAGCCGTGGTAACTATAACGTGATTAGAGGAGCATTCCGCAGAAATTCTTTCCCCGTTCACTGGATATGAACCCTGTGGAAAATATTTGGGCTGCCGTGGAAAGATCCATTCGAGATTTGAATACCCCACCCAGAAATGCGACGGTATTATGGACCATTGTCCATAATACCGTCGTATTATGGACAATGGTCCATAATACCGTCGCATTCCTGGGTGCAGCAAGCGTGGAACGCTTTTGTGATCCAGTGGGCTCAATGCCTCGTCGTGTGATTGCTGTTATCTGGGTGAAAGATGGACCTACCCGTTACTAGGTAAGTATTGTATTATGGACAGCGTTGCAGCAAGCGTGTATTTAAATACCTATAATAACGCTTTCGTGACCTAGTGGGCTCAATGTCTCGTCATGTGACTGCTGTTATCTGAGCGAAAGGTAAACCTACCCGTTACTAGGTAGGCATTATGGACAGCAGTGGACAAACGTAGAATTGAGATACCTATGAAACGCTTTCGTGACCTAGTGGGCTCAATGCCTCGTCGTGTGACTGCTCTTATCTGGGCGAAAGGCGAACCTACCCGCTCTAGGTAGGTATTCCATGATTTCTGTTCATTCAGTGTAGAAGAACAATAAGTAAGAACAGTCTGGCTCGGGAGTGTGACACACTATAGATAGATAAGATACAATTTACCTCTAGCTTTTGAAATTTTCTTGAAGCATTTGAAAACGAAAATGTGTGGTTTTAAACATCAAAAGAAAGATTACCTGTTTTTTATAGATACTTCACTTTAGCATGTCTTTTGAAAAGAAAAAGATAAAAAGAAAGAATAAATAGGAACATACCTATAACACCATTTTACCATTCTGTCTTCATTTCCGTTCGCATGCACAATATCTTGTCATCTATAAGTCGGATTCGAAAGAATTTTTTCTAGCAGGTACATCTTACTATGTATAAAGATACACTATTGAACTTCTGTAAGGTACAGTTTTCCCGTTAAACTGTGTCTAGTAATTTCATATCTTATACAGCATCTACCCCTAGTAATTTCATATCTTATACAGCATCTACCCCTAGTAATTTCATATCTTATACAGCATCTACACTTTTAAAAATCGGGATGAAAAAATTATATCTGTGTTTGATAGCTGAAGTCTTGTTCAAAACTTTCCTCGCATTTTTGCAATGTACGATGCGCAGTTTTAACTCTATAGGGCAAATATGTATTTCCGCGAGGTTGCCTCAACGTCATATGCATTTGGTAAAATACCTCCCCTTTTACAGAATTTTTCTAAAATTCTTTTTGCATGTATAGCTCAAATTTCGAGAAAACAATTTTTTCATACATTCTCAAACCTTTTTTTTTTTTTTTTTTGGTGTAAAATATACCCGCCAGGTTGCGTAAATTTAGATTTTTATTTAAGCAATATCTTTGTTTCTATATTGGAAACATTCGTTAGCTGTGATCAATATGATACACGTATTAATTGATCTGTAGATGCACTCTTGTCTCGCTCGAAGGAGCTATAGTATACATAACCGCTCTTAGACCAGAGCAAGGGGGAACTTGCCCCTGGCCTCGTGTTTTGGAGGATCCCGTTCATCATAGGCGCAAATATTATTAAGAAAAAAAAAATACAGTATGCAGAATAAAACAATATGATTACACTGGTCCACAAGGTTTTTATAACATGAACAAATGTAGCTGTTTTAACTCATTTTTTGGGTGCTGATTTCAGATCTGACCTTAAAAAATGGCCACCACGTCACGTTTTTTTTGTTATTGGGTATTAAATATGTACTATAGTTCCACATTAGCGCTTGTATGCGTGTAAAAGGACACTAGACATTTTTATTGTCATGTTTCGCCACCGAACATGTTATGGATGGCAACACCGATTTTTTCGCAGGTAGATAATATGTAACCGCAACCGAACCGCCATTGCTATTTCTTACATTGAAGGAGAAACATGTGCTGCATGTTTATGAGCAAAAGTTGGCGAAATGGAGAAAAGGGATCGGCGCGGATGTGTTAAGGTGGTTCCACCTAAAATCTCTGTCTTATGTTTCCAATGGTAAAACTTCTTTCATATTTTCTTCGCAATTAATGTATTTCTACGGATGAAAATGTGCACATTGATAAAAATAACTTTGTTATAGTATGGGATACTTAATACTTGCTGAAACTTAGCCATAATTATATTAAAAATTAATCATTCTTTGAGTAATGCTCAGACCTGTTAATAGATGGCGGGACCTGTACATTGATGACGTCAGTAACAAACAAAACGACAAACAAATGTTGGATTGCTTAATTATCTTATGTTTTAGCAAGCATTAAGTATCCCATGCTATAATTTAAAGTTTGTTTTATCGATGTGCAAATTTTCATCCTTAGAAATACATTAATTGCGAAGAAAATATGTAAAGAAGTTTTACCATTGGAAACATAAGGCAGAGATTTTAGATGGAACCACCTTAATGTTCCAGATAAGTTTTGTTATGTGTGCGGACAGCATATTATAAAATCACAAGGTCGTCCATTGACAAAGATTGTGAAGAAAGCGTACTATTTGTACTTTGGATGCCTTGTTGGAGATCAAAATAAATCGTGGGTTCCACATGTCTGCTGCATTTCCTGCTTTGTTGGCCTAAGTGAATGGTAAGCTGAAATCCATACCTTTTGCAGTTCCGATGAATTGGCGTGAGCCAAATCATCACGTGGAAGATTGTTATTTGTGTTTAACCAAAGTGAGTGGCTTTTCAAAGAAGAATAAAAGTAAAATACAGTATCCAAATTAGTCATCAGCTTAAAGGCCTGTTCCGCATGGGGAAGATCTACCTATACCAAAACCTCCATTAAATGTGAAGAGATAGATTCAAATTCATCCAATGAAGATATGGACGCACATGAAGATCCGGATCCTACATACACTCCTAAACACTTAGACGAGCTTCACTTGATTGAGCAAAATGAATTGAATGATCTCGTTCGAGACTTACATCTTCCAAACAACAAGCTGAACTTTTAGGTTCCTGACTACAAGAGTGGAACCTAGCAAAGAGTGCATAGGTGTCTGTTTTCAGAAATAGGAATTTGAGTCTAATATCTTTCTATGAAATGCAGGATTGTACGCGTTTTTTGTTCAGATATTCCGGGGCTAATGACAGAATTAGGAATATCTCACGATCCTACGGAATGGCGTCTATTTATCGACTCATTCAAGGTTAGTTTAAAAGCTGCCCTTTTGTCCAACGGAAACCAAAAGCCTTCAATTCCAGTAACACATGCTGCAGGAATGAAGGAGACGTATGAAAGCATGGACAAACATTCTCACTGCAATACAATATAGCCAGTTTAGGTGGTCAATATGCAGTGATCTGAAAGTGATAACACTTTTGCTAAACACTACGTAGTGTTTTGCCATAGCATCTCGCTTAGGCCAGTCCATCCGTTCGTAGTGTTTTGCCATAGCAAAACACTTCGAACGGATAGACTGGCCTAAGCGAGATGTTTTCATTCCTGGAGAGAGTAACGTTCGTCACAAGCCCCTTAGGAGAAAGTACGTAAGACTACACAATGAAAAACACGAGACTCATTATTACTTGGCAAAGCCCAGATTATATTTTAAAGTTTAAAACAATTTAAAATGGCACATCTGGAGCTGGGTGGGCAAGAAAAATTTCAAGGTGGCACCTAACACAACCTCGCATCCTTTTGGAGAGGTTTCTGTTCACAAGGTTCAGTCTTTTATGTCACGTTCGTCAACAAAAAGTAGTACGGCAAACACTATTCTGTCAAATAGTTTGGTCGCCATACAGCAACGGGACACAAGCCTCTCTCTTTCAGCAATACACAATACTGAGTTAGCCTGATACACAGGCGTGCAAAAATTAAGGACGAGACGGTTTTTCGAATGTAACGTCGTGCAGAAATGCTCCACATCGACTCAAATCATACCATGTGATCCCCAAGATGTAGGAATATGGGACAAGTGAGCAAAACCGTCCAAACAAAGAATCCAAATGATACAAAGGCACTTTATTGAAAAGGTAGCCTCGAGCACAACTAGAAAGAAGACAAAAACATCCATGTGACAGGCGGCTGCCAAAAAAATCCAGTCTTTAATAGGGGATATGATCACCCCTGACTGCGTTGCAGGATTTACAACGTCTGTCCATGCTGAGGACGAGGTTGTCAAGGAGCTGTTGAGGCATCGCAGCCCATTCCTCTTGTAGCGCCAATCGCAGCTGCGGAATCGTTGCTGGCGGCTGGTGACGTGCTGCCAAGCGTCTCCCGAGAAGGTCCCACACGTGTTCGATTGGATTTAGGTCCGGGGACCTTGCGGGCCAATCCATGCGTTGAATATCTTCACTCTCCAACAGCTCTGCGACAGCCATTGCACGATGAGGTGTAGTGTTGTCGTCCATGAAGAGGAACTCAGTATCCACAGCACTTCTAAACAGACGCACGTGAGGCAGGAGAACCTCGGTACAATAGCGGACACCAGTGACTGAACCTCCTTGGAAGATGTGGAGGTCAGTACGGCTACCAAGCATGATACCGCCCCAAACGAGAACTCCACCACCTCCAAACCGGTCCCTTTCGATGATGTTGGAGGTGTGATTGCGCGTTCCCTGCTCTCTCCAGATGTGTATACGTCCAGAATCGTTGGTCAGACTAAATCGGCTCTCATCCGTAAAGAGAACTCGACCCCATTGCTGATGTGTCCAGTTCTTTTGTTCCTGGCACCACAGAAACCGCCGTCTCTGATGAGCAGGCGTTAATGGCGCACAACGTACTCAAATAGACCCCCTGTGTGCAGCGTTCTGGCCACGGTAAAACGTGATAACGGACGTCCAGTTGTCTGTTGCGTGTGCCTTGCGATTTCTCCCGCTGTCTGCCGTCTGTCTCTTCTCGGACAATATACCGGTCGTCCACCGCCGTGGTTGCTCGTGAACGACCAGTGCTAAACTCTCAGACAGCTGTTCCTGTCGTTTGAAATACTCTCCAAGCTCGTGAAACGATGCTGTGAGTGATCCCGAACTCCTCGGCCACACTAGTCAGACTTCGACCTTCTTCCAACTTCCCAATGAAGCGACCTCGGACAAAGTCATCGAGATGTCGTCGACTGGATTGCCTGTTTGCCATATCACACAGTGGCATCAACTCGACGTCGTTCAAACCGATGTACACCTTGCAGTAGCTTTCACCGAATTGCTGAGCGTACACCGCTCGTGTGCTTTATACTCTTCCGACACTCCCCCCCCACGTCATGCTGCATATATGCGCATGCCCTACCGTACCGGACCCTAGTCTATCTCCTGAGCGGTCTTTCGGTCCGTTCTGCCTGCTCGTTCCGCTGTTATGCTAATTTCTCCTTTTCGTCCTTAATTTTTGCATACCAGTGTACAATAATTTACAATGCCGAGCTCCCAAATAATATAAATGTTATATAAAGTCAACCTTCAACAAACAAGTGAACAACTACACAAGTTAGCGTGAACTCGTGAAAACATTCAAATCAAATCGTCTTTCTGTTCTCGTACATTTCAAAACAGCAACTCTTTTATCATCAGCTTGGCATACGCAGTTACACTTTGACCAAAATTGCCAAACACAAATTTATCGAGAGAAAAAAATTCGTCGTTTTGAGAGAGAAAATATAGTGTTCAGTCTGATAAACGTTTAACGACAATAAACCTAAATTTACACAAGAAAACAGGAATTAAAAAGGAAGGTTAAATTGAGTATGCATCGCAAAATGCTCAATAATTAAAAACACCTGGTACAAAGACTGTTCTAAAATCTACTGTAGAATCCTTCTGAACAAACTTTAGTGTTTAATAAATGTTAAAAGCTTGAAAACAAACTTTACGCAGATGTTGAATAACATTATTTCACTAAGATTTTCGATTTCCGTAGTATATTTGATATCTCGTACTAAATAGCGTATCAACGATTTCTGTTGTATCCGCAGCACTTGGACTGTCTGGGTCTTTCTCGAACTGCCCCATAGCAGAAAGTTCCTGGTCAGTCTGCGACAGATATCATGGTACCACAAAATAATCTGCGGATGGTCACTTGGAAAAATAAGAACTAGATGCGAAAAACAATGAAAGTTTTTCAAATTAAAAGAGAGAGAGAGAGAGAGAGAAAACAATTGACCACCTTTTATTTCTTCTACGTAAATAAAAAATGTCTGACCTAAGTACTAGAGCAATTGCAATGATAACTAGGCTCAAGCACTCTGGACCACTGTACCTAGAATGTTGCCACCATTTTCAGGCTGAAACACAAAGATTTATGGAATAAAATGATACAAATTTTTGAAGATGACAATCCGATTTTTGGCGTAAATGTGACAAGGATGGTAAGTCAGATAATATTTGAAAACTTGAAAATTTTCATCGTCCTGGAGCGGGACTCGAACCCGCGTCTCCCAGAAAACGCCTAGGTATGCTAACCACTACACCACCCAGAACGACCAAGTTTCAAGTTTCCGATCAATTTGAATTTAACAATTTGAATTTAACCATCATCAATTTGAATTGTGATGGTTAAATTCAAATTGATCGGAAACTTGAAACTTGGTCGTTCTGGGTGGTGTAGTGGTTAGCATACCTAGGCGTTTTCTGGGAGACGCGGGTTCGAGTCCCGCTCCAGGACGATGAAAATTTTCAAGTTTTCAAATATTATCTGACTTACCATCCTTGTCACATTTACGCCAAAAATCGGATTGTCATCTTCAAAAATTTGTATTATATGGCGTAATCCCGTATTTCTTTCATGAATAAAATGATATTTAATAACAATAAAGGACAAAGCCGTCTCTAGAAAAAATTACAATAACAAGGGAAATCTTCGCTCAGTCCTACTTCCGTTTTCGGACAAATTTTCTCCACTTTCTATCTCAAATACTAACATTTATGCAATTAAATGGTGATTAAACCATAACACAATGCAGGGAAAACATGGAGAAGGGGGAGGGGAAGGGGCGGTCACGTGAGAAATCTTCGCTGCCTTTAGCTGCTTCCATCGTCGAAAATTTTGCCTCCATTTTACGATAACGGAAGAAATTTTCGCTCCGTCCAATTTTGGTTTTCGGAAAATTTTCCTCTATTTTTAATCTTAAATACAAACATTTATCTAATAAAATGATATTCAATGACCAAACACTGCAGAGGAAACATCGCGAGAAAAAGAATTTAAGATTACTGTGCTCGGTGTAACTTCCATTTTTGGAAATTGTTGCCTCCATTTTCAAACTGAAACGCAAACAGTTATGCAATAAAATGTTAACAATATCGGGCAATTCTCTCTTGAAACATCGAGGGAACATCGGGAGAGAAAAAAATACGATTACAGAAGAAATCTTCACTCCGTCTAACTTCCGCTTTCGGAAATTTTGAAAGACCAAAAATTTGCATCCATGATCGGGAGTCTACAAGAGGATTTAATAGGGTGCTGGGGATATCGTTTTTGTCTGCAGGACCAAAGTAAATCTGCGACATACGTCGCCCGTCGCCGCGATTCTGCTACGGGATCCCGAAGCATTGCCGAGGCACATGATGACGAAGTTTATCCAATCACGCCTGTCGCCTGTTGCTCACCAAATAAGGAGAGGAACGAGTCCATGTCAGTAGGAAAAGGTAAACTCAAAGTAGCTTTCGGCAGCCGAATGGAAATCGCAAATTTCGAAAAAAAATAAATAAATACAAACTTTGAAGATGTAAATCCGTTTCTTTTCTTTTTTTTTTTTTTTTTTTTTTCGTTTTTTTTTTTTTTGGTGTAAATATTTCATGGATGGAAAGTCAGATAATACCCGAAAACTTGAAAATCTCGTCGTCCTGGAGCGGAAATCGAATCCGCGCCTCCCGGATAGCGCCAGAGGACGACGAAATTTTCAAGTTTTCGGATATTATCTGACTTACCATCCATGCCATATTCACACCAAAAAAAAAAAAAAACGGATTCACATCTTCAAAATTTGCATTGTACGGTGTAATCCCGTATTCCATTCATGAAATAAATAAATAAATAATGAAAATTGAAAAGTTCATTTTCGCCAGCTAAATGAGCAGTGACAAGAATTTCGAGCAGTCAAAATTAAATTTAAGGACTTTTCCACGAATCTGAGGGAAAATAAGGAGAAAAAGGTTCAATTAAAGTTCTTAAATTCCAGGAGGAGTAGAAACTCTGTATTTCCATTCATCACTAGGCCTGCGCTTTCAGAAGTCCTGTTTTTTAAAATCATTTTTGCGTTTGTTTACTGCATCTACAACCAAGAATTTTGGTGTATTTTCACATATGTTAACGAAACACTTTTCCTGGATAACGCATAATCCATTTTCTTTTATAGAACACTCCTGATTCTAATGTTGTAAACAGAAAAAAGTGCGTTGGAATTGGTGTAGTAAGTACGAGACTATTTTTGTCAAAATGCCTGCAGTGGAGAATTCGATGTCAACCTACTTGTTTTTGACATTCTAACCGTTAATGAGATTTGCCCTGACCTTTTACTCAATTCCGTCCCAGAATTTGTTTGATGATATAAACTTTACATATTATGAATCTTCCGGAAAGCGAATCAACTGTCGTTGCATGGAAGATTTAAACGCACATGCGGCCTCGGCTCAGCCAGATGTCTGTCGGGATAAGCGGATTATTAGGAATGTAACGAACTTCCGAAATTCAGCAGTGAGGAATCAACTAAATTAGATGCTGACGAATCGAGAGAGACATAACGAATCCAATTACAAACGAACGACTAATCATACGAAGATAATTGTTTCATTCTGTAATGACTTACACATATACTAGCAGGGATGAACCATAAATTCCTTTGGGAAGATCGTCAGAAACTCATTCGCTGCTCATGATAGGGACACCCACACAGGAGCAATTGGCTTACCGGAACAACATTATGGAAATTACTCTCATAAACAATTCAGCAAATTGCGGTATTGTTATTACTGGAAAACAAAAATCTCTCGGAGACTGGAACTTTGCAATTCCATTTACACTAGTTTCCATGAATAAAGAAAATAAAATCTAAATAACTCAAAAACACATAATCAAATGCTATAATATTTGGTAAAAACCTGTACCATGTCGTACGTTAGAGAAAGACCCTAAAACATTTAATGCGAAACACTTCATTACGACAAAAAGGACCACATACAGAATCAGGTGAAAAATAAGGTGTCAAAATGAAATAGCCAAAGTACCTGGATAGGGAGTGTGGTCACCCCTCACAGAGATGTTTCATGCTGTTGATGATGGCGTCTGGGAGCTCAGTAAGTAGCAATGACCATTATTCGTGCAAAGCTTGTCTAAGCCAATATAGGTCCTGCGAAAGGGAGTTGAGTCCAGCTGCAGGTCTGCCATGACCATCCCAGACATGCTAGATCGGATTAAGGTCAGGAGACCTGTCTGGCATACGGACAATAGTCTTCTCTTGAAGATATTGTTCTACCAGCCTCGCTCTGGTAGAACAACATCTTCAAGAGAAGATTATATCGTCTTGTAGGAGAAATGTATCTCCTTCAGTTCGTGCCTGATGAACTACTAGTTTGATAACAGTTTACCTTCAAAACACGATTCACGCCGCCCCGGTGGCGCAGTGGTCTAAGGCGTTGGCCTCTGATCATTCGTCCGAAGGGGTCCGGGTTCGAATCCCGGTGAGGCATGGATGTTGTGTTTGTCTTACGGCACTGGCTCTCTCCCTTCCCTGGAACCAGTGACCCTAAATTAGGGACGGGCGACTGCTTATAGCCCATTGAGTTGCTCACGGTGGTCGTTAAAATTCCAATAAAAAAAAACAAAAAAAAACACGATTCACACTTATCAGGATCTAAAAACGCATACGAGTTAAAAACATATACAGGTAAGAACTTTCGGCCTCACATTGAGACCAACTTCAGCCCAATTAGTTGAAGAGTGTCAATTTTCAACCAATAAATACATTGCGACAAACACAAGGTCGTCGTGAACCAGATACCTTGCAATTTACCGGCTCTATACATAGCCATCCTACCATAAATTTTCTGTTTAAAAACCAATGTAAAAAATTTAACAATCACTTTGGCATAAAGACGGCGAACATTCTATTCATAATTTAAAACGACAGGGACCCTATTAAAGTGGCGGACCGACATGGTGTCTATATTATCCACATGGTGACTGTTGACAGTAACGACTTACCTAAAAATTATTGTACAAAGGAGAGGGTTAAACACCCGATTGCGCGAACATGTTTATAATATCAAATCAGGGTCAATGGCTACTGCTTTGGCTAAAATGGGACTCATTATCCCAATTGGAATGAATTACGGATTATTTCAACTCCAAAGAATTTGTCATCATTACTCTTTACTAAGATTTTGTTTATTTTTGCCAATGAACACACATGTTGCAATGACTATATCCCATGTGATATACCACTTCCATGGAAAATATTGTTTGACTACGAAAACGTCGAGGGCAACCCTACAGTCAAGAATCTGGTTAATCGTGGTATGTAGTCATCACCCAAGTTTTAGTTTCAAGTCTTTCCTGTTATCAACAATGATGCAGTTCCGTATAAACCGTCACCAAAGACTTGTCACAATGTATTTATTGAAAATTCGTGGAGATTCGTGTCAATAAATTATAATAACCACCTTCGGAGAATAATTATCAACTTATTCTCCAACCAATGCTGTAACGATGACTCACCATGTACATTACCATCGTCATGGAGACATTTCATTTTTAATCATTGTACATTTTATCACAATTCATAATTCATACCATCATATTAACCTGTAGTGATTTTTATTTGTGTATGTGTATATCATGCTGAAGTGCGCTTGCGTCAAATGGAACTACGTCATCTAACCAGTGACTTTAGGTGACTAACCACCTCCTTATAAACAGGAGTTTGGCCCAATATGTTGCCCGATGATGGACCCATGCAGTGTGGGTCCGAAAGTACTAGCATGTTTCCTGTGATGGTTTTAGATGTAAATAAAGTTCATTTTTTAATTGCAACTGAGACCTGCTTTTTAAATCATGTAACGATGGCATTGTGAAGGTGGTTATTATAATTTATTGACACGAATCTCCACGAATTTTGGATGCCAAGCTGCATTTTGGTACTGTAAGTGTGAAACTTTGTACTTACTTTCAAACTCAATATGGAACGAGCCACTGGTATTTTGTTTCAAGCAAGACGTAAACTCACTTACGAGGGCGCACATTTGGACTTTCTACTCAATTGCAAAGAATTACAGGTTATTCCTAAGTTTTTGACTATTAATAGGCGTGCTGTTTCACCCAGAGACGCCCACATTCTGTCTACTGCTGAACATAAGAGGTTAATTAGTATGATACGATGTAAACGATCTTTCATTGACCTCCTTAATAGGAAATCATACAACGCTTATGTTTGGCTAACAAAAGTAACTCACCCTATCTTGTTAGATAGAGTCATGACTATACACAATTCTATTTTTACGACCGAACTTAGACGTTTGCAGACTAGACACATCAATAAACTTTGTGCACTTATGGCATACAGACCTTATAACTCAGTTAATCCTTCAAGATCTTCAGTGCCTAATAACGTAGCATTAAGTAGTTACGTTAATTACAGCACTATATCATTTAATACCACCGAAGCAACTGCACTGAATCGTGGACCTAAATTCTGCTATCCAGACACTAATTACAATAAAGTTGATATTATAGTCCAAACAGAAGCTATTATACGGAAACTTCCGCTCTACGAACAAAAACCAACACGGAATCGGATTACCCGAGTTTTGTCTGTCAACGTAGCGAAAACTCAAACGATATAAACTAAGAACTTACAAAATGAGAAGAAACAACTCCTCCAGCTTTCTTAAAACCCTGCTATTTCCATCTCTACAGCTGATAAGTCACACCAACTGGTTATTTTGGACCACTCTGAATATACTCGAAAAGTGACTGAAGCTATCGATAAAATACCGCATGAGTTAGTCAGAACTGATCCTACTCGTATCACTATCATTGCCCTTAGCAAACTCAAAAATCAGGGTTTCCTTCCCCCCTCCATTGCTAATAATATGCATCCACCCCATGGACCTAGGATTCCCGAATTGTTTGGCAAAGTGAAATTGCATAAATAGGGTCAACCCATTCGCCTATTGGTTTCGGGTTATGCTAACCCCACCCGGCCCTTAGAAAAAGCCTTACTTCGTTTTTGAAACCTTTGATTTCTCATTCTCACTTTTCCATTCATAGTTCAAACCAAGCACTTGCCAAAATTAAGTCCTTTGACTTTTGGGATCACCCTTTCATCCTAGCGTCGTTGGATGTTGTTTCCCTTTTTCCTAGTATCACTCTTGATTCTGCCCATTCTATTATTGAAGATATGCTCCCGACTTATGGTGTAACCCCTACCGAGAGTATGGCAATCATTGAAGCTTTAAGACTAATTGCTCGGCGAACATTTTTTCGATTCAATAACACCATGTTTCGTCAGACTGTCGGCACTCCCATGGGTTCACCTCTTTCACCACTTTTAGCTGAGATAGTTTTACAGCACCTTGAGAATAATGTCCTTCAACAGTGCCTTCTAAAACCTTTATTTTATATGAGATATGTTGATGACATTTTGGTAGCATGGCCACATTCTGTTGATGATTTACATGAGTTCGCCGATCTTTTATCTGCCCCCTTTCCAACCATCAATTTTACTGTTGAATTGGAGGATCAGAACTCTTTACCTTTCTTGGATCTGTTCTTGACTCGGTTCCCTTCCACTCGGTCGTTCTATTTCCGGGTTTTTCGTAAACCTTCAGCCCCCTTTTCTGATACCTTTTTCTTCATTCAGTCCTCCACAACACAAGAATGCAGCTTTTGCATTCCTGTTTAACCGAGCTTATACTCACTCATCTTCTGCCACCCTAAGGACCCGTGAAATTCAAAATATTTTTGACTTGGCTAACTAATTTGGATATCCTCGCCATTACGTGTTAAAACAACTGCATAAATGCCAACATTCTAAACTATCTACATTACAAAGAAATGGTGAAGCTAACACCTATGTAGGTTCCATTGATTACATCCCCGATGTTGTACAGACCCTGAAAAAAGCGTGTGCCAAGCAAAATATGGATATTGGAATTCAGACTCAAAAATTACTTTCTTTGGTCAAAAGAGATCGTCATAAAGTCAACCCTTTACATAGACACGGAGTGTACTCTATACCTCTAAAGGCTACTCTCCCTAATGTGCATGACTCCAGATATATAGGATCCACCCTTCGAAATATTTCGACTAGGATTTCTGAACATGCCTACGATGTAAGGAAAGGATCGTGCGCTACAGCATTGTCTCGACTGGTTAATCAGGGCTACCATATACCGGATTGGAACAATGTTAAATACTTAGCAACAGCCTCCAACAAAACTAATTTACTATTTATGGAGAGCATTTTTATCAACTTATTCTCCAACCAAGGCTGTAACGATGACTCACCATGTATATTACCATCGTCATGGAGACATTTCATTTTTAATCATTGTACATTTTATCACAATTCATAATTCATACCATCATATTAACCTGTAGTGATTTTTATTTGTGTATGTGTATATCATGCTGAAGTGCGCTTGCGTCAAATGGAACTACGTCAGCTAACCAGTGACTTTAGGTGACTAACCACCTCCTCATAAACAGGAGTTTGGCCCAATATGTTGCCCGATGATGGACCCAGTGTGGGTCCGAAAGTACTAGCATGTTTCCTGTGATGGTTTTAGATGTAAATAAAGTTCATTTTTTAATTGCAACTGAGAACTGCTTTTTAAATCGTGTAACTACAGCATTGTGAAGGTGGTTATTGTAATGTATTTATTGGTTGAAAATTTGCACTCTTCAACCAACTGGTCTGAAGATGGCGAGAGGCCGGAAGTTCTTACCTGTATATGTTTTTAGTAAATGATTTTAATTCGTATGTGTTTTTAGATCCTTATGAGTGTGAATCGTGTTTTGAAAAAATCAAACTGGTGGAAATGTATCTCCTATACGGCACTTGCATCATGGCTAACACAGGGGTCCAGGACATGATCCCCATAGCGTTGGGCAGAGGCGTGTAAACCAGTGAGGCAACTAGAGAAAATAAAGCTACTTTTAAACCAAAAAGTTTCATAATCAGCATGCATGCACTTTATGGTACACTCTGCTTTTGGTATTATACCTATTTGTGCTATGTTTAAAAGAGAAAAATTGTCCAAACCTGGCTATGTTTCCTAGGTTACTGTTTAAAACGCAATTTGCAGATGGGCCCCTAAGAGGTCCAACAGTTGTCAGCAAAGACACACAGTCGAGTCACATTATTTTGACCACCTCCTACTTTTGACGTCAACAGCGTAGCCAATGAAAAAAGCAGGTGTCGTGAGCTGGCTTGGAGGGTATATAAGGTGTGCTGAGGACATTCTGAAAACATATCACTCGTTGCCGTCATGGATAAAAAAGCGATTTATCATATTTGCAAAAAGGGATGATTATCGGCTTTCGGGCCAAGGGTGGCAGTATTTCTGGAATAGCGCAATTTGTGAACTGTTCACGCGCTGCTGTGGTTAAAGTCCCAGCAAAAACAGTCTTGCTGGGCCAGCACTACCAGCAATGGCTCAGCACTATGTTGCCGCTGCCGAACCGTCAATAAAATGTCCGGGCGGCCAACAGAAGGGCCAGCAGTTCAGGCCAACAGCTAACCAACAGTTGGCACCCCATCAGTTGTCATGTGCCACAACGGGCCATCACAGGCAGTAGCTGCCACAAGTGGCCCTGCAAGCACGTGCCAGAAATGATGGCTAGCCTAATGTGGTCCGCTAGTGGGCCGTTAGTGGCGTCCAGCAACCACGTGACGTAACTGGTGGCTTGCCGAATCTTGTCTGCCAATTTCCCAGTAGTAGCCATAATAATAATAAAAAAAAAGGAAGGGTAACCGCAGTTTCCTAAAGCTGCAATTTTTTTTCTACCCTTACGAAACTTGTGAATTAACGCACTGCGCTGGGGAAATTTTCTCAAAAGACCGGAAAAACGCCCATTTGCATCTGACCAGATTTGATCCTGGGCCGTTTGCGTGGAAGCCGCGCTCGTTACCGACCGTACTAATTCACTACGCTCGGACATGCGCTGGAAGCTATCTCTGTTTGGTATGCAATTTGTAATCGAATGCTTCCCTCTTTCATTTTACAATATTGAGAGGTATTTTTCATAAAAGTCAGTTTCATATAATTGATAAATTAATTTTTTCAACGTAACGATAGTTTTTTTTTTTTTACCTTAAGGGAACTTCACTCATTTTCAAGGCGTGTACATACTTAGAGTCGCTTTCCAAAGTTTAGTACTGTCCTTGTCGTCTTGAAAAGAGATTGTTGAATAAATATATATTTACCCGGGTTCATGTCACATTCTGTTACATTTTTAACGTTGTGTCTTTCCTTTCCGTTGTCCGAAGCTACATTTGTTTTAAAGAGTAAAAGATATTTTATTTTACTTCTCGTTATTTTTAGAAGCGAATTCCTCCCAGTCTTGTGTATTCAACCCATGGATGAGTACACCACATAGCGTAGCTTTTTTTTTCTTTCAAATAATAAATAAATTTTGTACGCGTATAATTCTTTTTTTTTTTTTTTCCAACAAATGCTGTTTTAATGGTTTTCCAGGATATGTGTTTCAAGCGGTTTTAAATTTTTTCTTGTTATTCATCCACTCCATTCCATGAATTATTATTCATGGGAATGGAGTGGGTGTATTTCATGGCTGTAATCTAGTATTTCACGGCTTAATCTGATATCTTCGTCGACGTAAAATTTCATTAGGAAATTAATTCGCCTCTCCACATATGGATTTTTTTCTTAACATCCACTAAAATAACATGATGGCGATAGCGTCGTCTTCAACTGACTGGTACCATGAGAGACACAGCAAGTGTTGCTTCTGCGCATGCGCAGTCCCGATGCTTCCACCTGCTGTTGGGGGTTGCATTGGTTGCCAGCAACGGGCCACTAGTGGCACTTGCTTGGAGGCCCACAATTCACCGCGATGCTGCAGGGCCATCAATGGCTCGCCAACTGATAGCGCTGCCACCAACGGACCACTACCGGGCCGTGAGCGGCAGATTTCAGCCAGCAGTGACCCATCACTGCCAGCTGGTGGCCAGCAGTTTCCCAGCACTTGTATTTTTGCTGGAGTGTATCACGATTAGAGAAATGGCACCATTAGGAATAAGCGATGTGGAAACTGCGAAGCACCACATGCCATTGATGCGAGAGGTGAACATCGGTTTCGAAGGTGCGCGAGGACCGATCGGCACGCTACAGTGGAGCAACTCATTGGCCGAATGAACCAGGGGGCTACCGGAAGTGTGCCGAAAACGACAGTTCAGAAAACCCTGCTGCGTATGGAGCTCCGATCCAGACAGATGGTCACTGCGCTTATGCTAACGAAGGTGCATCTGCAGAAAAGGCTTACATTTGCTCGGCAGTATCGGAATTGGACCTCCGCTGATTGGCAAAGGATTGCCTTCTCTTATGAGTCACGTTTTCTGCTTCGTCAAACAGATGGACGTTGGCGTATAAGGCGAGAAACACTGTAGAACAAACACTCTTCAACCATTGTTGGAAGAACACAAGCTAGTGGGGGGCAGCGTTATGGTCTGGGAAATGTTTTCGTGTCATTCTCTGGGTCCACTCATACCTGTGGAAGGCACTATGGACCGAATTCGTTATAAATCCATCCTTGCAGACCACGTACACTCACACATGCTGATTATCTTCCCTGGGATGATGGGATCTTTCAGCACGACAATGCGAGGTGTCACAGAGCTAGAAATGTCCGAGAGTGGTTGGAACAGCAAGATGAAGACTTCAAAATACTTCCCTGGCTCCTTAATTCCCCAGACTTAAACCTAATTGAGCATCTGTGGGACCACCTCGATCGTGTTGTTCGCTCTATGGATCCACCACCACGCACCCTTCAGCAGCTGTCAGATGCACTGCAGTCAGCAGGGCTCCACATACCTATGAACACCTTCCAGCACATTATTGAATCACTCCCAGCCCGTCCAGCTGCTGTCCGCGCTGCATACGGCGGTTGCTCTGGATATTATCTGGTGGTCACAATAATGTGACTCGACCATGTAGCTGCCGTGTCTGACCGCAATCTTCGTCACGACATTTCGCTGCATCTTCCGGTGGATTTCAAAGTTGTCTGTATTAAGTAAGACATTACCGGTTAGTCATCAGCTTAAATTCTCGTGTTAAATAAAATTTAGTAATCCGTAGCAAAGAATTTTGTGTGTTTATTTAAATAACCAGTATATAATGGTTGTTCATTCAATTATATTTTTCTAGAATTATTTTAATAAATGACACATTCAGAAAGAACTATTTTTCATTAGGAACGATTGGATTTAATTACACACAATAAATGATATATCACAGATTAGAATACCCATTAGTAGTTGAATGGTTTAAATGAGAATGTAGCACGTGACGTCATCGAGGAGTTTCAGTGAAGTCGCAACAGTCCCTGAAAGTTTCTGAAGGACAAGCATAGCTGGCTGTCCTGCACTTAGTGTGTGAAGTGCAATCATTAGCGGTCGGTGTTTATAAAAAATATTTGAAGCCAAAATGTCTAGATTTTGTGGCATTATGAATTGCGGTAACAGAGGATATCGAGATCGTAAGTCTTTTTCAGGCTACTAGTTGCTGTCTCTAAAGGCAGTACCGAAAAAATTCGCTTATATGCCAAACGAAGGGAGATCGCTTCCCAGAGCTTAGAAAACCCTTTTTATTGAAGAGTTAGACTCTTCAAAGGTAGTGAACCTTTTAAATGTTAGTTTTATCTAGAAATCAGCGATTTCTGGTAAAGCACAGAATCCATCTTTTACTTGTTCAAACGCTATTGGAGTAGCATTTATTGGGCCAGGCGTTTCATTCGTTGATTCAAAGTTTTCAAGTTTAATTTTAAAGGTGTTGGCTTTTTTTTTTTTTTTGCATAGGTTTTATTATATACTGACTATTTTCTTACAGAACACTTTAAAAGTTTGTCTCTTAGTCAAAATATTTCTTAAATAAACGCTTCGGTCCCCAATCGGGACTTCTGTGCACGTGTTTTTTTGTCTTTTTTTCTCCAGGGACTTCTTTTCAGAAGGTTCCTAGTTGATCTAGGGGGTGTTGAAGCTTTTTATGGGGCTAAAAGTTAATTTGTTAGCAAACCAGACTTTTAGTCAAAATTAAATCTCTGGCTCTTCTGTATTCTTTAGATCTCGATCACACCGTTCCCCTGACTCACTTTTTTTTTTTTTTTGCGAGTTTTCGGCTTTTCACTTTTAATTTTATTTGGCTGTCGGTGTTGGGGTTTTTTAGTTTACTACTTTGTTCTATATGATATTTCCTCCCCAAACTACCGTTGATTTTTATTTTTAGTACACCTGAATTTTTACCTGAAGCTACTCGATGGGCTATGAACAGTTGTCCGTCCCTAATTTAGGGCCACTGGTACCAGGAAAGGGAGAGGGGCTCAGGGGACTCAAGCCCCTCCCATTGGATTTCAAGGCACATTTTTCTCTTGAATACCGAATCACGTGACTTTTTTTTTCTCTCTTTTTAAGCCGAATGTTAAATCTTGTTCATTAAAAATATCAAGATGAATCTGAAAAACCGATAAAAAAAAAAACTGACTCAGATCACATTTTTTCACAACGAAGTCGGGGATTTTTTCGAATAACTTTGAATTCCGCGTTTCATTGGAGCATTTTATCACGTGCAAGAAACACATCTGCAGGGTTCACTTGCCGTCGCTCACAATCCTGGAAGATGCCTTTTATTAACAATAAAAGGAAAAGACCAACCACTTCGATAGAATCCTTATCAAATTGTGAAGCTGCTGTTTTTTTATCCCAATATCAAGGAGTTACTAAAAATTCTATCAACGCTTCCTGTCTCAACAGCCACTCCAGAAAGTACATTTTCTACTCTCAGGCGCCAGAAAATGTATCTTCGAAACACAATGTCTGATTCTCGACTTTCTGGACTTGCATTGCTGAATATTCATTGAGAAGTAGAAGTACATATAGGATCCACATCTTGAAGGCAATGGCGGCGAAGCGCCGTTTTCTTGCACAATGATGCTAAGATATGTAAATATAAGCCGCCTCGGTGGCGCAGTGGTCTAAGGCGTTGGCCTCTGATCATTCGTCCGTAAGGGGCCCGGGTTCGAATCCCGGTCAGGCATGGATGTTGTGTTTGTCTTACGGCACTGGCTCTCTCCCTTCCCTGGAACCAGTGACCCTAAATTAGGGACGGGCGACTGCTATAGCCCATTGAGTTGCTCACGGTGGTCGTTAAACCTCCAATCAAAAAAAAAAAAAAAAAAAAATGTAAATATAATTTTATTAAAACACTAACAAAACTTTATATTTTAAATAGTGTACACTATTATTTATTTCATAAAATAACTAATTTTAAAGTTGCACCTTTATAAATAACTCCAAGAAATTGAACACTGAGAGAGAAGTACTCTATTTTGCATTAACCACATTTAATAAATATATAGTCCTCCACATTACATAAGGCTTTGTATCAAAATTTTGTAAACCAATATTTTAATTATCAATAAAATTATTAATTTGTTAATGAATTTATATAATTATTCTAAATAATGAATTATTGACAATTAACGCTTAATTATTAATTCGGTGTTTGGGTACGAAACTACTTGAACCATTCCCATAATTTTTGCATTGCTACAGCTACACCCCTGGTAACAGTTATGCTTGAAATTACTAGAAGATGGTTTTAAACTCCGATCTTACTCTATGGTAATATGAAAAGCAGTTCCTGAGAAGTTACTTTCTGCAGTGTCCTTTTGCAGCTATAGAAAAGGGGTAGATGTCTTTTTTTTTTTTTTTTTTTTTTTTTTTTTTTAATTAGAGGTTTAACGACCACCGTGAGCAACTCAATGGGCTATAAGCAGTCGCCCGTCCCTAATTTAGGGCCACTGGTTCCAGGGAAGGGAGAGAGCCAGTGCCGTAAGACAAACACAACATCCATGCCTCACCGGGATTCGAACCCGGACCCCGTTCGGACGAATGATCAGAGGCCATCGCTTAGACCACTGCGCCACCGGGGCGGCAGGGGTAGATGTCAAAAGTCTTGTATGTTTGTTGGGGTTCAATGGCCCCAAGAGTATTCATTAAAAGCTATAAGCTGTAAGTTTTGGATATTGTTGTTCATAAACAATTTGGACCAAGGTTTTTTTAGAACAAATTCCACACCTAATTTAGGGCCTAAAATAGTAAATTTAAATTCACATAATTTATGCTTCATCTATGATTTAAACCCAGTCCAACTCGAATGATTAGCTAGGAAACTGCACATCTTTCTACTCAGCCATTCGGACAACTAAAGTAGTATGGGACAGACTACCTGAAGTATTAATATAAACAAGGTTATAACTTCAGAAGACACAATGTAGTTAGTGCAAGATCAATTTAAAAAAAAGCAGATGAGTTTCGAGTTAGATGTGATTTTTAAATTTAAATTTTAGAAGCATGACAAGCAAACTTATAGACAAATTTCAAGCTGCAGCTGTAAGTTTTGGGTATTGTTGTTTATAAACCCTTTGGACATTTAAGGATTTTTAAAACAATTGACTAGTACCTAGAAAACACAAATTTAACACCAGCTGGAAGAGCTATGATGATTTAATTTACTGAATATAGTTAAATCTTTATGACAGGGAGACTTCCTAAGGAGAAATTTAGGCTGTTTGGATTTCAAGACATTTAAATGGTGCAAACAATGGCAAACTCTGAAAAGAACAACAGCAGGCTTAGAATCAAATGCAGAGTGAGTGAGTGAAGAGCATTTTTAATTTTTTTTTATTTCAAGTTCTTAATAAAATACCATAAACATGCATAACATGTTATTTTAACAATCACTACCATCTATAATACGATTTAGCAATATTTAAATATGCTTAAAATATTTTGAAAATCAATTTCATGCAAATGTAGGTTTTCTCTTTTGAAATCATATAAAGCATTCCTTCTTTGGTGGAGGAGAGAATTGGATTGTAACTTGTGCACTTATGGTACTTTAAAATGTGAAATCACCAGCTTTTTTACAAGATAGGAATTTCTTGCAATTTTTTTTTATCTAGCATTCAGGTATTATATTTTGCTAATAGTTATACACATGGATGCTATGCAACAGCAAAACTGTGCATAAAGGAAATTTGACATTATGTGGATATCTTGGTCATAATTACAGCTGTCTGACAAGAAAAAAACCCCTCATATATGACTATATAAGTAGACATAACTAATATAGGAAAATGGAAAGGTGTGAATAAATTTAGTCATGGTCACAGATAAAAACGATTTTTTTTATCCTGCTGCTGCTAGTGAATGCATGCTAACTAGCAGAAAAAAATGTATGAATTTTTCGGGGAGTGGCAAGTGCAGTTTCTCATTTTTTTTTTTACTTTTATTTATTTATTATTATTTTTTTGCCAAGTATAACAAGTATCCTACTAAGTACAAAGACACTGTTCACAGAAACAAACACCTTTTCCTACATTACTGGGAATTGACTGATCATTAAGTTGGTTATGTTTCAAAGGAAAACAAATTCCACTTTGATCTTTAGAAGTGGAAATATCATAGCAAAGCAAAAACAAGTTTATCACATCCAGCAGAAAATGCAAAGATTTTTATGGTTCAAACTACTGCATGCAAAAGAAATTTTTCAATTCCACCTCATACACGAGCAATTATTGCTTCTACGAACAGGTGGGTAAAGTGATACAAAAGCATATCATTTTAACACACCCACTGACACATAAATGTATTTCAGGAAATGATATATTAACAGTATTGTTTTCTTTGTTCACCAGTCTGTTGATACAGTATCTTGGAACCATGAGAATGATCCTAGTATTTCCCACTTTTCCTGTTGCCAGATACAACAGCATGTTTGTGGGCCACCTTATATCTCTGTATTTTATTCTATTTTGTGCAATATTCACTACTTCAATAGCGGAACGGCAAAAAATCACTTTTTGCATTGTTGAAATTAAAAAAAAAAAAATACTTCAGGCATTTCTGTTTTGCATGGTGTGGTTTTCCCTTTATGTGTCATGAATATGCATTTATGTTATACATATTTTCTGTACTAAGGCTGGTGGAAAATTTTTTATTTTCTTGCTCAGTAGTACCCATGACCAAAATTTTCTGTGCATTTCTCAACCTTTTCATATAAAAAGTTCCATAAACTTATATTCTTGATTCTTAAAATAAATCAGTTTTTGAGGAGGGCCAACTAGAAAAAACACATTTTACATTTGGTATCCTTATGGGCTGGAACACAGCATAACCCCGTTCTGGGAGCAATGCAATACCAAAAGAAAAGGAACATTTAATTTGAATAAAACATTTTGCAATGCATTATACATTTCAATTAATGATGCAATCTTGTATGAACTGTTCATCTGTGAATAAAGAAAACAGCTCTGACTTCAGCTAGATGTGAGTATTTCATTTTAAAGTTTAACAATGAAATTTCCTTATATGGTTTTATATCTACAGAGAATGGGTTTGTGCATATGAAATTTTTGTGGCATTCACTAGCACTTTGGATTCTGACAGAAAATAATTCCCATTTCCACTACTGTCTTTAAAAATACTCAGTATTATCTGCACATTTTCTGGGGGAAATTTTTCCACTAAATAGCAAACAGTAAATTTGCATTTTTGCATACATATCTGCTTCTAGAATTGAATAGGAAAAAATGAGTTAGATTATCCAACTATTTTGTAACGTTTCTTGATGTAAAAGTTTCACAAAAGTATTCATAAATGTACATAAATAAATACATATTTATATTTCGAGTAATGTTTCTGCATGTAGAAATGCTACTAGAAAACTTCTTCATAGGGTAGTCAAAACTGTGCCTCACAATATTCAACAGTTTCAAGTTTTTTTGTTGTTTTTTCTAATGCAAAATTTCCCTTTAGTTGGCATAAATTTATCTTTGCATTTCACATGACTCCTCTGCTCCTACAAATCACACTGGAACAAGTCTTTATGCATCAGATACCTGTAGCCAAAACCAAGATTTCCCACATATTGTTTCATCTGCCATTCACTTTTTGAGCTAGATGGCATGTATGTATGCATCATGCTATAGTCACCAATATCATATACATCCACTTCTACTTTCTTTAGATCTCAACTTCTAGCAGTTGAGTTGGTTGAGATAGACTAATCTTCATTTTTATTCATTTTTTTTCAGGGTTGAACGGCCACCATGAGCAACTCTTAGTGCTATATAAACAGTCATCCATCCCTAATTTAAAGCCACTTGCTGTAGGAATAGGACAAAACTTGTGCCATCAGACAAGCCTCATTTGGGTATTAAACCCAGATGAAGTATGCATGAAGAATGATGAGAAACCAGTACCTCAGATCTCTAGGCCACCAGCACTACTGTAGCAAACTCTTTTTTATGTTGGGCATTAGTGATCATAACCAATAATATCTACCGTATTTATCGGCGTATAACATGCATTTTCCCCCCTAAAATTTAGGGCTGAAATTCTACCTGCATGTTATATGCCCACGTATACTACTTTTTTAAAAATTTAAACTTAGGTAAAATTAATACTGCTGCAAAGTGCGATGCATCCCGACATTGCCAAATGTTAACAGTTTGGTATCACTTTAGACGCTTCTCTAATGCACATCTCTTCTGTTTTCTGATGGATCTTGTTAAACATGGTATCAATACAATCCTCAGTTCTTCGGAAAGAAGATTCGAACAACAAAATTTGAGATAGACTCCTGCTTTACCTTTTTTAAGGTCCGAAAGTAAGTTCACTCACTTCAGCAGCGAAAGCAAGCTGTCACGTTAAGCCTAAGCGTCTGCTCTTGTTAAGTTGTTTTCATGGCACAACCTGCCTAGCAGCAGCTGCTCAGGGAAAATATGATGAAACTTCCAGTGACGTCCAACTTCATGGGCGACGGTTGATGATAAAAATTGTTAGTGTGTGCATGGTCTTGTCGTGCTGGTTTGAGGGTATAACTTCTCGCGACAATGACCACGCATTATTGGCAAATGGTGTCAGTTTAAGGAACCCAGACTTGTGCCTGTTTTTAATTATTTAGTCTGTCTCATCACTTTCCAAGATATCAGTGATTGTGACAAAAAAATTTGTAACAGGTTTTTTTCATTCAAACAGGTTTTTTCATTCAAACAGATGCTTTTTCTTTCATATTATTTGCTTCATAAGTGGTATAAATATTACTAAACATGTGTGTTGAGTTATCTAAAAAACGTTCAGAGCTCCCAAGTCATTTATTTTAAATTTAAGTTTTTTGTTACCCAAACTTCCTTCTTAAAATTAGGGTGCGTGTTATACACCGATAAATACAGTACTTATTTTTCAATCTTCCTTAAGCACAAAAGAATTATTAGGTGCAGCTACTGAACTGTTGCAAGGATAGGACAAAACTAGTGTTCAGCAAGATACTATGTCTAAATGCAAAATAAAAATGAGATCTAGAAAACCTTCAGTTTTGAGGAAATTACAAATTACTCGCCTCAAAATGCCTTTACAGCACTAAGCTTCAATTTTCTGTCAAGATGAGGTTCCAAGAATTTGGCAGCATTCTTGTTTAAAATCTACTAACAATATGGTTTTCTGCCTTTACCACTAATCTGCATTTACCCCACTTTACAAATTATTTAAAACACAACTTAAAAATTATTTTATAAGCTGACTGAGCAATTCATAACTTTCTTGTGGTTTATGAAGATCTTCTTGATTACAAATATTCATTTATCCAATGAGCCTGTAAATCTCATAATAACCATTGATAAATAATAAAAAGCTATGCAAAAAAAAAAAAAAAAAACAACCTAGGAAACTAGGTGTTTAATGGCAATATATATCTACAACCACCTAAAAAGAAAAAAATAATTCCAAACAAAATAACACTTTATTGTACACACACAAGAAAAAAAAATGATAATCAAGAAACACATTATAATGAAAGACATTCTTTGTAACTGTACACAAAATTTATGATCTACATTACAAGAGTCATCAAAACAAATCAGAAAACTAGTGTAAGATTCTAATGTACATGTATGTCTGACAATTTATAAAATACACATTTGTACACAGAAATCCTACATTCTTTTCAGCAAATATGTACATCTCTGCAGGCTTGTTAACAGTTCCACAGGTGAAAATATAAAAGGAAAAATAAATATTAAAATTCACAATTTTTTAAATAAAATGTTGGCATTTTACAGAATTAAAATTCACACCAAAATTTTTCAGTACAGCTGATCAAATTATTGAGCATTTTAAAAGTGCTATCACAAAATAGATTACAAAAAGCAGACACATATTCTTTCACTTGATACACACAATAAAAAAAAACAGTTGCTATTCCCATGGTACAAAAAAAAAAAGCACAAAAATTAGGAGAAAAAAAAAACTCTGAAAAGAAATTTTCTGCCTGATTTGGATTGAAAAGTTCATGATGAGGTATCTCCAACATTTCATGCTCGTATTAGAAGCTACAATGCTCATAAGCATATTGTCCATAAATTTCACTCAGTTTTTTGTGCATCATAATGCAAGTGAGTTATAACAATCCTATGGCAGATACTTAAAAAAAAACATGTTTATTTCAAACCCAGAGTAAAAAATAATGACAATGTGCTTATCAAAAGTAGCCAAGGTAAAACACACAGAATTCACAGTACAAATATGAATATTATGGGCTAAGGTTCACAATTCTTTCTGGACTTAAAATCTAGAAAAGAATAACACACTAGCATATCAATTTGATTATATTACACTAGCATATCAATTTGTCCTATGTGCATGTATGTACGTGGGTGAGTGTATATTAGTTGCTATATTAGAAGCAAGAAGAGGTATGGGCATAAAAGTGATAGATTTACATAACAATAGTGCTTTGGGTTCTTCAGAAACTTCAACTACAGTACCCTTGATGGGACATTTAGAAATTTAGCAACCCCAACACCTGTGTTATAATACAAACGTAAAGCACGAGTTGAAGATGTGCTGCTTTGCTAAAAAGCACCACTTGCACAGGAAATAGCACTATTAAAACTGAGCTTCATAAATGGTACAATATGCTTCCAGAGGTCATGTTCTTACAAAAAGTAGCCACCAGTACTTTGACAAACTAAACCACAGAACGTATTTTGGGGAAGTTCACTTCTCATTGCAATATAATCTACAGTTATTGCAGTATTAGTGTTAGCACCAATAACTTTTCCAACATACAGTTAAAGAACCACAGTTTAGTTTCTCAAATCATTTAAGCACTTTATGTATTCTCAGTAATCCTGTATCGACAACATTACTGGTTCCTAGATATTTCTATGGGAGCATTTTGCACAGCCCAACACGACACCTTCCAACAATTCCACCAGGAATACTAAATTTGCACTTTTTATGATTTTCCTTTGTTATTTGGCCAGAATGTGTCAATAATTTAAAACAACGGAGGTGAGAGGCATTAACTGAATGAAATCTAGCCTTTAGTTAGCAGTTGATGTAGGTACATAACCAATCAGCAGCTCTACCTCAATATCAAAATCATCTCATTTGCTATACCTCAATATCAAAATGGTTCTTTACTTATTGGATAACTTTTATAATATTTAAACAGGTGACATGCTTTGCTGCTGTCTGAGTAAATAAACTTTTTTAAAAATCTTTCGTGCATTTTAAAATTTTTAGTATGATCACTTTTACCACAGTTATTTTTGTACTTGGGCTCAAAATATTATTTTAATTCATGTTGAATTTCACCATTATTAATAATGAAAATTGGCTTTGCCATATTTCTGACAGTGAAAAATAAATTCCAGAGTACCCAAGAGAAAACAATGAACACAACAAAAACTATTCAGTTTAATAACTGGCAACAGTATGAGGAACCTGGCAACAAAATTCAAATTCTTCAGGTGCAAACAAAACTTTGATAATCTTTCTATACATTGAGAACAGTCCTTGACTAAAATCCAGAGGCTAGAAACATCTGTAGAAAACCGAAAGAACTCAGAAGAAAGTAAGATTAAATGAAAGTTCTTCAAGTGGAAATACAATTAAATAAATATATGTGGGTAAAGCCTTGAGTAAGTGTTTTAAATTCAAGAGAAGTGTAGGTTCAGATTATGATAAATAAATAAACACATTTTCAGTAAGAACTGAGACAAAGAAAAAGCTAACTTGGAAAATTACTATATTAAATTTCATGGACATTTGCCATCTCAAAAAGTGGATGAAAAACAGTATATTCTGTGTATAAAAAGAAAAACAAGTGCAATGAAAAAAGGGTGAATAATTGGATAGTTTACGGGAAGGAACTGATGAGTGATTTCCTTTTCTTATCCTAAGTGGATGAAAGCTCTTTTCTGAATTTTAAACTTAAAAAAAAAAAAAGCAACAGAACTTTAAAAGAAAAAAAAGTGTTTTTCGCCCTTGTAAGCTGGTAACTTAACCAGTTACAAAATTGAATGGCTTCTGTTTGTGGAAAAAAGAAAAAATAAGTAAGCCACTTTCAGAAAGACAATTAATAAAAAGGAATTACCTGAAATGTAATGGAAACTGAACTTGAGAACTATAAACTCACACCAAAAAATATAAAAGTAAAAAAAAAAAAAAAATTCCAGAAAGTTTGAAACCTGCAACTATGTCGATCAGGCTTTTGGATCTAAGATTTACCATAAAATCTTGGGAAATCAACTGTATCCTCTACTAAAAAACTGCACTGCTTTCCTGTAGAACTTTTATGAAATAAAGGTATAGATGATTGCAAGCACTGGAGAAAATCTGAAATTGGAATCGTTCAGTCAGCATGAAATTTCAGAGAAAGAGAGAACTTCCACAGAGTCAGACAGGTGTGGTGTCACAATGATTTAACAAATACATTTAAAATCCCTGAAACTTTACTGTGTAATTTTATAGTCATGCTGGCTTGATAAGCAGTTACATCTGCACTTACACGGCTTAGTAAATTTCTCACAATGATCTAATAAATAAATTGAAAATATTTGCAATAATTTTTTATTTAAAATTCCTATTGATCTCCTGCTTATTACTGCTTTACAAATAAACAGCATAATATATTCAGAATTTTTTCAAAAATATGAACAATATTCTGCACCACACAAGTTAGCAACTTAGCAGTAGCAGACCTTCATAACTATGAAGACAGTATTAAATATAATAAAGGTAAGTAAAAAAAAAATGACAAAAGTAAAAGGAAGAAATTATAAAGATATGTTCTTGATTTTGTAACAAGAAGCAAACACTGAGGCAATACAAAAATTTCATTTGAATATGATCCCTTTTTTCTTAATGCTGCAACTTCTAATTTCCACCTGCTATATATAATATTTTAGTCCCCATGATCTAGGGTCCATCAGATTATGATCTTTAGCTTACCTACAAGATGTAGGAGGTGCTGCACAATAGTTACAGCTACCACAAGACATTGGGATGTAAAATTCTACAAATCAATACAAATAGTAGACAAATCATGTACTTCATCATCATCCCCCCCCCCAAAGATATCTCAATTTACTACTTACTGCTTGTCTCTCTCTCAGCTTTTCTTAAAACAACTTTCACTTTAAGATACAAACCAGTTTTAACAATCCAGTTTTTCTCATTCCTAATTTTTTTCAGATAGTGGGCTAAACTGTTTTATATTTGTTGTTTAAATAATTTCATTTGAATCACTACCACACTTCTTTCATGCATTAGAAAAAGAAGAAAAGGGGAAACCCACTGTTTTTCACAATCACAGCAGCATTTGTTTTCAGTTATCTTTCATTATAAATTATAAAATGACTAAGCTGTGGTGCCAGCTCAAAGATGTCAGTATTCATATCATGAAACAAAGACAGCTACAAATATAGTCACTGAATGTAGGGTTTTTAGCGAGTAAATTTTAAACACTAGTTACAGAACTTCAGATTATCACTTGTAGCCTCAAGTTTATGGTTAGCATGCATCTCAATTCCTAATTTCTTGCTATATAATACTACTGAAGAATATCTATTCCAACAATATTGCATTTTATTGTACACAGCACCTTTAAAGTTTGAATACATGGAAGTTTTTTTGTGATTTTTTGTTACATGATTTAATATTGGTCCTACAAACAAAATGACTCAACACCTTTAAATGAAAAATAATTTATGAGATTCTACAAAAAAAAAAAAAAAAAAAAAAAAAAAAGGCACACCTAAGATTGGATGTATTCATGAAAAATAGTAAACATTTTTTAAGGCATATTACTAATGACAGAAAATATTGAAACAACTTAAATCAAACAAAAAAAAGAACAACTGAATTATGAACTTCATTGGTGATCAGAGCTGATTAAATAATTTTGACAGTTACACTAAAAGATCAGAAAATTGTCCATATATCATGTAGAGTATAAAAATTGCCCTGGGAATGGAAAAATAATATTACAGGAAATGGAAAAATAATATTACACACTTGGATTGATGAAAAAATCTCTCAATTCCATCTCGTTACGAATCAACCATTCAGAGATACTTTAGAATTCAAATTGCTATGCAAAAGCAGAAAAAACACCATTTATTTTTAACTCCTAATAACTCAGACACTCATTTGGACTACTAGACCTTAACTCAGATGCTTGGAAAGTGGATGGTTTATCATCGACAAAAAAACGTGAAGAATACTTAAGGACAGGGGAGATGCTCTCCACTACTCAGTGCTCTACCCACCACATTCAATAATAGTTCATTAGAATAACAACAAAAAAAAAAAAAAAAAAAAAAAAAAAACATAAGAGATTTGATAAAAATTCTGAAAAGATCACAACATGTTGAATTAAAAAGATATTTTGTTTTTGTTTACTAAAAGTATCACTGTTGTCCAAAAATGGGAAAACACCTTGAATTTCTTGGTGGTAATCAATCAGCATTCAAAGATGCAACCCACAAATCATCACTTTGTTTTACCAACATGAGCAGGGAATCTCTATGGCTTCTCTGAGAGGGTATTTGAGCATTTGCAGTTAAACACTTGAAGTTTGATGACACTCTATATGTTAGCATACGAGCTTGCTTTTGTAATGGCCTACTGTAATTACATCATCGAGAGAAAAAAAATCCCAACTTGCTGTTCTTTAGTTGATATCAAGTACTAATACTATTAATGTTGTACAATAAAGTTATTGATAAACACACAAAAATTGAAGAATGGTCTAAGGCTACAAAATGCACTAATTCATTTATCAGATCAGTTGCTACTTACTTAACAGTACTTCTTGTTTAATATGCACAATTCCAACTTTTCTTATATTTTACTTACATGTAATTAATTATGTGCTTATCATGAAATGGTTTTTAAATTTCATACAATACTTGCACCTTAAAAGTTTAGCTTTTTTAGAAAAACCTCCACTGATCGAAATTACATCGGTCCTAGCTTTATTTTATTAAATTTGCTATATTATACAATTTGGGAAAAGAATGACCACAATATTTTTCACAGTGATCTGCACTATGTGTCACTGCCATACCTGCTACTGCACAGCTGATGCATCAATATTCACTGTATACATTAAATGCCCTCATATTTTTGTAAAACATGAGGATGTGCATGTGCGCAAAAACGTCACTGACTTTTTCAACCCGTCACTGGTTGCTACACGTTGAACGCCAGCAGTTGTGCACGAGAGTTTTTCTCACACTACCTTTTTCTGCTGTTTTAGGTAGTCTACTCAATAATAACACTCCAAAATTAAATTTTTTTTGCAAGAAATACAGTTAATATATATAGTTATAAATCAAATTAGGCAAAAAATGCACTCATATCATTGTGTTATCTATAAAAATACAAAACACAAACACCAAGGGTAGCTTGGTGAGAAAAGCCTCAAGTGACACAAATGAAAGAAATACCAGTGGTCGCTTGATGAGAGGAATGTCTACACGAAGCACACACTGGAGAAAAGAGCAGACTGTTTGAAGATGTGAGATGTACTAATTCTTATCGGAATTGAAAACAGATTGTTGAGAAGCTTCCAAAAGTCAAAGATGTAGTGGGGTGGGGTGGGGGGTGATGGGTGGACCCAGAGTTACTTCCAAATAAATGACACTCTTTATAGGCAAAACACGAAAGAGATGCTCATACCATGACCAAAGGCAGGTTAAAAAGTAAAATGTTATCTAAGAATAAAATTGCTTTTTTCAATGTGATGTTTCAAGGTACTTTCATACTCTTTAGCTGCACATTAAAGTATTGTGTGAATTCCAGTTACATGACTTGTCTGATGCATTAGGTTCTGACTCCCATCTCTGTGCTTTAGTTGCTTGCTATAAAACACAACCTGCTTCTAACTAGAAGTCTAAGATGTCTAACAGAAATTTAGATCAACCCACACTACAAGAAGTAATAGGGTTTTTCTACTCTTGCATAGCCATTTAAGCACAATTTTTTGGAGTAAGGCTGAGGTCAGTTTCTAGTACTTGGTTTACTGCAAAACAAATGATACGAATCTAAGAATATAAATTTGTAAAAAACTGATTCGATTTAATAGAAATTTCCACATTTTGCAAAATATTTTTTAAGTGCTTTGCACATGGTAGTATAAAATGTTTTTAATAAAAGCAAGGGGTACTAGGGGATTTAAATACAAATCTAACAATAACTTGTAAAAAACATTGGATTTTAACAAACAAACAAAAATATTTCTTAGAAGATATAAATACCCTTCTTCTGTCATCTGGAAGTTACTCTCTTTTTTAAAAAAACAACATCTGTTACAACTCCTAATTTCTCAGTCTATTACCAAATTTATTTCCAAATTTTCTGTTACATGAATCAGTGGCCTCCAAACTTCTTTATGCCACAGGATACATTCTTAAATAAAAACAATACGACCACATCATTAACACTTTCTAAAAAATTTGAGCCATTTTCATATACATCCTATTGAAAACATAGGTACAGAAACACTAATGAATAAGATCTTTCTGAGGATGTATGTGCACTAATAATAATAAATAAAGATGACAACACTTGATGAGATGGTTGACATTGCATTTCTTTTTCTAAATTTTGATAGTCAAAATTTATTAAAGTTATTTCTCATAAAGTCTTTTGGGTAACCACTGTGCTATTGTAATCTACATTTTGACTTCAATCTTTCCCCCCCCCCCCCCAATACTCACACTTTCATCTTTGTGGCTGCAAGCTAGATCACATGCATAATGGTAACTACCAAGTAAAAATCCTCTCCTGCAATGTCACACGACTTCAACATATGCTTTTGGGGTGGTGAGAAGTCATATGCTAATTCACTTTCTCATTAAAGGATTACAGATGCCACTCTACTTTAGTGTACAGCTAAAATTTTCACTTTTGCATCATTAATCTCGTACACATTTTTGAGACATTTTTATATGTTTGGGTTCTTGGGTTATGGTTCAAGCCATTTTTAAATTGTTTTCTAGGAAATTAAAAGAAGATTCTGGAAAAAATGAAGCTTTGACTGTTCAATTAATTTGTAACTCTAAAAATTAACAATGATCATAGGCTCCAGCAAGGTGTTCCATAAGCATTGTCTATATGTTGGAAACCACTGATATAAAGTAAGCTTTATCTTTTCTCATTTCGTGTATGGATATAAT
This sequence comes from Macrothele yani, assembly GCA_039090855.1. Taxonomy (NCBI): domain Eukaryota; kingdom Metazoa; phylum Arthropoda; class Arachnida; order Araneae; family Macrothelidae; genus Macrothele; species Macrothele yani. The sequence continues at coordinate 57,961,061 of CM076997.1, read as the reverse complement.
GTACTGTCCTGTCCTGTCGAGAATTTTCATGTTTGTAAATCTTGGGGAAACTGATCACTTCGCTGAGATTTACGAGAAAATAAATAAATAAATAAATAAAACACATAGATTGAAAATTCTTTACAGTCCCACGTTTCAAAATTTTGTTTGGAGGAGGCGGTGAAGTGAGGGAATAATGGCCAGGTTCGTTCACTTCTCAGCCCTGACCAGATAAACAAAATTTCTTGAAGAAAAAAAGGGGAAATAATAGAATTAACTTCTTTTTTTTTTCTTTTGGCTTGATTTACTTTTTACTTTAGTAAGTTAAATAGGAAAGGCGAGCAAGAAGTCATCATCAACCCTTTCAGAAAACAAAATTATTCGCTATTAATCACGGAATGAAGGGAAAGCGTTTCCGTAAATTTGTGAAAAAAAGCCTAAAATCTTTCTTTCAGCGACCGCCATTTTAAGAAGGTTTTAGAAGCTTCTCAAAATGTGTCACCCAAAAGTTCTCTTAAGCCAGCGTCAGGCTATTTTTAGGACAAGGTCACAACAGCATGCGGGAGGTTACAGCGGTCCCTACGTATGAAGGTCAAAGGTTGCTTCCTCGGCAGAAAGTCAAGGGCCATGTGTTCGGTCAGTCAAGAGTTTTGGTGCGAACCTGTAAGCCAATGGCCAGCAAAGCCATTGGTTACTAGGGGGAGTTTTAGCCAATGAGGGGTCAGCAGTTGTCAAGCACCCCGAGTTTTTTTTTGAGAAAGCGTCACTCGACTCTTTTGACTCTCTTCTCGTACTTGGTGAAAATGATGTAGGAAGCATAAACGTAAGGCTCTCCATTTTTGGAGGCAACCAGCCCTCGGGGCTTGGCGTAGGCGTAAAACGTAAGCACGGGCTTCGGCCCTGAGTGACGCCTAAATGGCAAGTGGCTCACTCGAGAAAAAAGGGGGGATTTTTTCCCCCGTGCGCAAGTTGATGGCTACCTGCGGCGGATGACAGGCCAGTTCCTGACCAGCCCCTTTAGGAAATCTTCAGCTAAATGGAGGATTCGCCATTTCCTTGGGACAGAGGAGTTCCATTGATGACCAGCCAGTTCCGGCCTTGAAGTAGTTCCTGTTGCTGGATGACCCCCTGAGAACTGCAGAGATGATGATGATGCCCGAAAGTCTACCCCTGGAAATTCAGCTGGCTGCCAGTATTCCAGTGTGTCCCTGGGTCAGAAAGAAGATGGCGGACCTGGTCACCTGAACCTACAAAAAAAAAAAAAAAAAAAAAAAAAAAATCATCGCTCCTGGCCCTGAGAGAGGAGTTGCAACTAAATTGGAATCTTTGGCAAGCTCTTTGTCATTCCCTAAGGACTGGGGTGGTAAGTTGTGTTTTATTTTCCACATCAGAGGCAAGAGAGATTAGGCCGTCAAAGAAAAATTTCGTCTAGAAGTGTCATCAGAAGCTCAAAATTTTTTTCCCTTCGAAGTTTAGAACACTTCCGAACTCTCACCCATGTCGACGTGAGTGTTTCGATAAAAAAATATTCGGTCTACTAAAATAATTATTCTTAATAAGGAGTTTCTAAAGATGAAGTGTGAATGAAAATGGTTTCTTCCTTTTGGCATTTTTAATATGTTGTGGTTCCTTCGTAATTTTGTGTCGAGTATGGGGCTTTTTTTCAGGAGGGCAGTTAAAAATTAAGAAAAAAAGGTAAATGCCTTCAGTCAAGGTTTTGTTGTGTATTTCAGTGTTAAGCGGTGTAAAGAACCTCCATGTCATTTTCTATCAATAAGAAAATTTTATAAAGGGGAAAGGCAATGTATAATTTTTCCTGTGTAAGGAATATCTGAAATCCAAATTGTGTTATAATCTATCATAAAAAAAGCAACTCCTCAAACCAGTTATTATTATTATTATTATTATTATTATTATTATTATTGAAATTTAACTCTTTTTGTGCTTCATAAATTTTAATATATAAATTGCACTTGGTAGGGATAATCATAAAGTAAGAGACTTGTAGTAAGTTTTTTTTTTTTTTTTGTCTTAAAGGCAGGTTATTGTGATTTTTGAGTTTGGCAAGTAATGAGTGTAAAATTGTACCATTTTGTAGTAGTGTGGACTAGTTTCCAATATCAGTTGATGGATCTGGAAAATTAATTTTCATGAGTGGGAGACATTAAAAAAGGCATACACGCAGACTAGGTTAATAAAGTGTTGTACTGTACATTACCCTTGTATAATGTTGGAATTCTTCAGGAAGTGAAGATTTCTGGAAATAGATAGTTCTTCGATAGGTGTAATTTTCTGGAAATAAATGGTCCTGCGATGTAGTGTGTTTTCCTGGGAAAAAAGGTGATTAAATGGTTTTTCTGGGAAATGAGTAATATAGTGTACATTTCTGGGAAATGAGTAGTTAGTGTATTTTTCTGGAAATAATGGGAGTCTTCGTATGGTGTTTTTTCTGGAATCTGTGTGTACCAGAGAAAAATAATTGGGGGGGGGGAGGCAAGAAATTTCCTGCAGGGTGCTTTCCCTATGTGGAAAAATGCTTCGTGACTGAAAGGGTATAGATGGAAACATTTGGGGGATTGTTCTTCCACCACCGGTAAGCCAAAGACCCATAGGAAGCTATCCTGAGCAAAGTGAGTGCAGGTGTGTTGTCCTAAAATAGTAAGAGAAAACAATACAGGGTGATATGTCACACTCATTCTTCCATTTCGGTGCATAGGCCTGATTGGATTCACGACTCAATCTCACCTTCAGCCTCAATAATACTTCCTCACAGTGAGAATTTTGTTTTTAGTGAAATTGAGTGATTTGACTGAGATGTTTTGCCTGCCCGTTACCTCAGTGGCTTACTACATGAGTTGGTAAACTTACAAAAAACTTACATGGTACTAGTTTGAATTTTTAGATTAATTTGTTTATAAATTGCTGGTCAGAATTAGAGGGGTAATTTTAAACTGTTATGAACAGTGGGAGTGCAGATAAATGTGAATTTGTGTTCAGGAATGTTATGAGTTAGTGTTTGTCTTTTATTTACATGGTGGGATATTGTGTACTCAGAGCAAGTGTGTATAGTGAAGTATTTTGAATTTTTCCAGATGATAGGGTGATTTTTAAGTATATTTGTCAGCATTATTGTGTAATGGTAACTTTTGAGGTAAATGAGTAAGGTATTTAGTGCAGTATGTTTAGTAGAGTGTTGAGAGTGATTTGGTATCAAGTAATGCTGGAATGTTGAGTATATTTAATTGTAAGGCAAATATTCCTGGGGAGTGTGGAACCATTTAGTAACGTAACTTTTATTAGTGAATTTTGGTCAGTGGTTGTGATATATAAAATTAATGTGTTAATAAATCTGGTTTGAGGGGGTTGTTCGAAGGTGATTAATCAAAACTATAGTACACATGTTCTTATAGCTTTCCAAACTGAGATGAGAGAGACATTGCACTTCAGCGACAGAACTTGTCAATTTATGTTGAATCAGGTGTTATGCATGTTCTATACTCACAAGGGTTTTTATGTGTTTTGAAACTCAAATGACATGCTTTGTTTTTGTTGTTATTTTGTTAAGTTTTAACAATAAATGCAGGCCAAGTGGCCTTTCAAAAACCCAAACCTTGTGCAGTGAAAAATTAGTTGACTCAGTGAAGTTCATCGCAGGGTCACATGCTAATCCACTTTAGCTTGCCTAAGGCCGGAAACGACCCGGGAAGTTTGTTTATTTATTTAATGCATTTTGTCCTAACCACTAAATTGATCATCACAGCCTACAAAAGTTATTACACATGTACATTGTATATCATCTAATTTTTAGTGTTTACAAATTTGGTACACATGTAAACAATAATTACTTATTTTACACTTGCAGGTGTCTCAACTCGTCAAATACTCAAACAACGCAAACCTTCAATAATAACTTTTGGGAATTTTCAAACATCTGAGTTGCATTTTATATATATTTTCATTTATCATGGCCTAAAGATAATTGAAGTTATTTTTGTTTCGAAATGCATCCACCCATCTCCCAAATTTTAGTTTTCACCTAAATTCAACTTACCATAATTTTGGTTTGCATAACTTAAATATTAATTACCCAGAATAAACTAAAATCTCTTTTTTCCTACCATAACAGTACCTTCACATAACAGCAACCTTGAAAAGCCTTGGTAGTCCCTCAAAAATGTACTTCACTGAAAACATAGAGACACCATATTTAAAATTATCAGGAAGTTATTTGTGTTGTCTTAAAGACAGGCGGATTGAAATGATCAAACCAAGTTGGAAATTTTAGTCTGTTGAAAAATGCAACGTAAAATGAATTCAGCCCTGAGAAAATTTTAACAACAATTTAATGGTGAAAGAATTTTAAAAATCCTCTTATGATTGAGTGTAGGATCAAAACAGGCTCAATGTGGGGTGTTGTACCACATAATTATTTTCCTTTGAAAAATTTGGTTTTCAAAGGATCCTCGAAAGACTGATGTAATGTCTTGTAGAGCGATACAACACATTACATCAGTCTTTTAAGGATCGTTGATGAGGACTTAGTGCCCACGTACACCTTAATTTTTCCACTGAGGAAGGCAAAATTCTTGCCGAAACATGTTTGGAAGTGTGTTGCAGTGGTGAATTAAGTTTGGGTCCATCTTTTATTCCTTTGTGTCTTTTTTATTCAATTGGGTTTTTAACTTTCACGTTTTAATCATCATTTCTTGCAAACACCTATACAAGGGTATAGAATTTTAACTCGAAATAGTGTTTTTTAATCCATGAATCTTCCGTTCGGGCAGAACTTGGATCTCATCTAAATGAGCAAATGTCCATTCTATCGAGCAGAAGCTTTGCCACAGTGACTAAAAATGCTGAAATTATTATGAGTAAGTAAAATATGTTTACCATTAATGTTCATTTTGTATTTTCATATCATTATATGGACCTAACTACTCCACCCTGCATACTTAATCAAAATATATGTGACGAACAGTATTGTCGCTGCTTTTAATAGCAGTTCTACATTGAAGTCTTTGGCAACGTAATATCGCGCCATATGCCTTTTTTTGCGTATGGGAATATAAGAACTCAAATGGCTGGTCAGAAATTTGAACAGTATACTTGATATACATTTGACAGAACAATTTTCTCTCATCTAATAATTATACAAAATCTCTCTAAGAATGATTCCAGTTGCCAGTTCCATATAAATAAAATCACACAATACGAGGTAGCAACTGAATATCTATGGCAGAATTTTGGTGAATACTTGATTTCTTTCCAATATCTTAAAACACAATGTTATCTCACTTATATATATACACTTTATATCACAAAAGCATATTTTTATAGCAGACTCAGAAATGCAGTTTATCATGATCTTAACATAACTTACTATAAAAAAAAATAATTACAGAATTGTAACAAGAGCACTTTTATGGTTCACGGATTTCTGGAACTGATCATTATAACCTGTTTTTTCAGTGCATATTGTACAGGTGATCACACATAAAATGAGAAAAATATATTGAATCTTTTGCTATGCAGGCACTTTCTGTGCCTCTCTGACTAGACCATTAGGTATGCTAACACCATTTGTAGCTTTCACAGTGAGAGGTATCCTCTGTGAGTCATAGATGGCATCGGATTCAGATTCAGACATCATCAAACTGTTCTTCTGATTTTTTGCTGAAAAAAAGTAGATAACTTATCATTAAGAATGAAACAGCAATTACATATATATATAGCATACAATGATCACTTCTCAAATTTTTTATTGAGATTTTTGACTCTGGTAAGTACGTAAGTCACTGCTGATTCTTCTTCCATGTGCATGCATGCATGTATGTTCAAAAATCAAAGGAGAAAACCTTCAACATAGAACAATGCATAAAATTCAGTTTTGTCAAAATTTAACTGTTCTGACTATTCTCTGAGAAAAATGAAAAAAAAAAGAAACTTAAAAATGTAAGAGTAAATTCTCAAGAAAGTTAGATGTCAGAATAATAAACTTAACACATTCTTTTCATCAGGAAATTTCCAACTTCTGAGTTTCTAGACAATGTATCTGAGAGCTCACCTTCTGATGCCACCATGGGATGAATTTGTGGTTTAGAATGATTTCTGATTCTTTTAGAAAATGAACTTGTCAGCGTGAAACCATTTTTTTCTTTTAAATTAAATTCTGCTAAAAAAACTGACACATGAAACAAAATCTTAAATAATTTAGCAGTTGAAATATCTTTTATTTTTTACTTTTGAATTTATTTGAACCAACAGTCACTTTGTTCCAAACCAGTTCTTATCACTTCCCATACATCTTTTCAAAGAAATACACATCAAAACTGAAAGAATATGCACATGTTTTATTAATCAGACATAAAAAATCCCTTAATTAATAAAATTTGGGAATACTGCCTCACAAATGGTGGATATCTGTGTGAAGTGGTAAACATGTAGTAAAATGAAAAACCCCATTTACCACCGTTATAAATGTGTTTATGGTGGTGGTAAACACGTTATACAGGGCTTCCACTGTAACATTTAATTTGATGTGCATCAGAAAACTACACTGAAGCCTATATCAATCCTCCAATGAGGTAGGACCCAGATCTTGACTTTGAAGGCTTTAAACTGTAAAGGTAATGTAAAAAGGTTTTAGAGTGACCAACATCAATTGGGAAGATTCACTAAGAAAGCATGAAGGAGATCAAGCAAGAAAGACTGATGGTGTAATTCCAAGTGCGCCAAAAAAACAGACAAAAGTGAATTACACTGCCATTTTTATTACATTATCTACTCAAATCAGCACAAAGCTCTATGCTGAATCGAGCATATTTATTGCCATTTTTTTCACGCTTGAACATCAAACATTTAGTGCTAAAATGTTTAATATTAGTGAAGACTTTCTGAAGCCTACTTTGACAACAAAGGAATCATTATTCAAAAGCAACAGCAACACTGGGAAGCAGATAATAACTGATTCAGTTTTTGCACATCCATTGAACACAAGCCCCCCCCCCCCCTCCCCACGCACACTTCTTGGCAGTACATCCTGTGCCTTCCACTTCACTCAGCAGGTTGTTCTTTAGCCTCATTTAAATTCTGATCTGCCTTTACAATGTACATAATCAGCATCAATATAACTGAATTCAGTTCTCTATCATCCCTCCTGCAATCTTCAGTGGTGAATATACTAAATACAATAACTTTTTGCAGTAGCATGTTTAATTTTATATATTCCTCAATTTATATAATTCAACCCTATATAATGAATAAATTGAAAACAATGAAAGCCCATATATACAATTTCTGCCAAAACCATGTCATGACAGAATATACAGGGTGTCCAAGAATTATTGTACACATTACAAAATTATATAAAACAAAACATTAATCAGATAGAAAGAAACTGACTGTACTAACTTACAATGTAACTACCCAAGTTAATAAATTTCGATGTGAGATCCCTTGGTTGCTTGTAGTACGTCCAAGCGATACTCAATTTCATGCCATGTATTGGCAAGCATCTGAGTAGTTATGGAATTAATAGTAGCTGTGATACACTGCTTTAGTTCCTGCAATTCAGTACAAGGCGTCTGATAGACACGATCCTTCACATAACCCCACATGAAATAATCCAATGGAGTTAGATCTGGAGAGCGAGGAAGCCACGGAATGGGACCACCACGCCTAATCCATCTGTTGGGGAAATGCTCATTTAGGCACTTATGTACGCACGTTGACCAATGCGGAGGCGCGCCGTCTTGTTGGAAAACGACGTCATATCTTTTGATTTGGGGTATAGTGAAATTTTCTAGCATATCCAAGTAATTGTCACCATTTCATTTATTTATTTTTTTTGCAGAAGAAGAAAGGGCCAATCACTTCTCTTTTTCATAGGGCGCACCACACATTAACTTTTGGAGAATCATGTTCCAGTTCAATAGCAGCATGAGGCGGTTCACTGCACCATATCCTACAGTTGTGATAATTCACAATACCTGATACATGAAATGTGGATTCATCACTAAAAATTACAGTACTGAGAAAGTTTTTGTCGTTTTCCACTCGATTCAGCATATCCACAGTGAAATCGTATTGCAGAGTGTGATCATTTACATGCATCTTTTGCGCTATTTGAATTTTATAAGCATGAAACTTTAATTTCTTGTGCAAGATATCGTGAACTGTCGATTTCGGAATGCACAGTTCTCTGCTTGCTTTATGAACAGATTTCCTGGGGCTTCGTCGGAAACTTTCATTAACTTGGTCAACCGTCTCATCGCTGACGCTAGGGCTACCGGCTCCTCCACGATGTTCCAAATTGACAGTTTCTTTAAACTGTTTCATCCACCGCTTTGAATTTGTTGACGGAGGATTACAACCATACTCTAAACGGTACCGTCTTTTAACTTTAATGACAGACTTTAATTTTGCAAGCCATAACACACACATCGCCTTCTGCTGTATGGATGACATGACTGCTGATTGCGCATTTCTCATACATTCCTCATCAGGCCACACCTAGCACCATCTATCGGATTCTGGGAATAACAATTCTGCAAAACAAAAATATAGAAACCGAGTTAGTAATACATGACATAGACAAACAGACAATGCTCATAGTTTTTTTTGTACATATATATATATATATAAAAGCTAATAAAAAATGATGCTATAACATGATATTAAAAAAACTGTAATCACATTGATCAAATAGCCTCTTTTAAAGTGCTATTTGATCAATGATCCACCCCCTTTCTCCTCCCTCTCTGTGTGTATGTGTGTGGAGGTATTTAATAATTTTTATGTCCAAATAAAATGCAATAACAAACAGTGTTGACAGTACTTGTCAGAACTGCATCCTGGTATCAAACTGAAGCAGGCATGTGTTGTTGGAATTCAAAAAATTCTTTTGTTACATCCACAACAGTGACACCAGCAATTTAGTCTATTAGGGGGCTAAATATTGTGGGGGTGGGGGATGATATGAAGTGCTTGGCAGAAATTTTGCAAAAAATTCCATTTCACATAGATTTAACCCTATGCTGATTATGTTATTCCCTGTAAGAAAAAAAAAATTCAGGTACATACTGTATGTAGTATTTATTCGATGTATGCAGCACTGGAAACCATGGGATACGAACCTCCATGGCCGTCAACAAGTTACTATTCCTTTGCAATTTTAACTTACTCATGCCATTTTTTCTTTTCTTTTAAATGTTTGTTGTCATAAGTCTGTTTATGAATTTTAGGTTGTAACCTGATAAGGAGAATCCCCCCCCTCTCTCTCTCTCTCTCTCTCTCTCTCTCTCTCAACTTTTAAAACTATAATCAGGAAAATGGTAATTTTTTACCAGTCTCCCACACAGATGCTCAGAGGACTCCTTCCACTTCACAGAACAGTATGATACTGAATTTAACACAAAATTCATTTTATACAGAAAAATTTTTGTGAATCCAAAAAATGTACATATGTTTATACAAATATCCTAAAAGCATAGATGGTTGCACTTGCCATGAGTTCTAACTATATAAATAATGAGGGGGATGGGGGGGGGGGGGGTAAAGCCCACCTTATCCCACTTGTAGTGTCACACCTGTACATCAGTCAGCAACAATGCGTCAAATTGTATTAAATTTTAAAGTTTTAGTAAACTGATCTGTTACTAAATTACACTATTCAGTACTGAAATAAAACAAGGTACAGAAAAAAAAATGAAACATTACATCAACCAGTAACAGTGGGTATGATCATATTAAATTTTAAAGTTCAGCAAACTCATCTGTTACTAAATTACATTAATCAGTAATGAAATGGAACAAGGAAAAAAAAAAAAAAAAAAGGATATGGAATGAACCTTTAATGAAAGGAGAAACTTGGCCAGATAACATCCATTAGTATGTCATCGAGCAATGGAATTCTGCACTATCCTTATGGTATTCACTATTCATAAAATTATGGACACATTTTACATATAATGAAGAGCTCCATGAAACTAGAGGACAAGGTTTGGAGGATTGGATAAACTTTATTATTAAAGTTTAATACAACTGGAACAAAGAAGTGCTGAGTGCACTGAAATAACTAGGGCTACATCAAAAAGTAATGGTATACTATTTTGAGAATACAAGTCACAGGTGTTTTAGGCTTAAGATCTATCAGATGTGCAACATACATACATACATATCAGACAGTTTGTTGGCCATGAAGCAGGTTACTGAATTCAAATGTGTTAGCAAATTAGGCAGTTAACTGTTTAATTTACAAAACTAAAACACTGTCCACATATTTTAATTGTGTAAAATTTAACACACTTACACTATAGCACAAAAGTGATTCATTGCTTACAAAGTACATGCTACATTTTTTTTCAAAATTAACGCCAAAGTTTACTACTGTCAATAGAGTTGAGTTTTACTACCATGAAACACTACAGGGGGTCCAAAAATATGTTCACGTTAAAAATTGTGTAATTGATTTGCAAATAACTGGACAACTAAATACTGTACATATGAAAATATGTAAAATAATACAGTGCAGTTAAATACAAAAAATATGTAATATCTTTTGGCTTTTGAAGCATTTATTACGTTACCCTTTTCAGAACTTTGCACAGCCAAGATGAAATTATAAATAGTGCTGTAGCACTGTGCACCAAATACATTATGTATGACTTTTTGTTTAATGTACATTCAATGGGTTCTGAATTAAAAAATTGTTATGGGATGCTACTTTCTTTTGTTACCATAACAATGCCTCAAATAATTCTTCCACATTCTTTAAAAGTGCCAAAGTATCAGCCTGTTCCATCGCAACAAATTTATAGTTTGCAATGCAGTGAAAAGTTCTGCCCATTTCACAGTTGCATCAGGGAGTTTCATTGTCACTGTCATCAGTATCAGAAAATTTAAATGATTCCAATTTTTCACTGTTAATCGTATCATCCACAATTTCAATATCTGTCAAAATGTGTGAAGTTAATAATGTCATCATCGATGGAAACATAATCCTCAAACACTGAAAATGCAGGCAGGCACTTTAAATGCATGTGCTTCTCCCATTGTATTGCAGGGGATTTCATCAAGGCCAGTTTCATCTTAAGTTGACTTTTCAACAGTAAATCTTGCTTGGCAAAATCAGTTTTAACGGTCTTTAAGAAATAAATCTCCAGGCAGTTCTTAGCAAAGTGAAAACATTTAACACAGTAACAATGAACAGAATCCTCTAATTGAAGCAATGAATGACATGACAAATCATTTTTCTCTGATAAATGCACTTCATGCATCTAACACATAGTTATAGCACAGCTGTTGTTATACTTAGAGGAAAGAACACTATCTTAGTTGCTTTGAAACCAGTGACTTTGCAGTGGGCACTACAGTTATCCAAAATGAATCATATGCTTCTTGTGATACAAACTTTTGGTATACCTCATTTCACCCATTTGCTAAAAAAAAAAAGCCACATTCAACCATGCCTTTTTACTAAAAATTGAGTTTTACCTGCAGCATTTTAAAGGCCTTAACAGCACTGAGGTTTAGTCAACTTGCCAATTGCAAGCAAATGCCCCTTTTCTGAACTGTCCATATTACATGCAACTAAAACACTCAAAAGTTCTTTTCTACATTTACCGCTTGTACATTTCATACCTTTTATGGATAGGGTATGATCAGAAAGCTCACCAAAACATGCCATATCATCTGCATTACAAATATCACAAACTGCATAACTTTTTAAGAGTGATGGCAATTTTTCATAAAGAAAATCGTTTGTGATTTCCAAATTAAGTGATGCTTACTCACCAGAGGCTTTTTTGCAAATGATGCCATTTTTGTCTTTTTACCACACAAACAAACCACTTCAACACTGAAATTCACCTGCATTTAGAGCATCAGTGAAAAATTACCTCTTTTCTTGAAAAGTATCATCACTTAAAGAAATATTTTTACATTGCTTCTCTAATCTGCTTCTATAATCCATCTCATTAGCACACAAATTTGACTTTTGTTTTTTGTGGTTCACACATGTTTTCGAGCAGATTCAAAATGGCAGTAAGCATGAGCCACTTCTATTTTCTCGTTTTTTTTAGAATTGTGAACAATGTATTTTTTGCAATGCTGAATTGTCACAATTTTAGTTGGGTTTTCTTTACAAAAGACCAACATCTACATTACTTAAAATTTGCTGTTTTTCAACTATCAAAGATTGTTGAACTTTACAACTCATGTTAATGCAGACAGTATGCATGTAAAATGGAGAGAAATTAAAATGCATGCAGAACAGTATAAGAGTGCAACGAACATGTCTCTTTCTGTAATGGGGAGGAAATTCAATCTATGCAGATGACAGGAATCAAGGGATTAAGTGAAAGGACTCACCCTTTGTGCACAACCTCACCTCACCCTTCCTGAAATTCCTTATCTCTTGTTGGACACAGATGCCAGTGCATGCTCCTCAGTAAAGGAGTCTTTCACAGCAATTCTGTCCACTGTCCAAAACTTTCCGTCATTTGCAAAGATGGAACAAAAGGAACAAAAGATGAGCCAAATGTACTAGGGGCTTCAAAATGAACAGACCAATCAGTAAGAAATAAGTGAAAAAAAATATTTGCTAGTTAACATCAAGAGAACAATTTTTTTTTATGCTGATGGAATAACAGTTCATCTAAACCAGTAATTCATGTTAAGGTTCATGCTAAAAGTGGGGTTTGTACACATTTACAGAAAATAAATTCCAGGGCTTTTCCAGAAGTTCATCAAAAAATTCCGGGAGCTTAAATTTTTGCTAGAATTATAGTGCTTTGTCTATATTTTGCAAAATGGGGCGAAATTTACTATGCATTTAGAGTTTTTATGAAGTCCTATGGGTTCTGTTGCTGCATAGTGTTCTTCAGTGTGTGTGTTACATCTTCAATGAAGTGGCAAAATTTCCCCGCATAAAAAGTACTCTGTATAAAACTTATATGAAAAATTCTGAAACCTAGAATAATGATAATAATACAAAGCAATTTTGGCATGGCACAGAAGATTCCCTGTTTCATAGTCATAGTCCCACACACATTGGTGGAAGGGAGGCCAGACATCAATCGCCTTCAGTGAGGAAAGCACACGCTAGAAGGAACGGTCATCTTGTAGACATGGGAAAGTTTACACACACTGTTGTGACACTACTGCACATAACTGTTATACCACAAACCAAGGTGACTGGAAATTTGGTATTCAAACATCTTGCACTCCAGCATCACATGAGATGACATCACATCTGCACAATCCATGGAAGGAAGTGATGTCCCTGCAAGCAGACAGTAGAACTCAGCAAGTACAAAGTAATGCAATCAGTCCAAACATTTTGACCATTTTTTTTTCATTGCATGAAAAGATTCCAGGACTAATCCAGGAGCTTTCATAAAAATATGAAAACTCAAGAACTTTCCAGACCTGGAAAAAAGGGAAATCAAATTCCAGGACTTTTCCAGGAGTCATGTGAACCCTGTAAAAGAATGATAATAACAATATAAAAAACACTTAATGCATATGGAAACAATGGTCTGGGTATTAAGAAACAGTTTGCAGAAAGAGCAATTTGCATGAAGTGTGTTCATAGCGAGGTTCGACAGTATTACTATGTTACAGCCAAATAAAACTGCATGCACAGAAATAATAAACAGACTTCAATGGGATTACAACAAAATTCTAAATGGTAATACTTTAAAACTGTTTGCTTCACTGTTAGTTGAAAATCTGCCTTCCAAGTCATTACACTTCACAGGAAAAGTAACTACAAGATAAAATAACTTTTTCTTCTACATAGACAGGTTTTGTGCTGCAATGTACAGTACAAAATACATATAAAATTTCTGTTATGCTTTAACAATCACTTATTTCTTCATAGGATGCAGCAATTCGTACCAATGGTAAACTATTGACAAAATGAATGTATTTTTGCCTTTAGCCAAGAAATTTTTTTTCATCAGAAGTGAACTACCAGACACATGTCTATAAAGATGTCTGCTGAGATTAGACAAAATGCCAGCACAGCAGCAGAACAATTAATATTATAAACACAGTTCTGGAATGAAGCTTTCATTCCAGAACAGAAATTCTTGTGCTATTCATGTCACTCCCTGAACTGCTCAAACACAGAGGCCTAAATGTTTATTAGATGATTAGTTCCTAGATATAGGATTTTTAGAAATATAACTTTTGGCAGAACATTATAATAATATAGAATATTTACCCATTCTGTGATCAAACGGGTTTTCAAAACAGTGATGAACAGTAAAATATGACAAAGGAATCTGCTAATGTGACAGTATTGTCATTTGATAACATTTCATCATTAAAGAAAAATAATAATAATAATAAAACAGATTCTAATCAAAATGAAAATTTCCTTGGCTAACTAAATGGTTAGGTATTAGCAAATGGAGTGGAGTAATTACAAATGTTACATACATGTGTGTGTGTGTGTGTGTGTGTGTGTGTGTGTGTGTGTGTGTGTGTATCAGATAAAACAAATGAAAAATAACATTTGTACAGCAAAGTCTCCCTGCACCTTCTACATTGCATAAGAAGATCTTATCCTCCATTTTTTTTTTTTACATGAGAAGCATTGATTCATGCAGTATTTTAAGAAACACTGATTCAGCAAACAGTGTGTACTTTGTGTGAACTTAATAAACTGTTTTCAAAGTGCATGGAAAGTGTAGCTGTGCCAAGAACATATTAATAAAATTTAAAGACCAATGTCATCATGTAGGCCAAACATGAAAAGCCAGGAGAAAAAATGTAAAGAGTGTAACAATAAAAATATAAAACTGGGTAAGAAACAAATAGTTTCTAGCTCACCAAATTTTCAGGTTTCTATGTTGTTGTTTTTAAATATAAGCTAAAAAATTGGTGTGCAGTTTAAACTACTGCTATATTTGTATTGAAGAGTGTTGCAATCTTCTTTAAAGAAAAATGCAACAAAGCACAATCACAGTATCATGCAGTTAAATGAACTAGTTAGCCATTACTTTAAGAAAACCTAGGAAGCAGAAAAAAACTGGAATACCATCTACATAGCCCACTTAAATGTAGCAAACATGTAAAGAAAATGAAGTTAATTATACATAAGAATCTGCAAATAGGAGAAATATTCATTCTTAACTAACAGTTACACTTTCCAGGAGAGGAACAGGAAACAGATCCCACTTCTTTTCCCCCAAAAAACTACCCATGTTTTATCCAAACCCTTGGCAAAGGGATTAGTCTAACTGTTTGGGCACAAAGCAAAATTACAGTCCTACCACAGAAATCTGATGATAATGACAATTTAATGATTTACTTATGGTAGTACATTAATGAAGAGACTTAAAATCATCAAAGGTCTTACTTCTGGAAATAAATTTTTCCCTTTCTTTATCCTTTTCACTAAACTCCTCCAACAAAGTATATCGATGACGCTTCTTTGGTCTTCTAAACCTCATCCTGAAAGTATTAATGATGCAATTAATAATTTTACAAATACAACTAATAATATCAATAAAACAGTGACTTGTGAGAAAACTGTACCAAAAAAAAAAAGTCACACAATTTTAAGAAACAACTAGTAATATCAATAATCGTGACTCTGTGAGAAAACTGCGCCAAGAAAAGTTATACAATTTTAAGAAAGAAATCTGGCTTTTTTAAGATTTTGCTACATACTGATTTTTTAATACAGTAGGCTCATTAATAAGAACAGCTCTTTTATCTTTGATTTTATTGATCGTCTATATTGCTGAAATGTTCTTGAGTTTCAGAGGTTAGTCCTCAAAGCAAGATCATCTGCAAAACAATAATTGACAGATGGTGTCAGATTTTCCTTTAGCACCTTATTTTGAGTCTTGCAAATCATAAAAACACATGAGTATGGGTAATCAGTCCACAGCTAACAACTGTAGCTGATTATTACACCAAAGGATTCAGGAACAAATCACAGTAATTTATGAGTCTTTGGGCCAATGTCATTAGAGAGTTAGCTCGTACCTCAACAATATGTATAGATTTGACACATTACCTTACTCATCTCCTAGGGTATTAAAATAAAATATTTCAATTTTGTTGGATAACCTTCACAGCAATTTTCAAGAACATGGACAAAAAGAACAAACACAGACTCTTTTTCAAGCTATCACAAAGTTTCACCTAGGTGTTGGTGTTCAGCTACAAACCACCATGCATAGCATAGTATCAAAAATGCTTGCCTTCTTTTGGTTGCAAATATAGCCTGGGGCCATGACAATGCTGTTCCTGAAACAGTTGTCCATATATGATGATTTTGCACAACATTTCATATTCTGTGAATCAACAACATTGCACAAAGGTAAATAAAAAAAGTAAAGGCAATTTGTAAATTGAACTGCTACCACAAACGACAGCAGTCGGCCAACATTAACACTTCATAATGGCTGTTACACAAGCTGGCCCCTGCATCATGCAATGCTACACATTAGCAAGGCCCTAGGAGTCTGGCTGAAAAAAAAGCATAAGAAAGCCAAACTAACATGTTACTCACCTGGAATAGAAATAATGCCTATCTTCATGGAAAACTGCCCTTCAGACAACCTGAAGTTTTTTCACCAGAGCACATTTGAAGAAGCTCATTGAAAATTAACTTACAAAGACATCAAGACAGAATCTCAAACAATTACATAGAACATGAAAGACAAAAGAAAAGAAGGTAAAAACCAATTTCATTTATTTTCTAAAAAAAAACTGTTCATAAAAATTTGTTTGTTTACATCAAATACAACAATAACTGTTCAAACAGAAAGGACTTCCAGACAGGAGAATGAACATGATTAAGAGTTTAAAACTCCCAGGCATGTTTCTCATGATTTTGTACATATAATCATGAGAGAAACCTAGACATTAGCAAAATGAATGTCTCATTTCCACTCTTTCTGGAAACAAGAACTTTCTTCTTTTTCTAACTGGAGATCTGAAACCACATATAGTGCATCACTTAAATTTAACTGACTGTCTCATTGATTTGCTCTTGAAAGAGACACTACAGCAATAGGTTTTACTTAAAATCACAAAGCAAAAATGCTTTAAATTTGAAGTGGATGAAACATTAGCTTACACCTGCATAGCTAATGTATGGGGGCGAAACATTAGCCATGCAGGTGTTACTTTTTGTAGTAGCAAGTTCTCAATCAAGAGGCAGACCTAGAATCACAAAGTAAAAATGCTTTAAATTTGAAGTGGATGAAACATTAGCTTACACCTGCATAGCTAATGTATGGGGGTGAAACATTAGCCATGCAGGTGTTACTTTTTGTAGTAGCAAGTTCTCAATCAAGAGGCAGACCTAGAACAAGAAAGATGAAAGACATAAAATCAGCCATTAGGGATCAAAGCATCATGTCACATGTAGAAAATCTTTCAATGGACAGAAAGAGATGGAAAGATTTTGTTGTAACTAGGATTGTCTTCAGTTAGCATGGGAGATTAATTTTTACATATCTCCCTTATTTTTTTTTTTTTTTTTTTTTTGACACTCAGTGATATAATTCATCTTTGTCATGCAAACAGGCACTGTGATGTGTGGTAATTATTTCTTCTTATGTGTAGTCATATTCTACTACAAAGACCCCAAATTTAAAACCTTGTAAAAAAAAAGTTTCCTCTAGTCTTCTATATAAAAAAACTTTATGTACAGTGACTAAAAACCTTATATAACAGTAACTAAAAATCTTATTTTTAATGACCATAAAATACATCTTGCTAAAAATCGCTTCTTTATGTAAAATCATATTTTCTTTAAAAACTTATCTGTTTAAAAACTTGGAGGAAATTTCACTTCAACACTTCTTTAACGAAACTCCCTATTCATATCCAAACAATGAAATCTCAAAGTTGAAGAAACATGTTGAGTATTAAAAAAAGAATATGGGAGGTATGTAATGATGAATTTTGTATACTACGTGATCACAAAGTTTTTTCACAGTGAATTTCAGTTTTTCAAATATTCTGTATTTGACAAATAAGATCACACTGAATACGAAAACCATTGATGCATCAGCTTGCTCAGTGTGCCAGGTAAAATTTGTAAAGGTCATTATTGATAAGGTATGAGGTCTTACACCAGAGAAAGTGTTGGATGTACAGCAGGGGGAAAAATAAGTGGTATCGCATCGCAGTTTGCAACTCAAAAATAGAAGTTTGTGATGCAAACTCACATTTGAATTGCAAAACCACGATTCAAAGTTTAAAAATGAAATTTCCATTAAAATGTTCAATCTGTAGAGCAACTCGTTTATCAAAAATGCAATTTTGCTTATGCTTGAAAAAAAAATTCACGTATTCATAACTTTATGAATACTTTATGTTTGCTTTCAGCTGGTAAAAGCTTCTTCGTGTAGCTCTAGCTGTGCAGTGATGAGGTAATAATCGTCAGACCACAGAGCGTCTATGATTGGTTCCACGCTTCTGCTTGTCTGCACTATGAGTCATAGGAACTACAGACCTATCAGCCTCCTATCAGTGGTTTATAAAATCTTCACTAAAGTTCTTTCACACCGCTTGAAGGTAACACTGGACATGGCTCAACCGAGAGAACAAGCTGGATTCAGGAGTGGCTACAGCACAATAGATCATATCCATGTACTGAGAGAACTAATTGAAAGAGCGAGGGAATATGAACTTCCATTGTGCATGGCTTTTATCGATTATGAAAAAGCCTTTGATTCGGTGAAACCATCAGCAGTTACCACGGCTCTGAAATCCTGCGGTATTGAAGATGCATACATTAATATTATTAATAACATCTATGAAAATGCAAGTGCAAAGATTCGGCTGTTTGAAAATACAACACACATAAAAATTGGAAAGGGAGTGAGACAAGGTGACACCATATCTCCGAAGCTCTTTAATGCCACATTGGAAAATGTCTTTCAATCACTGAACTGGGAAAACAAAGGGATAAAGATTAATGGAGATTATCTAACCCACCTTCGTTTTGCTGATGACGTAGTCATTTTTGCAACTACCCCATCAGAGCTGCAGAGTATGATCCAGGAACTTGCTGACAAGAGTAAAGAAGTGGGATTAAAAATGAACTTTCAGAAGACAAAAGTGATGTTCAATGCTTTTACAAGAAATGAAGATTTATCGATTGATGGAGAAAAACTGGAGATAACAGATACGTATGTTTATCTTGGACAGCAGATATCAAGTGAGGGTCACATTGATGAAGAAATTAATCGGCGTACAAAACTTGCCTGGAGAGCTTTTGGAAGAAACAGCATAATTTTCAAGAGCAATATGCCATTATGTCTTAAAAGAAAAGTGTTTGATCAATGTATCCTTCCAGTGCTTACGTATGGTGCAGAGACGTGGACCTTAACTAAAAGAGACATACAAAGGCTGCAGACAACTCAAAGAACCATGGAGAGGTGCATGCTTGGTATAACCAGGAGAGATAAGAAGAGGAACTCGTGGATCCGAAAAATGACGAGAGTGGAAGACATCATGATCAGAGTTAAATCCCTGAAATGGCAATGGGCTGGACATACTGCCAGAAGGACAGACCATAGATGGACAGCCGAAATTTTAGATTGGATTCCAAGGGACAGGAAAAGACCCAGAAAAAGACCACATGGGAGATGGGTGGATGAAATTCGTAAATATGCGGGAGTGACATGGAGGAGACTGGCACAAGACAGACCGTTGTGGAGGAAACTTGGGGAGACCTTCGTCCAGCAGTGGATTGATAATGGTTGACAATGATGATGATGATGATGACTCTTATCGCTGTTTTTGTTTGGGTTTGGCCGCCACTTAATTATAGGGGGATGTGAGTTTTGTTGTTTTATTCTGTTATTTGAAATCATGGCTACCAAAGTGAAAATATCAACCATGAAAAGGTGCATGGAGGAATTAGATCCAAAAGATAGTTGGTTATGCTATGATGTTGATGACGATAAAATCTCCATCCCTTCTGTCTATTGCAAACTTTGTCAGAAGAATGTTGACAGCATAAAAATTTTTTGAAATTTCAATTCTTTTACTGATGGAGTTTCTGGATTCATTATTAAAAAGGACAATGTGGTTAAAGCACATCACATCAGAAATTCACCATGCCAGTGTCTCCAAGGCAAAATGTAAAGGAAAATTGCTAGCTGATTTTTATCAAAGAACATCTGTTGCTCAGTAAATGATTGCTGCTTCCAATGCATCTAAAACTTGAATTGGAAAATTAATTGATATAGCATATATGATTGCCAAAGAGGAAATCCCATTTTCAAAATTTCCTAAAATTATTGAGTTACGGAAACGCCATGGTGTTGATGTAGAGCAAACTTACTATTCATCCGTTATGTGTGCTCAGTTCACAGAGTACATTGCTAATGTTTTCGAAACTTATTTGCTCAATGACTTAAGAAAGACAGAGACTATTTTACCTTATTTATTGATAGCAGTACAAATACAGTATGTTAGTGTATCTGAAAATGAAATTATTTGTATCATGTATGTCAATGAAGTAGGAGATACCAAATTATCATTCCTGGCATTAAAAGAACTGACAAATGCTGATGCTAATGTCATCAAAAAGTCTATTGTAGAGTCCCATTGAAGAAGTTGGAATAGTAAATTTTGAAAATAAATTGATAGAATTTTTAGCTGACAGAGCAAATGTTAACATGGGACAGAAAAAGGGTGTTGCAGCTCTTTTGAAGAAAAACTGCCCTTTTTATGTCATTGCTTAGAGCTAGCTCTAAGAGATTTTATGCTGTCAACATATTTTCAAGAGGTACGTAAGTTGACGGAAGATATTCATAATGTTTATGAAAAAAGTGCCAAACAAATTAGAGACTTTTGTGAGTTCTCAACAATACTTGATGAAGGTGTATCTGATACACCAGCTTTGTGAGTCCGTGGCACCCGATGGTTTCACGTATGCACAGAGAGCCACTGACACACTGATTAAAAATTATTTTGTTATTGTACAACAACTAGAAAATATGGTTGTGGATCTATCAAGCAAAGGAGAAAAAGTCCGGATTACAGGCATGTTGAGAAAAATTAAGTCCATCAAATTTGTAACTTGGCTGCTGTTGCTTTGCAACATTTTATATTCTTGGTCAAAATTATCTCTGTCTCTCCAGTTGGATGATGTGGATGTACCTTATATTTTGAACGCATTAGAAAATTTTTATGATTCTATCGAAATTATGAAGAAAAGTAAGTTTTTGGCTCACCTGTCCAAAATTTTATGAGACTTAGCAAATGTATCAGCTTGTGATTCCAGTGACTGTGATTCAGTGAAAACTAGAATTTTGTGGCATTACACTGAGCTGTAATTTGACAGTAGATGTATTCTATGAAAACTGTGAAAATCTTTTAAATCATATTCATCAGTGCGTGCATACTCGGCGGCTTGGTGACTTGCACGATAATCAGGTTTTTAGCGCTGCCAGGCTGTTAGAACCTAAGCTTTGGCCAACAGACAAATCTACTCTTGCAAATTTTGGTGATGAAAAAATTACTGTATTAACTGAACATTTCAGTGAGTTGTTGACTACCAACAACATTGACAACGATAAAATTCAAGAGGACTAGGATTATTTCAAACCCTTTTGGTTAACAAATGTGCAACACCTGTCAAAGCAACACTTATGGAAATGTTTGAAAGAAAAGCATGCGAATGAATTCCCAAATCTAAACCATGTGATAAATATCGTGAGATTATTGCCCGTATCCAATGCCAAGGCCGAAAGAGCCTTTTGTGCAATGAAAAGAATCAAGACAGATTTCCGTAATAGGATGAATTCTGATGCTTTGAACCATCTATTGCGGATAATGCTGAAAGAACCAGAACTATGTGAATTTCACCCTGAACAAGCAGTGGAGGTATTTTTCAAAAGTCCCGATGCCCAAGTTAAGTCTTACGAAAAAAACAAAGAGAACAAATGCAGAATCTGAAACTACCACAAATTCAGGAGTACTCTCATTGTCAAGTGACGGTAAGCAGCTGCTGCAATGTGTGGCCAGGTAACATTTCACCATATATCCAGAGAAAGAAAATTTGTACTTTTTACATATCTAATAAAATATTTTTAAATTTTGCTTTTCATTATTGATTAGAGTATTTTTGATAGATATTAAAAGTGCAAGAAATAGTTTTATTCGATAATAAATTGTTAGTCACTTAAATAAAAACAAAAATTAGTCTCCAAAGTGCTCCACATAATTACTAAATTGCTCTGCAATGCTAAATTTGAGGAGCAAAATAGCTCCACAAAATATTTCAGTTATTTTTCACCCTGATGTACAGAGTGATTTTATGCCTGGTACGAGCTGCACTAACTAAATTTTTCCATTATGTATGATAATCGAAAAGTATCTGTCTGTTGGTAAGAAAGTTTCACTGTCTTCATAGATTTGGAGAAAGCTTATGACCGAGTAAATAGAATACTTCTGTGGAAGGAGCTGAATAAATATGGTATTACTGGGAATCTACTTAATAGTGTAAAAGCCATGTATGCTGGCAGTACAGCATGTGCATGAGTGAATGGTGTTGTATCAAAATGGTTTCCTATTGGTGCAGGAGGGTGTAATGTCACCTATTGGTACAAGGTTGTGTAATGTCACCATGGCTGATTAATATACTTATACATGCATGCGTGATGCCAAAATGGACAATGTTGGTTTATGTCTTGGTAGTTCCTGTGTGTGCAGATTGCTGTATACTGACGACACAGTCCTGTTGGCAGAGAGCAAAAGTGAGTTGCAGAGTATGTTGTCCTGAATGTACCAAGTTTGTATGATTCAAACGAAGTGTAAATAAGCAAAAAACCAAAGTTATGGTTTTTGAGTGAGGAACTGTTAGTTCTGAATGTAAGATAAGTCTAAATGGCACAGAGATTGACCAGTTGTATGAGTTTGTATATTTAGGAAACATGTTTGACACCGAGAACAAATTAGATGGCGACATTAGTAGGTAAGTGAATTCTTCATTGAAAGTCATAGCTGCTTTAGCAGGATTTCATAGGAATGATGGGTTCTCAAGAAAGTCCTGAATGCCTGTGTAAGAAAGTTAAATTGTTTCTACTCTGATGTATGACAATGAAACCTGAATACTGTAGAAAAGACCTAGGAATCATTTGTGTGCTGGAGAGATGTGCTACTTACAGGGTATTTGTGTTTGTGGCAAGACACGCTCTAATCATGTGAGCAACAAAGATGTGTTGCAGATGTGCAATGTGAGGCAAAATGTTTTTAGTAAGGTGGAGACTAATATTCTTAGGTGGTTTGGCCATTTTGAAAAATGAGTGACGAGATGTTTACTAAGATAATTTTTTTTTCAGCCCAAGTGGCAGGAAAGAACAGTAGAGGAAGGAAATTATGGGAGGACCAGATTTAGGAATGTCTCCATGAGAAAAAAATTATGAGTATGAAGTACAAAAGGTCTTGTGTGAAATGTATGAAGAATGTCAGTGAAGCTTGAGCTGTGTGATTGCTGTAAATGATGCATAAACGGTAAGCAAAATAAACAGTAATCAACAGTAAGTTTGGTACATCGATAGTAAGTAAAATTTAGTTCCTTCAATTAAACATTAATCTGACAGATGGGCTTTCTTTGAAGAGCTAACTTCTGAATCAAAAGAGAAGTTTTAAAATATGTAGCATAAAATAGCAGTGTTATTCGTTATCATTTTTTGGTATGTCCCAACAATGTGCCAGAACACTATGTTGTGTGCAGGTGTGAGATGATGACAACCAGAACAATTTCACATCTACTTTCAAAGTACACTATCAATGCTATCAGCTTAATGGCCTATGAAAAAGGGGAAAGGGGGATTGCTATCAAGCTTAATGGCCTATGAAATGGGTATTGCTATCAAGCTTAACAGCCTGTGAAAAGGTATTGCTATCAAGCTTAATGGACTATGAAAATGGCATGGCACCTACTCAGGAAATATTTGAAACAACTGCATGGCAATGAATAATCATGAAGTATAGCTAAAACTGCACAAGAAATTACTCTGATCTTTCTTTCTGATTCAAATGCTTTGTCTTCCATGCACAATTTGACTATCAGTGAATATTCTTCTTACAACTGAAAAGAAGCTCACATCTTCCACACTTATCATATCAATGACTTACTGTTGTACTATGAAAACTGAAGCATGAAAGCCCATGGGTTGTTGAAAGTAATTGTAGGATCAAGTACACTAAGAACATGCCAAAACACACAAGGCTACTACTTCAACAATTATGTACTCACAAATAATAGGCAGAAAATAAAAAAATAAAAAGTTTCAGCAATAACATTCTTTTTTGCCCATCTCATATTTTCAGTTAATTTCCCATTAAAGTACAAATTTTTGACAAACACTTAAGAAAGCAAATGAATCACAAGCACAGTTACTCAAGCTTTCTCACATGAAAATCAGCTTAAAATATTAAGTAAATAACTTCATTTTTGAAGCACAGAATCACTTGGGAATGGGAAAAGCAATAAAAAAAATGCAATTTCACCAAAGTATTAGTTCTAAAACCATTATTTTGACAATGGCATTTATGTCATAGCTTTTCCATTAAATCATATTAGAGAGACACTGCAAATTCAACATTTTCTGATAATACAGAGTTCTTAAGTGAATTATCCATATGCATCATACTATGTGACCAATTTTGCACTTTCATAACCAACTCTCACAGCGTTTGGGTGTGAAATGATAATAAAAAATCGCATTTGATTTTCTAGTCCTTTTACAAATATATCACAGTTAAAAGGGCCTAAATGCAAAAATTTAACCATAAGAAATTTTTGTAAATGGGTACGTTACTTTTAATAGCCATATCATAGCTTATTAAAGATGCTTTTGGAATATAATTTTTAATTAATTCCATAGCACAAGTTGTAATAGTAGTCACACAGTGATTTTGCAGATAAACAGGGGGAAGGGGAAGGAAAGTAGAAAATTAGTCAGAAATCAGATGGTTTCAAACTTCACTGTAAAGTAACAATTTTCAAAATTAATAACTATATGTTCCATTAATATATGAGAAATTAAAAGCACCACAACTGTACACATGACATTGACCTTACCTGGTACAGCAACAAACTATGCTCCAAATCACACCAGCCACTGATACAACAATGGTGAAGCACACAATAATAACATAAAGGATGCTCCAATCTGAAAGAAAAAGGAAAACAAGATCAGTCAATTACAAGATTTTGATAATGCAATTCTGCTCTAAAAACATACAGACTCTCTATCTCTCTCAAACATACACACACATACTCAATCACTTTGCCAACCAATTTTCATGATGATTTGTGTTACCTGAAGATCTTTCAAATTCATAGGGATAAAGATACATACATCAATTTAAGTTATACAGACTAATTTCTTGCTTTTCACATAAAATTCTGTTTGTGGCTCTAATGACATACATGTACAGGAAATGATGTCTCATACTACCCACTTATGCACTGTCAAAGTTATAGTGTGATCTGCAATATGCATGCGAATACACAACAAGAAGAAAATACTAACAAATAAAAGCAAGGTATCATCTATCTTTCTTTTTAAAGAAAATAAACAGAAACAGCTGGCTGTTGAGGACAGAAGTAATCTACATTAAGTAAAATACTAGTTAAGAACTGAGTAATTTATTCATTCTATAAGAGTTGAAATTAACATGATTGACATATTTTTTTAAAAGTGGAAGGGTAGAAATTTTTGACTCTGTAACAAGTGATCAACATTCATTAGCCAATGTGAAAGACGATAAAAAGTGAACTCTGTTTATTAGGCATATAAAATAAAAGGATCACAAGATGCTAGCTTTCACTACCTCCGGGTAGCTTTGTCAGGCATTTAGTAGCTAAAGATCGCAGAAGCAACTGGAAAATATATTTCTAAGAATATAACTAAATTCAAAATATGCAAAACACTTGCACGATGTCACGAGTTGTTTGATCCCAGGGCCGGGTGGTCACGTGTAACTTCAAGAAGCCGGTGCCATATGAAAGGAAGGCTCGTGGTAACATCCTTGTTACACACATTCCGTCGCGTGATGATCTCGATGGTTTCACGAAGCGCAGCAGCTCTTGCGCTGTCGTAAGGTGCTAGTTTCTTAAAATCTCTCCGTCTGGGAACTGCCCCTTCAGATGCAACATCACGGGCTAGGGCCGCCGTAAGCTTTCCGACCTTAATGTCCCTTTGGTGTTCAGAAATACGGATCTGGAACGATCTTTTTGTCATCCGGATGTAGGATTTAACGGATGCGTCAGGGTAATCCAAAGGAATAGCATATACTCCGGCTTCAGTGAGCATAGAAGGCGATGCGCACTGGTCTGCTGCAAGGATATCTGACAAAGATCTAGGTGCCCTCACGCCGATATCATAACCTAGTCTTCGGAGAGCATTCTTCAGGAAGTACGTTAGCCTAGGAATGTAGGGAATCGAACCCACAAACCGGGCAGGCTGTGCCATGGGGTTGGCATGAGGCTGTGCGCGAGCCGTTGTTGCAACCTTTTTGACTATTTGGTCGATTGTGATCATGTCGTACCATGCTGCAGCCGCTAGGTTTCTAAGGCTACGGATCTCCGCCTCGCATGTGGCCTTGTTCGTCTTTCACATTAATTGGGTGTACAGAAACCTGTTTCTTCATCGTTCGTATATATTTGTTATTTATTAGCCAATTATTATCGCACTTAAAACAAAAGTGTTATCAGCACTTTTATTTAACCAGAGTGTTGGTAGCTAATTACACTGAAACCTCAGTTATATGTCTTTTTAGAGGATGGCTTTAAGTTACATATTAATGTAATAAAAGTGTATAAACAAAATTTCAAAATGTTAAATACTATTGTGAAAGGAGTATGAGATGCTCCTGAATAATGATTCATTTGAAGTTGAATTGGTGGTGAAAACAAAAAAAGCATTACAAATTATAATATATTTTACTGCATTCCAAAAATCATAAAGCCTATAAAACTCAAACTTCTCTTTTGAAAACTCTGTTTTATAAAAATCCTGATTTTAGATTAAACAATAAAGATGACACCGAATTTTCGGGTGTAATAAGCACGTCTTTTGAATCCGTTCTGATGCAAATTAAATTTATCAAAGCTATTCAAAGTCAATGGAACTGGTATGGAAAGCAATAGTGTCTGACAGAAGAAAGAATCCTAGTTGTAAATGCATTTATGGCACCTCTATTCATAGTGATTGTGGAATAACTTTTTTTTACGGGTCTTTTAGAAATAAGTTTTTTAATCGGGTTTTTAATCCTTCAGATATTGCTGTAAACCGAATCGTGAGCTTACGCTCCCTGGTTACAGACTTGTGCGTTAAGAAAAACATGAATTTATATATGAGAAACATTTCGCACCGAAAACGCTCTCCAACACAGAAATAATTTTTCATATCGGACTCTTAGAAACAGAGATATCGACAAAAATAAGATGTGACTTTACATCCCCTGGTGGGAAAACCATGTACGTATTATTTTAGGAAGAAAGAATTCTCAAAAGGTTTTTCTATATGAGTGGTATCGGTCCAAGAAAAAAAAAATTAAGTCAACTTTTCAGGAGCCCAGATTTTGCTACAAATACATCAGAAGCAGAAATTAACACTTCTGCCCCCTGGTGGCCAAACCATTCTTTACCAAACATTAGAAATTATGTGAAAAATATTTTTCATCAGGTCTTGTATGCGATACAGGAAGAATTTTTCAAATCGAAATTTCAGAAGCAGACATAATGCAGAATACGCAATTTACCTTTCTGCCCCCTAGCGGAAAGTCTATGATTTACTTGAAAATTTTGAATTTATAGGAAAAACATTTCCATCGGAAACACTATCTAACAAAGAAGGAATTTTTCAAATCAGACTCTTAGAAGTAGAGATTTTGACAAAAATAAGATATACATCTACCCCCCCCCAGGCGTACAAACCATGCATTATTTCAAGAAGAAAATGTTCTTAAAAGGTTTGTAGACATGAGTAGTAGCGGTCGAAAAATGACTTTTTTTGCAATCAAGATTTTAGAAGCTCATATTTTGCTGCAAATACATCACACGCGGAAATTATGACTTACACCACCTGGTGGCCAAACCATTTTTTATAAAAATTAGAAATTATGTACAAAGAATTTCCCATCAGGAGCTGTATCCGGTGCAGAAAGAATTTTTCAAATCGGAGATTTAGAAGCAGAGATGGGGGGGGTTACCTTTACGCCCCCTAGCGGAAAGTCTATGAATTACCTAAAAAGTTTTGAAATTATATGAAAAACATGTCACACTGAAAACACTATCCAACAAAGAAGGAATTTTTCAAATTGGACTCTTAGAAGTAGAGATATTGACAAAAATAAGATATACATCTGTGCCCCTTGGCGGAGAAATTGTGGTGGAATATTTTAAGAAGAAAATATTCCGAAAAGGTTTATCGATCTAAGTGGCATCAGTCCACCAAAGAATTTTTTCAATCGATATTTTAGAAGCTCAGATTTTATGGCAAATACATTAGAAGCAAAAATTAACACTTACGCCCCCTGGTGGCCAAAGTATTCTTTACCAAAAATTTGAAATTATATGTAAAAGATTTTCCATCAGGAGGTGTATCCACTGAAGAAAGCATTTTTCAAACCGGAGTTTTAAAAGAAGAGTTAGTGGGGAAAATGTAATATACTTTTATGCTCCTAGTGGAAAATCTATGAGTAATTTGAAAAAGTAACTATATCTAAAATACTCTTCGACATAAATGGAATCGAAACATAAAATAATTTTTTCAATCGGATGTTTAGAAGCAAATATGGGGAATAAAACGTATTTTTGAATTCGACATCATCTGCATTTACGCCCTCCAGCGGCGAAATTGTACATCGTAAAAAAACAAAAACAAAAACGAAATAAAGGATCATCATTCGCATATTTCAAGCTTCCCAATGCAAAAAGAATTTTTCAAATCGGACTAATAGTTACAGAGATATCGTGGGTACAGACGGATGAATGGACAAACCGGTAACATAAGCAAGATCTTTTTTTACAAAAGACGTACTAATGAGATCCTCACAACTAAGAATCTGGGTCCAGTGTTTCAGTATGGAACTCATGAATTAACAGCTTTTTTCCTGCAGGTCCTGAGTGCATCCATTTAAAATTAGAATGTTGATTGTATACATTTAGGAAAGGTCACGAAATAGGGAAGCCACAAAGTTGCATTCCAGAGATTTATTAACTTTTAAATAGTGCATATGTGTGAGAGTCATTAAATGCGAAACCAACTTTTCATCCAAACTGAAAGTAAACAACATATTCTTCTCAGATGGGATCAGTGTTCAACTCTGGTTGCCCCAAGAAGGAACACAACAACGATGTCTCAATTCTCTCAAAGTTCTAACATACCGGGTTACATATAAAAGACTCAAAGAACCATGTATTTTTGATAATCTGAAATTCAAACTTTAACATATTACTGCAAAAAGGGTATAAATGAATTACATAAAACCAAGTTTAAAAAGCAATAGAAACTGCAGTAAAATATTGGGACTAATGCAGAATTATGAATAAAAGTGAAAAACGGTTCCACTGCATATTTAATGCCTGCTGACTATCAATTTAATAAATGTTTGGTTACTTTTTCCTTAGCAAATTTGAACTAGTTTTATCACATGTTAGTATTTACTACCTAAAATAGGTGACAAAAACAGCACATTTTTTTTGGAAATTTCTGTCATGTTTTTGTAAAATGGTTATTATGACTGAAAGGGAAAATGGCGAATTCTTGTTTACCTAAAAAATCATGTTTAAATAGCCTTGAAAAAAAGGAGGTATTTAGAGAAATCTGAAGTTGAAAGCAAAGATACAGTAAATTAAGAGCTAAAACTTTAATCAAAACAGAAATACAGTTCATAAAAATGTAAATATCAGTAATTCCTAAATGCTTCAGAATAAAGAAACAACTCAATCTTCTGATGAAAAAAAAAAAAAAATCACATAAATACTAGAAATCAAATTTGTACAAACCACAATTTCTTTCTCCATCTCCTAAGTGATAGCGGAAAATGTCTTGCATCCAAAAGGCCTCACAGACACAATGTTTAGTATACTGATCACAAGTTCCATGCCCTGAGCATTTGTTCTGGCATACTGAAAATCATCATGCACAATTAGCACATTCAAAATGGACTGTCACTTGGGTAGGAAATAAATGACGGCAATATTTAATCTCATTGTAATTAAGGACTTAGCACTTCAAAATCTAGTGATCACTTCATCACAATGCATGGGTGTTTTACGGAGTGAAAAATAAACAAAATGATAGGGTATTCTCTTTTCCACTGGGTAGTTCTAAGCAAATGCATAATTCTAATTCTTGAACTAAGTACATGCTTAATTGAAAAATGAGAACTATCTATTAAAAAACCATCCTTTCACTTTATTTTATTTTCACTGTGTACAACACCCATGCATTGCGATGAAATGATTACTTGCTTTTAAAATTTAAAATACATGTTAAAAGTTATGTTTCAAAAAAAAAAAAAAATATATATATATATATATATATATAGAACATGCAGTTTTTTTTATTCAATTAATTTTTAATTTCTTCTGTAGAGCCTTGTAATAATGTCACTGAAACAGCTCAGAGACACTCTGATTACAGAATTGTACTACACTGTGAATCATGAAAATTTCTAAGAAGTATGTAGGTGGTATAGTGTTCTTTCAGTAAACACTGAATTGAGAGACAGTGAATCACTGACATTTCTTGGATGTACCAGTTAGATACACATATCTCCAAAAATTAAGTGTGAAAGAGATTTTTCCTAACAAATGGAAAAACTGACTGTACACCACACAAATACTCAGCTGGATGAATGTCAGCATCCTACTGACTTATCTCACACCGATATGACACATTCCAACATAGGTGACACATCAAATAGCCAGTGAACACTTGTTGTGAGTAGTTGCTGTGCCAGTGTGGACCATGATTTCACTGGTGTTTTGAGGTGTAGTGGAACCTTACTGTAAAGTTAGAGTAAACATGGCACAAAGGCATCTCATCTGAGTGAGTTTGAATGTGGTTGGATCATCAGTAAACTGTAACAAGTTAGTAAAATCATGCAATGCATTGATTATGATACGCTTTCCAATATACCAGAAATTATTACTCAAGTTATGTGGATAATGGCTGTGGAATAAATCTCACTCCTGTGTCCTGACCTTTGACCCCATTTCGAAGATATTCAACATAACCGGTTCACTATACCTCCGGAACAACATGATAAAGTTTTGCTGCAATAGAAGCAGTTTTACGCAAGTTATGAGAATAATGGCTGCGAAATAAATCTGGCTTTTGTGCAATGACCTTTGACCCCATTTCGTTGATATTCAACAGAACCGGTTCACTATACATCCGGAACAACATGATAAAGTTTTGTCGCAATCCAAGCATTTTAGGTAAGCTATGATGCACAAGGGCAATGGAATGGATCTCACTCCAGTGTCCTGGCCTTTGACCCCATTTCGCCCATTTTCAATAGGGTTCGTCCCCAGTGGCTCCCTACCACATACTAAAATTTCTTCGAAATCGAACCATTTTTACGCAAGTTATGACACATAAAGGCAATGGAATGGATCCAGCTCCTATGTCCTGACCTTTGACCCAATTTCACCCATTTTCAATAGGGATCGTCCCCAGGTGGTTCCCTACCACATACTAAAATTTCATCGAAATTGAACAATTTTTACACCAGTTATGACGCATAAAGGCAATAGAATGGATCCAGCTCCTATGTCCTGACCTTTGACCCAATTTCACCCATTTTCAATAGGGATCGTCCCCAGGTGGTTCCCTACCACATACTAAAATTTCATCGAAATTGAACAATTTTTACGCAAGTTATGACGCATAAGAGCAATGGAATGGATTCCGCTCCTATGTCCTGACCTTTGACCCTGCTTTGCCCATTTTCAATAGGGTTTGTCCCCAGGTGGTCCCCTACCACATACTAAAATTTCTTTGAAATTGAACCATTTTCACGTGAGTTATCGTGCGGACGGACGGACAAAGCTGGAGCATATATGCTTCTTCAACCTACGGATGTATGAAAAGCGTAAAAAGGGAGTACTGAGTGACCAGTGTTGCAAATGAATTGGGAATTGATCACAGCATTGTGTCAAGGTACCAGAGAACTGGAAATGCCTCTAGACTTGTGGTGGGAGGTCGTCCACGATGTGCCACAGTGTCAGAAGACCGTTATTTGGTACATACATACATATTACTAAGTTGTTCTCTGATGTTCAGAGGTTAGCTCCTCAGAGAAAGAACTCACTGTTGCTGTATCAGGCGTCTCCAATTACAGCGATCTCGGCACACAGCTCGAGCTTCATTGACATCCATCACATGCAGCACACAAGTTCATACCCATTATCTTTTTCTCATGCAGACATTCCTGAATCTGGTCCTCCCATGATTTCCTTGGCCTTCCTCTACCTTTCTTTCTTTCCTGCCACTTGGGCTGAATAAATTCTCTCAGTAAGCATCTCATCACTCATTTTTCAAAATGGCAAAAGTGCCTCAGAATAAATATCTCTGCCCAACTAACAGGCTTTTGTTTCACATTACACAACTTCAATGCATCTTAATTCTTCACATGATCAGAACATGTCTTGCCACAACTTCCTTTCTACCCATAAATGATCCATCTCTCCAGCACACACAAGACTCCTTTATCTTTTCTGAGGTACCCAGGTATCACTACTCTAAATCAGAGTGGTGCTTTTAGAAAATTCATTTGGGAGTCAAATTTTTGAGTGTTTTTTTTTTTTTTTTTAATTTCAGTTTGATTTTCAGGGAGGTTACTGATTTTATGAAATTTAGAAAGTTTTGATATATAATTTCAAAACAATAACAGTACATATAAATCAGAAATAGTTTTCTCTCTTATGATAAAACTTTTAAGATTACTCTATGGTAATGGACTTTCTCATGTGTGTCAACATTTTATGGAACTTGATTTTTCTACCTAAACAAAATTTTATGTAAAGAAAAGTAACTAAAAACATTGATAGAATGCCAGATTTAAAAAAAAAAATATTCAGTAGACATAATCTTTTTACTCTTTTGTAATACAACAGGCCCACTTTCAAACTAACTAGAAAAAAATATTTCCCACAATGTAATCATCCCTCCCAAAAATATGAAATGATTTTTTTCTCCTGAAACATCAAGTTCAAATTAACTTCTACTACACACAGAAGTTTGACAATTACAAAGCACAAGAACAAATGCAGATTAAAAAACAAAACAGAAAAAAAAACTGATTTACATGCTTACCAACAGTGTCCAGTGACAAGACTTCCAAATCAAGCAATGAGCTATCCATGCGCAATTTCTTTTTCAGTCGAGCAATAACCTTAACACCAGGAATAACGATCTGCTTTCCACTTGATGTTTTCTCCACAATGAACACCATAATTACCCTGAATAATGATAAATGCACACTCGGTAACTTTTTCAAAGAAAAGATGTGATCTACTGCTACTTGACATTCATAATTTGTTGAGAAAAAAAAACTGTTTGCACACACACACACACAAACACACACACACACACACACACACACACACACACACACACACACACACACACACACACACACACACACACACACACTTACAATACATACATACATACATATCACTAAGCTGTTCTCTGAGATTCAGAGGTTAGCTCCAAAAAGAAATACAAACTTCCAGATATTTTTACTTATTGTTGTCGTATCAAACTTCGCCTTTTACAGCGATCTTGACATACAACTCGTGCTTCACTGATATCCATTACACGCCTTACACAAGATCTTTTATACTTCATACTCATAATCTTTTTCTCATGCAGACACTCCTGAATCTGATCCACCCATGTCTTCCTTGGCCTTCCTCTGCCTTTCCTTCCTGCCACTTGGGTTGAAAATATTTTCTTAGTAAGCATTTCATCACTCATTCTTTCAACATGGCCAAACCACCAAAGCATATTGGTCTCCACCTTGCTAACAACATTTTGCTTCACATCACACAACTGCAATACATCTTCATTCCTCACACAATCAGATCGTGTCTTGCCACAAACCCCACATAAGTAACGCATTTCTCCAGCACACAAATGACTCCTATGCTTCTTCTGCAGTACCCAGGTTTCACTGCCATACATCAGAGTAGGAACAATTACTGTTTCATACACAGCCATGCGGGACTCTCTAGAGAACCCATCATTCCTGTGAAAACATCCCAGAGCAGCTATGACTTTCAAAGAAGAATTCACTCGCCTACTGATTTCACTATCCAACTTGTTCTCTCTGTCAAACATGCTTCCTAAATACACAAACTCACTCACCTGGTCAATCACAGTGCCATTTATACTTACATTACATTCAGTGCTACCCATTCCTCTCTCAAACACCATAACTTTGGTTTTTCCCTTATTTATACTCAGTTTGAATTTCATGCAAACTTCGTGCATCTGAGTCAACGTACTCTGCAATTCACTTTTGCTCTCTGCCAACAGGACAGTGTCATCAGCATACAGCAATCTGCACACACAGATATCACCAAGACATAAACCACTATTATCTATTTTGGCCTCACGCATGCATGCGTCCATAAATATATTAAACAGCCATGGTGACATTACACAACCTTGTCTAACTCCTGCACCAATGGAAAACCATTCTCAATGCAGAGTTCAATTAATCTTTCACCATTATCATTCACACAAGGATCATTAAACTTACACAGAACATTGTCAGAAATTGCATTCTGCACACCTACTCTAGCATTGAAATTCCCTGCTATTATGACTTTCTCTTTAGCACCAAACTGGCTCAAAACAGCTTTTAGCTCATTCCAGAAATCTTCTTTCTTATCAGAAGGTTCCGAGTCACAAGGAGCATACACTACAACAATTACAATTCTCTGAAGTTTCACTTTCAAACGCATCCAGAGAATTCTCTCACTTATGCAACTATAATGAATTAAGTTGTTCTTCATCTTTTCACTTAAAATCACACCTACACCAGCCTGTCCTCTCATATTATCCAATACTCCAGACCACACACTCACCGTGCCATTCACTTCTTCTACCCCAATTTCCTTCTTTTTGGTTTCACTTACACACAGCACATCCAGTCTATACTTATTCATCTCAATCACCTCACTCATCTTGCCATTTATACCTCTAGTATTCCATACACCAATCTTACATTCACTCAGCCGAGATCTCTTTCTCATACGCCGTTTAGAAAGTCCAGGTCGATTCCGTGGTGGACCGTCCTTCTCAAGTGTGGTAGGTCCACCATATCCCACACTTGAGTCATTCTTAATATTTCTTTTTGTGTTTTTAATCAGGTAAGTACATCAGTGTGGGGGATTAGCCCACAGCTGAGGGTTCCAGTTGGTCATTCAACATAAGGATTCTGGAACAAAACCCAGTGAGTTGGGGTCTTTTCGCCAATGTCACACAGAACTAGCTTGCACCTCT
Source organism: Macrothele yani (assembly GCA_039090855.1). Lineage (NCBI taxonomy): Eukaryota > Metazoa > Arthropoda > Arachnida > Araneae > Macrothelidae > Macrothele > Macrothele yani. Next base: position 57,925,551 of record CM076997.1, on the reverse strand, counting down.
CCAAGATTCCCAGAGGCCTAGTTAAAACAAATTTTATGAAATAATATCTATGAATCACTACCATTTAGAAGTATGTATGTCCAACAAATTGAATAAGAAGCACAAGGATGACTAAAATGCACATTTTTGGTTCTTGGCTGCAAGCAAAACACTGCATGTTTCAATAAATATGGTAGGGAGCATTTTGCAGATACAGGGAGTGCAGCACAGAAACACATTATTTTAGGTGGGAATTTAGGGTATTCAGTTAAAAAATTTAGGGATATTTTAGGGATATTTGTTTTTTTCTTAAATCGGACTAATTTAACAGAACAATTGAACACATGCCTAAATAAAGACATACACCAACACTTTCAAATTTATGCAGCTTAAAAGTGTTGGCATATGTCACATAAGATTATATAAAGACATATGACAACACTTAAATTCACACAACTTAAAAGATTTGGCATATATGTCTGTTTAGTGGTTCTATTACTCTGTTAGTTTACTAATTATGTTTTTGATGCTTATTACCATCTTGCACATATTTTTTTAAAACCTTAAAATTAACAATTATATAATAGTTTGCCAGCTCATTCAGTGGTCTTAGTGAAGCGGGGCCACATAAATATTGGCATTTTGGGAGCAAAAACATTTAGATATGGTACAACACTAATATTAAAACATATCAATAACTGCACAAATATAAATTTCAAAAATCACCTGGGTGTATGTGAATAGGACATAATTGACCATAATTGAACTGTGCACCCTTCAACAACGTAAAACAATTTTTTTCGAAAAAAGAAAAAAATTATTTTGAGGATGACATGTTTGGGAATGAACTCCAACTATTTAAGGCCTGTGTGTTAGGTAAAAGTGTAACATACAGTATAAATTAAAAAAAAATCATTTGGGAACTTTTCCCCCTGCTGTTCTTTCACTGCATGATATCTGAAGGGAAATTGACACGTCCTGTTCTTTTGTGGCTGTATTAAAATTGTCACAAAAAATCATTTAGCGCATCCTGTTTTGTAGTTACTTAGTTAAGAGTGTCACAAAAAATCATTTGGCACATTCTGTTCTGTTGTCACTTAGTTAAAGATTGTCTCATAAAATCATTTGGCCATTTTTAAGCGCTTCTTTATAAAGGAATCTTTTTTATCTTCCAACAATTTTATTTTATTTTCCAATTGAGATAGAGAATCTGTTCCTTCAGTTACTAACTTTTGAGCAATTATCATTTCAGTTTGCTTGCTTTGGTCACTCATTCAGTTCCTTCTTTTGTCATAGACAGGGAAGCCTCTTTTTCATTTTGCAACTCCTTAATTTCAACATAATATGTTGAAATGCTGACATCACACTCTAATTCATGCTTTTTCAATTCCTCCTGTTCCTGTCTTTCTTTCTCAATTTTTAATTTTCGTTTCTGTAATTTCAGTTCATCCTGTTTTCTCCTCTCAGTTTCTTCTGTAAAATGCTTATGAGCATTTGAAACTGCCTTTAAAAGACGTAGAGGGATTGGCACATCCAGAACATTTCCACCATAATAATGAATTGCTGATTTAATGGTGTGGGTGGCTCTTATTGTTGACTCACTCAAACTGATAACCTCTCTTTGGTTACCAAAAAAATGTTTAAAGAATAGCCACACTCAGGATTTGCATTTCCGTGGGGCAGAGCCAATGCAGACTTTATGACTTTGGCTAAATTGGCAAATTTAAGCTTTCCATCAACATCAGTTAGCCTTAGTATCTATGCCCAGTACCCATCAATAGGGGTAAGCATTCCCTTATCACTCCAAACATCTTCAGGTAAGGTCTGTAGCTGGTAAATTTTCCATTAATCTCTTACCAAATCAGTCACTTCATCGAGAAAATGTAGATATTGGCACACACATGTTATCGCGTGCAAACCATAGTTAGCATCATGTTCAACCTGTGTGGCTTTTGGTATGTTCTGGCAAAGAACTTGCAGATCTTTCAATTTTTGTCTACAAAACAGAATATTTTCTTTCAGATATTCACCATTTTCAACCAAAGCAGCTCTTATATCAAGAAGAAATCTTCTTCTTTCATTTGCTTCTAGTGCCCTCACTAGGCAATTAGTTGCCATAACCAATTTCAATTTTGTTCAAAGCTTTGAAGCGAGTCATTTTTTAAAAATCAATTTGCTTAAACACTTCCCCCTCTTTGTATGAAAAGATGTTATCATTAATTAATTTACACAAAAAGGAATTCAATTAGGTTACACAAAAAGAAATTCATCTCAGAATACATAATGCGAATTACTGGTTCTTCACGTTGAAATAGGGTTAGAAATTTCTTGAATACTGGGTAAATGTGTACTACAAAAGTCAAATAGCATGGCATTATTTGACTTGTCAAGGAGTTTCTGATTCTTCTATATCTCTCAGCATTGTTTATGCTGTTGTAAAAAGACTGTTGCTTGGGCAAAAAATAAAAAAATATTCTTCCAAATTTGGCAGCTGTTCAAAAATTTTATCTGCGACAAGTCCTATAGTAAGTCACCTGCTTGTAACATGCTTTATCATAAACTGTGTTAAAATGCCAGTAATCTTATCCACTTCCTGAAAGTCCTCCCATCGGGCAGCACTATTTTAAAAAATTGCATACAGATTCATAGCAAACTCATTGAGATTGAAATAAAAAAATTCAACGTCTTGTTGAAGCTATTGTGCACCATGTGTAAAACAGCAGAACCTAACATCCATCATTTTATACCCATTTTCAATTTCCATCAATTTGTTCAGTTTAAGCACTATACTTTTATTTACATTTGGGCCATCTGTGGAGATGGTCAATAAATTACATAAATTGATCTCATATGAGGCCAATTGATCAAGGAGCTCATGTACCACATTATCTGCTGATGCATGACCCAAAAATATGCTTGTGGCATACTGACACACTATCTTGTTATCTTCAGACAAATATCTAACACAAACATCTATCTGTTTCTTTATTTGGCTATTTGTAGTCACATCAAATAAAATGCAAGTGTGAGAGGGTTGTTGTTTTTCCTAATGTCCCTTCTCAGTTCATTATCAAAATGTACAGCCAACACATGGGATATGGTGTACGCTATTTTTTTTTTTTTTAATTTTAGCTGCATCTCAGCAGCTATTTTTGAATAGCTGAACATAACCTTAAAATATTTAAGGTCTCATTACAAGATTTAAAAGAAAAAAAAAATGTGTGCTATGTTTAATGCCCATATAGCTTCTGCTTTAACTGTTTCCATCTCAATACCTCAGGAGGGTAAACTGGTTCCACTTGTTTTACCTCTCTGAATGTTAAACAACTTAACAAGTGAAGAGCCAGCTTACCTCACAAGGAAACATTCTTTGTGCTTTTTCCCATTATGATGGGATTTAAGCTGAGAAGACCTACCGTTGGATACAGCAAAACTATCATTGTACAATTCACACTTAGCTGAATATACTGTATGTCCGGCATGGCAGAAAACCATTCAACAATGGAAACTCCATTCAACTCTCACATTAGCCACAATGTCCGAAATTTTGTTTTTTCATGAGGTATTTTAATTGCCAAGTTTCTTAATCTGCATAAGAATGAAAGCAGAACAAAAAACTTACGAAGATGTCAATGACTTGGTTGTTATTGAACTTCCTATGCCAACCAGCACAGCACACACAAAAATGCCATTTTTTACTCAAGGACACTCTTTTGCCACTGAACTTACTTTGCACATTTCCTTTGTTATATCAATATTGCATACCACAAGCATCAAATGTTTTGATCTGATCAGTAACTTCAGGTTTCTCACCAGTTCCTTCGACTGATCATGAACAACCTGTTCGCAGCTGGCCAAAAAAAAAAAAAAAAAAAAAAAAAACTGCTCACAGTCTCTATCTGCTCAGCTGTTTTTCTTGCATAACTGAAAGGGTACCAGTTTATCTGTCAATCAAGCCATACTCATTTTATTTCCAGGGAAGGAAAGTTAAAGGAGGTGGGTTCAATAAGAATACAGCTTCGTAATTGGTGTTTTCAACCAAACATTACTGCGGTGGTAACACCTATTATTAGGGGTTGAGTATTCTCATTTCCCTTTTCAGGTTTACAACTAAGAGAAATGGAATGTTGATTGGTAGGAAATAAAGATAAAGGGCACAGATATTTACCTTTTAACTTTTCAGCACAAAGTCTACACGAAAACACACTGCTGTACATCTCTTCCCCAAAAGAAATTCCTAAGAAACAAATCTTAAAAAGCTCCATATGTTTTTCTAAGAAATGGCCAGCCCTAAACTGTTATTCTCATAGCTTCAGCTCTGCATTGCACAAACACTAAAAATTTTCACTGCTAGTTAAAAAAGTATTTAGTTGATTCATGCAAAACTTTGGGGACCAGTTCCTATTAGCGATTTATGGAGTTCGCAAAAATTTCAGCCAGTTTTGTGAAAAATTCTCAAAGTTTGATTTTTGTTTCCTAGTGGGTCTCTAATCAAGGAAGTCAGCCATTAGGGTAGGACCAATCTATCCTTATCGCAAGAGGAATCGGGAGCTGATACACCCACCCCATCGGAGTTGCTCCTTACTTCCCTCCTATAGCCCCCACCCATATCTCCCCAGTGGCTGCAGTCACTCCTCCCCCTTGAATGCTATAAAAGTTTATCAGCGTCTTTGTGCAGACCCCAATGCTTCAGTAAACAAACACTCTAGAAAACAGTTGCGCTCTCCTGGGGGAGGGGAAGTACACAAAACATCCGATGAAAGATCAGCTCATTAATGGTGCATCTGCCTTCTTTTTTTCACATATAAAACCAAAAAAGTTAATGCTGGACAAAATTTAGGATCTTCTACATTTTTTAAGGGATATTTTAGGAATTTTAGGACACGAGTAAATGTTTAGGGATTTTAGGAATTTTAGGGTGACTGCACCCGCTGCAGATATAACAGGGGTTTAATATAGGTGTTTAAAGATGATACCCATTTTTGTGAAATTCTGCCTATTATTGTGTTTAAGAGGTATTTTACCCAAAATATTGTTAAAAAAAGCCCTCAAATTTACACAAAGGTTCTTTTTTTTTTTATTGGAGGTTTAACGACCACCGCAAGCAACTCAATGGGCTACAAGCCGTCGCCTGTTCCTAAATTAGAGCCACTGGTTCCAGGGAAGGGAGGGAGAAAGTGCCGTAACGCAAACACAACACCCATGCCTCACTGGGATTCGAACCCGGACCCCTTCCAGACAAATGATCAGAAGCCATCGCTTAGACCACTGCATCACCGGGCGGCACACAAAGGTTCAAAATGGTTTAGATTCATAGACAGAATCATAATTATCAGGACGTGCAAAATGCCTTTGCTCAGATGTAAGAATCATCAAAATGACTGGTCTGATGTAAATAAAATATCCAGTTGCATTGCCTGATACGCCGCAAAACAAAAAAAAAAGGTTCTGCACTGATTTTCTTGCAAAATAAACAATCTTAATATCAGAGAGAGAGAGAGAGAGAGAGAGAGAGATTGGTTAAACATGACAATTTTTAAGATATCGCTTATCTAAAATTTCAAAACATTTTTGTGATGCTACCATCCAACAGTATCAAATGCCGCCTGTATCAACCCCTGTATAACATCATTTACACACAACACACATTCTTTATCAACTAAGTATCTCTCCAAATCAGTGACAGCTCAGTATCTTGAACAGCCCTTTGTATGTTCTTCCACCATGTTCTAATTTTACCTGCATTTCTCTCATATAATTCTTTTTTTTTTTTTTTGAATACACTAAAGTATATTTCACAAATTATGAATGTGCTCAGAAATGTGTTACATCTCTTACCTTACATGTTAAAAAATAATGCCGACAATAAAGATTTTTCTTTGAAAACATCTTAGAAAACTTAACACTGCAGTCCTGTCAAGCATATCCCAGGATTCCATCTAATCAAGAGTTTCTAGATCCAAGGAAAGGAAAAGTAATCAAGAGTTTCTAGATCCAGGAGAAAGAAAAGCCAGAATCATAGAATAAACACAAATCCCAAGGCACAATCAAACCTGTAATCACCTTGCTCACATACATAAGCTGACATGGCCCACAGTAAACATTTATATCCTAGACACTGGTAAATCAGTCACAGGTATGGGTCATCAGGTGTTTCTAGAAGATCCAGGGAAAGGAAAGGAAAGGAAAGGAGAGAGAGAGAGAGAGAGAGAGAGAGAGAGAGAGAGAGAGAGCGAGAGAGAGAGAGAGAGAGAGAGAGCGAGAGAGAGAGAGAGAGAGAGAGAGAGAAAGAGAGAGAGAGAGAGACAGACAGAGAGAGAGAGAGAGAGAGAGTGTTGTGTGTGTGTGTGTGTGTGTTCTTTTCAAGTGAAGCTGCACATGTACATTGAAATACTTAAAAGAACCGTTAAACATTGTGCAAAACCAAACAATATGTTTATCAACCGTGCAATGAAATTTCTCGGTCTAATCAGAATTAAGGGAATTGCTAAACCCTACAAGGCACTTTTCAATATTTAAAAGTATTTAAATATTGTAGGTATCAAATCCACCTGCACTACATTTCTGTAGATTATAAGACAATGGTGTGAGAAATCCATGAAATGTTTTCCAGAAGTAACCATTGGATTATGCTCAAGTCAGGGCTATTGCTCCATTTTCAAGGGCTCTGTTCCAATGATACCCACAGGGGCCCCGATATGGAAAGATGGATGTCAGTGAAGGCCTTGTATGAAAGGACAGAAGAAAATCAACTAAATTTAAGCTTCTAGCGTGACACAAAATATTTTTTAAAATTAAAAAAAAAAAAAGTAATATTAATAATAACACAAAGAAAATTAAAGAACATTAAAAGCAAGGAAATGGTTAGACAAAAATGTTTTATTTGATTTCATATTTTTTTTTATTTGTTCAGAAAGCTTCATATAGCTGAAAACTGCATCCTGTTCCCACTAAAGGGGCTCTGACGACCGCCAATAGTGGTATAACTATACCATCGGGATTAGAGGAAATGCTATCCCACACTCACCAACCCGCTTGGCCAGCGTGGTGAGTTATGGCCAAACCCCTCCAAAATGACTCCACAACTTAAATCTTGGCCCTCAGTCTCCGGCAGCTGGAATGTACCAGGCCAAGGCAGCGGCCAGTGCGACATGAAGGTAGAGGGTGCTAAGAATCCCCGGAGGACCGGACTAGGCTGCCATCTGATGCTGACCTTGGTTACGTATAATGGACGCTTCCTATCTTCTGATTCAAGGCTTCTTGAATTGGAAGAGGAACTACAAAGGATCAAGTGGGACATCGTCGGGATAAGCGAGTTAAGGAGAAAAGGAGAAGATCACATTGAACTGAAAAGTGGACATCTCTTCTACTATCGTGGGACAGATACTGGCAGAACTAGTGGTGTTGGATTTATAATAAACAAGAAACTGAAGGATAAAGTTGTAGAAGTTGAAAGTTCCTCTGACAGAGTTGCACGACTCGTTATCCAACTCTCGAGAAGATACCAGGCTCAGATTATTCAAACTTATGCACCCACCACAAGTCATCCTGAAGAAGAAATTGAAGAATTTTATGAGGAAATTCGTCATCTAAATAATAAAGGTAAGCAGCACTTGAAGATAATTATGGGAGATTTCAATGCAAAAATAGGGCAACGGCAACAGAATGAAACTTCAGTAGGTAAATTCGGTCACGGCAACAGAAACCAGCAGGGAAATACTCTCGTTGAGTTTGCAGAGGCAGAAGGGTTTTTCATCATAAACTCCTTTTTCAAGAAAAAGCCACACAGGATATGGACATGGAGACATCCAAATGGGACGACAAGTGAAATTGATTTTATTATGTGTAACAAAAAAGTTGTCATGGAAGACTGCAGTGTGCTAAACAAGTTCAACACAGGTAGTGACCATAGATTGGTGAGATGTAAGATGCACCTCAACACTAAACTCAAACGTGGCAAGCTCATAAGACAAACAGAATGTATTGACATAACCAACCTTAAAAAACACCGTAATACCTTCAAGTTGGAACTGCAGATCAGATTCTCTGCTTTAGAAGGCCTAACATCGGAAGAAGTGGATATTTCTAAAGTTAACAGAAAAGTAACCAAAGCTCTTATGGAAACAGCAACAAAATTAGCTGGGTCTAAAAACAAGTTGCATGTGAAAAAATTATCAGGAAAAACCAAAATGTTGATGCAAAAAAGAAGAGAGATGAGGACAACTAAAGAAGATGTGACTTCCAAAATGGAATATATAGAGCTATGCAAGACAGTACGAAAAAGTATCACTGAAGACGTAAGGAAATTAAACTGTGAACTAGTGAGGAAAGCAATTGAAAACAACCAAAGCCTAAAGATAGCAAAGGGACATCTCAGAAAGGGAAGAAAACAGATTATGGCACTGAGAAAAGAAGATGGTTCTGTAACAAGAAATAGAGGCGAAATTTTGACAAGAGTGAAAGATTTCTACTCCAAATTATATGAAAGGGATGATGCATGTACTCCAGACATCATGAAAGGTACCAGTACCAGAGTTCTTCCAGTCCTCCCAGCAGAAGTTGCACATGCAATCAAGAACATGAAGCGGGGGAAAGCTCCAGGAGAAGATGGAATTACTGTAGACATCATACAAGAAGCAAGTGGAGAAATCAAAACAGTACTCGCCCAAGTTTTCACTCTATGCCTTAATGAAGGGAAGATTCCTGAGGATTGGAACAATGCTACAATGATCCTGCTACATAAAAAAGGTGACATTGAGGATCTCAGGAACTACAGACCTATTAGCCTCCTATCAGTGGTTTATAAAATCTTCACTAAAGTTCTTTCACACCGTTTGAAGGTAACACTGGACATGGCTCAACCGAGAGAACAAGCTGGATTCAGGAGTGGCTACAGCACTATAGATCATATCCACGTACTGAGAGAACTAATTGAAAGAGCGAGTGAATATGAACTTCCATTGTGCATGGCTTTTATCGATTATGAAAAAGCCTTTGATTCAGTGAAACCATCAGCAGTTACAATGGGTCTGAAATCCTGCGGTATTGAAGATGCATACATTAATATTATTAATAACATCTATGAAAATGCAAGTGCAAAGATTTGGCTGTTTGAAAATACAACACACATAAAAATTGGAAAGGGAGTGAGACAAGGTGACACCATATCTCCGAAGCTCTTTAATGCCACATTGGAAAATGTCTTTCAATCACTGAACTGGGAAAACAAAGGGATAAAGATTAATGGAGATTATCTAACCCACCTTCGTTTTGCTGATGACATAGTCATTTTTGCAACTACCCCATCAGAGCTGCAGAGTATGATCCAGGAACTTGCTGACAAGAGTAAAGAAGTGGTATTAAAAATGAACTTTCAGAAGACAAAAGTGATGTTCAATGCTTTTACAAGAAATGAAGATTTATCGATTGATGGAGAAAAGCTGGAGATAACAGACACATACGTTTATCTTGGACACCAGATATCAAGTGAAGGTCACATTGATGAAGAAATTAATCGGCGTACAAAACTTGCCTGGAGAGCTTTTGGAAGAAACAGCAATATGCCATTATGTCTTAAAAGAAAAGTGTTTGAGCAATGCATCCTTCCAGTGCTTACGTATGGTGCAGAGACGTGGACCTTAACTAAAAGAGACATACAAAGGCTGCAGACAACTCAAAGCAGCATGGAGAGGTGCATGCTTGGTGTAACCAGGAGAGATAAGAAGAGGAACTCGTGGGTCTGAAAAATGACGAGAGTGGAAGACATCATGATCAGAGTTAAATCCCTGAAATGGCAATGGGTTGGACATACTGCCAGAAGGACAGACCATCGATGGACAGCCGAAATTTTAGATTGGATTCCAAGGGACAGGCGGAAAAGACCCAGAAGAAGACCACATGGGAGATGGGTGGATGAAATTCGAAAGTATACGGGAGTGACATGGAGCAGACTGGCACAAGACAGACCGTTGTGGAGGAAACTTGGGGAGACCTTCGTCCAGCAGTGGACTGATAATGGTTGACAATGATGATGATGTTCACTATGAAACTGTCAGAAAATTTCCGAAGTGCTGAAGAGCAAGAAAGTTTTTGTGAAAGAAGCTCCTTAACATTTTTGCCTTTAGGTAACAAACTGACCAGCTCTTTTAACTGGCAGCAAAAATTTTCAGCCAATGATGCCCCCTCCTTGCTATTGCTGCTGCAATGAGAGAAAACTTAAATATGGATTATACAATTTAAGACTTATCTACTTTTTAAGAAAAGGTAATGTCAAGTATAAGATAATTTGTGACATAAAGAATGTGAAACCACACAAAAATTCCAGATTATAAATGTTGATTTTCAAATGCAAATAAGAAAATTTGAAATGAAAAATAATTACAATTTGCCCATTACCTTTGGCTATTTCTATCAGCATCAAGTTTTATCAGATTGACTTTTATTGGGTCCGCTTCATGCAACAGCATATCCAACTGCCTCAGAATTGTTTCCTATAAAATATAACTTTGACTTGTAATTTTTACCACAAACATAAAGTGCAAACAATTAAGATATATATTAAAATCAGACATGGGCAACCAAAAACACAAAGTATCAAACTTGTATGTATGGAAAATAGCAACTATTCAGAAAACTTTGGCTATGTTTATTGTTACACGGCACTAGCAGTGTTCCTGCCGAGTCGGCCGGTAACGGTGCTTGAGACCTGAAGTACAATTTAGTTGGCCACGGCACCAGGTGAGAATCTCAGGTGCACTGCTGCACTCAAAGATTCACACCAGAACATAAAAAATGAAAAGTTGAAGAATGACCCGAAGCATAAGGCTTGGGTGAATCCACCTTGTGAACAAAATAACAACAACAAATAAAAAATAAAATAATCTAAAAAAAAATGATACTTTGGGATCAGAGTTGTGATGAGGTTCACCCGCAATCACCAATTCGTGCCTGAGTGTAGTGGTCCGGATCTTACTCCGGTACATTCAATCCCCAACCAGCCAGTACAACACTCACCTTCGCAAATAACACATGATTCTCAAATACACAACACAACATTTAATAACGTTCTGTGAGATTTAAACAGATACGGCGCTCTCTAGGCGTATAGACAATTGCCCCTCTTATGTGGGCAGCATACGGTGTCATACATTACTGTCGGAAGACACAAGCCGACTGAGTCTCCACCGGACTATCTGAACAAGAGATACTACTCTTTAACACACTAAATAGAGCTGCAGGTGATATTCATATACAATTGCTTAGAGAATGAAAAAAAAAATTATATGCAAACGATCACATTAAAAATACTCGCGACACAAAATACACAAGCATGTTAATTTGCGGTATAAGATTATAGGTGCGAAATACTGCCAAAGTTAATTAACTAAATCTAATAAGCATGCACATGCATATCCCTTCCTCGCTAGCTTGGGCCCTGAACCAAAGTTAAAAGAAACTGTCCCGCCCAGCGGAATTTGTGGCCACACCCTCTCCCTTATTCATGTAAAAAAATAATCAGGAAATGGGCCCTGTAAGAAATTGAAATCTGTATGTGCAGGTATTTCCTCTGAGGTTCAGTCACTCAGCATTACTGCATCTATGTCCATGCAGCCTTGGGTGTCGGGATGGCACATGTTCGCAGATGTGCGAAGAAAGAAAAAAAAAGGAAATATTCATCTACTTACAGTTTCGTGACTTTGCTGTGCAAATCCGTTGTGCATCACATAATATCACACGACAAAAAAAAACACGCACACACACACAGACACTTGCACCATGTGGCAGCACCGATGATTTAACACTTCACTTTGACGCTTGATGTAAATGAAGCACACAATTAAAATGGTGATATCATGCCGCACTTTGTTGCGCTGATGCGAGTATACACGGATCCACTCTTGTGAAGATTTAAAGGTGGCCGTTAAACAAAATAGCCCCTCTCACATCTGCTGTTGCAATTTTCCGAGACTGATTTTCTGTGTTAATGGGAAATGATTTTTGTTGTCGTGAAGAAATAATTCTGACCATCAACTGTTTGGAGAATGGGACACATTCAATTCCGCTGCTGCTATAGTAGATTCCGTCCGTCGCTACCTTCCGTCCGTTTTGACCGTTCATTCCCAATTCAGTCAGTTCCTTTCCGTTAGCATAACATCTACCCTGCCTGAGTACGCGGTTCAAATATGCCACTCGCAGGTTTTGTTTCCATTTTTTTTTTTTTATCGAGTTGCGACCGCCAGCCCTGAGATTAATTTTCTCGGCCGAGCGAAATCAGACGTGCTTTTACCTTAAGCGTATATCAGCAACTCAACATTTCACCTGTATATTTGTTAGGTATCGAAGCCACCGCTCTTACGCTCATATTTTTCTTTCGCCATGTTTTATCCCGTCGCACTTACACGTAGTGGCTTCGCTGCTTACGTGACCACACACACGCACACATGGGGCCTCGCTTCGCCCCGTAAGACAAGCGCATCTCTTCACTTCCTCCACAGTAGGGGATGAATGGGGGTGACGATTCCACACTGCAGTGGTTGGCATCCGAACCCGACTTTGCTTGGCTTCGCTTCTCATTGGAATGACCACTGTCCATTCGCAGACTTCTTAATTCCCCTGTAACTTGGCTTTCATTAGGCCAAACAGTCGCTGAGTTCCATTACGCTCCAGCCTAGAAATTTCTGCTTTATCCCGCGGATTTAGGCATTCTGCTGTCTTTATGGCAAACTGGCATCTCCAGCTGCCTCGAGTTGTCTCCATTTCTTACCAAATGCGGGGAGGTTTGCTGCTTCATTTTTCCCAATTCATTTTTAGCAGATCCAAGGCATCCAGCCTTTCACATCGGAGAGCGCACAGACAACTAAACTTTCTTCCTTATTTTCACGCTAAGTGCGAAATCTTATTTTTCTGCACGGACCACACAGAGAGCAATTGTTCTCGAAAATGCCCCAAACAATCGACGAATTTACGATTATTCGCTAAACCTTTTGTCCCCATCTTCATTCATTTACTCAAGTGGACCCCTCTTCGAAAGGTACCATTCCGTGTTGCTTAGGCTCCCGTCAGCTGCGCCCTGATATTTATGACCTAACAGAGCTATTCTGAGACCACCCAGCCAGAGAGAGAATTCTTCGCCTCTTTTCTTTCCAAACCCCCAGATAAAACTTTATCTGCTGTTTACACTTTTAAACTCCAATCAAGCCTCGAACATAATTAATACTTAATTAATTTCACACATCATCCACGCCCATTAATTACTAAATTAATGGCGGGGGTGGGTCGTAACATCGGCCCCTCCTCAAGAAATCCAGAAGTCCTCTTTCTGGGCCTATCGCTTTGCTCTTATCAATTTCCAGAGCAACCATTGAGTGCTACCTTTTCCCACAGGTAGAAACAATTCAAAATGGCAAAAATATTGCGTTTCTTGCCTTCAAGAGCATTGGAGCGACTTCCTAATTATCCCGCAATTTTGTTAATTAATTTTAGAGAACATCCGAAAGAAAAAACAACGTAAATGAGAAATAAATAAAAAAACTGAACTGTAAAAGAACATGTGAGCCTGCCGAACTGTGATTCCTAGCTGCCTCATACCATACGCGACATGGCGGACAAATTTTAAAGTTTTCTTCAGGTTTTAGGAGGGGAAGGGGGGTCCACTGTAACATTCCATCCCCCCATGAAAGAAAAAGGGATGACTGGATGAAGTTTATTCATCCAATCATTCCATTTTTTTTTTTAACTGTAAACACTCAACTATTTCCCACCGTCGCAAGGCACCTAATTCCGGACTTAAGTGCCCTGAGAGCGGAAGGAAAGTTTAAGGATTTCATCACACGTTCATTGCTACCCGTCGAGATAGGCGGAAAGAAAATTTAAATATGAGGCATAGCTTCGAGAATCCACGAGTCCCACAGATCTCTCACGTTCGATGCTCCTACGCCCGCTTTTATCTGCGTTCGATGCCAAATTCTTGCGTTCCACTGTCTTCGAGTTCCTTCTCAACATCATAGATAATCGTAGTGTCACCGTCTTCCTGGGGATCCACTATAAACTCGACTGCTCCCCGTAAACCATAGGTGCGGCTAAAGCTGTTTGTCTCAGCTGTGATGTACCCGCTGTACTTGTAACAGGTGTACTCTCTTCCGGAACAATTGCAGCCCCAGTGCTCACATGTTCTCCGTCAGAGTGACCATCAGAATTATCTGAATCCACGTGACTCGCAGATGACGATTTCTTCGTGTTAGCCATTTTGTTTTTCTTACCCACTAAAATTATGGCAGTTCTTAGAAAACAACTTAAGGCTTACTTAATGCTAAATTATACAAAATTCGCACCGAACAAAACTAAATAAAAATATTAATGGCAGTCAATTCGCACTTATTTTACGAACATGAGTGTTGTTCCGCTAGCTGCAAAATATAGGTATCGATCCTGGGACAACGGCACCATTAATGTTACACGGCACTAGCAGTGTTCCTGCCGAGTCGGCCGGTAACGGTGCTTGAGACCTGAAGTACAATTTAGTTGGCCACGGCACCAGGTGAGAATCTCAGGTGCACTGCTGCACTCAAAGATTCACCCCAGAACATAAAAAATGAAAAGTTGAAGAATGACCCGAAGCATAAGGCTTGGGTGAATCCACCTTGTGAACAAAATAACAACAACAAATAAAAAATAAAATAATCTAAAAAAAAATGATACTTTGGGATCAGAGTTGTGATGAGGTTCACCCGCAATCACCAATTCGTGACTGAGTGTAGTGGTCCGGATCTTACTCCGGTACATTCAATCCCCAACCAGCCAGTACAACACTCACCTTCGCAAATAACACATGATTCTCAAATACACAACACAACATTTAATAACGTTCTGCGAGATTTAAACAGATACGGCGCTCTCTAGGCGTATAGACAATTGCCCCTCTTATGTGGGCAGCATACGGTGTCATACATTACTGTCGGAAGACACAAGCCGACTGAGTCTCCACCGGACTATCTGAACAAGAGATACTACTCTTTAACACACTAAATAGAGCTGCAGGTGATATTCATATACAATTGCTTAGAGAATGAAAAAAAAATTATATGCAAACGATCACATTAAAAATACTCGCGACACAAAATACACAAGCATGTTAATTTGCGGTATAAGATTATAGGTGCGAAATACTGCCAAAGTTAATTAACTAAATCTAATAAGCATGCACATGCATATCCCTTCCTCGCTAGCTTGGGCCCTGAACCAAAGTTAAAAGAAACTGTCCCGCCCAGCGGAATTTGTGGCCACACCCTCTCCCTTATTCATGTAAAAAAAAATAATCAGGAAATGGGCCCTGTAAGAAATTGAAATCTGTATGTGCAGGTATTTCCTCTGAGGTTCAGTCACTCAGCATTACTGCATCTATGTCCATGCAGCCTTGGGTGTCGGGATGGCACATGTTCGCAGATGTGCGAAGAAAGAAAAAAAGGAAATATTCATCTACTTACAGTTTCGTGACTTTGCTGTGCAAATCCGTTGTGCATCACATAATATCACACGACAAAAAAAAAAACACGCACACACACACAGACACTTGCACCATGTGGCAGCACCGATGATTTAACACTTCACTTTGACGCTTGATGTAAATGAAGCACACAATTAAAATGGTGATATCATGCCGCACTTTGTTGCGCTGATGCGAGTATACACGGATCCACTCTTGTGAAGATTTAAAGGTGGCCGTTAAACAAAATAGCCCCTCTCACATCTGCTGTTGCAATTTTCCGAGACTGATTTTCTGTGTTAATGGGAAATGATTTTTGTTGTCGTGAAGAAATAATTCTGACCATCAACTGTTTGGAGAATGGGACACATTCAATTCCGCTGCTGCTATAGTAGATTCCGTCCGTCGCTACCTTCCGTCCGTTTTGACCGTTCATTCCCAATTCAGTCAGTTCCTTTCCGTTAGCATAACATCTACCCTGCCTGAGTACGCGGTTCAAATATGCCACTCGCAGGTTTTGTTTCCATTTTTTTTTTTTATCGAGTTGCGACCGCCAGCCCTGAGATTAATTTTCTCGGCCGAGCGAAATCAGACGTGCTTTTACCTTAAGCGTATATCAGCAACTCAACATTTCACCTGTATATTTGTTAGGTATCGAAGCCACCGCTCTTACGCTCATATTTTTCTTTCGCCATGTTTTATCCCGTCGCACTTACACGTAGTGGCTTCGCTGCTTACGTGACCACACACACGCACACATGGGGCCTCGCTTCGCCCCGTAAGACAAGCGCATCTCTTCACTTCCTCCACAGTAGGGGATGAATGGGGGTGACGATTCCACACTGCAGTGGTTGGCATCCGAACCCGACTTTGCTTGGCTTCGCTTCTCATTGGAATGACCACTGTCCATTCGCAGACTTCTTAATTCCCCTGTAACTTGGCTTTCATTAGGCCAAACAGTCGCTGAGTTCCATTACGCTCCAGCCTAGAAATTTCTGCTTTATCCCGCGGATTTAGGCATTCTGCTGTCTTTATGGCAAACTGGCATCTCCAGCTGCCTCGAGTTGTCTCCATTTCTTACCAAATGCGGGGAGGTTTGCTGCTTCATTTTTCCCAATTCATTTTTAGCAGATCCAAGGCATCCAGCCTTTCACATCGGAGAGCGCACAGACAACTAAACTTTCTTCCTTATTTTCACGCTAAGTGCGAAATCTTATTTTTCTGCACGGACCACACAGAGAGCAATTGTTCTCGAAAATGCCCCAAACAATCGACGAATTTACGATTATTCGCTAAACCTTTTGTCCCCATCTTCATTCATTTACTCAAGTGGACCCCTCTTCGAAAGGTACCATTCCGTGTTGCTTAGGCTCCCGTCAGCTGCGCCCTGATATTTATGACCTAACAGAGCTATTCTGAGACCACCCAGCCAGAGAGAGAATTCTTCGCCTCTTTTCTTTCCAAACCCCCAGATAAAACTTTATCTGCTGTTTACACTTTTAAACTCCAATCAAGCCTCGAACATAATTAATACTTAATTAATTTCACACATCATCCACGCCCATTAATTACTAAATTAATGGCGGGGGTGGGTCGTAACATCGGCCCCTCCTCAAGAAATCCAGAAGTCCTCTTCTGGGCCTATCGCTTTGCTCTTATCAATTTCCAGAGCAACCATTGAGTGCTACCTTTTCCCACAGGTAGAAACAATTCAAAATGGCAAAAATATTGCGTTTCTTGCCTTCAAGAGCATTGGAGCGACTTCCTAATTATCCCGCAATTTTGTTAATTAATTTTAGAGAACATCCGAAAGAAAAACAACGTAAATGAGAAATAAATAAAAAAACTGAACTGTAAAAGAACATGTGAGCCTGCCGAACTGTGATTCCTAGCTGCCTCATACCATACGCGACATGGCGGACAAATTTTAAAGTTTTCTTCAGGTTTTAGGAGGGGAAGGGGGTCCACTGTAACATTATTATCGATGTCTGAAGAATTTTTCCTATGCCCTGGCAGTGAAATCCATTAAAATTTTATAATGGCAGACAGAGGCATAACAACACATTTATGTGCCCAAGGCAAGCCATGAAATATTGTGGTGTGCTTGTTTGCCACCACCCCCCCCCATCCCTTGCAATATCTCTTTCCATTTGAAGCACACACATACACATATACAGTACAATGCTAATTTAATAATATATATATATAATCTTAGCGCCCTCTGCCTTCATGTCGCACTGGCCGCTGCCTTGGCCAGGTACATTCCAGCTGCCGGAGACTGAGGACCAAGATTTAAGTTGTGGAGTCATTTTGGAGGGGTTTGGCCATAACTCACCACACTGGCCAAGCGGGTTGGTGAGTGTGGGATAGCATTTCCTCTAATCCCGATGGTATAGTTATGCCGCTATTGGCGGTCGTCACAGCCCCTTTAGTGGGAACAGGATGCACCACGAGAAGGCGGGGTTGAGCAGTGGATTGAGAATGGTTGGCAATTATGATGATGATGATTATATATCATCATCATCATCATCATCATCATTGTCAACCATTATCAATCCACTGCTGGACGAAGGTCTCTCCAAGCCTCTTCCACAACGGTCTGTCTTGTGCCAGTCTCCTCCATGTTACTCCCGTATACTTTCGAATTTCATCCCCCCATCTTCCATGTGGTCTTTTTCTGGGTCCTTTCCTGTCTCTTGGAATCCAATCTAAAATTTCGTCAGTCCATTGATGGTCTGTCCTTCTGGCAGAATGTCCAGCCCATTGCCATTTTAGGGATTTTACTCTGATCATGATGTCTTCCACTCTTGCCATTTTTCTGATCCAGGAGTTCCTCTTCTTATCTCTCCTGGTTACACCAAGCATGCACCTCTACATGCTTCTTTGAGTTGTCTGCAGTCTTTGTATGTCTCTTTTAGTTAAGGTCAACATCTCTGCACCATATGTAAGCACTGGAAGGATGCATTGATCAAACACTTTTCTTTTAAGACATAATGACATATTGCTCTTGAAAATTATGCTGTTTCTTCCAAAATCTCTCCAGGCAAGTTTTATACGCCGATTAATTTCTTCATCAATGTGACCCTCATTTGATATCTGCTGTCCAAGATAAACATATGAATCTGTTATCTCCAGCTTTTCTCCATCAATTGATAAATCTTCATTTCTTGTAAAAGCATTGTACGTCACTTTTGTCATCTAAAAGTTCATTTTTAATTCCACTTCTTTACTCTTGTCAGCAAGTTCCTGGATCATACTCTGCAGCTCTGATGGGGTAGTTGCAAAAATGGCTAAGTCATCAGCAAAACGAAGGTGAGTTAGATAATTTTCATTAATTTTTATCCCTTTGTTTTCCCAGTTCAGTGATTGAAAGACATTTTCCAATGGGGCATTAAAGAGCTTCGGAGATATGGTGTCACCTTGTCTCACTCCCTTTCTAATTTTTATGCGTGCTGTATTCTCAAACAGCCAAATCTTTGCCCTAGCATTTTGATATATGTTATTAATAATATTAATGTATGCATCTTCAACACCACAGGTTTTCAAAGTCATTGTAACTGCTGATGGTTTCACTGAATCAAAGGCCTTTTCATAATCGATAAAAGCCATGCACAATGGAAGTTCATATTCACTCTCTCTTTCAATTAGTTCTCTCAGTACGTGGATATGATCTATAGTGCTGTAGCCACTGCTGTATCCAGCTTGTTCTCTCGGTTGAGCCATGTCCAGTGTTACTTTCAAGCGGTGTGAAAGAACTTTAGTTAAGATTTTATGAACCACTGATAGGAGGCTGATAGGTCTGTAGTTCCTGAGATCCTCAATGTCACCTTTTTTATGTAGCAGGATCATTGTAGCGTTGTTCCAATCCTCAGGAATCTTCCCTTCATTAAGGCATCAAGTGAAAACTTGGGCGAGTACTGTTTCAATTTCTCCACTTGCTTCTTATATGATGTCTACAGTAATTCCATTTTCTCCTGGAGCTTTTCCCCACTTCATGTTCTTCATTGCATGTGCAACTTCTGCTGGGAGGACTGGAAGAACTCTCGTACTGGTACCTTTCATGATGTCTGGAGTACATGCATCATCCCTTTCATATAATTTGGAGTAGAAATCTTTCACTCTTGTCAAAATTTCGCCTCCATTTCTTGTTACAGAACCATCTTCTTTTTCACTGCCATAATCTGTTTTTTTCCCTTACTGAGATGTCCCTTTGCTTCTTTAGGCTTTGGTTGTTTTCAATTGCTTTCCTCACTAGTTCACAGTTGAATTTCCTTACGTCTTCAGTGATACTTTTTTGTACTATTTTGCATAGCTCTATATATTCCACTTTGGAAGTCACATCTTCTTCAGTTGTCCTCATCTCTCTTCTTTTTTGCATCAACATTTTGGTTTTTCCTGATAATGTTCACATGCAACTTGTTCTTAGAGCCAGCTAATCTTGTGGTTTCCGTAAGAGCTTTGGTTACTTTACTGTTCATTTCAGAGATGTCCACTTCTTCTGATGTCAGACCTTCTAGAGCAGAGAATCTGTTCCTCAGTTCTAATTTGAAAGTATTATGATGCTTTTTAAGGTTGGTCACGTCAATACACTTTGTTTGTTTTATGAGCTTGCCACGCTCGAGTTTAGCATTGAGGTGCATCTTACTATTTTATGGTCACTACCTGTGTTGAACTTGTTCAGCACACTGCAGTCTTCTATGAAAAATTTCTTGTTACACATAATAAAATCAATTTCACTTGTCCATCCATTGGGATGCCTCCATGTCCATTTCTTTTGCATCTTTTTCTTGAAAAAGGAGTTCATGATGAAAAACCCTTCTGCCTCTGCAAACTCTATGAGAGTATTTCCACACTGGTTTCTATTGCAGTGACCGAATTTACCTACTGAAGTTTCATTCTGTTGCTGTTGCCCTATTTTTGCATTGAAATCTCCCATAATTATCTTCAAGTGCTGATTGCTTTTAATATTTAGATGACGAATTTCCTCATAAAATTCTTCAATTTCTTCTTCAGCATGACTTGTGGTGGGTGCATAAGTTTGAATAATCTAAGCCTGGTATCTTCTCGAGAGTTGGATAATGAGTCGTGCAGCTCTGTCAGAGGAACTTTCAACTTCTACAACTTTATCCTTCAGTTTCTTGTTTATTATAAATCCAACACCACTAGTTCTGCCAGTATCTGTCCCACGATAGTAGAAGAGATGTCCACTTTTCAGTTCAATGAGATCTTCTCCTTTTCTGCTTACTTCACTTAGCCCGACGATGTCCCACTTGATCCTTTGTAGTTCCTCTTCCAATTCAAGAAGTCTTGAATCAGAAGATAGGGAGCGTTCATTGTAAATAGCCAAGGTCAGCATCAAATGGTAGCCTAGTCTGGTCCTCCGGTGATTCTTAGCACCCTCTACCTTCACGTCGCACTGGCCGCTGCCTTGGCCAGGTACATTCCAGCTGCCGGAGACTGAGGGCCAAGATTTAAGTTGTGGAGTGATTTTGGAGGGGTTTGGCTATAACTCACCACGCTGGCCAAGCGGGTTGGTGAGTGTGGAATAGCATTTCCTCTAATCCCGATGGTATAGTTATACTGCTATTGGCGGTCGTCAGAGCCCCTTTAGTGGGAACAGGATGCACCACGAGAAGGCGGGGTTGACATTTGTCATGGAGAGGCTGTGATGTTGCGCATCACCTGACCTTACATCCCATATATATATATAGAGAGAGAAATGTGAAATCAATGAGCAAATTTTGAATGAAAGAAAAAATGAAAACAAAAAATTCTGGGAACGAGTAGAAGAATAACAATCACCACTTTCCAACCACCCGAAGCAGGCGAGCTTCAAACGATGGAAAATTAACGAACAGAAGAATGCAGGGAAGAATATTAATGACTGATTCTCTGTTGGCTTCGTCAAGGGCAAACATTAAGAAAAACACTCATTAATCTACTCAGACCATAGAATTGTGGGTTTCTGCTATTTTAGTTTGCTATAAGGACAGATTAAATTTAGGGATAAAATTGTCAAATTAAAAGGGGTTTCTAATAAAACCCAACCCAGCAAACTAAAACACATTGCCCTATCCTGATTTTAGGTTTTGGGGCTAAGTTCAGGCCTTCATTCTGCCTTTTGAAAGATAGAATCAAGTATGATTTTTATCAAGATTTAAGTAAATATATTGTTAAAACTGGCTTAGTCTTGCTGAATGGAAATGCAAAATGAAGCCTTTGCTGAATGGAAATGCAAAATTTTTCAAGAATTTTAACAGAATCTAGCAATTCAAAATATTTTTTTACAATAACAGCCTTGCATTGTCTCCTGAAAAAAAAATCACTTTCTAAATAACAGGAAAATTTTATCTTTACTACGACAGATAAAGCAAATAATAATTTTGCAATTATTTGCAAAAAATTCTACTTTGAATTAATTTCGAAAAAGCTACATAATAAAGTAACCTATATGCCTACTTCAGCTTACAGTGTGGAATTCCCCAATAAATTTAAAGCATTTCACAGACAGTTGGGGCTTAGAATGGCATATAGTTATGAGCCTGAATTTCCTTATCTTTTTGCTACTGCAAAATTTCATAAGGAACCGGTAAAATTCAGATTCATAGCTACTGGTACCAAAAGTTCTAAAAAAGTAATAGATCAGTATTTTGAATCAGTTTTGAAGAAGGTTTTAAACATTATTAATTCCAAAGTAAACCTAACATGTAAGAACTTCTAGATTATTAAAAGCAATGCTGAGGTCATTTAAGAAATTCTTGATAACACGCCAGCAGAGGCTAATTGCTATGACTTTGAAAACCTGTATACCAGCCTTCTGCTAGAAGACATTATCAGTACCCTCAAGTTACTCTTTAATAAAGTTCAAATCTCCAACATCATTTCGGAAAGTTCTTGGCATACGCTTCTAAATTGCTGTGTTAAAAATAACTTTATCCTCTACAATAACAAGTTTTACAAACAAGTTAATGGAATACCTATGGGGTGTTCCCATTCCACGAGTGTATGCAATTTGTTCTTGTTCTTCAAACAATTTCAATTCATGAAGTTAAATTCATCCTATCAGGAAAGTTACTCTCATACCTACAGATACATTGATGACCTACTTTGCTTTAATAATTCAGGAAATATCGAAAAAGACTTTGCAGCTATTTATCCTAAATGCCTTAAACTTAATAAAACCAATGATAATAACCAAGTCCTTGATTTTTTTGGATTTAGCTATAAATCTCAATGCAGGTAACCCAATCATAAGCCTTTATGATAAGAGAAATCAGTTTAAATTTAAAATTGTCAAATATGGTATGTGGTGGAGCAATATTTCCAATAAAGTAATAGAAAATTTAAGTATATCATAAGTCCTAAGGCTTTCTAGAACATGTAGCTTAAACTCTGAACTAGAAAAACATGTTATCATTTTAATCAAACAGTTTCTCGAAAACCAAGTACCCAGAAACTTCTTAAAAATCACATTAAGAAAAACAGTTCTCAAGCATAGAATTAGGATGGAAGGCTTAATTTATTTTAAATCTTGTTGACCGAATGAAATGTCTAAATTAAAACTAATTTCTAGAGGTTTAGGTATTGATGTTGTCAACTATCAATTAAGGAACCTATAATACACTATTCTATCCCTCTCCTTTGATTATCATAAAAAGGTTATAATTAAAAAAAATTACACAAAAAAAGCATTTTTTTTTAAATATTTATAAAAATAAAAGCCAAAAAAAAAAAAAAAAAAAATAGTAATACTGAGATTTCAAAGGTTTGGGAGGAATGCTGCTAATTAGGTTACTCCCAGGAAGAGCATTTTAGTATTTTGGTTTGCTCTGAAAACTCGCAGCGGTATTTTCATTAAATCAGCTGTTTGGAGTTTACTCAGGGAAACTTCACTGGTTACATCCCAGGAAGGTTCTAAAGTTGACGCTAGATGGCATTGCAATGGGCATGCCCCTGCAATTAGTTTCTTGCACCAAAGAGGAGGAGATGGATTACACCATGCACTTCTCAGGCATGGTAAGTCGTTTTTATGTTTTGTTTGCTCATTCTTCTAATTTAACTTTTACTTTTTCTAGCAATTAATTCTTTGGGGGGCTGTTTTACATTCTTTGAAAGTTGGTTGTTCGCTTTGGCCATGCTTAAAGTTTCCCGTGAAACTTTTGGTAAGCATTTTGCGTCCCTTTGTAGGTTTTACAAAAGTTCAGTTTTAGTGGTTCTGAGCCTTCCTGTGGGCTTAATGATTAGTACAATATTTTGTAAAATATTTGAACTTGTAACAGCAAAGCACCACCTCACATGTAATCTCACCTTTTAATTGTATGTAGGTTTGTTTATATTTTATTTTTTTTGGAATAAGTGAATTTTCGTTTATTATAAATTTGCACTAAACTTAATTTTTTTAACGTTTTCTTATGTGTCTAAGGCACATAATTTGCTTCTCTGCGACTTGCAATCTAGCACTTTGGTATTAAACCTTTTTTTTTTTTTTTTTTTTTTTTTGCAGTGGGTATTGGGCATTTATTTTGCCATTCTGAGACATGCAACTCGGTTATTTGGGTTCACTCTCGGGATTTACAACTGTAAATTGCTCCTTGAGCAACTTTTGCTTCCTTTTTCTGAAGTTTGTTGCTTGGTTTCTTCCTTTCTCAAATTTGTAATGTTGCGATTTTTTGTTTTAATTTATTTTTGTTTATATTATTTTTTTCTGATGTTTCCTGCTTTTCATTTCACCTGG
This sequence comes from Macrothele yani, assembly GCA_039090855.1. Classification (NCBI taxonomy): domain Eukaryota; kingdom Metazoa; phylum Arthropoda; class Arachnida; order Araneae; family Macrothelidae; genus Macrothele; species Macrothele yani. Next base: position 57,901,357 of record CM076997.1, on the reverse strand, counting down.
CCGGATAAAGGTTTCACTTTTTCTGTGACAAGCTTAAATATATCCTTTTCTGTACCTTTCATTGGTTAGGTTTTTCTTGATATTTTAATACTAATTTCTTCCCTGGTTTTGTTTTTGGGGTGCTCGGCCCCCTTCCCTTTTTTTTTTTTAAGTGTGATTATCTTGGTTGCTGTGTGGTTGGGCAATGTGTTTTAGTTTGCTGGGTTGGGTTTTATTAGAAATACCTTTTAATTTGACAATTTTATCCCTAAATTTAATCTGTCCTTATAGCAAACTAAAATAGCAGAAACCCACAATTCTATGGTTTGAGTAGATTAATGAGTGTTTTTCTTAATGTTTGCCCTTGACGAAGCCAACAGAGAATCAGTCATTAATATGCTTCCCTGCATTCTTCTGTTCGTTAATTTTCCATCGTTCGAAGCTTGCCTGCTTCGGGTGGTTGTTGGAAAGTGGTGATTGTTGTTCTTCTACTCGTTCCCAGAATTTTTTGTTTTATTTTTTCTTTCATTCAAAATTTGCTCATTGGTTTCACATTTCTATTTTATTTGATCTTTCTTCTATGCAGCCTCTGGCGCTTTGGAATTTCAAATTTGTTCTTGGTTTTTGCTTATTTTCCTTTGTATGATTTTGCTATATCATCATCATCATTGTCAACCATTATCAATCCACTGCTGGACGAAGGTCTCCCCAAGTTTCCTCCACAACGGTCTGTCTTGTGCCAATCTCCTCCATGTCACTCCCGCATACTTTCAAATTTCATCCACCCATCTCCCATGTGGTCTTCTTCTGGGTCTTTTCCTGTGATTTTGCTATATATATATATATAGCGGTATAACTATACCATCGGGATTAGAGGAAATGCTATCCCACATTCACCAACCCGCTTGGCCAGCGTGGTGAGTTATGGCCAAACCCCTCCAAAATGACTCCACAACTTAAATCTTGGCCCTCAGTCTCCGGCAGCTGGAATGTACCTGGCCAAGGCAGCGGCCAGTGCGACATGAAGGCAGAGGGTGCTAAGAATCCCCGGAGGACCGGACTAGGCTGCCATCTGATGCTGACCTTGGCTTCGTATAACGGACGCTCCCTATCTTCTGATTCAAGGCTTCTTGAATTGGAAGAGGAACTACAAAGGATCAAGTGAGACATCGTCGGGCTAAGTGAAATAAGGAGAAAAGGAGAAGATCTCATTGAACTGAAAAGTGGACATATCTTCTACTATCGTGGGACAGATACTGGCAGAACTAGTGGTGTTGGATTTATAATAAACAAGAAACTGAAGGATAAAGTTGTAGAAGTTGAAAGTTCCTCTGACAGAGCTGCACGACTCGTTATCCAACTCTCGAGAAGATACCAGGCTCAGATTATTCAAACTTATGCACCCACCACAAGTCATGCTGAAGAAGAAATTGAAGAATTTTATGAGGAAATCCGTGATCTAAATAATAAAGGTAAGCAGCACTTGAAGATAATTATGGGAGATTTCAATGCAAAAATAGGGCAACGGCAACAGAATGAAACTTCAGTAGGTAAATTCGGTCACGGCAACAGAAACCAGCGTGGAAATACTCTCGTAGAGTTTGCAGAGGCAGAAGGGTTTTTCATCTTCAACTCCTTTTTCAAGAAAAAGCCACACAGGAAATGGACATGGAGACATCCAAATGGGACGACAAGTGAAATTGATTTTATTATGTGTAACAAAAAATTCGTCATAGAAGACTGCAGTGTGCTAAACAAGTTCAACACAGGCAGTGACCATAGATTGGTGAGATGTAAGATGCACCTCAACACTAAACTCAAACGTAGCAAGCTCATAAGACAAACAAAATGTATTGACATAACCAACCTTAAAAACACCATAATACCTTCAAATTGGAACTGAAGAACAGATTCTCTGCTTTAGAAGGCCTAACATCGGAAGAAGTGGATATTTCTGAAGTTAACAGAAAAGTAACCAAAGCTCTTATGGAAACAGCAACAAAATTAGCTGGGTCTAAGAACAAATTGCATGTGAACAAATTATCAGGAAAAACCAAAATGTTGATGCAAAAAAGAAGAGAGATGAGGACAACTAAAGAAGATGTGACTTCCAAAATGGAATATATAGAGCTATGCAAGACAGTACGAAAAAGTATCACTGAAGACGTAAGGAAATTCAACTGTGAACTAGTAAGGAAAGCAATTGAAAACAACCAAAGCCTAAAGATAGCAAAGGGACATCTCAGTAAGGGGAAAAAACAGATTATGGCACTGAGAAAAGAAGATGGTTCTGTAACAAGAAATAGAGGCGAAATTTTGACAAGAGTGAAAGATTTCTACTCCAAATTATATGAAAGGGATGATACATGTACTCCAGACATCATGAAAGGTACCAGTACCAGAGTTCTTCCAGTCCTTCCAGCAGAAGTTGCACATGCAATCAAGAACATGAAGCGGGGAAAAGCTCCAGGAGAAGATGGAATTACTGTAGACATCATACAAGAAGCAAGTGGAGAAATCGAAACAGTACTCGCCCAAATTTTCACTCGATGCCTTAATGAAGGGAAAATTCCTGAGGATTGGAACAACGCTACAATGATCTTGCTACATAAAAAAGGTGACATTGAGGATCTCAGGAACTACAGACCTATCAGCCTCCTATCAGTGGTTTATAAAATCTTCACTAAAGTTCTTTCACACCGCTTGAAGGTGACACTGGACATGGCTCAACCGAGAGAACAAGCTGGATTCAGGAGTGGCTACAGCACAATAGATCATATCCACGTACTGAGAGAACTAATTGAAAGAGCGAGGGAATATGAACTTCCATTGTGCATGGCTTTTATCGATTATGAAAAAGCCTTTGATTCGGTGAAACCATCAGCAGTTGCAATGGCTCTGAAATCCTGCGGTATTGAAGATGCATACATTAATATTATTAATAACATCTATGAAAATGCAAGTGCAAAGATTCGGCTGTTTGAAATTACAACACACATAAAAATTGGAAAAGGAGTGAGACAAGGTGACACCATATCTCCGAAGCTCTTTAATGCCACATTGGAAAATGTCTTTCAATCACTGAACTGGGAAAACAAAGGGATAAAGATTAATGGAGATTATCTAACCCACCTTTGTTTTGCTGATGGCATAGTCATTTTTGCAACTACCCCATCAGAGCTACAGAGTATGATCCAGGAACTTGCTGACAAGAGTAAAGAAGTGGGATTAAAAATGAACTTTCAGAAGACAAAAGTGATGTACAATGCTTTTACAAGAAATGAAGATTTATCGATTGATGGAGAAAAGCTGGAGATAACAGACACGTACGTTTATCTTGGACAGCAGATATCAAGTGAGGGTCACATTGGTGAAGAAATTAATCGGCGTACAAAACTTGCCTGGAGAGCTTTTGGAAGAAACAGCATAATTTTCAAGAGCAATATGCCATTATGTCTTAAAAGAAAAGTGTTTGATCAATGCATCCTTCCAGTGCTTACGTATGGTGCAGAGACGTGGACCTTAGCTAAAGGAGACATACAAAGGCTGCAGACAACTCAAAGTAGCATGGAGAGGTGCATGCTAGGTGTAACCAGGAGAGATAAGAAGAGGAACACGTGGATCTGAAAAATGACAAGAGTTGAAGACATCATGATCAGAGTTAAATCCCTGAAATGGCAATGGGCTGGACATACTGCCAGAAGAACAGACCATCGATGGACAGCCAAAATTTTAGATTGGATTCCAAGGGACAGGAAAAGACCCAGAAGAAGACCACATGGAAGATGGGTGGATGAACTTCGAAAGTATGCGGGAGTGACATGGAGGAGACTGGCACAAGACAGACCGTTGTGGAGGAAACTTGGGGAGACCTTCGTATAGCAGTGGATTGATAATGGTTGACAATGATGATGATGATGATGATTCCTAATTTAATGGCATACATTAGTATCTGTATATGTGCATAAATATACACTGCTCAACAAAACAAAATTTACGTCATACCCAGCGCTATCGCAATACGAATGGCACAATCACAAACTTTGACTGTTTGTACAGCTTTTCTCAGCTGCCACGGGGTTTGGACATTCGATACCACATCAACAGAACAAACGCAGCTGGGGGTCGTGACTCTCAGCTACAGTAAAGATCGAATAGCCCCCATAGAATCTTCTACAATGTGAACGACATCCTTATCTTGCAAAGTACACACCACCGTGTCTTAATTTCTGAATGTGGACAACAAACATTTCCTGAACATTTTGAGGAAGGAATGCCAATCTTAAGATGCCAAAGCTACCGAAACTTCCAGAACATAAGCAAACTTAATGGACAAATGAAAAAGTATGATGCAAAAGGAACTATACCAGAAACTGGTGTAAAAGTTTCAATTCTAATTCTAAGTAGATTGTCAGCAGCGATTTTTGCACGCTGTCTTGAGCTGCATCCCAGGCGACCACGCCGCCTGCCCCGCCCTTATGCCTCTGATGGCAGAGTTTTGTGTTCTCAACTTATAAAATTGTGAAACACTGAAATGAATTTAAATTTACATTCCTTTCAGCTTTGAACATTTAATCATATCATCATCGTATCACTAAGCTGTTCTCCGAGATTCAGAGGTTAGCTCCACAAACAAATACAAACTACCAGATAAATTTATAACTGATTATTTACTTACTGTTGCAGTAATTTTTAAGATGCTCTTTAAACATATATTACAGGTATTCATGTAAGAATGCTTTCTAGAAAAAGTGCATCTAATAGCATACATAACAAATAAACTAGGCTAGTATTTTCATTTCACCATAATGAAAGTTTTGAATTATAACATGGAATTTAACATATGTAATATATAAATATTAAAGAATGCAACTCAGATGCAGCAGGGTTTCCTTAAAATCATGCTTAGAAACAAATTTGTTTTTACTCAATTTACTTTCTGAGTTTTATTTTTCTAGACATTTAATAATTTAAATTCACAAAAGTTATGTGTGCAATGTTTTGCAAATCCCTGCGTGTTTGAACATGATTTATTAAATGTGTAAAAGCCTAAGACAACTTTTTAGTGAGTTAAAGAAGCTACAGTTCTTTGCAACTTTACATACTTTTGGTATACAACATCTCAGTATAGATCATGACTGCTTTCATACCCTTTAGTGTATAGTTACTTTTGGTTTCACATTTCTGAGAAAGAGTTTAATTTTGGGTTAGGTTCAGTGAACAATCAATGAGGGAGATGTCTTTCAGTTTTGGCTTTAATTCTGAGAAGCTTGGAGCCTATATAAATATATAGATAGCTTAACTTTTCACATTTGACATCATGTTTACTTTAAGATCAGTTAAATGTTGTCTTTTACTGCTCTCGTGAATTTAACTCAAAAATGTAGGCACTCCTCTCTCTCAATAATGTCTAATGTACCATGTAAAACTAACAGTACAATAACTGATTATCATTTTCAAGATCCGTACAAAACAATATATTTAAGATAGATATTTGCATTGGATATTAAAAATATAGACAGCTGTTTGTCCAGAAGTTATGGTGTACAACAAATGTAGGAAAAAAATTCTACAAATTGAAACACACTCAAAGATATTTTAATTGGAAGTAAATCACTAGTCGGGGGGGGGAGCTGATGAAGAAATTGCTTCAACATCTGCTAATATTGCTCTCAGCACACTGATTGTCACACTGCAAGCAAATGCTTACATATGTGTAAAGAAAAGGTGGCTCATTTGTCAAATAGACCTACATGTTTGGGCCCACCCCAAAAAATACTAGATATTGTTACATCAACTCGGTTGCATCATGTGATACCATAACATGAGTGTTGGAGAAGCAGATTTTGTGTGTTGGAGGAACAAGAAAATATTTCTTCTGACTAAAAAGTGACATTTTGTTTCTTATCAAAGCAACATGACAACCTACTTGGTAGATATGAATGGAACATTACCTACCTGGTAATGAATTACGAATGCCATGCTTTCATTGATCAAAATGCTCCTGGATTTTTGCGCTTGTATGAAAGAGGTGCAGTTGAGGGCCCATGGTGTTTCTTACACCATGGGCCCTCAACTGCACCTCTTTAACAAAACACATACATTAAACTAAATAGATTTAATGTATGTGTTTTGTTTCCAGAAAATTTAATGTGTAGTACAATATAATGTAAGGGAAAAAAATTGCTGATGAGGTCATATGCATAGAAAATCACTCACCTTAGTACACAACGATGTAATTAATCAAATGAGGAAATTAATCAAATGTCTTTATAAGATAACAATGTTGTATGGAAATGAAATCTTGAAGGTTTGAAAAACTTCAGAGATGTTTGTTGATAAATAATAAAAGTTTGATGAAGAATAAATGTTCATTTTTGATTGGAAACAAAATTATTAATGAAGAAATATGATAAATGCTTGCAAAAACGTTAGACATTTTGTATATAAATAATAAAAGTCATTCACATACATACATACATACATACATACATACATACATACATACATACATACATATCACTAAGCTGTTCTCTGATATTCAGAGGTTAGCTCCACAAAGAAATACAAATTACCAGATAATTTTTACTTACTGTTGCTGTATCAAACTTCTTTATTTACAGCGAACTTGACATACCACTCGGGCTTCACTTACATCCATCACACGTTGTACACAAGATCTTCTATACTTCATACTCATAATCTTTTTCTCATGCAGACACTCCTGAATCTGATCCTCCCATGACTTCCTTGGCCTTCCTCTACCTTTCCTTCCTGCCACTTGGGCTAAAAAGATTTTCTTAGTAAGCATTTCATCATTATAATAGATATTTCAGCTAGATAATGCTGCTTACCTTTGCATTTCTATCTTACTTGACTTTACATTTCTTGCACGTGGTCCGGTTGTCACTGATGTTATCGTTCCAATCGTCCGTTTCAGGTATAGCTGTTCTTGGCGCTATTCTCGCTTCACTAAACTTTAATTAGGTTCCGTTAATACCAACTTCTACTGTTTTCTTTGCTCGAAATTTTTGCCCAACCTTTGGGCATCTTCAGGAGCGTAGCGATCTTGCACCTTTGCTGCGGGTGCCTTCTCGCTTACTGGGGTTTGCTAATCCCCGTTGCCATTCTTCGTTCGTCTCGGATACACAGCTTGATCGTTTCTACCCTGTCGCCATCTATGTTTCCTCTTTGGATATATTTTTTTAATACGCTATCTTGTTTGTTTTCCTTTACTTTCTTCTATCTTTGTCTTTCCTCCTTTTCTGTTGTGTGTGTGTTTTTTTTTTTTTTTGCTCTTTTTCTTGTTTAATAAGTTCTTTCCATAGGTTAGACAACGTGCTCGGGTCGTTCTGGTAACATACTCTATTTTTATTTTTATATATTAAAATTGCTTCTTCCATCCTCAATCGTTTTTCTGATTTTTTATTTCTTTTTAGCAATTTTAGTTAGTCGAATTTCGGGAACGTTTTGTTTTCCAAACAGAACTGTACTAGCGCCGTTTTGGCCTCTTTTTTTTGCCAGTTGGTGATATGTTGCTTCAGCCTTTTTTTTAACCTGTTTTTTGTGCTCCCTATGTATGATATGGGGGGGGGGAGTGTGCTATAGGGATTTCGTACGTTCCCGATTCTTCAAGCATTTTTTCCCCCGTTTTTTTGTTCACCGTCATATTCTTTAATTTTCACAGACATCCCTAGTTTTAGATCGTATTTCACACATTGCTTGTTAACTTCTTGGCTGACACCTTCTATGTATGGTAAGGCCCCTATGTATTTCACTTCCTTATCCATATTTCTTCCTCTTCGGCTTTCCTTCCTCTGATTCTTTAATTCTTTATTTTATTTTTTGTTTCATTGATCCACTTTTTTATTAATTTATTTGGGTACTCATAATCATGCACGATCTTTAAGATGAATTCCAGTTCTTGGTTCTTAAGCCTATTATTAGAGGTGTGCATGTATGCCCTCCTTATGAGGTTAATAACGCTATTTTTTTTATGCACGTTTGGATGGTGCGATGTGTATGGTATCATTACTGGTATATATGTATGTTTCCTGAATACTGAGTATTCAAACTTATTATTTTTTTTTACCATTACATCTAGGAATGGCAGACCGTTATCAACTTCATATTCTAGCGTTAGTTAAATTGATTTACATATTTCCATGAACTTACAGGCCAGCTCTTGTAGCTCCGTTTTTTGAGCTTAGAGATGATTATGATATCGTCTACATACCTTGCGTACATTATTGGTTTTTCCTGCATGGTTTGAATGATTTTTTCTTCTAAGTACTTCATCGTAACTTCTGCGCATATGGCTGATAGCGGTGATCCCATCGGGCCTCCCTGCGTTTGCTTGTATATATTATTTCCAAATTTGAAAATGTTGTTCTCTTTGATGAAATATAGGGTTGTTTTTAGTTCGTTCATTTGGGTCATGCTTAGCTCTTTTCTGCTTTTGAGTTGTTCCATAATTATCTCGATGGCCAGTTCTACCAGTGTGTTTGGGTATAACACTTTCACGTCCATTGACACCATCATTACATTTTCCAGGTTTTGATTAATTACCTTGAGCCTTTCGATGAACGTGTAGCTGTTATTCAGCGTATATTGGCTCTTTTTTATCTTTGTGGATAGATATTTGTAGATCGTTTTTTCCAGGTTAATGAGGGGTGAGTTTTTTTTTCGACAGAATAAGTCTGAGTGGGGTATTTTCCTTGTGCGTTTTAATCTTTGAGAAAATGGCGGGCATCCCCGCTCCCATTGGTGGGTTTGCTTTTTTAATTTCTTCAGGTAAGGTGCTATGGTTTCTTAGGTTTGCAAGAAAAGCTAGCTGCTTGTCCGTTGGATCTTTGTCTGTTCTTTCACATTGTAACTCGGAAATCGCAGTTTGCATCTTGTAATTATAATCCTTCCTCTGATTCTTTATTTTATTTTTTGTTTCATTGATCCACTTTTTTATTAATAAAAAAAATAGCGTTATTAACCTCATAAGGAGGGCATACACGCACACCTCTAATAATAGGCTTAAGAACCAAGAACTGAAATTCATCTAAAAGATCGCGCATGATTATGAGTACCCAAATAAATTAATAAAAAAGTGGATCAATGAAACAAAAAATAAAATAAAGAATCAGAGGAAGGAAAGCCGAAGAGGAAGAAATATGGATAAGGAAGTGAAATACATAGGGGCCTTACCATACATAGAAGGTGTCAGCCAAGAAGTTAACAAGCAATGTGCGAAACACGATCTAAAACTAGGGATGTCTGTGAACACATTAAAGAATATGACGGTGAACAAAAAAACGGGGGAAAAAATGCTTGAAGAATCGGGAAGGTACGAAATCCCTATAGCACACTCCCCCAATATCATACATAGGGAGCACAAAAAACAGGTTTAAAAAAAGGCTGAAGCAACATATCACCAACTGGCAAAAAAAAAAAAAAGAGGCAAAAACGGCGCTAGTACAGTTTTGTTTGGAAAACAAAACGTTTCTGAAATTCAACGAACTAAAATTGCTAAAAAGAAATAAAAAATCAGAAAAACGATTGAGGATGAAAGAAGCAATTTTAATATATAAAAATAAAAATAGAGTATGTAACCAGAATGACCCGAGCACGTTGTCTAACCCATGGAAAGAACTTATTAGACAAGAAAAAGAGCCAAAAAAAAAAAAAAAAACACAACAGAAAAGGAGGAAAGACAAAGATAGAAGAAAGTAAAGGAAAACAAACAAGATAGCGTATTAAAAAAATATCCAAAGAGGAAACATAGATGACAACAGGGTATAAACCATCAAGCTGCGTATCCGAGACGAACAAAGAATGGCAACGGGGATTAGCACACCCCAGTAAGCGAGAAGGCACCCGCAGCAAAGGTGCAAAATCGCCACGCTCCTGAAGATGCCCACAGGTTGGGCGAAAAATTCCGAGCAAAGAAAACAGTAAAAGTTGGTATTAACGGAACCTAATCAAAGTTTAGTGAAGCAAACTTGCATTAAACGAGAATAGCGCCAAGAACAGCTATACCTGAAACGGATGATTGGAACGATATCATCAGCGACAACCGGACCACGTGCAAGAAATGTAAAGTCAAGCAAGATAGAAATGCAAAGATAAGCAGCATTATCTAGCTGAAATATCTATTATGATGAACATATGTGCGTTTAAAGGATAGTAGCTTTCTGATGATATCAGAATTAGAACTACAAAGATTGTATTTCATCATTCATTCTTTCAACATGGCCAAACCATCAAAGCATATTAGTCTCCATATTGCTAACAACATTTTGCTTCACATTACACAACTGCAACACATCTTCATTCCTCACACAATCAGAGCGTGTCTTGCCACAAACCCCACATAAGCATTGTTTAACCTGCCGCTCGTTTTTGCGCTGAATTGCAACAAAAACTTGAAATTCGCGAACAAATGCGTCGGAGAATTCGCCAAATTGCGAGGACGGAAATTTGCAGGAAAACTAACAATGTTTAATTGTTTTGTTTTGTTTTGAGAGAGAAAAAAACCCCGCAATTGCAGGAAAACTAACGATGTTTTTAAATTGGGGGGGGGTTGAAAAAAAACCCAATTCAAAACCCCAAAAAACTAACGATGTTTTTGAATTGACTTTTGAGTCCCATGAGCAGGTGGGGTGAAAGATTCAACTTTCTCCGGTGGTGTGTGCAAAATGAGCCATGGGCGGGGGGGGGGACTACGGGAAAGCAAAGTGGTTGCAATGCATTCTGGGGCCCTTCAAAGTGGCCTGACCTTTGACCTAAGGGCCTAACCCATGACCGACAGTGACGTAACTTCTATTTTTATTATCCGTGCCTAGAATCTGCATTTGCTTAAGTTTAGTTTGTTTCAGCAAAAGGTTTGTTTGTTGACTTGTTGTTCTTCAGTACTTCAAATCATTGTTCCCAGCTATGGATAAATGGCTAGGGAGATCGCCTGCCAGTTATGATCGGATTTCTAAAAAACTAAGGATTGATTACAAAGAATCGCGAAAAATAAATATTTCTCAATCCTTAATAGAAAAGTGGAAAAGAAGTTATCGGTGGTTTGAGGTAGAAAAGTGCGAGAAAGATTGCGTTTTTACTAGCAAATGGTGCAAAAATGCTGCAAAGAAAAACGCCTTTACTGAAGGTAAAATTTGCCCCTTTTTTCTATAAAACAAGTAACAATGTTGTGTATATGCAACTTCTGTTGCATAAATTTCTTTAAAAAAATTAATTATGTCCAATCTAAATTTGACAGAATTTAGACTGAACATTACGATGTGATTCGGCTACCGATTACCAAGACTAGTAGGTCATTCCCTATACCACAATTTAATGTTTACTAAGTATATCTAAAATGAGGTTCTCTAAGTTTTAAGCATCTAAAACAATTAATTTTAAAAATATAATTGCAATTCCGATTTCCAAATCACATCGGAGATCGTTACTCTTTCACTACGAATGAATAGGAAGCCACGTGCTTAGTTAGAAAAAAATCCATCGCTGATTCAAGGTTTGTATACATTTAGAAAAAAAAATAACACCTAAAGCATTAAAATTAAAGCACCCATACCAAAATGAGTGGCACTAAAATTTTAAATACTTAGCAAAAATTATGGAAAAAGAACGTCTTTACTGAAGGTGCAAATATTTTTTTCTATTAAAAATAAATAATAATGTTGATTGCTTCTATATTGAACTCTCTTTCATAAATTTCTTTCAAAAAAATCCATGATGTTCAGCCTACATTTGAAAGAATTTAGACTGAACATCATGATATGATTTGGCTGTTGATTGCCGAAACACATCGGAGATTGTTACTCTTTCACTTCGAATGAACAGAAGCTATGTGCTTCTGATTCAATCGACGTGAAAGAGTAGCGAATGAATCAGAAGCTATGATTCATTCACTACCACTTTAAATGCATCAGAAGCTATGTGCTAGAAAAAATCGGTCACTCATTAAGTGTTTGTACTTTTGCACACTTTTTAGAAAAAAAATCAGTAACTTTTTAAGCAATAAAATTAATGCACCTTTACCAAAATGAGTGACACTATGGCAGCCAAGTTTTGACAGGCTTACCAGTAAATTTTACGGAAATTCTACTTGCTTTACCGTTATTTTGCGGATTTTTTAACCTTTCCTGTTTAAACATTTATATATCCTTATAAATTTTTATTTTTTTTAACTTTTTGTTTAATTCCTCTAACTGCCCGCAATTCATTGCAACAGTTTTTCATCCTCTTGGGGTGGGGGTGGGGGTGGGGAAGGGGGTACAAGACTGGACTGCAGAGAGAAGAGGCTGTGCTGCTGTCATCTGTCGATCAATCACTGACGCTCCGGACTCTTCTGACAATCGGACTGGGGGAAATTTTTCTGAAGTACTTTTACCCCAATTTTTAATTTAAGTTAATAAAATTTTTACAGTGAACAAGAGGCTACAATGTAAAGTTAAGTTTTAATTTTCATAGGAATTCATTAAGAACTTTTGAAATTACGCCTTATTAATTTTTTTATTAGTTTTGTTTACTACGTGCCTGCCCATAACTACAGGACTTTTTTTTTTTAATTATATGTATATATGAAACGTTTGTTTGCTTATTTTGGAGAATCAGATTTTTTTTTTCAATTTTCCCAGGGAAAGATTTTTTTTCATATATAGCATTTGTCTGTGAGGCACTTTTGAACTGATCTGCACGACCCCCCCCTGCGCGCTAATTTAGGTTAATTTATTGTATTTTTCCGCTTAAAAAACGGATAATCCACACTTTCGATCGAACACAAGCGGGGGGGGGGCAGAGATAAAACTGTTAGTTACCTGTTAGTTATTATGGCATTAAAAATATAGAAAAATGAAAGGGTAAGTACAGTTAGTCGTTAGGAAGACGTTAGAAAAATAGGAAGTAAACAAAATAAAGGGGGCCAGCCAGTTTTAATATCGTTAGTTGTTATGATGGCATTAGAAAGGAAAGGGTGGATATTTGCTTGTAACTTCATTAAAAAAATTACCATATTGTCTGTACCCTCATATAGTCCGCGCCTAACATTTTCGCTGCAAAAAAAAAAAAAAAAACAGATAGCCCACTGACTATACGAAGAAAATGCGCTACTTACCAGTATTTAACTTAACTGTGGTACCCATTATTCAGTTATTTTAGCACTTCAGACAAAAATATATGAAGCAGTTTAAGGCCTTTATAAAACTCATTAAAATTCCAGGAGTTTATACAGACTGTACAAACCCTATAAAAATGGATTGCCCTCCCCCAAACCACACTATTTGTTCAGATAATTTTTTCCACAATTTTTAAATTTCAATATTTACAGTGGGGGTGTACTTTGTAAGTCATGGCACGCAATTTTCTTACGGGCAAAAGCATTTCAGTGAAGAAATTTCAAAATATAAGCATTAAAGCACATAATATATTCTATTCATTAACAGTAATCATGTAAATTATTTCTGAAGGGTTAACTCCCAATTCAAGCTTACCATTGCATATTTTGTATTCTTTCAACTTACGAGTAGTAGTAGTAGTACTATTGAACACAGAATTCACACACATTTACTTTAAGAATGAGAACATTCAAAGTATTCTCTGAGATTATCAATTACTTGCTGCCAACGATAAGGATGGCAGAGAGTACTATCAGCTTCAGCATTGTCAAATCTTGCACTCTATTGCCTCACTATATAGAAAATTTCTTCCAGTGTACAAAATCATTTACCCTCTCAATGGTTTTTTCAATTTGGTTATCAAATCATAATGACACGCTGACAGGTCCTGTCAGAGACCATTGCTTGTATTCCTCCATGCACTGGGAGAGATCACGGCATAAGCAGCATCAGTATAAACAGTCTGTTCCAGCTCGTGGCATTATTAGATACTAGAGGTTGCTGTTCCTCAATGGCATGTTTTTCAATTCTGGTTAGTGCTTGGAATCAGGCAGGGGAAAAAAAATGTTGCCATGACTTAAGATGTAGCCCTCATATTATGTAAGTAGTTCACACAGATAAATATTTTTCTTACAGGATGCCATTTTTTGTAATTTTAGGAAATAAAGGTATTCAAGCTGATTCTTTAACAAAGCATGAGAAGACAAGAGATCACCAGTTTTCCATGGACAGCACAAATTCTGTTGAGAAAGAGGAGTGGAAGAAGGCTATTTCCACGACTTGCTCAAAACAAGAAAAGGCAGTGACCTCTGCTATGAACATCATTTACGTTCAAACTAAAGACAATTTGGCCACAAGGAAATTCAAATGTTTGAAAGAGTTGTGTATTGACCTAGGTGCTGAAGACATGCTTTCGTTAAATGTTGATAAGCATACAAACTATGAAAGTGTCAACAGCGTGCATGATATGCAGCAGGCGATGGCGACTGTAGTACAAGATGATATAATAAACTCTGTTAAATCAAGTTCTTGGTTTTCAATAATGATTGACGAAGGCACAGATATTTCTGTCATCCAGAGTATGATAATATATGTAAAATATATTGCTAAAAAGGAAGGGGCACACAAAGTTTGTACATCATTTTTTAAATTAGTTGATATTCTTAGTTGTACAGCCAAAGACCTTTATGCAGCACTTTTAGAAGTCTTAGTTTCTTTTGACTTGGATAAAAGGAAGATTTCTGGAATTGCAACTGATGGTGCAAGTAACATGGTTGGGATACATTCTGGTGTGTCAACATTACTGAAGCAAGATGCACTACATATAATCTCCTGCCACTGTGTTGCCCACAAACTGGCATTAGCAGGGTCTCAGGAAACAGATCAAATTTCATATCTGGTTAAATACCAGGAAATTTTAAACAAAATCTTCAAATACTTCAGCAGATCAGCCAAACATACAAATCAATTGAAAACTTTCTCAGATGTCATGGAAATGAGCCAAAAAAAAAGTATTTTCACATCTCACAAACTAGATGGCTCTCTCTTCATCGTTCTGTTGATTCTGTAAAAGAAAATTGGTCAGCCCTTGTTTCACTTCTTATTGAAGACAAGAGTGCTGTTGGTCAAGGACTGCCGAAGTGTATAACTAACTTTCGGTTCATTGCAGTAACATCATTCTTAAGGGACACCCTCTTTATACTGAACAAGCTATGCTTAACATTTCAAAAAGAGAATGTTGATTTCTCAACTGTGAAATGTCAGATTCAAGCATGCATTGATGGCTTAGAAAACATTAAAGCTGGTAATGGTGCAAATTACAAGTGCTTCATTTCCAAAGTTCCCGAAAATGCGGAAAATGATTTTGAGTATGAGAGTCATACACAGTTAGGGATGGTGATAAAGAAAGAAAGGATTTCGAGAAATAATGACCAAATATATGACACATCTTTTGGTCAATATAAAAGAAAGATAAAAATATTTGCCCTTTTTAGGTATCAATCACCAGCAAAGTGCGTATATTTCCGTGTAATTCATTAATGATATTCTATAAAAACAACCATTCACTTACCCGAAAGATCTTGGTCATTTTTTATCTTGTAACACTTCAAGCACATCACTTATATTGTTGTTGGCTTTCTGAGGTTGAACTGACTCTTTGCCTATGATTTTCCTTCTTCCAGGGATGAAACGTCGTACTATTATTTACTGGACAACACAAGCATGTTTCTTTCTGCCATATGAAACGTAACCAATGCTCGTCATCAAGATAAAAAACCTCACACATACACACACTATAACCACTCATTCATACATTCTGTTAAAAACACTATGTACATATTTACACTATATACATTCCAAGGCAGTTAAACCATTTGTCAACGGGGAAAATCTTCACTCCGTTTAACTTTCATTTTTGAAAGTTTTGAAAAACGAAATACCATCCCCAAACGGAAATACGACCCCCCCCCAAAAAAAAAAACTAATCCTCCAACATTTCTCTTCAGTTTTGCATCGATCTCGAGCCAAATGATGACAAAAAAAGGGCGGAATTCAGCAACTCCGAGGAAGAATCTGATGTATGGAAAATGCAAGTGCAAAGGTTCAGTTAGTTGAGGATACAGCACCAATAAAAATTGGAAAGGGAGTGAGACAATATGACACCATATCTCCCAAACTCTTTAATGCCACATTGCAAAATGTCTTTCAATCATTGAACTCGGAAAACCAAGGGATAAAGATTAATGGAGATTATTTAACTCACCTTCATTTTGCTGATGACGTAACCATTTTTGCAACTTCCCCTTCACAGCTGCAGTTATGATCCAGAAACATGTTGACTAGAGTAAAGAAGTAGGATTAAAAATGAACTTTCAGAAGACAAAACTGATGTTCAACGCTTTTATAAGAAATGAAGATTTATCAATTGATGGGGGAAAGCTGGAGATAACCAATACCTATGTTTACCTTGGACAGCAGATATCAAGCAAAGGACACATTGCTGAAGATATAAATAAACATATAGGACTTTGTTGAAGAGCTTTTGGGTGAAATGGTGCAATTTTCAAGAGCATTATGCCATCCTGTCTTAAAAGAAAAGTATTTAATCAATGCATCCTTCCAGTGCTTATGTACGGAGCAGAGACATGGACCTTAACTAAAAGAGACATACAAAGATTGCAGATAACTGAAAGAAGCATGGAGAGATGCATGTTTGGTGTAATCAGGAGAGATAAGAAGGAACTCATGGATAAAGAGAATGACAAGAGTGGAAGACATCATGATCAGAGTAAAATCCCTGAAATAACAATGGCTGGACATTTTTTTTTTTTTTTTTGATTGGAGGTTTAATGACCACCGTGAGCAACTCAATGGGCTATAAGCAGTTGCTCGTCCCTAATTTAGGGTCACTGGTTCCAGGGAAGGGCGTGAGCCAGTGCCGTAAGACAAACAACATCCGTGCCTCACCGGGATTCGAACCCGCACCCCTTTCGGACGAATGATCAGAAGCCATCGCTTAGACCACTGCACCACCGGAGCGGTGGGCTGGACATGTTGCCAGAAGAACGGACCACCGATGGGCAACAGAAATTCTAGACTGAATTCCAAGGGACAGGAAAAGGCCCAGAAGAAGACCACATGGGAAATGGGTAGATGAAATTTGAAAACATGTGGGAGTAACATGGAGGAGACTGGCACAAGAGACTGTTATGGAAGAAACTTGGGGAGACCTTCATTCAGCAATCAGTGGATTGATAATGGTTGATGATGATATATCATCATCATCATCATTGTCAACCATTATCAATCCAATGCTGGACGAAGGTCTCCCCAAGTTTCCTCCACAACGGTCTGTCTTGTGCCAGTCTCCTCCATGTCACTCCCGCATACTTTCGAATTTCATCCACCCATCTTCCATGTGGTCTTCTTCTGGGTCTTTTCCTGTCCCTTGGAATCCAATCTAAAAATTTCGGCTGTCCATAAAGTCCATAAAGAGAATGACAAACACTGCTCCGTACATAAGCACTGGAAGGATGCATTGATTAAATACTTTTCTTTTAAGACAGGATGGCATAATGCTCTTGAAAATTGCACCATTTCACCCAAAAGCTCTTCAACAAAGTCCTATATGTTTATTTATATCTTCAGCAATGTGTCCTTTGCTTGATATCTGCTGTCCAAGGTAAACATAGGTATTGGTTATCTCCAGCTTTCCCCCATCAATTGATAAATCTTCATTTCTTATAAAAGCGTTGAACATCAGTTTTGTCTTCTGAAAGTTCATTTTTAATCCTACTTCTTTACTCTAGTCAACATGTTTCTGGATCATAACTGCAGCTGTGAAGGGGAAGTTGCAAAAATGGTTACGTCATCAGCAAAATGAAGGTGAGTTAAATAATCTCCATTAATCTTTATCCCTTGGTTTTCCGAGTTCAATGATTGAAAGACATTTTGCAATGTGGCATTAAAGAGTTTGGGAGATATGGTGTCATATTGTCTCACTCCCTTTCCAATTTTTATTGGTGCTGTATCCTCAACTAATTGAACCTTTACACTTGCATTTTCCATACATCAGATTCTTCCTCGGAGTTGCTGAATTCCGCCCTTTTTTTGTCATCATTTGGCTCGAGATCGATGCAAAACTGAAGAGAAATGTTGGAGGATTAGTTTTTTTTTTTGGGGGGGGGGGTCGTATTTCCGTTTGGGGATGGTATTTCGTTTTTCAAAACTTTCAAAAATGAAAGTTAAACGGAGTGAAGATTTTCCCCGTTGACAAATGGTTTAACTGCCTTGGAATGTATATAGTGTAAATATGTACATAGTGTTTTTAACAGAATGTATGAATGAGTGGTTATAGTGTGTGTATGTGTGAGGTTTTTTATCTTGATGACGAGCATTGGTTACGTTTCATATGGCAGAAAGAAACCTGCTTGTGTTGTCCAGTAAATAATAGTACGACGTTTCATCCCTGGAAGAAGGAAAATCATAGGCAAAGAGTCAGTTCAACCTCAGAAAGCCAACAACAATATAAGTGATGTGCTTGAAGTGTTACAAGATAAAAAATGACCAAGATCTTTCGGGTAAGTGAATGGTTGTTTTTATAGAATATCATTAATGAATTACACGGAAATATACGCACTTTGCTGGTGATTGATACCTAAAAAGGGCAAATATTTTTATCTTTCTTTTATATTGACCAAAAGATGTGTCATATATTTGGTCATTATTTCTCGAAATCCTTTCTTTCTTTATCACCATCCCTAACTGTGTATGACTCTCATACTCAAAATCATTTTCCGCATTTTCGGGAACTTTGGAAATGAAGCACTTGTAATTTGCACCATTACCAGCTTTAATGATGATATATATCATCATCATCATCATTGTCAACCATTATCAATCCACTGCTGGACGAAGGTCTCCCAAGTTTCCTCCCACAACGGTCTGTCTTGTGCCAGTCTCCTCCATGTCACCCCTGCATACTTTCGAATTTCATCCACCCATCTCCTATGTGGTCTTCTTCTGGGTCTTTTCCTGTCCCTTGGAATCCAATCTAAAATTTCGGCTGTCCATCGATGATCTGTCCTTCTGGCAGTATGTCCAGCCCATTGCCATTTCAGGGATTTAACTTTGATCATGATGTCTTCCACTCTTGTCATTTTTCGGATCCATGAGTTCCTCTTCTTATCTCTCCTGGTTACACCAAGCATGCACCTCTCCATGCTTTTTTGAGTTGTCTGCAGCCTTTGTATGTCTCTTTTAGTTAAGGTCCACGTCTCTGCACCATACGTAAGCACTGGAAGGATGCATTGATCAAACACTTTTCTTTTAAGACATAATGGCATATTGCTCTTGAAAATTATGCTGTTTCTTCCAAAGCTCTCCAGGCAAGTTTTGTACGCCGATTAATTTCTTCATCAATGTGACCCTCACTTGATATCTGCTGTCCAAGATAAACGTACGTGTCTGTTATCTCCAGCTTTTCTCCATCAATCGATAAATCTTCATTTCTTGTAAAAGCATTGAACATCACTTTTGTCTTCTGAAAGTTCATTTTTAATCCCACTTCTTTACTCTTGTCAGCAAGTTCCTGGATCATACTCTGCAGCTCTGATGGGGTAGTTGCAAAAATGGCTACGTCATCAGCAAAACGAAGGTGGGTTAGATAATCTCCATTAATCTTTATCCCCTTGTTTTCCCAGCTCAGCGACTGAAAAACACCCTCCAATGTGGCATTA
Source organism: Macrothele yani (assembly GCA_039090855.1). Lineage (NCBI taxonomy): Eukaryota > Metazoa > Arthropoda > Arachnida > Araneae > Macrothelidae > Macrothele > Macrothele yani. Next base: position 57,881,745 of record CM076997.1, on the reverse strand, counting down.
AAGAGCTTCGGAGATATGGTGTCACCTTGTCTCACTCCCTTTCCAATTTTTACGTGTGTTGTATTTTCAAACAGCCTAATCTTTGCACTTGCATTTTCATAGATGTTATTAATAATATTAATGTATGCATCTTCAATACTGCAGGTTTTCAGAGCCATTGTAACTGCTGATGGTTTCACCGAATCAAAGGCTTTTTCATAATCGATAAAAGCCATGCACAATGGAAGTTCATATTCCCTCGCTCTTTCAATTAGTTCTCTCAGCACGTGGATATGATCTATTGTGCTGTAGCCACTCCTGAATCCAGCTTGTTCTCTCGGTTGAGCCATGTCTAGTGCTACCTTCAAGCGGTGTGAAAGAACTTTAGTGAAGATTTTATAAACTACTGATAGGAGGCTGATAGGTCTGTAGTTTCCGAGATCCTCAATGTCACCTTTCTTATGTAGCAGGATCATTGTAGCGGTGTTCCAATCCTCAGGAATCTTTTCTTCATTAAGGCATCGAGTGAAAATTTGGGCGAGTACTGTTTCGATTTCTCCACTTGCTTCTTGTATGATGTCTACAGTAATTCCATCTTCTCCTGGAGCTTTTCCTCGCTTCATGTTCTTGATTGCATGTGCAACTTCTGCTGGAAGGACTGGAGGAAACTCTGGTACTGGTATCTTTCATGATGTCTGGAGTGCATATATCATCCCTTTCATATAATTTGGAGTAGAAATCTTTCACTCTTGTCAAAATTTCGCCTCTATTTCTTGTTACAGAACCATCTTCTTTTCTCAGTGCCATAATCTGTTTTCTTCCCTTACTGAGATGTCCCTTTGCTATCTTTAGGCTTTGGTTGCTTTCAATTGCTTTCCTCACTAGTTCACAGTTGAATTTCCTTACGTCTTCAATGATACTTTTTCTTACTGTCTTGCATAGCTCTATATATTCCACTTTGGAAGTCACATCTTCTTTAGTTGTCCTCATCTCTCTTCTTTTTTGCATCAACATTTTGGTTTTTCCTGATAATTTGTTCACATGCAACTTGTTCTTAGACCCAGCTAATTTTGTTGCTGTTTCCATAAGAGCTTTGGTTACTTTTCTGTTAACTTCAGAGATGTCCACTTCTTCCGATGTTAGGCCTTCTAAAGCAGAGAACCTGTTCTTCAGTTCTAACTTGAAGGTATTATGGTGTTTTTAAGGTTGGTTATGTCAATAGATTTTGTTTGTCTTATGAGCTTGCCACGTTCAAGTTTAGTGTTGAGGTGCATCTTACATCTCACCAATCTATGGTCACTACCTGTGTTGAACTTGTTTAGCACACTGCAGTCTTCTATGACGAATTTTTTGTTACACATAATAAAATCAAAGATATATATATATATATATATATATATTCCTACTCTATTCTGGTTTACCCAAACATATACATATTTCGGCAAACAAGAATACAGTAGAGATACTTCAACATTTTCTTTAAAATCTTTCTCTGATGTATGGCAGTGAAATCTGGGCTCTACAGAAAAGACAAAGGAGTCATATGTGTTCTGGAGAGGTGCGTTACTTACGGGTGGTATGTGGCAAGACACGCTCCAATAATGTGAGGAACAAAGATATGCTACAGATGTGTAACGTGAGGCAAAATGTTAGTAAGGTGGAGACTAACATTCTTGGGTGGTTTGGCCATGTTGTGACAATACGTGATGGGATGCTTACTAAGAGAATTTTCTTCTGTCCAAGTGATAGGAAAGAAAGTTAGAGGAAGGGCAAGGAAATCATGGAAAGACCAGATTCAGGAATGTCTGCATGAGAAAAATATGATGAGCATGAAGTACAAAAAGTCTTGTGTGTGACGTGTAATGGATGTCAGTGAAGCTCAAGCTGTGCGCTGAGATTGCCGCAAATGGAGACATTTGATATACATTATCTACCAACAAGTAATTGGACACCCCTGCAATCGACGATATCTGCGGTCCTGATACAAGTCACGGCCGTCGCCGTTAATTATCGTGTGGGAAACAACAACGCAACCAGCCGCATGCAAGATGCCACGCAGTTCGAAGCTCTCTGATTTCGAGAAAGGTGTAATCGTCGGGTATCACAGAAATGGCCGATCCATACGTGACATATCCAGCGAGTTGAAGTACCCAAAATCGACAGTGGCCTACGTGATTGGCAATTGGAAGATGAGAGGTGACTGTCGGAATGTGCCCCGACCCGGCAGACCCACAAAACTGGGAGTTAGAGACCGACGGGTGCTGGCCAGAGAAATTTGGAAGAACTGCACCAAATCGATGGGCCACATTCGCGAGGAGTTGCAACAGGCATCCGGGAGTGTTCTTTCGATGAATACCACCCATAAGGAAGACCATCTGCTTGGTTATCATGGACGTGCTGCCGCCCACAAGCCTTTGATCACCAAGTCCAATAGCGCTGCTCGGCTAACGTGGTGCAAAGAACGTCGACAAAGGGCCGTTGAACAATGGAAACAGGTTCTCTGGAGAGACGAATCAAGGTTCACCCTCTACCATTCGGATGGAAGGGTCTGGGTTTGGCGCCTGCCTGGAGAACGCCTCCTGCCGGAATGTATTGTGCCAACTGGGAAGTTCGGCGGCGGTGGAATTATGCTATGGGGGTGTTTCTTCTGGTATAGCACGGGACCCTTGGTCGCAATTCCTGGCAGACTCAACACCGAGACCTACTGCACCATTTTGGATTACCATGCGCTTCCTACGTTGTGGCAGTTTTACGGGGTGGACCCATGTTACTTTGTTACTTTCAGGATGACAATGCCACCTGTCATGTTGCGAGGTCCACCATGGCTTGGTATGGTGACAATGGGATTAATCGAATGGACTGGCCTGCGCAGAGCCCAGACCTTAACCCAATCGAGCACCTCTGGGACAAATTGGAGCGTCGACCTTAAGGGGTGCCCCCACCGTCTGAAATCGGTGAAGGAACTCACCTGTCTTCTCCAAGCAAAGCGGAAGAAAATACCGCTAGCCGTCGTACAACGCCTGGTTGAGAGTATGCCCCGGAGAGTCGCAGCTGTAATCGCCGCTCGTGGAGGCTCCACCAACTATTGAAGGTGAATAAACTTCGTTTTCCTTTGCTATCACAGGTGTCCAATTACTTGTTGGTAGATAGTGTATCAACAGCAAGTAAATTCTAGTTCCATCAGTTAAACATTTATCTGGCACATGGTCTTTCTTTGAGGAGCTAACCTGTGAATATCAGAGAACAGCTTAATGATATGTATGTACTTCAGCATTACCTTGAAAATACAAAATTGTGCATTTAATAGTTTGTACATGTTACAGAAAAAGAAACTCACTTCTTGTTCTTGGGTGAAACTTTTGATGTCAGCATTCACTATAATTTCAACCTGGTCCATTAGGGATTCTGGAGGTTTCACAATTAAAGAAGCAGTGTCTGATGAAGAGGCACCTTGAATATCAAAAGCACTTAGACGAAACAGATAGCGTCCAGCAATCAAACCAGAGAGCTTCAAAACTGAACTTTTGTCAGAATTTTCTAGCATGTCCTAAAAGTGAAAAAAGAAACTACATAGATTTAAAGACAGATGCACAAACACATTTATCTACATTGATGCAACTATGAATGTGAAAGATACTGCCCCTTGCATACAGTGTAACATCATAAAGACCTTCACTAACTCAATAAATTTTATTCATGACTTTTAAAAAAAATAAATAAAAATTAATTAGTGTTCTTACATGAAATCATGATAGAGATGGCTAAGAACAATTTGTAATCAAGAACAACTGGGAAATACAGAGGTAATCAGTAATTTTATCTTTTGGGCCAACTAATCATTTGGAAAGCTTAACTCAAAGAGAAGATATACACAATAAAGTAAAAGAATTTTCAACAGTGTCACAAAGAAAGCACTATGATCTAAAGTATTACTATTATTTCCTTATCTCACTAATAACAATGTTTTTTTCTCTTTACAAAGTCTGTCAAAAATAATATGACTTTATGAAATCTTTTGAAACTAAAGTGCCATGGAAGGGTGAGAGCCAGGCATGGATGTTGTGTTTGTCTTACGACTCATCCATCCTCTATTCAGATTCCTGGCTACATAGGATGGAAAGAACCAAAAATGGATAAATACACCACCATTACCTCATCTGAGACTTAAGTCAAGTCCAAAATGAGAAGTAATGATTCTAAACATTTAGTATAGTGATAGAATTTATATTTACACCACCACCCAAAGAAGACAATTTGTAATAAAGAAAAGCTGGGAAATATAGAAGTTATCTTATCCAGTGTGCAAACTAATCATTTGGAAAGTTCACCTTAAAGAGAAGATATGGCATTAAAAAAAAAAAAAAAAAAAAAAGAGCTACTGTTATGCACATTTAACAAGACAACTCGGCACCTGAAAATAAAAGATAAAGAGGCTGGAAAATCTGTAAAAATGTCACTGGTGTTACAGTACTCTTTTCCAATCCAAATTCTGTAAGCGTAATAATCATACTTTATTCAGTTATAACACCTAGCAGGAAACTTCTGCCTGAAGAAAAACTAAAATTTATTGATAATCTTGGCCACACTTCATTTTATTTCATTTCATTTTTTATTTTAAGTTGTCACATCAAAATAACGTCATATTTATAATATCGTAACAATTAATGATTGTTGAGACCACCGGCGCAACTATCACCTCCGCAGCTGAGCTGCAGGGGGGGGGGGGGGGGTGCAGGTAACGAAGGGGCGTACTGCAGCTGCCAGTTAGCCAGTTATAGCTTTATGAAAAAGATTCGTACACACACAATAATTAACCCAAAGATTCATATTTTGCTTTAAGATATATTTAGCTTTGCTTAAATAAATGCCAAGTTTTACTTTTAAAACATCGAATGTCCTACAGATTGAAAGCGTTTGGCTCTTTGACTTTGGGTTATAATACGATTTCTCTGCAATGGGTTGTAAATAATAAGATCACTCTCCAATCACCCTCTCTCTGCACTGCTGAGGAAATGCGGGAAGCCACAGTGGGATTCCCCATGGAGGATGTGGGAAAACAATCAGTTACCTAGGATTACGTGCAAGATAGGCGTCAACATTTATTCACAGCAGCAGCAGATCTGTCATGTGTAAGAGGGTGATTTCTTCAAGTGATTTATTTTAGTTTTATTACACATATTGTCAAATCTATTACTTAAAAAGTTAAAACTACAGGACACTAGGTACCATCATTACTTTTGCAGACACTCTTCCTGACTTCCTACCCCCCCCCCCACTGCGAAAAATGCATCCTCCCTTGTGTTCGAAATCCTAGGAAAATTACTGTGCTTAGGGGTGCTGAAGTAAATCTTGCAGGGGGGGGGCACATTGTGCTAGTTATGCCACTGGTTGAGAAAACTGGGAAGAAAGAGGGAAAAAGGCCGTTTGGCCTGACACAGTCTACTTCTCCCTTGAAGAGAAGATTATAATACATTCAGCAAAAGACAAAACCAGCATGCAACAAACAGTGAAAAATATGTGACAATGAAATACATAAAAGAGAGTTAGTATTAGTTCCTCCCTCCCCATCACCCACCCCTCTGTAGTCCGCCTCACCACCATTCATCTCTTCCCTATAGTTTTTGGTACCAAAACAATCAAATTGTTAATAGTTTTCAGTTTTACAATATGGATAAATAAAACCTTGAGGAAATGACACGTTGTGTACCTACAGAAGATCGTGACAAATTTAGAAGTAAATTGTATAGAATAGTTTTGAAAGAATTTAATGAAAACAGTAATAAAAAATATCATTTAGATAAAATTCAGTATGAGAAAGAACAAATGATAAAACTATGAGATGACCCAATGATTAGATTTTGTGAAGCTGATAAAACAGGACAAATAGTGATTCTAAACATAGCTGAATATAATCAAAAAATGAATAGAGCAATAGAAGATTTGAATTGCAGCATTCTGACAAGAGACCCAACTGAATCTCAAGTGAGATACATGGTTAGAATAAGAAATCACAGCACTTTGCCTGAAGAAATAAAGAAAGCCTACCCACCTATGAGTACAGGGATACCAAAAATGTTGGCAAAAATAAAAACTCATAAGTCTGACACACATATGAGAGTGATAGTATCAAAAAGGAATTCACCATTAATAAAGTTGGAAAAAAATATCTACAAGTATTTGGAACCAATGTTCATGAAAACAAGGTTCACTGTGAAGAATACTTACAAATTCATTGAAAAAATTAAAGTAATTAAACAAGATTTAAGTGAATATCATATGGCTAGTATGGATGTTCGTACTCTGTTTCCTAGCACACAAGTACCTCAGGCAATTAACATAATTGTTGAAAAATTATATAAGTTACATACAATGAATGGAGTACAAATTGAAGAATTAAAATAAATTTTATTGTACATATATGAAAATCGCATTTTTATGTTCAATAACAAGATTTACAAACAAAATTATGGCGGACCTATGGGGTCCCCATTGTCAGCCTTATTTGCTGAAATTATAATGAGTGACATAGAAACAAAAATAATTAGTAAACTAGAAGATCCACCACTGATATACTGCAGGTATGTTGATGACATTTTTCTGTTGTCCAGGCTAAAAAATGAAGAACTTGAAGACTTGACAAAAAAGTATAATGATATTTATCCATCTATTGAATTGACAGTGGAACAAGAACAAAATAACACATTGACATTTTTGGATATTATGGTAATCAAAACAAATGACAATATGCAATACAGAGTGCATAGAAAATCATCATATATTCCTGTATTAATACCTTTTCAGTCATCGCACCCATAAAGACATAAAAAAATAGTGTTAAAACACTAATTAAAAGAAGTTTAACACACTCATCAAAATAACAATATAAAAAAGAAGAAATTGAATATATTGAAAAAATTGCACATGACTTTGGTTACCCTAAACAGGTATTAAAGAAATGGATTTTTGAAGTAACTCAAGAAAATAATAAGGGCACTAATGGTAGAAAACTATTAAAATATGTAGGAGCAATTCCATATGTTGAACGTATTTCTGCTGAAATTAATAAGGTTTGTGGCAAATATGACATACAAGTAGGAAATCAAGTGCATACTATAAAAAATATAGTAATAAAAAATGAAAAAATCAGCCAACTAGATAGAGCAGGTGTATATGAGATTCCTATAAATCAGAAACCACCTTTGTCATATATAGGCAGCACTAAGAACAAGTTGAAGTATAGAGAACACCAACATATGAGTAATTGGAATAAAAAAAGGTAAGACAGCATTAACCCAGTATTGTCTAGAAAATCACCAATGTCCGAAGTTCGAAGATATTAAAATTATTAAGAGCTGTAAAAACGAAAGGCAGTTGAGAATTGTGGAATCAGTATTAATTGAAAACAAGAAAGATAACACTGAATTTTCGGGTGTAATAAGCACGTCTTTTGAATCCGTTCTGACGCAAATTAAATTTATCAAAGCTATTCAAAGTCAATGGAACCGGTATGGAAAACAATAGTATCTGAAGGAAGAAAGAAGTTTTTCAATCGGGTCTTTAATCCATCAGATATTGCTGTAAACGGAATCGTGAGCTTGCAAACTCTTAGAAACAGAGTTATTGACAAAAATAAGATGTGACTTTACGTCTTTTGGTGGGAAAACCATGCATTATTTTAGGAAGAAAGTATTCACAAAAGGTTTATCCATATGAGCGGTATCGGTCCAAGAAAAATAATTTTAGTCAAGTTTTCAGGAGCCCAGATTTTGCTACAAATACATCAGAAATAGAAATTAACACTTATGATCCCTGGTGGCCAAACCACTCTTTACCAAACATTAGAAATTACGTGAAAAATATTTTCCGTCAGGTCTTGTATGCGATACAGGAAGAATTTTTCAAATTGGAGTTTTAGGAGCAGAAAACGCAATTTACCATTGTGCGCCCTAGCGGAAAGTCTATGATTTACTTGAAAATTTTGAATTTATAGGGAAAACATTTCGCATCGCAAACACTATCCAACAAAATAGCAATTTTTCAAATCGGACTTTTAGAAGTAGAGATATTGACAAAAATAAGATACACATCTACGCCCCTGGCGTAGAAACCATGCATTATTTCAAGAAGAAAATGTTCCTAAAATGTTTGTCGACATGAGTAGTATCGGTCCACAAAAGACTTTTTTTCAATCGAGATTTTTGGAGCTCATATTTTGCTGCAAATACATCAGAAGCGGAAATTAAGACTTACGCCACCTGGTGGCCAAACAATTTTTACAAAAATTTGAAATTACGTGCAAACGATTTCCCATCAGGAGCTGTACCCGGTGCAGAAAGAATTTTTCAGATTAGAGATTTAGAAGCAGAGATATAGGGGGAAACGCAATTTACCTTTACGCCTCTAGCGGAAAGTCTATGAATTACCTGAAAATTTTGAATTTATAGGAAAAACATGTCACACTAGAAACACTATACAACAAAGAAAGAACTTTTAAATCGGACTCTTAGAAGTCGAGATATTGACAAAAATAAGATATACATCTACGCCCCTGGCGTAGAAACCGTGAACTATTTTAAGAAGAAAATGTTTCTAAAAGGTTTATCGACATGAGTAGCATCGGTCTACAAATGATGTAATTTTCAATAGAGAACTTAGAAGCTCATATTTTGCTGCAAATACATCAGAAGCGGAAATTAAGGTTTACACCCCCTGGTGGCCAAACCATTTTTTTACAAAAATTAGGAATTATGTGCAAACGATTTCCTACCAGGAGCTGTATCCGGTGCAGAAAGAATTTTTCAGATCGGAGATTTAGAAGCAGAGATATAGGGGGAAACGCAATTTACCTTTACGCCCCAGTGGAAAGTCTATGAATTACGTAAAAATTTTGAAATTAAATGAAAAACATGCGACACGGCAAACACTATCCAACAAAGAAGGAATTTTTCAAATCGGACTCCTAGAAGTCGAGATATTGACAAAAATAAGATATACATCTACGCCCCCGGGCGGAGAAATTGTGCAATATTTTAGGAAGAAAATATTCCAAAAAGCTTTATCGATGTGAGTAGCATCAGTCCATGAAAGAATTTTTTAATCAATATTTTAGAAGCCCAGATTTTATGGCAAATACATCAGAAGCAAAAATTAACACTTACGCCCCCTGGTGGCCAAAGTATTCTTTACCAAAAATTCGAAATTATATGCAAAAGATTGTGCATTAGGAGATGTATCCGCTGCAAAAAGAATTTTCAAATCGGAGTTTTAGAAGAAGAGTTATCGGAAAAAATGCAATTTACTTTTACGCCCCTAGCGGAAAATCTATGCGTAATTTGAAAAAGAAACTATATCCAAAATACTCTTCGACATAAATGGAATCGAAAGATAAAAGATTTTTTTCAATCGGATGTTTAGAAGCAAATATGTGGAATAAAACGTATTTTTGAATTCGACACCATCTGTATTTACGCCCTCCAGCGACAAAATTGTACATCGTAAAAAAAAAAAAAACGATATAAAGGATCATCATTCGCATATTTCAAGCTTTCGAATGCAAAAAGAATGTTTCAAATTGGACTAAGAGTTGCAGAGATACCGTGGGTACAGACGGACGGACGGACAAACCGATAACATAAGCACGATCTTTTTTTACAAAAGACATGCTAAAAATAGATCAAGAGTATGTAACATTAATGAACCAAGCAACTTAAACGAACAATGGAAAGCCTTAATAAAAATTGAACAACAATTGAGAGAAAAAAAAGAAAAAAGAAAAGTGAACAGCACTGACAATAGATGGTGCCAGAGGCACAGAGATGCAGGGTTTGCGACTGAAGCCGGAACCTCAACGACTTTGCTCACTTGAGCTGTGGTTGGCAGAGAGACACATCGACCTCCTGAGGATGACAGGGTTCTGTTGAAAGCGCTAGAGGATTGTGTATGACTGGTTGAATGAGGTTGACGTTTGCTGTGGGGTTTGTGTGGTGGTGTAAGAGGCAGATGAAGCAATACATTAGTCACAGTTGACAACGGTTTGACTGTCGTGGAATGTAAATAGTGTAATTATGTACATAGTGGTTTTAATTGAGTGTATGAATGTGCTGTATATAGTTTACCTTAGAGTGTGTTTTTATGGAGAGTATAAATTGTTGAGAGTACTAATTGAGAATTTTAAGGCCACGTTGCACATGGAGGAGTGAAAGACGAATATGATAAAAAAAGAAAAATAGGCGTAATAAATGTTGACAACACTCATGTTATTGTGAGTATACACCTAGTGATGACGAGCTATATTACATCTCAGAAGACAGACTAGTCAGCTTTTTTTGTCCTGTGAATAAAAAAAGCCAGAAGAACAAATATAAAACAGCGCCCTATAAGCAAGAAGTTTTCAACCTTTGATGGCCAGCTACATAACAAGATGTTCGAATTGACGTGCATGAAGTGTATAGCAAGAAAGTAGCCAAGAGCTTTTAGGTAAGTGTTTGGCTTTTTTTGAATATGTCAGAAATGACTTGCACACAAATACGTGCACTTTGCTGGTATTAATGCCGTTAAAGATGCAAATAATATGATGGATAAATAAGGTACAAATTCAAGATCTCCATTTTTATCTAATATTAAACCAATTTAATTTTTAAGTAAATTTTTTAAATTAAACCCCTCCAGACCAGGACGCTCAACTAAAAATGTCACAAATTATTAGTATAAAGTCACGTAATGTTTTTTTTAGCATTTTCCATCTTATCGTCCACCAATGTTATTATTTTATTTAAATTTTCCCATGAGATATGGTTTTAGTTTTTTCTTAAATAGGTCAATATTATTAATAGATCATTGGTCAACAGGTCGTGAGTTCCACAATTTAGGACCAGAATAGTTTATATTCATTTTAGCCGATTCTGCCTGAGGAAACATTGGAACTAGTTTTGTTCTGTTTCTGGTTTCATGTTGATGTGTAAGGATATTTAATGATATTAAATCATGATAAAGATTACTTTTAATTCTTTGAACATTATTTTACCCAGGTTATAATCATATAGTTGTTTAACAAGTATAATGTTGTAATCATTCGAATTTACTTTAATCTGTTGAAATGTGTAAGGTTGAAAGTTATTATGTAGTTTTAGATCTATTAATCTAATATATTTGTTTTGCATCACTTGAAGTTTGTTAATATTGTAATGTGTCATTTTGTCCCAAGCTAAGACACAATAGTTGATATGCGTTTGAGTTAGTGTAAAGTATAAAAGTATCATTATTTTTGGGGATAAATTTTCCAGAATACGACTGATAATATGTTTTGAATAAAGCTCATGTTGAGAAATGGCTTCCTAGTTTAATTGAATTAATAATCTAAAGCAACTTATGGGATTTTACTAGGAAATTTTTTCTTTAATAGCAAATTTTCGGAGAAAACTCTTCTCCTTCTTCAGGCTGTCTTGTTGTTGTCACTTTTTCCTTGTCACTATCACGGTTACGGTTTACCTTGACGGTTACGGTTAACCTTGACGGTTTAGGTTATTTTTCAACAAATCCTGCCAGATGTTAGGCAGGGAAAATCCTTTGCAGTCATTGATGATGGAATTTTGATTTTTCTCAATCTCTATTCCTTCTTTCAGTTTTCTTTTTGGAAATTGCTTTGGAAACTGATTACTTTAAGGGAATTCCAATCCATGCTGTGCCCAGTTTCTCTAACATGCCTATCTAATCCAGTCTTGTTGGAGCAATTTTTTATAGCTGCTTTATGCTCAGCTATACGAGTTTCTAGTCTGCGACCTGTTTCACCTATGTAAGATAGTCCACAACTACAATTTACTTCATAAACTACTCCTTGCATTTTTAAAATATCTTCTTCTCTTTGAACTATTTATTTAGATATTTTAAAAATGCAAGGAGTAGTTTATGAAGTAAATTGTAGTTGTGGACTATCTTACATAGGTGAAACAGGTCGCAGACTAGAAACTCGTATAGCTGAGCATAAAGCAGCTATAAAAAATTGCTCCAACAAGACTGGATTAGATAGGCATGTTAGAGAAACTGGGCACAGCATGGATTGGAATTCCTTTAAAGTAATCAGTTTCCAAAGCAATTTCCAAAAAGAAAACTGAAAGAAGGAATAGAGATTGAGAAAAATCAAAATTCCATCATCAATGACTGCAAAGGATTTTCCCTGCCTAACATCTGGCAGGATTTGTTGAAAAATAACCTAAACCGTCAAGGTTAACCGTAACCGTCAAGGTAAACCATAACCGTGATAGTGACAAGGAAAAAGTGACAACAACAAGACAGCCTGAAGAAGGAGAAGAGTTTTCTCCGAAAATTTGCTATTAAAGAAAAAATTTCCTAGTAAAATCCCATAAGTTGCTTTAGATTATTAATGATAATATGTTTCTGAATATCTTATTAGATATATTTTCAATATATATTAAGATAATACAACGTAGTTTGTCACAAATATTTATTTTAACAAGTCGACCATGGATTCGCTGGGTATTGACCTAGCTTCATCAGGATGAATGGCACGTAAATATTCAAATTGTATATGATATAAACGGTGTTTACAGTCACGGGTTTTGGTTAGTTGCTTCCATGCACTTGATAGAAATGGGGTGGATGCCATGTCATTAACAAGTTGCGAAGACTTTTGATGTATATGGAAAGCTTTCAAAATATCAAGTTTGGTGGTTAAATCTGGCTTGTCAATTAGTTTTGCTTCTTCAAAGAAAAATTTATGGTCCTTTTCGTAGCAGTGTTTAGCCGTCGATGACTTCTTTAGGTGTTTAGCCGTCGATGACTTCTTTAGGTTTCACTCAAAAATGCAAGGCTCTACGGGTCTGTCCTATATACAAAGCACCACATTCACATGGAAGTTGATAAATTTCCCACAAGTTTTTGCCTTCAACATAGTCCTTTGACCCTAAAAAGTTCATTTTGTTTAACGGTTTAAAAGTCAATTTTAAAATCAAAGGTTTTGAGAATTTTTGAAATTTTGAAGAAAAAGTCACGGGAAAATGGAATAATGGCAAAATTCTCTCGCAATGGGCGCTTCACAGGAGTTAATGTGGAGACAGGCTTCGGTTTTCGGAATTTTGTTAAAGCTCTGTCTATAATGGAAGGGTTGTATCCTCTCTGTACTGCAACACGTTTAAGGAAATAAAGTTCTTTTTCCAAACCGTCTTTATCTCAACATACAAGTATCGCACGATATACGTAACAGTAAAAGGCGCTGAGTTTTTGTTGCCAAGGGTGATTGGACAATGGCAACAAAAACGGTATGTAACATCACTGAAGTCTTGTCAGCTTCAATGATGTTAATAGTTGGATTATTTTTTAACTGTGAAATTAATTTCTTTACGGGTCTTACAGAGGTTATTATTAAAAAAGTTGGTGGTCAAATTTTCGAACTAAAGCCTAGTTCGTCATCAGGACCACGTCACTGGAGTAGTTGCTGCCACTCAGATAGAAGAGTCCAACCACAATTATAGTTAATTGTGGTACTTCTTCTTCTTGCTATTCCGATCCCTTCTTCTAGTTTTTTCTTTACTAAGTTTGACTGGTGGGCGATTATTCTTACTGAGTCCCAATTTATGGAGTGTCCACTAGCTTGTATATGTCTGTCTAGCCCTGTTTTGTTACTAATGTTCCTAATAGCTGCTTGGTGTTCTTTCATTCAGACTTTAATACTCCTCCCTGTTTCTCCTATACAACTGAGTCTGCAGTTACAGTCGATGCAATATATTACTCCTTTTTGCAGTTGGATGTACACTTCTTTCTGCTTTAAAGCTGGCAGTAATTTCTTTAATTTGTTACTTAGATCTGGAGCAAGCCTGATATTATATTTTGCTCCGATCCTCTTCAGTTTTTCGAAAAGTCCCTTGTGGTATGTAATTTTGCCGGTGAATTTGAAGTTGTTTATTTCCTGCTTCTTTCTTGGCACTTGTCTAAATAATTTCTCAACATAAGGGGAGAGGTAATTGTTTTCTGCCAATATTTCTTTTAATACTACTCTGTGAAGATCTTTTTGAGCATCTAAAGAGACCAGGACTTCAATTTTTTCCAAAAATTGTCTCGCCGTATTCGATTTAATATAATCAGGGTGGAATGAGTAGAAAACTAACATCTTTTCTGTGTTAGTGGGTTTTCTAAAAAGCTGAGTGAATACTCTCCCCTCTCTTGAGGTCAAGGTTAAATCAAGAAAATTGATGCTATGGTCTTTTTCCAGTTCCAGGGTGTACTGCAAGGCATTTTCTAGCGAGTTGAATTCTGCTAGAATCTGAGAGGGTAGTGATTGGTCCTCAGTATCTACTATAATTAAGACATCATCCATGTATCTTACATAGAGAGCAAATATTGAAGGTTGTATAAGGATTTTTGCCTCTAGTTTACTTACATAATAATTTGCAAGCAGAGGTGCTAGTGGAGAACCCATTGCAAGTCCTGAAGTTTGCCTGTAATATTTCTTTCCAAACTGGAAGAAATTATTCTTGAAAGAAAACAGGAGCAGTTCATATATGCCAAGGAGTATTTCTCTATTGTGATTATGGAAGACTATTTTCTCTGCTAGGTCATCCGCAATGAATTCCAGCAGGAGGTCCAGGTTAATGTTGGTATACATAGATACTATATCCAGGCTTGCCATTACTGGATGAATTAATTCTGGTAATTTGTCTAGTTTCCCTTTCAGCTGCATGGAATTTTTTAAAAGGTAGGGAGGAGAAGAGAAAATATCTATGAGGTGAGTAAGTAACTAATAATTAATGTTGGAGAGTGGTGAATTTCTAGTGTCTATTATAGGTCTTATTGGATGACCTTCTTTGCGAATTTTTATTGTACCATAGATCTGTGGAACTCTTGACTGGATTTTGGAGAAGCTTTTTAAGAGCTCATTTAGCTGATTTTTACTTTTTAATGAGCTGATTAATTTCTTAAGATTTTTGACAGTTTGATCAATAGGGTTAGCAGTGAGTTCTTCATAATAAGGTTTGCTTAATTCAGCTTCCATTTTATTGTAATACTTATTTTTTTCCAACAATACCAAAACTTTGCTTTTATCTGCTTTCAGTGCTACAACTTTATCATTGGTTTTGAATTTTTTAAGGTCAGTAATGGCTTTTCTATCAAAATTGTAAGTAATTTTTTCTGGCTTTTTTGCAAATTTTGAGACGCAGTCTGAGAATTCTTTCCTTAAAGTGGCTGCTATATTTTCATCTTCTCTTTCTACCTTACTACAGATGCTTTCTAAATCAATAAGCATTCGTTTTTCATCAGGTTTTGCGGAGGAAAGGTTGTAATTATATCCCTTATTGAGGAGATTAATCAGGTTTTCATCTACTCCATCTTCCATCAGATCTATAACGTGTTTGTTAGTGGGGGATGGTATTAACTGTGGGCCAGGAGCTGTAGACATTAACTTTGGACTCAACCATTTATTTCTTTAATTTTCAATTTTTCCTTAAACTTCTTGTTCTTATCTGTCACTGCTTTAGCTAACCAGTTATCAATATTTTTCTTTTCTGCTTCCGGAATTTCACCTAATGAAGAGGCCCAAATAAGAGATTCTAAACGTTTGCATTGCTCAATAGTTCTGAACTTATTATTAATCAAACCATTTACCGTTTTTAGTTCTATTTTCTTAACAAAATTTCTTGACAGATTCTTTGCAATGTTCTCTACAAGTTTCAAAGAAGGTGGAACAAAATTAGCTCTCTTACATTTCTTAAGAAAATATAGTTGTGACTTACATTTGTCGCTTTTACACTTACTCCTTTCGATCTTTCTGATGTTTCGCCATATATCCATCCCGTATGTGGTTTTAATCCTAGTTGTAAATGAATTTATGGCACCTCTATTCATATTGTACTGTGAAATTAACTTTTTTATGGGTCTTATAGAGGTTATTATTCAAAAAAGTTGGAGGTCAAATTTTCGAACTAAAGCCTAGTTCGTCATCAGGACTACGTCACTGGAGTAGTTGCTGCCACTCAGATGGAAGAGTCCAACCGCAATTATCGTTAATTGTGGTACTTCTTCTTCTTGCTATTTCAATCCCTTCTTCTAGTTTTTTCTTTACTAAGTTTGACTGGTGGGCGATTATTCTTACTGAGTCCCAATTTATGGAGTGTCCACTAGCTTGTATATGTCTGTCTAGCCCTGTTTTGTTACTAATGTCCCTAATAGCTGCTTGGTGTTCTTTCATTCAGACTTTAATACTTCTCCCTGTTTCTCCTATATAGGTGAGTCCACAGTTACAGTCGATGCAATATATTACTCCTTCTTGTAGTTGAATGTCCACTTCTATCTGCTTTATTTTTTAAGTCTATTAGTTCTTGTCTTTTATATTTAAACTTTCTGAATAAGTTGTTATTTGTTTCAGATTGTAGTTTTTTAATTGATCGGTAGAGTTAGAAACATATTGGATTCTGCTTTTGTGGGTTGAATCTACCTACTATGTTTTCGAGTAGAGAATGTAATTCTCAGTTTTGTTAAGTTGAGCTGGTGGTTCAAACTTAATCCCTCGTTGTAGGGCAAAAGTCTGTATTTGAGTAAGTTCAACTGATGATCTGTTGTCTAGTTGAGCATTGTTGGGAGTAGATATAGGCTGAGGCTTAATATTCCTGGGTCAAGTCTGAGAATAAGACATCACTCAATGATTACTGTGTCAATCAACCTGAACCTAAATTTGAAGATATTAGTCTAATCTGTCGGCACCAAACCGAGAGAGATTTGCGTTATGCTGAGGCAGTCATCATGGAGAAAACAAAGAAGTCAAACTGCAATAAGAATTATAGAATTGATCTTTCCCTACCCTGGAAGTTACTCATTGAAAACGAACAAGATATTGTAAGTAAAAACAAAGAAGGAAAACAAATACACGATGATGGTATACATAAGATTAATCCTTCTAGGGGTGCATCGACATGCGATGACGTGTGCACGTAGAGAACAGATATACCTTATCTGCTCAACATATTTTACTATTTATAGGTGCAAATAGCGACTGCAATGTCATTCTTCCTGAGGATGGTGTTAGATGTACACCAAAATGCATCGCAGTCCTATGACTAAGGCTTGTCTTCCAGACGTTCGCAACAAGTTGTAATCAATGATTTCTAGTAGTGGTTGTAGTACTGTGATCTACACTATAATCTTTTTGTTCTCAACTTTACTTGTGCGCCATTTTTACTTCGTCCACCAGAACTCGTGTCTACTTTAATCAGACTCAACGGACTAACTTTCACAGGCCTTGCAAATATCCACTGCTTAAGTCTATTCACAGTGATTCTTTAACACAGAAGCCTATGTGATTTTTCAAAGATATTAGCAACATTTGCAGGCTCAGATGTAGTTACTGACAACATCATGGCTTTCCTTTAAACTTAGAGACATGCCTGTAATCCATCATATGGAATATCATCAGGTTAATTTTTTACCCTCTCCTGCAACATACAATACGCTGGCAGGTGTTTTAATTTTTTACATATTGATTACTTTTAATTTCACTTGTGTATATAATTTTAGTCATTTGCCGTCGTATAAAGGACCATCTTAAATGGCAACTTTTTGGTCTTGTGACTCTTGACTATCAGGACCTATGTATAGATTGACCTAAGCAAGATATTTGTCAATACAAATTTTGGCCCCTGTTGCCTTTGCGATGTAAGCTACTGTGACTTGTGCATTACCAACATAACTGAGGAATTGACACAACTTTTAATTGAAATACGGTTTTCAACATGACCTATCAGAATTTTTGCAGTATATCTTAACTATTGCATTTTTTACAACTGATATCCTTTTGTGTAACTCGTAATAGTGGACTACTTTAATGTTTCATCTATGACATTTGGCTTTCAGTATATTTTGACACCTGGAGTGTTCCTGCATCCGATACATTTTTTCTTACAGTGAATATAGTGTGCGATATTACGGATACAATTTTGTACAGAGCAACATCAATGCATGGATTTGAGAGACAAATCTAGACATAACATGTATAGAGTTCAAAAGCACTCATGATATGAGTACAAGACAATTATCCTTTCATATGTTTTAAAAACTGGTGTTTAGTGGACATGATGTATGTTCATGACAGACTTTCTGTCATGATTATTTAGTTCATTTACTATGTCACGTTTATCAGTAATTTCATGGATTGTGTTAATTAGGTAATTTGGTGTTATAGGAATATTAGCTTGACCCAGTAATAAGTTTACGTGCTTTATCCTTTCATGTTTTAAAAACTAGTGTTTTGTGGACATGATGTATATTCATGACAGACTTTCTGTCATGATTATTTTGTTCATTTACTATGTCATGTTTATCAGTAATTTTATGGATTGTGTTAATTAGGTAATTTGGTGTTATAGGAATATTAGCTCGACCCAGTAATAAGTTTACGTGCTTCCACGTAAGTCTAGTATTATTTGGGGAAAAGATTTTTAGATAGTAGTCCTTTTTGATTTTCCTTATATAAGAATTTAATTTGTTTCTAAATGTTTTAAATATTTGATAATCTGTTTGTAGATCACTTTTTTAAAATTTTGTGAATAGTTTTTTTTTTTTTTTATTATTAATTTGATTTAAACAGCCTTGTTAACCATGGTTTTCATTCTTTTAAAGAAAATCTTTTTTAGAGCAATCAAGAAAGATTGATTATACAATTTTTTTAAGGGTGTTGCAAATACATTATATGCAGTATCTGGTTTAGCCATTTGTAGAACGCTATTCCAATTTGTATTCTGTAGCAAATCGTGAAATTGTTCTAAGTTGTTAGTGTTGATTAGTTGTGATGTTTTATTTTTTGGTAGAGTAGTCTTTGAATGTGAATAAGTATAAATTATGAAGATTGGTAAGTGATCACTAATATCAAAGTTAATAACTCCTGAAAGGATTGAATCAAGTGAGACATTTGTGTTTGACAGGGCAATAACTGTTGCCAACCGTGGATTTACTCTTGTTGGGGACATTACTGTGTTATTAAACCCTGCAGCATTTACAGTTTGAAGTAGTTGTTGAGTCTGTGAATTGTTTTTGGAGATGTCTATATTTAAGTCTCCCAGCAAGAACCCCTTTCTTCCAGTTAAATTCATATAATTTAACATCTCTGTTAACTTGTCATTAAATAATAGCCCACTGTATTTGAGCCCGGAGGACAGTAGCAGACAGATATGATACAATATTGATTTTCAATTGTCAAAATTTCAATGCCAGGGTCAGTAAAAGTTAAATCTTTAATTATAGTATAAATCTGGTTAGTAATTTTAACATATATAGCCACTCGCCCTCCTCTAGATTCTGTTCTGTTTTGACAAATGTATTATAATTAGTAAGGTCAGTACTGCAATTTTCTAGAGGAAACTAAGTCTCTGTGACACCCAAAACATCTGTTTGAAAGTTAGTTAATTGTAATAAAGCCTCAACATGGGTAGTTTTGTTTATGAGAGATCTAGCATTGATTCGCATGATATTTAAAAAGTTATTTGGACTGTTAGAAAAAAATATTGTTAATATGTGTGTGATTGTATAAGAATTGTTTGGCATAGGTTAGATCCCCAAGGAGAACCGCTGCAAAAAGAAGAGAAACAAAGGAAGAGAAGCAAAGCAAAGCAAGATGGGGGGGGGCAATCCATTATCATATTAAAGTGGAATTTTCAGTAGTGCAGACACAATGCTACATATAAATAAAATGTTAAGCCACCTAATGAGGAAACTCTACAGTATGTAAAAAAACAAAACAAAGAAGTGTGTTAATAATCCTGCAGATGGTTACAGTTATCAAATATTAAAATATTTTTCCAATCTGGCAACTGAAATAATGTCAAATTAAAAATCTATATTTATATCCTCTAGTACAAAATTTTTGCATCTGAGCTGGAAAACATATGATTTGGGGCATGTTTGTAACAATTGGATGCAAAGAGAATTCTTCAAATTGGACTCTTATAAGTCAAAATATCCTGCAAAATTTAAAGTGCTAAGACACCATGTAAGATAATTAATTATACACCTTTGAAATTATATAGAATGTCAATAATATTACTCACAATTATAACAGTTAGTAGATTTAAAATGAATTTTTGCAATTTAGTGTGCACAGTAACAAAACACAGGGTCAAAGATCTAAATTTATGCCACCCAGTGTGAAAATTTCATAAAACAAAACCATGCATGATAATTTGGAAGCTAAAAATACCGATTTCAGAGACTAATAATTAGAAAAAAAGTGACAAAAAGAGACTACAATTACCTTAGTTTTGACTTGAAAAAAAACATTTTTTTAAAAATAAAAACCCCTCCCAAAGGCTGGCTAAGTACAAAACGAAATGTCAATTTATTAGTTCTGGCAAGTAAACTGCAAAACTTTTTCAGTTATAAGTAAATTGTTCATTTCATTCTGAACATGGATGGGGTATGGCCAGATTTTATTTATCAACATTACATGAAATTTACAGATAAAAATAAAAATAGCTCAAATAAATTTATCTTAAAGGTCTATCAGCTTATTAATAAATCACAATAGTGAAAAGTCTTCATTTTAAAGCACTAAGATTAAAATTAAATGTAGCCTAATTATTAAAATTACAAAACTGTGTATTACAAAAAATTAAAATGCAACAAAAAACTACTGTTTTTTTTAGGCTTTTTGTGAAAAACGTTGGTAATCATCATGCTTTTTCTTTTTTCAACCACAGTTTGCAGCTGTTGTACTTCTTTAAATTCTTTGTTCTTTAAGTCTTTCTGTGACCAAAAACCTTCTAATATACCTTGAGCCCCTTGAATTTGCACAAGATCTCCTTTCTCCAAACCTTTTTTCATCTTTTTTGTGGCATTTTCTAACAAAACATCTGCTGATTCTCTAGTGGTTACAAGGTTTTTCTTCTCTTTAAGTGTACATTTCAAATGTTGAATTTCTTTCTTAGAACTTTCTTCTTTTTTGAACCTTTGTTGTTCTTCTTTCTTTCATTTTTCTTCTTCTACCTTCATACACTCTTCTTTTTCTTTCTGATGTTGTTGTTTCTCCAGATATGCTTGGTAATGTTTATAAGCATTTTGTGCCAATGATATAAGTTTCTCAGTAATTGGTACAAAGGAAGGGTTATTTTTATATTGTCCCATTCCATCTTTTATAATAAGAATTGCATTAAGTGTTTTCACAGACATCTGTCAACAATCATCAAGAATAAACTTGGGGGATGAAAATCTTCTCTCATGTCAGCATTTCCATGCCAGATGCATAATGCTGATTTCACTAGCTTGAGAACAATGGGATACTTGGGTAATCCATCAGATGTTTTAAGAGAAAAAAATGATTCCAATACTTTTCGATTTCATTGGCATCTAATTAGCCACTTTCCACCTGAAGACATTTCCACTCATCTAGGAGGCAATCTTCTTGAATATCCAAAGGGAGTGCTTTAGCAACAGACACAATCTGTCAACAGCTTCTCTCTGTGTTTCTTTCTGATTAGTGTAGACATCCAAGGGCTTTTTTAAGCCTTAATGAAGGTGTGATGGCCTTTTTATAAGGTGTGTACAACCAGCAATATAGTGTGAATAAACATCTTTCTGAAAAATCAGTTTACTTTTTTTTGGTCAAGCAAAGAAACTTCTTTCTTTACTTCTTCAGACATAGTAGTAGAAGACAGTTCTATCAAATTTATCTGTTCAAATAAGTTCTTATTTACCCAGTCATATGAGTACAAATATTTTAAAGCAGATGAATGGCAAGTGTGACTGGCTAGCTTCTGCACTACTGACAGAAATTCTTTAAACAAAATATGAACCAGTGGATGGTCAACCTGAAAAGTTCTAGTGAATGTCTGAAAAAATTCAGCAGATGGAAGAATAAAATGAAGCTCAACCAACATCCCAGGTTTTTTTAACAATGCAACAACATTTTTACAAGAATTTCTCTGAAGATGGTCATTATATTTTAGAAGGTACGAATTAAAAAAATACTGTAAAACAGCAGGCCACTGCTCGATCAGTCTTTTGGCAGCATCAACAAAAATTAACCATCTAGAAGTAGTATGTTTAATGAATTTACGTGCAGGCAGTTTGAGTTTATTTTGGATAGCTTCAAAACCTTCCCATCTTGATGGCCAGTCACTAAAATAATAATGAATGTTCATCACCAAAGAGGAAGCATCTTCACCAAAATTTTCAAGAGCTTTGAGAAATGCACTGTGGACAATGTGGATTGGGCAGGTTTCAATGTCCACCAATCCTTTGGACCTTATTTGTAAAGAGTTCTTCAGTGAACAGCCTATGCACATTTTTGTTAACGTTGGGACCATCCAAGCCTATCATTTACAGGTTATTCAATGGTAAATTAGCATGATCAATTGCTGAGAAAATTTCAGAGTAAAGTGTTTCTGCATCAGCTTTACCAAGAAAAACTGTTTGTAAATGACGTGAAACAACTTCAATCCTGGCCTCTGACTAATAACGAACAGTGTCTGCAATTCCTTTTTTTTTTTTTTTTTTTTCTCAATATTAGTTGTTTCATCAAATGAAATAGTAAACACTGTCAAACCTAAATATTCTATCATTTGATAACGAAAATAAATGCCTAGTGCATCATTCACAAGGTACCGCATCTTTTTTTGGACTGAGAGAGATGTCCGATGGAATTACTCCCGGAAACATGGCATCCAAAACTTCCTTTCAGTCACTGGAAGAATTAACTGAGAAATTGCTGCAAATGTGTTTGAGGGTAAGAAATATTTCAGCAGTGGTTGCTTTGTCTTTTGAAGTCACTAGCCCTAATTGGGCATTTTGATTAGTACTGTTGGTAAAGGAGCTACAAGACTGCTCTCCAACATTAAATACTGCAGCTGACCTGCACAAAGTCATCTGTTTTGGATTCAAAACCTCCAACGAAATTTTCTTATGTTTGAAGCCCCCAGCATGCTGTAATAATGAGTGAACACTCTTGTTCCCAATATTTATCACAGCAATACATAATTTACCAAAAGCCTCAGACTCACTTTGTTTAACACATCACAATGAAAGTTCGTGACCGTTATCATCTTCTCGTTTCAACCAAAAGTCTAGAGAACTTTGCACATAATGAAATCTCAGATTTGTTCATTAAAATGTTCAATTAAAACGAACTACTAAAACACTAGTTGCTCTTGAATTTTTACACTATCAATACTAATACTATAATAATACTAATACTATCATAGCTTGCATAAAACTTCTTCACTACAAGCGCCTGGAACAATAAAAACACATTTCATTAGACACATACAAAATTAAGTCTTCACAGATTTCAAGTGCTCACCTCTCAAGTTCAAAAGAGAAGCACAATGAAACCAAAACACACCTTAGTTAACCTTCATTCGAGTTACTATACAATATTACCTAAGGTTAAACAAATTTGAGAAAATAAGACAAAGAAGTCAAAAACAAATCCCTTAAAAAAAAAGAGATTTTAGGAGACTTGATTACAAAAAAAAAAAAAAAAAAAGATGCTTTAAGAGACAAGTTGGAAAAAAAAGAGACTTTTAGCTAAAAAGGAGACTCACTCCTATCCCTGGAATTTTGATTATAGTTACAGTAATCAGATGCAAAACAATTTTTTACAATCAGACTTTTTGAAGCTGAGATACAAATGTACTGTTATAATTACTTATTGGAAAAATTATGAATCTAGAAAACGGGAAATAATGTGAAAAACATCTACAAATCTAAATTTATGCCATAAAGCAGAAACATTTAGCATCAGAAAAAGCTGGAAAATGAATGGGAAATTTTAAATGCAACTATAGTTACTAGATGCAAAACAGAATTTCTAAAACTGAACTTTGAAAAGTAAAAATTCCATGTGAAATGCTAATAAATATTTATTTGAGACTTAAGAACTGCACACTTTAGCCACATAGCAAAAAAAAAAAAAATATTTTTTGCAGAGACAGAAATGCAAGGGCAGTTTTGCTAACAGTTTCAGCTAGCCAATACAAAAACAATTTTTCCAATACATTTTTTAGAATTGGGAATCTAATGCAAAATATACATGCACTCTCCACAATCATGCAAACAAAAATAAGCAAAGTGATGGAGGACATTTTTATTCTGCAGTACATTACTAAAAACTTTCTTAGGGGTGGTAGCCCAAATGACTTCCTAGTGCAAATCCACACACAAAAAGATTGAAAAAATAATTGAAATATGACATTAAAATAGGATGTCTATGAGGCCATGTGGAGAATGACAGGACTTTGATTAAATGTTTGAGTTGGATCCCTGGATGAAGCATGGGTGTTCCTCTAAAACCAAAGGACCTAGATTACGAATCGGCAGGTCCTTACAGACTTAGAAGCTCATGTTTGTGTGTACACCCAAAAACAAACAAACAAATATTGAAACAGCACCAGAAATATCCCAAATTGTATGCAAACTGGCAATGAAAGTTACACAGTGAGATATGGAAATGACTCATTTCCTGACATACGAAGCAGAGAGGGTAAGCATCATATGGCAATGCCTTTCACTATGTAAATTAAGACACACCAGCTAGAACCCTGAACTACTGCACAGAATGAAACCCATAAGAAGTACATCAAGTATGGAACACAAGTACAACCAGTACATTAGCCATATCATCAGATTATGACATTTAAGGAAGGACATGTGTCATACTCTGTGAGGTGAAATGGTCAAGCTAGCATGTAATAGTACAAGTTGGCCACAACCATATAACAGCCATTTGATGCTGGCAGCAGTGGTTGCAAGAAGTCATGCATTAATCATCTGTGTGGTATAATAAAAAGGAAATTAAAAGAACTTGAAAATGTGAGAAGTGGGACCCATTATCAATGATTACATGAGACAGTTACTACTGCAAGAGCATTTCTGAATGGTTGACTGTAACCATTTCTGAGACAGTAGCAGAGTTCATCCTAGGACTAAAAAAGGGCAGAGTGCTTGTTATGAAAAAAAAGGCAGCTTACACTTTTGTAGAGCATTACAGTATATCGACCTTACAAAAACATGACCGTAAAGCAGTGTTAATTCACCAGAAAAGTTTAACAGTAATTCACTGTGTATATTTAAATATATTATTATATATATTGTCATCATTCAGTACTAGTTTAATTTGAGAAAATATGCAAATAGATGATGACATCACTTTGTCCGGTCATTTTAGGCTTAAGGACGGGTAGGGTGGGATTTTTAAATTAAAGGGCAGGCAGGGTGCGACACTCTTCTCAAAATACCTAGGACGAACCCTGTAGTAGTGAAGTTGATGGA
This sequence comes from Macrothele yani, assembly GCA_039090855.1. Taxonomy (NCBI): domain Eukaryota; kingdom Metazoa; phylum Arthropoda; class Arachnida; order Araneae; family Macrothelidae; genus Macrothele; species Macrothele yani. The sequence continues at coordinate 57,856,506 of CM076997.1, read as the reverse complement.
AGATATATGATGCTTTCAAAAATTTCTGTTTTAAATAAAACCAAAATTGTTGTTTTACCTGTGATGAAAGAAACATGTCCCTTTCAAAAAAAAATTTTACCCCACACATGGTACTACTCAAAAGTAAAATAAAAAAAAATCCCTGAGTTTCTAGGTGGTTTTTGAAGTTTTTCCAGAGGGACAACACAAATCACATTGTGATGAATTGTTACATTTCCTTCCATTCTTGCATTTTCTCACCAATGGACACATTTCTAAATTCTTTAAATAATTGCTTTTTACTAATGACAACTAAATGCATAATTACTTGCTTTTACTAATGCACAATTACTAAATGCGCAATTACTTGCTTTTTACTAATCACAACTAAATGCATAAGGCACATTATTTTCAGTACCATAATTCCATGATCTTTTCTGAACCAAGATGAAAAACTCCCCATGTAGAAATTTTTTAATGTACTCCTGTACAAACAGTTTATATGCAACAAAAATTCTATCAGTTGATTAGTTTAAGTTTTTCTTTTTTCTGTAACACAATGCATCTAAGCTTAAGGAGCAAGCAAGTTCCTGTACAGAGAGCTAAGCTTAACAAGCAAATTGGATCCTGTTCAGAGAAACATGTTGCAAGAGGGCCAACCAGCAAAAGGCTTTTATCCATTGTTTTGATGGTTCTCTCGTGATGTGTTTCTCCAAGCAGGACAGTATCAGGCCATTGTGACTTATTGCTGCATGTTCAAGATGCAAAGCAACTGTCTGCAGAAACTGAATAAAAACTACATGTCAAAGGCAATTTTTAAAATTCAGTTCTGATAATTTTTTAGGGAATTGAGGAACAATGTATCGAAAGTAATATCAATTGAATTCTTCTCAGGGAGTAATTGCAAATAACTACTTATCTGAGATTAGTACTAATAAATAATACTATGAAGAAGATTTTTACTTAACATATTGATCAATCCACAGGTTTGTAAGTTAGAAATAGTTATCTACCTTCAATAAAATATACATTAAAGTTTTTTACAAAATATTTTTGTTCAACACATTCATCTCACATATGAAGCATAATTAAAAGGACACTATTAATGAACATCCATTTTATACAGTCTATAAACTAAAAACAGAAAATATGGAATAAAAAGGGTAATAAGTAACTTTTATTTTCTCAAATTACTTTATGGTTGTATAAAATGAAAGTGTTGAACATTGTTAAATGTTATGCAACATTTAACAAAAACCATGTACCTACATGTTTTAAGGAATATTTTAACAAAGACTTACTTTAAATCCATGTATAATACAATATTTTAATTGATCAGACGACATTATATAACTGATTTACGTACTGTTAAGTGCTTCACCCTAACTTATCCACAGCCAGAACAGAGAAAAAAGTTCGATTCAGTTTGATTTATTACTATTTATGTTGACAAGAGAAAATGGTGAAGCTTCATCATCTCTCGATCTCACATGCTGAAGGGTATGTGACACCATTCTCTTCTTGATCTATGTATGTTCAGTACAGATTTGTTTGTGCTTGTTGAATGACATAAGCATTAAAAGACATCCTGTGTTCTCATTTGTTGAAACCTGCAGAAGATGCTGGTGCATAAAACAATAACTGCATTGGAAATATAATTATGCAAGTAAGGGAAATAATTTTTTTTTACCATGTTTTAGTGGGAAATTCTCTGGACTTGGATGTCGTTGGACTAGCTGATATTTTGAATCCAGCTGCAAGACTAATTAGAACCTTGCATAAAAAATTTTTTATAAATATATTTCTCCATTCATGCATATTTTATTTGCCCCCCCCCCTCCCAGAAATGTCACAAAATCTGGAAAAATGCCTTTTCCAGCTAAACAAAATGTAAGACAACAGCAAAGTCCAAAAAAACTTCATAGGTATGTATTACTGTTGGCTTTGTTGCATCATATTTTAGCTCAGAAAAAGCTCATGAGTACAAAAAATCCCTGTTCCAATTATATTTCACAACAATCCTCTGATTGTTAAAGCATTTAAAGTTATGCACATTTCCAATGATACCAACTCTACTACAAAACTACAAAGCTTTTAACTGAGACATTTTTAAAAATAAATTAGGTGCCATTTATTTGCAGCAGGCATGCACACTGCACTTTAAAAATTGACTGAATTTATTAGGACCATCAAGATTCTACGAAATAAAATGTTTTTACATTTTGCAAAAGTGTGAAAACATTCCCCATTATTTAGTAATTTTAAATTAATTAAAAAATGTAAATAATGAAGCACAAGCAGAACATGCCTGAAAAAAAGTCCATGCATTAAAAAAAATCATGTGTAGAAGGATTTTGATGAAATTCAAAACAGAATGTTATTTTACATATCTTGCCCACTGTAAAAAATGTCAGTTATTTAAAATATTGGGAAATCTTTTTTTTTTTTTTTCATAATTTTTTTCCCTAATCTTTAGGAAGGCTGCAGATATCACCTGGCAGACAGAGCATATAAAACTCCATGTGGCCTATGCCACTTTAAGTGAGTAATTTGAGAAATAGAAGCTGCTTTTCTTCCTGTCTACACATGCTGTTCATGAGGAGTGTGCACCTGGGGAGCGATCATGCACAAAAGTTGCACACTTAACAGAGGAGCTGCAGGTCTAACACTTTTGTTCAGTGAGTGAATTGCAGAAACCACAAAGCAAACATCCGGATAAAGAAAAAAATTCTGGATTATTTAAAAACTTTTGGTAATAAACATGTATTATCAACAAAAGTCTCAAATCTAAAAAAAAATAAGTTTTTGGGTAAAAAAAAATCTGATTTTTCAATTCCCTGCTTTTACAAAAATAAAAATATGATTTCCACAATTTTTGGAACCATTTTCAAATTCACTGAGAATTCCAGATTTTCCCTGTTTCTTTTTTTTTTTTTTTTCTAGGTTGTATGGGAACCCTGCAACAATAGCATAACTGTGGTGAAGGAAAACTTCATTAAACTATAAATGTATATAAGAAATGTTTTAATAAAAAAAAAGCAGAACACTTAAGCTCTATTATATGCAAGCAACATTAAACAATTTAGACTGCATTCACTTTCAAACTTTACTGAATTAATTTTACAAATATATTATGATATATTAGTTCAAGATCCAAAACTTACTAATTCAAGATATTACCATTCTCACAAAACATAAATTCTTTGCATGAGAAATAACGTCTTGACCATGGAACTATATTCAAGATATGATTTTCTAAATGTTTATATGAAACCTTTTATATGGCTTAGGAATGTTCATCCTTTTCTTAAACAACAATTAATGTTAAGTCTCAGTAAAACTACAACAGATGACAACTAACTTTTTGTGATAAATAATTTTAATACCTCAAAAGTAAAAAAATAACACATTTTTTTCTTAGAATAGAAATGACTATACAAACCCCAGCAGCAAGAGAAGCTGGATCTCTGGTCCACTGATATTTCACAATGCCAATGTCATCAGAAGAGGAACTTCCATTCATTATGACAACATCACAAGGCAACTGAACTGTTTTATCTCCTCCAGCATTTGCATGAGGAGGCATGTTTTGAGCTACAGAAGATCAAATAATAACATTAAAAAGTGATCAACTCTTTTCTTTTTAGAACACCAAATGAATAAAATAAAAACTATACTGCAAATTTTACATTTTTTGTTTCTTTTTTAAAAAAAGGAAACAAATATACATTAAAGTATGTAGATACATGGTTTTGCTTTTTCTTCTGTTCCTATTATAAAATAAATCATGCAGCTAAGTTTAAATATTTGAAAACTTTTTCATATCAATATTTAACTTAAACAAGAGGCACAATACAATACATGATAACACCACTTATTAAAGGATTGTATGCCATGACATTGTAAATGAGTACTGTACTTTCCATTAATTTAAGGAAGAATATTCAACTGACAAAACAGAGGCTTTGTCCTATGTGAAACTGAAACTTAGGCTCACCCAGGGTATCTTTTTCCCAACCACTTTATACTTTAGCAACACTTTTTTACATTTGCTCGTGATTTTTGAACACTAGATATGATTAAAAGTTTTGAAGACATGTTGAAAACCCACAATTCAGTCACCTAATGCAATTTGCTGCCACATCTTATTCAAAATAGTTCCCTTAGGCACTGAGAAACCAAGCATAGAGATGGTGCCATCACTGGAAGCAAGACAGAGAAACTTCTCTCTTACATGCAGTATAGCTTTTGATAAATCTTGAGAACATCAGTTTGGGCATTAAATGTAGTTTCACTGCAGTATTAAAACACTTCACCACAATATACCAAAGACAATTACAGTAAAACAATTTTGAAGGGAAGATGCCACTGTGAAACTTTCAGCATGTTGCACTGAAGCTTTTGGATATTACAATGAAACAAAACTGTAAGAATTTTGTCAGCTGTCTGGAATAAAGCATCTGCTGCAAAAGCAGTTTGTAACATATTATATGTATAACATGTCATTTGTTTTTTAAGTTGTTTTACTCAGACTGAAATTAAAATGGCAGATTATATGTCAACTTGTTATCAAAAGTACACTGTAATGGAATTTTATAGAAGAAAGGAATAACATTACCTCTAATTCTGTTACAAGAGTGGGCTAAAAAGTACTTCCTCTTTGCTAACAAAATTCTTTCAACGGGAGCTATAAACTGAAATTTGAAATCCATAGGTTACAGGGTATATGAAACAGATACACACCCACATTTCCCCCATAGCTTTAACTTTTGCATTTCCCCAATAGCTTTAACCCAGGAGTAAACTATCTGATTAAAGAATTTCACTTTCTGCCTTGAACCAATTTTTCAGTCATCTGTAATTCCACATCACCATTATAGTGGTTATCACTTAGGAAGATCTTCATTCTGGTGTCCATAAAAGGTTAAACAAAATTTGCAAAGCACAAGTAGAGCTTTTTTTTAATGGTTTCATTGACTTTCTTCAAAATGGCATCAGTGATTACATCCTTCCTCAACATCTGCATTTCCATTTTTTACGCTTTCCAACCGTAGGTTGAAGAAGCGTATATGCTCCAGCTTTGTCCGTCCGTCCGTCTGTCCGCACAATAACTGGCGTAAAAATAATTCGATTTTGATGAAACTTTAGTATGTGGTAGGAGACCACCTGGGGACGAACCCTATTGAAAATGGGACAAATGGGGTCAAAGGTCACGACGTAGGAGCGGGATCCTTCCATTGCCCTTATGCGTCATAACTTGCGTAAATATGGTTTGATTTCAATGAAAGTTTACTATGTGGTAGGGGACCACCTGGGGACGAACCCTATTGAAAATGGGATAAATAGGGTCAAAGGTCATGACGTAGGAGCGGGATAATTCCATTGCCCTTATGCATCGTAACTTGCGTAAATATGGTTCGATTTCAATGAAATTTTATTATGTGGTAGGGGACCGCCTGAGGACGAATCTTATTAAAAATGGGTGAAGTGGGGTAAAAGGTTCGGACATAAGAGCGGGATGCATTCCATTGCTCTTATGCTTCATAACGTGCGTAAAAATGGTTCGATTTCGATGAAATTTCAGTATGTGGTAGAGGACCACCTGGGGACGAACCCTATTGAATGTGGATGAAATGGGGTCAAAGATCAGGACATAGGAATGCGATCCATTCCATCGCTCTTATCCCATATTATTAAGGTGGACGTCAAGTAATTTTGCTTCCTATACTTCCAATGGAAAAACTTTTGTACACATTTCCTTCACAATTAATGTGTTCCTGAAGATGAAAATTTGAACATCGATTAAAATAACTTTATTACAACTTGGAATACTTAATATTTTCTAAATCATAACCATAATTACATTAAAAATCAATAACTTTTCCTTTGGTGGTGTTGAAACCAGAAAAAGGATGGCGCGACCTGTACTTTCATGACGTCAGTAGACAAACAAATGTTGGATTGCATAATTATGGTTATGTTTTAGAAAATATTAAGTATTCCAAGTTATAAAATGAAGCTATTTTAATCGATGTTCAAATTTTCATCCTTGTGAATGCATTAATTGTCCAGAAAAAAGATGGCGTGACCTGTATTTTCATGACGTCAGCAGACAAAAAAATGTTGGATTGCATAATTATGGTTATGTTTTAGAAAATATTAAGTATTCCAAGTTATAAAATGAAGATATGTTAATCGATGTTCAAATTTTTATCCTTGGGAACGCATTAATTGGGAAGAAAATGTGTACAGAAATTTTTCCATTCGAAGTACAGGAAGCAAATTTACTTGCCGTTCACCTTAAAGGAGCAATTCTTGTATGTATGTAAATTTTATTTTGAAAACAGCTCTGAGGATTTTGATGAAAGTCGTTAACCTACTGTTTTCTGGTACTAGAAATCCATTTAGCTTGATCTCGACTATAAGAAAATTTGTTTAGTGGGTTAAATAACCATCCCGAATTACCAAGTTTGTAGTGTGGTGTCATGGCGTTGCCCCATCAGATGTTGGCGCGCGGTCATGCCATCTATCTCATTACGTCATGCGTTGTTTGTGGATCCTATTAAAGTTTTATGACGTCACACCTTGCTAGCAGATGGTCGCGATTCCCATCTGCCTCATTACGTCACGCGTTGTGTGCGCATGTTCGTCCGCACGATAACTTGTGTAAAAATCGTTCGATTTCTATGAAATTTTAGTATGTGGTAGGGGAACGCCTGAAAAGGAACCCTATTGAAAGTGAACGAAATGGGGTCAAAGGTCAGCACATAAGAGCTGGATCCATTCCACTGCTCTTATGCGTCATAACTAATGTAAAAAAGGTTCGATTTCGATTAAATTTTAGTATGTGGTAAGAGACCACCTGGGGACAAACCCTATTGAAAATTGGCAAAATGGGGGTCAAAGGTCAGGACATAGGAGCAGAATCACTTCCATATTATATATGTATATATATATTATGAGTCATAACTTACGTAAAAATGTTTCGATTTGAATTAAATGTTGGTATGTTGTAGGGGCTTTCCTGGGGACGAATCCTATTCAAAATGGGCGAAATGGGGTGAAAGGTTAGGACACAGGAGCGGGATCTATTCCATAGTGCTTATGCATCATAACTTATGTAAAATTGCTTCGATTGCGACAAAACTTTATCATGTTATTTCGGAGATATACTGAACCAGTTCTGTTGAATATCATCCACATGGATCAAAGGTCAGGGCACAGGGGTGAGATTTATTCCACAGCCATTTTCATCATAACTTGAGTAATAGCTTGAGTAATGATTTCTAGTATATTGGAAAGCGTATCATAATCAATGCATTGCATGATTTTACTAACTTGTTTATTTCAGAAACTACAAAGTTCATATGAAATTTAAACCAAGTATAAATAAGAGAAAAACAAAGGCTATGATTTTTGAGTGAAGAACTGTTATGACTTAATGTAAGGTGAATGAATTTGTATATTTAGGAGGTACGTTTGACAGAGAAAACACATTAGATAGTGGAATTAGTAGGCAAGTGAATTCATCTTTAACCTTCCAGGTGGCAAACACGCGTATATACGTTCGGAGCTTTCTGTGTCCAAAGTGGCGACGATGCAATAATATGTTCATCGAAAACCTGTCCAAAAGCTGCGAGAATGCATATATGTGTATCTTAACGACGACAAATACTACAGAAAGACAGGACATTTTTAGGGGTCTCCTATTGTACATGCGACAAAATTTTGCATTGCCTCTTCCAAAGCTCCTGCAGAGTTAAAATCATAGCTGCCTTAGACTGATGGACTTTTGAAAAGGTCTCAAATGGGTGTGTAACTGTTCCTATTCTGATGCATGGCAGTGAAACCTGGGTACTGCAGATGAGGTATAGGAGTTGTTTGTGTGCTGGAGAGATTCATTACTTGGAGGGGGGGGGGCAAAACACATTCTGATCATGTGAGAAACGATGTGGTGCAAACGTGTAATGTGAGGCAAAATGTTGTTAGTAAGGTGGAGAAAAGCATTCTGAAGTGGTTTGGCCATATTGAAGGAATGTAATGAAATGCTTACTAAGAGAACAGAATTTATACAGCTTAAGTGGCAGGAAAGAAATGTAAAAGAAGGCCAAGAAAATGATGGAAGGACCAAATTCAGGAATGTCTGCAAGATCAAAAGATAATGAGTATGAAATACAAAAAGGTCTTGTGTGGGATATGTGATGGATGTCAGTGAAGCTAGAGTTGTGGGCCAATATCACTGAAAATGGGGACATTCAATATATCAACAGTAAGTAAAATCTAGCATCATGAGCTTTAAACTACACTGGCGGAAAGTGAAAAAAGAACACCAAGAAGGAGATGTCTGATACCAACAAAATTTATACAGCATAATAACGGAATACAGAGGATAACGTGATCAAAACATTATGGCAAAATACAGCTGTATTTGCTGGTACACTGAAAAATAACATTTCCATGTAACATGGTTAGTACGAGGTTGAACCGCCATGAACTGCGTCACACTGTGCAATTCTGGCATGGAGTCTGTCGTACAGATGTTGGATGTAAATTTTGGGTATTGAGTTCCAAGCATCCTCAACCTGGATGCATAAATCTGGGATAGTCGTGGCTGGCCGTGGAGACCGGATAAGTCGTTGTCCCATAAAATCCCACACGTGTTCAATGGGGGACAAATCCGGTGAACGTGCAGGCCATGGAAGTTGTCTCACACCCTGAAGTGCATGTTGCGTTGCATGAGCCATGTGTGGGAGTGCGTTATCTTGCTGGAAAACACCACGATGGACCGACCTTACAAACAGCACAACAACGGGCTGAATGATGTTGTTGATGTAGGAGGTGCTGTTTAACGTACCCGGTACAAACACTAGTTGTGTACGGGAGTGATAGCTGATCGCTCCCCACACCAGGAGACCAGGTGTAGGCCCTGGGGGTCGCTGGCGGATGCAAGAAGGGTGGAGATGCTCCCCTGTGCGTCTGCGAACATGCATACGGCCATCGGAGGCTCCCAAGCAGAATCTGCTTTCATCGCTGAACACGACAGATCGCCATTGCGTTCTCCAGTGCAGACGTTGGCGACACCACTGCAGCCATTCCTGATGGTGGGCTGGAGTCAGAGGTACACATGCCAGAGGCACACGTGCACATAGTCCTGCATCCAGTACACGGTTGCGGATTGTTCGCACAGTCACCTCAGGTGCAACAGCAGCTCGGATTTGCATTGCAGTGGATGTTCTGCTTGACAACACCGCTCTTCTTATGCGTCGATCAGTCCGCTCATCAGTCTGTCTGTGACTCCCGGTTCCACGTCTTCTCTTGTGGGAATGTTCCTCGGACCAACTACGCCACCATCATACCACCACCGATACTTCCCGTCCAATTTGCTCTGCAATACGACGATACAACCACCCGGCCTTGCGGAGTCCGACTAGACGACCTCGCTCAAAGTCCGATAACTGCTGAAATCGTACACGTCTTCCATGAACAGGCATTGCAACTTCTTCAGGGTCTTCGTACGTGTCCGTACGCCGATGACTGATTACATTTCACTTCGTCGTACTCCTTAAATACCACCGACGATAATTTGCATATTATGCCGTGCTGTGGCGTAAGCGCTCACCGGTTGGTCCCGAAATTAACATCACACCTACGTAAACTTGACCCCATTAACATACGTAAATTTCATGATCGTCTACCAATTCCTTCTTGGTGTCCTTTTTTCACTTTCCGCCAGTGTATAATCTGGCAGATTGGCTTTCTTTGAGGAGCTAACCCCTGAATCTCAGAGAACAGCTTACTGACATGTATGTATATACACAACTGTTAGTGAAAATCACAACACCATGAAGGATTCCTGGTCAGGGTTTGCCAAGGTGGGCCCAACTTGAAAAAAACCCACCAAAAAACCCACATGTTTTTTTCAAAAATATATTCTGCTTTTGCTTCTAAAATATTCTTAATTTAATCAGCACCCAATATATTATTTTCTTTTACAATTAACAACAATAAGAATTTTGACTAGGTTCTCTTTCTTACCTTCCTCAAGATGGTGATGGTTTACATATTTTATTATTTAGCAGCACAAAACAAACCTTTCAGATCAGCTGACAAAGCAACTGATCTGAAATAAGAAAATTATACCAGTAATCCTGAAAATAATGAATGGCTGCATATAAATAGCTTTCTACCTATAAAGAATTACTATAGAATAGACCAACATAATCTATTCATACTATAGAAAAAAATAGAGAAACAGAATATAACATACTTAGCTTATAACTAAAATATCTTTAAATGAAATTTGCTTGACATATTGTTTGTGTGTGGCATGTAAACTGCAATGAATTTTAACTATTTACAAAGATTGCCCAAAAATTAAACAATGATACAGATAAAGTATTTTTGCTTTGTGTTTTACTAGAACCTCAAAAGCAGGCTGAAATTTTCATAGTTTTATGATCCACATAATTCTCTAATTTTTTCAAACCTCCCGAGCTTTTCTGCGAAACAGCCACATTTAAAATAATGTAATCTCTGGGTTTTAGCCAAAAACAAAACTACCAATCTACAGGAAATTTTGATCCATGCTGTGATCTTAAACAAGTTTTGTGGCTTTTTCTACCCCAAGCCTATTTCTTAACTTATTCCAAACTAGTTGAAATGTAGCGAAAATTCTCTCAATGGAGGCAGATGAAGCTGGTGCTGAATGCAGGCATACAAAACCGTCACAAAATCCTGCAGGCAGTTTTGAATTTGAACCCTTTTCAGATTTTTTTTTGCCATGATTTGCCACCATTTTAAGGAAGAAAACTGGCGGATGACACTTTCCTTCATCATTGATGTTGGGTAATAGTCTGTGTCATTAATTTTGAAAGCCATTATTACACCAGGCAAATAATCAGGGTGAAATTTGGATATCCACTCTTCTGCAATACTCTCTTGTTCTTGGTTATTTCTGATCTCTATATTTAGGATCCATGAGGTTTGCTATAAAGTGTGGCCCAGGAATTGCTTGTTCAAACCTTTTTTTAAAATCTAGATGGTAGGGCTGCAGGATTTCTTCTTGTAGTAAATCCAGCCATATTTCAACAGCAACTGAAATAGAAGTTGTGTCTCTCTGAAGTGTGTCAAGTGTGCTAGCAACCACAGATAACTGCTTTTCCAGATTTATAGCTTCACTGTAAATGCCCATGTTATCCACGATTTTTGAAATAGATTGATCAAATTCCTCAATATGCTCTTAAGATTTGCATTTTTGAACTTCACTTTTAGTTGGTAAAGTTCGATGAACACTTACTTCACTTTTAGTTGGTAAAGTTCGATGAACACTTACCGCACGTGGGGCTTGGCTTTCAATTCATATTTTCGTTATGTGGATGCGGCACGGGGTTGTTGTTTTTTTTTCCATTTGGCCACGGTTCACTTCTTTTTTTTTTTTTTTCCGTTGGAATTATTTTCCTCATCACCAAATGAGTTTTTCCTTTGCTGCATCCTCATTTACTTCAATATTTATTCTTAACCCGAGTACTTTCGGTACTACTACTATACCGTCTTCGAGGGGACATTTTGCTCCAACTAGCACGGACCGTGTCAGCTGGGCATTTCGGTGGTTCTCGCGGGCTGCTTCTGTCATCTGCTATCGCTTCTTCTTGGGCGTTGTGGCGCCATCTCTTGTTGGTCAGTGATCTCCTTTTTCGAACTTTTTCTTTTTTTTTGCTCAATTTTAATTAAATTTCTCCAGCTGTTTCTCAAATTATTAGGGTCATTGTGGTTGCAAACTTTTGTCCTATTTTTTTCAATCATTACCGACTCTGCTATTCTGAGGTGTTTTTCGGATTTACAGCTTTTAATGACTTTTATATTTTCGAATTTTGGATATTTTTGGTTATCCAGACAGTATTGAATCAGTGCTGTTTTTCTTCTTTTTTCTGCCAGTTTTTTATGTGTTGTTTTAATCTGTGTTTAAGCTTATTTTTGGTACTTCCTATATAAGCCATTGGAGGATTTTCAGTAATAGGAATTGAATAAATACCTGCTTTTTCTAACATTCTTATTTTATCATTATTTTTTGTTACTATATTTTTGATGGTATTTACTTTTCCTCCAATTTGAATGTTATGCTTTTTACAAATATTATTAATTTCATTGGTAGTGCCTTTAATGTAAGGAAAACCATTTAAATATTTGATTTCTTTTTTATTTACTACAGCATTATTTTTTTTTATTTTCTTTATTACTTCTGTGTCCCATTTTTTTATTAAATGGTTAGGATAACCAAAGCTGCTTGCAATTTTTTTATGAATTTGATTTCTTCATTGATGAACTGACTATTTTCAGAATGCGTATATGCTCTTTTAATTAAGGTTTTTATACTATTGCATTTTTGAGGATATGGATGTGCTGAATTGTATGGGATTAGGACCGGAACAAATGAACTTTTCCGATAAACTCTGTATAGTAACTTATCTGTGGATTTGATAACATGTACATCCAAAAAGGCTATTGCATTATTTTTTTCCATTTCAACCGTGAGTTCTATAGTTGGATATAATGCGCTGTAACGTTTTGTTAATTTTTTTAATTCTTCTTCGTTCAGTTTTGATAGAATGAAAATGTCATCTACGTATCGACAGTACATTTCTGGTTTTTCTTCCATATGATGTAGGACATTTTCTTCAATTTCGTTCATCACAACCTCAGCATATAGAGTTGATAATGGTGAGCCCATTGGGCCTCCTAAATTTTGTTTGAATATTTTGTTCTTGTATGTAAAAATATTATTTTCATATAAATAAACTAAAACTTTTTTGAATTCTTGAATTTGTGTGTTATTTAAAATTTTAAGATTTTGCAACTTCTTAATGATGATTTCAATAGCTTCTGGAACTGGAGTGCTTGGATATAATGCTTTAACATCCATGCTTGCCATGTTTAAGTCCATTAGGCCAGTTTTTACATTTTTAATTTTCTCTATAAACTCATATGTGTTCTTGATGGTGAACTTGTTGTTCATGAAAAAGGGTGCTAGGAATTTGTAAATGTTTTTCTCTAATGTTATCAAAGGTGAGTTTTTTTTTGAAACTATCAGTCTCATTGGAGCACCATCTTTGTGCGTTTTTATCTTTGCAACGATACGTGGTATGCCTGCTCCCATTGGTGGAAACGAGCGTTTGATTTCATCAGGTAATGTGCTATGATTTCTTATATCCGCTAAGAATTTAATTTGATTATCAGTTGGGTCTTTCTTAATTTCAGTACAATTTAATCCATCAATTGCTTCTGTCATTTTTTGTTCAAATTCATCAGTGTTGAGAATAATGATTTGGCCGGATTTATCTGCTTCACAAAATTTGATATATGGGTCATTTTTTAATTCCAATAGTTGTTTTTTTTCATATTTTAATTTTTTCTCTATATAGAAGTTTTTGTTGTGTTTGGCATTATATTCTTTTAGAATAACTCTATATAATTTGTTCTCAATTTCAGTTTTATTCTCTGTGCCTGGTATATTTTTGAGAATATCTTCGAGGCAAGGGATGATTTCTTCAGTTTTGGGGAGGCCTTGTGGAAAGGCAAATTTTTTCCAAATTAAAATATGAAAAAAAACAACTATTGGAATTAAAAAATGACCCATATATCAAATTTTGTGAAGCAGATAAATCCGGCCAAATCATTATTCTCAACACTGATGAATTTGAACAAAAAAATGACAGAAGCAATTGATGGATTAAATTGTACTGAAATTAAGAAAGACCCAACTGATAATCAAATTAAATTCTTAGCGGATATAAGAAATCATAGCACATTACCTGATGAAATCAAACGCTCGTTTCCACCAATGGGAGCAGGCATACCACGTATCGTTGCAAAGATAAAAACGCACAAAGATGGTGCTCCAATGAGACTGATAGTTTCAAAAAAAAAACTCACCTTTGATAACATTAGAGAAAAACATTTACAAATTCCTAGCACCCTTTTTCATGAACAACAAGTTCACCATCAAGAACACATATGAGTTTATAGAGAAAATTAAAAATGTAAAAACTGGCCTAATGGACTTAAACATGGCAAGCATGGATGTTAAAGCATTATATCCAAGCACTCCAGTTCCAGAAGCTATTGAAATCATCATTAAGAAGTTGCAAAATCTTAAAATTTTAAATAACACACAAATTCAAGAATTCAAAAAAGTTTTAGTTTATTTATATGAAAATAATATTTTTACATACAAGAACAAAATATTCAAACAAAATTTAGGAGGCCCAATGGACTCACCATTATCAACTCTATATGCTGAGGTTGTGATGAACGAAATTGAAGAAAATGTCCTACATCATATGGAAGAAAACCAGAAATGTACTGTCGATACGTAGATGACATTTTCATTCTATCAAAACTGAACGAAGAAGAATTAAAAAAATTAACAAAACGTTACAGCGCATTATATCCAACTATAGAACTCACGGTTGAAATGGAAAAAAATAATGCAATAGCCTTTTTGGATGTACATGTTATCAAATCCACAGATAAGTTACTATACAGAGTTTATCGGAAAAGTTCATTTGTTCCGGTCCTAATCCCATACAATTCAGCACATCCATATCCTCAAAATGCAATAGTATAAAAACCTTAATTAAAAGAGCATATACGCATTCTGAAAATAGTCAGTTCATCAATGAAGAAATCAAATTCATAAAAAAAATTGCAAGCAGCTTTGGTTATCCTAACCATTTAATAAAAAAATGGGACACAGAAGTAATAAAGAAAATAAAAAAAAATAATGCTGTAGTAAATAAAAAAGAAATCAAATATTTAAATGGTTTTCCTTACATTAAAGGCACTACCAATGAAATTAATAATATTTGTAAAAAGCATAACATTCAAATTGGAGGAAAAGTAAATACCATCAAAAATATAGTAACAAAAAATAATGATAAAATAAGAATGTTAGAAAAAGCAGGTATTTATTCAATTCCTATTACTGAAAGTCCTCCAATGGCTTATATAGGAAGTACCAAAAATAAGCTTAAACACAGATTAAAACAACACATAAAAAACTGGCAGAAAAAAGAAGAAAAAACAGCACTGATTCAATACTGTCTGGATAACCAAAAATATCCAAAATTCGAAAATAAAAAAGTCATTAAAAGCTGTAAATCCGAAAAACACCTCAGAATAGCAGAGTCGGTAATGATTGAAAAAAATAGGACAAAAGTTTGCAACCACAATGACCCTAATAATTTGAGAAACAGCTGGAGAAATTTAATTAAAAATTGAGCAAAAAAAGAAAAAGTTCGAAAAAGGAGATCACTGACCAACAAGAGATGGCGCCACAACGCCCAAGAAGAAGCGATAGCAGATGACAGAAGCAGCCCGCGAGAACCACCGAAATGCCCAGCTGACACGGTCCGTGCTAGTTGGAGCAAAATGTCCCTCGAAGACGGTATAGTAGTAGTACCGAAAGTACTCGGGTTAAGAATAAATATTGAAGTAAATGAGGATGCAGCAAAGGAAAAACTCATTTGGTGATGAGGAAAAATAATTCCAACGGAAAAAAAAAAAAGAAGTGAACCGTGGCCAAATGGGAAAAAAAAACAACAACCCCGTGCCGCATCCACATAACGAAAATATGAATTGAAAGCCAAGCCCCACGTGCGGTAAGTGTTCATCGAACTTTACCAACTAAAAGTGAAGTAAGTGTTCATCGAACTTTACCAACTAAAAGTGAAGTTCAAAAATGCAAATGCATTAATGCACGTTAAAATATAACCTCCAATATCGGAAGTAAATTGAAAAAAATGCTCTTAAGATATTTCTCTGTATTTGTGATAATTGGCCACAAGTGTTTTAACACAGTCAGGATGAGAATTCCATCTTGTTTCGTTAGGTAGTTGTAGCATTAAGCCATGCCTTTCTTTTAACCATCCATGTGGTTGATGTACATCACGAAAATATGTTTGCACTTCCACAATCTGCTTTAAAACAGTCTTTGGGGAAACATCTTTTTCTACCAAATTTAACAGATGTGCTAAGCATCCGTATGTTATGAGAGTTAGATATTTTTCATTTAAAATGTTCCACATTTTTATCATTTTGCTTTCATTGTTAGTTACAACAGCAAAA
This sequence comes from Macrothele yani, assembly GCA_039090855.1. Lineage (NCBI taxonomy): Eukaryota > Metazoa > Arthropoda > Arachnida > Araneae > Macrothelidae > Macrothele > Macrothele yani. Next base: position 57,840,405 of record CM076997.1, on the reverse strand, counting down.
ACAAGTTTTTCAAATTTTTCTTTGCATTCCTTAATGGCCACCTCTAATTTAGAAGCACAATATTTGGCTGTTTTCTTTTCTGATCCAGTATCATCAGCATACAGCAAAAACTTTCTGTTCCATTATGGACACTAATAGCTTGCTGGCTCATTCTTCACACTGGACCAGCCATCTATGGTGAGAGTCAAACTGCCTAATTTTATTTTTTCTGAAAGCTGAGATTCAATTTCTTCTGCTGCGGTATCTAACAGTTTTCCACCAATGGCTTTTGCTGAAAGTGGTTAATAACCAGGTCTCTGTGTTTCGATCAACATTTTGAACTGATCCAATTCTGCAGCATTAAATGGTATGTTAGCAGCATAAAAAAACAGCCACTGTTTTATCAAGATATTCCTTTTGTGGTTTTAAGGCAGAATTTATTCATTGATTGTTGCTTCTTTATTTTTGCAACAGTAACAGGTGATGCTGTTCTAAGTGATGAGAAAGTGCTCACACTAGAAGTACTTGGACTAGGGATGGGAGAGCATTTGCCTTGATCACTGGCTTGAGAAACTGTTGAAGGTAATGCAGGTTCATGATGAACAGATTCAACTTCATCACTTAAACCTTTAGATATAATCCTTTGAGCAGAACACTTCCTTAAGTGGGACTTAATATGCTCTATTTTGCAACTAACTGTACAACTGCAGTGTTTGCATTTGGACTCTCCATCAATTTTCAACACCTCATTCCATTCACTTGCTGATTTTCTGCCACTTCCGAGCACCTTCGGCATGTTTCTTGCTCATAAATGGACTAACGAAAAAAATTCCGCCTTATACCTGATAAACGATAGCTTGAATGATGTGCAACTTCTATTTTGCAGATGTAATTTGACCTTTGACTGTGGAAGAAATGGAAGGAGAATAACTCAGCTAGCGTTTAGGGTAAATGGGGGGGGGGGGTCACTGAGATCGGAAGTCATAAATTTGAGACCAACTTCGTCCATTACCTGCTGCATCACATCAGAGAGAAATCAGAGACTGTTGCTGTTCACTTGGCGTGCTGGAAAGCTTTTTCGTAAACAGCTATTAGTCATTAATTCTTCCATCTGCAGGATGTAACCGCTAGCTCTCTTAAAACATGAAAAATCTACTTTCGGAACCCTTCGCCAAAATGCGTTACTGAAAGAAATTTCGTTTGATAATGCCAGAAATTTTTTATTTGCAAATTTTCAGCAATTGCAACAGTTTTTTTAATAGCATTAAACTAATAACTGCTAAACTTTCAGTTTTTACCACTTTCATAAATATCCTGTGTTGATGTTACCGATTCACACGAATATAACATTTAAGAGTTGGACCAGACTTAAAAACAACGATTGTTGTTTGTTTCGTCAGTAAGATTTATATTTAGGTCATTCCATGTCAGATGCTATCCACCACCCCATCTTCGACCTGTCATACCAAGGCTTCATTCAGCATGACAAATCTGAAAACAACAAAGCACGACTGAACTTTTTACCCATGTATATATACGTCATAGAAGACTGCAGTGTGCTGAACAAGTTCAACACTGGTAGTGACCATAGATTGGTGAGATGTAAGATGCACCTCAACACTAAACTTGAACGTGGCAAGCTCATAAGACAAACAAAATCTATTGACATAACCAACCTTAAAAAACACCATAATACCTTCAAGTTAGAACTGAAGAACAGGTTCTCTGCTTTAGAAGGCCTAACATCGGAAGAAGTGAACATCTCTGAAGTTAACAGAAAAGTAACCAAAGCTCTTATGGAAACAGCAACAAAATTAGCTGGGTCTAAGAACAAGTTGCATGTGAACAAATTATCAGGAAAAACCAAAATGTTGATGCAAAAAAGAAGAGAGATGAGGACAACTAAAGAAGATGTGACTTCCAAAGTGGAATATATAGAGCTATGCAAGACAGTAAGAAAAAGTATCACTGAAGACGTAAGAAAATTCAACTGTGAACTAGTGAGGAAAGCAATTGAAAACAACCAAAGCCTAAAGATAGCAAAGGGACATCTCAGTAAGGGAAGAAAACAGATTATGGCACTGAGAAAAGAAGATGGTTCTGTAACAAGAAATAGAGGCGAAATTTTGACAAGAGTGAAAGATTTCTACTCCAAATTATATGAAAGGGATGATATATGCACTCCAGACATCATGAAAGATACCAGTACCAGAGTTCCTCCAGTCCTTCCAGCAGAAGTTGCACATGCAATCAAGAACATGAAGCGAGGAAAAGCTCCAGGAGAAGATGGAATTACTGTAGACATCATACAAGAAGCAAGTGGAGAAATCGAAACAGTACTCGCCCAAATTTTCACTCGATGCCTTAATGAAGGAAAGATTCCTGAGGATTGGAACACTGCTACAATGATCCTGCTACATAAGAAAGGTGACATTGAGGATCTCGGAAACTACAGACCTATCAGCCTCCTATCAGTAGTTTATAAAATCTTCACTAAAGTTCTTTCACACCGCTTGAAGGTAACACTGAACATGGCTCAACCGAGACAACAAGCTGGATTCAGGAGTGGCTACAGCACAATAGATCATATCCACGTGCTGAGAGAACTAATTGAAAGAGCGAGGGAATATGAACTTCCATTGTGCATGGCTTTCATCGATTATGAAAAAGCCTTTGATTCGGTGAAACCATCAGCAGTTACAATGGCTCTGAAAACCTGCGGTATTGAAGATGCATACATTAATATTATTAATAACATCTATGAAAATGCAAGTGCAAAGATTAGGCTGTTTGAAAATACAACACACGTAAAAATTGGAAAGGGAGTGAGACAAGGTGACACCATATCTCCGAAGCTCTTTAATGCCACATTGGAGGGTGTTTTTCAGTCGCTGAGCTGGGAAAACAAGGGGATAAAGATTAATGGAGATTATCTAACTCACCTTCGTTTTGCTGATGACGTAGTCATTTTTGCAACTACCCCATCAGAGCTGCAGAGTATGATCCAGGAACTTGCTGACAAGAGTAAAGAAGTGGGATTAAAAATGAACTTTCAGAAGACAAAAGTGATGTTCAATGCTTTTACAAGAAATGAAGATTTATCGATTGATGGAGAAAAGCTGGAGATAACAGACACATACGTTTATCTTGCACAGCAGATATCAAGTGAGGGTCACATTGATGAAGAAATTAATCGGCGTACAAAACTTGCCTGGAGAGCTTTTGGAAGAAACAGCATAATTTTCAAGAGCAGTATGCCATTATGTCTTAAAAGAAAAGTGTTTGATCAATGCATCCTTCCAGTGCTTACGTATGGTGCAGAGACGTGGACCTTAACTAAAAGAGACATACAAAGGCTGCAGACAACTCAAAGTAGCATGGAGAGGTGCATGCTTGGTGTAACCAGGAGAGATAAGAAGAGAAACTCGTGGATCCGAAAAATGACAAGAGTGGAAGACATCATGATCAGAGTTAAATCCCTGAAATGGCAATGGGCTGGACATACTGCCAGAAGGACAGATCATCGATGGACAGCAGAAATTTTAGATTGGATTCCAAGGGACAGGAAAAGACCCAGAAGAAGACCACATGGGAGATGGGTGGATGAAATTCGAAAGTATGCAGGGGTGACATGGAGGAGACTGGCACAAGACAGACCGTTGTGGAGGAAACTTGGGGAGACCTTCGTCCAGCAGTGGATTGATAATGGTTGACAATGATGATGATGATGATATACGTACATACTTGCCAGAATTTTAAAAAAAGTGAATAAGAAATGTAAGTGATCCCCAAAATTAGCCAAACAAATTTTTGCCGCATAATAGGGCGCGAGAGGTTTGTTGAAAAGGCAGGAGAAATGTCTTTAAATCGTTGGTCTCAGCATTGGCGTAGTCACCCCCCCCCTCCCTCCAAAAAAAAAAAAAAAAAAACTTTGCTTTTGTATCGATTTTAAGGAATGATCTCAAGGATGACACAGAACACAGGAAAAATCACACACACACACTGTAAAACCTTTAGATGTTAAATTTTATGATAATCGCTAAATTCTTTATTATTGGGGGGGGGAGTTGCATTCAATGGAAGCTCAACTTCCTGTTGTCTGATTTGATCAAATAAATGTAATCAAAGTCAGACATGGAAGCATAGCATTGTGAGACATTGAAATATAAACATCGTTCATGAGCTAATCATGCTTTTTTAAACATGGTTTTTAAACATGGTGCACTGGCCGTGCACCATGTTTAAAAATTCTTTTCCTGGCACTCAGCCAAAAGCCCAAGTTTCTTCTTTTCTTTATTTGATAGATTAAACCTCATTCTGCAAAAAATAATAACTGCAGTTTTTTAAGAGCTGTATTACATTGCCTTTTTAAGCAATGAAGGAAGGCTCTCTCATTGCCCGTAACTCAAAAACTACAGCAGATAGAAACAGCATTGCACCAATAGATTCCTCTGTAAAAATTAAGAAAGAATGATGATTTGTGTATTTCTTTTTATTCTAAATAACGAAGATACATCACACATGAGACTAACGAAGGAACAAAAAAGCTGAACTTTTTAATCAGGCAAAAAAAAAAAAAAAAAAAAAAATCAGAACATGCGACAAGAAAGTGTGAATATAAAGCAGCACAAGCAAGATGGAATTGTTCACTGTATTCACAATATAAAACTACCGAATTCAAAACAAAATGAAATGATTTTAAAAGACACTGCTTCATACATCTCTCTCTCTCTTTTTTTACTTGCTAGAACATCAGCTCAATTTTCCTTTTGTGTTGCTTTCTTCTCAGCAAGTTCCATGGCCATATTTGCACAGCAATCTTTGCTTAGTTTTTCTTTCTGTTGATATAATTCCCTTCCCATTTCTTCACCACTTTTCTTTCCTCTCCCCCTTTTATTCCCTCAGATGACAATAATTTATCCATCATGCTGAAAGAACTTTCAGCCTGAAAACCACGAGCGCATGATATCAAAGCTTTCACTACTTAAGATAAATGGTGTGACTTCTAGAATATGAATACTTTTGAACACCACGCATCAATTCTGACAAATTTTTAAACTCCATCACTTCTGTTTCTGGAAAATTTTACTTCCCTTATCAAGCTTAAGTGCAGACTTTATGGGGGAAATAATACTTAACAACAACACAGGATAGTGAGAACATCGCAGGAAGAAAAAAAATTTGCGATTTCGAGTGAAATCTTTGCTCCAACCGACATCTGCTTTCGGAAACTTTTTCTCCACTTTTAGGTTGAAATGCAGTATTTGTGGAATAAAAGGATATTTAAGAATAATACTGGGCAGAAGGAACATCGCGAGAAAAGAAAAACAAAAAGATTACAAGAGAAATCTTCGCTGCATCTAACTTCCATTTTCGAAAGTTTTGTAAGACGGAATCTCGTCATCAAGTGAAAAACGAATCCTTCTCCCCCACCATTAACCCCCAAAATTTCTGTTCAGTTGTGCATTGATCTCGATAATGCCCAAAATTATAACGGAAATGGCGGAATTTTTCGAATCCACGGAATAATCTGTGCCTGAAGACTACAGGGAAATCTTCGCGCCGTCTTACCTTCCGTTTTTGGAAATCGTTGCCCACACTTTCATGCTGAAATACAAACATTTATGCAATAAAATGACATTTAATAACAATATTGGAAACACACAACATCGTGAGAAAAAAGAAATTGTGATTACAAGGAAAATCATCACTCCGTTTAACTTCAGTTTTTGATAGGTCTGAAAGACGAAATATCATCACCAGACGGAAAACGAACTCCCCATTTCTCTTCAGTTCTGCATCAATCTCGAGAACGACCCAAAAAAAAAAAAAGAAATTCCGCGAATTCGTGTAAGAATCTCATGTATGATAAATGTGTTTTTACTCGGAACCCATCCTGCGATGCACCAAAATTCAAAAAATAATATCTTCTAATCTATCGGAAATAAAAAATTGAAATTTTCAGGGATTTTATAATTTGGGAGTAGCTACCTGTTAAAAAAAATCATAAGAATCGACTATGTATTGGTGGAAATTTATTTCAAAATCTGCCGATTTCGCGTGGAATGACCCATTTTCCTTTTCCAGGCACCATTTTATTTTTTATGGTCAACCTGGCACTAGTTTTTAAAATTTCCTCTCTTCTGCTATATATCATCGCACCTTTTTTGCACCCCTGCCCCTCCACGCTTTTGCAGTGGATTTGTTGTGATTTGATGAATCTATGGCAAATAAAAAATGCCGAAAAAACACTAAAGTGAATTAGAAGCAAAAAGAGAAGTGAACAAGTGATACATTTAACACAGTTAAAAAAAATAAAAAGTAACGGACTTCCTCGTGATTCAACAGACTTATGGGGAATGTTGAAAAAATTTTAGACGCCCCTGTAACACAGTGGTCTAAGCGGGGGCTTCTGATCATTTGTCCGAGATGGGTCCGGGTTCGAATCCTGGTGAGGCATGGATGTTGTGTTTGTCTTATGGCAGTGGTTCTCTCCTTTCCCTAGAACCACTGGCCCTAAATTAGGGAAAAGCGACAGCTTATGGACTGAATTGCTCACAGTGATTGTTAAACCTCCAATAAAAAAAATTGAATCCTTTCTTTATTGGGTTGTCGGAAAAGCCATGACGTATGTATTTTGGCACCTGATGATGGTTGGACGGTTTTGGAAGTACTAGGTGCATGCGCAGCTCTGTTATCGCTATGACAATCGACAGGTGCCAGTTCTAGCTGCAGTCTAAAAGGAATAGTGAGCGATTTGGTTGATTTGTGGAGATTTGACATCAAGTTGAAGATGGAAGACCAAACTGTGCATTTTTGCCATATTGAAATTTTTTATATTTGCTTCCGTAAAGAGAAGAACGCGCGTCAAGTTTGTGGAAAGTTGCGTAAAGTGTACGGTGATAATGCTCCACAAGAACGTCAGTGCCAGCGGTGGTTCGCAAAATTCCGTGCTGGTGATTTTGACCTCAACGACGCTCTTCGGTCCGGAAGGCCCACCGAGTTTGATGACGACCAAATCAAGGCATTGATCGAGTCAAACCCACGTTACACGACACAAGAGATTGCAGACCCATTGCACATCCATTATTCAAGCATTCACTACCACCCGAAGGAGCTGGGATACGTAAGCAAGCTCGATGTGTGGGTTCCTCATGAACTCAAAGAAGCTCAATTGACGGCACGTATAAACATCTGCGATAATATGCTCATTAAACGTGAGGAAAACGATCCTTTTTTGAAGCGACTGATAACTGGTGATGAAAAGTGGATTTTGTACAACAATGTGCTGCGTAAACCGGTCTTTGTCCCGACGTGCTGCTTTGCCTCAAACAACATCCAAAGCAGACATTCATCAGAGGAAAGTTCTGGTCTTAGTGTGGTGGGATTATAAAGGTGTCGTGTTTTTCGAGTTCCTACCGCGGAATCAAACAATCAATTCGAATGTGTATTGTCGGCAACTGGACAGTTTGAATGAATCCATCATTCAGAAACGTCCAGAGCTCGTTCATCGTAAAGGTGTTGTGTTCCATCATGACAGCACGAAGCCACACACAAGTTTGATCACCCGCCAAAAATGATTGGAGCTTGGGTGGGATGTGTTGCCACATCCAGCATACTCGCACGACCTTACGCTGTCAGACTTCCACTTGTTTTGCTCTCTTCAACAGTCCTTGCGTGGTATAACGTTCAATTCAAATGAGGCTGTAAATCAGCACCTTGTACAGTTTTTTTTTTGATCACCCACCAAAAATGATTGGAGCTTGGGTGGGATGTGTTGCCACATCCAGCATACTCACACGACCTTATGCTGTCAGACTTCCACTTGTTTTGCTCTCTTCAACAGTCCTTGCGTGGTATAACGTTCAATTCAAATGAGGCTGTAAATCAGCACCTTGTACAGTTTTTCGCCATGAAAGACAGGTACTTCTATGAACGAGGCATTCTGCAGCTTACTGAAAGATGGCAAAAGGTTATTGAACAAACGGGCATTATATGATTGATTGATCTTTGTTATTTCTATCAAAAAGTGACCTTTGCAAAACATGGCTAAAATATGTCATGACTTTTCCGACAACCCAATATAACAAAAAAGACACAAATAGCGGACTATCCATGTCTTTTTGTTGGGCACAAACCTGTTGGGTGCAGACTATACGAGGGTGCGGACAATTTTTTTTTTTTTTTTTAACTATTGCACACAAATATGTACATAACATAATTTTCATACACACTCACCGCACTTCTATATTTTTGCATATCACTTAGTTTAAAGAAATATGAACTAATAAAATATGATAAACTGGAATTTCCAATACTGTTCTAAATAAATTCCAGCTATGCAAATTAAAAACAAAAAACAACAATAAAATAAAAAAACAAAACAAAAAAACAACAACAATAAAACCCAAGTGGGCTGGGTTTAAAAAAAAAAAGCCCGGATTTTTTCAAACCTTGCTACTGGTATTAATTGGAATATTAACTGGAAACTTACAGAATAAGCACAACATGTTGGGGCATGCAAATGATTAAAATGTCAATGAAAATGAAAATGCAGTTTCGGAGCAGCACCCTCTGAACTGTCCGGTCTTGGATATAAAGTGCTGGCTCAAACAAGATGTTGCAATCAGTGAAGAGCCAACATTGAGTCAAAGGGGTGTTTCTTGTGTCTCACTGTGCCCCATCATCGAAGAAGGTTGCATTATGAACACTTGATGGACTTTGAGCAAGGAAGGATTGCTGGGATGAGAGACCTGGAGTTTCTTATCGCGAAATTGCCACTCGTATGGGACAAAATGCCAGTACAGTGATGCAAATGTGGCATCAGTGGATAGATGAGGCTCGAACGCACAGAAATCTGGGAAATAGACCACAAAATCACATGACTGCATGGGATTACAGACACCTCTACCTCATGGCAGTGACAAATCGCACTGCGACATCCACGGAATTAGAGCAGCAATGGAGCATTGTCACAGGTCAGGCTTTGTCCTCCAGGACAGTCTGATGTTGTTTGCTCAGCAGAGGACTGGTCGCTAGCAGCCCACTACTACACATTTCTTAGACCCTCAACCACAGAACGCCTCAGGCTACAATGGGGTCTCGAACACAGACATTAGCGCACTGATTGGCAACAGGTTGAGTTTTCTTATGAGTCACGATTCAACTTGATGCACCAAGATGGTCGCATATGTGTTCAAAGACACTGTCGTGAATGGCAGCATACACCATGCATTTTGCAGCATCATACCGGCCCAATGCCAAGCATCATGGTTTGGGGTGCCATTGGGTTCAACTCGCGACCTTCCCTGATACGAATTGAGGAAATCCTCAATAAACAGCGATATATCAGGGATGTCTTAGAGGTAGAAGTGATACCCTTCCTTCAGAGTTGTCCTGGCGCTATATTTTGGCAAGACAATGGTCGGCCACATGTGGCCTACAATGTCCAAGACCTCTTCCATGCATGGCAGATACCACTTCTTCCCTGGCCTGCATGTTCGCCGGATATGTCCCCAAATAAAAATGTCTGGTTAAAGATAGCTAAACAACTGGCCCATCAAGTGCTTCCTCCAGTCACCACAAATAAACTCTGGTTTCACATAGAAGCAGCCTGGCAAGCTATTCCCCAGGATGATATTAAAAACCTCTTCCATTCAATGCCACACCACATAGAGGCTGTTATTGTTGCTTGAAGTGGCTTCACATAATACTGAGTTTCGAAGTGAAAAAATCTCGTATAGCTCTACAAATAATCAGCTATCTCCTGTAACATGAGGAATCTGTTACATAAATTTCCTTTGAATAGTGTGATTCTTTCTTGGTGTTGCAATTTTCACAAATAGTAGCATATTTTAGAAACTCATTTCTGGATGCCACCAATAACCATTGTTTCATCTAGATATACAAGTTTTAATTTTCTATGAAGCTTTGTAGCATTTTCTTCTTCAGAAAAAATTAATCTGGGAATTTAATAATGCCCTGTTAGTGAGTAAGAAGGTTTAAAACTGGGTCCATCACCATAAAACCTACAAAACAAAAACATCCTATTCCTGTGTAGCACACACGTGTTGCAAAGGGTTTAAGTATTAATATTAATACTATCTTAACATATTTTCTCTAACACATAAAAATAAAATAATACAAGGTACTTCTTTTTAACTCAATCATACATTAGCATTCCTGAAACTTCTGGAATGTATCTTGTACATATACAGACATGGCAGGCATGCTACAATACACCATATTATAATGCTTTGTTTGTTTCATGTGATTAATGTCATTACAGATGTTTTCTTTATTTTCTTTCATTTTTCATTTCCTGTTTGGCAACAAACAATTTTCCTCTTTGAGGTTTCAAGCAATCTTTTGAAGTAAGTATTAAATTTGAAGAAAGAAAGCTCAAATTATTGCATGCTCAGAAGCACTGATTTGGAGAACTTCAGTGCTAAAAATGCCTAGAAATGAAACCATATAAGAAATGACTATATATACAAAAACATTTGTACCAATAAAGAAAATGTCACAAGCTTACTTTGAATGACAGAAACATTTACAACAGCTGAAGAGTGACTATCTTTCTCATCATGCACAGTTAGCATAAACTGATAATAACCAGGAATGAGGCCAGTAAGTTTTGCAATGGCTTTGTCTGCATCAACTATTGTAGTTTGCTTAGGACCCCTATAACCATGTAGAACATATTAATAATATTAGTAAAAAGTAACTGAACATCCAATTTTACCATAGATCTTACTAAACGACATAATTTTATGAAACAAATTTTAATGGGAAAAGTTATTGGTAGTTATTCATAGAGCAACTATCAAAATTAATATGAAACCAAGACATCAGACAGTCTACTTATTCCCCACTGATTTATATTGTACGCATAACACACATTTCTATGATTCCAAGGACTTACTGCATTAACGTTTCTTTTACAAGAGACTTGGTGTTTCTTTTTTAATACAGTTGCGACAATCAACTGTTCATCACAATAATAACACTCCCTTGCAAGTGTCCAAGAGGCCATATTACTCATAGAAAAATCACTGTCTATAATAGCAGCAAAATATCTAACACCTGATGACTGAGTAAAATGTGTTTTAAAATGCACAATAACAACTAATGTTCATCATTATGTAATTAAAAATTTTCAATGAATGAAAACTACTTTAGCATCATCATTTCAGGTCAACATAAAATTCTCATTCTACAACTGCTCTTGAAACAAGCTTTAGAAATAAGTATACACAAAGAGAAGAAATTATAACTCATATAAAGAAAACAGTAATTGAAATTTGACAAGAACACTTTATAAAGGCTTTTATTTAGATACAATGCACAATTTACCTAAAAGAATCCACAGCAGATTTTCCCTGTGATGTGCTGGTAACACTATCTGTCAGGCAACAGAGAACTAGTTAGAATCAAGCACTGTGCGTCATGTGAACAAGTTTTGCCTATGTTCATTGACAGATGCTGAGGTACCAGTTAAAACTGGTTACCGTGTGTGGATTGGTTTGCCAGAATTTCACAATGGAGCAAAGAGCCACGACTAAATTTTGTTTTTTTATGGGCAAAAGTGCTGTGGAAGCACATGAAATGTAACAAGAAGTATACAACAATGCACATTTGTTACGTTCAATAATTTTAAGTGGTTCAAAAGATTTCTGGTATGTCAAGAATCCTTGCAAGCCAATGAATGGAGTGGATGGCCATCAAGCAATTGAAATGACAACACAATTGAAGAAGTTTAGCAGCTGATTGCACACATGGTTCATATGCTTTTTCAATCACAAAATTCCAGGACTTTTGGACTTTTTTCCACGACATACAATCCAAACGCTCTTACTTAAAATATAGTGAAACCATAGGTCTGTTCAAGCTGTAACCCACAAAAAACAACTTCCTAAATGCTTGGGCAAACTTAATACAGAATGCAGAATGTTAAAAATGATGTCCGCTGCAGCTAATCAGAAACTTAGAATCACAGATAAATACTAAATTACACAGAAATACTAAAACTGTCACTGAAAATGTGACCAGGTTTAATATCTACTAAACTTTTATATACAGTATACTACACTGATTTTGAGAAAAAATTATTTTTCTACTTTGGCTTGAGTTCAATTATTGAAGCAAATTACAGAATAAAAATAAAACATAAAACTCAAAAATATAGGTATGTGGCATTACTCTTGAAATGCTTGCATATACGACACAATCAATACATAAGATACTATTTATATTTAATTATTTTGAAATAATGCTTACATGGGAAATTTAAAGGTAAGGAAAGGTGAAATATTTGGAACTTTTTCAAAGGACCAAACGGATTGTTATTTTTCTTAAACACATAATCATGGGAGCAAGTATTTGTGTTTCATTTTATTTAGGAAAGGAATTTTCAACATAATATTGATGCTGTAGGTATGTTTTAATTTGTACTCGTCAGCAAACAAAGTATGCACAAAAATTTCCAACATGAAATGAAAGAGAATAACAGGAAACCCTTAAATCCAAGGGCTGTGTACAACTGCATTCTTTAGTGATCAAAGTCATTTAACTGGGCATGATTAGAAAACTAATTATAGAAGATGCAAAGTGATTACTTAGCTCAGAAAATACTAAGAAACAACTAGATTTTTAAGTTTCTGATATTACAAAGCAATCTGATTTTATGGCAAATTTTTATATAAAGCATTCATTCGCAAATTTCAGTAAAGGTCAAAATAACCCTTAAAAAAAAAAAATCAACTGCTTACTTCCACCAGTGGGTAAAAAGTATGTTATGAAAATTAACAAATGGTGCAAAAAATGTTTCCCATAGCAGAAGGAAGGTATTAGAGACAAAAATATTTTCAAATCGAACAGTTAAAAGATGAGATATAGGAGGAAACATGATATAACTCTATGTTTTTTAGCAGAAGAATTTCGCATAATGGAAAAGTTTAAAACAGGCGAAAAGCATTCTCATAGCAAAAGATATGCTAAGGAAAAAGAACTTTTCAAATACGTCCCCCAAAAGCTGAGAAAGCAAGAAAAACGTTTTGACCTTTACAACCCCTAGGGAAAAAGTTGTACATCATTTGAAGAGGATCTTCTTATTGTAGCAAAAATCTTATTCACTCTCCATCTTTATTATAGTGAATGACATACAAAAAAAAAAAAAAAAAAAAAAAAAAAACACCTCTCAACAGGGTTTTTAGAGGCAGAGATAGGCTGCAAATGGAAGCCTATCTCTGCCTCAAACACCACCTAGCAGCTGAATTGTGAACCACAAACACTTCCTCAAATACAAACGTAGAGTGTCCCATAAGGTAAATGGTATTTGGTGTTAAAATAATTCTTTAAATCGGACACATAGAAGAACAGATATAGAGAAAAATAGATTAAATATTTGTGGCCCCTAACGGCAAAATTGTGCATTATTTTGGGAAGAAAATACACACAAGGAGTTTTCATAGTTAGTAGTATCTGATTGAAAGAGAATATTTTTCAATCAGGTTTTTAGTCTCGCAGATATTGCTGTAAATGGAAACGTGAACTTATGCTCTCTAATGGCGCACTTGTGCATTAAGAAATATTTGAAATTATATGAGAAACATTTCAAACCTTTCGCAATGAAAATGTTCTCCAACAAAGAAATAATTTTTCAAATCAGACTCCTAGAAACAGGGATATGGACAAATATAAGATATATGTGTACAGCCCCTGGTGGACAAATTATGCACGTTTTTAAGCAGGAGGTATTTTCAAAAAGTCTTCCGAGGTGAGCAGTATCAGTTCACAAAGGATTTTTTCAATTGAGTTTTCCCATTCAGATTTTGTTGAAAATACATCAGAAGCAAAAATAAACACTTATGTCCCCTGGTGGCCAAACCATTCTTTACCAAGAATGAGAATTTATATGCAAAACATTTCCCCTCAAGAGCTGTATCTGACGCAAGAAGAATTTTTCATACCAGACTTTTAGAAGTGGAGATATTGGGGAAATGGTGATTTACCTTTACGCCCCCCAGCGAAAAATTGCATTTTTTGAAAAAGGGACTGAAACTAAAATAGTCTTCACAATAAATGTTATCGAAAGGAAAAAGAACTGTTTCAACTGGATATTTAGAAGCAAATATATGAAATAAAATGCATTTAAATTCGATACGATCTCTTCTATTTGCGTCCTTTAGCGGTGAAGTTGTGCATCAGAAAAAAAATGGAACGCATGGATCATCATTCTTGCATTTTAAGCTTCCCAATACAAAAAGAATTTTAGAAAGCACACTATTAATTGTAGAGATATGGTCTCCCTGGCTGGACAGACAAAGTGATAACATAAGCACGACACAAAAGATGCTAATAACACAGCTTCAGTCCTCCTAACAGACAAGAAAACCAACAGCCCCCCCCCTCTACACACACATTTTGCAGGGGATAGGGAGGGAAATTTGTCAGACATATGTTATGTCAGTAGAAAAATTCTCAACTACAAAACATCGTGCAGGGACAAAAAGGCAAGAATGGATAAAATTCCAGGACATGTGATTTTAGGACATTTCAGGGACTTTTCCAGGACGCGTACGAACCATGTGCACAGAATTATTACAACATTAGCAAAGACAGTATCCAAACAATTTTGCACGATGATTCAGGAAAAAGGGTGCACAAAGTTTGTTCCACATTTCCTACCACTGGTGCATAAAATGGTGTTTACTGATTCCTACTGCAATTTCACTGAACTTGTTGATGATGGAAAAACTTTGCTGAATAAAATTGTCATGGGAAAAAAAATGTGGTGCTTTGTTTACAGTCCTAAGGTGAATACACAAAACTCTGTTCCTTTGAGGCCTTAAATTCCCAAACTGAAAAAAGTTCACAAGGAAAAGTAATGTGAAAACCACTCCGATTAGTTTGTTTGTTTTCTGAATGCTAATGGTGAGATTCTTCCTGAATTTGTTGCAGCACAGCAAACAGTCAATAGCCAGTAGTATCTGGGTGCAATAAAATTGTTACTTAACAGAGTTCAAAGCGTTCATACAGAATTTCACAGGACGAAATATTGGTTTCTCATTCACAATAACATATTGTGTCACACCACTTTTTTTTTCCTTCTACAAAAACACATAACATGTGTTTTTGTAGCAGGGAAAAGGAAAAAAAAAAAAAAAAAGGCGAGTATCCATGCTACAAAACTCATCCCCATTTGCCAGATTTGGCATCATGGCATCAGCAGACGAATTCTTAAGAAATAAATCTTCACAGAAAGGGGAAAGCTTTCAAGATATTCCCGTGATCCAGGCTAATGTGACAAGCAAATTCTGAAGCATTCGACAAAACCTTCCAAACTCTGCACAAGCACAGTAAAGCCTACACTGAATGTGAAAGGAATTGTGTTGGAACACTAAACAAGCAAATATGTTACTAGTCCATATCTGTGATTTATTGTCATTATATTCAGGGAACTTTTTAGATGCACTGTGCATAGCAAGAAATTATTTATTTTACAAAATGTTATTTGGTTCACAGCTGCTCTGTGTTCTGAACAGTACCAGCAGGAAAGAGTTGCATGCAAAAAATGGACGAGGTGAGAATTTTTCAGCTTTGAAGTATTTAAATGATCACATATTTCAATTAAGTTACTACACATGTAAATACACCTTTGCAAAAAAAAAAAAAAAAAGCACCAAGAAGAAATCGTCCAGTAAAGATGAAAATGAGTATGTGCAATGTACATGTACAGGGAAGAAAATGATTGCAGTTCCAGAGCAGCTAGGCTATTTATTCAGGTAAAACAGCTACACAAGTGGAACAAATCAGTACATTGTAGCACCACCTCTGGCTCGGATACAAGCCAGAGGATTCAGTTCGTGGATACTGTCCTGAGGTGTAGCATGCCAGATGGTGTTCAAATTGTGGGCCAGTTCGCCGACATTCTGGGATGAGCATAGGTGGCATCCCAAACATGTTCGATCGGTGAGAGCTGGATGATCGGGTTGGCCATGAAAGGGTGTCCACATTATGGAGGAAGGCCTGAGAGAGCCATGCTGTGTGTGGGTGGGCATTATCTTGTTGAAAAATTGTTGGGTTATGCTGTGACAGGAATGGCAACACAACAGGTTGTAGAATTTAAGGTTGCTATAAATTCCTTTGTACGGAAATTATATTTATTTCAACGTGTTATATATAACTATATACACTATCTTCACCTTAGTGAAATCAAGAGAAATGTAACATAAATCAACCTAACGAAATACCAGTATAATGGAAAAAATAATTACCGTCAAAAAAAAGAAATTAAGGATTAAAATTTTACGTCAGCTATCGGCACTAGGTGGCACCACCAAGAATAGTGCGAATATTCAGAATATTACGTAATAGCGACAATGAATCAGAAAGAAGGGGGAAGGGCTGATTGAAGAAAACCACATATCACTGCATGTAGCATGGTACAGCAGTTGTTCCAACTCTGAAGATAGGCATACAATCCTGAAACATGTGTAAGCTATTTTGGGTGCAGGTGTCCTTGGATACAGTACATGAGTTCAGAAGATGGTCAGAAGAGGATTTGTTTTCTAGCTAAAGTTCTTTAGTGTTCATCATTGTACATATTTTAAACCTTTTGTACTGTATCACGTTTTAACTACTATGACATTTTTAAATCTTTGCTCAACTTCCAACTGGCATACAATTCCTCAGATACACTATATTGACAAAAGTCACCGGACACCTAGAAGAGAAACACAACATAGCATTTATTGACACACATTAGTATGGTGTTGGTTCACCTTCGGCCTTAATGCATGCACTGACCCTTCGAGACATGCTTTCGACAAGGTTTTGGAACACAGTGATAGGTATGCACTTCCATTCAGTACATAATGCTGCCGCTAACTGTTGCTTAGAAGTGGGCCTTGGTTCCAAACTTCTTATGTGGTGCTTTAATTCATCCCAAAGGTTCTCTATGGGATTAAGATCAGGGCTCTGTGCTGGCTAGTCCACACACGATATGGAATTATCGTCAAACCACGCCGTAACAGTCCTTGCTTTATGGCTCGGTGCATTATCCTGCTGGTACCAACAAGGCTCGGTTCCATAATATTTGAGTTGGTAGGGCATAATTGTCCAGAATATAGAGGTAGACATGCTGGTTAACAGGTTTGTCCACGATAACCAATGGGCAGGGATCATACCATGCGAAACACCCCCACACAAGTACATTTCCAGCTCCAAACTTGACCGTAGGAACAGTACATTGTGGTAAATAGCTTTCCCTCGGCTGCCGCCATACACACACACGGCCATCAGACTCATGGACTGTGTATTCGGATTCATCAGTCCATAGAACCCGTTTCCATTGATCTACGATCCATGATAAATGTTCTTTACACTATGCTAAACGACGAGTAGCATTCCGAGTGGAGATTAAAGGCTTATGAGCAGCTGCATGACCACGGTAACCCATGGAATGAAGTTCTCTGTGAATGGTACGTGTACATACCGAGGTTCCAACATTTTTACTCACCTGTACACTGAGGTCTTGTGCAGTACTCCGTCGTTTAGCTGTAACGACTCTCCTGAGGCTTTGATGTCCTCTATCACTGATTTTCTTTGGTCTGCTGGTACGTTTTGCTACTTCAGGCACGCCATGTGTCTTCCACTTATTCAGTACATTCAAAACAGTTGACTTGGGTATGTTTAAATGCCTCTGGGTTTCTCATATGGACAACCTATAAGCACTAATATAACACCCAACAATCTTTCCTTTCTCAAAGTCAGTTCTCTCCTGCCACAACATTTTCACTCAACCTGTGCGATACAATCCCGGTCAGCTGCAGACTTGTTTTTATACCGTTTGCAGCTGTACCGCACATTTTAACAAGGCAGCAGATCCGTTCATTTGCTTTTGAAGGGGTGTCTGGTGACTTTTGTCAATATAGTGTATATAGTACTTAAAGTATGCACACACCAGCAAAGAAGTCTACAGTTTTTCCAGCAGAAGTATAATTTGCCACGAACAATAATACGAACCACTTGGAAGTGTCTTTCAAGATTGGTGAACAACATCAGCTATGTACTGCACGAGAAAAATAATAAAAAGGCTACCAATAAATTGTAAGTAGTTTCTTTTACAATAGTATTTTCTTGAAAGTGCAGGAAAATTCTTCTGCCATCTAGATTATAACATGTTAAAAGCGCCTTTGTGATTTCACTAAGGTGAGGATAGTATATACAGATAGGTTGTAGAATGTCATTGGCATACGACTGAGCCATGAGGGTGGTATGGGGGACTAAAGGGTGTCCCGGCTATCATAGGTATTGACTTTCAAAACAGCTACTCCTAGTGTGCAAGCTGTGTGCCGTTGCATGGTAAAGGCAGGAACCATGCACTGGCTGGCTTGTCTCCAGACACATGTGCGCTGATCGTCGGCATGAAGTGCAAACTGTGACTTATCACTGAAGACAACATGATGCCACTGGACACTATCCCATGTTGTTCAGGCCCGATACCACTGCAACAGGTGCCGACAATGCTGGCAGGTCAGTGGCAGGCTGCGGAGTGGCCTCCTAAAATGTAGTCTCTGTGATGCAAGGCATGTGGCAATGGTCTGAATGGCCACTTCCGTACCTGTATACAATGCAACATGGCCACGGATGGTAGAGAGCGAGGAATTTGCTTCTGTTCATTCAGCTCTCACAATTGCTCGATCCTTGTGTCATTGCCGTCGGCTGTCCACTGCCTGGTTTCTGCTGGATTGTGACCTCCTCCACCCATTGGAACCAACATCATCCTATTGCAGCATTGCTTCGACCCAAATGCCTGATGATACAGTGACTTCACCAACCGGCTTCTCTCAGCCCAATTACACATCCTCTCTCAAACTCGCTCATCTGCTCGTATTATGCATGGATCCAACATCAAGGCATTCTCACAGTCTGTGGAGGTTAATGCAATCACAATCTGCTGTCACAATTGTCTCAGCATGTGAGCTTTGTCTTTGATATACTCTCCTCAATGTGCAGCTCCCATACGCTGTGGCAGGCCACTATTTAGTCATTGGTCATTATTTTTTAATCATTTGCATATTTACAACCCTGGGGTACTTGCGTGCGGAGTTTTATCAGGATCGAACGACTTTCTTGGGGTGCTTCGGGTTTTTTGGGGTTTTTTTGACAAAGAGTGTATAAAAAAAACTATAAAATATTATCATGTTTCTAAGGAAGCACTGCATAGCACAAAAAACGAAATCTGGTAAATAATAATGGCATTCAAAATACCAAACAGAAAAACATGGCAACTTGTGCATGTGGTGCATGGCCTGTACTTTTTCTTTTTTATTCCCATTAAAAATTAACAACACTAGCACCTTTAAAATTAGAAGAAAGCTTAACCACCATGATAATGGCTGTACAATTAACATTAAATACCCAGCAAAATAATGCACACGTGAACTCATAATAAGCATGACACCATGCAATGGGCCCCTGAAAATGAAACTGTTGCCAACAAAGGCAAGCACACTATGCAGAATGCCTCAACATTTTCCTAACATTCATTAGACAATTATCATAAGCTATTCAAATCAGTGGTATAAATTTATGCACCCATAATTTTTTTAAATCAATCAACAGGACTTTTGGCATAGTTAGATTCACAGATGTAGAGGGTTACATAACCAAAAGACAGTCTGTACTTGCATATGTGGTACTTAATATGATAAATTAGGTATGCAGAATATATCTTAATGCTGTAAGTGGTGGTGGTGGTGGTGGTGGGGGGGGGGTTGAGATTTGTCTGAATAACACATTTTTAATGAGAGTTTCAGGTTTACAGTTACTCCAAAGCCCAGTGCAAATTTACCTTACTACAAAAACTATACACATAAGCATTTGGAATAAGATGAGAAGGGTCTAAGACTATTCTTAAACAATGTGGATCATCAGAAACTCTAGGCTTTCAATTAAATACTTTTTTGTATCTCAATATATTTATCTTGGATAAATTCTTCTCCTTTTTTTTTTCCACATGCAATGTTATTTTGCCTTTTTGTATCAAATGATAAAGCAGAAAACCTTGCAATATTTATGCAACTGATTTTGACAGTTATAATTTGTCATAAAACTTAAGAAGAAAAATTTAATTAACAGATTACTTACTGAACTTGTTCCCAATGCCATTTAACAATTTTGATGTCATCTTTGCTCTGACTGCCATCTAAGACTACTGGCCCTTCCATTGGCAAAGTTATTTTCTGGTCTGGGCCAACAACAGCAACTGGTGGAGTATTGCTTTCTGGCTTTACAAACAGATGGACTTCAGTAGACGATGTTTGATCTGCAGTATCTGTGACTTTCAGAATAAACTTATAAACACCAACTTCAAGCTGAGAGAGATGTAAATATGGACTATTTGTTCCCTAATAAAAACAGAAAACATTGCTTGCTCTTCAATGAATGAAGATATGAAAAATACAGTCATAAAAAAAAAACTGACACAGAATGCATGAACTTTATTTAAATTATATGAAAAATGTTCTGTAAGTCAAAAGTAAAAGCTCTTTTCAGCTCCTGACACTTATTTATTTTAACTTCAATATCCTTCATATTGCGAAGTTCTTTCACTTTCAGTTCAAGAATAAACCACCTTCAAAGTTGTACAAAAAATAACTCAACTCTTTTAACACTTTCATTGCCGCGCAACGCTGAACTGCATCATACAATACTTAGCCTATGTGCCGCTGCCGCTGAATGGTGTCGTAATCACGGCTTCATATTTCGCTTCCTAAAACCTTCGGCACTTGAAGAGAGTTATCTATTTTGTTACTGGCACTGAAAATGAGTCTCCAACTGTCTAAAAGTGACTGCGGTTTGGGGATAGCGGATTTTTCCCCACATGGTTTAGGGAAGGGAAAGTAAGTTGACTTCCCATAGACTTAACACAGCGTGCGCTTTTTACTGCAATGTTTATTTTCCTTTGAACGTCACTGGTTTTGCGGTGAAGGGAATTATCAATAAATAAATGCTTGAGTGGCAATAAAAAGCATTTGCTACTTAGAGTTTATATGTCACAGGGAGGCTTATTGAAGTGGCTAAAGGGATTTCAAAGAAACCCATATTCTCTTCAATACTTAGTTTTGCGGAAACAATGGATATATTCAGATGCGCTATCGCCGGTCCCTCTCAACCAAAAGTTCCTCGGCGGGCACATTCTTCCGTGAAAATAGAAGATGATGGCGATAATCTGTCATCAAGTACAGAAATGTATTCTTTTACTAGCTGTAGTACAACCAGCAGTGAAAGTGAGAATGAAGAATACCGCGTTCTTTCTCATACTCCGCCTCAACGGATTTTGGCTACACATTGGTGTGATAGTCCCAACATCATGAGAAGAATTCCGTTCACTGGTGTACCAGGACTGAAAGTTAATATGATAGGTACTGAGCCAATTGATTTTTTTAATCTTTTTGCAAATGAGGAATTTTACAATCTATTAGTTAGGGAAAGTAATGCATATGCTGTAGAAGTGTTTATCTTGGGAGTTACTGAAGGTTCACGAATAAATGAATGGAAGGATGTGTTGGTAGATGAGATTAAAGTTTTTCTGGCCTTCTGTTTCATATAGGCATTGTACAAATGCCCCATTTCCAAGATTACTGGAAAACAGATCCATTAATCAAAATGGACTGCTTTTCTTCACTTATGAGCAGGAATTGTTTCCTTCTGATATGCGGTGCCTTCATTTTGCAAGAAATCCTCAACCTGGCGAAACGATTACAACCAACTGCCTTGCAAAAATAATGCCTTTACTGGATTTATTTCACGATACTACCCTGGAAAAGAACTTATGATTGATGAATCAATGGTTTTATGGAGAGGTCGTTCGATTTTCAAACAGTACATGAAAGGAAAACGTCATAAATAGGGCCTGGACTTTGATGACCGAAAAATTCCTTATAAATTAATTTAAAAGTAGCAGAAAATGCCCTTAAAAATTGCAAAAAATGCACATAAAATGAAAAAAAATGCCCTCAAAAATTTAAAAAGAAAATCTACCTAGAACAGTTCTTGCAGTAAATTTTGCCAAAAATTGTTGTATTGTCTTAAAATAATTGATAAATTATATTTCTTTTCTTTAAAATAAATATTAATCGCAAAAAAATAACAAGTAACTGCATAAGAAAAAGAAAGAACAGTACATACCAATCCCATATGAATTTTATTTGCTTGTACACTGAAAGTCTTTCTTCATGCAAGTGCATCATAATTGAACTGAATTATAAGGTGAATCTTAATGTTTTCGAAGGTAAATGAACGTCTGTTACCTGTAAGTAGGTTTTTATATCTTGAGAAGGTTCTCTCGACATCAACAGATGTGACAGGCCATACTTGAAAAAAACAGCTTCGCCTACAGCTAGTTCTTCTTCTACATCAAAACTGTGTGTTTCTCCAGTTAATATATGTGAGATTTTCTTCAAAGTTTGGAATCCAACATTTTTTTCCAGAACACTGTTTAATTTGGCAAAGATAGATTGTCCAACCTTGCCTTTGGCTCCTTTAAGAACTTGGCTTGCTTTTTCAACGTAACTGTTGCATCGATGAGTTCCATACCCTGTTTTTCTAAACACGCAATTGTTGAGGCCAAAATGCTGAAGTTTGATTTAATGTATGCTAGATTTCCTTCTGTTTTATCTTCAGAGAACACGTGTTGGGCAATTTAAATTGAAGCAGCATCACCAGTTTTTAAACCATTTACTATAGACTTCACAGGCTGGAAATTGTCACTGCAATATATGCATGCATTCAGCCATGTCCCCCAATGTGTTATTACTGGCTGTGGTGGTAAGGCTAGGCTAGGAGCTTGAGATTTGAAACATTGTATGCGATATGGTGCTTTTAGGAATATTTTTTTGACATTGGATACGAGTCGATCAATATTAGGATAATTTGCATGGACTTCTTCGGCAGTGCGATGTAAAGTATGGGTAAGGCAAGTACATGCACCAACTTGGGATAAAATCCTTTAATTGATTTTCCTGCTTTAACCATATACGGGGCAGCATCAGTCAAAAACATAAGGATTTGTCAAATAATTGACAGATCGCTGCGTGATTCACTTTCTCTATGATCTCCGTATTCAGCAAAAATATTTTGCCAGGGCAATCTGGCTCAAGTGTCCCTATATGATGTTGGCAACAGGACGACCCTGAGCATCGTTCATTTTATCAATAGACACACATTTTTTTCCCTTTTACACTGTCTCTAATTTTGTCCATCATTTCGGTGTAACACTCACGTATGTAGTTTTTTCATAGTGTAGACTCGTCAGGTATGACATGACCAGTGTGTTATTCCAAAAACTGGTGAAATTTAGGATGATTTAACTTTTGCAGTGGAATATTCACAGAAACAAAAACTTCACACAACTCTTTATAAAATGGTGACTTCTTGGATGGTGTTGATGAACAGCTTTCCATAAGTAAACGTTGAGATGCCTGCAACTTTTTCTTTGCAAGTTCAACAGCTCGAATATACTTTTCTCATCCAATATGCTGCACGATAAATTGATTTTGTGCTGCAACTTTAGTTCCACATAGTTTACAAAATAGAATTACTCCATCAGTAGAAATAACATTTTTTCCGAACTCCGAAACAAACTTGCGTAAATAGCAAGATTGAAAAGGTTTGTATTTAGGCATCTTTAGAAATAAACTGCTACTTTTCTTTTCAGACGAGAAATAATGACTGGAGTATGTACTAACAGCTTCCATACAATTCCAGATGCTTTAAGTGTAACCCTTCAAACACTCAGAACAGGTTCTGCCTGGTACAAGAAGGTTGGGGGCAATGGAAAAACATCCTACCTAACCCTTTCACGAACAGTGTCCAAAAATCTTAGGCACAAATATTTCTATTCCATTTCCTTCCCTTCTGAAGACCCAACAAAATGAGGATTACTCTCAGATGTCCCTGTGGAGAGTGACACCTAATCCAAAGTAATGCTTCCTATAATTTGAGCTACCTGTTTCTTGGGGGAAATCTTTTCACTTCCTGAGGGAGAAGGTTGAGTATGGGTGGGGGAGGGGTACGGGCATTGCTTCAGGGACAACAGACCTCCTAAGGTACACAGGCCGAATCAGTCACATCCAAGCGCTAATCGGTTATCTCTCTCTCTCTCCCATCTTTGTGACTCGGGGTTTGTCGGGGGCATGTCCAAAGCCATTGGTTCTTTTGACGGTCAGACATCTGTTTTCTTTTGAGGAGAACAAGCAGAGTCTTATCTTCTGAGTCTTATCAGCACAATCAACTATGTATGACCTTCTTAAAATCTCAAGGGGTGAAGAAATGCCGCAGCCGTTTGATTGAAGGGCCGTGTTGGCTGTTTCTGAACTGTACATAAAAAAGAAAGAAAATGCAGAAAAGTGACAAAAAATGCGCTAAATTGCAAAAATCTTCCCAAAATGCCAAACGAATTCCAGAAAAGGCTGCAAAATGCTCTAAAAATACCTAAAAATGCATTAAAAAGGCAAAAAAATGCCTAAAAAATGCAAAAGTAATCAAAGTCCGGGCCCTAGTCATAAATAAGGGGTGAAACTTTATATGCTAACAGAACCAAATGGTATGAGGTTTACACATGGCAACTGGACTCCCTGGAGAGGGGGGTCATGTGCTAATGTAGTTTTAAAATTGATGGAAGGGAAGCTAAATGTTGGTCATGCTATTTATATGGATAATTTTTATAATAGTTACAATCTTGCATTGCAGTTGTTGAACAATGACACTTATTGCACTGGAACTCTCTTCTACAGGGGATAACTTATACATTGGAAGCACATACAGGAGCATTAACCATAGAATTTTAGAACATAGAAAAGATGTTTAGAAAGCCAATCCTAATACTGCCTTGTCTATTTTGACAATGGAAGACACATCTGCAGTTCCCCACTGGAACGAAGCAAAACGAATTGCTTCTTTTGACAATCGTTTTGCCCTTCGTTACCGTGAAAGCATAGAAATTATTTTCAACTCAATGACTTGCAACTCCGAATCTCCTCTCTACATTCTGTTGATCTGGAGATCAATTCTAAGTTTTGGCAACAAAAATAGGAAAAATTCAAATGTAGAATCTGGCAACAATCTTAGTCCTCTATTGGCGTGATGAAGACCTAAGATAAGGTCAAAAGCTTCCCACTTACGAACTTTTTGTAAAAGTTTTCAGTTAACGTAACTAGCGTGATCAAGTTACCTTTATTTGCTGGAACTCTCTGTGCAGACCGACGAGATCTTCATAAGGATGTCACGAAACTAATGCTGCTGCAGTGTGCAAATGGAAAAATAAATGGGATGTTCTCTTCATTACCACGGAGTTTGAGGGCGATTTAGTTCAAACTGTAAATAAAAGGGGACAGATAAAAGAAAAACCAAAGAGTGAATAGTGCTATTTTTCAACTATAATAAATCTGCCAGGGGTAGATCGTCAACATCAAATGCTAGCGTACTATCCTTGTGTAAGGAAAATTATACGATGGTACAAGAAGCTAAGAATACATATGTTTCATATGATGATAATCACTTCCCACAACTTGTATAATAAATTCTCAGGGGAAAAGATAGGCCTCTACAATTTTAGGCAATCCATTGTACATCAACATTTGAATCAAGAGCCATCAACTTCCGGAGCGAAGACATCTAAATAATTAAAAGCATGTGGCCATCTTCCAGTCAAAAAAAAAAGGGACATTTTTTGAGGAGACGATGCAAAATGTGCTCTGCCAAAGGGATTCAAAGGGACACTCTCTCTTACTGCACCCAGTGCCCAGAAAATCCTGCACTGTGCTTTCAGCCATGCTTCGAATTATATCAATGTAGATAAGGGATAAATATTTTGTCTTCCTATTTTGCTAAAAAAAAGCATGTTCCAAGTCGAACTGTATGTTTGTGTGTGTGGGATTTTTTACCCTACCCAAATCAAAATGTATGGATTTTGTATTTATCTAGTTATGTATCATGGCACTATTTATGGAATTCTTTGGCATTTGTAAGCATTATTTCTCTTGGTTTATATGCAATGTTTGAAATATGTATCCAGTAAATGTCTACTTCAGTATCAGAATAATATTTAATTGCTGGCAGAATTATAATTACGAATAAATTTTCTCGTATTTTCGAATTGCTAAGTCATGCAAAGCTGTGAGATGCGAACACACGGCTGGTTGGTCCAAACGCATAAAAGCTCAATCGTGGTGCCGCGTGACGCCTTGTGGCGTCGTGGGAGATTTGCACGGGTTTCATACAGGCACCGCGTGCTTGCCACTGATATAGTACGGAGGCAGCGAACGTGTTAATAAAAAAAGCATTAATGTCAATGTCTTCAAATTAAATTTTCTTGAAGTTAGAAAACAAGTATAGTTATTTGTTATCTGTAGGATTGCTACACTGCACAAAAAAATGCTATGTACCATCATCATTACCATCTACAACCATTGTCAATTTACTGTTAGATGTAGGTCTCCCAAAGTCTCTCCCACAGCTCCTTGACTTACTCTCCTTCATGTTACTTTGGCATGCTTTCAAATTTCATCCCCCATTTGCCATGTGGTCTTTTTCTGGGTCTTTTTCTGTTCTTTGGAATCCAGTTTAGTATTTCAGATGTCCAATTGCTGTCAGTTTTAGCAATATGTCCAGCCTCTACTGCTACTTGGGGGTCTTTACTTTCATCAGGGAAAGACGTCTAGAGCCTCGGGGCCAGTGGTACAGGTTTCGTGACAGTACTGAATTTTCCATAGCCAAAGGGTAGTACCACAAAATTTCTAAAGTTACTGTACTCCAAGTTGCTGAATAATAACTATTCTCTTAATTTCTGCAAGTTCCACTTTCAAAATCTATTGTCATCTTTTAATTCCAATTCAAGTTTTACAATTAGATTATGTAATATTACACCAACTTAATTTCTATCTTGACCATTTCTTAGGGCTACAACAAAACTTTATTTCCTCGGAGTCGCCCCGGAGAATTCTAACAACCTAAACTTTCATCCATGATGTGATCAAAATCATTTCCCTATTTTTGGAAAGTACCCTGTCAGACTTACTGTTCATCTTAAGAAGTGAGTTCTGACCACAACTGCTAGGCCTTGTTTACATTTCTGCCTTGGGGAGCTTAAGTTTTGATCTTGTGTGCTTCATCATTTTAATTAGGGTTATGTGTATTTTATTTGTGAGTTACATGCAAGTTCCACATGTATTATGTCATTTATGTTTTACTAACCGGTTCAGGAAGGAAAGACAGAATGCAAAGGAAGTATTTGATACTAAATTTGTTAAGACATCTGTCCTTTGGCTACAGAAAATTCAGCACTCTCACGAAACCTGAACCACAGCCCCGGGGCTCCAGACGTCTTTCCCCGATGAGTGGTCTGGTGCTCCAGTGTGCTTCAACTTTAAAAAGTATGGATTTTTCTAATTTCTATCTTTTTGTATTTAACTATTTTAATTCTCTTTTTAGGATTTTTAGGGTGTTATTTCGATAGTATTGTATTGGGAATATAAATCACTTGTGGTTGACTCTATTGCTCTCTCTCTCTCTCTCTCTCTCTCTCTCTCTCTCTCTCTATATATATATATATATATATTGGGTATATAAATAAGTTTTGAGGGATTTGAGGTGAACAAAACACATTGTTGGAGAACAGAAACAATATTTTAATATTAATCAAAGTGTACTCCCTCTGAAGCTATAACTTTACCCCATCTTTCGGGCAGTGAACGTATGCCCTGAAGGAAGAATTTTGGTTCTTTGGAAGAGATCCAGTTGTCCAGCCAATTTTAGATGTCTTCATAAGAACTAAACCGTTCTCCAGAAAGTGCCGACTGCATCGACCAGAACAAATGGTAATCCGATGGCACAATATCTGGCGAATATGGCGGGTGGGGTAGAACTTCCCAGTCGGATCCTTCTAAGTACTTTTTCACAGGTCGAGAAACATGTGGTCTTGCGTTGTCATGCTGAAAGATGACTTTGTTGTGTCTATTCTTCCATTCCGGCCGTTTTTGTGTGAGAGCTCATTTTAAACGCATTAATTGGGTTAGATACTGATCACAAGTAATAGTTTCTGACGGTTTCAGCAGTTCATAGTGGATCACACCCTTCTGGTCCCACCAGATACACAGCATTACCTTTGAACCATGGATATCGCATTTTGGCGTTGAAGGACCTGGTTCGCCTGGCTACACCCATGCTTTCTGCCGTTTAGGGTTGTCGTACCATATCCATTTCTCATCGGCAGTAATAATACGATGCAAAAAAAAACTTTCTTTTTTGCCTTTGAAGCAGCAATTCGCAAATAGTTTTTCGACATCCTTGCCAGCTGTCAGAGCTGTTTTTGACAGGTCTCTTTCCCACAAAGCATGTGGAACCCAATTTCCTTCTTTTTGCACCATTCCCATGGCAGCTAAACGTTGTGAAATGCATGGTTGACTAACGTTTAATGCTGCTGCTAGTTTTTTTTTTTTTGGGTCTGGCACAGATCCTCGTCAAGTAAAGCTTCCAATTCGGCATCAGCAATTTTTTTGGGTGGTTCAGAACGTTCTTTATCACTGACATCGAAATCGTTCCTTTTGAATCGTCTAAACCAAACCTCACATGTTTTTATGGATGGGGGATGTTCACCATAGAATTCTGACATTAAGCAATAGCTGTCAGCAGCACTTTTCTCGACAATAAAGTAATGCACTAACACTTCCCGCAAATGCTGTTTTGTCGGGACAAAAGTTGCCATTTTCCATCGAGTAAAACAAATATGTCTTCGCACCTCAATCGAATGTCGTATACGGACTCTGACAGCTGGCATCTCGTACTGGGATATCACAGTGTTGCCACCTTAAAATACATGCGAGCAGTAATAAGTATGACACCGAATGGAAATCCCTCAAAACTTATTTATATACCCAATGGACCTTAACTAAAAGAGACATACAAAGGCTGCAGACAACTCAAAGTAGCATGGAGAGGTGCATACTTGGTGTAACCAGGAGAGATAAGAAGAGGAACTCGTGGATCCGAAAAATGACAAGAGTGGAAGACATCGTGATCAGAGTTAAATCCCTGAAATTGCAATGGGCTGGACATACTGCCAGAAGGACAGATCATCGATGGACAGCCAAAATTTTAGATTGGATTCCAAGGGACAGGAAAAGACCCAGAAGAAGACCACATGGGAGATGGGTGGATGAAATTCGAAAGTATGCAGGGGTGACATGGAGGAGACTGGCACAAGACAGACCGTTGTGGAGGAAACTTGGGGAGACCTTCGTCCAGCAGTGGATTGATAATGGTTGACAATGATGATGATGATGATATATATATATATATATATACACTGAAGTTCCAGAAAAACTGGTACAGACGAGCTTATGCAAAATACATAGCAACGTCACCTATGCTCGTACTTGGTTGCGTCCGCCAGTGCGTATATAAAGCGACAGACAGCCTTGCCAGCTGTCAGAGCTGTTTTCGGCATGAGAATGACAAGTAATAACGATTTAAGCGATTTTCAACGCGGTGTCATAGTTGGCGCTCGTGAGATGGGCCATAGAATTTCGGAGATAGAAACGAAGTTCAGATTTTTACGGATGACGATTGCAAGGGTGTACTGTGACTACAAGAATTCCGGCAAAACTTCCAACCTACGATACCAGTGTGGCCGTAAAAAGACATTGGGTGAACGTGACCATCGTCGGCTGTCAAGAATCGTTTCACGTGATAGCCTTGCAACACTCTTGCAGGTATAATCGGAATTCAATGCTGGAGCCTCAACAAGCATCAGCGTCCGGACTGTGCAATGTACCCTGAACGATATGGGCTTTGAGAGCCGACGCCCAACTCGAGTCCCCTTGATGGGTGCACGACACAGAGCTATGCACCTCACTTGGGCACGGCAACACCGCCACAGGACACTTGATGACTGAAAACAAGTAGCCTGGTCTGACGAGTCACGTTTCCAACTGTATCGGGCAGATAGAAGGATTCATGTGTGGCGCAAACCCCATGAAGCCATGGATCTCCCTGTCAACAGAGAACTGTACCGGCTGGTGGGGGGGGGGGGTCTGTAATGGTATGGAGTATGTTTAGCTGGACTTCACTGGGACCCCTGGTACTTCTACAAACTTTCTGACAAGGTACACCTGTTCATGTTCTGCATTCATGCTGATCGGTTGGGCCTGTTTCAACAGAACAATGCACCTCCACACAAGTGATCGGGACGACACATTATGGTTAGAGGAGCATTCATCTGAGTTTCGGGTGTTGCCATTCCCACCCAAGTCCCCAGATCTGAACGTGATAGAGCACATTTGGGATGCCATGCAACGCACTATCGAACACAGGAATCCGAGACCTCGGAATACACCCGAATTGTGGAACGCTCTGCAGGAAGTACGGTGTGCATTGCCTACAGCTTATTTCCATAAGCTAGTGGAGTCCATGCCCCGTCGTATTTCTGCAGTCCTGCATTCCCATGGGGGACCTACCAAGTATTGGACTGGTGCACCAGTTTTTCTGGCACTTCAGTATATATATATATACACTGACGGAAAAAAATCCCAACACCAAGAAGGGGTTCTGTTAGATAAACGACAGTTGGTAGGCGGTGAGAGTACATCTGTAAGATGACGTCTATGCAAATTTCGCGCACGGCGCATACGTGTGGCGCTAGTAGCACCCCTCGGAACATGCAAAGCAGGTTTTGCTGTAAATACGCGCTGTAACGTTCGTGAGCGTTAGTTATCGTTGAGATTCGACGTAGGGTGTTGATGTTAGTCAAGAATGCCTTTAAGAAGACAAAGAAGCCATTATCAACAGCTCACAGAGTTTGAACGAGGTCGTGTAATAGGGCTACGAGAAGGTGGATTTTCTTTCCGCAATATTGCAGAACGACTTGGCAGGAACGTAGCCACTGTGCAGGATTGTTGGCAGCGGTGGTCAAGGGAAGGTACTGCCTCAAGAAGACCGGGTTCCGGCCGGCCACGTGGCACTACTGAGAGGGAAGACCGTTGTGTACGGCGTATGGCAGTGGCGCATCGTATCGCGTCTGCGGCATCAATTCGAGCTGCAGTTGCCACCACAGTGACACAACGAACTGTTACAAATCGGTTACTTGAAGGACAGCTCCGAGCCAGACGCCCTGTCGCGTGCATTCCACTTACTCCAAACCACTGCCGTTTGCAACGTCAGTGGTGTCAAGCTAGAGCTCATTGGAGGACGGAGTGGAGATCTGTTGTGTTTTCTGATGAAAGCCGGTTCTGCCTGGGTGCCAGTGATGGCCGTGTGTTGGTTAGAAGGAGGCCAGGTGAGCGCCTGCAACCAACCTGTCTGCGGCCGAGACACACTGGACCTACACCTGGAGTTATGGTCTGGGAAGCAATTTCCTACGACAGCAGAAGCACTCTCGTGGTTATCCCACGCACCCTGACGGCACAGTTGTATGTCGGTCTGGTGATTCAACCTGTTGTGCTGCCATTCATGAACAGCTTTCCAGGGGTGTTTTCCAACAGGATAATGCTCGCCCGCATACCACTGTTGTAACCCAACATGCTCTACAGAGTGTCGACATGTTGCCGTGGCCTGCTAGATCACCAGATCTTTCACCAATCGAGCACGTATGGGACATCATTGGACGACAACTCCAGCGTCCCCCCAACCAGCATTAACCATCCCTGTATTGACCGACCAAGTGCAACAGGCATGGAACTCCATCCCACAAACTGACATCCAGCACCTGTACGACACAATGCATGAACGTTTGCGTGCTTGCATTCAACATTCTGGCGGTTACACTGGTTATTAATGTACCAGCATTTCACATTTAAAATGGCTCTTCTCGCGCTTACATTAAGCTGTGATCTTGAAACCTTAATCGATTAAATATGTTACCTATACAAATGTATTGCCGCCATTTCATTCCTCTACAACTATTTTTTTGTGGTGTTGGGACTTTGTTTTCTGTCAGTGTATCATCATCATCATCATTGTCAACCATTATCAATCCACTGCTGGACGAAGGTCTCCCCAAGTTTCCTCCACAACGGTCTGTCTTGTGCCAGTCTCCTCCATGTCACCCCTGCATACTTTCGAATTTCATTCACCCATCTCCCATGTGGTCTTCTTCTGGGTCTTTTCCTGTCCCTTGGAATCCAATCTAAAATTTCGGCTGTCCATCGATGATCTGTCCTTCTGGCAGTATGTCCAGCCCATTGCCATTTCAGGTCAGTGTATATATATATATATATGGTGAGGGATGTAAGGTCAGGTGATGCGTAACATCACAGCCTCTCCTTGACAAATGTCAACCCCGCCTTCTCGTGGTGCATCCTGTTCCCACTAAAGGGGCTCTGACGACCGCCAATAGCGGTATAACTATACCATCGGGATCAGAGGAAATGCTATCCCACACTCACCAACCCGCTTGGCCAGCGTGGTGAGTTATGGCCAAACACCTCCAAAATGACTCTACAACTTAAATCTTGGCCCTCAGTCTCCGGCAGCTGGAATGTACCTGGCCAAGGCAGCGGCCAGTGCGACATGAAGGCAGAGGGTGCTAAGAATCCCCGGAGGACCGGACTAGGCTGCCATTTGATGCTGACCTTGGCTACCTATAACGGACGCTCCCTATCTTCTGATTCAAGGCTTCTTGAATTGGAAGAGGAACTACAAAGGATCAAGTGGGACATCGTCGGGCTAAGTGAGGTAAGGAGAAAAGGAGAAGATCTCATTGAACTGAAAAGTGGACATCTCTTCTATTATCGTGGGACAGATACTGGCAGAACTAGTGGTGTTGGATTTATAATAAACAAGAAACTGAAGGATAAAGTGGTAGAAGTTGAAAGTTCCTCTGACAGAGCTGCACGACTCGTTATCCAACTATCGAGAAGATACCAGGCTCAGATTATTCAAACTTATGCACCCACCACAAGTCATCCTGAAGAAGAAATTGAAGAATTTTATGAGGAAATTCGTCATCTAAATAATAAAGGTAAGCAGCACTTGAAGATAATTATGGGAGATTTCAATGCAAAAATAGGGCAACGGCAACAGAATGAAACTTCAGTAGGTAAATTCGGTCACGGCAACAGAAACCAGCGTGGAAATACTCTCGTTGAGTTTGCAGAGGCAGAAGGATTTTTCATCTTGAACTCCTTTTTCAAGAAAAAGCCACACAGGAAATGGACATGGAGACATCCAATTGGGACGACAAGTGAAATTGATTTTATTATGTGTAACAAAAAATTCGTCATCGAAGACTGCAGTGTGCTGAACAAGTTCAACACAGGTAGTGACCATAGATTGGTGAGATGTAAGATGCACCTCAACACTAAACTGGAACGTGGCAAGCTCATAAGACAAACAAAATGTATTGACATAACCAACCTTAAAAAACACCATAATACTTTCAAGTTGGAACTGAAGAACAGATTCTCTGCTTTAGAAGGCCTAACATCGGAAGAAGTGGATATTTCGGAAGTTAACAGAAAAGTAACCAAAGCTCTAATGGAAACAGCAACAAAATTAGCTGGGTCTAAGAACAAGTTGCATGTGAACAAATTATCAGGAAAAACCAAAATGTTGATGCAAAAAAGAAGAGAGATGAGGACAACTAAAGAAGATGTGACTTCAAAGTGGAATATATAGAGCTATGCAAGACAACACGAAAAAATATCACTGAAGACGTAAGGAAATTCAACTGTGAGCTAGTGAGGAAAGCAATTGAAAACAACCAAAGCCTTAAGATAGCAAAGGGACATCTCAGTAAGGGAAGAAAACAGATTATGGCTCTGAGAAAAGAAGATGGTTCTATAACAAGAAATAGAGGCGAAATTTTGACAAGAGTGAAAGATTTCTACTCCAAATTATATGAAAGGGATGATACATGTACTCCAGACATCATGAAAGGTACCAGAGTTCTTCCAGTCCTCCCAGCAGAAGTTGCTCATGCAATCAAGAACATGAAGCGGGGGAAAGCTCCAGGAGAAGATGGAATTACTATAGACATCATACAAGAAGCAAGTGGAGAAATTGAAACAGTACTCGCCCAAATTTTCACTCGATGCCTTAATGAAGGGAAGATTCCTGAGGATTGGAACAACGCTACAATGATCCTGCTACATAAAAAAGGTGACATTGAGGATCTCAGGAACTACAGACCTATCAGCCTCCTATCGGTGGTTTATAAAATCTTCACTAAAGTTCTTTCACACCGCTTGAAGGTAACACTGGACATGGCTCAACCGAGAGAACAAGCTGGATTCAGGAGTGGCTACAGCACAATAGATCATATCCACGTACTGAGAGAACTAATTGAAAGAGCGAGGGAATATGAACTTCCATTGTGCATGGCTTTTATCGATTATGAAAAAGCCTTTGATTCGGTGAAACCATCAGCAGTTACCACGGCTCTGAAATCCTGCGGTATTGAAGATGCATACATTAATATTATTAATAACATCTATGAAAATGCAAGTGCAAAGATTCGGCTGTTTGAAAATACAACACACATAAAAATTGGAAAGGGAGTGAGACAAGGTGACACCATATCTCCGAAGTTCTTTAATGCCACATTGGAAAATGTCTTTCAATCACTGAACTGGGAAAACAAAGGGATAAAGATTAATGGAGATTATCTAACCCACCTTCGTTTTGCTGATGACGTAGTCATTTTGCAACTACCCCATCAGAGCTGCAGAGTATGATCCAGGAACTTGCTGACAAGAGTAAAGAAGTGGGATTAAAAATGAACTTTCAGAAGACAAAAGTGATGTTCAATGCTTTTACAAGAAATGAAGATTTATCGATTGATGGAGAAAAACTGGAGATAACAGATACATATGTTTATCTTGGACAGCAGATATCAAGTGAGTTCAGATTGATGAAGAAATTAATCTACGTACAAAACTTGCCTGGAGAGCTTTTGGAAGAAACAGCATAATTTTCAAGAGCAATATGCCATTATGTCTTAAAAGAAAAGTGTTTGATCAATGCATCCTTCCAGTGCTTACGTATGGTGCAGAGACGTGGACCTTAACTAAAAGAGACATACAAAGGCTGCAGACAACTCAAAGCAGCATGGAGAGGTGCATGCTTGGTATAACCAGGAGAGATAAGAAGAGGAACTCGTGGATCCGAAAAATGACGAGAGTGGAAGACATCATGATCAGAGTTAAATCCCTGAAATGGCAATGGGCTGGACATACTGCCAGAAGGACAGACCATAGATGGACAGCCAGAAATTTTAGATTGGATTCCAAGGGACAGGAAAAGACCCAGAAAAGACCACATGGGAGATGGGTGGATGAAATTCGTAAATATGCGGGAGTGACATGGGAGAGACTGGCACAAGACAGACCGTTGTGGAGGAAACTTGGGGAGACCTTCGTCCAGCAGTGGATTGATAATGGTTGACAATGATGATGATGATGATGGTGAAGGTTCAACTGATCAGCATGATTTAACAGCAAGGGCTTTTAAACAACACTCATAAAACTTATAAATGCAATAACAAAGAATCATATTTATGGCGAAACTCATTGTTCGATGTACTTAATAAAGTGGCAGAAGAGAGGCATTCCACATGGTCACATCTTAATATGGCTCAAGGAGAGGAATTGGTTGAACTTACTCAGGAAGACCCAACACTCCTTGAAATCATAACTAAGAATATGATTCATGGACCACTCACTCTTAATTGATCTTGCATGAAAGAAGCGTGATATACAAAAGTACATTCCAAAAAACTGAAACAGGAGATGACCCACTCTACAGGAGAGAAAATCCAGGAGATGAAAGGTACACTGTGACCATCAAAATAAAGATAAACATGCAGTACTGATGCATTGTCATGGGTAACAAATAAACTGCACCTTATACAGGGTGTCCATAAAGTCTTTCCCACATTACAAAAATTAATATAAAAAAATGTATTACAGGTACAAGAAAGGGATGGCACGACAGTGATGGTGCACAAGTACAGTTTTTTTTTTCCAGTGTCAGTACACCTCTACATGGGCACCATTTGTGGCCCGGAGGACATCTAAGCGATATTCGATTTCACGCCATGTTTTGTTTAACCTCTCAGCAGAGACAGAACCAATGAGGTCCATTATTCTGCTCTTCAACATCTCGACATCCAGAACACTGAATGGTGTTTTATCGAAATGGTTTTCTATTGGTGCAGGAGACAGGCAAGGTTGTGTAATGTCACCCTGGCTGTTTAATATATTTATGGATGCATGTATGCATGATGCCAAAATGGATAATACTGGTTTGTGTCTTGGTAATATGCGTGTGTGCAGATTGCTCTATGCTGATGACACAGTCCTGTTGGCAGAGAGCAAAAGTGAGTTGCAGAGTATGTTGTCCCGGATGTATGAAGTTTGTATGAAATTCAAACTGAATATAAATAAGGGAAAAACCAAACTTATAGTTTTTGAGCGAGGAATTGTTCATACTGAATCCAAGATAAGCTTTAATGGCCCAGAGATCGGCCAGGTGAATGAGTTTGTATATTTAGGAAATCATATACAAATTATTTCTTCTGTCGGATGGATTGGGAAACGATTTTCCTGAAGAAATATTATACATGGTAGGGATTTAAATCTTTAATATTTTCACTGTACACCATGTAACCCTTCCGTTCAGAAAACTTAAAAAAATTTTCATCGTCCTGGAGCGGCCCCAGGGCAATGAAAATTTTAAAGTTTTCTGAAAGGAAGGGTTACATGGTGCACAGTGAAAATATTAAAGATTTAGGAAGTATGTTTGACAGAGAGAAGAAATTAGATGGTGAAATTAATAGGCGAGTGAATTCTTCATTGAAAGTCATAGTTGCCTTAGGAGGATTTCACAGGAATGACGGGTTCTCAAGGAAGTCCCAAATGGCTGTGTATGAGAGTGTAATTGTTCCTACTCTGATGTACGGCAGTGAAATGTGGGTACTGCAGAAAAGACCTAGGAGTTGTTTGTTTGCTGGGGACATGTGTTACTTATGGAGGGTTTGTGGTAAGACACGCTGATCATGTGAGGAATGAAGAGGTAGGTGTTGCAGATGTGTAATGTGAGGCAAAATGTTGTTAGTAAGGTGGAGACTAATATTCTTAGGTGGTTTGGCCATGTTGTTAGTAAGGTGGGGACTAATATTCTTAGGTGGTTTGGCCATGTTGAAAGAATGAGTGATGAGGTGCTTGACTAAGAGAATTTTTTCAGCCTAAGTGGCAGGAAAGAAAGGTAGAGGAAGTCCAAGGAAATCGTGGGAGAACCAGATTCAGGAATGTCTGCTTGAAAAAAAGATTATGAGTATGAAGTTCAAAAGGTCTTGTGAGCGGTGTGTGATGGATGTTAATGAAGCTTGAGAAGTGTGCAGAGATCATTGCAAATAGAGACATTTGATACACCAACAGTAAGTAAATTTTAGTTCTATCAGTTAAACATGTACTTGGCACATGGTCTTTATTTGAGGAGCTAACCTCTGAATTTCAGAGAACAGCTGAATGATATGTATGTATATTTTTTTTATAATTGATTTTTGTAATGTGGGAAAGACTTTATGGACACCCTGTATTACTCTACTTCCAAAAATGCACACATTAATGCGGAATACTGTAACACTGCTAGTGCAATAAGCCATGATTCCCTTATCATGTTTCTTAAGTAGTTCGTTATCAGTTTGAGTTTTGAAAATAACTTTTCAACTGAAGCTGTCCACACAGGAAAAGTTAGATATAACAGAAATGTTGTGCACAAATTGGTTAGACTGCTTACAAAACAACTATTATCGCTAATTATAAGATTTGCTAATTCTTTCACAGCAGCTGTTTTCTTTATTTCCTCAGTAAAGAGTTTCTTAAATGTATGCACTTGGCTCACACAGGTGAAGAAAAAATAGTGTGATCCAGGATTGTGATATGTGTGTACAGTTAAACTGCATGTGTTAAGAAAGAAACATTAGGTGCAAAAAAATGGAAATATCTGTGGTGTGTTTGGGTTTAAAACAGCTTCAGTGATATTGAATGCTCGCCATGGAGAGAAAGCTATTTCCTTCCTGATCTCAGAAGCTATTGACTGGAATACTAATTTGCACATGCTTTATTTTAATTCTATTGCATTAACGAAACTGTGCTGTATTAATTACCAGATTGTTCTCTGATCCAGAGTACGAATCCGATCATTCCAGTCTCATCCTGTGTGAGTGGCATCTTGAATTTGTTTTGGAGTAATGGGTCATTAATGACATAACACTATCATGAACACAATATAGCTTGTTACACTTACTTCAGCATTTTCTGTCATTTATGATCCCATGGATAAATTATACCATTTGGGAAATTGAATACTATTATCACCGACAATCCCCCAAACCATTCAGATGACACTTTTCATAATGATATGTGATTTACTAAAGTTATGTTAGTATGGAGTGAATATTTCATAATAAAAATGCTTGCTGTAACCATTACACTTAAACACATCTGAGAGTGTGACAATAGTTTTACCTCCATGTCCACTGCTTTATCAGTATCAGGACTCTTTTTCCATTCCCAACTCTTGATTCCCTTGTCATCAGTGCTAAGATTTCCATTTAACACTACTTCATTCTGAGGTAAATATATAACAACTTCTGATTTGGCATTGGCAGTAGGAGGATAGTCAGTTTCTGAAAACAATATAACACAAATCAAACAAATAAATAGGTTAATTATATACATATTCATCTTTTCAGAATTATAATTGCAACTATTAACTGACATGTATGTACAACTGATTGCTATTCACTTGAAACCACCCTTTCTAAAAAAAAATAATAAAAAAATCATTTAATATTAACTTTCATGAAAACCTATCACTCCAACATATTAAAATACATCAATTAGAGAGTTGAAAATGTTACTACTGAAAAAACTCTGTGATCTGCAACAGAAGACCCATAAAAAAATTACACTGAAAGAATCTGTTGCAGGCTACTTGCTAAAGAAAGATACATTAAGAATTAATAACTTTTGCAATGACAAATCCACAGAAGACAGGAAATATGATAGACTGATCCACAGAAAAAAATATATAACAAAATGTAATGCAAGTTCAGGAAAGGGAGTGAGACAAGGTGACACCATATCTCCGAAGCTCTTTAATGCCACATTGGAAAATGTCTTTCAATCACTGAACTGGGAAAACAAAGGGATAAAGATTAATGGAGATTATCTAACCCACCTTCGTTTTGCTGATGACGTAGTCATTTTTGCAACTACCCCATCAGAGCTGCAGAGTATGATCCAGGAACTTGCTGACAAGAGTAAAGAAGTGGGATTCAAAATGAACTTTCAGAAGACAAAAGTGATGTTCAATGCTTTTACAAGAAATGAAGATTTATCCATTGATGGAGAAAAACTGGAGATAACAGATACGTATGTTTATCTTGGACAGCAGATATCAAGTGAGGGTCACATTGATGAAGAAATTAATAGGCGTACAAAACTTGCCTGGAGAGCTTTTGGAAGAAACAGCATAATTTTCAAGAGCAATATGCCATTATGTCTTAAAAGAAAAGTGTTTGATCAATGCATCCTTCCAGTGCTTACGTATGGTGCAGAGACGTGGACCTTAACTAAAAGAGACATACAAAGGCTGCAAACAACTCAAAGAAGCATGGAGAGGTGCATGCTTGGTATAACCAGGAGAGATAAGAAGAGGAACTCGTGGATCCGAAAAATGACGAGAGTGGAAGACATCATGATCAGAGTTAAATCCCTGAAATGGCAATGGGCTGGACATACTGCCAGAAGGACAGACCATAGATGGACAGCCGAAATTTTAGATTGGATTCCAAGGGACAGGAAAAGACCCAGAAAAAGACCACATGGGAGATGGGTGGATGAAATTCGTAAATATGCGGGAGTGACATGGAGGAGACTGGCACAAGACAGACCGTTGTGGAGGAAACTTGGGGAGACCTTCGTCCAGCAGTGGATTGATAATGGTTGACAATGATGATGATGAATGCAAGTTCAATTATTTCTTCAAAATTGAAAAAAGTAGATATCAAGGATATGAGTTTTTGTTTTTAACTTTAACAAATTTTTCAAAAATTTAATTTAAAAAAATGTTATTGCCGTTGTATAGTTTCTAATACACTCGCAACAAAAAAATAGGAAACTCCTGTTTTCTTTACACAACACCCTTTTCATTTATTGGTTTCGCAGTTAACACAGACTTCATATGGAAGGATGAGACTTAAGCCTCATCAAAAATATTCCATAACAAATTAGCATAAAACATTTCAATAATAACCCAGCATGAAGAAAATGAAGAAGTATCAGCAAGGGATCATACCCTGAGAAAAATGGGGATTTAACAAAAGGAATTAGCAATTTGTTTTTTCTTTCTTTCTATTATGTTTCTTCAATTAGTGTAGAGACTTTTAACATGGTGAATATGCTTCAGCATGAAGCATGCCTTATTGCATTTATGATACTCTGACATGGAAAAGATCAAGAAACTAAATCACAGACAATATGTTCTTCACAATGCTGATGCAAGCAGTGAAAAACAATAATTTCATTTTCCTGGACACATACTGATGCATGGGCACCCATAAAAGAAGAGAGGGCAAGAGCGGGCACTTGCCCTACTCTGAAAATCTGATTTTTCCCTTTCTTTTACTGGAAGATACTACGAAGGTTTTCGTGATAGCTCTAATTTTGATTGCTGATATTTCTATTGAATTTTTTCTGAATGCCTGTGTAAGCAGTAAAAATAGGAAAAAGTTGGGAATTTCCAGAAAAAAAGCAAAACTTTTCAATAGAAAGAAATAATGAAATGTTTCATTGCTTGTTGGAGTACAGCAAACTTTGCATAGCTTGTTAGAGTACAGCATCTCTTGCCATGTACAGTATAAAAAAGTATGAGAGGCGAAAATAAGAAAAATATATCATCCTCTTAAGCGCTATTCACTGCTGAACGATGATCTCCCAAATTTTTTCCAAATTTTTTTATTGTGGGCATCTTTTTTTTTTTGATGGCTGACTGAGTAATCACTGGGATTTTGTGGTGCAAATGCCCAAAAGGCACAAGGCTCAAACAACAACGAAGAAATTTTCTCACTTGTACCAACAAGCTGTCTAACATCATTTATCCATCTCTTCTATGTAATTTTGGGTCTCCTGGCTTCCAATTAAATTTGTCTTAAGAATATGGTAAAAATGGCTGGATAACAGGAAGGCACAGAGGAAATTTGCAAATCATGTTTGTACATGTATTTTGTACAGTTACAATTTCTGTTTGCTTCCTCCTGAAAACTAAGGTATGGGTGCCCATGTACTGATATTTCCATATTTGTTTCCTGTGATTTCATGGTTGTCACCATAATCTCTAGAACATAAATCAGCATTTCCACATAATGCTAAAACTGATAATTCTCCTGTGGTATAATTTATCAGCAAGAGAATGAAATCAAGTAAACTCTAGTTTCTCCACCAATGTGCTGAACAGCATTTTCACCATGAACATTCACAAATACTTCTTAATTATTAAAATATTTATATAATGCATCACAGGACTGCATGCCTACCTCATAACCAGAGGAACAGTCCCAAAGAAAAAAAAAAAAAAAAGAAAGAAAAGTGGACTGGCGCTCCAAACACCTACCCAGGCATTATGGACTCCAAGAAGGTATGTGGTCACCAAGTAATCTTTCGAAAAAAAATATATATATATGTGTGTATACTGTCTGGTATGCATTTCACTAGCTATTTCTGAGGTGCTTTCGGTTAACAAACAAAAGGTCTACATATTTGTGCATAGTCACCATGAGACAAATAATAATAATAATAATAATAATAATAAATAGAAAGAGAGAGAGATGAAGCGAGAGAGAAAAAAACTCGGTTAAGATTATTTGTGCAAAAAAAAAAAATGTTGTTTTCGATGGGCGCCGACTGAACAAATAAATTTTAAAAAGTCCGATTTAGTTAGGCAAAAAGTAGCCTGGTGCTACCAGCAGACATGAAAGGCGCGGGGGGGGGGGGGGGGTAACAAAGTGTTGAATCTTGCATTTCACTCTCTAATGTATACAACCATGACATTTAGGTATTGGTCACATGCCTGCCAACTAAATAGATTTAATGTATGTAATTTTGTTTCAAGAAAATTAAATATATAGTGCAATATAATGTAATGGGGAAAATTGCTGATGAGGTCATATGCATAGAAAATCACTCACCTTAGTACAGAACAATGTCTTTAAACAAATGAGGAAATTATTCAAATGTCTTTAAAAGATAACAACGTCGTATGGAAATGAAATTTTGAAGGTTTTAAAAACTTCAGGTACATGTTTGTTGATAAGTAATAAAAGTTTGATGAAGAATAAATGTTCATTCTTGATTTGACACAAAATTATTAATGAAGAAATATGATAAATGCTTGCAAAAACTTTAGGCATTTTGTAGATAAATAATAAAAGTCATTCACAACTAATGAAATTCCATTTTCTTAAGTTGTTTCTGTCTAACAATTTGTTCTAACCTTCTTTTATGAATTAGCCAGCTACAGTTTTCTTTCTCTTGAACCAATTCATTTGATTTTAATTTCCTGCGTAAGTTATTAGAGATATTTAGCTCCTTTCATCTTCTTTTCATTTCTTCTTACTTATCTTGTAAGTCTTTCTTATATTCTGAATATGATTTCATATTTTGGCATAAATCTCTATTTACAGGGTCATGCAAATAATCGTTTTTCTTAAAAAATTCCAAGGCTGAAAATTCCAAAAAAAATTCCCTATCCTGATTCAGCAGCTTATATTTCATGGTTTGAACAGATGAAAATGTTTCAATTTTCATGTTGATGGATTCTTTATCAAGTACATCCCCC
Source organism: Macrothele yani (assembly GCA_039090855.1). Lineage (NCBI taxonomy): Eukaryota > Metazoa > Arthropoda > Arachnida > Araneae > Macrothelidae > Macrothele > Macrothele yani. The sequence goes on along the minus strand of CM076997.1, from coordinate 57,797,523 downwards.
ATCATACTAAAGGAATTTTCCACTTGAGAGCCAGGAAAACAACTCAATAATGCCTTCATTATTTTTGAGAGGGTACTGAATTTGTTTAACTTAAAAAGTCCATGTTTTGGAATTCACTGAAATTTATTTATGTAAATATTAAACTGGAACGAATCACTGCATCCAAAGTATAAAATTACTGACATTTAACAACAACACAGGGTAGAGGGAACGTCGCGTGAGCGGGGATTACAATTGCTGGCGAAATCTTCGCTCCGTCAGACTTCCGTTTTCGGACATTTCCCCTTCGGTTTTCAAGCTAAAATACAAATATTTATGCATTAAAATGGAATTTAATAACAATACTGGGCAGAATAAACATCGCAAGAAAAATAAATTAGGATTATGGGGGGCAGAAGAAACATCACTCCATTCAATTTCCATTTTCGAAAATTTTGAAAGATGAAATACCGTCCCCAGATGGAAAAGATCTTTCTTCCCCCCAAAAAACAGCTTCTGTTCAGTTTTACATCGATCTCGAGATGACCCAAATGACGACAGAAAAAGCGGAATTAAGCGAATCCACGAAATAATATCATGTATGAGTAAAAAGTAACTAAGAAATGGAAAAACATGAATTTTATGGAAAATGAAAGTGAAAAATCGATACTGCGTTGCTCACTCTGCCGTGAAACAATTTTACGGGACACGGAAACGGGGAGGATTCCGCCACGGACGGATTAAATACCGATCTAGAAATTTAATTTCGTTTAACAAAAGGGAAAGGGGCGAAAACGATTGCTCTCTATTAATTAGTTTTGAAGAAGTATGTACTAATAAAAATAGGGTAACATGCATTTCATTAGAAAAATTAAAAAAAAAAAAAAAAAAAAAACCGAATTCGCTCCTTTTTACTATTACCAAAGATATTAAGAATGAGGAATATGACAAGAAAACATCAAAAATAAAATAAAAATATAATCAATCAGAGAGAGAAAAGGGGGGGGGGAGCTTTGTCGAAAAACATTAATATGAGGAAACGGAAAACAACGTGACATTCTCAACCCCCAAGAAACATTCCTGAAAATATTTAGCAAGTGTTAGAATCTTGAAAACACGAAAATAAACTTTACACAGATGTTTAATAACGTTATTTCACTGAGATTTTTGATTTCCGTTGCATGCTCGGCGTTTTCCGTCATCCATAGCGGACCTACGATTTCCATAGAACACTCTATGCTTTCCGTCGTCCGTAGTGGACAGACAACTTCCGTCGATGATTTCCACAGTAACTACATAAAACTCCTAGTACTTGGAGTCGCTGAATCGTTCTTCCCACCGCATGGATTTACTCAGCGTCAAGCGCAAGAGTGAGCACGGAGAATTTACTATACCGAAGTTCCGACGATGACGACGGGGAAACAGAGGTTCTGGCGTTCAATGGCCCAAAACCTGCCTTTTGTAGCAAGACGGCGCAAGACTTTTGTTTTGGCACACTTTGGCGCAGAATTTCCATACCTGGAAGAGGTGACGTCATTCCCTCTTTCAGGGATGGAAATTCTAACGACTTCGTTCAAAGTCATTACGATTTGGCTTTCCACAAGAGGGAGGCATACCCCCCCCCCTAAAATTTTTATTGCATTTTTGGAATAATATCGGTAACACCAAAAACGGAACAGAAAAAGCGGATTTCCACGTCTTCGCGGAAGTCTTTCATGCCTGATCCAGGCCTTGAAAGAAAGTGGGCTGGTGCTGCCAGACCTTGGTTGAACCCCTGCTCATAATTAAAAATGTGATAAATAATTTTAAATTAATACAACTTTAAACTAAGATAAGCAAGTAGCAAAAGTCATTCTCTACCTGACTGCATCTAGCGTGCTAATAATCAAATGGGAAATAATCAGCAACAGTTATTAACAAAAATGGGAAGGCTTTTTCTTGTGATCATGGGTAGAATAGAAATTAGATCTAATTAAGGAGCTACCATGAGTAACTAACATATGGTTGTAGAAGAAAGCATGTAATTGTTTTATTTTGTTTTTTAAATAAGTACTTAGTACACGAGTCACCTACCTTTGAGAACTGTAACATTTCCAAATGTAAAATTTGAAGAGCCTTTTGAATCAGTAACAGTGAGTCTGTAATGAGGGAATGAAAAATAAGATTATGGACAGCAAAAATTCAATTTAAACGAAAGCCAGCCAGATCACAAACTGATAGCATATATATACATTTGGAATATTTATAAAATTTCAAACATTTCACATTTGTTTTCGTAGCATTTGTTACAAAAAAAAAAAAAAAAAAAAAACTGCAGCAGCGCATTTTATTGCACTTAAAATAAAAGCAGCGGGTGGTCTTAGTGAAAGATGGGTTTGCCTCCTCAGGGCGCTCCATGGGCAATGGCACACAGAACAACTACAAGGGCTTCTGTGAATCTTGGAGAGGTGCCAGTTAGTTCTATGTGACATTGGCGAAAAGACCCCAACTCATTGGGTTTTGTTCCAGAATCCTTAGGTTGAATGACCAACTGGAATTGTCAGCTGTGGGCTAATCAACCACACTAATGTACCTATCTCATTAAAAAGACACAAAGACAGAATAAATTAAAGGACTCTAGTGTGTGATATGGTGGACCTATGAAAGATGGTCCACCACGGAACAGACCCGGAATTTCTAAAAGGCCCATGAGAAAGATCACAGCTGAGTGATTGTATGATTGGTGTATGGAATACTAGAGGTATAAATGGCAAGATGAATGAGGCAATTGAAGAAATGGATAAGTATAGATTGGATGTGCTGTGTGTGCAAGTGAAACCAAAAAGAAGGAAATTGGGGTAGAAGAAGTGAATGGAACAGTGAGTGTGTGGTCTGGAGTATTGGATAATGTGAGAGGACAGGCTGGTGTAGGTGTGATTTTAAGTGAAAAGATGAAGAACAACTTGATGCACTACAGCTGCATAAGTGAGAAAATCCTTTAGATTCATTTGAAAGTGAAACTTCAGAGAGTAGTAATTGTTGTAGTGTATGCTCCTTGTGACTCTGAACCTTCTGATAAGAAAGAAAATTTCTGGAATGAGCTAAAAGCTGTTTTGAGCCAGTTTGGTGCTAAAGAGAAAGTTATAATAGAGGGGATTTCAATGCTAAAGTAGGTGTGCAGAATGCAATTTCTGACAATGTTCTAGGTAAGTTTAATGATCCTTGTGTAAATGATAATGGTGAAAGATTAATTGAACTCTGCATTGAGAATGGTTTGTGTGTATCTAATACGTTTTTCAACCACAAGTATATCCACACATATACTTGGGAAAATCATGCTCTTGGTCAAAGGAGTGATAGATTTTATTGTCTACGATCAGCGTCTGAAACACTTAATTGTTGACACTCATGTGATGAGAGGCGCGGATGTTGGCGCTGATCATTACTTGGTAGTGTCAAGAGTGAAACTGAATGTTGGTTGGAGAAAAAGGAATAGGAAGAGGCCTAGAATGGAAATAATAAAGGTAGAAAGGCTCCCAAAGATCAACAGCATTATTCTAACTTAATTAGAGATTGACTAAAGGAGCTGAAGTCTTGTGAGAGGGATGTAGAAAAGAAGTGAGATTGTTTTAAGAACTGTGTTGTTACTGCTGCTTAGGAGGTCTGTGACACCACAATAGTGGGTAACAATAGAGGGGATGCTAGGTGGAATAGTGAGATTGAAGAGGCAATAAAGAGAAAGAAGGATATAGGAAATGTTGCAAGGTAGAGTTTCTGTCGATGAATACAGCTGTAAGAAGCATGAAGCAGCTAAGCTGGTTCACCAGAGTAAGGCAAAAGATACGAAAGAGAAGGTGGACAGGCATCAATAGCTTTTTGGAAAAACAGCAAGACTTTCTTGGAAGTACATGAGACTCGGGAAAAATAAGGGAAACAAAGTTCTAAGTTGTGTGAAGAATAGGATCGGAGAAATGATATGGGAGCTCAATGAGTTCAGTGAAAGATGGGGTGAATACTTCTGTGAGTTATTAGATCAAGAAAGCAAAGGTGATTATGAGGCAGAAGCAGATGATGTCATAGTGAAGGACAGAAGCACAGGAGGGATCTCAAGAGAAGAGATGTGTAAAGCTCTAAAATTTCTTCAGAATGTAAGTTGATGGCATAACCGCTGAGATGTTGAAATATGGTAGTGACTCAGTAATTGACTGGTTAACTGAAATTTTCCAGTTGTTCTGGGAGATAGGAATGGTCCCTCGGGATTGGAAGGATGCTATCATTGTTCCCTTGTATAAGGGAAAAGGTGATTAGACTGACTGCAAGAACTATCGTGGTATTAGCCTACTGAGTGTGCCAGGGAAAGTGTTTGGTAAGGTCATTATTAAAAAAGCACGGGGTCTTACATCAGTGAAAGTGTGGGATGTTCGGAGTGGTTTCGTGCCTGGTAAAGGCTGCACTTACCAAACTTTTGCATTACGCATAATGATTGAAAAGTATCTGGCTGTTGGTGAGAAAATTTTTGCTGCTTTCATAGTTTAAAGAAAGCTTACGACCGAGTAAATAGGACACTTCTGTGGAAGGTATTGAATGAATATGGTGTTACTGGGAATCTACTTAATAGTGTAAAAGCCATGTATGCTGGCAGTAGAGCTTGTGTATGAGTGAATGGTGTTTTATCAAAATGGTTTTCTATTGGTGCAAGAGTCAGGCAAAGTTGTGTAATGTCATCATGGCTGTTTAATACACTGCTAGACAATTGCTAAGGACGGATCATAAACGGCTATATAGCGCATAGAAAAGTAAGTGTGGTTGGATGCCAAGTGAAATAAAATAATGTCAGAATGCCAGGACATTACAAGAAAGACAATTTATTGTGCTCTGAAATCCAGAAGCCTTTGGAACGTGTTCAAGGGACAAACAGGCCATTTTGTGCAGAATACGTAAACGTGAAAAAAATGGAATTACCGTCCGCAGGCGTTCCGGCGTAAGATGTCAATACGGGATATGGCCACCATGGAGGGCGATGCAAGATTCCAGTCCATGGGTGCAAGTTCTGAGATGTGGCCAAGACTGAAAATATTTCTAATACCCCCCCCCCCTCCCCCCATGCACACTCAGACATATACATTAAATATTATATTATATGTGGTTAAAATTCATTATTAAATCAAAAGAGCATAAAACGACCGAACATTAATGTATATACATGTAAACAAAATTTGATGTCCATGCAAATTGTAATCGGAAAGTTAAATTTGATTATTAGGTATGAACTACCAGTTGAAATTTAACAAATCTCCAAAATTCCTTATCTTGCAAAAGAAAAAAAAAAAAAAAAATCTTGCATAATATTCAAGTCCAATCTACATATCTGCTGCTTATATAGTATTTTAAGCCCATAATAGAAATATGTTAACCAAATTATTGAAATTGTAATAATACATAACATACCATGTAAGATGTTTCAAATAATCTTTAGTAAATTATGTTGAATCAAATAAGTGTTGCACACTTTTAAAAGTCATTTAAATTGCAAAATTACATAAGGATTAAAAAAATTATAATCAAGATTATGCATGTCCAACTGTAGTTGCGTACACAGAGAGCTCGTTTCATTAATTCACTTCACCATGATCACAGTTTTATAGTAACCATCACAAATTTTCACAGGTGAATTATTTCTTTGAACAGGAGCGACTCCCGGCAATGTTTGTGTATGCTGCTGTGCTCGTACACACTTTTGATGATCAGCATCCTTACTGTGTCTGAACAGCTATTTTTTACCATTGCTTCCATAGTTTAACTTTCTGCTGCAGAAAACACAAAAGCTAAACTCTGGTTCCTTAATTTTCCGGCACCAAGAACCAAATTTGACGTCATGAGCAGAGATCATGCTAGGTTTTTTCAAAAGAGTAAAAATACTCCTTCACAATTTTTGAAGAAGTATTTTTTCTTTTCAAAGGAGTAATTTTAAAGAACGAACAATTATCGCATTAAATTTTTAGCTAAATAATATTTTATATTAAAACAACTAATTATATCTATATATAAATATGTAAACATGAATTAGCATGTAATTGATTTTCTTTTATATAAAATAAGTATTAATTTATCAAAAATCTTACCTACTTGTCTTGTTTTATCCATGAGGCTGCAAAAAATTTTGTTTTGCTTTCGAAAGACTGTACCAAAACTTGTGTGTGTGTTGCTTCACAGATTCAGATTCTACATACTCAAACTTCAAAAAGAGTTCTATTGTGGAGGAAGGAAATCTACAGTCTATCTCAATCACAAAAGATAAAATAAACCTTCATTGGACATTGTGATGTGTAAGTTTAGTACTGCAAAGTTCAACTAATTTATTATTTTGCAGCATGTTTTCCTCCAGCTCTGAAAAAAAAATCTTGAAACTATGTATGAGATGTTTACAGTTAACTTAATTGAGAGTTGGTTGATTCAACCATTCTTCTAATATGAGGAATGTCCAGTTTCTCCCTTTGCAACTATTTATAGAGGGAAAATAACATTTAACAATAATTCAGGACAGTGGAACATCGCGAAAAAAAAAAAAAATTACGAAAAAATCTTCGCTTTGTCCGACTTCCGTTTTCGGAAATTTTCCTTCCATTTTCAAGCTGAAACCCAATCGGTTATCAAACAAAGTTATATTTTACAAAAAAATGAGCAGAGGAAATATTGCGATTACAGAATAAATCTGCAGTTCGTCTAACTTCCGTTTTTCAAAAGTTTTGAAAGACGAAATTCCGTCCCAAGCCGGACCCCCTCCCCCTCCTTCCGCCACCACCACGCACGCACGCGCACACACACACACACACACCACCCCCAAAAAATTATCTTCAGTTTTGATGACAGCAAAGAGTTACTCTTCGAATCCGCGAAAGAAACTCGCGCCTAAAATTTACAAGGAAATTTTTGCTCCGTCGAACTTCCGTTATCGGAAACTATTGTCTACACTTTCAAACTGAAATGCAAACATTTATGCAATAAATTGATATTTAATAACAATACTGGACAGAGAAAACTTGGCGAGAAAAAGAAATTACGTTCGCGGGAAAAATTTCACTCCGTTTAGCTTTCCTTAGTTCTGAAAAACGTAATACTGTTCCCCAGGCGGAAAACGAGTCCTCCTCCCACACTAATCCTCCGAAAATAAAACATTTTTTTTTTTCATCGCTCGGGTATAACCGTAATGTGGAATTCCGTGAATCCGAAGAACAATCTCATGCCTGATTCGTAACAGTCTGCGATATGCAAAATGAACTGCTCATACGGGTCTAATATTGCGATTACAGAATAAATCTGCAGTTCGTCTAACTTCCGTTTTTCGAAAGTTTATATAATTATATATATTTTCGGACCCCAGATTTTATATTTATATATATATTTTCTTAAAATTTTGTAAGGCAGGAGAATCCCGCCCTGAAATGGCAATTAAACTAACTTCAAAACACGTCGCTTTTCACTTCCTCCACGCCAAAGTTTAACGGCACCACGCTGCACTAGTCTCAATTCCAACGCGGCTGAAATGCGCATGCCCATCGGTTGAGCTGCTCTTTCCCACACTGTCTGAAGGTTCTTCCGAATGATTGCTGAAAGCCGATCCCTAGCTGAACAGCTCGGCAATGGGAACCAAATCATGATTTTTTCATAAACTGCGACATAAAAGTTAAGATATCATTTCTTGATAAAAAAAAAGTCATTTTTATGACAAAATCGCGGTGTAATTAGATTATAAAAGGAAATTTCATATGGAAAAACAATGCGTAAAAATACGCATTTCTAAATTTTAAAGCGTATTCGGCGTTTTCGCGATCTCTGGTCATGGGAATCGGTCTCATCTAACCATTCCCTTCGCCACTTATTTTTAACACTGCTATCGTTCAACGCCAACATATTTTTCGAATCTATGAATTCGATAGCTGACTCAGGGTTCCCACTCAAAAGTAGAAAAAAAATTCCCTGACTTTTCCAGGTTTTCCAGGTGGTCCTGAGAGTTTTTCCAGAGCGGCAAATCAAATCACATTGCGACAAATTGTTGCATTTCCTTACATTCTTGCGTTCCTTACGAAAGCATACATTTGTTAATTCTTTAAATAACTGTCCTTTATACAATTACCTGCTTTTTTTAAAAACAATTAAATGCATGAGGCATATTATTGTTGGTACCATTATTTATTTTTGGTACCGTTGGTTCAAATATCCTTTAAAACATGTAAACCATGTATTTACATGTTTTAAAGAATATTTGAACAAAGACTTAATTTAAATTCTACATATAATGAAATATTTCAATCGATTAGGTGAAATTATACAACTGATTTATCTGTATTTTAAGTACACACAAGTATATAAATAACATTTTAAACGACTCATAACATTTAGAGTTCCAGTTAGGTTTAAAAATGCAAGCTGGGAGAATTGTGACTGAAGAGAATAAATTGCCCTTAAATGATACAATGCTGAAGCTTTAAATCCTTTAAGTGCTTATTTTACATAAATATTAAACAACACAGAAACGTTTGCTGAAATTGAAGTCTAATGGGAATGATAAAATAGTGAGTGTCTGACAGAGTTCTCTAACATTTTGTTAGAGCGGTTCTATCAAATCGATCTACCAATTTGTATTTTCTATTGGAATTTACTTAGAATCTTTAAAAACAAAGCAAAGTAAAACAGTTATTAAAAAATAAAAAAAAAAGAAGAAAGAGAGAACAGAAATCGTGACAGCATTTCTGCGTCTGAGGAAAAACGTGTGCCAGTACCATCCCAACAATTTGTAGCAATCAGGGAAAATACTGCTGACATTTAAAAATCAAAATTGTAATTATTTTAGCTAACGTTAGTTCTTGCACTTGGCAATGAGAACATCGAATCTATGCTATTTCAGAGGGGCCAACCTCTAGCAGAACGCATCAGTAATCAATAGGGGATTTTACAGTAATGTTTCAGTAATCGACCACAAACTTTCAGTAATGTAACACGCCATTTTTTTTTTCAAAGTTAAGGACAATATTATAGTATTACTGTGTAACCTGTAATACTTGTATGAGGTGCCTATCGGTAATCACCATACGAAGCCTCATCGCTAACGCGTGGAATGGGTATTTCATGAGAAATTAATGCGTGAAGTGTGTAATAACTTTATATGTTTACACTATCCTCACAAAAAAATATGAAATTAAATTATCAATATTGTACTTACCTCATGTCATTGCTGACATAAAAACTCCCTTGTTGCTTGTTTTGCAGTGGTATATTCTTTTTCAGAAAACTTTTTATAACACAGCTCACCTGAGGAAAATGCTTTACTTTTCTGTATAAGAAGGGCACTTAATGTTTTGGTGCTCATTGTTGGGCAGAAGTATGCGAGGTTTTTCCTTACTATACTAAATATTCTCTACGTAGAGGAATTGCTGTGAGGGATAGTCAATATTGCCAACATTAGTTTAGACAATGCAGAATACTTGGGAAGGCCAGATGAGTCCTTCATCTTAGATATTTCATTCCATGCCACATCTGCTCAAGGATATCCAGCTTCATCAATATCAGAGTCTGGGAACATAGCATGAAAGAAGCGACCAGCATGATCACAGATTACTATAGGTAGGTTATGCTCCACAACGATTGCAGTAAACAGCAATTCAGCATTTATCACGCTTATTTTCATTCTTTTTTGCAAAAAAATTATCCAAAGGCTTTGATCGAGTCTTTAATTTTACACAATCCTGGTGTTTGTTTTGGCTGGATATGCCTTCCGCAATCATCTCATCTCATCTCATCTCGTCCTACATGGGCTACTGATTACTCTCATATTAGAAGGCACGCAAGGAAACCTTTATTTCAGCATTTTCCATTTCCTTGCTCAAGATTTGGGAGAAAGATTTGGATGTTCCTGGAGAAACCTCTTTGCATATTTATTTGTTTCAGAAACAATAATTCCAAGGATGAAATTGGTAAAAACAAGTAAAAATATGCAATAGGTGCCACATCAGTTGCAGGAGCATGTTTGGGCCCCTGCATTTCATGACAATCAAAAGGATGCTGAGGTTGTTCATCACTTCCCTCTATTACATCCTCCCATTCACTTTCAGAACTTTCATGATCTGAAGATTCACTATGAAGATCTTCACCTTCTGAAGAAGATATGGTGTGCGTGGCACTGTGGCTAGTTTTCTGGCTTGATGTTGCTTGGCCAATATCACTCTCAGATGATTCAAAATCATCACCATCACTTGGCAAACTTTCACTCTCACTACAAGCCATTTCAAATAACCTTAGAAAAAAATTTCACACAGTAGGAAAAAGCACTTCTGCTAGTCTGAGGAACAAGCTGTCAATAAAGTCATCCTCTGCTAACACGAGTTTGGAAAAAGAGGGGGATTCGTAATTCATGGAGTTTTGCGATTGTGTCTGTTTAGGAAAAAGAAATGAATAATGTGAAGAGCTTCTAGTAATAAAACACCGCACTTCGTCTTCCGCGGCGAAAGTCCTCAAGAAATATAAACATCCGTCATCGCGGGACCACGCGTTGCGACGAGTTGATCGTTATTGCACTTCGAACGGGGCTCGAAAAAGTGATTTCCGACAGTACGACGTCTTATAATACACCAACAATTCCAAGTGAACAACCCTGCTTCAACAGCAGTAGGAAACGTTTTGGCTAAAGTAACCTTTCTCCTGTCACACGGAGAAATTGCGTGGGGAACCGATAGCAAGCGCAAACTCTTTTACGATGACACTTACGACATATTACCCGCAGTTTTCGTCGTATTATCCGCAGACCGCAAAATTCACATAAAAAAAATTCTTCGTATAATCCGCAGACTGACATTTAGGGAAAAAATCGCTCGTATAATCCGCACATCATAGATGTTGAATCAGAAGTGGAATTTCCGACAGAAAAGTCGGTCACAAACACATCGCTCTTTCCACGTTCCAGAAAACACATAGCAACCGAAAAATTGTTTCTCAGCTGCCGCCGGGGAATTGAGTCACGGATCTCTCGATATCTAACCGAGCGCGTTAGCTTTACACCACGTTGGCCAACAGTCCACGGTGCTATGTGTATTTTTAAGTCAGCTTCTGACATCATAAATCCGTAAGATGGGCTCAGCTACTGAGACGTCTCCATCTGGTGGGTATTAACGGCACTGGCTATATATATTATAGCAGTTAATTCCAAAGGACGAGATCCAAGGTGAAAATCCTCCAAATACGTGGCGTCAGTAAATAAATAAATACGTCGCTCTTTCCACGTTCCAGAAACACACGAGTCCGAAGAAGAGAAAAAAAATATATTTTAATAAATGAAGAAATTCATTTTTAAAGGTTACTGTTTTATATTTTTATCTCCGAACAGATAAAGGGTGTGGCATCCATAGATCACGCCGATGTAGCTCCAGAGTATTGCATTACACTGCCAATGACGAAAGGCTGATACAGAACAAGTCGTAGAAATATCGTATGTACTCGCGTATAAGCTCTAAAATTTTTGGAGGAATTCCTGCTTACAGAGTTGAGAGATCGTCTTATACGTGGGCCAATAAAAAACTTCCGTGAATTCTCCCGTGGAATTTACCAACGGATTTGTTTACGTTTTAGATCGCGACACAGAGGCTTTCCGTATGTTGCTGCACGATTGTGTTCTGACCTCAAAACTATCGCGCAGTGACATGATCATATCCTCAATTCTGTCCACCACTTCAAGTTTAAATTCGGGCAGTGTAACTGAAACGTTTCCTTTTCAGAGACATCATGATTAGCAATGAAGGAAAACAGCAGCAGCGACGTTCGCCAAAACAAAGAAAGCAAACTAGATACAAGGTCGCGCACATGAAATCCGAAAGGAGAAACGCATAGGTTCGTGCAGCAAGCGCTGTGCGTACTTTCCTTTGGCTTTCTTGCCAAAAAACAGAGCCGGCACGACAGTCAGAGCTCTCCTCAACGATAAATGACCCCTGCCGGCACGACAGTCAGAGCTCTCCTCAACGATAAAATGACCCCTGCCGTCCCTCTCCACAACTATTCCGATCTTTCATTACGACATTCCTCCCCGCCTCCGTACAAACTCCTGAACTGAGGAAAATTCTTCCGAGGGAGTTCCTTTTCCAATTATTACACCTTTTCCTGCACAATCACGCTGCAGATTTTTTTTAAATCGGAAGGTCTTTTATTTATTTATTTTTTAAATCGGCGTGTTAACCGCATCGGTGTATAATCCGCAAAACCTATAATTTTAACTTTTTTAGCAGATAATCCGCGGATTATACGACGAAAATTACGGTACCATTCTTCCGATAATATCGCTGTTTGACGATATGATTCATGGACATTCCATTTCAAAACGATATGATTGATAAATGATATGATCATTGAGACACCGAAATCCGCAGTCTGATTCGGAAAATATGCGGATCAAAATCGAAGGCCGAGAAATCAGCAGCGTCGCACTAAAAGGGTTTAACAAAAAAGGATACAAAATTGAGATTCTCCAAAACACACTGAATTCCGTAATTCTTCCAACCTGTCCGTAATTCCGTAATCTGACAGTCGAAACCGTAATAATTACGGACAATTCGTAATAGTTGGCACCTCTGCTATTTGCTTCTAAATAACGCAGCATAGGATATTTAGACATTGTGCTGTTAAATTTCATAACCAATAAGCTGGCACACAGAGACCCTAATGCCATAACGGCAAAAAAAAATTAAAACCAGGGATAAAGAAAAAAATAATGGAAGCAACAAGTGGGGAAAACTAACAGTTAATACGGAATACCATTTTGCCTGAGAGGCTACAATTCATATTAGTACTTCCAAAATCCGGAAGTTTTAAAATTGATTGGCTACGTTTGTGACGCAAACATTAGTACTGAACTTTTCTCGCAGGTCACAGTTCATTTCCACGCTACGTCAAATTACTTGTACGGGAAACAATTAGAGGAAGTTTTGTGTGCATGTGTGCTCATAAAATCCTCCTAACACTTTTTTGTCAACATAATTTATCATCCTGCGGCGAGTGGCATGTTTATACTTAACAATATCTTTACGAAGGGCAATACATTTGTGCGATGTTGATCAGGCAAAGTGCGAGAAAAGTCTGAGCCCACTCAGGTCATTTGCAGTAACTCCCCACAAATAACGTCATCCAAAACGGAGACAGAGGGTTTAGCGCCTGCACTGACAAACCTGAAACGCACGGCAAAGATTTTCATCAGTAGTAACTAGGTAGATTTTTTTTTTTTTTTCGGCAATGCGAGGGTAAAGATGTGAAATGAATAATTTATGCAACTCTTGTGAGGTGCAGCAACGCAAGAAGAATAATTTACGATTACAAGAAAATTTCTACCCCGTCTAACTTTTGTTCTCGCAATTTTTTTTTTTTTTTCCTTATGTATAAGCTGAAACCTTGGGAAAAATTACGACAGAATGATGAATTTTATATTTCTTATTCTAAATAACGGAGATATTTGCGTTTTTACGGAAAACGGTTCTACTATACACAAAAATTCAAAAATAATATCTTCTAATCTATCAGAAACAAAAAAATTGAAACTTTCAGGGGTTTTTTTTATAACTTGGAGGCAGCTAACCGTAAAAAAATAAATAAAAAAAAATCGCACGAATCGGAGATGTGTTGGCGGAAAATTATTTCAATATCTGACGATTTTGCGTGGAATGACCCAGATGTTAAAATCTATGGTTCCGGGCGTCGGACTACCCTATTTTTCGCAACCAGCCAGCTCTTGCAGTAATTGGAATATCGTCTTAAAATAGCTATAAATAAATTTCTTCATGCATTATGAAATAGAAATATGACAGAATAAAAAAAATCTCTTTCCGGCCGTAAAACCGGAAGACAACGAATCTAGAAAACGGCCGTGAAATCTGGGGAATATGGTAGGTATGCAATAGTACCAGCTTCATTGCATGGCATTTTTCATATATTTTTTGTCAAAATATTCGTAAGTACTATGAAAAAAATAAATCTTTCCCCTCTTTGAAGAATCTTCCTATTTCATAATATTTTCCTGTTCTAACATTTGAAGGTACATACTTTTCCAACTATACCAATTCTGCTACAGAATTACGAAAGCGAAGCTTTAGTTCGTAAGTGATACGAACCTTTTTCAAAATAAATTAGGTGCCCTCAATTTGCAACATTCATCCACACTGCTGTTGAAGGGGAAGGGGGGGGGGATTTATTTGGATGACCAATATCCGGCAAAATAAAATGTTTTTGTACGGTTTGATAAAAGACACGTAGAACATGCAAAAGGGGAAAAAAAAAAAAAACTCAACTTCTAAAGTTTCCAATGAATTTCGGCGAAATTTGAAATGGAACGTTATTTTCATATATCTTGCCCACTGTAAAAATTTCAGTCGGTTATTTAAAAAATTGAGGAAATAGCTTCTTCATAACTTTTTTTCCCAGTCTACGCAGAGAACCGGGGCACCTACTCAGGAACAAATGACTGCCTCTCTTCGCGAACGCCAGCAGATAAGAGCCTGCGAAATGGGTGTGCGATTAATGGCTTTCTTTCACGCTTTGACGTGTATGTTTGTTCGGCTGTAATTTAGATCATCTGGAGACGGGGAAACCGCAAAGAGACGCACTCCCCTGCACAGCTGCACTTTAAGCGGTGGGTGGGGTTACGGAGTTGCCTCGAAGGATAAAACAACTCGGACTTATTTTAAAACTTAGCAATACAGAAATATATTTTACAAAAGTCAGAAACAAAATATTTTTCTGGCAAAATAAAAAAAATTCCCTGCCTTTATAGTTCCCTGATAAAAAATTCCCTGATTTTTACGGAAAATCACAATTTTCCCTGAGTTTTCCCTGATTTTTGGAACAATTTTAAAATTCCCTGAGAATTCCCGGTTTTCCCGGTTTTCCAGGTTGCGTGGGAACCCTGTGACTGCATGTTGAAAAAAGGAATCACAAATTTACCAATACTTGGTTAATTTCGCATACGTAAATTAATATAGAAATGCGTACGCATACACGCGTAAAATACGGCAAGATCGACTGGTACGACTCACTCCAAAGATTAGCTGTGACCTATGGCAGCAGAGCCAGTGGTGTCTCCACCTAATACAAGCTCGATGGATGAACCGGTTATGGTGTGTGACGTACCCGTAGTGAAGAGAAAGCCAGGGGCGGGCGAGGTAGGGTTGGGGGTTATGACGTAGGCGAGGATCGGCGTAGAACCTCCAAGGGACTGCTCTTCGATTCCTCTTCAACTAGAATGCATCAGGCGCCGCTGCTACTCTTGAGTTTACGATAAACAAGGTACTACGGTACGAGCGTGGTTGCCGATGGCGTACTTACTTTCCGGAGTAGAGCGTATGGATAGAAAGCGGGGGGGGGGGAGAAAATACATATTTGGAAATTTTCTTTTAACTGATATTTTCTTCCGCCCCGCTTCCGTCTTCGGATATTTTCAAAAGACGGAATTCCGTCGTCTGGACGGAAAACTTGCACCCATGGATTCCACACGTCCTGTCATGCTTTGCACAACATTATCAAGCAGCTGTTGGGGTAATTTATCCCATTCCTCTGTGAGTGCACGGATGAGGGTGTCCTTGTTTATTGGAGGGCATTGGCGACCAGCAAGACTCCTCCCCAAAGCATCCCACACATTTTCAAAGGGATTCAGATCTGGAGAACGTGCTGGCCATACGAGGCGTTGAATATCCTCGCTCTCAAGACACTCCTGGACAGCGACTGTTCGATGACATGTTGCGTTGTCGTCCATGAAAATGAATCTATCACTGACAGCACCACGGAACATGCGAACATGAGGTAGCAGAACATCATTAATGCATCGTTGGCCAGTCATAGTCCCAGTTGGAAGCACATAGAGGGACGTACAGCTAGTGTTCTCCCTAGAGCCTTTTACTGGGCGGCCCACCCAGCTAATTTTTCTGCCGCCCAGCTGCGGATGCAATTATGGGAAGAGGGAAAAGTCCCCAGCAACACTCAGCATTTTTTTTTTTTTTTTCACCTCACGATAGTGGCTGTGTTAGCGCTACTTTTCTTCCTCTGCTGTTCAAGATCCAAATGTAAGAAGACAAAGTGTTAAACAAAGTGTAGCTTACTCCCTTCCCAAATGCAGTAAAACAAAGCCGGAGGGAAAAGTGGGTGCTCTCAATGCGCGGGGGGGGGGGGAGGGGGAGATAAACCAGGTGCGGGAAGTCCCTCTCCCGCGTGAAAGACAGGAGATAATATTCTCAACATCTCCCCACCCCCGTCTTTTTGTCCCATTTGTTCAAGCCTGCGTGACTCCTAAAGCAGATAGTGAGGATCAGGGTATGCATATGGTCATGTGATCGGTCGCTGCTGTTCATGTGCATTTTTGGAGACTGCTACTGAAATCAAAGATTTCTAGATCACAAGTGCTTTAAAAAAAAGTTAGGAATTTTAATCTGGTATAATATTTTGAAGGAGTTATTATACATGTATCTGAGTGATTTGATAGTACTTAATTTTGATTCCGTTTGCTTTTTGATTTCTGTGACAAACGAAACTGCATCTTTTTCTAAAAAATGCATGTGGATGGAACGGACAGACCCGTGAAGTTCGAAAACCTTAAAAATGTCTTGATGCCATAAACTGAAAAATTTATGTACTGTAGTTACGAAAAGTTTGCATGATTCTTCAGAATAGCAAATAAACGCATCTTCAACCTGCGGTTTTCAACTGTTAAAAACTGTCATTTGTTTTA
Organism: Macrothele yani; assembly: GCA_039090855.1. NCBI lineage: Eukaryota > Metazoa > Arthropoda > Arachnida > Araneae > Macrothelidae > Macrothele > Macrothele yani. Next base: position 57,780,818 of record CM076997.1, on the reverse strand, counting down.
AACTGTTTGAAAGTATCAGAAAAAAATAATGTCCAAGTTTCTAAATAAAAAGATTATCGATATTATCAAAGCTAAAATATTCTTTTTGATTTTGCGAAAATCTATTCACTACTTTTGAAATTATTAAAACATTAAGTTGTAATAGCAGAACGGAATAAATGTTTTAAAAATGCGTAACTTTTAAAGTTTTCAACAGATTTTGATGAAATTTAAATCTGAACGTTATTTGAACATGTATTAGTCTCCGTGAAAATTGCATGCCGATATTTTAAAAATTAGAGAAATTTTACTTTAGAAAATTTTATCCCAGTCCTGTTGCTGAGGTAAGATCGAGCACTTGCCTGAACCACGGAAGTCGCATGATTCATTGAGAGACAGAACTGATCGCCCCGTTGGCTTTTGAACTTCCAGGCTATGACTGACCCCTTCTTTGTAACAAAATGCCTCCACTGTATAAGCAAAAGATGTTTTTTTTTCTCCCCCAAAGAGATATCCAAGCTGTTTAAAACTTTGGCGCAATTACCTGTCACTGAAAAATATGGACAAGTAGTAGAGTAAGATTTTCATTGTGCCGCTGAACTTTGAAATGCCAAAAATGCAACAATTGCACAAACTAGTGAAGCCCTTTTATGAATATATATTGTTATAAAATGTACCTAAATAATGGCATAAAATAATCATCGCACGTTCTAAATAGACATTTATCTGGTTCATTTCTCTGAACTGTGTGTTATTCAATTTGCGCTTTTTAATGTGATGCTTTTTAAAATTGCATGTGGGGGAGAGGAAAAATACCGTGATTAATGGCATACAACGAACCGGATAAAAACTGATGCCCAGAAAAAAGTGCAAACATTTCATGTAATATATTATGAGTATCACCTTACCCCCCCCCCCCCACCCCCCACCCTCTAACCAAGTTAAAATGATTCAGGCAGGTACTACAAGCTAAGGAGTTGGGTGTCAAAATGTTGCACCTAGAGCAATCCCACAGAATCGATCGCCACTTCCTGAATTCTGCGCCTGTATTATAAATGCACTTACCATGAGCCATATTCGGAATTTTGCGGCAAAAATCACTGTTGTTTTTCCTGCACGTCTATAAAATTCCTTGAGAATTTTATTTCGGAATTATTGAGGAGCTCGGTGTAATTTCTCAAACTTGTTGCAGTGCCATTGGCCATGTTGAATTTAGGAAAATATTCTGAATCCCATAACCCTGTGCGCAGAAGTTAAGTTATGGTCGCTATTTTCACGAAATGCGACGAGTTAATCCAAAATGCAAGAGAAAAATTAGTGTCTGTAGCAAAATGGCGCCAGCTATTTAAATATCAACGCATCAGCAGATTCTGCTACAGCTTTTCTATTTATGTGAAAACAAAAATTTCTGAAATTCTGGCAGTGATTCGCGCTCCGCTAATGTTATTTTTTTAATCCTTAAGGTATGTTCCTACAGTATCTGTTTGCTTAATCACTCCCTCCCCTCCTCCACACACTCTAGAGCACCCCCATAAAGGATGGGTGGGGTAAGATTATAGAGGCCACAGGGATTAGACTCCTTCACCCTATTCAAAGCTTAAATAAGAGTCAGCATTGACGTCTGTGGCATTTCACCAAGGCCATCAACAGTAGTTTTCCACTGACGTTCAAAGCATTATTGGTGTGAATAATTCAGTTGGTGTTATGATTTTTCGAGAGATAAAAGCGGCTAACTTTAGCATTTTGGCTACAACTTCTTTCCCCATTTTAGCAGTTTTGCTACAGCATTTTTTGAGCCAGCTGCAAGAATGTTAAACCAGTGCATCCAGCTGCAAGAATGTTAATCTATTCTTGCTCTCACAATGCTCAGGCACTCCTAGATTAAGAAAGAGATGAGTGTGGAAGAGGGGAGGGGGGCGGTATCTATTCAAAGAAGTAAGCAAGAGGTAGGGACTTAATCTCTATTGATGAATCATGTTTGTCTGACTAAGGCTGAGATGTTGGTGACAAGTTCAGTCATTTTTTAACAGAGGAATGCAGAGAAGTCACCTGAGTGATCATTGTCATTGTGACTGTGGTGAACTACACAAGGCAGTAAACCGTAGTAGCAAATAAGGAAGTTATCAGTTCTGTGTTACATTTGTCCAGTGAATATAAAAATGGAAAAAACACTACTTTGCTACTTTTCTAAGTCCTCTAAAAGTTCCACTGAAAGAAAACATCCCTCAGCCAGTGAACAGTTGAATGATTCTTCTGTTTCAGGAAGTGCTGAAAAAACTGAACAACTTCCAACTCAAGGTCAGCAGGTGAGTACTGTTAATTCCAAGCACCGTTCTAGTGGCATTAACAAAGAATGGTTTCAGAAGTACAAATGGTTAACTGTGACTGAAGATGGAATGTTATGCACCATATGCCTGAAATATGCTACAAAAACTGCTAATCGAGAATTAACATGGGTGGATACTCCTTGTGCTCGACTGAGGAAAGAAAGCCTTTCAAATCATGAAAAAAGTAAGATGCACTCTGATGCCTGCTCACGTTCTTCATCTGCTGCTTTACTGGAAAATACTGGAGTTGGAGAGATTGAAAGATCTGTTTCAGCTTTAAATAATTTGCAACGTGATGCTTTTTTAGGTGCACTGAAAAGTGTATATTGGCTTGCCAAAAATGAATTGCCTCATACAACTTTACATGAAAAATTATTAGAGCACTGCAAATTGATGGGATGCACTTACTTGAGTAATTTGAAAGTGGCAGAAAATGCTAATTACACTTCTGAGAGAATTGTTCAAGAGCTCTTAGAGGTGCTAGCTTCAGAAATTCGCTCTAATATAGTAAGCGAGTTAGCCAAAAGTCAGTTTTTTAGTGTGCTGTGTGATGAGACAACTGATATTTCAGTTGTAAAGCAGTTAATAATTTATACAAAATTTGTGTCCACAAAAACAAAAGAAGTTAAAGTTGCTTTCCTGACCACTAAAAGCATAAATGATGGAAAAGCTACAACAATTGCAAAGAATTTAACTGAAACATTAGGTGAATTAAATTTACAGCTTGAAAAACTGGTAGGTTTGGGATCTGATGGTGCCGCAGTGATGATTGGCAAGAATAATGGTGTTGCAAAATTGCTGAAGGATGAAACTCAAAATCTTTTAATTAATTGCCATTGTGTAAATCACCGTCTAGCTTTAGCTAGTGCCCAGGCTGCACAAGAAGTTAAGTATTTCGTAAAATTCAATGACATTCTGCGGCAGTTGTTTTTTTTCTTTCAAAATTCTGGTGTTCGAATGGCTGGATTGCACCAAATACAAGACATTTTCAACATACCTCAGATGAAACTGAAAATGGCCAGTGATACTAGATGGCTTTCTCATGAAGCTGCTGTTCAGTCACTTCGTAAAACACTAATGAGTGTTGTGGCTGCACTGGAGAGAGAAGCCATTGAACGAAATGATGTTACTGCAGAAGGTTTAAATAAATTTATTAAAACATACTCATTTCTTGCTACATTAATGATGATGTGTGATATACTGCCAATTTTGAGCAACCTATCTAGATCGTGGTTACGGCAAGATACAGACTTAACCACTGTTAAATCAATATTAGAGGCAACCAAATCTAAAATAATTTTATTAAAATCTGACCCAGAAGAAAATTTCAGAAATCTACCCTTGCTATTGGAAAATGAGTGGATGGACCTGGCTGTTAAAGTAGATGAGGAAAGTGCAGAGCTGTACAAGAAAAATGTTTATGATAAATATCTGGATGTGATACAAATTCATTTAGAAGGCAGATTCCCAGATATGCCAATAATGTCAGCATTTTCTATCGTATTAAACCCAGTTGCTGTAAAAGAAACATCACCAGAGGGTTAGTGAGCTATGCGAAGAGTTATTTATTCACTACTCAAAAAATGGAAATCCCCCACCTCTTGATTATACTGCCACAAAAGCAGAATGGAGTGTGGCCTCAGTGATGATCAGAAGTGACTCATATAAAGATATGTCAACAAGGAACTGTCTCAAAAAACTATCAACAAATCATGAACTTAGAGAATCGTTCCCTAATTTATCCAAATTAGCAACAATTTGTCTCTCTTTACCAGTGTCAACTGCAGAATGTGAAAGGGGATTCTCTGCTTTGAAAAGAATTAAAACTTGCCTACGAAAAAGAATGAGCCAGAAAACTCTAAACAATTTATTGATGATAGCATTAGAAGGTCCTGATCCTTGAACTTTCGATTATGATCGAGCTGCTGATAACTGGGCAGGGAAGAAAAAAGAAAAATACATATCTGAATACTCTGGTTATACATGTATATCACACGTGAAATTAAGAATAATGTAAACTTTGGCTGGCACCTTAAATAACAGTTTCTATTTTTAACTCTGCAGGCAAGAAAAAAAATATTGTTTTATTGCTAATTCAGTAAAATTTCAAAAATTGAATAAGTTATGATTTCCTTTATGAGTACTTTCTTTATTGTGCTCCATATTAAGTGCACATAATTGTAAGAGTGGAAAACTTATTCCCACATACACCATAAATACTGATGAAGACTGGCTGAAATCTGCATCAAAATTTCATTTATTAGTAAGTACCTATTTTTTTTTTATCATTTATGTACAATTTTCTAATATTTATCATGTTAGTTACCTTAATGCCTACCACACTGCTATAAAGATGTTTAATAAGTATAATAATATTAAATAAAAAAAAAAATTTTATCTTCGTCTGTGGGGGGTGGGGGTGGGGTCATTAAAAGTGCCATCCAGCTAAAATTTCTTGCCACCCAGCTGTGAAAAAAATCTAGGGAGAACACTACGTACGGCCATTGATCATGATGCCAGCCCATACCATGACACTACATGTCGGATATCAGTCCCTTTCCTGTATGTTTGCTGGACAATATGCAGTACCACTATCACGCCAGATCAGTTGCCGTCGACAATCAGACGATAGACTGTATCTACTCTAATCTGAGAAGAGGACAGTAGACCAGTCATTATCAGTCCAATTGCGATGTTGATGGCACCATTGCAAACGGGCGGTACGGTGACGTCTGGACAATGGGATGCACACAACAGGACGGCGGGCGTATAGTCCTCCTTCATGCAAACGTCTGGCGACAGTTTTTTGGGAGATTTGCTTGCCAGTAGCAGCCATAAACTGATTTGCTACCTCACTAGCTGTGCTGCGCCGGTGTCTTTTTGTGGATAGCACTATGTACCGATCTTCTGCAGGTGTCGTACTGCAAACACGACCTCCCCCGTGACGTTTGCTACACTCTCCATTTGTTTGAAATGATTTCCAAAGCCTTGAAACAACACTGTGGCTGACGTCGAACTCCCTGGCAACATCTGTTATTTTTCGCCCTTCTTCAATCTTGCCAATAATACGGCCACGCGTAAAATCATCTAGGTGATGTCGGGAAGACATACTGAAAATTGCAAGTTCATCAATTGATTCTTTCCCTTTCAACTTTGCGTTTGAACAACAACGGTCAATACGCGTCAAATCCTTTATATCTCTTATGAGCGCTATGACGTCACGAACAAGTTCGGCAATCCAAAATTTGCATACGCACAACACGTCTTACTGTATCCCGCACTTATGCTAATTTCCACATTTTCCTGCCTTTTATTTTATGGTTGCAATTGTCCGGCAGTGTATATTTATGGATGCATGCATGTGTGATGCCAAAATAGATAATACTGGTTTATGTCTTGGTAATATCCGTGTGTGCAGATTTCTGTATGCTGATAACACTGTCCTGTTGGCAGAGAGTAAAAGTGAGTTGCAGAGTATGTTGTCCCGGATGTACGAAGTTTGCATGAAATTCAAACTGAGTATAAATAAGGGAAAACCCAAATTATGGTTTTTGAGTGAGGAACTGGTAGTACTGAATGTAATATAAGTCTAAATGGCACAGTGATTGACCAGGTGAATGATTTTGTGTAGTTAGGAAGCATGTTTGACAGACAGAACAAATTGGATAGTGAAATTAATAGGCGAATGAATTCTTCATTGAAAGTCATAGCTGCCTTGGGAGGTTTTCACAGGAATGATGGGTTCTCTAGAGAGTCCCGCATGGCTGTGTATGAAACAGTAATTGTTCCTTCTCTGCTGTATGGCAGTGAAACCTGGGTACTGCAGAAGAAGCATAGGAGTCGTTTGTGTGCTGGAGAAATGGCAAGACACATTCTGATTGTGTGATGAATGAAGATGTGTTGAAGTTGTGTAATGTGAAGCAAAATGTTGTTAACATGGTGGAGACTAATATGCTTTGGTGGTTTGGCCATTTTGAAAGAATGAGTGATGAAATGCTTGATAAGAAAGTGGCAGGAAAGAAATGTAAAGGAAGGCCAAGGAAGTCATGTGAGGATCAGATTCAGGAGTGTCTACATGAGAAAAAGATCATGAGTATGGGGTATAGAACATCTTGTGTGTGTCGTGTGATGGATATCAGTGAAGCCCGAGTTGTATTTCAAGATCACTGTAAATGGAGAAGTTTGATACAGCAACAGTAAGTAAGTAATCAGTTAAAAATTATCTGGCAGTTTGTTTTTTCTTTGTGGAACTAACCTCTGAATCTCAGAGAGCAGCTTAGTGATATGTATGTATGTAAAATAAAAGCATGTTGGATAACTGCAGTGCAGACTGATTTTGTTCAATGTATAACAATGGAATGTTTACAAAGAGAGTGCATGGTCATGATAAATGGTCACTTGAAACATGAGATCCAATTAGTCACTGGATCTTTGCCCATGGGGTATCTCTGCACAATTTACTCACCTACATTTATATTCCACCTCTGAGAAAGTAAAATCCAATAAATTAAACAGGAAGTGAAAGAAAACGTCTTTGTAAAGTCTGTGACTGAAATATCAGTCTATTCGTTTGGCTTGATGGCTATTCTGAATGGAATCAATACAGCCACCACAAGCTCACCTTAATTAGTACACAATTCTTACAAACAACAAGTACAAAGATAATGAAACTATACAGGAGTATTCTCCATTACATTGAGGCACTTAATGTCAGGTTATACTTTATACCAATGAAATACTAAGATGACAAGAAGAAAAAATATATCTATATTGGCATACTGAAAAAGTTCTTTGAGACTTGGTGTAATTTAAAAACAAAAACAGGAGGTAAAAGCAAAAACAAACAACAGACCTCACAGAAAAACTGAATTTAACAGCAGAAATTAGCTATCTGTGCTACATCACAAAAACAGGTACCATCTATAAGACAGTCTATATAAATTTGAGATATTTCATTTCCCTATTTCCTTATATATAAAAGGCTAAGTTGACGATGACCTGGATCACTTTTTAAGTCATCATAGCAACAACCGAGAAACAAATGTTTGTGACGCCACGATTAGCTTTTCATGTTTTCATGCAGGTGGCGTCATGACTTACACGAGCGCAGTTCACGCGTATATCGCTTTGTTTTGTTGTCATAGCAACAAAGAATACAGCTGCTGATGTGACGTCATTTGATCCAAATCATTCTAACATGACGTCAGAGGTGCGTTACGTCACAAGGTCAACTGACATTCCATTACAACATAGACCAACGTCTTTACTAAGTGTTATTAATCAATGTACAAAGCCACACTCAAGGGTTACACAAATGCACTATTATCAACATCGTCTTTCAATACGTGATGAATTTAATCCATTATTAAGCAAAGGAAAGCTTACGCAGCAATACAATGTTGATGCTATGTAAAATGGAAGCTAATACACTGAACTACATATGACAAAATCAGTCTCAGTTAAGTGTAGAAAAGTATAAAGGTCTGATGGACCAAATTCAGAATGCTGGAGATGATGAGTTTCTTCTTGGAAAAGCTCTTATTTTGCCATCTTCATTTCAAGGTAGTCCACAAAATATGGTGCAAAATTATCAGGATGCAATGGCAATAATCAGAAAGTATGTCAAACTTGATCTTTTCCTTACTGTGACTTGCAACCCAAAATGGGAAGAAATTACTGAAAACTTAAACGGACAATCTGTCGAAAACCATCCAGATTTAGTTGCAAGAGTCTTCCAATTAAAGTTGAAAGAATTAATGGATGATATAACCAAAAGGCATATTTTTGGAGTTCAGGAGGCCAAAGTTCATGTAATCAAATTCCAAAAAAGAGGGCTTCCCCATGCTTATATGCTCTTGATTTTGAAAGAAGAGGCCAAATCAACACTGCCTGAGAAAACTGACTAAATTATATTGGCAGAACTACCAGATAAAGAGCATTCATTTACCAGTTTTACATGCAACTGTTGCAAAACACATGGTTCATGGCCCATGTGGTGAAATAATCACAATTAACCCTGTATGGAAGATGGCAAATGTACCAAGCAATTTCCGAAGTCTTTCCAAAATGAAACAGTAACTAACAAAGGCAGGTATCCTTTATATCACCATAGAAAGAATGGTACAACCACAACTGTACGTGGTAAAATTATTGATAACAGCTGGATTGTCTCTTATAATCCGTATCTTTTGTTAAAGTACAATTGCCACATTAATGTCAAGGTGTGCGCTACTGTGAAAAGCGTGAAATACCTTTTCAAGTACATATACAAAGGTCATGACTGTGAAAATGTGCATATAACAGAGCACAACACCAAATACGACGAAGTAAAAAGTCATGCTGATTCCCGATACGTTAGCACACCTGAGGTAATGTGGCGAATACTTGGTTATGATATGCATCAGCAATATTATACAATAGTTAGATTGCCTGTTCATCTTCCTGAAGAACAGAACTTACCTTTAATCTGGAGCGTTTAAACAATGATCGAAATGCAGTTGTTCATAATGCTTAGAGAGATATAATGCTGACAGCATGGTTCAAACTAAATGAGGGCAATGAAGATGCGCAATCCATTTCATGTAGTGACATGCCAAGACATTATGGGTTCAATCAAAAAGAAAGACAATGGGTCCAATGAAAATGTGGTGGATATAATGTGATTGGAAGAATGTATTCAGTCAACCTTGGCTCTGATCCAGAAAAATATTGTTTGAGACTACTGCTACTTTATGTGTCTGGAGCAAAAAGCTTTACAGATTTAAGAACAGTCAGTGGAATTCCATATGATACCTTCCAAGAAGCTGCATTGCAGAAAGGTTTAATTAAGAATTGTGAAATATGGGAGAAAACCTTAGATGAAGCATCAGTTTGCAGCATGCCTCGACAACTACGAGATTTATTTGCATACATTCTTATCTTTGTTTCACCACAAAATGCACAACAATTGTTTGAAAAATATAAATTCCATCTTTGGGAAGAATTTGCACACACGAGAACTTGAAAATTTCTGATTTTAAAGCATTTGCTAAGAAAGCCATTCTGTGTCCCAAAAACTCTGATGTTGACAAATTAAATGAGAATGTTCATGATCTCTTAGAGGGGACAGCAAGCACATACTTAAGCTCTGATTCAATTGATGCCGAAGGCGAAGAAAATACTTAACAGTATTATCCTACAGAGTTTTTAAATGAGCAAACTCCATCAGGAATGCCACTTCACAGACTCAAGTTGAAGATTTTTTTTTTTTTTTAATGGAGGTTTAACGACTACCGTGAGCAACTCAATGGGCTATAAGCAGTCGCCCGTCCTTAATGTAGGGTCACTGGTTCCAGGGAAGGGAGAGAGCCAGTGCCGTAAGACAAACACAACATCCATGCCTCCCCGGGATTCGAACCCGGACCTCGTTCGGACGAATGATCAGAGGTCATCGGTTAGACCACTGCGCCACCGGGGCAGCGAGTTGAAGATTGGAGCTATTATCATGCTCCTGAGAAACCTCAATACACGAGGTTTATGCAATGGGACAAGACATTGGTTTATGCAATGGAATTAAAGGACTAAAACCCAATTTGATCATTCAAGAAGTACTCACAGGCTCAGCATGTGGTAAAACTATTTTTATTCCACAAATTGACCTCACACCTACTGATATAGACCTCCCATATACATTAAGACGACGACAATTCCCTGTAAAACTCGCCTTTGCTATGACCATCAATAAGTCTCAAGGTCAAATACTGAAGAAAGTAGGTATCTACCTTCCTGAACTAGTGTTTAGCTATGGACAATTTATGTTGCATTGTCAAAAGTTCAACGGTTTGATGTCAAAGTTAAAGTAGTCCATGGGCAAGAACAAGGAAAACTACTTCCAGATTTCAAAAAGATATTTACAAAAAATATAATGTACAACGATATTTTCCACTGTTGTTAATAAACGCTTGAATAGCAATAAGTGATATCTAGAACTCATTGTATTCTTATCTCAATGAGCTTTGCAGCTAGTGAAATCATGGCAGCTGAGTTCTCTGCTATCTTCTTGGGAACAGACCATCACTGTGAATAACAAAGCATATAGTCGAATCTGCTCTGCTACATGTCAAGGAGCACCATATTTATGCATTTGCTTGCATAATTTCTCAGAAACAAACAGTCACTTTGATCAGCAAAGCATTCATAAATTGTGGAAATACCTTCAAGGCAGAATGCACGCAATATTTCTGATTCACAGGAATTGCATCACCTCTGGATGAATATCCTCAAGTCATGGGCTATGAACAACTTGCACCTTTTGTTTTCTTTTTTCCCTTGCTTTTCATGTGCAAACTATAAACTTGCATGCAATGTCAAAGGTAATTCAATTCAAGCATTTTATTTTCAAATTTCATATGTAACATTTTTCACATGCTACTCTCTCTTGCATAGGTTTTGCTGCATTCGTTTGTCTTGAGAAAGCCACCTGTAGGTGTGCAAAAGCTTGGAACATATCCAGTACTACACCAATGAAAGCAGATGTTTCTGTAATAGTTTGTATTCACTTGGTGTATAACAATTCTTTTAGGTTGAAAGATCTTGTGAATTTTACTGTGTAAATAAAGTTTTTAACCAGTAGGGTTTTAATTTTATATAATAAAAAAATTTTAATCATGTAAAAACAATGTTATCTTTTATCTCTATATTTACATATATAAATGTAAGCTAAGTTTTTAAAATATCCAACAATGTTAAATTGGAGTAGTAATAATATCTGAAGTGTAATTTCCAGGTACTGAGTTATGGAACACTAAATATGTGAGATTTTAACATTAGTTTTATGAATGCAAAATTGGGCTTTCAGAGACATTACATAGAATCCAGATTTCAAAGTATAAGGTAAAATGCGCTGAAAAATAAATGAAGATGGCAAATTTTACACTAGTTTATTCCTGATGAAAGCAAAAAGTTTTTATAAAACCCAATGCAAAATGTGGAGAAATGTTAAATGTGAAGTCCATAAATTGAAATTTCACTGTATAAGATAAAATGTAATGAATGATAAATCAATCTGGTTAACTGTGTTAGCTGTTCCTTTCCAGAGCGACAAATAATGCTACAACAATAACTAAATTTTAGGCTGCTTTTAAAATATCTATGATAGAACTAAAATTTCTACTTTTTGCACAGGAAAAAAACAATATAAATTAAAATGCTGAAATATAAAATATGACTCACTTAAATCTGTAAAAGCCAGGGATTAAATTCTTTAATTGCAACGTAGGAGTTTCGTTTAGTTGTACAGCATATCCAATAGGAACCTCCAAAACTTCCCAAACATATTTCACAATTTTGTCATCATCAGTACTAACTAATAAAGTAAAATATGTAATGCATTATGATACACAGGTATTATAAATACATTATAATATACAGATGATAACATTTTGAAATGCTTATGAAGCACATGCTAAAACAAAAATGGCAGAATATCTTGCAATATTGTTCATTTTAGTCAATAGTAAAACATAACTATCCAATTTAATAGCAGTTTAGCTTAAAACTTACAGTTTTACCACTTCTCATGAATAAAGGAACATTATTTTAATCAAATAATGAAAAGTTTTTTCAGTTCCTGCTCCTTCTTCCACATATAGTTAAACTTGTTTACAGTGAAAGCCCATGTTTATGGCCCCTTATTATAATCAAGCCCACATCTCTTTTTAACAGAGGAATTGATTTTTTTCAGTTATGATGAAGTTTGCATTACACCTAACTTTTTTTACTCCCTTCAAATTTGTTATGTGTGTAAATACCATATGGATATGGTCTGTATTAATGTGTGGAAGAACTCATCTCATGAGTTGTATTTCTCAAATACAGTTCTCATTATCTCAAACTCTGTGCACATTCTTTCATGTGAGTAGTTTAGTTTCACTTCGATGCATGTACTAAAAAATTGTAGCTATCTGGATACTGCAGTAAAATATATATTAAAAAATAAGAGGTTTCCGGGACTATTTAGTTCAAAAGACTATTAGTCTTATTGTTGACACCATTTTACTAAAACATATTTATTACTATTTAGTACATAAAATTTTCCAAATGTTCGCTGAATTTTGCTAACTTTACACAATAAAAATCTGAAGGAAACATCAAGAAAGGATAAAATACTATGTTAAAAAACATCAAAAAGTCAACACTACCACGATCCCTTCAACTTCTACATGATCTTTGGAATTCGCAATGCATTTCGATACATTGAAATGCTTGATAATGATGCGTCAGTATCATTATCAAGCTGTTATGTGGAGGCTCCCAAAGCAACTTAAGTATAAGATGAAAATCTACCAAATACATGGCGTCAGTAAATAAATAAATACATCGCTCTTTCCATGTTCCAGAAACACATAGCAACTGAAAAATTGTTTTCAGCCGCCACCGTGGAATTGAACCACGGATCTGTCGATATCTAGCCAAGCGCGTTACATTGAAATGCTTGATAAGCTGGTGTAAAGCTCCCGCGCTTGGCTAGATATTGAGCGTTCCGTGGTTCAATTCAACGGCGTGGCTGAAAACAATTTTTCGGTTGCTATGTGTTTCTGGAACGTGGAAAGAGCGATGTATTTATTTATTTACTGACGCCACGTATTTGGAGGATTTTCACCTTGGATCTCGCCCTTTGGATTTAACTGCAATAATATATATAGCCAGTGCCGTTAATGCCCACCAGATGGAGACGTCTCAGTAGCTGAGCCCATCTTATGGATTTAAGATGTCAGAAGCTGACTTAAAAATACACATAGCACCGTGGATTGTTTGCCACCGTGGTGCAAAGCTAACGTGCTTGGCTAGATATCGAGAGATCCATGGTTCAATTCCACGGCAGCGGCTGAAAACAATTTTTCGGTTGCTATGTGTTTCTGGAACGTGGAAAGAGCAATGTATTTATTTATTAACTTAAGTATATATATGGGAACTACCAATCAGTGGTTGTCGTGTCACTGTCTACATCATTGTCTGTCTCCCATGTCATGCTTCTGCTATGTAGTAGATTGTTGTCCAACTTTTGTAAGCTGACTTGAACTTCTGGATTCTGGGTTGTAAATTCCAATATTTGTTTATCATATGCCTTATTCTTTTGAGAGTATCTACTAGGGGTGTTCAAATGAAAAGGTACGAAATGTCATAAGAACGTAACCGTTAACATATTTGCCTATGCCGCTATGGGAGAACGTAGCGACACATCTAGGGATGCGATTGGAGTCGCCGGCGTGGATCGGAGCATGCGCGGGTGCCCGCATGCGCAGGAGAGAGCAGAGGCTCTTATAAAGAGTGCCGTCCAACTGACGCGACAGTGCGTGTGAGGACAGGATGGCGTTCACATTGCAAAATTCGACGATTGAGGAGCAGCGAGGCGTTATCCGATTTCTGACAGCGGAAGGTGTTAAACCGGCCGCTATCCATCGCGGAGTGTGTGGTTCTGCTCCATGATAACGCGCGTCACCACGTCTCCAGGGTAACACACGCGGAACTGGCTAAGTTCCAGTGGGAGCAGCTTGACCATCCGCCCTACAGCCCGGACATGTCGCCCTGCGATTTCCATGTGTTTGGTCCCCTGAAAAACATCTGAAAGGGAAGCGCTTCCACTCGGACGACGAACTCAAGGACGCTGTGCAGGACTGGGTCTCGTCACGGCCACAGGAATTCTGGGAACAAGGAATCCTTCGGCTCGTTAATCAATGGGATCGTTGTGCTACGGCCTATGGTGTATACTTTGAATAAAGTCTTCATTTATACCCACAGTGTCGTTTCGTACCTTTTCATTTGAACATTCCTTGTATCTTTTCTTTTTTGCTGGCATTCTTGTTCTTCATTTAAAATCAATCTCCAAGGGTATGGAATATCTACAGGGTTAACCTTGTTGCAGTTTTTATCTCTAGTTTTTTTCGATAACTAAAGCCTCAGCAATTTTGATCTGTAATAATTTTACCATTATTGAAGTCTGGAGTGCATTTGTTATCAATACAATACTTAACCAATGCAGTCTTTTTTTTTACATTTTCTCCAATTATCTTTATGTTGCTTAATTCGACATAATAGGCAATTCTTTGTACTACCTATATAATATTTTTCACATTTTTTTTCCCATTTTGATGTAAGATAGGTATTTGGTATGCTCCTGGTGTTTCTAACAGGTTTTCATTCATTTAACCATTGTACTTTTGCTTCAGTTTTTATTCTTAAGAAGAATGATTTTTTATTTTTAAGAAGAATGTCTCCATAGGTAAAAGTTACATTAAGTCTAATGTCTTTCTGGATCTTATGGCATTCTCTTTTCAAGGTGTGTTTTTGAATGCAATTCAAAAAACAAGAAAGATGACACCAAATTTTCGGATGTAATAAGCATGTCTTTTAAATCCGTTCTGACGCAAATTAAATTTATCAAAGCTATTCAAAGTCAATGGAACCGGTATGGAAAACAATATTATCTGATGGAAGAAAGAAGTTTTTCAATCGGGTTTTCAATTCCTCAGATATTGCTGTAAACGGAATCGTGAGCTTACGCCCTATGGTTGCAGACTTGTGCGTTAAGAAAAACATGAATTTATATGAGAAACATTTTACACCGGAAACGCTCTCCAACATAGAAATAATTTTTCAAATCGGACTCTTAGAAACAGAGATATCAACAAAAATAAGATGTGACTTTACGTCCCCTGGTGGAAAAACCAAGCATTATTTTAGGAAGAAAGTATTCTAAAAGGTTTTTCCATATGAGCGGTATCGGTCCAAGAAAAAAAAAATTTTGTCGAGTTTTCAGGAGCCCAGATTTTGCTACAAATACATCAGAAGCAGAAATTAACACTTTGGCCCCCTGGTGGCCAAACCATTCTTTACCAAACATTAGAAATTATGTGAAAAATATTTTCCATCAGGTCTTGTATACGACACAGGAAGAATTTTTCAAATCGGAATTTTAGAAGCAGAAATAACGCAGAAAATACAATTTACCTTTGTGCCCCCTAGCGGAAAGTCTATGATTTACTTGAAAATTTTGAATTTATGGGAAAAACATTTCGCATTGGAAACACCATCCAACAAAGAAGGAATTTTTCAAACCGGTCTCCTAGAAGTAGAGATATTGACAAAAATAAGATATACATCTACGATCCCTGGCGTAGAAACCATGCATTATTTCAAGAAGAAAATGTTCCTAAAATGTTTGTCGATATGAGTGGTATCGGTCAACAAACGACTTTGTTTTCAATCGAGATTTTGGAAGCTCATATTTTGCTGCAAATACATCAGAAGCGGAAATTAAGACTTACGCCACTTGGTGGCCAAACCATTTTTTACAAAAAATATTAATCATGTGCAAAGGATTTCCCATCAGGAGCTGTATCTGGTGCAGAAAGAATTTTTCAAATCGGAGATTTGGGAAGAGAGATATAGGGAAAAAGCAATTTACCTTTACGCGCCTAGCGGAAAGTCTACGAATTACTTGAAAATTTTGAAATTATATGAAAAACATGTCACACTGGAAACACTATCCAACAAAGAAGGAATTTTTCAAATCGGACTCCTAGAAGTAGAGATATTGACAAAAATAAGATATACATCTAGGCCCTCTGGGGTTGAAACCATGCATTATTTTAAGAACATAATGTCTCTAAAAGGTTTGTCAACATGAGTACCATCGGTCTACAAACGACATTTTTTTCAATCGAGAATTTAAAAGTTCATATTTTGCTATAAATACATCAGAAGCGGAAATTAAGGTTTACGCCCCCTGGCAGCCAAACTATTTTTTTACAAAAATTAGGAATTATGTGCAAACGATTTCCCATCAGGAGCTGTATCCGGTGCAGAAAGAATTTTTCAAATTGGAGATTTAGAAGCAGAGATATAGGGGGAAACCCAATTTACCTCTACGCCCCCTAGCGGAAAGTGTATGAATTACTTGAAAATTTTGAAATTATATGAAAAACGTGTCACACTGAAAACACTATCTAACAAAGAAGGATTTTTTCAAATCGGACTCCTAGAAGTAGAGATATTGACAAAAGTAAAATATACATCTACGCCCCTGGCGGAGAAACTGTGGAATATTTTAAGAAGAAAATATTAAAAAAAGGTTTATCGATGCGAGTGGCATCAGTCCACAAAAGAATTTTTTCAATCGATATTTTAGAAGCTCAGATTTTATGGCAAATACATCAGAAGCAAAAATGAACACTTACGCCTCCTGGTGGCTAAAGTATTCTTTACCAAAAATTAGAAATTATATGCAAAAGATTTTCCATCACGAGGTGCATCCGCTGAAGCAAAAAAATTTTAAATCGGAGTTTTAGAAGAAGAGTTGTCGGGAAAAATGTAACTTACTTTTACGCCCCATAGCGGAAAATCTATGAGTAGTTTGAAAAAGTAACTATATCTAAAATACTCTTTGACATAAATGGAATCGAAAGATAAAATAATTTTTTCAATCGGATGTTTAGAAGCAAATATGTGGAATAAAACGTATTTTTGAATTCGACATCATCTGCATTTACGCCCTCTAGCGGTGAAATTGTACATCGTAAAAAAACGGAATAAAGGATCGTCATTCGCATATTTCAAGCTTCCCAATGCAAAAAGAATTTTTCAAATCGGACTACTAGTTGCAGAGTTAGCGTGGGTACAGATGGATGGACAAACCGGTAACATAAGCACGATATTTTTTACAAAAGACGTGCTAAAAACCAAGGGAAAATGCATTGCCACTGAAGCAAAGTACAATGGTTAAATGAATGAAAATGGAATGGGAAGAATTTAGCACTAGTACTTATATGAAATCTAATACATTGGTTCATCATCCTTCCAATCAAGGTTAGTAGACTACTAGGTTTGCTCATACAGGAGTACGGGAAGAGCTTTCCTGCAGAGCATTCCGTCTGAAGTCACCGGTCTTACAAGAGAACACAGTGAACACGAGAGTTGTGCGCTGTCTGCTGACACGCAGGCAGTTTGTTGCTAGAAGCAATGTGTTAGCGTAAACACTTCATAAATTTAGTTCTGTAATAAATGAATTCATAATTTGTCTTAGAATTTGATTATCACTAAGTATCAGCATGGTCTCAGAAAAAAATAAAAATATTTCTTATGCAGAATGCTGTTAATAAACAAATGTGAGAAATAACATACCTGAAAAAATTCCTTTCTTCATGTAGTTATCTTCAGAAGCTTGCGTTTCCTATTCTTTTTCTCTTTCTGCTGCGAATTGATGTGCCTCATTTGAATCATAGTACGTGCTTTGATGAAAAGTTTAATGCCTCGGCTGAATTTTAGAGGAATTTTTTTCTATTACCTCTGATACATTTCTCTTAATATTTTTAATTTTTTTAATTTCATGTTTGCCATGGATTTGGAGAAACATCCGCTCAATGCTGTTGACAATGGTCAACCATTCATCTGATGGATGCATAAGTCCTCCCCTGCTGATGGTACTTATCCAGTCGGGTTGTTGACCACCGTTTGCTGATAAATTTAAGGGCTGATTCTGTCTTAAAACTGTGCAGGAATCTTTGCATTTAAAAGCTACATATCCAGCAACGTACTTGAGGGCTTCGTGAGATACAACATCAGTGGTTGTACTTGCAGTGATATCACAATCATTTGAGAGTAACTGAGAAATATCATCGAGCTTATTTTCTGATTTATCTGCATACAGAGATGCTGAAGAAAAAGCAGCACTTGTAATAATTTTTCTTCTTCCAAGAGCAGAACGTTTGTTTTTGTCGCAGTATTTTCAATTGAATTACCAATCAGCAGCAATTTCATTCGATGCTTAACTTCTAACGCTGTTGGATGGTCGTATGTGCAGCCTAACGAACGCACTTGGAAGAAGAAACTTTCCAGAACATCTTGATTTAGCCTGTGTGTGAACAAATAGCGTACATCATATTTCCCCTTTAATTTGTTGAATAAGGCTAGCACAGATTTAATACTTACTAAAATTCCTTTTTGAAAGGGAAGAAGTGTTTTCTTGCCAATGACACACATTCCAAAAATGAGCAAGCTTCCTTTAAGAGATCAAACTGTGGTCCAAAATTTCCAAGCCCTGATCTATACGGTTTATTATCAAACAGTAAATAGGAATTCATCACATCAAAAAATCGATCGATAAGAATTATAAATTCGGCAGTAGCACATTCGTTAGGAAATAAATATTTTAAAGTGTTCCCCACTGTCTCTGACAATAATTGTGTAGCATATTTCACAATTTGTCTTTCGGATCCTTTTACATCCAAGTGCTTTGATGTGACTTTGAACGCCAATTTTAATTCACCGCTATCCTGTTCCAAAATGCATTTAAAGAGTTGGCTATTAATGATTGATGTGTTGATTAAAATACCACTATCCAAAATATGGTTTCTGAGTAGTTTTACCATGTGAGGTGCATCTGCAAAAACATACACCTCTCTCGGGATTATCGGAATTTTCAAAAAAATTATTATCGGGCGAAATGTTCAAATCTTTTCACAGTCTCTGATTAATTGGACCCAGGTCGGATACCAGTGCTGCAACTCTGAAAGCAATTTTTTCTAATTCTTCTATTATTTTTAGAACGACATTTGTTATTTCAGTGTTTGATATCAAACTCATAAAACTCTATTTGTTTCCAAGGTTTTATCAGGCCTCGTGCCATGCAAACTGTGACATAGTTATGTAGATCTATAAATACTATCTGTTTTGATGTCATAGCACATTCTTTCTGAAACTTTCATTTTATCGATGGAAATAACACGTCCTTTCGGCTTCAGTCATCTTATTCCCTTCCAGTTCCATGAGTCTCAAAAATGATTTTGGAAAACCAGGAGAGCAGCTGATTTTACTAATCCATCGGCGTAGGGTGGAAAGTTCTGGTAGAGGTATTTTCACTTGTTTGCGTAAATAATTTTACGCTTTTCTGAAACTGCTCGCAAAAAATTGCAGCACTTATATCGCCGACATTCCATTTAACTTTTTTCCTACCTAACAAAATTTTAATTTGTCCTTCAGTGAAAATCGTCGATAAAATTGTTTCGATTTTTTCAATGTCAGATCCTCTTCTTTGTGGCTGAATACGTCCCAAATTCCTTCCTATATGTTTGAAAAAACTCTTTTGGTGTCGCAAAATCCGAATTTGGTTGTTTAGCTGACATATAGATGTTTTCAAGTTCTTTATTTCTGCACTCTTTCTGGCGCTTTCTTCAGTAAGGGATTTAATTTTTTGCCTTAAATTTATTATAACGTCTTCACTTGCTTCAGCCTCTCTCAAATCGTTACAGCTGGGCATCGGAATATTACTTTCTTGTCCCAATAATATTTCTCTTGCAACATTTTTGTTTTCTCTTTGTTCATACTGCAAATTCCTACTGAGGTCTGCTTTTATGGCATTTCCATTTCCAGGAAGATTTAGAGTTGGAATAGCATTTTTGCGCAATTTCTTTTTCTGCGGCAACCCCAATAATTAATTTTGCATGTCCCTTTCATAGTCTTCTTACGCAAAATGTTTGGAGCAAATAGTAGCATTCTGGATTATACAGCATCACTTCGTTTGCAGTGCGATTTCCATAACTTGCAGAGCTCGGTCACTTTCAGAAATTTATGGTATGTGATCGCCGATCCTTTAGTATTTCTGTAGTTATTTTTGCAATCTACAACAGCGCAGGAACTTGAAGGCATCACGAAAACATAAACTATTTGCAAACAAGCCAAGCTATTCTACTTATGGTACATGTACACTAAATTATTCAAGAAACAAGAAAACACAGCATGCTTTGAACAAGAGTCAAATGACATTTGTGACTGCTTTGACATCTGCTCAAAGGTCACATCACATCTGGGGTCTTTGTAAGACGGCTCGAAGGTCACATCACGTCTGGGGTCTTTGTAAGCAAGAACCTTGCTTCCAATCACCATTGCTTAACTTTTTTAGTACATAAATCCACTCAAAAATGAGTACAATTTTCATTATGGATTTACCTTTAAATAGCTCACATAGCTTTGAAAAAACAACAACGTATGTTTAAAGCATGTCTATCTCATGAAGTTATATGTTCCTGCAGTCCAAAATGTGCTTTGAAAATATGTAATCTTTTTTATGAAGCTCTGTGAGTGATTAAAGGTAAGTCCATGGTGGAAATTTTGCTAATTCCTGCATGGATTTATGATCTACAAAAGTATATCATCATCATCAATCCACGACTGGATGAGGATCTTCCCAAGTTTCTTCCACTACTTTACGTGTTGAGCCCGTCTCCTCCATGTTGCTCCGACCTGCTTCTGAATTTCATCCACTGATCTCCTACATGTTATTCTTCTAGATTTTTTCCTGTTCCTTGTAATCCAGTCTAGTATTTCAGTTGTCCAATGATGATCAGTTCTTATAGTAATGTGAAGAAAGCATATGCAGGCATGTAAATACATTTTAATACATACTGTGTAAATTGAACGCAAGAATTATGTGTTACAAACAACACTATTTCTTAGCTCATTTTCTGACTATCAAAGAGCTATGATACAAACATCAGTGTTATTCATCACCATCTCAAAATTGCCCATCATTTGCACACCCTTTTTAGAAAAGAAAAAAAAAGAAAAGAAAAAAAAAGAAACAGGGATACTCAGTTCACATGACCTTGCACATCTTTCCTAATTCTGATAACTATCTCATAATTTCCACTAAAGTGCATTCATTAGATTGAAGTTCATTGTCGTATTACTAAACGGAAACATTTTTTGATACGGCAGTTCAAATTACATTTTAACTGTACCCATTACACTTTGTTGCCGCAAGTACTGGGAAACCTAAGAAACATATACAAACATAAAAATAAGCCTTTTTAATAAGATGCATGCCAATTTCTGCACCATATTTCACATATTGATAAGGAATGGCACAAATCTATGTACCACAACAGCAACTGAAAGATGAAGTTTTTCTAATGGAAACAACACTTAAATTATGCTAAACGAAGTTATAAAAACTGGAATGTTTTGGTAGTGACTTATACCATCTTCAGCAGTGGAGAATAATGGTAACATGAGGTGAATCATGTTGCCAAATTTTAAAATGGATTTCCACATACTAGGAAGTTGATGAGGGAGTCTATATTACAGGTATTCATGGGAAAAATAAATTTCTATATTTTCGTGAAGCCTAATTGTTTTCTATTAATAAATGGAGCAATGAGTCCCCCCCCCAATCAGGAATAGCAGAAATACCACTGGTGGTCAGTAATGATAGAGAACATCAAACAGAGGTCATCGCTCTCTCCACGTTTATAAGTGAGTCACGGAAAAATTCTCACTGGTCGCCAGCGGGAATTGAACCCAGGGTCTTCCAGTTATGCGCCGGAGCGATGACCTCTGTTTGATGTTCCTGGTCCACGTAAAATGTCTGTATTATTAATGATAGAGAAGTAGATGGGCTAGCTTTCTTAACATAGGAAATGTTGTAAATGCATTTATGGCACCTCTATTCATAGTGATTGTGGAATAACTTTTTTTACGGGTCTTTTAGAGGTTATTTTTAATGAAAGTTGGTTGTCAAATTTTCGAACTAAAGCCTAGTTCGTCATCAGGACTATGTCACTGGAGTAGTTGCTGCCACTCAATTGGAAGAGACCATCCGCAATTATCGTTAATTGTGGTACTTCTTCTTCTTGCTATTTCGATCCCTTCTTCTAGTTTTCTCTTTACTAAGTTTGACTGGTGGGCGATTATTTTCACTGAGTCCCAATTTATGGAGTGTCCACTTGCTTGTACATGTCTGTCTAGCCCTGTTTTGTTCCCAATGTTCCTAATAGCTGCTTGGTGTTCTTTCATTCGGACCTTAATACTTCTCCCTGTTTCTCCTATATAGCTGAGTCCGCAGTTACAGTCGATGCAGTAAATTACTCCTTCTTGCAATTGGATGTCCAATTCTTTCTGCTTTAAAGCTGGCAGGAATTTCTTTATTTTGTTATTAAGATCTGGAGCTAGCCTGATATTATATTTTGCTCCGATCCTTTTCAGTTTCTCGAAAAGTCCCTTGTGGTACGTAATTTTGCTGGTGAATTTGAAGTTGGTTTTTTCCTGCTTCTTTTTTGGCACTTGTTTAAATATTTTCTCAACATATGGGGAGGGGTAATTGTTTTCTGCCAACATTTCCTTTAATTCTTCTTTGTGAAGATCTTTTTGAGAAGCTGAAGAGACCAGGATTTCAATTTTTTCCAAAAATTGTCTCGCTGTATTCGATTTAATATAATCAGGGTGGAATGAGCAGAAGTCTAACATCTTCCCTGTGTTGGTGGGTTTTCTAAAAAGCTGAGTGAATATTTTCCCTTCTCTTGAGGTCAAGGTTAAATCCAGGTAATTGATGCTATGGTCTTTTTCCTGTTCCAGGGTGTACTTCAAGGTATTCTCTAGTAAGTTAAATTCTTCCAGAATCTGAGAGGGTAGAGATTTGTCCACAGTATCTACTATAATTAGGACATCATCCATGTACCTTACATAGAGAGCAAACAAGGAGGGTTGTATAAGGATTTTTGCCTCTAGTTTACTTATATAATAATTTGCTAGCAGAGGTGCTAGTGGAGAACCCATTGCAAGTCCTGAAGTTTGCCTGTAATATTTCTTTCCAAACTGGAAGAAATTATTCTTGAAGGAAAATTATTTTCACTGAAGGAAGATTATTTTCACTGAGTCCCAATTTATGGAGTGTCCACTTGCTTGTACATGTCTGAACTGCTCCTATTTTCCTTCAAGAATAATTTCTTCCAGTTTGGAAAGAAATATTACAGGCAAACTTCAGGACTTGCAATGGGTTCTCCACTAGCACCTCTGCTAGCAAATTATTATATAAGTAAACTAGAGGCAAAAATCCTTATACAACCCTCCTTGTTTGCTCTCTATGTAAGGTACATGGATGATGTCCTAATTATAGTAGATACTGTGGACCAATCTCTACCCTCTCAGATTCTGGAAGAATTTAACTTACTAGAAAATACCTTGAAGTACACCCTGGAACAGGAAAAAGACCATAGCATCAATTACCTGGATTTAACCTTGACCTCAAGAGAAGGGAAAATATTCACTCAGCTTTTTAGAAAACCCACCAACACAGGGAAGATGTTAGACTTCTGCTCATTCCACCCTGATTATATTAAATCGAATACAGCGAGACAATTTTTGGAAAAAATTGAAATCCTGGTCTCTTCAGCTTCTCAAAAGATCTTCACAAAGAAGAATTAAAGGAAATGTTGGCAGAAAACAATTACCCCTCCCCATATGTTGAGAAAATATTTAAACAAGTGCCAAAAAGAAGCAGGAAAAACCAACTTCAAATTCACCAGCAAAATTACGTACCACAAGGGATTTTTCGAGAAACTGAAAAGGATCGGAGCAAAATATAATATCAGGCTAGCTCCAGATCTTAATAACAAAATAAAGAAATTCCTGCCAGCTTTAAAGCAGAAAGAATTGGACATCCAATTGCAAGAAGGAGTAATTTACTGCATCGACTGTAACTGCGGACTCAGCTATATAGGAGAAACAGGGAGAAGTATTAAGGTCCGAATGAAAGAACACCAAGCAGCTATTAGGAACATTGGGAACAAAACAGGGCTAGACAGACATGTACAAGCAAGTGGACACTCCATAAATTGGGACTCAGTGAAAATAATCGCCCACCAGTCAAACTTAGTAAAGAGAAAACTAGAAGAAGGGATCGAAATAGCAAGAAGAAGAAGTACCACAATTAACGATAATTGCGGATGGTCTCTTCCAATTGAGTGGCAGCAACTACTCCAGTGACATAGTCCTGATGACGAACTAGGCTTTAGTTCGAAAATTTGACAACCAACTTTCATTAAAAATAACCTCTAAAAGACCCGTAAAAAGTTATTCCATAGGAAATGTGTTCTGCCGGATGCTGATTAATACTAAAGTGTGTCTTCCAATGTAGTAGATAACATCTCCTTAGGTGCTGACTAGAACAAAATAAACAGCAGGTAAGTTAAAGGGTTCGTTCAGATCTCTGTGTTTAGGAATAAGATTAATAAGTTGTACAGGAGGCTTAACTGCAACCTTTTAATCATAGGATTTGAAAATTGAGCAAAGCTTATAAAAAAAATGTAAGGAGTAGGGCCAATAAATTGATGGGTGGTTGTAAGTTCAGGAATTAAACATGTGACCTTTTTCCACAACTCAAATTTCCTAAACTGTCGATCAAGGAAGGTCGAAAGTTGTGATTTACGAATGCTTAAAATATTAACAAATTCTTCTTGTAAGAAAAGAGGACTTTTGCAATAAGGTCAGCTCTGTGCATGTACGAGGGTGAATTAAAAAGTAAGGTCAAAGGTCAATGCTCTCGTTACGTACGCAAGCAGAGCTGTGGCAGATTGCTATTTGGGGAGGGGAGGGCACGTGACCTTAACACATGGCGGATGCAATCACCAATCTTCTAACTGCAGTTACCCAGCAGTTGTAAGGGCATAAACACGGCAGCTCGTTAGTTGGAATACTCCATTATTGAGCAGCGAAGTGTAGCGAGAATTTTATGGGCTGAGGGTGTGCAACCTGCTGAAATTCATTGTATCATGCTTGTACAATATGAGGAACACAAGTGCATGAGCCAGAGACACGTGTACAAGTGGATAGAAAAGTTTCAAGCTGGTAGAACAAATGTGTTTGATGAAGCTTGCTCAGGCTGTCCATCAACCTCTCACACAAAGGACCATCTGGATCGCATTGATGCGCTCAATAAAGTTTGCTGGGTAACTCTGTCTGAGATTGCCCAAAAGGTAACCAAAACTATGGTTCTGCATTCTTAATAGTGCATAATAATCTCGGATATCATAAAGCGTGTGCAAGATGGGTGCCACAACAGTTGTCTGATGCACACAAGCAGCAGCACTTGGAAATTGGCAGAATTTTTTTGCAGTGGTGTGAGTTAGGTCCCAGGATTCTGGAGAGGATTGTCACTGGGGAGGAAACATGGGTGCATCATTACACGACTCTGAGAGCATAACGTGAAGCATGGAGTGGAAACCCCCAAGCTTCCCATGCAAAAAGAAGTTCAAAGTTGTTCCCTTGGCATGAAAATTAAGGCTGACTCTCTTTTTTGACATGAAAGGACCCCATCGTTGAACACTATCAAGCACAGGGTGACCCAATTAACAGTCAGTCATATTGTGACTTGCTGAAAGACAAATTGAAACTAGCAATTCGCACAAAATGACGAGGAATGTTATCCAAAAAAATGCTTTTGCTGCACAACAATGCTCGTCCACATACGGCATGGGCAACTAAACAAACAATTACCAAGTTGAAGTTTCAGGTGTTACCACATCCTGCTTACAGTCTTGATCTGGTGACGTGCGACTTTCATGTTTTCAGGCCTCTGAAAGACGCCTTGTGGGGCTGCCGTTCTGAAAGTGATGTCCAGGTACAGGAAGTGGTGCATTTGTGGCTGCAGGAACAACCCAAAACATTCTTCTCTGTAGGAAACCAGAAGCTTGCAGACAGATCTAAAATATGTGTTGAATAACAGGGGGAATATGTTGAGAAATAAGGTAATTGTTATCTGTATGACTTAGTTTCTTTAAGATACAATAACATTGACCTTACTTTTTGATTTACCCTCGTATTTCTCAAAAATATATGAATGGTAAGGGATGATATTGTAAGTACCGGTGGTGGTTTCCTGTAATCAGAAAAGCCAAGCAAATAGCCAGAGTTCATGTTAACATCAAGAAAGTTCATATTAATATTATTACATGAACTTTCTTGATGTTAACATGAAAAAAGTTCATATAATGAATTTTTCTGGTGTGGCCAGATAATGAATAGCATATCTTCTAGGTATTGTTTGAAAGCACAGAAATTTGCCTTTCCAATAATACCTGCAATACGGACTCATCTCGTCAAATTTCTATTATTTGGAAATCCATTTTAAAATCTGGCAACATCTGATTCACTAAAACACCTCATGTCATCTTCACTCACTCCATAGCTGAAGATGGTAAAAGTCACTATGGAAATATGTCTCAATTTTTATAAAATCTTTTTATGTAACTTAATTGGTGCTGTCATTAGGAATGTTTTAATCTACTTTTCCACCATATTTCACATACACTTCTGACAAATTTTATGGGAAATTAACTTCCACTCTTCATGCAGAATTGTCTTGAATTTTAAAGCCCAAGATGCTGATCTGAATTAAACTCAATTATATGTATTATATTTTCATGCTAAGAATTTAAATTCTATATTTTCAGGCATAATCCAACAAACTTCAATCACATGTGTTAAATGGGACTTACCATTAAACTCAACATTTGACATATACCAACACATGATGTGATTCAAACTCCAAAAACGAAACCCTTTAAACTTGATGACTAATAGCCATAAATTAAAAATAAATATTAAATATTTTTAAAAGGGAGAATTTAAATTTCAAAATAGCATTAGTTAAAGTAAAATATTTTGATGACTATTCACATTACTGCATCATGTAGAAGTCACTCCATATATTGAAAATTATTGTACATTTTCATCTTGCATTATTTATACAGTTAAAGAACTCCAAAACGAAAATTATGAACATTTTAATTGCAAATTCTGAACAAGAAGTTGAAAAGTTCTTGATATTTATGAGGACTTTCAGCCAGAAACTCTGGCCAATCTCAATAAATTTCCACTCATGTGTCTACATAAGGGTTAATGATAAAAATTATGGAGTTCTTTCCTTTCAATGCAGGGTGTGATCAAATATGTTGTTGCGTAAGGCAATTGTAATGCTGTAAAATTCTGCACTGCTGAGGATCACCTTACACAACAGTGATTTTTAGAGTTTAACCATTATAAACCTTATATACTTTTACTAATCTAAAACAACTATTATGGAAATTTCACTGCTATTCATAAAAACTATCTAAGAATGAGTGATGAGATGCTTACTAAGAAAATCTTTTTGACCCAAGTGGCAGGAAGAAAGGCCAAGGAAGTCATGGGAGGATCAAATTCAGGAGTGTCTGCATAAGAAAAAGATTATGAGTATGAAGTATAGGAGATCTTGTGTATGGCGTGTGATGGATGTCAGTGAAGCCCGAGTTGTATATCAAGATCGTTGTAAATGGAGAAGTTTCATATGGCAACAGTAAGTAAAAATTATCTGGTAGTTTGTATTTCTTTGTGGAGCTAATTGCTGAATCTCAGAGAATATGATATGATATGATATATATGATATGATATGACATAAACACTATCTTATTAATTTTTCTTTGTATAAATATATGTAAGAAGTACTGTAACATCAATGAAAAAATCTATTAACCTCACACAACAGGATTCCTTCAATTTGAAGAAAAAAACTGCTGTCAAACACAACTTTTGGTATTTTTCTCCCAATTTAATTAAAAGTAGATCAAAACATACTAGATGAGTGATAATGCTGCATTTGGTTCAACACTTAGGACAGTCCTAATTTTTTTCCAGATGATTTTAACAATTCTCTTTGCCAAGAAACATATGCTTCGACTTTAATGGAAAAGATATTTTTAGACTAATGCATAAAAACACACTAGAAGAACATCAGTACTTACATTTAGTACAGCCCTAGTTCTCTTCAAGTTTTCTCTTAGCCATGGAAACATAACTTCATTTTAATGGATGAATATTATACAATTTTGTCGTAAAAAAGAGAGAGAACAAACATCTCATTCCTTTTGTCCAGCATAAAAAATAAATATCAACACCACCTAAATGGGTAGTGTAATGTTAAGGTAACATTCATATGTAATCTATAATTTATAACTAAATAACTAAATTATAGCATTAGCATAAAGCAGCTGAAATTTGAATTTGCTGTACCCTGAATTACTGGTCTCATATTTGATATAGTTTCTGAAATTAATCTCAAACTTTCTTTAAACCACAGAGAAGATAGCAATTCATTTGATTAACATACTCAAAGTATTCCACATATGAATTAATAATGTTGTTGGTTCACAAAACTGTTAGCCTTTAATCTTCAATTGCACTACAAGAAACACAGGTATTGATTGACCTGCACCAATGTAAAAACCAGGAAAATTTTCTGAGAATAACAAAACATCTTGCAGAACTTTAAACCTGCTCCCATTCAATAGAATACAAAAATAAATCAACAAAATGAATCTGATACTATTGGCTGAGTCACAAAGTTTAAGAATACTTGAAACAAACATGGATCATCTTTACACATACAAAATAAGCACATACTTTGCAAATTGTTGGTCAAACAGCCGAGGAAACAACATAAATCTTTCAACATAAAACACTGAATTGTATTTAATAAAACAATTTAAAGGTCTTAAAACATCCTTAATGCAGACAATATACAAAATAATTAAAATAAAACACTACATATGAAATAGCTTTTCATAAGAGATATGACTTACAGGATCCATCGAGAACAGTTTCTTTATTTGGCAGTTTGATTGTAACATTAGAAGGCTGAATGATGGCAACAGGAGGCTTATTTTCACGCTCGGCTGTAACAACAATATTTGCACATGTACATCAGCACGATTACAGTAACAACAATAATATTATACGCATGAATCCAACATGTAGGTGAGAGTATACTTTTTGGATGCCCCAGAAAGAGCAAAATAAATTAACTTAAAATGATAAGGTGCAAAATTAGATGAGGATTGTTTTAATGGAACTGCATTTTAATAAACTCATTCCAACCTGTATTATTTACAAAAATGCTCCCCATATTCAAAAGCATTATTTAGGATTATGCTTCACATGGCCAGAATACTAATTATGATTTCTTGCACCTAGACGAAAAGCATGAATTTTTAATTTGGTGAATCTCACCTTGTCAAGGATATTCATTTTATAAACACACTATTATCACAAAGTTTAGATAGACAATTTCAGAAAACACATGAGGTGCACCAGAAGCAGGGTTCATACTGACTTTTGGAAGTCTATTTAAGGAGTTTTCCTGGAGTCTGAAACCTATTTTCGAGGAGCTGACGACATCCTAATTTTCTAAAGTTTAATTTCTCTAAAAATGCATTGTTTCCTATTGCTTAGTCAATCTCTGCTCATTAGCAGACAAGAAGAGCAAACATTTTCCGTTTTGTTCACAAAAAAATGAAATTTGCATTTTTGAACTTCCCTTTTTGTTGGTAAAGTTCGATTAACACTTACCGCACGTGGGGCTTGGCTTTCAATTCTTATTTCCGTTATGTGGATGCGGCATGGGGGTTTTTCATTTAGTTGCGGGTCCACTTCATTTTTTTATTTTTTTCCCGTTGGTATTTAACTGGCCTCATCACTAAATGAGTTTTTTTCCTTTGCCGCCTCCTCATTTACTTCAATAATTTTTCATAACCCGAGTACTTTCGGTAATAATTCATTACCGTCATCTAGGGGACGTTTTGCTCCGACTAGCACGGACCGTGTCAGCTGGGCATTTCGGTGGTTCTCACGGGCTGCTTCTGTTATCTGTTATCAGCTATCGCTTCTTCTTGGGCGTTGTGGCGCCATCTCTTGTTGGTCACTGATCTCATTTTTCAAACTTTTTCATTTTTTTGCTCAATTTTAATTAAATTTCTCCAGCTGTTTCTCAATATATTAGGGTCATTATGGTTGCAAACTTTTGCCCTATTTAAAAAAAAAAAAAAAATGGGGAACAAAAAAATGGGGAAAAAAATGAAGTGGACCCGCAGCTAAATGAAAAACCCCCATGCCGCATCCACATAACGGAAATAAGAATTGAAAGCCAAGCCCCACGTGCAGTAAGTGTTAATCGAACTTTACCAACAAAAAGGGAAGTTCAAAAATGCAAATGCATTAATGCATGTTAAAAAATAACCTCCAATATTGGAAGTAAATTGAAAAAAATGAAAGTTTAAAAAATTGGGACTTCAACACTAAGTAGCCTCTTTTTGTAAAGTCATTTTCTCTGCACATTGTGCATGCTGTAGCATTTTTAAACATCAAAAGACAAAATGCTTTCTCTGCCGCTAGATATAGCAAGAAGTGACAACAAAATGGAAAAACATGTTTCAAGTGAAATTAAATATCAAAAACTGGCACTGCATTGTTCACTACAATTTTATGGGCTACAGAAATGTCTCAGATTCCCCCATGAACAGATTAAGTACTGATTTTGAAATTTAATTTTGCTTTAAAAAGAAGAAAGGGAATAAAACTGCTTGCTCTACTGACTGGTTCTGAATAAGAGACTGTTAAAAATAGAAAAATGTGCACTTCGTTAGAAAAGGTTCTTAAAAAATATGAAGTGCAAGTCATTCTTTTTCATTATTACCAAATATATTAAAAATGAGGAATGTGATTAGAAAAAAAAATTAAGAATATAATCAGGAAAAGAAATGAAAAAAACAAAACAAAAAAACATAGCTTAATCAGAAAAATTGGAAATTCTGAAAATGACGGAATATTTTCATCTTGTCTATACTCGGGTCGAACTTAACCTGATTATAGGCTGGAAGCTGAACAGACTGATTCACCAAAAAGATTTATTGGTTTCTTGTATTTCTCTGCACTAATGAGGTGAAGTATGCCACTATCAGGGGAGGGAGTGCCACCATGACAGGAGTCAGAACAAAAATAAACTTTGTGTTCATTGTGCTATCAGCAATTTTCCCCACAGGAAGGGGTAATGCTTAGACCCCCAAAACACTTGACTGTCTGGTCACCTCTCACCAGCAGTACATATGCTTCAGGAATGGCCTCTCTAATGCACATGGGTGACAAGCACAATTGACAATGACATTACCAAAATGCAAATATCTAAACACGACAGAAACTGAGACTTTCATTTTTTTAATGTACATACACACAATATTTAGAACTATGTACTTTTTAGCCACAGTTCAAGCTCTGATATGGGCTTTCAGACTGGAACTATATTATGCAATAGAAGTACACTCTGTACCTTTAACTCCATAATCAGGTTAGCTTTGCTGCAAATTTAGAACAATAATTTCTGGTGTTTCTGAATATTTTTGGCCAGTGGATGGCATGAAGGCATCTAAAAATTATTGAAGAAATGTCACAATATTAAAAGCATCAAATAAACAATCCCAAAAATGTTTAATAAATGTTAGGAACTTGAAAACATGAAAATAAACCTTACACAGATGCTGAATAATATTATTTCACTCAGATTTTGGATTTCCAAAAAATATATTTTGATTCCTGTACTCTGTAGTGGACAAATGATTTCTGTAGTGATTATGAAGAATTTGGAGCACTCAGAGTCTTCGGATTTTCTCTGAAGCATGTGACAAAGTTCATTAATCACACCTGTTGATACTCCATCAGTAGTATAGGACCGGTGTATGTCCCCTGGGTAAGGCCAACTCAAAATAAAATTAAAAAAAAAAAAAAAAAAAAAAAAAAAAAGGAGAAGTTCACCTTCTGCCTGCTTATTTAGAATTTAAAAAGTCCAAAGTACAATAATTTTCATGAGTCTGAGGGAATATAAAGACTAGCTGATGGCCATTTACCTGTACCGTCCAATTGTGGACTCCACAGGGTTAAAAGAACTCTCTCAAAAGATTTTTAGTGACGGCGTTGCGAGTAGTCCTGCCAGGATCCGACATTCCCCCATCCGGACAGAATCGGTCCGTAGACCTGCAGCTTGCTGCTACCCCCGTGGGCCGGCACTTCCCACCTCTCCATCATGACCCGGGTGTGCGTGCCATTTGGGCAGGGGCTAGAAAAGAAATTTCTCTACCCCCTGACTGGGAGAATAATTGCTGGCGCGAACTGTTTGGGGCGTCTGCCCTTTATTCAAACAGAAAGATGGATACAAGCATATTTATTTACACTGAGGAACCCACCTCCGCGTAGGAAACAAGTCCTTTGCTCAATGGGCCCTCTCACATTGAAAAATATTTAAATATTTACATTATTTACATTGCCACAGGACAAGGGTCTGTTCTGTGGTGATGACTCTGGGCTCGAGTCATCGGTTTCTCTTCTCGGTTTCATCCCTCTTCTTTCTTCTTTCTTCTTCGGTCACCCCTCTATTAGGTAGACCGCCTGTTCCTCTTTGAGGTACTTGACCATCTCGATGAGCCCCTGTCGCGCTCTTGGGTACGCGAGCAGGATCAAGAGGTCCCTCGTCTTTGCCAATTCTGGCACTAATGTTGCTCTCTTCCCTGCCAGAGAAGCACATTCTAGAATCATGTGTGCGACATCTGCAGTCTGGGCACCACACATGCACACTCGCTCCCTAATCGCAAATCTGCGGAAGTACTCCGGCGACACTCCGTGCCCGGTTAGTACTTGGTTGAGGAAGCCATTACTCTCAATGCGCCTTATCGAGATTCGGCGGAAGATACGGCATGTCCTTCTACCCGTATCCTCCACCAATGTGGCTGATTTCAGTTGCGTCTGCACGCTTTGCAGCGGCGTCCGCATCTGAAAATCTATGTCATCTTTACCAGTAGCTTCCTTCGCTAGCTGGTCTGCACGTTCATTTCCAACTGTACCGACATGACTTCGAATCCAGTGGAAGGTAACCCTCCTACTCTCCATTGACTTGAATAGCGCTTTTGTCTCTCTGACAAGGGGAGTCTTACTCCCGAACTGACCAAACGCTTTCAGGGCCGCTTGGCTATCAGAGTATATGCTATAAGCCCCTTCACTGTTCATAGCAAGCACCCAACGCAGTGCTTCTCTGATCGCCAATAACTCTCCTTGGAAGACAGAGGAATTGGGTGATAGTTTCATTCACTCCGCGTGCATCTCGTTGCCATCCGAGATCACGCAGAAACCTGCGCCGACACTACTGCCTATTTTAGAACCGTCCGTGTACAGTTCCTTCCCCTGACCTGTGGGGAGAACTTTGTCCCAACTCAGACAAAGCTTGTTGGCTGGGTGGCAAGTCCAGTCCATTCTCAGAAGTTCCACCTCGGACGACCGATACTGGTGTCCTAGGAAGTAACATCGTCCCCGTAGCGGAGGGTCTGCATTACTGCTTCCCTCGCTACGACCAGGTTCGCCGGTTCGCACCCAGCCAGCACTTAGAGCGCTGCTGTGGAGGTTGTGCGGAAGCACCTCGTCATACCCAATAGCGCCCTGCGCTGAATTTGGTTAATACCATTTCTCATCCTAACGGTATCTGACCACCAGGCGGGACACGCATATGTTAATATGCGCTCCACCCTCGCTTATAGAGCACCTTTTTGGCTGGCCCAGGCAGCCGCATTCCGTTGATCTTATTTAGAATGCTGGTGCATCTGTCCTTCAAGAAGCGAAGATGCGGTAGCCCCGACAATCTGGTGTCAAGGATGACTCCTAAGTACCGCATCTCTCTCACCACTTTGATGGTATGCCCATTGAAGCGACACTTTGGTGGGGTGACCAGTTCCCCCTTCTTTGCTATTAGCATTAGTGTCGTCTTTTCGGGAGCGAAGCAGAGCTTACACTCTTTGCTCCATCTATCTAGCTGTGAGAGAGCAGTGTGTACCTTCCGCTCAATCACATGCCTACCAGATGCTGACACCACCAGCATGAGGTTATCTGCGTAGGCCTGCAGCTGCACCCTGTCTTCCAGAGGAAGCGCAAGTGCGGTATCTGCAACCACATTCCACCACAAGGGGCCCGAGCAAGAGCCCTGCGGACACCCCTTGGTGTATTCCCTGCTGTAGGTCTTGTCTCCGACCTCAAACTCTACTCTTCTATGCGAGAAAAAATCGCTTATTAACAGGAACAGATTCTTGGAGATTCCAAGTCTTTTCAGACGGTTCAGCACCAGTGGCCACCAGACGTTGTTGAAAGCGCCCCGCACATCCAACGAGACGAGACAGGTGTGCTTTCCCTGTGCACGATTTTGTTTTACCTGCTTA
This sequence comes from Macrothele yani, assembly GCA_039090855.1. NCBI lineage: Eukaryota > Metazoa > Arthropoda > Arachnida > Araneae > Macrothelidae > Macrothele > Macrothele yani. The sequence goes on along the minus strand of CM076997.1, from coordinate 57,746,644 downwards.
GTAAGGCTGACCAGCGCTTGGCCGGTACACCTCTCCGGCGTGAAACCGAATTGACGGCTGGAGAGCTTACCTAGGCCGACTAGGTAATGGGTTGCTCGGATCACAAGGACCTTTTCCAGCACCTTACTCCATGCTGTTAACAGGCAAATCAGCCTATAGGCTGCGGTATCTGCTCGGCTCTTGTTTTCTTTGCTGAAGAGGACGAGCAGCGCAGTTTTTCACAATGATGGGAAACAACCTCTTTCCAGGCATTTATTAAACAGGGCAGCGAAGTACCCAGGGTTGACTAGAAACACCTCTCTGATGATCGAGAGGTCCAACCCATCTATGCCTGGTGCCTTGCCTTTGTTTAGGCTGTTAATTGCAGCACCTATCTCCGTCTCCGTGAAGGGCGGGTCTTCAACCGTGTCTGGCGGTTCTCTGCAGTGTTCTCTGATCGATATTTGATCCGGGGAGTCCCCCGTCTCCTCATCGGTTGGGAACTGGTGGTTTAAGAGCACTTCCACTGTGTCTTGCAGAGTGGCGGTGTTGGTGCCACTCTCTGTTCTGACGGATGCCAGTAACAGTGGACCGGTGATCGAGCCCTTCGCCACCCTGTACGGTACCCCAAAAGGATTGCCGACAGGGGTGGTCTCACACAACTGTCTCCAGTGCTCTCTCTTCGATGCTACCATTCCTTTGCGATACATAGCGTTGGAGAGATTATATTCCCTTTTCAGGCACTCCCTCCTGTCTGGGTCAAATCTCTCGCATTGCATTCTTCGTCTGCTGCGTCTGGCCTTCCCTCGCAGAAGGCTCAGATTTTTCGACCACCAGGGGAGCAGGGGTCTTGCCCTTCCCCCTGCTTTCCTGCAACCTTCACAAGTCTCTACTATCTCTTTGGTAAGATTACCAAGATATTCATTGAGATCTATCTCATCGAGATCTGCTGCACTTCTATCTCTTAGCAGATCTGATAGTCGGCCCTGGAGTTCCGACCATTTGAGGTTCCGGGCGTCGAACCTAGACCTGGGTTTTTTCCCAATTTTCTCAAATCCTATCGTGAAGGTTATAACAAGGTGATCGCTGCAACTCACATCGTCCAGTACCTGCCAGTTCTGGAGGAGGTTGAGGACCGATGTCCTCGTGAGGGTGAGGTCGACCCACGACGTCCCAGTGGCAGCTTGGAACGTGGGAACACTGTCGGGGTCGTTCCTGATCGTCAGATCTAAAGAAATGACGAAGTCAAGGAATTCACTACCTCGCCCATCTTCTTCTTGGTCTCCCCAGAGGGGACTTTTGGCGTTAAAATCGCCTGCAATGATAGTCTCGTGTTGCAGGTGGGAATCCAGCAACCGAGAGATAGAATTTAGCACGTCTGAGAGAACAATTGACGGTGAACAGTATGCGTTAACAATCAAGATTTTTCTGTTACTGCTCTCAATGCCCAATGCCACCACATTGGATGTGCATTCCAGCTCCAGAGCTCCCAGATCTGGATCAAGAACGACTGTGGCTACCATTGGTTTTTTGCATTGAGAGTAATACCTCCGTGAGGAGTTGGGAAACCCCGCAACCCTACCATGGGAGTGGTATGGTTCCTACAGCAGCAGGATTTTCGCTGCGACTTCACTGGCAGTTTTAAGAATCTGCCCTGTTGCGGCTCTCGCATGGTGAGCGTTGAGCTGGAGTACTCTAAGACCGGTACTTGTCCTTAGCCGATCAACCATAGTTAGTTCGGCTTCTCTGCTGCTCCAACTCCCTGATCAGGGAGGGACAAGTCTTGCTGAAACTAGAATGGGCTGTTTCTAGCTTCAGTTTGAACCGCCTGTTCGCGGAAGTGCAGTTATTGCACTTTGGAGCAGCAGTGCAATATTTGTACCGGTGACCTGTCTCACCGCACTGTCCACACTTGTCCTCTGCTTTCTTGCAACCATTCCTGAAATGGCCGAAGCCGTTGCACCGGACTTCTCTTACAAACTCTTTCAAGCGCAGGATTGACCATCCCAAGTTGAGTCGACCTCGCTTGATCAGTAATCTGTAGGCCAGGGGTTCAGCTTCCACCACCCAGTGGGCCTTACCCTCTTTGGCCATGATGGCGAATTTTGCCATAAAATCCCCTTCGAGGTCCGGGTTTTGCTCTTTAACACCGGCCTCGAAGTCTTCTAGCGAGACCTCCCCGTCGACGCCATAAACAATTAGACGTGGGAGTCGCTTGGGGGGGGGGGGGGGTTAGAGTGGGTGCAATCCTTGGTCAGGGGATTGCTCCGCAGCTCGCCTTCTAGCTTGGCGATATCCTCGCTCTTTGAGCACTCTACCGCCACCCCTCCGTTTCGAACCTTGCGAACGCCTTTGACTCCTATCTGCAGTTTTGCTGGCCGCACTGCGGATAGGAGTGTTGCCTTTACGTCGTCAGACGTTTTGCCCTAATCGGTGGGATAGATAAGGAGCACGTGTCTCCTATCTGGCACCACCTTCTTTGCAACCTTCGCTTTGGGTGCCGGCACAGACCGTTGCGCCTTCGTGGCACCCATTTTGGCTGCGGCGGCATAGGACAAAGGTCCTACTGAGTGGGGGCCCTGACGCTCCACCCTCTCCTCAAGCTTGCCCTCTAGCTTTGAGGTCAGCATCCCTTGCCGAGTGCAGGCATGTTGAATTTTACTCAACACCGCCGCGATCTTACTCACCGCAGCCTTGCTTGCCGTCTTGGGTAGTGAGCTCAAGACCACTCCAATTTCTGTTACGCAGCCCTCCACCAGGGTTAGAAACTCCCTAGTGGCCCCTGCTAGGGGAGTCTCAACCCCCGATTGGCCTTCGGAGTGAGCTCCGAGGTCACCATCGGTGAGGCCTTTGGTGACCGGGAGGTACCAGGTTTAGGAGAGGATGTCTCCACTGCCTGGACCTCCGAGGGTTTCACCTTGATGGATAAGGCTGTGTTTTGCTTTGATTTCAAAGCACTTTTGGGGGAAGCCCCTTCATCATCACTCCCTTTTGGGAGGTTTGCATCTCTGTGAGAGAGATGCAAAGTTTTTTCTGAGTCCTGAGTGGGCACCCTGGGGTTCTCCCACTCAAGGTAACACTCAGAAAACCCGGGCGCGTGAGCTTCAGCCCAGTGACGGATCAAAGAGTCCTATCACTGGCCGAACCGGCACGACGTCGACGTACTCGCTATTTGTCACAAACGAGTTTGCGGTCAGTTGGGACTTCGCCCTGACAAGGGCGTTTTTATTCTAAGTCCCGAACCAATCTGACTGCACCAAAACACTTTCAGTTCAAAAAAAAAAAGAAAAAAAAAAAATTTTTTTGCGAAGGAGGAAGGAATCCTCTCTCGCGGGGTGAGCGTTGCTCTCTTTGCTCAAACGCAATGAACTGAAATTCGCAATCAAACTCATAAAACTCGCTCCCCGGCTCGATGACGAATCGGCCGGTCGAGGGAATATAAAGAGAAAACAGCCCATTTAAGGTGGATCCACCTAAAAAAAAAAAACTTTGCCCTTATGTTTCCAATGGTAAAAACTCCTGTAAACATTTTCTTTGCAATTAACCAAGAAAGAAAATGTGCACATCGATAAAAATAACTTTATATTATAGCCTAGTATACTTAATAGTTTCTAAAACTTAACTGTAATTATATTAAAAATCAATAACCTTTCTTTTGGTGATGTTGAGATCTGCAAATAGATGGCCACACGTGTACACGTGACTTGCTGAATGCAATTGTGTTGCATTTTTTTTTCAATATAATTTTATTAATTTTTAGAATGGATTCAACACTTGAGCCTATTCGTATGATAGTCTGGAATGTTTAGAATGACTTGAGCTACTTAGATTAAACATTTTGACAATAATTTAGCTGAAAATGTAAACAGAACTGTAAGTACTGCTAATTTTAATACCAAACTATAAACCAGCAGCAAGCTCAGTTTTTGACATTCTCATCTAACTTATTATCAGAAAATTTAATCCAAGTGGCTCAAATCATTCTAAACATTCCAGACTATTGCATGGGTAGGTTGTGTTGATTCCATTTTGAAAATTAATAAAATTATGAAAAAAATGACATGATTGCATTTAGCAAATCACATGTACATGTGGTGCTATCTATCTGCAGGTCTCAACACCATCAAAGGAAAGGTTATTGATTCTTAATATAATTATGGTTAAGTTTTAGAAAAGATTAAGTATACTAGAGTATAACATAGAGTTATTTTTATCGATGAGCAAAGTTTCACCCTTATGTGTAAATTGTGAAGAAAATATCTACAGAAGTTTTTACCATTGGAAACATAGGGCAAAGTTTTTAGGTGGATCCACCTTAAGGAGTTCTCCATAAATTCCAGGAGGCATAAGAACCCTAACCAGAAGGTATGTGGAATTAGTTTACAGGAATTTGAGTGACAAGTATTTTTTTTTTTTTTTACAAACATTAATCTCTTATTTAAGAGTCATGTGTGTTCTTCGATTAGACAAAACTGGAGAGGACCCATATCTTAAATGACATTATGGATATACCCACCTTTAACTCAAGTTTATAGAAATATAACTACAGAGTAGGTTGTGTTGTGTGTGGTTCATGCATGTTGCATTTAAGGAAAGACACTTAAAATACACAGAAGCTTTCCACCCATCTCAGGTTTTTGACACTGGTAAACATTTGGTGTTTCTGTGTATTTTAAGTTACTTTTCGTATGTAACATGTGTGTACCAACACAGCCTATATTTTTATCTGTTATGTGCATATTGTATTTTATCTACAACTACAGTGACATTATAAAGAATAAAGGAATCCTGTAGAGCATAGAAACTGCAGCAGAAATTATTAGGTGTCCTGAATTTTTGCAATTTGGAGAATGAGATTTATCTAACATTTTGGAGAATGAGATTCATCTTACAGCAATTTGGGGAATGAGATTCATCTTCAATTTGAAATACAAGAAAAACCACTCCTCAATTGGTCCCAGCATAAAGTACATAATCCATATGAACATACCTAGGTATAAATAAATAATGCAACATGTCAATGTTTTATCATTGCTTTAAACAGCATTACTTCAAAGAACATGCAGTGCTTTTGGACCATGCATTAATTTTATTTATTTTCCCCTTTTTATACGTAGTTCGCGTTACTGACAAAATAAAACAATTCATTTACTAGCTCGATGTGGTTGGAGAATCTTTTACAACTTATGTCAACTGTACTAAAATTTGTTTTCTAATCAGGGTACTTATTTGACCAACTTTAAGGATAATTTAAGAGAAAGTCCTTTACAAAAAAGACACAAATCTTGAGAAGTACTTTTCTCACATCACACAATGTATAAACACAGCCTTCACCACCTGATTCCAATACAAATCCTGCCGAGTTCCATAAAACTCCACTTGTTAAATTGTTTTTCAATTATTTAAATTAACATATGGTATAAACACATGCAACAAAAACAATGTTATTGAATTCTGCTGGACAAATCTAAATTTTCACTATTACAGAGGCATGGTTAGCAAAGTTCTGGTAACTGAAACTATTTCCACTAATTCTCTAAGAAAGCAATTCTTCAGTTTGTGGCAACTTAATTTCAAAGCATCTGCTTATGGAATGTGTAGATTTGTAAAATAGAAAAGCATACCAACAGATTGAAATAATAAGAGATAATTCATAATATTTATTATCTACAAATTCATAAATTCTTAACTTTCTGAGTTGTTTTCAAATTATACCGATACTTCAGATTCCCTAGTTGTTTTTCAATGTACAGTATCAAAATCACTCACAGTATAAGCTCCACTAGAAAGAACAAACAAGTATAAATCACAAAGCTTCCAAAGATTATTTTTGTTTTCTGAAAATTCAAAAAAGAAAAACCCATTTTTAGAACCTGGCACCATGATTTAAATTTGTTTCTTCCTTCCAGTGGACTTAATATTGTAAGTGCTTTGATAATGGATTCATAAACAACCAGGTGATCTGAAACACATCATAATTAATAAACAGCTCAGAAGGTTAATTCAAATAACATTAAATCATTTATTAACCAACTTATGCATTTCCATCAGATAAGACAATTTTGCTTTCATACACCACTTTATATTTCACATGATAAATACCTTTGCAAAAGATTTCAAATTACTTACGCGGCAAAACAGTCACATTGACAGTAGCTTCACCAATGGAACTTTTTCCTGTGACAGTAACCTTAAATGTGTAGATTCCAGCTCTTAGCTGAAAGATAGAATGACAACATAAAATAAAACAAAAAGAATTTCATTTGATAATAAAATGAAAAATTCTTTTCACAATGAAGTAGGTGAAATCAAAGCATTCTGCTACATCTTTGTGTTATGTTCTGCAATGCTGAATATAGAGAATAAAGTTCCAGAAGTGTATGCCACAGATAAACTTGAGACATCTGGCTATGACAGTATTTCTGGCAAGAAGGAATTATGAATGAGTCCTGCATTACTATCCTCATTAATATCTAATAACATTGGTCTGCAATATTAACCATTCTTTACTTAAGCATGGAAAAAATACCTTAATTTATTAATCTAAAGCAACTTTTATGGGAATTTTACTAGGAAATTTTTTCATTAATAGCAAATTTTCGGAGAAAACTCTTCTCCTTCTTCAGGCTGTCTTGTTGTTGTCACTTTTTACTTGTCACTATCATGGTTACGGTTTACCTTGACGGTTTAGGTTATTTTTCAACAAATCCTGCCAGATGTTAGGCAGGGAAAATCCTTTGCAGTCATTGATGATGGAATTTTGATTTTTCTCAATCTCTATTCCTTCTTTCAGTTTTCTTTTTTGGAAATTGCTTTGGAAACTGATTACTTTAAGGGAATTCCAATCCATTCTGTGCCCAGTTTCTCTAATATGCCTATCTAATCCAGTCTTGTTGGAGCAATTTTTTATAGCTGCTTTATGCTCAGCTATACGAGTTTCTAGTCTGCGACCTGTTTCACCTATGTAAGATAGTCCACAACTACAATTTACTTCATAAACTACTCCTTGCATTTTTAAAATATCTTCTTCTCTTTGAACTATTTTAGGGAAAAATTTTTCAACTTTGTTCTCTAAACTTGGAGCTAGTCTAATATTGTATTTCTTACTAATTCTCTTTAAAGACTCAAATAAACCTTTGTCATAAGAAATTTTTCTAGTGAATTTTACTTGTTGCTTTTGTGGGTTCTTTGTACCATTAAAATTCAGAAGCTTCACAATTTCTTCTTTAGGATAGTTATTCTCTGCAAGTATGACTTTAAGCTCTTCTTTATGGGCTTCTTTTTTATCTGCTGTAGAAACTATTTTATTAATTTTTTCTAAAAACTGACTTGCTACATTCTTCTTAATAGAAACTGGGTGATACGAATTGAAATCCAGTAGTCTTTTAGTATTCATTGGTTTTTTATACCAACTAGTGAGGAATTTTTCATCTTCATAATAGATAGTAATATCTAAGAAGTTTATTCTTCTTTCTTTTTGAAGTTCAATAGTGAACTTAAGGGAATCATCTAATTCATTGAATGAGTCTAGAATTCTTTCTGGAACAATTTCTGAGCTATCTATTATAAATAAGATGTCATCCATGTATCTGCTATATAAGCAGAAGTATGTGGGTTGTACTAGTATCTTTTCTTCTAGTTTTCCCACATAATAGTTAGCTAAGAGTGGGGAGAGTGGGGAGCCCATAGCTAGCCCCAATTTTTGAATGAAAAAAAAGTTTTCCCAAATTGAAAGTAGTTGTTCTGCAAAGAGAAAGTAAGCATTTCAAAAATTCCTACTAATATGTTTTTTTCCTTGTTGTGAAAAACTATTAGGTCTGCCAAGTCTTCCGCTATAAAGTCTATAAGTTGATCTATATTAATGTGAGTATACATAGACACTATATCTAAACTACCCATAATAGGAGAATCTAATTTAGGAAGAAGTTCTAGTTTTTCTTCTAGCTGCATTGAGTTTTTAATCAAGTTAGGTGGCTCTTTTAAAAGATTCTGAAGGTGTGACTTTAAAAAATAGTTTAGATTTGAAAGAATAGAGTTTTTTGAGTCTATTATTGGTCTAATTGGTTGGTGTTCTTTATGCAGTTTGACTATTTCATATATTTGAGGTAATCTGAACTGTAATTTTGAGAATTGTTTATAGTTTTCTGGAAGCTGGTCTTTCTTTTTTGAAGTGAAATAAGCTTAGAGACTTTTTTAATCAAATCTGGTAGTGGGTTTTCTTTTACTTCTTCATACATAGGTTTTTTTTTAGTTCTTCTTCCATCTTTTCTAGATAATCTTTCTTATCCATAATAGTAATCAACTTACTTTTGTCTGTTTTCACAGCAACTACACCTTCAGAATCTTTTAAAAGAGCCACCTAACTTGATTAAAAATTCAATGCAGCTAAAAGAAAAACTAGAACTTCCTAAATTAGATTCTCCTATTATGGGTAGTTTAGATATAGTGTCTATGTATACTCACATTAATATAGATCAACTTATAGACTTTATAGCGGAAGACTTGGCAGACCTAATAGTTTTTCACAACAAGGAAAAAAACATATTAATAGGAATTTTTGAAATGCTTACTTTCTCTTTGCAGAACAACTACTTTCAATTTGGGAAAACTTTTTTCATTCAAAAATCGGGGCTAGCTATGGGCTCCCCACTTTCCCCACTCTTAGCTAACTATTATGTGGGAAAACTAGAAGAAAAGATACTAGTACAACCCACATACTTCTGCTTATATAGCAGATACATGGATGACATCTTATTTATAATAGATAGCTCAGAAATTGTTCCAGAAAGAATTCTAGACTCATTCAATGAATTAGATGATTCCCTTAAGTTCACTATTGAACTTCAAAAAGAAAGAAGAATAAACTTCTTAGATATTACTATCTATTATGAAGAAGAAAAATTCCTCACTAGTTGGTATAAAAAACCATTGAATACTAAAAGACTACTGGATTTCAATTCCTATCATCCAGTTTCTATTAAGAAAAATGTAGCAAGTCAGTTTTTAGAAAAAATTAATATAATAGTTTCTACTGTAGATAAAAAAGAAGCAAATAAAGAAGAGCTTAAAGTCATACTTGCAGAGAATAACTATCCTAAAGAAGAAATTGAGAAGCTTCTGAATTTTAATGGTACAAAGAACCCACAAAAGCAACAAGTAAAATTCACTAGAAAATTTTCTTATCACAAAGGTTTATTTGAGTCTTTAAAGAGAATTAGTAAGAAATACAATATTAGGCTAGCTCCAAGTTTAGAGAACAAAGTTAAAAATTTTTTCCCTAAAATAGTTCAAAGAGAAGAAGATATTTTAAAAATGCAAGTAGTAGTTTATGAAGTAAATTGTAGTTGTGGACTATTTTACATAGGTGAAACAGGTCGCAGACTAGAAACTCGTTTAGTTGAGCATAAAGCAGCTATAAAAAATTGCTCCAACAAGACTGGATTAGATAGGCATGTTAGAGAAACTGGGCACAGCATGGATTGGAATTCCCTTAAAGTAATCAGTTTCCAAAGCAATTTCCAAAAAGAAAACTGAAAGAAGGAATAGAGATTGAGAAAAATCAAAATTCCATCATCAATGACTGCAAAGGATTTTCCCTGCCTAATATCTGGCAGGATTTGTTGAAAAATAACCTAAACCGTCAAGGTTAACCGTAACCGTGATAGTGACAAGTAAAAAGTGACAACAACAAGACAGCCTGAAGAAGGAGAAGAGTTTTCTCCGAAAATTTGCTATCAATGAAAAAATTTCCTAGTAAAATTCCCATAAAAGTTGCTTTAGATTATTAATTCAATTAAACTAGGAAGCCATTTCTCAACATGAGCTTTATACCTTAATTTGTCAATTGGGCCATTCTGATTAAGCAAAAATTGGTATATCTCTATTAGGTCTTGATTTTCTGCTAAAGCAAAAGTTGGAGAGAAACTATAAAAGAATCAGCATTAATATATTTAAAAGAATGGAAAATTTTAACGTACACCAACATTTATAAAATGAACACTCCTCTCTTAAGGAAAGGGAAAAATAATTTGCACATAGGTAAAACTTTCTTTCACAATAAGGCTTAAAAACATATTCCAAAAGGAAGAGAAAAAAATATAACTTATGCAACAGAATTTGTTTTATTTTGTTTTTTTGATTGGGGATTTAATGGCAAAAAAATTTAATGAGTGTTGATGATGCTTATGTAATGGGTATTGTTAGTAGACAATATTTGCTCAGTACAATGGTACGAGAAATCTCCTTTCTGTAGTGGCCATTCGAATGGTCTCTTTTTACATCCCGGCAATAGTTTTTCATCAAGCTTACATTTGATTTCTATAATAGCACTCTTCCACCGCTCAATTACAGCTATCTAACCAATTATGAAAAAGTCCAAATCATGGTGGATTTTTTTTTTTTTTTTAAATCATCCTCCATTCCAAAGCAATGTTTTTTTTTGGTTTTTGTTCATCTCATGAACTAGTTTGATGTAATCATATGCATTATGGTGTCTATGAAAGTTTTTGATTACTACTTCAAAGGAGGAAATTATATTCTTAACAATGAGCAAATTTTTTATTCACATATTCATTTCAGATAATAAAATTTAAAATGTCCTTTTCACCATGCAGTTTAGTTCATACAAGAAATCACATTCATAACAATAAATGCACCAAACCCATGCAATCAAACATCTCTTCCATTCATTTCCATACAATCCAAAAATAGTTCATCTGTCAATAGTTTTCTTATCTGTGAGCAACTGAAAGTTCTGTCTCTTAATCTGGCATTCATAATGTACAGAAATTTTGTTTACAAGTACTTGAAATCTTCTGAATTTGTAATGAGGATCTTTACGAAACTCTTTACCAACACTAATATTATTTGCTGGTGCAGTAATAATTGTTCTCACATCAGTCAGAGAGACATAACTTTAATTCTGACACCATTACAGCTTCAAAATAACAACAAAAAATAAATAAATAAATAAAAAACTATAGCCATGCAGTTTGTATGAAATGTTCATTCATTGCTTTGCTGAATTATAGATTAAAAAAAAAAGGTTAATTTGTTAAACCCCTTTCTTGATGGCCATTACAGAACCAATAACTTTAAAAACTTTAAAACTACTGTAAAACTGACAGTTACGTTTTCATATTTAATGTCTTTAAAATTCCAAATCTGTAAATGTCTCCTTGAGTTGAACACAGTGAGCAATAGGTACTGATGAAAAGATTTTGCTTGAGACACTTAAGATTATGAGCTTCTGCATTTGCCGTATGCAAACTCTCTCCAAAGTTAAAAAGAGTGTGTGACCAAATCACACATTTCCAACTATCCAGTGTCCAAGTTTTGTGCCAGTGACACCACAGCATTCTCTTTTTAGCATTAGCATCAGTAATAAATGTCTTTGCAGTAGTGATTATATTCTAAATTTCAGCTTTATGGAGTTTGCAACAAACTGTTTTGCTAGCCAGGTTGCTGAGGCTCACATTATTTTCTACAATTACTTTTTGTGGCAGTAGATTTATGTGTTTGGGCTACAATACCTTTTATAAATTATAAATCCCAGGCATAGCAGTCTAATTTGAGCGAGCTTCAATTTCTTGCCACAACTGTCCACTTGGATTGGGGGGAGTAATGACCACAAGGAGCAACTCTGAGGCCTATAAGCCTTCGACTGCAACTAATTTGGAGCCACTCGTTCTAGGGAAGGGGAACAGCTAGTGCTGTAAGACAAACACCTCCCATGCCTCAAATCTTGGCCCAATCAGATGAATAGTCATAAGTAAGACCATTGTACCACTGGGACAGATTATTGGATGCTGTTTTTTCAAAGTTGGTGAATTCAATCATAGCTTTCGATATTGTTGCTCTGGATATATGTCAATAAACCCAGACCTGTTAACTTTTCAAAATAAAAAACCAAGACATTGATGTGCGCCTTCAGCAATGAGGGTATTTACAATTTATAAATAATAAAATTATATATTATAAGTTTAAGACCCCCCCCTCCCCCAAGGAAACTTCTCCTTAGTTTTGCATCGATCTCGAGTATAACCCAAATGATGACAGAAAAGCGGAATTCCACGAATCCATGAAAAAATCTCATGCATGAGTAAGAAGTGACTGAGAAATTGAAAAGCGTGAATTTTATGGAAAATTAAATGTGAAAAATTGATACTTCCTTGCTCATTCTGCTGTGAAACAATTTTACGAAGCATGGAAGTGGCGCATATTCCACCACAGACAGGTTAAATACTGATCTAAAAATTTAATTTTGTTTAATAAAAGGGAAAGGGGTGAAAACGATTGCTCTTTATTGATTAATTTTGAAGTATGCATTAGAAATAGGGAAACATGCATTTCATTAGAAAAAATTCTTAAAAAATACAAAGTCACTCCTTTTCACTATTACTGAAGATATTAAAAATGAGGGACATGATCACAAACACACACATGCAGAAAACATCAAAAAATAAAAATATAATCAGGCAGAGAGAAAAAAAAAAAAGTCGGAAAAATTTAATATGCTCAAACAGAAAACGATGTGACATTCTCATCGCTGCCACAGCAGTAATTTTTGTTGTGATTACGAACATGTGCAAGATTCACCAACTTTTTTCCAGTTTTTTCAATTGTTCCCTACCGTATCCTCATTTCTCTACCTTTTTCTTGAAATTTTTCATTGCTGGAAAGAAAGTAGTACTACTACATGACCTTTCACCAAAATGTGAAAAATCAAGGACTTTCCAAGGCTAGGAAATAAAGGAAAATTAAACCATATAATTTATTTCTTATGATGGGAAACAAATTTAAATTAAAACGTGTGCTTATAAATATATTGAATATCTTCAATTATTTGAAAAATCTTAGCTATCGCTTTTGCCACGTTATATTCTGGACGTCGGAAGTTGAGAAATTCCCTGTATTTGAGACATGATATTACTATAAAATAGAATAAAAAAGGCTCTACTCCCAATGTTTTTTTTTTTTTTTTTTTGGTGGTCCTCTTCTTTTTATTATTTTCAATTTTTGACGTTAAAATATCATGGTTCACGCCTAAAAGGTGATTATGACTTAAAAAATGAAGTCTTGGCTAAAAATCAATGAACAAAAGAAGTTTTGTTAAAAAGTCTTGGTTAAAAATCAATGAACAGTTGAAGTTTTTTGTTAAACCTTAATTATCAAATGAAAGAAACATCCGAAAAGCTTGGCCCTATATTGACTTTAGGTATTCTTTCACAGAAAAACACATAGGTGAGCATTCAAGCCTTGAGGAACAAAGAAATTCCGGTTAATCCTAAAGAAACAGATAAAAAGTTAAAAATCTTAAAAACCTTGGGACCGCTGTTTCTCAACCCTTCAAACACTTCCGGCCGTCCTCCTTGCTCTTCGTGCTGTGTCGCAAAGGACACTCTCACTTGGGTGGAACTTACACGTGTTTCGGGCATACACGCCCATCTTCAGAGTTAGGAAAGATTGCAAATGGCTGTCACCTGCAATTCTTTGGAGTTTTCTTCACTCGGTCCATCCCCCCTCTCACTGTTGATTCGTTGGTAGTGTTACGTATTTTTGTTCGTATATCTTTGGTGGTGTCCTCTGGTATCATTATTGGGAATTACTTTCTATTCTATTTTTTTCTTTTTTTCTCGTCGGTAATAAATTTTTTCCATTGCACATGTAATTCGTTGGGTTGATTAATGTTGCAATTAGTACTTTCGTTTTTTTCAATAATTACCGATTCTGCGATTCTAATCTCTTTCTCCGTTCTGTGGGATTTTAGGTGTTTGATGTTTTCCAAATTCTGGTTCTGTATTATTTTCTATGCAATATTGCACCAATGCAGTTTTTTCTCCCCTTTATTCCAGTTCGTCATATGTTGGTTCAACCTGGTTTTAACTGGTTTTTAGTACTTCCTATAAGTTGATCATTGTATATATCATAACATTAAAAAATACTGTTCTTTACAACTTACAACAGAAAAACATCATCTCAAAAGTATCAATGTGAGTTATGAGAATAACTGCATTATTACAACAGTCTTCTACTTTGACGTATGATGGTAACAAGCAGTGATGTTACATGGTGAAATACACTTAACATACATCCCTCATTGAGAGATAGAATTACAGGAATTCAAAATCTTTTATAAGTAATCTGAAGAGTAGACAATTGATAGGCTACAGTATTTTGTAATCATATTTACGCAAAAAGAGATGGACTTTGTTTAACATTACTGACACAATGAATTTTTCATTCAAAACAATCAATTTATGCTTAATTATCAAAAATGTAGAATTTAGAAACAATATCCAAGAGAACATAATCATTTTTACTGGTATGCAATATACGCCTGATTTTTCCAATATTTGTACTTGATCTTTATTTTGTATTACCATATCTCTTTGTGTCTTTACAGATATTCCAATGTTTTTTGGTGACTTTTACAAATTCGTTCTATGGTATGAGACAGTCCTTTAATATATGGGAAACTTCCACAATATTTATTTTCTTCCTTTTTTGGTCTTTGTACTTTATGCTTGATGTTATATATAATTTTCTGGGATAATATTCTGTTATATCCAAAGTTTTTTTTATCATTCTGTTAATCCATATTAGCTCTTCCTCTTTGTATTTATTGCTGCTGGAATGAGTGAATGCTCTTTTTATTAAGTTTCTGATTGCAGCTGTTTTATGTGCCCATGGGTGGTTGGAGTTCTTCGGGATTATTGACGACATGTATGTAGGTTTTCTATAGACCTGATAATCGATTTTGTTCTTGTTTTTGATTAGATTAATATCTAAGAACGGTAGTTGGTTGTTATTTTCCAATTCAATTGTTAGTTTAATTGATGGTAATATAGATGCCATTTTTTCTTTAAAACAAATTAGGTCTGTCTGTTCATTTTCCCGAAATATCAATATATCGTCTGCATATCTGCAATACATCAGTGGTTTCAAAGTATGTTCTTCAATCGTTTCCTCCATGTGTTGCATTATGACCTCTGCAAATTTTAACGTCACAAATTGAAAACAATAAAAAGAAGAGGACCACCAAAAAACAACAACAAAAAAACATTGTGAGTAGAGCCTTTTTTATTCTATTTTAGTAATATCATGTCTCAAATGCAGGGAATTTCTCAACTTCCGACGTCCAGAATATAACGTGGCAAAAGCGATAGCTTAAGATTTTAAAAATAATTGAAGATATTCAATATAAGGGAAATTAAGTTTCAGAATTTTACCAAGATTCCAGGGGCTGTGCGAACTCTTCTGCATGACCAGGCAGACAATTATAACATCCAAAAAAAAAACAAAATAAACAATTAAACGAAACAAACAAACAAACAAAAAAAAACACTGAAGAAATTTAACGATATTGAAAACACCCAAGAAATGTTCTCGAAAATTTTTAACAAGTGTTAGAATCATGAAATTACGAAAATAAACTTTACACAGATGTTTAACAATGTTATTTCACTGAGATTTTTGATTTTCGGTGCATACTCGATGTTTTCCGTAGTCCGTAAAAGACTGACAATTTCCATAGTAACTACGTAGAATCTGTAGTACTTGGAGTCTCTTAATCCTCACATGGTCTTACTTAGTGTCAAGCGGAATGATGTGCACAGAGAATTTACTGTGCTGAAGTTCCGACAATGACAATGGTTCTGGCACACAATGGCGCAATTGGCACAGAATTCCCATCCCTGCATGAGGCACCGCACAAGCGCTGTGGATGTGATGTCATAAACCAGTAATTCAACTTTTCACGCCACTGGTTATCTTGCTATCATCACGGGGCTAATGACCTTGGCTGTTGAAGTGCTGTGGATTAACAACAACAACAAAAATTTGTCTTCATTCGGTAGAATGGAGACAATGTTTTTTTGACACTGGAGAAAAATGATGGCTGATATCATTAATGGGGGGGATGCCATGCATAATAAATAAATAAATAAATAAAAGAAAATAAAATAAGAAACCACAAAATCGGATTTTTTGTAGAAAAATCGGATTTCCGGAAAAATTTTTTTTTTTTCTGTAGAATAATCTGATTTCCGGAAAATAAAATAAAACGGTACAGTTGGCAGCTATGATAAATCTGTCATTTAAGTTAATGTTGACCTGGCTAAATAGGCTCCAACAATTTTCCCTCTTCAGAATTCATACAGCTCGTTCATTTTACCTTATGTATGATTTTTTTATTACCTCTATGGAAGCTACTGCTTGTATACTCTGTACATGATAATACATATTTGTTTTCTGCAAAATAACACAAACAGATTTCATCACTGCATGCTCATAAAGTGAGCCATTTTAAAAAGTAGTATTTTTACAGCAGGAGTTTCTATTATTTTTTCCACATCCTATACACAAATTGGATAGGGTTACTGTGTCTTGAAATATGAGTCTAATACAATACAACTGTTCACATTCCCTTTATTCCTCAAAACCCAGAACCTACACTTATTTAAAAAAGTCAAAACCCAGAAACAAAGAATTTTGTTGACTAGTATAATTAATAACATATCAAAGTTATACCAAAAAGCAGTTGATCATTGTATATATCATAACATTAAAAAAACTGTTCTTTACAACTTACAACAGAAGAACATCATCTCAAAAGTATCAATGTGAGTTATGAGAATAACTGCATTATTACAAGTCTTCTACTTTGACGTATGATGGTAACCAGCAGTGATGTTACATGATGAAATACACTTAACATACATCCTTCATTGACTTAACATACATCCTTCATTGAGAGATAGAATTACAGGAATTCAAAATCTTTGATAAGTAATCTGAAGAGTAGACAATTGATAGGCTACAATATTTTGTAATCATATTTATGCAAAAAGAGATGGACTTTGTTTAACATTACTGACACAATGCATTTTTCATTCAAAACAATCAATTTATGCTTAATTATCAAAAGTGTAGTATTTACAAACAATATCCAAGAGAACATACAAGAAGCACACAAGATAAAATGATTCATCATCAAAGGAATTACTTTGGATAACTTGAGATTTTTTGTGTTCTGATCCTGCATTGTTCCTGTCTCATCACCATCTGGATGTGAAAGTAATGTCCACTCATATCGCAAATTATCATCTTCACCTTTGAAAAACGAATGCATTCAAAACATTACTATAATACAAAAATTTAAGTGATTCTACAAAATAAAAACAACACTTACAAAATTTACTATTTAATTGCGATGATAATGATAAAAAATATAATCACTGCAGTAAATTTAGTAAAATAAATAAAGCTAATTTATCTTTTTTGTCTCTAAAGAATATAATTAAGGGCACTAGAGATTTCAGTTTTCCATGATTTTGAAACAAGTAGTGATAAGTTTTCAGTAGCACCTACACTGGTTTCCATAAATTAAGGAAAAAAACCAGAAAAATTGTGATAACTCAAAAAACACATGATGAAATGTTATTAAATTTGGTGAAAAAAAACTGTATCATATTGTACATTAGAGAAAGACCTTAAAAATTTTGTAAGAAATACTTCGTTCCAACAAAAATGACCACATACAGAGACAGGTGAAAAATAAGGTATAAAAATAAAGTAGCCAAAGTACCTCAACAGGGAGTACGATCACACTAACAGCAATGCATGCCTCACAGCGATGTTTCATGCTGTTCATGATGGTGTCTAGGAGCTCTGTAGGTTGTTCATGCAAAGCATGTTTCAGCCCCTCCAGGTCTTGCAGAGGGGGTGAGGGCAGCAACACATCTCCCTAGAGCATCCAAACATGCTTGATCAGATTAAGGTTGGGAGACCAGGCTGGTCAAACCATACAGACAGTGGTCTCCTTTTGAAGATATTGTTCTACCAGCCTCACTCTGTGGGGATGATACTGGCACCTTTCCTCTGGGCCCCAACTGATGGTCATGATCGAATTGGTATAAGACGCCATGTTTCTCCATCAGTGGCAAACGCTTACTGATCACATACAGAGGACAGGTGTGCACAATTTATAGTAACTGCATGTGACATTTGTATCACATAGTATTTCCTTTTCGCTCTGCATATCTAAAACAGGTGTGTTCCTAATGCAAAGCTAACTCAGTGTATTTATGCCACCTAGCTGTAAAACTGCATTGTGCATTGCAAAAATTTGGCTGTGGGTAATTCAATAGTGAAATCCAAAAAGTATTTTCATGTCAAGCGATGTTTCAACATTTGGATTGGGTTCTTAGTCATAATGCTAAAAGCTATAATTTTCATTACATTGACATTTTAAATAGTTTTACACTAAGTACAGTTTGACAATTTTCTGGAAATGACCCATTTTTTAATGTATCTGATCATGCAGCATTTTTAAAAATACGGTCAACCCTCGACATACCTCTCCTCAATTTACTGCCACCCCTTGGGTCTAAACAAATGTGCTCTATGTAAAACATCCTTTGATCCCTTGATATACAGTACTACAACATCCTTGGCATCTGCCAACTGCCAACATACAGTATATTACTGTACAAACCTGTCTTTTTCAACACAAAAACATACTCGATGTACCACCACTTGCAAGCTGTGTGAGAATTGCCTTCCTGTTTTTTGGACCATGATTCAATTGTGGTGAACTTTCTGTTAGAGAAAATGGCAGACAGTGCTTGGGGGGCAGAAGTCAGCTGCTCCTTTTGAAAACATGCCACAATGAGGGAGTCCATCTGGACTGCTCCTTTTGAAAACATGCCACAATGAGAGAGTCCACCTGGACTGCTCCTGCTTTCGTAGAGTGGCACAGGAGTCAAAAAAAGAGTTTGGGGCATCATTACAGCCTGGATGTATTGTGGTTTTGGGGGGTTAGTCTATTTTTATTTATTAGGACTTAATGGATGGATCACAACCCTTTACCCCTTAACCATGTCCTTCATTTGCATACAGAGAAGCATCAGAAAAAACTGCCTGTGGTGGGCCTGGTTACCTTTGATTCAAGTGGCTGTCTTGTGAGTCTCAGGGTGTTGTCTTCTTCTCAATCCCAGCCTGTCCTCTTTGGCAGAAGAGAAATGCTTGTATTCTTTACTCTCTATCAACTGTCAATTAAGGTGACATAAGAATTGACACTTTTTTCCAGGGACATAATGCTTCTTTTATCCCACATCACATGATGCTTGCTGTCTTTAATTTATTTTTTTTTGGCTCTGCAAATCAGTCTGCAATTGCTTACAAGCATCGAAATCAGAAAAAAAAAAGGTTTTTTTTTTTTTTTACTGTTGTTTGCATTTAGGGAAAAAACTGTCAAAAAGAACAGTCTTTACTACAAAGCAGAAGACTGGAATTTGCAAATACTGCAATGAAAATACTGAAATCTAATACACAAGTGACAACAGATGATTTAAAAAAAAAAAAATTAAAAAAAAACTAAGCTATGCAAAATGATTTTGTGTAATACTTTTCATTTTCACTTGATAAAATTTTAGTACTGTAACATGATTTTTTATTCATTTCCTAATAATTAAAATGTCAATCTTGTCTTTCTATTATGCAGAGCAAATTTCCTCATTTAATGCATACTAGAAGCTTCCAAGATCAAATCTGACACTCCGAACAACAATGAGCATAATTCAATGATAATCATGATTTTCATGGAATCGTAACTGATAAAATTTGTGTTACTTAAAAATAATTGGCAGATTTGATATGATGCTACAATCTAATGTAACAAACAGTGGCAGTACAACAAGGGTTGACTTAGTTTATTGACATGGTAAGGAAAGCATATGGTGCAACAGTATGTCAAGACAAGAAACACAAAGCCATTGGTATAAATGCAGAAGAATTAAGTTGTCATAGTAGAGCAGGAAGTATTTATGTTTGTCAATGGTTAACTGAGAATATCATGAGTACACTTCATTATTTACATCATCATCATCATCATTGTCAACCATTATCAATCCATTGCTGGACGAAGGTCTCCCCAAGTTTCCTCCACAACGGTCTGTCTTGTGCCAGTCTCCTCCATGTCACTCCCGCATACTTTCGAATTTCATCCACCCATCTTCCATGTGGTCTTCTTCTGGGTCTTTTCCTGTCCCTTGGAATCCAATCTAAAATTTCGGCTGTCCATCGATGGTCTGTTCTTCTGGCAGTATGTCCAGCCCATTGCCATTTCAGGGATTTAACTCTGATCATGATGTCTTCCACTCTTGTCATTTTTCGGATCCACGTGTTCCTCTTCTTATCTCTCCTGGTTACACCAAGCATGCACCTCTCCATGCTTCTTTGAGTTGTCTGCAGCCTTTGTATGTCTCTTTTAGCTAAGGTCCACGTCTCTGCACCATACGTAAGCACTGGAAGGATGCATTGATCAAACACTTTTCTTTTAAGACATAATGGCATATTGCTCTTGAAAATTATGCTGTTTCTTCCAAAAGCTCTCCAGGCAAGTTTTGTACGCTGATTAATTTCTTCACCAATGTGACCCTCACTTGATATCTGCTGTCCAAGATAAACGTATGTGTCTGTTATCTCCAGCTTTTCTCCATCAATCGATAAATCTTCATTTCTTGTAAAAGCATTGTACATCACTTTTGTCTTCTGAAAGTTCATTTTTAATCCCACTTCTTTACTCTTGTCAGCAAGTTCCTGGATCATACTCTGTAGCTCTGATGGGGTAGTTGCAAAAATGACTATGTCATCAGCAAAACGAAGGTGGGTTAGATAATCTCCATTAATCTTTATCCCTTTGTTTTCCCAGTTCAGTGATTGAAAGACATTTTCCAATGTGGCATTAAAGAGCTTCGGAGATATGGTGTCACCTTGTCTCACTCCTTTTCCAATTTTTATGTGTGTTGTATTTTCAAACAGCCGAATCTTTGCACTTGCATTTTCATAGATGTTATTAATAATATTAATGTATGCATCTTCAATACCGCAGGATTTCAGAGCCATTGCAACTGCTGATGGTTTCACTGAATCAAAGGCTTTTCCATAATCGATAAAAGCCATGCACAATGGAAGCTCATATTCCCTCGCTCTTTCAATTAGTTCTCTCAGTACGTGGATATGATCTATTGTGCTGTAGCCACTCCTGAATCCAGCTTGTTCTCTCGGTTGAGCCATGTCCAGTGTCACCTTCAAGCGGTGTGAAAGAACTTTAGTGAAGATTTTATAAACCACTGATAGGAGGCTGATAGGTCTGTAGTTCCTGAGATCCTCAATGTCACCTTTTTTATGTAGCAAGATCATTGTAGCGTTGTTCCAATCCTCAGGAATTTTCCCTTCATTAAGGCATCGAGTGAAAATTTGGGCGAGTACTGTTTCAATTTCTCCACTTGCTTCTTGTATGATGTCTACAGTAATTCCATCTTCTCCTGGAGCTTTTCCCTGCTTCATGTTCTTGATTGCATGTGCAACTTCTGCTGGAAGGACTGGAAGAACTCTGGTACTGGTACCTTTCATGATGTCTGGAGTACATGTATCATCCCTTTCATATAATTTGGAGTAGAAATCTTTCACTCTTGTCAAAATTTCTGCCTCTATTTCTTGTTACAGAACCATCTTCTTTTCTCAGTGCCATAATCTGTTTTTTCCCCTTACTGAGATGTCCCTTTGCTATCTTTAGGCTTTGGTTGTTTTCAATTGCTTTCCTTACTAGTTCACAGTTGAATTTCCTTACGTCTTCAGTGATACTTTTTCGTACTGTCTTGCATAGCTCTATATATTCCACTTTGGAAGTCACATCTTCTTTAGTTGTCCTCATCACTCTTCTTTTTTGCATCAACATTTTGGTTTTTCCTGATAATTTGTTCACATGCAATTTGTTCTTAGACCCAGCTAATTTTGTTGCTGTTTCCATAAGAGCTTTGGTTACTTTTCTGTTAACTTCAGAAATATCCACTTCTTCCGATGTTAGGCCTTCTAAAGCAGCATAATGATACATAAATGTCTATGAATACAAATATCAATTTACAGATTCATACTTGCTCAAATGACAATAATTCTTTTGCCTAACTTCCAAAACATGAACTGCTATGCTCACAATTACAGATTTGTGTTTTCACAGAAAATACAAAACTGTTACACAGCAAGATCAAGTAGCACTCACTGTTCACTGTCTAAACAAAAAGGTCTAATAAGCCCATGACTGGAGATCATACATAACCCATACTGTTATTTTTACTGCATCATACTAGACATGAGCACAGGCTCCTTTTTTAAGGCAAGGCCTAGCCCGGCCCATTATATCATTATTTATGACTGGCCCGGGTTTGAACATTTGTACAAATTATCTCTATGTGAATAAGGAAAAAATGAAGCGTATTGTTTTACTCCTATTTATATTTTTATCATCAGATAAGAATGTCGGTGCTTTCTTAAGTATATATAATTCTGGATATCCTTGTTTCCTTGATGCCAGTTATATATAGTTAGTTAGTTGCTACTTAACACTCACAGATATTTTTGAGTTATGAAATGCAAGCAAAACACACAACAAACAATAATTAAGAACTTCAGGCAAAGAACAAAAAATAGACTATAGCCTAACCATTCAGTTGTGCATTTCCCATTGTTTTAGTTAATTCGATTAGCAGTGTTAAATTAAAACGAGAAAGGGAAAATTAACTTGAGCTCAGGCCCATGCAGGCCTGGGTTTTAGTCAAATATTTGATATAAGAGCCTGTGCGGGCTTCTGTTCATCTCCACATCATACAATTTCTTGTTTTTACATGTTCACTACTCCATCCAGATGAAAATGGGCCACATCTGTAAAAACTACATGGTGCATTGTGACTTTGTGTTCTGCTAACTCAACAATGTAGTCTCTGTTCCTGCACCACTCATTTTGCAGGGATGCAAAACGATATGCAAAATTTTCTACAATAACTATCTCAACATTCTAATGCTGCCATCACCTTCATAGCTGATTTTCCAAATCACCTTTACATAACCATTCTGACAACTTTGTGTTCTGTGGGGTATAAAAATATGGTACATCCACATTTCTCTTCCATCACTAGGCCTGCCTGCTGAAATTGATCTTGAAGTCTGTGAACTGTTTTTCCGATAAAGGTCTCTCACTGCACATGAAAATGGACATGAAACAGTCTTTGCATTTCATCTTTTTTGTTTCTACAAACATTAAATATTAAAAATGTCGGTATTCTCTAGAGGTCTGCACGGGCCTTAATTTGGAAAGCCCGGCCCATTTCAATTTTTTTTAATTAAAAGCCGGCCCATTTCAATTTTTTTTAATTAAAAGCCGGCCCATATATTTCTCCTGTTTCCAAGACCCGGGCTGGCCCATAAAATTTCAACAATTACTGAACCACGAAGTTGACAGCTGGTGCACTCGGTTATTCGACTCCTCAAGAGTTTTCGTTTTCTTAATTGCTACACGTATTCTATTAGAATAAATGTTAATTCAGAATATTTCCGAGACTCTATATAAGTCACGTGACATTCGAGGAAGGGGGGCTTGTATACTCACAAATATTGCATGAAAAGGACGATTTTCATGCCTTTCAAATTTTCTCAGTTTTCAAATTATCATTCCCTACCGCCAGACCCGGAAATATCCTTGGGGACGGGGGGGGGGGTTTGAAAAGTACAAAATTATCATAATCATAACGCTGGAACCCAATATGTCTCTTATGTGTGTGTGTGTGTGTGTGTGTGTGTGTGTGTGTGTGTGTGTGTGTGTGTGTGTGTGTAGCATATTTGTGCCGCTTAGCATGCAATGTTCCAGACTTTGTGCTATCGTAACTCAAAAAGTTTTTGCATTTAGCACACTGCACAATGTTTACCGGCCGACTAGTTTCAGAACGGGACAGTAATTTAAAATATTTCCAAATATCGCTTTTCCCCTTTACATTGTCTACAAGCACATATTCTCCAAAAACGATTTTTTCACGAAAATCTTTCGCTTTTTTAAGCTCCATAATAAGTATGGAAGAGTATTTATCAGCAACACTGAACTGAGCATATGCTAAGGGAAAACAACGACAGACTGCCCAGTAATCAGTATCACAGAAGTTTTGAAAACGGCTGCCTGATAACACAAATGGGGAAAATACGGCACAGATTTATACACGGAAGTAAGTTTTTCCTAGACCATCTCTCCTGTGCCATTTAAGACAACTTAAAAGCTTTTCACACATCTAGAGAACAAAGTACCGCTGACAAGAACAATAAAAAAGATCATCTGCAACAGCCCTGGTCTGTGAGCGGGTGGCTCGGTTTAGAAATGCTGCAGTTAATAGCCTGCCCTGAAGCATGAGAGGAGGGTGAAAGTTAGGGAGAGAGAAAAAAGGGACCACATTCACATTGAAAAACTAAGGGAGCTGACCCACTCCAATTGTTTTGTAGGAGGGGAGGATGTCGCAAAACTTCTATTTTTTCCATCAGAGGAAATTATTCGATCTTATCCTGCTGCTGTATGTTGCGAGTTTTCCAAACAAGAAAGGCATCGTACAGCGATTGTTTTGCTCATAAAAAAAAAACAAAAAAAACCCTGCTCGGCCCGTGTCTGTTTTACATTAAATATTGAAGGCCCAGCCCGGCCCGTTTTCCCAACTTAGAAATGAGCAAAGGCCCGATCCGGCTCGGGCCCGTGCAGACCTCTAGTACTCTCTATTAAAGTGCAAAACCCTACCTTTTGTTGCACCTATACACTAGGGAGGGAACTCATGTTGATTACTTTGCATAAGCAACACATTAGATATTCACAACCCAGAGATATCTGCATGAACTACTGCACTGACCTATATATCAGAACACTTCATCTATAATTTCCTTGCTGTTTAACAATTAAAGCAAACAGGATATTATTTTTTGAATAAAGCTCATGTTGAGAAATGGCTTCCTAGTTTAATTGAATTAATAATCTAAAGTAACTTATGGGATTTTACTAAGAAATTTTTTCTTTAATAGCAAATTTTTGGAGAAAACTCTTCTCCTTCTTCAGGCTGTCTTGTTGTTGTCACTTTTTCCTTGTCACTATCACGGTTACGGTTTACCTTGACGGTTACGGTTAACCTTGACGGTTTAGGTTATTTTTCAACAAATCCTGCCAGATGTTAGGCAGGGAAAATCCTTTGCAGTCATTGATGATGGAATTTTGATTTTTCTCAATCTCTATTCCTTCTTTCAGTTTTCTTTTTTGGAAATTGCTTTGGAAACTGATTACTTTAAGGGAATTCCAATCCATGCTGTGCCCAGTTTCTCTAACATGCCTATCTAATCCAGTCTTGTTGGAGCAATTTTTTATAGCTGCTTTATGCTCAGCTATACGAGTTTCTAGTCTGCGACCTGTTTCACCCATGTAAGATAGTCCACAACTACAATTTACTTCATAAACTACTCCTTGCATTTTTAAAATATCTTCTTCTCTTTGAACTATTTTAGGGAAAAATTTTTTAACTTTGTTCTCTAAACTTGGAGCTAGCCTAATATTGTATTTTTTACTAATTCTCTTTAAAGCCTCGAATAAACCTTTGTGATAAGAAATTTTTCTAGTGAATTTTACTTGTTGCTTTTGTGGGTTCTTTGTACCATTAAAATTCAGAAGCTTCTCAATTTCTTCTTTAGGATAGTTATTCTCTGCAAGTATGACTTTAAGCTCTTCTTTTTGGGCTTCTTTTTTATCTGCTGTAGAAACTATTTTATTAATTTTTTCTAAAAACTGACTTGCTACATTCTTCTTAATAGAAACTGGGTGATACGAATTGAAATCCAGTAGTCTTTTAGTATTCATTGGTTTTTTTATACCAACTAGTGAGGAATTTTTCATCTTCATAATAGATAGTAATATCTAAGAAGTTTATTCTTCTTTCTTTTTGAAGTTCAATAGTGAACTTAAGGGAATCATCTAATTCATTGAATGAGTCTAGAATTCTTTCTGGAATAATTTCTGAGCTATCTATTATAAATAAGATGTCATCCATGTATCTGCTATATAAGCAGAAGTATGTGGGTTGTACTAGTATCTTTTCTTCTAGTTTTATACATAGTGTCTATGTACACTCACATTAATATAGATCAACTTATAGACTTTATAGCGGAAGACTTGGCAGACCTAATAGTTTTTCACAACAAGGAAAAAAGCATATTAGTTGGAATTTTTGAAATGCTTACTTTCTCTTTGCAGAACAACTACTTTCAATTTGGGAAAACTTTTTTCATTCAAAAATCGGGGCTAGCAATGGGCTCCCCACTCTCCCCACTCTTAGCTAACTATTATGTGGGAAAACTAGAAGAAAAGATACTAGTACAACCCACATACTTCTGCTTATATAGCAGATACATGGATGACATCTTATTTATAATAGATAGCTCAGAAATTAGTCCAGAAAGAATTCTAGACTCATTCAATGAATTAGATGATTCCCTTAAGTTCACTATTGAACTTCAAAAAGAAAGAAGAATAAACTTCTTAGATATTACTATCTATTATGAAGATGAAAAATTCCTCACTAGTTGGTATAAAAAACCAATGAATACTAAAAGACTACTGGATTTCAATTCGTATCACCCAGTTTCTATTAAGAAGAATGTAGCAAGTCAGTTTTTAGAAAACATTAATAAAATAGTTTCTACAGCAGATAAAAAAGAAGCCCAAAAAGAAGAGCTTAAAGTCATACTTGCAGAGAATAACTATCCTAAAGAAGAAATTGAGAAGCTTCTGAATTTTAATGGTACGAAGAACCCACAAAAGCAACAAGTAAAATTCACTAGAAAAATTTCTTATCACAAAGGTTTATTTGAGGCTATAAAGAGAATTAGTAAAAAATACAATATTAGGCTAGCTCCAAGTTTAGAGAACAAAGTTAAAAATTTTTTCCCTAAAATAGTTCAAAGAGAAGAAGATATTTTAAAAATGCAAGGAGTAGTTTATGAAGTAAATTGTAGTTGTGGACTATCTTACATAGGTGAAACAGGTCGCAGACTAGAAACTCGTATAGCTGAGCATAAAGCAGCTATAAAAAAATTGCTCCAACAAGACTGGATTAGATAGGCATGTTAGAGAAACTGGGCACAGCATGGATTGGAATTCCCTTAAAGTAATCAGTTTCCAAAGCAATTTCCAAAAAAGAAAACTGAAAGAAGGAATAGAGATTGAGAAAAATCAATATTCCATCATCAATGACTGCAAAGGATTTTCCCTGCCTAACATCTGGCAGGATTTGTTGAAAAATAACCTAAACCGTCAAGGTTAACCGTAACCGTCAAGGTAAACCGTAACCGTGATAGTGACAAGGAAAAAGTGACAACAACAAGACAGCCTGAAGAAGGAGAAGAGTTTTCTCCGAAAATTTGCTATTAAAGAAAAATTTCCTAGTAAAATCCCATAAGTTACTTTAGATTATTAAAGGATATTATTTTGTGTGCCCTACAAAGGCAAAACTAGTTAACGAATGTAACAAACAATCTGATGCTTAAGTAAGTAATCCTGGAGTTAGCAGTTTGAGGTATAAAAATTGTTCAATACTAATGTCCAAAAGTGCCGATAATTTGCAGTATAACCTTGATTAGCTATAAGTGATTGTGAAAATTTTAGGATTAAGACAATTGCTTGGAAGTCTAAATCAACAGTTCTAAGTCAAAGCCCAGAAATTATATATTGATTTATACCACATATGGGCAACAACCCAGCCCACAATTTCCTTTAGTCTGTCCCGCGATCCGTTCCCACAAAGTTTTTTAATCGCAAGCATTAACTCTCAGTTGAAAATAAAGGACAGCCATAAAAGAAAAAAGATTTATAAAGTAACTAGATGTGTCACTCACGACAACTAGATAAAGTTGTGCAGACATAAATTCCACTAAGGGAATTTATTATTTATGTCCACTTGCAAACCAAAATGAGAGAGGAGAATTTCCATTGTGTCCCTCCTTTGGGGGGGGATGTAAGGAAGGAGAGAGAGAGAAAGATGTGCCAACTCTGATGAAAACAGAGTCAGTACCGGAGAGATTTCTCCTAGCTGAGTGCAGAGAGAGGAAATGTCCGTTTTGAACCAAAATACCATCAGCTCTGCACAAATAGAGGCCAATGGATTGTTCCGAAGCAGGGGTGGAGGGTAGAAACGAATGCCTGCTCTTCTTCTTTGCAGGGGAATGAAGGCCCAAGTTTGAGAGTGGCTCAGAGAACATACAGAAGTGACTGCAGTGATTGGCTGTAGTCTAATCTCGCTTACATGCTGTAGGTAGCGGAATTTGCTATCTCACTCTGACTGATTTGTTTTGCATGTACGCGACGCTGTGAGTCAATACACGTGGGCATTATTCTGTGCCTGCTACTGTTTGAAGTTCTTTCGTGTGATGTGCACGTACATTTTAATTCTGAATAATATCGCTATAAATATTGTGATAATGTTCGAGGATATGCCAAAAAAAAAAAAAAAAAACCCCAAGAGGACGGAAGATTATTTCTTCATCATGGATAAAGGTTTGCTTGTATGTTTATTGTGCAATGAATCTCTATCTGTACTTAAAGAATACAACTTGAAGAGACATTTTCTTTCAAAACATACTGATCACGAAAAAACTAAAGAACAAATGTGAAAAGACAAAATACAGAAGTTAAAGAACTTCGATAATCAGCTGTAAATGTTCAACAAACAAAGAACATAGCATGATAGCATTGTTAAAGCTAGTTTTGTGGTAAGCAAAAAAATTGCAAAGCATTCTAAGTCATTTGGTGAAGGAGAATTTATCAAAGAGTATCTGCTCAATGTTGCAAACATAATACGTAATGACAAGAGAAAAGACTTCCGAGAAAATTAGTTTGTCAGGACGTACTGTTTGTTCGACAGACACAAATGATGGCTGATGACATCGAAAACAGTTTGAAAGAGCAGATTACTCAATTTGAAGCATTTTCAATTGCTTTGGATGAAAGTACAGATGCCTCCAACACAGCACAACTAGCCATCTTTATTCGAGGAGTTGATGTAGACTTCAACATCACAGAAGATTTATTGACTCTTCAGCCGTTAAAAGGAAAAACTACCAGTGAAAACATATTTGAAGCAGTCAACACTGTTTTCAAAAGCTTTGGGCTGAAATGGTTGGTGAATGGTAGGGATTTATTGGAGTAGTTAATGGAGGAGCGATAAAATTAAACATTCAGGAAAAAAATTTAACAAATTTTCATTGCATTGTCCACCAACAAAACTTGGTTGCAAAATCGATTAAATTCAAGAATGTTATGGAAGTAGTAGTAGCCAGCATTAACTTTATCAAATCACGTGCGCTTAACACGTTCATGTTAAAACGATTCTATGATTAGAGACAAGACATTGCAGATTTTATGGGCATAAAAGGAAACGCAATTAACCAATTAAAAGATGATCAGTGGGTGTGTGATTTGGTATTCTTTGTAGATGTCACCGGACACCTCAACGACCTGAATCTTAAATTGCAAAAACAAGGACAGTTAGTGTATGAACTGCATGGACATGTGAAAGTTTTTTTTGTAATAAACTCAGACTGTGGGAATGTCAAATAAGATCCAAAAATTGTTACAATTTTTCTATTCTAGAAACTCATAAAAATATCTATCACATACTGGTATAATTCTTATGGAAATTAATTGAAGTCACTAATAGAGCAATTTGATACAAGGTTTGCCAACTTCCAAAACAAAGACTCCTCATTCACTATATTTGCTTGTCCAATGATGCTAATGTAAACAAAGTGCCAGAAAACTTACAGATAGAACTTATTGAGCTTCAGGATTTTTTAACACAATTGAACAACACTGCTTTGATGGATTTTTATAAATTATACTTGGTGGAACAAAAATATACAAATTTATGCGCCTTTGCAAGAAAAATAATTTATTTTTTTGGAAGCACATATCCGTGTGAACAGTTTTTTTCGAGGATGAAACACAACAAGTCAAAAACTCAGACAAGAATAAGAGATGAAAATCTCAAAAGTTCTCTGTGATTATGCATAAGCAATATCAACCCCAATATTGAGAGTCTCGTAGTCCAAGTGCAAGGCCAATCCTTACACTAAAATTTCTAATAAAAGCATGTGTACTTATTTACTTACTATTATGTTATTCATAATTATATGATTATAAAATATACATGAATATAAGTTAAAAAGTTGTACAAATACAGGCTGATAAATAAAATAGGAAGTAGCAACTCATTTTAATTTACTAATTTATTTAATATTGCCGTTTAATTATAACTCGTTTTAATTTATCTAATATACCAGACAAAAGTGTGATGGCTGATCAGGAATTTACCAAAAGAGGTAAATTGTAAGAGATTTAAGGAGTTTGCACATAAAAAAACATGAAAAGGTAGGCACTCATTGATCTTCCACCACGGAACTTGCGCTAATGTAGCGTCTGCCAAAACTTATTTACTTTGGCCCTCGACTGAGAGAGAGAATGATAATTTGGCCCCAGAACCAGGAAAGGTTGCCCATGCCTGATTTATACAATGCAAGAGACTAAATCTGGTAATAGGTTTTAACTATTCCAATGTCATTATTGATGTGACACAAAAGTTTCACAACAAATTAGACAACAGAATCAACACAGAAGGGATAGTTTTGTGAGTTGCATAAAAGTATTTTTACATAGAACAAAGTGGGTCAGAGAACTAAATGTTTAAAATATAGTATTTAGACCTACCCTCTTTTATGGTGAGAGTGCTGGGTGCAAAGTAAGGACTCTCCTTTTTTTAAAGAGGAGATACAGCTTCTAACCTGGATCAGCAGTTTCACAAATAGCAGAAAGAAATAGATTGATTCAGAGACAGGACAAAACATGTAATGAAGACATCAGAGCTGAACTGGGTACCTCTTCAGTAGAAAGAAAAGTTCATGAGAACATGTGAAAGATGCAAGGATGTGCAGTGTCTTAGGAACTCTTTTTTGACAGGGGGGCAAGATGTCGGAGAACAAAATATTTTATCATAGAATAAAATTTATCGTACTACTGTAAAAGACGTGCTGACTTCAATTACGAAAATTTGTTAAAAAACATTTTTCCGATTAAACACTAATCTACAAATAAAACAATTACTTTCATATCCATATACGTTAGTTTCTCAAAGTAAACTAACTGTACACGTAAACGGCGTTAAACTATGGATTTTGATACTACCGGATTGGTAGGAATTCGGAATTCCTCAGGAATTGTAGCCTTAGACGCTTTAATTAAACATTGAAGGAACTTATATCTCATTCCTCACCCTACCACCATTTCCCTATTTATTTTTACTCATCTTTTTAGAGAAAGACTAATTTTCTACACCTAATGAGATACAAAACATAGCTGGTCTTCAAACGGAAGCCAGCACTCTCAACTGTTTAATGGCTGTAGCATTTCTTGCCATCTCACGAGTTGCATTAAAAAATTCCGATTTCTAGATAGTTCATGGTAAAAAATGAAGAGCAATACTCAATTTTTATAAAAATGAACTTAAAAAACCCCAGATTTCCAATCACGAACATATGCAATTTAAAAAGGAAGAAAACTGAGGGGGGCAAATGGGATGTTTTGCCCCCACACTCATTTACGGGCGGGGGCAACTACGCCCTCTGCCCCCGCAGTTCCGACGCTGCTGTGGATGTGTGCTGATCGGCAATCAATGAGTGTCTAAACTGAAATTACATTCTGTTGAACCAGGCTGTAGGCCAAGGGGTACATATAGAACAATATGGTTGGAAAAAATCTGACATTAATGATTAAGAAAGCAATATAGTAAAGAAAGAAACCTTGCGCACAGCATAAGAGAAGAAGGTTCATTGCAAACTAGAATTAATTATTTTTTTGTTCGGCTCACCACAGCTATAGCCGACCAAACCCCCATCTCTGCATTAGTCCACTCTTCAACCTTAGTTATTTTACTGTGAGCCAGGGTGTCAACAACATACCTGAACATGACCATACCATTATGTATGTGTGCAATAATGATAAGCTCACATGCACACACTATAATTAAATCTTAAGTTTTGGAAAAAAAAAAGTTTTATCATTTCTCTTGTTGACTTTGTTGGCCAGAGCTGGTGAGCAAAAGGCAGAGATACTTATCTAAAGCCTGGAAATTCAGGAATTTTCTAGTGATACGGCAGGTTTGTAGAATGACTGCCTTTTGGATTGCGTGAAGCAGTCTCTGTGGTAATCCTAATTCCAAGAAATTTTTCAAAAAAATTATTTGGTACCACTGCTGTTGCCGAAATGACAACTAGTACAATCTGTGTTATGCTTTGTTTTCAGATCATTTGGACTTCCATTTGCAGGTTTTAAGATTTTCTCAGATACTGTTCTTTGGATGTTTTCTGTAAGTAGGACCGCTACATCTATCAATCATGTCTTCTTCAATCTTTTGTCCAAAAATACAATGCCAGGTTGATTGTGGTCAATGGTCTTGTTTTAGATGACAGGTTTGTCCCAGTACATGATGTAATTCTAATTTTCAAGAATAGGTTCTGGTTGGTACTTGTAATAAGATGAAGTACAGCCTTGGATAAGGCCATATTTAATACCAAGCTCTTGATGTAGGATCTTGGCTACCTGGTCAAGCCTGTTAAGGTACTGTTTTGAAGAAAAAAGAGAACAGCTGGATAAAATGTGTTCTATGGTTTCACTATTATTGTCTTCTTTATTCAAAATATACGAAACACAGCCTATGACAATCAAACATAAACAACAAAATTAGCATTGGCTGGTGTTGTTGAGCTGATACAAGTTTCCACCAAAGACCTCGAGGTATCAATCAAGAATCAGTGTAAAATACACTGCTGGCCACCCAAAATGCAACACCAAGAAGGAAGCATCCAAATGGCCTGAAAATCGCAGCATGTGTCGCCTGCGAGAGGACATGCAAACAATTAGCATTGCAGGGCGTATGCAAATCATGTGCGCCCGGCACGCCACCGAGAAGCACTATAAGAAGGGTGCACCGAAGGTGGGGTGAAAGTAGTGGAAGTGTATTGTGCTGCCAGACCTGTGCGTGGGAAGCTTCCTGATGCCTCGTCGCAGAATACGGCAGTCATTCCAGCACGTTTCGGAGTTCGACAGAGGACGAATAGTGGCTTATCGCGACAGCGGCTTATCATACCGAGACATCGCCACCCGTGTGGGACGACATCCAGTAACAGTGAGGCGAGTATGGATTCGGTGGGTGCAGGAGGGATGAACGGACCAACGTGAGCGATTGCCGCAACCACTGCACACCAACGAACGAGAGGACCGGCTTGTTGTGCAGCGGGCATTGACGGCTTGCAACGCCACATCACGTACTTTAGCACAGGAATTAAGGTGTGTAACGTCAATGGTAATCTGCTGCTGGGATGACTGCCGTATTCTGTGACGTACCATTCGACGTCGTCTGCAGGAGCAGGGACTTGTCACATGGCACCCATTGCTCCGATTACCATTGACGTTACACCACCGGCGAGTGTGGTGGCAGTGGGCCGTTGAACGCCACACCTGGAATACGGAATGGCACGACATTGTCTTCTCTGACGAATCCCGCCGCTTCTGCCTGCAACACCACAATAGTCGAATCCGCGTGTTGCGGCACCGCAGCGAAAGACTGTATGACGCTTGCATTATGCATCGCCATACCGGTCCGTCGCCAGGCGTTATGGTTTGGGGCGCAATTGGATATGACACCCGCACCCCTCTGGTATGCATCGCCGGTACACTCAACAGCCACCACACCATCTCCGACGTTTAGGAGCCTGTAGTCCTCTCTTACCTGCAGGA
The DNA here is from genome assembly GCA_039090855.1 of Macrothele yani. Lineage (NCBI taxonomy): Eukaryota > Metazoa > Arthropoda > Arachnida > Araneae > Macrothelidae > Macrothele > Macrothele yani. The sequence goes on along the minus strand of CM076997.1, from coordinate 57,712,971 downwards.
CCTGCCAGCGGCCACGTTTCAACAGGACAATGCGCATCCGCATGTGGCACGCATCGTGCAACAATTCTTCATGGCCTACCAGGTGTCACTGCTGCCGTGGCCCGCCTGTTCTCTCAATATGTCGCCCATCAAACATGTCTGGTCGCTGATCGGTAACTGAGTGGCCCGGCAAGCACCACCCACGGCTGACGCCTGATGAACTGTTGCAACGTGTGGAAGCAGCCTGGACCGACATACCCCAAGCCCACATCCAAAGCCTCTTTCGTTTGATGCCATGGCGTGTAGGGGCCGTTATTGCCAGCCATGGGGGCCACACAAACTATTGATGTCTGCGTGTTTCACAAGTCGCACGGGTCTGTAAGCTCAATCGTTTCATCTTTGTATCTGTTGTTATGTGTCCAGTAAATCTGGCTTTGCTATCTCGTGTCCTTTTTGGTGTTGCATTTTGGGTGGCCAGCAGTGTATATGATGCTCCAAGTACAGCTGTCTTCTGCAGTTCTGTAGGTGGTATATCAGAAAGCTGCAATTTTTTGAAATGATTCATAAAATTTTTTGACATTGTTTCAAGTGCCCCGATGACAATGGGGACTACTGTTGTGTGTTTAGTCCATAATCAGGTAACTTCTATGGCCAGGTCACTATATTTAGTCATTTTTTATCAGTTCTATTCATCGACTTTGGCATCTCTAGGAATTGCTATAACAATTATCCAGACTTTCCGATTTTCTATGACTGTTATGATACTGTAGGTGCCGATTGGTTTGAATTTGAAAATCACACAAGATCTTGACCTGATAATTTTCTAAGACCTTCTCAGCATGATGTTCCCATGAGTTTTTCAATGCTGGAAAATATTATTACTATTATTATTATTATCATAATCAGTAGTCTGCTTTGATTGAACAATTGCACATATTAGGGCTCAAGTCTGATAGTTTACTAATTTATTTTCCAAAATTCCACATCTAGAAGACCAGAACTCCATATTGCTCCCTCTAGACATCAGCAAGATACTGTAACTCTTATTGCCGGCATTCTAACTATTCTAGATTCCTCTGAAATCATTCTTCAACAAATTCTCTTTCCCTGTAATATTGCTATCTCTTATTACTACTTTTTCTATGGATGTGCAGATATTTTTTTTAGATACTGATACTCACAGCCCAGGCTGCATCTTCATCTGGACTCATAGTCTTTCATATTTGTCACTGCACGAGTTCTCTTTATCATGCAAATTATATTAATAAATCTCCTACGTCTTTTAACTGTTATAATTACACCATCTATTGCCATCTTTTTTAGCTGGAATCTCCACAAAATGGGAATAAAAATGTAAAAAAAATAATGTTCCTAATGATCTTAACAGTAATAATCAAGGGCAGGCAAAACTCTTAAATTTTCAGATGCCATTAGCTCTTTTTCTTCAGGAGCCAGCACGTTTTTTCAAGAAATATCAGGAGAAAACCAAGATCTAAACAAAAGCCAGACATAAAAAATTGTGACCAACAGTCAAAATTAATGTATTATTTCTTAGATATTGTTGAATAATTCAGTGCAATATCCACAACTAAAACTAGGGAAAATATTATACTCTTTTAGTGATAGTTGCGTTTCAAAATAGGTTTTCATTTCAGAAAGTTCAGCTCTGCCTTCTGGTGCATAACATTCAATAAAACCTCTAACAAATAAATAGACTTATAAGCACCTCATGCAAAATCAATGCCATAGCTATGGACATTTCTTATGTTTACTCTGCATGTATGCACATATCTGTCTTGAGTTGCACAGCATGACTTCAGCCTGAATCACTACTGCCAATATTGCTACAGAATGAATAACTCTGCAAGCAATAGTGCCAAAAGTAGATATTGGCATCTTCATTATTCTGATTTTGTGCATGGCTTGAAAAATACCATGCCCAAGTTGCCTGGAGCATGTAAATTATTCACAAGGGCAGGTAAATAAAAAATCTATTGTAGTTGCCCGGTCCGGGCAACTAAAAAAAATATGTTTGAAATAGAATTTCCTATTACAAGAAAAAAGACAGTCATCGCATGTCATGTTTAATTTCACTGCTAATCACTGGAAGTTGTATAATTGTTATGGAGTGACAAGGACAGAAGAATATCACTTCTTTAATTATATTATGCTCTAGGTCCAGAAATTGGAGCCACACGTAGTTTTGCTCCAAATATTGTTTATAGTCAGTGATGAGATGCATGTCTCTGATGGAATTAGCCTCCAGTGTTTAGTGACAAAGGGTGAAGACTTCAATGAAAGGAACATGGCAGAATTACTAAATTTCTCAAATACCAATTTCACCATCATACTATTTTATACCAATTTCAGGATCATCATTTTAAAACTTGAGATACAATATTTTGTGCATTGAACATTTTAAACACAGACCCTAAAAACAGAAATGCAAAGCATATAAAAAAAGTTAAGCATATTTCTTAACTTTAAAAGAAAAAATGATAGTTCTGACTTGTTATCTTAAAAGATAAATTTTCTAGGCATCCATCTTTTACTACCTGGGCAGGTATATATACTGGTGTGCAAAAATTAAGGACGAAGAGGAGAAATTAGCATAACAGCGGAACAAGCAGGAAGAACGGACCGAAAGACCACTCAGGAGATAGACTAGGGTCCGGTACAGTAGGGCATGCGCATATCTGCACCATGATGTGGGGGTGTCGGAAGGGTATAAAGCACACAGGCGGTGTACGCTCAGCGATTCGGTGAAAGCTATTGCACGGTGTACATCGGTTTGAACGACGTTGAATTGCTGCCACCGTGTGATATGGTCAACAGGCAATCCAGTAGACGACATCTGGATGACTTTACCCGAGGTGGCGTCATTGAGAAGTTGGAAGACAGTCGAAGTGTGACTAGTGTGGACGAGGAGTTCGGGATCGCTCACAGCATCGTTTCACGAGCTTGGAGAGCATTTCAAACGACAGGAACAGCTGTCCAAGAGTTTAGCAGTGGTCGTCCACGAGCAACCACCGCGGCAGACGACCGGTATATTGTCCTGCAGACGAGAAGAGACAGACGGCAGACAGCGGGAGAAATCGCAAGGCACATGCAACAGACAACTGGACATCCGTTATCGCGTTTAACCGTCGCCAGGAGGCTGCACAAAGGGGGTCTATTTGCACGATGACCAGTACGGTGTGTGCCATTAACGCCTGCTCATCGGAGACTGCAGTTTCTGTGGTGCCAGGAACACAAGAACTGGACACATCAGCAGTGGGGCCGAGTTTTCTTTCCGGATGAGAGCCGATTTAGTCTGATGAGCGATTCTGGACGTATACACATTTGGAGAGAGCAAGGAACATGCAATCACACCTCCAACATCATCGAAAGGGACCAGTTTGGAGGTGGCAGAGTTCTCGTTTGGGGCGGTATCATGCTTGGTAGCCATACTGACCTCCACATCTTTCAAGGAGGTTCAGTCACTGGTGTCCGCTATTGTACCAAGGTTCTCCTGCTTCACGTGCGTCTGCTTAGAGGTGCTGTGGGTCCTTAGTTCCTCTTCATGGATGACAATGCTACGCCTTATCGTACAGTGGCTGTCGCAGAGCTGTTGGAGAGTGAAGATATTCAGCGCATGGATTGGCCCGCAAGGTCCCCGGACCTAAATCCAATCGAACACGTGTGGGACCTTCTCAGGAGACACTTGGCAGCACGTCACCAGCAGCCAGCAACAATTCTGTAGCTGCAATTGGCGCTACAAGAGGAATGGCCTGCGATGCCTCAACAGCTCCTTGACAACTTCGTCCTCAGCATGGACAGACGTTGTAAATCCTGCAGCACAGTCAGAGGTGATCATATCCCTTACTAAAGACTGGATTTTTCTTGGCAGCCGCCTGTCACATGGACGTTTCTGTCTTCTGTTCAGTTGTGCTCGAAGCTACCTTTTCAATAAAGTGCCTTTGTATCCTTTGGATTCCTTGTTTGGATGGTTTTGCTCACTTGTCCCATATTCTTACATCTTGGGGATCTTATGGTATGATTTGAGTCGATGTGGAGCACTTCTGCACAACGTTACATTTGAAAAACCGTCTTGTCCTTAATTTTTGCACACCAGTGTATAATTTCTGCACATGCTCAGCTGGGGATGTAACTTTTCAGATATTTTTCAAGCCCTCTTGTTGTAAGTAGTCTACAAAATATATGCAAACAGATAATTCCCTTATACTGTACTTGTTTTATTAAAGAGTTAGAAGCTTCATAGCAAAAATCCAAATTTTGAAAAATAAAATTTTTAAAATAGAATTTGAAAACTTAGGTGCCAGGTGAAAATGTTCATGCGTCATGGCAACTGGGTGCTTTGGATTTGTCTACCCCTGGTCAAGATATTAGTTGCAATTTCAGTTTTTAATATCACTAGGATTTGTTTTCATAACAAATGTCATGAGCCTTACTGCACCATTATTCATGGTTGGTTGATTTGTGTTTATTCGTGCAAGGGCCTCACAATGGGACAAAGAGTCCAATGATTTAAAATCAAACAATAACAATATTAAAACATAACAAATAACGATTTCATAAATAAGAACAATAAATGGTGTAAATGGCTGATAAAATATTTTTAATGTGCTAAACAAAACGAAAAACACAGGTACAGCAAAGAAATGATAACGCAGAAGATACATCACAATGATTGTTTAAAAAATAACTCGGGGTCACTGCATCATCAGGTAGAGTTGAAAAAAGAAACAAGCATGTTCAAGAACAAAACAATGACATGAACATAAAATATGTACAACCATAAGATGCGCATCACATGTCCCACACACAGAAGCAGTATCACCACACAGCAAATAGTAGTGAGCATTATTCATGGAACTCCATCTACCAAAACAACTGAACTGCTGGAGGATGTCTACTAATGACATTGTTTACAAAAACACATTCTGTATTATCATTACTGATGCTTTATAAAGAAATATAATGTACCTTGACAATTTCAAAATTTTAAATGCCCTGAGTTTTCATGAAAAAAAGATATATTTTACATACCATCTTTTTGTTTCAAGGCATATGCTGAAAGTGTTATCTCATTCTCTGGCAGTTGTAACGTTGCATTATCACCGGCTGACACAACAAGACGGTGAACAGGAGATGAAGTTGATGAAGTGACATACTTGTCATCTGAAGTTGTACTGTTTTCTTTCGCTGGAGTTGGAATCTGAAATGGAAAACGAGATAAATAAAATAATGTACATACCATTTTCCTGAATTTTTATAGACTAGAGTTGAAAACTCAAGTAAATTAAGAGAAACATACAATCTAAATAAGCAAAAAGAATAAATCTCAACTTTTCAAAACAGGAATAATAAAAATGTGCTAGGAAAATTAATACCTGTAACCTATACGAGATTTAGAGATTAGCTCCTCAAAGAAAGACAATCTGCCAGATAAATGTTTAACTGATGGAACCAGAATTTTCTTACTGCTGCCCTATCAAATATCTTCATGCACAGCAATCTCGGCACACAGCTCGAGCTTCACTAACATCCATCAACATGACGCACACAAGACTTTTGTACTTTATACTCATAATCTTTTTCTCATGCAGAATTTCCTCTTGTGATTTCCTCGCCCTTTCTCTAACTTTCTTTCCTGCCACTTGGCCTGAAAATATTCTCTTAGTAAGCATCTCATCACTCATTCTTTTAACATGGCCAAACCATCTAAGAATATTAGTCTTCATCTTACTAACAACATTTTGTCTCACGTATGCTTTCATTGACTCTTTAATGTCAATCCTTTACTGTTCAACACGTTATTCTACACTAATATAGAGATTCGAGACACAATCAGGACCAATAATAATTTAAGTATGTTCAGAACTAAATATCCTCTATTAATAATATTATTGTTTATCAATACTCACTCTGCTTACTGCTACGTCCTTTCTTCTGGTATATGAGTCTTCTTTGGATTCTACAGAGGTGTATCTCATCCTGTATACAACCTTGTCAGGTAGATTACGTTGCGCAGCATCTGAGCCAACATGTGAACATGGAATATATTTACAATATGAATGTTAAAATATCTGAAACATCACGACTTCCCGTCAGAACCTGATAGAGATAAAAATTTAAGAATATATAAATGAAATGGAGGAAAAAACCATACAATCAATCCTGGTTCATGTCGCTCAACTTCTTTCACAGCCAGACCAGTTTCAGCATTTGCTATGCCATCTTCAGTGGTATTATGCTAGATCATCTTCACACTGCGAGTGAACCCTCAACAATGCAGCTTGATACATTGGTCACACTCTTCATTATCTCAGTGCGATGCTGTCAATGCATCATGGGATCCATACAGTGCATCGTTACTGGTGCCCTCTATCGTACGTTTATGAACTTGTCTTTGAATTGGATTTTCTTCAAAATCTCATGATTTCTCACATTTATTTTGATACCACTTTTACTTTATCTTTTCTATCTCAATTAAGTGCTTCCATGCATAATGTAACTCCCTTAGAATGTTATCATTACAGTTCTTGTCTTTAGTTTTCTTGATAACTACTGATTCCAAGATAAATTGTTGTTCATACTGCTTGTGGGCTGTTATTAATTTGGTATTAGCTCAATCAGGAGTTAAATTATTTTCATAACAGTATTGTATCAGCGATGTCTTCATTGCCTTATTGTGCCAATCTTTCATATGTTCATTTAATCTACATCATAAACGTTGCCTAGTACTGACAATGTACGATTTCCTGTGTACTTCTTCTGCAGTAATAGTACATATGGAGTATATGCCAGCTTTTTCTAGGATGGATTTATTATTCTTGTTGGTTAATATTTTCCCACTGTCACATACAGTCTCCGCTAACATAATGTCATATGCTGTGCATTCTTTCTTGAGCACATTACTTAATGGTGACAAATATGGGATTTATCCAAATGTTTTCTTAGTTTATTTTTTATATTTAAATATATTGATTTTATTAAGTTCCTGCTGTAACCAAACTCCTGTGTGACAGACTCAATCCACTCAATTTCCTTTATTTCTGCCCCTATAGTAGGAGAAATATTATTGCCCTCCCAAAGAAGAATGAGAAGGTGGCGGTCTGTATGGTAGAATTGTACGGTATGATGGTCGGGATGCAAGTTGATTTCTGATATACTGTGGTTTCAATACACTTTTTCACTGTATCTCTGAATAAAGAAATATCAAGAAAATTAATCCTGTGGTTGGCTTCTTTTTCAACTGTAACTTTTATCGTTGAATAATAACTATTGCATCTATTTATGAATTCCTCAAGTTTGTTTTCAGGATGGTTCCAGAAGATTATATCATCATCTACATATCGACAAAATAATATTGGTAAGCATGTATTGTTTGGTGACATAATGTCTTTTTCAATGGATTGCAATATTACTTCAATGAGCAAGCCAGACAAGAGGGAGCCCATTGGGGTGCCAAACTGCTGTTTAAAGGTATTCTTATCATATTTGAAGTAATTATTTGTATTAATGAAATGTAGAGCAGAGATACTGCTGTTCCTCTCTGTTTCTTTAATATCCAACTGTTTAAGTTTGTCATAAATAAGTTCAATCGCTACTACTATAGGTGTGTTTGGATATAAAGACATAATGTCCAAACTTGGCATTAATTATAAATTCAGATGAGTTTACCATTTTTATCTGTTTAATTACCTCTGTGGAATTATTGATGCAACACCCATGTTCTGCATATAAAGGCATTAAATATCTAAACAGAGCTCTCTCCAGATTAATAGTTGGGGCCAGACACCTATTGGCAAATAGGTTCTTCGGCTTTATGTGTTTTTAGCTTGCTAAAAACAAATGGTGTGGTAGCTCCATTAGGTGGTATGGTTTTCATTCTAATCTCTTTAGGTAGGGGTTTTAACCTTCATATTGTAAATATATTCCATGTTCACATGTTGGCTCAGATGCTGTGCAACATAATCTACCTGACAAAGTTGTAAATAGGACGAGATACACCTCTAAAGAATCCAAAGACTCATATACCAAAAGAAAGGATGTAGCTGTAAGCAGAGTGAGTATTGATGAGCAATAATATTGTTAATAGAGCATATTTAGTTCTGAACATACTTAAATTATTATTGGTCCTGATCGTGTCTCAAATATCTATATTAATGTAGAATAACATGTTGAACAGTAAAGGATTGACATTAAAGAGTCATTTGCCACGTAACATAACTACTTCAACTATAGCATTTTAGTGCATATATTTGAATATTGTGTTCAATATTTTGCCTCACATTTACCCAACCGCAACACATCTTCATTCCTCACATGATCAGAGCATGTCTTGCCACAAACTCCCTGTAAATAACGTATCTCTCCAGCACACAAATGACTCCTGTCTCTTCTGCAGTACCCAGGTTTCAGTGCCATACATCAGAGAAGGAACAATTACACTTTCATATACAGCCATTTGGGAATTTCTTCAGAATCCATCATTCCTGTGAAATCCTCCTAAAGCAGCTATGACTTTCAAGGAAGAATTTACTCACTCACTAATTTTTCCATCTAATTTGTTCCCTCCATCAAACATGCTTCCCAAATATACAAACTCATCGACCTGGTGAATCACTGTGCTATTTAGACTTATCTTGCATTCAGTACTAACAGTTCCTCACTCAAAAACCATAACTTTGGTTTTTCCCTTATTTGATACCTGTAATATGTGCATACTTTTAATAAGATTGTACTGTACATGTGTCTACTGTCATGTAAAGAGAATTAAAATGCAGTCTACTCTGGAACTAAGGATTCAACAAAATCACTCTATAAAGTGAAATAAGACTTTTTACATGAAGAAAATTTGCACATAATACTTCTAATTTATAATCAGTTAATGTTAAGTGCAACATATTTTAGGCACAATGTATAGCTTACTAGAATGAGAAAAAATCTTTTAATATGCCAAAGCAGCCTTTCTTAATCTGCATGAAAGCATGCTAGACATTACACCACAAAGGAGCTACACATTTCCAAACAAATGAAGTACAACATTTAAACTGACCTTATCAGAGTGTGTGATAATGATAAGTCTCTGATTTATGTATCTTAGATCTAGATGAAAGACTGACAGGTACTGAAATTACTGATGATATTGATGAAAATACTATGAAAATTATTTTTCATGTTTTAATTATACTGAAATTCTTAAATCACTATCCTTAGTATCTATTTATTAACTACAACCTATGCACAAAAGCCTTCAGAAAAAAATGGAAATTAACATATTTGGGTGAAAATCAGGACAGAAATCAAATTCTGTTCCAAAGTTCATTTTCAAAACAATTTGCAACTTACACAAAAGCCACTAAAGCCAGCACTACATGGAAAATGTATTTTAATAAAATTTTATGTAGTTAGGAAATAAAAAAAATATCGCTTATATTTCCGGATAATTCGATTTGCATAAAGCATGATCATATCATAAAATGCATCAACTAAATATGCTGACTGATAACAAATGTCATAATGACATATAATTCCATGTCTAGTTTTCTTATTTCATGGTTAAAATTCTATGCATCCACTTTTCCACAAAGAATTAACTAATTTGCAGATTACAGTTGCAATTCTATGTTTATTATACAAGGTGTGTTCATAAAATACTTTGATTACTGCTGTAGTTATTTATGCTGTGTGTGTAACAAGGGAGCTCTACTTGTAGCACAGATGGTTGATTTAACTTTATGGCCCAAGGGCCATGTTTGGCCAATGAGTGCCAGACACAAGACAAACAAACAGTATTAAAAACGTGGTATAAAGCTTAAAATCTGGCTGATTCAGTAAAACTAAAAAATGAGAATGATGGAAGGGCTAAAGACAATGAAACAAACAGTATTAAAAACATGGTACAATGATCAAAATCTGGCTGATTCAGTAAAAGTGAAAAATGAGAATAATGGAAGGGCTAAAATCTAGATACGTTTAAAAAAGTAAATTTATTTTAAAAATGACAAGACAGCGACAGTATCACTTTCATTCTCATTTGCTGACCGAGGATGCCGCTGCAGTGTAGTGCGTCTTCGGTCAACAAATGAGAATGAAAGAAGTGAAAACATACATCACGAAAACAAACACAGCTACGCAGAAGATGAGTGACGGTGAGTCGGCAGTAGCACAGATGGATAAAATATACTACAAGTATGACTTTTTTCCTCCAGTCTATTGACACGGTTATCATAAATTAAGTGGAAAAAACAGAAAAATTGTGATTATTTGTGAAAGAAGAATTGGAAATGCATGAAACTAAGGCATATGATGTGAAATGTAATGTGGAGTCAGGGTATCATATGCTAATGAGTGACAATGGCATTAGTTTATAAAAGGAGCTGTTGCGTGTCAATCGCATCATTTGTGTAGTGTAAAGAAAGAATTCTGAGATAGCAGTTTTGTTGTAATGACTGTAAGACATCATTAAACAGATGAGCTGAGGTGGAGAATGATCAGAAAACTAGAGGTAGGCCAAAGTCAGGTGGAAGTTGCAAGATGGCTGTATGCAAGTCCTGTGTGTGATCCGCAGATGGTGATACCAATTTCAAAATATTATATGCAATTAGCTTCCTGAAAGTACAGCAAATGAAGACATAGAGCTACAACATCCATGGATGACCGATATCTTCGATTAACTGCGTGCAGGAACAGAATGGCAACCCAGACACAGCTGCAATTTGTCCTTGCTGCAGCTACAGAAAGGTGGTATCTGCTTTCATCGTGCACAGAGTGTTATGAAGCTGGGTCTTTATGTTAGATGACCAGCACTCTGTGTGCCCCTTACCTCTTGTCATGGGGGAGGTGACATTTGAATTGGTTGAGACTTCATGTCAATTCTACTGAAAACCAATGGAGGTCAATACTCTTCACAGATGAGTCCAAACTTGCTTTGCAGAGCAATTCCAGGCATGCTCTGATCTGGAGAGAATGAAGAACATGCTATCATCCCTCTATGACCAGTGAAAGGAAAACTTATGGTGCTTGAAGCATGCTAGTTTGGGGTGGCATCTTGTTAGGTGGACGCACAGACCTCTATGTTTTTCCAAGAGAAACCACGAATGCTCGACACTATAGAGATGATGCCCTGGACCCCAATTTTCACCCTTAAAAGGTGTCATATAGGAGATACATTTCTCCAACAAGAAGATAATTCTCGTCCCTACAGAGCAAGGCTGGTAGAAAATTATCTTCAGGAGCCTGTATGGATTGGCCGTCCATGTCTCCCAAGCTTATTGCAATCCAGCAAGTCTGGGATTCTTTAAGGAAGATGAGTTGCTGCCTTCAAACTGCTCCACAAGACATGGGGGGATTTAGACAAGCTTCGCATGAATAATGGTCATTGCTACCTACTGAGCTCCCAGACACCATCATCAACAGCATGAAACATCACTGTGAGGTCTGCACTGCTGTAAGGGGTGATCATACTCCCTATTGAAGTACTTTGGCTATTTCATTTTGACACCTTATTTTTCATTTGCTTCTGTATGTGGTCATTTTTGTCAGAATGAAATGTTATAGGGTATTTCTGTAACTTATGATATAACTAGCAGGGGTTCCCGGTATTTCCCGGGTAAATATTCATGGAACCACCAAGTTCAGTGGGTGACATTTTATGAATAAAAAATATATTCCTGTAATTTTCCCGTTAATACCAAATTTGGTGATTCTAAATTGAAAACTGTAGAACTTTTTTTTTGTATACCAAATTTGGTGGTTCTAAATTGGAAACTGCAGAACTTTTTTCGAAAATTTTGTATGGGGGCCCCTTGACCCCCGGCTTCGACCCCTTCCAAAAACTGTCTACGGTCTAAGTCAGAGTATCATGAGATAATATACCAAATTTGGTGGTTGTAAATTGAAAGCTGTAGAACATTTTACAAAAATTTTGTATGAGGACCCTTTGACCCCCAGGCTCCGACCCCTTCCCAAAACCATGTACGATTTAAGTAAGAGTACCCCATGAGATAGTATACCAAATGTGGTGGTTCTAAAATGGAAACTGTAGAAATTTTAACTAAAATAACGAAAATTTTGTATGGGGGCCCCCTTGACACACACACCACCAGCTTCGATCTATTCCCAAACCCTTTTACAGTCTAAGTTAGAGTACCATGAGATAGTATATCAAATTTGGTGGTTCTAAGTTGAACTATAGATTCGCATCACGGACAAACAAACCAAATATACAAACTTTCACTTTTATATATATAGATTACCACATTTTTCTCTCAATTTTTCTAAGTCTTGAAAATCGCGTCCCAGAGCATAGAAAAACACTTTTTAATTGAAAAGTTACTAATTGCTCACTAATTAGTGATCTCGCTAAATTACCATGTAAAAGAATATGCCCGATGAGAAATTATTATATGCTTCGAGAATTTTATATGATTCTAATGCTTCAATTTCTTCTTCAGGATGACTTGTGGTGGGTGCATAAGTTTGAATAATCTGAGCCTGGTATCTTCTCGAGAGTTGGATAATGAGTCGTGCAGCTCTGTCAGAGCAACTTTCAACTTCTACAACTTTATCCTTCAGTTTCTTGTTTATTATAAATCCAACACCACTAGTTCTGCCAGTATCAGTCCCACGATAGTAGAAGAGATGTCCACTTTTCAGTTCAATGAGATCTTCTCCTTTTCTCCTTACCTCACTTAGCCTGACGATGTCCCACTTGATCCTTTGTAGTTCCTCTTCCAATTCAAGAAGCCTTGAATCAGAAGATAGGGAGCGTCCATTATACGTAGCCAAGGTCAGCATCAGATGGCAGCCTAGTCCGGTCCTCCGGGGATTCTTAGCATCCTCTGCCTTCATGTCGCACTGGCCGCTGCCTTGGCCAGGTACATTCCAGCTGCCGGAGACTGAGGGCCAAGGTTTAAGTTGTGGAGTCATTTTGGAGGGGTTTGGCCATAACTCACCACGCTGGCCAAGCGGGTTGGTGAGTGTGGGATAGCATTTCCTCTAATCCCGATGGTATAGTTATACCGCTATTGGCGGTCGTCAGAGCCCCTTTAGTGGGAACAGGATGTACCACGAGAAGGCGGGGTTGACATTTGTCAAGGAGAGGCTGTGATGTTACGCATCACCTGACCTTACATCCCATATATATATATATATATATATATATCGATTTTGCAACACTTGTAGTTTATGAATATCATATTGAGTAGTTTGTTCTCATGTTAAAATACAATAATTAATATGTGTTTGAATTAGAGTGTAATGAAGTAGAATCAATGTTTTTGGTGTTAAATTTGGCAAGATACAACTAACTACCCCAATATTTCTGGAAATCTTGTTATTTAGATTTCAATATGTTTATTCCATTTCAAATCATTTTGAATAACTGTACCCAAGTAAGTATGTGTTGAAACCATATCAATTTTAACTCCATTTAACAAAATCATCAAGTCTTGTAGTTGAGGTGTTTGTAATTTGAAGAAAACCATGGACTTAATTTTATTTGTATTTATAACTAACTCATTTGCATTTAACCAATCTATTGTTAATTTAAATTGTATATTAGTTCTAAGTATAAGCTCATTTATGTTAGTTCCCTTTAAAACAATAGTTATATCATCTGCATATAAAATCACATCATTATCTGTTAATACTGTAAATAAATCATTGTGATATAGGTTAAATAATAAAGGGCCAAGTGCTGAACCTTGTGGTACCCCACATATTATATTTTGTAGTGTAGATTGATTCTGATCAATTTGAGTGTATTGTTTTCTTTCTGATAAATAGTATTTAAATAAATCATAACTTGATCCCCTGATTCCAATAACACTTAACTTATTAAGTAATATATTATGGTTTAAAGTGTCAAATGCTTTTGACAAATCAAGGAATAGTGCTTTTGTTATTTTATTTTGTAAAAAGTTTTGTTGGGTTGTATTTTGCATGTTCAATAGTGCTATTTCAGTTGATTTATTTGGCATGAATTTGATTTAATTTAGTATATTATATCTTTGAATATAAGAAAATAATCTAATATATATTAATTTTTGTAGTATTTTGCAAAAATTGATAAGTTTGCATTTTGGACAGTAATTATTTACTTCATTTATTGAGCCGCTTTTATATTTCAGAGTAATTTTAATAATTTTTAAAGCATCTGTAAATATACCTGTTTTGAGTATAGAGTTATAAATCTGTAATAATGGCTCAACAATAATGTTTGTTACATATTTTTTGGCCAATGGTGAAAATTCATCAAATCAAGGTCCTGTGCTTATGTTAATTCGGATTAAAGCATGTATAAGTTCTGATCGCATAATTTTCAGCACACGGAAAGTATTTGTTCGTATGAATGTTGCAAATATTGAGAGTAATGGGTGACCAAAAGTGTAAGTTGTTGTTTGACTGCTTGAGGGACCAATATGTAAAATGATCATTAAATTCATTTACTATATCCTGTTTATAAGTAATGTTATGAGTTGAGGTAATTAGATAATTTGGTTTAGTTGGGTAGGTATTTCTACCTAATAATAAATTTAAATGTTTCCATGTTAATTTAGAATCATTTTGAGAAAAAATATTATTATAATAGTCTCTTTTAAATTTCTGAACACCTGAGTTTAATTTGTTTCTATATATTTTAAAATTTTGTAAATCAATTTGTGATTTATTTTTTATGAATTTGGAATATAATATTTTTTTTAATTTATTTGATTTAAGAGATCCCTTTTTATCCATGATTTCTGATTCTTTTTTGTTTTATTATTTTTCAATAGAATTGGAAAAGCTTGGTTATATATAAGTCTGTTAACAGCATTACAAATATATCATATGTTATGTTTGGATTTTCTATTTGAGTAAAATTCTTTCAATTTTTAGCTTAAAGTAAGTTCCGTAATTTTTCCAAATTAATGGTAATTTATTAAGCGTATATTTTTATTTGTTGATTTTTTTTTCAATAAGTGTGTATGAGTATATATTATAAAAATTGGCAAATGGTCACTGATATAATAATTTAGAACTCCTGATAAGACTGATTCCAGTGGACCATTTGTGAGTGATAAATCAATAGTAGTTTCCGTTTGGGGAGTAATTCTCGTTGGAGACGAAATTGTATTAACAAACTCAGCAGCACTCAATGTTTGAGTAAGGTGCTGAGTCTGTAAATTATAATGGGAAATATTGATATTTAAGTCTTCCAACAGAAGACCTCTTTTCCCAGTCAAGTTCACATAGTTAAATACTTCTATTAGTTTATGAAAAAATTGGATTATATAATATCTGGGAGGGCAGTAACACACCATTATAATATAAAACTGGTTTTCTATTGTCAAGATTTCCATATTAGAGTCAATAAAAGTTAAATATTTATTAATTGAATATTCCCAGTTATTTTCATTAACATAAATAGCTACCCCACCTCCCTTTGAATGAATTCTATTTTGGTAAAAAAAATGTATAATTGGTGGTCTATACTATAATTTTCTGTAGGAAACCAAGTCTCTGCGATACACAAAATATCTATCTGTGAGTTGGTGAGTTGGATCAATGCTTCAACAAGAGTAATTTTATTTAATAAAGATCTGACATTAATATGTATAATTTTTAAGGAATTTGTAAGACTATTACAAAAAATATTATTAATTTGTTGTATTGTATATTAACTATGCATTATTATACATGTATTTTCCTATACCAAATCTCAAGTAAAGGTCTATTAGACTAACTTCCAGTTGAAGTTAAGTTAAACTCAAATGCCACCCCTTACAGCTTTTTCAAAGAACAGTGAGTGTAAACTCTCCCTCCCACTATTTGCTCTTTGTTATTCCACTAATTTTTCCTCCCTTATATTATTTACTCAATATAAATATTTCATTAAAAAAACCATACATCAATCACACACACTCAATACAAATAATTCTGTCAGGGCACCAGACCAAATTCGTATAGTTCTTCCAACATATAATTTTTTTCTTTGAGTCAAGATCACTCTTTTTTATAAAAATGCTACTATTACTGACCCACGCATATTTAATTTTCTCTTGTTGCAGTAATTTTCTTGCATGCCAAATCAATTGCTTATAAGCTGGCATTAAGTTCTCATTGATAAATATTTTAGTTGCTGGCAAAAGCATTATCCAGATCAAAACTCAATACAGTATTTTTTTATTTTTTTTTATCCAACTGTCTCTAGCTGCTCTAGATATATTTAAATTGCACAATCACAACTGCACTTTTGATATGCTTCATATTTTAATGGGTGAATAATATCAATATATGTTGGATGATAGTTTATGACCCCAAGTTTATCTGCATATTTATCCATATAGTTCCTTAGTTCAGTTTCATTTTGAATTGATGTTAAGTTGAATCCATGTAGTTCTAGATTTTTATTCAGTAATATTGATTAAGTTCATTAATTTTACAGATTAGTTTGTGAATTTGATGTTGTTTAATATCATTCTACTTCAATAAGGTATCTTGAATTGCTCTTAATTCCCTGTTTTCCTTTTCAAGAAATTCACACTTGCTCCAGACCTTATTATAATTAGCTGAAATGAGCTCAACAATTTTTTTATATTCTGCCAATTCCTTTTTGATTTCTGATATTGGTTCAAGCTTAGTATTTATTTCTTCTAATGATTGTTTGACTTCAGCATTCAACTGCTGTATTTTTAAATTTATATCACTTAATGTTGTCATTATAAGGTCCATATTTACAGCTGCAGCTTTATCAGATGAAGGAGTAGCTGTCACAGATTTATTTGAAATAGTGTTCTTTTCTTACTCGTCATATTTTTTTAAATTTTACTGTTAAATCAGCTTACCAAGTCAGACTCAAATAGCAGTTTATACTTAGATGAATAAGAAAGGAATCACTATTTCAAATAAATCTGTAACAATAAAATAATAATATTTATAATTGAACCTGAAATCTAGAACTAGAGACATTGTTACAAATAGGAATTTCCATTTACACCACCTTAATGGAGAAGTTATACATTATGGAAGTTTAAAACAAATGAAAAATGTTGGTTGCATTGTAAGCTATTCGAATAGCAACATATTTTTTTCAGTTTTTCTTTAAAAGCAAAAATATCTTGGCAAATAAAAATGCTGCTATACCTTGGAAGCAAGAAAACCTCAGAAAAATGACATGGATCATCATTTTTATACATCTGTCCAAAGAAATGAAATGAAGTAAAAGAAAGAAAGAAAGAAAGAAAGAAAGATTTTGGCCTGCTCATGCATTGACATTGTGCCCGTGCCTGGACAAAAAAATACACAGGTTTCCATAGATCAAGGAAAAAACAGAAAAAACAGATTTATTGAAATAGATTATTTGATTTCAAATAATCTATTTCAATAAATCTGTTTTTTCTGTTTTTTCCTTGATCTATGGAAACCTGTGTATTTTTTTGTCCAGGCACGGGCACAATGTCAATGCATGAGCAGGCCAAAATCTTTCTTTCTTTCTTTCTTTCTTTCTTTCTTTCTTTCTTTCATTTCATTTCTTTGGACAGATGTATAAAAATGATGATCCATGTCATTTTTCTGAGGTTTTCTTGCTTCCAAGGTATAGCAGCATTTTTATTTGCCATGAAATTTTTGCTTTTAAAGAAAAACTGAAAAAATATGTTGCTATTCGAATAGCTTACAATGCAACCAACATTTTTCATTTGTTTCAAACTTCCATAATGTATAACTTCTCTATTAAGTGGTGTAAATGGAAATTCCTATTTGTAACAATGTCTCCAGTTCTAGATTTCAGGTTCAATTTTTTTTAATTTAATAGCATCAGTCTCAAAGTGTTTACAGGTATATTCTACCTTTCCTAACAACGTTTTTTTTTGGGGGGGGGGGGGTCGATTGATATACTAATTACATAAAAAAAAAATTAAAGACTAATTAACTTATAACATATTATCATTGTCTATTTCATAAAATTTTGGTTAAGAGACATATTTCATGGTTTATTGATCAAATTGCTTAAAATTACATGATACAAAAGTTTAGTACTTTGTTCTAAAAATTATTCAATTTTTGTAACTGATACATGATATTAGTCAAAAAACATAACTGACTCAAAATCTTATAAACTCAAATAAATCATTCTACAACCTGAAGAGGCTAAGACTACTTCACATTAGAACAGCCAACAGTAGTGCCTCAGTGGAGATCTTTTTCATAATGCTTCGGAAGTATTTGCATCCAAAAGATCAGGAGTCATTGATATATCCTTTTGAAATGCAATTGTTGCTAAAGTTAGACAGTCATGCTAGTAGTGTATCTATTCAGTCTCTTGTGATATATCACATAAATGTGCAAGTGCAAGACTAAATATAGTATACATCCTCTTAAAGGCATACCTTTAAAAGGATGTACTTTTAAAGGATGTATACAATATACCACCACCTATTACCGTCTCATTTTTGAAGGACCAAATATTTAGCTCGATATTATAAAAATGTTCACTTCAAGCTTTCATGATGAACCGAAGTTAATAAGACTGCTGAATAATGAGTATGGAAATGTTTATCGTCATACTAATTTGAGCAGAAAAAAGGATGTGTTAGAACCCACTGAAGGTACATTATGATAACACGTCTTTATTTAGGTGAAAAATGTGAATCTTTAATAAAATCTTTTACCAATCACCAATTGCTAGAATGCCGTCAATGCACGATATAAGATGAAATTCAAATTTAACGATGAAAATTGACTTTTATTTACACTGAATCAATAGCTGAAAGTCAAAATCACATCACTAGATCTTTCATGCTGGCTCCCAGCACATCCTCAGGTGAATTCTAAAACAGGTATCGTAAAAATTTGAAAAAGAGTCCACCGTGGAACGTCGCTTTTGTTTATATACATCGCGTTCAGCTCCCAAATGACTTCAAAAAACGTCACCATACTCTGACTTATGATTGTTGTGTCTTAATTGTTATTGGGTGAGTTCCGAAATAAAGTTCGAGTTATTGGTTTATTTGCTTCTTCTTGTTCGAAATTAACTGCATCCAAGTTAGAGGTATGAATCTGGGTACTTCATCGTTACAACATTTATCAGCGTTATTGACGATGTGTAAACTCTCCGCTAGTAAAGTCGCATTTTTGTTTTTGTGAGAAGAAATAACTCTTGCCTCATTCCACAGAGGGATGTGAGCTCCCTGGTTAACTAATCTTGCAAGTGCTGTAGAGTTTGAACGTGTTTTGACACTGTACTTGTGTTCCGCAATACGAAAGTTCAAATTCCTCATTGTGGATCCAATATAAATTCGATCTATGTCAACAGTATCCAGGGCCTGTAAAGGTATTTTGTAAGCTCTGAATCTGCTATTACTCGGAATTGTGTCCCGATCTTTTCCAATAGTTGACATTAGGTTGTTTGTTTTTTCCAAAAGACAAGAATATCATCTATGTATCGTAGATATAGGCACGGAGCTACAGGAGTAAGTTGTAAAACTCTTTCCTCTAAATCTTGTAATACATTCTCTACCAGGAAATATGAGAGTGGGGGAGCCCATAGGTGCTCCTTCCTTTTGTTGATAAATGACATCTTGAAATTTGAAATAAGTTCTTTTGAAAACCAATTTCAAGGCTACCATGAAAGCTTGAATTTCCAGATCATTCATGGTTCCCAAGGATTGTAGTTTTTCTTCTATTAACTCATGTGCATATGTTATCGAAACACTTGGGAACAATGACACAACGTCCAGTGACGCAAACCAAAATGGAGAACTCCCTGGTACAAAGACTTTAATTTTCTTTACAGCTGCAACAGAACTGGGTACTCAATAGGTTGAATTAGAAGTTAAAGGTGATAACAATTGTACTAGAGTTTTTTCAAGCGGTCTCAGAGGGTTAGTGACACCTGAGACAAGTGGACGAATCGGGTAGCCAACTTTGTGGATTTTTATTCTTCCGAAAAGTTCTGGGATTCTACGTCCAATTGTTGGGTATAAAGTCCAGGTGAACGATGAAGGTAAATTACTATGATTTTTCAATCTGCTTAAAGCATTCACAGTTGCTGATGTAGGATCTGATTTTATGACACTATGAGGAATTTTGTTTATGGCTTCTAAGACCTTAGTACGGTAATCCTTTCTATCCATAATAACGATTTTATTTGTTTTGTCGGCAGCTACTATTGCTATGTCAGGTTGATTTTTCAAGTTCTTGAGTTGAAATTGTCCCTTGGCAAATTGTGCATTGTAGTCCCTTGTTGTACTTCTTTGTTTTAGGTTTGTGATAGCTTTTGCTATCTTGATTCTGATTGAGTCCTGATCAGAAGAAGGTAATGGACTGATGATATTTTCAACTTGAGGAATAGTTTTAAACAAATTAATATGCATCTTGGGAAAAGCGAATTTTGGGCCCCTTTGTAATGCTGAAGCTTGTAAGTCATTAAGTTGCAAGGAACTAAGGTTTACGTAGGTTGAATGGACTGACCGGTTAACTGGTTGATACATGGAATGCCTAGATTGTACTTCGTCAGCGACTAGATTTCAAAGTTTATGAATTTGACGACTCTCATAACATTTTGCTTTTGTGTTGAAAGTGGCTAAGTAAGATATTAGTAGCCGGTCATAAATAATCGGATGGTGGATCCACCATGAGAAATTTGAACTTTCATATTGCGGAACACAAGTACAGTGTCAAAACACATTCAAACTCTACAGCACTTGCAAGATTAGTTAACCAGGGAGCTCACATCCCCCTGTGGAATGAGGCAATAGTTATTTCTTCTCACAAAAACAAAAATGCGACTTTACTAACGAAGAGTTTACACATCGTCAATAACGCTGATAAATGTTGTAACGATGAAGTACCCAGATTCATACCTCCAACTTGGATGCAGTTAATTTTGAACAAGAAGAAGCAAATAAACCAGTAACTCGAACTTTATTAAGGAACTCACCCAATAACAATTAAGACACAATAATCATAAGTCAGAGTATGGTGACGTTTTTTGAAGTCATTCGGGAGCTGAACACGATGTATATAAACAAAAGCGACGTTCCACGGTGGACTCTTTTTCAAATTTTTACGATACCTGTTTTAGAATTCACCTGACGATGCACTGGGAGCCAGCATGAAAAATCTAGTGATGTGATTTTGACTTTCAGCTATTGATTCAGTGTAAATAAAAGTCAATTTTCATCGTTAAATTTGAATTTCATCTTATATCGTGCAATGACGGCATTCTAGCAATTGGTGTTATTGGCACGAATTTCGTCAACAACTTCAGTATTTAAGCCGCTAATATAGAGGTTGTGACTATTCGTCACAGCAATTTGGAGCACAATGGAACGAGCAGCAAAAATATTCTACCGCTTCCGGCAACGACTGACTCTGGAACACACCCACCTGGCATTTCTTCTGAACTGCAGGGACTTACAAGTAACACCCAAATATTTAACTTTGAGCTATAAACCTTTATCAAGATGCGATGCAGACATTTTGTCTAAAGCACAGACCAAAACACTATCCGCCGAAATTCGACTAAAAAGAGGTTTAATAGATTATCTTTCATATAAAGCTTATGTGGCTTACTCCCACCTTTGTAGGACCACCCATCCGATTATTTTAGACCATATCCTACTTAGTTACTTTCAACACAGAGGCAAAACATTATGAGAGTCGTCAAATTCATAAACTTCGAAATCTAGTCGCTAACGAAGCACAATCTAGGTATACCATGTATCAACCAGTTAACCGGTCAGTCCATTCAACCTACATAAACCTTAGTTCCTTGCAACTTAATGACTTACAAGCTTCAGCATTACAAAGGGGCCCAAATTTCGCTTTTCCGAAGATGCATATTAATTTGTTTAAAACTATTCCTCAAGTTGGAAATATCATCAGTCCATTACCTTCTTCTGATCAGGACTCAATCAGAATCAAGATAGCAAAATCTATCACAAACATAAAACAAAGAAGTACAATAAGGGACCACAATACACAATTTGCCAAGGAACAATTTCAACTCAAGAACTTGAAAAATCAACCTGCCATAGCAATAGTAGCTGCTGACAAAACAAATAAAATCGTTACTATGGATAGAAAGGATTACCATACCAAGGTCTTAGAAGCCATAAACAAAATTCCTCATAGTGTCATAAAATCAGATCCTACATCAGCAACTGTGAATGCTTTAAGCAGATTGAAAAATCACAGTAATTTACCTTCATCGTTCACCCAAACTTTATACCCAACAATTGGACCTAGAATCCCAGAACTTTTCGAAAGAATAAAAATCCACAAAGTTGGCTACCCGATTCGTCCACTTGTCTCAGGTGTCACTAACCCTCTGAGACCGCTTGAAAAAACTCTAGTACAATTGTTATCACCTTTAACTTCTAATTCAACATATTGAGTACCCAGTTCTGTTGCAGCTTTAAAGAAAATTAAAGACTTTGTACCAGGGAGCTCTCCATTTTGGTTTGCGTCACTGGACGTTGTATCATTGTTCCCAAGTGTTTCGATAACATATGCACATGAGTTAATAGAAGAAAAACTACAATCCTTGGGAACCATGAATGATCTGGAAATTCAAGCTTTCATGGAAGCCTTGAAATTGGTTTTCAAAAGAACTTATTTCCAATTTCAAGATGTCATTTATCAACAAAAGGAAGGAGCACCTATGGGCTCCCCCACTCTCATATTTCCTGGTAGAGAATGTATTACAAGATTTAGAGGAAAGAGTTTTACAACTTACTCCTGTAGCTCCGTGCCTATATCTACGATACATAGATGATATTCTTGTCTTTTGGAACCATGACGTAGATTCCTTATATGAATTTGCTGAACTAATGTCTTCGCAGATTACCTCAATTAATTTTACAGTTGAACTGGAAAAGAATTGTACTATCCCTTTTTTAGACTTTCTGTTGAAGAGAAACCCTATATCACAAATTATTTCTTTCTCAATATACCGCAAGCCCAGTGCAACATCAGCAATTATACCTTATTATTCAGCACATCCTAATACATATAAACTATCTGCATTCCAGTTTCTCATCCGTAGAGCATACACACATTGCTCAAGCGTTACTGCTAGGAGACGAGAATTAAATGAAATAAATGCCATAGCAGATGAATATGGGTACCCCAGAAATATTGTAAACCGGATCCATCGAAAAATAAGAAGCACACACTTTTCTACATTAACTAAAGAATCCAGTCAATGCAAATATGTTGGGTCAGTGGATTATATTCCAAAAGTTATGAATATACTTAAATCTTCCTGTAAAATATACAACTTGGATTTTGGAATTAAAACAAACAACTTAATGTCAACTATTAGAAAAGATCGGGACGCAATTCCGAGTAATAGCAGATTCAGAGTTTACAAAATACCTTTACAGGCCCTGGATACTGTTGACATAGATCGAATTTATATTGGATCCACCATGAGGAATTTGAACTTTCGTATTGCGGAACACAAGTACAGTGTCAAAACACATTCAAACTCTACAGCACTTGCAAGATTAGTTAACCAGGAGCTCACATCCCTCTGTGGAATGAGGCAAGAGTTATTTCTTCTCACAAAAACAAAAATGCGACTTTACTAGCGGAGAGTTTACACATCGTCAATAACGCTGATAAATGTTGTAACGATGAAGTACCCAGATTCATACCTCTAACTTAGATGCAGTTAATTTCGAACAAGAAGAAGCAAATAAACCAATAACTCGAACTTTATTTCGGAACTCACCCAATAACAATTAAGACACAACAATCATAAGTCAGAGTATGGTGACGTTTTTTGAAGTCATTCGGGAGCTGAACACGATGTATATAAACAAAAGCGACGTTCCACGGTGGACTCTTTTTCAAATTCTTACTATACCTGTTTTAGAATTCACCTGAGGATGTGCTGGGAGCCAGCATGAAAGATCTAGTGATGTGATTTTGACTTTCAGCTTTTGATTCAGTGTAAATAAAAGTCAATTTTCATCGTTAAATTTGAATTTCATCTTATATCGTGCAACGACGGCATTCTAGAAATTGGTGTTATTGGCACGAATTTTGCCAACGACTTCAAAATCTTTTACATTTTTATTTAAAATACATTTTATCATAATACACTACTGATGTGCTACAACAGACATCTGAAACTTCCTCTATTCACAGTGCGTTTTTTTTTACAAAAAAAAAAAAAAAAACCACTTTTAAATTACTTTTTTGGAAAAGTAGTTTTATTTGTAATGAACTACTTTTCTGAAATTGTAACTGTAATTTTAGCTAACTACTTTTCAAAAGTAGTGAAAGGGTTGCCCAAAAAAATATTTCAAATGTACACATGTGTATAATTAATGGACATTTTAGAGCAATCAAAATGAAGATTTTGTGTTGGTCAATTTGCAAGCATCACAACAAACAACTTTTCTTTGCATGAACGCGATAAACACTCCTTTTGAAAGGTCACATGTTAATCGCACTGATGGACAGTGATCAAAGGCTCGTCAACACCTGAGGGCTCTTACCTTGTGGAAACCAGCAGTCACCTTGGATTAACAGCAGTAATGTCACCTACAACAGAAGCCAGACTGGGAGCATAGTACAAAGATTTCTATTTGCATTATTAATGTATTATGGAATGTCTGGTACCATCTGTTTCCAAGAGCATTGTGGAGATTCAATCTCTCGGGTAGACACATGGGGGTATGGGATAGGCCATGTGCTAGGAGTCAGTTTGCGCACACACAGCTGTTAGGGATCAACCCCCGGGGTAAAGAGCCAAGAATAGTTGACTGAGCCCAGAAGAGGAAGGACTTGGTCACACAGTAGACATCATGTCCCATGTATTGCCTGAGGGCATAGCTAGGTAGCTAGGTATGGAAGGTTTCAGCCAGCAAGTGGCGGAACAGATCAATAGAGCACGTGGAAGCTCAATGAGACAGAGACTTGAGGACATCGGAACAACCGTATCAGGAAGTAGAGGAAGTTTTCCAGTAAAACTCTTCATTAGGAATTACTATATATTTTGAACTCATTTATACCTAAACTTTTTACAGAAAAAATGCTTCTCAGCTGCCTTGGTCGCCAGATAACACTATAGAAAAGGTGAGGCAGCAGCCTACTTGTTATAGTTGAATAACTTGTTTAAGTTAGTAAGATATGTTTCGGAATAGTATAGCGGGAAATGGCTATAAGCTGCCGGCAGGGAAGCCAGGTATAACAGCACCAGCCTTACAAGTAGTTTCCCCAGCACTGGGTACAGCTATATCAAAATAACAATAATACAGCAAAAAAAAAAAAAAAAAAACAATTTCAAATTATGTACTTGTCTAAAAATATTACAGACCATGAGATTAGACAATGATCTTGTTACAGAATAACTGAAAGTGACCAAATCATGCATAATGAAACATAAAAATACAACAAAAAAAGTATAATACCTGACTAGTGGCAGCAGTAGTCACAGCAGTGGGAAATCCACCTTCAGTGGGAACAGGAAGTTTTAACTGACATTTACCAGATGAATCCCTTTCATAATTCTTTACACAATGACAAATACCAGATCTAGCTCGGCCATTCTTAGGAATACACCGTTCATTTTCAGGACAATCTAAGAGTATCCCAAACACACATGCTTTACCAGTCACCTTCATATCGTTGGCCAATGTGGTGTGGAGCCCTGATGCTAATGAAGATGAATCAATGCGGATTTGTTCTGGATCTTTCTCTTGAGATTCATCAGCTATAGAGGAGGCATCTCGAAGAAAAAGTCTTCGGGAAAAGGAAACCTGAAAGAAAATCAAACATACATACAAGCTAGTGATTGAAAATATCATTTTGTACAGAATTATTTAAAAGCACTTACCAGAACAATTTTCATGGGAGAAGAGCGAAAAAAAAAAAAAAAAAAAAACTGGAAGAAGTTGGAAGTCTTTTTGTTAACTGATGAA
The DNA here is from genome assembly GCA_039090855.1 of Macrothele yani. Taxonomy (NCBI): domain Eukaryota; kingdom Metazoa; phylum Arthropoda; class Arachnida; order Araneae; family Macrothelidae; genus Macrothele; species Macrothele yani. The sequence continues at coordinate 57,687,064 of CM076997.1, read as the reverse complement.
CCTTGAAAAATTTGGGTTTCTTTTATGTAAACTTTTGATGTGCAAAACATCTTTCATACATAAAAATTATACATATATAGAAAGACTTACATTATGTATGTTGCCTTGTGTTATTATATCCAGTATTGACATTTTTTTAAGCATGTAGGGTTTTCTTTGTTGTTGCTGTGTACTGCACTTTTTTCTGGGTAGCAACTGGTAGGTTGCTAATTTCTTAATATGATAAGTTAGGATAATTAATACCTTTAAAATAAATTTTTCAGTAAAGGCTTAAGTCAAAAGTGACTATATAACAAATGTAACACATGCATTCTTATTATGATAATTACAACTTTGCTTATTTTTGATAAATATTATTTTAGGTAAAATTCAAAGTAAAGCACTAGCTATTATTATTTAAAAATAAAAACTACTAAATTACCTGAGGTTACCACGATGGAAAAAGGCAGTCTCACAAAACAATTCTCGAATGTTTTTGCTGATTATGTGTCAGCATCTTTGAGACGGAAATGTATATGAGTTCGATGCTACTGCAAGCAGCAATCTGATGTTAGGTGGGAGGTTTGGACTCTGTGTCACGTGCTTGGTGATCTTCTTGCTTCTGTTGCCATCTAGCATAGCTGATCGCTTTTGGAAACATTTCTTTTTGTTACTGTATTTCCTTTCAAGTTTTATAAGGTCTTTCAACTGGTTTGCTACAGTGTTTGGATCACTATAATTTTAGAGATTATTCCTATCTTTTTTTTTTTTCAATGCATATTGCTTCTGATAGTGTTACATGTTTTTCGTTTGTAGAGGTATTCAATATACAGTAATTAACCTATCAGTTTCCACACGGAAAAAGTGCAAACCACAACCAAAACAAAGAAAACCCCACATGTCAATGCTGGATGATAATCCAAGACAACATATGGAACTAAGTCTTTACGTATATTCATTTTTAATACATATATGAAAGAAATTGGAAGTGTGTATTTTCAAGAGCATATACAGAAAAATACATATCCTGGAAAAAGAATGATGAACCTTGATTCAGGGATAGATAGTATGATCCTTGCCCAGATAACAATCTGGATGCAGAATGGCATGGATTCCACAAGACTTCAGTCAGCACAAAAATCCAGGATTAACCATTCCTCCAGCAAGACTGTTCCTCATTGTCATCAACATTGTTGCTGGATAGTTGATGACAATGGTGAATGATAGTGAACTCTTCATTCCAGGATGCCCAAAACATTTTCAATAAGAATGAAGTCAGGAGATAAAGCAGGCCATTGAAGTTGTACAAAATCCTTGAATAGTTTACTAATTATCATTCTATAAGCATTCAGACCCATTAAGATACCACCCCAAACACCCCCCACACACACACACACAGATTCCACTGAAACTACTAGCCTGCCATATGAGTGGACCAAGCAGCATGTAAACAGCAGAATGTGATGCTGGGGGTGGAGGAAGGCTGGTTAGTTGAGTACTAATATACAGGATCCATGGCATTAAACAGCTTGTCCATTACTATAAAAAAAAAAAATGTAGTCACTTACATCAGACCACATGATCTCCTTCTCTTGGTCTAACATCCTGTCTTGCATTCAAAAAGTACTTACTGATCATATTCAATTAATACAGAAATTTAACGTGGACCAGGATCATCAAACAAAGATATTCGCTCTTTCCACGTTTATAAGTGAGTCACGGAAAAATTCTCATTGGCCGCCACCGGGAGTCGAACCCATGGCCTTACAGTTACGTGCCGGATATGCTTCCGCTACACCACAGCGGCCTCGAATTCCTCCAGACTCACACATGCTAACTGCCAAGCCAAGTTGGCAGGTTGCTTCTTGGAGCCCCGCACAATGCTGAGGATTCACCAAAGATGGTAAGCAGCAACTGAAGAAATATTTAGAAGGCGAAGAATAATTAATACAGAAATTTAACGTCGACCAGGATCATCAAACAAAGATATTCGCTCTTTCCACGTTTATAAGTGAGTCACAGAAAAATTCTCATTGGCCGCCACCGGGAGTCGAACCCAGGGCCTTACAGTTACACGCCGGATATGCTTCCGCTACACCACAGTGGCCTCGAATTCCTCCAGACTCACACATGCTAACTGCCAAGCCAAGTTGGCAGGTTGCTTCTTGGAGCCCCGCACAGTGCGGAGGATTCACCAAAGATGGTAAGCAGCAACTGAAGAAATAATTAGAAGGCGAAGAATAATTAATACAGAAATTTAACGTGGACCAGGATCATCAAACAAAGATATTTGCTCTTTCCACGTTTATAAGTGAGTCACGGAAAAATTCTCATTGGCCGCCACCGGGAGTCGAACCCAGGGCCTTACAGTTACGCACCGGATGTGGTGTAGCGGAAGCATATCCGGCGCGTAACTGGAAGGCCCTGGGTTCGACTCCGGTGGCGGCCAGTGCGAATTTTTCTGTGACTCACTTATAAACGTTGAAAGAGCGAATATCTTTGTTTGATGATCCTGGTCCACGTTAAATTTCTGTATTAATTATTCTTCGCCTTCTAATTATTTCTTCAGTTGCTGCTTACCATCTTTGGTGAATCCTCAGCATTGTGCGGGCTCCAAGAAGCAACCTGCCAACTTGGCTTGGCAGTTAGCATGTGTGAGTCTGGAGGAATTCGAGGCCACTGTGGTGTAGCGGAAGCATATCCGGCACGTAACTGTAAGGCCCTGGGTTTGACTCCCGGTGGCGGCCAATGAGAATTTTTCCGTGACTCACTTATAAACGTGGAAAGAGCAAATATCTTTGTTTGATGATCATATTCATTTATTCCTTGGTGATGTGAGTGGCTCTCGGTGATATAGTTCAAAGAAAAAAAGTGCCTTAGCAGTGAATGGGTTAGGTGAAACAAACCTAGAAAGAAGGATCTTATAATTTTCCAAAGCATTTAGAATTCACATTGTTGTTTTTATCAGTTAGTATTTTTAATAGTTTTATAGCAAATTATTTTTATCAACTATAATTAAAATTGCTTAATTGTAGCTATTTTAAATAAAAGATAAAAGCTACATAGGAGTCAGATTTTAAGGATGTTAAGTTTCCATTTAGATATTGTTCTGTCATTCTGTATGGTTCCAAATATTCAGTGTGAATAATGTATGTCAGTCACACTGAATACATGTAACTTACATGCAGCTCTTGTTAGGATTATGAGGTGAAAGTAATGGATATCTTTTGGGCTGCTTTTTTTTTTTTTTCTGGGTATAATGACCACCACGATCATCTGGGGCCATAGTCACCAAACCCTTATTTGGAGACATTGGTTCTGGGAATGGCCAGAGCCATGAGGCGGCCACACTACCCATGCCTTGCCGGGAGCTCAAGCCCATCTTGAGCAATTGGCCGGAAGTCAGTGATGCCTTTGACTACCTAAAGTGCCCTTTTGCATTACTCATAAGGAATCACAGAATGGGCTCAGGGGATTGCTTTTGTTTGAAATGGTGGCAAGTTAAGGGGAAATTCTCTTTTCAACCATAAAACACTTGTCACTTTTGGGTGGGTGGGAGAGGGGTCAATAACCAATATGAAGAACTCTAAGGGATATAAGGCAGCCATACGTCTCTAATTTAGGGTCACTGCCTCCAGGGAAGGGGAAAAACCTGTGCTGTAAGAAAAAACAATTTGAATTCTAAATGCTACTCCAACCCAGGCCCACCCGCACAAATGGTGAGTAGCCTACACCACAGTAACAGCCACTTATCATTCTGTCTACACAGATGGTATCGCCATACTGCAAGATCAGACAGTTTAGCATCATCCTTGCAATACGAATGTTCTGTTAAGGTATGAATATGGTTTCACATAAATCAGTGTTCTTTTTACATGATCATCTACAAAAAATTCGTTGCCCTGTTTTCTTTCCAACTAACCACAAAAAATGCCCTTAGCACCGCTAAGCCTACAGGAAAAGTGCCTTAGTGTCATTAAGCTGCACTAAGACTCTTCTGCATCACTGGTGGTTCCTAAATAGGCAAGCAACAAACTCAGATGTTCCACTTAATTTCTCATTCATGCTACACATAGAGTCCTACGCTTCCTGCCTAAACCTGAAGTATGACTTTAGCTTATGTATAGAGGCATGCCTATTCCAGTGTACTATGTGCTATACCATCTGGTGTTCTCCTTCTGGGAGTACATCATCAGTGACACAGTTCTACCTGCAGGAAGTGGTTCTTTCACTTTCCACTTCATAAAATCTAAGACAGTATTCAGACCTCAGCACAGACTTCATTGTAAAAAGTAGTGAGAAAAGTGACTTTTTCAGAGAAAAAAGTGAGAAAAGTGACCATTTTTTTTTTTTTTTTTTTTTTTTGGTGACTAAATAGTGACTGCTCAAATAATTGAAAACCAGACTAAACCGTTTAAAATGATAGAACACACACACACATACAGTATATGGATAGAACATATAATTTGCACTTTGAACGGATTTACTTTATTCTTTGCTCAACAGTGAACAATTCACTTTATAATTTGTGATAGAACATATGCTAATCAATGTGATTAACTGTTGTAAAAAAACAATATATTGGATGGGCAGGTGATTCCTTTTAATATTCTTTTATACACTACTGTTTGTGAAAATTGCAACACAAAGAAGGAGGAACCATGCGATTTGAATGAAATTTATACCAAACATTACTGATATGACTGTTCATAAGTGATTTAATTTTTGGAACAATACAACAATTTTTACCTGCAAAAATCCATATCTTGTGAAGCCTCTGCGAGCTGCAATAAGAGCTTCGAGACGGATTGGCATTGAATCGAATAGGCGTTGGATGGTGTCCTGGGTAATTGCTTGACAGGCAGCATGTATACGTGGCCACAGATCACTGATACTGACCGCTGGAGGACTTTGATGGGCCAGTTGCCAAGTGACCATGTTCAATAGGCGACATGTCTGGTGAACGTGCAGGCCAGGGAAGAAGCAGTATCTGCTGTGCTGCGAAGAGGGCTTGAGCAACATGAGGTCAGGTATTGTTCTGCTGGAATATAGCGCCTGGAGTGCTACAAAGGAAGGGTATGACTTCTACCTGTACAACTTCACTGATGTAGTGGTCCCTGGTGATATTGCCCTCAAGTCATAGCAGCCAAGATCATGAATGTTACCCAATGGCACCCCACACCATCACACTTGGAGTTCGGTCTGTATGACGCTCAACAATGCATGCTGGAAGTAGATGCTCACCACAATACCATCTAATGCATATGAGGCCATCATAGTAGTCCAAGTTGAATCGGGACTCATTCGAAAACACGACACGTTGTCAATTAGCACGCCATTGTCTGCATTGAAAACCCCATTGCATCCTGAGGCATCCGTAGTTCAGGGTCAAAGGAATCTGCCGCAAAGGGATGCGTGCAACCAGTCCTCTGTGCAACAGACGCGTTGAACTGTGGAGGCAGACAATGCCACACTTGTTGCAGTGCTCCACTGTTGTGCTAACACTTGCGAATATGCGGAACGGTTCGCCACTGCCATGCGGACGAGGTGTCGCCATCCGCGGTGTCGTCACATTTCTCGGTCCACTGCCGGATTGTCGATGCACCTGGTTCTCCTCGGTCCACTGCCGCCACACAAACATCATTATCATGGTGTTATGTCTCGTCCGAGCTGCAATACCACGGTATGAAAATGCACCTTCACCCAGACCAATCATTTGCCCCTGTTCAAACTCTGTCGTATGGTGATATTGCGCCCTTTGTTGTCGCCAAAGCATTATTGAATCCTGGAGACACTTTCACAACTTGCTGTCTGCGATGCACTACTGGTGTGTATCCTAAACAGCCCTCTTTTTATAACCCTCCCTCGACTGTTCAGGCGGTGCTGCTGGGCCAAGACATGCACAATGACTCTGCATTTCTAATCATTTTCATGTCCTACCCTGCTCTGCATATCCCGTAAGTTTCATGCGATTACCATCATTCCTTCATGGTGTTGCAATTTTCACAAACAGTAGGTTATTTTATCAGCATGACGGCATTTGACGATTTATATACTGAACTAGCAAAATAAGTATGCTCTAGAAATGATTACATATACAAACTACAACAGGTTTATATAATGAAAGACTAATAATAAAGAATGAATGTAATGTTTAAAATTTGAAAATTAATTTTTTTTTTAATTTGAAAAAAAAAAAAAGATATAAAGGTTCTTTCTTGATGTGTACTACTGTATACTGAAGTGAACCATAGTACAGTGTTAAAATTTACTATTATACTATGCCATTAGCTTTCATCATCATCATCATTGTCAACCATTATCAATCCACTGCTGGACGAAGGTCTCCCCAAGTTTCTCCACAACAGTCTGTCTTGTGCCAATCTCCTCCATGTCACTCCCACATACTTTCGAATTTCATCCACCCATCTCCCATGTGGTCTTCTTCTGGGTCTTTTCCTGTCCCTTGGAATCCAATCTAAAATTTCGGCTGTCCATTGATGAGCTGTCCTTCTGGCAGTATGTCCAGCCCATTGCCATTTCAGGGATTTAACTCTGATCATGATGTCTTCCACTCGTGTCATTTTTCGGATCCACGAGTCCCTCTTCTTATCTCTCCTGGTTACACCAAGCATGCACCTCTCCATGCTTCTTTGAGTTGTCTGCAGCCTTTGTACGTCTCTCTTAGTTAAGGTCCACGTCTCTGCACCATACGTAAGCACTGGAAGGATACATTGATCAAACACTTTTCTTTTAAGACATAATGGCATATTGCTCTTGAAAATTATGCTGTTTCTTCCAAAAGCTCTCCAGGCAAGTTTTGTACGCCGATTAATTTCTTCATCAATGTGACCCTCACTTGATATCTGGTGTCCAAGATAAACGTACGTGTCTGTTATCTCCAGCTTTTCTCCATCAATCGATAAATCTTCATTTCTTGTAAAAGCATTGAACATCACTTTTGTCTTCTGAAAGTTCATTTTTAATCCCACTTCTTTACTCTTGTCAGCAAGTTCCTGGATCATACTCTGCAGCTCTGATGGGGTAGTTGCAAAAATGACTATGTCATCAGCAAAACGAAGGTGGGTTAGATAATCTCCATTAATCTTTATCCCTTTGTTTTCCCAGTTCTGTGATTGAAAGACATTTTCCAATGTGGCATTAAAAAGCTGCAGAGATATGGTGTCACCTTGTCTCACTCCCTTTCCAATTTTTATGTGTGTTGTATTTTCAAACAGCCGAATCTTTGCACTTGCATTTTCATAGATGTTATTAATAATATTAATGTATGCATCTTCAATACCGCAGGATTTCAGAGCCATTGTAACTGCTGATCATTTCACCGAATCGAAGGCTTTTTCATATATATATATATAATTTTTTTTTGTAATATAGAGATCATTTATTTTAAACAGAAATCTAAGAATAACAACAAAACAAGGCGATATAAAATAAAGGGTGTATCTGAAATAATTTCACTCTTCAAATATGATTTATTTTTCAAATAAATTTCAGCAATTTACTTTGAAAATCAAATGTGTAGAGGGTAAATTACTTTTATGCTTCTTAATGAATAATAAGAAAGATTGACACCAAATTTTCGGATGTAACAAGCATGTCTTTTGAATGCATTCTGATGCAAATTAAATTTATCAAAGCTATTAAAAATCAATGGAACTGGTTTGGAAAACAATCAATCGGTTCCAACAATTGATAAAATATCCAGAAATAGAAACATCTAATTAGTTCTACCAGTGGCTAAAAAATATGTTACGAAAATTAACAAATGGTAAACAAAAAGTTTATCATAAAACAAGGAAGGTACCAGAGATGAAGATATTTTCAAATCAAACAGTTAAAATGAGAAATATAGAAGGAAACATGATGTAAGTCTATGTCTGCTAGTGGAAATATTTTGCATAACGGAAAAGTTCATTAATCTTCATTAATACAGACATTTGACGTGGACCAGGAACATCAAACAAAGGACTTCGCTCTTTCCACGTTTATAAGTGAGTCATGGAAAAATTCCCATTGGCTGCCACCGGGAATCGAACCCAGGGTCTTCCAGTTACGTGCCGGGTATGCTTCCACTACACCATAGTGGCCTCGAATTCCTCCAGACTCACACACGCTAACTGCCAAGCCAATTTGGCAGGTTGTTTTTTGGTGCCGCGCACAATGCTGGGAATTCACCAATGATGGCAAGCAGCAACTGAAGAAATAATTAGAAGGCAAATGAATAATTAATACATACATTTGACGTGGACCAGCAACATCAAACAAAGGTCTTCTCTCTTTTCACATTTATAAGTGAGTCACTGAAGTTAGCATGTGTGAATCTGGAGGAAAAATTAGAAATTACAGGCAAAATATTTTCCATCAGGAGCTGCATCCGCTGCAGAAAGAATTTTTCAAATCGGAGTTTTAGAAGCAGAGATATTAGGAGAAATAAAATTTACTTTTATGCCCCCTAGCAGAGAATCTATGCATAACTTAAAGAAGTGACCATACCTAAAATAGCCTTCGACATAAATAGAATCAAAAGGTAAAATAATTTTTTCAATCGGCCATTTAGAAGCAAATATATGGAATAAAATGTATTTTGAATTTGGCATTATCTGCATTTACACCCTCTGGAGGCAAAATTGTGATAGGTGAAAAAAAACACGAAATAAAGGATTATCATTCGCACATTTCAAGCTTCCCAATGCAAAAAGAATTTTTGAAATCGGGCAATTGGTTGCAGATATATGGTGTCCACAGACGGACGAACGGACAAACCCGTAACATAAGCATGACAATCTTTTTTACAAAAGGCGTGCTAATAAAGGCACACATAAAATGCCTAGCTACCACTCAAAACTAGAGCATGAAAGGACTGCCGGCTTTCTTCGTTCCTTGGCTCCCAGCAACAGTGCCTCCTCGCTTTAGTTTTCCCCATGGCAGGACTGGATAAAACAAGAAAGATGACATCGAATTTTTGGGTGTAATTACCACATCTTTTTAATCCATTCTGATGCAAATTAAATTTATCAAAGCTATTCAAAGTCAATGGAACCAAAATGGAAAACAATGGTATTTGACGGAAGAAAGAAATGTTTCAATCGGGTTGTTAATCCCTCAGATATTGCTGTAAACGGAATCGTGAGCTTAAGTCTTCTGGTTGCAGACTTGTGCGTTAAGAAAAATATGAATTTAAATGAGAAACATTTCACACCAAAAAAGCTTTCTTTCCAACACAGAAATAATTTTTCAAATCGGACTCTTAGAAAAAGAGATATCGATAAAAATAAAATGTGACTTTACGCCCCCTGGTGGGAAAACCATGCATTATTTTAGGAAGAAAGAATTCGCAAAAGGTTTTACCCTATGAGCGGTATCAGTCCAAGAAAAAAAAAAAATTAGTAGAGTTTCCAGGAGCCCAGATTTTGCTGCAAATACATCAGAAGCAGAAATTAACACTTATGCCACCTGGTGGCCAAACCATTCTTTACCAAACATTAGAAATTATATGAAAAATATTTTCCATCCGGTGTTGTATGCGATACAGAAAGAATTTTTTAAATCGGAGTTTTAGAAGCAGAAATAACACAAAAAACACAATTTACCTTTGCTCCCCCTAGTGGAAAGTCTATGATTTACTTGAAATTTTTGAATTTATATGAAAAACAATTTCGCATCGGATACACTATCCAACAAAGAAGAAATTTTTCAAATCAGACTCCTAGAAGTAGAGATATCGACAAAAATAAGACATACATCTACAGCTCCTGGTGCACAAACCATGCATTATTTTAAGAAAATGTTCCTAAAAGGTTTGTCAACATGAGTAGTATCGGTCCACAAACGACTTTTTTTTTTTCAATCGAGATTTTAGAAGCTCATAATTTGCTGGAAATACATCAGAAGCAGAAATTAAGACTTACGCCCCCTGGTGGCCAAACCATTTTTTACAAACATTAGAAATTATGTGCAAAGGATTTCCCATCAGGAGCTGTATCCGCTGCAGAAAGAAATTTTCAAATCAGAGATTTAGAAGCAGAGATATAAGGGAAACGCAGTTTACCTTTACGCCCTAGCGAAAAGTCTATGAATTACTTGAAAATTTTGAAATTATATGAAAAACATGTCACACCGGAAACTATCTAATAAAGAAAGAATTTTTCAAATCGGACCATTAGAAGCTGAGATATTGACAAAAATAAGATATACGTCTACGCCCCCTGGCAGAGAAACCATTGAATATTTTAAGAAGAAAATACTCCGAAAAGGTTTATCGACGTAAGTGGCATCGGTCCACGAAAGAATTTTTTCAACCAAGATTTTAGAAGCTCAGATTTTATGGTAAATACATCAGAAGCAAAAATTAACACTTACGCCCCCTGGTGGATAAAGTATCTTTACCAAAATTTAGAAATTATATGCAAAAGATTTTTCATCAGGAGCTGTATCCGCTAAAGAAAACGTTTTTCAAATCGGAGTTGTAGAAGAAGAAGATATCAGGGAAAACGTAATTTACTTTTATGCCCCCTAGTGGAAAATCTATGAGTAATTTGAAAAAGCAACTATTCCTAAAATACTCTTCAACATAAATGGAATCGAAAGATAAAATATTTTTTTCAATCGGATGTTTAAAAGCAAATATGTGGAATAAAATGTATTTTTGAATTTGACATCATCTGCATTTACGCACTCTAGTGGTGATTGTACATTGTAAAAAAGAAAAAATAGAAAGAAATGAATGATCATCATTCGTATATTTCAAGCTTCGCAATGCAAAAAGAATTTTCCAAATCGGACTAATAGTTGCAGAGATATTGTGTCTACAGATGGACGGACAAACCGATATTGTACATCGTAAAAAAGAAAGGAAAGAAAGAAATGAATGATCATCATTCATATATTTCAAGCTTCCCAATGCAAAAAGAATTTTCCAAATCGGACTAATAGTTGCAGAGATATTGTGTCTACAGATGGATGGATAAACCGATAACATAAGCACGATTTTTTTTTACAAAAGATGTGCTAAAAAATTAAGAAAACTATTTTTCCGAATTAATCACGTAACTGGCTGAAATTTGTACATATACTATAATTGTCTAGGAGATGACGACCTAAAATTTTTCAAGTGAATCGGCAAAAACGTTTTTAAATTAGCCGAAAAATGACGGTTACAAATTCTGGGCATGCCAGTTACATGATAAAGAGTAAATAAAAAAAATTACGGCCCGTTTAAAAAGTTTTTTATTGATTTACGCGAAATTTGGAGGGCTCATTCCTATTAGCGATTTATGGCGATCAAAATTTCAGAGATTTTCACGAAAAATCCACGGAGATAAACTTTTGTGATATTTATTCCACTTGAAAAAATCCTTGAGAGAACCCGCTGGCTGCTGTGGGTGGGGTCACTGCCTCTTGCTTCGTTACGAAGCTCGCTCTTGCTGCTGCGGTGAGTGGCGAGTTGCGTTTACAACTCATGACCCCACCCATGTTTTTTGACTGATGTCATGCATTGGTTACAAAATGTTTAACAAAACAATTTATTTTTGTTTCAGCATTTCTTTTTTCATCTGACAAAAAATCCCCTCGATATAAAAAATACAACGCAAAACTATAGCTAAATTGAAAAAAATACGGGCACACTTAAGAAAAAGGTGAGAATAGTGACAAAATTTAAAAAGGTAACAAAAAGTGACAAATAGTGAGAAAAGTGACTTGTGCCGAGGTCTGAGTATTAGAAAGGCATGTGACTTGCACTGTCAGAAAAACTGTAATTGCAGGTTAACAGACATCAATAAAGAATGTTTATCCTAAGCCAGAGATATCTAGTGATTGTGCTGTAGTGGCTGTTTCTAGCTCTGTTATAAATCCAACCCAGTGTTCACATTAACAGCCTGTCATTTTGTAGTATTTGCATATAGCACCATACATAGCACAATCTTTACGTATGTCTACGGTCTGAAATTTTTTGATCAAGATGTAAATGCATTTTCACCTAACAGAAGGTCTGTGTGAATGACCTGACATTTTTTTCACTGATCACACTGCATAATCATTGAAATTCGTACAAAATCATATGCACAAGACGTATTTACCAGGGGTGAATATTCTGGGTGTGTTAGGTGTGTGGCGCACATCCACACACAGTTGCAATTTAACCTACATTATCGATATTATTTTTTTGGATTTATTTCTAATAAAGCTCACCAGAGCTGGTCCTAAATCTTCAAGTGGTAGTTAAATTTAATTTCCCCATATAATGTTTTCATTAAGAGAAGAAGTTTCATTCAGTAAGCATATCACATTCATACTGAGGTCTACGGGTGTGCGGTTTTGTGCATGCACATCCGATGTTGTTCAAGCAACTGCGATACAAGTGCTCTCCAGATGGGGCTGAAGGCCATGTTTTTATTTCCCTGCGGTTTCAAACGTAACAACGGAACTCTCAGGTCATGTTAGCCAAATAAGCACCACTTCCAGTACCATGGAGCAGTGCAATTCAATGTTGTGATACAAGTTGCTGTTATATTGTTTCCTTTGGGAGTTTTTTTTTTTTATGTATTTCTAATAAAACTTGTCCAAGTTTGTCCTAAGGCTTTGAGTGTGTGGCTAAAATTAATTCCCTTGGGCAATATTTTTGTGAAGAGGAGAAGGTTCGTTGCTTCATTCAGTAAACAAAATTTTGTAAATACTACGTTCAAAAAGTTCCGGAACTTTTTTAATACACTGACAGAAAAAAATCCCAACACCAAGAAGGGGTTGTGTTAGATAAACGACAGTTGGTAGGCATTCGTGAGCATTAGTTATCGTTGAGATTCGACGTAGGGTGTTGATGTTAGTCAAGAATGCCTTTAAGAAGACGAAGAAGCCATTATCAACAGCTCACGGAGTTTGAACGAGGTCGTGTAATAGGGCTACGAGAAGGTAGATTTTCTTTCCGCAATATTGCAGAACGACTTGGCAGGAATGTAGCCACTGTGCATGATTGCTGGCAGCGGTGGTCAAGGGAAGGTACTGCCTCAAGAAGACCGGGTTCCGGCCGGCCACGTGGCACTACTGAGAGGGAAGACCGCCATGTACGGCGTAAGGCCGTGGCGCATCGTACTGCGTCTGCGGCAGCAATTCGAGCTGCAGTTGCCACCACAGTGACACAACGAACTGTTACAAATTGGTTACTTGAAGGACAGCTCCGAGCCAGACGCCCTGTAGCGTGCATTCCACTTACTCCAAACCACTGCCGTTTGCGACGTCAGTGGTGTCAAGCTAGAGCTCATTGGAGGACGGAGTGGAGATCTGTTGTGTTTTCTGATGAAAGCCGGTTCTGCCTGGGTGCCAGTGATGGCCGTGTGTTGGTTAGAAGGAGGCCAGGTGAGCGCCTGCAACCAACCTGTCTGCGGCCAAGACACACTGGACCTACACCTGGAGTTATGGTCTGGGGAGCAATTTCCTATGACAGCAGGAGCACTCTCGTGGTTATCCCACGCACCCTGACGGCACAGTTGTACGTCGGTCTGGTGATTTAACCGGTTGTGCTGCCATTCATGAACAGCATTCCAGGGGGTGTTTTCCAACAGGATAACGCTCACCAGCATACCGCTGTTGTAACCCAACATGCTCTACAGAGTGTCGACATGTTGCCGTGGCCTGCTAGATCACCAGATCTTTCACCAATCGAGCACGTATGGGACATCATTGGACGACAACTCCAGCATCACCCCCAACCAGCATTAACCGTGCCTGTATTGACCGACCAAGTGCAACAGGCATGGAACTCCATCCCACAAACTGACATCCAGCACCTGTACGACACAATGCATGAACGTTTGCGTGCTTGCATTTAACATTCTGGCGGTTACACCGGTTATTAATGTACCAGCATTTCACATTTAAAATGGCCCTTCTCGCGCTTACAATAAGCTGTGATCTTGAAACCTTAATCGATTAAAAATATGTTACCTATACAAATGTATTGCCGCCATTTCATTCCTCTACAACTATTTTTTCGTGGTGTTGGGATTTTTTTCTCCATCAGTGTATTTGCCAAATGTCAGTGAATTACGTCATTTTCTGCTGAGCAAGAGAAGTGCATGATGTGACTGACCAGCCAGAACTGGTTTGATACAGATCCAACACGTACAGCATTGTGCAGAGTTCATGATTGCAAGCATCCGAGGCTCTCGGTCGCGAGGACAACGATGTCGAATTTTGAACAGCGTTCAAGTGTAAAATTTTGTGTTCTGCTTGGAAAATCTTTCACTGAGACTTTTCAAATGATTAAGTCAGCATACGGTGAGAGTGCAATGAGTCGAACTAAAGTTTATAAGTGGCATCGTACTTACCTGATTAAAAAGACAAAAAGAATTATTAAGAATGACTCAAGTGTGGGATATGGTGGACCTACCACACTTGAGAAGGACGGTTCACCACGGAATCGACCTGGACTTTCTAAACGGCATATGAGGAAGAGATCTCGGCTGAGTGAATGTAAGATTGGTGTATGGAATACTAGAGGTATAAATGGCAAGATGAGTGAGGTGATTGAGGAGATGAATAAGTATAGATTGGATGTGCTGTGTGCAAATGAAACCAAAAAGAAGGAAAATGGGATAGAAGAAGTGAATGGAACAGTGAGTGTGTGGTCTGGAGTATTGGATAATGTGAGAGGACAGGCTGGTGTAGGTGTGATTTTAAGTGAAAAGATGAAGAACAACTTGATGCACTACAGCTGCATAAGTGAGAAAATCCTTTAGATTCATTTGAAAGTGAAACTTCAGAGAGTAGTAATTGTTGTAGTGCATGCGCTCCTTGTGACTCAGAACCTTCTGATAAGAAAGAAAAATTTCTGGAATGAGCTAAAAGCTGTTTTGAGCCAGTTTGGTGCTAAAGAGAAAGTTATAATAGAGGGGATTTCAATGCTAAAGTAGGTGTGCAGAATGCGATTTTTGACAATGTTCTGGGTAAGTTTAATGATCCTTGTGTGAATGATAATGGTGAAAGATTAATTGAACTCTGTATTGAGAATGGTTTGTGTGTATCTAATACGTTTTTCAACCACAAGTATATCCACACATATACTTGGGAAAATAATGCTCTTGGTCAAAAGAGTGATAGATTTTATTGTCTACGATCAGAATCTGAAACACTTAGTTGTTGACACTCATGCGATGAGAGGCGCAGATGTTGGCACTGATCATTACTTGGTAGTGTCAAGAGTGAAACTGAATGTTGGTTGGAGGAAAAGGAATAGGAAGAGGCCTAGAATGGAAAGAATAAAGGTTGATAGGCTCCTTGAAGAGCATCAGCGGTATTCTGACTTACTCACAGAACGACTGAAGGATCTGAAGTCTGTGGAGAGAGATGTAGAAAAGAAGTGGGAATGTTTTAAGAACTGTGTTGTCTCTGCTGCTAAAGAGGTCTGTGGCACCACAATAGTGGGTAACAATAGAGGCGATGCTTGGTGGAATAGTGAGATTGAAAAGGCAGTAAAGAGAAAGAAGGAAGCCTATTTGGGGATGTTGCAAGGTAGAGTCTCTGTGGATGAATATCGCTGTAAGAAGCGTGAAGCTGCTAAGCTGGTTCGCCAAAGTAAGGCAAAAGATAGGAAAGAGAAAGTGGAAAGGCATGAACTGGCTTTTTGGAAAGATAGAAAGTCCTTCTGGAAGTACATGAGACTCAGGAAAAATAGGGGAAACAAAGTTGTAAGTTGTGTGAAAAATGAGATTGGGGAAATGATATGGGAGCCCAATGAGTTAAGTGACAGATTGGGTGAATACTTCTGTGAGTTATTAGATCAGGAAAGCAAAGATGATTCTGAGACAGAGGCAGATGATGTCCCAATGAGGGATGAAAGCACAGGAGGGATCTCAAGAGAAGAAGTGTGTAAAGCTCTAAAATCTCTTCAGAATGGTAAGGCTCCAGGAGTTGATGGCATAACTACAGAGATGTTGAAATATGGTGGTGACTCTATAATTGACTGGTTAACTGAAATTTGCCAGTTGTGCTGGGAATTAGGAATAGTCCCTCCGGATTGGAAGAATGCTATCATTATTCCCTTGTATAAGGGAAAAGGTGATCAGACGGAATGCAAGAACTATCGTGGTATTAGCCTACTGAGTGTGCCAGGGAAAGTGTTTGGTAAAGTTGTTATTGAAAAAGTACGGGGTTTTACATCTTTGAAAGTGTGGGATGTTCAGAGTGGTTTTATGCCTGGTAAAGGCTGCACTAAACAGATTTTTGCATTACGCACGATGATTGAAAAGTATCTGGCTGTTGGGAAGAAAGTTTTTACTGCCTTCATAGATTTAGAGAAAGCTTAAGACCGAGTGAATAGGACACTTTTGTGGAAGGTACTGAATGAATATGATGTTACTGGGAATCTACTTAATAGTGTAAAAGCCATGTATGCTGGTAGTAGAGCTTTGTACGAGTGAATGGTGTTTTATCAAAATGGTTTTCCATTGGTGCAGGAGTTAGACAAGGTTGTGTAATGTCACCATGGCTGTTTAATATATTTATGGATGCATGCATGAGTGATGCCAAAATAGATAATAGTGGTTTATGTCTTGGTGATATCTGTGTGTGCAGATTGCTGTATGCTGATGACACTGTCCTGTTGGCAG
Organism: Macrothele yani; assembly: GCA_039090855.1. Lineage (NCBI taxonomy): Eukaryota > Metazoa > Arthropoda > Arachnida > Araneae > Macrothelidae > Macrothele > Macrothele yani. The sequence goes on along the minus strand of CM076997.1, from coordinate 57,670,463 downwards.
AGAGCAAAAGTGAGTTGCAGAGTATGTTGACTTGGATGCACGAAGTTTGCATGAAATTCAAACTGAGTATAAATAAGGGAAAAACCAAAGTTATGGTGTTTGAGAGAGGAATGGGTAGCACTGAATGTAATGTAAGTATAAATGGCACTGTGATTGACCAGGTGAGTGAGTTTGTGTATTTAGGAAGCATATTTGACAGAGAGAACAAGTTGGATGGTGAAATCAGTAGGCGAGTGAATTCTTCCTTGAAAGTCATAGCTGCTCTGGGAGGTTTCCACAGGAATGATGGGTTCTCTAGAGAGTCCCACATGGCTGTGTATGAAACTGTAATTGTTCCTACTCTGATGTATGGCAGTGAAACCTGGGTACTGCAGAAGAAACATAGGAGTCGTTTGTGTGCTGGAGAAATGCGTTACTTACGTGGGGTTTGTGGCAAGACACGATCTGATTGTGTGAGGAATGAAGATGTATTGCAGTTGTGTGATGTGAAGCAAAATGTTGTTAGCAAGGTGGAGACCAATATGCTTCGGTGGTTTGGCCATGTTGAAAGAATGAGTGATGAAATGCTTACTAAGAAAATCTTTTCAGCCCAAGTGGCAAGAAGGAAAGGCACAGGAAGGCCAAGGAAGACATGGGTGGATCAGATTCAGGAGTGTCTGCATGAGAAAAAGATTATGAGTATGAAGTATAAGAGATCTTGTGTATGGCGTGTAATGGATATCAGTGAAGCACGAGTTGTATGTCAAGATCGATGTAAATGGAGAAGTTTGATACGACAACAATAAGTAAAAATATCTGGAAGTTTGTATTTCTTTTTGGAGCTAACCTCTGAATCTCAGAGAACAGCTTAGTGATATGTATGTATGTATCAATGATTCGAAAATGGGCAAACAGAGTATCAAGGATGATGAGAGGTCAGAACGACCTTCAACATCCACAACAAATGAACAAATTGCCATTGTCAAAGAAATTGTAAAACATGACCGTCAAAAAACTGTTGCAGCGATTGCAGCAGTTGCTGGCATCTCAGTTAGAAGTTGCCATGCCATTTTAACAGAAAAACTGGGCATGCATCACATGTGCCAACAAATTGTTCCCAAAAACTTGACACAGGAAAAAATGGATGAGCGCATGCAAGTTTGCAGGGATAACATCGATGCAGTGGATTCAGATCCCGATCTCTTGAATCGACTGATCACTGGCGATGAGACTTGGTGCTTTCTGTAAGACCCCCAATCCAACCGACAGTCAAGAGTGTTGAAATCATCGTCGTCACCACGACCAAAAAAGTTCAAGGCTGACCGATCCAAAGGAAAGGTCTTGTTAACAGTTTTTTTCAATTGCAAGGGGCCGTACACAAGGAATTCCTTCAACATGGTCGTACAGTCATTAAAGAACAGTATGGTAACGTCCTGAAACGTCTCTGAGAATCAGTGAGACGCAAGCGACCCGATCTTTGGAAGACCAACTCGTGTGTACTTCATCACAATAATGCGCCAGCTCACAGATCCCTCCTGGTGTCCGATTACCTGTCCAAACATCACATTCCCATTCTTCCACAACCAGCTTATTCCCCTGATCTGGTCCGTTACATTTTCCTTTTTCTCTTGATGAAGAATTTGCTTAAGGGGCGGCGCTTCTCAAGTTCCAAAGAAGTGCAACGAGCTGCAATGGAGGCACTGGAGAATGTGGCAAAAGAAGGCTGGCAATGTGCATTTAAATCTTTGTATGAGCGCTGGCAAAAATGCATAGATGCACAGGGTAACTACTTCGAAGAAAACACTGCATAAACAGGTATTATCTATACTCATTCTTTTTTAATATAAAATGTTCCGGAACTTTTTGAACGTAGTAATAATACCATAGGAGTGCTGTTTTACCAGTGGACACCCCAGGTCATTAAAGCAACTGTAATACAAAGTTCTCCAGATGTTCGTGTTTCCTTGTGGTTTCAATGCAAAGGCTTAAACTTCCTAGGGTATGCGTCCTTAAAAAGCACCATTAGTCATACTTGGTTGTGTTTGGAATAGCGTGGAGTCATAAACACAATTCAGCATTCTGCTACAAGTTCCTATTTTTCTGTCTTTTTGTCGCTGTGTGACTAAATGTGTTTATGAGCACAGATTTAAATACACAGTTTGGATTTTGATATCTATTTAGGATGGGGAACAGTGTTGACGATGTACAAAGTGTCCCATTTTCCGCCAGAGCTTTTGCAGATTGTGTAAATATAGTTAAGGAAGGCAAGCCTCGTCCTGTATTTCAAGAATCATGAGAAAATTATCAAAAATGTGAGGGGGGGGGCATGGGCCCTGGCACACAGAATTTTCCCAAGGTGGGAGTGACCTCCTCTAAATTTAATGGGAAAAATAGTCAGGTGCTATAACAATTAAGAAGGGGTTGACTTTTGTACATTTATTCTCATCTAGTTACTAGTAACGTTACAGTACAAGAAAGTTAAATGATTAGAAGAAGCAGTACATGAAATTCTTTTCCTGGTTAGATTTTTCTAAATTTATTTAACAGAACTACTCCTTTATAATTATTGTATGTTTTAATTATATGGTACACAATTAAGAAGTATATGTAGATCACATATCATGATTTTTTGTTTCAATCTTCGACACAATAATTTTCCGCTCTGTCAACCCAAAGGAAGGGCCCGAGCCTCATCGGCTCTGATCATGGGTGAACCACTGCATCACTCTAGTATTTGCACATGAAATTTAGATTTTTCTTACAATGGAGTGTATGTAAAAATCTTTACCATAAGTAATTAGACAATGCTAAATAAAAAACAATGCTTTCATATACGTTCAAAATCAATGTGCGAATTTTGCAGCTTGGAATACATAATAAAACTTTTGTGTGTGTTTTTCAACACCCACCCAACCTAAATGGGCATGCAACACCACTGGTATTTACCTTAATTTAGAAAAAAAAAATACATGATTTTCTTCGGCACACTTTTGATGAATTTATTGTGCATTTCATAATTGTAACATTTCGCACTTAAAGATGTAAAATATTGGACAGTGAGTGAAGTTTTTATCTTCAGAATCCAGAGCAAGTGACAAAATGCAATGAATTTTAGAGACAAACCCTACACTTGCTTCCTCAGCAAATTCTGTTTCTTTGGTCAGTTAAATTCTGATGCTGCAGTCACTATCTTCAAGGTCACATATGCAGCCCATAAGAACTTGTAAAAATTTAAACGATCTAAGCTTCCCATTTCTGGTTTTATCTTTTCTTACAACAGTGATGATGATAAGCCCCAGGCTGCCACTGATTTTGAACTATTTTAGAAATTATGCAGATGATTTTAATTTTGATGATCAATCTATGTACTCAAACTGGATGGAGACCCACATCCTCAATTTTGGAGTAGATGTTTGGAATAGTTCGATAAGTTTTCTACCCACCAATCTGTGGTGCAGAGAAAGATAAAAGAGGAGGACATCAAACTAGCAAGCTCACTAATCTGAGATATATTCATGCCAAGAATTTCCCACAGCGAAGACCAGCACAAAAACATGACCTGAATGACACTGATGCTAAATAGTGTCACAAATGATCTCTTTACAAAACCATGTAAAACTCCAATTCAACTACCATGAAAGGATGGTAACAATTACATTCCCACACATTCAATATTTATGAGAAACATTTCTGAAATGGCAATTTCTGTCACAGGAAAAGCCTCCACAAATCTACCATGAACATATGACGAGATCAGCGTTGGATGCACACATGTACCAGGAATAAATAGGAAAGAAGATTTGGAAGTAGCTGAATCACTTCCAAATTCCCTAATATAAAATTCACATCAAACAAACAAGAAAATGGTATTATAAATGTTTTAGATGGCAATATCAATTTTCTAATGGTAATATCAATTATTTACATTACCAAACAAACAGACAATTCAGTTTCTCTTGCAGTTTATACAAAATTTACAACCAGTCCTACAGGGTTCGTACACATTTACATAAAACAAATTCCAGGACATTTCCAAGGGTTTTCCAGGAGCTCATCAAAAAATTCCTGAAGCTTATATTTTTGCTAAAATCATAGTGCTGTGTTTTATATTTTGCAAATTGTGGTGAAATTTAGTATGCATTTAGAATTCTTATGAAATCTTATGGGTTCCACTCTTACAGAGTGTTCTTCACTGTGTGTCATGTTTTCAATGAAGTGGCAAAATTTCCATGAATAAAAATTGCTCTGTATAAAATTTATATGAAGCAATCTGAAACTTTGTACAATGATAATAATACAAAACAATTTTGCTATGGAACTGATTATTCCCTACTTCACAGTCATTCCCATGCACACTGGTAGAAGGGAAGCCAAATATCAATCTCCTTTGGTGAGGAAAGTGCGTGTTAGAAGGAATGGCCATCATGGACTAGGGCGAAGGTTTCTACAAACTGTTGTGACTTCAACTGCACACAACTTGTATACCACAAACCAAGGTCACTGAAAATATGGTACTCAAACATCTTACACTGCAGCATAACAAGATAAAAGCATGGGTGCTTATTCTGTGAAATCAAATTTCTTAAAATCATACTCAAATTTCCTGAAATTAACGTAGATCAATACTTTCTCTCTATTCTAAAAAAGTAACTGCCGCTGTTTTAGAAATTTCGCGACACTCTTGCTTTCCTAGCTCGCAACACAAAAATATTAAATTTACATCATTTGTAGAGAATTGTTTGCAGAACACGCTGAAATAAACCGTTTCTCAATTCTAGCGAAACTTCAAGAGCTATTATATTTCAAAATTAAGGTAGGCAAACAAAAAAGTGCTATCAGGTCGCGTTTCGGACACACTAACAGCAACAGAACCATAAAACTTTGTAGGCATGTAGTGCCATGACCGAATTTTTGCACCTCCTTGCCCTTTTTTTGAATTTCAATTTAGTTTACGAGAAATTAAATTTCTAAATTTCACAAAATTGTCTATTTCGCAATGGGATACATTAAAAAAATGGATATATGGCAAACTATAAATTATAACGCATTGCAATTTTTACAGCATAAACTTACAACTATCGTCCCTTTTATACAAAAAAAAAATTTAAGAAAAAGTCATTTTCTGATTTTTAAGCATTTTTTAAAGACGCAAAGGAAAGAAATGAATGGCTTGTCTGTCTTCACGATAACCACAGAGGAACGTTCTGGTCTCGTGACCTGCTGCCATGGTGATGCAGAGAATTTGTTATGCATATGTTTTGTTGGTAAAGCTATCTCAGTTGTTTAAGGTGCACGTCAAGTAATTTTGCTTCTTATACTTCCAATGGAAAAACTTCTGTACACATTTTTTTCACAATTGATGCGTTCCCAAGGATTAAAATTTGAACATCGATTAAAATAGCTTCATTTTATAACTTGGAATACTTAATATTTTCTAAAACATAACCATAAGTATGCAATCCAACATTTTTTTGTCTACTGACGTCATAAAGTACAGGTCGTGCCATCTTTTTTCTGGACAATTAATGCGTTCCCAAGGATGAAAATTTGAACATCGATTAAAATAGCTTCATTTTATAACTTGGAATACTTAATATTTCCTAAAACATAACCATAATTATGCAATCCAACATTTGTTTGTCTACTGACGTCATCAAAGTACAGGTCGTGCCATCTTTTTTCTGGACAATTAATGCGTTCCCAAGGATGAAAATTTTAACATCGATTAAAATAGCTTCATTTTATAACTTGGAATACTTAATATTTTCTAAAACATAACCATATTTATGTAATCCAACATTTGTTTGTCTACTGACGTCATGAAAGTACAGGTCGCGCCATCTTTTTTCTGGTTCCAACACCACCAAAGGAAAAGTTATCCATTTTTTTAATATAATTATGGTTATGTTTTAGAAAATATTAAGTATTCCAAGTTATAATATGAAGTTATTTTAATCGATGTTAAAATTTTCATCCTTGGGAACACAATAATTGCGAAGGAAATGTGTACAAAAGTTTTTCCATTGGAAATATAGGAAGCAAGATTACTTGACATCCACTTTAACGGTTTACAGGGTTCCCACTCAAAAGTAGAAAAAAATTCCCTGACTTTTCCAGGTGGTCCTGAGAGTTTTTGCAGAGCGGCAAATCAAATCACATTGCGACAAATTGTTGCATTTTCTTACATTCTTGCGTTCCTTACGAAAGCATACACTTGTTAATTCTTTAAATAACTGTTCTTTATACAATTACCTGCTTTTTATTAATACCAATTAAATGCATGAGGCATATTATTTTTGGTATTATAATTCCACAATCTCTTCTGAACCTAAGTGGTATACTGCCCATGTAGAATTTGTTAATACATTTCCGTAGAAACAGATCATATGTAAGAAAAAATCTGTATGTTGAATAGTTTGTTTTCCTTTCTTCTATAGCACAGTGTAGATAAGCTTAATGACCGAATGGGCTCCTGCTCAGAGAAATGTCGAAAGAGAATCAACCAACAAAGGGCTTTGATCCATTGTTTAAGTGGTTCTCTTGTGATGTGTTTCTCCAAGCAAAAGTGTACCAGGCCACTGTGCCTAATTGTTCCATGTTACAAAATATGAAGCAAACTATCTGCAGAAATCGAATAAAACCGTAATGTCTACAGGCAATTTTTTAAATTCAGTTTTGATAATTTTTAAAGAACTAAGGAATAATGTAATGTATTGAAAGCAAGATTTATCAAATTCTAGACAGGCTGTAATTGCAAATAATTGCTTACCTGAAATTAATACTGATAATGTTATGTTCATCTCACATATGAGGGAGAATTAAAAAGACACCACATAATGAACATCCCGATTATACAGTCCATAAAGATAAACAGAAAATATGGAATATAAAAGATAAATAACTTTCATTTTCCCAAATTACTTTATAGTTACAAAAATGAGTGTATTTAACATAAATTTTACATAATATTTAACAAAATCATGTCTTATTTTTTTGTTTCAGGTTTAATGACCACCATGAGCAACTTGTTGGGCTATAAGCAGTTATCCGTCCATCCCTAATTTAGGACCATTGGCTTCACAAAGCAGAGCCAGTGCCGTAAGATAAACACACGACCCATACCTCATCTGGGACTAAAATCCAGGCTCACTTGGACGAACAGTCAGAAGCCAGAGCTTAGACCACTGCACCACCGAGGTGGCAAACCATGTATTTACATGTTTTAAAGAATATTTGAACAAAGACTTATTTTAAATTCTACATATAATGTAATATTTCAATCGATTAGGTGAAATTATATAACTGATTTATCTGTATTTTAAGTGCACACAAGTATATAAATAACATTTTAAATGACTCACAACATTTAGAGTTCCAGTTAGGTTTAAAAATGCAAGCTGGGAGAATTGTGACTGAAGAGAATAAATTGCCCTTAAATGATACAATGCTAAAGCTTTAAATCCTTTAAGTGCTTATTTTACATAAATATTAAAGAACACGGAAACTTTTGTTGAAATTGAAGTCTAATGGGAATGATAAAATGGCGAGTGTCTGACAGTCTCTTAACATTTTGTTAGAGCGGTTCTATCAAATCGATCTAACAATTTGTATTTTCTATTGGAATTCACTTAGAATCTTTAAAGACAAAGCAAACTAAAACAGCTATTAAAAAATAAAAAATAAAGAAGAGAGAGAGAACAGAAATCGTGACAGCATTTCTGCGTCTGAGGAAAAACGTGTGCCAGTACCATCCCAACAATTTCTAGCAATCAGGGAAAATACTGCTGACATTTAAAAATCAAAATTGTAATTATTTTAGCTAAAGTTAGTTCTTGCACTTGGCAATGAGAACATCGAATCTATGCTATTTCAGAGGTGCCAACCTCTAGCAGAACGTATCAGTAATCAATAGGGGATTTTTCAGTAATGTTTCAGTAATCGAACACAAACTTTCAGTAATGTAACACGCCATTTTTTTTTAAAGTTAAGGACAATATTATAGTATTACTGTGTAACCTGTAATACTTGTATGAGGTGCCTATCGGTAATAACCATACGAAGCCTTATCGTTAACGCGTGGAATGGGTATTTCATGAGAAATTAATGCGTGAAATGTGTAATAACTTTGTATATTTACACTATCCTCACAAAAAAAATATGAAATTAAATTATCAATATTGTATTTACCTCATGTCATTGCTAACATAAAAACTCCCTTGTTGTTTTTTGCAGTGGTATATTCTTTTTCAGAAAACTTTTTATAACACAGCTCACCTGAGGAAAATGCTTTACTTTTCTGTACAAGAAGGGCACTTAATGTTTTGGTGCTCATTGTTGGGAAAAAGTATGTGAGGTTTTTCCTTACTATACTAAATATTCTCTACATAGAGGAATTGCTGTGAGGGATAGTCAATATTGCCAACATTAGTTTAGGCAATGTGGAATACTTGGGAAGGCCAGATGAATCCTTCATCTTAGATATTTCATTCCATGCCACATCTGCTCAAGGATATCCAGCTTCATCAAAATCAGAGTCTGGGAACATAGCATGAAAGAAGCGACCAGCATGATCACAGCTTGCTATAGGTAGGTTATGCTCCACAACGATTGTAGTAAACAGCAATTCAGCGTTTATCACGCTATTTTCATTCTTTTTTGCAAAAAAAATTATCCAAAGGCTTTGATCGAGTCTTTAATTTTACACAATCCTGGTGTTTGTTTTGACTGGATATGCTTTCGGCAATCATCTCGTCCTACATGGGCTACTTATTACTCTCATATTAGAAGGCATGCAAGGAAACCTTTATTTCAGCATTTGTAACATTTCCCATTTCCTTGCTCAAGATTTGGGAGAAAGATTTGGATGTTCCTGGAGAAACCTCTTTGCATATTTATTTGTTTCAGAAACGATAATTCCAAGGATGAAATTGGTAAAAAACAAGTAAAAATATGCAACAGGTGTCACATCAGTTGCAGGAGCATGTTTGGGCCCCTGCATTTCATGATAATCAAAAAGATGCTGAGGTTGTATATCACTTCTCTCTATTAACATCCTCCCATTCACTTTCAGAACTTTCATGATCTGAAGATTCACTATGAAGATCATCACCTTCTGAAGAAGATATGGTGTGCGTGGCACAGTGGCTAGTTTTCTGGCTTGATGTTGCTTGGCCAATATCACTCTCAGATGATTCAAAATCATCACCATCACTTGGCAAACTTTCACTCTCACTACAAGCCATTTCAAATAACCTTAGAAAAACATTTCACGCAGTAGGAAAAAGCACGTCTGCTAGTCTGAGGAACAAGCTGTCAATAAAGTCATCCTCTGCTAACACGAGTTTGGAAAATGATGGGGATTCGTAATTCACGGAGTTTTGCGATTGTGTCTGTTTGTTTGGGAAAAAGAAATGAATAATGTGAAGAGCTTCTAGTAATAAAACACCGCACTTTGTTCTCCCGCGCGGCGAAAATCCGCAAGAAATATGAACATCCATCATCGCGGGACCACGCGATGCGATGAGTTGATCGTTATTGCACTTCGAACGGGGCTCGAAAAAGTGATTTCCGACAGTACGACGTCTTATAATTCACCAACAATGCAGAGTGAACAGCACTGCCTCAACTGCAGTAGGAAAAGTTTTGGCTAAAGTAACCTTTCTCCTGTCACACGGAAAAGTGCGTGGGGAACCGATAGCAAGCGCAAATTCTCTTACGATGACACTTACGGCATATTACCCGTAATTTTCGTCGTATTATCCGCAGACCACGAAATTCACATTAAAAAAAAAAAATCCTTCGTATAATCCGCAGACTGACATTCAGGAAAAAAAAATCGCAGTATAATCCGCACATCATAGATGTTGAACCAGAAGTGGAATTTCCGACAGAAAAGTCGGTCACATAAATAAATAAATACGTCGCTCTTTCCACGTTCCAGAAACACATAGCAACCGAAAAATTGTTTTCAACTGCCGCCGGGGAATTGAACCCACGGATCTTTCGATATCTAGCCGAGCGTGTTAGCTTTACACCTTGGTGGCCAACAATCCATGGTGCTATGTGTATTTTTAAGTCAGCTTCTGTCATCATAAATCCGTAAGATGGGCTCAGCTACTGAGACGTCTCCATCTGGTGGGTATTAACGGCACTGGCTATATATATTATAGCAGTTAAATCCAAAGGGCAAGATCCAAGGTGAAAATCCTCCAAATACGTGGCGTCAGAAAATAAATAAATACATCGCTCTTTCCATGTTACAGAAACACATAATGAGTCTGAAGAAGTAAGAGAAAAAAACGATTTTATTAAATAAAGAAATTCATTTTTAAAGGTAACTGTTTTATATTTTTTATCTCCGGACAGATAGAGGGTGTGGCATCCATAGATCACGCCGATGCAGTGCCAGAGTAATGCATTACACCTTGGCAATGACGAAAGGCTGATACAGAACAAGTCGTAGAAATACTGTATGTACTCGCGTATAAGTCGAAAGTTTTTGGAGGAATTCCTGCTTTCAGAGTTGAGAAATCATCTCATACATGGGCCAATAAAAAACCCGTGAATTCTCCAGCGGAATTTACCGACGGATTTGTTCACGTTTTAGATCGCAACACAGAGGCGTTCCGTATGTTACTGCACGATTGTGTTCTGACCTCAAAACTATCGCGCAGTGACACGATCATATCCTCAATTCTGTCCACTACTTCAAGTTTAAATTCGGCAGTATAACTGAAACGTTTCCTTTTCAGAGACATCATGATTAGCAATGAAGGAAAACAGCAGCAACGACGTTCGCCAAAACAACGAAAGCAAACTAGACACAAGGTCACGCACATGAAATCCGAAAGGAGAAATGCATAGGTTCATGCAGCAAGTGCTGTGCGTACTTCTTTGGCTTTTTGCCAAAAACAGAGCCGGCATGACAGTCAGAGCTCTCCTCAACGATATCAAAATGACCCCTATCGTCCCAGGAAATCGTGCCATGAATTAGTGATGTACCGAAATGATAAAAAATACGTATGGTGGTGGTGGTGGTGGTGGTTGGGGGGGGGGGGGTCTTTTGTTGTTCAGTTTTATATTTTTGTGTTCTTTAAACTGTACATTTTATTTAATTACTGCCTATCTAAACACATTTTTTGTTGAAATATATATAATTGATAAATAATAAAGACTGAAATCTTGGCATTTCTTATGAATAGCTAATTTTTGGTGCTGTATTGCTGTCATAAATGCAAATCACAAAATGTCTTTAAATTTATTTAAAGCACTTTGACAATTTCTTTTTTTCTCTCTAAAAGTATTGGTATGGTTTACAAAATGCAAAACTACCGGAATAATAGAACTTTTTAAATCTTAGAATAATGGCTATATAACTATAATTCGCAAAAAACTCCACAGGGCTAATATTTCCGAATTTTTTTCCTTTTTACTGGCCACTCTGCATTTCAAATCATTAGCAGTGTGATGTCGCTTTACCAACCAACTTTTCACGTATTCTATTGGATTGAAATGTTTTAGTGTAGGCCCAACTGATTTTAAGAACATTAGTTTGGATACTGTGCCAGCGTTCAATGAGGTTCTCTGTGGCGTTACAATGTTGTTCATTGCAGAGATGCCCCTTTCACATTCTGCAGTAGATATGGGGATACAGTTCACAATTCAGGGTTTTCAAACTGTTTTACTTCTCAAACTGTTTTTTACTTCTCTCCCGGCAGTGGACTTATATATTCTAAAATCTTTAATCACCTCTCTAGTGTTTATTTTAAAACGGTCACAAATTTTTTCCAGCTTCTTTTTCCCCATATAAAATATCTGAGGAATCAGGCCAGTAGTTGGTATGTAAAACTTTCACTTGCGTTATAAGTTTCTCACAATCTTATAGTTCCTCATAAATATAGCACAGGGAGTGTGTTGTTTACTTGCTTCAAGATGCTCCAGTTTGACAGATTAAAATATTTTTTTACGGCACACCACAAACTCTTGGAAATTTGCAACCCAGGTGTAAATGTGAGACAGGGGTTTGTTGCAAATTAGTGGGGGAGCTCAGCTCCGGCTGGGAAAAAAGTACTGGAGCTGGACTCGGTGCAATCCGACACAAATTAACCCCTGCTGCATTCACATTCCTGCTTTGGTGTTGACAGATTTTGTGTTGGAATTTCAGTGTTTGCTACAAACTTTGTACTTACATCTTGCTGATGATTTATCTATTCCAGAGAACTGATCTCCAATTACTTCATGCCTTCTATCACACTTTTCCCTTAGTTGATTTGTGATGAATTTTTCAGCTTTGCAATATGTTCTGTAACAAAGTTTCGTCAACTGCAGTGGTGATCGGATCTTCAACACCAAACATTTCGAACATTTCTTTGCTAACAGATGGTAAGATAATTGTCCAAGCTTTTTGCATCTAAACTAGTTATATGCTGTGTGATGACATTATCCATAAAATTAAATGGATTTTCCACAACTGGCCCAAGAAAGCATGAGATGAGGGCTTTTTAAAGTTTACCCGATGTGGAGTACTTTTGTATTCCATCATGTGAGCACTTTTTGAAACTGCTGCCCAGTATTCCTTAATACCTTGGGGGATTTTATTTTTTCCACATTTCTCATTTGGCTGAGTAATTAAATGAGATTTTGTCACTCATTGCTGTATTGATTTGATATGATCTGATTTCTTCATCAATAACAAGCATTTCGTTAGCAGATAGCACTGAGCTACATGCATCAGCCAATTTTGAAAGGGCTATATAGGTAGTTGTTTGGCACCTAAGAGAGGGATCTAACCCTGAAAAACTAATTAAGAGTAGAATTTCTCAAAGGTAGTTTTTGTATCGTGCCAGATAACATTCCTTTAGCTCTTCTAAATGAAAATACCATATGATCATTTGATGTACTTGCAGCAATAAGTTTTTTGGCTTCTCCTCCAACATAAATAAATTTGTCTGGCATGTGATTATCGCCACATTTACAATCTATTTTCAAAAGATCTTTGCACTTTGAGATTATTTCATGTTTAATAAAAATGATATTTTCTTTATCGACATATAAAGTTCAACATGCAATCTATGCAACAAAAGTTTTTTGGCCTGAAACAGCTTTATGTATTCAGTAAAAAGGAAAGTAACATTTAACAGCAACATAGAAGAGTGGGAACATCGTGTGGGAAAAAAATTGCAATTACGGGAGAAACCTTCGCTCCATCTAACTTCCGTTTTCGGAAATTTACCCTACATTTTCAAACTGAAATACACATGTATGCTCTGCTGAGCAAATATGCTGTACTGGAGCCTGGCACTTTGCCATGAGGATGAGAAGGATTTCTTCAGTATCTGGTCGCAATGGAAGTATGTGAGGTGTACCATTATGACTCAGAGACTAATGAAATGAGCCAACAGTAGAAATATGCACCCTTGATATACTATTAAAAATAATGAAGACACAGATGTCATCACAGAAAGCGCTGCTCTGTGTTTTCTGGAATTGCTAAGGTGTCATGATAACTTATTACCACCTAAAGGAAATATGGCAAATGCAATTCACACATAACAAATAAATGTAGGTAATAAGTTGTTAGCATGCTAAAGTTACATAAAGAAAGTATAGAAATGCAGAAGCACTACTGACCTGACTTAGGTTTTGATCACCTGTAAACAACTGGAGCAAAACTGATTGCCAGACTTTGATTTCCAAGTTCTTCATTTTGGTTGTTGCCAAACAAAAGGAGAAATTTCCAAATGATGGGGATAAAGTAAGGACTGTCAGTATTGCAGTTTGAAAAGGATTGATACTACCTATTCGAAGAGGATACTAAGCATCAAAGCAAACACACACAGATCTCATTAATTCACACCTACATTCATTCTAGCAGGTATGCTTCCTGGCTTATAACACTTCTCATTATAAAATTAATGCTTAGCAACAGTCTAATTTAGATAAATGTTTAGCAACATTGTATAGTTTAATACTGTATTTTTCCTCAGCATTCTGTGACAAGATATGGAAAGTGCAGAAGTTTCTGAAAGCCAAAGTTGTAAAGCTTGTGGTCTTGGCAGCACTGTAAAAGGAAACAAGGCTCCAGAAAATATTGCCATGACTGGAAGCAGTTAAAAGAAGGTAAAGGTTGGCTTAAACCAGATGCATTGAATGAACAGAAAGCAAAATGCATTAATTGCAGCACAATCCTAAATGTGAAAAATTATACAGAAAAGCTTGCCAAAGGAGTGAAACATCAAGCCAATCACACAGAATAAAATTCAAATCATTCTCTATCAGGTATGCTTAAGAAACCCAAATGAATCTTATGAATTAGTTAGCAGAGTGAAAACAACTGGAATAAAGCTTGCAGCATTCTGTGCTGCACATAGCATTGCATTTGAAATTGTGGAACATTTGATACCACTCCTTGAAAATGTTGCATATTCAAGTCTAGGATAATGTCTCAATGAAAAAGAGAAAATGTCCAGACAAAAGAAAAAAGGATATAATTCTGAGAGATACGAATGACATGGTGGGAAATGATAGCATGGAAATCAAGGATGCATAATTTTGGAGAAAACTGCTTGGCAAATGTGAATGGGAAGACTTCCTGACTTGTGTTCAAGTAAGAAGAGAGTTCATATATATCAACATTATCTTCAGGAATAAAAATATGTTCTAGCTTACTTGGTGGGAGAAGGCTTGAAACAAGGGAAGTATAATTGACAGCACTTGTCATAATGGAAATGTGATGAAGATGCATGGCTCCAGTTATTCAGAGGTTTTAAAAGAATCGGTCAAAAAACTTTCTGGCAGAATCTACTTACTGTAAAGAGTCAATTGTCAAATAGTTACATGCCAAATAAAGATGATTGTAACTTTTAAAGAAAAACATTTAGTTGAAAAATCTATTTGATTATACTTTCTGATTTTCCTCATGAACAAACTACACTGCTGGACAATTGCTAAGGACGGATCATAAACGGCTATATAGCGCATAAAAAAGTAAGTGTGGTTGGATGCCAAGTGAAATAAAATAATGTCAGAATGCCAGGACATTACAAGAAAGACAATTTATTGTGCTCTGATATCCAGAAGGCTTTGGAACATGTTCAAGGGACAAACAGGCCATTTTGTGCAGAATACGTAAACGTGAAAAAAATGCAATTACCGTCCGCAGGCGTTCCGGCGTAAGATGTCAATACGGGATATGGCCACCATGGAGGGCGATGCAAGATTCCACACGTCGTGTCATGCTTTGCACAACATTATCAAGCAGCTGTTGGGGTAATTTATCCCATTCCTCTGTCAGTGTACGGATGATGGTGTCCTTGTTTATTGGAGGGCATTGGCGACCAGCAAGACTCCTCCCCAAAGCATCCCACACATTTTCAGTGGGATTCAGATCTGGAGAACGTGCTGGCCATACGAGGCGTTGAATATCCTTGCTCTCAAGACACTCCTGGACAGCGACTGTTCGATGACATGTTGCGTTGTCGTCCATGAAAAAGAATCTATAACCGACAGCACCACGGAACATGCGAACATGAGGTAGCAGAACATCATTAATGTATCGGTTGGCCAGTCATAGTCCCAGTTGAAAGCACATAGAGGGACGTACGGCCATTGATCATGATGCCAGCCCATACCATGACACTACATGTCGGATATCGGTCCTTTTCCTGTATGTTTGCTGGACAGTATGCAGTACCACTATCACGCCAGATCAGTTGTCGTCGACAATCAGACGATAGACTGTATCTACTCTCATCTGAGAAGAGGACAGCAGACCAGTCATTATCAGTCCAATTGTGATGTTGATGGCACCATTGCAAACGGGCGGTACGGTGACGTCTGGACAATGGGATGCACACAACAGGACGGCGGGCATATAGTCCTCCTTCATGCAAACGTCTGGCGACAGTTTTTCAGGGAGATCAGCTTGCCAGTAGCAGCCATAAACTGATTTGCTACCTCACTAGCTGTGCTGCGCCGGTGTCTTTTTGTTGATACCACTAAGTACCGATCTTCTGCAGGTGTCGTACTGCGAACACGACCTCCCCCGTGACGTTTGCTACACTCTCCATTTGTTTGAAATGATTTCCAAAGCCTTGAAACAACACTGTGGCTGACGTCGAACTCCCTGGCAACATCTGTTATTTTTCACCCTTCTTCAATCTTGCCAATAATACGGCCACACGTAAAATCATCTAGGTGATGTCGGGAAGACATACTGAAAATTGCAAGTTCGTTAATTGATTCTTTCCTTTTCAACTTTGCGTTTGAACAACAACGGTCAATACGCGTCAAATCCTTTATATCTCTTATCAGTGCTATAATGTCACGAACAAGTTCGGCAATCCAAAATTTGCATACGCACAACACGTCTTACCGTATCCCGCACTTATGCTAATTTCCACATTTTCCTGCCTTCCATTTTATGGTTGCTATTGTCATCCGTCCTTAGCAATTGTCTGGCAGTGTACAATGGCCAGTGAGAAATTTATTCTCAACTAAATGAGGAGAGATACATAAAAATTAGTATATCACTTTTGACAGCTAAAGAATGTACAAAGTAAACTGAAAAGAAACAGAGTAAACTTACTTATCTCTTTTGTAACCATCAAAATCTTCATTCAAACTGTAATTGTCATCTGAAAAGAAACAGTAAAATCATATACAGTATATGAATAAATTCAGCAAAGTGCAATTTTACAACACATTATAGCCTAAACAATCTACAAAAAATTATCATAATTAAAAAATTCATGAAATCATTTTTGGTTATGTATTAATTACAGAAACACTGCTCCAAATGAAAAATAGATAAATAAAGACAACAAATAAAGGAGAACAATTAAGAAAATGTCCAAAACAGAAAGAAAAAAATTAAAAGAAAACTAGAACGACATATAGACAGCATGGACATTCAACTCCGAATGAAGCCAAAAATCAAGAATTCAAATCAGTTCTGTCACAAGTAACACTCAATATAAGTCATATGATCAACATGTTTAAGTTGAAGCAGTTCAATCATCTTTGAGAACATTACCTGCTGAAATCATGAACACATGCAGTATGCATACAGTCAATGACAGAAAGCTTGCTGTTACCAAATGAACAATGTTATGATGCCCTTTCCAGGCTAATCAAAATCCCAGAAAAGGCAAACGGCTTTACAAAACTTTAACATCCTTGCTGTTGAACCTAAATAACAATAAAAGAATTAGTGTTACTTTTAGAAAATTTTCCATGGCTTTCATCCACTTTAAATAGGGAGCATAATGAGAAAAAAATTAATTTCTTGTCATCCCAGCCAATATACCGAATTTTCAGGTCTACAGATTAAATTGTATTTAATGTTTCATTTGAATGCTAACGATGGGTCACAGTGTGTGTGTGTGTGTGTGTGTGTGTGTGATGTTGCTGTATCAGTCAACAGGATCCATCTTAAATAATTACCAGCTCACCACATGTGATTAAAACAAAAAAAATATTAAAAAAAAAAAACTCCCATGCCGTCCAAGTATTAACTAGTGCCTTTTAGTTAAAAACATCATCTCTCTTTTCACTTCCTCCCATTGAAGTCCCCTGAACAAACCTACTCCATCTCTCTACACACAGCGACAATGGAACAACTGATTTGTTTGTTTGGGGATTTAATGACCAATGTGAGCAATTCAATGGGTTATAAGCAGTTGCCCATCCCTAATTTAGGGCCACTAGTTCCAAGGAAGGGAGAGAACCAGTGTTGTATGACAACCACAACATCCATGCCTCACGAGGATTCAAACCTGGACCCATCTCAGACAAATGGTCACAAGCCATCACTGAAACCACTGCACCACTAGGGCGGAGGAACAACCAACATCTCTGCTTGCATTTACAAATATGCACTTACTGTTTCACACAACAAATCTCATTCCTATCAGTTTCTCTTTAAGAAGCAACAGTAATGGGCATTTAAACAATAAAAAAATTTCCCTGATAGACATCATTTTCCTAAAATATGAGGAAATAAGTTTAATTAACCAGAGAACCTCACAAATGGGCTTAAAATGAATAATATTGAAAATCTTATTTTTATTGGAAACCAAGCATTAAAAACTTACACTTCAAGATTTTATCGTATATCATGATTATTATCTTAAATCAGTTTTAATTTTCCACTACTGCTTACTGTAAAATGTATTGAGCACTTTAGCCTTAGCTATACTTTTTATTTCTCTTATTGCATCACCAAGATGTACTACACCTGACCATTAAAAACAAATTTGTTGTTTTTTCTGTTAACAAGTTTTAGTTAGGTTTGAGGTAGACATTGCACATAAACTTGAAAAAACTCAGTCAAATTTTAGTTTTTTAAGCAAGCATTTTTGTGACTAAGAAATAAAAAATTTGGTTAATGATTTCTTTAATTGGCTACAATCTTGGGTAACACACTGAGTTTTCCTGAGTCAGTAGAATTCAAAAAGGAAAAAAAAAAAAAAAATCTCATTTTTTGTAGTATCACTGAACTCAAGACTGCACAATTACAGTTTTCACAGAAGATTCTATACTAACAAGGATATAAGATCTCATTGAACTGAAAAGTGGACATCTCTTCTATTATCGTGGGACAGATACTGGCAGAACTAGTGGTGTTGGATTTATAATAAACAAGAAACTGAAGGATAAAGTGGTAGAAGTTGAAAGTTCCTCTGACAGAGCTGCACGACTCGTTATCCAACTATCGAGAAGATACCAGGCTCAGATTATTCAAACTTATGCACCCACCACAAGTCATCCTGAAGAAGAAATTGAAGAATTTTATGAGGAAATTCGTCATCTAAATAATAAAGGTAAGCAGCACTTGAAGATAATTATGGGAGATTTCAATGCAAAAATAGGGCACCGACAACAGAATGAAACTTCAGTAGGTAAATTCGGTCACGGCAACAGAAACCAGCGTGGAAATACTCTCGTTGAGTTTGCAGAGGCAGAAGGATTTTTCATCTTGAATTCCTTTTTCAAGAAAAAGCCACACAGGAAATGGACATGGAGACATCCAATTGGGACGACAAGTGAAATTGATTTTATTATGTGTAACAAAAAATTCGTCATCGAAGACTGCAGTGTGCTAAACAAGTTCAACACAGGTAGTGACCATAGATTGGTGAGATGTAAGATGCACCTCAACACTAAACTGGAACGTGGCAAGCTCATAAGACAAACAAAATGTATTGACATAACCAACCTTAAAAAACACCATAATACTTTCAAGTTGGAACTGAAGAACAGATTCTCTGCTTTAGAAGGCCTAACATCGGAAGAAGTGGATATTTCGGAAGTTAACAGAAAAGTAACCAAAGCTCTTATGGAAACAGCAACAAAATTAGCTGGGTCTAAGAACAAGTTGCATGTAAACAAATTATCAGGAAAAACCAAAATGTTGATGCAAAAAAGAAGAGAGATGAGGACAACTAAAGAAGATGTGACTTCCAAAGTGGAATATATAGAGCTATGCAAGACAGCACGAAAAAGTATCACTGAAGACGTAAGGAAATTCAACTGTGAGCTAGTGAGGAAAGCAATTGAAAACAACCAAAGCCTAAAGATAGCAAAGGGACATCTCAGTAAGGGAAGAAAACAGATTATGGCTCTGAGAAAAGAAGATGGTTCTATAACAAGAAATAGAGGCGAAATTTTGACAAGAGTGAAAGATTTCTACTCCAAATTATATGAAAGGGATGATACATGTACTCCAGACATCATGAAAGGTACCAGAGTTCTTTCAGTCCTCCCAGCAGAAGTTGCTCATGCAATCAAGAACATGAAGCGGGGGAAAGCTCCAGGAGAAGATGGAATTACTATAGACATCATACAAGAAGCAAGTGGAGAAATTGAAACAGTACTCGCCCAAATTTTCACTCGATGCCTTAATGAAGGGAAGATTCCTGAGGATTGGAACAATGCTACAATGATCTTGCTACATAAAAAAGGTGACATTGAGGATCTCAGGAACTACAGACCTATCAGCCTCCTATCAGTGGTTTATAAAATCTTCACTAAAGTTCTTTCACACCGCTTGAAGGTAACACTGGACATGGCTCAACCGAGAGAACAAGCTGGATTCAGGAGTGGATACAGCACAATAGATCATATCCATGTACTGAGAGAACTAATTGAAAGAGCGAGGGAATATGAACTTCCATTGTGCATGGCTTTTATCGATTATGAAAAAGCCTTTGATTCGGTGAAACCATCAGCAGTTACCACGGTTCTGAAATCCTGCGGTATTGAAGATGCATACATTAATATTATTAATAACATCTATGAAAATGCAAGTGCAAAGATTCGGCTGTTTGAAAATACAACACACATAAAAATTGGAAAGGGAGTGAGACAAGGTGACACCATATCTCCGAAGCTCTTTAATGCCACATTGGAAAATGTCTTTCAATCACTGAACTGGGAAAACAAAGGGATAAAGATTAATGGAGATTATCTAACCCACCTTCGTTTTGCTGATGACGTAGTCATTTTTGCAACTACCCCATCAGAGCTGCAGAGTATGATCCAGGAACTTGCTGACAAGAGTAAAGAAGTGGGATTAAAAATGAACTTTCAGAAGACAAAAGTGATGTTCAATGCTTTTACAAGAAATGAAGATTTATCGATTGATGGAGAAAAACTGGAGATAACAGATACGTATGTTTATCTTGGACAGCAGATATCAAGTGAGGGTCACATTGATGAAGAAATTAATCGGCGTACAAAACTTGCCTGGAGAGCTTTTGGAAGAAACAGCATAATTTTCAAGAGCAATATGCCATTATGTCTTAAAAGAAAAGTGTTTGATCAATGCATCCTTCCAGTGCTTACGTATGGTGCAGAGACGTGGACCTTAACTAAAAGAGACATACAAAGGCTGCAGACAACTCAAAGCAGCATGGAGAGGTGCATGCTTGGTATAACCAGGAGAGATAAGAAGAGGAACTCGTGGATCCTAAAAATGACGAGAGTGGAAGACATCATGATCAGAGTTAAATCCCTGAAATGGCAATGGGCTGGACATACTGCCAGAAGGACAGACCATAGATGGACAGCCGAAATTTTAGATTGGATTCCAAGGGACAGGAAAAGACCCAGAAAAAGACCACATGGGAGATGGGTGGATGAAATTCGTAAATATGCGGGAGTGACGTGGAGGAGACTGGCACAAGACAGACCGTTGTGGAGAAAACTTGGGGAGACCTTCGTCCAGCAGTGGATTGATAATGGTTGACAATGATGATGATGATGATGTACTACTTTTATCATACTCTTGGTTAAAACAAAAGCGTGAATAAAAGGTGTAACATATGGATTATTTAAATGTTCATATAACAATAAGCTCATTTGGAAACTGTTTAAATTTTGAGCTATCAGCTCCATTTAAGGAACACTTCAAGAAAGGAAAAACAGGAGTTCAAGGACACACAATTGACTTTACTAGACATACAGGGTGGTGCACATAAAACTGGCCCCAAATGTAAGACAGTTGTACAGTTTTATTTGGTCATAATGTACCATACATTTCAGTTACATTTGGTATGCTAAAGAAACAGTATTTTTAACTTTAAAGAAAAAAAAGGCTGTAATGAAAACTATTGGCACATTTATTAGCATTTTTACATACTTTTTCAAAGTCTGTGTTGGAAGTGCCTGCCATTTCGCTCTATGCATTTTTTTGCTTGCCGAAGCATGTTCAGAAAAATGCCCTGCTATTCAGCAACTGAGATGTGAGCGATCTCTTGCCATATGTTGGTTTTCAACTCTTCCAACGTTCGAGGGTTGTTGCAGTAGACTTTCCCTTTTAGCAAGCCCCACAAGTAAAGGTTGCATGGTGATAAGTTGGAAGAGCAGAGCGGGTATAGACCCTTACTAATTGTCCTTTCCTGAGTAAAATCACTGTGGATTTGAGAGAGCAAATGATCAAAGGTATGGCAAGTTGCTCCATCTTGCTGGAAGAAGGTAGTTCATGCGGAGTTCATGCGGAGTCTCTCTCTCTCTCTTTCTCTGTCTCTCTCACTCAACTGGCTTACAAACTCTTCATAGATCCGTAGATAAACATCTGTATTCACATTCTCCTAAAAAAAAAAAATGGGTCCAATGATGCGTTGGCCTAACACTCCACACCAAACGCTGACTTTTAAATCATGGAGTGGTTTCTGTTGGAACACATGTGGGTTTTTAGTAGCCCAGTGTTGTGTGTTGTGTGTTCTGTGAATTTACATACCCCAAAAGGTGGAACCAAGAATCGTCTGTTGAAATTAAAAGAAATGGCTCAAGCAGTCCTTCAGAAATAATCTCTAAGAACCACTGACAGTAATGGACACATTTTCCCTTATCAGGTGCTCTTATTGCTGCACAAAACTCACTCAATAAGATTTAATTTTTAAATCATGAAATATGCACTGAATTGACCTACAAGTAATGCCTGTCTGCTGGGATAAATGGTGTGTTGACTTGCTGGGGCATCTTTTGATACAATTTGCTAAGTCAGTGACAGCTTTCAGTGTGCATACAGTTCATTGTTTCATTCTCTGTGCATTGATTACAGAACCAGTTGCACACCATTTCTTCACAAAGTCCTGGATCACTGATTTTGCAGGAACATTGACACCAGGATATTTTTTCTTTAAATTGTTCATGAACCAAATTGAAAGAACATCTGCGAACATACTCTTCCACAATAAAAATGCATTGTTCAATTGAATATGGCACGACTCACAGGCAGACAGCCACAGACTGTCTCCCGGAGCATGGATGATCATTAAACTCATATGTGGCATGTGCAATAGTGTCGAATAGTTTCCAGTGGCGAACTACAAAATATAAATTTACAACTGTAACCCAAACTTAGTTTGTGGCCAGTTTTATGTGTGTCATTCAGTACAACTTCTTTCTCCACATAATTATTTGCAGAAAATTTAGAAAACATAACTGTTATTTGGGAAACTGATGGGAAGGAAAAACAAAATGTAATGATTACAAAATTTATCTACTGCACTGCACGATATACATATTCCAAAACATTTCAATTCAATTTATTGCTCATTGAATTCAGAAAAGATAACCAATTTTTCAAATATTTTTGCATAAGTAAATCTGTTTTGTGAGATAATATGGTTCTTAAATTTGAACCAAATTCAACAGAAATGAGCTCCATCCTTCAGCTTCTCAATTTCTAACAGATTCTGCTTTAGTAATATTTTTTGCAGCTGACTGGCTCACCATTTAAACAATTTAACAAGTTTCAGCTGCTTACTTCCAGTTTTTTTTTACAAAGTTTAGCGAACATGTTTTATTCCATATTCTGACATGGTTAAATTTACTGTATTAAAAAATGCATTAAATTTAACAGAAGACACCAAAAACACCTGAAAAATGCATTCAAACATTCAGTAGCATGCTAATACATATTCATTACAACCATAGTCCAATGCAATGCAGTTCCATTTACCAGTCACACATAAATTCAATTTTTGGTACCCCTCAATATATGTACATGTGCTAGTAGTGCATGTACCATGTAAACAAAATATTTGAACTTTGTTGTGCTGCATATACTAATATATCTAGAGAAACCTGTAGTATGCATTTTCATTCACCTCTATTATTCTGAGATGACTTATATACTTGTTTCCAGTGGACCCACCAACATAAGTCAGTTCTTCAAGCCACCAACAATACAAAAAGTATAAATTACCTTATAATCAAAGATATTTGGAGACAACTTGTATGTACATACATATATGGAACTGAGAACATTTTTTTAGTGTATAAGAAAATTTGTTTAACTTTATTTATATTATGTTCCTTTACTAAGCAAGTTATTTACTTTAGCTTTACTCATTGACAAGCATTCAAAATAATGAAACTGGGAGACAAATAAACAAAGATTTAATCTTTAAGTCATGAAATTAGAATTAATATTCCTTCATAAAATATTAAAACGATGCATAAAATTTATGCTCATTATGTAACTAATCATGAAAAAGTATAGAAAACTTTATCGAGCAAATTTCATGTTTTAAACCTTTTTATCAATTTCTTTTTAACCTTTTTAATATCCTATTTTAATATCCTTTAACTTATCCTGGTTTTTATACCATTTTAATATCCTGGTTTTTATTAGTTATAATCCACTTCAATAAGCACATTTTATAAAGAGAGCAAAATGAATGTATCATTTGCATGGAACTGCGATATAGATACTACCTTCAACAAAAACTGTCTTTATCTGAGAAAACCCAGACGATTTCTTGAAAAGACATATTTGAAACTCAATGAGAAATAATTAATTCATAAAGACTTCACACTGAAATTCAGAAATGTCATACTGAGAAAGAGAAAAGAAAAAGGTAAAAAAATGCCATTTATTTCCAAAAAATTGTTCACCTGCAGCAGATACAACAATAGTTATTTGAACAAGAACGATTTGTGGAGAGGAGAACAAAAAGAGCTATTTTAAAAATCCTCAATTGTTTTTCATGATCAGTTACACAATTATGGGGAAAGCAACATAATCAGTTATTAAATAATCTCAGGTTTAGCAAGTTTTACACAAAGATTTATAGTACATTCTATATTGTTTTATTCAAGAAAAACATTTGAGTTCTGTGTTCATTAAGAAGCCTGAAATGCTTTGTGAAAAACTGAAGACATGTCAATAGAAGTCAGACTTAAACATCTAATCACATTTCATACAACAACTCAGAGTGTAACAGAAATCTTGGTCTCCCAATTTCAATTTTGGAACAAAAATTCTAGATGGTTTAAAACTCAGGCTTCACGCGACAATAACACATAAACATATAAAACGAGCGAAGCACACAGAGTCACGTACTGTAAAAGGTTCGTTTAGCGGTAGGTTTCGGTCATCCTACGACCTTGATCACCCACGATTGACTGGATGTGCTGGTTGCCAGAACTACAATTTAAAGTTGGGGTGTTGGAAATGTTGCCAGATTTTAGAAGAGATATCCAAATAAATGGGATTTGGTGAGGGGTCTCTGAATTGCAGTCTTTGGTGAACAAAATTTCAATGCTCTCTTGGAAATGCAGAGATGCCTTGTTGATGAATGGGGCAACTTTTTTATTTCTTTCCAAATGGGAACTGCAGAGGTGTCTTCAAGGGTTAGTGCAGATAAGGCTTTATATGCACTAACCCTTGAAGACACATAAGGCTTTATCTGCACTAACCCTTGAAAACACCTCCGTCTTGGCAAGAAATCATCTGGGTTTTCTCAGGCTTTATCTGCACTAACCCTTAAAGACACATAAGGCTTTATCTGCACTAACCCTTGAAGACACCTCTGCAGTTCCTATTTGGAAAGAAACCAAAAAAGTTGCCCCATTCATCAACAAGGCATCTCTGCGTTTCCAAGAGAGCATTGAAATTTTGTTCACCAAAAACTGCAATTCGGAGACCCCTCACCAAATCATATTTATTTGGATCTCTCTTCTAAATCTGGCAACATTTCCATCACCCCAACTTCAAATTGTAGTTCTGGCAACCAGCCCATCTAGTCAATCGCGGGTGGTCAAGGTTGTAGGATGACCGAAAGCTACCGCTAAACGAACCTTTACCGTACGTGACTCTGTGTGTTTCGCTCGTTTTATATGTTTATAAAAATTATAGAATCCCTAACAACAACAATTAAATATTGTTGCTGTCTTGTTTTTATGTTCAACACATTTATGCACAGAACAGACAAACAAAACAATGAAACTTTAATCCTAAAGGTGTTACAGGAATATAATGTAATGTAATAGGCAATATCTGTCAAAATCTAACGGCAAATGATATTAATTACAGATGGCAGGAAGGAAATAATATGAACAAACAAAGAATGGCAAATACAAGAATTACAGCAGGATGAAGAATAGCTAACCAGTAGATAAATTTTTAATCATAAAAACACCAGTTCCCAGTATTTATAAAATCATATTTAACCCTTGTGAATGATTCCTTAAGTTCTAATAATCAAAATATCAAACACTGGCTTCAATGCAACATTTCAGAATTATTAAAACTATTAGAAACAATACAATGGCATGACAGAATTTCAGAATAACTAAATAGTTATTTCACAAAGTTCAGTTTACCTGCATCCCGGACTTGTACCATAAATGACTTATCAAACTTAGTTCCACTTCTCTTTAGAGGAGAACAGTGTGTGTTACTATAGCACTGAATTAGGAAACATGTTGTATTGAAGAAAAATGCAACATTACAAGATTCAATGGCACAGCAAGCTTTCACGCAGTCACCTAGAGCATGGGCCTCTTTAAGCTTGGTGTAATGACCAGCACTTGTGTTACCATATGGAGTTACATGATGATGTACAATAAGCTTTTCAAATTCTTGGCCAGGGCATGCAAAATTTGAAAGCAACCCTGAAACTGAAATAAGAAATTTATGTTACAGTAAATTATGCTGTCTCATAAGAAACAGAAACTATCAAAATATCCCACAGACTTAAAACATTAATTAAAAGTACCTGTTTAGCCATTTTTTTTACTTATGTTCAGTTTTCCAGAATGTACTAATCCTCAAACAAAGCATATTAATAAATATATGGAATATAAACCACACACATCAATTTTCTGCACAACAAGAGTTGATTTGATTTAATATAATTCCAAAAATCAGTTTGCTGATTACATATGTTGCTTCAACAAGTGCCAATAAATATTCTTAATTAAGAATAATAACTGTTGACGACCTCTTAATGAAGCTGGGTTATATATATCATCATTGTCAACCATTATCAATCCACTGCTGAACGAAGGTCTCCCCAAGTTTCCTCCACAACGGTCTGTCTTGTGCCAGTCTTCTCCATGTCACTCTCGCATACTTTCGAATTTCATCCACCCATCTCCCATGTGGTCTTCTGCTGGGTCTTTTCCTGTCCCTTGGAATCCAATCTAAAATTTTGGCTGTCCTTCTGGCAGTATGTCCAGCCCATTGCCATTTCAGGGATTTAACTCTGATCATGATGTCTTCCACTCTTGTCATTTTTCGGATCCACGAGTTCTTCTTCTTATCTCTCCTGGTTAGACAAAGCATGCACCTCTCAATGCTTCTTTGAGTTGTCTGCAGCCTTTGTATGTCTCTTTTAGTTAAGGTCCACGTCTCTGCACCATACGTAAGCACTGGAAGGATGCATTGATCAAACACTTTTCTTTTAAGACATACTGGCATATTGCTCTTTCTTCTAAAAGCTCTCCAGGCAAGTTTTGTATGCCGATTAATTTCTTCATCAATGGGACCCTCACTTGATATCTGCTGTACAAGATAAACGTATGTGTCTGTTATCACCAGCTTTTCTCCATCAATTGATAAATCTTCATTTCTTGTAAAAGCATTGAAGATCCCTTTCGTCTTCTGAAAGTTCATTTTTAATCCCACTTCTTTACTCTTGTCAGCAAGTTCCTGGATCATACTCTGCAGCTCTGATGAGGTAGTTGCAAAAATGACTATGTCATCAGCAAAACAAAGGTGGGTTAGATAATCTCCATTAATCTTTATCCCTTTTCTTTCCCAGTTCAGTGATTGAAAGACATTTTCCAATGTCGCATTAAAGAGCTTCGAAGAAATGTTGTCACCTTGTCTAACTCTCTTTCCAATTCTTATGTGTGTTGTATTTTCAAACAGCCGAATCTTTGCACTTGCATTTTCATAGATGTTATTAATAATATTAATGTATGCATCTTCACCACTGCAGGATTTCAAAGCCATTGTAACTGCTGATGGTTTCACTGAATCAAAGGCCTTTTCATAATCGATAAAAGCCATGCACAATGGAAGTTCATATTCCCTCGCTCTTTCAATTAGTTCTCTCAGTACGTGGATATGATCTATTGTGCTGTAGCCACTCCTGAATCCAGCTTGTTCTCTCGGTTGAGCCATGTCCAGTGTTACCTTCAAACGGTGTGAAAGAACTTTAGTGAAGATTTTATAAATTACTGATAGGAGGCTGATAGGTCTGTAGTTCCTGAGTTCCTCAATGTCCCCTTTTTTATGTAGCAGGATCATTATAGCGTTGTTCCAATCCTCAGGAATCTTCCCTTCATTAAGGCATCGAGTGTAAATTTGGTTGGGCGAGTACTGTTTCGATTTCTCCACTTGCTTCTTGTATGATGTCTACAGTAATTCCATCTTCTCCTGGAGCTTTTCCCTGCTTCATGTTCTTGATTGCATGTGCAACTTCTGCTGAGAGGACTGGAAGAACTCTGGTACTGGTACCTTTCATGATGTCTGGAGTACATGTATCATCCCTTTCATATAATTTGGAGTAGAAATCTTTCACTCTTGTCAAAATTTCGCCTCTATTTCTTGTTACAGAACCATCTTCTTTTTTCACTGCCACAATCTGTTTTCTTCCCTTATTGAGATGTCCCTTTGCTATCTTTAGGCTTTGGTTGTTTTCAATTGCTTTCCTCACTAGTTCACAGTTGAATTTCCTTACGTCTTCAGTGATACTTTTTCGTACTGTCCTGCATAGCTCTATATATTCCACTTTGGAAGTCACATCTTCTTTAGTTGTCGTCATCTCTCTTCTTTTTTGCATCAACATCTTGGTTTTTCCTGATAATTTGTTCACATGCAACTTGTTCTTAGACCCAGCGGATTTTGTTGTTGTTTTCATAAGAGCTTTGGTTACTTTTCTGTTATCTTCAGAAATATCCACTTCTTCCGATGTTAGGCCTTCTAAAGCAGAGAATCTGTTCTTCAGTTTGAACTTGAAGGTATTATGGTGTTTTTTAAGGTTGGTTATGTCAATACATTTTGTTTGTCTTATGAGCTTGCCACGTTCAAGTTTAGTGTTGAGGTGCATCTTACCAATCTCACCAATCTATGGTCACTACCTGTGTTGAACTTGTTTAGCACACTGCAGTCCTCTATGATAAATTTTTTGTTACACATAATAAAATCAATTTCACTTGTTGCCCCATTTGGATGTCTCCATGTCCATTTCCTGTGTGGCTTTTTCTTGAAAAAGGAGTTCAAGATGAAAAACCCTTCTGCCTCTGCAAACTCAATGAGAGTATTTCCACGCTGGTTTCTGTTGCTGTGAACGAATTTACCTACTGAAGTTTCATTCTGTTGCCATTGCCCTATTTTTGCATTCAAATCTCCCATAATTATCTTCAAGTGCTGCTTACCTTTATTATTTAGATGACGAATTTCCTCATAAAATTCACCAATTTCTTTTTCAGGATGACTTGTGGTGGGTGCATAAGTTTGAATAATCTGAGCCTAGTATCTTCTCGAGAGTTGGATAACGAGTCGTGCAGCTCTGTCAGAGGAACTTTCAACTTCTACAACTTTATCCTTCAGTTTCTTGTTTATTATAAATCCAACACCACTAGTTCTGCCAGTATTTGTCCCATGATAGTAGAAGAGATGTCCACTTTTCAGTTCAATGAGATCTTCTCCTTTTCTCCTTACCTCACATAGCCTGACGATGTCCCACTTGATCCTTTGTAGTTCCTCTTCCAATTCAAGAAGCCTTGAATCAGAAGATAGGGAGCGTCCATTATACGTAGCCAAGGTCAGCATCAGATAGCAGCCTAGTCCGGTTCTCCGGGGATTCTTAGCACCCTCTGCCTTCATGTCGCACTGGCCACTACCTTGGCCAGGTACATTCCAGCTGCTGGAGACTGAGGGCCAAGATTTAAGTTGTGGAGTCATTTTGGAGGGGTTTGGCCATAACTAACCACGCTGGCCAAGCGGGTTGGTGAATGTGGGATAGCATTTCCTCTAATCCCGATGGTATAGTTATACCGCTATTAGCGGTCATCAGAGCGCTTTTAGTGGGAACAGGATGCACCACGAGAAGGTGGGGTTGACATTTGTCAAGGAGAGGCTGTGATGTTATGCTTAACAGAAAAGTAACCAAAGCTCTTATGGAAACAGCAACAAAATTAGCTGGGTCTGAGAACAAGTTGCATGTGAACAAATTATCAGGAAAAACCAAAATGTTGATGCAAAAAAGAAGAGAGATGAGGACAACTAAAGAAGATGTGACTTCCAAAGTGGAATATATAGAGCTACGCAAGACAGCACGAAAAAGTATCACTGAAGACGTAAGGAAATTCAACTGTGAGCTAGTGAGGAAAGCAATTGAAAACAACCAAAGCCTTAAGATAGCAAAGGGACATCTCAGTAAGGGAAGAAAACAGATTATGGCTCTGAGAAAAGAAGATGGTTCTATAACAAGAAATAGAGGCGAAATTTTGACAAGAGTGAAAGATTTCTACTCCAAATTATATGAAAGGGATGATACATGTACTCCAGACATCGTGAAAGGTACCAGAGTTCTTCCAGTCCTCCCAGCAGAAATTGCTCATGCAATCAAGAACATGAAGTGTGGGAAAGCTCCAGGAGAAGATGGAATTACTGTAGACATCATACAAGAAGCAAGTGGAGAAATTGAAACAGTACTCACCCAAATTTTCACTCGATGCCTTAATGAAGGGAAGATTCCTGAGGATTGGAACAATGCTACAATGATCCTGCTACATAAAAAAGGTGACATTGAGGATCTCAGGAACTACAGACCTATCAGCCTCCTATCAGTGGTTTATAAAATCTTCACTAAAGTTCTTTCACACCGCTTGAAGGTAACACTGGACATGGCTCAACCGAGAGAACAAGCTGGATTCAGGAGTGGCTACAGCACAATAGATCATATCCACGTACTGAGAGAACTAATTGAAAGAGCGAGGGAATATGAACTTCCATTGTGCATGGCTTTTATCGATTATGAAAAAGCCTTTGATTCGGTGAAACCATCAGCAGTTACCACGGCTCCGAAATCCTGCGGTATTGAAGATGCATACATTAATGTTATTAATAACGTCTATGAAAATGCAAGTGCAAAGATTCGGCTGTTTGAAAATACAACACACATAAAAATTGGAAAGAGTGTGAGACAAGGTGACACCATATCTCCGAAGCTCTTTAATGCCACATTGGAAAATGTCTTTCAATCACTGAACTGGGAAAACAAAGGGATAAAGATTAATGGAGATTATCTAACCCACCTTCGTTTTGCTGATGACGTAGTCATTTTTGCAACTACCCCATCAGAGCTGCAGAGTATGATCCAGGAACTTGCTGACAAGAGTAAAGAAGTGGGATTAAAAATGAACTTTCAGAAGACAAAAGTGATGTTCAATGCTTTTACAAGAAATGAAGATTTATCGATTGATGGAGAAAAACTGGAGATAACAGATATGTATGTTTATCTTGGACAGCAGATATCAAGTGAGGGTCACATTGATGAAGAAATTAATCGGCGTACAAAACTTGCCTGGAGAGCTTTTGGAAGAAACAGCATAATTTTCAAGAGCAATATGCCATTATGTCTTAAAAGAAAAGTGTTTGATCAATGCATCCTTCCAGTGCTTACGTATGGTGCAGAGACGTGGACCTTAACTAAAAGAGACATACAAAGGCTGCAGACAACTCAAAGCAGCATGGAGAGGTGCATGCTTGGTATAACCAGGAGAGATAAGAAGAGGAACGCGTGGATCCGAAAAATGACGAGAGTGGAAGACATCATGATCAGAGTTAAATCCCTGAAATGGCAATGGGCTGGACATACTGCCAGAAGGACAGACCATAGATGGACAGCCGAAATTTTAGATTGGATTCCAAGGGACAGGAAAAGACCCAGAAAAAGACCACATGGGAGATGGGTGGATGAAATTCGAAAATATGCAGGAGTGACATGGAGGAGACTGGCACAAGACAGACCGTTGTGGAGGAAACTTGGGGAGACCTTCGTCCAGCAGTGGATTGATAATGGTTGACAATGATGATGATGATGATGATATATATCAGAGTTCAGTAAAATTATGAAGACTATCAGTATTATCAAACACTCCTTTTCAGAAGATATTAGATAAAGACTTCATCATCAAAAATAAAATAACAAATAAACAAAACATATTTTTGCACTTTAAAATGTATAGAGTGGCATGCAAAGGAAAAATGTCAAATTACAAAGTTTGTATGTCTTCATCACTTCACTTCCTATTACTGGGTCAGATATTCTATCACTGTAAGAGGCCAGATATTTAGAATCTCTTAATTTGCTCAAAACAAACAAAATCAGGTATTTACCCCATCACACAGAAAACCACACTTTTATCAGATATTACGAAAAATTGCTGACTAATTTAATTAAATATGTGCATTTCAAAATTTTTCATTGTTTAAACGTGCACTGAAATATGCACATTGTATGCACTTCATTGTAAAATGAAAACACTGCATCTATCTATACATACTGTATTGTTTCCACTGTGAAACAATAAGAAAAAATAAACCACTTAATTAAAAATTATCATTTTAATTATATATTGCACATATGTTTTTTTTTGTATTGTGAGCCTAGTTGAGATCAGAAAAGTCAACCACCAAAACAGCTGACACCTCCCAATAGCAGATAAGTGTTCAAGTCTCAGGTTTTACTGAATAAATCTGTGAGAAATTTATTGAATCCTATGTAAATGTGGTCTTTCATGTACAGGACAGACTCATAGGGCTTTGTGTTATCAATTGAAAGAACACAAGACTTGCATACGGAACTGTGAACTAAACAGAAAATTAAACTGAACTGTTGTATCCTTAAACATTAATTTGTTCATCATCATCATTGGTTAAACACTGTCATAAACTTGGTAATAATTGATGACATCTAAATTACATAAAAACAAACGTGGACCCTCAATTTTTGGAAAAAATAAATGTTTCAAATTCTTTAGAATTCTTAAAAATGCTCAAAAGGAAAAATTGAAAAAAGTTTTGGAAGATAAATTATCCTTCTCTACTAGTCAACAAAATTCTTGGTATAAAAAAAAAAGAATCAGAAGTCAAAAACTAAGTTTCAGTTAACTAGTAAAATTACTTACCATAAAGGACTGTTTGAAAAACTTTAGAGGATTAGTGAGAAGTTTCTAGTCAGGCTGGCTCCTAGATTACAAAATTAAATTAGTAACTACCTTCCAAAATCAAAGCAAAAAGAAGAAAACATCCTTTTACAGAAAGGGGTGGTCTACAACATAAAATGTGAGTGTAGTTTCAGCTATGTGGGAGAACAGACAGACAGCTTAAAACCAGATTGGTAGAGAGAGAACATAAAGCTACAATTAAAAATATGACAAAACAGGTTTGGACAGACATGTTCAAAACACAGGACATAAAGTGCTTTGGGACACTGTAGAAGTTCTGACACATAAACAGCATTTTTTCATAAGAAAATTGTCAGAAGGACTGCAAATAAAGAGAAGAGGTACAACATTAAATGATTTGAAAGGTTGGAATTTATCTCACGAAAAATAACGAATGGCAACACCTACTATAACTGTAGTCCTGAGGAAGGGTAGGAGTGTTACCCAAAAATTCAACATATTTCCTTTTATTCCTTAGAAAAAAAACCATTATTTGAAGATATTTGTAACTGTCATGAATATAATCATAAATTTCTGCTTGACGAAACTACGGTTGTTGAAAAACCACATTCAACCACTGAGCTTGATATTTTGGAAGCTTTTAGAAATTCTTTGGAACTAGTCAATGACATGGCATCTATTTCATTTCTGTCAAGTGAGTGGAAGCAACTGACACAAATCTGTGACCATCACTACTGCTAATAATGTCACAGCAATTTTAATATTTACTTGCCTTTCGTCCTGATGAAGCATAATGTCACAGCAATTTTAATATTTACTTGCCTTTCGTCCTGATGAAGCTGGGCAAAACTAGGGCCAACAGTATTTGGCCATTGCAGATGAAATTTTGGAGTACTGACAAACACCCAAAATAATAAAATGAACTTTGTAAATCAAAATAATCACTGCAAGCAGCAACACACTTTTACCAATGAGATACTAGCTTCTGTATACCATTGTGAAAAAAAAATATATTGAGCTTCAGAATATAACAAACTCATGGAATATGGTTTTAACTGATGTTCTATTGGAAAACAATTTACCCTGAAGAAAGGTGTCTGGGTACTTAAAAAGGGATGTTTCATAGGGGACAGATCAAGTGAATAAGTTAAATGAGGTAAGGCTACACACCTTAACTGGTGCAGCTTCTGTATCATCTGGCACCCAATGTGGGTTTTTTTGTTTTTGTTTTTTTTGATTGGAGGTTTAACGACCACCGTGAGCAACTCAATGGGCTATAAGCAGTCGCCCGTCCCTAATTTAGGGTCACTGGTTCCAGGGAAGGGATAGAACCTGTGTCGTAAGACAAACGCAACATCCATGCCTGACCGGGATTCGAACCCGGACCCCTTACGGACGAATGATCAGAGGCCAGCGCCTTAGACCACTGCGCCACCGGGGTGGCCCAATGTGGGGTCTCGCATATTTATGGAGAAGTATAGGCCATGGCGACTCTGACTAATGTTGGCTGTTTGGTAGACAGTTTTACATGCATAATGTCAAGTTTTTCACAATACTGTCCCGCTGTGATGGTTTGACCCAGTTGTGAGACGGACGAGTGGATCACACCAGCTGCAGACCACCAAACACTGACCATCGTCTTCCAAAGATGGAGTACCAACTTCAGAGTTTTTTGGAACTTCATCAAGGCTAAGCCATTGCACTCAACATCAGTGATGGTCATACTGCATCCATTTCTCATCACATGTGACAAGGCACCAAAAAATGTTATTTGTTTGGTTGCAAATACGCAGAGAAGAGCAGACATCAAATCGTCATATTTTGTGATGTTCTGTAAACTGTACTCAGAGTTTCTTTCCAAGTTCTCATATTTGACATGGACTGGATTCAATCAAGACCTCCACCCAACTTAGCATCATTGTTAGCTTCTTCTAATCTACCATGTGGTTTATTTTCTAAGCTAATATTGCCAAATTGGAATTTAGAAATCTCAACACTGTCTTACATTCACTAATAGAGCCTTCTCCAAATGCTGCATTGATCTTGCAAGGTATCTCTTGATGCACAATGTTCAAGTATAAACTCATATAAGACCCCATTTCCCTTTCTGCTTCCTGGTGCCTGGGTTGCTCTTCGGTGTGAGACAACAGGTATAGTATCGTAAGTAGGGCAGCTTACAACTTCACCTTCTTAACGGGGAATCATATACTTCTAAAACTCTTTCTTTTCTTTTCTTTTCTTTTTTTTTCTTTTTCAGCCTTTCCAAGAAACTGAGTGAGTTACAGCCAGAAAGGCTCTAACCTAAACCTTCTGAGAATTTCCTCGTATGGTATTGCATGAGTTTGGTTCTAATCCATAAGCAAAATGACCAGTGCCTTACAAGCAGAAGTCTTGATACTTTAAATTTACGTAACACAAGTCACATCAAGCAATGTGTTAATTTGTACATTACCTGCCAACTTATGAGTCTGCAAAATCTGACATTACATCTGCAACAACTGAATAAAATTAAATTCATTGTGACTAATTAATTTTTTTATTCCTATATAATTCACAATGTTTGCAGTCTGTGATTTGAGATTGCTTCTAGTAGCATACCAGAACACAGATAACAAAAAAATTAACTTTTACATCTGCAGAAGTAACAAAAATGTACCAAACACAACACATTTATTATGAAAAAAATTATATCTGTATGCATCAGTATCTTTGAGTAGCTTTTAAACATAACAAAAGACTTTTGAATTAATATTTTATTTAAGACTTAATATTAGATAACCATAGCAGATCATTTTGAATGTTTAACTTGCAGTACCTGCAGTTATTTCTCTTATACCAATTGCAGTCCAAATCCAGGCTATCAGTATCCTCCAAAAGTAGGCATTTAGTATGTTCTTCCCATGATAAACATCAGCCATGGCATAGACATTAATTACTATATAGAAAACAAAGTTATTATACAACATTCTGAAGCACTAGATAGAAACATTGCATTTAAAAAATTGGGCATGATTTCATGCATATTCTTAACAAGACTCAGTAATATCTAAAACTGTGTAATACAAATACTAATAACCTTGCTAATCTACAGTAAAGCAGCAAATTATACAGAACACCCAATAGCAATCAGACATGAGCCATACTCACTTATGCATACAATAAGACATCCAGATTGTTTCATAAACAGCCATTGACGAAATGTAAATAGTGGCAGTATGAGAAAGAATCATGAATTAAACAACTTTGGAGCCATGATAGTGGATGCTAGGAGTGCAGGCGAAAGCATCTTCAAAATGGTAAACCTTCTTGGCAATGCAGGAACAACTGTGTGCATGGTGCATCAGTGGTGCACAAACAGCCAAACAAGAAGTCAGTGGTCTTTCCATGGGCGGAAATGATTGGTCGATACTGGAAGGAAACAGTGGCTAGAGAAGATTGCACAAGGTAACAGACAAGCTCTACTGCATCAAGTAACTGTGCAGTACAACAGCATACTGAGAAAAGTCACCTGGTCTGATGTATTACAATTTCAGTTAATACACATTGATGGATACACCAGAATGCCATAGAACATCAATGGCACAAATTGGTAGCTGTAACTCTACAAGCTGCTGGAGGAGGTGTAACAGTATGGCGTGTGTTTTCATGGTGAGTATTCAGTTCTTTAACACCTCTGGAACAGCATTTGGATGCTACAAGGTATCGTTACCTCATTGTGGACAAAACACACCCATACATGTGCATGGTGTTTCCTGATAGAGAGGGTTTCTTCAAGCAGGATAATGCACCATGCCACAAGGCTCGGATTACCAAACAGCAACTCCAGGGTCATGGCAGTGACTTCAAAGTGCTGAAATAACCCACGCAGTCCTTAGAACTTAAACAAATTTAATGTCTGTGGGATGAGATTGAAAGAGCCATTCATACCAGAGATCCTCTTCAAACAAACATTCAGCAATTGACGGACACCATCACATCCGCTTTGCTGAATATACCTGCAGAACGATATGACAACCTGATTTAATCTATGTCACATCAAATTAAGGCTGTTTTGAAGGCCAAGGGTAGACCTATACTTAATTAGGTAAGTGTTCCTAATAATTTGCTACTGCAGTGTATATATATGTGTATGTACAACATTTATACCTGCTACAGTGTGCTAGACCATTACTGCATGAACTAGCAGTAATTATTTCCTAACCCTTAATGCTGAAATTTACTAGAAGATAGTCACACTTGGTACATGGTTTGTTAAAGTGACAGCTGCTGTTCTTGCAAAGAGAGAGAGATTTCCTATCTGAGGTTGAGAGACCCGAACCCTCAGCGCTCTGCGCGTTTTGTCAGGTGAAAAAGAAGAAGGTAAGATATTTGGGAACAGATTTCCCTGATAGAATAGTACGAAAGAAAAGTATGGAAATATTAGAGGAGAAGGAGTAGACAGTTACCCGTTGAGAAGTGAAGTTGTAAGCTGCCCTACATACTTACCTGTAACAATACGCCATTCCAAGCGATATTTCTCTCCGCAGAAAAATGCTCCGGTACACCTGTGCCACAGATGAGTACAGGGGGAAAAGAAGGAAAGGACACGGGAAAGGGAAACCTGAAAAAAAAAATCCCCATCACACATAGAATAAGTTTCCCAGAGAAAAATCGACGTTCAACACCGGATAAGACAAAACTGGCCATTTGCTCAGAGTGTCTCACGGGTCCGCTATTGCATCGTTACTCGCCAGCCAATGGGAGAAAAGATTTTTCCCCATTGGTTTAAATTTTTTTTTCTCAGGTTTACTTTTGTTGATTCTTGCCAGGCATGTCAGAGTAACCATAGCTGAGGTGGTGTGATCACAAATATTACACCGATCGAGGTTTAAGAGACTCATTTTGAGTAAAACACCGAAAAATAAAAAAAGCCACAATCAGGGTTTTTATTCTTTATTTAGGGAGCCAGTAGTATAAGGGCCAATCATTTTTTTTTCTTCGCTACTTGTCTGCTTGTTGCACAATTATGTGCAACAGCGGAAAAAATTTAGTCCTGTTTTGTTTATTTATTATTATTATTTATTTTTTGTCAGAACTAATGCGTAAGAAAAAAAAATTATTTAAAAGACAAGACCAACAACACCTTATTAGTTAGGGGAGAGATATTCAGTACAAAAAAGAAAAATCTTTTATGCAACATTTTGCTCGGCCCTTAAAAGGGCCCTTTTTTCTTTTTTTTTTTTTTCCCCCAAAACTGATATTCCATTTTTTGCTTTCCTCCCACGTGTGAGGAATAACTTCAATGTAGTCCCAGTTATTTTTTATTTTTTTTTGGAAGTATAACTGTTTACTGGGTTCTTTTCAGGAATTTTATTTAAAATAGCCTTCAGTCTTTTGAATTTGTCAGTATCATTAACAACATAATTAAGGGGCCTCCCTGACAAGAGGATTGGGATGTTTCTTGGCTTTCTTGTAATACCTTTGCGCTAGATCATACATAGTATAATGTATAGAGCTGATATTTAGCATACTACGGATAGCATTATTGGATGTTTTTCCATCTAGTCCTACCATCACACGAAGAGTTTTATTTTGAAACGAGATATTATTATTTTTTTGCTGCTTTCTGCAGTTACCCCAGATAGGACAGCCATAGGTAATCACCAGGCTGAAGCATGCTTTCCATAACAAGGTTTTATTTTTTTTGCTAAACCTTTTATTTTTAATTATGGGTTGGAGACATCCTCTTAATTTAAGAGCTTTAGCCAGGGTTTCCTTAATATGCTTGTTCCAATTCAAATTATGATCCATAATGAGGCCTAAATATTTATCATCCTTTACCCAAGGTATTTTTTTACCATACAATTCAATTTCAAAATCAGGATTGTAATTGTATGTTTTACGGGAGAACAGAATTGCTTGTGTCTTGTCAGTATTAATTTTAATTTTCCAGTCTAAGAAGTAATTCTCCAGTTTTTCCACATAGTATTGCAACATAAATGTTGCTTGATTTTTATTCATGGAAGTATAGGCCAGTGCAGTGCCGTCAGCATAAAGTACTGTAGTCGGATTCCTGTTGTTAAAATTCGGAAAATCTGAAGTAAAAATAGAGTATAGTGTAGGAGCAAGTACACTGCCTTGTGGAACACCGGCTTCAATTTTTTTTTTTTTTTTTTTTGAAGATTTCTTCCCATTAATTTTTGCACAAAATGTTCTGTTTTCAAGATAGGATTTGATTATATGAATAATCCACGGTGGGGAGTCATGTGCTATTAGTTTGTAGATAATTGCCTCGTGTGGACATTTATCAAAAGCCTTAGCTACATCCAGGAAAATAGCCGCTGTGTGCTTTTTATTCATTATTCCTTCTGCACATTTTTCAGTAACTCTCAAGAGCTGGTGCACCGTGGAGTGTTTGTCACGAAAACCTCCTTGAATAAATGGAATAACTGGGTATTCTTCACAGAACTGTTGCATCCTAACAAGTATAATTCTTTCAAAGATTTTTCCCATGGTTGGGAGCAACGAAATCGGTCTGTGATTTTCAGGAATTGCCGGGTTTTTACCTGGCTTGGGTAATAATATTACCTCTGCTGTCTTCCAATCATCCGGGAAATAATTTAATTTAATGGCACAATTGTATATTTTAGTAAGGGTTTGCACATACCCTTCCGGTAATGTTTTCAGAATTTTATTATTTATGCCATCTTTGCCCGGTGCTTTTTTATTTTTAAGATTATTAATGTGAAACCTAACTTCTCTTTCACTGATGGGTAGTGGTTTTTCAAAGTCAGGAGGAACAAAAAAAATTTTTTGGCCCCTAAAAGGGCTTTTTTATTTCTTATATTTCCAGTTTCTGGCGTTCCGGACCCGTGAGAGGTTGTAGCACCTTTAACTTGTCTATAGGACGTAAAAGAGGCCGTGGCTTTTACTACTTTTGGCTGCTGTTTTCTATGCCTTGTGCTTCTATTTTTTTTAAAGGAGCCTTTCTGTTTACTTTTAATTGGGGATGTTAATACAGGTTTTTTTTTACTAGTAAATTTTTCATAGAGTTGTGCACTTTGGGCGATGACTCTAGAATTTTCTACATCCTCCGCATGTTTAAAATAAGTATCCAGGGCCTTTTGCATTTTAATGGCTATATCAGTGTCAGGGATATCATTTATTTTAAATTGCTTTTCGAGTGAGTTTGCAACGATTTCCGCTTTTTCTTCATCGGTTCTAACTACCGTCCCATCTGCTTTCTGGAGAGGTGGGAGTAATCTGATATTTTTATTTTGCAAACTCGAAGTAAGGTTCCACAGGGCCATTTTATTTTTTTTATTCAAATTTTCAGAGTAGTCAATATGTGCTTCCTCTAATAATTGACCCCATGAACCGTTTTCAAACTTTCTGATATCTCTTTTGATTTGCCTGTTAAGGGTGCAATAAAGGTCATAAAATATTTTATGTCTGGTTCTTTGCCATTTACTGCAGTACCTATTTTTCTCCTTAATAAGATCCAATATTTCTTTGGGTAAGAAATACGGGTTTCTTTTTTCTTTGGCAGGAGTTTGGCAAGCCTCCATAACCTTTTTAATGGCAAGGTTAAAGGTTTCAATAGCATTGTCAATTTCTTCTTTGCTAATGCAATCTCCGATTTCTGGAGGTGATACTAATTTAATTTTTTCTTTGAATTGCTTTAGGTTCGTGACCATTTTGGGTGTTACCATTACAGTTTTGTCAGTAAAAAGCTGTAGATGAACAGGGTTATGATCAGATGAGAGCGCTGCTGCAGTATAGATTTCATAATAATATCTATTTGTAAATGCACTTATGGCACCTCTATTCATAGTGATTGTGGAATAACTTTTTTACGGGTCTTATAGAGGTTATTTTTCATGAAAGTTGGTTGTCAAATTTTCGAACTAAAGCCTAGTTCGTCATCAGGACTATGTCACTGGAGTAGTTGCTGCCACTCAATTGGAAGAGTCCATCCGCAATTATCGTTAATTGTGGTACTTCTTCTTCTTGCTATTTCGATCCCTTCTTCTAGTTTCCTCTTTACTAAGTTTGACTGGTGGGCGATTATTTTCACTGAGTCCCAATTTATGGAGTGTCCACTTGCTTGTATATGTCTGTCTAGCCCTGTTTTGACATAGGGCTAGACAGACATATACATATATATTACTCCTGTCTTAAAACGACAAATGCACATGGGTCATCATATAGTTCAAGCCACTGCAACTGCAGTGCTTTACTATACCTCTGTTACAGTTTATTGCATTTGTGGGAATTGATGAGAAACTGGATATTATATGGGTAAACGAGAACATGACTGTTTGTCGCCTGGCCTAGAGGCAACAAGCAGATGACTTGAAAATATCATTGTCTTGGCGTGCATTCTGGTAGAGCCAGAACAACAGTGATTCTTCTTAAGACACTGGATGAGGGCTGAGATGAGAGGAAGTAACAGGGAAGCACTAACGACATCAAAGAATCGATCCCAGCGACTCCTGTTTACAATTTTGCAACCAAAAATAGCTTGCGGTGGTTGTTCGAGCACCCCAGTATCTCCCCTTCTCTTTTTGTAGAAAGAGCACAGGTAAACTAAAAGAAAAAACTCAGCATTGTTAGATACAATTAAAATGTTGATACAAAACCAACATATTTAACAATTTTAAAAGCATGCATTTCCAGAGAAAACCGAGGGGGCCCAAAACATACTTTTGCCCCCGCGGTCTAATCACTTTGGCCTCGCAGTCTAATCCCCGTGTAGTCGGTGCCTATGCCATTACGTGACTACAAGGTTCTTCATAAAGATGCTATAACGTCTGTAAGTTTTTTGTTATACATGTTATAAGTGGGTACAGTCTGTGGTGGTGCATTAGATTATTCAATTCAGTTAAAAATCCTAAAAATGTTACTTACCGAAGTGTGTCTTTGGTCCCACATTGGTAGTTCCTTCATAAACCTATGTTCGATATCACTTGAAGTAGTACTCCGTCTGCGTGCTGATATCGCCTTAATCACCACGCAGATGGAGAAGTACTTCAAGCAATATCGAACATAGGTTTATGAAGGAACTACCAATGTGGGACCAAAGACACACTTCAGTAAGTAACATTTTTAGGATTTTTTAACTGAATTATACTGAATTGAATAACTTAATGCACCACTGCAGACTGTACCCACTTATAACGTGTATAACAAAAAACCTACAGACATTAAAGCGTCTTTGTGAAGAACTTTATGTACTGTAATTCACTCATAAAGGTTACTTATTTTGAGGATACCAATTAAATATTTAGTGTTCCTAATTAATGAGAAAATTCTTCCTTCCAAAGGTATCACAAATATATTAATACTTCATGCAAATTATTGGTGTACTGTTCATATAGCTTTCATCAATATCATACCCCCCCCAATTAAAAAATTGAGAGAGTACCCTGGTACTCTTTGTAGATAATAATTTATGCTTTGCATCTTTTGCATTCCAAGATTTTTGTGGATGTGAAGTAAAACGCTGATTCAAGAGTATACATTTAGTGATTGCTCTGGCTTTTTTATAGTTTTTTGCCAAATTCAATATTTTCCCCCCAAAGTGCTATAATATTACGAAAAGGTAATCATCAATGTTTTTGCCAAAACTTTTTTAACATCACCAAAACATTTTTTTTTTTTTTTCAAATTGTGAAGTGATCGGCAGCACGACTCTTGTACATTTATCTACATACAATACATTGCATTTATTTGTGTCACTCACGACCCACACCAAGCCACAGTCCAGTGCTTACTAAATGGAATTAAATCATAACAACAAACAATAAGGTTTACTAATTCCAGACACTGAGTGGTACTCATGCCCATAGTCAGGATTCTAGAGGTGGGTGGACAATTGTCGGATATGTATATACTGGTGCACAGCTGCCTTTTCCTCGCTGAAAATGCAAAGGTGGGCTAACTGCTGACTCAGGGTGGGCATCCCCCCTAGCTACGGGCCTGGCAGTACTTAGGTAGATGGAATAATGAATATCATTATTGTAAAACCAATGAAAGAAGATATGCAAACCATAAAATTAAATATTTACTAAACTACGGTGGCATCAATTGTATTTTGACTGTTTAAATTTTCAAAAACAATATTTATTTTCATTATTATTGTTATATTATTTACATTTAGACAAACATAAGAAATGACCCTGGCATTGATGAAATGCGATGTAGCTACAAAAGACCATCTGTGCATGCACAAGCTAAAATCTAACCCCAAGTAGAAAGAAAAGCTGAATCACAAGTGTGCCAGTGAGAAGCATTAGTAACTTTTTGTCAGGATATCTACAGGTTACACCCCATTGTGTTATACATCATTTTAACATTTTATAGCTCTCATCAGTAGCAGGTAACCTGTCAAGAGGAAGCCAAGTTATGCTATGATGTACTGTTTTCATAGCATCAAAAATGTATTTTTGTGATGGGTTTTATCACATTTATCAGGTTCTCATAATTTATGCAGATTGCAATGAGATATTGTTACGTTTATGTAAAATGCGATGAAATAATGTTCGGTAATAGTTTAGTAAAATATTTGGCTGAGTAACAATGAAATTACTTATTGTTGTGTCACTTCATGGGAAAGCATTCAAAAATAAGATTTCAACAATAGTTTTGACTACTACCATTACCCATTTTTATTATATTTAAATTT
Organism: Macrothele yani; assembly: GCA_039090855.1. Taxonomy (NCBI): domain Eukaryota; kingdom Metazoa; phylum Arthropoda; class Arachnida; order Araneae; family Macrothelidae; genus Macrothele; species Macrothele yani. The sequence continues at coordinate 57,626,881 of CM076997.1, read as the reverse complement.
TTTACTTGAGGTTTACCTTACTGCTGTCAGAAAAGATGTACAGCATAAAAAAAATTCTAGTTGTGTGCCTGGTAGTCGGCACCTTAAACCTCTCAGCTACAAGGGTGGTCTTTTCTCTTATACCTTGAAAAAGTAACTACAGCAATGGTCACAGAAGTTCACAAGTTTCTATAATTATTTTTAAGGTAATTCATTTAGCAAACATTACAGTCAGTCGTTGTGAATGTCAGTTGCCAGTCGCCAAATGGAGAGCAGATATTTTGTGGTGGCTAGTAAATTTTTTAATATAGTAGCCAACAATGGCAAATAGACTCCTTCCCCAAGTTAGCAACTATTTTGTCCAACTTTTCCTCCACTTGTGAATGAATATCGAGATCAGTTTTCTTGCCTGTGTTCCTACAGTTACTTTGAAAATGAATTGAAGTGAAAGTGGGCTTCGAGAGAAACTTAATCTGCTGCCAAATTAGCTTGGGGCGACCAAAGGGTCAAGGTTACTAAAGCAACCTTTACCATGGTATATTTGATCTTTACCATGCTTTATTTGATCTTTGCCATGGTTTATTTGAACTTTGCCAGGGTATATTTCGCACAAACTATAATGTCATCTGCAGGTAAAAGAATTATCTTTGAATCTCTGTTTAGCCGCATATATCCCAAACAAAAAGAAACAAACAGTTATGGCAATGTTTCTAACATGATGCAGTTGCTACATCTAATGCCATTGTAGTACTGCTCCTTGTGAGTGTGGCTTTTCAGCAATGAACCTCATAAAAACGAGTAATCAGGCATGTCTGAATAGTGACTTTAAATGATTTAATGATGATTAGATGCCATGGCCCTTCAATTGAGGATTTTAATCCTGAAAATGCTATTCAATTGTGGTGGGCAGATATTTTTGATGGGAAGATCAGACACCCTATATATCAGTGATAAACTGATTCAACATTATTAGTGCCACTTTATGTACATATATCCTAGCTCTTGTCCCTTTGTTTTAAATATTATTAAAGAAATTAGACATCTAACTTCGATAGCCTTGCAAAAATAAATTATGTATGTGTAAATTAAGATAGTAGGAGTAATGATATTACAGCATTGAAAATAAATTGTCAAAAAATCAACCATTTTGGAACAAAACCACATGCAATATTTGCAGTCAATCTAATGATCCTATACAGTAACTGCTCTGCATCTGTTTTTATGAAGTTAATGGCAGAGGGGTTTCTCATTGGAAAAAAAAAACAACAACATTCAACCATTTAATTTCATAGAGAAGTTACTGATTTTTTTTTTTAACTTTTCATGTGCAGTAGAATTTTTCATTTGGCTAGTAAAATTTTTATTCCACTAGCCACATTGGCTAGTAGAAATTTCAGCAGTTTCCCAAAGGCTGATTACAGTAATGCAGCACTTGTTTTGGCTACGCTGATCATCAGTCCAATTATGGATGATAACTACATGGAATTGATTTTAAGCAGTTTCTTTTCTCTCTCTATCTCTCTCATCATGTCATCAGCATCTTGAGATGTGCATCTTTACTAATGTATCATAGAAATGATTCTTAATACCTTCATTTTTTGCCAGCACAGGTATTCACATGAGCCTATATACTCAATACCATCCATTTCGCTTAAGGTTCAGTATACGGTTCTGTCACCGATTATACAACTGGGCACTTGCAACATACAAAACTGTTCACAAAATAAAATTGAAATGTGATATTAAATACTGAAAAACATCACCAAATCACACTCTGGGTAACGGGCTTTTCACGCACCACGGTGATAAAACATTTGAATAGCCGCGAAATTTCTACTTAATCTGGTTAAACAATATGTGAAAACCAGTTTCTGAATAACTTCTGTGTTAAACTCATTCATTTCCTATTAAAGTGATGATATTTTAAAGCGTACAAATGTCAATTCTTTCTTCAATAAATAAACGTTTCTTAATAAATTTACATACACCTCATATGCAGCAAATAAAAATCCAGTTTGTCATCAAAACTAAAAAAAATACACACACGTGCCTTTTTCGAAACACCACCTACTCCTTATACACCGACATAAATATGCAGGTATCAGTTAGATAAACAGGATTACAAAATAAACAAGTTTGCAACACATTTTCGTCCAAATAACATAGCTCGATATCTCACATATTATGGAGAGGAATGATACTATTTCATTGAATTTCTCATGCTATACTTCAAAAGCGTCGACTAAAAACTTCATATTTCCTAGTTAATATGTAACAAAAGATTAATCACATAAATGACATCAACCTACCAACATATTGCAAAAGGAAACGTACCCCCATAACAACCGAAACTACACGGATACGGTTACAGTAAACACTTCAAAGTAAATAAACACAAGGAAATAACCGTCAGCTGAGCTAAGACATGCCCTACTATCTAGATCCTGATAAAAGTAGAAAAAGGAACTCCTCTTAGAACGGCTTCGAGTATTTATGGATCCCTATCAGTCAGGGTTTCTCAAACTTTCAAAACTGTACGTCGACTCGTAATCAGTTCCAGAAACACTGCTTTTGAAAGTAGTTATACGCAAAGACCTTTAAGATTCATAGACTGGAAGTTCTTGTGTAAATGAGTGGCAGCAGCTGGCGACATTTTAATCGCATAGCTTGTACGGCAAAATGGCAGGTGTCCTATGGAAACAACGTTAATTAAGCTCTTTTACCTATGCGAAAGAAGAAATTTTACGTTGCTTTAATACTGCGTATTAATTTTTTTTTCAATGGGGTATAAATTAGACATTACGCCTTTTTTTTTTTTTTTTTTGATTGGAGGTTTAACGACCACCGTGAGCAACTCAATGGGCTATAAGCAGTCGCCCGTCCCTAATTTAGGGTCACTGGTTCCAGGGAAGGGAGAGAGCCAGTGCCGTAAGACAAACACAAAATCCATGCCTCACCGGGATTCGAACCCGGACCCCTTACGGACGAATGATCAGAAGCCAGCGCCTTAGACCACTGCGCCACCGGGGCGGCATTTTTTTTTTTTTTTTTTTTTTAATTGGAGGTTTAACGACCACCGTGAGCAACTCAATGGGCTATAAGCAGTCGCCCGTCCCTAATTTAGGGTCACTGGTTCCAGGGAAGGGAGAGAGCCAGTGCCGTAAGACAAACACAACATCCATGCCTCACCGGGATTCGAACCCGGGCCCCTTACGGACGAATGATCAGAGGCCATCGCTTAGACCACTGCGCCACCGGGGCGGCCCGGGGCGGCATTACGCCTTTTAACTTACTACTAAGAAAACATCACTATCGTAATTTTGGGGGATATGAAAAAACTGAAGGGAAACGTCGCTTGTCCTACGTGTAAAACGTATTTCGACAAAGACCTTGGAGAGAATAGATCAAAGACTTTTTGGAATAGACTGGCAAACCTAATGCTGCGCTACGGAGGCAACGAACAGCAATTGGGACTGCAGCGCCATCTGTTACCGCAAGGAGTTAGAGACAAACTCATAGCAATTCGCATGGCTTTCTGTGATTAATCGTATAATACAAGGATATGCCATACTATTAAAAAGCACCAATCACTTACCCTAAAGATCATGGTAATTTCCATCGACAACACACTTCCAGCACGTCAATTATCGTAATGTTGTTGGCCTTCAAAGGTTTACAGACATCTTGCTTACGATTCCTTCTTCTGGGGATGAAACATCGTATTTTTTTTTTTAAGCCAAATGAGATGTAACTATAAGCTTGTCAATTCCATAAAAACCACACAAGCATACTACTCATTCATACAATTCAATTAAAAAATTATGTACATATTTACACAACCTTACATTCCTAGGTGGTTAAACCTTTGTCGACTGTGAGTAACAAAATGCTCCATCTGTTTCAAAACCCCTGCCACTCCCAATGCAAGTGTCACACTCATTCAGCCCCTCACACATAATCCTCTAGCGCCTTCAACAGACTACTGTCGTCATCAGGAGGCAGGTGTGTCTCACCCGCCCACCACAGCTCAAGCAAAGAATATTCTTTGGCTCAAGTGAGCAGAGCCATCGAGGCGCGGGCTCCAGTCGCAATCTCTGAATCATTGTGTCTCTGGCGCCATCTATTGTCATTGCTACTCTTTTTTCTTTTTTTCTTTCTAAGCTGTGGTTCAATTTTTATTAGGGCCTTCCATTGTTAGTTTAAGTTGCTAGGCTCATTAATGTTGCATAATCTTGATCTGTTTTTTTTTCAATTAACACTGACTCTGCAATTCTTAACTGCCTTTCGTTTTTACAGCTCTTTATAATTTTAATATCCTCAAACCTTGGACATTGTTGATTTTCCATACAGTATACTTATTGAAATTCGTAGCTCAAAGTCCTGTCAACATGTTCGACTTTCATCCCGAAAGCCCTGTCGGTAGTCACGTGGGTTATGGTCTGCGCTTATCCATTACACAGGTCTGGACTACGTCTTTCGTCCTGCGTAGAACACTTTTCTTCGGATCTCGAGGCTACGAATTTTTCGTCCACAAATAGTGTTGTTTACTGATTACTTCACACAGTAAATTTCTTGCAGACCGGACAACCGTCCATCTCTTTATTTATTTTTTTTTCACTCGGAAATAGACTTTGTTAACTTGGCAAAAATTTATTTATAAGCACGCTTCGTATCTTTCCCCAGCAAAAATCAAACACAAGTGTGGATATAGTCTATAGTAGCTTTAGCTACTGTTAATCATGACATTTGCAAGGAGACGTTTACTTCGCAAACTAACCCAATTTAATACTTTAAAGTTTATAAATAACTTTCCTATAGTTTTTTTTCTTTTTACAGGAGCTTAATATTTGGGTTGTCAGAACATCTGTTGTTTTATAAACATATTTCCAAGGCATATATTTAGTTTAAATACTGAGGCATAGAAAGGAGTCTCTTGTCAATGCATAATGGTTTTGCTCCACTGTTGATTACAATAGATTAATATCACATATAGATTACAATAGATTAATATCACATATAGATTACAATAGATTAATATCACATATAGATTACAATATACCCGGCCTGGGTTAAGTTATTTGTACTTTTTTTTTTACATGCAGATATTCTTTTACTTGATCAACCATCTTAGTGTTTAACTTCATCTAATCTCTGTGTATCAGGATGTGTGTGTTTCTTTGCCACCATAACACAAAAGACTATATCTACCAACACAAAATTTTATATTTAGGGGTTTTGTAATGACCTGATGAGTGGAATTCCAAGAGGGAAAGTCTTTGTCTAGGAAGAAAAGTTAAAACTTTCATAAGGAAAGTCGATGAAGTACTGTGTATTGTCATTTAACATGTTACATACAGTGTCTTTATGGTACACATGTTACATACAGTTACTTTATGGTACTAATTTTATTGTGATTTATGCTACAAGCAGTGTGGTATATGAATATGCTATTGTATATAATCAGATTTAACCCCATTCACAATTCCTATAAGGAATCCAAACATGGATGATATTGCATAGTATTTCTCATAAAAGCAGCTATTCTAATACCAATGTACTTGTATGTTAACAGTCGTGTGGTTGTCTCTTCAACTGGACTGAATGAGAAAAAAGATCTCATAAGGAAAATATGGGAGATCATATTAAATACTGGATTAAAGAGCAAAATGTTCATTACATTTTCAATTCTGCCAGAGATAAGACCTTAGTCTGTGAGCTCAGTTGTGTGTGTATATATATGCAGGGTGTTTATAAATGATGTGAACACTTTCAGTGCTTTATTGCACAATGATTAGGACAGATATGATTAGGGAACAGTGTCATGTACATACATAGCTTGTGAAAAGAAAATGGAAAAGTTTTTTTTTTACATTGTATCCCTTTGCAATGCTTCAGTGTGGGAACCACATGCTACACAACAGCTGTCCACACAGTAATCCAATTCTTGCCATACCCTGTACAGCACAGCTTGTGTGGCCATAGTGGTAGCTTCTTCAATACCCTGCTTTATTTCCTGGATGGCATGTGACAAAGTTGGTATATAAATATGACCATTTATGTAGCTCCACAAGAACACACCATATAGTGTTAAGTCACATGATCTCAGTAGTGATTTTAAGGAACATCTGCCCCTTTCTCCAGCATGTCTGCTTTTGTGTATCAGTGTTAAGGCAGGCCTGAATGTCATTATGGGAGTGAGCTGTCTTGTTGGTAAAGAAAGTCATCACTATTTTCCTAGTGCAGAAAACATTCCCCTTTGACAAATAATGCTCATGTTTAATTATCTCTGCAGGTTTCTGGGTGCCCCAGATTTGCTAATTGTGTTGGTTGACCTTCTCATTGGTGTGAAATGTTGTCCCATCACTAAACACTATGCGATTAAAGAAGTTTTCATGTTCTTCTTGAAGTTCACAACAAAACTGGAAACACTTCTCTTTGTCGTCTTCTTTTAACATGTGCACCAACTGAAATTTATACGATTTCATAGAAATTTTTTAACGAAAAACTGTTTGCACTGTTGTGGGGCATTTGCGGCTCATGTGATTCTTGACGCACTGATTTATTGGGGTTCCCTATGAATATCTCTCTCACTCGCTCCATATTATCAACAGTAACATTAGGCCTGCTACTGTTCTTTCTCGAACACAAGCAACTGGTATTTACAGTTGCTAATGAAATATATATATAGGGCAGCATTAAGTAATATTACAAGATGTGTGACTTTTTTGTCAGCCCTGCATTTAAACTAGTAAATTAATAGTTGTAGGGGATACACTTGAAGATCAAAAAGAATTGTGCACCCAAAACCCACCTTTTTTTTTTTTTTTTTTTTTTTTTGGGGGGGGGGGAATCAAGAAAAAATTACTTTGGGTTTTTTTCTACAGTTCTCTCCGTGTTATTACAGCTGTAGCATTAATGATGCAGCTAATGACTATAACTTTACTTGTAATCTCAGTGGAGATTGTAATTTTTTGTGCATTTGTATGTGAACATAGTAGTGTAATGCCAGAAGTAATACATTTGTGATTCTTTTAGAAAAAAAAAAGGTTTATTTTTTTTTAATGTCATACTCATAGGCATAGCTTGGGGAAGGGTATGGGGAGAATGCGCCCTCTCAACTTAAGAATTGGATAAATAATAACTCGTCGTTTGCCTTTTAAACATTATAAAGTGTGACATATAGCTAAGGGAGCGATGCTATGCAATTGTGAGCATTTCTATGACTGCTTTCCAGCAGTTGTTCCATACTCAATAACATGCATTCATCTGATGATGGTCTGATTGACTGCAGGAGGTGCTTTGAAAGCTATGTTTTTTTTAAATCCTCATTTGGGTGAAACAGCCTGGTACACTTTGTAGTTTTAGATATATTAGGCATGTAAATACCTAAGTTATGGCAATTGAAAAGGAGCATTTGCGGATAAATTATTTCCGAGAATGCCCCCCCCCCACATCAGTTTACACTTATTTGTGACCTCCTCCCATCCCAAATTTTTTGGTCATACTACACCTATGGTCATGCTTCTGTTGTTTGCTAGTCAAGAAACAAGTATCATTACAAAAAATAAAGTGGACTGTGTAGCACACTGTTTTCATGTATATAAATCTTGTCATTATTTGTACTAATTAAAGTCTCCTGTTACAGGAAAAAATCTGTGTTGTTATCTATTGAAATGAATACAAATATTTCTGTATACATGTTTAAAACAAATTTTATATGTATTTGAATGGTATAATGGGAAAATGTCAGTACATATGGGTTGGAGGGAGTATTCTTCATAAAAAATAAAAATAAAAGCTTTTTTTTGTGTGTGTGAGATCTGGCTGTTAGTGATGTTTTGTTGCATGGGGAACCCACTGTTCTCTGGGGGCCTCCATCAAACACCATTTTGACTCAGTCATGTAGGATATCTGTGTTACTCTATTAGTGGAAAATGAGCAAAAACGTTTAAAGGCATTCTTCAACCTTAAATTTTTATCTTCCCTAAAAACCTCACGACTTTAGTTTGGGTCATTTAATTAATCATACTACTGATGTGCCACATAATTTAAGACCTTCAAATGCTTCTGTTAAGAATAATATTCCAATGTATTTTTGCCATCTGGCCTGGCTCTCATGTGATCTAAGGCACTGGCTGCTGACCATTCAAATGAAATGGGCTGGATTTTCAGCCTGGCTCTCATGTGATCTAAGGCACTGGCTGCTGACCATTCAAATGAAATGGGCTGGATTTTCAGCCTGGCTCTCATGTGATCTAAGGCACTAGCTGCTGACCATTCAAATGAAATGGGCTGGATTTTTAGCCTGGCTCTCATGTGATCTAAGGCACTAGCTGCTGACCATTCAAATGAAATGGGCTGGATTTTTAGAGTCCCAGATGGGTCATGATGTGTGATGTGCCTATCCTACTTAGTTAGCTGTCTCCCTTCATTGAAGCCAATGGCCCTGAATAGGGGATGAGTACCTGTAGCTCTATGAGTTGCTCATGGTAATTGTTAAACCTCAAATTTAAAAAAAAAAAAAAAAAAAAAATTTGTTTATTGTTTTATTTAAAATTAGTATTTGTATTGATTTTTTTTATTGTAGATTTACCTGAATATAAGAAAAATGCACCCTTCCCTTGAATTTTACTTGATTTTAATATAAACCACATGCTTCTATTCATACTGTTTCAAAGTCCTGGATTAATGTGCAATTTATTTTTCTTTTCTCATGTTATTTACATGGTAGACTTTTTGCACATTTTTATATATCAATTGCATATAGAAATGTATTACCTAAAATATACTGCAAGACATTTTTATCAGATTTTTTTTTCTGAGATGAAAAGAAAAAGACTACAAACAATAATTTTAGATGATAAAATAAATTCAGATGTGCATGCACATGCTGGGATGGGGCTTGTACCATGGCGTACCAGGGGCCTCAGAGATTCTTAAAATATCCCTGCTAGGGGTAACATTCAATTATACAAGAAAATAATGCCAATATTTGAAAAAAAGTGCTTGTGCATGGCCTTTTTCAGGAGCGGCAGACCATTTCAGTCCCCCAATAATATATAATAATCAAATGTAAACATTTTGTTTAAGTTAAAAAATAAATTTAAACATTTACTAAGTTCAGAATATTATCATTGTTTTTAATCAATGATCAGTCATCAAAAAATAAACAAAGGAGACAAAAGAAATCAATGGCAAATTTATATTTGACCGTTATATGCTATTCAAGGATACAAAAGGAATTTACTCTTGCTTAAGGATGTCCCCCAGATTGTTGGTCATGTATTGTGGCTTGTATATTTTTTTACTTTTTAGCCATTAGGCTCTTTTCAAGAGTTGTCAACACTTGTATGTACCTTATTGACCTGGAGATAAATTGAGTGTTCATAGATTTTGGGTCTCATATGCTGAATTTAGTATTGTAGGGCTAATTTTCTTGTCCTATGTGTTAGATCTCTCCTTTTATTCTTTTAACTCCACTGTAGTAGTGATCAATAGTCTTCTCCATGGCAAAGCCACTGCAGGCCTTATTTTGAAAACCCACCCAAGATAGGGAAAGGATCAACATTTAAACCATCTTAATGATACACTAAAATTAATCCTAAAACAAGATCTCAAAGCTGCATTGGTTGTAAATGCAATTTCATTAAAAGTGACAACTATCAGTTTCAAAATTAAGCAATTTTATTATTTTTTATTACGAAAGAGGAGAAATGCTGTGCGTAGAAGGTAGCGAAAAAAAAAGAGCCCTGTTTAGCCCCCAAGTATTAAACAATTAAGTCTTGTGCAGCCTCCCTAATATATTTTTATTTAAGCAATACCCCTGCTCCTTTTAGTCTTGTAATTTTCTTTTTCCAGTCAATATGATTTTCTTAATATACTAGTTTCTGTCATAATGAAGTTATGGGGTGTTTTCAAGTTAGTGACATTAAATACTAATAATATTAATTGATAAATCAAGAACTAATTAGGGAGAGGATTAATAACCACTGAACAACTCAGTGGGCTATAGGCAGCCACCTGTCCCTAATTTAGGACCTCTGTTTCCAGGAAAGGGAGAGAGCCAGCGCTTTAAGGTAAACACAACATTCATGCCTCGCTGGGATCTCGAACCAGAACCATCTCAGGTTAGTGTTCAGAAGCCAGCTCTTAGACCACTGCACCACAAGGGCAGCCTTTAAACATCCATCCTTTGGTTGATGGAGCAAACCTCCTTGTACAGGAAAGAAAGGTAGATACAGCAACTGGGGTAAAGAAGTCTCGCTGTGGAGGAGGAACATCTATGTTCAGACAACTGCAGATGAAATCCAGGCCCAAGTTTTGAGGATGTGGGGATGTTAAGGTGCTACACTGGACCACAGGATCAACACCCTTTTTGTTTATTTTAACCAAGAGTATTTCCAGCAGCTGTAAGTATAACAAATTTTGATTTGTTTACATTAAAATAAGTCAATAATGATTCTAGTTTAATAAAACCAGAATCACAGGTACAAGACAGGCACTAATATTCCAATAAATTGGACCAGTTTGGGGAGAGGAATGTAAACAGAAGCAATAGGTTTACACAAAAAAAGTTATATCAAGGTTGCATACATTAAACAAATATTCTAGTCACAAGCAAAGTGTGGGAACCTGAAGTAACATAACACTCAATGAATGAAATACGGGATTACTCCATTGTACAATACAAATTTGGAAGATGTGAATCCGTTTATTGGTGTAAATATGACATAGATGTTAAGTCAGATAATATCCGAAAATTTAAAATTTCATCGTCCTGGAGAGGGAATCGAACCCGCGTCTCCCGGATAGCGCCCGAGTATGCTAACCAGTATGATTTTTAGACCTCCAGATTCTCTATATATGGATGCCAGTCGCTTTGACTAGCAAATCCTGTGATTATATTCAAATTAATTGGAAACTTGAAAGTTGGTCATTCTGGGTGGTGTAGTGGTTAGCATACTCGGGCACTATCAAGGAGACACAGGTTCGATATCAGGACAATATATCAAGGAGACACAGGTTCACTATCAAGGAGACACAGGTTCGATCTCCAGGACAATGAAATTTTAAATTTTTTGGATATTATCTGACTTAATATCCATGTCATATTTACACCATAAACGGATTCACATCTTCCAAATTTGTATTGAACATAACACTCTTTGACACCTTGTTTCCTGTAAGCCTCTTGTAGAGTTCAGCACGCCGATTTCAAATCCGTTTTTAAAGGTTATCACTGTTCTCTGTAACATTTGTATATAAGATGTGGAAGGCTTTGAGGCAACCATACAATTGCTACTAATCTATTTTGTATATATATATATATAAGTGGGTGAAAGATGAGAGAGGCATATTTTTATTTTTTTCACAATAAGAACTTGCATCCATCTATAACACTTCATTCAGTTTCAGTGAAAAAAAAATACAAAAACATAAAACTTGTGCTGCAAAAGTTTCATTTTCATGCCTACAAATTGAACATCTGTGTGACCTAAAAGTGGTGGCAATCTTGTTTAGATTACAAACTGTATGCACTAAAAACTATTGCTTCCTGTTAGAATGGGACAGAAGAGCAAAGAATAATAATTACATGGTGAAACAGTGTCTTGCGTTACATTTGCCTTCACGTAGAACTTTAACTCCTGGTGAAGAACATGTGTGAAAGAAGTACTATTGGTAGTGACAGAGAAAATCTATTTGCCACCACTGCATGTAAATCTTGGGCTGATGCAGAACTTTGTCAGTGTTACAAATCCTGAACCATCTGGATTTGAATATTTGTGACAGAAATTTTCAGAAATATGTGATGCTAAACCAAAAGAAGGCATTTTCATTGAATCTGCAGTCAGATAATTAATGAGGTACTCTTCATTTGAAATAGCTCTCAATGAAACGGAATTCATTGTCTAGAAACTATTTAAACTAGTGAAAGATTGCATTTCAGGAAATGAAAAATGATAAAAAAAAAAAAAGTGTGGCATCTGTCGGAAGCATAACTAGGTATTTCTGCACCCGGGCAAACCGCAAAATACTGTGCTGCCCATCTGTCTTTCAAAGCATTACTAATTTAATAGTTGTATACATATATAACTATCAAATTATTAAGTATGTACATTATATTAGCAATAATGTGGGGCAGTGTAATACTCTTCTCGACAAAACAAAATTAGCATCATACCCCAAAGTTATCTCTACGTGGTAGGTACAATCGAACAGCAGCAGTTTAAGTAGTTTTTTGCAACTGCTTGGGAGTTCGGACCTACTGTACCACATCAAATGAACTGAATTCAGTTCATAGTAGTGGCTCGCAGCCATAGAAACGATCAAAAAGCACCCAGAAAATCTTCAACAATGTGAACATACTTTTCTTGCAATGTACATATAGTCCATCCAACTAAAGAAAAACAGCAGGCCCCATTGTTTGTGAAATTCACAAATTTGCTCATGACAGAATTGAATTTGTGTCTCCTCGCTCCGGAATGTGTCGCATCATTTCCCCTAAATTTTTTAAAGTGAAGAAAGAATTTTTCATTAATTCCAGATGATGTGTGGAACGAACATCTCACATTTTTTGAAGAACCCAATGGCCAGTAGATCCATTTTCTCGTTTGGATGCCAATGTGAAATTTGCACATTTGCCGGTGATGGAGATCGAAGTCGCGTCTCCTCGCTACGGAGTGAGTTGTTCTAATCAACTAAACTACACTGACAGAATGTATCACTGCAGATTTGTCGTCTTGACATGTGCTTTACATCCGTTGTACATCACATGTTGCTAATGAAGGTCGTAGTTCTTTTTTAATTCGACGGACCATATTTCCACTCCTTCATTCTTGAATGTGAACATCCAGAGCACTCTGAACATTTTAAGGAAGAAATTTGAATTTTAAGTGTACCAAAAACTTGTGTAAAAGTTATAGTTTCAATTTTAATCAGACTGCAAGCAGTGGTTTTTGCACCATCTCTTCAGCTGTGCCCGGGGTAGCAGCCCAGTCAGCCCCACCCTAGTTACGCCTCTGCATCTATGGGAAAGATATATCACAAAATCGAATGCAATATGTATCTTAAAAATTACACTTCTTGGATTCATACCTGGGCTTTTCCTACAAAGATCTTGGATCTGTGAGTGACTGAAAGGTTGCATCAAGAGATTTTAAAAACCTACAAAAGATAAAGGGGAATCCAGCAATATTTGATTATTATTGTTGGAGTCTGATAAGGAAAATTCCATGATCATCCTACAAATGGAAGTTATCATGACAAACATTCTAGGTAAGTAAAGTGAATTTGAAGAGAAGGCTTTTTCTTAACTGTATCAAAACCACAGTGCCAGCAATTTACAAAGTAAAATATCAGAAAAGAAAAACATAAATCACAACTTAAACCAAAAAATTTAAGTGCATGGGCACAAAACAACTAATCCAAAAATCATGTAAAAGAAGCAGGAAACAAATAAGAATGTAGAAAGTATTGTAAATAGTGAACTTCAGCTTTTTCAAAGATGAGCACCAGAGCTGGATTAAGTCCTTAATGGGCCCCTAGGGTAAGACATCTGTGTGGGCTCCAAAAACACTTGCGACAGGGAATCATTATGAAGTCTTAAAACATGAAACTGTAGCAATATGCGTTTGATAATTAATATGTAGTGCATTCTTCAAACTAATAAATTATATGTAGTTTTTATAAGTCTGCATTTTTCATTGTTCTCATAAGAACATGAGTTGAAACTCAAGATTCCTAGATTTTGTCTTGGATTTTCTAATGATACAGCACTATATATTTTTCTTAGTGCACCATTTTTGTTTTTTGCTATGCAATGTGAAGCCACAGGGGACTTTGTCCATTAATGGATGGTAGTGCAAACACTGAAAATGTCTTGCCAACCTCCACTGTACACAACGATATGAAGCCTTTACCCTTGGTGAGTCACTGCCTTGAAATCTTCATTAGTCTTCCATTTCTGACCAAGTGAAAATCATACAAGACAAAAGTAAAACTATTTTATGAACTCTATAAATATCTATCTATTATTTGCTCAGGCATGCCTCCTGGGCCCCAAGGTTACATAGACTCTTCTAAGTATGGCCCTGACCCCCAGCACAGTTCTCCACTTACCAATTTCTACAAAGACCTGAACTTGAGTTTCTGCTATATTATATGTTAATCAGATTCAAACTAAAACCCCCACACCAAAATAAACTTTTTAAAAAATATGGGAAGAGAAAAATTTAAAGAAATTAAAATGCATATTTAAAGCAAACATCTACGAGAAACATTTCAACAAATTCTGGGAAATTGCTTAAACCATATTAAAAATGTTACAAATATGTAGTGTGGAAAACTTATCTAAAATTATAAAAGCATGTTCACACAAGGAACAAAGAAAAGGGGAAACCAACAACTGAAATGAATCCTAAAGCAAAACCCAGGGGGGAAAATTTACATGACAAGATCCCACTATCTGTACAGCAATGGCAAAAAAAAAAAAAAAAGAGAAAATCTACCAAAATGGAAAACAACTTAGCACAGAACTCCAAGCTCTTTCTTCTACACATACAGAACTAGAATGGCCTCAGCTTGGAGAAATTGTTCACTAATGAAGTAAATTAACAAAAGGAATGAAATGGAAAGCAATCTGAAAGCATTTGTTTTTGTGGGAAAATATAGTTTTTTTCATTGAACACAGAGCCCCCAGATGAGAGCCCCCAGTAATTACATGTTTACAGTTTCTATTGAAATATTATGTTTCCTTGTTCTCTTCACAATCACAATGATTAAGACCAAGAGCAGAACTTGATTTATCCCCCCCGAACCTAAAATTTAAACATACTTAAAAACTAACTAAAAATTTGTTTCAAGAGTAGGAAAACAGCCAGCTTTATTGTGGAACAACTTCCTAATATTAAGGAAATAGTTTTTATTAAGAAACCTGATTGTAATAAAATTATTGGAGAAGTAATTCTATCCTTAGAAATGTTTTTAATAATATCCAACACAAGATAAAAAACATGACAATCAATTTTACCAGTAGCATTTCCAGAAATGAAAAAAAAAAAAAGAAAGCTTTCAAGACAAGTGCTTAAACCATTGAAGGCTGATAACTTTCTAAACAAAATTTAAACTGGTTTAAAATTTAATGAGATTGCTGTAAAGCAGTAAAATCTATGCAGCTTGCTGTTTTAACATGACTCTGTTCTCTGTTACCCCTATCATACCTTGTGGTTAACAAGGAAAAAAAATTCCCTGATGGAAACTTATTCTTAGCAAGCTTATTATCTAAAAGAGTTGAATTGAGACCATAGAGATAAAGAGAGTACTGGTGCAGAGATTCTGTACACTATAAATTTCACTAAATTATAGGTTTTACTCAGAAATAAAAAAGAAATTATGAATAAAACCCATAATTTAGTGTAATTTATAGTGTATCAAGTCCAGGAATAGCCATGACATCAATTATTACCAAGTTTAGGTCAAGTATATTATGTAAAACCTCAATTTACACCTTATCACAGCCATGACTATGACAGTGTTCCAATTCAAATGTTCGGTATTGGTGGGCTCTGTGGGGAAAGCACTGCCTTTTAGATTAAAAATTACTAGTAAGAGACCTGTGATCATTAATTCTGGGATGAAGAGGGTTTTTACTTTGCCCTATCTAATTAAAACTGTAAACAGTACAAGTTAACTTGTAAATAGTATTGTAGGCTTTACAGAATTTTTTTGAATTGTCAGTTGTGAGTTTATACCTGTAAGTCAGTAATGCAGTCCTGTAGATGGTCATTAGAGAAAAAGCAGAATGCCTGTACTGCAAATTATGCACTTCAACATCCTTGATGTCACTGTGAATGAGTTTCCTTTTCTACCTGGTATTTCATGTTACTGATCCAATGTTTGAAAAAAAAAGTGGAACAGATCTGAAATAACTACAGAACCACAAGGTACATTTATTTTTTTACTGTACTGGCAGATCCACCATTTACTTTCAGGGTGGCTAGCTGGCCCCAAACTAGGGTTCTATAAAATAAAAATATGGCAACTCTATATGCTGGTTGATTAAATTAAATTTTATGGTACAAGGGGTGGAACTGGCTAAAGAGCATCAAGTGTAGTTCAATGAGCCATGCATACATCATTCCTCAAATAAGCAGGACCACCAGCTAAACCTGTAAACCTTCAGTTTAGTACTTCTAGGTGCGATGCCTTTTGGCAGCATTTTAAGATTCTTCTGTGTTTCTCTAACTATTTCCAAGACCATGGATGCTGTGTTGAATGACCTGCTCCATATAAGCAGCAGTTCCCATCTGGCAACATATGGAATCCAGCCTCTTCATGTACACCTCAGTGTATGTATGAATATATATCTCTCTAGTGAGTGTACAATATATCTTTTTTATCCTTCAATTGGACTTTCAGTCCCACTGGGAAAAACTTGTTTTTTTTATGTTCTCCAATGAAGTTTGCCAAATGCACAAGTAATATTTGTTGCCTGTCCATCTCTAATGAAGTAAACTGTTTGCTTTGATTCATGGCCTACTGCAACCTTGAAATATTCCATTACAACATGCAATTATTGGGATGGTGCGAATGAAATGTGCTGGTCCTTTGCCAGACATTTCGTTTGCACCAACCCAATATTATATGCAAATTTATCATTTTTTAATGGTATATTTAAATACTGAGCACACATTTTTCAGAATTCTTACTAAAATTAGCTGTTTTGAGAGCCCAATTATTACTCAGTAACTTTACAATAGTTTCTTACCATTAATGAATCAAGTTCCTTTGATTCATACTTTACATTTTTATCCTGTAAAGCTTGTTCTACTGAAATAGATATGATTACACATTAAACGCTGTGAAATATTGTACATTAAATTTTAACAATGTAAGCATTGTTTTGTATTAATATTGGGTTGTAATGTATTATCTATGAAAATGAACTCCTGAATAAATGACAAAATCACATATTCACCTTAATCTTTATTTATCAGAAACACATGAAGTAGCACTACCATTATTCTGATTGAGAAATATAGTTATTCACTTATAATAATAAACAAACTTATTATATTGTACATCACGAGCATCAACTGAAGCAAAAGGAGTAATCCACAACTCTGAAACCCCTGTGCTAAATAATAACAGCCACAGCACCAGTACTTCCACACATGAACTAAGGTTACATTCTTTTATTATACATTTTTTTACATATTTATTTAACTCTGTTTTAATTTTTATGATCAATAATTTCAAGGACAGGTTTTTCACAGGCATAACATCTCTACCTTCTGCTTTCCATTCAGTTACAGAATGGGAAATGAGAGAACAGTTTATGTAAACAGGATTACAAAGTGTGAAGTACCTTGAAACAAGACACAATGATACTCGGTCCCCTACCCATTAGAGGCTTTTGGGGGAAGATCTTAAAACAGAGGCCCATCAGCTTCTGTTCTAAGATCTTCCCCAAGACCATGTACATACTTCACCAGCACACTTTCCTTCCACAGGACTCCACATACATCACATCAAAAATGCAGTTGTGTGCAAGATGTATTATTTTAGGCATATAAATGACCCCAAAACACACACGAAGTATGCATTTATGTGCTTAAAATAGTATCCCCATTCATTTACATGGTTATAATACTACAGTGAGAGAGAGAGAACAGTAATGTTAATTAAAACTTGCATTATGTTTTGCAATGTGGCACCAAGAATAAAAAATTAAATTAGTATTAATGATTTTTACTGTGGCCACTTGTATGATTTACATTAATACATAACTAATGCAAGTGGCCATTCCTAATAACAAGTGTGAATAGTTTGCATCATTCACATACTTACTATTGTTGAAAAAATAAGTCATTAGTATGTCTAACAGCAGTCACAAACATTTTTTCCATTCACAGAGTAAGAGTTGTATTGTTTCACTTCCCTGAATTTTGTACTGACAGTGTCACATGATCAGTTCATGGAAAAACACCTGGTGAGAGAGGACTCAATGTTCCCACACACCTTGTGTCATTCCTTCTGCTATGATGTTTTTGTAAATGTAGTGTGTGTTGTGTTCTCTGATAATCCATGTTTATTTTTTAAGTATTATACTTGAGAAATTCCATTTATTTACATTCCGTGTGCATGCTCCTATATCAATTAAAGATATATTCTGAAATGTGAATGTCATCTTAATGTATAGTATTACCTTTTTTAAAGGTGAGTCACTTTATTCGTGTACAATAATTTCTGAAATATCAAGTCAGTCCATTGGAACATAGTGCTATAAGTATACCAAAGGCAAATGTAAAAACATAAATATCTCATTTTTATAACATACTACAACACTAATTATTACTTTAAGTGTCCTGATGATTATTCACCTTGCTGTTTTGTCTACATATCATTCAATAGCAAGAGGAAAAAAATTCAATTCTTCAAGTTGAAACTAGGACCTCTCAAAATTATTGGGTTGTCGGAAAAATCATGACATATTTTAACCATGTTTTGCAAAGGTCATTTATTGATGGAAAGAACAAAGATCAATCAATGATATAATGCCCGTTTTGTTCGATAACCTTTTGCCATCTGCAGAATGCCTTGTTCATAAAAGAACCTGTCTTTCGTGGCGAAAAACTGAACAAGGAGCTGATTTACAGTCTCATCTGAATTGACAAGGGCTGTTGAAGAGAGAGAAACAAGTGGAAGTCTGACAGCGTAAGGGCAGGTGAGTATACTGGGTGTGGCAACACAGCCCACCCAAGCTCCAATCATTTTTGGCGGGTGATCAAACTTGTGCGTGGTCTCGCGTTGCGGTGATGGAACACACCTTTACGATGAACGAGCTCTGGACGTTTCTGGATGATGGATTTGTTCAAACTGTCCAATTGCCAACAGTACACATTCGAATTGATTGTTCGGTTCCGTGGTAGGAGCTCAAAAAACACACCTTTAAAAACCCACCACACTGAGACCAGAACCTTCCGCTGATTAATGTCTGCTTTGGATGTCGTTTGAGGCAAAGCAGCATGTCGGGACCAAGATCGTTTGCGCAGCATAATTGTTGTACACAATCCACTTTTCGTCACCAGTAATCAATCGCTTCAAAAAAGGATAGTTTTCCTTACGTTTAATGAGCATATTGCAGATGTTTATACGCGCCGTCAATTAAGCTTCTTAGCATTCACGAGGAACCCACACATCGAGCTTGCTTACGTATCCCAGCTTCTTCAGGTGATCGTGAATGCTTGAATGATGGATGTGCAATGTGTCTTCAATCTCCCGTGTTGTGTAAGGTTGGTTTGACTCGATCAATGCCTTGATTCGGTCATCATCATCCTCGGTGGGCCTCCAGGACCGAGGAGCATCGTTGAGGTCAAAATCACCAGCATGGAATTTAACGAACCACCACTGGCACTGACGTTATTGTAGAGCATTATCCCCATACACTTTACGCAACTTTTCACAAGCTTGACACACGTTCTTCCCTTTACGGAAATAAAACAGTAAAATATGGCGAAAATGCACAGTTTGGTCTTCCATCTTCAACTTGATGTCAAATCTCCGCAAATCAACCAAATCGCTCACTATTCCTTTTAGACTGCAGCTAGAACTGGCACCTGTAGAATGCCATAGCGATAACAGAGCTGCACATGCCTCTAGTACTTCCAAAACCGCTATCAGGTGCCAAAATACGTCATGACTTTTCCGACAGCCTAATATGTTTACATGTTACAATCTTCAAAGAACAAATAATATCTGAATAAAAGGTTACAATTTATAATGCAATATTTAACTTTATTATTCACATTTGTGGGATGGAAAATCCCCATTATGCGTTCAACATAAGCATGATTTCACCAAAGTGAATGTGTTTTGTGAAATTTCCAAAACAATCTACTCCCCGACTATAACAGGTGTAATTTATCTGGATACGCTCAGATTATGGCTACTAGCCCAGCTGCAAGAGGACAGTACTCATTTCATACTGCAACAAGATGAAGGCCCACTTCATTTCAAACAGGAAGTCAGGGCATTTTTAAACCAGCACATACTGCAGCGATGGCTCCGTTGTGGGACCGATATAGACCAGAAGTTCCTGTCCTCGCAGCCTCATTCCCCACACTTAATGCCATGTGACCTTTTTTGTGGGGCTACGTGAAAGATCAAAGTTTTGTCCTTCTCTTAACCGCGACTATTGCGGAACTTAAGAAGCATATCACTAAGGCCATCTACACCATCAATGCTGAGATGCATGGAAAAAATGAACTTTCATTTAGATGTATGCAGAAAAAAAAATCGCTCATATCGAGTATTTATAAGGTAAAAAATAAAACTCTGTGATTTTACTTGCATAATTTAAAAACATTTATGTTCCTATCTCAAGCGCAGCAATTTTTTTATTACTTTAAGTGTCCTGATGATTAAACCCCAACAATAATTTTGAATAGCCCTGTATATAGGTATATGAGCCTATAACCTAGTTCAAAATATTGTTCCCAAACTACCACAATTATATGTGACTATTCCATCATGGCAGATACTAAGAACATCTGTTTCGGCTAGCAAGTTATTGTACACAATGATGAATAATATGGCTTTTTCACAGATGACAGAAACTGAGACAAAGCTCAGTCATGCATTTAAACAAAATACCATAGACAGCACATATCTGATTACGGATGGAATAATTTGTCATCCATCAAAGAAACAAAAACAAAAGGCTACTTTATAGACATAAATTTCTTTAGCAAATTAAAAAAAAAAACTTAGTTTGAAGAATCCCACTGCATATTGACTTCATTTGGAATTTCTTCATCTCTAAATTTAGGTTCAAGCCCTAAAAATCATAAAGTGGCAATGTGACTAAAATAGTTAAATAAAAACAGTACTTATTAACCATATTATTACTATTATTTATTGAAATAAATTCAACTGAAGTATTAGGTACTGTTTGCTACAAGCTTTGTGAAGTATTGGGTACCATTTGCTACAATCTTTGTGAAGTATACCATTTGCTACAATCTTTTTGATTACAAATATAGTTCTAACTTTTTATATGCTACAATGATACATATCTTTTTTTAATTTCCTTCTACCTCCCCCTGCCACACACTCATCTCCCGCGCAAGTTCCTTGTTAAGTAATTCACTGAATTTTAAATAAACACGCCACCATTTATTATTGTGCATTTTCTTCCCATGTTCATAATGCAAATCAGTACACTGCATGTTCCACAACTTGTATGATAAGGCATACTGTGAAGCTCATCCCATTATTCCAGTGGTTTTCTTAAGGGGTGAAAGAGTAGGGGGTGTTCCATGAGTTTGGTTCATTGGCAAAAGCCTCATATATATGGCTTTAAATTTGTACTAAATCTCTCCTCAAGAGGGGGGGGGTCTGGACCCGAGGACCCCCACCCGGATATGCCTATGTAGGTGTTGTGCCCAGTTTATGGAAACAGGGTGCTTATGTTTGTTTAAACCATGTCTCCCTATTTTAATGGAAACTCATCAGTCTCCACTTACAGAACTTATGGGTTACTACCTTCTGTAATGAACACATTGGCACTAAATATTTCTGTATATAGTGCTAAACAAAAAAACAAATGTATACATATTTGAATACCATAATTCCAGTACACATGTTGGGGAAGGGTGTTTCACATCACCTAAAATGAAAAAAAAAAGCATTTCCCTTTATTGTAAAACCTGGGTGCATCTCCTTATAATACAGGAAAATGCCACTTAGCAGAAGTTATGTGGACAAATTGGCTATATTTATGCAATTGAATTACACACACAAAAAAAAAGGTCAAACGGCAATATCATTCTGCAGTTAGACCTGAATTTCTCTTCAGCTCATTATCGTCAGAACACATGAAGTTGTGCATTGGTGGTTCTTTCAAAATTCATACCAAATGATGTGCTACTGATCTTCTGTGCAATACATTAGTGAACTATCATTTATCTTTTTTAAACTGCTATTCAAATTATTGCGTGTTGTGTTTTGCATTAGCAAATTACAACTTGTTCTTTTTCTTACGGTACATTTGAGGTTGGTATTGCAATGAAAAACATATGGATGCCTCCCAAAGTTTGAAAAATCCCACCAGAAACAGGGAATATCATCTCAGCGCAGTGAAGACTCCCTTCCCTAGCGCTCCTGAGGACGCTAAGGTTTAACCTTGAGCACTTGAGAAACAAGGTTATTGTGCATGATAGATTCCACACAAGTCACGCAAAAGCTAAGAGTGAGGACCATCTCCAGAGAGTGAGATGGACTAAAATGTCATCACACATGATGGTATAGGCCAGGGGTCTGTAACCACACATGATGGTATAGGCTAGGGGTCTGCGCGCCCCAAAATTGGGTCGCCAGGGTGTCCGAGATGGTTTGCCGTAGCTTCAGGAAAAAAAAAAGGGGGTATTTTTGTTTTTACATTTTAAACCTTTTTTGTGTTTAACACGTGTAAAGGTGCCGGAATTTCTGGAAATGAGATCCCAGCGTTTTGGGAAACCATTCCACCGGGCTTGTGGCTTCCTTGCTCTTTGTTGAGCATACTGTGCCCAGATGTTTTGACTCACGGTATTCGCTGTCCCACTTCTTTCGTGGAGAAACCGCTTCCGATGCTGGCACACAGTCACGAATTAGTTCTGTGAATAAAAAGCTTTTTATTCACAGAACTATATCCAACAATAGTCATAACAACATATAAATAATTGTCTATTTTAAACTGCTGTACTAAATTTGTTACTTGTCAACTAAAACTTTTCCCTCGTCACAGATGACCACATTTTTCAAACCCTGGTGATAAAATACAGATAAATAGAAACCAATGCCAGTTAGTTTTCTATTGCAGTATATTGTGTGACTAAGGGTTTCAAGTTGAAATAGAATGAAATATATTAAGCTGAGTAACGTCTGAGTGTTTTAACTGCTGTAAATAACATTTTATTGTTTTTTAATTTAAAAGCAAAAAGCTATCTGTAAAATCTGCTAATAATTTTGAAACTATTTGTGTACAGTGTACATCTACATTCTGGTACTTTGGTTGCTTCTTCCGGTCACTGGGATCGCAGAAATTTTTAGGACTTCACCGCATTACAAAATTTCCCCCTTAACCTAAAGTGCAAGGCAAACGATCGCACTGAACTATTGTAATTATTTTTGAAATCTGTTTTATAAAAGGCTTTAATTTCCAATTATTCATATTATTTGTCTCACAATATATTATTCATATCTTATATCTTCCCACAATATAGATAACCCTAACCTCTCCCCCGAAATCATTGCCACAAGATTCCTGTTTTATATTACATAATGTTGTATACACATCATGTAAATGTTCTTAATCCAAGATTGTACAACTGTGTATTTATTTGTGTTGTACATTTTCTACTTTGAATACATATGTGATGCAAATTTCTAAAAGAAATGCAACATTTTGGTATTATTCCTGTAAAACTGCAAGTATTCCACATGGCTGAATCACTCAGTACGGTGTAAGATCTGACCTATTACAGCATTTATATCAATGTAGCTACTAACATGTTGTTCCACATGACAATTATTTTCACTGTGAAATACAGGAAAGTCAACATTATTACTTTGTACACTTTCATTACCATGGGTAACATTTACAGAATGAAAACTACGTGTGGTGTCTGAATGAGTTGCACATTGCTCACTAGAAGCAGGAATGGGATGCTCTAAATTATTTGTCATGCTCAATGTCTCTTCACTTCTAGGTTTTGAAAATGTTACACATGGCCTCTTTCTTTTCCTTGTTGATGTGAGCCTCTTCTGAGCTACACACTTCTCATTAGGTGCAGAGTTTGAAAGTGCCTGGCATGACGGCGTTATATCACCTATTACAGTACTTACATCACAATAGCTAGCAATATGCTCTTCACCACAATTATTTCCACTGTCAAATGGAGAGAAGTTAACATTATTACTTTGCGTACTTTCATTACCATATGTAACATTTACAGAATGCAAAGTATTGCTGGTGCCTGAATAACTTGTACTTTGCTCAGTAGTAACAGAAACAAGATGTTTTAAATTATTTTTAATGCTCAAAGCCTCTTCACTTGTAGGTTTTGAAAATGTTGCATGCTGGCTCCTTTTTTTCTTGTTGATATGAACCTCCTCTGAGGTTCAAATTTTTCATTAGGAGCACATTTCGAAACTGCTTGGCATGATAGTGGTTTTTGTACTGATAACAGTTTTGCGATTCCAGACAAAGATTTTTCACATTCCTTCAGGATATTTTCCTCAGTTACCATTTCTATTTTTTGCAAAATATCCAGCTATGTTGCACGTAACCTACTTTGGCGTTGTTCAGTAGTGCTAGAACTCTTCAAATGGGAAAGTACTATTTCTTGTTCTAGTCCTATTAAAGCCTCCTCTTCAATGATATTTTCATTATGTATGTCCTTCTGCTTTTTATATGCAGCCACAAGATGAATGTGCTTGCACATGATATCCTGTACATCATTGCAATGACATTTACAAGAGAAAGTATGTTTGCAAATTTTACATAATTTACACTGAACTCCACATTTTGAATAGTTAAAATGGTTGGTACCTTTGTCAAGAACTTCATACTGCTCCATGGTGTGTTCAGATTTTACATAATATGTCTTATCATCCACAATTCGGACTTTGTCAAATGATATTTTTATACTTTTCTGATGTTTCACATTTGCCTTTCTTTGCTTATACATATCAGGTTTTCCTCTTTCTTTCTTAATCAAGTAGTCAAATCCTTTATCCTTTACAAATTTCAAAAGGCAATGAATCACAGTATCAACACGTGTATTAACTTTCCTGGTCAGATACTTAGTTTTAAAAACTTGATGAAATGCTTCAACCAACATGTTAGTATTTATTTGCAAACCTAATCGATAGCATACAGCCCATTGTGTTGGTCTACCATAATAATTGCAATAAAAATATTTGGCAAACTCTTTAGCTGTAATATCAGCATGCCACTTTTCATATGCAGCAGCCAAATACTCTGTAAACTTTCTCTGATCTTTTTCTTCTAATAGCACGTATAAGGTATGATATACATCACGTTTCAGTTTTTCACGACGTTCTCCTTGCCCACCAATTAACTTCAATTTATTTTCCCACACTCTAATTATATGCCAAGAGCAAAGCAATTTCTGTGGGCTTCCATCAAAGACTTCTATCCATGCCCTGTAAAACTGTGGTGCATCATCTGTCATGACACACTTGGGCAAAATATTTCCACTGTTCCTCTTAATGCTCAGAAAAAACTGAATCAGCAGTTCACGGTCTTGGTGATTACTGATACAGAAGGCAACTGGAAATCCTTCTTCAAATTCATCCTTCACCATTACAGTTATTAAACAATATTTATGAGATATTATATTATGAGTGGAATCAATACATATCACCTTATTTGGGCCAAATTCTTTGCACATATCCTGCTGCAGCTTAGTTTGAATGCCCAGCACAAAATCTACTTCCTTTAGCATAGGATACTCTGGTAGTACTTTATGCTGTGGTTTATAAATCAGAACTTGAGACTGGTCTTTAGATTTTAGTTCTTCTACCCATGTTTGCACACTGATAGAATCAATAGGATGTCTTTCAATTTTATCAATATTATATGACTTCTTTATGTTTTCAACATCTCTTCGGCCCACAAGATGTATTCTTTCAAGATCACCTGAAAATGCATTCCTTATGTTACTTACCACAGTTATAGGAGGTATACCTAAACTAAGATCATAAGCTATCTTTTTCTTTTCAGCTTCTGGCAGACGCATCTCAGCAAAGGTATTTTCATGGTGATAATGTGTGAGATTATAATTTACTGAAATATTGCCTGATACCTTTACATGCATATAAGCTGTGCATATATGACCAATTTTATTTGTTTTTTCATAATGCTTTGCACCTGATTTATGACACATGTAATATCTGTACAGTCCATCACAGCCTGCTTTTGCTCCACGTACTTTTGTAAAATTGAATTTGCAGTCATTTTCAACTCTGTTCTTCTATATTTCAAATTCAGTTTCACTGGAAATCTCCTGAGTTCCCTCTTGAAATACATACTGGAGTTGATCTTTCAAATGAGATATTAATCCTGTTAGATTTCCACTTCTCACTCCACAGCTGCTCTCCATACACTGCAGAGATCTCCCATCATCTTCCTGAAAATGGCAGAATCGCTTACAATGTCTCATAAAATTTGATTTATCATTGAATGTTTTTTCACAATACATACATATGAAGCTTGGTGCCACACTTGGAATAACAGTTCTCACTACACAGTGCCCTGTACTTTCTCGGTGAACAAATAAACTTTGTCTATGGTCATATGTTTTCCCACAGAATTCACAACTGTACGTCTTACACGACGACATTTTTATTTGAAAAATGTGTCCCTAAAACTATGACACACTATGACCTCCCAAAAAACACAACGCAAACCGCACAACTACAAGTTTACACACAACCACAGATATCATATAAAGGACTAGATTGGCTGCCTGCTATTTGTGTAACACTCTTACGATGTGGCATCAACCAGCCACATTGAGCGCGTCAGTTTGAGCGGTTTGAGAAAGGGCTGTGCATGTTTCTGTAATATCTATGTATATTATATGAGATATCCAATATGGTCAAAGCGTGTTCGGCGATAAATTGCAGTGCTCGTGATAATGAAAAGAGCAAACAAAGTGGAATACCCTTTCACAGGTGAGTTTTTGTAGTCAGTTTTACGAATTTTAAGGTGTCTGTCCAATATGAAGTTGACCCAGTGGTAGTGTGTAAGATTTATCTGAGTGGAATATACCACCTGTTAATTAGAAATAGCGTTAACGTATAGTTAATTAATATTAATTACAGTTTGTAAATGAACATTGCAATAGTTCGAACAAAATATTGACAGTTATTTTATTAAAGGTTTAATGCAAGACATGCCAATTCACAAAAGTCAAACATCTTTCCATCAGCATGAATGCTCAATACAATTTGTTCATAAAAGGATCTTTCACCGCATATGCTTCTTCACCTAGGTGAAAAACTTCAGGAATGTGATGTATGCTCCAAACAACTTGCTCATGAAGGTCATTTTTCAGGGTATATGCTTCTTCACACAAGTGAAAAGCATCACCAATGTTCTCTATGCTCCAATGTGCTCCTAGCAGTTTTTTTTTCTTTTTGGTGGGTTGTGCTACTCTGATAAAACTCTATGCTCATTATGGGGTGAAATTATTAGGTAATTTTTTTTGCGGGTGGCTGGGAAATATAATGTCTAGTTGATAAGTATAACAACATAAATTTTCTGTACCACTTTAGCAGAACGACGAAATAAAGTTTTTATTTTGCTGGATAATACTCATTATTTTAGTGAAAAAAGTCATTAACCATATGTTCAGCTGGCTTATTTTTCGTAGATTTTTAAATCAACACTTTTTTTATGCCATATTGTTTAGTGCTGATGGCGAATGAATACTTGGCGTCATTAGATTTTTAGTATACTTAATGCTGTATTTAGAGAAAATTGATTGGTTACAATATTATTTTTCAGAAATTATTTTATGCTATAATTTCAGATTCCCTAAAAATGAGAAATTAAGACACGAATGGGCTCTTGCAACAAAAAGAGAAGGCAAAAGAAAGGCTCTGTTTGGAAGCCAACACAGTTCTCTTGTGTTCAAAACAATTTGTTCCAGGCTTCCAGCAGATTTTGAAGTTCTTCAGCAGTGCAGGATACTAAGAAATAATGCTGTACCATCAGTTTTTAATATTCCTGTAAACATAATGTCACAACAAAATAATCAGGTGGTCACTACTAAAATTCCTAAGCCTAAAGTAAAAAGTGTGTACATTGCACATGATCACACATACTCTATAGCAACCAATGAGGTAACTCATTTAAAATGACAGCTTAGTCAGTGTGAAGAGAGCCTTTTAAGATACATAGCATGAACATATGTAACATTTGATATTAACATGTGAATAATATAATGCCCGTAGTAAGGTTCTTTAAATAGTGTAACTTTCTATTATGCAACATATTCTAGCTAGATACATCCACAACTGTTGGTGCATGCTATGTTTGGTTTAGTCTCTTGAAAGTTCCCTTATATGACATATTGAAAAGGTGAAAAAATGAATAGAGCAAATTCTGAACCCATTTTATTATTTGACTTACATTTTGCATGCTAAATATATGGACGAAGGGTTAATCAACACACAAAAATAATCAGTCCGCATTTGGGTGGCGGAAAGAATTAGTGGGTGCTTGCCTCCAATAATTTCTTACGAAGTTGAGGAAACACCAGTCCCTCCGTCCTATTTTAAAAGAAGTGAAAAGATGACCAATCCTGTGATCTGGTGGAAAGGAATTTCCAAATGTGAAAATTGTAAGACTGGTCTTGTTTCCGAACTTGTTCAAATAGAATGATTTTGCTGTTGTCCTGCTTCAATAGAGAGAATATTTTCTAACTTTGGCATTATGCACTCTAAACTACAAATTCATTTAGGTGTTAATAAATGTGCAAAATTAGTGATGTGATATATCCTACAATGAAAAAAATCAGCCAGACTTGTAATTAGTTCTAACTCTGCAGAGTGTTATGTTAAAGTAATTATTTTGTGCATATGAAAAAAAAAAAAATGAAAATGTTAACAAAAATAATACTTTTATTCCTCAGTGTTAAGAAATTTGCAAAACGAAAAAAATAAATATCTACAAGGTGAGTTCTAACTTTTAATAAATCTATTTAATGCTAATAGTTTGTTTAAAAATAGTAGGTAAGGCTTTATTTTTCTGTCTAGTAGTTTTTGATGATTTAAACCAGTTTTATACCCTTGTCAGGTCAAAAATTGTTTTTAACATAAAAAAACCAATGTAATTAATACTATGGGCATTAATTTACATACCCCAAATTGATGCACATGGTAAACCAGGTGAAAATTTAAGTTAAGCAATATTTTTTTTTTTTTATTTAGAAATGTATTTGGGAGTTTTGCATAATTTTGAGGTTTGGCATTTTTCTGTGGATGTTTTTACTGTAGGCATTTTTTCAGTGATACCCAAAAATTTTGGCAAGGAACTGGTCAACAGATATTTGTTTTTAACCAGAATCAATATTCCCTCTAAATTTTGCAGCTTGAGTGCAGTTGAAATTTTTAGTCTTTTAAAATCAAGCTAATTAAAGATTGCTTTATGCAGGTGAAGAGGGAGCAAGGGTGATTGGCATTTATTGTAGAGGTTCCCATTTTTTTTTTCATGGGAATAGTTTTTGATCTGTGCTGATAAATGTGCAAAAATGTCTTAGTGATATTACAGTGTAGCAGAACCATAATTACATAATTTTCCCCACTTAAATGACTTTGCTACAGTACTTTTTCTTTTATTACACACATGTTTTTCATAATAGAAGCTATTGTCATCCCAATAGAGGGGTGAAGGCCTGCTCACGTTCATATACTGGGGCTCATAATGTTATGATTGGGGGTTGAATTTTACTTGATTGCTGCAATCTGACCAGTAAGTGAAAGTACAGTGGAACCTCAGTTATATGTTTATCTCTTTTACATGCCATTCTGCATTAGTCCCAATATTTCACTATAGTTTCTATCGCTTTTAACTCTGTTATACATAATTCATTTATTCACGTTTTATGTTTATAAGTTAAAATTTGAATTTCAGATTATCAACAATACATGGCTCTTTGTTTCTTTTATATGTAACTCAATGTGTTACAACTTTGAGAGAATTGAGACAGCGCTGACGAGTTGGTGCAGCCAAAGTTAAACATTGTCGTATCAGAGAAGAGTATGTTGTTTACATTCAACATATCGAAACATTCGGTTTCGATGAAAAATTGGTTTCATGACACACACACACACATATATGCTGTATTTAAAAAATTGTTAAATCCCAGAGACGTAACCTTGTGGCTCCACTATTCTGTGGCATAATAGAATGGAATCTTGAATGTGTCTTCAATTTTCAACATTCTGGTTTTAAAATGGATGCACTTAGGATCCACAGAAGAAGAAGAAAGCTGTTAAATAATGAGTTCAATACTGAAGTACTGGTCTCAGATTTTTAGTTGTGAGGATTTTACTTGATCTATAGAATCAGGATTTTTATAGACCGAGAGAATCATTAAAAGAAAAGCTTGTTTTTCACAGACTTTTATGATTTTCTGCAATGTGATAAAATATATTATAATTTGTAACACTCATTTTTTTCTTTCCTGACTACCAATTTGACTTTAAATAGATCATTATTAAGGAACATCTTATTCTTTAAAGCATAAATTTAACAATACTATTTATTAACCTCTTGGAATTTCATTTATGTTTTTTAAGACCACCTAGAAAAACATACAACCCAGGTTTCACTGTATTTGCATTATGTACCCAACTGTTATTAACTTTTGTACATTTTATTTTGAACTATATCAGACCAGGTACTATTTCTTGAAATATTCATTTAATGATATGTCAAATGAAACGGACAAAGCATATTTAAGGAACCTTATGATTATATTGTTCCTTATGCAACGATTAAAATTTGTGAGGTTTGGGGCATTTTCTAATTTAATTTAATGAAATGTAGTGTTATGTATTCTATTATTGATCACCAAAACAATTTTAGTCATTTTTTTTTCATTCATTATGCAAAAGTTTTGCCTTAAAAATTTATTTTAAGTCTAAGTTTTTAGACAACTTGTGTAAATATGCATATACTTCTGAAACAGAAATTGCCCTTGTGATATAGACTTGTCACTAGATATTATTGAATGTGCAGCATCAGAATGCTTTTTTTAATTTTTAAATGACTTGTATGTGTAAATATGCTTATACTTCTGAAACAGAAATTGCTTTTGAGGTGTAGATTTGAGTGTTGCTAACTCGAACGTGCAGCATCAGAATGTTTACTTTTTAGATGGCTTGTGTGTAAATATGTATATACTTCTCAAACAGAAATTGCTCCTGAGATATAGATTTGTGTGTTACTAGATATTACCAAATATGTGGCATCAGAATGTATTAATTTAATTTTTAGATAACTTGTGTAAATATGCATATATAATCCAGAAACAGAAATTGCCTCTGAGATCTACATTTGTGTGTACTAGATTTTACCAAATCATCAACATTGTCAACCATTATCAATCAACTGCTGGAGGAAAGTCTCCCCAAGTTTCTTCCACAACCGTCTGTCTTGTGCCAGTCGCCTACATGTTACTCCCGCACACTTTCGAACTTCATCCACCCATCTCCCATGTGGTCTTCTGGGTCTTTTCCTATCCTTTGGAATCCAGTTTGTTGCCATTTCAGGGATTTTACTCTGACCATGAGGTCTTTCACCCTTGTCATTTTTCTGATCCGCGAGTTCCTCTTCTTATCTCTCCTGATATGCAGCATTTATTAATTTTAGTTTTTAGGTAACTAGTGTAAATATGCTTATATAATAAGGCCAGGTGATGCGTAACATCACAGCCTCTCCTTGACAAATGTCAACCCCGCCTTCTCGTGGTGCATCCTGTTCCCACTAAAGGGGCTCTGACGACCGCCAATAGCGGTATAACTATACCATCGGGATTAGAGGAAATTCTATCCCACACTCACCAACCCGCTTGGCCAGCGTGGTGAGTTATGGCCAAACCCCTCCAAAATGATTCCACAACTTAAATCTTGGCCCTCAGTCTCCGGCAGCTGGAATGTACCTGGCCAAGGCAGCGGCCAGTGCGACATGAAGGCAGAGGGTGCTAAGAATCCCCGGAGGACCGGACTAGGCTGCCATCTGATGCTGACCTTGGCTACGTACAACGGACGCTCCCTATCTTCTGATTCAAGGCTTCTTGAATTGGAAGAGGGACTACAAAGGATCAAGTGGGACATCGTGGGGCTAAGTGAGGTAAGGAGAAAAGGAGAAGATCTCATCGAACTGAAAAGTGGACATCTCTTCTACTATCGTGGGACAGATACTGGCAGAACTAGTGGTGTTGGATTTATAATAAACAAGAAACTGAAGGATAAAGTTGTAGAAGTTGAAAGTTCCTCTGACAGAGCTGCACGACTTGTTATCCAACTCTCGAAAAGATACCAGGCTCAGATTATTCAAACTTATGCACCCACCACAAGTCATCCTGAAGAAGAAATTGAAGAATTTTATGAGGAAATTTGTCATCTAAATAATAAAGGTAAGCAGCACTTGAAAATAATTATGGGAGATTTCAATGCAAAAATAGGGCAACGGCAACAGAATGAAACTTCAGTAGGTAAATTCGGTCACAGCAACAGAAACCAGCGTGGAAATACTCTCGTTGAGTTTGCAGAGGCAGAAGGGTTTTTCATCTTGAACTCCTTCTTCAAGAAAAAGCCACACAGGAAATGGACATGGAGACATCCAAATGGGACGACAAGTGAAATTGATTTTATTATGTGTAACAAAAAATTCGTCATAGAAGACTGCAGTGTGCTAAACAAGTTCAACACAGGTAGTGACCATAGATTGGTGAGATGTAAGATGCACCTCAACACTAAACTTGAACGTGGCAAGCTCATAAGACAAAAAAATCTATTGACATAACCAACCTTAAAAAACACCATAATACCTTCAAGTTGGAACTGAAGAACAGGTTCTCTGCTTTAGAAGGCCTAACATCGGAAGAAGTGGATATTTCGGAAGTTAACAGAAAAGTAACCAAAGCTCTTATGGAAACAGCAACAAAATTAGCTGGGTCTAAGAACAAGTTGCATGTAAACAAATTATCAGGAAAAACGAAAATGTTGATGCAAAAAAGAAGAGAGATGAAGACAACTAAAGAAGATGTGACTTCCAAAGTGGAATATATAGAGCTATGCAAGACAGTAAGAAAAAAGTATCACTGAAGACGTAAGAAAATTCAACTGTGAACTAGTGAGGAAAGCAATTGAAAACAACCAAAGCCTAAAGATAGCAAAGGGACATCTCAGTAAGGGAAGAAAACAGATTACGGCACTGAGAAAAGAAGATGGTTCTGTAACAAGAAATAGAGGCGAAATTTTGACAAGAGTGAAAGATTTCTACTCCAAATTATATGAAAGGGATGATACATGCACTCCAGACATCATGAAAGATACCAGTACCAGAGTTCCTCCAGTCCTTCCAGCAGAAGTTGCACATGCAATCAAGAACATGAAGCGGGGAAAAGCTCCAGGAGAAGATGGAATTACTGTAGACATCATACAAGAAGCAAGTGGAGAAATCGAAACAGCACTCGCCCAAATTTTCACTCGATGCCTTAATGAAGGAAAGATTCCTGAGGATTGGAACACCGCTACAATGATCCTGCTACATAAGAAAGGTGACATTGAGGATCTCAGAAACTACAGACCTATCAGCCTCCTATCAGTAGTTTATAAAATCTTCACTAAAGTTCTTTCACACCGCTTGAAGGTAACACTGGACATGGCTCAACCGAGAGAACAAGCTGGATTCAGGAGTGGCTACAGCACAATAGATCATATCCATGTACTGAGAGAACTAATTGAAAGAGCGAGGGAATATGAACTTCCATTGTGCATGGCTTTTATCGATTATGAAAAAGCCTTTGATTCGGTGAAACCATCAGCAGTTACAATGGCTCTGAAAACCTGCGGTATTGAAGATGCATACATTAATATTATTAATAACAGCTATGAAAATGCAAGTGCAAAGATTCGGCTGTTTGAAAATACAACACACGTAAAAATTGGAAAGGGAGTGAGACAAGGTGACACCATATCTCCGAAGCTCTTTAATGCCATATTGGAGGGTGTTTTTCAGTCGCTGAGCTGGGAAAACAAGGGGATAAAGATTAATGGAGATTATCTAACCCACCTTTGTTTTGCTGATGACGTAGTCATTTTTGCAACTACCCCATCAGAGCTACAGAGTATGATCCAAGAACTTGCTGACAAGAGTAAAGAAGTGGGATTAAAAATGAACTTTCAGAAGACAAAAGTGATGTACAATGCTTTAACAAGAAATGAAGATTTATCGATTGATGGAGAAAAGCTGGAGATAACAGACACGTATGTTTATCTTGGACAGCAGATATCAAGTGAGGGTCACATTGGTGAAGAAATTAATCGGCGTACAAAACTTGCCTGGAGAGCTTTTGGAAGAAACAGCATAATTTTCAAGAGCAATATGCCATTATGTCTTAAAAGAAAAGTGTTTGATCAATGCATCCTTCCAGTGCTTACGTATGGTGCAGAGACGTGGACCTTAACTAAAAGAGACATACAAAGGCTGCAGACAACTCAAAGCAGCATGGAGAGGTGCATACTTAGTGTAACCAGGAGAGATAAAAAGAGGAACTCGTGGATCCGAAAAATGACAAGAGTGGAAGACGTCATGATCAGAGTTAAATCCCTGAAATGGCAATGGGCTGGACATACTGCCAAAAGGACAGATCATCGATGGACAGCCGAAATTTTAGATTGGATTCCAAGGGACAGGAAAAGACCCAGAAGAAGACCACATGGGAGATGGGTGGATGAAATTCGAAAGTATGCAGGGGTGACATGGAGGAGACTGGCACAAGACAGACCGTTGTGGAGGAAACTTGGGGAGACCTTCGTCCAGCAGTGGATTGATAATGGTTGACAATGATGATGATGATGATGAATACAGAAACAGATATTGCCTCCGAGATCTAGATTTGTGTGTTAGTAGATATTACCAAATATGCAGCATCAGAATGCTTTATTTTTAATTTTTAGATATGTAAATATGCACACAGTTCCAAACAGAAATTGCCCCTGAGATACAGATTTGTGTGTTACTGGGTATTGAATGTGCAGCATCAGAATGTATTATTTATAATTTTTAAATAACTTGTGCCTCTACACGGATATACTCCAGAAACAAATTGTCTCTGCAATATTTATTTTGTCACCATAAAAAGTTTGTTAAGTGTAAATTAACATATAGGCTGCTGTGTTAGCAACACTCGGTCTCATTAACTAAAATTAATCACCTTTATGAGTTGAATAAATACACCTTGTGTGATCCCAATTTTCACTAAGGAGCAGATCTTTTTTAGAACTCTTTATTTTTTAACATATGTTAGAGAAAAAAATGCAGAAATTGTTGGACGAATTCTCTGTATATTAAGAATCAGGAATATGAATAACACCACCACACTTTTGATCCTTCGTAATGATAAAATTTGGCAAATATGCTTGCATATTAAATATGACATCATGAATTTTTGGACCAAATCTGTTTTTAAGAAATTGTGAATTCTTATATCGATGAACGTCGGAAATTGTTTTCCGTGACTTATTGAACCAATCTCTCCCCGCGAAAATAAGTTGCTTAGTATCTCAAATTCATTGTTTATGTAAAAAAATGAACTGCAAGACTCTCCATGAATCAGTGACTTTTTTTATCGTAATTATCGAAACGCCGTTTCCGTGGTATTTTAAGTTGTGGTTTAATATCTGATTTCCGCAATACTTTGCAATCGCCTTAAAGCTATCACTTGCACAGTACTAACAAATATCGATTTTTCTCAATATAATTATTCGTATTTTCTCCCGGAAATGTGTACTAGATACCTATCATCTAACCTGAGCCAGCGAATCGCCATACGAAACACGTATTTCGTCGAGCTACGGGAAGCAGCGTTGACCCGCTCGACATGGCTCCTACGCTGCACGTCTCACTGGCCAGATGTCCAATCTAGTCTTTTATATGATATCTGTGCACACAACTCACAAGGTGTTAAACTTCCTTTCGAATTATCTTACCGCTTGATACATTCATTTTACGTTCGAGAGTTTTCCCTCTAGGAATAAGCAATCAATAAATAGTGCCACAGCGCTACCTGCCGTCAGTGGGAAAATTTTACTGAATGTTGACAAGACTTGGAGCTACGACGACACGGACGTGAGATTTCATAAATTCCTGCTCTATCTAATTGGCTGATTTTTCATTTTTAATCACTAAATTTTTTACAGTAAGTGCCTGATTTCCTACCTGTATGTCATACTTGCCACAAAAAAAGTATAGATTGAACCAGCATATAAATAATTGGAATAAAAAGAAGCGAAGACAGCATTAACCCAATACTGTATTTTTTATTCCAATTATTTATATGCTGGTTCAATCTATACTTTTTTTGTGGCAAGTATGACATACAGGTAGGAAATCAGGCACTTACTGTAAAAAATTTAGTGATTAAAAATGAAAAATCAGCCAATTAGATAGAGCAGGAATTTATGAAATCTCTATAAACCAGCAACCACCTGTGTCATCTATAGGCAGCACCAAGAATAATTTAAAGTATAGATTGAAAGAGCATATAAATAATTGGAATAAGAAAGAAGCTAAGACAGCATTACCCCAATACTGTATGGAAAATCAACAATGTCCAAGGTTTGAGGATATTAAAACTATAAAGAGCTGTAAAAACGAAAGGCAGTTAAGAATTGCAGAGTCAGTGTTAATTGAAAAAACCGTAGCACGTCAAAACATCGCGCCACATAACATCGCGGACATAACATCGCAGGTCAAAACATCGCGGTGACAAAACATCGCAAGTCATAACATCGCGGACACAAAACATCGCAGTGACAAAGCATCGCAAGTCATAACGTCGCGGGCACAAAACATCGCAGGTCAAAACATCGCAAGCCATAACATCGCGAGCATTTCAGGATGGGGTATTAATTACACAGCATTTCTTCTTTTTCTTTTTTTTTCTTTTGTATTTTTCTAAACATTTGATCTTTTGGTAGGAAAAATTTGTTAAGACACTGATTTAATTTGCAGAAGACTAGTATGCCGCACTTATCAAAATATTTCAGGAGGGGGCTCTAATTAATCTTAATCTCTCATCTCATACAAAAATTTCGTAAAATCTACAGTTTTTCAATTTAGAACCACCAAATTTGGTGTACTACCTCATGGTATTTTTTGGAAGTGGTCTGAGCCCGGGGTCCAGGGGCCGCCATAGAAAATTTTCGTAAAATCTACAGTTTTCAATTTAGAACCACAAAATTTGGCATACTTCTTCATGGTGCTCTAACTTAGACCGTAAATGGTTTTTGGAAAGGTAGGGGGCCCGGGGTCAAGGGGCCCCAATACGCAATATTCGTAAAATCTACAGTTTTCAATTTAGAACCACCAAATATGGTATAATATCTCATGGTGCTCTAATTTAGACGGTTTTCGAAACGGGTGGGGGGCCCGGGATCAAGTGGGGCCCGGGATCAAGGGGGCCCCATACGCAAATTCGTCAAATCTACAGTTCTTAATTTAAAGCCACCAAATTTGGTATACTAGCTCATGATGTTCTAACTTAGACCGTACACAGTTTTTGGAAGTGGTCTGAGCCCGGGGTCGATGGGCTCCTATAGAAAATTTTCGTAAAATCTACAGTTTTCAATTTAGAACCACAAAATTTGGTAAACTTCCTCATGGTGCTCTAACTTAGACCGTAAATGGTTTTTTGAAAGGTAGGGGTCCGTGGTCAAGGGGCCCCAATACGCAATATTCGTAAAATCTACAGTTTTCAATTTAGAACCACCAAATTTGGTATAATATCTCATGGTGCTCTAATTTAGACGGTAGAGGGTTTTTGGAATGGGTGGGGGCCCGGGATCAAGGGGGCCCATACGCAATATTCGTCAAATCTACAGTTTTCAATTTAAAACCACCAAATTTGGTATACTACCTCATGGTGCTCTAACTTAGACCGTAGACAGTTTTTGGAAGTGGTCTGAGCCCGGGGTCGAGGGGCACCTATAGAAAATTTTCGTAAAATCTACAGTTTTCAATTTAGAACCACAAAATTTGGCATACTTCCTCATGGTGCTCTAACTTAGACCGTATACGGTTTTTGGAAAGGTAGGGGGCCCGGGGTGAAGGGGCTCCAATACGCAATATTCATAAAATCTACAGTTTTCAATTTAGAACCACCAAATTTGGTATACTACCTCATGGTACTCTAACTTAGATCGTAGAGGGTTTGGGTAAAGGGGGAGGGGGTCGAGGGGGCTCCATATAAAATTTTCGGCAGTTTACAGTGTTTCTTCAAATTAAAGTGCGGTTCTCACTTGCCTTACGTAGAACGTTTTCTCGACATTGTTTGGAGTTCCCCATTCTACTCTCAAAAAAAAAATATATATATATATGCCAAGAAACGGCGATCTTTATTCATAACCCCCCCCCCCCTCGTTGAACTTTTGTGGCCAGTTGCCGTAAACTCGTATGAACCGGCATCAAAATTCCGATAAACAAAAGAACTCCTTCCCGTCATTAGGCACTTTGAAAAACTGACACACATAATTCGCGCAAACTGGGAAAACTGACACACATTCAAAGTGTTCCTCGGAGGAACAGCAATTTGTGCTCGGTCCCTTAATGAAAAGCCTGTGGCCGGTTTCCAAGTTGCTGAAAGATGTGTGGCAGTTTTCGTGTGTGATGGTTTATCGGAGACCAAGAACTTTAGAAAGTTCTTAGGATCGAATTAAAACTTTAAATTCAAAAAAATCTCTTATCAGCGGTGGGGTAGATTCGATTTAGGACGAAACAAGATGGTAATTTCGCAACTTCATGTATGTTTGAAATGTGAAAAGATGAAGGAGAGTAAAAGACTGCAGGAAAAAATATCTGATCTTGAAAGTGTACTAGGTGCTTTAAAGAATGAGAAACGCGAGATTATTAAATATCTCTGCACAAATCAGAAATGCATGCATCATTACAAGGTTTTGGTCAAAACAAATTATCCAACTCAAGAAGCAATTAAAAGAAATTAAGAGAAACTATAGTACGTTGGAAAGATTAGGTAAAGGCGTCCATGATATATTTACGGCGCCCAAGTGATCTTACGAAAGGAAGCAATGGATAAAATAGGCACCTGAAGATATATCGAAATGCATCGTAATAAGAGCTCTCTTTTAGAAAAATTATATATGACTTCTGGAAGGAGGAAAACATTATTCCATTACTTTGAAAAGATGGTGCGCAAAATTTACCCGTAATCCAGGCATTCAACACGATGACTTTTTGTTGATGGGGGGGGGGAGCTATGAAAGTTTAAATCGCTCTGTAAAGCTTTATGTTTTAAGCTTTGAGGAAATTCATATTGACTCTAGGCTATACTACGACACCATAATGGGCAAAATTCTTTGCCCTTTCAAGAAAGCCCAATTTTTCTTAATCCGAGGATTAATATCGCAATGGAAGCAGCCAATATTCTTTAACTTACAAATGAAAAATTTATTGCTTTTTTTAATAAATCAAGGTTTGGAATCTACTGGGGTTGAACTAAAAGTTATGTCTGACTTGGGATGATGCAATACGTTGTGGAGAGAACTTGAAATTTCTATGGACAGGTCATTTTTCGATAATCCTTTTTTTCAGGGGTCAAAAATATGGGTATTTGCTGATAATTTTAGCTTTTAGATCTTCGAATATGAAACATTCTGCTTAATGATTTCAAAACAAATATTCCTTCTGTTTTAATGTGTTTCAGTGATGTTCTTTGGATTTACTGGGGTATAAACATGGATATAATTCCTTCCCAAGCTTGCTTCGTGCGCTTAGATATCGGAGGGGATTAGATTACTCTTCCGAAGAGAGATGGCACCGCAACTATGCAACAGCCTCCCTCTTCGGGAAGCAAAGTGTGCTTCGCTAAAAGAACCAGCCTTTGTACCAATAGCCCTGAGTTTTTACGCTCTTTTACCTCCTCCACATTGCGCCGTTCTGTGGAACAATAGCAAAACAACCACTACATCTCCAGATGTTTACTTGCTGCGGTGTACTTTTAAAGACCAAACCCATTGTCCTCATTTAAGGAAGTAGTCTCGTGGGGAAGGAATCACAATGTGACGAGCACATACTAAGATTGCTTCCCTGATGAACAAGGGGGGGGGGTAAAAAACTTAACTATACCAATGCTTCTTCATTAGTTCCACCGCCAAAATCCAGATGGCTTTGGGAATTGTGAGCTATTCTTACAGATCACATATCACCCAGTGACGAGGCGCACTTTTTACTTTTGTGGAAAAACAAATTTTAAGTCAAAAGTCGGAAGAACAATTTACCACAA
This sequence comes from Macrothele yani, assembly GCA_039090855.1. NCBI lineage: Eukaryota > Metazoa > Arthropoda > Arachnida > Araneae > Macrothelidae > Macrothele > Macrothele yani. The sequence continues at coordinate 57,586,799 of CM076997.1, read as the reverse complement.
AATAAATGTTTTGTTGCAATTATCTTACCATTTATTAATCAATACATGAAGCAAACTATTGATCAGTCAATAAAATGAAATTAATAAATGAAAAAATAAAAGTCCTTATCATTCGCTGAAAATAACTTAAAAACAGTATGTCATGACTTAAAGGAACTGCAACCACATAAACTTGATATTTTAATTGAATCCTTACTGGATGTTTTTCACTTGTATAACAGTAGACAACACAGGCGCCGACTTGAAAAATTATTGGGGGTTCCGGAAATTTTTAATCGAATTACCAATTCATTTTTCAGAGTATTTAAGTCTAATTTAAATTTCATTCAGTGAGATTATCTGGCACAATAAGTCGCCTGAAATGCTAAAATGAAGCAAATTATAGTTCATTAACGAATTTTTTTCTCTAGATAATTATTTATTTCATTTATTTTGCTTTTGTAGGCGCGGCATTATCATATACAATACACAGTTACTATGTGAATATTCAACTCAATTGTCTTATAAAAGTAACTAAGACATGTAAAATATATTTTAAGGTTTTTTTTACCAATTTTAAAAATTCCAAATTTTTTTTCTTCAAATGATTTCTGAGTTTAAATAGGAGGTTAGAAGGAGAGGACATGACATCAGCCTCATGCCCTACGTTTTCCGTGGGCTCTACTTCGTATCAGCTGTGTATGCCCATGATGCTCAACTTGGGCTGCTTCTGTACTTTTTTTTTTTTGATTGAAGGTTTAACGACCACCGTGAGCAACTCAATGGGCTATAAGCAGTCGCCCGTCCCTAATTTAGGGTCACTGGTTCCAGGGAAGGGAGAGAGCCAGTGCCGTAAGACAAACACAACATCCATGCCTCGCCGGGATTCGAACCCGGACCCCTTTCGGACGAATGATCAGAGGCCATCGCCTAGACCACTGCGCCACCTGGGCGGCCACTTCTGTACTTATACTATGGGGAAATCGTTCACTTTGAAGAGGTTTCAGAGGCTTGAAGTTCATATTGAAGAGGTTTCAGTTCACTTTGAAGAGGTGCATCATGTACAGTCAGGAAAAAATGAGATCGAAATATACATGAACATAACTAAAAATTTGCAAAAAGTTACAGAAATACTGTTTAATATTTTCTAAAAAAATTAAACAAAATTATGCTTTGTCGAGCGGAAGTGCATATTGCGTATTAACCAATCACGGCCTTGCTAAAGCTGTGGGAGTTTTGTTGACCTTCAGGGAATGCTGCTGAGAGTAAGAGACAGTCGCTATCAACCTGTGCTCTAGCACAGGTCTTCAGCAAGTGGTCTTCAGCGAGGCTGACGAAAAAGACAGGCTACGGTGCGAAATAGTCACGTGCACAACTTAGTGCTGTCGCCAAGTCAATCGGTTGAACAGCCATTGCATCGTTTGTTCATAGTTATTTGTATTGAGTGAGTGTTCCGTTTATTGTCATTTGGATACACGTATAGTTTTGTGAGGTAGGTATTTGTATATTTCTAAGATAAGGTTAATTCTTAGTAAACGTTTTATTTAGTTTTAGTGATAGTTATAGGTTTAATGAGTAGATCTTTGTTTCACACGTGTTGAAATCTGTTCATGTCTCGTGAATAGTGAAGTATAAAGAAGTGAGTTATTCTGTGGTATTGAATTCTTATTTCAAATAGAATAATTAATATTTTTTGCCAATGCCGATTCACATAGAGCTTGAATATTACCAGAAATCAGGGCAACTTTTCAGGTAATTAGCCTTCGAAATTTGTATAACATTTGCATCTCCAACAATCGTTAGCCCTTTCTTTATGAAATTAATGTTTGAACTGTTGCATTGTAATGTGTCTCTGAATTAAAGAGGACATTTTTTAATTTCGTAACTTAATGCAACTGTGATATAGCATTTGTCTGATTGAATTTACTAAAGCTGTCTGAACAATGTCGACAGATTATGTTGAAAAACTGCATGATCAATTTTATTCTAACTGTACAAAACATAGGGAACTACTTTCGATTAAAAATTTCATATCTAGTTCTTCACTTGTATTAAAAGGTATAATGATTTTTAGAGGAATTGCCATGCCACGGTGTCAGTGGCTGCAAGTCAAATTATAGAAGCGAAAAGGAGACTGTTACAACTTTTGCCATACCAAAGTAATGTATGCAGCAGATTTTGTATAAGACAAACATTGTCTTATACAAAATCTGCTGCATATGTTTAAACAAAGTTCTGATTTTAGATTTTTTTATTCATTTTCTGTTGAATGTTTGTGTATGAGTAGCTTGAAAACTAAATAGGAAAACATAACTCCTCAGCTGCAAAATACTCTTGAACAACTTAGTAAAAGCCAAACATGATAACCGAAATGATTTGAAATCATGTGAAAGAAAAATTAAGAAGTTGAAAGTCTGAACGCTTAGTTTTCCGTGTCTTTCCTTAGTGCATAGTGTGCACAAAGTCCTGAGATAGGAAAAAGAGTTCAAACTTATCAAATATTTTATATGCACGTAAAGTGTTTAGCCAGGTTGGTTAAAGCATTGAAATGTATTTTTCGTCTGTAGTAAATGAAGATAACATTTCTGAAAAGTTATTTTTGAAACCTGTATACCAGGAAGCAGTACTTCAGTTAGCGTGTCTCGTAACATATTTCTGATCTTTTTTCTGCTTCATCACATAGTGATGCTGAGTGGTGGTGGCATTATGTACTGAAGATTTGTATTTAATTTTTGGTGGTGGTCTTTTTTTTTTTTTTTTCAAATTGGAACTAATATTGTTTGTGCAGTTGTTGCCCGTCTTACACAATGTGCCTGTGATATACCTTTTTTATATTCTCCTATCCCAAGATATGCATCTTAATTTGCCAAGCTGTTTCACAGCAAAATGGGCCAGAGGTCCTCATTTTAATAGCAGTTTTGATTTCATCAGTCCAAATTCATTTGAAAATCTATGGACTATTTTCTTTCCGTGGAAGATGATGCTGTACTCTTTCACGTCATGGGGTCTGGCTAGTCCCTCAAAGACACCATACCCGTCAAGAGTTCCATGTCACTTATTTCCAGATTAATAAATGTTAGCAGTAATATTGTAGCATTTTTGTTTGCGTTTTAATACTGTACTAAAAAATTCCAGGAAATTTCTCTTATTTTTCATACTTGCCACTATGACTTCATTGCCATAAAGTTTTTGATAAAAACACCTGTGAGAAGTTAACTGAAGTGTTACTGTGTGTGAGTCAGAGCTGAGTTCAGGCTCAATTTTAAGAGCCCGAGCCTGAAGTATGTCAGCCCGAAAACTATGATTAACCTGTATAGGCATTAAAAAGTCTTCCAAACTTCCACTCTTTCCTACCCATGCAATTAACCGATGTCTTTCTCAACTGTAGAGTGGGAAGGGATGTCTATCTATTTCTATAGTTTCTTTAACCATTCATTTCTTCCTGAAATGTTTTTTTTTTGGGGGGGGGGTGTATCAGGAAACATCTGGTGGCACAACAAACTACGTCGTATGTTGCTCAATAGAATTAGCAGGGAGCTGCCCCTTTGAGGTAGGGAGCAAAAATTCCGTCAGCTTGCTATCTACTATCTATACTTCTTAAAACTTATCCTTGGCAGAAATCCTGTAATTCATGGCCTATGGTATTTTGTCATCCAAGCCCGGAATGGATAGCCCTGCAGAATTCCTACTCCCCATTTAGACCCAGATGCTGAAGAATTCTCTTTAACAACTAGAAAGTGTAAAAAAAGCCTCGTGTGCTAAATCATATAAAATCACATAAAAAAAAAAGGAAGAAAATTCTTCCCCCTCTCCAAGCTCGAACTCCAGTAAGTATTACGCAGCCAGCACCCGGTTCGGGTTCGACCCGTCTCAGCACTGTTGTGTCTGTGTACTAGTGCTTAGCTTGACATTTATAGTAGGTATATTGAAAGTAAAAATTTAATTTTACCATAATGAGCAAATTTGGCTTCTAGTAAAGAATGTTAGTAAAATGTATAAATTCCCTAGTGTTATGAAAAACTGCTAACCAATTGTGCTTAATTCCTTTAGAAATGTGTGGGAAATAATTATTTATACTGTTGAAATGTTGTCGTCTAATCCAAAATGTGATATCAAATATGTTTTATAAAAAAGTAGATCACAGTTAGGTATGAACACTACATAAGTAGATTTTAGGTAAAGAAAATAATGGACACAACTCACACATAAAATATTCAGATTGTAGCACATACTGGAGGATCTAAAGCTGAGATAATTTTGATGTAACTTGTGATGATTCAAACTATTTGAAACAGATGTCTTAATTTCTGCCATTGGTTGGCAAGAATTCTTTATTTATTTTGTTGTGTGTATCTATAACTTTGTTGCAGATTCTATCACATAAGGCAAGTTGGGGTAAACAATCTGAAGCTGAATACAGTTGCAGCTTGTGATAACTTCCTTCTTTCAAACTATTTGAAACAGACATTTGAGGTACATTTATGTAAAAAAATGGACCCATTTGTTTATTTTTAATAGTATTTTTACTTCGTTCCGCTTGAAGATACAAGACAAATTGATAGCCAGTAGGTAAGTTGATACTTTTTTTAAATGTAGTATTTATGCTAATTTTTAAAGCAAACTAAAAATTGGATTTCTGAATTGCAGCAAAGTGCTTTAATAATATGAGGGTGGATCAAAAAGTTAGTTACACTGTTGAATAAAACAATCAAACAAAGATATACTCAGGGGATGTATGTTGGTTTAAAGGTACAACATTAATTCAGTTTTCGACATAGTCGCCTAAGGACTGTAAACATTTATCGGAACGTGTGATTAACTTTCCCATACCTGTACAGAAAAAGTCCAGTTTGGTGCAACTAGTTAAGGACCGCACTTTTCACAGCCTCATCGGTTGGGAATCGTTGTCCACTAAGGTCCTGTTTTATTTTACTGAACAAATGGTAGCCGCATGGGGATAAGTTGGGGCTGTGAGGTGGATGTTGCCACACCTCCGACTTGAATGACTGCAGCAGTTCCCTTTGTTTTCCGTGCTGCGTAGCGTTGTTGGGCAGCAGAATGACACATTCACTCAACTTATCCCGGCATCTGTCCTTAATTGAATTTCGCAAATTTAATAGTGTTTGGCAATATGAATCACTATTGATGGTTGTCTCTTTTGACAGAAATTCTGTGTAAACAACAGATTTACAGTCGCCATGACCTCTCCCGCAGACAGACAGTTGGACTTTTCACGTCTTCCTTGTTGGAAAGGTGACATGTTTCCATTCCATGGACGATCGTTTGATTTCAGTTACGTAACAGTAAATATGTGATTTCAGATTACTTATAGAGATATATTTCCCATGTATAATAAGAAGAAATATTTCTTCCCCAATGTTTACCTGAATAACTGGGAATTTGCTAAGCATCGACCTGACTCTAAATAGCTGAGCTACGATGAAGCAGGGCTCGCTTTGACTGGCGAAAATCTGTGATTATTCAGATTAAATCACTCGGATGTTTGGGACTTCCTCATCCTGGATGGTGTAACGGTAGCATGCTCGAATGGAAATCGGGAAATGCAGGTTCGCTTCCTGCTCCACGGCGATGAATTTTTCAAATTTTCTGGTATGAAAGAGTTAGTCAGTAGCACTAAATCTGCAATTTCAGATTGCTTATTGGCTCATAATGCAATTAAATTTCTGTTAATGGTGAGCAAGAATTCTGTTTACTGAGCTATAGTTTGAATTAAATTCTAGTATGGAAATAGTTTTTTCAATTTTTGGCTTACCTAACGGTGTTCAATTATAGTAATTGTAAATTTACAAATGAAAGGAAAATTTAATAGTGACAAAAATGAATAATTTTATGAAAAAAAGTTCTTGCATTAATTTTTCACAAAACAATGAGAACATTTTTTGTGACAGTGTCCTTCATTCAACTTTTTTCAATTACCAAGAAAATAGCTTGTGCCAGAATGTGTTGTCACATAATTTTAAAGTGTTGAAATATATACAGATAAGGATTAATTTTTTTTTCTTCCCCCAAGTAGAAATAAGTTAAATAAACTGTAATGCACAGAGATGATTTGTATTAAAAGGGATCCTAAGCATTTTTTTAAGAAGGAATTATTTCCAAATTATGTACTTTTAGTGTACAGAAGCATTGTCCTAGAAATAACCCCATTAAACAAAATACATGCAATAATATCAAAATAAATATTTTTTCCAGAACAAGAAAAAAATATAACTTTTTTTAATTTAGTAAGGAACGTTTTAGCCAGATATATATATATATGAGGGAACACTTTTTCTTCGATCTCAATATGATTTCGCTTGACGTTTTCCGTTTGCTATTTATATTCTGTACGCTATTTATTAAACGAATTTGCTTTTCATTGTTGCTAGAAAATCATAAAGGCAAAAAGAAAAAAAAATGAACTACACGGACAACGAAGAAAATATAGTTAATTTCATTAAATCGAGCAACAAAACTTTCGAATATGTCTCTTGATACGACTTTTCTAAAGGAACGGCTAAACGCAAAAATCCACACTACACGGAAAACGAAAAAAAAAATTAATTCAGTAGTGTTAAACGATTAAGTTCAGTAGAACTCCCATTTTAACAATGTTCCTTTTAAACGTTTTCTTCTCTAATAGTTTTAAAATAATATGCAATGATTAGATGTGCCACCTTATATTCGCTGCGTGTTGGAAAATATAGCTCTCTACTCTACTCGGTCACCGTTTGCTGTCGGCAGCCGCAAGCAGAGGCAACAGCACTAAGTTGGTCACGTGATCTCGTCGATGCCCTTTCGCACCGAAGCCTGTCTTTCTCGTCAGCCTCGGGTCTTCAGTAAGTGACGTCACGCCACTGAACCTCCCCAACCGGAGGGCCCAAGAAACCAGATGATAAGACTTGGCTTTACCAGCGGTTGCTGATGCCATCTTCTCTCTCTTCTAACCTTCTTGCTTCCTGACTGCCCGAAGATAGGGCGGGTCAACTGACTGTGCAACATATTTCCACCTTTATCACTATGACCTCGAATAGGTTCTCGTCTCCGATTGTAGAGCTAGACTTTTGTCTTTTGTGGGAACCCAGGCAAACCGAAGAATTTTCTAAAACTTAAAGTTTTAAATGCTCTTAAACAACGGTACTTGATGTATTGTCTGTCGCGTCAAATTTTTTGAGCACGAACAAACACTAATTCTTTTTTGAGGCACAATAAACAGTCCGAGGGGTAAATTTCTATACACACTTTTTATATACTATATAATAAACGGGGAATGAATAATAAAAACCTTGAAGAATTGATAACGAAAACCAAAATTTATGCACATATGCGTACGTGTATTTTTTCCACGAAATACGCGCAAAAATATTAGGGGTTCTAGGAACCCTCAACAAAATCATTGGGGGATTCAAAACCTGTCTCGAACCCACGAAGTCGGCGCCTATGTTAGACAATATAAATATATTTACACACAATGTTGAATAATCCAATAATGGAACACGGGAGATTGGTACCCGGCAAATTGGTGCCCAGCAAACTCGTACCCATGCAGTTCCGTTCCCTCCTGTTCAGTTTTAATGCCTGATTTTCAGGATTTGGCATCATCTTCACCTCTTCTAACTATTCCGATACATTTTCCCCTCTTCAAATTCGTAAATTATTTCACAAATTGAAGCAATCACGGCATTTTCCTAAAATTGAATTTTAGAAAACTCGTACCAGGGAGATTGGTACCCTTCTGTTAGTGAGACGTTACGGGGACATATACAAATTGCATTAAAGGAAGGTCTTTCCTCTTTGGTGATTGTCGTTGTTGAACAGCTGTTCTCTTGGCGGAAAACTCCTATTATTTCTTCCACCGTTAGCAAAACACACAGCATAAAACTCCATCACCTTAGACACTGAGTCTCCACTTTATTATGATCACCTGACAGTTTTAAGCAAATGAGCTAGGACTGCATTCTGTTGCCGCCCGAGGGCGAAGCTAGTATAAAAAGGGAAAGCTTAGGGCTTGCGACAGTAGTAGAAGGGATTTTTGGGTGACGAGATGGGTAAAAAATGCGATTTGACGGACTTTCAACGTGGGATGATTGTAGGAGATCGGAGCCATGGAGCGAGTATCACCGAAACCGCCGCATTCGGAAAATGTTCCAGAGCGGCTGTTGTTAAAGGGTTTAAAGACTGGACTGTCAGCCAAAAAAAATGGGTCTCTACGTGCAACGTGTGGACGTCATTGTCTAGTGACTGCTCGGGCGGAACGAAGAGTGTCCTGACTGGTAACAGACAACAGAAGGGCAACAGTGCAGCAAATTACAGACCATCTTAGTCAAAGATCCCCTCAAATGATCTCTGCACGCACTGTTGGCCGAACACTGCATCAGATGGGATATGGCAGCCGAAGCCCTGTTCGAACACCTTTGCTGTCTGCAATTAACAAGAGAAAACGTCTCCAGTTCGCACAGGAGCACAAGGATTGGACAGTCGATAATTGGAAACAAATTATGTGGTCCGATGAATCACGTTTTCAGTTGCATCATGCCGATGGCCGAGTGAGAATTTGGCGGAAACAGCACGAAAGCATGGACCCCAAATGCATTACTACAACCCTTCAAGCAGGTGGAGGCAATGTTATGGTTTGGGGAATGTTTTCTTGGCATGCTTTGGGCCCTTTAATTCGTGTTGATCAACGTCTGTGATGACTGGCACATCATATCTAAACATCGTGGCGGACCAAGTGCATCCTGTCATGTGGATGGTTTATCCCAATGGCGATGGCTACTTTCAACAAGATAATGCGTCCTTCCATAGTGCTCGTATTGTACAGGATTGGTTTCAGGAACATGCCGGTGAGTTTACTTTGCTTAGGTGGCTCCCACAATCTCCAGATCTCAACCCCAATGAGAATTTGTGGGATGAAGTTGAACGAGTCATCAGACAGCTGGATCCACAACCCTGTAATCTCACACTCCTGGAGAGTGCTATTCATCAATCATAGTCTCAGATTCCACAAACCACCTATCAACATTTCGTGGAGTCCGTGCCACGAAGAATCGACGCAGTATTAAAGGCAAAAGGTGGCCCACCGAAGTACTGAGGGGGTGGTCATAATAAAGTGGCCAGCACTCAGTGTATAAGGGAATGTATACGCAAATTGCATTTCGTTCTAGATTTTAGTGGCATAAAATTATAATAGGAGATTCCTACTTCCATAAAATGGCATGTAAGATCCGGTTCACTATAAACCGCCAAACAGGAAAACTCCCACATGTTTTTCATTAAGGGGCCGGGCACGAGTTGCTGTCCCTCCGAGGGGAACTTCGAATTTGTGGCAGTTTTCCAAGTTTCCGAATTATGTGTAGCAGTTTTCCAAAGATACATTGAGATACACACTGAACTTGGTGGACAGATACATACAGTATAGACATTCTGTGTTTCAACGACAGGAATGTACATATGTGAACTAGGAACTCAGCGAATAAACCTCCGAAAGACAAACGCCAACAACCATTGCCCGGGATTCTAACGCATACCCCCTCCGTTGGGCGATTGACCAGAAGCCATCGCTTAAATCACTGGGCCACCGGAATGGCCGTAGGACAAACACGACATCCATGCATTACCGGGATCCGAACCCAGACCCCTCCGTTGGGCGAATGATCAGAAGCCATCGCTTAGACCACTGGGACACCGGGGCTACTCTCCAAAGAGATCAAGAGCAACGTATGTCACAAATTAAACATGCAAAAATATTATTTTACATGTTCAATATATATCAAATACGTGGAGATAATGTAAATGGACGATGTCATCACTCTTTCCACGTTATTTTTTAAACAACGCATAGCGACTGAAAAATTGTATTCCGGCACTGCTGGGATCGAACCCCAGAACTCTCGATAACTAGTCGAGTGCGTTCGACTAGTTATCGAGAGTTCCACTAGTTTTTATTTTACGCTAAACCACGCATGGCGCTGAGAATTGTTGGCGCTGTAGCGTAAATTCGAACGCACTCGACTAGTTATCAAGAGTTCTGGGGTTCGATCCCAGCAGTGCCGGAATACAATTTTTCAGTCGCTATGCGTTGTTTAAAAAATAACGTGGAAAGAGTGATGACGTCCATTTACATTATCTCCACGTATTTGATATATATTAACCATTTCTATCGCCCTTTGAATTTATCAGCTACAATTGAAATAGCTGTTGCGTTAAATGACACCAGATGACGACATCTCAGTTGCTGAGACCATCAATACGTATTCGTAGTAGTCAGATGCTGACGATAAACCACGCATGGCGCTGAGAATTGTTGGCGCTGTAGCGTAAATTCGAACGCACTCGACTAGTTATCGAGAGTTCTGGGGTTCGATCCCAGCAGTGCCGGAATACAATTTTTCAGTCGCTATGCGTTGTTTAAAAAATAACGTGGAAAGAGTGATGACATCGTCCATTTACATGTTCAAATAATTACATAGTGTCTTCTTCCCAAAGAGATTAAGAGCGACATACGTCAGAACAAAACATACGGTTGTGACGTGTATATATATATGTGTGTGTGTCAACCCCGCCTTCTCGTGGTGGATCCTGTTCCCACTAAAGAGGCTCTGACGACCGCCAATAGCGGTAAAACTATACCATCGGGATTAGAGGAAATGCTATCCCACACTCACCAACCCGCTTGGCCAGCGTGGTGAGTTATGGCCAAACCCCTCCAAAATGACTCCACAACTTAAATCTTGGCCCTCAGTCTCCGGCAACTGGAATGTACCTGGCCAAGGCAGCGGCCAGTGCGACATGAAGGCAGAGGGTGCTAAGAATCCCCGGAGGACCGGACTAGGCTGCCATCTGATGCTGACCTTGACTACGTATAATGGACGCTCCCTATCTTCTGATTCAAGGCTTCTTGAATTGGAAGAGGAACTACAAAGGATCAAGTAGGACATCGTCAGGCTAAGTGAGGTAAGGAGAAAAGGAGAAGATCTCATTGAACTGAAAAGTGGACATCTCTTCTACTATCGTGGGATAGATACTGGCAGAACTAGTGGTGTTGGATTTATAATAAACAAGAAACTGAAGGATAAAGTTGTAGAAGTTGAAAGTTCCTCTGACAGAACTGCACGACTCGTTATCCAACTCTCGAGAAGATACCAGGCTCAGATTATTCAAACTTATGCACCCACCACAAGTCATCCTGAAGAAGAAATTGAAGAATTTTATGAGGAAATTCGTCATCTAAATAATAAAGGTAAGCAGCACTTGAAGATAATTATGGGAGACTTAAATGCAAAAATAGGACAACGCTAACAGAATGAAACTTCAGTAGGTAAATTCGGTCACGGCAACAGAAACCAGCGTGGAAATACTCTCGTTGAGTTTGCAGAGGCAGAAGGGTTTTTCATCTTGAACTGCTTTTTCAAGAAAAAGCCGCACAGGAAATGGACATGGAGACACCCAAATGGGACGACAAGTGAAATTGATTTTATTATGTGTAACAGAAAATTCGTCATAGAAGACTGCAGCGTGCTAAACAAGTTCAACACAGGTAGTGACCGTAGATTGGTGAGATGTAAGATGCACCTCAACACTAAACACGAAAGTGGCAAGCTCATAAGACAAACAAAATGTATTGACATAACCAACCTTAAAAAACACCATAATACCTTCAAGTTCAAACTGAAGAACAGATTCTCTGCTTTAGAAGGCCTAACATTAGTAGAAGTGGATATTTCTGAAGTTAACAGAAAAGTAACCAAAGCTCTTATGGAAACAGCAACAAAATTAGCTGGGTCTAAGAACAAGTTGCATGTGAACAAATTATCAGGAAAAACCAAAATCTTGATGCAAAAAAGAAGAGAGATGAGGACAACTAAAGAAGATGTGACTTCCAAAGTGGAATACATAGAGTTATGCAAGACAGTACCAAAAAGTATCACTGAAGACGTAAGGAAATTCAACTGTGAACTAGTGAGGAAAGCAATTGAGAACAACCAAAGCTTAAAGACAGCAAAGGGACATCTCAGTAAGGGAAGAAAACAGATTATGGCACTGAGAAAAGAAGATGGTTCTGTAACAAGAAATAGAGGCGAAATTTTGACAAGAGTGAAAGATTTCTATTCCAAGTTATATGAAAGGGATGATGCATGTACTCCAGACATCATGAAAGGTACCAGTACCAGAGTTCTTCCAGTCCTCCCAGCAGAAGTTGCACATGGAGTCAAGAGCATGAAGCGGGGAAAAGCTCTAGGAGAAGATGGAATTACTGTAGACATCATACAAGAAGCAAGTGGAGAAATCGAAACAGTACTCGCCCAAATTTTCACTCGATGCCTTAATGAAGGGAAGATTCCTGAGGATGGGAACAACGCTATAATGATCCTGCTACATAAAAAAGGTGACATTGAGGATCTCAGGAACTACAGACCTATCAGCCTCCTATCAGTGGTTTATAAAATCTTCACTAAAGTTCTTTCACACCGCTTGAAGGTGACACTGGACATGGCTCAACCGAGAGAACAAGCTGGATTCAGGAGTGGCTACAGCACTATAGATCATATCCACGTACTGAGAGAACTAATTGAAAGAGCGAGGGAATATGAACTTCCAATGGCATGGCTTTTATCGATTATGAAAAAGCCTTTGATTCGGTGAAACCGTCAGCAGTTACAATGGCTTTGAAATCCTGCGGTATTGAAGATGCATACATTAATATTTTTAATAACATCTATGAAAATGCAAGTGCAAAGATTCGGCTGTTTGAAAATACAAAACACATAAAAATTGGAAAGGGAGTGAGACAAGGTGACACCATATCTATGAAGCTCTTTAATGCCACATTGGAAAATGTCTTTCAATCACTGAACTGGAAAACAAAGGGATAAAGATTAATGGAGATTATCTAACCCACCTTCGTTTTGCTGATGACGTAGTCATTTTTGCAACTACCCCATCAGAGCTGCAGAGTATCATCCAGGAACTTGCTGACAAGAGTAAAGAAGTGTGATTAAAAATGAACTTTCAAAAGACAAAAGTGATGTTCAATGCTTTTACACGAAATGAAGATTTATCGATTGATGGAGAAAAGCTGGAGATAACAGACACGTACGTTTATCTTGGACAGCAGATATCAAGTGAGGGTCACATTGATGAAGAAATTAATCGGCGTACAAAACGTGCCTGGAGAGCTTTTGGAAGAAACAGCATAATTTTCAAGAGCAATATGCCATTATGTCTTAAAAGAAAAGTGTTTGATCAATGCATCCTTCCAGTGCTTGCGTATGGTGCAGAGACGTGGACCTTAACTAAAAGAGACATACAAAGGTTGCAGACAACTCAAAGCAGCATTGAGAGGTGCATGCTTGGTGTAACCAGGAGTGATAAGAAGAGGAACTCGTGAATCAGGAAAATGACAAGAGTGAAAGACATCATGATCAGAGTTCAATCCCTGAAATGGCAATGGGCTGGACATACTGTCGGCTGTCCATCGATGGTCAGAAGGACAGACCATCGATGGACAGCCGACATTTTAGATTGGATTCCAAGGGACAGGAAAAGACCCAGAAGAAGACCACGTGGTAGGTGGGTGGATGAAATTCGAAAGCATGCGGGAGTAACATGGAGGAGACTGGCACAAAACAGACCGTTGTGGAAGAAACTTGGGGAGACCTTCGTCCAGCAGTGGATTGATAATGGTTGACAATGATGATGATGATGATGATGATGATGTCGAATATACACTGACGGAAAAAAATCCCAACACCAAGAAGGGGTTGCGTTAGGTAAACGACAGTTGGTAGGCGGTGAGAGAACATCTGTAAGATGACGTCTATGCAAATTTCGCGCTCGGCGCATACGTGTGGCGCTAGTATAGCGCCCCTCGGAACATGCAAAGCCGGTTTGCTGTAAATAAGCGCAGTAACGTTCGTGAGCGTTAGTTATCGTTGAGATTCGACGTAGGGTGTGGATGTTAGTCAAGAATACCTTTAAGAAGACGAAGAAACCATTATCAACAGCTCACGGAGTTTGAACGAGGTCGTATAATAGGGCTACGAGAAGGTGGATTTTCTTTCCGCAATATTGCAGAACGACTTGGCAGGAATGTAGCTACTGTGCATGATTTTTGGCAGCGGTGGTCAAGGGAAGGTACTGCCTCAAGAAGACCGGGTTCCGGCCGGCCACGTGGCACTACTGAGAGGGAAGACCGCCGTGTACGGCGTATGGCCGTGGCGCATCGTACCGCGTCTGCGGCAGCAATTCAAGCTGCAGTTGCCACCACAGTGACACAACGAACTGTTACAAATCGGTTACTTGAAGGACAGCTCCGAGCCAGACGCCCCGTAGCGTGCATTCCACTTACTCCAAACCACTGCCATTTGCGACGTCAGTGGTGTCAAGCTAGAGCTCATTGGAGGACGGAGTGGAGATCTGTTGTGTTTTCTGATGAAAGCCGGTTCTGCCTGGGTGCCAGTGATGGCCGTGTGTTGGTTAGAAGGAGACCAGGTGAGCGCCTGCAACCAACCTGTCTGCGGCCGAGACACACTGGACCTACACCTGGAGTTATGATCTGGGGAGCAATTTCCTATGACAGCAGGAGCACTCTCGTGGTTATCCCACGCACCCTGACGGCACAGTTGTACGTCGGTCTGGTGATTCAACCTGTTGTGCTGCCATTCATGAACAGCATTCCAGGGGGTGTTTTCCAACAGGATAACGCTCGCCCGCATACCGCTGTTGTAAACCAACATGCTCTACAGAGTGTCGACATGTTGTGTGGCCTGCTAGATGACCAGATCTTTCACCAATCGAGCACGTATGGGACATAATTGGACGACAACTCCAGCGTCACCCCCAACCAGCATTAACTGTCCCTGTATTGACCGACCAAGTGCAACAGGCATGGAACTCCATCCCACAAACTGACATCCAGCACCTGTACGACACAATGCATGAACGTTTGCGTGCTTGTATTCAACATTCTGGCGGTTACACCGGTTATTAATGTACCAGCATTTCACATTTAAAATGGCTCTTCTCGCGCTTACAATAAGCTGTGATCTTGAAACCTTAATCGATTAAATATGTTACCTATACAAATGTATTGCCGCCATTTCATTCCTCTACAACTATTTTTTCGTGGTGTTGGGATTTTTTTTCCGTCAGTGTATTTTCATTTGTTCGTATTAGTTTGGGAGATATTTTCTTCGGGGTATTTTCATTTGCATCTTCAAAATTTTAGGATACCCCATAAAGAAATCCGGAATGCGCCACTGAGCTCTTGGTAACATGTGATTGACCCAGGTAAAGTACTTTTATATGTCGGAACAAAGCGTTTACAAGGCCCGTTGTGATTGGGGTGTAGGAGAACTGGCCACAAAAAATTTAAGGGGCAGTATAAAAATTGCGTTTTTTGACCGCTTTGTGGCCACGACCACTAGAGGTTGGTTATCTGAGACATATAAAGTTTCCATAATTTCGGCTTTTCTTAATTGCGATAATTAATGTAATTCTTTATAAAAATGTTTATGATCTACAACTCAACAAAAGATTTCAAGGTTTACAAAGTACGCACAAGTCTGCAAATTATCTGAGGGCATGTGCTGAGTGCTGACTCAGGAAACCTGTTGGGGGGGGGGGGGGACACCAAAAGTGTAAAATATAAGGAATTTTTGGTCCGATCGGGAAATTTTCAGTAATTAGAAGCTACAACTCGACACATTATCTGAGGGCATGTGCCTACTCAGCAAACCTGTGGGGGAAGGGGGGATTTCAAAAGTGTAAAATATAAAGAATTTCTGGTCCGATTAGGAGATTTTGAGCATTTAGAGCCTGCAAATCAACAAATTATGTGCTGCCTTAGGAAGCCTGTCGGGGTGGGGGTGGGGGTAACACTAAAAGTAAAAAATATAAAGGACTTCTGATCCGGTCGGGAGATTTTCAGCATTTACAACCTACATCTCAACAAACTCTGTGAGGGCTTGCGCTGACTCAGGAAACCTGTCGGGGCTTAATTAATACCTAAAATATAAAACAAAGTATTTCTGGTTGTAAATGGTGAAAATCTCTCGATCGGACGAGAAATCTTTATATTTTACACTTTACACTTTTTGGTATTACCCTCCCCCTCCTCCCCGACAGGTTTCCTGCGTAGGCACATGCACTCAGACAATCTTGTAAACACTGAAAACTCCCGATCGGACCGGAAATTCTTGATATTTCATATTTTAGGTTTTAAGCAACCCCTCCCCCCGACAAGTTACCTGGGTTTGCACACACCAACAGAGAATTTGTTTAGCTGTAGTCTATAGACCTAGAAAAATATCGTAGATAAGAATATACGAAATTATGGAAATTTTATGTTGTCAGATATCTCGGGAGACGTAGCCACGGAGTAGTCTACAACGCAATTTTTTTTTTTTTTTGATTGGAGGTTTAACGACCACCGTGAGCAACTCAATGGGCTATAAGCAGTCGCCCGTCCCTAATTTAGGGTCACTGGTTCCAGGGAAGGGAGAGAGCCAGTGCCGTAAGACAAACACAACATCCATGCCTCACCGGGATTCGAACCCGGACCCCGTTCGGACGAATGATCAGAGGCCATCGCTTAGACCACTGCGCCACCGGGACGGCAACGCAATTTTTATACGGCCCCTTAAAATGATTATGGCCAGTTCTTCGTGCTGCCACTTCTCCGGTGGTCAGTTCTCCGTACCCGTTGTGGGGTTGTGATTGATAGGGAAATTTTATATCAAGTTTGTTAAAACATATAAAATTCTACTAAAGAATAACAGACTTACTTTGCCGGTAATAGGTATAATCAATATTTGATTCTAGCTGCAATTCATCGAATATTTGATCCGATATTAAAAGAAAATATTCTGCACACGACCTCTTCCCTCTGAACTCGAGCCGGATGGAGGAAGCTTTTACAGGGCCCGGGACGAAATTTTATTGCGGGGCCCGAACCAAAAATTCATTGCTGGCACTAGGAAATAAATCTCATATTTTAATAAAGTCGTTACGTGAAATATGTTCTCAAAGAACACACACGATATGAAACTCACAAATTTTGACGGTACAACGAATCCTCATCCCTCTACTCCAGAGTCGAATGCTTTACCAATTAAGCTACACCTAAAGAATTTATTGTTGCAACTTCTCCGTCCTGACATGTGCTTCACCTCTGTAGTATTTCATAAAGAAAACTATCATAAAGACGAAATGATTATGTTAAAGAAATATTTGCTTTAAGCTTAAGAAAAGACCCTAATATGATTAAAAGTTCAGAGATAGAGAGAGAGAAAGAGGGAAGGAGAGAGAGATAAAGAAAGAGAGAGAGAGAGAGAGAGAGAGAGAGAGAGAGAGAGAGAGAGAGAGAGAGAGAGAGGGAGAGAGAGAGAGAAGAGGGAAGGAGAGAGAGAGAAGAGGGAAGGAGAGAGAGTAAAAAGTGTTGAAATCTACGATTTCCTTTCCGGGGAGATGGGGTTGAGATTGTATTATGACTCTTATAAAAAGTTCCTTACAAAATGATAAAAAAAAAAAAAATACCTGCATAGCGAAATTTTTTTGAATTGCGAATATTTTAGTGTAGGAAATAATAAGTATTCCTCAAAAATAAATTCGTACAAATAGTTGTTTTTCCCCTGATACAAGGTTTTAGTGATTGATTTTTAATGCAAAGTAGAGCAAGTGACAAATTAGCGACTTTTTAAACTTTTATACGCGCTCATATATGACTTTTTTAAATTTCCAGTAATGTTTTTAAAGTCACTGAATAAATGACCTCTACATGTAACCCATAATCAACTTTGATATTGTTCTTTTTATTTCTTTAAATTTAAGTATCTGGTTTGCACGCAAATTGTTAAATACATAAAAGTAAGGGCCACAAAATGATGAAGTTTAATTTGCTATTTATCAATGCGGAAAATAGAAACGTAGTTTCAATAGCCACTTAAAATGCCCAAATTTCAGTATTTGTACGGCGAAGGACGATAACCTATTCGAAAATGGAGTGATTGTAAGCAAAAAAAAAAAAAAAAACCTTTTAAAAAAGAACTTTTTAAGGGCTTCGCACCCCAAAACTTACACACACACACACAAAAAATTGTTAAAAATTCTACCAAAAATGATTTTTTTTCCTAAACTGCGGGCCCCTTGAAGGTGAAAGCTCCAGTTCCCCTTATGGTCTAGGTCTAGTCGGCTTTGCTCTGTACTGTGGATTCAATTTAAGGCTTTGCTGAAGGACTGATAGAGCAGACGGGAACAATTCAAGGGTTCTTTGTTAATCAGCCCCACATTCCTTTTCCGTAGAGCTAAAACATACGGGGGGACGCAATTGTTTAGACACAGGGGACATCCTGCGTGACCTTGTAACATTGCTCCTGGGAATAGTAAACATTCGAGTTTTGACCTCCCCGATGTTTTGAATGTTCTTAGATTCTACCTTGGATTCTACTAACGGTTATTTCACTTACAAAACACGGGACCTAGAAACAGCGGCGTCGGAACCGCGGGGGCAGAGGGGGAAGTTTCCCCCGCACGCAGATGAGTGTGGGGGCAAAACATCACATTTGCCCCCTCAGTTTTCTTCCTTTTTAAATTACATGTGTTCGTGATTAGAGATCTCAAACATTCTTTGGGGGGGGGGGGTTGAAGTTCATTTTGATAAAAATTGAGTATTGCTCTTCATTTTTTACCATGAACTATCTAGAAATCTGAATATTTTTTCTTAATGTCATTCACTCCTGAGACGCCAAGAAATGCTAGTTGCATTAAACAGTCCAAAGGGCTGGTTCCCGTTTGAAGACCAGCAATGTTTTGTCTCATTAGGAGTGCAAAATTAGTCTTTCTCTAAAAAAATGAGTAAAAATAAATAGGGAAGCGGAAGTAGGATGAGGAATGACATATAAGTTCTTTCAATATTTGTTATAGCGTCTACGGCCCCAATTCCTGCGGAATTCAACCAATCCGGAAGTATCAAGATCTATAATTTAATGCCGTTCATGTGTACAGTTAGTTTGCATTGAGAAACTATATGGATATGAACAATGCTTTTCTTTTATAGATTAATGTTTAATAAAAAAAAATGTTTTTCAGCAAATTTTCGTAATGAAGTCAGCACATCTTCTTTTACAGTAGTACGATAAATTTTATGCCAGGGTGAAATATTTTGTTCTCCGACATCTTCCCCCGCTGTCAAAAAATAGTTTCGACGCCACTGCCTAGAAACGACAGCCACGGCCAGGAATAACAAGACGCTGAACGCGGTTCCTTTCGTAGCATGAAACTGGCACCCTCTATGAAAATATCGTCACAGAACACGTGATAATGTGCCTATATGATCGTTATTTTTTTATATTTTTACCAATTAACAAAACCACGGAAATAAAAAAATAAAATTTAAGTTTTCTTTTTGGTATTTTGAGGCGCCTGCGATTCCGAGGCACCAAGCGCACGCTTCCTGCCCTTGTGCGGTGGTCCGCCACTAGTAGGGGCTGTTTAAAGTTTTGTAATCGAGTAAAAGCGCAACACAATAAACTTGAATTTCTGTGAACATTTTATGCATATGAGCACGGTTGGGGTTGATTGAAAACTGATAAAAAGGCTTAAAGCATGTTTATTCATTTTTGTGCCTGTGTAAAAACGCAGTACCATAACCTTGGCATGTTATCGAAACCTTATGAATACGTAGGACTAAAAATTCCTAAAAAAAGGCTTGGCCTAAGGGCTTGCAATTAAGGTTTTGTGACAGAGTAAAAGTGCAACATTAACAACTTGACATGTTATGTTAACGTTGTGAATATGAGCACGACGGATTAAAAATTTCAAGAAATCTCCTTTGGGATTAATGTGTTGTAGCAGAGTAAAAGTGTAACATTATCTTTATTTTCTATATAAACCATACTACGTGCTGAAATGGCTCAACTATATACGTATACTTCAACCATATACCAAAGCGCGGACACGGGGAAACAAAAGTGCGATTTTGTACGGTCCCTTAAAATTTTGTGGCCAGCCCACATGGAAGAGGTCACGTTGATGTCAAAAACGTACTTTTCACACGGCTCCATAACAGATAGCAATGGACATCGCAATCTTTCGCAGATAGCAATGGACATCGCAATTTTTTTTTTTTAGTTGGGAGGTTTAACGACCACCGTGATCAATTCAGTGGGCTGTAAGCAGTCAGCAGTTCCTAATTTTGGGTCACTAGTTCCAGGGAAGGGGAGAGCCATCGCCAGAAGTCAAACACAACGTCCATGACTCACCGGGATTCGAACCCGGACCCTTCTCGGACTAGTGATCAGAAGCCATCGCATAGGCCACTGCACCACCGGAGCGGCTCACGTTGAAATCATCCATGTATTTTTCATACGGCCTTAAACGCTCTTATGGACATACTAATGGAACTGGATGCAAAGAAATCATTAATGTAATTTGTACTAGCATTGTGGTATTTCCCGGGTAAATAGCTGTGCAATCACCAAGTTCAGCAGGTGAACGTTAATGAATGAAAAATATATTCCTGTACTTTTCCAGCAAACTTATCTTTATCTTTTTTATTTAGTTAATTTAAATTTATGAAACAAAAAAAGAAAGGAAGGGGAATGGAAATACTTATCTCCGAGGAGAAACCTATAGAACAGCTGACGTTGGCATTGATAATCTTTTTCTTACCATTTTAAATTTTGAATATCTGGAACTCTCTATTACACTACATTGTATTTCTGCCTGATAAGCCTCCCGTTGGTGGTGAAAGCTAACGTTTATTAATTTGTGATTTTTTTTATTGGAGGTTTAACGACCACCGTGAGCAACTCAATGGGCTATAAGCAGTCGCCCGTCCCTAATTTAGGGTCACTGGTTCCAGGGAAGGGAGAAAGCCAGTGCCGTGAGACAAACACAACATCCATGCCTGACCGGGATTCGAACCCGAACCCCTTAGGGAAGAATGATCAGAGGCCAGCGCTTTAGACCACTGCGCCACCGGGGCGGCAATTTGTGATTTTAATACACCATTAAACGGATATTTTTGCACTTGATTGTTATCTACGGTCTGACACTTAGACCGTAGGTCGGGTATTGCACTGCTGAACTGTGTTGCAGATCTTAAGAGT
The DNA here is from genome assembly GCA_039090855.1 of Macrothele yani. Lineage (NCBI taxonomy): Eukaryota > Metazoa > Arthropoda > Arachnida > Araneae > Macrothelidae > Macrothele > Macrothele yani. Next base: position 57,565,713 of record CM076997.1, on the reverse strand, counting down.
AAAAAATGGAACTTTTTACGAAAATTTTGTATGGGGGCCCCTTGACCGCAGGCCCCGATCCGTTCCAAAAACCGTCTACGGTCTAAGTTAGAGCACCATGAGGTAGTATACCGTATTTGGTGGTTCTAAATTGAAAACTGTAGATTTTACGAAAATTTTGTAGCCCCCCCTTCGGACCGGGCCTCCACCCGTTCCATAAACCCTCTACGTGCTAAGTTAGAGCACCATAAGATAGTATACCAAATCTGGTGGTTTTAAATTGAAAACTGTAGATTTGACGAATATTGCGTATGGGGGCCACTTGACCCCGGGTCCCCTACCTTTCCAAATACCGTCTAGGGTCTAAGTTAGAGCACCAAGAGGTAGTATACCAAATTTGGTGGTTCTAAATTGAAAACTGTAGAATTGGCGAAAATACTCTATGGGGACCTCTTCGAACCCGGCCTACGATCACTTCCAAAAACCGTCTACGGTCCAAGTCACAGCACCATGAGATAGTATACCAAATCTGGTGGTTTTAAATTGAAAACTAGATTTTACGATATTTTTGATTGAGTGGCCCTTGACCCCGGGCCTGGGCTCTGTTGGAAAAGCGGTACTGGTAACCCCAATTTCTACCAAAATTTAATCAGGACATCAATTTCTTGAAGTCTCCCTTCCCCTTAAATAGACCTTTTTTTGCAATTCATCAAAATCTATCTAAAGCAATTTATTTAGGGATTACTGCGATGTTATGACCTGCGATGTTATGACCTGCGATGTTATGACTTACGATGTTATGGTACCACGATGTTTTGCCCTGCGATGTTATGGTGCCGCGATGTTTTGCCCTGCGATGTTATGGTGCCCCGATGTTTTGACTTGCGATGTTATGGTGCCGCGATGTTTTGACCTGCGGTGTTTTAGTACTGCGATGTTATGGAACCGCGATGTTTTGACCTGCGATGTTATGTCGGCGATCATATGTCGTGCGATGTTTTGACCTGCGATGTTATGTCGTAGACCCGAAAAAAACAGATCAAGATTATGCAACATTAATGAGCCTAGCAACTTAAACGAACAATGGAAGGCCCTAATGAAAATTGAACAACAGCTTAGAAAGAAAAAAAGAAAAAAGAGCAGCAATGACAATAGATGGTGCCAGAGACACAATGATTCAGAGATTGCGACTGGAGCCCGTGCCTCGATGGCTCTGCTGACTTGAGCCAGGAGGGTCCCGCTTGGGCTGCGCAGTATGAGACGCGGTTATTTTGAAACCACGCATGACGTATGTGGACGCTGGACGCTCAGTCTTTCGACTTCTTGCATCCCTGTTTGTTTACAATTGGTGTGCTGGAGTTTTCTCTATTAACGCAGTTGATTTTCAACCGCTTGAAGTTTGTACCGTATAGTTTTATGTTTATGTTTTGTTTATTTTGATATTTACACGTATTTATCACTGAAATTCATTGCTTCTGTGTTTCGTAAGAAACGCAATAATACCGGGTTGTGCAGTGGCCTATTGCACTACGAAAATTAGGAAAACCAAGAACACTGACATTATGTACCATGTATTTACCAAGGATTTATTACTACAAAAATTGTGGATTCAGAAATGTAAGCGTAAGGATTCCTTCAAAGTTTCCAATGAAAGAGTGTGTTCTCAACATTTCACACAGGATAACTATCAGCGTGACTTAAAGGCAGAGTTACTTGGGTTAACTAGCAGGAAAGTGTTGAAGCCTGATGCAATACCTACACTACACCTTCCCACTAAGCAATAATACTGGTATTAATATGGTCGTGCTGTATGGAAGGAATTACAAGTAACACACACAAATACATGCTTCCCCAATCCTCAAATACCAAATAAACGAGTTTGGGAGTTTGCAGATGTTCCACACCTTTACCAGCTGCTAAGAAATCATTTTCTCGATGATGGACTAACACTTCCAGGTAATAAAATTACGAAAGCTACTATTGAACAGCTCCTTACTCTGGATTGCAGTGAGATGAAGATGTGCCCCAAGTTGTCACTTCATCACATTAGTGTGAAGGGCCGTGACCGCCAACGTGTATATTTGGCAACTCAGCTCTTTTCGAACCACATTGCACAAGTAATACGCTTTCTTATGCCACATGAAGAACACGTCGCGAAATTTGTTCAGCTTCTGAACGACTCGTTTGATGTGCTAAATTCAAGAAGGCCTACAGATGAGAAGTCTCTGGCATGTGGATTTTGAACCCATCGTGAAACGCAAGAGAGGATTCTACGACAGCTGCATGCATGCATCCGAGAAATGAAGATAGGTAATGTAACACATCTGTTACCCTTTCAGAAAGGATTCATTACAACCATTCGCTCATTACTGGGTCCCGCACGGGGATAACTGGTTTTCCAGTTATTTGGGGAGCGGCGCCCCCACGGCCCGAGCTGACCTTGTGACTGGTCAACATCTGATGTCATGCCACAGCTTGTTTTTTCTTATTTTGGTGCTGTTGGTGTTTGCAGGGACGGCTGTTCATCCAGCTGTTGGGGAGTCGCGGCCCCACGATCCCGAGCTGGTCTTGTGTCTCGCTTTTTCGTTTTTCTTTATTTTCTCCACTGGCTAGTTGCCCGTGTTGTGTTCTCTACCTAATCTCTACCACGTTCTGTACTAACACCCCGGTCTTGTGGTTTTGTTACCCTCCACCACTAACTGATTTATATTAACCGCTCAGTTTGTAGGTTGCTGAGATTCCGTTTAGGTTCCCTGCCAGGATTTGTCTTCTTTGGATTTCTTTTTTTCCTTTTCGCTGGTTTGGGTGCTAGACCTACCTGCATGTTTGCCGCGTGCGGAGACCCGTGAGGCGGAAATGGGATGTCTGGCGGCTGCGGTCGCAGGAGACCGGTTAAGTGCCTCCTGTGTACCAACACTCCTCTTCGACCCCGGCTTCGCTGTAAACGGGAGGCTAGAGACTAACCCACCTCTAGTCAGAAGTCTTGTACCAAGTTGTGTACAGGGCTTTAGCGGCTTTTTTGTCGTATGGCACGGCAGGGTGAGCCCGGGGGCTGTGGGATCATGCCAAAGGCGTTGGCATGACGGTACCAGGAGGCCGAAGTGTCCGCCGAGTGCGTGTGATCACAGCCAACGGACTATATCTGCAACGTATAAGCTCCAGAACTGTGTCCAGCGTCATTTTCTCGGCTTGCGGACCTCCAGTTCTCCCTTGTAGGACTCGGTGGTGGGTGGAGTAGTTTGCAGACGAATCTTCCTCCTTTTTTCCATGGGCAAAAACAAAAGAAAAACTCCAAATTTAAGTCACCTGAGAAAATGATAGTTGACAACGACTCTATTTCGTCTTCTCAACCTACCAAGTCTCATACCCTTAAACGGTCTTTAGACCTTGACCTGGACCAAGAATGTGGAACCTCTTCTTCGGCGGCTGTACCAGTCGCTCCGAAGCGTCGTCTCCCCTCAATTGCTGTGACTACGCATGCTACTCACTTGCTTGTAGAATCCATCGATCCGCATGAGAGACTGTCCATCAGATCTCCCTTTTTCATTTCTAAAGCTTTGGACGCTGCGGTTGGCCCCTTGAAGTCTGTGAGGAAGCTTCGCTCTGGGGACCTGCTTGTCCAAACTTGCAGTGTTTCTCAGAGTAACACTTTTCTGAACCTCACTAGTCTTCAAGGCATTCCTGTAAAAGTGACACCTCACCCGTTTCTTAACACCTCTCGGGGTGTTATTTCGGAGTTTGATCTCTTGCCATGCAGTGAAGACGAATTCGTGACTGAACTTGCTGATCAAGGTGTTATTGCTGCACGTCGTATGATGTTCCGGCGTGATGGTTCCATGATTAAGTCAAAAAATGTCATCTTGACTTTTAACTCCCCGAAAGTTCCGACCGAAATCAAGGCTGGCTACTTGGTCTGTGGAGTTCGCCCGTACATTCCCAGTCCTCTGCGCTGTTTCAGGTGCCAGAGGTACGGGCATTCACAACGTTTCTGTAAGAGTTCCGCTCGTTGCGCAAATTGTGGCTCCAGTGAACATGACGGGGAAGGTTGCACTTCTGCGGCCTGCTGTGTTAACTGCGGTGAGGCCCATGCAGCTTACTCCCGCAACTGTATGAAATGGAAGGACGAGATGGCGATCCAGCGCCTCAAGACCCTGGAAGGCCTCTCGTACCCTGCTGCCAAGGCCAAGTTGGGTATACCCACCACCCGACAGCGTACTTTTGCCGCAGTAGTTCAGTCTCTGCCACAACCCGTGCAGCCCTGTAGCTCTCGCCGCCCTTGCCAAGCGATCTACAGCTGACCAAGCGACACAGGTGTTTTTCCCCGAGCTCGAGATTTTTCGAATACCTGATTCTGGGCCTTCTCTTTTGCTGCCGACCGTCTCTTCCAGTTTCCAGCAGAAAGCCTGCACGTGCGGAAGACCCGGCCCTCAATCCGCAAAGGTGTGCAGTGTCCATCCAACTGTCTCGGCCTCAGCGAGGTCCCCACCCTCAACCAACATTATAGAGGAACATAGGGGGAGGAGAGTGACAGTTCGTCCCCAGCCTCAAACAACATTGCAGAGGAACATGGGGGGAAGAGAGTGACAATTCGTCCCCGTCCTCTGCCAGCATTGCAGAGGAGTGTGGGGGGAGGAGAGTGACTCATCCTTTGTGTAGTTGTGTTTAAAAAAAAATTATAATTATAATAGTAAATTAATAAATTTTTATATAAACCTAATTAACTACCTTGTCTTCACAGTTAACTACCTGTCTTCGTCATACTCTTTTTCAACTTTTACCAAGCCTGTCTGCTCTTAATCATTTTCCACGTTTTTAAAAATCTGTGGCTGATAGTTCTTTGTCTGGCGCTCTTTGGCCAAACCTGGCCCTTGCGCCAATAAAATCCAACAACCAACCAACCAACCATCATTACTGGGACTCTTCGCTGACCTGAAGCCTCTGAACATAAAATACATCCTAACTGCTCGACTCAATCAAGACTGCCTTGAAATTTTTTTTTCACAAATACGTGGGCATGGCCACTTCTATGATCATCCGTTGCCTACAGAAGTGAAATCCCGTTTGCGTCTTTTGCTTCTAGGTGCCAATGTAAGTGACATTCCATTTTCAAGTGCTGCTCCTGTTGCGCAAGGTGGTGGTGGTGATTACTTTTTGACATCTCAATTGTTTAGTGCCGTTTTACCTGATATGTCAGAACCCCTGACAATGATTGAAAGTGAAACTGAGATTCGGGATATTACACTACAAGACTCTACAGGTATTCAAGTACCACCTGCTACTCCCTTTGGCTCTGATTGCTCTGTAGAAGGCTTTCTTTACCTTACAGGTTACATAGCTTACCGAGGAAGAAAATATGACCGTTCGCTGGGTACGCCAACTGGCCAGCTACTTAATCCACCATCAACTACAGAATCAGTACCTGTTGGCGGGATTGATACCCTTTCACGAGGTGGCCTGCTTGTTCCATCAGATCCATGGTTGGAGAAAGTTAGCCAGTTTGAGTTGATGTTTGCAGAACTGCATGGACATGACTCTTTATCCCAGGAACACAAGATTGTACACAAACTATGTGTGAAAATTTGTCAGAGGTTTCCAGATGTTCCTACAGAAGTGATAAAGTTATATGTTAGAACCCGAACCTTTATACGGCTAAGAAATTTTAATGCAAAAGCAAAAGTTAGGAAGGCAGAAGAAGCTCAACGCAGAAAAGCACGTAATTGGCAGGCTTCATAAAAGTGAAAGTTTCCTGGATGCACATGGCCAAACCAGATTTTTCATGCCATGGAGAAAATGTAAGCAACCTGCAGGAATAATGCCAAGGAATTCTGCCATCACAAGCTAATTTTTTTATTTCAATTTTTTATTGTTTGTTTGCATGTATGCAAGTATTTGCAATTTTTCTGATAGCTATTATATATACTCATCTGAGAAAGAAAAGTTTTGTTTCAATACATCTGTCATGGGCACATTGCGTTAAGGATCAAATCTGGTAAGGGAAAAGTTGTAGAATTGAATTAGCACAGCATTAGTGGTAATGAGTATACTAACTTATTTGCTACTCATTAACATAAAAAAAAGTACCACACACATATATAGGAGAGACAGAGTTTTTAAAGATGAAAAAATTTCACCATTCCTTCATGGCGTGTGTGTATATGTATGTATATATGGTGTGTGTGTATATGTATGTATATATGGTGTGTGTGTGTGTGTGTGTGTGTGTGTGTGTGTGTGTGTGTGTGTGTGTGTGTGTGTGTATGTATGTATATATGGTGTGTGTGTGTGTGTATTTTTCAAGATGTCATTTTTTAAGTAGATATTCAATATAGCTTCCATATCTTCACTTCCAGAAAAAATTTCAACCTTCTTAAATGATGTGTGTGGGTGTGTACAAACAATTTTAAAAATAAAAACCTAAAAAAAGAAGAATATCAAAACCCAATCACCGAGCTATATTCTTCCCTTCATGAGGGCTAAAACTATAAAACTGTAAACTCTAAAAGTGAGATTATGAAAGGAGACATGTAATGTAGAACATGTTGAGAATAATCACTTATTCCTTCTTCAGGGTCAAACAGAAATGATCCCTCTCTCATTTCTACAAAGACTTGAAAGTGGGTTTCTGCTATATTACATCTGCTTAAGTGCACCAAATATAAATTTTGTAAGTTAATAAAATCTTTGAACATTAAATTCTACTAAACCTGTAAACTACTAAAACAACCAGCTAGCACAAATGCTGGTAAAAAAGTAAAAACGATTTAAAGTGAAAACCACATTCTTAAACTTAGAGCAAAATAATAAGCTTATTTAACTTTACAGAAAAAAGTAATTTTGAAAAAAAATAAAAAAATAAAAAGGACGTATAACACTTAACTCTTGGTTTTCTTGCGCATATATTTGTTTTATTGCTTTGTTTTGTTTCTTTTATCTTGCTTATGTGCTATATACATTCACACCATGAAGGAATGTTGAAAAATGTTTCAAGAGTGAATATATAGAGAGACAGAATAGTTTTCGTGTTGTTCACAGTAACAATACGGAACTGATTGATTTGGCAGCGATACGTATTGCCGCCTTTGTTGGCATTTTTTCATGAAGTAGATTTCAGAAATAATTTAAGTATAAGTGTTTAACCTTAATTCTTGTAGATGTTTATTTTGTAGTGGCTTGGCGGTAAGTATTAAAATGTGAGTTCACATACATGCAAATAAATTTGGAAATGTTGCGCTTCACGGAAGGTAGATGGTTTGATTTTATGATTTAGATTTATGTATGAGCAGTTTTCTGCACTTTTATTTCGTTATTATCATAATAAGTGTGATTATTACGATCTTTTCGTATGCCGTAACACAACGCCACAAGACGCTCAAAGCTGCCATGTTGGCTGCCGAGCCCCGAGCGTCCACGACAACGTCATTTCAGCCGCCAATGAGAGGCTGACATCGTAGCGAGCCCAACCTTATACCATGAGATATATCTAAAGACCTTGCACTTGAGCTGTGGTGGGCGGGTGGGACACACCTGCCTCCTGATGACGACAGTAGTCTGTTGAAAGCGCCAGAGGATTGTGTGTGAGGAGCTGAATGAGTGTGACACTTGCATTGAGAGTGGCAGGGGTTTTGAAAAAGATGGAGCATTTTGTTACTCACAGTTGACAAAGGTTTAACCACCTAGGAATGTAAGGTTGTGTAAATATGTATATAGTTTTTTAATTGAATTGTATGAATGAGTAGTATGCTTGTGTGGTTTTTATGGAATTGACAAGCTTGTTACATCTCATATGGCTTAAAAAAAATACGATGTTTCATCCCCGGAAGAAGGAATCGTAAGCAAGATGTTTGTAAACCTTTGAACGCCAACAACATTACGATAATTGACGTGCTGGAAGTGTGTTGTCGATGGAAATTACCATGATCTTTAGGGAGCCGCCCCGGTGGCGCAGTGGTCTAAGCGATGGCCTCTGATCATTCGTCCGAACGGGGTCCGGGTTCGAATCCCGGTGAGGCATGGATGTTGTGTTTGTCTTACGGCACTGGTTCTCTCCCTTCCCTGGAACCAGTGACCCTAAATTAGGGACGGGCGACTGCTTATAGCCCATTGAGTTGCTCACGGTGGTCGTTAAACCTCCAATCAAAAAAATCTTTAGGGTAAGTGATTGGTGCTTTTTAATAGTATTTCATTTATGAATTGCACGTAAACTATGCGCACTTTGCAGGGGTTTAAAACCTTAAATGTGCAAATATAATAAAGGATATGCCAGTTCGCTATCGTTAATGTAAAGCAAAAGTTCATATTCTTGCGGCTGCACAGAATCGGCGCTGATTCGCGACCCCTAGGATGTTTGTTTACCATTGAATGCAATGCAAAATTGTGGGTATTTTATATATGCCCTTTGCCAATAATTTAGCTCACTTTCACATTTTAAAATTGTGTAACCAATCTGTTAATTATTCTTGATGTATGGCTCTTATTTTATAATGTTTATTATTTTCTAAACGTGAATACGAGGAAGTTTTTCGTGCATTCTCCCTAGGATTGTTTCAGGAAATCTAGTTATTTCACTCCAAAGTTTGACTAAAATTATGTCATGTTTATGTAACTTTTGGCTGTCTGCATGCCAAACATAATATTTTAAGGAACGATAATCGTTTTCCAAGGTGTTCAAGGGTAAAGGCTGCTAACATTTTCTAACAAGAGGAGCTCATTTTCTGAATATACCCCCGTAAGTAAAAAAAGCTATGACTTCAAAGAATTTAAATTCCAGAAACATTAAATGAGAATATTTGATGACAACAGTATTAGATAACTGCGGTACCATTCATGGCGTACAGTAATGAGCTATGTTCAATATTTCTGGGCCGACCCGTTGGCGCAGTGGTCTAAGCGATGGCCTCTAATCATTTGTACGAAAGGGGACCGGGTTCGAATCCCGGTGAGGCATGGATGTTGTGTTTGTCTTAAGGCACTGGCTCTCTCCCTTCCCTGGAACCAGTGGCCCTAAATTAGGGACGGGCGATTGCTTATAGCCCATTGAGTTGCTCACGGTGGTCGTTAAACCTCCAATAAAAAAAAATGTGCCAGTACAAAATAAGTTTTCACACATTTTCTGATTTTTTTGTGTTTCCTATTGTTAACTAAAATTTGAAAATAAAAACGAAGTGACTTTTTGATTACCATAGCTCTGCAGAATGAATAATAACCAAAACGAACTAAACCATGGTAACAACCAACAGAGTGTAAAATATTATTTGGGGGAGATCTTTTTTTTTTTTTTTTTTTTTTTTACACCAAGAAATTCCTTTAAGTAATGTATTAACTTAAAGTTGTAGAATCCTACTCTGCTGTCTACTTAATGGTCTAATGACCATTAAGTAGACAGCAGAGTAGGATTATACAACTTTATTGATACAGTTGTGCAGCAATATAAATTCAGTAACAATCAAAACTGAAATATAAAAAAATACATAAAAATGTCTTCTTGTGCACAAGCATGTTTTGTTTTGAATTTTAACAAATTCTCAACTCAAAAGTACATGAAATGTATAATTATAGATATCTTACATCGACAGCAGTGGTATAAGCCATACAATGAAGGAAGTTTTCTAAGTTTAAGTATGCAAAAATACTCAAATCATTTTCAATGCAAAGTACAGTTTCATGTATTAGGTTTTAGCAGATTAACCAATATAAAAACACAACTAAAGTTAACAGTTTAGGTGTAAATCATTGAAGTGTGACTTAAAAATTCTTTACCTCAGATCATTTTTGCAGTGGTTATCATGGTAAGACACAAACAATGGCACACTCGGTGAAGATGGCCCAGGGGCCCAAGCGCTCCCCAAGAGGTATCACATTTTTTAAACACATACTTTACGAATCATTAGAAACACATTTTAATATGGCGGAGATATTTTTATTGCTTTACAATATTTCAGATGTTTTCTACGGGGTATTTTTATTTGCATCTTCAATATTGTGGGTCACCCGCGTAAATAAATCCTAGGTGCACTACTGCCACAACAATGCATTCCAGAAGGCAATGAATTAATCATATGCCAAAACGCAATGTATATATATTAAAATATTTACAAAGCAAAACTTTACACCCTTGTAATCCAACATAATAGCAGCAAATATGACTGACTGAAATGCAGCTTATTCCTTATATATCATAGAAATGTCCTTGATATTTATGCATAAACTAAAAAATGAATGACATATACAATAACCCACATAAATGAATTCAAAGTACAAAATCTGTATATCTACAATTGCAAATTATGGGTGCTGCTATATTTATCAACAAAGAATATAAAATTATTCAATATATTTAATTAAATACAAATATAGATTCTAAAAGCATATGTATATCATAGAAATGTCCTTGATATTTATGCATATGTTTAGATTCTGATTCTAAATTAGATCCATATATAATTACAAATGTAGATTTTAAATCACAAATGGGCAGAATAAATTGTGGAATGACTTTTTTACGGGTCTTATAGAGGCTATTTTTCATGAAAGTTGGTTGTCAAATTTTCGAACTAAAGCCTAGTCTGTCTCACCCTGGCCTGGACACCTGAAGTTGCACCGCTCATCACAGCTGCACCATCATAGCTCTGTGCTATTAATTTCTGAGATTCATTGGGAATTATTTCTTCCAACACTTTTAGAAGACATCCTGAAATGGAAGCAGCATCCTGCCCAGAAGGATTATAAAAGCCCCAGAAACGCTCGACAGCGCAACCTTCTAACTCATATCGGAATACAATTGCTATTTGTGTTATTTCCGATACATCTGTGGTTTCATCTGCCATAATGGACAAAAACTGTGCAGAATCAATTTCCTCCTGTTTTATTTGTTGGCGTGAAATTTCTAACATACAATCCAAGAGCTCATTTTGGATTGTTTTTGATGTGCCCTTGAAGACTGTTGAATTCTCGAAATGTTCCCTGACTGTTGGGTCTAACTGACTAGCAAAATCGAGTAAACCTCGAAATATTCCGGAATTAGAGGATTCCGATGTTTCATCATGCCCCCTTAGTGCAAGCTCGTGATTTCCACAAAATTTGATGCAATCAATAATTTTTGAAAACACTGACCTGTTTTTCTTGACTTCCTTATTGTGGCGTTCAGTGCTCAATTTGTACGCACTATCCATTTGCGTAGCAATATTGACACTCCCCAACATCGCGAAATCCACTGAACTTTCTATGTGCTTCGTAGAATTTTCATGCTTTTTCATTTTTTCACGGAGTTTTTTTAAGTCGTTCACACCTGTTTTGGTCCACACAGAGTCCCCACCATACAACAGACATGGAAAGCAAAACAGGGAGTTTGAGACTTCGCATCCACAAATCCAGTCATTTTCCATGTACGTCTTAGTGTTAAAATTACGCTGATAACTTTTATTTCGGCTATGTGCTATCTGCGTTATTTTCAAATCAGGCATCGGTCTACCAAAGTTTTTTAAGTCTAATTTTTCTTGAAATGTCAAATTGCTGAACTGAATCCGCTTCAGATATTCCACAGTTTGCGCCATACTAACTACAGAATTTGATGACACGCAAGGGACAATAACGTTTCGAACTGAACTCTCGAACAGCAAAAGCAAACTGACCGCTAATGCGAATGTCAAATAATCAACATTTCTTCTCAGGAGAAACACGGAAAGGAATATATTGGAGTGACCCTCCTTCCCTTCTCTTTCATGTTCCCAAAGCTTAAGACGAATCGCAGAACGGGTTCTGAGCGGGAAATTTCTCTATTCACCACCCTCGCCCTATGCGCCCTACCCATCCAGCTTACCCCAAAGCGATCGTCACCACGAGGACTGTTTTTACGGCAGCAAGTGAAAACGGATTTAGTACTAAGGGCTGCAGGAACTGAAGAAAACTATTTTTATGTAAAATAAAGAATATTTTGCCTCAAGACGTGCACCACACGAAATTGTTTTTTGTGTGATGCTTTACATTATTTATTTTTGCTTCATCCATGTCTTCAAAGGTATTCAAGGCACATCCAACCCACAAGCATTCTGCACAGAGACATGTCACAAAGATAGATATAACTGCAAGTGCTATCTCACATTTATCAGAAGTAACATACTTTTACATATTCTATTTTGCCGATTGTAGAACTTGAATAAACTCATATGCTGTTTTTGTACACTAGGGTAAAACAGTGAAGTTTGGGAGTGTTGGGCATTGATCTTGATATTTCAAAATGTAGCTACGATAGCTTTTTTTAGCTTCATATTGACTTTCATTGTGGTATTCAAAATCACAGACTGACATGCTTTTGGTTGTCCAATTATATAATTGATGTGGTGTCATAATCTGCATTATTATATGGCCTTAAATTTGCTTTATCTGCAAGACTTTTAAGATTGCCACCCACATTATCACATGCACTATTACCACATGATGTTGTATAAAAGTGCCACCGAGCAACTGTTCTAAAATCTATCTCATGGCAGCAGAAATTGATCTAATTCTTTTTCTGTTCTTATATATTTTTTTCTGTTCTGTTCTTATATATATGAATATTAAAAAGTCTTTAAACTTTTTGAGATATGCAGATAATGCTGCATAAGATGAACTGCTACTGCATTGTGTTGCAAGCTCTCCAAAATTATGCCATAATTTGTGCATTCAGTTTTCCCAGTTTTTTTTTTTTTTGTAATACGCAACAAATGGGTGAATTGTGGCTTGAAAATTATTCTAATGTAATCCTTGAGCAGAATCTTGCAACAGAAATGAATATTATTAAAAGCTGCTTGCTCTTTAGCTATAAAGGATCATCTTAGATGAACAATAATTTTTTTTAAAACATAACTAAACACTTATCAGTGGTTTTGTTAATTTTGTCAAGTGTCCAACACAGTTTGTGGATATTCACTGCTTGTAAGTTATGTCATCAATTACATTAGAATCAAATCATTAAAATTATTTTCTAATTTTTCAGTTCCTGAGCATTTTTTTATATTCACTTAAATAGCAAGTTGGTTAAGGTGATTCACAAAGGGTATATTCCTTGTGCAGTCTTTATATTCTTGAATCTTTAGACTTACATCTTTCTTTACCGATAACTTTTCTATTTTTCATCCACTTAGCATTAATTTGACATTTTAGTTAATAGTACATACACAGAGGATGCAAGTGCCACTTGCATCATCAAGATCCCAATTTTTTGGCCTTAATTCACAAAACTTGGAAAATCGGATTTTTAAAATGTGATATTTTGCCTTGCAAAATATGTACTTCAAATTGGAATGACACAAAAAATGGAAGTTTTAGAAATCCAACAAGACAAAAGGAAAATTAATGGAAAACAGAAAAAATTAGATTGTTTTTTTTTTAATGTAAGTTGATGCATTTTTTGTGTGATGCAAGTCACTGTAATGCAGTAAATTTTATATGTGCAGGACGTTTGACTTGACTACGTACTTTAGGGGAATTGGGATTCACTCAGGCTATATATATATATATATATATATATATATATATATATATATATATATATATATATATATATATATCCTTTTACTCAATTTCCTGTTCTGTGGTTACCCTGTACATAAGTATTCACACTATATATGTTGTTTTTCTTAATACTATATGTTATAAAATTAATTTTTAAATGTAACATAGTCAAATGTAACTCCATAACAAAATAAATCAAATGAAATCTTGATAAATTCAAATTTAAAATAAACACATCTAACATTTTAACAAAAAAAAAATTACTACGGTAGGGAGGAGCAGAGTTCCTTGACTCTCTTTAAGTATGCCCCTAAGCAGATCTAAGTTCCTGATTTCTTTAATGAGTTGCACTTTTACAGGATGAAGCAGAACGGGATCCAGGAAAAACGTGAATGGCTTATACATAGCAAAGCTATGTATAAGCCATTCACGTTTTCCCATATATTTTTATGTATTGTTATGTCTGCAGACTCTTTTCGAAAAACCGTTGTAAGATGACAAGTGGATGCAATGACTGGAAGAAAATAACTAAAAAGCTCTCAGACCATGAAAATTCTCAAGATCATATATCTTCTATGTGTACTTTTGCAAAAAGATCAGTAACGCTTGGGCGTATTGATACTGACATTATGAACCAAGCAAAAAATGAACGGAAGTTACTGGAGCTGTTAAAGCGTGTTGTGGGGACAACTAAATTTCCTTCAGCACAAAGACTAGCTCTGCGTGGTCATGATGAAGGCATCAGTTCTCTTAAAGGAAATTACCTTAGCTGTCTGGAATATCTCAGTGAATTTGACAGCTTTTTAGCAAGCCATTTCGAGAAATATGCTTCCCGCGGACAGGGGTCTGTTAGCTATTTGTCCCACGGAATTTGTGACGAATTTCTGCAGCTTATGTCAGAAAATATGAAACAAAAGTTTGTTGATGAAATTAAAACAGCTGTTTATTATGCCATTATACTTGACTCCACTCCTGATGTTGCCCATATGGATCAACTCCCTTTTATTATTCGATATTTATTACCAGATGGTGAAATAAAGGAAAGATTTATCACCTTTTTAAACATAAAATCTCATGATTCGGAATACCTTGCAAAGCTAGTATTAGACACTCTAAAAGATTTGACCTTAGACATAAACTACTCAGGGTAAGAAACTTGCTGTTAACGCACGATGTACAAACTTGCCGAATGGTTCTAGTTCCATGCAAACTTTAATAACTAAAATCACACACACAAGTTAAAATCTATTTACATGGTTTAAAACAACATAAGTACTTTCGTGCTCGCTACGAGCACATCATCAGATGAAAGACAAGTTGGAGTTCCAGAAAACACATTTATGTATCGGTGCCGTTGCCAATCGTTCACACTGAGGAAAGAAATACAAGAAAGTTCACTTGCTCTAACGTAATGTGAGCAAATAGAGGCCTATAGAGTTCTATTAATGATGGTCAGAGTCTGCTTCCTCAGTGTGAACGATTGGCAACGGCACCGATACATAAATGTGTTTTCTGGAACTCCAACTTGTCTTTCATCTGATGATGTGCTCGTAGCGAGCACGAAAGTACTTATGCTGTTTTAAACCATGTAAATAGATTTTAACTTGTGTGTGTGATTTTAGTTATTAAAGTTTGCATGGAACTAGAACCATTCGGCAAGTTTGTACATCGTGCGTTAACAGCAAGTTTCTTACCCTGAGTAGTCTATGTGGCACGAAATCCTTGTTTATTATCAACTTAGACATAAAATTCTGCAGGGGCCAAAGTTATGACAATGCAGCAAACATGTCAGGATTGTACAGTGGTCTCTAAACCCGAATAAAAGATTACGCTCCTACAGCTGTATATATTCACTGTGCAGCTCATTCCCTAAATTTAGTGGGAAATCACGCAGCAGAAATTTGCACGCAGTCAGTAATGTAGTTCGACTTCGTCCAAAAATTATATGTTTTCTTCTCTGCATCTACTTTTAGGTGGGATATGCTAACGTCACATCTTAATAAAAATAAAACTCCTACTGTGGAAAAAAATTCTAGCACAAGATGGTCAGCCAGATCAAACGCAGTGTTTGCTTTGAAAAATGGCTATCATGTTGTTAGGGAAGCATTAGACGTAATAAAGCATGATTCAAGACAAAAACCTGTGACTAAAGTGGAAGCAAGATCATTAAAAGAAATCATGAATCAGTTTGAAACAGCGTTAATGCCGGTTGTATGGAATGAACTGCTGGCACGAATTTATGCAACAAGTAAATCATTGCAGAATTCAGAACTAGACTTGTCTCTTACGATTAAGCTGCTGAAGTCCTTGAGAAATTTCACTCAGGAAGTACGAAATAGTGACTTCCAAGTCTTAGAAGATGAAGCTCAAAAATTAGTTTCTGAGAAAATATATCGAGATGAACAACGACGTGAAACGAAGAGAAAAACATTTTTTGATGAAAATATAGAACATGAGACATTTTTGAGAGGTAAGGATGGCTTTCGCGTTAAGACATTTTACGCCGTGTGCGACGGATTAGTTGCTGCACTGACAGGAGGCTACAATCTTGTGTAGTCAACCAAAGTTTTGGGTTCATTTTCAATGAATCTGCTGAACTGAATAATGAGGAAACTCGCAAAATGATTGATAATTTCAAGACAAATTATCAAAATGATATAGACTGCAAGTTTCTTGAAAATTAATTAACACAGTTTTATCTGTTTTGTAAAGATGAAAATATCCGCACACCTCAAGATATGTACGGACTTATAAATCGAGGTCTGAAATCGACATTCCCTAACTTAGAAATTATTTTGCGCTTTTATTTGACTTTACCAATCTCCAATGCTTCTGCAGAACGTTCTTTTTCTGCCCTTAAGCGGGTGAAAAACTATCTTCGAAGCACCATGTCGCAAGACAGATTGTGTAACTTGGCCATGTTAGTCATCGAGAGTGATGAAACGAAGAAGCAGGACTAGGATAAGCTCATAGACTCTTTTGCAAAACTCAAGTCCAGAAAAATATTGTTATGAACAAGTAAAGAATTTATGAATATTCATTTTGCGTCCGTAATAGATAAACACAACTATAATTTCAATTATCTGATGAGGTAAATATATCAATGTAAATTAATGATAATTAAATTTCTATTTTCGTCATAAGTAATACATTACATCCTACAGGGACACCTTTGAAGAAATCTATTACACAAAAAAGGCTGAAAAATAAAATTCAAGGATTTTTTTTTTTATTTTTCAGCCTTTTTTGTGTAATAGATTTCTTCAAAGGTGTCCCTGTAGGATGCAATGTATTATTACTTATGACGAAAATAGCAATTTAATTACTGCATCGGATGGGATATGGCAGCCAAAGCCCTGTTCGAACACCTTTTCTGTCTGCAGTTAACAAGAGAAAACGTCTCCAGTTCGCACAGGAGTACAAGGATTGGACAGTCGATAATTGGAAACAAATTATGTGGTACGATGAATCACGTTTTCAGTTGCACCATGCCGATGGCTGAGTGAGAATTTGGCGGAAACAGCACGAAAGCATGGACCCCAAATGCATTGCTACAACCCTTCAAGCTGGTGGAGACAACGTTATGGTTTCGGGAATGTTTCCCTGGCATGCTTTGGGCCCTTTAATTCGTGTTGATCAACGTCTGACTGGCACATCATATTTAAACATCGTTGCGGACCCAGTGCATCCTGTCATGTGGATCGTTTATCCCAATGGCGATGGCTACTTTTAACAAGATAATGCGTCTTACCACAGTGCTCGTATTGTACAGGATTGGTTTCAGGAACATGCCGGTGAGTTTACTTTGCTTAGGTGGCCCCCACAATCTCCAAATCTCAACCCCATTGAGAATTTGTGGGATGAAGTTGAACGAGCCTTCAGACATCTGTATCCACAACCCTGCAATCTCACACTCCTGGAAAGTGCTATTCATCAATCATAGTCTCAGATTCCACAAACCACCTATCAAAATCTCGTGGAATCCATGCCACGAAGAATCGACGCAGTATTAAAGGCAAAAGGTGGCCCGACGAAATACTGAAGGGATGGTCATAATAAAGTGGCCACTCAGTGTATCTGTTGAACAATGCTGAAAATGTTCATAATTTGTAGGGAAGTTTTTTCGTCGTTATTTACGACCAGATTAAAAGTATGAGCCCCTCAAAGTACATAAAATGTATAAGGGCTTCAAGTCGAAAGTTTATGTATTTTGAAGTCCATTGTGTTTTCCCTTTATATTGGCCCCACTGTCATAGCGCCCGGCACGCATATCATGAATGCTGAAATCTTCAAGATTTAAAAAAAAAATATATAGGCCTGTTAGAAAAATAATTTTTAATCCTTTGCCCGCGGTATCTGTTACTGAACAAAACAGTAAAAATTATTTTCTGATTTCAAGACATTTTCTGTTAAATTATATAACGAATTATTTTTACTAAAAAAATAAAGATGCCACGTAGAATTACGATTTCTCACAGTAAAACGTTTTCTTAAATTCTCCCACGTCACTGCTATTAATTTATCAGCCGAAAAATTTGATTGAGGCGTCCTGCCGCCCCCGGAAGCTGGCGCCCGGGTGATTTTCCCACGTCACTGATATTTATTTATCAACCAAAAAATTTGATTGAGGCGTCCTGCCGCCCCCGGAAGCTGGCGCCCGGGTGATTTTTCCACGTCACTGATATTTATTTATTAACCAAAAAAATTGATTGAGGCGTTCTGCCGTCTCCGGAATCTGGCGCCCGGGTGCTTAGCACCCGTTGAACCTCCGATTGGCGTGTTCCTGATTGTTGCCCTCTGTCATGGGCGGATTGTCCCACCGGGATGCCCACTTCCTTGTAGTCTCGTTTGTTTGAATTTTTGGGAACGGGTGTATAATTATTTTGGAAATTATGAAAAATAATCGTTTATTTCATTTGACCTTTATTTCTGCCTGAAAAGTTATTCCCTTAAAAAAAAAGAAAAGAAACATTTCCTTCTATCTTTGTTGAGCGCTTTCTCTGACAGGAAGGACGCATTTGCTTGAGGAAAGCGCCGCCGAACCAAACAAGTTGTTATAAATTAATCAAGCTGAAGACATGTAATTAGACTTTGAGCCTGGTATGCTCTACCCTTCTGTAATCTTGAAAAGGACACCAGTAACCATTGCGATGCCCCCCCCCCTCTCACCCTTATCTACAGACTGACAGAACCCAAAGCATTTCTCTCTCAGAGATATTCCGACATCCGAATCCATCGAAGTGCTCCCTTTTTTGCCTTGAGCGAAGGGCAAAGTGGGGAACCGCGCAATCAGTTCCTTTTGTCCCATGATGCGGTACTAGCATCTTAAACCCATGGCCAGCGTGAAGTGAAAGTGTTCGGAGAAGTGTGATAATAATCAACCTGGGATATAATAATAACGGAAAAAACAAACAAACAAATCGTAAAGCTGGATCGCGCGAAAAAAACCCTCATGTTGAATGACAGAGGAAAATGTGAAAAATGAAATAAGTACTGCATCCAGGGCCCGCTGGACCATAGGGGCAACCGGGGAGGTCGCCCCGGGCCCCGCGTCTTCAGGGGGCCCCGCACTTTACAAAAAATGGTTTTGTTAGAATTCTCTATATTTATTGTTATTTTATTTTTTAAGTTTTGGGGTCCAAGGCCCTCAAAAAAATATTTTTACGTTTTCCAACCGTAGGTTGAAGAAGCGTATTGCTCCAGCTTTGTCCGTCTGTCTGTCCAACCGATAACTCGCGCAAAAATTATCCAATTTCAATTAAATTAGTATGTGGTGGGGGACAACCTGGGGACAAACCCTATTGAAAATAAGCGAAATGGGGTCAAAGGTCAGGACATAGGAGCGGGATCAATTCCATCGACCTTATGCGTCATAACTTACATAAAAATGCTTCGATTGTGACAAAACGTTATCATGTTGTTCCGGAAGTAAACTGAACACGCTATGCTGAATGTCATCGAAATGAGATCAAAGATCAGGGCACAGGAGCGAGATTTATTCCACAGCCATTATCCTCATAACTTCAGTAAAAATGCTTCTATTGCGACAAAACTTTAATATGTTGTTCCGGAGGTATACTGAACGAATCAATAGTCAGGGTTGTGAGGAGAGTTTGTCTGCGCGCAATATCTGGTATTTTGTTGTAATGTTGTTCTTTTTTCAGTTTATACTCCCCCCCCCAACTTATTTAAACCTTAAACTTTTCCATGTTCATGAAATAAGAAATTAAATTTCATCACATTTTGTGGTTCCCTATTATATACCCAACAATTTGTGTGTAAACCTGATACTGAAATTTAAAAAATAAAAAGAACAATATCAAAGTTGTATCTGGGCCAATCGTTCAGTGACTTTAAAAACAGTGTTGGAAATAAAAAAATAAAAACATAAAGCAATTTTTATACATGAGCGCGTATAAGAGGTGAATAAAGTCATTAATTTACCAGTTATTCCACTTTCCATCAGAAATCAATCACTAAAACATGTACCAGGAAAAAAGAATATATGTATGAATTTATTTAAGAGGGATCGTTATTATCCAATACGCAAAAATGTTTGCTATGGAAAAATATTCGCTACGAAGATTAGTTAAAGCTATCCTTTTTATCATTTTGTAGGAAAGTTTCTATTAAGATAATAAAGCAACCTAAACTTCCTCCTCTCCAGAAAGAAAGTCGTAGATTTCAGCACTTTTTATTCTCTTCTCTGTCTTTGTCTGTCTGCCTGTCTTTCTCTCTCTCACTCAATGTCTGTCTATCGCTGTCCGTCTATCTCTCTCGCTCTGTCAGTCTGTCTGTCACCCTCTCTCACACTCTATCTGTCTCTGAAAAATGAAAATACACGAAAATTATCATAAAGAAACTTTTTACTCTCTCTTTCTCTCTGAATTTTCAATCCATATGATGGTCTTTTTCTTAAGCTCACAATAATTTGAGATAATCATTTTCCTTTATGAAAATTTTTGTCTATTTTCATTTTTCATACAATGATTTCATTAAACTATGAGATTCCATTTCCTAGGGCCCTCTATATATGAAGTTTCGCCCTGGGCCCCGCAAAAGTTCAGTCCGGCCCTGACTGCACCTATTTATACACTGCTGGACAATTGCTAAGGACGGATCATAAACGGCTATATAGCGCAAAAAGAAGTAAGTGTGGTTGGATGCCAAGTGAAATAAAATAATGTCAGAATGCCAGGGCATTACAAGAAAGACAATTTATTGTGCTCTGAAATCCAGAAGGCTTTGAAACGTGTTCAAGGGAAAAACAGGCCATTTTGTAGAATACGTAAACGTGAAAAAAATGCAATTACCGTCCGCAGGCGTTCCGGCGTAAGATGTCAATACGGGATATGGCCACCATGGAGGGCGATGCAAGATTCCATACGTCGTGTCATGCTTTGCACAACATTATCAAGCAGCTGTTGGGGTAATTTATCCCATTCCTCTGTCAGCGCACGGATGAGGGTGTCCTTGTTTATTGGAGGGCATTGGCGACCAGCAAGACTCCTCCCCAAAGCATCCCACACATTTTCAATGGGATTCAGATCTGGAGAACGTGCTGGCCATACGAGGCGTTGAATATCCTCGCTCTCAAGACACTCCTGGACAGCGACTGTTCGATGACATGTTGCGTTGCCGTCCATGAAAATGAATCTATCACCGACAGCACCACGGAACATGCGAACATGAGGTAGCAGAACATCATGAATGTATCGTTGGCCAGTCATAGTCCCAGTTGGAAGCACATAGAGGGACGTACGGCCATTGATCATGATCCCAGCCCCTACCATGACACTACATGTCGGATATCGGTCCCCTTCCTGTAGGTTTGCTGGACAATATGCAGTACCACTATCACGCCAGATCAGTTGTCGCCGACAATCAGACGATAGACTGTATCTACTCTCATCTGAGAAGAGGACAGCAGACCAGTCGTTATCAATCCAATTGCGATGTTGATGGCACCATTGCAAACGGGCGGTACAGTGACGTCTGGACAATGGGATGCACACAAAAGGACGGCGGGCGTATAGTCCTCCTTCATGCAAACGTCTGGCGACAGTTTTTCGGGAGATCCGCTTGCCAGTAGCAGCCATAAATTGATTTGCTACCTCTTTAGCTGTGCTGCGCCGGTGTCTTTTTGTTGATAGCACTATGTACCAATCTTCTGCAGGTGTCGTACTGCGAACACGACCTCCCCCGTGACGTTTGTTACACTCTCCATTTGTTTGAAATGATTTCTAAAGCCTTGAAACAACACTGTGGCAGACGTCGAACTCCCTGGCAACATCTGTTATTTTTCGCCCTTCTTCAATCTTGCCAATAATACGGCCACGCGTAAAATCATCTAGGTGATATCGGGAAGACATACTGAAAATTGCAAGTTCGTCAATTGATTCTTTCCCTTTCAACTTTGCGTTTGAACAACACCGGTCAATACGCGTCAAATCCGTTATATCTCTTATCAGCGCTATGACGTCACGAACAAGTTCGGCAATCCAAAATTTGCATACGCACAACACGTCTTACTGTATCCCGCACTTATGCTAATTTCCACATTTTCCTTCCTTCCATTTTATGGTTGCTATCGTTGCTGTTGTCATCCGTCCTTAGCAATTGTCCGGCAGTGTACATACCTATCAAATCTTATATGTTAAGGTCTAGTGTAAGTCAGGTTTCATCACTCACTTCTGATTATCAACAGCTTTTGAGGGGAATATATATTTTAAATTTGTGCGATCACCTCACATTTACGTTGCCTTTGCAATGTAAATTTTAGATTTTTGAATCTAAAAGGAATGTAAAAAGTTAAAAACATATACCAATTATAATTAATCACATTTACCTAATTTTTGGATCTACAAAACATTTAAAAAATGAAAATTATTAGTGATGTACTGCTGAAAAATGTATTAATCAACGAGTACTCTGTGCGATTTATCCAGAAATCGATCCGAACGAGAACGGGGCTAAACTCATAGTACAAAATCTCAACTGAACAAAAGTATAAAGTTGTCGGATGTACCTAATCCACCCAGATTACCATATATAATTACTGGAATAAATATAAGTTTAAACTTACGGGGTATTGAGACAATCTCAGTCGCAGGAATGGTGCGCTTCGCCTCTTTGGATGAGAGAAGTGTTTTAAAAAGTGAAGAGTTGCTGGAGTTCGAATCCCCCCCCCCCCCCAACCAGTAAAATTACGACAAAGATTTCTCATTTGCATACACTGTTCCATACCCTCATTTATCATTGATCTTAAAAGAAATAACGATTCACTAGTACTGGTTTACACGAGTCAAAAAAGGCGTGTTTACTCAGGGAGATACCTATACGATTGCGCAAGCGGCAAACAGTGGCCAAATAAATATAAAAATTAATTTCATAGAAAAAGTGCCATGTACATGTGTACGTTTGAACTTTCAGAATGATCTTCATAATGGGTTAGTTGAAAATGTGGCTTTTAAGAGACTCAAGTTTCTCCCTTTTTTTTTTTTTTTTTTATAAAAAACAATTTTTTCTGGAGGGAATAATTTTGCCAGGTGCAAAACACCAATTTGAGCGTGACTTGATGTTATATTATATCGGCGGGTTTAGCAAATCCTTTCACCGCTAAATTTTAGTTCAAATTTGTTCAGGTCTGAATTTGTTTAATTATGCTCAGCACATTTCAACACATTTTCCTTTCATCCAAGGTCTAACAGAATGTTTTTCATGAAAGATTTAATGAGGTATTCACCAACAGATAAGTATATTCCTATAGTGAAAGGATTTATCTAGGAATATTATATAGGGCTGGAAGAGGGATTGGTTGAAAAACTTTCTGGGGTGTACTGGATAAAAGAAAATTTTTCGAAGGCTAAAATTTTTTATTGTGACATATTTACAGTTTAAAATCGAGGATTAAAAATGCAAAAAATCTGAGAATTGGATAACTTCTTAATCTTTTAATAGTTCAGATGATTATAGCCTAGCTAAGAATCTTTTTATCAAAAGCAACAGGCGGTATTTCGTTTTGGAGTTGTTTTTATCTATATCGCTCTAATCTAAATGCTTCTCTAAACAAGGCGCCTCCAAGCAGCAACGTCACAAAACTTGTGCATGCCGAAATGATTCAGAGATATATCTGCACATTCTGTAACAGACTAAAATGAAGAGATGCACACATGCTTCATGGTTGTAATGACTGACTTTAAACAAATAATTCAAACTTCAAACAAGAAAAACTGAAAAATACATTAGACTGCTATGTACATTGACTTCATATAAAATATCATAAAAGGAGAATATACACTGACGGAAAAAATCCCAACACCAAGAAGGGGTTGTGTTAGATAAACGATAGTTGGTAGGCGGTGAGACGCGCTCGGCGCATACGTGTGGCGCTAGTAGCGCTCCTCGGAACATGCAAAGCAGGTTTGCTGTAAATACGCGCTGTAACATTCGTGAGCGTTAGTTATTGAGATTCGACGTAGTGTGTTGATGTTAGTCAAGAATGCCTTTAAGAAGACGAAGAAGTCATTATCAACAGCTCACGGAGTTTGAACGATATCGTGTAATAGGGCTACGAGAAGGTGGATTTTCTTTCCGCAATATTGCAGAACGACTTGGCAGAAATGTAGCCACTGTGCATGATTGTTGGCAGTGGTGGTCAAGGGAAGGTACTGCCTCAAGAAGACCGGGTTCCGGCTGGCCACATGGCACTACTGAGAGGGAAGACCGCCGTGTACGGCGTATGGCCGTGGCGCATCGTACCGCGTCTGCAGCAGCAATTCGAGCTACAGTTGCCACCACAGTGACACAACGAACTGTTACAAATCGGTTACTTGAAGGACAGCTCCGAGCCAGACGCCCTGTAGCGTGCATTCCACTTGCTCCAAACCATTGCCGTTTGCGACGTCAGTGGTGTCAAGCTAGAGCTCATTGGAGAACGGAGTGGAGATCTGTTGTGTTTTCTGATGAAAGCCGTTTCTGCCTGGGTGCCACACTGCAAATCCTTGGAACACATTAAGAACACATTAGGACCTTATTTTAGAACGCAATGTGTGCCAGATTAAGAACACTTTAATGTGTTCTTATTTAGAACATATTTGGAACACATTTTAAGAACATATTTTGAGAACACATTAATGTGTTCCCAATATGTTCTTATTTAGAACACATTGGGAGTAAGTTTTAGAACACATTTTGTTCCAGTTTAGGAACACATTAATGTGTTCTCAATGTGCTCTTGCTGAGAACACATTAATGAAATGCGTTCCTAATGTGTTACTATTAGAACACATTTTTAAATGCCTTCTGAAATGTGTTCCCATTGTGTTTCAATCAGAACACAATAGCAGCAAAATGCAGAACACGTTCTGTGCTAGATTAAGAACACATTTTATGTGTTCTTAATGTGTTCGAATTTAGAACACATCGGGTGTAAATTTTAGAACACATTGAGAACATATCAGGAGCACATTCATAATTGAATGGGAATACATGCAAAATATGTTAGGAGCCCATTACCAACATATTGGGGACATTCAAAACGTATTTTGAACACATTCTGGGCAACTCATTGACAAAATGGATTGCTGTGAAATACAGGTGTACCATGTCAGCAAACTCTGAATTCCAAGTGTGTATTGTGGATTAGAAATTTATTTAAGATATTTGCTTCTGGAAACTGATGATAATTTTGAAACTTCTCTTAAGGATGGGTAACGTTCATCTAAGACAGTTAATTGCTCAAGCTAAATTTATTCTTTTGAAATTAATAGTGCTGAGTAATGAAATATGTTTTTAATGTTTGTGGGTAAATTTTGAACTATGTTTACCAATGGAATTTTCACCATAAAGTAATAACATATTGCTTTAATAGGAATGAAAAATAAATGTTCATATAAATGTAACACAAACAGTCCACTATACAGCAAAATAATTTATTGACAATATTTTTATTTTTAATAAGGACTTTATTTAGTTTCCCAAACAACATATGGGGTTTTTTTTTTTTTGTTCCGTCAGTTTTATGATAATGAGCTGATAGCCTTTTTGATTTTTGACCTATATATATATATATATATATATATTCTATAAAGAAGATACCTAAGCAAAAAAATACATATATAATTTTGACTCACACCTAATACAACATAGAAAGCTTAAGTATATATATATATATATATATATATATTTTTTTTTTTTTTTTTGAGGTAGTTCAGTTCAAATGTGTAGTAAAATGTTAGCAGCACAGTTAACAGCGACAGCGTCTGGGCAATAGCGATAAAATTCCCCTGGAACAGAACAGCAGCATCTGTTGTTTGTTTCCACTCTATTTGTACTATCGCATAGGGTAAAACATACTCTTCCACACTCTGCACTTTTTCTATGAATTCCACAGCATCCTGAAATTAAAAAAGACAAACAAATAAGCTGTATATGCCACTCTGAACAATGACTTAAGATATTTGAAATTATGGATAGCAAAATTAAATTTGACATTTTTTAAAAATAAAATTTAGGACAAACATGCTTAGAAAAAAAAAATCACAATTTGCATTTGCAGGTTTAAGAGCAAATCACTTGTTTAATAGAGAACTGATCTTCTCCCATAGTCTGGTTTCCTCTTAAGTATATTTACAGAAACACATATTTTATGTGAAATCCAACACTGCTATTCATTTGTGTTATTTCTCCTCCCCTAAAATATGTGTTCTTTTTACAAACACAAAAGTTATAGATTGTATGAGGTGGTACTGAGAAGTAGTATGTGCTAATGTAATTACATTTCACCACTTTTTCCATTGCCACAATTGTATACAATGATTTTTATGGATATACACTAACAGGCTTTGCACTTGTAACTTATTCGGATATCATATAAAGCATTATGTTAAAATGTACTGTATGCCAGGTTGTTTCTCTAGTATCTATAGAAATATTCTTAGTTATAATCACAGTAAAAAGGCAATTCCGGTAACGTGATATACGCATTTTGCTAGATCACTAAGAACCTTTCTGCATTCCATAAATCAGCTATTTTATCTGCCTTCCCTTTCTTTTTCTCACTTTTCTTTATCCTTTAGCTGTTCTAAGTATGAAGCATATATATATAGCATGGGACTGCTTCACATAATTCAAGAGCTGTTTAGGAATTGGAATGGAATTAATGGAGTTTTTATGCAGTCAGATTGCATCGTTACAGACATACTGAGTGAATGCATGAATCCAAAATAAATTCTTTCCTTTGTAACAATGCAATTGTTTTATGAAAAGCTCCTTTCCAGCTTAATGCTAGCAGGCAATAGTGTTAGACCTGCTTGGAGAAGTTTGATACAGCAACAGCAATCAGTTAAAAATTATCTGTTTTTTCTTTGTGGAGCTAACCTCTGAATCCCAGAGAACAGCTTAGTGATATGTATATGATGATGTAATAAGGACCCACCAGCTGAATCTTTAATATCTGGAATCTCGAACCAATATTTACAGATATTTGCATCTTCTGAGTTTTATAGATTCTGTAACTAACCTTCAATTTTTACTCAAATCCAATGAAAACTTATCGAATTACACATAAACAAATTTTAGGTTGCTATTTAGAGAAACACTGCCATTATAGCTTGGAGCATCATGTTTTGAGGAAACTAATATCTAGACTTTGGCCCATTATTAGAAATGCTGACACTTTTATTGGCAGGAACTATTGTTCCTTGTTATTGCTTGTGGAGGAGAGGAAGTGGGAAGTGTTGCAAGTGGTAGTTATAACGTTCTAATCTAGGGCAAGTTCTTTTTTTCACTATTGCTATTTGTAGCTGCCTACAAAAAAAAAAAAAAAAGACAGGTCAAATTTTAAGAGTGAATTATTATATCTTCAAAATTTCAGAACAAAATGGTAAAATCTAAGGATTTTTCAGGGCACGAAAAAGAAAAATCAAGAATTTCAGGACAACTCTAATCCCTGCTTTACTTATAATACAAATATTGTTCTTTAGTTACATTGTAATATTACCATGGTTCTAGGAATTAAATGCTTTTAACATGATTTAAATTATTCACTGATCAGTGCAAAGTTTCAAGCCTTTATTATGTTAACAATCAACACTTTACAATGCATACTGTGATTTCAAATGAAACTGCTAAAATATTCCTTTCATGATACTGACTGAGCAGATTTTACATTTTCCCTAAGATTACCTAGTTTTCTCCTAAACATATTTGTCACATGTTGACCCCATCATGTAATTTTTTGATTCCCTATAAATTGTAATATTTTTCAGTAGCTAACTCACAGTTTATGGCAAATTATCATTCTAGGGTATTTACACAAATAAAAAAATCAAAATTCCAGTTTTTGAGATACTCATCAAATTTAATATTGCATGACACTGAATTTAAAATAAAAAAATTGTGCACTAAAGTATCATTTTGAAGCCTGAAAAAAGGCACTTAAGAGAGACCAATTTTCTTACTCTGCGGTAAAGTTAACTTGATTTATATTTCTCCAATGTAAGAATTTGGCAGATTTTCTAATTTTTTTTTACTTCATCAGTTTGTTAATTAAAAAATTATGGTGCTGAAAACTTAACACACAATCACGCCTTGTTTCTGCTAACAAAACTGCAAAGTTTCATGAAAATCCAAGGTAGTCAAGTTGAAAATGCTTTGTTGGTTTAACATAAATAACCCTAGTGAGAATAATTGGCAGTGAAACACGTAGCACATGAAACATTAGAATATTTTCAGAAACACTCTCTGTTTGAACTTATATCCTCTATAACTTCCAAATTCCTTCATATAAAATTCTCGTATCAAGAACAGATCGACATTAGTTTTCTGGATGTTAACATCAACCCAGACTTCTCACTTGGTCCCTCTGTTTACAGGAAACCTTCTGCCACCCATAATATCATCTCTTACCATTCCTGCACCTTTGCAAAATACAAATTGACTGTATTAAAGGCATACATCCACAGAGCTAACCTTATTTGTAACAGCCCTTCAGCTCTTCAAAACAAATATCAGATCATCAACATTGGCAAATTACATGGCTTTCCACCTCTCTTAGCACATAGGCTAATTAAAAATTTGAATCACAGAATAGATCTACTACTTTACTGCCTGAACTTTCCACCACTCAGTTTGTTGGCACTTTGCCCTTTAGCCTGGCCTTCACTCACAAAGTTTGCTCTGATTTCAAATCTTTTGGCTACAGGATTGCTGTTAAACCACCTCCACATCTTCTTAACCTTATCCTTAATGACAGAGATCCCAATAAACCCCTAGAGTTACAAGGTATCTACTCTATCCCTGTCAACACTTCCACAGGTGTTACCCACTATATTGATAGCTTACTTAACAAAGCATCAACCTGTGATTGGTGAAACATATCGCTGATGCTAAGAAAAGCAACCCTTCTACCCCCCGCCCTTTCAATTTTAACTATCAGCGATACGTCCGCGATTCCCGATTGGCAAAATGTTAAATGTATCGCTCCGTTCAGCAATCGAAAAGCCCTCTGGTACCGCAAAAGCATTGAAATCTTCTGTACTCCTAACACCTGCAATACAGATGCACCTTTTAACATACTTATCATTTGTAAAGCTATTTTGAAATCTGGCAACAACTAATGCTTATACCACATGTTTCATTCCATGGCTGATGAAGGTAGAAGTTACTACCGAAAGGTCCCACCACTTGTAATTTTTACATAACTTATGCGTGATATGTGAACATCAAGAATTATTCTAACATAAATAACCCATTTCTTGCACAGAAAAAAAGTGTCTTAAATAATTTGCAAAAAATATTTGAGAGGTATTTTTTAACCAGCCAATATCTATACAAGCTTTAAAAATGAATGGCACAGTATTTTAAAACCCAACATGACCAGTACAAAAACGTCGGCATGCAATTATTCCACATCACCTTTTCCCTGTCATTCATCCAAAGGTATTCAGATTGGAGGGGCACAAAACAAACAGCACCAATATAAAAAAAAATTGAAAATCAGATTAATCTCAACTCTCTTATTTCTTTTCATTGCAATATTTATTGGAAATATGCTTCCTTTACCACTAGCAGACAAACTAGTTTTGCACCATCAATTGATATCTTTCTAGGTATTTGGACTATGACCAGTTAATTTAGAATGTAACAGCTGTCAAATCAAACCTTCCTCTTTTGTGGTGGTTTTAGCCACCACAAGCAACTCATAGGGCTATAAACAATAGTTATAGTATCTGAAAAGAGTAATTTCATTTAAATAAATTTTACGTTAAGTATATAGTATCAACAGTAAATATAAAAAAGATTTGAGTTGACTGTACATCAGGGCTATAGCTAGCAGGGAGCCAGAGGAAGCTCAGCCCCCTCTCCCACAAGGCAAGCAAAGTTCCCCTGGAAAGTTGATGCTATCGTTAATTATCTGCAATTTTATTTTCAGTGGTTTATGGAAATTCCTTTTGCATTTCATTATAAGCACAAATATTTTGCTTTGTATATTCATGTAATTTAAAAAAAGCAAAATTGCACTGATACACCATGAACAATGGATAACTGAAAAAAATTCCTTCTGGAAATGAATCTGTAGGAACAGCTGTGCCAATGATTCTCTGCCATATGGGCACCAAACTTGCTGCTGCTAAGGGTCAGAAAAAGTATTATTAAAAGTTTAGCTTTAACCGTCTTTACACGATATTTCAGAAATGATTAAAACAATATTTAAATTCCAAAATTTAATTATAGTTAAAATCATCAGATCCTTCAAAACGCCTTGCGATTAATGAGATTAGATTTTGATTGTAGCTGTGGGCATGCATTTCTTGAACCCCATGGCTGATGTCTATAAAACAGTGTTCCCTGTTGTGCTTGTATGTCATTTTACCTGATGGTGAAACGCAGTGTTTTGAAAGAACTCGTGATTTTAAAACTATCATTAAATTTTAGAATTTAAATGTTTTAATCATTTCTGAAATATCATGTAAAGATGGCGAAAGCTACACTTGTAATGTTCTTACAGCATGATTTTAGTCTAGCCTACATTGTTTAGAGCATTATTATTAATGTTATTATTATTATTTGAGAAACATGAAATGTAAAAGAACGTAAAAAAGGGGAGGGCAAAAGCACAGTTCGCCATATGAATAAAACATTTCATCATCATTAGGTAGTTGACTATGACATATGTTAGACTGCTGTTAAAAAAGTTCCAGTTGGTTAATTTCATACTCCTACAAAGAAGTGTTGTCATGGGAATGTTTTAGCTAAACATTCTTCTAGGTGATGTAGAACAGTACTAAAGAGGTTTTTTTTTTGTACGAGAGAGAGAAAGCTTTTAACTTCTTACTGTCGATTGTTTTTCAGTACGAGTTTTTCGATGCATGTGTGGGAGAAGTGTTTATCGGCAGGAATCTACGGCTTTTTGAGTAGGGGTAGGGATGTTTGACTGTTCATCCTGTTAAGAAGAGGTTACGTCTGAGCACCAGCAAAGGAGAATGCATGATTAATGATGGAGAAGAAAGGGCCAAAATTTGGCATCAACTCCTTGATGCCATTGCATGTATTCATGAAAAAAAAAAACCAGAATAGTAAACTAAAAAATCGTTTTCTCATGCTATTGGAAGTTATGTTTCCTCCAGTGATAATGACCCTGACACTTAGCCACCATTGAACGAATTCTGAAAATGCAATTTATTTTTTCCCTTCCAAAGTTTCTTTCATCCTTCTCCTCTTTTTCATATTCTAATCCCCCCCCTACTTTTCGGCTGGAGAAATCATTGGGTCGTGAAATATTCATAAAAGGAATAAAAACACATAGCAAAACTTGTATTTGTATTCA
This sequence comes from Macrothele yani, assembly GCA_039090855.1. Lineage (NCBI taxonomy): Eukaryota > Metazoa > Arthropoda > Arachnida > Araneae > Macrothelidae > Macrothele > Macrothele yani. The sequence goes on along the minus strand of CM076997.1, from coordinate 57,534,413 downwards.
TGAATGAATGTACTTTGCCATTTGAACAATGACCTCCCCCTTCCCATCCCATCCCAATGTATCATCCGGTGGAGATCTAGCTACGGCCATCCCATCCCAATGCCTTCCCTGGTGGAGATCTAGCTACGGCCCTGCTGTACATACAATACACCAGAAAAAAATTTATACTTTTGTTCCGAGCTTGTTTTAAGGTTCTTAATGACCACTTAAGGAACTCTGAGGGCTATAAACAGTTTTCCATCTTTAATTAAGGACCACTGGTAAGTGGTTTTAGGAAAGACAGTCAATGCTGTAAGATAGTAAAACACATCACCTGTGCCGTATCCAGGAGCTGAACTTGGGCCCAGCTTGGACAATTCATCACAAACCAGTGTACCCACCCAGGCGTGTCACAGAGTGCATGTGACAAGGACAACCACATAGAGATATAAGCGGCCGATCAGGACAGATGAGCCATAGTGTGTTAAGTAAACACAATGGACAGAGGCAGTGATTTGACAGATGTTCAAAGGGAATGATAATTGGCTACCACACCAAAGGTGAAAGCATCTCAGAAACAGCAGAATTTGCGGGCTGTTTACAAGGTGCTGTAGTAAGGGTGTACTAAGGATGGATCGCTGGCACACCGAATATCTCCCAACGTCATAACTGTGGAGCCCAAAGCCATTGACCCCTATGGAGAACGTCGCCTCCGTTGACTGGTAAAGGGCAATTGATGCGCACCAGTGCAGCAATTGACCACGCAAATGCACACTGGGGCACCCAGGTACGTGTCCCCAATAACAGTACAGCCAATCCTCTCACACATGGGTCTCTGGAGTCAACGCTCCGTCAAGGCACCCATGATAACCTAGGTCCATCGACAACAAGGTCTGCAGTTCACATGGGATTACTGTCATTGGACGAGTGGGAAAAGGTTGCCTTCTCAGATAAATCGACGTTTCTACTCCACAGAAGTGACGGGCAGTGGCGATAGAACATCGGGCACATGAGAACTAACACCCGGACACGCTTGTTGGCCAAGTACAGGCTGGCAATGGCAGTTTGCATGTCTGGGATATATTTTCCTGGTATGACCTGGGACCGCTGGTACTACTGGATGGGTCCCTGAACACCAATGGCTACCTGTCCATCCTCGCTGACCACATGCATCCCTTCATGTTAGATGTTTTCCCTGGTGGTGATGGTGTCTACCAACAGGACAATGTGCCCTGTCATGTCGCTAAGGGGGTGCACGACTGGTTCCAGGAACATGACAGTGGTGTCTCTGTTCTCCCTTGGCCAGTGAAATCGCCCGACCTCAATCCCATAGAGCACTTGTGGAACTATTTGGATTGACAGGTTTGACGTGCTGACCCACAAACAAACCATGCCATTTCCAGGACCCTCGTGCTCTGCTGCAGTCCCGATGGGCCCGTGTGCCTCAGGCAATGTTCCAGGGCCTCATTGTGTCCATACTACTCCGTCTCGCCGAGCTGTCATCCAGGCCAAGGGTGGTTATTCCCATTATCAGGTAGGTGGTCATATTAATCTGATACAACTGTGTATGTTTTCTATGAAGGAAATAATTTCACTGATGCCTTTTTAAATGGCATTAATGAAAAATAAACAATACAAATCAAGCTTTCTATTATGGAAGCAAACTGGTATGCTTTTAAACCTGCAGTTTAACAAGTATAGGGAGAAAAATAATATTTGCACTTCATACATGTTCTTTCTGGGGGCTAAGTTTACCAAAAGCTTTCAGAGAATCTTAATGTACAATATTTCACCACTATTCTATTTTATGCCTTCATTTGTACAATACAAAGAAATGACTTATGTATTCACAGGCAATCAGGCATCAGAGATTGTTGCAATTTGATGCACACATGGTGTTAAATATCATAGAAATGGTTACGAATTAAAGCTTCCCTTGTACACACAGTGAAGTAATTAATTGAAGCCATGTTCTGTTAATCAATTTAAATATATTTTTGTTTAGGATCTCTGAGACCTCAATTATTATTTTTCATATAGACACTACTACAAAAACAGCTGAAGAGAAAATGTTTGTTGTGATAGTCAGCAAAAAGAATTTTCAAAGTATTACGAATCTAACTTTAGATAACTTTGCTGAGGAAAAATTCCTGGGTAAAAGCTCAAAGGGTTTGATATTTTGATTGATAAATATTTCTTTTCATCTGGGCTGCTGGATAGAAAAGAATAGAAAAAGGGCATTAACAAACTTTTCTGATTATCAACTTTTTTTTTATCGTTATTTAGTTCTGACAGAACACCCCTTTCCACAGAAAAAGTAAATGCAAGACATTTCAGAATCTGAAAAAATGCTGGATGTGTGTGTGGTTTTATTGAATCTATTCAAAATCTAATTTTAGAATGATGAAGTACATAAAAACAATAAATGAACACAAAAAACATCCACATCTAGTAACCATTTATATTAGTGCACTTTCACCTAGAAACCTAATTTCTTTTCACAGAAAGATCGTTTATTTTTACTTTACCAAAATATACTGTAGCTGTGAACCTTCTTACATTAGCAACAATGTATAAATGGAATAAAGTTTCACTTACTTCATCACATTCTTCTTGAAGCTTTCATTAGTTTAAATCTATTTCAATTTGTTATAGAATTTATTTACATTAATATACTCTGCATTAGGCTTTTCATTTTCATTATGAAAAACTAAGATCACAATTTGGTATGAACATTTTTAACAGAAGAGATTTATATTTCACATATATATAATTTGTGACTACAGAACTTGTGGTGGTGAGATAGAATGAAAATACCAATGTTTTCCACAATCAAAGGGTTATTATGCATCGACTATAGTTTCGCAGAGCGTTAGGCTCGGCATCATCAGGACGAATGGAGCATAACATTCAAATCATTGTGACATTATCAAAGTTCTGGTCAGTCACGGTTTTTCGTGTGTTGATTCCACTCGCTTGAAAGAAATGGAGTTGATGTCATGTTGGTGACAAGCCGTGAAGAGTTCCGGTATATGTGGAAAGCTTCCAATACATTAAGCTTGACAGTCGAATCAGATTTATCAATGAGCGTAACGTTTCCAAACAAAAATTTATGGTTATTTTTGTGACAATGTTGGGCTACAGATGACTTCTTCAGTTCACAGTTCTGTACGCAAACCTTGTGTTCCGTCACACAGAAACTTAAGCCCTGCGGGTCTGTCCTATACATGAAAGTCCACATTCACAAGGTATCTGATAAATTCCCCAGGAATTTATGTCTTCGACGTAGTCTTTTGATCTGTAAAAATTTATCTTGTTTATGGGTTTAAAAACCACTTTGAAATTTAAACTTTTGAGAATTTTTGAAATTCCAAAGCAAATCTGAGGAGCAAAAGGGATAACCACCGAATTCTCTCGTATTGCGAGGTCTGTTGGCATGAGCGAGCAGACTGGTTTCAGTTTCCTAAATTTTTGGACAGCTTTATCTATAACGGAAAGGCTATATCCTCTGTGTACTGCAATTTGTAAGAAAATCAAGCTCTTTCTGCAAGGAATCCTCAGTGGAGCATATGTTGTTGTTTTTTTATTTATTTTTTTATTTTTTTTTATTGGAGGTTTAACGACTACCGTGAGCAAGTGGGGCATATGTGTATTGCCCGATATACGTATTTGTAGAAGGCGGAGATTTTTTTGTTTCCATAGGTGATTTGGTTTTGCATGTGGGAGTAAGGAAACAGCAAATGGTTTTCGATAAGCTGTTGTACTAAAGTATCCTTCAGAGCATGGCACAAGGATGTCAAAGAATGGCTAGCAGCCATTATTTTCAGTCTCACATATGTACTGTATGAGGATCAATTTAATTGATAAGTTCAACTAATTTAGGTATTTCCGAGTTCATGCTATTCCAGAGAATAAAAGTATAATCTACATATCGAATCTACAGATCAAATGTGACAAGCTGAAAGAGTTTGTCCTCAAAGTGACACATATAGACTTTGCATGAAATAGGCGACAGTGGTCTGCCCATTGCAAGGCCTTCCGTCTGTTGGAAAAATCTTCCACAATGATTTGAATGTTTATGCTCCATTCATCCTGATGATGTCGAGCCAAACGCTCTGCGAAACTATAGTCAATGCATAATAAACCTTTTATTGTGGTAAATGTTGGTATTTTCATTCTATTTATATTTCACATATCAAAATATTCTGACCACATCCACTTGCAAAAGTGTGTATGTGTGTGTCTGTGCAGGATGATCTAAAAGTTACACTATCTGTTAATACACTGTACTTAACAAAGCTGTGTGTTATGGTTAGAGTAGCAGAATGTAGACGTACGCAGATAGTTTTCAAATTATTAGCAGATTTTGCAGATACGTTCTAAATTATTGGCTGATTTTGCAGATACTTCAAATAAATTGTGTCAGCAAAAATCAGTGTTAATATCATAAAATACCACAGAAAACCTGTTTTCATTCAAAAATTTTGCATACTGTACACTTTTGTGCTAAAGACAGCACAGAAAAATATTCACATTTCCTATCATTGACTGCATGTCAGCAAAAATCAGTGTTAATATCATAAAATACCACAGAAAACCTGTTTTCATTCAAAAATTTTGCATACTGTACACTTTTGTGCTAAAGACAGCACAGAAAAATATTCACATTTCCTATCATTGACTGCATGAAAGTAATGCAATTTCATTGACCACAGAAAATATTTTTAGTTGTATGTTTTGTGTCCAAAAGATGTATTACCATTAAATTTGCAAAAATCTCTCTCACCGAGGTAATATTAAAACAGGAGGCCTTTCCAAAGCATGCAGCATCATTGAAGTCCGTTCACACCATAACCTAAAATTTACTGAAATTAATTTTATGTTTGCTTTTTTTACTGAGCACACACAATTTTTTTAAGGAATTGAAATCTAAGAATATAAAATTTTCGAATTATGTGAATTTTCACTTCTTCTGCATGAACTCAAGTGTGTATATTGGTTAAACTAGTCACACTGAAAGTAAAGAAATATGCATGAAAAGGGGTTTTGATTCTGTTTTCAATACAAATTGCATTGCAACTGATGATATTAACTGAACAGGTGTTGAAAACTACATTTTGAATCCAGCTCTAAGTTGATCTGATCAGTTGCGTTCAACAAATAAAAAAAATATATATAAGTGGATAATCAAGTTAATTTGCCATTTGTATTTGGCTAGTTGTTTCAGCATACTGTTTCTTGTCACTTATTAATGGATAAAATAGCCCTACAGTGTTTTACATCATAAATGCATAGTAGCCACTGCTAAATAGTTTGATGCATATAGTTGTTTCTCTTCCAATTATACGTTAAAACAAGCAATATTAAGGATTCATGCCTTTTGAAAGAATGAACAGTGCAAAACATACCTAAAGATATAAATCCTTAATGTGTCTTTTTATTTACTAATTACCATCCTAAAATTGTCAGATGAATTATTTATAAGTTTCTTCAAAATTATATTTTAGACTCAAGACAAAAAAATTTAGCCTTAAATAACTCTCCCCAAAGAAAACTAAACCCCTACAGCCAGTCCTTTGATGCAAGACAACAGTATGCCAAAATATCAAGAATTGAGAACAGTAAAATGTTTGCAGACAGCACAAGCAACTTGCTGCCATCATTACACATATAGTGTATCAAACAGCAGATGGGAAAGAGAAGCATGCAACTTGTTTTATGTTTTCTGACACACAAATGAAAAAAAAAACTAAAAAGCCAAAGCAAATAAAGTAATCTTGCAAAATTATTACTGACAAACTTACCCTGATTTAAATTTTGGATACTGTCGAAGTAACCAAAACGAAATGCTGAAACACAGGCAGAATCGTCTCATGTCAGACAGTTGTCTCATGCACAGGTACAGATGTTTACTTCCTGAACATAACAAAAAAATAACCATGGGATGAAACCAAATGCATTGGAGGGAGGTAGATGGGCAAATGTAATGCTGTCACTTCTAAAAAAAAAATGAAGGAAATCAATTGAGCTAGCAATGCCCTCTGCAATTGTGGAAGTTGGTGGAAAATACATGGCTATTGGAAAGGTACGGCATTTGATTCAACTCATAAAGTATTGCATAAATAATGCAGAAAGAATATTCATGAATGAACACATTTCAAAATCAAATTGCAATTAACAAGTTCTCAATTTCGACAAAAATCAGCTATTATCGTAAACAGAAAATACGGTGTTATACAGGGTGTCCGAGAATTATTGGACACATTACAAAATTATGTACAAAAAAAACAAAAAAAAAAAACCTATGAGCGCTGTCTGTTTTTCTATGTCACGTATTACTAACACAGTTTCTATATTTTTGTTTTGCAGAATTGTTATTCCCAGAATCCGATAGATGGCGCTAGGTGGGGCCTAATGAGGAATCTGTGAGAAGTGCGCAATCAGTAGTTATGTCATCCATACAGCAGAAGGCGATGTGTATGTTATGGCTTGCGGAATTAAAGTCTGTCGTTAAAGTTAAAAGACGGTACCGTTTAGAGCATGGTTGTAATCCTCCACCAATGAATTCAATTAAGCAGTGAATGAAACAGTTTAAAGAAACTGGCAATGTGGAACATCGTGGAGGAGCCGGCAGGCCTAGCGTCAGCGGTGAGGCGGTTGACCAAGTTAATGAAAGTTTCCGACGAAGCCCCAGGAAATCCGTTAATAAAGCAAGCAGAGAACTGTGCATTCCGAAATTGACAGTTCACGATATCTTGCACAAGAAATTAAAGTTTCATGATTATAAAATTCAAATAGTGCAAAAGATGCATGTAAATGATCACACTCTGCGATACGTTTTCACTGTGGATATGCTGCATCGAGTGGAAAACGAAGAAAACTTTCTCAGTACTGTAATTTTTAGTGATGAATTCACATTTCATGTATCAGATATTATGAATCGTCACAACTGTAGGATATGGGGCAGTGAACTGCCTCATGCTGCTATTGAACTGGAACGTGATTCTCCAAAAGTTAATGTGTGGTGCGCCCTATCAAAAAGAAAAGTGATTGGCCCTTTCTTCTTCGGCAAAAAACCATAAATAGTGACATTTACCTGGATATGCTAGAAAATTTTGCTATATCCCAGATCAAAATATATGACGTTGTTTTCCAACAAGACGGCGTGCCACCGCATTGGTCAGTGTTTGTACGTAAGTGCCTAAATAAGCATTTCCCCAACGGATGGATTGGGTGTGGTGGTCCAATTCCGTGGCCTCTCCAGATCTAACTCCATTGGATTATTTCATGTGGGGTTATGCGAAGCACCGCGTCTATCAAACGCCTTGTACTGATTTGCAGGAACTGAAGCAGCCTATCACAGCTGCTATTAATTCCATAATTCCTCAGATGCTTGCCAATACATGGCATGAAATTGAGTATCGCTTGGACGTACTACGAGCAACCAAGGGATCTCACATTGAAATTTATTAACTTGTGTGGTTACACTGTACATAAGTTAGTACAGTCAGTTTCTTTGTATCTGTTTAATGTTTTGTTTTATATAATTTTGTAATGTGTCCAATAATTCTCGGACACCCTGTATATAAGCTCACCAAGCATGAACATTAATACATGAAGTTGCAGAAATACAAATTTAAGTATACTGCATTATCTTTCCCTCATATTTTTCTTAACTTCCTAAAACTGTTATTAAAAAATATTTTTACCCCATGAGCTGATGCAAAGTAAATATTACATATAGTATAAGAAATAAAGGGGGTATAAATGTTTTAAGTTTACAAGACCATCGCTGCTTTTCCTTAGACATCCAAATTGCAGTGCTACTTTCATACTCAATGAATTATAATTTTAACAGCTATCTCTACATACAGTATGACTTGAATGACCAAAACAGCACTCAATGTCATCTAATTTTATAACCGAGCACTTTTGATTTTGATCATCCATAAACATGTTCATATGAAGTAAATAGACAAGTGAACAATTAATATATCACTCCCTCTAACTGATACATGTAAGTAGTAATGCCTTTCTTAAATTTAATTTTTTCTTTGACTAAACTTGTGTTTTTTTTGTTTTTTTTTTTTGCTGAGGAACAAGTTATAACACTATTTTTTTTTTTTTTTTGTTCTCTTGAAAAACATCAAAAAGATGAAAATGGCATAGGATAGACACTGAAAGATTGAAATGGTGATGAATAAGTTCTGTTTTTCTTCTTGCAATGATTCGATCTTTTACATGAACTAAAAGTCACCAAACTGTATTTTTTTTCATTGGAAGTTTAACGACCACCGTGAGCAACTCAATGGGCTATAAGCAGTCGCCCTTCCCTAATTTAGGGTCACTGTTTTCAGGGAAGGGAGAGCCAGTGCCGTAAGACAAACACAACATCCATGCCTTACTGGGTTTCGAACCCGGACCCCTTTCGGACGAATGATTTTTTTTTTTTTTTTTTTTTTTTTATTGGAGGTTTAACGACTACCGTGAGCAACTCAATGGGCTATAAGCAGTCGCCCGTCCCTAATTTAGGGTCACTGGTTCCAGGGAAGGGAGAGAGCCAGTGCTGTAAGACAAACACAACACCCATGCCTGACCGGGATTCGAACCCGTACCCCTTACGGACGAATGATCAGAGGCCACCGCCTTAGACCACTGCGCCACCGGGGCGGCCGGACGAATGATCAGAGGCCATCGCTTAGACCACTGCGCCACCGAGGCGGTGTCAGCAAATTGACTTGACTGCAGTAGGAACAAAATGGTAGAAAGGAAGCTTTTCTTTTTCTTCTTAAAAACATGTTTTTATAAGACAAAAATAAAATTTCCAGCTGGAAGATATGTAACTAGATAGTCCATTATTATTGCTTTTAATTTATTAAAAGCACTGTTGCTTTTAATAAATTTGCATAAGTTTAAATATTTATCATAGTGTTTGAAATTCAAAAGCAATCTTTTGTGTGGAAGTTCTTCATACACTGCTTAAAGAAATTTTGCTTCTATATTCTGCTTCTGTGGTGTATTGTGCCTATGGTATTTATTAAGAATACCTTCTCCACCAACTTGCAGAGCCATAGCTACAGGAAGGGCAAGGAGAATGGTCATTCCAGGGGCATAAATTCATGCTCTGGGAAATGTAAAAAATATACATTCTAACTAAAAAAGATAGGTATACCCTTCAGAATTTTCTTTTTAAAGACTTGACTTAGTCTCATACAGCATTCCATGCAGTAAAGAGTAACATACACTATGAGGTGTGAATACCTCATATATGCAGGAAAGGAATTTTCTAAAACAGTGGAAGCCCATAAATCAAATGCTGATATGCCTGACCCCCATGACCTTTTCAAACATGTAGTTGGGATGAAGACCTAATTTATAATTTGTGCTCTGTTGCAAGAAGTCTATCCCAGTGTTTAACCTTTAACAGAATTTTCCCCAAGCCCTACGCCTAAAGCTTTTTCCTATTGTTACGTTCTTCTTTTTTTTTTTTTTTAGATTGAAGGTTTAAACGGCCACCATGAGCAACTCAATGGGCTATAAGCAGTCGCCTGTCCCTAATTTAGGGTCACTGGCTCCAAGGAAGGGAGAGAGCCAGTGCCATAGGACAGACACAACATCCATGAATCACCGGGATTCAAACCCAGACCCCTTCCGGACGAATGATCAGAGGCTATAGCTTAGACCACTGCACTACCAGGGTAGCATTGTCACTATTCGGTACTCATTTGTTCTGCACTGGTTTGTTTTTTGCTATGCATTTCTGTGGGGTGTTTTGTTGGCATTCACACAACGTTTACACTTCATTTGGTATTTACAACCTGTGGTCCTTGAGTATTTACTCAGTTTTTACATTTTTAATAAAATTATATCAAAAACCTGATGTGTAATTCTTGAATGATCATAATATCTTCCTATATAACCGCAACGTGTAAGAAAATAAAACCCATGTATTATTTGAATGGAAGTCAAAGGGACATAGTTTCCAGTCTCACCCTACCAGATAAGAAAAGCTTATCTGGTAGGGTGAGACTGGAAATTTTCCAGGTGTCTTGTGATGAGCATGTAAACACCATCGGGATGGTTAAAAATATCTTATTGTTATTAAAGAACATGCTGTAGTCTTTCTGAAAAATCAGCTTCAAAGCATATTACAGAGGACAGTCAGTGTAATTTGAAATAGACTATCTACAGTCACTGCAAGACATGATATGCTATTTTGGATTTTGAAGGGCACATAACTTACAATATGAACTAGTTTTCTTGATATCATGAATATTTAGCAATATTAATTATTACTGCAACACAACCTTTCTGAAATGAATTAATCTGCTTTTCGATAAATTCTCGTAGATCAGGTTAAAAATATATTTTTCTTACTAATAGGAGTGATGCAAAAGAAGTGAGGGAAATTATTACAGAGTGGTTGAAAATTTTGAATAAAAAGCCTGAACACTGCTATCTAAAAAGGACGCTAATCTACACATTTAACAGCGTATAAACGACAGTGTGAGCGAAACAATTTAAATTACCTGACAAATGACATATCCATAAGACCTGGGTGATATTTCAAATCTCACGAACACACATCAACACGCCAGCCATGTGAGCCATCAATGGCGGAACTTCCTGTTTCTCAAGAATAGCGGAAGTGACGAAGAACTCGCTTTACGGAGTAGCTTGTTTAGTTTACCGTCATTCTGTGTCTGAACCTCGTTGGTCTGAACTCTGAATGTAATGCAACGGGGTTTTTTTTTTGTTTTTTTTGTTTTTTTGAGTGGCAGGGAGCGGCTTTTTAAATCATTATTATTTTATGCACGATGTGTTTATCTTCTAAAATTCAGTTTCGTACCGCAGAAATAAAGCACAATAAATATACAACTTGAACCAGTATCTGCTGCTCCTGTGACGCATGGTCTAAGCGCTGGCTTTTGACTATTCGTCCGTGAAGGGATCCGGGTTCGAATCCCGGTGAGGCATGATGTGTTTGTCTTACGGCACTGGATCTCTCTTCCATGGAGCCAGTGACCCTAAATTAGAGACGGGCAACTGCTTATAGCCCATCGAGTTGCTCAGGGTAGTCGTTAACCCTTCAATAAAAAAAAGATCCAGTATCTACAAAATTATGCCGTCAGTTTTCAAACAGATATTTTGAAATTATTTTATGTATAGTAAAAGTATGAAAAAACTCGAGCCATAAGATTCATTCTACTTACTTGAAATTGTGGAAATATCCAGTTGTAGCACGTGCTGTTTGGACAACAGTGGAACCAAAGCCTTCGTGTTGCTCACATGTTGCTCCACAAAAGCTGCTTGCATGTTGCCTCAGGTGGTAAAGGTTGGAACTTTGTTCCTTTGCTGCTAATCGGATTAGTGAATCCACACCGTGGTTGTTAGAAAAGTGTAGGCTGTTCTACCTACGTCAACATACAACGGAAACACTGTGCCAACGAATTTAGGAATAGAAAAGTAGAGACGGTAGCTCAGTGTTGGGCCCATAGCCTGATTTCCGCAAGTGCACAGGACCTCAAATTTTTTTTTTTTTTTTTGGGGGGGGGGGGGCGGTCAGAACTATCTTGATAATAATATAGATCATCAGCAAATATTCTTTTAAACGATTGATTGAAAACTTTAATCGAGCGGAGGAGGGTATACACAGGATGTCCACAGGGCCCTGACTATAGCCTAGGTCGATCCCTGCTTGGGCCTACGTTAAATTGCAAGCCTGCGTGTGTGCTGCCTGGATTAGGAGGAAAGCAAAACTTATTCTAGCAGCATAGTAGTCTATGCAAAAGCCATATTATTATCTCATGCTTAGCTTTCTTAATCGGGGACCGACTTAGACAGTTTGGGGCATTGGGCAAGAGGCTTTCAGGGGTCCCCCAGCATCCCGTGTGAATCGCTTTGCTGCAAAGCAAGTAATATATAGCTATATCTTAGGGGCCCCTCAAAGTTCGGGGCCCAGAGCACGTGCCCCGAATGACCTCTCTTAAATCAGGCCCTGTTTTTAATGCCTTCATCAGCTGAGCTCTCTCGAAATGAAATTCTCAAGATTTCGTAAAAAGAACAAATACATAATAAACGAAGTTCATAAAATGGGCACCTGCTTCAATTCATGAAAACTATTACTGACACTTTACAATAGAAAAAATTACGAAATTTCTTGAAAATATTGTTTTTCAACAGCGATTGGATTATTGATTTTCAAATAATAAGTCTACGTAGGAATCAATCAATATGTTGTGACTATAAACTCACAGTAAACTGAGTAACAACAAATTCTTCTATCAAAAGTTCGCTGACAGGCAGGTACACTGAGCGTATGTACGTATAAATGGCATGAAAAGTCAGTATGTATGCAGCTTGAACCAGTATTATACCTTTCTTTGTTTTGAAAAACAAATCATAAAACTTGGATTATAACTTTTTGAGCACTTTGTATAAATCTTCATATCATGGCAAATGCGAGTGAGAGACGTTTAGGAGACTGCAAGTTATTTTAGATAATTATTAGGTTTTCAAATCGAAGTTATAATATGTTATTCAGTTTAAATGAATTAGTATTTCAGGCACAGCCGAGTTTATTTTTCGCCCAAGACATTTGCTTATTACCCCACAAATACGAGCTGATTTTTTCTCCGATACTTATTAATAGGGGACGTTTTTAATTGCACCCGTATTCGTATAGTCTTTTCAATAACAAACGTACCTCTCAATAAAAAAAGCAGCTCTGACTTTATCTAAATTTAAGTATTTTTAAAGTTCATTAAACAATCAAGCTGAAGATGTGGAAGTGAGGAGGCATCAACTTATCATCTTGTGCTTGAGTGCCCAACAATCGCAGCAGAAAAAATGGAATAATCGATTCGCGCAATTGAGAGAAAAAAATTACTAAAGTAAAAATTCGTAAAATTCAGATCATGAGCTTTGTGTCTTTCCTCACTGTACAAATAGAACTCAGTATCGCGGAATGTGCTGTTCGTATACAGTACATTCCGAGACTTGAAAGTGTGTAAATAATGGGTTAATGTAATCGTATAAGAAAAACAAACGGAAAAAAAAACCCGTAAAGTATATGATTTAAAAATATATTATTTGGGGGAGGGGGTACGCCCACCTCCCCATTAAAACTCCGTATAGTGGCAAATACGAGTGCTGTAGCCCACGTAATGGTGCGTTTGTTCAACCATCTCATTTGCCGATTTGTTAAATTATATTAAGCTATGATTTCATTGTGTTTCAACCAGAACAAAAATTTCTGATATGGGAACGCCCAAGAGATGAAAAATTGCTCAAAACGAAAGCAAATATGAGACATAACAGTTCGGAAAACATTTAGAACACATTCGTAATGTGTTCCCAATGCTTTCTAAATGTGTTCCGAATGTGTTCCATTCTCACGCATAAAATGTTCCATTCTCACGCGCAAAGTGTTCCGAATGTGATCTGGAAAATAATATGTTCTAAAAATTAACACTAGAGCACATTGTACAGGAGAAGAACACATGAGGAACATATTTGGAGCGCATTGGGAACACATTTGTCGTCAGCAGAACACAACCGAAACACATTTGGAACGCATTTATAAAAAAGCGTTCCCAACGTGTTCCAAATGTGTGCCGAGGGTTTGCAGTGTGCAGTGATGGCCGTGTGTTGGTTAGAAGGAGGCCAGGTGAGCGCCTGCAACCAACCTGTCTGCGGCCGAGACACACTGGACCTACACCTGAAGTTATGGTCTGGGGAGCAATTTCCTATGACAGCAGGAGCACTCTCGTGGTTATCCCACGCACCCTGACGGCACAGTTGTACGTCGGTCTGGTGATTCAACCTGTTGTGCTGCCATTCATGAACAGCATTCCAGGGGGTGTTTTCCAACAGGATAACGCTCGCCCGCATACCGCTGTTGTAACCCAACATGCTCTACAGAGTGTCGACATGTTGCCGTGGCCTGCTAGATCCCCAGATCTTTCACCAATCAAGCACGTATGGGACATCATTGGACGACAACTCCAGCGTCACTCCCAAATAGCATTAACCGTCCCTGTATTGACCGACCAAGTGCAACAGGCATGGAACTCCATCCCACAAACTGACATCCAGCACCTGTACGACACAATGCATGAACGTTTGCGTGCTTGTATTCAACATTCTGGCTGTTACACCGGTTATTAATGTACCAGCATTTCACCTTTAAAATGGCTCTTCTCGTGCTTACAATAAGCTGTGATCTTGAAACCTTAATCGATTAAATATGTTACCTATACAAATGTATTGCCGCCATTTCATTCATCTACAACTATTTTTTCGTGGTGTTGGGATTTTTTTCCCGTCAGTGTATATATCATTATCATCTCATCATCATCATTGTCAACCATTATTAATCCACTGCTGGACGAAGGTCTCGACAAGTTTCTTCCACAACGGTCTGTCTTGTGCCAGTCTCCTCCATGTTACTCCCGCATACTTTCGAATTTCATCCAGCCATCTCACATGTGGTTTTCTTCTGGGTCTTTTCCTGTCCCTTGGAATCCAGTCTAAAATTTCAGCTGTCCATTGATGGTCTGTCCTTCTGACAATATGTCCAGCCCATTGCCATTTCAGGGATTTCACTCTGATCATGATGTCTTTCAGTCTTGTCATTTTTCTGATCCACGAGTTCCTCTTCTTATCTCTCCTGGTTACACAAAGCATGCATCTCTCCATGCAAATTTGAGTTGTCTGCAGTCTTTGCATGTCTCTTTTAGTTAAGGTCCACGTCTCTGTACCATACGTATGCACTGGAAGGATGCATTGATCAAACACTTTTCTTTTAAGACATAATGGCATATTGCTCTTGAAAATTATACTGTTTCTTTAAAACGCTCTCCAAGCTAGTTTTATACGCCGATTAATTTCTTCATCAATGTGACGCTCACTTGATATCTGCTGTACAAGATAAATGTAGGTATTGGTTGTCTCCAGCTTTTCCCAATCAATCGATAAATCTTCATTTCTTGTAAAAGCATTGAACATCCCTTCTGTCTTCTGAAAGTTCATTTTTAATCCCACTTCTTTACTCTTGTCAGCAAGTACCTGGATCATACTCTGCAGCTGTGATGGGGTAGTTGCAAAAATGACTACATCATCACCAAAACGAAAGTGAGTTAAGTAATCTCCATTAATCTTTATCCTTTTGTTTTCCCAGTTCAGTGATTGAAAGACATTCTCCAATGTTGCATTAAAGAATTTGGAAGATAAAGTGTCACCTTGTCTCACTCCCTTTCCAATTGTTATGGGTGCTTTATTCTCAAATATCCGAATCTTTGCAATTGCATTTTCATAGATGTTATTAATAATATTAATGTATGCATCTTCAACACCGCAGGATTTCAAAGCCATTGTAACTGCTGACGGTTTCACCGAATCAAAGGCTTTTTCATAATCGATAAAAGCCATGCCATTGGAAGTTCATATTCCCTCGCTCTTTCAATTAGTTCTCTCAGTACGTGGATATGATCTATAGTGCTGTAGCCACTCCTGAATCCAGCTTGTTCTCTCGGTTGAGCCATGTCTAGTGTTACCTTCAAACGGTGTGAAAAAACTTTAGTGAAGATTTTATAAACCACTGGTAGGAGGCTGATAGATCTGTGGTTCCTGAGATCCTCAATGTCACCTTTTTTATGTAACAGGATCATTGTAGCACTGTTCCAATCCTCAAGGAATCTTCCCTTGATTAAGGCATCGAGTGAAAACTTGGGCGAGTACTGTTTCAATTTCTCCACTTGCTTCTTATATGATGTCTACGGTAATTCCATCTTCTCCTGGAGCTTTTCCACGTTTCATGTTCTTGATTGAATGTGCAACTTCTGCTGGGAGGACTGGAAGAACTCTGGTACCCTTTGTAATGTCTGGAGTACATGTATCATCCCTTTCATATACATTGCTGGCCACCCAAAACGCAACACCAAAGAGGACACGAGATAGCAAAGCCGGATTTACTGGACACATAACAACAGATACAAAGATGAAACGATTGAGTTTACAGGCCCGTGCGACTTGCGGGACACGCAGACACCAATAGTTCGTGTGGCCCCCATGGCTGGCAATAACGGCCGCTACACGCCGCGGCATCGAAAGAAAGAGGCCTTGGATGTGGGCTTTGGGTATGTCGGTCCAGGCTGCTTCCACACGTTAACACAGTTCATCAGGCGTAGCCGCGGGTGGTGTTTGCCGGGCCAATTGGTTGCCGATCAGCGACCAAACGTGTTCGATGGGCGACATATCGGGAGAAAAGGCGGGCCACGGCAGCAGTGACACCTGGTGGGCTGTAAAGAATTGTTGCACGATGCGTGCCACATGCGGTCGCGCATTGTCCTGTTGAAACGTGGTAGCTAGCAGGTCCTGCAGGTAAGGGAGGAATACAGGCTGCAAAACCTCGGAGATGTAGCGGTGGCTGTTGAGTGTACCGGCGATGCGTACCAAAGGGGTGCGAGTGTCATATCCAATTGCGCCCCAAACCATAACGCCAGGCGACGGACCGATATGGCGATGCATAATGCAGGCGTCATACAGTCTCTCGCCTCGGTGCCGCCACATGCGGATCCGACCATCGTGGTGTTGCAGGCAGAAGCGGGATTCGTCGGAGTAGACAATGTCGTGCCATTTCGTAGTCCAGGTGCGGCGTTCAACGGTCCACTGCCGCCACACTCGCCGGTGGTGTAACGTCAATGGTAATCGGAGCAATGGGCCCCGTGCGACAAGTCCCCGCTCCTGCAGACGACGTCGAACGGTATGTGCTGACACAGGTTGTTGCGCAACATACCCTAATTCCTGCGCTAACGCTCGTGATGTGGCGGTGCGAACCGTCAATGCCCGTCGCACAACATGCCGGTCCTCTCGTTCCGTAGTGTACCGCGGCTGCGGCAATCACTCACGTCGGTCCGTCCGTTCCTACTGCACCCACTGAATCCATACTCGCCTCACTGTGGCTGGATGTCGTCCCACACGGGCGCCGATTTCTCGGTACGATAAACCGCTGTCGCGAAAAGCCACTATTCGTCCTCTGTCGAACTCCGAAACGTGCTGGAATGATTGCCGTATTCTGCGAGGAGGCATCAAGAAGCTTCCCACGCACAGGTCCGGAAACACAACACACTTCCACTACTTACACCCCGCTTTCTGTGCACCCTTCTTATAGTGCTTCTCGTCGGCGTGCCGGGCGTACATGATTTGCACATGCTCTGCAATGCTAATCGTTTGCATGTCCTCTCGCAGGCGACGCATGCTGCGAATTTCAGGCCAATCGGATGCTTGTTTCTTGGTGTTGCATTTTGGGTGGCCAGCAGTGTAGACTTGAGTAGAAATCTTTCACTCTTGTCAAAATTTCACTTCTATTTCTTGTTACAGAACCATCTTCTTTTCTCAGTGCCATAATCTGTTTTCTTCCCTTACTGAGATGTCCCTTTGCTATCTTTAGGCTTTGGTTGTTTTCAATTGCTTTCCTCACTAGTTCACAGTTGAATTTCCTTGCGTCTTCAGTGATACTTTTTCGTACTGTCTTGCATAGCTCTATATATTCCACTTTGGAAGTCACATCTCCTTTAGTTGTCCTTATCTCTCTTCTTTTTTGCATGTGAATTTTGGTTTTTCCTGATAATTGGCTCGTATGCAACTTGTTCTTAGTATCAGCAATTTTTTTTTGCTGTTTCCCTAAGAGCCTTGTTCAGTTTTCTGTTAACTTCAGAGATGTCCACTTCTTCCTACGCTAGACCTTCTAGAGCAGAGAATCTGTTTCTCAGGTCCAATTTGAAAGTATTATGATGTTTTTTAAGGTTGGTCATGTCAATACACTTTGTTTGTTTTATGAGCTTGCCACGCTCGAGTTTAGCGTCGAGATGCATTTTATATCGTACCATCCTAGGGTCACTACCTGTGTTGAACTTGTTTAGCACACTGCAGTCTTCCATGACAAACTTCTTGTTACACATGATAAAATCAATTACACTTGTCAATCCATTGGGATGCCTCCATCTCTATTTCCTTTGCGGCTTTTTCTTGAAAAAGGTGTTCATGATGAAAAACCCTTCTGCTTCTGCAAACTCTACGAGAGTATTTCCCCGCTGGTTTCTGTTGTGTAACGTATACTCTATATTCACTTTCCTTTTGATTTTACTATCTCTGGTTATTTTATTTTACTATGTAAATTATCTTCCTACTGAACGAAATATTATTTCACCCGCTGAATGAGATCTGGCAATGAGTGTAAGTCATGACGTGGTGGTAGCTAGTATATAGGCGCGTTCATCGAGACTTAGGAGAGCTCTTGTGTTGTTATGAGGAGAGCTTGTGGTCGTTAAGAGAGAGCGTGTACAATACGAGGAAAGATTATTCATTATTGTGTACAAGTGTTATGCGTGCCTTAGTTGACCAAGAGTCGTTCAAATAAAGAAGTTTTCAGTAAGTTCAGTCTTTCTCAATTCATAGTTTTTGTCAGACCTCTGTCTGGCTGTTAGGTTTATACTATTTATTGGTTCCTATAAATAACCAGCGTTGAGACTTTGTTTAAGTTCGTAATTAACTAGTAACAACACCCTTTTGAATTCATTATTTTGAAGCTTAGTACAAGTATATCATTAGCTAGCTGGTAGGAAGAGAATCATTCATAATAATTAGCTTAGCGGAAAGTAAATAAAGCTAATTCATTATAATTGGCGCCCGAACCTTTCTCGAACACGAGATCCTGACTATTATTATCCATGTCTTCCTTACCTGAGACAACTTCAAATTTCCACCCTCCGGCAAGTCTCGAGGGTAATGGTGTTTTTTTGGACAATTTGCACGAAGCCTGTGGCTCTGACTTTGATATGAATGATCTACACGTACCCAGGCATTCTTCACCATTTCGTAATGCACCGGCTTCCTATCACTCTGAGTCGCGGGTCGTACCTGAGGGAGTTCAATCCGCTCAGCGAAGCAGAATGCTTGCCCATTTCGTGCCGCATGCAGGAACAATTCATTTCAATGGTTTGGAGGGGTCCTTAAAGTTCCTCGAAGATCTGGAAGATCATTTTGATCTATATAATATTCCTGAAGACTGCAAGGTCCAAATTGCCGGCACTTGCTTGAGGGATACCGCTAAGACCTGGTATCGGCAGTGGAGAGGGTCGAACCCGGATTCTCATTATGAGAATTTCCGTGCAGAATTCTTGGAGGTCTTTCCTTTCGGCCTCAGTCGAGCTAGCCTTGCTCAACAGCTTTTTTCGCGTCAGCAAGGTCCCAATGATAGCCCTGTTGCATTTGCGTTGGAAACTACACGCCTATATAACCTATGGGATCCACATGCCAGTCATGTTGACATGTTGGATACCCTCGTGCAGCAGCTCGACCCATTCTTACAAGATTTTCTTGAGGTTCGACACCCTGCCACCATTCACGAATGCCTTCGCCTCATACACACGTATGAAGAGCGACATGGCAAACATGGTTCAACTCACCATGCTCGGGCACCCCGCGAGGCTTATTACGAAAACCCTCAGCGGCATAATAGACATAACTTTCAGCGCGAGCATACACAAGTGCCCACCCAAGCTTCATACGTTCCACCACACAGAAGAGTGGCAAACCAACAGCGAGTTTCTGCACAAGCTTCGGAATATCGTAATAATGCACAGTATTCTCGACCCCGTTTCACTCAGCAGCATTCGGAACGTTATCATGCTCAGGGCAATGATAATTTTTCTGCCCGTGCTGAGGGCAGACGTAACGGATATGAAAATGTCAACAGACACGCGGAGTTCCCGACGCAGGTTTCACGCAGTTCTCCTCATCGTGAAAATTTTCCCAATACCCGGCAGGGTCGAGGTTTCCGACCACATGATAACCCCACCAGGATTCCTTTAAACTTCCACAGGAAGTAGACGAAGGGTCGGTCCTGCTTCCTGATACCAAACATTCTGACCCTAAAACAGTATTAGTGACTGTTCAAACTCCTCAGTTGCCTGATGTATTCTTGATACTTGAAAACATTATTGTCGAGACAAAGTTCGACACTGGGTCTGAAATATCAGCCCTAAATACAAAGTTTTGCACTGACACTTTTCCGGCAATACACGTTCAGCCTGCAACGCAGTATTTGCGAGTTGCAAATAATGAAATCTTCAGTATCTCAGGAACTGTCACATTATCTTTAGGGCTGGGAAAAGCTCGTTTTACACATTCTTTCCTGCTTATAGACGAGCTACCCGTGAAATGTTTAATGGGTATGGACTTTATAAACAAGTTTCAAATAACTTTGAATTTTGTACAACATGTGATTTCCTTTCCGGAACCTGTCGAAATGATTCCTACGGTTCCTGTAGATATCACGGGTTTATTATTGAGTGACCAATTGAATGAGGGGCAACGAGACCAGCTTTCTCTCCTTTTACAGGAAAGCCCTTATTTATTTTCGGATCAACCTGGTTTCACACAGGTGGTTTATCATGTTATTGACACTGAAGGTTCGAAACCAATTGCGACGAAACCTTACCCTTGTGCTCCACATAAGAAACAGGAAATGCAACGTCAAATTGCTGAAATGATTAAGCAGGGCATAATCAGGGAATCCACAAGCGCCTGGGCTGCTCCTGCCTTTTTGGTTCCAAAGAAACAACCCAATGAATTTCGTTTCGTGACAGATTTTCGCAAGCTCAACCAAGTCACAAAAACGATCAATTATCCACTACCTGTCATGTCACATATTTTAAATGACTTGTCGTCAACCAAATGGATGTCAACTTTGGATTTGGTGAGTGGATATTGGCAGGTAGCAGTACATCCGGACTCTGTCGATAAAACTGGCTTTGTGACTCCTTTTGGGGCCTATGAATATTTACGTATGCCTTTTGGACTAGCTTCTGCACCTGCTACTTTCCAAAAGCTTATGGACACGGTTCTCAGACCTGTCCTGGGTCCCCATGTGCATGTCTATTTGGATGACATTATTATCACATCAGAGACTTTTGACGAGCACCTTTCTCTGCTCAAACAGGTGTTCCAACTCATATACAATGCTGGCTTGACGTTAAAACCTAGTAAATGCCAGATAGCGCGGGACGAGATTGTATATCTGGGTTGAAAATCACTCCCCACGGCTTATTCACTGATAATGAAAAAATTAGGCCTATTGTTGACTTTCCTCGGCCTAAAACAGCAAAAGAACTATCCCGCTTTCTGGGAATGACCGGTTGGTATCAGCAGTTCGTCCCCGCTTATGCTACAATATGTGAGCCATTGTATGCTTTAAAACGTAAATACAAGAAGTTTATTTGGACACCTGAGGCTAACGCTGCATTCGAAACACTGAAGTCTGCATTGACTCAGCCTCCGGTGTTGGCTTTCCCGGATCATACTAAGGAATTTGATATTTATACTGATGCATCCGGAGTTGGTCTTGGTTGCGTTTTGTCACAAGCTGGGCATCCAATAGCTTTTGCGTCTCGTACTTTAGCCAAAGCTGAACGCAATTATTCAGCTACGGAACGTGAATGTCTTGCTGTTGTGTATGCACTGAATAAATTTCAATGTTATCTTAATGAATTGACAGTTAACATAATTACGGATCATTCTGCCCTTCAGTATTTGAATTCTGCTAAGCACCTGTCTCAAAGACTTATGAAGTGGGCTCTGAAGTTACAGGAGAGCATTATCAAAATTTCATATCAGCCAGGTCATAAGAATCAATTACCGGACGCATTATCTCGCGTTCCGATTAGTGGGGTCCCCACAGAAACTACTCCTGGATGTCAGCCTTTACTTCTAATAGCTGATATAACATCCAGAGAGCAGATAATGGCAGAATTAATAAATGATCCAGATTTTGGGGATATCTACAATTTTTTGCTTGCGGGTTCGCCCCTACCAAGTGATCCTTCTCTGGCTGGAAGGTCACAACATTTTGAAGTAATAGAGGGTCTTCTTTATTATACAAAATCTCGGACTACTAGGGCAGAGTTTCGCCCATGTATTCCGCGAACCCTTAGAATGGCTCTTTTAAATGAATTTCATGACAAACCTCTTGCAGGCCATTTAGGTATTCGCAAGACCCGTTGTAAATTGCGGGATGTTGCCTATTGGCCTGGCATGTATCAAAGTGTGCTCGCATACGTTCAATCATGTCACTTGTGTCAGATTAATAATTACCGTAATGTAAGACCGGCCGGTCACTTGAAATGTAGTTCAAGTTCTCATGTGTTTGATATTATTTCCATAGATTTATTGGGACCTTATCCATTATCTGTTAAAAATAAAGCTCGTTACGTTTTAGTACTAACTGATAATTTTTCTAAATGGGTTGAAGTTTTTCCCATTAAAGCCGCTACGGCTGAAGTTATTTGTAATGTCTTAGTTAATGAAGTATTTTCTAGATATGGTGCACCTAATAAAGTAGTTTCGGATAATGGTCCTCAATTTATTTCTGACATTTTTGAAAGAATGTGTGTGAGACTACACATTAAACATAAATTCATTTCCCCATATCATCCCCAGAGTAATCCTGCGGAACGCGTTAACCGAACGCTAGTGAAAATGATTGCGACTTTTGTAATGGATCATCATGAAAGATGGGATGACCATTTAGAGCTTTTTGCGTTCGCCCTCCGCTCGTCTGTCCACGAGTCTACTAAAATTACTCCTGCAGAACTTTTTCTGGGTCGCAAAATTAAAACCCCTTTTGAAAATTTAACGGGGATTATCGACGAACTAACCCAGCGACCAACTCCGCAATCAGTAAGAATCATGGCAGAAAAAGCTCGTGTTGCAATGCTAGGAGCACAAGCGGCTCAAGCAAGATATTATAATTCTAGGCGTAGGGAACCAGATCTTGTCGTTGGAGATCTCACTCTCGTGGAAACGCACTTCCAGTCTTCTGTTTCGCATACTTTAATGAAGAAATTTGCACCCAGCTACGAAGGTCCATATCGGGTGGCAAATGTCTTTGAAAATAATATTGTTCTGGAGAAACCGGACAACCATTTTCAATATGTACATGTTGATCAGTGTCGCAAGTATCATGAACGGAATATCGATTTCATTATCAATCCTACTCAACCTTCTGTTCCACAGACTCAAGAATCTATATCTCATGTTCAACCGCCAGAAATTTTGGACGAACCAACAAACATTTTTGAAGAATCTCCAGTGATTTTTCCTTCACCCTCCCCTCCTCCAGACGGGTTTCTACACACGCAACCTGATTCTCCCATGAGACCAAGGCTCGAATCGAGTTCGTCGAATACTAGTATCGTTCCTTTCCCTCCAACCATTGCCAAGACTATTGCTGCGCCGTTTCCGGATAACTCTGCACCAACGCGGGCTACTTCTTCTTTGAATACCTCGTCCGAAAGTATTCCTATAGGTAAATCTAAACATCGCCCTGCACGACCACTGAATTACAGCAGCGACTCAGAGGCTTCGGACATTTCTGACTTATCAGTTATGCATCCTAAATTTCATGTTCCAAACCGTCCAGCACCACCAAAGGCTGGGCGCAAACGTGACTTGTCTCCCCAGTCTGCTTCGCCGCAACAGCGACGAAGGCAGAAATCTTTGCATCCGCCCGGGTTTCGCCCCTGGAACCTACGTTCAGGGCAAACAGGGCCGATGCCTGCTGCTACTCTCATGCCACGTGGGCGTAAGCGAAAGCAAACGATGTGGCCGGGGACACGTCCGTCCAAAAAGATACTGGAAGGACACAACGGGCCCCAGCACAAAGGGACTTCATATCCAAAGCCTGGGGGAGCCCGTTCCTATCAGCCGCAGCAAGGATTTCCGGACCGCCAGACTTCTGACCGTTCTTCTCAGCCGCAGGGATTTCCAGACCGCCAGCCTTTTGACCGTTCTTCTCAGCCGCAGGGATTTCCAGACCGCCAGACTCCTGACCGTTCTTCTCAGCCGCAGGAATTTCTGGACCCACAGACTTCAGCCGTTTCGGACCGAAGGATTTCCGCCATTCCTGACCATTCCCGTCAGCCGCCGGGATTTCCTGACCGACAGCAGACCGATGTTCCAGTTCCATTCCAGTCCCTGAAGAGATCCAAGCCACCTGATTTTACCAGTCCAATTAGGCCTGGAAAACGTTATCGCACTCGAGTTTTTATGCGTCCTCGAGATAAGTAAGTTCTCGTGGACAGGTTCTTTTCTCAGTTTGTTGTTTTTCCTGCACGACCAGTTGGCGTGTCAGAATTTCTTTTTTTCGTGTGGGCCTATGCATTCTTTTTTGTGTATATATGTGTGTTTTTTTTTTTTATATTTCTTCTATGTCCATCTACTAATCCACTTTTTTTATATATATCTATGTGCTTAGGGGTAAAATAATAAAATTGTTACTGTTAGGCAGCTCCAGTTAAATTTCGCTGCTGATACAGTTGGTATGTATTTCAACGAATATTGCGAACGTAATTTGAAATGAAAATAATAAAATTGTTACTGTTAGGCAGCTCCAGGTAAATTTCGCTGCTGATACAGTTGGTATGTATTTCAACGAATACTGCGAACGTAATTTGACATGAAAATAATAAAATTGTTACTGTTAGGCAGCTCCAGGCAATCTTCGCTGCTGATACAGTTGGTATGTATTCACCGAATAATGAGAACGTCATTTGAAATTAAAAAAGTGATTCCTGCTAGGCAGAATAAAAGGAAAGTATGCCGATGCAGGTTTGTTTTGTTCAACAATACAAATTTCACAGTCGAATACAGATTTCGTAAATTGTCATGCCAAGTTTGATAATGTAAATACGGCTACCACCAAACAACAAATCAAAAAAGAGGTCGAGAAACGTCAATCACCGAAATGTAAGACTTACACTCCAAAATTGATAGGTTTTTCGGAAACAAAAAAAAATGAGAAAAAAGAAAAAAGAAAAAAAAAGAAAAATTAAGGGGGAGATGATGTAACGTATACTCTATATTCACTTTCCTTTTGATTTTACTATCTCTGGTTATTTTATTTTACTATGTAAATTATCTTCCTACTGAACGAAATATTATTTCACCCGCTGAATGAGATCTGGCAATGAGTGTAAGTCATGACGTGGTGGTAGCTAGTATATAGGCGCGTTCATCGAGACTTAGGAGAGCTCTTGTGTTGTTATGAGGAGAGCTTGTGGTCGTTAAGAGAGAGCGTGTACAATACGAGGAAAGATTATTCATTATTGTGTACAAGTGTTATGCGTGCCTTAGTTGACCAAGAGTCGTTCAAATAAAGAAGTTTTCAGTAAGTTCAGTCTTTCTCAATTCATAGTTTTTGTCAGACCTCTGTCTGGCTGTTAGGTTTATACTATTTATTGATTCCTATAAATAACCAGCGTTGAGACTTTGTTTAAGTTCATAATTAACTAGTAACAACACCCTTTTGAATTCATTATTTTGAAGCTTAGTACAAGTATATCATTAGCTAGCTGGTAGGAAGAGAATCATTCATAATAATTAGCTTAGCGGAAAGTAAATAAAGCTAATTCATTATAGTTGTCGTGACCGAATTTACCTACTGAAGTTTCGTTCTGTTGCCGCTGCCCTATTTTCGCATTGAAATCTCCCATAATTATTTTCAAGTCCTGCTTGCCTTTATTATTTAGATGACGAATTTCCTCATAAAATTCTTCAATTTCTTCTTCAGGATGACTTGTGGTGGGTGCATAAGTTTGAATAATCTGAGCCTGGTATCTTCTCGAGAGTTGGATAACGAGTCGTGCAGCTCTGTCAGAAAACTTTCAACTTCTACAACTTTATCCTTCAGTTTCTTGTTTATTATAAATCCAACACCACTAGTTCTGCCAGTATCTGTCCCACGGTAGTAGAAGAGATGTCCACTTTTCAGTTCAATGAGATCTCCTTTTCTCCTTACCTCACTTAGCCCGACGATGTCACACTTGATTCTTTGTAGTTCTTCGTCCAATTCAAGGAGCATTGAATCAGAAAATATAGAGCGTCCATTATACGTAGCCAAGGTCAGCATCAGATGACAGCCTAGTCCGGTCCTCCGGTGATTCTTAGTATCCTCTGCCTTTATGTCGCACTGGCCGTTACCTCGGCCAGGTACATTCCAGCTGCCGGAGACTGAGGGCCAATATATATATATATACGATCGCCAATAGCGGTATAACTATACCTTCGGGATTAGAGGAAATGTATCCCACACTCACCAACCCGCTTGGCCAGCGTGGTGAATTATGGCCAAACCTCTCCAAAATGACTCCACACCTTAAATTTTGGCCCTCAGTTTCCGGCAGCTGGAATGCACCTGGCCCAGGCAGCGGCCAGTGCGACATGAAGGCAGAGGGTGCTAAGAATCCCCGGAGGACCGGACTAGGCTGCCATCTGATGCTGACCTTGGCTACGTATAATGGACGCTCCCTATCTTCTGATTCAAGGCTTCTTGAATTGGAAGAGGAACTACAAAGGATCAAGTAGGACATCGTCGGGCTAAGTGAGGTAAGGAGAAAAGGAGAAGATCTCATTGAACTGCAAAAGTGGACATCTCTTCTACTATCGTGGGACAGATACTGGCAGAACTAGTGGTGTTGGATTTATAATAAACAAGAAACATAAGGATAAAGTTGTAGAAGTTGAAAGTTCCTCTGACAGAGCTGCACGACTCGTTATCCAACTCTCGAGAAGATACCAGGCTCAGATTATTCAAACTTACGCACCCACCACAAGTCATCCTGAAGAAGAAATTGAAGAATCTTATGAGGAAATTCGTCATCTAAATAATAAAGGTAAGTAGCACTTGAAGATAATTATGAGAGATTTGAATGCAAAAATAGGGCAACGGCAACAGAATGAAACTTCAGTAGGTAAATTCGGTCACGGCAACAGAAACCAGCGTGGAAATACTCTCGTAGAGTTTGCAGAGGCAAAAGGGTTTTTCATCTTAAACTCCTTTTTCAAGAAAAAGCCGCACAGGAAATGGACATGGAGACATCCAAATGGGACGACAAGTGAAATTGATTTTATTATGTGTAACAAAAAATTCGTCATAGAAGACTGCAGTGTGCTAAACAAGTTCAACACAGGTAGTGACCATAGATTGTTGAGATGTAAGATGCACCTCAACACTAAACTCGAACGTGGCAAGCTCATAAGACAAACAAAATGTATTGACATAACCAACCTTAAAAAACCCCATAATGCCTTCAAGTTGGAACTGAAGAACAGATTCTGTGCAAGAGAAGGCCTAACATCGGAAGAAGTGGATATTTCTGAAGTTAACAGAAAAGTAACCAAAGGCCTTATGGAAACTGCAACAAAATGAGCTGGGTCTAAGAACAAGTTGCATGTGAACAAATTATAAGGAAAAACCAAAATGTTGATGCAAAAAAGAAGAGAGATGAGGACAACTAAAGAAGATGTGACTTCCAAAGTGGAATATATAGAGCTATGCAAGACAGTACGAAAAAGTATCACTGAAGACGTAAGGAAATTCAACTGTGAACTAGTGAGGAAAGCAATTGAAAACAACCAAAACCTAAAGATAGCAAAGGGACATCTCAGTAAGGGAAGAAAACAGATTATGGCACTGAGAAAAGAAGATGGTTCTGTAACAAGAAATAGAGGCGAAATTTTGACAAGAGTGAAAGATTTCTACTCCAAATTATATGAAAGGGATGATACATGTACTCCAGACATCATGGAAGGTACCAGCACCAGAGTTCTTCCAGTCCTCCCAGCAGAAGTTGCACGTGCAATCAAGAACATGAAGCGGGGAAAAGCTCCAGGTGAAGATGGAATTACTGTAGACATCATACAAGAAGCAAGTGGAGAAATAGAAACAGTACTCGCCCAAATTTTCACTCGATGCCTTAATGAAGGGAAGATTTCTGAGGATTGGTACAACGCTACAATGATCCTGCTACATAAAAAAGGTGACATTGAGGATCTCAGGAACTACAGACCTATCAGCCTCCTATCAGTGGTTTATAAAATCTTCACTAAAGTTCTTTGACACCGTTTGAAGGTAACACTGGACATGGTTCAACCGAGAGAACAAGCTGGATTCAGGAGTGGCTACAGCACAATAGATCATATCCACGTACTGAGAGAACTAATTGAAGGAGCGAGGGAATATGAACTTCCATTGTGCATGGCTTTTATCGATTATGAAAAAGCCTTTGATTCGGTGAAACCATCAGCAGTTACAATGGCTCTGAAATCCTGCGGTATTGAAGATACATACATTAATATTATTAATAACATCAATGAAAATGCAGAAGCAAAGATTCGGCTGTTTGAAAATACAACACACATAAAAATTGGAAAGGGAGTGAGACAAGGTGACACCATATCTCCGAAGCTCTTTAACGCCACATTGGAAAATGTCTTTCAATCACTGAACTGGGAAGACAAAGGGATAAAGATTAATGGAGATTATCTAACCCACCTTCGTTTCGCTGATGACATAGTAATTTTTGCAACTACCCCATCAGGGCTGCAGAGTATGATCCAAGAACTTGCTGACAAGAGTGAAGAAGTGAGATTAAAAATGAACTTTCAGAAGACAAAAGTGAAGTTCAATGCTTTTACACGAAATGAAGATTTATCGATTGATGGGGGAAAAGCTGGAGATAACAGACACGTACGTTTATCTTGGACAGCAGATATCAAGTGAGGGTCACATTGATGAAGAAATTAATCGGCGTACAAAAGTTGCCTGGAGAGCTTTTGGAAGAAACAGCATAATTTTTAAGAGCAATGTGCCATTATGTCTTGAAAGAAAAGTGTTTGATCAATGCATCCTTCCAGTGCTTACGTATGGTGCAGAGACGTGGACCTTAACTAAAAGAGACATACAAAGGCTGCAGACAACTCAAAGCAGCATGAGGAGGTGCATGCTTGGTGCAATCAGGAGAGATAAGAAGAGGAACTCGTGGATCAGAAAAATGACAAGAGTGGAAGACATCATGATCAGAGTTAAATCCCTGAAATAGCAATGGGCTGGGCATGCTGCCAGAAGGACAGACCATCGATGGACAGTCGAAATTTTAGATTGTATTCCAAGGGACAGGAAAAGACCCAGAAGAAGTCCATATGGGAGATGGGTGGATGAAGTTCGAAAGTATGCGGGAGTGGCTTGGAGGAGGCTGGCACAAGACAGACCGTTGTGGAGGAAACTTGGGGAGACCTTCGTCCAGCAGTGGATTCATAATGGTTGAAAATGATGATGATGATGATGATATATATATATAATGATTGACATAGTGAGATTGCGAAATAGGAGACCAACGCCCAGCTGCGCAACGTCAGCACACCAGAACATGTCTCAAAATAGACAAAAATATGGTATACACTAAAGTATATAACGAAGTAAATTTCTCCGTCATTTCTGTCCACGCCAGAATTCGAACCCGGATCCCCTCATTCCAGAATAAGTCACTCTACCAATTGAGCTACGCGGACGTTTTATTCTGATTCATATCTGCCTTTATGTCGTGTGCGTCCTTCGGGCAGGTACGTCCCATCTCCTGGTACGTTACATCATCTCCCCCTTATTTTTTATTTTTTTTTTCGAAGCGCTGGAGAAAGGATTCTCTTATTTTTCCTATCTCGCGGTGTGGAAATAACATCACACCATTGCGAGATTTTGAACGGTCGGGTCATCCGGATAGTTCGGGCGCCATTATAACGAAGTAAATTTCTCCGTCATTTCTGTCCACGCCAGGATTCGAACCCAGATCCCCCTAATTCCGGAATAAGTCACTCTACTAATTGAGCTACGCCGACGTTTTATTCTGATTCCTATCTGCCTTTATGTCGTGTGCGTCCTTCAGGCAGGTACGTCACATCTCCTGGTACGTTACAAGTAGCGAAAGCTTAAAACACGAAAGATTAACCAAACCATGCAAACTATGAGCACAGAAAGAAAGATTCAAACAGATCACCATAATAATGGGCAGCCCATTCATTCTACACGAAAAAAAAAAAACCCCATTTCATACTGCCGATTCCTTTTTACATATTACAGATATTATTAATAATTGAACCTACAAAATTAAAATTGTTAGGTTGCTAAGTGCTGCACGATGGGTCACGTGCAGCTGAAGATTTCTATAACACACGTACTCCTTCTGATTTTCACACAGCTACACCTAACCGCGACCATGCACGACTTCCAAATCTTGGTTCGTGTTTTTCACCTTCTGTCGAGGCTTAGTGATTGTCTCTTACAGCCTTCTGCTTCTATTTCATATTTCTTGTGGTGGCCTAGGGAACACTCCGGTGGGCTTTACTAGCGTCTCAATCCTACAGCGGCTGAATCCTCATTCTCTCTAATGCGCATGCCCGAGACTTAAAAAATTTCTCCCCATCTGTTGGTCACAACGCCTGGTCTGGCACACTTTGCCCAGGAGTGGACAGTCGATAACACTCCAGATTAATCCCACAGTGGCTGAATCCTCATTCCCTGTAATGCGCATGCCCGAAACTTAACAAATTACTTGAACTCACTTGAACCTCAATTTCTCATTTCAGGTGTGCTTTTTCTCTAAGCTGCTGTGGACGATGGATGGTAATATTGTTGATGCACCTTGTATGAAGAATAAAGATTGTTTTTTTGCCCGTTTTGTAAGAAAATATTCACGAAGTCGTTTAATTTTTATCGACATATGAGGAATATTCATCCTGACCAATGCACTGATTCATCGTCTTCAGAAAAAAAAAATAGGTGACTACAGATGTTCAGCGCGCGAGAAATCGTTTTCTCACAAACAGAATTTTTATAGGCATATGAAAAATTCCCATCACCAAGTAGTACAAATAAAAACTTACTACGATGCATTTTGAAGATCAAGAAAGTACAAGATATGAGGGCAATGCCAACAACTAGGGATTCCGTCGATATGTTTCATAATAAAATGACTGGATGTGAGAGGACTGCACAGCATTTTAACCACGTCAAATTAGCTTCAAATTGTCACAAAAAATGAAGTTGCAAAATATGAGCACATTTCACCACTCACATTGAAACATGGGATATGAGAATCGTGGAGGAACAGATATTTGTTTACCCGGCGCCATATTGTGACGTCACACTTCGTATTAACACAGCATTTAAGCATAATGTTCAACGTGCACCTTAATCTGGGGCGAATATCGACAATCCACTCCTGGGCAAATAGTGCGAGACCAACAGATAGGGAGAAAATTTCTAAGTCACGGGCATGCGCATTATAGGGAATGAGGATTCAGTCACTGTAGAATTGAGACGCTGGTGCAAGCTTTTGGTTTGTCCCTGTTCTTGCCGTGATTTGAAAGGCCACACGCCATTCTGTGTTCCCCTGATGAGAACGAGTGGCTTCATAACTGTTGGGGTTGGTATTCTGATACGTTGTCCTCTTTTACTTCTGTCAGGTTAGGATTATTTCATAATACGATTTTCTGACTTTCTGATTTTTCGCTTTTCATGTTTTGCATTTACAGGGTTTCGGGAACATGTCTTTTAATGCTGCCTTTGGGTTGTTTTGACATGCATCTTCTGCTGCCCTAAAGTTAATTTCGTTTTAATCTGGGATTTGAGGGTTGGGTTTTTTTGTTTTTTTTTTCGTGTAGACTGGACTGTCCGTTATTATGGTGATCTGTTTGAATTTTTCTTTCTGTGTTTCATTGTTTTGCATTTATGGGGTTTCGGGAACATGTCTTTTATGACTTTTAATGCTGCTTTTAGGTTGTTTTGACATGTATGTTCTGCTGGTATGAAGGTAATTACTTGGTTTCAATCTGGGTTTTAAGTGGGTGCTTTTTTTTCGTGTAGAATGGGCTGTCCATTATTATGGTGATCTGTATGAATCTTTCTTTCTGTGCTCATAGTTTGCATGGTTT
Source organism: Macrothele yani (assembly GCA_039090855.1). Lineage (NCBI taxonomy): Eukaryota > Metazoa > Arthropoda > Arachnida > Araneae > Macrothelidae > Macrothele > Macrothele yani. The sequence continues at coordinate 57,502,607 of CM076997.1, read as the reverse complement.
GGTTAATCTTTCGTGTTTTAGGCTTACGGTTTTTTATGGGGTCTAAAGAAATTGGAACGGGGGTATAACCCTTGCTGTAGTGGACCACAAGACTAAATTTCCCGGCCTGGTTTGGTCGTCCCAATCCGTCCCTGCCCTCTGTTGTCTGTTTCATAACTTAAATGCAAACATTTATGCAATAAAATGATATTTAACAAACAATACTAAACAGAGGTAACGTTACCAGAAAAAAGAAAAAATACGATTCGGAATTTTTTTCCACTCCGTTTCGAAAGTTTTGGAAGACAAAGTACCGTTCCTACCTGGAAAACGATCGCTCCCTCCACCAAATCCCAAATATATTTCTTCAGCTTTTCATCAATCTCGAAAATGGTGCCAAAAAAAAAAAAAAAAAAAAAAAGAAGCGGAATTCTTCATAAAAATGGTATATAGTCTCATATAAGCCTCATTTAGAACCACTAGCTTCTAGGAAGGAACAATACATCAATGTCACCAGACAAATATACCATTAATGCCTTATCTGCGAACTAATTCAGACTTGTAAGAAGCAAGGAAGTTAGAATAAGATATCTGGAGATACCCTTGTCAGTTGAGCAGTACCACCAGTTTGCATGAAACCTACGACGGTCCAACCTTGCAGGGAGGATTGTCTTAGCAAAGTTGACATATACAGTTTTCTGAGAGTGCACAAACATTTAACAAGCACAGTTTTTTTATCTCAAATATTTAATTTGCTAATTAAAACGTTAGCACAAAATCAGAAGTTAGACATTTGCCTTTAAAGGCCTTTTTACAGCACATAGCTTTACATAAACAGGATTCAGTGATATAATTCTCCATCAATTTTAAACAGCCATACTACAGTGGAAGAGAAACTCTCACTTAATTACATTGCACTCAGTCAATAAATAATCCCACGAAGCACTCCTCGGCAGATAATACGTCAGCAACGAAAAATGAAGATGACAGTTCAATAAGCAGCAATCATGCCTGGCTTCGGTGCCTCTCCTCGGCAGGCACAATCATCGGCAGGAAAGATGAGAACTAAAATTCAATAAGTAATAGCCACGCTTGACCTAGGTGCCTCTCCTCGGCAGACATCATTATCGGCAGGAAAGATGTACTCATCGTCAAAAAAAATAGCTGTATTCAGAAGGAAGCAACCGACAGGAATGAAATTTGGTGGGTAGGTTTTGCATCGTGAGACATGCAAATGATTCAAGTATCGCGCTCGGCCGCGCATGTCGCGCCAGCAAAGAGTAGCGCTGGGCCTGACATAAGGTCGTCCCATTGCGCGCACTGGTCATTCTGACTCGTGCTGTTGTGTTGGTTGCATCCTTTGCAAGTGAAGTATGCCTCGGAGAAAAGTTCGGAAGCAATTCAGGCAGTTGGAGGGGCCGCATCGTCGGGCTCCGGGATGGTCTTATCGCCGTACTGCGTGCCACACCGGTCGTGCGTATATCACCAAAGCACGATGTTGGCGGCAGTGGATGGAACGAGGCACACAGCGGCGACAGGAAGGGTCTGGGAGATCTAGACGAACAACGGAGAGAGCGAACCGATGGGTTTGTCCGACATGCGCGGAGTGACCCAACAGCCACGATTGCGGATATTCAGCGAGCAGTGGTGCCCTCCATGCGTCGTCCGATTTGTGCCAGCACCATTGGCAGACGACTGCACGCACACAGACCGTTACGACGACTGTCTTTAACACCATTGCATCGTCGCCAAAAACTGCAATGGTGTCAAGCCAGACTGTCAAGGAGCCACTTAGAATGCCAGCGGGTGATCTTCAGTGACCAGTCCCGCTTTTGTCTTGGAGGAGACATGGTCAGCGCCAAGACGAACGATTTGTTAGTGAGCGTCACACGTCCAGAAGGCATGGTGTGAGGTGCAATTGTCTATGATACCAGATCACTTCTGGTGTTCATTACAGGTACTTTGGCAACTCAACGTTACGTTAATGAGGTCCTGCAAATAGTGGCCCTACCTTTTCTGAATGCTCCCTCGCGCGCGATTTTCCAACAGAACAACGCTGGTCCGCATACTGCTGCTGTCTCAAGAGCTTGCCTTCAAGGCACTGACACTCTGCCATGGCCAGCCGCATCGCCGATTGAAAATGTGCAGGATGCTATTGCATGCGCTATATACACACTCCATCCCTACCGCACAATCTGTAGGAACTGCGGGAGAAGATTCCAGCTCAGGGGCGGGTTTACCATTGGGCCAACCTGGGCCATGGCCCAAGGCGCTGCACATAAAGGGGCGCCAAAATTTTGAGAATACATGTGACACAAGACGTTTTATCTCCCCCCACCCCTACAAAAAAAAGAATGAAATGGGATTTTTCATTTCTACAAATTATAAACTGAGTAGTATAATACCTTTAATACTTAAGAAAATATTAAATGGTGTTAGTACATTCGATGTGTTAAATTATTAAAAATAATAATTCATTCTGAAAGTGAGTTCAGTAAGACTCAGGAGCCACCGAGGAAGTTATTTCTTCCTGCTTCCTGGCAAGTTCAAAACTCAGAAGAGGGCGGAGAGGGGGAGCATTTCTTTTACAGAGCTCGCAGACAACGGGGAACAAGAGTGGGAGACTAGGGGAGGGGCACTGAACTGGCGCATAGTTTTTACAAGGCATTATAAAATCTGAGCGTGAAGTCAGCCTTGGGATGTGGGTTGAAAGATCGAAATCGGACTCCATGAATTCAAGGTCAAGGCCCCAGGTTATTGTGGGTGACAAGAGAGGACAGAGTACTGGTTAGAATAGAATGCATTCCAATTCAGCTTATGACACCAGCCGTCTGCTTTGGGATTCATTCCCCTTCCGCCCTACCGTCAGTCTACATGTATGTTTTCATTCCCACTGTGTTCTTTTGGGGGAAATCATTACTAATAATCACCGTCAGCGAAAATGTCGACTAAGAAGTTTTCCGGATGAGAAAATAGAAAAAGAAAGCTTAAAAAGATTGAAAAAGAAGGGCAACTGTTAAAAAAAATACCAAAACTAAAAACTTTTTTAAACCGGCGGAAGATGACACAGTAAGTGAAAAGAAAATGCAGTGTTTGGTTGCAAGATCTACCGGTGCAGTAGTGAAAGAGCCAACTGAACAAGAACTCAGGGCGAAGATAAAATTTGTGTCTTCCGATGGTGAGGATGAGGAAAGTAAGTCTAACATAACTTTTGGAGGAAATTTTCAAGATGTTGAAGGAAATAAATTTTTGTTACATCATATGATATTCATCATCATCATCTTCATCATTGTCAACCATTATCAATCCACTGCTGGACGAAGGTCTCCCCAAGTTTCCTCCACAACGGTCTGTCTTGTGCCAGTCTCCTCCATGTCACTCCCTCATACTTTCGAATTCAATCCACCCATCTCCCACGTGGTCTTCTTCTGGGTCTTTTCCTGTCCCTTGGAATCCAATCTAAAATTTCGGCTGTCCGTCGATGGTCTGTCCTTCTGGCAGTATGTCCAGCCCATTGTCATTTCAGGGATTTAACTCTGATCATGATGTCTTCCACTCTTGTCATTTTTCTGATCCACGAGTTCCTCTTCTTATCTCTCCTGATTGCACCAAGCATGCACCTCTTCATGCTGCTTTGAGTTGTCTGCAGCCTTTGTATGTCTCTTTTAGTTAAGGTCCACGTCTCTGCACCATACGTAAGCACTGGAAGGATGCATTGATCAAACACTTTTCTTTCAAGACATAATGGCATATTGCTCTTAAAAATTATGCTGTTTCTTCCAAAAGCTCTCCAGGCAACTTTTGTACGCCGATGAATTTCTTCATCAATGTGACCCTCACTTGATATCTGCTGTCCAAGATAAACGTACCTGTCTGTTATTTCCAGCTTTTCTCCATCAATCGATAAATCTTCATTTCTTGTAAAAGCATTGAACATCGTTTTTGTCTTCTGAAAGTTCATTTTTAATTCCACTTCTTTACTCTTGTCAGCAAGTTCCTGGATCATACTCTGCAGCTCTGATGGGGTAGTTGCAAAAATGACTACGTCATCAGCAAATCGAAGGTGGGTTAGATAATCTCCATTAATCTTTATCCCCTTGTTTTCCCAGTTCAGTGATTGAAAGACATTTTCCAATGTGGCGTTAAAGAGCTTCGGAGATATGGTGTCACCTTGTCTCACTCCCTTTCCAATTTTTATGTGTGTTGTATTTTCAAACAGCCGAATCTTTGCACTTGCATTTTCATAGATGTTATGAATAATATTAATGTATGTATCTTCAATACCGCAGGATTTCAGAGCCATTGTAACTGCTGATGGTTTCATCGAATCAAAGGCTTTTTCATAATCGATAAAAGCCATGCACAATGGAAGTTCATATTCCCTCGCTCCTTCAATTAGTTCTCTCAGTACGTGGATATGATCTATTGTGCTGTAGCCACTCCCGAATCCAGCTTGTTCTCTCGGTTGAGCCATGTCCAGTGTTACCTTTAAGCGGTGTGAAAGAACTTTAGTGAAAATTTTATAAACCACTGAGAGGAGGCTGATAGGTCTGTAGTTCCTGAGATCCTCGATGTCACCTTTTTTATGTAGCAGGATCATTGTAGCGTTGTTCCAATTCTCAGGAATCTTCCCTTCATTAAGGCATCGAGTGAAAATTTGGGCGAGTACTGTTTCGATTTCTCCACTTGCTTCTTGTATGATGTCTACAGTAATTCCATCTTCTCTTGGAGCTTTTCCCCGCTTCATGTTCTTGATTGCATGTGCAACTTCTGCTGGGAGGACTGGAAGAACTCTGGTACTGGTACCTTTCAAGATGTCTGGAGAACATACATCATCCCTTTCATATAAGTCGGAGTAGAAATCTTTCACTCTTGTCAAAATCTCGCCTTTATTTCTTGTTACAGAACCTTCTTCTTTTTCTCAGTGCCATAACCTGTTTTCTTCAATTACTGAGATGTCCCTTTGCTATCTTTAGGCTTTGGTTGTTTTCAGTTGGTTTCCTCACTAGATATTAGGTCCTGCTAAATGGAAAGTAGACGATTCATTTGTTGATTATACACTGGCGTGCAAAAATTAAGGACGAGACGGTTTTTCGAATGTAACGTCGTGCAGAAGTGCTCCACATCGACTCAAATCATACCATAAGATCCCCAAGATGTAAGAATATGGGACAAGTGAGAAAAACCGTCCAAACAAGGAATCCAAAGGATACAACGGCACTTTATTGAAAAGGTATCTTCGAGCACAACTGGACAGAAGACAGAAACGTCCATGTAACAAGCGGCTGCCAAGAAAAATCCAATCTTTAGTAGGTGGTATGATCACCACCCCTGACTGTGTTGCAGGATTTACAACGTCTGTCCATACTGAGGACGAGGTTGTCAAGGAACTGTTGAGGCATCGCGGGCCATTCCTCTTGTAGCGCCAATCGCAGCTGCGGAATCGTTGCTGGCGGCTGGTGACGTGCTGCCAAGCGTCTCCTGAGAAGGTCCCACACGTGTTCGATTGGATTTAGGTCCAGGGACCTTGCGGGCCAATCCATGCGTTGAATATCTTCACTCTCCAACAGCTCTGCGACAGCCACTGTGCGATGAGGTGTAGCCTTGTCGTCCATGAAGAGGAACTCAGGACCCACAGCACCTCTAAACAGACGCACGTGAGGCAGGAGAACCTCGATACTATAGCGGACACCAGTGACTGAACCTCCTTGGAAGATGGGGAGGTCAATACGGCTACCAAACATGATACCGCCCCAAACGAGAACTTCGCCACCTCCAAACCGGTCTCTTTCGATGATGTTGGAAGTGTGATTGCGTGTTGCCTGCTCTCTCCAGATGTGTATACGCCCAGAATCGCTCGTCAGACTAAATTGGCTCTCATCCGTAAGGAGAACTCGACCCCATTGCTGATGTGTCCAGTTCTTGTGTTCCTGGCACCACAGAAACCGTCGTCTCCGATGAGCAGGCGTTAATGGTACACACGGTACTGGTCGTGGTGCAAATAGACCTACTTTGTGAAGCCTCCTGGCCACGGTAAAACGCGATAACGGACGTCCAGTTGTCTGTTGCATGTGCCTTGCGATTTCTCCCGCTGTCTGTCTCTTCTCGCTTGTTGGACAATATACCGGGCGTCCGCCACCGTTGTTGCTCGTAGACGACCACTGCTAATCTCTGGGACAGCTCTTCCTGTCGTTTGAAATGCTCTTCAAGCTCGTGAAACAATGCTGTGAGTGATCCCGAACTCCTCGGCCACACTAGTCACACTTCGACCTTCTTCCAACTTCCCAATGACGCGACCTCGGGTAAAGTCATCCAGATGTCGTCTACTGGAATGCCTGTTCGCCATATCACACGGTGGCAGCAACTCGACGTCGTTCAAACCGATGTACAGCGTTCAATAGCTTTCACCGAATTGCTGCGCGTACACTACCCGTGTGCTTTATACCTTTCCGACACTCCTATGTCATGCTGCATATATGCGCATGCCTTACCGTACCGGACCATAGTCTATCTCCTGAGTTGTTTTTCTGTCCGTTTTGCGTGCTCGTTCCGCTGTTATGCTAATTTCTCCTCTTCGTCCTTAATTTTTGCACACCAGTGTATAACAAAAAATCCTCCGAATCCAAATTTAAACGAAATAGATTTTACAGTTTCAAAAAGTTCTTATAGTGATCGATTTAGATCTGCCTCAAAAGGATTATTTTATAACCGTCTTCAAAATGGTGAAATTAAAGAAGAGAATGTCTATTGTATTCTGAGTCAACTGGACGTAGTTTTTGTTTACCATGTGAACTGTTTGCAATGCGAGAGAGTTATTTCTCAAGTATAGGTTTCAATGATTGGAAGCACGAAAACCTTATACGAGCACATAGTGCTTCATTTGAGCATGTAGATTCTGTAAAGTGTTTCATAACATGTGCAGAGAATAATGGAAAATTTGATTCTGCTGTAATTAAGCAACTGATGAATGAGAAAAATTATTGAAAAGCAGTACTTTTACGGATTATCGAAGTCATTAAATTTCTGTCTTCCCATGGATTAGCATTTCGTGGAAATTGAGAGAACAACAAGTTAGGGAATAATAATAATGGTAATTATCTAGGTAGCCTTGAACTGATAGGAAAATTTGACCCTTTTCTGGAGCAACATTTGAAAAATTTTGGAAATAAGAGAAGTGGAAATGTTTCATACCTTTCGAAGGATGTATGTCAAGAATTCATTTCATTAATGGCCTTATCAGTCACTGACGCAATAGTTAAATAGTTGAAGTCGAGCAAATATTATTCTATTATTATAGACTCCACTCCAAGGTTGTCAAAAGTTGACCAGTTGACTGTTATTTTTCGCTATGTTATGAAAAATGGACAACCAGTGGAACGATTTATTTGTTTCTTGCCCTGGTCATAAAGCAGAAGACATGGAGAAGGCTTTATTGCTACAATATTTAAAAATATAGATGTTAAAAACTGCAGAGGCCAAAGTTATGATAATGCGAGAAATATGTCTGGTGAATAATCAGGTCTCCAAGCTCTATTAAAAAGTCATAATAGTTTAGCTTACTATATTCCATGCGCAGCACACTCACTTAATTTGGTTGGAAAATCCGCAGCCGGATGCTGCCTTAAAGCTACATCTTTTTTTATGTTCGTACAGGAAATATACAACTTTTGGTCATCTTCATCACATAGGTGTTAAAACTTGAAGACAAGTCTTCAAGATAGTTCTAAGCTCCACAGCGAATCTGGATCGCAATCACCACTTCTTGTACCCAAAACGTTATGTGAAACCCGATGGTCAACAAGGGTTGATGCATGCAAGGCCTTACGCTCTAGTTATTCCTGCATTAGAGATGCACTTTAATACCAGAGAAAACACTGGTGAAAAATTAGAAGCAAGAGTAGAAGCAGAGGTATTATTAAGTAAGATGAATTTGTTAGAAATGGGTATTCTCTTAGAGCTTTGGAGTGATATTTTACAAAGAATTGATAGTTGCAATAAAACACTGCAGAAAGTGAATATTGACTTTTCAGTTGCTGTAGAACTGTATGACTCATTTATTAAATGTTTAAGTGATTTACGGAATAAATTTGATAAGTATGAGGAAGATGGAAAACTTTTGTCTCAGTGTGACGAATACAAGGAAAATGTTACTAGAACCCGTCGGAGATAACTACAATTTCAAGAGATGAATAGCAATAAAAAAACTGTTTTCACTGGAAAGGAACGTATGCGAATATGCGTTTTCCATACGACCATTGATAACTCGGTGCAGCAGTTGAGACGTCGACGAGATGCGTATTCCGATGTGGAGAGCATGTTTGAGTTTCTAACTCAATTATCAGGTGTTGATGAGACAACAGTATCTCAAGAGACAAAAAACCTACTGACAGTTTTTTTTTTTTTGATTGGAGGTTTAACGACCACCGTGAGCAACTCAATGGGCTATAAGCAGTCGCCCGTCCCTAATTTAGGGTCACTGGTTCCAGGGAAGGGAGAGAGCCAGTGCAGTAAGACAAACACAACATCCATGCCTCACCGGGATTCGAACCCGGACCCCTTTCGGACGAATGATCAGAGGCCATCGCTTAGACCACTGCGCCACCGGGGCGGCCTACTGACAGTTTACTCTCAGGATTTAGGCCCAGAATTTGAACAAGAATGTCTTCATTTCCAGAAATTTCGGAATTATTTAGATAGACAAGCAGTGACAGATTCAAGTGTTAGTGTTCCTGTTGAGCATATGTTGAAACTGATTAGGGAAAAAAGAATTGATTCAACTTTTCCGAACATTGATGTTATCCTAAGGATTTACCTATGCATACCCACATCACTAATGCCTCTGGAGAAAGAAGTTTTTCTCTTTTGAAAATCATCCACAATTATTTGAGGACATCTAGTTCTCAAGAAAGAACAAGTGTATTGGCAACTTTGTCACTTAATTCGAACATTGTAGAAACATTAACATTTGATGATATAGTAGAGAATTTTGCCACAAAGAAATTGAGAAAAAAAATCTCTTAGCGGTAATTTTACTATATATATAAGTTATGCTCATTCATTTCTTCTATCTCTCAGTCATTTAATCGATATACAATAAACACTGGTAGCAGCACTATCATTATATATTTAAAAAAATCTAAAATTAATATTGCGTACGTTGTAAATTTAAATCCAAAATTTTGCAGGCAAATGTTTCAGAAGTGCGTTAAAAAAACAATTTCATTTGTAAATATAAAACTTTACTGTGAAATGTTTTAAAATTATGCGAATTAAACTTGTGAATAAACGACATTTATAAATTTTTATTTCAATGCCCAGTTTTAAATAATACATATGCTAAAAATTGTACAGAGTTGGGTTATTCTTGAGAATATGCTGATTCTTTGCGTGATAAAAAAACGATATGTAATATGTAATTTAAATATAAATTCTACTCGGTCTCAAATTTCTTACAATAAGTTTACTTAGGGGCGTCTGATTTTTTTGGCCCAGGGCGCTGTAATGCTTAAACCCGCCCCTGAAGCTGCATGGGATGGCTAATCGCATTATCGGCAGGACACCATTAGGAACGTGTACAATTTCATGCCGAGACGTCTGGCATGCTGTGTGAGCACACATGGCGGCCAGACGCCATACTGAGAGACACTACTTATCGGCGTGTAGCTCAATAAATATTGCCGATATCAGTCTCAATGTTTATTTATTGTTGCTGGTAATCTCTACCTTTCTCCCGAATAGCATTGCAATCCGACACGCCCTTCTGGGTGCAACTGTTTTTTGATGATGAGAGTAAGAACGGGAGTTCAGCATCACGTTCTACACAGTCACGTTTAACCTATACGGCATTCCTCAAACAGCATAACGCCAGCAAAAATAGCTGACTCCCGGTTTTAAAGGTTTTTACGGCCGTTCCCTCATGATTAAGAAAGAAAAAAACTGTTGACAGCAGCCAATGAAGCGATGGAATCTTTGTCACAAGTTCTTTTATTTGACTTCAAACAATTGCCAAGGAACGTGCATCCGCCGCCCCGGTGGGCAAGTGGTCTAAGGCGCTGGCTTATGATCAATCGCCCTAGTTGGGTCCGGGTTCGCATCCCGGTGAGCTATGAATGTTTGTTTGTCTTTCGGCACTGGCTCTTTATATGTTGCTTGTCCAACACTGGTTATCCGTGTTCATCGGCCATTTAGCATACTGTCAAATCCATGTTTGATGTACACTTGTTCACAATGTGTTACGTGATCAATAGTCTATATCTGTGTAAATTGATCATTTGGCATGCTGTCAACCATGTATGGTTTGTACTTGTTGCTGTGTAATTTCTGTCTCCTGTTTATGTCTGCCTGTATGTCTTTGTACCAGGTCCAATAAATCATTTTAAACCTTCAGTAAAAAAAAAAACGTGCATCTAAGATTATGCAAATACACACCAAGACGATGTACCGAAGAAGAGGTGCCAAAGAAAAAGAAGTGCTTTAAGGGTTTTAGATTTCATTCAGTGCCTTTCTCTGATAATTATTTATCTCGTGACCAGCCTATACCACGAGCGGCGGCAATCAATGAGTGAGAAAGCTATTTTTTTTTAGATTTAACGATCACCGTGAGCAACTCAGTGGGCTATAAGCATCGTCCGTTTCTAGTTTAAGGCCAGTTTCCAGGGAAAGGAGAGAGCCGGTGCAGTAAGACAAACGCAACATCCATGCTTTACCGGGATTCGAACCCGGACCCATCTCGAACGAATGATCAAAAGCCATCGCTGAAAATACTGTATATAGCTATCAACCATCCTGAATCCCTGCTGGATGGAGGTTTCCCAAAGTTCATTCCACAACTCCTTGTCTGCAGCATTTCTCTTCCGTCATTCTGGAAAACTTTCGTCCACACATCTCCTACGTGGTCGTCTCTTGGTATCTAACCTAGAACCTCAGTTTCAGTTGTCCAACTGTGATCAGTTCTTCTAGTATTATATCCGCCAGTGGTGACACCAACAGCTCAGAACTGGGGGTGGAGGGTAGGGGGTGGTAAGCATCGTGTACGAAGGGCAAAAATTTGGATAAAAATTCCGTTCATGTAGATTTTACCTGATTTTGTTATCCCCAGTAAAATAAAATGTTTTTCAGGTACATAGTATTTGCTATGTAAATGTTGATTTCGTGTTTACGTTGAATTTCTGTGTTGATTTCCGCCGTCTTTACACGATCATTATTCTAAAAACAGAATCAAATAAACACATTTGACTGCTTAGATGATTTATTGAATTCATATAGAAGACACTAGAACTTTCAAGCCCGCAACGGACCCATCTTCAGATGTTATTAACAAAATGGAACTGAACAGGGGCGGCTCCTGCTATGGGGCTGTGGGGCTGCAGCCCCTTACCCAAAGCAGTTTTTTTGCCGTTCCATGAAAGAGAAGTTTTGTGAACACCGCTGTAAGTTTTCCCAGCATAATGCCACGACTGCAGTTTTCTGAACTCAACTGGAAGTTTTCCCTGCATAACACCACTGGGAGCGGGAAGAACGTCACGGACTGTGCTTCTTGCAGCCCTGGCGGCTATTGAAACCAACTCATGTGGGAAACTCTGCCTATTCCCACATCAGTTCGCTTCCTTTGAATAAAACTTCCCCGGGTACTGCATTCATGGCAGCTCTCGCTAGCAGGGTTGCTCGCGAATGCAGTCTTTCGTTAGGTGGGAATGCATCGCCGGGCCTGTGTGCTTTGTTGATTAATACGGTTCTTGTGCTTCCGAATAAGACATAAAATAGGGGAATGAATTAAAAATAATGACGAATGTTGAAATAAAGTATTAAATAAAGTACGTTTGAATGTATTATTCAACCTGTTTTTTTCTTCCAATTTTTGGTTTGTTCCTGCTTTTATTCAACGTAATAATTCTAACAACAATGTTGCTCCCATCTAATAACAAATACTCAGTTGCCGGAATGCCAGGACTTTTGCAAAAAAAGTTTTACTTATATTTTCTCTTCTGGTCAAAATGGGCATGTGAACAAATTGCGATTAAAAATAGAGTTCAGTATTGGATAAATTGAAAAAAAAAAAAAAAAAAAAAAGAGAGAGATATACTAATTTCTGCAGCGAAATACTTGCACAAAATTGATTTCTTCACTTACCAAGCACAGCGAAATTTTCGCTTTTAAACTCACGTAAATTTTTATTCACCAAAAATCATTGAAGTCACTCCACTGGATACATTTTATTTTTCTGCTGCATCCCCCTCCCTCCCAAAAATCAGCTGCGCATTTCAATTGAGGTAGTGTACTTTAATTACTTTGAAAAGAACATTTAATCAGATATCATTGTTTAGAAAATTTACGGAGTTGGTAAATTTTGGAAAACAAATTTTTCTACTCTAAATTGTTATCATGATGGCTTCAGAATTAATCCGTTTTTATTAAAGAGAATGCCAGTGTGTGAGTATCGCAATAACAACTCGTCGCGAAATTCTGGAAGACCCTTCAAAATTCCACAAAATGTTTTTCATCGCCGTCCAAGTTGCAGTGGTCGGTATCAAGTCGAAGTTTCAAAGGGAGTGTATCAGAAGAAAAAATATATATTGTCATATTTCTAGGGGTCACAATGAGACACTTGAGAACGCGTAACGCGTACATGTCCTTGAGTGTGTCTCCGCTACCACTGGCACACGCATTAATTTTTTTGTCCTTATATATATATATACGTACAGTATATACATGTATATATAATTTGCAACCACCATCAATCCACTGCTGGATGAAAGTCTCCAAGTTTCTTCTTCCACAACAGTCTGCCTTGAGTCAGTTTTTTTCATGCTTTCGAATTTCATGTACCCATCTCCCTCTTGTCATCTTCTGGATATTGTTTTTTCCCTTGCTATCCAGTTCAATATTTCAACTCTCCGTCGGTGGTTCTTTCTTCTAGCAATATGTCCATCCCATTGCAATTTCAGGAATTTTGACCATGTCTTCCACTCTTGTCATTTTCCCGATCCACGAGTTCCTATTTGTATCATTCCAGGTAACAACAAACATGCGTCTCTACATGCTGTTTCAGTTGTCTGCAACGTCTGTCTGTCTATTTTAGTTGAGGTTCATGTCTGTGCTCCATGCGTAAGAACTGGAAGGATGCACTGATTAATCAGTTTCTTTTTAAGAAATAATTTATCCGGCGAAGTTTTATAGGTCGATTATTTTCTTCATAAATGTGACAATGTGGCCATCGCTTAATATCTGTTGCCTAATTTAGGTATCGGTACCTTTAATTTTCCCCATCAATCGCTAAATATAAAATCTAAATATTAATTTCTTGTAAAAAATGCACTTTCGATCAGTACATATATATATTATTGTTATTATTATTATTATTATTATTAAACGGACAGCGTCAGCACAGGCGCAGTAACTTAACTTTCGAAGTGGTATCGTGATATCTACAAAACTGAGATGCAGCCCCCATCTCAGCTTACCACGAGCCGCCACTGGAACTGAGCATGATTTAAATACATTAATGTTATGTGGTTTTCTTGATATTGTGACCTGCTCGTGATGGACATCATATCTCGTGAAAGGTTTGTTAACATCGATAAACATATTACGTGTCAAGCAACGCATTAAAAACTATGTTTGAAGGATAATAATTGGTGTAAGTCTCTACATGTAATAACTCACTAAGCACCGTTTTTCAAGGTAAAGGGATGTGACAAGGAGTATCATCATTGCAGCATTCTTCACCATATTTGTGAATAAATAGACTTTCTAGTAGTAGGATTGATGCTTTTGAGTAGGGCGTGGTGACGATGTTGGCTTCGTTCCAGCGTGGGTAATGAGAACCTTTGCAAAATTAAAATATCTACATCTCATCATGGCTACTCAGATGACATCGTTAATTCTATAGTTAAGAAAATGAAACGCACTTTAGATACCACATTAGTAAAAGATCACAGCCCAGTTAAATATGTGGGATCACTTCCATACATTCCCAGCATCATCAATATACTCAAAAACGTTTGTCATCGTCACAATATTGGCTTCGGAGTACGAACACACAATGTTCTTTTAGGAATAAAAAATGATAGAGACGTTGTTCCTTTGGGCAACCGATATGGAGTATATGTCATCCCAATGAAGACAATAGACATTGAAGATGAAGATCTTATATATGTTGGATCTACACTTCGCTCATTAAAAAGTCGTTTAAAAGAGCACCAATATAACATAAAGACAAACTCATCAAGGACTTCCCTATCAAGGCTATCATGCAAAGGATCTCAGCCGCCCCGGTGGCGCAGTAGTCTAAGCGATGGCCTCTGATCATTCGTCCGAACGGGGTCCGGGTTCGAATCCCGGTGAGGCATGGATGTTGTGTTTGTCTTACGGCACTGGCTCTCTCCCTTCCCTGGAACCAGTGGCCCTAAATTAGGGATGGGCGACTGCTTATAGCCCATTGAGTTGCTCACGGTGGTCGTTAAACCTCCAATCAAAAAAAAAAAAAAAAAAAAAAAAGGATCTCATTACCCATGGTGGAACGAAGCCAACATCCTCGCCACGCTCTACTGAAAAGCATCAATCCTACTACTAGAAAGTCTATTTATTCACAAATATGGTGAAGAATGCTGCAATGATGATACTCCTTGTCACATCCCTTTACCTTGGAAAACGGTGCTTAATGAGTTATAACATGTAGAGACTTACACCAATTATTATCTTTCAAACATAGTTTTTAATACGTTGCTTGACACGTAATATATTTATCGATGTTAACAAACCTTTCACGAGATATGATGTCCATCACGAGCAGGTCACAATATTTTTTTTTTTTTTTGTATGGAGGTTTAACGACCACCGTGAGCAACTCAATGGGCTATAAGCAGTCGCCCGTCCCTAATTTAGGGTCACTGGTTCCAGGGAAGGGAGAGAGCCAGTGCCGTAAGACAAACACAACATCCATGCCTGACCGGGATTCGAACCCGGACCCCTTACAGACGAATGATCAGAGGCCAGCGCCTTAGACCACTGCACCACCGGGGCGGCAGGTCACAATATCAAGAAAACCACATAACATTAATGTATTTAAATCATTCTCAGTTCCATTCTGTTAATAACATCTGAAGATGGGTCCGTTGCGGGCCTGAAAGTTCTAATGTCTTCTATATGAATTCAATAAATCAGCTAAACAGTCAAATGTGTTTATTTGATTCTGTTTTTAGAATAATGATCGTGTAAAGACGGCGGAAATCAACACAGAAATACATAGTATTTGTTCAGTGTACGTAATACTGGGAACCATGGATACGTACCTCCACGGGCTTTAACAATTTACTATTTCTTTGTAATTTTAGCTTAATTTTTTTAAATATTTGCTGCCATAAGGCAGTTAATGAATTTTGGTTTGTAACCTGACTAGGGATCTCTGACCCTCTCTCATTTTTTAAAATTATAATTACGGAAATTGAGTCTTTCTTGTACTCTCCCAGACAGCGCTCAGAAGATTCCCTTTATTTCACGGAACAAAAATTCTGAGAATTCCAAGTTCCCTAAAACCTTTATCTTTGATTGGAGTTTTAACAACCACCTTGAGCAACTCAATAGGCTATAAGCAGTCGCCCGTCCCTAATTTAGGGTCACTGGTTCCAGGGAAGGGAGAGAACCAGTGCCGTAAGACAAACAAAACACCCATGTCTCACCGGGATTCGAACCCGGACCCCTTTCGGACGAATAACCAGAGGCCATCGCTTGGACCACTGCGCCCCTAAAACCTTAGATGCAGTTGCCATGTGTTCTAACTGCTTTAATATTGGGGACAGGGGTAGGCTGAAGGGTAGCCTCAAAGAAAAGTTGGGTGGGCTTAGCGTCATGCCCATTGCCACTGCTGGGGAGGGAAAGTTTTTACTTTGATCGTGATATCATTAATTCTTCGTTTTCAGATACACGACCTCAGTTTCGTTCCTGGTTTCACCAAATATGCATCTCTGTAGGCTTCTTTGTGTTGTCCTCGCTCTTTTTTCATTAAGATCCGTGTCTCTGATTCATAAGAACTGGAAGTACATACGTATATTTGCACAGTTTTTACATTCTGTACAGTTTGATTGATTTATTCTCTCAGAGTAAGTTATTCTTTCAAGCCACTCAAAAACCTGCGCATTACCTACAGCAAGATTTCTGCATACAAATTTTTACAATGTTTGATGCAATTCGCCTTGGCTCCATCTTCAATCTTACATAAAAAAATCATATACACAATCTTATATCATTTCATCCCACTTCCCAGACAAGACTTGTAATTTGGCAGAGAATTTATGACCTGAGAACATTTACATTCATGGGGCCGTTATTAAGATGGTCAGTTTTTATTGGTCCTTTTTAGCACGTCTTTTGTAAAAAGATCGTGCTTCTGCTATCGGTTTGTCCGTCCGTCTGTACCCACGATATCTCTGCAACTATTAGTCCGATTTGAAAAATTCTTTTTGCATTGGGAAGCTTGAAATATGCGAATGATGATCCTTTATTTCGTTTTTTTTACGATGTACAATTTCGCCGCTAGAGGGCGTAAACGTAGATGATGTCGAATTCAAAAATATGTTTTATTCCACATATTTGCCTCTAAACATCTGATTGAAAAAATTCTTTTACCTTTTGGTTTCATTTATGTCGAAGAGTATTTTAGATATAATTACGTTTTCAAATTACGCATAGATTTTCCGCTAGGGGGCGTAAAAGTAAATTACATTTTTCTCGGTAACTCTTCTTCTAAAACTCCTATATGAAAAATTTCTTCTTCAGCGGATACATCTCCTGATGGGAAATCTTTTGCATATAATTTCAATTTTTGGTAAACAACACTTTGGCCACCAGAGGGCGTAAGTGTTAAATTTTGCTTCTGATGTATTTGCCATAAAATTGGAGCTTCCAAAATATCGATTGAAAAAATTCTTTCGTGGACTCATGCCCCTCACATCGGTAAACCTTTTTGGAATATTTTCTTCTTAAAATATTCCAGTTTCTCCGCCAGGGGGTGTAGATGTACATCTTAGTTTTGTCAATATCTCTACTTCTAGGAGTCCGATTTGAAAAATTCCTTCTTTGTTGGATAGTGTTTCCCGTGTGACACGTTTTTCATATAATTTCAAAATTTTCAAGTAATTTATAGACTTTCCGCTAGGGAGCGTAGCGGCAAATTGCAATTCCCCCTATATCTCTGCTTCTAAATCTCGGATTTGAAAAATTCTTTCTGCACCGGATACAGCTCCTGATGAGAAATTGTTTGCACATAATTTCTGATTTTTGTAAAAAAATAGTTTGGCCACCAGGTGGCGTAAATCTTAATTTCCGCTTCTGTTGTATTTGCAGCAAAATATGAGCTTCTAAATTTTCGATTGAAAAAAACGTTGTTTGTTGACCGATACTAATGTAGACAAACCTTTTCTTCTTAAAATAGTGCATGGTTTGTACGCCAGGGGGCGTAGATGTATATCTTATTTTTGTCAATATCTCTACTTCTAGGAGTCAGATTTGAAAAATTCTTTCTTTGTTGGATAGTGTTTCTAGTGTGACATGTGGTTCATAGAATTTCAAATTTTCAAGTGATTCATGCTTTCCGCAAAGGGGCGTACATGTAGATTGCGTTTCCCCCTATATCTCTGCTTCTAAATCTCCGATATGAAAAATTCTTTCTGCACCGCATACATCTCCTGATGGGAAATCATTTGCATATATTTTCTAATTTTTGTAAGAAATGGTTTGGCCACCAGGTGGCGTAAGTCTTAATTTCCGCTTCTGTTGTATTTGCAGCAAAATATGAGCTTCTAAAATCTCGATTGAAAAAAAGTCGTTTGTTGACCGATAATACTGACGTCGACAAACCTTTTAGGAAAATTTTCTTCTTGAAAAAATGCATGGTTTCTACGCCAGGGGACGTAGATGTATATCTTATTTTTGTCAATATCTCTACTTCTAAGAGTACGATTTGAAAAATTCCTTCTTTGTTAGATAGTTTCCGATGTGAAATGTTTTTCCTATAAATTCAAAATTTTCAAGTAAATTATAGGCTTTCCGCTAGGGGGCACAAAGGTAAATTGCGTTTTCTGCTCCTAAAGCTCTGATTTGAAAAATTCTTCCTGTATTGCATACAAGACCTGATGGAAAATATTTTTCACATAATTTCTAATGTTTGGTAAAGAATGGTTTAGCCATCAGGGGTCATAAGTGTTAATTTCTGCTTCTGAAGTATTTGTTGCAAAATCTGGGCTCCTGAAAATTCGACTAATTTTTTTTTTCTTGGACCGATACCGCTCATATGGATAAACCTTTTGAGAATACTTTCTTCCTAAAATAATGCATGGTTCTCCCACCAGGGGACGTAAATTCACATTTATTTTTGTCGATTTCTCTGTTTCTCAGAGTTCGTAAGCTCACGATTCCGTTTACAGCAATATCTGAGGGATTAAAAACCAGATTGAAAATCTTCTTTCTTCCGCCAGATACTATTGTTTTCCATACCGGTTCCGTTGACTTTGAATAGCTTTGATAAATTTAATTTGCGTCAGAGCGGATTCAAAAGACGTGCTTATTACACCTGAAAATTCGGTGTCATCTTTCCTGTTTTTTTTTTTTGGAGGTTTAACGACCATCGTGAGCAACTTAATGGGCTATAAGCAGTCCCGTACGACAAACACAACATCCGTGCCTCACTGGGATTCGAACCCATCTTGGATGAACGGTCAGAAGCCATCGCTTAGACCACTGCGCCATTATTCGACTTCGAGATAAGAACATAAAACTGGAGAAAATATTCAAAAGAAACAAAAACCTCATGAATGGAGTACGGTATTACACCATATAACACAAATTTTGATGACAATCCATTTTTTGGTGTAAATATGACAAGGATGGTAAGTCAGATAATATCCGAAAACTTGAAAATTTTGGTCGTCCTGGAGCGGGAATCGAACCCGCGTCTCCCAGATAGCGGCCGGGTATTCTAACCACTACACCACCCAGGTCTACTGTGATGGTTATATTCAAATTAATCGGAAACTTGAGATTTGATCGTTCTGGGTGGTGTAGTGGTTAGCATACTCGAGCGCTATCTGGGAGACGCAGGTTCGATTCCTGCTCCAGGACGACGAACATTTTCAAGTTTTCGGATATTATCTGACTTACCAACCTTGTCATATTTATACCAAAAAACGGATTTGTGATCTTCAAAATTTGTAAAACAAAAAATCTTTTTAATTAACTGAGTTATAAACAAACACTATGAACAATGGGTGAAATAATAAGGGCAACGTCCAGTACAATTTTTTTTAATAGTGGGATTGTACAATCATTAAAAAACAAATCTGTACATGCTGATTTTAATGCAATGATATTTGAATGGCACAGATTCCAAATTCTTTTCTGTACAACAAATTAGTAAAACAGTTAACAAATATTTACAGAAATTTAGCCAGGGTATAGTAGTAGATTTAACATAAAAACTAGTGGGTAGGCCACCTTATGTGGATACTAAAACGACAAATGCTCTTATGAAGAAAATTAAAAGTTTACAAACTTGAATGTTTTCAGTTTTTCAAAGTTATATTTTAAATTTGCTAGAAACTGTCAACTCATTACAGCCACCACACTCACACACACCACTTAAAAAAATTCTAAGGTAAAATACAAAGCCAATTTAAATACGAGATCAGTGCACAGTGTGAGAACGCAATATATTTAGACCTTCGAGCAAATTCCATTGTCTTTCTGTCTGGAGCTCTTGCAGTTACTTGTAGTTGATGTAACTGCAAAATGCAACAGAATGCCACTTTATGTTATTCATTTTAAAATAGAAAAGGAAGAAGCCACATCATAGTGGAATGGCTCACAAAGAAAACAGCTTAGATGGTGACCTTTCAAACAAAAATATGAATGGCATGACATTTAAAATTAAACAGAACATTCTTGGCATTTTTCTTCTCGCTTTGAGACGTCATTAGTGAAAAATATGACTTTACTTTGCTTGTTAGAGATTTTATTTCCTGTAAATTAAAAACTGGTTACATCAAGTGATTTCACACATACTAAACAGTAAGGCATTTATGATGAATACTAATACGCATTTTTCATGCACAATACTGAGTACTAAGAAGATGTATAGATATGTATGATGAGAACATAAGCTTAATGTAATTAAAATTATTTTTGCTTTTAAAAAAATAAATAATTTAATACAAAGAGAGAACTCATTATGTACAATCTAAAAAAATATTTTATGAATTCACTGTATGTTTAAAAAAATCTGCTATGTTATTATTTCATATTTATCAAGGAAACTCCATAAGAAAACTACAAATCTGCGTATATATATATATATGTCATTACAATTTCATTTCTTACATGTATCACAAATTTATATATGAATTGATACAATTAAGCAGTGGAACTATACCCTGACTGAATTTGATACAGAACAACTAAAAAATCGATGTTACACATAGAAACTGGGCACAGGAAACAATAAATGTTAATGTATATTATTTATGAATGACAGGTACATTTTCTTTTTAACATACAAAATAGTCCAATCAAAATATTTCTAAACAGGTTATGAAATTTTGCAATAGCTCACATTTGTGCTTAATTTATTGCACCTTATCACAAAATCAACTGCTTTTTTTACTCTGAAAGTCAAACTGAGTTGCCTGTTCTACATGAAAACATTTACTACCAAGCAAAGAAAGAACACAGTTATGAGCAATTTTCTGACTGCAAATGCTTAGAAAAATAGCAATCCCAGAAGGAGCATTCTTAAAAATTATCAGTTATTCCTGTACAAAAGGAAACAGATCATTTAATTCTTTATATCATTTTCATCCCACTTCCCAGACAAGACATTTTATTACTCACAGAATTCAAAGTTTCAGTTCAGACTAGAGTGAAATAAAGAACGTTTTAGCAACTCATCTTTTGCAGAGCTGTAATTATCTCATAATTTGTTGAATAACAAACATTGCATACCAAACAGTGTTTTCATAAAGCTCACATTTTTTTTATACATCAGCAAGCTCACAGGGACATGCAATGTTTCAATCTTACTAAAAAGGAGCTTGATTGAGTGGTTGATGCAACGAGGGTTAAAAATAAAATTGAAATTCACAACAACGTATTTATTTATAATAAAATTCACGACAGGTTATAAATAAATTCAGAAACAAAGAAAACAAAAGCAAAAAAAAAAAAACATGAATGGAAGGAAGCACGTAAGACAGCATTTAGATTTTAATATATAGTAAAATGCAAGGTATAATTTCAATTCTGTATTTTTACACCACAATGTAACTAAAAATGTGTTTAGCAAATTCTACTCTTAACATGTCCTGTTTGATAAATTCTTTTGTGAAACAGAATATCAGAAAGTTATTCATCACATGACAAACATCCAGACTTATGAATTATAAAAATGCATAACAAAAAAAAAAAAAAAAAAAAACATGCACACACATAAATATGTAGTTCTATGGAACAAAATCTCAATAAAAGTTAAAATTTATTCAATTTTCATTTTATTGTAACTTTTGTTTTCAAGTAGCAAGAAGTTACAGATGGACAAAAGAGTGAGTGCATTCCCTGCATGTTAATTAAAAGATACATTTGCCCTAGAGTATAAATTTATCATAGGAAGACATGCATATAAGCTACAGTTATTTGAATTTTTAAAGCAATCAGAAAAATTGGTAGAGAGAGGGAGACAAATAAGATAATGTACATATAAGAAAAGTTCTATAGTGAAGATTTAAATTGCAACACATCATAGTAAAAGCAAAACCTTATGACTCCTGCTTCCATCTGATGTTTGGATCACTTCTGGCATGGCGGTACACAGGTCAAGGGCGTATGCATCACTATCTGCAACACATGCAGTATGGTCGGAGCTGAAACAGTGATTGTGTTGAGTAAGGGACATGAATTTTTACTTTTGGAAAAGGGCATGATCAATGGATACGAAGCAAAATGATCACATGCATCTGGGAAATGATGTTCTTTGTCAGTTGTTCGTCAGCTGCCTCAGTTTACCAAGAGTGGAATTTAGAGGTGGAGCCCATAACTGGCAGGTGGGCACTGCTGCTTAATGTTCAGAGACCGAGGAAGCTCAGCTATATTGTCGTCAAGGAAAATAGGCATGCTACCTTGGCATAGTTGATCATGATCTGGAACCAGGGAGCACAAAGGAGTGTATCCATAGCTACAGTGCAACAATCTTTCTACTGTATGGGCCTACGGTACAATGCATGAACACAGCATGTCATCAGTGTCCACTGGAGTTCACCAGAAAACATTGGGAGTAGATTGTGGAAGATCGGCAGCAATTTCCTTTCTCAGATGAATCACATATTCTACTGCATCGAGTCAGTTGATAGTGGCAGGTGCGGATAACAGCTACAATGATAAAAAAAGGCTGTGATCTCACTGGTAGAGGCACATGATGAAGGTGTACTGCTCTGGGGGATGTTTTCCTGGGCCACTCTTGGCTCCTGCAACAGCAGTGGATGGTTCCCTGAATGCCACTATGTACCTGTTCATCATTGCAGACCCGGTTCATCCATTCATGCTAACAGTGTTTCCGGACTGAGATGGGGTCTTACAATAGGACAATGCACTATGCCATAAGGCTTGAATTGTCCAGGACTGTTTTGAGGAATACAAGAATGACTTCCATGGCTGCCCGCATCACCTAACATGAACCCAATTGAACACATCTGGGACCACGTGGATTGGTAGCAGTGACATATTGACCCTCCACCATGGATGATGGATGAACTACGGGCAGTACTTACACAGATATGTAACAGCACACCAGTGGACATCTTCTGTTGGCTTGCAAAGTTCATGCCTCATCATATGGCCACAGTGGTGGGATTTCACAAAGGATGTACACAGTACTAGATATATGATCATATTTTGCTTCTGCAGTGTATATGTATTTTTTTAAATCATTAAGGAGAAATTTCCAGACCCCCACCCCCTCTAAGTTTTACTGATTCTTTAACCATATATGAAACTGCCAAAGAAAAAAAGCTGAACTTTTTAACTGGGTAAAAAATCAGAATGCTCGGCAAAAAAGTGTGAATAAAACACAGCATGAGCAAGACAAAATTGTTCATGTTGATTTATTTATGTAAATAATAAATAAACTGGACAACACTGCTCTATTCAAAATATAAAGTTATTAACATTGAACAACACACGATAGAGGAAACATTGCTTGGAGAGGGGAGAATAATAACAAGCGAAATCTTCGATCTGTCTGACTTCCGTTTTTGGAAATTTTCCTTCCATTTTCAAGCTGAATTGCACATATCTATTCAATAAAATGTTATTTAACAACAGTACTGAGCAGAAGAATATTGCAAAAAAAAAAATTATGATCACAGAAGAAATCTTCACTCCGTCTAAATTCCGATTTCGAAAGTCGTAATTCCGTCCTCCGACGGAAAACGACATTCACCCAAATTCTGTTCAGTTGTGTATCGATCTCGAGAATCACACAAATGATAATGGAAAAGGGCAAAATACTTCACATCCGCCGAACAATTTCATGCTCGAAGATTACAGGGAAATTTCCGCGCCGTCTAACTTACATTTTTGGAAAAACAAATATTTATGGAATAAAATGATATTTAACAACAATACTGGGCAGAAGAAACATCGCGAGAAAAGAACATTATGATAACGGGGAAAATCTTTACTCCAATTAATTTCTGTTTTTGAAAGTTTTAAAAGATGAAATATCGTTTCCTGACAGGAAACGAGCCCCCTTCCAACTAAAACCCTCAAAATTTCTCCAGTTTTGCATCGATCTTGAGAATGACCCAAATAATGACAGAAAGAAAAAACAAAAAAAACCCAACAACAGTGGAATTTTGCTAATCCACGAAACAATCTCATGTATGTTTTACTTTCAAGAAATGCATTCAAGTAGAACATATTTGCCTTACATAGTACAAATCCACAAAAATATGAATTAAATCCATTTAGAGTTAACTTGATCATTAAGCCACAAGCCTTAAGTTAAAGAAAAAACAAAACAGAAAAAACACGCACACACGCAGACTAGTAGGGCATTGTTAGATATAGTAATTTCTTAAATAAAATAACTTTCTGTTAGCCACATTTCTACATACATACTTGTTACATTTAGTGCTTTAACTTTCTAACTTTCTTGACCGAGGCTACAAATACAAATTCTGTTGCAGAATTGTATTTATGAGAAGACCGATAAGTATGCTTCTAAAGTTACTATTAAAAAATCATCACAAAAATCATATACATTTGATACATAGAGTGCTTTAAACTTTCTTGACAGAACTATGAACAGAATAAAGTCAATATCTATAAGAATGAGTAATATCCAGTGAATAAATAAGCACAGCTTGAATCATCAAGAATGAATTTATTAACCACATTGAGTCAACAAGTTTTTCTCATCCTTTCTTTTTGTACAGTTCACAAAGCGAAATTGTGACAAATAATGAAATGCTGATCTGCCGTCACCTGCTACAGAACTCCGTAACAGTCAAAGGCACTAACATACATCTTAATATTGCATTTGATAGTGTGTACCAAATATGCTGGTACAGTAAACTTCATGTAAACACTTAGATCTGAATTTATTACATCTTTAAATTTATCTTTTATGTGAATTTTGTAAACATACTATAATGGATCACATTAACAGACTCTGGGATGCTGCTAGGGTGGTTCTACAGGGCTCTACAAATTAAGAAAGAGGCCCAAACAAGTGTTTAATGCTGACACGACAGAAGTACAGCACAAAATTCAGTAAGTTATGAGCTTTTATAATGTCAAAGCCAACAGTAACTATATAGTGTCAAACACATGTTCATTATTGTTAGAAACCAGCTTGGGTTGTGGGTACATATTAATCTGGTGTACAAGCACAACCCGTGGGCCACTATGACGCAAAATGATGTTTGGAACATCCCCAGAAAAGAAAAGTAATTGCAGATGTAGAACTATCACATTAAAGGTGAACTGTAGATACAAAGTATTTTATAACTGTAATCAAACAATAAACCTTATTTCAAAAGTGAACACATTTTAAGATAAGGTTTCTTGAATGAATTTATTCTGAAACACATTTTCATAAAGGTTTATTATGTTCTAATTTTAATACAGAATTCAGGTCATCATACTGCAAATTCACACAAAACAATAAAAATGCATTTGTCAGATATTCGTAAATTTTACTGAAGATGATGACCTCATGAATACAAAGGGAGGAAAAAATAACTGTAGAATCTTGTCGAGAAAGATCTGATTCCACGTAGAATAATAAGTAGAATCACTGCTCTTCATCTCCCATAACTTGTGGTTGAATTTCAAACATACATATTGTATTTGCATACAGCAGAAAGCTCAGAAACTTTAATACGTATCATAACCATGTACCACATTTGTCTGATTTAACAAGGACACAATCCTATAGCAAATATTTTATTCAATTTTACAGGATTAAAATAATGTGTGTTTATCATTGCATCTTTGTGTTCTGCTTACTGAACAGAATTCAATGATATCAAAAGCTAAGACTTTTTTTTTAAAACTTTGAAGTGCTGTACTACACAAGGTAAATGTAGTTATGGCAATAGCTGTAGTGTTTGCTTAAACATCAGTTATGAATTTAAAAGAGTTGGAAAGTACAGTGTTTGATTATTAGTTAAATTCATTGTTCAACAACATTATGATTTACATTTGAATGCTAGTCTGAATGTTCTTTGCAGTTGAATGCAGTTGCCTACTAAATTAAAAAAAACCCCTCATTTCAAGACATATATTTCAACATTCTATGAATATTTGAGATATCCCAAATCCGTCAAGATATAATATTCCCCCCGGTTACAGGAAATAAAAGGAGTGTTGTGCGTTTATTTCCTGTAATTATCTGCACTACACAACAGTAGGGACAGGAAAATATGAATTTTATTCCTCTGAATTCTTGGTTATTTTCCCATTCAGAGTCATTCACTTGAAGCTAGTGAAATAAATTATCTGGAAGTTAATTAATGCTCAAATGAAATGTATTCTCGGCAAACTAAAAAAATGTGCTGTTAATGCAAGAAAAGAGTGAGAAGGCTAAAGGAGGGGCTGCAGAGGATTTCTAAATATAAACTCACTTTAGTAGAATGTTTCAACTCACTGTATGGCAGTCATGTACTAGTAAAACCCTTTTATTATGTTCATTTAATTAACATTAAGAAAACAACCATGTATAAGGTATGCATACTTTCAGTTGCCAAAATTTAGTACCACTGAGCTCATTCAGGGGTGACATGTAGCCAATTTAGTCAAGATTAAGTAACTGTTAAAATCTGGATGGTCCTCTGGAACTGTTTGTTAAATTAAAACATTTCGATAAGAAGTATGAAGTAAAACATTTGTCAGTTTACCACTGAGAATTTGTTGTCTTTTTCTTGTTTTTATTTATTTCTATTTTATTGGCACATTCACTAGCTACACCAAGCATAAACACCTCATACAAGATGGTTGGTTGATATAATGACCACCATGAGCAATGCAATGGGCTATAAGCAAGTTGCCCATTCCTAATTTAGGGCCGCTGGTTACAGGGAAGGGAGAACCAGTGCTGTAAGACAAACACAACATTCATGCCTCACCGGGATTCGAACCCAGACCTTTCTCAGATGAATGGTTATAAGCCAGCACTTAGATCACTGCGCCACCGGAGTGGCAACCTGCATGATGCTGAGAGGAGGAAAGAAGCTTGGGATTTCTTCAGAGAAGTATCATGGGCTTGAAATAGATTTTAACACAGAAATCCTGTGGTGACACCTGTATTCAAAGCTGGGAGTGGGGGATAAATGCCTTATTCATGGGGACTAATTCTGTTGTAGTGTCTGATGAAAATTTCATTAAAAACTTGTTTTTCATACAGGTTTAACCTGATTCGTAAGCAATGGCAAGGAAAAGTTCATGAGATACGACTCTCGTACATAGCTCCAACATTCCCCCCCCCCCCCAGAGATTTGAGCATGTTTATTGCTTGTGTGTGTTTCTATTATTGGCTACTACAAGATTACCCATGCCAAAATTTATACAATGAAGCACAAAATGTCACTTATAAAGTATTCATACAAAAAATAAACTCTAATCCTATATTAAATGGGCCATATTTAAATACCTTTAATATCTGTAGCCAGAGCATGACTAACCACGTGATTGTAAGCCTACCTGCAAATTGTGGCACTTACATTTTATGGAACCACAAAAAAAAAAAAAAAAAGAGTATGTTTTCTTCAACACAATGCACTTATAAATTTTACAGGCATCCTAAAAATGGACCCCACGACTTAGGTCCTGTATGCCCATGTACAAACCAGGTGCAGTCTAGAGCTGAAACTAAATTATAAAAAAAAAAAAAAAAACTTTCAGCTTATTTATCATGAGCTGAAAGGTTTTTTAAATTTAGTTTTTTTTTAGTTTTGTTTTTTTCAATTAAGTTTTATACATTTTGTCAATGCATAATTCTTTAGGAACAGCAATTAACTTCTTTTGGTAAATGTTGCCTGTTCTGCCACACTTATCTTCTGCGTTGGTGCATGTCTGAATTGATTGTTTTCCATTTGGCATATCACATCTGGCTACATTATACAATAAAGTTGATGAAAACATACAGTTCAACAATTTTTTTTTCAAAACAA
This sequence comes from Macrothele yani, assembly GCA_039090855.1. Taxonomy (NCBI): domain Eukaryota; kingdom Metazoa; phylum Arthropoda; class Arachnida; order Araneae; family Macrothelidae; genus Macrothele; species Macrothele yani. The sequence goes on along the minus strand of CM076997.1, from coordinate 57,474,918 downwards.
TTGATACTTTCAACAAAACATTTTCCAAAAGTAAACAAGTGGAACATACGTTTTGTTAATGCTGAACTGCAGTATGGCAGTAATATACAGGGAACGACTAATTAATTTTCTGAGCTTAATGCTGGTTTCAAAAATCTTTATAGTATAAAATGTTTTTGAGAGACTTAATAAACAAAGTTACAAAAGTGTGTTTGGTTAGAATTACAACTGTAAACTATAGTGACCCCTTGAATTCTTAAACCACTGAGCAAGTACTACATTTTGCGGAAGCTTTTGAATAGTTCTCTCACGGAATTCTGATTAATTAAAAAAAAAAACAGTAAAAGGAGTGTGTAATTTAAAAAGCCAAAAAAATGTATATATATGTAGCATCACCTAAAATATGGTACAGTGTATTACTTAACAACAAAAAGTCAGCTTCTGAGAATTTTATTTGTCATTAAAAACTGATGATTAAAATAAGTTTTTATATCAAAATCTATATCTAAGCATATTTTAAAATCTAATTGAGATGAAAATGGTTTTCAAACTATATGTACTGTAAAAATGTTATGCACTACCAAAAAGTTTATATGTCAATATATGACTGAAATGAGTCAGTTGACACTCAAGTCTTTTTAAACAATGAGCTAAGTTTAGAAAACTTTAAATAAATTTATTTTCAAGTTCCTGAAATGTTAATTTTGCCATCACCTACAGGGGAAAATAAATAAATAAATAAATAAAAAATGAACAAATAAAATAAGAAATACTGATACTAAAAAAAGTAGCCCTTCAATCCAAGACAGCATTTTTTTTCTTTTCAGTTTTTAAAAATTCTCTGAATTTTTATTTTAATCAGTGTCATTAGTACTTTACATGAGTTTAGTTTATCATATATTGTTATTCTGATCCAGCACAATAAAACAGTGAACCTCTCGCTAAGCGCAATAGAAAAAAACAATACCCTACAGTGAACTATTCACAACACAGATTTACTTATGCTTCCTTAATACACCATTTTTTTTTTTTCTTTTTTGAAGCGCTGAGATTCCAAAACCCAAATGTGAAGAAACAATATGCTGCAAATGAAAGGACAATGAAGATCTTGTTTGCATCATCAGTGCCATGGAAAAGAATGAATTCTTGCAATATAAACATAATTTTACCTTCACAATGTGGAATTTCTGGGAACAATGCTTGTTCAAAAATTGACAGCTTTTTATTATTTCATCACTTGATAATAAATACATTTCAACTTTTAGAATATAATATTTTTTTCTTAAATTTACTATTTAAAATGCTATCATGTACTGTTTATGTTATAACATTCTCAGAACCAAGTATTATGAACTCAAAAAATTATCCTTAATCAAAATTTATTAGCATTTCAAATTACACAATGGCAGATAAATTTTAAATATCAAATGGGGTTTATAAGGAACATATAATTTTTCACTTGTCAAATTTTCAGGCAAATGTCAAACATATTTCTCAAAAACCACATTTGTTACTTAAAATTTATGAGTAATAACTTTTAAAAATGATATCCTGTTAAAATGTAGATGTACAGACATTTGTACACAAACTGGATTACAAAAAAAAAAAAAAAAAAAGCTTAGATGCGATACATTTCAAAATACAGTTCAAGAATAAATCACATCTTATTCTTTGCATTGAATTCTTGTTTCCCCTCATTCATTTTTTATTTTGTCCATTTAATTCTTTTCTGCACAGCACACGACTGACAGAATTAGGTGGCATGTGGAAGGCAAAAAGACAAGCCACAAGCTCAAACAAACAAAAAGCAATGTCCTGCACAGGAAAGCCACTACTGCATAAAGCCCACAAAGTATTAGGAACAACAACAACAACAACAAAAAAAAAAACTAGAAGTGGTACCAATATGAAAAATGCATGTAATGGATGTTTCTATGCACAAAATGGGAAAACAAAGGAAATTCAGCCTGGTAGGGATATGCTGTTTAATTTACATTTGCTAAACCCACATAAATCAAGAGATAAGCAAGCAGCCAGAGGTTTAAAAGAGCAATACAACTAGAAGCATTATGATAAACCAATTCCTTTGCAAACTATTTAGAATAGAGATACGCTCTTACTTTATTTTTTTATTGTGACTTTATGTGTTCACTTCTACACGTGCCTCAAGTGCATTCACTGGTGTACACTGCAAAACACTTCATGAGGGTCTGCAAACAGGAATGGCATTACTGAGTAATGCAATCTGATCTGTCAGCCAATAACAAGGTCAGCGAACATGTGAATTTAATACATTTAACCATATCCAGTTAATCAGTGTCCATGTTCCTGGATGAAAGCCACATAAAGAAATGAACTACTAGCTTAACTGAACAGCTGGTCTATTTGTAAAATGCAACACTGTTTGTGAAAATATAAGTGATACAATATCAAAAATTGTATCACATTTTTGTTGTTGTTGTTTTAAATGCAAGATCCATTGCAAAGAACTTCAAAAATCTTTTAGAAAACATGATGTGCTATTCATGGCATATGCCTAATTCATAATTAAAGGCAAAATTGCCTCGATCGTCACTGTTCAGCAACAATTACTGTCTTTTCAACCACGAATTTGATAGTAAGTTAGTTAGGTATTACTATCAAATTCGTGGTTGAAAAGACAGTAGGCATACTGTTATACGAATGCATACTTTTATACAAATGCAAATGAGTAAGGTTATTTGGTTAGGCATACTTTTATACAAATGCAAATGAATAATAAGAAACATACAAGATGCATTTTCACTGAAAAATGAATAACTACATCAAAATGAAACTTTAAAATGTTAATGAGAAATATGAATGAGAAGGATGACTTATAACATAGATAATTAATAAAACCATTTATAATTAGTGTCATCTTACTTCCGTAGTTATGCTCATGCCAGCATGAACAATGAATGAATGCTCAAATGCACATTTTTTGTGGTTTTCAGTCATTATTTTTACATTCACAAAGACAGTTGGCATATGCTATTATATATAAAGTTCCTGGGAGGTTACATTTCTCATTTGTTTCATTCTTTGCAGTGTGTTTTAAGACAGACAATAAAAATGTAATTACAGTGGCTATTTACTTTTCTTTTAACAATATGTAATCAGTTTTGTCTAGATAGTTACTATCAAACAACATAACCATTTTTTGTCGTACAGCATCTATTAGAGATTAGCTATTGTACACAAAAGTCACTGTACAAAGTTAAGGTTCTAATAGGTGTCAGCCCACATTGAGCTACCTTAATGCACAAAAAGATTCAAATGTTTATAACTAGGAATTGAATTAATTTTTTCTCTAAACCAGCAGCACTTGTTAGTATAAAACATTCTCAATAGCAGATTTGGTTCCTTTGTGGCAGATAGCTACAATACCATACATTATTCCAATTAATAATATAGTGCCATGGAATACTTGTATAAATGTATAATTTGATATAGTTACTAAATGCAACTAACAAAATGAATGTGTTGTTTTACTTGCTGTAAACCCTATGAGGTCCATATTATTTTGCTTCCACATTTTGCCAAAAATGGCTTTCTCCTTCACACTGCATGTAAAGTGTAATGAAGGACTAGAGGACTGACAAGACCAAAAACATGAAAGCAGATGTTCTTTCTAAATCATGTATTCTGCTGTTACAGACTTCTTTCTCAGAAACTGAAACACTGCCTGTGGTAGATTCTTTTTACAAATAAAAATAGCAAACTGTGTGTGAGTGAGTGTGTGTGTGAGAGTGAGTGAGTGAGTGAGTGTGTGTGTGAGAGTGAGTGAGTGAGTGAGTGAGAGTGAGTGAGTGAGAGAGAGAGAGAGAGAGAGAGAGAGAGAGAGAGAGAGAGAGAGAGAGGTGTTCAGCACTCCCTTCATGTGCCACTGTTATAACTATTTTAGCAAGTAATCAATCAGACAGGTTGTCAATCATCGTCCTACTGAACACTTTGAATAACAAAACTAAGGGGAAAGCAACTTTTTCTGATGCACAAGTTCACTCGTTCCAGCTGTATTTGGACCACTTGGACAGTTAATAGAATATATTCGTTTCAGCTGATTTCAGTTCATGTTGCTAATCCCGAGTTAATTCGTTCCAGCAAGGCAAAGGGTTAATGAAAGATAGGGGGGGGGGGACTATAATATATATATACATATATACTTCTCTCTCTCTCTCACTGTGTACAGCAAGTCACTACATAAGTGAGCTTGACACTTACATATCACTGGACACAAAGTTCTGCATCTGAACACACAGGAAGGAGGTTAAATTGGCATGACATGTTGAAAGAAAACATGTAACTCTACAGAATATGATGATGTTGAAGAGATAAAACAGTGATTAGGAAGAAAAGAGGCTGAATGAGTGAGTAACAAGTTGAAAAACAATTAATTCACAGTGATGTGAGGATATCGATGAGGAGGAGGAGGAGGACTGAATGGGAAAAGGATGAGTTACACAATGTCTCCCTCATGGATTTATTTATTATAGTGGAATGATGAATACACATAATATAATGTAAAGGAAACAAATGGTTATAGTTGTGTTTCATGAATGCATGCATTCTAGTGGCAACAGCTTTAACACAACTTCCTGGAGTAAAAAGCAGACATAGCTAAGAATATTATTTCAGCACAATAGCATCTTTACTTTAATCCCCCTCCCCATAGCTTCTTCTCAGATTCTCAGAAAACTTGAAAATGGCATCACTTTGGAGAGGGATTTGAAACTGCATTTCCTGTTTTCCTGTTGTTCATTCAAGAATGATGCCATTGTCTTACACATAACAATGAACTGCCAAAAATCTAAAACTAAATAAATGTTGCTTTGCTCAGGAATCCAAACTTAGTTTAGATTTTGCACTAGTTGAAGCATCTGGACAACTCCTTGTAGGGTCAGTAACTATTCTAACTCAAGGTCTGGCTTAGGAATCCATACTCCAACAGAAATTGCACGATGTGGGTTCAGTTACTGCTCCATGGCAATGAAATTTTCCGGGATTTTTTTTTTTTTTTGAAAAGTTACGTGGAAAACAGTTAAAACAAAGGTGCTTTGGTGCCAAAATAACATGCTCGTACGCTTTGCCATGTACTTGGGATGATTTATTCCTTATTGATTTCTGAAATGATGACAATATTTGAAGGAAGATGGTAAGTATAGCACTGCTGCAATTTATTGATATTCTGAAAGACGTGGTGTAAAACTGAAACTAAGGCAGATTCACATGACACAGAAAAGTTTTTTTTTTTTTTTTTTTTTTAAATGCAAACACTGCTGACTTGAAATGTAATCAACAAAATTCAAAACACTTAATTTCCTTTCACAGATGTTCTTTTGGAGAGATTATTATAGTTCACATAAACATATAGAGTGAAAACGGTAGCCTCATTGATAATTTTGAGTCTCTCTAGTCCTTGCAATAGTCTTCATTCCTTGATGCAATTTGCATCAATCTAATGACTACACTTCTATGCCATGTTAGTTTCAGGAAACAAAAACAATTAAATTAACCAGTGTGTTCGCCTTATCAGAAAATGGGTTTGTGACATTATCCTAATTAACATGCAGATGACAATGTGATTTTACACTTTGTTAACCTGATAAACAGTATATTTCAGATATAATTTTGCTACTAAAATTCTATGTTAACAAAGGAAACCTTGTGACACAGTAATGAAAGAAAAAAATATACATATGAATCTCTCTTGACTGAATTACTATAAAATTGAAACCAATTTATATGCTTACTTACTCCCAAACAACAAAACTTTTAATGCTTGTTTTATTATTAAATGCTAACTGTATACAAACTGACAGTGACATGGCTACATTAATTTGTTTAGGTACCATGAAAACAAAGACAAAATACTTTTTGCATGATATCTTACAAAATATGGAAAGAAGCTACATGACAGCAACAATTACATTTTTTTTTTTTCTTTCTCTCACATGGAATAAATCCTTAACACTTGTGTTACATTTAAAACTACTCCAAATCCAGTGGAAGACTTCTCATTTTCACTAATTATTAAAAATAACTTCTTGCTTTACCTTCCATACACAATGCAGGGGAGTATTTCTATTACTAAGAAATTTTAAATGAGTAATACTACTAATTTTTAAGAAGTCAGTGAATGAATTTGGATAAGGATTTAAAATGAAAAACCTGTGAAGAACTTTCCATGTCTTACAATACAAGTGTGGTTACACCGAATATCCAAAACTAGATATTTAGAATTTCTTTATTCTAAAACAGATGGGATGTCAATCTTACAAGCACCTACTTTTTTCATGAAGTGAGGCACAACAGATAACACAAGATCAAACAGAAAAAAAAAACCTTTGTGGCTGGAAGAGATACTGGACAGTTGTGATTCAATTCAGAGTGAAACTAGTTAACAGTAGTGAGTAATTAATTTGAATTACTATTAGGAACTCAAGATATGGTATAACCCCAATACTAACCATACTGAGCTAGCTGAAATAAGAAAAATATGGTACACCCCAACATACATTAACCATACTGTGCTTAGATTAAATGACAGAAAAGTCAGAGAAGTTTTTAAGCAACAATAAACTTTTTTAATTCAATCATTTTATTTGATTCAATATTATAATTCTCTCCTTGTTTTTTTAATCACATAAAGGCTTAAAACAGACATTGCTTTACCAAAGCAAATAAGCTATTTCCTGCATGGCAGCTGTTAGGGTATTTTTTAGTAATTCTTTCTAGGAGTGACAGACAAACCAGAAAATTAGGAAACATTAAAATTTCAAATCCTCTAAAAATAACACACTTATCAGTCAAAAAACTCAAAAATAACACACACACACACACACACACACACACACACACACACACACACACACACACACACACACACACACACACACACACACACACACACACACACAACTCCGAGAATATACTGACTCTTTAATTAACAAATACATTTAGCTTAGAATAACTTCTTGGTAAAGTTAAATGTAATTATTTAATAGTGCCGAAACAATTTCTTTTGGGGTGATAATAGTCAGCAATGGAAGGGATATTTAGTGTAGATAAAAAAGCAGTCTTTTTACACGATGATCAGAAAGATTGAACACATATCTGTACTAAATTATAACAAAGTATAATTTAATACTAAGATATGTGTCCAATCCTTCTGATCATCGTGTTAAAAGACTGCTTTTTTTGTCTACCCTAATTATATTATGCACGATAATTCCATCCAGATAAAAGGAAGGGATTTTTCTTCAAAGATTTACCAATGGATACTTTAATAATGAAAATAACTATTATTTTCAGTTTTAAATAAGTACGCTAAATGGATTGCAGCATATTGCTTCCTCTACAATGAAGCAAAATTGCCTTAATAGGATATGCAAACAATTCAAAGTGGATCTGCAGTAAATAACAGCACTACAACACAGTACATAAACATACTTTGATTACAGTACATCATTTCACAACACATCAGGAAAGTGAGGTGTTAATTAAATCTATGTCAAAGCAAAATATAACCTTGGTACCTGTTACCAAGATTAATCTGTGAAATGTTTGCTAAAATTGTGATTTTATATGAATCTTTTTTTGGGTAATTCATCTTTCCACATAAATTAAATCTGAACATGACAAAAATGTTTAAAATCATTATAAAATTATCATCAGCACACCAAAATAATAATAAAAAAATGGTACAATATAAAAACATATACTTTTCTAATCCAACAAGAAGCTATAACAATGATATAATTTGTTGAAACCAAAAGTCAGAAGAAATAGAAATATTCATAAAACTACAGTAATGAAATAAAAATATATGATATGTATAGGGATACATCATTAGTAATAAGAATGAAAAAATATTGGTGCAGAATGTATTTACTACTGTTTATCATCTTATGGGCTGAAGTGTTGCCTTAATTTTATTTCCATAATATTCTAACCCTAGCACAGAAACCTGCAAAATCTGATTCAACACATCAATCAAGCAATTTCAACACATTTTAAGATGTGTACAACAAAATGCTTACTGATTTTCACTATGCTTTCAATTTATTCACAAATACTGTCACACACTAAGAAAACAGGTTTAATATTTCAGCACTAACTTCACATTCACTGGCAATTTTTTTTTCAAAGGCCAACAGTACCCAGAATTGTGAGATAAATTGAATAACGCCTCCCTCTTTTTATATTCCACATGTCAATTTTTTAGCATTTTGAATTCCTGATCTTTGTTAACAGAACACAAATTTTTTTAATGTAACAAATTTCACCAAACACAGAAAAACATAAAATGAACCACATATGAACAATAGCACTAGGGGAGGGGAGACAAAATGTACATTGAGATAATTCTGCTCTGGAAAACACGAAGCATGAAAGGATGAAAAAGTATATCCAGATCAGTCTCCAAGGAGGTTATTAAATGTAATCACATATTAAATGCAATATGAAAATAGTGAATAAATACAATCATTCTGCTTAAAATATAATTTTAAAAAGGTTTTTGAGTGAACTGCTTCCAAGTGTACATAACATATCACACATATAACACATTCATCAGCTCGCAACACATGTACAAAGACTTTCCCTGGTGATTGTAAGATGGCAGTTAAAAATCTACACCATAAATCTAAAAGGCCTCAGAAAGTACAGGCATAAAGGGGGAAGGATTTAATGATAGTCATCAGGAACAGTGTACAGATCAATTATAATGACATCTTGCTGGCACTTGGTTCCCATAGGAACTACTAGATGACACACAATAGTATTGTATTTGACTAGCAACATCATACCCTTATTCACTACAACTGACTTGTGAGCACTGGAAATGCATCTTGAAGACAGTTTGCAGTCTGGGTTTTGACACTTCAGGATGCCTACAGGTTTTCACACTATTCAGCAATAATTTATAACAAAACACGATTTTATAAATACAAGGTAGCCACTAATGTGATTTAAAAAATAAAATGCATTAATGAAACACTAGCACAGGTATAATATGGTTACATTCAAATTTTGTTACAGAGGAGATTTCTCTTTCATCACCTCCACCGTGACTAAGCCTAACACAGAGAAATATGGTTGGTAACCACTGACATGGTAGGGTGACCAAAGCTACAGCTTTAGCAGTGTGCAAATAAAGGTTCATAAGAGTGACATAGTGGTTTGATGGGTACAAGAAAGGAGTTATTTCGCTTCAGTATCAGACAATTTCTTTGGCCTCTTTTAATGCAATCAAACTGGCTCAAACTCTACCGGAATTAAATTTATTATGTGCTTTAATCACTTCAAGATATTTCTCCAAATTTAAGAAACAAAGTGAATGATTAGTGAATTTCACTAATAATAATAATAAAAAAGGCAGAAGCACTGTAGAAAGAGTTTAAGTACTATTCTGCATGATATTAAATCCTGCACTTATTGTAAAAATTTAAAACATAAAAATAACTGGTTCTGACAAACTGAAACATGATACATGCATATATTATTTCATGTTTCCATTTACTAAATGACGGTTTTCTAATGATGCATTGCAACTTCTTGGAATAAATGGTCATTATTTTCTATCACCATATGAAAATGTGGTATGAAATGGCAAAAGAAGATAGTATGCATTAGCAACCTCACATTTTTAACATGTTTATAATTCCACCATACCATATAAATAATATTATCTATTGAGATGCTAGATGTTAAACACTTTTTATTTCTGAATGAAAATTAAACAGACAAAACATAGTAAAAAAACAAATGCTCATTTTTTTCTTTTTTTGCTTGATAAAGAATTAAACAGTTAGAATACCAAAGGGGTAGAATGAACACTAATGCTTACTACACACACACAGAATGTTGGTCAAAAATAGTTATTTTTAAGCAACAAAAGTGATTCCTTCCTCTTCCAAAAAATTTTTAACCTACAGAAAAAAGATTTAAGAAAAAAAGTAACAGCTCATGAAGTCACAGTATAGAGCTGCTGAACTAGAAACATGTGTGTGTGTGTGTGTGTGTGTGTGTGTGTGTGTGTGTGTGTGTGTGTGTGTGTGTGTTCATTTCCTTTTAAGGTATAATTGAAAAGCAATGGAATCATGAAAAAAAAAAAAACTAACTTGGAGGACAGATCTAATCATAAATTTGAAAGAAAATACATTTAAATGACTGCAACTTTGTCATGTTTTCACATATTTTTTCAGAAATGTTTTTCTGCCAACACCACCAATTTCTGCAATTTCTGGTTCATAGTTTTTGAGGCAGGTATGGTAAGAACAAACAACAGGATTGGTTTGAACTAAATAAAAAGTAGAATGAGTGAATGAGCCTTTGTATTCAGGATGCTTGTTTGGCATAGAAAATAAACATTCTGAAGCAAAATTACCAGTGCATTCACTTCTGAAAGTCACAGGCACATTTCATGGGTTTCACAGAAGTGATGAATTGTCAGAGAGGCTGTATATGAAAGAAATTGTTCACACTCTTGATGATTCACAGTGAAACTACTGTAATGCTAAAAAAGTAGTTGAATGTGCACTCAAAAGATGTGTGACACAGGAAACTTCTACCAAGACTTGTAATGTGAAACAAAATGTTATCAGCAGGTAAAAACTAAAATCCCGAACATGTGAAAAAAATAAATAAATTACGAGGTCTTATAAAAAAAAAATTAATTCAACCAAATCACTGGACAGAAGACTAAAGAAAAACTACGAATATGAAGTACATAAGATCTTAAGGAAGGTCAAATGGTATCGTTTATGGCTGCTGTAAATATAAGAGTTTGATACAATTATTAATTAAAATTTAACAGACTGCCTTCTTCTGCATGTGAGATGCTAAGCTTTTGAATTTTAGAAGACAATGTAGTGATATGAGTGTATGATATATGTTTTGTACACATCTAAGGGGACAAAATTCAAGGCTTTTCGATGATCTTTGTGATTACAAAAAAAAAAAAAAAAAAAAAAAGCCCTTGCTAGTGAAACCTACATCAGAAATTTTGTATAATAACTTGGCAAGTATTGTTTCTTTTTTCAGTACATTTACAGCCAGGGCTTGTTAACGAGATGTGGGATATGTTTTTTTTTTTGTGAAATATTTCCGAATATATATGTATATATATTTCCTTAAAAATATTTTCCACTAAAAAAAAAAAAATTCAGAGAGAAACAAATTCTCTACCTCCAGGACGACCTTGCCAAATTGGTTATTAATACGGCTATGAGTTACTACAGCCGAATTTGACCTTGTATGACAGAGGACGATTCCAAACAAATTCACTTGGGGGAAATGTATGATCGCTGCATATATTATGTGGTTGTGTCCAACAAGCTCGCATTACTACAATAAAAGATAAATAAGTACACTTCTGTTCACAGTAGCTGTACGGTCAGATCTGGTTTTTCAGATTTACAACTTCTTTTGTTTTCCTTTTTAAAGGATAAAACAATTGGAAATTTATGGATTCCAATTTTCACAGATTTTCTTGACTTTTATAAGAAAACTGCTAAAATCGCCAAATATTCATAGGCTTGAAACAAAAATATTTAATTCATGTTTTTTTTAAGGTTTTCATGGCCAAATGTACACTCTAATGATAATGCATATTCAAAAATTAAAGGTGTGAAAGTAGAAACTACCTGTGGGTAACCTTGGTATTTTACATCAAGAACAAAATATGTTTTATGGTAATGCACTATTCTGAGTGATAAACTGTTAGTTTCATTAGCTTGTTACATCCACTAAATAAATCACGTGTTCATAAAAATTACCACTGATAAGGCTCAACATGCAGCATACTGTGCATATCTGGGTGTATTGAATATCTCAATGTTTGCATGTTATATCCCTGTCTGGCTCCTGAATAAAATTCCTTGTGCTTCAAGATTCTGTAAGTTCTACTCATGTTTGCATGCATGTCAACAATTAAAAAACTGAATTACTCCACACACAACACTATATTTTCATTATATTAATGAGTATGGATACAAAAATCTAAACTACATTAACTGTTTGACTGCAAAACATACTCCAATATTATTATATTTGCACTTTTAAGGTATTAACCTCTTGCAAAGTGCGCATAGTTTACGTGCAATTCATAAATGAAAAAACCATGAGGAATAACCACTCACCATAAAGATCATGGTAACCTCCAATGGACCAAACACTTCCAACACGTCAATTCATCGTGATGTAACTGGGCTTCCACAGGTTTACAGACCTCTTGCTTACGCTTCTTATTTTCGGGTGTGAAACATCGTTTTTTTCCTTTGCCTTATAGTATGTTACTATAATGCTTGTCAATTCGATAAAAATCATACATACAACTCATTCATACAACTCAAGTAAAAACTATGTACATAAACCTTACATTCACAGGTGATTAAACCTTAGTCAACTCTAATTATGGAACTCCTCCTTCTGTTTCACAACCTCTGCTACTCCCACTGCAATTGTCACACCCATTCAGCCCCGCACATCCAATCCTCTAGTACTTTCGACAGATCCCTGTCATCTTCAGGAGGCAGGTGTGTCTCATCCGCCCACCGCAGCTCAAGTGAGCAGAGCCATCGAGGCCTGGGCTCCAGTCGCTATCTCTGAATCGTTGTGTCTCTGGCGCCATCTATTGTCCCTGCTGCTCTTTTTCTCTCTTTCTTTTTACGCTGCTGTTCAATTTTTATTAGGGCTTTCCATTGTTCGTTTAAGTTATTTGGCTCATTAATGTTGCATAATCTTGATCTGTTTTTTTCAATTAACACTGATTCTGCAATTCTTAACTGCTTTTCGTTTTTACAGCTCTTAATAATTTTAATATCTTCAAACCTTGGACATTTTTGATTTTCCATACAGTATTGGGTCAATGCTGTCTTAGCCTCTTTTTATTCCAATTATTAATATGCTGATTCAATCTATACTTTAATTTATTCTTGGTGCTGCCTATATATGACACAGGTGGTTGCTGGTTTATTGGGATTTCATAAATTCCTGCTCTATCTAATTGGCTAATTTTTTCATTTTTAATCACTAAATTTTTTACAGTAAGTACCTGATTTCCTACCTGTATGCCATACTTGCCACAAACTTTATTAATTTCTGCTGAAACATTTTCTATATATGGTATTGCTCCCACATATTTTACAAGTTTTTTATCACTCTTGACCTTATTGTAACCTTGAGTTACTTCATAAATCCATTTTTTTAATACCTGTTTAGGGTATCCAAAAGCATATGCAATTTTTTCAATATATTCAATTTCTTCCTTTCTATACTGTTCAATTGATGAATGTGTTAAACTTCTTTTAATTAGTGTTTTAATACTATTTCTTTTATGTGTTAATGGATGTGATGACTGAAATGGTATAAGTACTGGGATATATGAAGATTTTCTATGCACTCTGAATTGTAAACTCTCCTCTGTTTTAATAATCAAAACGTCCAAAAATGCCAAAGTATTGTCATGTTCTTGTTCTACTGTCAGTTCTATAGATGGATAAATTTCACTATACTTTTTTGTCAAGTCCTCAAGTTCATCATTTTTTAGCCTGGATAACAGAAAAATGTCATCAACATATCTGCAGTATATCAGTGGTGGATCCTCGAGTTTACTTATTATTTTTTCCTCAATGTCACTCATTATGATTTCAGCAAATAAAGTTGACAGTGGTGACCCCATAGGTCCACCATGATTTTGTTTGTACATCTTGTTGTTAAACTTAAAAATGTTATTTTCATATATGTACAATAAAATTTCTCTTAACTCCTCTATTTGTATTGCATTCATTGTCTGTAGCACATACAATTTTTCAATAATTATTTCTATTGCCTGAGGTACTGGTGTGCTAGGAAAAAGAGCTCTCACATCCATACTAGCCATATGATATTCACTTAAATCTTGTTTAATTACTTTAATTTTCTCAATAAATTCGTATGTATTCTTCACAGTGAACCTTGCCTTCATGAACACAGGTGCCAAAAATTTGTAGATATTCTTTTCTAGTTTTATTAGTGGGGAATTCCTTTTTGATACAATCACTCTCATAGGTGTATCAGGCTTATGAGTTTTTATTTTTGCAATCATTTTTGGTATTCCAGTACCCATTGGTGGGTATGCTTTCTTTATTTCATCAGGCAAGGTGCTGTGATTTCTTATTCTAGCTAAGTACCTTACTTGAGATTCTGTTGGGTCTTTTGTCAGAATGCTGCAATTTAGTTCTTCTATAGCTCTATTCATCTTTAGATCATATTCAGTTGTGTTTAATATTACAATTTGCCCTGTTTTATCAGCTTCATCATATAGATAAAATTCAGTATGAGAAAGAACAACTGATTAAATTAAGAGATGACCCAACAATTAAATTCTGTGAAGCTGATAAAACAGGGCAAATTGTAATATTAAACACAACTGAATATGATCTAAAGATGAATAGAGCTATAGAAGAACTAAATTGCAGCATTCTGACAAAAGACCCAACAGAATCTCAAGTAAGGTACTTAGCTAGAATAAGAAATCACAGCACCTTGCCTGATGAAATAAAGAAAGCATACCCACCAATGGGTACTGGAATACCAAAAATGATTGCAAAAATAAAAACTCATAAGCCTGATACACCTATGAGAGTGATTGTATCAAAAAGGAATTCCCCACTAATAAAACTAGAAAAGAATATCTACAAATTTTTGGCACCTGTGTTCATGAAGGCAAGGTTCACTGTGAAGAATACATACGAATTTATTGAGAAAATTAAAGTAATTAAACAAGATTTAAGTGAATATCATATGGCTAGTATGGATGTGAGAGCTCTTTTTCCTAGCACACCAGTACCTCAGGCAATAGAAATAATTATTGAAAAATTGTATGTGCTACAGACAATGAATGCAATACAAATAGAGGAGTTAAGAGAAATTTTATTGTACATATATGAAAATAACATTTTTAAGTTTAACAACAAGATGTACAAACAAAATCATGGTGGACCTATGGGGTCACCACTGTCAACTTTATTTGCTGAAATCATAATGAGTGACATTGAGGAAAAAATAATAAGTAAACTCGAGGATCCACCACTGATATACTGCAGATATGTTGATGACATTTTTCTGTTATCCAGGCTAAAAAATGATGAACTTGAGGACTTGACAAAAAGTATAGTGAAATTTATCCATCTATAGAACTGACAGTAGAACAAGAACATGACAATACTTTGGCATTTTTGGACGTTTTGATTATTAAAACAGAGGAGAGTTTACAATTCAGAGTGCATAGAAAATCTTCATATATCCCAGTACTTATACCATTTCAGTCATCACATCCATTAACACATAAAAGAAATAGTATTAAAACACTAATTAAAAGAAGTTTAACACATTCATCAATTGAACAGTATAGAAAGGAAGAAATTGAATATATTGAAAAAATTGCATATGCTTTTGGATACCCTAAACAGGTATTAAAAAAATGGATTTATGAAGTAACTCAAGGTTACAATAAGGTCAAGAGTGATAAAAAACTTGTAAAATATGTGGGAGCAATACCATATATAGAAAATGTTTCAGCAGAAATTAATAAAGTTTGTGGCAAGTATGGCATACAGGTAGGAAATCAGGTACTTACTGTAAAAAATTTAGTGATTAAAAATGAAAAAATTAGCCAATTAGATAGAGCAGGAATTTATGAAATCCCAATAAACCAGCAACCACCTGTGTCATATATAGGCAGCACCAAGAATAAATTAAAGTATAGATTGAATCAGCATATTAATAATTGGAATAAAAAGAGGCTAAGACAGCATTGACCCAATACTGTATGGAAAATCAAAAATGTCCAAGGTTTGAAGATATTAAAATTATTAAGAGCTGTAAAAACGAAAAGCAGTTAAGAATTGCAGAATCAGTGTTAATTGAAAAAAACAGATCAAGATTATGCAACATTAATGAGCCAAATAACTTAAACGAACAATGGAAAGCCCTAATAAAAATTGAACAGCAGCGTAAAAAGAAAGAGAGAAAAAAGAGCAGCAGGGACAATAGATGGCGCCAGAGACACAACGATTCAGAGATAGCGACTGGAGCCCAGGCCTCGATGGCTCTGCTCACTTGAGCTGCGGTGGGCGGATGAGACACACCTGCCTCCTGAAGATGACAGGGATCTGTCGAAAGTACTAGAGGATTGGATGTGCGGGGCTGAATGGGTGTGACAATTGCAGTGGGAGTAGCAGAGGTTGTGAAACAGAAGGAGGAGTTCCATAATTAGAGTTGACTAAGGTTTAATCACCTGTGAATGTAAGGTTTATGTACATAGTTTTTACTTGAATTGTATGAATGAGTTGTATGTATGATTTTTATCGAATTGACAAGCATTATAGTAACATACTATAAGGCAAAGGAAAAAAACGATGTTTCACACCCGAAAATAAGAAGCGTAAGCAAGAGGTCTGTAAACCTGTGGAAGCCCAGTTACATCACGATGAATTGACGTGTTGGAAGTGTTTGGTCCATTGGAGGTTACCATGATCTTTATGGTGAGTGGTTATTCCTCATGGTTTTTTCATACTCCAATATGTTGGAATGCAGAAAAAACTAAAGTTGCTTTAAGCAATACATTAACAGCTGATAATACAGTTCAAACTAATGGCAGTTCTTAACTCCCCTCTTTCTTATTACAATATGTCGAGCAACAGGGATTAAGCCCACACAATTTTTCAACTAATTCAAGAATTATTTCATTTCACTGCTAGAATGAATCCAGATATGGTAACTGCATTTTATTGAGAACCTAAATCAGTTTTTTTCTATTTAATTTTCTCCCTTTTTCTATTTAATTTTCTCCCTACAGTAACATATGCCATGCATACACATTTTAAATCCTTCACTGTCAAGATATGAGCTATTTTTTCCCTTCTTTTTTTAACACCTTGGCTGAGCATAAAGCGAAACTTACTCCAATATTAAGGAAGAAACAATGTCACTAATGAAATAATAAAGATAGTTAAATTTTTGTTAAGGAAACTTAATTACAATCAATATAATGAACACAATCACTTGCTGAAAGCCAGTGAAGTTTTCATATTACTGACACAAGAGAAGTTTATTCCTACTCAGACACACTGTCTTACATTATGAGTGCACTGCAATCATATCATTTTTTTTTTTGAATTATTTCATTAAACTCATTAAAGAGACAGGGAAGTAAACAAGATCTGCATCTTCTAGACACGGTGGGCATTCTAAAATGATATGAATGACATTAAGGATCTATAAAAATATTTAGAAGGCTTTGCAGCCTTGCAAATTTCCCTCTATTCAAAATAATATGAATGTATATAAAACTAAATTATTCAAAATGCCAAGTTTTTTTTTAACATTTCACAGGAAATCAACATTAGTGGAGTATGGACCGTGAAACATAACACATAAAAATGGCTTAGCCGTACAATGAACAGAATTAACAATGCATTCGTTATTCAAGCTCCATGATCACAAAAAAAAAAAAAAAAAAAAAAAAAAAACACACTGTTAGTAACAAAAACAGAAACAAAACCTAAATAAATATTCAAATTTTTGGTTTAATTTTTTTGATTCCAAACAACATGTAGACACCCTGAGAGTTGGTTAATGGTACAACAGACTTCGGTTAACTGCACTAGATAAGATTTGAAAATATTAACAGAAATGCATTCTGTTCTCTAAGATTATACATTTTCTGCAAAAGCAAAAAAATAGTGTGTAAGTCATTGTACTAAATGTACTTATGCTGTAATCAACATCTAAATATATATTCTAAAGTCTCTGGCTATTGTGGCACCACCTGACGGATTACCCTGCCAACAATGAGCAGTCCCACAGTGACTGCTGTGCCTTGTAGGCAGACTGGGTTATATCACATATCCCATCACAAGGCAGAGGCAAACCAATACAGCCTCATGTCGAAGACTTCACACTGACGGTATCTTTTATGTGACCTCAATGGACTTGCATGAAATCTATCTCAAAAGTTCTGCTGACGTTTCTTCTTGGCATCCATAGCATCTAATATTGGCTGTCGTTTGGCCTGGTATCGACGTCTTAACTCCTCGATCTCTCTTTCCATTTCAGCATCAAGACTAGCCATACGTTGACTAAGTTCTTCATAACTGAGAAATTTTAACTAGTGAGAATATAAAAGAATCGATTGTTAACTACAAAATTAAATAAACACAAATAAATGCATAGATTTCTGTATCAGCTTTAATGTATTCTTATGCAAGGTGTAAACAAGAAAGATCCACTTAGCATCATAGGAAATGCATTGTCTACATGCTTGGTACAAAAGAACAACATGCAATATAAATATTAAAAAGCTATTTGAAGGATTTACGTCCTCAAATAACTGTCTTTGCACGATTTAAAGAACTCTCATCTAATACACCACCATTTGCAAGATTAAAATATATTTATTATTAACACTTAAAAACAGTATGTACAGATAAAAGCTTCGAAAACTAAGTTGGCAAGATCTTTCGGCTCCCCCGGGAACCATTATATACCCCTACAGCCAAATCAACCTAATGATCAAACAATGGTTTACATCGGTTCCACATTACGGACATTGGGGGTTCGAACGTCGGAACACGAATATGATGTTCGAACGGGAGCAACTACTACAGCACTCACTCGTCTAGTGTCAACTGGACAATATACACCATGTTGGACGGATGTTCAACATTTAGCTTCCACTAAAAATAAAAGGAACACTTTGTTCACTGAAGCAATGTTTATCATGTGGTTTAATGACTTATGCTGCAATGAGGAATTACCCACCAATATGCTACTAATTTGGCGGCAATATATTAAGACTTTAAAACCTCCTAGTCTGTGAATTACTAGTTTGTTCCCCATGCTGTACTGTCTTTAAAATTAATAATTGGTTGCTCACATGCTTTACTTAACTCCTGTTGTACAGAGGTGTGCTGTTAATAATTGTATCTATGGTAACGGATGTATGACGTGTCTCTTCTGCTTGTATAAGATGCATTGCGTGCTCCACTCGGGTGGCACTCTTAGGCTTGACAATGGTTCCCGGGGAGGAGCCGAAAGATCTATACAACTTAGTTTTCGAAGCTTTTATCTGTACATACTGTTTTTAAGTGTAAATAATAAATATATTTTAATCTTGCAAATGGTGGTGTATTAGATGAGAGTTCTTTAAATCGTGCAAAGACAGTTATTTGAGGACATAAACATTTAGGCATGAAATAAATATCTGATGCTGTATTTAAAGGATACTTAAGGTTAAAATAAATTATTTTGTTTTGAGATAGGCAATTTTCCTTGTTTTGAGTTGAGTGGAACTCCACCTACTTTGACATCTGAAACTGTCATATGTACTCAAGTATAAGCCGAAAGTTTTTGGGAGAAATCCTGCTTTCAAACATACGTGAGACCGACCAAGGAACCAGAAGGCTGAACTTTTTAAATGGGGGAAAAGTTGGAATATGCAGCGAGAAAGTATGAATATAACACAGCACGAGCAAGACAGAATTGTTCACTCTAATTTATTTATGTAAATATTTACAGAACATCACTGTTATTCACAATATAAAATTACTGAATTCAAATCAAAATAAAATTGTTTTAAAAGAAATTGCTTTGTACACAGTTTTTTGTTTTTATGTGTGTGTGTGTGTGTGTGTGTGTGTTTATTCACTACAACATCAGCTCAATTTTCCTCTTGCATTGCTTTCTTCTCAGCAAGTTCCATGGCCATATTTGTCTTTTGGTGACTTTGTAGTTGCACAGCAATCTTTGCTTACCTTTTCTTTCTGTTGATATAATTTTCTTCCCATTTGTTCATCACTTTTTTTTTTTTTTTATTCCCTCAGATGGCAATAATTTATTCATCATACTGAAAGAACTTTCCATCCTGAGGACCATGAAGGCATGATATCAAAGCTTTCACTACTTTAGGTAAATAGGTAAATGATGTAACTTTCAGAGTATCCATACTTTTGAACATCAATTCTAATAAAATTTTCAAACTTCATCACTTCAATTTTTGGAAAATTTCCCCTCCCTTATCAAGCTTAAGCACAAACATTTATGTGGGAAAGTAACACTTCAACACAGGATAGCAAGAACATCATGGGAAGAAAAAATACAATTACGAGAGAAATCTTCGCTTCGACCAACGTCTGTTTTTGGAAACTTTCCCCTCTATTTTTAAGCTGAAATGCAGTATTTGTGGAATAAAAGGATATTTAAGAACAATACTGGGATGCAGGAACATCGCGAGAAAAAAATACGATTACGAGAGAAATCTTTGCTCCATCTAACTTCCGTTTTTGAAAGTTTCGAAGGACGGAATTCCGTCCTCAAATGAAAATCGACCCCACCACCCCATCATTCCCTCCAAAAAAAATTCTGTTCAGTTGTGTATTGACAAGCAGACCCAAAATGATAATGGAAATGGCAGACTTCTTCAAATACACAGAAGAATCATGCCTGAGGACTACAGGGAAACCTTCGTGCCATCTTAATTTCCGTTTTCGGAAATCGTTGCCCACAGACAGTTTCATGCTGAAATACAAACATTTATGCAATAAAATGTTATTTAACAACAATACTGGACACACGCAACATTGCAAGAAAAAAGTAATCATGATTACGGGGAAAATGTTGACTCCGTTTTCAAAAGTTTTGGAGGACGAAATACCGTCCCCAGATGGAAAACAAGCCCCCTTACCCTCCCAAAAATTATCTTCAGTTCTGAATCAATCTGGAGAACAACCCAAATGATGACACAAGAAGTGGAATTCTGTGAATCCGCAGAAGAATCTCGTGGGTTTTAAAGTGAGGGGTCAGCTCGTAAGTGGGTCAGTAAAAAATAGGGCTGAGCTTCCGAAGTGTCACATGAATTATCCTGTGAAATTTGCCGGCGGGTTTGTTTACATTTTAGACTGCAGGAATAGTTTTCTGACCTTTTGTCAGAAATCCTCAGCTATGCCCCTCCCACTTTGAGGAGTAAGAGGCATGGCTATGGATAATAACTGGTAGGTATGGTTATTCTGCCCTCAAGATATCACGGAGTAATAGCACTCCTTCCATCAGCCAATGGTGCATTTGCAATGCAAAAGGAGACATAATTTCGCACTGAAGGAGAAAATTATGATTACAGATATTTTTTACATTCCATCCTATGTATTTTACTTGAGTTAATTGAAATTGCCGACAACTGCAGCGGGATGATTCACGTAACACTTTTCGGAAGTACTTCCAAGAAAAAAAAAAAAAAAGAAATATTTTTTTACCCAGAGTAGAATTCCTATGGGAATAGGTGCCACTTAATATCATAAGCACAAAACCTAATACCGTTTCAAATTGAGACAGTGTAATTTCTTGCTTCCAAACATGAAGGAATACCTCATTACTTCTCCTGTGCATCTGCAGGACACCATCTTTTGAACTGGACACGCAGTAAGTCTTTGGCCCTCACGCTGACGCAGCTGGCGGAAGCCATCAGTGGGGTTAGCACTCTGGAAGAGCAAAGCCAGAGTTCTTTACGAAAGGAGGTAACTTGAAAAAGGCTGACATTGGCCTTGTTTCTTCTTGGGTGAAAAAAATTGTGAGACACAATTTCACCAGAAATGGTTATAAGGTCTTTCAAAAATGCTGCCAAAGTAATGCCATGTATGTTACATGAATTATTTGGAAACCCTGATAGTGAATCATAATTTGAAGGTTTTTACAGATGATAACCTCAGAAATTTGCATAATTCCTTTCCATAAAATGCTCTCCAAAATCTCGAAATTTAAGGTCGGCTTATATGTGAGTCAAGGTTTTTTACAAATTTTCAGCTGTTGAAATAAGGGTGTCCGGTTATACGTAAGTATATACAATAATTTACTTTCCTTAGGCAATTTATTCTTACAGGCAATTAACAAAATCAGTTGTCTACACTTGTCTTACTCCAGCATTAATTGCAAACAACTTACCAGTATTTCCTTCCATCATACTGTTTAAAATGCTCTTGGTGCACAGGTTTGTGATTAATTTCAATAGCCTGCATTTCACTTAATAAATTTCTATAACACTTAAAACTTTGTTCCTTTGAACTCAGTCAGAAGTCTTTTCAAAATTAATGAATACCATTTATAAATCAACACTCACCTCACAAAACTTTTCAGAAAGCTGTCCAAGAGTGCATATCATGACATCTTTCTCTCTCTCTCTCCTGAAGCCACACAGTCATTCACTCAGCTGACTTTCCACCACCTTTCTAAGCTTGTTACTCAAAATACTGATGTAACCTTGCAAGGAAAATCAGTCAAGAAGATGCCTCTGCAGTTACTGTTATCTTTCTTAGTACTAGCATAACAACAAAATTTTGCCAGCCCTCAGGAACCACACCATTTAATAAAAGTGTGCCTGTCCATCCACTATGTTTACTCAGTCCTGGATTCATTTCATCATAACCTGCAGCATCACCACATTTTAAGGACGAAATAGCATCCAGAAATACATGATCACCTATGATGTTCCAATAATTCTTGCCATCATCATTAACTTCTCAGTTCCAATTTTACATGCCCACTTGAGCCTTGATTTACATTCAATTGGCCTTCAAAAATTCTCTGCTTATTCAATATATCCTCCTCTGATATAAGAAGCTGACTATCTTCATCAAGTCTCCCTGGGTAAAATGTTCCACTATTTCTAGAACATTTAATACATACATATCACTAAGCTGATCTTTCAAATTCTGAGGTAAGTTCCTCAAAATATCATCTGCCAAATCATACAAATCACAGTTGCTGATAGTGTTAGACTTTACTTACTTTTGATGTATCAATGTACTCATTTACAACGACTCTAAATACAACTCAAGCTTCCCTGACATCTATTGCCTGTTTCTTTTACACTTCATTTTTGTGCTTCACACTTATTATCTTTTTCTCTGGAAGGCATTCTTGAATTTGGTCCTCCCATGGTTGAAAAAAATCTCTTAGTTGGCACCTCATCACTCATTCTTTCAATATGACCAAACCATAATAGCTTAAATTATTTGTCTGCACCCTCCAAACAACACTTGGCTTTACATTCCCATACCTGACAACAATGGCCAGAGTCCTGTTAGTAGTAACTAGTACTATTACAAGGCATACATAGCTGCCGCTTCCGTCCATGATAAAGTCATTTCTTACACGCTTCTAAATGGCTTAGTTTCACAGATAATATATACATATCTTTTTTTTTTTTCTAGTTAAAGTCCACATCTCTGCTCCGTACGTAAGCACTAGAACAAGGATTCTCAACCTTTTTTGCCCCATGCACCCTTTTTACCATATGTCAGAAAGCCTCCCCCCTCCAAAACAGCGAAAAATGGATTACCAAATTTAATGAATATACCACTGAAAACCTTTTTTTGTCTATATTAGTACATATATATTTATTTAGATTATTTTTATAGCAGAGTTTTATAAACAGCAACAGAAAATGTTGATGAATTTTAGAACATGAATAAAATTAGTTTTTTATATTCGTAAACTAAATACTTAAATATGGCTTAATAAAATGACACATACCTCAATTAATAAAAAATTCAATAACATGCCTTGGATATTGTAATCCATTTTATATTCAATGAGAAACCTGCGATTGTTTTTTCTTTGCCAATTCTTGGATACATGGAGGAGTGCTTGAAAGAGCACAACACAGGTCACTTTCAACCTCCAATCTACTTCGTTGTTTCGTTTTCATTTGCAACAGAGTTGAAAAGCCAGACTCGCAAAGATACGTCGACACAAATGGAAGCAATGCACGGATAGCTCTCTCAGCCACTCTTGGGTAAGAGTCACACATCAGATGCCAAAATTTAGTGACTGGTTTCTCATCAAACATGTCTCTTGCTCGTGAATTAGTCATTAGTTCCAGAAATACATCTTGAAAGCACCAGGAACTTTTTCAACCGATAATTTGAATGGATTTCGCACTAAGTCCAACTCCTCATCACAAAGTTCAGGAAAATATCGGCTGAATTCATTTTCTAGTGCTGTCAAATGCTGCAAAATTTCATTTTTTGCAAATTCTGGAAGTACTTCGTCATTACCACTAGTAAAAAGAATTGATGACAATTTCTCAAACATTACAACATTTTCCATGTTGACTTTTCTCTTCCAATTTTCTAGTTTACTCATAAAAGCTTTCAAAGAATTGATGAATTTTATGCTGTTGGTATTTCTTCCTTGCATCTGAAGATTCAATTTATTCAGCTCCTCAAAAATATCAACCAAATAAGCAAGATGCAAGATCCATTCCTCATCGTCTAACCAGGCAAAAATTCCATCTTACCCTTAATTTCACAAAATATTTTAAGCTCATCTCTAAGCTCAAATACTCGCTCACTTATATTTCCTCTCGAAAGCCAACGAACATTTGTGAGGAAAAGAAGCAAATGATGGCCTACATTCAGGTCAATACATAACTGCTTGAAAAGTCATGAATCAAGAGCTCCACCCTTGACAAAATTCACAATTTGAATTGTTTGATCCAAAACCATCAATAGTGGAGCTGGAAGTGTTTCTGAGGCCAGTGCTTGACGACGGATCACGCAATGAATGCCTTTCACTTTTGGAGACAACTTTTTCACATTAACTTGAAATACAGATTTTGTCCCCAACATAGCTGATGCTCCATCTGTACAGTCCCCACATACATTACCCCACGAAAGATTTTCTGACTCAAAGAAAGATGAAACCTTTTTCAAAATATCTGAGGCCGTGGTAGTTGTTTCTAGAGGAGAACAAAAGAGAAACTCTTCTTTAAATGAACCTAAGTGAAGATATCTTGCGAACACCAGTAACTGGGAACACGATGCCACATCAGTCGATTCATCAAGTTGAATTGAAAATAAGCCAAATGCTGCACCCCTAATCTCCTGCATAATTTGATCCTTGATATTAATGGCCATGTCACTAATTCTACTTTGAACAGTACTGTTTGATAGTGAAACTGCTGCAAGTTTTTTCTCCATTTCATTTCCCAACACAATTTCCACCATTTTGAGAGCACAAGGTTTGATCAAAGTTTCCCCCATTGTATGTGTTTTTTTCTGCTTTGCTATCTCCAATGCTACGACGTAAGAAGCTTCGGTAACCTTGTGGTTCATTTCTTGAAATGCCCCTGTTGAATCCAGTTTCATCTTTTTGAGAGCATTCCCATGCTGCACAAAAAAGCTTTTGTCTTTGTTCTTGTGTTAAGGATGAACATTCTGCAAATGTTGTTTCAACTTGCATGGTTTCAGGGAATCATTTGACAAAACTTTGCTACAAATAACACATTGAGGTCTGTCTTCTCCATTGACTTTAATGGATGTGAATCCATATTGAATATATGAATTATCATACGCTCTTTTTTTGACACTCATTCTGTTCTACTATTGATAAATAAAAATTTCACGAAGAAATAGTATCACAAGCCCTTTAGCAAGAAAAATCCCCTCCCTCCACTACAACTTCCTTGCAAAGAATGAACGCGTAATAACAAGCTCCGACGTTACAGGGTGATATGAACACGTAGGAGTTCGTAAAAACTTGCTTTTTTCAGTGCAACAAAAGCGCCTCCAACCGGTTTCGAGCGAGTGGTGACTTTGGCAGCACGCCAGATTCCTCTCTCGGTTCTTCATATTTTTTTCTTCACTTGGGACACAGCAGTGAGTGCCGTGGTGAAGTCAGGAGACTGAAAAGACGATGTGCCAGGCTGGCGCCGCATTCCTCCCTTGAAACTACGAAATTCCCCACCATTTGAGAACCCCTGCACTAGAAGGATGCATTGATTAAACATTTTACTTTTAAGACATAATGACATATTGCTTAACTGAAAAAGACTGCAGGCAACTGAAAGAAGACTACACAAACAAATTAAGAAGATAGTAGTGTAGAACACACTAAGTTATGTATAAAAGTTTTAAGGCAAATGTATTTCAGCCATTACTATGACCTTCATCAGTGTGACTACGATTGGTTTCGTTGCCATCTGGAAAGGTAAGTTTTGTAATGGTAACTTCGGGTGACGTGATGCAACGACGGATTTCCAGATGTATGGAACGAAAATGGGGAGCTCAGAGTTGCAATTCTTGGAAAATAAAATTTCCAAACTTTCTGTAAACCTCAGAGCATACCAATTTTGGAAGGGAGCCAACTTTTTTGTATCGGACCAAAGTGGAATAGCAGAAGTGTCAGCCATGGTAAGTAGAGACAAGGAAGAGGAAGGTTTCCCAAATTTCACATCAGATTTGTGTTCCTGAATTCATGAGAAAATTTTTCAGAATGAACTTCCAATATGTGCGGTTAATTCAATGTTAGTCTTGACTGAAATTTTATACACTCCAGGTGAAGAAAGCGGAGGTCTTGGGTCTCTGTCATTACGGAGGATAACAGAAATTTAAGGAGAACAACAAATGGCAAGTCTACATCATTCTCTTTTGACGATACTGATGAGCTTGTAGGCATAAAGTTCGTGGTAAGGGATTGAGCCAGCAAACATTAGTTCCTTTTTTGGTGAAACAGGTTGAAGAGCAACTACTGTTTTTTTCTTAGCATTTAGAATTAATTTAGAAATCAGGAGAGGAGGAAAGCCATGTTGAGTAGCAATCAAGCGGATGTTTGCTAATTCCATTTTTAGATTAACTTCAGTGTTACAAACCAAATGAGCTCGATGAATGAGAGACTTGAGGGCTGACAGTTTATATTGGTGGAAGGTATGAAAATTGAAAGGAATAATTCTATTGGTAGAAACTGGTTTTCGGTAGACAGAAGTGGATAGAAGATTATTACATTTTGAGATGCTGACATCCAAGAAATTTATCTTGCCATCAATTTCTTCATTAATAGTGAATCTAATGGACTGGAATTTTTCAGTGATTAAATTTGAGTTGCAATAGATCTTTTTAGGATGAGGCCAGATGACAAAAATATCTTAGACATAATGGAGCCATAAGGTAGTTTGTTGGTCATGTTGCATCACTATTGATTGCTCAATATTTTGCAGGAATACTTCAGCCAAAAATGGGGAAAGAGGTGACCCTATTGGTACACCTTGGATTACACATCTTCCAGGCAATCGAACTACAATTGGCCTAAAGAATGGAAACAGTTTCGGAAACTTCGGATTAAGGTGATGTTCCTGTTATGCCAACTGAACTTTCTCATCAAATGTAAGTTCTTTCAAGTTATCCCTTCTGCTTTTAAACTTCAAAAACCAGCTCTAAAAGGTTGATGTCAGAAGATTATTAATACCACTAGCAAGAATCTCCTCTCTGCTGCAGCTCCTGATACTAGGGCTCAGATCGCAAATTTAGAATTACTGTGTTTCAACCACTACCAAACTCTCTTGTTTTTGACCAACCCGTTACTTGTGGATAAGTTCATGATTATGATTCTTCAATCCACCTCTTCTGTCAAATTCTGTGAAGACAAAAAACATGCTAAGAAATTACGTTTCTTACGCTCTCAGTCAGACTTTGTCAACCGCTCTAGCCGGGAGTCAACTTTGGACTCTCCCACCTCGGATGCCGCTAAATTCGTCAACTTGTCTACGCTTGTTCTGCCTTCTTACTTCAACGACTGTCTTAACCAAGGCCCAAAATATGCTCCTCCTTCAACTGAGAATCTCTTGGAAACCATCCCCTTGCTTGAATCTGCCATTCATAACACCACTTCCGATGCTCAGCACAAAATACGTACTCAGGCTGCTTCCGTCTTTATTAAGCAAGCATACTCAAGTTCTGTCGCTGATTTTCCTGAGTTTGGAACTGGCCACTTCATGACTGGAAAATCAAAGCGACAGATCTACGCATTCCCTTCGGGAATGATGGGTAGGGAATCCTGCACAAATTCTCTTATTCATCATCCCTGAAGTTCAACATCCTGGATTGATTCTGTCTCTAAAATTAATTCAGTAAAGAAAAATTGAAGGAGTTCGTCCTATTCGTTCCACTCGTTTCATTTTGTTCACTTAATTCATTTTCATGGCGTAATTATTTTTTTCTCGATATGGAATGAATGACAGCACACGTGAAAAGCTCAGAAGCAAAAATAAAAAGAATGCATAATTTTTGGAAGAAATACTAAGAAAATGTGAATTAATGATTTGTAAATTTTTATATATTTGTGTACGAAAGCAGCTTCATAACCAATAGATAGACAGGAAAATAAAGCATACCTATTTTAAATTAACGAATTCAAATAACTAAAAAACCTGAGAATCAGAGTTAATAGCTAATTTTTAACTTCCACGTCAGCTAGCTGATTTGCTCTCAATCTGGTCCAAAAATTCTGTCGTCATGTAACAGTATTAGAAATTTGTGAAACACGTTCCTGTGTGAAAAAATGTTGAAATTTGTAAATGTATGTCATGTGTATAAATTATGTGCAAGCGATAGATGAAAGGAGAAATGAAATAATAAAAAATTACAGTCTTCAAAAAATAGTGAAAGCACATGTTCCCTTAAAAAAAAACCTAGTAATTGTTCACCCAGAAACAACTTTTTATTTGCTGTAGGCAATCGCATTCCTTGCCCCGAGTTGATCTTATGGGCCATGCAGAAGCCATACTTTGCTCACGTGGACTCGGGAGGGGCTGGCCAATCAGAGTTCAATGCCCGGAGGGTTGACATGAGCACCTTAAAAAGGAGGGAAGCGATGTTTTACTCTCTCTCTCTCTCTCTCTTTTTGCTCTTCGTTCCTGCTTGGGGCCCCCCATCCCCACCTCCGTGAGCTCTCGCGGTTGCTCCTCCAGTTGGGGAGAGCATGTGTTGAAAAATCTATTGCGTGAGTTACGCTAGACATACAACATCAGGAAGCCACAGCCAGGAATCGACAAGGCAACCCCACCCTGAAAGGTCAAGTTGACCGCCATTCCGAATGACCTACTCCAGTGCCAAATTCTCGGATCCTGGGAAAAGGAAGCCACGGCCGGAATCCACTACGTAAAAACATCTCCGTGCTTTTTGAAAAGAGTTTGCATCACCCACCATTGGAGAAAGTACCATGATTAATATCTTTTGAAATATACAGGGCCACCTTTACCGTGTATTGTCCTGAAAGGAAAGCGAAACAAAGATCCAGTCTGCCAAAGACATTGAGCTCATCAAAACAACGTTTCCTGGAAGAGCATGCAGATAAAGTGAGTTGGTTAACCTTGAATCGTTCGATCCGCCATTGGAGATGAGGTAAGAGCATTTCCTTTTACTGAGTGAGCAGAAGTGGCCTCAGAACACGTGCTTCCGGAACAGTGAAAATTAACGTAGAAAATATTTGAGAGAATAGGTTATAGAAAGGAACTATTTGACGATAACAATATATATAAATACCAAGCAGCTGATGGAATGATAAACTATTTTTCTGTATGATAAAATTTCACCTATCACCTGTACGTGGCATAATGAAAAATTCAGTAGTCACTGAGTGCACCTTTACTCAAGGTTGTAATCGTAAAAATGTATGTAATTCAAAATAGGAAGTTAAACAGCCTTGTGGCTGAATAGAAAATATTTTTTTTTCTTTTTAATATTTTTGTGTAATCAAATTCAGATGTAAGAAAAGCAGCAAAATATAATAATTCGAGAATGTTATAAAAGTGGATTTCACTATATAATTTCATCAATGTTACCATAATTATCATAAACGGATAACAGTTGTTATTGCTATAAATGAGCATAACGAATTTGAATGGTAAATTATCATGACCTTCAAATTTATGTAATGTGTTCACGATTGATTTTATGCGACCAAATAAATACAGGCAAAGCTGCCTTTCACAAAATTTATTCCTTTGTGTGTGCAGTGAAAAGTGTTGAAGGTTAATCGTCTCTAATAGTTATCACTGCTATGTGTTCCACCTTAGCACTGACTAAGGCTGGACCAAACGTGGGGCAAAATTACGGATTTCACACCTTACACTAATGATCACGCCAACCTAAATTTTGGGGAGAAACTATTGTATTGTTAACCATTGTATTGTTCAAATACACGTGCCACAAATACGGAGTATATAAAAATATATTTATATATAATATCCTATTTAGTGTATAACAGACATGACATATTGCAACACATATGTCATGTCTGTTTTCATGGTGCCATTTGATGTTCCTACCAAATAAAATTTTTTTATTTCATATGTTCAAAGAGTATATATTCTCCCCACTTCACATATATATCAATACTAAGTTTGCCTCAAAGCTCCTGAAAATTAAACGGTTTCTAAAAGCTAATAATTTAGCTGTTTGTATGGCTGATAAAGTCGGCCTTCCAGTCATTATCGGAAAGGGTACCCTTAATCAAAAAGTCAATGATTTCCTTCATTCCACCAATTGCAAACTTCTTTCTAAAAATCATGTGAAAGCTTTGAAATCATTTGTGGATCGCCTCAATAAGTTACAGTCGTTAAAGGTTTTCTTAGGAGATTTTTCCGCTCCTTTCTACAATTCTCCTAGATTATTTGCCCAAATTAAATTACACAAAGCTAATGCTCCAATTAGACCTCTTGTGGAAAATAACTCACTCTCCTGCTTGTAACCTGGAAAAATGTCTTACCAAAAAATTCAAGATTATCACTAATAACCACCCCTTCAATATCTCATCCACTGCTGAATTCACCTCTAGACTTTCAAACTCCATTGATGGTCATGCAAGTATGTTTACCCTGGATGTTGAATCACCTTTTCCTTCTGTGCCTCAATTTGAAGCACACATGCTACTCATTCATAAATTCAAAGAACAATTCCCCATGAACGACACTTTAACTAAGGTATGATTACCTGTATTCTCTTTGCCAACACAGTTTTTTCATTCATAATAATCAATGCTATTAACAAAACCAAAGTGTACCAATGGGGTCACCTCCTTCCCCACTTTTGGCTGAAGTATTCCTGCAAAATATTGAGCAATCAATAGTGATGCAACATGACCAACAACCTACCCTTACGGCTCCGTTATGTCGAAGATATTTTTGTCATCTGGCCTCATCCTAAAAAAGATCTATTGCAACTCACAAATTTAATCACTGAAAAATTCCAGTCCATTAGATTCACTATTAATGAAGAAATTGATGGCAAGATAAATTTCTTGGATGTCAGCATCTCAAAATGTAATAATCTTCTATCCACTTCTGTCTACCGAAAACCAGTTTCTACCAATAGAATTATTCCTTTCAATTTTCATACCTTCCACCAATATAAACGGTCAGCCCTCAAGTCTCTCATTCATCGAGCTCATTTGGTTTGTAACACTGAAGTTAATCTAAAAATTGAATTAGCAAACATCCGCTTGATCGCTACTCAACATGGCTTTCCTCCTCCTGATTTCCAAATTAATTCTAAATGCTAAGAAAAAACCAGTAGTTGCTCTTCAACCTGTTTCACCAAAAAAAAAAAAAAAAAAAAAGGAACTAATGTTTGCTGGCTCAATCCCTTACCACGAACTTTATGCCTACAAGCTCATCAGTATCGTCAAAAGAGAATGATGTAGACTTGCCATTTGTTGTTCTCCTTAAATTTCTGTTATCCTCCGTAATGACAGAGACCCAAGACCCAAGACCTCCGCTTTCTTCGCCTGGAGTGTATAAAATTCCGGTCAAGACTAACATTGGATTAACCGCATATATTGGAAGTTCATTCTGAAAAATTCTCTCATGACTTCAGGAACACAAATCTGATGTGAAATTTGGGAAATCTTCCTCTTCCTTGTCTCTACTTACCATGGCTGACACTTCTGCTATTCCACTTGGTCTGATACAAAAAAGTTGGCTCCCTTCCAAAATCAGTATGCTCTGAGGTTTACAGAAAGTTTGGAAATTTTATTTTCCAAAAATTGCAACTTTGAGCTCCCCATTTTTGTTCCATACATCTGGAAATCCCTCATTGCATCATGTCACCTGAAGTTACCATTAAAAAACTTACCTTTCCAATCTGGCAACGAAACCAATCGTAGTCGCACTGATGAAGGCCATAGTAATATGGCTGAAATATATTTGCCTTAAAACTTTTATACGTAGCTTAGCGTTTTCTACACTACCATCTTCGTAATTTGTTTGTTAGTTACGTGCATTGCCTACCACTTTTTAAGACTATACAAAAACTACAGACAACTGAAAGAAGCATGGAGAGATATGTGCTGCTTGGTGTAACCAGGAGAGATAAGAAGAGGAACTCGTGGATAAGGGAAATGACAAGAAGACATCATGATCAAATAAAATCCCTGAAATGGCAATGGGTTGGACACATTGCCAGAAGAACGGACCATCGATGGATAACTGAAATTCTTGACTGGATTCCAATGGAAAGGAAAAGGCCAAGAAGAAGACCACATGGGAGGTGAATGGATGAAATTTAAAAGCATGCAGGAGTGGCATGGAGGAGACTGGTGCAAGACAGACAGTTGTGAAAGAAACTTGGGGAGACCTTCATTCAGCAGTGGATTGATAATGGTTGACAATGATGATATATCTACAGGGGTTTGAACAGAATAATGTGAACGCCATGCTCAGAGATACAACTTTTAATGCAGCTGCATACGTTGCATTACACAAAGGTATCCACCACTTTTTGGTTGTAATAGCTTTGTTTAGAACCTCAAGGTCCTGTTTAAGTGCATTTAAAGTGTCATATTGCAAAATTTCTTTCAGGGTGATGACGAAATGAGTGACCTAATGAACTTCAAAAGAGGGCTGATTGTTGGTGGCTCCGTGACAACAGTCACCAGGTTAGTGGGAGTATCGAGAGCTACTCTGTCTAGCGTCATTGACAGCATACAGTGTTTGTGGTAAAACCTTGTCTGGGAAACAAAAGAGTGGCCAGAAAACGACCCCGACTGATAGAGACAGGAGAGCATTAAAGAGGATTGTTACCTGTAATAGGATGACCACGGCGCCAAAAATAAGTGCGGAGCTCAATCTGCATCTCCAGACCCCAGTATCAATGAAAACAGTGTGCAAGGAACTGCATAAACAAGATATTCATGGCAGAGCTGCTATTGCAAAACCTCTGGTGACTCGGGTATGCACAACGGCGAAAGTAGTGGTGCCAGGAACATACGACGTGGACTGCCGGTGCACGGAAGTGCATAATATGATCGGATGAATCCACATTTACACTATTCCCCATTGCAGGACATGTTTACGTGTGGAGAACACCATCAGAAGCGTACAACCCAGACTGTCTGCTCCCAACAATGCAGCATGGTTCTGTCATGCTCTGGGCAGTCATATTGTGATTTTCAACAGGTCCCCTGATCACCTTGAAAGGACGGATGACTGGTAGGGCATACGAAACCTTTTTGGCTTCCATCCAGTGGCTCAGGCATTGTTTCCTGCAGGGGATGCCATACATCAAGATGATAACACCCCAATTCACAAAGCTCGGAATGTTCAATCATAGTTAGAGGAACATAAGGACGAACTTTCATACTTTCCTTGGCCTCCCCAATCACCAGATTTAAACATCATCGAGCTACTGTGGTCTGTGTTGGAAAACAGAGTAAGATCCCGTTGTCCTCCTACTGCATCTCTCAAGGACCTGGAGCAGTTTTGGCATGAAGAATGGTGTAATATCCCACTAACCACCATCCAGGATTTGTATGCACCCATTCCAAGAAGGATTCAGGCGGTTTTGAATGTGAAAGGTGGTCCCACACACTATTAGGTACGCAAAAATTTCTTTTTCTAGGTGTTCACATTATTCTGTCCAACCCCTGTATATATACATACCTACAGGGCTTGAAAAATGCGATTGGCTGCCATGAGTGAAAAGCTTTAGTTGACGAGCAAAAAAATGCAGTAGAGCAGTTTAACTTCAATTGGCAATTATTCATACGTCATTATGCCCTTTGTTGGATACGTAAAAATATCAGTTTTTTTAATAAAGCTTATTTTAATCCACAGAACTGATCGGTGATTTATGCACCAGGATTGGAAATAGGTTTTTCCACGAAAGAAATTGGTGAATGGATGCTGTGAGTCAAAACATCCGAGCCCTGTGTGCTTAAACAAGGAACACAAGGCAAGAAGCCACAAGCACAGTAGAATGATTTCCCAAACTGTGAAAATCTAAGCAGTATAAGAGTCACAATGTGCCTTGTGATTGCAACTTAGCCAGCTGCTGTCTAGGTCAAAGGGCAAACCCAGAAATCTGTTTTTCTACGGAGCTGTTGGGAAAGTTCTAAAACATCGAAGGGTTCTTGCATCATATTATTCAAACTTATGCACCCACCACAAGTCATCCTGAAGAAGAAATTGATGAATTTTATGAGGAAATTCGTCATCTAAATAATAAAGGTAAGCAGCACTTGAAGATAATTATGGGAGATTTCAATGCAAAAATAGGGCAACGGCAACAGAATGTTTGTTTTGTTTGTTTGTTTGATTGGAGGTTTAACGACCACCGTGAGCAACTCAATGGGCTATAAGCAGTCGCCCGTCCCTAATTTGGGGTCACTGGTTCCAGGGAAGGGAGAGAGCCAGTGCCGGAAGACAAACACAACATCCATGCCTCACCGGGATTCGAACCGGGACCCTGTTATGACGAATGATCAGAGGCCATCGCTTAGACCACTGCGCCACCGGGGCGGCGGCAACAGAATGAAACTTCAGTAGGTAAATTCGGTCACAGCAACAGAAACCAGCGTGGAAACACTCTCGTAGAGTTTGCAGAGGCAGAAGGGTTTTTCATCATGAACTACTTTTTCCAGAAAAAGCCACACAGGAAATGGACATGGAGACATCCAAATGGGACAAGTGAAATTGATTTTATTATGTGTAACAAAAAATTCGTCATCGAAGACTGCAGTGTGCTAAACAAGTTCAACACAGGTAGTGACCATAGACTGGTGAGATGTAAGATGCACCTCAATACTAAACTCGAACGTGGCAAGCTCATAAGACAAACAAAATGTATTGACATAACCAACCTTAAAAAACACCATAATACCTTCAAGTTGGAACTGAAGAACAGATTCTCTGCTTTAGAAGGCCTAACATCGGAAGAAGTGGATATTTCTGAAGTTAACAGAAAAGTAACCAAAGTTCTTATGGAAACAGCAACAAAATTAGCTGGGTCTAAGAACAAGATGCATGCGAACAAATCATCAGGAAAAACCAAAATGTTGATGCAAAAAAGAAGAGAGATGAGGACAACAAAAGAAGATGTGACTTCCAAAGTGGAATATATAGAGCTATGCAAGACAGTACGAAAAAGTATCACTGAAGACGTGAGGAAATTCAACTGCGAACTAGTGAGGAAAGCAATTGAAATTTCAATTCCACAGCGGCAGCTGAAAAACAATTTTTCGGATGCTGTGTGTTTCTGGAACGTGGAAAGAGCGATATATTTATTTATTAACTGTTGCCACGTATTTGGAGTATTTTCACCTTTAGATTGGATTCCAAGGGACAGGAAAAGACCCAGAAGAAGACCACATGGGAGATGGGTGGATGAAATTCGAAAGTATGCGGGAGTAACATGGAGGAGACTGGCACAAGACAGACTGTTGTGGAAGAAACTTGGGGGAGACCTTCATCCAGCAGTGGATTGATAATGGTTGGCCATGATGATGATGATGATGATGATGATATAAGTTTTAATACATCAAACTTTACAACACAATTTTTCTAAATATATTATTTTTTTTCCTTCTAGGATATATCAGAAGAAAAATATCTATCTTTTTCGGTATCCCATCCTTTGAACAACATGATTGTTTGCATTTGTTGTGACTCGTATTTGTGTCAGTCGGTTGCCACTTATCCTTCTACAACATTCCAAAGTAGTGCGATTTTCGAATATTTGCAGTCTTAACAGTTTTTTATGATGTTCACAGGAGAAACTGTTCCGACTATTTTAACAAAATTGATTCAACAAGAGATACTAATTTAGACTGACATATCAAGTGCTTGGAAGCATTAAATGCTCAAGAACATCCCGAAAACACTGCACTGGCAAAGTGTGTAAAAAAAATGGCTCAAAGAATGTTTTGTAATTTAGAAATATTTTTCAATATATCTTATTATCACATGAGTCAAATAAAAACATTAAAAGTGTGATAAAAAATTCAAAATACAGTGTAATTGTCCTGTAACTGGCAATATTGTTACCAATGACCAAAATATTTTCTTACAGGTGGCAGCACGGTGCAGACAAGCTTAGTGACTTCACAGTAGCAGTGTAAAGATGGCCACCCCACTTGAGACATGCACCAAAGAGGAGCAATGTTCTGTTATCCGTTTTTTCAGTAGTGAAGTCGTGAAACCTATTAAAATTCATTGTTGAATAAAGTTGCAGTATAAGTGATGCAATCTGTCTCCAGCAAGTGTACAAATGGACTAGGAAGTTTTTAATTGGCATGATTCTACGACAGGTTCTCCTCGACTGGGTCAGGCACACAGAGTAGTGACACTGGAGTCCACTACAGCAGTTGAAGGCATTGTTATGGAAAATCGCCAAGTGATGATGGATGAAATAGCTGCACTTTTGAACATCAATCATGGTTCAGCCCACCACATCATCCACGATGTGCTCCACTTCAACAAAGTGTCTGCAAAGGTGGGTGCCACGCGAACTGACTCCAGAATTGAAACAATGACATGGAGATGCCTGTTAAGAACTTTTGTGGCACTTTGAAGCAGAAGGTGATGACCTCCTACAGAGAATTGTTACAGGAGATGAAACATGGGTTCACTACCATCAGCCAGAAACCAAGAGAGCGAGCAAGGAATGGTGCCATCCCTTCTCACCGAAACCGAAGTTCCGCATGCAGCCAACTGCACGGAAGGTTATGCTGACTCTCTTTTGGGATCAACAAGGTGTAATTTTGGAGCACTACATGCCCAGGGGGAGCACTGTAACAACTGACAAGTATGCAGATCTTATCAGGAATAATTTTTGACCTGTCATCAAATCCAAACGATGTGAATTTCTGAGTACTGGGGTCTTGTTGCAACATGATGACGCTCAGCTCCATACTGCCAGTGCAATGGTTACAATCACACAAGACCTGTCCTTTGAGTGTCTGAATTTAAAAAAATTCTTTGCTAATTCTACTCTTTCCCCACTGGCTGGATGATTCAAGTTAGCCACCCAGCTAACAGCTCTTGCTGCTAACAATAACATTTTTAGGAACAAACATTATATGCAACACAGATACACTATATAAAAAAAAAAAAAGAAACTTACAAATTCAAAATCTCCATCAGTAAAGGAACGTTGAAATTTTGAAGGTTCGTGCAATGCAGCACATGGACCAACATTGCTGATCTGATTCAGGTGCCGCTGGAGATGATTAGAAAATTTTCGTTCTGGAGCTTGGGCTAATTTTGGCTGAGAGTTAGACTTGGATGCATTTTGCTGAAAATGATTAGGATGAGGTGTCCCAGCATGTGGAGCAGAATTTGGAGTGTTATTAACTGCCTGTTCACTTCTGTGCAGTTGTTCCTTTTCTTTCTTATCAAAGTGGTCAAGGAAATAAGGACGGTAATTTTCTTTCTTTTCTCCTGGTGCTGTATCATGTCCTAATAAAGGAAATGGAAAATCGTAAAAATTATACTACAAAAATGATCACAGTTCAAAATTCATTCTTTTCATGACATCCTAATTATTCTTCAAAATGATAGAACAATAATTACAATTGTAGAATACAAATTAAATCTAGTCCTCTCAATGTTCAAAACATAAATAAATACTCCATTTGAAAATTGAAGTTACTTTTTTCTTTTGAGGGAAATTCAGAACCAAATACAATGTGCGAGATACAGCTATTGGAAAATGAGACTGCTTGTGACAAATGAAAAGTTTTGTGCATGTCAAAAGTGAGCGAAAGGCCATTGACCTTGAACTGACCATAACTGGAAATACAAGGTTCACCTCACTCCCCTGCATTAGTTCGGTGACACATGTCAATGAAAGTAAATGTGTTATTCGTCATGTGTCAGGAAAATGCTGACTTCAAGAACTGAGCAATCGATAAACATGAAATTAAAGGAAACACCCGCTGAATCTTTTCCTATTAAGCAAGGCATGAGAATAAGAATGCAAGTCACACGTGTGCATTTTTGCATGGCATAAGGGGCTCAGTGAAGGCTGGGAAAATATTGAAAACAAAGAACATCCAGGACGCTCAAGCACTTCAAAAACAGAAGACAATGTGGACAAAATCTTTGCAATTGCTCAAAATGATCGATGACTGAATACTATAATGATAGCAGAAATAGTAAACATCGATAAGAAGACTGAGGCAAATTTTACATGAAAATATGAACATGACAAAGGTTTCTGTCAAGATGATTACAATGCTTCTCATGCCTCAACAACAACAACAAAAAAACTCGCAAGAGAATTCGTTCTGACATTCTGGGACACATTCAGTCCAGTCAAACCTCAACCTTTTATTTTAGAACTTGTGATGAAACCTGACCCTGAAAAGGGAAAGGGGAGGGGGGGGTCGATGCACTGGAAAACATTGTTACCAAGGATGAAGAAAGCACGGCAAAGCAAGTCCAAGGCCATGCTAATTGTTTTCTTTGACTAAGGGTGTAATTTTAGCTCAGTGGGTTCCCTGATGCAGTAACAGTGAACCATACAAGCAGGTTTTGGTGACTTTGAGAGATCATGCTAGAAGAAGGAGGCCAAAGTTGTAGAAAAATGGCTTCATTCTTTACCTGAACAACATGCCAGCCCATTCAACACTCTTAAGTGAAGCAGTTTTTAGCCAAGATATTCATTACAGTGCTTGAATATCTTGCCTACTTGCAAGATTTGGCTCCCTGCAACTTTTTTCTTTTCCCTAAAGTCAAATCTGTACTCAAGGGGACCCATTTTGAGTCAGTTACTGTGGTGAAGAAGAGAACAACAAACCTTCTCAAAGGGATCACACCAGATGAGCTACAGCACTGATTTGTCTAGTGGAAGATCAGAATGCAGTCGTGTGTTGATGTAAAAGGAGGATACATTGAAGGTGACAAGAGTTTAAATTGTATATTTCTTATTTAACTAAAGTTATAGCATGTCTTGTTATTTAACAGCCGTACCTCACAGTATGTTGATGAAACTGAACAGCACCCTTGATTCGATGGTCCTTATCTTGTATCATTGTGTTATCTGAAAAGATACAACTACATCATGTGTCAGATAATACCAGTTGTCATTCTATGAACTGCTGCGGTGTCTAGTCATCTGACCCCAGTCAATTATAAGAATCTTTATATTGTTATCGTATGATTCCTAATGAAAACCATACGATAACAATATAAAGATAATATCGGCTGTTTGCATAGAGATCTAATAATTCAGTTTGAGAATGGAAGCTTGTCAATAGAAACTGAAATGGGGGGGGGGATGACATTCTTGTACAATAATATTCTTACTGATGATATAGCAAGAAGTCAGTTGCTCCTAGATAACAATGTTCTGTTATGTAGTAGATGAGTGCATTTAATTCTACCCACTGTTGCAGAGGTTCCTTGTATTGCAACAGTGGGTTGAATTAAATATGATGCTTGGTAGGACAGTGAGACTAAAGAGGCAGTAAAGAGGAAAAAGGAACCTACCAGGAAAGGATGCAAGGTAGTGTTACTGAAGATGGGTACATTGAAAAAGCATGAAGCAACAAAGCTGGTTCGTCAGAGTAAAGCAAAATTTAGGAAAGGTAAGGTGGACAGGAATAAACTAGCTTTTTGGTAAGACACAAAATTATCTTACAAGTTACACAAGATGCAGAAAGAAAAGTAGAAGTTCTAAGTTGTGTGAAGAATACAATCTGAGAAATTATAAGGGAGTCATAATGAGTTAAATGAGAGATGGAGCAAATACTTTTGTGAGTTATTAGACCATGAAAGCAAAAATGACTTTGGGAGAGAAGCAGATGATACTACAGACACAGCAGGAATCTCAAGAGAAAAGGTGTGTAAAGAAATAAATCTCTTCAAAGTTGTAGGTTATGGAGATCTGGGAGTATATGACATAGCACTGAGATAAAATATGGAGGTGACTGTTATTGACTGTTTTATTGAAATCTGTTAGCTGTGTTGGCAGTAGGAGTTGTCCCTCAGGATTAGAGGATGCTATCCTTGTCCCTTTGTATAATGGAAAATGTGAACTGACTGAATGCAACAAATATCATGCAGAAGTGTTTGCAAGGCAAGGCACGAAACCCTGAAATCATCGGCGTCTCCCAACGTTGCCAATGCATAAACTCGAGACATAAATGAACAGGTGAGGGTAACCCCCCCCCCTTACACACACAATAAAAGTATTTCCGTTACTACTAGTTCCTCTAATTATTATACTTATCAGCAAAGCTGTTACCAATACTTCGAAAGATAAAATGGTTTCACTTTGGGAATTACTTACTACCTACCTATACCTTTTGCTCACAACAGTAAATTATTTTGGGGCTGAGCTTGCAGTATTAATTTGTTGCTAAAAAATAAATTCCTTCAGTGAAATTTAAGTAACTTTGATTTCAACAACTACATGATATTGTCTTTAACATATACCACACTAAGAACGTTAATAAAAATTTTGCATTTGTATAAAATAAACCAATTACACACATAACATACATTTTAAAAAAAGTGTTGCCTTTCTTTCCAATTGCAAAATTATCCATTTAGCAAATAAATAAAAGAAAATCTGCAGTCAAGTTTTTATGTTACTAGAAGAGAAACTCCTTTTTTTCATAGGATATTGATCTTTTATTTAACAGAAATTTTAGTCGTTAAGTTTCAGTCAGGTGGTATTGACCTAAAGTTCTATTTACTAATAAAATAACAGTATATTTAGCAAATTGGATGCTGATCTAAGTTCCATTTATTAATAGAAAAACAACAACATCAGTTTGGTGTGGTGTTAATCTAAAGTTATATTTACAAATAAAATAACACTATTTCTTAAAAAATTGTGCAATCTTCATTTGTTTCTTAGCGGAGACGCTATCAGGCTGACGCTTACGTTTCCAACATCCTTCATTTGCAGTGTCTTGTTTGTGTACTGAAGAGGAGAAGAACCTTTACTATTACAAGTAGCCGTTATAATTGCTTCAACAGGTTTTGGAGGCAGAACTGTAGCACATACTCCATTTATATATGCAGAAACACGACCCAGCTATATCAATTTCCCGACATCATATCCTAGCTTTCTCCTTTTGGGTGTCTTTTTTTTCCAGCCAATCCCACCGGAATTTATTTGTTAATGACTGAAGCCTCTATTGTCTTGAGATCGTTAGTTTTGGTTAAAAATGTCATCGTTGATGATGAACTTTACTTAAACCACGTAAACTTTCAAATTCCTAAAAACATTCACACACACACACACAAACCCATCACTTTTGCCTTAACAAAAAACCACAAACGTTTCATCAGGGAAACGAAGACACCTCCTTTCCGTCAGTGACTTACTAATACAAAGAGGCAGGCTGCTCCCGCATGTAGGTGCAGACACGTGATTGACGTACTTTATTTGCTTTAACTCGCTCCCTCCCCCGCCATCTCCAAGTTCCAATCCCACATCACTCATCAGAGCGAAAACATGTTTTTTTGCATCGAGGAGCAGAAGCGCTGACGAAATGACTGAGAATTTGCGTGCATGCCCTTTCCACAGAACAACGGACAACCACAGCACGAACTGCCGGCTTCGTGTGTCAAGCTCGAGTCAGCTGCATCGGCGAGGAAGACAATATTATTATCACATTAATTCATTGGTGAAAAGCAATTTTTTTTTAGTAAATACTTTTGCCATGAATCGTTTTAATTTTTTTTTTGTTTGCTTTGTCGCTTATTAGAACTCAAAATTTAAGTCTTAACAATGTCTTCAAAGCCAAACATCCGGAATTCTGGGCATGAAAGATCGCCCAAACCCGGAAATCCGGGTTAGACCCGGAATACAAACAGCCCTGATCATGGTATCAGCCTGCTGAGTGAGCCTGGAAAAGCGTTTGGAAAGATTTCAAAAATAATTCCATTCTAAAAGAAGAAATCTTTTACAAAGGACCTACCTAAAATTTATTAAGGAATGTAAAATTAGCATGTGATTGTGTGAATTCAACACTGAAAGACCAATTCTAGTTTTAATTTGAATTCAATTCAACTCTGTTCCAGATGTTTCACAGCACGAGACTGTAATTGTTTTCGACTTCTTGAATTTCTCTTCGAGAATGTTTTTGTGTGCTAACTTTTCATACTTTAGTGGAGTGTCCCATTATCAACCAAAGTGTCAATTGTAAATTTTATAAGGCATCATGAGGTGTGATAATACTACTAGTGAACAA
Source organism: Macrothele yani (assembly GCA_039090855.1). Classification (NCBI taxonomy): domain Eukaryota; kingdom Metazoa; phylum Arthropoda; class Arachnida; order Araneae; family Macrothelidae; genus Macrothele; species Macrothele yani. Next base: position 57,432,627 of record CM076997.1, on the reverse strand, counting down.
AAGGAAAAATCAAAACAAGCATAGGTGACCACATATTTTGTTCTCTCACATTCACATCTTCAGTAGGAATAAAAAAAGAAGTGCTACAAATAGAAAACTAAAGTTCATCATGCTGGCTCACCAATCAGGTGGGGGATGTCAAGTCCAGGAAGTTTCAAGAAGCTCAACTGAAATGATTTTGCTATGATAAAACTATTGGCACACAAAAATGTGACATAAGTGAAATGTTTCAAGGAATATTGGACACAAATTCCAAGCAGTGTCAGGTTTTACTGGTCCATTCGAACTTCAGACTTTCGAGAAACAAGATAGATAATTTCAGCAAGAAAAATGTGTAGCAGCAAACAATATGCACATGTATTTATTATTAATTTATATTTCTCAGTCATCATTGGTTTGTGAAACTGACCTATATGTAGATTGTTTATTCCATATTTTTGTTTGAATTTTGTTCTCTAGAATAACTAGATTTTAGCTAAAAATAAGTCAACTAAAATTGAAGTTCCATATCCTTAAAATTCAGGAAATTTTAAAAGGTAACCCTTAAATTATCATTTTTACATATGATGCAATACACACATAACAGAAAAATATAAATATAGGCTGTGATGAAACATGCATGTTATGTTCAAGAAATTAAAAATGATGCTACAGTGGGTTGAAAGCTTCTGTGAATTTTTAGTTTCTCTGAACGCAACATGAGGGTTCCATCATAACCTATACTTATATTTATCAATTTTATTATGACTTTTTAATTTCTGTTGAAAAAAGTGAGAACCATGTAATAACTGCCAGTAATTATCCACAGTATCATTCTTTTTAGTCTTCAGATTTTTTATCAAAACTCTAAAAAGCTCTCAGATTTATGGACAAATTGGTATTTCATTTAGGAATAAGTGGTTTGGGTAATAGCCAGCAAATACACTGTATTACTTTTCATTCCAGCATCAGCAAAACACATTACATTTGTTCATCATTCTTTGAAATTTTAATTCATTTTACCTGGCTCCTAGATCTGGAGCATATCTGCCCAGCCCTGGTTTGACCCACCTCCATTGTGCTGATGACATAGTAATTTTTTTCAAGCACCCCTCAGAGCTGCAGAGTATGATCCAGGAATCTGCTCACAAGAGAAGAGAAAAAAGATTAAAGGTAAACTTGTAGAATACAAAACTGACAGATAATTTAGAGGTTGATGGGCTAAATTTGGAAGTAACCAATGCCCACATCTACCTAGGACAACAGATACTTGTATCAAGCAAGGACCACATCGAAAAAAAAAAAATCATTAGGCATAAAACTTGGCTGGAGTGCATTTGGAAGAAACAGTGCAATTTTCATGAGAAACTCACCACAATGTCTTAAAAGACAAGTGTTTAATCAATGCATCCTTTAAGTTCTTACTTATGGACCATAGACATGGACCTTAACTTAAAAAAAAAACAAAAAAACTTCACAGGCTGCAGACAACTGAGAGATGCATGCTTGGTATAAGCAGGAAGGATTGGGAAAGAAATTGATGGATCAGGAAAATCGCAAGAGTAAATAACATTATGATCAAAGTAAAATCCCTGAAATGGCAATGAGCTGGACATATTGTTAGGAGAACTGACCATAGTTGGATAACTGAAATACAAGATTGGGTACCCAGGATAACTACTCAAAAGTAATAAAAAGATTCCCGATTTTTCCAGGCTCTCCAGGTAATTTAGAAATTTTTTCCAGAGTGGAGACCCCTATCAGGTTGCGATGAATTGTTACATTTCATTCCATTCATGCATTTTCTCACCCAAGCACACACATCTGTAAATTCTTTAAGTAATTTGTCTTTATAAAATTACCTGCTTTTCATTAATAACAACTAAAGGTGCACATTATTTTCTGTACCATAATTTCACGAACTTTTGTGAATACTACCCAAACATAGAATTTGTTAAATATATTCTCACAGAAATGGGTCATGTGTGAGAAAAAATCTGTCGCCTAATTGGTTTCAGTTTTTCTATAACACAATGCAGCTTAAGCTTAATGGTAGAATGGCTCCTGTTCAGAGAAACATCTCGCAAGAGAACCAACAGACAAAGAAAAGACTTTGATTCATTGTTTGGCTGGTTCTCTTGTGATGTGTTTCTTCAAGCAGGAGTGTGCCACTGTGCTTGTGTTTAAGCAATATTGCTCGACACACTCCTGCTTGGAGTTCCACATTACAACTGTCAGCAGAAATTGAACAAAAACTTAATAACAGGCAATTTAAAAATTTAATTTTGCATCTTTTTTAGGGAATGGAAGAATATAATGTAACTGAAAGTAAGATCTATCAAATTTTAGGCAGGCAGTAATTGCAAACAAAAGTTCTAAATCTGAAAAAAGAAAAGTTTTTTGGCAAAATAAAAAAAAAGGGGAACTTTCCCTAATTTTTGGAACCATTTTCAAATTCCTTGAGAATCCAGGGTTTTCCCTGGTTTCTATGTTGCATGGGAACCCTGATTTCAAGGGACAGAAAAAACCCCCACAGGAAGATCATGTGAAGATAAATGGATGAAATCTGAAAGCATGCAGGAGTGACATAGAAGAGAATTACTCAAGACAGAGAGCTGTAGAGGAGACCTTCATCCAGCTGTGAATTGAGAATGGTTGTTGATGTAAATGATATATTTCAAAAATGTTTCATTCTTTTCTTTCACAGGCTCTGATTTCCACTTCATTATGCAGAGCTGTCGTTGTACAAATGTCAAGTTCTCAGCTTTTCAAATTTGGGGTGTTTGTCTGATACTTCCAGCTGTTTGCTTAGCATATGTTTCCAGGTAAAAGAAATAATTATTGCTATATGCTGCAACTTTTGTGGAATGCCTGCTTTTTATTTGCAAAACAAATATCCTTATCTTGGAAAGTTCAACAATGTGTACAATTTTGTCCCAGCAGGAATGGTATTGATTGTGGATAAGATGTAATGCTCACTACAGTGGTTATTGGGTGGTTGGTCCATCCTGCTGCTTTCTGTCATCATCCAGAGGCTGAAAATCATGTAAATTTTATGGGCTTCTGGAAATCAAGGAAGAAATATTCCTCATAAATACATGGGATATTCATATAATCATTCAAGCAGCAATCTGATTATGACTCTGAACTGCTTTTATTTACTGTCCACCATTTAACAACTTGAAAACTACATGTCCTGGAGTGGGAATCAAACCTGTGTTTCCTGATTTCAGTTCGAGCATGCTATCTGTTATGCCACCCAGGACATAATCTGATTGCTGCTTGAAAGATTACATGGATATCCCAAGTATTTATGAGAAATATTTCTTCCTTGATTTCAACATCTGAGGTACTGGTGATTTAGTATGCTACAGTGATGCAGCATTTGCTTCGATTGTCAAAAATCTGAAGTTGTTCAGATTCATAAATGGTAAATGCTTAGTTTTAGTTACTTGGAACTTCATAGTCCTGAATGATGCAATGAATAGCTTACTTGAATAGAAATCGGGAGATGCAGGGTAGATACCCACTCTAGGAATATGTAATTTTCAAGTTTTGATATAATTCTACATGGTGAACAGTAAACTAGTGCAATTCAGTCATATTCTCATTGCTGCTTAAAATGATTTTATGGTTTTCTTTTTGACTGGGCTCATTACTTTTTTTATTTATTTATTTCTGTCATTCAGTTAATGATCTACAACCTAAATGTGTGATTTCAAGATTTTTTTTTAATAAGCTTCACATCTAGGTCTAACCAGAAGTACTTTCAGTCCAGTTGAAAAATAGCTTCAACAGGGCAAAGATTAATGTTTCTAACCAGCAGTGTTACATTGGAGATGGGTGGGTGGAAGAGGGGGATTTGACATATGAGTCACACTTTCCTGCTAGTGAATGCAAGAAAATATGCAACACCACCACAGTTGCCATTTTTAAGTGTCTTTTCTATGAACATGGTATTTTTTTTTTTTTTAAGTTTCTGAAATTTAAATTTGCAAGTATTCTTCTTACAATCTTTTTTTTTTTTCTTATCATTCAAAGGCATTTTTATTTATTCTTCTGTACTCGACAAGGACACCTCAAACAATTTTAGAAATAAAATAAAACAGTTTTATTTTATAAAAGCAGTTTTTTTTGTTTTGGCTCAATTCAAACATTTAGTGGCTATGCTTATTTTGGTTTCATTCAGACATTTCCTTATCTACTGCATACAGCACAGCAACAATACCTGAAGACCACAGAAAATTGGAACTGTGAACTGTTAAGAGTAACAGAAATAAGATACTCTTTTTACATCTTCATCATATTGCCTTTCCTTTCTCTTTTCATTCATTCATTCATTCACCCCCCCCCCCCCAAAGAACCTCAAAATTGTCAAATATAAGGGCTCTAAGTAGAAATCTGTGCTTCATACCACTAGTTTATTCTAAGAAAAAATGAACAGGCAATCATTGTCAGCTTGAACTCATTTGAAAGAAAAGTAACTTTTGGTGCATTAAAATGTGACAGGTCAAACCACACCCCATTTTTTTTTAAACTTTTTAACTATCTTTATTATAAAACAAAAGGAGGAAGCTACCTACCTAATTTAAGGTAACTCATTCCATGAGTAGCATGAGTGAGTGAAGGGTGCTATTATCCAGTATTACCACTGGAAACAGTAATAAATAAATATAATTTATTTATATAGGAACCAGTAATGCAATGTATGCTATGCATGAAGTTGCTCATTCCATGTTGGCTGTAGAAAAATACTGTGCACGACCTGTCGCATGAAAGTGAAAACAGCAGCTCCATTTGCAAGGCCACATGTTACCATTTCTTGTACTGGTGAAAAAAACACTGAGTTCTGTAGGCTGCATCTGCACACAAAACAGAAAGAAAACCAGAAATATGAGAAGCTGTAACCCACACTGCACATTCTTAGGTTGTGAATGATTTCTCTCTCTCTCTTTTATTTCAGTGTTTTTCCTGCCTTTGTTTTACAAGCTACCTACCACATGTGGAATTTTTTTATTATTACTTAGCAGATCATTTTTATTTATTTCTGTCTTCAAGCTGTGTTTCTCACAATCATAATTAACAGAAATGCTACATCCACGGCAAATGCTTGGAATGTTAGTGGCATGATTGAATGTGGCCGTGTGGTTAAGTTTGAGGGATTTGCAGTTTTTGCCAGAAAGTATGATGAATAAAAGGAAATAATTGAAAAAATGCAGACCAACTTCTTCATAAAAAAAAAAAAAAAAAAAAAAAAAAATCTTAAAATGTAGCCTGCCACTTTTCACGATTCTTGGCATTCCAATTATTTGAAGTTGTGTGCCTGCAAAAAATGACGACCTTCATATGTTTTATGTCCTCCAAAAACAAATGCCTGGACCAAAAAAATTGTGTGTACAATTTACAGTTTGAGAATCATACAGCTTCATCATAAAATATCTTCTGGGGTCAATAATTCCATAGCTAATTGATTCCATGGAACAGACTCTCTTGCTTTGAAAATTTAAAGAAATTAAAAAAAAAAAAAAGTAGCACTATAACAGAATATAAGTTCAGTTGCAGTATATAATTATGCATTACTTTAAATCCTTCTCAGCGTACGATTCTGGTAACATGATCAAAAAGGCTATGTCTTGCCAATGATGACTGAAAATGAACTAGAACCAAAAAAGCACACCATCCCTCATGTGGCACAGAACCCAATACAGGCCCTGGAAGCAATAAGCTCACACCTTAACTACTAGACAAACTTCCTGCATGTAAGACATCAGCCAACTAATTGTTATGGACATTAACTGCTTGAGTGAAGGGCCTGGATTACAACCTGGGTGCTTAACATAAGAAATTTCCCAATCTTAAATCTTAAAGTATACCATTTTTTCAACTAAAACTGTTCCGTTTAATTCGAAGCTACTAAAAAGACAAAATATGCTGAATACTTTATATATTATTCACTGAATAAATGAAGAATTGATCATATATCATCATCATCATTGTCAACCATTATCAATCCACTGCTGGACGAAGGTCTCCCCAAGTTTCCTCCACAACGGTCTGTCTTGTGCCAGTCTCCTCCATGTCACCCCTGCATACTTTCGAATTTCATCCACCCATCTCCCATGTGGTCTTCTTCTGGGTCTTTTCCTGTCCCTTGGAATCCAATCTAAAATTTCGGCTGTCCATCGATGATCTGTCCTTCTGGCAGTATGTCCAGCCCATTGCCATTTCAGGGATTTAACTCTGATCATGATGTCTTCCACTCTTGTCATTTTTCAGATCCACGAGTTCCTCTTCTTATCTCTCCTGGTTACACCAAGTATGCACCTCTCCATGCTACTTTGAGTTGTCTGCAGCCTTTGTATGTCTCTTTTAGTTAAGGTCCACGTCTCTGCACCATACGTAAGCACTGGAAGGATGCATTGATCAAACACTTTTCTTTTAAGACATAATGGCATATTGCTCTTGAAAATTATGCTGTTTCTTCCAAAAGCTCTCCAGGCAAGTTTTGTACGCCGATTAATTTCTTCATCAATGTGACCCTCACTTGATATCTGCTGTCCAAGATAAACGTACGTGTCGGTTATCTCCAGCTTTTCTCCATCAATCGATAAATCTTCATTTCTTGTAAAAGCATTGAACATCACTTTTGTCTTCTGAAAGTTCATTTTTAATCCCACTTCTTTACTCTTGTCAGCAAGTTCCTGGATCATACTCTGCAGCTCTGATGGGCTAGTTGCAAAAATGACTAAGTCATCAGTAAAACGAAGGTGGGTTAGATAATCTCCATTAATCTTTATCCCCTTGTTTTCCCAGCTCAGTGACTGAAAAACACCCTCCAATGTGGCATTAAAGAGCTTCGGAGATATGGTGTCACCTTGTCTCACTCCCTTTCCAATTTTTATGTGTGTTGTATTTTCAAACAGCCTAATCTTTGCACTTGCATTTTCATAGATGTTATTAATAATATTAATGTATGCATCTTCAATACCGCAGGTTTTCAGAGCCATTGTAACTGCTGATGGTTTCACCGAATCAAAGGCTTTTTCATAATCGATAAAAGCCATGCACAATGGAAGTTCATATTCCCTCGCTCTTTCAATTAGTTCTCTCAGCACATGGATATGATCTATTGTGCTGTAGCCACTCCTGAATCCAGCTTGTTCTCTCGGTTGAGCCATGCCCAGTGTTACCTTCAAGCGGTGTGAAAGAACTTTAGTGAAGATTTTATAAACTACTGATAGGAGGCTGATAGGTCTGTAGTTTCCGAGATCCTCAATGTCACCTTTCTTATGTAGCAGGATCATTGTAGCGGTGTTCCAATCCTCAGGAATCTTTCCTTCATTAAGGCATCGAGTGAAAATTTGGGCGAGTACTGTTTCGATTTCTCCACTTGCTTCTTGTATGATGTCTACAGTAATTCCATCTTCTCCTGGAGCTTTTCCCCGCTTCATGTTCTTGATTGCATGTGCAACTTCTGCTGGAAGGACTGGAGGAACTCTGGTACTGGTATCTTTCATGATGTCTGGAGTGCATGTATCATCCCTTTCATATAATTTGGAGTAGAAATCTTTCACTCTTGTCAAAATTTCGCCTCTATTTCTTGTTACAGAACCATCTTCTTTTCTCAGTGCCATAATCTGTTTTCTTCCCTTACTGAGATGTCCCTTTGCTATCTTTAGGCTTTGGTTGTTTTCAATTGCTTTCCTCACTAGTTCACAGTTGAATTTTCTTACGTCTTCAGTGATACTTTTTCGTACTGTCTTGCATAGCTCTATATATTCCACTTTGGAAGTCATATCTTCTTTAGTTGTCCTCATCTCTCTTCTTTTTTGCATCAACATTTTGGTTTTTCCTGATAATTTATTTACATGCAACTTGTTCTTAGACCCAGCTAATTTTGTTGCTGTTTCCATAAGAGCTTTGGTTACTTTTCTGTTAACTTCAGAGATGTCCACTTCTTCCGATGTTAGGCCTTCTAAAGCAGAGAACCTGTTCTTCAGTTCCAACTTGAAGGTATTATGGTGTTTTTTAAGGTTGGTTATGTCAATAGATTTTGTTTGTCTTATGAGCTTGCCACGTTCAAGTTTAGTGTTGAGGTGCATCTTACATCTCACCAATCTATGGTCACTACCTGTGTTGAACTTGTTTAGCACACTGCAGTCTTCTATGACGAATTTTTTGTTACACATAATAAAATCAATTTCACTTGTCGTCCCATTTGGATGTCTCCATGTCCATTTCCTGTGTGGCTTTTTCTTGAAGAAGGAGTTCAAGATGCTTTTTTCCTGTGTGGCTTTTTCTTGAAGAAGGAGTTCAAGAGCTTTTTCTTGAAGAAGGAGTTCAAGAATCTTTCTGCCTCTGCAAACTCAACGAGAGTATTTCCACGCTGGTTTCTGTTGCCGTGACCGAATTTACCTACTGAAGTTTCATTCTGTTGTCGTTGCCCTATTTTTGCATTGAAATCTCCCATAATTATTTTCAAGTGCTGCTTACCTTTATTATTTAGATGACAAATTTCCTCATAAAATTTCCTCACTACCTGTGTTGAACTTGTTTAGCACACTGCAGTCTTCTATGACGAATTTTTTGTTACACATAATAAAATCAATTTCACTTGTCGTCCCATTTGGATGTCTCCATGTCCATTTCCTGTGTGGCTTTTTCTTGAAGAAGGAGTTCAAGATGCTTTTTTCCTGTGTGGCTTTTTCTTGAAGAAGGAGTTCAAGAGCTTTTTCTTGAAGAAGGAGTTCAAGAATCTTTCTGCCTCTGCAAACTCAACGAGAGTATTTCCACGCTGGTTTCTGTTGCCGTGACCGAATTTACCTACTGAAGTTTCATTCTGTTGTCGTTGCCCTATTTTTGCATTGAAATCTCCCATAATTATTTTCAAGTGCTGCTTACCTTTATTATTTAGATGACAAATTTCCTCATAAAATTCTTCAATTTCTTCTTCAGCATGACTTGTGGTGGGTGCATAAGTTTGAATAATCTGAGCCTGGTATCTTTTCGAGAGTTGGATAACAAGCCGTGCAGCTCTGTCAGAGGAACTTTCAACTTCTACAACTTTATCCTTCAGTTTCTTGTTTATTATAAATCCAACACCACTAGTTCTGCCAGTATCTGTCCCACGATAGTAGAAGAGATGTCCACTTTTCAGTTCGATGAGATCTTCTCCTTTTCTCCTTACCTCACTTAGCCCCACGATGTCCCACTTGATCCTTTGTAGTTCCTCTTCCAATTCAAGAAGCCTTTAATCAGAAGATAGGGAGCGTCCATTGTACGTTGCCAAGGTCAGCATCAGATGGCAGCCTAGTCAGGTCCTCCGGGGATTCTTAGCACCCTCTGCCTTCATGTCGCACTGGCCGCTGCCTTGGCCAGGTACATTCCAGCTGCCGGAGACTGAGGGCCAAGATTTAAGTTGTGGAGTCATTTTGGAGGGGTTTGGCCATAACTCACCACGCTGGCCAAGCGGGTTGGTGAGTGTGGGATAGAATTTCCTCTAATCCCGATGGTATAGTTATACCGCTATTGGCGGTCGTCAGAGCCCCTTTAGTAGGAACAGGATGCACCACGAGAAGGCGGGGTTGACATTTGTCAAGGAGAGGCTGTGATGCTACGCATCACCTGACCTTACATCCCTGATCATATATATATATATATATATATATATATATAATGCACCTAAGTTTGATATTGCCTTTAAATGAATGTTACCACAGACTATTTGAATCCATTTTCTAAAAATGTTTTCATTGTTTCTTTTGTTTCTTTCGCAATTTCCATTTATAAAGGGCAGCAATAATCATGGAAACCTACTCCGCAGTTATTAGCTCCACTAAAGAATGAAGAGAATCAGGAATAATAATAATAATAATAATAATAATAATAATAATAATAATAATAATAATAATAATAAAATCTTCATGTTCCACCAAAAATTTGAACCTAAACTTTCAACATGAAAAGTTAGTGCCTTAGCCACTTGAGTCACCAAATATTTTATGCATATGTGTTCATAATAAATAGCTTATAGCTAAAGAAAAATGTACTGTACTACACTTTAACACTAAAGACACCTTGCTAACACAATGGAAATCTAATTTATACTTTCACTGCTATTCTTCTTAGCACTACGAATGCATTTAATTTATTCAAAAAGATAATCCCAGCACCATTTTTCTTAAAGAAAAAAAAAAAAAAATTTCATACATGATCTTGAAAGTAGAATAATGAATGTTCTTCCCCCACCGAAAATGCCAAAAACATTTTAGCAGGGTGTATTCAGAAAAACACATCTTCAGCTTTAGGGAATGATAAAAAAAGATCTGCTACACAGATGATATATTCTTCATATGGGAACATGGAATAGAGTATGTTTTGTTTTGTTCTTTTGCACAAGATTAACAACCTACACAGTGCAATTGAGTTTACCATGGAGCTTAAAAGAGAATGGAACACTTAACAACCTTCCTGGTTCATAAGCTTCTTCAATCACAAAATTCCAGGATTTCTCCAAGACATATGATCCAAACAATCTTACTTAAAACATAGTGAAACCATAGGTCTGTTCAACCTGTAACCTAAAACAAAATTCCTCTTGGGCAAACTTAATACAGAATGCAAAATGTTAAAAATGATGTCTGCTGCAGTTAATCAGAAACTTAGAATCACAGATAAATATTGAAATACCAAAACTGTCACTGAAAATGTGACCAGGTTTAATACCTACTAAACTTTTATATACAGTATACTACACTGATTTTGAAAAAAATTATTTTTCTCAAAATCAGTGTAGTATACTTTGGCTTTAGCTCAAGTATTGAAGCAAATCACAGAATAAAAAAAAACAATAAAACTAAAAAATACATAGGTATGTGGCATCACTCTTGAAATGTATCCATATACCACACAATCAATACATAAAAAAATATTTATATTTAATTATTTTGAAATAATGCTTACATTTGAAATTTAAGGGTAAGGAAAGGTGAAATAATTGGAACTTTTTCAAAGGACCAAAACGGATTGTTATTTCTTAAACACATAATCATGGGAGCAAGTATTTGTGTTACATTTTATTTAGGGAAGGAATTTTCAACATAATATTGATACTGTAGCTATGTTTTAAATTTGTACTCACCAGCAAACAAAGTATGTGCAAACATTTCCAATGTGAAATGAAAGAGAATAACGGGAAAACCTTAAGTCCAAGGGCTGTATACAACTGCATTCATTAGTGATCAAGGCAATTTAACTGGGCATGATTAGAAAATTAATTATAGAAGATGCAAAGTGATTACTTAGCTCAGAAAATACTAAGAAACAACTAGACTTAAGTTTATGATGTTAGAAAGCAATTTGATTTTACGGCAGATTTTTATATAAAGTATTCTTTAGAAAATTTCAGTAAAGGTCAAAATAACTCTAAAAAAAAAAAAAAAAAAAATCAGCTATTTACTTCTACCAGTGGCTAAAAAGTATGTTACAGCAATTAAGAAACAGCACAAAAAGAAAAAAAAAATGTTGCCCATAGCAGAAGGAAGGTATTAAGAGATAAAAATATTTTCAAATCAAACAGTTAAAAGAAGAGATATAGAAGGAAACATGATATAGCTCTATGCTTTTTAGCGGAACAATTTTGCCTAATGGAAAAGTTGAAAACAGACGAAAAGCATTCTTCATAGCAAAAAGTTATGCTAAGGAAAATGAACTTTTCAAATACTTCTCTCGGAAACAGAGATAGTAAGAAAAATGTTTTGACCTTTGCAACCCCTAGTCTCTAGGGGGAAAGTTGTACATTATTTGAAGAGGATCTTCTTATTGTAACAAAATTCTTAATTCACTCTCCATCTTTATATTTTTGGCATACAGTAAAAAAAGAAATTTCTCAATAGGGTTTTAATACGCAGAGATACACTGCAAACAGGAGTACACAAACACCACCTAGTGACAGAATTGTGAACCACAAGCCACCTCAAATACAAACCTAAAGTGTTCCATAAGGTAAATGGTATTTGGTCTTAAAAGAATGTTTTAAATCGGACATTTAGTACAGATACTGAGAAAAATAGATAAAATATTTGCGCCCCTAGCAGAAAAATCATGCATTATTTTGAAAAGAAAATATACATAAGGAGTTTTCGTGGTTAGTACTATTTAATTGAAAGATAATATTTTTTCAATCGGGCTTTTAGTCCCGCAGATATGGCTGTAAATAGAAACATGAACCTACACTCTCTAGTGGCACACTTGTGAGTTAAGAAATATTTGAAATTATATGAGAAACATTTTGCACCAAAAATGTTCTCCAACAAAGAAAGAATTTTTCAAATTGGACTCCTAGAAATAGAGATATGGACAAAAAAGATATACGTGTATGCCCCTGGTGGAAAAATTATGCACTATTTTAAGCAGGAGGTATTCTCAAAAGTTTTCCGAGGTGAGTGGTATCGGTTCACGGAAGAATTTTTCCAATCAAGTCTCTAGCTCAGATTTTGTTGCAAATACATCATAAGCAAAAAATAAACACTTACGCCCACTGGTGGCCAAACCATTTTTTTTTTTACCAAAAATGAGAATTTATATGCAAAACATTTCCTCTCAAGAGCTGTATCAAATGCAGGAAGAATTTTTCAAATTGGATTTTTAGAAGCGGAGATATTGGGAAAATCGCGAATTGGCTATGCCCCTAGCGGAAAATTTATGCATTATTTGAAAAAGGGACTGTAGCTAAAACAGTCTTCGATATAAATGTCATCGAAAGGAAAAATAATTTTTTCAATTGGATAGTTAGAAGCAAATATATGAAATAAAAAAGCATTTAAATTCGATATGATCTCTATTTGCCCCCTCTTGCGGCAAAGAAAAAAACGGAACGAATTAGAAAAAAAAAACGGAACGAATGCATCATCATTCTCACATTTTAAGCCTCCCAATACAAAAAGAATTTTACAAATCGAACTAATAATTGCAGAGATATGGTCTCCCCGGCTGGACAGACAAAGTGATAACATAAGCATGACACAAAAGATGCTAATAATGCAGCTTCAGTCCTCCTAACAGACAAGAAAACCAACAGCCTTCACCCCCCCCCACACACACACACAGTTTGCAGGAAGTGGGGAGGGAAATTTGTCAGACATAAGTTATGTCAGTAAAAAAATCCTCAACTACAAAACATCACACAGGGACAAAAAGGCAGGAATGGATAAAATTCCAGGACTGGACATGCAACAGAATTTTAGGACATTTCCAGGACTTTTTCAGGATTTCCAGGATGCGTACGAACCATGTAACCTTGATGTTGAGCTAAAAAAAATGGAGCATCCAGTTTTAATTGTGATGAGAATTACAAATCAACAGCAGTACTTAACCTCATCCCTCCTGATTTAGATTACAGATTACAAAGTCACTGCATTTGGAGAGTGGTTCCACAGGGCATATAAATATGCAAGCCTGACAGTCTGGATATGAAGGAAATTAAGAATAGTTATACATAAATGCAGGATATAAAAAAGATGATATAGACAGAATACACAGAAACATAAAGACTGACAATGTCTGCAGTAACATAATGAACTAGAATGACAACGAGATATGCAAGAACCATCACATATATCCCAGGCTTCACATATTGTTTGAAGAGACTAGTATGTAAGTATAACATCACTGTAGCTATAGCTATAAAAGCATTGATTCTTTTATCACATATAATATCTCACTGCAAGAAGAGACAATATGAGAAAGAAGAAGTGGGAGTGTACGCTATACCATCCATATACCCTGACAAAACAAAAAAGTTAAATACTGGAATAACAAAACAATTCTTAGCCACTAGATGTAAAGAACACATGAGAAGTATTGATACTTCTCACAAGACATGCAAAATATGGTTTGCCAGGAATGTCATGCGCTACTTGGCCAATGTTAGATGGACTGTCCCTTACACAAACTTTAGAGACAGCCATAAGGGAAACAGTTGCATCTTTTCCAACACTAGTATGCCAGCAATGATGCTGTCTCTATGGAACTACCAATAGTTTGGCAGACATTATTAAGGGATGGCAACATGTTGCAGCACAACACATAATTGTGTGCTAAGTAACACATAAGTACACTCATGATGTTTTCCATACTATTTTTGAAAAACCATCTTTGTTTCTTAAGTGATCTAATTATTTGCAATGTATATCTAACCTGAAAAAGCCTCCTAGTGGAGGAAGCAAAACTTGGCAACTTATAAACTGGGTTGGAAAGAAAATAATGCCGGTAAATGCAAGACAACAGAAAAGTGCTAATTATCTTACATGCAAGTACAAATCAGTCCCAAATGTAGTCGTCATCGTTTGCAGTGACCTTCTCTCATTGTCCGGGCAGTTATTGGATAAAGCCCCTGTAGAACTCTGGTGGCTTGAACGTAAAGAATTGAGTAAGTGCATGTTCAACACTGTATGCTGCAAAGACTGGAAAAGGTGGTAGTCACTTGGGATAATGTCTGGGGAATAGGCAGGGTGTGACAGCAGCTCCCATCCTAAATACCTGATCTTGTGACAGGTCACCTGAGTTGTGTGAGGTCTCCCTCCATCCTGCTGTGGGAGGACGCCCTTACGGTTCAACAGTGCTGTCATTTCGATGTGAGTGATGCGTGCAGATTGTTGAGTAAATGGCAGTACGCACTGGTGGCAATAGTGGTGTTGTTCGGCAGCAGCTCAAAAAACATGACACCCTGCATATCCCAGCAAACAGATGGCAGCAGGACCTTACGTGGGTGTAAGCTGGCAATGGGGGTCGGCATGGGCTTCTGTTTTGGGTCCAATCACCGATTCTGGTGTTAACATTGTCATTCAAGACGCATTTCTTGTCACAATACGGTCCAAGTACAGTTTAACTTGGCCACATGCAGTTGATGGGGTACCCAAACCCCCTCTTGAGCACCTTCCCAAGTCGACGCAGGTGCATAATAATGCTCGTGTGAGTAGTTCCCAGCTGTTCGGCCAACTCCTGAGTGGGGGTTGGTCTTTAGTATGTTCATATCCACTGTTGCAGGTGTTTTGTATTTGGAACAGTCTGACAGGTCAAAATTTCCCTCTCAAAACCATTTGATCTAATATGATATGGGATTGGGGTACACACTGGTAATGTTCCATACAGCATTTGCAGGGGTGCTACTGCTACCACGACAAAGCTCACACAGCATGCAATGGCGGATGTGCTCCTTGTTCACTTCTATGTTGGTGGGTGCATATACTCTTTGCCTTCTGCTGGCTACCTGCAACTGGCAATGACTTAAGCCACCTACCTGCTGATGTCATATTGGTGTGCTGCACAATCTCAGTGGCCAATGTGCACAGTGGCTGGGGCTTTGACTTCAGATACCTCACCATTGGACATTACTTTCTTTCCAACCCAATATTTTGTATAATGCCACTGAATAAATGGATTTATGCTATGCTATAAACATACATGAGACTGACCAAGGAACAAAATAGCTGAACTTTTTAATCGGGCAAAAAATCAGAACATGTGACAAAAAAGTGTGAATATAAAGCAGCACGAGCAAGATGGAATTGTTCACTGTATTTACAATACAAAATTACTGAATTCAAAACAAAATAAAGTGATTTTAAAAAACACTGCTTCAAACACACCTCTCTCTCTCTCTTTCTTTTTTTTTCTTTTTTTTTTTTTGTACTTGCTAGAACATCAGCTCAATTTTCCTCTTGTGCTGCTTTCTCCTCAGCAAGTTAAATGGCCATATTTGTCTTTTGCTGACTCTGCAGCCGTACAGCAATCTTTGCTTAGTTTTTCTTTCTGTTGATATACCCCCCCCCCACTCCATTTCTGTTCAGTTGTGCATTGATCTCGAGAATGCCCAAAATGATAAATGGCGGAATTCTTCGAATCCACGGAATCTCATTCCTGAAGACTACAGGAAAATCTTTGCGCCGTCTTAACTTCTGTTTTTGGAAATCATTGCCCAGTTTCATACTGAAATACAAACATTTATGCAATAAAATGACATTTAATAATAACATTGGGAACAGGCAACCTCACGAGAACAAATAAATTACGATTACAGGAAAAATAGTCACTCTGTTTAACTTCACTTTACAAACGTTTTGAAAGACAAAATATCATCCCCAGAAGGAAAACGACCCCCTCCCCCATTTCTCTTCAGTTCTGCATCGATCTCGAAAATGACCCAAATGACCGGGGGGTCACTGAATACGCGGAAGAATCTCATGTATGTATAAATGTTTGGAACTTGTGCAGTTAATGTACACTAACTGTGTAGATTTGACTAAAAAAAACAAAAACAATGAAAAACTGCAGATAGAAATCACAGCTAAATTTGTTCATACAGAATACTAGGACAATGCTGTTAGTATTCAAAACAAACTATTAATAGACAAACCATAGCAGCTACGTTTAAAACTTAGAAAAATAAGGAAAAACAAGTTTTTCTTATTAAATCATTAAAGCAAACAAATCTGATGCATATACAGCCCCAATACTAACACTGCATCAAACACAGGTATAGTATAGGAAGAAGTAACAAAATTGTGTAGGCATATTTATGATTAGGTGAAAAAACCTACAGACAGAAAATACAGTAACATAAACAAGGTATAAAAAGCCACCAGTTAACGAGAAGAAACAAGGTGTGTCACACATGATTTAAACTATTAATATGATGTGTGCTAAATATATAGCAAACAATAGTCATTGCAATACTTATTAAATTCTGGACACAGCACGAGTAAAGTTCACTCTAAATGATGGAAAAAATTAATCAAGTTATTTAAAATACCATGAAATAAGAAAACAACAAACATATTCAAACAAGTATAAAACCAATGAATATCTGTCACTTATAAAACATGAAAACATCACAATATTGCTTACTCTTCATGGTAGAATCTTCATCTTCCCCATCACTATTAATAACAAGAGTACCAAGGTCTGACTCAACATCACTGTTAGCCACAAGAGTTCCAGTGTCACTGTGGGCAATCATAGTATTGTTTTCTTCCTCTTCATTATTGCCTGGGACTAACGTGCCCGAATTACTCATAAATTCTACCATTGTCCGTGAATCGATTTCATCTTCATCCTGAAATGACAGTAACAATAATGATACTGCTGCTTCTCAAACATGAAAACATTATAAGGTACCTTAGGTTTCTATGAGATTGCATAACAAAACATCAAGTATGTTAGACATAAATACATATGCTACATAGTTCTGTATGCAATTAAATGTAGTAATGCACATTCTGAAAGATTACAAAACAAACAAAAAACTAATTTTTCACATAAAGTGAATATCGTTAATATTTTCTCTAAAATCTTCATTTATTAAGGCCACACTTCACTTGGATATTTCAGATGATTATAGACATTCCAACTCTGACAGAATCTCCATAGTCACTACAGGAATTGTTAGTTTGCTATGGCATTATGTGAAACAATGTCATTAAACATTTGTATAAAGTGTATTTTCATGTTTCCAAGATTCTAACAGTTGTACATTTTTGGGATTGTTTCTTGGATGCTTTCAATAATGTGACAGGTCTTCAATATTTTTTGTACATCTCAAACATTCAGTCATGTAACTGCAGCAGTCATGTTATATGCCAAGGAACCAGCAAGCTGAGCAGGAAGCTGCTTTCATTTTATTTTGTTTGAGCAAACTGATAAACTTGTGCTGTCTAGACTAGTGCCATCCGACTGGTGGCCCCCAGGCCAAATGCGGCCCCACCAAACTAAATTTTGCAGCCTGCAAATAAAGAATAAACCAAATTTCACTTCTGGCTGAAAACCGGTGGTATCAAATATGAAACTTAACACTGCATTTTGTACATCAACAAATATTATGTGGGTTTTCTGTGGGACTATAAAATACAATGTACAAGGTAGTGAAAATAATGAATTTATTTGGTGACTGATACTGTGCTCTTACACATAGAAATTCAAAACATTTTTATATAAACTTGACGCTGAATATTCGTGATTTTCTGCTGCACAACTGAATCTACTGGTTGAGTACTGAAAAATGTTTAGGGAGATTTTCCCAACTTCAGAAAAAACTTTCTCTCTTTTTATTGGAAGAAGTAAAACGTAATGCTTATCTAACTAAAAGTCTGACTGGCATTATTTTCCTTAGGTCACTAGCTTTCCTAATTAATATCACGCAGTATCTGAATGTGCTACATACTGCTCTTCAAAGGAAAGACCAAAATATCTGTAAACAGTCTTATAGCTGGTTTTCAAAACAAGCTGTGATTGTTAAAATCAAATCTAGAAAGAAACACTTTGACTCACTTTGAATCCAGCAAGGAGCTTCCTAATGAAATGAAAATAATCAGTGAAACTATAGTTTTTAAAGTATTTATTTCTCAGCTAGACACTCTTATTAAGAATTTTGATGACAGGTATAAACAATCGGATGAATTCAAGCCAAGCATATGTCTGTCTGGAATCCATTGAATGTTGGCATTAAAAGCACAAAAACCATAAAATTCTCTAATTCATGCAGATAAATTTATTAGTCTCTCTGATGTAGAATTGTTTAAACTTTTTTCTTTTTACCGAGAAATATCCAAACATAAGAGCTTTGGGATTGAAGGTTATTTCAATGTTTAGAAGTACTTACAAGTGCGAGGGGGACTTTTCTTGCATGGCATACATAAAGTCAAAGTACAGGGACACTATGAATGACTTTTCTCTTGAACAATTACGCCGACTTTCAATGACAAGCAGTGAAGTGGACATGCAACAACTTTCAGTGGAGTTTCATTACTCATAGTGCTCACACTAAATGTAAAGTTCTCTTTCAAATTTCAACTGGTCCAAAATTAATTAAAATAGGTTAAAGATTTACTAAATTAAGCAGGACTTCTCTTCATATTTACATCATCTTATATACAGGATGTCTCAAAAATACACAGCAAAACTGCAGGAATGAGTTCCTCATAGATAGATAAGAAAAAAAGTTTATATCAACATAGGTCCGGAAATGCTTGGTTTCCGAGATATGAAGGTCTGTCTATGACACTTAACTGCTCACATTACCTTATAGTAATTGTTCAAGATGTCCACCTTCTGCCTCAATACAGGCCTCACATTGATGTCTAATGCACTCAGGAACACGCTGCCAAATTCCTGGCATGTGTCGTACTGTTTCACAACCTGCCACAATTTGATTGCGGAGAGTTTCCACATCTGCTACTGGAGTCGAATACACCAATGATTTTAAATGGCCCTACAAGAAGAAATCTAGAGGGTTTAAATCTGGTGAGCGTGGAGACCAGGCAGTTGATCGACCTCTACCTATCCACCAACTAGGAAACTTTCGATTCAAGTAATTGCTATCCAGATATGTGCGGTAGCGCCATCATCATCGGTAGCGCCATCATGCATAAAGTGTGCTTGTTGATGAATGATCAGTGTCGTGTCGTCCAAGAAATCAGGCATGTTGTTTTCCAGAAAGATGTGGTATGCTCGCCCCATGAGTTTGTTGGGAAGTACATGGGCCCAAATAACTTATCACCAAAAACACCCGCCTAGATGTTTAGGCTGAACCGCTGTTGGTGACGCGATAGAAGAATTGCATGTGGCTTTTCCTCGGCCCATACATGCTGATTATGAAAGTTTAGGATTCCATTGCGTGTGAACTGTGCTTCATTGGTGAATATCACTAAGGCAAGAAAGTTAGGAGTTGTACCACGATGCTGCAAGAACCACTGGAAGAACATTACTTGCGCAGGGTAATCTGCTGGTGACAAGGCTTGTACCCGTTGCAGATGGCACGGATACAGGTGTTGTTCTCGCAACACTCTCCAAATAGACGAACGATGAACAGGCAGTTGCATTGCTAATCTGCATTTGCTGATTCCAGGAGTCGCATGCACAACATCCAAAATCTCAGCCTCTACTTCAGAAGTCATAGATATTGGTCGTCCTCTGTCGGCAGCACAAGATGTAAAGGTCTCATGTTCACAAAGGCGGCGATGGATACTTTAAAATGTTTTCCTGTCTAGACATCTTCGTCCTGGGAAACTTTCATGGGACAAACCGACTATCCTCCAGAGCATTGCCATCTGCTAAAACATACTTATAAAGTGCATATCCCCTTGCTCCTGATTTGAGACATGGTCGGAAAGGAAAATCACCAGATTTTGTCAGTACCTTGTGATGAAGGAATTCAACTGTGGGAGATAAAACATTCCGGTGAATAACTGGGAAACCAAGACAGACCTGATTTCGGTAATGTGAACAGTTAAGTGTCATAGACAGACTTTCATAACTCAGAAACCAAGCATTTCCAGACCTATGTTGATATAAACTTTTTTTCTTATCTACGCATAAGGAACTCATTCCTGCAGTTTTGCAGTGTATTTTTGAGACACCCTGTATATAAAAAAAAATATGGCCCACTATCTAATTCTTTTAAAAACCTTAGTATGCTGCTCTATAGAAGTTGATCTAGACATTTGTCATTAAATTTTCCTCATGGCTTTGGGTTACAGCAGCAAGCTTCACACCTGCTTAGCTTACAGTTTTATGTTAACTGAGGTTTTGACCTTAAATTTCTGTGCCAACATGTTAGAATATCTTTCAAAAATACAATTTCAAATCTTATGCAAGGCTGACATTTTCCATTTATCTCTCTTCCTATTTTTAGCAGTTATCACCAATCTTGATCTTACAGTGTTTTTACCAAGTCTTTTCCACTAGGCTATGATCAGAAAGAGTTGAGGATGCAGAAATTGGTGAAACTGAAATCAGAATACACAAGCATGGTGGTCTTTGGGGGACATTAATCTTCCCCGATGTTGCACTGACCTGGTGGCGGAAAAAAATTAAATTAAAAATAAATAAAATGGATATCTATAAAATATGTTGTCTGTAAAATAACCATAAAACAAGTAGAATTTCCATGAATTTTACAGGCAAACTGTAAAATTTGGCACGTATGGACATAGCATAACACAATGAAATAACTTGTTCTGACTAATCAGGAAGATTTCTCCAAATGAGTAGGTTACTAGAAGGGGTAAAAGTACAAGGTCTGATCAAAAGTATTTGATGTGCCTGGCAGTGAAGGTTTGGCACTGTGAAATCTGTGCATGTTGCATTCTTCTCTTTTACTGCAATGACTGAGCAAATTCGGCAGAGAACCTGCATTACAGTTTGCCACAAACTCAGCCACACATTTGCTGAAATAATTCAAATGATTAAAAAGGTATTTGATGATAAAACTATGTGTGAAATAATACAAATCAAGGAGCGGTATCAGCGTTTTGAAGACGGATGAATGTCTGCTGAGAGTGACAAGCGTTCATGAAGGCTCTACACGAGCAGCAATCCCGAAAAAGTGTGTGCTGCAGTCATGGGAAACAGCCAAATCACAATTAGAGAGATAGAAAGTGATCTCAGAATTGCTTACCATTTTGCAAAGAAAATGTTGACTGAGGACTTAGGCTTTCTAATACATCACTGCAAAGTTTGTGCCAAAGCTTCTGACACGCAAGCAGAAAGAACTCAGTCTCAATGTCACCAAGGACATGCTGGGATGTACAAATCAAGACCCACAGTTCATAAAGATAATCACCACAGGGGATGAAACATGGGTGTGCGGGCAGGGGAAATTTTCGTGAAATAAAGTATTACTTATAAGTATATTACCTTTGTTAATTAATTGAAAGATATCAACGATCGATTGATTTATCATTCAGAACTAATGGGGATTTGTATTTTCCATTTCCATACAGTAATTTCATACTGCGTGAAATATCAGAAAGGTCCCCGATTATTTCTGACACTTACGTCCTCCATCCCCCCCCTATGAAAATCCTGGATCCGCCTGTGTAGGGACCCCCAGAAATCAAGGCCCAATCACCCCAGTGGAAGAATCCAGGGTCGAAAATGGTGTGGAATGTCTACAGGAAAGTCAGGCTGACTGTAGTTTTTGACCATCATGGTACGGTTCATCATGACTACAATCGAGGAGGACAAACTGTAAACAAGGAGTACTTCCAGGCAATTCTCCGTCACCTATGAGATGTGCGATGGAAGAGACCTGCACTGCAACAGCAATGTACTGTGATCATGCCTCTGCCCATTTGTCTCACCTCATTCAGGCCATTTTGGTCAAACATCGGATCCTACAAGTGAGGAAAGCCCTATACTCCTCTGACATGGCTCCTTGCGACTTCTGGCTATTCCTGAAGTTAAAAATGCCTTTGAAAGGGAGAAGATTTGAACACACACAGGAGATCAAGAAGAAAGTGACACAGCACCTATTGGCCATCACTGAATGTGACTTTAAAAAAGGTTATAATCAGTAGATGGATTGCTGGAACAAGTGTGGAGTGTCTAAAGGGGCCTACTTTGGAAGGGAACTGGGACAGCAAGAGAGATCAGAGGTAGCGCTGCTACAGTAGTGGGGTGTGTAGCATCGCTACAAATAGAAAAATGTAGTTGCATCACGCTACAAAATAAAGTAGCTTGTAGAGAAAAATTACACTTACAGGGAAGTCTTCTCTGTTGTAATGCATACCAGATGATCGAGCTAATGATTTTGTTAATGACATTCGATAGGAAGATTCAATACTCTTAGAAAAGAAAATTAGAATTTGCCAATACTTGTTGATAGTGCTTTCATTTAAATTCCCTAAGCATATCAGCTAGCCTTAAATGTAAGCCACTGAATGTGATAAAATGTGTTAAATATGATTATCAGAGCTGAAGTAAATACAAAGATATATTACTTGTGTAATTCACCTTTGCATTTGGCTCTGAATGCCATATATAGTGTGCTACGAATAGGCTTGGGGAAGAGGGACAGGGATAGTGGTATTTGTCAATAATTTATGTTTAATTCAAATATTCTTTAGTGAGTAGGTTTGGGGAGCATGCACTTTGAATTAAATAATAATTTTGCAATTGATGTACACATCTCACCATCAGGAAAGTTTTGATGTGCCAGAAATATTATTGGGTTGATGCATAAGTTGATGCTGTTTTTTCACCGCACTAGAAGAATGTATTACATCAGAAGAGAAAACGGAACCAATCAACTATGTATTCTCCCCCATTGCTTACGAAGGTGTCCCAACGTCTGGATAGGTCTGCAATGCCATTCTTGAAAAAACGTGCAGGTTTTGCTGCGAAGAAATCATCAAGGAGATTCTGGAGATCAACATCATTGTTGAACGTTCTGTCACGGAGTGCATTAGACAGAGATCAGAACAGGTGATAGTCTGAAGGGGCGACATCTGGAAAATAGGCTGGATGTGGAAGGATTTTCCATTTCATGTTCCGAATGGCCATTTTGGTCATGTTTGCACTGAGGGCACGTGTTACCATGTTGGGGAAGGATGCCATGGCGCTGATGTAGTCGTTTCTGTTGAATTGCTCCCTCCACATGGCAGAGTTGCTCACAATAGAGTGCAGCGTTGATGGCCCGATTCCTCGGCAGCATTTCCCAGTGCATAATGCCTTCGATGTCCCACCAGACACACAACATGATCTTCGCAGGCTGAAGGTCATGTTTTGGGCATGGTGTGGGTGTCTTGTTTGGGCTTAACCATTCCCTCCGATGCTTGAAATTCATGTACAGGCACCACTTTTCATCTCCAGTAACAATATGTGACAGAAAGGGTTTGTGTTGCTGAGAACATTCGCAATAACAGGTGAGCAAGGAACCACATATATGGGAACATGCTGATTCTTGTTGTCAATATCATCATATCGCGCATAAGTTACATTGAAAATTATAAGCGGGACATTTCGGTAGTGACTTCTACCTTCATCAGCCATGAAATGAGACATGCAAAAGCATTGAAATCTGCTTTACCCCTAGCACCTGCAATACAGACGCACCTTTTAACATCCTTATCATTTGGAAAGCGATTTTGAAATCTGGCAACAACTGATGCTTTTACCACGTGTCTCATCCCATTGCTGATGAAGGTAGAAGTTGCTACCGAAACGTCCTGCTTATAATTTTCAACGTAACTTATGTGTGATATGATGATATCAAGAATTCTTCTAATGTTTTGTGTGTTATGTGTTTCCCTGCCAATTCTTCTAACTATGATTCTTGTTGTCCTCGGTGAGAGTGTGAGGCACCCAAGATCCCAATTTCTGGACCTTTCCCATACGTTCCAGGTGTTGCACCACTGTGGCCTGATTACAGTCCATTTCAGTGGCCAATTTGCATGTGGTCTGACACAGATCCAAGTGGATGAGATGGTTCAAATGATCCTAATCAAAGTGAGATGGACGACCTGAGTGCACAGAGTCGTTGAGGTCAAAATTGCCACCTTGGAGCAATAGCATCCTCCCCACACACAGCACAATTAATTTGTCGAGTAGCCTTGGCGGCTGTGGATCCCTTGTTAAATTCGTAGAGGAGCAGATGTCGGAAATGTTCATTCCTCTCTACTTGACACTCCATACTTCCGAACCTGAAAAAAAAAAAAAAAAAAAAATCACACAACACAATATGATTTAGATACACGATATTACTGGCTACAATTTGATATACAGCTAGCCATCTGCACTGTCACTACTGACCTGGGAAACACTCGTGAAATAAAATCGCATGAACTTATGCATCAACCCAATATAAGATGAGCTATGACATGTCTGCAGGTAAGCTTATCACTTGTATTACTGTGATTTTGAGTTACATGTGTTTTGTGAGATGTCTTGAGCTTAGACAGCATTTTTCATTTTGTAATGATACAGAGGTCATGTTCGGAATTTGCATTTTTAAACATAAGCCACTGAATGTGACAAAATGCGTTACATATGATTATCAGAGCTGAGATAAAAACAAAGATATATTACTTGTGTAACTTACCTTGGCATTTGGCTCTGAATGCCATATGTAAGAATGTACATATAAAGATTATCTGAATTTGCATTTTTAAGTTAATACTAAATGAGGAAAAAGTAGTTGAGGAGTAGAGAAAGTAGCTGCTTTTCAGAAAAAGTACCATAATTTTCGGACTAAGATCCGCATCGGCGTAAGGGCCGCAGGTGAGAAATTTTGCAATCTTGGAAGCAAAAGTTGTCGAAGTCGTGGTGCTGCTGAGAAAACTAAATTATCTTCCTTATTTTCATGAACTAACTCACACCCAATGTAATTATATGTATACTTCAAAGGCTAATTCTGCAACTCAGTGTCGATCTGCTTCATGCACTTATTTTTTCATACTGGCAAAACATTTTATTTATACACTTTTTATTAACCATGCTAATGATGTTTTTTGTTTGCCTTTATTAAATGCTAAAAAACATTTATGTAATCAATATAAATCTTAAGACTCCCGTTAGAACATTGCATTGCTCGTTAAACTGCACAATTGTCTAAATTCCATTCAATGTGGATGTCTGCTACAGGATGGTTCTCTGTTCACCGCAATAGAATCCGTCTTAGAAGTAATTAACTTATAAATTATCGCTTGTAATGCTTTCGATTAATGTTTTCTTTAATAATATGTTCCTCCTATGTTTTTGTTAGAATGAAGCTGCTTTACGCTTCCTTTTACACCAGCTCCCTTGCACGTGTTCGCGGATCTCGCCGCCAACACTTCGAAACAGCGGTGATGCTTTCTCTCTTTCAAGTGGTTTGACCTACTTTCATTTACTGCGCACTGAGCCTTTGCGTTGAGCTCCGCTTTTATATGAATGGGAAAGCTCTCCCTTCTTTTTGTCTTTTGCGTTTGTGAAGATTTTATCTTCAGCCAGGTATTAAATTAATTACCCATTGTTAACATCAGATGATGATGCTACAGCACTTAATAGTGAGAAAGCATTTCCAGCCGAAGCCTTCAACTTCCACTATCGTCAGTCAATAAAAAAAAAAAAATTAAAATCAAAGCAAAACTCAGGAGCACAGAGCCAAGAAACACCTGTATCGCATGCCAGATTAACTGCATTATTCATGTTCTTAAGCTTTTGTTCAGGGAAGTGCCCATCAAACCGGTCTCCCCACAGCAGTGAAAAATCAATGTTCCTTCCCTTGGTTGCATCGCAGCTTCCTGCATGTGTATGTTGCAGCCAACGAAAGAGATACTCTGGGCGCTATCCACAGAAGCCTCGGACGTCACGCTACTTGTCTGTGTGCTTATGTCCCCATTCCATCCCCCACTCCCCCATGCAAAGGGCATTTGAGCCAGGCATTCCTGTCCTTTCACACTTTCCCTCCTAAACCAACATCAGGACAGTGGAGTTATCGTTTAAATAGACGTGTCTAACGTATGAGTAGAAGGGGGGGGATTATCACAGTCGAGTTTGTGAAAAAAAGACTTGTTTGAAAAAATTTACTGAGCATCTGCGTGAAAAAAAGGGGGGGGGGAGAAACAGTCTTATCGAAAACAAATTCGGCATCAGGGCCGCACACCCGAAAAATTTCACTTTTAGTAACGTAAAAACCGCGGTTCTTAGCCCAAAAATTACGGTAGTTGTTGCTGTAGCAAGCTACTTTTTCAAGAATGCAGTTGTAGCAGTATATAGCTACTTTTAAAAATTAGCTTTCCAATCACTTGACAGCAACACAACAGGTTGCTTAGGGGTTTTTCCCTGCCACTAGGTCGGACACTGTTCAGACCTTGAATCTAACCACCAACAAAAAGTAGTTCGTAGATTATACTAGGTTTATACTTTCACAGATTATACAAGGTTTTGCCTCAGGTCAGGCAACAAGTATACAACCAGGTACCTACCTTCTTTGGCACAATAAAAATAACAAGAGTTGTATACACTCGCACGTAATCCAACTTTTCTACTTTAACAGCTAAAATCTGCTTGGGAGCTGACTCACAGATTTTTATATAAGTATAATCTTTTTATACACTAACCTACCCATCCTCTGCAGCTTTCAGCATTTTTCTGAAGTGCAGAAAGAAATCAGAAGAGAACCAACCTTTACCAGAAAAAGTGTGTGTGTGTGTGTGTGTGTGTGTGTGTGTGTGTGTGTGTGTGTGTGTGTGTGTGTGTGTGTGTGTGTGTGAGAGAGAGAGAGAGAGAGAGAGAGAGAGAGAGGGGGGGGGTCTCTTTCTTTCTTTACTTTTTTTTTTTTTTTTTGGTATTAAACTAGAGCTAAAACAAATTTCCTTCTTTGACTTACCATGGCACGATACCAAAAACATTTTCATCTCCCTAGACCAGTGATATATGGCCCATGGGCTATATGTGACCGGTAACAGCAAGCAATTTCATACCCTGATTTTTCTGCAAATTTTACGAAATGTTTGTGAGGGAGCACTGCATAGTCACAGGCATAAGTCTTCCACATTGACCACCCCCATTCATAGCATAGGTGGACAAGTCACCTGCTGTTCTAGCCTTTCTTTGGCAGCAGGACTGTGCATAAATTTTCCATTGGTTAGGGCAGCTCTAGTCGACACAAGATCTCAATGTTTATGAACTCTCCTAACTACTGAAAGTCTGCGATCATCTCCCTGCTCCCTCCTCCACTGCACACTTAAAAAACCCACTGAAAACCTTGCCCTCAGGGAACAACAGGAACACATACAGCATAACTTTATGAGCTGGTGGTGCATGATTCCTCACTCAGTTTTTTCTGTTGATGTGTGACCACTGTTTCTAAATCACCACTAGCTTCATGCTGATCGACTAAAGTGAGAGAAGTTTAGCACTGCTCTCGGTTGCTCCCTTCCGTGTCTGAGGTCATGAGATGACAGGTCAAAGTTTGAGTTGCATGGTACATGTTACGGCTACCTATCTAGAAAACTGATTACTTTTCTACCACTAGACTTGCACTTTTTACATAAACGCAAGCCTTTGTGTCCATACAGTATGGCATTAGCGGCCAAATCTTCTGAACAAATTAGCTCAGCATTAAAAACAATACAATAATTCTAGTAAACCAGAGCCCTGGAAAAATAAAATTTAATTCCCAGAAATCCAGTTGATGTATGGACTCTAGCTTTCAATTTAACACATATGCACATGATAAAAATTAACTGATCAGATATATTTTATAACATCTGCATCCAGTCTTGGATGTCAGTAAATGTAAGAGATTAGGAAATAGCATTCGACTCCTGTTGTATGAAAAGCTGATATTCCAAGGCCAACACACATGCACAGTCTGCATAAAATACTTTACACTATGGAAAATACATACATACAACATGATAACAAAACATTAAACAAACAGTTATACTCACAGATTCTAAATTATTTATCCTATCCCTACGATAATTTTCATTTTCTTGAATTTCCCTAGCTTCTGCAATCATTTGCTGCAAGATTGTCACAGGCTTGGAATTCCTGATGTATTCATGCTAAAGAAAAAAAAAAATCAGACACAGCAACTATAATATATAATATAATATGACTAAGGCTATATACATAGCTGTAACTGAAAGTTGTGCAGTCACATTACTTTCCTTATGACAACAGGTTCTGCATTAACAAATATTTATAAATGAATAAAAAATAAAGCAAAAATACAGAAAAAAAAAACAGTCATTTGATCACTACAAGTAAAAATATTTCAGAAATAAAAATAAAATAATCATCTGCCATACATGACAATGAAGTAATTATTTAAATGCTTTAAAAATTTATGGATGCATTTACTGGGAATGTTGGATAGCCTATGAAGGAAAATGCACAGCTCATGAATAGAAATTAGATTGGATAAATATTTCTGATACCTTGTTATCAATTTATTTCTGATACTTTTAATTTAACTTTAAACCAATAATAAATTAAACACAAAAAAACTTTCACGATGCAAAATTATCTTTTCATATAAATTCAGATTAAAACATCTATAGCAGAAGTTACAGTTGTTCTTAAATTTACATGCATACAATTACAATAACAAGGTTGCTTACCTTTTTCACATTTCACGGCACGTTTTATTCTTTTTGTTGTCATGCTTGGTTTAAGCCTCTGGTGCAGTGTTTTTTTTTTTTGTCTTCAGGTTCTTTCAAATGTTTGACGAACGCTCAAGTCCATAAAGTGCCTTGCTTTCCAGGTCACAAAATTCTATCCTCCCCCTTCCCACTAGCGTGTAAGCCCCAACCTTCGTAGGTAAAACCCCCAATTTTTGAACTCAAAACCTTTTGATATTATCAACGAACACAAACTGCCTATTTACATACGACTCATCTCATTCTTTTGACCCTCCTTCTCAACACCTCCCGAATAACCAGAACATTCATTCACCACACCCTAAGCCATTCCAATGCAGACTGCCTCAAGTACTTTCAACCCTCTGCAGGGTTATCTTCAGGAGGTGTTCTAGATGCTTTCTCTTCTGACACCGCAGTAAGAGTGAGCGATACGCTCGTCTTCCTCGCCCTGCCCCAACGTCCTCTACGAAAAGCTTCCACCGTGGCTCCATCTGTTATTGACTTTAATGAACTCTTCATTTTCTTCTTCTGTGTTTTTCTTTTTTTGGTCAATTTTTATTAGTTCTTTCCATTTTTCATTAAGGATACTTGGATTGTTATTATTACAAATTCGATCTCTATTTTTTTCAATCAATACAGATTCTGCAATGCGTAGGTGTCTCTCATAGCGACATGTTTTTATTATTTTAATCTCTTCAAAATTCGGGTATGTGTGGTTATCCAGACAGTATTGTATCAGTGCTGTTTTTGCTTCTTTTTTTTGCCAATTTTTAATATGTTGTTGTAGGCGATGTTTTAACTGATTTTTAGTACTTCCAATATATGATATTGGTGGGATTCCACTTATAGGTATTTCATACACACCAGCTTTTTCCAAGATACATTTTCCAGTGTTATTAATTATCATATCTTCAGTAGTCATTACTTTGTTTCCCATCTGAATTCCATATTTATGGCATAATTTATTGATTTCTGTAGAGATTCCTGGAAGGTAAGGTGTTGCTCCGACATATTGTAATTGTTTTTTTCTTTTAGGGTAATATGTATCTTGCATCTTTACTTGTACTTCATAAATCCATTTATTTATCTTCTGTGGAGGGTATCCATAGTTTTACGTGATTTCTTTAATGTAATTTATTTCTTCATTACGAAATTCTTCTTTAGAGGAATGTGTGATTGCTCTTTTAATTAATGTTTTTATGCTATTACATTTCTGTGTGTAAGGGTGTGTTGAGTTATATGGTATCAGAACTGGGACATATGTTAGTTTTCTATGTACCTTGTACTGCAGTTCGTTATTTTGCTTGATGATCTTAACATCCAAGTAAGGTAATATATTTTCTTCTTTATGTTCTACTGTCAGTTTAATTGTGGGATAGACATTATTAAGTTGTTGAGTTAAAGATTCCAGCTCATCGATTTTCATTCTGGTCATGATGAAGATATCATCTACGTATCTGCAGTAAACCAATGGTGGTACATCCATTGTACTGATAATTTGTTCTTCTATGCTGTTCATAATTACTTCAGCAAACAGGTTTGATAGAGGAGAGCCCATTGGGCCTGCAAATTTTTTGTTTGTATATTTGAAAATGTTTGTTTGATGAGAAAATATACAAACAAAATTTTGGAGGCCCAATGGGCTCTCCTCTGTCAAACCTGTTTGCTGAAGTAATTATGTACAGCATAGAAGAACAAATTATCAGTACAACGGATGAACCACCGTTGGTTTAATGTAGATACGTAGATGATATCTTCATCATGACCAGAATGAAAATTGATGAGCTGGAATCTTTAACTCAACAACTTAATGATGTCTATCCCACAATTAAACAGACAGTAGAACACGAAGAAGAAAATATCTTACCTTACTTGGATGTTAAGATCATCAAGCAAAATAACCAACTGCAGTACAAGGTACATAGAAAACAAACATATGTCCCAGTTCTGATACCATATAACTCAACACAGCCTTAAACACAGAAATGTAATAGCATAAAAACATTAATTAAAAGAGCAATCATACATTCCTATAAAGAAAAATTTCGTAATGAAGAAATAAATTACATTAAAGAAATCACATACAACTATGGATACCCTCCACAGAAGATAAATAAATGGATTTATGAAGTACAAGTAAAGATGCAAGATACATATTCCCCTAAAAGAAAAAAAAACAATTACAATATGTCGGAGCAACACCTTACCTTCCAGGAATCTCTACAGAAATCAATAAATTATGCCATAAATATGGAATTCAGATGGGAAACAAAGTAATGACTATTGGAGATATGATAATTAATAACACTGGAAAATGTAGTATCTTGGAAAAAGCTGGTGTGTATGAAATACCTATAAAGCGGAATCCCACCAATATCAAATATTGGAAGTACTAAAAATCAGTTAAAACATCGCTTACAACAACAAATTAAAGATTGGCAAAAAAAAAAAAAAAAAAAAAAAAAAAAAAAGAAGCAAAAACAGCACTTATACAATACTGTCTGGATAACCACACATACCCAAATTTTGAAGAGATTAAAATAATAAAATCATGTCACAATGAAAGGCACCTACGCATTGCAGAATCTGTATTGATTGAAAAAAATAGAGATCGAATTTGTAATAATAACATTCCAAGTATCCTTAATGAAAAATGGAAAGAACTAATAAAAATTGACCAAAAAACCAAAAACACAGAAGAAGAAAATGAAGAGTTCACTAAAGTCAATAACAGATGGCGCCATGGTGGAAGCTTTTCGTAGATGACGTTGGGACGGGGCGGGGCGGGGTGAGGAAGACGAGCGTATCGCTCACTCTTACTGCGGTGTCAGAAGAGAAAGCATCTAGAACACCTCCTGAAGATGACCCTGCAGAGGGTAAAAAGTACTTGAGGCAGTCTGCGTTGGAATGGCTTAGGGTGTGGTGAATGAATGTTCTGGTTATTCGGGAGGTGTTGAGAAGGAGGGTCAAAAGAATGAGATGAGTCGTATGTAAATAGGCAGTTTGTGTTCGTTGATAATATCAAAAGGTTTTGAGTTCAAAAATTGGGGTTTTTACCTACGAAGGTTGGGGTTTACACGCTAGTGTGAAGGGGGGGGGGGGATACAGTTTTGCGACCTGGAAAGCAAGGCACTTCATGGACTTGATCGTTCGTCGAACATTTGAAAGAACCTGAAGACAAAAAAGAACAACAAAAAAAAAAAAAAAAACACTGCACTGGAGGCTTAAACCAAGCATGACAACAAAAAGAATAAAACATGCAGTGAAATGTGAAAAAAGGTAAGCAACCTTGCTAGTATTATCTTTTCATAGTTTATGTTAGTTATTAAAATAGTGTGGTTGTGGTATTGTGAGATTCCCTACATGTATTTTCTGTCAATACTATGCCAAGAAACTAGCCGTTTTTTCTTTCCACAAGAAGGGCAACGATGAGAACTGAACTGAAGCAAAAACAAACCAAAAAACACAAAATGTATCACAAAAATTGATCAGTGTTTGGCTTTTGTGTTGTGGACGTTACGCTGTGTTTATGAATAACCCTCCCTTCTCAATGTAGCTGTTGGACCCAGATTTTACTCTGCACCTTGCCAGCTAGACAATTGTGAGCCACCATGTTCTGGTTCAGGTGCTAAGACACCTGATAACTATGATATAACTTCATGACATGGATGCACACTTTAGTACTGCCTACGCATGTATTAACACAAGCATATTATAATAATTAATTAGCAAAGAATATGAATGTATAGTTATATTATTACACAGATATTAATTTAAAAAATAAAATACTTATACACAGTTTCAATTTACTTCCGATATTGGAGGTTATATTATTTAACGTGCATTAATGCATTTGCATTTTTGAACTTCACTTTTAGTTGGTAAAGTTCGATGAACACTTACCGCACGTGGGGCTTGGCTTTCAATTCATATTTCCGTTATGTGGATGCGGCACGGGGTTTTTCATTTGGCCACGGGTCCGCTTCTTTTTTCCCGTTGGAATTTATTTTGCCTCATCACCAAATGAGTTTTTTTCCTTTGCTGCATCCTCATTTACTTCAATATTTATTCATAACCCGAGTACTTTCGGTAATACTTTTACCGTCTTCGAGGGGACGTTTTGCTCCGACTAGCACGGACCTTGTCCGCTGGGCATTTCGGTGGTTCTCGCGGGCTGCTTCTGTCATCGGCTATCGCTTCTTCTTGGGCGTTGTGGCGCCATCTCTTGTTGGTCAGTGATCTCATTTTTCGAACTTTTTCATTTTTTTGCTCAATTTTAATTAAATTTCTCCAGCTGTTTCTCAAATTATTAGGGTCATTATGGTTGCAAACTTTTGTCCTATTTTTTTCAATCATTACCGACTCTGCTATTCTGAGGTGTTTTTCGGATTTACAGCTTTTAATGATTTTTATATTTTCGAATTTAGGATATTTTTGGTTATCCAGACAGTATTGAATAAGTGCTGTTTTTCTTCTTTTTTCTGCCAGTTTTTTACGTGTTGTTTTAATCTGTGTTTAAGCTTATTTTTGGTACTTCCTATATATACGTCATTGGAGGATTTTCAGTAATAGGAATTGAGTAAATACCTGCTTTTTCTAACATTTTTATTTTTTCATTATTTTTTATTACTATATTTTTGATGGTATTTACTTTTCCTCCAATTTGAATGTTATGCTTTTTACAAATATTATTAATTTCATTGGTAGTACCTTTTATGTAAGGAAAACCATTTAAATATTTGACTTCTTTTTTATTTACTACAACATTATTTTTTATTTTCTTTATTACTTCTGTGTCCCATTTTTTTATTAAATGGTTAGGATAACCAAAGCTGCCTGCAATTTTTTTTTATGAATTTGATTTCTTCATTGATGAACTGACTATTTTCAGAATGCGTATATGCTCTTTTAATTAAGGTTTTTATACTATTGCATTTTTGAGGATAAGGATGTGCTGAATTGTACGGGATTAGGACCGGAACAAATGAACTTTTCCGATAAACCCTGTATAGTAACAATACAGGGTTTATCGGAAAAGTTCATTTGTTCCGGTCCTAATCCCGTACAATTCAGCACATCCTTATCCTCAAAAATGCAATAGTATAAAAACCTTAATTAAAAGAGCATATACGCATTCTGAAAATAGTCAGTTCATCAATGAAGAAATCAAATTCATAAAAAAAAATTGCAGGCAGCTTTGGTTATCCTAACCATTTAATAAAAAAATGGGACACAGAAGTAATAAAGAAAATAAAAAATAATGCTGTAGTAAATAAAAAAGAAGTCAAATATTTAAATGGTTTTCCTTACATAAAAGGTACTACCAATGAAATTAATAATATTTGTAAAAAGCATAACATTCAAATTGGAGGAAAAGTAAATACCTTCAAAAATATAGTAATAAAAAATAATGAAAAAATAGAAATGTTAGAAAAAGCAGGTATTTACTCAATTCCTATTACTGAAAATCCTCCAATGGCTTATATAGGAAGTACCAAAAATAAGCTTAAACACAGATTAAAACAACACGTAAAAAACTGGCAGAAAAAAGAAGAAAAAAACAGCACTTATTCAATACTGTCTGGATAACCAAAAATATCCTAAATTCGAAAATATAAAAATCATTAAAAGCTGTAAATCCGAAAAACACCTCAGAATAGCAGAGTCGGTAATGATTGAAAAAATAGGACAAAAGTTTGCAACCATAATGACCCTAATAATTTGAGAAACAGCTGGAGAAATTTAATTAAAATTGAGCAAAAAAATGAAAAAGTTCGAAAAATGAGATCACTGACCAACAAGAGATGGCGCCACAACGCCCAAGAAGAAGCGATAGCCGATGACAGAAGCAACCCGCGAGAACCACCGAAATGCCCAGCGGACACGGTCCGTGCTAGTCGGAGCAAAACGTCCCCTCGAAGACGGTAAAGGAGTATTACCGAAAGTACTCGGGTTATGAATAAATATTGAAGTAAATGAGGATGCAGCAAAGGAAAAAACTCATTTGGTGATGAGGCAAAATAAATTCCAACGGAAAAAGAAGCGGACCCGTGGCCAAATGAAAAACCCCGTGCCGCATCCACATAACGGAAATATGAATTGAAAGCCAAACCCCACGTGCGGTAAGTGTTCATCGAACTTTACCAACTAAAAGTG
Source organism: Macrothele yani (assembly GCA_039090855.1). Classification (NCBI taxonomy): domain Eukaryota; kingdom Metazoa; phylum Arthropoda; class Arachnida; order Araneae; family Macrothelidae; genus Macrothele; species Macrothele yani. The sequence continues at coordinate 57,397,585 of CM076997.1, read as the reverse complement.
AAGTTCAAAAATGCAAATACTTATACACATATTTACAAAAAACAAAAAAAAAAAACAATAATACATTTCTGCTGCATGCACGCACACACGTCCCCGAGCATTACACCAATGGGGAAGAGAGTTAGGTGTGCTGATGTTATTCAGGCTCTGCTTATGAATTATATGGAGTGCAGTACAATAACGGTCAGAGCAGTTCGTTGAAGCTTTTATCACTGATTCACTGCAGACAGGGTTTAACCTGCCGCTCGTTTTTGCGCCGAAAACTTGAAATTCGCGAACAAATGCGTCAAAGAATTCGCCAAATTGCGAGGACGAAAATTTGCAGGAAAACTAACGATGTTTTTGAATTGTTTCCCCCCCCCCCCCAAAAAAAACTAACAATGTTTTTGAATTGACTTTTAAGTCTCGTGAGCAGGTGGGATGAAAGATTCAATTTCCTCCTTTTTCCCAAGAGGTGTGTGTAGCCATGGCGGGGGAGGAAGGGGGGTTTCGCTACGGGAAAGCAAAGTGGTTGCAATGCATTCTGGGGTCCTTCCAAGTAGCCTGACCTAAGGACCTAACCAGTGATCGACCGTGACGTAACTTCTATTTTTATTATCCGTGCCTAGAATCTGCATTTGCTTAAGTTTAGTTTGTTTCAGCAAAAGGTTTGTTTGTTGACTTGTTGTTCTTCAGTACTTCAAATCATTGTTCCAAGCTATGGATAAATGGCTAGGGAGATCGCCTGCCAGTAATGATCGGATTTCTAAAAAACCAAGGATTGATTACATCTAAAAAACCAAGGATTGATCGCGAACAATAAATATTTCTCAATCCTTAATAGAAAAGTGGAAAAGAAGTTATCAGTGGTTAGAGGTAGAAAAGTGCAAGAAAGATTGCGTTTTTACTTGCAAATGGTGCAAAAATGCTGCAAAGAAAAACGCCTTTACTGAAGGTAAGATTTGCCCTTTTTTTTATAAAACAAGTAATAATGTTGTGTATATTCAACTTCTGTTGCATAAATTTTTTTAAAAATTAATTATGTCCAATCTAAATTTGAAAGAATTTAGACTGAACATTGCGATGTGATTCGGCTACCGATTGCCAAGACTAGTAGGTCATTCCCTATACCACAATTTAATGTTTACTAAGTATATCTAAAATGAAGTTCTCTAAGATTTAAACATCTAAAACAATTAATTTTAAAAATATAATTGCAATTCCGATTTCCGAATCACATCGGAGATCGTTACTCTTTCACTACGAATGAATAGAAAGCCACATGCTTCGTTAGAAAAAAAAATCCGTCACTCATTCAAGGTTTGTACACATTTAAAAAAAAATTAACACCTAAGCATTAAAATTAAAGCACCCATACCAAAATGAGTGGCACTAAAATTTGAAATACTAAGCGAAAATTATGGAAAGAAGAATGTCTTTATGAAGGTGCAAATATTTTTTTCTATTAAAAATAAATAATAATGTTGTTTGCTTCTATATTGAACTCTCTTTCATAAATTTCTTTAAAAAAATCCATGATGTTCAGCTTACATTTCAAAGAATTTAGACTGAACATCGTGATACGATTTGGCTACCGACTGCCGAAACACATCGGAGATCGCTACTCTTTCACTTCGAATGAACCAGAAGCTATGTGCTTCAGCTAGAAAAAAATCAGTCACTCGTTAAGTGTTTGTACTTTTGTACACATTTAAAAAAAATAAAAATAAAAAAATCAGTAACTTTTTACACATTAAAATTAATGCACCTTTACCAAAATGAGTGACACCATGGCAGCCAAGTTTTGACGGGCTTACCAGCATATTTCACGGAAATTCTACTTGCTTTACCGTTATTTTGCGGATTTTTTTAACCTTTCCTGTTTAAACATTTATATATCCTTTAAAAAATTTTTTTTGTTAACTTTTTGTTTAATTCCTCTAACTGCCTGCAATTCATTGCAACAGTTTTTCATCCTCTTGGGGTGGGGGTGGGGACAAGACTGGACTGCAGAGAGAAGAGGCAGTGCTGCTGTCATCTGTCGATCAATCACTGACGCTCCGGACTCTTTTGACAATCAGACTGGGGGAAATTTTTCTCAAGTACTTTTTCCCCCAATTTTTAATTTAAGTTAATGAAATTTTTGCAGTGAATGAGAGGCTACAACATAAAGTTCAGTTTTAATTTTCGCCGGAATTTGTTAAGAACTTTTGAAATTATGCCGTATTAATTTTTTTATTAGTTTTGATTACTACGTGCCTGCCCATAACTACATGAGGACTTTTTTTAAAAATTATATGTATATATGAAACGTTTGCTTACTTATATTGGAGAATCAGATTTTTTTAATTTTCCCAGGAAAAGATTTATTTTCATATATAGCGTTTGTCTGCGAGGCACTTTTGAACTAATTTGCAAAACGTAAAAAACAGATATTCCGCACTTATGAAAACAAATAAGGGGGAGGGGGGTGCAGAGATAAAACCGTTAGTTATTATGGCATTAAAAATATAGAAAAATGAAAGGGGGTGGCAGAGATAAGCACAGTTAGTTGTTAGGAAGATGTTAGAAAAATATGAAATAAACAAAAATAAGGGGGCCGGCCAGTTTTAACATCATTAGTTGTTACGACGGCATTAGAAAGGAAAGGGTGGATATTTGCTTGCAACTTCATTAAAAAAATTACCATAGTGTCCGCACCCTTGTATAGCCCGCACCTTACATTTTCGCTGGCAACCCCCCACCCCCAGGTAGTTCGCTGACTATACAAAGAAAACGCGCTACTTACCAGTATTTAACTTAACTCTGGTACCCATTATTCAGTTATTTTAGCACTTTAGACAAAAATATATGAAGCAGTTTAAGGCCTTTATATAAAATTCATTAAAATTTCAGGAGTTTATACACTGTCCAAACCCTTTAAAAACGGATTGCCCCCCCCCCTCAAAAAAACAACACTATTTGTTCAGATAATTTTTTCCACAATTTTTAAATTTTAATATTTACAGTGGGGGTATACTTTGTAAATCATGGCACACAATTTTCTTATGGGCAAAAAGCATTTCAGTGAAGAAATTTCAAAATATGAACATTAAAGCACATAATATATTATATTCATTAACAGTAATGATATAAATTATTTCTGAAGGGTTTTAGATAAGGGAAGCAAGAGTTAACTCACATAGCTTACCATTGCATATTTTGTATTCTTTCAACTTACAAGTAGTAGTAGTACTGTTGAACACAGAATTCACACACATTTCTGTTAAGAATAAGAGCATTCAAAGTATTATCTGAGATTAACAATTACTTGCTGCCAACGATAAGGAAGACAGAGAGTATCATCAGCTTCAGCATTGTCAAATCTTGCACTCTATTGCCTCACTATATAGCAAATTTCTTCCAGTGCACAAAAGCATTTCCCTCTCAATGGCTTTTTCAATTTGGGTATCAAATCATAATGACACGCTGACAGGTCCTGTCAGAGACCATTGCTTGTCTTCCTCCATGCATTGGGAGAGATCACGGCATAAGCAGCATCAGTATGAACAGTCTGTTCTGGCTCGTGGCATTATTAGATACTAGAGGTTGCTGTTCCTCAATGGCATGTTTTTCAATTCTGGTCAGAGCTTGGAATTAGGCAGGGAAAAAAATGTTGCCATGACTTATGAAGTAACCCTCATATTATGTAAGCAGTTCACACAGATAAATATTTTTCTTACAGGATGCCATTTTTTGTAATTTTAGGAAATAAAGGTATTAACGCTCATTCTTTTAACGAAGCATGAGAAGACAAGAGATCACCAGTTTTCCATGGACAGCACAAATTCTGTTGAGAAAGAGGAGTGGAAGAAGAACGCTATTTCCATGACTTGCTCAAAACAAGAAAAGGCTATGAACATCATTTACGTTCAAGCTAAAGAAAATTTGGCCACAAGGAAATTCAAATGATTGAAAGAGTTGTGTATTGACCTAGGTGCTGAAGACACGCTTTCGTTAAATGTTGATAAGCATACAAACTATGAAAGTGCCAACAGCGTGCATGATATGCAGCAGGCGATGGCGACTATAGTACAAGATGATATCATAAACTCTGTTAAATCAGGTCCTTGGTTTTCAATAATGATTGACGAAAGCACAGATATTTCTGTCATCCAGAGTATGATAATATATGTAAAATATAATAACAAATATATACGAATCAATTCTTTTTTTTTCCATGCATATTTTTTTTTATGCATGGAAAAGACAAAAGGTTGCTATTAACGTGTCAAGAGAAAAGACTACGTGCAGAAATCATTTATAAAAGAAAACAACTATACCAAAACCACATTCAGTGCTATAATATGTGGAACCAGATACTGAATACTGAATATAAGAATTTTAACGGGACATGGAAAACCCTTATTATAGACGATGTTCTCACTGAAATTAACGAAATAGTCGAAAGCCAACAAAAGGCGGCAGAAAGCTCAACTGCCAAGAAATTTAATGCCCTTTTAGATGGAATCAAAATGAGGGGTGATGAAAGTACAGAATACCCAGTGTTTGTGAATCAATCATCGAGAGCGCTAACTTTTAGTGAAAAGGCAGTGCTACAACGTGGGAAAAAATACGCATTTCCACCTAAAACCCCAAGAACAGAAGAGTACATTCCTATCTTAGAAGATATTGTACAGTGAGTACATCCAGAGCATGCTACCGATCTAAGGTTTAAGCTATTCAGAATCATGCTTAAAGAGTATAATGCTAAGCACAAAAAAAAAAAAAAAAAAAAAACTGCAAGATTAATAAATTGAAGTATGACAGAAAACAACTATTAAATCTTTGCAAAGACCCCATGATCAAATTCTGCAAAACGGAGAAAACAGGGCAAATTGTTATTATGGACACTTTGGAATATAATGATAAAATGCGGACGGCCATCTCAGAGCTACAGTGCGATAGCATCAACAAAGATCCCACCGACAAACAACTTACCTACCTGGCTAATATAAGGAACCACAGCATGTTACCAACTGAAATAAAAAATGCAAACCCTCCAATGGGAGTAGGGATGCCAAAAATATTCTCAAAAATTAAAACACATAAAGAAAACACACCTTTAAGACTGATTCTATCGAAAAAAACCTCACCACTCATCAACCTAGAAAAAAAGATATACAACTTTCTATCCCCAATATTCACGAGGAATCAATATACATTAAAGAATAGCTATGAGTTTATAGAAAAAATCAAATTAATTAATCAAGACCTAGAGCAAATACCAATGGCCTTCATGGACGTTAAGGCATTATAACCAAACACTCCTGTCGAGCTAACCATCGAATTGATTATGCAACAACTAAGCATCAACAAAGAACTAAACTTGTCACAACTGAAAGAGCTAAAGAATACCTTATATTTCATCAAGGAAAACAACATCTTCCATTTTGAAGGAAATATATTTAAACAAACGCAAGGTGGCCCTATGGGATCCCCATTATCGGCATTATACGCAGAAGTGATTATGGCATACCTCGAAAAAGAAATTATTCAAAATCTACCTGAGAAACCAATACTTTATGCTCGATATGTAGACGACATTATTATAATGTCTAAACTTAACAAAGCCGAGCTACAAGATCTAGCACAGCAGTTTAGCAAAATCTGTAACACCATAGAGCTAACTATTGAGTTTAAAGAGGATAATCGCTTATCCTTCCTGGACATTCAACTAAAGAAAAACAAAAATAGTTTTGAATACTCTGTGTTCAGAAAAGCAACTTACATACCTGTACTGATACCATACTCATCGCACCATCCAGTGATACATAAAAAAAACCCAGCATAGTAAACTTGATATGGCGAGCACACACACACACATCTAACAACAGGCTAAAAATCAAGAGCTAGAGTTTATCTCGAAAATATCACAAGAGTACGGGTACCTGAGCAAGCTAATTAATAAATGGATACATGAGAGTAAAAAGCATATGACTCAGAGTAAAGAAGGCCAAGAAGTGCACAACCAAAGGAAGATGAGGAATAAAAAATTGAAATACATTGGAGCTTTCCCATACTTGGAAGGAGTGAGTAAAGAAATCAATAGGCACTGTGCTAAATATGACCTACAACTAGGAAGCTCAGTGCACACCATGAAAAGTATGACTGTCAACAAAAAAAACAGAGGAAAAAATGCTAGAAGAATCAGGAACCTACGAAATTCCAATTGCACACATACCCCCAATATCGTACATTGGAAGTACGAAAAACAGATTAAAAAAAAAGACTTAAACAACACATATCTAACTGGCAAAAAAAAAGAAGCCAAAACTGCTTTAGTGCAATTCTGCATGGAAAACCGGACATTCCCAAAATTCAATGAAATTAAAATGCTAAAAAAGAATAAAAAATCGGAAAGGCAAATGAGGAGGGAAGAAGCAATATTAATCTATAAAAATAAAGCAAGGGTATGTAACCAGAACGACCCTAGCACATTATTGAGCCTGTGGAAAGAACTAATAAGACAAGAAAAACAACAACAAAAGAAAAACCAGCAAAAAAGACAAGAAAACCAGGATAGAAAAAAAAAAGTTGTTTTAATGAAACATAGATGGCTCCAGCCGGGCTTGATAATGAAATATATCCAGGAAAGTATATCCGATGAATGGCAACAAGGAGTATCGGACTCCATTCGCGAAGTTAACCACGAACATCGGTGGTAAAGTCGCCACACTCCCGAGGATGCCCAGAGGATGGGCGAAAATTTCGAGTATAAAGAACGGTAAAAATTGATGTCTTTGAATCCTAAGGCAAAGATCCAATGAGTATACCCAGCGAAAAGTGTGAGAAGTAAAGCCAGTCATCGCATACAAAGGACTTTAGGACAATAACATCAACAAAGACCGGAAAACACATGCATGAAATGCTCCCATCGCTAGAAAGGAATGCCAAGGTAAGCATTATCCGCTAGAATTTTGTTCAAAATATATACAAACGATGAAGAAACGGGTTTCTGTACGCCCAATTAATGTGAAAGACGATAAAAAGTGAACTCCGTTTATTAGGCGTATAAAATAAAAGGATCAAGAGACGGTAGCTTTGCCAGGCATTTAGTAGCTAAAGATCGCAGAAGCAACTGGAAAAAATATTTCTAAAAATACAACTAAATTCAAAATAAGCAAAACACTTGCACGATGTCACGAGTTGTTTGATCCCAGGGCCGGGTGGTCACGTGTAACTATGCTAAAAAGGAAGGGACGCACAAAGTTTGTACATCATTTTTGAAATTAGCTGATATTCCTAGTTGTACACCTTTATGCAACACTTTTAGAAGTCTTAGTTTCTTTTGACTTGAATAAAAGGAAGATTTCTGGAATTGCAACTGATGGTGCAAGTAACATGGTTGAGATATGTTCTGGTGTGTCAACATTACTGAAGCAAGATGCAGCACATATAATCTCCTGCCACTGTATTGCCCACAGATTGGAATTAGCAGGGTCTCACTCAGGCAGCAGATAAAATTTCATATCTGGTTAAATACAAGGAAATTTTAAACAAAATCTTCAAATACTTCAGCAGATCGGCCGAACATACAAGTCAATAGAAAGGTTTGTCAGATGTCATGGAAATGAGCCAAAAAAAGTTTCTTTACATCTCACAAACTAGATGGCTCTCTCTGCATTGTTCTGTTGATTCTGTAAAAGAAAATTGGCCAGCCCTTGTTTCACTTCTAATTGAAGACAAGAGTGCTGTTGGTCAAGGATTGTTGAAGTGTATAACTAATTTTCGGTTCATTGCAGTAACAGCATTCTTAAGGGATACCCCTCTTTATACTGAGCAAGCTATGATTAACATTTCAAAAACAGAATGTTGATTTCTCAACAGTGAAATGTCAGATTCAAGCATGCATTGATGGCTTAGAAAACATTAAAGCTGGTAATGGTGTAAATTAGAAGAGCTTCATTTCCAAAGTTCCCGAAAATGCGGAAATTTTTTTTGAGTACGAGAGTCATACAGTTAGCGATGGTGATAAAGAAAGAAAGGAATTTCGAGAAATAATGATCAAATATATGACACATCTTATGGTCAATATAAATGAAAGATTTCAGAGTATTGATGAGTTGGAAATGTTTTCTGTATTTCTACCGATAAACCTTCCACCTGCAACCGCTGAAGAATTTGTAACTTATGGTGACAGTGAACTCGAGGCAATACAAAGGCACTTAGGGCTTCCCAATGAATCTCTAAGTTCATTGTTGTAGGAGTGGCAAATGTGTCGGTCATTTTTAAGTTCCAGTTGCAGAAGCATGAGTATAATAGAAGTGCTGAACATTATTAAAAAAAAAAAAAGATTTTTTTCTCTCTACCCTAGCATGTGCAACATCATAAATTTTGCAATTTCTTTGCCGTTGCACACTGTAGACTGTGAACAAGGTTTCAGTGAAATGAACTTAGAAAAAAAACAAAAAAACTAATATTCACAACAGACTGGACATTAAAAATTTGAATACATTTATGACCGTGTCCATTAATGGTCCTGATTGAAGGGAATTTAACTTCAAAAGGGCTTTTAGGTCATTCCATGTCAAATCAACAAGGCTCACAACCCGACATTTTTTTATTTTTATGAAACTTGGTATAATTGTAGTATTCATCAATATAAACAAACATGATTTTTTCCAGAATTTTTAATGAATCCGTTTTTGAGTTATTGATTTTTGAAATTTCAAAAACAACAACAACCTGAAGTTTCATCATCTGAGCAAACTTTAACTACCAATTACTCGGGTTCTAGTAGGTCATGAATTATGGCTCATTTTAAAGATCTTGAATTGGGCTTTCATTTGATATGCCACATGGCACTATTATAAAAAAATTAATGTCAATTTTAAAATTGAAATATTAAAAAATATGTTTTTAAAAAATCTGAAAAAAATATTTTTAACAAACATTATTTTCCTACATATCCTGAAAGTTTCATAACGGGATCGCTATGGGATCACTATAAAAAAAATAATAACGTAGAACAATGCAACTGAAATGTGCCAGATGTACTTACCGGTTCCACCTATGACTGGAAGGGTATTCTTTATGTGGTTTGTGTAAAATGTCATACTTGTTCTTTTAAACATTGTGAATGTTAAAGAATGAAAATAAACACCTAAGTAATTTGAAACTGTATCTCAAAGTAATTCATTTCATAATTCAGTATAAGGTTCTGTGTGCATATTTACACTTACAAAATTATTTTATCTTCTATATGTATCCTGCTTTTTTTTTTCTTTCTTTTAAATTTTGCCGCACTTTTGTATGCCAGTGCTTGATTTGCCTTTTTTGTCTCAGTCATTGTTAAATTATATACTCTTCCAGTAGCGTTGTCGGGTCAACTTTTAACAAAACATCAGATTTATGAACCAACAGTATATCCAGTGATTGAGGATACTTGTATGATGGAGATGGACCATGCGGCTCCAGGAAGCTCACTTTTACCTCTTCTGTGTCCTCATTCACACCAAGTACACATCCCAACCACCAGTGCTCTGAGTACTTACTAATCACAAAACCTACCATATTTTCAAAACTAATGTTCTCTTCCTCTTCACTGTTGCACATATCTCTTCTTTAAAATGCTCAGAAAGTGAGTAAGTTTTGACTAGCAATTTGTGTTTTCCTGCAGGAATGAAACAATGGAGTTTCTGAGTACCACTTATTGTCTTAGCAGAAGCTATTCTACTTTTAAGGATAATTTCCTCCTCTTTGTAATTTTCTGTTGTTGCAAACCGAAAGTGAATGGAGGCAATATTAGCAGTGGCCCATTCAAAGAGTTGGCGTGGGGTCATAATTTGATTATTATAAACAAGTTGTAAACTTGCCTTTGCAGCTAATAGCTTCACAGTACCCCCTATCCCATCAAATGCATTTTTGCCATGTGCTGTTGCAAAAAAATTATCTTCTGCTTTTATATTAAAGTCAGTCTAGTGGTAGCACAAGCTGAAGAAGTTTCACTTGTTTTTGTATTGTGAAGCTGCTCCATTTGAAAAATAAAATATCTTTTCAGGTTTTTGAGAAAAATGTGACTGCATGAAATTAATTAGGTAACGCTGAAACAGATGGACAGCTATACTGTCGTGAATTAGGCAGTTGGATATAATCACAAAACTTACATGTCCTAGGTTCTGAGTTTTCTCATCTCAATAGTATATAACTATAGGATGCAGGGTTTCTTGGGCATTGTTCCAGTGAAAACCCAGAGCTGCATCTTGCAAAACAAAAGAATAATTTTCAGCAAAGTCACAAATTACTATGTATTGATTTTCTGTTATTGTGTCTTTAAGATGTCTTAAGTAACTTGACTGTTGAGTTGCGATAAAAGAATGGTGAAGCAGGGCTGGAAGTTTTCCAAGCAACAGGTCCAAAAACTCCTTTGTGGATTTTGATAATGTTTCAAGTACTGTCCTCTTCTCTAATTGCATCCAATGCTTGAATGTCACATTTTCTATACTATTTAGATCAAAACAATCTTCAAATCGTTGCTTGAGCTGTTCTAATCCTGGACAGTTGTTGCACTGACTGAAGTAACATGCAGGTGTAGGGTTTTCACAAATTATGTTTGCAAGGACATCTTTATAGGAGTTTATTGGCTGAACAGTGTCTCCTGTTAATTCAGGTAACTTGCATTGTGTCATCATCAGTGTAACATTCTGATGCATTGCACAAACACAAACAGAATGTGTGCCACTTGCTCCTGCAAGAACACAGTGATTAAGGCAAAGTTCACAGAACTTGGAGAACCCCACCTTTTTGTCTCTTGAAATCTCTCTTTAAAAAGATTATACAATTCACGCAAATTACTCAGAAGCAAATTTTTTTGTACCTGTTGACGCTTATTATCTATTTTAATGGAAACAAAGTCTTTTTTCCTGGCATTTGGCGGCTTACATCGTCACTCTCATAAAATTCTTGTATACAATTTGCTGTGTCTTTGTCTGAAGTCTTTCCTGGCTTTGGATCAGGAGAAGACATGATACCTTTTTCTTTTACTAGCTTTTTAGCCTTTCTGGCCATAAAATTTGAAACTCTAAATTCTGTTTCAATTCGTTTCCATGACCAAGATTTAGGCAGTGTACTCAATATCTGCATTCTTATGCTTTTATTTTCTGTGGAATGAAATTTTTCTTTCAACTGTCTTATAATTTCTGGTTCAGGAGATGAAATATTCTTTGGTTTCGACGCGGGACTTAACTTTAATAATTTTGCTCGAAATGCTTCTTGGGCTTTTTTATATTTCTCTTCAAGGTATTTTTTTTTTTTTTTTGCAGGCGTTTTTTCTTGATTGGTGTTTCATCCAGACATTGTAAACTTCTGTTAAATGCTTCTATAGCATGCTCTTTTTCAGGAGTTGATACTTCAATGTTTTCAGATGGAACAACATGGCCTTTGGCTTCTTGTTCATTATAGCTGTCAGAAGGTGAAGAGGAATGTTCAGCAGCTCAGAGTGAAATTTCTGGATTGCTTAACGACAACTGTCACAGATCTTGTCTCCAGTTTTGAGCAACTTGTTCTGTAGCAATAGATTCTTGGAAACTGGTCGCAGATTTTTTTTTGTTATATTTATGGTTTGGTTTCCCAAGGGAAGGTTTTAACAGTAAACCACACTTGAAACTTTTGATGTGGATGGTCAGCTGGCATCCATCTTTTACTTTGCTTTTACTTTAAAACCTATGAAAGAAACACAATTTGTTACCCTTATGGATATATATTAACTTTTTAACTAATTATAATTAATTCATTAACATTTGCAGTGTTTGTAAGACCAGGGATAACATTTTAGACAGACAAAATAAACAATTCCTCAGTCACTGATGGTGCGTTTAGTAATGTCCTTCTATGTTTTTTTTTTTTTTTTTTATAGTGATCCCATAGCAATCCCATTATGAAACTTTCAGGATATGTAGAAAAATAATGTTTGTTAAACATATATTTTTTTCAGATTTTTTAAAAAACACATGTTTTTAATATTTTAATTTTAAAATTTTAAAATTGACATTAATTTTTTTTAATAGTGTCATGTGCATGTCAAATGAAAGCCCAATTCAAGATCTTTAAAATGAGCCATAATTCATGACCCTAGCTCTACTAGAACCCGAGTAATTGACAGTTAAAGTTTGCTCAGATGATGAAATTTCAGGGTTTTTTTGAGATTTCAAAAATCAATACCTCAAAAACGGATGCATTAAAAATTCTAAAAAAAAAAAAATCATGTTTGTTTATATTGATGAATTCTACGAATATACCAAGTTTCATAAAAATAAAAAATGGTCAGGTTGAAAATGCTATTTTTGCTGGTTGATTTCACATGGAATGACCCTTTTGAAGAATGGGCTCTAACAAAAACAAGAATTTTGTAAATTGAACCTAAACTTCATTACATTTATCCATTAGTAAAGTTCCACTTTTCCATAACAAATTCACAGATGATTAATTTTATTGTAATTACTTAGGAAATCCCATCCAAGTCCAACTAGATTTCCCTCTAATGTGTAGAAATAATAAACAAGGGAATTTAAAAAATGAAATTATATAGTAGCCATGCACACAGTTACTTATTTCCCTTTTCAACAACATGTCATTCATAAAACTGAAAATGTACTTTTCACTTTTGTGCATTTTTTAAATTCAATTTGAGTGAATCATAGATTTTTTGGTTGCTTCAACAGAAATAATATTTTTTTTTCCCTTCAGCAAGGAAATTTCAAACAGACTTCTAAATTTTCAGAACCATCATTTCTCTACACACATACATTCAAAATTTTAGCATGACATATGTACATTTAACATTTTACTGCCATTGCATTTATTCCATGTTTAAAAAAAAGCATATAAAAACAGTAAAAAATTGTATATATATGTTCAGATGGAACATGGTTTAAATTTCCTAATTTAAAAAAAAAATTGCTACAACTATTTATTGGAAAATAGCCAAATTGCTACTAAATAATGAAAGCCAGCTTAAACCCTGACTGCAGATGTTCGCTGAGTGTTCAGCTCAGGTCCGGCAAGTGCACTGAGAGACGTCCTTCACGTTAAAAAATACCACAGAGACAGCCTAGCTCACTCAGCGTCAAGCTGTGCTATTAACATCTATCTGCTGCAGTCAGGTACCTGAAGATCTCACAGCTGAGAGAGGATGTTTCTGTACCCGTTTTAAGTTTCATGGATTGTAAGTCACCCTTCCATTTCACCAATTTCTCAGCACTCAGCGTCAATCTGTCCAATGCTCTTCTCCTCTTAACAGCTTGTTCTAGACTGCCGCATTCCTTCTCCCAGCCTTCAATGCCTCCGTCAGACTCATAAATTCTTGAGACAGCTAAGCTTCACTCACTCTGCTGGGAAAGGGATCCTGAGTGAGATGCCAAACTGGGTGAAATGCGTACTTGTATGTCTCCATGGATCACACCGTGGGCATCGGAGGAAGAATGAAGATATAAATACATCTTTCTGTCTCCAGTCAAACTGAAGAGGCGCATTAGGGGGGGCTTTAAAGCAGATACCTGAATTCACAAAATGTAGCTGCCTGGAGTGTGAAAGCCAAGTGAGAGATTGTATATTGGTTTATAAAGTTTTGATGTCAGGTTGCACTACTTAGTTTTGTACAAAAAAAAAAAAAAAAAAAAAAAAAAAAAGAGTGTTCATGCCAAACAACAAATAGGAATGTATGTAACACTATATTGATTAAATTATTAATTTAATTTTTGTAAGAAAACAGTTTTGGCTATGGTGCCAATGGACAATTCACTATGGGCGAAAATTATTAAGTTTTCTCCACCATGCAACAATAAACTTTAAGTTGCAAACTACACTAAACATTGTATTTGTCACACCCAACTCCATATTTTCTACCAGTTTGCTCAATCTGACAAAACCACATACAGAGTAAACATGAAGTAGTTTTCAAGTGACTATTATTTTACAATGGTTTAAAATGCATTTCTATACAAAATCAAACTTATTCTATTACAATGCTTCTTATTTTTACAGTGATATTCCTCTCATGTGAATAAACTATTGGGTTGGTGTGAATGAAATGCCCGGTGTGAATTGAATTATCAGTGGAGACATCCCCCTCCTCCACGGCAGAATGGAACCACCCACAGGTGTTGCGGGTATTACGTCACAGAGTTACTATAAATAGCTAGCATGTGTGTGAGGAACAGGCGTGGTTTGTTTGGACATAACATGGCTTGCAAAGGAAACATGCAGATGTCGGATTTGAGAGTCATCTTCCTGTATGAATTTAAACTGGGCCATCCTGCAGGAATTTCTGCCCAAAATGTCAACAAAGCGTTTGGGGAGAATACAGCCAACGAACGAACCATTTGGCGATGGTTTGTGAAGTTTTGAAGCGGAGATACGGACCTGCAAAATGAAGCATGTGGTTACTGACCTGTTGCTGTTTCTGACGATGTTCTGTTACGTGTGGTTGAAGTGGACCCCCGAAAAACGTATCGTGAGATAGCGGCAGAGGTAGGTGTCCACCACACAACAGTTGTTTGGTGTCTGGCTGCTCTAGGTAAAGTAAAAAAGCTGGACATGTGGCTGCCACATGAGTTGACAACCACCAACAAGACTAGGCATTTGGAAGTCTGCACGTCAGGAATAAACAGGAACCTTTACTGCATCGAATTGTCAACTGCGACGAGAAGTGGGTCCTTTATGATAATTGGAAATGATCTGCACAATGGTTAAGCATGGAAGAGTCTGCTGGACAGCATCCTAAGCCCTCTTACACACCAAGAAGATGATGCTCCTTGTCTCGTGGTCTACAACCAGGATAATTCATCGGAGTTTCTTGGCAAGAGGCCAAATCATCACTGTAGAACCTTATTGTGCTGAATTACAACAGATGCACCGGAAATTGCTGCAGAAACAACTGGCTTTGGACAACAGACATGATGTTCTTCTGCTCCAGGACAACACCCTCCCTCATGTCGCACAACAAACGATGCTGACACTAAGTGCCTTGGGCTATAAAGCACTGCCTCATCCTGCATATTACCTAGACATATCTCCGACAGACAATCATTCTGTCTCGTCACCTGGATCACTTCTTGTCCGGGAAACAGTTCACAACAGACGAGGTTCAAAGTGCAGTTGATGACTTCTTTGGGTCCCAGCCACAAGACTTTTTCGTTCCGGAATCATGGGTTGCCAGACAGATGGCAACTATGTGTTGATGCCGAGGGGGATTATTTTTGATAAGTTGTCCTACTTTTCCTGTTCTCGCCGTTAATGTGTGCTGGTCCTTTGCCGGACATTTCATTCGCACCAACCCAATATGCAACAACATTTTAACACAAAAAGTGAAGCCCCATGATTAAAAAATATTGCAACTATACAAATACAATGTATGCCCATGGGGAGCTCCCCTCTTGCAAGCTCGAATCAGCATACATAATTGCTTTAGCATTAAGTTAAAGTGCAGAACATGCACTCCAGAATGAAACTGCACTTCAAACCCATGAGCCTTGGATTAAGAGAAAGATATTATAGCCCAGTGCAAGAACAGTGTGAATAATATAAAATTCCACCTGTAAAGACACTATATGATAAAAAGTAACCAGATACCTCTTTTGAGCAGTATATTTGACCCCATAGTCATGGCCCATACAGTTACAAAGGACACAAGTGGCTTGGCAAGCATCATAGACAAGAACGAACAGTAGAATGGGCCACATGGTAGAGTTCAGTGACTTTCAAAGTGGCATGGTCAAAGGTTGCTACCTTAGCAATAAGTCAGTTCAGGAAATTTTACCCTGCTGCAGCTGCCCCGATCAACTGTAAGTGATGCTATTGTGAAGAGGGAAAACCTCGGAGCAACAACAGTTCAGTTATGACCTGATAGGCCATGTAAAATGACAGAGCGGGACTACAGAGTGCTGTAGCAGGTGGTGTGACAAAATTTCCTGTCCTTGATCGCAACACTCACCACCAAGTTCCAAAATGCCTCTCAAAACATCACCATCACCATAATGGCTCACTAAGAGCTATAGCAAATGGATTCCCATGGCTGAGCAGCAACCCACAAGCATAACATCAGCAAGATCGACAACAACCTTCGGTTGGAGAGGTGTACAGCTAGGGCACCAGTGGTCTCTGGAGCAGTGGAAATGTGTTTTCTGGAGTGATGAATCACGCTTCTCCATCTGGCAGTCTGATGGATGATTCTGGGTGTGGAGAATGCTAGCTTCTCAACTGTGAAGCTTGGTGGAAAGTCTCATGGTCTGGGGCTGTTTTTCAAGGTTTGGGCTGGGTCCCATAGTTCCAGCCAATGTCCAGGAACCTTAATGCTGCTACCTATAATAACATTATGGACCATTTTGGGCTCCCAACATCATAGCAACATTTTGGTAAAGGCCCTTTCCTTTACCAACAGGATAATCACAAAGCGAGGCCTGTGCAGGAATAGTTTGATGAATACCTGTCCACAAAGTGAGGCCCATGCAGAAATAGTTTGATGAGATGAGTGTGGAAGAATTTGACTGGCCTGCACAGTATCCTGATCTCAACCCCAAGGAACACATTTGTGATGAATTGGAATGCTGACTGAGAGCCGAGGCAAATCCCCTACTGCCTTTGTGGCAGAATGGAAGGCAATTCTCATAGCAAAGGGTGTACCAAATCGATATTTCTTTCCTATTACAGGAAGTTGTGGATAGGCAACTATCCAGAAATATTTGATCGGATAGTGTATGTCAAAGAAAAAAGGTTAGACACTAAAATGTTTATGCAAGTCAATTCAATTTGAAAGTCATGACAGCTTTAAGTGAATTTGAAAGATATGATGGTTGGCAAGATTAGCTTGGCTGCCTATTTGGATAATTAGCAGTGAAACATATGTGCTGCTGGGAATGGCACAAAGGCAACAAGAAGGATATTACTTATCAGGGACTTGTGGCACATTAATTTGAATCATGTTATGTTTTACAGTTCCCTCATGAAAAAACAAAATGTGTTAAAATAGGGTGAAAATTAATGACTTGAAGTGCTCTAAGCATGTTGAAATGACAAAGGATGAAGAGCTCAAAAGACTATTTATTTCGATGCAGAAATTTTTGGATTTTACACAAACCCATTTTCATTTTAATTTCAGATCAATAAAAGTAGACTATTGATGCTGCTGGATACAAAAAATCTAGTCACGAAAATCAAGTATTTTCAAACATGCTACAGAATCCTGTAACGTACAAAGTTCACATACACACTTTTTGAAACATAAATTCTGTTAGCACTCCACAATTGATGTTATAATATAGTTCACTTAGGTAATTTTCATTTTATTTAAATGAAAGGTCTACAAATTATTAAAACATTTTCCCACTGCCCTATGCTTAATCAGTCAATGTACAAACTAACATTTTCTTGAGACACGAATTATGTAGTCTTGAATTCACCTGAGTAACAAAGTGAATAAAAAATAAAAAAAGAACATGCTTCCTATTTGGTAGGTTTCATTGAGTTTTAAATAAATATCACAAATATCAATAGGAATAATGAAGTAAAATATTATTACTTGTAATAATTCGGATGCAGTGGCTCTTTCATCAGGATTTTTAACTAGGCACCTTGAAACAAAATCTATGAATTCTGAAGACCATCTATCAGGGTCTCGAAAGGACGGTGGGGGCTTGGTAGGTATCATGAATATGGCCTACAGAAAACAACACTTTTAAATTACAGACACATAGGGAACTTTTGTTCTCATAAAGCACTTCAATACATGTATAACAACAAATGAAAAAACTAAATCATTTTCGCTTAAAGACACTCCAAATCATCTCTCTCTCTCTCACACACACATCTTAACTTGGTGTTGTTTTTGTTAATATGTGATTTGTGAATCTTATTTTTTAATACTTTAGTTTCACCATGAAAAGATTTAGATTTATGTAGACACACCATTTCTGATTTACAATATAAAAGTATTTTTCCCCAAGTTGGATATTGTACTTCCCATAATTTAAAAAGAAAAACAAATATATTATTCCAAAGTAGAAAAAAAAAAAAAATTGGTCAAATAGAATACTGCATCCCTTGCCCCAGTCACACATACTGCTAGTCCCAGAACTCAAGGAAAGCACCTCAAAGTCTTCTGACAAGAGGGAAGCATCAAGGAAGAAATCCACACAAAAGTTTGTGATTTTCAAAAGCAAAGTATTCTACATACTACAGTTGAACCCATACATAACAAAGTTGAAGGGAGAGTCAAAAACATTTGATATAGTATGTGAACTTCATTATAACTGGACATATAAAAAAGGGGATATTTTTGGCATATTACATCATGTCAGGTAAAACTATTGGGTTGTCAGAAAAGTCATGACGTATTTTAGCCATGTTTTGCAAAGGTCGTTTATTGATAGAAAGAACAAAGATCAATCAATGATATAATGCCCGTTCTGTTCGATAACCTTTTGCCATCTGTCAGTGAGCTGCAGAATGCTTCGTTCATAGAAGAACCTGTCTTTTCGTGGCGAAATACTGTACAAGGGGCTGATTTACAGCCTCATCTGAATTGAACTTTATACCATGCAAGGACTGTTGAAGAGAGCGAAACAAGTGGAAGTCTGACGGCGCAAGGTCAGGCGAGTATGCTGGGTGTGGCAACACATCCCACCCAAGCTCCAATCTTTTTTGGTGGGTGATCAAACTTGTGTGTGGTCTCTCGTTGTCGTGATGCAACACAACACCTTTACGATGAACAAGCTCTGGACGTTTCTGGATGATGGATTCGTTCAAACTGTCCAATTGCCGACAGTACACATTCGAATTGATTGTTTGGTTCCGTGGTACGAGCTCGAGAAACACGATACCTTTAAAATTCCACCACACTGAGACCAGAACCTTCCGCTGATGAATGTCGGCTTTGGATGTCGTTTGAGGCGAAGCAGCACGTCAGGACCAAGACCGTTTGCACAGCACATTGCTGTACAAAATCCACTTTTCGTCACCAGTTATCAGTCGCTTAAAAAAAGGATCGTTTTCTTCACGTTTAATGAGCATATCGCAGAAGTTTATACACACTGTCAATTGAGCTTCTTTGAGTTCATGAGGAACCCCCACATCGAGCTTGGTTACGTATCCCAGCTTCTTCAGGTGGTCGTGAACGCTTGAATGATGGATGTACAATGTGTCTGCAATCTCTCGTGTCGAGTAACGTGGGTTTGACTCGATCAATGCCTTGATTTGGTTGTCATCAACCTCAGTTGGCCTCACGGACCGAGGAGCATCATTGAGGTCAAAATCACCAGCACGGAATTTTGCGAACTACCGCTGGCACTGACGTTCTTTTAGAGCATTATCACTGCACACTTTACGCAACTTTCCACAAGCTTGACGTGTGTTCTTCCCTTTACGGAAGTAAAACAGTAAAATATGGCGAAAATGCACAGTTTGGGCTTTCATCTTCAACTTGATGTCAAATCTCCGCAAATCAACCACATCGCTCACTATTCCTTTTAGACTGCAGCTAGAACTGGCACCTGTCGAATGCCATAGCGATAACAGAGCTGCGCATGCCTCTAGTACTTCCAAAACTGCCCAACCGCCATCGGGTGCAAAAATACATCATGACTTTTCCAACAACTTAATAGTAAATCATAAACTATTTATCGATTAATCAAGGGTAAATAATACTTGTTAATCGAAAACTATTTAGCTAGCAAAATAATATGAGCAAGATCTGCAATAAGCAAAGCATTTAACGAATGTAAAAGAAATAGCAGCTGAAATTTTTAAATATTACCTGTTACATGTTATGTTGTACATATGGGCCAATTATTAATTGTAGTTATCATGATCACTGTTTTAAATGATTTTCCACTTCCTCTGATATGGTGGTTAAGATGTTTAAGATGCAAAAGAAACTCTTAGATTTTATGAACAGAGATTAAGTTACTGAAAGGTGTCAAGGAGAGAGAATAAAATACAGCATTTGCCCAGGAGACAAATGTTGGGCAAGCGTGTGTGTTCTTCTCTTCATTCAAACTTATTTATCAGCAAGGGGAACCACAGGGTGTCATAAAAAGTAGGCAGTTCCTTGTTTTCCAATGAAAGAGGAAGGTTCAAAAACTGGGTTAATGCCACTTATTTTGTTTGCTGATAATCGTGCTGAACTTCAATATGGGGTTTCTCCAACAATTATTGTTCATAATATGTGGTTAAAATAACTAGGGAGAATATTATGAAGTTCAAGGGATTTATAAAAACTTCGGTTTACATGGAACTTTGTATTCTGTGAGCTCATTATATGTGGGTTTAAATGTATTTGTCATTTCTGGATTATACTCTAAAGACTGAAGATAATTATTCAAGACAATGCTGAGTGATACATGTTTGGTATAACAAGAGCAGATGTTCAGAATGAGCTACAGTAGCTGCTACAGTAAGTTTTCAGAATGAGGTATCAGATAATGGTCTGGGTAAAATTAATCATCTTAATGTAGGGTGGACATACTGCCAGAAGGACAGACCATCGATGGACAGCCGAAATTTTAGATTGGATTCCAAGGGACAGGAAAAGACCCAGAAGACCACATGGAAGATGGGTAGATGAAATTCGAAAGTTTGCAGGAGTGACATGGAGGAGACTGGCACAAGACAGACCGTTGTGGAGGAAACTTGGGGAGACCTTTGTCCAGCAGTGGATTGATAATGGTTGACAATGATAATAATGATGATGAATGTAGGGTAAATACGGTTTTTTGAAAGTCCATTTAAGTAGTTTTCAAGGAGCTGATGGTGACATCAAAACTTTTCGAAGTTTAATTTCTCTGAAATGCATGGTTTCCCATTGCTTAGTCACTTTTTGTTATATCAACATTCAAAAACAGCAAGCATTTTTTTCTTTTGTTTACAAAAAAAAAATAAAGTTCAAAATCTGAACTTCTATTCTTTGTCGCCATCTTTCATTCCCCAAAAAATCTTTTTCTTTACACAGTATGAATGCACAGTAGCATTTTTGAATATTAATTTTGTTTTAAATAAAAGAAAATGCTTGCCCTGCCCTTTAATATGTCAAAAAGTGACTAAAGAATGGGAAAACACATGTCTTAAGTGAAATCCAACATCAAAAATTGCTTTTTTCTTAATCTGTTTCTGTTAACTGTTTATATTCAGCAGCCTGAGAAGCTGCTTGTTGGCAGTGAAAGCTTGTGAACGTTTTGTAAATTTTACACCTATAAACGGAATAAATACATATTTTGTTATTCATCAAAAATTGAGCTTGCATTGTTCTCTCTGCCATGAAAACACTTTTACGGGTCAGACAAATGGCTCAGACTCCATCATGGTTAGATTAAGTACTGATTTTGAAATTTAATATCGCTTTAAAAAGGGAAAGGGACAAAACAAATGCTTGCTCTACTGATTGGTTTTGAAAAGACTGTTAGAAATAGGAAAATATGCATTTCTTTAAGAGAATTTTTTACAAAATGTGAAGTTGCTACTTTTCACTATTACCAAAGATACTTAAAAAATGGAGAACATAAACATATAAAAAAATTTCTACATTTAACCAAGAAGAGAAATCACATACACAAGGCTGCTTGGTCAGAAAAAATTTTTAACTTCAAAAATCATGCAACATTCTCATTCCTGCTAGAACAATAATATCTGGCAGTTCTAAACATGTTTGGCCAGTACATGCAGTATGAAGATGTCCAATATACAGGGTGTTTCAGAAAATTTTATATCATTTGAGATGTAAATATCTGAGTAACTAAATAGTCTAGGCAAATGAAACTAAACAGGCATATTGTTGAGCAAAATAAGATTTATTCATCAAAAATTGAATGAGAAATTCAAAGGTATGTGGATTTCATGAACAATTTCAAAAGTTTTCAATGTGTGCACCGCCCGTGACACGGCACACGTGAAGTCGGTAGTCCAGCTCCTGCCAAACACGATGCAGCATGTCTTGGGTAACAGTCTTCAGTGTGGCAGTGATTCTCTGCTCGAGTTCCTCTATGCTTGTAGGAAGAGGGGGGACATAGATAGACCAGTCCCTTCACATATCCCCAGAGAAAAAAGTCGCAAGGGGTCAGGTCAGGAGAACGTGGCGGCCATTTCAACAGCACATTGTCTTTACCAGCACGCCTGATCCATCTCCCTGGCAGATTATCATTGAGATAAGTGCGTACAGTGAGTTTCCAGTTAGGTGGAGCCTGGTCTGACAAATCAAGATTCCTGGTGCATCACGTAGATAGCCAAGTGTGGATACGCCGATTATCAATGGAGGCATGCACTTGGATGCACTCTTGGGCGGAAACAGACTGCAGGTGACGGTGTTATGCTGTGGGTAATATTTTCTTGGGACATTTTAGGCCCCATTATCCCAATAGCACAATCCCTTACAGCTGTCAGGTATCTAAACATTGATCGTTGAGGACCAAGTTCACCCACGCATGGAAACTGTGTTCCTTGCTGGTGATGGCATTTACCAACAGGATAATGCGACATGCCACACTGCCAGAATCGTTATGGAGTGTTTTGAGGAGCATGCTGGTGACTTTCTGTAAATGCCCTGGCCTCCAAATTTACCTGACACGAACCCAATCGAACATTTGTGGTTCAACTTGGAAAATCGCGCTAAATCACCACCACGCCAAAATGTACGGAAACTAGAGGACCTGCTGTTGACACTATGGTACCAGATACCCCAGGATACCTATCGCCACCTCATCGAATCGATGCCTGGCTGAATGGCCACTGTTTTTATGGCTAAAGGGGGTCCTACAGCTTATAATGTAATGGCTCATTGGTGTATATGTAATGAAAACATTAAAAGTTGAAAGGCTTATGTAAAAACATAAGCATTACTCAAAGTTGCATACTGAATGAATGAATCAGTTGACTGTGTGCGAGACTAATGAGGAAAAGAAGTGAGCATCTTTCAAGAACTGCGATGTAACTATGGCTGAAGAGATTTGCGGTACTGAAAAAGTCAGTAGCAGTAAGGGTGATGCTTGGTGGAGCAATGAGATTAAAGAAGCTATGAAGAAGAAAGAACCATATTTCAGGAGCTTGCAAGGTAAAATATCTGCAGATGAGTAATGCCCCAAAAAGTGTGAAACAGCAAAGTTGGTTTGCCAGAGCAAAGCAAAATGCAGGAACTATAAGACAAATAGGGTAAAATGGGATTTTTGGGAATGGAAGAATTCATTCTGGAAAAAATTAAAATGTAAAATAAAATAAAAACATACCTGATCACCTTCAGTGAAGCAGAAGCAAATATTGTATATGAATGTGTGTGTGTGTGAGAGAGAGAAAGAGAGAGAGAGAGATAATCTCAAGAGTAGTAGTTTGTAAGGTTATAAAATTTGAAAACGGGAAGATCCCCTGGAGTAAATGGCATAACAGTCGAGATGTGAAGTATGTTGGTGATAATGTTATTGATTGGTGATAATGTTATTGATTGTGATAATGTTATAAAAGAAAAAAAAAGATATCTGAGATATCTCAGTATCTCTTCTGAAAGTATATAACTGGGGCAGAATTACTGCATATAGCTCAAAGAACTGGCCACATACAAAAGGCACACAGGAAAGTAGAAAACATGCTGTAACAATATATATAGAAAACTAATGCTCTTCTTTTCACACAGAGAAAGGTAAAATTTTAATTTTACCAAGTTGTATATTTTGTAAAACAGAAACTACAAAAATTTTTCATTATACACAGCAAGAGCACAATCTTATACATAGTGAAAATGCACAATAAAATGGTTAATTATACATTTGTTAACTTAAGGTTAGACAACATACCCTCATTGGGTGAATATCACCATATGGAGGTTTGCCTTCTGCCATTTCCAATGCAGTTATTCCTAAACTCCAAATATCAGCCACACAATCATAGCCAATTTCCTGAATTACTTCTGGAGCCATCCAGAAAGGAGTTCCTATCACAGTGTTTCTTTTTGCCATTGTGTCCTGGAAAGGAAAAAAATACTTAAAAAATCTTTCTTAACAAACAAAGGAGTCACTTGAAATGAATCTTGGCTCACATCCAACCCACTAACAGTAAAAAAAATCCCACAAACACAAAGCTAAAAGGCTTTCACACAGGATAGAATACATTTACATACATATCACTAAGCTGTTCTCTGATATTCAGAGGTTAGCTCCACAAAGAAATACAAACAGCCAGATAATTTTTACTTACTGTTGCTGTATCAAACTTCTCCATTTACAGCGATCTTGACATACAACTTGGGCTTCACTCACATCCATCACACGCCGTACACAAGATCTTCTATACTTCATACTCATAATCTTTTTCTCATGCAGACACTCCTGAACCTGATCTTCCCATGAGTTCCTTGGCCTTCCTCTACCTTTCCTTCCTGCCACTTGGGCTAAAAAGATTTTCTTAGTAAGCATCTCATCATTCATTCTTTTAACATGGCCAAACCAGCGAAGCATATTAGTCTCCACCTTGCTAACAACATTTTGCCTGACATTACACAACTACAATACATCTTCATTCCTTACACAATCAGAACACATTTCTCCAGCACACAAACAACTCCTATGTTTCTTCTGTAGCACCCAAGTTTCACTGCCATACATCAGAGTAGGGACAATTACACTTTCATACACAGCCATGAGGGACTCCCTTGAGAACCCATCATTCCTGTGAAAGCCTCCCAAAGCAGCCATGACTTTCAATGAAGAATTTGCACGGCTACTAATTTCACCATCCAATTTGTTCTCTCTGTCAAACATGCTTCCTAAATACACAAACTCATTCACTTGGTCAATCACTGTGCCATTTAGACATATATTACATTCAGTACTACCAGTTCCTCTCTCAAAAATCATAACTTTGATTTTTCCCTTATTTATACCCAGTTTGAATTTCATGCAAACTTCATGCATCTGAGACAACATACTCTGCAACTCACTTTTGCCCTCTGCCAACAGGGCAGTGTCATCAGCATACAGCAATCTGCACAGATGCATGTCACCAAGATATAAACCAGTATTATCTATTTTGGCATCACGCATGCATGCATTCATAAATATATTAAACAGCCATGGTGACATTACCAGGGATCATAGCATACTTCTGGAAAATTTTAGGTAGGAATTTTAGGAATTTTTAGAAAAATTTTAGGAAAATTTTAGGAGTGTATTTCAATAAAAACTAGATGTATATTTGTATACATCTAGTAAAACAACTTTGTATACATTGTAAAGAGTTTGCTTCACACCCTTCAACCATATATACTGATAGACTGCGCATGACATCAAAATTTCTGGCTCCAACATAAAATCACATGACAACAGTCAAAAAGATGGATTACACCTGCTGTGCTTATGGTTGCTCTGAGCGATATAGTAAAGAAAGTTCTATGATTTTTCATGGGTAAGAAACGAATTAAATACCTAAGTCAATAAAGTTCAATTACTTAACCAGAAACTTGCAGCTATTGATATAAAAATATAGTAACTTAAGAAAAAAAAATGGAATGCATGTTCCAAATTCTTCGCAAATGTTCATCACATTATAAATCACAAAATGTAAACAACCCGATCATGCATGTATATAGCTCATAAGTAAACTTACCTGAAGAGTTTTCATTATATATGAGGCGCATTCACATAATACACCGAAAACACTGAAGTTCTGCAGCGTAAATTAGTAATCATAACAGCATTTTTACACGAAATTTGGAGTCTGATGATGACGTGCCCAATGTTTGAGCCATGGCGGCTTTGATGCAGCTATTGCCAATGTGCAGTCCATTAGTATATATGGTCGAAGTTAACACCCAAATTTTTTGCATAACGTCTAATGTCTAAAGTTTAAGTATGATTTACTTCTAATGTTCAGTTCTTATCTTTTCACGTGTTATTATCATATTCAAGTATATTTACCACATTCAAGTTTCACTTTGAACATTAATATGCTGTTGAACCAGAAGCAATTCACGATTTTCACAGTAAAGTTTTCAGGTTTCACATTAAATTATAATATCCTAAAAAGGTAATTGAAAACCAAGAACTATGTACAATTGTTCACTGAATTACTTTTTTCATATTATTGTTTTAACCTTTTCCTGATTAGCCTATCTTTTTCTGCTTCTACCACAACTAATTTACTTTCAGTTTTCTTTATTTCAGCTGAACCTTGTATGATCAAGTTAGAGGCAACTGCTATTTCAACAGTATTTTGTTTTTCTACAGCTTTTCTCATTCTTTCTGTTCCCTCTTGAATTATTGCTAGGGAGGCTTCTTTATCATTTTTAAGTCTATTTATTTCTGCATCATTTTCTTTTATTTTGTCATCAAACTCAGCTTTTCTTTTTTTCTCTAGCTGCTTTTCCTTATTTTCCCTCTCTTTCTGCTTCCTTTCTTTTACCTTTTTTTTATTCTTCTTCCTTCAGCTTATCAACATACTCTTTATAAAATTTATGTGAATCACAAACACTATTTAACAAATTTCTTGTTATGGGAACTTTACTTACACATCCATAGTGTTTAATGGCCCCTTTAACTATTCTTAATGATGTTATAGTTGAGTCTTTTAAGTTAGCCTTGTCCTTCCTTAACAGAGCAGTGTTAACCGAAAATCCCCTTTCTGCATCAGCATTACCATGAGGTAAAACTAAAATTGACTTTATGAGTTTAGCAAGATTTGAGTATTTTTCTTTTCCGCTAGAGTCTTTAATACTAAATATATTACGCCAGTAATGATCAATCCGCACTGGAATATGTCCTTCCTCTGAAAATTTCACTAGTTCATCTAGAGTTGGCTTATCGCAATTTAAAAGTTTCCACTCTTCTCTTACTCTATCAATTTGTTCCTCAGAAAGATGCAAAACACTTGAAATTCTGGTTATTTCCGAAAGTCCTTCAGTGACTGAAAGTTGAGTTGACTCTTTCTTTGGTTCTTTTACCTTTAAAACTTCTATGTCTCTTAGCTTTTTGATTGCAGAATGGCAAATTTGACTTTAAATATTTTGTGGTTGCAATTAGTGATGATCTTACATCTAAGAGAAATAATTTCTGCCTGGTCTCCTGAACATTCCTGAGGAGATTTTTGTCTTCATACCAACTTCTAACTCCCCTAGTTTTTTCCATGAATTTTTGTTTTCAAAATCTACATTCTTTAGGTCTTCTCCAAATTTCCCTGCTATAACATCATCTTGGATAAACTGAGCCATAACATTCCTCATTAAAGTATTTAAATCAGAATATAACTGGTGTATTTTTGGTTCTTCACTCTGATAACATAATGAAAAATTTTGGTGTGAAAATGAAATTAATGCTAAATAGCAAGGAGTAAGCTCATTTTTCAGGAAACAGTGAATTCTTTTATACCTTGCCGAATTGCGCAGTTGTTTTTCAAATATTTTTTGAGATGGCAAGAAGTTTAAAAAATATTCTGTAATATTTAGCCATTGATCCAAGAGCCTCTGGGCTACAGAACCAATGGTTAACCATCTGTTGCTGACATGACGCAAAAGAAATTTGGCAGTGACCAATGTTATATCCTCGACAGATTTATAATCCTCTCGTCTTGCAGCACTACTCTTTAAAAAGTAATGCATATCAGTAGCAAATTCGTCAAAATCTATATTTAAGCTTGTCAAAAAAATTTTAAATGCATTACTAACAACATGCAGGTTGCAAAAACCTAGTTCCAAAGATTTCTGGCCTGTTTCTTGTTTTACAACTTCATTGAATTTGCGTAAAAAGCACTTATTTACATTTGGGCTGTCCATGGATACACAAATAATTCTGTTCAACGAAATATTGAAGGATGATAACACATCAAGAATTTCTTTTAGCAAAATATCTGCTGTTGCATGACCCAGAAAAACGCTTGTTAGGTATCGGCAAGAAACTGAATTTATTTCTGAAGACCAGTACCTGAGATACACATCCAACTGCCGTTTCACTTGTGTATTCGCAGTTTCATCAAATGCTATAGTAACCTTTCCTGGGCTACTAGATGCAATGTCTTTTTCAAATCCTCTTCAAAATATTTTGACAATCCATGTGATATCACATAAGCAACTTTTTTTTTCTTTAAGTTGCATTTTGGCTGCAATAGCAGAATCAGGAAACATTTCTTTGAAAAGTTAAACTGTTTCAGTGCATGAAACAAAAGACATATAGTCCTTAGCAACTTTCATGGCCCATAATGCTTCGGCTTTAGCCAACTGTAAATCATGACTCAGTACTTCACTAATATTTGTTTTGGGCTGAAGATCCCGTCCTCCAAAGGCTTTCAGGATGGACTTATTTTGAAATTTACTTTGAAATTTCTGCAAATGTTTTTTTCCTTTATGATGCGCTTTTACTTGTGAAAAGCCACTATTAGAAATGTTGAAAATTTCTGAACACAATATACACTTAGCAGAAAATATTGTTTCAGTTGCAGAACACCATTCTTTCAACTTCACTCCGTCCAATTCTTTGGCGAACCACGCATCTTGAAATTTCGCTTTGGATTTAGGCATCTTAAACACTTGTATTACTAACCAGAAAATGAAAGGGAAGTACAAAAACACGTTCCAATATTGCAAAACCAGACAACTTCCCGAAATTTGGCTGCGAGGATGTCAGAAGATATGAAAAAAAAAAAAAAAAAAAAAAGCAGGTCACCACTAGAGAACTGAACCTGCACACAGAACACCATAAAAGACGTAAAACCAGAAACTATCATACGCATCTCACGCAAGTTCAGTCAAAGCGAGTCGGAGCCGAGATATATTGCGCATCGAAGGTCGCTGTCGCCGGCATGATCGAAGGTCAATGATCACGTGCTCTACTGCCTGCCAAGATAATACTCAGCTACCATCCCATCGTCATTACCGGAGGTTACGGAAGGAGACCACATGTTTCCTCTTTGCTTCCACCCACCTGCGGTTTACAATAACAAAACATCAGCAGAAAGAGGAGGTTCCACAAGGCATGTACAAAAATAAAGTACGATCTTCTGCGTGCCACGGAGTTCGTCTGCAAAGCGCAAACCAGGGGTGAAAATGACCCCTCTCCTTTTCCCTTAGATCTCTTGTTACTCTCGAAAACTGTTCGAAGGCAAAAAAATGGAACGCCCGCCCCGAAGCAAGTGCATCTCGATGGCGTCATTTTTCCCCTCCCTTCAGCAGCACAGCATATAGGCTGTGTTTCTACAATAACAGGTCTTTTTACCTTACCGTAATGGTAAATTTATTGGCGTTAATAACGGTTGTGTTTTTAATAAAAATAAGCTTACGAAAATTTTAGGATGAATAGCAAATTTTAGGTCTAATTTTAGGAATTTAAGGAGGGTCACAAAATATTAGGAATTTTAGGAATTTTAGGAGGAATGCGATCCCTGCATTACACAACCCTGTCTAACTCCTGCACCAATAGAAAACCATTTGGATAAAACACCATTCACTCGTACACAAGCTCTACTGTCAGTATAATGGCTTTTACACTCTGAAGTAGATTCCCAGGAACACCATATTCATTCAATACCTTCCACAAAAGTGCCCTATTTACTTGGTCGCAAGCTTTTTCTAAATCTATGAAGGCAGCAAAAACTTTCTTACCAACAGCCAGATACATGTCAATCATCATGCGTAATGCAAAAATTTGGTTAGTGCAGCCTTTATACCAGGCATAAAACCACTCTGAACATCCCACACTTTCTCAGATGTAAGAACCTGTACTTTTTCAATAATGACCTTACCAAACACTTTCTCTGGCACACTCAGTAGGCTAATACCACAATAGTTCTTGCAGTCAGTGTGGTCACCTTTTCCCTTATACAAGGGGACAACAATAGCATCCTTCCAACCCCGACAGACCATTCCTAACTCCCAGCACAACTGTCAAATTTCAGTTAACCAGTCAATTACAGAGTTCCCACTATATTTCAACATCTCAACAGTTATGACATCAACTCCCGGTACATTTAGTTTTTACTAAAATAAATACATCCAAAAGAAATGATAAAATAAACAAAAACTACTATATAAAATGCAGGGGGTGGGCACCAAAAAGATGGTAATGAAGAATAACGAAAATTAATTTGCAAACAGAAAGACAAAAAGGTAAATACATCAAAATGATATATAATGTATGAGCAATATAATAGTAGTTATTGTAGCACATTTAATTTACAAAACTGGTTGTCTTTGTCTTTTGCAGCACATCATCAAATCCATTAGGGCTTCAGCATTACAGAAAAAAAAAAAAAAAAAAAAATGAAGAGCAAGAAGCCAGCACTGTGCCTACGATCCAACTGCAGCAATGTACAGGGTGTCTGGAAAATAATGATGCAATTTTGTGCTATTGTTATGTGACACACGGTAAGCACCATAGCTTGAAAATTTTTGAATGAAGTCAATAGGGCAACAAATTTGTAGCAAGAGCCTCATTGCACATGCACACAGGCAGTCAGCAGCACATGCAGCGAGGCACCCTCTATAATAGCTGTTCAGTGGGACAGGCAGCAGCGAGGCAGTTAGCTCGGCCATGATGACCATGCAAGAGAAAGCTGTGTGTGTTTTGTGGTTAGCAGAATGATAATCTAGGTTCAATGGCATTTCAGATGTAAATATCACAAGGATCCACCACATGAGAACAATATCCGCTGATTGTTCAAACAGTTTCAGGAGACAGGCAGTGTGCAGAAAGGAAAACGACCAGGAAGACCACAGACATTGGATAATAACATGAGAACAATATGGCAGTCCAGCGTTCGAAGTCCGCAGAAGTCTATTTGCTGTCGTAGTTGAGAATTGGGCCTCCCGAAACCAACTGTGCACAACATGTTGCAGAAAAGACTAAAGCTGTTTCTTTACAAAAGTCAATTCCTGCATGCAATTCTAGCCCAATGACACGCAGAGGAGACTGAATCACTATCAACATGCTGCAGAGATGGGACCATGAGCCAAGATTTTTAAATCACATCCTTTTCTTAGATGAGGCAACATTCCATATCAGCAGGTGTGTAAATCGTCACAACTGCCAGGTATGGGCTACAAAAATACCATGATGTGTGAGCACATTAGAGACTCTTTGAAGGTCAATATTTGGTGCGGTTTAACACACAATAGGATTTTTGGAGCCTTTTTTCACAGAATGTACTGTCAATGGCAACGTTTATCTAGACAGGCTTGATCATTTTCTGTTTCCCCAAATCGAAGACACGGACAAACCTGATTGCATCACCTATCAACAGGATGGAGCGCCAACCACACTTTGCAACGATTGTGCAGGATGTGTTAAATGTTTGTTTTCCAGGATGGTGGATTGGACAAAATGGACCCATTCCTTGGCCCCCATGAATCCCAGACCTGACTCCATTGGATTTCTTCTTTTGGGGTCATATGAAAACACTGGTTTCAGTGAAAAGATGCAGAATCTTGTCCATCTGAAGGAAAGCATCACTGCAGAAATTTACTTTGAACGTTCTTGCGAGTGTAGACCAAGGTTGAATATCGTTTGGATGTGTGCCGTGCTGTTAACGGCACACACATTGAAACATTGTAATGCTTTTCAGAATTTATGTTAGCTATTAACTGGAATAAAAATATTTCAGAGAACACATTGCATAATATTTATTAACACATAAACTAACACCAAACCCCACCATCATTTTTTGGACACCTTGTATAATGTTTGGGCCACTGTACTTGAAAAAATGCACACAGCTGCTACACTTGGAGATATCCACAGAACAGTTTGATACCTGCTACTGGAAATAACACATATTGTTCCAAACCATATAACAATAGTAATAATAATAATAAACAGAACACTGTGTTTAAATACACTGAAGAGCAATTGAATTAGAGATACCTGTCTAGTAACGTGTAACACCACCTTTCCCCCTGATGACGGCGGCGATTCGTCTCGGCATGGACTCAACAAGACACCGGAAGTGTTGGGAAGCCATACGGATCCACGACCCCTGAAGAAACTCCCACAGTTCACGAAGATTTGATGGAGGGGGTCAGAGCCTCGAACATCTCTGTCGATGGCATCCCAGATGTGCTCGATGGGATTGAGGTAAGGTGATCTAGCTGGCCAAGGAAGCGAGGTCATGTCGGTGGAGTGTTCATCCAACCATTCGGATACAATTCGGGAGCGATGGCACGGTGCACTGTCTTGTTGCAAGATGAGGTCCCCAGTGGGATGTTGAAGACGCACAAACGGGAGCAAATGGTCATCCAGGATATCCCGGTGACGTTGACCTGTGAGGGACGATGTCACACGTACCAGGGGTCCCATTTCAGTCCATGTAAACAGTCCCCAGACGAGAATGCCACCCCCACTAGTTTGAAGAGTACCCTGCTGGCAAGAAGGATCCACCGCTTCATGTGGTTTGCGCCGTACTCGTATCCTGCCATCCGCATGTACCAACGTAAATCTTGAATCATCAGTCCAGGCAACATTTCCCCACATGTCTAGGGTCCAGTGGTGATGTTCCCGCGCCCATGCTAATCTTTGCACCCTGTGATATGTGGTCAGCAGCGGTATCCTCGTGGGACAATGGCTTCTGTACCCCATAGCGAGGAGATGGTTCTGGATGGTGTGGCTGCTTACATGTTTTTGCGCACTAACATTAAATTGCAGAGTGATTTCTTGCATTGTGGCCCGTCTATCCGCTGTCACAATGTGAGCTAGCCGACGATGACCCCGCTCATTCACAAGCTGTTGTCCACGGCAGTTGGCCCTTGCAGGGATGATTTTACCGGATTCGATGTACTTACGGTGCACCAGTGACACAGTGGCTTATGAAAATCCCAGTGCCTGCACGACTTCTGAGATGGAGTGACCCATTCGTCGAGCCCCGACAATTTGCCCACATTAAAATGCGCTTAGATCTTTCGTCTTACCCATACTGCGTCTGACTCTTACTGATTCCTGTCGCATCACTCCTTATATTGTCGGATCGCTGCATACGTCATGTCGTTTCCGTTCACAGGGCCGCCCACAGTGCCACGTTTGCATAACGCCAGCTGTCTCTAATTCAATTGCTCTTCAGTGTACAGTCAGACTGAGCAACTGAAATATGCAAAATATATAGTTGAAATATAACACCAAAATTTGATTCAATCACTATTAGTTCTACAACATAAAAGCATCCACTGTGAAACAGTGGCATAACTAGCAAAATGCCCACCCCCTCTCGCAAGATTTACTTTAGCACCCTTAAGCACAGTAATTTTCACAGGATTTCGAACATGAGGGACGATGCATTTTTTGTGTGTGTGTGTGTGTGTGGTTGGGGGGGGGGGTCTAGTCTGGGAGAGTGTCTGTAAAAGTAATGGTGGTACCTAGAGCTCTGTAGTTTTAACTTTTTAAGTAATAGATTTGACAATATGTGTAATTGCTTTGTCCAAAACTAAAATAAATCACTTGAAGAAATCACCCTCTTACACACAGCAGATCTGCGGCTGTTGTGAATCAATGTTGACGCCTGTCGTGCACGCAATCCTACAGGGGTAGGAGCGAAAAAAAATATTTCAGGACACAGTTTTTCTTAAATTTCAGGACATATTTTGTCGGAGCTGGGAGGTAAATAAAATAAAATATTGGTAATAATGCAGAAATTGTTCTTCTTTCACAAAAAAAAAAAAAAAAAAAAAAAAAAAAACTACCTAAATTATGGTCCAATTGTTAGCAGAAAATTGTTTTCATGACAGCTTTCTTTTTTCTGCATGAGAAACGACTCCTGCTGTCATTGAAACTTCGTCCTAACAATCAGCCTTATTTCTATAAAATCATAGTAAGAGTGCTTCACTAAAACAAAATTTTTTGATACTTACAACTTAGAAAACTTATTTTAACATTTGGAGATTTTGCCTTCAAGTTCTACTATTGATTTATGAATTTCTTTCAATTTGTTGGTTGTTTTTTCTAGTTCTATATTTCCTGTTGATAACATGATTTGGGCAACTTTTATGTTGCTCATGCTGTTTTCTTTTATTGCACTGTCAATTTTTTTGAAGCTTCAGCGAAGAGCTTATGAGCAGTTTTCTGGTCATTCATTAAGGAATTTTCTTCTGTCTTAAGTTTGGACAGCTGATCAAGTCTCACATGCTTATTTTGCTTTTCCAAAGTCTGTATAGTTTGTTCTTCAGCCTTTCTTTTACCATTTCTTTGCATCCTTTCCTCTTCTTTCTGCTGTTCCAAGTAGGAGGCATATTGTGTGTAAGCCTGCTTAACACTATTTACGAGGCCTTTAGTTATGGGTATTGAAAGTATGGAGTTATTGTGCAATCAAATTGCTTCTTTGCAGATACGTAATAATCTGATAGATAACTCTAAAAGTGACACTCTTTCTTTTGTGACAATGCTGTTGTTCTGGGAAAAGCCCCTTTCAGGAGGTGCGTTTCCATGTGACAATGTCAAACATGTATTCACAAGGGCTGATAATGAACTGTATTTTAGTAAACCTGCGGAATCTTTAATGCTAGCCACTGCTGACTATTACTTACAAATATCATTATCTTCCTCATAACTTTTACGATTAGCTGCCATGTCCTCATACATGTACAGTGACCACTCTGCATTTATCTTATCACACAAACTGTCAGTTTTGGTGACTTTAAACATATGATGACTCAGGCATTTCACAGCATCTTTTGTGCTTTCCTTCTTCTGAAACACAGGGTGAATAGATTGGATGTCTCATAGAAAAAGTTATTCAGTGGTAGTTTTTTTTTTAACAAATATTCTGTTGCAGCAATGAAACAGCTTCTTATCCCCAGTAACACTTTCTTCTCATTTATGTTTTGTTCTGTGCCAGAATATGGCTGGCACTACTACCAACATCAATTTTATCCAAAGGCAACCAATAGTCACTTTTCTGAAAGTTAAATGTTAAAAGTTTAGATCCTTCTTTTGTGCCAACCGCATCCAGTTTTAAAAATTTTAACATTATACTGAGGACCAGTTCATTTAGTTTGCTATATAACACGTGAATCATGGGTTCTTCATCCTGTAAAACCTTGAGGTATGGCATAAATATTTCTGTAAAAAAAGCACAAAATGCAAGTAAATAATAGTATGGGGATGCTTCAATTGGAAAAGTATCTGATCATACCTAGCACCAAGTTTCACATTTTTTACTTTGGAAGATATGTACAAAAATACTCAATTAATGCAGAATACTGTTCAATAACTCTCTCACAAACAGGACCTAGGGTTAACCACCTGCTCTCAATATGACGAAGGAAAACCTTTTTAGCTGCACAACCCATTAGGTTTTTTAATTGTATATTGTGATAATCTTCCTTCGACAAGCAGACATTTTGAACCACTGATAAATATCAGTAGCAAGAGTATCAATATCAATGTGAAGTTAATCTAGTCCTTTCTTCAGAGCACCATGCATCACATGCAAACAGCAGGTCCCAAAATCAATCAAGTCAGGAACTGACTGCAAGTTCAATTCAGCATTCAATTTCTTGAGAACAGACAGGTTTACATTCGGACCCCCCATAGAGCATTGCAACATCTTTTCTAAACTTAGCCCCAAGAATTTAGAGTCACGGTATGAAGTTATAATTTTTGTACGACTTTCTGACCAATATGATATATGAATGTCAAATTGCTTCTTTACCTGTACTGTAGTTGTTTCATCAAAATAAATGGTATAAAAAAAAAAGTCCCAAATCATGAAAAAGATCTGCTTTGAAGTACGGAGCTAAGCCAAAGTTCACCACATAACGAATGTTTTTATCGGACTACTTCAGACATTTTGCAATCGCGGAATCATCAAAAATAAAAGAATATACTTCGGCTAAGTCACCAAACGATTGAAATGAATAATTGCTCTTAACAGCTAGTAGTATTAGTAGAGCTTCTGCTTTCAAAACTTTATCACTTATTGCAGTTGGTTGCCAGTGTTGGACACTTTTACTGATTACCTGTAAAACATTATTTGATGATTGGACACTTTTACTGGTTAACTGCGAAACGTTATTTGATGTTTCGAAAACGATCTGTCTAGACATACTTCTGGCAGCTGCTTTATGTTTCTTCCCATCTGCATGTGAAAGCACTTGCAAAAATCCCATATTGGCAATGCTAAAGTCCTTGTTGCACAGAATGCACGTGGCCGAAAAGATATCGTCATTAGCACAGCACCAATTTTTCACTAAGTCTCCATTTCGGTCTTTCTTGTTATTTTCAAACCAAGCTGATGAAAGCTTCATTTTCTGCGGCATTTCAATAAGAACTTAAACAAGATGGATAATGGAATATGCTGTTTGTTATCAAATTTGACACAGTACTGCAAAAACAACAGAAAAAATTTGGTACGTAAAAAGACGACACTCGTATACATCAACCAAGAAAAACATCCTTGTGGCATGTCCTCTGCTTAGAACTCTGTCGTTTCAGTTATGGTTTTGGTTTCAGGGCACAGGAACAAGCAAAAGCTACAACTACACATAAATCAAAGACACCAGCGCTTTAAACCCCACCTCTTCCTATGGAGGGTGATGGTCAACAAGTGTCTCGGTGCAACAAATTAGGGCAAAAATCCAAACAAAACTACGGAATTTTTTTATGGCAAAATGCCGAGAACAATCGAATTTTGCTAATGCAGAGATGTCAACATCTGAAGGAAGTTATCAGTAGTCCATATGCATGGGGCTCGTAGTTTTTTCATAGTCAAGTTTCCACATTAAAATTTGCAGGGTAGTATACATATTTCCAAGAGTGCACTGCTACATTTTCATCTGGATGGAGGACAACACTTTGATAAATTTTGCAACATACCTAAGTACCGTTAAAATGGAAAAATAAAATAAAATTAGTAAATACACACAAAAAAAAAAAAAATACATACCATTTCAACTCTGCCTTTTAATATGTTATATTAATAAATATGTTATGCCATAAGTGCGTGATGCCGCATACTTATGGCTATTCCTCCCGTTTTTTAAAGAGAAAAAATGCCGACCGCAATCGTCTTTTCGTCTGTGTGCGATTGAAAAATCAAATGCACACAGGGAAAAAAACACATGGTTTTTTTTTTTTTTTTGATACCCAAGACGATTTTAGAAACAGAAATTCTTGCAAATAACTCTTCTTGAATTTTTTACAACTTTTTTGCTTTTTATATCCGAGAATATTAGTAGCGGCAAGTGGCCATTTACCCGACGCTATCGCAAGTAAATTCGCATACGACAAACACGATAGGAGCAAAGACCAACGACGCACAGAACAATTAACTTTGAAAGGTTTCATATCTTAATTATGCGGATAAATAGAAAATTAGCATTAAATGCTTATGATATGAAAAAACTAATCAAAAAGGTATTTTAAATTGTATAAATAAATTAATTCTGAAAAAAAGGATAAAATAAAAACTCAATGCAAATAGAATAAATTACAATAAAAATCCATGCAACGTTTGATTAACACAATAGAAGTTTTCTGCTATGAAGCAGGGAAATAAAATGTCACAACTTAATACACAAGTGAGTAATGAAAATAAAATCATCAAATAAAAAACAAAACGATTAAAACTGAAATTAAAAGATTCCCAACAAAGAATGATCTGGGAAAAACAATCTTTAAAACAAGCTATTATAAGGAAGAAAGTTCTTGTGAATCTGACAAGATAAAATAAAATACCCCTCTGTTTAGCAGAACATTTTTACAAGAGAAAAAATAAAAAGTGCTCTTTGCAAATCTGTCAGAGTACCATAAACAAAAGCTCACTGCTGACAGCAAAGGAGCAGCGTGAGAAAATATGTCACATCAGGCAGGCACGCACACGCAGTAGTAATAGTCAGGAGGAAGAAAGGGAAAAACAAGAAGGTGTTTCGCAACGAGCTTCGCTTCGCTTTGAAGCATCAGAAAAACCACTACGTTAAACATTTGACAAATAGAAATATATACATCGAAAACAAGATAAGGCTGTTTAGAGCAATTGCATGATTAAGGCATAAACATAAAACACATTTTTTAAAGGTTCATGACATAAAAGTTGAATGAATGCACAACACTTTTACAACGTTAAATAAAATATAATCTAGAAAGAATAAATATTTATTAATTACAATATTTAATTTTGAAGACGAATATGATAAGGATAAAGAAGGGAATGCATGCAGCTGCTGCTGTAGTGGTGAAACGTTTTCTTTGGCTGTTTGCGAAAGACAGAGGGAAAGATTTTCTCTTGCTCTGGGCAAAGAACAGCTGCGCACGAAGAACATCAACTCCCATTGAGCAAACATGCTTGCTGTGTGACGGCTTTGTGATGTTACCACAAAAATCACTACACTTGACTATGCTCAAGTTTTTTTTTCAATTAAATTTTCCGGAAATATCCGAGATTTTTGGAAAAATCTGCAGTTTTCACACCTTCTCCATAAGTTCATAGTTTGAACATGACATCCGTAGAAATCCATAGTACATATATCAGATATTTTGGAGGATCCATAGTACATAGTACTTGGCATCTCTACTAATGGTGACTATTTCAAAGAATCGGAAGGGCGGAGGACCTCTAAAGGGTCACGCAAAGACCGCAAAGCGAGGTTGCTGAGTGCTGGCATAAGCCATCAGATAAGTGGTGCTGTATTGCTCGAGCTGCCACGGCGCAAAGACAACAGAATAGCGAGGTTTCAATGCCAGGATAAGAATCGTGCGACTTCCATTTGATCCTCGGGAACCTTGTTGCGCCGACACTAGTTCACGGCAGATCCTCGGGCAATCTCACAAAAGCGGAAATGCTTTCACATGGCGCTGCAGCCGACAGTTCTTGGAGATGACATCACTCAAGAGCTCCCTCACTCTCGTTTTTTTTTTTTATTATTATTATTTATTTAAGGTTTAACGACCACAGTGAGCAACTCAACGCACTCTTGTTCTAGTTTTTTTTATTTATGTGGTACTTGTAAACGCTGGATGATGAATAACTATACAAAGGTATACAGTTTATTCTTAAAATTTCAGGATTACATTCAAATTTTCAGGATATAGAACAAAAATAAGGACATTTCAGGGGGATAAAAAAAAATAAAAAAAATCAGGAGCTTCAGGACAACTCCGACCCCTGAATCGAATCCTAGGTAACTGACTGTTTTCCCACATCCTCCATGGGAAATCCTACTGTGGCTTCACGCTTTTCCTCAGCAGCACAGAGAGGGGGCAATTGGAGAGCAATCATATTATTTACAACCCACTGCAGAGCAATCATATTACAACCTTAAGTCAAAGGGATGAACACTTTCAATCTCTAGGACATTCAGTGTTTTAAAAGTGAAACTAGACATTTATTTAGGCAAAGCTAAATATATCTTAAA
The DNA here is from genome assembly GCA_039090855.1 of Macrothele yani. Classification (NCBI taxonomy): domain Eukaryota; kingdom Metazoa; phylum Arthropoda; class Arachnida; order Araneae; family Macrothelidae; genus Macrothele; species Macrothele yani. The sequence continues at coordinate 57,358,284 of CM076997.1, read as the reverse complement.
GCAAAATATGAATCTTTGGGTTAATTATTGTGTGTGTGTTCAAATTTTTTCATAAAACTATAACTGGCAGCTGCCAGTACACCCCTTCATTACCTGCATACCCCAGAAGCTGTGGGGGTGGTAGTTACACCACTGCTGTGAGGCTGAAGACTTCATGTTTCAAGATGGTATTCTGGGTGTCATTTTCAATAAAATGACTTATTAACATGGATCCAGGAGACAATCAATACAATGTTATGAAGTTATGTGATATTAAAACATTGTTTAAAATTACAATTCCATTTGTATTTTTTTACTGACTAGAAAGAACTGCTTGATTTTTGAAACACACTTCTCTATCAACCAGACTGCAATACAAGTGAGCATTTCCATGCTATAGGTAACAAATAATGGAGTACCTTGAACCATAATTAATTCAGTTGGTCCATTAGCTGTGGAGGTTTATGATCCTTGGGAATGAAATAATTGAACTACACCCCACTAAATTTTCATTGCCTAAAGGTACAGCATTTAAGCAAATGTGATACACATTTTTAGCAGAGTTAGCTATTCAGTGATGTAGTGTGTATCTATTATGAAAGTGGATAGTTTTAGCAGCTGTAGGGAACTGCAGCAGGGTACTAGCCACATACATAATAAAGCATTTTAATTATCTAAAAATCAGTCTTGCAGTTTCTGAGAGTGTGCTGGGATACAGTCTTCACGGCATAAATATAACACGGTTTTGTTAAAAAAATCTTGTACACAATTTTTCAAGGTTACTTCTGAAATGTGCTGCTGCTGCTGCTACTGCTACCCCACACTTTTCATTTTTAAATTGACGTATTGGGTTAGCCAAAAAGTCTGTTCGGTTTTTAAGTAAAAATAAAAGACACATTTTTCATTTTCACCAATAACTTTATTGAACAACATATTCACCGTTTTATTCCACTACCTTCTGCCCATATTTCAGGCAACTTCATAATGTCATCTTCCCAATACTTTTTATCTTTTTGAGCAAAGAACTGTTCCAGGTGCCTTTTGCAGTCATCCAGGGAATTGAAATTTTTTCCATTAAGAGAATTTTGCTAAGACCAGAATAAATGGAAATCCAAGGGTGCAATGTCTGGTGAATATGGCAGATGAATCTGAACTTTCCAGCCAAGCTGTAACAGTTTTTGCCTGGTCATCAAAGAAACATGCGGTCTTGCGTTATCCTGATGAAAGATTATGCATTTTCTGTTGACTAATTCCGGACACTTTTCATCGAGTGCTGCTTTCAGTTGGTCTAATTGGGAGCAGTACTTGTTGGAATTAATCGTTTGGTTGTCCGGAAGGAGCTCATAATAGAGAACTCCCTTCCAATCCCACCATATACACAATATCACCTTCTTTGGGTGAAGACTGGCCTTCGGTGCATTTGGTGCTGGTTCATTTCACTTGCCCCATGATCTCTTCCATCCCACATTATTGTACAGTATCCACCTTTCATCGCCCGTCACAATTCGTTTTAAAAACGTAACGTTTTCATTACACTTAAGTAGAGAATCGCATGCAGAAATACGGTCATGCAGGTTTTTTTCGCTTATGTGGAATCCTAATATCAAAGTGATTAACATAACCAAGCTGCTACAAATGAATTTCAACGCTTAATTTGGATATTTTGAATATGCCATTTATCTCCTAAGTTGATTGCTCTCAATTAACATCTTGATTTGACCGCCATCAACTTCAACCGGTCTACCCGACCGTGGAGCATCGTCCAGCGAGAAATCTCCAGCACGAAACTTCGCAAACCACTTTTGACACGTTCAATCAATCACAGCAGCTTCTCCATACACTGCCCAAATATTTTTTTTGCATTTTAGTTGCGTTTTTACCTTTCTTGAAATAATAAAGCATGATATGCCAAAAATGTTGCTTATTTTCTTCCATCTTCAATATTAAAATGGCTACACAAAAATTCACCAATTTTGATAATTTTTTGTAAAATGCACACTGATATGACAGCTGTCACAATACAACATAACAAAATTGTTTCAAATGAAGTTGAAGACAACTAAGTGATACTAGAGCCATCTTATGGAAAAACCAAATGAACTTTTTGGCCAACCCAATTTCAGAACATTTAACTTTGAATGCAATTAACGTTTTTCTGCATGATTTTTGTCGCCTGTGCATGTTTCAAACACATTACAAACTTATGAAATATGTAATTCATGAGATAAACCTTAAGGGTTGTCTTATGTTATAAACGTGCTTTAGACTAAATATACATAATATCTAAGGTATTATTTATATTTACATTAAAAACATTGAAAGGCTGAAATAACTGAAACCTTTTCTTCAACTTCTTCATAACATTGCTGTTAAGATTCATCTGTCTTTAAAATTGCAAGCTTGTTAACAGTGTAAAAAGTTGTAACAACTGAAACCACTTCCCTGATTTTACAAAGGTCCATTGCTTTTATCTGTTGGCAAGAAAGCTGGCAGGCACTTCTATAGCTGCTCCTGAATTTGTTTGTGCAATTCTGCAGTTTCCTGGGTCTTCACCTATTGACTGGTTTCACGACATATTTATTTAGATCCTCATGAATAACTAACTATACAGTGCATTTTGTGCCATGTATCACTTCAACCTGTTACCTCAACATGCCAAGTATGCATTGTTTTTAAAATTCTCACCCTGCAAAGGACTGGCTGTTGCACATGCTCCATTTTCCTCTGATGTTGCAGCATTGTAGTGGCTCCACCTTCTGGTTTTACTAGAGTTAAATATTTAATTTTTACCTCATAAAAGGTAAAAATTAAACAGTTTTAGACACAAGACTATTTGCAAGTTCACAATGTAGAAGTATCAAACAGGAAAGGTGTAACTGATTATGTCATAATAGAAATGTTGAAAAGACCACAAAATGTGGGTAAAGATACTTGAATTCCTAGGTTATATTACCAGTGATAAATTTTATGTGCCATTTACTCTTAGGGTTGCTACCCAGGAAGTCTAGGCCACTTGAAATCACGCCATATTGCAACTGATAATGTGAGTAATACTGAAATCTGGAAGGATTTCCATACTAGAATCACAGAAGGTGAAATTAAATTTCAAATTCCACCTTGCAAAAGCTTTGTGGTTGAGTGGAATAAATATAAGGACCAGGTAGTTCAAACAGCACAGAAGTATGTGATGAAACGAGTGAAATTGCTAAAGAAAGGAAAAAGGTACACAGAGTTCTTAACATTAAGAGGCAGTCTAACTAGAAGGCTTACAAAAAGGCTTGTTAAAAAAAATGGCAGGCAGGAAGGCTGAATTGTGTCATAAGATTTGAGATGTAACTTGGGTTATAATACTCTAAGCTGGCCCCAAAGCATTATTTTGGAGACTTATCAATCATTTGTCCTTTGATCATTCTGGATCATTTGACTGGCATGAACCAAGTTTGGATTATAAAAATTATTGTGGTACTTTTATAATTAAGAATGCCTTGAAAAGCATGCACAAGCATACTTAGTAAGGAACTTTGCAATATGCTGATGTATTTCTTTGAGTGAGGGATAGCATGACGAAGAAATAGTAAGAGAATATAAGATAGTACAACTATACTAGTTATCCGAATTTATTGGCGTACATAAAATCAAGGTTTCCAAGCTTTCGCACATCAACCAGATGGCTTTCTCAAGGAAGGTAGACAGCAAGCTGCAAACTGGATAATAGAACGTTTCAACAATTTGAACGCGGTGAGTTGACTTGACGATAAACACGAAGAGATGCGAACGTAATTATTCAATAAAAACACGAGACATCATGTTCGTATTGCACGCGGAATCCTTGCAGAAAAACAAAAGGCATTCATTATTTGAAGAATTGGTTCCAAATTTGTGGTAATTCTAGCGAGACACTATAATTGCAGGCCTCATCGTTGGTAATAATCTCCAATGTTTCCCGAATGGCAGTGGATTTAGGAGTAGAGTAGGCAGCTAATTTCTTTATGTTATCCCACATAGGATCGGCGGACTTGAACTTGACTTCTCTGGATAGGGCTGTAGTTAATTTGCCGTTCTTTATGTCCCTCTTATGCTTGTTGACTCTAATTCTAAATGAACGTTTAGTCATACCAATGTAGTATCGCTTGGAGCCATCCAGATATTGTAGAGGGACGGCATAAACACCTGCTTCGCTGGAAAGTGGGAGCTTGTCAGTATTTCGCTTAAGCATAGCATATAAAGGTGTCGGAGATCTTATGCCGACACCGAGGTTCATTTTTCTGAGCGCGTTCTTGAGTTTATAGATGTTATGTTTGCTTACAGTTATGATGTTATGTTTGCTTACAGACTGCTCTTTTCAAAGTTCCATGTGTGGTGAACCATAATTTGCATACTTAGTTTGAGTAATCACGATAAGACCCCTTGCTGCTGTTTCTAAGAACATGTTTTCGCATTTACAAAGCCCTGATGTAAAAAGCATGATGAAACTGTAGTCCTTGTGGAACAAACTCTTGGTGCACTATCCCTTTGCAGAAAAAATAAAGAAACAAAAACAAATCAACATAGCCTTCACCTTCAATTTCGACATGCATGCTGTTTTGCGACACGGAGAACCTGGAGATTTCCACTGCAAGCTCTGTTTTAGTCTCAAGGTCATGTTGGAAAAGCCAGGCTTCATCTCACAATGACCTTGTTTAGCCAGTCTTCATTCTTCTCTGTTAGATGCAACAGATCAGCGCAAATTTCTCTCCTATGTTGCATTGTTCATCGGTTAAGGTTTTCGGGAACCATCTTTGTGCACATTTTTCTCATTTCCAAGTTTTATGTCACAACTGGAGTATTAATATATAATTCTATTGATGTTTAATTTTTCTGAAATCATTCTAAAGGAAGACAATGGCCATTCTTCACTAAGTTTCTCACCTTTTCACCTATCTTTGATGTTGTTGGGCATCCAGGAAGGCCGCCAAACTGCACTGTTCCTCTTCCTTATGAATACTGTTTACAATATTAAAACATGTGTACTCTTGATGTGACTTCATCTTCATAAACTTCTTTTAACATTTCAAACACTTCCAATAGTTTCTTCCCGAGTTTTACCAAAAAAATTCACACTAATTCCTTTTTCAAAATACCAGTCATCCATTTTTGTGATGAGTGACAGGGACACTGTCTTCTAAAATTTTCCAACTGCACTTATACACATACTTTCTTTCGAGTAGATTCTGCTATAGGATGGAGTTCAGAAATGAACCAATAGATGGCAGTGTGAGTCAGCAATCATTCATTGATCTGCACTTCATAGCGTAGCCAATCATGCTCTAACTGTCAGAATTTGTACCTGCAAAGTATCTGCACCACTGCTTTAATATTAATTAAATATGGATAAGCTGATTAATAAAAGTAACAACAGTATGGCAGATGTCAAAATATGCAAAACTAGAATAAACACAGGGTGGTCACTCACTTTAGCAAAAATAAAATAAAATAAAATAAAATCTCTCTATTCTAAAAAAAGTAGCTGCCACTGCTGCAGCCGCTGTTTTAGAAATTTCACGACACTCACACTTTCCTAGCTCACAGCGCAAAAAGTATTGAACACAAGAATATTAAATTTACATTGTTTGCAGAGAATTGTTCGGGGAACACGCTGAAATAAACCGTTTTTTCGATTCTGGCAATACTTCAAGAGCTATTGTATTTCAAAGTTAAGGTAAGCAAAAAAGGGCTATCAGTTTGCGTTCCGGACACACTAACAGCAACAGAACCCCGAATCTTTGTAGGCATGTAGGGCCATGGCCGAATTTTTGCACCTTGCTGCCCTGTTTTTAAATTTAAATTTAATTTACGAGAAATTAAATTTTTAAATTTCACAAAATTCTCTATTTCGCGATGGGATCAATTTTAAGAACGGATATGTGACAAACTATAAATCATAAAACATTGCAATTTTTACAGCATAAACTCACAACTATCATCCCTGTTTTAAGAAAAAAATTATGAAAAAAATAATTTTCTGATTTTTAAGCATTTTTTTAAAGATGCAAAGGAAAGGAACGAACAGCCTCCTTTGTCTTCAAAACGGTAATCACATATTGAAGTTCTGGTCCTGTGACCTGCTGCCATGGTGACGCAGCTATTTTTAGACATACCTGCCAACATTGGGTAGAGCCTTGTCAGTAGTAATTAGTATAATTGTGCGGCATACATAGACTTTTTTATGAAACGATTCATCTCTTTGTGAAAAAGAAATATGCACCACAACAAAATGTTACAACAAACAAGGACTCTAATTAAACAAACTTAACTCATGTGAAACGCGAAGTTGGTTCCCCTGCTGGCAAGGGAATGATAGGTAACATTGCGAGATTTAAGTTCGAAACTTCCACCAATACAAATCAGTCAGATGCGTTAAGAATTCCACAACACTTGACAGATGGGAAATCCAAGCAAGTGAATGGGCAGCGTGCAAACCTTCACTCACCATATGATCATACTGCCTCTAAAATTGCAGTTTATGACAAGATAAACCAAAGAAGGAAAAAAAGCTGGATGCTTTAACTGGGTGAAAAATCAAAACACGCAGCAAGACTGCGGACTACTGTTAGTTTGTTTTTTATAGACCCTGCAGCTGCGCAGCATCCATTGCTCATTTTTTTGTTCTGCTAATATCTTTCTCTTCCTATTTCTTTATTGTTGATTTTCTTTTTTTCTTTTTTTTATTCCTTCTGATAACAATTTCTTCTAGCATGCTGAAAAAACTTTCAACCTGAGAACCATGAGTGCATGATATCAAAGCTTTAACTATTTTAGATAAATGGTGTAACTCTGAGGATAACACTTTTGAACACTGTATCAACTTTTACATAAATTTTCCAACTTTGTCACTTCCGGTTTCCGGAATTTACCAATTCCTTATCAAGCTTAAATGCAAAAACTTATGAGATGGGGGATATTTAACAATGCAGAAGAGCGGAAACATTGCCGGTAGCAGGTCGGTCGGGGAAAATCTTTCTTCCATACGACTTCCAGTTTTGGAAATTTTCCATAAATTTTCAAGCTGAAATACAAATATTTATGCAGCAAAATGATATTTAGCAATATTACTGGACAGAACATTGCGAGAAAAAGAAATTACGATTACAGAAAAAATCTGAATTCCGTCGACCTTCCGTTTTCGAAAGTTTTGTAAAGATGGAATTCCATTCCCTGACGCAAAATACCCCCCCCCCCAAAAAAAAAGATATTCTCTTCACTTGTGTAATGATCTCGTAAATGACCAAAATAATAACGAAAGGGCGGAATTCCTCGAATTCGCGGAAGAATCTCATTCCTGAAGATTACGGGAAAATTTTCGCGGCGTTCTAAGCTCCGTTTTTGCAAATTGTTGCCTGCAGTTTCAAGCTGAAATACAGACATTTATGCAATTAAAAGAAAAGTGGACACAAAGACAACATCGAGAGAAAAAAAAGTGATTAAGGCAAAACTTACGAATCACATGTATATCATGAAATACTAAAAAAATGAAAAAAAAAATCTAAACAAAATGAAAATTCGTAGAATCCGTAGTTTGTCCGTCAGACAACTAAATCCGTAGAAACACGGACATTCCGTAGTAGCTAGTTGGCAGGTATGTTTAGAGCTGTCTTCTCACTGAGTGAAAGGACAGGCAAACTGGTAATGACACAATCCTAAATGATGTAGCGACATTTTTAAAGTTTGGCGTTTTCCGCCAAGATAAAATAAAATAAAATAAAATAAAAATAAAAATGGTGGCCATGGAACATTTCTCTGCTTGAAATTTTCGTGAATTGTTCGAACACTTCTACACGACCTGGAGATTTGAAAATTTTCATGTTGATAGGTCTTAAGGTCCGAATACCTAGAAGACTCTGAAAACAAAAAATAAATCAAAATGGCGGCTTTGGAACATTTTCTGCTTGAATTTTCTCAAATTGTTTGACCGCTTCTAAATGACCTAGAGCTTTGAAAATTGGCATAAAAAAAAAAAAAAAGTCTAGAAACCAAACAGTTCAAAAGGGAGGCTTAGCTTTACTGTTCAAAATGCTGATAGGTTTAAAGATAAAATTCATGCCAGAAACGTTGAAATGCTGTAAAAATTCCATTAAATTTTTATTTAAAATTATGGGGCGCCAAACCGTATGCACTGACATCACGACCCTGTTCTAAATCGTGAAACAATTATGGATCTTAAATTACTATTCTTTCCCTTAATTACTTTTTCCTTTCTTTAGTTTTATGTTTAAAAAATTATAGATACACTGTTTGGAGAACGGGAATAACTGCTAGTAAAATAAAATAAAAAAAGTGAGTTTTCCTGTTAATCTTATTTTTCAGTAAAATAAGTGTAGAATTGAAAATAAATGGAATATTGATTAAAAATAGTTCCTATTATGATAGCTAATAATTTTACTGTATATGGTTCAGCTTCAAATGTGAATATTAAATAATAAAACAAAACTTGTCTGTTTATTTAAAGGCATATTATTTCAAATCTTACTGTCTGCATAATTATACTTTAAAGTCTGACAGGGCTGGAAGACAGTCCTATCCCATCAAAGAGCAAAATGAATTAAAAACAATTACCTTAAAAGTGGTTATTCTGGTAGTGACTTAGGGGGGATAGTAAAGATATTCAGCGATCTTGCTAAATTTTCCATCTTCACTTTAGCGGCTCAATCCTTTGGAAATACTGCTATTCATATTACATATTTTCAAGGCCAAATTTCTCTCTACTGCTTGATGAGTTGAATGTTTTAATAGTATTATGTGACCATACATTTGACCTTAATGACTATGTAAATATCTCAAGATGGTTTTCAGAAGTTAGTTACCAGCACTATATCATACTAATTTTTCAAAGCATTAGATGTTTGATTCTGAATTATGCAATTTCAAGTCTGTTCACTATAGTTATATATATAATAAATACCTTCATAAGTACAGGATTTACATATGAAAATGGTCCATTTGCATTAATACCACCACAGAATAGATATTATATGCTATTTTCTTTTTGAAAATGTGCCTTGTGTGCTGGAGACAGATGCACAACATACTCAAGGGAATGCACTGAGGCAGCAAACTTCCCCCTAATACTATGGCGAAAAGACTTTTAATCCTCAATAAGACACAACATTCCATGGTAATGGGGAAAATGTTTGGTGCAAACTATTTTCTTAGTAGCTGTGCTCAACACCCATCTTATTTATCAGAGCATATTTTCAAAAGGAAAATACATAACACAATATTTATCTCTGTGCAGGAAACAGTATAAATAAACTGCTGTGGGTACATCCTGAATTTATGGAGCAATTTATTATGCAAGCCCTATAGTAAATGTAATGGAGTATAAATTTAAGATAGAATTTAGAAAAAAAAAATTACCTTTAGTAAAAATCCTTTTTCATATCATGTTTTGATTTAATATCAGAAACATTTTTTTCAGAAAAGAATGTAAAGCAAAACACATGAAATGTTTATTTGCACAATAAACAACTCAGTTTGATCCACAAATAACTAATTCAACTTATACAATTTTCACAATTTAAGCATCAATTATTTTTTGTCTTCAGCTGATTTGATAGCATAAGTTTCTTTTTGCCCCCAAATTTTATCTTCCTTTCAGAGAAGGAAGTTCACATATTTTAAGAAATGCACTGACAAAATTTCACACAATGGGGAAGAAAGCCAATTTACTTCATCTCAAAAGCTATGAATGAAAAAAAACATTCTAATAAATATGTCAGCTGATAATCTCATGTGAATAAAAATGTTTGTGGTTTTCATTATTACTTAATTAAAATTGTTTCTCATATCATCTTAAACACAGGTTGTTGAAAAATAGGTACTTACTGTAAGCTGACCAGCAACACCAAAATCAGCCAACTTTGCATGCCCTTCAGTATTGAGAAGAATATTCCCAGCTTTGATGTCCCTGTGAATTTTCCTTCGATAGTGGAGGTATTCCAGACCTTTAAGGGTATCACTGAGTATGGTTGCTATCTCATCTTCCATTAACTGTTAAAAAAAGTTTACGCTTTCTTTCAAAACAGAATAAAAAACGAATTTTGTGTAATAGTACAATATTTTAAAAGCTGTTTTTCAAAAGAATGACATTTTTCAATCTGTATACTAAACATGCACATTATCTGCTTAAATTCCATTTTACATCCCAATATTTACTAATTACAAAAAATTATTATTAAAAATAATCTGCTGACATGCACATAAGGCAATATAAACAAGAAATTGCGCATCACACACCAATATTCCTGAACCTTTAGTTTCAAAACAAGAAATGCAGAAGCATTAAGAGGTAATTTTCACATTCACTGTAAAACTTAACCGTTATATAAAATTACTGCACCCTCTTTTCAGGAATGGGTATTTCGTCCACTTGAACTGAATACAAACAGTTACTCTTAGTTATTCCTCTTAGCAATTCTGTCTTAAAATGAAATCTGTGTTTGGCCATCTGCAGTTCTACTGATGAATCCTAGGCAGAAGAATTCATAATTTTCAATGTCATTAAATTAATTATCTATTGGGTGTACAAATAAGTTTATATAGTTTGCGAATAGATGGCATAACTAGCAAAGATTTCATGTAATTGCAAAAGACAACATGTGTATAAGAAAGTCCTTCCAACAAACTTTGATAATTAGTGAAAGACAGTTCGTCACAGTGTGGACATCATTGTTTGTCAGTGCATTGAAAATGTCAAATTTGGTGCCAAAAAATCAGCATAGCAGGAAGTTTTTCTGCATTACTTCTTTTAAAGAAAACTGCTGCCGAAAGTCACCGTTTGCTTGTGGAAGCTGGTGGTGAACATGCTCTAGCTGAAAGCACGTGTATACAGTGGTTCCGACAATTCATAGGGAATGATTTCGATGTGGAAGACGCAGAACGTGAAGGTGCACCAAAAAATTTGAAGATGCTGCTTCGGAAGCATTACTGGATTCCGTGCCAAACAGAAACAGAGTTAGCAATGGCATTACATGTTACCAAACAATGCATTTCTCAAGGTCTACATGCAATGGGAATGGTTCGAAAGCAAGGAAATTGGGTCCCACATGAATTGAGAGAAAGAAACATTGCAAAGCGCATAACCATATATGAATTGCTCCTGAAAAGTCACACAAGAAAAATCATTTTTGCATCGTATTGTTACGGGAGATGAAAAATGGATTCACTAGGATACTCTGAAACGACCAAAAGCATGGGTGCATCCAGGCACACCAGGTCCATCAACGCCAAAGCAGAATATTCATGGCAATAAGGTTATGCTGTGTATCTGGTGGGATCAGAAAGGTGTGGTGTACTATGAGCTGCTGCAACTGCACCAGAGCATCAACGCTGAACGTTATCAACAACAACTAATCAATTTGAGCCGTGCATTAAGAGCGAACGTCCAGAATATGCGAAAAGACATGACAAGGTTATTCTCCAGCATGACAACGCCAGACCTCATGCCGCAATACGGGTCAAGGAAACTGTAGAAGCGCTTGGCTGGGATGTGTTACCCCACCCGCCGTATTCACCAGACATCGTGCCATCAGATTACCATTTGTTTCAATCCCTGCAGAGCACCCTTTCTGGAGAGTGGTTCTGTTCTTATGAGGAGATCCAAAATTGGCTTGATAACTGGATTGCTTCCAAACAACCAGACTTCTTCTATCGCGGAATCCACTTATTGCCTGAAAAGTGGGGGAAGGGTGTATGTTGCGAAGGTAAATATTTTGAATAAAATAATCGCTATCTGTCTATAACAAACTATTACCTTTTTCGACCGAAAAACGATGTAAACTTATTTGTACACCCAATATTTATTTTACGTCTGATGGTCTGGTTTACTGTTCTATAATAATTATGAAGCATGTTCTCCATGCCAGTGTCTCATGCATGACTAGTTGCCTAGCAACCAGTCAGATGGAAAACTATTCTTTGTGCCATTAGCTTTGTTTTACTACATAATAGAACTCTGTACATCAATTTATTTATATTTAATTGTGTTTAAAATGGAAGACTCTTTTTCAACTGTGTCGACAGACTTCAAACAATGATCAGTTCTAGAGTTTTTAAATCATAAAAATGTACCACCCAAAGAAATTCTTGTCAGATTAGTGGCAGTTTACGGTTTTGGAACTTTAGACATAAGCACTGTTCGCTGTTGGGTAAGAAAATAGAAGAACAGTGGAGGAATGTTGGCCACAAAGGATCAGCAGTGGGGTGGAAGGCCTGTAATTGCAACTTGTTATTTGAACAGGCAAACAGTTGATGAGCTCATCAGATAAAATCGAAGAATAACTCAGAGCGCCATAGCAGGTAAGCTGAACATTAGTTTAGGTAGTGTCAATGACACTATTAACATTTTAGGATACAACCAGGTTTGTGCTCATTGGGAATTACATTCACCTAACAATTGAAATGAAGAAACCAAGAGACTTGAAACATACCAAAGGATGCTTGCTCACTATGAAACATATGGAAGTGATTTTCTCCAAAGCATTATGACTGTTCGTAAGAAAGTGTTTGCTGTATTCACAGATTTAGAAAAAGCTTATGGACAAAGTAAATAGGATACTTCTATGAAAGGTACTGAATAAATACGGTATTACTGGGAATCTACTTAATAGTGTGAAATAAATGTATGCTGGCAGTACAGTATGTATATGAGTGAATGGTGTTCTATCGAATTGGTTTTCTATTGGTGCAGGAGTCATGTAGGGTTGTGTAATCTCACCATGGCTGTTTAATATACACTGACGGAGAAACAAAATCCCAACACCAAGAAGGGGTTGTGTTAGATAAACGACAGTTGGTAGGCGGTGAGAGTACATCTGTAAGATGACGTCTATGCAAATTTCGCGTAGGCGCATACGTGTGGCGCTAGTAGCGCCCTCGGAACATGCAAAGTAGGTTTTCTGTAAATACGCGCTGTAACGTTCGTAAGCGTTAGTTATCGTTGAGATTCGACGTAGTGTGTTGATGTTAGTCAAGAATGCCTTTAAGAAGACGAAGAAACCATTATCAACAGCTCACGGAGTTTGAACGAGGTCGTGTAATAGGGCTACGAGAAGATGGATTTTCTTTCCGCAATATTTCAGAACGACTTGGCAGGAATGTAGCCACCGTGCATGATTGTTGGCAGTGGTGGTCAAGGAAAGGTACTGCCTCAAGAAGACCGGGTTCCGGCTGGCCACGTGGCACTACTGAGAGGGAAGACCATCGTGTACGGCGTATGGCACATCGTGCTGCATCTGCGGCAGCAATTCGAGCTGCAGTTGCCACCACAGTGACACAACGAACTGTTACAAATCGGTTACTTGAAGGACAGCTCCGAGCCTGACGCCCTGTAGCGTGCATTGCACTTACTCCAAACCACTGCCGTTTGCGACGTCAGTGGTGTCAAGCTAGAGCTCATTGGAGGACGGAGTGGAGATCTGTTGTGTTTTCTGATGAAAGCCGGTTCTGCCTGGGTGCCAGTGATGGCCGTGTGTTGGTTAGAAGGAGGCCAGGTGAGCGCCTGCAACCAACCTGTCTGCGGCCGAGACACACTGGACCTACACCTGGAGTTATGGTCTGGGGAGCAATTTCCTATGACAGCAGGAGCACTCTCGTGGTTATCCCACGCACCCTGATGACACAGTTGTACGTCGGTCTGGTGATTCAACCTGTTGTGCTGCCATTCATGAACAGCATTCCAGGGGGTGTTTTCCAACAGAATAACCAGGGTTCGTACTCTTTTTGGGGGAAAAAATTCAAGGACTTTCCAGGCCTTTTCCAGGCCATATACAAAAAATTCCAGGATGATTACTACGCTTTACAGTATCATGCTCAAATTAGTTTTTAAAAGCAATTTCAGTTTTAAGTAATAAAAATGATGAAAGATGCAAATGGAAGAGTGTGCTTTTTTACCCATTACATTTCTTTTTAATGTTTTTAATTGGCGAATTACCCAATAATGCTAAATTGAATCATGATGCAATTACCACAAGGCTATTCAGAAAATCCTTTCCCTCAATCAGAAAATGATTAATTCAATCAGTCATTTTAGCTGCATCACTATTCTGCACTATCTTCCATGTAATCAGACTATTATTGATAACAACTGAAATTATTATAAAATAAAGTGAGGGCAGATTCAGAATTTAAGAATGGGGAGGGCGCACGTCTAACAGAGGACTGGTAAAAAAATCTCTGAGATTTATTTCCTCCAAAAAACACGGTGGTAAAACATGGAGGACCCATAAGGGGGAGATGGGGTGCTTGCCTGTCAGAGTACATCACAAACAGCAGTTCTGAAGTACTGCTGTGTGGATCACTGAAGTTCGGGCCAATGTAAGACAAAACGTGGAGTTGCAAATCCATAAGTGAAAAAGGGTGATGTCTGAAAACAAGAAACGTGAGACAAAGCAAAGCACTTATCTACTTACTCAACCCCCCCCCCCCTTTTTTTTTGAAATGGGGCATGTGCCTGTTATGCCCACAGGGGTGGATTCTAGCTCTGATAAAAAGTGTTTCCATACATGGGAATGATTTTTTTCTTTTTAACATTCCCAATAACTGCCACTGGTGGCTGCATATTGGGATGTGACTTTGAAGGCAATGAAAATCTTATTACTAGACAGAATATGTTCCAGACTTGAGGAAAATTTCCCCCAATTGTAGTACAGTTATGTTAAATCAAAAGCGTAAGCCACGGAATCACTATGCACCTCAAGAAATGATTCGGGAGTGGACGATCATAGAAAGGTGAACCAATAGAGTTTAAAACAGAAAGTGTAATTTTAGAAACATGGCAACAAATTTCAAATAAGTTTCATCATAGAAGTCAGAAAGTCCTGGCCCACCACCCAACCCAAAAGAATCTAACCACCTTTATGTCTACCAGTACACTTGCCTCATATTACTTTCCAAAAATTATTTTTCATATCAAACAAGATTGCCTCAATTTACTTTTATTTTTTTAAATCAAAATCACTGCTAAACTAAATTTATGAAGTGCTACCCCAAAATGTGGAACTAGCTAAACTATTTATAAAAACCTTAAACATAAAACAATTTCAGTTTTTTATTGGTATAAATTAGGATATTCTTAAGTATTTTACATAAATGAAAAATGATGAGCATAAGGAATCTCTACCTCCAGTTAAGCTTCAATCATAACCAGAATCAGAATAACCACTTTTGGTTCAACTCCCAAAACATAAGACAATTATATGAATTAAGTTTTTAAAAGCTTTTTGTAAAAAAATTGGAAGTTTGTCAGTTATATAAACCAAAATCTGATCAATGCATTAAGGACAATTGATTGAATTGTTTTGGCCACAAATTCATAGTAAAATGTACAGCAAAAATATGTTTTAGGAGCCCATGAGTATTTACTGTACAAGTATATATAAGGTTTTATATTACTTACCAAAGTTTTAGTCCAATAAGAAGCCCAATTGTGGAAGTTAGTTGCAGAAAGTTATAAGTTTTTGGAACAGAAGAGTTCATTTAGTCTATTTACACGAACTTCATATGAAAAACACTAAATAATTATGAAGATATAAGATCAAAACTGGTTTGAAGTTCAACATGCTTCAAAGAAAAAAAAAGTTCATTTCTATTGTAAATTGTACAAATATAAAAATTTTATGTTTTAGTATTAATTCTCTATATGCTTGGAAGATACCACAAATATGGAGTATCAATGGATGGTTATACAGATTTAAGATTGCTGACTTTGGTTTCAAGTTCCATATCCATTTTTTTAAGTACTGCTTTTTTCTCATGAGCAGTTTTTCTAAAGCTATTAGATTTTACAATGTATGTATTGTTATTTGTAGTTTCAGCTTTTAAAGCTAAATCATCAGCAGAGTTAAGTAATTCTTTGACTTCTCCTTCAATGAGTTTCCTTTTCTTTTTTATGCTATCAATTTCATCTAAAATAGCTTTCCTTTTTCCACATATGGCTGCTTTTTCCTTTTCTTTGGACTTATCATCCAAATAATGTATGTATTTTTGCCTTGCAGCTCCAACTGATAACAGAAGGGATTTTGAGATATTTACCTTATCAATACCACCTACATAGGATATATGATCATAAATAATTCTCTGTGCTACAATTGACTCCTCTCTCATGTTTTCTACAATGAGCTCCTTATTGACTGAAAAACCCCTCTCAACAGAAGCTTGCCCATGTGACAACAGTAAAAGAAGTTTCACAACTTTCCACAGTTCACTAAAAGCTTTAGTAGAAGACATGTACTCATACAATAATGTGTCTACTCTTTGTTGTTTATCTTCTGGATCAAAGTTTATGAATGAAGATTTTACTGCTGCAACACTGGTCACAAATTCCTTAAACTACCATATTACACCATCACATAATTCTGGTTGTATTCTATGAGCATCAACAAGAAGTGTGAGAATGAATGTTAGATTCTTAATACAAGTCTCACTATTTTTTGACATCAACCGAGGATCTAAACACTTCATGTGGCGAACAAGGGAGTACTTAAGTGGATTTTTTTCCAATAGCTTCACAACTAGCTTTTGCAAAAATATTCGGCATTCCATTCTAAACTCCATAAGTTTGCGTTCACTAATGTTCTTAGCACTTAATTCTTTCAATACCTTCTCTGTTTGAAACCCAACATCAATTTCTTTATAGTGACAACACTGAGATGCATCTGTAAGGTCTACTTGTAACAGCTTTAAGGCAGAGTTAGCTTCTGCCATTACGGTTCTTTTAACAAAGCGATTCATCATATTTCTTAGCATCTTTTCAAGATCTGTGGCCATAAAAGGCATCATTGGCTTATCTGACTGATATGCCTTGAGAAATGGTACCAGCTGTTTTGAAACTGAATTGAAGAAATGCAGTTTAGCCAAAACAAAAGGATCTTTAGTGAAAGTTTTGATAGCATCAAATGATACAGTGTGGGGATTCTTGATGCACTTCTTTTCAACTTGGTTAACATAATTTTCAATGTCTGCCCAAATTTCTAATGCTCGCTCGCAGGCAGGAGTATTTTCTAGCCACCTGTGTGGGCAGAATTTTAATGGCATCTTACTGGCTAAAATTATTTTAGAAAAATCTTCCCTCCTTGCAGGTGAATCTTTAAAAAGCCTAAATAATGATGAAAGCAACTTTTGAATTTCCCACCCTGTTGCTGAGGCTCCATGTCGATAATGATGAAAGCAACTTTTGAATTTCCCACCCTGTTGCTGAGGCTCCATGTCGAAAGGCATTGTTTACAATGTGAAGTCCACAGCTCCCTGTGTTTAGGAGTTGGACATTTGAGTCAGCACTAAGTGTTGATTGCAGCATATCAAAAAACTTCCAATTAACATTGGGTCCATCCATTGATAACTGCACAATGTTACACAGTGGGAGGCACGCCATGCATTCAAGAAATTTTTCCATCATTATGTCTGCACTAGCATGACCCAAAAAAACTAATGACAAATATCTGGTTGAAACTGTTCCTTTTTCCCATAAACGAACATGTATATCCATTTGTTTTGACTGACTAAACTTGTTTAAACTTTCGTCAAACAAAATCACAAAATTTTCATTTTTGACTTCCTGAACCAACACTGATTTAAAGTGAGGTGCCAAACCAAAGCAACAAATGTAGGAACATTTTTTTTCGCCACAGCTGAAGTTTCCAGCAATTCTGCTGTCAGAAAACATTAGGCTGAATAAAACATCATTACCTGCACAAGACCTGTAAGAGTAATGGGATTTAACCACTTTTAAACACCACAATGCTTCTGCTTTAATGGTTGCATTTTTTTCAAGAGGAATATGCAGAGGATTAGATGTGGATGCAATAGGCTGTACTTGTTTATCACTTGATACACATAGCAATTTATCAACAGTTAGTGGAACATTTTTACAGCTTTCTGTCAACATACTATGTTTTTTTCCTTTCATGTGGCTTCTTAAAGCGGATTCCCCCATATTCGAAACATCTATTATTTTAATGGATAAAAATGCATTTTGCAACATGGCAATTGCTTTCATCTTTTTTAATCCATCCAGCATATTTAGGATTTATTAGCCAAAGATCACTAAAAGTACACTTACCCATATTTAATGGGGAGGGGGGTGAAAAAAATGGGTAAATCAACTGAAACAGTAAATGAAAACCAAAAAAATATCTAAGATCAGGAACCACACAACTAAAAATTGAGAATTTCCCCTGAGTAAGGGGCTACACATGTGACCAATTACTATAGGCCAGATTTTAAGTAATTAAAGAAAAAGGGGTCTTACTGCTATGTTCTTTCCTGCTCCCCCAGCTTTGTCCTTTAGGCAGCCTGGGTTGCAAATGCTTTGGCATTGATTTAGTCTTCATTCAAAACAAGGAAACAACACTTAGTGAAGTTACTGTTTTATGACCTGTATGCCAATCAGTAGACAGAGTGTTGTGCTAAAAGACTGTTACAAAGCATCACCTCTTACAGCTGGGCTCCAAACCAGAGGAAAGGAAATGTTAACAAACACTTAGTGCCTGAGGGAAGCAAAACTTTGTACTGGGTCTCCTCCTCCAAGTCTCAAATCTTTCATACTTACCCAGCTGGAGTGGACGTAGGGTTTCAAGCTTGGAGAATGAATACTGCTCTTATATCTATGCCTTTGAATTTAATTTCGACCATTTTCAACAGGGTAGGTTCCTAGGTTGTACCTAACAGCATACTAAAATTTCGCCAAAATCCAACCCCTTTTACGTGAATTATCGTACGGACAAATGGAAAAAATCAAAGCATAAACGTTTCTGCAACCTACAGTTCGAAAGGGTTAGTAATTTCTAAAATAAAAACATAACGAACAGCGTGAAAACTAGCTCATACACAGAATATTTGAAACTACAGTATGCGCTCTCAATTATTAGGAATGATAGGGGGAAGGGAATAGAACTGTCCATAATTAGCATGTTCTCGTTGCGTTAGGCGCTTAAGCACTGCTGAATTCCGTCAGACCCCTAATGGTCAAATGATTGAAATGTGCTGATGTTCATGGAATGAAATGGTTGATCAGCTATGATAACCGCATAAAAGTTCGAAGGGGGAGGAGGGGGCGATTTTTTTTTACTTTATGCAACATTCTACATTACTCCAGTATTTATCTTGTCATCATCAACAATAGCAATGTAACTACCACTTACGATCGCGGATATCGGCCAACTGAAAATCTGCCATACAACTAAGGGATACACACACAGGTATCCTGTTACAATGTATTGTAATTGAAAAAAAAAAAAAAAAAAAAGATTTCAGAAATTAAAATCGAAAAAAAAAAAAACTTTCAGAAATTAATATCAAGTCATGGTGTTTCAAAAATCCGCTTTCCTTTATAATGTTTAAAAACATGTAATGTTTTTCTTTTTTACCTGTCGTGTATAATAAAATGGGTTGATTTTTTTATGGAATCAGACGTCCATATGTCTGATTGTCTTCGTCTGAGTTCACACGTTAGCTACTGTGTACAAGTAGACATATTTTTTCAGCTCAAAAATATGTAGTTTTGTATGTATTCACAGTATAACTCATTCCGTATTCCCACAGAACAAAATTCAGCAGATACAAATGAAGAACATCAAGACCCACCCAACACCATGTTTCCGATTGTCTGCTGTTTATATTCAAGAAATGCGAATATGGATCAATGGTGAATGCAGCAACTATGGTTTTTATTTATTACCAAGAAAAAAAGAGCCTGAAAGCTGTAAAGCTGAAACGGATATTTCTCCCCTCCCGAAAACATTCCGATTAAGTTCAAACAGCAGGAGCACGCGTCCACGCACACTCAACCTCTGGAATGTCCTGATGGAACGGCTTCTTTTCATTTGGCACATCGCCATAAATCACCACCTGCAGCTCACTGAAGTGTCTTCCTCCTTCACCCTAACTATAGGAGAAAACGTAAAAAAAAAAAAAAAATGCTGCCCAATTTTTCGACTAAATGACCAAATTTACGTCATAACGTTGCAATTTACTAAAATACATTTATCTGCTGAATTTCGCCTAAATCCATTGAAAACTTTTTAATTATAGATTTTTTTATTAAAACAGTAACTCAGACATCTGAATAAAAATGTATGTTTGTAATTAAAATAGAGTCCATATCATCACAGAAACAAAATTTAAGGATCACTCTGTTTAAATAAACCATGGCATCTAAAAAATAATAATTTGCTTGCTTTTCCCGTAATTTATAATTGCCGTTTCTTTTTTTTTAATCCGATTTTGCAACAGATTTTTTTTTTTTTTTTTTTTGCATCTGCTAAAGTTTCAAACGGAATTCGGCGAAATTTGCACTAGAACTTTATTGTGATGTATTTTAACCACTGTAAAAATTTTACTGTGTTATTTTCAAAATTCCGGAAAATGGATTTCTGAAAATATCTCTTAGTCCTTTTGAGCCGTGGAAGTGATAAACAGGTGTTTGCTTTCTTCCCAACCAAGGGCTTCGGATCAGCGCTCCCAGCTGTCAATCAACCGTTGCTATGGCAACACACTTTCTGCTCAAGGCTCACTGTCTAAAGAGGCACACATAATAAAAATTTCCAATGCTAACTTTTTAAGTTTTAAACCGATTCAAATGGAATTTTGGGAGTGAGCTTCTGTAATCCAATTATAGTAAATGTAAAAATTTCAGTCACTTTTGTGAAAAATTCGCAAAGATAGTTTTCTTATTTTTTATCATAAGTAGCCGAAGTCTCTTGAGGGGTGGGCCGGACGCAAGCGTCTTAATGCAATAAACAAGGAGCAGATGAATGTGTTGTTCAGGCATACTCTTCACTGGTGGATGCCAGCTGACTTGGTAAACACGCGACCCCCCTTGCAAATGCTAAATGTCTCTTCTTTCCCCTTCTGTTGTTCTCAATAGTTGTCGGACGGACATCAAGCTCAGGGCTAGAGAATGCATCAAGCTCCCCTTCCCTAACAGACCTGCTAGTAATCATCTAATTTTATTGCACTGGAAGTAGTGCTCCCCCCCCCCAGCCAAATTAGGGTTTGGGCACATCCGAAACACCACTGTAGCCGGCGGTTTCTTTGAGAACAGAGGAGAGGAACTTAAAAAAATTAAGGGGTAACAGTCAGTAACACGATTTCCTAAAAAGGGCATTTTTTTTAAGCACTAATTTCAAATTTCAAGGCTTTTCAAGACAGCATTAAAAAAATACCGTTTTTCCAGGATATTCCAGGCCTTGAAAACGTAATCATGATTTTCCAGGACTTTCCAGGTTTTCAAGCACGCGTGCGCACCCTGAATAACGCTCGCCCGCATACCGCTGTTGTAACCCAACATGCTCTACAGAGTGTCGACATGTTGCCGTGGCCGGCTAGATAGCCAGATCTTTCACCAATCGAGCACGTATGGGACATCATTGGACGACAACTCCAGCGTCACCTCCAACCAGCATTAACCGTCCCTGTATTGACTGACCAAGTGCAACAGGCATGGAACTCCATCCCACAAACTGACATCCAGCACCTGTACGACACAATGCATGAACATCGTGCTTGCATTCAACATTCTGGCGGTTACACCGGTTATTAATGTACCAGCATTTCACATTTAAAATGGCTCTTCTCGCGCTTACATTAAGCTGTGATCTTGAAATCTTAATTGATTAAATATGTTACCTATACAAATGTATTGCCGCCATTTCATTCCTCTACAACTATTTTTTCGTGGTGTTGGGATTTTTTTTCCGTCAGTGTATTTATGGATACATGCATGTGTGATGCCAAAACAAATAATTATGATTTATGTCTAGGTAACACACGTGTGTGCAGATTGCTCTATGCTCATGACTGGCAGATAGCAAAAGTGAGTTGCAGAGTATGTTGTTCCGGATGTACGAAGTTTGCATGAAATTTAAACTGAGCATAAATAATAGAAAAACCAAAGTTATGGTTTTTGAGGGAGAAACTGTTCATACTAAATGCAAGATATGTCTTAATGGCACAGAGATTGGCCAAGTGAATGAGTTTGTATATTTGGGAAATATGTTTGACAGAGAGAACAAATTAGATGGTGAAATTAATAGGCAAGTGAATTCTTCCTTGAAAGTCATAACTGCCTCAGGAGGATTTCATAGGAATGATGAGGTCTCAAGGAAGTCCCAAATGGTTGTGTATGAAAGTGTAATTGTTCCAACTCTGATGTACAGCAGTGAAACCTGGATTCTACAGAAAAGACATAGGAGTCGTTTGTGTGCTGGGGAGATGCGTTACTTACAGGGGGTTTGTGGGAAGACACGCGCTGATCATGTGAGGAATGAAGATGTGCTGCAGATGTGTAATGTGAGGCAAAATGTAGTTAGTAAGGTGAAGACTAATATTCTTAGGTGGTTTGGCCATGTTTATAGAATGAGTGATAAAGTGCTGACTAAGAGATTTTTTTCAGCCCAAGTAGCAGGAAAGAAAGGTAGAGTAAGGCCAAGAAAATCACGGGAGGACCAGATTCAGGAATGTCTGCTTGAGAAAAAGATTATGAGTATGAAATACAAAAGGTATTGTGTGCTGTGTGTGATGGATGTTAATGAAACTCGAGCGGTGTGCTGAGATCGTCGTAAATGGAGATTTTTGATACATCAACAGTAAGTAAATTCTAGTTCTATCAGTTAAATGCTTACTTGGCAAATGGTCTTTCTTTGAGGAGCTAACCTTTGAATATTAGAACAGCTTAATGATATGTATGTATATATTGTGACTGGTGATGAGACTTGAGTTCACCATGATGACCCAGAAATGAAAATTTGATCGCTGGAATACCAACACCAATCTTCTCCTTAAATTCAAATTTCTGCCAGCAAGTGCATGCTCACTGTGTTCTGGGACTACAGAGGCATTATTCACCAGGAGTGCATGGTCAAAGGTATAACTATCAACACTGAGAGCTATGTGCACAACTTAGAAAAGTTAAAGCAAAGAATAAACCACATGTGTGGGGTAAAAAGTCAATGATTCCTGAACACAACAACGCCAGACCCCATACCAATGCTTTACTTCAGAGGCCATACAGAAAATCAGGTTTGAAGTTCTTGAACACCCTTCATTACAGCCCAGATTTGGTGCCATCTGACTTCTGGTTGTTTTCTACTCTCAAGACATCTGAAAGGAATTCAGTTCACCTGTGATGATGTTCAAAGCCATTATGAGGAAATGGTTCTGAGAACAACCTCAAGATTTTTACAGAGACAGGTTGAAAGAGTTGTTAAACGCTGGTGTATCTGTATCGATCATGAGGGGAACTATGTAGAAAAATAAAATATGTGAATTAAAGTACAAATTCTGAGCTTTGTTTTTGTTTTGTTTCAGTCCGATACCTGGCCACTGGGCTTGTATATAAATGTGGAGGCATTACTTTCTAAACACACTCTGTACTGTGGGGTGCATAAAGATTTTGAGTTGAGAAAAGTTTAGAAAAAAATAAATAAAAGTGGAACTTTGTGCATCTGCCCCTAGCTTAGTAAGGCCAATTAATTTGCAGTTTCCAGTAACAGAGAGCAACTCCACTATGAATTCTAAAGATCTCCAACTCACAACAAAAAAAAAAAAAAAAAACAATTCAAACATAAAAAAATCCTACACAACAAAAGTGGTTCTTAATATAGCAAAACTATATTAGTAATCTTAATTTATTAGTGTAAAATAGAAATCAAAGTTTCCAAGCTTACACGCACCAACCAGATGGCTTTTTCAAGGGAGGTAGACAGCAAATCACCATCCAGAGAGTTGATGTGCCAAAGCTTGGAAACTTTGGTTTCTATTTTATGCCAATAAATTTTTATCACTAGTATAGTCATACTATTTTAATTATAGTTAGTGTACAGTTCCTTGTTATTAATTAAAAATGATTTGTTTATCAGAACAATAAACCTGAAAAATAGTAAATCAAACTAAAATTAAGCTCTCCAAGAAAAAATATGATTGTATAAAATTATGTCCAGGAGCTTCCAGAGTGTCTTGGTACAAAAATGGGAAACCCAAACAAATTTGCTTAAAATACATTGAAAATTCATTTCTGCACTCCAAAACTGAAGGAAAACAGCAAATCTACTTGGCATTAAAATATCTACTAAAAAGAAAAAAAAAAAAAAATAGGCTGTCAGCTTTTAAAGAGTGCTTTGGTGCAAAAATGGAAAACAATAAAAGATGTTAAAATGAATGAAAATTGCATTTCTGTATTATGATACTGAAAGAAACCTTACACATCTGATTGAAATTAAGGTATTTGTAAAAAGAGATTACAAAAAATATGTCCATGAGCTCTGTGGCAATTGTTGTGATCCATGGTTGATACTACAGTGAAAGCTCCATTGACGGACACCTCTGAACAATGCTAACTTCCGAGCAACGGCAAGTTTTGGTTGGTACCAAACACCTTCTATGGGATTAACGTTAACAATAACCTTTGAACAACAAAACCTCTTAACAGCGATCAATGGACACCTCAGTCAGTCCCGAAGGAGATCTAATGGACACCCTGTCCCTTGGATTTTACAAGGTTCCTTCGGTACTTTGGCAAGAGGGACACGATAGGGACAAATAATATTTATTGCTAAAGGCATAATAGGTTGGATTATGGTTGGTAGAGTGGTATGCTTAATTGAGCAGAAAGGAGTTTAAAGTTTAGTTCTACATAAAGTGAGCTGCAGCTGCCATATATGTTTCAATTGCCCTTGGAGGCTGTGGGGGATGGCTGATGGGGCATGGAATTTTGCCTGTTGAGGGCAATGTTTCTTGGTTTGGCCCCTGTAGGCTCTGTTCCTGCTTTAAAACATTTTTCTTTCCTTTAGCATACCCTATCCTTAATTTTCTAGCTTGTTATTTCTAGGGGTTGTTTAACACCAGACGTCAGACACTGTTTTCTTAAAATCCTCTACACCATGAATTATTTATTTAATCATTATATTGGGTTTTATTCAGTCAGCATTTGGAAAAAGCACTGCAACATTTTCTTTATTGTGCACAAGTTTCATACATATATTCTATTTTTGCAGAAACACAGCAGCCTAGCAATGTTATCTTAGACCTAACCACCAAACAATGGCCACCTCCTAAAAATGATAACTTTTCCCCAGTCCGAGCAGTGACTGTTATTCAGAGGTTTCAAGTAGTTTATACTATTTCTAAATAGTAGATTTTTTTTTACACAAAAGTCTGAAACTCCAACAAAAAATGTAAACTGTCTTGTTTTAACAACAGGTTTATTCCAAGCGCAAATTTCTCCCCTTGTGTTCGTATTCGTGCGTGTGTGTTACACAGAATCTACAAAAAAAAAAAAAAAAGTTCATGAGTATCTTTCCTTAAACAATCACCCAGGAAGCTCATGTGGTAAACTACTCACAATGAATAAACAAAATGCAATCAAGCATACCAATTGACATGACAAAAAAAAAAAAAATCTTAACATACACTCCACGGACTTGCAGGGGTGCAGAAAATTTTCAGGGCGCAATATTTCCCCAGAACACATTTTTTTTTTGCCCAAAACCCCAAGACTGTAGCGGATTTTCATACAAGTTTAAGCGATTATTAGAGTATTTACATTGATGGGTGACGTCAGTTGTCACCAAGAAATGGCAGCCTTCCCATCTGTTTGTGAAGGTTGTCAATCACTTTGATGTCTTGTACACCTTGAGACGAGGTGATGAAGAAAACTGTGTGAAATGGTATCTTCCACTTGGAAATGCCTGTCCAAGGATTCTTTTAAAAGTTGTGAAGCCTTATGAACAGGAGGTCCATTCCAAGAAATGAAGACTTCATTAAAAACGGTATCGAACTAGATGTTCCAATTGTGTAGGTGGTTGCCAATTACAGATCCAACTGATTCACAAACAGCTTCACTACAGATTTTTAAAAAGTTTTCAAGTATGTAAATTATTTCGGAGATGTGAACATACACTTCAGGGTTAATAAATGCCTCTTTTATTACTGTGTTATCCTGGATGATTAAGTTTGGTTTTTGATTTTCTTCAGAAGAATCAAGTACTTAAAAAAAAAACTGTTTAAAAGGTCGTTTTTCATTTTTTTTTTTATTATACTCCTCGGCAGAAATTTTTCCAGAGCTGCTTTAATTTTCCTCGAACCTCGTTCGTGCGTTCGGACATATTCTGCACCCCTGCGGACCTGCACACACACTTGTACAAAAACGTTTCAGTTCAAGTGTTTCATAAGATAGAACTCTGTTTCATCTACACACAAAAAATAATATTGTAATTATAAGGCTAGTAAACGACATTTACACAAAACATTACTGACACATAAAACACAAAACGTAACTTGATTTCTTTCACTCAACACTGAAATTTCAATACATGATTCATAAAGTAGCCCATGATAATAAAGCAAAGCCATGACTCAAGGCATCAAATTAAACTTTAAAAGTACTAAACATATCAGAAAGAAGGCATAATTACTGTTTTCTTCCTGAGCCGCATGATGTCAGATACTGATCCACCCCCACAATACTCCATCACAATCTACAAAAAATAATGAATTATATGTACATTTAATGAACAGCATGAATATCTCCAAAAAGTATCAAAGAAATGTCACAATATTAAAAACCTTTAACAAACAATCCCCAAATTATGTAATCGATGTTAGAATCTTGAAAGCATGACACCGATATTGAACAAAATTACCATATATACTCGCATATAAGGCGATCGTGTATATATGCCGACCCCCGCCCCCACTTCAAGAGCTAAAAATTTGTGAAAAACCGTGACCCTGCATATAAGCCAACCTTAATTTTTTTAAATTTAAGGTTTGCTTATATGCAGGGTCAATAAATATATTTTCCAAAAAGATTTTGGAAAATATATTTATTGAAATAAATTATGCAAACTTCTTAGATTATCTTCTGTAAAAACCTTCAAAGTATGATTCACTGTCAGAGTTTCCAAATAACGCCAGCAGCATCCACTGCATTACTCGTGCAGCATTTTTCTTGAGTGAACCAGCAGTTATGCCCATTCTCTAAATGGTGAACCTATAATTTTTTGTACATAAAATTAAAGAAAGGAGAAGTAATTATGGGGAAAAAAGTAATTTATGATCCGTAACTGTGGCACGATTTAGAACAGGGTCGTGACGTCAATGCATACCGTTTGACGCAAAACGAATCAGGCTTTGGTGCCCCTTAATTTTAAATCAAAATTTCATGGAATTTTTACAGCATTTCAACATTTCTGGCATAAATTTTATCTTTAAACCTATCAGCATTTTGAACAGTAAAGCTAAGCCTCTGTTTTGAACTGTTTCGTTTTTAGACTTTTTTAGGTATCCGGACCTTAAGGACTATGAGCATGCCAATTTTAAAATTTTGAGGTTATTGAGAAGTGGTCAAACAATTTGCGAAAAATTCAAGTAGATAATGTTCCAAAGCTGCCATTTTGATCTTTTTTTCGGACTTTTCTAGACATTTGGACCTTAAGACGCATCAGCATGACAATTTTCAAAGTTCTAGGTCATTCAGAGAAGGTGAAACAATTCGCAAAAAAATCAAGCAATGTTCCAAAGCCGCCATTTTAAATTTTTTGTTTGTTTGTTTTCGGACTCTTCTAGGCATTCAGACCTTAATACCTATCAACATGACAATTTTCAAATCTCCAGGTCATGTAGAAATGGTCGAACAATTTGCTAAAATTTCAAGCAGAGAAATGTACCATAACCACCATTTTTATTTTTATTTTATTTTATTTTATGCCGGCAGAAAATGCCAAACTTTAAAAATGTTGCTATGTCATTAAGAAATGTGGCATTACCAGTTTGCCCGTCCTTTCACCCAGTGAGAAGAAAGCTCTAAAAATAGCTGCGTTACCATGGCAGCATGCCACGGGACCAGAACTTCCCTGTGTGGCTACCGTTGAAGACAAAGGAAGCTGTTCCTTCCTTTCCTTTGCATCTTTAAAAAAATGCTTAAAAATCAGAAAGTGATTTTTAAGCAATTTTTTTTCTTAAAACAGGGATGATAGTTGTGAATTTATGCTGTAAAAATTGCAATGTGTTATGATTTATAGTTTGTCATATATCCGTTCTTAAAATTGATCCCATCGCAAAATAGAGAATTTTGTGAAATTAAAAAAATTTATTTCTCGTAAATTAAAAATCAAAAAAAGGGCAACAAGATGTAAAAATTTGGCAATGGCCCTACATGCCTACAAAGTTTCATGGTTCTGTTGCTGTTAGTGTGTCCGGAACGCAAACTGATAGCACTTTTTGCTTACCTTAACTTTGAAATGCAACATCTCTTGAAATATTGCCAGAATCAAAAAATGGCTTATTTCAGCGTGTTCTCCAAACAATTCTCTATAAACGATGTAAATTTCATATTTTTGCATTCAATACTTTTTGCGCTGCGAGCTAGGAAGCGCGAGTGTCCCGAAATTTCTAAAACAGCGGCGGCTGTGGCAGTTCCTTTTTTAGAATAGAGAGATTTATAACCATTTCCGGTGAAATTGCATCACAATTTTTTCATCCAATAAGTAACACGGCTGTGTTGGCCTTCATTCAAGTTATCACCATGTCTTTTGGCTTGTACATGAGTATATAATATGGTATATCACTGAGATTTTCTATTTCTGTAGCATATTCAGTTTTCCGTACTACATAGATGGCCACTGATTACAGTAGTGACTATGGAGAATCATAAGACTAATAGTGTCTGTAACACTAGTAAACAAGAAACATGACAACAAAACATGAACATGATAATTCATCATCATCATCATTGTCAACCATTATCAATCCACTGCTGGACGAAGGTCTCCCCAAGTTTCCTCCACAACGGTCTGTCTTGTGCCAGTCTCCTCCATGTCACTCCCGCATATTTACGAATTTCATCCACCCATCTCCCATGTGGTCTTTTTCTGGGTCTTTTCCTGTCCCTTGGAATCCAATCTAAAATTTCGGCTGTCCATCTATGGTCTGTCCTTCTGGCAGTATGTCCAGCCCATTGCCATTTCAGGGATTTAACTCTGATCATGATGTCTTCCACTCTCGTCATTTTTCGGATCCACGAGTTCCTCTTCTTATCTCTCCTGGTTATACCAAGCATGCACCTCTCCATGCTTCTTTGAGTTGTCTGCAGCCTTTGTATGTCTCTTTTAGTTAAGGTCCACGTCTCTGCACCATACGTAAGCACTGGAAGGATGCATTGATCAAACACTTTTCTTTTAAGACATCATGGCATATTGCTCTTGAAAATTATGCTGTTTCTTCCAAAAGCTCTCCAGGCAAGTTTTGTACGCCGATTAATTTCTTCATCAATGTGACCCTCACTTGATATCTGCTGTCCAAGATAAACATACGTATCTGTTATCTCCAGTTTTTCTCCATCAATCGATAAATCTTGATAATTACGAATGATTAAAATTCCATAAAAACCAGGTGTTTTCTCAAAAAGCTGTGTTTTCAGACACCGAGGTTGGAAAAATGGATATAATTAAATTAAATGGGGACACCTGACAGTTATGCAGCATTTGAGGGAAATTCATATGTTGTGAAAATTTTTCATATTTGCGGTTAACATTGATAATTACGCCAATTCACTCAATTTTTGTGGAGAAATTCTGCAAAATGTGGAGCAATTGGCAATGCTGTTTTTTATGTAACACGGGGGAGGTGGAAAGAACCTATCTTTCATTTACAAAGTGGCACAATAGGAAACTGGATGCCCACATAAAGCAAAAGTTGACAAAGGGGTCACATAATACATGAGAGAAAATACATCTATTCCATGCAATCAATTTGTTCTTCATTCTGCATGTTTTTCAAGAAAGCTGCAGACTTTCCCCAATTTTCCTTGCACCATTTGAGAAAAAATCAATATAGGCATTAAAGCACTTAAATTTATATAATGAATATCCTAAAGCAATCATTGGAATCACTTTTCTTCTATATGTTTCCTAAGAATGATGGCATTTGCAGCCCGTTTACAATTACTACCAGTAAAGGTTACAAACATTTTCTGAAAAAATCCAGTAATCTGACAGAACTCGCACCAACAAAAACCCTTAGAATACAGTGTGCTTCTGGTTGATTATTGTATTCGGTTGGCTTATGCGAAGTGTACGGTGCACGAGCTGACATTCAATGACCTATTGCACAAAGAAAGAAAAAAAGCTCAATTACATGACCAATTCAAGAAGCAAGGTGATCATCTTTTCAATACAGCATTTCTACGCTAAATTATAAACCCTAAGATGCAAATCTGCTGTCCCAATTAAGGTTTAACTCTACCTTAAGAATGCCATTCTCATACTTCCACAACTTGTAAGTGAAGAAATAGCACATTTTAGAAAAGTTACTGATGCTGAGTTTATAACTGATAGTATATACATGAAATAGGTATGAGTTACAGAGGTTGAATACTGTTGCAAACAGCATGAAGCAAAAAGTTGGTTTGCCAGAGTAAGGCAGAGTGCAGGAACAATAAGGGATATGCAAGATTGGGATTTTTGCAAAAATGGCAGCCACAAAATGAAGTGTTGTCTAACATTTAACATTCAATTTATGTTTTTAATTTCATTTAGGTAAACTACATGGAAAAGGACATGTTTTAAAAACTGTGTTATCACTGTTGCTTAAGGTTTCTGGTACTGCAATATTGGGTACCATTACATGTCATACTTGATGGAATGTTGAAATTAAAGAAGCAGTAAAGAGGAAGAAGGAAACATACCTTGATGAGGATGCAAGGTACGGTGACTGAGGATGAATATTACTGTAAAAAGCATGAAGCAGCAAAACTCACTACTCAGAGTAATGCAAAATGTAGGAAAGATATTAATCTGCTTTTTTAAAGGCATAAAATCATTCTGGAAGTACACAAGACAAAAAGAACAGGGTAAATAAAGTTCTCCGATGTATGAAGAACAGGATTGGAGAAATGGTCTGGGAGCCTAATAAATTAATGTGACATGGGGTGAATTTTTCTGTGAGTTATTAGAGCATGAAAGCAAAGATAATTTTGGGGTAGAAGCAGATGCCGCCATAGAGAGTAAAGCAAACACTGTACAGATTTCAAGAAAGAAAAAAAAAAAAAGAAAAAGAAAAAAAAAAAGAAGATGCTTGCATAGTTATAAAATTTCTTCAAAATTGATAGGGCACCAGGAATAGATGGCAAAACAGCTGAGTTGTCAAACTATGGTGGTGACTCTGTCATTGACAGTTCAACTGAAATTTCTCAGCTGTGTAGGAGTTCTCCCAGGATTGCAGGGATGCTACTATCATTGTCACTTTGTATAACAGAAAAGGTGATCAGACAATGTAAGAAATGCCATGGTATCAGCCTGCTGAGTGTGCCATAGAAAGTGTTTGGAAAGGTCATTATTGATATGGTATGAATGAGGATTTGTGTTAGGGAAAGGGTCATTCCATGTCAAATCAGCCAATGCATGAAACCTTAATGTCATGGATGTGGTTCATTTTTGGTACATTTGTACCTTACCATGAGATGCGTAAAAAAAAATTCATATTTTTTTTGTCCACCACCCATTTTGAGAGAGAGAGAGAGTGTGTGTGTGTGGGTGGGGGGGGGGGCAGGCTATTTTGGCAAAGGAACTGTTCAAAGCATGCAAGACAAAGCTCTGATATGTTTGTGCCTGTTTATTCACGTGCCTTTTGCCCACCATGTTACCTTCCAGACAGCTTAGTTGTGGTCTGGCTCTCTGTGTGTGCACTTCATTTTGCTCAGACAGTGTGTTTTTAGTGAAGCTTCGTAGGACATTTTTGTTGTGAAGCTGCTTTATTAAGTTTATTTCATTAACTGTTTGATATTTACACGATTTGAAATGGAGAATAAGTGGTCAAAAAACTGTTGCAACCCTTTTAAAAAAGGGCACTGGGTTAGTAAAGACTTGAGGAAAGTAACTGATTGGATGGTTTCACTAAATAGCAAAATCAAATCACACATGAAAGTATGCACTTCATGCAGATTGCAGTTAGGAAAAGAGAAGCCTTGTCAGATGGAAAACAATATACTTGAAAAGGAAATTCCTCCTGAGAATTATGAGATTCCTGGTCCTACTCATTTTAAGGAGTCCACAGTATTTGGACCCTGATGCAGCTTTAAGCCACTTAAATGCCTCTTTGACCTCCCTTGGTGAGTCTCCGGTGTGTAAAAAGCATTAAATAGGTCTAAGAAGTATTGCAAAGAAAAGACAGGGATGATTAAAAGGACCTACATAGAGTTATTTTTTTACTTTTGAAGATGATTTAGATGAGGAAGAATGTCACTGTGCTGATTCAGAAATTACTCAGCAACTAAAGGAAAATTTTAAAACTACGAACAGAAGTAAAAAGCTCATGATTTTGACAGTTTTACCAAAAAGCTGGCCCTCTGAAAGAATAGAAAGTGAATTTGGAGTAAGTAACTACATAGCAAGGAAGGCAAAAATAAAACTTGTGAAAGAAAAAGGAATTTTTCCCTCACCTAATCCCAAACCTGGAAAAATTTTACCTGAAGACACGGTCAACTTAGTAAAGGAATTTTACTGCAATGAAGAAGTCAGCAATGCCCGGCAAGAAAGATTATATTTCAATCTCAAAAACAAAGATGGTTGTCAAACTCATGTCCAAAAGCATCTGATACTTGGTAATCTTAGAGAAATTTACCAACCTTTCAAGTCCAAGTGCCCATCTGAAAAGATAGGATTTTCAAAATTTGCTGAGTTAAGACCAAGGAACTGCATTATAGCAGGAGCTAGTGGGATTCACACTGTGTGTGTGTGTGCACAACACATCAGAATGTAAAGCTCATGATTGCTGGTGCTAATTTAAACATGGTGACCCTGCAAGGACATGACACTCCTTTAAAAACATATCAACATTGCTTATCAAGAATTATGTGTAATCCCCCAGCACATAATTTTTTTTTAGGTGACTGCGATTCATGTCCTAGCACTGATGAATTCAAGGAAACCTTGTTGACAAGTCTCGAAGAAGAAATGTTGATAACATCACCTACAAGCAGTGGGTTTCAGTGGACTGCTGTTCGTCTGAAACTATTTGCAAAACCACAGAGGATTTTGTTGAGGAGTTTTCAGCCCAGCAAATCATCTTGAAGAAGCATGATTTCATCACCAAACAGCAATCTGCTTTTTTTGCAGAGAAGAAAATTACACTTTGCCCTAACGAAGCTGTGGTGACATGTGATTTTTCTGAGAACTATTCATTAATTCTGCAAGAGGACGCCCAGTCATTCAATTGGAACAACTCAATAGCAACTGTTCATCCCTTTGTTGTGTACTACAAGGAAAATGATCAACTAAAACATAAGAATTTTGTTTTCATCTTGGAATGTCTGAAACATGACACAGTTCTTGCTCATGCTTTCCAAAGCAAACTTCTTAATGCTTTGAAAGTGGAATTGTTCCCAAACTTGAAAAATATATTTTACTTTTCAGACGGCTGTGCAGCACAATACAAAAATCGTAAGAGTTTTGCAAATTTGTGTAACCACCACACTGATTTCCAAGGCATTGAAGCAGAGTGGCATTTTTATGCCACAGCACATGGCAAAGGAGTTTGTGATGGTGTTGGAGGCACAGTGAAGAGACTTGCAACAAAAACCCCTCTCAAATCAGATAATGTCACCTTGACAGCTATTTGAGTGGGGGAAGGCAAACATCCCTGCAATAAGTTTTTTTTTATATTTCAAATGATGAATACCTGGAAGAGGAGAGATTTTTACAAATATGATTTGATGAAGCAGTTGCTTTTACAGGAACTCAGAAGTTTCATGCCTACCTCCCAGTATCAACTGAAAACTTAGAAACCAAATCACTTTCAGCTTCTCATGATACTGTTTTACATTGTATTAAAATCACTCCCGAACTTCAAGATGTAGATTTCGATCGTATGAATGGTTTTTTGGCATGCACCTATGACAACACATGGTGGATAGGATGTGTTCTCTCAATGGATGCGGTAGAACATGAAGTCAAGCTATCATTCTTACATCCAGTTGGACCAGCAACATCATTCTCTTATCCTAGGAAACCGGATGTTCTCATCGTGCCAGGAAACTTCATCCTTTGCAAACTGGATCCAATTACAGCTACAGGGAAAACATACCAGCTAACCCCACGAGAGATGACACAAGAATCCAACATGCTAGACAAGGAAAAAAAGAGATTCTTTATCATTAGGTATAGAAATTTTTGTCTGTTTTCAGGGCTAAATCAATTTAATTCCTTGTCACTGCCAACAAGAAAATTTAATTTTTATGGTATTATTAAGATACCACCTTGAAATTTGGACTGACTGGCTACAAGACATATATATACCTTTAAGTGTGAATTTTTTGAAAATTTAAAAAAATTTCGTTTTTTTCCGAAAACTCAAAAATATATTTTTTTTTAATTTGTGAATTATTTGAAAATTTACAATTGTGTCATGCTGTATATTAAATGAAAGTCCTATTCATAAGCTTTAAAACGACACCTGTATCATGTCTGTAGCTATCATAGGTATCTTGTAAATGGCATTTGAAGTTATGGTGGCTAGTGAATTTTGGCGTTTTTAAGCAATTTTGAAAATTCAATATCTAAAAAACAGGTGGACAAAAAAATTGTGAAAAAAATAAATAATTTTTACACATCTCATGGTAAGGTACATATGTACCAAAAATTTACCAAATCCATGACATCAAGTTCCAAAATGTATTTTTCATTGGTTGATATTTGACATGGAATGACCCGAAAGTGTGTAGGATGTACAAAGTGGTTTTATGCTAGGCAAGTGCTGCACTAACAAAATTCTAGTGTTATGTATGATGACTGAAAAGTTTTTTTCTGTTGGCAAGGAAGTTTTTGCTGCCTTTGAAGATTTGCAGAAAGCTTATGACTGAGTAAATGGGGTGCTTCTGTGAAAGGTCTTGAATGGTTATGGCATAATTGAGAACCTGCTTGAATGTAAGAAAGTTATGTATGCTAGCAGTAGATTGTGGGGTACATGTGAATGGTGCATTATTGGACCGATTTTCTGTTAGCACAAAAGTCAGACGAGGCTGCGTAATGTCACCATGGCTGTTCAGTATATTTATGGATGAATGCAAGCATGTGTGATGTCAAATATACAGTACTAAGACCTCCCAACCTCTCAGAACAAAAAAAAACATAACACTCAGATAGAAAAATCGTAACACGAAGCATGCTGATAATTTTTTAAGCTTATTTCAGCTATGTAAATTCTTGATGATGAGAACGTAGGAATTTTGTCCCATATCAAAATTTTATTGAGAAACTAATTAAATCTAATCAGCAAACACTTTTATGTTGTTAATTATTAGGAAAAAAATGACGATTACAGTAGAAATCCTTACTCCGCCTAACTTCCATTTTCGGAAATTTTGAGAGGCAGAAAACTTGCATCTTAGGGAGTCTGCAAGATGGTTCAATCGGGTTCTGGGGATGTCATTTTTGTCTGCAGAACCAAAATAAATCTGCGATGTGCATTGGTCATCACCGCGATTCTGCTATGAGGATTAGTAGAAAATGAATCTGCAATGTACGTCGCCGCAATTCTGCTACAAGGCTTTTGTCTGAAAAGGGAAAAAACATGACTATTTAAAAAAAAAATCGTATTTTTGGCGGCAAAATTAGCGTAATGCAGCATAATTTATCGTACTAAATACGATAAAATCGCAACAGTTGGCAGGTCTGAGTACTGGTTTATGTCTTGAAATTCCCATATGTGCACGTTGCTGAATACTCATGACACAGTCCTGTTCACAGGGAGCAAAAGTGTGTTGCAGAGTATGTTGTCCAGATGTACGAAGTTAGTATGAAATTCAGAATGAGCATAAATAAGAGAAAAGCTAAAGCAATGGTTTTTGAGTGAGGAACTGTTAGTACTGAATGCAAGATCAGTCTAAATGGGACATAGTTACAGGTGAATGAGATTGTGTATTTAGGAATCATGTCTGACAAAGAAAACAGTTCAGAGTGTGAAATCAGTAGGCAAGTGAACTCAGTTTTGAAAGTCATAGCTGGCTCCAGAAGATTTCACATGGTTGATGGGTTCCCTAAGATATCCCAAATGTCTGCGTATGGAAGTGTAATAGGTCCCACTCGGATATATCATACTGAAAATAGAGGAGTCATTTGTGTACTTGAGAGATGCATGCAGGAGAAGGGGAAGGGAATCTATCTGAGGAATGAAGATGTGTTGCAGATGAGCAATGTGAAGCAAAATGTTGTTAGTAGGGTGGTGACAAATATTTTTAGGTATTTTAACCATGTTAAAAGAATGACTGATGAGATGCTAACTAAGATAATTTATTCAGTCCAAGTGGTGGTGGTGGGGGGGGAGGTAGAGGAAGGTCAAGGAAATCATGGGAGGGTCATATTCAGAAACATCAGCAAGGGAAAAAGATGATGAGTAGGAAGTACGAAAGGTTTAGTGTGAGATGTGTGATGGATATCAGTGAAGCTAGAATTGTGTACTAAGATTTCTGTAAAAGGAGATTTCAATACATGAAAAGTAAGTAAAGTCTAACACTATCAGTAACTCAATTTGGAAAATTACCTTTGTTGTGAAAACTAAACACTGATTGCCAATGTTTTACTGCTAAAAAATAACACATAAATCAAAACTGAGTCATTTTGTTTCAAGTGATCTAATGGAAAAACCTTACCCTCTTGAATTTTTTAAAAATTAGGCTTGTCCAATGACACCCCAGAGATAGTAAAATAGAACAATTTTTTAGATTTTTTTAATCTCTGCAGTTGTTTTTAATTTATGGCCCTTTAAAATCTCAAACAACAACAACAAGATGCAATTTTTCACTGACATGCAATTACAAAATAAATGATTACTCAAGCTAGAAATAAGATAGAAGGTTAGGGTAAAAGCCATTTTGTAGCTTATTTTATAAGCTTTCATATGATTTGTTGATACGTAACATGACTAGTTTTGAACTGTTTTAACTTAAAGGTCATACCATAAAATGTTTGACCTTGAATTTCTCAAAAACCTAACTTTTAAAAATTTTGAAAAATTCACATATTAGCATCGTTTGTGGAAAGTTTTATCATGGGGTCACAGTGGGATCATGTTTTTGTCAATTTCAAAAATACATGCGTAAAGGAAAAACCATCCGGATGTGAAAGGAAATTTATAATTATAATTCACAATTTTCAATGCCTTTGGACAAGGACCACTATTTTTCTTTCTTTTTTACATTTTTTATCAACATTATTCGAAAGTATTGCATTCAGTACGATTAAAAATAATAATATTTTATTCCTGAATCTGTGTCACAAATCATTTTCAAGAATAGGGTTATACACAAATCACCAAAATTGGACCCATTTCTAAGAAATAGCTAAAATTCTGAATACGATGAAAAAAAAAAAAAAGTAAAACCATTTAGGAATTATTGACTATAACCATCAAACACAAGCAGGCACATGTGTTCTTAGTTTTCTATGTTACGCACCAATTAGAAATATAAAAAAATATGATTTTGTAGCATTTAAATCATGGGTTGAAAGTCTGAACTGATGATACTTAGATATAAGTACTGTCCATTCAAGAAAAAATGAGGCAGTTTGAAGTTGTTATATATGTTCTCAAATTCGGAATGAAGGAAAATGAATGAATGTATTTCGTACTTCGCATATGCGTTGTGTCACAAATTGTTTTCAAGAATAAGGATGGAAAAAGGTTGTTGCAATATGTAAGAGGAGTCATTTATGGCCTATTATATATGCGACTCCTGTTATATGTTAACAGGAGTCAACCGAGCAAATTAGAAATACCCTTAAAGCATAAGTAAATCAACTATACAGTTTGTTATGACTGATTAAATGGACAAAATGCTGTTATACTTCACAACCATATTTTTTGGATTAATACATTGAAGGTGAACAGGATATTTCCTTGACTCAACTTTGCAAGTTCTGCTGTCTACAAAGTGAGAATTTTCAGAAAATATGTTGCTGCAAATGCTTTTTCGTTAATCCCAAAGCATCTTTAATCGGAATGCGTACCATAATACATTGAAGTGCATCAGCACTCACTTACACAAAGAATATACCAAGTCAAAGACACCCTCAGCCGTTTTTCTTTCTTTCTTTCTTGCATAAAGACATTTGCAATCAGTTGTTTTGTAGAATCAAGCAATATCATCATACAGCAGAGGGCAATAAAAAATAATTAATAATAAGATTATAATGTGATAGTACACAGCTAACAGACTGTATAAAAGAATCTCATAAATTTTTAAATCATAATAGAAAATTTTAAATTAATGAAAGAACGTTAACTTACCCACAAGTCTGTGCCTTTAAAATAACTACCATAATATTTAACAACATAAGGACTGTCACACTGTTGCATAATAGAAATTTCTTTGATAATTTCTTGAAGATCAGTGTCGACCGGAACTTGTTTAATGGCCAGAACCTGGCCTGATTCTTTGTGAAGAGCTTTATACACACTGCCATAACTCCTAACAACATGAGAACAAAAAAGCATCAGTACAATAGATTTAAATTATGAAAGAACAGGAAAATTTCAAAACTGGGCTTAAAAGATACTGTATGTGCATACACTGAAAGGAAGATGTATAATATACTAAAGAAAGTGTATAAAGTGTTCTGCTCAATGCATCATAATCAATATCAATACATATTTCACAGATAGTAACTTATGCACTTAAAAAATTGATTACAAAATCAAAATAATAGGTTTCTTATTATACCTAGTTGTCTCTGGTGAGGTTACTAACAAGCTCATGTGTGACGTAGAATAACCTAAAAGTTCTCGTGCAAAGTAGAATAAAATTTTCTTAAAAACCAAGAGTGGTGGGTGAACTGTAAAGACTTAAGGTACAAAAGCAATGAAGAGCAAAAATAGTAAAACCAAATGGATGAATAACTACAAAAACCAGGTGAAATAAAACATTGAAGATATTAGAATGTTGAGGACATTAAAATATTGAAGATCTTAAAAAGTGCCCAAGTAACGATCCCACACAGCATGCACTTTTTAAGGTTTTTAACATTTTCAACGTTTTCATATCTTCAACATTTTATTTCACCTGGTTTTCAGTTATTCATCCATTTGGTCTTACTGTTACTACTCCTCATTGCTTTTATACTTTAAGTTTTATGGTTCACCCAATGCTCTTGGCTTTTAAGAAAATTTTATTCTACTTCACATGAGAATTTCTTGGTTACTCTATGTCATATGTGAGCTTCTTAGTAACCTCACTAGAGACAAGTGGTATGTCAAGAAACCTATTATATTTATTTTGTCATCCATTTTAAGTGCATAAGTTCCTATCTGTGAAATATACATTGATATCAATTACAACATGTTGAACAGAAATTGGTGTAGTATATTTTTATATCTTTCCCTCAGTATGTATATATTTGGTTTCCACGTGTGTTTGCAAAGGTGAGTGTGCATGTCATATCACCAATGCAGTACTGATCTTATTTTAAAAGAAACTGATGAAAAAATTGTTAAAATTATGAATAAATATGTAACACCAGGGGTAGAAAAATATTCTGGTGGCCAGCTAAATTTTTTAGTGGCCAGACATTGCACCAGCGGGAGGGATGGGGAGGGGATATATAATATCAAACAAAGTCATGTACACTTCTGTCCAAAAAAAGATGTTTTTACCCCAGCCTTTGCTTACCTCTCCCTGAAAAAAAAAATTTTTAGGGGGGGAGGGGCAATCCATTTTTTTTTACTGTAATTTTCGTCGTATTATCTGCAGATCCTGGAATTTGCACATTTTTTTTATTTTTGACCTTCATAAAATCCGCACCGCCATATATCCACAGACCATGACATCCAGACAAAAAAAAATCGCCGAATAATCCACACATCACAAATATTGATCCGGAAGCAGAATTTCTGACAGAAAAGTCTGCCACATGGAGTCCAAAGAAGTAAGAAAAACAAAACAAAAAATGATCATATGAAATAAAGAAATTCATTTTTAAAGGTTACTTTTTCACATTTTTATCTCCGGACACAAACAAATAAGCTTAGTACTGTGGCACCCATACCACACAAAATTTAATCACGCCAATGCAGCTCCAGGGTATTGCATTATGCCTTGCCAATGACCAAACGCTGATGAAGGACAAGACATTGAAATGCCATATGTACTCGCGTGTAAGTCAAAAGTTTTTCAAAGAAATCCTACTTTCAAAGCTGGGGAGTCAGCTTACACATGGGTCAATAAAAATGGGGCTGAACTTTCATGAATTCTCCCGCTGAGTTTACCTACGGGTTTATTTATGTTCTAGACTGCGGCTTTCCGTGTGCCACCATGCGCTAGTTTTCTAGTTTTCTGACTTTTTGAA
Source organism: Macrothele yani (assembly GCA_039090855.1). Lineage (NCBI taxonomy): Eukaryota > Metazoa > Arthropoda > Arachnida > Araneae > Macrothelidae > Macrothele > Macrothele yani. The sequence continues at coordinate 57,317,944 of CM076997.1, read as the reverse complement.
AACTATCACTCAATGACACAATCATATTCTCAGCTGTACCCCCCCCCCGCGCTCCCTCTTTAAGTTTAAATTCAGCAGAGCAACTGAAACGCTTCCTTTTTGAAGACATCATAAATACCAACGACGGAAAATATCAGCAGCTAAGACGTTGGTCAAAATGGCGAACTAAACACAAGATACAGAGTACACAAGATCCAGAACAAGGAATTTTGAAAGGAGGCATGCATATGTATGTTCATGCAGCAAACGCTGTGTGTACATTTTAATTGGTTGGTTGACAAAGAGAGGGCACAAGCAGTCAGCGTTTTGTCTTACTTGATAATACAAAGATAAAATGACTCTCGCCATCCCACTCTACAACTTCCCTGATCTTTCATTATGGCCAGTACACCCTTTCTCCTTCCTCTCCGCTCCGCTCCATACAAACTCCTGAACTGAAAATTTTTTTTCCGAGGGGGTGTCCTTTCCAATTACACACCCCTTCTCCTGCACAATTACCCTGCGGATTTTTTTAAAATCAAAAGACAACAAAAACTTCAGGAAGACGCTTTAACGTCTGTAAATTCTGTTTTACACATTCTGTAAAGTGGATACAGTCTGTGGTGGTGCATTAACTTATTCAAATAAAATATAAATCGGTTGGAAGTCCTAAAGATGTTACTTACGGAAGTGCATGTTCAGTCCAACGTCAGTAGTTATTGAGTTTCTTTGTCCAAAGTTGAATCTTGCTTCAATATGGTCAGTTGTTAGGGTTAGTTCGAGAGCCATTTCGTTATAAGTTGTACCCTACTTCGGATATGTCCAGATGTTAGGGTTAGCTCCGTTCTAGCTGTGTCGACATCATATTGAATGGGTAAAGGTTTCCAGATAATAATTAAAGATTATTGAGTTAAGAGTTACTATTTACATACAACTTGAAGTTCCACGTTGTACTTGGCCTTTAGGGCTATCTCGTCAATGCTGCACTCTCTTGGAAATGCTGAGGAAGTCTTCAAAGTTTGGTCAGGTTCATAAAAAATTTAAAAGGTTCCAGTTAAAATCGTTATATACACCACCTCATACCATCCACAGTCTCAATCACCGAACGTGTGTTTCACCTAGGCTGTACCCTGGCGTTTTCAACGGAGACTTTTTTTTTTTTTAACTTTTTTTTTTTTTTTTTTTGATTAGCTTACTATCCGCACATCCTAAATTCTTAACTTTTGTAGCAGCTAATTCGCGGATTATACAACGAAAATTACAGTATATGTTTTTCAGCGACATTTTGACGTTTTCCGTGGTGGCCCAGACAATTTTTTTGGTCGCCCTGGGTGACCACATTTTTCGACCCGTGTAGCACTGAATCAAATAAAATTACACAAGAACAGAACCAAAAAGTTCCTGTCTGTAGCAAAATGAATGAAAATTCATGCATAAGTTACATGAAATAAGAATGCAAAATGAGAGCTTTCAAACTAAAGCTGATTCTGATTAAATCGGCCATTTGGTTAATACTGTTTTAACAGATGGCTAAAAAATATTGCTCAAGTTCTCCATTATTTATTATTTTTATAATGTAGTTGAAATTAAAATCATGCAAAAAGTTTTTGCCAAAGTTGAACACATGAAAAAATTCAGAATATTTGTTATGCTTTCTCCCAAAAAACACACAAATTCTATTAAAAATCAAATTTTGAACAGTGATGAAAAGTAACCTCTTTAATGGAATTTCCTTGTTACAACAGAAAGCTAACCAGCAGAGGTGTTAACTCATGAGTAACAATACTAAATGATTCACTCCCACACATACACACACTGCAGACCTTTCCGAAAGAGATCGAAGTATGAATAGGCAAATAATGACACTTCAAGCCATACAAGAGATGAACATGCACAGAACAAAGAATGTAGAATAAATGTGAGCATGAGTAGGGTTCGTTGCCTATGGAAGGTGATGAAATAGAATAAGGTTGATAACAGGAGGTCAAAGGAGCAACAAAGAAATCAGACCTTCTGCTGAGCCAAGAAACTCCCGCCTGTGCCCTGGACTTCCTCTTACCAAATAAGACAAAGAGGAGTCCCGCCGGTGCCCGGACTTCCTCTTACCAAAAAAGACAAAGAGGAGTGTTTAAAGCAAGTTAAACATAGAACACTGATGTAATATCAGCACTCAGATCATTGCCTGTTTCTAAAGAGTTAAAAAAAAATGTTTCAAAGAAGTGAAATTGCTAAAAGAAAAAAATGAGAATGAGCTCTGTTACTTTTGACTCTTGTTAAGAAGACATTGTCTGGGACAAGTCATCCCAATTTCGTTTTGCTCATTTTATTTTCTAGATTTCCACTTGATTATTACAAGATCTCAATGGGATTTACAATATTTTTTAAGTGGTAGAAACAGCATTACAAAAAAAAATTACTTAAAAGCAGGAAACCTTGCACTGGAGCCTGATGCTGTAGCCAGTAAATCTGTTTCTTAAAACAAACTGTGCCATAATGTGTGCAGCTATGAAAAATGCAAACAGAACTATAAAAAAACCTTGGGAAAAGCAATTTCCATGGGTAAAATTAAATGAACAGAAAATGTAAAACACCTAACGAAGACTATTTCTAGATATGACAGGCAAAAATAGCTCACTGTTTAAGGGAGCTGGTTGCTGAGCTCAAGGTTTCTATCAGGAAATGTTTTAAATGAGTAATTAAAGCAGAGGTGGCACTAGGGCGCTAGGGGGAGAGGGGGCACGTGCCCTGGGCACCGGTGATAGGGGGCGACGAGCAGGGAGACATGGTGAGACGGGACGCAGCTGCTCATAAACCCCTTACGTGCTTTCAGATTACATCTCAAATTCCATAATGTATACAAAATTTTGAATCAAAAGCGAGTAATGGCTCGAGCACAGTAATCATAAACTTTGGTAAAATGTACAGCCTTCACAACTGTACGAATAAGATCACTGAGCTTATTCATATAGTAAAGTAAAGGCTGTTCAGTTTATGATGCTGTAATTCTCATACCCCACTCTGTGGACGGGACAGCTCGAAGATGATTTTTCTGTCAGTGACGTCACGTGTGCCTCCCTCATTGCTCTAAAATTCTTGGCTATCACCTACTGGCTGCCACTGTGGGTGAGGAAGGGTACTGTCATGTATTCTGTTGTTGATGTCCTCTTGTACTTGGCACAGCAAAAAGTGCACTACGTAGATCAGACGAAGGAAGATTTCTGCTAGGAGGTCTTCGAAGTAGAAAATTTTTGTACACCATTGAACTTGCTTCTCATTATCATCCTCCACTTAAGGACCACTTGGAGTGCCTTACAAAAGAGGCCAAGTTGGTTACTTCTGTCATGAAATTCAGGATGAGTTATTGGAAATAATTGCTGGTAAGGTAAGGCAACATATTCTAGATGATACCCGACATTAGTCATACTCATAAACATCAGATATCTCAGGTAATAAGTTATGTGAAGATGGGGGAAGAAGGTCCTTAGGTCACAGAGAGTTTCACCGAGTTTTTTAGTCAGTGGAAAAACATGTGAAACTTTTGCTGAAGCAATAGTCCGAATATGGCAAAACAATGGTTTAGTTCTCGCAAACTGCAGAGGACAGTTGTATGTCAATGCAGCTCACATGGCAGGATTGTGCAAGGGGGTTCAAAGCATGCATCCTTAAACAATATACACTATATTGACAAAAGTCACCGGACACCTAGAAGAGAAACACAATATAGCATTTATTAACATACATTAGTACGGTGTCGGTCCACCTTTGGCCTTAATGCACGCACTGACCCTTCGAGACATGCTTTCGACAAGGTTTTGGAACACAGCGATAGGTATGCACTTCCATTCAGTACATAATGCTGCCGCTAACTGTTGCATAGTAGTAGGCCTTTGTTCCAAACTTCTTATGCGGCTCTCTAATTCATCCCATAGGTGTTCTATGGGATTAAGATAAGGGCTCTATGCTGGCCAGTTCACACAATACAGAATTATCGTCAAACCACGCTGTAACAGTCTTTGCTTTATAGCTTGGTGCATTATCCTACTGGTACCAAAAAGGCTCGATTTTATAGTATTGCCACAGAGTTGGTAGGGCATAATTGTCCAGAATATCGAGGTAGACGTGCTGGTTAACAGGTTTGTCCATGATAACCAATGGGTTGGGACCAAACCACGAAAAACACCCCCACGTGAGTACACTGCCAGCTCCAAACTTGACTGTAGGAACAGTACACTGTAGTAAATAGTGTTCCCACGCCTGCGACTATACCCGCATACGGCCATCAGACTGATGGATCATGTATCTGGATTCATCAGTCCATAGGACCTGTTTCCATTGATCTACGGTCCACGATAAATGTTCTTTACACCATGCTAAACGACGAGTAGCATTCTGAGGGGAGATGAAAGGCTTATGAGCAGCCGCATGACCACTGTAACCCATGGAATGCAGTTCTCTGTGAACAGTATGTATACAAAGCAAGGTTCCAGCATTTTTACTCACCTGTACACTGAGGTCTTGTGCAGTACTCCGTCGATTAGCTGTAACGACTCTTCTGAGGTTTCGACGTCTTCTATCACTGATTTTCTTTGGTATGCCAGTACGTTTTGCTGCTTCAGGCACACCATGTGTCTTCCACTTATTCAGTACATCCAAAACAGTTGACTTGGGTCTGTTTAAATGCCCCCCGGTTTCTCTTATGGACAACCCACTAATATAACACCAAACAATCTTTCCTTTCTCAAAGTTAGTTCTCTCCTGCCACGACATTTCACCCAACCTCACAGTGCGGCATGACCGTGGTCAGTTGCTGGCTTGTTTTTATACTGTTTGTAGCTGTACCATGCATCTTACCAATCCGTTCATTTGCTTTTGAAGGGGAGTCCAGTGACTTTTGTCAATATAGTGTACTCTTGCATTTTTCTTGCAATGTGCAGCTCACTCTCTTAATCAAATGAGAGTTCAAGCTGCTAGTGTAAATCTAGACGCAGATACTTACTTTCGAGTTCTCCATTGTTTCTACTTATTTTTTGTGTCTTCAACAGCTAGGTGGAAAATGTTGCAGAAACATGTTAAAATGTCCCTCGAATCCCAATCAAAGACAAGGTGGTCCACAAAGATAGAAGCTGTTCCAATAGAAGTTTTAGTAAGCTGAAGCTTATCAAAACATATCTGCGGAGCACGGCTGGCCAACAGAGATTAACAAATTTAAGTGTGATATCCATAGAACACGAGTTTGCATCAAAACTTTCTTATGATGATATCATAAAGGCTTTTGCTGCACGAAAAGTCAAGCAGTAAACATGCTTGTCCCTGGAAATTTTTCTCGAAGTTTAAAAAACTGGGCTTCATCTTAAATTGTAATATGCAGCTGTATTCAAATGTTTATGTCATACAAATGTTTAAAATGCAAAACTCAAAGGTTTGTGTATTGCGTAAAAAATAGTTTGTATACTGAATTAAGTGTTATTTTAGTGAACAGTGTATTAATGTTACAGTTATTTATAGACAAAGTGATAGAACAGTATGATGAAAGACCAGTTGACCAGTTTTTGAACATGGGAAACTTATTAACTGGTTAAGACTAAAATATTGAATTAATTATTATTTTTGCTGTAAAAGAACTGCTGATATTATTAACTGTTCAGATTTAATTCAAAGAAATTAGTGGTTGAAGAATAAACTGGCTGCCTCGGTGGCACAGTAGTCTAAGCGCTGGCTTATGATCATTCGTTCTTGTTGGTCGGGGTTCGAGTCCCGGTGAGGCATAGATGTTGTGCCTGTCTTACAGCACAGGCTCCCTCCCTTCCCTGGAATCGGTTGTCCTAAATTAGGGATGGGCGACTGCTTATAGCCCATTGAGTTACTTACGGCAGTCGTTAAACCTCCAAGCAAAAAAAAAAAAAAAAGAAAAAGAATGAACTGATAATTTCTTTAATAAGTTGTTTGTGCTCAATATCACAAAACCCCATGATTGCTACAATATTAAAAAACGAGTTTTATTCATTTTGAACCATGAAAAAGCAAAACCGCAAATCAGGTGCAATTGTAAAATTTAACGAAATGCTAGCAGATGTAATCTCAAAATTTTAATAAATTTTAGTTAATATGTTGTTGATGAAGGGTGAGGGGAGTGGGGGTTGCCAAACACTGCTTTGGCCCTGGTGAAAGAAATCCTAGCTCCACCTCTGATTAAAGTAAATGTCACTTGAGGTGTCTGGTTGCTAAATTTGCAGAAGCAAATCCAATGAACACATGCCTGACATTTGCCATAAGAAATATGAATAAGGAAAATTCAATTTAATAAACTTGTCATGCTCTTTAACACAGCTTATTTCCTTTTAACAGAAAACCTAGCTTTTTCTAAATTTTAAGATTTGTGTAAACTTCAGATAAAGAATGACCTTATCCTAAGGGACAGCTGCCAAAATTATGATGCATGTAAAGAATTTGCTACACCTATAAGTACAGTATTATGCAGAACTATTGGTAAAGAGATACAGCAGGCACAGTTTCTATGCAACATGGCAGATGGTTCAACTGACGAAAGTTCTTCTCGTGAACAGAAGGCTCTGTCTATGTGAGACTTTAACAGCGGCAGCCCACCACCAACATAGCAAGACTAATCGCATTAAAAAATGGCAAGAGTGGACATTCATAACAGCATTTTACAGTAAGATTGGAATAAATGAAGCCTTGTAGGCTAAAAAATTAGTAGGCCTGAATTCAGATGAGGCAGCAACAAACAAGGGAACACATAATTGTGGGCATGCTATTATGAAAGAAAAACATCCCCATCTTGTAAATATTCTAGTTGGATAATGCTTACCTAGGCATTCCGTTTCCAGCGAAGATTCACTTTTCTCGCACGTTTCGGGTCTTCGTCGAAGCTATTGTCCTATTGTCCGTTGTATGTGCAGCTACCTTTCACATCCAACACACTGTTTACTTTGGGTAGATTCAGTAGATCTTCACTTTAGGATTCAACAACTTCAATTCTTTACCGTTATTAATGCTCTAAATTTTTTACCCAGTCTTTGGGCATCCTCAGGAGCGTGATGACTTTTACATTGATCTTCAGGAAGACGCTTTAACGTCTGTAAATTCTGATTTACACGTTCTATAAAGTGGATACAGTCTGTGGTGGTGCATTAACTTATTCAATTAAAATATAAATCGGTTAGAAGTCCTAAAGATGTTACTTACGGAATTGCGTGTTCAGTCCAGCGTCAGTAGTTATTGAGTTTCTTTGTCCAAAGTTGAATCTTGCTTCAATATGGTCAGTTGTTAGGGTTAGTTCGAGAGCCATTTTGTTATAAGTTGTACCCTACTTCGGATATGTCCAGATGTTAGGGTTAGCTCCGTTTTGGCTATGTTGACATCATATTGAATGGGTAAAGGTTTCCAGATAATAATTAAAAATTCTTGAGTTAAGAGTTACTATTTACATACAACTTGAAGTTCCACGTCGTATTTGGCATTTAGGGCTATCTCGTCAATGCAGCACTCTCTTGGAAAGGCTGAGGAAGTCTTCAAAGTTTGGTCAGGTTCATAAAAAATTTAAAAGCTTTAAAAGGTTCCAGTTAAAATCGTCACATACACCACCCCATACCGTCCACAGTCTCAATCACCGGACGCGCGTTTCACCTAGGTTCTACCCAGGCGTTTTCAACGGAGACTTCACACCATCTGTCGAAGTCTGCTATCTGAAAGTCTCGTGTCCACAGTGCGCATGTTCCCCATTTAATCCATTGCCGATGCCATCTAGTGTCAGGTCACATCAACTTTATCTTCATCTACGTCACTCTCATCCTTCCTTTTTCTCTTCCTCTCTCTCCTCTCCTATTCCATTTCTTCTCAGTTTCGATCAAGTTCCTCCAAGCGTATGAAAGGTCGTACGGACTGTTATTATTGCAGTTAAATGGTTTGGTCGTACGTTTGGAGGAACCTGATCGAAACTGAGAAGAAATGGAATAGGGAGAGGAGAGAGAGGAAGAGAAAAGGAAGGGTGAGAGTGACGTAGATGAAGATAAAGTTTATGTGACCTGACACTAGATAGCATTGGCAATGGATTAAATGGGGAACATGCGCACTGTGGACATGAGACTTTCAGATAGCAGACTTCGACAGATGGTGTGAAGTCTCCGTTGAAAATGCCAGGGTAGAACCTAGGTGAAACGCGCGTCCGGTGATTGAGACTGTGGACGGTATGGGGTGGTGTATGTGACGATTTTAACTGGAACCTTTTAAAGCATTTAAATTTTTTTTGAACCTGACCAAACTTTGAAGACTTCCTCAGCATTTCCAAGAGAGTGCAGCATTGACGAGATAGCCCTAAAGGCCAAATATGACGTGGAACTTCAAGTTGTATGTAAATAGTAACTCTTAACTCAAGAATTTTTAATTATTATCTGGAAACCTTTACCCATTCAATATGATGTCGACATAGCCAAAACGGAGCTAACCCTAACATCTGGACATATCCGAAGTAGGGTACAACTTATAACGAAATGGCTCTCGAACTAACCCTAACAACTGACCATATTGAAGCAAGATTCAACTTTGGACAAAGAAACTCAATAACTACTGACGCTGGACTGAACACGCAATTCCGTAAGTAACATCTTTAGGACTTCTAACCGATTTATATTTTAATTGAATAAGTTAATGCACCACCACAGACTGTATCCACTGTACAGAACGTGTAAAACAGAATTTACAGATGTTAAAGCGTCTTCCTGAAGAACCTTGTGGTCACGTAATTGTATGTGAACTATATGATAGAATCACATGAGATATAATGATTTTACATTGATGTCCGTAGTTTATTTCTCATCAATGGAGTCCGATACCCCACGCTGCCATTTGTTGGATACGCTGTATTAGATACTTTTCTTAATTAAACCTAGCGGGCGCCATCTATGTTTCACTAATACTACCTTTTTTTTTTTTTTCTCCTCAAATGGTTGCTCATGTCGTCTTTCCGTATTCTTCTTCTTTTCATTTCCTATTCCTGTTACCTTGTCTTTTTTCGGTTTTTCTTTTGTTGTTCTTTTTCTTGTCTTATTAGCTCTTTCCAAAGGCTAGATAATGTATTAGGGTCATTCTGGTTGCACACCCTTGTTTTACTTTTAAAAATTAGGATCGATTCCTCCATTCTCATTTGTCTCTCTGATTTTTTATTCCTTTTTAGCATTTTAATTTCTTCGAATTTTGGGAATGTTCGGTGGTCAATACAGAATTGCACTAATGCAGTTTTTGCTTCTTTTTTTGCCAGTTAGATATGTGTTGATTCGTTAATATGAATGGATTTGTTACACTTGCATTTGAATCGACCACGTGTGGAACAACGTTACGTAATAGATAATGAAGTACAGAAGCCTGCTGACACTGAAGAACTAAACTTAATCAGGAAGTTTAAAAAACAGAAAATTAAGCTGGTAAAAGAAGAAATCCAAATCGGGTTCTTAACGAATTGTAAAGAACTTAAAATAATACTCAAATACTTACGGATTACCAATAAACCAATTCATGGAAAGGACAAAAGGTTGTTAGTAACATGTCAAGAGAAAAGACTAAGTGCAGAAATCACTAATAAAAGAAAGCAACTGTACCAAAACCACATTCAATGCTATAATTTGTGGAACCGTATACAGAATACGGAATATAAGAATTTTAAGGGCATGTGGAAAAATCTGATTAATGACAATGCACTTACAAAAATTAATGAAATCATCGAAGGCCAACAAAAAACAGCGGAAAGTATGATGGCAAAAAAATTTAATGCTTTAATAGATGGAATCAAAGTGAGAAATGAAGACAGAACAGAATATCCAGTGTATGTTAATCAGTCATCGAGAGTGCTAACGTATAGCGAAAAAGCAGTGTTACAACGTGGGAAAAAATACGCTTTTCCACCAAAAACACGAAGAACAGAAGAGTACATTCCAATATTAGAAGATATTGTACATCGAGTACCTCCAGAGCATGCTATCGATATGAGGTTTAAATTATTCAGGATTATGCTCAAAGAATATAACGATAAGCACACAAAAAAACCCTACCAGGTCAATAAAGTTGCAGTATGACAGACAACAACTGTTAAGTTTATGTAATTGAATTTGCAAAGCGGACAAGACAGAACAAACTGTTATTTTGAACACGGTTGAATATAATGATAAAATGCAGACAGCGATATCTGAGTTAAAGTGTGAAAATGTCAACAATAATCCCACAGACAAACAAGTAACTTTCCTCGCTAAAGTAAGGAACCATAGTAGTTTACCTGCAGAAATAAAAAATGCAAACACACCAATGGGAGCAGGGATGCCAAAATTTTCTCGAAAATTAAAACCCATAAAGAAAATACTCCATTAAGACTGATTCGCTCGAAAAAAATTCCCCTCTCATCAATCTCGAAAAAAGATATACAGCTATCTATCCCCAATTTTTATGAGGAATCAATTTACCTTAAAGAATAGCTATAAATTTATAGAAAAGATCAAGAAGATAAATCAAGACCTTACGAACGTCACGATGGCATCTATGGACATTAAAGCGTTATACCCTAATACTCCTGTCGAGCTACTAGCCGTTGAGTTGATCATGCAACAATTAAATATAAATAAACAGCTAAATATGACACAACTAAAAGAATTAAAGGATACATTATATTTCATTAAAGAAAACAATATCTTCCAATTTGAGGGAAGTATTTTTAAACAAACTCAAGGCGGCCCTATTGGATCCCCATTATCGGCGCTATATGCGGAAGTGTTAATGGCGTACAGATGCACAATAGATCTTAGGTCAAGGTGCTGGGTCAAGCACCCCCATTGGTACAAGTAATGGCGTACATCGAAAGAAAAATTATTCACACTCTACCTGAAAAGCCATTACTATATGCTCAGTATGTTGATGACATCATCATTATTTCAAAACTCAACAATACCGAGTTACAAGATCTAGCTCATCGATTCAACTTAATCTGCAACACCATTGAACTGACGCTTGAATTTGAAGTGAATAATAGTCTGTCATTTTTAGACATTCTACTTAAAAAAAATAAAAATAAGTTTGAATACACTGTTTTCAGGAAAGCAACGTACATTCCGGTACTCATTCCACACTCCTCGCACCATCCTGTTATACATAAAAAAAAATAGCATAGTAAACCTGATTCAAAGAGCGTATACGCACACCTCTAATAATAGGCTAAAGAATCAAGAGCTTGATTTTATCTTGAAAATATCACAAGATTATGGTTGTTACCCTAATAAGCTTATTAAAATGGAAAAATGGATATATGAGAATAAAAAACATATGGCTAAGAGAAATGAAGACCAAGAAATTTAAAATCAAAGAAAGGTGAGAAAAAATAAATTAAAATATATAGGTACATTCCCTTACTTGGAAGGTGTCAGTAAAGAAATTAATAGGCTATGTGCCAAATTTGACTTATAATTAGGAAGTTCAGTGAACACCTTGAAAAATCTGACTATTAACAAAAAAACTGAGAGCAAAATATTAGAGGAATCAGGGTCTTACGAAATTCCCATTGCACACATACCCCCAATATCGTACACAGGGAGTACTAAAAACAGGTTACAAAAAAGGCTAAAACAACACATATCAAACTGGCAAAAAAAAAAAAAAGAAGCAAAAACTGCATTAGTGCAATTCTGTATTGACCACCGAACATTCCCAAAATTCAAAGAAATTAAAATGCTAAAAAGGAATAAAAAATCAGAGAGACAAATGAGAATGGAGGAATTGATCCTAATTTTTAAAAGTAAAACAAGGGTGTGCAACCAGAATGACCCTAATACATTATCTAGCCTTTGGAAAGAGCTAATAAGACAAGAAAAAGAACAACAAAAGAAAAACCGACAAAAAAGACAAGGGAACAGGAATAAAAAATGAAAAGAAGAAGAATACGGAAAGACAACATCAACGATCATTCGAAGTGCGGGGAAAAAAAAGGTAGAATTAGTGAAACATAGATGGCGCCGGCTAGGTTTAATAAAGAAAAGTATCTAATACAGCGTATCCGACGAATGGCAACGTGGGGTATCGGACTCCAGTGACGAGAAATAAATCACAAACATCGGTGGAAAAGTCGTCACGCTCTTGAGGATGCCCAAAGACTGGGCAAAAAATTTAGAGCATTAATAACGGTATAGAATTGAAGTTGTTGAATCCTAAAGCGAAGATCTACTGAAACTACCCAAAGTAAGCAGTGTGTTGGATGTGAAAGGTAGCTGCACATACAACGGACAATAGGACAATAGCTTCAACGAAGACCCGAAACGTGCGAGAAAAATGAATCATCGCTAGAAACGGAATGCCTAGGTAAGCATTATCCAACTAGAATATTTCCAAGTTTTTTAAATAATGCACGTAAAAATGAGTAGTAGACTTTTCCGATCAATTTCTAAGTAGGAATATGAACTGCTAATATGAATTCATCCCCATCTTATTGTAATGCACTGCATTAAGCATAGAATTAGCAATACTAGACACAAACACACGTGTGTGCGTGCACACATGCAAAATGAACCTTATATGCTAGGATTTGAAAAAACCTTAAAACATATATTTTTATCACTTCTTGCCAAAAAGATAAAGAGCACTGGAAGAAGTTGCTAACATGTTGAATAGCCATTTATTAAAATTTGGTGGCATACAAAATATTAGATGGGTGCAAGCCAAGACAGAGCCTTGCAGTCCCTTTTGAATAACTTTGATGCAACAGTTTTGCACTTGGAAATGTACCTAAGTGTGGGAGTAAGAATGATTCAGCGACTGCCAGAGGACTTCTCACAGCCATGAAGCTAAAAAAAAAAAAAAAAAAACACCTACTTTTTCTGAAGGATTTTTTTAAGTATCCTGTCTGAAATTTGAAGAGCTTTCGAGGGTGAAGAATTTCTGATCACTGGCATTTATGAGAATTACGGCTGTGCATACACATACATACATACATACACACATATCACTAAGCTGATCTCTGAGATTCAGAGGTTAGCTCCAAAAAGAAATACAAACTACCAGATATTTTTACTTACTGTTGTCGTATCAAACTTCTCCATGCTGTGCATTCTAAAACAAAATCAGAAAATTGATGTCCTACCTTGCCAGCATCAGCTTTTGACATTGCTAGAAGCTGGTTGATAATACATATGAGCCTGCATAAAAAAAATTCACAGTAATAGTGCTGCTTCCAGACCAAGCTTAACTTATGATGAAATTGGCATTGCTTCAAGTTTAATTGATAAAGCAGTGAAATTTCTAAAGAAGTGATTTCAACCATTGGAAGCAGATATAATTAAATCGATTTCAGTGCTCAACTACACTTAATGGTCACATAAGACACTTTTACTTGCATTTGGAAATTAATAAGTAGATCATCTTTGTGAACATTTCAAACATTTCTTTCCAGTTAACACTGTGGAAATTGAAGAATAGTGGATTGAATTTAAATTCAAAATCAGCAACATTGTAAAGAACGAGCAAAGAAAGTTGGTTTTGTATGTCTATAAAAACATTATTATCCACAAACACAAACCATAAAAATATCCTTATACTAATAGAACTTATGCTGCCGTTATCATCCAGTGCTAAGGTTGTAAAAGAATGTTTTTCTGCTATGAACTTGCAAAAAAGCATTTTAAGTTCTTGCATGCAAGCACAATTGGACGATGGTATGGAAATCCATGTAAATGGACAACAACTGTCAGAATTCAACCCTAGTTTGGCTATTAAGCATTGACTGAACACAGGGTCGGATAGATGGCACATGCAGTGAATAGTGCAACTGCACTGCTGTGTATCAGAAATCATTAAAGATAAGGTAATTTTTCCATACAGTATACAGATAATTTTATTTACTGCATCATGTTTTCTTATATAGTCATAAAGCAAGGAGAGTGGCTTGCTAGCTTCATAGGGGATGGGATGTTTTGGAGGACAGATACTATGCTATGAAGCACAAGTTTATTGTCTTTTCTACCACCCATGATGATGGGTTGAAAATTAGATTTCTAGGATAGGCTAAGTGATTTGTCAGTTTTGAGTACAAATGTAGTTTAGCTTGGCAAACTGATTTGACAAATATGATTTAAAATGAAAAAAAAAGCTCAAAGTGACCTCCTTATTTTCGGTGGTAAATGTATATAGTTTAGCGTTCTAAATTATTTCGCCACAAATTTTGAATATTTTGAAAAAGTGAGACCTACAGATTTTGAAGTATGCAATTTCACGGCAAATGTTGAAAAAATTTCATCTTTATAGGACATTTTAAAGATTTTACCGTAATATTTACCGGCAAGTACTATGCTGTGAACAGAATCTGTGGCGACGATGCCAAGTTTTGCTCTGTTGAAATGAATGTTCGCTCCGGTGGCCACTTCATGGCAGAAGACTACAACAGCAACCGAGTATGTTCTTGTCAGGAAAGATTTACATATTGTAGTGCTACGCCACAGAATATGGTTACATTTTTTCTCACTGTTTTAAAGCACATGCTGACAATTTCTTCGTTGTTTCGCATACGATTCCCTCACACCAAACATGAAGTTCGCTGAGGCCTTTCTTGTACAGAAGAGTTAAAGTAGATCTCCAGTTCTCAGCAACGGAAATTAGATGGAAGTCAGAAACTTAAAGTTTTGGTTCTGGTTTTAACAGCTTGGATCCACACCTCATTTGGTATCCCAGTGCACTTTCAGTTCTGCTATTAAGTTAGTATTTTTTTTAGTCGTGTTTGCACAAAATTATAGTTGAGACAACAACAAAACAGGGGGGTAATGTGGATCTATTTTCTGTAGCATAGCACTACAAAATGGATTGATATTCTGGCAACATCATAACCGGTTCCTCTTGTACTCACAAAATTTATCACACTCTTTTGACCAAGAGTATGATTTTCCCAAGTACATGTGTGGATATACTTGTGGTTGAAAAATGTATTAGATACACACAAACCATTCTCAATGCAGAGTTCAATTAATCTTTCACCATTATCATTCACACAAGGATCATTAAACTTACCCAGAACATTGTCAGAAATTGCATTCTGCACACCAACTCTAGCATTGAAATCCCCTGCTATTATAACTTTTTCTATAGCACCAAACTGGCTCAAAACAGCTTTTAGCTCATTCTAGAAATCTTCCTTCTTATCAGAAGGTTCAGAGTCACAAGGAGCATACACTACAACAATTACAATTCTCTGAAGTTTCACTTTCAAATGAATCCAGAGAATTCTCTCACTTACGCAACTATAGTGAATCAAGTTGTTCTTCATCTTTTCACTTACAATCACACCTACACCAGCCTGTCCTCTCACATTATCCAATACTCCAGACCGCACACTCACTGTGCCATTCACTTCTTTTACCCCAATTTCCTTCTTTTTGGTTTCACTTACACACAGCACATCCAGTCTATACTTATTCATCTCCTCAATCACCTCATTCATCTTGCCATTTATACCTCTAGTATTCCATACACTAGTTTTACATTCACTCAGCCGAGATCTTTTCTCATACGCTATTTAGAAAGTCCAGGTCGATTCTGTGGTGGACCGTCCTTCTCAAGTGTGGTAGGCCCACCATATCCCACACTTGAGTCAGTTTTAGCATTTCTTTGTGTCTTTTTAATCAGGTAAGTACATCAGTGTGGGGGATTAGCCCACAGCTGAGGGTTCCAGTTGGCCATTCAACCTAAGGATTTTGGAACAAAAACCAGTGAGTTGGGGTCTTTTTGCCAATGTCATACAGAACTAGCTGGCACCTCTCCAAGATTCACGGAGGCCCTAGTTGCTGTTGTGTGTGCCATTGTTACCACGGAGCACCCCGAGGATACAAACCCATCGCTCACCCAACCTTGATAATAAAATTGATTTGAAGCATGATGGAACACCACTGCCAAATTACCAATTTTCACTATACACAACACTATGTTTTGCAAGTGATCAAGGTAGTCTGCTGCAACAAAAAGTACCATGATAAATTAAAAAGCATGCCTACAACTCTGTGTGCTACCATTCTGGATCAGTTTTTGATAAAACTAGACTTGCTATTGTCATTACTACTGTTTCACACATTACAATTTGTATTGTCATCACTGAAGATCACGCTATGCTACAAACAAAGACACAATGTTAACTTCAATAGCAATAACTAGGATAATAAGTATAATAAATGCTGAAGCTTACTACGATTTTTTCATTGTATATGTATCAGGTCTTTGTTAGATCAACATCCATATTCTTAGAATAATTCTTGATGTCGACATATCACGCATAAGTTATGTAAAAATTACAAGTGGTGGGACGTTTCGGTAGTGACTTCTACCTTTATCAGCCATGGAATGAAACACATTGTATTGGCATCAGTTGCTGCCAGATTTCAAAATAGCTTTCCAAATGATAGGAGTGTTAAAAGGTGCGCCTGTATTACATGTGTTAGAAGTAAGGAAGATTTCAATGCTTTCACGGTACCTGAGGGTTTTCCGATTGCTGAACGGAGCGATGCGTTTAACATTTTGCCAATCGGGAATCACGGACGTATCGCTGATGGTTAAAATTGAAAGGGAGGTGGAAAGGTTGCCTTTCTTAACATTAGCAATACGTTCCACCAATCGCCGGTTGATGCTACAGTAAGTACTACCAATATAGTTGGAAAAGCCTGTGGAAGTGTTGACAGAGATAGAGTAGATTCCTTGTAACTCTAGGGGTTTACTGGGATCCTTAAAGACAGAAATCCCCAAAACCCCTGCCGCTCTGGTGGTGCAGTGGTCTAAGCGATGGCCACTGATCATTCGTCCGAAAGGGGTCAGGGTTCGAATCCCGGTGAGGCATGGATGTTGTGTTTTTCTTACGGCACTGGCTCTTTCCCTTCCCTGGAACCAGTGACCCTAAATTAGGGACGATGACTGCTTATAGCCCATTGAGTTGCTCACGGTGGTACCAGGCAGCTTGGCAAAGGAACACTCACAAGCTTGTAATAAAAGCTTTGATAACAACAGTAGAATTTTCATTGTTTGGTTTCCCATGATTTCCTGAGAAGAAACATGTAGATTTTTTTTTCAGTTCTCTCCCCATTTTAGCACTCTCCCCCCCCCCCCAAAAAAAAGGTGGTGTCGTGTCATCATAATTCTGAACACACAAGTGATTACTACCATCTACAGTGCAAACGTATTACAATTAATAAACGTATTAAAAATAAATATATATCTTAGTCTTGCTGTGAATCATTAGTCAGTAAATACTGTTCTCACACATTACATCCCAGTGTTTATCATTTTTGTTGAACGTACAGTTATTTAGGAATATGCTGGGGAGCAATTTAGAAATCTTTTTATGTATATGGGTGCCTGTGGTTCTGAAAAAAATTTAAAAGTTCTAACTGAAGTAAATAATTTGACATTTTTTTTATTCGTTTGACTAGTAGTTTTAATGCACAAGGGAGTGGAGGCTAGATGTTATTGTCAACGATAAAAAATATGAAAGATAAATCTGAATAATGGGTAGCTTATCAGAATAGTTCTTACATGTTTGAGAAGTTCAATTTGTACTCAAATACAAACATGATACATTTAAGTTGTTCAAACTTAAATAGAAAATATTCAAACTACACTTACCCTTCTCCCAATTTACAAATGATATCAAAAACTTCTTCAGGTTGTCGAGTTAAACTCTCTTCACTGAGTTTCTTCAGTTCACTAAAACAAAGAAACAAGAATTCACATTAGATGAACACATGTCAAAAGCAAAACAGATTTCAAATTTTCCTCATGCTTTTATTTTACTTTATTTTTCTATTAGAGCATTGGATGGTAGGGCTAAAAGCTTGGAGACTTAATGTAGCTTTCTCAAAATTTCTGATAAATCTCCTTAATAACTGGGGAGCATGAAAATCATAATTTAAATATTTACTGTTTATCTCAGTTTACAGACCAGATTAAGACACATGGCACAATTTTATTTTCAGTGAAAAACAGTGATGGAAAAATGCAGACAATCTGGCATAACTTAAGAATTGAAACCCAAGTAATAATTTGGGTGCCATATATATATATATATCATCATCATTGTCAACCATTATCAATCCACTGCTGGACGAAGGTCTCCCCAAGTTTCCTCCACAACGGTCTGTCTTGTGCCAGTCTCCTCCATGTCACTCCCGCATACTTTCGAATTTCATCCACCCATCTTCCATGTGGTCTTCTTCTGGGTCTTTTCCTGTCCCTTGGAATCCACTCTAAAATTTCGGCTGTCCATCGATGGTCTGTTCTTCTGGCAGTATGTCCAACCCATTGCCATTTCAGGGATTTAACTCTGATCATGATGTCTTCCACTCTTGTCATTTTTCAGATCCACGTGTTCCTCTTCTTATCTCTCCTGGTTACACCAAGCATGCACCTCTCCATGCTACTTTGAGTTGTCTGCAGCCTTTGTATGTCTCTTTTAGCTAAGGTCCACGTCTCTGCACCATACGTAAGCACTGGAAGGATGCATTGATCAAACACTTTTCTTTTAAGACATAATGGCATATTGCTCTTGAAAATTATGCTGTTTCTTCCAAAAGCTCTCCAGGCAAGTTTTGTACGCCGATTAATTTCTTCACCAATGTGACCCTCACTTGATATCTGCTGTCCAAGATAAACGTACGTGTCTGTTATCTCCAGCTTTTCTCCATCAATCGATAAATCTTCATTTCTTGTAAAAGCATTGTACATCACTTTTGTCTTCTGAAAGTTCATTTTTAATCCCACTTCTTTACTCTTGTCAGCAAGTTCCTGGATCATACTCTGTAGCTCTGATGGGGTAGTTGCAAAAATGACTATGTCATCAGCAATATATATATATATATATATATATATATATATATATATATATATATAGGGATGTAAGGTCAGGTGATGCGTAACATCACAGCCTCTCCTTGACAAATGTCAACCCCGCCTTCTCGTGGTACATCCTGTTCCCACTAAAGGGGCTCTGACGACCGCCAATAGCGGTATAACTATACCATCGGGATTAGAGGAAATTCTATCCCACACTCACCAACCCGCTTGGCCAGCGTGGTGAGTTATGGCCAAACCCCTCCAAAATGATTCCACAACTTAAATCTTGACCCTCAGTCTCCGGCAGCTGGAATGTACCTGGCCAAGGCAGCGGCCAGTGCGACATGAAGGCAGAGGGTGCTAAGAATCCCCGGAGGACCGGACTAGGCTGCCATTTAATGCTGACCTTGGCTACGTACAATGGACGCTCCCTATCTTCTGATTCAAGGCTTCTTGAATTGGAAGAGGAACTACAAATGATCAAGTGGGACATCGTGGGGCTAAGTGAGGTAAGGAGAAAAGGAGAAGATCTCATCGAACTGAAAAGTGGACATCTCTTCTACTATCGTGGGACAGATACTGGCAGAACTAGTGGTGTTGGATTTATAATAAACAAGAAACTGAAGGATAAAGTGGTAGAAGTTGAAAGTTCCTCTGACAGAGCTGCACGACTTGTTATCCAACTCTCGAAAAGATACCAGGCTCAGATTATTCAAACTTATGCACCCACCACAAGTCATCCTGAAGAAGAAATTGAAGAATTTTATGAGGAAATTTGTCATCTAAATAATAAAGGTAAGCAGCACTTGAAAATAATTATGGGAGATTTCAATGCAAAAATAGGGCAACGGCAACAGAATGAAACTTCAGTAGGTAAATTCGGTCACGGCAACAGAAACCAGCGTGGAAATACTCTCGTTGAGTTTGCAGAGGCAGAAGGGTTTTTCATCTTGAACTCCTTCTTCAAGAAAAAGCCACACAGGAAATGGACATGGAGACATCCAAATGGGACGACAAGTGAAATTGATTTTATTATGTGTAACAAAAAATTCGTCATAGAAGACTGCAGTGTGCTAAACAAGTTCAACA
The DNA here is from genome assembly GCA_039090855.1 of Macrothele yani. Classification (NCBI taxonomy): domain Eukaryota; kingdom Metazoa; phylum Arthropoda; class Arachnida; order Araneae; family Macrothelidae; genus Macrothele; species Macrothele yani. The sequence continues at coordinate 57,298,033 of CM076997.1, read as the reverse complement.
CAGGTAGTGACCATAGATTGGTGAGATGTAAGATGCACCTCAACACCAAACTTGAACGTGGCAAGCTCATAAGACAAACAAAATCTATTGACATAACCAACCTTAAAAAACACCATAATACCTTCAAGTTGGAACTGAAGAACAGGTTCTCTGCTTTAGAAGGCCTAACATCGGAAGAAGTGGACATCTCTGAAGTTAACAGAAAAGTAACCAAAGCTCTTATGGAAACAGCAACAAAATTAGCTGGGTCTAAGAACAAGTTGCATGTAAATAAATTATCAGGAAAAACGAAAATGTTGATGCAAAAAAGAAGAGAGATGAGGACAACTAAAGAAGATGTAACTTCCAAAGTGGAATATATAGAGCTATGCAAGACAGTAAGGAAAAGGATCACTGAAGACGTAAGAAAATTCAACTGTGAACTAGTGAGGAAAGCAATTGAAAACAACCAAAGTCTAAAGATAGCAAAGGGACATCTCAGTAAGGGAAGAAAACAGATTATGGCACTGAGAAAAGAAGATGGTTCTGTAACAAGACATAGAGGCGAAATTTTGACAAGAGTGAAAGATTTCTACTTCAAATTATATGAAAGGGATGATACATGCACTCCAGACATCATGAAAGATACCAGTACCAGAGTTCCTCCAGTCCTTCCAGCAGAAGTTGCACATGCAATCAAGAACATGAAGCGGGGAAAAGCTCTAGGAGAAGATGGAATTACTGTAGACATCATACAAGAAGCAAGTGGAGAAATCGAAACAGTACTTGCCCAAATTTTCACTAGATGCCTTAATGAAGGAAAGATTCCTGAGGATTGGAACACCGCTACAATGATCCTGCTACATAAGAAAGGTGATATTGAGGATCTTGGAAACTACAGACCTATCAGCCTCCTATCAGTAGTTTATAAAATCTTCACTAAAGTTCTTTCACACCGCTTGAAGGTAACACTGGACATGGCTCAACCGAGAGAACAAGCTGGATTCAGGAGTGGCTACAGCACAATAGATCATATCCACGTGCTGAGAGAACTAATTGAAAGAGCGAGAGAATATGAACTTCCATTGTGCATGGCTTTTATCGATTATGAAAAAGCCTTTGATTCGGTGAAACCATCAGCAGTTACAATGGCTCTGAAAACCTGCGGTATTGAAGATGCATACATTAATATTATTAATAACATCTATGAAAATGCAAGTGCAAAGATTAGGCTGTTTGAAAATACAACACACGTAAAAATTGGAAAGGGAGTGAGACAAGGTGACACCATATCTCCGAAGCTCTTTAATGCCACATTGGAGGGTGTTTTTCAGTCGCTGAGCTGGGAAAACAAGGGGATAAAGATTAATGGAGATTATCTAACCCACCTTCGTTTTGCTGATGACGTAGTCATTTTTGCAACTACCCCATCAGAGCTGCAGAGTATGATCCAGGAACTTGCTGACAAGAGTAAAAAAGTGGGATTAAAAATGAACTTTCAGAAGACAAAAGTGATGTTCAATGCTTTTACAAGAAATGAAGATTTATCGATTGATGGAGAAAAGCTGGAGATAACAGACACGTACGTTTATCTTGGACAGCAGATATCAAGTGAGGGTCACATTGATGAAGAAATTAATCGGCGTACAAAACTTGCCTGGAGAGCTTTTGGAAGAAACAGCATAATTTTCAAGAGCAATATGCCATTATGTCTTAAAAGAAAAGTGTTTGATCAATGCATCCTTCCAGTGCTTACGTATGGTGCAGAGACGTGGACCTTAACTAAAAGATACATACAAAGGCTACAGACAACTCAAAGCAGCATGGAGAGGTGCATGCTTGGTATAACCAGGAGAGATAAGAAGAGGAACTCGTGGATCCGAAAAATGACAAGAGTGGAAGACATCATGATCAGAGTTAAATCCCTGAAATGGCAATGGGCTGGACATACTGCCAGAAGGACAGATCATCGATGGACAGCCGAAATTTTAGATTGGATTCCAAGGGACAGGAAAAGACCCAGAAGAAGACCACATGGGAGATGGGTGGATGAAATTCGAAAGTATGCAGGGGTGACATGGAGGAGACTGGCACAAGACAGACCGTTGTGGAGGAAACTTGGGGAGACCTTCGTCCAGCAGTGGATTGATAATGGTTGACAATGATGATGAATGATGATTCTATTAAGAAGAGACCGCAGCAAAAATAATTTTTTGACTCATACCAAGTACAACATAGAAAAAGTTATGTATTTACCGGTGTGAGTAAAAGAGAAAAAAATAAATCAACTGAATGTAGAAAGTGTCGAGAATACTGAGCCTTGGCTTTATCAAGGACCAGCAAAAACTCTGCATTTTCTCACTTCCACAAAGACCTAGTTGGAAATGGGTTTCTGCAAAGTCATAGATGCAAGAAATAAGCCCACCAAATTTTTTTTTAAATATATATATATGTCATGATCTCCGCAGAGTTGTATGACTTAGCTTTAGTTAAGAATTTAGCTTACATCCATAACTTTCCTAGCCCGACCCATGCTCTTCATCTGTTACTATTAAACAGAAAGAAGAAGAATATAGAAAATTCGAGTTGTGAGAGTGACATGATAATCAGAAATAATGTTCAGCAATAACAAATTGCCAAGTTTGCCTGAGAGAGAATTTAAACCTGAATAGTAATACAAAATGAAAGCCTGTTGGAAGTTGGCTAGAGGATGCCTATTAACTACTAAAAGGAACCTTAGTGCTATGGATATGAAGGTCCTATTAAAAATAAAAAAATTAATAATATAGACAAAATCACAAAAAAAAGCTTAAAAATCTGTTTATAAAAGAAAATAAAAACAAATATAAAAGAAAACTAGTTATTCACTCACTAGAATAACTATACTAAAAATAGTAAAACTAACATTAAAATTAATAGGATTCTGAATAGTCTAAAGAAGCTCACTAAGGTGATTAAATACATGCAAAGATTATTAAATACACTATTTGTGTATTTCATAATATTTCTCATGTATTATGGAGAGTTAATTCTGCTCTTTCTGATCATACAGGTCCACATTCTTAATTATATTTATTTTTTCTCTGGTTAAAATCTCCGCGAATCGGATCTTTTCAGTGCGTGGAGGCCTGCAGCCCCACCCACGCTGCCCCCCCCCCCGCGACTAGGGAGTAGCAGAGGGGTTTAGAAGTTTGGGTGAAAAGGTCGGCCATGTTTTTCCTAAAGTGTGGAGGAAGTTCAGTTGCATAAGAGGTAAGCTCTCTTCTTTGTCTTTGGGTTTTAGGTTTTACAAGTTCAATGTTTGTACTTCTTGTACTTTTCCCCTTTTTTTGCTTTAAGCATTTAGGCACTGGCAAGTCTATTAACTTTTTTGCGGATTTTAACTCTTTCTTTTCTTGGTAACTTTGCACGTTTTTTAGGCACTTAGGCCAAGCAGCTGGCCATTCATTATTCATAGTTCTTGAATTGTGCTATGTTTTCAAAGTAGTTAGGTTTTTAATAACTACTTTATTATGCACTTAAAGCACTTCTGAAATACTTTGTGCATATTGCAACTAATTGTTTATGTCATATAACCTTCACAAAGCATTTCTTTAGTTAATTATTGTCTTTGTTTTGTTCTCGTTTTTGTGTTGTCAGAAGTTGTGGAGTGGGGAGTATCATAATCCAGTTTTCTTTCAGGAATCTGGGTTTTTAAAAAAAATTAATATTTCCTTTTTTAATTGCAATGTTAAAAATTTTTTGAATACTTTTGTATTACTATTCAGGTTTAAATTCTCTCTCAGGCGAACTTGGCAATTTGTTATTGCTGAACATTATTTCTAATTATCATGTCACTCTCACAACTCGAATTTTCTATATTCTTCTTCTTTCTGTTTAATAGTAACAGATGAAGAGCATGGGTCGGGCCAGGAAAGTTATGGATGTAAGCTAAATTCTTAACTAAAGCTAAGTCATACAACTCTGCGGAGATCATGACATATATATATTTTTTTAAAAAAAATTTTTGGTGGGCTTATTTCTTGCATCTATGACTTTGCAGAAACCCATTTCCAACTAGGTCTTTGTGGAAGTGAGAAAATGCAGAGTTTTTGCTGGTCCTTGATAAAGCCAAGGCTCAGTATTCTCGACACTTTCTACATTCAGTTGTTTTATTTTTTTCTCTTTTTACTCACACCGGTAAATACATAACTTTTTCCATGTTGTACTTGGTATGAGTCAAAAAATTATTTTTGCTGCGGTCTCTTCTTAATAGAATGTGAATTCTGAATTTTCATAACTGCTGCGTTGCGCGTTTTGATCTTCAGGTTATTTTGCAACTTTCATTTTAAATTCAAAAGTTTTTCTTTTGTTTTCGGCTTTGCTCTTCAGTATATATATATATCATCATCATCATCATCATTGTCAACCATTATCAATCCACTGCTGGACGAAGGTCTCCCCAAGTTTCCTCCACAACGGTCTGTCTTGTGCCAGTCTCCTCCATGTCACTCCCGCATACTTTCGAATTTCACCAAAATGACTCCACAACTTAAATCTTGGCCCTCAGTCTGCGGCAGCTGGAATGTACCTGGCCAAGGCAGCGGCCAGTGAGACATGAAGGCAGAGGGTGCTAAGAATCAGCGGAGGACCGGACTAGGCTGCCATTTAATGCTGACCTTGGCTACTTACAACGGATGCTCCCTATCTTCTGATTCAAGGTTTCTTGAATTGGAAGAGGAACTACAAAGGATCAAGTGGGACATCGTCGGGCTAAGTGAGGTAAGGAGAAAAGGAGAAGATCTCATTGAACTGAAAAGTGGACATCTCTTCTACTATCGTGGGACAGATACTGGCAGAACTAGTGGTGTTGGATTTATAATAAACAAGAAACTGAAGGGCAAAGTTGTAGAAGTTGAAAGTTCCTGACAGAGCTGCACGACTCGTTATCCAACTCTCGAGAAGATACCAGGCCCAGATTATTCAAGCTTATGCACCCACCACAAGTCACCCTGAAGAAGAAATTGAAGAATTTTACAAGGAAATTCATCATCTAAATAACAAAGGCAAACAGCACTTGAAGATCATTATGGGTGATTTCAATGCAAAAGTAGGGCAACAGCAACCGAATGAAACTTCGGTTGGTAAATTTGGTTACAGGAACAGAAATCAACGTGGAAATACTCTCGTAGAATTTGCAGAAGCAGAAAGGTTTCTCAACATGAACTCCTTTTTCAAGAAAAAGCCACACAGGAAATGGACGTGGAGACATCTGAATGGGACAACACGTGAAATTGATTTTATTATGTGTAACAAAAAATTCGTCATCAAAGACTGCACTGTGCTAAACAAGTTCAACAAAGGTAGTAACCATAGATTGGTGAGATGTAAGATGCACCTCAACACTAAACTCGAACGTGGCAAGCTCATAAAACAAACAAAATTTATTGGCATAACTAACTTTAAAAAATACCATAATATCTTCAAGTTGGAACTGAGGAACAGATTCTGTGCTCTAGAAGGCCTAACATCGGAAGAAGTGGATATTTCTGAAGTTAACAGAGAACTCACCAAGGCTCTTATGGAAACAACAACAAAAATAGGTCGTACTAAGAACAAGTTACATATGAAGAAAATTTCAGGAAAAACAAAAATGTTGATGCAAAAGAGAAGGGAGATGAGGACAAATAAAGACGTAACTTCCAACGTGGAATATATAGAGCTATGCAAGACAGTGCAAAAAGGTATCACTGAAGGCTTAAGGAAATTCAATTGTGAACTAGTGAGGAAAGCAATTTAAAACAACCAGAGCTTGAAGACAGCAAGAGGACATCTCAGTTAGGGAAGAAAACAGATTATGGCTCTGAGAAAAGAAAATGGAACTGTAACAAGAAATAGAAGCAAAATTTTGACAAGAGTGAAATATTTCTATTCAAAACTATATGAAAGGGATGATACATCTATTCCAGACATTACGACAGGTACCAGTGCCAAAGTCCCTCCAATCCTCCCTGCAGAAGTTACATATGCAATTAAGAACATGAAACGGGGAAGAGCTCCAGGAGAAGATGATATTACTGTGGGCATTATACAAGAAGTAAGTGGAGAAATTGAAACTACACTCGCCCAAGTTTTCACCAGATGTCTTAACGAAGGGAAGATTTCTGAGGATTGGAACAATGCTACAATGATCTTGCTCCATAAAAAAGGTGACACTGAGGATCTCACGAACTACAGGCCCATCAGCCTCCTTTCAGTGGTTTATAAAATCTTCACTAAGGTTCTTTCACATCGCTTGAAGGTAACACTAGACATGGCCCAACCAAGAAAACAAGCTGGATTCAGGAGTGGCTACAGCACTATAGATCATAAACATGTACTGAGAGAACTAATGAAAGAACAAGAGAATATCAACTTCCATTATGCATGGCTTTTAGTAACTATGAAAAGGCCTTTGATTCCGTGCAACCATCAGCAGTAACAATCGCTTTGAAATCCTGAGGTATTGAAGATGCATACATTAGCATTATTAATAACATCTATGAAAATGCAAGTGCAAAAGTTCGGATATTTGAGGATACAGTACAAATAAGAATTGGAAAGGGAGTGAGACAAGGTGACACCATATCTCCCAAGCTCTTTAACGCCACATTGCAAAATGTCTTTCAATCATTGAACTGGGAAAACAAAGGGATAAAGATTAATGGAGATTACTTAACTCACCATCGTTTTGCTGATGACGTAGTCATTTTTGCAACTACCCCTTCAGAGCTGCAGAGTATGATCCAAGAACTTGCTGACATTTCAGAAGACAATGCTTTTACAAGAAACGAAGATTTGTCGATTGATGGAGAAAAGCTTGAGACAACAGATATCGAGCGTGGGTCACATTGATGAAGAAATTAATCGGCGTATAAAACTTGGATGGAGAGCTTTGGGAAGAAACAGTACAATTTTTAAGAGCAGTATGCCATTATGTCCCAAGAGAAAAGTGTTTAATCAATGCATCCTGCCTGTGTTTACGTATGGAGCAGAGACACCTTAACTAAAAAAGACATACAAAGACTGCAGACAACTCAAAGAGGCATGGAGAGATAGATGGATGCTTGGTGTTACCAGGAAAGATAAGAAGAGGAACTTGTGAATAAGGAAAATGACAGGAGTGGATGACGTCATGACTAGAGTGAAATCACTGAAATGGCAATGTGCTGGACATGTTGCCAGAAGAACGGACCACCGATGGACAACCGAAATTTCAGACTGGATTCCGAGGGCCAGGAAAAGACCCAGAAGAAGATCACATGGGAGATGGAAGGATGAAATTCGAAAGTATGCTGGAGTGACATGGAGGAGACAAGCCCAAAACAGACAATTGTGGAAGAAATTTGGGGAGACCTTCATCCAGCAGTTGATTGAAAATGGTTGCTGCTGATGATGAATATATATATATATATATATATATATATATATATATACTGAAGAGCAAAACTGAAAACTAAGGAAAAACTTTAGAATTTAAAACGAAAGTTGCAAAATAACCTGAAGATCAAAACGCGCAATGCAGCAGTTTTGAAAATTCAGAATTCACATTCTATTAAGAAGAGACCTAAGCAAAAAAAAAATATATATTTTTGACTCATACCAAGTATTGGTATGAGTCAAAAAAATATATATATTTTTTTGCTTAGGTCTCTTCTTAATAGAATATATATATATATATATATATATATATATATACATATCCCCACTCCCCCTTTTTTTATAAGTTAACTGCTAAGAGTCCATACATGCCTTCTGTTCAACTCCTTGTATGGCACAATCATATCAAATTGAAAATGGGAATGTGTACATTTTACATTGAATTTTCTTCAAAGATGAAGTCTACTTCTTGCTACTTTTTCCACCTTTGAAGGCTGCCTTGATGCACCAATGAAAGTTATGTAAAGTATTGCTGCTTACCTGCTTCTTCCCACTGTACTGTTTCAAGCAACATTTTGGCATTAGATAACCCTAGGTATATTTCAGATGTTGAAGATCTATATCTTAGTGCTTGGCCTGATTTAACTTTCTTTCTGAGCAGGACAGCAAACATCAGTCTCCTTAAAACCTTAAAAATATTTTTACTTCCCCAAAACGAGGCATTATAAACTATGGAGTATTTAAAGACAAATACATTTCAACTATTACACCAGCTAATTCACATCCTTTCTTGTACAAAATTTCAGCATTTTGTGCATACATCAACACAGCATTTACACGCTCATCTAATGATGAAAACCTTAGTAAAGAACTAAATTGGATTAAAAACCTGGGAACTGAGAATGGATAATAAAAGAATAGTAAATAAACTCATCAATGGCAAACAACAATCAATTCAAAAAACTAAACGAAAAAAAGATAAAAAATCTGAGATATATTGCAGATCCATACAATATATTGAAAATATCTCCAAAACACTCAAGAATATCTGTTCTAAATGTAATCTGAACTTTGGTGAAAAGGAAACTAATATAGAACTTATAATATCCAACTCTCATGAAAAATCAGCAGTTCTGTCAGCATCTGGTACCTATGAAATTCCATTAGAAGGAGATAACAAGATTGTTATAATACATTCCACATAGACAGTGTGAAATGCAATTTAAGCACCAGATTTCATGAGTATGGAAGTTATAAAAAAACTGGAACCTGAAATCAAGTTGTAAAAACAACATTAGTAGATTTAAAAACTAAGCAAAACCGTGATGGGACAAAGTTTCACATATAGTGGAACATAATAAAGTCACACCACAAAAGTCGTATCTACAGAAAAATCACAACACAAAAATTCTAATAACAACATGCCTCTACAAATCTTTCATTTCTGGAAACATGTTTCAAATTATAAATCTGAAATATGCAAGAAAATGTATTTAAGAAATAATTACAAAAATTGCAACCACAAGAAGACAACACTAGTGTAAGGACTCTTGTTGTAATATTGTGGTTAACTCCCCCTCCCCCTTTTTTTTGTACATATTAATGCCAGCCATACTTGGCACATTCGCTAAGTTTTACTGATGTCAGTGCTGAGTCGGGTGGTCCCGTACACCTGAGGGAGCTTAGGGCCACTCCCGGAGGGAGAACCAGATTGGTCTTGAGGAGATTAGAGTTAGACGCTGACTCGAGAAGATGGGCAGAAGAGTGCTGGTCGACATAGAGTTATGGTGACATGTCACTTTAAGTGCTGCCGTGTTATATACACGTATGTCAATGTACTTCAATCAGGATGTTGGTGCTGTAATAAAGTTGTTGATTTACCTGTGTGTGTATTTATGAGTTGAGAATCATGGTTCTTCACAAATATTGGTGGATTAATGACATGTGGTAATGAAGGATTTAATGAATGCAGTGGGGGACATGACAGCAGAAATGAACCAGGGGACTCAAAGTTGTACCCAGGTCCTTTACTACCAGTATACAACAGCATGTGCAAAGCTAGAAATTCAAATTCTTGTTCAAAAGAGGAGACCTTAGACATCCATGCCAAAGATGATCTTGAATATTGAGAGCAAAGTATATTCATGTAAATTTGCACTCTTATTTTAAGGTCTTAGGAAGACTAATGTTTGCTGTTCTGAGCAGAAAGAAAGTTAAGTCAGGCTAAGCACTAGGAGACGGATCTTCAACATCTGAAATATATGAGGATATCTGATGCCAAAGTGTTACTTGAAACAGCCTAGTGGGAAGAAAGAGGGAAGGAGCAAGTAAGAGACAAAGCACTTGTCATTACTTCTTTTTTTGTAGGGGGAGAGGGGGGGGGTGATGCCCACCATGAGCAACTCAAGAGTCATTACTTCCATTGGTCCATCAAGACAGCCTTCAAAGATGGAAAAGGCGTAAGAGATGTAAATAATTCTTATTATGTACTTCATATTCATACAACAAACTTTGTCATATAAGGAGTTGAATAGAAGTCATGTGTGAAGTCTTAGGAAAACAGAATTGTATCAGGACACACTCTGAAGGAACAAAATAAAACAAATACACCTGAAGAACAGAAAGCTGATATCACTATTGTGTTAAACTTGCCACATAAAGGTCTAAGTTTAAAAAATTCAGAGGATATTATATGGGACTCTTACATTTTCAGCAATGAAATTAATTCAACCACAAATATCTACTCAACCCTTCATTCTTTACATACAAAAGTGTCTAAAAACAAGGCTACAGTGTTTTTTTCAACTATACTTGACTTAGTCACAAATATGATGAAGTGCATTTCTGTAGCATTACCATAAATTTGTTATTAAGAAAACAATTCTCGATATATTGTGCAGTTACATTTACAGAATATATTCAGATTATAGACCCCTATCTGCTCTCTTTGAGTATTCTACTCACCTGCTTTTTGCACTTGCATATTCTGTTTTGCTCAGCTATCATTTCACTGTGGTTGCGACAGCTGTTGGCTTTTAACTTTACACTTGTTCTAATTTTAATATCTTCCTAAGTAGCATGAAAACATTTAGGCAACTCAGAAAGAGATTTAAATAACACAATATGCAACAGATAATGCCATCACAATAGCAGTGTTTATGGAATGAGTAAACAAAAAAAGGAATGACTAAAACATGTAATAGTCATTCATTCCATGTCAAACCAGTTAAAAATTTATTTTGAAACTTGACATTCCAGATTTGCTTGATTTTTTTTTTTTTTTGGTATATTAGTAGTACCACGGTGCACATGGAAAATCCAAGTTTTTAGATTATGAATGCAGTTTTTGTAATACACATTTTTGAAAATTGCAAAAAAATGCAAAATGTAGGTACATTCTGATGTACAAAAATGCCCATAAATATGTAACCCAGAGAGACCATCTTGGGCTTACCTAAAAGCTCTTTTAATGGGCTTTAATTTGATATACAACACATTACTAATTGTAAAGAAAGAAATTGTTTGACCGATTCTCAAAATTTTGATTTTTGAAAATCCCAAACACCAGATTTTATTTATTTGGAAATAATATATGTTCAAGTGAGATATTTCATGAGTTTATCTGCAAAATTTCAGGATGGGATGAAAATGGGATCATATTTTAAAATGTTTTTGAAATAAGTGTTACATTAAATTTTAGTGATATACAACAAGAAATTAATTGTATTTAGCTGAACAGAATTGTAACTACATAACATTCGTTTTTTATGTTAACTTTTTGTGATTTCATTTGTGTTTACTGGTGAAAAAATTACAGAATTGAATGTTACACCTTACATGAATCACATCTCAAACTAATGAAAATAACAGTTAATGATTGCTTGCTTTGTAATCTTAAAAATAAATTTTCACTTACCAAACTTAGACATTAATTCTGATGCATAAGGGCCATTACATGGAAAACCACCCAATTTACAAAAAAGTGGTCGCTGACATATTTTTCAAAAAGTTCATTTTTTGTCCATCTTTTGGGAAAGTCACAGGATTACATGGAAAATCACAGATTTGAACAACCTGTTTTTTTTTTTGTTGTTGTTTTTTTGACATCTGCTATTTTGGATTTACAAGCCAAAATGGCCACCACAATGTGTGAAAATCACACCCAGACAGCCTTTTTGCTTTCTTTTTTTTTAAACTGTACAAAAACCATAAATGGCAAAGAGTTCCAACTGGTTTGTTTTTTTTATTTTAAAGAGCTTATGTCCATCCATAAAATGAATATATAAATATTTACTAAAAATCAATATAATGAGAAATCCTTAGCTTAAATTCTGGATTGAAAATTTTTTTTTTTTTTTTTTTTAGTTTTTGATCTATTACAGTTCTTACAGAGGATTTTTTTTTTTTTTTTTTTGATTGGAGGTTTAACGACCACCGTGAGCAACTCAATGGGCTATAAGCAGTCGCGTGTCCCTAATTTAGGGTCACTGGTTCCAGGGAAGGGAGAGAGCCAGTGCCGTAAGACAAACACAACATCCATGCCTCACCGGGATTCGAACCCGGACCCCTTATGGACGAATAATCAGAGGCCATCGCTTAGACCACTGCGCCACCGGGGCGGCCTTACAGAGGATTGAAAAAACAAAACGGTATTTGGCTTATTTTTAACCTACAAGGAGTACTTTAAGCTGAAATAAAGAACTATAGGCTTTTACAATCTCATCATGCTACAAGAGGGGTATGAAGTTGCTGATTTTTCAAAAATTGCAAAATTTGAAGCTCTGTATCTAAAAAGGGGAAGGTATAAAAAATCTGAAACTTATACAAAACACTCTTCTGTGTGTCTACAGAGAGATGTAAAAATCCCTACTTGTTTTTTCAAGTACTTTGTCAGTTACAGAGAGTCAACGTTAAAAAAAATTCACAAATTGAAATTCACATAAAAGATTACGTTTTTCAATTAAAAACCACAAATTATGGTATACGAAAGTAGTAGAATAAGATTAAATAAGAAGTCCATGATTGCACACCATATAGTTTCAAGTTTTTAGTATTTTCACTTGATTTTACTACCTTTGAACATATATTGCATTTTAATAGTACTCTTTACGATATACTGCAGATGCTATATTGATATAAAATATCATATACATATTGATTTTTCACTTTATCAACATCTTGTCCAGGGCTGGTTTACCCTAGTAACAGATGTAATACATGCTATAGGCCCCACGCTGATATGTAAAATGGTACAATGGTTGTTAGAAATTGTTCCTCTACAAGTATATTATAGAGATTGTGTTGAAGATTTACCTCACTCTGATGGTTACCAACTGCAGTGGTGAACTCTCTTTTCCAAAATTGAAATGAATCAAGAACAAAGTAAGAGCCAGTATGGACCAAACAAGACTGAACTACCTCTCTTTGATGAGTATTGAGCAGGAGTTATTGAGAGAAATAAACACGTCAAGGATAATGGACGAGTTTTGGGCTGCCAAGTTTCGTAAATGTTTCATCTGAACCATGTACTAACTGAAGTTTAATAAAAAGTGTTTTCAACTGACAATTTATATATTCATTTTTTTAAACTTAGAAAGCAGCTTAATTAATTTCAGGATAATAATAGCAAATGTTTTCAGCAAAGTCATCTTGAAAGTTGCTTTAGATATCAACTGCATACTAGTCAAGTAATGGACCAAACATCCAGATACCTGTAGTTCATAAATTACATTAAATAAAAATTTATGAAATATTGCCATTTTTCCCTTCACATATACCCAAGGTTACCATCATTCAGTCATTTTTCCCCTCTCCTCGAGAATGCTGCAAAATACACTGCTGGCCACCCAAAATGCAACAAGGAAGCATCCGATTGGCCCGATATTCGCAGCATGCGTCGCCCGCGAGAGGACATGCAAACGATTAGCATTGCAGGGCGTATGCAAATCATTTGCGCCCGGCACGCAACCGAGAAACACTATAAGAAGGGTGCACAGAAGGCGGGGTGTAAGTAGTGGTAGTGTGTTGTGCTGCCGGACCTGTGTGTGGGAAGCTCCCTGATGCCTCGTCGTAGAATACGGCAGTCATTCCAGCACGTTTCGGAGTTAGACAGGGGATGAATAGTGGCTTATCGCGACAGCGGTTTATCGTACTGAGACATTGGCGCCCGTGTGGGACGACATCCAGCCACAGTGAGGCGAGTATGGATTCAGTGGGTGCAGGAGGGACGGACGGACCGACGTAAGCAATTGCCGCACCTGCGACACACCACCGAACGAGAGAACCTGCATGTTGTGCGACGGGCATTGACGGCTCGCACCACCACATCACGAACGTTAGCGCAGGAATTAGGGTGCGTTGCGCAACAACCTGTGTCAGCATGTACCGTTCGACGTCGTCTGAAGGAGCAGGGACTTGTCGCACGGCGCCCACTGCTCTGATTACCATTGATGTTACACCATCGGCGAGTGCGGCAGCAGTGGGCTACTGAACGCAGCACCTATACTACGGAATGGCACGACATTGTCTTCTCCGACGAATCCTGCTTCTGCATGCAACACCACGATCATTGGATCTGCGTGTGGCGACACAGCGGCGAGAGACTGTACGACGCCTGCATTATGCATCGCCATACCGGTCCGTCGCCTGGCGTTATGGTTTGAGCCGCAATTGGATATGACACCTGCACCTCTCTGGTATGCATCGCCGGTACAGCCACCGCTAAATCTCCAACGTTTTGGATCCTGTAGTCCTCCCTTACCTGCAGGACCTACCAGCGGCTACGTTTCAACAGAACAATAAGCGCCAGCACGTGGCACGCATCGTGCAACAATTCTTCACGGCCCACCAGGTGTCACTGCTGCCATGGCTCGCCTGTTCTCCCGATATGTCGCCCATCGAATACGCCTGGTCGCTGAACGGCAACCGAGTGGCCCGGCAAGCACCAACCGCAGCTTCTCCGGATGAACTGTGGCAACGTGTGGAAGCAGCCTGGACCGACATACCCCAAGCCCACATCCAAAGCCTCTTTCGTTCGATGCCGTGGCATGTAGCGGCCGTTATTGCCAGCCATGGGGGCCACACGAACTATTGATGTCTGCGTGTTTGTATCTGTTGTATCTGTTGTTATGTGTCCAGTAAATCTGGCTTTGCTATCTCGTGTCCTTCTTGGTGTTGTATTTTGTGTGGCCAGCAGTGTATATATGGAGAGGAGGTCCTGCTGCCCTGGAGAGGAGGTCCTGCTGTTAGTAGTGCTACAGGCCCCACAGATCCTTAAATGGACTCTGACCTTGCCCACGCACTTGCAGTTCCATTTCTCAGTCATTTTAACATGAAAATACATTTGTCATCCATTTTGTTATTTAATATGGTTTCATTTTTTTTTTCATATGTCCATAATTCTTGGTTTTTAATTGAAAATCATATAATCATTACCATCTTTTAAGTGAATAACAACTTACAAATTTTTGCAACTTTGACTCTCTGTAACTAACAAAGTACTTTAAAAAACAAGTAGGAATTTTTACATGTCCCTGTAGACAAACAGAAGAGTATTTTGTGAAAGCTAATTTTAGATTCGTTTCTCATTAAATTTTCTCAGCTATGTTGGACTACTAGTCAAATTTCCCGAATTACATAAAAACAAACGTGGCCACTCAATTTTTGGAAAAAATAAATGTCCTAAATTCTTTAGAATTTTTAAAAAATGCTCAAAAGAAGGAATTAAAAGTTTTGGAAGATAATAATTACCCTTCCCTACTAGTCAACAAAATTATCAGTAAAAAAGAAAAGAATCAGAAGTCAAAAACTAAATTTCAGTTAACTAGAAAAATTACTTGCCATAAAGGATTGTTTGAAAAACTTCAGAGGAATAGTGAAAAATTTCTAGTCAGACTGGCTCCAGGATTACAAAATCAAATAAAAAATTAAAGCAAAAAGAAGAAAACATCCTTTTACAGGAAGGTGTGCTCTACAACATAAAATGTGAGTGTGGTTACTGCTATGTGGGAGAAACAGGCAGACAGCTTAAAACCACATTGGCGGGAGAACATAAAGCTGTAATTAAAAATATGACAAACAAAACAGGTTTGGAAAGACATCTTCAAAATACAGGACATCAAATGTTTTGGGATATTGTAGTTCTGACACATCAACAGCACTTTTTCAATAGAAAATTGTCAGAAAGACTGGAAACAGAGAGAAGAGGTACAACGTTAAATGATTTGTGGGTTGGAATTTACCTCAAGAATGGCAACACCTACTATAGCTGTAGTTCTGAGGAAGAGTAGTGGTACTACCCAAAAATTTTACTTATAAATATCCTTGTAGTTAATTGTGCATTACGGGGATTACTAGGTTATAAGTTTTCACTTTGTCCAATTTTCAGATTGTACCCCAACCTTTCTGCAGGACTCACTAAGATAGAAGGTGCTGCCACTCAAGTGGTAATGTCATACTGCTATGTTCGTTAATTATGGAACCTCTTCTTCTCTCAATGTGTAGACTTTCTTCAAATTTCCGTTTTACATAGTGTTGTTGGTGTGCAAGAATTTTTAAAGAATCCCAGTTCATTGAATGTCCAGTACTTTGTACATGCTTATCTAGGCCTGTTTTGCTTACAATGTTCTTAATTGCGGCTTTGTGTTCAACTACACTGGAGCGGAGTTGTCTTCCAGTTTGTCCTACATATATGTTACCACAATTGCAGTTTACACTGTAGATAACTCTTTCTTGTAGTAGCATGTTATTTTCTTTTTGTTTAAACTGAGGAATTTTTTATTTATTTTATTGTGTAAGTGAGGAGCAAGACGAATATGGACGTTAAGGCTAATTCTCTGCAGTCTTTCAAACAACCCTTTCTGGTAAGTTATTTTTCTAGAGAGTTTAATGTTTTTATCAGATTGTTTATGGCTTCACTTAGCTTTTTTCTCTTTAAAATTTTTTTCTATTCAATTTTCCGGGTAACTGTTATCTGTCAGCGTCTTCTTTAATTCTTTTTTATGGATTTCTTTGGAAGTTACTGCAGAATTTAAAGTTTCTATTTTTTCTAGGAACTGTGCGGCTACATTATGTTTAATGTAGGATGGATGGTATGATTGGTAGTTTAGCATTTTTTTGAGTAACGTAGAGATTTTTCCTTCTACGGCAGAGTGCCAGATTTAGGAAATTGAGGCTATTTTCTTGCTGCACTTCCAGGGTGAATTTAAGAGAGTCATCTAGGGTGTTGAATAGGTTAAGTATGTCTATTAGCAAAGAGTTTTCTTCTTGGTCTATTATTATCAGGATGTCATCCATATATCTAACGTAAAGGCAGAACAATGATGGCTGTGGGAGTATTATTCTTTCTTCTAGCTTGCCCAAATAATAGTTAGCGAGAAAAGGAAATAGCGGTGAACCCATAGCCAAGCCAGAAGTTTGTTTGTAGTATTTCTCTTGAAATTGAAAAAAAGTTATGTTTGAAAGAAAATAACAGCAGTTCATAAAGTCCTATAAGCTTTTCTTTATCATGATCTAGGAACACTATTTTTTCTGCCAAGTCATTTGCTAGAAATTCTATCAGAAGGCACAGGTTAATATTTGTATACATTGAAATTACATCAAGACTTGCAAGTACAGTTAAAGCTCCTTATTCACGGTTCCCTTATTCGCGTTTTCACTATTCGCGGGTTAAAAAATTGTGACCAAGTTCCTGTATTCGCGACTAAAAATTTCTTTATTCGCGGATCCAGTCGGTATATTAAAAGGATTCGGTGTCCTTTATTAACGCATCGACATCTTTTGAATACTGCTGGCACGTGCCGAGGCGGCTTTTACAAAGAGTGTAACCGAATGGACTAATATCAAAGTAAAACAAACCTTATTGCCACTACGCCTAAAGTACGTTGTCAAATGCCGCCGCCGCCGCCACCTTAGCCAAGGTCGGCTTTATTGCTTCAACTTGTCAGTTGTTGCAATAATTTTGATTGAATAACACGCGTCTCTTCTGCTTTGTTCCCAATTTATGTCGAGTAAAAGGAAAGAAAAATTAGTTCCGACGCGGAAAAAAATAGTGTTGCTGCTTAAAGTAAAAATAGAAATGCTTGACCGTTTACGCCTTGGCGAGTCGTTTGCATATATATCACGCTCTTTCAATGTTAATGAATCAACTGTACGATCCATCAAGAAATCCGAAGACAAAATAAGGAATTCTATAGCTTCAACCTCATTATCAGCAAAAATTGTTCGTGACCCAGCAATTGAAAAAATGGAAGCTGCGTTATCATTATGGATTGAAGATCGTAACCAGAAAAGAGTGCCCCTAAATGGTCTTATGATCCGCGAGAAGGCAAAGCGTCTTTACGCACATTTTAAAGAACCTGGTGATGAACGTACAGATGGAGGATTTCAAGCATCAGAAAGTTGGTTCAATAAATTCAAGGTGCGACAATCATTGCATAGCATTAAAATTGTTGGAGAAGCTGCATCTGCAGACACCGCCGCAGCAGAAAGATATCCAGAAGAATTTTCAAACTTAATTGCTCATGGTGGATACAAACTGGAACAAGTGTTTAATGCAGATGAAACTGACTTGTTTTGGAAAAGAATGCCAAACAAAACTTTCATATCCAAAAGTGAGAAGTCCGCCCCTGGTTTCAAGGCAGCAAAAGATAGAGTTACACTGCTGCTGTGTTCCAACGCATCTGGAGATTGTGTTATAAAGCCACTAATGCTTTACAGATCGTTAAATCCTCGTGCTTTAAAAAATCAAAACAAGGACAACCTGCCAGTGTTTTGGCATGCAAATAAGAAAGCGTGGGTTACAAGTGCTATTTTTTATGACTGGTTCCGGAATTGTTTTGTTCCGGAAGTTGAGACTTATTTGAAAAAAATAATTTAGACTTTAAGGCCGTTTCTACCCTCGTGAGCTTGAAACTATACATCCAAATATAAAGGTGATATTTTTACCTCCTAACACGACAGCTTTACTCCAACCCATGGACCAAGGAATAATCCAGGCGTTCAAGCTCTATTACATTAGATGAACCTTCAAAATCATACTGGACACCATGGAATGTGATCCTGATATGAATGTGATGCAATGCTGGAAAAATTTTGACACAGCAAAATGCATTGTTAACATAAAAGAATCGTTGCAAGAACTGAAACCATACACATTGAAATCATGTTGGAAAAAACTGTGGCCTGTTCTGACTGTCGGAAATGATGAAGAATCCATGCAAATTCAAACTTTAACTGCAAACATTGCTCAAGTTGCGAATGGAATAGGACGAGATGGCTTTGAACAGATAGAATCAAGTGACATTCAAGAGTTGCTTGAATCGCAAGATGAAGATTTGACTGAAACCGACTTGGAGGAAATGTTAAATCCGCATTCCATTGAAGAAGAGGCTTCAACGAGCACTGAAAAGGTGACCTTTAACTTTAAAAACCTGAGTGAAGGTTTACGGATGGCAAATGAGCTTTGTGATTTCTTCATGAAAATTGATCCATCTATGGAAAGAAGTCTTATTTTTAAAAGGCAAATTGTTAATGCCACAACTGAATATCAATCTGAATTGAAAGACCTTTTAAAAGTGGCAAAACAAGAAAAAATTACTAAGTTCTTTAAACCCTTGCCTAAGCCTGACAATAATAATTAATTGATTTTATTTTGATTTCTTTTTTTATTTTGGAACCTTGGAACGTATCCCTTATAATCCCACACAAATTACCATTCCATATTCACTGTTTCTGTATTTGTGGCATATTTACGGAACATATACCCCGCAAATAAGGAGCTTTTACTGTAATGGATGTTCTATTATCGGGAGTTCTTTCAATTTTTTTACCAGTTCTATTGAATTCTTAATAAGTGCTTGAGGTGGAGAAAACAGCTTATTCAAATGTTCTAGGAGATAGTAGGAGAAGTTAGACAAGGGGGAAAACTCAGTGGCCACTATAGGACGAAAAGGGGTTCCTGGCTTATGACTCTTGACAGTACCATATAACTGAGGGACTCTAAAGTGCAATTTTGCAAAATTTTTGTAATTATCAAAAAGCTGATAATTTTTTCTCAAAGTTTTTAGTAATTTAGAAAAGTTTTTTTATAGTGCTGTCTACTGGGTTAGCTTTTATTTCTTCATATAACGATTTCTGTAATTCTTATCCTAGTAATCCCCGTAATGTAAATCTCGTAATGCACAATTAACTACAATAATTCTTCACTAGGATTTGCCATGTCTTCATTAATTCACAAAATTATAAATATCCTTTTATTCCTTAGCAAAAACCCAAAATTGTGATATACTTATAGTACATTAAGTCCAGGAATAGCCATGTCATCAATTATTACCAAAGCTAGTGAAGTGCTTTGAACATAAACAAGACTTTTTGTATATATTTTTACCTGTCTTGGGCTATTTTTTAAAAGTGCCAAAATTATATAAAAAACCATGTTCTCTTAATCTCAAGAAAATTGTTTACACTCCAGAGTTTATAATTGTTTGTTAAGTGAAAATTTGTTTTTAAGATTACACAGCAAACAATTAAATACTATCATTTTCACTAGTTTGTGCTGAGATTTGTGTAAAGTGTAACATCAATTCTGCATTTTTTTCTTTCACTAGTAAACACTAAGGTTAAATCATAGAAAATTAACACATAAAACAAATGTTATGCAATTACAATTCTGAGGAGAAATAAAATGTTCAGCATTTCATTCTTGGTGTATATCACTAAAATCTAATGTAATGTTTGTTTAAAAAAAATATGATCCTATTCGAAAATTTTGTAGATAAACTCGTGAAATGTCTCACTTGAACATATTTTTTTCCATGTATTTTGTAGGTAGTACATAAAAAGTAAGCAATTTTCGATGAATCCGTCTGCAACCAGCTATTTCCTTTCTTTTTTTTTTTAACTGATCAACAGCAAAAATGTCAGTTTAATCAATTCACATCAGATACACTCAAGAGCAGCAAAACATTAGAATTCGTAGCAGTTAGGAGAAGATCCATGGACATGTTAAAAATATAACACAAAATTGGGCATCTTGTTTTCAAAAAGCAAAACAAATACTGAAAAAAATCCACATAAAGTTTTCTAAGCAAGCCATATGAACCAGAACTATTTGAACATATTTCCAAACACAAGACCAATGAAGATGTACGTGTAATTCCCTTACAATGGCACAATATTTACATTCCTGTTGCAATACATGTAAATGTATTATTTGCATGTATTTATTTTGTATTAATTTGCATGTTACTGTATTACCAGCATGCAAACTCACATTGCGTCTGAGATTTTTTTTTTAATTATTACATAGCCTACCTCACTAATCATACGAATGTTCGTATAAGAGAAATTATAACAATGTAAATGATGTGATTCACACATTTAGGTGGAAACCACAACATTATAGCCCCTCAAGGTCTTTTCCTTTCATTTTGCTGTTTCATTGTGACGACACATGAACAATAAAACTTAAAGAATTAAAAATATTCCAAGCGTAATAACACTTCGAATATAACATTAGCTATAATCTTTAATTCACAGGATAAAAAACACCTTCAAAACCACCTAATGAAATACATGTTTCAAGTATAGACATATAGCAATGCTGTATTGAAACTAAATAGAATAGGCACCTGAGTTCTTATTATTGCTTCAATTATTTAGGATTTAGGTTTACCTACTTATTTTTTAACATTTTTTTGCAATTGTTTAAAATTATTGGGTTCCCTCTTTGAGGCAATGTCTCTCAAAAGAAATGGAAAAATATGAATACCAGGAGACACAAAAAGGCTCGCTGTAAACAAATGTAATGGGTTAATTTATAATTCCAGAATGTCTGTATTGGGAAAAAAAAGTTAAAACTAACTTACTTTCATCAGGACAGCATACTGATCTCTGTACAGAGCTGTGATTGTGAACATGCACTTAGTCTCCATAAGACAATGCATGTATTTTGGCCAGATATCATGAGCGGTAATCATTATTCATAGCTGTGCCCCATCCTCTGCTAGAGGGACAAAACTGCAATATAACTACTTGGTCACAAAACTATGTCACAGCATGTCTTCTATTTCAGCATAAACCCACCATTCCCCCAAAATTTCAGCATTGTGAGCTGGTTTTTCTGCACACAAGTTCATTGAATACATGCTACACAGAGATTACCAGGATGTTGACTAGGAGAGAAGGAAGTTCTTTTAACTTTTATCTCTCCCCCCCTCCCCCCCCCAAAAAAAACCATTCTGGAACTAAAAACCAATTATTTTGTTTACAATGAACCTTTTGCTGTCTACCGATATTCTTATTTTGCCAATTTTTCATTTGTTTTGCGAGAAACAGCTTCAAAGAGAGGGCTCCTTATTTAGTCTTTCCTAAACATCTTCTCCCCACGATCTAGTGTACTGAAAAGTGATGCAATAAAAAACAATGACACTGACTCTAGAGGAGGTCAGAACCACAGAACAAACATTCTTGTGTCATCAACAATGTATGTCACAAGTTTAGTAGGGGACTTTGAAACCTACCTACTTACCTCATAAACAGACAGCTGAAGCCAATATGAAATATCACAAGCTTACTGCATTTTATTAGTTGCAGTAAAAGTAACTAATGCCATATACCTACTTCTTGGAATTTACTATATGTAGCAATAGTCACAAGCACAAAGAGCATAATTCTTAAAGTGGGAGGTGCAAGAGAGGAAGAGCCTTTGCTCTTGAGAAACATTTTTAGAGCAAGGAGAGACACACACACACACTATAATAAATACACAACTGTAAAAGTAACCAGCAATTTTTTATATTATTATTTACACGTGTAAATGACAGTATTATGAGAAAATAGTTGGCTGTACTTCCAAAGTGCTGTGACTTGGTGGCAGAGTAGCAGAATATAGACGTACGCACGAATGCAGATAGTTTCCAAATTATTAGCAGATAGTTTTTGCTTGTAGATTAAAAAAAAAAATGTTGTTTATAGCAATTAGAACACCTACTTAAGGCTTTACTCAGATTAATATATTTAATTCTATTTTAACTTGAAGAACTTTCAAAATTTATTTTTTACATCTTCTGAGTTCTTTTGTTTTAACAGACAATTCTGGCCTCTAGATTTTTCAAGACCAGTTCTCAATGTATAGGAACTGTATCAGAAGTTTCGTTTACACAGAAAGAGTTTAAATTTCATTGCAAGGTTCCTCTTGCAGCTGCCAGTTATTAAACTCACGATAGAACTTGAAAATAATTTCGTCTTACCTTATCTTGACTTTCAAATTACTCGTACCCCTTCTGACAATTCCCTGTCTTTTGCCGTTTATCGAAAACCTACTTCCACACCCACTCTAATTCCGTACAATTCTGCTCACATTTTTCAGCATAAAATTTCTGCTCTGCACTTTCTATTTAGAAGAGCATATTCACATTCTTCTAGCCATTTCGCCAGAGCTCAAGAACTACAATGGATATCATCCCTCGCTAAAAACCATGGTTACCCGGACAACGTTGTTAGGGGAGTGCACAATAAAGTACGGTTTTCTATGTCAACTGCTTTAATTAGTGAGCAAGTGCCTAAAAAGTATGTTGGATCTGTTGATTTTAATCCACATATTGTAAACCTCCTTACCAACATATGTTCTCATCATAAAATACAATTTGGAATACGATCATGCAATCTATATACCATTATCCACAATGATCGTGACAAAATTGACAAAGGGAAAAAATGGGGTGTGTATGTTATTCCTATGCTTGACACTATCTCTGGTGAACTAAACAATCATTATGTGGGTTCTACCAAAAGAAATTTGGATTTGAGATTAAATGAACACAGATATGATCTAAAAATGAATCACCAAAGCACCTCTTTTGCAAGAACCATAAGTGCTGGAAATTCCATCCCAGACTGGGACAACGCTAAAATCATAAACACACCTAACTCTGTTCATTCCTTGTTATTTGCAGAAAGCCTCTATATTTCGGCTTATAATACAAGTTGCTGTAATGACTATTATCCTTATGTTTTACCTGAACCTTGGAGCAATCTTGTTGGGAAGGACAGCACAATAGCAATTGCTTCTGTTAAGTGATCATTGGCTAACTATGCCTTTTTTTTATTGTCTTGTTATCTGGTATATCATGTGACATTGACATTACCTTTCCCATGATGCATCTACTCCACGTACTTAAGACCAGCATGTAGCCACATGGTGAAATTACATCTGATGAAGGTGTCAATGTGACACCGAAAGTGCTCATGTGTTTTTAAACTGTATATAGATTTCATTTTTTAGCTGAATAAATATCATCGTGCAACAAGACGGATTTCTTTTAATATTATGCTGTTTATAATTTTTGAAGGTTCATTAATTTCATTAATTGAACTGCTTTTCTGGATATAAAAATTTTCTTTAATTAGTCTCTTGCTTTTGTGAGGTTCATAGTCCAATATTGTAATGTTTTGTCATAAATGTCCATTTCATACACATTCAGTTGTAATGTACTTGTCTTCATTGGAATCTGTAATATTCTGATAATTATTAATTGTTTTACTAATTTTTCTTTAAATTATCTTATTCTATTCTCATCATCATTCATGCTTCGCTAATTTGCAGCAAGTTTTCTGTTTCAGTGGTTGTGTAAGCAGATGCATTTTATTTTTATACAACTCTGGTTGGTGGGTTTGTTCACATTTGCCAACTGTGACTCTCTGTGTGCCAATACAAGAAATAAATAGTTCCACAACAAACTGCAAAAGAACACATGCATCACTGTAGAATAACAGACTTCTGAAAAGTCAAGCAGCATTCTTCATCTGTTTGGAAGGTTTTTAATACACAGTTGAACTGACTCTCTATACTTGCTTGCTTGCATTTAGAAGACAGTGATGTCCCACTTGATCGTAAAGTGAATAGCATTAGCTTTCTTTGTTCATTTGGATGGTCTTCATGATGCAGTTTAATGAATTAATAAATACAATTTAAAAGTGTGAATAAAAGATTAATTGACACTGCACGATAGTAATCAAGTGAAAACCAAGCCATCGACATATTAAAAACTTTAATTATCAATCACTCGATTAAAACACTTCCAAATTAAAAATACATAATACTTTCGGGATCTGCAATGGATCCCATCTTCAGATGTGATGAAATTAAAAACCAAATTATGGCCACTGTCCTTGGTTACATAACAGTCCCCAATGGAGCATGATGTGCAAAAATTTTGCACTGCTCCTATTCATCGCCATAGTCACACCAATACTGTGGAAGCACAGTACCTCTCTCCCCCTGCTTCAGTCTACCCCCCTCTACCACCACAAATGATTAATCCCCCAACCAGGGTCATAGCCAGAAATTTCTTAGGGGGAGGGGTCCATGGGTTTGGCTCATTGGTGAAAGCCTTGTATACACGTATATATCGCTTTAAATTCATGCTGTCTCCCCTCAAAGGAGGGGTTCAAACCCCGAACCCCCACGCCCTCTGGCTATGCCACTGCCCCCAACAGGTACACAAGGACTAAATCCCAAAGGATAGTCTGAACAAGTGAAAGTGTAAAATTACAAAAGAAAGCTAACAAAGTTCATCTACATCCTTCTTTAGAACCTGTCTCCAGGAAGCAGGATATAACATGGTAAGTCG
Source organism: Macrothele yani (assembly GCA_039090855.1). Taxonomy (NCBI): domain Eukaryota; kingdom Metazoa; phylum Arthropoda; class Arachnida; order Araneae; family Macrothelidae; genus Macrothele; species Macrothele yani. Next base: position 57,273,026 of record CM076997.1, on the reverse strand, counting down.
TCATTGCAGCACTCAGTTCCCAAGCTGTAAATGTATAAGGCTCTCCATGAACCGGATGCTACATGGCCCATCTGTAGCGCTGCAATTATTGTGGTCCCCGACCACTCTGGATAATATGTTCCCTTATTCATCAATCGGGATGTAAGGTCAGGTGATGCGTAACATCACAGCCTCTCCTTGACAAATGTCAACCCCGCCTTCTCGTGGTGCATCCTGTTCCCACTAAAGGGGCTCTGACGACCGCAAATAGCGGTATAACTATACCATCGGGATCAGAGGAAATGCTATCCCACACTCACCAACCCGCTTGGCCAGCGTGGTGAGTTATGGCCAAACACCTCCAAAATGACTCTACAACTTAAATCTTGGCCCTCAGTCTCCGGCAGCTGGAATGTACCTGGCCAAGGCAGCGGCCAGTGCGACATGAAGGCAGAGGGTGCTAAGAATCCCCGGAGGACCGGACTAGGCTGCCATTTGATGCTGACCTTGGCTACCTACAACGGACGCTCCCTATCTTCTGATTCAAGGCTTCTTGAATTGGAAGAGGAACTACAAAGGATCAAGTGGGACATCGTCGGGCTGAGTGAGGTAAGGAGAAAAGGAGAAGATCTCATTGAACTGAAAAGTGGACATCTCTTCTATTATCGTGGGACAGATACTGGCAGAACTAGTGGTGTTGGATTTATAATAAACAAGAAACTGAAGGATAAAGTGGTAGAAGTTGAAAGTTCCTCTGACAGAGCTGCACGACTCGTTATCCAACTATCGAGAAGATACCAGGCTCAGATTATTCAAACTTATGCACCCACCACAAGTCATCCTGAAGAAGAAATTGAAGAATTTTATGAGGAAATTCGTCATCTAAATAATAAAGGTAAGCAGCACTTGAAGATAATTATGGGAGATTTCAATGCAAAAATAGGGCACCGGCAACAGAATGAAACTTCAGTAGGTAAATTCGGTCACGGCAACAGAAACCAGCGTGGAAATACTCTCGTTGAGTTTGCAGAGGCAGAAGGATTTTTCATCTTGAATTCCTTTTTCAAGAAAAAGCCACACAGGAAATGGACATGGAGACATCCAATTGGGACGACAAGTGAAATTGATTTTATTATGTGTAACAAAAAATTCGTCATCGAAGACTGCAGTGTGCTAAACAAGTTCAACACAGGTAGTGACCATAGATTGGTGAGATGTAAGATGCACCTCAACACTAAACTGGAACGTGGCAAGCTCATAAGACAAACAAAATGTATTGACATAACCAACCTTAAAAAACACCATAATACTTTCAAGTTGGAACTGAAGAACAGATTCTCTGCTTTAGAAGGCCTAACATCGGAAGAAGTGGACATCTCTGAAGTTAACAGAAAAGTAACCAAAGCTCTTATGGAAACAGCAACAAAATTAGCTGGGTCTAAGAACAAGTTGCATGTGAACAAATTATCAGGAAAAACCAAAATGTTGATGCAAAAAAGAAGAGAGATGAGGACAACTAAAGAAGATGTGACTTCCAAAGTGGAATATATAGAGCTATGCAAGACAGCACGAAAAAGTATCACTGAAGACATAAGGAAATTCAACTGTGAGCTAGTGAGGAAAGCAATTGAAAACAACCAAAGCCTAAAGATAGCAAAGGGACATCTCAGTAAGGGAAGAAAACAGATTATGGCTCTGAGAAAAGAAGATGGTTCTATAACAAGAAATAGAGGCGAAATTTTGACAAGAGTGAAAGATTTCTACTCCAAATTATATGAAAGGGATGATACATGTACTCCAGACATCATGAAATTTACCAGAGTTCTTCCAGTCCTCCCAGCAGAAGTTGCACATGCAATCAAGAACATGAAGCGGGGGAAAGCTCCAGGAGAAGATGGAATTACTATAGACATCATACAAGAAGCAAGTGGAGAAATTGAAACAGTACTCGCCCAAATTTTCACTCGATGCCTTAATGAAGGGAAGATTCCTGAGGATTGGAACAATGCTACAATGATCCTGCTACATAAAAAAGGTGACATTGCAGATCTCAGGAACTACAGACCTATCAGCCTCCTATCAGTGGTTTATAAAATCTTCACTAAAGTTCTTTCACACCGCTTGAAGGTAACACTGGACATGGCTCAACCGAGAGAACAAGCTGGATTCAGGAGTGGCTACAGCACAATAGATCATATCCACGTACTGAGAGAACTAATTGAAAGAGCGAGGGAATATGAACTTCCATTGTGCATGGCTTTTATCGATTATGAAAAAGCCTTTGATTCGGTGAAACCATCAGCAGTTACCACGGCTCTGAAATCCTACGGTATTGAAGATGCATACATTAATATTATTAATAACATCTATGAAAATGCAAGTGCAAAGATTCGGCTGTTTGAAAATACAACACACATAAAAATTGGAAAGGGAGTGAGACAAGGTGACACCATATCTCCGAAGCTCTTTAATGCCACATTGGAAAATGTCTTTCAATCACTGAACTGGGAAAACAAAGGGATAAAGATTAATGGAGATTATCTAACCCACCTTCGTTTTGCTGATGACGTAGTCATTTTTGCAACTACCCCATCAGAGCTGCAGAGTATGATCCAGGAACTTGCTGACAAGAGTAAAGAAGTGGGATTAAAAATGAACTTTCAGAAGACAAAAGTGATGTTCAATGCTTTTACAAGAAATGAAGATTTATCGATTGATGGAGAAAAACTGGAGATAACAGATACGTATGTTTATCTTGGACAGCAGATATCAAGTGAGGGTCACATTGATGAAGAAATTAATCGGCGTACAAAACTTGCCTGGAGAGCTTTTGGAAGAAACAGCATAATTTTCAAGAGCAATATGCCATTATGTCTTAAAAGAAAAGTGTTTGATCAATGCATCCTTCCAGTGCTTACGTATGGTGCAGAGACGTGGACCTTAACTAAAAGAGACATACAAAGGCTGCAGACAACTCAAAGAAGCATGGAAAGGTGTATGCTTGGTATAACCAGGAGAGATAAGAAGAGGAACTCGTGGATCCGAAAAATGACGAGAGTGGAAGACATCATGATCAGAGTTAAATCCCTGAAATGGCAATGGGCTGGACATACTGCCAGAAGGACAGACCATAGATGGACAGCCAAAATTTTAGATTGGATTCCAAGGGACAGGAAAAGACCCAGAAAAAGACCACATGGGAGATGGGTGGATGAAATTCGTAAATATGCGGGAGTGACATGGAGGAGACTGGCACAAGACAGACCGTTGTGGAGGAAACTTGGGGAGACCTTCGTCCAGCAGTGGATTGATAATGGTTGACAATGATGATGATGATGATTCATCAATCTGGCCAGGGCCATTATTTTGGTTCCCGTTTTGACATCGCACTTATGTTCTTTAACAAGGGTATTCAATGTCCTGTTGGTAGAACCCACATAAACCTTTGGATCCTGTGTAGTATCCAGTGAGCACAATGGAATCTTGTACACCCCATATTTATTACCCTTTGGCGTAAGATCTCTTGTCACTTTTTACCATAGTCAATGTGTTAGTTGTTCTGATACCAATATCCAAATGATTTTTGTTACATAAGTTCTTAATGGTATTAATAAGGTCCAGAACAAAATCCATGGACCCTACAAACTAGCATTGCTGATTAACACACTGCAATGTAGAACAAGTCACTCTCAGTAGTTTCTGTAGCAATCTGCCAATAATTAATTTGGAGTACCCATGGGCCATGGCCAGATCATAAATCCTTGCCAATTCCTCCCTTCACAGTTCTTTAGACGATGAGTGTGTGAGTGTCTGTTTTAAGAAAAACCATAGAGCTGGCAGTTTTTGGCTCATGGGGTGTGATGATGCCATGGATATCATAACGGTATTACTAGTGGGTTTTTTAAATACTGAAAACGAAATGTTTCTGGATGTCAGGTTACGGTGCAAAGCCAAATCCAAAACGGGAAGTTTGCTTTCACTTTCTAATTCACAGGTAAATTTAATAGTTGGAAATTTGGATGACAGAGCCTGTGTAAAATCATGTAAGGTATCCTGAGTAGAAGGCCCAAAGACCAAAATGTTATTCACATATCTTAGATACAACAGGAGTTTAACACGGTATCCTTGAATAACAGACTCCTTGAGATGTTGTAAAAACCACTTCTGCCAGAAGTGAAGAAAAGGGAGAACCCACGGGAGGCCCCCTCCAATTGTCAGTAGGTACAATCGTTAAACTTGAAGTACGTTCAATGGTGTACCAACCTAAGTGATGATAAAATAGATTGGATCTCATTGGTAGAAATCTGGCCCTGGTTTGTCAATTTTTCTTCAATAATTCCATGGGCAACAGTGGCTGAAATGCTAGGGAATAATGCCTCAACATCTAGCGAGGCCATGACGACGTCTTTTCCCTTAGAATTGACTGCCCTAATTCTGGTTAATACTTAAGTCGACTCCGTGATCGAAAATCTTGAGTTTGATATGAGAGGTTTTAAAAACACTGCCAATGCCTTCTTTAGTGGGCAGGTATAACTGTGGGCACTGGAAACAAGGGGGCGTAATGGTTGCCCCTCCTTATGGGTCTATACCTTTCCAAAGATTTTGGATACTCTAGGGCCCCATGGTGGGTTCATACATGTCAAAATGGTATGTAGTAATAAGTCCTGATTCTTAAGCCTAGCAACCACTGTAATTGTTGCTGTCATAGGGTCAGATGTGACCCTAGTGTGCTGAATCTTTTGCAACATTCATTTTTTCCACATAAGTGTGTCTATTCAAGATAATTAGTTATGTACCCTTGTCGGCTGTGGTAATAGTAAAGTTCGGGTTCTTCCTTAGTTCTCGCAACTGCTTTATTTCTTCTTTGTAAACATTATGGTTCAGAATACTTTGCAGCTTCTTATTGCTTTCAAAATCTTCACGACACTTATAATCTGCCATGACACATGGGTACTCCAAATTAATTATCGACAGATTCTATAGAAACTACTGAGAGCCACTTGTTCTATATTGCAGTGTGTTAATCAGCAATGCAAGTTTGTAGGGTCCATGGATTTTGTTCTGTACCTTATTAATACCATTACGAACTTATGCGACAGAAATCGTTTGGGTATCACAGGGGTTAAAATTCAGGGTGGGATGGCGTTATTCCCGACGAAATAAAGTTGTTTGGCAGGAGTCTCCCACCTTACAAAATTTTAAGAAAATATACACTATCTACCAACAAGTAATTGGACACCTGTGATAGCAAAGGAAAACAAAGTTTATTCACCTTCAATAGTTGGTGGAGCCTCCACAAGCGGCGATTACAGCTGCAACCCTCCGGGGCATACTCTCAACCAGGCGTTGTATGGCGGCTAGCGGTATTTTCTTCCACTCGGCTTGGAGAAGACAGGCCAGTTCCTTCACCGATTTCGGACGGTGGGGGCACCCCTTAAGTCGACGCTCCAACTCGTCCCAGAGGTGCTCGATAGGGTTAAGGTCCAGGCTCTGCGCAGGCCAGTCCATTCGATTAACCCCATTGTCACCATACCAAGCCATGGTGGACCTCGCATCATGACAGCGTGGCATTGTCATCCTGAATGTAACATGGGTCCACCCCGTAAAACTGCCACAACGTAGGAAGCGCATGGTCATCCAAAAGGGTGCAGTAGGTCTCGGCGTTGAGTCTACCAGGAATTGCGACCAAGGGTCCCGTGCCATACCAGGAGAAACACCCCCATAGCATAATTCCACCGCCGCCGAACTTCACAGTTGGCACAATACATTCCGGCAGGAGGCGTTCTCCAGGCAGACGCCAAACCCAGACCCTGCCATCCGAACGGTAGAGGGTGAACCTTGATTCGTAGCTCCGGAGAACCTGTTTCCACTGTTCAACGGTCCACTGTCGACGTTCTTTGCACCTCGTTAGCCGAGCAGCGCTATTGGACTTGGTGGTCAAAGGTTTGTGGGCGGCAGCACATCCATGATAACTGAGCAGATGGGCTTCCTTACGGATGATATTCATCGAAAGAATACTCCTGGATGCCTGCTGAAACTCCTCGCGGATGTGGCCCATCGATTTGGTGCAGTCCTTCTAAATTTCTCTGGCCAGCACCCGTCGGTCTCTAACTCCCAGTTTTGTGGGTCTGCCAGGTCGGGGCACATTCCGACAGTCACCTCTCATCTTCCACTTGCCAATCATGTAGGCCACTGTCGATTTTGGGTACTTGAACTCGCTGGATATGTCACGTATGGATTGGCCATTTCTGTGATACCCGACGATTACACCTTTCTCAAAATCAGAGAGCTCCGAACTGTGTGGCAACTTGCATGCGACTGGTTGCGTTGTTGTTTCCCAAACGATATTTAACGGCGGCGGCCGTGACGTGTATCAGGACCACAGATATCGTCGATTGCAGGGGTGTCCCATTACTTGTTGGTAGATAGTGTATATATGAATATAAAATCTTTGGTCCGTTTTTGGACCACTCGCAAAATTCGCACATTAAAAATATATCCTTTGTAAAACGTGTGTTAGAAACGGATCGTTCAGAGTTCCGAAACTGCAATCGAATACATCTTTCATGTCGGGAACATAATCAGTTTATGGACACATGAATTGGCTTCCATAAGTAGCCGCATAAGCAGTTCATTTTGCAAATTCTGGACTGTTACGAAACAGGCATGATATTCTCCTTTGGATTCGCGGAATTGCACTTTTTTCCCCGCCACATTTCGGTTATACTCGAGATTGATGCAAAAAAAAAAAAAAAAAAGAAAAAACTGAAGATAATGTTTTATTTTCAGAGGAATATTGTATGTGTGTGAGGAGGGGGTAGGTCGTTTTCCGTCTGGGGAACGGTATTCTGTTTTTCAGAACTTCCGTAGACGAAAGTTAAACGGAGTGAAAAATTTTCCTGCAATCATAATTTCCTTTCCTCTTGAAGTTTTCTCTGTTTAGTATTGTTATTAACCCTTTAAACACTGAACGATGTTCTCCACAAGTTTCATACTTATTATGCAGTTAAAGAAGCTTATTATACTTATATATAACATATATTTTGATAGTTTCTAATTTTTTTTTTTTTTCGGTGTTCCAATTTGGGAACATTGGCGTTCAGTACAACCAAGGACTGCTGCTATATATGAGGGATTAAAAATTAAAAATTTAATTTCAGTTATTAGTTATTTGCACTTTTACCTTAAAATACTAATCACTGATTAGCTATAATACCTTTCAAATAATACATTTCATTTACTTTATCGTGCTTTAGTGCCCATGGTAAGTTGGGAAACAATGCTGATGAAATATTTTTTCGCACTCAAAACACTTGTTTCTGGTATTTTTCTGGCAAATTACACAACGTCCTTGTGATGAGAGCACTAGATAGTGGCTGTCAGATGTTCGAGGAACATGTGTTTTGTGGCTTCTGGGTCCAGGGTGAGTTGACAGTCGCTCTTTTTGGTGAAGAAGATTCATAGTGACTTCTCTTCTGAAGTCCAAATGTGGAAGAGCATTTTCCATGGAGTTTACAATATAAGATCCAGCTTGCCACTACGGACATGTTCAGTGCATTACTGAACAAGTTCCACCACCACTTTTTGCTGCGGAGTTTAGGACGATAGCTACTGAGAAGTCTATTAAGGAGATCAACACCCCCATACCTTCATTATATTTCTGAATAAGGTAGGGTTGTGGGATATCAATTTTATTTTTCTTGGCCCTTGAAAATCATTTGGCCACTCCAATGGGTTCATGTGAACAGTAGTTTGATGCAACTGTAACAACAGCATTGTCATTCCAGCTACGTATGATGCAACTGTAACAACAGCATTGTCATTCCAGCTACGTATGATGCAACTGTAACAACCGCATTGTCATTCCAGCTACGTATGATGCAACTGTAACAACAGCATTGTCATTCCAGCTACGTATGATGCAACTGTAACAACCGCATTGTCATTCCAGCTACGTATGATGCAACTGTAACAACAGCATTGTCATTCCAGCTACATATGTATATCACATCGGTAATTAAAATATCCTCTCTCACATTTAGATATTTCTTTTTTTTAATTTCAATGGGCACTTTCCTGTACGGAGTTCACGGACAGTTCCAGTTGCCTAGATCCCTTTGTCAGATAAATTCATCAACACATCATGAGAAGTAAAAAAATTATGGAAAAAGACTTCGTGTTCTGAAGGTTGGCCAACTACTGACAGCAACTCGGTGACTACGCTTGTTCCTAGAGGCAAAGCTGGAGATCCTTCTTTTTCCCCACTGTATATTTCCATTGCATATGTGTATCCATTTGATGAACACAACATCCAAACCTTGAAGATGAATCTAAATGGCTTACCTCGAATGAACATCTTACATGAGTGATGACCATAATATGGAACCATAGATTCATCAATGCTTAACTTTACGTGAAATACACCGCACTGGCAAAAGTTTTTTGATAGTTCTGCATAAAGTAGGGAAATTTTCCCTAGCTTATCATCTGGTTCCAGTTGGCTGTTGTCGTTTATATGGAAATATTTTTTTTAACTTCCTAAAATGTTTCCAAGCCATAATGGTACAGACAATCGGTACAGATGTGTCTTCTGATGTACTCCAGTACAGATCTTCAGCAGGTACAGAGTGATAGCCACTGAGAAGTAACAAACCAAAGAACTGAGTGATGTCTTCAATTGTTTCTCCTTTTTGTAGAGCATAAAGCTTTGTCATCTTTGCCAAATGCATACGGCACTCGGCACTCCTTTGGCATTATTTTCCAAAACAGCTCAATGGGCGATAAAGCTGCTAGTTCCAGAAACTTTTCTAGTAGTTTTTCAGGCTTCTCATGAGGGAGAGGCTTATCAAATTGCACACTTTTTTTCCATCGTGGAGTCAAGCTTTGTGTTTTCATTTTTTTCATTTTTCTTTCACTTGAACTTACATCACCAGAGTAGTGAGCCTCACATTTTTTACTGAAATGAAGAGATGTTGATGGGGTTTCAGGATCATCAATTTCTACTACCTCTGAATGAGTTTTTTTTTCTCAACCATAATGTCAATGCTTCCACAAACATCAGCTGGGGTAACAGGTTCTAAATTATTTTCATTTACATCCTCTTTGGTTATATTTCCTGTCTTATCAGGTGGTAACTGAAATAAATCTACATGTGATAAATCTGAAATATTTTGTAAATATTCAACTGCTTGTTCCACAGTAAGGAAACCCTTTGCCATTGCAGATTTTTTCGAACCTTGCCTTTCACACAAAGATGCCTAAAACTGAACAGAAGTCCCAACTCCTGGTCCTGTGTCCCCTGCTGTTTGCTTTGCTGCCTATGGTATTAGTTCTTACGTAAACATCCTGTCAACCATTCTAGATTTTATGGCATTACCCACTACCAAGTGTCAAAGTTCAGTTTCAAAGACTTCTGGGGAGAAGCTAAAAAGAATTGTGCATCAATCAAACTCTCAAACATAAACAAGTCATTGTGTGGCTGTTGAATACATTCTGATGACATTCAGCAAAAAAATGCTTTACATGAACCACCAATGTTCCCTTTGGGAACATTGAAAAAAAGACACTGATTCTCAATAATGAATAAAGAAATATAAAAATTTATGCTATCACATGATGAACTCAACAATTCTGCACCTCTCCAGTGAATATTTAAAAAACATCTATGTTTTTACAGATTAAAATACAAAGATGTTCAGAACATGCATAAAATTATGAAAAACAGGAGTTTTGAGAAGTTTTCAGGTTATTATTTTTTGAGTGGAGGCCAGAATAAAAATAGCCAAAAAATATAAAGGACATTCAGGGATTTAAAGAAAAATTTAATTACTGAATTCTTTCCTCTGATTTTTTTTTTATTGATCGGGAAGTTCATGTTTCCAAATGGGAACATTGGCAGGTAAATGGTTAAATATCAATTTATTGCATAAATGTTTGACCCTTTCCTTCTCAATTCAAGCAGGGCGTGTCAGTTGACCACCTCCAATTTTTTGAAAAAATTATAGTAGCCACTCCTAATATAGGTATAAAGTACTGCAAAAGGGTTTTTCATAAAAAAAATTTGTCGAGGTACAGCATTTTGAAAATAGGCAAAAAATACACTCGTGACGAAAATCATGTGAAACGCCAAATTTTAAAATGTAAACTGCTCCTGTACCTATAAAACAGGTAGAGATTTTTTTTTTTTGAAGCTATTGAACTGGCCTTTCTTTATGTTCATAGAAATTAATCAAAGGAATGTTGCTAGATGGCAAAAAAAAAAAAAAAAAAATCTATATTCAGGAATTTACAAAAAATTTGAATTTTCCACAAATTTAGGATTTTTTTTTTTTTTAAGAGAAAAACTTATCAGGTGAGTAAGTGTGCCAACTTTCACTCCTACTAGGGTTGTCTTATCAGTAATTTTATTTTTATCCTGTGATGCATGCAACTCATAAAATTATTTTTTTTAAATATACAAAATTTCAAAAAATCAACATTTTTGAATTGCAATATCTCAAAAAATCCATCTTTAAAAATTCTGAAATTTTGTCCAAATAATGTCCTAATGGTAGGTAGTTAACTGGGAGAATCAGGTTCCTGGATTTTTGCCTTGAAATTTTGCTACAATTTTTTGAAAATGCACTTCTTTCCTGCTCGAACCTCACGATTGGGTTATTTTTAAAAACAAAACAAAAAAAACAAACTTCAAAAGATATTTCTGAAAAGTTTACCTGAGTATATATTTCAAATTGCAGTGTCAATCTATATTTTAAAGTAATTTTTATGACTTTTAATAATTGTCACCTATGTACATGTTTCATTTTTTTAAAATCCATAGTCTATACACATACAATACATTACCTCAGTTGCAGTTAAGATTCAATTTCTATTTACATAAGAAAAAAGGCCTCAAAAAACAAAATTATGAGCTTACCATCGTAACTACAAATTATTCAAACTGAGAAAAGCTGCTGGATATTATTGATTTCCTTCTCATCAAAGGTATGAAGTTGTGCAGAACGTCCAACAGGAGTTGGGGCATTCACCTTTAGAAGTAAATTTTTTAAGGGCACTGGACACTTGTCTCTTTTCTTGCTACATTCGTCTGGCCACCAAAAACCTCTGGCTGGTCCATGAAAGATACTGTTATATCCTTGAATTCTCTAGATATGTTTGTAATCTGTCCCATTAACCAGTTATCGTCGTAAATGTATCCTATAAATTTTCCTATTTGAAAATCATTTACAGAAATGGATTCTTTTTTTGTTTTGTTGGCTTGAAAATTGCACTGCTTTATGTGGATGCTGGACTGTTCTGGCCATTGATGGTTTATTTCCTTGTACTAATCAGAAATGCTGTGAATCTGTGACTATATCCCAACAACAGATTTTACTGAATCCCACTCTTCTACTTTGCTGGTTCAGTAGGATTGAACTTCATCAGTTGTGAGGAGTAGAAGTTTAGTCTTTGGGATCAAAGGGGTGACATTTTCAACAAATGAAGGTGCATCTTTTATAGCTTGTGAAGCTTCTTTCTGTAAGTTGAATTTAGCAGCAAAATGTTTGCACAGGCCACCCACACCATCACATGCAATCTTGCCATGGTCTGTGGCTGAGAAGATCCACTTCCTTGTTATATTTGGGTCCCCCTTAATAAGTTCATAGAACTGATATTAGTTTTTGAAGTGACCTGCTGCTCCATCTGAGATGTAAACAATTGTTTTAAATTCTTACAAAGGACAAGTCTTAGCAATTTCACTTTTTATGAGCAGAATGACACACAGAGCATGTGCTGTCATGGCTTATATCATTGCATGCTACCACAAAAGACTTAGTCTCATTTGGAAAGTATGCAATGCATGTAAAGAGACCAGCACTACATCAGGTAGAATTACAGACCAGTTCTGAGCAAAGTCAAAGTGCAACACCAACACTGGACTATGTGCTGCAGACTGTTTAACATCTGCTATCCCATCTCTCTAGATCTGCTCATTATAAATTATGAAAAAGTTTCTTCCCTCCTAATGCCTTCAGTAGCTCTTATTTTCATTGACTCCCCCAATGACTCTCAAGCAGCCTTGATAGGTGTTTTGCAGTACTCCATAAAAATTGCACTGGGCAGTACCATTTTCAGCACCACAGCTTTGGAAAATCAAACTTTGAAATCATATCAGCTGCAGTTTAGCCCAAAAATTACCACAAATTGCAGTTTACCCATGAGTCATAAATTGCCTAAGTTTCATAAAATCATTCACCACCATTTTCACTGTTACTAATTTTTTCTCGCCATTTTCGGATTTAGTCACATTTGGCGACTTGGTGAATGCTTAGTGCGATCCCTGCCGGGAATTGTGTTCTCCTGCTATTAAATATTTACCAAGTAATGTTTACAGTTCTCTTTTGTTCTCTGAATTAAAATTTTTGAAAAAAAAGTGCCATTTTTCAAAAATTGAAAAAAAAAAGTGTTATTTTCAAAAATATGTAGGAAAATTTCAAGGCAAAAATCCAGTAACTTGATTTCCCCAGTAAACTACTTACTATTAGGGCATTATTTGGAAAAAAAAGTTAGAATTTTTAAAAATGGGGTTTTTGAGATATTGCAATTCAAAAATGTTGATTTTTTGAAATTTTGTATATTTAAAAAATTAATTTTATGAGTTACATGCATCACAGGATAAAAATGAAATTACTGCTACGACAACCCTAGTAGGGGTGCAGGTTGGTACACTTACCCACTTGATAAGTCTTTTCTTGAAAAAAAAAATCCTAAATTTGTGGAAAATTAATTTTTTTTTAATAAATATATATATTTTTTGCCATCTGGCAACATTCGTTTCATCAATTTCTGTGAATGTGAAGAAAGGCCAATTCAATAGCTTCAAAATAAAAAAATTAGAGTCTCTACCTGTTATAGTTCAGGAGCAGTGTGCACTTAAAAATTTGGTGTTTCACATGATTTTCGTCACGGGTGTATTTTTTACCTATTTTCAAAATGCTGTAGCTCAACACCAATTTTTTTTTTTTTTTTTTGAAAAATCCTTTTACCGTACTTTTGATACTTCTATTAGAAGTAGCTACCATATTGTTTTCAAAAAAAATTGGAGGTGGTCAACTGACACATGTTGGTCACATCTGCCTGAATTGAGATGGAAATGGTCTTTATATTTCAGCTTTCGATAACGGAAGTCTGACAGAGCTAAAATTTCCTTGTAAACTTTAGGCACGAGTTCCTTCCGCGGATTCGAAGAACTCTGTTGTCATCATTTGCATTGTTCTTGAGAGCGGGGAAAAACTGAAAATAATTAGGGGCGGGGGGGGCATTTTCCGGCTGCGGACGGAATTTTGTCTTTCAAAATTTAGACAAACTGCAGATTTAATCTGTAATCGTAATTTTTTTTCTCGTGATATTCCCTCTGCTCAGTGTTATTGTAACACATAATTTTGTTTGATAACCGAATGTGTTTCAGCTTGAAAATGGAAGAAAAATTTCCGAACGGAAATCAGACGGAGAAGATTTTTTCGTGATCGTAATTTTTTTTTCTGCGATGTTTCCGCTGTCCTGAATTAATGTTAAATGTTACCCCCCTCCCCCATAAATAGTTGCAAAGGGAAAAACTAGACATTCCTCATATCTGAAGAATGGTTGAATGAACCAAGTCTTGAGACTTGATTGATTCAACCATTTATCATACATAGTATTCAAGAAGATATATATATATATATATATATTTTTTTTTTCCAGAGCTGAAGGGAAACTTTTTCAAAAATAATGAATTAGTTGATCCTTGTAATAATAAACTTGCATATCAGTGTCCAGTGAAGGTGGTTCGCCACAGTAAGGGAAAAGATAGGAAGGAGAAAGTGGAAAGGCATGAACTGGCTTTTTGGAAAGATAGAAAGTCCTTCTGGAAGTACAAGAGACTCAGGAAAAATAGGGGAAACAAAGTTGTAAGTTGTGTAAAGAATGAGATTGGGGAAATGATATGGGAGCCCAATGAGTTAAGTGACAGATGGGGTGAATACTTCTGTGAGTTATTAGATTAGGAGAGCAAAAATGATTCTGAGACAGACGCAGATGATGTCACAATGAGGGATAAAAGCACAGGAGGGATCTCAAGAGAAGAAGTGTGTAAAGCTCTAAAATATCTTCAGAATGATAAGGCTCCAGGAGTTGATGGCATAACTGCAGAGATGTTGAAGTATGGTGTTGACTCTATAATTGACTGGTTAACTGAAATTTGCCAGTTGTGCTGGGAGTTAGGAATGGTCCCTCGGGATTGGAAGGATGCTATTATTGTTCCCTTCTATAAGGGAAAAGGTGATCAGACTGAATGCAAGAACTATCGTGGTATTAGCCTACCGAGTGTGCCAGGGAAAGTGTTTGGTAAGGTTGTTACTGAAAAAGTACGGGGTCTTACATCATTGAAAGTGTGGGATGTTCAGAGAGGTTTTATGCCTGGTAAAGGCTGCACTAACCAGATTTTTGCATTACGCATGATGATTGAAAAGTACCTGGCTGTTGGGAAGAAAGTTTTTACTGCCTTCATAGATTTAGAGAAAGCTTACGGCCGAGTGAATAGGACACTTTTGTGGAAGGTATTGAATGAATATGGTGTTACTGGGAATCTACTTAATAGTGTAAAAGCCATGTATGCTGGTAGTAGAGCTTGTGTACGAGTGAATGGTGTTTTATCAAAATGGTTTTCCATTGGTGCAGGAGTTAGACAAGGTTGTGTAATGTCACCATGGCTGTTTAATATATTTATGGATGCATGCATGCGTGAGGCCAAAATAAATAATAGTGGTTTATGTCTTGGTTATATCCGTGTGTGCAGATTGCTGTATGCTGATGACACTGTCCTGTTGGCAGAGAGCAAAAGTGAGTTGCAGAGTATGTTGATTTGGATGCACGAAGTTTGCATGAAATTCAAACTGAGTATAAATAAGGGGAAAACCAAAGTTATGGTGTTTGAGAGAGGAATGGGTAGCACTGAATGTAATGTAAGTATAAATGGCACTGTGATTGACCAGGTGAGTGAGTTTGTGTATTTAGGAAGCATGTTTGACAGAGAGAACAAGTTGGATGGTGAAATCAGTAGGCGAGTGAATTCTTCTTTGAAAGTCACAGCTGCTCTGCGAGGTTTTCACAGGAATGGTGGGTTCTCTAGAGAGTCCCGCATGGCTGTGTATGAAACAGTAATTGTTCCTACTCTGATGTATGGCAGTGAAGCCTGGGTACTGCAGAAGAAACATAGGAGTCGTTTGTGTGCTGGAGAAATGCGTTACTTACGTGGGGTATGTGGCAAGACACGATCTGATTGTGTGAGAAATGAAGATGTATTGCAGTTGCGTGATGTAAAGCAAAATGTTGTTAGCAAGGTGGAGACCAATATGATTTGGTGGTTTGGCCATGTTGAAAGAATGAGTGATGAAATGCTTACTAAGAAAACCTTTTCAGCCCAAGTGGCAGGAAGGAAAGGCAGAGGAAGGCCAAGGAAGACATGGGTGGATCAGATTCAGGAGTGTCTGCATGAGAAAAAGATTATGAGTATGAAGTATAAAAGATCTTGTGTACTGCGTGTAATGGATATCAGTGAAGCACGAGTTGTATGTCAAGATCGCTGTAAATGCGAAGTTTGATACGACAACAATAAGTAAAAATATCTGGAAGTTTGTATTTCTTTTTGGAGCTAACCTCTGAATCTCAGAGAACAGCTTAGTGATATGTATGTATGTATGTATGTATGTATGTATGTATGTATGATTGAGATAGACTGCAGATTACCTTCCTCCTCCACAATGGAACTTTTTTGAAGTTTGAGTGCGTAAAATCTGAATCTGTGAAGCAACACACACACACACACACACACACACACACACACACACACACGTAAGTTTTGGTGGTCTTTCAAAAGCCTGGCATACCAGGTTTTTCTTTTTTTAATTAACGAAGATGTAGTTATGGAATATTCACTATCAGTGTTCGACTTACCCAGTGGTCCACTGTCCATAGGCCATTAGAACATCTGTCGGACTACTCAACTGTTGATTTTACTGTCCCAGATGAACAGTAATTTATTTAATTTTTTACCTAATTTGTCACAACTTAAAAAATGAATTTCCATTTCCTTTACCTTGCTCGCACGGGTTCTCTTTTTAGGCTGAAAACTAGTGATAGGTTCATGAAATGCTACTGGATAACACCTTTTATCTCTTATGATTTATAAAGAAAAGAGTGGAAGAAATTTTTAAAGAGTGGAAGAGAAAAGGCAGTTTCCCAGTTCTCTTTTTGCAATGGAAACAGCCGTTTTTTGTTACCTTTATCCCCACCATTTGTGATGAGCAGAACTAAGCAAAATAAATGTCCTGTTCTTAATTGGATTCACCAACCCTAGTGAATGCAGCAGATACTGACACCAGACACAAGCCAGCTTTTGTTTCTGGCCCAAGAAAACATACTAGCAGAGAAGGTCAGTTGGATGTGTGAAATTAATTGTTGCAAAAGTGCAATTGCAGGAGGAATGAACAATAAGACTATAAAATAGAAAAAGTAGGAGGGATGAGCAATAAGACTAAAATAATGAAAAGGAAGATAAACCCTAAACAATAAAACACAAAGAAAAAGGCTGCTAATGTGTGTGAATTTTTGTACCCTTGGAGTCTCCTCATTTCTTTTTTTTTTTTTTTTTTTGATTGGAGGTTTAACGACCACCGTGAGCAACTCAATGGGCTATAAGCAGTCGCCCGTCCCTAATTTAGGGTCACTGGTTCCAGGGAAGGGAGAGAGCCAGTGCCGTAAGACAAACACAACATCCATGCCTCACCGGGATTCGAACCCGGACCCCTTCGGACGAATGATCAGAGGCCAACGCCTTAGACCACTGCGCCACCGGGGCGGCGTCTCCTCATTTCCTTCTTATTTAAAAACAGATTGGAAATGCACTCTTACTATACTATACCACCAATCCATTGGAAACTTATTCTGGAAACATTCTTTATCCAGTGAGTTAGATGTTTTAAAAACAAATATTGGAGATAATTCTATTGAAATGATATGTTATTTTCTACATATATCGTAAGATGTCCAAGTTTGTTTGTTTTTTATTACAGACCAGTGGCTTGCAAATTCTAGTGGTCCGCTGGGCAAGTAAAATATTTATTTTTAATTCTAACACTGACTATTCAAACATAGCTGTGAAAAATGAAGAGTATATATGCCAATGTCCAGAGGTTTCTAAGAGTTTTAAAGCAACCATCTGCACATATTTCCATTAGTGTCAAAAGGTTCTTCTGCAAGTAAGTCTTGTATTGCATTTAAGAAATGTACCATGTGAAAGTGGCTTTAGCATGCAAAACAGAATTCAGTCAAAATTTAGATATTTGCTGAGCAACAAAAATTTTAATGCATATTTCTGAAATTGGGCCAGATAAACCCTCAGAAATAAAGAAACAGCTGATCAAAGCTTGCTAACTGTGACAAGGAATGAAAGACAGACATGCACTGAAAGGACAAATTATTACGTACACCCACCTAATAGCATGTGGCACCACCTTTTGCACGCAGGACAGCATCCAAACATTGTGGTATGTACGCAATGAGGTTCCAAAATACAGACTCAGGCATTATTGATCAACAACCTAAGAGTGCTTGGCGTAGAGCAGGCAGAGATGTAGGTGGGGATTGTTGCTCACGGACTGCTCGTTCCAATATGTCCCATAAATTCTCTATGGGGTTGATGTCCGGTGAGCGAGGGGGCCATGCAAGTGTGGTAAGCTCACTGCTATGCACCTGGAGCCAGTCGGTTGCTAGCTGGGACTGATGGGGTGGAGCGTTGTCCTGTTGAAAGATTGGAACTTGGTTCGGACAGAGGCACGTAATGAAAGGGTGGAGATGGTCACCCAGGAGCTGCAAATAGCTGGAACCAATGACATAAGATTAGAGACGTACCAAGGGACCTAGGCAGGACCACGTGAAAGCTGCCTAAACAGTTACACTGCCTCCAACGGCCTGTAGTACCCAACTTGGCATGTGGGGCCCATAGTTTCGTGCGGTTTACACTACACACGCTGCCTGCCACCGCTGCGATTCAATGTGAAACGGGATTCATCAGACCATATGACACGTTTCCAATCATCCATGCTCCAGTTCTGATGGGCCTTCGCAAACTGCATGCGAATCATGCGATGCTGTGCCGTTGACATCGGGACACGATGTGGTCGTCGACTGCCCACAGCAGAGTTGTACTATATGTCGATGGATTGTCTTTGAGCATAGGCTTGTGGATGCTCCTCCATTAAATTGTGATGTGATTTGCTGCAAACAAGCTTTCCAATTTATCAGTACAATGCGGGCCAATTGTCGGCACCCTCTATCATCCAATGCACTTTTATGGCCACATTTCATACAACTGTTAGGGGTTTTGCCGAATTTCACGTACCCCTAGTACACACTTACTATGGTTTGTCATGGAATTCCTAACAGTTTCGCCATTACACTATTTATCTATAGCCCCAACCGGTTTTGTTGCACACCACAATTTGCTGCTGTCCTCTTGCTTTGCATATTTTTACCGGGCTGTATGTAATAATTTGTCCTTTCAGTGTATATACTTCAGGCACAATTTTATGATATCAATGGTACTGCAAAACGAACAACTCTAGTTTTGTAAAATGAAACATGGTAATTTGTATTAGATTGAATGTAGTAAATTTTTTGATCTGATTCACCTGTTTGTTTTAAAAACCAAGTATAGCTTATATTGTTTGAAAAATTACCAATGTTTTCCCAGAGTCTTTTAATAATATTAAGTCACATATTCAAAACTCCCCACCTGAAATTTTCAATTCCCTCCATTTACAAACACAAGCGGGGAGATTCCCTTCCATTTCAAATTTGAATTTTAAGCCCAGTAGCAGAACGACTAATACAGTACAATTCCAAAAATCTGCACTCCAAAAATCTGCAATTGCCTAAAATTTGCATGGATTCAAACACCAGTCACAGTTACAGATGGGTAAAAAAAAGGTTTCAGATCTTTTTAAAGGTTTTTAAAATCTTTTTTATGTGTTTTCTCTATTTGAAAAATATTACTAATGAAATAAAATTTTTTGGTCAAAAATGATGGTACAGTATTGAGAGATTGAAGTTCAAATAAAGCATATATCAAGCGGGCAATCTGGCAACTTAGCACTGCGTGTTTACATTTTTTTTCCCGGTACACATGCTTGAGAATCTGTTTTTTTTATGTCTTGTTTCACCTCTTAAGGTGAAATTTTTTGAATAATTGTTTGGAAATTTGAGAAAATGGCAAGGCTGAAGAGAAAGCACAGCTCTTTAACGATTCAGCAGAAAGTGGACTTGTTGCAAAAACTTGATAATGGCAGTGCACCAAAGCAAATTGCAGAGATTTTTGGTTTTGCTGTTCGAACTGTGTACGATATTAAGAAAAACTAAGACAAGATATTGCAATTCTATGCAATGAGTGATAGCAATTCTGAAATTGCTGATCACAAAACAATGCATGAAGCTAGAAACTCCACCCTCGATGCTGTTGTTTACGAGTGGTTTCGGCAAAGGCGTAACGATGGTATGCCAATTACAGGTCCACTCTTATGCGAAAAAGTCAGCTATTTCATCAGCAACTGAAGATTGATGAGCCTTATAATTTTTCAGTTGGAGGGCTATCCCGCTTCAAGCAAAGACATGGAATTTGTTACTTGAAATCCTGAGGGGAGCAAGAATCGGCAGATAAGGTAGTTGCAGAAGAGTTTCTGGATGTGTTTGCCAAATTTGTCCAGAAGGAAGTTCTTTCTCCTGATCAAATTTATAACATGAATGAAACTGGACTTGTCTGGTGTTGTCTACCAAGACATACTCTAGTATGTGCTGATGAAGTAGGACCTTCCTGTGTTAAGGAAGGCAAAGAAAGAGTAACAGTTGCTCTTTGTTCCAATGCCTCTGGAAATCATAAATGCATGCAATTTGTGATTGGAAAAAGTGCTTGTCCGATGGCTTTGAAGGGCTTAAAGGCCTTACCTGTGATCTACCGCAGTAATAAAAAATCATGGATGACCAAAACACTCGCTACAGACTGGTTCAATACATCACTTTGTTAAAGACACCAGAAAGCACTGTGTGGAGGTTGGACTTGCTCCAGACTGTAAAATTTTGTTGATATGGGACAACTGCAGGGAACATCCTGAAGATTTAACTTCAAATAATGTTAGAGTTATGTTCTTACCCCCAAACACAACTTCATTAATTCAAGCCATGGAACAGGGCATAGTTAACAGTTGGAAGTGCGACTACAAAGGAGAATTCCTAAGGAAACTGTTGAACTCTGATAAATCGTTTCAAACAATAAAAACATTCATTAAAGATTTCACAATGAAGGACTGATAGCAGGTTCATGGAACAATGTGAAACGTTCTACTCTGATAAATGCATGGCATAAGTTATGGCCAGCATCAATATTTATTAACTCTTAACCCGAGGATTACGAGTTTAGGCCAAATCAAAAACTACGCAGCTTCTAGCATATGCCAAACAAGCAAATGTGTAAATGATGAATGCGTTTAGAGAAGAAAATATAGTTGAATGGATGGAATCTTCAGACAAGAGTGAAGTCCAAATGATGACTGATGATGAAATCATAGCTAGTGTGATTAATCCTGATGCAGGTGATTCAGACACTGACAGCGAGGATTCTACTACCAAAAAAATATCCTTAGGTGATGGATTTTGTTGGAAGACCAATACACTAAATTTTTAAAACAGCAGAAATGTGTTTCAGCAAGAAATATTGATGATTTATAGACTTCAGTAAAAACTTCAATGAGAGAAACCAAATTTAAAACAATTGACCATTGATGGCATGTTTGCCAGCCAGAATGTTTGATTGACATATACAGTATTTGGTAAATAAAAATTCAATTAATTAATACAGTACTGTATTATGAATTTGTTCCCTATATTTCACTTACTTATTAAATACTGTATATACTGTATATCTATATAAATTTCAATTACTACTAATTACAGTATTAAATACATATTACTAATTCCCTTGCGAAACTGCAGAAATTTCTACTAGCCAATGTGGCTAGTGGAATAACAAATTTTACTAGCCAAATGACAAAATCTACTGCCCATGCAAAGTTTAAAAATAATAATTCAGTAACTTCTCTACTTAAATTTCTATTAAAGTAAATGGGTGAATATTTCTCTTTTTCTTTCTAATGAGAGACCCTTCCCTCATTAACTTCATAAAAACAGATGCCGAGCAGTTACTGCACAGGATCATTAGATTGACTGCAAATATTGCATATATGCTTTTGTTTCAAAATGATTCATTTTTTGACAAATTATTTTCAGTGCTGTAATATCATTACTCTTACTATCTTAATTTACACATACATAATTGACTTTCAAGAAGCCATTGAAGTTAGATGTCTAATTTCTTTAATAAGTAAAACAGAGGGACAAAAGCTAGGATATATATATATGTGTGTGTGTGTGTACATAAAATGGCACTAATAATGTTGATACAGTTTACCGTTGTTATGTACTGTGTCTGATCCAAAGTGAGTACATGGTAAGCGTAGGAACTCCAATGGAGACAGTGGATCCCCAAAACCTCAGCGCCATCTGGTGGTGAGGGGGCAAACCAACATGGTCACATGACAGTCCTAAGCCACTAGGAACAGATTACAGATCTTTGGTTAGAAGTTCACGTTTTGCATGCAATCTGGTGTCATCAGTATATCAATATGGTGAAAAAACGTTGTCATTTTAAGGATTGTTCAGTTACAGATGAGGACAAATTAAGCCTTTTTCGATTTCCTAAGCGAAAAGATCATCAAGTGTTTCTTTGGTATTTATTTCTTAAGTAATAGTTATTTGTCATTGTTGACGAACTCACGTGGAGCTTGTGTGAAGCTGATAGTATGGAATCCAAATTGAATCAGCAACCTTCACTTCAAGAAGCGAAGGTTGCTGTAGAAGTTTTGTCCATACAAGAGGAATAAACATTTTTGCAGAATCAAAAAGAATAATTAATAAAGTATAAAAATTGTAATACACACATGACCCTAGCTCCGGCTCAGCAGACATGTGCTCCCACAATGCATTGTGTGCATTCTGTTTTGCCCCCTGGGCGCTGCTTCAATTGGCGCTACAAGCAGAGAATTCTTGAGTCTCAAGGCTCTCGTTTTTAACATTAAGTTCCCTCGCTTACTCTTGTATTCGCTTTGGTCTGATCTCCCCATCAGAGGTATCTGCCCACCACAATTGTAAAGCATTTTGACGATTAAAATCTTCAATTGAAGGGCCATTGCATCTCATCATTATTAAATCATTTAAAGTGCCATTATTCAGACGTGCCTGATAACTAATTTTTTTGAGGTCCATTGCTGAAAAGCCACGATCGCAAGGAACAGAACTTCATGGCATTAGATGTAGCAGCTGCATCATCTTAAGAACATTGTCATAACAGTTTGTTTCTTTTTGTTAACATATATGCGGTTAAACAGAGATTCAAAGATCATTATTTTACCTGTAGATGCCATTATACTTAGTGCAAGATATACCATAGCAAAGGTTGGCATGGCAAAGATCAAATATACTATGGCAAAGGTTGTTTTAGTAACCTTGACACTTTGGTCATTCCAGGCTGATCTGTCAGCACGCTAAGTTTCTCTCGAAGCTCACCTTCACTTTCATTCATTTTCAAAGCAGCTGTAGGAACACGGTCAAGAAAACTGAACTCGATATTCATTCACAAGTGGTGGAAAAAGTTGGACAAAATAGTTCCTCACTTGGGGAAAAAAATCTACTGGCCATCGTTGGCTACTATATTAAAAAAATTACTTAGCCACTATAAAATATCTGGTCGCCATTTGGCTACTGACATTCACAATGACTGGTTAAGACTAACGAGATAAGATTTTTAACTTTTCTCGTTGAAGTTTGTAGTAAACAGTACAAGGTTTGTAATCATAAATAATAATTTATATGATCTAAAATAATCAAAAATGCTTATAGCATAGTAAAAATCCATTGATTTACTGGTGTAAAACTGTATATAGAATTGCCAAGCTTTCACTCTCGACTGGGAGGCATTTTCAAGGTAGTAAAATGTCTATTTACTGGATTGAGAAAGATTGGCAATTATATATACTTTTTACGCCAGTAAATATATGGATTTTTGCTATGCTATAAGCGTTTTTGATTGTGCATAGTGTAGTGTACTCATAACCAGTATTATGAACTAAAATTGTCAGCCAAATATTTTATATATTACATTACTTTTAGTTATATTATGTTTACAGACTTTTTGAAGGTTTGTGTGTAAAATCCTTTACATCTTAACTTGGCCTCCCTCATTATTAGGCAACTATTATAATTTTAAAGGAATTAAAGAAATGTGATCTGAAGAGATATGTTTCTAAGAAGCCAAAAACATAAAAAATCATTCTTGAAAATCAAACCCCTTATATATGTTAATTTGCCTTATCAGTAACAAAATTTTTTTTTTCATCACCACATGATCATGTAAATGTAATTAAAAACATTTGAGCAATGGAGGGAGAGGTTAGATTGGTTATACTCCAAATGCTTGGTGTGTCCTATTGTATTTGTCTAATTCACCAAAACAAAAAAAACTGGAAGAACCGAGTTCTGTTGAATGTCCATCTCAAATTCAATTTTTGCAAAAGAAAACTGGTAATTTTGTGAAATTTCAATATAAAGCTTCAAAAGTAGAATATTCAGCCGACATAAAATTAGTAGAAAATGCCACTGGTCTAATTCAAAAACCAAAAATTTAGGGTGCACTACAGCATGCATCTGCCCTTATTTAAAAAATAAAAAAGATATCCCAAACTTTGCGATTATTTTCCTGAATACCGCAGCAGTAAATTCTACATTAGATTTTAACTCTTAACAGATCAGCATTTTCTGACTGATAAATTCAGCTGAGAATGAATTACCAGTCATAGTCTTCATAAAAGTAAAGAAGACTTAATGTTCAGTACCTCTGAGCAGAAAACTGAAGAAACCATCTACAAACGCCACACAAAGACAATTTTATGTATAATCAATTCTTATTTCAGATCAGAACTGCAGCACATGGCAGGTGATAAGAAGGAAATTCACTGCTCATTACAAGGAATCTGAATGACATGAAAACTGATACATAAATTTTGAAACATCATGTCAGTGAATGACAACCCACAAAGCCCAAATTAATGAAGGGAGACTATGACTGCAGAAAAAAGAAACACTTTAGATTACAAAACTTCTTGCAAAGGGCACTATTAAATGCAAGATCGCACAACATTCAGTTCTTACAGCAAGAATCACAAATGAAATACTGTGAACTAAATTACTCTTGAGAAACCAGATAACATTTTGTACTAGTTGGGAATCACGCAACATGGTATATCGTCGGAATTGCTGGTTACGCTGACATACGTGTACATTTATAAACGTTACCCACACTACCAATACCGCTATATACCACTTTTGGATTACTTTCATGATCTGCCAGCCCATTACTAAAATTTCTAATTTACAAGGCTAAGACCCTGTGTATAATGTTTCCTTTGGTATATTTAAATGAAACATTAATTGGTACAGTTGCCTGAACTCATATACGTATATATGTACACATATACATTTGTATGCACTTTTAATTGTGACAGGATATTAGATTCATGAAAAATTTTCACTAGATTTTAACTTCCCAACGTCTTGACGAATCGGAAAACTACATGGTGTAGGAAGCGATATATATACTCCGCCTTTTTCCGTCTCTGGTACGTCCGATGACACTTTTTCTCAAAAATAGCAGCACACAGGAAACTGGGAACAAGAAACAACACACCACGCTCACCTTTTCGACGACATGGTGAAGACATGGGTGTAAAAGCTAGCATAATTCTAAAGGCACACTTGACGTGTTCATCCCGGTACATAAGATTAATTGGGTGATTTTTCTGGGCCTCTAGTCATCAAAGATAAACAAAAGGATGCGCCTCCACTTTACCGCACACCATTCCCGCAATAACAACAAAAACGAAAACGGTACAGTAACTATCACCGCTGGGTAAACTTACAATTGCCATATGCTCATATTTAAATAACGGTCGGAACGATATTTGCATTCAAAATATTTGAGCGTTCAGAACATCTGCTGTAAATGAAATAATTATTTTAATTTAGGAAACTTCAAAAGAATAACAAAACTGCCCATATGAGAATCGTACATTTTTCCTAAGAAAATTACAGACGAGAGTAATTTCTTACAAAAAAAGTTAATTGCAAATATATCCTAGGGGTAATACTAAACTATCGGTTTATATTTCCAGCGTTTCATTTATTGTTCCTGAGTTCATGCAGCTATATATTTTTAATAAAGAATATCATTTATTGTTCTTAAGTTCATGAGCCCTTATATTTTTATAAAACGGTATCAATTTCACTTACACTCTGGATGTATGTATCGTTTACTCATTTCCATTGTATCACCTTTCTGATTTTTTATTCTTTTTGCTTGGTGGTTTAACGACCACCGTGAGCACCTCAATGAGTTATAAGCAGTCGCCAGTTCCTAATTTAGGGCCACTGATTCCAGGGATGGGAGAGAGTCAGGGCCGAAAGACAAACACAACATCCATGCCTCACCAGTATTCGATCCCGGACCCTACCCGGACGAATGATCAGAAACCAGCGCTTAGACTACAGCGCCATGGGGCAACAAGCTCCACATAGCATTACGGATTCGCTTTCAGTTGGACTAAAACTGTGTAATTTTCCACATATCCATCTGGTTTCGCTCATAAGAAGCGAAACGATCACTTGGTGAAAGTTAGCAAGTTTCCAACATTTTCTGTCATTTCAAGCCAAGAGATATACACGAAGTTGCTTTCCTTGGCACAAATTTCTCAACTGTTACATTTCTTAACAGCATTACACGATCACAGTTACACTCACGGACAATAAAATTTGCGCACCTAGAAGAAAACATGCTACAGCCGCGAAACTTTGCAAATTAGAGTGCATGTTGGTATGCAAGTTATCCATATTTGGTGCGAGTGCGCATGACCGCACACACGGTGATGGCGCTGCAGGCACGAACCGGCAGCCTTATAAACCGGCGTGTAGGCTATTCCTCGTGAAAGTGGGGGCCGCGGGTGGCCTAGTGGGCAACGTTCGTGACTGCCACGGAAAGGACCTCAGGTTCGATCCCAGCAGGTACGAATGCTCGATCCACTAAATATATCCGCTGTGCGTCGGAAGCCGTCGGATCCCGAGTACTGGCCCCCGGTAATAAATAAGGGCGTCTTCCTCCCCCTTTCTACTTTGCTTCCGTGTCGTTTTCCTATCGGGCACTCTAGCTCAAATCTTCTAGCTTCCTATTTCTAAGGGTTGTTTAAGACCTGGGGTCAGACACTCCCTTCCTAAAATCATCTATATATGATATGACATGATTTGCCTCATGAAAGCAAAAAGCACCGGCCAAAGCAAGCAAGAGTACAGAGCAAGGGAGCAAGGGGAAAAGAAGGGGAGGGTAGCCGATCAGCTCAGTACTGGTACGTGGATTTTGACGAACCAGCGGTATGTGGATGAGATCCTACGGCCTCGTGTGCTCCCATTCCTGGCCGGGATTCCAGGTGCGTGATACCAGCAGGATAATGCCCGCCCACACACGGCTCTGGTTGCCCAGGATTATCTACGTCATGTCCAGACACTTTCATTGTCTGCCCACTCCTGACATTTCCTCTATCGAGCATGTGTGGGACCAGTTGAAACGCCGGCTACCGCCGTGCGAGATTTGGAGCACACCGTCCAACACGTGTGGGCTAGTCCGCCGCAGAATAACGTCAGGCGTCTGTTCGCTTCCATGACGGACCATATTGCAGCATGTATCGCGCTACTGAAGGTGACCGGACTGCGTACCACACATAGGCAGCGGAACTCGATAATTTCAGGGGGGGCAACTTCTTCGAGAGTTAAAACAGTAAAGAGAGAGAGAGAGAGAGAGAACGAGAGAGAGAGAGAGAGAGAGAGAGAGAGAGAGAGAGAGGAACCGTTGGTTATATATGCAAGTGCAGCACTCTAACAAAACATCGTCAGCCATTTTCAATCCATTGCTTGATGAAGGTCTCTTCCATAAATTTTTATCTTGAGCGAACTTTCGTATTTCATTCACTCATCTCTCACGTGGTCTGCTTCTGGGTCTTTTCCTTCCCTTTGGTCAAATCAATCTAATATCTCACTTGTTTAACGGTGGTGAGTCATTTCATATAGCAATATATCCAGCCCATTGCCATTTGAGAATTCTTTAACGATCCTTTTTAAAGTGAAAAACACAAAGATGTGTTACCTTTTCAACTTATTTGGGCAAAATCAATTTTCAAAGTTGTACTTGAATCTTTTTCAAGAACACTGCTACACGTGGTGATGATCTGCAGGAAATTTTCATTAAAATAAAATTTATACCATATGTGAACCAGAATTTTTTAATATGTTTCTTACGAAGACCGTACTCAAGTACCGTGAAATTCCAGGGGGTCCGGATTCCCATGTCCCCTACCTTCCGCCGCCCATGATACCACAGATCCCTATGTTATTGTCCGACAGCTCTGTTTTTACCGTCATGTGTATCATTCATTTGCATCATTGCGTTCATAAAATTTCAGTTCAATCCGATGTTTCCTTCTTGGTACGCAAATTTCATTGTCCATGAATATATATTCCATGCTAACTTATGGTCTTAGATACTGGAGTCCCTACATGGCTTTCCTGTTTTGGGGAGATTTTCACTAGCCATTAACTTCATTTCGGACGACAATATCAGCTAGACCTGGCCTTGCACGTAATTGTTTCTTTGCATCATCTTAGAGGCAGAAGGCTGGCACTTCTAGAAAATAAAATTATATAGGATATGTATTATTTGTTTAACCCAATGATACGAAAATATAGTCGGAGAATCTTTATGTGTGCCGATACACGTATTTAGTGCAAGAAGACACATATCTTGTGAAACGTTTCGCGTTATTACTTGCCCTTTTAAGAAAAAAAATCTTGTTCCGAGAGTGAAGTACTGCTCTATATAGTTCAGGAAAAAAATCTATGCCTATTTCTTTTCGTTCAACTTTGATCTGATCTTGAAAAAAAAGGCAATTTATTTTTCTTAGCCATTTGTACTGACCATAATTTGTACTGGGCGTAACTATGATGAAATTTTTCTTATTATGTAGTAGAAACCCAACCGCCAATATGATCACTATTTCAAAATTATTCTTCAAGCTGACAAAATAAAAAGCAGGTAATATAGACCCATGACTCTTATGATTTTACCACTCTGTTATAAGGTCAAAGGTGAAGCTGCTGTATTCTTACATGACTGGGGGAGAGGCGTTGTAAAATGAAACAACATCGCAGAAATGTTACACAATTTTTTTGCTACGGGCAAGGGCGGGGAAAATTAGGAAGATGAACACCCAAAGCAAACTGCCTATGGTAATGATTCAGTATTAATTAATGCAATAATTGGTGGGAAACTCCAGAGAAACAAACCGTTGGAAGGCTATTCAGTAAACCGCAGAGTCAAGCACAATGACGCAACCATTGCACCAGAACAATGGCGTCCATATGAGTACTTTTAGGGGGAGGTGGCTAAGAAAAATTCTTACCTCCTTCAAGGCTGTCAAACATTTTAGTAAATGTACAAGATACTACAATACAACAAAAATAATTGATAAAATCAATCATTAATATCTTATTATTTTTAAAAATGCTTAAAAAAAAGATTTCGTCTATTTTACTGTTTTAAATTTATCAAAAAATTTGGCTATACCAACGACTAGGGAGAGGGGGCGCTCGAGCCCCCTGACTTTTCTTATGGGCGCCCTTGCACCAGAGTAATAAAGAATCGGCTTACCTATAATGACCAAAAATGAATCACATTCTCCCGTCCTTATTCTTAGCAAATTTCTCTTCCATTCTTGATTTATATTCAGGGGCGGAGGAAAATAATGTGTGATTGTGTGATTGTGATTGGAGGTTTAACGACCACCGTGAGCAACTCAATGGGCTATAAGCAGTCGCCCGTCCCTAATTTAGGGTCACTGGTTCCAGGGAAGGAGAGAACCAGTGCAGTAAGACAAATACAACATCCATGCCTCACCGGGATTCGAACCCGGACCCCGTTCGGACCAATGATCAGAAGCCATCGCTTAGACCACTGCGCCACCGGGGCGGCTGAAAGATTTCAGGGTGTCCAACTATTCCATGATTTAAAACAATAAAAAAAAAGTCATAGGATATGCCGTGAAACCTGTCTAAGCCGCCCCCGGGGGCGCAGTGGTCTAAGCGATGGCTTCTGCTCATTCGTCCGAAAGGGGTCCGGGTTCGAATCCCGGTGAGGCATGGATGTTGTGTTTGTCTTACGGTACTGGCTCTCTCCCTTCCCTGGAACCAGTGACCCTAAATTAGGGACGGGCGACTGCTTATAGCCCATTGAGTTGCTCACGGTGGTCGTTAAACCTCCAATCAAAAAAAAAAGAAACCTGTCTAAGACCAATATTAGAATAAGGCTTCTAAAGATGCCCTGGTTCTCTTAACCGTGGAGCTGCAAAGTGTTGGAATTTTATGTTGTTTACATGATACCCATGCAGTTTCAGTTGTATGCATTTTTGAATTGCGTGGTTTTTAGTTACAGAAATCGCGTTAAT
Source organism: Macrothele yani (assembly GCA_039090855.1). Classification (NCBI taxonomy): domain Eukaryota; kingdom Metazoa; phylum Arthropoda; class Arachnida; order Araneae; family Macrothelidae; genus Macrothele; species Macrothele yani. The sequence continues at coordinate 57,243,327 of CM076997.1, read as the reverse complement.
ATCATACCGGAATAAAGTATTCTTCATAAACGAGTGAAGTTTTCAATTTTAACGTTACATTTTGTTTTGAATTTGCACTAACCCAAGTAGCACTCTGACATTGGCCAACGGTTGACCCAATGATATTTTTGCGTCGGCAGCGTTGGGCGAAGGTTGCGTTGTTTATCGAAGATTGGCCAGCGGTTGTTCCAACCACACATGACCAATCATTTATCAACAAATGAATACTTAACGGTTCTCTGATGGTTGTCCAACAACACATGATCACATTGGAAAACTGTTTTCAACAATTTTCCAATGTGGGTCCAACCGTTGAATTAACACATGTCCAATTGTTGGCCGCCGAGTCGCCTCGGTGCTGGGCCGACCGTTGAAAGCCCACGGTTGGTCCAACACAGTATTTCTAGCTGGGAACATTTCATGGATTTCAATTTAAAATAGACATATTAAGATGCCTGAAAATAATTAAGAATTTTATAAACCCAACCTTTTCTCACACATCAGGAGCAAGTTTCAACGCAAAATGGAAAACATTTGGTATGAAAGAATGCAATTCAGCCAACACAAAATGCATTGCAATAGCTATGGAAACTACCAGCTTTTCCACATTTTAACGGCCGCCCCTCGAGGTTATAGGATTCATGCAAAGTAGTGCTGCTCAAAGTTGTTTAAAGACGGTAGAGTACTGCTGTACTGACTAGGGCATCTCCAGATATCTTATGGTAACCTCCTTTTTAATACAGAATCCAAGGGACTCGAATTATGTTCTCTTTTTTCTGTCTTATATAGGTGCATCCATGGAAACCAGTGAAATGTAAACATTTGAATTTTTGTCATGATAATTACAGATTCCACATAATTAATTATTACTTAAGGGAATGTGTTGTTCGTAGTATCTTAATCAACTAAATGCCACAAACTTCAATTTTTTTCATAATCCAACAATAATCTCTGTACAGTATCACAATATGACGCTCAGTGAGTGATTAAGTGTCACATAGGAAAAATATCCAAATCTTGAATACTTTGCAATGCGTGATGTATGATGTTGATAACTTCGCATCTAATTTGAAACTTTTCTCTTTGATGCCTGCAGCTTTACCACAAATCTTCTTGAACGAAATGTTGTTCCGCCTCTTTCGAAAACTCTCTAACCACTCTTTTGAACCACAGAACTCTTTCCATGTTTTTTTTTATTATCTTGCTCGTGTTTACAGCGTACGGACTGAAATTGGCAAATTTCTCGATCTTTCAGTAACAAACCATTAACAGACAATCTTATTCGAACGACTATCCCGGCCTTCCCATTTCCGGATTTCCTTTTGCGCATTTTTCTCTTAGTTGAGATAATTACCTTTACGCCACTACTCTGTTTACTCGTCTTTTCGTTTTAAAATGTCATAAATTTGTTTTACTTTGGCATTCAAATTATCTTCCAAATGCTTGATACTCACACTTTTTCATGCATTTCAATAATTTTAACTCTTGTATCCAAATAGAGAATGTCATTTTCTGGCGCCATGATGAAAGGAAAGTGAACGAATGCAACTCACAACAAGCAAAGTTTCTGAATGATCATCTCAACTAATTAATGTTAAGAGAATTAAATCAGAGCGTCTCTTTGAAATCCATAAGAAACAGCCAGCTGTGAAGACTGGATTTTTCATCCAGCAAATAGAGAAACGCTGGTCACATGAAATAAACCTGAGTCGCGGCACGTGCTTAAGAAGAAGCCAAGCCGTGCATGTGTTGCAGTTTGGGCTTGTGTAAACAACTCAAAAACAAGCAATCTCTCTATGTTTAATTATGTTATCTATGATACATCTTCAATCATATTTGTGTGGTGTGAATTCATCATTGCACTTTATCGGGCAATGCTTTTTATTCAATTAAAATATCTGATTGCACGGGAACATCTGGGAACTTTCCGTTCCGTTGTCAACAGGTTGATTTACTCTCTAGCTATTTACATTTCCGTGTTAAGCAGGTTCCGTGTTTGACATGTTAACTAGTACGCAATTTCCTGTCTTTCATTTCGGGACCAGAAGAAAAAAAGTTCCGTTTTGGGAAGGTTTTCGTTTTATGCAGTTTCCGTCTTAAACAGGTTTACTCAGTGGCGGCTCGTGCTCCTGAAAGTGTACGTGCTGCGACTTACCGATTTACACGCGGTCTGCGACCCCCCACCCCCGCTACCGCTTTCACTAAAGGCCTTAAGAATTGGGCAATGGGATCATCTTGATCATCGGGGAAAATACCCGAGAGCAGATTTATGTAATAACATATAAATTAATATGATTATTCATTTTGTTCACCTCTTTGGCGTTAATGGTTAAATTTGTAATTGTATATTCGACAGAGTATTAAGCCTAATATTTTCCGGAATATACGGCTTGATTAATCTGCCCGGACTTCAGTTGCCTAGAAAACATTATCAGATTTTGATCATCGTGGAAAATAGCCGAGAACAAAATCATAGTTCTGTAAAAAGAACGAACATTTATTTATTTGCTCATTTATTTTTATTTTTATTTATTTATTTATTTATTTTTTAAATAGGTTTTTATTCAGTTTCATATTTCTAATACGAAACATTTTTACAGTGTGCTTCAATATACAATTCAGTCAATCACTCTTGCAATTTTATTATTGATTTTTAATGCCCTTTGAAGAGATTAAATATGAATTAAATATATATGAATGAACGAAATTACTCAACGTATTGCACAAGTAAAGAGTTTATGAAATGCAAAAGAAAAAAGAAAAAAAAAAGAACGTAGATAATAAATTGCACATGGATCAAGCTTTAGTTTCAGCCCCTCCCGAAAAAGATTTCGAAAACCACAGAATACCACAAGTAAAGAGTTTATGAAATGCTAAAGAAAAAGAAAAAATAAGAACATAGGTAATAAATTGCACATGGATCAAGCTTTAGTTTCAGCCCCTCCCGAAAAAGATTTCGAAAACCACAGAATACCACAAGTAAAGAGTTTATGAAATGCTAAAGAAAAAGAAAAAATAAGAACATAGGTAATAAATTGCACATGGATAAAGCTTTGGTTTCAGCCCCACCCGAAAAAGATTACGAAAACCACAGAATAAAGAACAAAAAAATTAGAAGCACAGATAGATTTTAACTGACTGATCAAGCAAACGTTATGAGAGCACAGAAACAAACAAACAATCAGATAAGTTTTCCTCTACTCCATTGATCAACTGCTCCCAGTTCCGATGGGAGAAAGAGGGGGTTGGGGTCTTTGGTGTCAACGGCGTTTGCTGCCGGCTATCTTATATCGTGCTGAGAGAAATGCAGCACGCTGGAAACCCTTGTGACCGGTTTGACAAGAGGACCCCCACCCCAAGAGGTGTGTGGTGTAGGAGGCAGGAATGACACGCTGTTGGTGCCGTGCTACTTGGTTTGTAGCATGAAAGACAGATCGCGTAGGACGCAGCAGAACCAAGCTGTTATCAAGGAGGTTAGAAGAAGAGGAGGTGAAGGAACCCGTTTTGAGTGAAGCCAAAACAGATCAGCTTTTTCTGTCTTCTCTCTGAGGTTGTGGGAGTCTGCGCTGTGAGAGTTCGGGAACGTGACGTCACTTCTTGTGGCTTAAGCAGTTTTGCTTAGCGCATGCAAACCGAGGATGGAAAGTAGGAATATTTCGGACTTTTTTTTTTTTTTTTTTTGATTGGAGGTTTAACGACCACCGTGAGCAACTCAAATGGGCTATAAGCAGTCGCCCGTCCCTAATTTAGGGTCACTGGTTCCAGGGAAGGGAGAGAGCCAGTGCCGTAAGACAAACACAACATCCATGCCTGACCGGGATTCAAACCCGGACCCCTTACGGACGAATGATCAGAGGCCAACGCCTTAGACCACTGCGCCACCGGGGCGGCTATTTCGGACTTCTTATTTCTTAACATTAGGGTTTTGGTTATATTTTAAATATGGTTACTTGCACATGGGCAGTATGCAAGTAACCATGCGCACTATGCACTTTCGCTCAAAAAATCATTATTTTGTTAAATTTTTTAAAGAAATACCAACACATATTTTCCTGTTTTTTCTGAATTTTTTTTATTATGGGAATTAATATTTCAGCCTCAATTTTTTTTCATGCCTGTATGAGTAGAGTAAGGGTCCGAAAAACCCGTTCAAAATCGCGAATTCCCCATAGATATATACAGGAGATTCTCAGGTTGGGCGCATTGGCGTAGTCAGCTGATAAAAAGTGGCGTCACGCCAGAAGCACAGGGAGAGGGGCTGTCTCTTCTTTCTTCTAACCTCCTTGGCTGTTATTCCCGGGTGCTAACCGACACCACAGACCGAATGACGAACAGAAGCCTTGATTACGGCCCATCTAAAAATCAGATTTGGGCTGTCAGCAAATCATATGCATGCACTTTCAGGCTTTCAGCTATAATAAACAATACGAATCTGAATTCAAAATTTTTAGCGTGCTGCACAGCACGTCAGCACGTAGTCACCGGCCGCCACTGGTTTTACTGTGTATGTATACATCGTACTCATACGTATCATCATCATCATCAACCGTTATCAGTCTACTGTTGGATGAAGGTCTCTCCAAATCTCTTCTGTAACGTTTTGAATTGAGCCTACCTCTTCCAAGTCACGCCAGCACGCTTTCGAATTTCCTCCACCTATATCTCCTACGTGATCTTCTTTTCGGTGTTTTCCTGCCACTTGGTATACAGTCAAAATTTTCAGTTGTCCAACGGTGATCAGTTCTTACAGCAATATCTCCATTCCATTGCCACTTGAGGGGCAAAATGTAAACTCTTGTTGATCATGATGCCAACTCTTGGCATTTCCCTAATCCATATATTCTTCTTTCTACCTTTCCTGGTTACACCGAGAATGCACATTTCCACACTTCTTTGAGTTGTCTGTACAGGGACGTGACTAGACTTCGAAATCAGGATGGGCGAGCATTATTTTTGGTTGGGCGAGCTTGATAGCAACGTTTTTCAACGAAACACTGAAAGAACGAATTTTTAATGCGTTTCTTTCTTTTTTTCTTTTAATTGAAGGTATAACGACCACCGTGAGCAACTCAATGGGCTATAAGCAGTCCCCGTCCCTAATTTAAGGTCACTGGTTCCAGGAAAGCGAGAGAGCCCGTGCCGTAAGACAAACACAACATCCATGCCTCACCGGAATTCGAACCCGGACACTTCTCGGACGAGTAGTCATACTCATGAGCCAGCACTTAGACGACTGCGTCACCGGGCTGGCTTTAATGCCTTTCACTACGGGCTACAAAGCAATTCGTGCAATCCCAACTCCCTTCACCTGGATATACACTGCCGGAAAGTGAAAAAAGAACATCAAGAAGGAATTGGCGGACGATCATGAAATTTACATATGTTAATGGGGTGGAGTTTACGTAGGTGTGATGTTAATTTCGGGACCAACCGGTGAGCGCTTACGCCACAGCACGGCATAATATGCAAAGTATCGTCAGTGGTATTTAAGGAGTACGGCGAAGTGAATGTAATCAGCCGTCGGCGTACGGACACATTCGAAGACCCTGAAGAAGCTGCAGTGCCTAGACATGGAAGACGTGTACGATTTCAGCAGTTATCGGACTTTGAGCGAGGTCGTATAGTATGACTCCGCGAGGCCGGGTGGTCGTATCGTCGTATTGCGGAGCGAATTGGACAGGAAGTATCGGTGGTAATACGATGGGGGCGTAGATGGTCTGAGGAACATTCCCACACGAGAAGACGTGGAACCGGGAGTCACAGACGGACTGATGAGCGGACCGATCGACGCATAAGAAGAGCGGCGTTGTCAAATCCGAGCTGCTGTTGCACCTGAGGTGACTGTGCGAACAATCCGCAACCGTCTACTGGATGCAGGACTACGTGCACGTGTGCCTCTGGCATGTGTACCCCTGACTCTATCCCACCGTCAGGAACGGCTGCAGTGGTGTCGCCAACGTCTGCACTGGAGAACGCAATGGCGATCTGTCGTGTTCAGCGATGAAAGGAGATTCAGCTTGGGAGCCTCCGATGGCCGTATGCGTGTTCGCAGACGCACAGGGGAGCGTCTCCACCCTTCTTGCATCCGCCAGCGACATACAGGGCCTACACCTGGTCTCCTGGTGTGGGGAGCGATCAGCTATCACTCCCGTACACAACTAGTGTTTGTACCGGGTACGTTAAACAACACCTCCTACATCAACAACATCATTCAGCCCGTTGTTGTGCCATTTGTAAGGTCGGTCCATCGTGGTGTTTTCCAGCAAGATAACGCACGCCCACACACGGTACGTGCAACGCAACATGCACTTCAGGGTGTGAGACAACTTCCATGGCCTGCTCGTTCACCGGTTTTGTCCCCCATTAAGCACGTGTGGGATTTTATGGGACAACGACTTATCCGGTCTTCACGGCCAGCCACGACATTCCCCGATTTACGCGTCCAGGTTGAGGATGCTTGGAACTCAATACCCCAAACTTACATCCAACATCTGTACGACAGACTCCATGCCAGAATCGCACAGTGTGGCGCAGTTCATGGCGGTTCAACCTCGTACTAACCATGTTACATGGAAATGTTATTTTTCAGTTTACCAGCAAATACAGCTGTATTTTGCCATAATGTTTTGATCACGTTATCCTCTGTATTCCGTTATTATGCTGTATAAATTTCGTTGGTATCAGACGTCTCCTTCTTGGTGTTCTTTTTTCACTTTCCGCCAGTGTATGTACATACATACATACATACAAGGATCTTACTAGTTACGCCACTGGTGTAATATACAAGTGTTGGTAGAATGTCATCTTCAATTCTTTGCTTGCTCTGAATTCATTGTCTTAAATTGTTTTTCAGAATTTTTCTATTTTGCTTACGAAAATGGTATTGTACCTGAACAATTTTTCTAAAAGAAAATGATTTTTTTATCTAAATCGCAGACACAATACTTGCCTCCTTCTCAACTTCCTTCCTTCCAGCCAGCGACTTTGCCTTGTACTCCTCTCCTGTAAAGAAGTTGTCAGCCACTGCCTGCACTTTCACTGTCCCGGAACAGTCTTATGAGAGCTAGTGCAGCTTTAGATTCCACTTTCCGCGTTGGAATCCCCTATTTGGTAAAGAAAACAAACAGAGCATTTAACAGTGATCTCTTCAGTGAATTCCAGTCCACGCTCCTCATTAGCCCCCTGCCCATACATACATGAAAAGGAGGCTTAAACGAAGGAACTGGAAGAGTGGAGAACAATTGAATTTTCATGGCCCTGCGGATGCTTTTTTGATAACCATTTTTGGAGACGCAAACAACGCATTTTCTAGGGGGAAATACATAGGGCTACATGAAATAAAACATGACTTATTTCTTGGCAAAGTGCAGATTATATTTTAAAGTTAAATATATTGAAAAACGGTGTATTTTGAACTGGGTGGGCTCAAACCCACCCTCACATCCCTTTGACGACGTCCGGGCGTCTGCATTTTCCAGTTGACTCTGATTCACAAGTAAGAACTGGAAGGACGGACTGATTAAACATCTTTTTCCTAAGACGTAATGGTAGATTTCTTTTGGAAACTGTACTGTTTCTTCGAAATGTTCTCCAGCAAGTAGAAATTTCCCACGGGGAGGGGGGAGAGCACAGCACGGAATTTCCGAAAGGTCGGGGTGACCCCCCTAAATTTTTACCGGGGAAACTAGTCAGGACTCAAGTGCCATAACAATCATTTTGTACATTTATTCTTATCCAGTTACTAGTAATGTTACATTACAAGAAAGTTAAATGATTAGAAGAAGCAGTAGATGAAATTCTTTTTCTGGTTAGACTTTTCTAAATTTATTTAACAGATCTACTCCCTTATTATTATTGTATGTTTTAAGTATACGGACATGATTAAGAAGTATATTTAGATCGCGTATCGTGATTTTTAGTTTCAAACTTAGACGTAATAATTTTCCGCTTCGTCAGCACAAGGGAGGATCGGCCCTCCCCGTGGGTGCTCCAATGTCACCAACCAAATCTTATAGCTTGTTTATTACTTCTTTTATGTGACCCTCGCTTGATATCAGTTGTCAAAGGCAAATGTAGGCTTTGACAAATTCTAAATTTTCCCCATCAACTGCCAAATTTTCACTTTTTGCAAAAGCATTTTCGTCAATTTTTTTTCTGTAAGTTCTTTTTAAATATACTTCTTTACTCTTGTTAGCAAGTTCCTGGATCATATACTGATCCAGGAACTTGCTGACAGGAGAAATCGTCATTTTTACAAGTACTCTGAGGGGGTACTCGCAAAAACGACGATTTCGTGAGCAAAACGAAGTTGGTTAAACGATTTTAATGAGACAATAGTTAAACAATTTTAATCCAATTGTTTTCTCGGTTCAATGAGTGAAAAATATACTGCAGTGTATCGCTAAAGAGTTCAGGAGATAGAGTGTCACCTTGTCTTAATCCTTTTCCAATCTTTAAAAATGCAGTGTCCTCGAACAGGCGAACTTTTGCGCTTGGATTTTCATAAACGTTATTAATAATCTTGATGTATGTACTGTATCTTCAATACCTCCATCTTCAACAACGCTTCCATGCTCTTATTCCACCTCCTCAGGAGGCAAGTGCTATCATTCGGAGACGCTTCCTAGCACGGTTAACCACTCGCCTCCAATTGGAGCACTCTCGTGCTGCCTCAACAAACACCGATAGCGTTTTTCAATCCACCTGGGCCCAATCGGCTGGGTGGTTCCATATCCACAATTTGCAGTTACATCTCAACCTATAAGTGGGATTTTCGTTGTCGCCCACGTTCACTGTAACAAACTATGTTTTTGCGTATTAATTTTGGTGCTTCGCTATTTGTGATTATTCTGTTTAATGTGCCATTGGAGATAGCTCACCATGTTTCCCATGTTCTCTTCGATAATGTTGGGTTTTATGTTGTTGTATATAATTCTTCCTTCTGCACAGTTTACTGCCCACGCAATGTCCCCTTCATTATGTTGAATATATTTTTAAAATATTAGTCACTGTGTGCATAATTTAATGTAACAAGATGCCCTTCTGAGTACATTTAGCGTTATTTCCCCTTGTCACTGAATACTTCTGTACATATGTTGTAAATTTTGAATGTAGCATCACTGTTGCTTTTCTGTTTCATGAGAAGCTGCCCTTCTGGGTATGTTTAGCGGCTTTCTTCCTTGTCACTGTATTGTTCTGTACATATGATATGAAACTTGGGCATTGCATTACTGTTCGGTTTCTGTTTTTTTGTAAAGTTGCTCTCCTGGGTTCGTTTAGCATATTTCTCTCTTGTCACTGCATAATTCTGTACATATGACAAGTATTTGTGCTTATTTGTTTCTACCATTACTGTCATATCTCTAAATACTGTTGCACCTGTTAGTTCCTTCTCACTCTTGGTCTTTTATGTGAATTAGTACCTTGTGCATGTTTAATCTTCAGTATGGTAGTAATGCTTAATTGGAATTTGTGCATAGTACAGAATCATGTCTTGCCCTGTCTACAATACTGTAGGTAAACATTTTCATTTGTATCGCTCGTACTTTATTGTCTGCCTCTCCTTCGCTCTACGTGGCGAAATAATTTTATGATTTTAACAATATTTTGTTTTACGTTTCACTGGAACTTTCCAGCTGATGTATATACCACTGTATTTATTGGCAGAATTCCATTGTCATGTACATAGAAATGTTATTTTACTGAAGAATAAAGGCAATTTTGAAATGTGGATTGGAAAGATATTAAAACTGTTGATGGTTTCACGGAATCAAAAGCCTTTCACAATAAATTAAAGCACATAATGAAAGTTCACATTCATTCATTCTTTCAATTAGTTCTCTCAGCACATGGATATGATCAGTGGCGTGTCTTGGGTCCGAGACTTGGGCTATCTCATTCCCCCCCCCCCCCCATCGCACCCCAACCAGTACTGTTTTTTAAAAATTGCGAAATTAATTTTTTTATTGTTAAGTAATAGAAGTAACATTTTTTCTAAATTTTAGGTACATGCTCTTGCTAACATGATACCAAATAATTAAGAGGATTAGGATTTGAACACTTATTTGTACATGAACTCCATTCTTCTTTCCTTTTGTATGAACTTGAGTGTTACGTTTTCACAAAAATGTTTCTTTCAAGTACTTTTTCATATTGAAAAATAATGTTTTTCTCTATTAACAACCCAGCCAAGTTGCTCGAACGTGCATGTCCTTGTGTAGCTCTAAGATATATCTCGATTCTTTTTAATACAGAAAAACTTTTTTCGGCTGTTGCAGTTGTTGATGAACATTTTAATATTAGATCTGCTAATTTGTACATCTCAATAAACACTATGTCCAATTATTCGACTTTATGCAACAAGTAATGTTTCTTACTGATTTGTTTTGTATTCATCAAGGGAATAAAACACCTTCAGTTCATTTTTTAATCGAGCTGTATCAAAATTTAAATCATAGAGTTCTTTAAGCTCTGATAGTAGATGTTCAGGGAAGCTTTCACAAAATTTATCAAAACAGTTCGAATCCAACAAAACCACGAATTTAAGATATAATAACACTGATTTTAATTCATTCACACTTCATACAAATTGAAACAACTCTCGTGAAACACGCGCTGTTAAAGGCGGAAGCATGGGGAGTCTGAAGTAGTCCGAAGTCTTCTTTTTTCTCTGTGAACCCTTGCGCAAAGCAATGATGCAATCACTTCCGTAGCTCATCGATGTTGTCATGGAAACGCTAGGAGGCGATAGTATTGAAGCTCTTCGCATCAGAACAGCGAAGACTCTTGAAGACCTACTTGCGTTATGCCGATGATCATTGCTAGCCAGACTGATTCTTGTAATCGAAAGAAGCGAATCTGCTCGTGCTTGTTTCGCGCCGAAAGCATCGATATATCCTAAGAGAGTTGATAATTGACTTTTATTTGTGTATATTTAATTGACTGTTATTTGTTTATATGTAATTGACTGTTATTTGTGCATTCTCTGGGCTTCGCAGCTAGCCTAGTTAGCCTGGAATATACGCCACTGGATATGATCTATAGTGATAGTAGCCTCTCCTGAATCCAGCTTGTTCTCTTGGTTGAGCCAGATCCAATGTTTCATTCAAGCGATGTGGCAGTTCCTTCGTGAAGATTTTGTAAAAAAACTGATAGGATAGTGATGGGTCCGTAGTTCTTGAGGTCTTCAAATTAAATTTTTTTATGTAGTAGGATCATTGTAGCATTGTTTCAATCATCAGAAATATTTCCTACAGCAAGCGAGCCCTTTTCTGCCGGTGGTGGTATTCGAACCCACAACTTCTACTCCGGAGCAGGATGTTATCCCGACTGAAATACACCGGCAAGGCTTAGCGCTGAAACTTGACGTTTTGACTCATGCGCCACCTTAGTGGGACGATAAATATTAAATATACCCCCCTCCAGAAAGGCTTGGGCTCGAAATCGCAAGTTTTGGTTCCACCGACATACTGTGCTTAGAGGAGCTCACTGTAGAAGATGGAAAAATCATCACACATTTGTATTTCGAACCTCACAAACAAGAGATTAATTTTTACGTCAGCACGGCAATACAGCGAACGAGCCTTTTTCTGCCAGTGATGTGATTCGAAACCATGTCTTCCTACTCTGGAGCGGTATGTTCTCCCGACTGAACTACGCCGGCATGGCTTATTGCTGCAAACAGCCATTTTGACTCATGCACCATCTAAGTGGTACGCCGCATCTCTTCATTGAGGCATGTTAGTGAAAACTTGGGCAGAATGTAGTTTTTGTTTTTCCACTGGCTTCTTGTACAATGCCCATTGTAATTTCATCTCCTGGAGCTTTACTTTCGTTTCATTTACTTAACTGTATGGGACACTTCTGCCGGAAGTCTTTGCAGCCCTCTATCCAGATTGCGCATGCAATTAAGAAAGTCAAACGGAGAAGAAAGAAATATATACACATCTATGTATGTAAATATATCTGTGCATGTTGATCGAATTCGTACATTGGGGGGGGAGTAACGACAACGTGAGCAACTCGATGTGCTATAAACAGTCGCCTGTCCCTAATTTAGGGGAAAGCCAGTGCCGTAAGACAAACACAACATCCATGCCTCATCGGGATTCAAATCCGGAATTATCTCGCATGAATTGGTAGGAGCCCACTGCGCCACTGGGCGACTGTACATTTTGCAACCAAGCTCAGTAAAGAAAAGCTAAAAGTGAAAATAAAATGAAAATTTTTCTAACAAATTCGAATTTTTAAGGAAAAGCAGTCTGCCATATGTTCTTCTGATTGGCATTTTTTTTATTTTGGTAATTTTTGTCTTTGCTTACTCCGGAGCTCATTTGCTTCGGACACTTGAGGTTTGTTTTGTTTTGTCTCTGGTTTGCTCTTGGCTTTTATTTGTTTTATTTTTCCTCTTCATTTTCTTAAAATTTTTCTTTCTTCAGGTTTTGCAATGTTTCTGTATTGTGGTTTGATCTTTCTTTCATGCAGCCTTTGCAATGTTTCTGTATTTAATTTTTGTCTTTGCTTACTCCGGAGCTCATTTGCTTCGGACACTTGAGGTTTGTTTTGTTTTGTCTCTGGTTTGCTCTTGGCTTTTATTTGTTTTATTTTTCCTCTTCATTTTCTTAAAATTTTTCTTTCTTCAGGTTTTGCAATGTTTCTGTATTGTGGTTTGATCTTTCTTTCATGCAGCCTTTGCAATGTTTCTGTATTGTGGTTTGATCTTTCTTTCATGCAGCCTTTGGCGCATTAGAATTTCAAAGTTGTTTTTCGTTAGGTGCTTCTTGTGGTTTTTTAGCTATATATATATGTGTGTGTATAGCCTTACCTGTGTAAAGCTGAGGATATTTACCTTAGCTCAAGTTTCAGGCTGGGGAATATCTAAATTATTGAAAAGTAAACTTTTAAATTAAATAATTAGCCAAAGATGTCGGGACGTTTTTATTTTAATTAACTGTGTGAATTTGCTGTTAGCACAGAAGCTGGTTGCTGTGCTGGGATGCAGAATTTTGAGTTCCTTTCAAGCAAAAACATTCCCCTTCCTACAAAATTTTAGGAACGTTAAATTTGTTTGGGAGAATTCAAGTGCCACTTGAAACCATATAGCAAGATTAAAGGGCGGGACCCTGCTCCACTTTGCAGAGGGGTACCACTTCAGAATGACTCGGCACTTAAAATTTTATTTCTTTTACATATAATGCATGTTGTTACCTTAGTGAAAAAATCATTTACCGTACGTTCCACTGTCTTTTTTTTTTTTTTTTTGTACATTTTTGAAATCGTGACTTTTTATTATGCCGCGCTGTTTCGCACATTTCTGCGCCAAAGTGCTCGAACTCTTTGACATTTCAAAAAACCTTGCTGTCAGGTGAAATTTCCCGGGAACAATTACAAAAAATTATCTATTCGAGTCATTCTAAAGTACTACCTTACAGATTTCCAGTTTTGATGTTCCCGGCAGCAGGCAAGACACAATACCTGATGACGAGCAGTCAATAGTGTCACATGAGTAGGGCATCTCCTACCATAGCCATGCTATGCAGCGTACACTGTACCGTTCGTTCACCGACAATGCTTGGGCCTCCAACATTGAAACTTGGTTAGACATGTGCCACCGTTACCCTGCGGTCGGTCTGTATGAGCCGTACGGTCTACGTCGACCCGTCATCAATAGCGTGTGGTCAGCTACTGTTGTTCGCTTGCTGCTGATATGTCCATAGATGGTATACTCACGGTACACCCTTGATACAGTTGCCCTCGGAATCCTAGGGTTCTTAACATTTCAACGATAGAATGACCCACCCATCTATCTTGTGACAACGGTACGTCCACAATAAAAGTCGCTAAGATCACTACATTTACCCATATTTGTTGATTGTCATACACTGTTGGAAAGCCCTTATGTCCATCTTTTTATCGTCTGCATCCGGTTTGGTTATGTTCCACTCTGGGCAGAGGATGCCAGTGTCAACTTCCCATCACCCCTATCTTTGATGTTTTGTCTACTGAGTGTATTTTATAGCTCAAACTTTTTTTGCTTACGTTTAACTTTCAGATAGATTTAAAACGCAGTTTTAAGTAGTAATACTGAGTGTGTCCTCCAGGATGAACAGGTGCTAGGTCTAGGTGGATGTCATTTACAGCATGTAGCAGTAAATGGGATTCGCTCCTTTCTCTGTGATGTCCCTTCCCGAGATTTTATTTAAAAAAGGGATTGTGCTGCAAAACACACACACACATCATTTTCAATAGCTGACTAAATACCTGCATCACCATGTCCAGCTGTAATGGTGATTCCACTTCATATACTAAGACATTAGGTTACCATAAAAAAAAAAAAAAAAACTATTTACTTGCAGTGGTAGTGATTTTTTTAAGTCTGCAAACTTGCTCCAAAATAGCAAATCAAGAAATTTGTCCTGAAATACATTGACCAGTTCTTGTAAACTATTACAGGTTTCTGAAATTTGTAGTGTGAATTATAATAACCGGTGAACATTAAATAATATTTTCGGTAATGACAGGGAAACCAACCTCTTTGACAGATGTGAACAATCCTGATTGGGCTCCATCTTTGAATCTGGGACACCATAATGTAAATAACATTGAAGCAGCAGTCTCCCGATATGAAAGGTAAGTGATATATACACTGCTGGCCACCCAAAATGCAACACCAAGAAGGACACGAGATAGCAAAGCCAGATTTACTGGACACATAACAACAGATACAAAGATGAAACGATTGATCTTACAGGCTCGTGCGACTTGCGGAACACGCAGACATCAATAGTTCGTGTGTCCCCTATGGCTGGCAATAACTGCTGCTACACGACGCGGCATCGAACGAAAGAAGATTTAGATGTGGGCTTGGGGTATGTCGGTCCAGGCTGCTTCCACACGTTGCCACAGTTCATCAGGCGTAGCCGCGGGTGGTGCTTGCCGGGCCACTCGGTTGCCAATCAGCGACCAGGCGTGTTCGATGGGCGACATATCGGGAGAACAAGCGGGCCACGGCAGCAGTGACACCTGGTGGGCCGTGAAGAATTGTTGCACGATGCGTGCCACGTGCGGGCGCGCATTATCCTGTTGAAACGTGGCCGTTGGCAGGTCCTGAAGGTAAGGTAAGACTACAGGCTCCAAAACGTCAGAGATGTAGCGGTGGCTGTTGAGTGTACCGGCGATGCGTACCAGAGGGATGCGGGTGTCATGCCCAATAGTGCCCCAAACCATAACGCCAGGCGACGGACCGGTATGGCGATACATAATGCAGGCGTCATACAGTCTCTCGCCGCGGTGCCGCCATACGCGAATCCGACCATCGTGGTGTTGCAGGCAGAAGCGGGATTCGTCGGAGAAGACAATGTCGTGCCATTCCGTTGTCCAGATGCGGGGTTCAATTGCCCACTGCCGCCGCACTCGCCAGTGGTGTAACGTCAATGGTAATCGGAGCAATGGGCGCCGTGCGACAAGTCCCCGCCCCTGCAAACGACGTCTAACGGTACGTGCTGACACAGGTTGTTGCGCAACACACCCTAATTCGTGCGCTAACGTTCGTGATGTGGCGGTGCGAGCCGTCAATGCCCGCTGCACAACATGCCGGTCCTCTGGTTCGGTGGTGTGCCGCGGCTGCGTCAATCGCTCTCTCACGTCGGTCCGTCCGTCCCTCCTGCACCCACCGAATCCATGCTCACCTCACTGTGGCTGGATTTCATCCCATACGGGCGCCGATGTCTCGGTACGATAAACCGCTGTCGCGATAAGCCAAAATTTCTCCTCTGTCGAACTCCGAAACGTTCTGGAATGACTGCCGTATTCTGAGACGAGGCACCAGGAAGCTTCCCACGCACAGGTCCGGCAGCACAACACACTTCCACTACTTACAATCCGCCTTCTGTGCACCCTTCTTATAGTGCTTCTCGGTAGCGTGCCGGGCGCACATGATTTGCATATGCCCTGCAAATGCTAATCTTTTGCATGTCTTCTCGCGGGCGACACATGCTGCGAATTTCAGGCCAACCGGATGCTTCCTTCTTGGTGTTGCATTTTGGGTGGCCAGCAGTATAAGTAATATTTTATTTTGATAATAAGGTCATTTTACTTATGAGGATTTGTTAACATGAGTGAAAATTTATAATTGTTATGAAATAGTTGACATTCCTGAATAAAGAGGCAGAGGTACCCTGTGATGATGAACTAAAATTTCTTTTTTTTTCTTTTTTTGTTACTTGGTATTTTAATGGGAAAATCATTGAACTTATAGTTAGTTGACTCACTGTTAGTTGTTGTTTTTTATTATCGATTTTCAAATCCGTCATGGTTCAGAAGCCACATTAAGGAGATGGACCCAAAGTAAATATTTTTCGTTGTAAACAAATCTAAACCCCCATCCATCCATTTGGCCTTTGGCACAGGCCATTTAGCCCTTAGCGTAACATAAGTAGTGCCTAGTGAAGGCTACTAACCAGCCACTTACTTGCTTGCTGTTCGTATATCAAAATGCTGATAGTGCAGTTACCCACTGAACCAACACTACAAAAATACTGGAAATGATTTAAGCAGTAACCATTAACCTTTAAACAGTTCTTTCATACATAGGTCATTGATTTCCCTATAACTGTTTCTGTTAGCATTGACTTTTGAACTATAGGACTGATGATGATACTCACTCAACATTTTTTGTTGTTGTTTTTTGTACTCCATTAAACATTTATTTTATTTTTCTTAGAAATTTTTTATCTGATCTTTGAGTTTGTTGGTAGAGCCCTATACTGAATTTGGCTCAGATTAATTAAATGGTCAAACAAGTTATCATGGATCAAATACAGTTAAGTATATAGAAGTGCTGCTAAATTTCTTATGCACCGGGATGTTTAATATAAGAGCACATTATATATTATCATACGATTAAATATTTAAAAAAAAAAAAATATTTAGTTGGTGAATATATTTTAAATACGTGGAGATAATGTAAATATAGGATGCCATCGCTCTGTCCACGTTATTTTTATAAACAACGAATAGCAACTGAAAGATTGTACATCCGACACCGCTGGAATCGAACCCCAGATTTCTCGATAACTAGCCGAGTGCGTTCACTTTACGCTACGATGCCAGCAATTCACAGTGCTATTCGTGGTTTATCAGTCAGCATCCGACTACACAAATCCATATTGATGGGCTCAGCAACTGATGTGTCGCCATCTAGTGGCATTCAACAAAGCAAGCTGTTAAATTACAGCTGATAAATCCAAAGGGCGATAGAAATGGTGTCATTCATTATTTCTATCGCCCTTTGGATTTATCAGCTGTAATTTAACAGCTTGCTTTGTTGAATGCCACTAGATGGCGACACATCAGTTGCTGAGCCCATCAATATGGATTTGTGTAGTCGGATGCTGACTGATAAACCACGAATAGCACTGTGAATTGCTGGCATCGTAGCGTAAAGTGAACGCACTTGGCTAGTTATCAACAGATCTGGGATTCGATCCCAGCGGTGTCGGATGTACAATTTTTCAGTGGCTATTCGTTGTTTATAAAAATAACGTGGACAGAGCGATGACATCGTATATTTATTTAGTTTTTCAAAAATGGAACTGTGCAATCACATACTGGAAAACAATTTGCACAACTAGGTATGCTAATCCAGTTCATTTATCTTCTGTGAATTGCATGCATTTATTTTTCCCGTGTTGTTGCTAATCTTTGTTGTGACAACATCATACCTTTCAGTTTCTCTTCCATTGTTTTGACTTCATGCTTTGCTTTTCAAAAAGAAAAGGGCTAATACATATGAAATTACTCGTACTTACATGCAGTTAAGCTAGATGTCATTTCAAATTTCTGGTATCCAGCAATATCAGAAATTTAAAAGCAAATTAAGTTTTTTCTGATTCTGATATGCTATTTTGAGTCCTAGGAAATAATGTTTGGACTTCTGAAATACTGTGATGAATGAATCCTGAACTGCTCTTAGATTTTATTGGGCAAATTTGTAATTTTTTTTCATAGTGATTTGATACATTTCTATCATTATTTTTTCTTTTTCAGTAACAAATATTAAATGTTCTCAGAAATTACGTGGTAAAAGTGATGTTCATCTAGTGTTTCATCTTTTTCATGGGATGTGGTAGTGCTCTTAAACAAATAATGGGAAAATATTCTTTTTCTTTGTATATTTCGATAATGCTGTTTTTATTTCTGTTCTATACAGCGTTAGTTTAGCATTTTGCAGGGTGTGCCAACGTGACCAGAGGAAAACTGCCTCCTCTTCTGAAAATTTGTCAGATACGTACATGCCAGTTTCTAGTGACCTGTCTTATTCTGCTTAAAGTGATTCTAATTGCCAA
Organism: Macrothele yani; assembly: GCA_039090855.1. NCBI lineage: Eukaryota > Metazoa > Arthropoda > Arachnida > Araneae > Macrothelidae > Macrothele > Macrothele yani. The sequence continues at coordinate 57,224,983 of CM076997.1, read as the reverse complement.
ACTGATTTGACTGTTGCAGATATAAGGCAACTAGAAGACACAATTAGAGGTCAACCTCCTGTTAGTTTAAAAAATGAAGGAGAATATTAAAGTGATTTAACGCTTACAGGTATATAAAACAATTAGAAGAAGATAACATTTCCATAATAGAAAATATTTATTTTGACATTAAAGAAGACATACCTCTATCAAAAATAACTCCCGAGTTTTTTTCTGATGATGAAAAGGTAAACTTTTATACTTGTTTAGTGAACCTGAAACTGTTTGCAGTATTTGATTTTGTATCTTCTTATGTGGAAATAACACCCAGAAATGTACTTACGAAGTTCCCAGAGTTTATTTTGTTCCTCATGCGTTTACGCTTAAATTTATTGACCCAAGATTTACCATATAGATTTAGTGTTTCACAATCATCTGTGTCAAGGATTTTTGCAAAATGGCTTGATGCTATGTATGCTCTTTTTAAAAGAACACTTCTCTGGCCTGAAAGAAAAAAACTTATTGAAAACAATGCCACTCACTTTTAGAAATGCATTTAAAGATCATGTGGCTGTAACCATTGACTGTTTTGAAATATTTAACGATAGGCCATCATCCCTAATCACACGTGCAGCAACTTGGTCTAACTACAAACATCACAACACGGTCAAGTTTTTAATAGGGATAGCACCGCAGGGAGTAATAACATTTATATCCGATAGTTGGGGTGGTAGAGTAAGTGACAAGTTCATTTCTGAAAACTGTGGAATACTGAATCACTTACTCCCTGGAGACTTAGTTTTGGCTGAATCCTCTATTCAACATATCTGACAGTGTTGGATTCTTTTCTGCCAAACTTATTATGACTGCTACTGCCAGAGGAATAAAACAGCTTACTGCGCTAGAAGTTCAGGAAACAGAGAAATTAACATCTTTACGCATACATGTTGAGCGTGTCATTGGCAATGTCAGAAAAAAATACAGGATTTTAAAAAAGCACTCTACCCAGTGAATTGTGTTCAACTGCAAAGGGCAGTGACCTTGCACCTATTGATAAAATTGTACTTGCCTGTGGTACATTAACTAATCTAGTGCTTTCAGTTGTCATTTGACTAATCCTAGTCTAATTGGGATCGAATATGTATTGATATAAGTATTATAAATCCAGATGTTGGCTTCCTCATATCTTTTTTCAAAAAAACTATTCAACATATTGGGGGATTAGGCTTTTCCTTTTTTTTGTGGAGGGCCGAACATTGATTTTATTACAGAGTTTGTTTATTAAAGAAAATAATGGTAAAGCTTGCCAAAAGCACTTTAACTCAGCTTGATCATATAAGATGTATTCTCCCTCCCCCTCCCCCTAGATCTGCCTAGGGTGGGCAAAAAGTGCCCGCACATTTTTCCATTTCCTATAAAAAAATGCTTAAAATTTTTTGGACATCTTAATATCATATATATTTGTCACAAACATATTTCAGACATAATTACTAAATATTATGGAAATATGTTCTTAATTTTATTCCAGTTATGATCAGGTGAAGTAGCTGCAGGCACTTTTTGCCCACACTTTGTATTTCATGTTAGGTGTTTTGGGGAATTAGGTTTTTCTTGTTGATTTAATTAATGCTATTTTAAACATCATTACATCACCAAAACAACAAATATGTGTGATGACCAGTTCTATTTGGAGGTGCGCACTATTTGTTGTGGTGGGGATGCCAAAATATTAACAATTGAAAGACAGATAACGGTACAATGTTGACATACTGAATTTTTAAAGCTGATTTCAAAACATTCAGTTGATTTGTGTCTTTCTTCACCAAAACGTATATTAAGCCATGCAAATATGTAAGTAAAGCACATTTAAACCTTGGAAAAGGTGCTTTGTATCTTTAAATTATTTTCAAGACTAAAATGATCTGCTGGCAGAAATTACCCGTTGTTGGTATTCTGCAAGACTAAAATTTGTTTGGTAGTGCTAGGGTTAAGATTTTAAGTACTACATGAAGTAGTTTCTATGGTGATTCCTGTGCATCAAGTTTTTTCTGTGCTTTGAAAAGGACAATGTTTTTTCTACTGTATATTCATAACATCCGAATAACTAATTAATAAATGGAATATTTTTAAAATTGCCCTATTCATTGTTTTATGGACTCATTCTTTTTCTCAAATTTTTTAAACTGTTTTTACACAGGTTATGTTATGTGGCAGTGGTGTCATAGTTATATCATACAAAAGGTGTAGACACTAAATATGCTTCCTTTGCCCCATAGTATATGTATGTACACTTACCAGTGACAAATCAAAAATGGGAGAGCATTGCTTCCCATAAAGACAAGTATTTTTTAACTGGAACATTCGGTTTCCATCCCTATAATTTTCAGTGACTTGAAAAATATCATCTCCTTGGAATTATATGTGCCTAGTGCATGGTTGCTTTGGGGCCCAACCACCCACTGGCATAAAAGGTGTGCAAGAAAATCTATTTGTCTAAATAAAGGTAAATAAAATTGTGAAGTAAAGATACAAATAAAGAATTGCAATGGCCTCTAATCTATCTACATGGGACACTCAAAAAAAAAAGGCGGGGGGGAGGGGATCATTGTTGCTTTTCACACCCATGAATACGAGAGAGAAGTACAAAAGCATCCGGGAAGTTTCTCACTAATCCTTCGAACTAACCTTCCCAAATCCCAAGGCAGAGCGACGCTAAAGCACATTTAACCATCCTAAGGCAGAGGGGTTGTTTATGAAGTTAACTGATTCCAAAAGAGCCTGTCAATATTCCTTTGCACCCACTGTGCAAAGGAATATTGCAAGGAATATAGGCCTTTTGTGATTCGACTTAATTATGGAAATTAGCAAAAGAATTTTGGGAGGGAGTTTAACATGCTATCCCAAATTTTTAACTACCAATTTTCTCAAAAATTGCAGCCTAATCTGGGCTGATTATTTATATTTTAATGGGATTTTCTGCAACAGGTTAAAAAAACCGTATTTTAATTGTAGAAATTTTTCCTCATTACAATAGGTGTGTGCGAATTATTAAAATATGCCCTTTTATACTGACCGATTAATTGAAAATTCAAGGTATTGCGGAATTTCTCCAAGCAAGGTTTACAGAAAACGGATTTTTCATTCATGGAATCTGTTTCCCATAGTTTGCGATGTGCGCGTGTAAATTCTTGTCCATATCACTTCATCGAAAATTTCTGCTTTTCTCAGTTTTACTGAATATACAAAAACTGGTATTTCAATCAGGTCATCTGTTGACCGTAATTCTTAATATTTAGATAAATATTCTGCATGAAACGGGAACAGTTAATTATGCAATCATCCCATGACATGTTGTCTGCGTGTCTGTAACAGAAAATAGTGGCGTTATACTATCTTTTTTTTTTAATTATTGGCTTTCCCACTGTGGTGTGCTCTTATTGCTCCCCCCCCGCCCCATCTTTATGAACCGACACCTCTGCACTCAGACATGTTGAAGGCAGGAGCATTCCTTGGATATCGGTAAAGTCGGCAACATGCCTGGAATCAAACCTGTATTTTCTGATTACGTATCAAAACACCTTAGACTATTAAGACACATATCACTGAAGCCATTGCACTTAAATACCAGCTCACAACCAGATATTTCAGGTTGCCTAGTGATGGAAATGAATTGTGTACTCATCAGATGGTTTGTGCAACAACAATGAATAAATTGCACTGATGTGATGTATTAAAAAATACTTCAAATACTGTTTGTGGTGAAAGAATGATTAATAAATGCAAGTGTTTTTGCCCTTGTTACTCATTTCCGCGCAGGAATCATCTAAATAAATGTATGCAAAACTCGAAATAACCACAGAAAATGTTACTTTATATATGAATGATAAATTCCAGATGTTAACTACTTAAGCCTAGTTTTCTTTATTAAAGGAATAGCGGTGGGAAGCAGTGACATTTCATAGAAGAAGTATTAATTAGAACACAAAAATTACACTTTCAACGTATGAATTGTTTCATGTGAAATTTAATACTCTTGTAAGTAACAATTACTGTTTGTTTCAGGAGTACCACCGAGTAATAAGTTCAGGAAGAATACAGTGCACAAAATGGGTTGCAGATTGTTCACAAATGGATTCCCAAAATATTTCATCAGGAAATATTCGTTCAACATGCAAGCTTTCTTTAGCCCACACAACGAAGTCACAAAAATCAGCCCTGCACACAAACAACTGAGTCTGCACTTGGTAGTAATATGCATGCGTTCTGTCTAACTACATTAAAGGCTTCGTCAACTACCAAACAAGATGTCTTTTGCTGAACAATCTCTCTCACAGTTTTTTCTCTTAAAGAGAATGGACATTTTATTTCTTGAATATATTTTCCAAAACAGTCACATGAAATTTGAGCATCAGGAGTAGCTCCCAGATGAGGAAACTTAGGATGAATAAAAAAAAACATTTAATTTAATGTCAAAGCCAGTGGGATTTTGAGATTTTTTTCTAATATTTTCATTGCTACTTTTTTGTGGTCACATCCCCACTTAGTTGCAGGTGTTAAAAACTTCTACAACGATAGATAGCAAATCCTCTTTAATAGACTGAGGGATGGTTTATTGATATCTGTGTGGCATACAGCTTTCATGTTGGAGGCGGTTATTCTTCCTGCCCTATAAGAGAATCACTTCTTACATTGAGCTTGTTTTTCGGTTTTGCTTTCCATTTCCTTTACTCCTACCACAGACACTTTAATTGTCTCAAAAACTTCTTTACTTTCAGCAACTACCTGTTGCCAATTAAGTGTTTCAGCATCAGTTGAATATGAATTGGTCAAAACTATTGTCTCTTTTTTGGGAATGAAGTCGTTATTGAAAGGTGGAATTAGGGATAAAGCAGCAGCAGGTATACCGGTTGTCTTGACATCTTTAAAAAATTGCATAATTTCTTCATCAGAGGGAGAAGGAACTAGTGACCGTTTATATTTATTCTGTGAATTATCATTTCCAGAACTGAGCTTTCTACGTTTTGTGGTGGCTTAACTAAAATACAATTCTTTTATTGGAACATATGGCACTTGCTTCGCAAGGTGTGGTGGCAACCATGTGTTTGCACTTTGTGTGAATGTCTGCAGTTCATGCATTCTTACACCAGTTTCAATAGCAAACAGGAAAGCTCCAATGTGTGAACAAGCTGAACCCATTCCTGCCTAGCAAGTGCAGTGCGCTGTTACAATTTCTCCCGTAGTCTTGCAAAGCGTCCATACCTTTAGTGTTGGGCTCCGCAGACTTTGTGAGTGATTGACCTAGAAAAGCAAAATATAGTTTTCAGCAACATGTACAATTGAACTTAAATATATAATAACAATCTAAATAAGAATGGGAAGGCAATTACATCAACATTAGAAGATCTGTAAATGTGTATCACACAGAAAATTCCAAAATTGGAAGCATTTATTACAAATTATATCAAAGCACAAGGTAGCCTCTGACTAAAATTACTGGGTAGACAATATTTTGTCTGCCTGTACATTTACATAGTTTATTTTAATTTCATTTTCCCATTTAATTTTCTTTCTTCTGTAAAAAGTGAAAAAAGTAATGCTTATCATGAAAAGAAACGATTTCAAGTTTATAACACATCGTAAAGCATTATGATGTATTACAATATAGACTCAAAATGATACAGCATTTATGGCAGTTTCCACTTTCTTTAGTAGGAAAACATCTTATTATTGTCACGTGCTTTAAATTTTCATTACTTAGAATTCTCAACATATTTCTTTTTATGAACAAGTTTTTTTTTACACAATTCCCTAACAATTTCACTCTTTGGTTTAGATCAATCAGAAGTTTACTAAAAAAATCAACATGACTCTTCTACAATTTCACACTGTTAATATTTTACTCCATATAACTTAGCCTTAAAAAAGAGTCTTGCAGTTTTAATTTCAGTTTAATAGGCCAAAATAAACCAACAAACAAAAATCAAATTTGGATATCAAACTAGATCCATTTTTAGCCTCTCGAGCTCGAATCTGCCTAAATGAGCAAAATCAAAAAAAAAAAAAAAAATCAAATTTAGGAATTAATTTCAGTTAACCTCCACGCTGCGTGATAACCAACATAACAAGAGACCCATTCTCAAAACAACCCCCAAGAAAATCTAGCAATCAAATCAGTTAAGCTTTTAAAATACGAGAACCAAAAAAACCAAAAAAAAAATAAATAAATAAAAAATAAAAGCATTAGCACTGCCTTTTCTAACCTTCACAATCTTAGCCCATTTTTGCTATTAGTTTATCTCAATTTACTTGCAAACTATTTAAGCCAACAATTTCTTCAAATTTATTTACCTTTCACATATTTGGGCCAAATTTTAATTTAGATTATTTTTTTTTTACTTTTCACATATTTGAGCCAAATTTTAATTTAATTTTTTCTTTAGGACTCCAAACCAAATTATTGCAATTACATCGTCCAAACTATATATAACAAAACGAACAACACACTACAACTCGGAGACAAACCAGCATCTGCAACACAACAATCGTTGCACACATGAATCTCTAACGGTCATCCAAAAGCCAGTTTACCAAAACGTACAGATTTATTTACTGTTATACACTATATATTTACTTGGAACTGCATCACAACAAAAACGTTAATGATAACAGTTACCTCACCTAACAGAAGAACTTGTCACGCACAAACCACTTTGGTAAGTACTTTGTTACTCACCCAACAACTGGTGAAGTAATTATAAGCTTCTAAGGACTTGTACGATTTCATCTGCTCGTGAGCGACGGCGTTTGTGAAAAAAACCAAATAATTAACAATATCGTCGTGCTCTATTCGTGGCCAGACCTCAATACTGTTCAGGAAAAGTGAGTTTGAAATTCCATATGGGTCACCACAATTGCCCAATAACTTTAATTTATCAGAATAAAGCTGTTTTTGGTCACCAGATAACCCACTTACGCAGCCCGTGTAATGCATCTTCGATCTCACTTGTACACCAGTTGTTCTGCAGGAAAGCAGCAGACGAAAAAGTGACGCGAAACCGCGGTTTCGTGACGTCAGTGCATACGGTATATACGATATATCATGCGTTGAATCAAACACTGCACGTACACCTTTCCAATAGCTACTGTATTTATTTCCCACCACCTCATGGTTACAGATGGCGCTGCTATCTCAATTGCTGCTGGTTCCCTTCGAAGAGCTAGCTAGCATTGCGTTTGCCAGTCTATTCTCCTCCAAGGCCTTTGGTTCGCATATAGACTGGGCATTGACGTCACGAAACCGCGGCGCGTCACTTTTTCGTCTGCTGCTTTCTTGCAGAACAACTGGTGTACAAGTGAGATCAAAGATGCATTACATGGGCTACGTAAGTGGGTTATCTGGCGATCAAAAATTGCTTTATTCTGATAAATTAAAGTTATTGGGCAATTGTGGTGACCCATATGTAATTCCATACTCATTTTTCCTGAACAATATTGAGGTCTTGCCACGAATAGAACACGGCGATATTGATAATTTTTTTTGCACTAACGCCTTCACACCCGAGCAAATGAAATCGTGCAAGTCATTCATAAAAAAAAGTTAATTCCAGTCTAAAGATCTTCATAGAACTTTTGTAGATAGCGCATCAGTAAATTTATGAACATACCTGGTACAAAATGCAAACTACACACTCTAATGTTCCTTCGTTTCCGGTCATCAATGCCAGCTCTGCTGATACGTGATAACCACAAATTTTGGCGCTTCTGAATAAATTTTTTTATAATTCTGATCGCACTTCGTTCACTGATGGTAATCTAACAGGACGCATCATTATCTCTCCCACTTCGGTTACCGCAGTAGAAAATAGCACATAAAACCATCTCCCTTAAAGCTCTACGAGACCCGCCATCTTGTATTGCTGCCTTCTCTTGTTAGCCAACGGGCAAGCGTATTTCACAAACTACTCGGGCAACTTTGCACATTTGGAACACCGTTTGTGGCTAACGCAAGATGTATGATAAATAAAGAGTTCCCTGGTTTCAGAATTTTTATTGACCTTTCCCTTCATTTTTTATCTGCAGCGAAAGTCGTACCAAGGTGTCTTCCATAGTTTTATTAACTAATAAAAAATACTTAAAGAGTCCAAAATGAAAATCTGAAACCAGGGAGCTCTTTATTTATCATATATCATGCATGCGTTGGCCACAAACTGTTTTCCAAAATGTGAAAAATTGCCCGAGCAATTTGTGAAATACGCTTGCCCGTTGGTTAACAAGAGAAGGCAGCAATACAAGATGGCGGGTCTTGTAGAGCCTTAACGCTCCACAATGCAAATCCAAGCAGTGTTTGTACACCAGTTGATCACCAGGGCGTCTGCTAGGATGGTTTACCTTGCTGTGACGTCATATGCATACGGTCCGTAGAAAACAGCTTCACTAATTTTTGGCATACATAATCGGCTAAATAGATTTGTTTTGCATTACTTATCTTTCCAGTTTACCAAAAAAATCCCTTCTGCATCATTGAAAAAAAGGTAGAAAGATCGAAAAAAAAAGTAGAAAATTAATTCCTACCCGACTTTTAGAAAGCGAAATAATAGAACACATGCATGCATTGTGCCACGTGAGTACACTGTAGCGGAAGAGTGAATGTAGGAACAAATGTTACTGAAGAGCAAACAGCAGAGCTTTATTTGTTGCTTGTCCTTTAACATTTTCTTATACTTCTCATTGGCTGATTGTAGAATATTTGGGCTGAACATTTACATAGGTTGTATATTATGAATCAGTGTTGTATAGAAAGACATTATAGAAAAAGAAATTCAGTATTCCTTTAACACAGTGCATGAGGAGCATGCTCACTTCTCTGATCTTTGCGTCTATTTTGTCTAAGCTTTATAATTCCTACCTCTATATACTGAACTGAAAGAACAACAAATGGAAGCTCGCATAATAACCCTGAATGCCCGCGTAGTAGGCACCGACTATGCGGTCACTCAGTGGCTTAAGCAAGTAGCAACTCTTATAAACTGCGATACAAAATTTAAAATTGCAATAAAAAACAAAACTTAAAATGTTAAAATTGCTGTAAAAAATTCTTGAACTCTATATATTATAACTATATGAAAATGATCAATTGTAATGTGCTGAAACTGCTAATCAATTGAGATGTATATCATACATTACTCAAAATAGTAAAAAACTCTATACACATTTTTCTTCATGTGAGAAACAAAGTCCAATTCTTTAAGGGCTATAAGCAAAGCGCGAGAATTAACACAAAATTATGGAAGTGAATGTTGCAAAACTGAAGCACTTTACCAAAATAATATAATGTTAAAAAAGGTACCTTAAGTCCGACAAGCAACATAGTTCTGCATAGATGTAATAGTAATCAACTCTGCTCCATTGTCCAATACATCGGAGTAACACTTCAAAAAGGCTAGGACTAGGTTGCAGGTCGAAGTTTGTAAAATAATACTAGTCCAATGCCGCTCCACTGTCCTATATATCGGAATATCAATTTTCAAAGGACTTAGACTAGTTGCAAGTCGAAGTATGTAGACAGTTCAAAAGGCACATCCAAACTCACATTTAGTGTAAACGCTTATAACGAATGAATGGTGAACAAAATTTAACTCCCCACTTGGCCACAGAAAAAAGAGACGGAAACCTTGCTTCTTCGCAAAAATATAAGCAAAGATCGTGCGATATTAGGGCGCATGCTATGCATTTCGGTACTTGTTCGTACCATTATCAAGCTGTGTTCTGGTGGCTCTGCTGGAAGATCGGGTAATTATATCCGAAGACTGCCAATCAGTGGCTGTCATGCCACTGCCCACGTCGTCCTTGAGGTCACATGTTGAATTCGTCCGACCGAGCATCTTGCCGACAGGTTGCTGCAAGTCGACTTGTAGATTCAGACCATCAAACCGAGGCTGAATTTTATCAAAAGGAACACCATGTTGGCCTGACTTACATCTTTTTTTATGTTGACTATCAATTTCATTTTTCATAATCTGTCTCCAAGGGAATGGAATATCGACAGGGTTAACTTTATTACAATTACTCTCCCATGTCTTTTTAATAATAAAAGCCTCGGAAATTCTTATCATTTGTTCGGAACTCTGGTCCGTAATGATTTTGGCGTTCTGAAAATCTGGAATGTACTTATTATCAATACAGTATTCAACTAACGCTGTCTCCCCCCCCCGCTTTCCCCAATTATCCATATGTTGTTTAATCAGGTATCGGAGTTGATTCTTAGTGCTACCGAATTAGTATTTCTTTGCTGCAGTTCCATCTTGGTGTAATATTGGGATACTGTAGACTCCTGTCTTGCTTTGTGGTTTTTGGTCCTTTATTATTTATAAGGATGTCACCATAAGTGGTAACACTTGTTCCAATAGCTCTCTGAACTTTACTACACTCTCTCTGTAGTAGGGAGGAAATAACAGGGTAGTAAGGGAAAGTACCACAATACACTATTTTTTCTTTTTCCTGTTGTCTTGGTTTCTGTTTAAATTCATAAATCAGTTTTTTAATCATTTGACTCCTGTACCCATATTCCCCTGCAATATTGGTGATCCAATTCAATTCTTCATTTCGAAGTCTACCAGTGTTGCAAAAGGCAAATGCTCACTGAATTAAATAGCGGAATGCCGAAATTTTGTGGGGCCACGGATGAAATGACTTTGGAGGTATAAATACCGGAGTGTAAGTATTTTTTCTAAATACTCGGAAGTCAACACGTTGTTCCCTTTTGGAAACTACAACATCTAAAAAGGATAGTTCTTAATTTTGTTCTACTTCTTTGGTGAAATTAACAGTTGGGAAGTAACTACTGAAAGTTTTACGAACTGTTTCAATTATTTCTTGGTTTGACTTTCTGAAAATTAAAAAGGTATCGTCTACATATCTCTCATATAGAGCTATCATCAGCAAATATAGGGAGCACATTGTATTCTACTTCTTGAAGCACAACATCCGCAAATAGTGTAGACAGAGGGGACCCTATCGGTGCACCGGATTTCTGCCTGTAAATTTTTCAAAAAATTCAAAGAGGTTATTTTCTTGTATGTATGATAGCGCTGAAATAATATCGTCAATTTCTTTAGATAATAAGTCATTACATATAGAAAGTCTATTATATATGAGTTGTACAGCTGTCGTTACTGGAGTATTTGGAAACAGTGATTCTACGTCCATGCTAACGAAATATGAGGAAGTAATGTCAAAAAACATTGCTTAACTCTTTCAACAAAAACTGTACTGTTTGGAATATTATAACTAGAGTTCATCAAGAGTGGTGACAAAAATTAAATAAGTTCTTCTCTAAATGTATAAGAGGGGAATTAGTTTTTGAAACTATTACCCGCATTGGGCTGTCAAATTTATGAAGCTTAATTTTTCCGAATGCTTTAGGGATTCCTGCCTACTTTGGTGGTCTTGATTTTCTGATGTTATCCGGAAGGCAACTGTGATTGCGGAACTGTGCAAGTTTACGTAGTAACTGGTCTGTCGGATCTTTATTAACATGGTCTACAGCTAGCTTATCTATTGCAATTTCCATTTTGTTCTTGTATTCACAGTGGTCTAATACAACTAGCTGTTTGGTTTTATCGTCTTGAATTATATTGATGTTAACATTTTGTCGCAATTTCAATAGTTCCTGTCGTTCATATCGATAAATAGGGTGATTCAGATCTCTTGTAGTATATTGTTCATGCATTTTACGTTTTATAAGCTTATATATTTGATATCTCACAGGATTTCTTTGGGTCGGATTCAAATTAACTGTGATATTTTCCAATAATGGCATATAATTCTCAGAATTTGGTAGATGGTATGGAGGGGCAAATTTCATCCCTCTATAAACAGCAAATAGTTGATTTTCTGTTATCTCAAATGTAGACAAATTAATCAAACCAGATGCATGAGTTGATTCTTTATGGTTATCAAGGAAGCCATATTAGTCCAATAGCCAGTCCAATTTTTTACAAAATTTACTACTTAAGTATTCTTGCTTTTTATTCAGATAATAAAGAGTCTTACCCAATGGTTCAAAATTGTTGTTAAGAATACTCTTGGACGCAGTAGCACTTCCCTGATTCATACTTATAAAATAAGCATCTAGGCACTTTCTATTAAGGCCAAAAATAAAAGAACGTTGAGTTTTTATCTGGAATGTCAACCTCTTTACTTCACAAGTTCTCAAGATATCTTTATCTTTACGGTCCATAGGTTGGTTAACTATTCTTAGTGATTTTGGCATGAGATCTAAGTTACGGCAGTTTATGAGGAATTGTAGCTTGTACTCCTCATGGCATAGTCGTAATCGCAGCCTCCTGAATTCCCGAAACATATCTTATATCAGCAAAATGCCCACGAGACAAAATCTTTTGTAACAGTAGATTGAAGACAGTAGCGGCCAAATTACGTTTAAGAGTTATCGAAAACTATATATTATAACCATATGAATATGATCAATTGTAATGTGCTGAAACTGCTAATCAACTGAGATGTATATCATACATTACTCAAAATAATAAAAAACTCTATGCACATTTTTCTTCATGTGAGAAGCAAAGACCAATTCTTTAATGGTTATAAGCAAAACGCGAGAATTAACACAAAATTATGGAAGTGAATACTGCAAAACTGAAGCACTTTGCACAAAATAATATAATGTTAAAATAAATAATAATAATATAATGTTTGAACTCTGTTTTAATCATTTTGCAGGAAATCATGTATCGGTGCCAAAGAGAATGGTCGGAAAATGCATTATAAAATATTTCTGGCACCTAGTCTTGCCAATTATTTAAACTTGGCCAAGCTATCCTTCTTTTACAGTAGTTAATAAATGAACCAAAATAAAGTAATTCTCAAAATGCAGTCATTTATTTTTAAGATAGCGATGCTTTTGTTGATTTAGTCTGTGTAATGTACACAGAATAAGTCAAACACTGCAATTCTAAAATTTGCTGTAAATAATTCAAATTTCATAATTGGACGATTTAAATTCAAGACTTAAAAGGAATTTAATCTATTCGCCAAGATTTAAAGCAAACTTAAAATATCCGATCAAAGAAAACCAGTTTGAAACATTGAGAAATCATAACCATTGCTTATTTTTTAGTTGTGCGAGCCTAGTAATTGGCTTTATGTGATCTCTGCGTTTACATATGGCAAAGTTTTGTGTTAACCGGTCGACTTACTCTCTCAACAGAAAAGAAGTTTCTAAGGTACAATTTTCGGCCCTGATGAGAGAACTCGTACGCAGAACAGTAATGACAGAAACCAAATGGTATTGAAATTTTACAGTAACCTATTCAGTGACATCATGGATTCGACGCGAGACGAGAATAAATCCAGAGACTCCACTTTGTAGAAAATGTATTAGGTTTGATCAGCATTGGCGACGCCAACACTGAAAACGAGACGAGAATAAATCCAAAGACTCCAATTTGTAGAAAATGTATTAGGTTTGATCAGCAGTGGCGACGCCAGCACTAAAAACGAGACGAGAATAAATCCAGAGACTCCACTTTGTAGAAAATGTATTAGGTTTGATCAGCAGTGGCGACGCCAGCACTAAAAACGAGACGAGAATAAATCCAGAGACTCCACTTTGTAGAAAATGTATTAGGTTTGATCAGTAGTGGCGACGCCAGCACTCAGAACGAGACGAGAATTTATCCAGAGACTCCACTTTGTAGAAAATGTATTAGGTTTGATCAGCAGTGGCGACGCCAGCACTAAAAACGAGACGAGAATAAATCCAGAGACTCCACTTTGTAGAAAATATATTAGGTTTGATCAACAGTGGCGACGCCAGCACTCGGAACTGGGGGCTATTGAAGGCTAAGCATCACGGGATGTTGGAGATCACAAATTTTGAAATGCTTGGCAGAAAGTTTTAAAAACATTCCGTTCATGTAGATTTTACCGGACGCTGATGATGTTATCCTCAGTAAAAAAAGTCTTCAGGTGCATAATGTACATAGTATTCATTCATTGTATACACACTCATGTATGTTCATAAAAAAAGAGAACATCTGAAAAGAGTCGAGCTACGACTTTGATTTTTACAGGATATGTTCATTAGGTAATATAGAACAAACGATTAGCACCCCGGTGTCATACGTACTAGGTGCGCCACTGAAGCTAAAATATCGGTGTTAGGTGATTACAAGCCCCCTCTGGATTGTATCGCCTGCTGTACGCGCTGAGGCATCGAATTAAATAATGTATGAATGGTGCCATGTGGAATAGCTGTACAGGCTGTATTGAACCACGTACAAAGTTCATCAAGAGTTGCTGGTGGACGGTCGTACCGCTGCAGCTGTCGTTTGAGCATGTCCCAGAGATATTCTATGGGTGATAAATCCGGCAATCTAGCCGGCTACGGCCGAAGTGGAACGTTGTTATCCCCGAAGAAGGCTCATGTCGTCCCTGCAACATGTTTTGTGGCATTGTCCTGCTGAAATATGCCCCCGGAGACGTCCTGCAAGTACCGAAGGGTGACCGCTCTTAGAATGTCACTGACGTAACGGCCACTCGTTATGGTGGCACGGACCTTCACGAGAGGGGATCTGCTTTGTTACTCAATAGCACCCCAGGTCATAATGCCTTGTGTTGGTGCGGTATGCTTGTTGCGAATACACTTTTCCCCCTGTCGTCAGCGGACACATATGAAGCTATCATTTCCCCCTAAAGAGAAGCGCGTTTTTTCAGAGAACTCGATATTGTGCCACACGTCACGCCACTCCCTTCGTTCGATGCACCACTGCAGCCTGGCAGCCCGTTGCTGCGGTGTCAAAAGTAGTCTGAAGAGAGGCCGACGAGCCTACAGTCCTAACTGCAATAACGGGAGATGTGCTGTTACAGCGGACATGGAAGAATGCGTCACAGTTCGCCACTGCTGCGCCAAATCCGTTGATAAAGCAGAAAGGTCACTCAAAGGCATGTTCATGAGATGACGTTTGTCCCTCTGCTTTTTCTGCGTACGACATCCAGAACCTTCTCTTCGAGTCCTACGCCCTTCTTTTGTATCATTTCCTTCACACTCTTGCCACGACGGATACACTGGGCCTCACACGACCAGCAATCTCGGGGGGGGGGGCCTTGCAGTCCCTCTTGCCGATAATGCGACCTCTGACGAACTCGCTGATGCGACTGTATGACTGTTTTACTCGACGACGGGGCAACTTTACTCACTGCTGACCAAGCACTGACATGACAACTGATCCACGTGACGCTTATAACAGAAACAGCCGGTTTCCGATCTCTGACGATCTGCGATCTGATTCGTCTAGAGGCGATACGCTTGCACCTAAGACGCCGGAATGCTAATAATTTTTGCATTATTGCCTGATTAACATACCCTGTTAAAATCAAAGTCGTAGCTAGACTCCTTTCAGGTGTTCTGTATTTTGTGAGCATGAGTGTATTACTGGAAAGCACATATATGAACATCAATTTTACTACTTCTTCGAAATTTTAACTTACGTCATGTTTTTTAACCTTTTTCATTCTCTGCTGTCATAAGGTTGTTTATGAATTTTTCTTTGTAACATGACGAGGAATATCTCTTTCTGTCCCATCTTTTAAAACTATAATCACGGAAATGGTGCCTTTCTACTACACTCTTAGACATTTTTTCTGAGGACTGCCTCCATTTCACAGAATAGAACACTAAATTTAACTAAAAATTTCATTTTGTACAACAAAATTTCTGTAAATTCGAAAAATTCGCATACATTTAGTTTATCCAAGTTCCCTAAATTGTACACGGTCGCACTCGTCACGTGTTCTGACCACTTAAATACTTAGGATGGGGGAAGGGGTTAAAGCGTGGGCTCGAAAAATTTCATAGCATCGCGCTTGTCGATTAGCACTTATAGGATACGGCAAGGAAGCATACTGAGGCATCAAATGTAACCACATAGATCATTTCACACACACTCATTTTTCTAAAACATACCGCAAGAGTCTTAGGCGATGTCTCCCTACAATCCTTCTTTGTAGTCCGTGACATACACTCTAATTTAACTTTTCTTTTTAGTTTCTTTCTCTATGTAAATTGATTTGTCTGAGTTTGTAGCAATTTTGTTTTCAATACTAACGATACTTATATTTGAAAGTCTTTCCTGTTTCATATTTAATCAAAAGTAATTTTTCATAATTCTTAAAGCTACTAAATTGTTTGGAAAACACATTAATGAGTCATTTGAAAACATGTACCCTAAAGCATTTAATGGGCTCATGTGATGCTTAACGTAAGTCCAAAGAATTTCAATTTAGTCACGCAAATCTGAAGCAATTATATCATATTCTTTTTGTGGAATACCTGACAGTTTTATTTGTAAGTCCATACATTATTTTATTTTTATATCTATGCTAGTGTCAATAAAGAATAAAAGCCATTTAAAAATTGAAACTTCTCCTTATGCGTGTTCAAGTGTTCGATACGTTCTTATCGTTATATCAAAAAACAGGAAAGTTTTTTTTTTTACTTCATTTTGGCAGATCAATATTTCATCCGTATTTTGGTACCAAAAATTCTTTCCCCCGCACCCCTTTCGTGGTCTAACCAATTGAACAGTTGGGAATTCTGTTTCCAAACTATTTCCTTGGAAATTGTTTTATTTTTAGCTAATATGCCTTCACATGTTCTACATTCTTTTAAACAGCCATTTACTTGTTTTAACATTTATTATTATGGTTGGTATAACTACAACAGATTTTGGCATTAATTTCCTGCTAACAGTTTTTGAAGAAAGAGTGTACCAAATCTTTCTGGAACAAATAAAGTTGCATGTGTTTTTGTTTTCATTCTTTTTTCAGAGAAAGATTGGTTAAATTTCGTATATTTCTGTCTCTAAAAGATTCGCTAAAGCGCTAATATAATGCATCGCGGATTGCATCAAAGTTTTACCCCAATCATCGTTACCTTTATTGTATCGATCAAATTTTCTCACCTTGTTTCACAGCACGGTTTTACGGTCAACGCTGGAGGCTCTTTCTTTAAAAATTTTCAACGGTAAGGTATTTCAAAAGAGAAAGCATATATTTCTTAAACAATGCTGAAAATGTTCACAATTGCTAGAGGCATTTTTTCGTCGTCATTTACGACCAGATTTTAAGTATGAGCATCTCAGAGTACATAAAATGAATACTGGTTTTAGATAAAAAAATTATGTTTTTGAAGTCCATTGTGTTTTTCTTGATATTGGCACCATCATTATTATGCTAGCCACGCATATCATGAATGCTGAAATCTTCAAGATTAAAATTTTTTTTAGAAAAAAGAGTGTTGGTTCCTCGCCCTTGGTATCCGTTACTGAACAAAACAATAAAAATAATTCTCTGATTTCAAGTCGTTTTCTGTTGAATTATATAATGAAATATTTTTACTAAAAAAATAAACGTGCCACGTAGCATTACGATTTCTCACAATAAAACGTTTTCTTAGCTTCTCCCACCTTATTGATATTAATTTACCAACCATAAAATTTGATTGAGCAGTCCTGCCACCTCCCGGGAGCTTCGCACCCATTGAACCCCTGGTTGGCGTGTCCCTGTCCTTCAAAATAACCTCAAACACCTCAGAATCTTCATTTCCGGAACAATAAGTTAATTTTTCATCCGTTTGTCACTAGGTAAGTCTTAGCATTGTACCTCACCCTGATTGCACGATATTCTTGAAATATTCGCTAGCGTGCTTCATCAGAAAGTATCCCTATAGTTATTCCAGAGGCTATATTTAGCTACTCATTTTTCCATTCATATCTCTCTCTTCCTCAAATTCTGTTCCCAGGAATTCAAATCTTTCTCTTTTCTTCCTGGATATTAGAAACACCCATTCTATTTGCTCTTTATTTGTTACAGCACACGTGTTCAGTTTCAGTTATAACACACTGCCCTGGGCTTTCTAATGTTTAACTGTATATCTTTTTTAACCGCTTTTTTTTTGTTTTTTTATGGTATGGGAGTACTGTATAACCAGGAAGCAATATGGACTACCCAGTTACTCCTTTCATTCCTACTGTGATCACTTACATAATGATGCCAAAAGAGAGTGAACTTAATGCTGATGTTTAATGCATTCCAACTTCACTCACTTTTCCTTCTTTGCCTTTTCCCACTTTTGACGCGTGTGGTACAATCTCTATACATTTCAAGTACAACATGCTTATATTTCTCTGGCACCATTGTCTGCTTCAGGCAATTCTGAACACTGCAGAGTAACTTTTCCATTCCTTGTAATGCATTCAGGGCCAGATTAAGGAGTCTATATGGGCCATAGCCTTGGGGCCCACCATTACCAAGGGCCCAGGAGGCATGCCTGGGCAAATAATAGATAGATAGATAGCGAGAGGTTGCTAAAATAGTTTTATTTTTGTATGGTATGATTTTCACTTAGTCAGAAACAGAAACTAGAAGACGAACAGTTTTCAAGGCAGTGACTCACCAAAGGTACAGTGTTCATGTCGCTGTGTACAGCAGGGTCAGTGAGGAAGTACCAGCTTTTTCATTACAATCCATTTACACCTCCCAATTTGCACTTGGAACCGTTAATGGTCGAAATCCTCTGTGGCTTCACATTGCACAACAAAAAAGATGCACTAAGAAAAGAATACAGTGCTAAATCAGTTGAAAATCCAAGACAAAATTTTGGAATGTTAAGCTTTTAACTCATGTTCTTATAAGAACAATGAAAAATAACAGTGACATATTATGAAAACTGTGCCGATAATTTATTGCGTAGTTTGAAGAATGCACTACGTATTAATTATCACAAGCATATTGCTACAGTTTCGTGTTTTAACTGTCTTCATAATGATTCCCCGGCGTAAATTCTTTGGGGGCCCACTAAGTCCTTAATCCGGTTCTGATCATGTTCACTGATACTTTCATTTCTCTTTACATCTTTTCATGAATTGCGTGAATGAAAAATGTCTTTGAGGCATAAAACATGTGTTTCATTCTTTTCAATATCTAGCTTTTTTTATCCTCCATTTTTCGTTGTATCACAAAATCTATTTTCCAATTTTGTTTTGTTTCAAATCGAAACGACCACCATGAGCGACTCTAAGGGCTATAAAATGTTGTTTGTCTCAAATTTAGGGCCACTGCTTCTAGGGAAGGGATAGAGTCAACGCCATCCGACAAACACACCACCCATGTCTTTCCGGAATTGGAACCCTGTCTCATACAGGACGATTGCCGACGCCTCTTTCCCAAATTTCTCTCCTTGTGATTTAAGCAATAGTGAAAGTGGACAGGAACGGTGACGAAGTGAATTCTATTGCTAATGGTAAGGGGAACAACAATGCCCCGAATTAAACAGTTCTGAATAAAAATATCGAGAAATAAAAAGAAAAATTTGCCACTGGACTATACTGAGGAAGTATATTTTGTCTCTCTAATTTTTCATTTTTCAAACTTTTTTCATCGAGAACAAATTATTTCTACAATCTGGCAGCTATTTATATAGCATTCTACTGTTTTGCTTTCATATCATGCCTTACAGTTCCTTGCAGGAAGGAATCCCGAGCTTTTCAGGGTATCAGTGGCCAGCTTTAAAAGAACAGAACTCAAAGATCAGTGTATCACGACACACACACACACACACACACACACACACACACACATACACACGCACACACCAGTGGATCGCGACGGACCGAGTTCGGGCTAGGGCTGCAGAATATTTACTGCGGTTCGGGGTCAAACTCTGAGAGCGGGTAGCCTAGTGGTCAGCGTTCGTGACTGCCATGGAGATAACCCCAGGTTTGATCCACTAAATACCCGCCGAGCGTCGGATGGGCACGTTAAGCCGTAGGACCCCGGGTGCTGCCCCCACGGTAATAAATAAGGGCGTCTTCCTCCCCCTTTCTACCTCGCTTCTGTGTCACTTTTCTATAGGGCACTCTAGCCCAAATCTCCTAGCTTCCTATTTCTAAGGGTTGTTTAAGACCTGGGGTCAGACACTCCCTTCCTAAAATCATCTACATGTGATCTGAACTCTGAGAGAGAAAGGGAATTTTTTAATTATTTTTAAAAAATGGGATTTTGTATGATTTAACTCAGGAGACTTTTCTTACATCTTGCAGTTGGTAAAGAGAATTCTTCAGCAGCTGGGTCTAAATGGGAAGTGGGGTCGCGGGACGGCTATTTATTCCGGGCTTAGGTAGCAAATATCATAGGCCATGCATTAGTAGATTTCTGCGGAGAAGGAAAAACTTTTTATGAACTATGGGCACTATGTCACTATGAGTAGATAGTCACACGGACAAAATTTTGTCCCCTACTTAGACGCGACAGCTCTCTGCTTATTCTACTGAGCAACGTACATAGATTACTGCTCCGCCTGATCTTTCCGTATTTCCGACGACCGCTCAAAGCATTTCAGGAAGAAACGAATAGTCAAAGAAAATCGTGCGACTATACATAGAAACATAGTGGTCCCTTCTCCAGTCTGCGTTTGAGAAAGGCATCGGTTTATTGCAGGGGAGGACAGAGTGGAAATCTGGAAGAGGAGATTACTATAATTTTTAAAATTTTTAAATGCATAAACAGGTTAGTCATAGCTCTCGGGCTCGTTCGGGCCCGAGCTATATCTTGCAATGTAAAATTCGGGGTCGTGCTGTTATACCCCCACCGGCTTTTGCATGTTACATGTTAAGGCCCCTGGAGTTCTACAAATTAGTGAACTGCTCGGTCATTCCGTAGCGGTTCAAAAAATTGGGAAAGCGGCTTGGGACAGGCGCTTTTCCAGACTCCCTCCCAAATCCTCATCACAATCCTGTTTAGGGGATACACATAGTTCTCGAAGGTGTTAACCTCAGGGTCCACAACGTCGAGAACCACAAAAAAGGGTGAGGCACAGTTCCCCCTCTTATTCTTCTGATGAGGATTTGTACCCAGGGACCATAAAAAAAAAACTCAAAAGATTTCTTCAAACTAGGAGGCATTAGTGTCTCTACCAGCAGGCACAGCCTCCTTGGGAAGGGGGATCCTTTTAGACTATTCTAAAAAAAAATTTCCGTTATCTAAGCTTGACCCCAATTTTTCTTTTCCATTATCGGAGCTTGACCCAATTTTTTTTTCTTTTACGTAGGCGGATTTTTATAACGTTCTTCTAGGGCTTTAAAACTTTATTTTTTTGAGACATTCTATTCTCACCCCTAATTTTTCCTTTGCAGGGGCAGAGAGTCTTGTACTAGCCTGTTCTTGACCCGTTACCGTAAAATTTATTTATTTATATGAGAGGGTAGGGCGCGATTGTAGTTACTTTTTAATTATTTTTTATTTTTTTTACGTAGGCAGATTTTTATCACGTTCTTCTAGGGCTGTATACCTTTATTCTTTTGAGACATTCTAGGCTCACCCCTAATTTTTCCTTTGCAGGGGCAGAGAGTCTTGTACTAGCTTGTTCTTGACTGGCTACCGTAAAATTTATTTATTTATGTGGGAGGGTAGGGCGCGATTGTAGTTCCTTTTTTTTTTTTTTTTGTGATAGGTGTTACTTATTTTATTCAGTTAATTTTGTAAAGTCCACTCCGTCAATGTCAATGTTATACTTCAGGCCCGGGCCGTCATATTTCTGGCTCGGGGCAGTTAAAATTGGCCCCGAACTCATCACTGACACACACCCGTGTTAAGCTTTAAACACCCTGTGTCCCAAAAAACAATTCATCTATTAACAATACTTTCGCTACTGTAGTTATGTGACTCTAATATTATCCTTCCAAAAATTTTCAGCATTCAAATTTTTTAGTTGTAATGTCCTCATGGTGGCACTTCACAGTAGTATAAAAGGGCGGGTTCTGCCGGAGGATGCATCCTTCTAGGAGAAGGATGGGGGCGTGGCTTGCGGCAGAAAGATGTGGGGGCGTGGCATGTGACCGAAGGATGTGGGGGTGTGACATGTGACCGAAGGATGTGGGGGTGTGGCAGATGACGCTAGTGTGTTGGGTCGATGCTGCCCTCTAGCGGTGCTTCTTGGAACTTTCGATGGACCTTTGAGAGATGACAACGACCGAGTCGGGGAAAGGAGATGTGCTGCCCTCTAGCGGTGCTTCTTGGAACTTCCGATGGATTTTAGAGGGATGGCAACGACCGAGTGGGGAAAGGAGATGTGCTGCCCCCTAGCGGTGCTTCTTGGAACTTTTAATGGACCTTTGAGAGATGGCAACGACCGAGTGGGGGAAAGGAGATGTGCTGCCCCCTAGCGGTGCTTCTTGGAACTTTTAATGGACCTTTGAGTGATGGCAACGACCGAGAGGGAAAGGGGGTGGATATAGGGGGATGTCAACTCGTGTGCTGCCCCCTAGCGGTGCTTTTGGAACTTTTAATGGATCTTTGAGAGATGGCAACGACCGAGTGTTGGAAAGGAGATGTGCTGCCCCCCCTAGCAGTGCTTTTTCGAACTTTTCTCGGGAGATTTATTGGACGTTGACAAATTTTTAAGAAGTCTTTCCAATATTTATTTTTTTAATTTTCTCGGGAGATTTCCTGGACTTTGTCAAATTTTTGAAGGAAGTCTTTCCAATATGTTTTTTTTATTAAATTTATATTTTCAGGAATTCCCTGAGGTGTTTGGAATTTTAATACACGTTGCAGTATTTTTCCCCCCTCAGGTTCATAAAAATGACCTGGTGGTCCCAGCGAGACCATTGAGAAAATATGTTTGAAAGGGGAAGCATTTTTAATAAAATTCTTGGAATTTTATTTAAAAATGCAGTGTGAGGAGTGGACGTTATTTGAGTTGTGAACTAGTTGGTGTGAACATGAATTTTTCTGTTACGGTGGAACATCTCTCGTTGAATTGTTGTAATGAAGGATGTAATGAAACAGGCGTATCTTACAGCCGTAAAAGAAGGAAGTCTCGGTGGGGTGAATGCTTTATTCCGTGTTGTCAAGAAAGAAGGCGTCAAGAAAAAGACGTGGAAAAATGGCTGAAGGGGGAGAAAACGTACACCCTCCACAAACCGACGAGACGTCATTTTCCGAGAAACAGAGTGTTGGTGAATAAAATAGATCAACAGTTTCAAGCAGACCTGGTTGACCTTCCCAGTTTGAGTCGACATAATAATGGATTTCGTTACTTGTTGACGTGCATTGATATATTTTCCAAATATGCGTGGGTGATTCCCCTAAAACAAAAGTCGGGGTTCCATATCGTTCAAGCGTTTTCCAAGATTTTCGAACAGAGAAAACCTTTAAAACTGCAAACTGATAAAGGAACTGAATTTAAGAACAAAGAATTCCAAAAGTTTTTAAAACAGCACGAGGTGCATTTCTTTACGACGAACAACGAGACAAAAGCAAGTGTTGTGGAAAGATTCAATCGCACGTTGAAAACTAGAATGTGGCGCTACTTTACAAGTCAAAACACCTTCAGATTCATCGACGTGCTCGACGATTTAGTCCACAGTTACAATCATTCTCCCCATCGAAGTATAAAAATGAAGCCTGTGGAAGTGAACGAAAACAATGAAAAGCAAGTGTTTGACAATCTATATAGTGGTTTCAAGAGGGAAAAACCCTCCTATAAATTCCAAGTCGGCGATCACGTAAGGATTTCTAAAACCAAATTAACGTTTGAAAAAGGATACGAATCAAATTGGACGGAAGAAGTGTTTGTGGTGAGTGACCTCATTCCAAGATCCCCTCCCGTGTACAAAGTAAAAGATTTATTGAACGAAGAGCTGGAAGGGACATTCTACGCCGAAGAGCTTCAAAAAGTGACACTTTCCGAGACATTTTCTGTGGAACGTGTTCTAAAGAAACGCAAAAGAAAAGGAAAAATGGAATACTTTGTCAAATTTAAAGGCTACTCCGATAAATTCAACGCATGGATCCCCGCGGAAGACTTGACCTCGCTATAAAACCGGCCTTATTTTTAAATGAAACGTCATTCGTCAAGATGAGTTTCTATCTGACACTACCGAGCGACAGCTCTCTCGGATACTTTTTGGACAACAAAATATCCCATTTTATAACACGTCTTCCTTCCCCAATCGAACTGAATGGAGACTGGGAAGTGGGACTCGTCGAGCTCATCTACCCCCATTCGTGGTATAATATCACGGAAAATTCCAACCATTTCGAATACGATTTGGGAACAGGTCAGTTTAAGACGGGAAGAATATCTCCAGATCATTACGAGTCTATAGCGGACATTGTTAAATCCATGAGCAATCATTTTGCCAATAAAATCTTTTTGAATTATAATAAAGCGACTCAAAAGGTCAAGTCAACTCTTCTGAAAGGTACGCGCTTGGTTTCCCCCAGGGATTGCGGAAATCTTAGGATACCAACCCATGCAACTTTCAGCCGTGAGTGGAGCTGTCTCGGTAAATGGTGAATTTATCGCAGATCTAAACGGTCGGTTTTCTCTGTTGTATGTGTACAGTGATATTGTGGAACCGCAACCGGTAGGAGACATGGTTACTCCTCTCCTTCGCATCGTTAAAGTGAGTGGTGTGGATGGAGAGATGGTGAGCGCTTTGTTCGATCGACCTCATTATTTGTCTCTTGCAAGAAAAAATTTTCAAACCATTGAAATCGTTTTAAGGAATCACATAGGCCAATTAGTGCCATTTGAACGTGGAACAGCGATCGTGAAACTTCATTTTCGTCTCAAGCATCTCTAATCATGTACGAACCATACCGCTGCTGTACGAAATCCTTCGAAGATTATTACGTCAGTCAAACGGGAAAAGGAATAGTTTACTATCAAGGAGTACCACTACAAAAAGGTTATGGACTTGGAGGACTTTTTCGTTCATTATTTAGAGCGGCGGTACCGTTATTTAAACAAGGTGCTAAAACGCTCAGAAAACAAGTCTTACGAACGGGTATGGATCTCGCCAATGACGTCATTCTCGGTAAAGATGTGAAAACGGCGGCCAAACAACGAGCTAAAGAAGCAGGACAAATTCTCACTGATAAAGCAGCTTCTAAAGTGAAGAAAATGTTGGGGGAAGCGTTAAAAGAAAGAGAAAAACGAAGAAACGTATCATTCGTTCAAAGAAAGTCAAGAGGACCGCACGCGATATTTTTGATCCGTAAACCATGGCTATGATTCACAGTCATTCTTCCGTATGTCTCAAGTCGGAATTGGATTTATTTGCTTTACCGCCTACCCAAACGAGCATAGAAAAAGGACAATGGATCGAATATCACCCCTTGGCCAACATTCGAGATGGAGGACCTCTGGAATTTAATATTTCTGGGAGTGGAGAAGAATACATGGATTTGTCTTCCAGCCAACTCTATGTGAAAATTAAAATTGTGAAAGCTGACAATTCTTCCCTACCTGAAAAAGAGCCCGTGGGTCCCATTAACTGTTTTCTTCATTCTCTGTTTTCTCAAGTCGACATCAGTTTAAACGAAAGAGTGATTTCCTCATCAAGCAACACGTATCCCTACAGAGCTTATATCGAAACTCTACTGAATTACGGAGAAGAAGCAAAGAAATCCTATTTATCATGTGAAGGCTTTTACAAGGATACAGCCGGACATCTACACGAAATTAATCCCACGAATGATGCAACAAACAAGGGATTGCATCAACGCTACGAACTCATAAAAGGAAGCAAGACGCTAGATATGATTGGAACTTTGCACTGCGATTTATTTTATCAAAACAGACTGCTGCTCAATTTAGTGGATATGAAAATCAAACTGGTTCGAAGTAAACCTGATTTCTGCCTTGTTTCCTCCTCCGAGATCCCCAGTTACAGAGTTCTCATCGAACACGCATCCATTTTTGTGAGAAAAGTGAAAGTCAACCCTGGAGTTGCCATCGGTCATGCAAAAGCATTAGAAAAATCTCCTGCCAAGTATCCCATTGATCGAGTTTTATGTAAAGTGTATTCCGTCTCTCAAGGAAGTATGTCCTTCGTGCAAGACAACGTATTCCTCGGACAAATGCCCAAAAGACTGGTTATTGGATGTGTAGACAACGACGCTTTTAATGGTACATATAAATCCAACCCATTTGAATTCAAGCATTATGATGTCAACTTTATCGCCGTGTACGTTGACGGACAGCCAGTTCCTCATAAACCTCTAGAACCCAATTTTGAAAAGGGAAGCACAATTCGTTCCTTCCACAGTCTATTTCAAGGCACCGAGAAACTGGGTCAAGACCGTGGAATATTTATCGATCGTGAGGAATTTTCCGAGGGATACACTCTTTATGCATTCGATCTCAGTCCGGACCTATGCGATGGAGGACATTTGAACCTGATCCATCAAGGAAATTTAAGAGTGGAAATCAAATTTGGAAAAGCTTTGGTAAAAACCATTTCTGTGCTAATCTACGCAGAGTTCCAGAACATTATTGAAATTTCCAAGTCCAGAAATATTCTTTGTGATTTCTCCAATTGAAGAAATGAATAGTATACAAATAACCAAGTCCTTAAAGCAAGATCACGTGACCCGACGTTCCTTCCTCGGAGTGTTTGCCTGTGACCGCCTTCCCAAGAGAATTGTCAAGTTCCCAGCATGCCTTGTTGTGAATACAGACCGACATGGAAATCCTGGAAAACACTGGTTGGCTATGTATATGTCAAACCCAAAAACAATGGAATTTTTTTATTCTTTCGGACATTCTCCAGAATATTTTCAAGGACCTATTGCTCAATTTGTCTCCAAGTTTGAAACTATGAATTTTTATGATGTACCTCTTCAAAGTTTGTTTACGGCCGTATGTGGTCAATTTTGTATTTTCTTCCTTTATTCTAGATGTCGCGCAAAAAGCTTGTACTCCATTGTAAGAAATTTTCGATGGAAATCTGAAACAAACGACGTGCGTGTCTATTATTTTGTTCGAAATAAATTTGGAATTGTAACAAAATTTAGAATTTAAAATAAAAATTGATTTCAACTCTAATTTATGTGTCTTTAAATTATTTTGTAAGTTCTTGATTGACCTCAGTTGACAACATGGAAGTGTCCAGATTACAACATCCTTTCACAGCTCTGATAGCGGTCCTACGGGAAGTGGAAAGACCCAGTTTGTAAAGCGCTTACTTCAGCATCAAGGGGAAGTCATCTCTCCCCTCCCGAAGACGTGGTGTGGTTCTATGGGGTTCACCAAACATTGTATGATGAAATAGAAAACGTGACATTTGTGGAAGGCATCCCCTCTAATTTCCGTGACTATGTGAAAGGAAGAACGCTGTTTGTCATTGACGATCTCATGACTGAATGCGGAAGTGATAAAAAATTAAGTCACTTGTTCACTAGAGGGAGTCATCATTTCAATGTGTCCGTGATATTCATTACTCAAAATATTTTTCATAAAGGTAAAGAAATGCGAGAAATTTCCCTGAATGCTCATTACTTGTTTCTGTTTAAATCACGAAGAGATGTGAATCAAATCACTCATTTAGGGAGGCAGTTGTACCCTAGCAAACTTAAATTTTTTCAAGAAGTGTATATGGATGCCACAAAATCCCCTTACAGCTATTTATTGATTGATCTAAAACCTGAGACAAAGGAAGAATTAAGATTACGCTCCCAGATACTTCCGGGAGACATTCAAGTAATATATCAACCTCGGTGAAATAAAATAAGTCTCAGTTTTCATCATGACGCTGTCTAAGCAGCAGGTCCAACTTTTATGTATGATTCAACACTGTCCAAAAAAAGTATTAAAAGACCTAATATCGAAGTGTAGAAAAAGTGGAATTAAAGCACTATGTGAAGTTTGTATGAATACGTTAAAAGGAAATGTTCCGCTTACTCCCACCCAGAAACATTCATTGCAACGGCATAAGCACACCTTGCGAGCTCTCTCTCGAAAAAAGACACCTCTGTATAAAAAGAGGAAACTCCTTATTCAAAAAGGGGGATTTTTAGGTGTGTTGATTCCCGCTGCTCTCAGTGTATTAACGACTCTGCTTACGAAATAATGGAATTTGCCAAGAAAATGGATCTGATTCCCGAAGAACGGATTTCCCGTCATATGCCCACAGACGAAACGCTAACGGACTTGGACAAAGAAATGAAAAAAATTCTCCTAAGCAAAGAGTCTGACGAAGTAAAAGTGAAATTATATAATCAAGTCTTGAATAAGCGCATTCATGTTTCCAGTTTTAATCCTCCAGTTGCATCTCACGAAACCCCATCGAGAACTGAAGACCAGTGAAAGAAGAACATGTCAAAGACGAGAAAGTAAAAGATGTTGTGGAAGACCTTATTGTTCAGTCCGTTCCTTCTAACTTGAAACGAAATGCAAGAAATGTGCTGGACGTCTTTAAAACGAACTCTGATGTTATTGACTGGAGTCCCAAGGCCGAATTTAAATATAATGGACGCATTGTAAAAAACACGAATATAGTATAGTAGACCTCATAGACTCTATGTTTCGAAGCAAGGGATCTAAGCTGTACATACCTCCTGAATTTGTAAAAGCATTAAAAGACATTAATTTGCCCAAAAAGTACATTAAAAATAAACAAATGTTGAAATTTCCTGTACAAGAAGGAAATTCTGTTGTAACTTCTAAACGAAAAAATACAAATTCTAAGAAAATATGTAAAAATGTTCATTGGATTCCATATTAAAAAAATTTAGTTGAACAAAAGTGTCATTTTTTTCTCTTTTTTAAATGTATGCACTTTCGGAACAGTTCATTCTTTCTTAGGGTTAAAAATGGAACACTTCATTTTTTCTTAGTGGACAGCTTTGAGAAAACACATTTCATTAAAAGCAGGGAAATTCTCATAGAATAACATGGGAAAACTAGTATACATAAAAAGACTGTTTTGAAACGAGTAAAAATCTGTTGAAGTTCGTTTTCGAAAAAGTTGGAAATAGAATATAGTAAAAACAGTCACAGCAAGTTCCTGAAAGTTGAAAATTGGATGTACTAAAAATGTCTAAGGGAAGAATTTTTTATAAAACACAACTGTTTTAGTTTTCCCAGGCTAGAGGGGTCTTCAGTGAGAGCGCTTCTTCTTTTTCAACACAAAGAATGAAGCGAGTCAGTTTGAAACATTTCAAACTCCCCGAAAATAAGCCGTGTACTCTGGTTTCGGCTCAATACTGTAAAGCATTGCTCTCAGACCAGTCGGAAATCCCCCCGATTGGCCGCCTGATGGAAAACATCAGGCCCATTTCCCTTAATAAATACCCAAATATCCTTAAGAAAAGTATTTAGCAAAAAAATACTAGTTCCCCATTAAATCAATTCATTCTGTTACTATTTTAAAAAGAAATTTCTTTTACTTTTAAAATTCTTGAAACTTATTATTTTGACTCATTTCAATAAAAAAACATAATTTCACTTATGTTTTTTTATAATTTAGGTTAATAAAAAAAATTTCACAAAATTTATATCTTAGAATGAATAAAATACTTACACTTAAATTTAGGCTCTGGAAATAGAAAAAAAATTACTTTAAACATTTCCAAAAAAATATTTACTTTTTTTTTAAAAACTTGAATTCTCACTTTTTTTTCAGTAATTTACCTCCCTCCCTCCCCCTTCCCTTACCCAAATTTTTAGGAGCCCTAAAAAGGACTTTTTCAACAGCTGCTGTTTCCTCCAACTCAATACAAGTCGTATTGGGCTACGTGCATGTCGTGAACCGTTTTCAACAAGTTCGTAATGTCCAGAGATTCTAAAAATTCTTTGGAGATGAGTCCCTTCGAAGCAGCAACGAAAGATTCCGCTACAACCACAGGCTGCAGCATAGCAACGGCGCAGTGAGTGCTAAACTTAATATTCATGGAATCAGAGCAGGCATGCTCCATGATGTTGTTAGGCAATTCACGATAGGGCAAGAGACATTCCGGACATTGAAACAGTGGGCTGAGCGTTCTTTTGCCACGGTAGACCATGACTCCAATAAGAATTTGTTGGAGGAAGCATCTGGAGTAGAGAACCTGATCTCAGAGTTAATGAAACTGGTTTAAACCCGTTTCTCTTAAAAACAAAATCTCTTTCTTGCCCGAGAGCAATGCACGACAAAGGTTCTAAATCTGATTCCTTTTCCATATCCGATGCTATCTTTTCCAGTTCGGTATTTGTTTATTAACACAAAGTTGAAAGTCATTCTTTCTCAACAGCGAGCTTGATTTCTTGAAGCAATGGGGTCCAAGCTCAAACCGCTAAAAGTGTATTTCAGATTGGGGTCCCCGAAGGCAACATGCTGTCTTGGAATGTTATAACACTTTCCGAAAAATTTTATTTTTGAGAATTCACCACTCAAATATTCCACTTCATCTTCCAAACGAGAATAGTAATGAATCGCTTGAGCAGGAGAGAAGAGCTGAAAGTAACGAAAATTCAGATTTTCCTTGTTATGACGAAGAGACATTTTTTTTCAGGTCAACACACTCACACCAAGCACCGAAGCGATAATGAGTCAGGCAGGCAGGCAGGCTTGCGATAAGGCGTATGACGTCAGGTTTCCGAGAGATGAGTAAGCAGCTTTCCCCCTTTCCCCACCTGCTTGTTCTGTCAGAAGGTTCTACCCTTTTGAAATGTTGGGGAAAAATTACTCCCCCAATTACGTTGACAAAGAAATTTTCTAGAAATGCGTACATGAAGACACAATATTAAAGTAACAACATTCCTCAATTTATATTAAAAAAAAGAAAAAAACCTCTACTGGTTTTAAAGTTCCTTCTCTTGTAATTTTTTTTCTCGCTAAATACATCTTTGACAACCCCGAAAGCTGAACTTCTGTTCTTTTCAAAATGATTTGTTCCGAAAGGATTTCACTCCCTGAGGAATGCAGATTCAAAGCAACGTGATCACTCGTTATTTCTGTACAGACAGTTAAAACTATGATCAGCAACAAATTTGAAAAAAAAAGAAAAAACATTGGACTGTCTCCACACATTTTTAAAATGACGTCATTTGAGAGGAGGTTTTTCATGACAAATTTCTTCCAACAGGAAAAGAATGTATGCGAGCAGAGTAAAAATTTTGAGTCTTTGCGTGAGCAAATCGAGACGAAATATCTTCGCATGAGTAAATTGAGACGAAATATCTTCGCATGAGTAAATTGAGACGAAATATCTTCGCATGAGTAGAGTAAAAATTTTGAGACGAAATATCTTCGTATAAGCAACTGAGATGAAATATCTTCGCATGAGCAGAGTAAAAATTTTGAGACGAAATATCTTCGCCTGAGCAGAGTAAAAATTTTGAGACGAAATATATAAGCAACTGAGATGAAATATCTTCACGTGAGCAAAACAAACATTTTGAGACGAATTTTTTTTCTATGAATCCAAGCGAGCAGCAGCAGCAAAATAGACGGAGGCATTTCATAGAGCAGAGAATTTTTTTCTTGAGGGAAATTTTCTGGAATAATGAGTGAAGACTTGAATTATTCATTCTCTTCCTGGGCAAAGTGTGCCGTGTGGACCCCCATGCCAAGCAGTTTATCGACATGGAGTGGTTCGAATACAGGCAGCTATTTTGTTTTAAATTTCTTCCGGGGAGGCTCTTCCGATTCTAACGAATAATGCCCATAAGGAAGAGAATGAATATTGTCCTGGGATACGACTCGCTTGTTGTCATATGGGCTAAGAGATGTTTTGTTTGTGGCAACAGTGAAAACCGAATGTTTCATGCTTCGAATGCAATAGCTCATGTTCTTCTTTTCTTGCATATGAATGAGAGAAGACTTGAAATCATTCAAACGAAGCTGTTGGGAAACTACTGTTTTGCTCACGCCTTTAGCTTTTTTGACTTCTTCTTCTTCTGTAGCAAAAGCATACATCTTCGGTCTAAGACCAACAAATTCTTTTATGGCTCTTCCTTGGGTCTCGTCTTTAAATTTCCCAATTACTTTTTTATTTTTCAGACAATAGAGCGGGTGGCTTGTGCAAAAATCACTCGTGTCAAATTAATCTTTAATGTTTTCCATATCTTTATATAGATCTTCTGTCTTGATGTGATAGAAGAAACTATCAGTATCCATATAAAGAATGGAAATGTTGTCACGATATAAAGGCCTCATCACTTCATAATGGAAGTCGTACATTCTAGTTTTAGAGATGTCTAAAATGGCGACTCCCAAATAAATGGGTTTGTTGAAGGTGAGGTGAGTGACATTAAAATGCATTGACACAAGAAAATTTCCATGAGCTTCATCTTTTAGTATGGAGCGGTCTTTAAAATTGGGCTTACTGAGCAGCTTTTCCAGTCGATTGTCTTCGCACACCAGCTCAACTTTGGTTCGGTTGCGAATATTTTCCATTGTTTTGCCAAAAACGGAATTGTTCATCAATTTGAAAAAATCTTTCTCAAACTCATTTTTTGCCCTCTTTCTCATTTCAGTATTAAGCTGAATATAAGGTTGCAACCACTTGCTTTGATCAAAGCTTATTCCTCGATGCACTTTTGTTATGACGAGACCCGCTTTGACTGCCTGTTTGAGAAGACGATAATGAGCCACGTACCTGGATTTTTTATTTAAAGTAGTTAATAATTTGACCTGCCTGGTTCCAGGTACTACTTCCGTTTCCGGACAGAAAGGCAAATCCGAATGAAGATCGTGAAGGGAGTCAGGATAGCTGATGTCAACATCGAGAAAGTATCCCGTGCTGGCATCGTCCGCTATACACGTGACATCCAACTGCTTCAGTTCTTCATCGGAAAGCCACCGGAAGTTATTCACCGGAAGTGACTCATGCATTCCATACCCATAAAGGTTCGTACAATCGAGATAAGAGATGAAGCTGGTTTCTTTGGAGGCATCAAAATTTTTCAGATACTTATTATTGGCCTGAGCATGCCGCTTCACACACATACACAAGCCACCCCGCTTTCCGCTCTCCAGAAAAAGTAGCATATCGTAGTCACTTAAAAGCTGGAGAGAAACTTTAGTACATTTGAGCATGGCGGACCAACTTAAGCCAGGACAACTGAAAAACCAGGCAGGATCTAAAGTATAAGTGTCCTGGCAAATATTTCGGAAATTTTCAAACACGTCGGCCAAAATGAGCACATCTGTTTTTAAGTACACATCTGCATATTGGCCTAAATTCTGAATCTTCATGACCGCCCATACTTTTTGGCATGCTCATATTCTTCATCTGTTATATGACAATTTGTTAATTTGTTGAAGAAATCCTTTTGGGGAGGTAAAGAAGTTTCCTCTAACTTGTTATACGACGAAATGTAGTCATAGGGAAAGATGCCTTTCTGCGTGAGGAGATTGAATTCTTCATCATGAGGAATAAGCTGTCGTGTAATTTTAAAATGCGTTCTCGGAAGATTATTTGCTAATTTCGATAAACTGCTTGGCATGAATCGAAAACTGTCCAGGAAACGAACTTCAAGCCCACCCATCTTTTTAGAAAAAGAAATAAATTTCTCGGTCGACTCGGGGATCACGCTAATTTCTCCTGGAAGGCAATCTAATTCCTTGATGATAAAATGTGAGTCGTATCCCGAAAGGTTATGCATCAGAACTGGAACAAAGGAAGGATTTTTGAAATTTATATTGCAGGAAGCATGTGCGGGTCCTCTGAATTTTCCTGTACGATGATCGTGGTCCGCCACTTTCTTTTTGGATTTGCTGCATGAATTATATCCACCTTCACCACAAATATGACATATGCTCGCTTTCCGATAGACATCTTTTTCAGCCTCCGTCAATGCAATCATAGGGATATTTATTTTATAATTTTTTTCAATAACTTCCACATCTTCTTTGAGAGTGTGAAGGAAATGACTCACAACTCCCTGCTCTGCTCTATGAGTTCGGAAAACATCATAACGACCTTCCACATCTTTTATGAAATAAGCATATGATATAACTTCATGAGATTGGGTTGGTGTGGTGAAGGACTCGCTTGGATTCGGGATCGGACCTTGAACTGGTTTTAAGACGCTCTCAAAATCAGCGTACACAACAAAAGGAACCCGCTGACTGAATTTGAAATCTTTAAAAGTTAATTCTTTGTCTTCTGGCATCTTGATGAGGACAGTCTTGTTTTTATTGCATAATTTCTTGTGCTCATTTAATTTTTGCTCTCCATTGTTTTAAAACATCATAAGTTTTAAAACATTTTTTGCAGATGTGTACTTTACTTTTATGGACTGACAATTGACTGGAAATAAGCCGCTCAAAATTCGTAATGTAAGCAAAGTGGTTGCAACCTCCGTTTTCTAAATACAACAAATCTCTGTGGTCCGCCAGCTCTTCTTCACATACTTTAATGGGAAATATTTTACCAGCTTCATCTATCCCGTAAATGTTGATGCTCATGTTGTTAGACTTCTCAAATTTTGGAATGTCGGAAATTTTGACGGGATAGTCCACGCAATCTCACTTGTAGCCGCCTTCAAAATAAGGATCGTTAAGATAAGAGGCTACCTTTTCTCGGTCTCTTCTTTTGATCTTTAAGACGTGGGGTCCACACGGCATATTTGAAACAGAAGGCGTCTGAATTTGTAACGTTCACGACAGCTTTTTTCGTCTGAATATGGCTGGGAAGCATAATAAAGGAACCTCCTTTCAATGGCCTAAACCGATTAACCCGGAGTTCGAACCACTCCACGTGAGAAAACATCCAGCCTGATCCTTTCAGTTCGCATTCAGAACATTCAGTGAGTAGTTTCCTGGACATGATATCGAAAAATTCCCCGAGATTTGTCGACCGATACACTGGCTTATTAGTTGTTTTTAAATTCCGAGAACATATATCAAATTCCTCCTGGTCATCGGGTTTAGGCTTTTTAAAAGCTGCCTGCATAAATGCATTTACTTTAATGGATGGGTGGGCTGCCAGTGCATGTTCTAGAATGCTTACAGAAGAATTTTGGATGCCATTCAAAAATGCGGAGAGACAGACCGCTGTTTCCCCTTCCGAAACAATCTTAAATGTTTGTAGACGGTTCTGAGCCACCGACTGCACTTGGATGTAAGCCCCCATATTCAATGGAGGAACAATGGGAGCTTTGGAACTGGGGTCCTCAACAACGTGGCTGGGGCCAGCAACAACTTCATGACTGGGGCCTGCTGTATTTGAATGGCCTGCAACAACTTCATGACTGGGGCCTTCTGCATTAGAGGGGCCCGCTGCATTGGAGGGGCCTGCCGAAGACGCATTTAACGAGTTTCCCCACACCTGCATTCTCGAATGACATTTAAGAATATGTATCTGCAAGTACGCATTTCTAGAAAAACTCTTCCTACACAACATACACGGAATAAGTGCCCCAGAATGAATTTTGACATGTCTCTGCAAATTCTGTTTCAAAGTGAAGACCTTCTGACAGATCTTACAAGTGAAAGGGGCAGGGGTACGTCAGACACAAATGAGGAAAGTAGGTCTTGCGACATTGGAATTTCCTCTAATGCCTGAAACACTTCTGAATTTTGCAAAAATAGCTGTTCATCTTCCAGCCACCATTCTTTCTGTGAAAGAATAATAAAAAAAATTAACCCTCTCCCCTATCAAAGCATTTTTCATGAAATAAACATTAAAATGGGATATTCCTACATTGAGAATACATTTTTATGAGAGCTATCGTAAAAATATGAATTCCTAAAATATTTGAAAACAAAGAACTATGTTTTAAACGATTCCACGAACATGAATTTTCCTTCCTGAAAATCTAACTTTAATCGTATGCGAAAGAACGCACATACCGCTAACATGTTTTTAAACCTATACCAACGCATTTTCATAGAAGTTAAAATGGGATATTCCTTCGTTGAGAATAAATTTTTATGAGAGCTATCGTAAAAATATGAATTCCTAAAATATTTGAAAACAAAGAACTATGTTTTAAACGATTCCACTAACGTGAATTTTCCTTCCTGAAAATTTAACTTTAATCGTATGCAAAAGAATTCACATACCGCTAACATGTTTTAAACCCCTATCAACGCATCTTCATGGAAATTAAAACGGAAAGTTCCTACGTTGAGAATAAATTTTTATGAGAGCTATCGTAAAAACATGAATTCCTAAAATACTTTAAAAAAAGAACTATGTTTAAACGATTCCACTAACATGAATTTTCCTTCCTGAAAATTTAACTTTAATCGTATGCAAAAGAATTCACATACCGCTAACATGTTTTAAACCCCTATCAACGCATCTTCATGGAAATTAAAATGGAAAGTTCCTACGTTGAGAATAAATTTTTATGAGAGCTATCGTAAAAACATGAATTCCTAAAATACTTTAAAAAAAGAACTATGTTTAAACGATTCCACTAACGTGAATTTTCCTTCCTGAAAATCTAACTTAAATCGTACGCTAAAGAACTCACATACTGTTCCTAATACACTAGTATATTTTTTCCTTAAGGGAATCCTCTCACGAAATTCTAACAACATTCTAATTCAAACAACTTTGGGGACCTAACAATAAATAAAAACATTGCATGCTAATAAAAGAACGCTTACCTCTTCGATTTCAGAAACTGATGAAAAAATGTTTTTAGATTCCATTGCAAAACTCGCCACAATATTCAGACAGCAATACAGTCGATAACTAAACTTAGTTGAAAACTAAACGTACGTACTAAACCAAAGCAGCAGAAAATCTGAGGAGGAGGAATGAACAACGCCAGTTTTATAGCAAACAGGATGCCTTTTTTGACCCCCGACAATGGAAGAAACGCCATTGGTTCGAAGTTGAAACGCCGCCCCGGTGGCGCAGTGGTCTAAGCGATGGCCTCTGATCATTCGTCCGAACGGGGTCCGGGTTCGAATCCCGGTGAGGCTTGGATGTTGTGTTTGTCTTACGGCACTGGTTCTCTCCCTTCCCTGGAACCAGTGACCCTAAATTAGGGACGGGCGACTGCTTATAGCCCATTGAGTTGCTCACGGTGGTCGTTAAACCTCCAATCAAAAAAAAAAAAAAAAAAAAAAAAAAGTTGAAACAGTTTCTGAAATTCTTTTGGCATCTGTTCACAAAGATGACATCACGAAAAACCCGTCACCGTGCGTCATCGCTTCAAGCAGTATGATGACATTCCAAGTTCACAAGGATGACATCACGACGTACCCGTCACCCATGCGTCATCGCTTCAGGCAGTAACTGCACGGAGACGTTATCTGCTCACAAACATGCTATTGATGAATCACCTCTAACCCGACAAAGCGAACTATAGCTCAGGACTTATTTTAAGGAAAATTCTTAGCGATAGGAAAGTGAAAGGATTTCGTTATAATTAATTTTCATATCTTGAGAGAATAAACTAAAAAATTCTTCATAGACAGAAAAAATAAAGCCTCGATAAAAGTAGTTGTTAGTTTGAAAATAAAATAATGTTGGTACATCGAGAAGTTTAACGAGTATGCAAGCATTTAGAACGAAAAGATTAAGATAAAGCATTAAAGGGTACATTTCACTGAATAATCATGAAGAAATAAAAAAAAAAAAAAACATTTTAACTATCCGTAAAAAATTGTGGCTTTGTACGTTGGAAAAAGGTGCAACGTTAAAAAATGTATCAGAAAATGCCATGAACACGTAAATACGTTAATAAACAACCGTGTTTTAAGATTATGTCTGCAGCACAAAACTTTGGAAAACGTTTTTATGTTGGAACGTCCGTTGAAAATGCGTGAAGTCTATTCAAAGAAAATAAAAAAATCGTTACGTTGAAAAATTATGAATATAAAATGAGAAATTATGAGGAAAAAATAAGGAATAAATTCGTTGCAAAATGATCAAGTTATTGAAAAAAAAATCAGTCTTGGAACTTAATGTGGCTACAGAATCTCAAATGACGTCAACCGCCGACCCCGCGGAGGAAATGGCGTTGGGTGATGTCATGTCTGCTATCACGACATGCGTCATCCGGCATAGTCACTCTTCCCAAAACACGTGTCATACAAAGTTTTCTGAGTCAAAGAGAAAATTGTGAGTCATCCCAAAACACATGGCTCACAAAAGATAACGGAACATGAATCAACGGGAACGAAATCTTTTCAAACAAAGCCTTTTCTCGTCTAAATTAAAATTGTAGGGAAGAAAAATATAAGAATTAAAAAAATAATGCAACGTCTATAAAAATTATAACACCTCACGGAGTTCTAAAAAT
This sequence comes from Macrothele yani, assembly GCA_039090855.1. Lineage (NCBI taxonomy): Eukaryota > Metazoa > Arthropoda > Arachnida > Araneae > Macrothelidae > Macrothele > Macrothele yani. The sequence goes on along the minus strand of CM076997.1, from coordinate 57,186,945 downwards.
ACAAATTTAATAAAACAAATTTGAGGAAATGCTTCGATTGAAAAAACTTCCTTCAAAAATTTGACAAAGTCCAGTAAATCTCCCGAGAAAATTAAAAAAATAATGTAACGTCTATAAAAATTATAATACCTCAGGGAATTCCTGAAAATATAAATTTAATAAAATAAATTAGAGAGAAAAAATAGGACAAAAAAAAATATGAGTAAATAAAATTGGAAACGACAAAAAAACTTCCTTCAAAAATTTGACAAAGTCCAGTAAATCTCCCGAGAAAATTAAACGAATAAATATTGGAAAGACTTCTTAAAAATTTGTCAACGTCCAATAAATCTCCCGAGAAAAGTTCCAAAAAGCACCGCTAGGGGGGGCAACGTACATACCCCTTTTCCCCCACTCGGTCGTTGCCATCTCTCAAAGATCCATTAAAAGTTCCAAAAAGCACCGCTAGGGGGCAGCACATAGAGTTGACATCCCCTATATCCACCCCCTTTCTCCCACTCGGTCGTTGCCATCACTCAAAAACAAAGATCTAACATAATAATAAAGTTCCAAGAAGCACCGCTAGGGGGCAGCACATTGAGTTGACATCCCCCTATATCCACCCCTTTCCCTCTCGGTCGTTGCCATCCTTCAAAGATCCATTAAAAGTTCCAAGAAGCACCGCTAGGGGGCAGCACATCTCCTTCCCCGACTCGGTCGTTGTCATCTCTCAAAGGTCCATCGAAAGTTCCAAGAAGCACCGCTAGGGGGCAGCATCGACCCAACACACTAGCGTCATCTGCCACACCCCCACATCCTTCGGTCACATGCCACGCCCCCACATGTTTCTGCCGCAAGCCACGCCCCCATCCTTCTCCTAGAAGGATGCATCCTCCGGCAGAACCCGCCCTTTTATACTACTCTTCACACACAGCCTTTTCCCCTCTGACAAGTTCTGAGGGGAATATTATTAACTGGATCAGTAGATGATGAGTACTGAAAGGATGCAGACATTTTAGACAGCATGTCATTGAGTGGTACAAAAACCACACAGGTAGTGAAGCGTCTAGTTATTGTTTTTCAGATTCACTGCCAAAAGAGTTCCCTCCCTGATTTAATGACTCGTAACCAAAGCCCTTTTACTCGTGAAATCTGAGTGGAGGACAGAACTGGCTGACAAACACTTAGGTTTCAATTCTTCATTTTCATGTGTCTTTCCTATCGGGCATCCTATCCCAAATCACGTAGCTGACAACTTCTAAGGGTTGTTTCAGACTTGAGGCCAGTCATTTCCTTTCTAAATTCCTGCCCAATATTATTTGCATATGCTCTATACAGTACAGTGCATAGTATACAACATATATTGTATATGCATTGTATATGCGGGTATACTATACAGTGTACTATACTGGTATACATCTTCACACCCGCAATTGTGAAGATGGGCAAAACGCCGCTCTGAGCGAGTCGGCTTTGGGGCAGATAATCGACGAGAGGAAGATGGGGTCTCCATCTACATACCTTTAGAACGCCTGGGATTTTTCACGTGTGTTTCAGGACTATATATATATATATATACAATATGAAAAAAGTTGTTGATAGAGAGACATTCTGGAACGGTCACACACATATGCAAAAACTGGCAAAGTTGCCCCTCCCTCCTGGCATTAGATGGCTTTTTTAAAACTTTTTCTATCAAAAAAATTGTGCTAAATTTTTAAATCACAAAGTGGGAAAAACAAATAAAAAATCAGCACTATTTTCCTGGCGTTGGTTTGCCTGCTTTGCGAAGAAATGAACTCCATGCTTTCTAAATATCATGCTTTGATACAACCTTTCAAAATAAATTTGAGCCCTTCTATTCGAACCGCCTAATTTAATAGAAACATTTCCAGCATGAATAATGGAATCATTCTCAAGCAATATAACCGGTAATTCCTCTTCAAAATATTCACTGATTCTTTCGCAATGCAAGATTCCCACTTCTTTTGAAAGAAACTTCCATTTACTTCGCTTCGTGAAGTGATTCCTTAGCCAATCGGTGCCTTACTAGTGATTTTTTTCTCCGAAGTTTGTGGAAATATTACATTAAATATTAAAGAAAGCACAACCATTGCTTTTCACGAGCAGTAAAAATTTCTTTTCCCTCAGCTCTGAGTTTCTACAATTTCTGAAACTCAAGCTTTTTTTCTTTCTGTTCTCTCTCTCTCTCTCTCTCTCTCTCTCTCTGAAGCTAGAACAGAACATTTATTCGTGAAATTTACAGCAAATTTTAATTGTTATAAAATATTTTATGAAAATCTTTGCATTTATTTATTACTAAAATTTTGCGAAAGCAAATGCATTAATAATTTACGATCTTGGTGATTTAAAAAGAAAAAGTCTGTTTTGCTAGGGGCGATAGGCCCCGTCGCTCCGGCTGGTTCCGTCCTGGGTCTGGGTTCGAATCCCGTGAGGCTTGGATGTCGTGTTTCTTTTACACGACATCAAAGCCTCACTGGCTTTCTCACCTTTCCTTGAAATCAGTGACCTTAAATTGGGGACGGGCGACTGCTCAATGCTCATAGGCCATCCAGTCGCTCACGGTGGTCATTAAACCCCCCAAACAAAGAACAAACAAAAAGTTTTCGCGTTTTTTTTTATTTCATTAGTGTTTATCTTTGGTTCTCACTTCTTTTTTTGGAATTCTTGGTTTTTATTAGTTGATATTAATTTTTTTTGCTACGTATGCCAAAATACTGACGAAGAAGAGATTCAAAATGAATCAATAACCAGTACAGTAGATAATCGGTAATATTTACGGAATTTTTTCAACTAGTAAGCAGTGGTGTAGTGCTAACTGAAAAAAGTACAGGAACGCGACGTGCCTTTACGTTTTCAATAATTTTCCCTTCTTATCACCACCTCCATCCACCTCTCCCTTTTTTACTTTCTTATATTTATAGTATAAGGAATTATTAGTGATCACTCGAAATCCGACTTCCGGATTTACATATGACTAGATTAATTAAATTCCCAATTACAATAATTTTCCCACTGCCATATACAGAGGCGTAACTAAGACGGAGCAGAAGGGGCAGTTGCCCCGGGCGCCGCTCAAGTGAGGGCGCAAAAATCACTACTTATAATCTGAGTAAAATTGGAAATGAAACTTTTGCTCCAGTGCTCCAGTTTCTCGTACTGTTTTTTTTTTGTTTTTTTTTTGGCGCTATACTTTTTTATTTGTCATTTTATAGAATTAGTTTATTATATGTTTCACCAGTATTGGTAGCCTTAGCAACTTAAATTTCACATTTCTTCCTCAAAATGTTCAGTGAATGTTACCTGTTCTCTGTTCAAAGATGAACACTCGGTAAAGTGCAAAATAACGATTAACAGTAATTTTTGCGACTACCTCTTCAAAGTTACATAGTATGTTTCAGGGGCTTGCTGACAAGCATAAAGAAGAAGCATTAAAAATTAACTTTCAAGAAAGCAAAACTGATGTACAATACTTTTCCAAGAAATGAAGATTTATCGATTAACAGGGGAAATTTGGAAGTAACCGTTACATACATTTACCTTGTTCAACAGATATCAAGAGAGGGTCACATTGATGAAGAAATTTTTCTGTGTATAAAATCTGGTTGGAGAACTTTTGGAAGAGGCAGTCCAATTTTCAAAAACAATATGCCATTATATCTTAAAAGAAAAGTGTTTAATCAATGCATCCTTCCAGTTCTTACGTATAGCCGAGATTTGGAGTTTAACTAAGAAAGGCATACAAAGGCTGCAGACAACTGAAAGAAGCATGGAGAGATGCACGCTCTGTGTAACCAGGAAAGATAAGAAGGGGAACTCGTGAATCAGGAAAATGACAAGGGTGGAAGACATCATGATCAGAGTAAAATCCATAAAATGGCAATGGGCTGGACATATCGCCAGCCCATTGCCATTTTAGTTACCACTGATGGACAACTAAAATTTTAGACTGGATAAGTAGGGACAAGAAAAGACCTAGAAGACCACGTAGAAGATGGGTTGATGAAATTCGAAAGCATCACGGAATGACATGGAGGATACTGGCACAAGACAGACTGTTGTGGAAGAAACTTGGGGAAACCTTCATCCAGTAGTGAATTGATAATGGTTGACAATAATAATGATTATAAGAAAGATGGGGGCGCGACATTTTGTGGTTTGCCCCGTGTGCAGAAATGCTATTTACGCCTCTGGCAATATCCCCACCTCAGCTTTCTTAACAACAGTAGAAAAAGAATTTTCAAGCGACTGTCAAGTGAGAATGGATTTAAGGACTAACTCTACCTTCAAAGTAAATAACTTAATTCCGTTAACTAACGTGCAGTTTTTCTGTTGCATTTTTTTCCTGGAAAAGAATTGTAGGACATTCGCATTTTGAAAAGAAAACAAATTACGCTGTATAGAGTTTACCGGAACGCGTGCCGGATAGGGAAAAAAATAAAAAAAAAATATACCGGAACGCGCCTTTCCGGCCCCACCACAGCACTGCTAATAAGTAGGCCCTATGCAACGCTAAGTTTACATTAACCCAGCATCTGCTGCCCTCTTTTGCTCACCGCGTCATACAGCTCAAGACATTTTCCCATATATATCTTGTATGAATTTACTTCCGCTAAATTTCGTTTAAAAAATTCCCTAGTACTTTTGAATAACCAACTTTTTTCTCATATTCATAGTTTTTTTAAATAGGTAGAGTTCGCTTTTTCTTCTTTTATTGCTGCTTAGTTTCATTGGCTCAAATCAAGACTTGAAGTATAGTCCATCAGCGACTTCTACATTATTTATTATAGGACCACTGATATTTATAATTTATCTTACTCTCGAGAAGGTTTATGTACTTTCTCCCTACCCCCAAAACTTTCGGATTTCTTTTTAAGTTTCCATTTCTTTCTTAAAAATTTACTCGCATGCTTTTTTTTTCTTTTCTCTTATTAATTTTGGAAGCAAAAGTGTCATAAAACGTATGCTGAAAAACAAAATTCCCACCTGAAGTGTGTTAAGAGAGTTTTTTCTTTGAAAAAGAACTGCTGGCAAATAAACTTTCTTTTATTTGAGAAGGTTTCTACTGACAGAATATCATGTAGCATTTAATCTTGTGTATTACGTGCTGCCATCTGTTTTCCACTTTTTCGTTAAACTTCTTACATTCTACACTTCACACATTTCAGCTCTCAGAAATACGTTCTTGAAAAGAACTGATAAATTGGAACATCCGTTTTTTTTTCTAACTATTAAATCAAAGGAGCATTTACGCACCTCAAGACATATTTCAAACAAAAAGACATATTGTAAACAAATTAATACTCACTTTTAATCATGTGAACTCATCTGAATCTTTTGGACTCCAACCATGGACGCCCATAGTTGGGTTTCCAGGCAGGAGCAAAAATAAATTGTAACTACAAACAAGTTAGTAAAATCACGCAATGCATTGATTATGATACGCTTTCCAACATACCAGAAATCATTACTCAAGTTATTACTCAAGTTATGAAGATAATGGCTGCAGAATGAATCTCGCTTCTATGACCTGACCTTTGACCCAATTTCGATGATATTCAACAGAACCGGTACAGTATACTTCCGGAACAACATGAAAAAGTTTTGTCTCAATCGAATCATTTTTACGTAAGTTATAACGCATAAAAAGCGATGGAATGGATCCCGATCCTATGTCCTGACCTTTGACCCCATTTCGTCCATTTTCAATAGGGTTCGTCCCCATATTGTCCGCTACGACATACTAAAATTTCATTGAAATCGAACCATATTTAGGAAAGTTATGACGCATAAGGGCAATGGAATGCAACCTGCTCCTATGTCCTGAACTTTGACCACACTTCACCCATTTTCAATAGGATTCGTCCCCAGGCGGTCCCCTACCACATACTAAAATTTCATTGAAATCGAACCATTTTTACGCACGTTATGATGTATAAGAGCAATGGAATGCATCCCGCTCCTATGTCCTGACCTTTGACCCCACTTCACCCATTTTCAATAGGGTTCGTTTCCAGGCGGTCCCCTACCACATACTAAAATTTCATTGAAATCGAATCATATTAGTTAGGACGCTTAAGGGCAGTGGAAGGGATCCCGCTCCTATGTCGTGACCTTTGACCCCATTTGTCCCATTTTCAATAGGGTTCGTCCCCAGGTGGTCCCCCTACCACATACTAAAATTTAATCGAAATCGAACCATTTTTATGCGAGTTATCGTGCGGACAGACGGAAAAAGCTGGAGCACATACGCTTCTTCAACCAATTATTGGAAAGCGTAAAAAAGCATAGACAAACAGCATGCGCAATTTGCCATTGTGTCTTTTGTTATCCAAATATTTTTATCACACACACGACCCAAATTTAATCGAAAATTGAAGGCCCATAACCTACATAAAACATATGGATAAATAAAATTAGTCAGCTTACTGAGACGATAATAAAATTTCTTTTTAGTTTTTTGAAATCTTGCGTCTTTTGGCTACTATGACGCATGCGCCACGAAACTCCAGCGATCATCAATCGCATTAAAAAGAAACAAGAAGGGTGACACCGAATTTTTGGGTGTAATGAGCACGTCTTTTGAATCCGTTCAGAAGCGAAATAAATTTATCAAAAGCTATTCAAAGTCAATGGAACCGGTATGGAAAACAGTAGTATCTGACCGAAGAAAGTAGTTTTTCAATCGGGTTTTTAATCCCGCAGATATTGCTGTAAACGAAATCGTGAACTTACGCCCTCTGGTGTCAGATTTATACGTTAAGAAAAATTTGAAATTATATGAGAAATATTTCGCAGCGGAAACGCTCTCCAACAAGGAAAGAATTTTTCAAATCGGACTCTTAGAAGCAGAGATATCGACAAATATAAGATATACATCTACGCCTCCTGGTGGGAAAACCATGCATTATTTTAACAAGAAAATATTCTCAAAATGTTTTTGGATGTGAACGGTATCGGTTTAACAAAGAATTTTTTCAATCGAGTTTTCAGGAGCTCAGGTTTTGCTACGATTACATCCGAAGCAGAAATTAACACTTACTCATGAATGGTGGCCAAACCATTCTTTACCAGATATTAGAAATTACATGCAAAACATTTTCCATCAGGAGCTGTATGCGATACAGGTAGAATTTTTTAAATCGGAGTTTTGGAAGCAGAGGAAACGGAATTTACTTGAACGCCCCTTAGCGGAAAGTCTATGAATTACTTGAAAATTTTGAAATTATATGAAAAACATTTCGCACCGGAAACGCTATCCAACAAAGAAGGAATTTTTTAAATCCGACTCTTAGAAGTAGAGATATTGAGAAAAATAAGATATACATCTACGCCTCCTGGCGGAGAAACCTAGCATTATTTTAAGAAGAAAATATTCCGATAAGGTTTATCGACGTGAGTTGTATCAGTCAATGAACGATTTTTTTGTCGAGATTTTAGAAGCTCAGATTTTGCTGCAAATATATCAGGAGCGGAAATAAAGACTTACGCCCCCTGGTGGCCAAACCGGTGCTTACCAAAAATTAAAAATTATATGCAAAAGATTTCCCATCGGAAGCTGTATTTGCTTCAGAAAGAATTTTTCAAATCAGGGTTTTAGAAGTAAGATATCGGGGAAAACGCGATTTACTTTTACGCCTCCTAACGGAAAACCTATGCGTAACTGAAAAATTGACTACACCTAAAATACTCTTCGACGTAGATGGAATCGAAAGGTAAAAACATTTCTTCAATCGGATGTTTAGAAGCAGAAATATGGAACATAATGTGTTTTGAGTTCGATATCATCTGCGTTTACGCCCGCTGGCGGCGAAATTGTGCACCGTAAAAAAAAAAGCGAAATGAAGGATCATAATTCGCACTTTTTAAGCTTCCCCATGCAAAAAGAATTTTTCAAATCGGACAAATAGTTGCAGAGATATGGTGTCCACAGACGGACGGACGGACAAACAGGTAACATAAGCACAACACAATCGTTTGTGCAAAAGACGTGCTAAAAAAGCACTTTATTTAGTATCGAGTAGGATCATCTTTGACGCGAACGACAGCACGTATGAGAAGCACGTCATAGAATCATTGTATAGACGCAAGTTTTCGATGACGTGCTTGAGTTCCTATTGGTTTTAAGATAGTCATTCCAGCAGCAAAATATTACGCAAATCTGTTCATATTTCTAGAAGAAGGCATCGACTCCGAAATTTCTTTCCAGCATGTCTCACACATTTTCAATAGGCCTGAGATCAGGAGGCTGTATAGGCCATCGGAGAAGATGCAAGTCCTAGCGTGCTTATTAAACATTTGAGGAGTATGAGCGTACCGGTACGTTCCCACTCCTCAAAGGGTTAAAAAACCCACTCCTTAAAGAGTTAAATCATTCTTGCACACGCCGCCCCGGTGGCGCAGTGGTCAAGCGATGGCCTCTGATCATTCGTCCGAAAGGGGTCCGGGTTCGAATCCCGGTGAGGCATGGAAGTTGTGTTTGTCTTACGGTACTGGCTCTCTCCCTTCCCTGGAACCAGTTACCCTAAATTAGGGACGGGCGACTGCTTATAGCCCATTGAGTTGCTCACGGTGGTTGTTAAACCTCCAATCAAAAAAAAAAAAATTTCTTGCACACAACTCTTGCACGATGTGCTGTTGTATTGTCATCTATAAAGACTGCATCGGACGCAGGAAAAAATGCAACATTGCAGGCAGTGGCGTATCTTGGGTGTGAGACCTGGGCGACCCCCCCCGTACTGTTTTTTAAAAATTGCGAAGTTTATTTTGTATTGTTAAGTGATAGAAGTAACATTTTTTTCTAAATTTTAGGTACATGCTGTTGCAAACATGATATCAAATAATTATGAGGATTAGGATTTGAACACTTATTTGTACATGAACTCCATTCTTCTTTCCTTTTGTGTGAACTTGAGTGCTACGTTTTCACACAAATGTTTCTCCCGAGTATTTTTTCATATTTAAAATTAATATTTTTCTCTATTAACAAACCAGCCAAGTTGCTCGAATGTGCATGTCCTTGTGTGACTCTAAGATATATATTGATTCTTTTTAATACGGAAAAACTTCTTTCGGCAGTTGCAGTTGTTGATGAACAGTTTAATGTTGATCTGCTAATTTGTACATCTCAATAAACACTATGTCCAATCATTCAACTTTATGTAACAAGTAATGTTTCTTACTGATTCGTTTTGTATTCATCAAGAGAATTATATAAAAAAAAACACCTTCAGTTCATTTTTTAATCGAGCTGTATCGAAATTTGAAGCACAGAATTTTTTAAGCTCTGATAGTAGATGTTCAGGGAAGCTTTCACAAAAATTATCAAAACAGTTCGAATCCAACAAAGCCACGAATTTAAGATATAATATCACTGATTTTAATTCATTGACACTTCACAGGAACTGAAACAATTCTCGCGAAACACGCGCTGAAAGCATGGAGGAACTGAGGTAATCTGAAGTCTTCGTGCCAAACCCTTGGCCGAAGCAATGGCCACTCACGAGCTCCGTAGCTCAGTCATGTTGTCATGGAAACGCTAGCAGGGTTAGTATTGAAACTCTTCGCATCAGAACAGCGAAGTCTCTCGAAGACCTATTTGCGTTACGTTGATGCCGTTGATCATACTGATTCTCATAATCGAAAGAAGCGAATCCGCTCGTGTTTTTTTCGCACCAAAAGCATTGACATATCTTAATACCGTTGATAATTGACTTTTATTCGTGTATATTTAATTAGCACACTGCAGTCTTCTATGACGAATTTTTTGTTACACATAATAAAATCAATTTCACTTGTCGTCCCATTTGGATGTCTCCATGTCCATTTCCTGTGTGGCTTTTTCTTGAAAAAGGAGTTCAAGATGAAAAACCCTTCTGCCTCTGCAAACTCTACGATAGTATTTCCACGCTGGTTTCTGTTGCCGTGACCGAATTTACCTACTGAAGTTTCATTCTGTTGCCGTTGCCCTATTTTTGCATTGAAATCTCCCATAATTATCTTCAAGTGCTGCTTACCTTTATTATTTAGATCACGAATTTCCTCATAAAATTCTTCAATTTCTTCTTTAGCATGACTTGTGGTGGGTGCATAAATTTGAATAATCTGAGCCTGGTATCTTCTCGAGAGTTGGATAACGAGTCGTGCAGCTCTGTCAGAGGAACTTTTGCAACTACCCCATCAGAGCTACAGAGTATGATCCAGGAACTTGCTGACAAGAGTAAAGAAGTGGGATTAAAAATGAACTTTCAGAAGACAAAAGTGATGTTCAATGCTTTTACAAGAAATGAAGATTTATCGATTGATGGAGAAAAGCTGGAGATAACAGACACGTACGTTTATCTTGGACAGCAGATATCAAGTGAGGGTCACATTGATGAAGAAATTAATCGGCGTACAAAACTTGCCTGGAGAGCTTTTGGAAGAAACAGCATAATTTTCAAGAGCAATATGCCATTATGTCTTAAAAGAAAAGTGTTTGATCAATGCATCCTTCCAGTGCTTACGTATGGTGCAGAGACGTGGACCTTAGCTAAAAGAGACATACAAAGGCTGCAGACAACTCAAAGCAGCATGGAGAGGTGCATGCTTGGTGTAACCAGGAGAGATAAGAAGAGGAACACGTTTATCCGAAAAATGACAAGAGTGGAAGACATCATGATCAGAGTTAAATCCCTGAAATGGCAATGGGCTGGACATACTGCCAGAAGGACAGACCATCGATGGACAGCCGAAATTTTAGATTGGATTCCAAGGGACAGGAAAAGACCCAGAAGAAGACCACATGTAAGATAGGTGGATGAAATTCGAAAGTATGCGGGAGTGACATGGAGGAGACTGGCACAAGACAGACCGTTGTGGAGGAAACTTGGGGAGACCTTCGTCCAGCAGTGGATTGATAATGGTTGACAATGATGATGATGATGATTTAATTAACTTTTATTTGTGCGTTCTCTGGGCTTCGCAGCTGGTAGCCTAGCTAGCCTCGAATATACGCCACTGATTGCAGGGTGTATTTGGTACGTTACAACAATCAGGTATTCGGGGGATGTCATCTTGCGTTCCTCTGGTATCAGCGGACCCAGATCGCACCAGCAGAACATTCCCATAGCATGGTGCCACCTCCAGATTCTGGGATTGTGTTCACAAGGTATACCGGGTCTATCGATGAGGTTATCATGACACTATTTGCCAACAATGATAGCAAAACAATGTATAACGTGATTCATTTGACTACATCACTTCCTTCCATTACCCTCCTTTTCATTCAAGGTGTTCTCAGAACCTTTGTATGCTAAGTTTTTTTGTTTTGTTTTGTTGTTGTTGTTGTTGAGACAAGTGTCTTTCCAATAAGCAGACGACTTCCAAAACGCAATTTTTTAAACTGTCTACACAAGGTTCAGATCGAAATGTGCTGTTCTTGGCATTGATTGAATTCGGCTGTCAGTCGCTGCACGCTGGAGGGCCTATTCTTCTGTACAATCCGCCTCAGACAGTAAAGTTTTATCGCATGGGCGAACCCGGTGTTCGTCCGTCAAACATGGTCTTGACTGAGTAACTCAGGGTATCTGTGTTACGCTATTTTCCTCATGCCGATTTACAGCAGAGAACTCAGTGTTCGAGTTTTTCGTAGGCTTACTGGGAATCCCTTTCCTGTAAAGAGCGATGAAACGCAACCGAAGAGATTGCCGCATGAGCTGTTACGCAAAATGAACAAAAAAGTTTAAAGCCATCTTCCCCTAGAACCACGTGGCTTTAGTCTAGGTCTTTAAATTATTCACACTACCGATGTGCCACACATTTAAAGGCGTTCAGATACTTTAATTGAGAACAATTTTCCATTATATTTTTGCCGCCCCGATGGCTGTGGTCTAAGGCTGCTGGCTTCTGACCATTCGTCCGAGATTATCAGGATTTTTAGGGTTCCAGATGAGGCATGTGTGGTGCGCTTGTCTTACCGCGCTGGTTTCCTGAAACCAATGGCCCTAAATTAGGAACGGGTGCCTACTTGTAGCTCAATGATTTGCTGATGTGATCTTTAAACCGGGAATAAAAAAATACATTTTAGAAATTTGTTTATGCAGTATATATGTACATATATATTTTTTTCTTTCCTGGTGATAGAGTTTTTACACGCCAGTATACATCAATTGAAGCTGTTTAGTCATTTTGGAGGGATTTGGCCATAACTCACCACGTTGGCCAAGTGTAATGTATTATCTAGAAACACCACAAGATATTGCCAGAAGGACAGACCACCGAAATTTTAGACTGGATTCCAAGGGACAGGAAAAGACCCAGAAGAAGACCACATGGGAGATGGGTGGATGAAATTTGAAAGTATGCGGGAGTAACATGGAGGAGACTGGCACAAGACAGGTCGGTGTGGAAGAAACTTGGGGAGACCTTCATCCAGCAGTGGATTGATAATGGTTGACAATAATGATGATGATGATACATCGATTGCATATGGTAATGTATTATCTAGAAACACCACCAGAAATATTTATCGTATTTTCGTGAGATGAAAAGGAAGAGAAATACCGAGCAATAATTTTTGATTTTAGATGATAAAATAGATTTAGAATTGCGTGCGCGCACCCGGGGAGGGGTGGGGGAGACTTGTGCCAGGATGCGCCGGAGGCCTTAGAAGTTCTTAAAGCGTCCCTGCCCCTCGGTGCATGAAAGCCACGCTCTCTAAGTCTATTTTTCCGACCACATTACTGCCTTTAGGATACGGAAGATCCATTTGTCTCCAAGTCGTTAAACACCTTTGAAATTATTTGAAAAACCAATAATTCCTTTGTTTTTGTTAACTGTCGATCGGCTAAACATGCTCCTACGATTAGGCATTTTTACGAATTCCAACAGATCCTTCTTCCCATTTTTACAGTAACTACCACAACCAAATAATCAGCACGATCTGTTTAAAAGACAAGGCAAAACGTTGTCAGCCCATGTGACTATTTTATTCACATATATTGGCATTTATTATCTGGTACCAAAAAATTGGATTAACGGTGATTACAAAATTCTGTAAGAATCGGTGAATTGAACACCTGTCCCCACATTGGAAGTCTGAAGGTCATTGAGTTATATAAAAAAGTAAAAGAGCTGGGGAAGAAACAAATTTCTTCTCTATCTTCTTCCTCCCAATTCCCCACAACTTTTTTTTTTTACCGTGCTTCCGCAAACTGTCAGTGCATAAGGTTCACTGATGACAGCAGCTGCTGTACGGGCAAAAAAATCGTTCATGGGAAACAGGCCCGAAATAGAGAGAGAGAGAGAGAGAGAGAGAGAGAGAGAGAGAGAGAGAGAGAGAGAGAGAGAGAGAGAGAGAGAGAGAGAGAGAGAGAGAGAGAGAGGAGGGAGTATCCAAAATATAGATCCACACTATGACAGAATGGTGAAACAATGACTCCAGGTGAACGAAAAAAAAAAAAAGAGTTAGTGGGGAAAACAAAAATTTCGATAAAAAAAAATTACTCTGTCCTTTCACAATACGTGATTTATTCACTAGTAACTGCAATTGCGTAACAGAAATCTCTCAATTACAGATAATATTTCACCATCGATTTGATGGAGAAAAAAAAACCTGTTTTGAATTGGGAATATTTCGCGCAAATTTCATTTAGTGTTTACCCTTCTAGATGATTCCGAAATAGGCGGACCATTAGTTTCAAGACACTAACAATGGTAGTTCTGGTCAATATTGCAATTTGAAAGCCATTTTGCGTGAGTATTTATGATCGCAGCTTTCTGAAAACCAAGCTGTAAAACTATTCCTAACATTTTAGTACTCATAAAATACATCAAATCAGTGAAATGACGACTCCTTTACATTTTCATGCGCAAAATGATTTATTTTGCCATAAAGTTTGACCACTTTGTTTTTTTACTTTTCCGCTTGATGGAACCGAGCTAGAGTTCCCGCTGGGATGTGTGATTTACGGCAGTTAAGTCGACATCTCTACAAATAGAAGTTCTCTGGGGATTTCCTATACATTATTCTTCAGACGGGGAAAAAAAACCTATATGAGAGGATGTACATCGAAAGGGGTTAAAATCGATCAAAGAACACATTTTGCTACTTCCATTCGAGCTCAATGCGAGCTCGTGGTCGCCTGTCACAGTATTCAGAGCAATGAATGCGGCTTGCTGCTCTCGATCTCGTGAGTTACTCTAGCTACATTTTGCTGCACGGAATCTTGATATCTATTGGAACATTGATTTGCTTAAATTTATTTCGATGCGAAGGAAAAAGTCTTCAAATTTTACTAATACACTGGACCCGCCAAAATGTATCTAATACAAAAATAGCTTTTTCTAACTGATTTAGGCATATTGATCACGAATATGAACTTAAAATTTGCGAATTAGCTCTAGTTTTCAAGATACGTGGCCGTAGGTTTAGTCGGAATGGGTGGTCTGCATCGAAAGTCCGATATGTGGAGCGCCCTTCCCCCCCCCACGAGACGGATAACCTTGAGCGCCAATTGGATGATGCAATCTGTAGCAGTATTTGCAATCACATTTCCTTCTTGTCATCATTTCAGGTGTCGATACTGTGAGTGCAGACGTGTCGTTGAAGATGCTTCGTGAATGTCTGAACAGTGCGGAAAGTTTTTGTTATGCTTGTGGACAAATTACGTTGCTATCACAGAGGCAACCTATTACACCGATGATAACGAAAACTTACAGCCTTTATTTTGGTTGTGAGATCGGTGACTACGAACGGTATTGGGCCCCACACTTATGTTGTCAATTCTGTGCAATCAATCTGATCTGCTGGTTGAACCGAAAATAACGATCCATGCGTTTTGAAGTTCCAAGGGCGTGGAGGGAACGGACAAACACACCATCTTAATGATTCTTACTTTTGCATGACTCTTCCAAATGGACATGGTATTTCTAAGAATTTTATTTCTGATTCCCCAGCGGCGGACTCCTTTATATCTACACTTGATAGGGGTGTTTGTTTTGAATCCCTGAACACTGTTAAAATGAAGTACTATGCCACAAAGCTCAAACAGATGTTCTCCGCCTCTGCCATTTCACATATGTTCCGGCGTAGTAGGACCATAATCGTTTATTTCACCAAGGCGGAATATGCGCATTCGGTGATTACTACTGGACTCACCATCGGTCACCACCATATATTTCCGGAGCCAGTAGCGCAACGCCTAATTAACGTCTCCTTCAATCCAGTACCCTCAGAGGTATCTAATACAATGCTGTTCGCAGTCCTCAAATCCTACTCAGCTGCGCCGAGAGACAAGGATGACATTGCGCCGAGAGACAAGGATGACATTGCGCCGAGAGACAAGGATGACAGGTATCTAATACAATGCTGTTCGGAGACATCAAATCCTACTCGGCTGCGCCGAGGGACAAGGATGACAGGGACATTTGCAGCGCGCCGTGTTGCTCGGGTCCTTTTTTCTTCTCAGGATAATATCGCACATATCCCTACACAACTTACCATAAAGTGTGCTGAACACACCCACCGAATTTACTTCCTGACGGAGTTCCATTGCAGTGCTTGCAAGTCCTTTGGACATTTTTACAAATACTGCCCCAGCTTTACCACATCGTTTACGACAGACCGTCCAGATGGATTCCTAATATCATCAAGATCTGAGGTTCCCCTAGATCTTACTACAGAGACAACCTCTGCAAAGTTGCCTCCTACTGTTGAGTCAGACACTCCACCTCTACTGACGGCGGCGAATTATCCCTGGCTCTCCGAGGTGGCCCCTCAAGCAACTGAAGTTCCGTTGAGACCTGGTTTCATCGGCGCGCTTTCAGACACGGATATCTCATTCATAGATATTGACCCTCCTGAAGCTGACTTGGATACAATCTACCAAAGTGCGGCGTAAGACCATAGTGGAGGATCTGCCACTGAGCCTCGTTCACGACCGGTGAAGCGTGACGCGCCTATGCCTCCTCGCACTTCTGTCAAATGCAGACGTCCCCCGGATGGGGGATCCATCCGGTCCTCCAATCGAACACGCTCTGCTCATAGCAGCACGCGTGAAACAGTCTCTGACGACGACTCGCTGATTGATTCTGATGATATTCCCAATTATCAGATTTTTGCTGGCCATCTTAAGACAGCATGTGTTGCAAGCTCTCCCCTCCCCCACAAAGAGTTATATGAATTAATAGCAACCAGGAAGAAACCTCATAACCTCACTCGGTATGTTAAAGACCACGAATCCATTCTTCAGCCACTCATTGCACAACTCGACCTGATATCTACCATAGTTACGGCCAAACCTGCTTCTCTTGGTCTTTCTACTCCTTTCATTTGTCACCTCCGTCGACGGATTACGTCTATTTGCAACGCTGCCACCAAAGCTACGATCCCCACCTGCAGGATTGGAGATTTCAAGTTGATTTCTTTGAATTGCCACGGATTCTCCTCAGCCCAGGCTCTTGTCTATGAGGACCTCTCCGATGCTTCTGCGGACTTTCTACTGTTACAGGAAACGCATTGCTCTTCCACCACTGCAATCCATAACTGGAGGTATTGGCCCTATGTGTTTCATCATGCATATTGCCTAACAAGAACTGGTGGATTGGTGATTGGAATCCACCAACGATTATCAAACATCCTCATCACACCGATTGTTACTAATTTACACGGTGACCAGTTACAGTGTTTAACCTTTACTCACACTAATGTTCAACATCATATTTTTAATAAATATATACCATCTGCCGATTCATTAATTGCCCCGTTATTTACTGTTTTACGTTTCGCTTTTACACTGATTCCTCCCGAGGACCCTTGCATCCTATATATATATACCATCTGCCGATTCATTATTTTAACTGCACCCTAGGGCCTTCCTTAGATCGTTGCTCTATTCGTGGCGAGTACCGCACCGGACTAGTTGATGAATTAACGCAGTTTCTGTCGGATTACCATTTTGTAGTGCATTCCGTCAACTATATCCATCACGTATATCATACACCTGGTGTGCTTCTCCAGGGAGAGGTGCAATTGCAGCCAGATTGGATCGAATTTATATTTCTTCTTTGTTAGTCCCAGTTATTACTGCTGTTTCACATCTACCTACAGCTTCTTCAGATCCCAGTGCGGTTTTGTTGTCACTCTGCATTTCCTCTCCGCCTTCCTCCACACGACGCTCCTGGACTTTTGATGATTCCTTACTTCAACGAGAAGACTGTTGCGCTGCTGTCAATTCTTTCTTGACAGCTAAGCGAACTCTTCTCGATAGTACTCCGAGTGCCATACGCCTTTGGCTGGATGTCAAGAAGGATTTAATTCTATTGGTCCGGCGCCTTGCTCATGCGATTCTCAATGACAGGAAGATGAAGATTGATAATCTCCGACGCTTATTAACATTTCTCCCCATGACGGATCCACTGTACGCAGAGCTGGAAGACGACCTTCGTGCTCAACTTCTGCCTCTCGCACAGCAAGCCATACAACGCCTAAAACTGCTGCACCTGTCAACATCATCGGTTTCATATGAGGTCTTGTCCCGTTTGGAATCGACTCGTCATGCATCATAGTCTCTTCGATGTCTTCGTCTCCCAGATGAGACCGTCTCTTCCGATGTCTCCACAATTTGTTCTGAGGTTTACTTTTTCTTTGCGGGTAAATACCGAGCGGTGGCGCAATCCTCCGATCCCTATAATTCTTCTCTTCTATGTTCTCTTCCTCAGGTCCCCCACATCTACTTTCCTCCCTTCTAGCTGACTTCTCCTTTGTGGAAGTGGGGGAGGCTTTTGCCTCCCTTAACTCTCACCCTTCTCCAGGACCTGATGGCCTAACATACTCTTTCTATCGCACTTTCCTCCCGTCCTTTCTACCCTTTTCTTTCTGCCTGTTTCTCGTCTGCTCTATCCACCTCTGCGCTTCCGCCGGAATTTACCAACGCACATATCGTTCTCCTTCCAAACAAAGGAGACCCTTTGGACATCGGAAATTGGCGCCCAATCTCTATCCTAAATTCCGACTACAAATTCCTCACGAAACTTCTTTCACGCCGTCTTAACCCCATACTTCCTTTTCTCCTCTCACCCGACCAGTCATACACTGTGCCTTGTCGGTCTATTAACAACAACATCTCCTTTCTTCTAAATCTTGTTTCTCTTGCTAAAACTCGCTCTGAAACACTAGCACTACTTAACGTCGATCAGAAATCCGCATTTGATAATATCTCTCACCACTATCTCTCTGCTGTTCGCCTCCGCTTTGGTTTCCCCTCTTCCTTCGTTACTTTACTCCTCAGTCTCTACCGAGGCGCCCATTTCCATGTCCGAACGACCTCCTTCTTGACTGCTCCAATTCCTTTTAATCGTGGCATCCGACAGGGCTGTCCTCTTTCAGGACAGCTTTTTGCCCTGGCGTTTGAGCCTTTTCTTTTGGCGGCTCAACGTTCGACGCTTTCTCTTCTACCACCTCAGCTCACGAGTACTCGACACCATCGTTTTGTCTTCTCCGCATGCGCTGACGATGTAACGTTTTGCCTTCGGAATGATTCTTAATTTTCCACCCTTCTTACAGCCTATCAACGTTATGCGGCCATATCAGAAGCAACACTTAATGCTTCCAAGAGTACTGGCCTTTGGTGTGGGTCGTGGGTGGGCCGCGCCGATGCCCCGTGGGGTGCGGTTTGGTCCTCCACGGTCCAGAAGATATTGGGAGCCTATGTTGGTTCCCCACTCCAAGCTGCCTCAACCTCATGGGATGCACTTCTTTCTCGGTTGCGACGTACTGCTGCTTTTTGGCAGTTCTGTCGCACCTTTACCTCATATTTTCAGCGCGCTAACATTATTGCGCAACGGTATCTTCTATCACTCTGCTTTTTCGTGATCTTTCACGACGCTGCGGAACTCTCAACTAGTGACACTCCACAACCTGCTCATTTCCGTCATATGGCCAGCAAAACATTGGATTGCCGCGGAAACTTTGTTCCTACCTGAAAACCATGGTGGAATTCTGATGCCTGACGTCCGATTGTTCTACAAAGCGAACCGCGTAGTCTCCTTCCTCCGCCTCCTTCTTGCTACCTCTCCCTCACTTCACTCTAATCCGAATATACTCACTTCCCCCTTGATCCATCCTTTTCTTTTCTTCTTTTCCTCAGGATGGATTCCTCCACTTTTTCCTCCTCTCATTTCCCTGCTTTCCTTTCTGAGTCGTTGGTGCTTTTTCGTTCTCTCCCAATTATCCGAGCCTTACCTACTACAACACTTGATCTCCTGGCCGAACCTCTCTTCTATTCCACCCTCATCCATTCACCCTGATCAATCTTTCTTTCTTTTCCTTCCGTGGGTGCGCTCCGGCATCCTTACGGTTCAATCTCTCGTTAACACTGACCTCTCTTGGAAACCTCTCACATCTCTTTTCGCCAGCTGCACTGCTTCTCTTGAGGCTGACTACGCTCTTCTTCGCTCCTCACTTCACTCCCTGTTTCCTTCATTAGTCTCTGCTCATGGCATTCTCTCCGTTTCTGGACCGAGTCCTTTGGTTCTTTTTTCCCTCCTTCTAGGGACTCGGTCGCTCTCGCCACCTCCTTTTCAACAGCTGCCCTCTATCGCTTTGTTCGAGCCCCCTGACTTCTCCCCATCCTATTCCTAGCGCACTTCCCTCTCTCTCCTTTCCTATCTGGTCAGCCTCCCTCACCCATCTTTCCTACCCCGTCTGAACGTGACACCCACTGGCGCTTTCTACACCAACGGTTACCTGTCCCTCTTTCCCTTTCTAGGATGTCTTTACTTCCATCCCTTCTCTGTTCTTTCTGCGGGCAGGAAGGAGATGTTCAGCATGTTTATTGTTATTGCCCCACAATTATGCCGTTGTTGTGCTATGCTTTCCACTTGGCTAACCATACCAGTGGACACGATCTTCCGTTTCTTGCCTATGCGTGGCTCCTATTGACGAAACACCCACCTACATTTTTATCTCCACTATGTTCTTATATTTTTGTTTTGGCTAAGGACGTCATTTACGTTTTTCACAATGCACAGCGACTTTCCACAGCTCCGCCCTGCATTCTTGCTGCAGGAGGGACAATGTGTTCAATCTTCTGTAATCGCATTCGTGCTCGCCTGCCTCTTTTTTTTTTTAATTGGAGGTTTAACGACCACCGTGAGCAACTCAATGGGCTATAAGCAGTCGCCCGTCCCTAATTTAGGGTCACTAGTTCCAGGGAAGGGAGAGAACCAGTGCCGTAAGACAAACACAACATCCATACCTCACCGGGATTCGAACCCGGACCCCGTTCGGACGAATAATCAGAGGCCATCGCTTAGACCACTGCGCCACCGGGGCGGCGCCTGCCTCTTGAGTACACCTCGGCGTGCTCTAAGCATACTCTTCCCCTTTTCCATCGGACGTGGGCCAGTAACAAACACTGGTTCCACGTCGATAGCACCTCTGTTATTTTTGACATTTAGTTACAGTACTTAAACTTCTTGCACCGTTTTTGTCTTGTTCTATGCACTTTCTCCAGCTCCTCACTAGACCCGATACCGGTCTCTAGCTTTCTTTCTTTTTGGTGAAACTACTCCTCTGTCGTGTGCCAGTCTTACTACATCTGCCTATACATTGGAAGTTCTTCCTTTTGTGTTTGTTCGCACCGGCCGCTTTTACAACTTGCACACTACTTGCATATGTGACATTCTTTCACATGTTTTATTTGTGCTTCCTTTGCAAAGAATTTTCTTAACACTGCTCATCGGTTGAATGTACAATTTTTTGTTTTTAGTGGATCTTTTTCCACGCTGTATAATGTTGTATTTCGATAAATCCATAGTGCTTATCACTCGAACTTCATGTTAACTGCTATATTCACTATTATACTATTCTAGATTATGTAATGTTGTAATTCTATTTTGTGCAAAGAGCACAATGTTTATATCACGCGTACATGGACTCTTTTACATTAAGTGCCACATTCTTGTACTCGCATTTTGATTATTGTTTTCTTGCAATCCTTATACCCCACGTTTTGTGTTTTTTTGATCCATATCCGAAATATTGTCTATTCGCTATTTATGTTTTTTGTATATCACTGAAATTCTTTCATACCCAATTCGATGTCGCACTTTTTTTGTTCATCTTTAGTACGCCTCTAAGGTTTATTATGTGCGTATGTACGTTTCCGCAACTTTCTCATGTTATATCTGTTATTTTAACACCTAATTAGTATATTGTCCCTCATGATATATTCCTGTACCTTACATATCTACCTGTATAGATATCCCTGTGCAACCTATGTTTTTATCATTTATTATGTTTTGTTTTTGGGGACCGTTGTTTCCGTCATTGTACATTTTCATCGTCATTTCACCTTTATTCACTGTTGTATTTTTTCGCCTGTCGAGCTGGCAGATCGTCACACAAATTTTCACTCCAAGAATTTAATTCTTGAAAAACACTGTGCTGTACTCATACCTTTTCTCGATGAAATGTTTCCCTTAGTATCTGTTGTTTGATTGTTCTATATGACACATGTTCTCTTTGTTGCACTTATTTAAGCATAATGTTTGACCTGCATCATGTGATTGCACTCTATGTCAAAAATGTATGACTTTTTTACGTATATATTCTGTGCACACCACTGAGAGTTCATTGTTTATTTCGACATACAGCATTTGTTATCATCAGCATACCTGCAATACTTCGCCATACGGCAGTCTTCGTTTCTATTCCTGCTGTTTCTTATCATGTTGTTTTTGTTTTTCTGTATTTACACAGCATGTATTCCTGCATATCTTTGCTTTATGCCAAGATTCTGTTCTGTGCATTTTCTCCATGTATCACCACGTTGATCTCATCATTTTGTGTTTCGATAAATGGAATGATGTTTCCTTTCATTGTATATATTACATCGTCATGTTCACCGTTGATGTTTATGCTTTCGAATGTCTAGTCGACAGACTGCCATGTATTTTATTCCACCAATAAATTTGTTGAACACATGAACTCCATTCTTCTTCTGAATACTTTATTTGTACATGAGCTCCATTCTTCTTCTTCTTCTTTTGTGTTAACTTGAGTGCTACGTTTTCTAAAAATGTTTCTTCCGAGTACTTTTTCATATTTAAAAATAATGTTTTTCTCTATTGACAAAACAGCCAAGGTTTTCGAATGTACATGTCCATGTGTGGCTATAAGATACATATTGATTCTTTTTAATGCTGAAAAACTTCTTTCGGCAGTTGCAGTTGTTGATGGAAAGTAGTTTAATATGAAATCTGCTAATTTATAGACCTCACTAAACACTATGTTCAATTTATTCAACTTTATGTAACACGTAATGTCTTTTACTGATTGGTTTTTGTATTCACCAAAGGAATAAATCACCTTCAGTTCATTTTTTAGTCGAGCTGTATCACAATTTGAAGCATAGAGTTCTTTAAGTTCTGATAGTAGATGTTCAGCAAAGCTTTCACAAAATTTATCAAAACAGTTCGAATCCAACAAAGCCACGAATTTAAGATGCATCACTGATTTTAATTCATTGACACTTCACAGAAACTGAAACAACTCTCGCGAAACACTTATGGGCGGGAGTATGCGAGTGACTGAGATAGTCTAACTCTTCTTTTTCTGAGCGAACCATTTCCCAAAGCAATGGCCAATTTCCCTCTACCAGCTGATTCATGTTGTCATTGAAACGCTAGCAGGCGATTGTACGTAAGGTTTTCGCATCAGAACTGCAAAGACTGGAAGAGCTGCTTGCGTTATCCCGTTGGGTTTCGCACGCCAGACTGAGTCGAAGAAGCGAATCCGCGCGCGTTTTTCTTCGCATCGAAAACATCGACATATTTTAATACCGTTGATAATTGACATTTTATTTGTGTATATTTAATTCCGTTTTATTTGTGTATATTTAATTCAGTTTTATTTGTGTATATTTAATTCCGTTTTATTTGTGTATATTTAATTCCGTTTTATTTGTGTATATTTAATTCAGTTTTATTTGTGCATTCTCTGAGCTTCGCAGCTAGCCTAGCTAGCCTCGAATATAAGACACTGCCCTCTTGCTCCAAAGGCGTGCGCTTACGTGATTGGTTGTGCAAGGTCCGGGCTGCACAGTTTGAGCGCGAAAAAGTTGTAACGATTATGAACTGATGCGAGACACTTCTCGCTCGGAAAGAAATCAGGAGAGTCGATCGGTAGTCGCCGCTCAAGGAATGAGAGCGTTCGATAATTACACAAGCTAGGCCTACCTGCGCCTAGCTTGCGTAATTATCGTGCGTGGACTGGCCAGCACAGAGCCCTGATCTCAATCCCATAGAGCACCTATGGAATGAATTAGAGCGCCGCATAAATAGTTTGGAACCAAAGCCTACTGCTAAGCAACAGTTAGCGGTAGCATTATGTACTGAATGGAAGCGCATATCTATCGCTGTGTTCCAAAACTTTATCGAAAGCATGTCTCGAAGGGTCAGTGCAGGCATTAAGGCCAAAGGTGGAGCTACAACGTACTAATGTATGTCAATAAATGCTATGTTGTGTTTCTCTTCTAGGTGTCCGGTGACTTTTGTCATTATAGATTTCCATACTAACAGGGCATTTCTTAAAATTGGTATCGGTATTTTATTCCAGTCCTCTTCCACTGCTTTCCATAGTCCAATCATAGTTTTAGGTCTGCGTCTACAAAGCTCTCTTTTTTTGTCCGAAGGCACAATAGTCCATTGGTGACAATATGACAAATTTTTTCAAGAAATAGAGTGGTAGATTTGGATGTATGACCGGTATAGCCTTATCCTGATAGAATTCTGCTCTTAGAAACTCTGTGAATAAAGGAATGATATTTCCTCTTTAAATACAGGAGATAAAACATTATTTTGGTAACTCTACATATTAATGTAGAATTGATTTTAATATTCTTTTCTACTTTTCTTAACTTTATTTTCCCATTGTACGAGAAACCAGCGCTAATCATGAATCCTTTACTGAAACTTTCTTTGCATTCTTAGAACCAACTTTGTAAGTCTGTTTCTCTCTTTTGCTATAGTAGATCGACCTTTTTTTATGACCACACTCAGCGTAGAGAACCGAGCGCGTCTGGAGACCGAATGGTGGTGCAGATGAATGTCACAGCGCAGTATATATACAACCCGAGGACTGGCTTTCGGTTAGTAGAGTGTTCGGAGTCAGAATGGTAAAAGCTGCCTATTTATCGAAGTTTGATAAAGGACAAATTGTGATGGCACGGAGTCTCGGAACTACGATCTCGGAAACTGCGCGGCCTGTGGGTTGTTTACATGCCGCTGTAGTGAGTACCTATCAAAAGTGGTGCACAGATGGGACAAATGACGAACCGTCGTCCAGCTGTGTGTCGTCAGCATCTTATTGATGCCAGAGGGGCGCGGAGATTGTCGCGCATTGTTCACAGCGACCGCAGTGCCACAGTGCGACAAATCACCCGCAGGCACAACAGTGGGGATCAGGGCACTGTGTCACAGCACGCAGTTCATCGCATCCTTCTGCGCATGAACCTGCGTAGCCGAAAACCCAGTTGGATCCCCATGCTCACTGCACGTCTTCGCCAACAATGCATGAAATGGGTCCAAGATCATCGAGATTGGACCGTGGATCGTCGGAAAAAAGTGACTTGTTCTGACGAATCAGGATTCCCGGTGAATCACGTAGACGTCCGAGCGCTGATATGACGATTACCAACAGAGGCTATAGCACCTGGATGCGGTGTTGGGTGGAGACAGGTCGGCGGCGGTGGTATTATGCTTCGGGCGATGTTTTCTTGGGACACTTTAGGCCCCATTATGCAAAAATAGCACAAAGGTATCCAAGTTCACCAATTCATGGCAACTTTGTTCCCTGCTGGTGATGGATATCACCAACAGGATAATGCGCCATGCCACACCGCCAGAATCGTCAAGGAGTGGTTCGAGGAACATTTTGGTGACTTTCTGTTAATTCTGTGGGCTACAAATTCACCTGACACGAACCCATTCGAACATTAGTGGTTCGACTTGGAAAAAGCGGGTTCGCGCTAAATCACCACCACTCCGAAATGTACGAGAACTAGAGGACCTGCTTTTAACATTATGGTATCAGATATCCCAGGAAACCTATCACGACCTCATCGAATTGATGCCTTGCCGAGCGGCCGCTGTTTTGTGGGCTAAAGGGGGTCCTACAGCTTATTAAGTAGGTGGTCATAAGGTAATGGATCATCGGTGTATATCACACACACACACACACACACACCGCACGTTTAATATGCAGTAGAATCCGCTAATAACGAAGAGCTTGGGGGACCAACAGAAATCTTCGTTAAATCCGGGCGCTCGCTAAATCCGTTTTACCGTATTGGGGGACGGGGGAACCCTCCATGTAAAAACACGCATACCTGACAATATGCATGTACACGTTTATACTGTATTATACATGCATATTTATATGTATCATAACATATGATACTATTTATTCATCATTTTCTAGTTCTCTAATGATTGCTATACAGGGTGTCCCACTCGCTACCGGATCCGGCATCTACATATTAATTCTATTAGGTTTTTTTACTGTAAGACCAGTTGTGAGAGAACAGTTGAACGTAAACATATGATTGAGGTATCAAAAGAAATGTCTTACCACG
This sequence comes from Macrothele yani, assembly GCA_039090855.1. Taxonomy (NCBI): domain Eukaryota; kingdom Metazoa; phylum Arthropoda; class Arachnida; order Araneae; family Macrothelidae; genus Macrothele; species Macrothele yani. Next base: position 57,161,329 of record CM076997.1, on the reverse strand, counting down.
TAGAACTGCTAGTCGAAGAGAAAAATGAGATTGAGGCAACGGTTCGTGCGTTGTGGGGAGGAAAAGTTTCCCATGTAAAGTCTATGGGAGAAGCGTGCTGTTGACATCTCCTGCGGTTGACTCACGCGCTGTTGACGGCGGTAGTATGGAGGGACTCAGATAGTCCAAAGTCCGAAGTATCTCCTCTCAGCGAACCGTTGTGCAAAACAACGATAGCAGGAATTTGTTTGAAAGTTCTTATCGGAACAGCGAACACTCGAAGACCTGATTGCGTTGGGTCATTGGACAGTGTGATGTATACATACAATTTAACATTAACATTCATTCGATCCAGTTCATTCACGTAGGTAAGACGTTTTCCATTATGTAAAGATGTAAATAAACTTTTCATATGAATTTATTCTTTTCAAAAAACAACAACAAAAAAACTATTCGTTGATTCCGACGGGTTTCGTCTACCGCGTTCCAATCCCGGTGAGGCATGGATGTAGTGTTTGTCTTACGGCACTGGCTCTCTCCCTTCCCTGAAACCAGTGACCCTAAATTAGGGACGGGCGACTGCTTACAGCCCAAGCATTGGCTTATGATCATTCGTCCGTGAAGGGTCCGGGTTCGAATCCCGGTGAGGCATGGATGTTGTGTTTCTCTTACGCCACTGACTCTTTCCCTTCCCTGGAACCAGTGATCCTAAATTAGGGACGGGCGACTGCTAAAAAACTAATCGTCGATTTCGATGGGTTTCGTCTACCGGGGAAAAAAACAAAATATTCGTCGATTCCGACGGGTTTCGTCTACCGGGTTCGAATCCCGGTGAGGCATGGTAGTTGTGTTTGTCTTACGGCACTGGCTTTCTCTCCCTTCCCTGAAACCAGTGACCTTAAATTAGGGACGGACGACTGCTTATAGCCCAAGCGCTGACTTATGATCATTCGTTCGTGAAGGGTACGGGTTCGAATCCTGTTAGGCATGGATGTCGTGTTTGTCTTACACCACTGGCTCTCTCCCTTTCCTGGAACCAGTGACCCTAAATTAGGGACGGGCAACTGCTTATAGCCCATTGAGTTGCTCACGGTGGTCGCTAAATCTTCAATCACAAAAAAAAAAAAAAAAAAAATCACGAACCTGGATTATTGTTTTTACTGAAGTGGTTGAATGAATTTGCCAATCAAACAAAGTTTACATTTGTTGTTTCAAATGAGTTTATTATTTAAAAAAAAAAAAAACTTACCTTCGATTTCGACGGGTTTCGTCTAGTTTGTTTAATAATATTAACACCAATGAAGATATTGCAACGAAATTTGAAGTGGACTTACTTAATTTAGTGCGTTCTCTTACAGGGGCGTAGCAATTCAAAATTTTTGGTAGGGGCTCAAAGAAAATAAATTATATATATCATCATCATCATCATTGTCAACCATTATCAATCAACTGCTGGACGAAGGTCTCTCCAAGTTTCTTCCACAACGGTCTGTCTTGTGCCAGTCTCCTCCATGTCACTCCCGCATACTTTCGAATTTCATCCACCCATCTTCCATGTGGTCTTCTTCTGGGTCTTTTCCTGTCCCTTGGAATCCAATCTAAAATTTCGGCTGTCCATCGATGGTCTGTCCTTCTGGCAGTATGTCCAGCCCATTGCCATTTCAGGGATTTAACTCTGATCATGATGTCTTCCACTCTTGTCATTTTTCGGATCCACGAGTTTCTCTTCTTATCTCTCCTGGTTACACCAAGCATGCACCTCTCCATGCTGCTTTGAGTTGTCTGCAGCCTTTGTATGTCTCTTTTAGTTAAGGTCCACGTCTTTGCACCATACGTAAGCACTGGAAGGATGCATTGATCAAACATTTTTCTTTTAAGACATAATGGCATATTGCTCTTGAAAATTACACTGTTTCTTCCAAAAGCTCACCAGGCAAGTTTTATACGCCGATTAATTTCTTCATCAATGTGACCCTCACTTGATATCTGCTGTCCAAGATAAACGTACGTGTCTGTTATCTCCAGCTTTTCTCCATCAATCGATAAATCTTCATTTCTTGTAAAAGCATTGTACATCACTTTTGTCTTCTGAAAGTTCATTTTTAATCCCACTTCTTTACTCTTGTCAGCAAGTTCCTGGATCATACTCTGCAGCTCTGATGGGGTAGTTGCAAAAATGACTACGTCATCAGCAAAACGAAGGTGAGTTAGATAATCTCCATTAATCTTTATCCCTTTGTTTTCCCAGTTCAGTGATTGAAAGACATTTTCCAATGTGGCATTAAAGAGCTTCGGAGATATGGTGTCACCTTGTCTCATTCCCTTTCCAAATTTTATTTGTGTTGTATTTTCAAACAGCCGAATCTTTGCACTTGAATTTTCATAGATGTTATTAATAATATTAATGTATGCATCTTCAATACCGCAGGATTTCAAAGCCATTGTAACTGCTGATGGTTTCACCGAATCAAAGGCCTTTTCATAATCGATAAGAGCCATGCACAATGGAAGTTCATATTCCCTCGCTCTTTCAATTAGTTCTCTCAGTACGTGGATATGATCTATTGTGCTGTAGCCACTCCTGAATCCAGCTTGTTCTCTCGGTTGAGCCATGTTCAGTGTTACTTTCAAGCGGTGTGAAAGAACTTTAGTGAAGATTTTATAAACCACTGATAGGAGGCTGATAGGTCTGTAGTTCCTGAGATCCTCAATGTCACCTTTTTTATGTAGGAGGATCATTGTAGCGTTGTTTCAATCCTCAGGAATCTTACCTGCATTAAGGCATCGACTGACTATTGGCTATTTGTGAATACAGCACCCATAAAAATTGGAAAGGGAGTGAGACAAGTGACATTATATCTGCCAAATTCTTTAATGCTACTTTGGAAAATGTCTTTCAATCACTGAACTGGGAAAACAAAGGGATAAAAATTAATGGAGATTATCTAACCCACCTTCGTTTTACTGATGACGTAGTCTTTTTTGCTACTACTCCATTAGAGCTGCAGAGTATGATCCAGGAACTTGCTGACAAGAGTAAAGAAGTGGGATTAAAAATGAACTTTCAGAAGACAAAAGTGATGTTCAATGCTTTTACAAGAAATGAAGATTTATCGATCGATGGGGAAAAGCTGGAGATAACCGATACCTACATTTATCTTGGACAGCAGATATCAAGCAAAGGTCATATTGATGAAGAAATAAATCGGCGTATAAAACTTGCCTGGAGAGCTTTTGGAAGAAACAGTGTAATTTTCAAGAACAATATGACATTATTTCTTAAAAGAAAAGTGTTTGATCAATGCATCCTTCCAGTGCTTACGTATGGTGCAGAAACGTAGACCTTAACTAAAAGAGACATACAAAGGCTGCGGACAACTCAAAGCAGCATGGAGAGGTGCATGCTAGGTGTAACCAAGAGAGATAAGAAGAGGAACTCGTGGATCAGAAAAATGACAAGAGTGGAAGACATCATGATCAGAGTAAAATCTCCCTGAAATGGTAATGGGCTGGACATATTTCCAGAAGGACAGACAACCGAAATGTTAGACTGGATTCCAAGGGACAGGAAAAGACCCAGAAGAAGATCACATGGGGGATGGGTGGATGAAATTCGAAAGTATGCGGGAGTAACATGGAGGAGACAGGCACAAGACAGACCGTTGTGGAAGAAACTTGGAGAGACCATTGTCCAGCAGTGGATTGATAATGGTTTACAATGATGATGATGATGATGATATATATATATATATATATAATTATTTATTCTTATTGCGCTTGAAGATATCACTACAAGCGTTATATCTGGCTAGCGTAAAGATGATATTATGAAAATACAGCACAGAAGAAGAAAAGTGTAATTACTTATCTAAATCTTTAATCTACCGAAAGCGCATGATTTAGAACCAATGTTTTAAAAGTTATGTTGCAAAAGTAAGCAGTCTAAAGATTAAATGAAACAGAGTCAGTATACAAACACAAGTACAACACATATACATACCCAATGGATTGCATCGGTTTCGTGGTCGGTGTCTCGGTGGTGTAGTTCGGGAATATTTCTTATTTATAAAATGCAGTACTTGCGGCTTGAGGCCATTAAATTCAAACATTTTTCAGAATCAATATTCACATTCCTGTGGATAGTTAATAGGGCAAGCCCAGTTAGCCGTGAATTGGACATAGTGTTTCGCAGGTACGTTTTAAGCCGCCTCAGAGTTGAAAAACTTCTTTCTGGAGTAGACGTTGTAATTGGCAAGGTATTCAGAATTTTTAAGAGTTTTTTCACATTTGGAAAAAATGTACCATCACTGGCTTGCAAAGCTTCAATGGATGTTTTGGGCCGATCCTCTGCATTCCGTGACAACCATTTACTTATCCCCGTTTCTACTTCCCCACGAAAAAGATTGGGTAGCATATTTATATCCTCAGAATAAAATTGGGCTGATTCTGTTATTTTTTCAATTGAACATTTTTCAATTTTGCAAGGCAGTACATGGTTCAAGCTATCGAGTACATTTCTGTGATTCAAGAAACGATCATTCATATTTTGCAGAAGGTAATCCAAGAATGGGATGCATATTGCCTTACGATAGAAATCTTCCACGTTTTCACTTTGACAGTTACTTCGATGTATCTGTTTTCTAACAATTTTGGGTTTTTCCGACACAATACCTATTCTACTTCCTATGGCAGAAACCCTGTCGAAAATATTGTTAAATTCAGAATCTGAATTACATCGCATCTCTCTGAATTTTTCCGTTGCTTCGTCAATCATACCAAAAGATGATGCTAAGTCGTTGTCTGGTCTCTGCAAAGCTTTTGACAGATTTACAGTAAGAGAAAACCCTTTTCAGCAACAAAAATCGATATCAAAAATTCAGTTTGGAATATTGAATGGTGATACAGCATTGCCAACTTCGATGTGTAAGAGTCATAGTGGCCATCCCGACGAATATCCTGCAGAGCTGCTACAACTGCATGTCTCCAATAATTCGCAAAACGTGAGAAGTGTCTCGTGTCTTTCTACCCAACGGGTGTCGCATAACCGTTTAAGTGGATGCATTGTATTTCCTTCGGGACATTCCTGAAACTTATTTTTAAGTAGGTTATTCCTTTTTGGTAACAAACGGAAGAATTTCACAACTTCTGTTAAAAGTAGCCAAAGAATTCCTAATTGATGGCACTGGACAAGCTTTCGACAAAACAAAATTTAACGCATGACTACAATAGTGGACATAGAGAGCAGTGGGATGAAAATCTAAAATTTTTGCCTGTACACCATTCTTTTCCCAGACATAACAACTGCGCCATCATATCCTTGACCCCTCAAATACTGAGTATCGATACCGAGTCGTTTTTAAACTTGGATTTACTACCTATACAATTCCGGCGCCAGATAAATTTTCCACCTCGATAAATAAAATCTTCTTTCAAAATACCAAGTGGTTCCTCTACATAGCGCACATATAAAGTAAGGTGTTCTTTCCCAGCTATATCAGCAGTTTCATCAGCAAGTACTGAGAAACATCTTGCTTTATTAATATTTTTTACAAGTTGGTCTTGAATAAATTGACCACATGTCTTAATAATCTCGTTTTGTATCTCTGGACTGGTATATTTGCTAGAAATTGTTGTAGATGATGTTTTATCAAACAAATCGGTGTCACCAGATTCAGCCCGAAAACGTAGCAGAGCCTTAAAACTGCCTTCATTTTCAGTCTTTTCTTCGCATGATGAAATACTTCCTGAATCTCGGTGTCCACGCAATGCGAGAGACTGCCTACCACAAAAGACTACTGTTTTAATTACGGACTGTAATTTTTCCCTATTTTTTTCAATTTCTTTATTTCTGCTCTGGTGCAATTGAACACCAACATTCAACTTTTTGTCCTTTCATCACTTTCCCGAATTCTTCCGAGGTTAAGCAGCTGTGTCTGTGATAATTGCCCAACTGATGTGCAGTTAATGCTTCTATGGCATGTTTCCATTGCTTAAATGAAGATAAAACTAATTTGCCCAATTTTTTGGTTCCCCTGACGACCTGCTTCTTTTTTTGAAAACAACACACAATTTTTGCAAAATGCACCATCAAATTTTGCTGAATAACATACCCATGGGAATCTTTCGAACCATTGGTACTGGAATTTTCTTTTCTTTTCATTACCGTTAACAGGAAAAGAATATGATGAATCTGGCTTCCAACAATTGTCTAAAAGCTTTAACTTTTTTTCATCGTTTAGATGAACACCAACGTACTATATCGAGATCACTTACTTCCTTTTTATGCAGATTGCTGGAAACTCCACCTCCAGTTTCCATCATTTCTTTATCTGGATCAGCTGAAGATAATGATGCAGCTGCTGCGCTGTTTCTGTCATCAGGATGAACATTATCCGACTGCAATTCTTGTTGTAGTAGGAATATTTTAGATTTACTATGTACGTCTTCGCAACTTTCATTTAATTTAGGGATTTTAATAAAGAAAGCAAATAAATAATTTCTTGTTCTTTTGGAAGACATTCTGTGATTCTGAACAAACAAATGAAAATCTGGGCAATGCACAGCAGACCCAGACTGCACTAAGAATAAATGTTAACTTGAAGCTTAGCTTGCATTATAGTTTCCCCGTCCGTCGATGTCGATGAGCATTGCAAGGGAAGCTGGGGGGGGGGGGAGGAAGCTGGCGGGCACCGGTTTCCTCATTGCTGTGGTTAAGTGATAATTCAGGTTATAACGAAGTAAATTCCTCCGTCATTTTTGTCCACGCCGGGCTCGAACCCGGGTCCCATCATACCGGAATAAGTCGCTCTACCAATTGAGCTACGTGGACGTTCGTTCTGACTGCTATCTGCTTTTATGTCGTGTGCGTTCTGCTGGCAAGCACGTCACAAGGTCTAGAGTTATGCTGCATGGCAGGCATGTTTCACCCTCGTCAGATCACCCAACCCTAGTCTTGGAATTTCCGCACTCCCACACCCCCGCTCTAACATTTGTGTGCTCTCCGACTCCCCAGCAGATCCTTGAATGCACTCGGGGCCAGACCAGTGGTGGGGAATACAAGGGTTGCTTATTTCGTGCCGTCCCCCGTCAGCAAGCTAATGTATACTTGTGAGTTCACACTCCTACTCAAGCTCATGGCCGTCCAAGGAAAACTGAACACTGCAGTTGCGTTTGACCTTAATTTGACATTGTGATTTCAGACACTTGAAATAGCTGAAGCCCCCCCCCACACACACACACTAACACACAAGGACACACCATTCCTCTCTATGTTCTAGAATTAATATTCATTTTCAAAACGAAAAAATTTTTAAATTTTGGTTTTCCTCTATTCTGGAGAAAAAATGTAAAAACAGCCAAACTAAGCATTGAAAAACAAAACGTATATACACTGACGGAAAAAAATCCCAGCACCAAGAAGGGGTTGTGTTAGATAAACGACAGTTGGTAGGCGGTGAGAGTACATCTGTAAGATGACTTCTAAGCAAATTTCGCGCTCGGCGCATACGTGTGGCGCTAGTAGCGCCCATCGGAACATGCAAAGAAGGTTTGCTGCAAATACGCGCTGTAACGTTCGTGAGCGTTAGTTATCGTTGCGATTCGACGTAGTGTGTTGATGTTAGTCAAGAATGCCTTTAAGAAGACGAAGAAGCCATTATCAACAGCTCACGGAGTTTGAACGAGGTCGTGTAATAGGGCTACGAGAGGGTGGATTTTCTTTCCGCAATATTGCAGAACGACTTGGCAGGAATGTAGCCCCTGTGCATGATTGTTGGCAGCGGTGGTCAAAGGAAGGTACTGCCTCAAGAAGACTGGGTTCCGGCCGGCCACGTGGCACTACTGAGAGGAAAGACCGCTGTGTACGGCGTATGTCCGTGGCGCATCGTACCGCGCCTGCGGCAGCAATTCGAGCTGCAGTTGCCACCACAGTGACACAACGAACTGTTACAAATCGGTTACTTTGTGACGTACCTGCCAGCAGGACGCACACGACATAAAGGCACATAGCAATCAGAATAAACGTCCGTGTAGCTCAATTGGTAGAGTTACTTATTCCGGAATGAGGGGATCCGGGTTCGAATCCTGGCGTGGACAGAAATGACGGAGAAATTTACTTCGTTATAATGGCGCCCGAACTATCCGGATGACCCGACCGTTCAAAATCTCGCAATGGTGTGATGTTCTTTCCACACCGCGAGATAGGAAACATCAGAGAATCCCTTCTCCAGCGCTTCGAAAAAAAAAAAATGGCTGGGAGTTCTCAAGTGCACGTTCTACAGTGGATGGCTGCCTTCAACGATTCATGGTCACGGCTGACCCGTGGGCCATGCCCCCGGCCCTCTTTCGGGGGGGGGAGATGTGACGTACCTGCCAGCAGGACGCACACGACATAAAGGCACATAGCAATCAGAACAAACCTCCGCGTAGCTCAATTGGTAGAGTGACTTATTCCGGAATGAGGGGATCCGGGTTCGAATCCTGGTGCGGATAAAAATGACGGAGAAATTTACTTCGTTATAACTTGAAGGACAGCTCCGAGCCAGACGCCCTGTAGCGTGCATTCCACTTACTCTAAACCACTGCCGTTTGAGACGGCAGTGGTGTCAAGCTAGAGCTCATTGGAGGACGGAGTGGAGATGTGTTGTGTTTTCTGATGAAAGCCGGTTCTGCCTGGGTGCCAGTGATGGCCGTGTGTTGGTTAGAAGGAGGCCAGGTGAGCGCCTGCAACCAACCTGTCTGCGGCCGAGACACACTGGACCTACACCTGGAGTTATGGTCTGGGGATCAATTTCCTATGACACCAGGAGCACTCTCGTGGTTATCCCACGCACACTGACGACACAGTTGTACGTCGGTCTGGTGATTCAACCTGTTGTGCTGCCATTCCTGAACAGCATTCCAGGGGTGTTTTCCAACAGGATAACGCTCGCCCGCATACCGCTGTTGTAACCCAACATGCTCTACAGAGTGTCGACATGTTGCCGTGGCCTGCTAGATCACCAGATCTTTCACCAATCGAGCACGTATGGGACATCATTGGACGACAACTGCAGCGTCACCCCCGATCAGCATTAACCGTCCCTGTATTGACCGACCAAGTGCAACAGGCATGGAACTCCATCCCACAAACTGACATCCAGCACCTGTACGACACAATGCATGAACGTTTGCGTGCTTGCATTCAACATTCTGGCAGTTACACCGGTTATTAATGTACCAGCATTTCACATTTAAAATGGCTCTTCTCGCGCTTACAATAAGCTGTGATCTTGAAACCTTAATCAATTAAATATGTTACCTATACAAACGTATTGCCGCCATTTCATTCCTGTACAACTATTTTTTCGTGGTGTTGGGATTTTTTTCCGTCAGTGTATAATATTAGAGGGGGGGGGACTTGGGCCCGTTGAAACCCCCCATTCCTACGCCCCTGTTCTCTTATCTCATTACAGTCGTACTCTTATATCATTATAGGCCTACGGACATATTTATAGCTGGCCACGTGTTGTGGTTCTTGCGTTGTATCAAATCCACTATCGAGAGAAGGATGTCTGGGTATTAATAGCATTACAGAGTCTACGGATATCCTCATTCAACCATACACCTGTTGCATAGAATTTTACCGATTCGATAAATAGAAGTGTATATGTCGTTCCCATAGACTACCCGACTGATTATATGATAACGCGCACGCTTCTTGATCTTTCCCCAAAGATGGTGTAGCAATAACAAGGAAAAGTGCTGAATCCACGTTTCGCTTTAAATGTTTCGGATATGGTGTCGACGACAAATGACGTATTGAGTATCAGATTTGCTCTTCAGATCCTCTGATATTAGTATATTTCTAATAAAAAAAGTATCATAAATAAATAAATAATAAGGTGATGCCATGCGGTAAGAAATCACGCTGTGATTTGTGTGAAACCTTTTGTTTCCTGCCGTGGTTATTCAGTCCAAAGTTCACACGAGAAACGAGCGACTCTTTTTAAGAGAATGCGTGAGAAAAAATTGCCGTTTCAATTCTTACTTCCTGGTTACTTAGCCGCACGATTTTTCTACACACTTATGAGTTTTTCAGGAGAAACAATATATCCGAGAAACACAAAGTACCTCAATAAGTCCTTCGACCTTCGCAGCTGTCGGAAAACGTATGGTAGACGAGCTGTGCGGATTTTCATGCACCGTGAAATTGCATGCTAAGCTGGAGGGTTCGTCGAATTCTGAATGATGCATACGCGCGCTACTTTTATTTTTCTTTCTTTTAAATGTGTCCGTGCTTTGATGTTCATACCTCTGTTCTTCGCAGGCGGATGTGCTTATGAAAAAAAAATGAATAAATAAATAAAAAAAAACCCAAAAAAAAAACCAGACACGGTAAATGCCTCATTTCTGATGGGCTAAAATGCGCGAATGTGTATTCATAAAATGTATACCCTGTCGATTCTCGATAAGGCATGGCCGTTTTGCAAGTTGTCACTGTCTGTGATGGTGCAAGAAGCAAATTACCGAAACAGTTATCATACGTTAGAACTTCCACACACGGGCGCCCAACCCCTCCTTTTTTTCTGAAAAAAGGGAAGAACAAGTAAAATACGACACACTCACACTCGAACACATTAATTTATTTTTTTATCTTCTGAGTATGCACTTTTGCAAGATAATCTAAATATTTTCTCGTTTGTTGTAACTTTAAATATGTAAATAAAGGTAAATTTATCTGTGTATGCATACATAATTCTGCTGGCACACATAATAACATGAAATTATTTTCATTACACAAGTTTCTTTTATGTTCTTTAAGCACTTTTTAGTAAACTTTTTGTCTTTAGCAATTTTTTGTTCATCTGCAACAAATGTGATTTTTCTTTTTCGTTTCAAAAGTATAAATGAAAATAAATTTAGTTCTAATAATGCATATACTGTATATATACAGGCCTTTTCATTTACCTACGTGAAGTAGCTGTTATAAATAAGTCATTGCTAGATATCAGTTCAAATTCAATAGCATAAAAATACCTTTTAAAGAAGAAAAATTAACATTGATGCTTCATTATGGCTATTTTTGTACTCATATTTACATAAAAAAAATTTATAGGTATAAATATGCGTCATCAAATTTATTAGCAAAGTCTTCTTCATCTCAAAAAACAACCAAACCATATATCCTATGACTTTTCTTTTCATTTCAGAGCTTAGAGCATATACAAAGCTTCTACAGTTTTAAATTCTTTCTGATAAACAAATCTAAGTATGTAGACGTTAAAGAACATACACTATATTGACAAAAGTCACCGGACAAATAGAAGAGAAACACAACATAGCATTTATTCATATACATTATTACGGTGTCGGTCCACCTTTGGTCTTAATGCATGCACTGACCCTTCGAGAAATGCTTTCGACAAGGTTTTGGAACACAGCGATAGGTATGCTCTTCCATTCAGTACATAATGCTGCCGCTACCTGTTGCTTAGTAGTAGGCCTTGGTTTCAAACTTTATATGCGGCTGTCTAATTCATCCCGTAGGTGCTCTATGGGATTAAGATCAGGGTTATGTGCTGGCCAGTACTCACATGATACGAAATTATCGTCAAACCACGCCGTAACAGTCCTTGCTTGCTGGCTCGGTTCATCATCCTGCTGGTACCAACAAGGCTCAGTTCCATAGTATTACCACTCAGTTGGTAGGGCATAATTGCCCAGAATACCGAAGTGGAAGTGCTGGCTAACAGGTTTGTCTACGATAACCAGTGGGCCGGGACCGTACCACAAAAACACTCCCACACGAGACACTGCCAGCTCCAAACTTGACCGTAGGAACAATCATCATCATTGTCAACCATTATGAATCCACTGCTGGACGAAGGTCTCCCCAAGTTTCCTCCACAACGGTCTGTCTTGTGCCAGTCTCCTCCATGTCACTCCCGCATACTTTCGAATTTCCTCCACCCATCTCCCATAAGGTCTTCTTCTGGGTCTTTTCCTGTCCCTTGGAATCCAATCTAAAATTTCGACTGTCCATCGATGGTCTGTCCTTCTGGCAGTATGTCCAGCCCATTGCCATTTCAGGGATTTAACTCTGATCATGATGTCTTCCACTCTTGTCATTTTTCGGATCCACGAATTCCTCTTCTTATCTCTCCTGGTTACACCAAGCATGCACCTTTCCATGCTGCTTTGAGTTGTCTGCAGCCTTTGTATGTTTCTTTTAGTTAAGGTCCACGTCTCTGCACCATACGTAAGCACTGGAAGGATGCATTGATCAAACACTTTCCTTTTAAGACATAATGGCATATTGCTCTTGAAAATTATGCTGTTTTTTTCCAAAAGCTCTCCAGGCAAGTTTTGTACGCCGATTAATTTCTTCATCAATGTGAACCTCACTTGATATCTGCTGTCCAAGATAAACGTACGTGTTTGTTATCTTCAGCTTTTCTCCATCAATCGATAAATCTTCATTTCTTGTAAAAGTATTGAACATCACTTTTGTCTTCTGAAAGTTCATTTTTAATCCCACTTTTTTACTCTTGTCAGCAAGTTCCTGGATCATACTCTGCAGCTCTGATGGGGTAGTTGCAAAAATGACTATGTCATCAGCAAAACGAAGGTGGGTTAGATAATCTCCATTAATCTTTATCCCCTTGTTTTCCCAGTTCAGTGATTAAAAGACATTTTCCAATGTGGAATTAAAGAGCTTCGGAGATATGGTGTCACCTTGTCTCACTCCCTTTCCACTTTTTATGTGTGTTGTATTTTTAAACCGCCGAATCTTTGCACTTGCATTTTCATAGATGTTATTAATAATATTAATGTATGCATCTTCAATACCGCAGGATTTCAGAGCCATTGTAACTGCTGATGGTTTCACCGAATCAAAGGCTTTTTCATAATCGATAAAAATCATGCACAATGGAAGTTCATATTCCTTCGCTCTTACAATTAGTTCTCTCAGTACGTGGATATGGTATATTGTGCTGTAGCCACTCCTGAATCCAGCTTATTCTCTCGGTTGAGCCATGTCCAGTGTTACCTTCAAGCGGTGTGAAAGAACTTTAGTGAAGATTTTATAAACCACTGATAGCAGGCTGATAATTCTGTAGTTTCTGAGATCCTCAATGTCACCCTTTTTTATGTAGCAGGACCATTGTAACGTTGTTCCAATCATCAGGAATCTTCCCTTCATTAAGGCATCGAGTGAAAATTTGGGCGAGTACTGTTTCGATTTCTCCACTTGCTTCTTGTATGATGTCTACAGTAATTCCATCTTCTCCTGGAGCTTTCCCCCGCTTCATGTTCTTGATTGCATGTGCAACTTCTGCTGAGAGGACTGGAAGAACTCTGGTACTGGTACCTTTCATGATATCTGGAGTACACGTATCATTCCTTTCATATAATTTGGAGTAGAAATCTTTCACTCTTGTCAAAATTTTGCCTCTATTTCTTGTTACAGAACCATCTTCTTCGCTCAGTGCCATAATCTGTTTTCTTGCCTTACTGAGATGTCCCTTTGCTATCTTTAGGCTTTGGTTGTTTTCAATTGCTTTTTTCACTAGTTCACAGTTGAATTTCTTTACGTCTTCAGTGATACGTTTTCGTACTGTCTTGCATAGCTCTATATATCCCACTTTGGAAGTCACATCTTTTTTAGTTGTCCTCATCTCTCTTCTTTTTTGCATCAACATTTTGGTTTTTCCTGATAATTTGTTCACATGCAACTTGTTCTTAGACCCAGCTAATTTTGTTGCTGTTTCCATAAGAGCTTACGTTACTTTTCTGTTAACTTCAGAAATATCTAATTCTTCCGATGTTAGGCCTCCCAAAGCAGAGAATCTGTTCTTCATTTCCAACTTGAAGGTATTATGGTGTTTTTTAAGGTTGGTTATGTCAATACATAAAATTTAGTTTGTCTTATGAGCTTGCCACGTTCGAATTTAGTGTTGAGGTGCATCTTACATTTCAGCAATCTATGGTCACTACCTGTGTTGAACTTGTTTAGCACACTGCAGTTTTATATGACGAATTGTTTGTTACACATAATAAAATCCATTTAACTTGTCGTCCCATTTGGATGTCTTCATGTCCATTTCCTGTATGGCTTTTTCTTGAAAAAGGTGTTGAAGACTAAAAACCCTTTTGCCTCTGCAAACTCAACGAGAGTATTTCCACGCTGGTTTCTGTTGCCGTGACCGAATTTACCTACTGAAGTTTCATTCTGTTGCCGTTGCCCTATTTTTGCATTGAAATCTTCCATAATTATCTTCAAGTACTGCTTACCTTTATTATTTAGATGACGAATTTCCTCATAAAATTCTTCAATTTCTTCTTCAGGATGACTTGTGGTGGGTGCACAAGTTTGAATAATCTGAGCCTTGTATCTTCTCGAGAGTTGGATAACGAGTCGTGCAGCTCTGTCAGAGGAACTTTCAACTTCTACAACTTTATCCTTCAGTTTCTTGTTTCTTATAAATCAAACACCATTAGTTCTGCCAGTACCTATGTCCAGTTCACGATAGTAGAAGATATGTCCCCTTTTCAGTTCAATGAGATCTTCTCCTTTTCTCCTTACCTCACTTAGCCCGAAGATGTCCCACTTGATCCTTTGTAGTTCCTCTTCCAATTCAAGAAGCCTTGAATCAGAAGATAGGGAGCTTCCATTATACGTAGCCAAGGTCAGTATCAGATAGCAGCCTAGTCCGGTTCTCCGGGGATTCTTAGCCCCCTCTGCCTTCATGTCGCACTGGCCACAGCCTTGGCCAGGTACATTCCAGCTGCCGGAGACTGAGGGCCAAGATTTAAGTTGTGGAGTCATTTTGGAGGGGTTTTGCCATAACTCATCACGCTGGCCAAACGGGTTGGTGAGTGTGGGATAGCATTTCCTCTAATCCCGATGGTATAATTATACCACTATTGGCGGTCGTCAGAGCCCCTTTAGTGGGAACAGGATGCACCACGAGAAGGCGGGGTTGACATTTGTCAAGGAGAGGCGATGATGTTACGCATCACCTGATCTTACATCCTGTAGGAACAATACGTGGTGGTAAATAGCGTTCCCCCGGCTGCCGCCATACCCACACGTGGCCATCAGACTGATAGATCGAGTATCTGGATTCATCAATCCATAGAACCCGTTTCCACTGCTCTACTGTCCACGATAAATGTTCTTTACAACATGCTAAACGACGAGTAGCATTCCGAGTGGAGATGAAAGGCTTATGAGCAGCCGCACGACCACGGTAACCCATGGATGGAAGTTCTCTGCAAATGGTACGTGTACATACCGAGGTTCCAGCATTTTTACTCACCTGTACGTTGAGGTCTTGTGCAGTACTCCATCGATTAACTGTAACGACTCTCCTGAGTATTCGACATCCTCCATCACTGATTTTCTTCGGTCTTCCGGTAGGTTTTGCGACTTCCGGCACGCCATATGTCTTCCACTTATTCAGTACATCCAAAACAGTTGACTTGGGTATGTTTAAATGCCTATCGGTTTGTCTTAAGGAGAACCCACTAATATAATACCCAACAATCTTTCCTTTTTCAAAGTCAGTTCTCTCCTCCCGCCGCGACATTTTCACTCAACCTCACAGTGCGATATAATCGCAGTCAGATGTAAGATTGTTTTTATACCGTTTGCAGCTGTACCGTGCATCTTAATTACGCAGCGGATCCGTTCCTTTGCTTTTGAAGGTATGTGGGCAGACTTGAACAGATTTTATCGGCTAAATGAAGGTTCTACTTCTACAGTCGTTACAGGTAAAGAGACAAAGTACAGGGTGGATTTTGCTATGTTCTTTCACTAGCACTTGGCACATTTGACCATGGTGCACCTCATTTTGCTATTTATTGCAACATTTTGCTTGAAATGCATTAACTCTTGTTGCAGTTTTTCTCCATGAGTGAAGTGATGATTATTTTGGATCAATATTTCCAATTCCTTGTCACGAAAGGAACGTATAGCCTCCATAAGGTGATTATCATTCTTTAAAATTGTTTCTGGAATGTCAAGCCAATCAACATCTACGGCCTAGAGAAACGAGCTTACCAATCTCTTGCAAAATCAAAATAAATTTTATCTTAATTTATTTTCTTCTTTGCCAGGGACGTCGCTAGACTTCGGAATCAGGGTGGACAGCGGATGGGCGAGTGTTATTTTTGTTGGGGCAAGTTTGAAAACAACTTTATTTACAAAAACGCTGAAAGCAAATTTTTTTATTATTTTCACTACCGGCTAAAAAGGAATGCGTGCAATCCCCACACCTTCCTCTGGAGACACACACATACGGATCTGACTAGCTACACCATTAGTGTAAGATACAAGTGTTGGTAGAATGTCACCTTCAACATTTTTAGCCCGTCTTTTGTAAAAAAAGATCGTGCTTATGTTATCGGTTTGTCCGTCAGTCCGTCCGTCCGTCTGTACCCACGGAATCTCTGCAACTATTAGTCCGATTTGGAAAATTCTTTTTGCATTCGAAAGCTTGAAATATGCGAATGAAGATCCTTTATTTCGTTTTTTTTTACGATGTACAATTTCGCCGCTAGAGGGCGTAAATGCAGATGATGTCGAATTCAAAAATACGTTTTATTCCACATATTTGCTTCTAAACATCCGATTGAAAAAAATCTTTTATCTTTCGATTCCATTTATGTCGAAGAGTATTTTAGATACAGTTTCTTTTTCAAATTACGCATAAATTTTCCGCTAGGTGGCGTAAAAGTAAATTGCATTTTTTTCCGATAACTTTTCTTCTAAAACTCCGATTTGAAATTTTTTTTGCAGCGGATACATCTCTTGATGCCCAATCTTTTGCATATAATTTCGAATTTTTGGTAAAGAATACTTTGGCCACCAGTGGGCGTAAGTGTTAATTTTCGCTTCTGATGTATTTGCCATATAATCTGAGCTTCTAAAATATCGATTGAAAAAATTCTTTCGTGGAATTATGCCACTCACATCAATAAACCTTTTCTTCCTAAAATATTGCACAGTTTCTCCGCCAGGGGGCGTAGATGTATATCTTATTTTTGTCAATATCTCGACTTCTAGGAGTCCGATTTGAAAAATTCCTTCTTTGTTGGATAGTGTTTTCCGTGTGACATGTTTTTCATATAGTTTCAAAATTTTCAAGTAATTCATAGACTTTCCACTAGGTGGCGTAAATGTAAATTGCGTTTTCCCCTATATCTTTGCTTCTAAATCTCCGATCTGAAAAATTCTTTCTGCACCGGATACAGCTCCTGATGGGAAATCGTTTGCACATAATTTCTAATTTTTGTAAAAAAAATGGTTTGGCCACCAGGGGGCGTAAACCTTAATTTCCGCTTCTGATGTATTTGCAGCAAAATATGAGCTTCTAAATTCTCGATTGAAAATAACGTCGTGTGTAGACCGATACTACTCATGCCGACAAACTTTTTAGAAAAAAAATTCTTCTTATAATAGTGCACGGTTTCTACGCCAGGGGGCGTGGATGTATATCTTATTTTTGTCAGTATCTCGACTTCTAGGAGTCCAATTTGAAAAATTCCTTCTTTCTTGGATAGTGTTTTCCGATGTCGCAATGTTTTTCATATAATTTTAAAATTTTCACGCAATTCTTATACTTTATACTTTCAGGAATTTAACTAATTAATAAAAGTTAAATTCCTTCTTAAAAGGAATTATACACCAACAATAAAGGAACTGTACACCAACAATACTAAAAATAGTATAACTATACTAGGTATCCGAATTTCTTGGCGTAGAGTAGAAATCAAAGTTTCCAAGCTTTCGCATATCATTCAGATGGTTTTATTCAAGGAACGTAGACAGCTAACTGCAAACTGCATAATAGAACACTTCAACAATTTGAACGTAGTGACTTGACAAGACATTAAATGAATAGACGCAAATGTTATCATTCATTCGAAGAAGCGAGGTCACGTTGGTTGGGCACGCGACACCGTGGAGAAAACGCAGCATTATTTGAAGAATTGATTCTAAATGCGTGGCAACTCTAGAGAGATGCTATCATTGCAAGCCTCCCTGCTGATCATGATTTCCAAGGTTTCGGGAACGACAGTAGATTTGGGCGTGTAGTATGAAGCTGATTTCTTTAAACAGTTTCATTCCACATAGGATAAGCGGACTTGAACTTGACTTCTCTTGATAGGGCAGTGGTTATTTTATGTCTTTTATATCCCTTTTATGTTCGTTGATTCTAATTCCAAGAGGACGCTTGGTCATTCCGATGTACTATCGCCTGGAGCCGTCCGGATATTGTAGTGTGATGGCACAAACACCTGCCGCCCCAGTGGCGCAGTGGTCTAAGGCGATGGCCTCTGATCATTCGTCCGAAAGGGGTCCGGGTTTGAATCCCGTGAGGCATGGATGTTGTGCTTGTATTACGGCACTGGCTCTCTCCTTCCCTGGAACCAGTGACCCTAAATTAGGGACGGGCGACTGCTTATAGCCCATTGAGTTGCTCACGTGTTCGTTAAACCTCCAATAAAAAACAACAAAAAAACACCTGCCTCATTGAGAAGGAAATGCGTGTCATTATTTCTCTTAAGCACAAGATCTCCGGCATCTTTATATATGGTGACATTTGAATTACAAATATTCCGTAAAGTACGGTATATTCACAATGCTGCAGATCAGAATTTCGAAAACGGGAGTGGCGGTGGGAGAAAGTTGGTCTTCTGAATGGGAAAGAATGACACCAGAATGACAGATGAAATTAGTAGAAACACTGTTAAGACATAAATAAGTAATATATATATATACACTGCTAGACAATTGCTAAGGACGGATCATAAACGGCTATATAGCGCATAAAAAAGTAAGTGTGGTTGGATGCCAAGTGAAATAAAATAATGTCAGAATGCCAGGACATTATAAGAAGGACAATTTATTGTGCTCTGAAATCCAGAAGGCTTTGGAACGTGTACAAGGGACAAACAGGCCATTTTGTGCAGAATACGTAAACGTGAAAAAAATGCAATTACCGTCCGCAGGCGTTCCGGCGTAAGATGTCAATACGGGATATGGCCCCCATGGAGGGCGATGCAAGATTCCACACGTCGTGTCATGCTTTGCACAACATTATCAAGCAGCTGTTGGGGTAATTTACCCCATTCCTCTGTCAGTGCACGGATGAGGGTGTCCTTGTTTATTGGAGGGCATTGGCGACCAGCAAGACTCCTCCCCAAAGCATCCCACACATTTTCAATGGGATTCAGATCTGAAGAACGTGCTGCCCATACGAGGCGTTGAATATCCTCGCTCTCAAGACACTCCTGGACAGCGACTGTTCGATGACATGTTGCGTTGTCGTCCATGAAAATGAATCTATCACCGACAGCACCACGGAACATGCGAACATGAGGTAGCAGAACATCATTAACGTATCGTTGGCCAGTCATAGTCCCAGTTGGATGCACATAGAGGGACGTACGGCCATTGATCATGATGCCAGCCCATACCATGACACTACATGTCGGATATCGGTCCTTTTCCTGTATGTTTGCTGGACAGTATGCAGTACCACAATCACGCCAGATCAGTTGTTGTCGACAATCAGACGATAGACTGTATCTACTCTCATCTGAGAAGAGGACAGCAGACCAGTCCAATTGCGATGTTGATGGCACCATTGCAAACGGGCGTTACGGTGACGTCTGGACAATGGGATGCACACAACAGGACAGCGGGCATATAGTCCTCCTTCATGCAAACGTCTGGCGACAGTTTTTCGGGAGATCAGCTTGCCAGTAGCAGCCATAAACTGATTTGCTACCTCACTAGCTGTGCTGCGCCGGTGTCTTTTTGTTGATACCACTATGTACCGATCTTCTGCAGGTGTCGTACTGCGAACACGACCTCCCCCGTGACGTTTGCTACACTCTCCATTTGTTTGAAATGATTTCCAAAGCCTTGAAACAACACTGTGGCTGACGTCGAACTCCCTGGCAACATCTGTTATTTTTCGCCCTTCTTCAATCTTGCCAATAATACGGTCACGCGTAAAATCATCTAGGTGATGTCGGGAAGACATACTGAAAATTGCAAGTTCGGCAATTGATTCTTTCGCTTTCAACTTTGCGTTTGAACAACAACAGTCAATACGCGTCAAATCCTTTATATCTCTTATCAGCGCTATGACGTCACGAACAAGTTCGGCAATCCAAAATTTGCATACACACAACACGTCTTACTGTATCCCGCACTTATGCTAATTTCCACATTTTCCTGCCTTCCATTTTATGGTTGCTATCGTTGCTATTGTCATCCGTCCTTAGCAATTGTCCGGCAGTGTATAAATAAATAAATAAATAAATAATGTTCGAACAGGAAAACAAAAAAAAAATTGTGCACGAAAGTTCGAAATAAATAATGATCTTTTAGGGGGAAAATTGTGCACCAAAGTTCAAAATAAATAATGATCTTTTAGGAAAAAAAAAATGTGCACGAAAGTTCAAAATTCATTTCCCTTGCCTTTTGAAGAAAGTCCATCTAAGCCAATAATTTTATTTCTCCAGGAACACTTTCTGTGAGATTAAATAAATGCACAGTCGGCAAAACGCTTCAGTGAGAATGACGGCTTTTTTTTTTAATGTGATTAGTTGTTGACTCATGCTACTACTCTCTCCTCACTCCTGTTACCGATGAAATGAGATATTCCACAGCTCCTTTCCTAGTTGAGATATGCGCATTCACGCAAATCCGTGACCTTTTCATTTGCCATTTTCCTTTTCAAGTTCGATGCATGCGAACTCTCTTGCTCTCACGTTTCATTACAAAATTTCAGCATACATGAATCGCTGGTAGGGATAAGGGTTTTCGTCCCGGTGACCAATAGATAACTTATACATGCCTCAGGCTTCCTTTCTAACAACATAAACCGCGAAATATGTTCAGTAAAACTAGTAGTAGAATTTTTGGAAAAAATTTCACTGGTTCTGCGGATCAGTGTATACCAGAAGTTCATGATCCGCACTCAGTTTTACTGGTCCATAATTACACATACACGCTGTATTAGTTTCATTGCCCTTTGTAAGGCATCTAACCACACATATAAAATACACTGACGGAAAAAAAAATCCCAACACCACGAAAAAATTGTTGTAGAGGAATGAAATGGCGGCAATACATTTGTATAGGTAACATATTTAATTGATTGAGGTTTCAAGATCACAGCTTAACGTAAGCGCGAGAAGAGCCATTTTATATGTGAAATGCTGGTACATTAATAACCGGTGTGACCGCCAGAATGTTGAATGCAAGCACGCAAACGTTCATGCATTGTGTCGTACAGGTGCTGGATGTCAGTTTGTGGGTTGGAGTTCCACGCCTGTTGCACTTGGTCGGTCAATACAGGGACGCTTAAGGCTGGTTGGGGGTGACGCTGGAGTTGTCGTCCAATGATGTCCCATACGTGCTCGATTGGCGACAGATCTGGTGATCTAGCAGGCCACGGCAACATGTCGACACTCTGTAGAGCATGTTAGGTTACAACAGCGGTATGCGGGCGAGCGTTATCCTGTTGGAAAACACCTCCTGGAATGCTGTTCATGAATGGCAGCACAACAGGTTGAATCACCAGACCAACGTACAATTGTGCCGTCAGGGTGCGTGGGATAACCACGAGAGTGCTACTGCTGTCATAGGAAATTGCTCCCCAGACCATAACTCCAGGTGCAGGCCCAGTGTGTTTCGGCCGCAGACAGGTTGGTTGCAGGCGCTCACCTGGCCTCCTTCTAAACAACACACGGCCATCACTGGCACCCAGGCAGAACCGGCTTTCATCAGAAAACACAACAGATTTCCACTCCGTCCTCCAATGAGCTCTAGCTTGGCACTACTGACGTCGCAAACGGCAGTGGTTTGGAGTAAGTGGAATGCACGCAACAGGGCGTCTGGCTCGGAGCTGTCCTTCAAGTAACCGATTTGTAACAGTTCGTTGTGTCACTGTGGCGGCAACTGCAGCTCGAATTGCTGCCGCAGACGCGGTACGATGCGCCACGGCCATACGCCGTACACGGCGGTCTTCCCTGTCAGTAGTGCCACGTGGCTGGCGAGAACCCGGTCTTCTTGAGGCAGTACCTTTCCTTGACCACCGCTGCCAACAATCATGCACAGTGGCTACATTCCTGCCAAGTCGTTCTGCAATATTGCGGAACGAAAATCCACCTTCTCGTAGCCCTATTACACGACCTCGTTCAAACTCCGTGACCTGTTGATAATGGCTTCTTCGTCTTCTTAAAGGCATTCTTGACTAACATCAACACACTACGTCGAATCTCAACGATAACTAACGCTCACGAACGTTACAGCGCGTATTTAGAGCAAACCTGCTTTGCATGTTCCGAGGGGCGCTACTAGCGCAACACGTATGCGCCGAGCGCGAAATTTGCATAGACATCATCTTACAGATGTACTCTCACCGCCTACCAACTGTCGTTTATCTAACACAACCCCTTCTTGGTGTTGGGATTTTTTTTTCTGTCAGTTTAATTCAAAATTCAGACACTGTATTAGATTCATTGCCCTTCCACAAGGTCTAAATAATATATTACAAATATTACGAAATATTTTTACATTTATTTCAATTAGTAGAGTGCAAATATCACGAAATATTTTTGCACTGATTACAATTTGTATCCCAACTATCATCATCAACAACCATGAGAAGATACCCGTAGGTGTCTGGCGTCAAAGAGGACATCTTTAGATTTCAATCGTCTTGTACTGTTTTACTCGCAGCGCATCGACACGCATCTTGCAGATTCTATCATTCAGGGAAGGAGGACAAGTGCATCCGGGGCCGACTTCACAGGGAATCATCCACGTATTCGCATCCCCCAACACGGGAAATCTGCGGAAAACCCCGGAAAAACCACAGACTAAATAATGGCAGGAAGGACGCGGATTCGAACACCCGCCAGAAACGTCCGCCTCCCACAGTGAGATCAGCCAAGGCCGCCGGGACTCCTCCTCCTCTCTATGTTTACGGGCATGGCCACCGGATTAAGAACTTGCTTGTGACGTCACGCTAAGCGAAGGGTGTGTCCATGGGTAGCTGAAGACATCAATGTGAAAATATTCATTATTTGCTTCAAATTATTTAAATTCCTTTTGGCTGATGATTGTAAGCAGTTACTCCACGTGCAAAATGTAAAATTTGTGTTAAAAAAATTAGTGGCAAAGAAGGTGGAAGAGTTGAATGTGGTAAACGGAAAATGTTCAAAATGTAATCAAACTAAATTTGAACTGGGACTAAAGGGCGCTTCTGTGTTTTTAGCATCAATATTTCTGCAACTATCAGTCCGATTTGAAAAATTCTTTTTGCATTGGGAAGCTTGATATATGCGAATGATGATCCTTTATTTCGTTTTTATTTACGATGTACACTTTCGCCGCTAGAGGGCGTAAATGCAGATGATGTCGAATTCAAAAATACGTTTTATTCCACATATTTGCTTCTAACCATCCAATTGAAAAAAATTTTTGAACTTTCGATTCCATTTATGTCAAAGAGTATTTTAGATATAATTACTTTTTCAAATTACGCATAGATTTTCTGCTAGGGGGCGTAAAAGTAAATTACATTTGCAGATAATCTAAGCGATGGCCTCTGATCATTCGTCCGAAAGGGGTCCGTCCGGGTTCGAATCCCGGTCAGGCATGGATCTTGAGTTTGTCTTACGGCACTGGCTCTCTCCCTTCCCTGGAACCAGTGACCCTAAATCAGGGACAGGCGACTGCTTATAGCTCATTGAGTTGCTCACGGTGGTCGTTAAAATTACAATAAAAAAAAAAAAAAAAATCTGAGCTTCTAAAATATCGATTGAAAAAATTATTTCGTGGACTGATGCCTCTCACATAGATAAAGATTTTGGGAATATTTTCTTCTTAAAATATTCCACAGTTTCTCCGCCAGTGGGCGGAGATGTATATCTTATTTTCGTCAATATCTCTACTTCTAGGAGTCCGATTTGAAAAATTTCTTCTTTGTTGGATAGTGTTTTCAGTGTGACATGTTTTTCATATAATTTCAAAATTTTCAAGTAATTCATAGACTTTCGGCTAGGGGGCGTAGAGTTAAATTGCGTTTCCCCCTATATCTCTGCTTCTAAATCCCCGATTTGAAAAATGCTTTCTGCACCGGATACAGCTTCTAATGGAAAATCGCTTGCACATAATTTCTAATATTTGTAAAAAAATGGTTTGACCACCAGGGGGCGTAAATCTTAATTTCCGCTTGTGATGTATTTGCAGCAAAATATGAGCTTCTAAATTCTCGATTGAAAAAAAATGTCGTTTGTAGACCAATAGTACTCATGTCGAGAAACCTCTTAGAAAAAATTTCTTCTTAAAATAATGCATGGTTTCTGCGACAGGGGGCGTAGATGTATATCTTATTTTTGTCAATATCTCTACTTCTAGGAGTCCAATTCGAAAAATTTCTTCTTTGTTGGATAGTGTCCCCAGTGTGACATATCTTTCATATAATTTCAAAATTTTCAAGTAATTCATAGACTTTCCGCAAGGGGAACGTAAAGGTAAATTGCTTTCTTTCTATATCATCATCATCATCATTGTCAACCATTATCAATCCACTGCTGGACGAAGGTCTCCCCAAGTTTCCTCCACAACGGTCTGTCTTGTGCCAGTCTCCTCCATGTCACTCCCGCATATTTACGAATTTCATCCACCCATCTCCCATGTGGTCTTTTTCTGGGTCTTTTCCTGTCCCTTGGAATCCAATCTAAAATTTACCCCTGGCTGTCCATCTATGGTCTGTCCTTCTGGCAGTATGTCCAGCCCATTGCCATTTCAGGGATTTAACTCTGATCATGATGTCTTCCACTCTCGTCATTTTTCGGATCCACGAGTTCCTCTTCTTATCTCTCCTGGTTATACCAAGCATGCACCTCTCCATGCTGCTTTGAGTTGTCTGCAGCCTTTGTATGTCTCTTTTAGTTAAGGTCCACGTCTCTGCACCATACGTAAGCACTGGAAGGATGCATTGATCAAACACTTTTCTTTTAAGACATAATGGCATATTGCTCTTGAAAATTATGCTGTTTCTTCCAAAAGCTCTCCAGGCAAGTTTTGTACGCCGATTAATTTCTTCATCAATGTGACCCTCACTTTGATATCTGCTGTCCAAGATAAACATATGTATCTGTTATCTCCAGTTTTTCTCCATCAATCGATAAATCTTCATTTCTTGTAAAAGCATTGAACATCACTTTTGTCTTCTGAAAGTTCATTTTTAATCCCACTTCTTTACTCTTGTCAGCAAGTTCCTGAATCATACTCTGCAGCTCTGATGGGGTAGTTGCAAAAATGACTACGTCATCAGCAAAACGAAGGTGGGTTAGATAATCTCCATTAATCTTTATCCCTTTGTTTTCCCAGTTCAGTGATTGAAAGACATTTTCCAATGTGGCATTAAAGTGCTTCGGAGATATGGTGTCACCTTGTCTCACTCCCTTTCCAATTTTTATGTGTGTTGTATTTTCAAACAGCCGAATCGTTGCACTTGCATTTTCATAGATGTTATTAATAATATTAATGTATGCATCTTCAATACCGCAGGATTTCAGAGCCGTGGTAACTGCTGATGGTTTCACCGAATCAAAGGCTTTTTCATAATCGATAAAAGCCATGCACAATGGAAGTTCATATTCCCTCGCTCTTTCAATTAGTTCTCTCAGTACGTGGATATGATCTATTGTGCTGTAGCCACTCCTGAATCCAGCTTGTTCTCTCGGTTGAGCCATGTCCAGTGTTACCTTCAAGCGGTGTGAAAGAACTTTAGTGAAGATTTTATAAACCACTGATAGGAGGCTGATAGGTCTGTAGTTCCTGAGATCCTCAATGTCACCTTTTTATGTAGCAGGATCATTGTAGCATTGTTCCAATCCTCAGGAATCTTCCCTTCATTAAGGCATCGAGTGAAAATTTGGGCGAGTACTGTTTCAATTTCTCCACTTGCTTCTTGTATGATGTCTATAGTAATTCCATCTTCTCCTGGAGCTTTCCCCCGCTTCATGTTCTTGATTGCATGAGCAACTTCTGCTGGGAGGACTGGAAGAACTCTGGTACCTTTCATGATGTCTGGAGTACATGTATCATCCCTTTCATATAATTTGGAGTAGAAATCTTTCACTCTTGTCAAAATTTCGCCTCTATTTCTTGTTATAGAACCATCTTCTTTTCTCAGAGCCATAATCTGTTTTCTTCCCTTACTGAGATGTCCCTTTGCTATCTTAAGGCTTTGGTTGTTTTCAATTGCTTTCCTCACTAGCTCACAGTTGAATTTCCTTACGTCTTCAGTGATACTTTTTCGTGTTGTCTTGCATAGCTCTATATATTCCACTTTGGAAGTTACATCTTCTTTAGTTGTCCTCATCTCTCTTCTTTTTTGCATCAACATTTTGGTTTTTCCTGATAATTTGTTCACATGCAACTTGTTCTTAGACCCAGCTAATTTTGTTGCTGTTTCCATTAGAGCTTTGGTTACTTTTCTGTTAACTTCCGAAATATCCACTTCTTCCGATGTTAGGCCTTCTAAAGCAGAGAATCTGTTCTTCAGTTCCAACTTGAAAGTATTATGGTGTTTTTTAAGGTTGGTTATGTCAATAGATTTTGTTTGTCTTATGAGCTTGCCACGTTCAAGTTTAGTGTTGAGGTGCATCTTACATCTCACCAATCTATGGTCACTACCTGTGTTGAACTTGTTCAGCACACTGCAGTCTTCGATGACGAATTTTTTGTTACACATAATAAAATCAATTTCACTTGTCGTCCCAATTGGATGTCTCCATGTCCATTTCCTGTGTGGCTTTTTCTTGAAAAAGGAGTTCAAGATGAAAATCCTTCTGCCTCTGCAAACTCAACGAGAGTATTTCCACGCTGGTTTCTGTTGCCGTGACCGAATTTACCTACTGAAGTTTCATTCTGTTGCCGTTGCCCTATTTTTGCATTGAAATCTCCCATAATTATCTTCAAGTGCTGCTTACCTTTATTATTTAGATGACGAATTTCCTCATAAAATTCTTCAATTTCTTCTTCAGGATGACTTGTGGTGGGTGCATAAGTTTGAATAATCTGAGCCTGGTATCTTCTCGATAGTTGGATAACGAGTCGTGCAGCTCTGTCAGAGGAACTTTCAACTTCTACAACTTTATCCTTCAGTTTCTTGTTTATTATAAATCCAACACCACTAGTTCTGCCAGTATCTGTCCCACGATAATAGAAGAGATGTCCACTTTTCAGTTCAATGAGATCTTCTCCTTTTCTCCTTACCTCACTTAGCCCGACGATGTCCCACTTGATCCTTTGTAGTTCCTCTTCCAATTCAAGAAGCCTTGAATCAGAAGATAGGGAGCGTCCAAGTTATAGGTAGCCAAGGTCAGCATCAAATGGCAGCCTAGTCCGGTCCTCCGGGGATTCTTAGCACCCTCTGCCTTCATGTCGCACTGGCCGCTGCCTTGGCCAGGTACATTCCAGCTGCCGGAGACTGAGGGCCAAGATTTAAGTTGTAGAGTCATTTTGGAGGTGTTTGGCCATAACTCACCACGCTGGCCAAGCGGGTTGGTGAGTGTGGGATAGCATTTCCTCTGATCCCGATGGTATAGTTATACCGCTATTGGCGGTCGTCAGAGCCCCTTTAGTGGGAACAGGATGCACCACGAGAAGGCGGGGTTGACATTTGTCAAGGAGAGGCTGTGATGTTACGCATCACCTGACCTTACATCCCTGCTTCTAAATCTCCGATGTGAAAAATTCTTTCTGCACCGGATACAGCTCCTTATGGGAAATCCTTTGCATATAATTTCAAATTTTTGTAAAAATGGTTTGGCCACCAGGTGTCGTAAGCCTTAATTTCCGCTTCTGATGTATTTACAGCAAAATGTGTGCTTCTAAAATCTCGATTGAAAAAAAGTTGTTTGTTGACCGATACTACTCATGTCGACAAACCTTTTAGGAACATTTTCTTCTTGAAATAATGCATGGTTTTTACGCCAGGGGGCGTAGATGTATATCTTATTTTTGTCAATATCTCTACTTCAAGGAGTACGATTTGAAAAATTACTCCTTTGTTGGATAGTGTTTCCGATGCGAAATGTTTTTCCCTATAAATTCAAAATTTTCAAGTAAATCATAGACTTTCCGATAGGAGGCACATAGGTAAATTGCGTTTTCTGCGTTATTTCTGCTTCTAAAACTCCGATTTTAAAAATTCTTCCTGTTTCGCATACAAGACCTGATGGAAAATATTTTTCACATAATTTCTAATGTTTGGTAAAGAATAGTTTGGCCACCAGGGAGCATAAGTGTTAATTTCTGCTTCTGATGTATTTGTAGCAAAATCTGGGCTCCTGAAAACCCGACTGAATTTTTTTTTTCTTCGACCGATACCGCTCATATGGAAAAACCTTTTATGAATACTTTCTTCTTAAAATAATGCATGATTTTCCTACCAGGGGACGTAAAGTCATATCTTATTTTTGTCGATATCTCTGTTTCTAAGGGTCCGATTTGAAAAATTATTTCTGTGTTGGAGAGCGTTTTCGGTGAGAAATGTTTCTCATATAAATTCATGTTTTTCTTAACGTACAAGTCGGCAACCAGAGGGCGTAAGCTCACGATTCCGTTTACAGCAATATCTGAGGGATTAGAAACCCTATTGAAAAACTTCTTTCTTCCATCAGATATTATTGTTTTCCGTACCGGTTCCATTGACTTTGAGTAGCTTTGATAAATTTAATTTGCATCAGAACGGATTCAAAAGACGTGCTTATTACACCCGAAAATTCGGTGTCATCTTTCTTGTTAAATATATTTTTAAATAATTACTCTAAGTTGCAAAAATGACTGCTTAAATAACAGGTCAGGGAAAACAAAATATTCTATGTTTGCAGCAGCTATTTAATGATTCTGGTCTTCCTGTGTGCCTCACTAACAATGGGAATATCTCCAAATTTTGGCAAAGACTTTTGTTAATCAACATTACAGGGGAACTAAATTCTAACCCCAGTCTAAGCCCCATACAAGTAAATATATTTGTATCCATTTGTATTTTCAATTTTCATTATATGTGACGAAAAAAATTACCATGCATGCATGTTCTAACACATGTTCGTAACCATGGGGAACGAAATCAGTACAAGATAAGTTTATTTTTCATTTATTTATTTCTGTGTGTACATTATGCTGAGAGCTACACATTCTCAGCATTAATTTCGTCTAATTGGCAGCCTTAAAACTTTTTCATTTAAAACAAGAACCTCCTCTGCTTCATGAGTCCAATGGGTTTTTTCCATGAACTGGAGGAACGTTAAAGCTGAAAAGATTATTCCATTAAGCTGACTTGGTTCTTTCTGTTCGCACAGGAAAAAATGAAGTCTGAGGGAGTAACAATGGAAGTAAAACTGCTCCTTTTACAAAGTTTTGAGATGACATACATTGGAGGGTTGCAAAGGAAGAATAAAAACGTTTGATGTCTTATTTTTTGAGATGTGAGAAATCGATTTAGCCATGTGATCCAATTGAGCTTTAGGAAAAATGGACGTTTCAAATATTGACTTTATGAAAAATGAGCGATTCAGATATTGACTTTAAAAAAAATAAAGGATTCAAATATTGACTTTTAGTTGGAAAGCATTTCCCATGTTATTCTATGGGATTTTTGCGATTTTAAGAAAACGAAACTTTAAAAAATCGCCCTCTTAGCGAAAACAACAAATCCATTTTTGACTTGTTAAAATTTATATACCATTCAAAAACGAACTTTATGAAAAATGAACGTTTCAAATATTGAGTTTTATGGGAAAAAAGTCAAATAACTTCGTAAATGCTTTCCTGAAAGAATTCTGTTAGCTTGCTCTCACAACTTCGAAGCGAATGGGAGCGAAAATAACATTTCTATGTATACACGCATTTTGTTTAGACTGCATAAAGTGATGTACATTGTTCACTGAGTTGATGTATGAGGTTTAGTTATTGTTTTGGGGGAAAAAGCTTCTAAGAATAGAGCAAAAATGTCTGTGTACAAGATGAAGCGCACTAAGAATGTCATTAAAGTGGAACTATAGAATTTGGTGTGAAAGAAGACAAGAACGCGACGAATTGATTCTGTTTGTTTCAGTGTGAAAGACTTCTTGCAGTCTGCTTCTTTTTAAGAATCATGAGAAAACATAGAATACGATTGACTGTTCTCTTTGTTCAAGACTTCCATGTTCTTGAAGTAATTAAATAAAAGAGGTGTGATCAGGAAAAACAGATACGATAGAGAAATCCTATTTAAAACGAAAGTAAGGGGAAACGAAGGTTAGCGCCTTAAGGGAAATTCAACAAATCCAAATTTTGAAGATGACAATCCGATTTTTGGCGTAAATGCGACAAGGATGGTAAGTCAGATAATATCCAAAAACTTGAAAATTTTCATCGTCCTGGAGCGGGACTCGAACCCGCGTCTCCCAGAAAACGCCCGGGTATGCTAACCACTACACCATCCAGAACGACCAAGTTTCAAGTTTCCGATCAATTTGAATTTAACCATCACAGGATTCGCTAGTCGAAGCAACCGGTATTCATGTTTAGCGAATCTGCAGGTTAAGAATCTTATCCCGTGTTTGCCCGGAGAAGCAGATAAATCATGAAAGAAATACAGGATTACGCCATATAATACAAATTTTGAAGATGACAATCCGATTTTTGGCGTAAATGTGACAAGGATGGTAAGTTAGATAATATCCGAAAAATTGATCGGAAACTTGAAACTTGGTCGTTCTGGGTGGTGTAGTGGTTAGCATACCCGGGCGTTTTCTGGGAGACGCGGGTTCAAGTCCCGCTCCAGGACGATGAAAATTTTGAAGTTTTCGGATATTATCTGACTTACCATCCTTGTCACATTTACGCCAAAAATCGGATTGTCATCTTCAAAATTTATATTATATGGCGTAATCCCGTATTTCTTTCATGACAAATCCAGATGTTTCGCATATAATGTAATGTCTGACACGTTAGAACTGATCATTGAGTGAATGAAATATACACGAAGTTTTGACGCATCTCAATGTAAAACGAAATAAATGAGGAAAAGAGATGTGGTTAGGTGCGTTTATACTGACTTTGGTGAGGTGAGTTAGCAATAAATATTTGGTAATACATGAAAAAAAAAGTAAAAATAACTCGTTAAGAATATGATTTTTGATGAAAGTATGATATTTTAGTTGATACGACATGAATATAAATGTTGGAGAGACTAAAACATATCTGAAGTTTTTGTTACATTTCTAATGTTAGGAAAATTTGTGCGGAAATGTGAAAGCGATCAAGTCGAGAAGAAAAAGGTTTGTTGGAATGAAACAGGGAAAAAAATACTATGAAGAAACAAAAAAAAATAGAAGTACAGTAAAAAGCAGTTACAAAGCAAAGTTAAACAAATACGTTAACATTATAGCATTTCGAAAAATAGATTAAGTCGTTATACAGCGAAAAGAAGTAAGTCTTTCTTAAAATATTACTTTTGTTTAGGGAAATACTGTCTTTTAGCTACGTCTTGGGAATAACTGTACTTTTGATGAGTTAGCAAAATGCTCCACGGAGAAAAAATATATCGGTTAGGATATGATGTTTAGCGGAAGTACGGACTTAGTCTCCAGAATGAATGTTTTTTCTGTCGCGTTAGAAAAATATACAGAAATTATATCGCAAAGAATACAAATTTTAGTGTCAGTATGAACTTTTTAGAATGCATATCATGACAATGAATGCTTTTCTGTTGGGACAGCAAAAGAAAAGTATAGCAAACTAGGAAAGAATAAAAAAAATATTCATATTTCACATACATGGAGCCTGAAAAATAGAGCAAGCTATGTAGGGAAAGAGAAATTTGAAGTTTTGGTACATCTTGCAACATCATGTCGTTAAGAAACGTTTGTTGGAAGGAAATCGAAATATAAAGTTAGAATAAAATTGGTCAAAAGTTTGCAAAGTTTGAAAAACAATAAAGTGGATACATCGAGAAGTTTAATGACACGCAAACATAGGATAGCATTTCTGAAAGTTAATTTAGGTTACATAGAAAAGAAATAATAATGAAGAAACATTTATTTGTTGTAAAGAAATGGAAAAATAAAGTCTTAATAAAAATAGAATAATGCCGATACATCGAGAAGTTTGAAAAAGGTAATGCTTATACATCGTAAAGTTTAATGAATATACTAGTATAGAATAGCATTTTGAAAAATAGTTTAAGTTAAATGGGGGAAAAAAGTAATAGTGAAGAAACTTTTGTTGGAAAGAAATGGAAAAATAAAGTAAGAATAAAAAAAGAAAATACTGTCACAATCGAATTTTATGTATAACCACTAAAGATCTGTATAAGTCGCGTACACTTACACGAAAAGTTAGACCAAAAAATGGTTTAAGTTATATAGGAATACATTAAAGTCAAGTAAGAAAAATTGTTTAAGCGGAAGAAACAAAAAGAAATAAAAATATTTCTTGAAAGCGATATTTTTAAAGAAATGCTGATATGGAAAATTTTGCCAAGTGAAAAAAATAACTTACGAAATACAAAAAAGAACTATTTCGGAAAAATAAAATGATAAAATTCCGAAGTAGCGAAAATTACATTCAAAAATAAATCATAGGCTCAGAAATAATACTCGATCGAATTACGAATACACTTAGCTTCGAATATTCGCTCGCTAATATGGATTTTAAACCAAAATCTCCGAACGCTGTTAAATAAAAAATATTTTAGTGGGAAAAATAAAGAATCATCTACTAAAAGGTTTATAATAAAACAAGAAAAATTGGCAAACACACACACAGACATGCACACACAGTAAAATTCCCCTGAGGGGGAAAATGACGCTGACCGGGGTAACATTTAATCTACCAGAACAGCAATGTAGAACGTGCATAAAACTATTTATCGAAGAATTGTAAAGCATCTTAAAAAATGCATAAAGAAAAACAAATTATTTGAAAAGAAACATTCAAATTATAAAAGTCACCCGAAGGAAATAGAAAGAAAAATTCACAAGATGTGATTGAAAAAAAAAAAAAAGTTTCCACAAACACGTGTTAGATAAAAAAAAATTGAAACATTTGTAACGTCATCCTTCCTGCGTACCGAGATAGTATCACAAAATACTAATTTAACCATAACGCCAACTCCCCACCCCTATGATGTCATGTTAAGATGGCGCATTCTTATCTCACAACTCCCCCCCCATTCGGCACCCCCATGATGTTATCAGTCCCGAAGCAATCACCCAAGATGGCGGAAGGTCTGATCCTCCGCTACCCCATGATCCTCCACCCACCAAAGTGGAGGATCCCATTGGTTAACATTCTAAGTTGTTAAAACCACCCATGAAATAGACTGTAGTAGCATTATTAGCATTTTTTTAGTGACTTTCTTTTCTAAATACCTTTTCAGTATTAATTTAGTATATAGTTCGACTCCCCCAATATTTTTTATTTATTTCTGTGTATACTGCAACATTAACCTGGTGCATCATTAATATAATTTTTCTTTTCTGTGAATTATCTTCTCAAACATAATCTCAGTATATAGATTTTGGAACAGTCTGCTTCTTCAAATATATTATTTTTTGGATGAAAACAATGTAATTTGATCAGAAAAAGTTGAAAAATGAACGCAATTTTAGAGGCTGTTTTATTAATTTTCCGCCAGTTTTTCTTTTACAGATACAAATCGTAATCTAACTGTACGTCAACATACTAACAGATTGAATTTCAGTTATTTTCTGCGTCTGTTTAAAACTGCATTAACACAGCTTTTTGGTATAACCGTTTATATTCGTGCAGGACAGAAATAGCAAGAAAGCGTAATTCTTGAGAAAGGTAAAGCAGAAGCAATTTTCTTTTTTTTTTCCTTTAAATTTCGGTTGAACTGTTATGGCATGAAATAATTTACAGAAAACTAAAATATGGACTTTATTAAGCTTTTCCTTCAAGCATTGAGTACGACTGAATGCCCAGAAACGTGCGTATAGTGGTGTAGCATTCTCGGTGCACAACTCCGTGGCTTAGCTTGACGTCACAAAAACGATGGCAAAGCCAAAACCCCTGGAGACAAACCCGCAAAGAGAGGAGGATTGAGTCTCGGGAGCCCCGGCACAGCACGTTAACGGCAATGTGCTGGTAGTTATCTCAACTAAGGAACATATAAATTATATTTAACTTAAGTTTGTGTTTTGATGGGTGTAAAAGTTTAGTAGCAGTTTTTGTTGTTTTTTCAGCTGATTGGATCCATAGTGATAGTGTTGGAAATTGATCACATTTTGCAGTAATACCCTCATTTACTCTAAAACAGTTTCAGTGTTCAGACTGTTTTGATTTCCCCCATGTTTC
The DNA here is from genome assembly GCA_039090855.1 of Macrothele yani. Classification (NCBI taxonomy): domain Eukaryota; kingdom Metazoa; phylum Arthropoda; class Arachnida; order Araneae; family Macrothelidae; genus Macrothele; species Macrothele yani. The sequence goes on along the minus strand of CM076997.1, from coordinate 57,126,957 downwards.
TGAACCCCAGTTCACACTTGGCTGATGTGCAAAAAAACAAACAAAAAAAAAACGTTAAACTTCAACCACAGCGAAAATATTTCGATGCTTAACATGATACTGCAAAATTTTTCTCTTCCCAGAACGATTTGCTTGGTTCTACATTGCAAGAATGCAGTGATTTTTTAAAAGGAAATCAACTCAACTTCTGTAATAACGGTTTGAATTTCTGCAGTACACCATTATATCCATTAATCATGCCCTCATTTCTTTCTTCCATAGATTTGCTGAACATGGTTGCAATGGCCATTCAGACAAGGATATCATTCTACTCACTGCAATTAAACTTATATCGATGTAATGATATCTAGCCCTTAGTTGCTCAGTTTTTTGCTCAACAAACTGGAAGGAATATATTCGCTGTGCTGCACTTTTCGTTTTGGATCACATCTTAATTTTGGCTTTAGAGAGAACACACATTATTTTCTAATTTTTTCAGGGCCTTCCTTCAATTCAGAGCTTCCATAACTGTACACACGGAAGTGTATGCATGAAACACTGCTGTATATTGTATATAAGGCTAGGGAAAATTTTTGTAGACAGGCCACGTCTGATATTTCTACCGCAGCGCAAATGAATGTCGTCGATGCCGCGGAATTGATAGTCTATCAGCAACAGATACAGATTGTGTTTTGGTTGATAAATGTTAGTTTTGCACATGTAATTACATTGCGTCAAAAATTCCTCAAATATTACTGAATGCTTTACCCAAATGAGATAACTATCGGGCTCAATGACGTTATGCGAAAAAATTACTGGTCCGTTGAACTACCGCCATTTTGATTTTGGTGGTCCGATTCAATTTTTAGTGGTCTTGTACCAGCGAACCACCAAATAATTCGAAAGCTGAATACGACTGATAATTGTGCCTTACACACTGGAAATACTGTACGATTGCTTTTTTGCTCCGATTACTTTTAAGCAAGGATTTCTTTTGGTAACTTTACCTTGCGATTCTTTGGATATCAAAATTTCGTAGCTTTCTGAAGATCTTCATCTTCCCAGAAACGTGTTTTACGGTTCCAGAAACAATAAAGATCACAATATAGCACAGAATCAGCAAATGTACTCCAACCCAAAGACCTTTAAGATACATAGACTGGAAGTTCTTATGTAAATGAGTGGCAGCAGCTGGCGACATTTTGATCGCAGAGCTTGTATGGCAAAACGGCATGTTTCCTATGTAAACAACGTTAGTTAAGCTCTTTTTCCTGCGCAAAAGAAGGAATTTTCCGTTGTTATAATACTCCGTATTAATATTTTTCAATGGAGGATAAATTGGACGTTGCATCTTTTAACTTACGATTAAAGAAAACATCATTATCGTAATTTTGAGGGGATATGAAATAACTGAAGGGAAGCACCACTTGTTCTACGTGTAAAATATATTTCGGCTTCAGCTGTTTGCAAACTGCGTGATCTAGTTGCATGAAATTCGTATTTCACAATCTAAGTAATGTCAAAAATAATTTTAATGTGGCCATTTGTTTATTCTTAAAAGAAGTTGCCGAGAACAAAACTTTTTATTGGAGCGGTTTTCCGTAGTATTATGAGTTCGTAATAGCTACTCAACGGGAGAAAAATTAAATAAAATTAAATATGATAGAAAGAAAAGCTCTCTTCACATACACTGGTGTGCAAAAATTAAGGACGAGACGGTTTTTCGAATGTGACGTCGTGCAGAAGTGCTCCACATCGACTCAGATCATACCATAAGATCCCCAAATGTAAGAATATGGGACAAGTGAGCAAAACCGTCCAAACAAGGAATACAAAGGATGCAAAGGCACTTTATTGAAAAGGTAGCTTCGAGCACAGCTGGACAGAAGGCAGAAGCGTCCATGTGACAGGCGGTTGCCAAGAAAAATCCAGTCTTTAGTAGGGGATATGATGCCCCCTGACTGCGTTGCAGGATTTACAACGTCTGTCCATGCTGAGGAGCTGTTGAGGCATCGCGGCCCATTCTTCTTGTAGCGCCAACCGCAGCTGCGGAATCGTTGCTGGCGGCTGGTGACGTGCTGCCAAGCGTCTCCCGAGAAGGTCACACACGTGTTCGATTGGATTTAGGTCTGGGGACCTTGCGGGCCAATCCATGCGTTGAATATCTTCACTCTCCAACAGCTCTGCGACACCCACTGTACGAGGAGGTGTAGCGTTGTCGTCCATGAAGAGTAACTCAGGACCCACAGCACCTCTAAACAGACGTACATGAGGCAGGAGAACCTCGGTACAATAGCGGACACAAGTGACTGAACCTCCTTGGAAGATGTGGAGGTCAGTACGGCTACCAAGCATGATACCGCCCAAAATGAGAACTCCGCCACCTCCAAACTGGTCTCTTTCGAGGATGTTGGAGGTGTGATTGCGTGTTCCCTGCTCTCTCCAGATGTGTATACGTCCAGAATCACTCGTCAGACTAAATCAGCTGTTATCTGTAAAGAGAACTCGACCCCATTGCTGATGTGTCCAGTTCTTGTGTTCCTGGCACCACAGAAATCACCGTCTCCGATGAATAGGCGTTAATGGAACACACCGTACTGGTCGTCGTGCAAATAGACCACCTTTGTGCAGCCTTCTGGCCACGGTAAAACACGATAACGGACGTCCAGTTGTCTGTTGCATGTGCCTTGCGATCTCTCCCGCTGACTGCCGTCTGTCTCTTCTTGCCTGTAGGACAATATACCGGTCGTCCGCCATCGTGGTTGCTCGTGGACGACCAGTGTTAAACTCTCGGACAGCTGTTCCTGTCGTTTGAAATGCTCTCCAAGCTCGTGAAACGATGCTGTGAGCGATCCCGACCTCCTCGGCCACACTAGTCACACTTCGACATTCTTCCAACTTCTCAATGGCGCGACCTGGGGTAAAGTCACCCAGATGTCGTCTATTGGAGTGCCTGTTGGCCATATCACACGGTGGCAGCAACTCGACGTCGTCGTTCAAACCGATGTACACAGTGCAATAGCTTTCACCGAATTGCTGACCGTGCACCGCCCGTGTGCTATATACCCTTCCGACACTCCCCTCCTCTACGTCATGCTGCATATATGCGCATGCCCTACCGAACCGGACCCTAGTCTATCTCCTGAGTGGTCTTTCGGTCCGTTCTGCTTGCTCGTTCCGCTGTTATGCTAATTTCTCCTCTTCGTCCTTAATTTTTGCACACCAGTGTAGAATAGCAATCCTCTGTGGAGAGTTACTGAAAAAGTTAATAATGTCACTTAGGTTGGAAAAAAAATACTCGAACTTGTTCATTCTGACTGGTTGCTTGGCCGACAATCAAACTGAGCTGATGTGCGTAGCAATACACAAAATGTGCATTCTTATAGGTGCGTTTAATAATAGCCTGAACACCTGCGTGATGACAACTCATCACATTTGTACCGTCGTAGCTCTGGGATATCAATTTCTCGGCTCTGTCTATAACTTTTTCCGAACTGGCTTGAATACATCCAGCAATAGATTCTGCACCATGCCCAGAGGGATTAGTGAATTCCCAGAATCTCTCAACTGGTTGTCTGTTACCTAAAATGTATCGAAAAACGACAACCAATTGGGAAGCAGGTGAAACATCAGTAGTTTCATCTGCGATCACTGCTACAAAACTTGCTTTTGAGATTTCATTTTTTATGTGGTTCTGGCAAACAGTGAACATACAGTCTAATAAATCGTTTTGAATTTATTTTGATCTTCCTTTAAAAACAGTGGCATTAGTGAGTTGGTCTCTTAGAGATGCATCTAGTTCTGCTGAGAAGTTTTAAGATCTCGTAAAACGCCTGGATTTAATGAATCATTGCGTTAATTATGTCCTCGAAGTGCGAGCTCAAATGCGTCGCAAAACAGAATACAGTCAACAATTTTGGAAAAAAACATAACGATTTTTGGTTACTTGCTCATTGTGTTTTTTAACATTCGAACGAAATGCACTGTCAAGCTGTTGGCGAACATCAACCTTTCCCAGCAAACTAAACTCTAATGTGGAGTTTAAATGTGATTGGGAGCAGTGATGTTTATTTATTTTTTGAGTTAGATGTGATAAATCAGCAACACCGTAACTCATCCAACTTGTATCCCCACTTTGTTTTGCAAACAGGAAACAGTGAAAACAAAAGAACCTGTTAGTTAATTCGCATCCACAGATCCATGGATATTTCTCATATAAGTAGGGTTTGAATTCCCTTTTGAAACCTCTAGTTTTACATTTTGTCACCTGGATCAGCTTAAGCCTAGGTGTTGGCCTGAGCATTTTAATTTCAATTTTTCTTTCCAGCGGCAACGTTGAAAAATGTAATTGCTTTAGCTCAGAAACACTGATTTTACTAAGTACGATCTTAACTGTTCACACATGTTCTTACACACAACAACAAAACTAACCTATAAAAACTAATAAACAGATTAATAACTGATAAACGACTACACGAACCACTTTTCGCCGCAAGCCAAGGGAGAATTCGGACGAATAACAAACTGCCAATCCATCTGCGTGAGTTCCCGCACACTGAAGACTGTGCGAATTGAAAGCTTATGAGAGGCATTTATTCCTCACACACGTGCCTCCTTTTCCCCACCGGACAAACTGGTTTTCAAGCAGTTTCTTCTATTGCATGTGCGATCGACGTAAGTCCGGCCGATATGTGCTGCTAACTTTCGAATTTTATGCCATTACAGTCGCGTCTTGCCAATGTATTTGGAGGAGGAGGAGGGAGCTCGTCCTAAAATTAGCAAAAGCTGGAAATGTGTTTACTGTTTTATTTTATTTAACTTGTTATGTTTTAATTTCTTTCTTTCGTTTTCTCTTTTTCTGTTTTGGGGGTTCACGTGCTCATGTGCACCAATAGAGGAGCCGCCACCGCCTTCAACATTAATCAACGCCCAGTTACACCAATCAAATCGACGCTCATTGTCCCGAGGTAACAGTTCTTGCTGCGGAGTGACACGATAGGGATGTGCACCTTGAGCACGCAGTATTTGCCATACACGGCCCTGTGTTAATCCACTCGCCCTGCTGATATTTCTTGTACTGCTTTGCGGATGGGCTAGTGCATATGCCAAAATATCCTCTGCCATTATACGCATACCTGCATCCACTGGTCTGATGGAACGAGAACGACTTTTAGTGCGTCCTGTCTCCATGAGCCGTCTCACTACACTTGCGATGGTAACCGAACTTGGATGTGGCCCGGCTGGAAAACGAACGGCATATTCCCGTGCAGCTAGCGCCGCGTTTCGTTGACATTCGCCGTAAATAAGCACCATCTCGCAATATTGGGAGTGAGTAAAGCTCGCCATTATCACACAGCGTACGTAGACCTAAACTTCTGATCAGGGTACATCCTGCTACTGGTTTTTATATCGTAGGTACGGTACAACGTTACAATCTCCATTTGCATACGGCTGCATTTGCGAAATGTGAATATGCAGATTCGAATCGTCGCGCATCGATTTCGGACATTTTAGGGTATTCAGGCGACAATTTATCTTATCCGTGTGAAACAAATGTCGTTTTGTACTAATTAATTGATGCTATACAACTTTGTAATTGGAAATTTTACTCTATCTCTTTTCGTTTCGATTTGTAATGGCTAACTTCCGCATTTCGCCACTAGGGGCGCTGCTATCGATTACATTCGATCGGGTGTAGTTTTTTTACTATACCGTTATCTCAGTTGCATAACTGTACCTCTCTCCGTTCGCAAGTTATTTCAGGCTAAAGGGACTTTTCTATGCACCCTGTATATATATATAGGATGTGTGTATAGAAATGTACCCCTGAGACTGTTTATTGCGCTTCAAAAAAGAATTATTGTTTGCTCGCGCTCATCAAATTTAACGCGACAGACAATACCTGAAGTACCGTTGTTTAAGAGCATTTAAAAGTGCCTCCTTTATAAAAGAAAATTCTTCGGTTTGTCTGGGTTCCCACAAAATACAAAAATCTAGCTCTACATGCGGTCATACACGAGAACCTATTCGATGTCATAGTGATAAAAGCGGAAACAGTCAATTGACCCACCCTATTTTTCGGACAGTCGGGGACCAAGGAGGTTCGAAGAGAGAGGAGATGGCATCAGCCAACCGATGGTAAAGCCAAATCTGATCATCTGGTTTCTTGCGCCCTCCGGGTGGGGAGGGTTCAGTGACGTGACGTCACTTCCTGAAGACCTGTGCTGGAGCACAGATTGATAGCGGCCGTCTCTTATTCTCTGCAGCAGTCTCTGAATGTCAGCGATGCTCCCACCGCTTTAGCAAGGCCGTGATTAGCTGTTGCGCAATGTGCACTTCAGCTCTACGAAGCATAATTTTGTTTGATTTTTCTTTTAGAAAATACTAAACATTATTTCTGTAATTTTTTTGCAAATTTTTAGTTATGTGCATTTATATTTTAGTCTCATTTCTTCCTGACAAGTACCTTTAAAACCTGTTCAAAGTCGACGATTTCGTCAGAGAGAAGTACAGAAGCAGCCCAAGTTGGGCATACTGGGCATACACAGCTGATACGAAGTGCAGCCCATGGAAAATACAGGGCGTGTGGCTGATGCCATGTCAACCCCCCCCCCCTTCTAACCTCCTATTTTAACTCACAAATCATTTGAAGAAAATATTTGTTGGCATTTTTTAAAATAATGAAAACACCTAAAAATAAATTTTACATGTATTTATTACTTTTATAACGACAACTGAGTTGGAAACTCACACAGTATCTGTGTATTGCATATAATAATGTCGCCCCCACAAAAGCGAAATAAATCAAAATAAATAATTATCTAGAATTTTTTTTCTGTAATTAACTATAATTTGCTTCACTTTGGCATTTCAGGCGTCATGTTGTGCCAGATAATCTGACCGAAATCAAATTAAAATTGAAAAATGCACGGGTAATTCGATTAAAAATTTCTGGAACCCCCAGTAATTTTAAGTTGGCGCTTATGGTACAAATTATGTTAAATATGCAAATGACAATATATGGTTCTCTTGCCTGATAATTTTTTTTTTTTTGATTGAAGGTTTAACGAACACCGTGAGCAACTCATTGGTTTCAAATCGATTTTATTATTAAGGTAGGGTTCAGGAAGCGAACTAATTAGAACGTCCTGATGCAAGTTAAATACAGTAAAATAGGCAAAATTCAAAAAACTATGTACAGTTAAATACAGCACGGTGCTATGACCGACAAATGAGTATCGTGGTAAGGAGTGCAGTCATATTTTGCACGAGAACATGAGAGACTAACGTAATAGTGCGTCTCTGAGTAAAAGTACAAATTTAGTGCTGACAGATAACAGAACGTGTGTACAATAATGGAGCACTGTGTGAAAAGAAACAACTGAGGTCAAAAATACAAAAATGTAATAACCTGAGACAGACGGAATTAGAATATCTCAGTACTCGGGGATTTGATATTAATCATAGTATAGACAATAATTATTTACACATGTACAGAGCATTGTGCAATTTACAAAATCATTTGTTGTAAGAAATCAACGTTGTATTGTAGTTTGAGTTAGATGACAATCTGACTAGTATATCTGGATAGTTGTGGAGTCATTTTACTTAAATCTTGGCCCTCAGTCTCCGGCAGCTGGAATGTACCTGGCCAAGGCAGCGGCCAGTGCGACATGAAGGCAGAGGGTGCTAAGAATCCCCGGAGGACCGGACTAGGCTGCCATCTGATGCTGACCTTGGCAACATACAATGGACGCTCCCTATCTTCTGATTCAAGGCTTCTTGAATTGGAAGAGGAACTACAAAGGATCAAGTGGGACATCGTGGGGCTAAGTGAGGTAAGGAGAAAAGGAGAAGATCTCATTGAACTGAAAAGTGGACATCTCTTCTACTATCGTGGGACAGATACTGGCAGAACTAGTGGTGTTGGATTTATAATAAACAAGAAACTGAAGGATAAAGTGGTAGAAGTTGAAAGTTCCTCTGACAGAGCTGCACGACTCGTTATCCAACTATCGAGAAGATACCAGGCTCAGATTATTCAAACTTATGCACCCACCACAAGTCATCCTGAAGAAGAAATTGAAGAATTTTATGAGGAAATTTGTCATCTAAATAATAAAGGTAAGCAGCACTTGAAAATAATTATCGGAGATTTCAATGCAAAAATAGGGCAACGGCAACAGAATGAAACTTCAGTAGGTAAATTCGGTCACGGCAACAGAAACCAGCGTGGAAATACTCTCGTTGAGTTTGCAGAGGCAGAAGGGTTTTTCATCTTGAACTCCTTCTTCAAGAAAAAGCCACACAGGAAATGGACATGGAGACATCCAAATGGGTCGACAAGTGAAATTGATTTTATTATGTGTAACAAAAAATTCGTTATAGAAGACTGCAGTGTGCTAAACAAGTTCAACACAGGTAGTGACCATAGATTGGTGAGATGTAAGATGCACCTCAACACTAAACTTGAACGTGGCAAGCTCATAAGACAAACAAAATCTATTGACATAACCAACCTTAAAAAACATCATAATACCTTCAAGTTGGAACTGAAGAACAGATTCTCTGCTTTAAAAGGCCTAACATCGGAAGAAGCGGATATTTCTGAAGTTAACAGAAAAGTAACCAAAGCTCTTATGGAAACAACAACAAAATTAGCTGGGTCTAAGAACAAGTTGCATGTGAACAAATTATCAGGAAAAACCAAAATGTTGATGCAAAAAAGAAGAGAGATGAGGACAACTAAAGAAGATGTGACTTCCAAAGTGGAATATATAGAGCTATGCAAGACAGTACGAAAAAGTATCACTGAAGACGTAAGGAAATTCAACTGTGAACTAGTGAGGAAAGCAATTGAAAACAACCAAAGCCTAAAGATAGCAAAGGAACATATCAGTAAGGGAAGAAAACAGTATATGGCACTGAGAAAAGAAGGTGGTTCTGTAACATGAAATAGAGGCGAAATTTTGACAAGAGTGAAAGATTTCTACTCCAAATTATATGAAAGGGATGATACATGTACTCCAGACATCATGAAAGGTACCAGAGTTCTTCCAGTCCAAGAAGTTGTACATGCAGTCAAGAACATGAAGCAGGGAAAAGCTCCAGGAGAAGATGGAATTACTGTAGACATCATACAAGAAGAAGCAAGTGGAGAAATCGAAACAGTGCTCGTCCAAATTTTCACTCGATGCCTCAATGAAGGGAAGATTCCTGAGGATTGGAACACCGGTACAATGATCCTGCTACATAAGAAAGGTGACATTGAGGATCTCGGAAACTACAGACCTATCAGCCTCCTATCAGTAGTTTATAAAATCTTCACTAAAGTTCTTTCACACCGCTTGAAGGTAGCACTGGACATGGCTCAACCGAGAGAACAAGCTGGATTCAGGAGTGGCTACAGCACAATAGATCATATCCATGTGCTGAGAGAACTAATTGAAAGAGCGAGGGAATATGAACTTCCATTGTGCATGGCTTTTATCGATTATGAAAAAGCCTTTGATTCGGTGAAACCATCAGCAGTTACAATGACTCTAAAAACCTGCGGTATTGAAGATGATACATTAATATTATTAATAACATCTATGAAAATGCAAGTGCAAAGATTAGGCTGTTTGAAAATACAACACACATAAAAATTGGAAAGGGAGTGAGACAAGGTGACACCATATCTCCGAAGCTCTTTAATGCCATATTGGAGGGTGTTTTTCAGTCACTGAGCTGGGAAAACAAGGGAATAAAGATTAATGGAGATTATCTAACCCACCTTCGTTTTGCTGATGATGTAGTCATTTTTGCAACTAGCCCATCAGAGCTGCAGAGTATGATCCAGGAACTTGCTGACAAGAGTAAAGAAGTGGGATTAAAAATGAACTTTCAGAAGACAAAAGTGATGTTCAATGCTTTTACAAGAAATGAAGATTTATCGATTGATGGAGAAAAGCTGGAGATAACAGATACGTACGTTTATCTTGGACAGCAGATATCAAGTGAGGGTCACATTGATGAAGAAATTAATCGGCGTACAAAACTTGCCTGGAGAGCTTTTGGAAGAAACAGCATAATTTTCAAGAGCAATATGCCATTATGTCTTAAAAGAAAAGTGTTTGATCAATGCATCCTTCCAGTGCTTACTTATGGTGCAGAGACGTGGACCTTAATTAAAAGAGACATACAAAGGCTGCAGACAACTCAAAGCAGCATGGAGAGGTGCATACTTGGTGTAAGCAGGAGAGATAAGAAGAGGAACTCGTGGATCCGAAAAATGACAAGAGTGGAAGACATCATGATCAGAGTTAAATCCCTGAAATGGCAATGGGCTGGACATACTGCCAGAAGGACAGATCATCGATGGACAGCCGAAATTTTAGATTGGATTCCAAGGGACAGGAAAAGACCCAGAAGAAGACCACATGGGAGATGGGTGGATGAAATTCGAAAGTATGCAGGGGTGACATGGAGGAGACTGGCACAAGACAGACCGTTGTGGAGGAAACTTGGGGAGACCTTCGTCCAGCAGTGGATTGATAATGGTTGACAATGATGATGATGATGATATATGGATACAAGTGAAATACAGTAAAAAAAGTAACAAGATTCTAAATTTTGTACAATTTATGTACAGTACGGTGCAATGGTCAAAATAAGAAAAAGAATGGTGAAGGCACTCATAGTGATAAACTGATACAAGAGATGGACGAACATGACATTTCATGGTAACCGGCGCAGTAATGCCATAGCAAACAACAGAACGTATTTACAAGATATGTACTACTTTGTGCAATTCACAACTGAAATGAAGATAGCGATAATGTGAAAACATGAGACTGACGTGACTTGATCGTCTCAACACATGAGCACATTACATAGACGTGGAAAAACCTGAGCCAAAACGGAACTAAAATATCTCGAGTCTGAGAGATCGCAATATAATAGTGAAGACGATAACTATTTACACATGTACAGCATTGCGCAGTCATTCGGTATAAGAAAGCAACTTTGCATTAGAGTATGATTTAGGAAACAATCGGACGAATATTACTTAATACAAGTAAAATGCAGTAAAGAAGTAACGATATTCTAAACATTGCACAATTTATATACAGCACAGTTCAATGGCCAAATTAAACATAAGAGTGAAGAGGGCGCACATCTCGATGAATAGAAGAAAGAGACGGACAAACAGGCCGTCTCAAAAGAAAGATGCAATATGGTGATAACAAACAACAGAACGTAATTATAATATATGTACAACATTGTGCAAATCACTATGAGAACAAAGAAAGCATTAATGTGAAAACATTAGACAGACGGGAGTTGTTCGTCTCAACATATGAAAGATTCACGTGGATGATAGAGACTACAATAATTAAACACAAAAACGTATTGCAAGAATTACATAAGATTCAAATTGAGGAGAAACAACACGAAAGGTCTAGTGCAACGGTGATCATGAAGATTTAAACAAAGCTCATCAAAAGCAAGTATAGTCGAAGTCATGGTCGGCCAACCGTCAGTCGCAGTGACATCGGCGAGCCAGCAAACCAGGAGGCAGCCGGAGATCATGTGGAGAGAAACTTACTCTCGCAGTGCTGAGTAACAGCTACTTGGTTCTCGAAGCGAAGACGAGAAAGAAGGCAGTCTCGAAAGTGACACAGTAACATCTCAGAAGCTTGAGGCACTGTATAAGGAGTGGTAATATCTCGGCAGCGTTGGTGAAACACGTAGATCAAGTGCTTTACTAAAACAAAAATGTAGGAACAAACTAACGGTAACTTGACTGGAGGAGAAACTTGAAGCAGGAGTGTCTTGTAGGCGTCGAAAGTGAGATCAGCTGTCACTGAGCGTTGGGCGATGGAAAATGCTAAATGCAGGAGCGGCAGTAAGATGACACAATAGAGGTATGCATGAGAAACATCAGCTTCCTGAGCACAGAAGGGGCAAAGAGGTGAATCTAGAAGTGTTATGCGGTGGAGGATGGAGAGGACGGGAAGAAGGAGGTGAAAAAAGCCAATGAGTGTTGATCTCTAGTGGAGCGGAAAGAGGAGAGAGGGCGGCGGATCACACGGCGGTGGTGGAGGATAGGGGGACGTCGGGAATGGGGGTGGGAGAAGAGGAGTGGGACATGGAAAGGAAACGGTAAAGAGCCGAAGTCGACAAGGAAGAGAGTGGAAGAGTTGTGCCAGCGACGGACAGAAAGTGGAAGAGTTGTGCCAGCGACGGACAGAAAGAAGTGAACTGGAAGGGAAGCAGACGGGACAAAGGTAAGGCCAGAGGGAGTGGCAAGGTGGGGGAACTGAGAGATAATAGTAGAAAGGAGGGAGTCATAGACAGAGCGAGAGGAGGGGGATAGAAGAAGAGTGGGGGAAGACTGGCATGAGGACGCCAGGAAAGGTCGGAAGTAGTGAGGTCTCTGACTGCTACGACTCCTGCACGGAGCCAGGAAGGATAGACAAAGTGCGACAGTTGTGAAGGGTGGAGAAGAGACGAGAAAAAGAGGGATTCTGTTAGAAGTTCCGTGGTAGAATCAGGCGGGGAGCGAGAAAGGGAGAGAGAGCGGAGTAAAGTGGGAGCTTCTCGGTAGACAGGGGGACAACGGGAGAGAAAAAAAGATCGACGGTCCATTAGTAGTAGGGAAAGGAAAGTGAAGCTGACGTTGCTCGGATTAGTGATGACATCTCTTACAGAAATAGCATCACGTACAGGTGACGTGATGAGGCGAAGGAACGTAGTAATGTTGAAAGCCTTGTAATACAAATGTGTGTCGACAAGGCCGATGCCACTGTGGTCTGGAGGAAGACAGAGCTTTGGGGCGCTGATCCAGTGGTGGCCGGTCCAGATTACGGAAGTGAAGCAACGGGTGATGTCTTGAAGACGAAGGAGTGGAGTTTTGACTGCGTGCTAGGAGTGAATACATAAAGAAAGTAGGTAAGTACAGGTGAGACGTGCTCGTTGGAAGTAGAATGAGCAGAACTGGGCTCTGCGCCAAAACGCAGTTAACCTGTGCAAGCGTGGATGGATGGTATTCCAAGTGGTAAGGGAGGCATCGCCCGGGATACCAAGATGGACGCCAAGGAAGCGTTGTGAGATGGAAGACCAGTTGGCACCCCAAGGGGAATCCATACAATCAACACAGGAGCCGCACCACAGGCCTGTGCTTTTGGAAGAATTAATCGCTGCGCCGGAGCACGAGGCGTAATCCGTGAAGAGACTTTGCAGTTGAGTGAACTGTGAGTCGAGACGAACGCAAAAAGTTACATCATCTGCATATGCAACGTAGGTGATGCCGTGATGTCTCGTGCGGCCGATGAGTGGTGGCAGAGTAGCTTGAAAGGAATTGTGCACTGTGCGAAGAAATGGTTCGATGGCTATTGCAAAGAGTTGGCCGGAGAGTGGGCAGCCTTGCCTCACTCCACGGCGGAAGGGAATCGGCGCTGTGAGAAAGGTGGGCAACTTAACCTTAAAACTGGCGTCCTGATAGAGGGAGGAGAGGAGGGAAACAAAAGAGGGAGGAAACGCAAAAGAAAGGAAATGAATGGGAGATATTATCGAAGGCTGACTGTTGATCTAATGAGAGGAGGGTCAGGGGTCCAGAGCGGAGTCGAGCGAGGTGGATGAGGTTGTTAAGGAGGCGGATGTTGTGAGAAAGAGAGCGGCCGGGGACTGTGTAAGTTTGGTTGGGGGAGAGAATGTGAGTGAGAATAGGATTGAGTCGTTGAGAAAGAAGCTTAGTATGTATAAAGTTTGTAATCAAGATTTAGTAGGGAAATAGGGCGCCAGTTCTGCAAGTCAAGGAGATCACCTTTCTTGGGGAAAAGGACTACATATGCGGCTGTAAATATCCTCGGGAGGGGGAGACAGTAAAGGTAGCTGAAAAAGCAGAGAGGAGAAACGGAAGAAGTAGAGGTAGAAAAGTTTTGTAAAAGAAGAAAGTTAGGCCGTCCGGACCTGGAGCGGCACTGGAATTCAGGGAAAGGAATGTGGAGAAGAGTTAGGAAGGGGGGAGAAGGAGAGTGGAAGCAAGATGGGGGGGAACTTGTAGTAAATTAGAAAGGAGAGATGCCATAGCTATGGGGGATGGCGGAGGAGGTTCACAGAACTTTTCAGTATATTGCTTACGGACATGAGAACAAAGAGTGATCGGGTCCGTCTGACACCTCACCAGAAAAAAGGCGGGGGTGATGAAGTGCATTCGATGCTCGTTGTGTGCGTTCCACTGATGTAAGAAACTCATAATTATGTGCGTCGGGCGTCAGATGTTGAAGACGGAGTCGACACAGAGCTTGTTGAGCCAGTGGGAGGAGAAGAGATCAAGGTTCTGCTTGATAGGAGGAGAAGAGAGGATCACTTAGGCTAAGAAGAAAGAGCATTGAGCGAACATGGTCAAGACGCATATTCTGAATCGTCTTTGCCGTGAAAGAAAGATTGCGGACATGAAAAACAAGGTGTTGTTTGATCTCCATCCACAAAGTTAGACCACAGGAGGCAGATTGGAGTTGTGGTCGTCTTTCCTCTAGGAATGATCGAACTGACGAGCAGAAATCTGGGTCTGAGAGAAGAGCATTATCAAAAGTCCAAGGACGAATTGTCCTGAGTTTTGTCGGAGCAGTATGGACGATGAGAGCAATAACACAGTGATAAGAAGAAGCTGTGGGATGAATGTACGATTCAGTTACAGCTGGAAGAAGGGTACTTGAGGTATGAAACCTGTCAAGGCGGGCTGTAGAAGGACTGTGGTCATGGGATGAGCGCCAGGTGTGATGAGTCGTAGTCGGATGGAAGTGGCGGTGAACATCAGTGAGTGAGTTGTTTGAAACAATTGACTGTAGAAGATTCACCAAGGCGACTCGGTGCTCTCTGATGATAAGGGACCAATCAAGTTGAGGATTGAGGGTGCAGTTAAAATCACCTCCTATGAGAACGTGATCTGTAGGAGGGATGCGAGATAAAGCACGACGAAGACGGGTTAATAGTATTGACAGGAAGGTTGTAGAACATGGAATGTAGATATTGAAAATATGGTAACAACTGGACTCAATGGTGAAAGTTGCAAGCTGTAGGAGATCTCGACACAGGTTGCGAACTGATAAGGGAGGTGACACTAGAGTTGAAGGTGCTGCGGACGCCAATTGCGAGGCCACTATGAGGAGATAATCCAAATGCATGGTGAAACGTTTAGTTCCACTGCCGCCATCTAGAGAAGAGAGTGGTAGATTTGCAATTCATTTCCTGGAGTAGGAGAAAATCGGCCCATAACGGGTTAAGGTCTTCATAAGCCAAGGCATTATTGAGGGGGGATGCGAATTCCCTGCAATTAAGTGATACGATATTGAATATGAGGTTCAGTTAATGCTTGCTGAAGATCTTTCAGGACTGGAGGGAAATACTTGAGTCGGTTGAAAAAGGTTTTCGCCCACGAGTGGACAGGTATGTTCTGACAGCAAAACTGTGACAGGTTACAGATCTGATCTGGCACGAGATGGAGAAGTGAAGGATTCTTCATGGATAAGGCATGCGCGATGGTGTAGCCGGTCTTGTTCGTTAAATATGCATGGAGATTTTCATAGGAGAGTGGTACGGGAGTTATATTAGCTTTTTGGAGAGATGCAGCAAAGTCTTCAACCGTGGGGAAGGAGACTTCAGCTTTGGATGGGGAGGTATGGCGAGTAGAACTACCGGATTGGGTTGAAGTTGAGTTTTGCTTCTTCGCTGATCGCAGACGGGAGGAACCGCGGCGCTTCAACGGAGGCTCAGTCGAATCATCATCACCTTGAGACACTCTGCCAGTGGACTCTATCTGCTGCGACGGAGGTACCAGTAGTAAAAGCGGGCTGAAAACCCTCTGAGGGAGATTAAGGTGCCGAATGACGACGTTGGGGAAGTGTTGAGGCAACCGTTGGAAAATCCTCTTGTAAATCATAGGAAGCGGCCGTGGAAGCTTCTCGTTGACCAACGGCTGTAAGTCGACGAATTTTGTCAGATCTGAGCTCTAGGGCTTGCTGTGCTGAGGTGGATGGTGGGGTTCGCTTCGAGGGAGGAACAGAAGCTGATGGAGAGCTAGTTGGAACCGGTGGAACTTGATAGGGGCAATGCACTCGAAGATGAGTTTCGCCATGACATAGTGTGCAGTGTAGGGAGGTAATCAGGTCGATTCTCCGACGCTGTTTTCCACAGCGCACATTGAGGATCTTCAGGCACACCAGCAGATGTTCATCCGACGGAAAGATGACGCGGGCACTACGACGAAATCCTCCAATGGTTTTGTCATCTGGATCTCTAGGCGCCATTGAGAGAGTCACCACCGGCCCCACTGCTCGGCCAAATTTGAGAAGTAAGGTACACAGTGCAACGTCAGAGACTTCAGGTGGAACTGAATGAAAAGTAACCTGGATAGGCCGCTGCGCAACAGGCTCAGGTAGAAGATAAACATCTTTGATGGACAAGCCGTCAGTCATTACTAGTTCAGGATGTTCCTTACGAGCAAAATACACCAATACGACCCGTGGTTTTCGTACCATATGAGTAATGTGGGCTCCAGCGGGGAGCATCTGCTTAAGTGCAAGACTGTACTCTTTGAGCTTCGTGTCAGGTAGGGCATCGAAACAGACGCCGAAATCCATGGTAGACAAAAAATGTTTTTCTGCTGGGGAGTCCTCCGGGATGTCAATGGTAGCGGAATTGCCGTCAACACTGACGTAGGAGTCTGGAAAGACTGTCGCCACAAACTTAGAAGGAGCTTTTGCTCCGGAGGTAACCTTGGAATATGTGCGAGAAGGAGAAGTGATGGGTTGGGGCTGCGACGCAGCGCCAGTTGCTGGAAGCGTTTTTTAAAACTGAGTGGAAGTGGAAGGCAGCGGATCTGCACCGTCAGTCACATCCATGGCCTCGTCTGTAGTACCAGAGACATGCGTCAAGGCAACGTCACTATCCTGGACAGGGCAAGCAGCTTGAGCCTTTACAGAGGAGTCGCGCGCCACATCCTGTGTGCACTCTATGTCACTGACAAGCATTGGATATGATTGGTCTCCAGAGGTTGAGGAGGAGGTTAAAGGAGTCTTACTGATACGGGGACACCCCGGTGGCGCAGTGGTCTAAGCGATGGCCTCTGATCATTCGTCCGAACGGGGTCCGGGTTCGAATCCCGGTGAGGCATGGATGTTGTGTTTGTCTTACGGCACTGGCTCTCTCCCTTCCCTGGAACCAGTTACCCTAAATTAGAGACAAGCGACTGCTTATAGTCCATTGAGTTGCTCACGGTGGTCGTTAAAAATCCAATAAAAAAAACTGATAAGGGCGTGAACATCACTCTTATCAGTTGCCGCCATTGTTAATGGCGAGGGTTAACGAAAGATACGAGCAGCTCGAGCGAAAATGTAAATGCTGATTACAGAAATAATAAGTTACTCAACATCTTGTGAGACGAACCAAAAGAAAGCTCACACCTTTGTCTTGAAGGGACACACAACAGAAATGGACGACACACTCTAGAAACACACTAATTCAGGCACAAAACTGGAGCACAAACAAGGAGCAACTCAATGGGCCATAAGCAGTCGCCCGTCCTTAATTTAGGGTAACTGAGTTCCAGGGAAGATAGAGAGAGCCAGTGCCGTAATACAAACACAACATCCATGCCTCACCGGGATTCGAACCCTGACCCTCCACGGACGAATTATCATAAGCCAGCGATTAGACCACTGAGCCACCGGGGCGGCCTGATACGTTCACGAAATATTGTATCACCAGGAATCTCACTGTAGAGTACACAAACACAAGATCGTCCTAAAAGAGAGCGAAAAGTTGAGCAACAATTCTTTATGTTCCTGGATTTAACGACCCCACATGTGCATCTTAGGCTCTGAAGTGTCTCCTGTCTCTAATTTATGGCCTCTAGTTCCAGGGAAGGAGTAGAGGAAGAGCCGTAGGACAAACAAACTCTCCATCCATATCTCATCCGCCACTCGAATCTGGGTCCAGCTAGAACGATTAGTTAGAAATCGTAAGCCGAAGAACACTCTAAGCATCTGCCCATCCGAGCTATCGCGCAACATTGCATCTGTGCAAAAATATAGTTTGTAAGCTCATGCTGGAACATTATCTCAGTTACAGTAAATAAGGAGAGAGGGAGAAGGACCGGAGACGAGAGTTAAAGCCCCTCTGACGTTAAAGTAAGGAATTGCATTTGTTTCGACTTAGAAAACGTTTTCAGGCGAAACCTACGACAACAGAAATCCTGGCATTCTAAAGCGAAATATGTTTGCTATTCTATGTGGCTTACAGAAAGAATTTTTGATGCCTAGATAAACAACAACAACAACAACAACATGTACGTATACGTACAAAATTTGAAACAAATATTTGAATAAAATAAATCACTGATTCTATATTTCGGTGATTAGACAATTCATGGGAAGTTCAGTTTTTCTTCAGGGAATCGCTTCCTGCGAAATTGTTATTCAAAATAAATATTACATTGGCATAATATTGAGCGTAATTCTAATGAAGTTGCGAAGTAGTGTGTTTATGTAAAGTTTCCAAACCCGAAGACTGATTTTTCTCCTGTCTAAACGCTTCGCAACAATTCTTTGATGAATGGGCAAGTTTACAGAGAGATCTGTCTCGCATAGAATACGCAATGCACTGCAAATCTACAGAAAACAGATTGGAGGTTTAAACAAAATCAGTCCCATCTTAGGATTTTATAGCTGGATCAGGCCCAAGAAAAATCCGTAATATTTATGGAGTTAAGATGTGCATTTTGTCACTTAGAGTAAGACTTTCCAAAATTTATAAATTGCAGGAAATTCTTACTACAGGTGACATATGTGAATTGTATTTCATGGTTTATTTACGAGCACTGAAAATGAAAGACGTCTGAAACTTATTGGGATCGTGAATTTCAGTTGAAATACCAACGAAATACAGACTATGTACTCATTCAAATAATTTCTGCGATCAAGTTTGGAAATTGTGCGCCCTGTAATTTTTTTTTCCAGTTGCAGATTTTTCCTCCTCATTTTTGCAATTAGAATTTCTGATGTAGGTGTATCCCTGTACATCTGACGTGACAGCTCGTTTCGTGTTTTTGACAGCTTGTTCTCATTAGATTTGATCGCCGCTCTCGTTACCGCTGTTTTGTTCTGCTTTAGTTCAACGAGGACGTGATCCACCACTTGAGGTTATCTGAAAGGCGAAATAATTCTATTCTTCTCATTATAGGACAGCGCAGAATATAAAAAAAAAACATTCTCTCTGAATCTGTTAGAATCCGGAGGAAAGCAGACACCAAAGGAAGCAAATCATATCCACTACAATTTGTAAAATGTAGGATAGTACGTTAACCACTTCGCATCCAGGTACGTAATATTACGTTAACGAATGATAGTGCAAGAAAATTGAGATCCGTAATATTACGGGCCCTCTGATGTGAGATAGAGCGCCATGTTTTCGCCTATATCACACAAATATCGACTTTTGAAATAATTGTCCTTTCATTTCGTTCCACACGATATGTACTGGAACTTTCGTCTTTTGTTTTATAACTAACAGAACGATGCTCGTAATATTACGTTTCACGTATGTTCATTGTCTGGAGTCGAACTATACTTGTACCTTGCAAAAAACAATTGCGTTCTTTTTACCGTTTTTTTTATTTTCCTTGGGATCTTAGGTCGTTAAAGTTCAGACTTGAAACATAATGTTTCCGAGAAAAAAAAATCACTGAACAAACAGTTATTATCTTGTTGACTTGTTTGTGCTCCAAAGAAAGAGACTTGCTTCGAAATATTGCAGGTCCTTAAGCTAGTTTACCGATTACTGTTATGCCATGTTCTTTACTCAATTACACCAAGCTCCCTAACCTTTTTCTCACAATATGAAAAAGGATCAGCCAGCCAATATTCTCAATTAACTATGAATTGCCCAGCTGCAAAGCAAAGAACAGATGTATTTGGCAGCCTTAGTGGCCGTGAGGCGCTCAGGGCCGTAGTTACCAGAAGGGCAGGGAGGGCGGTTGTCCTCCCAGAATGGTCATTCTAGGGGCGTAAATTCATGCTCTGGGGGATGTAAGAAATAGAAATTGTAACCAAAAAAAAGAAAATTACACCGCTCAGTATTTTCTTTTTAAAGACTTTAGTTAGTCTCATAGAATAATCCATGCACTGTACAGAGTAACATACACTATGAGGTGTGAACATTTCATATCCATGAAGGGAATTTTTCAAAACAGTGAATGGAGGCAAAGAAAACAACATGCTGATATGTCTGACCTCTATGACCTTTCTGAACATGTTGTTGGGATGAAGAGCTAATTTTCTGCTCTGCGCAGAAAGTTCTCTGAGCTTTTAACCTTGAACGGCATTTTTTCAAGCCCTAACTTTAGAGCTTTTCCTATTGTTACATTCACTATCCGATACTCATTCGTTCTGCGCTGGTTTGTTATTCATTCTGCATTTCTGTGGAGTGTTGTGTTTTTGGCGTTCCCATAACGTTGGTATTAGAACCTTAGTTGGCATTTAGAACCTGTGGTTCTTGCGTGTTTACCTAGTTTTTACATTTTTATTAAAATTACGTAAAAGACCTGAAATGCGATTTTTGAAGGATCATAATACTTTCCTATGACGGCGGTGTGCGTGAAAGTAAAAACCACGTATTATTTGAGTGGAACTAGAATTGACGTAATTTTTAACTCAAAGGGGTGTAATTTTGAACTCGAAAGGGCGCCGCCCCGGTGGCGCAGTGGTCTAAGCGATGGCCTCTGATAATTCGTCCGTAAGGGGTCCGGGTTTGAATCCCGGTGAGGCATGGATGTTGTGTTTGTCTTACGGCACTGGCTCTCTCCCTTCCCTGGAACCAGTGACCCTAAATTAGGGACGGGCGACTGCTTAAAGCCCATTGAGTTGCTCACCGTGGTCGTTAAACCTCCAATCAAAAAAACAAAAACAAAAAAAATACTCGAAAGGGCGTAATTTCAAGTCTTGGCATCCCAGAAAAGAAAAGCTTGCTACGGTCCTGGAGGCGCTAATCTATAGCTAGTCGTTCGAGCAGGCCCCGAGTCTCGGATGAGGGATCGGTGGCGAACCTGCCCTGCATTGCTGCACCCCCGAACTAGTAGTCTCAAATTAGGGAAGAGATTTTCTATGCAGTCTTAAGTTGCTCATGGTGGACGTTAAACTTCCCGAAAAAGAAAGGTAACACAAAGAAGAAAACATAACGAGCTTCACGTTCTCCTATCTTCCAAATGTTTTTTTTTTGGGGGGAAAAATTGTGGTCTTGAACACTTGTGAAAACAAAGCCATTTTTTTACGGGTGGTGGAATTTCGAACTCACGTCTTCCCGCCTCGGAGCCTACCGACTGGACTACATCGATTTTGGCTTGTCGCTGCAAATTGCCGTTTTTGAGTTTTGCGTCACCTGAGTGATACATTACATAGACTATATTGACCAAAGTCACCGGGCACCTAGAAGAGAAACACAACGTAGCATTTATTAACATACATTATTACGGTGTCGGTCCACCTTTGGCCATAATGCATGCACTGACACTTTGAGACATGCTTTCGACAAGGTTTTGGAACATAGCGATAGATATGCGCTTTCATTCAGTACATAATGCTGCCGTTAACTGTTGCTTAGTAGTAGGCATTGGTTCCAAACTTCTTATGCGGTGCTCTAATTCATCCCGTAGGTACTCTATGGGATTAAGATCAAGGCTCTGTGCTGGCCAGTTCACACACGACACCAAATTATCGTCAACCCACGCCGTAACAGTCCTTGCTTTATGGCTCGGTGCATTATCCTACTGGTACCAACAAGGCTCGGTTCCATAGTATTGCCACAGAGTTGGTACGGCATAATTGTCCAGAATATTGAGGTAGACATGCTGGTTAATTGGTTTGTTAACGATAACCAATCGGCTGGGACCATACCACGAAAAACACCCCCTCACGAGTACACTGCCAACTCCAAACTTGACCGTAGGGACAGTACACGGTGGTAAATAGTGTTCTCCAGCTGCCGCCATACCCACACACGGCCATCAGACTGATGGATCGTGTATCTGGATTTCATCAGTTCATAGAACCTATTTCCATTGATTTACGGTTCACGATAAATGGTCTTTACACCATGCTAAACGACGAGTAGCATTCCGAGTGGAGATGAAAGGCTTATGAGAAGCCGCACGATCCCGGTAACCCATCGAAAGAAGTTCTCTGCGAATGGTACGTGTACATACCGAGATTCCTGAAATTTTAATCACCTGTGCACTGAGGTCTTGTGCAGTACTCCGTCGATTAGCTGTAACGATTCTCCCGAGTCTTCGACGTCCTCTTTCTCTGATTTTCTTTGGTCTGCCGGTACGATTTGCTACTTCAGGTACGCTATGTGTCTTCCACTTATTGAGTACATCCCAAACAGTTGACTTGGGTATGCTTAAATGCCTATCGGTTTCTCTTATGGACAACCCAATAATATAACAGCCGACAATCTTTCTTTTCTTAAAGTCAGTTCTCTTCCGCCGCGACATTTTCACTCAACGTCACAGTGCGATATGATCGCGGTCAGCTGCAGGCTTGTTTTTATACCGTTTGCAGCTGTACCGCGCATCTTAACAACGCAACGGATCCGTTCATTTGCTTTTGAAGGGTGTCCGGTGACTTTTGTCCATATAGTATACATCCTCCTTCGCGAACGGAGGGCGCACGAAATCGCAGGTTTCGGGTCCGCCTCAAACCATGCTTGACAAAGGAGAGCTTACTTTAAAAGGAATTTTTTTTATTAATTCTCGACGTTCAGTGGAAGAAACGTCACACATTTTTCAAAGCGTGCAAGAAGGAATTTTCACGAATTCCACATCGTGTGTGGAAGAAGCATCACATATTTCTCGAACCTCGCGACTGTTTTATGTTCGGGCGCCAATGTGAAAGTAAAGGCCTTTTCTGCCGGTGGTGAGATTCGAAACCACGTCTCTTCGCTCCGGAGTCAGTTATCCTCCCGACTGAACTACACCAACCTTGGCTTATCGCTGCAACTTTCCATTTTGACTCTTGCGTCTCCTCTGTCGTACGTCGCACACTGTAAAGAGCAAAATCCAAGAAGTATACAATCGAGTGTTATGGAATAACATTTTTGATTAGGTATTTATTGTGTGTAAAAAACAAGCATTTCATTCAAAATGCAATAAATATTTTGATTTAGTTACATTCGGAAGTCATTATAGACTGTGGGGACCCACACTGAAGTTGCAAAATCTTAGGGACTTCTTAATAACGCCCATGGCCTTCAAAGCATCTTCGATTCGACGTGGCTTGTATTCAAAGGGTTTCAAGTTATTTAATGTAAAACAACGGTATGCATAAATACAGGCAAAGAACAATAAAACAAGATGAGAGATATTTACAAAATGAAGAGAACACGTGGCATGAAGCTATGAGATTAAAAAAGTCCACATATGAAAAGAACTTGGCACTCCCAAGGTATGACTAAAGAGTTAATGTCCCACAACTCGTCAGGTATAAAAGAAAAACACGAATAGGTGACGAACGTGTGAAACAGTGTCGTCGGAAAATGATACAATGCACAGGCGATGAAGTGATGGTAGACCGCTGAAAATCGACGAAGCAAGGACCCCGTAGATAAGAGTTCAGTATCACATCCGGAGTCGGATGCGGTTGTAATGAACGGTGATTCAGCCAAATGACGTAGACCAGTTGGCGTGAAATACTGGAAGTTGAGATGATTGTTGAGCAGACGTAAATTCTAGATCGAGGCGCGATGTTTAAACTTTCCGAAAACGAGCAACAAGTGGTAAGCTAACCTGTAGGAGTGAGAGGGTGTTTGTGGCAGTAGCATTACCCAGGAAGAACGGATAAATAATGTATTTGGTAAGAATGAAGATAAATGAACATAGCTGTGGTCGGCAATCAGTCAGAGGATCGTGAGGGGAAGAACCGTATAGTTACACAGAGGGAATGAACCTTGGTGCATAGTCCACTAGTGAGTCGGTACATAAGTCGAAGCAAACGCGAGAGGAGAGCAGCACAAAGTGTGTAAACATGCATCACAGCACCTTGGACATTACAGTAGGAACAATGAGAAGAGGGAAGGATCCGAAAACGATGCAGTATAACACGATAAAAAAGGTGGCTGTGGAGAAATAACCACTGTAGATCACAATCCTTGGGAGAAGAAATCGGATTGTTAACAGTTGTCCATGTGCGAGGCAGAGATAGTGATGGAAGGTCGTTGATTGGTATAGAAGGAATATCATAGGTCAGCTGAAACGGTATAATGATTTATTGGTGCGAGACTGGAGAGACAAACAAAGGAATCATTGATACGTAAGTAGAATGGCAGAGGAAGAGCTGCAGATGCATGGTGTAATAGTCAATGGGAGATGGCAAGCTGGGGAAAACGGCGAATAATCGAAAAATGTAGTTGTAGAAGTTTGGCGCGATTTTCAGTAGTATTTGGAATAGAATCAGAAACATCATTAAGTGACTTCCATGGTAAATCGGAATGAACAATTTGCTGTACAAGAACAACGCCCGCACGAACCCAAGTCGGAAAAGAAAAGTAATTTTATTTATTTATTTATTCATTTATTTATTTATTTATTTATTTATTTTTCTTGTTACATGCTCTTAAAAGAAAAAAAAAAGAGTGGAAAAAAATTGACAATTCATAAACGATGAGCATAAACTGTAACAACAGGGAAGACAAGGGAAAAGGCCAAAATGGCCTGACATAGTGGCCCTATACTCCCCGTAGAAGAAACAAATGAAACAACAGATAGACACATCAAGTCAGACAATCAGAAGAAATTTTGCCAATCCTTTCCTTTTTTTAATTATTGAAGAAGATAGAGTTTGGATTTTTTTAAATAAATTAAAATTATTTACATTAGTCAGGGTACTAGGTAAACAATTCCAGTATTGAGGGCCTCTGCAATTTAAAGTAAGTTTAATTGATTCCGTACTTGGAAAAACAGGTTGTAATTGTAGTTTATTGCTTGTTTCACACGAATGTGTATTAATAAATATGAGATCTGAATATAAATTATATTTAATTCGTTTGAACATAATTTTACCAAGATTAAAATAGTATAGTTGAGTAATAGTAAGTTTATTATATTTGTTAGGATATACTTTTGTTCTAAAATTTATTGAAGGTCGAGTATTAGGATGTGATTTGAGATCAATCAGTCTAATAAATTTATTTTGTAGAATTTGTAATAAATTGATATTGTATTGTGTCGTTTGTCCCCATGATAACATGCAGTAATTAATATGAGTTTGAAATAAAGTGTAATACAATGAGATCAATGTTTTAGTTGTTAGATCAGTCAGGATATTACTCACTATACCAATGTTTCTATAGATAGTTTAATTAAAAGAAAATCGATATGTTTATTCCATTTCAGGTTAAAATTTATTGTAGTTCCCAGGTAGTTGAATGAAGATACTATGTCAATTCTTTTATTATTAAGGGATATTTGTGCATTTGGTGTTAAAGGAGATAAAGTATTAGAAAAAATCATTGCTTTAGTTTTATTAATATTAATTATTAATTCATTAGAATTTAACCAGTCAGATATAGTTTGCAACTGTTTATTACACTGTGTTAGTATTTCACCTAAGTTTTTTCCTTTTATAAGAACAGCTGTAACGTATACTCTATATTCACTTTCCTTTTGATTTTACTATCTCTGGTTATTTTATTTTTCTATGTAAATATATAGCTATGCAAGACAAGCTAGCTATGCAAGCTATGCAAGACAACACGAAAAAGTATCACTGAAGACGTAAGGAAATTCAACTGTGAGCTAGTGAGGAAAGCAATTGAAAACAACCAAAGCCTTAAGATAGCAAAGGGACATCTCAGTAAGGGAAGAAAACAGATTATGGCTCTGAGAAAAGAAGATGGTTCTATAACAAGAAATAGAGGCGAAATTTTGACAAGAGTAAAAGATTTCTACTCCAAATTATATGAAAGGGATGATACATGTACTCCAGACATCATGAAAGGTACCAGAGTTCTTCCAGTCCTCCCAGCAGAAGTTGCTCATGCAATCAAGAACATGAAGCGGGGAAAAACTCCAGGAGAAGATGGAATTACTATAGACATCATACAAGAAGCAAGTGGAGAAATTGAAACAGTACTCGCCCAAATTTTCACTCGATGCCTTAATGAAGGGAAGATTCCTGAGGATTGGAACAATGCTACAGTGATCCTGCTACATAAAAAAGGTGACATTGAGGATCTCAGGAACTACAGACCTATCAGCCTCCTATCAGTGGTTTATAAAATCTTCACTAAAGTTCTTTCACACCGCTTGAAGGTAACACTGGACATGGCTCAACCGAGAGAACAAGCTGGATTCAGGAGTGGCTACAGCACAATAGATCATATCCACGTACTGAGAGAACTAATTGAAAGAGCGAGGGAATATGAACTTCCATTGTGCATGGCTTTTATCGATTATGAAAAAGCCTTTGATTCGGTGAAACCATCAGCAGTTACCACGGCTCTGAAATCCTGCGGTATTGAAGATGCATACATTAATATTATTAATAACATCTATGAAAATGCAAGTGCAAAGATTCGGCTGTTTGAAAATACAACACACATAAAAATTGGAAAGGGAGTGAGACAAGGTGACACCATATCTCCGAAGCTCTTTAATGCCACATTGGAAAATGTCTTTCAATCACTGAACTGGGAAAACAAAGGGATAAAGATTAATGGAGATTATCTAACCCACCTTCGTTTTGCTGATGACGTAGTCATTTTTGCAACTACCCCATCAGAGCTGCAGAGTATGATCCAGGAACTTGCTGACAAGAGTAAAGAAGTGGGATTAAAAATGAACTTTCAGAAGACAAAAGTGATGTTCAATGCTTTTACAAGAAATGAAGATTTATCGATTGATGGAGAAAAACTGGAGATAACAGATACGTATGTTTACCTTGGACAGCAGATATCAAGTGAGGGTCACATTGATGAAGAAATTAATCGGCGTACAAAACTTGCCTGGAGAACTTTTGGAAGAAACAGCATAATTTTCAAGAGCAATATGCCATTATGTCTTAAAAGAAAAGTGTTTGATCAATGCATCCTTCCAGTGCTTACGTATGGTGCAGAGACGTGGACCTTAACTAAAAGAGACATACAAAGGCTGCAGACAACTCAAAGCAGCATGGAGAGGTGCATGCTTGGTATAACCAGGAGAGATAAGAAGAGGAACTCGTGGATCCGAAAAATGACGAGAGTGGAAGACATCATGATCAGAGTTAAATCCCTGAAATGGCAATGGGCTGGACATACTGCCAGAAGGACAGACCATAGATGGACAGCCGAAATTTTAGATTGGATTCCAAGGGACAGGAAAAGACCCAGAAAAAGACCACATGGGAGATGGGTGGATGAAATTCGTAAATATGCGGGAGTGACATGGAGGAGACTGGCACAAGACAGACCGTTGTGGAGGAAACTTGGGGAGACCTTCGTCCAGCAGTGGATTGATAATGGCTGACAATGATGATGATGAATGATGATGTAAATTATCTTCTTACTGAACGAAATATTATTTCACCCGCTGAATGAGATCTGGCAATAAGTGTAAGTCATGACGTGGTGGTAGCTAGTATATAGGCGCGTTCATCGAGACTTAGGGAGAGCTTTTGTTGTTGTTATGAGAGAGCGTTGTTGTTTACCGAGAGCGTTTGTAATACGAGGAGAGATTGTGTTGTTATGAGGAGAGATTCTTCATTATTGTAAAACAAGTTGTGTGTATGCTTTGGATGATCAAGCGTACCGAATAAAAAAGTTGCCGTAAGTTAGTCTTTCTCAATTCATAGTTTTTGTCAGACCTCTGTCTGGCTGTTAATTTTATAACATTAGTTTATTACCATAAATAACCAGCGTTAAGACTTTATTCATGTTCGTAATTAACTAGTAACAACAACCATTTGAATTCACTATTTTGAAGCTTAGTACAAGTATATCATTAGCTAGCTGGTAGGAAGAGCTTATTCATTATAATTAGCTTAGCGGAAAGCAAAATAAAACTAATTCATTATACAGCTGTATCATCAGCATACAGAAAAAGATACATATGAGTTGACAGCGAAAATAAATCATTAATATATATATTAAACAATAAAGGGCCAAGGACAGAACCATGAGGTACTCCCGATCTCATAATTTGAAATGAGGAGTGATAATGCTCAATTTGTGTATATTGTTGTCTGTTTGCTGATATCGTTCTACTGGTATATTCAGTTAAACGAATGTGATGGCGTCCGTCAACTTCCGAATAGATTCTGGAGAAGGATTTCTGTTACCATTGATTTCATCAATCTCATTCGAAAGGTGTTCAATTGCGTTAAGGTCTGGGGACTATTTTAGAACTTTGAAGTCACTGTTATGCACCGAGAACCAATATGTGACGATCTGAGTTTTGCAGCATGGCGCATGTTCCTGCTAGAAGTATCAGGAAATGCCATACACACGTACGGGTGTTCCTGGTCAACAATGATGTTAAGGTATCTCACGGAATCCAAATGCTGTACCAGAGTTATCAAAAACCCTAATGCCGCCACGAAAACAGATACCAGACGATTACACTGCTTCTACTAATTTGTACACTAATGGATCCATTTTTTCGTACTGTTGACGCAGTATCTTGACCCGTCTATCGGCATGCATTAACTGAAACTGTGATCCATCGGACGTGGCGGTCTGTTTCCAGTCCTCAAAGGTGCAGTTTTGGTGCCGCCGTACCAACTGCAGACGAATTTTTCGGTGTTTAGTAGAAACGATAATACACAAAGGTCACGTCTACTGTTAGAGCCCATTCTTGTGAGTGTGCGGCGGGCTGTGCTTGCTGAAATTCTTCTCCCGCTACCGGTGTTACTTTACGCAACGTGCTTGACGTTTCTGAGATGCTTGCTGCTGCCTAGCCAGCGCCCACTGTCATGCCTTTCTCAAAGTCGTTTTAATCACGAGGGTTTCCCATACCGCCGCTATTTACGCTTCGTACCGTCTGAATCCTTTTTAGTGAGCTATTTATAAAGCCGCCTCTATTTGCTTTCTCTTGAGAAAGCAAATAGAGGCTGTTCAAAGAGAAAGCAAATAGAAGCTGTTCAAAGAGAAAGCAAACAGAGGCTGCTTTATGTGTACACGTGGCATGCATCAATAAATCATTATACCTCTATTTGTTTCCTCCTTGCGTTACACTGGTTTATGGACATGACGTCTCTGCTTTATAATCATCATTATGTAGGAACAAGCGTCTCTTGTTAGGATTCGTTCTTCTCTCCCAGAGCAGCAGTCCTGGTTGTTGTGAGTGCTACCTCCATGATGCCGTTGTCGTGGATTGTTGGTTTCTGATTTTTCCTGCCATGATGTGATGTGACTGGGTTTGCTTTCGAAAACTACTAAGTAGTGACATTATGAACGTTGTGCACTAAGTGCTCTATGAAATTTTAGTAACAAGATGTACGATGCACACCGAGTGTGATTTGACCATTTCAATTTCTCAGAAGTCATTTGACTGGAACTTGTAACGGTAATATTTTCTTTTCGAAAAACATTCTTTTCATCATATAGGTTTCAACATGCCAGATGTTTCATCATTTTTGATCAACACAACGTAAATCTTCTAATTCATATTCTTCAACGTAACGTGTGACACACCTTCCTCAGAGGTAATGCACATGTCAAAACGGCAAGTAGTAGTGATAAGCCCTTCCAGGTACAGCTTAAATGGGAAAGCATTCGCCTCCGGAGCAGACGAATGTGGCCTCGAGTCCGCCACTGGAAAAGAGAGGGTTTGAATTTCACATTGAGAACAGAACGTTAAAATGAATCTCCTGGCCGTTGTGTTCTTCGAAAAATGTGTGATGTTTCTACAACACGTCCTCTGGAATTAATGAGAATTCCTTCTTCGCTTCGAAAAATGTGTGATGTTTCTTCCACACATCGTCTGTAATGAATTAGAATTCCTTTTTCGCTTCGAAAAATGTGTGATGTTTCTTCCACACGTCGTCTGTAATTAATGAGAATTCCTCCTTCGCTTCGAAAAATGTGTGGTTTGTTCCACATATCGTCCGGAATTAAGGATAATTCCTTCTTCGCTTCGAAAAATGTGGGATGTTTCTTCCACACGTCGTCTGTAATTAATGAGAATTCCTTCTTCGCTTCGAAAAATATGTGATGTTTCTTCCACACATCGTCCGGAATTAATGAGAATCCCTTCGAAAAATGTGTGATGCTTCTTTCATACGTCGTTTGTAATTAATGAGAATTCCTTTTTCGCTTCGAAAAATGTACGATGTTTCTTTCCACACGTCGTCTGTAATTAATGAGAATTCCTTCTTCGCTTCGAAAAATGTGTGATGTTTCTTTCACACATCGTCCGGAATTAATGAGAATTCCTTCTTCGCTTCGAAAAATGTGTGATGTTTCTTCCACACATTGTCCGGAACTAATGAGAATTCCTTCTTCGCTTCGAAAAATGTGTGATGTTTTTTTTGTTATTGGAGGTTTAACGACCACCGTGAGCAACTCGATGGGCTATAAACAGTCGCCCACCCTTAATTTAGGACCACTGGTTCCAGGGAAGGGAGAGAGCCAGTGCCGCAAGACAAACACAACATCCATGCCTCACGGGATTCGAACCCGGACCCCTTTCGGACGAATGATCAGAAGCCATCGCTTAGACCACTGCGCCACCGGGGCAGCGGAAATCTACGATTCCATTCCAGCCCTTTCTCAAGTGGGGGAATACATGTGACGTACCTAGCTCAGAGATGACGCACATGTCAAGACTGCAGGTCGCAGTGATAAGCCCTTGCAGGCGTAGCTTAAATGGGAAAGCATTCGCCTCCGGAGCAGAAGGATGTGTGTTCCAGGTCAGCTATCTGTACAGAGAGGGTTTGAATTTCACAAACGTTCGACCGTTCTATTGTTCAGTTGTGCCGCGGGTGGCCTAGTGGTCAGCGTCGTGACTGCCATGGAGGTAACCTCAGGTTCGATCCTGGGTAGGTACGAACGTTCGGACCACTAAACACTCGTCGTGCGTCGGATGGGCAGCTTAAGCCGTCGGACCCCGGGTACTAGCCTCCCGGTAATAAATAAGAGCGTCTTCCTCCCTCTTTCTACCTCGCTTCCGTGTCACTTTCCCGTCGGGCACTCTAGCCCAAATCTCCTAGCTTCCTATTTCTAAGGGTTGTTTAAGACCTGGGGTCAGACACTCCCTTCCTAAAATCCTCTACATATGATTTGATCTGATCTATTGTTCAGTGTATAAAAATCACTTACGTAAAATATTGATCAGTTTGAAAATTCATATACAGTCGTTTTTTAGCACGTCTTTTGTAAAAAAAGTTCGTGCTTATTTTTTTTTTTTTTTGATTGGAGGTTGAACGACCACCGTGAGCAACTCAATGGGCTATAAGCAGTCGCCCGTCCCTAATTTAGGGTCACTGGTTCCAGGGAAGGGAGAGAGCCAGTGCCATAAGACAAACACAACATCCATGCCCGACCGGGATTCGAACCCGGACCCCTTACGGACGAACGATCAGAGGCCAGCGCCTTAGACCACTGCGCCACCGAGGCGGCAAAGTTCGTGCTTATGTTATCGGTTTGTCCGACCGTCCGTCAGCCTGTATACACGATGTCTGTGTAACTAATAGTCCGATTTGAAAAATTCTTTTTTGCATTAGGAAGCTTGAAATGTATGAATGATGATACCTTATTTCTTTTTTTTTTTTACGATGCAAAATTTCGCCGCTAGAGGGCGTAAATGCAGATGATATCGAATTCAAAACACATTCTAATCCATATATTTGCTTCTAAACATCCAATTAAAAAAAATCTTTCACTTTTCGATTCCGTTCAAGTCGAATATTATTTTAGGCATAGTCATTTTTCCAAGTTACGCATATATTCTCCGCTAGGGGCGTAAAAGTGAATTGCTTTTCCGCAGATATATCTGCTTCTGAAACTCCGATTTGAAAAATGTTTCCTTCAGCGGATACAGCTTAGGATGGGAAATATTCTGCAAATAATTTCAAATTTTTGGTAAAAAATGGTTTAGCCACCAGGGGACGTAAGAGTTGATTTCTGCTTTTAATGCATTTGCAGCAAAATCTGAACTTTTAAAATCTCAATTGAAAAAAATTCTTTCGTAGACCGATACTACTCACGTAGACAAACCTTTGCGGAATATTTTCTTCTTAAAATAATGCATGGTTTCTCCGCCAGGGGCGTAGATATATATCTTGTTTTTGTCAATATCTCTGCTTCTAATTATCCGATTTGAAATTTTTTTCCCTTGTTGGGCAGAGTTTTCGGTGCGCCATGTTTCTAATATAATTTCAAAATTTACAAATAATTCATTTACTTTCCGCTAGGGGGTGTGTGTGTGGGTGTGGGTGTGTGGGTGTGTGTGTGTGGGGGGGGGGGGGTAAAGGTAAATTGCGCTTTCCCCGATATCTCTGCTTCTAAAACTCCGATTTGAAAAATTCTTCCAGCACCGGATACAGCTCGTGATGGGAAACTTTTTTTATTGTAATTTCTAATTTTTTATAAAATATGGTTTGGCCACCAGGGGGCGTAAGCGTTAAATTTCTGCTTTGTAGGTATTTTTTGCAAAATCTCAGGTTCTAAAAGCCCGATTGAAAAAATCATTCGTGGTCCGATACCGCACCTGTCGATAAACATTTGAGAATATTTTTTATCTAAAAATAATGCATGGTTTCTCCACCACAGGGCGCAGATGTTTATCTTATTTCTGTCAATATCTCTGCCTCTAAAAGTCGTATTTGAAAAATTCCTTCTTTGTTGGATTGCGTATCCGGTGTAAAGTGTTTCTCATATAAGTTCAAAATTTTCAAGTAACGCATAGACTTTCCGGTAGGGGGCGTAAAGGAAAATTGCGTTTTCCTCAATATCTCTGCTTCTAAATCTCCGATTTAAAATTCTTTTTCTGCGCCGGATACAGCTCCTGATAGGAAATTCTCAGCATAAAATTTCTAAAAATGGTTTGTCCACCAGGGGCGTAAAGGTAAACTGCGTTTTCCTCAATATCTCTGCTTCTAAAACTCCGATTTGAAAAAAAAATTCTGCACCGGATACAGCTCCTGACAGTAGATTCTCAGCATATAATTTATAATATTTCATAACAAATGGTTTGGCCACTAGGGGGTGTAAGAGTTAATTTCTGCGTCTGATGTATTTGCAGTAAAATCTGAGCTCCTGAAAACTCGACTGAAAAAAATATTTCATGGACCGATACCACTCACATCGAAAAACCTTTTGAAAATACTTTCTTTTTAAAGTAACGCATGTATTTTCCGCCTGGGGGCGTAGATGCATATCTTATATTTGTTGATATCTCTGCTTCTAAGAGCCCGATTTGAAAAATTCTTTCTTTGTTGGAGAGCGTTTCCGCTACTAAATGTTTCTCATATAAATTCAAATTTTTATTAACGCACAAGTCTGCCACCAGAGGGCATAAGTTCACGATTCCGTTTACAGCAATATCTGCGAGATTAAAAACCCGATTGAAACATTTTTTCTTCTGTCAGATACTGTTGTTTTCCGTACCAGTTCCATTGATTTTGAATTGCTTTGGTAAATTTAATTCGCATCGAAACGGATTCAAAAGACGTGCTCATTACACCCGAAAATTCGGTGTCATCTTTCTTGTTGTTTTATGCTGATGGCCAAAGTTAATACGCAATCCCTCTTCCCTACACAATGAGATCCAGTTTTTATCAAAGCTAACTGCGCACCTTCAGTTTAATAGAAGTAATAATGATTTTGATTTCTTCTTCAAACACTTCCTACGACACGTGCAATTGCTTACAGCCCACAGGGTTTCCATGGTGGTCGTTAACCCCCTCCCCCAACAAGAGTCAGATACACAGCTTCACCTCCAAAGTGGTAGACGCCTTCTATTCTGGACGAAACGTGATGATATCTGGCAGACAGCTCGGAAACCTCAACAGCCACGGACGCAGTTTGTGAACGACACCTTAGAAAATGCTCAACATCAGTTAAAATCACTCGACCAGATTGACGAGCACTTCGGCACGTGAGCTTCTTCACCAGTGAATGCTTTGCGGTTGGCCCACGGCAAGTAATGCTAGTCACGCGGTAAAATCACAGTTTGAGTCAGATATTATCAAAAATTGATGAAAAAAAAAAAAAAAAAAAAAAAAAAGAATACCTCCCAAACTGTTTTTAGTCGCTCGGTTGTTGTGAACGTAAGAGACCCAGTGAAAACCATTATGTTTTCACAAGCCTGACACGTCATGCCCCGAAGAAGAATTTTGCTTTCCATAAAAGAGTATATGATCGGTGGGTAAGGCGCCGCAATCGTCGTTCATTTGAGAAATATGGCCCTCGTTTGCATCTTGGTGCGGTTTCAATCAGGAGGTAAAAAGCCAAAGCTTCTAACGAAAAGCCAGAAAAAAAAAAAAAAAAAAAAAAGATAGCGTGCGAGAAAACGCAAAGAGGGGGAAATCTCTAAGATAAGTAGAGTTGTTATGGAAATGAAGCTTAATGTCGTGCATCAGAAATCAGGCTCTTGTTCCGTCAAGGAGTTTGTTATTCATAAATACTCCTGAGTTTCTAGTTGCTGACCGTCCTGTTGATAACATAGATACGATCTGTTCCTATAAAGGATCAGCAAACGTTAGCTTATGTGCAATCCTTGGAGTGTAAACAATATCCGCAGCCGGGTTACGTGCAAGCCATACTTATTAATATGTTGGATTACGGAATACCGTAAAGTAGGTGTTCGTAAAGATTTTATCTGGAGTTCGCTTGAGACAGAAATTGCGATATTGCAGTTCTTTAAACTCTTACGAATTTTTGCTTCTCCACTTGTTTGGTTTGCGCTCGTTATTTTTTGCAAATATTTTAAAAATATTCTTCCGCCAAAGACTTGGACGAGTGGTCTTTGCCAATGGCCGCTCATGGAATACAGCCGAATATGATGTCAGCTCAACATCAGTTAAAATTGATCGAGACTGGAATATATTTGCAGATGAAAGCGTATGAAGTGTTATTTGAAGTCTGAATGCTTCAATTTTTAAAATATATTTTTCAGTGTTTCCGCTTTCGACATAATGTTGACAAAAGTCTGCTACTTTAACACTATCATGTTACTCATATTTTTCATACGCCACTGCTACTCTGGGTGAATATTCACCCACACGTCTTATAATAGAGTTATAATTAGTTATGGATTAATAAGTAATTACTGCTGCCTTTTATATGAATAGAAAAAAAATGTTTTTATTTAATTTGTCGTTATTTTAACTAAATATTTTACAATTTGTACCAATTGCAAACCTAAAGCATGGGTGAATTTTCACCCACAGTAGCAAAATAGGGCTAAAGTGTTTAATTATGTAGATTGACCCTAGAGAACAGCACATCTTTTTCTACATTCATTCATGGAATTGTGCATATATTTTACATATGTGTATAGTGTATACTTAAAAGAACATGGTATTATTGCCGTAATTCTCACGAATGTTGGCCAGATACTGCCATTCATAGTAGGTTCACGCTCTTACCAGTAGCCGGAGTTCCTTATCCCTTTAATACTGTTTTTCACTTTACAATAGCCAGGGTTATAAATAGTTAGTTTTGCATTTATTCATTTAGTTTCATATCTTTCTTTAATTTTTATAACTGAATTTTGCATGCAATTAGGAAATTAAATATTCCGTTGAAAGACAAGAAAATAAAATACATGTTTTTCTTCGCATTTTGTCGCAGTTCATTTTATAACATTGCATAGCTTTCTGACTTTTAATGGCGAATTTTAAGGAACAGAAATTCTGTTCTTTGATGGAAAAAATGTGTGAAATGCATACAAAGTGAGTGCATTTGTGTTACATTCAGTAAAATTAGATGATTTTGGTAGCACGCGAAGGATTGCATGACACGAAATAAGTCTTCGCAAATTGTCACTTATGCCTTATTTTTGAAAGAGTTTATACCAAATCTCTCTTTATGTCCCGCTAGTAAGTGACTAGAATATCTTCCATGTTGCTAGCAGAATTTACACACATACACGCACCCGCACATGTGCGTGATCACAAAAGTTGTGCTTACACACTTATGGTGCACCTGGTTGAACAGGGATAAAAATACACAAAAAATGAGTTGATAGTTTCGGAAGGTTACAGATTCGCGCAAGCAGATGAAATATATAATGAAACATTTTCACAAACGTCGTAAATAAAATCTTTCTAAGCCGATGATAATGCAGAAATGGCTCCAAGAACTGGAGTAAATAAAAACAGTTCCTTTTGAAACAAGTGGAAATCATCATTATGAAACACGCAGAACAAGAATTGTATTCCAAGTTGCTTAAGTATTTATCCAATCTGAAAAATTATTTTATCAGATTTAGCAACCCGAACCGACGTTTGCAAATTCTTTGTTTAAGGGTCTTATTCAGACACGAAAGTTTAAAAATTATCAAACTGAATATTTTCTCTGGATGCGGGCAATAGATCTCCTCGAAACTAATGTTTTTTCAGTTCCTAGTCTGCTCAAACTTTGTGAAGTAATAATTCATTATAATTAATTAGCAAAAAGTGTTTTAAAGAGGTTTCCGGATATGTACATTCAAAGAACAATTTGTTATACATACCCACCTAATAACATATTAGTCCACCTCTAGCTCTCACAACAATAGCAACACATCGTGGCATGGACTATTTCAAGTGTTGGAAAAGTTCTGGCGATATTACGGCTCATGATTTCAGGAATGTCCTTCCTAAAGCATCAAGACTTGCCGGAAGTAGGTTTCGACATTGAATGCATCTTGCTACTTCACACCACAGATGCTGAATTGGGTTCAAATCCGGCGATTGAGGGGATAATTCGAGGGCTGCAAGCTTAATGGAATGCTCCTCCGACCAGTCCTTCACCAAGCGGGAGCGATGAGATGAAACATTTTCTTATTGAAAGCAGGCAGCCGGCTTTAGGAAGCGGAAAGCCATGGTCTGGTGTAGTAGTCGGAGAATACGTTAACACTGCCTTGTGCTGTGACAGTGGTCTCTGCAAGTACAAGAGGCCTTATCGTAGCCCACGTAAACACGCTCCAGAACATGCCACCGCATCCACCAGCCTGTTATACTTCGTGTGTTTCTGGAACGTGGAAAGAGCGATGTATTTATTTACTGTCGCCACGTATTTGGAGGATTTTCACCTTGGATCTCGCCCTTTGGATTTAACTGCTATAATATATATTTATAGCCAGTGCCGTTAATGCCCACCAGATGGAGACGTCTCAGTAGCTGAGTCCATCTTACGGATTTATGATGTCAGAAGCTGACTTAAAAAATATACATAGCACCGTGGATTGTTGGCCACCGTGATATAAATGTAACGCACTCGGCTAGATATCGAGAGCTCTGTGGTTCAATTCCACAGCGGCGGCTGAAAAACAATTTTTTGGTTGCTGTGTGTTTCTGGAACGTGGAAAGAGCGATGTATTTATTTATTTACTGTCGCCAAGTATTTGGAAGATTTTCACCTTGGATCTCGCCCTTTGGATTTAACTGCTATATTATATATATATATAGCCAGTGCCGTTAATGCCCACCAGATGGAGACGTCTCAGTAGCTGAGCCCATCTTACGGATTTATAATGTCAGAAGCTGACTTAAAAAATACACATAGCACCGTAGATTGTTGGCCACCGTGATGTAAATGTAACGCACTCGGCTAGATATCGAGAGTTCTGTGCTTCAATTCCACAGCGGCGGCTGAAAAACAATTTTTTGGTTGCTGTGTGTTTCTGGAACGTGGAAAGAGCGATGCATTTATTAATTTATATGTTATACTTCGAACTGACAATTGGGAACGATGGTCTCGCGTGGTTTGGGCCACACATGCACTCCGTCAGGGCATTGTAGCTGGAACGTCGATGCATCGGACAAAGTTACAGTATCTGTTACCGATCTTCCACGATCCAGTGGCAATGTTCTTTCGCCAACTTCAGTCTCATAATCCGATGCCGTGCTGTTAATAAGAGTACCGGTGTTGGCCACCGTAGTGTGCCAACGTACTTTTAACAACGGTACTCGATGTGGGTGTTGGCTACCGTAGTGTGCCGACGTGCTCTTAAGAAGGGTACTCGATGTGGGTGTTGGCCACCGTAGTGTGCCGACGTGCTCTTAACAAGGGTACTCGATGTGGGGGATTTCTAGGCCCGTGCTGGGTGCCTTGGAAGGGCGGTGAACAAAGGGTGATGAGTGCGCCTTCAAACTTAATAATCGTACGCAGTCACGCACTCGTGTTTTCATCTCCATAGGCAAAACCTATATAAAATAATGGCATTCTGTTTAACGACTCTTTCTGTTTAACTGGTGATTTATGGTCTGGGCTCAATTATACCTGATGTTATTTTCCTATGACCATCATCTGCTTGTACTATGTATGTAGCAGAAATAAATAAAATGATTGATTGATTGATCTTGGACAATTTCTGCACCAAATATTTTTAATAATTTTTACTGCCATAAATCTATTTACTTATACTAACAACAAAAATTAACAAAAACAAAATAGTTAAGGAACTTACAAACTTTTTTATCAGGATTCAAATTATTTTGAGAAACATTAATCTATATAATAAACAAAGAACATGTTGGCATTGTTCAAAGTTCTTGAATAATGAAACGCTTTTCTAGCTTAATTCTAAACTACATAATTTTTCCACCAAATTTTCAAATTAGAATAAAATAAACTTATTCACAAGAAACACTCTAAAGTTAAAAAAAGCTCAAAAGAGGTGATTCATTGATATAATGAACAATAAACATAATGTTGGCATTGTCCAGAGTTGTTGAATTATAGAGCGAGCAGTCGCCGCATTTCTGAACTCGATTCACAGTTTTCTGATTACGAAATCAGGTTCGATGGTATTTAAAATATCTCTCTCAGTGTACATCAAGACAAACGCTTGAAAGGTTTCATTGGTCATGGATGTCCTCAGTCTAGTTTGTATGAGCTTTAATTTGGAGAAAACTCTTTCACAGCTGACCTGTAAACCTTATAAAGTTCTGTATACGGGAGACTATACATTTTATACTCAACAATCACTCCAAATGCACATTTGATGCATGCATTACACTGATTTTTGGAATTGCATGGTGTAAAAACTATATCCTTTTCGACCTCATCCAAATTTTCTTCAGGGTGTTGGTCACACTGGTCACATTCAGTCTTGTAATCTTCATCCATGGATTTCCTACATATGCTAGGCCAAACATTTACAACGGAAATTATTTCTTCCTTAAGTTTCCCCATATCTAATGAAGGAATCAACTCACAAATCTTTTCCAGGGCATTTGTTGGAAGTTTGTCAGGTTTATTTTGGTTAAATCGTTTTGGATCGAACAAAGATATGTCCAAGTACAGATTTTTCTGTTTCACAAATCTATTTTCCATTGTTTGTATAACTGTATCCACAATGCAGTTGAATACATGGACTCTAAATTCATCTACAGGTGAAGATTGAACTTTTTCGTCATCACACACTTCCGATACCATCTTCTTGATTTTCCTTTGTCGTTTTCTTCTAAAGTCAGTTTCAATGGTTATCTCTTTAAGGAAGTCTCTGTCTGAAGAATGTTCAATCTTTTCTGTAAACTTCAATACGAAGGTTTTGGTTGCACCCAAAGTTTCATCAAACCTGTTTCGAACACCTTTGAGTCTTGAAACACCTGACTCAACCAACCTCCATGCCTGAGCGTAGTCCAGGTTGTTTGTTTGCAGATAGTCAGCCAGTGGTGTGATATTGAAAATTTGAAGAAAAATCATAGCCGTCATTGTCGTTTCAAAACTGACGAATTTCTGGAGAAGAGCTGCGACATCATTTCTGACTTTGGCATTAAAGTTCGTTGATGAAGATATCTTAAATAATGCCACTGTTAGCTCGAAGAAAACATATTTAGCTGGTTGAGACTGGGCCTTCTCTGACTGTGATGCCCAGTAGCTAATTCTTCCAAACATCTTAACACTGGAATAGCTCCAATAGCTTCCAGCTTATAAGCTGGACTTTCTTCTGTATATTTTTGCTGCCTTTTTAACGATTCCTTCAAGAAAACTTGTGTTTCCTGGAGCAGACTGCAAAAGGATATAGTGATGGACAGTACCTGAGCAGTATCCGAGAGTACTAAATTTAATACATGGGCGTAGCACCATGTATGGATGTGATTTGGTATTATGTCTGATAGTTTGGCAGTAAGACCATTGTATGGTCCACTTATATTTGAAGCACCATCAAAGGCATTTGCCACACAGTCTTTGATAGGTATCTCCACTTCTTTCAGAGTATTACTTAATGAAGTTAATAGCCCCTCAGCCATAGTCGATGAGACACACTTTAAAGACAAGTCGTTTCAAATACTTCATGTCCTTCCACATAGCGGACCACAAACGCACACTGATCGTTGCCTGAAATGTCTATTGTTGTGTCCATTAATATTGAGTATTTCACTGCTTTCTTTACACTTGCTGATATTCATTCTTTCATTTCTTCTAGAATGATTTTGATTATTTTCATTACAGTGTTATTACTAAGAAATGTAACAAAACATCCTCTTACCGCTACTTTGTTCTTCTTTTCAGTGTCCTTCTCTTTACGTTCTCTTGCCTGATGGAGTTGTTCACTTTTTGCTGTTATAGCGTCCAAATGTTTTTTTAACGTTATGTCATATTTGCGGAGCAGTAATATAATTTCCAGAAAATTACCGTGATTTATTGATTCATCATCAAAAGTGTATGCCTGTTCAGTAGATGCTCGGAAAGCAAGACCTTGTTTCCCTATCACCTTCAAAACATCGACAGTGACTTGTACAATATGTCTTCTTCCCAAAACCTCTTGCTTCCTCTTTTGCATTTGATTATTAAAAAGTAGATCATGAGTCGATTTCTTCTGCTTTTCTACCATGAAAAAAATAACCGATTGTATGTGAGCTTTGGAGGTTTCATGCTGTTCTATCCTTTAGTGAACATGTCTCCAATCTTCAAATCCTGAGCAAAAAGCTGAAATTCCACTGCTGTAGACTAAACATATAAAACAATACAATTTTTTATTTGCTTCATTGTAAGATAGCCATTTTCTATTAAGTAATTGGAAGTCGCTTTGTTTAATGGAAAATATTGCTTTTTGTTCTGTAAAAGGCAAATCATTTTCTTCGGGTTGACGTGGATGGAAACAAAAAAAAAACTCTGATAAATCATTTTCACTGGGCCTTTTAAAGTAATCTTTTGTCTCTGCTGAGGAAACTTCTTCCACAGATTCTATTTCTGATGATAGCAGAGGTGGTGGTAAAGGGTTTAGTTCGAAGAAAGGTTCCAATGTCGGCGTAGGACCTGTTGTAATAAGTTCTTCAGTTTTGGAATCAGAATCAATCGTTGAAGTTTCACTCACACTACAATTGTGATTTTCTTTTTGATATTCATTAAATGCAGAAATTAAATCTGTGACCGTTTCTTGGCTGCTTAATTGGGGGCTATTTTCATTTTTAGGATTAAGATAAGTGCTTGAGTGCGGTTTGACATAAAAAGAGGTTATTTTAGAACAAGCTTTTGCTGATTCATGCAATTCCTAAAATCTTTTCTAAATTCATGACCACTCTTCTTTCTTTTTGTAACGTCCATGTTCCACGAAGATCTGAAAGAGAGAAACCCAATTATGCAATAACCCTAAGCCTTTTGTATTCTGCACTGTTTATTACAGCAAGAAAATATTTGTTTCGCCTACTTTCATAAAAAGAAAATAACAATAGAAATAAAAAAAAATCACAAAATGCCACTAATTATTCTTTTTCGACCATTCTTATTTTAAAAAAGGGGGAAATTTTAGTTTTAAAATTTTTGAAAAGGTCAGAAACGAATGATCAAAAGTTTTGCAAATCCGATAATTTAAAATTAAAAATATGTTATTAATTTTTTAAATATTTTAGAGATTTGAGTCTTTGTTGGAATGAAAATGTATTTCTATTGAAAATGTATTTCTTGAAAAAGCTCGCTCTGATATTAAATCTCAAACAAGATACAACTTATTTATCTATATTCCCCTTTAAAAAAATAAAATAAATAAATAAATAATCCTTTACGATTACAATTAGGAACTTAATTATTTCAAAAATAAACTTTTTTAAGAATAAAAACAAATGTGCTATTTTTAAAATATAAAAGTCTTACCTCTTTAAAATAGCCGAAGAGTCTGATCACGATTTTCTTTCCTTTTCTTTTTTTAAAGGTGTCGTCCACAAATAAGGAAAACGAAAAATTATAACGTCAAAGAGTTCCACTATATCCAGTGTGCACAAGCTTTAACACAAGAAAGTCACTAACGATATCGGAAAATATCCACTTGTAGAACGTAAACTCTTGTATCACTAAATGCCCTTTTGACTACCACGAAGTCGGTCTTCTTCATGTTTTCAAACTACTATAAGAACTTCACGGGAAGTAAGCCGTTACAGTAACGATTCCAATAACAAAACTGAGAGAATTTTGAACCTCTCCCACTTTAACAAGACTCCGATTCTGACTACTAACTAACTGAATCAATCGCTCACTGACTGAATGAATGGCTATTTTTCCAACGACCGTTTATAATTTCAAGAACAAAGAAAGTTCTGGACATTCTGAACATGAAAAGTCGCGAATATTCTTTAAGATCGTCTTTTCCCGTTAACAGGGGGGGGGGGGCAGAAAATATCAACGAATGATGCTAGCGAAACCGAAAGCAGACTCAATGTCGCCCCTATTCAGAAATCACAGACGATTCGTCGCCCATGTGGGTGGAATTCGAAACTAAAGAATCTAATGTTAAAACTGCCTCAAAGTTAATAGATATTTAAAATATTAAACTTTGCGCATCACATTCTTCTTTCTAACAGTGCAGTAATTTTTGTTTTTCAAAAATTAGAACGCACGCTAGAGAAAAAAAAAATAATTTCATTACAAAAATTTTTAAACATTTAATTTTTTTTGTACATGCTAATTAAATACTGTCACAATTTCTTTCGTTGGCTTAAGGCGCCAAGGGCGCCTGAAGCAGAGGGCGCAGGGGGACACGTCCCCCTGTCCTCCCGGGCTTGGTGTTGGCTACCATGTGTGCCGACATGTTTTTAACAAGAGTACTCGGTGTGGGTGTTGGCTGCCATAGTGTGCCGACGAGCTGTTAATTTGGGTGCTCAGTGAAAGTGTTCGTTATGCTGTTAATACGGTGCACACCTCACGTTACGGTAATTACATATTGTTACATGTTACGGTTATTATGAAATTTTAATCAAATAATCATTCTAGAACTCAAACCCAAACATTCTGCGGTTGAACAAAATGCCAGTACGCCGTTCCGGCGCGTTCTCCAGAAAAAAACAAAAAACAAAAAAAACCCTGAGTTTATTTCAGGATTGTCATTCTGCTAAGCAGACAAAATCTTTGATAGACATATAGAAACAAAAACGATGAGGATCAAATTACCGTCATAAGAGAGAACAGAATCAGAAAAGAAGTTTCTGACCATTTGAATAACTTCAAATGGTCTGTAGCGATTCAAAAATAGAAAATTTGCTTAAACATTAAAAAGTAGAAACATCTGTTACGACAGGAGAAGCTTGAATTTACGTCACAGTACATTTTTATTAGTTTCTTGAGAAATGATATGTTAAAAACAACAAGAAAAAAAGGAGCTTATGGTATCACTTTGTCAGCCCGTTTATGGTCACGGCATCGCCGCCTCGGTTAATTGGAATTCAGAATTTCTTTTTGTGTGTGTGTGTCGTATATTACATGTACACTTATGCTCATAAATACAGAACACCTGAAAGGAGTCTAGCTACGACTCTGATTTTTACAGGATATGTTAATCAGGCAATATTGCAAAAATTATTGGCACTTCGGCGTCACAGGTGTATGCGTACAGCGTCTGAGCAAATCTGATCGCGGAACGTCAGAGATCGGAAACCGGCCGTTTCTGTTATAAGTGTCGCGTGGCTCAGTCGACATGTCAGTGCTTGGTCAGCAGTGAGTAAAGTTGCCTCGTCGTCGGGTAAATCAGTCATGTAGTCACATCAGCGAGTTCGTCAGAGGTCGCATTATCGGCAAGAGGGACTGCAATGCCCCCGGGAGATTGCTGGTCGTGTGAGGCGCAGTGTATCCGTCGTGGCAAGAGTGTGAAGGAAATGGGTACAAAGGAGGGCGTAGGACTCGAAGAGAAGGTTCTGGATGTCGTACACAGAAAACGCCGAGGGACAAACGTCATCTCATGAAAATGTCTTTGAGTGACAGTTCTGCATCATCAAAGGCGTTGGCGCGGCAGTGGCGAACTGTGATGCATTCTCCCATGTTAGCTGTAACAATACGTTGTCGGTTATCACAGTTAGGACTGCAGGCTCATTGGCCTATCTTCAGACTACCTTTGACACCGCAGCAACGGACTGAAAAGCTGCAATTGTGCATCGAACAAAGAGTGTGACGTGTCGAATGGCACAATATAGTGTTCTCGGACGAAACGCGCTTCTGTTTAGGCGAACATGATGGCCGCATCAGTGTCCGCCAACGACAGGGAAGAGGCGTCCGGAAGAGTATATTCCCACCAGGCATACCACACCAACATGAGGCATTGCATATCTGGTGAGAGTCCGTACTTCTTAACGAGTGACCGTTACGTTAGTGACATTCTACGGCCGGTCGCCCTTCCGTACTTGCAGGACGTCTCCGGGGCCGTATTT
Organism: Macrothele yani; assembly: GCA_039090855.1. NCBI lineage: Eukaryota > Metazoa > Arthropoda > Arachnida > Araneae > Macrothelidae > Macrothele > Macrothele yani. The sequence goes on along the minus strand of CM076997.1, from coordinate 57,082,177 downwards.
CAGCAGGACAATGCCACACCACATGTTGCAGCGATAAGACGTGCCTTTTTCAGGGATAACAATGTTCCACTTCTGCCGTGGCCATGTGAAACATTGCTACCGGCGGATTTGACACACATAAAAAATCTCTGGGACATATTCAAACAAGTGCAACGGTACGACCGCCCTCCAGAAACTCTTGAACTTTGGACCCGGGTTAATACAGCTTGGATGGCTATTCCACAGGACACCACATTATTATTTATTTCGATGCCTCAACGCGTACAACAGGTAATACAAGCCAGAGGTGGATTATTAGCTAATCGACGACCTGGTACGTATGGCACCGAGCTGCTAATAATTTGTTTTGTATTGCCTAGTGAATATATCCTGTAAAAATCAAAGTTGTAGCTCGGCTGCTTTCAGGTGTTCTTTTTCTTTTGAACATGAGTGTATTTTTCGAACTTATCTGACAAACGGTTTCTCGTTTAACTTCTTCCTTTCACTTTTTAATTGTTTTTCTTTAAAAAATCATCGTACTCAGCAAAATTGGAGGACCTGGGATTATGATTATTCTGCAACTGCGTGCATGGTTCAAGAGGCGCAGTTTGGTTACATGATGAGATTGACTCATAGTAAACCGACTGGCTCACGATAGGAAACATCGACCCTTAAACTGTGGCCCGTAGTGTTTGTTACTGCACTTCCTTATGATCATTTTTTTTCAGTTTATCTTTGCATTTTAAACAGTGGCGTCCTCTCCTGGAAACTCTGTATCCAATTAGAAGATCCTTCTGCATGTATCAACGTATTTCTTATGTGTAAAATTTTACGTAACAAAAACTACCGCTTTTGATCATTTTATCTTTTGTCACATTCAATATTCTGTGCCATTTTTTCATTGTTGCAGCTGCATTTTTTACTGCGAAATTCGTTCATCAGTTCTCAGGGCGAAGTCACATTGCATTGTTTTTATTTCTATAAAGAAAAGCAATTGTTTTAACCCAGAGAGACTTGCTTGGTCACTTTATTCGAGCAAATACCGTAGCTTGAACCTCGGGGTTTCAGTTGAGTAACTAACTGTTTATCTATTTTGATTGAGACCACGTCTTATTGAGCTGTGATCTACTGTAATACACTCCTACACGACAGTATTTTCCCTCCGCGTTTTATCACCATTTCAGTTGTCCTTCGTTTACGCTACATTACGTTCAAGACCTTCGCCTATGTAGGGCAGGGCTACTTGTGATGCTGCTGCTTCAAAGAAAGGTATATGTCTGAAGTGGTTACTTGGCCAAGGGCGGGGTTGGTTTCCAGAGAAAAACGAATTATCATTCTCGTTCCTTTCTGCAAGAGTTCGTTTTATTTCAACACCTTCTGCTCTTACTCAGAATTTTCCTTCCGTGATTTCGGTTACGGATAGTTTGTCGACAAGGTAATTTGCACATGAAGAATATCCGATTACCGCTCCAGTTTGCTCGTAATTAAATGCGAAAATAGGCCGACTTAGCTTTTGTCAGAGTGACGTCAAGTGAGAAACTGAGTCTTTTATTTCTGAGATCGTTTTCATTATTCTGCTTTCGTGAATTTCTTCGTATTCATTGGATTCGAGTCTTCTTTTCACAGGCTTGTATCTTTACAAGTAGCATCATGTTATTAAAGAGTTGCTCGAATTTCAGAATATGATCATTCGACCGAGATGGATCCGCGTTCGAATCCCGGAGAGGCATGGATGTTGTGTTTGTCTTCCGGCACTGGCTCTCTCCTTTCCCTGGAACCAGTGACCCTAAATTAGGGACGGGCGACTGCTTATAGCCCATTGAGTTGCTCACGGTGCTCGTTAAACCTACAATAAAAAAAAAGTATTAAAAATTAAATGTTTCGCAGAACTCGCATTCGTTTCTTTATGTGGTGTTAGAAACAGCGGAGAAGAAAAGGATATAATGCAAAACAAAGTCATGAATCTAACGAACATTTTACAATAATAAACAGACACACATTCTACGTTTTATATGTATACAAAATCAGACAGGATGATATAAAATACTAGAGCGCAGTATGCACGTATTTTAGCTGCTTTTATTTTTATTGAGGATTTAACGACCACCGTGAGCAACTCAGTGGGATATAAGCAGTCGCCCGTCCCTAATTTAGGGCCACTGGTTCCAGGGAAGGGAAAGAGCCAGCGCCGTAAGACAAACATAACATCCAAGCCTCACCGGGATTCGAACCCGGATCCATCTCAGACGAATGATCAGAAGCCATCGCTTAGACCACTGCTCCACTGGGGCGGCTAACTGTTTAACGTGTTGCAAAAAGTATTTCAACGTTTTCTTTCATTGTTATTTTAAATATTTTTGTGCTGCTAGCAATATTAAAACAAACAAAAATCAAATTTTAGGCCGCCTATCGGGAATCTTGTGTCAAGAAAGCTTGAAAATACATGATGCCTACGTTTATCGGCAATCGAATGCAAAAATAATTTTAAAAACTGGGCTTTCAAATGAGCGGATATAGTGACATACGCAAGCACAAGGATGCCGCTTTATTGTAATTGAAGATATGTTACCGGAATAAGTTATTTCTAAACAGAGCAGTGTAGGCGGAAGTCCTCCATCTTTCGAAATTCAATTTTTGACATCGGGGAAAGAAAATTCAACCGGAGTCAAAATTCCTCCAAACCTCCGACTGAACTAGAATTGCTATCAGAATTATTACGCTTCGATCAAGTGTACAGAATATGTGAGAAAACATCGGACTCTGCGTTTCGGTTGCGGATACGATTTGCTTGATTTTTCATTCAAATTGTTAGAAATGGCAGGGCCACCCCGGCGGCGTAATGGTCTCAGCACTGGCCTTTCACCATTCGGGGCCGCGGGTGGCCTAGTGGTCAGCGTTCGTGACTGCCATAGGGATGACCTCAGGTTCGATCCTGGGCAGGTACGAACGTTCGAACTACTAAATACCCACCGTGCGTTAAAAAAGGGCACCTTAAGCCGTCGGACCCCGGGTACTGGCCCCCAGGTAATAAATAAAGGCGTCTTCCTCCCCCTTTCTACCTCGCTTCCGTGTCACTTTCCTATCGGGCATTCTAGCCCAAACCTCCTAGCTTCCTATTTCTAAGGGTTGTTCAAGACCTGGGGTCAGACACTCCCTTCCTAAAATCCTCTACATATGATCTGATCTGATTTGATCTGATCTTTCACCATTCGTTCGATTGAGCCCGGGACCGGGCCTGAGTCCCGGATGAGTCATGGGTGGGGGGCTCGTCACACGGCCCTGCCCCTCTTCCCTCCCTGGAACGAGCGGCCCCAAAATAGGGACGAGAGACTGCCCATAGCCCATAGAGTTGCTCACACTGGTCGTTAACATCCTCTCCCCCAAAACACGTGCAGACAGGTTTAATCGCTTTACCTCTCTTGCAACATTCAAAGAGTGACAAATGCTCAACGCACTCTCGTCACTTTGTATGGAACCCTTTCCGAAGAATTCATAGGTCTCTCTCTCTATCTCGTCCGTGCATGGTGGGTTGCGTTTCACAAAGACGACTATGTGCCCTTGAGGATTACTGGCAAATTAATACAGCCGGCTTGCCATTCCTCTGTTGTATACGAGTAAGGGACAAAGTGCAACCGGGGCAGACTTCACATGGAACCATCTACCCATTCGCGACCCCAAACATAGGGAGTCTGCGGGAAACCCCGCAAAACCCGCAGGCTAGATGGCCGGTAGGACCGGGATTTAAACACCTCGAATCCCGGTCCTACCAGCCATCTAGTTCTCCCACATAACGACTTAACCAACAGCGCTATTTCGGTGGTAATTCATATGTGCACTTGAGAAAGCGATTGTATGAAAACTAAACACCTGTAATGCACTTTTTTGTTTTTGTTCCAGGGAACGGACAGAGCCAGCGCCGTTGGATAAGCATGCCATTCATGCCATATCCGAAACCCGAAGTCTGATGCCCACGCCTCTGATCATTCGTCCACAGTTTGCGGCTGCAAGGGGATTTGACAACAATCCTTAAATATCATGTTCCGGCTTAATTTATCTTCAGCGATGACTTCAAGAACAGAAACGTTGATTACGAAATAAACTGGGTTACACAACATAAACATAATATTAATTCTGTCTACGTACTTATTTTAAGAGAAACACTTCCCGCTTCTCATAGGTTTAAAAGACAAAACACATAGATTCTGAGTGCACTTACTGCCTTTTGGTCAAATGTGCTAACACACTCAGTGTATCAAGAAGACCGAACTGCAAAATTCTCTGGGACCATCGTTAGAAAGTACGTCATATTACACTCATCATCAAAAAAAATAGTTGCACCCAGAAGGACGTGTCGGATTGCAATGATATTCGGGAGGAAGGTAAAGGTTACCAGAAACAATAAATGATTAAACATTGAGACTCCTATGGGCAATATTTGTTGAGCTACACGCCAATAAGTAGTGTCTCTCATTATGGCGTCGGGCAGCCATGTTTGCTCACACAGCATGCCAGACGTCTCGTCATGGAGTAGTACAGGTTCTTAAAGGAGTCCAGCGATAAGCCATTCCATGCAGCGTGAATCTTCTCACGCAGCCCCTGCAGATTGTGCGGTAGAGGTTGAGTGTGTATAGGGCGTCCAATAGCAACCCACACATTTTTAATCGGCGATAGGTCTGACGATGCGGCTGGCCATGGCAGAGTGTCAGTACCTGGAAGGCAAGCTCTCAAGACAGCAGCAGTATGTGGACGAGCGTTATACTGTTGGAAAATCGCACCGGAGTGAACGTTCAGAAAAGACAGAACCACTGGTTGCAGGACCTCATTACCGTAACGTTGGGCTGTCAAAGTGTCCTGTAATGAACACCAAAGATGATCTGGCATTGTGGGCAATTGCACTCTACACCACAACGCCAGGCCTTCTGGACGTGTGATGCTCGACAGCAAACTGTTCATCTTGGCGCTGACCAACGTTCCTCCACACACGGAATCGTTTGTCGTTTCCTCCAAGATAAAAGTGGGACTCGTCACTGAAGATCACCCGCTGCCATTCTGAGTGGCCCCTTGACAGTCTGGCACGAAACCATTGCAGTCTTTGGCGACGATGCAATGGTGTTAAGAGCAGTCGTCGTAACGGTCTACGTGCGTGTAGTCCGCGTCGTGAAGCCCCTGCCAATGGTACTGGCACTAATCGGACGATGCATGGAGGGCACCACTGCTCGCTGAATATCCGCAATAGTGGCTGTTGGGTCACCCCACGCATTTTGGACAACCCGTCCGTCCTCTCTCTCAGTGGTTCGTCTAGGGGTTATACGTCAATTCGTCATCTGCGTCAATTCGTCGAGTGTCAATTCGTCGCGGACAAATTCGTCGACTACGTCAATTCATCGCGTTTACAAATTTTGGTTACATACAAAACGAATGCAGGAAAACGTGCGATTTCGAACATCTTCTGCACTGATCAAATTTATAAGGTTTGGGCACTCAGACAGGATAGGAATATTACGCTTTTTCTTTCGCACTAAAAATATTAGACGGTAGACGGTTTTTGGAACGGGTCGGGGCCCGGTTGGTCAGAGCCCCCACATACAAAATTTTCGTAAAATCTACAGTTTGCAATTCAGAACCACCAAATTTGGTATACTATCTCATGGTATTCTAACTTAGACTGTAGACGGCTTTTGGAAAGGGTCGGAGCCGAAGTTTAGAACCCCCCCCCCTCCCATACAAAATTTTCGTAAAATCTACACTTTTCCATTTAGAACTACCAAATTTAGTATATTATCTCATGGTACTCTAACTTAGACGGTAGACGGTGTTTGGAATGGATCGAGGCAAGGGGTCAGAGCCCATATAAAAAGTTTTCGTAAAATCTACAGTTTTCAATGTAGAACCACCAAATTTGGCATACTATCTCACGAAACTCTAGCTTAAACTGTAAATGGTTTTTGGAAGCGGTTGGAGCCGGGGGGGGGGGGTCAGAGCCCCCTATACAGAGTTTTCGTAAAACCTACAGTTTTCGATTTAGAACCACCAAATTTGGTATACTATCTCATGGTACACTAATTTAAACGGTAGAAGGTTTTTGGAATGGGTCAAGGCCAGGGAGGTCAAAGCCCCCACATACAAAATTTTTGTAAAATCTACAGTTTTCAATTCACAACCACCAAATTTGGTATAATGAAACTTTAATTTAGACGGTAGACGGTTTTTGGAAGGGGTTGGAGCCCGAATGGTTAGAGCCCCCTAATAAAAAAATTCGTAAAAACTACAGTTTTCAATTTAGAACCACCAAATTTCGTATACTATCTCATGGTACTCTAACTTAGACTGTAGACGGTTTTTGGAAGCGGTTGGAGCCAGGGGGTCAGACCCCTCTATACAAAATTTTCGTAAAATCTACAGTTTTCAATTTAGAACCACCAAATTTGGTATACTATCTAATGGTTATCTAACTTTGACGGTTTTTGGAAAGGGTCGGGGCCCGAGGGGTTAGAGCTCCCCACATACAAAATTTTCGTAAAATATAGTTTCCAATTTAGAACTATAAAATTTGGTATACTATCTCACGGTTATCTAACTTAGACGGTTTTTGGAAGGGCTCGGGGCCCGGGGCCAAGGGGGTCCCATAGAAAATTTTCGCAAAAAGTTCAATTTTTTACTCTTAAGATCTGCAACACAATTCAGCACTCCAATACCTTATCTACGTTCTAAGGCGCTCTTTGGCCCTTTGAGGTCCTTGTGCCATAAACCACCAACTAACCATCCAACCAACTAACCAGCCTACGGTCTAAGTTAGAGAATGTAGATAACCATAAAGTGCAAAAATATGCTGTTAAGGTGCATTAAAAGCACAAATCAATATAGTTTACCTTTCACTACCAACGGGAGGCTTATCAGGCAGAAATGTAATGTAATGTAAATAGAGAGTTCCAGATATTTAAAATTCAAAACGGTAAGAAAAAGATGATCAATGCCAATGTCAAGTCGTACGCATGCGATATCACATAGGTACATTGCATTTCTGTGTCGCGGGTTTCTCAGAAGCACACGCCAGATGTACGGCAGTTTTATAGATGTCTCCTCGAAGGTAAGTTTTCCCATTCCTTTTTCTTTCTTTTTTGTATCGTAAAATTAAAACAACTAAATCCAAAAAAAAAATTTACTGGAAAATTGCAGGAATATCTTTTTATTCATTAACTTTCACCTGCTGAACTTGGTGATTTCACAAATAGTAATATGTACCTGGCAAATACCTGGTATTCGCCAGGTACATATTGCTAGTGCAAATTATATTAATGATTTTTTTGGGTCCAGTTCAATTTAGTATGTCCATTAGAGCGTTTGGGGCCGTATGAAAAATACATTTCAACGTGTGCCGCTACGATGGCGGAGTGATCTAGGCGCTGGCATCTGACCACTCGTCCAGAAGGATCTTGGTTCAAATCCCGGTGTGTCATGGACGTTGTGAGTGACTTCTGGCACTGGCTGTCCTCCTTCAGGAATCAATGGCCCAAAATTAGGAACGTCCGACTGCTTATAGCCCACTGAATTGATCACGGTGGTCGTTAAACCCCAACTAAAAAAAAAAAAAAAGGTTGCGACGTGTCCATTGCTATTTGTTATGGAGCCATATGAAAAGTATGTTTATGATATCAAAGTGTCCACTTCCATGTAGGCTGGCCATAAAATGTTAGGGGACCGTACAAAATTGCACTTTTGTTTTCACCTTGTCAGCGCTTCGGTATATGGTTGAAGTATACGTATATATAGTTGGGCCATTTCAGCACGTAGTTTGGTTTATATAGAAAATAAAGATAATGTTACATTTTTACTCAGTTACAACACATTAATCCCAAAGGCTATTTCTTGAAATCTTTAATCTGCCGTGCTGATATTCACAACGTTAACACAGCATGTCAAGTTATTAATACTGCAGTTTTACTCTGTCACAAAACTTTAATAACAAGACCTTAGGCGCAACCTTTTTTTGGGAATTTTTAGTCCGACCTATTCATAAGGTTTCGATAACATGCCAAGGTTATGGTACTGCGTTTTGACAGAGGCACAAAAATTAATAAACAGGCCTTCTTATGAGTTTTCAATCAACCGTGCTCATATACATAAAATTTTCGGAGAAAGTCAAGTTTATTGTGTTGCGCTTTTACTCGAGTACAAAACTAAAAACAACCATTACCTTTCACCCGCTGAACTTGGTGATTCCTCAATTCATCCATTAACAAGTCTTTTAAGTAATTGTATGCCATGGTCATATTGATAATGTTTGATGACAAGTCAGGTTAATTATGTTGCGCTTATTAAAGATTTTTAAAAAGGTATAGAGGCTAATAATTATTGTTTGAAGCCTAAGTAAAAGCTCATTTTTAACTTGACTTGTCATACAATCCTTATGAATATGGCATTTATTTTATTTTGTACATTTTACATAGCGTGTGCATTTTTTTTATGTTTTGGCATTTGTTTTATTTTGTGTTCTTGTTACATAGCGTTTCGCATTTTTGTTATGCTTGTGACTTGTGATTACATTTTGAATTTTTATTTGTTTCACATTTTGGATTACTTTTTTACATTTCATGTTTTTGACATGCTATTTTGAAAATTTTGTCTTTTTTAAATTTGCGTTGTGTTTTACATTCTTGCATCTTCGGCAGAATTACATTCTTGAAAAATTCAAATACAAGTTAGGGAAAGGTATAATTCAATTAGTGAAAAATACCAGCACATTTTAGTAAAGGGTAGAATTACAAGAAATTCCTCTTAAAAAGTCTAGCACGTTAACATTGTCTCTGTGCACCAAAGAAGTTCGAATTCCTTTTTAGCTTGCCAGCGTTTCTCTTCTGGGTGGTGTGACGTATATTCTAAATTAACTTTCCTTTTTAGTTTCTTTCCCTATGTAAATCTTGAGTTTTTTCTCAGTTATACTTCAGACTTAACGTGATATCTTCTCTCTCAAACGAATACTGATGGCAACACAATTGAGGTAGAATGAATGTGACTTATGCCTGTTATGAGATATGAACCAAAGATATAAACTACGGTACAACAGTTGCTCGTGTGGAGTGTGGAATGTGGTTGATACTGATTTGTTATGTAGACTGTGAAGTGCTATGATGTATTAGTGAAAACATCTGGATAAAGCCAATTTCCGTAAGTTTGACTTTTGTTTAAATGTTTCGTCTGGCCGTTAAGGTTTAATTTAGGAACTATTTTATCGTATAGTGATGTTTAAAAATAACGTAAGAAGAGCGACAAAGAATCAGTACGAAAAGACTATTACGCTATAGTGGATTTGTTGGAATCTGTGCTATCACTCTTTCGATTTTAGCCATATTTGTTCTCTGCTCTTTCGCAATTTCACTGATTATTTTGTACAGTCACAGTTTTTTCTCTCCCAGAATTGTATTCCAGCGTCTGTCCCATCCTTCAAGTTTGTTTTGTGTTCTGGGAAAGCCAAGTAAATTGTTTTCACTTACTGACCAAATTGTTGGTGGAAAAAGCCGAGGGCTTCTGCTCGGATTGTTTCTTCTGCTTCCACGAAATTTTCCAAGACCATAATTTTACTCAAACCACTGAACTACAGAATCTGCATATTCTAGTAAACTTGATTTCACTTCTTCAAAAGCAGCTGGAATTTCATCAGATGAAAGAAATGCGAGTGCTTGCAGATGTCTGACTTTGACTCACTGGTTTCCCCATATTCCGATGCTATGCCAGAGGATGGATATTTCCCCGCACATTTTATCTGAGATGAAACCAACAACATTTGTGTGTGTTGCTTCCAAATTCCTTTTTTAGCAGCATTATAATATTTCAAAATCTATCATTATACGTATATTATGGTGCAAGCTGAATATCATAGTCTGATGCATAGTCTTGTGAATCCTGCAAAAATCTTGTATAATAGTATAATATTCTTCATTCTTGCTGGAAAGTAACCCATAAACTAGTGGGACAAATCTTTGCATTTTTGCATTCGTTTCAACCATAGCATGAATGGTATATAATTGCCTAAAAAGGGTTGGACAAGTTTCAAATGGCCCATCGATAATCCAGAGGGGTGCTTCTTTAAGCTTCCGTGAAGTATTTTCTGTTAAAAATAAAATAATTCTTTGATCTCCAAATGCGCTATCTCTGCCAAGAAATTTTGCACCATCTCTTTCCTGTAAATCTATTGGAGCATCGATCCCCTTTGAAGTCGTCGGCTCTGCAGGCATGTCTTCTCTTTGTATTCGTTTTACAACTTGCCTTAGTGCATCCATATTAGGCATGTAAGCTGCATTTACTGTAGCCATTGACGTTGTTACGGTTTGAATAATTTGTACAGGAGCTTCGTCTGTATTTCTCGCTCGTTTTTTTACTTGCGCTCTTGCAACAGCAACATCACTTTTCTCAGATCTTGGAGCATGATTATGTGGTTTCTCATTGCGCATCTTGTGTTTATCTCCAATAAGAATAGTACTAGCAAAGCCAGTACAATTTCCATAATTTCTTTCAATACAGTGCCAATACCGTAAATCACCCAGCACTCTATTATGGCAAAATAAATACCCTTTCATTCAGCAAATCATTTCCATTTTGTGAGTTAACTATCTTGAATACTTCATCTGCATAGAGCCTTCGGAAAACAATGCACTTTCTCTTTCCAAAATATTTAGAGTGCTATATTTCCACTATTACCATTTGACGACACACAACAAAGGTTTCAACAAGCAAGTTCCCTGTTCGCCAGTCAACTACGAACTGATGAGCAACCATTCAATAAAACACTCAGAATACAGACGGTCACGTGAAGCCTGTTATTCCAGTTAGGGTTTAGGCGAAGTTCAAGATTTTCGTACCTGCGGTCACAAGAAGAGGTTAAGTTTAGGGATCGGCATCTTATCTTTTGTTTTTCCAAAACGCAAAGGTACATGTATTTTACAGCAGAGACGCTCCAAAACGGGGGATCAACGGATGCGAAGCACCCGGGCGCCAGGTTCCGGGGGCGGCGCGGACTGGGCCTCTGTACTCTGGGCCGGTAGGCGTCATGCTAATTCTCAAAAATAAATTCAATTTTTTTTCTATGCTGTACCATGCGTATGAAAGAAAATTGTTATACTGAAAACACAATTTGTTTACCCCGTAACGTATTAAAAAAAAGACCTACGTCCCTACGTGCCAAATGGTCTGTAAGCCAAACACAGTTTTTCATATAACACCTTCTCCCGACTTTCTAAGTTCAGATCCGTCTTGTGCGACTCATTTCCTGTATCGCACCTCTCTTTCGCTAATTGTAGTTAATTGCCGTGAAACGGGTGTTTTACGTTGGGGCGTATTTTCGTGTGTGTTGAAGACTATGCTAAAAGAGGTGTACCCCAGGGGAAAAGTATTCCATCAAAAGCAACAGAAATCCAATGCCAGAGCAAAACTTTGTTCGTTGGTATTACATCCAAGCAATTTAGGAGAAGTAGGAAGTGTGTTTTTCTACTACAACACCAGAAGATTGTCACGGATTCTCAGGCAATTACGATGCAGATGTGTCCTTAGGACTTCTTTTTCAAGACGTCCAAAGACCGGCACTAGGGGTTGGGGAGGGATACAGTGCGGTTATTCTTTTTTGTTGGAGTTAGAAATTCCTAAGCTCATTCTTCCTCAAAACTTTGCCTGGTTACTAGTTAGTACTGTCTCATGCCTCAACCATTGCCCAGATTTGTTGTTTTTGTTTTCATTCTTTGAGTTAACAGCGAGAAAATATCTGTTAGAGTGTAAATTGAAAACTGTAAATTTTACGAAAATTTTGTACGGGGGGAGGGGGGGACTCTGATCCCCTGTGCCTCGACCCTTTCCAAAAACCGTTGACAATCTAAGTTAGAGTACCATTAAATAGTATACCAAATTTGGTGGTTCTAAATTGAAAACTGTAGATTTTACGAAATTTTTTTATGAGAGGGGCTCTGACCCTCTCGGGCTCCAACCCCTTCCAAAAACCGTCTACCGTCTAAGTTAAAGTTTCATGATACCAAATTTAGTGGTTCTGAATTGAAAACTGTAGATTTTACGAAAATTTTGTATGTGGGGGCACCAACCGCTTCCAAAACCGTCTACCGTCTAAGTTATAATACCATGATATAGTATACAAATTTGTTGGTTCTAAATTGAAAACTGTACATTGCGAAAATTTTGTAGGGGGGGGGGGGTTCTGACCCCTCCGGACCCCGACCCGTTACCAAAACCGTCTAATATTTTTAGTGCCAAAGAAAAAGCGTAATATTCTTATCCTGTCTGAGTGTACAAACCTTATAAATTTGATCAGGGCGGAAGACGTTCGAAATCGTACGTTTTCCTGCAATCGTTTTGTATGTAATCAAAATTTGTAAACGCGACGAATTGACGCTCGACGAATCGTCGAGGCCGATGAATTTGTGGGTGACGAATTGACGCTCAACGAAGTGTCGTAGTCGACGAATTGACGCAGGCGACGAACTGACGATACATCGTCTACGTGCCCCAGATCCTTCTGTTGCTGTTGCGTACCTTGTTCTATCCAGTGCCGCCAGCAGTGTACTATGGTGATTCCCGCAACACCGGTATGGCGCAGCGATAAGACCATCTCGTTTCCCGAAGCCCGACGATGCGGCACCACTCGAACTCCTCCAACTGCCCGAATTGCTTCCGAACTTTTCTCCGAGGCATACCTCACTTGTAAAGGATGCAACCAACACAACAGCATGATTCAGAATGGAAAGCATGCTCAACGGGACGACCGTATATAGCCCGTCATGCACAGCGCTACGACCCCTCGTTGCTGGCGACACATGCGCGGCCGAGCATAATACTTGAATCATTTGCATGTCTGACGATGTCAAACCTACCCACCAAGTTTCATTCCTGTTGGTTGCTTCCTTCCGGGTGCAACTACTTTTTTGACGATGAGTGTACTACAATAAAGTACCTGCAAAGATTTATCAAGTGATCCAACTCGAGGCTTTCGCTTAACGTTGCCGATAAGTATTATTTTAACTGCAGAGTTTTTTTATCGGTTAAGTGTTCTCATTCATCATGAAGATATATTAAATGGCGAATGTACATATCAGTGGTTCCTGTAGTGAAAAATATTACTTTGGGGAAACCAGAAGTTATGTGAATCATAACAGCGCTGTTAGAAATAGCTAGTACTAAAACATTTTTTTCAATATAACCTGTAAACATTACGTTGTCGCCGAGTAAAAAAAATAAATTTGCGCGGCATACACTGAAAAAGTTCTCACCAATGGAACTGGAAAGCGTACTGGAAGTTGTTGTCCCTATCTATATCAATCTGTTGCATAATTTTTCAAAAATAGGACTTTTAGAAGCGCAAATACAGTTCAAATGCAAACACAGTGCGATAAGTTTAAGTAGCTGAAAAATCAGTTAGGGTGTTTTATGCTTGTCCTAAATAAAGCTAGCCGATGTTGAAATTCAAGTTAGAATAAAAACTAACTAATTTTGCCAATCCGACAGTTAAAAACAAAGATATCGTCGAAGAGCGAACGTTAATTTACGCTATTTACCAGTAGTAGCCTTTTAAATCAAAAAGGTTATGAGATCCGTAAAATATTTGTTTTGTAACTAGAACTATGGTATGCAAAAAAATATTTTCAACGGAATTTTTTGAAGCGGAGATACTGTTTCAAAAAATGCCACTATAAATTTATGTAACTTCACAGAAACGTACGTTGGAGTTTAATTAAAAAGGGTTGTCTTTTTTAATTTAGTCTTGTTCCCTTAATTTAAAAGTTTAAAGTGAATAGTGATCGCTAAGGTGCACTAGCTCAGACCCGCGAGTAAATGCTGAGTAACTACCCTGTCATTGAAAAAGGATTTTGAATCCAGTTACATTCATGATTTATGAAAAGAAAATGTGTGTTTTTTCAAAAAAAACTCTTTATAAATTGCGGAAGTGTTCCAGAATTTAATTTCGAATAACTTCATGTAATGCAAGGACAGGGACGTCGCTAAACTTAGAACATTGGGGGAGCTGAACAGAGCCTAATTTTTTTTTTACCTCACCCCATCCCCCTCTTCCATAATAATACAGAAAATAAAATGGAGAGTTTTGAAATTGATAGTTTTAATTTTTAATTTAATTGCGTTTTAAATTAAAAATAATTACATTAATTAAATTTCACTTACAACCAATGTAACCCTGAGATCTTTAGCTTTAGTATAACAATTTTAGTGCGACATTAATATTTTTTAAATATTGATCGTTTCCCCATCTTCGGTGGGTTTTTGAGAACATAGAGATAGCCCCACTTGCTTTGCTGCGGTGAGGAGTACTGAGCAGTGCTGCTCTGGACTCGTCTTCTTTCTGTTTATGAGGATTTTAATTTGTGGCTTTTCTTAGGACGAGCAACAGATTCTGATGTAGACAGTATTTTTTTTCCTTTTTTGATTGAAGGTTTAAAAAAAATATTTATTGGACTTGGTTGACAGATACATCGACATATATATTGCACTTGGTTGACAGATACATCGATATAAATACTGGACTTGGGTGACAGATTTATACAGTATAGACATTTTGTGTTTCAACGGCCATAGGTGAACAAGGAACTCAGCGAATAAATCTCCGAAAGACAAACAACCATGCCTTACCGGGATTCGAACCCAGACCCTTCCGTTGGGCGAATGATCAGAAGCTATCGCTTAGAGCCTTAGACCACTGCGCCACCGGGGAGGCTAAATAGTTATCATTCGTCACACACACGTCAGACTGTTTTTTTAATTGAAGGTTTAACGGCTACCGTGAGTAACTCAATGGGCTGGTTCCACGGAAGGGAGAGAACCAGCGCCGTAAGACAAACACAACATCCATGCCTCACCGGGATTCGAACCGAAACCTATCTCGGGCGAATGGCCACAAGCCAGCGCTTAGACCACTGCGCCACAGGGGCGACGCAGACAGTATGGAAGCGGAAGGGCTAGACGCACTGCAAGGCAAGACAACCAGCCCTATAACACGAAATTTAGCTCTCCAGAGCAAAGATCTGTAAGCGTCCAACTGATGTCCATGTCCACCAGCCGGATAGAAAGTTACAAACTCTTGAAAAGAGCCTACGGCCAAAACGAAAAAAAAAAAAAAAAAAGATACAAACCGCATTACACACTAATAATACATTCGGGACGTGTCCTTAAGCAAGAAGCGGTTCCTAGCGTGTCCTTCCGTAGCATATACAGTAATTTGCAAACGTTTAAGACCACTTGTCAGTTTACTGAAAATTAAACAAATTACTAGTCACAGATATTTGAAAAAATGACTCCACAGATGAATACTTACATTCTTTAGAACAAAAAAAAAAAAAACAAAAACAAAAAAAAACCCCACCGAAATCAGTACTTTGTGTGACCACAATTGATTTTCATAACCGACAGAATGCGATGTGGCATACTCTCAATGAGGGATTTGCAGTAGTCACTTAAAATATCTTTGCACCACACGTACTTTATCACGTCAATCAAAGCTTGGGAATTTGATGGCTGCTATTCTGCTAGCTTGTCTTTTAAAATGGTCCACAAATTTTTGATTGGGTTAAGGTCGGGCCAGTCAAACACAGTTATGTTTTTCTTCTGAATGTAGTCCTTTACTGTCTTTGATCTGTGGCATGGAGCACCATCATGCATAAAAATTGTGCATATGTGCACTTGCATAGGAGTTAATAGCTTCCCACAACATTTCCACATAAAAAGACCAGTCCTGTCGGCGAAAAGTATAATGATGCAGTACCGGATGCTGACATAGCACCCCATATCATCTGACTAGGCGGATGTCTCACGGTACTAACGGTGTTTCTTTCAAGAAACCTTTTGCTTTTAGGTCGTCGAACATGTGCTTCACATGATTCAAATTGACGCACAGTTGATTCCTCGGAAAAAAGAACTTGACTTCAATTTTCAGCAGCCCACGATTCATGACGCTAAATTGATGCTCTTCGTTTTCATGACAGTGGTTATTCTAGGTTTATGTGCAGGTTTATATTACTTTAATCCAAAATCTTTGCTAAGACGTCGGGAAACAGTGCTGATACTAACATCAGACACTTTTGAATGTAGAAAGGCTTTGCTTTTCTTGTACGAACTCCTCGGAGAACGCAGAGCTATTTCCCTTTTGGTACTGTCACCACGTGAGGTTGTTTTCCTTGGACGTCCACTTCTCTTTCGGTCGCTAAATTCACCTGTATCTCGATATTTCATGATCGTATTGTATCAGCAGTCTTGCTCACATTCACCTTTCTGCTTATCTCACGTTCGGAGTATCCTTCGGGACATAAAGTCGCTATCTGTGCCCTCTGAGTAACACTTAATGACGCTTTTTTGCCCATTTTTCACTATATAGAAAATACGTACAAAACATCGCGGCATGAAAACGAGAAGCAAATTGACGCTCGCACGCTTCCCCCAACTCTATAATAGACCTTCAAATAAACCAGTTCACTCTCATAGGACTATGCCTGGTACTTCTGTTCCACCATTTCTGAACATTAGCAAAGTTCGCTTGAATCCTATTCAAGAGGCCGCATTGTCAGGATTCGTTGACCCCATTTCGCCTATTTTATTGGCAGGCCCCCTACAACATACTAACATTTCATCCAAATCGAAGGATTTTTATGTAAGTTATGACACATAATGGTGATGGAAGTGATTCCGCTCCTACGTCATGATCTTTAACCCCATTTCGCCCATTTTCAATAGGGTTTGTCCCCAGGTGGTCCCCTACCACATACTAAAATTTAATCGAAATGGAACCCTTTTTACGTTAGTTATGACGCATAAGAGAAGTGGAATGGATCCCGCTCCAATGTTCTGACCTTTGAGCCCATTTCGTTCACTTTAAATAGGGGTCCTTCCCAGGTGATCCCTTTCCACATACTAAAAGTTCATCGAAATCGAACGATTTTTACGCGAGTTATCGTGCGGTCGGACATACGCACACAACGCGTGACGTAATGAGGCAGATGGGAATCGCGACCATCTGCTCGAAAGAGTGTGACGTCATAAGATTTCTAAGCATGGGCGACATTAATGGGAAGACGCCATGAGAGTAAAAACGTGGTAATTCGGGGTGGTTTTTTAACCCACTAAACGAATTTTCCTAAAGTCGAGATCAAGCTAAACGTTAACGACTTTCATCAAAATCCTTAGAGCCGTTTTCAAAATAAAATTTACATACATACGAGAATTGCTCCTTTAATAGTATGGGATAAGGGCGATGGAATGATACCGATCCTATGTCTTGACCTTTGACCCTATTTCATCCATTTTCAATAGGGTTAGTCCCCAGTGGTCAGCTACCACATATTAAAATTTCATCGAAATCGAACCATTTTTACGCACGTTATGACGCATAAGGGCAATGGAATTCATCCCGCAATTATGTCCTGACCTTTGACCCCACTTCACCCATTTTCAATGGGGTTCATTCCCAGGCGGTTCCCTACAATATACTAAAATTTCATCGACATCGAACCATATTTAGGCAAGGTATGACGCATAAGGGCAATGAAATGGATTTCGCTTCTATACTGTGACCTTTGACCCCATTCTGTCCATTTAAAATAGGGCTCGTCCCCAGGTGGTCTCCTACCACATACTAAAATTTCATCGACATCTAACCATTTTTACGGGAGTTATCATGCTGACAGGCGGACGGACTGACGGGCGGACAAAGCTGGAGCATATACGTTTCTTCAATTTACGGTTGGAAAGCGTAAAAAAAAAAAAGTTTGGAAATTTATATTATTTAGAAATTAGGTAATATTGTTAAAATACAAAGTATGAAATTATGTATCACTTTTTTCAGCACTATTAGTTCCAGACATATTACTTTTTTCAACTTCAACTGCGTCACTACTATCGTCTGAGTCACTGTCTATATATGTATATTAGATCATCCTCAGTTTCCTCCATAACATTGCTGATTCCACATTTCTTGAAGGACTTTACAACCACATCTTGCTTGACTCCATTCCATGAGTTTAGGACCCAGTTGCAGACCTCCGTAATGGTTGTTTTTTTTTCACTCTCCCTGTCGGTGTCAATTTATTACCTGCTTTTTGCATCCATTTATTCCCTTCTTCTTTCATCAGGGCTTTGAAGAGTTTGTTGATGGAAACACCTAGAGGCTGTATAGCTGACCTGTAAGTCCACCAGGAATAACTGCTTGTAAGTCGTAGTGGAAAGAGGGGATAAGGGGTAACCGCAGGGTTCTCTATAAACCGGTTACCATCAGTGTATAAGACGACCCCCAATTTTTGGTCTAAAAATTTTGGAAACAAAATATCGTCTTATACACGGAAAAATACGGTATTATTTTCCTTGATTCTACGACCGATGTCATCCGGTCTCATGTACTGGTCCATCTGCTTCCAACGATTAATAAAACGTATTTTTTATTTATTTGTGTTTTATATGTTAATCACCTGTCCGAATTTGTTAATTTTTAGAAAAAAAAATCTTTAATTAAATTTATTTCTTATAGGCAGCAATTCCGGAAAAACAAATTTTCAAAGCAGAAAGGGGAAATACATATTTTTTATACAAAATAAATAGACAAAATGTATAAACCCATGTGATTCACAATTGTTTTATGTACAAATTTTATTCTGATTTTGAAAAATAAAACACTCCCTCATCAAGACTCGACCCAGCGATCTCGCAAACATGAGGCGGGCATGCTGTCTCCAAGCCCTCGTGGTCTTTGCACAAACATCCCGCAAGACTTACTCATAAGTCACAGCGGATTTTTAACTTCGATTTTCTCGAAGATCATTCAAAAGCGCGTTTTTTCCCGTTTGCTCAATAAAGGTTTATACCAAGGCTTATCCACACAAACAGTATTATTGAAATCCCAGAGGGAATCCCCTTGTTAGAATAATCTCGAAATAAGTTTTTTTGTTTAAGATTATTAACAGGGGGGGGCAGTGCTTCAAATACGATTGGTGGTGCTTCAGCCCTTCGTGAGATGGTCTACGGACGCCCCTACGCAGGGAACGTTTTCCTGCTTCGGGGTTTAACGACTTCTGGGAGCATCTATAAGGCTATAAAAACGTCTCTGAGTTCGGGCCACTACATCCACAGAATGAAGCGAACTTGAGACCGAAAGATAAACACAATATCCATGTTCATTTATGAACACCATGTTCACAACTTTCAGAATCTCGTGCGCATACGTAGGTGTGAAAATCTTACTTTTTACCGACGTGTCATTCCTCTTCGGGTCTGTGGGGAACTACACGGAAGGATACGCTAATGTATCCAGGAGGAGTTCGCCAGAAAGTCTTTTTATTATTTATTAATGGAAGTATCCGGGCGTTGATTAAAGTATTTTTTTTTTTAAATACACGAATAAACTTCTGGGCCAGCGTTTTCTGAGATGTTTAGAAATATATATTACGCCGTAACATTTAACAAAAATGTTTTCCAGTAATGAAAAAAAAAATGATTAAAAGAAACCTGAAAAAATTCTACACTTGTAACGGCGCTGTTGCCTTAAACCAGCAGTCTTTATTGCCTGCGAATATACGAAATTTGAAATATATGAAACTCTAAATTTTTCTATTGTGTTGTGATCAGCGTAACGTTCAGTTCATTCGAAGCTCGAGTAAGTTTAGCCTTGAAGAGCCTCTGGGTCAACGACGTTGAAAGTTATTTTATTTGGAGTCAAGATGATGTGTTTACACTGCTGGCCACATAAAATGCAAAACCAAGAAGGTCACGACATAGCAAAGCCAGATTTACTGGACACATAACAACAGATACAAAGATGAAACGATTGAGCTTACAGGCCCGTGCGACTTGCGGAACACGCAGACATCAATAGTTCGTGTTTCCTCCATGTCTGGCAATAACGGCCGCTACACGCCGCGGCATCGAACGAAGGAGGCTTTAGATGTGGGCTTGGGGTATGTCGGTCCAGCCTTCTTCCACACGTTGCCACAGTTCATCAGGCGTAGCCGCAGGTGGTGCTTGCCGGGACACTCGGTTGCCGATCAGCTCCAGACATGTTCGATGGGCGGCATATCGGGAGAACAGGCAAGCGACGGCAGCAGTGATACCTGGTGGGCCGTGAAGAAATGTATGGCCGCTACACGCCGCGGCATCGAACGGAAGAGGCTTTAGATGTGGGCTTGGGGTATGTCGGTCCAGGCTGCTTCCACACGTTGCCACAGTTAATCAGGCGTAGCCGCGGGTGGTGCTTGCCGGGACACTCGGTTGCCGATCAGCGCCAGACGTGTTCGATGGGCGGCATATCGGGAGAACAGGCAAGCGACGGCAGCAGTGACACCTGGTGGGCCGTGAAGAAATGTTGCACGATGCATGCTACGTGCGGGCACGCATTGTCCTGTTGAAACGTGGCCGCTGGCAGGTGCAGGCAAGGGAGGACTACAGGCTCCAAAACGTCGGAGATGTAGCGGTGGCTGTTGAGTGTACCGGCGATGCGTACCAGAAGGGTGTGGGTGTCATATCTAATTGCGCCCCAAACCATAACGCCAGGCGACGAACCGGTATGGCGATGCATAATGCAGGCGTCATACAGTCTCTCGCCGCGGTGCCGTAACACGTGGATCCTATCATTGTGGTGTTGCAGGCAGAAGCAAGATTCGTCGGAGAAGACAATGTCGTGCAATTCCTAGCGTGCAAAAATTAAGGACAAGACGGTTTTGCGAATGTAATGTCTTCCAGAAGTGCTCCACATCGACTCAAATCATACCATAAGATCCCCAAGATGTAAGAATATGGCACAAGGGAGCAAAACCGACCAAACAAGGAATCCAAAGGATACAAAGGCACTTTATTGAAAAGGTAGCATCGGGCACAAATGGACAGAAGACAGAAACGTCCATGTGACAGGCGGCTGCCAAAAAAATCCAGTCTTTAGTAGGGGATATGATCACCTTTGACTGCGTTGCAGGATTTACAACGTCTGTCCATGCTGAGGACGAGGTTGTCTAGGAGCTGTTGAGGCATCGCTGCCGATTCCTCTTGTAGCGCCAATCGCAGCTGCAGAATCGTTGCTGACGGCTGGTGACGTGTTGCCAAGCATCTCCCGTGAAGGTCTCACACGCGTTCGATTGGATTTAGGTCTGGGGACCTTGCGGCACAATTCCTGCGTTGAATATCTTCACTCTCCAACAGCTCTGCGACAGCCACTGTACGATGAGGTGTAGCGTTGTCGTCCACGAAGAGGAACTCAGGACCCACAGCACCTCTAAACAGACGCACGTGAGGCAGGAGAACCTCTGTACAAAAACGGACACCAGTGACTAAACCTCCGTGGAAGATGTGGAGGTCAGTACGGCAGCCAAGCATGATACCGCCACAAACGAGAACTCCGCCACCTCCAAACCGGTTCCTTTCGATGATGTTGGAGGTGTGATTGCGTGTTGCCTGCTCTCTCCAGATGTGTATACGTCCAGAATCGCTCGTAAGACTAAATCGGCTCTCATCCGTAAAGAGAACTCAATCCCATTACTGATGTGTCCAATTCTTGTGTTCCTGGCACCAAAGAAATCGCCGTCTCCGATGAGCAGGCCTTAAGGGCACACACCGCACTGGTCGTTGTGCAAATAGACCACCTTTGTGCTGCCTCGTGGCCACGGTAAAACGCGATAATGGACATCCAGTTGTCTGTTGCATAGGCCTTGCAATTTCTCTTGCTGTCTGCCGTCTGTCTCTTCTCGCCTGCAGGACAATATACCGGTCGTCCGGCGCCGTGGTTGCTCGTGGACGACCACTGCTAAACTCTCGGACAGCTGTTTCTGTCGTTTGAAATGCTCTTCAAGCTCGTGAAACGATGCTGTGAGCGATCCCGAACTCCTCGGCCACACTAGTCACACTTCGACTTTCTTCAAATTCTCAATAACGCGACCTCGGGTAAAGTCATCCAGATGTCGTCTACTGGATTGCCTGTTGGCCATATCACACGGTGGCAGCAACTCGACGTTGTTCAAAGCGATGTACACCGTGCAATAGCTTTCACCGAATTGCTGAGCCGCCCGTGTGTTTTATACCTTTGCGACACCACCCCTCCCACGTCATGCTGCATTTATGCACATGCCTTACCGTACCGGACTATAGTCTATCTCCTGAGTGGTCTTTCGGTCCGTTCTGCCTGCTCGTTCCGCTGTTATGCTAATTTCTCATGCATAATGAGAAATTAGCATAACATTAGCATAAATTCAGTTTTTCAGTCATGGAAGTTACTAGTTCATCCTTTCTATGCGTTTTTAACAGTCATTCATTTGGGATTTGAATGTGTGTGTGTGGGTGGAGATGGGGTGTGGGTGTGTAATTTCAAACAATTTCGGAGCAATTTTAGTTTGGTTTCTTGTGTTTTTTCTTATTTTTGTGTCTTTTGCTCAGTTCGCATGTCACAGTCAACCACCTCCGTAGCTCCTTTCCGACCAATCAAACCGCAGAATTTTTTTTTTTTGAGTTTTTCTATCACGACTTGCGAATTTAGCTTTCCGTCATCAGTGTTCCACACTGCGTGAATTTTTGTGGGACTTTTATTGTTTTGTCTCAGGATTGAACCACCATCATAAGCTCTTCTAAGGAGTACAAGCAAAATCCATCCCTATTTTAGAACCATTGTTTCCAGGAAAGGAAAAGAACCAGCATTCTAAGACAAACACACCATCTAAGCCTCATCCGGGTCGATCTCGGATGACTAGCCTAAAACCTATGCCTTTGACCACTAGACCACGGATCGGCTGGAAGTGACTGAATTTAAGCGTTTTATTTATTTATTTATTTATTTATTTATTTGAAAAGTGCTGATTCCGACTATGAATTTCCACTTCTAGCGCAAAGTAGCGCCTATCTCGAATTCAGTTTTTTTTATTGGGGGTTTAACAACCAGCGTGAGAAATGAATAAGTTACAAGAAATCGCCGGTCCCTAACTTTGGGTGACTGGTTCCTAGAAAGGGAGAGAGCCAGTGCCATAGGGAAAAATAGCTATCCATGCCTCACCCTGGCCTCGAACCCGGACCCGTCTTGGACGAATTATTAAAAGCAGTAGCGCCTAACTTCAATTCACACAACACACACACATATGCAGTATACACTGATGAGCCATTATATTAGGACTACCCTCTGCGAAGAGAAATGAGCGCGCCTGGAGACCGAACGGTAACATAGGCGAAGTTCACAGAGCAGTATATATACAACCCGAGGACCGGCTTTCGGTTAGTAGAGTGTTCGGAGTCAGAATGGTAAAAGCTGCCGATTTATCGGATTTTGATAAAGAACAAATTGTGTTGACACGGCGCCTCGGAACTACGATCCCGGAAACGGTCCAGCTTGTGGGTTGTTCACATGCCGCTGTACTAAGTACGTATCAAAAGTGGTGCACAGATGGCCAAACGACGAACTTGGCGTCCAAACGTGTGTCGTCCGCATCTCATTGATGTCAGAGGGGAGCGGAGACTGACGCGCATTGTTCACAGCGACCGCAAGTCCCAACATTACGATAAATCTCTCGCAGTTACAACAGTGGTGATCATGGCAATGTGTGACAGCACACAGTTCATCGCAGCCTTCTGCGCATGAGACCTGCGTAGCCGAAGACCCAGCCGGGTCCCCATGCTCACTGCACGTCATCGCCAACAACGCATGAAATGGGCCCAAGATCATGGAGACTGGCCCGTGGATGATGGAAAGAAAGTTACCTGGTCTTTATCTGATATAGTTTGTTGTCAACGCGATCTAATCTCACCCGATTCCGGAGGCATTATAGACCAACCGCAAAATTTCATAAAATGTCTCTTTATAAAGTATTTTTTCAAAACAGATATATTACTGGCATTTTAAAACCAACGCGCTCGCCTTCCTTATGCTCAACAACAAGAAACAAAATCATATCTTCATATCAGTAAGAAAATGAGCTTAATAAGTGAAAAAATATAAAAGTAGAACTATGAACACAATGGTGATTCCGCCCAATCTCTGATTGGGACTAAGTTAATTTACTCTCCCTATAAAATTGAGGACTGGGGGTAGTATATGTGTAGTCACCGAGTTTGTAAATGATAAAAATATTTACAAGTTCAAAAAATTACCGTCCCGGTGGCGTAGACGTCTAAGCGCTGGCTTATGACCATTCGTTCGTGAAGGCTCCGAATTCGAATCCCAGTGAGGCAAGGATGCTATTTTTGTCTTACGACGCTGGCTCTTTCCCTTTCCTGGAACCAGTGGCCCTGAATTAGGGATGAGCGACAGCTTATAGCCCATCAAGTTGTTCACGGTGGTCATTAAACCTTCAAAAAAAAAAAAAAACCCATGAAGTCCAAAATATTAGAAAATATCCAGCTCCATTACGTTACGAACTATAGCGGAGGAGAGAGGTGATTTAGTAATTCTAAGTCCATAAACTTCGGAAATTCCTGGTACCATAACATCCGCATCTGCATTTTTGCAGATGGTGAGCAAGTTCGTGAAAAAAGTAAAGGCTCTTTTCAAGGCACATAATGAAAAACTGGGTGTTTTTGGCGTATTTCTTGCAGTATTCTCTTTTATCCGTTTGTTTTTATGTTCCCCCTTTCCTTGCCCTTTGTTCTTTTTCCTCGTTTTGCTGGTGTTGGTGCGGTTTAGTTTGTATACACAGGTATGTTAGGGTAGCTTACAACTTCACCAATTAACGGGAAACCGTGCATTTTTACAAACTAATATTTCATTACTTTTTCTTCGCGAACCTTCCTATGAGTCCACTCTAATCTCGTACCTATTCCTTCTATTTTTTCAGCCTTTTGAAGGAACTCAGCGAGCTGCAGGACGAAGGGCTCTGAACCTTTTGAGGATTTCATCATAGCCATCAATTCCACACTATGGAGCCACGGATGGCCTTGTGATTAGCACATCTCCCTTCCAAGGGGATCGATCCCAGGTAGATCAGATGTGTTGAACGGGAAAGTACCCGGCATTCGTCGGATGGGCACGTTATACCCTCATAACCGGAGTACTCCCTCCCCCTCGTTAAAATTATGGGTGTTCTTTCCTTTCTCCCTCAGCGACTGCTAATTTGTACTTTGACGTTGTGCGACGTTAGTCGCGCGAACGACGCGCACTAGTATCTAGGCATTCTGACTTCTCTCTGTGTACCCACTTTTTCTGTCGTAATCCTCTAGGTTCCACTTAATATCACTTCATCTAATATCATATTTCTAGTACTCCGCTCAAAAGTCTTTGACAGACATAACTAATCGAATCCAAACCTTCTCTGTGGGTGTAAGCGGTTGTTGAGTCAGTGATCCTAGTGGAATTTGTAGCCAGAGTCTCGTCATTCTCATGACCAGGTTGATCCATTAAGTGAGAACAATGGGCAAAATAATTTCCCGCATGGTGTGCAATTGGGAAAAAACGGCCCTTTTAAGAGCCGAAGGTGTAAAACTTGGTATTTTTATGTAGTTATGTACGTTGTTCTCTTTTGTTTCTTTCTCTTAGATTTGTCCTACCTTGCGCTATAAGATGTGTTCTAAAGTTGTAGGGCAACGAGGCGCCGGTACAGTCATTGGCAAATACGTAAGGCAGCAAAGATCGTCACGCACTTAACGGGAAACCGTGTATTTCCAAAACTCCATATTTTTCTGCACTTTTCTGTGGGACATTTCCCATCGGGGCACTTTGTTTCGGCTTCAAATATTTTATTATTTTCCTATCTGAAAAGACTCATCTAGGTGTCGGTGTGTAGGGTCTACAATTTTCTTAGAGATCTCGGATTCGATTCCAATGGTGGTCCCTACCAAAATTTATGTGAAAAGGAAATTCCTCCCCGAAACTGATACCAAACTCAGAGCTGGCTCCTCGGTAATTCTAAATACAAGGATTTAGAATTACCGAGGAACCACCTCAGAAAGTGTTATAAAAATATATAACATTAAATTGTTTTGCCCAAAGAAACTAAATTGTCCATAAAAACGTTTCACAAAAATGGCAATTGCTTTTCAGTTTGAAGTATCCTGGAAAACATTATATTCAGGGATATCTCATAACTGATAACTCTTCTTTTCGATCTGGAGAAGATGATCTGAATCTTTCATTTAGGAAAAAAAAAAAAAACGAAATAAAAACACGAGACATTCAGACTTTTCTTGGTGTGCTGTTAGTCACCCATACAGTTTTGCAACATTGGCCAGATATATATATATATTTTTTTATTGGAATTTTAACGACCGCTGTGAGCAACTCAATGGGCTATAAGCAGTCGCCCGTCCCTAATTTAGAGTCACTGGTTCCAAGGAAAGGAGAGAGCCAGTGCCGTAAGACAAACCCAACATCCATGCCTGACCGGGATTCGAATCGGGACCCCTTACGGACGAATGATCAGAGGCCAGCGCCTTAGACCACTGCGCCACTGGGGCGGCGGCCAGATATTGTGCAAGTGTACGTGCTCTTCGACGACACTTTTTTTCCCCCACATGTTTGTGTATTTTTATTTTTATTTGGCAGAAGTTTTTAGTATTTTTGATATTGTTCTTCAACATGGAACTCAAGATACCGAAATTCTGGGAAAAGTAAAAACAGGTCCAGAATATTTCGCTGAAAAAAAATTAAAAAATGCGATGCGAGTCTATACGGAATTTTTCACAGTAATGATTAGTTCATATCTTTTTATAAATTTTCTGAAAGTGTTTTCAAAAACTAATCATCTTTTCTTCTTTTACTGAGAATTTTTAACAAATCATTGTGTTGCAACATGCACAACTTATTGTCCTTAGAGCATCTTCCGCTATTAAATGACATAGAAACAAGAAAAATGATTTCTATTTTAAAAACAGGCATAAAAATCCGTTTTATTTTTGGTAATGTGAGCAAAGTGTTGTTTAATATCTTTAAACATATTCTTGCCGACCTCATTGCAACGACATACAAGGAATAGGGGTTGACAGAGAAGAGCTGAAAACCGCCATCTTGTTGCGTGACAAGAAGTAATCTGGGCATTCCCTTCCTGTTCATCCGCTGATGAAACAATCCCCTCCGGAAATATACCTTAAGTGCACTTACGTCGTGATTTATAGCTATGTTACAACGCCTTTAAAGATTAACGTGCTGAAAAATTTTTCAAATCTGTTCAGTTTATTCAAGTAATTCAAAAATCACCTGCTGTAACGAATGTAGAAAGATTCCGAAAACGTATTAGGGCGAAAATGCAAATGAGATGACAGTTTCCATTGCGAAGGAGGTCTTATAAAATCCTTCACATAGTGATCCGGGTGGAAAAGGTTCATAGCAAAAGTATAGCCGCCCGGTGGCGCAGTGATCTAAGCGGTGGCTTCTAATCATTCGTCCGAGTTGGGTCTGGGTTCGAATCTCGTGAGGCATAGATGCTGTGTTTGTCTTACTGCGCTGGCTCTGTCCCTTCCTTGGAACCAGTGGCCCTAAATTAGGGACGAGCGATTGCTTATAGCCCCCCACTGAGTTGCTCACAGTGGTCGTTAGACCTCCACTCAAAAAAAGAAGTATAGGCACAAACAAATATCGATATTAAAACGGGCGAAAAAGGAGCACAAACGAAGTGAAAGACTTCAAAGTATGCACTGGGAAAACAATACATAAAAGAAAGAAGAATCTATGTCTCAAAACTTTTGACACAACAGAATAATGCGAAACATACCATTATTAGAGATGTGTGGAGTTTCTAGATACCTGTTTCTCTATATACACAGCTGGCTACCCAAAATGCAACACCAAGAAGGAAGCATCTGATTGGCCTGAAATTCGCAGCATGCGTCGCCCGCGAGAAGACATGCAAACGATTAGCATTGCAGGGCATATGCAAATCATGTGCGCCCGGCACGCCACCGAGAAGCACTATAAGAAGGGTGCACAGAAGGCGGGGTGTAAGTAGTGGAAGTGTGTTATGCTGCCGGACATGTGCGTGGGAAGCTTCCTGATGCCTCGTTGCAGAATACGGCAGTCATTCCAGCACGTTTCGGAGTTCGACAGAGGACGAATAGTGGCTTATCGCGACATTGGCGCCCGTGTAGGACGACATCCAGCCACATTGAGGCGAGTATGGATTTGGTGGGTGCAGGAGCGACGGACGGACCGACGTGAGCGATTGCCGCAGACGCGGCACACCACCGAACCAGACGTCCGGCATGTTGTGCGGCGGGCATTGACGGCTCGCACCGCCACATCACGAACGTTAGCGCAGGAATTAGGGTGTGTTGCGTAACAACCTGTGTCAGCACGTACCGATCGACGTCGTCTCCAGGAGCGGGAACTTGTCGCACGGCGCCCATTGCTCCGATTACCATGGACGTTACACCACCGGCGAGTGCGGCGGCAGTGGGCCGTTGTACGCCGCACCTGGACTACGGAATGGAAAGACATTGTCTTCTCCGACGAATCCCGCTTCTGCCTGCAACATCACGATGGTCGGATCCGCGTGTGGCGGCACTGCCGCGAGAGACTGTATCACGCCTGCATTATGCATCGCCATATCGGTCCGTCGCCTGGCGTTATGGTTTGGGGCGCAATTGGATATGACACCCGCACCCCTCTGGTACGCATCGCCGGTACACTCAACAGACACTGCTACATCTCCAACGTTTTGGAGCCTGTAGTCCTTTCTTACCTGCAGAACCTGCCAGCGGCTACATCTCAACAGGACAATGCGCGTCCGCACGTGGTACACATCGTGCAACAATTCTTCACGGCCCAGCAGGTGTCACTGCTGCCGTGGTCCGCTTGTTCTCCAGATATGTCGCCCATTGGAAGAAAACTTCCTACCAAGTACTGACATCCAAGCCCCCTTTGTGTTCATAGGTGATGAAGCCTATCCCTTTCTGAGACACATGATGAAGCCTTACGCTAGGAAAACTCTTGATCAATCCAAGGAGAAATTCAAAAAAAAAAAAAAAAAGAAAAGTTCAAATCACAGGAAAACTCCACAAATAAAACTTGCTTCTATAAAGACACAACACGGTTTTTAAATGTACGAGAGAGATGACTGCCTAGTTTTAC
Source organism: Macrothele yani (assembly GCA_039090855.1). NCBI lineage: Eukaryota > Metazoa > Arthropoda > Arachnida > Araneae > Macrothelidae > Macrothele > Macrothele yani. Next base: position 57,053,193 of record CM076997.1, on the reverse strand, counting down.
ACTCGATTGGGAATGTGGGTCATTGGACGGGAAGAGTTGCCTCGAAGGAACCAATCACAGTGTAAGTTTGGGGATGCCTGGCGATGGTCGAGGCTCGAAAAACAAACCAGTTTGATATAATCGCTGTGGCGATGATCGCAGCGAGCATCGCAGATAGCATCGCTGCTGCACGATAAATGAGCCTGTAAAGATTTATGGTTTTGTTTCGTCATCGCCAGGCATCCATCACAGCTCGGCGATGTGCCAGCAGCGAGGCTGCAGAATAAACGTAACCTACGAGTAAGGCACAAAGTGCATCCGGGGACGACTTCACAGGGAACCATCAACGCATTCGCGTCCCCAAACACAGGGAGTCAGCGGAAAATCCCGGAAAAACAGTAGACTATATGGCCAGCAAAACCGGGATTAGAGCACCCGTCATAAACATACGCCTCCCACAGAGCGCATAGCGACTTAACCAGCTGCGCTATTCCGGTGGTCTAGATACCCGTATCAGTTCAAAACACGATTATACACCAAAGAGCAAAAACGTTATGACCAATGCGTCTTTAAGCAAATTGAAGCAAGCAGGTAAACTATGAGGCATGTGTACTTCATGAAACGGTATAAATAACACCTATACTGAACTCTGTTAATCAGTGCTATTCTTATTTTCAGATGGGAAAGGCAGCGGACTTTAGCGAGTTTGATAAAGGCCAAATCGTAATGGCCAGAAGAGGGCCGATCACGGATTATCAATGCTAGAGATGAGCAAAGGCTCATCTCTAGCATTGCCGCCCCGGTGGCGCAGTGGTCTAAGCGATGGCCTCTGATCATTCGTCCGAACGGGGTCCGGGTTCGAATCCCGGTGAGGCATGGATGTTGTGTTTGTCTTACGGCACTGGCTCTCTCCCTTCCCTGGAACCAGTGACCCTAAATTAGGGACGGGCGACTGCTTATAGCCTATTGAGTTGCTCACGGTGGTCGTTAAACCTCCAATCAAAAAAAAATCTCTAGCATTGGTGAGCCGATGATGAAGGGATCTCTAGCATTGATGAGCCATTGATGAAGGGATGCTGCGGAGCAAATCACCGGTGATTTGAATGCTGATGACAGGAGTAATGTGTCACAAAACACAGTACATCCAACCCTGCTGAAAATAGGGATGCGTAGCCTGAGGCCGCTCCGTGTGCCCATGATAACCTCGGTTCATACACACACAAGAGTAATATGTCACAACACATAGTACATCGAACACTGCTGAAAATGAGGCTGCCTACTGTGGTGGTGTGATACGGTGGCTATGGCTTAGCGGTTATTTTATAGCACTGGAATGAGAAGCATTTATTACCCATACATTGGTATGCTGCTACCATTCAAACTATTGTGGTACCGGTTTGAATCAGTACATCATTCACCTACAACACTCGGCTGCTGCAGATTAATACTTACAGCACTCGGAGCTCCTACGTACAACTTTATTTACAGGCATCCCGGAAGGGAATCCGGTTTATGTACACTGATCGGCTGATGTCGCCAGAGTTTAACATATGATTCACCAAAATATCAGACATGAATATACGCACTTCAATAGAGCAGGATGCAGCTGTCAATTAAGAAAGTCCAGGTCATGCATTCCTCCGTGAGCGACGAAAGTTCCGTTATTATTGTTGGGTGAGTCGCCAGTGATGCAGCAAGTCCTGAGTTCTCAAACTCTTTATACTGTTTTTACCTCAGTATGTTATCAGTTACACTCATGTACCGCAGTACATTTCTAAGCACAGTTTCAGGATTTTTGTGACCTCAGTCACACTCTTTTCCTAATTTCACCGGCACCCCCAGGTGTCAGAGATCACTCGTGGCCATGTTGTCAGACCCAGGCGTGAGCAGCGAAAGTGCCCAAAAATCTCCCCTCCGTGTTTAGCCACCGTTTCTTCCGGGGTCCGCTGCACTTGTTCTGCCAATCACAGACGTGCATTTCCTCCCCCAGAAGCTAGCACTCCGATGACATAAGTCGATGTCACTCTTTCTCTCTCTTTCTGCATGCTTCCAAGCTATCCGCCTGCTGCTATGGGACACGCCCACGTACTCCTGACCTCCGCATCATTCTCAATTCCGAGAAAACTGACCACCTTCTGGCAATCCTGACGTAACTTTTTCAATGGTCCCTTGATCAGAGTAACTTTTTATACTGGTCCCTATCGCCCCTGTCCTTCACCTCGCCACAGTAGCACCAGGCCGCTCCGAGTGCCCGTGATAACCTCGGTTCATACACACACAAAAGTAATATGTCACAACACACAGTACGTCGAACACTGCTGAAAATGGTGATGCGTAGCTTCAGGCCGCTCCGAGTGCCCATGATAACCTCGGTTCATACACACACAAGAGTAATATGTCACAACACACAGTACATCGAACACGGCTGAAAATGGTGATGCGTAGCTTCAGGCCGCTCCGAGTGCCCATGATAACCTAGGTTCATACACACACAAGAGTAATATGTCACAACACACAGTACATCGAACACTGCAGGAAATGGGGCTGTGTAGCCTCAGGCAGCTACGAGTGCCCATGCTAACCTCCGTTCACCGTCGAAAGTGCCTACAGTGCACAAGCGAGCATCAAGACTGGACCTTGCATGATTAGAAGAAGGTCGTCTGGTCCGATGAATCTCGTTTGTAGTTGCACCATGTGGATAGCAGGGTACGTGTGCGTCATTTACCTGGGAAGTGTTGGTTCCAGGATGAACCGTGGAACAAAAACAAGCCGGTGAAGAAAGTGTAACGTTTTGGTCAATGTTCTACTGGAAAATTCTGGGTCTAGTCATTCATGTGCAGGAGACTATGACGTCTTCCACCTATCTAAACACCATTGCAGACCAAGTACATCCTTTCATGGCAACTGTATTCCCCTCTAGTAATGTCTTCCTTCAGCAGGATAATGCGTCATTCCACACTGCCCGGATTGTTCGAGAATGGTTCGTGAAACATGAGGAATACTTCCAGATATTACCTTGGCTTCCAAATTTCCCAGACATCAATTCAATCGAGCATCTGTGGTTTGTGTTGGAACAGCAAATCCGATCTTCGGTGGCCCAACCACGTAACTTGCAAGGGTTAAAGGATCTGCTGGAGACGTGTTGGTACCAGATACCACAAGATACCTTCAGAAATCTTGAAGCGTCCATCCTCGCCGAGTAAAAGCTGTTTTGACGGCACGTAGAGGACCATTGTCATATTAGGCAGATGATCATAATGTTTTGAATTCTGTAGAGTTCTCGGTTCAAAATGACATACCAAGCTCTTTAACTTGTTATCTTCAACTCTGCAACTCTTGTAAATTGCCTACCACCGGCATATACATCTCTACTCAAAATACTCAGAAGATTTTCCATGGAATTTATACGAAGGCCACTGAAATACAAATGTTATTGTGATTGGCAATAATGACTAGTAGACGATGATGTGTCGATAGATGCATTGCCGTACTGAAAAACCCAATGCGAACTCCAAAGAAGTTTGCCGAAGGGCAACATACATTGCGCTGTACGGTCTGTTGATAGTCTTGAGAATTCTGTTTCCCATTCAGAAATGACTGACTGGTCTTATCCTTAGAGCCAAAGCGTGACCACACCATGACAGAAGCATTGCCTTTTTGTCTGCTAAAGAAAGACTGGGTTTCTTTCCATAAATCATCCGAAAAATAATCCCATTCATCTGGAGGCTCCGTATTCCGCTTTTTTTCGTCACTGAATTTGATTGACAGCCATTGGCTATTATACACTGGCGTGCAAAAATTAAGGACGAGACGGTTTTTCGAATGTAACGTCGTGCAGAAGTGCTCCACATCGACTCAAATCATACCATAAGATCCCCAAGATGTAAGAATATGGTATACAAGTGAGCAAAACCGTCCAAACAAGGAATCCAAAGGATACAAAGGCACTTTATTGAAAAGGTAGCTTCGAGCACAACTGGACAGAAGACAGAAAGGTCCATATGACAGGCGGCTGCCAAGAAAAATCCAGTCTTTAGTAGGGGATATGATCACCCCTGACTGCGTTGCAGGATTTACAACGTTTGTCCATGCTGAGGACGAGGCTGTCAAGGAGCTGTTGAGGCATCACGACCCATTCCTCTTGTAGTGCCAATCACAGCTGCGGAATCGTTGCTGGCGGCTAGTGACGTGCTGCCAAGCGTCTACCGAGAAGGTCCCACACGTGTTCGATTGGATTTAAATCCGGGGACCTTGCTGGCCAATCTATGCGTTGAATATCTTCACTCTCCAACAGCTCTGCGACAGCCACTGTACGATGAGGTGTAGCGTTGTCGTCCATGAAGAGGAACTCAGGACCCACAGCACCTCTAAACAGACGCACGTGAGGCAGGAGAACCTCGGTACAATAGCGGACACCAGTGACTGAACCTTCTTGGAAGATGTGAAGGTCAGTACGGCTACCAAGCATTTACCCGCCCCAAACGAGAACTCCGCCACCTCCAAACCGGTCTCTATCGATGATGTTGGACGTGTGATTGCGTGTTCCCTGCTCTCTCCAGATGTGTATACGTCCAGAATCGCTCGTCAGACAAAATCGGCTCTCATCCATAAAGAGAACTCGACCCCATTGCTGATGTGTCCAGTTCTTGTGTTCATGGCACCACAGAAACCGCCGTCTCCGATGAGTAGGCGTTAATGGCACACACCGTACTGGTCGTCGTGCAAATGGACCACCTTTGTGCAGCCTCCTGGCAACGGTAAAACGCTATAATGGACGTCCAGTTGTCTGTCGCATGTGCCTTGCGATTTCTCCCGCTGTCTGCCGTCTGTCTCTTCTCGCCTGTAGGAAAATATACCGGTCGTCCGCCGCCGTGGTTGCTTGTGGACGACCACTGCTAAACTCTCGGACAGCTGTTCCTGTCGTTTGAAATGCTTTCCAAGCTCGTGAAACGATGCTGTGAGCGATCCCGAACTCCTTGGCCACACTAGTCACACTTCGACTTTCTTCTAACTTCCCAATGACGCAACCTCGGGTAGAGTCATCCAGATGTCGTCTACTGGATTGCCTATTGGCCATATCACTCGGTGGCAGCAACTCGACGTCGTTTAAACCGATGTACACCGTGCAATAGCTGTCCCCGAATTGCTGAGCGTACACCGCCCGTGTGCTTTATACCCTTCCGACCCCCCCCCGTTATGCTGCATATATGCACATGCCCTACCGTACCGGACTCTAGTCTATCTCCTGAGTGGTCTTTCGGTCCGTTCTGCCTGCTCCTTCCGCTGTTATGCGAATTTCTCCTCTTCGTCCTTAATTTTTGCACACCAGTGTACGATATGTGTTCTCTTGCCCGTCGTAATCTTTCAGTGTTGTGATTTGCTGTTAAAGGCTGCTCCGGCACACAAACATTCCGTTGGCCTTGAGATGCTTATGGATGATATCCAGTGATATTGCCAGTCCAAATATCATTTGTATTTGCCGTACAAACAGTCGATGAGTTGGAATCAGTCTCCAGATCTTTTCGTCATCGGAACTTGAAGTGCATTGCGGTTGTTCGGATTGATGTTTTGCCTTAAAGTCGTCATGTTCTGCAATTAATCGATATATTTTCCGTATGAAACGGTTTCGTTCTGTTGCTGTTTCGCGATAATCTTTCCCTTCGCGTTGAGCTTGTACACTGGACCAATTTCCTTGAACGTAAACTCTTCTGCTTTCAGTATAACAATAAAATACAAGATTTTCAGATAGCAGAATCTTTATACCAAGTGATTGTGAATAGCGGACGTATTAATATGCAAATTTTTGTAGTAGATGTGCATTACTTATCTGTTGTTGAGTCTAAACTTTTGAGACGCGTAGATTCCCTACTTCATCTCGATGTACACTACTGTTTGGGAAAATTGCAACACCAAAAAAGAATCGCGCTATTCAAATAAAATTTATATCACAGATTCCTCATCTTACAGAAGATAACTCATTACATTTGTAGAGCTATAAAGAATTTTTTCGCTTCAAAACTAAGTACTGTGTAAAGAAACCTCGAGCAACAATACTAGCTTCTACAATGTATGGGATTGAATGGAAGAGATTTTGATATGATCCTGGGGAATAGCCAGCCAGGCTGCTTCTGTGCGGGACTAGAGTTCATTTGTGGTGACTGGCGGAGGCGCTTGACAGACCAGTCGCTTAGATACCATGTCCCAGATATATTCTATCGGGGACACATCCGGATGACGTGCAGGCAAGGGAATAAGCGGTATCTGCCATGCATGGAATCTGCCTATAAAATATCCCTGATGCATCACTGGATGTTGAGAGTCTTCACAATTCGTATCAGGCGAAATCACGAAATAAAGCCAATGACGCCCCAAGTCATGACACTTGGAATTAGGCCGGTATGACGCTGAAAAATGCACTCTGCAAGATGCCGTTCACCACGATGTCTTCGAACACGTATGCGACCGTCATGATGCATCAAGTTAAATCGTATCTCGTCAGGAAAAGCGATTTGCTGCCAAATACCGCGCCAACGTCTGTGTTCCGGACCCCATTGCAGACTGAGGCGCTGTGGTTGAGAGTCAAAGGAATGCGCAGCAATGGACTGCTTATGACCAGACTTCTGTTAATCAGACGACGTCGAACTGTGCTGGAGGACAAAGCCTGACATGTGACAGTGCTCCAGTACTACGCTAACAACGTGTATATCGCTGTGCGATCGGTCACTGCCATGCTGTAAGCGTGTCTGTCATCCCGTGCAGTCATGCGATTTCGCGGTCCATTTTCTGAATATTTGCGCGTCTGAGCCTCATCTGCCGACTGACTCCACTGTGCTGGCGTTTCAAGGTTGGAAAGTCCAGCTTCCCTCATGCCAGCAATCCTTTCTTGCTCAAAGTCCGTCAGGTTTTCATAATGCGAGTTTCTTCGGCAACGGGGAATAGTGAGGCACAAGAAACAACACCCTTTCGGCTCAATGTCGGCGCTTCATTGATTGCAACATCTCTTTATGACCAAGACCGAACGGTTCGAAGGATGCTACTCCGAAACCGTATGCACATTTTCACTAACATTTTAATTATTTGCATATCCCAACCTGTTGTACATATCCTGTAAGTTACAAGTGAATACCAGCAGTCCTTCATGGTGTTGCCATTCTCATAAATAGTAGTGTATATCTAACCCTTTTGCTACAACAGAGGGTTATATATGTACACTGAGTGAACACAAATCACTGGATACCTACCAAATGACGGGTAGGACCACCTTTTCCCCGGAAAAGGGTAGTCAGACTTGGAGGTATTGAGTCCGCTAAGTCACAAAAGCGTTCCATAAGTATCTCCATCCATGCTTGCTACATCTCTGACCATAATCCGTCCCATTTCTGGGTGGAGGATCCAAAGCTCGAACTTACCTTCCACAACATTCCCAAGATTTTCCACAGGATTCATGTCCAATAAACGGGAAGCCTATTCCAGGGTAGGAACTTCTGAGGAATATTCTTGTAACCCTGTTCTATTCACCACGGCTCGGTGGGGAGGCGCATTGATTCTCTGGAAGAGTCCATTGCCCTGCGGGTGATGATGACCAAGAAAGGATGCAGATGGTCTGCAAGGATGGACACGTATTGTGGAACGTTCAGCGATTTATCTAACCGTAACAGAGGTCCTAACGTGTGCTATTGAACTCGTCCCAGACCATAACCGCGCCTCCAGTAGCCTGAGTTTCTTGTTGGCATGCCAGATGCAACGATTCGTGCGGTTTCCGCCAGACCAGCACCTTTCAGTCTCCGCGAAATAACTGGAATCGGGACTCATCGGACTACGAGACGCGTCCCCAATTATCCAAAGTTGAATGCCAATGTTCTTTCGCCCAGTTGAGGCGTAAAGTCAGGTGATGTGTCGTTAGCTGTGAAATTCCGGTGGATCGGCGGCTCTCAAACTATTGCGGCTAATGATCGCCTAATAGTCAATGATGGGGACGTTTCAGGCACCTTCCTCCTTGAAGTAGGCGGTAGTTTGTGCCCCTGACGTTCTCCGATTGGTTGAAACTATGCGAGATGAACTTCGACGGCCACCTTCATTCACCACCTTTCTCCGTCCATAGCGTTGTCCACGAAGGGTGTTTTTATAGAAATGGTGTATTCCCGATACACTCTCGATACTGTCGAACGAAGCTACTGCAATATTTCCTGTACTTCCTCTGCCATAAAGTGACCCTTGCATTGGGAACACACTATCGTTCCTCTTTCAAATCCTGTTAACACACGACGTTTATTCAAACTGACATTGAATTTCTGCGTGAATGCAGCGAAGTCTTCTTTCATATACCTACCAAGCCGTGGGTTGGTTTGTTCGTTAGCAGAAGGGGTGAAAGTGTCGCGTTGCCCAGGAACCAGTGATCTCACGATTTCTGTCCTCTCAGTGTATATAAGTCCACTGTTTCTTAGAATCAAATAAAAAAAATGTACATGGAATTATTTAGTACGTTAGTATTTGAAAAGGCTTCATTAGTCAAATTCTTACTTTCGATATTTAAAAAAAAAAATTATTATCAATGATAGTGGCATCTATTAATTCATGGGTGAATGATTTATTTATTTACTTATTTCTTTTATTTCAGCTGTTTTAATACAGATACATTTAAAATAATTAATATTATTACATATATTAATACAAACAGCTAGGAAGACAGGGGAAAAGGCCAAACAAAGACCTGACATAGTCCCATTCTCCCTATATACACACAGCCAGTCAAGCACCATAGAGACAGCAATCACAAATTAATTATTAATATTAGTTAGTAAGCATGATAAAATAATTAAGAAAGGGGGAGAGGTAAATGCAAAGGTCTGTTCCCCCTACATGTTCACCTTGTCGCTCACAATTTCCCTACCATCATAAATTAATAAATTAACCCCATCCCCTTCAACAACCCAACCCCCTCATTTCTAATTTAAATGTAATAAGTGAAGTTTTAATTTCTTCTTAAAAATATTCAAATTGCTCAAATCAGTAATCTCATGAGGCAATGAGTTCCAATATCGGGGTCCCATGTAATTTATTTATATTTTGCATTATGTAAGTAGTTCTGGGAAAGACCGGTTTCAGTAAGTCCCGATTCCTGGTATAGTAGCTGGGCACAGATTTAAAAACAAGCAAAAATTCATTATTTGCATTATTTTTAATCCTTTTGTACATTATCTTATCTAAGTTAAAATTATATAACTAGCTAATACTTCAAAAACCATATTTTCCAGCATTCCAGGGTATACTCTAGCAAAATGTCGAAAACTGAATTGAAATTGAGCTTATAGGGCTTTTGATGGGCGCGGCGGTATCACTGTTTTAGATCACAAAACATACATAGGACGGGAAAGAAACGAAGAAGTGACAAAGAAAGGAATATGATGCTAGATCGGACTATGAATGCGTAATCATCCAATCAGCTGGGTAACAGCTGATCTAGTATGTTCTATTAATTCACAGAGTTGCCGTGGATTAAGAACATCAAACAGAAGTCATCGCTCTTTCCACGTTTATAAGTGAGTCACGAAAAATTTTTCATCGGCCGCCACCGGGGATCGAACCCGGGGTCTTCCAGTTACGCGCCGGACATGCTACCACTACACCACAGCGGCCTCGAATTTCTCCAGACTCACACACGACGACTGCCAAACCACATGGGCCGCGGGTGGCCTAGTGGGCAACGTTTGTGACTGCCACGGAAAGGACCTCAGGTTCGATCCCAGGCAGGTACGAACGCTCGATCCACTAAATATCCACCGTGCGTCGGATGGGCACGTTAAGCCGTCGGACCCCGGGTACTGGCCCCCGGTAATAAATAAGGGCTTCTTCCTCCCCCTTTCTACTTCGTTTCCGTGTCACTTGGCAGGTTCTCTATCCCAAATCTCCTAGCTTCCAAATTCTAAGGGTTGGTTAGGACCTAGAGGTCAAACACTCCCTAAAATTTTCTACATAAATCCGTACATGATTGTTAGTATGTCCTGAAAATGTCTATAGGATATATTATTCAAAGGTTAGTTTAAATTATGTGATGTTTGGTTTCTATTCTAATTCGTCTTTTTTTTTTTATTTTCATATTTATGTATTCTTGTGATATCCACTTGCTTTTTTATTAACTGTTCTAGAAAAGCAGGAAAACTGAAACAATTTCGTAACAGATAAAAGAACGGAAAAGCTTTTTAATCTGCGTTTCTCATCCATACAGGGCTCGTTAAAGTGTTAGCAACTGATGAAAACACTTTCATTGCATGAGGGTGAAATCGCCAATTCTAATGAAAACTCCGCAGCAGCAAGTTGTTTAAACCATTGTAAACAAAACTCCCGGACTGATTCACTACTCGCAATTAATTGTCTTTGGAGCAACGTCCCTATTTCCTGCATTTTGGAACGCAGAAGACTGTTCGGAGCGCTCTTTTTGTTTTGCTCTTATTTCTTTTATCGAGATCTTTCGCGATGGACTCGTTTCAGACAAACGAACAAAGGCGACATGTATCGAGCTATCGCGGGTGCGTATCTCTGTCAATAGAAAAATGGTTTCATTCCGAAACAAACAGGTTCCCTTTCAGAACCCGTGGTGGTGGTTGTGACCTCGGGTTTCCTGTGGTCTTTTAGCGGTTCATTGTCATGCTACGCGATGCAGACGAGCAGGAAGTGTCAATGCGAAGGAAGCAAGGCAGAACAATGCGATGATCTCCACCCTACGAAACTGTTTTAAAGGACCCGGCGACATATAGCCTGGCATTTGGAATCGGTCGACCTCCGCTACGCATCGATGGCTTGTGGGCAAGCAACCCACTCGCACACACATTCAGCCGAGTGGACAAAGTTCCTCGATGTTAGCGGGACCGAGCATCCCACCGTGCAATCCAAGACGAAAATCAAATTCACTTCAATTGTAGGGAGCAGGCACGATCGAATACCGTATGATCCTTCTAAGGCATACGAAGAAGAATAGAAAGTCGTGTATACAGAGCTGATCTCATTCGAAACTTCCCACGCGCTTTGTGGTTGGCTGGAAAACTTCCATTCATGCTGCAAATCTTACGTAAGTATTTATCCGGGGGGAAAGGCTCGACAGACATCTCAAAGCGGTGCTTGAGTCTGGAAAAGTGATATGTAGAAGTGGAATAGGGCAGTGTTTCTCAGCCTGTTCTGATACCAAGATGTTATGTGAAAATTTTCATTTTAACCTTAATATTAGTATGTGATCAATATGCTACGTTGGTGCCATTTGTACTTTAATAAAAATCAACATGAATACCTTCTGACCATACGTCCGAGACGGGTCTGGGTTCGAATCCCAGTGAGTCATGGATGTTGTGTTTGTCTTACGGCACTGGCTCTCCCCCTTCCTGAAACCATTGGCCCTCAAATAGGGACGGGCGACTGTTTATAGTCCATCGAGTTGCTCACGGTGATCATTAAACCTGCAAACAAACAGACACTTTACCCATAAAACCTATGATCATTCAAACAATGCAGATTCATTATTTCACCACATCACTGTTTATTTCTGTAAATTAAAGTAACATTTATTTTTGGCCTCCGCTGTATGATTTCTGGATCCTCCCTTCGCATGAGGGTCATTAACTCACTTCAGAAAATTTAGTGGAATCAGTGGCGTATCTTGGGTGAGACCAGACTGAGCTATACCCCCCCCCCCCCAGTACTATTTTTTTAAATAAAAATTGCGGTTTTTTTTAATTGTTAAGTAATAGAAGTAACATTTTTTTCTAAATTTTAGGTACATGCTATTGCTAACATGATACCAAATAATTAGAAGGATTAGGATTTGAAGACTAACACGATACCAAATAACATGAACTCCATTCTTCTTTCCTTTTGAGTGAACTTGAGTGTTACGTTTTCACAAAAATGTTTCTCCAGAGTATTTTTTCATATTTAAAAATAATGTTTTTCTCTATTAACAAATCAGCCAAGTTTCTCGAATGTGTACATGTCCTTGTGTGGCTCTAAGATATATCTTGATTCTTTTTAATACGGAAAAACTTCTTTCGGCAGTTGCAGTTGTTGATGCAAAGTTTAATATTAGATCTGCTAATTCGTACACCTCAATAAATACTATGTCCAATTATTCAACTTTATGTAACAAGTAATGTATCTTAGTTATTTGTTTTGTATTCATCAAGGGAATAAAACACCTTCAGTTCATTTTTTAATCGAGCTGTATCAAAATTTGAAGCATAGAGTCATTTAAGCTCTGATAGTAGATGTTCAGGGACGCGTTCGCAAAATTTATCAGAACAGTTCGAATCCAACAAAGGCACGAATTTTTGATATAGTTTCACTGATTTTAATTCTTTGACACTTCACACAAACTGAAACCACTCGCGAAACTCTCGCTGTTAAAGGCGGAAGCATGGAGGGACTGAGGTAGTACTAAGTCTTCTCTTTTCTGAGCAAACTGTTGCGCAAAGCAATGGTCCATTCACTTCTATACGCTCATTCATGTTGTCATGGAAACGCTAGCAGGCGATCGTATCGAACTTCTTCGCATCAGAACAGCAAAAACTCTCGAAGACCTGCGTGCGTTATGCCGTTCGTCATCGCTCGCCAGACTGATTGTCATAATCGAAAGAAGCGAACCCGCTTGTGGTTTTTTTTTCGCACCGAAAGCATCGACTTATCTTAATACCGTTGATAATTGACTTTTATTTGTGTATATTTAATTCAGTTTTATTTGTGCATTCTCTGGGCTTCGCAGCTAGCTTAGCTAGCCTCGAATATACGCCACTGAGTGGAATATATTAAGGAAAGTGATAGTCAAATAGATGCTACGGGCATATGGATGCCAAATTAATCATGCAAGTAGACATGCATAAAAAAACTTGAAATACATCGTCCTGGAACAGGAATCGAACCCGTAGCTCCCGATTTACGTTCGAGTTGTTACCGTTACACCACCCAGAACAAAGATCCACAGTTGCTTGGAGGTTCCTTGTTCTGGGTGGTGTAACAGTAACACCCTCGAACGTAAATCGGGAGATGCGATTTCAAGTTTTTTTATGCATGTCTACTTGCATGTTGAGAAAAGGTTGAGACACAATGGGACAGAGGATCATGATCGAAAAGAGTCAAAATGTGGTTACAACAGTAGCACGCTACAAAGTAAAATAGCTTGTAGCGGAAAACTTTACAAATTGTGATACTTAAAAAAAAAAGTGATAAAAAGAAATGTTCAAATCACTTGATATTTCCAAATATCAGGAATCGTAATTGGATGGGAGGGGAGGGGGCGGCTGAAGCTTTCCTTACATTGTGAAAGCTAACCAAATTTAACTGTGAAATGTTTTCAGTCAGCTGCCAGGATAGCACGTGTAAGAAGATCACACTAGCAGTTTTATTCAGAAACCGAGATTCGATCCTCTCAGTCAAACGGAATGAATTCGTAGGTATTTCTTGATATGGTTTTCATTGGAATTACCTGGGCACCACTGCTACTCTGTCTAGACAAGAATATTTGCCACTGAATATAATATATATTATATTAATTAGAGCTGAGGTTCATGATTAATTTGTGTAATTTACCTCTGAATGCCATAGTAAAAATGCAGATATAAAGATCACTCTTAAAATTGGCACTTTTCACTGAAGCCTAAAAATAACAAGAAAGAGGACACCGAATTTTCGGGTGTAATAAGCACGTCTTTTGAATCCGTTCTGACGCAAATTAAATTTATCAAAGCTATTCAAAGGCAATGGAACCGGTATGGAAAACAATTGTATCTGGCGGAAGAAAGAAGTTTTTCAATCGGATCTTTAATCCCTCAGATATTGGTGTAAACGGAATCTTGAGCTTACGAATTCTTAGAAACAGAGTTATCGACAAAAATAAAATGTGACTTTACGTCCCCTGGTGGGAAAACCATGCATTATTTTAGGAAGAAAGTATTCGCAAAAGGTTTACCGGTATGATAAGTATCGGTCCAAGAAAAAAAAATTTAGTCGAGTTTTCAGGAGCCCAGATTTTGCTACAATTACATCAGAAGCAGAAATTAACACCTATGACCCATGCTGGCCAAACCATTCTTTACAAAACATTAGCAATTATGTAAAAAAATATTTTCCACCAGGTCTTGTATGCAGTACAGGAAGAATTTTTTCAAATCGGAGTTTTAGGAGCAGAAAACGCAATTTACCTTTATGCGCCCTAGCGGAAAGTCTAAATGATTTACGTGAAAATTTTGAATTTATAGGAAAAGCATTTCGCATCGGAAACATTATCCAACAACGAAGGAATTTTTCAAATTGGACTTTTAGAAGTAGAGATATTAACAAAAAAAGATATACATCTTCGCCCCTGGCGTAGAAACCATGCATTATTTCAAGAAGAAAGTATTCCTAAAAGGTTTGTCGACATAAGTAGCATCGGCCAACAAAAGACTTTTTTTTTTTCAATCGAGATTTTAGAAGCTCATATTTTGCAGCAAATACATCAGAAGCGGAAATTAAGATTTACGCCACCTGGTGGCCAAACCATTTTTTTTACAAAAATTAGAAACTATGTGCAAACGATTTCACATCAGGAGCTGTATCCGGTGCAGAAAGAATTTTTCAAATCAGAGATTTAGAAGCAGAGATATAGGGAGGAACGCAATTTACCTTTACGCCCCCTAGCGGAAAGTCTATGAATTACTTGAAAATTTTGAAATTATATGAAAAACATGTCACACGGAAAACACTATCCAACAAAGAAGGAATTTTTCAAATCGGACTCCTAGAAGTCGAGATACTGACAAAAATAAGATTTACATCTACGCCCCTTGGCGGAGAAACTGTGGAATATTTTAAGAAAATCTTCCGAAAAGGTTTATCGATATGAGTGGCATCAGTCCATGACAGAATTTTTTCAATCGATATTTTAGAAGCTCAGATTTTATGGCAAATACATCAGAAACAAAAATTAACCTTACGCCCCCTGGTGGCCAAAGTATTCTTTACCAAAAATTCGAAATTATATGCAAAAGATTTTTCATCAGGTGATGTATCAGCTGAAAAAGAAAAATTTCAAATCGGAGTGTTAGGAGAAGAGTTATCGGGAAAAATGTTATTCACTTTTTTTTACGCCCCATAGCGGAAAGTCTACGCGTAATTTGAAAAGGAAACTATATCTAAAACACTCTTCGACATAAATGGAATCGAAAGATAAAATAATTTTTTCAATCGGATGTTTAGAAGCAAATATGTGGATTAAAATGTAATTTTGAATTCGACATCATCTGCATTTACGCCTTCTAGCGGCAAAATTGTACATCGTAAAAAAAAAAAAAACGAAATAAAGGATAATCATTCGCACATTTCAAGCTTCCGAATGCAAAAAGAATTTTTCAAATGGGAGTAATAGTTGCAGAGATACCGTGGGTACAGACGGACGGACGGACAAACCGATAACAGAAGCACGATCTTTTTTTACAAAAGACGCGCTAAAAAAGTCAGGAAATCAGCTACTTTTCAGAAAAAGCAGTTGCAGCTGTAGCAAGCTATATTTTGAAGAATGTAGTTGTAGCAGTAGCTTTCCAATCACTGTATATGGCTTGAAAAACCGAAATTGATAGCTGCCAAGAAAAGAAATCACTTTTCATAAAAGGAGGGTAAGATGGAAAACAACAATTCCCAGTCTTGTAGGAAGGATCTCAGTTGCCAACTGGCTAAGTTAAGAGAAACTGAACTATTGGAAGTCATCATACTTCACCACTGGAGCAGTGGCGTACCGGAAAAACTCGCCCCCTTCCTCCCGCAATGCGGGGGTTGCCTGTGCTATCAGTACGCCCTTACACTGGAGGAAGGAAATTTGCGGATGCTGAGTTAGTAGATGGCTCTTTTGTATTTTTAGCACGTCTTTTGTCAAAAAAGATCGTGTTATGTTATCGGTTTGTCCGTCCGTCTGTAGACACGATATCTCTACAACAAATAGTCTTATTTGAAAAATACTTTTTGCATTAGAAAGTTTTAGATGTGCGAATGATGATCCCTTATTTCGTTTTTTTACGATGCACAATTTCGCCGTTAGAGGACTAAATGCAGATGATATCGAATTCAAAATACATTTTGTTCCATATATTTACTTTTAAACATCCAATTAAAAAAAAATCTTTTACCTATCGATTTCATTCATGTCGAAGACTATTTTAGGTAGTCACTTTTTCGAGTTACGCATACATTCTCCGCTAGGGGGCGTAAAAGTAAATTGCGTTCCCCCCGATATCTCTGCTTCTAAAGCTCCGATTTGAAATTTTTTTTTCTGCAGCGGATACAGCTCCTGACGCGAAATACTTTCCGTAAAAATTCAAATTTTTGCTATAAAACGGTTTGGCCACAAGGGGGTGTAAGTGTTGATTTCTGCGTCTGATGTATTTGTAGTAAAATATGATTTTCTAAAATCTCGATTGAAAAAATTCTTCCCTGGACCGATACTACTCACGTCGATAAATATTTTTGGAATATTTTCTTCTTAAAATAATGCATGGTTTCTCCGCCAGGGAACGTAGAAGTATATTTCTTTTCAAAATCTCTGCCTCTAAAAGCCGGATTTGAAAAATTTCTTCTTTGTTAAATAGTGTTTCCGGTGTAAAATGTTTCTCATATAATTTCAAAATGTCCAGGTACTGCATAGACTTTCCGCTAGGGGGCGTTATGGTAGACTGCGTTTTCCTCGATATCTCTGCTTGTAAAACTCCGATCTGAAATTTTTTTCTGTTCCGGATACAGCTCCTGATAGGAAATGCTTTGCATATAATTTCTAATATTTGATAAAGAATGGTTTGGCCACCAGGGGGCGTAAGTGTTAATTTCTGTGTCTGATGTATTGCCAGCAAAATCTGAGCTCTTGAACACTCGATTGAAAATTTTTTTTCGGGGACCGATACCGCTCACATCGAAATACCTTTTGACAATACTTTCTTCTCCTCCGTGAGTTACGACCTCCGTGAGCTACTCAATAAGCTATAAGCAGTCACCTGCCCCTAATTTAGGGCCACTGGTTCCAAGGTAGGCAGAGGGCCAGTTCCGTAAGACAAACGCAGCATCCATGCCTCATCGGGATTCGAACCCGGACATCAATTGGGACGAATGGTCAGAAGCCAGCACTTAGACCAATTCGCCACCGGGACGACCGTATAACTCTCTTTACAACTAGTTAACGCTATTACAATTGGGTAGTCCGACTCGTTAATGTGTTTGCAAGAGGTTTAATCCCTTGCTGCCTTCCCTTACTGGGGCTTTGTTGTATTTCCGTTTTACAAAACCCTGAGGAACAAAAGCATCTAATCAAATCGTAAAAATTAAAATGTAAATGCAAATTTACACATTTCAATGTAAACGGGGACCGAATAATCTTAAATTTTTCTGTTGTGGTTTGTGGCATATATACGACGCAATAATGTGAAAGAAAAAATATTGGCAAGAAACTATCAAGCGAAAGGCCAGAGTTAAAAATCGGTCTCCTTTTACTCGATAATAAGAAACTTCCGTTTGTAATATATGGCCATCAGAGAAAACAAAAATCGATGCCATTTTCATCATTTCATTGTTTAAGGCCTGGGCATACACAGAACCACACGTGTATTAATTGGCTTTCAGTTACTTTGGGAAAGTAGTACCACACGCAGACCTTTTGACTAATGGCCTTCTTAGACACTTTTTACCTTGAACACATACAGCTGTTGGAGAACGACTGCACCATAGCCCTAGCCAACCGTATGACCGAATTTATTTGCCTTTGCGCTATGTCTGAACAGTGCGCTTGCATTCTGATTGATGTTTTACATTTTCAATCTTCTTTTATCTTCCAACTGCTCCTTTCTTTTCGTCTCCGATATTGACTGTTGAGGTTGCGTTTATGCGATAATTTTTGAGTTCGAGACTTCGTTATTCGTTTCTTTTACTGCTCTTCATTTCGTACCTTTCTAGTTTTTCTGTGATTGGTTAACTGTATCTAGTTGCATTTTGGCTTGTGCACAGTAACCATTTAGGTGGAAAAGAAAATACTGAAGGCTGTTGTTTTCTGATGGGCAGGGTTTAGTTGAAGGCAGCACTCAATAAATACTTCTCTTCGATCTCTCTTTTTCACACTTAGAATTGCTAGGAACTGGACCACTCCTTGTTAGTAAAGTCATGGCAAAACACAGTCCATTATTCTGATGACTTGATGTCTTGAAAGCCTGAGGATGGCTTGATTATGTTAAAGGTGTGTTACAATGATATCGAAAAATTCGAAAAGCACGATGAAAACATTCATGCTCTATCAAGAGATAACCTCTTGATCCGGTGGCTAACGTATATACTGTATTCTGAGTCCTCTATCTACCCATTATTATGCTCAGGTTTAGGTCAGAACGTCAGCGGCGAGATTGCAAAATTGTAAGAAATGACACAAACGCTCCGATTTACATTATGAGAGGGATACTGATGTGGTGCTTTTTAAGACAGTTCCTGATCCAATCTTTCTGCTCATACATTGACCTGGCAAAACGTGTAAGCTGAATGCCTTCTCACTTTTCAATATCAACAAAGCCCTTCACAGTGTGGTGGGTACACCAAAAGATGTAAAAAAAGTGCAGTCTCGAGACCATTTAGTAGACTTCTTGCACGAAGCGCGATGAATTAGGTACTATGAAAGCATTTCTAGTATTTCACTGGCCTCTAAGTTAAGGGAAATCCCGACCAATACTCAAATTATCAACTAGAGATAGTGAAGGAACTTGGAGTACCTTGCTGAGGACCACCTCAGTGAACTCTGTTGTCAGCAAGTTATGAACTTTCCCTTACAAAACTTAAGTGTTCTTTTTCCGGGGTTTAACGACCACCAACGCAGGCCTGTTTCGATTTTGCGCGCATTAGTTCCAAGGAAGGAGCAGGGCCAGCGCATAGGAGCACCAGCCATGCCTCATCTGGGGTTCGAGCCTAGGCCCATCTAGGATGAATGGTCAGAATTCAACACCACGTTATACTTAGTTTTTCGCCCTCGGTGACTAACATATAGTTTAGTCACCGAGGGCGAAAAACTTAAGTATAACGGAAGCTTCTTATCGTGTCACTTTCTACTCACCAGAACTGCGTAGTTCCACAATAATTGGTGGGTAAAGTGTGAAGCAAAGTCACCACACCAAATTCAGTGCTATGTTTCCATGAAGAACACGGGCATTCGAAGAAGTGTCATAGCGTAGTTACGTGGGAGTGCTGAGATTTGTTGTGTACGATTTAGCGGAGTGTCCTACATCAGCACATGGTATAATTTGGACGTACGCGGTCTATTCACGACTTCCTGAAGTTGGTAGAATAAAAGCTGACTCAGAGGTCAAAAACTTAAAAAAACATATCTTGAACACAAATATTAGGGTAAAGGCTATTCGAACTTATTTCCAGAAGACGATCATTTTCCTGTTTGAACACAAAGGGGATACTTTATGCCGAAGAACACTACCATTCCGCATGATGTTTCATTTTTCATCCAGAAACTTGCTAATCATTCATTAAAATGGGTTCTACGTCAATTCGTCGCGTGCGTCAATTCGTCGACTGCGTCGATTCGTCGCGCGTCAATTCGTCGACTACGTCAATTCGTCGCGCGTCAATTCGTCGACTACGTCAATTCGTCGCGCGTCAATTCGTCGACTACGTCAATTCGTCGCGTTTACAGATTTTGGTTACATACAAAACGAATGCAGGAAAACGTACGATTTCGAACGTCTTGCTCCCTGATCAAATTTATAAAGTTTGGACACGCAGACAGGATAGGAATATTACGTTTTTCTTTGGCACTAAAAATATTAGACGGTAAACGGTTTTTGGAACAGGTCATGGGCCCGGTTGGTCAGAGCCCCCCATACACAAAATATTCGTAAGATCTACAGTTTTCAATTCAGAACCGCCAAATCAGGTATCCTATCTCATAGTACTCTAACTTAGACGGTTGTCGGTTTTTGGAACGGGTCAAGACCCGGGGAGTCAGAGCCCTCCCCCCCCCCTACATACAAAATTTTCGTAAAATCTAGTTTTCATTTCAGAACCATCAAATTTGGTATCATGAAACTCTAACTTAGACGCTAGACGGATTTTGGAAGGGGTTGGAGCCCCCCTCATAAAATATTTCGTAAAATCTACAATTTCCATCTTAGAACCACCAAATTTGGTATACTATCTTATGGTACTCTAACTTAGCCGGCAGACCGTTTTTGGAACGGGTCAAGGCCCGAGGGGTCAGAGCCCCCACATACAAAATTTTCTTAAAAACTACAGTTTTCAATTCAGAACCACCTAATCTGGTATACTATCTCATGGTACTCTAACTTAAACGCTAGACGGTTTTTGGAAGGGGTTGGAGCCCGGGGGTCAGACCCCCCCCCCGAATAAACACTTTTTCGCAAAAATCTACAGTTTTCAATTTGGAACCACCAAATTTGGTATACTATATCATGGTACTCTAACTTAGACGCTAGACGGTTTTTGGAAGGGGTTGGAGCCCGCAGGGTCGGAGCCCCCTCCAACTCATAAAAAATTTCGTAAAATCTACAGTTTTCGTCTTAGAACCACCAAATTTGGTATACTATCTTATGGTACTCTAACTTAGACGGCAGACCGTTTTTGGAACGGGTCCAGGCCCGGGGTGTCAGAGCCCCTCACATACAACCACCTAGTCTGGTATACTATCTCATGGTACTCTAACTTAGACGCTAGACGGTTTTTGGAAGAGGTTGGAGCCCGGGGGTCAGACCCCCCCCGAATAATTTTTTTTTGTAAGATCTACAGTTTTCAATTTAGAACCACCAAATTTGGTATACTATCTTATGGTACTCTAACTTAGACGGCAGACCGTTTTTGGAACGGGTCCAGGCCCGGGGGTCAGAGCCCCCCACATACAACCACCTAGTCTGGTATACTATCTCATGGTACTCTAACTTACACGCTATACGGTTTTTGGAAGGGGTTGGAGCCCGGGGGTAAGAGCCCCCATAAAAATGCTGCGTAAAATCTACAGTTTTCAATTTAGAACCACCAAATCTGGTATACTATCTCATGGTATTCTAACTTAGACGGTAGACCGTTTTTGGATCGGGTCAAGACCAGGGGGTCAGAGACCCCCCCCATATTTTTTTTTCGTAAAATCTACAGTTTTCAATTCAGAACCATCAAATATGATATCATGAAACTCTAACTGAGACGCTAGACGGTTTTAGGAAGGGGTTGGAGCCCCCGCCCCCCATAAAATTTTCGTAAAATCTACAGTTTTCAATTTAGAACTACCAGATTTGGTATACTATCTCATGGTATTCTAACTTCGACGGTAGACCGCTTTTGGAACGGGTCAAGGCCCGGGGGTCAGAGCCCCCTACATACAAAATTTTCTGAAAAACTACAGTTTTCAATTCAGAACCACCAGATCTGGTATACTATCTCATGGTACTCTAACTTAGACGCTAGACGATTTTGGAAGGGGTTGCAGATTTTTTTGTGAAGGGGTAAGGACCCCTTTCATAAAAAAATCGCAAAATCTAGTTTTCAATTTAGAACCACCAAATTTGGTATACTATCTCATGGTACTTTAACTTAGACGGTCGATGGTTTTTGGGACGGGTTAAGGCCCTGGAGGTCGGAGCCCCCCCCCCCTCCGCACACACAGACATACAACATTTTCTTAAAAACTACAGTTTTCAATTCAGAACCACCAAATTTGGTATCATGAAACTCTAACTTAGACGCTAGACGGTTTTTGGAAGGGGTTGGAACCCCTCCTCATAAAAATTTCGTAAAATCTACAGTTTTCAATTTAGGACAACCAGATTTGGTATACTACTTCTGGTTATCTAACTTAGACGGTAGACGGTTTTTGGAAGGGGTCGGGGCCTGGGTCAAGGTAGCCTCATGCAAAATTTTCGTAAAAAGTTCCGTTCTTTACTCTTAAGAATACCCTATCTACGTTCTAAGGCGCTCTTTGGCCCTTTGAGGGCCTTGCACCATAAACCATCAACCAACCAACTAACCAAACTACGGTCTAAGTTAGGGACTGTAGATAATAATAAAGTGCAAAAATATGCGTTTAATGGTGTATTAAAAACACAAATCTATATAGTTTAGCTTTCACTACCAACGAGCGGCTTATCAGAAAGAAATATAATGTAATGTAAACAGATATTCAAAATTCAAAACGGTAAGAAAAAGATGATCAATGCCAATGTAAGGTCGTAGTCGTATGCATGCGACATCACATAGGTACATTGCATTTCTGTGTCGCGGGATTCACAGAAGCACACGCCAGATGTACGGCAGTTCTATAGATGTCTCCTAGAAGGTAAGTATTCCCATTCCTTTTTCTTTCTTTTTTGTTTCGCAAAATCAAATTAACTAAATCAAAAAATTTAAAATAAGTTTACTGGAAAATTGCAGGAATATCTTTTTCATTCATTAACTTTCACCCGCTGAACTTGGTGATTCCACAAATAGTAATATGTACCTGGCAAATAACTGGTATCCCTGCTAGTACAAATTATATTAATGATTTATTTGCGTCCAGTTCAATCTAGTATGTCCATAAGAGCGTTTGGGGCCGTATGAAAAATACATTTCAACGTGTGCCGCTACGGCGGCGGAGTGATCTAGGCGCTGGCTTCTGACCACTTGTCGAGAAGGATCCTGGTTCAAATCCCGGTGAATCATGGACGTTGTGCTTGAGTTCTGGCACTGGCTGTCCCCCTTCCCAGGAACCAGTGGCCCAAAATTGGGAACGTCCGACTGCTTATAGCCCACTGAATTGATCACGGTGGTCGTTAACCCCTCCCCCATTAAAAAAGATTGCGACGTGTCCATTGCTATTTGTTGTGGACCGTACAAAAAGTATGTTTTTGATATCAACGTGTCCACTTCCATGTAGGCTGGCCATAAAATGTTAGGGGACCGTACAAAATGGCACTTTTGTTTTCACCTTGTCAGCGCTTCGGTATATGGTTGAAGTATACGTATATATAGTTGGGCCATTTCAGCACGTAGTTTGGTTTATATAGAAAATCAAGATAATGTTACATTTTTACTCAGTTACAACACATTAATCCCAAAGGCTATTTCTTGAAATCTTTAATCCGCCGTGCTCATATTCACAACGTTAACATAACATGTCAAGTTATTAATGTTGCAGTTTTACCCTGTCACAGAACTTTAGTTACAAGACCTTAGGCGTAAACTTTTTTTAGGAATTTTTAGTCCGACGTATTCATAAGGTTTCGATAACATGCCAAGGTTATGGTACTGCGTTTTGACTGAGGCACAAAAATTAATAAACAGGCCTTAAGCCTTTTTATAAGTTTTCAATCAACCGTGCTCATATACATAAAATTTTCGGAGAAAGTCAAGTTTATTGTGTTGCGCTTTTACTCGAGTACAAAACTAAAAACAACCATTACCTTTCACCCGCTGAACTTGGTGATTCCTCAATTCATCCATTAACAAGTCTTTTAAGTGATTGTATGCTATGGTCATATTGATAATGTTTGATGACAAGTCAGGTTAATGATGTTGCACTTATTAAAGACTTAAAAAGGTGTAGAGGCTAGTAATTATTATTTGAAGTCTAAGTAAAAGCTCATTTTTAACTTGACTCGTCATGAAATCCTTATGAATATGGCATTTATTTTATTTTGTACATTTTACAAAGCGTATGCATTTTTTTTTGGCATTTGTTTTATTTTGTGTTGTACTTGTTATAGCGTTTCGCATTTTTGTAATGCTTGTGACTTGTGATTGTATTTTGAATTTTTATTTGTTTCACATTTTGGATTGCATTTTGAATTTTTATTTGTTTCACATTTTGGATTACTTTTTGACATTTTATGTTTTTGACATGCTATTTCGAAAATTTTGTCTTTTTTAATTTTGCCTTGTGTTTTACATTCTTGCAACTTCGGCGGAATTACATTCTTGAAAAATTCAAATACAAGTTTAGTAAAAGGTATAATTCAATTTGTGAGAAATACCAGCACATTTTAGTAAAGGGTAGAATTATATGAAATTCCTCTTAAAAAGTCCAGCATGTTAACATTGTCTCTGTGCACCAAAGAAGTTCGAATTCCTTTTTATCTTGCCAGCGTTTCTCTTCTGGGTGGATTTGTTGGAATCTGTGCTATCACTCTTTCGATTTTAGCCATAGTTGTTCTCTGCTCTTTCGCAATTTCACTGATTATTTCGTACAGTCACAGTTTTTTCTCTCCCAGAATTGTATTCCAGCGTCTGTCTAATCTTTCAAGTTCGTTTTGTGTTCTGGGAAAGCCAAATAAATTGTTTTCACTTACTGACCAAATTGTTGGCGGGAACAGCGGAGGGCTTCTGCTCGGATTGTTTCTTCTGCTTCCACGAAATTTTCCAAGAACATAATTTTCCTCAAACCACTGAACTACAGAATCTGCATATTCTAGTAAACTTGATTTTACTTCTTCAAAAGCAGCTGGAATTTCATCAGATGAAAAAAATGCGAGTGTTTGCAAATGTCTGACTTTGAGAGCAAACTCACTGTTTTCTCCATATTCCGAGGCTATGCCAGAGGATGGATATTCCTCAGCACATTTTTTCCGAGATGAAACCAACAACATTTGTGTGTTCTGCTTCCAAATTCCTTTTCAGCAGCATTATAACGGTAGCTATTTCAAAATCTATTATTATGCGTATATTGTGGTGCAAGCTGAATATCATAGTCTGATGCATAGTCTTGTAAATCCTGCAAAAATACTGTATAATAGTATTATATTCCTTATACTTGCTGGAAAGTAACCCATAAACTAGTGAGAAAAGTCTGTGCATCTCTGTATTCGTTTCAACCATGCATGAATGGAACATAATTGCCTAAAAAGGGTTGGACAAGTTTCAAATGTCCCATCCATAATCCAGAGGGGTGCTTCTTTAAGCTTTCGTAAATTACTCTCTGTTAAAAATAAAATAATTCTTTGATGTCCAAATGCGCTATCTCTGCCAAGAAATTTTGCACCATCTTCTCCTGTAAATTTATTGGGGCATCGATCCGTTCTGAAGTCGTAGGCTCCGCAGGCATGTCTTGGCATGTCTTGTCTTTTTTACAACTTGCCTTAGTGCATCCATATTAGGCATGTAAGCTGCATTTACTGTAGCCATTGACGTTGTCACGGTTTGAATAATTTGTGCAGGGCCTTCGTCCGTATTTCTCACTCGTTCTTTTATTTGCGCTCTTGTAACAGCAACATCACTTTTCTCTGGTCTTGAAGCATGATTATGTGGTTTCTCATTGCGCATCCTGTGTTCATCTCCAATAAGAATAGTACTAGCAAAGCCAGTACAATTTCCATAATTTCTTTCTATACAGTGACAATACCGTAAATCACCTCGCACTCTGTTATGGCAAAATAAATACCCTTTCCATTTCAGCAAATCATTTTCTTTTTGTGAGTTAACTATTTATGTTGCATTCTTCATCTGCATAGTGCCTTCGGAAAACAATGCACTTTCTCTTTCCAAAATATTTAGAATGATATATTTCCACTATTATCACTTGACAACGCACAACAAAGGTTTCAACAAGCACGTTATCTGTTCTCCAGTCAACTACGAACTAATGAGCAACCATTCAATAAAACACTCAGAATACAGACAATCACGTGAAGCTTGTTCCTCCAGTTAGGGTTTAAGCGAAGTTCAAGATTTTCGTACCTGCGGTCACAAGAAGTGGTTAATTTTAAGGATCGGCATCTTATCTTTTGTTTTTCCAAAACGCAGAGGTACATGTATTTTACAGCTGGGACGCTCCAGGCGGGGGATCAACAGATGCGAAGAACCCGGGAGCCAGGTTCCGGAGGCGGCAGCAGGCGCGGACTGGGCAGCTGTACTCTAGGCCGGTAGGCGTCATGCTAATTCTCAAAAATAAATTCAATTTTTTTGTGTTGCACCATGCGTATGAAAGAAAATTGTTATACTGAAAACATAATTTGTTTACCCCGTAACATATTAAACGAAACCTACGTCCCTACGTGCCAAATGATCTGTAAGCCAAACACAGTTTTTCATGCAACACCTTCCCCCGACTTTTTAAGTTCAGATCTATCTCGTTCGACTTATTTCCTGTACCGCCCCTCTCTTTCGCTAATTGCAGTTAATTGCCGTGAAATTGGTGTTTTACGTTGGGGTGTATTGCCGTCTGTCCTGAAGACTATAGTGAAAGCGGTGAACCCCAGGGGAAAAGTATTCCATCAAAAGCAAACAGAAATCCAATGCGAGAGCAAAACTTTGTTCGTTGGCATTACATCCAAGCAATTTAGGCGAAGTAGGAAGTGTGTTTTTCTACTACGACACCAGAAGTATTGTCGCGAATGCTCAGGCAATTACGATACAGATGTGTCCTTAAGACTTCTCTTTCAAGACGTCCAAAGGCCGGCACTAGGGGATGGGGAGGCATACAGTGCGGATGCTCTTTTTTGTTGCAGTTAGAAATTCTTAAGCTCATTCTTCCTTAAAACTTTGCCTGGTTACCAGTAAGTACTGTCTCATGCCTCAACCATTGCACAGATTTGTTGTTTTTGTTTTCATTCTTTGAGTTAACAGCGGGAAAATATCTGAACTGCGTTGTTTCAGTTGGAAATATTTTTTTTTACTTCAGCAACAGGGCTTCACGTATAATTGCAAAATTCTTCGATAGAATAAACATACCTTACATAAAGAGTTTGCATGAGAAAATAGATTAATAATAAGGAAAATATTCTAAAACCAAAAAAAAAAAGAAATTGCGGAGCCAAAAAAGCTAGGTAGAGGAAACAAAAGGCTCTAAGAAAAAGTTCATATTTAAAGAAACCTGTAGTCGCTTAATGAGTAAGTGGTATAACTCAATACAAAATCATGTGCTGTATTTGAAAAAAATTATAAGCAAGTAGGCATCGTGACTGTCCACAGTTTCCCCTTTTCATCCTGTCGACATTACAACCACCACAGAAAAGAAAATAACAAAAACATAACAAAAACACCCATACAAAGTAAAATTCCCAAAACATAAAAAGAAGTAACCACACAAAATGAAATGCCCAAAACATTAAAAAAACTGCAACCACACGAAACAAAATACCCAAAACATGGTAAGAAATTCTGTTGAAAGCACAATGAAGGTATACGATAGGAGAAATATATGTTTTTAAAACTTAATACAAGTGTCAAAACTGAAATAAAAAGAAAGAAAACAGAAATATTCCAAATTTCATTGTTACTTTAGATATTTTGACCTGTTGACATTTCGTAAATTGTACTTGCACTCGGTCAAAAAATATTACTTACAAGGACTCTTTAGTAACTTTTAATCGCTGTGGTCGTATTTATAAGGTTTGCATTACAAATCAAGTTAATAATGTTGCGCTTTCACTTAGGCACCAAATGATAATTATTGGCCGCTAGGCCTAGGCCTTTTAAATAATTTTTGATAAGCGTAACACTCTTAAATTGATTTGTCATGCAAACCTCATATAATCACAGCATTATAAAAATTACTATAAATGCATATGCCTAGGTCTCGGGCGTATCTATTAATGCTTTGTGCTCGAGTAACATTTAAACAGAATTCATTTTATTTTCTATGAAAACTACATAAATATCAGCTCGGAGGACTGAAAACTATCAAAAATCTCTAGGCCTAGGGTCTGCTTAATAGTTCCAACCTCAGAAAAGCGCATTGCTAAAATCTTGGACTTCTATGAAAACATTATGAAAATTAGCACGGCACACTGAAAATTGCTAAACAGGCCCAGTCCTAGGGCTTTCTAATTATTGTTTTGTACCTGACTAAAAGTGTAACATTATCTTTAGTTCTTACTAGCAGGGGTACCCGGTATTTCGCAGGTAAATATTGCTATTTCTAAAATCACCAAGTTCAGCGGGTGAAAGTTAATGAATGAAAAAGCTATTTCCGTAAATTTCCAGGAAACTTATTTTAAATCTTTTGATTTAGTTATTTTAATTATACGAAGCAAAAAATAATTTACATTATATACATTACATTGTATGTCTGCCTGATAAGGCAACCGTTGGTGGAGAAAGCTAACGTTTATTAATTTGTGTTTTTAATACATCATGAACCGGATATTTTTTCACTTTATTGTTATCTACGGCCTCTAACCTAGACCGTAGGTGGGGTAATGGAGTGCTGTATTGGGATGCAGTTCTTAAGAGTAAAAATTGTAATTTTTACGAGAATTTTGAATGGGCCCCCTTCACACCGGGCACCGACCCTTTCCGTCTGCGGTCTAAATTACAATACAATGAGGTAGTGTACTAAATTTGGTCGTTCTAATTCGAAACTGTAGGTTTTACAAAAATTGGCATGGGGGGGGGGCTCTGAACCCCTGGCTCCAACCGTTTCCAAAAACCGCCTGCATTCTCAGTTAGAGTACCATGACATAGTATACCAAATTTGGTGGTTTTAAATTGAAAACTGTAGATTTTACGAAAATGTTTTATGGGGAGGGCTCTGACCCCGTGCCTGATCCGTTCCCAAAACTGTCTACCATCTAAGTTAGAGTACCATGAGATAGTATACGAAATTCGGTTGTTCCAAATTGAAAACTGTAGATTTTACGAAAATTTTGTATGGGGGGAAGGATCTAACCCAGGGCCCCGACCCGTTCCGAAAATCGTCTACGGTCTAAGTTAGAGTACCATGATATGGATAACCAAATTTGGTGGTTCAAAATTGAAAACTGTAGATTTCAAGAAATTCTTTATGAGGGGGGGGGGTTCTGAACCCCTGGCTCCGACCCTTTCCAAAAAACCTTCTACCGTCTAAGTTAGAGTACCATGAGATAATATATCAAATTTGGTGGTTCTAAATTGAAAACTGTAGATTTTACGAAAAAGTTTTTATTCGGGGGGGGGTCTGACCTCCCGGGCTCCAACCCCTTCCAAAACCCGTCTAGCGTCTAAGTTAGAGTACCATGAGATAGTATACCAGATTTGGTAGTTCTGAATTGAAAACTGTAGTTTTTAAGAGAATTTTGTATGTGGGGGGCTCTGCCCCCCCCCGGGCCTTTACCCGTTCCAAAAACGGTCTGCCGTCTAACTTAGAGTACCATGAGATAGTATACCAAATTTGGTGGTTCTAAATTGAAAACTGTAGATTTTGCGAATTTTTATATGAGGGGGCCCTTACCCCCCGGGCTGCATTCCCTTCCAAAAACCGTCTAGCGTCTAAGTTAGAGTACCATGAGATAGTATACCAGATTAGGTGGTTCTGAATTGAAAACTGTAGTTTTTAAGAAAATTTTGTATGTGGGGGCTCTGACCCCCGGCCTTGACCCGTTCCAAAAACGGTCTGCCGTCTAAGTTAGATTACCAGAAGATAGTATACCAAATTAGGTGGTTCTAAGATGAATACTGTAGATTTTACGAAATTTTTTATGAGGGGGGGCTCCGACCCCGCGGGCTCCAACCCCTACCAAAAACCGTCTAGCGTCTAAGTTAGAGTTTCATGATACCAAATTTGATGGTTCTGAAATGAAAACTAGAGTTTACGAAAATTTTGTATGTATGGGGGAGGGTGGGGGGCTCTGACTCCCCGGGCCTTGACCCGTTCCAAAAACCGACAACCGTCTAAGTTAGAGTACTATGAGATAGGATACCTGATTTGGTGGTTCTGAATTGAAAACTGTAGATTTTACGAAAATTTTGCATATGGTGGGCTCTGACCAACCGGGCCCTGCCCCGTTCCAAAAACCGTTTACCGTCTAATATTTTTAGTGCCAAAGAAAAACGTAATATTCCTATCCTGTCTGCGTGTCCAAACTTTATAAATTTGATCAGGGAGCAAGACGTTCGGAATCGTACGTTTTCCTGCATTCGTTTTGTATGTAACCAAAATCTGTAAACGCGACGAATTGACGTAGTCGACGAATTTGTCCGCGACGAATTTGTCCGCGACGAATTGTCGTATCGACGAATTGACGCGCGACGAATTGAAGCAGGCGACGAATTGACGTAGTCGACGAATTGACGCACCCGACGAATTGACGTGACACCACTAAAATGCATGGTCGGAAATGGTGAAAAAGTTTTGACAATTAATACTGTAATATAACAACTGAGTTCAGCCTGTCCTCAAAAGGCTCTTAATGGAACCAAAACCGGCTGTTTCACTAAAGCTGGCATAGAAGGAGTGTATGAGAAGTTCCTGACACGTGGTATCATTGTTTCTTCAAATGAAAAGTACTAGTTTTCTGTACCTTCTGGCTCTGAAGCACCAGTTGATTCCATTACAAGGACGAGGAGAAAGAAGTCTAAGTTCCAGTTCGAGTTTAGTGGTGAAATGAATAATTTCTTCGTCTCTCAGTGGTTTGTCTCTCGTAATAGCTACCGAGTGGTAAGCTAAATGAAGAAAAGCTGTTTCAGAGAATTAATCAAAAAAAGATACTACTAGAATTGCGTAGCTGCAATTAATGAATGAAAGGTGGATTACCTTGAAGAGCCCGAAGTGGTCTGAGGCAGAGATAGAAACGTGTCAAAAATTTTGGACCTGGACCCGACTCGGGCCCAGGCGTCACAGAATTGGATCCGACCAAACCCGGATCTGTAACTCACCCGACATATATAGATGGCATTAAAAAATCTTTCCACAGTGGGTATTTTAGGTTAAACAAATATGTTATGGGAAAGTATAATTTACTCACTTACTTACCGGAAGTTTTGAAACTGTCGTCCTTCATTTGCAAGACATAACCTAACTGTTTTACATATGTTTTCAAACCCATCTGCGACAGTGAAAAAGTATCTCCGCAGTAATGTTAAAACTGTTCGACCTAATTTCGAGGGCGCTACAGTCAAATGTTTTTTTTTTTTTGATTGGAAGTTTAACGACCACCGTGAGCAACTCAATGGGCTATAAGCAGACGCCCGTCCCTAATTTAGGATCACTGGTTCCAGGGGAGGGAGAGAGCCAGTGCCGTAAGACAAACACAACATCCGTGCCTGACCGGGATTCGAACCCGGACCCCTTACGGACGAATGATCAGAGGCCGACGCCTTAGACCACTGCGCCACTAGGGCGGCTCAAATGTTTTTGAATTAAGCAACTTGTTGTATGTTTAATTTCAGTTTTTGCAATTTTCTTGATAACATACCAAGCTTCAGAATATGTTTCACAGCAACACCTATTTTCATAAGCCTATGATGAGTTAAAAGTTTCTAAAATGCGGATGTTGTTTTCATTATTGCCTCTAGGAAGGAAGGGACACCTTTCCTTCTGAGGACACACTTCCTTCGTATTGCATAACAAATCATTTTTCAGTCCGCGGGCACCAGCATCGAGCACAAAATTCCATAGTACGCGTTTTTCTTTGAAAGCGTTTTTGCTTTTTGTTGCTTTTCAAAAATAAAACGGAAATAAAACCGGGTCGAAATCGGATCAGGAACACCTTGACCAAACCCGTTTGGCCTGCTAGAAATTTTCGACCCGTTGACCTGTGACCCGTTTCCATCTCTGGTCTGAGGCGCTAGCTTCTGTCCATTCATCCGAGGTGGTCTGCGGCGGAGTCCTGGATGAGTCATGGGCGGTGCATCTACCCGACTAGAAAGGTGGCCATCCCACTAGGGCAGCCCGATTATTTTGCGCATTCCTATTTTTCAAATTTCAGAGGTAGTTATTGCTTTTGCATTCGACTGTATTGGTGAATTTCATTGAGCAAAGCAACGATATGTTCAATTCAATTTTTAACTAAAATGAAATTTTGCATGCTATTGAAGTCTAAAAGAGAATAAATATCCCGGGTGTGTCCGCAGACTGCTTGGACGGTACTAGATCAGCACATGTGTGAGCTCTATAAATGGATAAAAAGATAAACAAAGTGTTCGTATTTTCAGCTTTTGCTTTTCGATAACTATTTCCACAAGTGTAGAAATAGTTAACTGAGTGGTCAGAGCCCTGGTTTTTGGTTAGTCGTTCGAGTTGGGCCCGGATTCGAGCCCTGGATGAGGTATTGGCTGTATGCTTGCCTTACAGCATCAGTTCACTCTCCCCCACTCGAAACCAATGGCCCCAAATTAGGGATGGGTGAATGGATATAGCCCTACGAGCAGCTCACGGTGGCCTTTAAGTGCTTGTCCATTAAGCACTGGTGTGAAAACATTTGATTGTAGTATCAGGAAAATCTCAAAACTGACACTTGTGTATTCACAGAAATCGTTTTTTAATTAATCTGTCTTATGAAAATCAGTATACCACTGTTTTTCTTTTTTTATTATTGGAGGCTTAACAACCACCGTGAGCAACTCAATGGGCTATAAGCAGTCGCCCGTCCCTAATTTAGGGCCACTGGTTCCAGGGAAGGGAAAGAGCCAGTGCCTTAAGACAAACACAACATACATGCCTCACGGGATTCGAACCCGGACCCCTTTCGGACGAATGATCAGAGGCCATTGCTTAGACTACTGCGACACCGGGGCTGCGTATACTACTGTTAAGATTAAATTTTGCTAGATCTGCATATACACTCATCGTCAAAAAAATATTTGCATCCAGAAGGACGTGTCGGATTGCAATGCTATTCGGGAGGAAGATAAAGATTACCAGGAACAATAAATGATTAAACATTGAGACTGATATGGGCAATATTTATTGAGCTACATGCCAATAAGTAGTGTCTCTCAGTATGACGTCGGACCGCCATGTTTGCTCACACAGTATGCCAGACATCTCGGCATGGGGTAGTACTGGTTCTTAAAGGGGTCCTACGATAAGCCATTCCATGTAGCTTGAATCTTCTCACGCAGTTCCTTCAGATTGTGCGGCAGGGGTGGAGTGTGGATAACGCGTCCAATAGCGTCCCACACATTTCAAATCGACGATAGGTCTGACGATGCGGCTGGCCATGGCAGAGTGTCAGTGCCTTGAAGGCAAGCTCTCGAGACAGCAGCAGTATGCGGACGAGCGTTATCCTGTTGGAAAGTCGCACCAGAGTGAGCGTTCAGAAAAGGTAGGGCTACTGGTTACATGACCTCATTAACGTTACGTTGGGCTATCAAAGTGCCTGTAATGAACATCAAAGGTGATCTGGCAGCGTAGGAAATTGCACCCCACACAATGGCACCAGGCCTTTTGGACGTGTGACTTTCGACAACAATACGTTCATCTTGGCGCTGACCACGGTGCCTCCACACACGGATTCGGTGGTCGTCTTCTTCAAGACAAAAGCGGGACTCATCCATGAAGATCACCCGCTGCCATTCTGAGTGGCTCCACGACAGTCAGACACGACACCATTGCAGGCTATGGCGACGATGCAGTGGTGTTACGGGGCAGCCGTCGTAACGGTTTGCGTGCGTGTAGTCATACGTCGTGCAGTCTCTGCCAATGGTGCTGGTACTAATCGGACGATGCATGGAGGGCACCATTGCTCACTGAATATCTGCAATCGTGGCTGTTGGGTCACTCCGCGTATTTCGAACAACCCGTCGGTCCTCCCTCTCCGTGGTTCATCTAGGTCTCCCAGACCTTTCCTGTCGCTGCCGCGTGCTTTTTTCTATCCACTGCCGCCAACAGTGTGCTATGGTGATGTGATATCCGCACGACCGGTATGGCGTGCAATACGGCGGTAAAACTATTCCGCTTCCGGGAGTCCGACGATGCGGCCCTTCTCGATGTCCTTTAACTGCCCGAATTGCTTATGAACTTTTTCCCGAGGCATCCTTCACTTGCAAAGGATGCAACCAACACAACAGCATGAGTCAGAATGGCAAGCACGCGCAATGGCACGACCTTATATAGCCGGTCAGGAACGGCGCTACGACCCCTCCTTGCTTGCCGCACATGCGCGACCGATTATGATACTTGAATCATTTGCACGTCTCACGATGTCAAACCTACGCACCAAGTTTCATTCCTGACGGGTGCTTCCTTCTGTGTGCAACTACTTTTTATGACGATGAGTGTATTACGTCGGGAACTGATAGTGGAATCATCATCATCATCATCATTGTCAACCATTATCAATCCACTGCTGGACGAAGGTCTCTCCAAGCCTCTTCCACTACGGTCTGTCTTGTGCCAGTCTCCTCCATGTTACTCCCGCACACTTTTGAATTTCATCCACCCATCTTCCATGTGGTCTTCTTTTGGGTCTTTTCCTGTCCCTTGGAATCCAATCTAAAATTTCGACTGTCCATCGATGGTCTGTCCTTCTGGCAGTATGTCCAGCCCATTGCCATTTCAGGGATTTTACTCTGATCATGATGTATTCCACTCTTGTCATTTTTCGGATCCACGAGTTCCTCTTCTTATCTCTCCTGGTTACACCAAGCATGCACCTCTCCATGTTGCTTTGAGTTGTCAGCAGCCTTTGTATGTCTCTTTTAGTTAAGGTCCACGTCTCTGCACCATACGTAAGCTCTGGAAGGATGCATTGATCAAACACTTTTCTTTTAAGACATAATGGCATATTGCTCTTGAAAATTATGCTGCCTCTTCCAAAAGCTCTCCAGGCAAGTTTTATACGCCGATTAATTTCTTCATCAATGTGACCCTCACTTGATATCTGCTGTCCAAGATAAACGTACGTATCTGTTATCTCCAGTTTTTCTCCATCAGCAAGTTCCTGGATCATACTCTGCAGCTCTGATAGGGTAGTTGCAAAAATGACTACGTCATCAGCAAAACGAAGGTGAGTTAGATAATCTCCATTAATCTTTATTCCTTTGTTTGCCCAGTTCAGTGATTTAAAGACATTTGCCAATATGGCATTAAAGAGCTTGGGAGATATGGTGTCACTTTGTCTCACTCCCTTTCCAATTTTTATGTGTACTGTATTCTCAAACAGCCAAATCTTTGCACTTACATTTTCATAGATGTTATTAATAATATTAATGTATGCATTTTCAACACCGCAGGATTTCAAAGCCATTGTAACTGCTGATGGTTTCACTGAATCAAAAGCCTTTTCATAATCGACAAAAGCTATGCACAATATATTTCGTTATTTTATTGTTTTTTTTTCTTTATCTAACATTGGAGAGAGAGATGTAAAAGGATTTCATTTCATTGATAATGTTTTTAAAGCTGATAAATAAGTTTTTTATTAGCTGTTCATTCAAATTTCATCATAGAAAATCTTGTACTGACTATTTGTGCATTCACAGGTGTAGAATCGTCTGGGAACGGGAGGTACGTGTCCCGCTGAATTTTTGGCTTTGTCTTGTCGCCCAGTATTTATGCTTTCCTAAATTTCTCAATTTCAAAAGAGCATTACGTTAGAATTTAAATTTAAATTCATAATAATTGAGTACTACATTTTTCTAAAACTAAATGCAATGTTGTGAGGTTATTTTTGTCGTCATATTCATATGTGCAGTAATGTAATCGCGAGGGAATGAGGTTTGCTGGATGGTGTAGGTGAGAACGGCATGGTCCGAGCTATGAGTTTCCTCCATGTGGCATTGTATCCTTATTCATCCTCCTTACTTGCTTGTTCGGAATGTCTGAGGTAATTTACGACACAGGGTTGCTCTTCTACTTTAACTCTTTAACGGCCATGACCCCAAAATCTTGTATCACTCTAAATACCATAACGCCCGAAACTGTTTCGTGTTTCACTTCGTTGTTTGATAACAACAATAATGACTGACGGCGACTCCTGCTGATGCCTTATAGATCGAGAAAATTTGAAGACACTCATTCTAGACAGGCGTTTCGGGCTGCTGTGGCCGTTTGTAGGTACGGGCGTCTTGGGCGTTATGATCGTTAAAAGGTTAATGGCATGTCATTCAGTTAGCCTCTCCACTCGATCATCTCACTGTTAACTACAGTGAGAATGACCAACGACCTCGGGCCGCATTGGGCATTTTTACCCTTTAATGAAAAATAATTACTTTCACACACACACATACACGCACGCACGCACCCTGTAGACAAAACATTTGAGATAGGGGTGATGAGAAGTTGACGCGGGTATCCCCGCAGATAATGGAACAGACCCAAACAGAACGCAGGCGATAAATAGGCGGACAACAGGGCTTTCCAATTTTGTATCACAGTCGACGAACATGGATGGGCAAACCTAGTGATCTGAGTGACTTTTATTATGGACGCATTGTCGGTGCAAGACAGATTGGTCATTCGATCGCACAAAGGGTAAGAACCCTCGGGTTCCCGAGGGCAGCCGTATCAAGGGTGTATACCGTGAGTATACCATAGACGGACGTAGCGCCCAGAGAGCAAGCGGTGACCGAACACATGCCATTAATGAGTCGTGCCTATGTAAACTATCCAGGCTCGTACAGACAACCGCCTGGCAACGGCGGCACAAATCCCATCCAGGTTAAATGTCGAAGGCCCAAGAAGCATCAGCGAGCGAACGATACGACGCACAGTGCATACCATGGGCTACGGGAGCCGACGCCCTACTCTTGTACCATCTGTTGATTACTTGTCATCGGAAATTACGCCTCGCCTGGTGCCGGGAATATCAAAACTGGACTTCAGAGTGGCGCCGCGTCGTGTGGTGAAATAAATCCCGTTTTCAGCTGTACCTAGCTGACGGAAGGGTGCGGGTGTGGACTTCTTCAGAGTGGCGCCGCGTCGTGTGGTGAAATAAATCCCGTTTTCAGCTGTGCCTAGCTGACGGAAGGGTGGTGAAATAAATCCCGTTTTCAGCTGTACCTAGGTGACGGAAGGGTGGTGAAATAAATCCCGTTTTCAGCTGTACCTAGCTGTCGGAAGGGTGCGGGTGTGGCAATGACTGCATGAGGCCATGGCCCCGTCGTGCCAGGTCGGCTCTGCTCAAGGCGATGCTGGCTCTGTGATGGCTTGTGGAGCTTTCTCATGAGATAATTAGATTCATGAGACACATTAGATTCCTTAGTGTGTCTAGAGAGGTCCTTAACCGCTGCGCGCTCCAACATATGCTGGCTGATCACCTACACGCTTTCATAGCCTTTGCGCATCCTGCGGCCAATGGTCTGTTCCAGCAGAACAATGCGCCGCCCCTACGGAACGCAACTATCCAGGCATGGTTCGAAAAACACTAACCTGAGCTAGGAACCATCCAGCGGCGCTCCAAGATCAGAGCTGTAACTAGGGCGGGGCAGACCCGGGCGCAGCTCAAGATAGGGCGCAGAAATCATTGTTTGGAATGCAATTAGAATTGGAACTGAAACTTTTACACAAGTTTTTGGTACAATTAAAATTAGAATTTCTTCCTCAAAATGTGCAGGAGTTGTTAGTTGCTCACATTCAGTAATGAAGGCGTTGTTCTACACTGAAGAGCAATTGAATTAGAGACAGCTGGCGTTATGCAAATGTGGCGCTATGGGCGGCCCTGTAAACAGAAACGACATGACGTATGCAGCAATCTGACAATATAAGGAGTGATGCGACGGGAATCAGTAAGAGTCGGACACAGTATGGGTAAGACGAAGGATCTAAGCACATTTGATCGTGGGCTGATTGTCGGGGCCCGACGAATGGGTCACTCCATCTCGGAAGTCGTGCAGGCACTGGGATTTTCACGAGCCACTGTGTTACGGGTGCATCGTGAGTATATCGAATCCGGTAAAACCATCCCTGCAAGGACCAACTGCCGTGGATAACAGCGTGTGGATGAGCGGGGTCATCGTCGGCTTTCTGGCACTGTAACAGCGGATAGACGGGCCACAGTGCAAGAAATCACTCGGCAATTTAACGCTGGTGCACAAAAACGTGAAAGCAGCCAAACCATCCAGAACCATCTCCTCGCTATGGGGTACAGAAACCATCGTCCCACGAGGGTACCGCTGCTGACCGCACATCACAGGGTGCAAAGATCAGCATGGGCGCGAAAACATCGCCACTAGACCCTAGACATGTGGGAAAATGTTGCCTGGACAAATGAGTCGAGATTCACGTTGATACATGCGGATGGCAGGATACGAGTACGGCGCAAACCACATGAAGCGATGGATCCTTCTTGCCAGCAGGGTACTCTTCAAGCTGGTGGGGTGACATTCTCGTCTGGGGACTGTTTACGTGGACTGAAATGGGACCCCTGGTACGTGTGACATCGTCCTTCACAGGTCAACGTTACTGGGATATCCTGGACGACCACTTGCTTCCGTTTGTGCGTCTTCAACATCCCACTGGGGACCTCATCCTGCAACAAGACAATGCACCGTGCCATCGCTCCCGAATTGTACACGAATGGTTGGATGAACACTCCACCGACGTGACCTCGCTTCCTTGGCCAGCTAGGTCACCTGACCTCAATCCCATCGAGCACATCTGGGATGCCATCGAGAGAGATGTTCGAGGCTCTGACCCCCCCCTCCATCAAATCTTCGTGAACTGTGGGAGCTTGTTCAGGGGTCGAGGATCCGTATGGCTTCCCAACGCTTCCGGTGTCTTGTCGAGTCCATGCCGAGACGAATCGCCGCCGTCATCAGGGCGAAAGGTGGTGTTGCACGTTACTTGACAGGTATCTCTAACTCAGTTGCTCTTCAGTGTATAGTCCGTGCAACTGAAGAAGAAGCATGGCCCCCTTCTACACCAATTGCCCCCCCCCGTACTTCTTTAGTTGGATGGACTTATACGTGCGTTGCAAGATAAGGATGTTATTCTGATTTTGAAGATTCTCTGGAGGTTATTCAGTCTTTATTGTGGCTGCATGCCACGATTGTCGGCTACATTCTGTCCGCTTGATGCGTTGCCGAAGGTCCGAACTCCGAAGCAGTTGCGAAAAGCTGTAAAAACAGTCACATTTTTATTGTACCTTTTTTTACGCCTAGTTTTGTTAGAATTCAGAAATGCATTTTTACGCCTAGTTTCGTTAGAAAGTCTTTGTAGTACTGTTATATTTTTGAAATTGTATCTGCTTTTTGCTGTCTTTAATTTAAAGCTATTTTTCTTGAAAATTCTTCTCTGTAGCTTGTGCTCGCTTAGATCTTAGATTTTCGATGCTATTTTTTGTTCTTTTGGTGTGTGTGTGTGTGTGTGTGTGTGTGTGTGTGTGTGTGTGTGTGTGTGTGAGAGAGAGAGAGAGAGATAGAAAGAAAAATAGGGAGAAAAATAGACATAGAGTGAAAGAGAGAGATAGAGTGAGAGAGATAAAGAGAAAAATAGCGAAAGAGAAAGAAATAGTGAAAGGGAATGACAGAGTGAAAGAGAAAGAAAGAGTGAAAGAGAAAGATAGAAAGACCAAGAGAGGCAGATTGGGGCGCAATATTTTGCGGTTTGCCCCGGGCGCAGAAATGCTTAGTTATGCCCCTGCCCTGACTAAAACTCTGTGGAAGCTTTCTGGGAAGTTGTGGATCGGAACATCAGATCCATGTATCCTGGCTGGACCGACGTCTCGGGCTGGAATTGTGGATATTGTTGCAACACGTATGGCTGACCAACATTGGAAGGCCAACTCCGGAAACCCACCGGCATCTGGATATCGATGCCTCGATGTGTACATACTGTTATTTGCTCTAGAGGGGGACTAACACGCTAATTTCCGATATTTCGTTCATGAAAACCATCATTTTTGATGACGCAGGATTTTGCTTGATTACGTCAACAAACTGGAAAATTTTGCTCATTCAGCTTGATTACATCAACAAACTGAAAATTTGAACGCATTTAGCTTTTTAAGCGTTGACTTCGTTATCGCGATGAATTCGCTTTAGTTAAAAAAACAACAACAACAAAAAAACAACAACAACTGATTATACCAAACTGGATGGGGTGAACGTACGTAGCTAGAAAAGTAATAAAACTTGAATAAATTAATTATCTTGTTCTGTCTCGATCATTTGTCCATTGTTTGTATATCGGTCACT
The DNA here is from genome assembly GCA_039090855.1 of Macrothele yani. Classification (NCBI taxonomy): domain Eukaryota; kingdom Metazoa; phylum Arthropoda; class Arachnida; order Araneae; family Macrothelidae; genus Macrothele; species Macrothele yani. The sequence goes on along the minus strand of CM076997.1, from coordinate 57,013,416 downwards.
TCTGTCATGTATTTTCAATTGGAAAAGAGAGAGAAAAGGTGTTAGTATTAAACGGAACAATAGCACAGTTAAAAATAACAAGATTAATTTCCCGTATTATACCTATATAATTCAATTTTAATAATAAAGTCTTCAACGATTCTTCTAGATTGAAAAGAGTTTGCAGAAATAAAAGATTTTACTGCAGAAAACAATGACATAGTTAAGAGGATTGAGATTATTCTTGAGGACCTTATTACCATTTTCCTTTCATCGCAAAGAAGAGTGATTGAACTTGTATAAACTGTCTGTTGACCTATTGCGTGGTCGCCCTCCATCACGCAGGCTCCCGAGTGCCGTCAGTCGACAACATTTGCTCGACTTGTAGCGATTTCCAAACAGCAACAGATGCTTATTAAAGCACAGGAACTGTTTTTTCCCCTTGGAGGTTTCGTTAAGCGACTTTCATGCTTTTGGACAGTAAAGCAAGAGGACAAATGCGTCTACGCTTCACTTCGCTGTTCCAATTATACATCCCATCTGCCTAGTCAGGGCAATGGCGGGTCAACAAACTTATACCGGAAAATAAACCGAGAGCGAAAGTTTTTTTTTTTACTTTCTTTTTTATAATCTCATTTCTTTACAGATTGTCGCTCTGTTTCGCTACATTAATAACAGTGCTGCCGTCTCTTCTCTCTTAATCAGAGTCGTTCAGCCACTTTGTCTTCCGTTTTTATTTTCCTATTTTTTTTATTGCATTACCGCAGAGTTTTTCAGTCTCTTGAAGGCTTAATGAGTTTCTTTGTTTCTTTTCTTTCGTTTCTTTTCTTTTCTGGGAAATAATAGACGCCGCACTTCATAACCGATAAACACGCTTAATTCCACTTAGTGGGATTTGTTTCAAGCAATTTCAGTGAACCGAATTTGCATTAATTTACCCTCCAGGAGGAAAGTTAATTAACAGTTTTTTTCTGGTGCCAAGTTCTGATTGTAACTTTAAAAGCTTATCATCCATGAAGTGTTTCTACGCAATATTCGCAGCTAACGCTGCTGAGCGGTAAATAAAACTAAAGCAGATTCCAGTTCTGGCCGCTCTAGATTTCTTCACGCTCTCCCAATTTGCTTTTATTTCAGCAATATATTAGGTATATTTCCTAATATATTGCTGAATCAACATTCTGAATCAACAAATCCCCTCTCAACATTTTGTTATTGCATCTGTTACGCCAACTGGATCAAAATTTCTTGAATGTGACACTTTTTTCATGAAAGGTACAAACAAATAAGCATTATTAGATCACTTATTAGCGACACACAAGGAGGCCAGTGAAATCTTGATAACGCTATTCGCAGTACTTATTAACATTGTAGGTATCCGAATATTTTATTCGCCTTGTAAGATGAAATAGAATGTGCTCTTACTTAAACGTTATGTTATATTACGTTATGTTATGTTATGTTATGTCATGCTGTATTAGGCAAATTTCTGACTTTAAAGAAAATATACTCGAAGATTTGTATTACATACCCCTCTCAAATTTTTGATATTGTTTCTGTTACGCGAACTGGATCAATATTTCTTGAATGTATCACTTTTCTCATGAAAAGTATAGACAAATAATCATGATTAGACTACTTATTACTGGCACATAAGGAAATCAGTGAAATCTTGATAATACTATTCGCAAAACTTAGCACTGTAGATATCCGAATATTTTATTCGTCCTGTAAGATAAAATAGAATGTTGTATAATTTTAAAGAATAAGTCAGGAGTAATGGCATATGAATAATTCTCCTTGCTCACTATCAAAAATATATTTCAATAGCTCACTAATTCAAAAATTAAAATGACACCGAATTTTTGAGTGCAATGAGCAGGTTCTTTGGCAAAAATTTCACACTTACTAAGCAAAAATTAAGTTATTTTTATTTTAAAATGTGCAGTCAAAAGTATTGTAGCAATAAAAAATCGGATTTTATGCTATATGAGTATGACGTTAGACGCAAGTACTGAAACTTTTACACAAGTTTATGACGTGATTCCAAAGCTTCGTTTTCGATTTATTCAGAACGCACTGGAGCTGCGTATATCCTTACAACAAAAAGTCTTACTGATAATGTCATTTGCTTCCAAATCAACGATCCGCCCCGGTGCCCGAGTGACCTGAGGCGCTGGCTTCTGACCTAATTGGACACGGATTCGAGTCCAGGGTGAGGCATGTGTGGTATATTTGCCCGATGGTGTTGTTTCTGTCGCTTTCCTATGGAACCAGTGGTCCTAAATTAGGGATGGACGACTGTTTATAGTCCCATGAGTTGCCACTCGCGGTCTTTAAAAGTCAAAACAAACAAAGAAATTAATGATAAGATGATAGAGTTTTGAAAGAAAAAATGGGCTTACGTAGTGATTGTGAAATTACACTTTTTTTGTCTTATAAATTGTATTACTGCATGTTAATGATCACCTATCACAGGCTAATCACTGGAGTAATTGACAGCCTCGTGTCTGTGCGGTTGGCGATTGTCAAGAGCTCGAACCCGGCTGCCGACTATCCAGTTGGCGGTTTTCTAGAGATTCTGCTAATGAAACGTGGATGAATCCGTAAAATCGGATTTGGACATGTGGAGCAATTTCTGGTAGCTGCCTCCTGGCATTTGATGAGAAAGGCAATGGGAAACAACGTCCTTGTAATGCCCATTCGCTAGAATATTCGTCATAATTAGTGTGTGTAGCTCATGGTGAAAAATCTACTACCTCCTTCTCTGGACATGACACCTGCAGTAAAAGAATGGTTTTCTGTAAACAATCAAGAAATATGGCTCAGCTGATTTTCAGGGACGACCATACCTATGATACCGAATATGTAGTTATTTGTGATGGTGCAAAGGTATCAGTAATTTTCGTTTGCTTGCCTTCTATATGTGCGTTCAAGAATGTTTCGGATATCAGAATTTTGGTTTCTCCGCTATTCGTTGATGGCTTTCTCTTGTTTTACTGAATTCCAATACTTTCTTTAAAACTTTCAAACATCTAATAACGCTTTCCGCACTATTTTAAACCTTTTAGACGATCTTAAAGTTTTTTTGTTCTCCTGAAGTTAACAATTTTCAGAGATATTTTCGTATTCCAGCAAATATTGCATACCGGAACTTTGAAACAATGCTTTAAGTACAGTACTTACTTACTAATAGGTAGTCAGTGAAAATTTTCACTTTTGCTCCACAAGAAAAAAATAATCGCGATAAAACTGTTACTATTTGCTTAGGTTTTACTTTGCTTAAAGAACGAATGGCATCGAAGAAACTAATAGCGCTTAATTTTCTTGTTTTATTCATTCCAAAATGATTAACAAAACTTGCTTGCTATACTTGCATTTTAAAAGAGCTAAGTCACAGTATTTTACGTTAGATTTGCGTTACAAATGATAACATCGGATAGGAAGGAAATTGAAAATGGTGAAGGGCGTTAAAACCATGATTGATGTTTTAACGCTAACTTTATGAGCAAGGCTGTTAAATACTATCTCTGACGGCAATTTCCTGGGATTGAAACTAACTTCTAAATATGGATATCAAACAGAAGTCAACGCTCTTTCCAACACCGAGAAGGAGTTGATAAATTGACGAGAAAATCATCGGACTTAAAGAGCCGGCGAACGAAGACACGTAAACGATCAAGAAACGAAGTGTGAGAAGACTCAATTTTGTACAGGATTGTTCAGTAGGAAGTGGGTTCACCTCGGGCACTATATACAAGCTCGCAGACGACGAAGTATGCAGTCAATGAGATCAGCCATGGTGCACTAGGGTATCACATTCCAAGGAGCAAAACAGGAAACGCAGTTGTTGCAAATCCGCTGCTGGAATGAGCCAATAGAAATAGAGATCCCATAAGGTCCTACACATGCTCGACGAGCCACAAGTCGAATCACTTTGGCAGCCATGGAAGAATGTCCACATCCTGGAGTTTGTCCCTTGTAACATGAGCAGTGTGCGGATGGGCGTTGTTGTTCTGCAGAAGTGTTTCCGACGTAGCGGCAAAAAATGGTCGTATATGAGATTGACGATGACATCGACGCAGCGTCTAGGCGTTACACTGCCAAAAATATGAACAAGATATGTCCTGCTGCCGTACCTATTTCCACCTCACAGCAGTGACTGCATCAGGGTTGGAGGTGGAACTTTGACTCATAAGACTAGGCGAATCTTTTTGCAGTCGTCCAATGTCCAGTCACTATGCTCCCGTGCCCACTACAATAGGAGCTGAAGGTTACAGTGCCACCCCGGCGGCCCCCTGCGGCCCCCGGGGGCGCAGTGGTATAAGCGATGGCCTCTGATCATTCGTCCGAAAGCGGTCCGGGTTCGAATTCCGATGAGGCATGGATGTTGTGTTTGTCTAACGGCAATGGCTCTTTCGCTTCCCTGGAACCAGTGGCACCCTAAATTAGGGACGGGCGACTGCTTATAGCCCATTGAGTTGCTCACGGTGGTCGTTAAACCTCCAATCACACACACACAAAAAAGTTACAGTATATAGGGTGGGCACATGCACCGGCCACCGACTCCTTTGGCCCATCTACACACGACTGTCTACTGGATTGTGCTATTGGAAACATTATTCTGCGCGCCTTTCTTATACTCTGTCTCAATTGAGGGATCATAAGCCGTATGTTGTTCTTGAGAGTTCGTCCTAACCGGCGTTCACTTCGACTGTCAACGAGTGGTGGTTTACCCTTTCCGACACATTGAGTGGATGTGTGTTCCTCTTCGAACCGTTCACGCTGCACCTTTACTACGGCGGTTCTTAATAAGCAATAGTGCCTTCGGTTGCTGAGATGCTAATTCCCCGCATTCTTTGCGCCGATAATAATCTTTCCCCTTTCAAACTCCGACTAGTCGCTCCCTTTCACCATTTCACGGCTGGCGAACAGACGCGCCCTGCTGGTTGCCGTCTATATTATACTCCGTATTAATCTGTCAAGGGGTCCGGGTTCGAATCCCGGTACGTGGCACTGCTACGTGGCAGGGACCCTTCTACATCTCGCCCACGAGTGTATTTGTTTCTTGAGAGATTGCTGAGTAGTACTACGTAGTTTTATCATGCATAAGTTGGTTAGGTATTCCCATTCACGTCAATATGCTTGCAGGTATTTATATAACCATGATTGGCCGCCCCGGTGGCGCAGTGGTCTAAGCGATGGCCTCTGATCATTCGTCCGAACGGGGTCCGGGTTCGAATCCCGGTGAGGCATGGATGTTGTGTTTGTCTTACGGCACTGGCTCACTCCCTTCCTTGGAACCAGTGACCCTAAATTAGGGACGGGCGACTGCTTATAGCCCATTGAGTTGCTCACGGTGATCGTTAAACCTCCAAACAAAAAGAAAAAAACAACAACCCATGATTTATAATTCTTAAATGCTACTAGTATTACCAACAGCATTTAAATCATCATAAAAAACAAAAGCGCATTAAATTATTTCCGCAAAATTAGTTCCTTTTCCGTTACAGTTCATTGACTGATAAACATTGTGCAGAAGCTTGGGAGAGATAATGGCCTGCAACCGCACCTCTTTTTTAATCTTAATGTTTTTGTGTTTCAATAAGTAACCCAACTCTTTCGGCTGAGGTATGCTTTTTATATCATTTTTTTCGGAGAATTAGTAATCGTTGAATATTTGAGGAACTACTGTTATTATTACCTGATAATTTTACAGGTACTGTTACTTCTTCTTCAGTGCAGTTCTTTCTTTTTCACAAAACTATTGCTTTAAAATTTGTTGATCTTGGTATGTCATTGGCAAAACAGGAAATTACGGTAGGCACAAGAGCACAGTAACATTAACAGTAAACAAAATTAAAAAAAAAAAAAAAAACTACGCATTTCAGAACATCGGGAATATTTATACCAGTTTACAATGTCTTGTCGCATGTGATTCATTACATGTGCATGAAATTGTGGATTTTAGGTCCGTTTATTTGAGGTTGATTTTTCAAAGAAGCTCATCTTCTTCATTTTCCTTTTCTCATCGTATTCATCATGATATTATATTTTAAAATCATACATGCGGCAAGTAACAGAAACGTGGAGTATTATCTGAATTTTGGAAATACACCGATGAGACATTACATTATGACCACCTACCTAATAAGCTGTAGGTAGGTGGTCATTTAGCCCGCAAAACAGCTTCCACTCGGCGAGGCATCGATACGATGAGGTGGCGATAGGGTATCCTGGTGTATCTGGTACCATAATGTCAACAGCAGGTCTTCCAGTTCCAGTACATTTCGGGGTGGTGTTCATTTAGCGCGAAACCGATTTTCCAAGTCGAACCACAAATGTTCGATTGGGTTCATGTCAGGTGAATTTGGAGGCCAGAGGATTAACAGAAAGTCACCAGCATGTTCCTCGAATCACTCCTTGATGATTCTGGCAGTGTGGCATGGCTCATTATCCTGTTGATAATGGCCATCACCAACAAGCAACACAGTTGCCATGAATGTGTGAACGTGGTCCGCAATGATGTTCATATACCTGACAACTGTCAGGGATTGTGCTATTGAGATAAATGGGCCTAAAGTGTCACCAGGAAACATCGCCCACAGCATAACACCACGGCCGCAGGCCTGTTTCCGCCCAGCGGTGCATTCAGGTGCCATAGCCTCCATTGTTAATCGGCGTATCCACGTTCGGTTATCTACTTTATCCACCAGGAATCTTGATTCGTCAGACCAGGCCGTTTTCTTTCAATCATCCATGGTCCAATCTCGATGATCTTGGTCGCATTTCATGCGTTGTTGGCGATGACGTGCAGTGAGCATGGGGACCCGGCTGGGACTTCGGCTACGCAAGCCCATGAGCAGAAAACTGCGATGAACTGTGTGATATGACACATTGCCTTGATCACCACTGTTGCAGCTGCGGGTGATTTGCCGCACTGTGGCCCTGCGGTCGCTGTGAAGAATGCGCAACAGTCTCCGCTCCCCTCTGGCATAAATGAGCTGCTTACGACAGACGGATGGACGACGGTTCGTCGTTTGTCCATCCGTGCACCACTTTTGATAGGTACTCACTACAGCGGCTCGTGAACAACCCACAAGCCGCGTCGTTTCCGGGATCGCAGTTCCGAGGAGGCGCCGTGCCAACACAATTTGTCCTTTATCAAGTTCCAATAAATCGGCAGCTTTTCTCATTCTGACTCAGAACAGTCTACTAACCGAAAGCCAGCTCTCGGGTTGTATATACTGTATACTGCTCTGTGAACTCCACCTGCGCCACCGTTCGGTTTCCAGGTGCTCTCATTTTTCTAGGCTAAGGGTGGTCATAACGTAATGGCTGATCGGTGCATGTGTATGCATGGTCTTTTCATCTTTGTTTACTCCCTATTACGATATGTTTATCCACATCCTGTTGGAATAAAAGTATGCTACGAAAAATATAAGTGATTCTTAATTTTTGGATATGAGTGTATATGTCCTTTGCTTTCGTTTTGGACTAAACGCTAAAATGCCATCTGTCGGTTTTCAGGGAATCGATTAGAAACGCTGTCTTTTTGATGATAAAGAAAAGGAATGAAAGCCACATTTCGTGAATAGATGTAAAACTATATCTCCCTTAGAGAGGCATCTGTTCCTGCTAAATTCGAAAACACGAAAAGAAAACTCTCTTATCAGTTTCATCACGAAAGTTCAGTCAGGAAATGAAGCAAAGAGATCTCTATTTGTCTAACTCTTTGAACTTAATTGCAGCAACAGGTGTTCAGTTTTAAAGTGGCATGTGCAGTTATCACTATGACTTTGACTGAAGCCGAAGATAATATGCGTTTCTTCCTTAGATATCACACAGAAAGACTGTTTCATTAGCACTGAAACTAATAAAAAATTCTCAACCTATGAGCTAGTAATGAATAATAAACGTGTTTTTTAGCACGTCTTTTGTAAAAAAGATCGTGCTTATGTTATCGAGTTGTCCTTCCGTCCATCCGTCCGTCCATCCGCCGTCCGTCCGCCCGTCTGTAGACACGATATCTCTGCAACTATTAGTCCGATTTGAAAACTTCTTTTTGCGTTGGGAAGCTTGAAATATACGAATGATGATCCTTTATTTTATTTTTTTACGATGTACAATTTCGCCGTTAGAGGGCGTAAATGCAGATAATGTCGAATTCAAAAATACATTTTATTCCACATATTTGCTTCCAAACATCCGATTGAAAAAATTCTTTTATCTTTTGATTCCACTTATGTTGCAAAGTATTTTAGGAATAGTTACTTTTCCAAATAATGTATAGATGTTCCGCTAGGGGGCGTAAAAGTATATTACGTTTTCCTCGATATCTCTTCTTCTAAAACTCCGATTTGGAAAATGTTTTCTCTAGCGGTTACAGCTCCTGATAGAAAAATCTTTTGCACACTGTTTCTAATTTTTGGTGAAGAATACTTTGGCTACTAGGGCGCAATCTGAACTTCTAAAATCTCGATTGAAAAAAAAAAGTCGTTTGTGGACCGATACACTCATGTCGAAAAACTTTTTAGGAACATTTTCTTCTTAAAATAATGCATGGTTTCTACCCCAGGGGGCGTAGCTGCACAGTATATCTTATTTTTGTCAATATTTATACTTCTAGGAGCCCGCTTTGAAAAAAATTTTCTTTGTTGGATAGTGTTTCCGATGCGAAATGTTTTTACATAAAATCAAAATTTTCAAGTAAATCATAGATTTTCCACTAGGAGGCGCAAAGGCAAATTGAGTGTTCTGAGTTATTTCTGCTTCTGAAACTCCGATTTGAAAAATTCTTCCTGTATCGTATACAACACCTGATGAAAAATATTTTTCATGTAATTTCTAAGGTAAAGAATCGTTTGGCTCCTGAAAACTCGACTAAATTTTTTTTCTCTTAGACCGCTCATGTCGAAAAACCTTTTGAGAATACTTTCTTCCTAAAATAATGCATGGTTTTTCCACCAGAGGGCGTAAAGTTACATCTTATTTTTGTCGATATCTCTGTTTCTAAGAGTCCGATTTGAAAAAATTCTTTCTGTGTCGGAGAGCGTTTGCGGTGCGAAATGTTTCTCATATAAATTTATATTTTTCTTAACGCACAAGTCTGCAACCAGAGGGCGTAAGTTCACAATTCCGTTTACAGCAGTATCTGAGGGATAAAAAACCCGATTGAAAAACTTCTTTATTCCGTCAGATACTATTGTTTTCCATACCAGTTCCATTGACTTTGAATAGCTTTGATAAATTTAATTTGCGTCAGAACAGATTCAAAAGGCGTGCTAATTACACCCGAAAATTCGGTGTTATCTTTCTTGTTATTGTTCTGTTTTTAATTTGCGAAATTAATTAGTACTGCTTGTATGAACGTCTTTTGAACGATAATGTTGGCCTTTCAAAAACAGCTCATCCATATCCCAAATCAATACGTTAGAAAATCCTAAAAATTCATTACTCTCTTATGAAGGACGTTTTTTTAAAAAAACAAGTCAACCGAATGCAGGCCTGAGAACTAGATCACAACCAGCATTTGCTTACTTCAAGAGTAGCACAAAACAAAATAATTACGGAATACCTATTGCATTGGTATAGGGACAGAAAAATATTTATCTTCGTTATTGTAGCATTTATTTCGGCTAGTATCTACATGGCTACCAACTTTTTCCGATTACGAATGACCATTTTCAGATAACAAGGTGAATTAGTTTTGAATGAAATGCAACATTTATATAGACTACCGTTTGTGAAAATTGCAACACCAAGACAGAATCGCGCTATTCAAACGAAATTTTTGTCTCATGTTACAGGAGATCACTGATTACGTTTCTAAACCTATACAAGATTATTTTCTTTTAGTTGAAGTCACCTCAAGCAACAATAACAACCAACCTCAGCACGGCCTGGCATCGAATGGATGAGGTTTTTGATATCGTCCTGGGGAATAGCCAGCCAGGCTTCTTCTGTGCGATACAAAAGTTCATTTTAGCTGACTGGCGAAGGTGCTTGACGAGCCAGTTGCTTGGCTACCATGTCCCATACATGTCTGATCAGATAAATATCCGACGAAATTGCAGGACAGGGAGGAAGCGGTATGTGAAGTGCATGAAAGAGGTCTTGGACATTCCAGGCTACATGTGGGCGAGCATTGTCCTGCTGGAATATAGCGCCAGGACAACTCTGAAGGAACGGTATTACGTCTGCTCCTAAAACATCCCTGACGTATCGCTGTTGCCGAGGGTTCCATCATTTTGTATGAGGCGAGATCGCGAATCGAACCCAATGGCGCCCCCAAACCATGACGTCTGGTTTTGGACCGGTATGACGCTGCAAACTGCACACTACAGGGTGCCGTTCAACAAGATGTCTTCAAACACGTGTGCGACCATCATGATGAATTGTGACTCATCAGAAAATCGAGTTGACTCAGTTGCCAATCAACATGTCAGTGTCTGTGTTATGGACCTCATTGCAGCCCGAGACGTCTGTGGTTGGTTCGGGGTCAAAGGAATGCGCAGCAATTCGCTACTAGCGAGCAGTCGTCTGTTAAACAGACGCTGCAGGACTAAGCCTGACCTTTAACAGTGCTCCACTGCTGCTAACACCGTGGATGTCGCAGTGCGATTGATCACTGCCATGCGGTAGAGGTGTCTCTGATCTATGCAGTCGTGAGATTTTGCGGTCAGTTTCCCATATTTCTGTGCGTCCTAGGCTCATCTGTCCACTGACGTCACGTTCGCACCACTGTACTGGCATTTTGCCCCGTACGAGCGGCAATTTTGCTGTAAGAAAATTCAGCTTCTGACGTCACGTTCGTATTACAGTAATGGCGTTTCGCCCCGTACGAGCAGCAATTTCTCTGTGGAAAAATCCAGCTTCTGACGTCACGTTCGTATCACTGTACTGGCGTTTCGCCCCGTACGAACGGCAATTTCGCTGTAGGAAAATCCAGCTTTTTACGTCACGTTTGCATCACTGTACTGGCGTTTTGCCCCGTACAAACGGCAATTTTGCTGTAGGAAAATCCAGCTTCTAACGTCACGTTCGCATCACTGTGCTGGCGTTTCGCCCCGTACGAGCGGCAATTTCGCGGTAGGAAAATTCAGCTTCTGACGTCACGTTCGCATCACTGTGCTGGCGTTTCGCTCCGTACGAGCGGCAATTTCGCTGTGGAAAAATCCAACTTCTGACGTCATGTTCTCGTCACTGTACTGGCGTTTCGCCCCGTACGAGCGGCAATTTCGCTGTAGGAAAATCCAGCTTCTGACGTCACGTTCGCATCACTGTACTGGCGTTTCGCCCCGTACGAGCGACAATTTCGCTGTAGGAAAATTCAGTTTCTGACGTCACGTTCGCATCACTGTACTGGCGTTTCGCCCCGTACAAGCAGCAATTTCGCTGTGGAAAAATCCAGCTTCTGACGTCACGTTCGCATCACTCTACTGGCGTTTCGCCCCGTACAAGCAGCAATTTCGCTGTGGGAAAATCCAGCTTTTGACGTCACGTTCGCATCACTGTACTGGCGTCTTGCCCCGTACGAGCGGCAATTTTGCTGTAGTTTTGCTGTAGGAAATTCCAGCTTCTCTCATTCCAACAATCCATCCTCCCTCAAAGTAAAATCCAGCTTCTCTCATTCCAACAATCCATCCTCCCTCAAAGTAAAATCCAGCTTCTCTCATTCCAACAATCCATCCTCCCTCAAAGTAAAATCCAGCTTCTCTCATTCCAACAATCCATCCTCCCTCAAAATAAAATCCAGCTTCTCTCATTCCAACAATCCATCCTCCCTCAAGGTAAAATCCAGCTTCTCTCATTCCAACAATCCATTATCCCTCAAAGTAAAACCCAGCTTCTCTCATTCCAACAATCCATCCTCCCTCAAAGTAAAATCCAGCTTGTCTCATTCCAACAATCCATCCTTCCTCAAAGTAAAATCCAGCTTCTCTCATTCCAACAATCCATCCTAATTCAAAGAAAAACCCAGCTTCTCTCATTCCAACAATCCAACCTCCCTCAAAGTAAAACCCAGCTTCTCTCATTCCAACAATCCATCCTACCTCAAAGTAAAATCCAGCTTCTCTCATTCCAACAATCCATCCTCCCTCAAAGTAAAATCCAGCTTCTCTCATTCCAACAATCCATCCTTCCTCAAATTAAAATCCAGCTTCTCTCATTCCAACAAGCCATCCTCCCTCAAAGTAAAATCCAGCTTCTCTCATTCCAACAATCCATCCTCCCTCAAAGTAAAATCCAGCTACTCTCATTCCAACAATCCATCCTCCCTCAAAGTAAATTCCAGCTTCTCTCATTCCAACAATCCATCCTCCCTCAAAGTCCATCAGGTGTTCATAATGCGACCTTCTTCGGCGGCGGGGCATAGTGAGACACAAGAAAAACCCCTTCGATTCAATGTCGGTTCTTCACTGATTGCAACATCTCGTTTCGGCCAGCGCTAAATACCCAAGATCGGACAGTTCAACGCACGCTGCTCCAAAACTGCATGCGCACTTTCACTGACATTTTTGTCATTTGCAGGTCCCAACGTGTTGTACATATCCTGTATGTTTCAAGCTAATACTAGCAGTCCTTCATGGTGTTGCAGTTTTCACACACAGTAGTGTACATATACCACTGTTTGGAGTTCGCCTTCAACACATTTTAAGAAAGCCTCAAATACGTCTTTTTATAGATGAAAAAAGTTTTTTACACGTTCAGAAAAGTACAAGTACGGAAAACACTTGTCTTTGAAAGCAAAAATTCTTGAAAAGCATCTTTCTATACCTGGAAAAATGCTTCTCGTAGACCTTTTTATACGTGTATGAAATTTGTAATAAATCTTTCCATATGTGAAAAAAAATCCGGAGTTAATTTTTAAGTGAAAAAAACATTTAAAGTCCGCTTCTCTGCATTTAAAATTTTCACGATACATTTTTTATGCATAAAATCAAAAAGTTTGAATTAAATCTTTCAGTAAGCGAAAACATTTTAAGTACCACATGAAAACATTTTCAAGCAAAATGTTTCAAATGAACCTTTGTATGTCTGTAGAAAAAAATAAATCTGTATTCATGCTGTGAAAGCACAAGTTTGTCCGCATCGAACCAAATCTGCAGCGAGACATTTTGTTCGTGTAGCTCAGTTGGGAGAGCAACTTACTCCGGAGTGAGGGGACACGGATAAACTTGTGTTTTTACACTGGCGCCCGATTGAGGAAAATGGATCCACTGGCCGTTTGGTTCTTCGAAAAATGTTTGATGTTTGTTCCACACATTGTTTGGAATTAATGAAAAATTCCTACTTCGTTTCAAATGAAAAAAAAATAAAAAATAAGAGGGAGATGATGTGACGTACTACAGAGGTGAAAACATGTGTCAAAACGACAAATCTGCAGCGAGACATTCTGTCCGCGTAGCTTCGTTGGGAGAGTGGCTTACCCCGGAGAGAGGATCATGACCTTTTATCGGTATGCACTAGATACCACTCCTTTGAAGGTTAGGGACAGAGTCACGATAACTTTTTATCAAGGAGAACAGTTTGTGATTAGTCTCACCAAATGCCAAATTAAATTTTTTGCATGTATTTGTAAATACTGATGTCACTGGCGGAAAATTAGGGATAGAACCAATGTGCTTCACATTGTTAGGGTCACGGATCAGGGTTGTGGATCTCGCACGCTGAATGCGTTTTATCAGTTGCCGTACACATGACGTAGGGTACCCATAAGAAATAGCTGGGTTTTTTTTTGGTTTTTTTTATTGGAGGTTTAACGACCACCGTGAGCAACTCAATGGGCTATAAGCAGTCGCCCGTCTCTAATTTAGGGTCACTGGTTCCAGGGAAGGGAGAGAGCCAGTGCCGGAAGACAAACACAACATCCATGCCTGACGGGATTCGAACCCGGACCTCTTTCGGACGAATGATCAGAGGCCATCGCTTAAACCAATGCGCCACCGGGGCGGCAGAAATAGCTGTGTGAGTAAGCTTAGCAAGTTCCATTTTTTGGAGTCTGATAGTTGAAGAATGGATATATGCTCGGCGTATCAAGAAGTTCCAAGCTGCCATTTTGTATCTGATTGAGTGGGCAGAATTGCAAGGTATAAGTGTAGGCAAATAGTTGGGTTTTCTGTACACGGAAAAATCAAGTTTATTAGAATTTGGGTCACGTTTTAGCTGAAAGTCCAAGAATGGTATAGTGTAGATGTCCTCAAATTCAGTGGTAAATTTAAACGTGTGAAAAATAGAAGACATTTGGTTGGCAAATAACTCAAGAGTTTCTATTGGGTTGGACCAGAATATTAAAACGTCGTCGATATAACGGATGTACAGAGCTGGTTTACGGGTACATGTGGTGAGAACACCTTCTTCCAAATTCTGCATGATAACTTCGGCGAGGACAACAGATAGGGGGAACTCATAGGGGCCCCACCCTTCTGGTGGTATATCTGACCATTAAAGCGAAAGTATATACGAGTGAACTACAAATGTATTATCATTCGTCTAACTTCATGAGTCTGCGCAATTGTCAATCCACATGGCCACAACACTCTGGCTTGTACATATATAAGGCTTCGTCCTCCCCGTTTTCATGCTTTTAACTGATTTTCCTGATGATGGACAAATATGATTGTTCGAAAGATCTTGAAAATATATTTTAATTTGTACAGATGTGTTTTAACTAAAAACCTTTTTAACCTTGTGACCAACGTCAGTTGATCGCTGTGTTGTCTTTTTGAGATCGTGTATCGACAGAATTCTGAATCTTAACCATTTTACATTTTATGTATGCACGAATAATTATTGCCTAGTAAACATAAGGAATTTTCGAATTTAAGTTTTTTCTTCAAAGTCAAATGCTTAAAATATATCTTTTTGTACTTGTAAAATGTTTAACGTACATCTTTTTGTCGGAGTAAGAAAATGGAAATACACTGCCGGAAAGTGAAAAAAGAACGCCAAGAAGGAATTGGCGGACACTCATGAAATTTACATATGTTAATGAGGTCGAGTTTACATAGGTGTGATGTTAATTTCGGGACCAACCGGTGATCGCTTACGCCACAGCACGGCATAATATGCAAATTATCGTCGGTGGTATTTAAGGAGTACGGCGAAGTGAATGTAATCAGTCGTCGGCGTACGGACACGTGCAAAGACCCTGAAGAAGCTGCAATGCCTGGACATGGAAGACGTGTACGATTTCAGCATTTATCGGACTTTGAGCGAGGTCGTCTAGTCGGACTCCGCGAGGCCGGGTGGTCGTATCGTCGTATTGCGGAGCGAATTGGACGGGAAGTATCGGTGGTGGTACGATGGTGGCGTAGATGGTCCGAGGAACATTCCCATACGAGAAGAAGTGGAACCGGGAGTCACAGACGGACTGATGAGCGGACCGATCGACGCATAAGAAGAGCGGCGTTGTCAAGCAGAACATCAACTGCGACGCAAATCCGAGCTGCCGTTGCACCTGAGGTGACTGTGCGAACAATCCGCAACCGTCTACTGGATGCAGGACTACGTGCACGTGTACCTCTGACTCCAGCCTACCGTCATGAACAGCTGCAGTGGTGTCGCTAACGTCTGCACTGGAGAACGCAATGGCGATCTCTCGTGTTCAGCGATGAAAGAAGATTATGCTTGGGAGCCTCCGATGGCCGTATGTGTGCTCGCAGACGCACAGGGGAGCGTCACCACCCTTCTTGCATCCGCCAGCGACACACAGGACCTACACCTGGTCTCCTGGTGTGGGGAGCGATCAGCTATCACTCCCGTACACAACTAGTGTTTGTACCGGGTACGTTAAACAGCAGCTCCTACATCAACAACATCATACAGCCCGTTGTTGTGCCATTTGTAAGGTCTTTCCATCGTGGTGTTTTCCAGCAAGATAACGCACGCCCACACACGGCACGTGCAACGCAATATGCACTTCAGGGTGTGAAACAACTTCCATGGCCTGCACGTTCACCGGATTTGTCCCCCATTGAGCACCTGTGGGATTTTATGGGACAACGAATTATCCGGTCTCCACGGCCAGCCCCGACCATCCCGGATTTACGCGTCCAGGTTGAGGATGCTTGGAACTCAATACCCCAAACTTATATCCAACATCTGTACGACAGACTCCATGCCAGAATTGCACAGTGTGACGCAGTTCATGGAGGTTCAACCTCGTACTAACCATGTTACATGGAAATGTTATTTTTCAGTTCACCAGCAAATACCGCTGTATTTTGCCATAATGTTTTGATCACGTTATCCTCTGTATTCCGTTATTATGCTGTATAAATTTCGTTGGTATTAGACGTCTCCTTCTCGGTGTTCTTTTTTCTCTTTCCGCCAGTGTAGGTTTTGTGTTAACGCAAAAGTGTTTGAAATGCACCTTTTTATAAGCGAGAAATGTTTTAAATATATTCTATAATTTTGAAAAGTTTAGCATATACCTTTGCATCATTCAACACATATTTTCAGCTTTCACTACCGCATAGGCAGAAAAACAATAGCTGTGATACTTGCTGACTCATTCAGACTCGAAGGCGTCGGCACTAGAATGTTAATGATCTTTCAAGAGCAAAAATCTCATGAACACTTACTAAGGCCACAATGTCAAGGGATAATCGTTTTTCTTTTTTTTTTCTTCCTTTTTTAGTGCAGTGACGGTTGCGTTGCTCTTTCCAGTGGAAGCGAGTAAGTGTTGTCTCGTTGAATTTTGTGTTTGATGCAAAAGAAATCATGATTATGAGATTAAGCAAGAACATCAAAGAACACAATTCCAATACAAATTAAAATTCCCTAATTTAAGGAAAATAACTTGATGTAAACGAGAGCTGGTTTAGGAGGAAACTGCTTTCGTAATGGTAAAATAAAACGACTTTCCTTTTAGAAAGATTTTCAACAGTTTTAGAAAGAATATTTGCGTTTTAAGATTCTCCATCTCATATCCAATGCCCCGAGCCATCCACCAGCAGCACAAAGGTTTAGCAGTAATATAAACGTCGAGTTCTTTCCCCCCAAAACATCACTTATGCAGACTACGGACTTGGTATTTAAGGAAGAAACTCAAGAGGCTCATAAAGGAAAACAAAAATGCAAGTTATAGACTTCTGAAATGTTTTCCCAAACAAGAATGGCATTTAAGATAATTCGTGATGCATGGAAGGTTTTCAGGAGGCCACGTAGAATCACGAGTGGGGTACGACATGCCCAATAGGTGGTGCTTCCTAAAATTTGACATTGCAGGAAGTTCCTTTTCTTCTTAAGAAATCGGGTTAATGACATCCTCACATGAGCATCTAAGCTCTAAAGAATCGCCCTTCCCTAATTTTGGCCTCTAGTTCCAGGGGATGTTGGACAAAACACCAACATCCTAAACACCAAAAGGACAAAACACTGATACCAAAAAACACTGAGAGGACAAAACACCGACCAGCCGTAATACTTACAGGACAAAACACCGACAAGCCGTAATACTTAAAGGACAAAACACCGACAAGCCGTAATACTTACAGGACAAAACACCGACAAGCCGTAATACTTACAGGACATAACACCGACAAGCCGTAATACTTTCAGGACAAAACACCGACAAGCCGTAATACTTACAGGACAAATCATCGACATCTCGTTTCCATTTTGTTGGTGCATCAGCAGTCGGGGCTGTATGTCAAGGATCAAATTATACACCGATGAGTCATTACATTATAACCACCTACCTAATAAGCTGTAAGACCACTTTAGCCCACAAAACAGCTGCCACTCGGCGAGGCATCGATTCGATGAGGTGGCGATAGGTATCCTGGGGTATCTGGTACCATAATATCAACCGTAGGTCCTTCAGTTCCCATACACTTCGGGGTGGTGGTGATTTAGCGCGAACCCACTTTCCCAAGTCGAACCACAAATGTTCGATTGGGCTCATGCCAAGTAAATCTGGAAGCCGGGGAATTAACAGAAAGTCACCAGCGTGTTCCTCGAACCACTCCTTGACGGTTCTGGTAGTGTGGCACAGCGCATTATCCTGTTGATAAACGCCATCCCCAGCAGGGAACACAGTTGCTATGAATATGAATGGGTGAACTTGGTCCACAACGATGTGAGGGATTGTGCTATTGGTATAATGGGGCCTAGAGTGTCCCAAGAAAACATTGCCCACAGCATAACACCGCCACCGCCGGCCTGTTTCCGCCCAACATTGCATCCATGTGCCATAGCCTCCGTTGGTAATCGGCGCATCCACGCTCGGCCGTCTACGTGATGCACCAGGATTCTGAATTCGTCAGACCAGGCCACTTTCTTCCAATCATCCACGGTCTAATCCCGATGATCATGGGCCCATTTCATGCCTTGTTGGCGATGACGTGCAGTGAGCATGGGGACCCGGCTGGGTCTTCGGCTACGCAGGTCCATGCGCAGAAGGCTGCTATGAACTGTGTGCTGTGACACATTGCCCTGATCGCCACTGTTGAAGCTGCGGATGACACACGGCTGGACAACGGTTCGTCGTTCGGCCATCTGTGCACCATTTTTGATATGTACTCACTACAGCGGCACGTGATCAACCCACAAGCCGCGCCGTTTCCGAGATCGTAGTTCCGAGGCGCCGTGCTATCATAATTTGTCCTTTATCAAACACCGATAAATCGGGCAGCTTTTCTCATTCTGACTCCGAACACTCTACAAACCGAAAGTCAGTCCTCGGGTTGCATATATTCTGCTCTGTGAACTTCACCTGCGCCACCATTCAATCTCCAGGGGCGCTCATTTCTCTGGGCTGGGGGGTGGTCATAATGTAATAGCTCATCGGTGTATGTCGGTGTTTTGTGTATCGGTGTTTTCTCCTGTCGATGTTTTGAAACAGATCCTGTTCCTGGGAGGTGACAGGGTCGACATGGTTGCACTACCTATGCCTCGAGCCCGGACGGGATGATTTGCCAGTAGTTAGCGCCTTTGACAACACAGCCACCGGGGTAAATGCAGCAGAAAACGCATACAATGTATCTCAGCTTTAAAGAAGTCGAAGAAAGAAACTTGGAGTAAGTGCTGGAATCTCACAAAGTGGTCCGATGAAACAATAGGCATCGAGGTCGAAAATCAACGTGTGGAGGTGGAGTAGAGAAGAAAAAACTTGAAAGAGGGAGAGAGAGAGAGAGAGAGAGTTTTCTTCAGTTTCAAGTTGTTGAAGAAGGAAGAATTCCATTACTTTGACCTTGTTCCCGGCCTAGCAGATGAGCATGATCCTAATACCGAACGCAGCTCAAAAACTGTTCGAAATGTGTGTCAACCATTACGTCGAACAGTACAACCCGAAGAAGTAAAAAACGATTTGCCTTGGAATGTTTATAGCACTATTTTTTTTTTAAAAAAGCTTATAGCATTCACATCTTCCTCCGTTTGCCCGATAGCTTAACCTCAAAAATTTGGAATTTCTACAAATTCCCAGTTTCCCTCGGTAGAGGACGTAAGTGTTTTACATAATATCTACATTCCTAAAAGTCGGATAGGAAAAAAATGTATTCGATAGCTGAAACTGTATGTATAACTTTGCCATGCTTTTTTTTTGTGATATATGATGTACAATTTTAGCATTTAGTAACATAAATGTGCATTTCTGGGAGACCACGTGCATGAGAGAATTTAACAATATTTCTCTGTTCCTACATGCCATTTTTGAGAAATTATTTTTATATCCCATAGCTGTAGTTACGAGAAAAATACTTCATGCATTTCCGAATTTTTTATGTAAAATTCTAAGTGGCATAATTTTAGATTTTACGGTGTCTAAATTTCCAGATCCTGTTTTTTAATTTCCCAATTGGTAGCGTAAAGATATAATATCCTGTGTCAATACCTATGCGTTTATAAATGTCCTATTTTAAAAAAAAAATCTATTCGATGTCCTTACCGCAAATAAAGTTTTTTACGGATTTTCCGGTTTGTATTAGGCCAAAATTTTCCTTTTAGGAGTAAATCTATTTAGTTTTTTTAAAGAATCCGACAGCTTATAATGTTTAAAATCTCTGTATTCTAAAAAAAAGTAACTGCCACCGCCACCGCCACTGTTTTAGAAATTTCGCGACACTCACGCTTTCCTAGCTCGCAGTGCAAAAACGAATTGAACGCAAAAACTTGAAATCTACATCGTTCATAGAGAATTGTTTGGAGAACACGATGAAATAAATCGTTTTTCGATTCTGGCGATACTTTAAGAGCTATTGTATTTCAAAGTAAGCAAAAAAAAGCTATCAGTTCGCGTTCCGAATGCACTAACAGCAACAGAACCACGAAACTTTGTAAGCATGTAAAGCCATGCCGAAATGTTGCGCCTCTTCGCCCTTTTTTTACTTTCGATTTAGTTTACAAAAAATTACATTTTTAAATTTCACAAAATTCTCTATTTCGCAATGGGATCCATTTTAAAAATCGGGTATATAGCAAACTATAAATCATAACGCATTGCAATTTTTACAGCATAAACTCATAGCTATCATCCCTCTTTAAAAAAAAAAATCAGGAAAAGTCATTTTTGATTTTTAAGCATTTTTTAAAGACGCAAAAGAAAGGAACGAACGGCTCCGTCTCTCTTCCGCGATAATCACACAGGAAAGTGGAATGTTCTGGTCCCGTGACCTGCTGCCATGGTGACGCAGATAATTTTTTATGCATATATTTTGTTTGTAAAGCTATCTCAGTTGCTTAACGGTTTATCATTTCGGTAAGATGTGTACATCGGATATAGGGCAGAACTAAAAATACCGGGAAATGGGAAAAAAGTTCAAAATATAGTGTACAAAGAAATACTATCTTAAAATGTTGTTATTACTTCAATTTCATGTACATGTCGAAATCAAGTGTTCATGTTTCTATCAGTTTTTTCATACTTATTTGCTTAAACATGCAATAAAAATTGAAATTTATGTGAATTTTCTAGTTTTTATTTCATGTGATATTCTTGAAGATCGGGCTGTAGGACCCGAGCGCTACTCTCGAAACGACGAGTGCAGACCCTAGTTAAGAAAAAAAAACAACTTCATACAGTGAAACCTCCATTGACGCACACCTCTCAACGACGGCAACTTTGGAACAACGGCCAGTTTCTGTTGATAAAAAATAGTGTGACATATGCTCTAATTTAACCTTCTTTCGGAGTTCTTATATTCTTATGTATTATTATGAAGTTTCTTCTTGTTAAAGATTTTCTAAACTTAACGCCTCAGATTTCTGCTTCACGAATTTGAGTTTCGCAACACCTTACAACAGGTCAAAGTGCGATCTACATAGTAAAAATTAAAATATGAGAGCTGTTGTTTCAACGATTTTGAGGCATTCTTTATGCAATGTTGTCAAGTCCATTTTCATTAAGAGTATTTCTGAAAGTCCTCCAAATACGTGGCGTCAGTGTATAAACAAAGACATCGCTATTTCCACGTTTTAACACACAGCAACCGGAAAATTATTATTCGGTCACCGCCGGGGAATTGAATCCCAGATCTCTCGATATCTAACCGAGCGCGTTAGCCTTACACCACGGTGGCCAACAATCCACGGCGCTATGTGCGTTTTTCTGTCAGCATCTGACATCATAAATCCGTAAGATGGGCTCAGCTACTGAGACGTCTCCATCTGGTGGGCACTAACGGCACTGGTTATATATTAAATTATAGCAGTTAAATCCAAAGGGCGAGATCCAATGTGAAAATCCTCCAAATACGTGACGTCAGTGTATAAACAAAGACATCGCTCTTTCCACATTTTAACCCACCGCCGGGGATTTGAATCTCGGATATCTCGATCGCGAGATCCGGGATTCAATTCCCCGGCGGTGACCGAATAACAATTTTTCGGTTGCTGTGTGTTAAAACGTGGAAAGAACGATGTCTTTGTTTATATAGAGAGTATTGCTATCGAAGGCAATGTTATGAGCCCATGTTATCAAAGCCATTGTTACTAAGGCAATCTTTAGAGCTACCACTGAGAGCTTGTGGAAGTCCAACGCATTTTCTACTTGTACTCGTTGACGAACTTATTGCTAGTATCTTATTTGTGCTACGACGTCTCGCCGACAATTGACGAGCAAGTGGATATAATTAAGATTTGTATTTTGTTTGCTTTAAGTACAGCCTTGTTACTCAACACTGGCCATTTATCGAATTGCCTTATTAGAAAGCTTATGCCTAATTAAAACTATTAACATTAATTACTGAAAATAAGACTTTATTAAGACTTTTAATTTATGACTTTACAACTAGCATCGAAGCTATTTGGGTTCAACGAAAGCTGATTCGATAAGGTTCAACGTTTAGCTACGCATTGGGAGTATTGCAGCAAAGCTAATTCAACATTTGAGTTCCAATTTGACGCAAAGTTCCATTTTAACACTTAAAACATTACAAAAGCTGCGGTAGGATTAACATTAATGATAACTTCCGAACAACGGAACCTCTTAACAGCGGTCAACGGATCCAGCACCGAAGGAGACCTAACGATCGTCTGGTACGCACACTTACGATCTCATGCAGTTCGTCCGAAGGTTTCTGGTGTTAAGTGGATGTACATATTTTTGTTGCTTATGGCGCAACTAAAACCCCAATATAACTTCACTGTAAAGTGCTCTTACTGAAGCGTAAATCTTCCACAGTAATTGGCTTCGCTGTAAATCTTACTGAAATGTTCCGGATAGCTTAAGGCTGTCTTCGAATGACTGTAAAAGAAATTCTATCTTATATCTGCAATGTAAATTCTTTTGTACACATTTACTCGAACACCATTACTTTGTAGTGTTTGAAATTTTGAGTACAAATAAAAACATAAAAACGACCTATAGCTAATGCCACAGTTATTATTCCGAAAAAGTTGTTAGAATATTTTTTAAAATTCGATTTATCTAACTCAAAAGTATTCCAATTTGGGCGCTAGATGGCGCGATAAGTTAGCTTAGCAGTGTTTTTGTCTGGAAGAAACAAAATCTGTCATTTCTGTCTGATTTTTTTTTATTATCTGGGCCAAAAAGCAATAATTAATGGGCCAAAAGTGAGACTGGAATCTTGTGTCCCATAAATCATCTTAAATCCTAATGTACGTTCATTTTTTGAAGAGAAAATATGTACATTAGCAGAAAACCCCTGAACTTTAGCTATAGAAACTCCCGCTATCTCCACCCCCAAATAACGTCATTGGTTAAAACGCAACAGCGCGTATTTTGTCTTTTCATTGCGGAGCCAACGAGAGACGGCTTCCATTCTGAATATGGCGAGGTCTGCAGTGATTCGCCAACGCCAACTTTTGGGACAGTCCCTCAAGAAGTAAAGCCGCGCCATCTATCGCAGAAGGTGAACCTTAACACTCATTCAAAAACAGCCTTAACGTCGTGTTCCAAACAGCTTAATTATACATTGCAGATTTAATTAGGCACTGAACAAAAATAACGGCTTTTTTGAATGAAAAGTCTTCCTTATGAATCCACTCTGTTTCATTGGTCCTTAGTAGGCACACATAGATCAGCAAAACATCTCATGCAGTACTTAACTTAAATTCGTAATCATTAACTATCTATTCGGTATCAGAATAAAGTAAAATGCTCTTGACACAGAATAATCCTCAAAATTTGCTAAACTTAACAAACAATTGAGACTTATAGAATAACGGAGCGTAATAATAAGCGTGAGTAACTCACATCAAAACTTATTCGAAAACAACTTTCCGTACAAAATCAGCTCTCATCATTCCCAAATCTTCAATCTTCAATCTCTCTTCGATACAATTCAAACATAACTCTGATAATTTTCGTATGCATATGTCATTCTCTTGACCTACCCCCGTCAGGTTGACGAAACGCTTTCCCCTGGAGAGAAAATGTAGCGTTAAGATTAGAAAATGCTTAACGAGAATAAACCAAAAATTTCGTAAAATAACAGGAACCAGAAAGGAAAGTTAAATTAGAGTATACGTTAATTCTCCAGTTAGTGAACGAAAGCATCTATTTGTACGCGGTATTTCTACTGGACAAGAAAGTCCGTGACAAACAATTTTGCTAAAAGAACAGTGTTTCGGAAGGTTGGGTTGGAATACAAGCAGAATAAAACTGTACGCTCAGCTGAGAGAGAGGCGTCGGAACTGTGCCCAAGTTCACCCAATTCTAGTAAATAAACAATAACGTAAAAGATTCACGCATTTAAATTGCCCAGACCGTGCTTGGTATTGATTTTACTGCCTGAGATATTCAGTAGCGAAAGTTTTAGTTCCTACTCATTTACTATTCCGAATGCCGAAATTTTCCGTCTCGAAAGAAGTTCAGTTTTCCACAGCTTACATTACGTACCCCGAAGAGCCAAACCATCATAACCAACACGTCTTTCTACAAATCAAAGCAACTGCAGATAAACGACGTCATGTGTGAAGGTCATGAAACGGTATAAATAACACCTGATACTGAGCTCTGTTAGTGTGTTATTCTTGCTCTTCAGAAGGGAGAGGAAGCGGACTTAAGCGGGTTTGACAAAGACCAAATGGCTAGGCGAATGAGAAAGAGCATTTCCGAGATGGGGCTCGTTATAGACCAGTTGGGTGCTCACGGTCAGTCGTGGTTAGTACCTTCAAAAAGTGGTCCGAGGATGGTTAAATTACGAACCGCCGGCTAAGTGTGACCCGACCACTGCTCATCGGTACTAGAGGTGAGCGAAGGCTATCCCGCATGGTACGAGCCAGCCGAATGAATGCTGCACTTTAGGCTCGTCAGATGAAGTGAGTGAAGTGTCGCCTCACCTAAAATTCGTGAATAAAAAAAACCTTTAAATTATTTAGCGGATTCTTAAAATTAGTCACTTTTTCGTTTACAAGAATGATTTCTGGAAAATTTTGCGTCTCGAAACGAAAGCTGTCCCGTTTCTAAAATCAAGCTAGAAGTGTGAGCACGCCGTTTCAAATGTGAGCACGCCGTTTCACTACACATTGAACAGACGACCTTGTAACCGCGCGTGGGCCATGGGAAGAGATACTAGTCGCAGTTCCAGATCACTTCACTCTGGAACCATGAAGAGCTCCGACGCAGGAACCTGGTGTTCACTGGATAAAGGGGTTACTATGGCAACCAATGATGTCAATGATCGAGGTGAATTGTCAGCCAGCACCACTGGTTGTCTCTTCATCTGGATAGAATGATTTTGAGTTCAGACGATTCTGGTTTCGTCTGGTGTGTATATATATAGTACCTCGGAGTGTGAACTTCAGTTACAGTGCTGTTTCTTTATTATTCTCCGAGTATACTGGATTCATGCTTTAGTTAAAAAACATGAGCTGGAAAATGATACAGTGCGCACGTTGTTGCCGACATATAATGTACATAAGGATGTATTCCAAAAAGTATATAAATTGCTTTAACTAGTTCTTACTTTACCCTGAACAATAGTGCCAGTACAAAGAAATTTTTCTCGTTTTAAACGAAGAAAAGATTACCTAAGGAACACTATTTCACAGCAAAGACTGTCATCGTTATATAATATCGCAATACAAAACTAACTCTCCGAACTTGCAGTTAAACGGGCGTTTTATGATGTCATACACTGAAGTGCCAGAAAAACTGGTGCACCAGCCTAATACTTGGTAGGTCCCCCACGGGAGCGCAGGACTGCAGACATACGACGGGGCATGGGCTCCACTAGCTTCTGGAAGTATGCTATAGGCAATGCACACCATACTTCCTGCAGAGCGTTCCACAATTCGCGTGTATTCCTAGGTCTCGGATTTCTGTGTTCGACAGCGTGTTGCATGGCATCCCAAATATGTTCTATCACGTTCAGATCTGGGAACTTGGGTGGGATGGCAACACCTCAAACTCAGGTGAATGCTCCTCTAACCATAATGTGGCGTCCCGACACTTGTGTGGTGATGCATTGTTCTGTTGGAACAGGCCCAACACATCAGCATGAATGCAGGACATGAACGGCTGTACCTCGTCAGAAAGGATGCGTACATAATGTTAGCCAGTCACAGACGTTTGTAGACGTACCAGGGGTCCCAGTGAAGTCCATCTAAACACACCCCATACGATTACGGATCCCCGTCAGCCGACACAGTTCTCTGTTGACAGGCGGGATCCATGGCTTCATGCGGTTTGCGCCACACACGACTCTTTCCATCTGCCGGATACATTTGGAAACGCGACTCGTCCGACCAGGCTACTTGTTTCCAGTCATCCAGTGGCGGTGTTGCCGTGCCCAAGCGAGGCGCATAGCTCTGTGTCGTGCACCCATCAAGGGGACTCGAGTTGGGCGTTGGCTCCCAAAGCCCATATCGTGCAGGGTACGTTGCACAGTCCGAACGCTGAAGCTTGTCGAGGCTCCAGCATTGAATTCTGATGATACCTGCGAGAGTGTTGCACGCCTATCGCGTGAAATGATTCTTGACAGCCGACGATGGCCACGTTCACCCAATGTCTTTTTCCGGCCACACTGGTATCGTAGGTTGGAGGTTTTACCGGAATTCTTGTAGTCACGTACACCCTTGCAATGGTCGTTCGTGAAAATCCGAACTTCGTTTCTACTTCCGAAACACTATGGCCCGTCTCACTAGCGCCAACTATGACACCGCGTTGAAAATCTCTTAAATCATTATTACTTTTTATTCTCATGCCGAAAACAGCTCTGACAGCTGTCAAGGATGTCTATCACTTTATGTACGCACTGGCGGACACAACCGAGTACGGGCATAGGTGATCTTGCTATGTATTTTGCATAAGCTTGTCTGTACCAGTTTTTCTGGCACTTCAGTGTATATCACTGACCGCTATGCTTCCTTGAAAGATAGAAGAATTGGCTTTCTTTAATAAAAAGAGATACATTTTTTTCATGGATTCTCATTTTGTAACACTTCATTTATTTCTCTGGTCACGAGCCGCCATTGGAGTGTTGTGGCGCAACTCGTGTCATTTGAATGCTGGTGATGGAAGTAAGTTGTCACAACACACGGTACATCAAACCCTGTTAAAAATGGGGCTGCGTAGTTACAGGCCAATCCGAGAGCCCATGTTAACGTTGATTCACCATTGAAAGTGCCTACAATGGACGCACGAGGACCAAACTGGAACTGAATGATTGAAAGAAGGTCGTGTAGTCCGATGAATCACATTTTTTGTTGCACGTTGTGAATGGCCGGATACGTGTCGTCATTTTCTGAGGAAGTGTTTACACCAGGACACGGTGGGACGAAAACAAGACTGTGGAGGAAGTGTTATGTTTTGGGCAATGTTTTTCTGGGAAACCTTGGGTCCTGTCATCCACGTGCAGGAAACTATGACGACTGCCACCTAGCTAAAGATCATTGCAGACCAGATACATCTTTTCTTGGCAACGGTATTCCCCTGCAGTAGTGCCTTCTTTTAGCAGAATAATGCACCATGCCACGCTGCCCGAACTGTTCGAGAATGGTTCGCGGAAGAAGAAGGCCTCCAGGTAGTGCTCTGGCCCCCGAATTCCCCAGATATCAATTCAATCGAGAATCTGCGGTTTGTGTTGGAACAGCAAATCCCATCTGCGGGGGCTCAACCACATAACGTGCAATAGTTCTGTTGTTAACTTGGTGGTACCTGATACCACAAGACACCTTTAGAAATTTTGTAGTGTCCTTTCCTCGCCGGGTAACAGCTGTTTTGGTGGCACGTGGAGGACTAACGTCATATTAGGCAGTTGGTCATAATGTTTTGGCTCTTCGGTGTATATTCTATTCCCTTTCTATTTCGGCTTCTATAAAAATCCTATTTAAAAAAATTATTTTCCATCGTGCAGCTTTTATCATGAACATCCTACGTATAGTTTTTTGCTTTTACGTGAAACACAGTTCAAAAGGAGGAGTGTGTATTTTTATACTTTTATTTGCAAGGATATACACTATAATGAGAAAAGTCACCGGACACCTAGAAGAGAAACACAATATAGCATTTATTAAATCGAAAACAAATGCCGTCTCCTGCACGATACACTTTAATGATGAAAAAACTATGCACAATTAAAATAAATATGTTTAAGAACTTTCAACGCCACAACGGCGTCATCCTTAGAAACAGTGCAGCAGTGAGCACAGAAATGAGTAGCCTATATACTTTACAAGACACATAGCAGTTAATGCGCATGTGCAATAACCCGCAAAGTCCAAATCAAGTTCAGTGGGTACAAGCATAGTTGGTGGGCGTGACCTGGCCCAAAAGTGTTCTTCAAGGAAGGGGGATAAATTCCTCGTTACAGCATCTTTCACCATTGACGAATATGTGAATACTTTCACAGAAAAGTGTTGATCGACGGTTCCTGGGAGAATCCAGAATAATGGTGTCATTCCAACATGGTAGGTAAGAACCGTTTAAACAGAGTCTCGACAAAGATGTAGCACCAGAATGCGTCCTGAGATTATACTGATGTTCGTAAATGCGGCGCCCCAAATTACGAGTGGTAGAACCCACATAACATAAATCGAACTAAGCAGGGTTAGTAGATTTAAGTGGAACCAAATATACACCGTGACGGTTCACACATTCAACAGTCTGTCCTATTTAACAGTGTTAAGTAAAGTACGAGACCTTACACCAAACTTGAGTTTGTACTTATGACATATGTTCTTTAAATTGTTACATACAGGTGGTATATATGGAATGGATCCCAAAATTGGTAGTAAAATTTATCTACAAGCAAAGCTGTCTGCTGTCGACCAATTGATTTCTTAACAATCAAGCGATCATTTTTTATCATTAAAGTGTATCGTGCAGGAGACGGTATTTGTTTTTGACTAAATACCTTTTGGTGCACGAGTTAATATCTTCATAGCATTTATCGACATACATTATTACGGTGTCGGTCCACCTTTGGCCGTAATGCATGCACTCACCCTTCGAGACATGCTTTCGTCAAGGTTTTCAAACACAGCGATAGGCATGGGCTTCCATTCAGTACATAATGCTGCCGCTAACTGTTGCTTAGTAGTAGGTCTTGGTTCCAAATTTCTTATGCGACGCTCTAAATCATGCCATATGTGTTCTATAGGATTCAGATCAGGGTTCTGTGCTGGCCAGTCCACAGACAATACGGAATTATCATCAAACAACGCTGTCACAGTCCTTGCTTTATGGCTCGGTGCATTATCCTGCTGGTACCAACAAGGCTCTGCTCCATAGTATTGCCACAGAGATGGTAGGGCATAATTGTCCAGAATATCGAGGTAAACGTGCTGGTTAACAGGTTTGTCCACGATAACCAATGGGCCGGGACCATACATGAAAAACACCCCCGCACGAATACACTGCCAGCTCCAAGCTTGATCGTAAGAACAGTACACTGTGGTAAATAGCGTTCCCCCGGCTGCCGCCATACCCACACACGGCCGTCAGACTGATGGATCGTGTATTTGGATTCATCAGTCCACAGGACCCGTTTACATTGATCTACGGTCCACTCTAAATGTTCTTTACACCATGCTAAACGGCGAGTAGCATTCCTAGCGGAGATGAAAGGCTTATGAGCAGCCTCACGACCACAGTAACCCATGGAATGAAGTTCTCTACGAATCGTACGTGTACATACAGAGGTTCCAGCATTTTTACTCACCTGTACATTGAGTTGTGCAGTACTTCGTCGATTAGCTGTAACGACTCTCCTGAGGTTTCGCCGTCCTCTATCACTGATTTTCTTTGGTCTGCCGGTACGTTTTGCCGCTTCAGGCACGCCATGTGTCTTCCACTGAGTCAGTACATCCAAAATAGTTGACCTGGGTATGTTTAATTGCCACTCGGTTTCTTTTATGGACACCCAACAATCTTTCCTTTCTCAAAGTCAAAGTCAGTTCTCTCCCGCCGCGACATTTTCACTCAACCTCACAGTGCAATATGATCGCGGTCAGCTGCAGGCTTGTTTTTATACCGTCTGCAGCTGTACCACGCATCTTAACAACGCAGCGGATCCGTTCATTTGCTTTTGAAGGGGTGTCCCGTGACTTTTGTCAATAAAGTGTGTGTTCTATCAATCCTACTGAAATTATTCATTTTTAATAGACCCTTGACCATAAAGAGAATTTTGCTTATATTTTCCTTTTCAGATAATTCGCAATTTTTGCCACTAAGGGAAGTAAAGTTGTTATTGATTCTTTGTTGTCGTATTAATAGTATGATTCGTTACATTAGTATGGAGTCATTATTACTCGGATTTAACGACACAAAATGACGCATAATTCCCCTACTTAATAACCATGCACAACGATTTAGCAACTTCTGACGACGTGTTTGCTGCCTGCCGTGCGACACAGCAACACATAGCGTTCATCTTATTATCTATTATGTCAGCTTTACGCTGAGTTACATAACCATATTTCAATACAGAAAAGTTTTAACGAAAGGGATAAGTCAAAAAGATAATTATTCCGTAATTTTTGCATCATTATCGCTAATCCTAAAGCTCCAGAAATGAAACTGTTTTGGTTATGTTTCCTTGTTATTCAATTATATATCGAATTCCAGAAATTAAATGTGCTTGTGTTGGTATTTTGCCAATTACTGCATTCTACTATGATTAAAGAGATAAACTTTGGGGAAAATATGAAGCAAGATAACAAGGAGAGGAGGAGGAGAAAGTGTAAATAGGAAAAAATATCTGAATTACCGAGTTGCAGAGAGAAAACTGCCAGTAATTTATTTCTACACTCATCATCTGGGCATTCCTTGGTGCTGAAAGTGCAAGCTACGTGATGAAAAGCAATATCCAATTCCAAAATTCCAAACAAGCCATAAATAGAAAGATAGAGGAAGAGGAAAAGAGAGGAGGAGATAGTGGAAAGGAGAGAGCGGGAGAGAGAAAGGAAGAATTACACGGATTGAATTGATAATTGACGTACAAAGTATTTACAAGAAGAAAAAAAGAAAAAAAAATAAGCAAACAAAAACTGTGAGATGGGATTAGATGGCATCTTAATTACAAATTTCGCGGAAATCAGTGACAGAAATTGAATATAAGGAAATGAATGATGTGATGAAATTGCAGTAGACATCTCTCTCATTCACTCTGTTTCTTACAGATGACCGCACAATGAGGTCAGTAGATAAATAAACGAATAATGAAAAACGAAATGATTCATGTTATAAGTGCAAGTTATTTATGAATTATAATTAAAAATCATTCTGAAAATAAAAAATGAGTTTGATTCATGCTGCTTAGACGTGATGCATTCCTTTTTTGTTATTCTTTTTTACGAGAAACTTGTACGGTATCCTAAAACCAGTTAAGAGGTATTCCCGTCATTTCTACCAGTTATTAATGTTTCGCTTTGCGACACACCCTTAAAAGACGAAAGACATGTTATGAACATTAATGTTATTGTTCGTAGATGTCTTGTTTCCGATTTCATGAAACACGGAATCAGAAATCTATTAATAACGCAGACTTCCATTTATTATATGGAACTTTAAAATCACAAGATAACATATGGCTACTCCCCCTCAGTTTTCTACTGTCGCCAACTATTGGCAGTCGTAGCTTTGAACCCACTGGGCTGGTGATGCCGTCCAACAAAAAAGTAAAAACATGTCTCTACATTGCCATCAGCCGTACATAACCTGTTCGCCAGACACATTTTATTTTATTTTATTTTGTCAAAAAAAAAAAAAAAAAAAAGTCGACACCAGAGCAAAAGAAAAGTTACATTTTTCAAACGTAGTGGAACAAACGGAAGAAGCTTAAACTAAAACAATCCGATTGCATGATTTATTCCAGTTACAAAGCAAAAATGAAAAAGTGATGAAACCTTTGGATGACTAGAGTAAGACTATCAGTCACAGCAAAACATTCAGTGCGACCAGAACAAAACAAAGAAACCTTTACCATAACTTCTCTATGTAATTTTCATTTGAGTCAAACGAAATATTTTATCAACTACATTGTATTTGGTTGGAAAGTAAGTGATGTCTGCAAATGCAAGTCAATAGAAAAGTGCTAATTACTGTAGCAGTTTTCTACTTTTATGTTGACAATCGGATTTAGTGCTATTAATCCGATTGCATGATTTATTCCAGTCACAAAATAAAAATGAAAAAGTGGAGAACCCTTTTGTTGACCATGGAGTAGGACTATCAGCCACAGGAAAACATTCAGTGAGACCTAAACGAAACAAAGAAACCTTTACTATAACGTCACTGTATAATTTTCATTTGAGTCAAAAGGAACATTTTTGTTCACATAAAGTGTATTGAGTTGGAAAGTAAGTGATGTCTGCAAATACAAGTCAACAGAAAAGTGCTAATTACCGTATATGCCAGTACAGATCAGTTAGAAATGTAGTCGCCATCGTTTGCCACGACCTGCCTCCATCGTACTGGGCAGCTGTTGGATATCGTCCTTGTAGAATTGTGGCAGCTTAGACGCAAAGAAGTGAGTAACTGTGCGTTCGACATCGTTCCGGTTGGTGAACCGCTATCTGTCCAGGAAATGCTGCAACAACAGCAAAAGATGGGGCAATATCCGGGAAATAGGCTGGACACGGAAGGAACTTCCATCCCAGGTCCCTGTTCTTGTAACAGGTCACCCTCGCTGTGTGAGGTCTCGCTCCATCCTGTTGAAGGAGGACGCCCTTGCGAATCATCAGTGCTGGTCGTTTTGGCATGAGCAATGCGTGCAGATTGGCAGTGATAGTGGTGCTTTCCGGCAGCAGCTCAAAAGACACGACACCCTGCATATCCCAATAAACAGACAGCAGAACCTTACGTGGATGCAAGTCGGCTTTGTGGGTCAGCGTGGGCTTCTGTTTTGTGTCCAACCACTGTTTCCGGGAGCTGAAATTCTTATACAGGAGCCATTTCTCGTCACCTGCCACAATGAGGACCAAGAACGGCACAACCTGGTTGCGTGCAAGCAGGGAAACGCATGCACTCATGCGATTTGCTTTCTGCTCAACTGTGAGTTGATGGGGTACCCGAATTACCCAATTGTGCTCCTTCTCAAGTTGATATAGGTGTATCATAATGCTCGTGTGGGTAATTCCTAGATATTCGGCCAACTCCCGTGTGGTCACACGTGGGTCGGTCTCCAATAAGGTCTTCAGCATGTCCATATCCACTGATGCGGATCTTCCAGCTTTAGGATGATCTGACAGGTCAAAATTTCCCTCTCGAAACCGTTCGAACCAACGACAGCACTGACGATGTGATATGGCATTGGGGTACACACTGGTAATGTTCCTTATAACACTTGCGGGGGTGCCACCGCGACGATACGCATACCATGCAATGACGGATGAGTTCCTTGTCCACTTCCATGTTGGCCGGCGCTTACACTTTCCATCTTCTGACTGCTAACTGCCACTGACTTAAGCCACCTGCTGACGTCATGCTGGTGCGCTGCGCAATTTCAGTGGCCAATGCGTGACGTGGCCGAGGCTTCGAATTCGGTACCTCATCATCGGACATTACTTTCTTTCCCATCCAATTCAATCAGGGCTCAAAGGGAAATACTTGTGACGACGTTCCATCGTGGTTGAAAAATGACATCACACTTGTAAAGCCCAGCTCATTGCATAGAAGACAGCTACATGCTATACTTTTGTAGGGAATCTTTTAATAAGGGAACTGAAATTTAAAAATGATTCTACATGAATTCTAATGTAAGGGTATATTAAGAAATTTTGTATAGACAAAAAATAAGTGAAGCTGAGATGATTGTGAACTACAAAAACGGACTTTGTTCTTAGTAGCTACCAGATAAATATAAAATACTTTGTGGTTGAGATTAAATTTAATGAAAAATGGCAAAATTGACAAATATAGTTGACGGTTTGGTTTAAAATAGAAACAAGAAAGATGACACTGAATATTTGGTTGTCATGAGCACGTCTTTTGAATTGTTTGAGATTCGAAACAAATATTTCAAAGCAGATTTTTGGAAAACCTAAAACTTCAGCTAATAAATGAATATGCTTACACCACCTAGTGAACAATTTACATGATTTAAAATAAACAATGTGAGCAGGGTTATATTTAGTGAATGGAACAGGTAACAAATAATCATAATAATAATAATAATAATAATGATAACAATAATAATAATAATTCCCCGAGACCGAAGGGTTCCCTATGGCTATACAAGATAAAGTTGTAAAGACCATAAACTATCGGAAGTATATCGTGAAGGACACTTCAGTAGAAAGCCACGCATGTCGGCAATGCCATCAAGCGCTAGAGACCATCCAATATATCACAGCAGGGTGCAGAGTTCCACACCCAAATAGAGTACACGAACAGGCACAATCAAGTCACCAAGATCCTCCATTAAAAATTGGCAAGAAAGCACCACTTCATATCATCTTGACAGATGGCATCTCCTGCAGGAAACAATGCCTGAGCCATTGGATAGACTTTGTCGGCCAAACTGGTTTCATATGCCCTGCCAATCATCCGTTTTTTCAAGGTGATCAGGAGACTTACTGAAAACCACGATATGTCCGCCAAGAGCATGACAGAACCACCACACGTAAGCACGTCCTGCTGTGCGGAAGAGTGTGAATGTGGATTCATCCGACCAAATTACACGTTTCCATGTATCGGCAGTCCGCGTTGCATGTTCCTGGCATCACTGCCGTCGCCGCTGTACATTCACCCGGGTCACCAGAAGTATTGCAGTAGCAGCTCTGCCATGAATATCTTGTTTACGCAGTTCGTTGCGCACTGTTTTTGTTGATACTGAGGTCTGGAGATGCAGATGCAGATTGAGCTCCACACTCATTTTCGGCGCCATGGTCTTCTTATTACGGGTAACAATCCTTTTTAATTCTTTCCTGCCTCTATCAGTCAGGGTAGTTTTTCGGCCGCTCTTGTGTTTTACCACGAACAAGGTATGCTGTCATGACGTTAGAAACAGTAGCTCTCGATATCCCCACTACCCTGGGGAACAACTTGCCGGCCACCAACAATTAGCCCCCTTTCAAAGTCCGTTAGGTAGCTCATTTCATCGTCAACCTGAAATTTTGCAACAAGACACTTTAAATGTCATTACACTGTTGGGAGCAGACAGTCTGGGTTGTTCTAAACAAAGCTATTACAACCAAAAAGTGGTGGGTACCTTTGCGTATTGCGACGTACGCAGCTGCATTAAAAATCCTGTCTCTGAGTGTGGTGTTTACATCATTCTGTCCGACCCCTGTATATACTGTATATATATATATACGTAAAACTGTCCCTAAAGATTACATGTTCTTTATCTGACTTTTTCAGATCAAAAACAGAATGTTTAGGGACAGATTCATCCGCCATCTCCCATATGGTCTTCATATACACTGAAGTGCCAGAAAAACTGGTGCACCAGCCTAATACTTGGTAGGTCCCCCACGGGAGCACAGGACTGCAGAAATACTACGGGGCATGGACTCCACTAGCTTCTGGAAATATGCTGTTGGCAATGCACACCATAATTCTGTAGAGCGTTCCACAATTCGGGTGTATTCTGAGGTCTCGGATTCCTGTGTTCGATAGCGCGTTGCATGGCATCCCAAATGTGTTCTATCACGTTCAGATCTGGGGACTTGGGTTGGAATGGCAACACTCCAAACTCAGATGAATGCTTCTCGAACCATAATGTAGCGTCCCTACACTTGTGTGGATGTGCATTGTCCTGTTGGAACAGGCCCAACCCAACAACATGAATGCAGGACATGAACGGGTGTACCTCGTCAGAAAGGATGCGCACATAGCTTTGGCCGGTCACAGACGTTTGTAGACGTGCCAGGGGTCCCAGTGAAGTCCAGCTAAGTACTTCCCATACAATTACGGACCCCCCCCCACTAGACGGTACAGTTCCCTGTTGATAGGCGGGATCCATGGCTTCATGGGGTTTCCGCCACACACGAATCCTTCCATCTGCCCGATACAGTTGGAAATGCGACTCGTCTGACCAGGCTACTTGTTTCCAGTCACCAAGTACCCAGAGGCGGTGTTGCCGGGCCCAAGCGAGGCGAATAGCTCCGTGTCGTGCACCCATCAAGGGGACTCGACTTGGGCGTCGGCTCCCAAAGCCCATATCATGCAGGGTACGTTGCACAGTCCGGACGCTGATGCGTGTTGAGGATACAGCATTGAATTCCGATTATACCTGCGAGAATGTTGCACGCCTATCGCGTGAATGGATTCTTGACAGCCGACGATGGTTACGTTCACCCAATGTCTTTTTACGGCCACACTGGTATCGTAGGTTGGAGGTTTTGCCGGAATTGTTGTAGTCACGGTACACCCTTGCAATGGTCGTCCGTGAAAATCCGAACTTCGTTCCTACCTCTGAAATTCTATGGCTCATCTCACGAGCGCCAACTATGACACCGCGTTGAAAATCACTTAAATCGTTATTACTTGTCATTCTCATGCCGAAAACACCTCTGACAGCTGTCAAGGATGGCTATCGCTTTATGTACGCACTGGCGGACGCAACCGAGTACGCGCATAGGTGACGTTGCTATGTATTTTGCATAAGCTCATCTGTACCAGTTTTTCTGGCACTTCAGTGTATGTATATATCATCATCGGAATGCAAGATCAGGTGGTGCGCAACTATATCATAGCCTCTCCTTGACAAATGTCAATCCCTCCTTCTCGTGATGCATCCTGAGGAGACTGGCTTAAGAGAGACCATCGCGGAAGAAACTTGGAATGACGATGATATCACCATCACCATCATCATCACTGGATGAAGGTTCAAGTCAACAATTCTTATCACCTTTAACTTCTAATTCAACCTATTCAGTACCCATTTCTGTTGCAGCCTTTAAGAAAATTAAAGACTTTGTAGAAGGGAACTCTACATTTTGGTTTGTGTCACTAGACATCGAGTCATTGTTTCCAAGTGTGCCGATAACATATGCACATGAGTTAATAGAATAAAAACTACAATCCTTGGGAATCCTGAATGATCTGGAAATCCAAGCTTTCATGGAAGCCTTGGAATTGGTTTTCAAAAGGACTTATTTCAAATTTCAAGATGTTATTTACCAACGAAAGGAAGGAGCACCTATGGGCTCCCCACTCTCACCTCTCGCGCAAGAGATTGCATTACAAGATTAAGAGGAACAAGTTTTACAACTTACTCCAGTTGCTCCATGCCTATATCTATGATATAGAGATGATATTCTTGTTTTCTGGAACCATGATGTATTGGGTTGTCGGAAAAGTCATGACGTATTTTAGCCATGTTTTGCAAAGGTCATTTATTGATAGAAAGAACAAAGATCAATCAATGATATAATGCCGGTTTTGTTCGATAACCTTTTGCCATCTTTCAGTGAGCTGCAGAATGCTTCGTTCATAGAAGGACCTGTTTTTCGTGGTAAAAAACTGTACAAGGTGCTGATTTACAGCCTCATCGTAATTGAACATTATGCCACGCAAAGACTGTTGAAGAGAGCGAAACAAGTGGAAGTGTGGCGGTGCAAGGTCAGAGGAGTATGCTGGGTGTGGCCACACATCCCACATAGGCTCCAATAATTTTTGGCGGGTGATCAAACTTGTGTGTGGTCTCGCGTTGTCGTGATGAAACACAACACCTTTACGATGAACGAGCTCTGGACGTTTCTGGATGATGGATTTGTTCAAACTGTCCAATTGCCGACAGTACACATTCGAATTGATTGTTTGGTTCC
Source organism: Macrothele yani (assembly GCA_039090855.1). Taxonomy (NCBI): domain Eukaryota; kingdom Metazoa; phylum Arthropoda; class Arachnida; order Araneae; family Macrothelidae; genus Macrothele; species Macrothele yani. Next base: position 56,975,811 of record CM076997.1, on the reverse strand, counting down.
GTGGTAGGGGATCGAAAAGCACGACACCTTTAAAATTCCACCACACTGCGACCTGAACCTTCCGCTAATGAATGTCTGCTCTGGATGTCGTTTGAGGCGAAGCAGCACGTCGGGACCAAGACCGTTTGCGCAGCACATTGTTGTATACAATCCAATTTCCGTCACCAGTTATCAGTCGCTTCAAAAAAGGATCGTTTTCCTCACGGTTAATGAGCATATCGTAGATGTTTATACGCGCCGTCAATTGAGATTCTTTGAGTTCATGAGGATCTCCACATTGAGCTTGCTTACGTATCCCAGCTTCTTCAGGTGGTCGTGAACGCTTGAATGATGGATGTATAATGTGTCTGCAATCTCTCGTGTCGTGTAACGTGGGTTTGACTCGATCAATGCCTTGATTTGGTCGTCATCAACCTCAGTGGGACTCCCGGACCGAGGAGCATTGTTGAGGTCAAAATCACCAGCACGGAATTTTGCGAACCACCGTTGGAACTGACGTTCTTGTAGAGCAGTGGTGGCCAACCTTTTACATACCATGCGCCAATTTTTTCATCTATGAGTTCAGATGCGCCATACAACTCAAGTTTGGGGTTGAAAAATAGGGATAGGGGTAGGACATTCTTCGCATAGGGGAGGAAAAGAAATAACTCAATCACGCAATTAAATTAATTAATTAATTTACACCAGTTCAAAAGTCACGTTTATGGGAGCACCAATCTACAATAGTCAGAAATGATCTCTTTTGTTTACAGACATAATCGACATTTTTAAATGATTTAATTATTGTATGTAAAACAATATCTATTACAGCTGTCATTACTTACCATTAATGAAACTTTTGAGCGTGTTTGGATTTCGCTAGTCTTTCAATGTTTGGTGTTAAATTTGTTACTGAGAGCAGCAGAGAATTCTCCAAATTTGAATCAGTTATTCACGACCTTGTTTTGCTTTTAATCAAGTTCATGGACGAAAATGCTTGTTCACATCTGTATGTCGTTCCAAAGCGACATAAATAACTTTTTGCAAATTTTCTTAGCTCTGGGAAATGTTCACATGGTAATGAACGCCAGAAATTAATTATGTCAGAATCATTTTGATCTGGAAAAAGCTCATCAAATTTCATTTTTAATAATGAATTTGTTTTTAAATCAATCTACTAGGCGTGTTGTTCACTAAGTGAAAATGGGTTTATAAATGCGAGCATGCAGTTTTCTTCTTTAGCAAAATCATGAAAACGACTTTCAAATGACCCTTGCAATATCTCGATTTTTTCAATATATTTGTTCAAATTGCTATTATCCGCAGCACATTCACTTTGCTCTTTCAAGTGTGGAAATTGAGTCAAATCCTCATTTTCTAGCTGAGAGATGAACAGTTTTAATTTCCTTTTAAATGAACTGATGCTGTTGACTAAGCTAGAAAATAATTTATTCTTGCCTTGTAGTTTTAAATTTAGATCATTGAGATGGCTAGTAACGTCAATTAAAAATGCCAAATCAAATAGCCAGTTGTTGTCCAATAATAGGGTTCTTTCATCAGGTAGTTCATTTTCCTGTTCTAAAAAATTAGAAACAGCATTTTTCAATTTCCAAAATCTACTCAGAACCTGTCCTTTAGAAAGCCAGCGTACCTCACAATGAAGGACAAGTTCACCATATTCCAAATCTAACAATTGACAGTATTCTCTGAATTCTCGTCTGTGCTCTAATTTTATTCACACATTTCACAACCGGTAGCATAACATGCTGCATATTTAAAGTTTTCCCACACAGTTGCTCTTGGTGTATAATGCAGTGATATTTAAATACAGGACGGTTTAAACAATTTTCAAGCAACGTTGTAGTGCCATTGCTCCGTCCGTACACACACTGATGAGTTTTCTATAATCTAATTTTAGATTTTCTAGGCATGATTTTACTTTTTCAAATATGTCTGATCCTCTCGTTCTACCATGCAATGACTCCAGACTGGCAAGTTCTTCAAAGACATGAAAATTATCATCAATTCCTCTTATAAAAATGGTTAACTGGGCAACATCACATGTGTCCGTTGATTCATCCAAAGCTAGAGAACAGAAAGTACAAGAATGGACAAGGTCTTCCAGTTGATGAGATACATACTGAGAGAGTTCTTCGATACGTCTCGTAACTGTCTGCCTTGATATAGCAATTTTGTCTGCTTTCCTTTCAATACCTTTCTTACCAAGATGGCGTGCAAATATTTGGAGACAAGGCTTCACAATTTCTTCCCCATCAGAAAAAGGTTTCTTTTTTTCGCCAATGCTAAAGCAATTTCATATGACGCCTCTGTCATCGCCAAGTCTTCACAACTTACTTTAGCAAATATATTTTGTCTTCTTCGGATTTCTTCCTTTTTTAGCCACATATTCTTTTCGTAACTCAGACCCAAAAACAAGCTTCATTTTTTCTTCTATGTTAATCTGATGCTGTGTTTCATAGTGTCTATTAAGATCATGTCTTCTATTATGTGAAAGAGTACTTTCATAAACAATGCAAAACGGTTTTCTTGATGGACTTGCTATAAATAACAACTCATTTTCCCACTGTTCGTTAAATTCACGCTTACTATCACTTTCTGCGCTTCTTTTGCTCATTTTCCTTTGCTCTGTGATGGATAAAAGGAATTTAAAAAAAATAGAAAAGTACAAAACTCTAAAAATCTAAATGTTGAAAAAGAACAAATAGATCACAAGTACGTACGTCGTATCACACAGTCACAGAATATCAATTATGTGGGATTTGAATTCTATGTTCGCGTTAAGAAACAGTAGTGGCGCTCTTCTTCGACAAACGTCATATATATTTATTCTTGAATCTGTCTTTCAATCACTCTCAATACAAAAACCACGCTAGTACACTCAATAAAACGCTCTCGCAAAAACCCTGCTTCAAACTCCACGCCACGATGGCTCACTCAGTTTCTTCTGCCAGAGGGCGCAGCACTCGTGGGAAAAAGCGCTCTGAAGTAATGTTTCTTAGCGATGTTTACTGACGACCTGCCAAGGTCAGCCATCCACGGCACGGCGTGGAGTTTGAAGCAGAGTTTCTGCGAGAGCGTTTTATTGGGTGAATCGCACCGTTTTCAATCGTACCACATCTCACTCACGCAGTTTCTCTCTCTCTCTCTCTCTCTCTTATACACACACACACACACTTTCACATCCTTCAATCGTAAACTGTCAAAAAAATCGGCTGAACTGATGAGTAAGAATTCTGTATGAATTGAACTGAGAGCACTCAGGTGTTGAAAATATGAAGATGGATAAATTCAGTTATGGCGCCTACTTCAAAAGAATAAGTAGGCGCAAGGATGCAATGCGCCACTTATAATCATCCAATGCGCCACTTATAATCATCCAATGCGCCACGTTTGGCGCATGCGCCACGGTTTGGCCACCCCTGTTGTAGAGCATTATCGCCATACACTTTACGCAACTTTTCACAAGCTTGGCGCGCGTTCTTCCCTTTACGGAAGTAAAACAGTAAAATATGGCGAAAATGCACAGTTTGGTCTTTCATCTTTAACTTGATGTCAAATCCACTATTCCTTTAGACTGTAGCTAGAACTGACACCTGTCGAATGCCATAGCGGTAACAGAGCTGCGCATGCCTCTAGTACTTCCAAAACCTCCCAACCGCCGTCGGGTGCCAAAATACGTCATGACGTTTCCGACAACCCAATAGATTCCTTATATGAATTTGCTGAACTAATGACCTCGCAGATTACCTCCATTAATTTTACAGTTGAACTGAAACAAAATTTTACTATACCATTTTTAGATTTTATGTTGAAGAGAAATCCTATATCAAAAACTACATGTATTTCTTTCTCCGTATACCGCAAGCCTAGTGCAACATCAGCAATTATATCATATCATTCAGCACACCCTAATACATATAAACTATCTGCATTTGAGTTTCTCATCCGTAAAGCTCACACACATTCCTCAAGTGTTACCGCCAATGGGAAAACATAAGTTTGTCCGACACGCGCATCGAATCCATGCCCGCTCACTCCGGAGTAAGTCGCTCTCCCAACTGAGCTACGCGAATAAAATGTCTCGCTGCAGATTTGTCGTCTTGACACATGTTTTCACCTCTGTAGTAAGGTCACACCAGGAGACGAGAATTAAATCAAATAAATGCCATAGCAGACGAATGTGGGTACCCCAGAAATATAGCAAACCAGATCCGTCGAAAAATAAGAAGAACACACTTTTCTACATTGACTAAAGAACCCAATTAACGCAAATATGTTGGGTCAGTGGACAATATTCTAAAAGCCATGAATATACTTAAAACTTCCTGTAAAAATACAACTTGGATTTTGGAATTAAAACCTACAACCTAATGTCACCTATTAAAAAAGATCTGGACCCTATCCCGTGTAATAGCAATTCGGAGTTTATAAAATACTTTAAAAGGCCCTGGATACCGTTGACATGGATCTGATTTATATTGGATCCACATGAGGAATTTGAAGTTTCCTATTACAGTGTCAAAACACATTCAAACTATATAGCACTTGCAACATTAGTTAACCAGGGAGTCCACATCCTTCTATGGAATGAGGCAAGAGTTATTTCTGGTCACAACAACAGAAATGCGACTTTTCTAGCGGACAGTTTACACATCGTCAATAACGCTGATAAATGTTATAATGATGAAGTACCCAGATTCATACCTCCACCTTGAATATCCTTAATTTCGAACTACAAGTACCAAATAAACCACTTACTCGAACTTTATTTCAGAACTCACCCAATAACAATTAAGACACAACAATCATTAGTCAGAGTGTGGTGACGTTTTTTGAAGTCATTCCGGAGGAGCTGAACGTGGTGTATATAAACAAGATTGACGTTCCACGGTGGACTCTTTTTAAAATTTTTACAGTACCTTTTTTAGCATTCACTTGAGGATGTGTTGGGAGCCGCAGACGAAAGATCTAGTGATGTGATTTTTACTTTCAACTTTTGCTTCAGTGTAAATAAAAGTCATTTTCATCGTTAATTTTGACTTACATGTTATCAGGGTTAATAGATGACAAGATTATGCTCATTCTGCACTTCCGATGATTGCTTTGTGACGTCACTGTCCAAATCGCCATCGTGAAACTACTTAATCGCCACGTTTCTTTGTACCCATGTCAGGATCTGTAAAAATTTCTATGTGATTGACTCTTAAATGAGTGAAACGGCATAATCTATAAAATCCAAATAAATACTATCAGAAAATGAGGCCTCAATCTTTGCCACTTAAACTTCCAGAACAACAGTTGGAAATAGCTTCGTTTAAGAAATACACTGGCTCCGGATAAAAAAAAACAAAAAAACAAAATAAAACCGTAGTATTGTTTTTCGACATATTTCCTTCAGAAAATGTATTTTCAAATAAAAATAGTCATCAAGTCGTATATTACAACGAAATTCTAAAAAAGATACTCCTAAAATTTATTGTGAACTACTTTCTTTAAAATAAATAAATAAATGCATCGCTCTTTCCACGTTCCAGAAACACACAGCAACCAAAAAATTGTTTTTCAGCCGCCGCTGTGGAATTGAACCACAGAACTCTCGATAACTAGCCGAGCGCGTTACATTTACACCACGGTGGCCAACAATCCACCGTGCTATGTGTATTTTTAAGTCAGCTTCTGACATCATAAATCCGTAAGATGGGCTCAGCTACTGAGACGCCTCCATCTGGTGGGCATTAACGGCACTGGCTATATATATATATATTATAGCAGTTATTTCAAAATATACTTTATTGGCAAAAACATAGGGAATACAGGCGTATCACATATGGCAAAATAAACCACAAAGCAATGAACGATACCGATGAAATATTACAGGTGAATGTGATACGGCAGTCAACTAAGGATGACAAAATGTTGAAATCACTAATGAGGAGCAATACATGCTTGAGGAAGATGATGTACAAGCAAAAGAAACGATTATATATTACAGCATGCGATGACGTTCACAGTGAGAGCAGAGCACAAAACAACAGGTAAATATATGTAGCAAAATATGGCTGTACAACGCAGTGCACAAAAAGAAGGGAACATGTAGAACACAACAAAAGCATATACTACGATAAAGCTACAGAACTAGACAGTTCCCACAATCGAGGAAACCACACGAAATGTGACAAAAACATGATAAATATTACAGAGCATAGTGGAAACATGGGCAAACTCTCCAAGTGAAACACAAAATACGCAAAATACAAACAGCAAGCCGTGCAGTATTGCATCGGTCCAAAAAAACAATGACTTGGGTCGAGCAAGAAATACAGGAACTTGTATAAAAAAATCATAGGCACGAACAGAAAACCTTCTGCCATGCAGGACAAAACACAATTAAAACAACACAAAACAAAGAAAGACATAGATCCCCGGGGCAGTACAAGTGTAACACTCAGAGATACCAAACACCACACGCTCCGGTGCAAAATGCAACAAGAAAAAACACAACAAAGGTCCAAGAGTCTACTAGCCTTGAACACAAACAAAATCTTAAAGGCACAATGCGATGAGTGAAGTACAATGAACAAGACATCAAAGAATGTGAAAAAAATACACAAGATCACAACTGATGCATTCAGTAGGTCGAAGCTGGGACAAAAAAACAATCAGAAGGAAAGATCAATGGAAGATCCAGTGATTTTGAACCATCCGGTCACTTGCGCCCAGGTAGACCGGAAAGAGGCTTGAGATTGAGGGGTGGAAGCAGCGAAGTTCTCCAGGCGTAGTCGAGACACGATGCGATTATTAAAAATCGACCGTAAGGCCGCGCCAGCAGAGAGGATACTAGGTGTGGTAGCAGGAGAACGGAGAGATTGATGATAAAGAAAAATGACATGTTTGACAAGTACGAAGAGATAGGCACAGGCATCCGGCAAAGCAGCCGGGGGATGTTTGGTAAGTAATAGCCACTCGTACGCTTGAAAAGGGATGTCTCTGGAGCAAATGGTGCCTACAAGACGAAAGGCAGTATTGAGAAGTGGAAGGAGAACGGGACAGTGACAGTAGACATGAGGGACATCACCTTCAACAGCACAAAAGCAGCAGAGAGAAGTAGAAGAAATAAACATTTGAAAGAAAGAAGAAGGGACAGGAAGTCGGCGGTGAAGAAACCGCCATTGGATGTTTCGCTCTAACGGGGTAGAAAGGGGAGAGAAAGAGGCAGACCAGATAGGCAGCAGAAGAGAAGGAGAAGCATCAGGAAGACCGTGCGGAGAAGTGAGGGGCGCACGGAAGAGCCCATAGATAGAAGCAGTGGAAAAAGAAGAAATGGGAGCAATAGAGTCCCGAAAGGGAAGGAAGAAAGGAAGAGAGAGGCTCGGCCCAGGGACAGAAACAAGGCCAGTGTCAGAAACCAAAAGTGGGAAGAGGGTACGGAGAGCGGAGTGAAGAAGGTCATACTCCTCTTCCAAGGTGGAAGACGGGTCAGGGAAAAGAGAAGAGAGGGGTTTCCAAGTCAAATCGGAAGTTAATAAAGCTTCGACTGTGAGAATTCCTGAGCGGAACCAAGGAGGGGGGGAGAGTATGGTTAATCGGGTGGATGAATCTGAGTGGAAAAGAAAAGAGGTTCTGCAAGCAGGTCCAGGGTGGTACAGGGAAGAGCGCGGATTATCGGGAGAGAATGAAATACCGCTAGAGCGTCGATAAGAAGTGGTGAAAGGCGTTTAGAAGTAGAAGGAGATGAATCCATCCTAAAAAAAGGAGGAAAGTGAAGGATGGATCATGAAAAGAAATAAGAGTATTCAATGTAGAAGAAAGTGCATGGGAGGGCGTAAGGAGAAGACGAATGAAGGAGACGATTCGGTGAGCTCGATAATATGTTCTGACATCCGGGAAATGAAGACCACCAAATGATGTTGGCAGAGAAAGTGTGGCAGCAGAAATCCAATGTTGAGATGACCATATCACTCAAGTGAAAATACTATTTATGGCAAAGAAATGATGCGATTTAAACATACAGGAATCCCAGTTATAGAAGCATTGTGAGAGAAGATATCGATGAACAATTTGAGCACGTTGAAAGTAAGAGGAAAAGGAAAACGTAAATCGCCAAAAACCAGCCGTGCGATGAAGTCGTGGGAGGAGAGCTTGCCAAGTGACGGTGCTTGCGGTAAAGGAGTGTCCAAAATGAGCTCCAAGAAATTTTTGGGTCGAGGAGGACCACACTGCTCCCCACGGTGAATCAGTGCGGCCCCTCCAAGAACCACACCACAGGCCAGCACTTTTCTGAATATTCAGGGCAGCACCAGAGAAAGCAGCATACTGTTCATAAGTGGCAAGAAGAGTATCAAATTGGTCATCGCGGCGAAGACAAAAGGTAACATCATCTGCATAAACAGAGACAAGAAAACAGTGGTGCCGAGTACTAGAAACAATCGGTCCTACCGCAGGTAAGAGAGACGCCCGACTTGCAATCAAAAAGGGCTCAAAGGCGAGAGTAAAGAGTTGTCCTGATAATGGACAACCTTGTCTGATGCCAGATCGAAAAGGAATCACGTTCGGACGGCCACATTTCTGACGGCCCCGATTCCTAAAGGCTAAGGATAAGAGAAACAAAAGCGAGGGGAAAACCAAAGTGAGTTAATACGGCAGAAAGGTAAGTGTGAGAAACGTTATCAAAAGCGTATTTCTGATCAAGATTAAACAAAGCTAGGGGTTCAGAATGTTTTAGTGCAAGAAAGGAAAGGTTATGAAGAAAGGAGATATTGTTAGAAATAGAACAACCAGGCACAGTATATGTCTGGTCGGGGGATACGAGGAACGGAAGAACAGAATTTAGGCGGCGAGAAAGGAGTTTAGTGAAGAATTTATAATCCAGGTTGAGAATGGAGATGGGGCGCCAATTCGACAAGTCCAGAAGGTCACCCTTTTTCGGCAGGAGGATGCCATGTGCAACCGTTAATTCCGGCGGAAGCGCAGGAGAAGAAAGAGCACACGAAAAAGCGGCAGAGAGAAAAGGCAGGAGTGACGGAAGAAAGGCCCGATAGAACGACAGCGGGAGGCCATCAGGTCCCGAGGAAGAGTGAAGATTTTGCCACCCTCATTTCAGGCAAAGAAAAATCAGCAATGAGAGGGGCGCAGAGAGAAGACGGGACCTGAGAGAGAGAGAAGAAAGAAAAGAGGAGGAAGAAAAAGAAGAACCCTGCGTAACCGCTCGGAACTTCTCCTGAAAGAAGTGACGGACATGAGAGCAGATGAGAGTTGTGTTGCCAGTAACAGTGCCATCAGGCAATCGGAGATGTCTAATAAAAGTTGACGTGCGTCGCATGGATTCCATCTTCGAAAGGACTTCGAAAGAATGCGTCGATGGTGAAATACGTAGGAGCCGAAGACGACGGACTGCTTGCTGAGCAAACGGTTCGAGGCAGGCATGAAGTTCATCACGGACGGAGGCATAGTGCGGGTCAGACATTGGCGTCGCGGAGAGGAGTCCTCGTAGGTTACTCACCTCCATCGAGCGAGTGGTGGAAATAGTAAAGGAGAGTTGACGAACGAGCAAGAGAAGATCCCGTTTGATGTCAAGCCACAAACGCAAGGCGCTTGGGGTCGTTGTGAGCAGCAGCTTTCGATCAGAAAGGAACCTCTCAACTTCCTCACAAAAGGAACGGTCTTGCAAGAGAGTGTCATCAAATGTCCAATGATGGCGCGCGGATGAAGGTGCTAGAGAGACACAAATTGATAGTCAAACGGCAGAATGGTCGGAAGAAACAGTAGCTGAATGTCGAGCAGCAGTGATAGCAGGGAGTAAAGAAGCAGAAACATAAATACGGTCCAACCGCACAGCAGTAGAACCAAACGTCGGTGGATTACACCACGTAAAGGAAATGGAATCTGGATTCAGCCGTCTGAAGGAATCGACAAGTTGAAAATTATCAAGGAGCTGACTGAGTTAGCTGTGAAACCAAATTCATGCGGTATTCGCCATAAGACGAGTTTCTGTCAATAGAAGGCTGCAACATACAGTTAAAATCTCCCCAAAGAACGAAATAGTCCCCGGGAGGAATCGCTGCAATCGCTGCACGAATATTACGGAAAAGAGGAGCAACATATATTTCATCAGTGGGGATATATACATTAAAGATATGAAAAGTAACATTATGCACACAAAAGGTAAAACACTGAAAAAAATCAAGGTGCAAATTTGTCACAAAAATAGAAGTCAGCTGAGTCAAAAACTGCTAGAAGAGGTTGCATTTCCAGTGATGTCCATTGCGTCATCACCGATAGTGGAAGCCGGAAGATGTGACGTAGCTGAGGAAGGCAAATTGGCACCGCCACGAGCGGATGCTTGCTTGGCAACACCCCCATCTGGGGCATCAGAAATGGAAGAGAGATTAGGGCTATCTCTACCGGAAGTCTCCATCTTTAATAACGCGCCCAGTCCAGTAGCGAGCTTGGCCAGCTCGGCCAAACGTAAACAAGACGAATTACAACAAAAATAGGCACTCACCGCGCTAGGAACGAAGCAAAATGAAACACGATACCTTTATACTTAAGGTGAACGTGAAATTAAGGAGCGAAGAGTACAATAACACACCCAAATCACAAGAAAATCGCGGAGCAACAACATGCTGATCAGTTAAATCCAAAGGGCGAGATCCAAGCTGAAAATCCTCCAAATACAAATAAAAGTATTTGGAGGATTTTCACCTTTTTTTACTTTCTTTCACGTTGGGTTTGATCAGATTATATGTAAACGCAGCGGAACGATACACTTTAAATCGGGAACTACTTGAAAGTGTTCTGTTTCAGTAGTACAGACAGAAATTATTTATTATATGACAATAATATGTCTTGCTGTGCGTTTTACCTTCTAAATTTATATAAAAAGAGTAAACATTCCCCTTGTAACCAAATTAACATTTAAAAGTACCACCGTTTTCCCACCCATTACGTAATAAAAATGTGTGGGAGGTATTTTTGAAATCTCCTTTACTGAAATATTCACTGACTGTGAACTTCTTCTGTATTTAAAGTAAATGAGCTTTTGCCTAAGTTTTTATTCTGTGCTTGTGTTATAAAAATTGCTGACAAGATATCTTCCTCCATAGCTACAGTTCGGATCTACGATTCACATGTTAGGACGGTGATGTCATTCAATGACGTTACGATTATTCGTCTGTGGGGATGGCGGGATGAGTAAACCTTACTGTCTATTAACTTTGCTTTTGCATAAGCTTTTGTTCTGTGTTCGAGTTATAAAAATTGTTGACAAGACATCTTCCTCCATAGCTACAGTTCGGATCTACGATTCACATGTTAGGACGGTGATGCCCATGGGCGCCTGCAAGAAAATTTTCAAGGGGGTCAAGTGTAATTAATTAAGATTTGGCTACAGTGGCGTTTTCTCTGGGTGTGCAAGTTGTGTGTCAACGTCCAAAGAAAATTACAAAAAAGAAAGATTTCTTTATAATTCATCTATCACAGTAGGTAGTTTTTTTTTTATGAAATGTTCGTCGCGCTAACGCGCTCTCCGTTTCGAATAGCGTGTAGGCTGTGGGGTCCGGAGGCCGGACCGAAGAAACAGCCAGATAAGGCCAAACCGTTGCAACGACTCCCCACATTTATCCGCTGCTTTACGAGACTCAGTTCGCGCATGCGCCCCGTGTCTTCTACCAGGCTCACGAAAGTGCGAAAGTCAGCGAAGGCGTTGTATGCAGTTTCAATGCTTACATGCTTTGCTTAAGTTCAATTTGTCTCTGTGTTCCACGCAATTGTATTATTGCTTGCGCAGTGAAGTTGGGGGTTCGGTTGTTTTAAGATTTAAGATGGATAGTGAAAGTGTAATAAAAAAACTATTAAACAGTAGTTTTTTATCGCTCTCATACGCAGAAAAAAAAACCCCAGTAATTGACAGTGGCCGACCATGTCCTAATATCACAATATCAACACGTGTAAAAGGAAAAAAATGGCGCTGGAAGAGGTTTTGAGAGACATTTTCGTAAAGAACTCTACGAAATTTCAGACTGACTTTGTGGATGTGATGTGGATAACAAATTTTACTGTTGGACATGCTTGTTGTTCAAGAAAGCTGTTTGGAATCATGAAGGGTACGAGGACTTGAATCATTTGAATACTGCAGTGAAGAAACACGGTGAGTCTGAAATTCATCTTTCCAGTTTTTTTAATTTACCAGATTTATTGCGTCCCTTACTAGAATTGACATTCTTTTCGATTCCCAAAGAAGGGTTGAAATCTAACTGCACAATGTAAAAGTTAAAAAGAACAGGGAAATATTGAAGAGGTTGATTAATGCCGTGTGCTATTTAGCGAAACAGCCATTCCGAGGTCATGAGGAAAATGAAGAATGTTTCAATAAGGGAAATTATATGGAGTTGCTTATTGCAAGTGCCTAGTTTGATTCCCCATTGAAAGAACATTTAGCGACTTCTACAGTTTTCCGCGGAACTTCGGCAAGCATTCAAAATGATTTAATAAATTCCGTTGCTAATGTCCTGAGAGATAAAATTTACTACGAAATTCAGAACACCGATTTTGTGGCCATTATGCTTGATGAAACATCAGATGTAAGTAATAAATCTCAGCTCTCAACTGTGTTGCGATATTTTTCAGTTTCACAGAAAAAAATCGTAGAGCGATCTCTGGGATTTCTTGAGGTGAGCGCTGATAAAACTGCAGAAGCTCTGTTTAATCATGTGAATGAAATCGTGGGTAGACATAAGTGTGGGGATAAATTAATTGCCAAGACGTACGATGGAACGGCGGTGATGAGACGCCATCTCAATGGACTTCAAGGCAAACTTTTGGGAAAGTACCCTAAAGCTCTCTTCACGCATTGCTATGCTCTCATATAATGAACTTGGTACTGCAACAGTCTCTAGAGTGCAACAAAGAGCTTAAAGTCTTCTTTAGCGGTCTTAAATCATTACCTACTTCTTTCTCTCATGCTCCTAAAAGATTACACCAACGTTCTGCTTTCATGTCCAGAAAGCTACCATGATTAGCTCTTACCCGATGGAATTTTACCTCAAGACTTGTTCATACAGTCAATGAAAACAGAGAAGCATTGATAATGTTTTTGGAACATGTCAATGAAAGTGGGGACTTCGACCATTTGACTGCAATGACAGCAAGAGGATTTGTTGGCTTTTTAAAGAACTTCAAAAACATATTTTTTATAAAGGTTCTATCTAATTTGCTTGCCTTTTCAGATGTATTATTCAGTATACTGCAGTCCACGAATGTTGACATTTTGTACTGCAGTTCTAAAATAACTGAGTTTCAACAGCAACTGCAAAGCGAAAGGGAGAATTTTGAGCCATTGTGGTCTTGTATTCATGGTGAAGTAAGGGAGGAAGAAATGCGTCCTATAAAAAATAGAGGCTGAATGATGAATCAGAGAAATAATACTGCCGGAGACTTTACTTCGAAATAATTGATAATATTAACAATTATATTAGCATCGTTTGAAAAGTTGCAGTACTTTGATTTGTTAAACCCAACAAAAATGACCTACTTTAAGAAAAGAGAAAATTTTCCTCGCGATTTATTAAAGAAATTGCAGGAAATCTATGGCGATCTTTTTAATTTGAGCAAACTCCAGAATGAACAATATGTATGGTATTCTTCTAATGAAGGTTCATGCAAAACACCAATTCAAATTGTTGATTATTTATTGGAAATTAACCTAATGCATGGATTTTCGGAAATATACAAATTGGCTATGCTGATCGCAACAATTCCTTCCACAACATCATCCGTCGAGCGGTCGTTTTCGTCCTTAAAGCGGATCCACACATTCTGCCGCGCCACACAAACCCAGCATCGTATGGATAATCTATGCCTTATCTTCGTTGAAAAATAATTACTTTCTACGATGCGACAAGAGGATAAATCCAAATTCTATGAAGAAGTGATCAAGAAATTCCTGCAGAAAGAACTAAGAATGGAACTGGAATTCAAATGACCGTAAGTAATCACTTTGTTTTGCTGAATTTTTATTATGTAATTCTTTCTACTTTATTTTCGTAAATACATATTTAAGTAGGTTAATGTACTTAATTAGGTGCCTTCCTATTGCTTATGTAATGAACACTGTCTTTCTTGATTCAATTTTATTCAGACGTTTTCTGAAGTTACCCGTAAATTGCTCAGAGCAACATTGAAATATTTGTTGGAAGAAAAGACATGGGGTGGGGGTCGTGAGAATTAACACTTAACACATTATTCCATCTGTCCAACGCCTTCAGTTCTGTGTCAGAAAACGCCACTGTTTGGCTAATATGTAGAAAACAGTAATTCGTGAAAATGAAAGATTAATACTATTACTATTACTACTACTTACTTACTATACTAGAACACTACTACTACTATTAGTACTACTATTATTATTATTAATTGATGCAGCTCTTGAAGAAAGTGTATGTTAGTAATAGTCATGTATTATCATGTACATTGATAACTGTTTTCAAAATAATGAACGGTGTCGAGCACGGCCACACCAAGCCTTTCAAGTTCAGCACACACCATCCTGAATGGAACTTGTTTGGGCGCACTACCTTACGGCTTGCTAGGTTTTCCAATTCCAAATTTCCAATAAAATCATTATATTAAATTAAACGCCCCAAACTCTATCTTTCCGTGTGGTCCAGTTCTGTGAGTGTAAAAAAAAAGTAATAAATAAAATAAAATAAAATGATGGGAAAAATAATTCTACAGGCGGGTCAAGTGACTCCTGTGACCCCCCTGACGGCGCCCATGGTGATGTCACTCAATGACGTCACGATTATTCGTCTCCGAGGATGGCGAGATGAGCAAACCTTACTGTCTATTAACCTTGCTTTGCGTACGCTTTTGTTTGTTCTGTGTGTGGAGTTATAAAAACTGCTGACAAGATATCTTTCTTTATAGCTGCAGTTCGTCGGATCTATGATTCACATGTTAGGACGGTAGCGTCACTCAATGACGTCACGATTATTCGTCTGCGAGGAAGGCAGGATGAGCAAACCTTACTGTTATATCATGCAACGACGGCATTCTAACAGATTTTATTCCAATAGTACTTTTAGTTCTCACGCACTGTGACGTGAGCTGTGAACGCCGTTGCTGAGAGAGATGAAAAAATGAATTTACAAAACGGCAGTTCCAAAAAGTCTTACTAATTTGCTGAATAGAAAATTTAGAATTCCTCCAAAAGAAAACACAGGAAGTCAAAAATATATATGAGAGGATAAGGAAGAAATACTATAAGTTCGTTTCCAAAATTTTTGCTTCTCGCGTTTTGTTTCATTTGAATTCCTTGCGTGGAATTTCGAATTCAATACAAACACATACAAATTAAATTATGTATTATGTTTCCTCGTATTTGGGACTCAGTGTTCTGAGTAAATACCTCTCTCAGTGATGAAAACATTTTGTTGTTCTTACGAATTGCTGCCCAGAAATGCGCAAATGTAGTTTATAATTTGGTTTGCCTATTCCCTGTTATCCGAAAGTATCAGTGTGATTTTACTGCATCGCTTTGTTTTCACAGATGAATTAATTCTAGTGGAACATGTTGTGAGCTTATTTTAATGATGTTTATCGGTTATCAAGTATCGATAACCAGATTTCTATAGATAATCATATTGTTGAGTCAGTAGCTGGAGGAAACTATATTTTGTTCACTTCGACTGAAGATTTTAAGAGATAAGGCTTATTTCCTTTAATGTTTCCTTTTCTTTTCGGCGTTCTGTTTGAGCGCAGTATACGTAAAAAGAATAGCATGCGCGATCAATGTTCTGAAATAAATGTTTCAGTGTTCCGTAACTACTTTTTTTCTTTCTCTTTCTCTCTCCTGTTTTTTTCTCTTTTTTTAGCTGCCACGCCATTTGTGGCTATAGAAGCAATTTTGTTTTGTTTCGCGATCGTTTCCCTCTATTACAGTGACTCTGTAACGATAAGGCAAATACATGTCTTGTCAGAGAAACATTCATGCCTAAGTGGACTTAAATCGATAGCTTTCCCTTTTATTCTGGTATATACTCCTACTTTGTAGGTAATGCTAAGGTATACGTTCCTTCTCCACAGCTATAAAAAATGAAGCCAACATTTTTTAGAGCTTTTTCATTTCAAAAATGCTTTTGGTATCACTTTCGAAAGAAAGTGAATGCCAAATCTTTGCTTTGTTTCCTTATCTATAGATATGGTAGTAATAAAAAAAAGAAAGGGAAGGGAGGGTAGAGGAGGAGCGGGGAGAAAATCTCACATGAAAATAAGACCAAAACAATAGGCATCACTTTGAGGAGAGAATGAAATCGACAGTACAACTCGGAATTGTATAATAATTAATTCAGTGAAACGTGGGCACAGTTACTGAATTATTATCTTTCAGTGAAACGTGGAGCCTATCCAAGGTGCACAAAAAATCGAAAATTTTGAGTGTTTTGTGCAAAAAATTAATAATATAAACCAACACAGGGTCCTGGTTTCCGGACTTAATATCTCTGTCACACTGTCTGTTTTCCGCTTTGAGCCACATATAAATGCCCGTAAAGATTTTTTTTTCTTTTCGTCAAACAGGGAGGTTTCCGGGCGAAGCATGCCAAGACTCACCAGTTGATCAGATTTATGGAATTTGTTTCTGAAGTACGTGACAAGAGCGAGTGTTCCACTGCTGTCTTCCTGGACATCAGCACGGCCTTCGACAGCGTGTGGAACGATAGCCTCCTTCACAAGTTGCAGGAGCTCCGGTGTTTCCGCCCACTTGTTGAGCTGATTGGCTCGTACCTCAGCAGACTCAGCTTCACTGTTAAGATAAACAGTGAGATTTCTTCTAAAAAGAATATACGGGTTGGTGTTCCTCAGGGTTCTGTTCTTGGACCTACGCTGTTCTCCATTCATTTGCACGACATACCCGAACTCAAGACCGGGCAAGTCATGATGTACGCAAATAATACAGCGGTCGTTATCAGGTCTCTCAACAAAACCAGAAGTGAAGCTCCTTCAGGACTTTCTCTCACAGTTGGAAGCCTATCACACTGACTAGCGGATCAAGATCAATCCGTCTAAGAGCAGTGCGCTGTTGTTCCATGGATCTCCCCAAGGACTTTCGAAACTTGTCATGTTTCGGGAGACAATCCCCTCGGTTACTTTCACTAAGTACCTGGAGTTGTAAGTAGATTCTCGACTTTCGATGAAAGCTGGACAATACCTTGGGCAACAGCGCCACTACTCCACCGGAGAAGCTTTATGACAACAAGGCAAAAAGTACTGGTGTATAAGACGGTCGTCAGGCCAGTGCTCACCTACGCCGCACCCATCTGGATAGTTGTTAATCGGAGTCAACGAAAAAGAAACTAGAGGGTGCAGAGCCGAGCTGGCATGATCACTGGGGCTCCCATCTGGACCCCACTTCGGAACCTGAGAAACAGACCTGGAATTGAAAGGTACATGAGTTCTCACCAACCTGCATCTCCCTATTTAGGGAGATGCAAGTTCGATTCCTGCTCCAGGGCAATGTAATTTTCAAGTTTTCTGATGTGATTAAAGTCACGTGAGAAACAGTAAAATACACGATTGCTGTGTTAATAATTTAGATGTATTTTCGCGTATTATGTGAAAATGTTTCTTCCACACTATTTAACTAGTGGGGAAGTTGCTTCGGAAACCAGCTTTCTTCTCCCTGTCTCTAAATTCTTCTGTTTTTCTTTCCTATCGAGTTACTTACTCAAATCTTTTAGCTTCCAATTTCTAAGGGATGTTTTAGACCTGGGGTCAAACACTCCCTTCCTGAAACTGCTTCAACCCAAATCAAATTCTTTTTGTTTGTTTCAAGTGATACTGGCGTATGAGTTATAAGACACCAAAAAGAACCACAACAGAAAATATAGGCGAATAAATACACTGCTGTACCATTAATATCCGAACACCCACACGTCTACAAATAATCTTTATTTACAAAAAAAATATATTGTATGCTTAAACATTTTGGCACTTATGACGGCTTCATGAAATAATCTCCACCAGTTTTTTTTTTTTTTCTTTTGTAAATGCCCCCTGATATATTTCTTTATTCGGCCTTGAAAGCAGTGACCAGTTCAGTTTTGCTTGTTGAGTGATCCCTTCTTCCACGCATTCGACGATCCAATGCGTCCCCGAGATTATCTATAGGATTTAGGTCAGGATTCCAACTTTCCGACGTCCATGTTTCCAAATCAATGATGCCGCCCTGGTGGCGCAGTGGTCTAAGCGATGGCCTCTGATCATTCCTCCGAAAGGGGTCCGGGTTCTAATCCCGGTGAGGCATGGATGTTGTGTTTGTCTTACGGCACTGGATCTCTCCCTTCCCTGGAACCAGTGGCCCTAAATTAGGGACGGGCGACTGCTTATAGCCCATTGAGTTGCTCACGGTGGTCGTTAAACCTCCAATAAAAAAAATAAAAAAAAATCAATGAGTAACAATGCGAGTAGTACGACATGGTACATTGTTCTACTGGTAAAGGTACAGTGCAGTGAATTCTGGTTAATCTGGTCATCGGTTAATCGGAACATCCGTTTGTTTGGTACAATTCTTGTAAAACATCCCAAATTAGCTCTTTGGGACAAAGCTTCGCATAACTGGGGCAGCCACTTGATTGGAATAAAGTGTTCTTGCCCCGATGTGTTCCAATCAACCGAAAACTACTGTATTGGCCTACTCTAAAGCACTACCACAACGCTGTTGCAGCATATTTGTCCAGGACGTCTAGATAGAGCTCAGCACTCATGGTTTTGCCGCAAATCACTAAAGAATCCAAGCCGAACCACGAAAATCAACTCCATACTATCATGCTACCTCCACACCATCATGCTTCCTCCACAAAACTTTATTGTCGGACGACACAGTCCGGAAGATACCTTTATAGCGGCATCCGTCACACCCAGGAATGACCATCAGAGTGGTTGACTGTGTACCGTGACTGTCAGTCCAAAGGACATTATTCTATTGGTCTACAGTCCAAGATGGACTTTGCATACACCACGCTAATAAGCGTTTGGCGTTAATCGAAGTGATTTACATTTTATAGATGACTACGCGACAGTGGTAACCCATGTTGTGCAGTGTCCTGCACGCTCTGCTGGTGCCAACATCAGTCGCAGTAGTCTCACACAGCGTTTGTCTGATTTGAGACAATGTTGATTCGCAGTCTGAGCGGACAGCCTTTGTAGAAGGCTCCTATCACGCTTTGTTAGCTTCGGAGAATTACCGGGTCGTTTCTTAGCAGGTTCAGCTATAGTCTGCTTTCATTTGCATATTACATCACCAACCGTTGGCCTGGGATCTTTAATGTAGCTGAAAAGTGACGTACGGAGCAATTTCTTATGTGCATCAAATTATTATGCACACTAAACTCGAAGCTCTGCCCTTTCTTGACACGGCAAAGCTTTTTAACATTTTCCATCAAAATAATTGTTCTAAATTTTTTAATTATACAAACCTATTTAATTATACATCGACCCACGCTGGAAATCAGTTAACGCTCTCGATCGAGGCATCTTCCATTCAAAGTCGTGCCATTGCTTTATCGTAGCTCTACGAACATATTTATAGGTGGGGCCTGTGACGTGGTGCTTTGTAGGACTTAATTTGGTATCAGTAGAGAGCTGTCCAGATATTAATGGTAAGGCAGTGTAGCTTCGCTTGGAACGCGGGGACGCCAATCCTCAATTAGCGGGAAAATATCGGTAGAGAAGGGAATTTGATTCATATGCACCAGTACGAGTTCTCGCCAAATTGCGAAAAAGTGGTTAAGGTTATGTTATGGGACACTTCTTCTTGTTCCGAAATGATTAGACTGTGTCTTATTTTTTATTGAATAAATAGTGTACATTCACACTTATTAAAAACAACAACAAACCAGTCTGATTGATTAAGATAAAAAAAAAAAAGCCAGCTATCTCCCTCCGAACGTTTATAATACAGTACGTTGTTATTTTATAACCAGGGACGGATCCAGGGTCTTACCTTAGGGGGCGGGGGCAGTTGATCCGTGTGATGATGATGCGAACAGCCATCAAAAAAAAAAGGGGGGGGAGAGGAAGAACTTTTATGTTTATGTAAACAACCGCCCAGCGGAGCAAAATTGCGCAAAGCGTTGAAACTTTTTTGCCATTAAGTTAAGTGCCGACTGATCACACACTTAACGCATGTTAGCTGCATGGCGTTTTGTTGATGTTTCTGCTGATACCTGCGAAAGAATGGTGAGTTGTAAAGCCAAGAAGCAATTTGCAGACAGGTGTTGGCTTTTTGGAAGGCGATGCGAGCCGACAGAAATAGCTTGGCGTCTTGAGCTGTTGTTTCCCTCCGTAAGAGGAGAACGTCAGTATATTGTAGTTTTAATGTTTCCATATATGCTGTACCGCCCTTGTATTTGTATGGTTTTATTGAAAACCATTTATTTAACTCCTTGCATTTTATTTGAATAATACTGCATGTTAATTTGCGCCGACCTGCGGTAATGAGGAACGGCTGGTGATGATGAGTGCCAATCTGTTTGGCCGACGCTACCATAAACAATAATAGTATGTATGAGTGTCAATAAGTTTCATACCACCACATGTATTAAAACTTAATTATCGAGCGGTGGGATTAACACTCCCATCAAATCTTTACGTAACACTCCGGTCTAAAACAAAAAGAGAGACTTTGTGAAGGGCACACAACACACACACACACACACACACAAACATGCGCGCGCGCGCGCACGCACACTAAACTCACAGCTCTGCCTCTTCTTAGCACTGCAAAGCTTTTTAACATTTTCCATCAAAATAATTGTTCTAAATGTTTTAATTATACAAATTGTGAACAAGAACTGAAAAATAAGCACTATTTTCGTGGCGTTCAATTGGCTGCTTTTCCAGGAAAACAAGCTTGATGCTCTTTAAATCTCACGTATTGGTTAAAATAAAGTTTGATCCCATCTATTAAAATAAACTTTGATCCCTTGTATTCAAATGGGTTAATTTAATAGAAAAATGTCCAACTTGAAAATTTGTGACGAGTTTTTATTTATGGCCCAATTTAGGTACTTACTTCGCTTTCTGTCACCCACACCATCGCACACATACTCCAAAGTCTACCATACACGGTAACTTTCCTTGCTTGTCAGACACAAAGAGCAAAATAAAGCTCACCCATTGCTTTTCATGATCATAACTTTTTCTTTTTCACTTCTCTATGCTTTCTAAGTTTTTGAACCTTTTTGGTGGTTAATTCATATTAGCAGTTATATTCCGACTTAGAAATCGATCGGAGAAGGCTACTATTCATTTTTACGTGCATTATTTCAAAAACTTGGAAATATTCTAGTTGGATAATGCTTACCTGGGCATTCCGTTTCTAGCGATGATTCATTTTTCTCGCACGTTTCGGGTCTTCGTTGAAGCTATTGTCCTATTGTCCGTTGTATGTGCAGCTACCTTACACATCCAACACACTGCGTACTTTGGGTAGTTTCAGTAGATCTTCGCTTTAGGATTCAACAACTTTAATTCTTTACCGTTATTAATGCTCTAAATTTTTCGCCCAGTCTTTGGGCATCCTCAAGAGCATGACGACTTTTCCACCGATGTTCGTGGTTTATTTCTTGTCAATGGAGTCGCCGATACCCCACTTTGCCATTCGTCGGATACGCTGTATTAGATACTTTTCTTAATTAAACCTAGCCATCTATATTTCACTAATTCCACCTGTTTTTTTGTTTTTTCTCTCGCCAAATGGTCGTTGATGTCTTTCGTGCGAGAAAAGTGAGTCATCGCTAGAAACGGAATGCCTAGGTAAGCATTATCCAACTAGAATATTTACAAAAAATTTTTGTAGTTGTTGTTGTTTTCTGCTAATGCTAGAACAGACCATTTTATCTGCAACTTTACAGCAAATTTTAGTTTTTATGAAAACTTTTACGAAAATCCGCGCATTTATTACTATAATTTTACAAACATAAACATCATAATTATTTACTATATTGGCCATTTAAAAAGCGGATATTCAGCTGAAGGCGACCGGGGATTATCGCCCCGGTTGCCTTCAGCTGAATATCCGCTATGTTTATAATAATTTTGTTCGAAGATAACAAGAGTGGAAGTAGGCTTTTAACGAGCTGAAATGATAGAATCAGTGATCTACTGAACTACTAAATATCACCATTACTAACGCTTCACGTAGAGCGGGGGAAAAAATAGCCATTATTGTGAAAGCTTCCCGTGGTCACAACCGCGCTTTTATTAAAGCTACGTGACAGAAAGAGGTCAAATTTAAAGCGTAATAAACTAGTGGCGCGTTCGCTATACATACAGAATTAATTTAACAGCAGCCAAGAGTATTACTGAACTAGGCACTACCTGATTCCATTATTAAATGACGCATTCAACGTTCAGTTATTTTTAACTTTATCTAGAGACTACGCGTCTTTTAGGATTGGAATAATAATAAAAAAAAAAAAAAAACGATTTGCTAAAGGGTAAGTGCCAGAGAAAGGGAAAGTGCTGAGTTTTAAGGATTAACGTCCTCCAAATTCCAAACATTAACGGAAAGAAAGCCTTTTTGCTTTCTAGTACAAAGCCGTTCAAATTCTAGTGGTATCTCAGTCAATGAAAAACATACTAGAGGATCGATTGGCATACAAAGAAAATGCAAAACAAACGTCTTCAAACGTGAAAAAGAAAATGCCTGTGAACAATTATCAAATAGTTTATGTGATAAAAAGTTTAGCCATACATTTCTTGGAAAAAAGTACATCTTCTGCGTCTTGTCTTGACCCTTGGCATCCAGTCTGTCCAGAAGTGGTCAGTTACTTCTAGCAAAACGTCCAGTTCACTGTCACTTGAGACTTTACTTCAGTGGCGCACCCAGGAATTCTTGTTGCAGGGGGCTGTATATATATATCATCATCATCATCATCATTGCCAACCATTATCAATCCACTGCTGGACGAAGGTCTCCCCAAGTTTCCTCCACAACGGTCTGTCTTGTGCCAGTCTCCTCCATGTCACTCCCGCATACTTTCGAATTTCATCCACCCATCTTCCATGTGGTCTTCTTCTGGGTCTTTTCCTGTCCCTTGGAATCCAATCTAAAATTTCTGCTGTCCATCGATGGTCTGTTCTTCTGGCAGTATGTCCAGCCCATTGCCATTTCAGGGATTTAACTCTGATCATGATGTCTTCCACTCTTGTCATTTTTCGGATCCACGTGTTCCTCTTCTTATCTTTCCTGGTTACACCAAGCATGCACCTCTCCATGCTGCTTTGAGTTGTCTGCAGCCTTTGTATGTCTCTTTTAGCTAAGGTCCACGTCTCTGCACCATACGTAAGCACTGGAAGGATGCATTGATCAAACACTTTTCTTTTAAGACATGGCATATTGCTCTTGAAAATTATGCTGTTTCTTCCAAAAGCTCTCCAAGCAAGTTTTGTACGCCGATTAATTTCTTCACCAATGTGACCATCACTTGATATCTGCTGTCCAAGATAAACGTACGTGTCTGTTATCTCCAGCTTTTCTCCATCAATCGATAAATCTTCATTTCTTGTAAAAGCATTGAACATCACTTTTGTCTACTGAAAGTTCATTTTTAATCCCACTTCTTTACTCTTGTCAGCAAGTTCCTGCATCATACTCTGTAGCTCTGATGGGGTAGTTGCAAAAATGACTGTCATCAGCAAAACGAAGGTGGGTTAGATAATCTCCATTAATCTTTATCCCTTTGTTTTCCCAGTTCAGTGATTGAAAGACATTTTCCAATGTGGCATTAAAGAGCTTCGGAGATATGGTGTCACCTTGTCTCACTCCTTTTCCAATTTTTATGTGTGTTGTATTTTCAAATAGCAGAATCTTTGCACTTGCATTTTCATAGATGTTATTAATAATATTAATGTATGAATCTTCAATACCGCAGGATTTCAGAGCCATTGCAACTGCTGATGGTTTCACCGAATCAAAGGCTTTTTCATAATCGATAAAAGCCATGCACAATGGAAGTTCATATTCCCTCGCTCTTTCAATTAGTTCTCTCAGTACGTGGATATGATCTATTGTGCTGTAGCCACTCCTGAATCCAGCTTGTTCTCTCGGTTGAGCCATGTCCAGTGTTACCTTCAAGCGGTGTGAAAGAACTTTAGTGAAGATTTTATAAACCACTGATAGGAGGCTGATAGGTCTGTAGTTCCTGAGATCCTCAATGTCACCTTTTTTATGTAGCAAGATCATTGTAGCGTTGTTCTAATCCTCAGGAATTTTCCTTCATTAAGGCATCGAGTGAAAATTTGGGCGAGTACTGTTTCGATTTCTCCACTTGCTTCTTGTATGATGTCTACAGTAATTCCATCTTCTCCTGGAGCTTTTCCCCGCTTCATGTTCTTGATTGCATGTGCAACTTCTGCTGGAAGGACTGGAAGAACTCTGGTACCTTTCATGATGCCTGGAGTACATGTATCATCCCTTTCATATAATTTGGAGTAGAAATCTTTCACTCTTGTCAAAATTTCGCCTCTATTTCTTGTTACAGAACCATCTTCTTTTTCTCAGTGCCATAATCAGTTTTTTTCCCTTACTGAGATGTCCCTTTGCTATCTTTAGGCTTTGGTTGTTTTCAATTGCTTTCCTTACTAGTTCACAGTTGAATTTCCTTACGTCTTCAGTGATACTTTTTCGTACTGTCTTGCATAGCTCTATATATTCCACTTTGGAAGTCACATCTTCTTTAGTTGTCCTCATCACTCTTCTTTTTTGCATCAACATTTTGGTTTTTCCTGATAATTTGTTCACATGCAACTTGTTCTTAGACCCAGCTAATTTTGTTGCTGTTTCCATAAGAGCTTTGGTTACTTTTCTGTTAACTTCAGAAATATCCACTTCTTTCGATGTTAGGCCTTCTAAAGCAGAGAATCTGTTCTTCAGTTCCAATTTGAAGGAATTATGGTGTTTTTTAAGGTTGGTTATGTCAATACATTTTGTTTGTCTTATGAGCTTGCTACGTTCGAGTTTAGTGTTGAGGTGCATCTTACATCTCACCAATCTATGGTCACTGCCTGTGTTGAACTTATTTAGCACACTGCAGTCTTCTATGAGGAATTTTTTGTTACACATAATAAAATCAATTTCACTTGTCGTCCCATTTGGATGTCTCCATGTCCATTTCCTGTGTGGCTTTTTCTTGAAAAAGGAGTTCAAGATGAAAAACCCTTCTGCCTCTGCAAACTCTACGAGAGTATTTCCACGCTGGTTTCTGTTGCCGTGACCGAATTTACCTACTAAAGTTTCATTCTGTTGCCGTTGCCCTATTTTTGCATTGAAATCTCCAATAATTATCTTCAAGTGCTGCTTACCTTTATTATTTAGATCACGAATTTCCTCATAAAATTCTTCAATTTCTTCTTCAGCATGACTTGTGGTGGGTGCATAAGTTTGAATAATCTGAGCCTGGTATCTTCTCGAGAGTTGGATAACGAGTCGTGCAGCTCTGTCAGAGGAACTTTCAACTTCTACAACTTTATCCTTCAGTTTCTTGTTTATTATAAATCCAACACCACTAGTTCTGCCAGTATCTGTCCCACGATAGTAGAAGAGATGTCCACTTTTCAGTTCAATGAGATCTTCTCCTTTTCTCCTTACCTCACTCAGCCCGACGATGTCCCACTTGATCCTTTGTAGTTCCTCTTCCAATTCAAGAAGCCTTGAATCAGAAGATAGGGAGCCTCCGTTATACGTAGCCAAGGTCAGCATCAGATGGCAGCCTAGTCCGGTCCTCCGGGGATTCTTAGCACCCTCTGCCTTCATGTCGCACTGGCCGCTGCCTTGGATAGGTACATTCCAGCTGCCGGAGACTGAGGGCCAAGATTTAAGTTGTGGAGTCATTTTGGAGGGGTTTGGCCATAACTCACCACGCTGGCCAAGCGGGTTGGTGAGTGTGGAATAGCATTTCCTCTAATCCCGATGGTATAGTTATACCGCTATTGGCGGTCGTCAGAGCCCCTTTAGTGGGAACAGGATGTACCACGAGAAGGCGGGGTTGACATTTGTCAAGGAGAGGCTGTGATGTTACGCATCACCTGATATATATATATATATATATATATATATTGATTGGAGGTACTCGATGGGCTATAAGCAGTCGCCCGTCCCTAATTTAGGGTCACTGGTTCCAGGGAAGGGAGAGAGCCAGTGACGGACGACAAAAACAACATCCATGCCTCACCGGGATTAGAACCCGGACCCTTCCGGAGGAATGATCAGAAGCCATTGCTTAGACCACTGCGCCACCGGGGCTGTATATATATAGTATATGCACACAGTGTGTGTAAAGATATGTAATGTACTCCTATAGTTTATATACGGTTGTGACGTACGTCGCTCTTAAATCTCTTTGGGGCTTTTGGAAGAAAACACCATGTAATAGAAAATACTATGCAATTTTTTGAAGATGTAAAATAATATTTTTTAATGTTTAATTTGTGACGTACGTCGCTCTTAATCTCTTTGGATCTTTGGGGAGAAGACACCGTGTAATAGAAAACACTATGTAATTTTTTGAACATGTAAAATAATATTTTTTAATATTTAATTTGTGACACACGTCGCTCTTAATCTCTTTGGGGCTTTGGGAAGAAGACAGTGTATAATTTTTTGAACATGTAAAATAATATTTTTTAATGTTTAATTTGTGACGTACGTCGCTCTTAATCACTTTGGGGTTTTGGTAAGAAGACACTATTAATAGATGACACTATGTAATTATTTGAATATGTAAAATAATATTTTTGAATGTTTAATTTGTGACGTACGTCGTTCTTAATCTCCTTTGAGGGAGCTTAAGCCTCCAAAACCCCTCCGGGGTGGCGCCAATGCTTTACTTTGATCATGATATCTTCATCCACTTTTGTCATTTTTTTCGTCTGCGAGTTCCTCCGTTTATCTTTCTTGGCTACGCCAAGCATGCATCTTTCTCCATGTTTCTTTGAGTTGTCCGAAGTATCTGAATATCCTATTGAAGGTTCATGTCTCTGATCCATAAGTCAGAATTGAAAAGTTGCATAGATTAAACACTTCTGTTTTAAGACATAATGATACATATATACAGGCCCTGCTTAAGACTTAGCAGTAGGGTAAGCCCGGTGTCAAACAGGGGACCCCCTTCTCTAAAGACTGCCTTATCACTCAAAAAATCGATCATTTTACAAGCTTCACCAATTTGAAATATTTACTATCACAATTTCAAGTAAACACTCTTAACAGTAAAATAAATACTAATTACATAAATATACAAAATTGTTTTATTTTATAGATAATCAATTATGTTTGTAAATGAAACAGGCAGACTTTTTTCACAAACTAATACAAAGCTGCATGGTTGCCAACATTTGAATTTTAAAAATAGAAAGATTTTTACACAATGAAACTCACAGCGTTTTTCAATGTTGTGAAGTGGTGGCAGTAGGGGAATAACATATACTTAATATAAATGCGTACTTATCTGCAACACAATTTCGCTACTCCTTTTATTTCTATTTTATGAGCAAGAGTTTGATGGCATTGAATGTAAAAATACTTCCTCTTTTTTTAATAATTTCCTTTCTATCATTTACATGTTTATATCACATCCTTCACTCTTCATGAATACAAACAGAATTAGTTATAGTAATATAAGAGGAACAACAAAGGATCAAGTGGGACATCGTCGGGCTAAGTGCGGTAAGGAGAAAAGGAGAAGACCTCATTGAACTGAAAAGTGGACATCTCTTCTACTATCGCGGGACAGATATTGGCAGAACTAGTGGTGTTGGATTTATAATAAACAAGAAACTGAAGGATAAAGTTGTAGAAGTTGAAAGTTCCTATGATGGAGCTGCACGCCTCGTTATCCAACTCTCGAGAAGATACAAGGCTCAGATTATTCAAACTTATGCACCGACCACAAGTCATCCTGAAGAAGAAATTGAAGAATTTTATGAGGAAATTCGTGATCTAAATAATAAATGTAAGCAACACTTGAAGATAATTATGAAAGATTTCAATGCAAAAATTGGGCAACGGCAACAGAATGAAACTTCAGTAGGTAAATTCGGTCACAGCAACAGAAACCAGCGTGGAAATACTTTCGTTGAGTTTGCAGAGGCAGAAGGGTTTTTCATCTTGAACTCTTTTTCAAGAAAAAGCCACACAGGAAATGGACATGGAGACATCCAAATGGGACGACAAGTGAAATTGATTTTATTATGTGTAATAAAAAATTCGTCATAGAAGACTGCAGTGTGCTAAACAAGTTCAACACAGGTAGTGACCATAGAATGGTGAGATGTAAGATGCATCTCAACACTAAACTCGAACGTGACAAGCTCATAAGACAAACAAAATGTATTGACATAACCAACCTTAAAAACACCATAATACCTTCAAGTTGGAACTGAAGAACAGATTCTCTGCTTTAGAAGGCCTAACATCGGAAGAACTGGATATTTCTGAAGTTAACAGAAAGTAACCAAAGCTCTTATGGAAACAGCAACAAAATTAGCTGGGTCTAAGAACAAGTTGCATGTAAACAAATTATCAGGAAAAACCAAAATGTTGATGCAAAAAAGAAGAGAGATGAGGACAACTAAAGAAGATGTGACTTCCAAAGTGGAATATATAGAGCTATGCAAAACAGTACGAAAAAGTATCACTGAAGACGTAAGGAAATTCGACTGTGAACTAGTGAGGAAAGCAATTGAAAACAACCAAAGCCTAAAGATAGCAAAGGGACATCTCAGTAAAGGAAGAAAACAGATTATGGCACTGAGAAAAGAAGACGGTTCGGTAACAAGAAATAGAGGCGAAATTTTGACAAGAGTGAAAGATTTCTGCTCCAAATTATATGAAAGGGATGATACATGTACTCCACACATCATGAAAGGTACCAGTACCAGAGTTCTTCCAGTCCTCCCAGCAGAAGTTGCACATGCAATCAAGAACATGAAGCGAGGAAAAGCTGCAGGAGGATATGGAATTACTGTAGACATCATACAAGAAGCAAGTGGAGAAATCGAAACAGTGCTCGTCCAAATTTTTACTCGATGCCTTAATGAAGGGAAGATTCCTGAGGATTGGAACAACGCTACAATGATCCTGCTACATAAAAAAGGTGACATTGAGGATCTCAGGAACTACAGACCTATCAGCCTGCTATCAGTGGTTTATAAAATCTTCACTAAAGTTCTTTCACACCGCTTGAAGGTAACACTGGTCATGGCTCAACCGAGAGAACAAGCTGGATTCAGGAGTGGCTACAGCACTATTGATCATATCCACGTACTGAGAGAACTAATTGAAAAAGCGAGGGAATAAGAACTTCCATTGTGCATGGCTTTCATCGATTGTGAAAAAGCCTTTGATTCGGTGAAACCATCAGCAGTTACAATGGCTCTGAAATCCTGCGTTACTGAAGATGCATACATTAATATTATTAATAACATCTATGAAAATGCAAGTGCAAAGATTCGGCTGTTCGAAAATACAACACACATAAAAATTGGAAAGGAAGTGAGATAAGGTGATACTCTATCTCTGAAACTCTTTAATGCCACATTGGAAAATGTCTTTCAATCACTGAACTAGGAAAACAAAGGGATAAAGATTAATGGAGATTATCTAACCCATCTTCGTTTTGCTGATGGCGTAGTCATTTTTGCAACTACCCCATCAGAGCTGCAGAGTATGATCCAGGAACTTTCTGACAAGAGTAAAGAAGTGGGATTAAAAATGAACTTTCAGAAGACAAAAGTGATGTTCAATGCTGTTACAAAAAATGAAGATTTATCGATTGATGGGGAAAAGCTGGAGATAACAGACACGTACATTTATCTTGGATAGCAGATATCAAGTGAGGGTCACATTGGTGAAGAAATTAATCGGCGTACAAAACTTGCCTGGAGAGCTTTTGGGAGAAACAGCATAATTTTCAAGAGCAATATGCCGTTATGTCTTAAAAGAAAAGTGTTTGATCAATGCATCCTTCCAGTGCTTATGTATGGTGCAGAGACGTGGACCTTAACTAAGAGACATACAAAGGCTGCAGACAACTCAAAGCAGCATGGAGAGGTGCATGCTTGGTGTAACCAGGAGAGATAAGAAGAGGAACTCGTGGATCCGAAAAATGACAAGAGTGGAAGACATCATGATCAGAGTTATATCCCTGAAATGGCAATGGGCTGGACATACTGTCAGAAGGACAGACCATCGATGGACAGCCGAAATTTTAGAATTTCAGATTGGATTCCAAGGGACAGGAAAAGACCCAGAAGAAGACCACGTGGGAGATGGGTGGATGAATTTCGAAAGTATGCGGGAGTGACAGGGAGGAGACTGGAACAAGACAGACCGTTGTGGAGGAAACTTGGGGAGACCTTCGTCCAGCAGTGGATGGATAATGGTTGGCAATGATGATGATGATGATGATAATATTGAATGCAATATTCTGGTCACTATACACTCTTAAAATGTACTTCAGAAAAATATTTGATACAATTATGTAATCTATAAGAGTTCAGGATACAGTAGATTCTAAAAATACATGAAAACTATGTTTTTGGGTGTAATTTTTAAATAAAGTAAAGAATTTAAACATCTAAGCACTAATGCAAAGTTTACGTTTGTTCTTATATATTTTTCCTTTTGTGATAAGAATCTATAGTCCAAAACATCACATTGGCTTTTTTCTGCTCTTTGCTAAAGCAAATTCTTCAATAATATCATCAAAACAAATTTTTTGTGTTAAATCGCTCTCAATTGTAAGAAGAGACAAACCAGAAAGATTTTTTCCAGAAAGGCTAGATCTTAATCTATTTTTTATACGTTTTAATACTGAAAATGACCGCTCACTGGAGCAATTCATATTCGGTATTGACAACATTATTCTGGAAGCAGTTTCAACCTTGGGAAAAGTATGTCCAATTCCTAAGGTTTTTATCATCTTTAATTTTTCATCCGTCTTTAAATCGTTTGAAAGAAAATCGCAGAACTGTAAAAACTCATCTGGTAATTCTTCATCAATATCCGCAGAATAAATTTCCAGAAAATTTTTTGCTACATTTTTATCTCTTCGTTTGTCATGTTTTTTGAACAAATAAAACCAAATCTCGATTCTAAAAGAGAATAAGCATTTTTTTCTTTTGTTTAGTTCAGTGATGATGCCGTCACACATTATATAAGGTGTTTGATACCCAAATCTCTCCCTATTAGACAACTGGACTTCAGCACTTGCACAGCCACTATCGTCAAGCATTTTACTTTTTGGTGCAACTCTTTTCCTTTTAGGCGTATAATTTTTTTAACCAACTAAATTTTCGGCTTCATTTTCATAATTTTCAAAATTATTTCTAACTTACTTTATAAAACTCTCCAGAGAGTCATAGAGGGTTACAATTGCTGCCATCTTACAGCTTACAGACTGAATAGTTTGTTTACACTATTCATTCGCTGTAGTATAGTATCCCATATAACAACCATAAGAGCAAATTCAAATATTTGCATTTTTGAAAATAAATTATTTGCTTCATTTCTAGGAGATGCAGATTAATTTATATCTTTTGAGATGGTTGATAAAACACTTAATATATTCGTAAAATTTTTCTTTAAGACTTTCACAGCATCTGCATTCGCTGACCACCTTGGTGTAGAGAGTGATTTTAATGTTAATTTATTGTCTATTTTCTCCTTTAACAATTTCCAACTATGGGGTGACACAGAAAAAAGTTATACACACTTTGAATCAAACCAAAAAAAGAAACTGCTGAAGATCAACATTCAACAGCCCTCGTGCCAACTAGATGCAAAGAGTTAGCTGTACATGGCACATACTCTATGAAAGGAAAATATGTTCTTAATCTAGCTTGCAAACCTGAATATTGCCCTGACATGTTACTAGCATTGTCGTAAGACTGACCACGACAATACTTCAGATCAATGCCAAGATCTTCAAGAATATTA
The DNA here is from genome assembly GCA_039090855.1 of Macrothele yani. NCBI lineage: Eukaryota > Metazoa > Arthropoda > Arachnida > Araneae > Macrothelidae > Macrothele > Macrothele yani. The sequence continues at coordinate 56,943,818 of CM076997.1, read as the reverse complement.
ACTATGACTTCGTGTAGATGTTGAGAGCTATGCCCGTGTATAGATATGAACTTTAAAAATCGCTCAACTGGATTGATTACCTTGCATATCAATGTACCTCAACATCAGAAAGAATTGATCAGTGGGGGTTATATCCGGAGTAGAATCTACAATAAGTCAGAAGTACTTAGCTTGTTTTACTTCGGATAATATTTCATGCAATACTTTTTTGGACATCAATTCAATAAATTCTGCTACTATTGTTGACGAAAAATAACTTACATTTTCTTTTCTTTTATTTCCATGTGTGATTATATGGTCTGCCAGAAAATGCCAAGAAAATTTCCATTATGTACAGATCCAAATGTTTCATTGGAACCAAAAAAAGGAAGACCTCTTTGTGAAATAAACTTTATTATAGCCACAACTCTGTATAATACTTTCTTCCAGTAACTGCATTCTGCTTTATGTTGTTCAACAAGACTGCAATCTATACGACCTAGTATTGCTGAGCGTTGTGAGAAAGAATACACTGATTCTCTGTGAAAGGAAGAATTTTCATGTGAGGATAACCTTTTAGAGATATTTCACCAATCAGCAAAACCATTCGTGCAAATAGCCTGATCGCTCGAACTATAATATAAAGCTTGCAAATGTGGCAAAATACAGAGTTAGTACTTGGTGAATAAATTAACCAATCTCTTTGGATTTTTTCTCCATTTTTTTTTCACACGAAAGAAATTATTTGCAGAGCACATCCACTCTTTACCCCTAACTGTTTGTTTAGAACTTTCCAAATTATCAATATTTTCAGAAGGTTTATTGAGAATAAAGTATTCTCGTAAAGAATTGGTTACTGGAGGCCACAGCGCTGGATCATCATAATCAAATATAGCAGAATTATTTGATGCTGACGCTGATGGATTTTCATAGTTAACACTAGCAGAAGCAGAGAATGAAACATCAGATGCATCATTATCATTAACTAAATTTCAGCGCGAACTTCGGCCGTATCACTTTTAGTATTACTAAAAGGAAATTCCCAAACAACGAAGTAACAGGCCTAACAGGTGACTGATTGTTCTGTGTTGCTGGAGTTATTATAGTCTCACTATTTGAAACTTCAGACGAAGATGTAATAAATTGAACACCTTGCACACATACCTGGTTCTGCAGTGGAGTTTCAGGTGCGTCACAAACATCGTCACTAATTCTTTAGCTAAATAAAATTTCAGTCGAAGATGTAGCAAGTTGAACACATGGCACACGTAGACGTATCTCATTCTTTAGAGGCATTTCTGTTGCATCATAAACATCGCCATCGGTATTAACAGCTTGGCTAAATGAAATTTCAGAAGAATTTACATTGCTTGGCATACACTCTTCGTTTGGAAGTGATGTTTCTGTTGGTTTTCAGAACAGAAAATTTTTCATTGATGTGTTAAGTTGTTTTATACACTTCTCATGGTTTTTTTTTTTTTTTGCTTCAAACTACCGGAGGGATACTGCCGGGACTGCCGCTTCAATTTCTTACTTATTTACTTTATACAATTTATATTTAGCAGAATGGTAAATTTCTCTTACTCACATTGAGAACTACAAACCGCAAGACATCAAGCAAGAACACGAGTAATCGAGCAAGATACGGGAGAAACAAACGAAAATGCGATGGTTACGGTTCCCATTAATCTGATCGAAAGAATTCTACCGAGTCCATGAAGTATGAATTCCAGCTGTCTCAACATTGGTGCATAACGTTTTCCCCGCCTCTTTTTTTTGGTGACGTCATTCTGATGGCCAAAAAAGAGAAAGTGACTTAGTTTAGAAAAAAATGTTTAACTAAAAAGTATTTGCATTTTGGTTTTTTTGTTTGAAAGAAAATGAGATTAAAATTTTTTTTTTGAAAAGTAAATTTGGGAGCCCCCTTGAGAATTCAGAGGGTAAGCACGGCCTTCACGGGCCTATTTGGTAACCAGCCACTGCATATATATACGTATAACACACCTGGAGTTTAATATTCCAAACTTGGATTTGCGTCTTAACCGTGACGCTCTACGAATGACTATGTTTATATCATGAAGGGTTTGGTGGAAGGATTTATGTTACTGTTACTATCTTTTAATCTTGTAAGGAGATTTATGACTCAATTTTCGTTTTGATGATTCTTTTTCGTTTATACAACAGTTTATGTAACATTATTGGTTTGGTAAGGTGTTTAATAGTTCAGTTTTTAGTTCATTTTAAATCCTAGTGACTCCTTTGTATTTTCTAAAGTTCAGGTAGGTAAGACAGAATGCATTAAAATTTACAAACAAAATTTTAAATTGGATGTCCATTATTGCGTTTTTGAGATTTTTGCATTCTCATGAAACCTGAACTGAACTTGTGTGTTCAGGATCTCTGGATGTCTTTCCCTGAAGAGTGATCCGGGGGTTCTGGGTAAGTGTTTGTATAAATATTTGCTTAACATTGTTTTGCCATTTTGTTAATCAATTTATAGTATTTTTTATCTAGAGGCTTTTGGCCCTATTGGTTTATTTATGAGGGTAGATTGCTTGGATTGCTTGTATGTTAATATTCTTTTACATACACTAACACAAACTACATCTAATACTTGCATCATTGCACAGTTTAGTTGTGGTTTATATTATATTACATGTCAAAATATTACTTTCCTATGATATATATATATATAACAGAAAAGTAACCAGTAACCAAAGCTCTTATGGAAACAACAACAAAATTAGCTGGGTCTAAGAACAAGTTGCATGTGAACAACTTATCAGGAAAAACCAAAATGTTGATGCAAAAAGAAGAGAGATGAGGACAACTAAAGAAGATGTGACTTCCAAAGTGGAATATATAGAGCTATGCCAGACACTACGAAAAAGTATCGCTGAAGACGTAAGGAAATTCCACTGTGAACTAGTGAGGAAAGCAATTGAAAACAACCAAAGCCTAAAGATAGCAAAGGGACATCTCAGTAAGGGAAGAAAACAGTTTATGGCACTGAGAAAAGAAGGTGGTTCTGTAACAAGAAATAGAGGCGAAATTTTGACAAGAGTGAAAGATTTCTACTCCAAATTATATGAAAGGGATGATATACACTGACGGAAAAAAATTCCCAACACCAAGAAGGGGTTGTGTTAATAAACGACAGTTGGTAGGCGGTGAGAGTACATCTGTAAGATGACGTCTATGCAAATTTCGCGCTCGGCGCATACGTGTTGCGCTAGTAGCGCCCCTCGGAATATGCAAAGCAGGTTTGCTGTAAATACGCGCTATAACGTTCGTGAGCGTTAGTTATCGTTGAGATTCGACGTAGTGTGTTGATGTTCGTCAAGAATGCCTTTAAGAAGACGAAGAAGCCATTATCAACAGCTCACGGAGTTTGAACGAGGTCGTGTAATAGGGCTACGAGAAGGTGGATTTTCGTTCCGCAATATTGCAGAACGACTTGGCAGGAATGTAGCCACTGTGCATGATTGTTGGCAGCGGTGGTCAAGGGAAGGTACTGCCTCAAGAAGACCGGGTTCTCGCCTGCCACGTGGCACTACTGAGATGGAAGACCGCCGTGTACGGCGTATGGCCGTGGCGCATCGTACCGCGTCTGCGGCAGCAATTCGAGCTGCAGTTGCCACCACAGTGACACAACGAACTGCTACAAATCGGTTACTTGAAGGACAGCTCCTAGCCAGACGCCCTGTAGCGTGCATTCCACTTACTCTAAACCACTGCCGTTTGCGACGTCAGCGGTGTCAAGCTAGAGCTCATTGGAGGACGGAGTGGAGATCTGTTGTGTTTTCTGATGAAAGCCGGTTCTGCTTGGGTGCCAGTGATGGCCGTGTGTTGGTTAGAAGGAGGCCAGGTGAGCGCCTGCAACTAACCTGTCTGCGGCCGAGACACACTGGACCTACACCTGGAGTTATGGTCTGGGGAGCAATTTCCTATGACAGCAGGAGCACTCTCGCGGTTATCCCACGCACACTGATGGCACAGTTGTACGTCGATCTGAGGATTCAACCTGTTGTGCTGCCATTCATGAACAGCATTCCAGGGGGTGTTTTCCAACAGGATAACGATCGCTCGCATACCGCTGTTGTAACCCAACATGCTCTACAGAGTGTCGACATGTTGCCGTGGCCTGCTAGAACACCATATCTTTCACCAATCGAGCACGTATGGGACATCATTGGACGACAACTCCAGCGTCACCCCCAACCAGCATTAACTGTCCCTGTATTGACTGACCAAGTGCAACAGGCATGGAACTCTATCCCACAAACTGACATCCAGCACCTGTACGACACAATGCATGAACGTTTGCGTGCTTGCATTCAACATTCTGGCGGTTACACCGGTTATTAATGTACCAGCATTTCACATTTAAAATGGCTTTTCTCGCGCTTACATTAGGCTATGATCTTGAAACCTTATTCGATTAAATATGTTACCTATACAAATGTATTGCCGCCATTTCATTCCTCTACAACTATTTTTTCGTGGTGTTGGGATTTTTTTCCGTCAGTGTATGTACTCCAGACATCATGAAAGGTACCAGTACCAGAGTTCTTCCAGTCCTCCCAGCAGAAGTTGCACATGCAATCAAGAACATGCATCGGGGAAAAGCTCCAGGAGAAGTTGGAATTACTGTAGATATCATACAAGAAGCAAGTGGAGAAACTGAAACAGTACTCACCCAAGTTTTCACTCGATGCCTTAATGAAGGGAAGATTCCTGAGGATTGGAACAACGCTACTATGATCCTGCTACATAAAAACGTGACATTGAGGATTACAGGAACTATAGACCTATCAGCCTCCTATCAGTGGTTTATAAAATCTTCACTAAAGTTCTTTCACACAGCTTGGAGGTAACACTGGACATGGCTCAACCGAGAAAACAAGCTGGATTCAGGAGTGGCTACAGCACTATAGATCATATCAACGTACTAAGAGAACTAATTGAAAGAGCGAGGGAATATAAATTGTGCATGGCTTTTATCGATTATGAAAAGGCCTTTGATTCAGTGAAACCATCAGTAGTTACAATGGCTTTGAAATCCTGCGGTATTGAAGATGCATACATTAATATTATTAATAACATCTATGAAAATGCAAGTGCAAAGATTCGGCTGTTTGAGAATACAACACACATAAAAATTGGAAAGGGAATGAGACCAGGTGACACTATATCTCACAAGCTCTTTAATGCCACATTGGAAAATGTCTTTCAATCACTGAACTGGGAAAACAAAGGGATAAAGATTAATGGAGATTATCTAACCCACTTTCGTTTTGTTGATGACATAATCATTTTTGCAACTACCCCATCAGAGCTGCAGAGTATGATCCAGGAACTTGCTGACAACAGTAAAGAAGTGGGATTAAAAATGAACTTTCAGAAGACAAAAGTGATGTACAATGCTATTACAAGAAATGAAGATTTATGCATTGATGGAAAACAGCTGGAGATAACAGATAGTGCGTTTATATTGGATAGCAAATATCAAGTGAGGGTCACATTGATGAAAAAATTAATCGGCGTACAAAACTTGCCTGGAGAGCTGTTGGAAGAAACAGCATAATTTTCAAGATCAATATGCCATTATGTCTTAAAAGAAAAGTGTTTGATCAATGCATCCTTCCAGTGCTTACGTATGGTGCAGAGACGTGGACCTTAACTAAAAGGGACATGCAAAGACTGCAGACAACTCAAAGCAGCATGGAGAGGTGCATGCTTGGTGTAACCAGGAGAGATAAGAAGAGGAACTCGTGGATCCGGAAAATGACAAGAGTGGAAGACATCATGATCAGAGTTAAATCCCTGAAATGACAATGGGCTGGACATGCTGCCAGAAGGACAGACCATCGATGGACAGCCGAAATTTCAGATTGGATTCCAAGGGACAGGAAAAGACCCAGAAGAAGACCACATGGAAGATGGGTAGATGAAATTCAAAAGTATGAGGGAGTGACATGGAGGAGACTGGCACAAGACAGAATGTTGTGGAAGAAACTTGGGGAGACCTTCGTCCAGCAGTGGATTGTAAATGGTTGACAATGATGATGATGATGATATATATATTATATATATATATTTTTCAAACAAAATACAACACACATAAAAATTGGAAAGGGAGTGAGACAAGGTGACACCATATCTCCGAAGCTCTTTAATGCCACATTGGAAAATGTCTTTCAATCACTGAACTGGGAAAACAAAGGGATAAAGATTAATGGAGATTATCTAACCCACCTTCGTTTTGCTGATGACGTAGTCATTTTTGCAACTACCCCATCAGAGCTGCAGAGTATGATCCAGGAACTTGCTGACAAGAGTAAAGAAGTGGGATTAAAAATGAACTTTCAGAAGACAAAAGTGATGTTCAATAATTTTACAAGAAATGAAGATTTATCAATTGATGGAGAAAAACTGGAGATAACAGATACGTACGTTTATCTTGGACAGCAGATATCAAGTGAGGGTCACATTGATGAAGAAATTAATCGGCGTACAAAACTTGCCTGGAGAGCTTTTGGAAGAAACAGCATAATTTTCAAGAGCAATATGCCATTATGTCTTAAAAGAAAAGTGTTTGATCAATGCATCCTTCCAGTGCTTACGTATGGTGCAGAGACGTGGACCTTAACTAAAAGAGACATACAAAGGCTGCAGACAACTCAAAGCAGCATGGAGAGGTGCATGCTTGGTATAACCAGGAGAGATAAGAAGAGAAACTCGTGGATCCGAAAAATGACGAGAGTGGAAGACATCATGATCAGGGTTAAATCCCTGAAATGGCAATGGGCTGGACATACTGCCAGAAGGACAGACCATAGATGGACAGCCGAAATTTTAGATTGGATTCCAAGGGACAGGAAAAGACCCAGAAAAAGACCACATGGGAGATGGGTGGATGAAATTCGTAAATATGCGGGAGTGACATGGAGGAGACTGGCACAAGACAGACCGTTGTGGAGGAAACTTGGGGAGACCTTCATTCAGCAGTGGATTGATAATGGTTGACAATGATGATGATGATGATGATGCTATATATATATATATATATATATATATATATATCATCATCATCATTGTCAACCATTATCAATCCACTGCTGGACGAATATTATATATATATATATATGTATCATCATCATCATCATTGTCAACCATTATCAATCCACTGCTGGACGAAGGTCTCCCCAAGTTTAATCCACAACGGTCTGTCTTGTGCCAGTCTCCTCCATGTCACTCCCGCATATTTACGAATTTCATCCACCCATCTCCCATGTGGTCTTTTTCTGGGTCTTTTCCTGTCCCTTGGAATCCAATCTAAAATTTCGGCTGTCCATCTATGGTCTGTCCTTCTGGCAGTATGTCCAGCCCAGTGCCATTTCAGGGATTTAACTCTGATCATGATGTCTTCCACTCTCGTCATTTTTCGGATCCACGAGTTCCTCTTCTTATCTCTCCTGGTTATACCAAGCATGCACCTCTCCATGGTGCTTTGAGTTGTCTGCAACCTTTGTATGTCTCTTTTAGTTAAGGTCCACGTCTCTGCACCATACGTAAGCACTGGAAGGATGCATTGATCAAACACTTTTCTTTTAAGACATAATGGCATATTGCTCTTGAAAATTATGCTGTTTCTTTCAAAAGCTCTCCAGGCAAGTTTTGTACGCCGATTAATTTCTGCATCAATGTGACCCTCACTTGATATCTGCTGTCCAAGATAAACATACGTATCTGTTATCTCCAGTTTTTCTCCATCAATCGATAAATCTTCATTTCTTGTAAAAGCATTGAACATCACTTTTGTCTTCTGAAAGTTCATTTTTAATCCCACTTCTTTACTGTTGTCAGCAAGTTCCTGGATCATACTCTGCAGCTCTGATGGGGTAGTTGCAAAAATGACTACGTCATCAGCAAAACGAAGGTGGGTTAGATAAACTCCATTAATCTTTATCCCTTTGTTTTCCCAGTTCAGTGATTGAAAGACATTTTCCAATGTGGCATTAAAGAGCTTCGGAGATATGGTGTCACCTTGTCTCACTCCCTTTCCAATTTTTATGTGTGTTGTATTTTCAAACAGCCGAATCTTTGCACTTGCATTTTCATAGATGTTATTAATAATATTAATGTATGCATCTTCAATACCGCAGGATTTCAGAGCCGTGGTAACTGCTGATGGTTTCACCGAATCAAAGGCTTTTTCATAATCGATAAAAGCCATGCACAATGGAAGTTCATATTCCCTCGCTCTTTCAATTAGTTCTCTCAGTACGTGGATATGATCTATTGTGCTGTAGCCACTCCTGAATCCAGCTTGTTCTCTCGGTTGAGTCATTTCCAGTGTTGCCTTCAAGCGGTGTCAAAGAACTTTAGTGAAGATTTTATAAACCACTGATAGGAGGCTGATAGGTCTGTAGTTCCTGAGATCCTCAATGTCACCTTTTTTATGTAGCAGGATCATTGTAGCATTGTTCCAATCCTCAGGAATCTTCCCTTCATTAAGGCGTCGAGTGAAAATTTGGGAGAGTACTGTTTCAATTTCTCCACTTGCTTCTTGTATGATGTCTATAGTAATTCCATCTTCTCCTGGAGCTTTCCCCCGCTTCATGTTCTTGATTGCATGAGCAACTTCTGCTGGGAGGACTGGAAGAACTCTGGTACCTTTCATGATGTCTGGAGTACATGTATCATCCCTTTCTTATAATTTGGAGTAGAAATCTTTCACTCTTGTCAAAATTTCGCCTCTATTTCTTGTTACAGAACCATCTTCTTTTCTCAGTGCCATAATCTGTTTTCTTCCCTTACTGAGATGTCCCTTTGCTATCTTAAGGCTTTGGTTGTTTTCAATTGCTTTCCTCACTAGTTCACAGTTGAATTTCCTTACGTCTTCAGTGATACTTTTTCGTACTGTCTTGCATAGCTCTATATATTCCACTTTGGAAGTCACATCTTCTTTAGTTGTCCTCATCACTCTTCTTTTTTGCATCAACATTTTGGTTTTTCCTGATAATTTGTTCACATGCAACTTGTTCTTAGACCCAGCTAATTTTGTTGCTGTTTCCATAAGAGCATTGGTTACTTTTCTGTTAACTTCCGAAATATCCACTTCTTCCGATGTTAGACCTTCTAAAGCAGAGAATCTGTTCTTCAGTTCCAACTTGAAAGTATTATGGTGTTTTTTAAGGTTGGTTATGTCAATACATTTTGTTTGTCTTATGAGCTTGCCACGTTCCAGTTTAGTGTTGAGGTGCATCTTACATCTCACCAATCTATGGTCAGTACCTGTGTTGAACTTGTTCAGCACACTGCAGTCTTCGATGACGAATTTTTTGTTACACATAATAAAATCAATTTCACTTGTCGTCCCAATTGGATGTCTCCATGTCCATTTCCTGTTTGGCTTTTTCTTGAAAAAGGAGTTTAAGATGAAAAATCCTTCTGCCTCTGCAAACTCAACGAGAGTATTTCCACGCTGGTTTCTGTTGCCGTGACCGAATTTACCTACTGAAGTTTCATTCTGTTGCCGTTGCCCTATTTTTTCATTGAAATCTCCCATAATTATCTTCAAGTGCTGCTTACCTTTATTATTTAGATCACGAATTTCCTCATAAAATTCTTCAATTTCTTCTTCAGGATGACTTGTGGTCGGTGCATAAGTTTGAATAATCTGAGCCTTGTATCTTCTCGAGAGTTGGATAACGAGGCGTGCAGCTCTGTCAGAGGAACTTTCAACTTCTACCACTTTATCCTTCAGTTTCTTGTTTATTATAAATCCAACACCACTAGTTCTGCCAGTATCTGTCCCACGATAATAGAAGAGATGTCCACTTTTCAGTTCAATGAGATCTTCTCCTTTTCTCCTTACCTCACTTAGCCCGACGATGTCCCACTTGATCCTTTGTAGTTCCTCTTCCAATTCAAGAAGCCTTGAATCAGAAGATTGGGAGCGTCCGTTATACGTAGCCAAGGTCAGCATCAAATGGCAGCCTAGTCCGGTCCTCCGGGGATTCTTAGCACCCTCTGCCTTCATGTCGCACTGGCCGCTGCCTTGGCCAGGTACATTCCAGCTGCCGGAGACTGAGGGCCAAGATTTAAGTTGTAGAGTCATTTTGGAGGTGTTTGGCCATAACTCACCACGCTGGCCAAGCAGGTTGGGGAGTGTGGGATAGCATTTCCTCTGATCCCGATGGTATAGTTATACCGCTATTGTCGGTCGTCAGAGCCCCTTTAGTGGGAACAGGATGCACCACGAGAAGGCGGGGTTGACATTTGTCAAGGAGAGGCTGTGATGTTACGCATCACCTGACCTTACATCCCTATATATATATATCATATGTTATATATATAAGCGTGCTGATTTTCCGAACGCACTCCAGCCAAGTTTTATACGCTTATTAGTTTCTTCTACGACGTGAAGCTTGTTTGGTATCCGTTGTCTGAGCCAGATGTAAGTTTCAGTTACAGTGAAACCTCGGTTATATGTTTTGCAGTTATACGGTTTTCACTTGTATACGGAGTTCTACGTTAGTTCCGATATTTTACGTAGTTTCTATCGCTTTTTCAATTCGGTTATACGAAATTCATTAATACGCTTTTTGCAATTATACGTTAAAATTTGAATTTCAGATTATCAAATATACACGGTTCTTTTATTCCTTTATACATAACCAGTTATTTCATAACTTTGAGGGAATCGAGAGAGCGTTGCTGTGTTTCCTCTTTGTGTAGCCAAAGTTGAACTTTAATCCCATCAAAGAAAAGTATGCTGCTTAGTTTCGGTTTGGATAACAAATTGGCTTCGCAGTTCACTACTCACAAACACATATGCACTATTTAAAACGTGACAAATCTCTGGGACTCAACGTTTTGGCTCAACCACTTTGTGGCGTAGCAGAATAGAATCCCTGATGCATCATCAATATTTATCGCCTCAGTTTCAAATAGGCGCACTCAGGATCTGGCAGAAAAGAAAAGCTATTAATTTAGGTGTTGCATATTGAAGCACTGGTCTCGGATTCTTATTTCTGATGATTTCATTTAATCTAGAATCAGGATTTTTTATAGACAGGCAGAACTATTAAAGAAGTTTGATTTTCATAGATTTTATTATTTCAGCAATGCGATAAATATATTTTAATTCGTGAAGCATCTTTTTCGTTCGCCATTGCCTTTAAAGAAATCATTATTAAGGAATATCTTGTACATGCAAAGCATAAATTTTACAATTGTATTTAGCGCTTTGAAATTTCTTTTATACGTTTTTTTAAATTTACACGTTTCTTAATACCGTTATCTAGAAAAAAGTATAAACGAGGTTCCACTGTACTTCTAAATTTATTCCATCAACCCCGGATTCTTCAGTTCTTGTAAAAGTATTGGACATCGGTTCTGTTTTCTGTTAGGTTCATCTTTAATCTCACTTCTTTGCTCTTGTCACCAAGTTCTTGGATCATGATCTGCAGCTCTTAGGATGGTACTTGCGTAACAATTATGTGTTCAGCAAAATGAGGGTTCGTTAAACTATCTTCATTGATTTTTATCCATTTGTCTTCTCACTCTGATGATTCAAGACATTCTGCAAGGCAGTATTGAAGAGTTTGGGAAATATGATACCATCTTGTCTCATGCGCACCCATAGCTTAGCTTTTAGGAGGGGGTCAAACAGAAATTGTAACTAAGCACACAGGACAAAATATTACTCACCTCTGGCATAACTTACCTAATAACGAATGACAGCTCCTCTTGCTTTATAACAGCATGAATCCGGTGTGGTAGAGACTCTACGAGGTTGTGGATGTATTGGACATCGATTTGCAGCCACTCGGGCGTCAATTGGTCCCGAAGTTCCGCCAGAGTACGTGGCGTGTCTATTCTGGCGTTTCATCTTCTGTTCCAAATGATTTCACAGATGTTCAATAGGATTTAAATCTGGGGATTGGGCGGGCCAGTCGAGGTGAGACAGTGTTGCTGATTGTTCGTCGTGCCACTCATACACAGTTTTAGCCCTATGTACACGGCAATTGTCGTCTTGGAAGACAGGAGTGACAATGTGTTGCTGCTTCTGGAGATGTAGGGTAACACTTCGTCATTCAAAATGCGGAGGTACGCATGCTGCTTCAAATTCATCGTCACTGCAACGAGAGGATACATTTCGTTGTACGAAAAACATACCCAAAACATCACAGAACCCCCTCCAGCTTGAACAACACCTTCAACCCAATCAGGATTAAATGCCCCATTAGGCCTGCGATGCAGTCGTCGCCTCTTATCATTGGAGTACAAACAAAAACGAGACACATCAGACCGAATTACTCTTTTCCAATTCGGCACAGTAAAGTTTTGGTACCTCTGAGCACATTGAAAACGTGTGCGTTGTGACTTGGTGTTAAAAGAAGCCTATTCCGTGGTACTCTGCTCCAGATGCACATCGCATGCAGTTCTCGTCGCAATGTCCTTTTGGAAATTGGTTCGAGTGCAATTTCATTGGCTGTTTGGAGCAATTGTTGCCTGGTTTGAAACCGATTTGCAGTTACTAGGCGTGAAACATGGCGGCGGTCCCTGTTAGTGAGAATCGTTTTTCGGCCAGTTACGTCACCGATTTTCAGTTGACTGCGAGCTACAGTACTGTTTGTAGACCCGCTGGACAGTACGCTTCGACGCACCAACAAATCGGGCGACTTCACTAATTTTGTGTCCGTGAGCACGGCCAAACACGATGGCTCCTTTTTGCCACTCAAGTAACGTCTGTCTTGCCATCCATATTGCAGATTAAATTCAACATACACGTTGCTCTTCATCACTGTACGAGACAGAAATGATCCTGTAAACCACGTCAGTGCTATTTATTTCCCAACAATGCTATCACGGCGCCCTCTGTGCAACTGGTAACTTCCTACTGTCATTTCTGTTGGGGGCGACTAATTTTTGTCCGGTGTGCTTAAGTAAAAAAACAAAAAACCGCCATATGCATGTTTACACTACGCCTTCATGTTGTCTAACCAATTCTAGCACACTCTGAACACAAAAATTTAATTAGAAGTCAGAAGATCCAAAAACTACATAGACAGATGGATAAATGAAATTCGATCCCATTTAGGAAAACAAGAAAATTTCTTTGTTGTTGTTTTTTTTCATTATTTTGGTCATTTGTGTCACATGCACGATGAAATCCTAGAGATCACTCAACTATAGTCATCAAGAGAGAAAAAATACACTAAAGACAAATTTCTTAGAAAATTTTCAAGAAATCTCAGTGAATAGCTGCTGCAGAGGTGATATACAGTAAAATGTCGATTATCCGTGGGGAAGGATTAACCATCGTCGTCTGTAATTCTCTATGCAAGAGAATTCATGAAATAACTGAAAGCAAATAAAAATCACGGACTTTCTATCTAAATGCTTTTTAAATGTTCACTTTCGTATTTACATACTACAAAAATATTTTATAGGTTTTTTATATATTTAACCCAATAAAACGTAATATTTAACCCCATAAAACGTAATTTGGATTATTTAGACTTTGTAATTTTCAATTATCTGGGCTCTGGCGTCCCCAGTTATCATGGATAATTGACGTTTTTTCTGTATTAAACACTTTTCCACCTTTCATACTTTTCCATACTGTACGTAAGTATGCTGTCCTTCGACAAGTAATAGGAAATTTCATCGTTACTTCGAACTGTAAACTTCTCCCTTTTTTCTATTGGAAATTTCCAAAGTTTTTCCAATTTTTATGGCATACAAAAGTTCTACAGAAAAAATTGCAATCAGAATTAGTGTTGTAGCGAAAATCTCCGTAGTAACTTCTAAAAGCAGAAACGGTGTCGTCCGATTTCCACGGGAATGCAAATACCCCTCTTGCCCCCTATATGGGCGACCATGCCTTGTCTCACTCTTTTTCCAATCTTTATACGTGCTGTGCTCTCGAACAGTCGAACCTTTGCCTTTGCATTTTCATAGATGTTATAAATATTATTAACGTATCAACACCCCAGATTTTAAATACATTTTAAATGATGACGGATGCACGGATCATGATACCGTTGCCGCCGGCCTGTGTCCGTCCAACCGTGCAGTCTGGTTGAATCTGTTCATCTGGTGGAGTCAAATATGGAGCCTGTCAACAGAATGTTGAAGGTGGAACTTTAACCCATCAGACCAGATAAATGTTTTGCAGTCGTCCAATGTACAGTCACCGATCGCCCGTGATCACTAAAGTCGGAGCTGAAGGATAAGGTCTATGGACTGGGCCCATGCACAGGCTGCAGACTCCGTTGGCCAATTGCACTTGGAAACAGTTTTCTGTGCGCCTTAGTTATACTCTGTCTCCAATGAGGGAACGTAAGCCGTATGTTATCCTTGTGAGCTCGTCCTAATCGGCGTTCCCCTCGACCGTCAACGAGTGGTGGTCTTCCCTTTCCGACATGTTGAGTGGATGTGTGTCCCTTTCCGACATGTTGAGTGGATGTGTGTCCCTCTTCGGACCGTTCCCACTACACCTTCACTATGTCAGATTTCAAATTGCCAACAATGCCTGAGACTGCTGAAATACTAGGCCCAGCCTTCCTCACGTCGATAGTTATTCCGCTCGAACACCGACGAATTCTTCGCTTTTTCCATTGCACCAGCTTCCTTCTGGAAATCTGATCAGCAGTTCCCAAATCATTAAAACTGATGTTGATAACATGCGGACGATGCGAAAAGTAACCAATAAGAGAAACTTTGATGAAATTCATTTGCAGAAGGCTACGACGACTGGTACTTCGCTGAAAAGAGAAGCAGTGGTTTTGGGAAAGCAGACGGCAAAAGAAAACTCAATTTTTCTGTTTCACAGACAGCAGGTAGTAGTAGTAAATGTGACCAGAATCATTCGTGGAGGGTAGGTGCGTTAATAACTGTGATCAAGCTCTTTTGGAGGGACTTCTAGAATAGATGTAACTGTGCTGAAATTTGTTTCAGGAAGTTTCTTGAGCAGCTGGAATACATCTCTCTGCAATGTAAAGAAAGCTGATGTTTATTTATTGCGCTATCTTTGATATATAGATTTCTGAAAAACAGGGTAAATAAACAATAGAAAATGAACAAATAAAGACATTCCTACCTGTAAAGGGTGCAATCGCTATTGAGCCCAAAATTGGGCCCGCAGATATACAGATAATGTTCACACATTTTTGGAACATTTTTGATCAGAAATTGCAGAAAATAAAAGCAGTTAAAAATTGAATCTGGCAACTGCGTGTTAGATGAATACAAAAGAAATATCTGCTACAGTTAAAAAACGTCTGCCAAGAAAATGGCTCACGTAAACTAGCTGTGGATAGAAGGTTATGTGTTTGCTCTTTACGAAGAGAACTATTCGTATTCTGTAATTAAAAATAACGCTGTCAAGATCATTGAATTAACATTTCTAAATGTATAATAAGCATTATTATAAATAATACAGAAAAAAATAATCAAGCATTACTTTTAACAAGAAAAAGAACGCCAAACGAATGTCCAAAGAAGGTATATGCTTTTACAACTATTTCAAAACTAAGGTCTCTTGTCTTAAAAGAAAATCCACCGACTAATGAGAAATCGCTAAGCCGTTCTAAATTTCCGTATCAGGTGTAAACAAGGTAATAAACAAAGATTTGAATCTGAAAAAAACGAAACAAAGAAACGAACGAACAAAAAACATACAGTTCACCGCCTTTTGCCTAAGCTCACGGTTGAGCTCAGAACACGTGCAGACTTCTTTATGAATATCCCTTAGTCGGAGACAGATGGAAATTTATTATGACTGTTGATGAAGCATGGGTCAGCCTAAACGACTGAAAAAAAAAAAAAAAAGGTCGATTTACTTTGGCAAAAGAGCAAAAAAAGACTTACAAACTTGGATCCAAGAATCCAAAGAAAGTTTCAGTAAAGGATACGTGATAATTGCTAGTTTCTCGTACAATGGGGTATTAAATTTAAGAAAAGTTGAGAAGAATGTAAAATCAATTCTATATGTCACCAAAATAGTGTTTTAACTCCTATGTTTAAAGAGAAACTACCATTCTTTTATCCATAGAGCCTTCAAAGAATAGAACTCCATCAAGATGAGGCTACCAGTCATGCTTCCAAATCCACCACTGTATTTCTTAAAAAAATGAAAAATGAAACTGGGTATCAAGTCTATACCTTTGGCTCATATTCCTTCAAAGTCCCCTGATGTGTCACCGATGGATTATTGTGCCTTCGGACTGCTAGAAAGAGCGCTTTCTAAATGCAGACCTGAAACAATGATTGGACTATGGAAAGCAGTGGAAACGGAGTGGAATAAAATACCTCTACCAATTTTAAGAGATGCCCTGTTATCATAGAAATCTAGATGCAGGGTCATAGTCCAGAGAAAAAGCTATGAGATAGAACATTTAAGAAAGAAATCATTTTATTTTAAACCTTAGCTATATTGCTGTAAAATTGTTCCAAAAATGTGTGAACATCCTTTTTATAACACATATCAGCTTGGTCTTCTGATGCAAGAAACATTCCAAGTCTTGTGCAGAAATTATGAAATAAGTGACTCTTTTTTAAGAAAAGCAAGTTGTCCCTTCTTGCTTATTCTCTGTGAACGCTGTTTTCAGGCATCATAACCCTCCTTCCCCGAAGATTTTATCGCTTACCGTATACTATTGGTATTTAATTAGTTACTGGAGAAAGCTGGTGCAGTACTGATAATAACAATACCGAAAAATCTATATTTTGGTCTCTTAAATTTCCAGTTTCTGGTGAAAATCGTAAAGACGAAAATTTGCTGTTGATACATTCTGATCAAAAACCTGGTCGATATAATTATTGAGAAGTTCGACAGACGAGTTTTGGTATTTTTTAATGTTGCGCTAATATTTTTTGTACAATATCTAAAATTTCGTACCTTCTTTGAAGACGCAGGGTTGTTAACCAAATTGACATAAATAATGCCTACAAAAACAGATTTTCTAGTGTAAATATAGATGTGATGAAGGGGCCACATGAAAGATTTGTATAGGAAGCAAAATGTTTTAATGTGATTTAATATAGTATCCCTTGCATTCGACAAATTTCTTTCCACCCAATAGCGAAACAGAAAGTGCTAGAGAAAACGAAGTCCCTTTCCCTGTTCCTCGAAGTACTACGAAACTGCGAGTTTTGGTTTATTATTGTCGGGAAAAGGATAGTTTCCGAACATGATATATTTTTTCCGGGTTTTTGAACATGATGATTCAGTGGATGACAGGTGTCCACCGCAGAGTGTATAGTTTGGTTCCCGAAAAAAGTTCTTCGCAGCAGCGAGTGCTGTTCACTGTCGTGCAGAGGTGAGATACCTTTTGTTCATTTCTCGCACCACTGCTCCTTAATGGTATCATTTAAAGCACACATAATTTCAGCATATGATTTCCTTGTAACTGTTTTCTTATGTTCCTAGTAATCTACAAGAAGAATTTTGCCAGAATCCCAAAACATATTGGCCTTAATCCTTCTAGCTGATGGTTATTTTCGAAATTTCTCTGGAATTCAGAATCCCTGTATTTCCGCCCTATGGGCTGTATTAATAAAAGTTTCATCACTGGAAACTATTCCGATGAGAAGTTTATGGACTTTCTTCATAAAGTCATGAACTTCCCTCAGAAAATTGAACTCCACACTGCTTTTACAATGGAGTGAAGAATCTAAACCCAGATTGCACTGATTTTCGACAGATGCAAATGTTTATGCAGGACTGTTAAAACTGTTGGTTCGAGTATCTTGCACTTCCTAGCAATATTTTTCATCACAACGATTTTCATGCACACTTCTGCATGGAGTAATGACTTGTAAAGGCCTTTCAAGAGGAGAATCGTCTTCGATGCAGTCTGTTTCTCACATAAGCTGTTTAGAACAAAATTTCATCTGGAATTCTGAAGGTGCAATATCAGCATGCACAACCAATAAGTATTCATGAATAATCTCTTACCCATTCCCTTCTTTTCTGAAAAAAATTATGTCGGAACGAACCATTTCTCGACGAGGGGAGCAAGAAATCAGAATATGTATTTTTGGTCAGATAATAAAACTTACGCTGTTGTAAAACAAGACGGGAAGGACGTCATTGGAACCTGCTACCGTAAAACAATTAGGCAGATATAAAATTAAATATAAAACTTATGTTTTATATCTATAAACTAGGATTTTGCGATATAAAACGTCCTGCTCCTATGAAGGATGTTAAACCGTACTTTTTTGCACACCTCCACATTAGCATGAATCCAAAAGAGCCCTTCCCTAACATCAAAACAACATATGTTCAAATACATATCTCATTCCTTCCCCCTCCCTTCCATTTTCTTTTTTATTTCAGAGAAATTCTGATTTTATTGTACTGCACTGAAGTGCCAAAAGTCATGGAATAGCAGTATGCAAATTTTTAACTGGCGCTGCAGTCGTATAAAAACTTCAACGTACGCCACGATTTTTATCAGTTGCTAGGTGTAATCTCGTGAGTCAGGTTGAACGACCGCCAGTAGGATTATGGCAAGCCGACGTGAATCATCGAGTTTGAACGAGGCATGGTATTGGCAGTCAGACGGATGGAACTTTCAATTTCCGAAGTTGTGCGAACATTAAACATTTCTCGATCCACGGTGTCACGTGCGTACCTAGAATACCTCATGGAAGGCATTACCTTTCACCGTGAACAGCGTAGTGGCCGACCACGGGTACTGAATGACCGTGACCACTGGCGTCTGACCAGGATTGTCCATGCTAACAGACAAGCAACACTGGCTCAAATAACATCCGCATTCAATGCAGGAGGTACCAGAGACATATCCATCAGGTCAGTGCAGCGTAATTTAGCGTCCATGTGGCAGAAGACCCACCAGGGTGCCTTTGTTAACACCGCGACATCGGACACAGAGCCTCAGGGTTCGTGAACACGGTAGTTGGACCCTGGAAGACTGACAACATGTGGTGTAGTCCGATGAGTCACGCTACCAGTTGTTACAAGCTGATGGTAGGGTTCGGGTGTGGCGCAGACTCCATGAGGCCATGGACACAATCTATCAACAAGGCACTGGGCAAGCTGCTAGTGGTTATTCCATACATGTGTGGGGTTTCTTTACGAGGCACGGTTTAGGTCATCTGGCACTTGTAAATACGCCATTAACCGGTAATCACTTTCTTGCTTTGCTGGGTGACCATTTGCAGCCCTTCACGGACTTCATTCCCCCCAACAACGATTGGATTTTCCAGGCTGACAATGAACCATGTCATCGGGCCCAAGTAGTCCAAAATTGGCTGGAGGAGCATTCTAGACAGTTCCAACGGATGGTGTGGCCACCACATTTGCTCAACATGAACCCAATAGAGCCCAAGGAACTGTGGGCGGCTGTTCAGAGGGCATGGCTCAACATCTTTCCACAAGTCTTCCGGCCACTTGTGGAATCGATGTCACGTCGAGTTGCTGCACTTCGTCTGACTATAGGAGGTCCTAAACGATACTAGGTACCTATCATATGACTTTTGGCATTTCAGTGTAAAATGAAATAGAAAACGTCCCTGCTCTTTTTCTGTCTGTTCACTTGTCGTCAGAAAGAAACATTGCTTATACCCCCAGAAGATCAACTATGTGCAAAGCATGCGCACAATGAACGTACACCTGCTCACCTATTTTTGCCCAGGGTAAGCAGAAAGCGTCCTACTTGCCTACCGCCAACGAGTGACTTTATCTTTCTTCCTGGTGCATGTGTAGCATTCGCCAGGAAGAAAAATCAAGTCACATGTTCCTGTGAGGAAGGAAGCAGAAAATCTGCTGCTTACTTGGTTTGTTTCCTATCTGCCGTTAAAGAGATTTATTCTACTTCTTGGCAATGTTTTCAGTGGGGAATGGAAGAACTTAACATTACATTTATTATAATATACGAGAAAGTTATTATTTGATGTGCATGGATAAAAGAAATAATTTCATAGTGAGTTTTCTATATCGCCCCATATTTCATTTGTGTTGAACCGAAACACTTTCGATAGAGCAATTTTGCGGTTTGATAATACATTTTAGTTTAAGCTAAGCAAAAAAAAAAAAAAAAAAAAAAAAAAACGTTCTTCCGTTACATATCATATTGTTCGATTGTTGACAGATTTGTGAACTTTGATCTGTGGTGCCAAAACGGTGGGGGGCACATGCCCCACAGATCAAAGGCTATGAGGACACTGCTCCTAGAGCTCTGTCTGTCATGCGTCACAGGATTGCATTTACGAATGTGCCCTTATCTGTCTATGCCCATACCCTCCATATGCCCAGAAAGTGTGTATCCCTCTCCTGAACTTTCGAGTACAACACAATGACAGCTTACCGCGCCCTAAGGGAATGGCATAGGTTTTTCTTTCACAGAGTGCGTGGAAACATTCTTCTATGCCACTCTGTTACATTAAGACCAAAATGTACGAAAAGTCATGAAACGATTCCATCACCATAAAGTATCGCTTATTGTCTAACATGCATCGTGGAAAACAGAATGCCTCTGATGTGGTGGTTCTATTTTCTTCCAGGCGGGGTGTGTGTAAAGGGGTGGAGGTTCCGAAGTCCAAACATTTTTCAATGGGGCAGGATATACAAATTGTATTAGGGAGACTTTACCTAACTGATGGAAATTTTGCGCAGCCACCCAAACTACTAAATAGAAAAGGAAAGCACTTTATTTATTTTGGGTTCCCTGTATCATACCACAAACATGAAATTATGAACTGGAGAATGTAGCCAAGACCTTTGCGTCACGAACTTTTTTAAGGTATAGTGTCTTCGGAAGATTCTAATATTCTGTTTGTAATATCCATGGGGTAAGTACTAATACGCAATTACTGTAATTTAAAACACTTTATTTCAGCCTTTCCTTGTACATTGGTGAAATACTAAATAAAACGGCTTTAATAGCACAAACATCTTTTGTAGCAGCAACATCCTCCGTCACAAAGGTTTTCAAAACCCTACTAATTCTTAACAAAAAGTTCAATGAAAAGCATTGCATAATTCAGAAAAGATACACTGCTGGCCATCCAAAATGCAACACCAAGAAGGACAAGAGATAGCAAAGCCAGATTTACTGGACACATAACAACAGATACAAAGATGAAACGATTGAGCTTACAGGCCCGTGCGACTTGCGGAACACGCAGACATCAATAGTTCGTGGGGCCCCCATGGCTGGCAATAACGGCCACTACACGCCACGGCATCGAACGAAAGAGGCTTTGGATGTGGGCTTGGGGTATGACGGTCCAGGCTGCTTCAACACGTTGATACAGTTCATCAGGCGCAGCCGCGGGTGGTGCTTGCCTGGCCACTTGGTTGCCGATCAGTGACCAGACGTGTTCGATGGGCGACATATCGGGAGAACAGACGGGCCACGGCAGCAGTGACACCTGGTGGGCCGTGAAGAATTGTTGCACGATGCGTGCCGCGTGCTGGCGCGCATTGTCCTGTTGAAACGTGGCAGCTGGCAGGCCCTGCAGGTAAGGCAGGACTACAGGCTCCAAAACGTCGAAGATGTAGCGGTGGCTGTTGAGTGTACCGGCGATGTGTACCAGAGAGGTGCGGGTGTCATATCCAATTGCGCCCCAAACCAAAACTCCAGGCGACGGACCGGTATGGCGATGCATAATGCAGGCGTCATACAGTCTCTCGCCACGGTGCCGCCACACGCAGATCAGACCATCGTGGTGTTGCAGGCAGAAGCGGGATTCGTCGGAGAAGACAATGTCGTGCCATTCCGTAGTCCAGGTGCGGCGTTCAACGGCACACTGCCGCCTCACTCGCCGGTGGTGTAACGTCAATGATAATCGGAGCAATGGGCACCGTGCGACAAGTCCCCGCTCCTGCAGACGACGTCGAACGGTAAGTGCTGACACAGGTTGTTGAGCAAAACACCCTGATTCCTGCGCTAACGTTCGTGATGTGGCAGTGCGAGCCGTCAATGCCCGCCGCACAACATGCCGGTCATCTCGTTCGGTGGTGTGTCGCCGCTGCCGCAATTGCTCACGTCAGTCCGTCCGTCTCTTCTGCACCCACTGAATCCATACTGGCCTCACTGTGGATGGATGTCGTCCCACACGGGCGCCGACGACTCATTACGATAAACCGCTGTCGCGATAAGCCACTATTCGTCCTCTGTCGAACTCCAAAATGTGTTGGAATGACTGCCGTATTCTGCGACGAGGCATCAGGAAGCTTCCCACGCACAGGTCCGGCAGCACAACACACTTCCACTACTTACACCCCGCCTTCTGTGCACCCTTCTTATAGTGCTTCTCGGTGGCGTGCCGGGCGCACATGATTTGCATATGCCTTGCAATGCTAATCGTTTGCATGTCCTCTCGCGGGCGACGCATGCTGCGAATTTCAGGCCAATCGGATGCTTCCTTCTTTGTGTTGCATTTTGGGTGGCCAGCAGTGTACATTCATTCTTTTCGTACAGGTAAGAAACACATGACTGAAAGAAGACATTCAAATTTTTACTTGATAAGAGAGTATAATTTTCAATCAAGAGATCCAACATTCAACTCCTCAAACCACTTTAGAAAATGTCTTTCGATCATTGAAATGGGAACACAAGGTGATAAAGATTAATGGAGATTATTTAACTTACCTTCGTTTTGATGAAATATTCATTTTTGCAACTAACCCTTCAGAGTTGCAGTGTATGAACTTCCTGACAAGAGTAAAGAACTTTGATTAAAAATGGACTTTCAGAAAACAAAACTGATGTACAATGCTTTTTCAGGAAATGAAGATTTATCGATTGATGGGAAAATCTGAAAATAACCGATACTTAGATTTACCTTGGGCAACAGATATCAAGCGAGGGTCACATTGATGAAGAAATTAATCGGCGTATAAAACTTGGTTGGAGTTCTTTTGGAAGAAACCTTATAATTTTTCAAGAGCAATATGTCATTATGTCTTAGAAGAAAATTGTTTAATCAATGCATCCTTCCAGTTCTTACGTACGAAGCAGAGACTTGATTAAATAAAAAATACGTACAAAGACTGCAGACAACTGAAAGATGCATGGGGAGATGCAGGCTTTTTGTAACCAGAAAAGATAAGAAGAGGAACTCGTGGAACAGGAAAATAACAAGAGTGGATAACATCATGATTGGAGTCAAATCCCTGAAATAGCAATGAGCTGGACGTATTGCCGGAAGAACAAACTACCGATGAACAACCGAAATTTTAGGTTGGACACCAAGGAACAGGAAAAGACCCAGAAAAAGACCACGTGAGAGATCGGTGGATGAAAACCGAAAACATTCGGGAGTGTTGTAAAGAAATGACAAACAATGTTTTTTGTTGCCGAGGATTTTTCAACGTATTTGGGGTATTTGAGACGTGCTGAATCCAAAAATGACATTAATTTTGCCGAATTGGCTCTAGTTTTGGAGATAATGCATACCCCTCAAATTTTGATTGTACCCGAATACTACCTGTGGCTGCTGAAATATGAAGTAGCTTTTGATTCGGCTTTTTACTGTTAAACAGTGTTTCTATCGTATGTAATCTTTGATTTTATCTTTAATATTGTTTTGAAAGATTATCCCTTGCATGTAATATATTGCATTCTGGCATGGAGGCAGACTACATTAATGAATATTTCCAGACGCCAGATATTACGGAATAAATTCGTCAGATTATTGGAATTAAAAAATAGTTTTACACCTATAAATGAAGCAGAATTTAGCTTTCGACATTTTGCTAGAGTACACCCTGCGAAATATGGTTTTTTTAACTATTAGCCAGTTATATAACTTTAATTTAGGTAGGATAGTGCATAAAAGAATTAAAAATAATATTAATAATGAATTTATACTGATTTCTAAATTTGTTTACAGCTACAATACCAGGAATCAAGATAAGAAACCAGTCTTTCCTAGAACTAATTACATAAGGCAAAGTATAAACTACATGGGACCACAATATTGGAACTCACTACCACATGAGATTACTGATTTGAATAACTTTAATATTTTTAAGAGGAAATTAAAACGTCATCTGTTACATAAAAATTAGAAATGATGGGGAGGTAAAGGGGGGGGTATTAATATGAGAAGGTAGGGAAAATGTGAATGTGTAGTGAACATAATGGGTGATTAGGGGGAAAGATCATTGCATTTACATCTCTTTTTTTATTGTCTTTTTTTTCCTAATTATTATCTCTTTTTCTTTCCTTTTGAATTAATTAACATGTTCACTAACTTACATTAATAATTCGGGTTGTTGTCTCTGTGGTGCTTGACTGGATATGTGTACTTAGGGAGACTAGGGCTATGTCAGACCTTTGTTTGGCCTTTCCCCCTCTGTTTCTAGCTGTTTTGTATTAATAAACATAATAATGTCAATTATTTTGCATGTGTTTGTATTAAAACAGCTGAAATAAAAATAAAAAATAAATATAATATTCATTATTTCTTTTTTCTTCTTTAGCATAGAAACATGAGTTCTTCACAAAGAAGCTGCGTAAACAGTCCTAATGCATTCTGCTACATTTGTGGCGAATACACTTTGCAAAAACAAAGGAAAACATTACTAACTTTGTAAGACAAACATATCTTTCTTATTTTGGAATTGAGCTTGGTGACCAAGATAAGCCTTGGGCTCCCTATAAGGTTTGCAAAACCTGTATCGAGTGCCTACAACAATGGAAAAATGGAGAAAGAAAATGTTTACAGTGTGGTGTGCTTATGGTGTGGAGAGAGCCGCAAACCCACCACGATGATTGTTATTTTTGTGCTGTGAATGTGAAAGGCTTCAATTGCTAAAGGAAACATAAGTGGGAGTGTCCTGATTTGGAATCAGCAAGGCGACCTGTGCCACACTGCGAAAACGTTCCGATACCAGTGTTTACCTCACTGCCTGACCTTCCATTGTCAGATGTTGAAGAAATGCAGGACTTGGAGTGTATCAAAAGTGTTAGCAGTGGAAGTGAATATGAAGGAAGCTTTTCAACACCTCAGCAGTTCTCCCAAAAAGAACTCAATGATCTGATACGAGAACTCAATCTGTCAAAGCAAGCATCTGAACTTTTAGCATCCAAGCTAAAAGAAAAGAAATGTGTAAATCCGGAAGTTTAAATAACAGCTTGTCAGACAAGAGAGGAAGAAATTCTTCCTCATACTTCAGCCAGCCAAAATGAAGAACTTGTATACTGCAATAACATTCCTGGACTTATTCTCCAAAGGAGACTACCGGAATATCGACCAGAAGATTGGCGGCTTTTTATAGACAGCTCCACCAAAAGCCTAAAATATGCTTTATTGCGCAACGATAACCGCTATGCATCTTTTCCAATTGCTCACTCAACAAAACTTAAAGAAAAATACGAAAATATCAAAAAGTCTTGCAGAAGCTTTGCTATCATGAGCATCGATGGTTTATTTGTGTTGATCTAAAGACGGTTAACTTCTTACTCGGGCAGCAAAGTGGATACACAGGGTACCCTTGTTTCATCTGCTTGTGGGATAGTAGGGCAAAGCAAGATCATTGGGTAAAAGGGACATGGCACACGGCCTTCAAGGGAAAACATGACTGTAGGGGCTGCTGACATCATTAACGAGCCATTGGTTGACAGAGAAAAATCACTCTCCCACAACTCCATAACAAGCTTGGACTGATGAAGGGACAAAGATGGAGATTGCTTCAAATGCATTTGTAGATCGTTCTTCGGACTGAGTTCTGAAAAACGTATAGCAGGGATCTTTGATGGTTATCAAATTCATAAATTCATCAACCATTCGAATTTCACCAAATTTATGAATGATGTTGAAACATCTGCCTGGTGCAGTTATTTCTTAGTTGTCAAGAACTTCTTGGGTAACCACGAAGCAGAAAATTATGAAAGAGTGGTGCAAAACACGCTCGCTAACTCTAACAATTTGGGTACTAATGTGAGCAATTGAGCATAAAGGTGCACTTTCTTCATAGCCACTTAGATTTCCGGCTAATCTTGATGATTTCAGTGAGGAACAAGGGGAGAGGTTCCGTCAGGATGTCAAGGTGATGAAGGAAAGGTATCAAGGTAGATGGGACAGACACATGATGGCATATTACTGCTGGACCCTCCAACGTGATTGTCCTGATGACCCACATAAGAGAAAGTCCTACAAAAAGTGCTTTTCTATGCATTCTTTTTGAATATTTGAATCATCTGACTTTTTTGTCTGTTATTGTACTGAAGACAACTCCATTACTTATTTCATATGTTTGCTTCTGTATGATTTGAGACAGCTTCAATGTGATTTGTGTGTAGGTTACGCCTTACCATTACATTTTTTGCATATCTTATGTTTTTCAATGGGCCTCCATTATGTCAAAAAGTAAAGCCAATCTAGCAAAACCGATGCCATATTCGTTTTCAGCGTCACAAAGTCAACATAAAACCGTTGAAATATTGTCGGCAATAATATCACTGTTGACCAGTGCAGTGGCTAATAATGATGATGATGATGATATATGTATGTATATATTGAAAGCGTATACTTCCCCACGAAAAACTGAAGTTAGGCGCTATGGACTTTGATTAATGCGTTTCAAGAATGTCACGGTGTTGTTTCACTCAGAATTTTTCAAATATACGTGAGCTGATTTTGATATAATTCTTCTTTAGTAATCTTGCAACCCGTGACCTTAAGTTAGAAATGACGTCTTCACCTTGCTTATGAAACTCATCATCATCATCATCAACAATCATTATCAATCCAATGCTAGATGAAGGTCTCCCCAAATTTCTTCCACAATTGTCTGTCTTGGGCCTATCTGCTCCATATCACTCCAGCATACTTTTGAATTACATCTATCCATCTCCCATGGGGTCTTCTTCTGGGTTTCTTTTCCTGTCCCTCGGAATCCAGTCTAGAATTTCGGTTGTCCATCGGTGGTCCGTTCTTTTAGCAGCATGTCCAGCCCATTGCCATTTCAGTGATTTCCCTCTGGTCATGATGTCGTCCACCCCTGTCATTTTCCTTATTCACAAGTTCCTCTTCTTATCTTTCCTGGTTACACCAAGCATGCATCTCTCCATGCCTCTTTGAGTTGTCTGCATTCTTTGTATGTCTTTTTTAGTGAAGGCCCATGTCTCTGCTCCATACGTAAGCACTGGCAGAATGCATTGATTAAACACTTTTCTTTTAAGGCATAATGGCATACTGCTCATAAAATTTGTACTGTTTCTTCCAAAAGCTCTCCATCCAAGTTTTATACGCCGATTAATTTCTTCATCAATATGACTATCACTTGATATTTACTGCGCAAGGTAAATGTAGGAATCAGTTGTCTGTAGCTTTTCTCCATCAATCGGTAAATCTTCGTTTCTTGTAAAAGCATTGTACATCACTTTTGTCTTCTGAAAGTTCATTTTTAATCCCACTTCTTTACTCTTGTCAGCAAGTTCTTGGATCATACTCTGCAGCTCTGAAGGGGTACTTGCAAAGATGACTACGTCATCAGCAAAACAAAGTGAGTTAAGTAATTTCCATTAATCTTTTCCCCTTTGTTTTCCCAGTTCAATGAATGAAAGACATTTTGCAATGTGGCGTTAAAGAGCTTGGGAGATATGGTGTTACCTTGTCTCACTCCCTTTCCAATTCTTATTTGTACTGTATCCTCAAATATTCGAACCTTTGCACTTGCATTTTCATAGATGTTATTTATAATGCTAATGTATGCATCTTCAATACCTCAGGATTTCAAAGCCATTGTTACTGCTGATGGTTGTACGGAATCGAAGGTCTTTTCATAGTCAATAAAAGCCATGCATAATGGGAGTTCATATTCTCTTGTTCTTTCAATTAGATGTCCCAGTACATGGATATGATCTATAGTGCTGTAGCCACTCCTGAATCCAGCTTGTTCTCTTGCTTGGGCCATGTCTAGTGTTACCTTCAAGCGATGTGAAAGAACCTTAATGAAAATTTTATAAACCACTGAAAGGAGGCTGATGGGCCTGTAGTTCCTGAGATCCACAAAGTCATCTTTTTTATGAAGCAGGATCATTGTAGCATTGTTCCAATCCTCAGAAATCTTCGCTTCATTAAGACTTCTGGTAAAAACTTGGGCAAGTGTAGTTTCAATTTCTCCGCTTGCTTCTTGTATAATGTCCACGGTAATTCCATCTTCTCCTGGAGCTCTTTCCAGTTTCATGTTCTTAATTGCATATGTAACTTCTGCAGGGAGGATTGGAGGGACTTTGGCACTGGTACCTGTTGTAATGTCTGGAATAGATGGATCATCCCTGTCATATAGTTTTGAATAGAAATCTTTCTCCCTTCTCAAAATTTCGCTTCTATTTCTTGTTACAGTACCATCTTCTTTTCTCAGAGCCATTATCTGTTTTCTTCCCTTACTGAGATGTCCTTTTGCTCTCTTCAAACTCTGGTTGTTTTCAAGTGCTTTCCTTACTAGTTCACAATTGAATGTCCTCATGTCTTCAGTGATACTTTTTCGCACTGTCTTGCATAGCTCTATATATTCCACGTTGGAAGTTACATCTTTATTTGTCCTCGTCTGCCTTCTCTTTTGCATCAACATTTTTGTTTTTCCTGAAATTTTCTTCATATGTAACTTGTTCTTAGTACCACATATTTTTGTTGCTGTTTCCATAAGAGCCTTGGTGAGTTCTCTGTAAACTTCAGAAATATCTACTTCTTCCGATACTGAGATGTCCTTTTGCTCTCTTCAAGCTCTGGTTGTTTTCAAGTGCTTTCCTTACTAGTTCACAATTGAATTTCCTTATGTCTTCAGTGATACTTTTTCGCACTGGCTTGCATAGCTCTACATATTCCACGTTGGAAGTTACATCTTTATTTGTCCTCGTCTCCTTCTCTTTTGCATCAACATTTTTGTTTTTCCTAAAATTTTCTTCATATGTAACTTGTTCTTAGTACCACCTATTTTTGTTGCTGTTTCCATAAGAGCCTTGGTGAGTTCTCTCTAAACTTCAGAAATATCCACTTCTTCCGATGTTAGGCCTTCTAATGCAGAGAATCTGTTCCTCAGTTCCAACTTGAAGGCATTATGATGTTTTTTAAGGTTGGTTATGTCAATGCATTTTGTTTGTCTTAAGAGCTTGTCGCGTTCGAGTTTAGTGTTGAGATGCATCTTACATCTCACCATTCTATGGTCACTACCTGTGTTGAACTTGTTCGGCACACTGCAGTCTTCGATGATGAATTTTTTGTTACACATAATAAAATCGATTTCACTTGTCGTCTCATTCGAATATGTCCATTTTCTGTGTAGCTTTTTCTTGAAAAAGGAGTTCATGATAAAAAACCTTTCTGCTTCTGCAAAGTCTACGAGAGTATTTCCATGTGGATTTCTGTTCCCGTAACCGAATTTACCAACCGAAGTTTCATTCTGTTGCTGTTGTCCTACTTTTGCATTGAAATCACCCATAATGATCTTCAAGTGCTGTTCGCCTTTGTTATTTAGATTCTGAATTTCCTCGTAAAATTCTTCAATTTCTTCTTCAGGGTGACTTGTGGTGAGTGCATAAGCTTGAATAATCTGAGCCTGGTATCTTCTCGAGAGTTGGATAACGAGTCGTGCAGCTCTGTCAGAGGAACTTGAAACTCATAGTAGGCGTTAATTTAAAATAATAACATTACTAAATTAAAGTAATAATTAAAAAGTGCTGCTACTGTGATTTACATAAAATATATTTTTACATGGTGAAAATTAGGAAAGTAAACCGACGGTGCAACAAGAATCCCTAAGGGTTGTGTAGTGGTCCAGTGGTTCGCTCATTCTTGAAAATTGAAAATCTATGTTCTGTTCGTTCTTATGGCCCTTGTTCTATCATATTCCCGAGAACAGTGATCTTAAGTTGGGTAGGGCAGACTATTTCTAACCTCTAGTTCTAATAGAAGGTGACAAAGTAGTAAAAATATCACGAAAACAAGTAATCCACCTGTTGTAAACACCGCCTTTTGACCCGAGCGTTCAGATGATTTCGATTGTCACTGAACCGAGTGGTCATAGCGGAGGTTTCTGGATATTCGACCGAGCTGGGACTGGGTTCGCGTCCCGGGTGAGGCATGGGTAGTGCGTTTTTCCCATGGCACTGGCCTGCTCGCGTTGCCCATTGACTATACGTATGTATTTCCATTTAGTCGTCCGAACTGGGCCTGGGTTCGTGTCTCGCAAGAGGCATGGGCCTGCCTCTGCCATTGGGGCAGGCCAATACCGCAGGCCTTCTCCAGTTGCCCAGCGACTATATACGTGGGTTTCTGGTTAGGCGTCTGAGCCAGGTCTGTGTTTGCGTTCCGGTAGATGCAGGTGGGAGGGGGAGGGTTGCCTAACAGCACTGGACTGCCCCGGTAGTCAAGTGGCTATATAATGTTTCTGGTTGGTCGCCCGATCTGAGTCTGGGTTCGCGTCCCGGATGAGGCATGGGTAGTGCGTTTGCCCAATGGCCTTGGCCTGCTCTGGTTGTGCAGGGTTGTAGGTGTGTGTGTGTGTATTTCTGGTTAATATCCTGCACAAGGCACGGGCCTGCCTCTGCCACTGGGGCAGGCCAACGGCACTGGTGTACACCGGTGGCCCAAAGGCTATAGGCGTGAGTTTATGGTTAATTGTCCGAGCTGGATATAGGTTCGAGTCCCTGTTGGTGCATGGTCGGCACCTTTTCCTAACGACGTTTAACTTCCACGGAACCAGTCCCTCCCCCTCATTAGGGACGGGCATCCTGGTACATTCCCTTAAAGTTGCTCACGTGTGGTGGTAGTTAACCCCCGCCCCCCATTCAATAGGATAGGGTACCTTAAAAAATCTTCCCAAAAAAGTGGGGCGCAGAGAAATATCAGATCATATGTAGAGGATTTTAGGAAGGGAGTGTCTGACCCCAGGTTCTAAACAACCCTCAGAAATAGGAAGCTAGGAAATTTGGCCTAGAGTGCCCGTTAGGAAAGGGACACGGAAGCGAAGTAGAAAGGTGGGAAAAGACGCCCTTTTTTATTACCGGGGGACAGTACCCAGGGTCCGACGGATTAACGTGCCTATCCGACGCACGGCGGATATTTAGTGGTTCGAGCGTTTGTAACTTCCTGGGATCGAACCTGAGGATTTTCCGTGGCAGTCACGAACGTTGACCACTAGGTGGGCTGCAGAAAAATTCGCTTCCAGGTCCATTTATAGATCTTCATTCCGGTACCGACCGTATTATTAAATATATCTTCAAGCCTTATTAGAAAACTCATCTCACTGGCTCCGAAAGTTTGAAGACTTTGATTGCAATAGAGTAAAAATTCATCAAATTTTGCCCAGCAATAAGCGAACAACGTTACGCCGAAATATGTTACAGCAATTTAGAAACATGATTTACCAAACTTACAGTAAAATAACTGAATAAAAATTTTCTAGATTTGTTTCACCTTCGACAGAGTGCATTTCGAATTCACTGAACGTGTTCTGGTAACGGGATACTTCGTGCCGAAAAGAAATATCTTACGATTTCCTGTAAGAAGCGGCACGAAATTTCCAATGGGATACTTCGTGCCGTTTCTTCACAGCGAACCGTAAGAATACCAGAATTCCTTGACCTCAAATTCCTTTTTGTATTCTATTTCACTTTCCAGAGCAGGTGCTTTAATCTGTTTTCAAATTTTACTTTTTCTGATACAAGCACCTATTTAAAATGAAGGTATGTCTATACAAATCTTCTTCAATCTTCTTCATACCCCCCCCTTCACCGCGGAGAAAAGAGAAAAGAATCCATCTTCATTTCCATTACTATCAAGATGTTTGTGTGTGTGTGTGTGTGTGTGTGTGTGGCGGGGACTGGTAGGTCTCTTTTTCTGTTAACATATATATTCCTTCAAACGCTTTTGTTCCGAGAATTTAAATTTTGCTGTTTCTTTTATAACTGGCCTTTGTTTCAAACCGCTTTGTGCATGTTTCAGCGACTATTAGTATTTACACGATCGCAGTTTTGTTTCTTTTTCAACATCATAAAACAGTTCGACAACGCTCTCGGCACGTCATGAAGTCATATATGCTCGGCGCAATGCTCTTTCTCCTTTTCTTTCTATTCCTCTCATTCTTTCCGACTTGATTCTCTCGGTTTTTTTTTTTTTGTTTTTTACCTTTTTTTTGAACTACTAATTCTCAACGTGTGGGAACTGCATTTTTCAGCTGGTTTTTTTTTTTTTTTTTTTGTTTGTTCGCCGGATGATGACGCGTTTCAGGATCACGTATTGTGTTTTGTTTCATTTTATGCTCCACTCCTCGCAATTTTTTTCTGTCATAAGCTCGAACGGAGTGATGAAACGAACCGTACTTTTTTTACTTTGGTGGTAGGTCCGAGTAAGTTTTTTCGTTATGCATTTTTTTAGTGCAACCACTTAAAAAAATGAATCAGGTTCAAAATCATCCGATTACTCAACATATTTATAAATTTCTAATTAAACGACATTTTTCTAAATAATAGAAAATGAAATTTTTATGGATGCAACAAAATCGACATCCACACTCTACTAAAGGTTTAATCTCGCACTACCTTCCACAATTCTATCAAAGGTTTAACTTTTACTTAAAATAATATGGGCAAACTTTTATTCAATAGCGGAAAAGTTCATGCCAATGAGAATTTCATTTTTTTGTAAAATACAGATTCAAAATTTTGAGCTGTGTAATTCTGCT
Source organism: Macrothele yani (assembly GCA_039090855.1). Lineage (NCBI taxonomy): Eukaryota > Metazoa > Arthropoda > Arachnida > Araneae > Macrothelidae > Macrothele > Macrothele yani. The sequence continues at coordinate 56,911,153 of CM076997.1, read as the reverse complement.
AATGTCGCGTTTCCAATTGTGAACTGAGGAGTCACTTAAAAATAATAATTAAAAATATGCAAAAGCATAGTGAAGATCTAGATGAAAAGTGTTATTTTTTATTATTGTTTTCCTTCACAAGGATACCAGTTTCCGACCTAAAATAGCTGTTTGGACCCAAAACAAAATATTCCATATAAATGACGGGGCGGTCACCCGCCCTCCTCTATATCCGCGCCTGAAATATGTAGATGATATAAATCCCAAATTCTTGAAATTTGATAACTTTGATTATTTCACTTAGATTTTGTATCGCTGAACATTCCTTAGGCGTAGTCTTTATAAAGCAGGCGAATTTATCGGTAAGTAGACAAAGAAAGCGCTTAGGGCTCCGGCTTCAATAGGGCTCCCAAACTGTTTTATCAATTTATGAACATCACAGTGCATCCATTGTGTTGTTTAATGAGCGCATGATCTTCACTGTTATCATGCGTGAATAATGGCTGTGTACGCCAAACGAAAAAATATGTAAATTATAGGATACGAAAAATTGAAACTTTGCTTTGATAAAGGCTGGGAAGTTCGGTTAAGTGAAGGAACTGCAGACGACTGGAAGAGAAATAGGGCTGCCATTTCTAGGGGCCAAGGATCTTAATCATATATGGATTTTTTACGATCAATCAATTTTCAGTGTTATTCTTTGAAAAGAAAACAGAAGTAAATAAGATTATTAAAAAGATAAACAGTGTGTGTGTGTGTGTGTGTGTGTGTGTGCATGTGTCGAAGAGCATCTTTTCACTTTCTTTCTCCCAGCAACTTTTTTTTTCTCTTAATCTTTTTGTTGGATACTGTTAAGTAAATCTATACATGGAAACAGCTGTCCCCCTTCTTTTTTACGCTTTCCAACCGTAGGTTGAAGAAGCATATATGCTCCAGCTTTGTCCGTCCGTCCTTCCGCAAGATAACTGGCGTAAAAATGGTTCGATTTCGATGAAATTTTAGTATGTGGTAGGGGACCACCTGGGGACGAACCCTATTGAAAATGGGACAAATGGGGTCAAAGGTCACGACGTAGGAGCGGAATCATTCCATTGCACTTATGTGTCATAACTTGTGTAAATATGGTTCGATTTCAATGAAAGTTTACTATGTGGTAGGAGACCGCCTGGGGACGAACCTTATTCAAAATGGGTGAAGTGGGGTCAAAGTTCAGGACATAATATTGGGATGCAGTCCATTGTCCTAATGCGTCATAACGTGCGTAAAAATGGTTCGATTTCGATGAAATTTCAGTATGTAGTAGGGTACCACCTGGGGACGAACCCTATTGAAAATGGACGAAATGTGGTCAAAGGTCAGGACATAGGAGTGCGATCCATTCCATCGCTCTTATCCCATACTACACTTCTGGACAATTGCTAAGGACGGATCATAAACGGCTATATAGCGCATAAAAAAGTAAGTGTGGTTGGATGCCAAGTGAAATAAAATAATGTCAGAATGCCAGCTCATTACAAGAAAGACAATTTATTGTGCTCTGAAATCCAGAAGGCTTTGGAACGTGTTCAAGTTACAAACAGGCCAATTTGTGCAGAATACGTAAACGTGAAAAAATGCAATTACCGTCCGCAGGCGTTCCGGCGTAAGATGTCAATACGGGATATGGCCACCATGGAGGGTGATACAAGATTCCACACGTCGTGTCATGCTTTGCACAACATTATCAAGCAGCTGTTGGGGTAATTTATCCCATTCCTCTGTCAGTGCACGGATGAGGGTATCCTTGTTTATTGGAGGGCATTGGCGACCAGCAAGACTCCTCCCCAAAGCATCCCACACATTTTCAATGGGATTCAGATCTGAAGAACGTGCTGGCCATACGAGGCGTTGAATATCCTTGCTCTCAAGACACTCCTGGACAGCGACAGTTCGATGACATGTTGCGTTGTCGTCCATGAAAATGAATCTATCACCGACAGCACCACGGAACATGCGAACATGAGGTAGCAGAACATCATTAATGTATCGTTGGCCAGTCATAGTCCCAGTTGGAAGCACATAGAGGGACGTACGGCCATTGATCATGATGCCAGCCCATACCATGACAGTACATATCGGATATCGGTCCCTTTCCTGTATGTTTGCTGAACAATATGCAGTACCACTATCACGCCAGATCAGTTGTCGTCGACAATCAGACGATAGACTGTATCTACTCTCATCTGAGAAGAGGACAGCAGACCAGTCGTTATCAGTCCAATTGCGATGTTGATGGCACCATTGCAAACGGGCGGTACGGTGACGTCTGGACAATGGGATGCACACAACAGGACGGCGGGAGTATAGTCCTCCTTCATGCAAACGTCTGGCGACAGTTTTTCGGGAGATCCGCTTGCCAGTAGCAGCCATAAACTGATTTGCTACCTCACTAGCTGTGCTGCGCCGGTGTCTTTTTGTTGATAGCACTATGTACCGATTTCCTGCAGGTGTCGTACTGCGAACACGACCTCCCCCGTGACGTTTGCTACACTCTCCATTTGTTTGAAATGATTTCCAAAGCCTTGAAACAACACTGTGGCTGACGTCGAACTCTCTGGCAACATCTGTTATTTTTTGCCCTTCTTCAATCTTGCCAATAATACGGCCACGCGTAAAATCATCGAGGTGATGTCGAGAAGACATACTGAAAATTGCAAGTTCGTCAATTGATTCTTTCCCTTTCAACTTTGCGTTTGAACAACAACGGTCAATACGCGTCAAATCCTTTATATCTCTTATCAGCGCTATGACGTCACGAACAAGTTCGGCAATCCAAAATTTGCATACGCACAACACGTCTTACTGTATCCCGCACTTGTGCTAATTTCCACAATTTCCTGCCTTCCATTTTATGGTTGCTATCGTTGCTATTTTCATCCGTCCATAGCAATTGTCCGGCAGTGTATTAAGGTGGACGTCAAGTAATTTTGTTTCCTATACTTCCAATGGAAAAACGTTTGTACACATTTCCCTCACAATTAATGTGTTCCCAATGATGAAAATTTGAACATCGATTAAAATAACTTCATATTATAACTTGGAAAACTTAATATTTTCTAAAACATAACCATAATTATGTTAAAAATCAATAACTTTTCCTTTGGTGGTGTTGAAACCAGATAAAAGATGGCGCGACCTGTACTTTGATGACGTCAGTGGGCAAATAAATGTTGGATTGCATAATTACGGTTATGGTTTAGAAAATATTAAGTATTCCAAGTTATGAAATGAAGCTATTTTAATCGATGTTCAAATTTTCATCCTTGGGAACGCATTAATTGTGAAGAAAATGTGTACAGAAGTGTTTCCATTGGAAGTGTAGGAAGCAAAATTACTTGACGTCCACCTTAAAGCAACAATTCTTGTATGTATGTATATACATTTTATTTTGAAAACGGCTCAAAGAATTTTGATGAAAGTCGTTAACCTACCGTTTTCTGGTTCTAGAAATCGATTTAGCTTGATCTCAACTCTAGGAGAATTCGTTTAGTGGGTTAAATAACCACCCCGAATTATAACGTTTTCAGTGTCATGGCGTTGTTCCATTAATGTTACCAATGCTTAGAAATCTTATGACGTCACAATCTCGCGTATGAGAATGTCGGCGCGCGGTCACACCATCTGTCTCATTACGTCACGCGTTGTGTGCGTATGTCCGTCCGTAACTCGCTTAACAATAGTTCGATTTCGATGAAATTTTAGTATCTGGTAGGGGATCGCCTGGGAAGGAACCCCATTTAAAGTGAACGAAATGGGGTCAAAGGTTAGGACACAGGAGCGGGATCTATTACATAGCCCTTATGCATCATAACTTACGTAAAAATGCTTCGATTACGACAAAACTTTATCATGTTATTTCAGACGTATACCGAACCGGTTCTATTGAATATCATCAAAATGGAATCAAAGGTCAGGGCACAGGACCGAGATTTATTCCACAGCCATTATTCTCATAACATGAGTGATAACTTGAGTAATGATTTCTGGTATGTTGGAAAGCGTATTATAATCAATGCATTGCATGATTTTACAAACTTGTTGCTTTGTAGTGAATCTTAGTATCTTCTCAGCCGGCTTCACAGGTAAAACGGCAATAACAAAGCAAGCATGTGTCGTCAACAAACAAAAACGCAGATAAAAATTTCCTGGGTTGAATGAAAAGTAGCAAGTCTCATATTTACTAATTTAGCAGAATCACAGAATTCTTTCCTTCGGAATCTGTTGGTAGTACTTTTGTAAATCTCTTTTGACTGTTGCGGATCCATAGGTAGGCGCGGGTGGCGCACGCCCTCCCTTCAGGGCCAAGGAAAAGCTTCGATTTGTTAGGTTTTAATAACAAATTGAATAATTTTTCGTGAAAGAAAGTATTACTTAAAAGTACACAGTCGAGTCACATTATTCTGAATACCTCCTACTCTTGACGTCAACATCGCGTATAGCCAATGAAAGAAAGCACGTGTCGTGAGCTGGCTTGGAGGGTATATAAGGTGTGCTGTAGGCAATCTGAAAACATATCACTCGTTGCTGCCATGGTAAAAGGAGCGACTTATCTGATTTGCAAAAAGGGATGATTACCAGCTTTCGGGCCAAAGGTGGCAGTATTTCTGAAATAGCGCAGTTTGTGAACTGTTCACGTGTTGCTGTGATTAAAGTGTATCGTGATTGGAGAAACGGCACCTTGCGAATAAGCGAGTGGAAACTGTGGAGCACCACGTTCCATTGATGTGAGAGGTGAACGTCGGCTTCGAAGGTACGAGAGGGCTGATCGACACGTTTCAGTGGAGCAACTCACTGGCCGAATGAATCAGGGGGCTACCGGAAGTGTGTATAAAACGACAGTTCAACGAACCCTGTGCGTATGGAGTTCCGATGCAGACGGATGGTCACTGCTCCTATGCTAACGAAGATGCACAGACAGAAAAGGCTTACATTTGCACGGCAGTATCGAAATTGGACCTCCGCTGATTAGCAAAGGGTTGCCTTCTCCGATGGTTCAAGTTTTCTGCTTCATCGAATGGATGGACGTTGGGGTATAAGGCGAGAAATATACGAGAACAAACACAATTCAACCATTGCTGGCAGAACACAAGCTGGGGGGGCGGTATGGTCTGGGGAATGTTTTCTTGGCAGTCTTTGGGTCCACTCATACCTGTCGAAGCCACTATCCATCCTTTCAGACCACGTACACCCATACATACCGATTGTCTTCCCTAGGGAGGATGGGATCTTCCAGCACGACAACGCGGCGTTTCACACATGTCCGAGAGTGGTTGGAAGAGGACGATGAAGACGACAAAGTACTTCCTTGGCCCCCTAATTCCCCATACTTAATCCCAATTGAACATCTGTAGGACCACCTCGATCGTGTTGTTGCCTTTATGGATCCTCCATAACGCATCCTCCAGCAGCTGTCAGATGCACTGCAGTCAGCATGGCTCCACATACCTGTGAACACCTTCCAGCACCTTACTGCGTCACTCCCAGCCCGTCTAGCTGCTGCCCGTGCTACAAAACAGCGGTTACTGTGGATATTAGCTAGTGGTCATAATAATGTGACTCGACAGTGCATATTACTTTCCTTAATTAATTGGAAGAATTTTTAGACATACTAAGAACACTTTTTCATTTTGAGAAAAAATATCAGAAAGGTCTCCGGTTATTGCTGACACGTGCGCCCCCCGCCCACGAAATTCCTGGATCCAGCCCTGGCTACAACAGATCGTTTGACTAACGCAAATCTAAAAATGCTCCTTAACATAGGAGGAGGTCTGAAGAACCAAGGAGATTACAATAGATATGAACTGGAAAAATTGTAACTGTTAGAAATAATTTTTTCACTTTTAAGTTTCTATTACAGTAGTGAACAGTATACTTAACGTTAACATCAATGGTGAAAGTGGACGGGAACGGTAGGGAACGATGTTCCCCTAAATGAAACAATTGTGAACAAAAGTACACAGAAATCTCTCTATTCTACAAAAAAGTAACTGCTGCTGCCGCCGCCGTCGCCGTCTCTGTAATAGAAATTTCACGACACTCGAGTTTTTCTAACTCGCAGCGCTAAAAGTATTCAACACAAAAATATGAAATTTACATCGTTTGTAGAGAATTGTTCGGAAAACATGCTGAAATAAACCGTTTCTCGATTCTGGCGACACTTCAAGAGCTATTGTATTTTAAAATTAAGGTAAGCAGAAAAGTGCTATTAGTTCGTGTTCCGGACACACTAACAGCAATAGAACCACGAAACTTTGTAGGCAGGTAGGGCAATGAAAGAATTTTGGCACCTCGTCGCCCCCCCCTTTTTTTTTTGGTTTTCGATGTAGTTTGCGAGAAATTAAAATTGTAAATTTCACGAAATTCTCTAGTTCCCGATGGGATCCATTTCAAAAAACTGATATATGGCAAACTATAAATCATAACGCATTGCAATTTTTACAGCATAAACTCACAACTATCATCCCTCTTTTCTTTTACAAATTTTTTTAAAAGTATTTTTTAAAAACACAAACAAAAGGGACGAGCGGCTTACTCTATTTTCAGCGTTAACAATACAGGAAAGTTCTGGCCCCGTGACCTGCTGCCATGGTAACGCAGTTATTTTTAGCACTCTCTTCTCATTGGGTGATAGGACAGGCTACAATCAAATTGATTATGACGCAATGCTTATCGACGCTTTTAAAGTTCGGCGTTTTCCGTCGGCATATGTGAATACCTATGTAAATACAGGCTTTCGCCTCGTACATAAAAAGCAAAGAGGGAAAATGCGAGTGTGTTCGTCCGCGAATTGTTCTAAATGACCTAGAGATTTAAAAATTGGCATGCTGATAGGTCTTAAGGTCCGTATACCTAGAAAAGTACGAAAACCAAAATGGCGGCTTTGGAGCACTGTCTGCTTGAACTTTTCGCGAATTGTTAAACCACTTCTAAATAACCTAGAGATTTAAAAAATGTCATGCTGGAAGGTCTTAAAGTCCAGATACCCGCAATTGCACGAAAAAAACAACAACAAAAAAAACAGTGCTTTGAGACATTGTCTGTTTGAATTTTTCTACCATTTTTACACCTAAAAAAAAATTCTGAAAACCAAAAACATTCAAAAGGGTGTCTTAGCTTTACTGTTTCAAAATGCTGATAGGTTTCAAGATAATTTTGTCATAATCACTGAAATGCTTTGAAAATTTCAAATTTTGATTTAAAATTAAGGGGTGCCAAAGCCTGCTCCGTTTTACGTCAAACCGTATGCATTGACGTCACGACGCTGTTCTAAATCGTAAAACAGTTACGGATTTTAAATTGCTTTTCTTTCCCTTAATTATTTTTCCCTTCTTTAATTTTATGTTCAAAAAACGATTTTATCGATTCACCGTTCGGAGATGATTGCTAATTAAAAAAAAAAAGTTAAAAGAAATGCGCCGCTGAACCATACAAAGTAAATTCCATCTCACTCATTATTAATATCTATGAATTCTATTCGTAACTTGTGGAAGATTTTTAAGCTTGAAAATTTTCTTTCTTTGATTTTTCAGTTTTCCGAACTTTCGAACCGAGACAACAAATTAATTTTGTCCTTCGGCTAAAGACTTGTAGAGGATGCTCGCATTCGTCTGTTTTCATTTCGTATCGTCCCGTATACGTTATCATGCGGGACGTAATCTTGAACTAGTAACAAACAGCGTTGCAGGTTAGCTTTAAAATACCGTAATCAAATGCATTCATAGTGACAATTCGGTACATTGCAGCTGAACAAGGTCGCACTGAAAGAAAACGGCATCCTCTAACTGTTTAAAATCAGTGTCGTACCGGGAAAAGCCCCCCCTACCCCCAGGGTCGGCGATTTCTCCAAATTATTGGAGGGGCAGGCATGAAGAGATCAGATGTGGAATGGGCACGTTTCTTCCATTGTCAAGCGGAAAATAAAAAAAAGGGAGCAAAAAGATTAAATATTAGATTCGACGTATATTTTACATCGCAACTGTAACTGCTCATCAGCAAATGAACGAGGAAACAGAAATATTCTTTTGCTGAATATTAATATTTCTAAAAATAAAATTCAGCCTGTGATTTTATAAAAATATCCAGAGATTTTATTTCCAAAGTTTAGTAAAAAATATGAGAAATCAGCTGGGTTACTTAAACAAAGAACAAGAAGCGCCAAAAAATAAATAGATAAATAAAGGCGCTAGAGAATATACGGTCGTGCATTCTTATTTATTTTATTTTTGATAATTGTTTTAGATATTTACCACATATCACGACAATATGTCGAACACAATACGGGGCTGGCAACCCAGTTTCTTATCAAATGAGCAATGCGGAGAATGAGGAGAATGAGAATTTTTATTTATTTATTTTGTTATTTATTAATTTTTTGGAAATAAATCGCTTTGGCTTCATAAGGTGGAGCTTGGTCCGCTTATCAGGCTAAAGCGATTATTTAATTAAACAGGATGAAAAATATTGAGTGGGCACTGCCCCCCTCCCCCAGTAAAATTATTGAAGGGGAAAGATTTACCTTGCCTCCCCCCCCCCGCAATAAATTTTCGAGGCCCTTTGTGAATATTATTAGATTTCAAATACTGAAAATTTTTAATTTCATGTTATTAACTAGGTTTTATGATCTTTTTCATAATTCAAATTTTTTAGAACCTGCAGGTATTTTTCGTAAAACGAAAATAATTGCACTGTATAGCTTGTAACACAAATATGCACGTTGTAGGTAAAATAATTGCCCTAGTTTTATACCATTATAAAACACTACGAAAAACACGCACGTCGACTAAGACCAGTCTCTTTGAAATGCCTCACGATCACACACACACACTGCCGTGTGTCTAATGAACTTTTCCGATTTATACGAAAATATAGAACATACGTAAGCAAATAACATATACGTAAGCCACATTTGACGGAATCCGCAATGTTTTGCACGCAGTAAAATTTTTTTACTCTTGATTCTGTTATAAAAAAGTGACACAGGTATCTGTTTCTTCGTCCCAGCGAGGAACACCTTTTAGTTCATTATATTCTGAAGGATTCGTAGCTATGTGAAAATAACTGTAATACATAACACCATATCATCATCATCATAGTCAACCATTATCAATCCACTGCTGGACGAAGGTCTTCCCAAGTTTCTTCCACAACGGCCTGTCTTGTGCCAGTCTCTTCCATGTTACTCCCGCATACTTTCGAATTTCATCCACCATCTCCCATGTGGTCTTCTTCTGGGTCTTTTCCTGTCCCTTGTAATCCAGTCTAAAATTTCGGTTGTCCATCGATGGTCTGTCCTTCTGGCAATATGTCCAGCCCATTGCTCGTTCGTGACAGACGTAGTGTTGGTGGCTCCAATATTTTACGCATTTTAGTGTGGAATACCTCGTCCCTCACTCACCTGTTGCGTGGCCCGGCTGTCTAAAGGTACTGTGTACGGTTTGAGCTACTTTTCTAGCGTTCTCATCCTTATATTAGTTCATATTCATCCGTTTTCTTATCGTTTGCTCGTTTGTTTACGTTTGGAAGCTGCCAACATGGCGGCTTCCGGTATTTCCTTATCATCTATGGGCGTGGCGGATGCACGACACTTTCCACGTCCATAGAAGTTAACATGCTCTCGTCCTCAGATGTGTCTGCTCAGATGCCTTCCCAGCTTTCTAGTACTTCTGCACCGGTGCCTTCACTGGACTTGGCTGCGCTTTCTTATTCAACTCCTGCATCTGCCTCGGTGCTGTCCCTGGGTACTACTGATTCTACTGCCTTGCCTTCGGCCTGTGCTTTCTCTTCCCTTACAGCATTCTGTGCCTGCCGGATCCGAACAGACTTCTCTTCGGAGGATGTCATTTGCCTCTACAGTGCAACGAGGCGCTACTTCTACATCCGATTCCTCTCAACCTGGTGATCTTTTGCAAGCAACACCTATTATTCAGGTATCCAAAAACAAGGTGAAGGTAACGATAGATGACAATTCGCAGATTGGCCGTGAGTTCCATAACCTCCTGGATAGAGGTGTGCTCTTTCATGCTTTACCAAATACTCCATTGCCACGCTACATGGAAGCCATCTCTGGACACGTGTCGTCTGCGTCCATTGCAGGAATTTTCCGTACTCCTCGAGGTATTTCGGTACAGTTCAATCACAAGGAGGATGCTGACTTTTTTCTTGCAAACGGACTTTCGATTGGGACAAACCATCTCATCCCGTCGCCTCTTTCCAAGCGAGCGGTGAACATCACGTTCTATCCTGTTCCACAGGAAGTGCCTGATACTGCACTTCCTCTTCTTGTCAGCCATGTTTGTAAAATTGTTGGCAAGGCCCGTCGCCTCTCGGACGCTCTTCGCGGAACTCGATTTGCACATGCTACCGGGCCTCGCCGTCAGTTACTGGTCGTCTTTCCCACCGAGAAAGCCTTGGCGGATTGCCCTACAGAAGCTACTGTTGAAATTGGCGCACGAACGTACAGTTTCAAGATTTTCACTGCTCACTATTGTACACACTGTTTAACACAGAATCACACCACTGCCTCCTGCGACCGCGTTCGACGTGGACGTTCATCTTGTTCGCATCCCAATGCTGACCACATTGGTCTTTCTACTATCCCCACTACCGGTAGCTTGCCTGACGCGAATTCTTCGTTTCTCCGTCAGACGAACAGTTCCGTCACGGACAATGCTGCCTTACCTCTTCTCCCGACCCGTACGATTGTGCATCCACCTTCAAGACTGACACACTTGTCTTCAACTACAGATGTGTCTACAACGGAGTGTTCCGATCCGGGTGTGTTGAGTGGTGGTTTGGCAGATCGGCCGTCTGGCTCTTCTCCTAGCCTGTCGGATATCGGATCTCCAATTACAACCTTATCTACCATATCCTTGTTGCAACATCTTCCTGAAGCCTCGGCTGTTGTACCAGTCTCCACTAAGGCAGCTCAGCTACGTACTGCTTCTGACGTTAGTTTCCTCGTCTCCTGGCTTGGGAGGTGAGCCTGATCCACTAATGGATACATCCGCCTCAGCTTCTGCTTCGAAGCGGATTGGAACTTCCAAAGGCGCTGTAAAACAGAAAAAGTTAAAACAACTTTCTGTGCCACATTCTGAGGATTCATCCAGTGTTCCCGAGGTTTCCAGTTCCGGTGTTTCTCCACCGGATGATTCTTCAAACAGTATTATAGCAATATTCTTCGCTCAGCTCCTGTCAATCCTCTCTCTGATGCTGAGGTTCTGCAGGCCGTTGATACGTTTCCTCCAGTTCCTGGACCACTGTCCAGACAGCAACTTTTACGTCTTTTTCAACCTACACGTACGATTGTTAGTTCTGAAGAATTCCTTCACTCACCTGATCTGGACCTGTATGCAGCGGTAACGCAATTCGAAGCTTATGTGTCACTTTTTAAATCTCTGTGTGCCACCGATCCTCGGTATCAGCCTTTTTTGAGACGTTACACGCGCCGGCTCTCCTCCTTGAAGGATCTCGTTGAGAAGCATATATGTGATACCTTCTATCCTTTTACCGATGACCTTTAGCTCTCTTCCTCACACCGATTACTTTTTGTTCTCTCAATGCTAGATTCCCTGGTTTTGCAGACTTAGTGCATGTTGATTCTGAAGTTTTCATTGTGTGTTTTTACTGTGATTCACAAGTAATGTATTGTAAATTTGCTTTATTTGTGTGTTTGGCTGTGTTTCACAAGTAATGTATTTTAAATTTGCGATAATTGCGTGTTTTGCTGTGTTTTCACAACTAATCGGTCTCGTTACTTGTGTGATCTCCTCATTATCTCATTATCATTATCTTATCTGTTGTTTCCTGAATTTGTGCCTGTTTTTTAAATTACCTATAATTGTGAGTGTTTGCTGTGTTAGTGCTTTCCTCTATCGCGGATTATTATAGTGGTACGTTTGTTACCTTTGTTATTTTTATAAAGTTGCTGAGGTACTCAATGAAGTTTTGCGCTCTAACCACATTTCAGTTCCGTTCGGTTGATTTATCATAGCATTGTACATTTCAAACATTTGTGCACATATGTTATAGCATAGTGTTTGACATGCCGTTAGGCCATTCATTGTTCGTGTGCATATTCATTTCCTTTCTGTGTAACGTTGTGCTGCATCGTGGATATACTGACTTTCCGCACTGTTGTTTTCTGTACTGCAGCTTTTAATGAATCTCCTATGTCTGTATTTCGTTATAGCAATAAACTGGGTACCACTATAATACCCACAGTTACCAATACCAAATACCATTGCCATTTCAGGGATTTTACTCTGATCATGATGTTTTCCACTCTTGTAATTTTTCTGATCCACGAATTCCTCTTCTTATCTCTCCTGGTTACACCAAGCATGCACCTCTCCATGGTGCTTTGAGTTGTCTGCAGTCTTTGTATGTCTCTCTTAGTTAAGGTCCACGTCTCTGCACCATACGTAAGCACTGAAAGGATGCATTGATCAAACACTTTTCTTTTAAGACATAATGGCATATTGCTCTTGAAAATTATGCTGTCTCTTCCAAAAGCTCTCCAGGCAAGTTTTATACGTCGATCAATTTCTTCATCAATGTGACCCTCACTTGATATCTGCTGTCCAAGATAAACGTACGTGTCTGTTATCTCCAGCTTTTCTCCATCAATCGATAAATCTTCATTTCTTGTAAAAGCATTGTACATAACTTTTGCCTTCTGAAAGTTCATTTTTAATCCCACTTCTTTACTGTTGTCAGCAAGTCCTGGATCATACTCTGCAGCTCTGTTGGGGTAGTTGCAAAAATTACTATGTCAGCAGCAATACGAAGGTGAGTTAGATAATCTCCATTAATCTTTATCGCTTTGTTTTCCCAGTTCATTGATTGAAAGACATTTTCTAAAGTATATACACATTGATATAAAAATTTTATTCCTTGAACTGATATCTCTTTCCCATTCTGTTGTTAATATATACATGTATGCACAGCAGTTATTCATATAGCTGTGAAAAGGGGCCTCAAGTCATCTGGAATAACTGCATTTCCGTCATTCAGTTTTTATAAACTGAAAGCGCGAAAATGATTTTCAAATATGTTACTTATTTATTGACAAAAAAATACCAGAAATCGTTTTTCTTTTTAATTTTTCATTCAAAGCTGCCATCAAAAATTTCCGGCTGTTTTTTTTATCCAGCTTTACATGGAGTTTCCGCCGAAAACTTTGTAAAATCGTTTTCCTGAGGTTAGAGGCCCTGTTATAGCCGTGAACCTTCCCGCAACGCGGGGAGGAGGGCTGTTAGTACACCCGTGCTTCTCATGTGATTGTATCATAAAGTTCACATACCATTACGTGAGCACAAGGTTCATCAGGAAGACGCTTTGACATCTGTAAGTTCTGTTTTACACAGACGTCAAAACGTCTTCCTGATGAAGCAGCAGTTTCTTTGGTAACTTTAAAAGGAACACCTTCTGCGCAGGGCCGGATTAAAGGGGGGACTATAGGGCCTATAGCCTTTGTACCGACAATGACAAAGAGCCCACGAGGCATGCCTGAGCAAATAACTGATAGGGGGAGATAGAGAGAGTGAGAGTGAGAGAGAGATTTTTAAAATAGTTTAAAACAGAGGCCGGAAGACGAATAGATTTCAAAGCAGTGGCCTAACAAGGGTAAAGGTTTCTTGTCGCCGTGTAAAGAGGGGTCGGAAAGACAGTTTCAGCTTTTTCACTACCAGTGTTTCTTTCAGGACTTTTTGGCAGAGGGGGGGCAAATGGAGCCTTAGAGGGGGCAAGTTTTCCATTTTCTATATATTTATATATAATTTTAACTACTATATTACTATATATCTAGCACAGGGGCGCATTTAGAGGGGGTCTCCCCCGGAAAATGCTTAATTTTTTTGTTTTTGGTTAAAATGCGACTTACATTAGAAAAAAATACCTTAATTTAATAAAAATGTATCAACTTACATTAGAAAAAAAAAATGCTTTCATTTTGTTCCAGATGGTGGATTTAAAAACTTCCTTTTTCGTCCCCACCCCCGGAGAGAAATTCTATATACATACCTGATATAGTAATTACTTCTTCAAACATTTCAGGAGTAACAAACTGTTTTCAGCTAAAGAAGGGAAGGGGAGGTTCCGCAGGCTTGAAATTTTTATCTGTTAAAATGCATTCAACGCACTCTTGTTCCTTAATCACGATTCCCAGACAATTAAGTATGATTAGTCTACTTATTATATTCTGAAGAATACCATATGCGTCGTAGTACACTTTTTAATAAAATACACGATAACTAGTACCATTTGACCAAATATTAAAAAAAAAAATTGAAGAAATATTTGTATTATAAAAAGAAACGAAACTTTCTTTTCATCATAGCCTGAATTTATTAAAATTTGGCTCGGTAACCTAAAATGTCTCGGGGGGAGGGGGTCGTTTCCGGGAGGACTTCGCCACCTTGGATGTATGCCTGAAAGAAACAATGTTCGCTACCATCCACCTATACACCTCCCAATTCGCACTTGGAACTCTTAATGGTCAAAGCCCTCTGTGGTTTCACATTGCATAACAAAAACGATACACTAAGAAAAGTATACAATGCTATATCATTAGAAAATCCAAGACAAAATCAAGGAACCTTAAGCGTTTATCTCATGTTTTTGTAAGAATAGTGGAAAATATAACGTTTCTTTTTTTTTATGAAAACTCTGCAGGTACAACTAAAGAAGATGTGACTTCCAAAGTGGAATATATAGAGCTATGCAAGACAGTACGAAAAAGTATCACTGAAGACGTAAGGAAATTCAAATGTGAACTAGTAAGGAAAGCAATTGAAAACAAACAAAGCTTAAAAATAGCAAACGGACATCTCAGTAAGGGAAGAAAACAGATTATGGCACTGAGAAAAGAAGATGGTTCTGTAACAAGAAATAGAGGTAACAAGAAATAGAGGTCTTGACAAGAGAAAAAGATTTCTACTCCAAATTATATGAAAGGGATGATACATGTGCTCCAGACACCATGAAAGGTACCAGTACCAGAGTTCTTCCAGTCTTCAAAGCAGAAGTTGCACATGCAATCAAGAACATGAAGCGGGGAAAAGCTCCAGGAGAAGTTGGAATTACTGTAGATAACATACAAGAAGCAAGTGGAGAAATCGAAACAGTACTCGCCCAAATTTTCACTCGATGCCTTAATGAAGGGAAGATTCCCGAGGATTGGAACAATGCTACAATGATCTTGCTACATAAAAGGTGACATTGAGGATCTCAGGAACTACAGACCTATCAGCCTCCTATCAGTGGTTTATAAAATCTTCACTAAAGTTCTTTCACACCGCTTGAAGGCAACACTGGACATGGCTCAACCGAGAGAACAAGCTGGATTCAGGAGTGGCTACAGCACAATAGATCATATCCACGTACTGAGAGAACTAATTGAAAGAGCGAGGGAATATGAACTTCCATTGTGCATGGCTTTTATCGATTATGAAAAAGCCTTTGATTCGGTGAAACCATCAGCAGTTACAATGGCTCTGAAATTCTGCAGTATTGAAGATGCATACATTGATATTATTTATAACATCTATGAAAATGCAAGTGCAAAGATTCGGCTGTTTGAAAATACAACACACATAAAAATTGGAAAGGGAGTGAGACAAGGTGACACCATATCTCCGAAGCTCTTTAACGCCACATTGGAAAATGTCTTTCAATCACTGAACTGGGAAAACAAAGGATAAAGATTAATGGAGATTATCTAACTCACCTTCGTATTGCTGATGACGTAGTCATTTTTGCAACTATCCCATCAGAGCTACAGAGTATGATCCAGGAACTTGCTGACATGAGTAAAGAAGTGGGATTAAAAATGAACTTTCAGAAGACAAAAGTGATGTTCAAGGCTTTTACAAGAAATGAAGATTTATCGATCGATGGAAAAAAGCTGGAGATAACAGACACGTACGTTTATCTTGGACAGCTGATATCAAGTGAGGGTTACATTGATGAAGAATTTAATCGGCGTACAAAACTTGCCTGGAGAGCTTTTGGAAGAAACAGCATAATTTTCAAGAGCAATATGCCATTATGTCTTAAAAGAAAAGTGTTTGATCAATGCATCCTTCCAGTGCTTACGTATGGTGCAGAGACGTGGACCTTAACTAAAAGAGACATACAAAGACTGCAGACAACTCAAAGAACCATGGAGAGGTGCATGCTTGGTGTAACCAGGAGAGATAAGAAGTGGAACTTGTGGATCCGGAAAATGACAAGAGTGGAAGACATCATGATCAGAGTTAAATCCCTGAAATGGCAATGGGCTGGGCATACTGCCAGAAGGACAGACCATCGATGGACAGTCGAAATTTTAGATTGGATTCCAAGGGACAGGAAAAGACCCAGAAGAAGACCACATGGGAGATGGGTGGATGATATTCGAAAGTATGCATCAGTGACATGGAAGCGACTGGCACAAGACTGAACGTTCTGGAGGAAACTTGGGGAGACCTTCATTCAGCAGTGGATTGATAATGGTTGACAATGATGATGATATATATATATATATATATATATATATATATCTTCATCATTGTCAAACATTATCAATCCACTGCTGGACGAAGGTCTCCCCAAGTTTCCTCCACAACGGTCTGTCTTGTGCCAGTCTCCTCCATGTCACTCCCGCATACTTTCGAATTTCATCCACCCATCTTCCATGTGGTCTTCTTCTGGGTCTTTTCCTGTCCCTTGGAATCCAATCTAAAATTTCGGCTGTCCATCGATGGTCTGTCCTTCTGGCAGTATGTCCAGCCCATTGCCATTTCAGGGATTTAACTCTGATCATGATGTCTTCCACTCTTGTCATTTTTCGGATCCACGTGTTCCTCTTCTTATCTCTCCTGGTTACACCAAGCATGCACCTCTCCATGGTGCTTTGAGTTGTCTGCAGCCTTTCTATGTCTCTTTTAGTTAAGGTCCACCCACGTCTCTGCACCATACGCAAGCACTGGAAGGATGCATTGATCAAACACTTTTCTTTTAAGACATAATGGCATATTGCTCTTGAAAATTATGCTGTTTCTTCCAAAAGCTCTCCAGGCAAGTTTTGTACGCCGATTAATTTCTTCATCAATGTGACCCTCACTTGATATCTGCTGTCCAAGATAAACGTACGTGTCTGTTATCTCCAGCTTTTCTCCATCAATCGATAAATCTTCATTTCTTGTAAAAGCATTGTACATCACTTTTGTCTTCTGAAAGTTCATTTTTAATCCCACTTCTTTACTCTTGTCAGCAAGTTCCTGGATCATACTCTGTAGCTCTTAAGGGGTAGTTGCAAAAATGACTATGTCATCAGCAAAACGAAGGTGGGTTAGATAATCTCCATTAATCTTTATCCCTTTGTTTTCCCAGTTCAGTGATTGAAAGACATTTTCCAATGTGGCATTAAAGAGCTTCGGAGATATGATGTCACCTTGTCTCACTACCTTTCCAATTTTTATGTGTGTTGTATTTTCAAACAGTCGAATCTTTGCACTTGCATTTTCATAGATGTTATTAATAATATTAATGTACGCATCTTCAATACCGCAGGATTTCAGGGCCATTGTAACTGCTCATGGTTTCACCGAATCAAAGACTTTTTCATAATTGATAAACGCCATGCACAATGGAAGTTCATATTCCCTCGCTCTTTCAATTAGTTCTCTCAGTACGTGGATATGATCTATTGTGCTGTAGCCACTCCTGAATCCAGCTTGTTCTCTCGGTTGAGCCATGTCCAGTGTCACTTTTAAGCGGTGTGAAAGAACTTTAGTGAAGATTTTATAAACCACTGATAGGAGGCTGATAGGTCTGTAGTTTCTGAGATCCTCAATGTCACCTTTTTATGTAGCAAGATCATTCTAGAGTTGTTCCAATACTCAGGAATCTTCCCTTCATTAAGGCATCGAGTGAAAATTTGGGCGAGTATTGTTTCGATTTCTCCACTTGCTTATTGTATGATGTCTACACAGTAATTCCATCTTCTCCTGGAGCTTTTCCCCGCTTCATGTTCTTGATTGCATGTGCAACTTCTTCTGGGAGGACTAGAGGAACTCTGGTACTGGTACCTTTCATGATGTCTGGAGTACATGTATCATCCCTTTCATATAATTTGGAGTAGAAATCTTTCACTCTTGTCAAAATTTCGCCTCTATTTCTTGTTACAGAACCATCTTCTTTTCTCACTGCCATAATCTGTTTTCTTCCCTTACATGTTATATATATATAACATGTCCCTTTGCTATCTTTAGGCTTTGGATGTTTTCAATTGCTTTCCTTACTAGTTCACAGTTGAATTTCCTTACGTCTTCAGTGATACTTTTTCGTACTGTCTTGCATAGCTCTATATATTCCACTTTGGAAGTCACATCTTCTTTAGTTGTCCTTCATCACTCTTCTTTTTTGCATCAACATTTTGGTTTTTCCTGATAATTTGTTCACATGTAATTTGTTCTTAGACCCAGCTAATTTTATTGCTGTTTCCATAAGAGCTTTGGTTACTTTTCTGTTAACTTCAGAAATATCCACTTCTTCCGATGTTAGGCCTTCTAAAGCAGAGAACCTGTTCTTCAGTTCCAATATGAAGGTATTATGGTGTTTTTTAAGGTTGGTTATGTCAATACATTTTGTTTGTCTTATGAGCTTGCTACGTTCGAGTTTAGTGTTGAGGTGCATCAAACATCTCACCAATCTATGGTCACTGCCTGTGTTGAACTTGTTTAGCACACTGCAGTCTTCTATGACGAATTTTTTGTTACACATAATAAAATCAATTTCACTTGTCGCCCCATTTGGATGTCTCCATGTCCATTTCCTGTGTGGCTTTTTCTTGAAAAAGGAGTTCAAGATGAAAAACCCTTCTGCCTCTGCAAACTCTACGAGAGTATTTCCACGCTGGTTTCTGTTGCCGTGACCGAATTTTCCTACTGAAGTTTCATGCTGTTGCCGTTGCCCTATTTTTGCATTGAAATCTCCCATAATTATCTTCAAGTGCTGCTTACCTTTATTATTTAGATGACGAATTTCCTCATAAAATTCTTCAATTTCTTCTTCAGCATGACTTGTGGTGGGTGCATAAGTTTGAATAATCTGAGCCTGGTATCTTCTCGAGAGTTGGATAACGAGTCGTGCAGCTCTGTCAGAGGAACTTTCAACTTCTACAACTTTATCCTTCAGTTTCTTGTTTATTATAAATCCAACACCACTAGTTCTGCCAGTATCTGTCCCACGATAGTACAAGAGATGTCCACTTTTCAGTTCAATGAGATCTTCTATTTTTCTCCTTACCTCACTTAGCCCGACGATGTCCCACTTGATCCTTTGTAGTTCCTCTTCCAATTCAAGAAGCCTTGAATCAGAAGATAGGGAGCGTCCGTTATATGTAGCCAAGGTCAGCATTAGATGGCAGCCTAGTCCGGTCCTCCGAGGATTCTTAGCACCCTCTGCCTTCATGTCGCACTGGCCGCTGCCTTGGCCAGGTACATTCCAGCTCCGGAGACTGAGGGCCAAGATTTAAGTTGTGGAGTCATTTTGGAGGGGTTTGGCCATAACTCACCACGCTGGCCAAGCGGGTTGGTGAGTGTGGGATAGCATTTCCTCTAATCCCGATGGTACAGTTATACCGCTATTGGCGGTCGTCAGAGCCCCTTTAGTGGGAACAGGATGTACCACTAGAAGGCGGGGTTGACATTTGTCAAGGAGAGGCTGTGATGTTACGCATCACCTGACCTTACATCCCTATATATATATATATATCATCATCATCATCATCATCAACAACCATTATCAATCCACTGCTGGACGAAGGTCTCCCCAAGTTTCCTCCACAACGGTCTGTTTTGTGCCAGTCTCCTCCATGTCACCCCTGCATACTTTCGAATTTCATCCACCCATCTCCCATGTGGTCTTCTTCTGGGTCTTTTCCTGTCCCTTGGAATCCAATCTAAAATTTCGGCTGTCCATCGATGATCTGTCCTTCTGGCAGTATGTCCAGCCCATTGCCATTTCAGGGATTTAACTCCGATCATGATGTCTTCCACTCTTGTCATTTTTCGGATCCACGAGTTCCTCTTCTTATCTCTCCTGGTTACACCAAGTATGCACCTCTCCATGCTGCTTTGAGTTGTCTTCAGCCTTTGTATGTCTCTTTTAGTTAAGGTCCACGTCTCTGCACCATACGTAAGCACTGGAAGGATGCATTGATCAAACACTTTTCTTTTAAGACATAATGGCATATTGCTCTTGAAAATTATGCTGTTTCTTCCAAAAGCTCTCCAGGCAAGTTTTGTACGCCGATTAATTTCTTCATCAACGTGACCCTCACTTGATATCTGCTGTCCAAGATAAACGTACGTATCTGTTATCTCCAGCTTTTCTCCATCAATCGATAAATCTTCATTTCTTGTAAAAGCATTGAACATCACTTTTGTCTTCTGAAAGTTCATTTTTAATCCCACTTCTTTACTCTTGTCAGCAAGATCCTGGATCATACTCTGCAGCTCTGATGGGGTAGTTGCAAAAATGACTACGTCATCAGCAAAACGAAGGTGGGTTAGATAATCTCCATTAATCTTTATCCCCTTGTTTTCCCAGCTCAGCGACTGAAAAACACCCTCCAATGTGGCATTAAAGAGCTTCGGAGATATGGTGTCACCTTGTCTCACTCCCTTTCCAATTTTTACGTGTGTTGTATTTTCAAACAGCCTAATCTTTGGACTTGCATTTTTATAGATGTTAATAATAATATTAATGTATGCATCTTCAATACCGCAGGATTTCAGAGCCATTGTAACTGCTGATGGTTTCACCGAATCAAAGGCTTTTTCATAATCGATAAAAGCCATGCACAATGGAAGTTCATATTCCCTCGCTCTTTCAATTAGTTCTCTCAGCACGTGGATATGATCTATTGTGCTGTAGCCACTCCTGAATCCAGCTTGTTCTCTCGGTTGAGCCATGTCCAGTGTTACCTTCAAGCGGTGTGAAAGAACTTTAGTGAAGATTTTATAAGCTACTGATAGGAGGCTGATAGGTCTGTAGTTTCCAAGATCCTCAATGTCACCTTTCTTATGTAGCAGGATCATTGTAGCGGTGTTCCAATCCTCAGGAATCTTTCCTTCATTAAGGCATCGAGTGAAAATTTGGGCGAGTACTGTTTCGATTTCTCCACTTGCTTCTTGTATGATGTCTACAGTAATTCCATCTTCTCCTGGAGCTTTTCCCCGCTTCATGTTTTTGATTGCATGTGAAACTTCTGCTGGAAGGACTGGAGGAACTCTGGTACTGGTATCTTTCATGATGTCTGGAGTGCATGTATCATCCCTTTCATATAATTTGGAGTAGAAATCTTTCACTCTTGTCAAAATTTCGCCCCTATTTCTTGTTACAGAACCATCTTCTTTTCTCAGTGCCATAATCTGTTTTCTTCCCTTACTGAGATGTCCCTTTGCTATCTTTAGGCTTTGGTTGTTTTCAATTGTTTTCCTCACTAGTTCACAGTTGAATTTTCTTACGTCTTCAGTGATACTTTTTCTTACTGTCTTGCATAGCTCTATATATTCCACTTTGGAAGTCACGTCTTCTTTAGTTGTCCTCATCTCTCTTCTTTTTTGCATCAACATTTTCGTTTTTCCTGATAATTTATTTACATGCACCTTGTTCTTAGACCCAGCTAATTTTGTTGCTGTTTCCATAAGAGCTTTGGTTGCTTTTCTGTTAACTTCAGAGATGTCCACTTCTTCCGATGTTAGGCCTTCTAAAGCAGAGAACCTGTTCTTCAGTTCCAACTTGAAGGTATTATGGTGTTTTTTAAGGTTGGTTATGTCAATAGATTTTGTTTGTCTTATGAGCTTGCCACGTTCAAGTTTAGTGTTGAGGTGCATCTTACATCTCACCAATCTATGGTCACTACCTGTGTTGAACTTGTTTAGCACACTGCAGTCTTCTATGACGAATTTTTTGTTACACATAATAAAATCAATTTCACTTGTCGTCCCATTTGGATGTCTCCATGTCCATTTCCTGTGTGGCTTTTTCTTGAAGAAGGAGTTCAAGATGAAAAACCCTTCTGCCTCTGCAAACTCAACGAGAGTATTTCCACGCTGATTTCTGTTGCCGTGACCGAATTTACCTACTGAAGTTTCATTCTGTTGCCGTTGCCCTATTTTTGCATTGAAATCTCCCATAATTATTTTCAAGTGCTGCTTACCTTTATTATTTAGATGACAAATTTCCTCATAAAATTCTTCAATTTCTTCTTCAGGATGACTTGTGGTGGGTGCATAAGTTTGAATAATCTGAGCCTGGTATCTTTTCGAGAGTTGGATAACAAGTCGTGCAGCTCTGTCAGAGGAACTTTCAACTTCTACAACTTTATCCTTCAGTTTCTTGTTTATTATAAATCCAACACCACTAGTTCTGCCAGTATCTGTCCCACGATAGTAGAAGAGATGTCCACTTTTCAGTTCGATGAGATCTTCTCCTTTTCTCCTTACCTCACTTAGCCCCACGATGTCCCACTTGATCCTTTGTAGTTCCTCTTCCAATTCAAGAAGCCTTGAATCAGAAGATAGGGAGCGTCCATTGTACGTAGCCAAGGTCAGCATCAGATGGCAGCCTAGTCCGGTCCTCCGGGGATTCTTAGCACCCTCTGCCTTCATGTCGCACTGGCCGCTGCCTTGGCCAGGTACATTCCAGCTCCGGAGACTGAGGGCCAAGATTTAAGTTGTGGAATCATTTTGGAGGGGTTTGGCCATAACTCACCACGCTGGCCAAGCGGGTTGGTGAGTGTGGGATAGAATTTCCTCTAATCCCGATGGTATAGTTATACCGCTATGGGCGGTCGTCAGAGCCCCTTTAGTGGGAACAGGATGCACCACGAGAAGGCGGGGTTGACATTTGTCAAGGAGAGGCTGTGATGTTACGCATCACCTGACCTTACATCCCATATATATATATATATATATATATATACATATATATTTACAATGATGATGGTGATGATGATATACATATATATTATCAGTTTCATATAATGATATATATATATATATATATATATATATTCCATTACGTAGAGACCTAAGCAAAATAAATATATATATTTTTGACTCATACCAAGTACAACATAGAAAAGGTTATGTATCTACCGGTGTGAGTAAAAGGAGAAAAGATAAAAAATAAAATAAAACAACTGAATGTAGAAAGTGTCGAGAATACTGAGCCTTGGCTTTATCAAGGACCAGCAAAAACTCTGCATTTTCTCACTTCCACAAAGACCTAGTTGGAAATGGGTTTCTGCAAAGCCATAGATGGAAGTAATAAGCCCACCAAAAATTGTTTTAAAATATATATATATATGTCATGACCTCCGCAGAGTTGTATGACCTAGCTTTAGTTAACAATTTAGCTTCCATCCTTAACTTTCATGGCCCGACCCATGCTCTTCATCTGCTAATACTAAACAGAGAGAAGAAGATTAAAGAGAACTCAAGTTGTGAGAGTGACATAATAATTAGAAATAATGTTCAGCTATAACGAAATGCCAAGTTCGCCTGAGAGAGAATTTAAACCTGAATAGCAATGCAAAAGTATTCCAAATTTTTACATTGCAATTAAAAAGGAAATATTAATTATTTAAAACTCAGATTTTTGAAAGAAAACCTGATTCTAAAACCCCCACTCCACAACTTCTGACAACACAAAAACGAGATCAAATCAAAGACAATAATTAACTAAAGAAATGCTTTGTGAAAGTTATATGACATAAACAATTAGTTGCAATATGTACAAAGTATTTCAGCAGTGCTTTAAGTGCATAATTAAGTAGTTATTAAGAACTTAACTACTTTGAAAATACAGCGCAATGTAAAGGAACTATGCTTAACCAGCTGCTGGGCCTAAGTTTCCTAAAAAGCGCGCAAAGTTACCAAGAAAAGAAAGAGTTAAAACCCGCAAAAAAGTTAACAGACTAGCCAGTGCCTAAATGCTAAAAAGCAAAAAACAACAGAGAAAAAAAGTACAAGAAGTACAAACATTGAACTTATAAAACCTAAAACCCAAAGACAATGAAGAGAACTTACCTCTTATGCAACTAAACTTTCTCCACACAAGAGGAAACATGGCTGACCTTTTCCCCAAACGTCCAAACATCTCTGCCACTCCCTAGTCGCTAGGGGGCAGTGGGGGTGGAGCTGATGGCCTCCTCATACTGAAAGAAACCAACTCGCGGAAATTTTAACCAGAGAAAAAAGAATCTATACTTAAGACTGTGGACCTGTATGATCAGAAAGAGGAGAATCAACTCTCCAGAATACATGAGAAATATTATAAAATACAAAAGTGGTGTATTTAATAATCTTTGCATGTATTAAATCACCTTAGTGAGCTTCTATAGATTATTCAGAATCTTATTAATTTTAATGTTAGTTTTACTATTTTTAGTATAGCTATTCTAGTGAGTGAATAACTAGTTTTCTTTTTTATTTGTTTTTATTTTCTTTTATAAACAGAATTTTAAGCTTTTTTTGTGATTTTGTCTATATTATTTAATTTTTTATTTTAATAGGACCTTCATATCCATAGCACTAAGGTTCCTTTTAGTAGTTAATAGGCATCCTCTAGCCAACTTCCAAACGGCTTTGATTGGTCAGAATCATATTATTAACTGTGTAGAAAATTAAAGCAGATCTGCCAACCTTACTCTATTATTCAGAATAATTTTTCTTAAAGTTCTTTTGATGAAAGAAGAAGGAATTTCGTTCCCTAGAAAACTGTCTAATAGTATATTAATGTGGTAATTGAAGTCCAAATTGTTGCTGCAAATTCTTGAAATTCTTTGGACCTGAGAAATTAGTACATTCTCAATTACTTTGGTTGATATGTTATTATTCCAGTGTAGATATTTAATTACTTTGAAAGGAAAATTAACTCTTTTATCAAAGAGGCTAATAGATGGGTTACCTCTGTTGAGCTTAATGGGTTACCTCTGTTGAGAAAACTGTCTTGAGTCTAGGAACTCAAGACAGTTTTCTAGAGAACGAAATTCCTTCTTCTTTCATCAAAAAACTTTAAGAAAAATTATTCTGAATAATAGAGTAAGGTTGGCAGATCTGCTTTAATTTTCTACACAGTTAATAATATGATTCTGACCAATCAAAGCTGTTTGGAAGTTGGCTAGAGGATGCCTATTAACTACTAAAAGGAACCTTAGTGCTATGGATATGAAGGTCCTATTAAAATAAAAAATTAAATAATATAGACAAAATCACAAAAAAACTTAAAAATCTGTTTATAAAAGAAAATAAAAACAAATAAAAAAGAAAACTAGTTATTCACTCACTAGAATAGCTATATTAAAAATAGTAAAACTAACATTAAAATTAATAAGATTCTGAATAATCTATAGAAGCTCACTAAGGTGATTTAATACATGCAAAGATTATTAAATACACCACTTGTGTATTTTATAATATTTCTCATGTATTCTGGAGAGTTAATTCTGCTCTTTCTGATCATACAGGTCCACAGTCTTAAGTATAGATTCTTTTTTCTCTGGTTAAAATCTCCGCGAGTTGGTTTCTTTCAGTATGAGGAGGCAATAAGCCCCACCCACACTGCCCCCCAGCGACTAGGGAGTGGCAGAGATGTTTGGACGTTTGGGGAAAAGGTCAGCCATGTTTCCTCTTGTGTGGAGAAAGTTTAGTTGCATAAGAGGTAAGCTCTCTTCATTGTCTTTGGGTTTTAGGTTTTATAAGTTCAATGTTTGTACTTCTTGTACTTTTTTCTCTGTTGTTTTTTGCTTTTTAGCATTTAGGCACTGGCTAGTCTGTTAACTTTTTTGCGGGTTTTAACTCTTTCTTTTTTTGGTAACTTTGCGCGCTTTTTAGGAAACTTAGGCCCAGCAGCTGGTTAAGCATAGTTCCTTTACATTGCGCTGTATTTTCAAAGTAGTTAAGTTCTTAATAACTACTTAATTATGCACTTAAAGCACTGCTGAAATACTTTGTACATATTGCAACTAATTGTTTATGTCATATAACTTTCACAAAGCATTTATTTAGTTAATTATTGTCTTTGATTTGTTCTCGTTTTTGTGTTGTCAGAAGTTGTGGAGTGGGGGTTTTAGAATCAGGTTTTCTTTCAAAAATCTGAGTTTTAAATAATTAATATTTCCTTTTTTAATTGCAATGTAAAAATTTGGAATACTTTTGCATTGCTATTCAGGTTTAAATTCTCTCTCAGGCGAACTTGGCATTTCGTTATAACTGAACATTATTTCTAATTATTATGTCACTCTCACAACTTGAGTTCTCTTTAATCTTCTTCTCTCTGTTTAGTAGTAGCAGATGAAGAGCATGGGTCGGGCCATGAAAGTTATGGATGCAAGCTAAATTGTTAACTAAAGCTAGGTCATACAACTCTGCGGAGGTCATGACATATATATATATATTTTAAAACAATTTTTGGTGGGCTTATTACTTGCATCTATGGCTTTGCAGAAACCCATTTCCAACTAGGTCTTTGTGGAAGTGAGAAAATGCAGAGTTTTTGCTGGTCCTTGATAAAGCCAAGGCTCAGTATTCTCGACACTTTCTACATTCAGTTGTTTTATTTTATTTTTTATCTTTTCTCCTTTTACTCACACCGGTAAATACATAACCTTTTCTATGTTGTACTTGGTATGAGTCAAAAATATATATATTTATTTTGCTTAGGTCTCTACTTAATAGAATGTGAATTCTGAATTTTCATAACTGTTGCGTTGCGCGTTTTGATCTTCAGGTTATTTTGCAACTTTCGTTTTAAATTCAAAAGTTTTTCCTTAGTTTTCAGCTTTGCTCTTCAGTATATATATATATATCATCATCATCATTGTCAACCATTATCAATCCACTGCTGGACGAAGGCCTCCCCAAGTTTCCTCCACAACGGTCTGTCTTGTGCCAGTCTCCTCCATGTCACTCCCGCATACTTTCGAATTTCATCCACCCATCTTCCATGTGGTCTTCTTCTGGGTCTTTTCCTGTCCCTTGGAATCCAATCTAAAATTTCGGCTGTCCATCGATGGTCTGTTCTTCTGGCAGTATGTCCAGCCCATTGCCATTATAGGGATTTAACTCTGATCATGATGTCTTCCACTCTTGTCATTCTTCGGATCCACGTGTTCCTCTTCTTATCTCTCCCGGTTACACCAAGCATGCACCTCTCCATGGTGCTTTGAGTTGTTTGCAGCCTTTGTATGTCTCTTTTAGCTAAGGTCCACGTCTCTGCACCATACGTAAGCACTGGAAGGATGCATTGATCAAACACTTTTCTTTTAAGACATAATGGCATATTGCTCTTGAAAATTATGCTGTTTCTTCCAAAAGCTCTCCAGGCAAGTTTTGTACGCCGATTAATTTCTTCACCAATGTGGCCCTCACTTGATATCTGCTGTCCAAGCTAAACGTACGTGTCTGTTATCTCCAGCTTTTCTCCATCAATCGATAAATTTTCATTTCTTGTAAAAGCATTGTACATCACTTTTGTCTTCTGAAAGTTCATTTTTAATCCCACTTCTTTACTCTTGTCAGCAAGTTCCTGGATCATACTCTGTAGCTCTGATGGGGTAGTTGCAAAAATGACTATGTCATCAGCAAAACGAAGGTGGGTTAGATAATCTCCATTAATCTTTATCCCTTTGTTTTCCCAGTTCAGTGATTGAAAGACATTTTCCAATGTGGCATTAAAGAGCTTCGGAGATATGGTGTCACCTTGTCTCACTCCTTTTCCAATTTTTATGTGTGTTGTATTTTCAAACAGCCGAATCTTTGCACTTGCATTTTCATAGATGTTATTAATAATATTAATGTATGCATCTTCAATACCGCAGGATTTCAGAGCCATTGCAACTGCTGATGGTTTCACCGAATCAAAGGCTTTTTCATAATCGATAAAAGCCATGCACAATGGAAGTTCATATTCCCTCGCTCTTTCAATTAGTTCTCTCAGTACGTGGATATGATCTATTGTGCTGTAGCCACTCCTGAATCCAGCTTGTTCTCTCGGTTAAGCCATGTCCAGTGTCACCTTATATATATATATATATATATATATATATGGGATGTAAGGTCAAGTGATGCGTAACATCACAGCCTCTCCTTGACAAATGTCAACCCCGCCTTCTCGTGGTGCATCCTGTTCCCACTAAAGGGGCTCTGACGACCGCCCATAGCGGTATAACTATACCATCGGGATTAGAGGAAATTCTATCCCACACTCACCAACCCGCTTGGCCAGCGTGGTGAGTTATGGCCAAACCCCTCCAAAATGATTCCACAACTTAAATCTTGGCCCTCAGTCTCCGGCAGCTGGAATGTACCTGGCCAAGGCAGCGGCCAGTGCGACATGAAGGCAGAGGGTGCTAAGAATCCCCGGAGGACCGGACTAGGCTGCCATCTGATTCTGACCTTGGCTACTTACAATGGACGCTCCCTATCTTCTGATTCAAGGCTTCTTGAATTGGAAGAGGAATTACAAAGGATCAAGTGGGACATCGTGGGGCTAAGTGAGGTAAGGAGAAAAGGAGAAGATCTCATCGAACTGAAAAGTGGACATCTCTTCTACTATCGTGGGACAGATACTGGCAGAACTAGTGGTGTTGGATTTATAATAAACAAGAAACTGAAGGATAAAGTTGTAGAAGTTGAAAGTTCCTCTGACAGAGCTGCACGACTTGTTATCCAACTCTCGAAAAGATACCAGGCTCAGATTATTCAAACTTATGCACCCACCACAAGTCATCCTGAAGAAGAAATTGAAGAATTTTATGAGGAAATTTGTCATCTAAATAATAAAGGTAAGCAGCACTTGAAAATAATTATGGGAGATTTCAATGCAAAAATAGGGCAACGGCAACAGAATGAAACTTCAGTAGGTAAATTCGGTCACGGCAACAGAAACCAGCGTGGAAATACTCTCGTTGAGTTTGCAGAGGCAGAAGGGTTTTTCATCTTGAACTCCTTCTTCAAGAAAAAAGCCACACAGGAAATGGACATGGAGACATCCAAATGGGACGACAAATGAAATTGATTTTATTATGTGTAACAAAAAATTCGTCATAGAAGACTGCAGTGTGCTAAACAAGTTCAACACAGGTAGTGACCATAGATTGGTGAGATGTAAGATGCACCTCAACGCTAAACTTGAACGTGGCAAGCTCATAAGACAAACAAAATCTATTGACATAACCAACCTCAAAAAACACCATAATACCTTCAAGTTAGAACTGAAGAACAGGTTCTCTGCTTTAGAAGGCCTAACATCGGAAGAAGTGGACATCTCTGAAGTTAACAGAAAAGTAACCAAAGCTCTTATTTAAACAGCAACAAAATTAGCTGGGTCTAAGAACAAGTTGCATGTGAACAAATTATCAGGAAAAACCAAAATGTTGATGCAAAAAAGAAGAGAGATGAGGACAACTAAAGAAGATGTGACTTCCAAAGTGGAATATATAGAGCTATGCAAGACAGTAAGAAAAAGTATCACTGAAGACGTAAGGAAATTCAACTGTGAACTAGTGAGGAAAGCAATTGAAAACAACCAAAGCCTAAAGATAGCAAAGGGACATCTCAGTAAGGGAAGAAAACAGATTATGGCACTGAGAAAAGAAGATGGTTCTGTAACAAGAAATAGAGGCGAAATTTTGACAAGAGTGAAAGATTTCTACTCCAAATTATATGAAAGGGATGATATATGCACTCCAGACATCATGAAAGATACCAGTACCAGAGTTCCTCCAATCCTTCCAGCAGAAGTTGCCCATGCAATCAAGAACATGAAGCGAGGAAAAGCTCCAGGAGAAGATGGAATTACTGTAGACATCATACAAGAAGCAAGTGGAGAAATCGAAACAGTACTCGCCCAAATTTTCACTGATGCCTTAATGAAGGAAAGATTCCTGAGGATTGGAACACCGCTACAATGATCCTGCTACATAAGAAAGGTGACATTGAGGATCTCGGAAACTACAGACCTATCAGCCTCCTATCAGTAGTTTATAAAATCTTCACTAAAGTTCTTTCACACCGCTTGAAGGTAACACTGGATATGGCTCAACCGAGAGAACAAGCTGGATTCAGGAGTGGCTACAGCACAATAGATCATATCCACGTGCTGAGAGAACTAATTGAAAGAGCGAGGGAATATGAACTTCCATTGTGCATGGCTTTTATCGATTATGAAAAAGCCTTTGATTCGGTGAAACCATCAGCAGTTACAATGGCTCTGAAAACCTGCGGTATTGAAGATGCATACATTAATATTATTAATAACATCTATGAAAATGCAAGTGCAAAGATTAGGCTGTTTGAAAATACAACACACGTAAAAATTGAAAGGGAGTGAGACAAGGTGACACCATATCTCCGAAGCTCTTTAATGCCACATTGGAGGGTGTTTTTCAGTCGCTGAGCTGGGAAAACAAGGGGATAAAGATTAATGGAGATTATCTAACCCACCTTCGTTTTGCTGATGACGTAGTCATTTTTGCAACTACCCCATCAGAGCTGCAGAGTATGATCCAGGAACTTGCTGACAAGAGTAAAGAAGTGGGATTAAAAATGAACTTTCAGAAGACAAAAGTGATGTTCAATGCTTTTACAAGAAATGAAGATTTATCGATTGATGGAGAAAAGCTGGAGATAACAGACACGTACGTTTATCTTGGACAGCAGATATCAAGTGAGGGTCACATTGATGAAGAAATTAATCGGCGTACAAAACTTGCCTGGAGATCTTTTGGAAGAAACAGCATAATTTTCAAGAGCAATATGCCATTATGTCTTAAAAGAAAAGTGTTTGATCAATGCATCCTTCCAGTGCTTACGTATGGTGCAGAGACGTGGACCTTAACTAAAAGAGACATACAAAGGCTGCAGACAACTCAAAGAAGCATGGAGAGGTGCATACTTGGTGTAACCAGGAGAGATAAGAAGAGGAACTCGTGGATCCGAAAATGACTAGAGTGGAAGACATCATGATCAGAGTTAAATCCCTGAAATGGCAATGGGCTGGACATACTGCCAGAAGGACAGATCATCGATGGACAGCCGAAATTTTAGATTGGATTCCAAGGGACAGGAAAAGACCCAGAAGAAGACCACATGGGAGATGGGTGGATGAAATTCGAAAGTATGCAGGGGTGACATGGAGGAGACTGGCACAAGACAGACCGTTGTGGAGGAAACTTGGGGAGACCTTCGTCCAGCAGTGGATTGATAATGGTTGACAATGATGATGATGATGATATATATATAATATCCCTGAAATGGCAATGGGCTGGACATACTGCCAGAAGGACAGATCATCGATGGACAGCCGAAATTTTAGATTGGATTCCAAGGGACAGGAAAAGACCCAGAAGAAGACCACATGGGAGATGGGTGGATGAAATTCGAAAGTATGCAGGGGTGACATGGAGGAGACTGGAACAAGACAGACCGTTGTGGAGGAAACTTGGGGAGACCTTCGGCCAGCAGTGGATTGATAATGGTTGACAATGATGATGATGATGATATAATATTAGTAGCAGGAGATGCCGAAAATCACACCGTATTAGCCACGCTACCTCCCTCCCAGCCCAGCCCACCCAAGCGGGGATTGACTTCGGAGTGGGTGGAACAATGGGAAGCGCCGGGAGACGTAAGGGAGCGAAAAAAAAAAAAAAAAAAGTCCTAAAAAGACCATCTGGGAGAAAGCGGTGGAGACATTTTTACGAATTTTCTTTATGACCCAATTAAGATACGTACGTAGATCAGATTGTTATTCACAGTTTCTCCCACATACTCTGATTTTAGTACCAAGCTCTGCCTTGCCCTGTTTCGAGACGTTACAGATGCTAGACAGTAAGACAATAGCAAAGAACGAACAAAGAATATTCCCATGTTTTTTATCCCCGCTTTCCCTGTTGTTTCTCTCTCTCTCTCTCTCTCTCTCTCTCTCTCTCTCTCTCTCTCTCTCTCTCTCTCTCTCTCTCTTTATCCCGTTCCGTTCTCTTTCTTTTTTTACTGAACCTAAATTCATGTAATAAGTATTTTAAATCCACCGTACTAAGTTTAATTGTTAATTTTTTTTAGAAAACTGAAAACGAAATATGCAAAGTAGTTAATCATTTCGATCTTCGCTATACTTTAAACGTAAAAACTTCGTTAGGGTTTCGGGGGGGTTCCCAATCGCCCCCGCTGGTTCCGCCACTGTGTGGGATTATGTTGCTATGGATATCTCTGTCATACATACTGCTACAGTTTTGAGAAAAAAAAAACAAACAGGAAAAACAACACGAAAGTAACACTTCTACAGTTTGCACTCGTAATGGATGAATACAATGAAAAAATATAAGTAACACACTGCGGGCTACTTTCTCTATTTGATAATTATTTATGAAAGATATGGCGTTGTGTATAGATCGGCTAGAACATATAAAAATCTGTATTCCGTTAGAAATATCATTATTATTAGAATTATTATGAAACAGAAATCAGTTTAAAATTCATTAAAAAAACATTAAAATATTTCCCATTTCCTTTTCAGTGTTTAACACTGTTTAAGTTTAAAGAATGGGATGGAATTATAATTGAATCAATACATGTCACTAGACGTACACTTTTATATTATTGTTAATTATATATTATATTATTATTGACTTTTTCACTTCATATTGCTTTCCTTCTTAGGATTTTTGCACTTTTGCATAATTCTTCTGCAACATTTTTAAGTAATGATGAGAAAAGCTATTTCCATGATTGTTAAAAAATTACTTCAAATTTATCATACTCCACAGCAGAGCTGAGGATGCTCATGAACTTTAAATCCACCTCTCTCTCTTACCTGCAACAGTTTCTATGGCAACAGCATCGCAAGCTTTTTCTTTCTTTCGGGCCGTGGATGGCCTAGCGGTCAACGTTCGTGACTGGCACGGAGGAACCTCAGGTTCGATCCCGTGCAGGTATGAACGCTCGAACCACTGAATATCCGCCATGCGTCGGATGGGCACGTTAAGCCGTCGGACCCCAGGTACTCGCCCCCCCCGGTTATAAATAAGAGCGTCTTCCTCCCATTTTCTACCTCGCTTCCGTGTCACTTTCCTATCAGGCTCTCTAGCCCAAATCTCCTAGCTTCCTATTTCTAAGGGCAGACACTTCCTTCCTAAATTCTGTACATAGTACATCTGATCTGATCTTTTCTTTCTTTTTTTTTCCAGAGGACATAATGAAAGGTTTTTCCCATATAGTGGTGGATTGGGCCGACGAAACCAGGCCGGGAATTTTAGTCTTGTGGTCCACTATAGAAACACATGTACCCACAAGAGAAACACTACATAAATTTCCTCATGAAAAAAAAAAAAAAATTAAGTCTTGGATGAAAAAGAACTGTTGAAATATATATATGGATTGTGTAACTAATTCAGTCGTGAACAAATTTTAGCAGCAATTTAAGGGTGAAAGAATTTTTAAAATCCACTCATGATTAAATGCAGCATATCAATACATGCTTAAAACGAAGTGTTGTACCAACTATACGTATTTATGTGGTCATTGATCGTCTACTGCTTATTCGTACCACCTCCTTGAATAGACGCCTTGTTTAAGTCTACCCATAATTTTGACTCATGAACTATCATTTTGATCCATGAACCACTACCGGTAAATCGTTGTTTGTTTTAAGATAAATGTGGATGAGACATGGATTTCGAAACATCTCTGTCGGAGAATCGCTTTGTGCTCTATGCCTGTACATGGCTAAGGGAGTATCCGAATTGTTACTAGTGCTTCCTTCAAGATTACAAAAGGAGGGTAGAGTCCTGGGCTGTAGTGGAGGGTATACGGCTGCATACGCCGTTTTTTGGACAGAACAGCGTATACCTTCAATGTCCATATTATCAACAGAACTTCAGTCTAGAATAACATTGCTGCCAAGAGCTGAACATCTAATAAAAAGAACCATAAGAATTATAGAGAGCTTCGGAGAAAATCCTGGGGAAAAAACTCATTTAGCATTAGCAGCGAACGAGGAATTATTATTTGAAAATACCCCATTGATTCCTAACAACAAAATTGCAACAATTAACCAACCCAGTTTATTCAAAGCACGGTGAACAGGAGGAAATCAATACTGTGTTCAGATTCAAACAGTGAAAATGTAACTTCTTAAAGATATTTCTTTATTAGAGCGAATAAATACTAAAACAGACGACGTGTGCTATGGAGAGCTAGAAACAAGGCGAATCTGTAGACGTTTTAATGTTGACGAAATGCAAGCTATTCAGAGACTGAGAGAATATACTGAAAACGTCCAAGTTATACCAGAAAACTTTTTTTTTTTTTGATTGGAGGTTTAACGACCACCGTGAGCAACTCATTGGGCTATAAGCAGTCGCCCGTCCCTAATTTAGGGTCACTGGTTCCAGGGAAGGGAGAGAACCAGTGCCGTAAGACAAACACAACATCCATGCCTCACCGGGATTCGAACCCGGACCCCGTTCGGACGAATGATCAGAGGCCATCGCTTAGACCACTGCGCCACCGGGGCGGCACCAGAAAACTTAAAACACCTCTAAAGAACGATTTTAACTTCAGTTTAATGAACAACATTATAACCGATCTCAGAGCATTTTTATTAATCTCCAATGTATCTAACCTGATGTTCATAAATTCAAATGAACCGCCCATTGAACGATTTAATAATAAAAAAAAATGTAAGATCTTGGTTGATGAATCAGCGTTCAGCAACTGATAGTAGATCAAGAGTTTCTTCTAGAGAAGAACAGTGCTGTAAGGACTTATCTCGTCAGGCTTTTTTTTATTTTTTTTTATTGGAGGTTGAACGACTACCGTGAGCAACTCAATGTGCTACAAGCAGTCCCTACTTTAAAGTCACTGGTTCCAGGGAAGGGAGAGCCAGTGCCGTAAGACAACTGTCAACACAACATCCATGCCTCATCGGGATTCGAACTCGGACCCCTTTCGGACGAATGATCAGAGGTCATCGTTTAGACCAGTGCGTCACCGGGGGCGACTTATGGGATATATTTCAATAAAAATTAAAATAATCTTGTGCATGCTCTTCAACTTGTCATAATTGACAGGACAGAGGAGAAAATGCTTTATTCATATCGGTAAGTGAGCTCATAGTCATAATTGTTAAAAAGGCACAGTACCCCACGAGGGTACAGTGCCTTTTCTTTTTTTATCCATGCAGTGTAACCTCTGATTTTTTAGGATTTGCACATAGTATAATAACCTCTGCTGATTTTGCGACTACAGCACTGGTAGAGCCTACCGATGACCCTTTACCTTCAAGTCCAACGACCTGCGTTTAACCACAGTTAGCTTAATTTATTAATAAACAAATAAAAGAGGCTTGGTCTGGCGGCAAATTTTTCACTGAAATAGAGAAATAAATAAATAAAAGAGGCTTGGTTTTGCGGCAAATTTCTCACTGAAATAGACAGAATTTCGCTTGGTTATTTTAGAGCAAACGGCCAACATATATACAGATAGAAGAAAATGCCAACTCTTTTTTAAGACAGTAACGTTTTATACAGATATAATATAAAACTCAAATGAAGATAAAGATGGCGCAGTGGTCTAAGCGATGGCCTCTGATCATTCGTCCGAAAGGGGTCCGGGTTCGAATCCCGGTGAGGCATGGATGTTGTGTTTGTCTTACGGCACTGGCTCTCACCCTTCCCTAGAACCAGTGACCCTAAATTAGGGACGGGCGACTGCTTATAGCCCATTGAGTTGCTCACGGTGGTCGTTAAACCTCCACTAAAAAAAAAAAAAAGATAACGATTCTTATTCATAAGTTCCAAAATAATTATTCTTTCTTTCCAAATAATCCAGACAAAGAGGATACGAGAAAGTGGTCATTTCTCGTGTGGCCCACAGGGAAATATCCCGGTGGGCCAATCAAGGGCGTATTTAGAATTTTTTTTCGGGGCGGCCGACCGAAAATGGAAGTTTTTGAAATCCATCAAGACAAAATAAAAGTTAATGAAAAATAGAAGAAAAAATTAAAGCACTATTTTCTGTTGTAAGTTGGTGCATCTTTATTAAATTAAAACATTTTTTCTAATGTAAGTCGCATTTTTAACCACGAAATGAAGCACTTTCGGAGGGGGCCAATTCCCCTTGGCTCCCCCCTAAATACGCCCCTGGGGCCAGTCCGCCCTGATCTTATATTATGTCTTCCAAAAGAAAGCTTTAATGCACTAATGAAGTTGATTCCGCTATTGTTTTGTAAACAAACTGGTCATTCAGAAAAGCAGAAAAAATTAGTGAACGCCAGGGAAAATCTTTATAACTACTCTTAAGACATGGTGTACACACTGTATAAATAAATAAATAAATGAAAGATGTGAACTTTTTAGTAAGAAGGGCCACTTTTTTAGGAAACAGATAATTCTTTTTCTTTACCGGTTATTTTAAAGCCAGATTTGTCACTGTGAAACATAAATGTAATTTATGTACGCATGGAGGCGAAAGAACTGAGAAAGCAGTCGCGTTGGTTTATTTTTTCTTTTCTTACGTTGAGGAGGTTAATAGTTTAAAGACCGCCAACAGCATCTAAATCCAGAAGCAGTAACCTATTCCCAATTTATTTATTAAAGGAAAACCATAACTAAATGAGGGCTTGCGACATTGACAGATTTAGGAATATTTATGATAAGCGTATGTAGAGGTGAATGCGAAATCATATTGATGCTATAACAAATTTCCTGGCAGGAATCTGACCACACTTAGAACCCAGTTCTAACATTGATAAAAATAATAAACCACATGAGCGTATTCACCGTGAGCTTCGGCTTAGAGACCAAGGATTTTAAGAAAAAAGGTTGTGCTTTTGCTGTCTGATCTTTGTTTATTGGTTGTTTTAAGGCCAATCTCGTCATTTTGAGAAATAAATTTGTTTCCATGCGTGCATGAATGTTCATGTAACCAGTTCTGTAACATGGAACTGGATAATTTAAACTGTCCTACTTGAATAAAGAAAAGGATGTTTAACACTTCAATACTCTTGTTTCTACCACGTCCTGTATACCGACCGTACCGAAGAGCTGGATAAAAAGATCTCCACGACGTGAACCGAGGAGATGTCTACAAATCTGTGGGCGCACACGATTGGCTGTTTTTGCTTGTGACGTCAGCGGCGTGGGTCGGAAACGATTTCTTCTTTTCGTGACAATCCGATTTGCATTGCATTGCTGCTACAGATTTGGTCGTTGGTTGAACGTTGTTTGGGATGCGGAGCTAGGTGGACATCCGCTGGAAATCGCTGTAGAAGTTGTGTGGTGAATTTTCGTGACGCACTCTTGAGTATCGGTAGGAGATTAATTTTTCATTCTAAACCAGGTGAATTCGACCGCCTTTGGATTATTTTGTTGTGTCAGGTTCGGACACGGTATTTTTCCACACTGAAGCCATAACGATAGTTGTGCACTTGTCTTGGATAACAGCTTCCGCAGAGGCTAGTCGCCGAGATGTAGCGTAACCCTTTGAATAACATCATATGTAAGGTAAGTTTAACCTTATTACAGGACTATTAAAATAATGATAGAACTCTCATAAATATTTGGGCGACTGAATGTGAGATATGAAGCTACCATACCACCGAAAAAAGAACCGATATTGTTCTGAAAATTTGAAGATCAGGAAATAAACACCTGAATAGTGAATGGATACTCTGATATAGTGCATATAAGTATGTATATGTTATTCAGTAGAAAGATGAATGTTTTTGAAGATTTATTTTATCAATAATGAATTAATGTAAATTATCGGTATTATCCAGGCGGAGGAACCACAAAATTCTTGGGCCGTGGAGAGAGCGGGACGAATAGGAGTAGGTTTTTTGAAGTTCTCTTCCAGAAATAGAGGAGGAATCTCCGCTGCCGGTCATTTTTTTCCCCCTAGGAAATAGTCTGTGGATGCGAGAGTAAAATATTGCACTCAGGCTGTTGTATAAAAACCAGCTCTCGAAGTTACTAAGTGTGCTAAAATGCAAAAGTAATATGATCTGCATTTGTGCAGATGTAATGTAAAGGTGATAGTGAATGCCCATGGTCTTGAAATCACCAAATTCATGAATGTCTGAGATATATTGTACAGCACTGAAATTATAGTGCCTGTTAGTGGATATGCATCAGCACTGCCACTGGGTAATGAATGCCTTCTAAACTATCAATTTGAACTCGAGTTAAATGTGCTTTCATGTGTACACTGAATGCATTTGTGGTGTTAAATTTAACTGCTTTTACTGCTGTTTGTAGGCTGACTTTCATGTTTGTGTGAAACATCATCATAACTTTAGAGAATTTCTCTTTTTAGATGACTTTTGCTAGGCAGTCCATGAAAAATTAAACTACTCACATTAAACTACTCACTGCAGTTTTATTTTGTTTTGGTGATGATCCCTTCATTTAGTTGTTTTTGAAGATTTTTTTTTTCTCTTGCACAGTGTTCACTATTTTAATTTCTTTGGAAAAAAAAATCCCATGTCTTTTCCTAAACTTTCAGGCTCTCTGTTCGATGTGAAAATCATCTAATTCTTTTCTAGGTTTTGTTGTGACTTCTTAAACAAATTATTCCCAAATAGTTTTATCTGCTTTTTGCTGTTTTATAACTACTTTCATTCAGCTAATTATCCACTATATTATCATTCTTTTTCATAATATAAAGCTATGTTTTTCTGATTCCCTTCATGCTAAAATTATTTTTTCCTTCACCTCAGTGTCTGAACTCTCAATGTATATAATTTATTTAGTGGTTTGACTGTTGAAGTTTGTTGAACAACCACAAATACACGGAGGTACAGGCGCGCTATAGTTGAAACTATCACAACACACATTTCCAATGGTTAGAGGCATAGGTTTCTGGTTAGGTGTCCGAGCGAGCAGGGCTAGCGTTTGAGTCCTAATTGTGGCAAGGGTGCTGTGCTGCTTCAGTGTTGGATCTCTTTCTTTCGTGGGACTAGTGCCCCCAAATTAGGGTTAGATGTCTGCTTATAGTCCTTACAGTTGGTGACAGTGAATGAAAAAAAAACATCTTAGTATAGTAGTAAAAATGAACTACAGCACAAATCACTGGTCAACATGAAAAATGTTATGAGTTCAAAACTACCCAATCTTACCAATTTTAGGGTGCTGAATACAAAAATGACAATTAAAATTGCTAGTTGTCTCTAATTTTTGAATTACACCCAGAGTGTCAAATTACGAGTGTTTCACATTATTGGTTACACCTTTCAATAAAAATAAAGTGAAACCGCAGCTTTAGTGGCACCAAGGTGCTATCTGATCTGACATTCTGCCGCCCCGGTGGCGCAGTGGTCTAAGGCGTTGGCCTCTGATCATTCGTCCGTAAGGGGTCCGGGTTTGAATCCCGGTCAGGCATGGATGTTGTGTTTGTCTTACGGCACTGGCTCTCTCCCTTCCCTGGAACCAGTGACCCTAAATTAGGGACGGGCGACTGCTTATAGCCCACTGAGTTGCTCACGGTGGTCGTTAAACCTCCAATCAAAAAAAAAAATAAAAAAAATCTGACATTCCAGCAGGCTCCACCAGTACTATGTGTTGATCACGTGATCCTTTCTATGTATTCATTGCTTCTCTTGGAATCAAGTCAGCGGTAGGTGTTGCATGTCACATGCTTTCAATCACTATGTCGTAGTCAGAATTTTTGTTGCTTCCATCTTGAATAGTTTCAGGTAACTTCTTTTTCGTTTCTTTTCTGCCATGAAACATTGAAAATGGCACAATGTATGAATGATCCAGATAACTCCTGCGTTATATATGTGGAAAAGTGACATTTTCATCAAGAAAGTTCATAAAGTGTGCAACTAAAAAAAAAGCATATTTCTTGTATTTCGGGTGCAAAATTAGCCATCTTTACAAGAAATGGACCCCACATGTATGCTGCAATACCTTTGCTTCAGAACTGAGTGCATGGTAAGAGACGTTCTATGCCCTTTGCAGTGCTGACGAATTTGGAGAGAGAGCCAACAAACCACACCCACAGGCTATTTCTCTACAGTGCCTGCAATCAAAAAAGGTATTACTATAAAGAAGAGAAAGACAGTTTCATATCCGAATATACCTTCAGCGATTCATTCTGTGGCTCATGGCAAAAGATTACCTATTCCTGAACTGCCTGAATTTTTGTCTGTAGACTGATGAAGACGATGACATTAATAAACATGGTTTACTCAGCAGCATCAACTTCAAGAGATCCAGTATTTTGTCCAAACCCAGATCCCATAGAGCCATATGATCACACAGTTTGAGCTTAATGACCTCATCAGAGATCCGGAACTGCCAAAGAATAAGGCTGTGTGTGCTTTTGGCATCAAGGTTATGACAAAGGAATCTCCTAGAATGGTTTGTGAAAATAACATTTTGTACCTGAAATAAAGATTTGTTTGGAAAAATTCTATCAAATAATGGGGACTACACTTTCTGTAATGATGTTGATGGGCTGGCTACTGGCAGTCAATTAAATGAGCCATGTTCCTGA
Organism: Macrothele yani; assembly: GCA_039090855.1. NCBI lineage: Eukaryota > Metazoa > Arthropoda > Arachnida > Araneae > Macrothelidae > Macrothele > Macrothele yani. Next base: position 56,870,585 of record CM076997.1, on the reverse strand, counting down.
AGAGTGGCAATTACTTATAGATGTCTCTAAGGGGAGCTTTAAATCTGTATTATTATAAAATGGAAATAAGTTTCCTATTGCATATGCAGTCCACACACACACACACCAGAGTAGCAGAATGTAGACGTATGCTGTAGTGGATAGTTTCCAAATTATTAGCAGATTTTGTAGATAGTTTCTGCTTGTAGATTAAAGAAAAATAGAAATGTTATTTACAGCAATTATAACAAGGCTTTACTCAGATTAATAAACTTCAGTTTTAACTTTCAATTATTTTTCACATTTTCTGAGTTCTTTTGTTTTTACAGACATTTCTGGCCTCTAGATTTTATCAAGGCCTGTTCTCAATGTATAGGAATTGTAGCAAAAGTTTCATTTACACAGGATGAATTTAAATTTTATTGCCAGGTTCCTCTTGCAGTTGCCAATTATTAAATTAAAATATTTTCCTCATATTTTGTAAGCACTATTTTTGATTTAAGTTGTTGAAAATGATAAAATTGAAAGTTCATTAATGGAACTCTTTTCTGGATATAAAAACTTTCTTTAATTAGTCTCTTGTTTTTATGAGGCTCATAGTCCAATATTTTACCATAAAGGTCCATTTCATACACATTGCTGCACATTCAATTGTAATTCACTTATTTTGTCCTCATTGGAATTTGTAATGCTCTAATAATTATTAATTGTTTTATTAATTTTTCTATAAATTATCTTATTCTATTGCTATCATGGTTCACAGGTTTGCAGCAAGTTTGTTTCAATGGTTGTGTATGCAGATACATTTTTTTTATACGACTCTGACACACACATAGACATATGCCAGCATGAAAAGTATCCTGTTAGGTATATACTAACAGAAGTATGAGTGGCAAATATGTAGTGATTTAAAGGTGATTGCCATTCTATTAGGATTATAAAAGAGTTACACCAAGTATTGTTGCTTTCTCTGTGAGTGGAATAGCTGTGCAAAAGATGCCCTTTAGAAGCGAAAATCAATTAATGCCCAGATTTGAGAATGTAGCATCTGAACCCCTTGATAGAACTAAGTCAAGTTTTGCTACCTGTGGTGAAAGCACTAATTCTTTTCCTGCAAACCCAATTTTGAAGGAAAGATTTCAAGCTAGTGATTTCCATTTTCTCCTCAGAGATTTCCATTTTCTCCTCAGGGAAGGAGAAACTAATGTTAGAATCTGGCTGGATGATACAGAGTGGTGATCCACTGGGTACTAACTCTTAAGAGCTAAGAAATAGTGGATGAAGTTCTTGCTGGTGATAATAAAGATAACAGTGATGATAGGGGCAACTGTTCTGAGCAAAAAACTGGTGTGCACAGTTCAATTGATGCAATTATCTCTTTCATTGACTTGGACTCGGAACATGATATTCAACCTTATGAATGTTTTTTAAGCATTCAGGTAAATTTTTTGAAGGAGGTAGCAACAGCAGGGTATACAAATGAAACTTAGCTCATTCTTTAGACCAGTTGTACCTGACCCTGCTGCTGCTGTTGAATCTACTCCTATCCATGACTCTTCTATTTCTAATCCTCATTCACCATAACCTTCTATATACAAGTGGAGTCACTGTCAGTGGAGAATCATAACTCCACTGGCTCAGAATAAACAGTTGCCATAGCAAAGATCGTTACATAACATGCTCATCTGTCATTTTAAAAATGTAAATAAAATTTCATTTTGTTAGTTTTTCTTTAGTTCAATATTTACAGTATTTAGTGTGCTTTTCTATTTATTGAGTGCCTTTTTTAGTGTATGTTTGTCTTTTTCCGATTGTGTACATATATATAAATCAAGGCATTCCCTGAGGAGAAATGGAAGGCCTCTATTTCGTTTCTTTTAGCAGTAGCAACACTTGCTAGTGGCTTTATTTTTTACTAGCAAATTGCATTATCTACTATACTAGCGAAAGTTTATTAACGTTATACAAAAGAAACTTTAACATGTCCCCCTCCATTAGTTAATCATGACAAATTTTGATTTCATCCCTGTAACTGTCACATTGTAATGCTGAAAAGATTACAAATATTTATATATAATTCACCTTTTCATAACCTGACAGATTAATTCTAACAATTTAATTCAAATGCAAATATTTAAAAAATACATTTTTTTAATTTGACTTTATTCACTAAATTCAAGAACACTATTCAAAATCTTAAGTTATGTTCCGTATGGTTTACGATCTGGGTTTCTAGTCTTTTCATCATACCACTTTAAAACAGCAGGCCTGTGGTCAAACTTGTTTTCGGATGGGCCTTTCAATCTCAATACTCATGAGAGCATTCAATGTTTGTAAATTTAAACTGCCCCTCCAATCACCCTGGATTCTCTTCATGAAACTGAACCCAACCTTACATGCAGAAGTAGATAAGGGAAATATACTGGATATTTCTGCTAGTGCCAAAATGTTTTTATAATGTTTGTACTTTTCAAGAAACATTTGTTTCCAGAAAGCAGTTGTTCCTTTTTGTATGTGTCTAAAATATTCCACATGCGCAATGCAGTGGCGCTTTACAGTTCATGCTAAAACATTCAAAATTTTTCTACTAGCAAATTTTGCTAGAACCACTTTAGCAAAATGCATTTGCTTCCTAGCAATTTGCTATTAACTGCCGGTCGAAATCGAGCTCTGCTCCCTTACCTGGTTATAATGGACACCATTCCTCCTCCTTTATAACAAGGGTTTACTGTATACTTTATTTTATACCAAACCTACAGCTTCATTATTAGTGCTTTCTTTTCAGTGACCTATCCATGAGAAATGCACACACTTCTGCATCAGTTGTTTTTCAGATTTTGCTTGAGATATTAAATAAGACTGATTGTAATTACCATACTAGTATTTGTAAGCATAATTTTTTCATATTTCTGGCATGTAGCACCAGAATTTGGTCTTAAGTTATGGAAAGGGGTATTTTGTAGTCATGTTTCTGGCAGTTGATAATTTTAGCATATATATTTTCATTTAAAATTCTAGATAGTAATTAACCAAGAATTGTGAACTATCATACTTTCTGAATGAATGTAGGGCATCTGTAGAACTTGAAATAGCAAAAAAGGATATTAAATTTTGTTAGCATAGCTGGCTTCAGACAGTGTGAACCGTGCCACCACACAGGGTGTCACTTTCAGGGAATCTCAGAGCTGAACTTTATTAATTGTGGAAAATGGTGGAGTATATAAAAAAGAAAAAAAAAAGTACCTTAAGAGTATTGTAATTTGAGAAGATGAGCACTGGTTTGTAATTTGAGAAATAAGCACTGGTTTGTAATTTGAGAAGATGAGCTTTGTTTGTCCGTGGAACAACTCAAATCATCACAATAGAGTATTGATATAATTAATTCCAATTAGTAGTTCTAATTCTGACTATTATATTGCTCTAATCAGGCAAAGATCCAATGAGTATACCCAGCGAAAAGTGTGAGAAGTAAAGCCAGTCATCGCATACAACAGACTTTAGGACAATAACATTAACAAAGACCGGTAAACATGTGCGTGAAATGTTCCCATCGCTAGAAAGGAATGCCATGGTAAGCATTACCGCTAGAATTTTGTACAAGTTACTTTGATATAATTAAGTGCAAAAAGGAGCAATGTTTTGGGTGTTTATCTTGGGATCAATGTGCATAATTATTAAGATATTGTATGTTTCATACTAACAAAGAAAGGTGACTTGATCACGCTAGTTACGTTAACTAAAACTTTTACAAAAAGTTCGTAAGTTGGAAGCTTTCGACCTTATCTTAGGTCTTCATCACGCCAATGGAGGACTAAGATTGTTGAAAACAATCTTGTTGTTGGAACAATCTTAGTCCTCCATTGGCGTGATGAAGACCTAAGATAAGGTCGAAAGCTTCCAACTTACGAACTTTTGTAAAAGTTTTAGTTAACGTAACTAGCGTGATCAAGTCACCTTTCTTTGTTAATATTGTTACGTGTTTTGCCCATAATCGTCATGTTTCATACTTGCTGCAAAACCGTACAACACAGTACACAACCAGTAAAAAAGATTGGTGGTGGTGGTGGGGTTTGTCAACAAATAATGTTGCACCAGGCAGCATGAACACAAAAGCCAGCCCTGATTTTTAGTATTGTATAAACAGTATGGCTGGTTTACTGAAGAAACACTAGAAGCAATTTGATTTAATTAATCAGTATAAGGTGAGAATAATCGTAAATCCTTTTTCAATTCACTATGGGATTGATGTCTTCCCAAGTCTCTTCCACAACTGTCTCGAGTAATTCTATGCATTGTCATTCTGGATGCTTTAGAAACGCATCCACCATTTTCCATGTGGTCTTGTCCTGGATGTTTTCCTATTTCTTGGTATCCAGTTTAGTATTTCAGTTGTCCAATGGTGGTTACTTCAAACAATATGTCCAGTTTATTTCCAACTGTCTCCAGCCAAGTTCTATATGCCTATTAGTTTTTGCTCGATATATTATTCAAGGTAGATGCAGGCATTAATTACTTCTAAATTTGCTCCATCAAACTCTATATCTTCAGTTCAAACATCATTCATCAAGTTTGTTTTCATAAGTTCATTTTTAAGCCCACTTCTTTACTTGTTAGCAAGCATCTGGACTATAATACCCTGCAGCTGTGAGCAGCTACTTGCAAAACTGACTCTCATCTTAGCAAAACGAAGGCAGGTTAAATCGTGTCTCTCTGTTGTTTTCCTAGTTCAGTGAGTAAAAAACATGCTACAATGTTGAATTGAAGAACCTGAAAGATGTAGTGTCACCTTCCCTCACTCCCTTTTCCATTTTTTTTTATGTGTTGCTCTCTAACAGTCAAACCTTTGCATTTTCATAGATGTTAGCTATATTGTATGCATCTTCAGTATCACAGGATTTCAAAGACATAACTGGCTTAATCTTAAGCCTTTTCATGATCAATTGAAGCTACATGCAGTAGGAGTGCACATTCATTTGCTGTCTGAATTAGTTTTGTGGTCATAACACTGTAGTATATAGCCTCTATTAAATTGTCTTGATATTGCTTTAGTTCATATTGTGCAGATCATAGAACATTTTTTTAAAGAACAGCAGCTGTTTTGATATGATTTGAAATCAACACTGCCAAAATTAATTGCAGCTAGTCTAGGATGGCTTTTCTTCAAGACCTGTCAATTCTATATAAAATGTATAAACTCCTGAGCATCCAATTTTAATGGAAAGGGATTTCCCCAAATAATTAAAAATCCTGATTAATAAGTAAAAGAAATATTGACTAATGTGTAAATTGGGATTTATGAAATGAAATAGATTTATAAGCATGCAACTACAATAACAGTATAAGCACAATTCTAATTAATGGGAAAAGAGTGCACCAAATATTAAAACAAAATTAAAAGCATGCTTTTTTCAACCATTTTTTGTTCAGTCAACTTTTTTGTTCCTTCCTTTTAACTAACAGGAAAATATGAATTTTTGGAAATAATTGAAAAATCAAGAAAAAAGAGCAGCGTTGCTTGAATGTCATTGGTAGAAGCAAGTTTTTTCCAAAAAAGTGCCTGTGCTATTTCTGTGCATTAACAAAAAAGGAAAAAGTCTGTTTTCTGTATATATTAAAATATGCAGTAAACCTCTGCTTTGAACTTGTTCCATTTGAAACAAAGACTTTGAGTAAGCTGCCCCACTGTCAATCAGCAGTTGTTTGTACCTACCGAAATGATTTGGATTTGTCTTGAGAACAGTATATATTTTTGTCAGTGGATGTAGTTCATTCCTTTTTACTTCCACACTACTTCGACTCAAAATTACATTGGGTAACTTGTTGTAGCATCTAATGGTTGTAGAGTTTGAGAGCTAAAAAAAGTAAAAAAATGAAATGACACTCCTTCCCCATTTGAAGTACTTTCCAATGAATTTTTTTCTTTTCAGCAATTTTAGGAATTTCCTGTGTTGGTGAGTCTGGCAGTTAAATCTTTTTCTTCAGAAAAACTTCTTATTGTTTACTTGACACTCATACACACTATGAGCAGGCGTTAATGGCACACACTATTAACGCCTGCTCATCACCTTTGTGCAGCCTCCTGGCCACGGTAAAACACGATAACAGACATCTAGTTGTCTGTTGCACGTGCTTTGCGATTTCTCCCGCTGTCTTCTCTTCTCGCCTGTAGGACAATATACCGGTCGTCCGCCACTGTGGTTGCTCGTGGATGACCACTGATAAACTCTCGGATATCTGTTCCTGTCGTTTGAAATGCTCTACAAGCTCGTGAAACGATGCTGTGAGCGATCCCGAACTCCTCTGCTACACTAGTCACACTTCGACCATCTTCCAACTTCCTAATGACGCGACCTCGGGTAAAGTCATCCAGATGTCGTCTACTGGATTGCCTGTTGGCCATATCACACGGTGGCAGCAACTCGACGTCGTTCAAACCGATGTACACCGTGCAATAGCTTTCACTGAATTACTGAGCATACACCGCCCGTGTGCTTTATACCCTTCTGACCCCCTCCCCTACGTCATGCTGCATATATGCGCATACCGTACTGGACCCTAGTCTATCTCTTGGGCGGTCTTTCGGTCCGTTCTGCCTGCTTGTTCCGCTGTTAAGCTAATTTATCCTCTTCGTCCTTAATTTTTTGCACACCAGTGTATTAGTAGGGCATTCAAGTTAACTACAGAGTGCTTTCTCAAACCTTTATTCCTCTCAAAGATCATTTCACCAACTGCCAACTTCTTGAATCTGATTTCTTTGTTTGAGTGACTGCAATAGCTTCAACTTTTCGCCTTTTTTTTTTTTTTTTTTTTTTTAAATCTCTTCAGCCGCTTTAAACCCTTTCGTCCAGTAATAGAACAACAGTAATTTCAAACTTTTTGGCCATTTTGTAGAATTTGATAAACATTCAATACACAGAATTATTAACCAAGCAATTGTATCCCTGAATCACCAGTTTTACTGTTACATCCATCACATTAGAAAACCTGAAAATTACGTCAACCTGGAGCAGAAATCAAACCTGCATCTCCCGATTTCTGTTTCAGCTTGTCGTCCAATGTAATTTTTAAATTTTTCTATGTGATGAATGCTATGTCATCATCATCATTGTCAACCATTATCAATCCACAGAGCTGGACGAAGGTCTCCCCAAGTTTCTTCCACAACGGTCTGCCTTGTGTCAGTCTCCTCCATGTTACTCCCACATACTTTTGAATTTCATCCCCCCATCTCACATGTGGTCATCTTCTCTAGGCCTTTTCCTGTCCCTTGGAATCCAGTCTAAAATTTCAGCTGTTCTTCGATGGTCTGTTCTTCTGGCAGTATGTCCAACCCATTGCCATTTCAGGGATTTTACTCTGATCATGATGCCTTCCACTCTTGTCATTTTTCTGATCCACGAGTTCCTCTTCTTATCTCTCCTGGTTACACTAAGCATGCATCCATATCTCCATGCTACTTTGAGTTGTCTGCAGTTTTTGTATGTCTCTTTTAGTTAAGGTCCACATCTCTGCACCATATGCAAGCACTAGAAGGATGCATTGATCACTTTTCTTTTAAGACATAAGGGCATATTGCTCTGGAAAATTATACTGTTTCTTCCAAAAACTCTCCAGGCAAGTTTTATGTGCTGATTAATTTCTTCATAAATGTGACCCTCATTTGATATCTGCTGTCCAGGATAAATGTAGGTATTGGTTATCTCCAGCTTTCCCCCATCAATTGACAAATCTTCATTTCTTGCAAATGCATTGTACATCACTTTTGTCTTCTGAAAGTTCATTTTTAATCCCACTTCTTTACTCTTGTCAGCAAGTTCCTGGACCATGCTCTGCAGCTCTGGTGGGGTAGTTGCAATAATGGCTACGTCATCACTCATCAGAAAAACAAAGATGAGTTAGATAATCTCCATTAATCTTTATCCCTTTGTTTTCCGAGTTCAGTGATTGAAAGACATTTTCCAAAGTGTCATTAAAGACTTTGGGAGATATAGTGTCACCTTGTCTCACACCCTTTCCAATTTTTATGGGTGCTGTATTCTAAAATAGCCAAATCTTTGCATTTTCATAGATATGTTATTCATAATATTAATGTATGCATCTTCAATACCGCAAGATTCTAAAGCCATTGAACTGCTGATGGTTTCACTGAATCAAAGGCCTTTTCATAATCGATAAAAGCCATGCATAATGGAAGTTCGTGTTCCATCGCTCTTTCAATTAGTTCTCTCAGTATGTGGATATGATCTATTGTGCTGTAGCCACTCCTGAATCCAGCTTGTTCTCTCGGTTGAGCCATGTCCAGTGTCACCTTCAAGCGGTGTGAAAGAATTTCAGTGAAGATTTTTTAAACCGCTGATAGGTCTGTAGTTCCTGAGATCCTCAATGGCACCTTTTTTTATGTAGCAGGATCATTGTAGCATTGTTGCAATCCTCAGGAATCTTCTCTTCATTAAGGCATCGAGTGAAAACTTGGACGAGTACTGTTTCAATTTCTCCACTTGCATCTTGTATGATGTCTACAGTAATTCCATCTTCTCCTGGAGCTTTTCCCCAATTCATGTTCTTGATTGTGTCTGCAACTTCTGCTGGGAGGACTGGAAGAACTCTGGTACTGGTACCTTTCGTAATGTCTGGAGTACATGTGTCATCCCTTTCATATAGTTTTGAGTAGAAATATTTCACTCTTGTCAAAATTTCACCTGTATTTCTTGTCACAGAACCATCTTCTTTTCTCAAAGCCATAATCTGTTTTCTTCTCTTATTCAGATGTCCCTTCGCTCTCTTCAGGCTTTGGTTGTTTTCAATTGCTTTCCTCACTAGTTCACAGTTGAATTTCCTTAAATCTTCAGTGATACTTTTTCGTACCATCTTGCATAGCTCTATACACTGAAGAGCAATTGAATTAGAGATACCTGTCTAGTAATGTGTAGCACTACCTTTCGCTCTGATGACAGCGGCGATTCGTCTCTGCATGAACTCGACAAGACACCGGAAGCGTTGGGAAGCCATTCGGCTTCACGACCCCTGAACAAGCTACCACAGTTCATGAAGATTTGATTGAGTGGGGTCAGAGCCTCGAACTTCTCTATCAATGGCATCCCAGATGTGCTCGATGGGATTGAGGTCAGGTGACCTAGTTGGCCAAGGAAGCGAGGTTACATTGGTGGAGTGTTCATCTAACCATCGGATACAATTCGAGAGCGATGGCACGGTGTATTGTCTTGTTGCAGGATGAGGTCCCCAGTGGGATGTTGGAGACGCACAAATGGGACCAAATGGTTTACTAGGATATCCCGGTAACGTTGACCTGTGAGGGATGATGTCACACGTACCAGGGGTCCCATTTCAGTCCACGTAAACAGTCCCCAGACGAGAATGCCACCCCCACCAGCTTGAAGAGTACCCTGCTGGCAAGAAGGATCCATCGCTTCATGTGGTTTGCGCCGTACTCATATCCTGCCATCCGCATGTATCAACGTGAATCTCGACTCATCAGTCCAGGCAACATTTTTCCACATGTCTGGGGTCCAGTGGCGATGTTCCTGTGCCCATGCTAATCTTTGCAACCTGTGATGTGCGGTCAGCAGCGGTACCCTCGTGGGGCGATGGCTTCTGTACCCCATAGCGAGGAAATGGTTCTGGATGGTGTGGCTGCTTACATGTTTTTGTGCACCAACGTTAAATTGCAGAGTGATTTCTTGCACTGTGGCCCGTCTATCCGCTGTTACAATGCAAGCTAGTCAACGATGACCCTGCTTATCCACGGCAATTGGCCCTTGCAGGGATAGTTTTACCGGATTCGATGTACTCACGGTGCACCCGTGACACAGTTGCTCATGAAAATCAGTGCCTGCATGACTTCCGAGATGGAGTGACCCATTCGTCGGGCCCCGACAATTTGCCCACGATTAGATGCGCTTTGATCCTTCGTGTTACCCATACTGTGTCCGACTCTTACTGATTCCCATCACATCACTCCTTATATTGTCGGATCGCTGCATAAGTCATGTCGTTTCCGTTTGCAGGGCCGCCCACAGCGCCACATTTGCATAACACCAGCTGTCTCTAATTCAATTGCTCTTCAGTGTATATTCCACTTTAAAAGTCACATCTCCTTTAGTTGTCTTCATCTCTTCTTTTTGCATCAGAATTTGGATTTTTCCTGATAACTTGTTCGTATGCAACTTGTTTTTGGTACCAGCTATTTTTGTTGCTGTTTCCATAGGAGCCTTGGTTAGTTTTCTGTGAACTTCAGAGATGTCCACTTCTTCCGATGTTAGACCTTCTAGGGCAGAGAATCTGTTCCTCAGTTTCAATTTGAAGGTACTATGATGTTTTTTAAGGTTGTTCATGTCAGTACACTTTTTGTTTTATGAGCTTGCCACGCTCGAGTTTAGCATTAAGGTGAATCTTACCATGGTCACTACCTGGTTTGAACTTGTTTAACACACTGCAGTCTTCCATGACAAATTTCTTGTTACACATAGTAAAATCAGTTTAGCATTAAGGTGAATCTTACCATGGTCACTACCTGGTTTGAACTTGTTTAACACACTGCAGTCTTCCATGACAAATTTCTTGTTACACATAGTAAAATCAATTTCACTTGTTGTTCCATTTGGATGTCTCAATGTCCATTTCCTGTGTGGCTTTTTCTTGAAAAAGGAGTTCATGATGAAAAACTCTTTGCCTCTGCAGACTCTACTAGAGAGTATTTCCATGCTGGTTTCTGTTTCCGTGACCAAATTTACCTACTGAAGTTTTATTCTGTTGCCATTGCCCCGCATTGAAATTTCCCATAATGATCTTCAAGTGCTTCTTGCCTTTATTATTTAGATGACGAATTTCCTCATAAAATTCTTCAATCTTTTCTTCAGGATGAATTGTAGTGGGTGCATAAACTTGAATAATCTGAGCCTGGTATCTTCTCGAGAGTTGTATAACAAGTCGTGCAGCTCTTTCAGAAGAGCTTTCAACTTCTAAAACTTTATCCTTTAGTTTCTTGTTTATTATAAATCCAACACCACTAGTTCTGCCAATATCTGTCTCAGGATAATACAAAAGATGTCCACTTTTCAGTTCAATGAGATCTTCTCCTTTTCTCCTTACCTCACTTAGCCTGACGATGTCCCACTTGATCCTTTGTTCTTCCAATTCAAGGAGCCTTGAATCAGAAGATAGGGAGCATCCATTATATGTAGGTCAGCATCAGATGGCAGCCTAGTCCGGTCCTTCGGTGATTCTTAGCACCCTTTGCCTTCATGTCGCACTGGCCGCTGCCTTGGCCAGGTACATTCTAGCTGCCAGAGACTGAGGGCCAAGGTTTGAGTTGTGGAATCATTTTGGAAGGTGGGTGAGTGTGGGATATCATCTTCTCTAATCCCGATGTAGTTTTACCGCTATTGGCTGTCGTCAGAGCCCCTTTAGTGGGAACAGGATGCACCACAAGAAGGTGGGTTTGACATTTGTCAAGGAGAGGCTGTAGTATGCTGCGCATCACCTGTTATGTATGGAACAGTAAAACTGGTGATTCAAGCACTTTTGATTGCTAGGCTAATAATCCTGGCCTTGTTCTGAATATTAAATGAATATTTTACACATAATTATATTTTGAAACAAGTGTTCAAAACATTTCTGGAAACTACAGACAACAAGCTTTTATATGTTCTGCAGCATTGACAGCCTATACTGCTAAAAATTTGCAACAGAAATGAATACAAGACAGAAATGAAGTTTTTTTTCTGGACACTTCAAATAAAACAACTGTGTAGGTAAATGGTGATTAGTTCCTATAAACAGTGAAAGGGTAAAATGCTGACAATGCATTAAAAAAAAAAAAAACCTTCATGGCTTTAATGTACTTGCTAAAATAATGTTAATCTAAGATGATTTTGTTGCTATGTGTATGCAGAATTGGCTACCACTGTTGGAAAATTCAAAAATAAAAATGAACTTTCATTTTATGTCTCACTGGTCTGTATCCTTGTCTCAATATACACCAATGAGCCATTCCATTATGACCACCCCCCAGCCTAGAGAAATGAGCCATTCCATTATGACCACCCCCAGCCTAGAGAAATGAGCCATTCCATTATGACCACCCCCAGCCTAGAGAAATGAGCCATTCCATTATGAACCACCCCTGCCTAGAGAAATGAGCCATTCCATTATGACCACCCCCAGCCTAGAGAAATGAGCCATTCCATTATGACCACCCCCAGCCTAGAGAAATGAGCCATTCCATTATGACCACCCCCAGCCTAGAGAAATCAGCCATTCCATTATGACCACCCCCAGCCTAGAGAAATGAGCCATTCCATTATGACCACACCCAGCCTAGAGAAACGAGTGTGTCTGGAGATCGAATGGTGGCACAGGTGAAGTTCACAGAACAGCATATATACAATCTGAGGACCAGCTTTTGGTTAGTAGTGTTTGGAGTCAGAATGGTAAAAGCTGCCAATGTATCAAAGCTTGATAAAGGACAAATTGTGATGGCATGGTACCTTGGAACTACGATCTCGGAAACGGCACAGCTTGTGGGTTGTTCACATGCCGCTGTAGTGAGTACGTATCAAAAGTGGTGCACAGATGGCCACGCGACGAACCGTCATCCAGCCATGTGTTGCCTGCAGCTCATTGGTGCCAGAGGGGAGAGATTGTCAAGCATTGTTCACAGCGGCTGCAGGGCCACCGTGCAACAAATCGCCTGCAACTACAACATTGGTGATCAGGGCAATGTGTCACAGCACACAGTTTATCGCAGTTTTCTGCGCATGAGCCTGCGTAGCCGAAGACCCGGCCGGGTCCCCATGCTCACTGCACATCATCGCCAACAATGCATGAAATGGGCCCAAGATATTCGAGATTGGACCATGGATGATTGGAAGAAAATGGCCTGGTCTGACAAATCAAGATTTCTGGTGCTACACATAGATGGCAGAGTGCAGATACGCAGATTACCAACGGAAGCTATGGCACCTGGGTGCACTGTTGGGCAGAAACAGGCCGGCAGCGGCGGTGTTATGCTGTGGACGATGTTTGGGGCACTTTATGCCCCATTATCCAAATAGCACAATCCCTGACAGCTGTTGGGTATCTGAACATCGTTGCGGACCAAGTTCACTCATTCATGGCAACTGTGTTCCCTGCTGGTGATGGCCATTACCAACAGGATAATGCGCCATGCCACACTGCCAGAATCGTCACGGAGTGTTTCGAGGAACATGCTGGTGACTTTCTGTTAATGCCCTGGCCTCCAAATTCATCTGACATGAACCCTATCGAACATTTGTGGTTCGACTAGAAAAGCGGGTTCGCGCTAAATCACCACCACCCCAAAATGTACGGGAACTGTAGGACCTGCTGTTGACATTATGGTGCCAGATACTCCAGGATATCTATTACCACCTCATCGAATCAATTTCTCGCCAAGTGACTGCTATTTTGCGGGCTAAAGGGGTCGGTCCTACAGCTTATTAGGTAGGTGGTCATAATGTAATGGTTCATCGGTGTACATAACAAGCAAAATTTGCTTACCACAAAGGAGAGTTTAAAAAACAAAAGAATTAGTGAAAAATATGGGGTCAAGTTTGCCCTCAGATCTGGATAACAAAATTAAGAATTTCCTTCTGGCTTTTAAATAACATGAACACATCCGTTACACAGAAGGGAGCTGTACATAACATAGACTATAATTGCAGACTAAGCTATACAGAAGAAACAGAAAAGAGAACAAAAATTCTTATAGAAGAACACAAAAAACGGCTGTAAAAAAAACGTGGCAAATGAGGCTGGGTTACAGAATCATCAATGGGTTTAACAGATACTCCATGAAATGGGACTCTGTAAAGTTAAGCTCTTGTCAGTCACACATAATAAAGAGAAAACTTGAAGAAAATATAGAAATTGTGAGAAGAAAAGGTACCACACTTAACTCTTTAATTTGATGGAATAATGGTTATGACAGTGCATGCAGAATAAATCCAATGATCAAGTAAAAATGCTGTGTTGTGCATGACAAGTTTTTTTTTTTTTCGTGAATAGCACAGCGTTTTTACTTGATCATTGGGTTGATGGAATAAATTTACTCGGGATCAGCTGAAACTAATATACACTATATTGACAAGTCACCGAACACCTAGAAGAGAAACACAACATTGCATTTATTGACATACATTAGTACGGTGTCTGTCCACCTTTGGCCTACACGTGTCTTCACGAGCTCCGTGTTTGAGTGCTTCACGTACGTGTTTTGTGTATCCCATCATTATTCTTCTGTGTGTGTGCCAAAGTTAAACGTCTGTGCTTTCGTTAACCCTTGCCATTAATTATGACACCTGCCGATGAGGGCGCTGTCCCCCCCCGCATCGCTGCAGCTCCTCGCGTTGCCTCTTCAACGACAGACTCAGCCGATCAATCATCTTCGCTTGCCAGTGAAGAGCCTCTTAATTTTTCTCCTGTCATTTGCATGCCTTCTTCTGCTCAGGTCTCTGACTCTGCCATTGAGAACGTGGATGTGACGTCCCTGGCCTCTTCTGACGATGAATTCATGGACGTCTCTGATAGCGTCGCTAATTTGCCCTCTACAGTTTCTACTGCCTCTGCTTCCAGTACATTGCCTCATGCTGCATCAATGCCTTCCAGAGGAGGTGTTTCTGCATGCACGTATTCTGTGGCTGCCTCTGGTATTCCACCGGCTTCCTCCTAGTCTCATCTCCCCCTATGGATTCTTAAGTTACTCTCAACGGTGATACCATCTTGGACATTCCCGAGAACTCTCCTGCTAGTCAACATCTTCATTCGACCCTCGAGTTGGGAGTTTGTTTTGATGCGCCCGAGCTTGTCTTGTCTCGGAGCCTATCAATTGGCGATCGTCACCTCTTAGCCGAATCCATCGCCCAGCGTCCTGTTCTGGTCTCTCTCTACATCCGGTCCCCCTGGAGATCTCTGATGATATGCTGTGTGCTGCACTTAGTCGATGCGGCAGAGTAGTTGACCCAGTGAAGACTCTGCTCTGACCCCGATGATAAACATATCTGTGGCTTCCGTAGAACTGCTCGCATAATCTTCCCGTCGGAAGAGCATCTCATAAAGTTTCCACGGTTCCTCAGTGTTCGTTGCGGTAACGAGTGCCGCCGGATTGAGCTCCTCACCTCTGCTCATTGCTCATGCTGCAAGGCTTACGGTCATCAGCAGGCTCATTGCCCCCATGCAGAGCCACTGACTCCTGGAGCTCCACGGCAGCATTCTACCTCTTCCTCCGTTTCTGCTGCCATGCCTCCTCCTGCGTCTGCACCTCCTGGACCCAGTTCTGCTGAAAATCTGATTAAAGCCTTCGATCAACATGCATCTTTCGATGTTACTTTCTCCACTCTGTCGGATTTTCCTCCGCTTGCCTACCCGTGTTCTCTCTCTCCATCAGAGGACATCACTGCTGATCTTCAAGCTTCATTCACAGTCAGTACTTTTGCTCCTGGCGATGAGGTGGACCTTTCCTCTGATTCCACATCTCGTGTGTCATCGATCCACGGCAAACGTCGCTCTACTACCAGTACCGAGGCCCATAGGAAAAAGAAGTCGCCTTCCCCGACTGGCCGCCCACAGGAAGCCTGCTAGACGGGCGGGGTCGCCTTCCCCGACCCCGCCCGTCTAGCAGGCTTCCTGTCACCCCTGTCACGTTCTAGCTCTTCTTCTTCAAAGTCCAAGGGTCCTCTGCCGACGTTTGAAGATTTCTCGACTCTGCTCAGCAATGCCTCTCTTCCTTCAGAACCTGTCTCCTTTGAAGATCTTTAAGAGTTTCCCACTCATAAAACAAATCGGGAGGCTTCTCTCATCTTTTTACAGAAGTTTGAAGCAGTTCTTCCCGAGGTCTTCGACAAAGCAACCTCCACCCTCAAATTCCTCTGGCATAATGCCAAGAAACCCGACTACGTCTTGTGGTGTCGTGGTATCATCAATCGCCTCGACACATTCCAGAAAGCTGCCATAGCTGCCCTTCATCCGACGTCGGACTTACCCATTCAAGGTTGCCACTCTGAATTTTAGGGGGTTTGCTAACCCACTCGCTAACGCTTTCGTTCTGTAAGATCTCTCACCTCTTGGGGCCGACTTACTCTTTCTGCAAGAGACGAACTGCCACTCCTCGACACTTTTTCATAGATGGCGCACTTGGGACTTCACCTTTCACCATGCTTTCTGTGCACAGTGGTACAGCAGGAGTATCAGTCTGCCATCACCGCATGCCGTGAAAGCTCCTTCTATGCTACGTGGTCACCAGTGACCCTGTGGTTCGCTGTTACACCAAATCCATTGCATCTCACAATGAGTTAAGACTCTGCATTGACTTTTTGACATTCTTTCGCACTGCGGTGCCCCGTCTGTGATAATTTTGTTCTTCCTTGAGCATTGCTCTGTTCACATGATGTTGTAAATTTGTCATTACTCATTCAATGTACATATCATCACTTTTATCAGTTTGTATCATTCTTTTTTTGTTTTCTTTGAGACGATTCCATGTTGCTCGTCTCCTCTGTTTTTACATTAAATCGATTTTGAAACCACCTTTGGCCTTAATGCATGCACTGACCCTTTGAGACTTGCTTTCGACAAGGTTTTGGAACACAGCGATATGTATGAGCTCCCATTCAGTGCATAATGCTGCCGTTAACTGTTACTTAGTAGTAGGCCTTGGTTCCAAACATCTTGTGCAGCGCTCTAATTCATCCCATAGGTGCTCTATGGGATTAAGATCAGGGCTCTGTGCTGGACAGTCCACACACGACACAAAATTATCGTCAAACCACGCTGTAACAGTCCTTGCTTTTATGGCTCGGTGCATTATCCTGCTGGTACTGACAAGGCTCGGTTCCATAATATTGCCACAGAGTTGGTAGGGCATAATTGTGCAGAATATTGAGGTAGGCTTGCTGGTTAACAGGTTTGTCCACGATAATCAATGGGCTGGAACCATTCTACGAAAAACACCCCCACACGAGTACACTGCCAGCTCCAAACTTTACCATAGGAACAGTGTTCTGTGGTAAATAGTGTTCCCCCGGCTGCCGCCATACCCACAACGGCCCTCAAACTGATGGATCATGTATCTGGATTCATCAGTTCATAGGACCCATTTCCATTGATCTACGGTCCATGACAAGTAGCATTCCGAGAAGAGATGAAAGCTTATGAGCAGCTGCATGACCATGGAATAAAGTTCTCTGCGAATGGTACATGTGCATACTGAGGTTCCAGCATTTTTACTCGCCTGTACTCTGAGGTCTTGTGCAACACTCCATCGATTAACTGTAACGACTCTCCTGAGGCTTCGACGTTCTCTATCACTGATTTTCTTTGGTCTGCCGGTACGTTTTGCTGCTTCAAGCACGCCATGTGTCTTCCACTTATTCATTACATCCAAAACAGTTGACTTGGGTATGTTTAAACGCCTCTCAGTTTCTCTTATGGACAACCCACTAATATAACACCCAACAATCTTCCCTTTTTCAAAGTCAGTTCTCTCCCGCCGCAGCATTTTCACTCAACCTCACAGTGCGATATGATCGCGGTCAGCTGCCGGCTTGTTTTTGTATCGTTTGTATCTGTACAGCGCATCTTAGCAACTCAGCGAATCCGTTCATCTGCTTTTGAAGGGGTGTCTGGTGACTTTTGTCAATATAGTGTATTTGCTGTCTAAGAAGTGGACCGAACATGACTGGAACGAGTGAACCTGTGCAGAAGATAGCGTTGTCCCCCCCCTTAGCTTTTTTATTCAAATTGGTCATTTAGATGGATGATTAATGCTAATCCCTTCTGATTATCTGCTAAAAGGGCTATAGCTTTGTTGATGAACCTGATAAAGGAGAGAGATGTTTGATTCACTTGTTTCTACGCAGTGGCGTGATGTCAGTGTAAGGGGGACTACCTTTCCTATCATGCCTAGGGTCATGGAGCAAAGAATATATAACTAAAAGAGGTCTTATCATCTGTAACAGGTTTATGGTCAGTACTGCTGAGATGAAGTAGGGAGGGGGAAGATATTGTTTTGCCATAGCTTTTGTAAAATGGGCAACAGTGTGAACATTTCTGTTTGGGCACTTATTTGTTTCAGGTACATTGCCCATTTGAAGGGTTTTACTATAATTTGTGGGCACTTCCAGCTGAATGGGAACAACTATCTTCAGTGAGATAGTCCTGATGAAATAAGTTCACATTAACAACTAAAATTGAAAAAACATAATTTATCTTTCTCGTAAAACCAACTAGTCACTTACAACATCAAAAATTTAGAGGTGGTTATGACTTCATTAGTCATTACCAAGATTACATTTTGTGGTTGGTATTGTGTATCCTAAAGTCTTTTTTGTGCCATAAGTCTCTGTCAGCAAACATGCCAATCACCACCTATAGTAGTGCTTTATATAATTTTATTTAGTGAGAAGATTTAAGTTATTCTATTTTCTCTTTGGTCATATACATCTAAGAATTAAAGGAGGTACTATATGTAACATTTTGGGTATATATATCATTTTGAAGACAAAAAAAGAAAAAATGTTTTGATGGTATTACAGCTTGCTGATAAATGAAAAAAAAAACAAAAAACCTCACTATACTGAATCTTTTGGAACTGGGAAATGTGCTTTATAAATTCCTGTAGTGATAGGGGTATTTGTTTAGGCTATTTGGTTATTTTAGGAATTCTGCATTTAAAAATGTAATGTATTTAATAAAACAGTAGAACTATACTAGTTGTCCAATTGATTGGTGTAAGGGTATGACAGAAAACAGACAGAAAACTGCTGTGTTTTTTGTATCTTCCCTGAAAAAAGCCATCTGGTTGACATGTGAAAGCCTAAAAGCATTGATTTATATTCTTACACCAATAAATTGGATTACTATTATAATTTTAGTATTTTTTGCACAGGTTAGTGTACAGTTCCTTGTTATTAATTTGTAATGCATTTGTTTAGCAAAATATTGTACTTTATGCAGAGATATATAGGTTGTCAACTTTATTTTCCTGTTCAGTTTGCTATAAACAGAAATGTGGTGTGGAGAAAATTCCATCCGGTGTACATGTTTAATTTTAGTCTTACATCTATTTTGGATCGTGTCCAGGACTTGATTTTTTCCTCATCACATGCTTGGACATTTGTATGGCATCTTGTGATACCTTATGACACTAATCCCTCTTTCCTTCAGGTAGGAGTCATCTTCAGCAATGATCACATAAGATGTGCAGCTGTGGGGAAGATCTTGTTGTGAACCACGAGCACTTTTCTTTTTCCATTAGCTAATGCATTCTTACAGGCATGAGGAACAGAAATGTTTTCTCTGATGCATGGATTTACCTTAAACTGCGGTAAGTAGTTTAGGTGTTAAACATATGTCTTAAAGTTTTGCTTTGATGTAAAGTCTTCTGCTGTGTACTCACTTGGTGTTCAGAAGTCTGTCTAAAAATAAACTGTGTACTCTGAAAGTTTTATAGAAAATAACATTTTGAACTCATCTAAACCTGACCAAAAATACACATGGATAAATTGTAGAATATCATATTTAAAACTGGACTGCTAAATTGAGGGATCTCCACACAGCAAAAAACATGCAGTGTAAAGGATATTTTTTGAATTATATAATGAAGTCAGAGCAATCCATAGTGATAAATAATTATTACTTAAATTCCCATCGGTTGCCGTGTGTTGCTAAAACGTGGCACGATGTTTGTTTGTTCACTGGCGCCACATATTTGTAAGATTTTCACTTTGGATCTTGCCCTTTGGATTTAACTGCTATAATTAATATATAGCCAGTGCCGTTAATGCCCACCAGATGGAGACATCTCAGTAGCTGAGCCCATCTTAAGGATTTATGATGTCGGAAGCTGACAAAAAAACGCACATAGCGCCGTGGATTGTTGGCCACCGTGGTGTAAAGCTGACGCACTCGGCTAGGTATTGAGAGATCTGGGATTCGATTCCCTAGCAGTGACCGAATAACAATTTTTTGGTTGCTGTGTGTTGCTAAAGCGTGGAAAGAGCGATGTCTTTGTTTATTAAATTCCCATAATTTAAGTAGTGAAATAATTTAGAGTACATGGCTGAAATATACATACTATATGCACAAGATTCTTCTGTGGATTCGCGGAATTCCGCATTTTTTTTTTTTTTGTCATCATTCAAGTTGTTCTGGAGATTGATGCAAAACTGAAGAAAACTTTAGGGGGGGCGTTTTTATCGTGTAGGGACTGTATTTAGTCTTTCAAAACTTTCGAAAACGGAAGTTAACCGAAGTGAAAAATTTTCCTGGTAAGCGTGATATTTCGATGTTGCTTCTGCCCAGTATTGTTGTGAAATATAATTTTATTTCATAAATATTTGTATTTCAGTTTGAAAATGGAAGTTCGACGGCGCAAAAGTTTCCCTGTAATCCTAATATCGGTTCAAATCGTTATTTCTAACCCTTGAATGTCACTACGTGGCTTAATAAATATATCATTCACTCACAGTATGACACCCACTGGTTAAATAGGAAGCTATGGAGTCCGGACATCGTGGTTTTTAACAAACCTTTTTTAAAAACGTGAGGAACAGAAGAATGACGGGATTTCTGTAATATCTTGCAAAGAATTCATTCCCTGTAATCTTCTGGCACGAGATTCTTCCATGGGGATTTGAAGAATTTCACCTCCTTTTCCATCGTCATTTGGGTAGTACTCGAGATCTATGCATAACTGAACAGAAATGGGGGGAGGGGATTTCAAATACGGAACTTAGACGGAGTGACGGTTTCTCCCGTAATAGTTTTTTTTTTTTTTTTTTTCGTGCGTTGTTTATTCTTCCCAGTAGTGTTGTTCAACAATTTTTTTCTTAAATATTTCTATTTCAGCTTGAAAAATGAAAGTTTCTTAAAACTGAAATCGGATGGAGCGAAGATTTCGCCCGTAATCGTAATAAATTGTTTTCTCACTGACGTTTTCTCTATGTTGTGTTGTTAAATGTCAAAAATTATATGTTTTTGAATACAGTGATTAGTGAGCAATTCTGTCTTGCTCATGCAGCATTATGTTCACACTGTTTTGCTGTGCATTCTGATCCCCCCCCCCCCAGTTAAGTTCACCTTTTTTCTTTTCTTTCCCCTTCATCAGTCTCATGTATGTATATATGTATATACAGTATATATATATATATACTATTAAGAAGAGACAATAGCAAAAACAATTTTCAAATAGAGATTCCAACAACAACATTGTAAAACTCATATTCTGACTGGTATGAGTAAAAAAAGGATAAAATAAAAGCAAACTGAATGTAGTAAGTGTCGAGAATGCCGAGCCTTGGCTTTATCAAGGACCAGCAAAACTCGGCATTTTTTCACTTCCACAAAGACCTAGTTGGAAATGGGTTTCTGCAAAGCCATAGATGCAAGTAATAAGCCCGCCTAATAATGTTATTTAGAATATCATGTCCTCCTCAGAGTTGCATGATGAAACACAAGATAAAAATATTTTTGCATGCATCTATAGCTTTCCTGGCCCAACCCATGCTCGTCATCTGCTACTAAAAAACATAAAAAAAAAAAAAAAACGATTACACAAAAAAACACAAGTTGAGAGAGTGACTAAATGAATTACAAGGATTATACAGCAATTTAACATAATGTCAAGTTACTTATCCACCTCAGAGAGAATTTAAACAAGAATAGCAGTACTAAAATATTACAGATTCTTATGCTTTGCAGTGAAAAATTTCTTATTCAAAAAGCCATATAATATAAAATAATTAAAAAAAAAGAACAGATTCCTTAAGCAACTGGAATATTGAACCCCTACTCCTCAACAACTCACTTCACAAGAACAAAAATAAGAATAATGACTAAATAAAAGAAATGCTTTGTGAAGATTAAATAACTTAAACAATTAGTTGCAATATATACAAAGTATTCCAGGAGCGCTTTTTAAGTGCCTAATAATGTAGTAATTACATTTTTACCGACATAGAAACACATCGTTGATTATAAGAACAAAAGAACATCCAGCGACTTTGCCTGAGTGCCCTAAAAAAAACACGCTAAAATTCCAAGAAAAGTGAAAGAGAATAAAACACAAAGTTAATAGACTTACTTGCACCTAATTGCTAGAAGCGAAAAAAAGAAAAACTGCTTAAAAAGTTCATAAATTGAACTGGTAACACCCAAGCTATAAGAACAAAGAAGAGAGCTTACCTCTTATGCTACTTTACTTCTACAACTGTCAAGAAAGCATGGTCGCATTTTCTCTCCTAACTTTTTCCTGACCACTCCCCTGATGCTGGGGTGCAGCTTAGGAGTGCTTGGAGGCTTCTACGCACTGTAAAGGAACTTTCCCACGGAGTTTTAAACAAGAGAAAAATGCAACTAAGAATCCATTCCTGTTTGTTCAGATAGAGTAGAATTTAACTCTCCAGAATACATGAAAAATATCATCAAATACACAAACAGTATATTTAATAACATTTATATGTATTTAATTACCTTAGTGTACTTCTAGAATCAGTTCATAATCCTATTTATTTTAACGTTAGTTTTGCTTTTTTTTAGTTTAGCTATTCTAGTGGTGAATACCTAGTTTTCTTTTTATTTATTTGTTTTATTTTTGAATCAAATTTTGAAGTTTTATTTGTGTGATTTTATCTGTATTATTTTATTTTTTATATTTAACAGGACTGTCGTGTCCATAGCACTAAGGTTCCTTTTTGTAGTTAATATGCATCCTCCAGACCAACTTCCTAAAAAGGCTTTCATTGGCCAGAATCATTTTATTAGGCAAAGTTGCTGACCGTTTTTTGTTCTTATAATCAACGATGTGTTTCTATGTCGGTAAGAACGTAATTACTACATTATTAGGCACTTAGAGCACTCCTGGAATACTTTGTATATATTGCAACTAATTGTTAAAGTTATTTAATCTTCACAAAGCATTTTTTTATTTAGTCATTATCATTCTTATTTTTGTTCTTGTGAAGTGAGTTGTTGAGGAGTAGGGGTTCAATATTCCAGTTGCTTAAGGAATCTTCTTTTTTTTAATTATTTTATATTATATGGCTTTTTTGAATAAGAAATTTTTCACTGCAAAGCATAAGAATCTGTAATATTTTAGTACTGCTATTCTTGTTTAAATTCTCTCTGAGGTGGATAAGTAACTTGACATTATGTTAAATTGCTGTGTAATCCTTGTAATTCATTTAGTCACTCTCTCAACTTGTATTTTTTTGTGTAATCATTTTTTTTTGTTTTATGTTTTTTAGTAGCAGATGATGAGCATGGGTTGGGCCAGGAAAGCTATAGATGCATGCAAAAATATTTTTATCTTGTGTTTCATCACGCAACTCTGAGGAGGACATAATATTCTAAATAACATTATTAGGTGGGCTTTATTACTTGCATCTATGGCTTTGCAGAAACCCATTTCCAACTAGGTCTTTGTGGAAGTGAGAAAATGCAGAGTTTTGCTGGTCCTTGATAAAGCCAAGGCTCGGCATTCTCGACACTTACTACATTCAGTTTTCTTTTATTTTATCCTTTTTTTACTCATACCAGTCAGAATATGAGTTTTACAATGTTGTTTTTGGAATCTCGATTTGAAAATTGTTTTTGCTATTGTCTCTTCTTAATAGTATGTGAATTCTGAATTTTCGTGACTGCTGCGTTGCGCGTCTTGATCTTCAGGATTTTGTGCAAATTTCGTTTTAACTTCTTAGGTAATATCTTTTCAGTCTCAGCTCTTTATATATATATATATATATGTATTGTTCAGAAAAACATTGCTCTTTTATGGGAAAAAAAGTGACAAGGCCAATGAAAAAATCTTAGAAACCTTTTAGTAAATGTTTTACAGGAAGTTCATTTCACTTCATAGCAAAACATTTATTTTTTAATTGATGGACTGGTTTTGAATTTTTATAATAAACTAAGGAAAACAAAAGCAGTTTCTTTTCACAAAACCTTAGTATTAGTCTGTTTCATTTTAAGCGTATGTGTTGTGTGCTGATAGCCCTCAATATCAACCAGTTGGGCTGGTCAAAACATTTGTGCTTTGAAGCTTGTATGAAGTATTATTTTTCATGTATATGATTTGACATTCTTTAGTGACATTGCATCTCTTTGTTATTAGTCATATGATATTGTAATAAACATTATAGTTTTGGGTTAGAAAAAGGGGCTTCGTTTTTAGCTGAGTAACTATGAAGTATTGGGATGCATGATGATTCAACATATGAGATTGTGTGTGTGTGTGTGTGTGTGTGTGTGTGTGTGTGTGTGTGTGTGTGTGTGTGTGTGTGTGAGAGAGAGAGAGAATTAGAAGTATTTAGTTTTTTAGGCCATACAGTGCTTTTCCACAAAACAATTTATGTATATTTATACATTGCAGACAGTAAATTGTTTGATTCACCATCTATCTGCTATTCATTGTACCTTTTGGTGGAAGCATGATTGGCACTGTAACCTTAGGTGTTGTGGTTCTCATAATTGTGTGATGCAGTATGTTGCATTGTTAATGTTTAGATTCTTGGATGATATGGTGACAATTTCTCTTTGTGTTGTAATAAATGCATATATTTTTATTTCTCCATGATAATGGGATGTTTTGCATAACATAATGATAATAGATGTGATATTTTTTTACTTCACATGTCAGAAATAAAATTCAGAATAATTTCTGACATGCCAGAATGTAGCTTTGCGTCTAGTAGATGTGCATTCGTAACTTCTACATGGATTTCTAAACACTGCAGTAAAATTAAGTACCTCTCTACCATGACCAAATCTCCCTACTGAAGTCTCTTCTTTTTTCTTATCCAGTTTTCTGATAGAGATCTATCAGTCATAGCAGTCTTTGGATGCTGCATTTTGTTTGTTCCATAAATATTGAATTTCCTTATAAAAAATTTCAACTTTATCAGGATAATTCAATATTGGGTACGACACTTTCCATCTCAATTCAGGCAGGGGGTGTCAGTTGACCACCTCCAATGTTTTTGAAAAAATTATGGTAGCTATTCCTAATAGAGGTATATAAAGTACTGCAAAAGGATTTTTCAGAAAAAAAGTTTTTTGGTCGAGCTACAGCATTTTGAAAATAGGCAAAAAATACAGTCATGACTAAAATAATGTGAAACACCAAAATTTTAAATGTACACTGCTCCTGTACTATAACAGGTAGAGACTTGATTTTTTTTTATTTTGAAGCTATTGAATTGGCCTTTTATGTTCACAGAAATTGATCAAAGGAATATTGCTAGATGGCAAAAAAAGTCTATTACAAAAAAATTTTAATTTTCCCCAAATTTAGGATTTTTTTTTAAGAAAAAGACTTTATCAGGTGGGTAGGTATGCCAACCTGCACTCCTACTAAGGTTGTCATAGCAGTAATTTTATTTTTATCCTGTGATGTATGCAACTCATAAAATTAATTTTTAAACTATACAAAATTTCAAAAAATCAACATTTTTGAATTGCAATATCTCAAAAACTCAATTTTTTAAAAATTATGAAATTTTGTCCAAATAATGTCGTAATGGTAGGTAGTTAACTGGGGGAATCAGGTTACTGGATTTTTGCCTTGAAATTTTCCTACAAATTTACTTCTCTCCTGTTCGAACCTCACGGTTGGGTTATTATTAAAAAAAAAAAAAAAACTTTGAAAGATATTTCTGAAAAGTTTACCTGAGTATATATTCCAAATTGCAGTGTCAATCTATATTTTAGTCATTTTTATGATTTTTAATAATTGTCGCCTATGTACATATTTATTTATTTTTAAATCCATAGTCTGTACACATACAATACATTATATCAGTTGCAATTAAGATTCAATTTCTATTTACATAAGAAAAAAGGCCTCAAAAAAACAAAATTATGAGCTTACCATCATAACTACAAATTATTCAAACTGAGAAAAGCTGCTGGATTTTATTGATTTCCTTCTTATCAAAGGTATGAAGTCGTAGTCGTGCAGACGTCCAACAGGAGTTGGGGCATTCACCTTTAGAAATACATTTTTTAAGGGTACTGGACACTTGACCTGTTTTCTTGCCACATTCTTCTGGCCACCAAAAACCTCTGGCTGGTCCATGAGGGTGCATGAAAAATACTGTTATGTCCTCAAATTCTTTAGATATGTTTGTAATCTGTCCCATCCATCCACCAGTTATCGTCATATATGCATCCTATAAATTCTCCTATTTGAAAATCATTCACAGAAAATGGATTCTTTTTTTGTTGGCTTGAAAATTGCACTGCTTTTTATGTGTGTGCTGGACTGTTCTGGCCATTGATGGTTTATTTCCTTGTACTACCCAGGAATGCTGTGACTATTTCAACAACAGATTTTACTGCATCCCACTCTTCTACTTTGCTGGTTCGATAGGATTGAACTTCACAAGTTGTGAGGAGTAGAAGTTTAGTCTTTGGGATCAAGGGGGAGACAGTTCTAATAAATGAAAGTGCATCTCTTATAGCTTGTGAAGCTTCTTTCTGTAAGTTAAATTTAGTAGCAAAATGTTTGCACAGGCCACCTACACCATCACATGCACTCTTGCATTGGCCTGTGGCTGAGAAGATCTACTTCCCTGTTACATTTGGGCCCCCTTCGTAAGTTCATAGAACTGATATTTGTTTTTGAAGTGCCCGGCTGCTCCATCTGAAATGTAAACAGTTGTTTTAAATTCTTCCAAAGGACAAATCTTAGCAATTTCACTTTTTATGAGCAGAATGTCACACAGAGCATGTGCTGTGTCATGGCTTATATCATTGCATGCTACCACAAAAGACTTAGTCTCATTTGGAAAGTACGCAATGCATGTAAAGAGTGATATTTGGATATTGTTTGCCAGCAGTAACTTTGCACTTCATCTGGTAGAATTACAGAAGCACAGTCAAAGTGCAACACCAACACTGGACTATGTGCTGCGGACTGTTTGACCTCTGCTATCCCATTTCTATGGATCTGCTCATTATAAATTACAGAAGAGTTTCTTCCCTCTCAATATCCCTCACCTTCAGTAGCTCTTATTTTTATTGACTCTCCTAATGACTATCTAGAAGCCTTAATAGGTGTTTCACAGTACTCTATAAAAATTGCACCAGGCAGTACCAATTTCAGTGCCACAGCTTTGGAAAATCAAACTTTGAAATCATATCAGCTGCAGTTTAGCCCAAAAATTATCTCAAATTGCAGATTACCCATGAGTCAAAAATTGCCCAAGTTTCATAAAATCATTCACCACCATTTTCACTGTTACTAATTTTTTCTTGCTATTTTCGGATTTAGTCACATTTGGCGACTTGGTGATGCTTATTGCGAGCCCTGTCGGGAATTGTGTTCTCCTGCTATTAAAAATTTACTAAATAATGTTTACAATACTCATTTGTTCACTGAATTCAAAAATTTGAAAAAAAAAAAGTGCAATTTTTCAAAAATTGGAAAAAAAAAAAAAAAAGAAATTGAAAAAAAAAGTGTCATTTTCAAAAATATGTAAGAAAATATCAAGGCAAAAATCCAGTAACCTGACTCCCCAGTAAACTACCTACCATTAGAACATTATTTGAACAAAATTTCAGAATTTTTAAAAATGGGGTTTTTGAGATATTGCAATTCAAAAATGTTAATTTTTTGAAATTTTGTATATTTTAAAAATTAATTTTATGAGTTACAAGCGTCACAGGATAAAAATAAAATTACTGCTAAGACAACCCTAGTTAGAGGTGCAGGTTGGCACACTTACCCACCTGATAAGTTTTTTCTTAAAAAAAAATCCTAAATTTGTGGAAAATTAAAATTTTTTGTAATAAATATAATTTTTTTTGCCATCTGGCAACATTCATTTGACTAATTTCTGTGAATCTGAAGAAAGGCCAATTCAATAGCTTTAAAATAAAAAAATAATAATTCGAGTCTCTAGCTGTTATAGTTCAGGAGCAGTGTGCACTTAAAAATTTGGTGTTTCACATTACTTTCGTCACAAGTGTATTTTTTGACTATTTTCAAAATGCTGTAGTTCGACCAAAAATTTTTTTATGAAATATCCTTTTGCAGTACTTTATACCTCTATTAGGAGTAGCTACCATAATTTTTTCAAAAAAATTGGAGGTGGTCAACTGACACATGTTGGTCATGCCTGCCTGAATTGAGATGGAAATGGTCGTACATTGATTTGAATGGTCTATAGTGGTTAGGCTTTTGTGAGTGTGTTTGTGTGTGATAAGATATTTAACTCTACTTGAGCTTTCATTCACTAGAAATTTAGAGTTTGCATAATATGTTTGTGTACAGTTATAGTCTGTGTGTCATTTGGTACCTTGAGAAAGCTGCCTGTGTGCAAGTGAAAGCTCAACTGATTTATCTGAAGTTCCTTTTACACGTGCTAAACTAGGTTTTACTACATAATCTTCAAGTCTTGTGCATATTTATTTGGAAACACTGCCTTCAGTTCTTAACCACACACTTATTTCCATAGCTCTGTGGCCTGAAAGATTGCTGATGTGTGTGTCACAACATCCATCTTTCAGCGGTGGTCCTAGGTCGGGGATCATTGCCCCCCCCCCAAGTATAACTGGAAATTTTTTTTGGAATTGCATATTAATTGATTAATTACCAGCACAATCAGGAATTGGTGCCCCCCCCCCTTTTTTTTTTCGTCTAGAACTGCCACTGCCATCTTTTCCCTTATTTTCGTTTCCCAGTTCATTGT
Organism: Macrothele yani; assembly: GCA_039090855.1. Lineage (NCBI taxonomy): Eukaryota > Metazoa > Arthropoda > Arachnida > Araneae > Macrothelidae > Macrothele > Macrothele yani. The sequence goes on along the minus strand of CM076997.1, from coordinate 56,841,882 downwards.
GTTTTTATTTCATGGAATTCAAATTTAAGCAGCAAAATGAACCAGAAAACATCACTTTATTTGTACATATTGCAAGGCTTAGAATTTTGTAGTTGCCTAGCTTGTAGTTTGTACAGTTCTGTGCATACTTTGCTTTCATATAACAGTAGCCTGACTTTGATGAGGGGGCAATCCATCTTCTGGAGAACAAACATATACATACCACTAAGCTGTTCTCTGAGATTCAGAGGTTAGCTCCACAAAGAAATGCAAACTACCAGATAAATTTTTAACTGATTACTTACTTACTGTTGCCATATAAAACTTCTCCATTTACAGCGATCTTGACATACAACTTGGGCTTTGACATCCATCACATAATGTACACAAGACCTTCTATACTTCATACTCATAATCTTGTTTTCATGCAGACACTCCTGAATCTGATCCTCCCATGACTTCCTTGGCCTTCCTCTACCATTCTTCCTGCCACTTGGGCTAAAAAAAATTTCTTAGTATCTCATCACTCATTCTTTCAACATGGCCAAACCACATATGAATATTAGTATCCACCTTGCTAACAACATTTTGTTTCATATTACACAACTGCAACACATCTTCATTCCTCACACAATCAGAACATGTCTTTCCACAAACCCCTGCATTTCTCCAGTACACAAACAACTCCTATGTTTCTTCTATAGTTCCCAGGTTTCATTGCCATACATCAGAGTAGGAACAATATCACAGAATGAGTGACATATTTTGTGTTATAAAGTTCATTTAGATGTGCTGGCAGAGGTTACCTCTCTGAATTGGGTAGGTAAATTGCAAAAAAATTATAGAAATAAATGGGAAGTGAATGCGCTGAAGAATCAGTTCTTCATAATTACAGGAAAGCAGTGCTTGAAGTGGAAATTCTGAAATGCCAGTATGCTCATAATCAGGAGTAGAAAAATATTCTGAAATCTAGTGGCCAGCCATAGGACCAGTAGGGGGGGGGTATACATAATGTCAGTCATGTACACTTCTGTCTAAAAATAATGCTTTACCCTCAGCCTTTAGCTTATCTCTCCCTGGAGAAGAAGAAAAAAAACGGTACTCATTTTTTAATTCCGGGGTTTGCAAATTCTTGAATTACCGTAACTTTCATCGTATGATCCACAGAGCCTTGAATGCACACAATTTTTTTTTTTTTTACCTTCGTTTAATCAGCAGACCCTACATTCAGTAAAAAAATTTCTGCCATATAATCCGCATGTCACAAATGTTGATCCGGAAGTAGAATTTCCGACAGAAAAGCCAGTCACATAATTACCCAGGAGTCCGAAGAAGTAAGAAAAAACTGATCATAATTTTAGATTGGATTCCAAGGGACAGGAAAAGACCCAGAAGAAGACCACATGGGAGATGGGTGGATGAAATTCGAAAGTATGCAGGGGTGACATGGAGGAGACTGGCACAAGACAGACCGTTGTGGAGGAAACTTGGGGAGACCTTCGTCCAGCAGTGGATTGATAATGGTTGACAATGATGATGATGATGATTGTATATTAATTTTTTACAGTTACTTTTTTAAATATATTTTTATCTCCGGACATTAATACAACTTAACAAATTCACAGACATACCGTATATACTCGCGTGCAAGTCAAAAGCTTTTGGAAGAAATATTGCTTTCAAAGTTGAGGATTCAGGAACATTTTGAAGTGGAAATTTAGTTGAATTCGCGAACATTTTGATATTCATACAACGTGAGAAACAGTACAAAATATCACAACTATATATATCTGTCAACTATATAATAAAATCTTATAACCACATAATGAAGTTCAACACCAAAGTGTGTTAGAAGAACTAATTTAACTAATACGGGATTTTGTTTCTGCTAGCCACACAACACATTATGCCTTCTCTGTCACAGATACCATCTTAATAACTGTACAATTGTTACTCCTAGTGGTGGTTGTGATAGACAAACCACACCAACGCAGAAGCACAAAATCACTTGTAAAAAGAAAACAGATGACTCACCATTAAAATTTATAGCATACTGTAATCAGGGCAACCATTTATTAACATCTTGTATATTTGTATTACACGCTGCCATTTGAGTTACATTGGAAAAATAAATTTTCCAATTGGGCATTTGTAAGTTTCACCAAGATTTTCTTTGCATTACCCAGTTTTTGTAAAGACAAATTGGTCGCTTGATGGTGTGCATGTATATTTTTATTTACCATGATATCCCTGCTACAATAAGGCTGGAATAAAGAAAAATCTTTTTGCATTGGAACATAACTAAATTTATCCACATTGTCTGAGAAATCTTCAAGTTTTGTGCCTCCTCGGGGCACTCCGTGGTAACAATGGCACACACAACAGCAACTAGGGCCTCTGTGAATCTTTGAGAGGTGCAAGCTAGTTCTGTGTGACATTGGCGAAAAGACCCCAACTCGTTGGGTTTTGTTCCAGAATCCTTAGGTTGAATGACCAACTGGAACCCTCTGCTGTGGGCTAATCCCCCACACTGATATACTTACCTGATTAAAAAGACAAAAAGAAATATTAAGAATGACTCAAGTGTGGGATATGGTGGACCTACCACACTTGAGAAGGACGGTCCACCACAGAATCAACCTGGACTTTCTAAACGGCGTATGAGAAAGAGATCTCGGCTGAGTGAATGTAAGATTGGTGTATGGAATACTAGAGGTATAAATGGCAAGATGAGTGAGGTGATTGAGGAGCTGAATAAGTATAGACTGGATGTGCTGTGTGTAAGTGAAACCAAAAAGAAGGAAATTGAGGTAGAAGAAGTGAATGGCACGGTGAGTGTGTGGTCTGGAGTATTGGATAATATGAGAGGACAGGCTGGTGTAGGTGTGATTTTAAGTGAAAAGATGAAGACCAACTTGATTCATTATAGTTGCATAAGTGAGAGAATTCTCTGGATTCCTTTGAAAGTGAAACTTCAGAGAATAGTAATTGTTGTAGTGTATGCTCCTTGTGACTCGGAACCTTCTGATAAGAAAGAAGATTTCTGGAATGAGCTAAAAGCTGTTTTGAGCCAGTTTAGTGCTAAAGAAAAAGTTATAATAGCAGTGGATTTCAATGCTAGAGTAGGTGTGCAGAATGCAATTTCTGACAATGTTCTGGGTAAGTTTAATGATCCTTGTGTGAAGGATAATGGTGAAAGATTAATTGAACTCTGCATTGAGAATGGTTTGTGTGTATCTAATACATTTTTCAACCACAAGCCTATCCACACATATACTTAGGAAAATCGTACTCTTGTTCAAAAGAGTGTGATAGATTTTGTTGTCTACGATCAGCGTTTGAAACACTTAGTTGTTGACACCCGTGTGATGAGAGGTGCAGATGTTGATTCTGATCATTACTTGGTAGTGTCACGAGTGAAACTTAGTGTTGGTTGGAGGAAAAGGAATAGGAAGAGACCCAGGATAGAAAGAATAAGGTTGATAGGCTCCTTGAAGATCATCAGCGGTATTCTGACTTACTCAGAACGACTGAAGGATCTGAAGTCTGGTGAGAGGGATGTAGAAAAGAAGTGGGAATGTTTTAAGAACTGTGTTGTCACTGCTGCTAAAGAGGTCTGTGGCACCACAATAGTGGGTTACAATAGAGGTGATGCTTGGTGGAATAGTGAGATTGAAGAGGCAGTAAAGAAAAAGAAAGAAGCCTATTTGGGGATGTTGCAAGGTAGAGTCTCTGTGGATGAATATCGCTGTAAGAAGCGTGAAGCTGCTAAGCTGGTTCGCCACAGTAAGGCAAAAGATAGGAAGGAGAAAGTGGAAAGGCATGAACTGGCTTTTTGGAAAGATAGAAAGTCCTTCTGGAAGTACATGAGACAGGAAAAATAGGGGAAACAAAGTTGTAAGTTGTGTGAAGAATGAGATTGGGGAAATGATATGGGAGCCCAATGAGTTAAGTGACAGATGGGGTGAATACTTCTGTGAGTTATTAGATCAGGAAAACAAAAATGATTCTGAGACAGATGCAGATGATGTCACAATGAGGGATGAAAGCACAGGAGGGATTTCAAGAGAAGAAGTGTGTAAAGCTCTAAAATCTTATCAGAATGGTAAGGCTCCGGGAGTTGATGGCATAACTGCAGAGATGTTGAAATATGGTGGTGACTCTATAATTGACTGGTTAACTGAAATTTGCCAGTTGTGCTGGGAGTTAGGAATGGTCCCTCGGGATTGGAAGGATGCTATTATGTTCCCTTGTAAGGGAAAAAAAGGTGATCAGACTGAATGCAAGAACTATTGTGGTATTAGCCTACTGAGTGTGCCAGGGAAAGTGTTTTGGTAAGGTTGTTATTGAAAAAGTACGGGGTCTTACATCATTGAAAGTGTGGGATGTTCAGAGTGGTTTAATGCCTGGTAAAGGCTGCACTAACCAGATTTTTGCATTACGCATGATGATTGAAAAGTATCTGGCTGTTGGGAAGAAAGTTTTTACTGCCTTCATAGATTTAGAAAAAGCTTACGACCGAGTAAATAGGACACTTTTGTGGAAGGTATTGAATGGATATGGTGTTACTGGAAATCTACTTAATAGTATAAAAGCCATGTATGCTGGCAGTAGAGCTTTTGTACAAATGAATGGTGTTTTATCAAAATGGTTCTCTATTGGTGCAGAAGTCAGACAAGGCTGTGTAATGTCACCATGGCTGTTTATAATATATTTATGGATACATGCATGCATGATGCCAAGATGGACAATACTGGTTTATGTCTTGGTAATATCCGTGTATACAGATTGCTGTATGCAGATGACACAGTCCAGTTGGCAGAGAGCAAAAGTGATTTGCAGAGTATGTTGACTTGGATGCACGAAGTTTGCATGAAATTCAAACTGAGTATAAATAAGGAAAAACCAAAGTTATGGTGTTTGAGAGAGGAACTGGTAGCACTGAATGTAATGTAAGTATAAATGGCACTGTGATTGACCAGGTGAGTGAGTTTGTGTATTTAGGAAGCATATTTGACAGAGAGAACAAGTTGGATGGTGAAATCAGTAGGAGAGTGAATTCTTCTTTGAAAGTCATAGCTGCTCTGGGAGGTTTTCACAGGAATGATGGGTTCTCTAGAGTCCCGCATGGCTGTGTATGAAACAGTAATTGTTCCTACTCTGATGTATGGCAGTGAAACCTGGGTACTGCAGAAGGAACATAGGAGTCGTTTGTGTGCTGGAGAAATGTGTTACTTACGTGGGGTTTGTGGCAAGACACGATCTGATTGTGTGAGGAATGAAGATGTATTGCAGTTGTGTGATGTGAAGCAAAATGTTGTTAGCAAGGTGGAGACTAATATGCTTCGGTGGTTTGGCCATGTTGAAAGAATGTGATGAAATGCTTACTAAGAAAATCTTTTCAGCCCAAGTGGCAGGAAGGAAAGGCAGAGGAAGGCTAAGGAAGACATGGGTGGATCAGATTCAGGAATGTCTGCATGAGAAAAAGATTATGAGTATGAAGTATAAAAGATCTTGTGTACGGCGTGTAATGGATATCAGTGAAGCACGAGTTGTATGTCAAGATCGCTGTAAATGGAGAACTTTGATACGACAACAATAAGTAAAAATATCTGGAAGTTTGTATTTCTTTTTGGAGCTAACCTCTGAATCTCGGAGAACAGCTTAGTGATATGTATGTATGTACAGTTTTAAAAAAGTTATTTGGTAAATGCTACATTGGAGGTATTGCTCTCATAGGAATAATATCTTTATCTGTCCTCAGTGTGGCGTGCTCTTCAATAGCCTGAAAATTGTCTTTCCAAAATGCAAACTGAGTTTGCATTTCCTTATTTTCATCCCACTATATTACTGGGGCATAAATAAAGAGATGTATTATTTCCTAACAAACTGACATACATATAATTGCTTAGAAGAGTGGTTTTGTGCAGTTGTCAAGTGCTTTGGGAATGAAGTAGAAAAACTGTTTGTAGAATGAGTCTTTTGGGTCAATTCAACACAGAAAAATAGCATTTCAACCTGACCCCTTTGGATTTTTATGAAACTTTGTAGAGATGTTGACATACACAAGAAATGAATGTCCGCCAATTTTTAGCACAATAGCTTTAATTTCCTGAGATAGGAGGTGTCATATAAAGTTCAAGAAATTTGCCAAATGTCAGTGTTTTGCATGTCATAAAAGCATTCATAACTCAATTTCTTTTCATCACAGTGATGAGGTTTGGTTCTTTTAAAACCTCTTTTACTGGCTTTAAAGTGATATATTAATGCATAAATTTAACATTTTAATTTCAAGGTCACACAATTTAAAATTTGACCTTGAATTTCTCGAAAAGTGACATTTTGATATTTTTTTTGTTTAATCATATGTGAAATTACATGACATGGTGATAAAATGTCATAAATTTGAGGGTGCAAATTGAAGGACATCCAAAGTTACAAGGAATTGTTAAAATTATGTGCTTGGTGTAAACTTACAATATTATGACTAAAATGTGCATGTTCCACTGACCAACAGATAAGCTTTATTATCTAGCCAACCAGCAGCATAAAAAGGAACACATATGTACTCTGTTTGGTGATGGGCTACTCTTGTTTATAAATCATTTTAGGTAATATGTATAACAATATGAACACTTTTTGTATTAATATCTTAGCAGTTCAGCTTTAAACAAGGATATGTGTTATTTGCTGAAAAGAGTTGACACAATGCATTTGAACTTGGCACTGATATCTAATTTTTAAAATCTTCAAAAATTTATCACCTTGTTCAGTGATGACAATTTTATGTGTGTAACCATTGAAGATAACTATTTTTTTTTTTTTTTTTGTAAAATAAAGAGTAAAGTTTGCATCAAGTGCTTCACACAAAAATGTTTTCTGTGTGATGTTTTATGTTATTTTGCAGACTGCTCACATCAGAATGGGAAACAATTACATTCTGCTGTAAATGTCATAATAAGCATAAGCTTTCTCTGTCATTTTAATTCTGTTGGCAAAATTAAAAATTTTTGCACTGGAAGTGTTCCAGAGTTTTTTCAGAGTCTTGTGAGATTTTGTAAATTCATTCAGTTGGTGTCTTTTTTTTATCCATTTTTTGCAATATGTCAGGTCTTGGCAAGTATAAAATACAGTATTTTCTTTGAAAGGATATGTATGTATATATGAAGAGCAAGGAGAATGAAGAAACAAAACAATTTTTACTTCATCCTTGTCTTCAAAGATATTCAAGACGCAGCCATTCCACAAGTTTTCTGCACAGATGCATGTGACAAAGACAGATAGATATATCTGCAAGTACTATCTCACATTAATCAGAAGTAACATACTCTATTTTGGTGATTGTAGAATTTGAATAAACTTGTATTCTGTTGTTTTTTTTTTGTCCACTATGATAAAACAGTGAAGTTTGGTATTGTTCCTGATGTCTTAAAATGTGGCTGTAATAGCTTTTTTAGCTTCATGCTGACTTTAACTGAGGTATTCAAAATTACAGGCTAGCATGTTTTTGGTTGCACAGTTAATTGATAGGGTATCATATTCTGCATTATTATATGGCCTTCATCAACTTGCTTTAGCTGCAAGACTTTTAAGATTGCTACCAACATCAACACAAGCACTATTAGTGTGGGATGTTGCTTAAAAGTGCTGCTGAGCCATGCTGTTCCAAAATCTATTCATTTTAACAAAAATTGATCAAATTTTTTTGTTTTTATGTTGTGCTGCTGATCCATCTGAATAATAAAAAGTGTCTTTTTTAAACTCTAATTGAAATGTGCAAGCAATACTGAAAAAGATGAACTGTTTACTACACTATGTTGCAAACTCTCCAAAATTATGCCATAATTTGTGCCAGTTTTCCCTGATTTTTTTTTTTTTTTTTTTTTTTTTTTTTTTTTTTTTTTTCAATTGCAACAAGTTAGGGAATTGTGGCTTGAAAATTATTACAATGAAATTCTTGAGCAGAATCTTGCAACAGAAATTCCTAGAGAAATCTGATATTACCAAAAATTCACCAGCTTACAAATTTGCTTTTAGTTCATTATGACAAGCTGCCTGCTTATGTAGCTATAAATGAACGTCTTAGAGGAACAATATGTTTTCAAACAAAACATACTACAAAATCATCAGTGGGGTTTTTTTTTTTAATGTAGGTGTTGAACAATTTGTGGATATTCACTGCTTGTAAGTTATGTCATCAATTACGTTAGAATCAATCAAATCATTAAAATTACTTTCTAATTTTTCAGTTCTTGGGCATTTTTTGTATTCACTGAAATAGCAAGTTGGTGAAGGGGATTCACAAATTGTATTCACTGTACAGTCTTATATAGGTTTGAATTTTTGTCTTGCATCACTCTTGGCAGATAACTTTTCCATTCTGTATCCAATTAGCATTTATTTGATATTTTGGTGAATAGTACATATATAGATGATGTAAATGTCACTTGCACCAGTAAGAGCATAATTTTTGGCCCTTAATTCACAAAACTTGGAAAATCCAATTTTTAGAGTAGGATATTTTGCCTTGCAAAAAATGTGTATGCTTCCTTCAAATTGGAGCAACACAAAAAATGGAAATTTTTGAAATCCACTAGAATAAAATAAAAGTTAATGGAAGATAGAAGAAAAAATTAAAGCATTTTTTTTAGCGTAAGTAACATGTAAAATTTTTTATTTAAACACTTTTTTGAGGGGTAGAGGGGGCTCTAAATATGCCCTTGAGCAGCTCAAAGTTCCTGATTTTTAAATCTGAAATGAAACTTTACACTAAGGACAAATCTGGTTGGCTTTTAGAAGGAAAGACCACTAGCACATTGGCTAAAGCAGAAGTTCTTTTACTGTAAATAAAGTAATAATAGTAAAAAAATCTTATTTTACCATTATCAGGAAATTGAGCATTAAAAAGGTATCTTATGTTGGTAAACATTGATGCCCACCCAAATGTTACATAATAAATGTTGATCCATGCATTGCAATTACAAAAGAAATAAAAATACGGGCAGGAATACATGTGATACATTCTGAACCTTAAACTTATTGAAAACAAAATTTGTAACCTTAGAAATTGGCAGATTGCCACTCCCAAAATTTTATCATATGCCAAGGATATCAAGCAGTTCAACATATTTAATTTTTTGAAAAAAATTGAAATGTCACTTTTTGAAAAATTTAAATTTACAATTATTAAATTAAAAAAAATTAAAAGAAATTTTTTTGACATTTTAATTATGTTATAACTTGATTAGGAAGCTTTCTATTGACACCAGAACCAACTCTATAACACATTTTTAACTCAAGATATTAACAGTTAAATGGTTACAAATTTTCTAAAAATGCACACAAATTCAAAATTTTAACTTTTTATTTTCAAAACAATACAGAGGAAAATTAAAAAAATTATATTTACCTTACTACATGAGGACTACCTTCTCACCAATTTTCGCTAAAATCTGAGATGTCAACGTTGAGTGCTGTGTTGATTTGACATGGAATGACCCTTTTGTCAAAATCATTCTACCCAAGTACATGGTGGTTTTGTTAAACACTGATTGTTGGTAAAAACTGAAATTAATGCAACACATTTTAATGATAGTTTAGGAGACATTTTTATGGATAAAAATAAATACAACTGGTAAACAGTATAGAATGTGGGAAAATGTTCAGTGCAGGGTTCCCCTGTATGTGTATTGTAATGACGAATGCATACTTGATACTCAGCAATTTTGAACAATTCTCACAATTGTCAGTTAGGTAACTATCAGTCAAATATGTGGTTATTTGTACGAGTACGTTATTAGTTCAGTGTGTAGCATCCTTTGCAGTGGTTACTCTCTGGCTTTTTAAAAGTTTTTTCGAAATTTGATTTTTTTTTTATGCCAAAGTGTTATAACAATACAAAAAGATAAGACAATTTTATTTTTTTTCTTCAAATTTCGAAGAATGCGATCAGCAGTGTGATCCCTGCTTTAAGAAACTTAAAATTGCATCACCTGGAACAGGTAATATCCTCTTCAAATATCCTATGGGATATTTCTGCTCCAGGGTGAGATTTTTAAGTTTCCTGATGGATGTTGAACAGTGAACTAATAATGTACTTGTGTATTTCCAATGTATTTGTGAGGAGTATTTTTTCCTGCACTTCTGTGTTGTCATGATCTGTGGTGTGTAATTCTCAGTCATTGTGGACTCTCTAAGGCAGTGGAAGTTTGGTGCATGTTGTAAAGTGCCTGCAGAACTGTGAAGGTTATGTGCATTTATTTAGACTATGGGCAAGATCATAGGGGCAGTATCAGGGCTTGAAAAAAACCGTCCCCAAGATGCCTGGGGCATGCAAATTATTAGCCTGGGCAGGTAAAAAGCAATCTAGTACAAATTTAGTTGCCCAGACTGGGCAACTAAATTTAAAAATGAAAAAGTTTGGAATAGAATTTCCTGCTACAAGAAAAAAAGACAGTCATCGCAAATCGTGTTTTATTTCAATGCTAATCACTGGAAGTTGTATTATTGTCACAGATTGTCAAGGATAGAAGAATATAACTTCCTTCATTATATTATGCTTCTAGGTCCAGATATTGGAACCGTATGTAATTTTGCTTTAAACGTTGTTTATAGTCAGCAACGGGATGCATGCCTCTGATGGAACTAGCCTCCCATGTTTAGGGACAAAGGGCAAAAATTTCAATGTAAAGAACATGGAAGAATCACTAAATTTCTCAAATACCAATTTCATCATCATATCATTTCGTACGTGTTTCAGCATAATCTTAAAACTTGAGATACATACTTTTATGCATTGAACATTTTAAATACAGACCCTTAAAATGGAAATATCATATAATTAAAATGGAAATGCAAAACATATAAAAAAAAGTTCATAATATTTTTTAACTTAAAAAAAATGAGTTCTGATTTGATATAAAAAATAGAATTTGCCTGGGCATGTAACTTTTCAGATATTTTTCAAGCCCTGATTATAGATGACATAATACTCTGCTGAGTAGATTCTTTTCTTTCTGTTATGGGAGTCTTGCCTATATGAGAGACATCTTCATTACCTATTTGTTCAGGGAGATCAGTACAAGAACAGCTGTACAACTAAAACCAATAAACATAGAAAACGAGCAAAAACACAGAGTCGCGTATGGTAAAAGGTTTGTTTAGCAGTAGCTTTCGGTCGTCCTATGACCTTGATCACCCGCGATCGACTGAATGGGCTGGTTGCCAGAACTACAATTTGAAGTTGGGGTGTTGGAAATGTTGCCAGATTTTAGAAGAGAGATCACAGTGAAACCAAACCCTTCTGCAATAATGTGCCTGCTTAAAGACAGGGATCCTGTTTCACCCCTGGATGCCCATGGAGTTTATGCTATTCCCATTTCAACTTCCTCTGGTCCCTCAGTGTATATTGGAACCACATACCGAAGCATCAATAAAAGACTTGGTGAACACAAAAAAGATGTTTCCAATGGTCTTCTAAAGACAGCTTTATCTTCACTAACCCTTGAAGACACCTCTGCAGTTCCTATTTGGAAAGAAACTAAAAAAGTTGCTCCATTCATCAACAAAGCATCTCTGCATTTCCAAGAAAGCATTGAAATTTTGCTCACCAAAAACTGCAATTCAGAGACCCCTCACCAAATCCCATTTATTTGGATCTCTCTTCTAAAATCTGGCATCATTTCAAACACCTGAACTTCATACTGTAGTTCTGGCAACCAGCCCATCCAGTCGATCACGGGTGATCAAGGTCGTAGGATGACAGAAAGCTACTGTAAAACGAACCTTTTACCATACGTGACCGTGTTTTTGCTCGTTTTCTGTGTTTGTGTTATTGTTGCGTGAAGCCTGAGTTTAAACCAAACTAAAACCAATTTTTCTTTTTCTAAGTATTTTAATAAATACTCTTGAAATCTTCATATTAAGGTGGACGTCAAGTAATTTTGCTTCCTATACTTCCAATGGAAAAACTTCTGTACACATTTTCTTCACAATTAATGTGTTCCCAAGGATGAAAATTTGGACGTCGGTTAAAATAGCTTCATATTATAACTTGAAATACTTAATATTTTCTGAAACATAACCATAATTATATTAAAAATCAATAACTTTTCCTTTGGTGGTGGTGTAACCAGAAAAAGATGGTGCAACCTGTACTTTGATGAAGTCAGTAGACAAACACATGTGGGATTGCATAATTATGGTTATATTTTAGAAAATATTAAGTATTCCAAGTTATAAAATGAAGCTATTTTAATCGATGTTAAAATTTTCATCCTTGGTTGGGAACGCATTAATTGTGAAGAAAATGTGTACAGAAGTTTTTCCATTGGAAAGTATAGGAAGCAAAATTACTTGACGTCCACCTTAGTTTTACATTCATGTGAATATTGTAGTTCATTAAATAAGAATGCCATACTTTTTTTTTTTTTAGCATGGCTTTGGACTTTGAAATGGCTGTTTATGATCTCCACCATACAAAGCTCATTATCAGCATCGACTGTGTATCGAAGTATGGAACGTTTGCCTGCAAGACGAGTTAGCTATGATCATCCGTACCGTCCGTCAGCTGCGGTACCTCTGTCATGGTTTAACGCGCGTATGCCCCGTGATGGAAATAATCCATTCAGGGAAGGTCCTGTGATAAAGGAGGTATTTCATATCGAGCCATCTGATGCTGTGTCTAAATCAAAATGGTCACAACCAGCTGTGGAGCATCTCCACACAAGCATCCGTGCTCGACATGAAAAAGAAAAAATTTCATCACTTCCTAAGGAAGATTATTACGCATCTTCCTTGTATCCCTCTCTTGTAGAAGATCACAACTTCCAAATATCATCAACCAAAAAATATTCTGATGACCCACCTGATACACATTTGTTTAGAGGTACAGTGAATAGCGTTGTAAAACACTTTGATGAAATGGATGCACATCTTACAGAAACCCCATTGTTAGACCAAATAAATGGGCAGTCTCCAGTCTCTGGACCTCGGTCTCATTTGAGTAGGAATAATTTTACTGACTCCAATGACAGTCATGTTCAGGTTCCTTCTAATTCAGCCTTTGACTATCAGTCATCAGTTATGTTGAGAGATGAAGCTCTTAATGAAGAATCTCTGTTGCAAAGTGACAGTGGTGGAGAATCTGAAGAATTGACAGACTTGCCACCTTTTGTTTCTCAGACAACTCCTTCACCTATTCATGATCGTGATGCACTGGAAAAAGATGCTGATCTCAGGAAGCGGCTACCTTGGACAGTTTCTCCAGACCCTCTTGGAACCATGATTTCATACGATTTTAGTTCCACTAGTGGTTTTGTGAATGGTGTTGAGGATTTTGTCTCTAGTGCTCCCACAGAAGATCAATTTCCCAGTGCCTTACCCTCCGTGGAAAGCACTACCAGCATCAGGCTTGGTTCTGGAGCAGTGGCTGGAATTGTTATAGCTGTTTTGATTTGTGTTACTGTCATAACAAGTAAGTGGAATATCCTTTTCTTTTTTTTTTTTGTACAAATTTTACTCTATTCTAATGAACAGTGTACTCTGAATTTTCAGGTGAAATTGTTTGTCAGATGCCTAGTGTCATTGTCATATTACTTTGGATGTAAAAAAAGTTACACACACACAAATCATCAACCATTATCAATCCATTGCTGGATGAAGGTCTCCCCAAGTTCCTTCTACAAATGGTCTATCTTGTGCCAATCTTCTCCATGTCACTCCTGCATGCTTTCAAATTTCATCCACACATCTTCCATGTAGTCTTCTTCTGGGTCTTGTTCCTTGGAATCCAGTCTAGAATTTCGGTTGTCCATCAGTAGTCCGTTCTTCTGGCAACATGTTCAGCCTATTGCCATTTCTTAGATTTTACTCAGACCATGATATTTTCCACTCTTGTCATTTCCCTTTTCCATAAGTTCCTCTTCTAAAATCTCTCCTGGTTACACTAAGCATAAATCTCTCCATGCTTCTTTCAGTTGTCTGTAACCTTTGTGTCTTTTAGTTGAAGTCCACATCTTTTCTCTGCTCTGTACATAAGCACTGGAAGGGTGCATTGATTAAACACTTTTTTTAAGACATAATGGCATATAACGAAGTTTTATACACCAATTAATTTCTTCATCAATGTGACCCTTGCTTGATATCTGCTGCCCATCGTAAATGTAGGAATCTGTTATCTCCAGCTTTTCTCCATCAATCGATAAATCTTCATTTCTTGTAAAAGCATTGTACATCAGTTTTGTCTTCTGAAAGTTCATTTTTAGTCTCCCTTCTTTACTCTTCTCAGCAAGCTCCTTGATCATATTCTACAGCTCTGAAGGGGTAGTTGCAAAAATGACATCATCAGCAAAATGTAAGTGAGTTAAATAATCTCCATTAATCTTTAACCCTTTGTTTTCCCAGTTCAGTGATTGAAAGATATTTTGCAATGTGGTATTAAAGAGTTTGGGAGGTGTGGTGTCACCTTGTCTGACTTCCTTTCCAATTTTTATTGGTGCTGTATTCTCAAACAGCCAAACCTTTATTCCTACACACACACACACACACACACACACACGCATGCACGCACACTCACACAAAAAGAAAAAAAACTGGGATAAATCCTTAATACATTGTTCGTCTTCCTCACGATCGTAAAACTGCGACAGGGACTCCACGAGCTCTCTGTAGTAGTGAGGAGACAATGCACATCATGTCCCCTAAAGAGCATCCTACAATTCCGTAATATTCGCTAGTGGAGAATTCCTGGCGTTGACAGCACATTGAACAGCATCCCAAATGCGTTCAGTGACATTTAGATCGTGTGAATGAGGGGGCCAAGTCAGGATGCCAAACTCTGTGGAATGTTCCTCCAGCCATAGTCGGGTGACTGTGGATGTGTGCAGTGGTGCATTGTCCTGTTGAAAGAAGTTGCACTTGTCAGAGTGGTTGCATGACATGAATGGGTGCAAATGATACCCAAGAATGATTACATAGCCTCCACTGGTCAGAGTGGTCTGCAGACATACGGCAGATTTCATGTGTGCCAGCTGAAAATACCCCACACGATAACAGAGCCACCGCCAGCCTGCATGTGGGATCCATTGCCGTGTGGGGTTGTAGCCACACCCAAGGTCAGCCATCTGCCCGAAACAGTTGGTACCACGATTTGTCAGACCAGGCTATGTGTTTCCAGTCATCTTGCGTCTAGTGGCGGTGTTCCCAAGCCCAGGCGAGGTGCACAGCCTTGGGTTGTTGGATCAGCAATGGCACCCGGTTAGCCATTGGGTAGGTTAAATTGTGACTCTGTGAGGGTGTGCGCAGCACACCTAGCACACCCTGAATATTCGGCCCTGATAGATGTACGTGTGTATATGTATACAGTATATATAGAAACTACAAATCAGAGACTGAAACAAAAATTATTATTTTAAAAGGACAACAAATACCAATTAAACCTCAATACCCAACAGACATGAGTAAAGAATAAATAATAGCAAAACCAGAATGCAGAAAGTGTCAAAAATGCCGAGCCTTGGCTTTATCAAGGACCAGCAAAACTCTGCATTTTTTTCACTTCCACAAAGACCTAGTTGGAAATGGGTTTCTGCAAAGTCATAGATGCAAATATAAATCCCACAATAATTTTTAATTAACATAACCGCCTTCAATGGTGCAGGAAAAATAATGTAGCTAAAGTTTTTGCATACATCTATAACTTTCCTGGCCGAACCCATACTCTCATCTGACACAAAAAACAGAAAAACGTTTACAAAAAGACTCACAAGTTGTGAGAATTCTTGAGCAAACCAACAGAAAAATTCAGTCAAAGCACATGGTTAAGCAACCATACCCCCAAAGAGAAGTTCCAAACGTGAAACAAAGTACTAAAATAATGTCATTCCTTGGGGTAAAAAAAGGCATTTCCGAAAATACAATAAAAAATAAAAGAATAAAAATTACAACAGAGACATGTAAGTAAAAAGGAACTTTTGTATATACAGCTTCCACAAAAATGGAAGCCACGTGAACAAATAATTGAAAGAATGCTTTGGAAAAAAATACATAAAGTAACAAATAGTTGCAATATTTACAAAATATTCCCGGAGTATTTTAAGTGTATATAAAGGGAGAAATTTTGCACCAACCAACTACGACAAAACATCGTTGACCACTAGGTCCAGCAAACAGTAAACTGCTCAAAACAAAGTTTACAAAAATGTGCACAATTTCCAATATTAAGTGAAAGAAAAAACTAAAAAGGTTAGAAAAACAATTTGCACCAAAGCTGAATAAGAAAAATATATTTACCGCTTTTAACAAACACACAAAATTAAAACCAGAAAGAAAAATTGCACAAGAACAAAGGCAAGAGCCAACTCACAATGCTGTGTACTTCACCAAGTGAATAAAATGCCCGACCATCGTCCGCAGCAGCTTCCAAGGAGGAGGGGGAAGGGTCCCATGGCTGCCCCGCATAGAATGACGCTACACGCGAAAATCCTCCAAGAAAAATTACAAAACTTAGAATGAAGACCTGCTTGTCCAGTAAGAGTAGAATAACTCTCCAGAATACATGAAAATTATTATTATTAAATATACTTGTAGTGTATTTAATAATTTTTACTTGTATTTAATTACCTTAGTGTACTTCTACAGACACAACCAGTAACCTATTTATTTTAACGTAGGTTTTACCATTTTTAGGTTAGCTATTCTAGAGAGAGAATACCTAATTTAGTTTTTATATTTTTTTATTTAATTTTTTAATCAAATTATTACACTTTTTTTGTGATTTTATTTGTATTATTTTTATTTTTAATAGGACTGTCCTGTCCATAGCACTAAAGGTTCCAGTTGTTAGTTAATATGCATCCTCCAGACCAACTTCCAAGAACGCTTTCATTGGCCAGAATCATTTTATTAACTGTGAAGAAATTAAAACAGATCTGCTAACCTAACTCCATTATTCAGAACGATTTTTCTTAATACTCTTTTAATAAAAAGAGTTGGAATCTTGTTATCTAGAAAACTGTTTAATAGTATACTTATGTGGTTATTGAAATCCAAATTGTTGCTACAAATTCTGGAAATTCTAAGTACCTGAGAAATAAGAACATTTTCAATTACTTTGGTTGAGATGTTATTATACCAGTGCAAATATTTTATTACCTTGAAAGGAAAATTTACTCTTTTATCAAAAGGCTGATGGACAGGTTACCTCTGTTAGGTTTAATTCTTAAGTCTAAGAAATCAAGTTCTTGATTTTTTTTTTTTTTTTTTTTGGTTAGTTTTACACAATTTAAGAGAGCTGGGGTAGATACACTGACGGAAAAAAAAATCCCAACACCAAGAAGGGGTTGTGTTAGATAAACGACAGTTGGTAGGCGGTGAGAGTACATCTGTAAGATGACGTCTATGCAAATTTCACGCTCGGCGCATACGTGTGGCGCTAGTAGCGCCTCGGAACATGCAAAGCAGGTTTGCAGTAAATTAGCGCTGTAACGTTCATGAGCGTTAGTTATCGTTGAGATTTGACGTAGTGTGTTGATGTTAGTCAAGAATGCCTTTAAGAAAACGAAGAAGCCATTATCAACAGCTCACGGAGTTTGAACGAGGTCGTGTAATAGGGCTACGAGAAGGTGGATTTTCGTTCCGCAATATTGCAGAACGACTTGGCAGGAATGTAGCCACTGTGCATGATTGTTGGCAGCGGTGGTCAAGGGAAGGTACTGCCTCAAGAAGACCGGGTTCCGGCCGGCCACGTGGCACTACTGAGAGGGAAGACCGCCGTGTACGGCGTACGGCCGTGGCGCATCATACCGCGTCTGCGGCAGCAATTCGAGCTGCAGTTGCCACCACAGTGACACAACGAACTGTTACAAATTGGTTACTTGAAGGACAGCTCAGAGCCAGATGCCCTGTAGCGTGCATTCCACTTACTCCAAACCACTGCCGTTTGCGACATCAGTGGTGTCAAGCTAGAGCTCATTGGAGGACGGAGTGGAGATCTGTTGTGTTTTCTGATGAAAGCCGGTTCTGCCTGGGTGCCAGTGATGGCCGTGTTTTGGTTAGAAGGAGGCCAGGTGAACGCCTGCAACCAACCTGTCTGTGGCCGAGGCACACTGGACCTACATGTGGAGTTATGGTCTGGGGATCAATTTCCTATGACAGCAGGAGCACTCTCGTGGTTATCCCACGCACCCTGACGGCACAGTTGTACGTCGGTCTGGTTATTCAACCTGTTGTGCTGCCATTCATGAACAGCATTCCAGGGGGTGTTTTCCAACAGGATAACGCTCGCCCGCATACCGCTGTTGTTACCCAACATGCTCTACAGACTGTCGACATGTTGCCGTGGCCTGCTAGATCACCAGATCTTTCACCAATCGAGCACGTATGGGACATCATTGGACGACAACTCCAGCGTCACCCCCAACCAGCATTAACCGTCCCTGTATTGACCAAGTGCAACAGGCATGGAACTCCATCCCACAAACTGACATCCAGCACCTGTACGACACAATGCATGAACGTTTGCGTGCTTGCATTCAACATTCTGGCGGTTACACCGGTTATTAATGTACCAGCATTTCACATTTAAAAGGGCTCTTCTCACGCTTACATTAAGCTGTGATCTTGAAACCTTAATCGATTAAATATGTTACCTATACAAATGTATTGCCGCCATTTCATTCCGCTACAACTATTTTTTCGTGAAGTTGGGATTTTTTTTTTCCGTCAGTGTATTAGAATAATCACTTTCTATAACTTCAGAATTATTTATACAAAGCAAATTGTCAATATACCTATAAGTGTCTAAGTAGTTATCTGAGCTTGAGAATCTGTTTTTAATGAACTTATTTTCTTTAAAGAACAAGAATAGGTTACAAACGCTGGTCGAGTGAGATCCACCCATTGGGATTCAGTTTACTTGCTTATAGAGAGTATTGTATAAAATATGGTTATTATTTATGCAACAATTAAGATATGAGTTTCAAGCATTTACATTAACAAATTGGTTAAGCTTTAAATTCTACATATAATTCTTTAAAGGTGGTAATGATATCTGAAAAAGGCAGATTAGTATATAGGTTCTTGAAATCATAACTATTAATATCTATGGGATTTAGGCTGAGAATAGTGGAAATCGCTTCGTAATTATTATTTATTATCCAAAAATCTCTGTACTGCAAATTTGTACAGTTACGAATGAGTTCCAAGACCCTCTGCAAGAGTGCTTCGAAAGCCTGATCAATTTTCTTTTTATGACTCCTAACTCCACTAGCTATGAACCTAAATTTTACCAGATCTTTATAAAACTTAACAGTTGCAAAAAGAAAGGGAAACTCGATTTTATATCTCCTTAATTGTGGAATTTTAAGCTTCTTGAAGAAGGCCTTAAAACGATTTTCAAGCTGTTTGGTGCAATAACTTACTGGCTCGTAGGTTACTCTATTACACTGCTGGACAATTGCTAAGGACGGATCATAAACGGCTATATAGCGCATAAAAAAAGTAAGTGTGGTTGGATGCCAAGTGAAATAAAATGTCAGAATGCCAGGACATTACAAGAAAGACAATTTATTGTGCTCTGAAATCCAGAAAGCTTTGGAACGTGTTCAAGGGACAAACAGGCCATTTTGTGCAGAATACGTAAACGTGAAAAAAATGCAATTACCGTCCGCAGGCGTTCCGGCGTAAGATGTCAATACGGGATATGGCCACCATGGAGGGCGATGCAAGATTCCACACGTCGTGTTGTGCTTTGCACAACATTATCAAGCAGCTGTTGGGGTAATTTATCGCATTCCTCTGTCAGTGCACGGATGAGGGTGTCCTTGTTTATTGGAGGGCATTGGCGACCAGCAAGACTCCTCCCCAAAGCATCCCACACATTTTCAATGGGATTCAGATCTGGAGAACGTGCTGGGCATACGAAGCGTTGAATATCCTCGCTCTCAAGACACTCCTAGATCAGCGACTGTTCGATGACATGTTGCGTTGTCGTCCATGAAAATGAATCTATCACCGACAACACCACAGACCATGCGAACATGAGGTAGCAGAACATCATTAATGTATCGTTGGCCAGTCATAGTCCCAGTTGGAAGCACATCACGGGACGTACGGCCATTGATCATGATGCCAGCCCATACCATGACACTACATGTCGGATATCGGTCCCTTTCCTGTATGTTTGCTGGACAGTATGCAGTACCACTATCACGCCAGATCAGTTGTCGTCGACAATCAGACGATAGGCTGTATCTACTCTCATCTGAGAAGAGGACAGCAGACCAGTCGTTATCAGTCCAATTGCGATGTTGATGGCACCATTGCAAATGGGCAATACGGTGACGTCTGGACAATTGGATGCACACAACAGGATGGCGGGCGTATAGTCCTCCTTCATGCAAACGTCTGGCGACAGTTTTTCGGGAGATCCGCTTGCCAGTAGCAGCCATAAACTGATTTGCTACCTCACTAGCTGTGCTGCGACGGTGTCTTTTTGTTGACAGCACTATGTACCGATTTTCTGCAGGTGTCGTACTGCGAACACGACATCCCCGTGACGTTTGCTACACTCTCCATTTGTTTGAAATGATTTCCAAAGCCTTGAAACAACACTGTGGCTGACGTCGAACTCCCTGGCAACATCTGTTATTTTTCGCCCTTCTTCAATCTTGCCAATAATACGGCCACGCGTAAAACCATCTAGGTGATGTTGGGAAGACATACTGAAAATTGCAAGTTCGTCAATTGATTCTTTCCCTTTCAACTTTGCGCTTGAACAACGGTCAATACGCGTCAAATCCTTTATATCTCTTATCAGCCCTATGACGTCACGAACAAGTTTGGCAATCCAAAATTTGCATACGCACAACACGTCTTACTGTATCCCGCACTTATGCTAATTTCCACATTTTCCTGCCTTCCATTTTATGGTTGCTATCGTTGCTATTGTCATCCGTCCTTAGCAATTGTCCGGCAGTGTATTAAGTTCTAGATTTAACAATTCAAAATAGAATTTCTTGCAGATAATTGCAAACTTATTGCTAGCTTTATCAGTTGGTTGTAAAAATATATTGATCTTGTAGATTAGAGAGAGACTTTTTAGCATCTCCAGAGAAAAACAGATTGATGTCAAAACATAAATGAAGACCAGCCAACAGCATCCAAAATGTGTTCAGCATCCAAAATAAGACTTTGTAGTACTTTTAGTACTGTTATTTATGTTTAAATTCTCTCTCGGGCGGCTTGGTTGCTCAACAACGTGTTTTAGCTGAATAATTCTGACGATTTGTTCAAACCCTTTCACAGCTTGTGAATTTTGTAATCGTTTTTCTGTTTTTTGTGGCAAATGATGAGTATGGGTTGGGCCAGGAAAGTTATAGATGCATGCAAAAACTTTATCTAAATTATTCTTCATGTGACTGTGAGGGTGGTTATGCTAATTATAAATTAATGGGATTTAACTTGCATCTATGGCTTTGCAGAAACCCATTTCCAACTAGGTCTTTGTGGAAGTGAGAAAATGCAGAGTTTTGCTGGCCCTTGACAAAGCCAAGGCTCGGCATTCTCGGCCCTTTCTACATTCAGGTTTGCTATTACTTTATTTTCTTTTTTACTCATGCCTGTTGGGTTTTGAGGTTTTCTTTGTTGTTTTTGTACTTGTTCAATAACATTTTATTACTGTCTCTACTTAGTAGTGTGCGAGTTCTGAATATTCATAACTGCTGTGTTGCGCATCATAATCTTCCGGTTGTTTGTTTAGCAAATTTGGTTTTAAATTCTTTGGTGTAAAATTTAGTCTTTGACTCTGCTCTTGGATATATATATCACAGTGATGGAAAGTTTGCGCCGAACTGCGCCAATTTCGTTATCTTGCGCCAAACTGCTACAAATTACGAAAAATTTTAATATTTGCGTCCAACTGCGCCGAAACGGCAATCCACAGCAAAAATTGGCGAGCGAAAAAGATGTTTTCATATAAAAAGATGCTGTTTTAAACGTCGAATCGAATGACACTTTTTTTAAGGTCTACGCGTAATTTGGTGAAAACGACGCTAAATCAACACGTACGTACCGTACCGCCAATCCCAAAATTTCGAAATGTTTTTCACCTACCTTCTAATTCGTTGTTTTTTCGGCAAAAGTGACGAAAAAACAACGATTTTTGCGATGTAGGAAATTAAATTGTTTTTGCTTATGGAAGAGGAGTTTTATTGTAATCGTGTGGTATGTAGGAGAAACGATGTTGTGCATTATGAAATCCTGATGAAGATTGTTTACTGATAGTTTGGTGGTCTTTCGGAGTGCTGTGCAATTGAGATTGTTTATATGTCGTTCCCTGCTCTTTGGGATAGTGCAGTTATTTCATTTCGGGCGAGGTGTGTGATTACGTAAATACAGCGTAAGGTCAGTCATTAGCTATTTCGTCGACACGGAGGACGACTGAGAATGGCTCTCCCTTGGCAGGATGCAATGATTCTGTTTCTAAAGGATTCATAGGTATTCAGGGATGCCAACTTTTTCGGTTTTTCACTCCATCTTACGGTTTTACGGAAGTCACCCGAAAAAACTATGGAAAAGCCCTTGCAAGATCCTGCACGCAATTTCTATTTTTTTTTTTTTTACCGTATTTTAGTAGAAAAAACGCACTTTACAGATAGTCCCTTATGCACCTTTGATGTTCTGACTTCCCCCGCCAACGGAGGCACAGTTTGTCACGTGATTCCCCGTACAGCCATTTGAGAGTACCGTGCACAAAAGTCGAGAGGAAACTCAGCTCAGCGCCTTTTGCCAACTCTTTACATTGATTGCATGTGGCTTTGTGCTTGTGAAAATTTCGGTGCAAAACGTTTTAACCCTTTCCACTCGACTGTCGGGTGATACCCGACATTACGAAATCGCCGAATAGCTCACCCGCCACTCCGATTATGCCTTTATAGCTCGCATGTCGGTGGTCACAAGACATTTCTTTTTTGTCGAATAGGTCGTGTGTCACTCGCCACGCCGATGACGCCCCTATAGCTCGCATGTCGGTGCTCGCAAAACGTTTCCTTTTCACCGGATAAAGAAAAAGAAATGTCATCTGTGTGTCTGTGTCACCCGCCATGGCGATGACTCCTCTATGGCTCGCATGTCGGCGCTCGCGAGGAATTTCGTTTTCACCAAATAGCTCGCGTGTTGGATGTTATCCGCGACGCCTATGACGCCTCTATAGCTCGGATGTTGGCGCTCGCTAGGAATTTCTTTTTCGCCGATTATGTCGGGTGTCATCCGCCGCCTCTATAGCTCGTATGTTGAAGCTTGCGAGATATTTCTTTTCGCCGAATACGTCGGGTATCACCCTCCATGCCAATGATTCCTCTATATCTCGCATGTTGGCGCTCGCGAGACATTTCTTTTTCGCCGAATATCTATCTCGCATGTCGGGTGTCACCCTCCATGCCAATGATACCTCTATGGCTCACATGTTGGCGCTCGCGAGACATTTCTTTTTCGCCGAATAGCTTGTGTGTTGGGTGTCATCCGCCGCGCTCGTCGGTCAGTGCTTGCGAGACATTTCTTTTTCGCTAAATAGTGCACGTGTCGAATGGCACCCTTCATTCCAACGATGCCTCTATAGCCCGCATGGCGACGCTCGCGAGACATTTCTTTTTTTGCCGAATAGGTAAGGTGTCAGCCATTATGCTGATGATGCCTCTATAGCTCGTATGTCGGGGCTGGCGAGCTAAAGCTGATCTTTCACTGCTAAGTTGTGGCCTTTACTGCAGAAAAAAAAATATGCGAGTTCTGTGTGAGTCTGGGTGAAAAGTTATTTTAGTGAAAAGGGTTATTGAGATTAAAACGAAACGAAACGTAGCAGGGAAACAGCTATGACAACAAAAGAACGAAGTCAGATAAAATTTATCGTCAAGTGTATCGCGGTATGTATAGTAAAGAATGGCCTTTTTATGAAGCTTCTAAAGTTTTGCCGAATCACATTTTATAAGCCATGTGGCTGCGATTTTAGCCTGTCGCAAGGAGGCCGCGGTGATTGTAGCGTCGTGCGGAGAGCAACAAGCACAAAGATCATGTCAAAAGATTAAATGGAGATGTGAGTAGAATTAATGTAACCAAAAAACTTCTGACAGCTTATAAAGAATCCTGAAAAAAATATAAAGAGCAGATTAGTGCTGGAAAAATGCAGCAAAACAAGCAAAAAAGAGAAGAAATTGAATGTTCACAAGGTGATTTGAAATGGGAAAAAGCTGAACATTTGCAGCAGTTGGATTCCCTCATAAAATGTTAAATGATGCTGAGATGAACATTGAATGTGGCATAAAAAAAAGACATGAGTGCAATAGAAAGTGGACAGATACTATTAAAAGAAGCATCTTAACTATCTTAAAAAATTAGAAAAGAATAGAAGTGAGCAATTAAATATTGAGAAAAGCAGTGAAAAATTAAACATTTTTTGTAAAACAAATGATTAATAATAGAATCCTGTTATGGTTACAAATTTTTTGATGTATTTTAAAACTAAAATCTTTGCATATGTGTGTATGTGTATTTCAATGCAAGATGTTTTAAATTTGAGTAGAGTGCATCTATTTCCAAAACATTTTTTGCTTAAGAGTTTGTTCTATCTATTAATATTTTACCTGCTCTAAAAAATGTTTTCTTACACCAAAAATGTATTTTATCTGTTTTAAAAATGCATTTTGTTGCTTCAAAAATGTTTCACCTGCTCCAAAAACACATTTTGCTGCTCCAAAAATGTATTTTACCTGCTCTAAAAATGCATTTTGCTGCTCCAAAAATGCATTTTGTTGCTCCAAAAATGCATTTTGTTGCTCCAAAAATGCATTTTGCTGCTCCAAAAATGGTTTTGCAACTTTCCATCACTGATATCATGATTACTGTATAACTTTAACTCTCTGACCGGTTTGAACATCTAGATGCATTCAAGGTCCCACTTTTGTGTGACAGCCTGAATGTGGGTGACTCGTTCTGGCCTTGCTACCCCATAACTGGTTTGCTTGCACCAGGCATGACTCGTCTAACTACTCTGTAAAGTGGTTTGCATGTGTGGAATGTGTTCATTGTTGCCCTGTGGATTAACTGCTTGAATGCATGTAGTATGTTCCTGCTCTAAGAGCAACAATTTTTAATGCTGGGCTGTCTTCAATCTTTAATTTTTATTTTGTTTTCAAAAGGCTGCTTTTCTAATCACCTTAAATTCTGTTTTTTTTTTCAAACAAAAATTACTTTCGTTTAGGTGTGGCTCAATTTGTAATTATTCTTTTCATATCCAAATAGTACACATTTTTCTTGTAAACCAGCATTACATCCACATGGAGCACCTTTCCCTGGGCAAATTATGGGCAAATTAAGATTTCTGTCTTTAGGTCACAGAATTTCCTCATTTTCAATTTATTTTTGGATTTCTGCATATGCTGGTTGGTCTCACACAGCTTTGATGCAAAAATGGAGAGACAGTGATCAGAGTATCTTTTACATTTACTTTTCACCTGAGTAGTAGTCATGATGAAAAATACCCATGGGGAACAAATCTTTGGGGGCAGGGTGTTGGGGCTATATTCAATTCTTCACAATTTTTCATATTTAGGTTTTAAAGAAATATAATGCCCGTTTTTTTTTTTGTTTTTTTTTTTTTTTGGCCCAACTGCTTGACCTAAGTAACATTTTTGAAGCGTCTGGATCATATTTCACAAGCCGTTGGAAAAGTCATTATTAATAGGGTAATGAGGTCTTACATCAGAAAAAGTGTGGAATGTACAGAGTGGTTTTATGCCTGGTAAGAGCTGCACTAATGAAACATTTTCGTTATGTATGATGATTGAAAAGTTTGTCTGTTAGTAAGGAAGTTTTTGCTGTTTTGATAGATTTAGAAAAATCTTATGACCGAGTAAATAGAATACTTCTTTGGAAGGTCCTGAATAAATATGGCATTACAGATGGCTGTAAATGGAGACATCTGATACACCAACAGTAAGTAAAATGTAGTTCTCCATCAGTTAAATGTCTATCTGCCAGTTTTATCTGGCAGATAGTCTTTCTTTGAGGAGCTAATCTCTGAGAACAGCTTAGTGATGTGTTCATAGGCCTTACAAACAACCAACAGATGTGTATTCTTAACTATCATTTCACACGTTTACTCAAGAGCATTCAGGGTTAGTAAGACACAAATTGTAAACACAAACTACGAAAACAAAGATTTGAAAATAAAAATGCAATAAAAATCAATAAAGATTACCTATAAACATATTCAACCTCTTTCAGTACATTAAAAGGTTTTCTTCCTCTGGCAAATTACCTCTATCAATAATAACCTATTTTTGAACAATTAATCCACTGTTTTAGGTGTCCTCCATGGCCTGTGCATATGTGCTTTACAGTGTAATATCTGTTGTGATACTCTTTCATCTCTCATAAGACATATATTCCTAATTGTACATTTCGTTTTTAACTTCTTCTACAGGGGAAAAAAAAAATCGTACTCAGGTCAAATACCTTTGTTACTTTCTTTATTCCCATTCTACTGCATAGAAATTAATCATTTGTAACACACTTGGTTGCAAATCATTGTTTTACATTGCTTTAGTATTTTATGGTACATGCATTTGCTTGCAGGCATTAGTGTTTTTTGTCTTTCCAGTATGCTGTACCCTACATTTGCCTGGTAATTTTTTTTTTTGTCTTGCTGCACCCCCTATTTGTCTGGTACACACACACGCACATTGACAAAAGTCACAAGACACCTAGAAGCGAAACACACCATAGCATTTATTGACATACATTAGTACAGTGTCGGTCCACCTTTGGCTTTAATGCATGCACTGATCCTTCGAGACATGCTTTCGACAAGGTTTTGGAACACAGCGATAGGTATGCGCTTTCATTCAGTACATAATGCTGCCGCTAACTGTTGCTTAGTAGTAGGCCTTGGTTCCAAACTTCTTACACAGTGCTCTAATTCATCCCATAGGTGCTCTATGGGATTAAGATCAGGGCTCTGTGCTGTCCAGTCCACACACTATAGGGAATTATTGTCAAACCACGCCATAACAGTCCTTGCTTTATGGCTCGGTGCATTATGCTGCTGGTACCAACAAGGCTCGGTTCCATAGTATTGCCACAGTGTTGGTAGGGCATAATTGTCCAGAATATTGAGGTAGACTTGCTGGTTAACAGGTTTGTCCACGATAACCAATGGGCCAGGACCATACTACGACACCCCCCCCCCACACACACACACACAAGTTCACTGCCCCAGCTCCAAACTTGACCATAGGAACAGCACACTGGTAAATAACGTTCCTCCTGCTTCCGCCAAACCCACTCACTGCAATCAGACTGATGGATCGTGTATCTCGATTTACCAGTGCATAGGACCTGTTCCCATTGATCTACGGTCCACGATAAATGTTCTTTACACCATGCTAAACAACGAGTAGCATTCTTAGTGGAGATGAAAGGCTTATGAGCAGCCGCACGACCATAGTAACCCATGGAATGAAGTTCTCTGCAAATGGTAAGTGTACATACCGAGGTTCCAGCATTTTTACTCGCCTGTACACTGAGGTCTTGTGCTGTATGTACTCTGTGGATTAGCTGTAATGACTCTCCTGACGCTTCAACATCCTCTATTGCTGATTTTCTTTGGTCTGCCGGTACGTTTTCCTGCTTCAGGCACGCCATGTGTCTTCCACTTATTCAGTACATCCAAAACAGCTGACTTGGGTATGTTTAAACACCTTTTTGGTTTCTCTTGTGGACAACTCGCTAATATAACACCCAAGAATGTTTCCTTTCTCAAAATCAGTTCTCTCCTGCCACAACATTTTCACTCAACCTCACAGTGCGATATGATCACGGTCAGCTGCAGGCTTGTTTTTGTACTGTTTGCAGCTGTACTGCGCATCTTAACAATGCAGCGGATCCGTTCATTTGCTTCTGAAGGGGTGTTCAATGGCTTTTGTCAATATAGTTTTTATATATATATACAGAGATTGCATTGTTGGCTGAACAGGCGTTTTTCATGCATCGCAAACGAAAATTACTTCCTGTAAAAGAATCGGGATGTGTTTTTAGTGCTCAAAAATTATCCATCTTAATTTAAAAACTGGCCTGTAGGGGATTTTTTTAGTTACCCCTCCCTCTTCCCCAGACTTCCTCATTTCCCAACCCTGCTCTGCCAGCCTGGTCAACAACAGATACAAAAGAGCTGGAGGGTGCTTGTAAGCATGAAAGGAATGAGAGGGAAGCAACATTTTTTTTTCGAGAGTTCAGAAGGTTTATGGAACAGCATTGTCGAATAATTACAACACTAATCAAAGCAAAACCTACTCATGACACTGTTATATCCATTTAAAGACAATGTGAATATGCCATGGATTTTAATTCTCAGTGTACACATAAGTGGCCTTTTCTAGCAAATGAACAGAACTTGACAAAGCAGACTTTATTTTTCATTAAAAAATATGAAATACTGAGATCATTTTTAATTACAACCTGTTGCAATATTAAATTACATGTGTAGGAAGAATTGTACCTACATATCACAGAATTTTCATCATTGTCGCGAAGATAAAAGGATACATGTTTTTAACCTTAGGAATTATTACTCTATTTTAAATCTTGTGCTATACTTATATATTTTTAATAGAATTAAAAAAAAAAAAAAAAAGTTTTTTCAGAAGTGAGAATATATATAATGCTTTTGCTTCTTGTTCCGTTGTCAGTTCAGGCTATTTTTGGTACTACTGGACATAGACTTCACGAGAGCTTATTGGGTTTTACCCTTTTAAATTTTTCATTTGGTTTTTGGTGATTTCAGTGTTAGTTATGTTTTGTTGTCATGTCATCATCGTCAACCATTATCAATCCACTGCTGGACGAAGGTCTCCCCAAGTTTCCTCCATAACGGTCTGTCTTGTGCCAGTCTCTTCCATGTCACTCCTGCATACTTTCGAATTTCATCCACCCATCTCCCATGTGGTCTTCTTCTGGGTCTTTTACTGTCCCTTAGAATCCA
This sequence comes from Macrothele yani, assembly GCA_039090855.1. Lineage (NCBI taxonomy): Eukaryota > Metazoa > Arthropoda > Arachnida > Araneae > Macrothelidae > Macrothele > Macrothele yani. The sequence goes on along the minus strand of CM076997.1, from coordinate 56,812,874 downwards.
ATTTAAAATTTTGGCTGTCCATTGATGTTCTGTCCTTCTGGCAGTATGTCCAGCCCATTGCCATTTCAGGGATTTAACTCTGATCATGATGTCTTCCACTTTTGTCATTTTTCGGATCCACGAGTTCCTCTTCTTATCTCTCCTGGTTACACCAAGCATGCACCTCTCCATGCTACTTTGAGTTGTCTGCAGCCATTGTATGTCTCTTTTAGTTAAGGTCCACCCAGGTCTCTGCACCATACGCAAGCACTGGAAGGATGCATTGATCAAACACTTTTCTTTTAAGACATAATGGCATATTGCTCTTGAAAATTATGCTGTTTCTTCCAAAAGCTCTCCAGGCAAGTTTTGTACGCCGATTAATTTCTTCATGAATGTGACCCTCACTTGATATCTGCTGTCCAAGATAAATGTACGTGTCTGTTATCTCCAGCTTTTCTCCATCAATCAATAAATCTTCATTTCTTGAAAAAGCATTGAACATCACTTTTGTCTTCTGAAAGTTCATTTTTAATCTCACTTCTTTACTCCTGTCAGCAAGTTCCTGAATCATACTCTGCAGCTCTGATGGGGTAGTTGCAAAAATGACTGTCATCAGCAAAATGAAGGTGGGTTAGACAATCTCCATTAATCTTTATTCCCTTGTTTTCCCAGCTCAACGATTGAAAGACACCCTCCAATGTGGCATTAAAGAGCTTCGGAGATATGGTGTCACCTTGTTTCACCCCCTTTCCAATTTTTATGTGTGTTGTATTCTCAAACAGCCAAATCTTTGCACTTGCATTTTCATAGATGTTATTAATAATATTAATGTATGCATCTTCAATACCGCAGGATTTCAGAGCCATTGTAACTGCTGATGGTTTCACCGAATCAAAGGCTTTTTCATAATCAATAACAGCCATGCACAATGGAAGTTCATATTCCCTCGCTCTTTCAATTAGTTCTCTCAGTACGTGGATATGATCTATTGTGCTGTAGCCACTCCCGAATCCAGCTTGTTCTCTCGGTTGAGCCATTTCCAGTGTTGCCTTCAAGCGGTGTGAAAGAACTTTAGTGAAGATTTTATAAACCACTGATAGGAGGCTGATAGGTCTGTAGTTCCCGAGATCCTCAATGTCACCTTTTTTATGTAGCAGGATCATTGTAGCATTGTTCCAATCCTCAGGAATCTTCCCTTCATTAAGACATCGAGTGAAAATTTGGGCGAGTACTGTTTCGATTTCTCCACTTGCTTCTTGTATGATGTCTATAGTAATTCCATCTTCTCCTGGAGCTTTCCCCCGCTTCATGTTCTTGATTGCATGTGCAACTTCTGCTGGGAGGACTGGAAGAACTCTGGTACTGGTACCTTTCACGATGTCTGGAGTACATGTATGATCCCTTTCATATAATTTGGAGTAGAAATCTTTCACTCTTGTCAAAATTTTGCCTCTATTTCTTGCTACAGAACCATCTTCTTTTCTCAGTGCCATAATCTGTTTTCTTCCCTTACTGAGATGTCCCTTTGCTATCTTTAGGCTTTGGTTGTTTTCAATTGCTTTCCTCACTAGTTCACAGTTGAATTTCCTTACTTCTTCAGTGATACTTTTTCGTACTGTCTTGCATAGCTCTATATATTCCACTTTGGAAGTCACATCTTCTTTAGTTGTCCTCATCTCTCTTCTTTTTTGCATCAACATTTTGGTTTTTCCTGATAATTTGTTCACATGCAACTTGTTCTTAGACCCAGCTAATTTTGTTGCTGTTTCCATAAGAGCTTTGGTTACTTTTCTGTTAATTTCAGAAATATCCACTTCTTTCGATGTTAGGCCTTCTAAAGCAGAGAATCTGTTCTTCAGTTCCAACTTGAAGGTTATGGTGTTTTTTAAGGTTGGTTATGTCAATAGATTTTGTTTGTCTTATGAGCTGGCCACGTTCAAGTTTAGTGTTGAGGTGCATCTTACATCTCACCAATCTATGGTCACTACCTGTGTTGAACTTGTTTAGCACACTGCAGTCTTCTATGACGAATTTTTTGTTACACATAATAAAATCAATTTCACTTGTCGTTCCATTTGGATGTCTCAATATCCATTTCCTGTGTGGCTTTTTCTTGAAAATGGAGTTCAAGATGAAAAACCCTTCCCCCTCTGCAAACTCAACGAAAGTATTTCCACACTGGTTTCTGTTGCCGTGACTGAATTTACCTACTGAAGTTTCATTCTGTTGCCGTGACTGAATTTACCTACTGAAGTTTCATTCTGTTGCCGTTGTCATGTATGTATATATATATATCATCATCATCATCATTAACCATTATCAATCCACTGCTGGACGAAGGTCTCCCCAAGTTTCCTCCACAACGGTCTGTCTTGTGCCAGTCTCCTCCATGTCACTCCCTCATACTTTCGAATTTCATCCACCCATCTTCCACGTGGTCTTCTTCTGGGTCTTTTCCTGTCCCTTGGAATCCAATCTAAAATTTCGGCTGTCCATCGATGGTCTGTTCTTCTGGCAGTATGTCCAGCCCATTGCCATTTCAGGGATTTAACTCTGATCATGATGTCTTCCACTCTTGTCATTTTTCGGATCCACGTGTTCCTCTTCTTATCTCTCCTGGTTACACCAAGCTTGCACCTCTCCATGCTACTTTGAGTTGTCTGCAGCCTTTGTATGTCTCTTTTAGCTAAGGTCCACGGCTCTGCACCATACGTAAGCACTGGAAGGATGCATTGATCAAACACTTTTCTTTTAAGACATAATGGCATATTGCTCTTGAAAATTATGCTGTTTCTTCCAAAAGCTCTCCAGGCAAGTTTTGTACTCCGATTAATTTCTTCACCAATGTGACCCTCACTTGATATCTCCACAACTTAAATCTTGGCCCTCAGCCTCCAGCAGCTGGAATGTACCTGGCCAAGGCAGCGGCCAGTGCGACATGAAGGCAGAGGGTGCTAAGAATCCCCGGAGGACCGGACTAGGCTGCCATCTGATGCTGACCTTGGCTACGTACAACGGACGCTCCCTATCTTCTGATTCAAGGCTTCTTGAATTGGAAGAGGAACTACAAAGGATCAAGTGGGACATCGTCGGGCTAAGTGAGGTAAGGAGAAAAGGAGAAGATCTCATTGAACTGAAAAGTGGACATCTCTTCTACTATCGTGGGACAGATACTGGCAGAACTAGTGGTGTTGGATTTATAATAAACAAGAAACTGAAGGATAAAGTTGTAGAAGTTGAAAGTTCCTCTGACAGAGCTGCACGACTCGTTATCCAACTCTCGAGAAGATACCAGGCTCAGATTATTCAAACTTATGCACCCACCACAAGTCATGCTGAAGAAGAAATTGAAGAATTTTATGAGGAAATTCGTGATCTAAATAATAAAGGTAAACATCACGTGAAGATAATTATGGGAGATTTCAATGCAAAAATAGGGCAACGGCAACAGAATGAAACTTCAGTAGGTAAATTCGGTCACGGCAACAGAAACCAGCGTGGAAATACTCTCGTAGAGTTTGCAGAGGCAGAAGGGTTTTTCATCTTGAACTCCTTTTTCAAGAAAAAGCCACACAGGAAATGGACTTGGAGACATCCAAATGGGACGACAAGTGAAATTGATTTTATTATGTGTAACAAAAAATTCGTCATAGAAGACTGCAATGTGCTAAACAAGTTCAACACAGGCAGTGACCATAGATTGGTGAGATGTAAGATGCACCTCAACACTAAACTCGAACGTAGCAAGCTCATAAGACAAACAAAATGTATTGACATAACCAACCTTAAGAAACACCATAATACCTTCAAGATGGAACTGAAGAACAGATTCTCTGCTTTAGAAGGCCTAACATCGGAAGAAGTGGATATTTCTGAAGTTAACAGAAAAGTAACCAAAGCTCTTATGGAAACAGCAACAAAATTAGCTGTGTCTAAGAACAAATTGCATGTGAACAAATTATCAGGAAAAACCAAAATGTTGATGCAAAAAAGAAGAGTGATGAGGACAACTAAAGAAGATGTGACTTCCAAAGTGGAATATATAGAGCTATGCAAGACAGTACGAAAAAGTATCACTGAAGACGTAAGAAAATTCAACTGTGAAGTAGTGAGGAAAGCAATTGAAAACAACCAAAGCCTAAAGATAGCAAAGGGACATCTCAGTAAGGGAAGAAAACAGATTATGGCACTGAGAAAAGAAGATGGTTCTGTAACAAGAAATAGAGGCGAAATTTTGACAAGAGTGAAAGATTTCTACTCCAAATTATATGAAAGGGATGATACATGCACTACAGACATCATGAAAGATACCAGTACCAGAGTTCCTCCAGTCCTTCCAGCAGAAGTTGCACATGCAATCAAGAACATGAAGCGGGGAAAAGCTCCAGGAGAAGATGGAATTACTGTAGACATCATACAAGAAGCAAGTGGAGAAATCGAAACAGTACTCGCCCAAATTTTCACTCGATGCCTTAATGAAGGAAAGATTCCTGAGGATTGGAACACCGCTACAATGATCCTGCTACATAAGAAAGGTGACATTGAGGATCTCGGAAACTACAGACCTATCAGCCTCCTATCAGTAGTTTATAAAATCTTCACTAAAGTTCTTTCACACCGCTTGAAGGTAACACTGGACGTGGCTCAACCGAGAGAACAAGCTGGATTCAGAAGTGGCTACAGCACAATAGATCATATCCATGTGCTGAGAGAACTAATTGAAAGAGCGAGGGAATATGAACTTCCATTGTGCATGGCTTTTATCGATTATGAAAAAGCCTTTGATTCGGTGAAACCATCAGCAGTTACAATGGCTCTGAAAACCTGCGGTATTGAAGATGCATACATTAATATTATTAATAACATCTATGAAAATGCAAGTGCAAAGATTAGGCTGTTTGAAAATACAACACACATAAAAATTGGAAAGGGAGTGAGACAAGGTGACACCGTATCTCCGAAGCTCTTTAATGCCACATTGGAGGGTGTTTTTCAGTCACTGAGCTGGGAAAACAAGGGGATAAAGATTAATGGAGATTATCTAACCCACTTTCGTTTTGCTGATGACGTAGTCATTTTTGCAACTAGCCCATCAGAGCTGCAGAGTATGATCCAGGAACTTGCTGACAAGAGTAAAGAAGTGGGATTAAAAATGAACTTTCAGAAGACAAAAGTGATGTTCAATGCTTTTACAAGAAATGAAGATTTATCGATTGATGGAGAAAAGCTGGAGATAACAGATACGTACGTTTATCTTGGACAGCAGATATCAAGTGAGGGTCACATTGATGAAGAAATTAATCGGCGTACAAAACTTGCCTGGAGAGCTTTTGGAAGAAACAGCATAATTTTCAAGAGCAATATGCCATTATGTCTTAAAAGAAAAGTGTTTGATCAATGCATCCTTCTAGTGCTTACGTATGGTGCAGAGACGTGGACCTTAACTAAAAGAGACATACAAAGGCTGCAGACAACTTAAAGAAGCATGGAGAGGTGCATACTTGGTGTAACCAGGAGAGATAAGAAGAGGAACTCGTGGATCCGAAAAATGACAAGAGTGGAAGACATCATGATCAGAGTTAAATCCCTGAAATGGCAATGGGCTGGACATACTGTCAGAAGGACAGATCATCGATGGACAGCCAAAATTTTAGATTGGATTCCAAGGGACAGGAAAAGACCCAGAAGAAGACCACATGGGAGATGGGTGGATGAAATTCGAAAGTATGCAGGGGTGACATGGAGGAGACTGGCACAAGACAGACCGTTGTGGAGAAACTTGGGGAGACCTTCGTCCAGCAGTGGATTGATAATGGTTGACAATGATGATGATGATGATGATGATATATTTATACCCAAGAGCAGAGTCAAAGACTATATTTTACACCAAAGAATTTAAAACTAAATTTGCTTTAAAAACAACCTGAAGATCATGACGTGCAATGCAGCAGTTATGAATATTCAGAACTCACACAATATATATATATATATATCTTTTTTTACTGTACTCCATATTTGTCTTTTTTGTTTTACTGCATCCCATATTTGTGGTGTGTGTGTGTGCGTGCGTGCTGTACCCCATATTTGCCTGGTTATTTTTTTTAAATGTTACATTAAGTGTAAGTGATGTTTTTATTATTGAAAATAAAAGAAATTTCTGTGTTGGCTTCAAAAAATTTTCCTAACATTTCTGATTTGTGAACATGAAATTTGAAATGTATTATGTAAGAATTATTATACATATTCTAACAAAAATGTTTTAACATGTTATTAGGTACTGTGATATATCTGTTATACCGCCGATATAACGGAAAATGTACAAATGTAGTTGAAGGAAAATTTAATTCTGATAACTGTGGATATTTAGATGACAGTTTGAGAAGTAGTGTCTACCTGAATAACCACATTGAGCTCCCAAAGGTATGTGTCATTTTGTGTGATGCTACAGTTTAATTTGATATTGTAACTTTCTGGTGACAGAAAATGTTGTGGTTTAAGAGCATGTACTTGGTTTTTGTTGGCCGTTATTCCGATTAAGCATTATCACATTTTAGAATTCATAATATATTTATAGTTCATCTTGTATCTGCATTTCCAAAAGTCCTACCTAAAAAAAAAAAAAAACATTTTGCATTTGGGTGTTGTAAACACTACCACAATTAATCCATGTGTTCTCTATTTAGCTCTTCTGATGCTAAATTTTCCTAAAATTGGATTTTTTAATGAGGAAACTACTGGTAACAAATTTTGAAAAATATTGTGTGTGCTAAGTGTAAGACTTTAGTCAAAAAGTGTGATCATTGTGCTTGAAAATTCATTGCCATCATTACTATTCCTGTTTTGAGCAATTTGTCCAATATTTTGGGTATGGAAAGCCAAGTGTTTATTTGGTGATATTCCTTTTACTTTACAGCCTTTAACTGACTTGTATTGGGAATAATTTTTGCCTCAAACAGGGTCAAGAGTACTGGAATTGATGTGATACTGAAATAGAATGTGAATAGAACCCTTATAGAAATATGGAAGCAAACTATTGCTAGATCGAATACAGATATTAAATTTTGAACCTCATTTTATTAAAATTCTTACAGGGCTAAGTAGATCCAATATAAATATAAAATTTTGAAACCCATTTTACCAAAATTCTTAACAGGGCTAAGTTACTGCATTAGGAAAAACTTGGTTCTGTCTTCATACTCCATCTAAACAAATCCCACAGATGAAATAAATGAAATTTGTGGTGATCAGCAAAAAGCACCTGGTAGCATGTAATGTGTAACAGCCACTGGAAATTCAGTGAAAAATTCTTCCAAATGAATGATATTCAGAGATCATTCTTTTCATCACCGACAAATGGGTTTTGAAAGAAAATCATTTGTAACTTCAGTTTTATGATTATAGTATAAGAAAAAAAGCTTGGTAGAAATAATTATTCATTAAAGTGAATAATTTTATGTTAGCCCATGATTAAATAATCACAATGGTTAACTATCCCCCAGCAGATGTGTTCAAAATAACTTTTCTGCCAAGTTGCATATGTTCACAGAAATTAAAGCATTCCTGTGTAGTTAATCAGTTAATTGTACCACCTCCGTAGTAATTCCTTTCAAAAAATTTTGACAGTTCTGCATATTTGTTGCCTCCCATAACACTGCCCTTTTCTTAAAAAGCATATTCAACTCAAGAACTGTAGTTCTTTATTGGTGTCAAGTTTTTACCTTCACAGTGCCATTTTATTTTACTTAGTTTTAATCATACATACATACATATCACTAAGCTGTTCTCTGAGATTTAGAGGTTAGCTCCACAAAGAAATACGAACTACCAGATAAATTTTTTAACTGATTTACTTACTGTTGGCGTATCAAAGTTTGCCATTTACAGTGATCTTGACACACAACTCGGGCTTCACTGACATTCATTGCTCGATGTACACAAGACCTTCTCTACTTCATACTCATAATCTTTTCCTCATGTGGACACACCTGAATCTGATCTTTCCATGACTTTCTCGGCCTTCCTCTGCCTCTCCTTCCTGCCACTTGGGCTAAAAAAAATTCTTAGTAAGCATTTCATCACTCATTCTTTTTTCAACATGGCCAAACCACCAAAGCATATTAGTCTCCACCTAGCTAACAACATTGTGCTTCATATTACACAACTGTAACACATCTTCATTCCTCATACAATCAGAATGTGTCTTGCAACACCCCCTCCCCCTGTACGGAACACATTTCTCCAGCACACAAACGACTCCTATGTTTCTTCTGTAGTACCCATGTTTCTCTGCCATGCATCAGAGTAGGAACAATTACACTCTCATACACAGCAATGCAGGACTCTCTTGAGAGCCCAATATTCCTGTGAAAACCTCCCAAAGCAGCTATGACTTTCAATGAAGAATTCACTCTCCTACTATTAGGTGTACAAATAAGTTTTAAAGCGTTTTAAGATAACGCAACATGTAATTTGAGAGAAAACAATACCTTTACAAATCAAAATATGTGCCGTCATTATCTATCGCCTTCCACCATCGGTCAGGCAGCTGACAAATTCCAGCCATGAAGAATACTTCTTCGTGTGGCGCGATGAAGTCGTCAACCCATTTTTGCACTCGGTCACATGTCCAGAACCGTACAGCAAACAAACCATGTTGCATTGATCAGAACAAATGATAGTCTGAAGAGGGCTATGTCAGGACTATACAATTGGTGCTCCAAAACTTCCCAGCCAAGCATCAATAACGTTTCCTTGACTGATTTCGTGACATGCTGCCTAGCGTTGTCATGCAGTAATTTCACGGGACACAATCCTTTGCCTGTAAATGGACGTTTCCAACAAATTACCTGGTTCAATCGCAGCAATTGCTGCTTGTAGCGATCAGCAGCAACAGTTTGACCCTGTTCCAATAGTTCATAATGGAGCACATCCTTCATATTCCACCAGACGCACAGCAGAACTTTCTTGGAGTGACTATTGCGTTTCGGTATCGAAGTCGTTGCTTCACCTGTCTACCCAGTGTTTTTTGCATTTGGGATTGTCATACCATATCCACTTTTCATCACCCGTAATGATTTTCCACAGGAAATGCTTTCTGTGTTGTTTATTCAACAGATTCAAAACACTTCATGACACGCTCATCCTTGTTCCTCTGGCTCAGGTCATGTGGCACCCATTTTCCTTCCTTTTGAATCTTTCCCATTGCGCGTAAATGATTGGAAATGGTTTGTTGAGTTACCCCCAGTTGTTCAGCTAGTTCTTTTTGCATTTGAGACGAATCTTCATCCAGCAATGCTTGCAGTTCCTCATGCGCAACCTTCTGCTGGACGCCGCTATGTTCTAGATTGCTAACATCAAAATCACCTGCTTCAAACCGTCTAAACCAAAACTCTCACATGCTTTTCGATACAATATTCTCCCCTGATACAGAACAGATCGATGCACATGCTTTTGAAGCACTTTTTCCTTCATGAAATTCATAATGAATGCAGTGTCAAATAAAATGCAGTATCACTTACCATCTTTCACCTACTGATGTGCAAGTTCGTTTGACTGTTGGGCAAATTTCTGTGTCGCATTTTATACTCTGGACCAGTTACGGTCACATGATAACAATGCGTGAGAAAGTCAGATATGTAAATTAGTGGTATATGTCACACAAAAAATGCTTTAAAACTTATTTGTACACCTAATAATTTCACCATCCAATTTGTTCTCTCTTGTCAAACATGCTTCCTAAACACACTCATTCACCTGGTCAATCACTGTGCCATTTAGACTTATATTATATTCAGTACCGACAGCTCCTTGCTCAAAAACCATAAATTTGGTTTTTCCCTTATATTTATACTCAGTTTGAATTTCGTGCAAACTTCATACATCCGGGACAACATACTCTCCAACTCACTTATGCTCTCTGCCAACTGGACTGTGTCATCAGCATACAGCAATCAGCACACACGGATATTACCAAGACATAAACCAGTATTGTCCATCTTGGCATCACGCATGCATGTATCCATAAATATATTATAAACAGCCATGGTGACATTACACAACCTTGTCTGACTTCTGCACCAATAGACTTATTTTGATAAAACACCAATCATTTGTACACAAGTTCTACTGCCAGCATACATGGTTTTTACACTATTAAGTAGATTCCCAGTAACACCATATTTATTCAATACCTTCCACAAAAGTGTCCTATTTACTTGGTCGTAAGCTAGCTTTCTCTAAATCTATGAAGGCAGCAAAAACTTTCTTACCAACAGCTATCCCACACTTTCTCTGATCAGCATCAAATAAAAAATGTAGTAAAGGTTGAATTACATTTCCTTTTCTGCAGTTTTATTTTTTGATTTTCCCTGCACTATTAAACAATTATGTAGTATAAAAAAAAGATCAATTGTAAAAGTACAAGGTAAGAAGCTAGGGCAGATAAATAGAATTTAATTATTTTGGCAAGATTAATATAGAAACAGAAACACATGTTAAGAATTTAGACAACAGAATCTGCAAACCCAGAGTAAGTAAGTAAGTTTATTTAATCCACAAACCCAGGGTAAGTAAGTTTATTTAATCCACAAACCCAGGGTAAATAATCATAGTGAGAAGAATTGGCAGGAAAACACGTAACAGGTAGAAGTCGCTACCGAAACGTCCCACTCTTAATTTTTCAACGTAACTTATGCATGTGATCACGAGTTCAAGAAGGCAGGGTAAATAAGTTTCTTTAATCCACAAACCCAGGGTAAATAAGTTTCTTTATCAACCTGATTAAAATATTTCGCTAAGGAAGAGGTTCATCAAAGACCTAAATTAGTTGCATATAATGCAAAGTTTAGAAATAGTGCAGGGTTTCCATGGTCCTTATAAATCCTTAAAAGTTCTTAGAAAAGGTTAATTTTTGTTTGGGGTGCTTAAAGTCCCAAAAAATGGCAAAAAATATGTAATTTTGGCTATGGTTTTGCAATTTAAACCACGAGATAATTATGTGCAAAATTCCTAAATCTTGAACTACAATTTTACAATTTACATACATTTTTACTTTCATATGTGATTTTTCTCTCTGATGGGCAAACTGATTTGACCAGCAAAACTGCCTTTTAAACTGCATAAATAAATTCAAATTTATTACATCCCCAAACCTAAATTAAATGGAAAAATATTATGAACTTCATCGCCCCTACTTGAATTTCAATCAAGTCGTTTAAAAGTATATTGTGCACATTTCATTGTATATGCAATTGGTAAGGTCCTCTTAAAAACATTTTGGGTGGCGATTCAAAAGTACTTATTTTTTGTGGGTGAAAAAAGAGTGAACCCTGCAGAGCGACATTTTTTAAATTGATGAGAGCATTTTTTTCGGCAATAAGAATGTTTTGTAAAGGACCTTTTTAACAGATATAAGAAGCTGTTGAGTGTCAGGGGAAAATAAGTGGATTGTGTTGCAAAACAAATTTGCTAACATTGGACATTAGAACTAAGTTCTGGGTACTGTAGCTATAGAAGAAAAAATTGATGAGAGCATATTAAAATGGTTTAGACTTGCATGCTATATGGATGAAAGTTTATCTAGGCAGATGTTAAATTCTGTTATATCTGGTCATAGACAACAAAGTAGGCCTAAAAGAAGGTGAATCGAGAGCGTGAAATCAACTGCTAATGACTGAAAAAGCAATCATTAACAGTTGATTTCAAACCTTAAAGACAAAAAAGGAATGGGAAAACCTGTAATTTGTAAACCAGCATTAATTTCTTTTTCCTAAATGGTTTGTGTCAAAAACATGCCTCGACATTGTGCTGTACAAGATGATGCAAAAGTCATATGTTTTACTTTTACACAGGAGACCTAAATCCTCTTTGAAGTAGGCTCTTTCAGCACTACTGACTAGGGGCATGCACTTTTTGTGTTGTACTTCAACTCATTATCAGGATTGACTTGAGAAGAAAAACAGTATTAGGGAGGTGATTAATAACGAAAAAAAAAAAAAAAGTAAAATAAAACTAATAATAAAATAAATACTTTGTACTTTGAATTTGCAATTATACTTTAATAATTAAATGGTAGCAAAACTGAAATTTTGTAATGATCCACTAGATGGGTAGCACATCTGCATTATTACAGTGATTGTTAAATGACTTGCTCTGTGACACATAATGGCCACGCCCTAGGCAGGAAAGAACTATCTTCAGTGTTCTACTTATTTGAAGTTTGGCAGTTATGAGAGAAGCTTGATGATGAATGTGTGCCATGCTGCCACTCATCACATTTGAAAATGACCACTGATGTGGTAGAAAGTACTTGCAAAGATGCGGGTCATCAGCATTTCATAAAGGTTTGCATTTTTAGCATTTTAAATGTTCAAAGTGATTTTATTTAACCCTATAAAATTCTGTAAATAGTTGAAAGATATTGGGTTGGAAAGAAAGTAATGTCTGCAACTGGAAGGCAACAGAAAAGCGCTAATTATTGTATATTACAAGTACAAATCAGTCCAAAATGTAGTTACCATCATTTACCATGACTTACTCCCATCATCTGGGCAACTGTTGGATACTGTTCCTGTAGAATTGTGGCAGCTTGGATGCAAAGAAGTTGCTAAGTGCGCATTTGACATTGTCCCGGTTGGTGAACTGCTGTCCATCCAGGAAATGCTTCAACGACCGGAAAAGGTGGTAGTCGCTTGGGAGCAATGGCTGAGTGCAACAGCAGCTCCCAGCCCGGGTTCCTGATCTTGTGACAGGTCACCTGTGCTGTGTGAGGTCTCGCTACATCTTGCTACAGGACGCCGCCCTTGCGGTTCAGCAGTGCTGGTCGTTTATCGACGTGTGCAGATTGTCGAGCTCATGGTAGCACTCATTGGTGGTGATAGTGGTTCATCCCACAGCAGCGCAAAAACACGACACTTTACATATCACACCAAACAGACAGCAGGACCATACATTGGTGTAAGCCAACTTTGGGGGTCCGTGTGGGCTTCTGTTTTGGGTCCAACTGCTGTTCCTGGGCACTGGCATTGTCATACAGGACCCATTTCTCATCACCTGTCACAATGCAGTCCAAGAATGGTACAACTTGGTCACATGCAAGCAGAGAAACGCATTCACTCATGTGATTTACTTTCTGCTCAACTGTAAGTTGATGGGGTACCCAAACTCCCCTGTTGTGCACTTTCCCAAGTTGACACAGGTGCATAATAATGCTAGTGTAGGTAGTCCCTAGATGTTTGGCCTCCACTAAAGTCTTCAGCATGCCCATATCCTCTGTTGCGGGTCTTCTGGCTTTGGGATGTTCTGACAGGTCAAAATTTCCTTTTCGAAACCATTTGAACCAACGACAGCACTGACTATGTGTGATGGCATTAGGTACACACCGGTAACATTCCTTACAGCACTCGCAAGGGTGCTACTGCTACGAAACTAGTGCAGCATGCAATAGCAGATGTGCTCCTTGTCCACTTCCATGTTGGCTGGCACTTACTCTTTGCCTTCTGACGGCTAACTACCACTGATTTCAGTCACCTACCTGCTGATGTCATGCCAGTGTGCTGCTCATTCTCAGTGGCCAATGTGTGCTGTAGCCTGGTCATTGAACATTACTTTCTTTCCAACCCAATACTGTGGTGGCTTTCCTTAGTTAAATCAGCGTTCCCCTTGCTAACTGGAACGTCAGATATTGAAAGAAGCAATTTTATAATTTGATGTTCTTGTTGTGAAAAATAGTTTCACAATAATAATTAGTTCTTGTTCTTCAAAATTTGTGGTGAAATTGTCAGATATCTTTTGTTTCTACACTTACCTGTTAGTCTTACTCATTCTGTACAGTGAACCCATGGTTTTTTTGGTTGTATTTTTTACCAGGGGTTTAACGGGCCCTCACGGGTTTCTATGGCTGTAAAAGGCTACCCATCTTTTATTTATGGTCCCTGGTTCCAGAAAAAAAAATAAAAACTATCGGTGGCAGAGGGACATGCCATTCATGCTTCATCTAAGACTTTTCGACTCAGACAATTGGCCAGAAGCCTGAGCCTTTGACCACTTGACTACATGAATGACTTGAAGTAACTTAACTGCTGAGTTTGTGATGCATGAAATGACATGGAGATGGGTACTCACCAGTTGGTATAAGTATTGCTCCACAGTTTCAAGCTGTAACTTTTCTTCCTTTTAAATAATGTTTCTGAACTAGGTTAGTAACATATTTAAGATTTCCCTTATATTTACATGTTAAAATATCTCTATTCTAAAAAAAAAGTAACTGCCACTGTTTTAGAAATTTCGAGACACTCACGCTTTTCTGGCTCGCAGCGCAAAAAGTATTGAACACAAAAATATGAAATTTATGTTGTTTGTAGAGAATTGTTCAGAGAACACGCTGAAATAAACCGTTTTTCGATTCTAGCGATACTTCAAGAGTTATTGTGTTTCAAAGTTAAGGTAAGCAAAAAAGTGCTATCAGTTTGCGTTCCGGACACACTAAGAGCAACAGAACCATGAAACTTTGTAGGCATGTAGTGCCATGGCCCAACTTTTGCACCTCATCACCCCTTTTTTGAATTTTGATTTAGTTTACAAGAAATTAATTTTTTAAATTTCACAGAATTATCTATTTCGCAATGGGATCCATTTTAAAAACCAGATATATGGCAAATTATAAATCATAATGCATTGCAATTTTTACAGCATAAACTCACAACTTGTACAAAACAAATTTTTAAGAAAAAGTCATTTTCTGATTTTTAAGCATTTTTTAAAGACTCAGAGGAAAGAAATGAGCACTTACTCTGTCTTCAGTGTTAACCACACAGGAAAGTTCTGGTCCCATGACCTGCTGCCATGGTAATGCAGCTATTTTTAGCACTCTTTTCATTGGGTGAAAGGACAGGCTACAATCAAACTGGCAATGCTTAATGACGTAGTGACACTTTTAAAGTTCGGCGTTTTCCGCCGCCATACGTGAATACCTATTTAAATATAGGCTTTTGCCTCGTGTTAATATATAAAAAGCAAAGAAGGAAAATGAGAGTGTGTTCGCCCGCAAATTGTTCGACCACTTCTAAAATGACCTAGAGATCTGAAAATTGGCATACTGATATGTCTTAAGGTCCATATACCTAGAAAAGTACGAAAACAAAACAAAACATAAAAATGGCGGCTTTGGAACTTTGCTTGAATTTTTCGCAAATTGTTTGATCACTTCAAAATGACCTAGAGATCTGAAAATTGGCATGTTGATGGGTCTTAATCTCTATATACCTATAAAAGTACGACCCCCCCCCCTCCCCCCAAGTCTGCTTTGGAACATTGTCTGCTTGAATTTTTCGTGAATTGTTTGTCCACTTCTAAATGGCCTAGAGATCTGAAAATTGGCATGCTGATAGGTCATACGGCCCGGATACCTAGAAGAGTCCTAAAACCAAAATGGCTGTTTTGGAACATTGTCTATTTGAACTTTTTGTGAATTGTTAGACCACTTCTAAATAACCTAGAGATCTAAAAATTGTCGTGCTGGTAGGTCTTAAAGTCCAGATACCTAAAAATACATGAAAAAACTAAATAAATAAATAAATAAATATAAAAAAAAAAAACCAGTGCTTTGAAACATTGTCTGGGTGAATTTTTGTACCACTTCTACACCTAAAAAAAAGTCTGAAAACCAAAAAATTCAAAAGGGTGGCTTAGCTTTACAGTTTCAAAATGCAGATAGGTTTAAAGATAATTTTGTCAGAATCACTGAAATGCTTTGAAAATTTCAAATTCTGATTTAAAATTAAGAGGTGCCAAACCCTGCTCCGTTTTACGTCAAACCGTATGCATTGACAGACATCACAACACTGTTCTAAATCATAAAACAGTTATGGATTTCAAATTACTTTTCCTTTTCTTTAATTTTATGTTCAAAAAATGATTTTGTAGTTTCACCGTTTGAAGAATGGGCACGATTGCCAGTGTGTTTAAAAATAGTTTGTCAATACATTACTTTTGAAAAGTTATTCCTGCAAAATACATGCAACAAGCTAATCATTGTTCATAGTGTACATTTTTTGGCCAGTTTGTTTAAAACTGTTGCTAAAATTCTTTATCTGGTGCTTTTCATTCGGCTATAATATGCAACTATGTATGGAAACAGTGTTTTAAAATTTTGTCATAATGCCATTAAAAAGTAAGTTGTATATGTACAGTAGGAACCCTCCTGTATTTACTGAGAACCCAAATTTAGTGAGCAAAACAAAAACTTTTGTTTGGTGTTATGTTAATTCAAACAGTTTTAATGAACAAAATTTGATTAAATCCCCGAATTTAATAGAGAGAAAAGCTTAAATTATATCATTTTAACAAGTAACAAAATTTAATGAAATTCCATATTCAAGGAGGGAAAAAATCCTCTGTGCAGTGTCCTGGAATGGAAGAATAGAAATGGTGGCATACACGAGGGAATTGTTACAGTGTGCAAGTGAATCTTGGTGTGCTAGTGGAAAATTATTCATCGTAAAGCAGTGGAGAAGTACACCAAATGCTCAACAAGTGAGTTTAGAGGCCTGCTCTACCACTAACTCTCTAAGGTGCTATGCTATGACTTGAGTTTTTTTGTTTTTTTCCCTCCACAAGTGTGCTTCAGGAATCACTGTTACTATGTATTCATGTAAGTGTTTATTTTAATTTGTAATACTGTAGTTAACTGATTACATCTTTTAAATATATCCAACTGTTATGGAGATGTAATATAAATGTGAATCCATATTACTACATAGGCATATTTTTACTTTATGGGATTTTTCATCCCAAAACGGGTTTAACAAAGAGGATCTTGTCAGCCCTCAGCTCCTCGTTATTAGCAGGTTTTATCATGCAAGTCTGTAGTAGTAATACATGATCACATTTATGTGCTTTAAACAAGAAAACAAAGAGTAGGCCACTTAAGCTAATTGTGAGTTCTTCATGAAGTTAGTAGCTAAATGAAGGCATCTCTTGATTACATTATTCATGGAATAACTGAATGGATGAGTTGATCTGGAACATGAATTTATTTTACAACATTAAATGCATGTGATAAATGCTGTGAAGTTTGTGTGAGATTCAGTTGTGCCAATTTTTTTGTTCGTGATTTTTTAAAGTAAAATATTTATGTAACGCATGTAAATCTTCATTTATTTTTTCCAATTTCAGGAGAACTCTGAAGAAATGTCTTCTTTGGATAATGATTCCTTCTTAAATAGTTTAGAAACTATGACTATTCAGAATTACTGGGCAGACAACACAAAGAACACCAAAGTTTAAATATACATGCATAACATGTACTCTTCCCACTGTAACTAAAACTGCCTTGAGTCTTTGCTATTCATCGATACGCATGAAACACTTTCAGAAATTTCACATATACTGAAATTTAAATATATTTATTTAGATGAATATGAAAAATTACTTAAGAGTGCTGTGAATGGAATGTTTGTACATGAACTTTTTATCATGTTCTATTTTATTTTTCTCAAAGGTGTACATATATTTTGTTAGGTTAAAATGTTTTACAGTATTTTGTTTTTAGTCTGTGATTCAAGAATGTATTAGTGCATGTATATCTTTACACATGTGTGTTAAAAATATGTAAAATGGAAAAAAAAGCAATATACATAAAAACAAAACAAATAAATAAAATAATAAAAAAAAAAACTCCCGCAAGAATATGAAATGAAGTGACAAAGCCAGAGCTCAGTGCAGTTTATTTTTTATATACTAATAGCAATGGAAGAGTAAAATGAATGGTTTGTAGCATCTTCATTTTCCTTGTGTTACGAGGGTCATTTCAGAAGTTTTGCACACTGTGGGTTACCTCTTAAAAAATGAATTTATTTCACAACATACCTTCACAGGCCTTTGAAGTAATATCCATGTTTCTTTATGACAGTGGCCCAACGTTTGGACAAGTCTTGTATTCCAGTCAGGATACCTCTATTGTTGAGTTGTCGGATTACTCGGTTCACCTCATTAGAAACATCCTGAATTGCACTGAATAATTTCCTGCGGAGTGGCTTCAGTTTTGGGAACAAGTCATAGTCAGGTGGGCTCATGTCAGGACTGTATGGTGTGTGGGGAAGCAATTCTCATCCATGCTTTTCCAGAATATCACTTACTGTATGGGTAGCATGTGGCCTCACATTATACAAAATAATGACACCAGTTTTGAGCATGTTGGGCCTTGTTTGGTGAACCTTGAAGCACAAAATATTTTTCAGAAACCTTCTGTAGTATTCTGCTGTTACAGTTGGTCCCCTCAGGCACTCTGTCTGTTGTTATCACTCCAACCTTGTCATAAGCCATAATCATCAGCTTAACCTTCGGTTGTTGATGGCAGAATTTTTTTCTGGCGAGGTGATTCTGGATGTTTCCACTGAGCAGACTGAGATTTCAGTTCTGGTTCAAAATCTTGTATCCAGGTTATGTCTATAGCAACAATTCTGTCCAAAAACTGCTCGCCTTCTGTCTCACACCGCTGAAGCAATTCTTCTGCAATCCCTTTACAAACAGCTTGCTGCTCTTCACTCAAATTATACGGAACCCATTTGGCAGTCACATTTCTTTTCCATAATTTTTCAGTTAGGATTTTAAAAACCGAAGCGGTAGACATGTTTGCTTTATATGCAATTTCTTCATGTTTTCCGTCGCTCTTCTTCCAAATGCTATTGATGATAACAACAGAAGTGTCGTCTGTTGCATCTGATGGCCGGCCGCTTTTTGGGTCGTCTTCGATGCTTTCCCGACCTTGGCGGAAACGAGAAGCCCATCATGGCACTGTGCTACGATCCACTACACTAACCCCACAAACTTCACACATATAGCTTTATGAATTTCAGAAGGGGATTTTTTTTTATTAGCCGCCCCGGTGGCGCAGTGGTCTAAGCGATGGCCTCTGATCATTCGTCCGAACGGAGTCCGGGTTCGAATCCCGGTGAGGCATGGATGTTGTGTTTGTCTTACGGCACTGGCTCTCTCCCTTCCCTGGAACCAGTGACGGGCGACTGCTTATAGCCCATTGAGTTGCTCACAGTGGTGGTCATTAAACCTCCAATCCAAAAAAAAAAAAATGGGGGGGGGGGGGATTTTCCTCGCAAAGTTAAATTTTAATGTAGGATTGCCGGTCGCTACGCGAGATCTGACCTGACTCATTTTCTTCCTCCATTTCTAGGAAGAATTTTTTGGAACAGGAACAAATTAGCTAGCAAATGTAGACACAACTTTGTATACTGTAGTCTGACTCACAACTGGCGCAATGATTGCATCATCCTACGGGCACAGCCTGCGCAGTTTGCAAAACTTTTGAAATGACCTACGCCAGACAGCAAAAACAGCGCTACGTGGCAATTCTCGAAAAGGTGTGCAGTCTGTTTTTCTATTTTCTTAACATTAATTGTTTTTAAGATTTCGGTAAATTTTAAAATGACGGAAGAGAAATTTTCATGCGTTTTTAACGTTGGCTCCCGTTCAAGATGTAAAGCTGTAATCGATAGATCGCGCAGACAACTGTTCTCTGCCTCCCATTTTATTTTAGTCATTCTTCCATATTTTTCAAACAGATAACTTCAACTTGATGAGATATAATAGCCTTTCTTCAGCTTTTAATTTTGAAAGTGATATTTTTATGCACTTTTTAATGCACCACACGCATATGATGTGGCATTTCGGAAGCTAATTGTCGCTTTTTTTTTTTTTTACATGAGCCATATTTTTAAAGCGTTTTCTCTGTTTCCGCGGCCGTCGGCATTCCGTAAGTTGCAACTCATTTGTTTTTTGCTTCCAGATAGCTTCACTTCAGTTAGATTGATAAGGTGTTTTTTTTTTTTGTTCCTCTTTATTATTTTTCAAAAACCATATTTTTACACATTTTTATCGTCCGTCTTCCGTTTTTCACTGTTGCATTATGAGGCATTCCGAAAGTTGCTGTTCACAATTTTGCCTTTTTTGGCTTCCAGATATCTTCATTTCAGTTAGATTAATGCTTTTTTTTTTTTACAAAATCCATATTTGTTAAGCGTCTGCAACATTCCCTTCCATTTCTGCAGCCATCGTGCATTTCTGAAGTTGACCGTCGCATTTTTTTTTTTTACTTCCAGATAGCTTTATCTTAGATTTTTTTTTACTAAAACCATATTTTTACGCATTTTTTAACGCCCTCTGCTTAGTTTCCAAGGCCATATTACGCTGTATTCCGGAAGCTGACTGTCACAATTTTTTTTCTAATTATTGTTTTCTTTCAAATACTGTAGTTTCATTTCAGATTGATGAGGTGAAAAGTTTTTTTTTGCTTTACAAGAACCCTTGCCGTTTTTCTCACTACTTTTAGGGGGTTTAATTACATCAATGAAAATGCTCAAATCACATTTCCATAAATTCACTAAATTTTTCTTAAAAAAATTTCTTAATTCAGAGATTGGGTTTCAAACAGAACTCTTACACATGGATTCCTGTTTTACATGTCAAGTTAAATGTGGCAAAATTACTATTGTTTCCAAAGTTAACAGGACCTCCACTTGGTCACCCAAATAATCGTGTGGTGAGGCCCGTAGCGCAACATAATTGCTGCAGGAAATTGTAAGAGCAGAATGTCTATCAAGCAAAACATCCTTTGAAGGAGGGAATTAAAGTTTAATCAATTAATTAAATGCAAAATAGAAAAGTATGGATTTCAAATTATTCCTTATACTTTCTTACCATTATTTTTAAAAATCCAAAATCATTTAAAGAATGATGTTTAAGTTCTGAACAAAATAAAATAGTTCAAAGTTTCTTTTGCATTTCTTGTCAGGGAAAGGCTAGTTTAAATATTGCAGCTAAATACTAATTTGCACTACTAGCAAAATCTCAAATTGGCTCATTTTTGAAAACATCGCTTTGTCGCAGTGCAGAACAATACATTTTATGGCAAAATTAACATTTAGACATCCCTTTACCTTGCAGACAGTTTTTAGGTTTTCTTTTGTGCTTTGCAGACTCCTGAATAAGATTCTGCTCCTGGGGACCTACGTATTTGAACCTCTTTGTTAATGGAGCTGTTTTTCTCACATTAGTAGTACTTAAGAAGCCAGTTTAATATAAACCAGAAACTGACATTTACGAGAGTATACAGAATCATATATATTCCTTTGCTATTATTTTATTAGTACATATGACAGTTAGGTATATAATTTTAATTCCAGTTGAATGATGGCCATAATAGTTAGTCTTTGTCTATGCAATCCTGTGTTACAAGGAAGTGGTTACATGAGGTGCAGAGGAGGCATATGGCCAAAGATGACTGTCAAAGAGTGGCAGAAACTTAGCAGTTAAATGCCACATCCTGTATAAGTTACTCTTTAGCCACATTTATTTTTCTGTCAGATTCAGTTGCAATAGCAAACTGGTTGAGCAGAAAGTTTGATATACAGTCATTTGCAAAGGTTTAAGATCCTCTAACATTTTTTCAGTTTTCACAGGTGTATTTTAAACATATAATTACTTGGTACATTTAAAAAATATACACAGAATCTATTCACTTAGATGTTTTTAACAAAAAAGGGTTCAAAATTATTCCAATGTAGTACTTGGTATTGTCTTTTTTATTGTAACTGCCTGAATACAGTGTAGCACATTGAAAGTGAGAGATTTGCAATACTCACTGAATATTTCCATACACCATACTTGATGGCTTCAATCAAAGCTTTCACATTTAACAGGTGTTTTTCTGTGATCTTATCTTTCAAAACAACCCAAAGACTGTGGGATTTAAGTTTGGGCTATTACCAGACCACTTGAGTGCAGTGGTCTTCATCTTAGTCAGAAAGTCTTTCACTATCTCAGACCTTGGGGCATTGAGAACTGTCATGCATCTGAGAAGCTTATCCTGTACCATTTCCACATATACCTAGGTCTACTTATAGTAGTGTTGTATGGCAACTGTGTACAAGTAGTCCCTCGTTACCTGCAGTCTGAAAATATCAAATGGAAATTTCCAGAAATAATTTGTCAGCTTTAAATTGCATGCCAGTAAGAGTGGTGTGATGAAATCTTGTGCCGTCCCGCCTGGGACATGAATCATCCTTTTGTGCAGCTCATCCACACTGTATATGCTACCTGCCCATTAGGGATTTAGTAGCTGTCTCAGTTCTCAGATAAACTCTCATGGTATTGCAGTTCTCGTGTTCAAGTAACCCTAATTTTACTTAATAATGGTCCCAAAGCTCATGAGTAGTGATGCTGGCAATTCGGATATGCCAAAAAGAAACTGTAAAGTGCTACCTTTAGGTGAAACTTCTATATTTAATGAGGAAGAAAAATAATCGTATGCCAAGATTGCTAAGATCTACGGTAAGAACGAATCTTCTATCTGTGAAATTGTGAAGAAAGAAATCAGAGCTAGTTTCACATAACTTTTATCACAGTACATTGTTATAATTGTTCTATTTTATTATTAGTTATTATTAATCTTTTATTGTGTTTAATTTATAAATTAAACTTTTATCATAGATATGTATGTATAGGAAAAAACATGGTATATATAGGGTTCAGTACTATCTACGGTTTCCAGCAACCGCTGGGGATCTTGGAACATATCCCTCATGGTTAGGGGGGGGGAACTACTGTATTTCTTATTAGATATTTTCTTTTGTACACCAGATGTGTTGTATATGCAATGCATATTGCTGCAAGGTCAATTTTATTTGAGAAAATAATTTTGACTCTTCAGCAGTGCAAGATTGATGTCTTCTAGTGAACTCTAACATCTTTCCCATAACGGAAATCAGTTGAGGTGTACGTGCAGGTTTGCAAAACTTCAATCCAAATTTTTGCTCAAATACCTTGAAACAGTGCTGAGACTAGCTTCCGCTCCCTAGAGAATGCAGACTTCTTGATCTTACAGGAACTCCTTGGAGAGCGCATGATGATTGTAGCATTGTTTTCCTTGGGTGGCTTGCTCCTCCAGATTGCTAAATGTCCCATCATCATTAAATTTCATGAACACACTATGGATTGTAGCCTAGCTGATGTGCATATTTTGCATTCAGAGTATCCTTCTTGGTGTAGTCATTATTTGTGTCATCTAGACTATAATCAGTGATGCTTTTTTGCCCATAATGTTACAGAAAATGCAAAATCACAACCCCTCTGCATGTAACTATTGGCCAACTAAACTTCAAATGCTCTGCCGACTCAATTGTAGATGTATGATATAATCACAAAATGAAATGGCAGAAAAATGATTGGTCATTTTAAACTTTTGCAAATGTTTGTAGATTTGATTTAATATTGTGGTAGGTAAGAATGATTTATGTATGCAAAATAAGTAGGATTGTTCTATTTAGATCTAAAACTGCTATATGAGGAAATTTTCAGTGTTCGGCTCTCTAGACTTTCCAGCTTTAGAATAAACACTGAATGCTTGAGTATAAGTAGGGAAATTTCATACCTTATATGTGAGGTTACCTTATACATAGTTTTTACACTCCTTGAAAAGAAAAGTTAAGTTTCATATCCTTGAAAAAGTTTGACTGTAAATAGTACATGAATTTTTTTTAAAGTAATGATATGAAAGATCATGTGTAAAATAATTGTTTTTGCTAAAAAGTTGTATAGGAGATTTCTGTGTAGTTCTTATAAAAACACCAAGCTGATCAAATAGCGCAGAACTTGCATTTAACTCAGGGGAATACATGGACAGCTGGTACTTTGGCTATGACATCACTACAGAGTAAAACGTCAGCCGTGGGAGTAAAATAAGTGAAATGATGTATTCACGAATCGTGATAAGCTTCTGTTGACTGGGGTTAGAGATGCGTTCTTGCCATAGGGTGAATACAAAACTAATGCACCCTTTCAAAATATTCCACAAAATAAAATGATTTTGAAAAACACAGAGGGAAAATTCAAAGTTAACAAAATAACCAACAGGGAGGCAGGGGTCGACAGGCAGGTCATTGAAGGTGTGTCTGTCCCAGCTAAGTTTAATGATTTGAACTTGCTAAAATACCTACTTAGTGACTGACCAACAGCACACACATATGACAATTTGGTTTTAAAAAGCCTTTGAAAAGTGCTTGAATTTATTTTGCTTCGAAGAGTAAGATCCTTGTTACATGTAAAGTTTCTGAGTAAAGTGCAAAACAATTAACAGAAAACAATTTTAAATGTCATTGAGAAAAAACGATTTTGTTTCCTGAGCATGATGCATCGCTTGTTGATATCTAGTCGCTACTGATTCTTGTTGTGTAATATTTTTTTCTGGCCTTTTGTGTGTTGGGATTTGCCCATTTCTACCAACATAAGCCAAGCTATGTATGTAGTTTGCTCAAACTTGTATAAGTATTGCTGGTTTTAACATGGCACAGGTGCAGTTTCATGACAATGATGAAGGATGTTGATTTTCATAAGTTTGAATGAATTACATTTTTAAAGCTTTATGAATATTTTGCCAAACACTGAACAGTTCATATAAGTGATAACTGTACCTTTTATTTTAAAAACATAACATAAAAATTCCATTCATTTTTTACCAAAAAAAAAAAAATGAATAAGTTTGGTTCACCCATTTCATTGAGCTGAAATATATGAACAGCACTGACTCATACAAAATTTTCCAGTGTGGACTTATACTCAAGTACCCAGTATGTATATTTGCAGAAGAAAGTGAAAATAAATAAAGACAAAACAGAAGTCATGCAATTGGTTTTTGATTCCACAGAGAAAGAGAATTTCCAACTTTCTGGTACATATTTTGCAAAGCAGCTTTTTAAGCCAGTTTGTACTTTTTTTTTTTGCAGTTGTTTACATGGAAATTGGGACCTAACATAGTGATTTAGCATTTTGATCTATAACTGGCACTGAAAAATCTGTGCCTCACAGTGAGTAATTTCAATTCTATAATCCACAGATTATCTGTTAAAAGAAGTTAACTTTATGTTCTGCAGATAACATACCACTTTAAAACGAACAAAAAAAAAAAAAAGTTTTGTGCCAATTTGATTTAAAAAAAAAAAAACTGTTCTTAATTGTCATGATGGGTCATATATTTGGAAAATTACCAAAAATGCATTAACAACAGAAAAGTAATTTAATACACAGATAAAGGTTCTCAAACGGTTGGAAAAGTTTTTCGTTTTTTTTTTTTTTTTACTTAGCATTTTGACAGAAAATATGTTGCAACTTATGGACGATCGCGTGCTGCGAGAAGCTCAACAAGATACGTATTCGTAGGTGCCACAGGTCTAATTACAGCACTGCCGTAATGCTGAAAAAAACTTGTGATTTTTGCTTTTTATTCACTTGAAAGTAACAAAAAAGCAGTTTATTTATTTTGATAGTAAGATAGCCCCACCCCCTCCTGTTTCTCTGGACTGCTGGGTCATCCTGAGAATTGCAACTTTTCTGTAGGAAATTCTCAACATTGCAGGTGTGGATTATGTGGAGATTTTTGTTCTGAACTTCATAGTCTTCAGATTGTATGAAGAAAAATACCATACTGCACTGCACTGACCCAGTGATGCAATGCTCTAGCTGGTGTGTTAGGACTCTAGTAATGCCAAGTAGTTGCTGGAATCTCAGTTAAGACACTGATATTGTATCCATTCATATACAGTGCTAGTTCTCTCCTTTAACTGGGAATAGAAGCCATAAATTATAGTAACACTGTACTATATCAATTGACATGTTATCAATTTGCCATAAATTATGGTTAGTTGACAAGTTCCAGTATTGAGTGCTCAAAATGGAAGGAATTGTTGGAGGGGAAACTTGATAAAATAAAATATGTGCTACACATTGCAATTAATCTCTACATCACCACTTGCCTCCTCCTCATTTTTTTTTTTTTTTTTTTTGGCTTGCTGGGAAAAGCAGTGTTGGAATGTCATGTGAAGTACATTAATATTCAGAGTGGTATACCTGAATGCTCTTTTTCACTTTGTGGCCAAGTGAGACATGGGATGGTACTTTTGTTATTCTGATTCTTTTCTATACCTGACCCAGCAACCTTACATTTTAATTAATGAGAGCCCTCTTGTTCATGCAGAAATTTAAAAAATAAATAAATTGTGATTTAATGTTTCTTATGCTTCAACACCATGATATTTGGTGAGCAGTGTACTTCTCAAATATTTTGCCTGTAAATTTTTTACACTGTAATTCATTTTTAATTTTGTGCTAGACATTTCAGATATCTAATGTTGTAATGAGCCCTATTTCTGTTTAAAAGAATGTCAGGATTTTCATATTTGCATTTTTTTTCAGATATCCACTTTTTACTATTGTGTTTAATTTTTACTGCTAGTTACAGATTTACAATGTCACACTATAGTTTGGTCTGTTTTAGGAATCATATACATACGTTGATTTCATTAAATAACTCAATAAAATTAAAAATGTATTTAGTGAGGTAAAATATACTCTGACATTTAGAGTAGTACTACCAATATGTAACTGGAACAGTGTTGAAATGTTCATGGACAAAGCACTGAGCAAAAAAATATATTTATATTTGACAAAGATTAGAGATGTTTCAAAAATTGATTTGTGATATCAAAATTAGAAAATATGTTCTCTTAAGTTTAATCAGATGACCATTGTTTTTAATAGATTATATATATATATATATATATTTAACTGGAACAATATTTAAAATATTCACACTTTTATAGAGATGAAGCTCAAAGTCTGACGTGCATTTATCACTTTGTATGTTGTACAGAATTATGCATTTTTTAGATGTACTTAGCTGGAGTACTTAAAACCAATAATGCACCAGTATACTTGAAACATGTGGATGTACTATTGTGATTTTTGTTTGTACATGACTTTTCAACAGTGCAATTAAAACCTCTTTCCTATATTTTAAATAAAGTAATTATTGAAATGATTGGCTGCGAGTTTTTCATAGAACATTACTTGAAAGCATTTGTTTCTCTATTGAACTTGTAGATAGAATTGAACAAAATTTAAGAGGGCTCTGACACAAGACAAGGTATATTACATACCTGATGGAATAATTGGTTTACATGCAGTAAGAATAATAGGCATTTTACTAAATAATGTTTTGGGTAGGAAACTGACATTCTCTGTGCATTTTTCAGTCTGCTGGGGATATAACAAAACAGCATTAAATAATTTAGTATATCAGTATACACTGATGCCATTTTATTAGGTATACCTGCTCTGATCACATAACTGTAATGAATGATCAGAGGTATGCCAAGTTGCTCCATCTTGTTGGAAAGAGGTATAAGTGAGTTCATGTGGAGTCTCTCTGAACTGGGTTACAAACTCTTTGTTGATATAACTTTTACTGTTCTCAATTAAACTCAGCGACATTCCCTTCCTGTGCATCCTAAAATTAATGAATTGTAGTTATTCATGATAATTCCCCAGCAGAACAGGGATTATCGTGAATAACTACATTTCTTATAAACAACCACATGTATTTTACTTTGTTTCTGGGTTTACGGAAGACTATGTGCAAGGTTTAGGATACAGGCACTCTTCGGTCCCGAATTTGGGAGGACTTGTTTCATGGAACCAACGGAGACAGCTGCCAATGATGAATGTGCAACCATGGCTCATATGGGATTTGACCCTGGGTGCATCTGAAAGGAATGGTTGGGGTTCCAGCCTCCAGATCCCAGCTCGCCTACACTTGAATTTCGTACAGATTCTGGTAGCAACTGAACTAGTAATGACACATACAATAATTTCCAAAAATATTTTTAGAAGTTCAAAGGGAGAAATCGCAAACAATAAAAGATCTATCAAACAACCTGCTTCCAAGCTGAAACATTTGCATTCACATTGTCTTGGAAAAAAAAAATGGGTCCCATGATTGGTTTGGCCTGACACTCTACACCAGACCTGCACAACTTTTCAGTGTAGTTATTAGGGGCCAAAATTAAAATAGGCTAAACTTCTTCAGGGCACAGATAGGTTTGTAGTGGCTCACTTTCCAAGTAAAAATCAGAAAAGGTATAATAATTATACTTCTTTTTAATTACACTATAATTAATGATTAAACTGAAAAATTTCAATTATCAATTATTAAAAGGGAAATTTCAATTACATTTATTACTTAATATTTTTATTTATCATGAAAGCACATTAATGTTAAAAAAATTTGCTAAGCAATACAAGTTTTAATACATTTTTCAGGTTTTCTTACTGTTTACATTTAGTTAATGAGACTTATTATACTTCTTGTCTGCAATCAGTTTATCGTACTCCGGATCATGTTTGAAATCGATGTTTCAAAATATCTTCTAAGTGTTCATCGGTTAGAGTTGATCATTGCTTGTTTTTATTCAAGTTCATAATGGAGAAGGTTTGTTCACACATGTAGGTATTCCCGAATATGCTGAAAACTTGTAAAGCACCATCTCGCAGATTTTTAAACTTTCCCTTGTCTAAATTCTTGTAAAAGTCTTGAAGGCTGGTTTCTCTGTGTTTATTTTGATAAACTGTCTAGCACTGAAGTTCAATAACCTCTAACTGTAAAGGGGCAAGGAGTTCATGTGGATCCACAGAGAAAGGATCTTCAATTAACTTAAATTTAATGTCATCGTCTTTGGACAGTGTCAGTCTTCTGTCAAACTCCTGGGTCAAAAGTTCAATGTAGTTTGAATATTTTTCTCCTAACTCAGCATGCTTACACAACGGAATGTTTCATACATTTAGTACAGTGGTACATTTCTCCTTTTGACATTTGACTTTTGAATACCCTCAGTTCATTTTGAAAGCCTTTACTGCAGCAATAATTTGAAAAATAAGTTGACTTTTCCCTTGAAGCTGTAAATTCAGTTCATTTAGATGACTTGTGATGTCACATAAAAAATACAGGTTGTTATTCTGAACTTCATTATGCAGCTCTGGAAATTTTTTCGGGTCATTCTCTAAGAATTGAACGATTTCTTCCTTGAGAGCAACAAAACGTTGCAATGCTCTTCCACGGCTCAACCAACAAATTTCTGTGTGACAGAGTACATTGTTGCAGGTGGCATGAACCTCTTCAAGAAATGCTGGAAATGACCTGTGTTTTAGTCCTCTTGAAGGAATATAGTTTACAATCGAAAGTACCACCGACATTATGGGATAAAAATTTAAAACTTTGCTGCATAACACTTGCTGATGTACAATGCAATGTTACTTAGTTATTTTTACCAGCAAATTCTTCAACAAGAGTTACTGCACCAAAGTTTTTCTCGCACATACATGGAGCACCATCAGTGCAAATGGCCACTAAGTTTTCAAACGTTATGCCTAAATTTTCAGTTAATACTTGTTCACTTGATTTGCGATTTCTTTTTCAGTAGTTTAACCTCTCATGGAGTACAAACCAATCAGTTCTTCGGTTACTTCAAAGCTGTCATCAACACCCCGAACCAAAATTAGAAGTGGAGCAGTAGCTATCTGGCAAATCAGTGCTCTTGTCCATCGCTAAAGAATAATACCCGAATTCATTTACCTTCTGATTTAACTGATTAAGGTTATTGGATATATCAGCTACTCTTTGCTGCACGGTCATACGGGGGACAGACTTATATTCTCAAAAACTTTTTTTTTTATCTGGACATAATCCAGAAACTGCAATCAGCAAACACTTCTTTCTGAAGTCACCTTCAGTAAAAGACTTCCCAGCAGCAGCAATTTCTTTCAAAATCTGTAAACTAACCTTAGTAGTTGCCTTATTTTCTGAGTTTACTTTCTTGAAAAACTGTTGTTCCCCATTGAGATTTTTCAACAATTTGGACGCTGTAATTTGTTTTTCATTGGTGTTCAATTCGCGTAAGTCAGGATGTTCTGATTCGAAATGGTGATGAAGATTGCATTGCTTCAGAATAGCTATTACTTCTCAGCGAACAAGACACAATATTTTGTCTCTCATGTAAGTTAACAAGTATCTATTTGTCCACCCTAGATTAAACAGTGTTCTGATTCGATCTTTCATTTCTTTTCATCATCCATTTTGCAAAGTCACCCAATACTTTAATGTTAGAACCAAAACATCTCCCAAGCAACTACTCACATACAAAGAAACTCCTTTCCTTAGCCCTCGTGTTGTTGCTGCTCATTGCATAACGGGCGTCACCTGCGTTGGCATGTGGCTGCACTCACTTTGTCCATGTTCAATGCCAGTAATGACTGAAAACACAGGGAAAGGATATGACTCTCGCTTCTCTCAGGCTAAGACAGACTGGCGATGGTTGGTTGCTGCGGGTCATGTGACAAACGGGAGACGGTGAGCAGTGGCAACCCACCAAGTTACATGATAGGTTAAGTGGGGCACGGACAAAGCACTCATTACATCTTTACTTTCTTTTAAATTCTCTACAATACACTTTCCACAGGCGACCCAAAATTCTTTTGGCGGGCTGTATGTTGCACAGGTATGCTCTATACCAAGCACAGACTTTTAAATCTTGGAATGGTTTCTGATGGAACACGTGTGGGTTTTCAGCAGCCTAATGTTGTTGTCCAGGAATTGGACCCCAAAAGGTGGAACCAAGCTTCATTTGTTGAAATGAAGTGAAATGGGTTGAGCAGTCCATCAGAAACCATCTCTAAGAGCTACTGACAGTAATGGACAGTGGCCCTTATAAAGTGCTCTTAATTCCTGTACAACACTCAACATAAGGCTTAATTTTTAAAACATGAAATATGCACTGAATTGACCTACAAGTAATGCTTGTCTGCTGGGATCATGACATGTTGACTTATTGGGGCTTATTTTGAAATAATTCGATCTGTGACAGCTTCCAGTGTGCTTACAGTTCGTTGTTTCACTCTATGCATTTCATACAGAACCAGTTGCACACCATTTCTTCACTAAGTCCTGGATCACTGATTTTGCAGAAACATTGGCACCAGGATATTTTGCTTTAAATCATTCATGAACATGATAAAAACATGTTCAACTGAATATGGCATGACTTGCATGCAGACAGTCTCCTGAAGTATGGAGAATCTCTGAACTCGTGCACGTGTATAACAGCATCAATTAGTTTTCAGCGGTGAACTACAAAATATAACTTTACAACTGTAACCCAAATTGCGTTTGGGGGCAGTTTTATGTGTGCGGCCCTGCAGATTATGAGGCAGTCTGAAGACATTTGCCTAAAGTGGGAGGATTGGCAGGTATGCTATTCTTCCTTAACTTCCCCAATTCTTAGCAAGGAGTTTTCTTTAGACCAAATCACCATAATTTCTCATAACCTAACCCCCTCCCCTTTTTTTTCTTCAGTTTTGCATATATCTCAAATCAAATGAAAACAAGTCTCTTGCCTGTGATAGCTACAACACTTGGCAAGCTGCCAAATCACCTGCTTGCTTTAGGATGTGCTCTATTTTAAAGGCACTTCACTTTATTTTCTTTACACACACATTAATAGCACTGCTACAAAACTTTAAAGCAATGGATTTGAAAATCACAGGATTGACTGCTGCAATGGACACTGCTTGTTGCTGAAAGCTATTTATGAAAACAGTTTAAAACACTTTGCACCACATTACTCACTTTAAGAAGTTATACAGAAATCATTGACAAAGCAAAAATAGAGGACAATGTTTTTTGAGCATTAAAAAAGGGGATATATATCTCCATGCTTCTTTGAGTTTTCTACAGTCTTTGTATGCTTTTTTTAGTTGAGGTCCGTGTCTCTGCTCCATACATAAGCACTGGCAGGATGCATTGATTAAACACTTTTCTTTTAAGACATAATGCCATACTTCTCTTAAAAACCGTGCTGTTTCTTCCAAAAGCTCTCCATCCAAGTTTTATACGCAATTAATTTCTTCATCAATATGACCCCCACTTGATTTCTGCTGCCTAAGATAAATGTAAGTAACGGGCGTCAAGATTTTCTCCAATCGATAAATCTTTGTTTCTTGTAAAAGCATTGTACATCACTTTTGTCTTCTGAAAGTTCATTTTTAATCCCACTTCTTTACTCTTGTCAGCAAGTTCTTGGATCATGCTCTGAATGTGTAGTTGCAAAGATGACTATATCATCAGCAAAACGAAGGTGAGTTAGGTAATCCTCATTAATCTTTATCCCTTTGTTTTCCCAGTTCAATGATTGAAATACATTTTGCAATGTGGCATTAAAGAGCTTGGGAGATATGGTGTCACCTTGTCTCACTCCCTTTCCAATTTTTGTGTGTGTTGTATTTTCAAACAGCCAAATCTTTGCACTTGCATTTTCATTGATGTTATTTTATTTAATATTGCTAATGTATGCATCTTCAATACCGCATGATTTCAAAGCCATTGTTACTGCTGATGGTTTCACAGAATCAAAGGCCTTTTCATAATCAATAAAAGCCATGCATAATGGGAGTTCATATTCTCTTGTTCTTTCAATTAGTTCTCTCAGTACATGGATATGATCTGCAGTGCTGTAGCCACTCCTGAATCCAGCTTGTTCTCTTGGTTGAGCCATGCCTAGTGTTACATTTAAGCGATGTGAAAGAACATTAAAGAAGATTTTATAAACCACTGATAGGAGGCTGATGGGTCTGTAGTTCCTAAGATCCTAAACATAGTCTTTTTTATGTAGCAGGATCATTGTTCCAATCCTCAGGAATCTTCCCTTCATTGAGACATCTGGTGAAAACTTGGGCGAGTGTAGTTTCAATTTCTCCACTTAATTCTTGTATAATGTCCATGGTAATTCCATCTTCTTCTGGAGCTCTTCCCCATTTCATGTTCTTAATTGTATATGTAATTTCTGCAGGGAGGATTGGAGGGACTTTGGTACTGGTACCTATCTTAATGTCTGGAATAGATGTATCATTCCTTTCATATAGTTTTGAATAGAAATCTCTCACCCGTGTCAAAATTTCGGTTCTATTTCTTGTTAGAGTACCATCTTTTCTCAGAGTCATAATATGTTTTCTTCCCTTACTGAGATGTCCTTTTGCTCCCTTCAGGCTTTGGTTGTTTTCAGTTGTTTTTCTCTTTAGTACATGCATGTCACTAAGATGTTCTCTGGTACTCAGAGGTTAGCTCCACAAAGAAATACAAATTACCAGATAGTTTTTACTTATTGTTGTCGTATCGAACTTCCTCATTTACAGCGATCTTGACATACAACTCGGGCTTTCCTCTCATCCGTCACACGCCGTACACAAGATCTTCTATACTTCATACTCGTAATCTTTTTCTCATGCAGACAATCCTGAATCTAATCCTCCCATGACTTCCTTGGCCTTCCTCTACCTTTCCTTCCTGCCACTTGGGCTAAAAAGATTTTCTTAGTAAGCTTCTCATCATTCATTCTTTCAACATGGCCAAATCATCGAATCATATTAGTCTGCATTTTGCTTCACATTACATAACTGCAACACATTTTCATTTATTCCTCGCACAATCGGAACATGTCTTGCCAACCCCCCCCCCCGTAAGTAACGCATTTCTCCAGCACACAAACAACTCCTATGTTTTTTGTTTCTTCTACAGTACCCAGGTTTCACTGCCATACATCAGAGTAGGGACAATTACAGTTTCATACACAGCCATGCGGGACTCTCTAGAGAACCCATCATTCCTGTGAAAACCTCCCAGAGCAGCTATGACTTTCAAAGAAGAATTCACTCCCCTACTGATTTCACCATCCAACTTGTTATCTCTGTTAAACATGCTTCCTAAATACACAAACTCATTCACGTGGTCAATCACTGTGCCATTTAGACATATATTACATTCAGTACTACCATCTCTTCTCTCAAAAACCATAACTTTGGTTTTTCCCTCATTTAAACTCGGTTTGAATTTCATGCGAACTTCGTACATCCGAGACAACATACTCCGCAACTCACTTTTTCTCTCTGCCAACAGGACAGTGTCATCAGCATACAGCAATTTGCACACACTGCTATCACCAAGACATAAACCACTATTATCTATTTTGGCATCACGCATGCATGCATCCATAAATATATTAAACAGCCATGGTGACATTACACAACCCTGTCTGACTCATCCACCAATAGAGAACCATTTTGATAAAACACCATTCACTCGTACACAAGCCTACTGCCAGCATATATGGCTTTTACACTGTTAAGTAGATTCCCAGTAACACCATATTCATTCAATACCTTCCACAAAAAGTGTCCTATTTACTCGGTTGTAAGCTTTCTCTAAATCTATGAAGGCAGCGAAAACTTTCTTACTAACAGCCAAATATTTGTCAATCATCGTGCGTAATGCAAAAATTTGGTTAGTGCAGCCTTTTCCGGGCATAAAACCACTCTGAACATCCCACACCCCATACTTTTTCAATAACGACCTTACCAAACACTTTCCCTGGCACACTCAGTAGGCTAATACCACGATAGTTCTTGCAGTCAGTCTGATCACCTTTCCCCTTATGTAAGGGAACAATGATAGCATCATTCCGATCCTGAGGGACCATTCCTAGCTCCCAGCACAACTGGCAAATTTCAGTTAACCAGTCAATTAGAGTCACCACCATATTTCAACATCTTTGCAGATGCCATCAACTCCTGCAGCCTTACCATTCTGAAGAGATTTTAGAGCTTTAGAAACCTTTTCTCTTGAGATCCCTCTTGTGCTTCCATCCTTCCCTGTGACAACATCTGCTATTTGCCTCTGAGTCACCTTTGCTTTCCTGATCTAATAACTCACAGAAGTATTCACCCCATCTTTCACTTAACTAGTTGGTCTCCCATATCATTTTTCCGATCCGATTTTTCATACAACTTTGTTTCCTCTATTTTTCCTGATTCTCGCATACTTCCAGAAGGTCTTCCTATCTTTCCAAAACGCCAATTCATGCCTTTCCACCCTCTCCTTCCTATCTTTGGCCTTACTCTGGCGAACCAGCCTAGCGGCTTCATGCTTCTTACATCAGCGATATTCATCCACAGAAACTCTACCTTGCAACATCCCCACATAGGCTTCCTTCTTTCCCTTTATTGCCTCTTCAATCTCACTATTCCACCATGCATCATTTCTTGTTACCCACTATTGTTGTGCCACGGACCTCTTCAGCAGCAGTGACAATACAGTTCTTAAAACATTCCCATTTTTTTTCTACATCACTCTCACAAGACTTCAGATCCTTCAGTCGTTCTCTGAGTAAGTCAGAATAAGTCTGATGATCTTCAGGGAGCCTTTCAACCTTTATTCTTTCCATCCTGGGCCTCTTCTTATTCCTTTTCCTCCAACCAACATTAAGTTTCACTTGTGACACTACCAAGTAATGATCAGAACCAACATCCGCACCTCTCACCACACGAGTGTCAACAATTAAGTGTTTCAGACGCTGATCGTAGACAACAAAATCTATCACACTCTTTTGACCAAGAGTACGATTTTCCCAAGTATATGTATGGATATACTTGTGGTTCAAAAACGTATTAGATACACACAAACCATTCTCAATGCAGAGTTCAATTAATCTTTCACCATTTTCATTCATACAAAGATCATTAAACTTACTCAGAACATTGTAAGAAATTGCATTCTGCACACCTACTCTAGCATTGAAATCCTCTGCTATTATAACTTTATCTTGAGCACCAAACTGACTCAAAACAGCTTTCAGCTCAAGGTTCCGATTCATAAGGAGCATACACTACAGCAATTACTATTCTCTGAAGTTTCACTTTCAAACGGATCTAAAGAATTTTCTCACTTATGCAGCTATAGTGAATCAAGTTGTTCTTCATCTTTTCACTTAAAATCACACCTACACCAGCCTGTCCTCTCACATTATCCAATACTCCAGACCCCACACACTCACTGTGCCATTCATGTCTTCTATCCCAATTTCCTTCTTTTTGGTTTCACTTACACACAGCAGATCCAATCTATACTTATTTATCTCTTCAATCACCTCATTCATCTTGCCACTTATACCTCTAGCATTCCATACTAGAGATGAGCTCGGGCCCGGGCTCGGAATTCATTAGCTACCGAAAAACACGGGCTCGGAATTACACGTCTTGAATTTCATTACTGTAATTAATTCAACATGTGTAATTCCGAGCCCGGTTGAATTACACGTGTTGAATTTCATTGTGGATTTCTTACCATGGTGGAAGGATTTTCAATTTCTTAAGCTCGCTGCTATTGCAAGACAAATTTTGCTCAGCAAGACTTGCATTATGCATTGTTCAAAGCTATGGCCCAAGCAACGATTAGTTTAAGGAGGTCTGGTATCGAAAAACTGGGAAAAAATCACATTCCCGTTTTTGGTGTTTTATTAAAAATCAAGAACCTTATCTTTAAAAGGATGTATTAATTTCCAAAATTGTGCAGTTAGAAATATTGTTATTTATTTTTTATATTTCCTCACTCCCGCGATTTTTGGGGTGACGTTGGTTTTTAGTGCAGCAGGTCGAGTTTTAGAGAAAAGATCAAGTTGAAGCGCTGAGGCATTAGATGCAATTCTCTCTCTTTTTTCATGATGAATTTGATCTGGAAACTGCACACACATGTGATAATATTGTGATTATTATACTATTAAGCGCAAAGCTTTGTTAATGTTGCAAAATGCAAAGTATTCTGGTCTGGAATGCTTTTACGTTCGTTTTTTCTTTTAATTTTGGAAATTTCCCTACATGCTTTTTTTTTATATACTACTACATCACTCTAAACTACCTTTACCAATTAGCATATATGTAAATTATATTGCAAAGATTAGTTTTCTAGAGTCAAAATTTCAAACACTTGCAACTGTCTGTATGGCGTTGTACGTTTTATAATGCAATTTATTCAAAATAAAAGAAAATTTAGAAATCAAAAAGAAATAACGAATGGATTTTTTTGTTTCTAAACGATTTTCTTTTCTTCAGCTTTTACCAAAATTACTGATTCCCCTGATACGGTCGAAGGGCACATTGATTATTTACTTATTTTCAAATCCACATTTTAGAACATTTGGCTTTATGGGTAGTATTTCTAAAAACATATTCATATTGTGAAGTGGATTAACTGAACTAAACTATTTAAACTAATCCTTGCTGGGGCCATATCTTTGGCCAGTGTATAATGCATAAATGCAAGCCTTGATAAGCAAAATTTTCCAAGAATCCGGGCACGGGCTCAGCAAACACATGTAATCAAAGAAAGTGGGCCGATCCCGGGCTCCTAAAATTGAACCCGAACTCATCTCTATTCCATACACCAATTTGGCACTCACCTAGCTGAGATCTCTTTCTCATATGCCGTTTAGAAAGCCCAGGTCGATTCCGTGGTGGACCGTCCTTCTCAAGTGTGGTAGGTCCACCATATCCCACACTAGAGTCCGGATATTGATTTCTTTGTGTCTTTTTAATCAGGTAAGTACATCAGTGTGGGGGATTAGCCCCCAGATGATTTCTCTTTAGTTCACAATTGAATTTCCTTATGTCTTCAGTGATACTTTTTTGCACTGTCTTGCATAGCTCTATATATTCCCCTTTGGAAGTTACGTCTTTATTTGTCATCTCCCTTCTCTTTTGCATCAACATTTTTGTTTTTCCTGAAATCTTCTTCATATGTAACTTGTTCTTAGTACCACCTATTTTTAGCACGTCTTTTGTAAAAAAAGATCGTGCTTATGTTACCGGTTTGTCCGTCCGTCTCCACACTATCTCTACAACTATTAGTCCGATTTAAAAAATTCTTTTTACATTGGGAAGCTTGAAATACGCGAATGATGATACTTCATTTAGTTTTTTCTACGATGTACAATTTCGCCCCTAGAGAGCGTAAATGCAGATGATGTCGAATTCAAAAATACGTTTTATTTCACATATTTGCTTCTAAACAACCGATTGAAAACATTATTTTATCTTTCGATTTCGTTTATGTCGAAGACTATTTTAGACATACTAGGGGTGTTCAAATGAAAAGGTACGAAACGTCATAAGAACGTAACTGTTAACATATTTGCCTATGCCGCTATGGGAGAACGTAGCGAGACATCTAGGGATGCGATTGAAGTCGCCGGCGTGGATCGGAGCATGCGCGGGCGCCCGCATGCGCAGGATAGAGCAGAGGCTCTTATAAAGAGTGCCGTCCAATTGACGCGGCAATGCGTGTGAGGACTGGATGGCGTTCACATTGCAAAATTCGACGATTGAGGAGCAGCGAGGCGTTATCCGATTTCTGACAGCGGAAGGTGTTAAACCGGCCGCTATTCATCGCGGAGGGTGTGGTTCTGCTCCATGATAACGCGCATCCACACGTCTCCAGGGTCACACACGCGGAACTGGCCAAGTTCCAGTGGGAGCAGCTTGACCATCCGTCCTACAGCCCGGACATGTCGCCCTGCGATTTCCATGTGTTTGGTCCCCTGAAAAAACATCTGAAAGGGAAGCGCTTCCACTCGGACGACGAACTCAAGGACGCTGTGCAGGACTGGGTCTCGTCACTGCCACAGGAATTCTGGGAACAAGGAATCCATCGGCTCGTTAATCAATGGGATCGTTGTGCTACGGCCTATGGTGTATACTTTGAATAAAGTCTTCATTTATACCCACAGTGTCGTTTCGTACCTTTTCATTTGAACACTCCTTGTAGTTATGTTTTCAAATTACGCATAGATTTTACGCTAGGGAGCGTAAAAGTAAATTACATTTTCCCCCGATAACTCTTCTTCTAAAACTCCGATTTGAAAATTTTTTGATTCAGTGGATGCACCTCGTGATGGAAAATCTTTTGCATATAATTTCAAATTTTTGGTAAAGAATACTTTAGCCACCAGGGGGCGTAAGTGTTAATTTTTGCTTCTGATGTATTTGCCATAAAATCTGAGCTTCAATAATATCGATTGAAAAACTTATTTCGCGGACTGATGCCACTCACATCGATAAACCTTTTCGGAATATTTTATTCTTAAAATATTTCACAGTTTCTCCGCCAGGGGGCGTAGATGTATATTTTATTTTTGTCAATATCTCTACTTCTAGGAGTCCGATTTGAAAAATTCCTTCTTTGTTGGATAGTTTTTCAGTGTGACACGTTTTTCATGTAATTTCAAAATTTTCAAGTAATTCATAGACTTTCCGCTAGGGGGGCGTAGAGGTAAATTGGGTTTCCCCCTATATCTCTGCTTCTAAATCTCTGATTTGAAAAATTCTTTCTGAACCGGATACAGCTCCTGATGGGAAATCGTTTGCACATAATTTCTAATTTTTGTAAAAAAAGTAGTTTGTCCGGCAGGGGGCGTAAACCTTAATTTCCGCTTCTGACGTATTTGCAGCAAAATATGAGCTTTTAAATTCTCGATTGAAAAAAACGTCGTTTGTAGACCGATGGTACTCATGTCGACAAACCTTATAGAAACATTGTCTTCTTAAAATAATGCATAGTTTCTTCACCAGGGGGCGTAGATGTTTTTGTCGATATCTCTACTTCTGGGATTCCGATTTGAAAAATTTCTTCTTTGTTGGATAGATTTTCCAGTGTGACATGTTTTTCATATAATTTCAAAATTTTAAAGTAATTCGTAGACTTTCCACTAGGGGGCGTAAAGGTAAATTGCTTTTCCCCCTACATCTCTGCTTCTAAATCTCCTATTTGAAAAATTCTTTCTGCATCAGATACAGCTCGATGGGAAATCTTTTGCACATGATTTATAATTTTTGTAAAAAATGATTTGGCCACCAGGTGGCGTAAGTCTTAATTTGCGCTTCTGATGTAGTTGCAGCAAAATATGAGCTTCCAAAATCTCGATTGAAAAAAAGTCGTTTGTTGACCGATACTACTCATGTCCACAAACGTTTTAGGAACATTTTCTTCTTGAAATAATGCATGGTTTCTACACCAGGGAGCGTAGATATATATCTTATTTTGGTCAATATCTCTACTTCTAAGGGTCCGATTTGAAAAATTTCATCTTTGTTGGATAGTGTTTCCGATGCGAAATGGTTTTCCTATAAATTCAAAATTTTCAAGTAAATCACAGACTTTCCGCTAGGGAGCACAAAGGTAAATTGCGTTTTCTGCGTTATTTCTGCTTCTAAATCTCCGATTTGAAAACCTCTTCCTGTATCG
The DNA here is from genome assembly GCA_039090855.1 of Macrothele yani. NCBI lineage: Eukaryota > Metazoa > Arthropoda > Arachnida > Araneae > Macrothelidae > Macrothele > Macrothele yani. The sequence goes on along the minus strand of CM076997.1, from coordinate 56,772,877 downwards.
CATAAAAGACCTGATGGAAAATATTTTTCACATAATTTCTAATGTTTGGTAAAGAATGGTTTGGCCACCAGGCTGCTGTACTCTAATCTCACTACAAACTGTTCTGTCAAAGTCGCTACACTTGCTCTCATTCCTTCCGTTTCTGTGTCCTGCCCAAAAGGCGCTGCATAAGTGTTAATTTCTGCTTCTGATGCATTTGTAGCAAAATCTGGGCTCCTGAAAACTCGACTAAATTTTTTTTTCTTGGACAGATACCGCTCATATGAAAAAACCTTTTGAGAATACTTTCTTCCTAAAATAATGCATGGTTTTCCCACGAGGGGACGTAAAGTCACATCTTATTTTTGTCGATATCTCTGTTTCTAAGAGTCCGATTTGAAAAATTATTTCTGTGTTGGAGAGCGTTTCCGATGTGAAATGTTTCTCATATAAATTCACGTTTTTCTTAATGCACAAGTCTGCAACCATAAGGCGTAAGCTCACGATTCCGTTTACAGCAATATCTGAGGAATTAAAACCCCGACTGGAAAACTTCTTTCTTCCGTCAGATACTATTGTTTTCCATGCCGGTTCCATTGACTTTGAATAACTTTGATAAATTTCATTTGAGTCAGAACGGATTCAAAAGACGTGCTTATTACACCCGAAAATTCGGTGTCATCTTTCTTGTTGTTGCTGTTTCCATAAGAGCCTTGGTGAGTTCTCCCTTAACTTCAGAAATATCCACTTCTTCCGATGTTAGGCCTTCTGAAGCAGAGAATTTGTTCCTCAGTTCCAACTTGAAGGTATTATGTTTTTTTAGGTTGGTTATGCCAATACATTTTGTTTGTCTTATGGGTTTGCCATGTTCGAGTTTAGTGTTGAGGTGCATCATGCTTGGTGTAACCAGGAAAAAGAAGAGAAACTTGTCGATAAGGAAAATGACAGGAGTGGACGACATCATGACCAGAGTGAAATCATTGAAATGGCAATGGGCTGGACATGTTGCCAGAAGAACGGACCACCGATGGACAACCGAAATTTTAGACTGGATTCCGAGGGACAAGAAAAGACGTGGAAGAAGACCCCATGGGAGATGGATGGAATTTGAAAGTATGCTGGAGTGACATGGAAGAGACAGGCTCAAAACAGACAATCGTGGAAGAAACTTGGGGAGACCTTCATCCAGTAGTGGATTCATAATAGTTGATGATGATGATGATATATATATGTATATATACAGGGTGCTCAGTAAAGTCCTTTCTCAGCCCCGTAACTTTCGAACGCCGACAGCTATAGCCATAAAAACAGTGTCTAGGTACAGTAAAGTGGCCATGCACTATTCCATGAGACTACTTACAGCGCCTCCTAGCGGCAAAGTCAAGAGTTAGCGTGCCGATCTCGAAAACTATACGAGATACGGAGAAATAATCAATTACAAAGTTGTAGAGCAGCATCGATTTAGTACGAAAAGATACCTTGCCCACATGAATGCTAAGAATAGAACGCGTACAGCGCTCGTTTGTTTGTTCGCGATGTCGAACACTGTTACGTCACGAAACGCGTCAGAAAGAAGCAAGGAGCAATTAGTTGTCACTAGGCACATTAACCGTCGGTGCTCAATGTGCTCTCCGTCAGCCACAATACACATTTGGACTCTAGATTGAATCTCACGCTGCACATTTGGCAGCATGTCAGGTGACACGATGGAACAAGCATCAGTTATACAGCGTCGAGGGTCCTGCAACGTTGTCGGAGGGGTCTGTACACCTGCTCTTTGAGGTAGTCCCACAGAAAGAAGTCCAATGGGGTGAGGTCCGGTGAGCGTGCAGGCTACTCTACGCAACCACCATAGCCGATGATTTGTTGCTCGAATGTCTCGACCATGTACCTTCTTATGTTTCCTGGCTGGTTCGGAGGGGCGCCATCATGCTGGAACTGCACATTCCGCAGTTGAGTCGGGCAAGTGCTTTGCGGAAGGCAATATTATCTATTTTCTGATGCGTTTCGTGACGTAACAGTGCTCGACATCGCAAACAAACGAGCATTGCACGCGTTCTATTCTTAGCATTCATGTGCGCAAGGTGTCTTTTCGTACTAAATCGATGCTGCTCTACAACTTTGTAATTGACTATTTTGGCGTATCTCGTATATTTTTCAAGACCAGCACGCTATCTCTTGACTTTGCCGCTAGGAGGCGCTGTATGCGGTCTCATCGAATAGCGCATAGCCACTTTACTATACCTATAGACACCGTTTTTATGGCTATAGCTGTCGGCATTCGAAAGTTACGGGGCTAAGAAAGGATTTTACTAGGCACCCTGTGTATATATATATACAGTATCTACCAACAAGTAATTGGACACCTGTGATAGCAAAGGAAAACGAAGTTTATTCACCTTCAATAGTTGGTGGAGTCTCCACGAGCGGCGATTACAGCTGCGTAATCGCCGCTCGTGGAGACTCCACCAACTGTTACAACTGCGACCCTCCAGGGCATACTCTTAACCAACCAGGCGTTGTACGACGGCTAGCGGTATTTTCTTCCACTCGGTTTGGAGAAGACAGGTTAGTTCCTTCACCGATTTCGGACGGTGGGGGCACCCCTTAAGTCGACGCTCCAACTCGTCCCAGAGGTGCTCGATAGGGTTAAGGTCCGGGCTCTGCACAGGCCAGTCCATTCGATTAACCCCATTGTCACCATACCAAGCCATGGTGGACCTCGCAACATGACAGGTGGCATTGTCATCTTGAAAGTAACATGGGTCCACCCCCGTAAAACTGCCACAACGTTGGAAGTGCATGGTCATCCAAAATGGTGCAGTAGGTCTCGGCGTTGAGTCTACCAGGAATTGCGACCAAGGGTCCCGTGCCATACCAGGAGAAACACCCCCATAGCATAATTCCACCGCCGCTGAACTTCACAGTTGGCACAATACATTCCGACAGGAGGCGTTCTCCAGGCAGACGCCAAACTCAGACCCTGCCATCCGAACGGTGGAGGGTGAACCTTGATTCGTCCCTCCAGGGAACCTGTTTCCACTGTTCAACGGTCCACTGTCGACATTCTTTGCACCACGTTAGCTGAGCAGCGCTATTGGACTTGGTGATCAAAGGCTTGAGGCAGCAACAGGTCCATGATAACCGAGCAGATGGGCTTCTTTACGGTGGGTATTCATCGAAAAAACACTCCCGGATGCCTGTTGAAACTCCTCGCGGATGTGGTTTATTGATTTGGTGCGGTTCTTCCGAATTTCTCTGGCCAGCACCCGTCGGTCTCTAACTCCCAGTTTTGTGGGTCTGCCGGGTCGGGGCACATTAGTACAGTCACCTCTCATCTTCCACTTGCCAATCACGTAGGCCACTGTCGATTTTGGGTACTTCAACTCGCTGGATATGTCACGTATGGATCGGCCATTTCTGTGATACCCGACGATTACACCTTTCTCGAAATCAGGAAATCAGAGAGCGCCGAACTGCGTGGCATCTTGCATGCGACTGGTTGCGTTGTTGTTTCCCACACGATATTTAACTGCGGCGGCCGTGACTTGTATCAGGACCGCAGATATTGTCGATTGCAGGGGTGTCCAATTACCTGTTGGTAGATAGTGTATATAAATTCTATTTTTATGTAATTATTATAAATTAATCAGAGATGCAGAGGCTGCATACAGGCAACTCAAAGAACCTGGAGAGATGCAGGCTAGGTGTAATAAAAAAATAGGAAAAGGAACTTGCAGATCAGGAAACTAATAAGAGTTTATGACAACATCATAATCAGAGTAAAGACCCTCAAATGGCAATGGGCTGGATGTACTGCTAGAACTCACCCCAGTTTGATAACTGAAATACTACACTGGATAGCAAGGGACAGATACTGAGAAGACCACATGGGAGATAGGTGGATGATATTTGAAAAAGTGACCTGGAAGAGAATTGCTCGAGATAAAGTTGTGGAAAAGACTTGGCGAGACCATCCAGTGGATTGAAAATGGTTGGTCATGGAAAAAATTGGAGTTGAATGGTTTTTTAATGGGAACGATTTGTGTTCGTGTAGTAGGAATGGATACTGGGCACTGAAAAACTTAATTGCAAGAAAGCTATGCCGCCCTAGTGGCACAGGTCTTAGCGATTGCTTCTTGTCATTCGTCCAAGATGGGTCTGGGTCAAATCCTGGTGAGGCATGGATGGTGTGTTTGTCTCATGGCACCCGCTCTCCCTTTGCTGGAACCAGTGGCCCTAATTAGGGATGGGTGATTGCTTATAGCCCACTGAGTTGCTCATGGTGGTAGTTAAACCTCCAATAAAAAAAAAGCTATTTCACTGAAAATTCTTTCTACAGTACAAGTTTTCTTATAAAAAAATTCACTTATCTTTATCTTACGGGTGTAAAGATGCATTTCATCTTTTAAGTACATGAGAATGGTTGATAGTTGTAAACAAAACTAGAAAATATTTTATTTTTTCCTCAATGTACCTACTTGTCTATATATCATGATCTTGATGCAGAAAGGTCATGCAAAATTAATAATATCTGTTGGGTTTTAATATGCTTAGAAATAGCTGTGTGTTAATGCACTTTGCTGAACTATGTAAATTACACGACCTTATGTCTATCACTCAGCCCACCCCCATAAATACAAAGTTAAAACGAGAGCTGTTGCCGCTTCTAACGTCCTGCTACTGTTGGTGTTTGTTCGGAAGTTTAACGACCACAGTGAGCAACTCAATGGGCTACAAGTAGTTGCCTGTCCCTAATTTAGGGTCACTGGTTCCAGGGAAGGGCCAGTGCCGTAAGACAAATGTAACATCCGTGCCTAACCAGGATTTTGAACCCGTATCCATCTCAGATGTGTGGTCAGAAGCCAGCACTGAGCTACTGGGGTGGCTGATGTAGGTGTACGTTGAACACTTAGTCAATGTCAAATAATTGCACAGGTGGGTGAAAAATACCAGAGAAATTACTGTTGAGGAAGAAGTCTGTCAACTGTTGCCACTGATCAGTGACTTGATTTCTACAAACAGGCTGTAATAATTATACTGCTGATCACTGGTCATTCACAATGCTGCAGAAACAATTGGGGATTTCAGCTACTGAAAAGCGTATACCAAATGAGGTCCCTGTGAGCTGATGAAAACCAACGACATGGAAGTATGCAATGAACTGTTGGCAGTCTTTATGAATGACCAAGACCAAGGATCATTAGATGCAATGGTGACATGGTACATACACTGGTGTACAAAAATTAAGGATGAAGAGGAGAAATTAGTATAACAGCGGAACGTGCTGGCAGAACGGACCGAAAGACCACTCAGGAGATAGACTAGGGTCCGGTACGGTAGGGCATACGCATATATGCAGCATGATGTAGGGGGACGGGGGACGGTGTACGCTCAGCAATTCGGTGAAAGCTATTGCACGGTGTACATTGGTTTGAACGACGTCGAGTTGCTGCCACCGTGTGATATGGCCAACAGGCAGTCCAGTAGATGACATCTGGATGACTTTACCCGAGGTCGCGTCATTGGGAAGTTGGAAGAAGGTCGAAGTGTGACTAGTGTGGCCGAGGAGTTTGGGATCGCTCACAGCATCATTTCACGAGCTTGGATAACATTTCAAACGACAGGAACAGCTGTCCAAGAGTTTAGCAGTGGTCGTCCACTAGTAACCACGGCGGCGGACGACAGGTACATTGTCCTACAGGCGAGAAAAGACAGACGGCAGACAGCGGGAGAAATAGCAAGGCACATACAAGACAATTGGACGTCCGTTATTACGTTTACCGTGGCCAGGAGGCTGCACAAAGGTGGTCTATTTGCACGACGACCAGTACGGTGTGTGCTATTAACGCCTGCTCATCGAAGATGGCGGTTTCTGTGGTGCCAGGAACACAAGAACTGTACACATCAGCAATGGGGTCGAGTTCTCTTTACGGATGAGAGCCGATTTAGTCTGACGAGCGCTTCTGGACGTATACACATCTGGAAAGAGCAGGGAACACGCAATCACACCTCCAACATCATCGAAAGGGACCGGTTTGGAGATGGCGGAGTTCTCATTTGGGGCGGTATCATGCTTGGTAGCCTTACTGACCTCCACATCTTTCAAGAAGGTTCAGTCACTGGTTAGTTGGCTGGTTGGTTGGTTAATTTTTATGGCGCAAGGGCCATGTTTGGCCAAAGAGCGGCAGACACAAGACAAACAAACAGCATTAAAAACGTGGTAAAAAGCTTAAAATCTGACTGATCATGTAAAACTGAAAAATGAGAACGATGGAAGAGCTAAAAAAGATAAGGAAACAAACAGTATTAAAAACATGATACAATGATTAAAATCTAGCTGATTCAGTAAAACGGAGAAATGAGTATGATGATAGGGCTAAAATCTAGATACGATTAAAATAGTCAATTTGTTTAAAAAATGAAAAAACAGCAACAGTATTGCAGTGGTCATTGAGGTGCCGCTGCAGTGTAGCGGCGTTCTCGTTCAACAAATGAGAATGAAAGAAATGAAAACGTACATCACGAAAACGAACACAGGTACACAGAAGATGAGTGACGGTGAGTCGGCAATTGCACATCTCACACATCGGCGCAGTGTCGCCACACAGCAAAAAGCGGTGAGTGAAACGACAATGCCCAATGCGGAGACGCGCAAGCACCACCTCCTCGCTACGGTTCCGACGAGATGAGGAGTTCCAGATTTCAAGAATAGGTTTTATACGATGCAGTTTATTTTCCGCCTGTTGGTCCCACAGACCCTGCCACGTTCGTTTGATATGACCACGAACAAGAAATCGAAAATCCCGATGAAAGAGTGGCAAGGGTGTGACGACCAAAGAGGAAGCAGATCTAGCGGCCGCATCAGCACACTCGTTACCCGAGATTCCAACATGCCCAGGAATCCAGAAGAATTGAATCTGGACACCGGCCTCGAGCAAGGAACGAAGAAGCCTTCGTACGTTCAAAAGAAATGGATGATTACAGTTGTCCAGCGATGACAAAGACTGCAGAACACTTGAGGAATCCGTATAGACCATAGCACTATGATGAGAACTCGACTGAACATGGAGAAGTGCAAGATACACAGCATGCATCTCCGCCGAAAACACCGTGGCCTCAGCTGGGATCCGCGCTACTGACACGTCATCAACACAGACAGCTGCGGATCCAACGACTCCATGCATCTTGGAGCCATCAGTGAAAATGGGAGTGTATTCAGTATTGAGGGCACGGTGCTCAGCGAAGAGCTGCTGGTACACTGACGCAGTTGTTGAGGATTTGTCGAAAGACGTAAAGGAGGTATCAACCATGACACCAAGTGGGTGCCATGGAGGATCCCCAAAGCCCCTGGTCCCTGCAACAAGCGACAAGTCCAGCCCTGCATCACGAGCTACGGCCGCCATACGAAGACCGAAGGTTGGAATGCACGAGGGCCGGTTCTCAAATAAACGAGCATGCTGAGGATGGAAAACTGCACCGTACAAAGGATGGTCTGGAAGAGACCGAAGTTTTAAGTAAAAGTGAACAGACAGCTGCAGACGGCGTAATTCAAGCGATGGTTCGTTCGCATCAGCGTAAAGGCTGGGAATCGGAGATGTTCGAAATGCTCCCGTACAAAGACGCAGCGCCTGATGGTGAACAGCGTCCAAAGGCCGGAGAACGGAAGGACGAGCCGAGCCATACACGATACAGCCATAATCCAGTTTCGACCGAATTAAGGAGTGGTAAATGCGAAACAAAGAGATCCTGTCTGCGCCCCACGAAACTCTCGAAAGGATTTTTAGAATAGAAAGAGCACGCAGACAGGAAATCTTGAGCCGCCGAACGTGCGCACGGAACGTAAGCGCACGGTCGACGGTCAGTCCAAGGAACTTGGTCTCCGGCAAAACTGGAATGGTGCACGGTCAAAATACAGCTCGGGGTCAGGATGGAGGCCACGCCTCCAGCAGAAATGGACACACGCTGTCTTGTCGGGAGAAAGAACGAAACCATTGCTATTCGCCGCTTTAAAAATCTGATTAATTGCAGACTGCAACTGCCTTTCAATAAAACGCATGCTCGATGACGAGCAGAAGATGTGCAAGTCATCGACATACACAGTAGCCGAAACCACAGGAGGAAGATTTGTGAGGAGACAATTAATGCGCAGGATGAACAATGTGACAGATAAAATGCAACCTTGAGGAACACCTTGTTCTTGATGGAACGGTGCCGAGAGCGTCGTACCCAGGCGCACCTGGAACACCCGATTGCGAAGACAATTTACAATAAATGTCGGAAGATTTCCTCGCAATCCGCATGCGTGGAGGTCACGGATAATCCCGTGCCGCCACGCACGATCATAGGCTTTCTCGATGTCAAAGAATACAGAAACCAGGTGCTGCCTAAGCAGGAACGCCTCGCGCACAGATGTCTCAAGGTGCAGGAGATGGTCGTGAGGTGAACGATGACGCCGAAAACCGCTTTGTGATGGTGAAAGTAATTGATGATGTTCTAAAAAATGAATTAATCGTGAGTTAACCATGCGTTCGAGAACTTTACACAGACAGCTAGTGAGAGCAATTGGGCGATAACTAGAGGGAGACTTAGGATCCTTGCCAGGCTTCGGAAAAGGTAGAACAAAAGTCTTTCGCCAAGACTCCGGGAAACTGTGTTCCAACCAGATGCGATTGTATAAGATTAAAAGGTTTTCGAGAAAGGACTGCGGGAGATAACAGAGCATGTCGTAGTGGATGTCATCGGGACCGACAGAAGTAGCGCCGGACCGATGCAGAGCCACCCAAAGTTCACACATGCTGAAGGGAGAGTTATATCCAGTGTCGTTAAAAGGCGCAAAGGAGACTTTCTGGCGTTCCGCAGTGGATTTAATCCTCAGAAAGGAGGAAGGATACGCCAGGTCACTCGACACGGAGGCGAACGCCTCCCCCAAACAATCTGCAATCTCTCCGACTTCAGCATATGTGCAGCCGTTACTCTCGAGAATGGCAATCTGGTGAGAGCTGTAGTTACCCCGGATCTTACGAATCTTGTCCCACACACTTTTCGAACTGGCACGTGAAGTGAGAGATGACACATACTGGATCCAAGGCTCCCTCTTGCTACGTCGACGCACCAACCGAGCATATGATTTAGCTCGTTTAAAAGCTACGAGATTAGCATCGGTTGGATAACGCCGAAAAGTAGACCAGGCCTTATGTTGAGCTCTCCTAGCCGCTGCGCATTCAGGGTTCCACGAAGGTTTCGGAATTCTGGGGAGCTTCGTAGATGTTTTAGGAATTGAAAGATCAGCTGCTTGAAGAATACAAGTTGTGACTTCAAGTACAGCTGCGTCGATTGACTCTTGGGTCACCATTTCAGAAGATATCACCGCGGACGATGTGAAGACCTCCCATCTGGCACGATCCATCCTCCATCGAGGTGGGCGGAAGGCAGAAGATGGCACGTTTGCATGGTGCCAGAGGACGATTGGGAAGTGGTAGCTTCCGTGGAGATCCTTACACACCGTCCACGACCAGTCAGCAATAATCGATGGTGAACCCAAGGTCAAATCGATCGCACTGAAGGATCTTGTTGGCTCATGGAAGTAAGTGTCAGCACCGGTGTTTAAAAGGCACAGAGAGGCCGAGCACAGAAGAGACTCTATGCGACGACCTCTCGCGCTGGCGCTGACACTACCCTACAAAGGATGATGAGCATTAGTCACCCAAAAGAAGGAAGGGTGAAGGCAGCTGATCAAGCTCTCCAGAACAGAGACGCTAACATCCTCATCCGGGGGCAGATAGACACTGCAAACAGTAAGAGGCACAGGCATAGAAATACGAACCACCACGGCCTGCACAGTTGTGGAAACCGCGACGGAAGATACCGGAACCCTGTGAAGGACGAGAATAGCGACACACCCACAGGCTATATTTCCAGACGAGTTATCTGTCCGAAATGCACTGTAGCCTCGAACTGAAAGCAGGTCTGATGGTTTAAGCTTTGTCTCCTGGAGACAAAGGCACACCGGAGAGTACAAATAAAGCAGATGTTTCACGTCATCAAAACTGGTGCGAAAACCTCGGCAGTTCCACTGAATTATTGAACTCATGGGTAAAAATGAAATGAAAAAGGAAACGGTTAAACTTGGTCAGACTCCATTTCCTCTGATGAGTGTTCCCCCAGATTTGGGGGTGTGTGACCAAGATTGGTGAATGCTTTGTCCCAAGTGTCTTAGCGGGATTCGCTCGCCGTTGATTGTTTGGCTGAGACTTTGAAGGAGAAGAAACGCTCTTCTTATCCTTGACCTTGGTGTTGGTGTTGGTTTTTGCCAGAAGAAGTGGCCTAAGTTCCCTTGCTGGTGTTGGAGTGAGTCTGCTTCGGTGAAGTGGCGGGTGCCGCTTTCAGACCCCTAGCTCGCTACTGGAGTGCCTCCAGTCCGGCTGCGATGATTTCTTCTACATTGTATGGACATTTAGGGGGATCTGACTGTCGGTCTGAATGGCAACCACCACTGAAGCGTATGATCGCCGATCAGATGTAACAGGAACCACTCTTCTTCTGGCCTCAGGATAGGAATATTTTCCACCGTTTTGAGCCTTTGGATTTCCTTCTCCTCCTTCCACTTGGGACAATCTTTGGCTGATGCTGGGTGTGAACCCTTGTAGTTCACACAAAACTCGGCCTCGGCTACACATTCTGAAAGTAGATGCTCTGTGGCACCACAGCGTCCACACCTAGGAGTACTCCTACATGACTGCTGAGAGTGGCCGTACGACTGGCACCTAAAACATCTCAACGGGTTAGGAATGTACGGTCGTACCTCAAGGTGGAGATACCCTGCCTTGATGGATGTAGGCAGGGAAGGGCTGTTGAATGTCAAGATGATGTTCCAGGATGGGACAAACTGCCCATTCCTCCTGAAAGAAATACGCCGCACACCCGTAACATGTTGGCTCCTCAGTTCTTCGAGAAGTTCATCCTCGGTACATTCAATAAGATCCCGAGAGGAGACAATACCTCGAGATGAATTTAGGTAACCGTGTGGTGTTATTTTGACCGGAGTCTCAAGCAGCATGCTGGTGTTGATAAGTGTGGAACTGTAGGTCACAGTAGGCATCTCAACAAGATCTCCAGACTGGAGCTTCTTGACGCTCTTAGGAGAGTTTGCTATAGGTTGAAGTGCTTTATTTATCCAAAATGGACTTTTGGCACTCAAAGGCTTTGAAGGGTCCAATGAGTGCACAAAAAAGAAACGAGCATTCGAGCAATCAGGAATATGTTTTTTTGCGGAAGGGGATGAGCCTTCCTCATTACCTCGCTTGGTTGTTGGTTCGTGGGAAACAGAATTGAGAGCCATGAAAAATGTTTAGAATTCGTCCGCCGACTTCCCCACCCACAATCGAGCAGAACGAGAGAGAACCGGAGGTCCGCAAGCCCAAGTGGACGCAGGACATGGCTCTAGGGATAGCAAGTTGATAGGGCAGACATGCGCTCAGCGTGCACCCAGATTTTCCCGTGCCTGGAGAACACCCCTTTGGCATGCCCACCCTATCCCCAGACTCACCCTGTCGTGCGAAACGACAAGCCGTTAGAGGTCTGGGCTCCACTCGGCCACAGAACTCATTGACTAGGAGTGGATTAGTCCCTAGCCGCCCGTTTAGGGTGAAGCAGGGGGCAAAGAGGAGTTTGGCCACTGGCGACAACACCCAGGCCACCAGAAAATTCAGCCTCCAGCATCCCCTTTTCCACCTTACGGGTCACCGCACACGGCAAACGTGCAGGTAGGTCTAGCTAACCAGCCCGGAAGAACAAAGAAAGGAACATGAAATGGAGAAGACAGGATAGAAAACGAGAAACTAAAATCCAGAGCTGGCGCATAATCACAACCTCAGCAGCCTACAACTGAGGCGGGAGCGTGTCAAGTGAAAAAACAACAAAAAACAAAAAATATGAAAATCATCACATATAGTACATGTCTGCTCGGGCCGTGGAGACGCCAACCCCCAGCAGCTGGATGAACAGCTGTCCCTTCGGTTACATAATCGTACAAAACGAAATGATCCGTCACATGGTCAGCTCGGGCCGTGGGGGCGCCGCTCCCCAAATAACTGGAAAACCAGTTATCCCCGTGCCGGGCTTCAGTCACTGGTGTCCGCTATTATACCGAGATTCTCCTGTATCACGTGCATCTGTTTAGAGGTGCTGTGGGTCCAGAGTTCCTCTTCATGGACGACAAGGCTACACCTCACCGTACAGTGGCAGTCGCATAGCTGTTGGAGAGTGAAGATATTCAACGCATGGATTGGCCCGCAAGGTCTCCGGACCTAAATCCAATCGAACACGTGTGGCACCTTCTCGGGAGATCAGCCGCCAGCAACGATTCCACAGCTGCGACTGGCGCTACAAGAGGAATGGGCCGCAATGCCTCAACAGCTCCTTGACAACATCGTCCTCATCATGAACAGACGTTGTAAATCCTGCAACGCAGTCAATGGTGATCATATCCCCTACTAAAGACGATTTTTCTTGGCAGCCGCTTGTCATATGGACGTTTCTGTCTCCTGTCCAGTTGTGCTCGAAGCTACTTTTTCAATAAAGTGACTTTGTATCCTTTAGATTCCTTGTTTGGATGGTTTTGCTCATTTGTCCCATATTCTTACATATTGGTGATCTTATGGTATGATTTGAGAGTCGATGTGGAGCACTTTTGCACGACGTTACATTCGAAAAACAGTCTCGTCCTTAATTTTTGCACGCCAGTGTATTATTAGTTCAGACTCGATGATCAGCACCTGAAGTTATGGGCAGAGATTCTGTGATGACAGGGAATCTTGCCATCATGGAGCACATGTAACAGTGAAAGGAATTTGCTGCAGTTGACCATTAAGAAGATTCAAAAACCCGAAACTGTGCACAGTGCCAAAAACCTGAAACTGAGCATAGTGCCCAAAACCTGAAACTGAGCATAGTGCCCAAAACCTGAAACTGAGCATAGAGCCCAAAACCTGAAACTGAGCATAGTGCCCAAAACCTGAAACTGAGCATAGAGCCCAAAACCTGAAACTGAGCACAGTGCCATTATGCACACCAGGGTGAGTCAAAAGTTCATACCCTTTTAAACTACACATAATGTTGGACCTCCATTCCTGTGCAAAACGCATGCCAGTGTCAACTGGGTACTGCGATGACGTAGACACACTGCTATATCAAGTGAGCAAAGGATGGAAGTTGATAAATATGCTGTTTAGTTGCTTCTATGCCAAGAGAAATTTGTGCAGTTGAAGGTGAGGTGAGGAAACAGTGGACAGAAGCACTGCACAAAAATAGTACTGGTATTTTAATGCTGGGGACACCAGTCTGAAAGACAAGCGAGGTAAGGATGTCCAATGACTGCCAACACTGACACCCTGGTCTAAGCTGTGACAGCAAATATCAGTACCAGTACAAGACGGTTAGCAACTTAGGTGGGGTCTTCCCAATCAACCATACTTCATTACCTGCACCAACTTAATTTATCCTCTAGGCCCCATCAAATGGTTCCTCATGAACTGACACCCTGGCAGGTGAAATGTTACTCTCTTCTGTAGATTGCTGTCAAATCCATAGGGCGATGGTTTTAGCAGTGTCATTACAGGTGATGCAAAGGAAATATTCCTGCATTAGTATACCAGTGGATCAAACTATGCCAGGTGCAAAGAGGGCAGTTTGAAAGGAAAGTCAAAAGTCATGCAATGCATTTGGTGGAATTGTGAAAGTCCTGTGCACTAGGAACTTGTGCCAGATGGTCAAGCTGTATGTGGCAGCCTCTGTGCCGAATAACTGCAGTGTGTCCATGATGTTCTGTGCCAACACTACCCAGATTAATAGGAAGTGAGCATTGCTGCAAATGAAAAAGGCCCTAAGTCATACCTCCAGAGGGATTAGTTCACTGAAAATTACAGAAATTGGAAGTTGAGTTCCTACCCCCATCCTCCATACAGTCTGGACCTTGAAGCTCCATCCAACTACCACCTGTTTTGCTCCATTTCCTACAAGGATGGTACTTTGTTTAGTGGTGCATGTGGAAACTGTCATCCGAGAGTTTCTGTTCTTGAAACCTGCTGTCACTGTGGTGGAAGGTTGACAAAGGGTTATGAAAAACAATTTGTACTTTTCAAAATCAGGTGAGCATGTATGGCTTTCTTGCATCATTAAACTTTTTAGCTTCAAACAGGATGAACTTTGGACTCTCCCTAGTATTATCAATCCACTGCTGGGTGGTCTCCCCAAGTCTGTCTTGAGCCAGTCTCTTCCAAGTCACTCTGGCATGCTTTTGAATGTCACCTACCCATCTATGTGGTCTTCTGGTTCTTTTCCTGTCCCTTGGAATTCAGTCTAGTATTTCACTTGTTCAATGGTGGTCAGCTCTAGTAGCATGACAAACCCATAGCTCTTTCAGAGTTTTTATCTTGATCATGATGTCATCATCTCTTCTCATTTTCCTGATCCACGAGTTTATTGGTTATAGCAAGCATGCATCTCTGCACGCTTTCAATTTTCTGCAGTTTTTGTCTTTTTGATGCTATGCATCTTTCTTGACAGGATGTGTCATTGTCAAAACCATTTGAAATCTGATCATGGCACAACAATAGTTAATTTCATTGTTATTCAATAACAAATTACAAAACTGCCACCGAACATTATTTCATGTTTTACATAAACATAATATCTCATTGCAATCTGCATGCACTGCAAGAACCTGATGCTAAATGTAATAAAAGACATTACAAAAATACATTTTGGTGCTGTGCATCTTTCCTGACATAGTAAAGTATGCATTGTACTAAAATTTGGCTTCCTCTCAACTGCCCCCCCCCCCCAAAGGGGAAGGGGGTTCTTGCTATTGGTGTGAGCTTTAACATGATGAGATGTGACCTGTAGATATCCTAAGCCAAAAGTTACTAATCTTCCTCATTAACACACTTGTGATTCAGCTTTACTTTCTATCTTTAAGTCAGATTTTAGCTTGCACGTGCATAGATGAACTTTCGTAGCTAAATCGCATTTCATCAGTGTCAGGGTAGTTTTCCATGTTTGTCTAAATTTGAATAACATATAATAATAATAATAACAAGAATTGTTTTTAAAAAACTAAACGGCTGAAATATTTACTATTGCTGCCGCCATAGTTTAGTAAATATTTGCTTTTATGATTTGCATATCTTCTCTTATTGCTTTTATGACAATAACAATCATTAATATAACCTACCTAAGTATCACTCAATGTCAGGAATTAGTAAACTTTATTGTTTGATGTTATGATTTAATTTCACTTAGTATGTACCAGAGGACTGGCTTCGTGTGGTTGTGTGTGATGCAAATAAACGCAATGTGTAAACAAATGAATACTTTCAAACCACTTGGTTTACTTCACACCCATAAAGATCTTAGCATGCGAAAGATGCATAGCATAAATTATGCTATGCATCTTTTGATTTTTTTATCTCTTAAAGTCCATGCCAAATCAACCAAAAAATTTCAATATTCAACCTGACCATCTCAGATTTCAATGAAACATTCATGGATCATTCTCCCTAATGATATAAATGAGAACATATTTAAACAATTTTTTTATCTCATTGGGTTTTCATGTAATTATTTTTTTTAATTTTGAAAAATCTTCCTTTTTTGGCTTGAATTTCTCAAGTTCTATAAGGAATAGAAAGTTGTTTGACCCCTCATTTTAAAGAGAATTTCATAAGTTTTAATTTGATATGCAACTTGACTATGCTTGGTGAAAAAACAATTTAATTAAAAAAAATAATTTTTAAGATAGTTTTTAAAAAAAATTGAAAAAAATATGTTTTTTGTAATATTAAAAGCTTTTAAATCCTGAAACTTTTAGAGTGGGATCTCAATGGGATCGGGAGCTATGGCAAAAAACTTAAAAGTTACTGTACAAGTAATAATGGATTATAATTCTTGTTTTAGTGTGTTTACATGATAACAGACACTGAGTTTTAAAATCTACATTATACATCCTACTAATATATAGTCAAACATAAAACAAGGGAAGGATAGTCCCAACAGGCTAAAAGTTTTACCTGGTAAAATTAATAAAAGTTTTTTTTAGTTAGCACTCAAGAGTTCTAGTTATGCCAAAATAGCAACCCCTTAGTTCTTCTTTAATTTAACAAATAATTTCTTGTTTGCCTTTTTGGTTTCTGAGTCTGTAAGTCAATAAACTCTTCCTGTAGATGTTGTAGGATCAACTTTTGTTAAAACCTCACTTTTATGAACAACTAGTATGTCAGTAAATTGTGGGTATTTGTAAGATGGAGAAGGGCCATGTGGTTCCAAAAAACTTATTTTTAATTCATCTCCTTCTATTCCTAACACACAACCTAACCACCACTTGCCTGAGTATTGGCATGTAACAAAGCCAATGTCATTAATGTCCAGATCATCATCAGTGTCATCAGCTGAAACTATTTCTACACTTGATTCCTCTGAAAATGAGTAGCTTTTCACTAAAATTCTAGTCTCATTCACAGGACTGTAATTGTGAAACTGTTGAGCACCTTTTATTGTTGTTGCTTCTTCAAACCTACTCTTCAAGGGCTTTTTCTCTGCCTCGTATTCGTCTGTAGTGGAATACAAAAAACTGATGTTGACAATATTGTCTTTAGCCCAATCATATAAAGTTGGCGAGGGGTCATAATTTGATCATTGTAGACCATTCATAGACTGGACAATGCAGCTAATTGTTTAACAGTTCCTCCAACACCATCACATGCACTTTTTCCATGTGACGATGCAAAGAAGTTCTGTTCCGCCTTGATGCCAAAATCTTTCTCATGATGGTAGAGATTAAGAAAGTTTGATTTGTTTTTGTACTGTGATGATGCTCCATCTGAAAAGTAATTCAGCTTTTTGGGTTTATGGGGCAGATTCTGTTTAAGAAAGTCAATCATGAGGCATTGAAACAAATGAACAGCAACTGTATCATGCACCATACAATCAGAAAGAATAACTAAGCTCAGGTGTACCAACTTTTTGGTTTCCTCATCAACATAGTATATAACAAACTGATGTATTGTTGCTTGAGCATTGCGCTTCAAGATTCTGCACAAGGCTTTCATTGTTCCAATGAAACCCTTGTGCAGAATCTTGAAGCACAAATACATAATTTTCAGCAAAATCACAAAGTACAATGCATTGGTTTTGAGGTAGATTTTCTTTCAAGTGTCGCAAATAGGAAGAATGCTGAGTAGCAATGAAAGAGTGTCTTAAAAGTTTTGGCAAACTCTGAAACAAATAATCCAAAAACTCTTCTGTCGGTTTTATAATAGTTTCCAGGACACACTTGTTATCAATCTGCATCCATTGTTTGAAACTCACATTTTCAATGCTATTAAGCTCAAAAGCTTCTTCAAACCGAGCCTTCAAATCATCACTTCCTGGGCAATTAATACAATTTGCAAAATAACATTTAGATGTTGGCATTTTGCAAATTATATTGCTTGTTACATCTTTGTATGTTTTAATCGGAAGTTCACCATTTGTCAATTCAGGTATTTTACATGAGCCATCATTAATTTGTCATTCTGATGTATTGTGCAAATGCACACAGAATGTGTCCCACTGGACTCAGGAAGAACACAATGCTTGGGATGAAGCTCACAAAATTTAGAAATTCCAATTATCTGATCAGGGTAATGCTCCTTAAATAGTACATATGATTCTTTTAATGTACTTAGAATTAAATACTTTTGAACATGTACACGTTTGCCATCTTGTTTGATTAAAACAAAGTCTTTTTTTACCAGGCATTTGACGACTAACCTCATCATTTTGATAGAATTCTTTGACTAGGGCTACCGTTGCAGGGTCCAATGTTCTTCCAGGCTTTGGGTCAGGGGATGACATTATACCTTTTTCATTTAACACTGTTTTTGCCTTTCTAGCAGTAAAACTAGACACTCCAAATTCAGTTTCAATTTATTTTAGAGTCCAGCTTTTGGGAAGTGTAGTTAGAACCTGCATTCTAACATTTTTGTCTGTACATAGTAGCATTGAACTTTTCTTTCAATTGATTAATAATTTCATTGTCATAATTTTTTGCAGCGTCAGATTCAGTGGTACCTGGATTTAAATTAAGTACTTTCGTTCGAAAAGCTTCCGTCACTTTTTTTCAATCTTTGCTTCTGGGTATTTTTTCAATCAAACGTTTTCTTTTAATAGGTGTTTCTTCGATAGCAGTCATACTTTTGTTCAAAGCATCAATTGCCTCTTTTTTCTCTGGAGTTGACAATGTATTTTGAACTGGTACTTTAGGAACATTCAAATGGTTTTGTGATTCTGAGCTGTCTGAATGCAAGCCTTCTTGCTCAGTTAAAATCTCTGGAAGCTTTAGTAAAGCTTTACGACACCCATCACATATCTTGTCACCTTCATGTAAATTGGCATTATGTCTCAAAATATTTTCATTTACAGATCTCAATTGTTTCTTATAATAATTATGACCAGGTTTCTTAAATGGGTTACAACAACATACCAAAAAAAATGCTTTGATGTACTGGGTTCACCCATATTGTCACAGAGTCCTAATAATAGAGTAGAGTTAAAATTATAAATACTAGTACAAGTCAAATTGTCTGAAACAATAAAAAAATATCTTATATAATAATAGGCCTTTAAGACTAAATAGAACTGACTGTACTTTTGAACTGGAGATAGGCCTAGTTGTTCCAAACAAAGATGTCAAAAATGGTTAAACTTATTACTTAACAAACACATAACACTTATTTCACTTTCACTGAAAAAAACTATTAACTTATAAAAATCATATTTTTATGTGAAACACTTTAAGTAACACTGCCAACAACTAACTGTTCACTCACTGAGATCTTAGAGGAAACTAAGCAAAAGTTGAGCTAGAGTGGGCATGAGTCACACTCCTGCAAGAACATGAATCAGACAAGTCTGTACAGGCTTGTGCCAGAACACCTGTGATTAGCAGACTATTTACTCACATGCTATCCCTAATTTGTCTGTAGGTTTAGTAAATCATTATCTGCAATAGACCCTAATATAAATTGTTTACCTTATAGCCAATGTATTATTTTTTTTTTTTTTTTACCTTACGAAAGTTAAAGGTAGCAATGTAACCCTAACTGGTATTTAAAACAATACCATTGGTACCATAACTCCTGATCCCATTGACATCCCACTCTAAAAGTTTTAGGATTTAAAGCTTATAATATTACAAAAAACATATTTTTTTTTCAAAATTTTTAAAAAACACCATCTTAAATTTTTTTTTTAATTAAATTTTTTTTCACCAAGCATAGTCAAGTTGCATATCAAATTAAAACTCATAAAATTCTCTTTTAAAATGAGGGGTCAAATAACTCTCTAGGCCTTATAGAACTTGAGAAATTCAAGATTGAAAAAGTTTATGCAAGCCAAAAAACGACGTTTTTTTCAAAATTTTAAAAATTAATTACATGAAAACTCAATGAAATAAAAAAAATTAAAAAATATATTCTCATTTATATCACTAGGAAGAATGATTCCTTTAGGTTTCATTGAAATCTGAAATAGTCATGTTGAGTGACTGGTTGATTTGGCATGGAATCACCCGCCCCTGATCCATAAGTAAAGGTTAAACTGCTCTCAAAAATTGTACAGTTCCTTCCAAATGCTGTCCAACCAAGTTTTGCATGCCCATGTATTCCTTCTTTGATGTGGCCCTTACTTCTATGAATTGTCCAAGGTAAACATAGGCATCGGTTACTTCTAGGTTTACTCCATCAACAGCTAAATATTCAGTTCTCGTAAAAGCATTGTACATTAAATTTTGCTTTCTGTAAGTTCACTTTTTAAGCCCACTTCTTCACTCTTGTTAGCAAGTATGTGGACCAGGGTCTTTGTAACTCTGAGGAAAGTACTTGAAAAAAAAAAAGATACTACATCTAAAACAGTAGAACAAAGGTTGGCTATACAGTATAACCTAAATTAACTTTAATCCCCTTGTCTTTCCAGTTCATTGAGTGAAAAACATTCTGCAATGCAGCATTGAAGGACCAGAGAGATTAGTGCACATTACTTACATATTACACATATATTAATTTAGCTACACAACAAATATTTACAAAAGTTAAACCCCAAAAGTGCGTTAAACCTATATAGTTTAGCTTTAAACAGTGCAAAGTTAAACATATATATATTAAACCTACAAATAGTGCAAAGTTAAATGTATGTGGTTTAACTTTGCAGCTTTTCCTAAACCCAGTTTAACTTTGCAGCTTTTCCTAAACCCAAGTTGTTGTTTTTTCACCAGTATGTAAGAAATCCTGTCACAATTTGCACTTTCCAGATCAAATTATTTGGGTAGTCTATGAAGAAGAGTTCAGCTCTGGGAGTGCTGTAGCTGTAGTGGTTTTCATTAAATTCTAAATGCAGTTCCTTGGATTCACTCTGAATCTGATATAGCCAAATCTGTTAACATAGATATAGCTTCCGAAATGATAAAAAAGCCTTTTCTGCATGCACAACTATTGTGAAACAAGCTTTCATTGTGATATAAATCATCTGCATTCACCCCATCCTAATGGAACTGCTGTGTATTTTTAATCAGACTAATTCCCACACAAACAGAACTCAAAAGGCATTCTTAATTATTTCATAGCATTTCAGAAATGAAATGACCGAGAATTCTCAAATTCTGCCAAAACCAGGGGCGGTTCGTCATTAGGGGCCAGAGGGGACGGGCCCCACCTAAAACTTTCTATTTTTAGAAATTTTTTTTTTCCCTGATTTTTATTATCTCTCTTAACTACATGGTGATAAACCTTTCCCTTCAAAAACCATTACCTAAGGGGAAAGTTTCCTTCAAAAACAAAAAACTATTCCCTTAAGAAGAGATCACGTTCAGAGTGTGTGGTTATTGGGGCCAGCTCCAACAGGCCCCAGTAACATCACTACGCGAGCAAAGAGGATATGATTTCCTCCCCGTCTCATTCAGTATGATGACCTACATACAACACTGCCTTAACGCGTGTGCAAAAACAAACTATGGGGCCAGATCTATCTGGCCCCGCGCTAATTTGATTGGCCAGGAGAGTATCCATTTCCTTAACACCGTTGGTTGACAGAGAAGCTTACCCCGACCAAGCTCAAAGTTCATTTAGTTGTTTTTTCTGTGTGTCTCTCTTGGTGATGTGTTGTTCCTTTGTGTCGTGACTTTTTTGCTTGTCGATTACAATAAATGGAGTGGATATTTTGTTAAAATCTCCGTTCTTTGCTTTAAATCTGGAAGAAAAGCTTCGCTTAAAAAAACTCACTGCTTATCACCCCAAGAATGTTTAGTTTGAGCTTCACTTAAAAAAAACACAGTGCTCATCAGCCCAAGAATTTGAGTCGAAAAGCTTCACTTAAAAAACTCGGTGCTTATCAGCCCAAGAATTTGAGTTTCCAAGAGTATGAAGTTTACAAAGTGCTTTGCAGAACTAATTTCAGTTTTAACTGAGAGAATTTTCTATGTTGAAAATAAATAAATAAATGAGAAAACCTGTAAGTATAATTTGCACATGAGTACATATATGTTTTTAGGTTTCACAAGTTCTTTACAAAAAAAGGTTAAACCTTTTAAATAATGCAAATGGTAGTATTGTACTCATTCTATATGGGACGAAATACATGAAACATTCCCTCCCTGCATATATTTGGAGTTATTATTTTTTCACTACATTTTTTTATCCTGTGAATCCTGTGATTATTCCTCAGTTGAGAAATCTGAAGAAACACAAAGCACAACTAACATAAATTAATGCTCATATGTTTTAAGGTAAAAATTTTATTTAAGGAGTTTTAACATTTTTCTGTTAATAATTATGTATTCTATTCTGAGGAAATTTTTTTTGTGTGCAATACAATAGTTGACACATTCCTGCCTGATTTGGGCATTATTGTGAGTCAAGGGTGTAAACAGAGGCAGAGTAAAGGAATCTTGGGGGTAGGGTGGGGGTCTGAATAGTTGGCCTAATAATGACAGTTTTTTTTTTATTTCATTGTTTGACTTCGGCTACTGGCCCCACCTGTTTCAGTTGCCACGAGCCGCCACTGCCCAAAACTTAAACTCAGATTTCTGGATTTAGAATATGACATGAACAAGGAATTCCGGGTTACATCTGGAGGACAATATGACCCAAGCAACTGCACAGATGTCCAACCACAACATTGCATTGCATGTGGCATAGCTTATGTACAGACCTCCAAAAAAAAAAAAAAAAAAAAAAAAAAAGCGCGAGCCACCCCCTTAACTTTCGAACCATTTGCCGCAGATAAACAAAAAAAGGTACCGTTGGAAAGTACTCGAAGGGAACTATCACGTGATGGGAAGAAAAATGCTAATTAACATGTTAATTAGCTCACTATCTCAGAAACTTTTCTATATAAGGGGTAGGTCATTTTATGCGCATTCTATTTAGCACATGGAAGAACTCCTAAATCTTAAATATCATCCAAATTGGATGATTAATAGTGAAGATATTTGTGCATTAAGTTAGAGGGGTATCCATATATCTACATCTGGAAAATTCACCTGGAATGTTTCCTTCCCTGCAAGAAGAGTGATAATGCTGGAAAGCTTGCGTCTTGCCTGAACCTCTGGCAAATTGAACGCAGAGTACAGATGAGCAAAGGCCCAGGCACAGAGTTAATTTATTCTTGCGAGTAATGACTTGAATTAATGTTAGAATAAACAGTATGTATTTTTCTAATAATGGAAAACCCAAATCTTTGCAAGCTGAAATTTGTTTTGAATATTCTTATTTCCGATCATTATACTTTCTTGAGGCACTGAGTATTCGCATATCACTGAAAGGTTGTTTCATAATAAAAAATTGAAGCAGAACCATGAAATCCGATTTTTTAGAACGTCTTTTGTTAAAAAATATCTTATTTGTGTTATTGGTTTGTCCGTCTGTGGACGCTATATCTTTGCAACTATTAGTCCGATTTGAAAAATTCTTTTTGCATTGGGAAGCTTAAAATGTGTGAATGATGATCCTTTATTTCATTTTTTTCCTTCTATAACGATGTCCAATTTCGCCACTAGAGGGCGTAAACGCAGATGATATCGACATCGAAACACATTTTATTACATATATTTGCTTCTAAACATCCGATTGAAAAAATCTTTTGCCTTTCGATTCCATTTATGTCGAAAAGCATTTCAGGTATAGTAACTCTTTCAAATTACGCATAGATTTTACACAAGGGCGTATAAAAGTAAATTGCGTTTTACCCGATATCTGTACTTCTAAAACTCCGATTTGAGAAATTCTTTCTTCAGTGGATACAGCTCCTGATGGGAAATCTTTTGCATATAATTTCTAATTTTTGGTAAAGAACGGTTTGGCCACCAAGGGGCGTAAGCGTTAATTTCTGCTTCTGATGTATTTACAACAAAATGAGCTTTTAAAATCTGGATTGAAAAAGACTTCACAACCAGAAAGACCCAACTTACCTCTAAGGTCTTGGCTTCTTTCCTTGAATACACTTCACGCACGTTAGCCAGAATGACTCTTAAGCAACAGGCCTTTTGGGTTGGAACATTCTTCATAGCCACATGCAAGTTGCTGTTGTTATCCTTCAGGTCATGAATATTCTTGTTTTCATTCGTAGCACGCTACAATGTGTTGACTTCTTACATTGTTCGACCTACGTGATACCTCATTTAGATTAAATGCGCACTCACTAGCATATGAGTGTTGTTGCCTTTTTCTTTTATTCTTTTATTACCTCATGTTCAAACACACACTGATAAAAACTACTGATTCTTAATAAATACATACATACACCATAAATACCCACTTAAATCACACATATATTCTGTTCTATACAAATACTTTTACGTACTATTTACACAGCACATTCAAACCACGCAACATAAAATCTCTATCTACATAACTTATATTACACTATTTACATCTCACGTCAGTCAAACCTCTGTCAACTATGAATCATGTGGTGCTCCACTTGCCCCATATCGCAATGCTTTGCCGCAAACACTAACCCTACTCGGCCAGTCACAACATTCCTCAAGTACTTTCAACAGTATCACTGCCATCTTCAAGAGGTTGATGTACACCTTCTGCTCTGCTAACCGCAGACCAAGTGAGTGAATTCGTCGAGGTCCCAGCCTCAGTCGAGAACTCCTCATAGCTTCTTCTCTGGCACCATCTATTAGCAGTTCTGTTTCCTTTTTTTTTTTTCCCCTTTAATTGTTGTTCAAATTTAATCAAGGCCTTCCAATGGTCATTTAAGCTGTTTGGGTCATTAGTATTACATACTCTTGATCTATTTTTTTCTATTAACACTGACTCTGCCACCCTCAACTGCCTTCCATTTTTACAGCTTTTAATAATTTTAACATCTTCAAATCTCGGACATTGATGATTTTCTAGGCAATATTGGGTAAAGGCAGTTTTAGCTTCTTTTTTATTCCAATTGTTTAAATGTTGGTTTAACCTATATTTTAACTTATTTTTAGTACAGTCTATATATGGCATAGGTGGGTTTTTATTTATAGGTATCACCCATACTCCCGCTTTATCCAGTTGGCTGATCTTTTCATTATTTTTTATAGTATCTACTTGATTTCCAATTTGTATGTCATATTTGCCACAGAGCTTATTAATTTCAGCAGAAATATTTTTAACATACGGGGTCGCTCCTACATATCTTAAAGGTTTTTTACTGCTTGTACTATTTTTATTTGCTTGAATAACTTCAATAATCTATTTCCCCCACCTGTTGCTTAACAGTCATTCTGGCTAACGTGCATGAAGTGTGTTCAAGAAATAAGCCAAGACCTTAGAGGTAAGTTGGGTCTTTCTGGTTGTTAAGTCATTACAGACTAGCACATAAACTAATGCACTTAATTGGTGATTTATTGCCATAAAGATGCAGATAATGGATTGAAAAAGTTCGTTCCTGGACCGATACTACTCGCGTCAATAAATGTTTTCAGAATTTTTTCTTCTTAAAATAATGCATGGTTTCTCCCCAGGGAGCATAGAGGTATGTTATATGTTTGTTAATATCTCTGCTTCTAAGAGTCCTAATTGAAAAATTCCTTTTTTGTTGCATATAGTTTCTGATGCTAAATGTTTTTCATATAATTCCAAAATTTTCAAGTAATTCATAGACTTTCCGCTAGGGAGTGTAAAAGTAAATTGCATTTTCCCAGATATCTCTGCTTCTAAAACTCCAATTTGAAAAATTCTTCCTGTATCACATACAGCTACGGATGGGAAATGATTTGCATATAATTTCTTATATTTGGTGAAGAATAGCTTCTGATGCATTTGCATCTAAATCTGAGCTCCTGAAAACTTGATTGAAAATTTTTTTTCATGTACTCTTTTCACTTTCTGTGGGAAATATTTTCAGAATACTCTCTTATTACAATAATGCATAGTTTTTCTGCCAGGGAGCGTAGATGCATGTCTTTTTTTTTTTTTTTTTTTGATATCTCTGCTACTAAAAACTCACAAGAGTCCGATTTTAGGAATTATTTCTTTGTTCGAGAGCATATCCACTGCGAAATGTTTCTCATGTAATTTCAAATTTTTCTTAACGCAGAAGTCTGCCATGAGAGGGCATCAGCTAACATTTCCGTTTACAACAATATCTGAGGGACTAAAACCCCGATTGAAAAACTTCTTTCTTCGGTCAGATACTACTAAATGTGCAAACTCTGTGTGCGTATTTTCTTACCAAAATAATGACAAATTTCGCCGCATGGGCATGCCAATGTTTTCCTTAATATCTCTGCTTTTAAATGTGTGATTTAAAAAATTTGTTCAACATTGATGCCATTTATCTTGTGGAATACTTTAGGTTAGTATTTGAGGAGTTTTATAGTTCACAGTTCTGTTGCTAGGTGGTGCTTGTGTACTTCTGTTTGGAGCTGTATCTTTGCCTATAAAAACCCTACTGAGAAATTGCTTTTTTTTTACTGTAGGCCATTCACGAAAATAGATGAGTGAAACATTATCCTCTCTAAATAATGCACTAATTTTCTGCTAAGTGGTGTAAAGGTCAATGCTTTTTTTTTTTTTTTTTTTTTTTTTTTTGCTACCTCTGCTTGCAGGAGACGTACTTGAAAATTTGAAAAGTTCTTTTTCCTTAGGATAGCTTTTTCCATGAAGAATATTTTAAGCCTACTTTCAACTTTCCTATTATATAAAATTCTTGAGCTAGAAGGTCTGTAGAGTTATATCATGTTTTTTTCTATATTTAATCTTTTAACTGTTCGATTTGAAAATCTGTTTGTTCAACTGTTCGATTTGGAAATCTGTCTCCTTCTGCTATGAGAAACATTTTGTGCGCCTTTTTTTAAATTTTTGTATCATACGTTTTAGACAGTGTAAGAAGAAATGTCGCTGTTTCTATTTCTGTTTTTTCTTTATTGATTGTAAAAATCCGGTTGATATTTTCTAACTGGTTGCGTTGACTTTGAAAAATGTAATTCAAGTCAGAAATGGTTCAAAAGATGTGCTCATTACAACAGAAAATTCGGTGTCATCATTCCATTTATTTCAAATATTTGGAAGACACAAATATAGAAAACGAGGATGTAAATATCAAATCTAACTGGAAGTACGTATAAAGCTCTATGTTGCTTGTCATTGGTCACATATTACAAGAACCAGCTGAAAAGTCCACATTCGAGCCGGGCACAGCCACACATGAACACGGAGTCCAAATAGTCCAAATTAGGGCAGGGGCTGGTTCGACCTAATGAAATAAACCCGCAAATATAGTTTATGCTCTATTGTGATATACCGAACTGTGAAAAGGTTCTTTGTCACAATGATTAAAGTCATCAACTCTAATACATATGCCAAGGAATATATAAGGACTGGCGCTTCTGTTAACCCACTGTATGGTCACAGATTAATGTCTGTGTGCACCAAAATACATATCACATGCTTGAAGTCAAGTTTCACTTACCCAAAACCTACTATTTACGTAAATTAGGGCATTAGTACAGTTAAAATGATGCAGATGCTTGATCCATGCCGTATTTCAATAATTTCTTTTGGCATTTTGGAATATATACCACATCAAAGTTTTCCCAGTGGAACACATTGAGAAAAGGTTGACAACTCATTTGAAATACACCGAGAAAGTAATTCCAGAAAATGTATTCGCACTGTGGTATGACAGTGTTCCATGCTTTTGCCATGAAGTGTCCCAAACGTGTTATGTAAAAATACTAGTATCTTCTATCATAAAACATTTTATGGTGGAAAGATCTTTGGTAACACATGCAGAACAGGTTGATACACATTCGGAACACTTTGGCAACATATGAGGAGCACAATGATCACCCAATTTTTGGAAATAGCTTTCGCAAAATGCTACAAAAGTGTGCGATCTATTCCAAATGATTTGTTATTTTCCACCTCAAAAACTCACTTTTCTTTCTTAGTTGTCGTGCTTAACATACGAATTAATGGGAACAGCAATGTCTTGTAATTTAAATTTGTGCTTCTCATATATTAATTCCACGTGTCAACTGAAAACAGTATAATTTTCTTTGTTCGAAAGCATGAACGTGTGTCCCATTTTGCCGCCCACAGCGGACGCGTATACCACTTTGCTTTGTTGTTATAGTAACAAGAACCGATTTTCAACAGACATGACATCACACAATTAACGTCACACAATCAACTTTTTTGAAACAGGAAAGCGTTACGTCAGGAATTTTAGTTCCACCTTGTCGTTCATAAACGACATAGAATTTTTCATTTAGAATCCTATCGTCTGCCTGTCTGTTAACCCTTTTTATAGCCACTTCTGGCTATAGGTATCTCCCAATTCTTTATTTGGGAGGGTAATTGTCTAATTTCCCACGTTGACCAGACGCCTTGGGAAATGCATTTTTCCGCTACTGCCAACATGAGGAGAAACAGACAAAGTGCATCCAGGACTGGCTTGACAGGGAACCATCTACGCATTGGCATCCCCAAGCCCAGGGAGGCTGTGGAAAACTCCGAAAAAAACCACAGATCAGCGTGCCGGCAGGTCCCAGATTCGAACACCCAACAAGAATTCTGTTGTATGAAATTTAATTTTAAGATTTCCCTTGAGAACCTAAAATGTTTATTTTAGATTTTCAAACCAATTTCTTTTCTCTAAAAATTGAGAGTTCCAATAAAGTAGGTAACAGTGTGTTTCTATAAATTATTTCATGCACATGCTGAAGATACATGATTTGGGAACTTTCTTTTTCCTTAAACTACGAAATTCTCTGAATATAACTACATTTTTTTTGCAGAGTATAACCAGTTATTGTTTTATTTATATTTGAAGAAGAAATGAAAAAGAAAAGAAAAATGCAATTAGATCAGTATTAAACTACACTAAGTAAGCTTAATGCTCCAAACACTACTGGTTACGGTTATTTTCTTAACCAGCAGTCGAAAACGTCTAAATGCCGAAGAGGCGATTTGCGTGTAGATCAAAGCTACAAACGTAGATTCGGCTTTGTATTGCAGTGAAAGGCAGTTCCGTTTTGTATATTGCAGACAGTTTAAGTAGTATAACTACAATGGAAAATATCAATGAATCGGAACAATAGGCAAATACAAGCTAATTACAGCATAATTCAAGACGGAGTGTATACAAGAGCAAATCTGCAATATAAAAGAAAATCAGGCACACGTATCCACTCGCGCAGGAAAGAACCTGCAATTTTCATTTGCATGACCACAGTTGCAAAGGTATTTATGTAAGAAATATACAGAAAACACATTTATACGAAAATTGTTTTATGGAGCGTGCTGCTTATTTCCGTTTTTGAATTTAACACTATACAGGAGTCAGGTAACCAATAGAAAAAAATGTGACTGCAGGAACAACGTTGTAAGTTATTTTTGTGCAAAAGTATAATGTTCATCATTAAAAGTTGCAGTTACGCATTGGATTTCCTCAATCCCATGGTTTCCGCCTTGTTTTAATACAGCCTCAGTATCAAACAACGTCACGTAGAAACACTTTCACCTAAGTGCTTACAAAATATTGCGAGGTAAAGCGTTTTACAGTAAGTAGAGAAAAATATGTTTTTTATGCACGGCCCCTTAATGGATGTATGCTTGAGTTTTCGCTTATACACTATCTACCAACAAGTAATTAGACACCTGTGATAGCAAAGGAAAACGAAGTTTATTCACCTTCAATAGTTGATGGAGCTTCCACGAGCGGCAATTACAGCTGCAACCCCCGGGGCATACTCTCAACCAGGCGTTGTACGACAGCTAGGGGTATTTTCTTCCACTCGGCTTGGAGAAGACAGGTCAGTTCCTTCACTGATTTTGGACGGTGGGGGCACCCCTTAAGTCGACACTCCAACTCATCCCAGAGGTACTTGATAGGGTTAAGGTCCGGGCTCTGCGCAGGCCAGTACATTCGATTAACCCCATTGTCACCATACCAAGCCATGGTGGACCTCGCAACATGACAGGTGGCATTGTCATCCTGAAAGTAGCATGGGTCCAACCCGTAAAACTGCCACAATGTAGGAAGCGCATGGTCATCCAAAATGGTGCAGTAGGTCTCGGCTTTGAGTCTACCAGGAATTGCGACTAAGGATCCCGTGCCATACCAGGCATAATTTCACCGCTGCCGAACTTCACAGTTGGCACAATACATTCCGGCAGGAGGCGTTCTCCAGGCAGATGCAAAACCCAGACCCTGCCATCTGAACGGTAGAGGGTGAACCTTGATTCGTCGCTCCAGAGAACCTGTTTCCACTGTTCAACGGTCCACTGTCAACGTTCTGTGCACCACGTTAGCTGAGCAGCGCTATTGGACTTGGTGATCAAAGGCTTGTAGGCGGCAGCACGTCCATGATAACCAAGCAAATGGGCTTTTTTATGGATGGTATTCATCAAAAGAACACTCCCGGATACCTGTTGAAACTCCTCGCGGATGTGGCCCATCGATTTGGTGTGGTTTTTCCGAATTTCTCTGGCCAGCACCCGTCGGTTTCTAACTCCCAGTTTTGTGAGTCTGCTAGGTCGGGGCACATTCCGACAGTCACCTCTCATCTTCCACTTGCCAATCACATAGGCCACTGTCGATTTTGGGTACTTCAACTCGCTGGATAAGTCACGTATGGATCGAGCATTTCTGTGATACCTGACGATTACACCTTTCTCAAAATCAGAGAGCTCCGAACTGTGTGGCATCTTGCATGTGACTGGTTGTGTTGCTGTTCCCCACACGATATTTAACGGCGGCGGCCGTGACATGTATCAGGACCGCAGATATTGTCGATTGCAGGGGTGTCCAATTACTTGTTGGTAGATAGTGTATCTCAGCAAGATTTTATGCTATCATGCTGTAAATTTGGATTTAGAAGTTTAAAAATATTTCCCATCCCGCGGACTATTATCTGATATGGTCATGATTCATTTTTTTTCATGATCATATTTCACAATTCCCTTAATATACCGGTTCTGTTCTTGTATAGCAGCTCATATTATCTGGGCCTCTTTGTGTTTCACTGTTGCAACACTGAATCACTGTATCTGTTCTCGATTAAATGATACAAATCAAAAACAATTTTTGCAGTTTAATAATAGCGGCATCTTTTTTGGGTAGCTCACTGTACACATATTTATTGGTCGATTCATATGCAATTTTGAATTTAAAGGTTTTATTATGTGCTGAATAGAATGCGCATAAAATAACATACCACTTATAAGGAAAAATTTGGAGATAGAGAGCTAATTAGCTTAATTAGCATGTTTCTTCACATCACATTATAGTTCCCTTCAAGTGCTTTCCAACAATACCTTACTTGTTTGCATGCAAAACACAGCTCAGAAGTTAAGGGGAGTAGCCCCCTTTTTTTGGGGGGGGGGTCTGTACATCAACTGTCTTGATGTTTGGGTTTGACTGAGAAAAACATTCTTGACTGCATATCTGTTTGTGATTCACTGCTTAGACGGATTGAAAGAAAACAACCATTTCTAAAATGAATGGTAATGGGCGATGAAAAACGGATTGATGGAAAAGATTGTGGAGCAAGTATGTGCCCCCACTAACTACTCCAAAGGCCAATCTGCATCCCAAGAAGATAATACTTGGTGTGGGGTGAGACTGGAAGGGAATCTTATATTACAAGCTGCTGTCAAGCAACTAAATTATCAATTCTGATAGGTACTGTCCCAATTGGAGCACCTGAAGGCTGTATTTAAATGAAAAATTTCTTGAAATAGTCAACAGGAAGGGCATTGTCCTTCACCAGGAGAATGCCAGACCTCATGTTTCTTTGGTCACTGGGAAAACATTCCTGGAGCTTAGCTCAGATCTCTTGCCTCTCAACCAGCCTTTTCACCTGATGTTGTGCCTTCAAATTTTTATTTATTCTGTTCTCTGCAGAACTTGTTCTGTGTAAAAATCGTCTTAACCAGTTCTTTGCCCCAAAACCTGCTAAGTTCTGGCTAGATGGAATCCTCAAGCTACCCGTGGCAAGAAGTACTGACTACATTACTAAATAAATTGGCAATGATATGCAAAAGTTTTTTTTTTCACTTTGGTCACCAAATGCAAAAAGACTTTTTACACAAACCGATATTATCCGAACCTCTCTAATTGTTTACTGTTGTTCTCCTTTCCCCTCTAAAAAAATACCATTTTACTTTATGGAGCTGACAGAAAAAAGAAAGAATAACAATAAATGATCAGAGAAGTTGGGTATTATCAATAGAATAGCAACATCTGCTCTGATGAACACTGTCCTGAAGAAGGGTTGGTCCTCATTTTTAAAGCTGACCAAGTTGAAGTTTAAACCTTTTCTAGTAAATCCCATAAAAACCACTAGTCTTGTACGAATTGCCACATATTAATTTTATTACTCCTGACATCATAAGAAGGTAATAACTTGGTGTGTGGTTGCTATCCCTCCAATTCTTCATTGAGAAGTAACATACACAAATGCTTGTGTTATCACTTCATTTTTTTTTTTTTTTTTTATAATTCAGACTACAAATTGAAGGCATTTTCTTTGGAGCAATTGGAACTGTCTCACTCTGGTTATGATACTTTGATGGGGAGAGGGAGTAGGGCAAACATGAACACACATCACCTTTACAGGTTTAAATGCAGGACCAATGATGTCTTATTTTACACAAAGGATACTGAAATAGTACTTGCATTGAAAGTAGGATGATGGATTTACTCTAGAAATAAATAATATGCAAAAGCACCCAATGTTGCTCCTTTATTTTCAAGTACAAGCTGCAGAGAAAAAATTTACTAGAAAAAGTTAATGCTACCTCAAATTTACCATTTTTTTTACATAGAAAATAGGAATAGCTGAATAAACTCTTATGTACAATAACAATTGGAAATATTTAACGTGAGTATTCACACACAAAACCTTTTAAAAAATTGTTTCAGTTGGTATTGTTTATGATGCCATGGCAAGTGAACAAGGAAGTCAACATTCAAGAAGTTATCAATTTCCTTTGAAGCAGAGTTATGCAAACCCATTAACAGCATTTTGCAGGTATACTTTTCTTGCAGGATGATCATCTGCAGGTCTGTTTACTGCTGTCCACACAGGGTCTCCACAAAAAGTCTCATGACCTTGGCATAGTCCTGAAATGATTTTGTTATATTACTAGTTCAAAGTAAAACTAAAACACACTGAGCATACAAATAAAAATAAATCGCTTTAAAGAGTTAAATAGGATGAAATCTGAACAAAAATTAAAAGATGCTATATTCAAGATATTTTGAGTCTGCAAGTTAATGTACAAATAAGCATGATTCAGAGCAACTGATACTCTCTGAGAAGTACAATGAAGACTTCTGAGTTTGTATTCTAAAATGAACATGTAATTACTGGAAATGGTTGCAAAATGACTAGCAACATATTAAGACATTATTATTTTTATTATTGCTTAATTTGTGGAAGATGTGCTTCACACTGCAGTTCATGAATCTTTCTTAAATTTCAATTTCCAAGTTTTGATGTGGAGAGGATGTGTAAGATGACAGTGCATTTAGTTTCTTACTATACGAGTCAAACACAACAACAAAAAGACTTAATCTGTAAAAGTTGAGACATTTCATTAACATAATTGGCTGTTTCCACCATTCAAAATGCACTATTTCCAACATATTTTAATGCTGGAAGTGCTTTTCAAAACAAAATCTGAAATCACTTATCTGAGCTGCTGCAGTAGCCAAAGGCAAGAGCTTTGGATCAGTCATCCAACATGCGTGTTGTGTTTGTCTGATGGTGGTACCTCTGTTCTCTCCCTGGAACTAGTTGCCTCACATTAGGAATGGGAAACTGCTTATAGCTCTTAAAGTTGTTTGTGAGGTGGTCATTACTCCCCCCAACCCCTATTAATGGTTTCTACAAGGATCCAGCCCTCTTTTATTAAAATTAGGAAACTGGAAAATGTATGAGAGCTATATATCTGGAGAATAAAATTGTCCTAGTTGTACAGGTTGAGCATCACTTAATTCAAAAATCTCCAAAATCTGAAACTTTTTTCATATGCTGATATGATGTCACAAATGGAACATTGCAGAAGTCTTTGGAAAGGTTCCCAAGCTATTGAGCAGCTCACTGCACACTTTGATGGTTATGTCATGTGACCTAAGATACTCACCCTGATGGGGCTTTGTTCTATTGTAACAATAGTCAAACTGATTCTTTTGAAATAATCTATTTCCCCAATTCAACTCAGTAAAACAATTCGTTCACACTGATTCACTCATTAACACTTCCAGTGAATGAATGCCATGAACCAATTCAGAGTCAGTTCCACTTGTGTTGTCTTCTGATTTTATGAATGATTTTCAGTTTAAATTTACTTTTAAATCTTAAAGGGAGATTTTTTTCTTAGTTTTTGTAGAAGTTGGTTTCATAAGGTTTACGAAATTTATTGCAATTTTTATACTTCTGAATAATATGAAGTTTTCAGACCAGAACATGAATCTCATCGAGACACCTTGGTGAACACATGGTCTAGTAAAAAGCAATTCTGACTGATTATTTGAGAAAATTGGTTGTTTTGCAGAATTGAAAGTTTTCAGGAAAGAATCCCTAGCAAATGATGCAGTTTACTGATTTGTTCTTCTCTAACTAATCGCTCGCAAACAACTCATATCTATTCTGTTGGCGCCAGTTTCTTATTAACAGTTATCACAACCAGACCTACATACATTACTTGTGATTATCATGTGTTTTGTGCTAATTCTTTTCTCCATGGTGCAAAGATATTATTGTACATGTCATAAAGTCCCGCAGATATTTCTATGGGTAACAGTGATAAGAAAAACAGGAAGCATTTATGTTTAAATACAGAACAAAAAGTCAAGTTGCTGGAGAAAGTGGACAGTGTTGTAAGTGAGACTGAGGGATGAACTACCATTTCCTTAAACATCTTCACAACTTCTTTTCACAACCTTATTTCACCTCAAGCATTGATTAAAATTTCTGATGATGAGCAGAATTACATATTCATGCAGATATGGACGAAGATGATCAGCTAACAGGTTCCTGTAATGTCCACCATTCTGTGTTTGTGGATGATAACCAACGGGCCTAGGGCTTGCCAGGAAAAAGCTCCCCAGACCAAACCATTTTCACCAGCTCGTTAAACCCCAACTTTGCAACCAGAGGATAGGGCTTCATGCTGTTTATGCCATATGCAAACCCGGCCATCAGCATGGTGCAGTAGGAAACAGGACTCATCACTCCAGATGACCTTCTTCCACCTGTTGAGGGTCCATTGCCAATGTTCCTTGGCCCATGCAAGGTGTTGTTTAGTCTCCGGTTGTGGAACCCCAGGCAAAGCAAGGTATGGTGCATGTGGAAATAGGTTGAACTGCACTGCTGTTGTACTGGAGGGTGAGCTGGGTTACTGTTGTTCATTGTTACCAAGATACCAGTCATGACACCCGATGCTCACCTCTAGGATCAATTGCGCGTGGCTGACCAATGTGAGCCCTTCTGCTGGATGTCTGTGCATGGTTAATCCAGTCCTGGTACACCTTTCATACAGTAGTATGGGAGCAGACAACAAATGTGGCAGTTTCTGAAATACTGGCACCTACCCTCTCGGCCCCAATTATCTGGGTGCAATAAAATTGGCTTAAGTTGGCACATTTCTCTATTACTGGCAAAAGTTTACAGATTATGTACAGAGGATAGGTGAGCACAATTTATGGTAGCTGCACATGATGTTGCTATAGTGTGGTACTCCATTATTGCTCCAAATATGTAAAATGGGGGGGGGTTCTTAATGCAAAGCTAATTCAGTGCATATGTACCTAATGGTATTAAACTGAAAAAATCATTTCACAGCCAGCTTTCTAGTAAATTGAAGACTAAATCTACCTTTACTGAACATCAGAACTTAAATTCCCAATCTATTTTGACTACTGCAATTAACTGATTATGTATTTGAATACAAATAAGATGATCCC
The DNA here is from genome assembly GCA_039090855.1 of Macrothele yani. Classification (NCBI taxonomy): domain Eukaryota; kingdom Metazoa; phylum Arthropoda; class Arachnida; order Araneae; family Macrothelidae; genus Macrothele; species Macrothele yani. The sequence goes on along the minus strand of CM076997.1, from coordinate 56,737,399 downwards.
ATTTCATTTTAAGATTTCCACAATTTGTACGTATAACATTTGGGTCAACATCCTGCAGTTCCCCCAGGGGCTTAAGTGTGTGCCATGGCTTTTGGTATTTTACTCTGGAGTGAGTGCAGTGGCGTAACCATGTTTAAAAATCTGTGAGGGGGGGGGTCTGATCACACATACACAGATTATATATATACATGTATATATATGAGGATCTCCAACTCTGAAAATCTGGGCCCCAGTGGTTACACCTATGAGTGAGTGAGACCACTTAACTGGCCCCAAAATTAACAAGAAAGTTGACACCGAATTTTCGGGTGTAATAAGCACGTCTTTTGAATCCGTTCTGATGCAAATTAAATTTATCAAAGCTATTTAAAAGTCAGTGGAACCGGTATGGAAAACAATAGCATCTGACAGAAGAAAGGGGTTTTTCAATCGGGTTTTTAATCCCTCAGATATTGCTGTAAACAGAAACGTGAGCTTACGCCCTTTATTGCAGACTTGTGCGTTAAGAAAAACAGGAACTTATATGAGAAACATTTAGCATCAGAAACGCTCTCCAACACAGAAAGAATTTTTCAAATCGGACTCTTAGAAACAGAGATATTGACAAAAAATAAGATGTGACTTTACGTCTCCTGGGGGAACACCATGTATTATTTAAGGAAGAAAGTATCCTTAAAAGGTTTTTCCATATGAGCGGTATCGGACCAAGAAAAAAACCATTTAGTCGAGTTTTCAGGAGCCCAGATTTTGCTACAAATATATCAGAAGCAGAAATTAACACTTATGCCCCCTGGTGGCCAAACCATTCTTTACCAAACATTAGAAATTATGTGAAAAATATTTTCCACCCAGTCTTATATGCAATACAGCAAGAATTTTTCAAATCGGAGTTTTAGAAGCAGAAATAACGCAGAAAACACAATTTACCTTTGTGCTCCCTAGCGGAAAATCTATGACTTAAAAATTTTGAATTTATAGGAAAAACATTTTGCATCAGAAACACTATCCAACATAGAAGGAATTTTTCAAATCGGACTCCTAGAAGTAGAGATATTGACAAAAATAAGATATATATATCTACGCCCCTGGCGTATAAACCATGCATAATTTCAAGAAGAAAATGTTCCTAAAAGGTTTGTAGACATGAGTAGTATCGGTCAACAAATGACTTTTTTTCAACCGAGATTTTAGAAGCTCATATTTTGCTGCAAATACATCAGAAAACGGAAATTAAGACCTAAGCCACCTGGTGGCCAAAATATTTTTTACAAAAATTAGAAATTATGTGCAAAGGATTTCTTATCAGGAGCTGTATCTGGTGCAGAAATAATTTTTCAAATCGGAGGTTTAGAAGCAGAGATATAAGGGGAAAAGCAATTTACCATTACGCCCTCTAGCGGAAAGTCTATGAATTACTTGAAAATTTTGAAATTATATGAAAAATATGTCACACTGGAAACTCTATCCAACAAAGAAGGAATTTTTCAAATCGGACTCCTAGAAGTAGAGATATTGACAAAAATAGGATATACATCTACGCCCCTGGTGTAGAAACCATGCATTATTTTAAGAAAATGCTTCTAAATGGTTTTTCGACATGAGTAGTATCGGTCTACAAACGACGTTTTTTTCAATCGAGAATTTAGAAGCTTATATTTTGCTGCAAATACATCAGAAGTGGAAATTAAGATTTACGCCCCCTGGTGGCCAAACAATTTTTTTACAAAAATTAGAAATTATGTGCGAAGGATTTCCCATCAGGAACTGTATCTGGTGCAAAAAGAATTTTTCAGATCGGAGATTTAGAAGCAGAGATATAGGGGGAAACACAATTTACCTCTACACCCCCTAGTGGAAAGTCTATGAATTACTTGAAAATTTTGAAATTATATGAGAAACGTGTCACGCAGAAAACACTAGCCACCAAAGAAGGAATTTTTTAAATCGGACTTCTAGAAGTAGAGATATTGAAAAAAATATAATATACATCTATGCCCCCTGGCGGAGAAACTATGGAATATTTTAAGAAGAAAATATTCCGAAAAGGTTTATCGATGTGAGTGGCATCAGTCCACAAAAGAATTTTTTCAATTGATATTTTAGAAGCTCAGATTTTATGGCAAATACATCAGAAGCAAAAATTAACACTTATGCCCCCTGGAGGCTAAAGTATTCTTTACCAAAAATTTGAAATTATATGCAAAATATTTTCCATCAGGAGGTGTATTAGCTGAAGAATTTTTTTTTCAAATCGGAGTTTTAGAAGAAGAGTTATCGGGAAAATGTAATTTACTTTTACGCCCCTAGCGGAAAATCTATGCGTAATTTGAAAAAGTAACTATATCTAAAATAGTCTTCAACATAAATGGAATCGAAAGATAAAATAATTTTTTTAATCGGTAGTTTAGAAGCAAATATGTGGAATAAAACGCATTTTTGAATTTGACATCATCTGCATTTACGCCCTCTAGCGGCGAAATTGTGCATTGTAAAAATAAACGAAATGATGGATCATCACTCGCATATCTCAAGCTTCCCAATGCAAAAAGAATTTCTCAAATAGGACTAATAATTGCCGAGCTATCGTGGGGACGGACGGAGAAACCGGTAACATAAGCACGATCTTTTTTTACAAAAGACGTGCTAAAAAGTGTGACCTCTCTGAGCAATACATACATACACTTTCACCACAAACTCAGAAATAATCTTAAGGCTCAAAAAGCCTTTAGAGGGTTTCTCTGTACACAGAAAAAGGATGCTGCTTGCAGTGAGTGATTGTTCATGATACTCTGGATGCTAGGCTGAGTGGAGCTTCTCTAGTGGAGACAACAATACATACTGTATCTTAAACAAATACTGTTGGTCAGCACTCAAATCTTTTTTAATATCTAGAACAGTCACTCGTATTTTCCTGAATTTCAATATTGGGAAGCTTCCATAATTTGCCAATGGGGCCACAGTACTCTTTTGGGCCACTGGTTGATCTGTCAGTGTGTTGAAACAAGTGCCGGAAGGGCAGTTTGTTGTTGTGTAGCATGCACACAAACCAGTGCAATGGTCTCCGAAAAGCTTCTTCAATGTGCAATGTGATGCCTTTCTTCAGACCAGTTTCCAGGTGTACTGTATCATCACATCCAATTGCAAATAAAGTTTCAGTACTCCTTTTCTGTTGTTGCAAAAACTGTAAAATGGTTTGTAATATATTTTCTGCTGTTGAGCCCTCAAGTGTCACATGTCCAAAAAATTTGGATCCAGATGCTTCCACCGAACTAATGTGCTCTTCTTACAATGCCTTAATGTGTTCCTTGTCCAGACCTGCCAACTTTCAGAAGCAGAAATCAGTAAAAAAAATTTAATTGATATATTCGATGAAAATTTTAATCGATAGATTCGATTAAATTACTTGTTGCGCATATTGATTAAATGTACCGAACATATCGATTTAAAAAACGATGTTACCCAAATGAACCATCAACTTTTAATTGAAGTGTCTACAGATGTTTAAATTTATCGGCATATTCATATCGATTAAAATAAATTCTATACATAATTTCTCATTACTATGCTATCATTATGATCTATAAAGTGATAAAAATTTACTTTTACAGAAGTTTGCATCTAAAGGGAAGGATGTTCTACCCTTTCAATGGGATCGTGTCCCACGTCGTCATGAAATATACTAAAATATTTTCAAAAACGAACCATTTTCATGTTAGGTTTTTATCTTATGGAGACACGGACAATGAGACAGTCAAATAAAAAAAATTAAATAAGTAAGAGTGACTGAGAGACACTAACTGGTAAATTATGTTCAACTAAAAATGAAGTGAACAAACATTTTGTACGAATCGCATAGAGTTCATTATAACTTTTAACAAAGGAAGTTAATTTCGTTATTTTTTTCCCCACGCAGTCAACATTATATTTATGCTTGTCACTAGAAATATGGTTTGTAATATCATTCCTTCCACCATGCGAAATGTTGAAATTGCATCGGCACATAGTGCGAATCGCATATTTTCCTTTCTTTAAGATTTCGCAATACATGGGAATTCCGCAGAATACGAATCACAGAATATTTTATAGTACTTTTATCCCCTTTTATGTTGCTGCTCATAGTGAATCACTAATACTAAATTTATTACCACTCGGGAAAAAAAAATATAAGTAAAAACTGCTATAGTAGAGGAAAAAATACCGATTACAGAGTTATCCGATTCGAGCTGGTCAGCTAGGAAAGCAGAGAGCAACTGAAAGGTTCTTTCATCTAGAAACAAAGGTTTAGGTTTTAGTTACGAATGTCATTCCCTTGTGTTCGTCCCCTCCTCCCCATCATTCCTCACAGGCGGATCGATGCCTTGTCTTTTACTAAATCCGATCCCTTTAGCGGCATCCGTTATACTTCCAAATGGCACTGATTTTATAGTTGTCTTCTCTTCCTGTCCTCCCCCTCCCTTCATCTTACCGAATAGAGCTTCTCTAGTCATTCCTTTTAAAAACAATCTGGGCCCATCAACGTCTGAACCAACCCCTCTCCTGCAGATGTGTTTTGCCGGAACAAAACCAACTGTCTTTTACATCAGGCGTAACCACGGCATAAAACGTTTGAACCAGGATTTTAACTCCGATCTTATGTCTCTGCAAAAAAAATAAAAAAAATAAATAAAATGGCCTAAATGACAAACTGTAGAATACACGTATTCTGTTTTAGAAAATGAAAATCTCTAAATATCACACAATTCAATTCGGTTTGATAGAAGTTACAAAGCCAATGGCGCTTTATTTTTCAAACAGATAAAAAAAAAAAAGTCCACTTCCTCCCTAGATTAAACTTGTGCTGTCAAAATCCGGATATTTTAAAATTCAGAGTTGTTTACTAAAAGCCCAAAATGTCATACCTACAAAAAAGTGTGGGTTTGCAAAAGCAACAGTGTTCTCCCCGATACTTTACTGTTTTCTTTACGAATCCCTTAGTATGAATTAATTGACATTTTGCGTGTTTTTGCTTTATTATAGACCTTTTTTTGTGCCTGTTAATTTCTAAATTAAAAAGCTGCCACACACGCGGCGTTTTATAATTAAAAATTCCATCCAAATCAGTCAATTTCCACGGAAGATATTGTGCTAAAATTCTGAAACACGAGCGAACAAATCTCGCGCATGTGCTAATACACTGTCCCCGTGAATGCTGATAGCAACCATTTTCAATAGGATAGGTCCACTATGGGTGCTGAACAGCATACCCAAACTTCATCACAATCATGCTTTGATTTTACGCAAGTCATCACGCAAAAAGGCGGAAGAATGAATCCCGCTCCTACGTCTTGACCTTACCTTTGACCATTTTCAATAAGGATTAGATGAATTAGTATGTATCCCAACATATTAATTTCATTGAATAAGCCAAGACATTTTTATGAACATTACCGAGCGATGAACAAAGCACGGTTGGAAAGTGAAAGCGTAGAAAACTTACTGACTAACGGACCAGCAAAATAAATCATTGCTGTAGCAGCACTGGCTCGAATGAACATTGGACTTACTTTTTTTTTTTTTAACTTCCTCTTATAGTAGCATTCTTTTGTTAGGTCAAATTTATTGCCAGAGAAGAAGTTACGAAACCATGCATGCCCCCATGCATTTTTAATTTCACAAAACTGGCAGTTTTTGCTTAATTTCGTCATGTTGGGTATCGATCTGGGGTTAAAAATTCCACAAATTTAAAATCCGTTGGAATTTTTTTCTACGATAACTACGTTCTGAGATAGCATTTCGAACTGGGAGGAATAAAGATAAAAGACACCTACTCCAACGCGGACACACCCCACGCTGGCCTTCTGAGAAGTTGCGACTCGGGAGATGAACAATGCATGATCTGAAAAGAAAGGCGGGGGGAAACAGCGTGCACAAGAGAGGAAGAGAACCAAACGGAAGGTTAAATCAGCCCAGATGGTTGGTGTTCTAGTGTTTAAAAAAGGCAAAACAATAAACTAAAACGTGGGAAAACTGCAGCAAAATGTTCCCAAATAAACACATGTAACTAAAAACTTATTCGTAACTTACATCGGCACTTTACTTTGAATGGATTAAGTTAAAAAAAAAAAGTTTTAATAGTGGGTGCAAAATCATTAGAAAAAGAAAAAAATCTCTGAGAATCGCCAAATCCGTAAAATTAACATTTTGCCCGTAAAACCGTAAAACAAGTCACATTTCCGTAAATTTTACGGGTAAACCGTAAAACCTGGCAGGTCTGCTTATTGTACATGAAGGTGTCACCTTTATGCCCAAAATGTGATGTGCACAATAGGTCTGTCCTTTTATGCTCCTTCTCAATCAGCCCATCACTCATTCTTTTATTCTTACTTCTAATAAATTTTACATCGACAGCCATAGATGTATCCACTTCACACAGCAGGCTGAAGTCTTCCATAGTAGTAAAAGGTAGTAGTGAACCTAGCCCCTGTGCTGTCTGACACACCTGTGCATATGCAGACTAAGACAAGAGCGCTGAACTTGGAACATTTTTTGGGGATGACAGTTCAAGCACTGTTCTGTTTCTAAATCACTGTTCCTTGTTCCATCTGAACTGTTAAGAGTAATACTTAATAATTCTGCTTGGCTGCCAATACTTACTCTTCCAGTGCATTGGGTCTCACTCTGACTGCTGGTACCTTTCCATTCCTTCCTTTTCTGAAGCCACTTCATAACCTGGAACAAACACCTCTGATCACCATTTTCTGATCTGTCAGTTGACCATGCAGGAAGGGCAACTAAATTTTGGGCACTTCCTAGAATGCCTCACATTTGCAGTTCTCTCTGCTCTTGCACTTACAAGGGCAGATGTCAAACACTGTGTTTGTTTCATAATTTGTACATTTCTTCAGTTTCTTTGGTCCATTTATCTCCACATTGTTTTTTCTCACAGAAAGGAATTTGTTGCTGTACACTATGATAATTTTCACAACATGCTCTTGTTTCAATGACGGTAGTGTTGCACAATGACACACTTTCTCCATATTAGCGGCTACAATGCTAAAAATATTCTGGACAGCAGGGTAAATGTTATTATTCAGTGTAAGTAGGAAGCTCATACTACGCACCATGACAGAATAACACTGGGCACACCTCACATGCCCTTGTCTCATTTTGGGGGCATGTTTAAACAATTTACACACCATTAGAAATCCTGACAAATACACTCCACACTTTGACAGAATGGTACTGCAGATTCTCATACCCATTCGTATAGACTGACTGCCCTGGAAACTGAAAAGGAATACAGTGGCTGTGGTATTATTGTTTCAGTCAAGTTAACATGGTACGGCTGTGAGCAGGAAGTGAAGGATGCCCCACCTCAACGTTCTTTACAACAGTGGAAAAAAATGTTTCAAGGGACTGCCAAGGGCAGGACTATAGCAAGCTTTTCTTATCTGGGAGGGTGGGACTTCAAATTATGCCCCTTCGAGTTCAAAATTACGTCTCTTTGAGTTCCATTTAAATAATATGTGGTTTTTATTTTCTTAAACGTTGCCTTGATAGGAAAGTATTATCATTGTTCAAAAATCGCATTTCAGGTTTTTGACGTAATTTTATTAAAACTGTAAAAACTATGTAAATACCAAGTAAAGCGTAAACATTATGAGAACGCCGTCAACACAACACTTCTCAGAAATGCAGAATGAAAAGCAAACCAGTGCAGAATGAATGAGTACTGGATAGTGAACGTAACAATTGGAAAAGCTGTAGGGGAAGGGCTTGGAAAAATTCCATTCAAAGTTTAATGCTTAAAGAACTTTCTGTGCAGAGCAGAAAATTAGCTCTTCATCCCAACATCATCTTCAGAGAGGGCATAGAGGTTAGACATATTAGCATATTGTTTTCTATGCCTCCTTTCACTGTTTTGGAAAATTTCCTTCATGGATATCAGATGTTCACATTTCATAGCGTACATTATTCTGTCTGTACCCTGGTTAACTGCATGGAATATTGTATGAAACTAACTAAAGTCTTTAAAAAGAAAATACTGAACCATGTAACTTCCTTTTTTAGTTTCAATTTCTATTTTATACATCCCCCAGAGCATGAATTTTATGCCCTTCGAATGACCATTCTGGGAGGGAAGCCACCCTCCCAGTAGCTACGGCCCAGGCCAAGTGAGAATAGATTTATAGACTAACTCTACCTTCAAACAAACATGAGATGTTAATTCCACTACCTGTGCTGTTTCTTGTACAATATTCTAGAAGATAATGCTTACCTTGGCATTCCTTACTAGCGATGAAACACATTTCATGACACGTTTTCCGGTCTTTGTTGATGTTATTGTCCAAATGTCCATTGTATGAGATGTATAACTTTACTTTAACACACTTTTTGCATGGTATACTCAGTGGATCTCCACTTTAGGATTCAAAAATATCAACTGTTACCGTTCTTGAATCCTAAAGTAAAGATCCACTGAGTATACCCAGTGAAAAGTGTGATGAAGTTAAGTTATACATCTCATACAACGGACATTAGGACAATAACATCAACAAAGACCGGAAAACGTGTCATGAAATGTGTTTCATCGCTAGTAAGAAATGCCAAGGTAAGCATTATCTTCTAGAATATTGTACAAGTTATTTTGAAATTTGCACGTAAAAGAGAATAGTAGCATGCATGATCAGAGCTATTTAATAGTCTGAATTAGAACTACTAATAGGAACTGTGCTGTTTCTGTTGCATTTTTTATTGGAAAAGAATTATAGGGCATACATGTTCTAAAAATAAAACAAATTATGCTGTATAGGGTTTACCAGAAAGCGTGCTGGCTGGGGGAAAAAAAGTACTGTAACGCAGTTCCGACCCCACTACACCTTGCCCTTGAGCACAAAACATTTTAAGTCAGCATATGAGGAAACCATTGTAGCTTACAAAATACTGTCATGGAAAGCAGCTTTTCAGGCTACTGTTTGAGCCTATATCTTGTAAAGTATGAAAAATATGGTGAAATTCATAAAGAAATTGTCCAAAGAGGCAATTTTTTAGTCTGATTGAATGGGCTGGCACACCCCAGGCTTATATAATTCCAGAAGTCATGTCACTTTAGCCCCTGGGGAAGCAGTAGGATGTTGACCCACATGACCCAGTTTTTGTTTTACATGCTATAGGGATCACCTAACACAACTTTTTTTTTTTCACTAGTGAGACACAACTTAAAAAAAAAAAAAAAAAATGTTTTCTTGATCACCCCACACACACATTTACCCTAAAATAAGGCCAACTTACTGCTTTATCCAGAGTAAATCTATGATAAATTCCAGCTGGCAATACAAGTAGATCCCCTTTAGCAGCTTTAATGCGAATCCACTTATCCTGTTTGTCTCTAACATCAAAATACCCACTTCCATCCAAAAACAGTCTTATTTCTTCATCTGCATGAAGATGCTCTTTGTAAAATATTTTCAGCTGTGGAAATAACATAATAGGTGTAAAAACAACAAACACAGATGGAATATATGAAAGCTATTGTACTTGTATTTCAGTATCAACACAGAACTGTACAAATATGTTTCCCTGTGTAACAAAATGCAAATAAATAATATAAACAAAATATAAAGATGAGCTCTTCTCAGCATTTTGTCTTTTTTCATGATCACTAAAATGGCATTGTTGCTTGTATATAAAATTCTGAAGCAGCATCATCCTACATGCCTCAGCAGCACACTAATTTATTACTTATACCTGGGCCTCTGATTCTGGGGAAATCTGATGGATTCAGTTCCACCTATATGAAATGCAACAACGCAAAATTAAAAAAAAAAAAAAAAATTCTGGAGCACTACAATGCGCATTGTGGAATTAAACTGCAAGTTAACAGAAATTGGACAAAAATGAAGCAAAGCATGGAAGATTATACCTTGAGAAGAAGTTTCTCTACTGGAAGTACAGATAAGTTTTTTCACAGTTTTTAGGTTTTAAGTATTTTTAAAAAACAGCAGAACAACAAGAAAATTAAAATTTTTTTTAGAGATTTTAAAGCAATTTATTCCAATTCAATTTTAAATCAAGATAAACCAGACAGGGCTCATTCCAAGAGGTAAACTATTTTTTCGTTACTATCATTTGGGAGCAAAGATGTTATTAAATAACTGAATTAGAATTGACTTTAAATTAGTGTGTCTTTTAGCTAACTTATACCACTCCAGAAGCACTGTTTTTTTTTTTTTTTTGCATTCGATCCTAATTAATTCCTTCCAATCATAATGGCATAGAATATGTAATTTTAATGATCCAATCTGTATGTCGAATAACTGGAAGGAATTAATTAGAATTAAATGAAATAAAAAAAAAAAAAGAAAGAAAACAGTACAAATGGAATATATAACAGAATCTAAAACAGATTTTGATAAAACAGGGTGTCCACAGAATTATCAAACCTGATTTCCCTGACTTTCCCTGACCAAATATATAAGAAATCCCTGGCCTTACACAAATAGGTTTATTTGAGTTTTTCAATATATCTGCCATGATAATAAATAAAATAGAATTGGATAATTGAGAAACTTATATTATTTAAAAGTGTTTCCGTTTGACGTATAAAGTTCCCCAAATAACCGATTCATTTAATTATTATTATTTTTTTTTTATCGGCCTCCACCTTTCCCATAGCCGTCTAACTCACACCTTTTTAATTTTAAGTTTACTCTTTTTTTCATGGTTTTACATTTATTGAAGAAATGCTCAAACAAACCCATACATAATATTCAGAACAGCTACTATAAAAATATTACAGCAGGAACACAGTCACTGTGTTTATATTACACACCACTTTTCTTCTTTTCCCAATCTGAAATCTTCGCCTGCAATGCTGCTTCTTCCAACTCTAGTTCCTTCCGTACTCTTTGTCTTTTTTCCTTCAATTCCTTTATTTCATGATCAATTTTTCTTTTTCCCTTCAGTTTTCCTTCTTCGTTTTGAAGAACACCTTTTTTCTCAAGATAATCCTGATATCTTCATCTGGAGGCTCTTACAGAAAGAAAAAGCCTTCTATTGATAGCAATGTGTTCTACTCCTCCCACATTTTTAATGGCATCAAAAACTGTTCTCTGACAAATCAGGGATTCTTCCAGGAGATTTTCACAAGAAGAGACTTATTGACAGATAATCCACCTTCCACTGAAGCATTTCCATGAGACATAATGAGACAAATTTTTATTACATCCCAAAGTTCACCGAATTGTTTTTGGTTGTCAAGTAGAGCACTATAAAATTTGTCTAATCCAATGGAATCATCATGACTGTCTAAAAATTCATCAAACTGAGACTTTAAAGCAGATTGAGCTTCTACACACAATGAAGTGTACTGTTTATTAGCTTTTTCAGCACAGTCATCTGAAATCCTGTTTGCACTAAGTAAAACTTCGAGCACAATTTCCACTCTCTTCTTGCCTAGACTCGGCTGCTGCACTATAATATTTGGGTCCAAACAAGTTACTCCACGGACAAACTTAAATTTTAGTGGGCTTTTCATATGAAGTTTTTCAATCATACTGGTCATAAGTTTCCTAAATTCAAGCTTAAACTCTAATTTCTCCCTTTCTGAGCACTTCACTTCTTTTAATAGCTTTTTAGCACTAAATACAATATCAACTTTCTCAATTGAGAGAAGATTTTCACTTTTTGATACATCTAAAGTTAACAGTTTTGAGACACTATCAGCTTCACTTAATTTGTCAGGCTTCAAGTTTCGTGCCATCAAATTTTTCATCAGATCCAACAAATCAGTGTGTAAGAAAGGAATTAAAGGCTTTGGGGCTCTGGAACCTTCTCAAAAAAGATTCACACTCTGATGCTATAGTCCTAAATGCAGCCAATTTGCCTTTCAACAGTGGACTTTCCATGAATTCTGAAAGAAACATGTGCTGTTTGCTGGAAACCGATGATTCTTGAACATATTTCTTGATATGATCATAAACAAGCAATGCCCTAGTCAAATAATTAATGTTTTTCAACCACCTTACAGTGCAAAATTTCAAAGGGAAATCTTTACATCCAGTAATCATAGTATAATTTGCACGGCGAGCAGGACTATCCTTTAAAAGGTAGTACAAGTTACGCAGAAAGTGATGTATATCCCATTTCACTGCTTCAAGTCCAGTTTTTATAGCTCCATTGATCACGTGAAGACCACATACTCCAATGTCAACTAATAATTTACTATTTGGATTTTCAGTTCTAAGTTTATCTTTCAGCTTTTGAAGAAAGCTGAGATTAATGTTAGGTCCATCCATTGACATTTGTAGCATGTTATCCAAGGGAAGAGGAGCACCTTTAATGAATTTTTCTAAAAGGTCATTAGCTTTTGACCATCCTAAAAACACACTACTTAAGTATCTAGTAGAAACTTTTTGCAGATTGACGTCCCAATAATGAACAAACTGATCCATTTGCCCATGCTGAGCAATTTTGTTTAGTGAATCATCAAAATAAATTACAAAATCCGTGCACTGCTTCAGATCATCCATTAAACACTCTTTGAAATGTGGTGCGAATCCATGGTTTACCACATAAGATGCTTTGCTTTTGCATAAAATAAATTTTGAAGCTATCACAATGTCAGGAAACATTAATTGAAATGTTTTGTTAATCTGTGTACAAGAGTTCAGAGACATTTGCTTGGACAACACTTCCATGGCCCATATTATTTCCGACTTTGTTACATCATCTTTCACTACATAAGCATTAAGGTCACTGGGCATCACATCATCTTTCACAACGTAAGCATTGAGTCCTTAGACTTAATATTTTCTAGAAGTACTGATTCCACATTTCCTGAGCTTGTTGATGGCAAGAGTTCATTATTACAAAGAGAGTTCTTTTTCACAGAGGAAGTGAAAGAAGCAAGACTGGGCTGAGACATTTTAGCACGGATGTTTTTCAAATGATTAGTCATTTCCGTGGCTGGGGACTGCCCGACGCCCCATGTTGCTAAACTTGAAAGTTTTAGAGCACACTTTACAAAATGCTGATTCATTGTCACCGTTCACAGCAGCTATCCAACCCGAAAACTCAGGATTTAATTGTTTGTCCAACCATTGTTCATTAAACACACAGCACTTTGACATTGCTGCAGTCTTAATTGCCTTTTATCAAGGTATAACTTATATCACAAATTTTCTTCTACTCCTTTGACCTAAAACAAAAAGAGAAATGTTAACAAGCAATGTAACACAACTTACAATAATAGGTAGGAAATACAAGGTTACATTAGTAGGAAGGGGAAGTTAGTGACTGTCTGCAACACCAAGTGCAAGTGTGTTGGGCGATGAGGGTGTCACTCCCTGACGCCAGGTTAAAACTAGTTGTAGTCTAACTGTGATTGAAATTTCCCTGACTTTTTTTTAAATATCACTGATTTTCTCTGACATTTACCAACATTTCAGGCATTTTGCTGACTTTCCCTGACCAATTTTCATTTCCCTGACTTTCTCTGATTCCCCTGACTTTCCAGAATGTGGACACCCTGTATAAGATTAAGCTGCCCAATGGATGGCGCCACAGAGATGCATCAAGGAGAAGATTGTGGAAGCGATTGCGATGTAATGACCAGAAGGTTCACTTGCTTGGAAGCAGTTGACTACATCGGAGCTATGGGGCTTCCTGATGATGCCCATAGAAATGGGCGAAAGTGCTAGAAGAGTGTGTGGCCGGTTTGCGGGGACAGGCTGGAGATAAGTTTTTCAGTTTGGAATTTTTAATGTTGTGTTGTTTGATAGTTCGAATTAGTATGTGTTTATAGTGAAAACGAGGAAGGATTGTATATATATGCAGGTAATTAGTGTTAATATGGTTTTTAGTAAAGTGTAGAATGTTTTTTAGTGTTTGTGAGTTATTTAATGTAAAGTTTTTTTTAGCAAGAATGGGTATATAAGGACTGAGGAAATACACAAATTCGGGGATTATCGGAGTGAGTGTGAAAAAGTACCGGTGTATAAGCAGAATGTCGCTACGATGTTTTTTTTTGTTTCGTTTTTTTAAATAAAAAAGGTTATTGTGAAGCCATTGTCGAATGAAAGTTGTATCCTCGAACCGGAGATGGAACAGAGAATTGAAGAATATGCATGGGAAATGTCTGTAAAGAAGTTGAACTCCCGAACCCATTTGGGAAAGGTGAATAAACCAATGGAAAGTTTATTATACTGAAACACACGTGAATTAAAGTACAGTAGGGTGAATATGTTTATCTAAAAGACTGTAAGTTATGCATTTCTCTAATTATATTATGTTCCAAGTCCAGAAATTGGAGTTTAAAAAATTGGAGTTTTTTTTTATATGTAGTTTAGCTTCAAATGTTTACAAATGAGACGAGATGGGGCAAGGGAGAGCAAACTATAACAGGATATCGCTCAGCCTCTGGTGAGGTTGGATCTCTGGTATAACTTGAAGGATTGAGGCAAAAGGCAAGGGCATGGAAGCTTTTGCCCATGAACAAACAGCAGCACTGCTGAAACAAAGGCTAAGTGTCATTTTAAAACGAGCCTACACTGCATGTTCCAGTTATTCTATTCAGAGGGAGAAGAGCAAACATTACCCATGGATGTTTGATAGCCCTCGCAATGCTGGGAGGCCACACAGTTAAGAAGGCCTCTAGCCACAGCAGAAGGATTTTTCAAATTTTTTGCAGAAACTTCACCTGAAACTGGTTAAAGAAATACCCAGGAATCTTTGACGGCAACTTTGAATGAAGTATGAAAAAGCAAAGCTATTTTTGGTCATTTTTTTTCATCAAATAAGTAAAATCTTTAAAAAAATCCTTTTCACTTCAGTTTATAAAAACTGGGTGATCAGAAAGCAGCTATTCCAGAGGACTTGAGGCCCCTTTACACAGACATAGCAATAATTCCTAATCATGTATATTGTCAAGAGAATGTGAATAAAATATCAGCTGAATATATGGAATTTTATATCAATGAGGATAAGGTGTTATATATTACACTTGTTTGTACATAAGTATGTATCCTTCAGAATATAATGAGCTAAACGTGGTCTTCACTGGATCTAAAAACAGACCTGTGTCATTTTTATTATTTCAGAGTCAAAAGAAAAGACATTATGTGCAAAACATTGTGACATTACGCTACGTGCTTTTTTTTTTTATTCAAGAGTAAATAATTTAAGTAATTTTACTCTTTTTGTGTCATATTTCTTAATTGTTACTTTTTTTATTTGCTTCCTTATGTTCTGTCTTTTCATATAAATCAGAAGGTCATTAGATACACTGTCACATGGATAATAAGTGTTTTATATGTGTAATCGTGAGGTATTTCAAAGAGGCATTTGTGTTACACACAGTAAAGTGTAAGAATTTTGGTTTTACAAAAAACACCTATAGGCTCCAAAGAATTTGAATTATTAAAATGCCCATACAACCTATATAACAATAAGGAATTTAAAAATTTCTGTGACTGAAAGGAAATAGATTTCTGCAAAAGGGCTTCAAAGATATTTTTTGCAGAGGGACTCAAGTTTTTCATGTATGCCTCTCACATTACCAATGCTGATACTTAGCTTATCTGAACAGCAACTTGTTGCTTCAGCCATGGTTGATCAAGTTGTGTTAAGTAATGGATACCAATATGTTTTTGGAAAAAAATCCAGCAATGAGAGTTAGGCGAAACTTCAATCAGTCAGTGGCAGTTACAATTTTGTCTTCCACATTGCTGAGTGATATAATTCAGTGGTGCACCTAGGATTTACTTATGGGGTGGTCCAAAATATTGAAGATGTAAAAAACAAAAAAAACAATGGAGGAAACCATCTCCCAAAATACTGTGAAGCAATAAAAAATACCTTTGGCATACTTAGGGCATTTCCAATGATTCGTAAAATATTCATTTAAAAATATATACAAATATATTTAAAAGTAAGCAGTCAAAAACAAAGAATAAAAGGCTGAACGATACCTCCTGGGGAGGACTGGGCCCCTGTGCAACACCCACTGAGTACGCCAATGATATAATTTCAGAATTGGAATCTACAACATTGGTAAAACGAAAACTTATGCAGGCAGGCACTTTGATAACATGCAGTAAAACAGTGCCATTGCATAGTTCAGGAACAGTTAATTAATCATTTAATTCATAATTGCTACATCATTTAAACTGTTGTATATTTAAATTATGATAATTTAATTTTTCTGTAAGACAAGGATATATTTCAAAAAAATTATGAACATGGCAGAATTACTAAATTCCTCAAATACCAATTTAAGTATCACTGCCTTTCTTAAAACTTGAGATAGACACTTTTGTGCATTGACATTTTGAATACAGGCACTAAAAATGGCAATGTAAAAAATGAATAAAATGTTTATTATTTCTTAACATAAAAGATAAAGTTTCTTGGGCATCCCGCTCTTACTAACTGGGCAGGTAAGTAATTTCTTTACATGCCCAGCCGGGCATGTAACTTTCTAGACATTTTTCAAGCCCTGAGTCTGATTCTGAGACAAAGAGCAACTTGCTCTAAATCCTCAATCTTCTCAAATGAGCACCAAAAATTCTTTACTCTTGTATCCCTCCTTCAAACATGATGGATACATTTCCCCTCAAATCTATGCTTTACATGCTATATTTAATCTATCTTTAGACTGTAATTTTTGCTTGAATTTTTATGCTTTTATAAATGAACTATATCAACTATGATGTCAAGAAAATTTAGCTGAAAAGTGGAAATTCATTACAGACATACCACCACTTCCTATGTATGAAAACTGAGTGTGTGTGTGTGTGTGTGTGTGTGTGTGTGTGTGATATGTATTGTTCTTTGAGGACAAATCAGCATTGCAATTTAAAGAAAACTTACATTATTCTTGGATAGAAAACAAGATTTGTATTTAGACACACAAAATAACATGCAAATCTAATGACATAATGCAATAAAATAGTTCCTTACCTTCTCATCATAGTTTGGCAATTGTTCCCTGGAGATGTCAAGCATATCTTCATAATTATATCCCCTTTCTTCTCGAACCTTTTTTAATTTTCCCTCTGTTTCAATGTTATCCACATCAATCTATGGAAGGAAAAGAAAATTTAAAACTTATAAACACAGTAACTGAAATATCAGATTTTTGAGGATACCTACAGTTATTTGCTTTGGTTAACATTGACACATATTTGCCAAGAAATCTTATTTTTTAAAAAAAATCAACATTTAAAAACTGTTGTTTAGTAGAAAATTACAGAATGATTGCCAATCTGTTACAGCAACCTACTATTTGTTATTAGGCACAAGGGCTAATCATCAAAGCACTTTCATCAAAGTAGAAAAAAACTACTTTAATGTTGGAGCTTTTTTGAAATATAGAATGAAATATATATGCATAATAATCCTATTACAAAACCATTAAAATCTTTATAGAAATTAAGGAAGAAATATTCCTCAGAAATACATGGAAAATTCACTAGATTATTCAAAGCAATCAGAATTTTGTACTGAATCGCCTGTGCACAGACATGATATAACAGAGTTCCCACTCGTTTTCTCCTGAAAAATATAAGTACTTCTTAAGGACTTTTAAGCACCCTACAAAAATTTTTTAAGGACCTCACAAATTGCACACGCAAAAATAATGTATACAAATATACTTTTATACTTCACAACTATACAAACTAAAGTCTATTACTGAAGCTTGCAATATCGTTGCATACAATTCAAGTTTGTGAATGTAATAAATTAGAACTTATGCAATTTGAAAGACAGTTCTGCTAGTCCAATCAGTTTTCATATGAGAGAATAATCACATATATGCACCAAAATAATGTAAATCATAGAACTAGTTTAAGTTACAAGATCTAGATTTGGATATTGCACATAATTATTTCATGGCTTGAATTGTAAAGCCAAAGTCAAGCTTGCCATGAATCACTGACGAGAGCTCCTCCTGCCCCATGATTTCCCACTGGCTTTCTATCATCATGATCAACATACCCAACCAGCAGCAAGTTGTATGCATTACATTGTAACTTCTGCATTTCACACAGGAAGTCAGGAAAAAAAATAAGTACCTTTTCAGCACTTTGGGGAACTACTGGCAAAAATTAAGGACTTTTAAGCACCCTAAAAAAATTAAGCATTTTTTAAGGATTTATAAAGACCATGGGAACACTGCATAAGTAAATAGACAACTGACATAATGTCATTTCTGCAATGTAGTGGAGTCTACATTGCACTGCATGCTTGAATTCCCTTTAATATATTTTGCAGGAAAACGTCAGCGAGTAGGCGACACTAAAAGAACATGCCTTGACCCAAGGAATTAAGCAACTTTCACAGAGGATGAATCATGGGGTAATCTGATCTCGGAGCCAGCCAACACCAGATTGCTGCAAACCTACAAATTCCTCTTGCCACAATTAATCGAGTGCTAGTGGAATTCAAGAAGGCAGGCAAAGATGCACCAGCATCCCATACGGGGTCGCTCTGGGCCATCACAGCGGTGTCTTCAAGCTTGTCAAGAGTTCTATGGAAGCCAATCTTCATACCAAGGCTGCTGAGATTGCAGAACAAGCTCCAAGTGTGTTTCAGAAATGCTCAGCGGTATCTTCACCCACTAGGATATCATGGAAGAGTGGCTTGATGTAAACCTCATTTGCGAGAAGCAAATATTCGTCTCAGATTGGCATGGGCAACAGACATGATTGAGAGACCCTTGGCATTTTGGCATGCTGTCATATTCTCTGATGAGTCCAGATTTGCACAATTTTCAGACAGTGGCCAGGCCTGGGTGTGGCGATTGCCCAGCTGGAAATTCAGCTTGAAGCACCTATAGCCAACTGTGAAACATGGTGGTTTTTCAGTCTTCATAGAATGTGAAGGCAACATCAATGCACAAAAACACATAACCATCCTTGAGAGGGGCCTGCCACCTATTTTCTTCAGAGGTCAGATGTCAAAGGCTACCTCCTTGTTCATGGAGGATGGTGCTCCATGTCATAGGGTGAAATGTACCCAAATATGGTATGAACAAAACACTAACTAGAAATTGTTGTGGCCAAGCCAGAGCTTTGATATGAACCCAACTGAACACTTGTGGGTCATATTGGATGGAAAATTACGATGGATGCCACAGAAACCAACCAACAAGGCACACCTGCTGGCCTTGTTACATGAATCATGGCCTCAAATTCCACAGAGCACCATTGCTGATCTCATTTCCACAATGCCTGACTGGGTGAAAGTCTTACATACTACAAAGGGTATGGCTACCAGAACTTAATACCAGCTATAACTACAACTTCTTCCATTCCACGCGGACAGAAAATAAAAATTATTAATGAATCAGGTGTTCATTTACTTATGTCATGTCTGTGTAGTTTACTGGTCTCCATGTAACATCCCCTCAAAAAAATTGAAAATTACATTGCCCTGGAGCAGAAGTTGAACCTGCATCTCCCGATTTCCGTTTGACGGCGCACCACATTTATTTCCGTTTCGCCCATTACACCACCGAGGGCAATGAAGTTCTAAGTAAGTAATTATACATAGTTTAGGAATCTAAAAAAGATCTGAGATTCAGATTTCTAAGATATAATTGCTTTGCCTTCATTGCTTTGAATGTCATTGTCCTGGATGGTGTAACGAATAGCATGCACGAAAAGAAATCGGGAGATGCAGGTTCAGTTCCCATTGCTGGGTGATGTAATTTTCAATTTTTTTCAGAAGTTACATCAGAGTTCCCACCATATTTTAGCATCTCAGTAGGCAGTAGCTGTGCCATCTACTCCTGAAGCCTTACCATTCTGAAGAGATTTCAGAGCTTTACACACCTCTTCTCTTGAGATCTCACCAGTGCTTCCATCTCTCATTATGATATCATCTGTCTCGCTTTCATGATCTAATAAATCACAGTACTCACCCCATGTTTCACTTAGCTCATTGGGCTCCCACAACATTTTTCCAACCCTATTCTTTACACAACTCAGGATTTTATTTCCCCTTTTTTACCTATGTCTTATGTACTTACAGAATGTTTTTCTATCTTTCCAAAAAGCCAAATCATGCCTTTCTTCCTTTTCCTTTCTATTTTTTGCCTTACTCTGGTGAACCAGCTTTGCTGCCTCATGCTTCTTACAGTGATATTCATCCTCAGAAACTCTACCTTGCAACATCCCCTATTATGCTTCCTTCTTTCTCTTTCCTGCTTCTTTAACCACACTGTTCCACCATGCATCACCTTTAAAGTTACCCACTGTTGCAGTACCACAGACCTCTTCAGCGGCAGTGACAACACAGTTCTTCAAACATTACCACTTCTTTTCTACATCCCTCTCACACATGCCTTCAACTTATTCAGACACTCATTGAGTAAATCTGAGTAACGCTGATGTTCTTCAAACAGCCTTTCAACCTTTATTCTTTTCATCACAAGCATTTTCCTATACCCCCTTCTTCAACAAACATTCAGTTTCATTCGTGACACTAACAGGTGATGATCAGAGCCAACATCTTCACCTCTCATCACATGGGTATCAACAACTAGTAAGTGTTACAGACACTGATCATAAACAACAAAATCTATTATATACTTTAATCCCAGAGTACGATTTCCCCAAGTGTATGTGTGGCTATCCTTGTGGTTGAAAAATGTATTAGATACCCACAATCCATTTTCAATGCAGAGTTCAATTAATCTTTCATCATTATCATTCAAACCAGAATCATTAAACTTACCCAGAATGTTATCAGAAATCCCATTCTGAACACCTGCTCTAGCATTGAAATCTCCTGCTATTATCTTTCTCTTCAGCACTAAACTGTCTCAAAGCTGCTTTTAGCTCATTCCAAAAATCTTCCTTCCTATGAGAGGGATCTGAATCACAAGGAACATACACTACAACATTACTATTCTCTGAAGTTTCACTTTCAAACAAATCCAGTTATGCAACTGTAATGTGTCAAGTTGTTCTTCAATGTTTCACTTAAAATCACACCAACACCAGCCTGTCCTCTCACATTATCCAACACTCCAGACGACACATTCACCGTTCCATTTATTTCTTCTATCCCAATTTCTTTATTTTTAGTTTCACTTACACATAGCACATCCAATCTATACTTATTCATTTCTTGAATTACCTCATTTTATCTTTCCATTTATACCTCTAGTGTTCCCATACACCAGGGGCGTGCAGTCCATAGAAGCAATGCTTGCCCTACTAGAAATGAATAATTGAAAGCTTTACAAAAATTAGATTAATTATTTTTTATTTAGAATGGTGATTAAAATTTAGACCCATGGTGTGATTGCTTCCGAAAATGCACCTCTTAAATAACTATTAAATAATTTCCGCCAAAGCTTTTTTGAAATTTAGTGCCATCGTCGTGGAAAGATCATGCTTCCTGCGCAGCGAATGACCACACGACTAAGCTCACCGCTGCTGCTATGAGGGCTGTGCAAGCAATCCAGAAGTTGCTTCGGATTTGTCTATTCGTTTCGTGCTTCACAGCCGGCACTCCAAATGGCCACGTGACTAAGCTCACCGGTGCCTGTATGAGGCTATGCAAGCAACACAGCAGTTGCTTCGGGTTTGTCTATTCATTTCGTGAGTCATAGTTAAATCTGATCTGAAGTTATTATTTCTAGTTTTTCCGCTATCGAACCAAGCAGTGAAATATATGTTCTTCACACACTGAGTGCAATGATTTTCTGGATGTTTCTGTGTAAGGTGTAAGTACATTTATTGTAAGAGAACACCTCTCAGCGTTTGACTTGATTTTTGATGAAATCAGCATTCCTCTCCTTTGAAAGAAGCAGTTTCATATTGCTTTCATGTTTCGCCTGTGCTGCCATCTATGGACCAACACGATGACAACAAATATAAACGTTGTATTTTAGATTGTTTAAAGGATAAGCCTTTCAGCCAAAGAAGTTTTCAAGAGAAAAGGGATATTATAAATGCTGAGAGACCAAAACCTTTTTTAGAAACTCTCCAAACAAAGACTAAAAAATGTGTTCGCCACTTCCATCAAGAAGAATACGAAAAAACAAAATGGTTAACAGCTTGCAAAAGTGACCGAAAATTATACTGTTGGCTATGCACATTATTTTCAGTAGACAGAAGAAGTTTATGGATCAACGGTGGTTTTGGCGATCTCAATAACTTTCACAATTCATCCAGACGGCACAAGTGTTCAGATATACATATTTCGTCAGTAATAAAATTAAAAACGTTCGGCAAAACAAGGATTGAGTTTCAAATAGATGAGCAAATAAAAACGGACTTTTTTTTTTTTTTTATTGGAGGTTTAACGACCATTGTGAGCAACTCAATGGGCTATAAGCAGTCGCCCGTCCCTAATTTAGGGGCACTGGTTCCAGGGTAGGAAGAGAGCCAGTGCTGTAAGACAAACACAACATCCATGCCTCACCGGGATTCGAACCCGGACCCCTTATGGACGAATGATCAGAGGCCATCGCTTAGACCACTGCGCCACCGGGGCGGCTAAAAACGGATGTTTCTCGACATAATGAACTCGTTAAAAAAACATAGAGATGTTTTAGGGCGCTTAATTGACGTTACGTGTTTCTTTGGCAAGCAGGAATTGGCCTTTAGGGGGCATGATGAATGCACGGAGTCTGTTAATCCTGGGAATTATGTTGAATTGACAAATTTAATTAGTTGTTATGATGAAAAGCTTAAAATTCATTTAGATAGTTCGTCCGTGTTTTCAGGGATGTCAAATCGTATACAGAATGATTTGATTGAATCAATAGGAGAAGTAATGATCGCAGAAATAAAAAAAGAAATTGAAGAAGCTCCTTTCGTTTCAATAATTTTGGATGAAACAACTGATGTGAGTTGCAGGTCTCAGCTGTCTACAGTGTCTCACTATGTGACTAATGACGGAACTCCGAAGAGAGATTCGTTGGCTTTATTGATGTGAGTGCTGATCGTTCAGCTAATTCTTTGGCAGAGCATGTCGAAAGCATTTTAGAAAGTCTTGAGTGCTTTAAAAAATTAATAGCTCAGACATACGATGGAGCTGCCGTGATGGCTGGAGAACATTCGGGACTTCAAGCTCGTGTAAAAGAAAAACACAGATTAAACCTGGTCCTCTCACAAGCACTTAACAGTATAAAAGAATGCAATTTTTTTCGCAACACTGAGTGGACTGGCTTTCTTTTTAAAGTCGGCGAAAAGAGTTCATGCATTGGAAGCGGAAGTGAAAAGAAGATTACCCAATGTTACTCCTACTCGATGGAATTTTCAGAGTCGCTTGGTAAGAACTGTGTATGAGCATCTAAAAAGTATAAAAGCATTGTTCACAAATATTCTTGAAAATCCTGAACAGTGCAATTCTGATACCATTCTTAAAGCCAAAGGGTTTTCTAAGTGTTTGGGTGAATTCGATTTACGCTTCCAACTGTGTCTCTTCTCTGATATCTTTCCTTTAAGCCATACATTATTTGAAATACTACAGAAAAAGAAACTGGATATCACGTATTGTATGAAGAAAGTAGCTGAGTTTCAGAAAGCAGTGTCAGAGAAAAGAAATGAGTTTGAGATGTTGTGGTCAAAACTAGAAGAAAGCAAAACAGACGAACCTCCTACAAAGCGTAAGCGCGCAGATGCTTACGGAGGTCCCAAAACAAATTACCGACCGGTCTATTGCGAAATATTGGACAATATAATAAGCCACATGACTTCAAGATTTTTAGACTTGCAGAACATGAAATTTCTAGAATTACTAAATCCTGACAGACAAGTGGAATTTAAAAATTGTTTTACAGAGAGTTTCTTTGAAAATTTAAAGAAAAATTACACCAAATGCTTTGATTTTGCTCATCTGCGATCCGAACTAAAAGTGCTATATTCAACAGATGACTTCAGTGGTAAACGCGTCACTGAAATTTTGATTTTCTTGAAATCAAATGGTATAGACGAAGCGATGCCGGAACTGGCCAAATTTTGCAAGCTTGTAGTTATCATTCCAGCAACAAGCTGTTCAGCTGAAAGGAGTTTTTCATCCCTAAAGCGCATAAAAACATATCTCAGAAACGCACAAGGACAGGACAGACTGTCAAAGTTATCCTTGTTATCTATCGAAAAGCATCTTCTAGTTAAACTTAAAAAGGAATTGTGGAATAACATTTTTACGGGTCTTATAGAGGTTATTTTTCATGAAAGTTGGTTGTCAAATTTTCGAACTAAAGCCTAGTTTGTCATCAGGACTATGTCACTGGAGTAGTTGCTGCCACTCAATTGGAAGAGTCCATCCACAATTATCGTTAATTGTGGTACTTCTTCTTCTTGCTATTTCGATCCCTTCTTCTAGTTTCCTCTTTACTAAGTTTGACTGGTAACTAGAAGAAGGGATTGAAATAGCAAGAAGAAGAAGTACCACAATTAACGATAATTGTGGATGGACTCTTCCAATTGAGTGGCAGCAACTACTCCAGTGACATAGTCCTGATGACGAACTAGGCTTTAGTTCGAAAATTTGAGAACCAACTTTCATGAAAAATAACCTCTATAAGACCCGTAAAAAAGTTATTCCACAATTAAAAAGGAATGTTATTTCTATGATCATGTTATTAACTCATTTGATTGGAACTCATATACAAGTAAGAAAATTAAAAAACTTGACATAAGAACTTTTGCTAAATATTTTTTTCCTGTGAATCTAATGTTTTTATGTGTGTGTGCATTTTGTCAGCTATTTCTCGCACAAAAATGTAGGAAATGTATTTCCAGCATTTTTGTACACTGCAAAGGAAATGTAATAAAAATGGGAACTACTTGTGATAAATATGCGATTGAATGGTTTGATCTCACAAGATATTTAGCAAAATGTAACATATAAGAGAATTGTGTAATTTTCTCTAGAAAAGCTGAATTATATTTTTCAGTATTCGTGCTCTTAGGAAGATACATTGTCAGTTCTCAAGGAAATTTGTATTTTTTGAAATGTTTGTTAATAGTTAAGATTAGACCCAATCTACTTTGTTGTCACTGTGTACTTCCACAAGAACCATAGGACACCTTCAATTTTCATTTCGTCTTCTAAATAAATACTGTTTTTGTTCACGATAATTCTAAATATTAATATTTTTTCATCTTTGTTGATATGTTCAGTTTTCGTAGCAACACTGAAAATTTTGGATTAAAAGGTACCCGATTAAAGAGCCCTGGTTTAAGAGTATGTAATTTGCACTGAAAGCTTGTTTCTTTTTTTCCTCGGTAAAAATCGCGATCTCTGATTTTTTAATCATCATTTCTCGCTTAGAAAATCTTAAGCCAGGGAGCTTGAATCAGGTACTCCTAAACACATATATTTTTGTTTTTTCGATAAAAACTGAACATATTCAGTGGTAAGGGATAAACTAGAGACAACCTTAGATTTCGAAAACAGGGTGGACAATGGGTGGGTAAGTATTCTTTTTCCTGCAGAAAGTTTAGTATTTAATTAATTTGTCAGAGACATTAAGAAAATTTTAAATGCTTTTACAGCCGGTTGAAAAGGATATCCGGACCACACACCCCTTTCCCCTCACACCCACACATAGATAAAAAGAACAGTAGCAAATTGAGCATACACATAATATATTATTATAAAAATAACACTGTTTGCCCATGGTGAAATATCACCGCACGCCACTGCCATACACCAATCTTACACTCACTCAGCTGAGATCTCTTTCTCATATGCCATTTGCCATTTCCATGGTGGATCATCCTTCTTAGGTGTGGTAGGTCCACATATCCCACACGACTGATCACCCACACTGATGTACTTTTATGATTTCTGTAACCCAAAGAAAGAACTTTTATGACCCAAGTGTGGAATATGGTGTACTAATTCTGTACACCTGGCAATTAAATTCACCATGGAAATTGAAATGGATAGCCCATTGCCATTTTTGGATGTAATGAGAATGAAAAATGTAGATGGCCCCCTGGCACCTCTGAACCACATCAAACCCAAGAGCCTTTCCCCCAGGCAGCTGCAAGGAGGCTTTTATCAAATCATGTACTACCCAGGCATTTTCTGTATGCTCAGATGGTGAGACTTTAAAAATTGAGATTGAAACTATCTTGAATCTTGCTTTTTTCGTTTGGCTATGATCAACATAGAATCTGCAGGATAACTGATAAAGCAAGAAATGTATAAAACAAAAGTAACTAACGCATTAACAATCTGGCATTAAGATTCATTGGTCCATCCACATATACAGAGATTCTAATTCTGGTTCAAAAGAGCTCAAAAACATTCAACCTATTATGTCCCCATAATGTATAACGTACCATAATGTACCCTGATGGAACCAAGGAGGTCTACATAGGAATGATGAAAAGGTCCTTTTCAACAAGGCTTGAAGAGCATAAAAGGTATGTCAAATATGGCAGGCTCACAACTGCACTGTCAAGAAAAGCATCAAATAATGAAGGAACCCCACTCTGGAGCTCTGAAGTGACATCAGGGGTACTGCCCTCAACACCAGCGCAAGAGAAACCTTGCTAAGGGCGATTACAGAGATTCTCTCTCTTACAGGAGGTGTGCAACTATTTGTATTGATAGAACTACCAAGTGCATGGACTGCTCTGTTGGGGCTAAAACATGGCAGCACTTAAAAGTAATAATTATATCTGATGTACAATGCGAGATATTAATCTAATGTTATCCGATGTGTCAACTGTTTATTTCACTTAAGCCTCTACATTCTATTTATGTTTCCCACTTTTTAGTCTATGTTGTTCTAGTGCCTTGAAAACACTATCCGTTGGCAACTAAAAACTTGGCAGATCTTGTGTGATCATTTTAGACCCATACAAAAAACCAGATTATCTTTAGAAGTCTTGCATGAGGGTTCCCACTCAATTTCAGAAATGAAATTCCCTGACTTTTCCAGGGTTTTCAGGAAACTTTCCACAAAATTCCAGACCATACTTTTACAATTCATGGCACTTTTACAGTAGAAAAACTAGGATTTCTACTTAATATGCAGTAACATTGACCTAAGCAAAAATTATGCTAAGCGTATTAACACAACAGATTAATAATAAAACCATATACCTTACTAGTAATTAACAATCAAAATATTTTTAAATAAAGCCCAATTTTATGACTCAGTGAAATGGCAAAAATAATTGCTAAATTGGGTGTATCATTAAAACCAGGGAACTTTAGGAAAATTGGGATTCTTGGCTGTATTAACTTACCTTGCTTAGAAAAATAAAGTACTCCTATATGTACACAATATTTTTTTTAAAGATCCAGACTCACGGTCGCCAGGTCACCATTGGCGATAAACTTCGTTGTGGCGACTAAAAATGTTTGATTAAATCGGCAATTCTGGCGACCTGTACGGGAAAAACATTTATTTTATTTAACTTGTATTGTACAGAATTTTTTTTTAACTTGAACGGAACTCGCACGTTTTTGAAAATTTTTACTCCAAATGTACGGAAATGGCACAAAATTTGAGTTGTACGGAAGTCGGCCATCACCTTTTTCATTCTTCTATTCTGTTTGAACAGCAGAAAAGAAAGAAAAAAAAGTTTATAAAAAGGCGAGGGTGTCGGTTTTTTATCACAAAAAATGCGCCAAGGCTGATGGGTCATCGTAGGGGAACGAGGTTAGCAAGGTTGCAGTGGGGATTAAAGTTGGTGGTGGACAGCTCAACTGTCTGCGTTGGAAAAGTCCAACTGGGAGAAATTTTTATTAAAAAATATATTCTCCAATTTTTTAAATAACTGAATGCAAATTTTACAGTAACATGCCAAAATAAACTCCCATGTGAAATTTCGTCAAAATCCGATGAAAACTTTAGAAGTTAGGCATTTTCTTTTTATTATTTTTAATGAATGTTCACTGAAAGCCTGCATAGTCCATAGGAAAATTCTAAAATCTGGAATCGGCATAGTCCCGATTTTCAACGATTCCGAGGTTGTACTGTAATAATATTTCCATACCTGCGAACTACTACGGAATGTCTGTAGTTTCTACGGATTTAGTTGGCTGACTATGGGACTACGGACCTCGCTGTCGAAACTATGGATTCTATGAATTTTCATTGTTTTTTTATTTAATTGTTTTATGATATGCACGAGATTCTTAAGCAGATTCGTGGAATTCCGTGTTTTTTTGCCACCATTCAGATCGTTCTCAGGATCAGTGTAAAACTGAAGACAATTTGCGAGTGGGTGGGTTGGTGGGGGAGTTTCGTCTGGAGACTGCATTTTGTGTCTCAAAACTTTAGAAAACGGTAGTTGAATGGAGTGAAAAAGTTACAGTAATCGTAATTTTTTTCTTCCGACGTTGCCTTAGTGTAAAGTTTTATTGTTAAATATGATTTTATTGCATAAAAGTATTTCAGCTTGAAACTGTAGGCAACAATGTGCGAAAACAGAGGTTAGACGCCACAAAAATTTCCACGTAATATTCAGGCATTAGATTCTTCCGCAAAATAGAGGAATTCCACCTTTTTCATTATTATTTTGGTCATTCGCGAGATCAATGAACCAGTGAACACAATTGGGGGGGATGACAAAGGATGTTCGTCAGAGGACAGAATCCCATCTTTACGAAAATTATGAAAACGGAAGGTCAACGGAGTTCAGATTTTTTCTGCAATCGTAATTCATTTTTTCTCGCGATGTTGCCTCTGCCCAATATTATTGTTAAGTAATATTTTAACTGCATAAATATTTGTATTTCAGCTTGAAAGCAGCAGGTAAATTTCCAAAACCGGAAGTCGGACGGTGCAAAGATTTCTTCTGTAAGTGCACTCCCCTCCCTGCGCGATGTTCCCACTCTCCTGCATTGTTTTATTACTTCAGAAGGTCGACGGAGTTTAAGAATACTATAACTGAAATATGCAAAATAAAACATACGGATATTATACTAAGCAATTTTATAAAAATAATTTAGTATGACATATCCAATTTGATTTTTTTCAAAGTTTGGCCACTGAGTTTTTTTTTTTATGGCCACTAACAATTTTGGTCTTGGTGGCCAATGTCTATTAGCAAAAATTTGTAAGTCTGGATATTTACTTTGTTTTTTAGTTCAGTAATTTCTTCTTCGATTTTTTTCCTTTGGATATTTATTTTTTCTGTTTCAAGTATTGCTCTTTTTTGCTGAAGCACTTTAATTTGGTCCTAAGCTCATTTCTCTTTGCATTTTCAGTCCCCCCCTTTTTTTCTTCACATTCTTTCTTCTCCTCTAGTGCAAGATGATATCGAGTCCATGACATCACACTCTGTAACATCTCAGGGGTTACTGGCATGGATAGTGGACCACCATATGATTTCACTGCATCATATATGCTACATAGAGCAATTAAAGATTTTTCCTGAAGATTTTCAACAAGAATGTCTTTGTTTATTGAAAAACCTGACTCTGATGAGACATTGCCATGGGATAGTCATAAAGATTCTCACTACTTGCCACAGCTCTTTAAATTCTTTGTTCTTCAGGTATTTTGCAAAAAAAAAAAAAAACACACATCTAATCCTGTGTTTTTCATACAAAATAAAGAAAAATATTTTTTCCACTCTTTTTCCACTTTAAAAATGTTGAAAATTGCTGCTTGGCACAATCTGCTGATAATGCTGGTAAAATGGTACTATCATGTAGAAGCTGCAGCAAGTTATCCATTTGTTTTTCACATAGAACAGCATTAGAACATAGTAGATGAGGATGTAAGCAGGGCATAGATCTGACGGTCGAAAAATTTATTGGACTATTTTCAATAATCTTGCTGGTCATATTAACCAGGAATTTTTTACAGTCAGTGACAAATTTGTCCTTCTTGCATTCAGAGGCACCACTTTTTTCATGTAGCTCCTAGCAGCAATTCCAATAACAACTTCATCATTTCTTCTATGGGATTTAATGGAAGACACATCTATCTTCACTAATTTAAGGCAGTAGAGCTTCCCTTAGTAGTTCATGTTTGACAAATCTTGCCATTATTTGTCTTAACAGGTACACCAAGGAGCTGTACAGAAAAGGAATCATAGGTGAAGGACTTTGAAATGATTTTAGAAATGGCTCCAAAACAGCAGCAACTGATATAAAAAATTATAATTTTTGCCAAAATGAACTAATCGTTACATGCATCTTTGATGTTTCCAACAGATATGGTTTGTGGTAAACCTTTCTTTGCAGTTTCAAAATATTTTTTAACATGAAGGAAGACTGCCAGCATTTTTTCAGCAACCCTAACATTTCCCACCCATCTAATTTGGCAGAACTTCATTGGAAAAACATGACTGTTAGTTAGGGCTATGAAATCTGCATTCCTTGCTGGACAGTCTTTAAACAATTTATACATAGCTTGAAATAAGAAATAATAAGAAATTTAACTTCCATGTTGTTATTCTGTTTCCTCTCTGGAACACTCCATGAATTACATGGAGACTACATGTCCCAATATTTAATAAAGAATGACCTTTGTTTTCTTTAAGTTCATTGCAAATATGTTTTTAAAATTTAAGATTCACACGTGGCCATCTAATTTGGCAGAACTTCATTGGAAAAACATGACTGTTAGTTAGGGCTATGAAATCTGCATTCCTTGCTGGACAGTCTTTAAACAATTTATACATAGCTTGAAATAAGAAATAATGAGAAATTTAACTTCCATGTTGTTATTCTGTTTCCTCTCTGGAACACTCCATGAATTACATGGAGACTACATGTCCCAATATTTAATAAAGAATGACCTTTGTTTTCTTTAAGTTCATTGCAAATATGTTTTTAAAATTTAAGATTCACATGTGGCCCATCCTTAGAAATTTGTAAAAGATTTTCCAAATGTAAATCTGATGACCCTTAACAAATTTTTTTATATAAATCCTGGGCAGGAGAATGGCCAAGGAAAACTGAATTAAAAAAAATGAACCTTCATTAGGATTTTCAGGCCAGTATCTAATTACAGTATTAACTCCATTTGCCCTTTTTGGGCAACAACATTCAGAGCTTCATCAATACATAGTATAAAATATGACGGTGAAATTTCTTTCAATAGCAAAGAATGAAAATATGGGTCCAAACCAAAAGTAACGAAGTACACAGTTTTCATGCTCCCCAAGGTGATATTCTTCGCTACCTCACTGTCAGGGAACATGGCTTGAAATATCTGTGCTGCATCCTTGTAGCCATTGTAGGATGATCATCACTAATTTGAGAGCCCACAAAATTTCGAACATAAGAGTTTTTTCTTTAGTAACATAATTTGCCACTGATGAACATGGCAATGTCGAGTTTGACTCCTCTCTTTGTATTTTTTATCACTTTCAACACTAGAAGCACCACTAAATAAGGTAAAAATAGATACTTGCTTTGTACTCTTGATTGACTTCCGGTGCTTAACACTCTTCTCGTGACTAAATATACAAGGTCGAGTAACTAACATTATTGTGACCACCAGCTAATATCCAGAGTAACTGCCGTCTGCAGCATGGACAGCAGCTAGACAGGCTGGGAGTGACTCAATAAGGTGCTGGAAGGTGTTCACAGGTATGTGGGCCATGCTGACTGCAGTGCATCTGACAGCTGCTGGAGAGTGCATGGTGGAGGATTCATAGAGCGAACAACACGATTGAGATGGTCCCACAAATGCTCAATTGGGTTGAAGTTTGGGGAATTAGGGGGCCAGGGAAGTACTTTGAAGACTTCATCGTGCTCTTTCAACCACTCTTGGACATTTTTAGCTGTGTGACACACTGCATTGTCATGCTGGAAGATCCCATCCGCCCCAGGTAAGACAATCAGAATGTATGGATGCACGTGGTCTGCAAGGATGGATTCATAATGATTTCAATCCATAGTGCCTTCCACAGGTATGAGTGGACCCAGAGAATGCCACGAAAACATTCCCCAGACCACAACGCTGCCCCTACCAGCTTGTGTTCTTCCAGCAATGGTTGAAGAGTGTTTGTGCTTTCATGTTTCTCGCCTTATATGCCAACGTCCATTTGTTCGATGAAGCAGAGAACGTGACTCATCGGAGAATGCAATTCTTTGCCAATCAGCGGAGGTCTGAGTTTGATACTGCAGTGCAAACGCACGTCTTTTCTGCTGACGCACCTTCGTCTGCAACAAAGCCCCATATGCAGCAGGGTTCGCTGAACTGTCACCTTAGACACACTTCCGGTAGCCCCCTGGTTCATTCGGCCAGTGAGTTGCTTCACTGAAGCATGTCGATCAGCCCTCATGCACCTTTGAAGCTGACGTTCACCTCTCATATCAACGGCACTTGGTGCTCCGCAGTTTCCACATCGCTTATTCACAATGGTGCCATTTCTCCAATCACGATACACTTTTAACTACACCAGCACATGAACAGTTCACAAACTGCGTTGTTTCAGAAAAACTACCACCCTTGGCCTCAAACCGGTTATCACCTCTTTTTCCAAATCTGATAAATCACTCCTTTTTATCTGTGACAGCAACGAGTGATATGTTTTCAGAATGCCTACAGCACACCTCATATACCCTCTAAGCCAGCTCATGACACATGCCTTCTTTCATTGGCTATGCACTGTTGACATCAAAAGTAGGAGGTGGTCACAATAATGTGACTTGACTGTGTAGTTTGTCTGCCCATGTTGCTTAAGTTGAATGTTTTACAGCAAAGTTGATAATGTGCTGTATACGGGTCCATGTGTACCACTTTGATCCAGTTCACCCATTGTGGATTCAATTCTTTATCGGTCCATTCCAAATTGAAAACTGTTTCCTTATTGCTTATTTTGAACAAAATGCTAACGTGCAACAATGTAAAAGAAGCGTGAAGATATTTTAACTCAAAGCTCAGGTGCTTCCACCTGAAAGATAATGCTAAAATGTGATAGCCCATACTTACGGTTGTGTTCTCATTCATTGGAGCAACTTCGCATCAACAAAGAGCAGGAGGGGGAAGGGAAGCACCGCCAGCAGTGGCATTCCCTTCCCCCTATCCTGAGGAGACAGCAGAGATGTGGGAAATCTTCAGCTTGGTACGAATATCATGCGCTCCCCCTGCTCAATCCCCCTTTAGCAAGAGCGGCACGTGACACTGTTTCTCCCTCGGACTTCTGGGCTCAGCAGCGCACAGAACGTGGCTAATGAAAGATTCGGGTACATAATACAACAAAATCTTAAGGCTTAAGGTCTGACAAGGGATCGCTCATTTTCCAGGATGGTTGTGCAGATTTCCCAGGTTTCGGTGAAAAATAGACTTTTTTGGACAAAATCAAATTCCCTGACAATTCCAGGTTTTTCCCTGATCCATGGGAACCTTGTACTTATTTGTTTCTAATTATTGATGTAACCCATTGGTGCTACTGACAATCGCCTTTAGAGAATTTATGGGAACTTCTCCACTATGTGCATCACTCTCACAAGAAATAAAATACACACACCAGGCCTGTTAGGGAATAAACAATCACCTGACTTTCAGAATAATATTCATGCTGTAAATCACAGAGCATAGTCAAGGAGCTGGAAAACCACACCCAGTTCACCCAGTTTTCACCTCATAGCTTTAAGCAATCAATAAAAGGCATTTCCAAGTGGCTAATGAAATGGTAGAAGACAATCAAAGGTAACAAACAGAATGTCCCTAAGGAAAAAATCAGGGGAACACAGAGATAAACAGTCTGGCCCATGCTGTTAACCTGAGTGCTTGCAAATAAGGCATGTATTAAAAAAAGTTGGCTGTCAAACTGATACAGATATGCCTAAAATAAGAAAACCAACCTATAATGTGAAAAAGAAAATGTGGAACTAAGAGTCATCATCCCCCCCCCCCCCCAGACATATAAGAGATAAGATGTATCCCATTCCTCAGAAATATCGTACAACAAATCTTAAATAAAGAATTATGATTTGTTGCACGAGAAGAGCATAACTGGAACCTGCTTTACCACCACGCAAAGCGAACTGCATAGGGAACCTCGTCATACATTGGAACTTGCTTTCCAGTGCCTCAATGCTAAGCTTCTTAGGTATGTACTACATGAAAGCTTTAGCTGAACTGAGAAAAGTGTGATCTGCAGTTCTACCATAATGTATGAAGATTGAATGTACTTGAACCATGGTTCAATCTCTTTTAGAAAAAAAAAATTCAATGACTTGATGCATATGCACGTAAACCAAAAATTTACCAGTAATTGTTTACATTGGCAGATGCACCCTAAAGTTTAACTATTTCTGCCTGTTTTCTGCAATTAATATAACTTATTAGAATATAAGCTCTAGAATGGCAGAAAGTTATTATGAACAGTATATTTACAGTAGTGACAGCAGTTTTCTTTTTATTTTGGAAAAAAGAAAGTTTTGCCTATATACCATGCTGGCCACCCAAAATGCAACACCAAGAAGGAAGCATCCGATTGGCCTGAAATTCGCAACATGCGTCACCCGCGAGAGGACATGCAAATGATTAGCATTGCACGGCATATGCAAATCATGTACGCCCGGCACGCCACCAAGAAGCACTATAAGAAGGGTGCACAGAAAGCGGGGTGTAAGTAGTGGAAGTGTGTTGTGCTGCTTGACCTGTGCGTGGGAAGCTTCCTGATGCCTCGTCGCAGAATACGGCAGTCATTCCAGCACGTTTTGGAGTTCGACAAAGAACGAATAGTGGCTTATTGCGACAGCGATTTATCGTACCGAGACATCGCCGCCCAAGTGGGACGACATCCAGCCACAGTGAGGCGAGTATGGATTCGGTGGGTGCAGGAGGGACAGAAGAACCGACGTGAGCGATTGCTGCAGCCGCGGCACACCACCGAACGAGAGGACCAGCATGTTGTGCGGCGGGCATTGACAGCTGGCACCGTCACATCACGAACGCTAGTGCAGGAATTAGGGTGTGTTGCGTAACAACCTGTGTCAGCACGTACCGTTCAACATCATCTGCAGGAGCGGGGACTTGTCGCACGGCAGCCATTGCTCCAATTACCACTGACGTTACACCACCGGCGAGTACGGCGGCAGTGGGCCGTTGAACGCCGCTCTTTGACTACGGAATGGCACGACATTGTCTTCTCCGACGAATCCTGCTTCTGCCTGCAACACCACGATGGTCGGATCCGCGTGTGGTGGCACCACGGCGAGAAATTGTATGACGCCTGCATTATGCATCGCCATACTGGTTCACCGCCTGGAAGTTATGGTTTGGGGTGCAATTGGATATGACACCCCCACCCCTCTGGTACGCATCACCAGTACACTCAACAGCCACCGCTACATCTCTGACGTTTTGGAGCATGTAGTCCTCTCTTCCCTGCAGGACCTGCCAGCGGCCATAATTCAACAGGACAATGCGTGCCCACATGTGGCACGCATCATGCAACAATTCTTCATGGCCCACCAGGTGTCACTGTTGCTGTGGCCCGCCTCTTCTCCCGACATGTCGCCCATCAAACACCTCTGGTCACTAATCGGCAACCGAGTGGCCCGGCAAGCACCACCCACGGCTACGCCTGATGAACTGTGGCAACGTGTGGAAGCAGCCTGGACCGACATACCCCAAGCCCACATTCAAAGCCTCTTTCGTTCGATGCAGCGGCATGTAGCGACCGTTATTGCCAGCCATGGGGGTCACACGAACTATTAATGTCTGCGTGTTCCGCAAGTCGCACGGGCCTGTAAACTCAATCGTTTCATCTTTGTATCTGTTCTTATGTGTCCAGTAAATCTGGCTTTGCTATCTCATGTCCTTCTTGGTGTTGCATTTTGGGTGGCCAGCAGTGTAAAAAGAGAGTTGGTCGTGCAATTTTTGTTTCTATTTTTTGTATTAGCAGGCCTTTCAGGTACAGAAGAAATTCTGAGCTCATTGCCAATATAGTGTATACCTACCATACCATGTTTCCGAGCAATTCTTGGAGCAGGAAAATATGCAATTTGGAACAGAAACGTTGGGTTTTGGAGCGAGAAAATTTGCATTTTGGAGCAGCTAATGATAGTATTTTTAATTGTTTTAAGTCCATTATGTACTTTAAGTTATGTTTATATACTGAATTACCATTATTTTTTGAACTATGAAAAAATATTATATTTCAGGTTTGTTAACATTTTACTGCTTCTCTTATGACTTAATTAGCATTTCTGTCATTCCTACAGTGAGATAAATGGGAAAACAATTATACTACCCACGATTTATTGAAAACTACATGCCTGCAATATTTTAAGTGTAACACATTAATATCAGGGATTTTCTTCTGAATGCATTTGTTTCACTGTAACACGAATAGGTTGCTGCCATGTCCAAGAACTGTTGCTATTGTTACTGAATGCTTGCGAATATACACTTAGGAAGAATAAATATGTAATTACTGTTTGTTGTTTGGTTGGTTTTTAGCAGCATATTTTTCGAGATTCATGGCATTCAGATGAAAATACATTATTTCTGAAACCAACCAACCGGCAAGCCATAAATACGTGGTTTGCCTGTGCATCACAAACTCCTAAGGTTTTCTGAAGGAAAGCATACCTTCAATATAAAAGGAAAACTAATGTAACATTTAATAATCAAATTGTAAAATCACCTTTCAGCAGTTGCGCCATGATACTCTTCATACCATGTTTTTCATCCAGTAATTATCAATGTCAAACTTATGTTATTGCTGTGAACAATTACAACTGAAACCAAAACTATAACAGTGAGATTTAGTAAAGTTGGTTAGATAAAAGCTGCTTCCATTGCTTAACGCTTGCGCAGTGACGTTTTGGCACGGGATTGCTACCCCCCCCTCCTTCAGTAATAGTATAATTAATTTATGACTTTCTTGTTGTTGCTGTCTGAAAGAGCCACTGCTCTTGCATACGTTGGGTCCTGCATGCATGGATATGGACATTAAGCAGACGATTGCGAGTTAGTAAGTGGTTCAACACACCTTCCATCTGGAAAAAGAAAAGTGTGAGGGTGAAGATGTTTCCCAAGGTAGGTCAAAATGAGAAAAAGAAACCATCCTAAAAATTTTGCTTCCTGAACATACGGGGCAAAATTCAGACTTTAAGTAAGAACTAAAAGATTAGTATTCTTTATAATTGATTACAAGTTATGCAATATAAAAATATAAACAATCCTTTCATTTATCCACAGCACTCGTGAGCGATTTTAATTAACATACATGAGACTGACGAAGAAAAAAAAAGTACTTTTTAATTTGGTGAAAAATCAGACAGCGCAGTGAGAAAGTGTGAATATTAGGCAGCATGAACAAAACTGAATTGTTCACTGTAATTTATTTATGAAAATATTTAACTAGATGACACTACTGTATTCACAATTATAAAATTACTGAATTCCAAACAAAATAGGGTGGTTTTGAAAGACATAGCTTCAAACAGTTTTTTTTTCCTGATTTTGTTCTTGTACTTGCTAGAACATTAGCTCTGGTTTCCTCTTGCAAGCAAACCCTACTTTCTTCTCAGCAAGTTCCACAGCCATATTTGTCTTTTGTTGACTCTGCCACTGCACAGCATCCACGGTTTACTTTTTTTTCTGCTGATAGTTCTCCCTTACCATTTTTTCTTTGTTACTTTTCTTCTTTCGTTTTTTTTTATTCCCTCAGATGACAATTTTATCTATCATGCTTAAAGAGCTTTCAGCCTGAGAACCATGGATTCTGATATCAGAGCTTTCACTATTTTAAATAAATGATGTAATTTTCAGAGAATGAATACTTTTTTTTGAACACGATGCATCAATTCTTACAAATTTCCAAACTTCGTCACTTCCATTTTTGGAAATTTCCACCACCCTTATCAAGCTAAAATGCACACACATTTATGAGGGTGATGACATTTAACAACTACATAGGAGTGGGATCATCGCGGGGGAGGGGGGGATACAATTATGGAAGAAATCTTTGCTTCGTCCGACTTCCGTTTTCAGAAATTGAAATACAAATATTCATGGAATAAAATGATATCTAACAATACTGGGTAGAGGAAATATTGCGAGGAAAAAAAATTATGATTACAAGAGAAATCTTACTTCCATCTACTTTCTGTTTTCGAAGGATGAAATCCCGTCCTCTGACGGATTGCGCAAGAAAAACGTTTTGGCGCGGGCTGGCGCAATTGGCGCAGGTCTGGCAGCCCTGTGTATATATACATTGCATATTACACGAGTACTTATATATTACACCAGCTAGCCAAAAAAATAGGCATTTAGTATCTGTGCAGTTTAATTTCATATCTTTTTTTGTACTAAATTTTATTTCAGTGCGCTAGAAATCCTTCAGACACTGCATTTTTTAAGTCAAATTCCGTGCTTCATATGATGTATTAATTGAGCAGTCTATGCAGATCAGTTCTACTGGAAGCCTACAGTGGTTTCCATTCAGTTTCTAAATGTAGCTCACTGGATTAACTGAAAATGATATAACCAAATGTGATAAACATAGATGCAACTTACAAATAATGAAAAACCCCTTCCTTTCAGCTTAAGAGCTTGTTTGATAACAAAAGAAACCCTCAAGGTTTTGCAAATCGTCTACATTTACCATCTGCATGAAAATGCGATGTTTTCAATCATTCCCAAAGAAAATGGGCTTGAAAGGAACTTTTAGTTTTCATTTCGTAGCATTTTTAGAAATGAAATGACTGAGGAACCTCAAATTCTTCTAAACCTTAAAAACACGGATTTCTGGGTTTAGAATGTGACAAAAACCCGGATTACAAACAGGTCTGGCCTTTCTAAGGAGTAATTTCACTGCCAATTTGGTAGCAAGGTATGGAAGTAAGTTCTATAAGTATTTAGTCATGAAACTTTCATTTTACAAAATAAGGAAGTTCTCACCATCAACCCGACAAAGTCCAAGATGGTCACTGTGTTATATTTGGGTGAAAATTAATCGAATTCTTCAACTCTCATAGTCAACAGGACAGTTACTATGCAACTGTCTAACAACAACTCAGAGTCAACAGGACAGTTACCATGCAACTGTTTACTACACAACTTTCTCAAGCCATGCTTGCGTGGTTGTGGCCCAGTGGGGCCACAACCACCAGGGTGACAGAAAGACCATCGGTTGCAGGATGAACGAAGACCATGAAAGTGTGTAGGTGATCAGCCAGCACATGCTGGTAGTGTGCAGCGATTAAGGACCTCTTCCCAAACACTAAGGAACCTAATGTGTCCCATGAGAATTCTCCTCAAACAATCACAGCGCCACCACCACCTTGAACAGAGCCAACCTTGCACAACATGGCCATGGTGTCATGCTGTCGATGGAAAACACACGCACCCTCTCACCAGCTCAGTATAGCTGAAAACAGGATTTAGCTAACCACACAATGCAGCGCCACTCAGCACAAGCCTAGTTTTTATATTTCAAGCACCATGTGAGGTATAATTTCTGATGACAAACAGTTAACAGTGGCACATGAATAGGGTGTTGGCTGCCGCAGTTCACGGTATGCAGCATGCACCATACTGTTCGCTCGCTGATGCTGCTTGAACCTCTGACATTTAACTTGGATATGATTTGCAGTGCTGTTTGCCAAGGGGTCAGCCTTATGAGTCTGGATAGTCTACATCGACCCCGGTCATCAATGGTGTGTGGTCAGCCACTACTTGCTCGCTGGGTGCTGGTACATCCACCGATCGCATACTCGCAGTACACCCTTGATATAGTTGCCTTCAGGAGCCTTAAATTTCTTACCACTTGGGCTATAGGATGACCCATCTGTCTTGTGCTAGCAATGCACCCATGATCAAGGTTGCTTAAATCACCACATTTATCCACCGATTGCAACGCACAGTTGGAAAGTCCTGTTGTCCACCTACTTATTACCTGTATTTGGTTTGGGTGTGCTCCACTCTGCACAGGGGATGCCCATGTCAACTGCCCATCACCCCTATCTCTAATACACTGCCGGACAATTGCTAAGGATGGATGACAATAGCAACGATAGCAACCATAAAATGGAAGGCAGGAAAATGTGGAAATTAGCATAAGTGCGGGATACAGTAAGACGTGTTGTGCGTATGCAAATTTTGGATTGCCGAACTTGTTCGTGACGTCATAGCGCTGATAAGAGATATAAAGGAATTGACGCGTATTGACCGTTGTTGTTCAAACGCAAAGTTGAAAGGGAAAGAATCAATTGACGAACTTGCAAGTTTCAGTATGTCTCCCCGACATCACCTAGATGATTTTACGCGTGGCCGTATTATTGGCAAGATTGAAGAAGGGCAAAAAATAACAGATGTTGCCAGGGAGTTTGACGTCAGCCACAGTGTTGTTTCAAGGCTTTGGAAATCATTTCAAACAAATGGAGAGTGTAGCAAACGTCACAGGGGAGGTCGTGTTCGCAGTACGACACCTGCAGAAGATCGGTACATAGTGCTATCAACAAAAAGACACCGGCGCAGCACAGCTAGTGAGGTAGCAAATCAGTTTATGGCTGCTACTGGCAAGCGGATCTCCCGAAAAACTGTCACCAGACGTTTGCATGAAGGAGGACTATACGCCCGCCGTCCTGTTGTGTGCATCCCATTGCCCAGACGTCACCGTACCGCCCGTTTGCAATGGTGCCATCAACATCGCAATTGGACTGATAACGACTGGTCTGCTGTCCTCTTCTCAGATGAGAGTAGATACAGTCTATCGTCTGATTGTCGACGACAACTGATCTGGCGTGATAGTGGTACTGCATATTGTCCAGCAAACATACAGGAAAGGGACCGATATCCGACATGTAGTGTCATGGTATGGGCTGGCATCATGATCAATGGCCGTACGTCCCTCTATGTGCTTCCAACTGGGAGTATGACTGGCCAACGATACATTAATGATGTTCTGCTACCTCATGTTCGCATGTTCCGTGGTGCTGTCGGTGAT
Source organism: Macrothele yani (assembly GCA_039090855.1). NCBI lineage: Eukaryota > Metazoa > Arthropoda > Arachnida > Araneae > Macrothelidae > Macrothele > Macrothele yani. Next base: position 56,696,558 of record CM076997.1, on the reverse strand, counting down.
AGATTCATTTTCATGGATGACAACGCAACATGTCATCGAACAGTCGCTGTCCAGGAGTGTCTTGAGAGCGAGGATATTCAACACCTCGTATGGCCAGCACGTTCTCCAGATCTGAATCCCATTGAAAATGTGTGGGATGCTTTGGGGAGGAGTCTTGCTGGTCGCCAATGCCCTCCAATAAACAAGGACACCCTCATCCGTGCACTGACAGAGGAATGGGATAAATTACCCCAACAACTGCTTGATAATGTTGTGCAAAGCATGACACGACGTGTGGAATCTTGCATCGCCCTCCATGGTGGCCATATCCCGTATTGACATCTTACGCCGGAACGCCTGCAGACGGTAATTACATTTTTTTCACGTTTACGTATTCTGCACAAAATGGCCTGTCTGTCCCTTGAACACGTTCCAAAGCCTTCTGGATTTCAGAGCACAATAAATTGTCTTTCTTGTAATGTCCTGGCATTCTGACATTATTTTATTTCACTTGGCATCCAACCACACTTACTTTTTCATGCGCTATATAGCCGTTTATGATCAGTCCTTAGCAATTGTTCAGCAGTGTATATTGCCTACTTAGTGTATAATCCAACACACTTAATAGTATTTAAACAAACATAACAGTATTTAAGACAAACCTAACACAGTGCATAACAGATCTTGCTGTAAATAATGGCAAAATTAAATGTCCATGCATATAATTAACAAACCATTAATGTTCATTGTATTAAATCACTTACTCAAGGCTTTACACAGATATATTTATTTGGTTCTAGTCTGTAAAAAACCAAAGGAACACAGAGGGAAGAAGATTAAATGAAAATTTCTTCAACTGGAACTAGAACCAAAATATTTTTTCATTGTGTGTGAGCTATTGTCACTTATAGTTGACTGGAATATGCTGGAGTTGAATCCAGGACCATAAGCCACATAGTACACTGGCGTGCAAAAATTAAGGACGAGACCGTTTTTCGAATGTAACGTCGTGCAGAAGTGCTCCACGTCAACTCAAATCATACCATAAGATCCCCAAGATGTAAGAATATGGGACAAGTGAGCAAAACCGTCCAAACAAGGAATCCAAAGGATACAAAGGCACTTTATTGACTTCGAGCACAACTGGACAGAAGACAGAAACGTCCATGTGACAGGTGGCTGCCAAGAAAAATCCAGTCTTTAGTAGGGGATATGATCACCCCTGACTGCGTTGCAGGATTTACGATGTCTGTCCATGCTGAGGACGAGGTTGTCAAGGAGACGTTGAGGCATCGCGGCCCATTCCTCTTGTAGTGCCAATCGCAGCTGCGGAATCGTTGCTGGCGGCTGGTGACATGCTGCCAAGCATCTCCTGAGAAGGTCCCACACGTGTTTGATTGGATTTAGGTCTGGGGACCTTGAGGACCAATCCATGCATTGAATATCTTCACTCTCCAACAGCTCTGTGACAGCCACTGTACGATGAGGTGCAGCGCTGTTGTCCATGAAGAGGAACTCAGGACCCACAGCACCTCTAAACAGATGCACGTGAGGCAGGAGAACCTCGGTACAATAGCGGACACCAGTGACTGAACCTCCTTGGAAGATGTGGAGGTCAGTACGGCTACCAAGCATGATACCGCCCCAAACGAGAACACTCTGCCACCTCCAAACCGGTCCCTTTCGATGATGTTGGAGGTGTGATTGCGTGTTCCCTGCTCTCTCCAGATGTGTATACGTCCAGAATCGCTCGTCAGACTAAATCAGCTCTGATCCATAAAGAGAACTTGACCCCATTGCTGATGTGTCCAGTTCTTGTGTTCCTGGCACCATAGAAATTGCAGTCTCCGATGAGCAGGCGTTAATGGCACACACCATACTGGCCATCATGCAAATAGACCACCTTTGTGCAGCCTCCTGGCCACGGTAAAACACGATAACGGACGTCCAGTTGTCTGTTGCATGTGCCTTGCGATTTCTCCCACTGTCTGCTGTCTGTCTCTTCTCGCCTGTAGGACAATATACCGGTCGTCCGCCGCCGTGGTTGCTCATGGACGACCACTGCTAAACTCTCGGACAGCTGTTCCTGTCATTTGAAATGCTCTGCAAGCTCCTGAAACGATGCTGTGAGCGGTCCCGAACTCCTCAGCCACACTAGTCACACTTCGACCTTCTTCCAACTTCCCAACGATGCGACCTCGGGTAAAGTCATCCAGATGTCATCTACTGGATTGCCTGTTGGCCATATCACACGGTGGCAGCAACTCGACGTCGTTCAAACCGATGTACACTGTGCAATAGCTTTCACCGAATTGCTGAGCGTACACCATTCGTGTGCTTTATACCCTTCCGACACTCCCCCCGTCATGCTGCACATATGCGCATGCCCTACTATACCAGAACCTAGTCTATCTCCTGAGTGGTCTTTCGGTCCATTCTGCATGCTCGTTCTGCTGTTATGCTAATTTCTCCTGTGCGTCCTTAATTTTTGCACACCAGTGTAATAAGGATATTTTTTGCAATTCCTCCCTGGAGCTTCACAGATTTCAATTTTTTGTTGTGAGAATATCTTAGCTAGCCATAAATGGTGGAGAAAATGTTAATTATATGTGAATATTGGACGCATAGGTTATGTGTGATAACATGCCAGGTGTTGTGACAGAATAATAAATCAAAAAGCTTAAAAGATTTAGAAAAATCCCTATTAAATTGGCTCCCAAGATAAAAGCACCATTTAATATTATGGTGCTTTCAGGGGCATATTGATAGCCCCCACATTGTGGTGAGGCCTCATGAGAGCTTCTAACCTCAGGAAAAAGATTTCATAAAATGTTTTACAGAAACTGCATATGAAGCTAGTTAAAGAAAAAATAGCCAGGATTTTTTACAGCAGCTTTGAAATGAAGTATTAAAAAATAAGTTTTGGCTTTTTTTTTCAATAAAAAGGTAAAATATTTAGAAATCCATTTTGCGTTTTTAGTTTATAAAAACTGGATCATGGGAAAGCATCTATTCCACACGACTTGAGGCCCCTTTTCAAAGCCATCACAATAGTTCCTGCATATGTACAGTATATTAACAAGAGAATGTGAAAGAAATATGATTTTAATAAATGACATTTTTGTACTAATGAGGATAAGGTGTTATGTATTACAGTTGTTTCCATATAACTACACATCCTTCAGAAAATAATGAGCCGCCCCGGTAGCACAGTGGTCTAAGCGATGGCCTCTGATCATTCGTCTGAACGGGGTCCGGGTTCGAATCCCGGTGAGGCATGGATGTTGTGTTTGTCTTACGGCACTGGCTCTTTCCCTTCCCTGGAACCAGTGACCCTAAATTAGGGACGGGCGACTACTTATAGCCCATTGAGTTGCTCACGGTGGTCGTTAAACCTCCACCCAAAACAAAAAAAAACAAAAAAAAATAATAATAATGAACAAAAAGTGTTCTTTGTGGGAAAGCAGAGACCTGTGGCATTTTTTCTAACAGAATCAAGAGAAAACATTCACTATGTGCAAAACATTGTAGCATTATGTTATTACATATTCAAGAGAAAATAATTTAAGTAGTTTAACTTTTTGTGTGTCATAATTCTTATTTATACATTTGCTTACTTATGTTCTGTATTTCCACATAAATCAGGCCATTGTCACACAGCAGTTATGTGTTTTGTGTGTGTGATCATGAGGCATTTCAAAGAAGCTGGTTTTAGTTGTCTCACAGAATAAAATTTGCATGATATGATTAACTTTGGAATAAGTGTTTTGTAGCACTTTGTAATGGTATAAAACTAGGACCATCATGTTACAATGCCTGTTCCATAAAAACTGAGAGTATTTTTTTTTGAGTTGGCAACAGTGTGAAGGGGGAAAAACATGCAGACAACTAACTGAATTAAGGAAATATTTATGGCAACAAAACATGCAGACAACTAACTGAATTAAGGAAATATTTATGGCAACAGTTATTAGCTCTGGCAGACAATTCTGGCCTTGTTATTGCGCAGTTGTTTAACGCAAGTCTGCATTTCGCCACACAGCTATGGATGTGAGTGATTCAGAGTTAAGAAGTGAAATGCATTGTGCGTTAAAATTTTGCTATTGTTTGAGTAAAATGGCTCCAGAAACAGGTGATTTAATGAAAAGACCTAACAAAGATAAGTGTTTGGGTGAGTCAATGATTTTTAGATGGCACCATGATTTCTTGGAGAGGCACCAGCTAGTTCTGTGTGACATTGGCAGAAACACCCCAACTCACTGGGTTTTGTTCCGGTATCCTTAGGTTGAATGACCAACTGGAACCGTCAGCTGTGGGCTAATCCCCCACACTGGTGTGCTTACTTGATTAAAAAAACACAAATAATTGTAAAACTGGACTCAAGTGTGGGATATGGTGAACCTACCACACTTGAGAAGGACAGTCCACCAGAGAAACAATTTAGACACGAAAAAAGGAGAATGAGATCTCGGCTTTGTGAGTGTAAGAGTGGTGTATGGAATACTAGACGTATAAATGGCAAGATGAATGAGGTGATTGAAGAGATGAATAAGTATAGATTGGATGTGTGTGTTGTGTGTAAGTGAAACCAAAAGAAGGAAATTGGAATAGAAGAAGTGAAAGGAATGGTGTGTGTGTGGTCTGGAGTGTTGGATAATGTAAGAGGATAAGTTGGTGTAGGTGTGATTTTAAGTGAAAAGATGAAGAACAACTTGATTCACTATAGCTGCATAAGTGAGATAATTCTTTGAATTCATTTGAAAGCTAAACTTCAGAGAATAGTAATTGTTATAGTGTATGATCCTTGTGACTCTGAACCTTTTCATAGAAGGAAGATTTCTGGAATGAGCTAAAAGCTGTTTTGAACTAGTTTGGTGCTAAAAAGAAAGTTATAATAGCAGGAGTTTCAATGCTAGAGTAGGTGTGCAGAATGCAATTTCTGACAATGTTCTGGGTAAGTTTTAAGTTCCTTGTGTTTTTTTTTTTTTTTTTTTTTGATTGGAGGTTTAACGACCACCGTGAGCAACTCAATGGGCTATAAGCAGTCGCCCGTCCCTAATTTAGGGTCACTGTTTCCAGGGAAGGGAGAGAGCCAGTGCCGTAAGACAAACACAACATCCATGCCTGAACGGGATTCGAACCCGGACCCCTTACGGACGAATGATCAGAGGCCAACGCCTTAGACCACTGCGCCACCGGGGCGGCAAGTTCCTTGTGTGAATGATAATGGTGAAAGATTAATGGAACTCTTCATTGAGAATGGTTTGTGTGTATCTAATACATTTTTCAACCACAAGTATATTCACACATATGCTTGGGAAAATTGTACTCTTGGTCAAAAGAGTGTGATAGATTTTGCTGTCTACGATCAGCATCTGAAACACTTCGTTGTTGACACTTGTGTGTTAAATAATAAAAAAAAAAAAATCATAAACAAAAATAAACAAATATGCCTCCCTGGTGGCCAAACCATTCTTTACCAAAAATGAGAAATTATATGTAAAACATTTCCCCTCAAAAGCTGTATCCGACGAAGGAAGAATTTTTCAAATTGGACTTTTAGAAGCAGAGATATTGGGAAAATTGCAATTTACTTACCTTTACGCCCCCTAGCGGAAAATTTATGCATTATTTGAAAAATGAACTATAACTAAAATAGTCTTTGATATAAATGTCATTGAAAAGAAAACATAACTTTTTCAAATGGATATTTAGAAGCAAATATATATGAAATAAAATGCATTTTCAATTTGATATGATCTCCATTTGCGCCCTCTAGGGGTGAAGTTGTGCATCGGAAAAAAAAACAGAACACATGGATCATCATTCTCACATTTTAAGCTTCCCAATACAAAAAGAATTTTACAAATCGAGCTAATAATTGCAGAGATATGGTCTCCTGGGTCGGACAGACAAAGTGATAACAAGCATGACGCAAAAGATGTTAATAATGCAGCTTCAGTCCTCCTGACAGACAAGAAAACCAACAGCCCCCCTCCCCTCTGTGCATTTTGCAGGGGGTGGGGAGGGAACATTTTAGGCATAAGTTATGTCAGTAAAAAAAAATCCTCAACTACAAAACATCGCACAGGGATAAAAAGGCAGGAATGGATAAAATTTCAGGACATGTAACAGAATTTTAGGACATTTCCAGGACAAAATGGAATTCCAGGACTTTTCAGGATGCCTATGAAACCATGGCTGAACCTGAATAAACTACTCACTTGCACAAGCATTCCACAGGACGAATGAGGGAAAGGTAAAAAATATGTTTCAGCTACCCCAAACCCACGGCAGCACTACAGAGTTCTTTATAAAAAAATAAACTAGTGAAGCCATTAATATTACACAAAAGCAACACAAACCAATCCAGCACACACAAACTTAACACCGACCAATCCAGCACACACAAACTTAACTTACTCAACAAGCAACACAAACCAATCCAGCACACAAAAACTTAACATAGACCAATCCAGCAAACAAAACTTAACTTACTCAACAACACAAACCAATCCAGCACACAGAAACTTAACACAGACCAATCCAGCACACAAAACTTAACTTACTCTCCAGTGTTCAACTCCAGAGGCTTTCTGAAGTTTTTCCATATCAAGAAACTGTGGAGGATTTAGGTGATGCTCATCTCTTTGGTCATGATCAGAATCATCCATGTACCATGCCTGCACCATGATGATAGCTTCCCTGCAAGAGAATATATTTAAAAATGTTTCTGCTTAGTTTGAATTATAAACTATACAGTACACATTTAAAAAATAAGAGGCATGACAAATGCTGATGTGCTAACAGCTCATCATAAAAGTAAAAACTGAAACCATAAAAACTGCACTGTTAGTAGCTACATATGATACTGTACCTTCCAGAAATAAACACTCAACTGCAGGCTTGGAATGATTCTTTTGGTTAGATAGCAAAACAGTGACTCTTTTTGTTTCCTCCAGATCATCTGAAAAAATAACTTCTTCACTTTTAATTTTTCCATTTTTGTTTCACCCTGCAAATCTATCAAAATTCTGGTGCTGCTCTGTATTTATGAAGAGCACTAAACTTGAACGTGGCAAGCTCATAAGACAAACAAAATGTATTGACATAACAAACCTTAAAAAACACCATAATACCTTCAAGTTGGAACTGAAGAACAGATTCTCTGCTTTAGAAGGCCTAACATCAGAAGTGGTGGATATTTCTGAAGTTAACAGAAAAGTAACCAAAGCTCTTATGGAAACAGCAACAAAATTAGCTGGGTCTAAGAACAAGTTGCATGTGAACAAATTATCAGGAAAAACCAAAATGTTGATGCAAAAAAGAAGAGAGATAAGGACAACTAAAGAAGATGTGACTTCCAAAGTGCAATATATAGAGCTATGCAAGACAGTACGAAAAAGTATCACTGAAGACGTAAGGAAATTCAACTGTGAACTAGTGAGGAAAGCAATTGAAACAACCAAAGCCTAAAGATAGCAAAGGGACATCTCAGTAAAGGAAGAAAACAGATTATGGCACTGAGAAAAGAAGATGGTTCTGTAACAAGAAATAGAGGCAAAATTTTGACAAGAGTGAAAGATTTCTACTCCAAATTATATGAAAGGGATGACACATCTACTCCAGACATCATGAAAGGTACCAGAGTTCTTCCAGTCCTCCCAGCCAAAGTTGCTCATGCAATCAAGAACATGAAGCGGGGAAAAGCTCCAGGAGAAGATGGAATTACTGTAGACATCATACAAGAAGCAAGTGGTGAAATCGAAACAGTACTCGCCCAAATTTTCACTCGATGCCTTAATGAAGGGAAGATTCCTGAGGATTGGAACAATGCTAAAATGATCCTGCTACATAAAAAAGGTGACATTGAGCATCTCAGGAACTACAGACCTATCAGCCTCCTATCAGTGGTTTATAAAATATTCACTAAAGTTCTTTCACACCGTTTGAAGGTAACACTGGACATAGCTCAACCGAGAGAACAAGCTGGATTTAGGAGTGGCTACAGCACAGTAGACCATATCCACGTACTGAGAGAACTAATTGAAAGAGCGAGGGGATATGAACTTCCATTGTGCATGATTTTTATCGATTATGAAAAGGCCTTTGATTCGGTGAAACCATCAGCAGTTACAATGGCTCTGAAATCCTGCGGTATTGAAGATGCATACATTAATATTATTAATAACATCTATGAAAATGCAAGTGCAAAGATTCGGCTGTTTGAAAATACAACACACATAAAAATTAGAAAGGGAGTGAGACAAGGTGACACCAAATCTCCGAAGCTCTTTAATGCCACTTTGGAAAATGTCTTTCAATCACTGAACTGGGAAAACAAAGGGATAAAGATTAATGGAGATTATCTAACCCACCTTCGTTTTGCTGATGACGTAGTCATTTTTGCAACTACCCCATCAGAGCTGCAGAGTATGATCCACGAACTTGCTGACAAGAGTAAAGAAGTGGGATTAAAAATGAACTTTCAGAAGATGAAAGTGATGTTCAATGCTTTTTCAAGAAATGAAGATTTATCGATTGATGGAGAAAAGCTGGAGATAACAGACACGTACGTTTATCTTGGACAGCAGATATCAAGTGAGGGTCACATTGATGAAGAAATTAATTGGCGTACAAAACTTGCCTGGAGAGCTTTTGGAAGAAACAGCATAATTTTCAAGAGCAATATGCCATTATGTCTGAAAAGAAAAGTGTTTGATCAATGCATCCTTCCAGTGCTTACGTATGGTGCAGAGACGTGGACCTAAACTAAAAGAGACATACAAAGGCTGCAGACAACTCAAAGCAGCATGGAGAGGCGCATGCTTGGTGTAACCAGGAGAGATAATAGGAACTCGTGGATCCGAAAAATGACAAGAGTGGAAGACATCATGATCAGAGTTAAATACCTGAAAGGGCAATGGGCTGGACATACTGCCAGAAGGACAGACCATTGATGGACAGCCAAAATTTTAGATTGGATTCCAAGGGACAAGAAAAGACCCAGAAGAAGACCACATGGCAGATGAGTGGATGAAATTCGAAAGTATGCGGGAGTGACATGGAGGAGAGTGGCACAAGACAGACCGTTGTGGAGAAAACTTGGGGAGACCTTCGTCCAGCAGTGGATTAATAATGGTTGACAATGATGATGATGATGATAATCTTGCACTACATATGTTGCTTTCAGTAGAGCCCTACATTTATAACACTATTTTCTGTAAGTCAGACATCACTTCAGTGTCCCTCTGCTTTTGAGAAAATTTCAATATTAACTTATACATTACTACAGCATTTTCCTGCATCTATGGAACTTCAGTGTATATATATATTGATTAAATGTCACTTGAAACCTGAAAAACTTTATAACTTGTAGTTAGTCATTGCTTGAAATTACTTCAGGCAAGGAAATTCAACAGTCTGACCTGGGTGCTGTTTTGAAGTCTTGGATAGTTAAGCTTTCTGAATAATTCTACATTTGATACATTGAAATCTTATTTAATAAAACGTGGATATCAGATGAATATCATAAATGCATCAGAATTAACAAAACCAATTCAGGTAAAAAAAAGAAAAGAAATATATATATCAATGACATTGTTTCAAAGATGATTTGTAGCGACACAAAAGTATTTTATCATTATGGACAGATTTGCTGAAATCTTCACATCTCTTTGATGTTTCACATGCACAAGACCTTTATGAAAATTTACAATGTCACTGAGAAAATGGACACTTCTACAAGTATATATATACATAATTGGCTTTTATTGACTATGAAAAGGCCTTCGATTCCGTGAAACCATCAGCAGTAACAATGGCTTTGAAATCCTGCGGTATTGAAGATGCATACATTAGCATTATTAATAACATCTATGAAAATGCAAGTGCAAAGGTTTGGATATTTGACGATATAGCACAAATAAGAATTGGAAAGGGAGTGAGACAAGGTGACACTATATCTACCAAGCTCTTTAATGCCACATTTTAAAATGTCTTTCAATCATTGAACTGGAAAACAAAGGGATGAAGATTAATGGAGATTACTTAACTCACCTTCGTTTTGCTGATGACATAGTCGTCTTTGCAACTACCCCTTCAGAGCTGCAGAGTATGATCCAAGAACTTGCTTACAAGAGTAAAGAAGTGGGATTAAAAATGAACTTTTAGAAGACAAACGTGATGTACAATGCTTTTACAAGAAACAAAGATTTAGCGATTGATGGAGAAAAGCTTGAGACAACCAACTCCTACATTTATCTTGGGCAGCAGATATCAAGTGGGGGTCACATTGATGAAGATATTAATCAGCGTATAAAACTTGGATGGAGAGCTTTTGGAAGAAACAGTACAATTTTTAAGAGCAGTATGCCAGGATGTCTCAAAAGAAAAGTGTTTAATCAATGCATCCTGTCAGTGCTTATGTAATGAGCCAAGACCTGGACCTTAACTAAAAAGGACATACAAATGACTGCAGACAACTCAAAAAAGCATGGAGAGATGCATGCTTGGTGTAACCAGGAAATATAAGAAGTGGAACTTGTGGATAAGGAAAATGACAGGAGTGGACGAAATCATGACCAGAGTGAAATCACTGAAATGGCAATGGGCTGGACATGTTGCCAAAAGAACAGACCACCGATGGACAACCGAAATTTTAGACTGGATTCCGAGGGACGGGAAAAGACCCAGAAGAAGACCCCATGGGAGATGGAAGGATGAAATTCGAAAGTATGCTGGAGTGACATGGAGGAGACAGGCCCAAGACAGAAAATTGTGGAAGAAATTTGGGGAGACCTTCATCCAGCAGTGGATTGATAATGGTTGATTATGATGATGATATACATAATATTTTAGCCATCAAATTACTGAATTATGAGAGTTTGTGACTCAAGTTCGAGTTGCAATACTTCATTATTGCAGCTTGACCATCTGTGAAACAAATGAAATCAACTAATCACCATTTAATATTGTTCACCTAGCACACACATCACTGGCAAAAGAGAATACGTAATTAGCCAACTGCAATAGTGAAGATGAAGACAAGCCTCCGATGAAGAGTAAAGATTAACAACAAAGTGCTTCTGAAAGGAAAGCTACTGAAAAGATGCACATCTACAAGAACTTGAAACTGTGATAAACAGTTACTTATCTTCATGTACAACAATTCCTCAGCTCTATAACTTTTGCTGAGTTTAAATTATGTGCAATCCTCATTGACTACTGCAGTTATCTGAAGTTCTTGAATAAAAGAATCCATGTGCAGTGGAATCACAATAATTGAAGAAAACCCTGGAAGATGGACGTACTACTCTGCTTTTAAACTAACAGCAATGTTTTTTTTGGGGGGGGGAGTCATAAATAAAGAAATTAGCTGAATTTACCATAAGTTTTTTTCCTCTTCCCTTCATAGATGGCAAAATGTATCTAACTGCAGTTACTGCACCAACTAACAAGGCAAAATAACAATCCAATACAAGAGTAGAACTTCATACTACACACAGAAAAAACGCATATAAATTACTAAAGTTCTATTTTAACTTGAAGAGCTTTCAAATGTTCTTTACATTTTCTGAGTTCTTTTGTATATTTTCACACATTTCTGGCTTCTAGATCTTTTTTAAGTCCGGTTCTCAATTATTAGAAACTGTATCAAAGGCTTTGTTTACACAGAAATATTATTTTGTTGCCAGGTTCCTCACATATTAAGGAGAGTTCTGAAATTAAAATCTCATTATGTATTTTGTACACATAAGATTTTAATTTAAGAACTGACCATGATATATGAGGAACCTAGCAACAAAACTTGTCTTCAGTTTCAATTCAGTTACCTGCACTTTGTAGGAAGACACATAATTATGACTAATACGGAAAGATATGCTTTGAACAAAACTTATATATTTCTTCTAGTGTTACAATTTGATTTGTATAGGGGTAAGTAATTTTTTGAAACTTCTCATTTTGTCATATTGCCAGCACTTACTAGCATTTTTGCCATGGGTAGATAGAAGCAAAAATATTCTGTTCTGTTTAGAGCACAAAGTAATCAAAATGGGACATGTATGAAATTATTTTTGTTTCTGCACTGACTAGGATGCATAGTATATTATTTTTATACTTAAGGTGTGCAATAACTTTTATATCATGGACAAGATGAGTTTGGAACAAATGCACTGCAACTATGTTGTGCTCCATGTGATAACTTATAATGCACAAACATTTAATTTCACCATCTGATGCATGTACATGAAAAGATTAAGTGAGGCTTGCTTGTTGACCCAGTGATAACTTTGAATTTCATCCTGAATTGTGAAAGTGCAATTTTCTGAGAAGTCTGCTAAAGTGACACAATTTCTTTTTTCAAGATTTACCTTCATTTCTTTTTTTTTCTTTCTTTTAAATATTCAGACTGGACCTCTGAAATGAATTTTTTTAAGGATATAACTTTTTAAACTAGAGACCTAAAGTTGTGACCTGCCAATTTTACACTCAGAGTATTTGCTTTTAAATTTCACATATAATTCATTTAAATTACATAACATCAGGCACATTTGCTTATGTTCTTTATCATCCTTTATTTTTACAGACAGGCTATGTTTTTTTCCAAGCCAAATTCTGCAATTGTCATCATCCAAATAGAAATAAATAACTTTGGCACAAATGTTATAATTTATTTTGTCATTTTTTTCTTGTGCAATTCTGAAAGTATTCCTTGGCATTTCATCAAATCTTTTGTTAAGGGCACTAAATATTCACAGACATGAAATTTCTGGCAAATTTTCTGCTTTGACAATGACTGTGGTAATAAACTAATTACTTTAAAATTTTCCCCTCTTTATTTGATATATAGTACATTTTTCTTTCAGTTGTTCTATGAGGTTGTTATAGTTGGCAAATGAAGTTGATGGTATTGCTGCTGTGTCATTAGGAAAACTATCAGAAAAAGACATTTTAAGGAAGGAAAATTTCTCAGAAGTACATGAGAAATTCACTAGATTATTCAAACAGATAGCATGCTCAAACGGAAATCAGGAGATGACGGTTTAATTCCTGCTCCAGGACAATGTAATTTTCAGTTTTCTGATATGTTACATGGAGACCAGTGAAATATAGGTAATTCATCAAACAATTCTGATTATTTTAAATAAATTAGTCTCACAAAAGGAAGTTCTAATTTCTGTTACAATGATTCAGACATTTGCTCAATTTTTCTCATCAAAGCCTTTGTGATTTATTCAGCTTCTTTATTTTGGCTCTATAGGAGACAAATCTACAGCTAAACATACAGTCAACAAACAGTTTTCCTGAGTTTCTTCTAGAAACACAAAGACCACCCGAGCCCATTTAGAACAGGAACAGCAAGCAAAAGAGAACTATTAATTGAATTTTGCGCAAAAGACAGTACCAAGACACACTAGAAAAGAAAAAAAAAAAAAAAAAACTGAATTAGTAACACAATGTAAGAAAGTTAAACAAGTATTAACAGCAGGAGCCATATATACACTGGTGTGCAAAAATTAAGGATGAGGCGGTTTTTCGAATGTAACATTGTGCAGAAGTGCTCCACATCGACTCAAATCATACCATAAGATCCCCAAGATGTAAGAATATGGGACAAGTGAGCAAAACCGTCCAAACAAGGAATCCAAAGGATACAAAGGCACTTTATTGAAAGGTAGCTTCGAGCACAACTGGACAGAAGACAGAAACGTCCATGTGACAGGCGGCTGCCAAGAAAAATCCAGTCTTTAGTAGGGGATATGATCACCCCTGACTGCGTTGCAGGATTTAAGTCTGTCCATGCTGAGGACGAGGTTGTCAAGAAGCTGTTGAGGCATTGCAGCCCATTCCTCTTGTAGCACCAACCGCAGCTGCGGAATAGTTGCTGGCGGCTGGTGACGTGCTGCTAAGTGTCTCCCGAGAAGGTCCCACACGTGCTCGATTGGATTCAGGTCCGGGCACCTTGCGGGCCAATCCATGCGTTGAATATCTTCACTCTCCAACAGCCACTGTATGATGAGGTGTAGCGTTGTCATCCATGAAGAGGAACTCAGGACCCACAGCACCTCTAAACAGACGCATGTGAGGCAGGAGAACCTCGGTACAATAGCGGACATCAGTGACTGAACCTCCTTGGAAGATGTGGAGGACAGTACGGCTACCAAGCATGATACCGCCCCAAATGAGAACTCCGCCACCTCCAAACCGGTCCCTTTCGATGATGTTGGAGGTGTGATTGCATGTTCCCTGCTCTCCCTAGATGAGTATACACATGTGTACGTCCAGAATCACTCGTCAGACTGAATTGGCTCTCATACATAAAGAGAACTCGACCCCATGCTGATGTGTCCAGTTCTTGTGTTCCTGGCACCATAGAAATCACCGTCTCCGATGAGCAGGCGTTAATGGCACACACCATACTGGCCATCGTGCAAATAGACCACCTTTGTGCAGCCTCCTGGCCATGGTAAAACGCGATAACGGACGTCCAGTTGTCTCTTGTGATTTCTCCCACTGTCTGCAGTCTGTCTCTTCTCGCCTGTAGGACAATATACCGGTCGTCCGCCGCCTTGGTTGCTCATGGACGACCACTGCTAAACTCTCGGACAGCTGTTCCTGTCATTTGAAATGCTTTCCAAGCTCCTGAAACGATGCTGTGAGCGATCCCGAACTCCTCGGCCACACTAGTCACACTTCGACCTTCTTCCAACTTCCCAATGACGCAACCTCGGGTAAAGTCATCCAGATGTCATCTACTGGACTTCCTGTTTGTTCCTGTTGGCCATATGACACGGTGGCAGCAACTCGACATCGTTCAAACCGATGTAAACCATGCAATAGCTTTCACCAAATTGCTGAGTGTACACCGTCCGTGTGCTTTATACCCTTCCAACACTCCCCCCGCCCATCATGCTGCAAATATGCACATGCCCTACCGTACCGGACCCTAGTCTATCTCCTGAGTGGTCTTTTGGTCCGTTCTGCCTGCTCGTTCCACTGTTATGCTCATTTCTCCTCTTCGTCCTTAATAATAGACCACTTCTCCTCTTCGTCCTTAATAATTGTGCTTATAAAACTACAGATATATACCAGTGTACTTATAAAACTACAGATTATAATTGTAACAACAGTACACTTATTATTTTGTCTCAGGCACAGAGACCAGCCCTTGCAAAACTGCTGAAATTTCTACTAGCCAATGTGGCTAGTGCCTGATGGAATGAAAATTTTACTAGCCAAATGACAAAATCTACTGACCATGCAAAGTTAAAAAAAAGAATAATAATTCAGTAACTTCTCTACTTACATTTCTATGAAATTAAATGGGTGAATGTTTCCCCCCTCTCTAATGAGAGACTCCACCCCCATTAACTTCATGAATAAAAACAGATGCAGAGCAGTTACATCATAGGATTATTAGATTGACTGCAAATATTGCATATGCTTTTATTAAAAAATGATTGATTTTTGACAATTTATTTTCAGTGCTGTAATGTCATTACTCCTATTATCTTAATTTACACATACAAAATTTATTTTCGAGAAGCCATTGAAGTTAGATATGTAATTTCTTTAATAATATTTAAAATAAAGGGTCAAAGGCTAGAATATATATATATACATAAAGTAGCACTAATAATGTTGATACAGTTTACTGCTGATATGTACTATGTCTGATCTTCCCATCAGAGGTAGCTGTCCACCACAATTGAATAGCATTTTCAGAATCAAAATCTACAATTGAAGGGCCATTGCACTGAATCATCATTAAGTCATTTAAAGTTTCACTATTCAGACATGCCCAATTACTCATTTTTATGAGGTTCATTGCTGAAAAGCCACTCACAAGGAGCAGTACTGTATGGCATTAGATGTAGCAGCTGCATCATCTTAAAAACATTGCCATAACAGTTGTTCCTTTCTGTTCATCATATATGCGCCTAAACAGAGATTCAAAGATAATTCTTTTACCGGTAGATGACATTATAATTTGGGCAAGGTATACCATGGCAAAGATACATATACCATGGCAAAGATCGAATATACCATGGCAAAGATCGAATATATCATGGCAAAGATTGAATATTTATATACCATGGCAAAGGTTGCTTTAGTAACCTTGATCCTTTGGCAGGTCAGCAGATAAAGTTTCTTTTGAAGCCGAAGCCCACCTTTACTTCCATTGATTTTGGAAGCAGCTGCAGGAACACAGGCAAGAAAACTGAACTCGATATTCATTCACAAGTGTGTGTGCGTGGGGAATAGTTGCTCACTTGGAGAAAAAAATCTACTTGCCATCATTGACTACTATATTAAAAATTTTACTAGCCATTACAAAACATCTGGTCACATTTGTCAACTGGCTACCGACATTTGCAACAGTTGAGAGATACACATTTTGGAAGAGGCAGAAAAACACCAAAAAGATTATAAAAATAAAAGAAATTGAAATGGTTTTCAAAATCTGATAAAAAAAGGGTGACACAGGAAAAGGCATATGATCTAGTGGGGTACAAGTATATGTAAAATCTGCCTAGTGTAGCCAAAAATTCAGAACACCATTAGCACTGAAGATGGCAGCAATAAAGCTGGTGAAGCATAGCAGGCAGAATGAAAGCATTATCCATGATTTCTTGGAATTTTGCCAAATAACACTTCAGTTTTGCTTACTGTTTTATAAAAAAAATTAATTATTTGGTATGCAACTTTCCAAATTCTCAATACGTCAATTTGTTTACTGTTTTTTTTTAGTGTTTTGCATGGAGTATATGCAAATTATGGGAGTATATTATTAATTATGGGAGATTTCAATGCAAAAATAGGGCAACGGCAACAGAATGAAACTTCAGTAGGTAAATTCGGTCACGGCAACAGAAACCAGCGTGGAAATACTCTCGTTGAGTTTGCAGAGGCAGAAGGGTTTTTCATCTTGAACTCCTTCTTCAAGAAAAAGCCACACAGGAAATGGACATGGAGACATCCAAATGGGACGACAAGTGAAATTGATTTTATTATGTGTAACAAAAAATTCGTCATAGAAGACTGCAGTGTGCTAAACAAGTTCAACACAGGTAGTGACCATAGATTGGTGAGATGTAAGATGCACCTCAACACTAAACTTGAACGTGGCAAGCTCATAAGACAAACAAAACCTATTGACATAACCAACCTTAAAAAACACCATAATACCTTCAAGTTGGAACTGAAGAACAGGTTCTCTGCTTTGGAAGGCCTAACATCGGAAGAAGTGGACATCTCTGAAGTTAACAGAAAAGTAACCAAAGCTCTTATGGAAACAGCAACAAAATTAGCTGGGTCTAAGAACAAGTTGCATGTAAACAAATTATCAGGAAAAACGAAAATGTTGATGCAAAAAAGAAGAGAGATGAGGACAACTAAAGAAGATGTGACTTCCAAAGTGGAATATATAGAGCTATGCAAGACAGTAAGAAAAAGTATCACTGAAGACGTAAGAAAATTCAACTGTGAACTAGTGAGGAAAGCAATTGAAAACAACCAAAGCTTAAAGATAGCAAAGGGACATCTCAGTAAGGGAAGAAAACATATTATGGCACTGAGAAAAGAAGATGGTTCTGTAACAAGAAATAGAGGCGAAATTTTGACAAGAGTGAAAGATTTCTACTCCAAATTATATGAAAGGGATGATACATGCACTCCAGACATCATGAAAGATACCAGTACCAGAGTTCCTCCAGTCCTTCCAGCAGAAGTTGCACATGCAATCAAGAACATGAAGCGGGGAAAAGCTCCAGGAGAAGATGGAATTACTGTAGACATCATACAAGAAGCAAGTGGAGAAATCGAAACAGTACTCGCCCAAATTTTCACTCGATGCCTTAATGAAGGAAAGATTCCTGAGGATTGGAACACCGCTACAATGATCCTGCTACATAAGAAAGGTGACATTGAGGATCTCGGAAACTACAGACCTATCAGCCTCCTATCAGTAGTTTATAAAATCTTCACTAAAGTTCTTTCACACTGCTTGAAGGTAACACTGGACATGGCTCAACCGAGAGAACAAGCTGGATTCAGGAGTGGCTACAGCACAATAGATCATATCCACGTACTGAGAGAACTAATTGAAAGAGCGAGGGAATATGAACTTCCATTGTGCATGGCTTTTATCGATTATGAAAAAGCCTTTGATTCAGTGAAACCATCAGCAGTTACAATGGCTCTGAAAACCTGCGGTATTGAAGATGCATACATTAATATTATTAATAACATCTATGAAAATGCAAGTGCAAAGATTCGGCTGTTTGAAAATACAACACACATAAAAATTGGAAAGGGGGTGAGACAAGGTGACACCATATCTCCGAAGCTCTTTAATGCCACATTGGAGGGTGTTTTTCAGTCGCTGTGCTGGGAAAACAAGGGAATAAAGATTAATGGAGATTATCTAACCCACCTTCGTTTTGCTGATGACGTAGTCATTTTTGCAACTAGCCCATCAGAGCTGCAGAGTATGATCCAGGAACTTGCTGACAAGAGTAAAGAAGTGGGATTAAAAATGAACTTTCAAAAGACAAAAGTGATGTTCAATGCTTTTACAAGAAATGAAGATTTATCGATTGATGGAGAAAAGCTGGAGATAACAGACACGTACGTTTATCTTGGACAGCAGATATCAAGTGAGGGTCACATTGATGAAGAAATTAATCGGCGTACAAAACTTGCCTGGAGAGCTTTTGGAAGAAACAGCATAATTTTCAAGAGCAATATGCCATTATGTCTTAAAAGAAAAGTGTTTGATCAATGCATCCTTCCAGTGTTTACGTATGGTGCAGAGACGTGGACCTTAACTAAAAGAGACATACAAAGGTTGCAGACAACTCAAAGAAGCATGGAGAGGTGCATGCTTGGTGTAACCAGGAGAGATAAGAAGAGGAACTCGTGGATCCGAAAAATGACAAGAGTGGAAGACATCATGATCAGAGTTAAATCCCTGAAATGGCAATGGGCTGGACATACTGCCAGAAGGACAGATCATCGATGGACAGCTGAAATTTTAGATTGGATTCCAAGGGACAGGAAAAGACCCAGAAGAAGACCACATGGGAGATGGGTGGATGAAATTCGAAAGTATGCAGGGGTGACATGGAGGAGACTGGCACAAGACAGACCGTTGTGGAGGAAACTTGGGGAGACCTTCGTCCAGTAGTGGATTGATAATGGTTGACAATGATGATGATGATGATATGCAAATTAGTAGCCAATAATGCTGAAAGTTGAGGAATGAAATGAACAAGTGACATGTCAATAGTGAAAGCATATTGTTATTCTATGAAAACTTAGCCATTTAAATTATGATTTTAAAAATTTGAGGGGAATTTTACCTCTTGTTTTTGAAATGTGTAGCTGAACTACTTTTAATGGTTACACTGACACAGTGAAAAAGTGCAAAGAGAAGGCAAGTAAAATTTTTATTAGTCATTTTACATGAATTTTTCTGATCTATGGCAATGTAAGTTACTCAAAAGTGGATCTTTGAAAAATATTTTTGTTCTGAACAAAGAAGATTGTATAAGCACTGTAATACTGCTTATCAATTTACTGAACTCAGGAATTTTGTGGGTCAACTGATTCTTTATTTAACATGTTAAATTTTTTTTTTATTGGAGGTTTAACGACCGCCGTGAGCAACTTAATGGACTATAAGCAGTCACCCGTTCCTAATTTAGGGTCACTGGTTCCAGGGAAGGGAGAGGGTCAATGCCGTAAGACAAACACAACATCCATGCCTCACCGGGATTTGAACCCGGACCCCTTTCGAACGAATGATCAGAGGCCATCGCTTGACCACTGTGCCACCGGGGCGGCTTAAAATTCTTTCACTGCATTTTAGTAACATAAGATGCAATATCCAACACTAGTGCTAGTAAGGACTACTTTGTATTTGCAGGCCTCTCACTATTGCAACGTTCCGTCACATTCCATAAACTGTGAAGTACTCGTAAATATTCTGTTCCACTTTATTAGTATTTTGTACTTCTTAATACCTCATTTTACTTACAAAAAAGCATAAAATCTCATACTGCAATTCAAAAGTTGTTTTCTTTAGTCTTTGTTAGTTATTAACATCATATTTACAGACATACATTCATCCATGATAAGATATATTCATAATTTTTGTCAGCTTTCTTAAAGCCCCATTTTTAAAATCTGTTACACAACCATTAGTGATTATGAGTGATAAATTTACAAGAGAATATGATAAAAAAGAAAAGTATAAAAATCAATGCGAAGCAAAATGTCAGTTACACAACTCCTAGCACCCAGTGTTAGTTCTTTTTTAAAAACTGTAATTGCATATGCATGTGGATACTGAAAAATGCATATTTGTCCATAATCAATAGACAAGACCAATTTTACTTTCCTGAAAACAAACTCGTACAACAAGCAGGATTATAATACTTTAGGTGATAAAGCTCTTTTGTTTTAATGACTTTGGTGGAGGGCCCAATATTTTCTGGTTTGTCTCGGGCGCAGAAATGCCTATACTCGGGGCAAAGCTATCCTGGCAATGAGGCCGAAACTGCGGTGACCTTTTCACTTCCAGTATTACTCCGCACTAATGGTGTGTAATTAACCTTCACTAAGAAAACTTCTCCCACAAGCCCTCAGGGCTGGCTGTCTGTCACCGTGATCGGATACCGAACCCTCTATTTTAACACCATGTCCCCAGTAGTTCCCCCCACCCCCCACGCTCGTTGCAGACTGGTAGACAAGCAGTTCATTTCTCTCCATTTTTTTTTTTTTTTTGAGATGTTACAGAACGTGTAACTTTTCTTTCTTTTAAAATGAAATTATCTTTGCTAAACACGGGAAGAAGTCTTAAGTGGCCTAATTTTGTTTTCACATATTTTCCTATTTTTTTTATATATATATTTCATTTATTTATACTTTCTGCTTGAAGATTACCAACTGTGGGATTTAATTAAAAGTATTCTTATCATCTCATCAGTTATGCATAAAATTTCGTTCTTCCCAAAATTTTGCATTATGATTAGATCTTTTTTTATAACAGATACCCGTTAAATGTGTATGCATTTTTAACTACCCTGTGTTGCCATAAATACTGGACAAGAGCCGGTCTCTGTGATTAATGATAATTTAGGGTTCACTGTAAACTGCCACACATCTTTCAGCAACTTGGAAAATTGCCACATGTTTTTCATTGATGGGCCGGGCACAAATTGCTGTTCCTTCGAGGAACACTTTGAATGCGTGGCAGTTTTCCAAGTTTCCGAATTATGTGTGGCAGTTTTCCAAAGTGCCTAACGACGGGAAGGAACTCTTTCATTTGTCTGAATTTTCATGCCGGTTCATACGCGTTTAAGGCAACTGTGCACAAAAATTCAAAAAGAAAAGATAGCCATTTCTTGGCCTATATTGAGAACTGAATTGGGAACTTCAAACTAATTTCGAGAAAACATTCTATTTGTAAGCCAAGCGAGAATTGTATTTTAATTTGAAGAAATAAATTTCCGAGGGATCTGAGGTACTTGGATACTAAATTCAACCTTCATTCTCGCAATGGTGCGACTTGAAACACCGGTGAGTTCTGCCGTAAGAACTGTTATTTCATTTTCCGATTTATTCGGCGAATGTTTTTCCATCAATTCAGTGAAAACATTCATAACGATCACCTTAGCAGAGCTTCGTAATGGTTTCCCAGCTTTATGCAGCTGAAATACACTCGAGTGACCGGCAGATGCCATTCGAAAAAAATGAAAAGACAGAAGAGTGTTTTAAAACAACAATCAAGAAGGAGAAACCAGGGGGAGAAACGCGAAATGCCCTCGGACACATTTTTCTCGCCCTCATCCTTCCGCTAATGACCCCCACCCCTCACAGCAATAAATATCCCCTGGGTTGCAACAAGAATGCTGTGACAGAGAACCATCAGTGATGTCACCAAAACACGAATATCTGTATTTTTTAGAAATGCCGCTGAAACTGAGATCTGAATTTTTTAAATGCACACACACACAACGTATTGAACATCTGTGTCCTCTTTAAGTGCCAGTTGAAGCTGGAGTACAAGCTTTTAGACCGGAACTATTTTATGCAGTCGAAGTATACACTCTGTAGCCTTCCTTCCAATGACAGGTTAAGTTTGCCCCGAGTATAGTTATGCCTTTGCTTCTGTGCCTGTTAGAAGGTTGTCTTACTTACTTATCACTAAGCTGTTCTCCAAGTTACAGAGGTTAGCTCCACAAAGAAATACAAACTATCAGATAATTTTTAGCTGATTACTTACTGTTGCCACATCAACCTTCTCTATTTACAGCGATCTTGAGATATGAGTCGGGCTTCACTGACATCCATCACACGACGTACACAAGACCTTCTTTACTTCATACTCATAATCTTTTTCTCATGTAGACACTCCTAAATCTGATTCTCCCATGACTTCCTTGGCCTTCCTCTGCCTTTCCTTTCTGTCACTTGGGCTAAAATAAATTTCTTAGTAAGCATCTCATTACTCATTCTTTCAACATGGCCAAACCACCAAAGCATATTAGTCTCCACCTTGCTAACAACATTTTGCTTCACACTACACAACTGCAACAAATCTTCATTCCTCACATGATCAGAACGTGTGACCAGCAAGTTCTTGGATTATACTCAGCAGTTCTGAAGGGGCAGTAGCAACAATGACTATGTCATCAGTAAAATGAAGATGAGTTACATAATCTTTATCCCTTCTCCATTAATCTTTATCAATGTGTTTTCCCAGTTCAATGATGGAAAGACATTTTGCAATGTGGCATTAAAGAGTTTGGAAGATATGGTGTCACCTTTCTCTCTCCCTTTCCAGTTTTTATTGGTGCTGTAATCTAAAATAACAGAACTTCACACTTGCGTTTTCATAGATGTTACTAATAATAATGTATGCATCTTCAATACCGAAGGATTTCAAAGCCATTTTAATTGCTGATGATTTCACGGAATCAAAGGCCTTTTCATAATCAATAAAAGCCATACATAATGGGAGTCTATATTCTCTCTTTCCTTCAGTTAGTTCTCTCAACACATGGGTATGATCAATAGTGCTGTAGCCACTCTTGAATCCAGCTTGATCTCTCGGTTGAGCCATGTCTAGTGTTATCTTCATGCAATGTGAAAGAGCCTTAGTGAAGATTTCATAAACCACTGATAGGAGGCTGACAGGCCTGTAGTTCCTGAGATCCTCAATGATTTTGCCATTTCTTTCACAGGATTCATTATAATTATTCCTCATTCCCTCTCTGCCTTTCTGTACAGCTTACTGGGATATCATGGCCTTTGGAGCAATACGAGTTACTTTCAATATTGTCACAATTTATTAAATAAAATACAAAAATTATTCTGCCTTAAATATCAGGTAAGTATTGAGCAAATTTATATATATATATACCGGTGTGCCATATAAAAGAGGCCCCGTGGTCAGACGTTGTTAGGCGGGTTTCCAGTTAAAACCGCTTTGTTTCACTTCTAACCAGTTTCTGCATTTACGGCTGCAAAGGAATTTTCCAGAGTGGTTAGTCACAGCCAGAGCAGTGTAGGTACGTGGTCATAAGTGTAAGTGAAGAGAAAACAAAGGCAACGGAAATGGTTTTAAGTACGGAACAGCGGATTTTTATTGTGGAACAGTATTTCAGAAATAACTCATACAAGGTTTTTAATGAGTTCTTTACAGACAAATTTCCATATTGTGCAGCACCAGTGAAATCAGTGGTACAGAAGTTCGTGCAGAAATTTCGTGAAACCGGCACGGTGTGCAACAGGAAAAGAAAGAAACCCAAGACAATTCATACTGAAGACAACATCAAGGATGTGTGCAGAGCAATGTTACAATGCCCTCGGAAGTCGATTTGCCGATTATCCTCTGCAACGAGAATATCTGCCACGTCATGCCAAAGCATACTTTAAGGTGGATTTGCATTTTCAGCCGTACAAAGTTATGGCACTCCAAGAACTTAAAACTCCTGATTATGCAAAACGAATGCAATATTGTAAGTGGTTTCAGGAGACCATTGTCAGCAGTGAAATGGACCAAACACTTTATTACATGGCAGATGACGCATGGTTTCATCTGTCCCGGTATGTCAATGCGCAAAACAGCAGGATTTGGACCGATATGAATCCCAGAAGGACAATGGAGACTCTGTACGTCCAAAAGATAGGCATTTGGTGTGCTGTGTCTGCGAGGAGGATAGTCGGCCCATTCTTTTTTAACTGACATCATCAACTTAGAGTGCTATGTTCAGCAACTGTTCAACCTATTTGTTGCCGCACTTACAGAAGAAGAGCGAACATATACTTTCTTTCAGCAGGATGGTGCAATAGCACATACTGCGTGGAACAGTCTACGTGCTGGGCATGAAATGTTTGGGGAGGACAGAACTGTATCAAAAGGACTATGGCCACCCAGATCACCCGATCTCTTTACCTGTGACTTTTATCTGTGGGGAGCATTGAAAGGGAAAGTGTACGCAATTAATCCGCACACCCTTGATGAATTAAAACTGAACATTACAGATGCCATAGCCCAGATTACTGCCGATGAGTTGTGGCGCGTTACGAACAACATGTTCCGCTGTGTCTTGATGTCGGAGGGCAGCACTTTCAGCAATTGTTGTACACGCAGGTAAGTTACTCCTGTTTTCTGTCATTTCAACTATTCTTTACCATGTATAGTAACATTGCCTGACTGTTGTCGTTCATTATACTAGGGCCTCTTTTATAATAAATACTCTACTGCATTTATCACTTATTCAATAGCTGTCCAGTTAAAATAGATATGAAAAAATACATAGAAAATTTCTTGACATAAAAAAAATCATTTTTTGAAGTTTTTATATTTCTGCAAACATGTAAATCTGTATTTCAAAAAGACAGGCTTATAATTAAAGTAAACTTATTTTAGCATTAGTGAGAAATATGAGATAGATGTTTTTCTGACAAGGATGTAATTTAGTGTAATTTAGAGTTCCATAGCATAAAAATTGATCATCAGACAAGCTAAATATTGAATATATTTAGATTTTACACATCCTTCATTGCTCTTATCAACTGGTTGCTGACAACTGTTTGGTAATTCTTACCTACCATTCCTAGGTTCCACAGTTGGTACATGCAGAATTGGCTCAGCTGCAAATATGAAAATGACTCCTGTGAGCGTCTTACAGCCCCTGATATAAGGCAGAAGATAGAACCAGCATCACTTCCTGGAATTCAGTGAAGTTTATTTTTTAAATTTTGATTATGTGTATTTATTATTGAACATGTTATTTCGTTCAAAAATGAATATAATTATAAACAAAATTTTTGCATTTTGGTTATGTATCATATCTATGACTCAAGTTGAAGATGGTGCAAAAACTCAACTCTGCCCCTCCTCCCCAGTAAAAAACTCCTGATCGCACTTACAGCCATAGGGCAAAAACAGGACACAACTCGGACCCAGAACTCTGATCAATCTAATCACAAACTTCTAAAATTATGGGACAGTATGAATTGAAAAAAAAAAGGCATTATATCCACTAAATCAAAAAGTCAACAATAATCATAAAAGAGAGGCATTAAAAACACCGCGTAAAAATGTGCGTGCTTGATCTGCAGAAATGGGATTAGACAGACCTGGCATATGTCAGTCTTGTACACTCCCATCTGGTATTAAAACCTACAGCAACTACCATGCAATTGCTTTCATAGAAATGGCTATTGCAATTTTAAATGTTTACATTTTATTGAATCTCCCCTTCTGAATATATATAGAACCAAGGTCGTGCTTACATACAACAGCACTGAAGAAGCTGCTATAAATTAAAAGTACAACAGAAAAGTTCCTAAGTTAAATTACCTGAAAATTCCACCACCCACGATCTAATACAGGTAACACGTTGCACAGCTTTCACACACGGAATTTCTTTGCTTCACACTACTCCACGGACGAGCATCACAATCGGCAGAAAAACATCGAGAAAGCCACATGACAAGATAAGGAAGATCGCTTTCGCAAATGTCAATAATAAATAAACCAACCTTGAAATAAACATGTATCATACGGTCACGGGTATCAAGATAATATTTCTCACAGTTTTTTTTTTTTTTTTGAGGTTTAACGACCACCGCGAGCAACTCAATGGGCTATAAGCAGTCGCCCGTCCCTAATTTAGGGTCACTGGTTCCAGGGAAGGGAGAGAGCCAGTGCCGTAAGACAAACACTGCATCCAGGCCTCACCGGGATTCGAACCAGGACCCCTTTCGGACGAATGATCAGAGGCCATCGCTTAGACCACTGCGCTACCGGGGCGGCTCTCACAGAGTTGCGAAGGAGATCTGTGAGATATTCCGTTAATTATAAAACCTTTAAAATTGATCCAATAATATTTATTCAAAAAAGCAATTTCACAAATTCTAAATATATAAAATTAGAAAACACAAAGGAACATTGATAGCATTCCTCCAATCCTGAGGGACCATTTCTAATCCAAACTGCCAGCACAAGTCGCCATCATATACATATATATATATATTTATTTTTATGTAGAGGATTTTAGGAAGAGAGTGTCTGACCCCAGGTCTTAAACAGCCCTTAGAAACAGGAAACTAGGAGATTTGGGCTAGAGCGTCCGATAGGAAAGTGACACGGAAGCGAAGTAGAAAAGGGGAGGAAGACGCTTTTATTTATTACCGGAGGGCCAGTACCCGGGGTCTGACGGCTTTACGTCCCCATCCGACGCACGGCGGATATTTAGTGGATCGAGCGTTCGTACCTGGCTGGGATCGAACCTGAGGTCCTTCCCGTGGCAGTCACGAACGTTGCCCGCTAGGCCATCGGCGGCCCAACCACCATATTTGAACAACTCCCCAGGTATAAGGTTAGGATCTTTGCCCAGTGCCCGAGTGGACAGGGACGTACGTTTATGGCTAGTCGTCCGTGCTAGGCCAGGTTTGGAGTCCGGATTTTGGCATGAATACTGTGTTTGTTCTACTGCCCTGGCTCTCCCTCAGAGTAGAGACTACTCTGTAAACTCTACACTTTCCTGGAACTAGTGGCCCCAAATTTGGGATGGAGGAATGCTTATAGCCCTTAGAGTTACTCATTGTGATCTTTAAACTACAGAACAACAATCAGGGTCTGCCCTATGAAATATGGTGTCCCGGGGCGAGGGGTAATTTTGACCCCCCATATCAGGGTCCAGCTTTTCATCCCCCAAATAAATGTTCTGGGAGGGGCTTTGGTTTGGAACAATTCAACTAAAGAGATACAGGTTACACTATTTCATTGATATTTAACACTTTTACAAAACCTTCTTCAATTACAGATTTAAGATAATTTCACTTTCCTTGCTTTCATTTCAACGAAAGTTGTCACTGTTTTTGATAGGTCAATCTTCTGAGCAATACCGTTTTCTATTGACAACACTGCTAATGAAGGTAGTCTATTGTCAGTCATTGTAGACCTTAGATAATTTTGGATAAGTTTCAGCTTAGAGAAAGTACGCTCCGCACTTGCCACAGTTACTGTAACTGTCAGAAGGATTCGCAAAGCAATCCAAATGTTGGCGAAATTATTATCGTGCATTTCAATTTCGAGAAGAAACTGTAATGCTTCTCGAGGGTTGACACATTTAATTTTAGATGGTATAATGAACTTGAAGTGGGCCGCCCCGGTGGTGTAGTGGTCTAAGCGATGGCTTCTGATCATTCGCACGGAAGGGGTCCGGGTTCGAATCCCGGACTGGCATGGATGTTGTGTTTGTCTTACGGCACTGGCTCTCTCCCTTCCCTGGAACCAGTGGCCCTAAATTAGGGACGGGCGACTGCTTATAGCCCATTGAGTTGCTCACGGTGGTCGTTAAACCTCCAATCAAAAAAAAAAAAAAACTTGAAGTGTTTTAGCTCTTGTGCTAATTCTGCACCATTTATGTCTGATGACGCTTGGTCATTTAAAGTATGGTGTAAATCCATGCAATGAGCTTCCAAGTTCTCCGGCAGACACTATAAGTTAAATAGGAAACCGCGTAACTTAGTGTAGGTGAGCATTTGCTCAAACCGCTCAATTAAGACACTTTGAACTTTGTCAACTGTGGCAAAGAAGAAATCTCTTTTAAATTTTCCTTCTGCAGTTTCCACTAATTTACCTTCCGAAACCTCGTAGTGAAACATCTTTGTACGTTTCCTCCTTCTGGTTTCTACGAAAACGACCTCTGCGCTCAGGCCAGTGGCGTAGCCAGAAGGGGGTGGGGTGGGGGGTTCGGGGTTTGAACCCCTTACTTGAGGGGAGACTGAGCACAAATTAAAGCGATATATACGTGTATACGGGGCTTTCACCAATGAACCAAATCCATGGACCACCCTTTAAGAAATTTCTGGCTGCACCACTGGCTCAGGCTCTCTGCACTTTTTGCAGCTTTCAGTTTTGTTTCATCGTAGTCATTGTCTCTGAAAGCCTTGATAAAGTTAACTGCACCCTCTATCATAGCTGTAGCAACAATTAGGTAACAGTCAGCATTTTGCATGCGTTTGCTGATGTTATTCACTTAGTACAATAGATCATACCACGCATGGAGTCCAATTAAGAATTTAAAATCGCATAATTGTTTTGCGAGGCAATAAATTTCGTGCTTCATTCCCACTTTGACAGATGAGTTTGTGTTTTCATAGATCTCTATCAAGCTGTCATACACTCGTTTTGTCTGAGTGCAGATAGCTTTGACCGTGTCGACGCTACTTTCCCATCTTTTCGTACAGAGTGGCTTCACAGTAAGTGTTAGAACATGCTTCAAGAGAACACTCCATCTTTGTGTCGAAGCAGAAAGAAGTGCGCATATTATTTGGAGCACTCCAAAGAGAGGGATTGCTTCGGTGGATACTGACGCTGCGTCAGATATCACCAAATTTAAGGAATGGCAGCCGCAAGGAAGGTAGAATGCTTGAGGGTTCATATCATGGACGGCGCCAAAAAATTTTTCAACGGGGGGGGGGCTCTAGGATAGGCGCTCCAAAATCGGGGGGGGGGCTCTAGGATAGGCGCTCCAAAATCGGGGGGGGGCGAATTATGCTTCATATACACTGAAGAGCAATTGAATTAGAGATATCTGTCTAGTAACGTGTAGCACCACCTTTCGCCCTGATGGCGGCGGCGATTCGTCTCGGCATGGACTCGACAAGACACCGGAAGCGTTGGGAAGCCATACGGATCCACGACACCTGAACAAGCTCCCACAGTTCACGAAGATTTGATGGAGGCGGGTCCGAGCCTCGAACATCTCTCTCGATGGCATCCCATATGTGCTCGATGGGATTGAGGTCAGGTGACCTAGCTGGCCAAGGAAGCGAGGTCACGTCGGTGGAGTGCTCATCCAACCATTCGGACACAATTCGGGAGCGATGGCATCCCAGCAAAAACAGTCTTGCTGGACCAGCAGTGGGCCATTGCTGGCAGCCAGCACTACCAGCAATGGCCCAGCACTATGTTGCCGCTGCCGAACCGTCAATAAAATGTCCGGGCGGCCAACAGAAGGGCCAGCAGTTCAGGCCAACAGCTGGCCAACAGTTGGCACCCCATCAGTTGTCATATGCCACAACAGGGCCATCAGTGGTCCATCACAGGCAGTAGCTGCCACAAGTGGCCCTTCAGTGGCCCAGCAAGCACGTGCCAGAAATGATGGCTAGCCTAATGTGGTCCGCTAGTGGGCCGTTAGTGGCAGCCAGCAACCACGTGACGTAACTGGTGGCTTGCCGAATCTTGTCCGCCAATTTCCCAGTATTAGCCATAATAATAATAATAAACAAAAAAAGGAAGGATAACCGCAGTTTCCTAACGCGACAATTTTTTCTACCCTTGCGAAGCTTGAGAATTAACGCACTGCGCTGGGGAAATTTCCTCGACAGAACGGAAAAACGCCGTTTGCATCTGACTAGATTCGATCCTGGGCCATTTACGTGGAAGCCGCGCTCGCTACCGACCGGACTAATTCACGACGCTCGGCTACGTGCTGGAAGCTATCTGTTTGGTTTGCAATTTGTAATCGAATGCTTCCCTCTTTCATTTTATAATATTGCGAGGTATTTCTCATAAAAGTCAGTTTCATATAATTGATAAATTAATTTTTTCAACGTAACGATAGTTTTTTTTTTTTTACGTTAAGGGAACTTCACTTATTTTCAAGGCGTGTACATACTTAGAGTCGCTTTCCAAAGTTTTGTACTGTCCTTGCCGTCTTTTTTTTTTTTTTTTTTTTGGTTGGAGGTTTAACGACCACCGTGAGCAACTCAATGGGCTATAAGCAGTCGCCCGTCCCTAATTTAGGGTCACTGGTTCCAGGGAAGGAGAGAACCAGTGCCGTAAGACAAACACAATATCCATGCCTGACCGGGATTCGAACCCGGACCCCTTACGGACGAATGATCAGAGGCCAACGCCTTAGACCACTGCGCCACCGGGGCGGCCTTGCCGTCTTGAAAAGAGATTGTTGAATAAATATATATTTACCCGGGTTCATGTCACATTCTGTTACATTTTTAACGTTGTGTCTTTCCTTTCCGTTGTCCGAAGCTACATTTGTTTTAAAGAGTAAAAGATATTTTATTTTACTTCTCGTTATTTTTAGAAGCGAATTCCTCCCAGTCTTGTGAATTCAACCCATGGATGAGTACACCACATAGCGTTGCTTTTTTTTCGTTCAAATAATTAATAAATTTTGTACGCGTATAATTCTTTTTTTTTTTCCAACAAACGCTATTTTAATGGTTTTCCAGGATATGTGTTTCAAGCGGTTTCAAATTTTTTCTTGTTATTCATCCACTCCATTCCATGAATTGTTATTCTTGGGAATGGAGTGGGTGTATTTCATGGCTGTAATCTAGTATTTCACGGCTTAATCTGATATCTTCGTCGACGTAAAATTTCATTAGGAAATTAATTCGCCTCTCCACATATGGATTTTTTCTTAACATCCACTAAAATAACACGATGGCGATAGCGTTGTCTTCAACTAACTGGTACCATGAGAGACACAGCAAGTGTTGCTTCTGCGCATGCGCAGTCCCGATGCTTCCACCTGCTGTTGGGGGTTGCATTGGTTGCCAGCAACGGGCCACTAGTGGCACCTGCTTGGAGGCCCACAATACACGGCGATGCTGCAGGGCCATCAATGGCTCGCCAACTGATAGCGCTGCCACTAACGGACCACTACCGGGCCGTGAGCGGCAGATTTCAGCCAGCAGTGACCCATCACTGCCAGCTGGTGGCCCAGCAGTTTCCCAGCACTTGTGTTTTTGCTGGGATGGTGCATTGTCTTGTTGCAGGATGAGGTCCCCGGTGGGATGTTGGCTTCTGATCATTCGTCCGAAAGGGGTCCGGTTTCGAATCCCGGTGAGGCATGGTTGTTGTGTTTGCCTTGTGGCACTGACTCTCTCCCTTCCCTGGAACCAGTGACCCTAAATTAGGGACGGGCGACTACTTATGGCCTATTGAGTTGCTCATGGTGATCGTTAAACCTTCAATCCCAAAAAAAGACGCACAAACGGAAGCAAATGTTCGGCCAGGATATCCCGGTAACTTTGACCTTTTAGGGACGATGTCACACGTACCAGGGGTCCCATTTCAGTACACGTTAACAGTCCCCAGACGAGAATGCCACCCCCACCAGCTTGAAGAGTACCCTGCTGGCAAGAAGGATCCATCGCTTCATGTGGTTTGCGCCGTACTCGTATCCTTCCATCCGCATGTACCAACGTCAATCTCGACTCATCAGTCCAGGCAACATTTTTCCACATGTCTAGGGTCCAGTGGCGATGTTCCCGCGCCCATGCTAATCTTTGCACCCTGTGATAGGCGGTCAGCAGCGGTACCCTCGTGGGACGATGGCTTCTGTACCCCATAGCGAGGAGATGGTTCTGGATGGTGTGGCTGCTTACGCGTTTTTGTGCACCAGCGTTAAATTGCCGAGTGATTTCTTGCACTGTGGCCCGTCTATCCGCTGTTACAATGCGAGCTAGCCGACGATGACCCCGCTCATCCACAAGCTGTTGTCCACGGCAGTTGGCCCTTGCAGGGATGGTTTTACCGGATTCGATGTACTCACGGTGCACCCGTGACACAGTGGCTCGTGAAAATCCCAGTGCCTGCAAGACTTCCGAGATGGAGGGACCCATTCGTCGGGCCTCATCAATTTGCCCACGGTCAAATGCGCTTAGATCTTTCGTCTTACCCATATTGCGTCCGACTCTTACTGATTCCCGTTGCATCACTCCTTGTATTGTCGGATCGCTGCATACGTCATGTCGTTTCCGTTTACAGGGCCGCCCACAGCGCCATATTTGCATAACGCCAGCTGTCTCTAATTCAGTTGCTCTTCAGTGTATATATATTATTAAAGTCAAGAATTATAAAAAACCGCCACGCCGTCGCTTGCCCTAAACAAAGCTTTTCCTTGATTTCCGCTGCATATGCAGTACTTTGAAGTGTGGCAACTGATGAATCTGCCCTTCTTGATTTCATTTTCTTATAAGAGGTACGCGACACCAAGTAAGTTTTGTGGGTCAAGCTGTTTTGGTGTTTTTTAAAACCCGAATCCTTTTCAAGTGCTTTTTTCCAATTGTTGTAACCTCGCTGAGCGAAGGTGACCTCATGCTTTTCGTCGTCCGATGAAAACATTCTACACGGAAAACAAAAGGCGGATTCTCTCTTTATACTATATGCAAGCCATGGAAACATGGTATACTAATATGTTTGGAAGATTCTTTTTTTTTTTTTTTTTTTTTTTGTGGGAACTGTTTTTACCCATTTATGCCTGGCGTCCTATATGTAGAATGTTTTCAAAATGCTCGTAAACTTAAACACCAGACATCAAATATATTATAGATGGCGCCGGTATAACCATACGGTTATTCCCCAGGAGAAACAAACCAGATGCGCCCATTGTCATCAGAAAGCCACAACTAGGTGTGAAACGTGTGACAAAGGATTACACGTGAAATGTTTCAAAGATTATCATACTGCATAAACGTAGCAGAAAACATGTTATGAGGATTTTAGAATAGGAGTGTCTGACCCCAGGTCTTAAACAACCCTTAGAAATAGGAAGCTAGGATATTTGGGCTAGTGTTCCCGATAGGAAAATGACACGGTATAGCGAAGTAGAAAGGGGAGGAAGACGACCTTATTCATTACCGGGGGGCCAGTACCCGGGGTCCGACGGCTTAACGTGCCCATCCGACGCACGGCGGATATTTAGTGGATCGAGCGTTCGTACCTGCTGGGATTGAACCTGAGGTCCTTTCCGCGGCAGTCACGAACGTTGCCCACTAGGCAACCCGCGGCCCAAAAACATGTTATAAATTCCTGGCGTCCTACAGATAGGACACACCCCTAATGCTGTTCAAAATTATGAAACATAAATATCAATTTTTTACTACCTTTAAGAAGGTGCAATAAGTATAATTCATGGTGATTTCTACAAAAAATTCAATATTACCACTTTAGGCATAAATTAGTTAATATAGGATGTTTTGGTTGATCCGAAAGGGAAGTTGCTATATCAAGCTCTCCGAGTTGAACATTTTTTGTCTTGCGACCATGTGGTCCTTCCAATGTTTTATTTTCACAAGCATTGGGTTCATAAAAACTTTCCATTGAATCACTATACAAGCACTTAAATAATCCTCGTTGATTCCTAATGATTCACCACACGCTGTTGATGAAATTGAAGCCGTCTGATAATCATTATCCGCTTTGTAGGCACTATCGCATAGTTTACTTTTCTTCTGATTAATACTTGTTCGAAAAATTCATGGATTGATTGTTTTGCGGACATGATATTTCAAACTTTGGTTTGGGAAGAAATATCTCACTTTCATATATAACGTACAATACGTGCAACAAAATAAATCAAGCAGGAAAAATTAGATTTTCCACCAGAACGAGAAAGAAAACGAGTGTAACTACTAACTAGGCAAAAGAAATTTCGCTCGGTGTCTGGTGGCGACTGACGCCGATCACTGCCTGCTGTTTTCAACGATCGTGATAACGCCCATTACTTGTCATACCCTGCGAGGCCACCAGAGCGGTGATGGGATTGGCAGATTGATGCTTATTCAACTTTTCAACCCACTGGCATGGGCCGCGGCATCGGTTTGACGATGTTTTTTGAACTTACGGCCGGTCTTCGACATCTGTCCGCCAAAGAGGAAGCCCAATACGCAAGTAAGGTTTCCCGTCTGAGTCATGGATCGTGGTTGGAGGAACACAATTGCATAATGCTACCCTTCTCCCATTACCACACAACATGCAGTTCCGATAGTAAAGTGTACTACATTTTCTTCATTTATCCAAAAACATGCAGCTCCGATAGTAAAGTGTACTACATTTTCTTCATTTATCCAAAAAATTCGAGGAGGGTGCTGAAGGGCGGCTTACCAAACTTTTGGGTGGGCTGGCGCCCACCTCAGCCCCCCCGGAGGCGCCGTCCCTGGTTCATCTGCAATACTCTCGCCTGTACGCCTTCGTTTTTTTCCTTCATATTTGAAGCATTGTCGTATCCTTGGACTCTTAAGTTGTTAAAATCTAGGCTGTTCTTCTGCAAAGTTTATAGAAAATCAGTCAGTCCTTTTCATGTGACCTCACTTGCATCTTCAAACCCTAAAAATATTCTTTCACAGGGATTTTATCTATACTGAAATCTGTAAACCTGAAAATCACAGAGAGCTTTTCCGATTGGCTAATATCTGGAGTGCAATCCAAAATGATTGAGAAGTATTTTAATTGCTTTTCTCTTTTACGGATGTTCATTAATACTTCATCTGCCATCAAACTGATGATCTCATTTTGTACAGTTTTCCCTAAATAATGGCCTGCTATATAACCATCTTGGATTATCCGCAGGTGTCCCCGCATTGTATCGTCAAACTGCCCCAAAAGCTCAACAAATCCAAGGAATTTCCTTTATTAGCTGTAAAGGGTTTGTCTGACGAGCCCCTGAAAGCAAGATTGTGCTCAAAGAACTATTGCTAATAGTCTTTTCAAGACGGCTTTCCAATGCTCCACTTCATCATGATTTATCATAGTCTCGTGCAGGGCATCAACACCCTTGTTGATCTTGAGCCTTTTTTCTGTTTCAATCCACGTACAATATGCTAAAGAATGACTAAGAATCAGCGAGGTTCTTCCAGTCGTCGTAACCAGTTGTTCCTGGCTGTGACGGTTTTGTAGCAGGAAAAAGTTTGCAACACACAAAAACACGGTTGGTCTGATTTGAATATACCAGCCATTGCCTTTTTAACTCTTCACCATTCGATAACTTTCTTATGAAGTGTTCAGCAGAAAACTGGCGACCTTTGTCATCTGCTGGGAAATCTTTCTTCTCAAAACGTTGACTTTGTAGTCCCATTCCGATAATAAGAACAGTGTCAATGAATGACGAAATGATATTGTCTGGCCAGTTGACAGGGTCTGTGAAGTCAATATCGGTCAAAGAGGAGGAGGAACGTATCTCTTGATATTGTTCATTCTGCATGGTTTTCTGTGTGAAGTTCTGAGTTGGACCTGAAGCATATTTCGTCGAGCAGTGGTCATCAGAAGACTATTTTTGCGGCTGGTTTTTCTCTTCAGTAGCAATCCGAGTGCGATCTGTTGAATACTCGGTTACATCAAGTTCATCAGCTGAAAAGCAGTGGATGGGATCTGGATCAGATGCTTGCTGTTCCTCAGAAGGTGTTTGAAAAAACCTTCGCAAACTTTCAGAGGATCTTTGATCTTCTGCTTGTCTCTCTGCCTTCCTTTTCTGGTGCTGATAACCAGATAGTTTTGTCCTTTTCATATTTCAGCCCTGGAAAGAACTTAAGAAACACTTTAAAATCGACGCACACGCTGTTTGAAAAAAGGCAAAATATGCAGCCAAATATGCACTGAAACGTCTTCGGAAAGCTCGGAAACGTCCATGGGCTTCTCGGCTTCTTTTACCCCACCTTTTCTCTTTGACCTTCGCTCAGGTCAGGCGATTTCCGTCTACCAATCACAACAAGCCACGCTCCGCCGATTAAAAGAGCACTTGTTTTCGCTCCGATCATGGTCAAGGTCTCCAGACGCCAGTGCATATGCATTGAATAATTAGTTTGCCGAATAATAAGAAAAAAAGAATGCCAGAAACAAAAGTTAAAGAGAAAATGCATCACAAATAACATAAGCAAAAGGTGTGTTTTACGAAAAGTGTCTTGTCGAGGACAGGTAGGCTCGAAATCCGTACAATGACGGAAATTTATTGCAAATGTGCAAATATTTTCGAAATTATTCCATATAGAAGCTAATATAGAATCAAAAGGCAAAAATATTTGAGCATTTGTAAGAATACTGTCATATAGCAAATTTTTATCGACTTATTTGAACCGCACATCTGAATCAACCCTCGCTAAGATAAGCTATGTCATGTGCGTAGCACGTCAAAGCCTCGCAGGTCAAAACATCGCGGACATAACATCATAACATCACAGGTCAAAACATCGCGGTGACAAAACATCGCAAGTCATAACATCGCGGACACAAAACATCGCAAGCCATAACATCGTGGAGACAAAACATCGCAGGTCAAAACATCGCGGTGACAAAATATCGCAGTGACAAAACATCGCAAGTCATAACATCGCGGGCACAAAACATCGCAGGTCAAAACATCGCGGTGACAAAACATCGCAAGCTATAACATCGCGAGTTATAACATTTTAGGATGGGGCATTAATTAAACGGCTTTTTTTCTTTTCATTTTTTTTTCTTTTGTATTTTTCTAAACATTTGATCTTTGGTAGGAAAAATTCATTCAGACACTGATTTAATTTGCAGAAGACTAGTATGTGGCACTTAACAAAATATTTCAGGAGGGGGCACTATTTAATCTCTCATCTCATACAAAATTTTCGTAAAATCTACAGTTTTCAATTTAGAACCACCAAATTTGGTGTACTACCTCATGGTGCTCTAACTTACACTGTAGATGGCTTTTGGAAGTGGTCGCAGCCCGGGTCGAGCGGCCCCCATACGCAATTTTCGTCAAATCTACAGTTTTCAATTTAGAACCCCCAAATTTGGTATATTCCCTCATGGTGCTCTAACTTAGACCGTAGACGGTTTTTGGAAAGTTAGGGGGCCAGGGGTCAAGGGGCCCCCATACGCAATATTTGTAAAATCTACAGTTTTCAATTTAGATCCACTAAATTTGGTATACTATCTCATGGTGCTCTAACTTAGACCGTAGAGGGTTTTTGGAACGGGTGGGGCCGCCGGGGTAGAGGGGGCCCCACATAAAAATTTCGGCAGTTTACAGTGTTTCTCCAAATTAAAGTGTAGTTCTCGCTTGCCTTACGTAGAACGTTTTCTCGAAATTGTTTGGAGTTTCCAATTCTACTCTCAAAAAATATGCCAAGAAACGGCGATCTTTATTTATAACCCCCCCCCGTTGAACCTTTGTGGCCAGTTACCGTAAACTCGTATGAATCGGCATGAAAATTCCGACAAACAAAAGCGAACTCCTTCCCGTCATTAGGCACTTTGAAAAACTGCCACACATAATTCGCAACTGTGAAAACTGACAACAGCGATTTGTGATCGGTCCCTTAATGAAAAGCATGTGGCAGTTTTCCAAGTTGCTGAAAGATGTGTGGCAGTTTTCGTGTGTGACGGTTTACCAGAGACCAAGAATTTTAGAAAGTGCTTTAGATCGAATTAAAACTTCAAATTAAAAAAAATCCCATATCAGCGGCGGGGTAGATTCGATTTAGGACGAAACCAGATAGTGATTCCGCAACTTCATGTATGTTTGAAATGTGAAAAGATGAAGGAGAGTAATAAGACTGTAGGAAAAAATATCTGATCTTGAAAGTTTACTAGGTGCTTTAAAGAATGAGAAACGCGAGATTATTAAATATCTCTGCACAAATCAGAAAGACATATATCATTACAAGGTTCTGGTCAAAACAAATTATCCAACTCAAAAAGCAATTAAAAGAAATTAAGTGAAAATATAGTACGTTGTAAAGATTAGGTAAAGGTATCCATGATATATTTACGACGTCCAAGGGATCTTACGAAAGGAAGCAGTGGATAAAATAGGCACCTAAAGATGTATCGAAATGCATCGTAATAAGAGCTCTCTTTAGAAAAATCATATATGACTTCTGGAGTGAGAAAAACATCATCCCATTACTTTGAAAAGATGGTGCGCAAAATTTACCCATAATCCAGGCATTCAACACGATGTCCTTTTGTTGATGGGGGAAAAAAAGAAAAAGCTGTGAAAGTTTAAATTGCTCTGTAAAGCTTTATGTTTTAAGCTTTGACGAAATTCATATTGACTCTAGGCTATACTACGACACCAGAATGGGCAAACTTCTTTGCCCTTTCAAGAAAGCCCAATTTTTCTTAATCCGAGGATTAATATCACAATGGAAGCAGCCAATATTCTTTAACTTACAAATGAAAAATTTATTGCTTTTTTTAATAAATCAAGGTTTGGAATATACTGGGGTTGAAATAAAAGTTATTTCTGACTTGGGATGATGCAATACGTTGTGGAGAGAACATGAAATTTCTATGGATAGTTCATTTTTTGATAATCCTTTTGTTCAGGGGTCAAAAATATGGGTATTTGCTGATAATTTTAGCTTTTAGATCTTCGAATATGAAATATTCTGCTTAATGATTTCAAAACAAATATTCCTCCTGTTTTAATGTGTTTCAGCTTTCAGTGATGTTCGTTGGGTTTACTGAGGTATAAACATGGATTTAATTCCTTCCCATGCTTGCTTCGTGCGCTTAGATATCGGAGGGAATTAGATTACTCTTGCGAAGAGAGATGGCACCGCAACTATGCCACAACCTCCCTCGTCGGGAAGCAAAGTGTGCTTCGCTAAAAAATCAGCCTTTGTACCAATAGCCCTGAGTTTTTACGCTCTTTTACCCTCCACATTGCGCCGTTCTGTGGAACAATAACAAAACAACCACTCCATCTCCAGATGTCTACTTGCTGCGGTTTACTTTTAAAGATCAAACCTATTGTCTTCTTTTAAGGAAGTAGTCTCGTGGGGAAGGAATCACAATGCGACGGACACATACTAAGATTGCTTCCCTCCTGAACAAAGGAGGGGGGGTTGAAAAACTTGACTATACCCATGCTTCTTCATTAGTTCCACTGCCCAAATCCAGATGGCTTTGGGAATTGTGAGCTATTCTTACTAATCACACGACACCCAATGACGAGGCGTATTTTTTCCTTTTGTGGAAAAACAAATTTTAAGTCAAAAGTCGGAAGAACAATTTACCACAAAATAAATGTTTTGTTGCAATTATCTTACCATTTACTTAGGCACTAAATATTAATTCATAGGCCTTACCTATCACTAGGCCCTTTTAACAGTTCTTATTCTACCGATGTCATATTCAAAATGTTTGCAAACCAAGTCAAGTTAATAGTATTGCGCTTTTACTTAGGCACCAAATATTAATTCATAGGCCCTACGCCTAGGCCCCTCTAACAGTTTTTATTCTAGCGATGTCATATTCACAACGTTTACGTACCAAGCCAAATGAATAATATTGAGCTCTTACTTAGCCACCAAATAGTAATTCATAGTCGTTAGGCCTAGGCCCATTAGCGCACCCATGGAGGGGGCTTTGGGGGCTTAAGCCCCCTCCAAGGATATTAAGAGCGACGTTCGTCACAAATTAAATATTCAAAAATATTATTTTACTTGTTCAAAAAATTACATAGTGTCTGACATAGTATCTTCTATTACAAGTTTCTTCCCAAAGCCCCTCCCCCCAAATGTTTTTTTGTTGGAGGTTTTTTCTTTTTTTTTTTGATTATGTCTTGGCAGATACATTGACATGGTGAACTAGGAACTCAGCGAATAAACCTCCGAAAGACAAACGCAAACAACCATGCATTACCCGGGATTCTAACCCAGACCCCTCCGTTGGGCGAATGATCAGAAGCCATCGCTTAGATCACTGCGGCACCGGGGTGGCCGTAGGACAAACACGACATCCATGCCTTACCGGGATTCGAACCGAGACCCCTCCGTTGGGCGAATGATCAGAAGCCATCGCTTAGACCACTGCACCACCGGGGCTACTCCCCAAAGAGATCAAGAGCGACGTATGTCACAAATTAAACCTGCAAAAATATTATTTTACATGTTCAAAAAATTACATAGTGTCTTCTTCCCAAAGAGATTAAGAGCGACATACGTGACAACCGTATGTCACAACAAAACATACGGTTGTGACGTATATATATACACTGGCGGAAAGTGAAAAAAGAACACCAAGAAGGAATTGGCGGACGATCATGAAATTTACATATGTTAATGGGTCGAGTTTACGTAGGTGTGATGTTAATTTCGGGACCAACCGGTGAGCGCTTACGCCACAGCACGGCATAATATGCAAACTATCGTCGGTGGTATTTAAGGAGTACGGCGAAGCGAATGTAATCAGTCGTCGGCGTACGGACACGTGCGAAGACCCTGAAGAAGCTGCAATGCCTGGACATGGAAGACGTGTACGATTTCAGCAGTTATCGGACTTTGATCGAGGCCGTCTAATCGGACTCCGCGAGGCCGGGTGGTCGTATCGTCGTATTGCGGAGCGAATTGGACGGGAAGTATCGGTGGTGGTACGATAGTAGCGTAGGTGGTCTGAGGGACATTCCCACACGAGAAGATGTGGAACCGGGAGTCACAGACGGACTTATGGGCGGACCGATCGACGCATAAGAAGAGCGGCGTTGTCAAGCAGAACATCCACTGCGACGCAAATCTGAGCTGCCGTTGCACCTGAGGTGACTGTGCGAACAATCCGCAACCATCTACTGGATGCAGGACTACGTGCACATGTGCCTCTGGCATGTGTACCTCTGACTCTAACCCACCGTCAGGAACGGCTGCAGTGGTGTCGCCAACGTCTGCACTGGAGAACGCAATGGCGATCTGTCGTGTTCAGCGATGAAAGCAGATTCTACTTGGGAGTCTCCGATGGCCGTATGCATGTTCGCAGAGGCACAGGGGAGCGTCTCCACCCCTCTTGCATCCGCCAGCGACACACAGAGCCTACACCTGGTCTCCTGGAGTGGGGAGCGATCAGCTATCACTCCCGTACACAACTAGTGTTTGTACCGGGTACGTTAAACAGCACCTCCTACATCAACAACATCATTCAGCCCGTTGTTGTGCCGTTTGTAAGGTCGGTCCATCGTGGTGTTTTCCAGCAAGATAACGCACGGCGACACACGGCACGTGCAACGCAACATGCACTTCAGGGTGTGAGGCAACTTCCATTGCCTGCACGTTCACCGGATTTGTCCCCCATTGAGCACGTGTTGGATTTTATGGGACAACGACTTGTCCGGTCTCCACGGCCAGCCACGACCATCCCCGATTTACGCGTCCAGGTTGAAGATGCTTGGAACTCAATACCCCAAACTTACATCTAACATCTGTACGACAGACTCCATGCCAGAATTGCACAGTGTGACGCAGTTCATGGCGGTTCAACCTCGTACTAACCATGTTACATGGAAATGTTATTTTTCAGTTTACCAGCAAATACAGCTGTATTTTGCCATAATGTTTTGATCACGTTATCCTCTGTATTCCGTTATTATGCTGTATAAATTTCGTTGGTATCAGACGTCTCCTCCTTGGTGTTCTTTTTTCATTTTTCGGCAGTGTATATATAGTCCCTCAAAGTTC
This sequence comes from Macrothele yani, assembly GCA_039090855.1. Classification (NCBI taxonomy): domain Eukaryota; kingdom Metazoa; phylum Arthropoda; class Arachnida; order Araneae; family Macrothelidae; genus Macrothele; species Macrothele yani. Next base: position 56,654,810 of record CM076997.1, on the reverse strand, counting down.
TCGTATATAAACTAACTATAGGCGTTCAATTATACACACACACACACACACACACACACACACACACACACACACACACACACACACACACACACACACACACACACACACATTGTGTACGTATGCTATATATGTATAGCCCCCTCCAACAAGAATTTCTGAGTGCGCCACTGCCTAGGCCTTGACCTTTTAAACAGTTTTTATTCTGTTTATGTCACATTCATAAAGTTTACGTATCAACTCACGTTAATAATATTGCGCTTTTACTTAGGCACTAAATATTAATTCATAGCCCCTAGGCCTTTTTAACAATTTTTATTCTACCAAATTTTATTGAGAATTCCTAGAAAGGCCTAGGCATAGGCCTTTCTGCAATTAATGTTTTGTGACCAAGTAAAGGAGAAACATTGTTTACTTGCAAATTTTGAAGATGACAATCCGTTTTTCATGATTGTTTACTTGATTTGTAATGTAAATCTTTTTACTATGAGCTCCGTGGATTATAAATTGCAAAAAAGGAATAGGCTTAGGTTCTGTTAATAAATGTTTTTTGTGCCTAAGTAAAAGTGCAAAACTGTAACCTTGACTTGTTATGTAAACGTTTCAGAATCTCAACTCGGCGGATAAAAAATTGCTAGAAATGCCTAGGCCTAGTGCCTTGCAGGTAATGTTTCGTGGCCGAGTAAAGGAGCAACATTATTAACTTGATTTGTTATGTAAACGTTAAGAATATGAACGCAATTAAACAAGCTTTAACTTTTTTTTTTTGATTGGAAGTTTAACGACTACCGTGAGCAACTCAATGGGCTATAAGCAGTCGCCCGTCCCTAATTTAGGGTCACTGGTTCCAGGGAAGGGAGAGAGCCAGTGCCGTAAGACAAACACAACATCCATGCCTCACCGGGATTCGAACCCGGACTCCTTTCGGACGAATGATCAGAAGCCATCGCTTAGACCACTGCGCCACCGGGACGGCAAGCTTTAACTTGTCATGCAAACCTGATGAATATCAGCACCGCCGATTCAAATTTGCTGACAATCCTCTTCAATTTCGCCTGCCCCTGTGACGACCTTGCCCAGCAGGACGCACACGACATAAAGGCAGATAGCGGAGATAACGAACGTCCGCGTAGCTCAATTGGTAGAGCGACTTATTCCGGAATGAGGGGACCCGGGTTCGAGCCCCGGCGTGGACAAAATGACGGAGAAATTTACTTTGTTATACCCCAAAAGAGCTTCCAAGCCGCACAGCTTCCGAGGGGTTAGCTACAAACAGGATGACGAAAATACCGTCCAGATTAAGAGAAGACGTAGCTGCAAGACAAGATGTTCAGAGGTCACGTTGATGTCAAAAACGTACTTTTCACACGGCTCCATAACAAATAGCAATGGACACGTCGCAAATCTTTTTTTAGTTGGGAGGTTTAACGACCACCGTGATCACTTCAGTGGGCTGTAAGCAGTCAGCAGTTCCTAATTTTGGGTCATTGGTTCCAGAGAAGAGGGAGAGCCAGTGCCAGAAGTCAAACACAACGTCCATGACTCACCGGGATTCGAACCCGGACTCTTCTCGGACTAGTGATCAGAAGCCAGCGCATAGACCACTGCGCCACCGGAGCGACTCACGTTGAAATCTACCATGTATTTTTTATACGGCCCTAAACGCTCTTATGGATATACTAATGGAACTGGATGCAAAGAAATCATTAATGTAATTTGTACTAGCAGGGTGGTATTTCCCGGGTAAATATCTGTGGAATCACCAAGTTCAGCGGGTAAAAGTTAATGATAGAATGAAAAAGATATTCCTGTAATTTTCCAGTAAACTTATCTTAGTTTTTTTTATTTAGTTAATTTAATTTTATGAAACAAAAAAGAAAGGAAGAGGAATGGAAATACTTATCTCCGAGGAGACATCTATAGAACTGCCGCACATCTTGACTTGTGCTTCTGAGAAATCGCGACACTGATATGCAATGCACCTGTGTGATGTCGCGTGCATGCGACTTGACATTGGCATTGATCATCTTTTTCTTACCGATTTAAATTTTGAATATCTGGAACACTCTATTTACATTACATTGTATTTCTGCCTGACAAGTCACCCGTTGGTGGTGAAAGCTAACGTTTATTAATTTGTGATTTTAATACACTATTAACCGGATATTTTTGCACGTTATTGTTACCTACGGTCTCACACTTAGACCGTAGGTCGGGTATTGGAGTGCTAAATTGTTTTGCAGATCTTAAGAGTAAAAAATGGAACTTTTTAAGAAAATTTTGTGTGGGGGCCCCTTGATCGCGGGCTCCGACCCGTTCCAAAAACGCTCTACCATCTAAGTTAGAGCACCATGAGAGAGTAAAAAGAAATTTGGTGGTTTTAAATTGAACTGTAGATTTAAAGAAAATTTTCTATGGGGACCCCCTCGATCCCGAGCTCCAACCCCTTTCAAAAACCGTCTACGGTGTAAGTTAGAAAACCATGAGATAGTATAGCAAATTTGGTGGTTTTAAATTGAAAACTGTAGATTGGACGAATATTGTGTATGGGGGCCCTTGACCCCGGGCCCTCTACCTTTCCAAAACCGTCTACGGTCTAAGTTAGAGCACCATGTGGTAGTATACCAAATTTGGTGATTCTTAACTGAAAACTGTAGACTTGGCGAAAAAATTCTACAGGGACCCCTCGACTCCGGGCCCTCCGGTCGTTCCAGAAACCCTCTACGGTCTAAGTTAGAGCCCCATGAGATAGTATACCAAATTTGGTGGTTTTAAATTGAAAACTGTAGATTTGACGAATATTGCGTATGTGGTCCCCTTGACCCCGGGCCCCCACCCGTTCCCAAAACCCTCTACGGTCTAAGTTAGAGCACCATGAGATAGTACATCAAATTTGGTGGATCTAAATTGAAAATTGTAGATTTGGCGAAAATTTTGATTGAGTGGCCCTGGACTCCCCGGTCCTGGGCACTGTTGGAAAAACGGTACGGGTAACCCCAATTTCTAATAAAATGTAATTAGGACATCAATTTTATGAAGTCCCCTTCCCCATTAAAATATATTTTTTTGCAATTCATCAAAATCTATCTAAAGCAATTTATTTAGGGATTACTGCGATGTTATGACCTGTGATGTTATGGTGCCACGATGTTTTGCCCTTGCGATGGTATGATGCCGCGATGTTTTGTGCCGCGATGTTTTGCTCTGCGATGTTATGGTGCCGCGATGTTTTGCTCTGCGATGTTATGGTGCGGCGATGTTTTGCCCTGCGATGTTATGGTGGCGCGATGTTTTGCCCTGCGATGTTATGGTGGCGCGATGTTTTGCCCTGCGATGTTATGGTGCCACGATGTTTTTTTTTTTTTTTTTTGATTGGAGGTTTAACGACCACCGTGAGCAACTCAATGGGCTATAAGCAGTTGCCCGTCCCTAATTTAGGGTCACTGGTTCCAGGGAAGGGAGAGAGCCAGTGCCGTAAGACAAACACAACATCCATGCCTGACCGGGATTCGAACCCGGACCCCTTACGGACGAATGATCAGAGGCCAACGCCTTAGACCACTGCGCCACCACGATGTTTTGACCTGCGATGTTATGTCGGCGATCATATGTCGTGCGATGTTTTGACCTGCGATGTTATGTCGTAGACCCGTCGTGTGACCTCGCTAAACTCTGATCTATCTGTTCTTTGTAAAGCGCTGGTATACAAACAAGATTTATATAATATACCGCTTGTTTCTATTCCATGCGCCTAAATGTTTCTATTCCATGTGCCTAAAACTCAGTTCGCTGGAGAGAAAACTGTACAGATCATTCTCATTCGAGACTCCGCATAACGTACACATAAATGCAACGCTTATTTCATTCTGTTCTTGTTATTTACAGTAAATTTCCGCCACAATATGCTCAAAATTATTGCAAAACATACAAAATACGCAAAATATGCGCAACTAAACACCTATAGTCCTCAGCTTTTTAGACATGTTGAAATATGCAAAGTATAAAATATGCCTTGTTCAAAAGAAGTCAGAAAGCTAACAAAAACCAATGCAAATGGAAAATTCCCGAAATCAATGGAAGAAAGCCGTACTCAAGATTAACACCCGGCAACCGATACTCCTACCTGATTGGTCAGCGGTATCTTTGATAAGGGAGGCGTGCACTTGAGTGGCTGGAAGTGTTCTAGAATAAAAGATGTTTCCGCAATAATTTTTGGAAGAGTGAGAATTTTTTTAAATTTTTAGTGTACATCTCAAGATTTGTTTCTTTATTACCATATTTTGAGTTTTATTTTTGGCGCCCCTACGCCTTCGGCGCCCCGCCGCGTGCGTCCCGCTTGCCCCGCTCAAAGGCCGGCCTTGACAACAATAACAAAAGGAAAGTGGAATACTTTTTTCTTCGTACGTGGCATCATAACACGAGTCCCAGTAACCGAGGATGAAAATTCCGCTGCCTCCCCTGGCGCAGTGGTCTAAACACTGGCTTATGACCAGTGTTCGAAAATCAGTGACTTCTGGTAAGACAGAGAACCTATCTTTTGTCCGAGAAGGGTCCGGGCTCAAGTGCCGGTGTGGCATGGATGATGTGCTTGTCTTACGGCACTGTCTCTCTTCCTTCCATGGAACCAGTGGCCCTAAATTAGAGACGGGTAACTGATGACGGGTAACTAGCCCATCGAGTTGCTTACGGTGTCATTAAACCTTCAATAAAAATAAAATAAAAAAAACATTACGGAGTCACAGGTTGGCCATACTTCTTGGTCACAGTCTCTTACAAGAGGTCCAAGAGCATTGCAAGTAAAAGTTTTCTATTCTAACAAGAAGAACTTTAACGTGAAATCTCTCCCCGCTCCAATCAGCATGTAAAACTCGAAGAGTGCCACTGTCAGATTCTGAAACCGTACTCCTGTACCGTTATGCATTTCTATTTATGTTGCTTTTTCCCATGGTGAAAACTATATTGCCCTACGTTTATTTATTTCCTCATGGAATATGTTTGAAATGTAACCATTTTTATCAGTTTAAAGTGAAATAAATTTTTTGAGTTGCTTTTTGATATTTTAAAAACTTTATTCTACTATTTTTTCGTTTTCTTTTCTGATGAAACATGTTTGAAATGTATGCATTCTTTTCTGGGCTCACTGTACTTTGCCAGTATTAAAGAGTAAACTTACAAACTTTTAGCAGTACCTACACAACTTTTATCCGACACACAGTGGCGCCTAACCCGTGAAGGGGGGGGTTGCCTCCACGAATTCCATAAGCATCAGGATCTTAGAAAATACCATGTTTTTATGTTGTTGTTGTTTTCTTCTTTTTATGAGGATGTAGCACGTGACGTCATTGAGAAGTTTAAGGGAAGTGGCAACAGTCCCTGCAAGTTTCTGAAGTACAAGCACAGCTGACTGTCCTGCAGTTAGTTTGTAAAATGCGATGATTACCGGTCGGTATTTATAAAAATTTGAAGCCAAAATGCCTAGACTTTGTGACATTTTTTAATTGCGGTAGCAGAGGAGTTCTTTTTTAAGTTCTTTTTTTTTAGATTGCCAGCTGCTGTCTCTAACGGCAGTACCGAAAAGATTCGCTTGTCTGCCAAAAGAAGAGAGATCGTTTACCAGAGCTTAGAAAACATTTCTATTGAAGAGTCTGAGTCTTCAAAGGCAGAGAACCTTTTAAAGGTTAATTTTATACGAAAATCAGTGACTTCTGGTAAGGCAGAGAACCTATCTTTTTACTTGTTCAAATGCTGTTGGTGTGAGGTACTTGCACTTGGCATGGCGTTTCACTCGTTGATTCCAAGTTTTCAAGTTGAATTTAAAAGGTGTTGGTTGTTTTTTGTGTTTAGGTTTTATTGCTTCTGACTATTTTCTTACAGAACACCTTTTAGAGTTTGTCTTTTAGTCAACATTTATCTATTTATTTAGAAAATATTTACTATTTGCACTTTCGGAAAGCTTTTCGTATCACCTTCGAAGATACTTGCATTCAGCACGTAGGGATCTTTTCCTTCAATTACTTTAATTTTTTCCTAATACCGCATTTTGTACTCGGAAGTTAAACTTTCAAAGTAAGACGCCATCATTTCAACGAGTACTGGTTGTCCTTCACTTACGTTACTAAGACTCGTTGCCATGCTGACAGTCACGTGTCTGCTACATCCTCATATCTTAAGCTGACACCAAAGATAAGATGCACATACTTTTGGAATTCTCTTGATGCTACCAAACCATGCTCTCTACCACGCGTCACAGGGTCGCATCTAGCAGTGTGCTCTTTCCTATCTCAAAGTCCTCCACATACGCATTAACTACCTATCTCCGACACCTTCAACTAGAAGACAATGATAGAGGACAGCTTACTGTGCCCTAAGTGAATGATAAACACTTCGCCTTCACAGTGCGTCGAGACATTCTTCTATGTCACTTCGTTACTTTAAGAATAAACAGTGCCGGAAAGTCATGACTCGATTCCATCCCCTAAAATATCGTTAAATGTCTAACACACACAGCGGAAAAGAGAACGCCTACTATGCCCTATTTTTTAATCAACTATATTGTTTCACATGAAAATATGGTTTTAACGAACAGAAACGTTGAAATCCTGTGCTAACACAAGGGCAATGTCAACATAGGTACACATTCCAGGACATTCGGCTGCTTTTCAGAATTTCAGAGAAGTGAAGGATTTTGTATTATAGAACTTTTTTGCAAGAAAAAGAAGTTAATAATAAACTGGTTTCAAAATTTTGAAATGCTTCGAAAACTGTAACAAATTTTCATACGAAATTTGGGGGAAAGCGTATATTTCAATACGCTCTTTCTTATTCCGAAGAGGAGCTAAAATACACACCAGTGCGTCTTTATGCACATCGAAGCAACTTCAGGTAAACGACGAAGCGTGTGATCATGAAAAGTTATAAATGACACCTGATCCGAGTTCTCTTAATCAGTGTTATTCTTGTTCATCAGATGGGAAAGGACTTAAGCGAGTTTGACTAGGGTCAAATTGCAATGGCCAGACGACTTGGTCAGAGCATTTCCGCGACGACAAGGCCTCTGGGGTGTTAACGGTCAGCTGTGGATAGTACCCTCAAAAAGTAGTCGGGAGGGAAAAACCACGAGCCTGCGCTAAGGTGTGGGCGGACGACGGCTCATCAATGCTAGAGGTGAGCGAAAGCTATCCCGTATGGCGCGAGCCAACAAAAGGGATAGTGTGATGTAACGTGCTGGTAATTTGAATGCTGGTTACTGGAATAATGTGTCACAATACACACAGTACCTCGAATCATGCTGAAAATGCGGCTGCGTAGCACCAAGCCGCCCCGAGTGCCCATGCTGACCTCGCTTCACCATCGAAAGCGCTTGCAATGGGTAAGCGAACATTAAAACTGGATCCTGAATGATTGGAAGAAAGTCGTCTGGTCCATTGAATCTCGGGGTCTGTTGCATCATATGGATGGCCGGGTACGTGTGCGTCGTTTACTCGGGGAAGTGCTGGCACTTGAATGAACTCTGGGAAGAAAACGAGCCGGGGAGGAAGTGTAATGCTATGGGCACTGTTCCCTCTATCCAGTAATTCATCTACAGGAAACCATGACGTTTACCACCTATCGAAACATCGTTGCAAACCAGGTACATCCTTTCATGGTAATGGTATTCCCCACAGCAGTGCCTTCTTTCAGCAGTATAATGAGCCATCCGCACTGCCCAGATTGTCCGAGAACATTTCGTGTAATAGACTTCCAGGCATTGCCCTGGCCTCCAAATTCCCCTGCCATTAATTCAATCGAGCATTATGGTTTGTGTTGGAACAGCAAATCTGATCAATCACACAACTTACAAGAGTTAAAGGATCCGCTGGTAACATGCTGGTTCCAGATACCAAGACATCTTTAGACATCTTGTAGCGTCCAAGCCTCTCCAGATAAGAGCTTTTTTGGCTGCACGTGCAGGAATAACATCATATTAGGCAGATAGTCATAATGTTTTGGCTCTTCGGTGTACTATATAGGGTGATTCAAAAGTGTTGGTCATAAATGGAAACGTAGGTAGTACTTATCGAAACAAACAAAAAAGTCTTAATCAACATAAGTCTAGAAACGAACCGTTTCCGAGATAATCGACATTTTTGTTGTAGGATTGCCAGAGGTAGTGTAAGTTGTTTTTCCCCCAGCTGACCACTATTTCGATTTTGAACCTCTGGGGAAGAAATCGGGAGAGCTGAATTGTTTGACGGACCAGGTAGATCCCAAACTCGCCCATCCCAGAAAGTGTCCTTCAGACTTTCCCCCGAAGCAAAAAAAAAAACAATCTTGGAGTGAAACACCACACAGGGTAATACTTTGAGCTCCTTGGGGGAGAGTCAAGGGGATGATTTTGCGGAGGGGATGGGCTGTGAGGGTCCCAACTTTCACTCTAACAACAAATTCCTCTGAGATGTGTCCTCAGGAGCTCGCGGAGTACAGCACAAATAAACTGTGGAGAGAAACCAACGTTATATCAGGCAACCCTGCATGATGTTAAAACTGCAAATAACACGTACAAATACGGGCAGAAGTGTCGTGTAAGGTTCTTAACTTCGCAACAAATGTTCAAAATGCCCTGTTTGCTTTGATACAGGCCTCCAGTCTCCTCAACAATACGCTCATTCGTTCAAACATACATGTGTTTTGCCTTATTTCAGCACATCAAGTTTTGGCTCTAATCCGCAATTCGTCTGCGTGTTGTGCACGGGATTGCGTACATTCGTCCTTTCAAATAACCCCAGATGCAGAAATCCAATGAATTGAAGTCAGGTGAGAGACCAGCCTCCTGCCCCGACCTATCCATTGCTCTCTAAATATGGCACTAAGATGCTGCTTTACGTGCAAAGCAGAATGTACTGGTACACCTTCGTGCATGAACCGCATTGTTGCAGTGTACGAAGGGGAACATCTTCCAGTAGCTGTGAGAGATCATGTTGCAGGAAGTGCACATACAAATCACGTGTAAGCTGTTGGGAAGCACAAATGGTCCTATGAGACTATTAGCTTACACACCAGCTCACACGTTAATTGCGAATCGAACCTGGTGATGTGATTGCTGGATGGCGTGGGAACTTTCGGCTGCCCACTCATGGCTGTTATGGAAGTTGAAAATGCCATGTCTGGTGAATGATGCCTCATCAGTGGATAAATCATTACCGAGAAAGCGCTGATTACGCGCGCATCCACGGAGCAGCCACCGGAGGAATGCAACTCTCTGTGGAAAGTCCCTTACACCTAGGGCTTGCACTCGCTAGATATGGTAAGGGTGTAACCCATTGTCATACAGGACTCCCCAGATTATACTTTGACTCCTATTCTCCGCAAGTGCAGTCCTTCAAGTGCTCGTTGCCGGGTCTTGCTCTATTCTACGTAACAGTCGCTCATCCAATCCAGGACATCGGGCAGTTCTAGGTCTCCCTGCTGGTGCAGCAAACTAAAGTGACCCATGTTCTGTTAAGCGCTGGTGGATCCGCACAAACATGCGACCATCGGGATACCTTTGGTTTGGATAGGCCTTGGTGTACATACGCACTGCGAGCCCTGCATTTTTCTTTGTCCGATTATACATGAAATGCATGTCAGCTAACACTACATTTCTGAAAGCGCCAGCCATAGCAACCTTTAAGAGGAACAGTATGGTACACACTTCGATATTGCGATATTGCTTGTAATGTATACGTTTGAGCCTCCACGTGCTAACTGATGGCACCCAGACACGGTGCGTTCGCCGAACCGCGATGCGGTCACGGCAGCATTTGCATGTATTCTGTCATGTGTTAGGAGGTGCTCGCTGTACTGTTACGGCAGTCCTTGCGTGAACCTTGTTAGTATCATACAACAGGTCGCTGTCTGTGTGTCGCCAGAGACTTCCGTGCACCTGGGTATCCCATTGATTTGTCAAGCTCCCGCGGGATACATCTCAGAGGCATTTGTTTTTGGGGTGAAAGTTGGAACTCGCAATCCACCCCTTATCCAAAATCACCCCCTTCACTCTCCCCCAGGAGCTCAAAGTATTGCCCGTGTGTAGTGTTTTACTCCAAAAACTGGGGTGGTTTGTTTTTTTTAGCTTCGGGGAAAGTATAGGGGGCACTTTCGGGAGGGGTGAGTTTGGGGTCTAATTGGTCCCTCAAACAATTCATCTCTCCCGATTTCTTCCGCAGAGGTGCAAAAACTATCGAAGTAGCTGTCAGCTGGGGGAAAAAACAACTTTTATTATCTCTGGCATCTTTGCAATTAAATGTCAATTATTTCGGAAACGGTTCGGTTCTGTGCCTATGTTGATTAAGACCTTTTCGTTTGTTTCAATGAGTATTACCTATGTTTTCATTTATGACCAACACTTCTGAATCACCCTGTATGTACGAAATAAGAAAACCAATTAATTTAAGAACAAATGGCAGGTAAGCATACCTCGTTGCAAGGTATGCTTAAAACAAGATAACCAAACTGAGTCAATATGGAATGTGGTCGCCCTCGCAGCAGCACATGCTTCACAGCGACGTTTTATGCTCATATTGAGGTCGTCTAGAAGCTGTTCAGGCAATAACGACTATTTCGCTATCAAGATTCTTCGAAGCTTTCACAAATTTTGGGGAGAGGTTTGAAGGGCTTTAACACGTCTCTTTAAAGTGCCCACAACATGTTCAGTAGGGTTGAGGTTAGAGGAACGAGCTGGCTACTCCATACGGTTGATGGTGTTCTCTTCAAGAAATTGGTCAACAATTCTAGTTTTCTGAGGACGTTAATTATAGTCCTGTAAGAAAAAATGTTGCCAGTTTCTAATGCATGAGACAAAAAAGTCCCTGGATCTCATGCCTATAAATCTGAGCACTGATAGAGCCGGTTTGAAGTTCGAACAGATCTGTGCGTCAGCCCAAAGATATGCCTGCCCGCACCATGACACCACCACCACCACCATCACCATAAGTGTCCCTTTCTAAGACGTTTAAAGAATGATGCTATTCCGCTGGATATCTCCCAATAACTCTTCGTCTGGAGTCATTCTGGAGTGTAAATCTGGACTCATCATTAAAGACAACAGAGCTCCACTGATTATCAGTCCAGTTGACATGCGTGTTACACCAACTGAGACGATCTCTTTTATGACGAGAGGCGAGAGAGATGCAAACCATTGGTCTTCTAGCATAAAGATCATATTCATGAAAACTCCCGGGCAACATGGAACACGATACCATATTTCTTTTTGTTACTTTAAGATCCGAATACGGTTGGGTAAGTGTGACAGTCTTTCTTCTTCGAGAACTTAGCTGCAGATAACGGTAATCTCTTGATGATTTTGTCCGGGATCTTCCATTACGAAACCTTCTCAATTCCGTATTTTTCTTTGGAGTGTTCCCAAAGCCGATGGACTACGAAACGACTCACATTGAGCCGCTTGGCTACTTCTTCTTCAGGCTTCAAGGCTTCCATTGACTCTCCATCTTAATTCTTTTCCTCAGTGGTGTCTAGACAATGTTGCCAAAACAGTAAAAAGCAAATTTTCAAAGGAACGTGTTCTGCTTGTAATCCAGGAGCGAAGCGACAAAACGCTCTCAATTGTTTTCTTTTAACATACAGCTGACATGCATATTTAGACACAGTTTACTTTAATTTGCTTATCATGTCTGTCATCACAGGGTAAACATATATTTATTGTGTTAGGTTCATCGACTTTCTATAAGAAATATTTTTTACTAAAACTCCAAATTTCATATTGCTCCTTAATGTATGGAAACCAGTGTATTTCATCAAAATTTATCAGTTTCAGTTGTGATGCTTCGTGAATTTAGCGTTATAGTCCGAGAGATAGACCAGATTTAATTACCCTAGAATGCTAAAAGCGCCGTTGTGTTTTTTGAAAAACCTACCACTTATGTAATCAAAATATGGCAGGCTTAGTAAAAATTAGTGGTGGGGAATGAAATATGACGACATCAATATGGCCGCCATGTCATATTTACATCGAGGCATTACAACGGCTGTAACTTCTTACTGGGTAATCGCAGAGAGGTAATTTTTTTTAAATGGAAGATAATTTAATGATAAAAAAGTTTACTATGTCAAAGTTTTACGTAATGTGTAAACTTTTGCCGTTTTATAATGTCGAACTTCAAAAATCGGAATTTTTAGATTTCACTCAAGCTTAAAATTTGTTTTTTTGTAAAATAACTTTTTGTTAACTGTCATGAACTTTTTCTATTTTCTGTTTCAGGAAAGCCACCAATAGATAACTGAAATGGAAGGACATGAAAAAGAAGAAATGGAATACCTCATTCACACAAATGGAGTATACGGTGAAGTTTTTAAGTTTAAGGACAATACATGGGGAAAAGTTAAAGAAGCTGCAACCACAAGACTCAAGATATGGAAGCAATCAAAGTATAGTGCTGTGTGTGAAAGCCTCCCAGACAGTTTTAATGAAAACCGACATGGAAATCACGTGACATGCTATAGACAATTCACAGCTGTCACAAATTTAGAAGGAACGTATCCTCCTGAAGCCAAACCGTTTTTTCTTAGATCATCTGTGTCAGCGGATTTACCGTCAGCTTTTACATCCGGTGTGTTTGAGAAGAAATGCATTTTCTGTGGAAAGAGAAAGAGAATAAAAGGACGAGAAGAAGCACTAGGAAACTGTGAAACCCCCGCACGGGGATAACTGGTTTTCCGGTTATTTGGGGAGCGGCGCCCCCCCGGCCCGAGCTGACCTTGTGACGGAACATCTTGCTTTTTCGTGTAGTACGATTATGTTACCGAAGGGACAGCTGTTCATCCAGCTGCTGGGAGATGGCGTTCCCACGGCTCGAGCCGCCATGTACTATATGTGATGATTTTCACATTTTTTATGTTTTTTGTTTTTTCTCTTGACACGCTCCCGCCTCAGTTGTAGGTTGCTGAGGTTGTGATTATGCGCCGGCTCTGGATTTTAGTTTCTCTTTTTCTTTCCTGTCTTCTCCATTTTATGTTCCCTTCCTTGGTTTTCCGAGCTGGTTAGCTAGACCTACCTGCACGTTTGCCGTGTGCAGTGTTCCGTAAGGTGGAAAAGGGGATGCTGGAGGCTGAGGTTTCTGGTGGCCTGGGTGTTGTTGTTGCCAGGTGCCAACACTCCTCTTTGCCCCCTGCTTCACCCTAAACGGGTGGCTAGGAACTAACCCTATCCTAGTCAGGAAGTCTGTGGCCGAGTGGAGTCCAGACTTCTAACGGATTGTCGTTACGTTCGGCAGGGTGAGTTTGGGGTTAGGGTGGGCATGCCAAAGGGGTGTTCCCCAGGCATGGGAAAGTCTGGGTGCACGCCGAGCGCATGTATGCCCTATCAACTTGCTATATCCGCTTCCTATCCCTAGAGCCGTGTCCTGCGTCCACTTGGGCTTGCGGACCTCCGGCTCTCCCTCGTTGGGCTCGGTAGTGGGTGGAGAAGTCAGCGGATGAATCTTCTCTCTTCTTTATGGGTTCCAAAGACATTTCCCATGGTGCGACACCAAGGCGTCCAATGGAGGATGGGACCATCCCTTCCACCAAGAAACTTGTCTCTGACACTTGCAATGCTCTGTTTCTCTTGATACATTCTATCGATCCTTTACAACCTTTGGGTGCCAAGAGCCCCTTCTGGATCAATAAGGCTCTTCAAGCCGTTGCTGGCTCTCCGCGCAATGTCAGAAGCTTCCTTCAGGAGATCTTCTTGTCGAAACCTCACATTTCAGACATAGCACCACTCTGCTTATCACGATTGCACTGTTGGGTATTCCGGTGCAAGTGACACCGCACGGCTACTGGAACTCCTATCGCGGCGTGGTCACCTCCAGCGACTTATTGACTGCAGCGATGAGGAGCTACTTGCCGAACTAGGGGAACAACATGCCACTGGGGTTCCACGGATTCTGTTTCGGCGAGATGGGAAACTTGTTCCATCTCGCAATATCATCTTAACTTTTGACTCCCCAACCCTACCGACTTCCATCAAGGAAGGGTACTTACATCTTGACGTTCGGCCCTATATACCCAATCCTCTCAGGTGCTTCAATGCCAGCGTTACGGACACTCCCAGCAGTCGTGTCGTAATGTGGCTAGGTGTGGTCGCTGTGGTTCTGCGGACCATCTTTTGCTGGAATGTTCGGCGTCTTCTGAACACTGCACCAACTGCGACGGTACCCACTCTGCTGCTTCTAAGCAATGTCCCAAGTGGACGGAGGAGCAGGCTATTCAACGCCTGAAGACAGTCGAACATCTCTCTTATCCAGGGCCAGACAGCGAATCGCCCCTGGCCCACCAGGTCGACGTTCATATGCCTCAGTTGTGGTCCAGAAGGCTACTGTTGCTGTCCAGACTGAGGTTCACATCCCAGCGCGGTGTCCCTACGATTTCGAGGACATCGTTGCTGCTGGATTGGAAGCATGAAAGTCTCGCCGTCTTGAATCGAAAGTGGCATCCACACCGTTGCCGAAAAGCTCCTCTGCCAGCACTGGGACCCAAGTTCAGGGCAAATCGAAGAAGAAATCCGATCCGGTGAAACCAGGCACATCCTCACCGAAACCCAGCTCTAACACTCAGAGTCTGGCAAAACCATCCAAAAACACGGGGAGTAAGCACAACACTGTCTTACCTCCAGACACTGCAGACGGCCTGGAGCTCATGGACTCTGAGACGTATTATGAGACGTCTTAGTCGTCCCAGCCTTTTCGTTCCTTATTTTTTCCATTATAGCTTCCATCATTCAGTGGAATTGCTGAGGTCTGCGACGCCGCCTTGATGATCTGAAAGGCTTTCCGTCTTCGCAAACACCTGTGTGCGTGTGTCTCTAGGAGACAAAGCTTCGCACGGCGGACACTCTTTCGCTGCGCCGATACTCTATTTTTCGTAAAGATCATGAGGACGAAATTATCGCCTGTGGAGGAGTGGCCGTTGTTGTTCCTCATGGTGTTCTTGTTAATGCGGTCGCTCTTCGGACGACTCTGCAAGCCGTGGCGGTGAGAATTTCTGTGAACAACCTGTTCACAGTCTGTTCCATCTACGTAACACCACATGAAGCTGTAAGCCTTTCAGATTTGGAAGATTTAGTTGATCAGTTGCCGCCTCCTTTCTTCCTTCTAGGGGATTTCAAGGCACACAATCCGTTGTGAGGTGATAACACTCGAGACTCAAGGGGCCGCGTTGTCGAGTCCTTGCTCATCAACACGTACCTCTGTCTCCACAACACGGGGGAAACGACCTATTTTAATGAACCTACCCGCTCGTACTCAGCCATTGATCTGTCGCTGAGTTCACCATTGTTATATCCTGACTGGTCCTGGAGCGTGTCTAGTAATCCCCTTGGCAGCGATAACTTTCCTATCTTGCTTCGTCTGGCATGCGGCGGATACCGCCATCCTACCCGTCCTGCTAGATGGGCTATCGATCGAGCCAAGTGGGACGCATTCACGGCTTCAGCGACCATTACTATTGCTATGGTGTCTTCGGGCACGATCAGTGAAGCTGTTACAGCGGTAACGGATTGCATTGTGCAAGTGGCAGACCTCTCCATCCCAAAGACGTCGACTAACACTCCACGTTGCCCGCGACCATGGTGGAATTCCAATTGCAAGGCTTCACGTCAGGCTCAACATCAGGCTTGGGGTAGGTTTCGTCGGTATCACACCGACGCGAACCTCTTTGCTTTCAAGAAAGCAAAGTCTTACGCACGATTGGTTCGTCGTCATAGTCAACGGGACTCGTGGGTACACTATGTATCCGGAATTAACAGCACTACCCGCCCTAAGATCGTTTGGGACAGGATTCGTAAGATTCGGGGAAAGTACCCATCTGGGGAACTCTCCATTCTCGAGAATGATGGACGAACGGTTGCTGACGCTCAAGGTATTGCTGACTGTCTTGGCACCGCATTTTCTTCGGTGTCCAGCAGCAACAATTACCCATCTTCATTCCGGCAATTGCAGAGGCGGCTTGAAAGGTCAAAGATTTCCTTCGGACCGTTTTCCTCGGAGGAATATAACAGCCCGCTGACTGCCGTGGAACTGAAGATTGCTTTGAATCGGTCCGGCCGGACATCTGTCGGACCGGATAACATCCATTACGACATACTGAAGCACCTCTCTCCGTCCTCTCTTGAATGTTTGCTAATCCTGTTTAACAGGATTTGGCATAAGCACGATTTTCCCGATTCTTGGCACACTGCTTTTGTCATCTCTGTTCTCAAACCTGGTAAAGATCCCACCAACCCGTTTAACTACCGGCCAATTGCTATGACGAGCTGCCTTTGTAAAGTGCTCGAGCGCATCCTCAATTTTCGTTTGCTGTTTTATTTAGAAACTCATCACATCTTTTCCCCTCATCAATGTGGATTCCGTCGTTTTCGATCCACCACCGATCATCATCTTCGCCTTGAGACATCGATCAGGAGGCGTTTGTCCGGCGTCAGCACATGGTCTCCGTGTTCTTCGACATGGAAAAAGCCTACGATCGGACGTGGAGATACGGCATTCTCCGTGATCTGCACGACTGCGGATTGCGGGGAAATTTACCAACATTCATTGCCGGTTTTCTCCAGAACCGGATGTTCCATGTGCGCGTTGGGTCGACCCTCTCTGCGATGTACCCACAAGAGCAGGGTGTCCCTCAAGGCTCCATTTTATCAGTCACTCTGTTCATCCTTCGTGTGAATCACACATTCAAACTTCTTCCTCCGACGGTTCGTGGAACCATGTACGTGGATGATCTACAGATTTCTTCCGCTTCTGTTAACATGCGCACCATTGAAAGACTGCTGCAGACGGCTATTAACAAGATCTCTAACTGGGCTTCTCACAATGGCTTTGGCTTCTCGACCCAGAAGACCGTTTGCGTGCATTTTTGCCGCAAACGGGGTCTTCACCCAGACCCCAGTCTCCGTCTGTGGAGTATTACCATTCCTGTGGTGTCTGCAGTCAAGTTCCTTGGAGTCACCTTTGACCGCACACTCACCTTCCGTCCTCACATTCAATCCTTAAAGGTGAAAGGCACGAAGTCATTGAGTATCCTGAAGGTCCTCTCTCGAACATCTTGGGGGCTGACAGGTGCTCAGTGCTCCGCATTTAACACTCCCATGTGCGGTCAAAGATAGGCTTCGGCTGCATTACATACGGATCTGCACGGCTTTCGGTTTTGCGGCTTCTGGATCCCATCCATCACCAGGCTTTGCGGCTGTGTACCGGTGCTTTTCGTACTTTTCCCGTGCATAGCCTATATGCCGAGTCTGATGATCCGCCGTTATGCCTCCGCCGTACGCAGTTGTCTCTCCAGTTCTACACAAAGTTGAAATCTCTTCCTGATCATCCACTGCATGATTCTGTCTTCCAACCGCAATGTGCTCGTTTGTTTTCCAACCGCCCTTCCTGTGTTCCCACGTACGGGATTCGGATGTCAAAAACATAGTGCGAGATGCTGGTCTAAATTTGTCGACGATTGGTGTGACCCGATTTTTTAATGAACCCCTTGGCAGCCGGTTCAAGCAATGGCTGACCTTTCTCTGTGTGTGTGGCCAAAGTCATCCACTCCTGCTCTGGTGTACCAGAAGCTGTTTGCCGAACAACAGTCCCTCTATCCGGATTTCGTGCCTGTCTTCACCGATGGCTCGAAGTCCGGGGATGTTGTTGGGTCCGCTTTTGTGTGTATCGATGACACTGATGCTGAGAGGCTTCCGCCGGAATCCACCGTCTTTTCGGCAGAGATGCGTGCGGTATACCTCGCTTTGCGCCACATTCGGTCTCGATCCCATCGTCGCACTATGATTTGCATCGATTCCCAGTCAGTCATCCAAGCCTTATCTTCTCGGGAGGATACGGACTCGCCGGTCATCCGTGATGTTCGTCGTCTTCTTGGGACTTTGGCGGCTGCTGGATTCTTGGTCCGATTCTGTTGGGTTCCTGGCCATGTTGGGATTAGGGTAACGAGCTGGCAGACCTCTCTGCCAGGTCTGTTTCCTCCATGACACCTGCGCGGCTACCACTGTATTTCCGCGATTTTCGCCCTTTGATCCGGAAATTTATCATGGACGAGTGGCAGTCCATGTGGTCTCAACAGGGCAGCAATAAGCTTCATACCATCAAACCACAGATCGGACTATGGAAGTCTAGTTTGCGGAAGAACCGTCGTGAGGAAGTTGTTCTTGCCCGTCTCCGCATTGGGCATTGCCGTTTCACTCACTGCTTCTTGCTGTGTGGCAACACTGTCCCAGTGTGTGAGGCGTGCAATTGTCGTCTCACAGTCCTTCATGTTTTGTGCACTTGTGTTCGGTTTTGTGATCGTCGTTTTCGTTACTTTCATTTTCATTTGTTGGACGACGGAGCAACTACGCTGCAGACTATCTTTGGTGACGAATGCGACATGCTCGCAGTGTTTTCGTTTTTAAAAGAGATTGACTTTTTTAAACTCGTCTAGTTTTTAACATATTCCCTCTCATCTTTCACTTTTACCGAATCAGTCTGTTTTTTAAATTTTGTGCGTTTTTTAATTAATTAGTTTTATCTAGTTTTGAGTGTTTTTTGTTTGGCGCTCTTTGGCCAACCATGGCCCTTGCGCCATTAAAATTACACAAACCAAACCAAACCAAATTGTGAAACATTGGAGGCTGAGAGGTCAATAAAAGAAGCTGCAACTACACTACAAGATGATCCCATGCTTGTTAGAATAAAGGACATAGATTTTGTTGCAAAAGAAGTCCGATACCATCATTGCTGCCGAAAGGAATATCTCAATCGAGCAAAATCTCATCAGGTGCATGGGGAAGGTGTATGACAAAAAAGTGATACTAAAACTAAGACTAGCCACAACCAGCAGAAGCACGACTCAGCCTTTAAAAAAACAGAAGAATAAGTTCAAGCTTAAGTTATTGATTCCAAAAAAGCACAGTTTCTGTTCTCAATTCATGCAAGACACTGTACCTACCTGTCTGAGGAAGGCCTGTGTAATTCTTCATATACTGCTCAGAAACTTCATGAAAAACTATCAATGTTCTTTGCAGATAAACTTCACTCAACCAAAGTGAGCAACAAGCAAGGTTTACTGCTGTACTCATGTGAAATTTCATCTGTTGAAGCAGTGCCTCCTGCAATGGACTATTCATCTGCTATTGAATCAAAAGTAGAAGAAGCGGCATTGTATCTCCGTAAAATCATTCTTTCGGAAGCCCAAGTTTTCAAGTTACAGCATCCTCTTACTGTCGAAGATATTTTGTCGGGGTAGTCAAAATGTCCACAACTGTTAGAATTATTCTACAGAAACCTTTACAGTGGCTCATCAAAGCCAGCAATGAATGCCAGAGTTCACAGAAGGATACAATCATCAGCTGAGGATGCAATTTTTATTTGCAGTGGAGGCAGAATGAATCCAACAAAACATTTGTCCCTAGGTCTGAGTGTTAAAAGTATGACAGGCAGTAGAAAACTTGTGAAATATTAAATCACACTCAAAGAACACTCAACGTCATTGACGGGGAGGATTTTAAAGGATAAACTTACTTGCGCTTCGAATTAACTGTACATTACGCTGATCACAACATGATAGAAAAATGTAGATGTTTCAAATATTTCAGATTTCTTATGTTCACAATTAATAAAAGACTGTTGATTTAGGCCAGTTGATATCACAAGTACAGGTTGTTGTTTTTTTTAAATCCTTTTCTTTTCATTACTGGAACACATTTTAGTTAAACATTTTTGTGCATTGTATCCTATTCATTATAGGAAAACTCGGAAAACTTTGGCTCAGAAGCATATTCACACATTTTTTTAAAATCCGGGCTACGTTCGTTAATATTTCATAGGAGACAAAGGATTTCCAGCTCACTGCGTAACGAACACAACAAGAAATTCAATCTGCATAACGTGCGCGGCAAGAGAATGACTATGAACTTATAACTTGTTGCATAACGAGACCGCCAAGTAAAAGAGGAAGTATAAACCTTTGGCATGCTGACTGAATGAATAATAGCAAGAAAGTCTGCACTTTCAACTTTTTGAATATCGAGACGCATATGAATAATAAGCCAACGACAGCAGTGTTGACACACACACACAAAAAAAAAAAAAAAAAAAAAAAAAAAGAAGATGTTGCATTGAGAAAATTAATGAGCCCCCAATCATCCCTTGGTTCTAACTGTTCCATTTTGAATACAGATATGACCTCATTGCACAATCGACGGTACCGTTTCATTTCGTTTCGAAGTTTCTGAGTTGTTTGGTGTCATAATTGGTATTCCTTGCGTACATCTGCACTTTCCTTGTTGTCTCAGTCGTTATGCCACATTACATCGACTCGGCTTCTTGAAGGTAAGTTTTCCCTAAATCTGTCGTGTGTTCTTCCTAGAGCGATAATATATAGAAATGACAAATTCTACCAGTTAGTACTGTAAATTCAATTAAGAAATGAGTTTCATTACAACCTTTGCTCAGTTTTAACTTACTGTTCGACACACTCATTCTCCTGTTCTGTTTTAAAATAATCGTCATTCGGTCACAAATAAAATGTTCAGTTTGAATCAGAAATCTTAGTGTGCTACCAGCAGGTTTAGCTCTCTGCTTTTTGCAGAATACTTTTCGGTTACGCTCTTTTTTTTTCCACGAATAGCAGTAACATACATATTAGAAGACGTCGTGATTCGAATTCCCTTTAACTAGGCTACTTTTTTTTTGTATCCTTAATACCCTCGAAAGCTAGACCTCCGTGGAAGCTAGCATATAAATTTTTACGACATTAATAAATTCCAGGAAAGAAGTAACCAGTTACTAAAGCAATCTGGCATTAAAACCTTCTAATTAAACTTCAGTTACATGTATAGTTCTGACATTACATTGCTTTCCAGTTATTGAGATTAAATGTTCTGATACACTTTCCCTTAGAGCAGGCGTACGTCACATATACATTGTAGATTCGGTCACCTACTCTCCTTCTTTTGCGTGTCACTGCCTCCAGTTCATTTCAACTAATACTGTCAAAAGTTTTGTTGATTATTATTTGATTTTTCATTGCTAATGAAAGCCAGCGACTGAACTGCGATATTGAAACTATGTTTTGGTGGGGCAAAGGCATACCAGGTAAATACGCTCATTGTCAAAAAAATAGTTGCACCCAGAAGGACATGTCGGATTGCAATTCTATTCGGAAGAAAGGTAAAGGTTACCAGGAACAAACAATAAATGATTAAACATTGAGACTATAACGAAGTAAATTTCTCCGTCATTTCTGTCCACGCCGGGGCTCGAACCCGGTCCCCTCATTCCGGAATAAGTCACTCTACCAATTGAGCTACGCGGACGTTTTATTATGATTCCTATCTGCCTTTATGTCGTGTGCGTCCTGCTGGCAGGTACGTCACATCTCCTGGTATGCGTTACAAGACTAATATGGACAATATTTATTGAGCTACACGCCAATAAGTAGTGCCTCTCAGTATGGCGTCGGGCAGCCATGTTTGCTCACACAGCATGCCAGACGTCTCGACATGTAGTAGTACAGGTACTTAAGGGGGTCCTGTGATAACCCATCCCATGCAGCTTGAATCTTCTCACGCAGTTTCTGCAGATTGTGAGGTAGGGGTGGAGTGTGTATAGCGCGTCCAATAGGATCCCACAAATTTTCAATCGGCGATAGGTTGGCGATGCGGCTAGCCACGGCAGAGTGTCAGTGCCTTGAAAGCAAGCTTTCGAGACAGCAGCAGTATGTGGGCGAGCGTTGTCCTGTTGGAAAATAGCACTGGAATGAGTGTTCAGAAAACTTAGGGCCACTGGTTGCAGGACCTCATTAACGTAACGTTGGGATCTCGAAGTGTCTGTAATGAACACCAAAGGTGATCTGGCAGCGTAAGCAATTGCATCCCACACCATGACACCAGGCCTTCTGGACGTGTGACGCTCGACAACAAACCGTTCATCTTGGCGCTGACCACGATGCCTCCACACAAGGATTCGGTGGTCGTCTACTCCAAGACAAAAGCGGGACTCGTCATTGAAGATCACCCGCTGCCATTCTGCGTGGCTCCATGACAGTCTGGCACAATACCATTGAAATCTTTGGCGACGATGCAAAAGCGCAGTCGTCGTAACGGTCTGCTTGCGTGTAGTCCTACGTCGTGCAGCCGTCTGCCAGTGGTGCTGGCACCAATCAGACGATACATGGAGGCCACTACTGCTTGCTGAATATCCGCAATCGTGGCTGTTGGTCACTCCGCGCATGTCGGACGACCAGTTGGTCCTCTCTCTCCGTGGTTCGTCCAGGTCTCCCAGACCCTTCCTGTCGCTGCTGCGTGCCTTCTTCTATTTACTGCCGCCAACAGCATGTTATGGTGATATCCAAACGACCGGTATGTTGCACAATACAGCGATAAGACCATCACGCTTCCCGGATCCCGACGATGCGGCCCATCGCGAACTCCCCAACTGCTCAAATTGCTTCCGGACTTTTCTTCGAGACCGGACTTTTCTTTGACATTACGAGTCAGAATGGAAAGCTCGCGCAACGGGACAACCTTATATAGCTGGTCAGGCACGGCACTACGACCCCTCCTCGCTGGCGTCACATGCGTGGCCGAGCGTGATACTTGAATCATTTGCATATTTCACGATGTCAAACCTACACACCAAGTTTCATTCCTGTCGGTGGCCTTCCTTCTGGGTGCAACTATTTTTTTGACGATGAGTGTAGTTATAAAGAGAACTCCTAAAGAGAACTCCGTCCTTGATATAAAGAGAACTCCGTTCTTGATATAAAGAGAACTCCGTCCTTGATATAAAGAGAACTCCGTCCTTGATATAAAGTGAACTCCGTCCTTGATATAAAAGAGAACTCCGTCCTTGATATAAAGAGAACTCCATTCGTGATTACTCCAACTAGCATTCAAATGGAAACATTTCTTCCAGAGAAAAATGCGTTCAAAAAATTTAAGACTTCTACATGGAGCCAGATGAGACTTATTTGAATTTTTTTGCTATTTTGTAATTAGAAAGTTTCCGCGGCCAAGGAGCATTATCCTCACATTTCAGATGGGATACCGAAGCCATGTCTTCAAGTTCTCGCGGCCACGGAGCATTAGCCTTACATTTCAGATGGGATAGCCAAGTCATGTCTTCAAGTTCTCGCGGCCAAGGAGCATTATCCTCACATTTCGGATGGGATACCGAAGTCATGTCTTCAAGTTCTCGCGGCCACGGAGCATAAGCCTTACATTTCAGATGGGATAGCCAAGTCATGTCTTCAAGTTCTCGCGGCCAAGGAGCATTATGCTCACATTTCGGATAGGATACCGAAGTCATTTCTTCAAGTTCTCGCGGCCAAGGAGCATAATGCTCACATTTCAGATGGGATACCGAAGTCATTTCTTCAAGTTATTGCAGCCAAGGAGCATTATGCTCACATTTAAGATGGGATACCGAAGTAATTTCTTCACGTTCTCGCGGCAACGGTGCATTATTCTTACATTTTAGATGGGATACATAAGTCATTTCTTCAAGTTCTCGCGGCCAAGGAAGGAGCATTATCCTCACATTCTAGATGAGATACCGAAGTAATTTCTTCAAGTTCTCGAAGCAACGGAGCATTATCTTTACATTTCAGATGGGATACCGAAATCGTTTCTTCAAGTTCTCGCGGCCACGGAGCATTAGCCTCACATTTCAGATGGGATATCCAAGTCATGTCTTCAAGTTCTCGCGGCCAAGGAGCATTATGCTCACATTACAGATGGGATACCGAAGTCATTTCTTCAAGTTTTCGCGACCAAGAAGCATTATTCTCACATTTCAGATGGGATACCGAAGTCATTTCTTAAAGTTTTCGGTGGTGGATTCAAAACCATGTCTCCCCGCTCCAGAGCCGGTTATTCTACCTACAGAATTACACCGACCTTGGCTTATCTCTGCAACTTGCTGTTTTACCTCTTGCGTGACCTCAATGGTATGTCACATATATCCTCCCTTGGGAAAGGCGGGGCACGAAATCGCAGGTTTCCGGTCCGCGGCAAACCATGCTTGAAGTAACTTGCTGTAGGGAAGACAAGGAATTCTCATTAATTCCAGACGATGTATAGAAGAAGCATCACACATTTTTTGTCGAACTTCATGGCCAGGAGATTCATTTTTACCTTCAGGCGCCAATATAGCGTAAGAGAGTTTTGCTGGTGGTGGGATTCGAACACAAGACTGCCAGTTCCGGAGCCTTTTATTCTATCTACTGAGCTACACCGACTTTGGCGTATTGCTGCAACTTGCCATTTTGACTCTTGCGTCATCTCAGTAGTACATCCTTCCATCCATACAAAGTCGGGCACTTTCTCCTTTAAAAGGAGCTTCAAAACACGAGTTTCCAAGAAATGGGTGTTCCGTAATAAGAATGATCCCCAGCACTGTCGGTAACACAGTATCACGATAGAGCAGTGAAGCTCTGAACATCACAGAATCGTACACTTTCACAGGAATGGATTAAATGTAGTCTTCGAGACGTAAGAGAAGAACCTCATCCAGTCAGGCATCAACCATCAGTTGGTCAACACATTTTCATGCACAAAGGCAAGTCAAAGTAATTCTCATTCCTCCTCTGTGTTGCATGCATAGAATTACGACCATCTATCATTTCAACGCCATAGCTTCAAAGCACTCTCTCTAGAGGTACCAGGAAAGCTCCAAATTCAAATCGAACGTGGTCACTTCTGCACAACCATTTCAATTTCAATCCGTAGAGACAATATACGAATCATATGAAATAACGTAGACATACTTCAAAAAATTTGAAATTCGGAAGCTGGAAAATGTATGAAAAAAATGAAATAAAACCAAGCCCAGTGCTGTTCATCATTTTCCTTTAATTACTAGTGCTGCATTTAAACAGGAAGTAAAAGCCCATAGCCTAGTTTTGCATATGATTCTGCGCTTCTTACTTCACCGGAGACGGTGATTGGAAAATTTTTACAAGACACTTTTAGAAATAAGATTATTAGATGCACAATACACTCAATGGACAAATCACTATATGTATGCTGACTGTCCGAATTCAAGAGCTCCAAACTATGAACATCCTGTGGTTCTGAATTTCACATATCCAAGTCGCTCCTGTGCGACGATACAGGTCAAAACCTGGCTCGTCCTCAAGTTTATGCACGCTAGTGTATTATTCTTTCACAGCATTTGGATATACTTCAAACATTTAATCAATGAACTATAGTTGTACAAAATAAAATAAAATTAGCACATGCATGAGTGTCTTCTGATAATTCGTCCAAGAAGAGTCCGAGTTCGAATCCCCGATGAGGCATGGATGGTGTGCTTGTCTTACAGTTCTGGCTCTCTCCCTTCTATGGAACTAATGACCTTAAATTAGGCACGGGTGACTGATTATAGCCTATAGAGTTTCTCACGGTGGTTGTTAAACCAGCAAACAAACAAACAAAGAAAAAGAATACATAGTAGCAGCAAATACTGAAGCAGAAATCACGTGGAAAAAAAAAAAGATACTCCTAAGGTATAAAGGGACAGTGAGGGTCTACTGCACAACTCAATTATCGAGCATTGGATGTGTTCCCTTACCGTTGCTTTTCTAACTACATTCTTCCAGTAACACACCAGGTTTCTTCTGTGCTATTGCAATTTCAATTTCGTCCTGTATGCCACTATTTCTATTCCGATATTCTACAGAGGGTGAGTCAAAAGTTTTGCAATATTTGGATCACTTTATGACTTCATAAGCACCTTTACGACGAAAGCTGACTAGCATTCAAAGTATAGGCCATCGTGTTGCACCGTCTTTAGCCATCTGTCTGCCAGTTCTTCGATTCCGTGGCGGTATCAGTTCTTGTCCTTCGCGGCGAAGAACTTGTTCAATCCAGCTTCCACCTCAGCCTGGTTGTTGAAGTGCCGTCCGCCAAAAAAGTAGGCCATGGACTAGAACAGGTATTAATCCGACGGGGTAAGGTCTGGACTACAAGCTGGGTGTGACATCAGTTCGATGCCCTCAAGTTTCTGGAGTTTTGCGCGGACCGTTCGCGCGGTATGAGGCCGAGGGTTGTCCTGCTGTAGGAGAGCGCGCTTTCTGTTCACCAGTGCCGGGTACTTCTCCTCCAAAATGGCATACATCCGCTCCAGCTGTTCAGAGTAGAGCTTGGCGTCGATTTTTCGACCGTCTGGAACAAATTCGTAATGAATTATCCCCTCAAAATTCCACCAGACGCAGAGCATCATCACCTTGTGCTCGAAGCGCCCACGTTTGGCAGAAGGTTCAGGAAACTGGCCGGGGCGTAACCACTGCCGTTGTGTGTTAAGATTAAGAAAGTAGACCCACTTTTCATCGCACGTAACATTTCTCTTGACGAAATGTACCTCGAGCGGGTTTTCCAAGAGTTTCGTGCACACTCCCACTCGGCGGTTTGCTTTAGCTGGCGTCAGTTTGTGAGGGACAATGCGGCAGATCCTAGAGAACTTGCCGGGTTCTTGAAGGTGACGAACCACGGTGGTCTGTAATATGCGTAGCTCGCCTGATAATCTCCGAGTGCTAGTTGTTGGATTTGCCTCTATGGCCTGGCGCGAATCCACTGTTCGTGGTCTACCTGACCTTCACTGATCTTCAAGGTTTCTCTCACCTGAGCGAAATTTCTTGAACCATCTGGTTGCGGTGCTGTGGTCCACGGAAGCTTCCCCTTTTGCATGACAAATGTTTCGTGTTGCTTGAGCAGCGGTATAGCCGAATTCAAACTCGTAAAACAAAAGTTTTCTTAATCAGCCGGTTGTGGCTGTTTATCTTTTAGGTGTTATAACGTAGAAATGTTGTCTTACTTCTACGTTATTTTAAAACATACCATAAGATGAAATAGTTCCTAAATTAAACCCTAACGGCCAGGCGAACCATTTAGAAAGCAGAAGTCAAACTTACGGAAAAGATGCTTTATTCAAGGTTTTCTCCAACACATCGTAACATAACATATCGGTATCAACATTAAACACACCACACACCAACAACGCTACGTTCCACGTTAATCGCTCTCCAACACAACGCTCCACAAACAACAGTTTACTCGTAGTTTTTATCTCTCGTTCTTATCAATTCAGGCTTACGTCACGTTCATTCAACCTCAATTATGTTGCCAACAGTATTCGTTTGAGAGAAAAGATATCACGTTAAGTGTGAAGTATAACTGAGAATAAACTCAAGATTTACATAGGGAAAATAGACTAAAAAGGAAAGTTAATTTAGAATATACGTCACAGTGTCCCAACCACAGACAGAATGACGACATGCAATGCTGTTCACAGCAACGACTACCACTTTATATTTCTTCAACAGTGCGCGATTTGAACTAGTTTAAACACGTGACATACCCGCCGCAGCATATGCTTTTATGTAAATATTGCAAAACTTTCGACTCACACTCTGTAGGACAGTGCGCAGCAATTTTTTCGTTGACTCTTTAAAAAATACAGAATTTCATTAAATGCTTTACTTCGCTTGTTAAACGTGATCATCTTAGCTTTTCTATCCTTCGGTATATCCGGGGATTTCATTTAATTTTTTTGATTAAAAACGACCCAATTAGCTTTGAATTAACATCACACCAAACAAAAGTTCCTGTTTTGCTCGTTAAATCCGGCATATCGTTAAATACGGGCTTGTTATAAGCGGGTTTTAATGTATTCTCTTCCCTGACTTATAAGTGAGCCGAACCCGGCTGAAACCAGTAAAGCTGCTCATAAAGAAGCTTTACTTTCCCTATAGCTGTGTTATTCAAAGTAGGCATCTAAGAGTGTGATTGACATTAATTCTTTCTTTCTGATTACCTTCTAAAAGGGCTGTAACAATGGCGAAGAACTTAAAATAGGAAAGATTTTTGAGTCACTTGTTGTACCCAGTGCACGATGTTCATGTCATCAGTGTTAGGGCAACTAGCCCTTCCCTATCATGCCTGGGGTAATGGAGCAGAGAATAAAAGAGACGAAAAGAGCGCTTGTCAGTAGCGACAGGTTTATGGCCGCTACAACTGAGACGAGAGGGGCAATGCAATTGTTTTGCTGTAACTTTCTAAAAACTTGGAAGCTATGTGAACATTTTCGTTTCCGGAATGCAGAAAATTTCGAGCACCTTTATGGTTCAGATACATCTACCTCTTAAAGGGATCCAAAATATGGTAGTCACACTGCCACTAGTCTGAACAATAGGCTGGATGACGAAGAACCTCCTATTGAAAACGCTGCAGTGTTGATATGGAGGTGTTGGCTATATGTGGACGGGCATTATCATGCAACATCACAAGTCGAGGTAAGTTGCGGGTGCGCTTCGCCTTAGTGGCGTCTCTAAACCTTTTCAGTCTGAGACAATATCTATCAGCTTTGACGATGCGATCATGTGACCGGTCCAGAAGCAAAGAACCAAGCTAATCGGAAAAGAAGGCCAGGATAACTTTGCCAGTATTTGCCGTGGCGTTAGACTTCTTCAGTAAAGGTGACTCGCGATGCTTCCAATGCTGGCTAGTGCGCCGTGTGCCCGGGTGAAAATAGTGGAACAAAGTTTCATCACCAGTAAAAATAGTGGAATGCTTTCGCACCATCAAACTCCGACACCCAACAAATCTGTCACATGATACATGATCTGGGTAGCAAGGCTGATATGTGAAAAGCATATTTGCTTCCTTGAGTAAACATACACTTTCGCAGAACAATGATAGACATTTTCGGCTACTTACTTTACTCGTCGTGGAATAACGTAAGCACAGAAACAGTATATGAAGCAGAATATTTCGTAGTTTCATCCAATACAAGTGAATGCACTGTGCTTTGGTTTAAGCTGAGTGCATTGTTTGGTTTTTCAGTTTTAAGCTGGATCTGCAAAACTCATTTTAAAATTGTAGGAAGCAGAATTTTTTTAGGAAACTTATCGCAAACCTGAAAGGTGGTGACAATAGCATCCATCCATTGACGCTTCGTGTGGAAAACATTAAATGATATTTTAACCATAACTCATATTATGTCAAGTAAAAAAATACCAATAATAGAGAAAACTCTGTGAATGAAGTAAAAATACTTCAGCATCAGATGGAAAGAAAATCATGTTGAAGGTCGAAATCCTTTATCACCAATAATGAATTTAATTGTCCCTGTGAATTACGCTTTGCAACATCTTTCTGATACTTAATACCATATCATCAACATTATGCTTTAAATTACACTTTACAAAATTTTTCTGATAATAATTAATTCTATACCCGAACCACAGTTATATAATGCATTTGATAACATGCTCTTTGTGCTGTTGTACATTCCAAAACATGCAAATGATGTCCAAGTTGATATTTTCGCTGTTGGTTTTAGTGCACTAAAAAATTCACTCATCGTGTTGTCGTAAACTGCGGAATGTACTCATTATACTGTAATTCTGATATTTTACTAAGTTGTATTCAATGATGGACTGTTTTTCTATTAAGAGGTGTGTAGTACTGATATCAGGTAAACGTTGAATTTTAGCAGTTAGTTTCCAAGGAATTGTGAATTTGTAGATGTGCTAGTGCTGCTTAAACATTTTGGTAATTAGAAAAATCTAAATGGAAATCAAGAAAACCTTCATCGCTTTGATTTAATATAGTACTATTACACTGAGTTGGATTTGCATCAGGAACGCACCCCGTTTTACATATTCTGAGAGATGACGAAGTAGCACGTGATACCAAGGTCACGTTCTGATACTATTAATTGAGTACAACTATCCTCTGAACGTAATCACTAAGAGTTTGCCAGTAATGGGGAAAAGTGGCTACTAATGCCAATGTAGATATTTGGGGCCAGGGGAGCAGGTACCAGTATTTCTGAAATAGCAGCACTTGTTGGCTGCTCCCGTACTCCTGTATCAAGGGTGTAATAGGACTGGATTAACCGTGCACAGACATCCAGAAGAAGGGCTCACATTGGTCAGCCACACTTGTTGGCTGCTCTCGTACTACTGTATCAAGGGTGTATTAGGACTGGATTAACCATGCACAGACATACAGCAGAAGGGCTCACATTGGTCAGCCACACTTGTTGGCTGCTCCCGTACTACTGTATCAAGGATGTACCAGGACTGGATTAACTATGGACAGACATCCAGCAAAAGGGCTGACTTTGGTCAGCCACACTTTTCTCTGCTCCAGTACTACTGTACTAGGACTAGATTAACCATGAACAGACATCCAGAGCAAGGGTTCACATTGGTCAGCCACACTTTTTTTCTGCTCCCGTACTACTGTATCAAGGGTGTACCAGGACTGGATTAACCATGCACAGACATCCAGAAGAAGGGCTCACATTGGTCAACCACACTTGTTGGCTGCTCCCGTACTCATGTATCAAGGGTGTACCAGGACTGGATTAACCATGCACAGACATCCAGCAGAAGGGCGGACATTGTTCAACCACACTTGTTGGCTGCTTCCGTACTCCTGTATCAAGGGTGTATCAGGACTGGATTAACCATGCACATACATCCAGCAGAAGGGCTCACATTGGTCAGCCACACTTGTTGGCTGCCCCCGTACTACTGTTTTTAAATAAGTTCTAAACAAGCATGCACCATGCACCGTACCTTAACTTGCATGTGGTTCCACAGACGGAGACAAACAAGGGTACATATGATGACGCCTAGTCATCGCAAACAACACCTCACATGGGCCAAGAAATGCCTGCAATCGACCCTCGACAGATGAAAGGTGATCGTCTGGAGTGATGAATTCCGTTTCCTGCTGTACCATGCTGATTGGTGGGTTAGCATATGGCATAAACAGCATGAAGCCCTATACGCTGGTTGTTCAGTTGAGGCTTAACAAGCACGTGGAGGTGGTTTTCAGGTCTGAGGAGCCTTTTCCCGGCAAGTTCTAAGTCCGCTGGTTATCATCCCACAAACACTGAATGGTGAATATTACAGGGACCTCTTAGCCGATCATCTCCATCCATATCAGTAGGAAATTTACCCGGATCAAAGTTCCATCGCGGCACTCCCTCCCCCCCCCCCCCCCAAAGCTCAGGCTACCACACAAACTATTTTTTCATGAAAAGAATCGATGCTGTATAAGAGCTGACTCTCTCAAGTAATCGGTAGGCATTGCATTTAACTAGACATCAAATGCTTACGCATACTGTCTGTGAGGTTCTTGTTCCGGCTGTAAAACATAACCTCATTCAGAAGGGTAAAAATGCAATAAATTTCACGCACGTTTTGAAAGAACTTATTTAAAAACTAAGAAAATATTTTTTTCCATTGATTTAAAAATAACGTAAAAGTGAAAATAATTCTAAAACGGAAGTGTTAACTATAGGATCAGACTCCTAACCGGTTATTCGCGAGTGTTATTCCCCGCGGAAATCGTTCACCCGAAGGGTAAACGAACGACACAAACGGATCCAACTCATAACCGATTTGTGAGAGTCATTCAGTGCGGAAATCACTTACCGGAAGTGCCATCGAACGACTTGTTTCTGTGAGTTGAATCGAAGAATCGGTTTGCCCATCGCTACAGCATAAGAAAGCATGAGAGCCTCATGCAAGGTATCTGAGGTAACGTGTAATTGTTGTGCGGAGAAATCTACGCAACAACGCCAGTGAACTTTCCTTGATTTTTTTCATTTGTGACATCGTGCGGGGTTCGAAAATGTTTTGGATGTCGAAAAGTTTCGGTTTTCAGATTTTCTGATAATTGATGCTCAACCTGAATAAATATTATTTTCTTGGTCAATTTTAACAGCAGAAACTTTATAAAACACGGCCTTGTAAATGTTCGTAGACACAGAAAAACAAACAAACAAAGAAACTGATTAGTGTTAATGTGCAAGTTTTTCAGTGAATATTTTCTTAGTACATATTTGTACTGTTCCCTCCCCCCCCTTACTGCAGTATTTGTTTGTAAATACCAGGGTATGCGCTCGACGTGGTCTACGGAGAATCAGTTCTGCAGTTTTGCTCCACTGAGAAATGGGAACCAAAGTTCAACTGCAATACACAGTTGTTTAAAGCTGCCGATTTGTTATAAAAACACTTTTAAGTAATTACTAAAATCGCAGTAAAAGAAAGAAATAATTTTGTATTTTCGATAAGTGTGCCAATCCCAAAAGAACTAAAAATAATCCTTTTTATTTCCTGGAGCAAATATAATAATTCTGGATCAAATTAATATGCTCCAGGATAATATATTTATATAAAGAAAGAAAAATATATAAAAAGAATCCTGGAGCAAATATAATATGTAACAGCTTTTCGAACTTTTTCCTAATTCGATTCATAAAAGTTCATCGGAAGCTCTGACATTACCAAAGTTCTACTATGAGTGTTTAATTGCACGAAGAAAAGTGTGATGATCTTGGAAAAATCCACTCTACTTAAAATCAGGAGTTTAACTGTTTGATAACAAAGACGATAATTGGTACTCGTTCCTGTTTGAGCGAGATAGTTTTTCGCAATAAAAAAAAATGCTTCATTCAGTTTTAATATGAATTCGAATGAGTCGAGCAGTTCTACTTTATTCTTATTCAAGTCAATTTAACAAAAGCGTATTTTACGAATTTTAGGACAGTCAGGACTATTTTGAAAAAAGCTATCCAAACACTTTTTGCAGAATGAAATTATATACATGTATATACAGGGTCTAGAAAATGTCTTGTTAATCCCCCCCCCCTGTAATAAGAAATGTAAGTGAGCTATGTATTTGTTGTATGATGTATATGTTGAGTTATGGTCTGTATTGTGTGTATTTACAGATTAGGTACCGGAACCATGTGTGATACCAGCGAATACACCCTGGAACAGCGGATTGCTGTCAGTGTCTGGGTACACGAACGTCCACGCACAGGGAAGACAATGCGTGACGTGTGTGCCGATTTCCAACAACGATTCGACAAAGAGGCCCCTCCAAAACAGAATCTTCTGCGGTGGGAACATAAACTCTTCGAAGCAGGCAAGATCAAGGATAAACCACGAACGGGAAGACCATCAACCAGAGTGCAACAGTGTCAAGCGGTCGAGGAATCAGTTATCAGGTCACCGATGAAGTCGCTCCGCAAACGATCAGCGGAGCTTGGGATACCACGATCGACACTGCATTAGCACAAGAAGAATTACCTGAATTTGCACGCATATCGCCCGATGTTCGTTCAGGAGTTATCAGACATCGATTTAAACCGCAGACGGGATGCATGTGCAATGATGCTTCAGGCATTTGCCACAACCCCAAAACGTAGAAAGGTCATTTTCAGTGATTAATGTGCGATATATCGCAGCTGTCGATCACGGAACATTGTGTTCTGGTCCAAGGAAAACCCACATTATGTCGAAGAATTGGAACATCATCCTCCGCATGTCATGATATGGGCTGCAATGAATAGTCGAAAACTGTTTGGACCGTATTTCTTTGATTGTCCAGTGAATTAGACAACTTATCTGGACATGCTGCAAACCTGGTTTGTGCCACAACTTGGAAATCTTGGCATTCTGAATGACGTATGGTTCCAACAGGATGGGGCACCCGCCCATTACGCAATCGCTGTTCGGGAAACCTTGGTGAGGTTTTTCGGTATCGTTGGATCGACCGAGGTTCGGCAGTGCTGCCCGCTCCACTTGAATGGCCACCTCGAAGCCCAGATCTCTCAACGTGTGATAATGCCCTTTGGGGTTTCATAAAGGGGGTTGTTGCACAGCAGCGCTACTAAACCACTGATGAACTTAAACAAGCAGTGAGACGTGCTTTCTCTCGTATCACCCCGCAACTGCGTCGGAAAATGTCCCACAGAACACGGAATAAAATTATTCTCTGTCACAAGAATGACGGAGCCCAAACGGATCTACTGGATGTTTAAGGATTTCTCAACATATAACGCAACATATGCATCATACAACAGATACATAGCTCACTTACATTTCTTATTACAGGAGGGGGGGGGTAAAAAGACATTGTGGACACCATGTAGGATGGGCACTCGTAGATTCGCCGGAGAGGAGAGCTATTCTAACTCATTGAACAGGACCAACTTATTTTGTAATAACTAAAATAACATTTAATACGTAATGATACATGGTACAGGCGTCGTCATGAATCTCGCAACAAAAAACAAACATCGTCTTCCTCGGCACACTTCCTTTAACTCACACGCAACAATTTCCCTCTTCGTCTCTTCGTGGGAAAAGATGCGAGCTACTCTCTCGCACGGGATCGCTGCGCCATCTATCTGGAACATTTCAAAAGAAAGTTTCAAAAGTCAAAATGTTTATAGAGAAAGTCCCACAACACGGCCGTCTTGACTCTCATCGGCCGGCCGTTTCTTGATGACAACTCTATAGAACCAGTCCTGGGAATAACTTAAATAAAAAATTATAACGTACTTACCTTTAGGACTTCATCGCATAATCTATTTCCCTTCGTCTGTCAATCCTCATTGTCAACATTCACAGGAGTCGCGTCGTCTACCCATTTTTTCATTTGAGCAGCAGAAGACGATGTTGTGCCAGGACCTTCGTGCTGTCCAATCTGGGCAACATCATAACGATGTCGAGGCCTCACACGGGTAACTTGATACGGTCCTAGAAACTTGGGATGTAACTTTAGTCCGGCTCCAAACTGTGCTCTCTTGATTGCAACTAATTTCCCTTCTTTGTATTTGTAAGCTCTTTCTTTTTCTTATTGTATGTTCTCCGATTTTCCTC
Organism: Macrothele yani; assembly: GCA_039090855.1. Classification (NCBI taxonomy): domain Eukaryota; kingdom Metazoa; phylum Arthropoda; class Arachnida; order Araneae; family Macrothelidae; genus Macrothele; species Macrothele yani. The sequence continues at coordinate 56,620,127 of CM076997.1, read as the reverse complement.
TTGAATTTTCAGTATGTTCTTTTTAGTGTCCTTCCTAGTTTCTTCTCGATTTTTCATCACGTAACTCGTTGCCTGTTCTTCAAGAATCTTTCTTACTTCAAGGTCTACTTTGTTCCTAATTTTCACTCTTACTAGCAATTCAAACGGTGTCCACTTTGTGCTACGAGGAAAGGTACTACTTAGTACCCTTTGCACTGAATCTACGTGCTTAAACCATTTAGTCGGATCATCAAGTGATAATTTTTATAAGACAAGTATAAGGGTCTTATGGATTCTTTCGACTTGGCCGATCCCACGGGAAACACCGGTAGTGATTTTAAAATGCTTTATGCCCGCTTCGAGACAATGAGCACTAAACTCTTTTGACACGAAGGCACTACCTCTATCGGTAATTATTTTTGTTGGGTTTCGAAATTTTTTCTGCTGCAATGTCAATTTATCCAATGCGTCTTTGGCTGTAATAGACTTTACTGGGTACAACCATGTAAACTTTGCAAAAGCGTCGACAACATTAAAAATGTATTTGTAATTTTTGTTGGTGGATGGGAGGGGACCAGTAAAGTCGGCATGATAGGTACTTAACGCTACTTCCTTCTTCGGAATAGGATTTAAAAACCCTTCTTTCTTCCACGATTTCTTGTTTAGCAAGATGCATTTGACACAGTTCTGTATCATAGATTCAATGTGCTTACGGAGGCTTGGTATAAAAAAACTCTCGCTTAACGATTTCCTCAGTTTTCGTTACCGAAAAATGACGCTTTTCGGGTGCACATTTGACGACTTCTAATTGCATAACCCTCGGAAAAAACCATTAAGTCATGACAATTTTCATATTTGTAAAGTATATCGTGCTTAACAAAATAATCGTCGATACCTTCATTCTCTAATAGTATTCTCACAGTGGTAATATACTCATCTTCCAACTGCGCCGCTGATATTCCTGGCGTGATATCTGCATGACATATAATCACGAAGGGGTATCTACTCAATGCGTCAACATGCTTCATTTGTTCACCCGGTCGATGTACGATCTCATACTGAAACTCCTCTAAAAATAAAGCCCATCGTGCTACTCTGGTTACTAGATCTTTGTTTTTTGTCCATAGGTTTTTGAAACGCTGAACAGTCGGTCACAATCTTGGACTTCTCTCGCAATAAGTAAACCCGAAATTTCCTTAGAGCGTTTATTATAGCAAGGACTTCTAACACATAACTGCTATATTTTTCTTCTGCGGAAATCGGTTTTTTACTCATGTAGTGAACTGAATGAAAAGTTCCATCCTCTTATAGTTCGAGTAAAATTGCACCGTAGCTATATTTGCTAGCATATATAGCTATATTTACACCGTAGCTATATTTACTATCCTCATCAACTTCAACATGAAAGAATCCATTCCGTAAATCAAATATGGTAAAAACCTTAGCATTTTGCAATTTGTCTAAGACATCTTCAATTAACGGTAGAGAAAAACATTCCTTGATTATTTTCTCGTTTACCGACCTATAATCCACACAGATTCTAGTCGGACCCCCTTTTGTTTTTGTCCACACTATTGGGCTAGCGAAGTCAAATGTACTCTGCCTAATAATTCCCTTGCAAAGCTAATCAGCAATTTGTTTTTCCACTTCCTGCTTCTCGGGTATGGACAGACGTCTCGGCCTTTGGTATACCGGTATCTCATCACTCAAAATAATTTAAATTTTAATGTTGGTTTATTTGGTCTTGTTCTGTCTATATTCTGTAACAAGTTCAGATACCAATTTACGTGTTTCATTATCTTCAATGTGATCAGTTTCAATTCAGTCGGATAGTTGGTCTGCAACACAAGAGAGCAGTGGCGGCTCGTGGTTGAAAAAATAGGTGAAGAGCTACAAGAGCAATATGAAAAGATATCTACTGTCTTCAATGAAAATCACTATATGAAGACTGACCTATTTTTTGTATATTAGATCAATTCTTCTTTCTTTTAAAGTTGTAAATTTGTCGATTATGTCGTCATAGAATGGTTGTTTCTTCGTAAGCATCAATAAAATATCTTTCTGAATAGAAATATTTGCCAAAGAAGCAAGTCTGTCTTGAGAAATGGTGTTTCTTGAGTAAGTTTGTATTCTTTTAAGGCAAGAAAACCTTCTTTCCACTGACACACTTATGGATGGAATGGTTAAATTGAGGGCAGCCAATTTATAAGCTTCTGTAAAAATGTCTTTATCTTCATGAAGCACTCGAAGAAGTTCTTGAGTCGATATATTCCTTAATTTTTCGTTGGAATATACAAGACTCAGTTCATTTTTAAGGCGCTGGAGTTTAGTAAATATTTTCCCGTAAAAATGTTGTAGATTTTCAAAAGCGTGAGAGGGAAAGCTTGAGTTAAATTGTTCGAATTTGGTTGTGTCAGCAAGACAAACAAATTGAAGTTTTTCACAGTCTTGAAATCTTATATCCATTTCCATAAGAATGTGGTCTAAAATTTCAAAATACAATTGTTTATAATTTTGAAAAATTGTTTCTTGTGTAAGAGCAGCATATTCCCGTTTAGATCTGCCTATTTCTGTGATTTTGCTAGCTTTTCCAAACAGTGTTTCAAATACTTCATCGTTCCTTTTATGACTCAAAATTTCACGAGTTTTTTTTATTTGAGTTACACAGTAGTTTATGTCTAGTGATTTTTTCTGCAAAATTTCGAATAATAGATCAGTGGGGCCAAAAATTTCATTAAATACTATTGCCAAAAATGTAAATTCAAAAGTGTTCATATCATTTAAAAATCCTTTGGCAAGTTGAATTGACTTTTTGTCTGATTGCTCACTATTTGTCAGAAATTCGAATACTTCCTTCAATTTATCCCAATCTTCAACAATTACACTTACTAACTTCGAAGTGGAGGACCATCGAGTTTCTGCTATGGTTGGTATGCGTCTTGCGGTTGTAGATGTGAGTGTATAAGATCGCTTCACTGAGTGGTGAAAAAACGAAGGAATTCCAGTGAGGCTTGCGTAAAATATACGACACTTTGAAATTTTAGAAAAACTCTGCTGTAATACAAGGTTCAAATGATGTGCTAAGCAATGAACAAAAACAGCTTGAAAAACTTTATCCTTGATTTTTTTTCTGGAGCCCATTCAAGTGTACAGACATTACACTTGCCCCATCGTAACATTGTCCAATTAATTTGTGTTGATAATCGAATTGTTCCAAAATTTTGTCTAACATTTTGTATAAAGCTTCTGACGTTCGATCTCCACTCACGTAGTGGAAACCCAAAAATCGCTCAGCCTATACACCTTCCGAATCAACAAATCTTATTATTAAAGAGCACTGAGAAGTCTGATTTATTTCTGTGGTGTCATCTACTTGAATAGAAAAGCATTGAACTTCATTTATTTCATTTTTAACGTGATCGTTTATATATTCAGAAATACATTCAATTAATTCATTTTGAATAGTTTTTGAGTCACCTGTGAAGACATTTTTTATCTTTTCGTATTGATTTTGAATTTCTAAAGGACTTCTTGATATCAACAATGAAAGTAATTCCTTGAAATTTCCACGATTTATCGAGTCCATGCTTTCGTCATGGCCACGGAATGCTAGTTCTTGTTTGCTCAAATATAATACTGCATCAATCACTGTATGCAGGAAAAGTCTATTTAAACGAACGTTTTCGTTGAAATGCATTTTCAAAAGCCTAGCATTCTCCCTCAGGGCATCGGCAATGGTGTTCTGATTTTCTCAAAATTCCTTAGCATTAACTCGCGTTTCAGGTGTTCGCTAGAATCACCATGTTTATGAAGTGAGCGTGTTATATTTAATAAATCTGAGAATCCGTCTTTATTCCACGCCAAATGTTTATTACTGAAAAGTAAGCAGGGCCAACAAAATAATTTTTGCAACACAGAAGTACTACAAAGCCATTTATATTCAGTAAACCAACATTTTTTAAAACTAATATTGTAGGATTTACCGCTCTTCCTGATTTCTTTTTTGGCAACAATTTTCAGTGATTCCGTTGGTCGTCCTTGAAGTAAAATGTCTCTTTTATCTTTATCTTTCCACCGATTAAATGGAGTTTGTAATAAATTACAAACAATGTCGTTCACAGGATACATACTTTAATTAAAACTATCACCAAATGTGAACTGTACACGAAACTACAGTAACAGCTAAACTTTTTGACAAATAATCACAAAGCACGAAAAAACAAATCCCTTTCGGAAAGTATGTACCACAACACTGCAAGATACCCTGGGTAAAACATAACGTTTCACCGTGATCTCCTTCGAAGGCCACGATTCCATCTGCCGAGCTTCGGAGCCGAAAGATAAAACACTTCACTTGGGCGCCAGATAGGGGAGGTTGACGTCACGGTTACCATAGCAACTCGGTCGACAGCTGCAGACTTCCAAGGGTTTTCATTTCGGCTCTTCACTTGCACTGTTTTGCGTATGAGGACTTGTTTTCCGTCTTGAACGCGCTATGTGAATTGATATCTAATCAACATTTTGAGTATTTTGTAACCCAATAGAGACAAAAAATAATATATTATACAAATTGCTGAATAAAACTTTATTTTAAGTAAAATAGGTGAAGAGGCACTTCATCTACTTCACCTGAAAAGCTGCCACTGTCAGAGAGGTGCATTAAGAAATTTCCGTCATTTGCACTTTGTATCTCTATATATCTCTATACCCTCTCTGCTAATATGAATTTCAGCTTGACGAAGTATTTCGATTCCAATCACTATTTCTCTCCTCAAAGCACTTCTAAGCACCACATTAAAAATAACTCGAATGAATTGCCGTTGATACGTATCGAGCACACAAAAGAACAAAGCATAGCAACTTTGTTATCACCGATTCCCGAAAGAGACACGATACAATTTTGCAGCGAAGGACTACAAATCTTGCGATAAATATATTCACGGATGACATTTACTTCACTTCCGGTATCGAGGAGAACTACTAAGTCAATACCACTGCATTCCACATTGACCTGTGACGTCGGACTGTACGATTTCACCTCGATTACGCAACTTGCAGGCTCTGGAGCGCAATTATTGACTATGGCGATGCTCTCCGAATTTTTTATCAACGGGCAGCTAGACGATTTATGGTCACCGTACGTATTACAGGCAAAACACATAATTCCTTTATTTCTCAAAGGACAATTTATCGAAACGTGATTTCTTTCACCACAACTAAAGCAACGAATACAGAACTTCTATTCAACAGTGCATTTATAGTTTTATTCTGCTGCAGATACTTATTCTTAGACCGGCTTTCATTTTGCTTTGTGGCTGTATTCATTTTGATCTGGGGATCTTGTGCAGACGAATGAATTTTCTCATAAATTAATAATTTCTCTCTAAATTCCCTTAAATCTTTTGTTACAAATATAATTGCTTTCTTTTCAGCTCTATCTGAAATTCCATTAATAACATTTTCAATTAAAGTTTCAGGTTCAATATTACCTCTACTTGTAATCTCTGTCATTATAAGGAAATATTCTTGCAGTGGCTCGTGGCTGTGCAATTGGCGTCCCGATAACATTTTGTGAAGTTGACCGCTATTACATCTAAGAGCAAATTCTTCTCTCAACGCAAAAATTTATCCCACGTAATCAGCTCTGTTTCACACTGGACAAATAATTTTGCTATGTCAGTCAAAGATCTTTTGGCAAATATCAACCTTTGAAAGTCATTCCAGTCGCATAGGTTTGTAATATCTTCAAAGTCGACTATCCACTTGTCAATTGAAAGGTTTGAGTCACTGTTATACTTCTGAATACAATCTTCGACGTCACGGTAGCTAACGGAGAATTTAGAAAAAGCATTCGATCCGATTCCCGATTTAATTAGAGGCTCACCAATCCCCTTAACACTGGCTGTTTGGAATTCCCAGTCGTTATCAACATCTTCGCACTCACTCTCATCAGATTCAGGATTCTCGGTCAGCAATTTCAAATCTACTAAGCTACTCAGGATTCTAATTGCTATTTCTTCAGGAGTTCCTTCGTAATCCAATACCAAAATTTAACACATCGTAACCAATTCTGTCACTGAGAAATTATCAAAAATATAACGTAACTTCCTCTTATAGGCTTTACTAACAGTTTCAAATTCAAAGCCAAACAATTCTCGCAGCCACGTTCTTTTCAAACCGCGACTTCAAAAGACCAATCTATGCAAGGCTTAATCCATTAGACAGGTGACGTTTTTAAATTTGCCTTAATGCAAGGAACATCTACAAGTTTTTCGATTAGGTGTGCAACTTAATTCTCTGCCACAGGCACGACACGTTGACAGCAAATTTTAGCAAATCGAATACGTACCTAATCAGGGAAATAATACCCGTCGTGTTGGATACATTTTAGCCATCGGTCAGGGAGCTGCCATATGCCACTGCGGAAAAAAGAGGGCTGTTTCGAGTAGATATAGTCATCAATATTTGTGTGGACCTCCTCGACAGAAGTGAAGTGCGTATCACTTAGGTGATGTTGCAGGGAAAGAAAGAAGTGCTAATCCGACGGGGTGAAGTCTAGAGAATACGCCGGGAGGGACAAAATCTCCCATCCCAGGTCGGTGATCGTGTTTAAAGTCGTTTTCGCGGTGTGAGGACACGCGTAATCCTGAAGCAACAGGACCGCTCTTCTGCCCTTGCTGGTGTATGGCCTTTTCACCTCCATTGCGTCCCTCACTCGAATAAGTTGCTGACAATAACGCTCAGCATTGACCGTTTCACTAGGTTTGAGCAACTCATAGTGTACAACACCGCGCTGATCTCACCATATGCACAGCAACAACTTTCTGGCATGGATATTGGGTTCGGCGGTACTGGTAGTAGGCTGACCTGGATAAACCCACGATTTGCGCCGCTTGGGATTATCGTAAAGGATCCACTTCTCATCACAGGTCAAAATATTGTCGATGAAATCCTTCTTCTTGAATCTGGAGAGCAAGGACACAGCAACATCGTAGCGCCTAGACTTGTTCGCAGCTGTGAGTTGGTGGGGCACCCAACGGCCCTCTTTGTGAATCCGTCTAAGCTTGTGCAGGCGCTTTGCAATGGCTTGCCGTGTTAATCCGAGTTCCTGGGCGAGCTTTGACTGTGTGCGACAGGGATCCGCGTCCAACAGTTGTTCCAGTTCCTCATAGGCAATTTTCTGTGGCTGTTCCGGACGTTCTGCATCACGGAGATCAAACGTTACTTGCTTAAACCGCTGCAACCACTACTTACACGTACTGTAGGACACAGCAGCCTCACCCAAAGCAGCACAGATTATTTACTGGGCTTCGGCGGCACTTTTTTCAGCTGAAACGCGAACAGGAGGCAGTGCCTTAAATGCTGCTTCTGGAACGACATTGCTTTCACCGTCAACTTTTGTCCCTTCTGTCACTACAGCTGTGAGCGGTTACGGTTGCCTGCATGGAAAGCTGTTGGATGGCGCTGCAATCAGCCATTATCGCACACAGCTATTTGCATTTGCCGACGTTCTATGATTGCTTGTGGTCAGGGGCCGAGAATTAAGTTGCACACCTAATACACTATATACCAACAAGTAATTGGACACCCCTGCAATCGACGATATCTGCGATCCTGATACACGTCACGGCCGCCGCAGTTAAATATCGTGTGGGCAACAACAACGCAACCAGTCGCATGCAAGATGCCACGCAGTTCGGAGCTCTCTGATTTCGAGAAAGGTGTAATCGTCGGGTATCACAGAAATAGCCGATCCATACGTGACATATCCAGCGAGTTGTAGTACCCAAAATCGACAGTGGCCTACGTGATTGGCAAGTGGAAGATGAGAGGTGACTGAAGGAATGTGCCCGACCCGACAGAGCCACAAAACTGGGAGTTAGAGACCGACGGGGGCTGGCCAGAGAAATTCGGAAGAACCGCACCAAATCGATGGGCCACATCCGCAAGGAGTTTCAACAGGCATCCGGGAGGGATATTTCGATGAATACCATCCGTAAGGAAACCCATCTGCTCGGTTACCATGGACGTGAAGCCGCCCACAAGCCTTTGATCACCAAGTCCAATAGCGCTGCTCGGCTAACGTGGTGCAAAGAACGTCGACAGTGGACCGTTGAACAGTGGAAACAGGTTCTCTGGAGCGACGAATCAAGGTTCACCCTCTACCGTTCGGATGGCAAGGTCTGGGTTTGGCGTCTGCCTGGAAAACGCCTCTTGCCGGAATGTATTGTGCCAACTGTGAAGTTCTGCGGCGGTGGAATTATGCTATGGGGATATTTCTCCTGGTATGGAACGGGACCCTTGGTCGCAATTCCTGGTAGACTCAACGCCGAGACCTACTGCACCATTTTGGATGACCATGCGCTTCCTACGTTGTGGCAGTTTTACGGGGTGGATCCATGTTACTTTCAGGATGACAATGCCACCTGTTATGCTGCGAGGTCCCCCATGGCTTAGTATGGTGACAATGGGGTTAATCGAATGGAATGGCCCGCGCAGAGCCCGGACCTTAACCCTATCGAGCACCTCTGGGACTAGTTGGAGGGTTGACTTAAGGGGTGCCCCCACCGTCCGAAATCGGTGAAGGAACTGACATGTCTTCTCCAAGCCGAGTGGAAGAAAATACCACTAGCCGTCGTACAACGCCTGGTAGAGAGTATGCCCCGGAGGGTCGCAGCTGTAATCGCCGCTTGTGGAATCTCCACCAACTATTGAAAGTGAATAAACTTCGTTTTCCTTTGCTATCACAGGTGTCCAATTACTTGTTGGTAGATAGTGTATATCCATAGTGAAAAAAATTATATTTACTTACTTTGCACTCCTTGCTCAGTAATCCAATAAATTTATGATATTACTAGGGATGCGTAAATTTCGCAAAAAAAAAAAACAAAAAAAACAAACAAATCTTTTAAATAAAAAATTTCGCACTTATTTGCAAAAATTGGAGACACTAAAAAATTGTTTTTCAGAGTTTACTTTACTTAATTTACTGTTTTTCAAAGTTTACTTACTGGTAGGCTAAGTACCAAAATACTTAGTTAAACGCTAACATTGTAGTAGTCTCTATATTCTCTTCTTTTAGCGTTTGCCTTCTGTCAGTAATAACGATGTTGTACATACTGAAATATTTCTCAGCATCCACGCTGTTAACGGAACTATGGAGACTTTACCTTTGCATAGTTTAGGTAGCAGCATTTTGTTGCTTTTAAAATCTGTATGACATCAACAGGAGTCTCTTGTTTGACCACTGTAAGTAGCTGTCCGTGAAAATGATTGTATCCATTGATGAGCTCATCCCGTGGTATGTCTTAAAAAAATGGTATTTTAGAGAAGCTTTCCATTAATAAATTTGTGTTTAAAGATGATGTGGGTGTGGTCGCGGCTACAGATGGACAAAATAGTCTGCCAATATGCTGGCAGGCTTCATTTGTTGCGTTGGATGTCATGTGGAGAGTCAATTTATTTAAACTCTTATCTCCTGCTGTCTTCAGCATAATATCGTGCTCCTGATCAATTTTACCATTCTCGTTTGTCAAAATGTTTTCTGTCTTTTCGCTAAAACACCCTCGACTTTGGCGCTCAAGAGAAGACTGTAAATCTACTAACTTAATCCACGAAAGTGTGCGAACGGATAGTTTGATTCTTCTAAAGCGTCAATTAATTTCATAATTTTCGGAGAGAATTCAGAAACGAAAGTCAATTGAACGCGTATTATACAAGCTAGAATTTCAGTTTCAGCACTTTCCTTTAGGAAACTGGTACTCGAGTTATCGTCCTCATATTCATTGAGAAAAGCAACACTATGCTCCATATTTTCTCAAATAAATGACAGATTTGAACCAAGAATTCCATCTGGTTACAACAGGCGTGGGGTAGAGTTTTGCTGTCAGCTTCTTTCAGGTAGCTTAAATATGCACTTTTCATTTTTCTGGAGTGCTAAAAAAGCTGTTTGCTGTCTTCGTCTTGGCCACAATGGAATTCAATTCTCTGAACTCTTTTATAAATACGTCTACCACAAGATTCACCTTATGCGCCCAACATTGGTAGAGCAAAATATGGTCTCCAAGAAGTATTTTTAGTAAGTTGAAGCACGCAGTCATGTAATGTGCAGAGTCCGATACTAGGTCCTTTACTTGAGAGTATTCAATTTCGTATTCTTTCAAGGTGTCAATTATTGCTTGCGAGCAAGTGGAAGAATTAGCAACGTTTAAAAAATATACACTTGCCAGGAAACATGACTGATTTGGTTCTGAATTAATAGTTTTCAATAAGACTGAAAAGACACCTACCTTGTTTATCGGATGTTTCATCTGCCACTGCAACTACTGGCTTATTTTTCAGCTGCTCTTTTATTGCCTCTTTCGCTCAAATTCCGCAAAGTGGTACGTATTTACGTCTCAAAGTATCTCCAGAAGGAAGGTTACCTGGACCAGGTACATATTTTTCGAAATAATCGCGAACAGCTGGGTGATCTAGTTTATGCATGGGAATATCGGCTTTTAAACACATTCTTATCACGTCTTCTGCAAAATCATATCTTTCCTTTTTGACACGTTTTTGCGCTTGAAAACCATCGACGATTGTAGTCTGCCGCCTAGTTCCAGATGGGTCTGGCTGAGCTACGTTTTTCTTCTTTAAGTGAGTGGCAGAGGTCGTATGTTTAATTAAAGTGTCCCTTTTCTGCCCTTCTAGACGAACATTTCAAAATTTGCGCATCACGATATTTGTATCGCTTAAATACAATCCCTCGTGGTCAAACTCTTCCACTCTACCAACTAGCTCCTTCTTAGGGCGGCCCATATTGATATACGTCTATCAAACGGATCGCGAGCGTTGTAGTTTGTAGTCTACTAGCGAAATGCAAAAACAAAGGTGCTCATTCGTTTTCTTTTAAGGCCAGCCAGCCAGCCAGTGCTACTGAGCGGCGCTCGCTGACTCGCCGAGAAGGAAACAGGCATGACCAGGGGTTTCTCGGGAAACGCACGCTGAGTAGGACACGCACGGCGCAAGCGTTGCGCGAAATTGCGTCCCATATTCGCATTAAAAAATGTTAATTATCGAGATGTCGCGGAAAAGTAGTTAAAATCAAATTTTTGTATTTATTCGCTTATATTGGCCAATATCGCATTTATTTGCATCTATTTCGTAAATAAGAAAATTACGTATCCTTAGGTATTACACGTGTGTTCAAGACGAAAACGGGAACTCACTTCGAAGCTTCTTTTACGGAGGAACAACAGACGGCCATTTTCCAATTCACTCCGTCCCGCCTTCTGACACCATGAATGTAGGATGGGCGCTCGTAGATTCGCCGAAGAGGGAGTTATTCTAACTCACTGACAGGACCAACTTATTTTCTAATAACTAAAATAACATTTAATACGTAATGGCACATGGTACAAGCATCGTTATGAATTCAAGCTCTCGGAACAAAAAAACAAACATTGTCTTTCTAGGCACACTTCCTTTAACTCGCGCACAACAACTTCCCTCTTTGTCTCTTCGTTGTCTTCATGAGAAAAACCGCCAGCTACTCTCTCGCACGGCATCGCTGCACCATCTATCGGCAACAGTTTAAAGGAAAGTTTCAAAAGTCAAAATGTTTACAGGGAAAGTCCTACATATACAGTATATACATTATACAGTATATAACGTGTGGGTACTAAAAATTCTAATTATTTTTTTCAGGTGTTCCATTACAGTTTTCCATGAAGCGCATAGCAGTAATTGGTGCTGGGCCCAGCGGGTTAACAGCAATTAAATGCTGCAAGGAAGAGGGTGCTGACGTCGTTTGCTTCGAACGGAATGGAAATCCCGGTGGTCTGTGGCGGTATCATGATGAAGACATAGAAGGAGTAGCTTCTGTCATGAAGACAACCATCATTAACACCAGCAAGGAAATCAGCGCGTTTAGTGATTTTCCGCCGCCGAAAGAACTCCCCAACTTTATGCACCATACCAATATGTTCAAATATTTCATGTTGTACGCTGAGATGTTTGATCTACTGAAGCACATAAGGTAACGTAATGAACGATTTTAGGTACTTACTTATCAATTTGTCTCCATTTCACAAATATTGCCATAATTTTGTCCACATTTTCAAAAGTGTAGCAGCAAGTTTTTTTTATGTGCAATGCCTCACGGGAAGTTAAATCTCATGGCATACCAATGAGAAGAAGAAATTCGTAGCTTTGCGATGTCCAAAGTTAATTTCTGTAAGTCGATCTATTTTCTAAGGTGACGAAGTTCATGGAGTTGGCTTCACACAACGATGCATTTTACGTTTGTAAGGTGGAATATTACATGAAGGGTACAGGGAAAAGACTAGGTATGTCACTTTTTTTTCCAAAATGAGAAAAACAAATTTTTAAGTTTAAAACATAACTTCTATTTTTCATAAAGAGTACAAAAATCAAATGAAGTTAAATCATGAAGTTTCAGATGTAGTAAATGTAATCAAATGACGTTTGAAACCCAGAATTTTAGTAATATTGAACAAAGTCAGAAAAATCATCTATACTCCAATTTTTCTAAGGAAAAAGCCTGATATGTTACCTGAAACAGAAAAAGAACGAGGTATGGCATCTCCCCAATTTTTTATAATTTTTTTAATTTTTCAGCAAGTTGATTTTCATTATTAATAATTAGGTATCAGTTTTCTGAAATAATATCATGAAAAACTTACTTGCTAACAGTCATGGGCTAATCTTCGAAAAAAAAAACTACTCCTTTCTGGCCACAAAATTTCATCAGACTGATTATGTCCTGGTATTTAGCCTTCGAAATTGGAAGGGGAATTTGGGAAAAATTGAAAGATAAATTATAATTTGTACAAAATTTATTAACGGAAATACTACTTGTTGAAAATAGATACTGATACTACAAAACGATCATTGTAGGACTGAGATGGTATTTCGAATTCTCCTTTTCTCAACGCTGTATTTGATTGATTGTAGAGGATTTTAGGAAGGGAGTGTCTGACCCCAGGTCTTAAACAACCCTTAGAAATAGGAAGCTAGGAGATTTGGGCTAGAGTGCCGGATAGGAAAGTGACACGGAAGCGAAGTAGAAAGGGGGGAGGAAGACGCCCTTATTTATTACCGGGGGCAGTTCCCGGGGTCCGACGGCTTTACGTGCCCATCCGACGCACGGCGGATATTTAGTGGATCGAGCGTTCGTACCTGCCTGGGATCGAACCTGAGGTCTCTTCCGTGGCAGTCACGAACGTTGCCCACTAGGCCACCAGCTGCCCCTCAACGCTGTATCACCTTTGGCAGGTTCCTTATAGTGTTAGACAACATGGACCCATTGTATATTGTCCGGTGACGTAAGAGACTACTGTGGGTAAATGATGCCACTATTTCTTTTATAGGCTGAGTCTTGAAAGGGTATTTTTAAAGGTATTTTTCATGTAATAGCTCTTTCCAATCAAGCACGATTTTTTGGGTCACATTGACCACAATAAAATGCGATGGTTTCGATCTGGAATTTTTAATGACTTCCTTGAAATCCTTTGGAGTTTCCGTGGGTGTTCTCAAGTTCCACAAAACCAACGTTCTTATCACACTCCAAGTACGAGTATCCTCGTACTGGAAATGTAATCGTGATTTCCTTTAAACCATGAATGTTGTTATTAATAACGTAGTGGATGAAGCGCAGTATTTTGCGCTCCAGCGGAGTCACAAAAACTTTGAGTTCTTCGACCTTATCATCAAGGTAGTTCAAAATAAATTGAAAAAGTAATGAAGCCGCCACATTTGCACTTTTCTTGGCGATACTCTCATGGTATACATAGAACACTGATATCCCAGTCGAGAAAACATGAATATTAAATGAATACATCGATAATTGACGCTTGTAGTGTACATCGTTTGTGGCTATGTTAGGGTGGGGAACATTTTTAGCAAATTCTATACATATTGCTTCCATCTTCTTATTTTTCATGATAGCATTTCTTGCTCCTTTCTTGCGGGACTAGAATGTTTTTTTATGAAGCACATTCATAGCTGTCAGTGCTTTAACTTTCTCCTTATTTTGTTCAGGGGACAATGGTTTGAGTTTTGCCGTGAATTCGTCGCAAGTTGCACAATTGTCAGTACGTGGATAACCAAAAGAAATATTGAAATGTGTGTTGAAAATCCCCCTGTAGGCAGGGGCGGCGACGTTGGTTTTTACGGAGTGGTGCACATTCTTTCGTAGAATAATTATTATCGATTATGTAAAATATGATATATCATCATCATCGTCAATCATTATCAATCCACTGCTGAACGAAGGACTTCCCAAGACTCTTCCACAAACTCTCTGTCCTGAGCCACTCAATGTCACTCCTACATCATACCTTCGAATTTCACCCACCCATTTGCCCCGTGGTCTTCTGTGCCTTTTCCTTTATATAGAAAAAAGTATTTGTACACATACATTACTTTGCATAAATAAACGTGGAAAGCAATTGTGACGAAATATTTTTAACCATTGGATTACTTTTACAATAAACACACACACGTTTCTGTTTTTACTAATCAGGAGAAATATAAACGTGGGTTGCACCGAAGGTTATGCAAAAGTGAGCATAATTTTTTTATGAACTGGCAAAGTTCGTTATTTCTTCGGGGAAATAATTCGTTTCCCATTTATGTACCTGCTGCACAAAAGATTAGTGAAACCTCTGTGAGTTGCTTTTTTAGGCAAAAGTAAACTTTTTGCTTTGGTGCAGATGGGGCAAATAGTTCTTACATCAGCATTTAGTCTTAGCCAAGGGAATTGAATTTTCCACTGCACTCGAGATTTACACCCTGAAGCATTGGGAACTGTATCCGTTCTGCACCAAGCTTTATCTTGCGGGGATAGACCAGTTTCATTTTGCCTTGATGGATAAGAGTGAATTTCACGCACTTAACGTTTTTCAACTGCTTTGATTTCACACTCATTGTGGTTTTCATCATTTTCATTGTTTCTTCTCCATTTTCTCACAAAAGAAAATAATGTTGATTGCCGCCTTTTAGAGCTCATGTCAAAATAATCTGTTTCGTTTAGGACTTTAGTAATTGTAGAACTCAAAACATATTATTGCTTGGCGATATTTGAATGCTCAAATTTTAAATTGATATCGGTCTCACTGATTATTAAATGTGAGTGACTAAACAGTTGGTTTTCGGACACGCATTCGCATTGCCCCTTGGGCCTTCTTTACTTCGGAGATATAGCTCATTAGACAAAGTCTTATTCCACGAATATATTGTTTTCAATAGTACATTTTCCATGTCGTGATGCCTGAAGTTGAGGGGGAGGAGAGTAAGGGCATTTGCCGTAACGCATGAAGCGAAAGACCAAGGAAAACTTCAAAGAACCTTTACAGTCCTTGACCCCCTTGCGGGTACCCTACGTGGGTGTGTAAAGGTAGGGGAAGAATTAATTTGGCCTTTTTTGAAAAGTGGTTTTTAGTATATTTTCCCATGCTGGCCAGCAGAGGACGATCCCAAACAGAAGGAAGTCTTCCTTCTTAGCCCCAAGAAATTTTCTCCCCGGCGAGATCTAGGTGTGAAGTAAGATAAGGAACCATCGAGCCACACGTTAAAAGCATGGCTGTGAACATCAGAAGAACACAGATTAGATGGAGTGAAATTAGGACATGGATTTTCAAAAAAGGGGTTACTTCGGCGTTGAAAGATCCCAGAGGGCGGCATTTGGTTTTAATGTGGCTCTCATTTGAGTCCAGCAATTTCTTGGTTTTTCTTTGCACCACAGAAAGAAGCCCCAGAAGCCTCCCCCCCCGCTGTCTGGCGCCACATACCGGAAGAAGTCACTGAAACTTTTGAAGGTCATCATCAGACAATGCTTCCTGCCTGCATGTTGCTGTAGCCTGGTAAACCACCGTCACCTCACTTGAAAGCTGCCTTCTGGAATCAGGGGGTATTTAAGTTAGCGAACGGTGCATCACTTGAAAATTGAAAGATCCTAGTTAACCCTCTAAACCAGAACGCCTACTATGCTTAACATATTTCATTTTTCATGTTATGAAAGACTGGGCAGAACACACACGCACGTCTCTACCTTTTCTGATGATAATAATAATAATAATATTTATAACACGATAAATGAATTTAGAGTGGTGCATTGCAACACACTAATTTTCTGGAGTGGTGCTAACGCACCACCCGCAATACAATAGTCGCCACCAGTGCCTGTAGGTATCATAAGAAACGGCCACTGTCGGATTCAGTTCTTTAAACATCAAGAACATCTCCTTCACTGTGAGTTTTGGCAGATACGATTTTCGCGAGTCTTTCAAACTGTAATGGCTTTGTCGACTTTAAAACTTCTTATGTGGTTGCATATCAAAGATTTTGTAAACTCGTCAAGCTTCCTATGATTTGAACTATGTTTATCCCTATTATCTTTAGGTTCAGAACCAGCTAGTTTCAGGCTTTTTTGTAAGTATTCAAATTTACTTTTGGGGATACAATGTACAGCACAAAATGCTTTTGCACACACTGGTACATCACGGAGATCGCACTGCCATCTGTAAGTAGGCAGAGGACTTACCTGGTTCTTTCACTGAAACGTCTGACTTGCCTGTTTGTTTCCCTGAATATTAAACTAGAAGAGGGCAGAAAACGCTTGATATCCCCGATTTTTTCCCTGCTTTGCACCTTCTATTCATTCTGAGTTCAATGATACCAATACCTCGATTTTCACAAAATATTGACTTACCCCGTTTTTTTCCCTGTACCCTTACTATCCCCAAAGAGACGGGGCTAGTTGAGTTTTTTTGTCGTTGTTATGCGCTCGAAAGATTAGTAAAGCAGTATTGTGGAATATATCCTGCAGATTTTTAAACATAGCGGCACGACTCTGCAAAGAAGAAAATGGAAGCCCCGGACCTAGTGGTCTGAGGCGCTAGCTTTTGGTAATTCGTCCGAAATGGGCCCGGTTCGAGTCCGGAATGAAGCACAGTTGGTGCGTTTGTTCAACGGCGCTAGCTAGCTCGACCCGTTCCTTTGAAGCAGTGGTTTTAAAGGGACAGGCGACTGTTTGCAAACATCTCTCAGAGAAGCTCATTGTGGTGGTTAAATCTGGAAACAAAATAGAATAAAACAGAAACTGCTTCTTGAATCTCTGTTATTGTGACGTCTAAAAAAAAGAACGTTAAAGAGCTTTTTAGAGCAAGCTCCATGATATCTTGATATCTGAAGCAACACTGCGAAGGTACAGTCATGAAATTTTTCTGTCGTTTCGAAGTCAACTTACCACAAGTAAATAAAAATACAGAAGTTATTGAAAACAAACAAGTTATATTTCATCTTTCTCCATATTAATTGTTCGTGTTATCTACGTTTTACAGATAATACATATTTTCCGAAACGGCATGATATTTTTTTGGGTGAAGTACAGTTCGATCTCCAGCAAAGTATTCGGTTTCGGTGTCGACACTATAAAAAACTGATTGCCAACAATATGTAAAATATATTCATTTATAAAATTAATGTATGATTCAAAAGAAAAGAAATTCTCTTTGGTATTCTTAAAATAATGTTATACTTTTTGTCAAACATTCAGAAAGTAGCTTTCGGAACCATTGTGCCGCTCTGGTGCCCGAGTGATCTAAACTGAAGGCCTTAAATCATTCGTCTGATTTGGGTTCGAGTCCCTGGTGTGGAATGGGTGCGTGATCTGTGGCGCTGTCTCTCTATCTTTCCTGGAAACGGTGGTCCCAAATTTGGGACGGGCGACAGCTTATGGCCTAATGTGTTGTTCATGGTGGTCGTTAAACCCTGGGGAAAAAAGGAATCCTTTGAAAACTCAGAAATTTGTTGATTTTCTTTAGAGCTGCCCATTGAGATATATACGGTCGTATCAGAATAATATGACCACCAACGGAATCACAATGTACCCTCCCAGGCTAATCACAAAGTGCACGTGACGAGGTCGACCACACGGCGAAACAAGCGACCGACCAAGACAGATCAATCATAGGACGTAACATGAGAAAAACGGGAAGAGGCAGTGATTTGACGGACATCCAAAAAGGAAGCATTTTAGAAACAGAAGATTTCGTGGGCTGTTCGCGAAGTTCTGTAGTAAGGGTGTACCAAAAATGAACCGCTGGCACACCGAGTACCTCCCGACGTCATAACAGTAGAGCGCCAAAGGCCATCGATCCCAGAGGAGAAAGTCGTCTTTGTCTACTGGTAAAGGGCAATCGACGTGCAACAGTGCAGAAATTGACCACGTAAATGAACACTGGGGCAACGCAGTGTTCATTTACGTTACGCATATAAGTTGATAGATTCCACCTATCTATTTAGGTTTCAATCTCCTGCCCCAAAACCTGTACTGGAGTATCTAATTTGGAGTCTAAATATCGTCTGTGGACAGAAGTCCCACATGACTGATTGGTGAGTCATTTGTGCTGCTCACTGCTAATGGGCGGGGTACCGTGATTCAAAGCCAGTTAGAGCATTAAATGAGAAATGGAGCCGTTTGTGCACATCAGTAACGGCTTGTGGCACCTGTTTTGCGGTAAGTTTGCGCATCGGCAGCTTCTTTATCAATATAGCGTATACATTCTAAGCTGCAATGTTAATTTCTTAATTGTATTCTTAGCATGTTCGTGGACGATGATGTTCCAGCATTCCTCTCACGAAAACCACAAGGTGTTCTCCTGTCCAGGACACAGGATGTCGACCAGCATGCTCAAGATTGATGTTCTCTCTTTCAAGTTAATAATAATCCTCCCATCTGCCGACGGTGCAGTATGGCAACAGATCATCGCCACATGCTTCCCGTTGTTCTTTGTGTCATTGATAACATTTATTTCGTGTGAGACCTGATTTTTAATAAAACTACGTTGTCTTCTTTGAGTGAATATAACTTTGGGCGGTTACAGAAAACTTTCACTTTTCGAACTTCACCACTGCCAACCAACAATATTAATATCATAAACCTACACCACTGACTGCACAGAGCACAGAGAAACAATACCGCACACGTTTGGCAGACGGCATTCTGAACGTGGTTTTCGAGCTGTGTTCTCACTCCAAGAAAAACAACTTCTGTATTTATAAAATAATGAAAATAAAATTACTAAAATTTGTAGGATCGAAAGCAGATTTGAAGATTGAATTTTATTTGGTTTTAGAAAACTGGGATTTAATTGCTATTAATGTATGAATGCATTGTTTTGTTTTTATTAATGGATGAATGCATACATGGTTTTCCTCTCATTTAACGTTTGCAACTAATACAATTCTCGCTAAATCAGGAATTTTACTTTAAGAAGCAATTGTTTTTATATTTTATTTAAGTGTTTTGTGCTAACATTCTTTCAAAGGTTGCATGAGCAGATACTTTTTCTTTATAATCAGGTATCACCAGCTTGTAGAGAAGGTTGTCCCAGCCACTGATTATGAAACCACCGGTAGGTGGGTTGTTACGGCAAAGAATACTAATGATGGAACTATTACAGAAGAGGAATTTGACGGGGTCCTGGTCTGCGTTGGACATCATGTTTTCCCGAAAATTCCCACATTTCCGGGACAGGAAAAGTTCAAGGGAACTATAGTACACACCCACAGCCTCAAGCATTGCGAAGGTTTTAAAGACCAGAGAGTTGTCGTCGTCGGAATAGGAAATTCAGGAGTGGATGCAGCTGTCGATTGCACATTCGTCTCCAGGCCTGTAAGTTCCTGAAACTTTATTAATATATACATATAAGTAAGTTAGAATTAAAAAAAAAAAAATTAGAAGTAGAATAAAAACCACATAACGCAATTTAAAAATTTTATCAGAAAGAGACACCATAATATCGAACTTTGAATCTGGTATATCCATTTTACACTGCAGCGTATTTCTGTTAAGTATATTTAACAGAGAACTGCCTTTTTTTGGTGACAACAGACATGCTGGAATAACCGAGAAATATTCACTTTGCAGCTCTATTTCTCTGTCTCTCTCTCTCTCGCTGTTGTTAGCTTGTTTCCTACGAGTTTCTCAAAATATCTATTCAACAGTATACGAATTTGTTGCCCAAGAAATTGTGGAACAGCATCCTAGTGTTATGACTGTATGGGGCAAAATAGAGCGCTATGTTCATGTTCTGTCTGAAGAGAAGAATCCAGGAATTTTGAGTGTCCTCATTATGTGAAGTGCATTGCAAAATAATAATATTAATAATAATAATAATAACAATAATTCCGAGAAACATTCTCTTATTTTTCCCGTAGAAATGAAAAGTTCTAGGGTACAGAACATACTTATACGCTGATGGAAAATCACAGCTTATCGTAAGCGCGAGAAGAGCCATTTTAAATGTGAAATGCTGGTATATTAATAACCGGTGTAACCGCCAGAATGTTGAATGCAAGCACGCAAACGTTCATGCATTGTGTCGTACAGGTGCTGGATGTCAGTTTGTGGGATGGAGTTCCATGCCTGTTGCACTTGGTCAGTCAATACAGGGACGGTTAATGCTGGTTGAGGGTGACGCTGGAGGTTTCGTCCAATGATGTCCCATACGTGCTCGATTGGTGAAAGATCTGGTGATCTAGCAGGCCACGGCAACATGTCGACACTCTGTAGAGCATGTTGGGTTACAACAGCGGTATGCGGTCGAGCGTTATCCTGTTGGAAAACACCCCCTGAAATGCTGTTCATGAATGGCAGCACAACAGGTTGAAATCACCAGACCGACGCACAACTGTTCCGTCAGGGTACGTGGGATAACCACGAGAGTGCTCCTGCTGTCATAGGAAATTGCGCCCCAGACCATAACTCCAGGTGTAGGTCCAGTGTGTCTCGGCCGCAGACAGGTTGGTTGCAGGCTCTCACCTGGTCTCCTTCTAACCAACACACGGTCATCACTGGTACCCAGGCAGAACTGGCTTTCATCAGAAAACACAAGACATCTCCACTCCGTCCTCCAATGAGCTCTATCGTTGACACCACTGACGTCGCAAATGGCAGTGGTTTGGAGTAAGTGGAATGCACGCTACAGGGCGTCTGGCTCGGCGCTGTCCTTCAAGTAACCGATTTGTAACAGTTTGTTGTGTCACTGTGGTGGCAACTGCAGTTCTAATTGCTGCCGCAGACGCGGTACGATGCGCCACGGCCATACGCCGTACACGGCGGTCTTCCCTCTCAGTAGTGCCACGTGGCCGGCCGGAACCCGGTCTTCTTGAGGCAGTACCTTCCCTTGACCACCGCTGCCAACAATCATGCACAGTGGCTACATTCCTGCCAAGTCGTTCTGCAATATTGCGGAAAGAAAATCCACCTTCTCGTAGCCCTATTACACGACCTCGTTCAAACTCCGTGAGTTGTTGATAATGGCTTCTTCGTCTTCTTAAAGGCATTCTTGACTAACGTCAACACACTATGTCAAATCTCAACGATAACTAACGCTCACGAACGTTACAGCGCGTATTTACAGCAAACCTGCTTTGCATGTTCCGAGGGGCGCTACTAGCGCCACACGTATGCGCCGAGCGCGAAATGGGCATAGACGTCATCTTACAGGTGTAGTCTCACCGCGCCTACCAACTGTCGTTTATCTAACACAACCTTTTCTTGGTGTTGGGATTTTTTTCCGTTAGTGTATTTGATATTTGCATATGGGAAAAGAAAAAAAAATTGGGAACATACTACATCATTATTTTTCATAGCGCGTAAAAAGGAAATTTAAAGTGTTCAATTGTTTTCCATTTCGTTGTTTTACGACCATCATGATCAAGTCTGAGGGCTGTAAATAGACGCTCGTACCCAATTTGGGGTCACTGGTTCAGGGAAAGGGATAGAGCCAGAGCTAAAGTGCAAGTACACCAGCTTGCCTAATTCAGAACTGAAACCCGCCCATCGCCGCCCCGGTGGCGCAGTGGTCTAAGCGATGGCTTCTGATCATTCGTCCGTGATGGGTCCGGGTTCGAATCCCGCTGAGGCATGTTTATCTTACGGCACTGGCTCTTTCCCGTCCCTGGAGTCAGTGGCCCTACCTTAGGGAGGGCGACTGCTTATAGCTCATTGAGTTGCTCATGGTCGTCGTTAAATCCTCAATCAGAAAAACAAAACAAAAAAACACTCCGCCCATCTCTGATGAATGATCAGAAGCCATTATTGCTTCAGCCCACTCCCCACCGGAGTGGCATTTATGATATTCACAGGTCATGTCTGTGAATAGAAAAGAATATAAATACGAAGTTTTTCGTAATGGTTTAATTCTGGCAAACCTTAAACGACTCTCATACACACCATGAAGGCCAAAGCATTCGAATACTTAGGTCAAAGGGAAACAAGAGCATTCGTTAGCCGAACTTAGTACATAGTCGGCCCACCTTTGGCGGCTGTGACTGCAACGGAATTTCTTGGCATACTTTCCACGAGATGCCGATAGTCTGTACCAGGATTTCCATCCATTCGTCCTGCAAAGCTTCTGCCATAGCTGCTATAGAGGAAGATCTTACCGGCCGAGACAGGATTCGGCATTCCAGCTCGTCCTGCAGATGTTCTATTTGATTTAGATCGGAACATTGGCCTACCAATTCAACACATGGATAGGCTGCTTCTCAAACCAGGCAAGGGCGGATCTTGTTGAATCCGGCAAGGATCTGTGCTCAACTACTGCCACAGTGTAGGCAATGCGGATTTGTTCAGAATGTCTTCGTACCTGTCGGCCGTTAGGCAGGAGGAAATCACAACCAATAGACCAAGTCCTTTTCGCAGAAAGAACAGCTCCACACTCTACCACAGATTTATCTCCAACTTAACAGCATGTGATCCGCCTGACAGCGCACCCCGGGCAAACGCTCCACCCAAAATATCCAACCGAATGAGTAAGTGAGTAACTTGATTCTGTACTCCAAACGTTCTTCCTCCACTCTTCTGATGTCCACGAACGGCGAGCAAGGCAGTACTGCAGTCGTCATCTGGCATTACCTGGAGTGATACCTTGTGCGCAGATAACCTAGAATGGCAACGTGGGACATGAAGTACCCGAAGGACTGATGTAGTACAAATAACTGTTCCAGTAGCTTGTGCGACGTTACTGGTGAGATCTGTGACGGAGAGCCTTCTTCACATTCCACAGTAAGCTTCGAATCAAAACACAGTGCGAACACTAGTAGAGATCTCAACTCTTTAGTGTAGGATTCTCACATGAGTTGGTTCCAGGGAATATAGTCAATGTAATAATTCAAACCTTTCACCAAGGACTCGAAACCGAATTTATCTTGGATGGCTGGTCAGAAACTTACGTATACGATCGATTGGCCTGCGAGGAGATTTTCCATGACCGCTACATAATAGCTCGCTCTTATTTTTGGGGAGTAAAATTAAATCTGTTGTACTCTAATTTCCAACGACTATTGTAGAGTTTCAGGAGGACATGATATTTTGCTTTTTTTCATTGAGCAATTCTATGCTTTGCACGTTTTGACCATTCGTATTTAGTTTCTTTTGGTAACATTTCCATTTTGAATAACATTTCTGCTGTTGGTAATAACATTTAAATATGCAAGTCATCATCATCATCATTTCCCCAAGTTTCCTCCACAACGGTCTGTCTTGTGCCAGTCTGTCTTGTGCCAGTCTGTCTGGTGCCAAGGTCAGGTGATGCGTAACATCACAGCCTCTCCTTGACAAATGTCAACCCCGCCTTCTCGTGGTACATCCTGTTCCCACTAAAGCGGCTCTGATGACCACCAATAGCGGTATAACTATACCATCGGGATTAGAGGAAATGCTATCCCACACTCACCAACCCGCTTGGCCAGCGTGGCGAGTTATGGCCAAACCCCTCCAAAATGACTCCACAACTTAAATATGCAAGTATGAGTGACTAATACATTTTTTTGTACACACTTGTTTTCATAAAGCTCATATTTAATTCCTTAAAAAACAGCCTTCTTTTATGAATTATTACTACCGCTAGTCTTTTCGCCACACGCACATGTTTACATTTTTATTTAGATCAAAGTTTTCATTGTTAAAATCGCCTCAAGACTGAAAAACATGTGCACGTGTTTTAACCTTCATTTAATTATTTACAGCAAAACCTTGGTTACATGTTTATTAGTTATATATTTTTCACTTTTAGGAGTAATTCTTCGTTAGTTACGATATTTTACTGTAGTTTCTAACTCTTTTTTTAACTCGGTTATACATAGTACATTTATAAACGTTTTGTTATTATAAGTTAATACTGGAATTTCAATTATCAAAAATATACGGTTCTTTTATTCTATTATACGTAACATGGGCATGTTACAACATTGATAGAATTGAGACTGCGTTGTTGTGTTCCTTCTTGGTGAAGCCAAAGTTGAACCTTGATCGCATCAGAGAAGAGTATGTTGTTTACTTTCGGTTGGGATGAAAAATTGGTTTGGCATTTCATTTCTCACACACAAATGCGCCATTTAAAAATTTATATAACTCTGGTGCGTAACTTTATGGCTCCACTATTTCGTGGCGCAGTAGAATAAAATAATCATAAACGTATCCTCAATATTCAACATTCCGGCTTCACATGGATGCACTCAGGATCCGCAGAAAGAAAGCTGTTAATTCACGAGTTTCAAACTGAAGCACTGGTATCAGATTCTTAGTTGTGAAGATTTCATCTCGAATCAAAATCTTATAGCATTGTCAAAAAAGGAGTTTGATTTCACTGGTCTACATTTTGAAACCAGTTTTTTTTCTGATGTTTTCAAAGTAATAATGATTCTTAATAATTTTTTTACACTGATTTCAAAAATGTAAATAATTTGTTTTGTATCACATTAGATTCACAAACTGGGATGGATAAAAGATATTTGCATTTTAACACATTTTTCAGTAATTTCAGTCACTGTTGCAAACAAATAAGTTTAAAATGGAATTGAAAATATGATATAGTGGGCATACCATACAAAAACGTAGGCATATAAAAACGTCTTTTGGTAAATATTTGTTAAATAATATGAATTTCCACATAAATATTCATTGTGGTAGATGAAATTTCCATTTCTTTCATTACCTTTGCACATCTATTTTCGTCAGAGGGGACTTTTCTTTTCATCACCAAAAAATAATCCGCTGTCATATTTACATAATAGTATGTCTGATAGCTCTTTTCCATTTCCTTAAGTCTTGACGAAATCTTTCTTCTTGCTCTAATATTATATCAACTAAATTTTCTGGAAAGCAGTCACTATGCAAATTCAAAATACAAATGCTCAAATTCATGTTGCAACCTGGTTTTTCAAAGTTTTTCCACATGTTTTCAACAATAGTTTGTAATTTGAATCTGTTTTGTTTCCCAAATAATTTTCAATTACATTTTTAAAGCTTATTCACATTTATTTCTCACGTGCATTCAATGCTTTTCAAATTGTCTACCCCATCATCAGTTCTTGAATTTGATGCCCAATAAAAGTGCTCTCTTTAAGCTTTAAATATACATATAATTAAATGAGAATTTCTTGCAAATGAATTTAAAACAGTCGCTATCTCCATCAAACGCTTTAACAAACTGCTTCATTAAACGCATTTTCAGGTGCAGAGAAGGGAGTAACACTTTTGTGTGATCAACCAATGGTTCATGTAACATGTTTTCAGAACCAGGCAATAAACTCACATTGCAGGTGTCTCATACTTCTGATTTCTTAGTGCTTACTTTTAGCCCGGCAATCCCCTCTTGCACAAAGAAACAAGGAAGTTTCGTGTAGCCAACTAGTCATCCAAGCAATAAATCAATCACTTTAAAATCTCCACACAGAAACCACCCATGTTCCTCATATTTCACCCAAATTAATAGAGGCTTAAGACACTCACAGGATTCTTTTACATGCGCAGAATGTTACAATGAGATATAGGTGCGCACAAACATTCCCATTATGTAATAAAACACCATTTAAGCATCTCTTAGAAGAGTCAGCGAATAAATGACATTCAGTAGGGGTATGAACAACATCAAAGTATTTCATTATTCTCGATATGTTACAATAATATACCAAAGATTCCTCCTCAGAAAAACAGTGAACTAACTTTCGTTCATGCTTGATGCCGGTATCATGAAAACTCTGTTTCTGGTGATAAAAGATTTTGAGTTTAGAACCAAGGATCTCAGAGAGGAATTTCTTTCGCTAAGTTAAGATCACGGGCAAGATAATTAAGTTAAGGCTGTGTGAAAAATTGTGGAGTGTTATTACTAACATAAGGCAGTGGACTTTCAATTCTTCTGTTTACTGTTGTTCTCTGCTGTTACATTCTCCAATCCAGTTAATGGACAAGATCGTCTCAATGAAGCACTGGTCTAATTGCAGCGTAAACATAGTATCTTCCTTTTTGCACTATATCTGGCTGCTCTTATCAAGAAAAATAATGGCCATCTACATTTTTTTGGCTATTTCCGTACCATAAAAATTGTAAGTGGCATAGATGTTCGCTTGCAATTTTTTCAATTTTAAACATTCAACACTAGTGCGACATAGTTTTGTGTGGCGCCCATGGTGTGTTTTAATTTCTTAATATAATTTCAAAATGGGCAAAGTGTATTGTTTTTATAAAATCTGTAATACTTTGCATTTTCATATTTTCCATATATGTAACAAAGTACGTCAGGATTATTTAAACATTTGTGAAAAGCAATTTCTGTGGTCAATCAATCGCTAAATGTTCAACATTTCAGTTGTTAGCAAAATGGCCTTAACTATGAAACTGAAAGGTTCTGGTAATGATTTTAACAAAATAACTGAGCTCTGGAATAACTGGAAGCAAAAGTCAAGGTTAACTGGTTATGTGATTAAACATGGTACTATCTATTGCATACATTTGGAAATTATTGCCAAAAAACTTTGTTCTCGCTCATAAATGCATGTTTACTAACTTTATTGAAATAAGTACCGCTCATGTTATACACTGAAGAGCAATTGAATTATAGACAACTGGCGTTATGCAAATATGGCGCTGTGGGCGACCCTGTAAACGGAAAAAGACATGACGTATGCAAAGATCCGACAACATAAGGAGTGATGCAACAGGAATCAGTAAGAGTCGGACGCTGTATGGGTAAGACGAAGGATCTAAGCGCATTTGATCGTCGGCAAATTGTCGGGGCCCGACGAATGGGTCACTCCATCTCGGAAGTCGTGCAGGCCCTGGGATTTTACGAACCACTATGTCACGGGTGCACCGTGAGTACATCGAATCCGGTAAAACCATCCCTGCAAGGGCCAACTCCCGTGGACAACAGCGCGTGGATGAGCGGGGTCATCGTCGGCCAGCTCACATTGTAACAGCAGATAGACGGGCCACACTGCAAGAAAACACTCGGCAATTTAACGCTGGTGGACAAAAACGTGTAAGCTGCCACACCATCCAGAACCATCTCCTCGCTATGGGGTGCAGAAGCCATCGTCTCACGAGGGTACCGCTGCTGACCGCACATCACACAGGGTGCAAAGATTAGCAGTGGCGCGGTAACATCGCCACTGGACCCTAGACATGTGGGAAAATGTTGCATGCACTGATGAGTCGTGATTCACGTTGGTACATGCGGATGGCAGGATACGAGTACGGCGCAAACCACATGAAGCGATGGATCCTTCTTGCCAGCAGGGTACTCTTCAAGCTAGTGGGGGTGGCATTCTCGTCTGGGCACTGTTTACGTGGACTGAAATGGGACCCATGGTACGTGTGACATCTTCCCTCACAGGCCAACGTTACCGGGATATCCTGGACGACCATTTGCTTCCGTTTGTGCGTCTTCAACATACCACTAGGGACCTCATCCTGCAACAAGACAATGCATCGTGCCATCGTTCCCGAATTGTATTCGAATGGTTGGATGAACACTCCACCGACGTGACCTCGCTTCCTTGGCCAGCTAGGTCACCTGACCTCAATCCCATCGAGCACATCTGGGATGCCATCCAGAGAGATGTTCGACGCTTTGACCCCCTCCATCAAATCTTCGTGAACTGTGGGAGCTTGTTCAGGGGTCGTGGATTGGTATGACTTCCTAACGCTTCCGGTGTCTTGTCGAGTCCATGCCGAGACGAATCGCCGCCGTCATCAGTCAAAAGGTGGTGCTACACGTTAGTAGACAGGTATCTCTAATTCAATTGCTCTTCAGCGTAGAATCCTGACGTGATAGAAAAAAGTGAAACATATTTCTGGAATCAGCAGAAAAAAATGGACCTAGAAGCACTGTTTCAATTGTAAACATCAAAATCCATGCTGAGCAGTGTTTTCATAGGCTTTATGAGTTTTGCAATGAGATAAAATATATTATACACTCACGGACAATGAAATTTGCGCACCAAGAAGAAAGCATCGGATTGAACTGAAATTTCATGGACGTAATGATACAGATGAATGATAAACATGATGGCAAAGACAGAGCTGCAGGACAATTACAGAGGGATTTGCGGCACGCAGTACGGTCATCTTCAATAGCGCCTCGTGCGGCATTACATGCTGCAATACCGTCCGGCATGGAGGCGACCAGACGAACGATGTCGTCCTGCGACAGACTGGCCCACACATGTTGGACGGTGTGCTCCAAATCCCGGATAGGTAGGTATGGCGGCAGCTGGCGTTTTAACTGGTCCCACACATGCTCGATAGGGGACATGTCCCGGGAACGGGCAGGCCATGGAAGTGGGTGGACAATACGAAGGCAGTCCTGTCCTGGGCAACCCGAGCCGTGTGCGGGTGGGCATTATACTGATGGTATAGCGTACCTGGAATCCCGGCCAGGAATGGGAGCACATGGGACCGAAGGATCTCATCGACATACCGCTGGGCTGTCAATGATCCACGTACCACTACTAGAGCTGATCATATCGTAGGTTATGGCTCCTCAGAACAAAATGCCTGCAGTGGGGGAGGTGTGGCGCTCGATAGCGAGGCATCTGTTCCCAAAACGAAGAGGCACTCATCGCTAAACACCACATGTCGCCACTCTTTGGCGTTACACGTCGCTCTGGCCTGTTACCACTGCAAACGGAGCCGGCGATGTTCCGGTGCTAATGGCAGCACACGTAAAGAGCGCTGGGATCGCAGGTTCGCTTCCGCGAGGCGTCGGTAAATGGTTCGTGGGCACACAGGAACCTCTACATCTGCCTGTATAGTGGACCGGGTCCTCGTAGGATACGTTCGTGCCTGGCGCACGATTAGTTGATCCTCTCTACCGGCGTTCCTCCTAGTCCGTTCGGAGCTGTTCTGCCGTATGGTAGTGCCGTCACGTGTCCACTGCTCCCAACACAGTCGGAAGGTATTGTCAGAACAATCCACGTGATGGGCTACACGACGCGCGGACCACCCTGCGGTTTTCAGCCTGTTGATCAGGCCTCTCTCAAAGTCCGTAAGTTGCGTAAATTGACGTCTCTGGCGTCAACTCTGGATTCTTGTCATTCCGTACTCTTGCTTGCGTCGGTCGGTGCTTTTCGCTTTCATGGGGCATCGACTACACGCCGGTTTATATGGCTGCCGGTTCGTTCTTGCAGTACCAAAAGAGGGCGTGCGGTCATGGGCAATCACACTAAACGTGGATCATTTGCATACCAGCCCGCACTCTAGCTATTTGCAAAGTTTCGCCGTTGTAGGATGTTTTCTTCTATGTGCGCAAATTTCATTGCCCGTGACTGCAATTTGTAATATTTTTTTCTTTCGCCGCCGATTCGACTTTAAATAAATCATTGTTAAGGGTAAAATTCTATACTTCTTTAAAGCATAAATTTTGCAATATTAGTATTTAACATTTTGAAATTTCATTTATACGTTTCTAAGGCCATCCCCTATTAAAACGCATAACCGAGGTTTCACTGTTATTTTGTCTCGGGGTTTAACGACCGCTGTGAGTACCTAAACTCTTAAATTTTCGCATGTCCCGGATTTGGAGTTACTGGTTCAAAGAAAGTGAGCCGCCCCGGTGGCGCAGTGGTCTAAGGCGCTGGCCTCTGATCATTCGTCCGTAAGGGGTCCGGGTTCGAATCCCGGTCAGGCATGGATGTTGTGTTTGTCTTATGGCACTGGCTCTCTCCCTTCCCTGGAACCAGTGACCCTAAATTAGGGACGGGCGACTGCTTATAGCCCATTCAGTTGCTCACGGTGGTCGTTAAACCTCCAATCAAAAAAAAAAAAAAAAAGAAAGTGACAGAGCTAGCGGCGTCATGGCAATCATGCCACCCAAGTTGGGCCGCGGCCATCTTGGACGTTTGGTCAGGAGCCCAACTCGCTGACCACTTGCGCTTCAGGTCGACGTTTTAACTTTGCGTATATACAAAATATGTTGTTTGGTAACCATGTTTTTGCTTTGTTTCACTGTTAGTATTTGAGATAACTATAAGTATCTTGATGATCTTAGCACCAAAATTATGCACTGAAATTAATAAAACATCTTTGCTTTTCAGGTTTATCTGAGTACTCGGCGTGGTTGCTGGATTTTCACCCGCCTGTCAGAAAACGGAAGACCTTACGATATTAACCATACTAACAGAAGGAACCAAATCATCAGCAATTTCCGCTCATTTGACGCAAACTGTACTACTTTGGAGAACAGACTGCAAAAGGTCTTCGATCACGAGTCGTATAACCTGAAGCCTAAACACAGGGTGCTGAGCGCTCATCCGACCATGAACGACGCTCTTCCAAATGCCATTTTGAGTGGGAAGATTACCATGAAGGGGGATATCTCAAGATTCGAAGAGAACGGTGTCGTGTTCGAGGGAGAGACTGAAGTCACAGAAGTAGATTCCGTCATTTTGGCAACCGGGTATTATATTCGATTTCCTTTCCTGGATGACAGCATACTATCTACAAAAGAGAACTTTATACAATTATACAAGTATATGTTTCCACCACATCTAAAGCATCCCAGCTTAGCTATTACAGCCCTTATTCAGCCATTAGGACCTATCTTCCCAGTTGCCGAGATGCAAGCACGGTGGTATATGCAACTTATGAACGGCAAGGTGTCCCTTCCTAGCTCAGATGAAATGCAACTGGATATTGCGCGTAAGATAAAGGGCAATAAGAGCAGGTACCTGGATTCTACACGTCATACCATACAGGTTGACTTCATCCCCTTCCTGGATGAAATAGCTTCTCAATTTGGAGCCAAGCCCAACTTGTTGAAGTTGGCCATCACGGATCCTAAATTGTTTTGGGCGTGTTTGAACGGGCCAATGTTTTCTTATCAGTTCAGACTTCAGGGCCCTCACGTATGGGCTGGAGCCAGAGATGCTATTATCAATTTCGAAGAAAGAGTCCAAGCACCACTAAACACCAGGCATTCGAATTATATGGGAAAGACAAAGAAGAGTGGGTTCTCGTATACTAGGTTTCTACTTTATTCTACAGTAACTGCTGGTTTAGTCTGGAGGTTTTGGCATGTTATACCCAATTATAAAAATTTAATACGAAAAGTCCAACTACAAGGATAATATTCCATGCTAAGTATATTATCAGTAATAATATAAAAAAACTGATGGATGTACATTATGTTACACCATTTTTGTAATCACTACGTATAAAAAGCTTAATCCTGTAGCCTTCAGTTGATTTGATTTGATATCACCTGTAACGTTGTTTGAAAAAACATTCTCCGTAATGGTATATTTTTGGCTTATTTTCTTTTATAAAAGAAGAAAAACTAAATGCTGAAATTTTGTGACTCAAATAAAACATACGTCACAGTTTTTTTACTTTTTGCGAGCATTCTTTTAACATTGCAACTTAAATGAATTTCGAGCAACTCCTAACGAAAGTTGCCCAAGATTTTCCAAGCAGCAAACTGTTACGTATTTTTATGAACTCTGTTCTTTGTATAGAGAGTGGTAGAGAATTTTTCGGGAAATTGTATTAGATTAAATAAATTCTGAGAATACAGAAAATTTAATAGTACGTGCTACACGAATTCACAGCAGCCCACAAAACAGCAGCCAATACGTATAACCATAGATTTTCTTGCAAAAAGAAAGTATTTTAAACTGTAGTGTATTGTTTCCCACTCGCGTGAGTGCTCTCAAATCAATCTCAAAACCTCTTAATGCTGTGCAGAAAATATCTTTTTATAAAGGGGCATCTTTTTGCGTAGAAGAATGTGTTTCTTCTGATTAATAAACTGGTATTATCTATTTTTCTTTAGTCACTTCCCCTGTAGCACAACTCTGTGCATCTTTTACCAGTTCAATCATGGATGTAGCCTCCAAGAACTGCTAGCACTTGATTATTCTCCTGCAGTTTCACAACTCACAACGAGAAGAGCTACATATACTGGCCACTGAATTAGAAACTTTTATTCAATAAAGGTTTGGGCCTTCTTTTACCCGAATTACAGCATGTATGCGGCTTGACATAGATTCCACAAGGTGTTGGAGTTCATCTACGTCTACAGCATACCAGGCTATCGCAAGACCGTCCTTTAACTGGCTCAGATTTGACGGAAGATGACTTTGCTCGGGATCTGATTTTCTAACATGTCCTATACATTCTCGATGGTGTTTAGACCTGTGCTTTGTGGTGGCCAGGGAAGATGGTGGAAGTCGCTGTCAGGCTCGCTGAACCACTGTTGTACACATCTTGCGTGATTATCAGTAGCGTAGTCGTCCATGAAACAGCCGTCACCTCCTGGAAAAAAGTCAACACTGAATGGATTTTATGGGCAACAATGTTCAGATAATCCTTGGAGGACACTCCGACCTTCCAGCAATATCAGGGGACCCGTTCGGTATCAGTACAACGTGTCTCACACCATGACACCACCTCCAGAATCTTGAGGTTTGCTTACAAGGCAAACTGGATCCATTGCTTTATGGAGCTCCCGCCACACACTCTGCATGCCGTTGGAACAGAATAAGGTGTACAGCGACTTGTTGGACTACATTACCTTTTCCAATGTCCAGTCACTGTGTTCTTGACACCAGTATACACGATCTTCCTTGTTTTTCGCGGAAATCAGTGGTTTTCGTATAGGCACGCAACTGCCAGTACTGATCCTTTTCAATTCTCTGCGCATAGGTTGCTGAGATATGAGTCGGAAACAACCTCCATTGAATGCTTCGGTTGACTGCTGCACACAGGAAGTCCTGCTTCTTCGTATAATTCTTCTCAAATGATGAGGATCTCGTTCCTGACAGATTGTCGTTGCGCCACAGTTACGCCTCTTAGATAAGCAATGTGGGTTAACTGATTCAATATCCAGGGTATCTCACCTGTTGAGAAACCGTTCAGCTCTGCTGTTTTCAAAATCATCGCTCCAGCCAGATGGTATCCAGAGTAAGTTAAGCCCTTTGTCGAACTGTTTTCCCCTTTTGATCAACGCTACTTCCGATTACTGACGAGTAGCAATTTTAAATACCCTTTCCCCCGCTATCTGAAAGTAGAGCGTTCAAAATTCTTTATTAAGAAAACCAGGAAGAGGAATGTAGAAGGCCTGTATTTACAGCGCCAACAGAAAATAATTGACGACATATGTACAGTGAAGATGAGAAATGTCCAGATGCTGGTGTACTATATACAGTGGCAATAACCATAATAGATGAGTGTCATCACAGATATAAGTTGAACTACAGAAGTGACCAGCAACAATGTTGCATGAGTAATGCACGAGAGATACACAGTGCAAGAAACAATATAAGCAATTCCAATAGAAAGGTGCAACAAAGATAAAGGTATGGTTATAATACTATGTACAATGTAGTGATGCACTGGGTAGGTGCCTACGAGAGGCTAATATCAAATGAGCAAGAAAAATTTAAATGATATGTACAACATGTGCGGTAACAGAATGGTTGATGTTATATAGAAAGTGCAAAAAACAACGTGATGACAGGAATAAGTAGAGTACAGTGGTATAAACCTCGTGGCGAATGCCACAGATAAGAACATTACAAAGTGAAATGATACAAGTAAACTACAAACGGCAAAGTAAAGGAGGTATTTCTATATACATGTATAGGGATTGACAACAATTGCAGTGCACGACAGAAAAACGTAAAATTTGCAATCAGAAGTGATCTATGTACAAAGAACAAATAACACAGTAACATAAGGTGCGAGCAGAGCAAATACTAGAAATTCAGATAAGAAAGAAGCATAATGCAAAGAACTAATATAATCACAAAACAGAGCGCAATCGTGAGAAAATTAACTATAAATGTGCTCATAATAATGGGGCATAAACTACAAAACTGACATGAACAAGATTAAATAAGAAAAAGATGTAGCTCAAATATATATATAAGGAGTAATATGTACAACATGTGTACACAAAGGCAGAAACAATAAATACTTAAATGGATAAACACACTTCATAGATAGCAGGTATGTAGATCATGGCACGTCACAAAAACATGAATGATAGAATCTGGAGATACACAATAACCGACAAAAGTTCTGTTATGGCACAGAAAGCTGGAACAGGCAGTCAGCAGAGTAGTACAGGTAGAGAACAGTTCTCAAAGAAGGAGTTGTAGATGAACTGAGGGATCAGTAAACCAGGTTCGATGTAGTGACCAAACCCGGAAAAAGCGACGTTTCTGGGAGTCAGTTGAGGCAGACGCATATGCGAGGCGCAATCGCGACAGAAGCCTGTTGTGAAAGATACAACACCTTGCATCCCCCGCCTGGAAGATGGTGGGTGTCACTGGAACAGATCGCAGCTGTTGATGGTAAAGATATGTGACATGGCGGGCTAGGATGAACACACATGCGCTTGCTGCAGGTAACGGAGTAGGAGGTTGATACGAGCTATACAGGGTACTGTAAGCTCCAAACGATAAGTTGAAAGCGCACAGATGTTGCACCACGGTGAATGCAAGATCATGGAGTGGTAGAAGCACCGGACAGAAGAGATAAACATGGGGTACATCTGCAGGCATGTGACAAAAGACGCAAGTTGGAGAAGTGATGAGGGACATAGGATAGAGCGTGGCTGGTACCGACAGGCGACGATGCAGAAACAACTAATGGATATTCCTCTCCATCGGCGTCGATAGCAAAGATGAAACCGTCGACCACACGCACGGTAATGCTGTGGGTGGAACATCTGGAATCGGAAGTGGTACAGATGATGATGGAGCACGAAGGAAGCGATAGAGGGAAGAGTTAGAGAAATTGGAAAGTGGAAGAGTAAAGGCTTGAAAAGTGAGAAAGAAGGGGAGGGGAGGGAAACGGATGGAACGAGAGACAGGCCAGTAGGGGAAACTAGGTCAGGATAAAGTGTGACAATAGCTGTACACATCTCAGAGTAGAGTGAAAGAGAAGCAGGAGTACTAGGAAAGCATGGGGGAGATATCAGAGAAAGGTTTCCACTGGAGATAAAAGGTGAGAAGGTCCCGAACAGTCACGACCCTAGCAGGGAGCCATGAGAGGTTGGTGAAGTGAGGGGCGTCATCAGGGTAATGGATGACAGAACAACAGAAAAGTGGTTGGGCTCAGAGTTCAGTGGTAGAGGCAGGAGGGGCACGAAGAAAAGGCAGAGAGTGATATAAAGAAAGCGCTACTGCATAAATGGGGGAAAATCGAGAGCGAAGAAGAAGAGAAAGGTGATTCATCATCACAAGTGCAATAAAAGTAAATCCTGGATTTCGGCGAGAAACCATCACATCCATGGTGACTGTAGTTGAATTCAGTGAGGCTGTCAGGATACGGAGGAAGGATATCACTCTATGAGCTCTGTAAAAGAGCACAACATCTGTAAGGGAAATTCCTCCTGTAGAGATCAGGCGACAGAGTGTTGAAACTTGAACCCAGTGATGGTGTGCCCAGATGACTTTGAACACAATTCTGGTAAACTCCTTAAGGTAAAACAGAGGTAGCTTGAGGACTGTCCAAGTGTAAAGGCATGTCGAGGGGAGGTAAGAACGAGCAATCCTTGCTCGAGTAACATAAGATGTGCAGAATTGTGCGTTCCTCCATCAGGAGGCGGCTGAGCGATTCAGACGAGGATGGAGGAGTAAATTCCAGGTGGAATTCCTTGCAGCCAAGGGGACACCAAGATGTACGTCCAGAAACCTTTGCGTGGTGGCGGTCTATGAGGCTCCCCAAGGGTTGTTGAACCGGGTGGTCCAGCCACCGCACCAGAGACCTGTACTTTTAGTGGTGTAAAGGCTTGCGCCGGAACAGGACGAGTAGAGTGCGTAGCATTCTGAGAGGATGTCAAACTGAACATTGTCCCGAATGCAGACTGTGGCGTCATCCGCATACGCAGAATAAGTGATTTGAAAGTGCCTTGTGCTTGCAGTCAGAGGAGGAAGTACGACGAGAAAAGTATTATGAACCGTACGCAGGAATGGCTGAAAGGCAATAGCAAACAACTGCCCTGACAAAGGACAGCCTTGACGGATTCTACGGTTGAAACTGATAGGAGCTGTAAGAAACGCGACCGCCCTTACATGGAGAAACTTGTCTTGATATAGGTTAAGAATGGTAGTAACAAAAGCGGAGGGGGGGGGGCAAACGCAAGAAGAGCCAAAGAAAGATAAGAGAGGTATTATCGAATGCTCCGCGCTGATCTAAGTTAAGGAGCGCCAGCGATTCTGAGTTAGTATGAGCGAGATGAGCGAAGTCACGAAGAAGATGCAGGTTAGAGGCGATAGACCGACCAGGGACTGTGTAGGTTGGGTAGGCAGAAAGAAGAAATGGGAGGACAGGATTGAGTCTGCGAGAAAGGAGTTTAGTATATACTGTAGTTTGTAATCTACATTGAGAAGGGAGATTGGACGCCAATTCCCCAAGTCAAGGAGGTCGCCTTTCTTAGGGAAAATTACGACATGTGTCACAGTGAAACCCCGCGGAAGAGAGGAAGAGGTAAGAGCAGTAGAAAATGCAGAAAGGAGGAAAGGAAGTAGGACTGAGAAGAAAGTAATGTAAAAGGTAAGAGGAAGGCCGTCAGGACCAGAGACGGCCAGAGGATTCTGAGAACGAAGGACGGTCCTAAGCTCAGAAGAAGTAGGAGGTTGTAAAAGGGAGGCAGAAAGATGAGAAGTAACCTGAGGTAGAGAGGAAAGTAAGGAGGCAGCTGCAGTTGAGGAAGGAGGAGGGATTTCACTGTATTTGTTGACAAAATAATGGCGAACTTGTGAGCAGAGGATATCCGGATCTGAGGAAACACGGCCATCAGGTAGCCGGAGAAGTCGGAGGTAAGGAGAAGAACGATGCTGGTCTTCAACAGAGGAAAGAAAATCGTAGGAGCATTCCTCCGGTGTTAAATGCTGTAGTCGAAGTGTGACGTACCTGCCAGAAGGACGCACACGACATAAAGGCAGATAGGAATCAGAATAAAACGTCCGCGTAGCTCAATTGGTAGAGCAACTTATTCCGGAATGAGGGGACCCGGGTTCGAATCCTGGCGCGGATAGAAATGACGGAGAAATTTACTTCGTTATGGAAGGCGGATGATGGCTTGACGAGCTCGTGGTTCAAGTACAGCACGCAAGTCGGCATGATACGCCGCATACTGCGGGTGACCAACGCCGAGGTGAGTTAAGATTTGTCGGAGGTTGCTTTCTTCCGTGATGTATTAGCACGGAAAGAAAAGCACTTCAAAAAGTGAAGAAGATGAGATTTCACTGTAAGCCATTTTGTAAGAGAACAAGTGGCAGTAGCGATTTCAGGAATGCAATTTTGACGGAGTTCCTGTACTGCAGTGCAGAACTCTGGAACTTCAAGAAAGGATGACTGAAGAGTCCAAGAACGATATCCCAAACTTTGCCGAGACGAGGATCCAATGGTGGAAACAACGGCACAGTGGTCAGAAGATGCCGTAAGAGGGTGGATACAGTCTGTTATGACAAGAAGAAGTGGTGAAGTGACGTAAACACGATCCAATCTGGCGGAAGAAAAAGTAGAGGCGGTTGCTGCCTGCCACGTGTGGGAGGTTGACGTTGGATGAAGCTGACGAAAAACATCGTGGAGATCAAAATCTGCCACGATGGATCGGAGCTGCCCCACCAGACGAAAGCGATGCTCGTTGACAGACGGAGTGCGGTCGAGATCAGGTTGGAGAGTGCAATTAAAGTAATCGCCGATCAAAATGTATTCGGACGGTGACGCAAATTGAAGGGCGGTTCGCAAAGATGTGAACAGCTGTGGCAGCTGAGTGGATGACCAGGGTACATAGATGTTAAATATCAAGTACCGCTGACCATCATAAATGAAGGAAAGGCGTTGTAACAGATCTCGACATATGTTCTGAACCCGGAGGAAAGAGACAATTTGGCGAAAGCGTGAACGAACGCCTATCGCCTTGTTGGGATAGTCCAAAGGCGTGGTAGAATGTAAAATCCTATTGACGCCAGCGGTGGAAGAGCGTGGATGAAAGGCAATTAGTCTCTTGTAAAAGAACAATGTCAACATCTATCACACCTTACCAACAAGGGTTCATATTTCCCAGCTTGGCAAGAGGCTTCCATCGTTACAACACCATGGAACAAAACCTCGTTACTTTTTGCTGAGAGCTTGTTAATTTTCATCAAGGGTAATCAATATTGTAACGACTATATACCAATGTACATCCCCAATTCTTGGAAAAATTTCTTGCCAAGGGACTCAAATAATGTTCAAAGCGACAACACTTTGAATGCCTTAACACCAGATGACACAATCACCCATTCAGCGATTCGGAATTTCCCGTGAACAATCCCAGACATGCGCAGTGAACGCACAATTTGATTCATGACACTTACCCCTTCTGTTATTTAAAGGTCGGAATCACTAATTTGAGAGCACGTCTGAGGATGATCCCAAGAGGGATTGA
The DNA here is from genome assembly GCA_039090855.1 of Macrothele yani. Lineage (NCBI taxonomy): Eukaryota > Metazoa > Arthropoda > Arachnida > Araneae > Macrothelidae > Macrothele > Macrothele yani. The sequence continues at coordinate 56,581,410 of CM076997.1, read as the reverse complement.
AAGATCTCATGTTTGTTTTAACCTGTCATTCATACCACCTTCACCACATTTGGTGTGTACAGGAGCATCAGTTCTTTTAACTTTTAGTTATTCTAATCGTGCATAAGACGGCAACCTTATTTTATGATTTTATGAACATCTAAAGGGGTGATATCTTCATATGCTAGCGCATTGGCTAGTGGGGAGCTAAATCCCCTACAGTTCAAGGTCGCTATCTTGAACAGATATGTCAGACGGAGGCTGGAGAATATCATCGGCTGCTGTACGAAGGAGGTCCAGACGACGAACGAATTTCGTCATCCAACGTGGATCGCCAAAGGTCATACGGGGTACTGTTTGAAGATTAGATCGGATGGTTTGCAGTTGTAGAAGAATATCAGGAAGATTTGCGGTGTAAGAGGGTAAAAAGTTTTTCGACTGTTTATTGTGACGGGGACCTGTAAGAAAATTGTATAGAACATCCCCGGTGACAGGAGTTTGAGGAAGAGAATGAGTTTCCAGATTTTGATGAAATTCATGTGATAAAACTGGGTCTGCAGAATCAGTATTGGTATCAGTATCAGGCTCAACAGAAGAATCTCATGCAGTGAAGCTGACTGAGCAATCGCTGCGGTCTGAGCGATCAGCCTTTGTTAGGATTTTCTTTGCACGAGTATTATGGGTCCTCCGACGTTTTCCCCTTCCCCAAGGGAGTATAGAGGTAGCATCAGGGTTGTCAGGTACTTTGAAATGGCTAAAAGCAGTGGACTCACCAGGAAAATCAGACGGTTGTATATAGAACATCCCCCGATTGAGGGGTGAGAGGGAGTGAAACAACAAGCGAAGGTGTGCCTGATGGAGGATGTGACGACGGAGGAGACACAGGTCTTGATGCTGAAGGTAGTTGCGAAGTCATGCTTCGACCAGCGGCTGCAGTACTACTTTTGCCCGATGCTGGCTGTTGTTGACTCGAGGCTGGAACAGAAGACGTCGAGGGAATAGTTGAAGCAGACGGAGTTTGGACTGTCGAAGCTGCAGTAGAAGAAGTGCGATGTGGACATAAGGCACGAGGGTGTCCGTAACCTTTGCAGGTATAACACATAGTGCCAACAGTAATGGTGATATCTCGGATATGTGTATCACATCGGACACTGAACTTGGGTGGAACTCGCAGTTTCGCTTCATCAAACGGAAAAAACACTCTTACATTTCGCCGTAAACCAAGAAGATAAAGATCTTCCGGCATGGCTGGGAAAGAGGAGAAAGCGGTGACTGTGCCAACTACACGTCCAAAGTTTTTTTTTTTTTTTTTTTTTTGATTGGAGGTTTAACGACCACCGTGAGCAACTCAATGGGCTATAAGCAGTCGCCCGTCCCCAATTTAGGGTCACTGGTTCCAGGGAAGGGAGAGAGCCAGTGTCGTAAGACAAACACAACATCCATGCCTGACCGGGATTCGAACCCGGACCCCTTACGGACGAATGCTCAGAGGCCAGCGCCTTAGACCACTGCGCCACCGGGGCGGCTCCAAAGTTTTGCACAATGGACAATAAAAGTTCGTTAGAGATTTCTGGTGGGACGGGGAAAAACTCAGAACAGTAGGCATGTGGGAAATAGGATCAGCCGTACAATGGCGGTCACCAATAGAAAGTCCATCATTGATTACTTGAAGTGCATATTTGGGATCAGAGAAATATGCGGTAACTTTGCCATCTTTCCGGCCTACATGGTGACGGCTGACTTCGGGAAGAGTAAACGAAGTGCTGCGCTATAGACAGTGAGCTTAGTATGGCAACAGCAAGGAAGGCAAGGCCGAGGTCAACTTTACTAAGGAAGTGTTGACCAGATGGCGAAGTTGCTGGAAGATCGACGAAGGAGTTGGAGTTGGCATCACACTTGATCTGATAAGGGCCTTTGGTAGAAGATGACGCAGAAGGTGGGGAAGACTTAGTTCCCTGACGGAGTTGATATGTCCATCGCCTCCTCTGTCGCCTGCTGGGAAGGTTGCTGATCACCACTCAGTGACGTAGAAGAAGAAGTAGGATTAGCTGGTAGGGTAGCTGAACTACGCTTAGGAGAGGAGGGGCTAGTCGAAACAGGCCCGCCATAGCTGGATGGTGGCAGAGGAAGGAAGTCGCTTCCGGAAGCAAGATCTGCGACGTCACTCTCCCCGAAAGCCGCCATTTTCAATGACGAAGAAGAATTCACGACTTGGCCGACTCGACCAAGACAATAAAACGAAGATAAGTAAACTAAATAACCACTTACCGACTTGGTAGGTATACGAGAGAACCGTGGAACCTTCACGGAGCTCATACACACAAATATAAATACCCGGAACACCGAAGAGAGCACTAACAAGACGAAATGCACGGAGCAAAAACACAGCAGTACTCCCTGTGAGCGAAAGTAGAGCATTCTTATCGAACCTTCTGTGGGCCGAATGGCGTAGAGCGAAGAAGCAATTACCGTTAATTTATATGGGAAAACTTTTTGAGGGTTCCCAAACCCAGGCGTGTTGTTCCGTTAAGTAATCGATAACTTAACGGAACACCACGGTTTATACCTATCAATCCACTCAAGCAATAGACTCCATTTTATCCATTACAGGATGCCGACTAAAAGAGACCACTCTGCTACTAGTTGAAGCAATAGAAACTTGGGCAGCTTTCAAGATTCTTTCTGTCTGCGTGTAAGTAGTGCGAGTGGTGGACGTCGGTAAGTTCAACGTTAGGTACATTGGGCCCGAGACGTATCGCCAAATTTATAAAAAGTTATTAAGGAGTTTGAGGAATTGTTTCTGAAGAATGATTTCTTCAGAAACAGTTCTGACAATAACTACTGACAAAGATGATACTACGCCTTCTACTTCTACTAACATTAATTTATAATCAGCATAAGTTACAAGAAATAAAGTAAAACATTTCTTTCGTTTTATTTCTTAGAAATTTCATGCCTGAAAAATCAAAGGGGCACACTGTGCCACAACATACAACGTAGGGATACGTCAACTGTCCTGCGCTGAATATTTCAAGGACGTAGAACTAGTGAGATGAATATTTCAAGCACATGAAATAGTGACAGTTGACGTATATGTAGATTGCGGCACAGTTGCTACTGTACCCTTTTTTCAGTATAAGTTCAAACTCGGATATTCCGCGAATATGGCGGCTTAAAATATTAATGCGGTGTTTCGGCAAGATATCGCGCATGAACAATGATGATTTCCAAATTTCCAAGCAGCAGACATGTCGCTTGCAAATGAGCTCTGTGGTCGCCCACCAGTAGTTGTAACAGATAAGGAGCTGATAAATATCGTGGAAACTGACCCACAACAAAGTGTCATCGAGATCACAGCAAATGTCCGTGTGCATCATTCGATGGTTTCTAGGCGCCTAGCTGCCCTGGGGAGGTGAAAAAGCTGGATGTCTGTGTGCCACACGAACTGACAGCAACCAATAAGACATGACGGCTGGAGGGATGCACTTCCCTTTTTTCCAGGCACAGATGAGAGTGATTTCTTCGGTGGATCGTAAAGTGCAACGAAAAGTAAATCCTCTACAACAATTGTAAACGATTCTCAGATTGTGGTTGGATACCGCAGCGCCATCTAAACACTGTCCAAAACCACCCTACACTTGAGGAAAGTACTGGTTCTTGTGAGGTGGTTGTGTGCTGGCTTGATCCATCATTCGTTTCTCCGAACAAGTGAGAACATCAGTTCGATAGCTATTGTGCTGAAATACAGCAGGTGAACAAAAGGCTCTGTACGAAGCAGCCAGTTTCGGTCAACGGGCTTGGGGTCATTCTGTTGTGCCGCCCCGGTGGCGCAGTGGTCTAAGCGATGGCCTCTGATCATTCGTCCGAACGGGGTCCGGGTTCGAATCCCGGTGAGGCATGGATGTTGTGTTTGTCTTACGGCACTGGCTCTCTCCCTTCCCTGGAACCAGTGACCCTAAATTAGGGACGGGCGACTGCTTATAGCCCATTGAGTTGCTCACGGTGGTCGTTAAGCCTCCAACCATTCTGTTGTACGACAACACTCGCTCACATGTCTGCCAAAGGACCTTCGAGTAATCCACTAGTTGCAGTTTCCTTGGATATTCCTACGAGTTTGCTCCCACGGATCATCACCTCTACCGGCATCTGGACCATTTTCTGATGAACAAGACGTTTTCTAACTACCAAGCTGTGTGTCAGGTCGTTGTCATCTCCTTTGCCTCAGAATCTCCAGAGTTTTATTGATACGAACTATACAGCCTCGTAACTTGTTGGCAGAAGTGATGTATAGGGAAACTAGTTTGATTACCCGAGCAGGTGTTTCCTATTTTTAATGAGAGTTTGCAGTAGCACTCATATTTCGTCCATTTCATCTGCAGCCCCAATATTTGTACACCCAATATCTGTCTCAACCAATATTTGTTCCGTTTTGCGATTTGAAATAGGAATGCAAATACTGGTCCTGGTGCTACGCTCTTGATGTTTTGTCTCATGAACGGACCTCCATAAAAAATAAATAAAAAAATGTTTAAATCACAGATACTTTTCTTCATGGGGGAGCCTCTCATATTAGTGCACGCCTTACTGAAAAAGTTTCCTGCATTTAAATTATTTTTTCCATGTAGAATTACAAATAAATTTAAGAGTACGGAAATGCTGCCTGCCCGAGAGAAAGATATATGCACGTTAGTCTGAGACATATATACTAAGGATGGACGGGTTTTTTTTCTGAAATTTTATGGTCTATTGATTCACAGTGAAAGAGTTAATATTGCAAATGGATCATGTATCAGCGCGTAGGAGCCGACGTTTGTGCCGTCCCGGTGGTGCAATCGTCTAAGCTTTGGCTACTGACCATTCGTCCGAGATGCGCATGGGTTCGAATCCCGATGAGGCACGAATGTTGTGGGAGTCATACGGCGCTGGTTCACTCCCTTCCCTGTAACTAGCAGACCTAAATTAGGAACAGCCGATGGCTTATAGCTCATTGAGTTACGCACAGCGGTCTTCAAAGAGAAAACAAACTTTTGTATAATAATGTTTGCACTTCAGAAACGTATTCACTACGATGAGAAGCAGACAGGCAGACAGTATTTGAGTGATAACTCATCGTATAGATTCTTTCCCTTAAAGTGCACTGTAAAAAATCAGTGGCGTGAATTCTCGGAAAATTCCTGAAAACAACATGCACCAAAGTTGTCAGTAGATTTCAGTCTTTTAACGAAATTTCCGTTTCCAGAAATACCGGTTTATTTTAACTTCCGTATTTTTACAGATTTCCCGTAGTCAATTCCGTTTATTTCAAAAAAGCCTGTTTTAGGTTTTTCCGCATTTGCACATAAATTTCGCAAAATTGAAAACCTTAAATGTTTTAGGCCTCATAGCAAATAACTCTTTCGCCACTATGAGATTCGATTTGGGGTCGTTTAGGTTCACTCAAGCGTCTCAACAACTGAACCAGAAAGGCTCAGAAGTCCTGCTCTCGTTCAACGCAAAACTTTAATTGCGCGATGAGTAATTTTATTTCCTTAACGCGAGTGAATTAGTCATTTTATATTTTGTCGGAGCTTATTATTTTTTTGAATAGGCTTGTAATAATTTAATTTTTTCTGTAGGAGTACTTATCACAAATTAAGTATTTTTTTACCGTTCTCCACAACAGAACGGTGTTACTGAACCAAAAAATCGAACCCTAATTGAAATGTATAAAACAATGATGTTAAATGCAGATTTGCCGAAATCTTTCTGGGGTGAAGCTGTAATGACATCTGCATATTTACAAAATCGTTTACCGACAAGAACACCCTATGAGTTTTTTTTTTTTTTTTTTTTAGGTTTAACGACCACCGTGAGCAACTCAATGGGCTATAAGCAGTCGCCCGTCCCTAATTTAGGGTCACTGGTTCCAGGGAAGGGAGAGAGCCAGTGCCGTAAGACAAACACAACATCCATGCCTGACCGGGATTCGAACCCGGACCCCTTACGGACGAATGATCAGAGGCAAGCGCCTTAGACCACTGCGCCACCGGGGCGGCTATGAGTTTTGGAATAAGCGTAAGCCTTATCTATCCCACATAAAAATCTTTGGTTGTAAGGCATACACATATGTACCAAAAGTTAACCGGAAGAAGCTTGATGACAAAGCTCAAGAAGGCATATTTTTTGGATATGACCTCATCAGTAAAGGTTATCGAATCTGCATGGGCGGACGAAAGGTAAAAATAAGCAGAACTGAGAAATTTCTTGAAGATACAAAAACTTACCAACAGAAAAAAGCACAAGTGGCAAGAAGCAATTGATGAAGAACTTGAATTATTGCAAAAGAACGAAACATTTGCACCAGTTGTAAATCACACTACCATCCGTCCTTTCTTTGCTGCTGCAGCCCATAAGAACATGAACTTCCATCGAAGGAGAACTAATGTATATAGCTACAATGACCAGACCAGATATCGCAGCTTCTGCACATATCGTAAGTAGACGATGTGGACAACCCAGTCAACGAGTGGAACGCTGTAAAACGAATAATTCAGTATCTCAACACAACAAAAGAAATACAATTTCTTCTAACAGCAAAACCAAGCCTAGTTTTACAGGTATACAGTGACGCAGATTGGGCACAAGACCGTGCTGACAGAAAGCCAACGTCTGGAAATCTGATATTAATGGAAAATAACGCAATGCAATGGAAATCCCGAAAACAAAATTGCGTAGCACTTTCATCTACAGAAGCAGAATACGTAGCACTCACTCAAGGCATACAAGAGCTACAGTGGATCTTAAACCTAACAAGCTATTTAGGATTAACTCAAAAGTTACAATTTCGCTGTGGGAAGATGACCAAGCAACAATACGATTATTACAAGAAGAAAAACAAAATTCTAGACTAAAGCACACAGACACCAAACATCATTATATCAAAGACTTACAAAATAAAGGAATTGCCAAAATAAGCTATTGTTCCTCACAAGACATGCTAGCAGATATACTGTACCAAAGTTCGAAAATCTGCGGAAACAAACTAAATTTGATATTTTCACGGACTGCAAAGCACGTGGGGGTTTGTTAGAAATAGTGAATTTCCGCCGTGTTTCACAGCCCGCTCAAAAAAAAAAAAAAAAAAAAATAGCATTCACAATCATGCAAAGCAGCGACGTTGACGTCATAAACCGTCATCAAGCCGCTGTAAAGACGAGCCTTCTTCGGATGGAGGCGGAGTATAGCCAGGAGTATGTCTCGGTGTATGACCTGTGGAGTGTCCTGGAGTGTCCGAGTCAGTATCGCCTGGAGTGTTCGAGTCAGATGTCGACAAAGTCAGATGTCGTCGGAGTTTGAAGGAATTATGAAGCAACTAAGAGGATCTGCTACGAATATGCCTCAAGTGTTGCTACATGATACAGTGCATACTGCTGAATTGTCTTGCGGAGTTGTTCCCGATCAAGGTGCCAAGTAGCTGTCTTCCCGTTGTCTCTAAGAACAGTAAGCCTAAAGTACAGTATCTTTTCAACAAAGTTCAATTTGAACTCTTTCTGATAGTGTGTTGTATGTTTTATCAGTCAGTTGAACTGAACGTCCTTCTTATTTTGAGAGTTACAACATGAATTGTATAGCTTAGGTCAACTGTATGTATGTATGTATGTTATATTCATTTAAGCTTGAGATAAAGCTAATTTTTTGTTCTCATTAATGCGCCGTCATATTTAGCAGTTTGTGTTAAAATTTACTTAGTCAGCATTCTTTTATTGATAAAAGCAACTGCGGCCTTCAAAGAACAAGACCATCAGTCTCAGGATGGGCGAAGGCCATGAACGCGTGTAAGTGATCAGCCAGCACATGCTGGTAGTGCGCAGCTGTTAAGGGCCCTTCCAGGCACATAAGGGACCTAATGTCCCATGAAGAGGTTCTCCAAGCCATCAATCACAATGCCATCACCGCCTTGAACAGAGTAGACCTGGCACGACGGGGCCATGGCCTCATGCTGTCGACGCCACACACGCACCTTCCTGTCAGTTCGGTACAGCTGAAAACGGGATTCATGTGACCACACGTCACAGCGTCACTCTGCACAGGTTCACGTTTGATGTTAGCGAGGAGTAATGTCCGATAACGAGCAGTCAACAGTTGCACACGATTACGGTGGTGGCACCCGTAGCCCATGGTACATAGCGTCGAACTGTTCGCACTGTGACACTGCTTGGGCCTTCACTATTTAACCTTGATGTAATTTGAGCAGCCGTGGTCAAGCGGTTCGTCTGTACGAGCCTGGATATTCTACGTCGGCCTCGGTCATCAATGGAGTGTCTTTGGCCATCACTTGCTCTGTGGGCACTGGTACGTCTGCCGATGGTACACTTGTGGCACACCCTTGATACAGTTGCCCTTGGGGTCTAACCACTTGGGCGATAAAATGACTCATCTGTCTTGCGCCGACAACGTGTCCACGATCAAAGTCGCTCATATCACCTCGTTTACCCATGTTCGTCGATTGCGATACACTATTGGGAAGCTCTGGTTGTTTTCCATTCTGCGCGGGAGATGCACATGTCAGTTGCACATCACCACTATCTTTAAGGTTTTGTCAACTGAATGTACAGCCATCATAAATAAAGTGAATGTACTTCTTGTTTACAATAGAGTGTTGCGAAACCTACTGCCCTCATAACAGTAGCCAGGCGTCTTGGTAAGGATTCAATGAGGTGTTAAAAGCACGTAGGTGGTACTGCTACCCATGAAGTGAGGATTGCCTGTCATTGAGCATTCACAGTTGCCTGTTGGGGTTGGCCGGCTCGAACAGATTTTTCCAATTCGTCCCATAAATTCTCAATGTGGTTCAGGTCCGGCGACCGAAGGGGCCATTCGAGTGTGGTGAACATACTTGAATCTTTCTTGGGCCAGTTGGTCGGTTCTAAAGCCGACCAATTGGCCCACGTTACTAAGATATGTGTTGATCGGTACAAGGGGTACCATACTGTTACACCCCTCAACCTACCTGTATGACCCCAACTTAACAAGTTGGATCCATCACTTCGTGTGGTCTACGCCACACCCGCATTCTCCCATCGGTGAGAAAAAAGTTGAAACCGTAATTCGTCAGACCAGATGAAGTGTTTCCAGAACTTTGTACTTCAGTTGCGAAAGGAATTTGCAAATTGCAGCCTAATCATTCGGGGCCTTGCAGTCAACAAGAGGGCACGATGTAGACGTCGATTGTCATAGTCTGATTTCCATGGTACGAAGGAAAGTCTGTGCATTCGTTTGTGGAAGCGCCCTCATTAAATTTCGACGTTATCTGCTCCACGGTTGCTGTGAGATTCCTTGTAACAACGCGGAACAGTTTGCGCTCCCCTCGAGACTCAACTGCTCGTTTACTGCTACCGTGGGTTGGAAGTTTTGCGTATTTCACATAGTCATGGTGTACAAGTGTGACGGTATGACGCGATAATCCCAACAGTTCAGCAGTTGCAGGTATTAAAGAACATGATTTCCTCACAGCTACCATCTGGCCACAGTCAGACTCACGTCGCTGCCTTCACCCAGGATTACTTTTCTGACTAGTTTCCATTGCAAGGACACCTGCTCCATTTATAGGCGTTTCCGATTACAGCAAACTGCGTGACGGGAAGCGAAACTTCTGCATTGCGTATTGTTATCGAAGTGTTATAACAGTTTGTCCATTCAGTGTACATTGTTCTCCCATTTTGCGGAAAAACAGTGCAACTGGAAAATCAGAAGATATAAATATAATATTGATTGTGGCTTGAACTAGATATTGTTAAAAACAAGTTAATAAAATCCAATGCAGTGATTATAATAAGCTTTCGAACATACCAGAATTTTTTTTTTTTTTTTTTTTTTCATTGGAGGTTTAACGACCACCGTGAGCAACTCAATGGGCTATAAGCAGTCGCCCGTCCCTAATTTAGGGTCACTGGTTCCAGGGAAGGGAGAGAGCCAGTGCCGTAAGACAAACACAACATCCATGCCTGACCGGGATTCGAACCCGGACCCCTTACGGACGAATGATCAGAGGCCAGCGCCTTAGACCACTGCGCCACCGGGGCGGCATACCAGAAATCATTACTCAAGTTATGAGAATAATGGCTGTGGAATAAATCTTGCTCCTGTGCTCTGACCTTTGACCCCATTTCGATGACATTAAGCAGAACTGGTTCAGTATACCCCCGGAACAACATACTAAAGCTGTGTCGCAATCAAAGCATTTTTACGTAAGTTTTGACGCTTAAGGGTAACGGAATGGATCCCGCTCCTATGACCTGATCTTTGATCTCATTTCACCCATTTTCAATAGGGTTCGTCCCGACGAAGTCCCCTACCACATAGTAAATTTTCATCGAAATCGAACCATTTTTGCGGGTTACGACGCATAAGGTTGCAATGGAATGGATCCCACTCCTATTTCATACCTTTGAACCCATTTTACCCATTTTCAATAGGGCTCGTCCCGAGGCAGTTTCCTACTACATATTAAAATTTCATCGAAATGGAACCACTTTTATGCGAGTTATCGTGCCGACAGACGGAGAGACAGACAGACAATCAGACAGGCAAAGCTGGAGCATATACGCTTCTTCAACCTACGGTTGGAAAGCGTAAAAAAACCAATAGAGTTCGTACTACAGAAAGTGAAGCATCATTGAAAAAAAAAATTAAAAACTTTTGTCAAATAACTGGAGACATTTTGCGTCAAAAACCGTTTAGAGATGCATACATTTACGTCACTTCGCAACAACATGCATTTGCGCTACCTATCGGCAAAATTGCAAAATTAACTAAACAACAACAACAAAGAAATAAACCATGGTTTACTTCGAACAGCTGGTGGCGCAGTGGTCTAAACACTGTCTGAGATGGGTCTTGGTTAAAATTTCTGTGAAACAAGGATGTTGTTGTGTTTGTCTTATGGCACTGGCTCTCTCACTTCCTTAGAACGAATGGCCCGAAATTAGGAACGGGCGACTGCTTATAGGCCATTGAGTTGCTCACGGAGATCGTTAAACAAACAAACAACAAAAACGTTGCACATAGTTTTACCTATCCTGTTCCAACGGTTTTTTTCCATTCTGACTTTTTATTAAACAGAAAGCAATCAATTTATTTATCTCCAGATGTCGTTATAAACATCAAAAGGCATTTATGTCCCTTAGAATACGTTCTTCCCAGAAATTCCAATATCCGTGAATCCTCCTCTTGGTGGTTGGCGCTATCTGTCGCAAAATGAATTTTTCGAATTCGATTGATTGATATTAAGATACTGTGTCAACAGAGGGACAGACAAGTTAACACCATTAGAAGGCACTGTTTTTGTTCGAAAGATATGCTAAAAGGAGGGGATTCTTCTCATGCCAAAAATCTTGTTGAAAAAAAAAAAAAAAAAAAAAAAGAGACACCGAAGTAAAATAGGAACACATTTTACATGTGCGTCAAATAGCATGCTTAGAGCATGATGAATACATACCTAATTAACTCTATCAACATTTTGAAGGATGTATGACTGCAAGATGCATTGCTTGAAAAGTGAATCTGTTAGGAAAACGACATTAGGCGTCGGAACTGTGGACAAAGCGCTGGCTTCCGATTCGTCCCAGGTGGATCCGGGTTCGAATCCCAGTGCGGCAAGGATATTATGTTTGTCTTAGAGCACTGGCTCTCTTCCTACCCTGGAACCAGCACCCTTAAATTAGGAACGGGCGACTGCTTATAGCCCATTGAGTTGCTCACGCTGGTCGTTAAACCCCTAAACAAGTTAGTAAAATCATGCAATGCATTGATTATGATACGCTTTCCAATATACTAGAAATCATTACTCAAGCTATTACTCAAGTTATGAGGAAAATGGCTGTGGAATAAATCTCACCCCTGTGACCTGACCTTTGATCCATTTGGATGATATTCAACAGAACTGGTTCAGTATATCTCCGAAATAACATGTTAAAGTTTTGTCGCAATCGAAGCAATTTTACGGAAGTTATGATGCATAAGCGCTATGGAATACATCCCACTCCTGTGTCCTAAACTTTCACCCCATTTCGCCCATTTTCAATAGGATTCGTCCCCAGGAAGGTCCCTACAACATACCAACATTTCATCCAAATCGAAACATTTTTACGTAAGTTATGAATCATAATGGCGATGGAAGTGATTCCGCTCCTATGTCCTGACCTTTGACCCCCATTTCGCCAATTTTCAATAGGGTTTGTCCCCAAGTGGTCTCCTACCACATACTAAAATTTAATCGAAATCGAACCTTTTTTACGTTAGTTATGACGCATAAGAGCAGTGGAATGGATCCCGCTCTTATGTCCTGACCTTTGACCCCATTTCGTTCACTTTCAATAGGGTTCCTTTCCAGGTGTTCCCCTACCACATACTAAAAGTTCATCGAAATCGAACGATTTTACGCAAGTTATCGTGCGGACGAACATACGCACACAACGCGTGACATAATGAGGCAGATGGGAATCGCTGCCATCTGCTAGCAAAAGTGTGACGTCATAAAACTTTAATAGGATCCGCACATTTGTTTGACTGCTGAAGTCATGAAAATATAAGTCGCGCCATCTTTTTTCTGGACAATTAATGCGTTCACAAGGATGAAAATTTGAACATCGAATAAAATAGCTTCATTTTATAACTTGCAATACTTAATATTTTCTAAAACATAACCATAATTATGCAATCCAACATTTTTTTGTCTGCTGACGTCATGAAAATACAGGTCGCGCCATCTTTTTTCTGGACAATTTATGCATTCACAAGGATGAAAATTTGAACATCGATTAAAATAGCTTCATTTTATAACTTGGAATACTTAATATTTTCTAAAACATAACCATAATTATGCAATCCAACATTTGTTTGTCTACTGACGTCATCAAAGTACAGGTCGCGCCATACTTTTTCTGGTTTCAACACCCCCAAAGATAAAGTTATTGATTTTTAATGTAATTATGGTTATGTTTTAGAAAATATTAAGTATTTCAAGTTGTAATAAAGTTATTTTAATCGATGTTCAAATTTTCATAATTGGGAACACATTAATTGTGAAGGAAATGTGTACAAAAGTTTTTCCATTGGAAGTATAGTAAGCTAAATTACTTGACGTCCACCTTAATAATATGGGATAAGAGCGATGGAATGGATCGCATTCCTATGTCCTGACCTTTGACCCCATTTCGTCCACATTCAATAAGGTTCGTCCCCAGGTTGTCCCCTACCACATACTGAAATTTCATCGAAATCGAACCATTTTTACGCACGTTGTGACGCATAAGGGCAACGGAGTGCATCCCGCTCTTATGTCCTAACCTTTGACCCCACTTCACCGATTCTGAATAAGACTCGTCCCCAGGCGGTCCCCTACCACATACTAAAATTTAAGTGAAATCGAACTATATTTACGCAAGTTATGACGCATAAGGGCAAAGGAATGATCCAGCTCCTACGTCGCGACCTTTGACCCCATCTATCCCATTTTCAATAGGGTTCATCCCCAGGTGGTCCCCTATCACATAGTAAACTTTCATTGAAATCAAACCATTTTTACGCCAGTTATCGTGCTGACGGACGGACAAAGCTGGAGCATATACGCTTCTTCAATATACGGTTGGAAAGCGTAAATAAAAAAAAAGAAGAAGAAAGGAAAGGAAAAGAAAATTGCATTAGGGCGATAAGAAAGACTTAACGTAGAAAAGGCTTGACTAAACTCGGTCTGATCATGCGCATTCTTTATCGCACCGAATGATAACATGCTTGCAAACAATCACCAAAATAGCCAGAGTTCTTTTGTGCTGTGATCAGGCTACTAGCAGGTAAGGAATCTTTTTTTTATCTTGAATTTAACGTCTGACGAAAGTGATTCAGCTGACATTAGTCTATTGATTTTACTCGTACTTTAACGCTAGGTACAATTAAACGGAGGAAAGATGGTAATCATTCCTCCTTTAAATTTTTCTTTCTGTTAAAGTATCGTAACTATTTATTAGAAATAATCTAATAATACTCTTTAGAAAAGTAGAAATTTACTTGAAACGGGAAATGACTCTAAGTAAGTTGTTGCAAAATTAAAGACGGGCGGTGATCGATGGTGGGTAAATATTTTTTTGCGTAGTGAGCCATATACAGTCCAGTCCTTTTATACATAAGACCCGTAGGAATTTCTTGCTTGACAAATTCTGTGACTGGATCCTGTTAGGGGTGTCAAAATGAATAAAAAAATCTTGGGTAGACATTTGAAATATGGTCAGGTTTTTTTTATGCCACTATATTAGATTTTACTACTGAATAATGTGTATCGTTTCAGATTTACTTTTCATCTACTTATTGTTAAATCTAAGTTAAATCTGATTACACCATCGGATCATTCATAAAAGTTCCTTTTAAATGAATGTACGTAATCTAATTTAGGTACAATGAGAGGGGAGTAATTGATTTTGTTTCAATTATTGATTAGTAAAACTTGGAAAATCCACTGAAATTAAAAATGATCTGATTTATTTCAATATTTACACATAAATGTTTGATTAATTCTTGATATCTATTATCTATCAGATCATTTCATTTTTTAATTTCAGTGGATTTCCAAGTTTTCATAATTAATAATTGAAAAATTCGATTATTCTCTCTCATTGTACCTAAATTAAATGAAGTAAATTCATTTTAAAGGAAATTTCGTGAGGAATCCGATGGTGTAGTCAGATTTAACTTACATTAAAACAATAATTAGATAAAGAAGTAAATCTGAAAGTGTACACATTATTGAATAGTAAAATCCAGTACGGCAGCATTGATAAAACTGACCATATTTCAGATGTCTGCATCAAATTTGTTATCCATTTTGACACCTTCTAACAGGACAGAGTCACAGAATTTGTCAAGCAAGAAATTCCTACGGGCCCTATGTACAGTACAGGGCTACAGGGCCTGTATTAACATGGACTGTTAATTTTTCATCTGACCAGTAGAAATTGTAACTAAGCTAAAAACTTATTATTACAGTTTTAGACCTTTTACTGGACTTCCAGAGAGTTAGTCATTCTGCTGACGTCACATGTAGTTAAAATTTGGTCCCACCTGGAGAAGTGCCATGTTAAACAAATCTTTTTGTTTGCCAAAAAGGAAACTAATAATAATATATTGCAGAGAAAACAAGGATGTATACCGCATACAGCAGAGAGTATAAATCTTACCTTTTTTCTGCTAAAATGACCGGTACTTTGTCGTTTCTTTTTTTTTTTCAGAAAATCGCAAACGAATTACAAGTTACTTTTTTGTTGGGAGTAAAGACCACCACGAGCAACTCTATGTGATGTAAGAAGTCTACCGTCCCTGATTTGGGGACACTGGTTCCGGGGGTAAAAGGGCCATAGGACAGGCGCTGCACCCAAGTCTTCTCCGGGACTCAAGCCCATTCCCATCTTGGGCCAACGGTCAGCCCTTACACAACTGCGCCATTTATAAGTGGTTTCTAAGAATAATTTCACTAATGCGAAACAAACTGAAGTTTAAGAAAACAACTGACATGAGGATGGAAGACTTACCAGGTAGTGCTGGAAATGGTAAAAGTCGGAGTTGAAATTAAAAAAAATAGCCACAAAATTCCCAGGCATCAAAGTTTTCCTGTTGTACTTAAAAGTGCATCTACTATACTTAATCCTTCTGGTAGAGAAAAAGAAAAATTGAGGTCTTTTTTGTTTAACTACCACTATGAGCAAGCTGTTTGTGAAAATTGCAACACCATGAAGGACTGCTGGTATTCGCTTGAAACGTACAGATATGTACAATAGGTCGGGGCATGAAAATGATTAAAGTGCAAGTGAAAATGCGCATGCGGTTTAGGAGCAGCGCCCTCTGAAGTCATGGGTACAAAGACGATATGATATATCATATGGTCTTTATACATATATCTTTTGGGTATCAAACGATATATTGCAATCAGTGAAGAGTCGACATTGAGTCGAAAGAGTGTTTCTTGTGTCTCACTATGCCCCGTCGCCCAAGAAGTTCTCTTTATGAACACATACGGACCTTGAGCGAGGAACGATTATTTGGATTAGAGAAGCTGGATTTTTCTACCGCCAAATTAACACTCGTACGAGACAAAACGCCATTACAGTGAAGTGAACGTGACATCAGGGAATAGATGAGGCTCGGAAACACAGGAATCGGGAAAATAGACAACGAAATCGCACGACTGCACGGTACGACAGATAGCTTTTCCCACATGAAAGTGAGCGACATCCACGGTGTTAGCGCAGCAGTGGAGCACTCTTGAAGGTCAGGATTTGTCCTCCAGCACAGTTCAACGTCGTCTGCTCAATAGAGGACTGGTCGCTAGCAGACTATTGCTGCGCATTCCTTTGACCCTCAACCACAGATGCCTCAGGCTGCAATGGGGTCTCGAACACAGACAGTGGCGTGCTGATTGGCGATTAAACTTCAGGCATTATGATGGTGGCATACATGTTCGAAGACATAGCGGTGAACGGCACCTTGCAGCGTGCATTTTGCAGCTTCATACCGATCCAACATCTAGTGTCATTATTTAGGGCTCCATTGGGTTCAGTTTACAATCTCACCAAATACTAATTGAGGAAACCCTCAATAGACAGAGATACATCAGCAGTATCTTAGAGTCACAAGTTATACCTTCCCTCCGAGTTGTCCTGACGCTATATTCCAGCAGGACAATGCTTGGCCACATGTGGCCCTGAATGTCGAAGACCTTTTCGATGCACGCAGATACCACTTCTTCCCTGGCCTGCACATTGACCGGATATGTCCCCGATCGAACTTGTGTCAGACATGGTAGCCAAGCGACTGGCCCGTCTAGAGTCTCCTCCAATCACCACAAATTAACTCTGGTCTCGCATACAAGTAGCCTGGCAAGCTATTTCCCAGGATGGTATCAAAAACCTCTTCCATTCAATTCCACGCCGTGTAGAGACTGTTATTGTTGCTCGAGGTGACGTCACACGACACTGAGTTTTGAAGAAAAAAGTCTTATCTCCACAAATGTAATGAGGTATCTGCTGTAACATGAGGAACTTGTGATATAAATTTTATTTCAATAGCGCGATTCTTTCTTGGTGCTGCAGTTTTCACAAATCTTAGTGTAGAACAACATGTCGCCAGTCTCTAATTTCAGGCCACTGGCTCCAGGGAGAGGAGAGAGAGGTATCGACACTAAACCAGCGCACCACCTATGCCTCTACAGGACTCGAGCACGTGTCCTCTAGGACGGCTGGTCAGATGCTAGCGTCTCCTTACATTTTGGAACTGGTCGCTTAAGGATGAAATTGAGAATTATATATTTTTGATATCCTAGTTATAATTAATGTGAAGGGTGAAACTAAAAATGTTCATGTGGCTGAGTGGTCTGCCTTCTGACGATTCGTCCGACGCAGGCAGAGTTCGAGCTCTAGAAGAGGCAAGGGCGCTTGCTGTATTTGCCGTACGGCAATGGCTCTTTCCCTTCCCTGGAACAAATGGTCCCAAATTAGGGATCCGTGACTACTTATGGCTCAGAGAATTGCTCATGGTGGTCGTTGAACTACGAATCAAACAAACAAACAAATTCTTCAGCCAGTTTTCATATGCTTGAAGTATTCTGGGACGTAGCTGTGCTACGCAGAAGCCAATACAGGTGATCTGCGACGACATCAGTTTTTTTTTTATTGGAGGTTTAACGACCACCGTGAGCAACTCAATGGGCTATAAGCAGTCACCCGTCCCTAATTTAGGGTCACTGGTTCCAGGGAAGGGAGAGAGCCAATGCCGTAAGACAAACACAACATCCATGCCTCACCGGGATTCGAACCCGGACCCCGTTCGGACGAATGATCAGAGGCCATCACTTAGACTACTGCGCCACCGGGGCGGCCGACATCAGTTTCAAGCGATCATAATCAAAAACAATTTACTTTTTTTCGACTATGATGATCAAGCAGAATGTATATTCACATACACTATATTGACAAAAGTCACCTGATACCTCTTCAAAAGCAAATGAACGGATCAGCTGCGTTGTAAATATGAGCGACACAGCTGCTATCGGTATAAAAGTAAACCTGCAGCTTACCGTGATCATATCGCACTGTGAGGTTGAGTGAAAATATTGCTGAGGGAGAGAACTGACTTTGAGGAAGGAAAGATTATTGGGTATTATACTAGTGGGTTGTCCGTAGGAGAAACCGAGAGGCGTTTAAACGTACCCAAGTCAACTGTTTTGGATGTACTGAATAAATGGAAGACACATGGCGCGTTTGAAGCAGCACACGTACCGGCAGACCAAAGAAAATCAGTGATAAAGTACGTGGAAGCCTCAGGAGAGTCGTTACAGCTAATCGACGAAGTATGTACTGCACAAGATGTCAGTGTACAGGTGAGGAAAAATGCTAGGACCTCGGTCTGTACAGATACCGATATTATTACTACAATTATCAAAGCAGTCAAAGAACTTTATCAAGGATCAATAACAAAAATAACAAGTTTGTGAAATCATGCAATCCATTGATTATGATAAGCTTTCCAACATACCAGAAATCATTACTCAAGTTATGAGGGAAATGGCTGTATAACAAATCTCACTCCTGTGCCCTAACCTTTGACCCCATTTCAATGATATTCAACAGAACCGGTTCAGTATACTCCGGAACAACGTCATAAAGTTTTGTCGCAATCGAAGCATTTTTACGTAAGTTATGACGCATAAGGGCGACGGAATGGATCCCGCTCCTATGTTCTGACCTTTGACCCCGTTTCGCCCATTTTCAATGGGGTTCGTCCCCAGGTTATCCCCTACCACATAAAAATTTCATCGAAATCGAAAGATTTTTACGCGAGTTATCGTGCGGGAAGACAGACTGACAGGCAGACGGACAAAGCTGGAGCATATAGGCTTCTACAACCTACGGTTGGAAAGCGTAAAAAATGGGCCAGAAAACTTCAAAAGGATTCTTAGTGACTAAAGGACTAAGACAGGGATGTTGCCTATCCCCAACATCATTTAAGATTTACACTACATTGACAAAAACCACCGGACACCCTTCAAAAGCAAATGAACGGATTCGCTGCGTTGTTAAGATGCGCGGTACAGCTGCAAGAGATATGAAAACAAGCCTGCAGCTGACCGCGATCATATCGCACTGTGAGGTTGAGTGAAATCGTCGCGGCGGGAGAGAACTGACTTTGAGAAAGGAAGGATTGTTGGGTGTTATTTTAGTAGGTTGTCCATAAGAGAAACCGAGAGGCGTTTAAACATACCCAAGCCAACTGTTTTGGATGTACTGAATAAGTGGAAGACACATGGCGTGCCTGAAGCAGCAAAACGTGCTGGCAGACCAAAGAACATCAGTGATAGAGGACGTCGAAGCCTCAGGAGAGTCGTTATAACTAATCGACGGAGTACTGCAGCACAAGACCTCAGTGTACAGGTGAGTAACAATGCTGGAACCTCGGTATGTACACATACCATTCGCAGAGAACTTCATTCCATAGGTTACCGTGGTCGTGCGGCTGCACATAAGCGTTTCACATCCACTCAGAATGCTACTCGTCGTTTAGCATGGTGTAAAGAACATTCATCGTGGACCGTAGATCAATGGAAACTGGTCCTATGGACTGACGAATCCAGATACACGATCCATCAGTCTGATGGCCGTATGTTGGTATGGCGGCAGCCTGGGGAACTTTCTTTACCACAGTGTACTGTTCCTACGATCAAGTTTGGAGCTGGCAGTGTACTCGTGTGGGGGTGTTTTTCGTGGTATGGTTCCGGCCCATTGGTTATCGTGGACAAACCTGTTAGCCAGCATGTCTACCTCGATATTCTGGGCAATTATGCTGTACCAACTCTGTGGCAATACTATGAAACCGAGCCTTGTTGGTACCAGCAGGATTCAGCGGCAGCATTATGTACTGAATGGAAGCGTATACCTATCGCTGTGTTCTCAAATCTTGTCGAAAGCATGTCTCGAAGGGTCAGTGCATGCATTAAGGCCAAAGGTGGAACGACACCGTACTAATGTATGTCAATAAATTCTATGTTGTGTTTCTATTCTAGGTGTCCGGTGACTTTTATCAATATAGTGTATGTACAATGTACACAGATATTAATATTTTCAACATTTTCCTTGTAAAGTTTCATAAGTGAACATGTTTTTGCATCGTTCAAAGGGGCAAAATTCCTAATGAGACTCTCAGAGCAATTCCTTTTTTCAGAATATTGTTTTCTGAAAGTCTATCTCCAACCGAAGTTCAGGTGAACAACATTGGTAGACGAACGATCTGATAACAAAAATTCGTTTACTGATTTCTAAAAATTGAAATTGAAGACAGAGCTCCCTGTGTAGACCAGAAAAGAATTTTACTAAGAAGTATGTAGCATTGAACCAGTAAAAAAAAATATTATTTATGCTGATAGTCGAATTCAAGAGCTCCAAATTATGAAGATCCTGTGGTCTGAATTTCACATATCCCGGTCGCTCCTGCGCGACGATACAGGTCAAAATTGTTCTCATAGAGCTTCTTTAGAAAGAAAGGTGAAAAAGGAGCGGGATAGAAATGAATAAAGAGAGTGCTATGAGAGAGAAGGAATTGAAGAAGTCGGTTTTTTTTCATGAGGCACGCATGAATAGAAAGGAATCCTGCCCACTTATGATTTCTAATCAGGAGTTGTCTGGTTTTATGAAGCTGGATCCTTTTTTTGCTGCGCGTAGAGGAATGTCACAGGAGATTATATGAAGAAATCAAAGAGAAATAGATGCTTCTCCGAAAGAGACGAATTTTTTTCCTTAAGTTTATGCACGCCACTGTATTATTCTTCCACAGCATTTGGATATACTTCAAACATTTAATCAATGAACTATAGTTGTACAAAATAAAACAAAATTAGCACATGCATGAGTGACTTCTAATAATTCGTCCAAGAAGAGTCCGAGTTCGAATCCCTGATGAGGCATGGATGATGTGTTTGTCTTACAGTTTTGGCTCTCTTTCTTCTCTAGAACTAATGACCCTAAATTAGGCACGGGCGACTGCTTATAAGCTATAGAGTTTCTCACGGTGGTTGTTAAACCCGCAAACAAACAAACAAAGAAAACGAATACATAGTAGCAGCGAATTCCGAAGCAGAAAACATACGGAAAAATTAAAAAAAGAAAAGAAAAAAGATACTTCTAAGGTATAAAGTGGCAGTGAGGGTCTCTTGCACAACTCACTTATCGAGCATTGGATTTATTCCCTTTCCGTTGCTTTTCTAACTACATTCTTCCACTAAAACACCAGGTTTCTTCTGTGCTATTGCAATTTCGTCATGTATGCCACTATTTCTATTCCGACATTTTACAGAGGGTGAGTCGAAAGTTTAACAATATATGGATCACTTTATGTCTTCATAAGTACCTTTACGACAAACGCTGACTATCATTCAAAGTATAGGCCACCGTGTTGCACCGTCTTTAGCCATCTGTCTGCCAGTTCTTGAATTCTACAGCGGGTGAGTCGAAAACTTTGCAATATTTGGATCACTTTATGTCTTCACACGTATATTTACGGCGAATGCTGACCAGCATTCAAAGAATAGGTTATCCTGTAGCACCGTCTTTAGCCATCTGCCTGCCAGTTATTCGATTCTACAGAGAGTGAGTCGAAAGTTTTGCGATATTTGGAACACTTTATGTCTTCATACGTACTTTTACGACGAATGCTGGCCAGCATTCAAAGTATAGGCCATCGTGTTGCACCGTCTTTAGCCATCTGTCTGCCAGTTCTTCGATTCTACAGCGGGTGAGTCGAAGGTTTTGCAATATTTGGATCACTTTTTGTCTTCACACGTACCTTTACGACGAATGCTGACCAGCATTCAAAGTATAGGCCATTGTGTTGCACCAATTTTAGCCACCTGTCTGTCAGTTCTTTGATTCTACGGAGGGTGAGCCGAAAGTTTTGCAATATTTGGATCACTTTATGTCTTCATACGTAGCTTTACGACGAAAGCTGACTAGCATTCAAAGTATAGGCCATCGTGATGCACCGTCGTTAGCCATCTGTCTGCCAGTTCTTCGATTCTACAGCGGGTGAGTCGAACGTTTTGCACTATTTGGATCACTTTATGTCTTCACACGTACGTTTCCGATGAAAGCAGACCAGCATTCAAAGTATAGGCCATCGTGTTGCACCGATTTTAGCCATCTGTCTGCCAGTTCTTCGATTCTACGGGGTGAGCTGAAAGTTTTGCAACATTTGGATCACTTTATGTCTTCACACGTACCTTTACGACGAATGTTGACCAGCATTCAAAGTATAGGCCATCGTGTTGCACCGTTGTTAGCCATCTGTCTGCCAGTTTTTCGATCCTAAGGATTGTGAGTCGAAAGTTTTGTAATATTTGGATCATTTTAAGTCTTCATATGTACTTTTACTACGAATGCTGACCAGCATTCAAAGTATAGGCCATCGTGTTGCACCGTTTTTAGCCATCTGTCTGCCAATTCTTCGATTCTACGGATGGTGAGTCGAAAGTTTTGCAATATTTGGATCACTTTATGTCTTCCTACGTACCTTTACGACGAAAGCTGACTAGCATTCAGAGTATAGGCCATCATGTTGCACCGTCTTTAGCCATCTGTCTGCCAGTCCTTCGATTCTACAGAGGGTGAGTCGAAAGTTTTGCAATATTTGGATCACTTTATGACTTCATACGTAGCTTTACGACGAAAGCTGACTACCATTCAAAGTATAGGCGATCGTGCTGCACCGTTTTTAGCCATGTGTCTGCCAATTCTTCGATTCTACGGATGGTGAGTCGAAAGTTTTGCGATTTTTGGAACACTTTATGTCTTCATACGTACTTTTACGACGAATGCTGATCAGCATTCAAAGTATAGACCATCGTGTTGCACCGTCTTTAGCCATCTATCTGCCAGTCCTTCGATTCTACAGAGGGTGAGTCGAACGTTTTGCAATATTTGGATCACTTTATGTCTTCATACGTAGCTTTACAACAAAACCTGACTAGCATTCAAAGTATAGGCCATCGTGTTGCACCGTCTTTAGCCATCTGTCTGCCAGTTCTTCGATTCTACGGAGGGTGAGTCGAAAATTTTGCATAATTTGGATCACTTTATGTCTTCATACGTACCTTTACGACGAAAGCTGACTAGCATTCAAAGTATAGGCCATCGTGTTGCACCGTCTTTAGCCATCTGTCTGCCAGTTCTTCGATTCTACAGAGGGTGAGTCGAACGTTTTGCAATATTTGGATCACTTTATGTCTTCATACGTAGCTTTACAACAAAAGCTGACTAGCATTCAAAGTATAGGCCATCGTGTTGCACCGTCTTTAGCCATCTGTCTGCCAGTTCTTCGATTCTACGGAGGGTGAGTCGAAAATTTTGCATAATTTGGATCACTTTATGTCTTCATACGTACCTTTACGACGAAAGCTGACTAGCATTCAAAGTATAGGCCTTCGTGTTGCAACGTCTTTCGCCATCTGTCTGCCAGTTCTTCGATTCTACAGAGGGTGAGTCGAACGTTTTGCAATATTTGGATCACTTTATGTCTTTACACGTACCTTTACGACGAATGTTGACCAGCATTAAAAGTATAGGTCATCGTGTTGCATCTTCTTTAGCCATCTGTCTGCCAGTTCTTCGATTCCGTGGCGGTATCAGTTCTTGTCCTTCGAGTCAAAAACTTTTTCACTCCAGCTGTCACCTCCGCCTGGTTGCAGAAGTGCCGTCCGCCAAAAAAGTAGGCCATGGACTAGAACAGGTAATAATCCGACGGGTTAAGGTCTGGACTATATGGTGCGTGTGGCATCAGTTCGATGCCCTCAAGTTTCTGGAGTTTTTCCCGAACCGTTCGCGCGGTATGAGGCCGAGGGTTGTCCGGCTATCGGAGAACTCGCTTTCTGTTCACCAGTGCTGAGTACTTCTCTTCCAAAATGGCATACATCCGCTCCAGCTGTTCAGAGTAGAGGTTGGCGTCGATTTTTCGACTGTCTGGAACAAATTCGTAATGGATTATCCTCTGGAAATTCCACCAAACGCAGAGCATCACCTTGTGCTCGAAGCGCCCACGTTTGGCAACAGGTTCAGTAAGCCGGCACGGGCTCAACCACTGTCGTTGTGTGTTATAATTACAGAAAATAGACCCACTTTTCATAGCACGTAATATTTCTCTTGAAGGAAAGTACATCGAGCTGGTTTTCTAAGTGTTTCGTGCACACTTTCACGAGGCGATTTGTTTCAGCTCCCGTCAGTTCGTGAGGGACAATGCAGTAGCTCCTGTAGACCTTGCCGAGGTCCTGAAGGTGACAAACCACGGTGATCTGTGATATGCTCAGCTCGCCTGATAATCTCCGAGTGCTAGCTGTCGGATGTGCCCCTACAGCCTGGCGCACGGCCTCCGAATCCACGGTTCGCGGCCTACCTGACCTTGGCTGATCTTCGAGGTTTCTGTCACCTGAGCGAAATTCCTTTAAGCATCTAGCTGTGGGGCTGTGGCCCACGGAAGCTTCCCGTTTCGCATTACAAACGTTTCGTGTTGCTTGGCAGCGTTATGTCCACTTCAACAACCAGGCGGAAGAGGCAGCTGGAGGTGGCCGTTTCAAAACATGCACATGATGTCCAAGTTGATATCTTCCCTGTCTTTTAGTGCATTAACGAATTCACTCATCGTGTTGTCGTAAACTGCGGAATGTACTCATTATACTGTAATTCTGATATTTTACTAAGTTGTATTGAATGATGAGCTGTTTTTCTATTAAGTGGTGTGTAGTGCTGATATCAGGTAAACGTTGAAGAAGCCATCGCTTAGACCACTGCGCCATTGGGGCAGCTTTGGAGACCTTTCGTGTGATGACATTGACGTCGTTCATAGAATAAAAACTAAGTGGGCACGGCGTCTCCAGCCAATCATTGTGCAGTTTCAGACTAGAAAGGTAAGAGATATTCTTTTATCAAGGAGTCGGAAGCTTTTGAAATTGACTGATATTGGTGCTAATTATTTGCAGGAAACTATTAGAATTTATGTTAATGAGAATTTAACTGTGCATAACAGAGAATTATTCTGGAATGCGCGGAAATTTTCCAGAGAAAACAATATCAGATTTTGTTGGTATAAAAAAGGGCGTATTTATTGCCGAAAGGAGGAGGGTGGACATGCAATTACCATTAGGAGCAGGGACGACTTGGATCTTAGCCGATTCTGATGGGTTTGTGATGTTCCTGTAACTCTGCTGGTTGTACATAACTCATTTTTATGACCTGTAATCCTAGTGTTTGTTCAGTTGAATTTTTGCGTGATTTGCTGGTTTCACGAAATTTCAGTTTGCGATTGTTGCACATTAATGCTCGTAGTTTAATTGGCAAATATGAACTATTCTTGGAGTTTTTGGGGTCTTTGGATTATCTTGTTGACTTTATTTGTGTTTCAGAGACTTGGTTTAATAGTGTGGATCAACGTGTTTGTAATGTTCCGGGTTTTCGAACTTTTTCTGCTTCTAGATCAAGGGGTGGGGTGCTATTTCTGCTCGGCGCTTCTTTTTACTTTCGCAGATTGATTAATATACGGTTACAACTGATAGTTATGAGTTTATTACTTTAGAGACTGAAAATACCATTATAAGTGCAGCTTATCGCCCTCCGTCTGGAAATCAGTCAGTTTTTCTTAATTTTTTTCCAGTTATTTGGAGGATGTCAATCAGAGTGGCAAGGCGTTATATTGTTTAGGTGATTTTATTATTGATATGACATCTACCAATAGCGTCTCATATCCATTCAGGGATATCATAGGTTCTTCTGGATGTATAAGTGCGGTTACAACCCCCACGAGATTTTACACCTGTTACCTCAACTATACTTGATCTATGTATTACGAAAGATTTTTGTTGCACTACGGGTGTGTTGGCATATAATATAAGTGATCATCTCCCTATTTGTTGTTTGTAGGGTAGTGTATCTACCTCGGATTTTGTAGACAGGATTTCAATTCGTATTCGTTCGTACGATCAGCATAGCTTAAAAACTTTCGATGAGATACTTGCTGTTACAGATTGGTGTCCGGTGCTGCAACATGATAATCCCACACATGCATTTGATGTATTTTGGGGATTATTTTGGAGTTCTTATGAATGTTCATTTCCAGTTAAGACTTTTACACGTTCATTAAAGTGTAGAAGACCTTGGTTTACTCGTAGCCTTTTAAGATGTCTAAACAAAAATAAATGACCATATGTTGAGGATTTTAGGAAAGGAGTGTCTGACCCCAGGTCTTAAACAACCCTTAGAAATGGGAAGCTAGGAGATTTGGGCTAGAGTGTCCGATAGGAAAGTGATACGGGAGCGAAATAGAAAGGGGGAGGAAGGCACCCTTATTTATTACCGGAGGGGCCAGTACCCGGGGTCCGACGGCTTAACGTGCCCATCCGACGCACGGCGGATATTTAATGGATCGAGCGTTCGTATCTGTGTGGGATCGAACCTGAGGTCCTTTCCGCGGCAGTCACGAACGTTGCCCCCTAGGCAACCCGCGGGCACACTTCCTTTAACACACTTCCTTAACTCGCGCACAACAACTCTAGGCACACTTCCTTTAACTCGCGCACAACAACTCTAGGCACACTTTCTTTAACTCGCGCACAACAACTTCCCTCTTTGTCTCTTCGTCGTCTTCATGAGAAAAACGCGAGCTGCTCTCTCGCACGGCAACGCTGCGCCATCTATCGGCAACAGTTCAAAAGGAAGTTTCAAAAGTCAAAATGTTCATAGGGAAAGTCCTACATATACAGTATATACATATACAGTATATAACGTGTGGGTACTAAAAATTCTAACTATTTTTTTCAGGTGTTCCATTACAGTTTTCAATGAAGCGCATAGCAGTAATTGGTGCTGGGCCCAGCGGGTTAACAGCAATTAAATGCTGCAAGGAAGAGGGTGCTGACGTCGTTTGCTTCGAACGGAATGGAAATCCCGGTGGTCTGTGGCGGTATCATGATGAAGACATAGAAGGAGTAGCTTCTGTCATGAAGACAACCATCATTAACACCAGCAAGGAAATCAGCGCATTTAGTGACTTTCCGCCGCCGAAAGAACTCCCCAACTTTATGCACCATTCCAATATGTTCAAATATTTCATGCTGTACGCTGAGAAGTTTGATCTACTGAAGCACATAAGGTAACGTAATGGACGACTTTAGGTAGTTACTTATTAATTTGTATCCATTTTACAAATATTGCCATAATTTTGTCCCTATTTCCAAAATTGTAGCAGCAAGTTTTTTATGTTCAATGTCCCACGGGATGTGAAATCTCATGGCATACCAATGAGAAGAAGAAATTTGTAGCGTTGCGATGTCCAAAGTTAATTTCTGTAAGTTGATCTATTTTCTGAGGTGATGAAGTTCATGGAGTTGGCTTCACACAACGATGTATTTTTCGTTTGTAAGGTAGAATATTACATGGAGGGTACAGGGGGAAAACCGGGTATGTCACAGTGTTTCCAAAATGAGAAAAACAAATGTTTAAGTTTAAAACGTAACTTCTGTTTTTCATAAAGAGTACAAAAATCAAATGAAGTTAAATCATGAAGTTTCAGATGTAGTAAACGTAATCAAATGACGTTTAAATCCCAGAATTCTAGTAATATTGAACAAAGTCAGAAAAATCATCCATACTCTAATTTTTCTAAGGAAAAAGCCAGGTATGTCATCTGAAACAGAAAAAGAACCAGGTATGGCATCTGCCCAATTTTTTTATTACTTTTTTATTTTTCAGAAAGTTGATTTTCATTATTAATTATTAGGTATCAGTTTTCTGAAATAGTATCATGAAAAACTTACTTGTTATCAATCATGGTTCAATCTTCGAAAAAAATTCTCTCCTTTCTGGACACAAAATTTCATCAGACTGATTATGTTCTGGTATTTAGCCTTCGAAATTGGAAGGGGACTTTGGGAAAAATTGAAAGATACCTTATAATTTGTACAACAAAATTTACCGGAAATGCTACTTGTTGAAAATAGATACTGGTACCACGAAAGTACCCTTGTAGGATTAGAAGGTAGCTCGACTTCTCCTTTTCTGAAAGCTGTATCATCTTTGGCAGGTTCCTTATAGTGTTAGACAACGTGGACCCATTGTATATTGTCTGGTGACGTAAGAGACTACTGTGGGTAAATAATGCCACTATTTCTTTTATAAGCTGAGTCTTGAAAAGGTATTTTTAAATATGTTTTTCATCTAATAGCTCTTTCCAATCAAGCACGATATTTTGGGTGACATTGACCACAATAAAAGGCGAAGGTTTGGATCTAGAATTTTTAATGACTTCCTTGAAATCCTTTGGAGTTTCCATGGGGGTTCTCAAGTTCCACAAAACCAACGTTCTTATCACATTCCAAATAGGAGTGTCATCGTACTGGAAATGTAACCTTGATTTCCTTTAAACCATGAATGTTGTTATTAGCAGCGTAGTGGATGAAGCGGAGTATTTTGCCCTCCAGCGGAGTCACAAAAACTTCCAGTTCTTCGACCTTATCATCAAGGTAGTTCAAAATAAATTGAAAAAGTAATGAAGCCGCCACATTTGCACCTTTCTTGGCGATACCCTCATGGTATCGCCAAGAAAGGTGCAAATGAAGACATGAATATTTAATGAATACATCGATAATTGAAGGTTGCAGTTTACATCGTTTGTGGCTATGTTAGGTTGGGGAACATTTTTAGCAAAATCTATACATTTTGCTTCCATCGTCTTATTTTTCATGGTAGCTTTTCTTGCTCCTTTCTTGCGGGAGTAGAATGTTTTGGCCTTTTTTTTATGGAGCACATTCATGGCTGTCAGTGTTTTAACTTTCTCCTTATTTTGTTCCGGGGACAATGGTTTGAGTTTTGCCGTGAATTCGTCGCAAGTTCACAAGTGTCAGTACACGGATAACCAAAAGAAATATTGAAATGCGTGTTGAAAATGCACCTGTAGGTTTCATAAGAAACGGTCACTGTCGGATTCAGTTCTTTAAATATCAAGAACATCTTCACTGTGAGTTCTGGCAGATACGTTTTTCGCGAGTCTTTCAAACTCTGATGGCTTTATCGACCTTTAAAACTTCTTATGCGGTTGCATATCAAAGATTTTGTAGAATCGTCAAGCTTCCTATGTTTTGAACTATGTTTACTCCTATTATCTTTAGGTGCAGAACCAGTTAGTTCCAGGCTTTTCTGTAAGTATTCAAGTTTACTTTTGGTGATACCATGTACAGCGCAAAATGCTTTTGCACACATTGGTACAGTACGGCGATCGTACTGCCATCTGTAGGTAGGCAGAGGACTTACCTGATTCTTTCACTGAAACGTTTGACTTACCTGTTTGTTTCCTTGAATATCAAACCAGAAGAGGGCAGAAAACGCTTGATATACTCCGTTTTTTCCCTGTTTCGCACTTTCCCTTCATTTTGAGTTCAATGATACCAATATTCACAAAACATTGACTTACCCGGTTTTTTCCCTGTACCCTTACTATCCCAAAAAAGACGGAGCTCGTTGAGTTTTTTTGTCGTTGTTACGCACTCGGAAGATTAGTAAAGCAGTATTGTGGAATATATCCTGCAGATTTTTAAACATAGCGGCACGTCTCTACAAAGAAGAAACTGGAAGCCCCTGACCTAGTGGTCTGAGGCCCTAGCTTTTGGTAGTTCGTACGAAATGGTACCCGGTTCGAATCCGGGATAAAGCATAGTTGGTGCGTTTGTTCAACGGCGCTAGCTAGCTCGACCCGTTCCTTTGAAGCAGTGGTTTTAAAGGGACAGACGACTGTTTGCAAACATCTCTCAGGGAAGCTCATGGTGGTGGTTAAATCTCGAAACAAAATAGAATAAAACAGAAACTGCTTGAATCTCTGTTATTGTGATGTCTAAAAAGTAAAAAATAAATAAAAAACGATTAAGAGCTTTTTAGAGTGAGCTCCATGATATCTGAAGCAACACTGCGAAGGGAAAATCATGAAATTTTTCTGTCGTTTCGAAGTCACTCTACCACAAGTAAATGAAAATACAGAAGTTATTGAAAACAAACAAGTTATATTTCCTCTTTCTCCATATTAATTGTTTGCGTTATCTACGTTTTACAGATAATATATATTTTCCGACATCGCACAATAATTTTTTTTGGATGAAGTACAGTTCCAACTCCAGCAAAGTATTCGGTGTCGACACTATAATAAACTGATGGCCAACATTATGCAAAATATATTCATTTATAAAATTAATGAATGTATGACATAAAAGAAAAGAGATTCTTTTTGGTATTCTTAAAATATTGTAATACTTTTGTCGTTTTTGTCAAACATTCAGAAAGAAGCGTTGGGAACTATTGTGCCGCTCTGATGCCCGAGTGAGCTAAAGTGATGGTCTTAAATAATTCGTCTGATTTGATTTCGAGTCCTTGGTGTGGAATGGATGTGTAGTCTGCGGCTTTGTCCCTCTATCTTTCCTAGAACCAGTGGCCCCAAATTTGGGACGGGCGACAGCTTATGGCCTAATGTGTTGTTCATGGTGGTCGTTAAACCCTGGGGAAAAAAGGAATCCTTTGAAAACTCAAAAATTTGTTGCTTTTCGTTAGAGATGCTGTTGAGATATACACTGTCGTATCAGAATAATATGACCACCCCCGGAATCACAATGTACCCTTCCAGGCGCGTCACAGAGTGCACGTAACTAGGTCGACCACACGGATATGCAAGCGGCCGACAAAAGCAGATCAACAATAGGGCGTAACATGAGTACAGTGGACAGAGGTAGTGATTTGACAGACGATCAAGAAGGAATGATGATCGACTACCGCGCAAAGGGAAAAATCAGAAACAGTAGACTTCGTGGGCTGTTCGCGAGGTGCTGTAGTAAGGATATACCAAGAATGGACCGCTGGCACACCGAGTACCTTCCGACGTCATAACAGGGGAGCCCCAAAGGCCATTGACCCCAGAAGAGAACGTCACCTCCGTCGACTGGTAAAGGGCAATCGACGCGCAACAGTGCAGCAATTGGCCACGCAAAGGAACGCTGGGGCAACCAGGTACGTGTCACTGATCACAGAAGAGAGAACCCTGTTACGCATGGGAGTTACTAGACTCCCCTATCTACTTAGGTTTCTATCTCCTGCACCAAAGCCTGTATTGAAGTATCTGGCTTGTAGTCTAAAAATTGTCTGTGGAAAGCAGACCTACATGACTGATTGTTGAGTCATTCGTGGTGCTCACTGCTAACGGGCGGGGTACCGTCATTCACAGTCAGTTAGAGCATTAAATGAGAAATTCAGCCGTTTGTGCACATCGGTAATGGCTTGTCGCACCTGTTTTGCGGCAATTTTACTTATCGGCATATTCTTTATCAAAATAACGTATACATTCCAAGCTGCAATGATAATTTTTAAATTGCATTCTTGGCATATTCGTGGACGATGATACTCCAGCATCCCTCTCACGTCTTCCACATGGGGTTCTCCTGTCCAGGACACAGGATGTCGACCACCGTGCTCAAGATCGGTGTTCTCTCTTCCATGTTAATAAGCATCCTCCCATCTGGCAACGGTACAGTATGGCAACACATCATCGCCACATGCTGTCCGTTGTCCTTTGTGGCATTGATAACATTTATTTCTTGTGAGACCTAATTTTTGATGAAACTCCGTGTGTCTTCTTTGAGTGAAAATCCCTTTAGGCGGTTACAGAAAACTTTCACTTTTCGAACTTCACCACTGGCCAACCAGCAACATTAATAGCATAAACCTACACCACTGACTGCACAGAGCACAGAGAAACAATACCGCACACGTTTGGCAGATGGCATTGTGAACGTGGTTTTGGAGCTGTGTTCTCACTCCAAGAAAAACAACTTCTGTATTTATAAAATAATGAAAATAAAATTACTACAATTTGTAGGATCGAAAGCAGATTTAAAGATTGAATTTTATTTGGTTTTAGAAAACTGTGATTTAATTGCTATTAATGTATGAATGCATTGTTTTGTTTTTATTAATGGATGAATGCATACATGGTTTTCCTCTCATTTAACGTTTGCAACTAATACAATTCTCGCTAAATCAGGAATTTTACTTTAAGAAGCAATTGTTTTCATACTTTATTTAAGTGTTTTGTGCTAACATTCTTTCAAAGGTTGCATGAGCAGATACTTTTTTCTTTATAATCAGGTATCACCAGCTTGTAGAGAAGGTTGTCCCAGCCACTGATTATGAAACCACCGGTAGGTGGGTTGTTACGGCAAAGAATACTAATGATGGAACTATTACAGAAGAGGAATTTGACGGGATCCTGGTCTGCGTTGGACATCATGTTTTCCCGAAAATTCCCACATTTCCGGGACAGGAAAAGTTCAAGGGAACTATAGTACACACCCACAGCCTCAAGCATTGCGAAGGTTTTAAAGACCAGAGAGTTGTCGTCGTCGGAATAGGAAATTCAGGAGTGGATGCAGCTGTCGATTGCACATTCGTCTCCAGGCCTGTAAGTTCCTGAAACTTTCTTAATAGTTACATATGAGTAAGTTGGAATTAAAAAAAAAAAATAGAAGTAGAATAAAAACTACATAATGCAATTTCAAAAATTTTATCAAAAAGGGACATCAGAATATCGAACTTTGAATCTGGTTTATCCATTTTATACTGTAGCGTATTTCTGTTAAGCAGCTTTAACAGAGAACTGCCTTTTTTGGTGACAACAGACATGCTGGAATAACCGAGAAAAATTCACTCTGCAGCTCTATTTCTCTGTCTCTCTCTCTCTCTCTCGCTGTTGTTAGCTTGTTTCGTCCGAGTTTCTCAAAAAATCTATTCAACAGTATACGAATGTGTTGCCCAAGAAATTATGGAACAGCATAGTAGTGTTACGACTGTAGGGAGCAACATAGAGCACTATGTTCATGTTCTGTCTGAAGAGAAGAATCCAGAAATTTTGAGTGTCCTCATCATGTGAAGTGCATTGCAAAATAATAATAATAATAATAAAAATAACAATAATGCCGCGAAACATTCTCTTATTTTTTCCGTAGAAACAAACCTGCAAGGGTACCGAACATCCTTATTTGTTATTTGCGTATGAAATAAAAAAAAATTGGGAACATACTGCATCGTTATTTTTCATAGCAAGTAAAAACGAAATTTAAAGTGTTCAATTTTTTTCCATTTCGTTGTTTTACGACCATCATGATCATGTCTGAGGCTATAAGTAGACGCTGGTACCTAATTTGGTGTCACTGGTTCCAGGGAAGGGATAGAGCCAGAGACAAAGGGCAAGTACACCAGCATGCCTAATCCAGAACTCAAACCCGCGCATCTTTGATGAATGATCAGAAACTAGTGCTTCAGCCCACTAGCCACCGGAGTGGCGTTTATGATATTCACAGGCCGTGTCTGTGAATAGAAAAGAATATAAATACGAAGTTTTTCGTAATGGTTTAATTCTGGCAAACCTTAAACGACTCTCATACACACCATGAAGGCCAAAGCATTCGAATGCTTAGGTCAAACGGAAACAAGAGCATTCATTAGCCGAACTTAGTACATAGTCGGCCCACCTTTGGCGGTCGTGACTTCAGCGGAATTTCTTGCATGCTTTCCACGAGATGCCGATAGTCTGTATCAGAATTTCCATCCATTCGTCCTACAAAACGTCTGCCATACCTGCCGTAGAGAAAGATCTTATCGGCCGAGAGAAGATTCGTTATTCCAGCTCGTTCTGCAGATGTTCTATTTGATTTAGATCGGAACATTGGCTGGCCAATTCAACACTTGGACAGGCTGCTTTTCAAACCAGGCATGGACGGATCGTGTTGAAACAGGCAGGGATATGTGCTCAACTACTGCCACAGCGTAGGTAATGCGGGATTGTTCGAAGTATTCGTACCTGCCGGCCGTTAGGCTAGAGGAAACCACAACCAGTAGAACAAGTCCTTTTCCCAGAAAGAATAGCTCCACACTCTATCACAGAATTCTCTCCAACTTGAGAGCATGTGATCCGCCTGACAGCGTTCCCCGAACAAACGCTCCACCCAAAATATCCATCCGAACGAGTAAGTGAATAGCTTGATTCAGTAACTCCTCATGTTCTTCTTCCACTCTTCTGATGTCTACGAACGGCTAGCAAGGCAGTACTGCAGTCGTCATCTGGCATTGCATGGAGTGATATAGGGCTGTGCGTGCACAGATAACCTAGAATGGCAACGTTGGGCATGCAGTACCCGAAGGACTGTTCTAGTACGAATAACTGTTTCAGTAGCTTGTGCGACGTTACTGGTGAGATCTGTGACGGAGGACCTTCTTCACATTCCACAGTAAGCTTCGAATCAAAACACAGTGCGAACGCTAGTGGAGATCTCAGCTCTTTAGTGTAGGATTCCCACACGAGTTGGTTCCAGTAGCTATCAGAAGTAACTCTTCCCCGATTTGGGACCGCTTTTTCCAGGGAACAGAGTGAATGTAATAATTCGAACCTCTGACGAATGCTATCCAGGACTCGAAACCGAGTTTATCTTAGATGTCTAGCAGAAACTTACGCATACGATCGATTGGCCTGCGAGGAGATTTTCCATGACCGGTACATAATAGCTGACTCTTATTTTTGGGTGTAAAATTAAATCTGTTGTATACTATCCTCCAACGACTATTGGAGAGTTTAAGGAGGACATGATATTTTGCTTTCTTCCATTGAGCAATTCTATGCTTTGCACGTTTTAACCATTCGTATTTAGTTTCTTTTGGTAACATTTCCATTTTGAATAACACTTTTGTTGTTGGTAATAACATCTAAATATACAAGTATGAGGGACTAATAAATTTTTTGTACACACTTGTTTTCATAAAGCTCATATTTAATTACCTAAAAAACAGCCTTCTTTTATGAATTATTACTAGCGCTAGTCTTTTCGCCAGACGTACATGTTGCATTTTTATTTAGATCAAATTTTCCATTGCTGAAAATCGCTTGCAGACTGAAAAACATGTGCTCGGGTTTAACACTCATTAAATTTTTTACAGCGAAACTTCTTTTATACGTTTCTTAGTTGTACATTTTTTACTTTTAGGAGTAATTCTTCGTCAGTTACGATATTTTACTGTAGTTTCTAACTCTTTTTTTAACACGGTTATACGTAATCCATTTATACGCTTTTTGTTATTATAAGTTAATACTGGAATTTCATATTATCAAAAATATACGGTTCTTTTATTCTTTTATACATTATTTGGTATGTTACAATTTTGATAGAATTGAGACAGTGTTGTTCTGTTCTTTCTTGGTGTAGCCAAAGTTGAACCTTGATCTCATCAGAGAAGATTATGTTGTTTATTTTCGGTTGGGAAGAAAAATTGGTTTCGCATTTCATTTCTCACACACAAATGCGCCATTTAAAAATTTATATAACTCTGGGATGTAACTTTATGTTTCCACTATTTCGTGGCGCAGTAGAATAAAATAATCATAACCGTATCCTCAATTATCAACATTCCGGCTTCACATGGATGCACTCAGGATCCGCAGAAAGAAAGCTGTTAATTCACGAGTTTCAAACTGAAGCACTGGTCTCAGGTTCTTAGTTATGAAGATTTCATCCAGAATCAAAATCTTTATAGATATATAGCATCGTCAAGAAAAAAGTTTGATTTCACTTGTCTGCATTTTGAAACCAGTTTTTTTCTTATGTTTTCAAAGTAATAAGTGATTCTTAATCATTTTTTACCCTGATTTCAAAAATGTAAATAATCTGTTTTGTATCACGTCAGAACTTTTCACAAACTGAGATAGAAGATATTTGCATTTTAACACGTTTTCCAGTAATTTCAATCATCACTGTAGCAAACAAATAAGTTTAAAATGGAATTGAAAATATAATATAGTGTGCATACCATACAAAAACGTAGGCATATAAAAAACGCCTTTTGGTAAATATTTGTTAAATAATATGAATTTCCACATAAATATTCATTATGGTAGATGAAATTTCCATTTTTTTCATTACCTTGCACAGCTATTTTCGTCAGAGCTAACCTTTCTTTTCACCACCCAAAAGTAATCCGCTGATAATATTTACATAATACTATTTCTGATAGCTCTTTTCGATTTCCTTAAGTCTTGACGGGATCTTTTTTTTGCTCTTCTCTTACATCATCTAAGTTTTCTGGAAAGCAGTCACTATGCAAATTTAAAGTACAAATGCTGAAATTCATGTTGCAACCTGGTTTTTCAAAGTTTTTCCACATGTCTTCAACAATAGTTTTGTAACATGGATCTGTTTTGTTTCCCAAATAGTTTTCAATTACATTTTTAAAAGCCTATTCACATTTTTTCTCACGTGCATTCAATGCTTTTCAAATTGTCCACCCCATCATCAGTTTGTGAATTTAGGCCCAACAAAAGTGCTCTCATTAAGTTTTTCATATACATATAATAAATGAGAAATTCTTGCAAATGAATTTAAAACAGTCGCTATCTCCATCCAACGCTTTAACAAACTGCTTCAGTAAACGCGTTTTCAGGTGCAGAGGAGGGAGTAACACTTTTGCGTGATCATCCAATGGTTCATGTAATATGTTTTCAGAACCAGGCAGTAAACTCACATTGCATGTCTCATACTTCTGATTTCTTAGTGCTTACTTTTAGCCCGGCAATCCCCTCTTGCACAAAGAAACAAGGAAGTTTCGTGTAGCCAACTAGTCATCCAAGCAATAAATCAATCACTTTAAAATCTCCACACAGAAACCACCCATGTTCCTCATATTTCACCCAAATTAATAGAGGCTTAAGACACTCACAGGATTCTTTTACATGCGCAGAATGTTACAATGAGATATAGGTGCGCACACACACATTCCCATTATGTAATAAAACACCATTTAAGCATCTCTTAGAAGAGTCAGCGAATAAATGACATTCAGTAGGGGTATGAACAACATCAAAGTATTTCATTATTCTCGATATGTTACAATAATATACCAAAGATTCCTCCTCAGAAAAACAGTGAACTAACTTTCGTTCATGCTTGATGCCGGTATCATGAAAACTCTGTTTCTGGTGATAAAAGATTTTGAGTTTAGAACCAAGGATCTCAGAGAGGAATTTCTTTCGCTAAGTTAAGATCACGGGCAAGATAATTAAGTTTGGGCCGCGTAAAAAATTGTGGAGTCATATTGCTAACCTCAGGCAGTGGATTTTCAATTCTTCTGTTTACTGTTCTCTGCTGTTACATTCTCCAATCCAGTTGGTGGACAAGATCGTCTCAATGAAGCACTGACCTATTTGCCGAGGTAAACATAGTATCTTTCTTTTGAATTGTATCTGGCTACTTTTATCAAGAAAAATAATGGCCATCTACTTTTTTCAGGCTCTTTCCGTACCATGAAAATTGTAAGTGGCATAGCTGTTCGCTTGCAATCTTTTCAATCTTAAACATTCAGCACTAGTGCGACATAGTTTGTGAGGCGCCCATGGTGTGTTTTAATCTCTTAATATAATTTCCAAATGGGCAAAGTACATTGTTTTCACAAAATCTGCAATACTTTGCATTTTCATAACTTCCATATATGTAACAAAATACGTCAGTATTATTTAAACATCAGTAAAAAGCCATTTCTGCGGTCAATCAATCCTTAAATGCTCAACATTTCAGGAGTTCACAAAATGGCCTTAACAATGAATCTGAAAGGTTCTCTTTTAACAAAGTAACTGAGCTCTGGAAAAACTGGAAGCAAAAGTCAAGGTTAACTGGTTATGTGATTAAACATGGTACCATCTATTGCATGCATTTGGAAATTATTGCCAAATAAACCTCGTTCTCTCTCATAAATACATGTTTACTAACTTTATTGAAATAAGTACCGCTGATATTATAAAATCCTGGCGTGATAGAAAAAAATGGAATATATTTCTGAAATCAGCGGAAAAAAAGGACATAGAAAAAGTGTTTTAATTGTAAACATCAAAATCCATGCTGAGCAGTGTTTTAATAGGCTTTATGAGTTTTGCAATGAGATAAAATATATTATACGCTCACGGACAATGAAATTTGCGCACCAAGAAGGAAGCATCGGATTGAAGTGAAATTTTATGGACGTAATGATAAAGATGAATGATACACATGATGGCAAAAACAGAGCTGCAGGACAATTACAAAGGAATCTGCGGCACGCAGTCCAGTCATCTTCAATAGCGCGACGCACGGCCTCGTGCCGCGAAACATGCTGCAATACGGTGGAGGTGAACATACGCCTAATGTTGTCCTGCGGCAGACTGGGCCACACGTGTTGGACGGTATGCTCCAAATCCCGGATAGGGAGGAACGGTGGCAGCTGGCGTTTCAACTGGTCCCATACATGCTCAATAGGGGACATGTCCCGGGAACGGGCAGGCAATTAAAATATGTGGACAATACGTAGGCAGTACTATCCTAAGCAACCCGAGCCGTGTGTGGGTGGGCATTATCCTGCTGGTATAGCGCACCTGGAATCCCGGCCAGGAATGGGAGCACATGGGGCCGTAGGATCTCAACCACATACCGCTGGCCCATCAATGATCTACGTACCACTACTAGAGCTGATCGGCTGTCGTAGGCAATGGCTCCCCAAACGATAATGCCTGAAGTGAGGGAGGTGTGGCTCCCGATAGCGAGATTGGGATTGGGCCGTTGACCTGGGGACTCCCACTGCTGGACACGATTATCTGTCGGCAAAACGAAGAAACACTCATCGCTAAACACCACACGTCGTCAATCTGTGGCGTTCCACGTCGCTTTGGCCTGGCACCACTGCAAACGGAGCCGGCAATGTTCCTGTGCTAATGGCAACACACGTGAAGGGCGCTGGGATCGCAGATTCGCTTCCGCTTGGCGTCGGGAAAGGGTTCGTGGGCACACAGGAGCCTCTACATCTACCTGCATAGTAGACCGGGTCCTCGTGGGATCCGCTCGTGCTTGGAGCACGATCGGTCGATGCTCTCTACCGGTGGTCCTCCTGGCCCGTCCGGAGCCGTTGCGCAGTGTGGCAGTGCCGTCACGTGTCTACTGCTCTCAACACAGTCGAACGGTATGGTCAGAACGATCCACGTGGCGGGCTATACGGCGCGTCGACCAGCCTGCGGTTTTCAGCCCGTTGATTAGGCCTCTCTCAAAGTCCGTAAGTTGCGTAAATTGACGTCTCTGGCGTCTACCCGGCATTCTTGTCACTCTGTACTTTTGCTTGCGTCGGTCGGTGTTTTCGCTTTCATGGGGCATCGACTACACGCCGGTTTATATGGCTGCCGGGTCGTTCTTGCAGTACCACCACGGGGTGTGCGGTCATGAGCACTCGCACCAAACGTGGATCATTTGCATACCAGCACGCACTCTGGTTATTTGCAAAGTTTCGCGGTTGTAGCATGTTTTCTTCTAGGTGCGCAAATTTCATTGTCCGTGAGTGCAATTTTTAAAATTTTTTTCTTTCGTCGCCGATTCGATTTTAAATAAATCATTATTAAGGGTAACATTTTATACTTCTTTAAAACATAAATTTTGCAATATTAGTATTTAACATTTTGAAATTTCATTTATACGTTTCTAAGGCCATTCCCTATTAAAACACATAACCGAGGTTTCACTGTTATTTTGTCTCGGGGTTTAACAACCGCTGTGAGTACCTAAAGTCTTAAATTTTCGCACGTCCCGAATTTGGAGTTACTGGTTCAAAGAAAGTGACAGAGCTAGCGGCGTCATGGCAATCATGCCACCCAAGTTGGGCAGCGGCCATCTTGGACGTTTGGTCAGGAGCCCAACTCACTGACCACTTGCTCTTCAAGTTGACGTTTTCACTTTGCGTATATACAAAATATGTTGTTTGGTAACCATGTTTTTGCTTTGTTTCATTGTTAGTATTTGAGATAACTATAAGTATCTTGATGGTCTTAGCACCAAAATTATGCACTGAAATTAATAAAACATCTTTGCTTTTCAGGTTTATCTGAGTACTCGGCGTGGTTGCTGGATTTTCACCCGCCTGTCAGAAAACGGAAGACCTTACGATATTAACCATACTAACAGAAGGAACCAAATCATCAGCAATTTCCGCTCATTTGATGCAAACTGTACTACTTTGGAGAACAGACTGCAAAAGGTCTTCGATCACGAGTCGTATAACCTGAAGCCTAAACACAGGGTGCTGAGCGCTCATCCGACCATGAACGACGCTCTTCCAAATGCCATTCTGAGTGGGAAGATTACCATGAAGGGGGATATCTCAAGATTCGAAGAGAACGGTGTCGTGTTCGAGGGAGAGACTGAAGTCACAGAAGTAGATTCCGTCATTTTGGCAACCGGGTATTATATTCGATTTCCTTTCCTGGATGACAGCATACTATCTACAAAAGAGAACTTTATACAATTATACAAGTATATGTTTCCACCACATCTAAAGCATCCCAGCTTAGCTATCATAGCTCTTATTCAGCCAGTAGGACCTATCTTCCCAATTGCTGAGATACAAGCACGTTGGTATATGCAACTTATGAACGGCAAGGTGTCCCTTCCTAGCTCAGATGAAATGCAACGGGATATTGAGCGTAAGATAAAGGGCAATAAGAGCAGGTACCTGGATTCTACACGTCATACCATACAGGTTGACTTCATCCCCTTCCTGGATGAAATAGCTTCTCAATTTGGAGCCAAGCCCAACTTGTTGAAGTTGGCCATCACGGATCCTAAACTGTTTTGGGCGTGTTTGAACGGGCCAATGTTTTCTTATCAGTTCAGACTTCAGGGCCCTCACGTATGGGCTGGAGCCAGAGATGCTATTATCAATTTCGAAGAAAGAGTCCAAGCACCACTAAATACCAGACATTCGAATAATATGGGAAAGACAAAGAAAAGTGGGTTCCCATATACTAGATTTCTACTTTATTCTGCCGTAACTGCTGGTTTATTCTGGAGGTTTTGGCATGTGATACCCAATTATGAAAATTTAATACGAAACATACAACTGCAAGGATAGTATTCCATGCCAAATATATTATCTGTAATAATATAAAAAACTGATGGATGTACATTTTGTTACACCATTTTTGTAATCACTACGTATAAAGAGCTTAATCCTGTCGTCTTCAGTTGATTTGATATCACATGTAACCTTGTTTGAAGAAAAATTCTCAGTAATGGTATGATGTTGGCTTATCTTCTCTTGTAAAAGAAGAAAAACTAAATGCTGAAAATTTGTGACTCAAATAAAACATACGTCACAGTTTTATTTACTTTTATGACTTTTTGTGAGCATTTTTTTAACATTGCAACTCAAATTAATTTCGAGCAACTCCTAACGAACGTTGTCCAAGATTTTCCAAGCAGCAAACTGGTACGTATGTTTATGAACTCTGTTCTTTGTATAGAGAGTGGTAGAGAATTTTTCGGGAAATTGTATTAGATTAAATAAATTCTGAGAGTACAGAAAATTTATTAGTGCGTGCTACACGATTTCACAGCAGCCCATAAGACACCAGCCAATACGTATAACCATAAATTTACCTACAAAAAAGTATTTTAAACTGTAGTGTATTGTTTCTCACTCGCGTAAATGCTGTCAAAT
This sequence comes from Macrothele yani, assembly GCA_039090855.1. Taxonomy (NCBI): domain Eukaryota; kingdom Metazoa; phylum Arthropoda; class Arachnida; order Araneae; family Macrothelidae; genus Macrothele; species Macrothele yani. The sequence goes on along the minus strand of CM076997.1, from coordinate 56,539,801 downwards.
CAATCTCAAAATTTCTTAATGCTGTGCAAAAAAATATCTTTTTATAAAGGGACATCTTTCAAATGCGTAGAAGAATGTGTTTGTTCTGATTAATAAACTGGCATTATCTATCTTTCTTTAGTCACTTTTCCTACAGCACAACTCTGTGCATCTTTTACCAGTTCAATCATGGATGTAGCCTCCAAGAACTGCCAACACTTAACTATTCTCCTGCTTTTTCACAACTCACAACAAGAAGAGCTACATATAATGGCCACTGAATTAGAAACTTTTATTCAATAAAGGTTTGGGCCTTCTTTTACCCGAATTACAGCATGTATGCGGCTTGACATAGAATCCACAAGGTGTTGGAGTGCATCTACGTCTACAGCATACCAGGCATTCGCAAGACCGTCCTTTAACTGGCTCAGATTTGACGGAAGATGACTTTGCTCGGGATCTGATTTTCTAACATGTCCTATACATTCTCGATGGTGTTTAGACCTGGGCTTTTTGGTGGCTAGGGAAGATGGTGGAAGTCACTGTCAGGCTCGCCGAACCACTGCTGTACACATCTTACGTGATTATCAGTAGCGTTGTTTTCCATGAAACAGCCGTCACCTCCTGGAAAAAAAAGTCAACACTGAATGGATTTTATGGGCAACAATGTTCAGATAATCCTTGGAGGACACTCCGAACTTCCAGCAATATCAGGGGACCCGTTTGGTATCAACACAATGTGTCTCACACCATGGTACAACCTCCAGAACCTAGAGGTTTGGAAGTGGAACCATGGTGCCTTGTGCTGGCTCCATGAAGCCATAGAGCCAGCTTACAAGGCAAGCTGGCTCTATGGCTTCATGGAGCTTCCGGTACAATATCTGCCTACCGTTGGAACAGAACAAGGTGTACCGCAACTTTTTCCTCATGACGTTCTTCCAATGTCCAGTCACTGTGCTCCTGACACCACTATACACAATCTTCTTTGTTTTTCGCGGAAATCAGTGATTTTCGTATAGGCATGCAACTGTCAGTACTGATCCTTTTCAATTCTCTGCGCATAGGTCGCTGAGATATGAGTCGGGAACAATCTCCATTGGATGCTTCGGTTAACTGCTGCACAAGGGAAGTTATGTTACTTCGTACAAGTATTCTCGAATGAAGACTATCTCATTGCTGACAGATTGTCGTTGCGCCACAGTTACGCCTCTTAGACAAGCAGTGCGGGTTAACTGATCCAATATCCAGGGAATCTCACCTGTTGAGAAAACGTTAAGCTCTGCTGTTTTCAAAATCATCGCTCCAGCCAAACGGGTATGCACAGTAAGTAAGCTTTCTGTCGAACTGTTTTCCCGTTGTGATCAACACTACTTTCGATTACTGAGGAGCAGCAGTCTTTAATGCGGTTTCTCCCGCTATCTGAAAGTAGAGCGTTCGAGTGGAACCTTTTGTAGGCCGAATGGCGTGAAGCGAAGAAGCAATTACCGTTCATTTACATGGGAAAACGTTTTGAGAGTAACTTTATTTTTTAATAATTACGAAACTCATATAGCGTATGAAATCCGTTTATTTTCGTGGTGTAGTCAGCACAAATATTCGCCAAGCTTTCGCACTCCACTGGGAGGCTTTTTCAAGGCAATGATAGACACAAAAATGCAGAGAATTGGAACATGTAAAGAACGAAGGTGATTTTTGAAAATAACGCCGGGGACATCACGAGCATATTAGATGAATTTTTGTCACGTAATTATACAGAGCTAAACCCAAGCGTGTTGTTCCGTTAAGTATACGATAGCTTAACGTAACACCACGGTTTGTAACTATCAATCCACTCAAGCAATAGACTCCATTTTATCCATTACAGGATGCCGACTAAAAGAGACGACTTTGCTACTAGTTGAACCTATAGTAACTTTGGCAGCTTTCAATATTTTTTTTGTCTGCGTGTAATTAGTGCGAGTGGTGGACGTAGGTAAGTTCAACGTTAGGTATATTGAGCCCGAGACGTATCGCCAAATTTATAACAAAGTAATTAAGGAGTTTGAAGAATTATTTCTGAAGAACGATTTCTTCAGAAACAATTTTAGCAATAACTACTGACAACGATGTTACTACGCCTTTTACTTCTACTAACATTATTTCTTTATTATTAGCGTAAGTTATTATGAATTGTATATCATCATCATCATCATCATCATTGTCAACCATTATCAATCCACTGCTGGACGAAAGTCTCCCAAAGTTTCCTCCACAACGGTCTGTCTTGTGCCAGTCTCCTCCATGTCACTCCCGCATACTTTCGAATTTCATCCACCCATCTCCCATGTGGTCTTTTTCTGGGTCTTTTCCTGTCCCTTGGAGTCCAATCTAAAATTTCGGCTGTCCATCGATGGTCTGTCTTTCTGGCAGTATGTCCAGCCCATTGCCATTTCAGGGATTTAACTCTGATCATGATGTCTTCCACTCTTGTCATTTTTCGGATCCACGAGTTTCTCTTCATATCTCTCCTTTGTCTGCAGCCTTTGTATGTCTCTTTTAGTTAAAGTCCACGTCTCTGCACCATATGTAAGCACTGGAAGGATGCATTGATCAAACACTTTTCTTTTAAGACATAATGGCATATTGCTCTTGCAAATTATGCTGTTTCTTCCAAAAGCTCTCCAGGCAAATTTTGTACGCCGATTAATTTCTTCATCAATGTGACCCTCACTTGATATCTGCTGTCCAAGATAAACGTACGTGTCTGTTATCTCCAGCTTTTCTCCATCAATCGATAAATCTTCATTTCTTGTAAAAGCATTGAACATCACTTTTGTCTTCTGAAAGTTCATTTTAATCCCACTTCTTTACTCTTGTCAGCAAGTTCTTGGATTATACTCTGCAGCACTGATGGGGTAGTTGCAAAAATGACTATGTCATCAGCAAAACGAAGGTGGGTTAGATAATCTCCATTAATCTTTATCCCATTGTTTTCCCAGTTCAGTGATTGAAAGACGTTTTCCAATGAGGCGTTAAAGAGCTTCGGAGATATGGTGTCACCTTGTCTCACTCCCTTTCCAATTTTTATGTGTGTTGTATTTTCAAACAGCCGAATCTTTGCACTTGCATTTTCATAGATGTTATTAATAATATTAATGTATGCATCTTCAATACCGCAGGATTTCAGAGCCATTGCAACTGCTGATGGTTTCACCGAATCAAAGGCTTTTTCATAATCGATAAAAGCCATGCAGAATGGAAGTTCATATTCCTTCGCTCTTTCAATTAGTTCTCTCAATACGAGGATATGATCTATTGTGCTGTAACCACTCATGAATCCAGCTTGTTCTCTCGGTTGAGCCATGTCCAGTGTTACCTTCAAACGGTGTGAAAGAACTTTAGTGAAGATTTTATAAACCACTGATAGGAGGCTGATAGGTCTGTAGTTCCTGAGATCCTCAATGTCACCTTTTTTATGTAGCAGGATCATTGTAGCGTTGTTCCAATCCTCAGGAATCTTCCCTTCATTAAGGCATCGAGTGAAAATTTGGGCGAGTACTGTTTCGATTTCTCCACTTGCTTCTTGTATGATGTGTACAGTAATTCCATCTTCTCCTGGAGCTTTTTCCCGCTTCATGTTCTTGATTGCATGTGCAACTTCTGCTGGGAGGACTGGAAGAACTCTGGTACTGGTACCTTTCATGATGTCTGGAGTACATGCATCATCCCTTTCATATAACTTGGAGTAGAAATCTTTCACTCTTGTCAAAATTTCGCCTCTATTTCTTGTTACAGAACCATCTTCTTTTCTCAGGGCCATAATCTGTTTTCTTCCATTACTGAGATGTCCCTTTGCTATCTTTAGGCTTTAGTTGTTTTCAGTTGCTTTCCTCACTAGTTCACAGTTGAATTTCCTTACGTCTTCAGTGATACTTTTTGGTACTGTCTTGCATAGCTCTATGTATTCCACTTTGGAAGTCACATCTTCTCTAGTTGTCCTCATCTCTCTTCTTTTTTGCATCAATATTTTGGTATTTCCTGATAATTTGTTCACATGCAACTTGTTCTTAGACACAGCTAATTTTTTTGCTGTTTCCATAAGAGCTTTGGTTACTTTTCTGTTAACTTCAGAAATATCCACTTCTTCCGATGTTAGGCCTTCTAAAGCAGAGAATCTGTTCTTCAGTTCCAACTTGAAGGTATTATGGTGTTTTTTAAGGTTGGTAATGTCAATACATTTTGTTTGTCTTATGAGTTTGCCACGTTCGAGTTTAGTGTTGAGGTGCATCTTATAAGTTGCTTTTAAGTAAATAAAGTAAAACGTCTTCTTCGGTTTATTTCTTAGGTGTTTCATATCTGAAAAAGTCAAAGGGGCACAGTGACAACTGTGCAGCAACATACAACGTAGGGATACGTCAACTGTCCTTCGCTGAATGTTTTAAGGACGTAGAACTAGTGAAATAGAGCCATGAAATAGTGACAGTGGAAGTAGTTCTACTTTGTAGATTGCGGCACAGTTGCTAATATGCCCTTTCTTTAGTATAAGTTCAAACTCGGATATTCCGCGAATATGGCGGCTTGAAATATTAATGCAGCTTTTCGGTAAGATATTGCGAATGAACGACGATGGTTTCCAAATTTCCAAACAGCAGACATGTCGCTTCTAAATGAGCCCCGTGGTCGCCCACCAGTAGTTGTAACAGATAAGGAACTGATGAATATCTTGGAAACTGACCCACAACAAGGTGTCATTGAGATCACAGCAAAGGTCCGTGTGCATCATTGGACGGTTGTCCGGAGCCTAGCTGGATGACTGTGTGCCTCACGAACTGACAGCCACCAATAAGATACGTCGGCTGGAGGGGTGCATTTCCCTCTTTTCCAGGCACAGATCCGAGGGATTTCTTTAGTGGATCGTAACTCGCGACGAAAAGTGAGTCCTTTACGACAATTGTAAACGACTCCCAGAGCGGTTGGATACCGCAGCGCCATCTAAACACTGTTAAAAACCACACCTACATTTGACGAAAGTACTGGCTCTTGTGTGGTGCTTGTGTGCTGGTGTGATCAGACATTCTTTTCCCCGAACAAATGAGAATATCAATTTCGGACAGCTATTGTGCTGAAATGCAGCAGGTGGACAAAAGGCTCCTGTACCAAGAGTTTCGGTCACCGGGCTTGGGGTCATTCTGTTTACAACAACGCTCGCCCATATGTCTGCCAAAGGACCTTCGACAAATCCATGAGTTGCAGTACGAAACTCTGCATTTCCCTGGATATTCCTTAGACTTTGCTCCCACGGATCAAAATCTCTTTCGGCATCTGGACCATTTTCTGATGAAGATCATCCGAAACTATCAAGCTGTATGTCATTCCGTTGTCACCCCCTTTGCCTCAGAGTCTCAAGAGTTTTATCGACGTGGAATCTACAGCCTCTTAACTTGTTGGCAGAAGTGATGTATACGGGAACTACACTGCTGGTCACCCAAAATCCAACACCAAGAAGGACACGAGGTAGCAAAGCCAGATATACTGGACACATAACAACAGATATAAAGATGAAACGATTGAGCTTACAGGCCCGTGTGACTTGCGGAACACGCAGACATCAATAGTTCGTGTGGCCCCATGGCTGGAAATAACGGCCGTTACACGCCGCGGCATCGAACGAAAGAGGCTTTGGATGTAGGCTTGGGGTATGTCGGTCCAGGCTGCTTCCACACGTTGCCACAGTTCATCAGGCGTAGACGCGGGTGGTGCTTGCCGGGCCACTCGGTTGCCGATCAGCGACTAGACGTGTTCGATGGGTGACATATCGGGAGAACAGGCGGGCCACGGTGGGCTGTAAAGAATTGTTGCACGATGCGTGCCACGTGCGGGCGCGCATTGTCCTGTTGAAACATGGCCGCTGGCAGGTCCTGCATGAAAGGGAGGACTACAGGCTCCAAAACGTCGAGTATGTAGCGGTGGCTGTTGAGTGTACCGGCGATGCGTACCAGAGGGCTGCGGGTGTCATATCCAATTGCGCCCCAAACCATAACGCCAGGCGACGGACCGGTATGGCGATGCATAAGGCAGGCGTCGTACAGTCTCTCGCCGCAGTACCGCCACACGCGGATCCGACCATCGTGGTGTTCAGGCAGAAGCGGATTCGTCGGAGATGACAATGTCGTGCCATTCCGTCGTCCAGGTGCGGCGTTCAACGGCCCACTGCCACCGCACTCGTCGTTGGTGTAACGTCAATGGCAATCGGAGCAATGGGCGCCGTGCGACAAGTCCCCGCTTCTGCAGACGACGTCGAACGGTACGTGCTGACACAGGTTGTTGCGCAACACACCCTAATTCCTGCGCTAATGTTCGTGATGAGTCGGTGCGAGCCGTCAATGCCCGCCGCACAACATGCCGGTCCTCTCGTTCGGTGGTGTGCCGCGGTGCGGCAATTGCTCACGTCGGTCCGTCCGTCCCTCCTGCACCCACCGAATCCATACTCGCCTCTCTGTGGCTGGATGTCATCCCACACGGGAGCCGATGTCTCGGTACGATAAACCGCTATCGATATAAGCACTATTCGTTCTCTGTCGAACTCCGAAACGTGCTGGAATGACTGCCGTATTCTGCGACGAGGCATCAGGAAGCTTTCTACGCACAGGTCCGGCAGCACAACACACTTCCACTACTTACACCCCGCTTTTTGTGCACCCTTCTTATAGTGCTTCTCGGTGGCGTGCCGGGCGCACATGATTTGCATATGCCCTGGATTGCTAATCGTTTGCATGTCCTCTCGCGGGCGACGCATGCTGCGAATTTCAGGCCGATCGGATGCTTCCTTCTTGGTGTTGCATTTTGGGTGGCCAGCCGTGTAGGTTGACTATCCGAGTAGGTACTTCCTATTTTAAATAAGAGTTTGTAGTAGCATCCTCATTTCGTCCATTTCATCTGCACTCCCAATATTTGTACACCTAATATTTGTACACCCAATATCTCTCTCACCCAATATTTGTTATGTTGTGCAATTTGTAAAAGGAATGCAAATATTGGTACTGGCACTAATATCTTTTGTCTCATGATCGGCTCTTCCTAAAAAAAAAAAAAAAAAAGAAAAGAAAAGAAAGATGAACACCGAATTTTCGAATATAATTAGCACTTTTTTTGAATCTGTTCTGAAGCGAATTAAATTTATCAAAGCTGTTCAAAGTCAATGGAACCGGCTTGGAAAACAATGAACTGGTTCTAACAATCGATAAAACATCCAGAAATAAAAACGTCTACTTAGTTCCACCAGCGGCTAAAAATCATGTTACGAAGATTAACAAATGGCGAACAAAAGCTTTCGCATACTACAAGGAAGGTGTCAGAGACAAAGAGATTTTCAAATCGAACAGTTAAAAGGAGAAATATAGAAAGAATTACGATATAGGTCTAAATCTGCTAGCGGAAAATTTTGCATAACGGAAAAGTTGAAAATAGGCAAAAAATATTTGATCGCGAAAAAAAAAAAAAAAAAAAAAATTGTGACCTTTACGCAGTTAGCGGGAAATCTTTGCGTTACTTAAAGAGGAAAATGCTCCACGTCTCTGTTGTAGCGAATGGCATACGGTAAAAAAGAAATTTCTCAATAGCGGTTTTAGAAGCGGCGATACAGCTGCAAACTGAAGTAAACAAACACCACCTACCGGCAGAGTTGTGAACTACAAAATTCCTCGTATACTAGCTTAAAATGTTTTACAAGGGAAATATATCCGGCGTTGAAAGAATTTTTAAAATGGTACATGTAAAAGAAGAGATATTGAGAAAAACAGAATAAGCAATTGCGCCCCTAGCGGCGAAAATGTGCACTATTTTGGAAAGAAAATGCACACACAGACTTTGCATAGTTACTGATATCCGACCGAAGAAAGAAGTTTTTCAATCGGGTAATTTTATTTCCTCAGATATTGCTGAAAACGGAAACGTGAACTTACGCTCTCTGGTGGCAGACGTGTACTCTAAGAAAAGTTTGAAATTATATGAGAAACATTTCCCCAAGGAAACGCTCTCTATCAAAGAAAGGATTTTTCACATCAGACTCTTAGAAGCAGAGATATCGACAAAAATAAGATATGACTTTCCGCCCCCTGGTAGAAAAACCATGTATTATTTTAAGAAGAAAGTATTCTCAAATAGTTTTTCGATGTGAGCGGTATCAGTCCATGAAAGAAATTCTTCAATCGAGTTTTCAGGAGCTCAGATTTTGCTGCAAATACATCGGAAGCAAAAATTAACATTTATGCTCCCTGGTGGCCAAACCATATTTTACAAAAAATTCAAAATTACAATTAAAACATTTCCCACCCGGAGTTGTATCCGATGCAGGAACATTTTTTCAAATCAGAGCTTTAGGAGCCCAGATACCGGGGAAAGCGCAATTTACCTATACTTCCCCTAGCGGAAAGTCAATGAATTACTTGCAAATTTTGAAGTTATATGAAAAACATGTCGCACTGAAAACTCTATCTAACAAAGGAGAAATTTTTCAAATCGGACCATTAGAAGCAGAGATATTGACAAAAATAATATATACATCTACGCCCCGTGGCGCAGAAACCATGCATTATTTTAAGAAGAAATTACTCCGAAGCGGTGTGGACGTCAGAAGTATCGGTCCACGGAAAAATTTTTTCAGTCGAGATTTTAGAAACCTATATTTTGCTGCAAATACGTCAGAAGCAGAAAAAAACACTTACCCCCCCCCCCCCCCCTGATGGCCAAACCGTTTTATAGCAGAAATTAGAATTTAAATGGAAAATATTTCCCATCAGGAACTGTATCCGTTGCAGAATTTTTTTCCGAATCGGCGCTTTAGGAGCAGAGATATCGATAAATATAAGATATGCATCTACCATCCACCACCCTCCCGCGGAAAAACATGTATAATTAAAAAAAAGTCCTTTCAAAAGGTTTTTCGATGTGAGCGGTATGGGTCCATGAAAGAATTTTTTCAGTCGAGTTTTCAGAAGCTGAGATTTTACTGCAAATGCATCAGAAGCAGAAATTAATTCTTACATCCCTGGTGGCCAAACCATTCTTTATCAAATATTAAAAATTATATGCTGAGAATTTCCTATCAGGAGCTGTATCCGGTGCAGAAAGAATGTTTCAAATCGGAGTTTTAGAAGCAGAGATTTTGAGGAAAACGCAATTTACCTTCACCCTCTTACAATAAAAAAATTTCCCATCAGGAGCTGTATCTGGTGCTGGAAGAATTTTTCAAATCGGAGTTTTAGAAGCAGAGACATCGGGTAAAGCCCAATTTACCTTTACTCCCCTAGCGAAAAGTCAATGAATTATTTTAAAATTTTGAAATTATATTAAAAACAGGTCGCACTAGAAACTCTCCCCAAAAAAGAAGAATTTTTTCAAATAGGATCATTGGAAGCAGAGATACTGACAAAAAGAAGATATATGTCTACGCCCCTGGCGGAGAAACCATACATTATTTTAAGAAGAAAATATTCCGGAAAGGTTTGTCAACGTAAGTAGTAACGGTCTACGAAAGAAATTTTTCAATCGAAATTTTGGAAGCTCAGATTTTACTGCAAATACATTAGAAGAAATCAACAGTTGCGCCCCCTGGTGGCCAACCCATTTTATAGCAAAAATTAGAAATCACATGCAAAATATTTCCCATCACGAGCTGTATCCACTGAAGGAAACATTTTTCAAATCGGAGGTTTAGAAGCTGAGATATCTGGGGAAAAGCAATTTACTCTTACGCCCCCTAGCGGAGTATATGTGCGTAACTTGGAAAAGTGACTATGTCGAAAATAATCTTCGACTTGAACGGAATCGAAATGGAAAGGAATTTTTTCAATTGGATGTTTAGAAGAAAATATATGGATTAGAATGTGTTTCGAATTCGATATCATCTGCATTTACACCCTCTAGCGGCGAAATTTTGCATCGTAAAAAACGAAATAACGAATCATCATTCGCACATTTCAAGCTTCGTAATGCAAAAAGAATTTTTTTAAATCGGACTATTAGTTGCAGAGATATCGTGTCTACAGACGGATGGATTGACAACCCGATAGCATAAGCACGATCTTTTTTTTACAAAAGACGTGCTAAAAATGTTAAAATCATAGATACTTTTCTTCATAGTGGAGCCTCTGACATTTATGCATGCGTTACTGAAAAGTTTGCTGCATTTTAATTAATTTTTTTAGGGCTGTCGGGCTGGATCGATTAATCGATACATTTTTTAATCGTCGATTATTGTCTTCTTCCGATTAATCGGTTACTTAAAAAATTAGTACAAAAATAAAATTCATTAGAAACTGTTGCAAAAAACTGCAATATAGTTTTGAATTTGTTGAGTACACCAATTTGTGCTCGTGTCTTCACATCTTGGAAACTAGCCTTTTTATGGTGATGGGAGTTTAAATCTAGCAGTCACCATTATCAGCAGGGATTCCATCGTTCTTTGTGTGTCAGTGTGCTAGTCATCAAAGTCCATCGTCCGAACTTCCGCCTTTAACAGCGTACTTGTGCTGCCAGCATTTCATTAAGGGCTTCTCGACCTCGTGGTTCTCCCGTTCTTTTATTGCTGTGCTTTGTACTCACTTCTCATATGGTGGTCTGTGTTTCCCCTTCCTGCTATCTCCTTGTTGACTGCAGCTACTCAGGAAAAAACGCAGCTGTGTCAGTCATTAAGGGGTGCCACACCTCTTCTACTCCTGTCTCAGCTGAATCGTCTGGGCCGAGTCAGTTGTTTCAATACGTAAGGTTGATACAACAGACGGCCGGCATCTTCCAAGTTTGGGTAATGGTCCCCGAGGTTTTATTATATCGATGCAGATGAAAATACGCTGCTGATCCTACCGGGCTTCTCAACGAGATTCAGCTTTCAATAGAAATTAATCTGAATTACCCAGTGACCAAGTTGAGTACCGTTGAAGAAGTACCGTATCCTTCAACAGGGAGAATTTCCAGTGCAAGAGCAAATATCTGGGGTAATTTTTACCTCTTATTGAAAAAGCAAATAGTGTTCCTTTATTGGTGGCGGAACCTACTGGGATGAGAATGTCTGTTAATGAAAGAAAGTTTGAACGCTGATCCGCTGTCACGCCGTCTCTTGCTGTCACGTTTATTTGAGCTCCAGAAAATGAAGTTTCAGGGATTAAAATGATCCTTTTGTTTTGGATATAAATTAGAAGACAGTGGTGAAGTTACTGATAGCGGACATGTTTATTGTTTAAAATGTAAGAAAAATTTTAAGTACAGTGGAAGTGTATGTAGCTTACGTTATCATTTACAATCGCAACATCCACTCTTGGAAAGCGCAGCAAATACGCCACAGGAGCAGCCTAGTTCAAATGCCAAAACTATGTAGTAAATGGGTATAAATTCCTTCCTCGAAAAGCCTGTTTCTTCATTAAAAGAACAGGAATCAACAAATAAATTAGCGTTGTGAATTGCATCTAGTTCGAGACCTGTCAGTATTGTTGAAGATCCTGGCTTGAAAGTGTTGTTGAAAACAGCTCTAAACTCTAAGTGTTACAATTTACGTGCCAGAAGTACCATTATGAACACAACTGTCCAAATTTACGACCTTCAGAAGTAAAGAGTGTTTAATGAATTAAAGAGTGCTTCCTATGTAAGTTTAACTGGAGATTTTTGGACCTCGCTCACCAACGACAGCTTCTTAGCAATAACAATACAATGGATTGACAATGAGTGGCATTATTATGATGCAACTCTTCAAGTGAAACAGGTGATTGAGAAGCATACTGCAAATCAGTGTACAACTAAATTTGAGGAACCAATCGAAAAATGGGAACTAACGGACAAGCTTGTTGCCATCTGCACTGATAATGCCAGAAATATTGTATTTGGCGTTAACAGATCAAAGTTTGACAGTGTGAGATGTTCGGCACATACTTTACAATTAAGTACTGTATAAATAAAACTCTTGCAGTCGCATCGATGGAAAAGGTTATAGTTAAATGCTGAAAATTTGTAGGACGTTTTAAACACAGCTCACATTTAGAGGCTACACTTTCGTCTGAGCAAAAAGGATTTGGTCTTCTTGACACTAAGCTGCAACAACACATAGCGACACGCTGGAATAATATCTACAGTACATCATGGTAGAAAGTCTTGTGAAAGCTAAAAACGTTCTGGTAGACAACGCATTGAATACCCTTGTTCTAACAGTTGAGTGGGAAGTGCTCGAAAAGCTAATCAGCTTATTGAAACCTTGCTTGGAATTCACTGAAATACTCGGAGGTCACAAGTACGTAACTGCCAGTGTTGTAATTCTCGCTTTTAAACACCTCAAAAGCGCAATGATATTGTCCGATAGCTGCCCAGCATATATTTGCAGATTTAAAGTTATGTTGCTCGATGATCTGACGGAAAGACTCAGTCAATGTTCTTTATAGGACAAATGCGAAGAAGCTACTGTCCTTGACCGTCAATTCATGCCACTTCGCTGTATACCGAAAAACAACAACAACAACCCGAGAGCTAGTGTGGAACAGAATTTTATCCAGTTGCATAAATCAACAGCTTCCCTTAGACCAAGAACAAAGTAATGTGCAACAGAAAAGAAGAAAACTATGTTTTGACAATTCGTCGATTTCAGAAATAGAAATAAAGGAATACACAAATGTCAGCATACAGATAGAATTAGAGCTTCAAGTTCATCAGAGCTTGCCTGTACTTGACGATTTTACAGATCCTCCTCAGTGGTGATAAACCATGTGGAAAACTCATTCATTACAGTTGCCGTTACTTGCTACTTTAGGAAAACGGTTGTTGTGCATTCCAACAACGTCTGTGCCAAGTGAAAGAGTGTTTAATGCCGTTGGTATTGTTGTTAACAAACTTCGTACTTCGCTTAAACCATTCAATATTGACAAGTTCTTGTGCCTAAAATCTTGGCTAAAGCAGTGAGTGCAAACCAGGTTTAAGGTAATTATTATTAATTTGTATTTCTGATTTTTTAATAAAGTAAGACAATGGATACTAGTAGATTACCAGGCTACGAAACATTCAACACCCTAACATTTTAGACAACGGATTTGGTATCAATATAATAATAGAATAATCCATTGTATTATTTCACAAAACTCCTAAATAACAAAATTACACTTGATAGCTATAATAATGAATTTTGTCTTAAGGACTTCACAGACTAATACACAGAAGTCGTATAATCACCAGTGCAATAATTTAAGTACCGAGTTTATTATACGGTAACACACTATAGAATAACTGGAGCACCAAATGGGGGAAAGAGGAAGAAACATCTGGTGCCACAATAACAAAAAGTTCATGAGATATGCTATCTGCAATATCCGATCTCGCTACAGAACTTTGAAATCAGATCCTTCGACACACGACTGAAATTTAATAGTTAATAAAACATCAAGTATTCCTGAAAATTACTCCTATTACCGGAAATGTTTCGATGTATGGATACGTAAAAAGCGAGAACAGTCTTTTTTTCGGCGGTTTAACAACCACCGTGAGCAACTCAATGGGATATAAGTAGTCGCCCGTCCCTAATTTAGGGTTAGTGGTTCCAGGGACGAGAAAGAGCCAGTGCCGAAAGAAGAAAAACACAGCATCCATGCCCCACCGGGGTTCGAATCCGGACCCATCTCGGACGAGGGGTTAGAATCATGCGCAAACGCTGCCATCGCTGCCCAAACGTTATCATCACTGCGCCACCGTGCCGGCGAACTAGGTTTTTCCGTTAAGACAAGAAAGGAATTGCGGAAATTTTTCTGAAAATTTAGAATTTCCCGTTAACACATTTTAAAAATGATGATTCATTGTCAGTATAAGACAGAAATTGCGGCAAAGTTTCAGAAAATTCAGAATTGTCCTCGAGTACCAAAATTCAGGGTTGTTTCCGTCATTTTACGTTAAAGGTTGTATCAAAATTTTGCTTCGTTCATTCACGAAAGGAACAACGGAAAGTAGCTCGTGAATTTCAGAAATTGTTTTACAGTATGACACGGTAACTAGATTTTTAACTTTTTATATACGGACTTTTTAAAACTCTTTGTGCTCAGGTAATGCAATGAAATGCAGTACCTGGAGGAAATTTTAGCCTCATAGGTCTTTGCAACCTTCGGGTTCGACTGCGTGGATTACTACATGTCATTATTTTTTTTTATTCGAAAGTTTAACTACCACCGTGAGAAACTCGATGGGCTGTCAGCAGACGTGCAACCCTAGTTTAGGGTCATTGGTTCCAGGAAACCAGAGCAGACTGACCCGGTAACGCAGGGGTCTAAGCACTGGCTTCTGACCATTCGTCCGAAATAGGTTTGGGTTCAAATTCCGGTGAGGAATGGATGTTGCGTTTGTCTTACGGCACTGGTTCCCTCCATTCCCTGGAAAAAGTGTCCCTAAATTAGGGACGGGCGACTTCTTATAGCTCATTGAGTTGCGCACGGTGGTCGTTAGACCTTCAATAAAAGAAAAAAAAAACAGTGCAGTAAGACAAACACGACATGCATGCCTTACTAAGATTCGAACCCGGACCTTTACCGGAAGCATAGTTATAAGTCAATGATGAGACCGCTGCGCCACTGGGCGCCACTTAAGTTAGGACCGCGAAGACTTTACGTTCATTTGTGCTTAGCATCATAGGTATTTAAAACCTGGTTCGACAGCAATCTCTCAAACCTTCTGTAGTTTCGCCATGTACGAAGCCGGAATAAAAGACCTTGTCTTACACGGGATTCGACCTGGAGCAACAGTCTGACTGTCGGAAGCCCTTTCTCGGGAACTCCACTATCAAAAAGCAGCACAGTACTTAAAACGTATTGTTCTCATGTTTCCAATAACACGATCAAAACACTATTCTCCGTTCCGGTTTTCCAGGGTTCTGAGGCGCTAGCTTCTGATCATCCACGTGAGACGGGTTAGGGCTCGAGTCCCAGATGAGAATTGCAATGTGGTTGCCTTACTGTACTGGTTGTCCCCCTTTCCTAGAGACAGTGGCCCCAAGCTGGGAACGGGAGACTGTTTACAGCCCTGAGAATTGCTCATAACGGTCTCTCGTTAGTATCTCCCCACATTTGAACTACTTCATTTTAGAATATAACACATGTTCCCACTCAGTGCACTTCCTTTTCTTTTTCTTTTTCTTTACTGGAAAAAGTGTTCAGAAAGCGTCCTGATTACGTAAGCCTTCCGTTGATAAATTTTAATCGAATATTCATGTCGAGTGGATGTTTATAAATGGTGCTGATAACCTTTGTTCGTGAGAACATAAACTAAACTCGTGTTCTTATCGCATGACTCGGTGATAAGAATTATTTTAGGAACCAAATGTTACTTCCACAGCCCAACGTAGGGTTTGCAGAGCATGAGAAAAAGGTAAGATGTAAAATTATTTACTTGTGTTATGTTCACTCATGGAAGTAGCAATCGTTTGTAAATTAGAAACGGTACAGTATACGTTGTGACATATACACGGTACTGTTGTCGAATCACGTGAAAATATGGGTGTTGAATAAGTGCGAAATGATTGAAACGTTTCTTGTTTTTCAAAATTAGAATGTGACGAACTTCATTGAAACGGACCTTTGTATAACAGTGCTGAGTTCAGGATCAATTTTAAGACCCCGAGCCAGTCCGCGGACAAAGTATATCAGCCCGAACGCGAACTATATGTCGCAAAATAAATCCCAGGTTCGAATAAGGCCCAAAACAGACCTCTTCAGGAATTAATAAAAACATTTCCTCTTCTATATTTCCACTCACTCCTCTTTCTGCACCTAACCAATATTTTTCTCAACTGGGGAGTCACGAAGGGATACATCTGCTTTTTACACACTGGTGCGAAAAAATTAAGGACGAGCCAAGTTTTGACCTGTACCGTCACACAGGAGCGGCCTGGATATGTGACATTTAAACCATAGGAACACCATTACTTACCGAAATGATGAGGAAACAACATCGACACAACTGCAGATACTAAAGGATATAGTGGAACTTTATTCAGAATTGGCTACATAGCACTAGATTTCATGATACAGTTGCATCACTGCTAAAGATGGCACAGAGGAAAGAGCAGATCCTCATTAAAGGATATGATCACTCCTAACATTGATGCATAATTTACACGGTCTCTCCATACTTCATACTAGGTTGTTGATTGAGGTAGCATGGTTCATTCTGCTGTCGGCGCCGTCTTCAGCTGTTGAACGCTTTCCGGTGTGTGTTGACGTGCCGCGAAGCATCTCTCCAGAGCCTCCCACACTTGTTCTATGGGACTTGTGACGTTCTGGTAGGGTTTCATCCCGAGGTCACTGACTATGTACTGCCTTAAAATGGAGTTATGTACTGCCTTAAAATGGATAGATTATTAGTTTAAAGTAATATTAAAATTAGTAAAATTTAAATTTGGGAATTTATTTTATTACAGGTAAATTCTAAGTACTTTTCTTTATGGTAACACTCACGTGCTGGTGTTCCGGAAGTACGATTGTATAATTTATATTCTTCAAATGTTCTTTTGTTGGAAGTTGAAATTGTTGTTATACATTTTTGCTTTGCTATGTAAATATTTTTACGTTGTGTATCGTAAAAGAATTCTGGGGTGAGGTTATGTGAATGAGTGATGCGATGACGTCTGCTGAAGGCGAGATGGGAAGTCGTCAGGGTACGAGGCTTCCTTGACTATTTATATCGACTTCCACAGATCTTGGACGCTTGGTCTGTTAGGGGCCCGTTTGCTGGGCCTGTTTGCTTGGTTCTTTCGTTTAGCTTTTTCCCTGTTTGTTGCTGTTTTTCGAGGTAACCTGTGTGAGGGTTACTGTTATCAGCCAGGTCCTGATGGAAGTATTCAAGCAGTGATATTGGCTTGATGTGTGGTTGAAGTTATTTTTGCTGTAAATCTTAAAGGTGCATCGATTGGATACCTGCTGGAATTACTGGAGGGTATTCTGTGACTGACGTCTTCCTGAAGGGAACATGATTCCTGAGGTGTTATGCAAGATGTCAAGTGCTTGCTGAGTTGTTCTGCAATAATGCTGCAATATTTGCCTAATCTAATTATTGAAGTATTTCGACTTACGTTTGATTACATAAAGAGTTACAAATTGGATTTCTGTGTATGAGTACTTTTTGAGTTAGTTATTTGAAGTGCCTGTCTAACCGCATCTTGCTTCCTAGCCTGATTCAAACTCAAAAAGACAGGTAAAAGCCGAGATATTAGTCGGGCAATAGAACCTCCTTCGGAGGAGATGGGGGTGGTGGCTAGGAGCGTTGCAGCTTACGTCAGAGGAATGTGTTGGCCAATCCATCACCTGAATGTCTACACTTTCTAACAGCTCATTAACCACCACCGTATGATGAGGTGTGACGTCATCGTCCATTAAGACGAACTGTAGGCCAATGGCACCTCGGAACAAACGAACGCGGGGAAAAATTACCTCATTACAGGAGAGCGCACCGGTTACAGAACCTCTTTCCAGTACCTGTAGCACCGTACGTCCATCGATCAGAATGTCGCCCCATACGAGAACACCGCGCCCACTATATGTAACCCATTCATTTTTGTTTCCTGGGCGATACCGAGTGCCTATCTCACGCCAGATTAGCTGACGTCCAGAATTGCCCAAAGACACTAAATCTACTCTGGTCAGTTAGGAGTACCGTACCCCACTGTTCTTCTGTCTAGTCTTTATGTTCTCTGGACCACTATGAACGGTGTCTACGGTGAGCAGTTGTCAATAGAACACATCGTACTGTTCGGAGGATAAACAGCCCGCCTTTGTGTAGTCACCTGACCACTGTAAACCGAGACATTTTGCGTTCTGTGCTCATGTTCAGCTGTTTTGCAAGGTAAGTTGCTGTCTGGTGTCAATCCCTCTTGGTCTGTAGAAGCATGTAGCAGTTCTCACAGGAAATGGTTTTTGGTGGATGACCATCACCAGTCTTTCGCATAGCTGTACCTGTAATCTAGAAAGCTGGTTATGCACGCAATACGATGCTATGGGCGATACCGGACTCTCGGGCTACACTCATCATGGCTCTGCCCTCCTCGAGCCTCCCAATCATTCGTCCACGAGTAAAATCATCAAGATGTTCTCGACGGACCATTTCGTCGTCTCTAGCACAGAACAAACACATCGGACGTCTGTAACACTTATGCATACTGTACGGCGACTTCCTTCCAACTGATGGCATTGGATTGCGTGATGACATTTTGTTTTCACGTGACACGAACCAGACGTCATGCTCCATTATTACGCAAGTGTTATTGCTCCTGCTCCCAGACACGGTCCTGTGTTAATTTGTGTTTGAGTGCTACTGCTATTTACGGCGTTATTACTTTTTCCACTTCGTCCTTAAGTTTTGCAAACCAGTGTAATACAACCGCATGGGCGTTTCCCCCACTTGTTTCCGCCTGATATGCTTCGGGCAGCCGAGCATTCAACAAAATCTGGCTGCCCTGAAATCTACTGCCGCGTGAATGAAGGGGGTGAAATTTCGATGGCGTGGTATCTAGTATCTGCAATTGTTGACGAAACTTTTCCTTCTCCGCAAATATCCACTGATGCGTGGCCTATGACATTTGCTTCGGCAACACAGAATAAAGAGCCCTTACCAGTCCTCACCCGTTACCCAGACCCATCTGAGGAAGAATAGCCTTTACCAACTAGGAAATGTACAGTACGTCCCAAAAGTATATAAGCACTGTAAAAATGCATTTATCTAATGAACAAAAAGGAATATGGCCATGAGGTCAAAACAGTTTATGACAGAACACTTGCGACTAGCACTTAACAAAAAAATTATATGACAATATAATTTGTACCGTAGCGTGACGTAAAAGAATGATAACAGGGGTTGTCACAAATGGTGTCTCGTCAATTCGTCTTGCCCAATTCGTAGCCGACTCAGTTTGTCGAGTGCAAATTCATCGCGAACAAATTCGTCGACTACTCAATTTGTCGCGGACGAATTCGTCGTATTTCGACCCCCTTCAGTGAAATACTTTGAAGTTTGTAAGAGGTCTTTGAGCTCTCCAACCTGAAAAAGTCCTCCGGTAGGACGGTTTCAGGGTGGGCTGCCGTTACGATTTTGAAGGTTTCATAACTTGTGGATGTTCCATGTGACATGTCTTCTCCTACCCGGGGCCCCGGTAAAGTCTTTTGAGAGACATAGTGGTTTAGTAAGGTAGGGGCCCCTGTCCCACGGTTGCTCGTGCAGTATTAAATTTAACTCTTGTACATTGCATTGATTTATTCGCACTTTACCTTACATTGTCCTGTTTGTCATTTCTTTTCTTCGGGCCCCTCGGGAATCGCAGGACGGAGATTTTTATAAGCCTAACGAAAGTGATTTATCCGCATTTTTGTGTTTACATGTTGTTGCACCGAGTAGCAGAATCTACTTGTGAGTATGCTCTTCCCTCAGAAATTTGATGAATTCTGCAAGAGGGATGCTAGGTGCTTTGGTTAGACGGCGGCTGCCCCTAACTTCCGTAATTTTATGTTCTGGACCACTAGGGTCGGTCGAGCGTTGGGGTCTCCCCCTCCTCAAATGTTTAAATAGAGCTGTAAACATTACTACCATGCTTTATATGATGATTCTGTACAAGACCACGAATTTTCAGGATGGTGACCAGACCATCCTGAAAATTCACGAATTTTCAGGATGGTCTGGTCACCATCCTGAAAATTCCAAGACCACGAATTTTCAGGACCCCCACCCCCAAGTTTCTAAGGGCGGAGACAAGGTGTTCAAGGTAAGTTATTTGCTTGCGATTTCCATGCTTCATGTTGTGTTGAGTGGTAGACTATACTTGTGGGTATGCCCTTCCCTCAGAAAGTTGGTGAAGTCTGTAACAGATAACCGAGGTGCTTGGGTTGGGTGGCCCTGCCCCAACTTCCGTAATTTTATATTCTGGACTTCTAGAGTCGGTCAGTGTATCCGGGATGTTCCCAAATACACTGACTGACTCTAGTGACACTGAACGACGGAAGTTACAACCCAAGCACCTCGGATCGCTGTTACACACTTCATTAAATATCTGAGGGAAGGGCATACTCACAAGTAGAGTCTGCTACGCAACACAACGTGAAGCATGGAAATCGCGAGCAAATACCTTGAACACCTTGTCTCCGCTCTTGGAAACTTACGTGGGGTGGGGGTGGGGGATGAATTCCTCCCGCCATCCTGAAAATTTGTGGTCGTGTTCAGAATCATCATATAAACCATAGTACCAATGTTTACAGCTCTACGTTCATTTAAACGTTTTTGGGGGCTAGATCCCCAAAACTCACGAACCTCGTGGACACTTCAGGGGAAACACCCTAGATACACTGACCGACTCTAGCGGTCCAGAATATAAATTTATGGAAGTTGGGGGCAGCCCCCTTCCAACCAATGAACTTCGGATCCCTCTTACAGATTTCATCAAATTTCTGAGGGGAAGGGCATACCCACAAGTAGGGTCTGCTACTCGATACAACAGTAAACACGAAAAATACGGATAAATCACTTTCGTTAGGCTTATACAAATCTCCGTCCTGCGATTTCCGAGGTTCCCGAAAGCACTGAGATTACCCGAGTTGCCAGGGACCTGCAGAACAATGTAAAGTACACTAAGAATAAATCAATGCAATGTACAAGAGTTAAATTAAATACTGCAAAAGAAACCAAGGGACAGAAAACCTCTTACACACTCCAAAGTATTTCACTGAAGGGGGTCGAAATACGAGGAATTCGTTCGTGACAAATTGAGTAGTCGACGAATTTGCTCGCGATGAATTGGTAACTGCGACGAATTGTCGCACGACCAATTGGGCACGACGAATTGATGTATAACCGTCCCAAATGTACATAGAATGCACGGAATATTACAAATATAAATGAGCATGTGGTTCTCAGAAGCTTGCGGATTTTCCATTGTTTCAAATGACCTCGTATGACTAATATTGCTGTTCGTTGGCATAAACGGTTCGTTGTCGAATGCTCCACACGTTGTCGATTGGATTCAGGTTCTGGCTGAGTGGTAGTCAGTCCAGAACAGACACATTTTCTCTGTTTAGATAGCCTTTTTGTAGCCTTGGAGGTATGGATGGATGCATTGTCGTGATGAAATATCCAATTCTGTCCCCCTAAAATTTCACCGAAAGATATCAAATGAGTTTCTAGAGTCTCCATATACTTCACCGAGTTTTGTGTTCCACCTAGAAATGCTAATGAGGCTTGACCATTGTATGAAAAGGCCACCCACACCGTAACAGATTTACCGCCATGTTGTCTGTTAGAAATGTTCTCGGTTCTTTTTCCTAAATCATGCCAGTAGCTTGCATATCCATCAGGGCCGCCTCGATGGCGCAGTGGTCTAAGCGATGGCCTCTGATCATTCGTCCGAATGGGGTCCGGGTTCGAATTCCGGTGAGGCATGGATGTTGTGTTTGTCTTACGGCACTGGCTCTCTCCCTTCCCTGGAACCAGTGACCCTAAATTAGGGATGGGCGACTGCTTATAGCCCATTGAGTTGCTCACGGTGGTCGTTAAACCTTCAATAAAAAAAATATCCATCAGGACCATCTAGATTCCATTTTTTTTCATCACTGAACAGCACCCTCAGCCATTTGTCTCTATAAGAGATGTTCACACTCGTACTTACCCACTGTAGCCTCCTTTCTTGACAACGTTTTGAGAGTGGTGGTTTACGAGCCATTTTCGTGTGTGTTATGTAACCACTTTCTTTAATGCATTTGTGTACGGCATTCTTCAATATTTCCAACTGGGAAGCCTTGGTTATCGTGCGTATGGACATTTTCTGGGATATTCCTTGTATCCGTCTGTCGTCACGGGAACTTGTTGCACGTGGCCTTCCTGAACGAGGTTTTGGTGGGTACGGTTCACCACGAGCTAGAACACAATAAATAATACTTTTAAAACAATTTAGTACTTTCGCAATTTCATTTACAGGTTTACCTTGCAATTGAAAGCTGAATATTTTGGCAAACTCATCATCTAATAGCTGCGAAGTTTTAGGCATTTTATTCCTCAGAAAAACTGAACTCTTTGTCCTTAGAGCTACCTCTTTATACGCCCCAAACTTACGTCACTGACTACTCACTTACAGTTTGCATAATATTGTGATCTTTTACAAATATTTGGGACACCTGCTTTTAAAATATTTTGCGATCCACATTGTGGTATCATTGCCTTATTGTGAATTGGAATTTGTGTCACTTCATAATCGGTTTTCACATGTTTGATGCCAGACTCGACAACATGCATGACGTCCTAATAAAGTTCTTAGCAAATAAGAAGTCTCTAAACTTTTGAGACAGACTGTAGTAAAATTCTCGTATGCTAAACGACAGACAATCACAGTTAAAAAAAATTAATTCAGATCCCGAGCCTCGTTCGGGCCCGGGATCGAGCTCGGCCCGTCTCAGCTCTGGTGTATAACTCCAATTACTGTAAAACGGCTGCATAAAGTTAGACATGTCTGCTAGGAAAAGAGTTCTAACTAGTGAGGGCTCATTCACATCAAAAAACACAAGTGTTGGGAAACTGCTGGCCATCAACTGGCAGTGATGGGTTACTGCTGGCTGAAATCTGCGGCGCACGGAACGGTAGCGGTCAGTTGGTGGCAGAGCCGTCGGTTGTTAGCCATTGATAGCCCTGCAGCATCGCCGTGAATTGCGGGTCTCCAAGCAAGTGCCACTAGTGGCCTACAGGTGCCAACCGAAACAACCCCAACACGAGATGGGAGCAACGGGACTGCGCATGTGCAGAAGCAACATGTGCTGTGTCTCTTATGGTACCGGTTAGTTGAAGATGATACTATCGCCATCGTGGTATTTTAGTTGGTGTTAAGAAAAAAAAAAGCCATACGTAAAGAGGCGAATTAATTTCCTTATGAAATGCCACGTCGACGAAGATTAACGGAAGTAAAATATATAAAAAAGATTTAAAGATTTCGGAAGAAAACTATATAAATAATTGTTAATGAACTATAAGAAATGGTCAATTACTTTCATGTATTTATAGAAACTCATTTCGTAGCAAAATTCTTGCACTGACACACAAAGAATCGAAAATACACACAGCCATGAAATACACCCACTCCATTCCCATAAATAACAAGAAATAATTTCTGTGTAATCTTTCTTTTTAACATACCCCAGCAAAAGCACAAGTGTGGAGAAACTGCTGGGCACCGGCTGGCAGTGATGGGTCACTGCTGGCTGATATTTGCCGCTCACGGCACGGAAGCGGTCCGTTGATGACAGCCATTGACCCTGCAGAATCGACGTGAAGCAAGTGCCACTAGTGGCCCGTAGCTGGCAACCGAGGCAATCCCACGACGAGGTGGGAGCAACGGGACTGCGCAGGCGCAGAAGCAACACGTGCGGTGTCTTTCATGGTGCCAGTCAGTTGAAGACGATGCTATCGCCATCTTGTTATTTTAGTGATGTTCAGAAAAAAAAGCCGTATGTAGAGAGGCGAATTAATTTTCTAATGAAATGCCACGTCGACGAAGATTACCGTGGGAAGAAAAATATATAAATAATTATGAAGTGTAAGTACTGTCCTTGTCGTCTTGAAAGGCGATTGTTGAATTAATATATATTTACCCGGGTTCATGTCACATTCTGTTACATTTTTAACGTTTTATCTCTCCTTTCCGTTGTCCGAAGCTACATTTGTTTTAAAGAGGAAAGATATTTTATTTTACTGCTCGTTATTTTTAGAAGCGAATTCCTCTCAGTCTTGTGTATTCAACCCATGGATGAGTACATTATATCTACATAGCGTTGCTTTTTCTTTTCTTTCAGATAGTTACTAAATTTTGTACACGTATAATTCTTTTTTTTCCCCAACAAACGTTTTTTTAATGTTTTTACAGGACATTTGTTTCAAGCGGTTTCAATTGTTTCTTGTTGTTCACCCACTCCATTCCATGAATTGTTATTAATGGCAATGGAGTGGGTGTATTTCATGGCTGTAATCTAATATTTCATGGCTTAATATGATATCTTCGTCGACGTAAAATTTCATTAGGAAATTAATTCGCCTCTCCATATATGGATTTTTTCTTAACATCCACTAAAATAGCACAATGGCGATAGCATCGTCTTCAACTAACTGGTACCATGAGAGACACAGCAAGTGTTGCTTCTGCGCATCCGCAGTCCCGTTGCTTCCACCTGCTGTTGGGGTTCCATTGGTTGCCAGCAACGGGCAACTAGTGGCACTTGCTTGGAGGCCCACAATTCACGGCGATGCTGCAGGGCCATCAGTGGCTCGCCAACTGATAGCACTGCCACCAACGAACCGCTACCGGTCCGTGAGCGGCAGATTTCAGCCAGCAGTGACCCATCACTGCCAGCTGGGGGCCAGAAGTTTCTCAGCACTTGTGTTTTTGCTGGGAGTTAAACATCTATACAATAGGTGTTATTAAACGGAAAGACAGACACCTGTTTATTAGAGATATTGAAGATATGGTTCAAATTTCAAAATCATCAATTAACATAATTTTAACCGAGCATATGGGTATGAAATGAATTTGTTCAACTTGGATTCCCCATTTCTTTTCACGTGCGGCCCAATGCAAGGCCGCATATGACCAGTTCAATCGTTTCTTATTTGGATAAAATGAATATTAATTTGATGCTTCAAACGGCATATAGTCCAGACTTGTCACCATGTGACTTCTGGTTGTACCCCATTTTAAAACAGACATTACGGGGAAGACAATTTGAGACTGATCAATAACTTATTAGAGCTGCGCAGGAGTGCTTCAGCAGCATACTGCGCAACCTATCTGATTAGCTTTATCGTATTTTAATAAGTTTTTTCCAATCAAATTATGTTTTTTTTGCCATTTCTCTTCATATGTATGCTATTTAATTTACACACACACACACGCACACACGCATAACCGTCAAAAATATAGTCTCTTATTCTGCCGTATGACTTTGAAATACGTGCGGTAGGTATTCTTGAATTATTGGTTTACTCTGACTAAAATACTTACATTTTGTGAATTTCTTTCCTACGTTACGTAAATGTCATTTTGCATAAAATATGGTTGCTGTTTTGAAGTTCTGTACAGAGTTTTAAGTTCAAATTTCTTGGCAAAGCTTTCTCCTCCATAGATTCAGTTTGGACCTACGATTTACCTGGTTAACTGGTGGCCTGGTGGTCAGAGCCGTATGGTTTTGGCTAGGCGCCAGAGCGGGCCCCTTCTCGAATCCTGAATGAGGCATGGGTGATGTGCTTGTCTTCTGATGTTGGCTCTGTCCCCTTTCTGGAACCAGCGGTACTAAATTAGAAATGGGCGACTGCCCATAGAGTTGTTCATTCTGGTCGGGAAGCCCTGAAAGAAAATGAATTACCGGCTAGGACGGTGACGTCACCAATTGTTCGCTTGAAAGGAAGACACGGTCACCAAACCTTATCGTCCATTAACCTTGCTTACCCGTAAACCAAAGCTATCATGTTCGTTCGGTAATCACCTTATTATTAAACACATAGCATATATTTCTCAAGCATGGAAATTGTGGAGGAAATATTCTTCATAAATACATGGGACAACTAATGGATAATTAATATGGCAATCAGAATAACCTAAATTGCCTAGTTTGTTCTTCAATGTGTAACATCATTACAGAAAATTTGAAAATTACATCATTCTGTGGGGGAAATCGAATCCACATCTTAGTTCGTGTATGCTATTCTTTATACCGTGCAGGGTGCCGCCTCGGTGGCGCAGTGGTCTAAGGCGTTGGCCTCTGATCATTCGTCCGTAAGGGGCCCGGGTTCGAATCCCGGTCAGGCATGGATGTTGTGTTTGTCTTACGGCACTGGCTCTCTCCCTTCCCTGGAACCAGTGACCCTAAATTAGGGACGGGCGACTGCTTATAGCCCATTGAGTTGCTCACGGTGGTCGTTAAACCTCCAATCAAAAAAAAAAAAAAAAAAAAAAAAAAAATACCGTGCAGGGCAAAGACAAAGTTCCAAGTATCTGAAGATGAGGAATCTGTATAACTCAGATGTTTTTGCCACTCGAAACAATCAGATGCTTCCTTGTTACGCAATAAATCACCTGAGATAATGGTACACGTTGAACAGCGAACTTGGCAATACTAATTTGGAAGATATGAATCGGTTTATTGGTATAAATATGACGTTTATGTTAAGTCAGATAACATCCGAAAATTTGAAAAAAATTGTCGTTCCCGTAAACTTGGCAATTTAGGTATTCGACTTGCCGTGTTAATAATCCTGTACTTGTTCCATGTATTTGTGGAGAATATTTCTCCTTTAATTTCCATATCTGCGAAAATCTGAGGAATTTTTCAGATCCCTCAACTACAGATATTTGGAACGTCGTTGCTTTGGGTGGTGTGGATAGCATGTCCGAACAGAAATCGGGAGATGAAGGTTCGATTTCTGCTCCAGGGCGATGTAATTTTCAAGTTTCCTGAAATGATGTTACATGCTGAAGAGTAAACTAGTCTCTTCAGACTTTTCAGATTGCCGAGTGTAACAATTTCTGAAACACTGTTTCGTGCTATCAGACGTTTTAAATCCTAACGCATAACCGACGGAAAACACTTTCTTAGACACTACCGTTAACTTAAAAATGAGAAAAATTATACAAGGGGCATCCTTAAAGTAAAGCCTCCTCCTTAATAACTTTTTGAAATTTTGAAGTGATTTTCTGTACTGACATGTACTATGATTTGTTGCCAATGTGGGAACACATTTTTTTCAGAATCGGAAATAAAGACCATGAATGTCAGAGAAAAGCAGCGAGCCGTAATTGAATTCCTGGAAAAAGAGAGATGTGAGGCTCCAGAAATCCACAGAAGGCTTCTCGAGGTGTATGGAGCTGCAACAATAGATATCAGTAATGTCTGAGGATGGATGAAAAGGTTTCGAGAGGGAGAAGTTCAGTGTCGGACAAGCAACAGAGTGGCAGACCAGCAACCGCATTGACAGATGCCAACAGGCAACGAGTGAAAGACCTCATCACAGCTGATCGTCGTGTCACCATCCAGGAGTTGTGTGATGCAATTCATTGTGGTCATAGTGCTATGGAAACATTAATTAGGGATCTGGGCTATAGAATAATTAGGGATCTGGGCTTTAGAAAAATTAGGGGTATGGGCTATAGAAAAATTTGTTTAAAGTGGATCCCACGAAACCTAACCCGTGAACAATGTAATCAAATGGTGGACATGTGCCGGAACCTCTTGGACTATTATAAGAGGGAGAGTGCGGTGTTTTTCTCTAATGTTGTGACAGGGGATGAAACCTGGGTGTTCTTTCGTAACCCAGAAACAAAACGTACGTCAAGGAAATGACACTGCACATCTCCACCTCGACAGAAAACGGTGAAAACAACTTGTTCCGCAGCGAAAGTGATGGTAACAATTTTCTGGGAAAAACGTGGCGTTATTTTGACTGACTTCCTTGAACGGGGTGCAACAACAAACAGTGCTCACTATGTGCAGACATTGAAGAAGTTAAAAGAAGCTATCAGAAGGAAAAGACGTGACATTCCACTTCATAGTATTGTTTTACACCATGTTAACGCACGTCCCCACACTTCAATGGAGACTTCATAGGCTATTGCCAAAGTGGGGTGGACGGTGATGCTCCAACCCCTCTACAGTCCTGATTTGACTTCCTCAGACTTTTTCCTGTTTGCCCCTTTGAAAAACACCCTTCGTGGGGAACGTTTTGACGATGTGAGGTACGTTATATTGGCTGTCAACTCATGGGTGAAACGACAGCCTCAGAAATTTTTCCAAAATGGATTTTACCAATGGGTTCCAAGATGGCGGAAATGTATAGAAAGTGATGGATAATACTTTGAATAGGCTAGCATGATTAACAATATGTCCAAGTATTTTGCCACCAAGTTTCACATTTTTGCTGCTACAAATAAAAATCTTATGAGGGACGAGGCATTAGTTTCAGGATGCCCTTTGTAAAAACATTTGTTAACAGTAATTCACATTAAATGACACCAATGTCGGCATTTAAAAATCTCATTGGACGTGACCATTCTACAAGCAATTCATACGAACATTTTATTCTAAAAAGCAATTCATATGAACTTTTTATCCTAAACATGCAATTCCCATATGAACTTTCCATTCTAAACAAGAAATTCACTTGAATATTTTAAATTGGTGATAGGAAAGCCGAAATTACTTTCCCACTCAACACAAAAAGTCGGTTGTCTGATTTGAAAATAATTAAAGAATTACCTTTTCTGTCTCTAAATGTTATTGGCATCTGAGAAACATTCTTTAGCTTTCTGGAAGTGGAATGCTTTCCCTAGTATTGAAATTCTAATTGTTGGGCAGTCGAAATGTTGGGCTCCGTGTTCTTAATACGGAAATAATACCTTCAGTACGAACCCTTATTTTGATTCAAAACAACAACATTGTCTGTTGAAGATATTTTATTCCAAAATTGTATTTCTGTTCTTCAAGAAGCAGTTGTTCAACATAACTGTGGTCAATGAACATTATATACTTGTTATACAGAAATCAAAACAATCTTATTTATTCTGATTTCTCCTATTCTGAATTTTTTTTTTTGCTGTAGGTAGACATGAAGAAAGTAGCAGTGATAGGAGCTGGACCATGTGGGCTAACATCAATCAAATGCTGCAAGGAAGAAGGCGCAGATGTTGTGTGCTTCGAGAGAAACGGAGACCCTGGGGGGCTGTGGAGGTACCATGATGAAGACATCGAAGGAGTGGCCTCGGTTATGAGAACAACGATCATAAACACCAGTAAAGAAATTAGTGCATTCAGCGATTTTCCTCCTCCGAAGGAGTCTCCCAATTATATGCACCATTCACTGATGTACAAATACTTCTTGCTGTACGCAGAAAAATTCGATTTACTGAAACACATTAGGTGAGTCTTTTTATCTACATTAGTAATTTGGAAAGCTGTACGACTTTTCATATTGAGGGGATTTATGAGATTCAAGACCATTTTAATTTCCACATTTGGTGAGCCGAATACTTCTCAGGTCCAGAATCTTGAGTGTCATTAGTTCCTT
Organism: Macrothele yani; assembly: GCA_039090855.1. Classification (NCBI taxonomy): domain Eukaryota; kingdom Metazoa; phylum Arthropoda; class Arachnida; order Araneae; family Macrothelidae; genus Macrothele; species Macrothele yani. The sequence continues at coordinate 56,510,764 of CM076997.1, read as the reverse complement.
TACCATCTCAGGAGAAATAGATAACACTGTCTCTCATAAACATTTTCTGTACGTGAAATTACTTTGGCATGTAATGTTCACGGGCCACGAAAACTAAAGAACAAACCACCGAACCTGCAAGAAAATGCAATAGAAGCTTTACCCACGGTTATTATTCCAAAATAACCTCCTGAATAACAAATCCAAACATCCACAAAATTCCAAAGCAGCCGGACTCAAAGAAATCTGAACCGACATAATTTTAAAAGCTAAAGGCTAATATTCTTGGTATGTGGCCTGTAAAGTGCAATTTTGAGTTTATTTAAGCACTGATTACAAACTGTATAAATAAGTATCGCGTGTGAGAGCCACCTCGGTGGCTGAGTGGTACGAAGCTTTGGCATTGTAGAAAAATTGCAACATTCACTGTCAATTCAAGATTTTATTAGTAAATGGAAACGTGAGGGACTTACGACTGCCGAGAAGCTTCCACGAAGGCGAAGTAAATTGAACGGAAGGGACAAGAAAACTATGAAAAGTGTCATCCGTGGGTACCTCCATTCCTCTGCACGAGTCATAACCAAAGAATTTCAGGATTCAACATGGGTGAGTGCGGTGCACTAAGACATTTCGTAAGGAACCGCACAAGTTCAATTTCCATGGCTGAGCTTCTGCATAATAACTCATAACAATACGAGTAAGCGACTTGCTTGATTCAAAGCCCATCGTCCATGGACCCCTTGCCCAGTGGAAACGAGTGTTATGGAGTGACGAATCACACTACACTGCTTCTACAGGAAATACGATGATCATCGCTGGGTGTAGCGTATGCCAAGGGAACGGTATCTTCCAGAATGTGCCATCTGAACTGTTAAATTTTTTGGCGGCAGTGTCATGGTCTGGGGACGTTTCTTGTGGTATGGACTCAGATCATTGGTGGTTGTGGATGAAAACACGAAAGCTACGAAGTACTGGACATTCCAGACAATGCTCTACTGCCTACTCTTTACCAGTTTTACGAAGACGAGCCATTCTTGTTTCAGCAACGCAACACGCCGTCCCTTAAAGCACGCTCCATTTCGACATGGTTTGAGGATACGGGTGTACAGAATTTGGAGTTGCCAACTCAAAGCCCGGGCCTCAATCCTACATAGGCCCTTTGGGATGAACTTGAACGTTGGGTCAGAACGACACGTCCAAATCCTGTGTCTTAACTAACCATTGCTTTGCTGGAGGAATGCAACAATATACTTGCGCCCACTTCTCATTGAAAATGTGCCACGGAGAGTGCACAATATAATTGTGGCCAAAGCTGGCTAACTCCTTATTGATTTTCCATAAATGCACTATTGTATAAAAAGCACTGGTGTCAGAAGACCTTTTCCCATATAGTGTATATATTCTTTTTCTTTTTCTGTGAGGAGTTAACGACCAACGTGATAAATTCGTAGGGCAGTCGCCTTTCTGAACATTCGTCCGAAATGGATCAGGGTTAGAATCTCTGTGAGGCATGTATGTTGTATTTGTCTTATGGCACTGGCTCTCTCCCTTCCCTGGAACCAGTGTTCTTAAATTAGGGACGGGCGACAGCTTATAGCCAATGAGTTGGTCATTGTGGTCGTTAAACTCCCAAATAGCCGCCCCGGTGGCGCAGTGGTCTAAGCGATGGCCTCTGATCATTCGTCCGTAAGGGATCCGGGTTCAAATCCCAGTGAGGCATGAATGTTGTGTTTGTCTTACGGCACTGGCTTTCTCCCTTCCCTGGAACCAGTGACCCTAAATTAGGGACGGGAGACTGCTTATAGTCCATTGAGTTGCTCACGGTGGTCGTTAAACCTCCAATCAAAAAAAAAAACTCCCAAATAAAACAAAATGAACTAATTTAAGGCCATTGGTCCCAGGAAAGAGACAGAGACTGAGCCTTCACACAGCAAGCATGCTTCATCAGGAACTCGAGCCCGGGCCAAACTAGAGTTCGAATGATCAGAAGCCAGCGCCTCAGATCACTTGGTTACTTGGAAGGTGAATATGTATTTTCCAGCAGTGAAATACAAATAATATTTAAGTCACTATCATATAAATCTTCAATTTCTAATTTACTTCTGCATCCATTTTCATAAGAATGAGCAGCAGCGGTGGTACAAAGCCGTTTTTCATCTCATGGAGGTAAAGGGATTTCTGAGGCGTGATATGGTGCAGGTGTAACAGTTGCTTATAGCGGAAGTGAAAACGCAGGAATCAGCTCACGCACAGCTGTGAGCTTTCAAAATCCTGCGTCAAGAGTACTTTCCTATGCCAGACACTCTGCATTTTTCCTGCTTCTCCATTGACGGAGATCATAAGCTATTGTGTGTGTCACCAGATCTTTAACATTGAGGAACGGCACTAAATAATTTTGTTTCTTATGCTGGTATTTGATGCCCCCTTTTTTTTGCATTTGGTGAGAAATGCTTCTATTGTTAAAGTTTCCGTGCATACTTAAAGAATCAATGGGGTAAGAGTGTTATATAGTAACTATAAAAGGGGTAGATCAAAACACATTTTGAAACTAACCATATGCTTCAAGATGTGTTGAATTTTCTCTTTCGTATTTACCGTTTATTTCTATCACCATTGTAAAAGAACGAGAATGCTTTATCTATTAAGCACTTCAAAACAAATTATTTCAGCTGTTTTACAAGCTTTCAGTTGTTCATTAGACAACACTGTATAAAAGAGGGATGTCTCAGTTTTCTGGGTGACTTTGGATGTAATGATTTCTTGACTGTTACTGATACAGCGTGGAAGACATCACACTCGATTTGATTCGTTGCACGTTATTGGGCTACGCACACTCCTCGACCTTGAAATTGCTCCACCCAGAAGTAGCCCGTACATTGGCATGCGAATTAATAAGTGTGTGTAGGCAGGAGGCGAATTAATAGGTGTGTGCAGACAGGAGGCGAATTAATAGGTGTGTGCAGGCAGAAGGCGAATTAATAGGTGTGTGCAGGCAGGAGGCTAATTAAAAGGTGTGTGCAGGCAGGAGCCAAATTAATAGGTGTGTGCAGGCAGGAGGTGAATTAATAGGTGTGTGCAGGAAGGAGGCGAATTAATAGGTGTGTGAAGGCAGGAGGCGAATTAATAGGTGTGTGCAGGCAGGAGGCGAATTAATAGGTGTGTGCAGGCAGGAGCCGAATTAATAGGTGTGTGTGCAGGCAGGAGGCGAATTAATAGGTGTGTGCAGGCAGGAGGCGAATTATTAGGTGTGTGTAGGGAGGAGACGAATTAATAGGTGTGTGCAGGCAGGAGGCGAATTAATAGGTGTGTGTAGGGAGGAGGCGAATTAATAGGTGTGTGCAGGCAGGAGGCGAATTAATAGGTGTGTGTAGGGAGGAGACGAATTAATAGGTGTGTGCAGGCAGGAGGCGAATTAATAGGTGTGTGTAGGGTGGAGGCGAATTAATAAGTGTGTGCAGACAGGAGGCGAATAAATAGGTGTGTGCAGGCAGGAGGCGAATAAAGAGGTGTGTGCAGGCAGGAGACGAATTAATAGGTGTGCGCAGGCAGGAGGGACATGCAAACCGTTCGAGTAAGCAGTCAATTTCGTGAGATATGCGAAAGATAAATGGGCAAACACAGGCCGCTGAAGGCATGGCGTGTCCCTTGCTCCAGGTCGTACGGAACAAAGCAACGGTGTGTTGGGCATTGCCACAGCATATACAAAGACCGAAGATTCCACGTAGATCTCGGTACCAACCCTATCACCAGCTGAACGTGTTTGAGTGAAGAGGGATCGTAAGCGCCTATGAAGCTGGTTGGGCGATTCTCCGAATCTCAACCCATCTGAACCGGGATACAGAAGGGTTGGAATTTGTTTGTAACAATGGTTGCAAGAAAGTATCGTCAGTTGTCGTAGCGGGGCCGGTACAGTTAGGCGGACGTTAGCACTCACCGATCGGTGCATTCTTCACTAGGCAAATGCGGAGCTACTAAGCTACCGCAAAGAGCATTCGACGGGCTGAAACAACGACTACGGACATCGCCTTCACGACTCGAATGGTGAACGGAAGATTGGTGGAGACAGATCCGCTCTCTTGGCAGCCATCGTCAGTCTCGGCTGGAGTAGTGTCGTAGTTGAGCTGCGTGGCGACAGGAATGGCATCATATCGTGCTCATAGACGAGACCCCATTTCAACTCGGTGCCGACAATCGTGAGTCCATGTCTGGAGACGACGTGGCCATAAATAGGATCCAGCTGCTGTCCGCGAACATCATGGGCTGCGGGTGGCCTAGTGGGCAACGTACGTGACTGCCACGGAAAGGACCTGAGGTTCGATCCCAGGCAGGTACGAACGCTCGATCCACTAAATATCCGCCGTGCGTCGGATGGGCACGTTAAGCCGTCGGACCCCGGGTACTGGGCCCCCGGCAGTAAATAAGGGCGTCTTCCTCCCTCTTTCTACTTCGCTTCCGTGTCACTTTCCTATTGGACACTCTAGCCTAAATCCCCTAGCTTCCTATTTCTAAGGGTTCTTTAGGACCTGGGGTCAGATACTCTCTTCCTAAAATCCTCTACGTATGATCATGATCATGATCTGTGAGCATCATGATGCTCCCGAAACAGGCATTCTCGTCTGCGATGCCATTAGTTATGATAGCTGGTCATATCTGATACGGCATGGTGAGAACCCAGCGGTACGTGGATGATGTTTTACAACCTGTGTTGTTTTAATTACTGAGTCGTATTCCGGAGACCATTTTGCACCAAAATAACTCTCGGTGACACCATTCTGGATGCCAAGGGTATTTCCATGATCATCGAGATCTTCGATGATCATGACCAGCTATCATAACTAATGGCACCGCATACGAGTATGCCTGTTTTGGGAGCATCATGATGCTCGCAGACAGCAACTGGATCCTATCTCGATGATCATGGAGGGTACATCCATGATCATCGAGATCTTCGGACCTATCACCCATCGAGTGTGTGTGAAACCTCATTGAACGAAGCTTGCAGCCTCTCCTCGATCGACCGGAATTCCGCTGTATTAATGGATAAGGTAATGTTGTGTGGTCCCAGATAAACCAGGACACAATGAGAGGAGTGTATCCCTGTACGCCGCGACGTATGTTTGATTGCATTACACAACATGGTGGTCACACAAGGTATTGACTGATGCCACGTGATCCTGTCTTGTAACCGGTCTAACTGATGTTATTACCTTGGAAGTTAGATCATCTATTGTGCACCTCGTATATTTATGTCTCTGGTGATTTTTAGCTCATGCTGCTTAATCTTTCTCTGTGGGACAATTTCTATTCCGAGCAGTGTATAACGTGCAGTACCACTCCTATTTTAGCGAACTGTCGTCAAGAACTGTGAGTTCACTGGAGATGCGGCAGTTTTGGATTACCGAATTCTCGTCTCTTGACCTACTTAAGCACTCTTTTGTTTCATGATCTAACCAGACTTACTTGAATTTTAGATCTTCACGAATTTTTTTTATGTGAAAACCGGAAGGTGTCTTTTATTCTTATCTTCTGTCAGCCGTACTTATGAAATCGTAAAGATCGAACTAGGCTTTTTTCAATTTCTGTATTTCTAGTTAAACAGCCTCTAAAGGGAAATGGGAAAAGATGGCGCTAGTTTATAATGTTTTTCGACATTAGGAACGAAAGGGCTTTGATTTCAAGGAAGGAATAGAACCAGCGTTATACAGAAAAACTTAACGTCCGTATCTTACCAGGGATTGAATCCAGAAGCCATCCTTCCAGACCGTTCAGCTACTCGGCGACTGCTTATTCTTCGGAGAGAAAATAACTTAATTCTTCTGTGTCTCATTTCTTCGACTGCATTAATCGATTTGCCCCATTTCTTTAACTGTATTATTAGATTTGCCTCATTTCTTTAACAGTATTAAACGATTTGTCTCATTTCTTAAATGCTATTACTCGATTTTACTAATTTCGTCCATAGTTTTCCCCCTTAAAGCCTACACCATAACTGGAGCACACAGGTAGAAATTGTTTTGTGCTTTGCAGGATGACCTTTTAAAACTTCGCTGCGTACGAAGAATAATATTGATCCAACAATTCCCAAGAATATACTGCAGTATAATTAATTCTAATTTAGCAATCTTTTGTCATGATGTGGTGATTACGAAAAGACATTCTTTTCTGAATCTCATGAAATTTAGAAGTTTTGTGAGACAGATTGAAGACTGAGTCAATGAGATCTACAGAATCATATCGCAAATATTATTACCCATGATGAAACATTTGCGCATTATTGAGATACTATTACAACACATAGACATCATTAGCTAGGAAAGCTTTGTGACAGTGGTTATTCAGGTTTTGGCAGGAATTTGAAAGGAAACAAAAAGCACATATACACTGCCAGGTGTCAGTCTTTCAGTTGATTTATGAGGCTTGAGCACTGTTTAATTTTCAAAACATCACATTTCAGGTGCCACACAGTATTGTCACTATTCCACAGACTTTTTTAATACTTTCAGCGTGGCATTTACAGATAACTTGTACAATACTGAATTTCTGTATTTGTGACTCATATATAAGAGTTGCAAATATCCAGAAAATTTTGGGTTATAAGGCGGGTCGTCCAAAAAATGTTTTCTGCTCCATGTGTACGTGCATTATCTTGTAGTAGAGACTAATGTTTCTTCGCGAACTTTGGTAATTTCTATCGGATACCATTTTTTAAATGAGCTTTAGGTGAATTTGCCTAATAATCACTTTTCAGAAAATGCCTTTCGAGATATGTAGTGCTGAAAAATGCATTTCTCTAAAAAAATCAGCATAACTTGACGGATGATAGTGCCGCACAAAATTTCATTGAAGGAAGAGAAAGTTTTGTTTCGAAACACTTAATTTCGTTTCTGTTCCTTCTTATAATGGTTTATCCAAGGACAAATCATAGTGACATTATCTGGCAGACTGCTCAAGGAAGCTACTATCTGTAGACCCGATCTCTCAACGGATTGATAGTCGCTCATAAAGGTGACATTAATCGTTTCCAATGAAGTATTTAAGCTTCCTCCCACTGTCTTTAATAATAATCTTCTGCCTTCTTCTATTGGTCACTTAAGTTTACCATTATTCACACAATTGATAGCAGCGCTACGAGGTCCAATTGCAGCGTCTCAACTACCACTTTGAATTTTTATTAGGGTTTAACGATCACCGTGAGCAACTCGGTACGCTATGAGCAGTCGTCCGTTTCTATTTAGAATCACTGGTTCGATCACCGTGAGCAACTCGGTGGGCTATGAGCAGTCGTCCATTTCTATTTAGAGTCACTGGTTCTAGGGAAGGGTGAGAGTCAGTGAGATAAGACAAACACAACATCCATGCCTCACGGGGATTCGAACCCTAACCCATCTCGGCCAAACGATCAGAAGCCTGCGCCACCGCAGCTGCCAACCGCCACTTCTGTTTCACAACACTTACCCCATCGAAAGCCTGTAGTTTGGCTCATTGCGTTTGCTCCATACCGATTCTGTAACATCTGCAACGTCTCTGGACTAATCGTTTTTTATTCATCGCAGAAAACAAACTCTATCGCTCATTTTTATGTTAAAGTGAGTCGAGATACTATTCTCGGAAATACAGATTTCTCACAAGGACTTGCATAAACACACAAATGCCATAGAAAACAAAAAACTCTTTGCTCTAGAAGCAAAGCAAACCTGCGAAAGCAACATACTACGCAAGCCCCTGTGACGTATATTCTAAATCAACTTTCCTTTTTAGTTTCTTTCCCTATGTAAATTTTGAGTTTGTTCTCAGTTATACTTCACACTTAACGTGATATCTTCTCTCTCAAACGAATACTGTTGGCAACACAATTGAGGTCTGAATAAACGTGGCGTATGACTGTATGAGATAAGAACGATAGTTAAAAACTACGATACAACAGTTGCTGGTGTGGGGTGTTGGATGTGGTTGATACTGATTTGTTAAGTAAAATGTGAAGTGCTATGTTGTAATGATGAAATAGTTTTGGAATAAAGCCAATTTCCGTAAGTTTGACTTCTGTTTAAATGTTTCGTCTGGCCGTTAAGGTTTAATTCAGGAACTCTTTCATCGTATAATTATGTTTTAAAATAACGTAAGAAGAGCGATAAAAGTTCAAGCTCGAAAAGAGATTACGTTATGCCCCATATTAGTGAATTTTTATAAAACTGAAGACAACATTTTTGCCATCTCGTCTCATTAATTTTCAAGTTTCTCTCCTTCCTGGAACATAAGCCGGTAAATGTAAGCAATTAAAATGCCTAAGCTCCTGCGTTGAGTAATTTAGGAAGGTATGAAAATGGTGAAACGTAATGACGAGAGAAGCTGAAGAGCGTTGTCATGATTTGAATGATACCTGTTACTAGCAAGTCTCGAACCGTAACAGCTGTACCAAGACAGGTAATGTTGTTTTACAAAGTTAAGTTTTCCACCCATTTCTTTTAATGGTACTTCTCAGCTAAACATCAGAACAAACACTAGTTTCATTGCAGGGTTTAATATTTATCCTCAGCTATTTTAAACATGGTGTATCAAAACAGACCAAACCAGAAGGTACAGACCAAAATATTTGAAAGAGAGGAAAACTTGACAAGACCGAAATAGAAACCAGAAAATTTAAGGTGACTTATCCAGTAAAGGGAGCTGTTATGGATGTTTTACAGGAGCGCATGAGACGTGCTTTTCTGATGAAAAAAATATATGATCTTAGATGTGAAATCTCTTCTCACGATGTCTTTTGGATTGAAACGTCACCTTCTCAGTTGGTTCAGTCTTTTGCCCTCCCTTGTAACCAGTTGCTCTGAATCAAGGACAGGTACGTCTAAGTAAAAATGTAAGACCATTTAATCAAGCAAACTGAAACACTAACAATTTCGTGATCATATATACCCATTTAATAATTTTTCGAACACTTAACACTTCTCTTTTCAAACATCCCACAGTGATATTTTCTTCATTTACTAATTACATTTTATTTTATTAAGTTCTCTTTTCGTCTGAACATAGATACTATTCCAAATTTGAGTTCCTTTGTTTGTATCATGCATTATTAACAGATTTCATCAAGAAGTTATCAAGATCGAGCCCAGTCCTGATTACGATATTTCTGGAAGGTGGATAGTCAAAGCGAAGGGCTCAAAAGACGGATCGATAATCGAAGAGGAATTCGATGGCGTTATGGTGTGCATTGGGCATCACGTTTTTCCAAAGATTCCTACATTTCCCGGACAGGAACGCTTCAAGGGGAAAATCATTCACACTCACAGCCTGAAGTCTTGTGAAAATTATAAAGACCAAACTGTTGTTGTTGTTGGAATCGGAAATTCTGGAGTCGATGCTGCAGTAGACTGTACATTTGTAGCCAAAAAGGTAAAGTCGGTTACATTTTAATTTATCTTATTTTCTTAAACGTAATTGGAGGGCATATTTGGAAAACTAAAGATTCTTCATTTAAAGATATTTCATGATCCGAATTACTAACTGATTTCTGTAATCAGTACGTAACGTAGAGTTTGTGACGCAGATTCATCCAGGTCAGAGAACAGAGCTTCCAGCAATTTATATGTAGTTACACTGGCGTGCAAAAATTAAGGATGAGACGATTTTTCGAATGCAACGTCGTGCAGAAGTGTTCCACATCGACTCAAATCATACCATAAGATCCCCAAGATGTAAGAATATGGGACAAGTGAGCAAAAACGTCCAAACAAGGACTCCAAAGGATACAAAGGCACTTTATAGAAAAGGTAGCTTCGAGCACAACTGGACAGAAGACAGAAACGTCCATGTGACAGGCAGCTGCAAAGAAAAATCCAGTCTTTAGTAGGGGATATGATCACCCCTGACTGCATTGCAGGATTTACAAAGTCTGTCCATGCTGAGGACGAGGATGTCAAGGAGCTGTTCAGGCATCGCGGCCCATTCCTCTTTTACCGCCAATCGTTGCGGACGGCTGGGGTGACGTGCTGTCAAACGTCTCCCGAGAAGGTCCCACACGTGTTCGATCGGATTTAGGTCCAGGGACCTTGCAGGCCAATCCACGCGATGAATATCTTCACTCTCCAACAGCTTTGCGACAGCCACTGTACGATGAGATGTAGCGTTGTGGTCCATGAAGAGCAACTCAGGACCCACAGCACCTCTAAACATACGCACGTGAGACAGGAGAACTTCGGTACAATAGCGGACACCAGTGACTGAACCTCCTTGGCAGATGTGGAGGTCAGTACGGCTACCAAGCATGATACCTCTCGAAACGAGAACTCCGCCACCTCCAAACCGGTCCCTTTCGATGATGTTGGAGGTGTGATTGCGTGTTCTCTGCTCTCTTCAGATGTGTATACGTCCAGAATCGCTCGTCAGACTAAATCGGCTCTCATCCGTAAAGAGAACTAGACCCCATTGCTGATGTGTCCAATTCTTGTGTTCCTGGCACCACAGAAACCGCCGTCTCCGATGATCATGCGTTAATGGCACACACCGTACTGGTAGTCGTGCAAATATACCACTTTTGTGCAGCCTCCTGGCCACGGTAAAACGCGATAACGGACGTCCAGTTGTTTGTTGTATGTGCCTTGCGATTTCTCCCGCTGTCTTCCGCATGTCTCTTCTCGCCTGTAGGATAATAAGCCGGTCGTCCGCCGCCGTGGTTGCTCGTGGACGACCACTACTAAACTCTCAGACAGCTGTTCCTGTCGTTTGAAATGCTCTATAAGCTCGTGAAAAGATGCTGTGAGCGATCCCGAACTACTCGGCCACACTAATCACACTTCGATCTTTTTCCAACTTCGCAATGACGCGACCTCGGGTAAAGTCATCCAGATGTCGTCTACTGGGTTGCCTGTTGGCTATATCACACGGTGGCAGCAACTCGACGTCGTTCAAAGCGATGTACACCGTGCAATAACTTTCACCGAATTGCTGAGCGTACACCGCCTGTGTGCTTTATACCCTTCCGACACCCCCCGTACGTCATGCTGCATATATGCGCTTGCCCTACCATACCGGACCCTAGTCTATCTCTTGAGTGGTCTTTCGGCCCGTTCTACCTGTTCGTTCCGCTGTTATGCTAATTTCTTTTCTTCGTCCTTAATTTTTGCCCACCAGTGTATAATGATGGAGAACTAGGTTTTTAGGTACCCGCTAGCATTACTAAATATTATTTTTTGAACGTTCCTTTCCTGAGGCGGTGAAAAACTATAAGATATTGCGGGTTGATATGCTGGCGTTATGACAAATTGTATTTAATTATCGCAAAAACGTTCACATTAGTAAAATCCTAGTATTTCAAGTGGCCGATGTACAGGTCTATTTTACCCATTACTAGTCAGGGTTCGTAATTTAAATTGGAAGAATAAATGTTGAAACACCTGAATGACGTTTTACAGAGCATTTTAAACGCAAAGCTCTAGTGAAATGAAGTTAACTACAATTCCTGAAGTAACAACTTCAGGAAATGTAGGTATCATGAAGTAACAACCTTTTTTCCGCTGATCCTGAGTGCATCCATACAATGGATGCACTCATGATCCGCAGAAAAAAAAAGTTGTTAATTTCAGAGTTCCATACTGAAGTAGCCTTAGATTCTTAGTTGTGAGGATTTGACTAATCTAAAATCAGGATTTTTTTAGAGAAAGTCGTCAAAAGACAAGTTTGATTTTCATAGGCTTCATGATTTTAATGTTACAAATTATAATATACACTATGTGACGTACTACAGTGGTGAAAACATGGGTCGAGACGACAAATATGCAGCGAGATATTCTGTCCGTGTAACTCAGTTGGGAGAGAAACTTACTCCGGAGTGAAGGGGCACGGACAAACTTGTGTTTTCACATTGTCTCCCGATCCAATAAAATGAATCCACTGGCCTTTGTGTTCTTCGAAAAATGTGTGATGTTTTTTCCACACATTGTTTGGAATTAAGAAAAATTCCTACTTCGCTTCAAAAAAAAAATAATAATAAGAGGGAGATCATGTGACGTGCTACAGAGATGAAAACATGTGTCAAGACGACAAATTTGCAGAGAGACATTCTGCCAGCGTAGCTCAATTGGGAGAGTGACTTGCTACGGAGTGAGGGGACGCGGTTCCATGCTCGTCACCGACAAACTTCTGCGTTCACAACGGCCTGACAGAGAAAATGCCACTCCACGAAGACGTGAACGCAGCGGCATGCAAATCACAGGGTGGATGCACACGTACAAGTTATGCAAATGATTTCATTTGCAGGCCAATCGCACGAACGCAGCACAGGATATAAGCGGACAACCATCCCGTGAGCCCATCAGTCAAGACGTCGTCACGGCCGCGAGAAGTGAGTGGTTCAGCTGTAACCGTGTCTGGAGAACGAATAAGTTGTGCTAATGCCGTTAAGACGTCGTCGTACGCGATTTCGTCAAAGGGATGAGTTCACGAGAGGTGTCATCGTAGGCCTTCGTATCACCGGATGGTCATTGCGTCGTATTGCGAAAGAAACGCAACGTGATGCCACAACCCTCGGTCGCATTTGGAAGTAGTGATAACAGGAAGGATCTGTGCAACGTCGTTGGGTGACCGGAGCAGGGAGACGGACGTCCGAGCGCACCGATCAGCATCCGACGTCATGACGTCGGATTCAAGAAACTATCCTAAAGGAGACCTTACTGCTGTAATTATGATGAGGATTCTTGTCGAAAGATGCACCCGATAGAAATCTTATTATACAGGATTTTTTTGACAGAGAGAATCAGTAAAATCATGTCTGGCTTTAATTTCCTCACCGATATGACGCAGATTTTGAGCACAACACTGCAATGAATGAAACTGACGATGCGATCTTTTTAAAAAAAATGCTCTGGGCCAAGAAGCTTCCGGCAACGCAATCACCTGGTGTTTTCTTAAACAAGGTCGTAGTGCCACCATTTGGTATATTCTCCCACCGTAATTTCCATCTTGTCTCCCAACACTACCAGGTTCCTTATGTTTATGGTTACTACCGTGCACTGATGAGTACAGCACACTGTTTTGAAATTTTCTTTCATTATTATTCATTTCCCAATTTAGAATATTATTGTGAAAAAAATGCTTTTCATTTGTGCTGATATTTAAGCAATGCAATTAATGCTAAATATGTTTATTTTTTTTTGTTTTCGGTGTTTAACCGCCACGAGCTACTCGGAGGGCTATAAGCAGTCGCCTGTCCCTAATTTGGAATAACTGGTTCCAGAAAAGGGGGAAATCAGCCCCACCAGATAAGCACACCACAGATGCCTCATCCGAAATTAGAACTCGTGCCGAACTCGGACGACTGGTCAGAGGCCAACACATCACATTACTCTGACACAAGGGAGGCCCCCTAGTAGGTTAATTGTAAGTAATAAATTACAAGCTGGGGTCGCATCACCATTCTCCATAGACACTAAGCTGCGATGACTCCGTTCACCACAGACAGTCTGCTGTGATGACCCCGTTATCCATAGATACTATGATGACCCCGTTATCCATAGATACTACTGTGATGACTCCGTTCTCCATAGATACTACGCTGTGATGACCCCGTTCTCAATAGACACTATGTTGTGATGACCCCGTTCTCCATAGACACTATGTTGTGATGACCCCGTTCTCCATAGACACTTCACTGTGACGACCATGTAATTACTCCATTCTCCGTAGACACTACGCTGTGATGAATCCGTTCTCCATAGACACTGCGGTGTGATGACCCCGTTCTCCATAGACACTACGGTGTGATGACCCCGTTCTCAATAGACACTATGTTGTGATGATCCCGTTCTTCATAGACACTACGCTGTGATGACCCCGTTCTCCATAGACCCTACACTGTGATGACAATGTATTTACTCCATTCTCCGTAGACACTACGCTGTGATGATTCCGTTCTCCATGCCGTGTGATGACCCCGTTCTCCATAGACACTACGCTGTGATGACCCCGTTCTCCATAAATACTACGCTGTGATTACCCCGTTCTCAATAGACACTATGTTGTGATGATCCCGTTCTTCATAGACACTACGTTGTGGTGACCCCGTTCTCCATAGACACTACACTGTGATGACCATGTAATTACTCCATTCTCCGTAGACACTACGCTGTGATGAATCCGTTCTCCATAGACACTACGCTGTGATGACCCATTCTCTGTAGACACTACGCTGTGATGACCCCGTTCTCCATAGATACTACGATGAGATGATCCCGTTCTCCATAGACACTACACTGTGATGACCATGTTATTACTCCATTCTCCGTAGACACTACGATGTGATGAATTCGTTCTCCATAGACACTGCGGTGTGATGACCCCGTTCTCCATAGACACTGCGGTGTGATGACCCCGTTTTCCATAGACACTACACTGTGATGACCATGTTATTACTTCATTCTCCGTAGACACTACGCTGTGATGAATCCGTTTTCCATAGACACTGCGGTGTGATGACCCCGTTCTCCATAGACACTACAGTGTGACGACCCCGTTCTCCATAGAGACTACGCTGTGATGACCTATTCTCTGTAGACACTACGCTGTGATGACGCCGTTCTCCACAGATACTACGGTGTGATGACCCCGGTCTCAATAGACAGTACGCTGTGATGATCTTGTTCTCCATAGACACTACGCTGCGATGACCCCGTTCTCCATAGACACTACACTGTGATGGCCATGTAATTACTACATTATCCGTAGACACTACGCTGTGATGAATCCTTTCTCCATATACACTGCGGTGTGATGATCCCGTTCTCCATAGACACTACGGTGTGATGACCCCGTTCTCCATAGATACTACGGTGTGATGACCCCGGTCTCAATAGACACTACGCTGTGATGACCCCGTTCTCCATAGACCCTACACTGTGATGACCCTGTAATGACTTCATTCTCCGTAGACACTACGCTGTGATGATACCATATGACACTACGCGGTATTATGATGGGAAACCCTGGGTCCATTCATTCGTGAGCAGGAAAATGCGACGTTTACGACCTACTTAAACATCATTGCAGACCAGATCCGTCCTTTCATGGCAAAGGTATTCATTCCCCTCTAGTGGTGGGTTCTTTTAGAAGAATTATGCGCCATGTCACACTTTCCGGATTGTCCAAGAATAGTTCACGGAACATGAGGAAGATTTTCAGGTATTGCTCTGGCCTCCAAATTACCCAGACATCAATTCCGTTGAGCATCTGTGGTTTGTGCTGGAACAGAAACTACGACCTGCGGCGGCCCAATTACGTAACTGACAAGAGTTAAGGGACCTGCTGGTAACGTGCTGGTACCAGATACCAGAAGATACGGTACATTTAAAAATCTTGTAGAATCCGTGCCTCTCCTGGTGAGGGTTCTTCTGGCGGCAGGTGGAGGGCCAACATAATATTGATCATAATGTTTGATTCTTCGGTGTATGGGAGGCTGTTGCAAATTGTTCATCTGTTGTAGAGCGCTTTGCAGAAATGTTGAAAATTAACAAAAACAATTTCGTTTCAGGTATACCTGAGCACCCGGCGAGGAAGCTGGATCGGAAAGCGCCTTGCGGAAAACGGCATGCCCGTAGATATCATGTACAAAACTCGGTTGAACCACTTTATTGACGGAATCCTTACTTTCAACTTAAAGTGCTATCTTGAAGAAAGAAAACTGCAGAAATCGTTTGATCACGCAATGTACGGTCTGAAACCTCAGCATAGAGCATTGAGTGCTCATCCGACTGTTAACGATGCCTTGCCGAACTGCATACTAAGCGGGAAAATCGCGGTTAAGGGAAACATCACGAGATTTGAGGAGGACGGCGTTGTGTTTGAATGTGAGTCGGACGTTACACAAGTGGACGCAGTTATCCTAGCCACAGGATATTTCATAAAATTCCCTTTCCTGCAGGATAAGGTGGTATCTTCTTTGGGAAATCGGATCGATTTGTACAAGTACATGTTCCCGCCTCATCTTAAGCATCCCACTTTAGCTCTAATGGCAATCATCCAGCAAATGGGACCAATATTTCCAATAGCGGAAACTCAAGCAAGATGGTATATGCAAATCCTGAACGGTAAAAAGCGTCTTCCGTGTGTTCGTACCATGCAGCGTGACATAGCTGAGAAGAAAGAAAGCAACACCAAGCGCTTTGTCCCTTCTACGCGGCACACAATTCAGGTGGATTACATACCATTTATGGACGAACTCGCTTCGCAAATTGGAGCGAAGCCGAACTTGTGGAAAATGATGGTTACTGATCCTAAATTATTCTGGGTATGTTTGACAGGACCCTGCCTGCCATATCAGTTCCGTCTTCAAGGTCCACATCCTTGGCCAGGAGCTAGAGAAGCTATCCTGACTTACGAAGACAGGGTAAAGGCTCCTCTTAACACTAGATGTGCTTCTGAAAGGAAAAACAAGGGCCGAGACGATTCTATACCCTTCAAGTGGATTTTATGTTTGGTTTTAATAATAGGGCTGTTATGGAAGTTAATTTTTGCATAAAGCCAGGGAAACCGAAAATATTACTCTATGCACAACTTAAAATTTCCCTTAGGATAGCCTGCTTCTGAGCGTTTGGAGGAAAAATTCCCCAATTGCCAAAAAGAGCATTTCATACGAGAACAACATCCGTAACTTCACCTTACTATGTAACGCACATTGGAAGCGAAATTTTTCTAAACGTATGAATAATCTGATGTGTACGTTACTTGAAAATAATGCATCGCTTTGCACAACACGTATAGCAAGAGAGTGAGGGTGAGTTTTCTAATGCAACTCTCTTTATTAACAAAGTGTCGAACAGAATCCACAGAATTCGTTGTTCTGAAAGTCATAGAATTAATTATATGTACTTGTAACGATGTATATGTTTCCATCCTGGATAGAAAAAAGAAATTAAAACGCGTGTTTAATCCGGAGCTGTGTTTTTACTTTTCTTTCTGAATTAAAAGAAGAGTTTTAAAACTTTTCTATTTCTATTAATACCGCATCTCTTAAACTAATAATACTTTCAAATTTCCACCTGTTATAATGCTTCAGAATTTGCACATTTTCTATTAATAATACTTCTAAATTTACATCTTTTATATTAATAACTCTTTTAATTTTACACTTTTTTCTACTAATAATTACACCTTTTCTACTAAATATAAGCAGTTTCCAAGGTACTTTAATGACCTACAATTGAAAATATATTATATACAAAGTTTTACAGGTCCAAAAATACCCAAGCCTGTTTTTGAGATCCTCTTAGCGAAAGTTATTGTGCGCGTTGTGAGCTTCGGAGGATCTAGTGCGCGGTACTAAAAAAATATTGCATTTCCTCCAATGAGTCGCGCGACAGGGGATTGAAAAAATCGAGAGTACTTTGGCACTCTTAGTAGGTAATTTGTGCTATGCATCTTTCGCATGCCAAAATCTTTGTGGGTGTGAAATAAAAAGAGTGATTCGAGAGTATACATTTATTTACGTACAACACATTACATTTATTCGCGTCACTCTCGACCACTCCGAGCCACAGTCCGGTACATACAGTACTAAGAGGAATTAAATAATAACAACAAACAATAAGATTTACTAATTTCTGACTTTGGGCGGTACTTAGGTAGGTGGATTAATGAATGTTATTGTCGTAAAACCAATGTAAAAAAAGATATGTGAGTCATTAAAGTAAATATTTACTAAACTATGGCAGCGGCAATAGTAAGTACTTAAACTGTTTAATTTTTAAAACACAATATTTTATTTAAAATTGTTATTATACATTATTAAGATTTAGACTACCGTAAGGAACGCCTCCGAAGCCGACGAAGTGTGATGCAATTACGAAAGTCCATCTGCGCATGGGCAAGCTAAAATCTTATCTCAAGATTGGAAGAAAATTTGAATCGCTAGTGTGGTGACAAGTATTAATTAGTTTTGGTCTAGGATATCTGCAGGTTACAGTCTATCGTGTTATACATCATTTTAAAGCTCTCTTCAGTAGCAGGTAACATCCGGGGGGGAGCCAAATTTCGCTGCGAAACGCCGCTTTCATAGCATCAAAAATGCATTTTTATAATGGCTTTTATCACATTTGGTATCAAGTTCACGTAATTTACGCAGATTGCAGTGCGATTTTGTTACGTTTAGGTAAAACGTGATAAAATAATGTTCGGCGATAGTTTAGTAAAATATATTGTTAACTAACAATAAAATTAACCATTGTTACGTCTCATCATGTGACAACATTCAGAAATCAGATCGCAACAATGGTTTTGGTTATTTCCGTTACCTATTTTCGTTACATCGAAATATAGCATAAAAAAACAGCATTTTTACCATTCTGGTTCAGCATACTGATGAAAACAAATTTATAGCGTACTAGTGACACCGGCATACTGGTGTTACCGCACAAAACAATAAATTCATGTCTGCATGCAGGATCCCAGACAAATTTTGTTGTTGATAAAAAAAAATATTTCCTTGTTTTTTTTTTCGAAGGAAGCATTTTCGAATTCTCATTTGGTTTTAACACTGAAGGATGAAGCAAATTTTCTTTCTTGTATTTAAACAGCTTTCTATTTAAGGCGCATTATTGCGACAAAAAGCACTTCTAAAATGAAACTTTCCCAATTTTTATGAGCAAATGTGCATACCGTGTTTAAAATCTATCGTTTCTCTTTCTTAGTGAAATGACTGAATTCTTATTTAAGTGCCACAAATTAACATATCCATAATTTTAAGGATTTAATTGTTTTTAGAAAAGTGTTTCCAATCAAAATTAATTCAAAGTTTTAGAGAGTAAAAACAGCATTTTCAAGCTTTGTAACTTTTATAAATTTGGGCCATTTATTTACGATTATTTTGGAATCCGTACATATTTGATCGATTGGTGCGCAGTTAAGAACTTTGTGAACTAAACTTCTGTATTCACATAAATAGTTACATTTTCAAGTCCGTTTTTGGGTTTTTTTTCGTCGTTTCAGAAGGTCACGCTTAAAATAAATTTTTGTGCTTTGAACTGAGTTCATTTTTGTCTCTGTTCAAATGTTCTTATATTTTTTTCGGTGACTATTCATTCAGCATTTGAATTTTCTGTAACAATCACAGTTCTTAAAATTGGGAGGTAGGGGAGAGGAGGCTCGTGAACCACTATCGAAAACGTGATTCAGAACGCAGCAGACTTATGTGATTCAAGTTCTGTCACAGATGAAAAAAAAAACTGAAGCTAAATAAAAAAAGAAAAAGGTAAACGAAAAATTTCCGAAAGAGTGTATCGCCTCAGCATGTGTAAGTTTTCCCGCACAGATTTACTTTCAACGTGATCACGATCGTGTGTCTAGATTTAGTTTCCTTTTTGTTGGTTTGGACGGCTATGATGAGAAACTCTAAGGTATGTAAGCAGTTGCTTGATCCAAGGTGGGGAGAGAGAACCAACGCCTGGGATAAGCATAATACCCATGCTTCAACTGGGACTCCAGTCCGAAATCTGCAACTCTAAATACCAGGTAACTTAAATCCCATAAAAGAGCACAGAAGTAGTTTTAATCTATAACGCTTATGCTTTACATCGGCAAAAAAAATCAAATATTTTCATTTACCTGAATGCAAGGGAACCTGTGAAAGCAGTATTACCTATTATTAATGTACACCGATGAGACATTACATTATGACCACCTACCTAATAAGTTGTAGGACCCCCTTTAGTCCGCAAAATAGTGACCACTAGGCAAAGCATAGATTCTATGAAGTAGCGATAGGTATCCTGGAGTATCTGGTACCATAATGCCAACAACAGATCCTCCAATTCCTGTACATTTCAGAGTGGTGGTGATTTAGCGCGAACCCGCTTTTCCAAGTCGAACCACAAATGTTCGATTAGGTTCATGCCAGGTGAATTTGGAGATCAGAGAATTAACAGAAAGTCACCAGCATGTTCCTCGAACCACTTCTTGATGATTCTGGCAGTGTGGCATGGTGCATTCTCCTGTTGGTAATGGCCATCACCAGCAGGAAACACAGGTGCCGTGAATGGGTGAACTTGGTTTGCAACGATGTTCAGATACCTGACAGCTGTCAGGGATTGTGCTGTTAGGATAATGGGGCCAAATGTGTCCCAAGAAAACATAGCCCACAGCATAACACCTCCGCCACCGACCTATTTCCGCCCAACACTGCATCCAGTTGCCATATAGCCTCTGTAGGTAATCCGTGTATCGGCTCTCGGCTGTCTACGTGATGCACAAGAAATCTTGATTCGTCAGACCAGGCCACTTTCTTCTAATCGTCCACGGTCCAATGCCGTTGATCATGGGCCCATTTCATGCGTTGTTGGCGATGACGTGCAGTGAGCATGGGGATCCGGCTGGGTCTTCGGCTACGAAGGCCCAAGCGCAGAAGGCTGCGATGAACTGTGTGCTGTGACACATTGCCCTGATCGCCACTGTTGTAGCTGCGGGTGATTTGTTGAGAACAATGAGAGACAGTCTCCGCTCCCCTCTGGCATCTATGAGCTGCCGATGACACACTGCTGGACAACGGTTCGATGACCACCTGTGCACCACTTTTGACACGTACTCACTACTGCGGCACGTGAACAATCCACAAGCCGTGCCGTTTCCGAGATCGTAATTCCGAGGCACCTTGCCATCACCATTTTTCCTTTGTCAAACTCCGATAAATCGGCAGCTTTTCCCATTCTGACTCCGAACACTTTACTAACCGAAAGCCGGTTCTCGGGTTGTATATATGCTGCTCTGTGAACTTCACCTGCGCCACCGTTCGGTCTCCAGCCGCGCACATTTCTCTATGTTGGGGTTGGTCATAATGCAATGGCTCATGTGTGTATGAACAGATAATAAAGGTTTTTATATTATGAGCGTAATTGTAAAAAGTGAAGTTATGAATAGAGGAAAATCAAATTCCAATTTAAAATGTGCAAGATAACCCTATGTTACAGTAGGAGGGAGTGCATGAAGTGCGAGGACAAGATTTTATAGAGCATAAGTCAGTTCCTGTGCGGCACATGATCCGTAGAGATTGCAATCAATTCTAGGAGTGCTTATTGAAAGAAATTACAATATGTCAATTTTCTAATCCAGGAGATTTATTAGAAAGCTGTGCATGTTCCGTTAAACTGGAGGTGGGTACCAGTTTTCATATCGCACATACAAAGAAGTGGACTTGAAAATGCGCCAAGTAAAAAGCAGAACGTCAAGAAAACACTTCGCAAACACGTGACGTCACATTGTATACGAAACCAACAAAAACAGAAAATAGCCAGCTGATAAAAAAAAAAAAACGTAAGAGAGAGACGTAGCATACACTGAACATAAGTGAAAAGCAAGAGAAATGAAATTTAAGCATGTAGAAAACGGTAAAGATACGTCATTTGTAGCACTAGCCCCACAAAATATTAAAAAACCTATGCTTTTGACAATGATAATCGACAAACAATTATCTCTGCTCGAAACGCAACAGAAGCAAAATATGAGGTAATAATACTTCTTGAAAAAGATTACTAAATTTAAAATGTTTAAAATATAACATTGTTTAAGGCCACCACAACTGCAAAGCATATTGCCTCTCAGACAACAAGATCTTCATTTAAAAGAATTATATTTTAATCAGTTGAAATTTACTTTAAAGTACCTGCTATTAAACTTCTTATTATCTAATACAAATTTGGAGGATATGAATCCGTTTATTGGTGTAAATATGACATGGATGTTAAGTCAGATAATATCCGAAAACTTGAAAATTTCGTCGCCCTGGAGCGGTAATCGAAACTGCGTCTCCCGGATAGCGCCCGAGTATGCTAACCACTACACCACTCAGAACGACCCAGTCTCAAGTTTCCGATTAATTTGAATAAAACTAGTCAAAGCAACCGGCATTCATATATAGCGAATCTGGAGGTTTAGTATTCATTCCCGTGATTGCCTGGAGGCGCAGAATATCAATGAATGAAATACGGGATTTCACCATTGTGCAATGCAAATTTGGAAGATGTGAATCCGTTAATTGGTATAAATATGACATGGATGTTATTATTTCTATGTTATTATTTTTAACATGGATGTTTATGATATTCTGCGCTTCCGGGAAATCACGGGAATGAATTAAAACCTCCAGATTTGCTATATATGAATGCCGGTTGCTTCGACTAGCGAATCCTGTGATGATTATATTCAAATTAATTGGAAACTTGAAACTTGGTCTTTCTGGGTGGTGGCATACTCGGGTGCTATCCGGGAGACGCAGGTTCGATTCCCGCTCCAAGACGACGAAATTTTCAGATTTTCGGATATGATCTGACTATATTTACACCAATAAACGGATTCACATCTTCCAAATTTGTATTGTACAATGGTGTAATCCCGAATTTCATTCATCGATGTTCTTATTACCTAGTTTATGTTAATTAAAATATATTACCTCGAAAAAGCGCTCTTGACAGTTTTTGAATGCCTAACGGTTAGTTATATAGAATATGTAACATGAGACAATTTTAAGGCGACTCACGTTGAAAATTAAAGTTGTTTAAAAGCATGATTTTTCAATTTTTGTTGTGTATTTTGTTTTTACAGGTAGTGCAGATATTGCGTAGTATAGATTTGGCCCAATCTGTTTGCGTGATTTTCTACGATTGTGGCCAATAGCGCATATGGAGAAACTCCCAAATTTTATCTTTCCGGTGGGTCCGAAATGAAATAAACAAACACTACCGTTCGAAAACATAATAAAAAAAATAATATAACAAGAAAGTTTTTAGAGAAACTGGAAAATAATAATAATAGTCGAAAATTAAGGTCAAAAGAAAAAAAAAAAAAGCTGCAGTTTACGTACTTTCTCAGAAACAGAGAGTTATGTACGAAGCTCTTGCATTACTAAACAAATAGGCATGTGCCACAGGCTACAATCTTTAAAAGTAAATAGATTCAGTTTTACACCGGCACGATCACATAAAGAGAAAATGAGAAGAAAGCTTTTTGAATAGGCATAAGTTTTGCAGCTTGAAAATCCTCTCGTTGCTGATCCCTAGCTTTATCAATTGGGATTCGGAGGAGAACGTTTTAAAAAGTTTAACATCCTCGAGTATGATACACCAATGCATTCGTGCTGACACTGCCAACAATCAGAACGAAATTAACATTACACCATCCGGAATAAAAGATATCTGATGTTGGATTTTTTTTCCGCCCCTGTGGCCCAGTGGTCTAAACCAGGGCCATAGAAGAGAAGGGCTGGGTCATTCCTTTGTTTGAGGACGATAACTTTAGCTCCGGTGAAGCATCGGTTTATGGCCGGGCCGCGGGTGGCTTAGTGGGCAACGTTCGTGACTGCCACGGAAAGGACCTCAGGTTCAATCCCAGGCCGGTACGAACGCTCGATCCACTAAATATCCGCCGTGCGTCGGATGGGCACGTTAAGCCGTCAGACCCAGGGTACTGGCCCCCTGAAATAAATAAGGGCGTCTCCCCCCCTTTTTACTTCGCTTCCGTGTCACTTTCCTATCGGGCACTCTAGCCCAAATCTCCTAGTTTCGTATTTCTAAAGGTTGTTTAAGACCTGGGGTGAGACACTCCCTTCCTAAAATCCTCTACATATGATCTGATCTGGTTATGGCCACTGTGACGTCATGGCGAGGACAGGCGCTTTTCCCCACAAGTCTCTCCCTGTATTCTGTTGTTGGTAAACCTGCAAACGGAGTGATTTTTTTTGTTACTCGTATTTCTTTGTGAATAAACGTGTCTTGTTTATATTTATTTTGATACATAAAATGCCTTCATCCTGTGCTGTGACTAGTTGTAAAAATACGCATAAGAAAACCAAGGGTCGTGGTATGGTTTATCACGTTTTCCCTGTGAATAACAAGCACATGGTAAAGGAACTGATTATAATCAGCAAGCCTCCAGAAAATTTTAAAGCTGAAACAGCAAGAATTTGCAGTGATCATTTCCACATTTCAGACTATGAAGATATGAAAAATCGCTTAATTGGACTTCCAGAATGTAAATTTCTGAAACCTAAAGCTGTGCTAAGTTTGAATTTGGAATGTACAAGATCAACTAACGTACTTGATAATGCACGAGAACACAGGAAAATGAAGAGGTATGTTACGTCGAAATGCTCTGAATCGAATCACAGGATTTAGTCCAAAAAAAAAAAAATAACGTTTTGAGTAGGACGTTATTTTCAGTGGAAAAGAACGTTCAGAAGAAGAAATAACATTTACGAGAGTATGCGTGTCTTGATCAGAAATGGAAACTAAAAACAAAATTCCCACTGAAAGAGTTATCTTGATGGAAAAACAGATAGGCAGTTTAAAGAAGAAAAGCAAACAATGCTATAGACTTTTAAGAGTTAAAAAGTACGTTTAAAAAACAACCGTTCAGAGATTCTGCTTATGAGCAAAAGACTATTAAAAGAACACATACAAAACAAAAAACTGCAACGGATGGAAATACGTAAACCTTCAGAAAATTTTACGCCTTCACAGCTAGAATGCATCGCAACGCAAAAGAAAAGAAACAAGTGGACAGAAGAAGACATTTCTCGTTGCATAGTGAGTAGAGCTATTTCTAGGAAAGCTTATGATTTCTAGAAAGATAAAATTTGGATCCCTTTACCAAATGCAAGCACGTTAAAACGATGGTGTGGCAAATTTATTTGTCGTCCTTAATTTATTTGTCGTCTGTAAGAGTTAAAAAGTACGTTTAAAAAACAACCGTTCAGAGATTCTGCCTATGAGCAAAAGACTATTAAAAGAACACATACAAAACAAAAAACTGCAACAGATGGAAATACGTAAACCTTCAGAAAATTTTTACGCCTTCACAGCTAGAATGCATCGCAACGCAAAAGAAAAGAAACAAGTGGACAGAAGAAGACATTTCTCGTTGCATAGTGAGTAGAGCTATTTCTAGGAAAGCTTATGATTTCTAGAAAGATAAAATTTGGATCAGTGTCTGTTTTGGGGTTTGGGCTGGTGGCATAGGGAGCATGACCAACTGACAATTTTTGGTTCCCCTTGTCGTTTGTTGGTACTAGAAAAGCCACTACCGTAGGTTGATGCTCTCCTGATGACGGCAACCTGTGTGTTCATTTTTTTGGTTTTCAATTTTGAACTTCCATTTTGAGATTAATTCAGCATTATTTTTTGAATTTAATTTTTTGCATTTCTTATTTTTTACAATTCACACACACACTCTCTCTCTCTCTCTCTCTCTATCTCTCTCTCTCTCTCTCTATATATATATATATAGATAGAGGGATGTAAGGTCAGGTGATGCGTAACATCACAGCCTCTCCTTGACAAATGTCAACCCCGCCTTCTCGTGGTGCATCCTGTTCCCACTAAAGGGGCTATGACGACCACCAATAGCGGTATAATTATACCATCGGGATTAGAGGAAACTCTACCCCACACTCACCAACCCGCTTGGCCAGCGTGGTGAGTTATGGCCAAACACCTCCAAAATGATTCCACAACTTAAATCTTGGCCCTCAGTCTCCGGCAGCTGAAATGTACCTGGCCAAGGCAGCGGCCAGTGCGACATGAAGGCAGAGGGTGCTAAGAATCCCCGAAGGACCGGACTAGGCTGCCATCTGATGCTGACCTTGGCTACGTACAATGGACGCTCCTTATCTTCTGATTCAAGGCTTCTTGAATTGGAAGAGGAACTACAAAGGATCAAGTGGGACATCGTTGGGCTAAGTGAGGTAAGGAGAAAAGGAGAAGATCTCATTGAACTGAAAAGTGGACATCTCTTCTACTATCGTGGGACAGATACTGGCAGAACTAGTGGTGTTGGATTTATAATAAACAAGAAACTGAAGAAAAAAGTTGTAGAAGTTGAAAGTTCCCCTGACAGAGCTGCACGACTCGTTATCCAACTCTTGAAAAGATACCAGACTCAGATTATTCAAACTTATGCACCCACCACAAGTCATCCTGAAGAAGAAATTGAAGAATTTTATGAAGAAATTTGTCATCTAAATAATAAAGGTAAGCAACACTTGAAAATAATAATGGGAGATTTCAATGCAAAAATAGGGCAACGGCAACAGAATGAAACTTCAGTAGGTAAATTCGGTCACGGCAACAGAAACCAGCGTGGAAATACTCTCGTTGAGTTTGCAGAGGCAGAAGGGTTTTTCATCTTGAACTCCTTCTTCAAGAAAAAGCCACACAGGAAATGGACATGGAGACATCCAAATGGGACGACAAGTGAAATTGATTTTATTATGTGTAACAAAAAATTCGTCATAGAAGACTGCAGTGTGCTAAACAAGTTCAACACAGGTAGTGAACATAGATTGATGAGATGTAAGATGCGCCTCAACACTAAACTTGAATGTGGCATGTTCATAAGACAAACAAAATCTATTGACATAACCAACCTTAAAAAACACCATAATACCTTCAAGTTGGAACTGAAGAACAGGTTCTCTGCTTTAGAAGGCCTAACATCGGAAGAAGTGGATATTTCTGAAGTTAACAGAAAAGTAACCAAAGCTCTTATGGAAACAGCAACAAAATTAGCTGGGTCTAAGAAGAAGTTGCACGTGAACAAATTATCAGGAAAAACCAAAATGTTGATGCAAAAAAGAAGAGAGATGAGGACAACTAAAGAAGATGTGACTTCCAAAGTGGAATATATAGAGCTATACAAGACAGTAAGAAAAAGTATCACTGAAGACGTAAGAAAATTCACCTGTGAACTAGTGAGGAAAGCAATTGAAAACAACCAAAGCCTAAAGATAGCAAAGGGACATCTCAGTAAGGGAAGAAAACAGATTATGGCCCTGAGAAAAGAAGATGGTTCTATAACAAGAAATAGAGGCGAAATTTTGATAAGAGCGAAGGATTTCTACTCCAAATTATATGAAAGGGATGATACATGCACTCCAGACATCATGAAAGGTACCAGTACCAGAGTTCCTCCAGTCCTTCCAGCATAAGTTGCACATGCAATCAAGAACATGAAGCTGGGGGAAAGCTCCAGGAGAAGATGGAATTACTGTAGACATCATACAAGAAGCAAGTGGAGAAATCGAAACAGTACTCGCCCAAATTTTCACTCGATGCCTTAATGAAGGGAAGATTTCTGAGGACTGGAACACTGCTATAATGATCCTGCTACATAAAAAAGGTGACACTGAGGATCTCTGGAACTACAGACCTATCAGCCTCTTATCAGTGGTTTATAAAATCTTCACTAAAGTTCTTTCACACGGCTTGAAGGTGACACTGGATATGGCTCAACCGAGAGAACAAGCTGGATTCAGGAGTGGCTACAGCACAATAGATCATATCCACGTACTTAGAGAACTAATTGAAAGAGCGAGGGAATATGAACTTCCATTGTGCATGGCTTTTATCGATTATGAAAAAGCCTTTGATTCGGTGAAACCATCAGCAGTTACAATGGCTCTGAAATCCTGCGGCATTGAAGATGCATACATTAATATTATTAATAACACCTATGAAAATGCAAGTGCAAAGATTCGGCTGTTTGAAAATACAATCAATATCATCCATGGACAGCCAAAATTTTAGATTGGATTCCAAGGGACAGGGAAAGACCCAGAAGAAGACCACATGAAAGATGGGTGGATGAAATTCGAAAGTATGCAGGGGTGACATGGAGGAGACTGGCACAAGACAGACCGTTGTGGAGGAAACTTGGGGAGACCTTCGTCTAGCAGTGGATTGATAATGGTTGACACTGATGATGATAACGATGACGATGACGCATAATGGCGGTGGAAGTGATTCCGCTCCTATGTCCTGAATTTTGACTTCGCCCATTTTCAATAGGGTTTGTCGCCAGATGGTCCCCTACCACATACTAAAACTTCATCGAAATCGAACCTTTTTTACGTTAGTTATGACTAAAGTCCGGAAGTTGAGGCAAAATGCCTTAAAATGCTTTTTTTGCCTTTTCGGCTCATATTTGAAGAAAATGCCTTTTTATGTTTTTAATGCCTTTTTTTGCCTATACTCAACAAATGCACAGTTAAAAAATGATTTCTTCTTAAGAATGCGATAAAATGAAAGTTTTGATAACAATCTAGCATGCAGTACGTAGTGTTTCCGGGTAAAAACGTAATTTTCTTTAAGTTATTCATTTCTTTTAAAAACTCTTTTTTAGGGTATAGGTGTACAAACCATAAGGTCGTTGGCATTTTCTCTAAAACGAAATCACAGTCGGCAGACATCTGAAAGTAAACACGAGTACAATCGGTACATTCAAAACGAGGTGCTCCAATTTTAGCAGCGGTGGCAGACGCATGCGCAGGGTCTGCGATGGTCTGCATCTCATTTTATGTCTTGCTCTCCCTAGAGTCCTAGATGATAGTTTCTGCGCATGGCGGAAGTAGCCGAATCCAGTCAGATAACATTGTAACCAATCAAGCTAGAGTGAAAGCCAAGAATGCACGTACACACATAAGACCTTGAACGTAAGTGCCAAACAAGGGAGGGAGATTTTGTTAGTTCGCTACCCCTAATAGATCTCGCCTTGCGTCCAAGTGAAACAACAACGCCGAAAACTGCTGCTTCAACCAGTGCTAAATTAAGTCGGTATGTTCAAGAGTATGGAAGTGATATCTTGCCCACTGATGGAATGGTGTTGTTTTGTAAAATATGCGATACGAAACTGAATTACGAAAAGAAATTCTTCATTTCACAACATTTGGCAACAGCTAAACATAAAGCTGCTGTTATTTGGAAGATTGGTGAAAAAAAGGCATGTTTGATTTCGTCATTCGCTTCTACTGCAAGTGATTTGTGCCATGCTTTTAGAGATGATGGAATACCTTTGTGGAAGCTGGAAAATAATTCACTGAAGAATTTTTTGGAGAAATATACAAAGGAAAATATTGCGTGCGAAGCAACTTTGCTGAAAACATACTTAGATTCCTGCTACGTCGGTATAATGAAAGAAATACGAGAAGATGTCTGGGATAAAATATCTAGATCAGTATCGATGAGACAACAGGAGCCACGGGAAGGTATGTGGCAAATGTTGTTATAGGTACAATGGAACCTGCTCAGCCCTCAACTATCTACTTACTTGCATCAGAACAACTTCTAAAAAAAATAGTAGCACGATTTCTCAGCTTTTTGCCTCTTCATTAGCTTCTCTTTGGCCTAACGGAATAAAGTATGAAAATGTACTATTGTTTTTAACAGACGCAGCTCCTTATATGAAAAAGGCTGCCCACAGCCTGAAAGTTCTCTTTCCAAAAATGCTTCATTTAACTTGTTTGGTTCATGCTCTCCACAGAGTAGCGGAGGAAGCACGTTAGTTATTTCCGGATATTGATGCGTTAGTGAGTAATGTGAAGAAAATTTTCCTTAAAGCTCTCATCGAGTTCACTTATTCAAAGAGATGGAACCAAACCTTGCTTTACCGCCTAAACCGATTTTGACAAGATGGAGAACATGGATATTGTGACGTACCTGCCAGCAGGACGCACACGACATAAAGGCAGATAGCAATCAGAATGAACGTCCGCGTAGCTCAATTGGTAGAGTGACTTATTCCGGAATGAGGGGATCCGGGTTCGTATCCCGGCGTAGATCAAAAATGACGGAGAAATTTACTTCGTTATAATATCAGCCGCTGTATATTACGCAAATAATTTGAACAAGATTGCTGAAATTGTTATTAGTTTTCAAGAGGATGAATCCTGCGCAATACGCAATGCTCAACAGATACTAGCTAAAGATTCGATTTGTAACGATTTAACTTTTATTCAAGCACACTTTTCACAGTTGCCCGATATGATTACTTTGCTGGATAAAAGGAACGAAACGTTAGTGAATGCCTTGAAAATATTAAATGATGTAGTTAGTACAATTAAATGTGTTCCCGGGAGAAAGGGTCAAATCGTGAGTGGAAAATATCAACGAGTTCTTTCAGCAAATAATTACTTGGAGAAAATCAAAGTCATCGCTGAAATACTCCAAGGGGAAAGTTCAACTGCTATTGAAATGGATCCTACAACTGCCACATGTTTCAAATACGCTCCCATTACCTCCGTAGAAGTTGAAAGATCATTTTCGCTTCTAAAACATATCCTAAGTGACAGAAGGCAGAGTTTCACGTTCGAACCTTAAAAAAAACCACCTAGTACTTATGTGTAACCGCAAAAATAAGTAAGTGATAATCTGATAAATGATTTTGCCGATTCAGCTTAACACCTACGTATGATTCAGAATTTTTCGACCACTTCTATAAATGCCTATTTTTGATGCCTATTTTGACGCTTTATTTCGCTTTTTTGCCTGCCTATTTTTAGCATTTTTACTGCCTCAACTTCCGGGCATTAGTTATGACGCTTAACAGCAGTGGGATGGATCCCGCTCCTATGTACTGACCTTTGACCCCATTTCGTTCACTTTAAATAAGGTTCCTTCCCAGGTGATCCCCTACCAGATACTAAAATTTCATATAAATCAAACGATTTTTACGCGAGTTATCGTGCGGACGGACATACGCACACAACGCGTGACGTAATGAGGCAGATGGGAATGGCGACCATCTGCTCGCCGCAAGAGTGTGACGTCATAAAACTTTAATAGGATCCACACACAACGCATGACGTAATAAGACAGATGGCGTGAAAGCGCGCCAACATTCTCAAACGCGAGATTGTGACGTCATAAGATTTCTAAGCATTGGTAACATTAATGGAACGACACCATGATACTAAAAACGTTATAATTCGGGGTGGTTATTTAACCCACGAGAATTCGTTTAGAATTCTCCTAAAGTCGAAATCAAGCTAAATCGATTTCTAGTACCAGAAAACGGTAGGTTAACGACTTTCATCAAAATTCTTAGAGCCGTTTTCAAAATAATATGTACATACATACATACATACATACATACATACAAGAATTGCTACTTTAAGGTGGACGTCAAGTAATTTTGCTTCCTATACTTCTAATGGAAAAACTTCTGTACACATTTTCTTCACAATTAATGCGTTCCCAAGGATGAAAATTTGAACATCGATTAAAATAGCTTCATTTCATAACTTGGAATACTTAATATTTGCGAAACCAGAACCGTAATTATGCAATCGAACATTTATTTGTCCACTGACGTCATCAAAGTACTGGTCGCGCCATCTTTTTTCTGGTTTCAACACCACCAAAGGAAACGTTGTTGTTTTTTAATATAATTGCTTATGTTTTAGAAAATGTTAAGTATTCCAAGTTATAGTATAAAGTTATTTTAATCGATGTTTAAATTTCCATCCTTGGGAATACACTAATTGTGAAGGAAATGTGTACAAAAGGTTTTCCATTGGAAATATAGAAAGCAAAATTACTTGACATCCACCTTTATAGTGTGAGATAAGGGCGATGGAATGGATTCCGATCCTATGTCCTGACCTTTGATTCCATTTGTACCATTTTTAATAGGGTTCCTCTCCAGGTGGTCCCCTACCACATACTAAAAATATCATCGAAATCGAACCATTTGTACGCACCTTATGATACATAAGGGCAATGGAATGCATCCGCTCTTATGTCCTGACCTTAGTCTCCACTTCACCCATTTTCACTAGAGTTCGTCCCCAGGTGGTCCCCTACCACATACTAAAATTTCATTGAAATCAAACCATATTTACGCAAGTTATGACGCATAAGGGCAATTGAATGGATCCCGCTCTTATGTCGTAACCTTTGACCCCACTTTACCCATTTTCAATAGGGTTCATCCCCAGGTGGTCCCCTACCACAAACTAAAATTTCATCGAAATCGAACCATTTCTACGTGAGTTATCGTGCCGACAGACGGACGGACGGAAAAAGCTGGAGCACATACGCTTCCTCCACCTACATTTGGAAAGCATAAAAAAGCCAAGACATACAAAGGCTGCAAAACTCTGAAAGAAGCATGGAGAGATGCATTCTTCCTGCAAGCAGAAAAGATAAGATGAATTCGTGGAAAAGGAAAAAGACTAGAGTGGAATACATCATGATCAGAGTAAAATCCCTGAAATGGCGATGGGCTGGACATGTTGCCAGAAGAACAGACCACCAATAGACAACAGAAATTTTAGACTATACACCAAAGGACAGAAAAAGACCCAGAAGAAGACCATATCAAAGATGGATGGATCAAATTCGAAAATATGCTGGAGTAACATAGAGGAGAATGGATCGAGACAGACAATTGTGGAGGAAACTTTAGCAGACCTTCATCCATCAGTGGATTGATAATGGTTGACAATGATGATATATATATATATATATATCATCATCATCATCATTGTCAACCATTATCAATCGCTGCTGGACGAAGGTATCTCCAAGCTTCTTCCACTACGGTCTGTCTTGTGCCAGTCTCCTCCATGTTACTCCCTCATACTTTCGAATTTCATCCGCCCATCTCCCATGTGGTCTTCTAGGTCTTTTCCTGTCCCTTGGAATCTAATCTAAAATTTCGGCTGTCCATCGATGGTCTGTCCTTCTGGGAGTATGTCCAGCCCATTGCCATTTCAGGGATTTCACTCTGATCATGATGTCTTTCACTCTTGTCATTTTTCTGATCCACGAGTTCCTCTTCTTATCTCTCCTGGTTACACCAAGCATGCACCTCTCCATGTTGCTTCGAGTTTTCTGCAGCCTTTGTATGTCTCTTTTAGTTAAGGTCCACGTCTCTGCACCATACGTAAACACTGGAAGGATGCATTGATCAAACACTTTTCTTTTAAGACATAATGGCATCTTGCTCTTGAAAATTATGCTGTTTCTTCCAAAACCTCTCCAGGTAAGTTTTGTATGCCGATTAATGTCTTCATCAATGTGACCCTCACTTGATATCTGCTGTTCAAGATAAACGTACGTGTCTGTTATCTCCAGCTTTTCTCCATCAATCGATAAATCTTCATTTCTTGTAAAATCATTGAACATCACTTTTGTCTTCTGAAAGTTCATTTTTATTCCCACTTCTTTACTCTTGTCAGCAAGTTCCTGGATCATACTTTGCAGCTCTGATGGGGTAGTTGCAAAAATGACTTTGTCTTTTGAGCTTGCCACGTTAGAGTTTAGTGTTGAGTTGCATTTTACATCTCACCAATCTATGGTCACTACCTGTGTTGAACTTGTTTAGCACACTGCAGTCTTCTATGACGAATTTTTTGTTACACATAATAAAATCCATTTCAAATCAATTTCAGATTTAGTAAATTTGTCGATCCTCACCATGGTCATTTTATTACTGGTGACCTCGATATCGCGCCTTTTCGAGAGCTACGTTCTCTTATGTCTTTGGGCACCAAATACAGGTTGGCACCTCGTTTCAATATAAAGAAGTGTGTCTCCATTTTACGTAGTAATTTTTTGCAATGTGCACTCAAACGTTTCTATGAGTTCGGTCTGCCTCTCGAATCCTTCAACAAGTGGTTAGATTGCGTGCTTTGTGATATTCGTCACGAGCATGGTAAATTGAAAAGCTCTAACGTTTGCACCCAGCAACCACAGAACCTTTTCTTGTTTACTTCACAAATTCGTGACCTTCAAGATTTATTCGCTGTTTCCCCAGTGGATAAAACTACTAATAATTTTGCCAATAACTGTAAACAGTTTTACCAGAGTTGTAATGTACCAGGAGATGTGACGTACCTGCCAGAAGGACGCACAAGACATAGAGGCAGATAGGAATCAGAATGAAACGTCCGCGTAGCTCAATTGGTAGAGCAACTTATTCCGGAATGAGGGGACCCGGGTTCGAATCCTGGCGCGGATAAAAATGACGGAGAAATTTACTTCGTTATAATGGCGCTCGAACTATCCGGATGACCCGACCGTTCAAAATCTCGCAATGGTGTGATGTTATTTCCACACCGCGAGATAGGAAAAATATGAGAATCCCTTCTCCAGCACTTCGAAAAAAAAATAAATAAATAAAAAAATAAGGGGGAGATGATGTAACGTACCAGGAGATGTGACGTACCTGCCAGAAGGACGCACACGATATAGAGGCAGATAGGCATCAGAATAAAACGTCCGCGTAGCTCAATTGGTAGAGCACCTTATTCCGGAATGAGGGGACCCGGGTTCGAATCCTGGCGTGGATAAAAATGACGGAGAAATTTACTTCGTTATAGAGTCTCCTATTACAGGAGATGAACACTACGGATACATACACTCCGGCGTCTCAAAACCGTAAGAATATTGTTAAAAAAGTCATTGCTCTGCATAAAAGAATTAAGCTTACAGTATCTAACTTAAATTTTCCTTTCGTTTATGCTATTCCAAAGTTCCATAAGAAACCTATTTCTTTTCGTTTTATAACCAGTGGACGCAATTGTTGCAATAGTAAAGCAGATGGGTTGCTTCAGAGGTACTTGGCTACAGTGCTTCGTAAACTAGATTCGACCTGGATTATCGGGAACAATAAGAGAGTTTTAGAGGCGTTGAACTCAACAAGTGTCTCATCTGTTGATACCTATGATTTTAAAAACCTTTCCACTTCGATTTAATTGAAGGGTGTATTGCAGGTTGCTTTAAATTTACACACAAAGTTTGAATCCGGGGTTACAGAACAGTTTTTTCACTTTTTAGTGGACTTCTGTATTAATAACAATTTCGTTACCGTGGGCGATGAGCTATACCTCCAAACTCGTGGTATTCCGATGGGCAGTCGCTTCTCAAGTAGCTCAGCCAATCACTATCTGCACTTTTTTGAAGATAGATTTTCTGCTACTTGCCCTTTGCCTGGTATCGTTCTGAGGTACGTTGATGACAATAATGTCATCAACGACCCGGAATTTTGCGATGCGCTGTTGATTGTATTCTGAGGATCTCACCTTAGAAAAAACTAACAGCTCGTCTACTTACGTTTGTTACCTCGATTTAGAGGTACAGGTGGACGAGGGGTGAAGGGGTGTGGTTTATCTTTATGATAAAGGAAATGCTTTTGATTACGATATCATTTACTACACTCTCATGGGTCCTCCAATATTTCTAAAGAAGTACATCGCAATCTAATTCTTTCTCAATTTCACAGAACAGCAAAAATATGTTCCACACAGTTCTTCCTCGTAAAAAAACTCAAAACTAAACTGCGTTCTAACAACTTTCCTAGTAATATTTTAAAGCATTATTTAAAACACTTAATTCTGAATTTTAAGTCGGTTTAAAAGTTTCAAATTGCACATTGACACGCCATACTAATCCACGACCTAACACTATTAAGTAAGTTAGGCAATATAAAGTACCACTTGGCGGGTCCCTAGTGGTTGAAGATTTCTGTTTACATACACAGTTTTGCATCTCGTCATTTTACATATTTTTTTTTGGCTTGCTAGGATGTTATCTAACCGCGACCACTTTAACGTTAGCATATACACTGGCGTGCAAAAATTAAGGACGAGACGGTTTTTCGAATGTAACGTCGGGCAGAAGTGCTCCACATCGACTCAAATCATACCATAAGATCCACAAGATGTAAGAATATGGCACAAGTGAGCAAAACCGTCCAAACAAGGAATCCAAAGGATACAAAAACACTTTATTGAAAAGGTAGCTTCGAGCACAACTGAACAGAAGACAGAAACAAACGTCCATGTGACAGGCGGCTGCCAAGAAAAATCCAGTCTTTAGTAAGGGATATGATCACCCCTGACTGCGTTGCAGGATTTACAACGTCTGTCTATGCTGAGGACGAGGTTGTTAAGGAGCTGTTGAGGCATCGCGGCCCATTCTTCTTGTAGCGACAATCGCAGCTGCGGATTCGTTGCTGGCGGCTGGTGACGTGCTGCCAAAATTCTCCCGAGAAGGTCGATTGGATGTATGTCTGGGGACCTTGCGGGCCAATCCATGCGTTGAATATCTTCACTCTCCAACAGCTATGCGACAGCCACTGTACAATGATTTGTAGCGTTGTCGTCCATGAAGAGGAACTCAGGACCCACAGCACCTCTAAACAGACGCACGTAAGGCAGGAGAACCTCGGTACAATAGCGGACACTAGTGACTGAACCTCCTTGGAAGATGTGGAGGTCAGTACGGCTACCAAGCATGATACCTCCCCAAACGAGAACTCCGCTAACTCCAAACCGGTCCCTTTCGATGATGTTGGAGGTGTGATTGCGTGTTCCCTGCTCTCTCCATATGTGTATACGTCCAGAATCGCTCGTCAGACTAAATCGGCTCTCATCCGTAAAGAGAACTCGACCCCATTGCTGATGTATCCAGTTTTTGTGTTCCTGGCACCACAGAAACCGCCGTCTCAAATGAGCAGGCGTTAATGGCACACACCGTACTGGTCGTCGTGCAAATAGACCACCATTGTGCAGTCTCCTGGCCACGGTAAAGCGCGATAACGGACGTCCAGTTGTCTGTTGCATGTGCCTTGCTATTTTTCCCGCTGTCTGCCGTCTGTCTCTTCTCACCTGTAAGACAATATACCGGTCGTCCGCCACCGTGGTTGCTCGTGGACGACCACTTCTAAACTCTCGGACAGCTGTTCTTGTCGTTTGAAATGCTCTCCAAGCTCGTGAAACGATGCTGTGAGCGATCCCGAACTCCTCGGCCACACTAGTCACACTTCGACCTTTTTCCAACTTCCAAATGACGCGACCTCGGGTAAAGTCATCCAGATGTCGTCTACTGGATTGTCTGTTGGACATATCACACTGTGGCAGCAACTCGACGTCGTTCAAACCGATGTACACCGTGCAATAGCTTTCACCGAATTGCTGAGCGTACACCGCTTGTGTGCTTTATATTATTCCGCCACTCCCGCCCCTACGTCATGCTGCATATATGTGCATGCCCTATCTCCTGAGTGGTCTTTCGGTCCGTTCTGCAGGCTCGTTCCGTTGTTATGCTAATTTCTCCTCTTCGTCCTTAATTTTTCCTCACCAGTTTACATTTGGGCACTTGTGGGTCGATGGTCCAGTTCAGTTTGATCTTCATTCATGGCGTTGACCGGTTTGGTCTGCCGTTAAGCCTTTTTTATAATTTTGTCTGTGTTTATATTCCTGTTTTTTGAATTTCAGTGTCTGTTTTGGGGTTTGGGCTGGTGGCATAGGGAGCATGACCAACTGACAATTTTTGGTTCCCCTTGTCGTTTGTTGGTACTAGAAAAGCCACTACCGTAGGTTGATGCTCTCCTGATGACGGCAACCTGTGTGTTCATTTTTTTTTTGGTTTTCAATTTTGAACTTCCATTTTGAGATTAATTCAGCATTATTTTTTGAATTTAATTTTTTGCATTTCTTATTTTATACAATTCACACACACACTCTCTCTCTCTCTCTCTCTATCTATCTATCTATCTATCTATCTATCTATATATATATATATAGGGATGTAAGGTCAGGAGATGCGTAACATCACAGCCTCTCCTTGACAAATGTCAACCCCGCCTTCTCGTGGTGCATCCTGTTCCCACTAAAGGGGCTATGACGACCACCAATAGCGGTATAATTATACCATCGGGATTAGAGGAAACTCTACCCCACACTCACCAACCCGCTTGGCCAGCGTGGTGAGTTATGGCCAAACACCTCCAAAATGATTCCACAACTTAACTCTTGGCCCTCAGTCTCCGGCAGCTGAAATGTACCTGGCCAAGGCAGCGGCCAGTGCGACATGAAGGCAGAGGGTGCTAAGAATCCCCGGAGGACCGGACTAGGCTGCCATCTGATGCTGACCTTGGCTACGTACAATGGACGCTCCCTATCTTCTGATTCAAAGCTTCTTGAATTGGAAGAGGAACTACAAAGGATCAAGTGGGACATCGTGGGGCTAAGTGAGGTAAGGAGAAAAGGAGAAGATCTCATCGAACTGAAAAGTGGACATCTCTTCTACTATCGTGGGACAGATACTGGCTGAATTAGTGGTGTTGGATTTATAATTAGCAAGAAACTGAAGAATAAAGTTGTAGAAGTTGAATGTTCCTCTGACAGAGCTGCACGACTTGTTATCCAACTCTCGAAAATATACCAGGCTCAGATTATTCAAACTTATGCACCCACCACAAGTCATCCTGAAAAAGAAATTGAAGAATTTTATGAAGAAATTTGTCATCTAAATAATAAAGGTAAGCAGCACTTGAAAATAATTATGGGAGATTTCAATGAAAAAATAGGGCAACGGCAACAGAATGAAACTTCAGTAGGTAAATTCGGTCACGGCAACAGAAACCAGCGTGGAAATACTCTCGTTGAGTTTGCAGAGGCAGAAGGGTTTTTCATCTTGAACTCCTTCTTCAAGAAAAAGCCACACAGGAAATGGACATGGAGACATCCAAATGGGACGACAAGTGAAATTGATTTTATTGTGTGTAACAAAAAATTCGTCATAGAAGACTGCAGTGTGCTAAACAAGTTCAACACAGGTAGTGACCATAGATTGGTGATATGTAAGATGCCCCTCAACACTAAACTTGAACGTGTCAAGCTCATAAGACAAACAAAATCTATTGACATAACCAACCTTAAAAAACACCATAATACCTTCAAGTTGGAACTGAAGAACAGGTTCTCTGCTTTAGAAAGCCTAACATCGGAAGAAGTGGACATCTCTGAAGTTAATAGAAAAGTAACCAAAGCTCTTATGGAAACAGCAACAAAATTAGCTGGGTCTAAGAGCAAGTTGCATGTAAATAAATTATCAGGAAAAACGAAAATGTTGATGCAAGAAAGAAGAGAGATGAGGACAACTAAAGAAGATGTGACTTCCAAAGTGGAATATATAGAGCTATGCAAGACAGTAAGAAAAAGTATCACTGAAGACGTAAGAAAATTCAACTTTGAACTAGTGAGGAAAGCAATTGAAAACAACCAAAGCCTAAAGATAGCAAAGGGACATCTCATTAAGGGAAGAAAACAGATTATGGCACTGAGAAAAGAAGATGGTTCTGTAACTAGAAATAGAGGCGAAATTTTGACAAGAGTGAAAGATTGCTACTCCAAATTATATGAAAGGGATGATACATGCACTCCAGACATCATGAAAGATACCAGTACCAGAGTTCCTCCAGTCCTTCCAGCAGAAGTTGCACATGCAATCAAGAGCATGAAGCGGGGAAAAGCTCCAGGAGAAGATGGAATTACTGTAGACATCATACAAGAAGCAAGTGGAGAAATCGAAACAGTACTCGCCCAAATTTTCACTCGATGCCTTAATGAAGGAAAGATTCATGAGGATTGGAACACCGCTACAATGATCCTGCTACATAAGAAAGGTGACATTGAGGATCTTGGAAACTACAGACCTATCAGCCTCCTATCAGTAGTTTATAAAATCTTCACTAAAGTTCTTTCACACCGCTTGAAGGTAACACTGGACATGGCTCAACCGAGAGAACAAGCTGGATTCAGGAGTGGCTACAGCACAATAGATCATATCCACGTGCTGAGAGAACTAATTGAAAGAGCGAGGGAATATGAACTTCCATTGTGCATGGCTTTTATCGATTATGAAAAAGCCTTTGATTCGGTGAAACCATCAGCAGTTACAATGGCTCTGAAAACCTGCGGTATTGAAGATGCATACATTAATATTATTAATAACATCTATGAAAATACAAGTGCAAAGATTAGGCTGTTTGAAAATACAACACACGTAAAAATTGGAAAGGGAGTGAGACAAGGTGACACCATATCTCCAAAGCTCTTTAATGCCACATTGGAGGGTGTTTTTCAGACGCTGAGCTGGGAAAACAAGATGATAAAGATTAATGGAGATTATCTAACCCACCTTCGTTTTGCTGATGACGTAGTCATTTTTGCAACTACCCCATCAGAGCTGCAGAGTATGATCCAGGATCTTGCTGACAAGAGTAAAGAAGTGGGATTCAAAATGAACTTTCAGAAGACAAAAGTGATGTTCAATGCTTTTACAAGAAATGAAGATTTATCGATTGATGGAGAAAAGCTTTAGATAACAGACACGTAGGTTTATCTTGGACAGCAGATATCAAGTGAGGGTCACATTGATGAATAAATTAATCGGCGTACAAAACTTGCCTGTAGAGCTTTTGGAAGAAACAGCATAATTTTCAAGAGCAATATGCCATTATGTCTTAAAAGAAAAGTGTTTGATCAATGCATCCTTCCAGTGCTTTCGTATGGTGCAGAAACGTGGACCTTAACTAAAAGAGACATACAAAGGCTGCAGACAACTCAAATAAGCATGGAGAGGTGCATACTTGGTGTAACCAGGAGAGATAAGAAGAGGAACTCGAGGATCCGAAAAATGACAAGAGTGGAAGACATCATGATCAGAGTTAAATCCCTGAAATGGCAATGGGCTGGACATACTGCCAGAAGGACAGATCATTGATGGACAGCCGAAATTTTAGATTGGATTCCAAGGAACAGGAAAAGACCCAGAAAAAGACCACAAGGGAGATGGGAGGATGAAATTCGAAAGTATGCAGGGGTGACATGGAGGAGACTGGCACAAGACAGACCGTTGTGGAGGAAACTTGGGGAGACCTTCGTCCAGCAGTGGATTGATAATTGTTGACAATGATGATGATGATGATTATATAGATAGATAGATTTGCTTAGGTCTCTTCTTAATAGAATATATATATCATCATCATCATTGTCAACCATTATCAATCCACTGCTGGACGAAGGTCTCCCCAAGTTTCCTCCACAACGGTCTGTCTTATATATATATATATATATATATATAAGTGGTGGATTTATAATAAACAAGAAACTGAAGGATAAAGTTGTAGAAGTTGAAAGTTCCTCTGACAGAGCTGCACGACTCATTATCCAACTCCCGAGAAGATACTAGGCTCAGATTATTCAAACTTATGCACCCACCACAAGTCATTCTGAAGAAGAAAATGAAGAATTTTATGAGGAAATTCGTCATCTAAATAATAAAGGCAAGCAGCACTTGAAGATAATTATGGGAGATTTCAATGCAAAAATAGGGCAACGGCAACGGCAACAGAATGAAACTTCAGCAGGTAAATTCTGTCACGGCAACAGAAACCAGCGTGGAAATACTCTAGTAGAGTTTACAGAGGCTGAAGGGTTTTTCATCATGAACTCCTTTTTCAAAAAAAAGCCACACAGGAAATGGACATGGAGGCATCTAAATGGGACAAATAAAATTGATTTTATTATGTGTAACAAAAAATTCGTCATCGAAGACTGCAATGTTCTAAACATGTTCAACACAGGTAGTGACCATAGATTGTTGAGATGTAAGATGCACCTCAACACTAAACTCGAACTTGGCAAGCTCATAAGACAAACAAGATGTATTGAAATAACCAACCTTAAAAAGCACCATAATACCTTCAAGTTGGAACTGAAGAACAGATTCTCTGCTTTAGAAGGCCTTACATCGGAAGAAATTGATATTTCTGAAGCTAACAGAAAAGTAAGCAAAGCTCTTATGGAAACAGCAACAAAATTAGCTGGGTCTAAGGACAAGTTGCATGTGAACAAATTATCAGAAAAAACCAAAATGTTGATGCAAAAAAGAAGAGAGATAAGGACAATTAAAGAAGATGTGACTTCCAAAGTGAAATATATAGAGCTATACAAGACAGTACGAAAAAGTATCACTGAAGACGTAAGGAAATTCAACTGTGAACTAGTAAGGAAAGCAATTGAAAACAACCAAAGCATAAAGATAGCAAAGGGACATCTCAGTAAGGGAAGAAAACAGATTATGGCGCTGAGAAAGGAAAATGGTTCTGTAGCAGGAAATAAAG
Organism: Macrothele yani; assembly: GCA_039090855.1. Classification (NCBI taxonomy): domain Eukaryota; kingdom Metazoa; phylum Arthropoda; class Arachnida; order Araneae; family Macrothelidae; genus Macrothele; species Macrothele yani. Next base: position 56,469,070 of record CM076997.1, on the reverse strand, counting down.
GCGAAATTTTGACGAGTGAAAGATTTCTACTCCAAATTATATGAAAGGGATGATACATGTACTCCAAACATCATGTAAGGTACCAGTACCAGAGTTCTTCCAGTCCTCCCAGCAGAAGTTGCACATGCAATCAAGAACATGAAGCTGAAAAAAGCTTCAGGAGAAGATGGAATTACTGTAGACATCACACAAGAAGCAAATGGAGAAGTGGAAACAGTACTCGCCCAAGTTTTCACTCCATGCCTTAATGAAGGGAAGATTTCTGAGGATTGGAACAACTCTACAGTGATCCCGCTTCATAAAAAAGGGGACATTGAGGATCTCAGGGACTACAGACCTATCAGCTTCCTATCAGTAGTTTATAAAATCTTTACCAAAGTTCTTTCATACCGCTTGAAGGTAACACTGGACATAACTCAACGGAGAGAACAAGCTGGATTCAGGAGTGGCTACAGCACTATAGATCATATCCACGTACTGGGAGAACTAATTGAGAGAGCGAGGGAGTATGAACTTCCATTGTGCATGGCTTTTATCGTTTATGAAAAGGCCTTTGATTTAGTGAAACCATCAGCAGTACAATGACTTGAAATCCTGCAGTATTGAAGATGCATACATTAATATTTTTAATAATATCTATGAAAATGCAAGTGCAAAGATTCGGCTGTTTGAGAATACAGCACACATAAAAGTTGGAAAGGGAGCGAGACAAGGTGACACCATATCTCCGAAGCTCTTTAATGCCACATTGAAAAATGTCTTTCAATCACTGAACTGGGAAAACAAAGGGATAAAGATTAATGGGGATTATCTAACTCACCTTCGTTTAGCTGATGACGTAGTCATTTTTGCAACTACCCCATCAGAGCTGCATAGTATGATCCAGGAACTTTCTGACAAGAGTAAAGAAGTGGGATTAAAAATGAACTTTCAGAAGACAAAAGTGATGTTCAATGCTTTTACACGAAATGAAGATTTATTGATTAATGGAAAAAAGCTGGAGATAACAGATACGTACGTTTATCTTAGACAGCAGATATCAAGTGAGGGTCACATTGATGAAGAAATTAATCGGCGTACAAAACTTGCCTGGAGAGGTTTTGGAAGAAACAGTATAAATTTCAAGAGCAATATGCCATTATGTCTTAAAATAATATTATTTGATCAATGCATCCTTCCAGTGCTTACGTATGGTGCAGAGACGTGGACCTTAACTAAAAGAGACATACAAAGGCTGCAGACAACTCAAAGCAGCATGGAGAGGTGCATGCTTGGTGTAACCAGGAGAGATAAGAAGAGGAACTCGTGGATCCGAAAAATGACAAAAGTGGAAGACATCATGATCAGAGTTAAATACCTGAAATGGCAATGGGCTGGACATACTCCCAGAAGGACAGACCATCGATGGACAGCCGAAATTTTAGATTAGATTCCAAGGGACAGGAAAAGACCTAGAAGACCACATGGGAGATGGGCGGATGAAATTCGAAAGTATGAGGGAGTAACATGGAGGAGACTGGCACAAGACAGACCGTAGTGGAAGAAGCTTGGAGATAACTTCGTCCATCGTCCAGCGTTGGATTGATAATATTTGACAATGATGATGATGATGATGATATATAACGATTACATAGATACTCACAGATGCAAACTATTTTCTATTTAATATTGTAGGAAGTAAAGTAAGTTTTATTAAAGTTTCGAAGGAAAGTACAATAAAAGGAAACTTATTAGATTAGTTTAACGCATTCTTCTGAGTTAGCTTTAATATTTCTCTGATGCCTTAAGCAGTAGCTAGCCTTGACTCAACACAAGGGCTTTCTTTACATGTGATTACCAAGCAAATGGTAGAATATTATCTCCGTTTCACTATTTTTGAAAGTTGAACAAACCTGGATTTTTCAACCAGTTTAAATCAAATTAACACTAGCGCCAGTCCTATTGTATGCATTACTAGCAGGCACGTGAGATATATTTTCTGCCCTATTTATAGTCCCTTAATAGGGTTATAAAGTTATTCTACTGAATAGGTTTCGAGCACTTGCAGCGATTTTATCTAAATTTCGCTGATCACATTATTTGTTCTCTAAGATGTCAAAGGTTTTATCTCGAAAGATGCTGAAGTTCAATGCTAGTTTTCATGAAGCTTCTATTCGTGATGTTATCTCTGTAACACTTATCTGTGGATGTGCGATTTTGCGCAAAGGATGCATTATAAACACAAAGACAAATTGAAATGCGATAATTCCTGTTTTATAAACTTTAACAATTGCGGCTGAAAACTGCCCATTCAAATTTATGGATTTTTTTCGGGAAAAAAATGCTCCAGTCTAGTGTATTTTTCCTCATGAGGAAGGGAAGTGGAACCTGATGAAATCTTGTATACGTATAATTAAGCTACGTGTACCGTAAGGCACCAGGGACACTGATTCAAGATAGACAGACATCGAGCAAGCAATTGATGATAAGACTTCAGTATAAAGAAATATGAAGAGTTTGTATCTTGTCGAAGTGGTAGTGCTCAGTCAAAGCTAAAATGTTCAAAGTTGTTTGTTGCAAATATTTTTCTTCTATACCCATGATTTGCACATTGTTTATTCCACTGGCAGAGAAGTTGATTTCTTTGCTATTATGTTTGTTGAGAATACTACTCGGAACAATCGCGATGTTAGCGCACCCCATTGCTTCTACAGATTATTCAGAGAGAGAGAGAGAGAGAGAGAGAGAGATCGCATTTTTTTCTTTGAAGTTTAACCACCCCCAAGAGCATTTAAGACCATAAAGAGCTTCCGATCCTATTTTATGGAGAGTGTTTCTAGGGAAAGGACAAGACCAGCCTTTAGGACAAACACACCGCATCTGTCTCATCCGGCGCTCGAATCCGAGACAAACGCGGACGACAAGCCAAAGTAAATAACTTATCTTAACAATGATGCATTTATCGTTGTAAGGCACGAAGAATAACTCCATAAACTTTAAGTAAATTTATGACCAGATACCTCCTCTTATGCAATTTTGTACACCTGAATTAGCATCTATTCTATGTCGTCAATTTCTTCATTTTTTTAATGAGCGAGAAACGTGTGGATATGCAACCTGCTTTAACAAGAAAGATGACACCGAATTTTCGGGTGTAATGAGTACGTCTTTTGAATGCGTTCTGACGCGAATTAAATTTATCAAAGCTATTCAAAATCAATGGAACCGGTATGGAAAACAGTAGTATCTGATTGAAGAAATAATTTTTTCAATCACGTAGGTATTGCTGTAACCGAAATCGTGAACTTACGCCCTCTGGTTGCAGACTTGTGCCGTAAGAAAAATTTGAAATTACACGAGAAACATTTTGCAGAAGAAACGCTCTTAAACAAAGAAAGAATTTTTAAAATCGGACTTTTAGAAGCAGAGATATCGACTAACATAATATAGGCATCTATGCCCCTTGGCGGGAAAAGATGCATTATTTTAAGAAGAAAGTATTCTCAAAGGTTTCTCGATGTGAGCGGTATCTGTCCAGGAAAGAATATTTTCCTTCGTGTTTCCAGAAGCTCAGATATTTTGCTGCAGATACATCAGAAGTAGAAATTAACACTTATGCCCCCTGATGGCCAAACCATTCCTTACCAAATGTATAGAAATCATATACAAAACATTTCTCATCAGGAGCTATATGCGATACAGGGAGAAATTTTCAAAGCGAAATTTTGAAAACAGAAATATCGGGGAAAACGCAATTTACCTTAAAACCCTACTAGCGAAAAGTCTATAAGTAACTTGAAAATTTTGAATTACATGAAAAAACATTTCACACCAGAAACGCTATCCAACAAAGAAGGAATTTTTCAAATGGAACTCTTCGAAATAGAGATATTGACAAAAATAAGATATACATCTACGCCATCTGACGGAGAAACCAGGAATTGTTTTAAGAAAATATTCCAAAAAGGTTTATCGATGTGAGTAGTATCGGTCTACAAACGATTTTTTTAATCGAGATTTTGGAAGCTTAGATTCTGCTGCAAATGCACCAGAAGAGGAAATTAAGACTTACGCCCCCTAGTGGATAAACCATTTTTACCAAAAATTCGAAATTATATGCAAAAGATTTCCCATGAGGCTCTGTATCCGGTGCAGAAAGAGTTTTTCAAATCGGACAATTAGAAGCAGAAATGTTGACAAAGAAAAAGATATATCTCTACGTCCCCTGTCGGAGAAACCATGCAACATTTTAAGAAGAAAATATTCCGAAAAGGTTTATCAACGTGAGTGGCATCAGTCCACGAACGAATTTTTTCAATTGAGATTTGGAAGGTCAGATTTTGTAACAAATACATCAGAAGCAGAAGTTAAGATTTACGCCTTCTAGTGGCCAAACCATTTTTTACCAAAAATCAGGAATTATATACAAAATATTTTCCATCTAGAGCTGTATTACGCTAAGGAAATAAATTTCCAAATCGGAGTTTTAGGAGTAGAAATATCGGGTAAAACGCAATTTTCTTTTACACCCCTAGCAGAAAATCTTGAGCGTAACTTAAAAAAGTGGCGATACCTAAAGTACTCCTTGACACAGATGGAATCAAAAAGTAGAAGAATATTTTCAATTGGATAATTAGAAGCAAATATATGGAATAAAATGTATTTTGAATTCGATATCATCGCACTCTAGCGGTGAAAGTGTATATCCTAAAAAGAAAAAAAGAAATGAAGGATCACAATTTGCATTATTCAGCCTTCCTAATGCAAAAATAATTTTTCAAGTCGGACTAACAGTTGCAGAGATATGGCGTCCACAGGCGGATGGACAGAAGGACGAACAAACGGGCGGACGAAGAGAAGGACGAACAAACGGGCGGACGAAGAGAAGGATGAACAAACGGGCGGACGAAGAGAAGGACGAACAAACGGGCGGACGAAGAGAAGGACGAACAAACGGGCGGACGAACGAACGGACAAGCGGGCAAACCGATAACATAAGAACGATTTTTTCTACAAAAGACGTGCTATGAAAGCGGACTTACCTCTGCATCTAAATATCGCCTTGTAGTTCTGATACTAGTTCTAGTTAACGTTAATAGAAGGTGATTAATGAGTAGTTACTGTATGATCTCGAATGACAGCTCTTTAATAATCATCAGTAGGATTTTTGATCAGCAGATGGCGTTTCAAATTATTTTAAGCGTGCTTAGAGTGTGGCTATTGAAAACTTTGATGATGGTTAAGCTGTGGAACTTAAATATTTAAAGTGAGAGAATTAAACAGTTACTGTACCAAATGCACTGAGTAGTGCGCATATTATCGGAAACTACTCTCACGAACGATACAAGGTTTAGAGATGTAAATAACATTTTTATTTATGAAAAACGCACGGTGGCGTTACATAAAATCCACATTATTTATGTTGAACATTAGTAAGAATATAATGTAGCGAATATAATGTGGCGAATTTGTTTTATAAGTTTACAAACAAAATAATATGTCGCTCCGGTGGTGCAGAGGTCTAGGCGATGACTCATGATCATTCGTCCGAGATGGGTCCGGGTTCGAATCCCGGTTAGGCATGGATGTTGTGTTTGTCTTACGGCGCTGGCTCTCTCCCTTCTCTGGAACAGGTGGCCCTAAATTAGGGACAGGCGCGCTTATAGCCCATTGAGTTGCTCACGGTGGTCGTTAAACCTCCAATAAAAAACAACAAAAAAAAAACAAAAACAAAACAAAAAAACAAAACAAAAAAAAACAACACGGTATATGGACTCAGCTGGAACGAAGCGCAGATACTAAGTGATTGGAATAAGTCATACATCATGAGGTAGAGACAGCAACAACTTAAACAACAAGCGCCAGAGAAGGGCTTTTTGAATTCGTAAATACTGTACGTCACTTATGCTAACGCATACTCATAACGTCAGTCGTTGCATAGCCAACGAAAAACGGTGGAGTTGAGCTCAGGCCTCAAGTTTGGAGTTTAGCTCAAGGTTAAGCTCAGGCCTCAAGTTTGGAGTTCAGCTCAAGTTTAAGCTCAGGCTTCAAGTTTGGAGTTTAGTTCAAGTTTTAGCTCAAGCCATCCAAAAGAGTGTGATTCTGATTTAAAAAAAAAAAAAACCTTTGATTTTACCATTGCTTTACATCACCGATACTCTAGCTTTGTTGTTAATCTGATTGTTGTTGAGAGTGCATACTCTTGTACATTTTGGCTTTTTAACAAGAGCTCTCAAGAGATCCGTTATGACGTGTACCCTCTTTCTTCCTCATATCGGTAAGTTGCTTTTAGTTAAGGATAGTCTAATTTACAGTCTCACCTAGATATCTCATGTTCCCGTTTGTCCATGCAGTGCAAATTTTAGTCAGCAATTTCGCTGTAGTGTTTCGTAGTCTTCAGATAGGGAAAGCAATGTTGCGTTGAAGGTTTCTACTAGACCTCAACGCACATGTGCAGTGATCATAAAAAAATTGATACGGACTCAAGAAAATAGTTCAGTGTAAAATATTGTAGTAATTTATATTACCACGAACTATCCAAGGAGTGACACACGCCGAGACCGTTTCTATAAAAGATGTGTGCCACACTGAGAACTCACTAACCTGAAAATACTTTAACCGTTGGAGTCGATTCTTTAAATTTAAAAGTGCAGGGCACAAGGGGAGACCCGCTGCGACGGCGCAGTAGTTTAAGCGTTGGCTTCTGATCATTCGTCCGAGATAGGTTTGGATTCTAGACTCGGTGAAACATAGATGCTGTGTTTGTCTTACGGCACTGGCTATCTCCGTTCCCTGGAACCATTGGCCATAAATTAGGGACGGGGAAACTGCTTATATCCCTTCAAGTTGCTGAAGGGGGTCGTTAACCCCCCCCAAAAAAAACAAAACAAAACAAGGGGAGAGATGAAGAGTATTGGAGCCACTTCATCGTTCGAAGGCTTCCACTGGGCGAGGATTCCGTCCCACAGCTTTTCGGTTACTAGATGTGACGAAGTGAGGGCAATGTAGCTAACTCTCATGCTAAATTTAGATATAGACTTATACATGGAGAATCACGTGATCGTGCATATCTTTGGTCCTGAACACCTTTGGTCCCACATCAGCAACGCCAGGATCAGGTGCTTTTGGCACAGGTTTGAAAAATGAGCTGCATAAAGAACAAACAGGTGGTTAGGCGAAGAACCGGTTAAATCGGAGGTTATTTTTACCTCGCTTCTCCCTTTGTAAACAAAAGCACGAGGTCCGCCGTCGGAGAAAAACCTATTTCTCATGAGAATAAGACCATCTGTTGTTGATGTGTAGACAACAAAAGACACATCTTTTTTCTGCGAGAAAGAAAAAGAAAGGGGAAAATACTTTCAATTTCCATGTCAGACAACTGTTTCACAAAAAGCACTTTTCTGCTCATTCTAGGTTTGAATATTTTCTCTAACCATGGCACATTCACATTCCGCAACTGCTAAATGTGATTCAAAAACGCCAGAGTTCTGTTGTTGAGCTTTACAATATTGTCCCTCTGAATAATTTTGACATATTTTGCGTAGTTCTTCCTAATCGACATAAAATGTCGTTGATGTATGAAGATTCAGGGTTTAGTAGCATACTAACTGAACACAGAGAAAATGTTTTCACCAATAACAAATTCTCGGGGTAACGAATTTATTTGGTGAGATAGCTGAAGGTTTAACGCTTCTATTGTCAAAGACGCAAAAGCGTAAAATAGCGCACTACTATCGAAACATCGAAACAACATACATCAGATCACATTCATAGACATAGTAAACGATGGCGTGAGCAAGAAGCGTAATCAATCCGACCTATCATGAGACCCCTTAATGTGTAATGGGTAAGGTAAGTTTAGTAAGGAGGTGTCTAACCTTATGTCTAAAATTCCTTTCAGTAGAAGGAAGTTAGCAGATTTGAGAAAGGGAACTCAGTAGGAAAGTAAAATAGAAAAGTTTAGAAACATGATAGGGGAGCCAATTCTCTTGAAGCACCTCTCCTTTCAGGTTCAAAGGAGAGGAAGAAAAGCACCCGGGAGGGGGAACCGAAACATCCGGGATCCACCATACAACCTCCTTTAGGCTATGGGCGGAGGGGGGGGACCAAGTGCGCCGGAGTAGTAACAACTGCTCACCCTCAAACGGATAACCTGAAAAAAAGGACAGAACGTCCATTTAGTCTTTGCACTTGTCCCGTGGTTTTTATGTCACTTATCTTGTAACTTCAAAGGCACTTACTCACTTACATAACACTTCATCTGAACTAAACCCATTTCAGACTCAATAACTGGTGCTCAACAAAGCTGCTTTCCCTATGTTCCTATCAAGAGGGACATTGACCGCCGTCTAAGGTTTCGGGCGTTTAAAGACTACACTGGGGTCATCAACCATAAATTTACCTATAAATTTCGAGGTTCACTTGTACCGTTTAGACAACATCCCTTACTCCGTCACCTCGCATGCGTTTCGAAATTTATAGCATTTTTTCTTTCATCCAACTACTCTGACAGTGGGAACGTCACTCACAAGACGGTTATAGGTTTTAATCTGTAATGCAATTACTTTGACATTTCTAACGTATTTTTATTTTCGTTTTCTGTTATCTAAACTTTCGAACTATTCATTTTGTGTATCTTACACGTCTATCGGTGACCTTTCAAAGTTTGATATTAAGTGCAACGATGACGAGATTGAACATCAACACATATTCAACAAACTGGGTAACCTTAGCCTCATTCTTTTAACTACCTTCCAATTGTAATGTTTGAATATTTCCAACATATAGCACAGTGCACGACGTTGTGACGTATACTCTAATATAACATTCCCTTTTAGTTTCTCTTACCTAAGTGAATTTTAGTTCTTTCTCCTTATGTATTTTCCAAACTTAATGCCACATTTTCCCTCTCTCACTAAAAGTTTTGTGGCAACCTGAATTGAGGTTAGCAATAGAATGACGTATGAGTTCAACAGAGATAACATGGATGTTTAAGATGTTATAGAGCAGGCTGTCTCTCGTTAGATGTATTCTGCTGACTTTCGTTAGGTGTATGCTGTTTGTTGGTAGCTGTTTTGAGTATCCTATTAAGACACTCGTTCTTGTTAAAAATCGTTTAGTTCGTTATTCGGTTTTAGGGAAAGAAGTTAAAGTTTTAGCTACCTGTTGATAAATTCTGTGAAGTGGAATGTTCGAAGGGCACTGAAAATTTTTCAGTGTATTCGGGAACTATTTGTGTCCAGACTCAAACTACGGGATGATAAATTGATGTATTCTAACAACCTCTGGTTTGTGACTGACCTACGGCAGATATGTATAAAGTCCAAGCCTGTAGGTTACCTTGTTCTCACTGTATCCCTAAACGTACTCTTGAAGTGACATTTCTGTGCTTAGTTAGGACATTTACAGTAACCTAACTTTAAGGTATCTGGGAATCAACTAAGATTAATCAGTTACGATAATTCAGATCATATCAGAGTAAAGTTGATGTTGGTTAATAATTAGAACTAGGGCCTTAGCAACCGGCCCTCCCAGGGTGGTCATACCAGGGGCGTAATTTCATACTCTGAGGAGCGTAAAAAATAGAAATGAACAATGTGAATAAATTTGCCGAACATTTTAACTCTAAAGCAAAGTTATACACTTTAATATCTTCTTTTGTAAATACTTTAGTTAGTCGCATACACCATTACGTGCAGCTAAGCGTACAGAATTGTAAGTGGTTGACCACCTGATATGGATGCATGGAATTGTCCGAAACAGTGACTGGAAGTATGTAAAACAATATGGCGATATGCCTAAACTCCACGACCTTTCCGAATACGTCGTAGGGATGAAGAATTAATTAGTCATTTGTGCTCTGTCGCCAAAAGTTCCTCTGAGCATTTAACTTTGAATGGATTTTTCGCAAGCCCTACTGTAAAAGTATCGTCCTATTGTTATGTTCACTATCTAATACTCATTCATTTTTTTTTTTTTTTTTTTGATTTTAGGTTTAACGACCACCATGAGCAACTCAATGGGCTATAAGTAGTCACCCGTCCCTAATTTAGGGTCACTGGTTCCAGGGAAGGTAGAGAGCCAGTGCCGTAAGACAAACACAACATCCATGCCTCACCGGGATTCGAACCCGGACCCCTTACGGGCGAATGATCAGAGGCCATCGCTTAGACCACTGCGCCACCGGGGCGGCTCATTCATTCTGTGCTGGTTCGTTTACATTCTGCATTTCTGCGCGCGTTGTGTCGTCGGTCTTATCATGACTTTTACGTTTCATTTGATATTTAAAACCGTTTTCTCTTAGGTATTCGCCTAATTTCTAAATTCTGAGTAAAATTATGTCGAAAACTGGAAGTGAGATTTTTTTATCGATCATAATACTTTCCTATAACGAAGGTATGAGAAAAAAAGAACTGCTTATTCTCTATTTGAGTGGAAGTAAGGAACTTTTGAACTCAAAGTGGCCCAATTTCAAGGCTCGCCCTCCCAGATAAGAAAAGCTTGCTACTTTACTGGTTAGAACCTTCAGATAATTGCTACAACCAAGTAAGTATATTACAACGTCTTTATTCCAAGCAAGCCATTATGTGCAGAACAGAAATGGATTGTATGAGAGACATATTGCAATCTTCAAATTCATTCACTGTTGAAGAAGTCTTCCCTGGGGAAGTAAAATTGAAGAAGTCTTCCCTGTGTCTGAATAAGTTTTCCCAGTGTTTGAAGAAGTACTTGAATATTACCAGTGAAAGTAGAGATTTCTTGTGCCAAGGAATTCTGTCTGAGACGTACATGTTGAATTTGTTCTTGAGCTTTGATTCTAGCCTCATAAAGCTGGTTCGCTCTCTGTCTTGTGAATTCCGACCGTCAAAACTACAAGTTTTCCTGCTCTTAGCTCTGCATGAGCGCACTCGTACTCAGGCAGTGCTAAGAGCAGGACACCCAAGAGTCAAAAGACAAACTTTCAGTTTTGATTTGTGAACCACCGGAGATTGAAGTGCTGATTGTTGATTAAAAAAGAAAAGGAAAATAATAATAAGGGATGATGGTGAAGAACGTTGCATGAACCAAAAGTTTTCTTTTACATAAAAATACCTTTTTCTTAGCTATTACGTTATTAAATTTTGGGAAGACGGAAAATCCACTATTCCTCTACATCGAGTACCACTACCGGAGATTTGCATCAACTGAAATTGCTACACGAGTGATGGACAAAATGTCAATATCGGTTTGGTAACAAAAGACAGATTTAGCAGTATGTTCCAACACCACTCGGTTAACTATAACCGAAAAAAAAATACTTGGAACTTACGTCAACGCTGAATTTTGAATTAGAGGATAACTCGAATCAAAACTTTTAATGATGGCAACGCAATTCTTTTTCTATTGCTTCCCATTCCTACTAATGAAGGACACAGCAGGCGTTCTAATCAAGGACACAAGAAACGCGCCGTTTGTTAGTGTACCTACTAATTAACAGCAGTGAAATTTCAATGATAGTTTTATTTAATTTGACATCAAAACATAAGTTTTGCTCATCAAAGAGGAATTTAATGAATAATTGATAACTCCTCTCCTGTAGTGAAAATATGTGCGAATTCAAATAAAATTATTTGAAAACTCAGAAAATGAATGTAGTCCTCCTTCTCATTTGCATCTGAAATCGTTAACACATCTCTTAACTTGTGTTACCAGCATGCTTTATCTCTCTATCGTTGCTCCGGGAAATACTATATTCATGCGTCTAAAATAGAAAGGGCCGGCGTGGGGGCCCAGTTGGCAGAGGTTCAGCGTCTGAGATGTGCCCTGGCCAGAGTCTACCATAAAGCAATGGCAGTGCACCCACCCCACGGCGTTTCCCCCTCCGAAACCAGAGGTTCCAAATTAGGAACGAACGACTACTTATAAACCTCACTGTTGCTCATGGTAGTCCTAAAACTAGTTAGTAAAATCAGGCAATGCATTGATTATGAGACGCTTTCCAACATGCCGGAAATCATTACTCAAGTTATGAGGATAATGACTGTGGAAAAAATCTCGCTCCTGTGTCCTGACCTTAGACCCAATTTCAATTATATTCAACAGAATCGGTTCAGTGTACCTCTGGAACAACATGATAAAGTTTTGTCGCAATCGAAGCATTTTTACGTAAGTTATGACGTAGAACGGCAATGGAATGGATCCCGCTTCTATGTCATAATCGTTGACCCCATTTCGTCCATTTTCAATACAATTTGACCACAGGTAGTCCCCTACCACATACTAAAATTTCATCGAAATCGAACCATTTTTACGCAAGTTATGATTTATAAGCGCAATGGAATGGATCCCGATCTTATGTCGTGACCTTTGACTCCATTTCGTCCATTTTCAATAGAGGTCGAACGGAGGTGGTCCCCTACCACATACTAACATTTCATCGAAATCGAACCATTTTTACGCAAGTTATGATGCATAAGGGCAATGAATGGATGCCGCTCTTATGGTCTGACCTTTGTCCCCATATAGTCCATTTTCAATAGGGTTTGTCTCCAGGTGGTTCCCTACCACATACTAAAATTTCATCCGAATCAAACTATTTTTTCGCGAGTTATCGTGCGGACGAACAGGCTGACAAATCTGGAGCATATACGTTTTTTTACGCTTTCCAATCGTAGGTTGAAGAAACGTATATGCTCCAGCTTTGTCCGTCTGTCCGTCCGCACGATAACTCGCGTAAACATGGATCGATTTTGATGAAATTTTAGTATGTGGTACAGGACTACCTGGGGGCGAACCCTATTGAAAATGGACGAAATGGGGTGAAAAGTCACGACATAGGAGCGGGATCGATTCCATTGCCCTTATGCGTCATAACTTGCGTAAAAATGGTTCGATTTCGATGAAATTTTAGTATGTGGTAGGGAACAACCTGGGAACGAACCCTATTGAAAATGCACGAAATGAGGTGAAAGGTCACGACATAGGAGCGGGATCCATTCCATTGCTCTTATGCATCATAACTTACGAAAAAATGCTTCCATTGCAACTAAACGTATGTTGTTCCGGAGGTATACTGAACAGGTTCTGTTGAATATCATTGAAATGGGGTCAAAGGTCAGGACACATGAGCCAGATTTATTCCACAGCCATTATCCTCATAACGTGAGCAATGATTTCTGGTATGTTGGAAAGCGTATAAAATCAATTCATTGCATGATTTTACTAACTTGTTCAACCTACGGTTGGAAAGCGTAAATGAAACAAAGTGCTTACTGTATAATTTTTTGTCCCTTTATGAATGCCAAATCTTGACATTTATAAACCGGAATGGAAAATTCTTCTTTATGCTGGACAGGATTCCAGGAATGATGACCAGTGCATTTTGTGCTTCTCTTCAGCCATATTTCCGCCTGTAGCCGTCCTAAATTCATATATATATATTTATGCCCTGTGTGATATCTCTGCTTTCAGAAATCGGATTTCAAAATATCTTTTTATATAACCATGACCAATAATTCGTCAGATGCAGAACTAGCCTGAAAAATGGCATAAAAGAATATTTATATTTGACGGCGAATGTGAACATTTTAATTCAAAAACTATATCCTCGCTTCTGATAGACACCGCAGAAAACAAATTTGTTCTACTTCGATAAATGTAGCTGTGACTAAGATTTCGGACGTATTATGCAGCTTAGGGTTTTGAGGTACAAATATCCCGCTAGGTGGCGAACACACATAATTACATTTGATAGAATATTTTTGCTTCTGGAAGTCGTGCCTGAAAAGCACCCTTTCAATATAACTATAAACAAAACTTAGGGCAAAATGTTTTGCTTTCCAGATGTACGTTTTGCCCAATAAATTGCGCAAATTCGTATAGGTGTTTACTTACAAAAATATATGTACTCATGAAACATTTCGTAATGATCAACCAGAAATTATACGGGTAAATGTGTCCTGCGGCACGTCTATATTATCCACGCCAATCGGATTATCACCAGCTTATACGCCATGCAATGGAGAGAAGGAAGAACTTAAAAGAGTTTGAGCGGGAAATGGTTATCGGCTCGTGGAAGGCGGGAAATAACATCCCAGCAACAGGAGATTTTTGTTGGTACCAAGACCGCCGTAGTGATGGTGTGAATTTTCTGAAGAAAAGGATTTTACCAAAAGTGCTGAAAAGGAGAGATTGCGACGTGTCTCAAGCCGTTGGTGGCCGTGTCCATTCAGATCAGATCATATGTAGAGGATTTTAGGAAGGGAGTGTCTGACCCCAGGTCTTAAACAATCCTTAGAAAGAGGAAGCTAGGAGATTTAGGCTAGAGTGTCTGACAGGAAAGTGACACGGAAGCGAAGTAGAAAGGGGGAAGGAAGACACCCTTACTTATTACTGACGGGCCAGTGCCCGGTATCCAATGGCTTAACGTGCCCATCTGACGCACGGCGGATGTTTAGTGGTTCGAGCGTTTGTACCGGTCGATCGAACCTGAGGTTTATCCGGGGCAGTCACGAAAGTGGACCACTAGGCCATCCGCGGCACCTTTCAAACAGAGCTTGGCCTTTATCAGGAGGGGGTCCTAATCCTACTGTTTTTTTTTGTACCCGCTTTTATCTAGATTTTCCATGGGAACAAAGAATAAGGTGTAACACTTCTTTTTGTAATACTGACTGTCGACTAAGGTCTCTTCGTACCACTGGTGGCCAAGTAGTCAGAGGCGGGTTCTGGCTCGAGTCCTACTGGATGAGGCATCGGTGGTGCAGAGTTGGAAACCGGTCAAAAAGTTTGGATCGGGACCCGACCCGGATATGTAACTGATCTAGACTCGGACAAACCTGCTTTGAACTATAATATATATATATATATATATATTATATAAAATATATGAAAGGGATGATACATGTACTCCAGATACCATGTCATATGAAAGGGATGATACATGTACTCCAGATACCATGAAAGGTACCAGTACCAGAGTTCTTCCAGTCCTTCCAGCAGAAGTTGCACATGCAATCAAGAACATGAAGAGGGGAAAAGCTCCAGGAGAAGATGGAATTACTGTAGACATCATACAAGAAGCAAGTGGAGAAATCGAAACAGTACTCGCCCAAATTTTCACTCGATGCCTTAATGAAGGGAAAATTCCTGAGGATTGGAACAATGCTACAATGATCCTGCTACATAAAAAAGGTGACATTGAGGATCTCAGGAACTACAGACCTATCAGCCTCCTATCAGTGGTTTATAAAATCTTCACTAAAGTTCTTTCACACCGCTTGAAGGTAACACTGGACATGGCTCAACCGAGAGAACAAGCTGGATTCAGGAGTGGCTACAGAACAATAGATCATATCCACGTACTGAGAGAACTACTTGAAAGAGCGAGGGAATATGAACTTCCATTGTGCATGGCTTTTATCGATTATGAAAAAGCCTTTGATTCGGTGAAACCATCAGCAGTTACCACGGCTCTGAAATCCTGCGGTATTGAAGATGCATACATTAATATTATTAATAACATCTATGAAAATGCAAGTGCAAAGATTCGGCTGTTTGAAAATACAACACACATAAAAATTGGAAAGGGAGTGAGACAAGGTGACACCATATCTCCGAAGCTCTTTAATGCCACATTGGAAAATGTCTTTCAATCACTGAACTGGGGAAACAAAGGGATAAAGATTAATGGAGATTATCTAACCCACCTTCGTTTTGCTGATGACGTAGTCATTTTTGCAACTACCCCATCAGAGCTGCAGAGTATGATCCAGGAACTTGCTGACAAGAGTAAAGAAGTGGGATTAAAAATGAACTTTCAGAAGACAAAAGTGATGTTCAATGCTTTTACAAGAAATGAAGATTTATTGATTGATGGAGAAAAGCTGGAGATAACAGATACGTATGTTTATCTTGGACAGCAGATATCAAGTGAGGGTCACATTGATGAAGAAATTAATCGGCGTACAAAACTTGCCTGGAGAGCTTTTGGAAGAAACAGCATAATTTTCAAGAGCAATATGCCATTATGTCTTAAAAGAAAAGTGTTTGATCAATGCATCCTTCCAGTGCTTACGTATGGTGCAGAGACGTGGACCTTAACTAAACGAGACATACAAAGGCTGCAGACAACTCAAAGTAGCATGGAGAGGTGCATGCTTGGTATAACCAGGAGAGATAAGAAGAGGAACTCGTGGATCCGAAAAATGACGAGAGTGGAAGACATCATGATCAGAGTTAAATCCCTGAAATGGCAATGGGCTGGACATACTGACAGAAGGACAGACCATAGATGGACAGCCGAAATTTTAGATTGGATTCCAAGAGACAGGAAAAGACCCAGAAAAAGACCACATGGGAGATGGGTGGATGAAATTCGTAAATATGCGGGAGTGACATGGAGGAGACTGGCACAAGACAGACCGTTGTGGAGGAAACTTGGGGAGACCTTCGTCCAGCAGTGGATTGATAATGGTTGACGATTATGATGATGATGATGATATATATAGGGCGTTCAAAAGGTCTCTCCGCAGTTGATATCTTAGGTTCTATGAAAATCAAACATATGTACTGTAGGAACGTATAATTTTCTCACTTACTTAGAGGAAGTATTGAAATTGTTGTACTTCAATTGCAAAACATAATTTAACTGTTTTACACATGTTTTCAAACAAATGTTCGAGAGTCAAAAAGATCCTACGCTGTAATATTAAGGCTGTTCCACCTAATTTTGATGGCGATACAGTCTAATGTTTTGAATTAAGTACCTTGCTGCATGTTCAATTTCAGTTTTTGCTGGTTCCTTGATAACATATCAAGCTTCAGAATATGTTTCACGGCAACACCAATTTTCACAAGTTCATGATGAGTTGAAAGTTTCCAAAATGTGAATGTTCTTTTCATCAATGCCCCTCAGAAGGAAGGGACACTTTTCCTTCTGAGGACACTCTTCCTACATATTGCGTGACAATCATTTATCAGTCCGCGGGCACTAGTATCTAGCACAAAATTCCACCGTGTGCATTTTTCTTTGAACAATTTTTTTCTGCTTTTCAAAAATGAAACGGAAATAAAACCGGGTCGAAATCGGGTCAGGAACACCTCGACCCGACCCGTTTGATCCGCTAGAAATTGCCGACCTGTTGACCCATGACCTGCTTCAATCTGTTCAGTGGTGTACCTGTCCCATGGTGATAGATTTGTCCTTTCTGTGAAATCTACGGACAGGATAATTTTTATAGCTAGTCTCATTGAGATCGTTGAACCCACAAACATATGGACGAAGAAAAAAATCTTTCCATGTTCTCTCCCCTTCTCTGAGTCCGCAGCCCATCAGGGCTTATACCAAAAACTTCTAAAGAGAAGGAACATAACCCGATTTAGAAATCGGAAGATAATTTAAAAATGTTGTTTCTACAATTAACATCATCTTGAATGTACTCCTTCATTGACTGTTATATTTGTACCATTAATTTACCCATTTAGTGTTCGAGCCAATAATACAAATATCAGAAAGTACACTCTTCCTTTCCGTTGCGTATTTACATATATCTAGGAACCACTTTCTGTTTCTACAGAGATAAAAAGCAAAAACTCCTCCACGAAAAGTCCATTTACTTATACACTGAGTAGGCAAAACACGAGAGACGGGGGGTGGGGGGATGGGGACAGTTGACATGGGCATCCCCGCGCACGGTGAAATAGACACTTAAACCGAACGCAGGCAATAAATAGGCGGACGGCAGGGCTTCCCCCAA
Organism: Macrothele yani; assembly: GCA_039090855.1. Lineage (NCBI taxonomy): Eukaryota > Metazoa > Arthropoda > Arachnida > Araneae > Macrothelidae > Macrothele > Macrothele yani. The sequence goes on along the minus strand of CM076997.1, from coordinate 56,451,359 downwards.
CAGTGCATCGCAGTCGACGAAAATGGGTAAACGTGGGGATCTGAGATACTTTGATCGTGGAGGCATTGCTAGATCATTCTATCGCCCAAGTGGTAAGAACCCTGGGGTTCCCGAGGGAAACCGCATCCAGGGTGTACCGCGAGTATACCATCGGCGGAAGTATCAGCGCCCAGAAAGTAAGCCGTGGCCGACCAGTTGATGACCGGGATCGTCGTAGACTCCGGTCTCGCACAGACCGGCAGCGGCTGTGCAAACAAATGACATCCAGGTTAAATGTTGGAGGCCCAACAGCGTCGGCAAGTGAACTGTACGAAGTACGCAGCATACCCTGGAGTACGGGACCAGACGCCCTACACGTGTGCCACTGTTGACTGCTCGTCATTGGAAATTACACTTCGCTTGGTGCCGGCAAAATCAAAATTGGACCTCTGCAGAGTGGCGCCGCGTCGTGTGGACAGATGAATCCCGTTTTCAGCTGTGTGGAGCTGATGGGAGTGTGCGGGTGTGGCGTCGACAACATGAGGTCATGGTCCCGTCGTGCCAGGTCGACTGTGTTCAAGGCAGTGGTGGCCCTGCGATGGTTTGGGGAGCCATCTCATGCAACACATTAGGTTCCTTAGTGACTCTGTAGTGTTCTTAACCGCTGGGCGAGTATGTACTAGCTGATCACCTACGCGCATTCATTACTTTCACTCATCCTGCTGCCGATCTGTTCCAGCAAGACAGTGCGCAGTCCTACGGGGACACAACCACCAAGGAATGGCTCGAGAAACACATGTCTGAGTTTGGAATTTTCCAGTGGCCCATAAGATCCCCGGATGTAAACAATGCGTTAGCACTCTGGGTTGCCGTGAAGTGGAAAATCAGATCCGTGGATCCTGGACCGACGTTTAGGGCGGATTTGTGGACAATGCTGCTACAGGCATGGATGGCATTACCTCCGGAAAACCTTCGGCATCAAGTGGAGTCGATGCCATGCCGTGTACAGGCTGTTATTCGCGCTAGAGGAAGACCTATATGCTATTAGGTAGGTATTTCTAGCGTTTTGTTCATTGAGTGCATATGGGGCGCAGAATCATATATGTTCAAGAAGCATAGAAGTTCAATCTCTAATATTCATAATACAGAAATCCTAGATCGCCCGATAGCAAGCTCACTCTAGAGAAAAACATGAAATGAAGGTTTTGTTCACGAAAAGTAACGCACGTTTGCCTAACATAATGCGTAAGGAGTAATTCTTTGGTTAGATGTCAGCATCGTTCTTTTCTTCAGCTAAATTTGCCTTTGATGAGATTTATAACTGCTCGTATACATTTGGTAAATTCAGTAAGTTGCAGTATTTTGTTATTGTTGCTGATTTTTCACGGTTTAACGACTCCATTATGAGCAACACCTAGCGTTTTAAACAGTCGCACGTACCAGTCTAGGGCCTCTGGTTCCAGGAAGGGTTGAATAGCGAGTACCATCAGGCAAATACACCACACATGCCTCAGACGGGTCTTAATCCCAGCCAATCGCGGAAGAATGGTCAGAAGCCAGCGACTCAGACCACTCATCCACTGGGCCGGCTTTGTCATAAATACACTAAACTGTTACTGAAGACTAAGATTTAGGAACATGATGATTTTTCCGAAGGAATTTAAAACCGATAGATGAAGATTCCATGGAAATTTTGTTTATTTGTTGGTTACAACGCTCTGCCATTCACTGGCAAGACGCTGACAATCAAGATATCTTGTCGTAATGTTAGTGTCATTTCTCATACATTTAGCCAACGTAAATGTACCATTGTAATTGAATTTTATTATTTTATCATACAATTAAGCAATTTTAAAGGCAGAGAAAACACCACTGTCAACAATTTAGATATTTACAACAGAGTAACGTAGTTACCCTCAAATTAATATAAAAAATGGGGTAGCATCCAGGAGCAAAGCATGATGGCCCCCAACGTTACCACTGGAAACAGTTTAAATAAATAATTACAGTTTGCTCAAGCAGGAAACAAGAATGTGCTGTAAGTTACCTACACTGGTGTGCAAAACTTAAGGATGAGCCAGGATTTGACCTGTAGCGAAGTACAGGAGCGGTCTGGATATGTGAACGTCAAACCATAGGAAATCTATTACTTACCGAAATTATGACGGAAAAAACAACGACACAACTGCAGATGCTAAAGGATATAATGGAACTTTTTTCAGAATTGGATACATAGCACTGCGTGCCATGACTGCCAAAGACGGTACGAAAGTAAGAGAAGGTCCTCACTAAAAGATATGATCACCCCTACGGGCGATGCACGCTTCGCAACATCTGTCCATACTTTGCACTAGGCTGTTGATGAGTTCTTGCGGTGACTTCATCCATTCTTTAGTCAGCGTCGTCTTCAGCTGTTGGACAGTTTCTGGTGTGTATTGACGTGCTGCAATGTGTCCCCCCATAGCACCTCACACATGTTCTATGCGATTCAGGTCGTGGGAACGTGTTGGCCAAAACATCCGCTGAGTGTCATCACTTTCCAATAGCTCATCAATAGCTACCGTACGATGGGGTGTGGCGTTATCGTCCATTAACACGAAATGTGGGCCAGTGATACCGTCGAACAGATAACATGGGGAAGGATTACATCATTACAAGAGGATGCACCGGTTACAGTATATCCTTCCAGTATCTGGAGCTCAGTAGGTCCATCAATCAGAATGCCTCCCCATACGAGAACTCCGCAGCCACCATATAAGTTCATTTCATATTTGTTTTCTGGGCAATACTGAGTACCTATCTCACGCCAGATTAGCTGACATCCAGAATCGCTAGAGACTAAATCTACTCTCATAGTAAATAATACCGTACCCCACTGTTTTGTTGTCCAGTCCTTATATTCTCTCAAACACTGTAAACGGTGTCTCCTGTGGGCAGTTTTTAATAGAATACAACGCACTGGTCGTCGGGCAAACAGCTCATCTTTGTGTAGTCACTTGGCCACTGTAAACAGCGACATTGTGGGTCCTGTGCTCATGTTCAGTTACATGTTCATGTTCAGCAAGGTTACTTGTTGTCTGGCGTCTAGGCCAAGCTAGGTGCATTGCTTCATGGGGGACCCGCCAAACTCTCGGGCTACTATCGGTACAGAACAAGGTGCCCCGTGAAACGTCGGATTACATGACTTTTCCAGTCTTCTAGTGTCCAGTCACGGTGTTCCTGACACCACTGTAGACCATCTTCCCGGTTCTTCGCAGAAATCAATGGTTTCCGTATAGACATGCGATTGCCAATACCGATCCTTTTCAATTCTCTAAGCATGGTCCGCTGAGATATGGGTCAGGAATAGCCTTTGTTGAATGCTTCATTCAATTGCTGCACACACAGGAAGTCTTATATCTCCATACAAGACTTCTCAAATGACGGCGATCTAGTTAGATTGTCGTCGCGCCACAATTTCGCCTCTTAGACAAACAATGTGGGTTATTTTTCCACTGATTCAAGATCCGGGATATCGCACCTTTTGAGAAACCGGTCTGTGTTCAAAATCGTAGATTCCCCTAGACGAGCACTCATAATAAGCTCTTTATCGAGCTCCGAAAGATCCTTTGTTTTTCCCATTGTGATCAACACTACTGATGAGCAGCTGTCCTAAATATTTTCTTAGATCACGTGGTTACGCACATGATCACGAATTTTGCATATACGATGTTATAACGCAGCAAATTTCTCCGTCATTTTTGTCCACGCCGGGGATCGAACCAGAGTTCTCTTATTCCGGAATAAGTCGCTCTGCTAACTAAGCAACGCAGACATTCGCTCTCGCTGCTATCTGCCTTTATGTCGTGTGAGTCCAGCGGGGCAGGCAGGAACGTCACATCTCCCCCTCCCGAAAGAGGGCCGGGGACATGGCCCACGGGTCAGCCTTGACCATGAATCGTTGCAGGCAGTCATCCCATGTAGAACGTACACTTGAGAACTCCCATTCAATCTGGTGTGTGAAATGCAACATCACACCCATTTATTTTTCGAAGCGCTGAAGAAGGAATTCTCTTATTTTTCCTGTCTCGCGGTGTGGAAAGAACATCACACCATTGCGAGAACTTTAACGGCCGGGTCATCCGGGAAGTTCAGGCGCCATTATAACGAAGTAAATTTCTCCGTCATTTTTGTCCACGCCGGGGATCGAACCCGAGTCCGCTTATTCCGGAATAAGTCGCTCTACCAACTGAGCTACGCAGACGTTTGTTCTCGCTGCTATCTGCCTTTATATCGTGTGCGTCCTGCAGGGCAGGCACGTCACAATGTATAAGTAAGGTTTAAGTACATCTGCATAAAGGTTTCTCTTTCCGAGGATTGTGTGTGTAGTAGAAGATAGTACCGTCGCTCTCTCTCTCTCTCTCTCTCTCTCTCTCTCTCTCTCTCTCTCTCTTCCTTCATTTTAATTTCTTTATCTATTTTCAGATTCTTTAAGAGGAAAATGGTCACCGCAATATCATGGGCGTGCTGATAGTTACCCCAACCCCCGTAACGGCGGGGGGAGGGGGGCTCATTGCTAAGAAGACTTTTAGGCGGCTCAGTAGAAGCATTTTTCATCAAAATATTTGTGGAAACTTAATATCAAACTGGTTAAAGAAATAGCCAGGAATCTTTGACGGTAGCTTCGAATAAAGTATTAGAAAGAAAAGCAATTTTGTTTTCAATAAATAAGTAAAATCTTCAAGAAATCATTTTTTACTTTAGTTTATAAAAACTGGGTGAAAGCAAAGCAGCTATTCCAGAGAACTTGAGGCCCCTTTTCACATCTTTAGCAATAGTTCCTGTAGATGTACACTGAAGTGCCAGAAAAACTGTTACACCAGTCTAATACTTGGTAGGTTCCCCACGGGAGCGCAGGACTGCTGAAATATTACGGGGCATGGACTCCACTAGCTTCTGGAAATATGCTGTAGGCAATGCACACCATACTTCCTTCTGAGCGTTCCACAATTCGGGTGTATTCCGAGGTCTCGGATTCCCGTGTTCGATAGCGCGTCGCATGACATCCTAAATGTGTTATATCACGTTCAGATCTGGGGACTTGAGTGGGAATGGCAACACCCCAAACTCAGATGAATGCTCCTCTAACCATAATGTGGCATCCCGACACTTGTGTGGAGGTGCATTGTCCTGTTGGAACACGCCCAACCCATCAGCATGAATGCAGGACATGAACGGGTGTACCTCGTCAGAAAGGATGCGCACATAGCGTTGGCCAGTCACAGACGTTTGTAGACGTACCAGGGGTCCCAGTGAAGTCCAGCTAAACACACCCCATACCATTATGGACCCTCCACCAGCCGGTACAGTTCCCTGTTGACAGGCGGGATCCATGGCTTCATGGGGTTTGCGCCACACACGAATCCTTCCATCTGCCAGATGCAGTTGTAAACACGACTCACCAGACCAGGCTACTTGTTTCCAGTTATCAAGTGTCCAGTGGCAGTGTTGCCGGGCACAAGCGAGCGCAAAGCTCTGTGTTGTGCACCCACCAAGGGGACTCGAGTTAGGCGTTGGCACCCAGAGCCCATATCGTGCAGGGTACGTTGAACAGTCCGGACGCTGATGCTTGTTGAGGCTCCAGCATTAAATTCCGATGTATCTGCGATAGTGTTGCACGCCTATCGCGTGAAACGATTCATGACGGCAGACGATGGTCACGTTCACCCAATGTCTTTTTACGGCCACACTGGTATCGTAGGTTGGAGGTTTTGTCGGAATTCTTGTAGTCACGGTACACCCTTGCAATGGTCGTCCGTGAAAATCCGAACTTCGTTTCTACCTCCGAAATTCTATGGCCCATCTCAAGAGCGCCAACTATGACACCGCTTTGAAAATCGCTTAAATCGTTATTACTTGTCATTCTTATGCCAAAAACAGCTCTAGCAGCTGACAAGGATGTCTATCGCTTTATATTCGCAATGGCGGACGCAACTGAGTACGCGCATAGGTGACGTTGCTATGTATTTTGCATAAGTTCGTCAGTACCAGTTTTTCTGGCACTTCAGTGTATGTGAATTGAGATTTTATTCACAAGAAAATGCGAATAAAATATCAGTTGAATGCATGAAATTTTTATATCAGTGAGGATATAAAAATTTATATATTACACTTGTTTGCACATAACTACGCATCCTTCAGAATATAATGAGCTAAAGGTGTTCTTCGCGGAAATGAAAAAAACAGACTTGTGTCATTTTTTTATAACAGAGTCAAAGGAAAAATCTCTGCAAAACATTGCACAGTTTTTCTTTTGACTCAACAAAACATTGTGATATTGTATTGTGTTTTTTTATATTCAAGAATGAATACTTTAAGTAATTTTACTCTTCATTTATGCCATAATTCTTAAATATTACTTTTTTACTTGCTTACTTATGTTCTGTATTTTTATATAAATCGGAAAAGGTTATTAGACACAGTCACACGACCGTTACGTGTTTTGTGTGATCGTAAGGTATTTCGTGTGATCGTAAGGTATTTTGTGTGATCGTGAGGTATTTTCAAGAGGCTGAAATATTATTCTTTAACAGAATAATATTTGCATGATACTGTTAATTTTGGCGTAAGTGTTTTATAGTTCTTGGTTTAAAACTAGGGCAATCATTTTAATTATAACGTTGTTAATCTGTGTCACGCGCAATAGAGTGAAACAATTTTGGTTTTACGAAAAACACCTATAGGTTCCAAAAAATTTGAATGATTAAAACACCCGTACAACCTAGTTCATAATATGTAATTCAAAAAATTCTGTGATTCAAAGCAAATAGATTTTCGCAAAAGGTCTTCGAAAATATTTTTTTCAGGGAGACCGCGAGTTTTTCAGGTACGCCGCTGACGGCAATTCTGGTGTTAAAATACGTGGTTATGTACAACGACCGTTCAATAAAAACTAAGAATAAAATCACACAAAACGAAAAAAATATAGATACAGCAAAACATATGTTATTCTTGTTCAAAGTATCTTCCCTCTGATGAAATGCAACCGTCCCATCGTTCAGTCCACTTTTCAAAGCATGTGGCGAAGGCATTTTGTGGAAACTGCTTTAGCGACCCCTGTACAGCTTTAATAACGTCAGAATCTGTGTTAAATGTTGCGCCACGGAACTTCTTCTTCATTGTTGGAAACGATCAGAAATCGCACGGGGCTAGGTCAGGACTGTTGGCAGGCTGTGGTATGATTTCAATACTGCATTTTGTAGAAAACTGTTGAACACAAGCAGCAACATGTGGGCGGGCGTTATCATGGTGTAGGGTCCGCTTGCACATCAGTTCCGGTCGCTTAATCGATATACGCAGTCGCAGATCCTTCAAGACTGAAATATAATGCTCAGTATTGACAGTAATTTGTGGAGGAACGGCATTCTGGTAGACTCACCTTTATGATAAAAGGAAATCATCACCTTCCCAGCTGATTTGGTTTGGCGAACTTCTTTCGGAGGCGGCGAGTGTTTCCAGACACTCGTTGCGCGCTTCCTGAGGGGTTCGAAATAGTGGACCCATGTTTCATCGGTAGTTTGTACTACTCTTAGAAAGTATGGATCATTTGCATTAATTTAATTCCACTTATGCCCCACCTGAACTCTGGCTAACAATTGTCCTCTCGTCAAGTGATGAAGTACTCATCTGGAACGCACACGATGCAGCAGTAATTTGTCGTGTAGAATGTGGAATGCCGACATTTTCGAAATATCAGTCGACGTCGCTATGTCTTCACACGTCATTCGTCAATCCTCTTGTAGTATTTCCCAAACAGTGTTAACAATACGCTCCGTAATAACACTTTCAGGTCGATCAGGCCTGGGAGCGAGTTCTGCCAACAAACACCGTTTTTTGAAATCATGGTGCCATCTAAAAATCGTTAACTCACCAAACATTTATCTTTGTAAACTTTTTTCATTAAATCAGCTGTTTCTGGAGCCATTTTACCCAAACGATAGCAACATTTTATTGCACAACACATTTCACTTTTTAACTCTGAATCACTCACCTCCATAGGTGCATAGCGAAATGCAGGCGTACCTTACACAACTGCGCAATAACAAAGCTAAAATCGTCTGCCACGGCTAATAACTGTTACCATGGATACTTTCTTAATTCAGTTAGTCGTCTGCGTGGTTATTTTTCCCTTTCGCACTGTTGCCAACTCCAAAAAAATTTGATTTCAGTTTTTTTGTTTTGGGGTTTAACGACCACCATGAGCAACTCAGTGGGCTGTAAGCAGCCGCTTGTCCCTAATTTAGGACCACTGGTTCCAGGGAAGGAAGAGAACCAGTGCCGTAAGACAAATACAACATCCATGCTTCACCGGGATTCGAACCCGGACCCATCTCGGACGAATGATCAGAAGCCATCGCTTAGGCCGCTGCACCACCGGGGTGGAGCTTTCAGTTTTTACGGAACGGTCTTTGTATATATAACCATGTTATGTTCCAGAGATCAAATTTTGAACAATAAAAGTGTGGAGATGTGTTATTAAGCACCAGTAATTACAGCACTTGTTTCATATATTTCCTACTGTAGGATTCTGGTAATACAATAGTACAACAATATAGAAAAGGTAATACCTCTTCACTGCTCTTACCATTACTTTGAAATTACATGTGAAACGTATCAACAAGCGCAAGCAATGAAAATGAAAATATCAAACCAGCTGCAAAGGCGTCCAGCAGATCTATAAATATGCAACTCGAAAACAGGAGGCATAGAAACATGAAACGCAAATTCTTTCCCTTTTTTTTTTTTTTTTTTTTTACAGAACTTCGTTGTGCAATAACATTTTCTCAAAAGTGGCTAGACCATAGACGACAAGACGATAAATCTCATGTTCATACGTATATTAATTAAAGTAGTTTCATTAAACGAAATGAAGGCCATCACACATCCCGAAGTATTGTAGGTTTTAGGTCTGCTAGCAGAAAGACCATTTTTTTATGCTGAGTCGTTTTTAAGACGTGTAAGTTAAATCTAATCGCTCTGAAGAATTATTCATGATCAAATGCATGCGACCGAAACCACTGCGTTTGTAGTAGGAGTTTGTGACGCATGAACCAACTTTTTTCCCCTCGCATGAATTTGGAACATTTGCGCAAAACCGCCCACTAGTTATCTGTCTTCAGTGCAGTAAAACTTCGTAATGTCAAAAGGACCTCTGTTGGGTATGTAACCTCATCTCCGTAGATTAGCATAGTTGCAGATAACTCTCATTCTGGCTGAAGGTCGACTATTATCAGCAAAGATTTCGTCTCCTGAAGTGTTCGTTTCCAACTGCAGAATTATCGCCAACAGACTTTGATTTTTATTGCTCCGTAAGAAAAGGTAAGATATCGAGCAGTCTTCAAAAGGATCAGCTGTAATATTGATTATCACAATACCAATACGTTTCCGTTTTGTAAAACTATGAAATGTGTTTGATACGATACTCCATATATTAATTATAGTATGTATTCCCACACACAAATATGAAAAAGGACAGCGATAGAACGCGTGTCACAAAAGTTTTCATTGGACATGAGTGCTTTTTCCCTAACACGTGGAAGCTTACAAACTAGAACGTTTTAATTCTCCTTTGTCTAGGGACTTTCTGTTTTCTCTAGGCTAATGCATGTGCATTTTCTTTTTTGCGAAGGAAGGAAAAGCAAGCTGTCATTAAATTCTTTTTGTAAATATTGCCGCACTATACATCAAGGGATGTCATTCCACATTCTCCCTAAAGAAAAATAAACAAGTGATATCATCAAATCCTTAGGTTTGGCGAGTACTTCATCTAATACAATTTTGAAAAATATTTGCAATTAATCATTTTTTGGCATATGAAATCTTAGAGTTGCAGACTTACGTTTACTAAACAAATAAATTATCATTTTCAATCCACTACTGCTGGAAGAAGGTCTCCACAATATTCTTCCACAAATTTCTGTCTTGAACCAGTCTCCTCCATGCCACTCCGACATGTTTTTGAATTTCATCCACCCATCCTTCACATGGCCTTCTTCTGGGTCTTTAGGCATCGGTTATTTCTAGAGGTCCTTCATCAATCACTAAATATTTAAAACAATTAAATACGCATTGGTAAAAAAGAGGCCAATAAAAATGTAGCCTTTCTTTCTCTTTTTTCTTTCGGCCTTCAGTTTTAGGAAAATTTGAAATTTCTGTTTACTTTTGGTCTATGCTTTAACCCTTTAAACGGCTGGAACGAATTGACTCGGGGTTAGAAAAAATGGGATGAAATCAGTTTGAACGAATATATTCGCTGTCTAAGAAGTGGCCCTAATGGAGCCTGAATGAGTGAACCTGCATGTAAGAAAGCTTTCCTTTCCCCCTTAGCTTTGTTTTTCAAAGTGATAATTTAAGGGGAATAATTGACACTAATCCGTTCTGACTGATTTGTTGCTAAAATAATTATAACAATGTCGACGAACCTAGAGAAAAGATGATGTTTCAGTCGTTTGTAATTATAACAATGTCGACGAGAGAGAAGATGCTTCGGTCGTTTGTTTCTACCCAGCATCAGGATGTTCGTGTCAGGGGGACTTCCCCTTCCGTATTATGCCTTAAGTTATGAAGCAGAGAATGAAGGAGTATACAATCATTTTTGTTTGAAGAGCGCAGATTTTGGTTTAGTTACATCGGCCGCTTAAGGTGGACGTCAAGTAATTTTGCTTCCTATACTTTCAATGGAAAAACTTTTGTACACATTTCCTTCACAATTATTGTGTTCCCAAGGAGGGAAATTTAAACATCGATTAAAATAATTTCATATTATAACTTGGAATACTTAACATTTTATAAAACATAACCATAATTATATTTAAAAACAATAACGTTTCTTTCGGTGGTGTTGAAACCAGAAAAAAGATGGCGCGACCTGTACTTTGATGACGTCAGTAGACAAATAAATGTTGGATTGCATAATTATGGTTATGTTTTAGAAAATATTAAGTATTCCAAGATGTAAAATGAAGCTATTTTAATCGATGTTCAAATTTTCATCCTTGGGAAAGCATTAATTGTGAAGAAAATGTGTACAGAAATTTTTCCATTGGAAGTATAGGAAGTAAAATTACTTGACGTCCACCTTAAAGGCTTACTGTAAAGTTATTTCAAAGGGTGAAAATAGGTTTTCCAGAAATACGGATTTCGAATACTTTTTTTTTTTTTTTGGTACAATGTCGAATAAATAATTGTTGTTTGCACTGATAATCGTTTGCAAAATCTCATGCAGAACATCATTTTTTGGGGAAAGTCGTTTCCGAAGAATAAACATGTGCTGAAATTTTGAATTTTGGTAAAGGAAAGAAAAACCAAATACTAAAATAATCAACTTTTGGTTGCACCTAATTTTTTAATTTCCTACATACTACTGTAGCATGGCTGTCCAGCATAAACGAAGCCGTCTGGAAGAGCACTTCAGATTTTATATCTCAGTTCAAAATACGTTCATTAATTAAAATAATATCCTTGAGTTTCAACACAATAGTGTGTTGAGTTCCAAGGCCAATTACAAAGAATACTAAATTTACGAATTTTGGAAACTGCTTGAGATTATTTTCACTGTTCCGTTTCTAGGAAGTCATGAAAGAAGTGACATATCATACAGGGTGTTCCAAAAATCCTTGACACATTTTACAAATTTATTAAAAAACTAATCGGGATAGGAATTTTTTTTTTCAGATCATGTAAACTTACTTCAAAAAGCTTCTTTTTTTATAGTTAATAAACTTCAATATGTAAACATTTTGTTTCGCGGAATACATCAAGCCGATATTCAATCTCTATACCCATGTACATGCCAAAGTGGTTTCTGTAACAGATGCAATTACAGCAAGAATGCGAATTTTCAGTTCGTCAACACTTTGCACATTGGATGAATAAACTTTGTCTTTCACGTATCCCACAAGAAGAAGTCTAGAGGGGTGATATCTGGAGATCGGGAAGGCCATGGAATGGGTCCATCTTGTCCAATCCACCTGGTTGGAAAATCCTTATTTAAAAAAATTCGCACAACCTTACCCTAATGGGGCGGTGCACCATCTTGTTACCAAATGATTTTAGGATGTAAATGGCAAATTTGAGGGACAGCAAAAACTTGAATCATGTCCGAATAAATTTCTTTTGTGACTGTGGATTTTGCAAAAAAGAAAGGTCTGATTACACGATCAGCCATTTAGCCACAATACACATTCACTTTAAGACAATCCCGGACATGTTCCATGAAGTGATGTGGATTCTCAGACCCCCAAATTCTGATATTGTCGCGCTGACTTTACCTGAAAGATGAAAAGTTGCTTGATCTGTAAAAACAATATTTCGTAGGAAGTCATTATCTGCCTCTAGATGATTTAGCATATCCACAGCAAAGGTAAAACGCCGTAGCTTGTCGTCCAGCTGTTGCAATATCTGCACTTTGTAGGCATATACAATAGGTTTGATGTAAACTCGATGCACTGTTGCACGAGGAATTGCCAATTCCTTTGGGGCAGTTGGTATCGACTTAGTAAGTCTACGTTAAAAGGCTTCACGAATGCTTTCGACGTCGCCTTCATCCGTGCTTGGTCTTCCACATCTTGGCCTATCAAGGACACTTCCAGTTTCCAGAAACTTTTTTGTGTCAAGCTAAGATGCTGCTACGATTTGGAGGATCTTTTCTAAATTTCGAAAGAAAATTTCTTTGCGTTGGGGTAACAGATTCTTTTTCGAAAAATCAACCAACACGTATCGCTTTCTCTGCTGGAGTAGACATTTTTTCAACTAACCTTGCGATTGGATCAGTAGCGCCACCTAGTAACCTATTTGGAAAAAAAACCCTTTTAAGTTAACGAAATTTGTAAAAAATATGTTCAGATTCCGAAAAGTTTTTTTTTAAATAAATTTTTGAAATATGTCGAGAACTTTTGAGATACCCTGTGTTATTAGTGAATATACGCAAGCTATTAATAAAACAAAATAATGAGCTTTTCTTTATTCTTCTTATTAGCCTGGTTCCATCCACCACTGTATGAAGGTCTCGCCCATTTCTTTTCATGTGCTCCTATCGTTGAACCTTTATTTACGTTCTCTTTCTCCATTTGCTTTTATATTATCCGATCCACGCCTTTCTCTTTCTTTCGAGTACCAGTTCAGGTTTCCATGCAGCGAATGTACTAAATAATTTCCCCGTCTTTTCTTTCTGGCAAGATAGTTTGCCCATTTCCATTTTTTTAATTTGACGTATATTAACTCATATCCTTCTTTAGATTTTGTATAATGCATATAATTCTTTTGATACCTGCTAAAGCTGAACCTAAAATTATTCCTTCCATGTTTTCTTGTGGATGTTGTATTTTTCTAATGATTCTTCAAAGGATAATAACCATTTATCGGTTCACCTGAATCAAGCAAAGGGAACAAAGATTCCCAGTCAGGCAAAACCTTATACGTGTATCTGAACAACTTTTCATACAATAAAGTATTACCCTCCCTGGGGAATCAAATTCATATTTTTTGGTAACACACCCAAATAACCTCATTATTTCCTGACGTTGTTTTGAGAAAAGCAGTTCTTTCCAGGTACTCAATGATTCAAAAAAATTACTTTCCAAGAGATAAGCAGTGTTTCCTTTTTATCAACACTACTACGGGAATCGCTCTCAACAGTGGTCAGTTAACGTCGGATTTTTTATGTCGCACTAAAAGAGAACGGTGACCAAACACAATTTCGATCGAAGGTCAGAAAATGCTGCAATTTTGGAACGTATTCTTCCTTGCTACATCAAAGTTTTGCGATTCCATATATGGCTGCATTTTCCCGAATATTCTAGCCTTCAACTCTTTAAATATAAGGCAAATAAACTATGTTTGATTGCGTTCCCGCTTTAACATAAGGAGAAAAAATAATTATGTGGTTATGTTCTGAGTAATGCTCTTTGAGGTTATTTCTCCCTGAAAGAGGGGGAGAAGAAAATGATGAACTTTGTAACCGCAAAGGCTCTGCTTTCGTAGCAATATCTGTAGCCTGTATTATGAGTTCCCTTCGTCTGAATGACAGTGGCTGTCTCTGGAGCGAAGTTTGGCTAAAACAATTATTTCACGACAACAGTTTTCACAGTGAATCGTTTTAGTTGCATACCAACAAACGTTGATCAATATCTTCTTACGACTAAATTTAATTTAGACATGTGTTTAGATGTTCTATAACATTCCAGGACTATAACTCCACGATAACTGCTATTGGTTTTCGTGGAGTGCTCATTTTAATCATTGTTATATTTCCATTGGAGTTTCGACTCTAGATTCTCAGCCAATGATTTCGATTCATTTAAGGAGTCATAACTTAACAACCTATCTTTTCATTTTGCCAACCGAGGTTAGTTTTCGGAAAACCAACTAGTTTGCGCACCGATTATCATGTATTTACTTCACTATTCACGTCATTGCTACTTCAATATGTAAATAGCTTCTATTTACATCATTGTCATATCACATTTATCGTCATCATGAACCATTCTCAATCTACTATTGAATGAAAATCTCCCGAAGTGTCTTCCACTACTCTCTGTCGTAAGTATTCTTATTCCATGTCCCTCAGGCATGTTTTTGAATTTCATCCACTCATCTTCCTCGTGGCCTTCTTGTGGGTTCTTTTCTGCTCCTTGCAGTCTAGTCAGGTATTTCAGTTGACCAATGGTGTTTAATTATTCTACCGCTATATGTCTCGACCATTGCCACTTGAAGGTCTTTATCTTGATCATGATATCAGCAACCCTTATCATTCTGCTAATCCAATAGTTCCTCTTCTTATCTTTCCTTGTAACACCAAACGTGCATCTCTCCATGCTTCTTTCGACTGTCCGAAGCCTCTGTACGTCTTTTTGTAGTTAAGATGTATTTGGCTCATAACTGAGAACTGGAATGAAGCATTTGATTAAACACCTTTCTTTTAGGACATAATGGAAAATTGTATTATTTCTTTTGATTTCTACATATGTGGTCCTTGCGTGGTGCCTTTCGTCCAAGAAAAATGAAGGCATCAATTACTTCTAAATTTGATCCATCAACCTGTAAAGGTTCAGTTCTTGTAAAAGCATTGTACACTCGTGGCCAAAATTGTGGAACCCTTTAAGAAAATTCGTATTTCTAAGGTTTGAGGGCTCGTAACATCAATGTTTTTTAGAATAATACCATAAAATTATACATCATTAGAAAAATAATTTAATGCAGAATATAATGCAATAAATTGTGTTGAATTATCTTTATTCTATCAAACGTTATAGCCAAATAACCAGAAAAAGGAAACACAACTGCCTCATGTAACAAGTGGATTTCCTTAACTCAAAACTGACCAGTGATGCTGATTGTTCTGAGAACTAGTCAGGTGTTATTATGGCATAGCATGGAACCAATAAGGTGTTAGTATGAGTCATCTCTCATTTCCATATTTCAGAGTAAAAGCAGAACATTTACTCAGTTGTGTGAGTGTCATCAAGTTTGCCACTCTTTTTTTCACGGTTTTTTTTATTACTTGATAACTTAGTTAAGCTATGTAACTTAGTGAGATGACAAACAGAGTGAAAAGAGTTGACTGCTTACATAGAATGCGATGTAAAATAAATACTAGCTTTACTTGAAGAAGACAACACTTATGAAGAAATCATAAGAAAAGTGGGTGGAAATCTAACCAAAGGAGGTATTTTGAAACTGCACAAGGGGTATCAGCGAACTCAGTTAATTCGAAACCAAACTGATAAAAACAGAAAAGGTGCACAATAGCATGTGGTATTAGAACAATTAAATAATATGTTTAAAGTCATATCAATCAATAAAAACTAATTGTCTCAGTGTGGTTTGAAGATGAGTGCTAGGACTGTTAGACGCAGACTCCATGACTTTGGTTTAAATTCTAGAATTCCAAGAAAAAGCCATTTCTATCTCCGAAACAAAAAAATAGATTGTAATGGGCTAAAAACCATGTTAATTGGTCTGAGAGAAAATGAGACAGTCATTTGGAGTGATGAGACCAGAACATCCATATTTGGAAGTGATTGCATAAAGTAAGTAAGAAGAAGAAATGGAAGATTTGCTCCCTGAATACGTTACAGCAACCGCGAAGCATCCAGTTAGTGTTATGATATGGGATTTTATTGAAGGAAAAGGTGTAGGTAGAAATTTTGTGATTAATGGTACGGCTAAAAAAATACATACGGCTTTAAATGACTAAAAAAAATACATAATGGATTTACTTAAACCAAAACTGAAGCCTTCGACATGTGATTCTATTCCAGGGTAATGAAGTCTATATATTTCAACAGGATTCAGCTTCTTGTCATGTTGCTTTTGTGTGCAAGAAAAGGTTTCAGGAAAATCATATTACACGGCTAGAGTGGCCTAGCCCGGAACTGAATCCAATAGAAAAACCGCGGAGCCGTTAATAGCAATCATACACTGGCGGAAAGTGAAAAAAAGAACGCCAAGAAGGAGACGTCTGATACCAACGACATTTATACAGCATAATAACGAAATACAGAGGATAACGTGATCAAAACATTATGGAAAAATACAGCTGTATTTGCTGGTAAACTGAAAAATAACATTTCCATATAACATGGTTAGTACCAGGTTGAACCGCCATGAACTCGTCACACTGTGCAATTCTGGCATTTAGTCTGTCGTACAGATGTTGGATGTAAGTTTGGGGTATTGAGTTCCATGCATCCTCAACCTGGACGCGTAAATCGGTTATGGTCGTGGCTGGCCGTGGAGACCGGATACGTCGTTGTCCCATAAAATTCTACACGTACTCAATGGGGGACAAATCCGGTGAACGTCCAGGCCATGGAAGTTGTTTCACACCCTGAAGTGCATGTTGCGCTGCACGTGCCGTGTGTGGGCGTGCGTTATCTTGTTGGAAAACACCACGATGGAACGACTTTAAAAATGGCACAAGAGCGGGCTGAATGATGTTGTTGATGTAGGAGGTGCTGTTTAACGTACCCGGTACAAACACTAGTTGTGTACGGGAGTGATATCTGATCGCCCCGCACACCAGGAGACCAGGTGTAGGCCCTGTGTGTCGCTGGCGGATACAAGAAGGGTGGAGATGCTCCCCTGTGCGTCTGCGAACATGCATACGGCCATCGGAGGCTCCCAAGCAGAATCTGCTTTCATCGCTGAACACGACAGATCGCCATTGCGTTCTCCAGTGCAGACGTTAGTGACACCACTGCAGCCGCTCCTGACGGTGGGCTGGAGTCAGAGGTACACATGCCAGAGGCACACGTGCACGTAGTCCTGCATCCAGTAGACGGTTGCGGATTGTTCGCACAGTCACCTCAGTTGCAACGACAGCTCGGATTTGCGTCGCAGTGGATGTTCTGCTTGACAACGCCGCTCTTCTTATGCGTGGATCGGTCCACTCATCAGTCCGTCTGTGACTCCCGGTTCCATGTCTTCTCGTGTGGGAATGTTCCTCGGACCATCTACGCCACTATCGTACCACCACCGATACTTCCCGTCCAATTCGCTCCGCAATACGACGATAAGACGACCTCTCTCAAAGTCCGATAACTGCTGAAATCGTACACGTCTTCCATATCCAGGCATTGCAGCTTCTTCAGGGTCTTCGCACGTGTCCGTACGCCGACGACTGATTACATTCACTTCGCCGTACTCCTTAAATAACACCGACGATAATTTGCATATTATGCCAAGCTGTGGCGTAAGCGCTCACCGGTTGGTCCCGAAATTAACATCATACCTACGGAAACTCAACCCCATTAACATATGTAAATTTCATGATCTACCGCCAATTCCTTCTTGGTGTTCGTTTTTCACTTTCCGCTAGTGTATAATCTTGGTTGCACATTACAACACCTGATGAGCCCAAACGCTAGCTTCATTCCATGGGACGCCGTTGTAAGTCTGTAACTGCAGCAAAAGGTTTCCCGACTAAGTATTAACAGAAATGATGAGAAGTTATGAAATTCGCTTTATCATAGTTTTCTGGGTATAACTTCTTTTAAAAAATGCCATTTTTAACTTTGTAAAATGCAATTTTTGTAATGTTGTGCGCTAAAGAATCTTTCTAATGGTATATAATTTTATGGTATTATTCCAAAAAAGACTGATATTATAAGACATCACAGCTAAGAAATACAAATTTTACAAAATGTTTCCTCAATTTTGGACACTAGTGTACATCATTTTTTTTTGTAAATTGATCTTTAATTACATTTGTTCTACCTTTGTCACAAGTTCTTGAATCATACACTGATACGTGCGAAAATGACTATGTTGTCAGCAAAACGTAGGTAGGTTAAACTACCTCCATAAACCTTCATCCCGATATCTTCTCAATTCAGGGATTGAAAGACATTCTGCAATGCGGCATTGAAGAGATTAGGAGGTATGGTGTCCCCTTGTCTCACTAGCTTTCCAATTTTTATATACACTGTGTCCTTGAACAGCTGAATCTGTGTACTTTCATTTTCTCAGATGTTTTAAAAATATTAACGCATGCATTTTCAATACTGAAAAATTTCAAAGACATTCGAACTGCTGATGGCTTCACGGAATCAGAAGCCTTTTCTATAATCAATAAAAGCCATACATGCTGGAAGTTCATATTCATTAGCTTCTTCAATTATTCCCCCCAGTACATCGATACTATTTATGGTTCTGTAGCCGCCATTCCTGAATCTAGCTTGTAAATAAACTGCTGGCCACCCAAAATGCAACACCAAGAAGGACACGAGATAGCAAAGCCAGATTTACTGGACACATAACAACAGATACAAAGATGAAACGATTGAGCTTACAGGCCCGTGCGACTTGCGGAATACGCAGACATCAATAGTTCGTGTGGCCCCCATGCTGGCAATAACGGCTGCTACACGCCGCTGCATCGAATGAAAGAGACTTTGGATGTGGGCTTGGCGCATGTCGGTCCAAGCTGCTTCCACACGTTCCCACAGTTCATCTGGCGTAGCCGCGGGTGGTGCTTGCCGGGCCACTCGGTTGCCGATCAGCGACCAGACGTGTTCGATGGGCGACATATCGGGAGAACAGGCGGGCCGCGACAGCAGTGACACCTGGTGGACCGTGAAGAATTGTTGCACGATGCGTGCACGTGCGGGCGCGCATTGTCCTGTTGAAACGTGGCCGCTGGCAGGTCCTGCAGGTAAGGGCGGACTACAGGCTCTAAAACGTAGGAGATGTAGCGGTGTCAGTTGAGTGTACCGGCGATGCGTACCTAAGGGGTGCGGGTGTCATATCCAATTGCGCCTCAAACCATAACACCAGGCGACGGACCGGTATGGCGATGCATAATCCAGGCGTCATACAGTCTCTCGCCGCGGTGCCACCACACGCGGATCCGAGCATCGTGGTGTTGCAGGCAGAAGCGGGATTCGTCGGAGAAGACAATATCGTGCCCTCCTGTAGTCCTGGTGCGGCGTTCAACGGCCCACTGCCGCTGCATTCGCCGGTGGTGTAACGTCAATGGTAATGGGAGCAATGGGCGCCGTGCGACAAGTCCCCGCTACTGCAGACGACGTCGAACGGTACATGCGGACACAGTTTGTTGCGCAACACACCCTAATTCCTGCGCTAACGTTCGTGATGTGGCGGTGCGAGCCGTCAATGCTCGCCGCACAATATGCCGGCCCTTTCACTTGGTGGTGTGCGGCAGCTGCGGCAATCGCTCACGTCGGTCCCTCCGTCCCTCCTGCAACCACCGAATCCATACTCGTCTCACTGTGGCTGGATGTTGTCCCACGCGGGCGCCGATGTCTCGGTACGATAAACAGCTGTTGCGATAAGCCACTATTCGTCCTCTGTCGAACTCCGAAACATGCTGGAATGACTGCCGTATTCTGCACCGAGGCATCAGGAAGCTTCCCACGCACAGGTGCGGCAGCACAACACACTCCCACTACTTACACCCCGCCTTCTCTGCACCCTTTTTATAGTGCTTCTCTGTGGCGTGCCGGGCGCACATGATTTTCATATGCCCTACAATGCTAATCGTTTGCATGTCCTCTCGCGGGCGACGCATGCTGCGAATTTCAGGCCAATCGGATGCTTCCTTATTGGTGTTGCGTTTTGGGTGGCCAGCAGTGTAGATAGATAGCGAGAGAGAGGCAGGAAACAAGAAAACGAGGAGAGAGAGAGAGAGAGAGAGAGAGAGAGAGAGAGAGTGAGAGAGAGACAGGGAGAGAAACAGGGAGGAATAGGTTGAGAGTTGAGATATACATGAAGCGAAAGCGAATAATTGTGGATTTTTACTTGAGCGCTGAATAAGTTTCATGATTGAGGTAATCGTATTATGCACAACACATAGAAAATAAATACAAACATTTTAATGAATGTAACACATCCCTTCCTTTATATGCAGTGTGATAACCTTGCAGTTATCCGTAATATAATTAAAGAAAAAGATGTCTATGAGCATGTGTGTCGGTGGCAGCCACAACTAATTGAGAAATCGTGGGAGACACTTCAAAGTTCTGCAGATTAATTTTCATTGTTGTCCGAATAGCAGTGGCAGGCTTAGAGTCGAAATTTCAAAGCACGGACTTGCAATATCAAAAACCGTTTATCATGCAATATCTACCGCAACTAGGAAATTTAGAGCCAGAGAGCTGAAGAACCACATAGCATAAATATTTTCCAGCAGAAATAGCATGATAAATATTTTTGTGAAACGAAAAACTGTTTAGCATGCGATGCATCTACGGTGACTGGGAATTTATGAAAGACGCAGCTGAGAATGCACATGTAAGGTTTAAGTCACCAACGTGCATACAGTGCGACTGTTAGCATTCTAAGAAAGTTATTTCATGCACCCATCAGCAGAAGCAAAACAGATTCCTTTAGTTAGGCATTGTTGTTCTAGAGGTTGTGGTCGCAATGTTTGGTGATGACGAATGAAAGTCACTCTACCGATGCGGTGCTCCTCTACTTATTCTCCCACGTATTTCCTTAAATCGGATAAATTGTTTTACCTAATGGTTCATACAGGATTACAAACAAAGTATTTACCAATGATATTTTTCTCTTTAGTTTCACAGCTGCGCATATGAATATTATTAAAATATAGTCCCTTCTCTACTATAGTGAAAACAAAATCAGAATACAGATTTCGTTTTAAGGGTATACCCTGGCAGTGCCGAGTTCCTTTCGCTAATGGGAAATATTTCCTTCATTAGGCTAAATTTCAGTGAGGGAAGGAAAAAATAGTTACCTGATTACACTGGTCTGCGTTTTGAAACCAATTCTCTGATGTTTCCAAAGTAATAGATGATTCTTAATCTTTTTTTCCACACTGACTTCAAAAATGTAAATCATTTTTTTGTATAACGTCAAAATTTTTCACAAACTGGGATAGAAAATATTTGCATTTTAACACATTTTTCAGTAACTTCAATCGCTATTGCAAACAAACAAGCTCAAAAAAATTGAAAATATGATATAGTGCGCATACCATACAAAAACGTAGGTATATAAAAATGTCTTTTGGTTAATATTTATTAAATAATATGAATTTCCACATATACTGTATATTCATTATGATAGATGAAATTTCCATTTCTTTCATTACCTTGCCAACAGTAATCCACTGTCATATTTACATAACATTATTTCCAATGTAACTTTTCCATTTTAGCGTCTTGATAGGATCTTTCTTCTTGATCTCATCTTACATCACCTAAATTTTCTGTGGAGCAGTCAAAGTGCAAATTCAAAAAATAGATGTTCAAATTCATGTTGCAATAACGTTTTTCAAAGTTTTCCCACTTGTTTTCAAAAATAGTTTTGTAATTTGTATTTACAGGGTGAGTTAAAAGTCGCAGGGCACCCTTGTATTTCAGAAGCGGGTGGGAAAATAAAATATCTGAAAACCTCAGCAAAGAATCGGCGAGGGGGCCTATCTTTCAGGCTATTTCCTGAACATGGCCGCCATCTTGAAATCTGCCATATTAGATCAAGGTTGAATTTTTAAAATGGTAAGGGGGTCATGTAGCATATTAAACAAGACCAGTTTTTCTCAGAAATTGATTGCCGTAATCAGATTTGACATATACATTGACAAACGTCACCGGACACCCAGAAGAAAAAAACATTTTATATATTGACAAAAGTCACCGGACACCCAGAAGAGTAAAACAACATAGCATTTATTGACATACATTAGTACGGTGTTGGTCCACATTTGGCCTTAATGCATGCACTGACTCTTCGAGACATGCTTTCGACAAGGTTTTGGAACACAGCGATAGGTATGCGCTTCCATTCAGTACATAATGCTGCCGCTAAATGTTGCTAAGTAGTAAGCCTTGGTTCCAGACTTGTTATGCGGCTCTCTAATTCATCCCATAGGTGTTCTATGGGATTAAGGTCAGGGCTCTGAGCTGGCCAGTCCACCCACGATACGGAATTATCGTCAAACCACGCCGTAAGAGTCCTTGCTTTATGGCTCGGTGCATTATCCTGCTGGTACCAACAAGACTCGGCTCCATAGTATTGCTGCAGAATTGGTAGGGCATAATTGTCCGAAATATCGAAGTAGACGTGCTGATTAACAGGTTTGTCCAAGATAACCAATGTGCCGAGACCATACCACGAAAAACACCCCCACCCGAGTACACTGTCAGCTCCAAACTTGACCGTAGGATGAATACACAGTGGTAAATAGCGTTCTCCTGCTACCGCCATACCCACACACGGCCATCAGACTGATGGATCGTGTATCTGGATTTATCAGTCCATGGGACACGTTTCCATTGATCTACGGTCTACGATAAATGTTCTATAGAGCATGCTAAACGACGTGTAGCATTCCGAGTGGAGGTGAAAGGCATATGAGCAGCCGCACGACCACGGTAACCCATGGAATGAAGTTCTCTGCGAATGGGACATGTACATACCGAGGTTCCAGCATTTTTAATCACCTGTACACTGAGGTCTTGTCCAGTACTCCGTCTATTAGCTGTAACGACTCTCCTGAGGCTTCGACGTCCTCTATCACTGATTTTCGCTGGTCTGCCGGTACGTTTTTCTGCTTCAGGTACTCCACGTGTCTTCCTTTTATTCAGTACATTCAAAACAGTTGACTTGGGTATGTTTAAACGCGTCTCGGTTTCTCCTATGGACAGCCCACTAATATAACACCCAACAATCTTTCCATGCTCAAAGTCAGTTCCCTCCCGCCGCGAAATTTTCACTCAACCTCACAGTGCCATATGATCGCGGACAGCGGCAGGCTTGTTTTTATCACGTTTGCATCTGTACGGCGCATCTTAACAACGCAGCGGATCCATTCATTTGTTTTTGAAGGGGTGTCCGGTGACTTTTGTCATTATAGTGTATGCTGTGGTTCACAAGTTATCAACACAGAAAGTTGAAATAACAACCTTTAAGGTACCCTGTGATGCGCAGCTATTTGATGTGTTCATTGTGTTGTCCCTGTTGCTGAACACAGAGCTAAAGGCGCTTGATCCAATCGTTATGCACACGCACGAGAATATCGGGAGAAAACGCGGTTACAGGCCTTTAGGATGCGTTGCTGAAGGTGGTATTTGTCGTGGATTTTCTCAGCATTCACCAGGTGTTTCAGATGACCTCACAGATAAAAGTCTAGTGGCGTGAGGCCGGGGGGGGGGGGTTCTGGATGGTCATCAAACAGGAAAATGCCAGCCAGTCCTATGACCAGGGAATTGAACATTTAGCCATTGACGGACAGTTGCTACGTAGTGTGGTCGAGCCCTATCGTGTTGTAAATAACAGAGGAAACTGCCATCTTCATTCAGAAGGGAAGAGAACACTGTTTCCTGTAGCATTTACAGACAGCACTGAGCATTTAGGTTATTGTCGATGAAAACGGGTCCGATTCCACGGGTGCCCCATATTCCACACCACACCATAACCTTTACATTACCAACGACTTTGGATGGTTCCTACCAGTGAGGGCTCTTGTCACTCCGGTACCTGTGGTTCTGACGTTTATCCTCACCACTGACATAAAAATTGTCCTTGTCACGGAACAAAATGCCCTATGCGAATAAGGGATCACGTTGATGTTGGTCTAAAGCCCAGGTGCAGAACTCCACACGTTTATCAGGGTCATTCTCTGATAGTTGCTGCTGCCTCTGGGTCTTGAACGGACGCCAGTGAGCGGTGTGAAGATTCTGTAAATGGCTGACTGGCTGATGCGAAGATTCTGTAAATGGCTGACTGGGTGATACCACATTCTGCTACGTGACGTCGTGTGATACGTTGAAGACTCTTTTGCAAAGGTTGCCAAGACCATTGTTGAGGTTTCCTCATCGGCAGAAGTTTTTGGCCGTCCACTACATGGATTGTCGTCCACAGTCCCAATTTCTGGGAATTTGGAAATCAGGTATACGACAGCGCTGTGTGAAATTGGTGATCTTTCTGGGTGTAAGTTGTGAGAGTCTGCGGTTATGATACGGCAGGTGCGTTCCCCAGACAATAGGATAACCTCAATCCTCTCCTCTTTCTTCAATGCCATCTTCAGTTACCCGCAACAATAGTTATTTCAACTTTCTGCGTTGATAACTTGTGAACCACAACACACATGTCAAATCTGATGACGGCAATCAATTTCTGAAGACATTCTGGTCTTGCTTGATATGCAGCATGACCTCTTTACCATTTGAAAAATTTGACCATGATCCAATATGCCGGATTTCAAGATAGCGGCCATGTTCCGGAAATAGCCTAAAAGATAGGCCCCCTCACAGATTCTTTGCTGAGTTACTCAGATATTCCATTTCCCCTCCTTTTTCTGAAATACAAGGGACTTTTGACTCACCCTGTATTTTGTTTCCCAAATAGTTCTCAATTACATATATTTTAAGCGTATCCATGTTTATTTCTCACGTGCATAAAAGCTGCCTTCCTGAAGATTTCTGGTCACTGTCCAGAGGGATACCGATCGTCCAGTTGCTGCTGTCAGCTCTGAAGCTGACGAGATGTCATGTTTCTATTGGGTCTTGCAGTTAAGGCAAGAAAGCGGTCATAGCAGACAGAAGTTGACCTTGGACGACCTGGTACAGATTGTCTACGAACACCTTCCTGTATTTTTGAACTGTCTCCAGAACCTGTTGACAACCATTCGAGTCACCCTAAGCCAACTTGCCACCTCTGTTTGGGATGCCTGGCCTCCAGTCTTCCAATTGCCCGCAATCGCATATCATCACTTAAACTGTGTCTGTGTATCATTTTCAAAACATGTCCTACTCGCAGTTTGACAAGAGCACAGATCTTTTATACCCATAGTTAAAAATAAATACCATCACTCATGGACTTAAATACCATTACGTACCTTATGATCCATAGTTGATACGACGAAGCACATTGTTGATGTGTCTATTCATTTTCTTTGTGGACACACTGATGAATCTCAACCATGTCGCGATTCTTCCAACTCCACTGGTAGGTGAAACATCTGGTTTTATTCTCTCATTCATGTACATTATTACGCATTGGTTCCAACACTCTAAATGTTAAAAACATTTTATGTACATGCCGGTAACATTTCTTATTTTATGGATGTTCACGTGCACCTATTACACAACCAGTTGAAATTGGAAGTCTAAAAACATTTTTCCATTAAAATTCAATAAACAGTCTAAAATCACGCCATGCTTAAGATCACCATTGTTCCACCATCAAACTCCTATTAAACTGTCGTTAAATCTTTTCAACTTTTCCAAAGTCATCCTCAGAACTATCATCTGGCACACAATGTTGAAGACTGACTATGTGCGTTAGATGATCCCACTTTGCTGGCCTCAGATCATTCGTCCGTAAGGGGTCCGGGTTCGAATCCCGGTCAGGCATGGATGTTGTGTTGGTTTTACGGCACTGGCTCTCTCCCTTCTCTGGAACCAGTGACCCTAAATTAGGGACGGGCGACTGCTTATAGCCCATTGAGTTGCTCACGGTGGTCGTTAAACCTCCAATCGAAAAAAGAAAAAAAAAAAAAGATCCCACTATGGGTTCCATCTGTGTGTGCGAAAGGGCTGAACGATCACGTGCTCCTCTCATTACATTCTTAAAAAAGAATATTTATTAGTATACTCAACCAAAAAATGAATTTATAAAAGAAGAAATCAACATATCAAAAATTGGGAAAAGGGAGAGAATGTTACAGCAATGGTGCAGTACTGTATTGAGAAAAATGCAAAACCAAAATTTGAAGAGTTGAACCGAAATTTGGAGTTGAGGTACTCCGAGGCTGTGACCATAGAAAAAAAGAGCCTGTAATAATAATGAACCGTTTGTCATAGCGGAACTTCGGAAAGCACTGATTAAAAAGGAAAGAGCATGGCGTGATTTTAGACTGTTTATTGAATTTTAATGGAAAAATGGTTTTAGATTTCAAATTTTAACTGGTTGTGTAATAGCTGCATGTGAACATCCATAAAATAAGAAATGTTACCGGCGTGTACATAAAATATTTTTAACCATTAGAGTGTTGAAATCAATACGCAATAATGTACATGAATGAGAGAACAAAGCCAGATGTTTCACCTACCAATGGAGTTATACACTGGCGTGCAAAAATTAAGGACGAGACGGTTTTTCGAATGCAACGTCGTGCAGAAGTGCTCCACATCGACTCAAATCATACCATAAGACCCCCAAAATGTAAGAATATGGGGCAAGTGAGTAAAATCGTCCAAACAAGGAATCCAAAGGATACAAAGGCACTTTATTGAAAAGGTAGCTTCGAGCACAACTGAACAGAAGACAGAAACAAACGTCCATGTGACAGGCGGCTGCCAAGAAAAATCCAGTCTTTAGAAGGGGATATGATCACCCCTGACTGCGTTGCAGGATTTACAACGTCTGTCCATGCTGAGGACGAGGTTGTCAAGGAGCTGTTGAGGCATCGCGGCCCATTCTTCTTGTAGCGCCAATCGCAGCTAAGGATTCGTTGCTGGCGGCTGGTGACGTGCTGACAAAATTCTCCCGAGAAGGTCCAACACGTGTTCGATTGGATGTATGTCTGGTGACCTTGCGGGACAATCCATGCGTTGAATATCTTCACTCTCCAACAGCTATGCGACAGCCACTGTACGATGATTTGTAGCGTTGTCGTCCATGAAGAGGAACTCAGGACCCACTGCACCTCTAAACAGACGCACGGGAGGCAGGAAAACCTCGGTACAATAGCGGACACCAGTGACTGAACCTCCTTGGAAGATGTGGAGGTCAGTACGGCTACCAAGCATGATACCGCCCCAAACGAGAATTCTGCCAACTCCAAACCGGTCTCTTTCGATGATAATTGGAGGTGTGATTGCGTGTTCCCTGCTCTCTCAAGATGTGTATACGCCCAGAATCGCTCGTCAGACTAAATCGGCTCTAATCCGTGAGGAGAACTCGACCCCATTGCTGATGTGTCCAGTTCTTGTGTTCCTGGTACCACAGAAAACGCCGTCTCCGATGAGCAGGCGTTATTGGCACACACCGTACTGGTCGTCGTGCAAATAGACCCCATTTGTGCAGCCTCCTGGCCACGGTAGACGCGATAACGGACGTTCAGTTGTCTGTTGCATGTGCCTTGCAATTTCTCCCGCTGTCTTCCGTCTGTCTCTTCTCGCCTGTAGGACAATATACCGGTCGTCCGCCGCCGTGGTTGCTCGTGGACGACCACTGCTAAACTCTCGGACAGCTGTTCCTGTCGTTTGAAATGCTCTCAAAGCTCGTGAAACAATGCTGTGAGCGATCCAGAACTCCTCGGCCCCACTAGTCACACTTCGACCATCTTCCAACTTCCCAATGACGCGACCTCTGGTGAAGTCATCCAGATGTCGTCTACTGGATTGCCTGTTGGCCATATCACACGGTGGCAGCAACTCGACGTCGTTCAAACCGATGTACACCGTGCAATAGCTTTCACCGAATTGCTGAGCGTACACCACCCGTGTGCTTTATACCTTTCCGACAATCCCCTCCCCGCCTACGTCATGCTGCATATATGCGCATGCCCTACCGTACCGAACCCTAGTCTATCTCCTGAGTGGTCGTTCGGTCCATTCTGTCTGCTCGTTCCGCTGTTATGCCAATTTCTAATCTTCGTCCTTAATTTTTGCACACCAGTGTAGTTGGAAGAATCGCGATATGGTTGAGATTCATCAGTGTGTTCACAAAGAAAATAAATTGACACACCAACAATGTGCTTCATATTAACTTTGGATTAAAAGGTACTAATGGTATTTAGGTCCATGAGTGATGATATTTATTTTTAACTATAGAAATTTAGGTGTGAATAATCACTGTATGACCCGTAAACACAATATTTGTGTTCATATAAGATATTTGTCTTTCATATCCTTGTTCCTGTCAGCCCTTCACGACTATTGGCTCCTCGAGTCTATGTGCTACGTCCCCTGAAACGTCATACGTGTGTCATCATGCGGTCATGCATTACTTTACATGCCCGTTACAATCTGTTGTACACCCTGTAAAAGTCTGAGACCGTAAGTTTAATTCCTTTTCGTGCTACGACGAGAAAACCTTTTGTAACTTAACTTTTGCATATGAGTGTAGTTGCCTTAGTTACGTTAAGCACCAAACTGCAAAGAGTAATAGATTTCGTTTGAGCTTAGTTCCTGAGAAATTCCGGGGATATCATTTGCCACCAGTTCTAATGGCCGGAACATGGCGCTTTGGGCGTCGGTAGTTTCCGCATGTCACATGCAGAGGTAAAAGAGCTATAAATACATTGCTGGCCCCGCAAAATGCATCACCAAGAAGGACACGAGATAGCAAAGCCAGATTTACTGGACACATAACAACAGATACAAAGATGAAACGATTGAGCTTACAGGCCCATGTATCTTGCAGAACACGCAGACATCAATAGTTCGTGTGGCCCCATGCTGGCAAAAACGACCGCTACACGGCGCGGTATCGAACGAAAGAGGCTTTGGATGTGGGCTTGGGGTATGCCGGTCCAGGCTGCTTCCACACGTTGCCACAGTTCATCAGGCGTAGCCACGGGTTGTGCTTGCCGGGCCACTCGGTTGCCGATCAGCGATCAGAAGTATTCGATCGGCGACATATCGGGAGAACAGGCGGGTCACGGCAGCAGTGGCACCTGGTGGGCCGTGAAGTATTGTTGCACGATGCGTGCCACGCGCAAGCGCTCATTGTCCTGTTGAAACGTGACCGCTGGCAGGCCCTACAGGTAAGGGAGGACTACTGGCTCCAAAACGTCGGAGATGTCGCGGTGGCTGTTGAGTGTACCGGCGATGCGTACCAGAGGGGTGCGGGTGTCATATCCAATTGCGCCCCAGGCTACTTACCGGTATGGCGATGCATAGTGCAGGTGTCATACAGTCTCTCGCTGCGGTGCTGCCAGACGGTACGCATCACTGCTGCCTGCAACACCACGATGCCGCGGTGCTGCCGTCGTGGTGTTGCAGGCAGAAGCGGGATTCGTCGGAGAAGACAATGTCGTGCCATTCCGTAGTCCAGGTGCGGCGTTCAACGGCCCCCTGCCGCCGCACTCGCCGGTGGTGTAACGGCAATGGTAATCGGAGTAATGAGCGCCGTGTGGCAAGTCCCTGCTCCTGAATACGACGTCGAACGGTACGTGCTGACACAGGTTGTTGCGCAAAACACCCTAATTCCTGCGCTAACGTTCGTGATGTGGCGATCCGAGCCGCCAATGCCCGACGCACAACATGCCGGCCCTTTCACTCGGTGGTGGGCGGCAGCTGCGGCAATCACTCACGTCGGTCCCTCCGTCCCTCCTGCACCCACCGAATCCATACTCGCCTAACTGTGGCTGGATGTCGTCCCACGCGGGCGCCGATGTCTCGGTACGATAAACCGCTGTCGCGATAAGCCACTATTCGTCCTCTGTCGAACTCCGATACGTGCTGGAATGACTGCCGTATTCTGCGACGAGGCATCAGGAAGCTTCCCACGCACAGGTCCGGCAGCACAACACACTTCCACTACTTACACCCCGCCTTCTGTGCACCTTTCTTATAGTGCTTCTCGGTGGCGTGCTAGGTGCACATGATTTGCATATGCCCTACAATGCTAATCGTTTGCATGTCCTCTTGCGGGCGACGCATGCTGCGAATTTCAGGCCAATCGGATGCTTCCTTCTTGGTGTTGCATTTTGGGTGGCCAGCAGTGTAGAAGTATCACGGTATCAAGCCCATGCAAATAATAATGTTCATAAATGACTGAAACACTAGCGTTAGGCATGAAAGGTGATAAAATCTTTTGGCATTTCTAATATAAGTAGCACTGATACATGTTTTGAATTTTCTAATATGTTAAGTTCTCAGAGTTCTTTTTCGACTATCCTCTGTATATTTTTTTGTATGTCATTTTGTAGGCAACAACTGCTTTACTGAGGAAGGTTCTTTGAAAAGGAGAAGCATGGCGTCGAAGAAGCGGGTTTTAGTTATAGGAGCTGGTGCGAGCGGCCTGACATCTATCAAAGCTTGCAAAGAAGAACACTTTGACGTTGTGTGCTACGAAAAGACGGGATATATTGGAGGACTTTGGCGGTACCACGACGATGATATGGATGGACTACCTTCTGTGATGAAATCCACTGTGAGCAACACAAGTAAAGAAATGTCTTCTTTCAGTGACTTCCCGCCTCCTCCTCATTTTCCAGCATACATGCACCACACCCTTGTGGCACAGTATTTAGAAATGTACGCCGAGCACTTTGATATCCTGTCTTGCATAACGTTTTACCATGAAGTAACAAAACTTGTTCCCGATGAAGATTACGAAGTTTCAGGAAAATGGTTAGCGGAAGTTCGTGACATAAACGCCTCACAAGAACGTCAAGAAGTATTCAATGGCGTTATGATATGCAGCGGACACCATGCGTATCCTAGCGTACCATTATTTTCAGGACTTGATATTTATACAGGAACTGTGCTGCACAGTCACAAGTATAAAACCTTTACTGGAATGGAAAACAAAGTCGTGTTGGTAGTGGGAGCTGGGAATTCTGGAGCGGATATTGCTGTAGAGTTGTCCCACCATGCAAAGAAGGTACGCTGACATATTGTTTTTTCTTTTTGGTGTAGATATTCATCAAGAGTTTACAAAAATAAGCTCTCGTTTGGATCAACACATTTACCATGTTAATTAAGTTGATTAAAAGGTGCTTTCAAGTCCCGTGTTTCGTGCCAGTACATTTAATGCTTGAATAGGATGATGTACAAGACAAAGTAAAATCTGCATTCGCATAATCTCTATGTCCACATAAAGTTCTTGTCCTTTTTCCTGGAGTCATTTGGCAGCAACTGTCATTTTACCCATGCTGAAGAACCATTCTTTCAGGGGATATTTCAACAATAGGCGCTTACACTCGTACATAATTTTCTCAGTTTGTGCTGAGTTTACTTCCTTTGAGGAGCTGCTTGGACTTTAACGGCGATTGTTTTATCCCTATTAACCGCAGATATTTGGCGCCATACAGCAAAAATGTTGTTACTCGGCTTTACATGTTTTCCATGCATCAAAACGAGCTGTCGGTTATTAGCAGCCAAAGAAACTTTCTTTTTGCTGACAAAAACCAAACTAAACCTCTAGTTTCGCCCCAAACTTTCCAACCTAGTCTCCAGTTTGAACTTCTGCAACACAACTATATGGTACTCATGCGCTTTGAGGCTTCCGATTGTTGCCATGCAGCTGCATGACCACGAATACTTACCGTTGTTAAACTTCATTGCAAGTGTGCTCGTAGAATGATCAACACTGTATTTTAATAAACGTGTATAAAAGTAACTAGATACTGTGAACTGTTTTCCGGTCTAAGATTGATCCCGATGTAAGTTTTAATTGTTCTGACTACGGCCACATTGAACTAGACACTATCTGTTTTTCAAAGCCATCGTCAGCTACATGATGGAAATCCCATGAATTAATCTTAGTTTGCTCCGAAGATCTAGTTCTTTTCAAATATACTTGATAGAGTAGAAGTGAAAAAACTTCCTATTGGCCCCAATTTGAATCTATCACGGAGTCAGCTGGTTGGCCAAGTAATAGGGAAGACTTCACAGTCCAGGTTGACAATTTGTGTAGTTTGTCTTGCGGTTGACTTTAGTTAACTGGGCTCCTCTGCCTTAAAATCCCAAAATCGAAGAAACCAAACCATTAATTCATTTTAATCAATATATTCTCCCTGAGTGTATAGATACCAGTACCGAATTTCGTCACTAAGTTAATCCTTGCTTCATAAGACGATCAAATAACATTGCCATAGAGTATCCAATGCACCATTTGCTCAGTATGTTTAAATAGGATGAAACAGTGATCGTTCAAGAGAAAGTAACACTAAATAACTTGGTAACTACCAAAGAAAATCCTTACGTGACGGATTATTCGTCCTGATTTCATTACTAAAATGATGTGGACTGATTGAAGGCGTTCTCCTGAACGTTGTTGTTGTTTTTACTGATTTTGCATCAAATGCCCACATATTCGTTCAATGCATGATAACAGACAACTAGTGGCATTTCATCGTCATACGCTATTCTATCTGTTGCCGACTGTCAGATGGGATCATTCTGAAACGGAACACACGGCTCTGCATATTATCTTCATTTTATGAAGGTACAATTTCATTATGGAGATTAACAATCATACGAGAAATCAATTTTGTTTACGACGGTAGATCTAATTAACGGTTCCATGTCCAATTCAGTCCAGACAGTTTTATTAGCTAACCTTTTTTTGCTGATTGTCTTTATCCCCCCCCTCAAAGACCATTGACGATTCTCCATTATTTTATTAACTTTCATTCTCTCTACCCTAGGTATACTAATCTTAATTTTCAGCAACAACGTCTTCTTCATTATACTTGGCTGAGATGAATCGGGACTCTCATCTTATATCCTTGTTATTTATTATCAAAATTTTAAATAAAGAGAATCAGAAGCCTTCACCATTCTTTTTTAAGTATCAATTTACGACAGTGGTATTTTTAATTTCACATTAGACGTATCACATGAGTTCTCTTCTTCGCCATATGAATCAACTGACAATTCTTTTTGATCCGCTCCAGTATTTCCTCGCTTTTTACTGTTATTATCAATAGGAGCGTCAGCATCCGCCTTCATATTAACACACCTACATGTTCATCCGCCTACATATTCACACTTCAAAGGTGTTGTTTTTAACTGATTTTGTATCAAATGCCCACGTATTTGTTTAATGCAAGATAACAGACAACCAGTGACATTTCATGGTCATACGCTATTTGCTTTCGATGCTTCAATCATTATCGCACAGCAATTATTTCATTTTTATGAAGAATGGAGGTGTTATCTCAATTCTAGTTCCTGTGTTGAAATTCAGGATAACCAGTTTTATTTAACCAACGTCCCGGCATTCAAACCTTAACGATTAACATTAATTTTAATAATAGCCTCCGAAAAAATCTTTGTATTCAACCTGGTTTTAACCTGAGAAATAGCAGGCAATATATTTTCCAAAGAACGTTTACATCAACAGTCTTTCGTTTGTTATCTCTTCACATAGGGTTCAGTAAGAGCTGTCCTTGCTTGCTGCAATGTGCTGCTTAAGGAAAGTACAGGTTAGCTACGAAACACATGGCATTGCGCATCGCTTTCAATGAAGAAAGTACTTACTTTCCAATTACTAGTAGTTGTTACATATGATAGCAGCTGTTTGTAATTGATTGTCGACTGGATGTGACTGTTGTTAAAAACTGATAGCTCCTAGCCTCAATTTTCTAAGACGTCTGAAAAATATGGGCGGAATTACATCATCAGCAATTTTCTAAGGTACACTAATGCCCGGTTTTGTGATTTTCGAGAAAATTCTTGTTGTTCGCCCAAGAAAACCACTGAAACTTACTTGTTCAGATGAAACACGTTGTCAACAAGGCACAATTGCTGCTAATGCAACTGCTAAATACGAATGGCTGCCTCAGTGGCGTAAGCCTTGGATTACAACCATTCGTCCGAGATGCGGCCGGGTTCGAATCCCAATGAGGCTAGAATGTAGTGTTTCTCTTACGACATTGGCTCTCTTCCTCTTCTGAAATCAATGGCCCAAAATTAGCGTACTGCGACTGCTTATAGCCCATTGAATTGCTCACGGTGGTCTTTAAACACCTAATAAAAACACGTATGTTTAACAACTTTGCATATGTATCCTGTTATTGGTAATGGCAAATAACCTACAGATACACACCTAAAATATTAAAATCTTGATATCTGATATACAGATATGTAAACAAATCTTTCAACAGAGGATGGAGATTAAGTGCCAAAGATGGCGACAAATAGACAGTGACAGAGGAAGCCCTCCACCAGCAATGAACTGAACTAAACTAACAAAGGAAAATTGTGCAGATAGACATATTTATATTAGAACCTGTGTTCTGGGATTTTTGGTAGGAGATGTAGACACTATGCTTTTCACGTCAAATGTTTTTGTTCTTTTTTTGGGAGTCATTTAACTACCATCACGAGCAACTCGTTGGGCTGTAAGAAGTCGCCCGTCCCTAATTTTGGTTCTAGGGAAGAGGAAGTACCAACCCTATAAGAGAAACATACCACCTATGCTTCATCCGGGACTAGAACTCGCACCCATCTGGGACGAATGATCCGAAGCCCCATTCCAAAAGTTCCAAGTGCAAATAAGTACAATAGTCCTTCTCTATGCTAAACGCTTCAGTAAACATCGTCGTGAAGAGTTCTGTGTTGATTTAACTCATTCTGCTGCCATTAACCATTCGGGGTGTCTTATCATCCTCAAAGAATCATCTCCTTAAAAATATCATTAAGACATCTTCAAAGAGATATCAAAACAGTTTTCACTGGTCGCTTTGCAAGTGTAAATCAACTATATAACATAGAGAAAGAAGTGGAAATTTACTCGCAGACTTATTTTGTACTTCCAGAAAATTTATATTTAATAAACTAAGATCATCTAAATTTACTTAATGTAAAAAAATCTTTTACTGATCTCTGTAAAACCGTAGCCTTTAAGGTTATTATCATTATTCTCATATGAATATTCGTTTTTCATGGCTGTTTCTTCTGTTGTCTTTGAGTAGGTTTCTTCTGTTGTCTTTGAGTACCATATTTTAATAAAAGGAATGTTTAAGTATTCATTTTAGTGAAGAATATCTTAAGTATTCTCGTACCATTTTAGAAAAAGAATTATTAATGTCCGAGTACCGACTCGCTTAACGGTACTCAGATTTGAACCACTGCATTTCAGCCAAGATATACTGGTCGACCAGTCAAAAAAATTGCTTCTGCCTCAAAGAAATTCTGTTGGAATCCCAGATGAGACTTCATTTCCGTTTTGGACTCTGTTGCAGCTGAGAATACACAGTAACTGTGCACAGAGGTCGTTCTTCTTTATTGCAGTTACTGCTGAATTCATCATCATCATCATTGTCAACCATTATCAATCCACTGCTGGACGAAGGTCTCCCCAAGTTTCCTCCACAACGGTCTGTCTTGTGCCAGTCTCCTCCATGTCACCCCTGCATACTTTCGAATTTCATCCACCCATCTCCCATGTGGTCTTCTTCTGGGTCTTTTTCTGTCCCTTGGAATCCAATCTAAAATTTCGGCTGTCCATCGATGATCTGTCCTTCTGGCAGTATGTCCAGCCCATTGCCATTTCAGGGATTTAACTCTGATCATGATGTCTTCCACTCTTGTCATTTTTCGGATCCACGAGTTCCTCTTCTTATCTCTCCTGGTTACACCAAGCATGCACCTCTCCATGCTTCTTTGAGTTGTCTGCAGTCTTTGTATATCTCTTTTAGTTAAGGTCCACGTCTCTGCACCATACGTAAGCACTGGAAGGATGCATTGATCAAACACTTTTCTTTTAAGACATAATGGCATATTGCTCTTGAAAATTATGCTGTTTCTTCCAAAAGCTCTCCAGGCAAGTTTTGTACGCCGATTAATTTCTTCATCAATGTGACCCTCACTTGATATCTGGTGTCCAAGATAAACGTACGTGTCTGTTATCTCCAGCTTTTCTCCATCAATCAATAAATCTTCATTTCTTGTAAAAGCATTGAACATCACTTTTGTCTTCTGAAATTACCCGATGATAACTACACTGGCGTGCAAAAATTAATGACGAGACGGTTTTTCGAATGTAACGTCGTGCAGAAGTGCTCCATATTGACTCAAATCATACCATAAGATCCCCAAGATGTAAGAATATGGGACAAGTGAGCAAAACCGTCCAAACAAGGAATCCAAAGGATACAAAGACACTTTATTTAAAAGGTAGCTTCGAGCACAACTGGACAGAAGACAGAAATGTCCATGTGACAGGCGGCTGCCAAGAAAAATCCAGTCTTTAGTAAAGGATATGATCACCCCTGACTGCGTTGCAGGATTTACAACGTCTGTCCATGCTGAGGACGAGGTTGTCAAGGAGCTGTTGAGGCATCGCGGCCCATTCCTCTTGTAGCGCCAATCGCAGCTGCGGAATCGTTCCTGGCGGCTGGTGACTTCACTCTCCAACATCTCCGCGACAGCCACTGTACGATGATTTGTAGCGTTGTCGTCCACGAAGAGGAACTCAGGACCCACAGTACCTCTAAACAGACGCACGGGAGGCAGAAGAACCTCGGTACAATAGAAGACACAAGTGACTGAACCTCCTTGGAAGATGTGGAGGTCAGTACGGCTACAAAGCATGATACCGCCCCTAACGAGAACTCCGCCAACTCTAAACCGGTCTCTTTCGATGATGTTGGAGGTGTGATTGCGTGTTACCTGCTCTCTCCAGATGTTTATACGTCCAGAATCGCTCGCCAGACTAAATCGGCTCTAATCCGTAAAGATAACTCGACTCCATTGCTAATGTGTACAGTTCTTGTGTTCCTGGCACCACAGAAACCGCCGTCTCCGATGAACAGGCGTTAATGGCACACACCGTACGGGTCGTCGTGCAAATAGACCACCTTTGTGCAGCCTTCTAGCCATGGTAAAACGCGATAACGGACGTCCAGTTGTCTGTTGCATGTGCCTTGCGATTTTCCCGCTGTCTACCGTCCGTCTTCTCGCCTGTAGGACAATATACCGGTCGTCCGCCGCCGTGGTTGCTCGTGGACGAACACTGCTAAACTCTCGGACAGCTGTTCCTGTCGTTTGAATTGCTCTCCAAGTTCGTAAAACGATGCTGTGAGCGATCCAGAACTCCTCGGCCGCACTAATCACACTGTAACCTTCAAACTTCCTAATGACGCGACCTCGGGTAAAGCCATTCAGAT
Source organism: Macrothele yani (assembly GCA_039090855.1). Lineage (NCBI taxonomy): Eukaryota > Metazoa > Arthropoda > Arachnida > Araneae > Macrothelidae > Macrothele > Macrothele yani. Next base: position 56,414,065 of record CM076997.1, on the reverse strand, counting down.
GTCGTCTACTGGATTGCCTGTTGGCCATATCACACGGTGGCAGCAACCCGACGTCGTTCAAACCGATGTACACCGTGTAATAGATAGCTGTCACCGAATTAATGAGCGTACACAGCCCGTGTGCTTTATACCTTCCGACACCCCGCCCCTCCTACATCATGCTGCATATATGTGCATGCCCAACCGTACCGGACCCTAGTCAATCTCCTGAGTGGTTTTCGGTCCGTTCTGCCTGCTCGTTCCGCTGTTATGCTAATTTCTCCTTTTCGTCCTTAATCTTTGCACACTAGTGTAAATAGCTGATTTGGAGTTGTTATGGCTGCTGTGAGAAGACTGATATCTGTGCATTTAGGCATAACGAAATTAAACACTTATGAACTTCTAACGAAACTGGCTTCTGTTCTGTAGGGGCATTAGAGTATGGTGTTGGAACTGGAGTTAAATCAGCATACATGTGATGTTTGCTTCCTGAATAACCAACTGAAATTCTCGATGAAAAAATTTTGAAAATGCCGTTCAATTATGCTCAGCTTATTGGGACAATTGTTTGCGAAAATTTGATGCTTTTTGAATTAGATCTTTTGCAGTCGAATCGTGTTGCTAATGTCGTAATGATGAAACCTGTTCCGAATTTCTTACGCTTTGTGTGTATCATGCTTATCTATGCTATTTCTCAAACTGCTGGGCGACTGTGGTGGGCCATTTCTGTTTAATGGAATTTCACAGAATCATACCGAATAATACAGTAATATCCACACTCACTAATGATAGTTTTTTGTTGATATAAAATCTTCTTATTTTTGAGAGCTGTCTCTATAAAAACAGCTTATGGAATTCAAAGCAAACCATTCACTGAAATAGAACAGTATAATAGTATGCTACTCAGTAACAACACAAGAGTAGCCAACCACAACATTTCAGAAAAATCATATTTCTCGCTTTACTTTAGGAGGGTGTATTTTGGTAAGAATTACAAAAGAACACATCAGACTACGGCGTCAGCGTGAAAATATGATTACAGCAGAAACTAAAAGGTCAGTGACAGCAGCTTAATTTTCTTTTCGGTTAAGTGCGGATACGAGAAAAGGAGGATTAGGGGTAGTAGTGTGGTAGTAGTTTCGCTGTAGAAAATCTCACGTTGACACGGTTTTTTGCATTTCATTTCATTCTTCCTTTGGTAATCGCTGTGGTTTTTCTGATGGATGTTCAAGCCCTTTTTTTTTTCTTTTGATTGAAGGTTTAACGACCACCGTGAGCAACTCAATGGGCTATAAGCAGTCGCCCGTCCCTAATTTAGGGTCACTGGTTCCAGGGAAGGGAGAGAGCCAGTGCCGTAAGACAAACACAACATCCATGCCTGACCGGGATTCGAACCCGGACCCCTTACGGACGAATGATCAGAGGCCATCGCTTAGACCACTGCGCCACCGGGGCGGCCAAGCCCTTTTACTTCTAAAAGTTCTCTTGCCTCGGGATTTTTTACTGATTTCTTTCTTAAGCTTGGATTTAAATGGCCGTGCATCGGGAAAGAATTTTGGGCTAGGCGCTTTTCGCTAAAGTTCTTGATATTTAAAAGAACATCAAAAGGAATAGCTTTTGGGTTCTGTTTACATCAATGCAGTTCTTAACGTCTGAAGATTTTGTGGTGGCGTATTGGTGTAAGCGCTTGCTTCTGATAATCCGTCCGAGATGTGTTCAAATTCTGGGACGAACCATGGATGCTGTGTTTGTCTTACGTCACTGGCTCACCCTGGAACCAGTGGCCCTAAATGACGGACGAGTGACTGCATGCATCCCATTGAGTTTTTTTTTTTTTTTTTGATTGGAGGTTTAACGACCACCGTGAGCAACTCAATGGGCTATAAGCAGTCGCCCGTCCCTAATTTGGGGTCACTGGTTCCAGGGAAGGGAGAGAACCAGTGCCGTAAGACACACACAGCATCCATGCCTCACCGGGATTCGAACCCGGACCCCGTTCGGACGAATGATCAGAGGCCATCGCTTAGACCACTGCGCCACCGGGGCGGCCCCATTGAGTTGCTCATATTGGTTATGAAATTCCCAAACAAAACCAAAAAAGTCTGTTTTCTTTAATGACCCTTTTATCCTTTAAATTACGACGCACGGCAAAGCCCTAACAACAAATGTGTAGATTAAGATTTTACAGGATTTCTTGGCGGCTGAGTGATGCCTCTGAATTCTTCTACAGCTTAGTGTGGTTACAAATCCTTCATAACCCATGCTTGCTACGTTTACTTTTTTGGCACTAGCTGCCTTTCTTTCAAGGACTAGGAACTAGTGTTCATAAATTATAGTTGGTAACATAGCTGTAATTTCTACAGGGTCGTAAGAAAATAAATAAAATACTTAAAATAATTGCTTGTTGTACATTTTATGATTCCGCGAAGGGAAATTTTATCGCCGCCCCGGTGGCGCAGTGGTCTAAGCGATGGCCTCTGATCATTCGTCCGGAAGGGGTCCGGGTTCGAATCCCGGCGAGGCATGGATGTTGTGTTTGACTTACGGCACTGGCTCTTTCCCTTCCCTGAAACCAGTGACCCTAAATTAGGGACGGGCGACTGCTTATAGCCCATTGAGGTGCTCACGGTGGTCGTTAAACCTTCAATCAAAAAAAATATATATCCGTTCTGTTACATATGAAAGAAGACTGTGTGTATGAATTAATCTCTCCAAAAGCTCTAAAATAAATAAATAAATTCAGTGTTAGAGTTTCAGGAGGAAAGGAAAAAATACAGAATACTTATATCTATTCGTGCCATGCGAATAATTCGAAGCATACGATGCATGAAAAAAGCGATCGACCGTTATCCTTGATGTTATACTGATTCTAGTTCATATTCCATACCGTTTTAGTACCTTTTCTCAGAGCCATATGATCATTCATGGAATCATGTAGAGTGTTATGAACAGTATTTATTCTCTATGCTGTACGCTGCTATGGATAATTTGCTCATTTTGCATAAAATTTATTTGCACTTTATTTTCATTCTATCTGAGTGCCAGGAGAAGAACTTTAGCTTTTCTGTAGATTATGGGGAAACTATTTAAAACACGTTTAGCTAACAGCCAGATCGTGGAATAAATTAAGTGTCGTGTTTTGCTCTTACATGACTGTATATCTAATTCCTGATCACAAATAGTTGCTACTGTTAGAAATTTTCTCTTATTATAATCAAGCGTGAGTCGGTCCCTTTTCTTCGTGATCACTGCAATTTTATATTTCTTATATCTGAACTTTTATGCATGCTGGGTGGATATTGTTATCAGCACTGTTTATGTGGTATTGCTGCTACAGTTTGGACTTTCTAACATGAAATTGTCTGTATTTCTAGGTTTATCTGAGCACCCGAAGGGGAACATGGATTTTCCCACGGCTTATGGACAAAGGCAAACCATTCGATATTCTGTTGGTTCGCCGTATAAATTCCATCTTCCCAGAATCTATGCTAGTATCGAAACTCGAAAAGTTACTCAATGCCAGAATGGATCACGTGCGATATGGAATTAAACCTCAGCACAGAGCCACAAGTCAGCACCCGACAATCAATGATGATTTGCATGCTAGAATCGCTACTGGAATGGTGACAATAAAAGTAAACATAAACAAGTTTGAAGAAGATGGAGTTGTATTTGACGGCGACAATGAAAAAGTACTCATCGACACCGTGATTTTCGCTACCGGGTACGATATAAAGATTCCGTTCCTCTCCGAGGACATTTTACAAATCAACGAGAACAAAGTATCGTTGTACAAGTACATGTTTCCACCAGAGCTTCAGCACCCAACACTCGCCATTGTTGGACTTCTGCAACCCAATGCAAGTCTCTTTCCCGTATTTGAAATGCAAGCTCGGTGGTTTGCTCATTTAGTTGCCAGAAACATAAGACTTCCTAGCAAGCAGGCAATGGTGCAGCACGTTCGAGCAGCAGAAAACTTTCGCGCAAAGAATTACGTTCAGTCACCTAGGCACACACTGGAAATCAGATGGATGGATTACATGGACGACTTGTCTAGCATGATTGGAGCAAAACCCAACTTGTCTTCACTTTTCTTCCGTGATCCTAAACTGCTCTGGGCATGCGTCAAGGGTCCTTGCTTTTCGTACCAGTATCGCCTGAATGGGCCACACAGCTGGCCGTCTGCAAGGGATATTATTCTCAGCTACAAAGATAGAATTTATGGGTTTCTAAACAGTTCTTCAGTACGGAGAAATCCTGACCAAAGAATGCAGTAACACGGCATTTACAGTGAAAATCTTCTTGACATTGAGAGTATGTTGACGTTTTTGATGCTGTCCTGACATTTCACATGACTGCCTTTCTTTCAGAGGTGACTCATCGATTTGGTTGAATTGTATAGCTTACACTGATAGTGATTTACGTGTTATCGAAGAGACTAAGTTTTCTAACCATTAACAATGTCGCTTCAACTGTGAAAAGCAGTCGTTTTTCCATTATTTGAACAAAACATATCGCCGAAATATATCAGAAAAAAATGGTGCAGGTGCTTTCTAGGAAACACATTTCATCACAGGGATTATTACCGCGCAATTAAACTTAAAAGAACACATATTTACTACTTGGCAGTTTGCCTTGTAAATGTTATCCAGTAAAACAATTTATATAATAAAGAGAGTTATTTGATTTTGGCAGTAAGTTCTAACTACTTTTTTTACAGCAGTTAAATACGCCAGTGATTGAACTATTTTGCATTCTCTACCCTGTGAACAGGCGTACAATTAATATAGCAAATCAAAACAGAGCATATTAATATGCACATCAGATTTGCTTTTTATGATTATTTACTTATTAAAATAAAAAAAAAATTCTAAATCTTAACTTACATCACGAAGTTCTCAGGCTTCAGAAAAATCCAGTTAAATGGTATCATGTTGATAGGACTCATCAAGAGCATTGTCAACTTTTTCAGTTGGAAGATTTTATAGTCTTATTAATTTTTGGGCAAAATTAAGAAAATTAATAAGACAAGATAATTAAAGATTTTTAAAACTGTATTAAATTTTGAAAATATTTCAATTGTATTTGACTTTTATTTTAGGAGACTCCAAACTTCTATGGGATTTTTGGAAAGCAATGAAATTCTACTGATTTTACGGAAAGGTTAGAGCTGATCTAAAAAATTCAGAATTTGTACGGGTTTGAAAACTTATAAGTTTCTTTCGATATTTGAAAAACATGTAAACACTGATGATTATTGAAAAAAATTCAAAACTATTCTGACAGCCGCTGCTAGGAGTTATTGTCACTTTTCATTTATTTTTACTTTTCGGACCATAGAATTCTAAAGCAAAGCTGTAGAAGCTACGGATGTTAGAAACTCAGAGACGAAGCAGATCACAATGTTATGCACATAATGCAGATTACACTTTTCCAGAAGTAAGCAGTTAACGTAGAGGTGTGAAACTGTATTTCATCAACTTTTTCCTTTTTTTTTCCTCTCTTCTTTTTTCTCATTAAAAAAAGAAGAACGGAATTACAATTTTACATTTACAATTTTAATTGTACAGAATTTTAATAAATCGTCTTCTCTCTTTATCCAAAAATCGTTTCACAATAGGCAATTTGATATAGATAGATAAGAAACTTTAAATATTTCATCCCAAGACGAAGGCAGATGTGCTATGTGACGAAGGCAGATATGCTGGCCTACAGAGATACGAGAGAGAGATACCCAAATGAGCCATTACATTATGACCACCTACCTAAAAAGCTGTAGGACCCCCTTTAGCCAATAAAACAGTGGCCACCCGGCGAGGCATCAATTCGATGAGGAGGCGATAGGTATCCTGGGGTACCTGGTACCATAATATCAACAGCAGGTCCTCCAGTTCCCGTACATTTCGGGGTGGTGGTGATTAAGTGCGAACCCGCTTTCCAAGTCGAACCACAAATGTTCAGTTGGGTTATGTCGGGGGAATTTTGAGGCCAGGGCATTAACAGAAAGTCGCCAGCATGTTCCTCGAACCACTCCTTGACGATTCCGGCAGTGTGGCGTGGCGCATTATCCTATTGGTAATGGCCATCACCAGAAGAGAACACAGTTGCCATGAATGGGTAAACTTGGTCCACAACGATGTTCAGATACCTGACAGCTGTCATGGATTGTGCTTTTGGGATAATGGGGCCTAATGTGTCACAAGAAAACATCACCCACAGCAGAACACCGCCGCCGCCGGCCTGTTTCCGCCCAACAGTGCATCCAGGTGCAATAGCCTCCATTGTTAATCGGCGTATCCATGCTCAGCCATCTACGTGATGCACCAGGAATCTTGATTCGTCAGACCAGGCCACTTTCTTCCAATCTCGATGTCCTTGTGGGCCCATTTCATGCGTTGTTGGCGATGACGTTCAGTGAGCATAGGGACCCGGCTGGATCTTCTGCTCCGCAGGCCCATGCGTAGAAGGCTGCGATGAACTGTATGCTGTGACACATTGACCTGATCACCACTGTTGTTGCTGCGGGTGATTTGTCGCATTGTTGCACTGCGGTCGTTGTGAACAATGCACAAGAGTCTCCGCTCTCCTCTGGCATCAATGAGCTCTGGTTTTCACACGGCTAGACGACAGTTTATCGTTTGGTCATCTGTGCACCACTTTTGATACGTACTCACTACAGCGGCACGTGAACAACCCACAAGCTGCGCAGTTTCCGAGATCATAGTTCCGACGCTCCGTGCCATCACAATTTGTCCTTTATCCACCTCCGATATATCGGCAGCTTTTCCTATTCTGACTCCGAACACTCTACTAACCGAAAGCCGGTCCTCGGGTTGTATATATACTGCTCTGTGAACTTTACCGGCTCCACCATTCGGTCTCCAGGCGCAACCGCTTCTCTAGGCCGGGGGTGGTCATAATGGAACGGATCATCGGTGGGATAAATAGATAGGTAGAGATTCCATTGTTGCAATGAAAACGTTGAACTCTCTTTATAAAATTTAAAGATATATTTACTGCAAATTTTGAAGATGACAATCCGATTTTTGGCGTAAATGTGACAAGGATGGTAAGTCAGATAATATCCGAAAACTTGAAAATTTTCATCGTCCTGGAGCGGGATTCGAACCCGCGTCTCCCAGAAAACGCCTGAGTATGCTAACCACTACACCACCCAGAACGACCAAGTTTCAAGTTTCCGATCAATTTGAATTTAACCATCACAGGATTCGCTAGTCGAAGCAACCGGCATTCATGTTTAGCGAATCTGGAGGTTAAGAATCTTATCCCGTGTTTGCCCGGAGAAGCAGAATCATGAAAGAAATACGGGATTACGCCATATAATACAAATTTTGAAGATGACAATCCGATTTTTGGCGTAAATGTGACAAGGATGGTAAGTCAGATAATATCCGAAAACTTGAAAATTTTCATCGTCCTGGAGCGGGATCCGAACCCGCGTCTCCCAGAAAACGCCTGAGTATGCTAACCACAATCCCGCTCCAGGACGATGAAAATTTTCAAGTTTTCGGATATTATCTGACTTACCATCCTTGTCACATTTACGCCAAAAATCGGATTGTCATCTTCAAAATTTGTATTATATGGCGTAATCCCGTATTTCTTTCATATATTTACTGTTTTTTTTCCCACGATATGTGTGTAAAATGTGAGTTTTTATATGTCGCATTAGACATGTGATGCAGAGAGTATTTGGACAACGAGTAATGCTTTTACTTCTGAAGTTTCACAAGAAATGCACGGTCCCAGTGGTTGAGTAATCAGAAGCGCGGACATCTGGCTAACTCTCATCCTTATGTCCTGGATGGGGTCAAGGATAAGGCACCAGATTTGTACTTGTCCTAATGTGTTGGCGCCACCATCTTGTTGCGGAGGGTAACTTCCCAGGAGATCATAGAGGTAGTTAACCCCCACTCAAAGGAAAGAACATTTTGCATGTGAATATAAAATACATAGCATACCGAATTTTCTCCGTTGATTTGTATATTTCCCAGCATGAATACTGACAGTGGAACATTTGAAATCCTTTAAAGTAATATTGTATAAATTATATTTTATTTGGAACAAAAATTTTGAGTTTTTTAATGCTAGATATTAACTTAAAAAAACCAAAAATAAAGACTAACGTTTACCCTAATATAACTTTCCTTTTTAGTTCCCGTATATATGCAAATTTTAGTTCGTTTTCCCTAAACATTTTCTAAACCTTACATTTCCTCTCTGGACGGAATGTTTTTGTGCCAACTGTATTGAGGATGGAGACTGAATGACGTATGATAAAGCAGAGATAATAATGAGGTTTACGATGTATGTTCAGGCTAACTTTCGAAGCTAGCTCACGAACTGGATGGCCTTTAACCTGGTTGCGGTCCGATGCTTCCTGCTTGATCTATATAATGTTGCTATTACACGTCAACTGTTTTTGAGTGGGTAGTTTGAGAATCTGATTCACTCATTTTTGAGGCTCTAGTTTGTTATAAGTTGATTGTTATATTATTTCGAGACTACCGTAATGACCTGTCATTAAATTTATTATTCTTGAAGAGTGCTTCACGCTAGGAGTGTTGTAACTCATTATGCTAATTGCTCAAGTGACCAGTTTGGGATCAAATAAAGGAAATGAAAGCTTCTGTAAGTACATTTGTATTCGCTGAATCTCTAGATGTTTTTAGAAAGTGACATTCTCTCTGCTTAATTAAGGACATTAAAGGCTATGATATTCAAGGTTTCAACTAAAACGAACTAGGTATGATAGTTAATCAAGCTTCACGTAATGTTCGTGTTCTAGGTAAACTGACATTTTTGACGTTTATTTAATTTCTTAAAACCAAACAACACCACAAGTGTCAAAAATCCGTAACTAGTGTAGTAATAAATAATATTTATTTCGCCTGCCAAAGGGAGACTTTGTCAAGGCAAGTTACGTTAGATGAACATATAACCCGTTTGGAGTTTAAAATTAAAATCCGGACAAAACTCTATACGGGTTTTGTGTTTCTTTAATGAAACTTGCCATGACAAAGCCTTCCGATGCCAGTCGAAAGCTCGGCGAAGTAAAATATTCTTTATAACTACACCAGTTACGGATTGTTGAGATTTTAATTGCTTTTTTGAGTTATTAGGGATTGCTTTTTTGAGGGATTTTGAGTTATTATCTTTTGGACAAATCCTTAAGATCTCACTCTCTAGGTATTAACTGAACTCTTGTGCTTCTTTACATTTCCCATTTAGTACACTTTATTTTACATATGAAATTACAGTTACCGAAAAAAAAGACCCTGCTTTGCTTTAAATATCAGTTATTGACTTTCAGTTCATGAGATGATCACTGTTTTTTGAATTATTTTTTACTTTACAAGTACTTTTGTTTTTTGCAAAATACAACGGTACTTTTGAATTAATCTCACGTAACCGGTTTTTCATATTTCCCATCCATTTACTACACATCTTTCCACATTAAAAATCGTTGTATCAAAATAAAAAGAACTTTAACTTAAATATTAGTTTATTGTTTTTGTATATGAACTGAAGAGTATTTTGCATGTGAATTTTCGCTTTCAATTATTTTTCTGCTTTTGCAAAAACATACGGAATTTCTATGAAATTTATAGCTGTCTGTTAAAGACTGTTTTAAGTAGAACAAAAGTCGTTTTTCACAGGTGAGATGAAATTTGTGATTACTAGATGTCTGTAAGTTTTAAGGTAGCCTCATTGAATTTAGTGAAAAATTTATACTTGTACAGAAATGACATCTGAGATTTAATGGCTTGCATTTGTTTACCTTAAGTTATCATTTAATAGTATAATTAATTAAAGCATTCACAAAAGTTCAACCGATGTAGGAGAAAATTCGGTAAATCACAAGAATTTTTAATGGACTTTGGAAGATATCTTTTGAATGAAACAAATTTGTATTCATTTCTTTCTTTCTATTTCTTTTTTTTTTTTTACTTTTTAAAAATCCACTGTGATTTCCGTGCTCATAAAATTGTTTTTTTGTGCAAATTTGCCATGGTGGAAACTCATTTATATCCATTTCCGCTTGCATTTCGTTGTGTCGGCTAACATCGGCTAACATGAATTTTTGAAACAGAACTTTTGGTTTTTGAAATATCCTGTTTAATAGGAGCATTACAATCGAAAATTTACACTTTTTAAATAAACATTCAAATTTCCTTTTCAACATCGCACTTTAGATGTCCCATCAGTTGTAGAAAAATTTTTTTGCTTGTATTGCTGATAAAATTATTTTACTTATTTTGCCGGGGCACTTTGTTTCAGAAAACTAATGCCTCAACTTTGTAAAACATTGAAAATTCTGCTTGTGAACGTCTGTGGGAAGGTTAGCGATACTACAACCCTAAATTTGCATGCTACGTAGCGGAATTTTAGGATTTTCCTACGGAAGAGGAATTAAACATTCTGAATATAAAGCACATTATCTGATGCTCCAGCTGCTGTCTCCTTGTTTACGCTTTCCAACCGTAATTTGAAAAAGCGTATATGCTCCAGCTTTGTCCGTCCGCACAATAACCGGCGTAAAAATGGTTCGATTTCGTTGAAATTTTAGTATGTGGTAGGGGACTACCTGGGGACGAACCCTATTGAAAATGGGGCAAGTGGGGTCAAAGGTCACGACGTAGGAGCGGGATCCATTCCATTGCACTTGTACGTCATAACTTGCGTAAATATGGTTCGATTTCAATGAAATTTTACAGTGTGGTAGGGGACCACCTGGAGACAAACCCTATTCAAAATGGGTGAATTGGGGTCAAAGGTCAGGACATAAGAGCGGGATGCATTCCATTGCCTTTATGCGCCATAACGTGCGTAAAAATGGTTCGATTTCAATGAAATTTCAGTATGTGGTAGGGGACCACCTGGGAAAAACCCTATTGAAAATCGACGAAATGTGGTCAAAAGTCAGGACATAGGATTGCTATCCATTAAATTGTCCTTATCCCATATTATTAAGGTGGACGTCAAGTAATTTTGCTTCCTATACCTCCAATGGAAAAACTTTTGTACACATTTCCTTCACAATTAATGTGTTCCCAAGAATGAAAATTTGAACATCGATTAAAATAACTTCTTAATATAACTTGGAATACTCAATATTTTCTAAAACATAACCATAATTATATTAAAAATCAATAACTTTTCCTTTGGTTGTGTTGAAACCAGAAAAAGAATGGCGCGACCTGTACTTTGATGACGTCAGTAGACAAACAAATGTTGGATTGCATAATTATGGTTATGTTTTAGAAAATATTAAGTATTCCAAGTTATAAAATGAAGCTATTTTAATCGATGTTCAAATTTTCATCCTTGGGAACGCATTAATTGGGAAGAAAAAAGATGGCGCGACTTGTATTTTCATAACGTCACAGTCAAACAAATGTGCGGATCCAATTAAAATTTTATGACGTCACACTTTTGCTAGCAGATGGCCGCGATTCCCATCTGCCTCATTACGTCACGCGCTGTGTGCGTATGTTCGTCTGCACGATAACTGGCGTAAAAATCGTTCGATTTCGATGAAATTTTAGTATGTGGAAGGGAATTACCTGGGAAGGAAACTTATTGAAAGTGAACGAAATGGGGTCAAAGCTGAGGACATAGAAGCGGGATCCATTCCACTGTTCTTATGCGTTATAACTAACGTAAAAAAGGATCGATTTCGATTAAATATTAGTATGTGATAGGGGATCACCTGGGGTCAAACCCTTTTGAAAATTGGCGAAATGAGGGTCAAATGTCAGGACATAGGAGCGGAATCACTTCCATCGCCATTATGCGTCATAACTTACGTAAAAATGTTTCGATTTGGATGAAATGTTAGTATGTTGTAGGGCCCTGCCTGGGAACGTATCCTATTGAAAATGGGCAAAATGGGTCAAAGGTTAGGACACAGAAGTGGGGTCTATTCCATAGCCCTTATACATTATACTTACGTAAAATTGCTTCGATTGCGACAAAACTTTATCATGTTATTTCGGAAGTATACTGAACCAGTTCTGTTGAATATCATCGAAATGGGATCAAAGGTCAGGGCGTAGGAGTGAGATTTATTCCACAGCCATTTTATGATTTCTAGTATGTTGGAAAGCGTATCATAATCAGTACATTGCATGATTTTACTAACTTGTTTCCTTTGCTAGAGTCCACTATCTTCTACTATCGCAATGACTCCCAACAAGTATTTTTTTCTTATAACTGCCTCATGCTGAACATTTAGCATCATATACTATAGTGCAGAATTTAAAAAGAGATATTATTCAATTTCACCGTAAATTACGGAGAAATGAGTGCATTAAGTATGTACATATGCAACAATATGTACAATTATTTTTAATTTGAAGAAGTGCAATCGGATCCCGGTGACAGAGTGGTTAGGGCGTTGGTTTATGGTCGGCTGTCTGATCCTGGATTACGCATCCACGGCATCTTTCTCCCTAAGAACTGCTTATAGTGGGCACTAAACACAAGACAAGAGAAAAGAAAGCTGTGCAAAACCTATCTGGTCTACTGTTTTCTCATATAAAATAGAATGTTACGTTGAACAAATAAAAAGATGAAATATCTCGAATCTTTAAAAGGCTAACATTAAAAACGGACTTTTCTGTTTAAAAACATTTTCCTCAGACATTCCAAACATTTTTTGCATATTGCGGTTTGGACTTCCTTCGGATCTTGAAATGTTTTGATGTTTCTCATTTCATTTGCTGGGAAACTAAGAATCTAGGAAAAAGTTTCGTTAAGACTTAATGGTATTGTTAGGCAGCAAAGTATACTTATTTTCTGGTATGGCAGATTCGTAAAATAAGATACTTTTTTTTTTTAAATCCAGAATCCCTAATGTATTTCCACAGTAAAGCCAGCGTCCTTAGCGTCGCAGTTTTGATTAAAATAAGTGAGACACCCACTGGTGTACAAAGTTTTATTTTCGTACTTCATTCAAAATTCTTTATAATGCCACCACATGAATTGTAAAAAAAGCACTACATTTATCTAAAATGTTTTTGAGAATGACGGATATTTATTTAAAAAATCAACACTTTTTCATTGCAGAACAGAACAACAACCTAATTTACGAAAATTATCCCCGTTTCCAAATTGCTTTAATTCTGATATAAAGCAATATTTGTCTAAAAAGACCGAAGGACAATATTCTAGAAGTTGAAAGTTCCTCGGACAGGACTGTGCGACTCGTTATCCAACTCTCAAAAAGATACCCGGCTCAGATTATTCAAGCTTATGCACCCACCACAAGTCATCCTGAAGAAGAAATTGAAGAATTTTACGAGGAAATTCGGAATTTAAATAACAAAGGCGAATAGCACTTGAAGATCATTATGGGTGATTTCAATGCAAAAATAGGGCAACAGCAACAGAATAAAACTTTGGTTGGTAAATTCGGTCATGGGAACAGATATCAACGTGGAAATACTCTCGTACAGTTTGCAGAAGGAGAAAGGTTTTTCATCATGAACTCTTTTTTCAAGAAAAAGCCACACAGTAAATGGACATGGAGACATCCGAATGGGACGACAAGTGAAATTGATTTTATTATGTGTAACAAAAAATTTGTCATCGAAGACTGCAGTGTACTAAACAAGTTCAACACAGGTAGTGACCATAGAATGGTGAGATGTAAGATGCATCTCAACACTAAACTCGAACTTGGCAAGTTCATAAGACAAACAAAATGTATTGACATAATCAACCTTAAAAATCTCATAACACCTTCAAGTTCGAACTGATGAACAGATTCTCTGATTTAGAAGTCCTAACAAAGTGGATATTTCTTAAGTGAACAGAGAACTCACCAAGGCTCTTATGGAAACTGCAACAGAAATAAGTGGTACTAAGAACAAATTACATGTGAAAAAAATTTCAGGAAAAACAAAGATGTTGATACAAAAGAGAAGGGAGATGAGGACAAATAAAGACTTAACTTCCTAAGTGGAATATACATGTATACAACTATGCAAGAAAGTACGGAAAAGTATTACTGAAGACATAAGGAAATTCAATTGTGAACTAGTGAGAAAAGCAGTTGAAAACAACCAAAGCCTGAAGAGAGCAAAGTGACATCTCTGTAAGGGAAGAAAACAGATTAATGCACTGAGAAAGAAGATGGTACTGTAACAAGAAATAGAAGCGAAGTTTTCACAAGAGTGAAAGATTTTATTTAAAATTGTGTGAAAATGATGATACATCTATTCCAGACATTACGACAGGTACCAGTACCAAAGTCCCTCCAGTCATCCCTGAAGAAGTTACATATACAATTAAGAACATGAAACGGGGAAGAGCTCCAGGAGAAGATGGAATTACCGTGGTCATTGTACAAGAAGCAAGCGGAGAAAGAAATTGAAACTACAGTCGCCCAAGTTTTCTTTAGATGTCTCAATGAAGGGAAGGTTCCTGAGGATTGGTACAATGCTACAATGATCCTGCTACATAAAAAAGGTGACGTTGTGGGATCTCAGGAACTACAATCTTTCACATTGCGTGAAGGTAACACTAGACACTGCTCAACCAATATAGATAGATAGATAGTTGCAAAAGAATATTAACACACAGGCAACCAACCCTCATAAAACAACTGCGGACATATGACTTTCAGATGGAGAAAAACAATATAAAAAATTATCAAAATGACAAAGTAATATTGAGTAAATTATTATAAATACACACTCGGGACCCCTGAACCATTATGTAAGGAGAGACATGCCGAGGCTCTGAGCAAATAAATTCAGTTCAGGTTTCGTGTGAACGCCAAACAATTTTGGAAAAAAAGCCCAACAACAGACGTCCACTTTAAAAGTTTGTGTTATAAATTTCAATGCATTCTGTCTTCCCTACCTGAACTGCAATTTACAAAAAAGGACCCCTGAAACTAAAAATGAACGATAAAAGTCCTTACCAAAACTGTAATCTTCCTGAAAAGTAGCTACAATAAAGTATATCCTTCCACGAAACTCTCCTTGACACAAATGTAAACGTTCATAAAGAGTCACGGTTAAGACCCAAATTCAAGTCAGAAAATCAGACTTGGAGTGTATTCAGAAAATCTCTGTAAACAAATTTAGCTGCTCTTTTCCAAGTACGTTCTGAAGTAATCCAAGAATTAGCTATGTTGAACAAGTGTTTTAGGGGATGTAAAGAATAGATATTAAGTGTCCCCGGGGTTACTCGGAGGAAAGAAGTTACAAGTGTGACCCTAAGAAATCGTCAATCCAAAGAGTTTTCAGGGTGTAATGTTACAAAATGTAATCTTCAAGGACGAGTGCAGATTGTAAGATTTTCACATTTTCAAATTTTGTATCTTATATTTTCTCTGCTGACCTGGGAAATTGCTGTAATTGCCAAGTTTGGTATTATAATGCCTTGTTAGATTTTATTATTTCACAACTGAAATAGTTTCAAAACAAACAGGGTTTTTCTTCTGTATGACAAAAAGTAATCATCAGTCTACTTCTTTTTAAATACACGACACTCACGATATCAATACAGTTAAATGTAATAAACTAGCATATTACAACTTCATAAGACCCTCAATTCAATACTGACAGTTGTGATTGACAGTGCTGCTTGCGTACACAACGTGTTGTGAACAACGGCACAATGGCGATTTCCTCCCGTTCCCTTCAGCCTGTTCGCTGCATAAAGTCCTCTTGCTTACAACTTTCTACTTCTCCCGTCAATTAAACAGAATTGCAGCTGTCTACTGGCTCTGTCAGCTATCGACGCTTCAGTCGTCACGCCCACATGCTTTTCCTCCCTCCAATCAAAGAAAAATGCTGCTTTCGATCACCGAGATTCTTGTACGGGCCGATATCTAATAAAGTTCACCTTCTCTTTGATTACAGAAAAACGTAACAGTCTGTAGGTAGGTGGCTGTCGGGCCAGGTACAGTGAAATTTGAAAAGTCCTCGCGGACCGGATAAAATTAGGGTGTGGACGGGATGCGCACCGCGGGCTGTACGTTTCACATGCCTGGTTTAGACATCCAGCATGATACCAGGGGTGCACATGCAAACTTTTATTAAGTTATGTATCAAAACTTTGTATGCATATCTACATTTGTTTAAAACTGTGATTACCAGTGTTCTTTTAAAAGTTATAACATACTTAAATCGGAATTATCATTTTGGACGCCCTGTATGTACTGAATAAATGCTTTTTCCTTCATGGGCATAATCAAGAGCCAATAATAAAAAAATGCTAGTTCTTAGAAAACTAGTTCGCGCAATCAAACTTATTTATTGTCTGTTTATGCTTAGTGAAATGTTTTGACTACATCGTGCTTTTATTTTTCTCATATCGTTAATTGGCAGGGATGCGATGATGAACTAAACAGCGGATGTAACTCCTTTAGGGTTCCTAGGGTGATTACGCATTAGTTTGTATAAACATTTGGTCCGCTGTAGACGAATTAATTACTTTTGCTGAGGAGATGACAGGATGTGGAGCATCTTTTTTCCTTTGAATTCGTAGGACAAGAAGACATTTGTTATCGATGCTAGTTTAACGCCAATGTAAACACCAATTATTTCATGGTATCAAAAAAAGCCGTGTGCTAATCTATGATTATAAAAATATTTTTTTCAAGGCAATTGAGTAAAAACAACATAACTTTCAATTCCTTCCACGCCATTTAAAGCTTTTACTAAAGGAGAGAGAAAATAACACCATTTCGATATACAAACACGACTAGTTTTAACTTGCGTTAAAAGATTTCAATTTTCACGGTAATTTCAAGTCCTGAATTCACATAAAAATGGGACAGGGAAAACGACAAATGGCAGAAATAAAATTGTCTCAAAAGCACATTACCACACGTATTTGCAGAAATGAACTGATATTTAAAATTGTTGCTTCTGTCTGGACTATTCAGTTTCGCTTGAGAGGGCAATTTGTTTTGAACTGGGAAGAGGAATAAATTCATCCGCACCGAGGGAATATCGAATTTGTGTAAACGAATGTCCTTCATAAAAGGACGATGAAACGTAGTCATGATACTTTACAACTGCTTCTTGCATAAAAGGACGATGAAACGTAGTCATGATACGTTACAACTTTCTCTTGCATAAAAGGACGATGAAACGTAGTCATGAAACTTACAACTTCCTCTTGCATAAAAGGATGATGAAACGTAGTCATGATACGTTACAACTTTGTCTTGCTCAGCAATAAACATTCTCACCCAATTGCACGAACGAGGTCACGAAGGACCTCGTTCGTGAAAAAAAATGATATACAGTATTAATGTAACCATATAAAGCGCGGTATTGAAGATGCATACATTAATATTATTAATAAGATCTATGAAAATGCAAGTGCAAAGATTCGGCTGTCTGAGAATACAGCACACATAAAAGTTGGAAAGGGAGTGAGACAAGGTGATACCATATCTCCCAAGCTCTTTAATGCCTTATTGGAAAATGTGTTTCAATCACTGAACTGAGAAAACAAAGGGATAAAGATTAATGGAGATTATCTAACTCACCTTTGTTTTGCTGATGACGTAGTTATTTTTGCAACTATCCCATCAGAGCTGCAAAGTATGATCCAGGAACTTGCCGACAAGAGTAAAGAAGTGGGATTAAAAATGAACTTTCAGAAGACAAAAGTGATGTTCAATGCTTTTACAAGAAATGAAGATTTATCGATTGATGGAGAAAAGCTGGAGATAACAGATGCGTACGTTTATCTTGGACAGCAGATATCAAGTGAGGGTCACACTAATGAAGAAATTAAACGGCGTATAAAACTTGCCTGGAGAGCTTTTGGAAGAAACAGCATAATTTTCAAAAGCAATATGCCATTATGACTTAAAAGAAAATTGTTTGATCAATGCATCCTTCCAGTGCTTACGTATGGTGCAGAGACATGGACCTTAACTAAAAGAGACATACAAAGGCTACAGACAACTGAAAGAGGCATGGGGAGGTGCATGCTTGGTGTAACCAGGAGAGATAAGAAGAGGAACTCGTGGATCAAAATGACAAGAGTGGAAGACATCATATTCAGAATAAAATCCCTGAAATGGCAATGGGCTGGACATACTGGCAGAAGAACAGACCATCGATGAGCAGTCGAAATTTTAGATTGGATTCCAAGGGACAGGAACACACCCAGAAGAAGACCACATGGGAGATGGGTGGATGAAATTAGAAAGTATGTGGGAGTAACATGGAGGAGACTGGCACAAGACAGACCGTTGTGGAAGTGGCTTGGAGAGACCTTCGTCCAGCAGTGGATTGATAATGGCTGTCAATGATAATGATGATGATGATGATGATAACTCTTATTATAGAATAAAGTGTTATGGCAACAACACATTGCAGGAAAAAATTGGGGAATATTACAATGTCATCGTGAAGTGACGTAATAAATCGACGAGCTGCAATCTGTGATGAAAGGTCAACATTTGACTGGCACATATCAACAAAAAGAAGAGGATCAGAATAAGCAAATGAGCAGCACAGATATACTTGCATTTTTTACCTAAGTGAAAAGTAAAACGGCTAGAAGTATCGCGCTCGCTGAGTCGTTCTCATTCATCAGGAAGCTGCAGCTGCAGGCGTGGATCACAGCTACGCGATTTACTAGAATCTTTAGCATGGAGAGCAAAATCAAAAGCTGAAAGCTGGAAAGACAGGAGATACTGGAAAATGCTGTTGGGGTGTCTTAAAGTTTCATTACTAGATTGTAGTGACTTTCGTAGGAGAGCATGGAGACCAATATCAAAGATGAAAGCTGGAAAGACAGGAGATACTGGAAAATGATGTTGGAGTGTCTTAAAGCTTCATCACTAGATTGTAGTGACTTTTGCAGGAGAGCAATATCAGAGATGAAAGCTGGAAAGACAGGAGATACTGGTAAATGCGGTTGGGGTGTCTTAAAGCTTCATCACTAGATTGTAGTGACTTTCGCAGGAGAGCATGGAGAGCAATATCAAAGATTAAAGCTGGAAAGACAGGAGATACTGGAAAATGTGGTTGGGGTGTCTTAAAGCTTCATCACTAGATTGTAGTAACTTTCGCAGGAGACAAGCATAGTACGTAGAAGACCACGGCAGGGCGAGCAAATTAATGAAGAACACAAGCCTATCAATATATGAGTTTACTGGATAATAGGGACCGCCAACGAAATGCAACTGAATTGCAACGCCTGTTTATCGCTGTCATAGGAAGACGCGTATCCACACAGATCTTACACAATCACTCAACGAAAGAGAACTGTTTGTTCGGCGACAGATGGTGTGCGTGTTCTTCTCCGAACATGACTGAAGAGCCCACACGGAATAGGATGACGACTATCGTGATTGGATTGGAGAACAGTGGTGCTCCTTTCTTTCAGGAATGAGTCGCGGTTTAGTCTGCATTCTAAAAATCGTCGCGCACTTCTCTGGCGTGAACGGAAATCACGGGAAAATCCAGCCTTCATGCAGGAAAGAGAATACTTCCGTGGCGGTGGAGTCCTTGTATTGAAAGGTACTAGCATTGGCTATCATACAAACTGTATACAGCATCTGGAATGGATTCTTGACACCGATGAGATATCGAGATAATGTCCTGAGGCCTATAGTTGTACTTTTTGCTTCAACAGTCGTGGATATGTTCCTCTTCATGTATGATAACGCTTGCCCACATCGAGCCCAGCTAGTGGAAAATCGAGCCCAACTAGTGATCTCAACCCGTATTGGGCACGTGTCAGGCTTATTGGAATGACATATTGCAGGTCTCCTGTTCCTCCCAAAGACGCTTAAGACTCTGGAGCATGTCCTGAACGAGGAGTGGCAGAGAATAACCGAAGAGTTACTAAATAATCTTATTCTTTCAATATCTCACCGATGTGACTGTGTTTTAGTGATCGATGGAAACTTCACGTCCTGCTAGAGGCCAGTACGCACCGCTTTTACCCATTTGCTTATGCGTAAGTTTAAGCACACCTGACAAACGATTAGTCACCCCAAACAGAAATGACAGTAGGAAGTTACCGGTTGCACAGAGGGCGCCGTGATATCATTGTTCTGATATAAATAACACTGATGTGGTCTATAGGGTCATTTCTGTCTCGCGCATTGGTGAAGAGCAATGTGTGTGTTGAATTTAGTCTGCAATATGGGTCGTAAGAGAGACGTTACGGAGTGGCTAAAAGGAGCCATCGTGTTCGGCCGAGCCCACAGAAACAAAGTGAATGAAGTCGTCCAATTTGTTGGTGTGTCAAAACATATTATCCACCGGGTCTACAAACAATGGTGTAGTTCATAGTCAACTGAAAATCGGCGACGTAACTGTGGCCGGAAAACGATTCTCACCAACAGGGACCGCAGCCATGTTTCACGCTTGGTAACGGCAAATCGGTTTCAAACCAGGCAACAATTGCTCCAAACAGTCAATGAAAGTCCACTCCAACGAATTTCTGAAAGGACATTGTGACGAGAACTGCCTGTGATGGACATCTGGAACAGAGTACCATGGAAGAGGCCTCTTTTAACAACACGTCACAGAATCGCACGTTATCAATGGGTTCAGAGGCACCAAAACATTACTATGGAGGATTGGAAACGAGTAATTTGGTCTGATGAGTCTCGTTTTGGTTTGTACTATAATGATGGGAGGAGATGAATGCATAGAAGAACCAATGAAGCCTTTAATTCTAATTGTGTCGAAGGTGTTGTTCAAGCTTGAGGCGGTTCTGTGACGTTTTGGGGATGTTTTTCATACCACGATATGGAGTTCTCTCGTTGCAATGACGATGAATTTGAACCAGCATGCGTACCTTCGCATTCTGAATGACGAAGTGTTACCCTTTACCCTACGTCTCCAGGAGCAGAATCACATTACCACTCCTATCTTCCAAGACGACAATTGTCGTGTGCACAGGGCTAAAACTGCGTCTGAGTGGCCCGAAGAACAATCAGCAACACTGACTCACTTCGACTGGCCCGCCAAATCCCCAGATTTAAATCTTGTTGAAAATCTATGGGATCATTTGGAACAGAAGGTGAAACGCCGGAACAGACACCCACGTACTCTGGCGGAACTTCGGGGCCAATTGACGCACGAGTGGAAGCAAATCGATGTTCAATACATCCACAACCCCGTAGTCTCTACCACACCGGATTCATGCTGTTAACAAGGCAAGTGGCGGCGTCACCCGTTATTAGGTATGTTCTGACAGGGGTAACCAATTTTTTGCTCAGTGTGCTTATTACCACATGCACATGTTGCCACAATATTTCTGTCAGTTTGCTCAAGTGGTTTGTTTGTCTCGTCAAGTTTCATGCCACGACTGTCTAACAATTCCTCTTTTCGATGCCAGTCCATCGTATGATTGTCCGTGTACGGTAGTTATTGTAATATTCTCTATTATACATGTATATATATTTTATTGGAGGTTTGACAACCACCGTGAGCAACTCAATGGGCTATAAGTAGTCGCCCGTCCCTAATTTAGGGTCACTGGGTCCAGGGAAGGGAGGGAGCCAGCGCCGTTAGACAAACACAACATCCATGCCTCACCGGGATTCGAACCCGGATCCCTGTCGGACGAATGATCAGAAGCTATCGCTTAGACCACTGCGCCACACGGGCGGCCTCTAATATTTTGGGGAGAGTGTAGTGCTATTGCTCTTTTACCCTGTAGTAAAATTTCCAATTACTACACTTCAACAGCCAGGAAGCATTTTTAGATGAAACACAAAAAATGGGAAAGCATGGTTTTACTGAACAACACGGAGGATGACACAGAACTATCGTGTGTAGTAACAACATATCTGCAGTACATAAGAAGCTATCCTGCGAATACTGCAATCATGATAAATCTACACTACAAGCCGATAAAATGATATCCGATTTTACGATTGTAATGTACTATCAGTTTTTACTAGGGTAGCTTTTATTGTTTAAAACAGCAGCATAGAGACGTCCTATTAAGCTAACAATTGTTTGAAGTTTTGCGTTCGCTATTACGTGGTGCCAGGAAGCAAATATAGCCTCAATTAATTGCCTTTTATTTCATGGATGCCTTATCCGTACAAGATTTTTCAAACGGTGCCACAAAGTTTCTATCGGGTTCAGGTTAGAGTTCCAGGGAAGGGAGAGAGACCTTGGCCAACAATAGTATGCCCTTTGCTCTGACAAGGCCAACAATAGTATGTCATTTGCTCTGAACCACTGTTTGCATATTTCGTGCTGTGTGGCAGGGAACTGAATCCTTCTGAAAAAAGAAATGGTGCGTTGTTGGGAAAGAGATCCCTAATGAAAGGTAGCAGTTTTGGTTCCAGGATGTTGTCAATGCATTTTCTTGCGTTTAGGGTGCCATCGATTATGTAAAGCCGGCCAAAACCATCTGGTGCCATTGATTATGTAAAGCCGGCCAACACCATCTGGTGCCATACATTGTCAAATCATAACGCTTGTTGGATGTTTTACATTTGCCACCATGCAGTCCGAGTGTAGCTTTTCTCCTATTCGACGTCTCACATATTTTTGACCAAATAAGGCTATCTTACTTTTGTCACTCCAAATAACTTACTTCCACTTATCTTCTGTCCACTCACTATGCTTTTTGCCTACTGTAGTCGTTCAGATATGGCTTTTTTTCTAGGAATTTCACCTCTTAGTTCCACATCTGACAGTCCTCTATCGTTCTTGAACTGACAGAAACACCAGTTGCACCTAGTTCACCTCTGATGCCCTCAGATGAAATTCTTCTGTCCTTGAGACACAGCCTTTTTATTCTTCTGTCAGCAACAGATTTTGTGCACTTTTTCGGCCTTTTCCTGTTTTGGTTTCAGTGACTATATTTCCTGATAAGGTAATCACAACTTTTGTACTCCAGATGTCGTCACTGTTTTACCTACTTGTCTTGAGATTTCAGCATAGGAGAGATCCGATTCACGTAATACAGGGTGTGCCATATAAAAGAGGCCCGAGAATAATGAATGACAACAGTCAGGCAATGTTACTATATATGATAAAGAACAGTTGAAATGACAAAAACAGGAGTAATGTACCTGCGTTTACAACAATTGCTGAAAGTGCTGTCCTCCGACATCAAGACACAGCTGCACACGACGGAACATGTTGTTCGTAACGCGCCACAACTCATCGGCAGTAATCTGGGCTATAGCATCCATAATGTTCACTTTTAATTCATCAAGGATGTGCGGATTAGTTGCGTACACTTTCCTTTTCAATGCTCCCCACAGATAAAAGTCACAGGTGGAGAGATCGGGTGATCTGGGTGGCCATTGTCCCTTCGATACAGTTCTGTCCTCCTGAAACTCTTCATGCACAGCACGAAGACTGTTCCGCGCAGTATGCGCCGTTGCACCATTTGGCTGAAAGAAAACACATGTTCGCTCTTCTTCTGTAAGTGCGGCAGCAAATGGGTTGAACAGTTGCTGAACACAGCGCTCCGAGTTGATTGTGTCAGTGAAAAAGAATGAGCCGACTATCCTCTTCGCAGACACAGCACACTAAACGCCTATCTTTTGGTCGTACAGAAGAGTCTCTATTGTCCGTCTGGGATTCGTGTCGGTTCAAATCCTATTTTTGCGCATTAACATACCCGGGCAGATGAAACTATACTTCATCTGTCATGTAATGAAGTGTTGGGTCCATTTCACCGCTGACAGGGGTCTCCTGAAACCACTTACAATATTGCATCCGTTTTGCATAATCATGAGTTTTAAGTTCTTGGAGTGCCATAACTGTGTACGGCCGAAAATACAAATCCACCTTAAGTATGCGTCGGCATGACGTGGCAGATATTCCCGGTACAGACGATAATCGGCGAATCGAATTCCGAGGGCTTTGTAACATCAATGTGCACACATCCTTGATATTGTCTTCAGTACGAATTGTCTTGGGTTTGTTTCTTTTCCTGTTGCACACCGTACCGGTTTCAAGAAATTTCCGCACTAACTTCTGTACAATTGATTTCGCCGGTGCTGCACAATGTGGAAATTTTTCTGTAAAGAACTAATTTAAAACATTGTATGAGTTATTTCTAAAATACTGTTCCACAATAAAAATCCGCTGTTCCGTACTTAAAACCATTTCCATTGCCTTTGTTCTCTCTTCACTAATATTTATGACCGCGTTCCTACACTGCTCTGGCTGTGCCTAACCATTCCGGAGAATTCCTTTGCAGCTGTACACGCAGAAACCGGTTAGAAGTGGAACAAAGCGGTTTTAATTGAAAACCCGCCAAACAGCTTTAGCCGGACTAACAACGTCTGGCCACGGGGCCTCTTTTATAGGACGCACCCAGTGTAACAATCCTGCTTGTTTTCGTGGGCGTCCAATGAACTCTTTTTTTTGCTGCTATTTCTCTATTCATTATCTACACTTTGAATTTCAAGAAATACTAAAAGTATGCATACAGTCTCGAATTGTGCTTCACTTACACTGATAACCGTCTTTCATTTACAGAACAAACAGCAAAACTGACTTTTCCCAACTTGACAAATGATGTGCCGCAACTACTGCCATTTGATTAGTCACAACAACGAGGACTGTGATTGGCCAGTAGGGTTTGCACTCACATTCTGCTGTTTAACTGAATCACACCTGTGTTTTTTTTCTTAGAGTAAGCATAACGTTTTTTGTATTGAAGGTATTTAATTTTTTTGGGTATTGAATTCAGCATTAAATTATCTTCCAATTGATATATAAATATTTGCATTTAGTGAAATATAACATTTCAAGTTGCAAAACATGAAAATTTAAAAAAGTGTCCACAATTTTTGGCCAGCACTGTAACCCATTGAGCTGATCACGATGGTCTTTAAATCACCAGTTCAGAAGAAATTATTACTTCTGCAGCGTGAATTAGTAGGAACAGCGCAGTGATTCTCTGTCACATGAACACTGGACTTGTTGCAGCTAAGGATCAGGAAAGAAAATTTCTTTTTTCTTTGTGAAGAAACGCGAAATGAAAAACGACATTATCACTCCTCCCACACAAAATAATAATAATAATAATAATAAAAACAGACAGAGAGAGAGAGAGAGAGAGAGAGAGAGAGAGTGCGGATATGGAAGAGAAGTTTCGCATACGGATGAAATATTGTTCGTCGCTTGGTAAATGACTATGAGATGCTTAGCCGCTGTTAACTGTTAAAAATCTTCCTGGCCAGATGGTTAAAACTGCGTACAAATAAGTGTTGTCATGGGAACGTTTTTAGCTAAATGCATCCCTTTAGCCGATGTAAAGCACTACTGAAGAGAAGTCATTGTTCGAGAGAAAGATAGAAAGCTTTCAACTTCCAGTTCATTGTTATGTGGTCAGTAGGAAGGGTTTTCCCGATGCATATGTGGAAGAAGTGCTTGTTGGAAGCAATGTGAGGGCTTTTTGGTTTTGAGTGGGAAAGGAATGTTGGCTGTTGACCATGATAAGAAGCTGCTACTTCCGAGCATCAGCGAAGGAGGATTTCCAATTAAAATGGAGCAGAAAGAGCCGAAATTTAATATAAAAAAATTATAAATGCCTTTGCGTGGATTCACATAAGGGAAACAGAATAGTAAATTAATAACTAAAAAGTAAACAGTTTCTTTTTCATGGTAATTAGGAGTTCTCTTTCCTCCAGAGATAATGACCCTGCAACTCAGCCACCGTTAAAATTTTCTAATAATGGGGTTTTTTGTACACTCATGGACAATGACATTTGCTCTCCTAGAAGAAAACACGCTACAACCGCGAAACTTTGCAAATAGCTAGAGTGCGTGCTGGTATGCATATCAGCCACGTTTGGTGTGATTGTGCATGACCGCACACCCTGCGGAGGCGCTGCTAGCACGAAAAGGCGGCTTTATAAACTGCAGTGTAGTCGATGCCCCAACAAGATGAACGTTGTAACAGAACATGCAATACACTGACGTAATGTAGCTTTCTGCAGCTCTAAGATTAACTGATTATCACGCTTCTGAGAATACGTTTCCGTAGAATATACCACAAGTCCTAAAAATAAATTGTCAACACGTGATTTTCTCCATGGGATTTCTCCATCATGTTATAATAAGCTGGCTTTCTTAGGCGTAAGATGGGAGTTGGTTATTTAACAAATTAAAGGAGGCGATCCTTTTGCAAATCTACAAACCAAGACAGTATATTTTTTTCTTGCAAGGCATGGTTATTGACATCTTTATAAAATGTCATTGGAGAATTCAGCAATTCTTACTTCTGAACTTTGAGAGAATGTGCATTGATAATGGCGGTCGTTATCGCAATGCGTTGCCGCTACTTCTGCAGGGAACGCCCACAACTATAAAAGCCAAGGTCATAAGTAGTTTTACTTCTGAGTGACAGATCAGTTTGCAGAAGATCATGAACCTGAACTAACTTAAGCAGCTTCTTCTGGGGAAAACTGTGGTGCTCTCAGACAAAGTAAATCGGAGTGCAGCCTAGTCTATTTTTAAAGGTAAGATACCAAAACACTTTTCCATCAAAATAGAAAGACGAAAAAAATATTCTTTCGTTGGTCTGTCGCTAGGCTTTAAATGCTTTGTAGCGGATCCACTATACAAAATGCATATATTGGCGTGGGTAATGAAATGTTTACCGGTGGTTTTTGAGAAAATAAAATTATTTCCGTTTTCTTACACACCTTAAATATACATGTGTACGCAGTGTTTTAAAAGTTTTGAGGTATTTTCAATATGTGGTTGAAGAAGCAGTTCAAGTAATTAACAAATCATTCATATAAATATCTCCCCCAACCCCGACTTTAATGGGAAGCGAAGAGGAAAGGCGTAACGGCGAGATCATCCATCTATGAGTTCGTGACATTTTCCGCCAGCTTTCTTTCTATCGATGAATTTTGAAGAAATCTGTTGAGAATTAAAATCTTTCTCCTATAATTCTACTAAATACAGTCCAATAAATCTTTCAATACATTATAGAAAATATCATCATCTTGGAGTGCAATCTCTGAGTCTAAGGTTCGCTCTCATGAAGCGAGCGCCAAAACTCCCTTTCCTGAGCTCTCCTCTTATAATTTTTTATGTTTTCTAATGATAGACAACTTTTTAGATCACCTCTTTTTTAGTGCACCTGGTCTTCTCTTTCGTTCTGTTCATCTCCCAAAGGCAATGTCTATCTATATTCCTCTGAAGATCATCTCATAATATGGCTTATGTATCTTCATTTCCTTGTCTGAACTTTATTCAGTAGAATAAAGTTATTTCCGATTTCCATTATACATGTATTTCCTCAATGGTGATCTTTTCTATTAATTTTATTTTTTAGAAATCTTAAAAAATACGTTATAGAAAATATCATCATCTTGGAGTGCGATCTCCGAGTCAATACATTATAGAAACTATCATCTTTTTTAATGGTGTCATTATGAAAATATCATTTTTTTACATTTATGAAACTATCATTTTTAAAACTGAAATGACCACCTCGGTGATACAGTGATCAGGCGAGCTGGTTTCTGTCTAGACGTCCGAGCAGTGCCCGGGTTCGATTCTTGACGAGTCATGTGCGGTGCAATTGCCGTACGGTTCTGTCATTTCTTGGAACGAGTGATCCCAAATCGGGGACAGGGGAAAAGACTACTTAGAGGCCTTAGAGTTGCTATTGATTGTCGTTTAACTACGAAACAGAAAAAAAAATGTTATGAGTGAATCTTATACGAATGCAACACTAAAATACGTACAGCATTAACAGTAGAACAGTAGAGTATACTTATTTTGTAAACTGTTAGAGTATTATTGTACCGTAAGTATCAATACTTTGGAAAAATCGATCCAGGCAAATTTTAAAATGTAGCAACAGCTGATCATGCACGACGGGTTTCCTAAAATTCATGCCTTTTTGCAAATATCTCCTCTGTGAGTTCAGATGTGTTAATAAAATTTGGTAAAAAAAGAACACTAAAATTTGCCGAATACAACAGTGATACTCAAAAGAGTCAATCACTGAAATCAAGCACTTACGCCATCACTAAGCTCAACTTGTGCAACCAGTTGGGGAAATTTCCATAGACTGCTGTTTGGTTCAGGATCTCACAGCTTGTTTAACTTCTTCTGTATCCTCAAAAAACGTTAACCAAGATGACTTTACTTCAAGTCAGAAGGTGCCAAATCATGGATATAAGGCAAATGTGATATTACTGTCCAGTCCATTTTGGCAACGACCCGGGATGTTTCAACTGATGTGCGGGCGTTGTCGTGGTGTAGAAAATTAAATCTCTAGAGGATAGCTTCTTTGAGTTTATTTAGTGTCTCATTATAGCGAGAACTGTTAACAAATCCACCTTCTGCAAGGAACTCGACTTGAGTGATTCGTCTGATATCCTAAAAAATATTGTCACCTCAGTTTTTTCTCTTATACGCTGTGTTTTGAGCTCTTTAGGCCAAGGCAAGATCTTGTGCCACTACTCCATAGATACGTCCTTGTATCTGGGTCATAAAGGAATACCCAGGTTTCATATCCAGTAAACACATTGGAACGAAACGGATCTTGGTTGGCCTGAAATAAATCTATGACACTTTGACCCTTTGGTCTCGATGATATTGGGTTATTGGTGAGGAACAAACTTTGTACACACTTTCCGATATCCCAGGCCATGAATCGTTGTTTCCAGAGCATTTTGATCATAATGCAGTGCATCACAGAAAACCCGAATGGTCACATGTCGATCAATCCCAGTGAGTTCATCAACTTTCCTTTGGTTCTTGTTGATGACTGCAGTTGGAGGCCTTCCTCTCCGTTGTTTTTCAGCCAATGAAATTTCTCGTGCTTGTAACCTCTTCGGCCACCTTCTGAGATTTCTGATGTCCCTTGTCGCATTTCCATATAACTTTTCAAGCTTCATGTGGATCTCCATCGCTTTGTAATTTTCCATTTCCATAAACCTGTTCAAGCCTCATATGGATCTCCATCGCTTTACAATCTTCGATATCCATAAACTCAGTGACATCTCTTTCCTATAGGCGAACATCCACCCTTTGCGTGACTAATCAAACGCAAAAAGGTTTGCATTTGCTGAAAAGTTTAATCTAGATATACAAAAACTTTTATGCAAATATATCCAAAGTTATAAGAGTTATTTGCAGAAAGGCATTGTGTTTTCAAGACAACGTTGGTACACATCCCTGAGTGCGTATAACGGTCTTGATGTTTTGGGTTATAAGCTGTGAAAAACCCCTCTTTAAAATTATACTTTCTCTTTCGAATGCCGTCACAGTAATGACGTTACTTCCACGGATCCCACAGGCATTCATTTTTCTGGTTTTTGATTTAAAGTATGAACACCATACCATACTTTAAAGTCAGTAATGAATGCTTTCTGCTTTGAGTCATTTCTCTTGAATCTTATTCATGTGTTGCTGAAATCAGAAAAAGTACGCTGAAACTCGATTATTAAAAGCGTTGCACAGCTTAGTACAGTTGACAGTACAGCAGGTATCTGTAACTCCCGTCCCCTGCACCTAATGTATCAAGCATTTTCCAGTGATAAGGCATTCATAAAGAGCAACTTCTTCTCGTTTATCAACAAACAAACCCAAAACTATGCAAAACATAAACATTTAGAAGAAAAGAAACTGATGAAACCGCGATATTCGTTTTTGTTACATATACAATTCAGATTCCTGACCTACTTCATGGATTAAATCTAACGTTTCTAAGGTCTCCTTTTCTTACACTACTAGCATTAAAGAAAGCTATCATGAAAAATTAGATAAGGTTTCACGAAATCCTGATCTTGCGATTTAGATGGAACTCTGTTCAGAGGAGTTCTGCTTTCAAAACGAATTCATCACTGCTGTCTTCACTTTCTACTGCATTCAACACGCCCTCTGTTTCCTGGAATGTTACGGACTGAAGGATAAAATCTCTGCTGATTTTGAATTTCGCCGTGTAGCACAGCGGTGGCTTCTGTGAAGTGGTAGGGTGTTGCTACCTCACAGAAGCCACAGTGTGAGTTTGCTCAGTCTTTTCGAAAACTCAAGGTAGCTCTTAGTTCCGGCACCTCATAAATTTGCGATCTTTGTCGATAAGGCAAGATCACTGACGTGCTTCTCGGACAAAAGCCACGCCAAACTTGTTTTACCTCACAGAGTCAACAAAAATGGAAACGCGAACATCCATACATCAGACATAATGATTTCAGCAAGATAAAAATCTTATTAGTGATTCAAAAGTCATTACCATTTTGATGAGTCGTTCTGTGTCAGGCAATTACTCGATACGCATGCGTTGTGCGGATAAGAACAACGCATGACAGGAAAACCGGCATCGTCTAGCTGGTATAAATAGGAATACACGCTGATATTATTTATTGGAAAAATTTCTGCTGTAAAAAAATTGTGCTGTGGAAGGTGAAGGAGCAGAGTCTGAAAGAACGGCAAGAGTTTGGTTCAACGATTTAAAAATGGAGACTACAGCCTTGAAGCCAAAGCACGTGCTAGGAGACTTCCGACGGTGAATTCTGAAGCTATTCACCAAGCCGTAGAATCGTAGAATTAAATACGTGCATAACCATTAGACAACTGTCAAACGAGCTAAGAATACCTCAGACCGCAATTGTACGCAAACTGCACTAGCTCGGCAGGACACAGAGAAACTGTCGACAAGTACCCCATGAACTGACTGATGCTCAATCTCAGCGACGTGTACATGTGCATCGCCAGTTGCTGGAAAATCCCCAGAACGACCGTTTCTTTAGGCGACTGTGACATGTGATGAAAAGTGGATATATTTCCTCAAACCTGACATGATAAAACAGTAATTAGATCCCAAGAAGCCACCAGAATCAGTCCCAAAAAGGGAATGATTTGAGCACAAAGTACTGCTATGCGTATTGTAGAACTTTGAGGGCAGCGTTTATTGGGAACTGGTTCCAGATGGCCGAGCCATTAATCCGCAGCTGTACTCTGGCCAGCTAGAGCGTATGTATGCCACTTTAAGCCGAAAGTACCCTGCTTTGGTGAACCGCAAAGGAGATATCCTGCAACAAGATAATGCTCCTGCTCACTATGCCCGGTCAACAAAGAAAAAGAATACAGGAACTGGAGGGTTTTGAGCTAAAGCCCCTCCTTGCTTATAATTCGGAGCATGCGCCTTCGGTCTACCATTTGTTCCGGTCCATGACATGTTTTCTACGTAGGAAACACTTCCAAAACACGCACGATGTTTAATTTGGGGTCCAAGATTTTTTCGCTTCAAAACCAAAGGAATTTTTTCGCAGGAAGATTCTTTTCACATGGCATCGTGATGGTGCAGAACCATCGCGCACGATGGACTCAATTTCGAAGATTAAACTTTTACGTTCTTAAATTTATACACGTTTGCATCAACTGTCAGAAAACGGCAATGACTTTTGAATCCCCCTGGTAGTTCGCCTCTCCGAAACAGCTGTTTAGGTGACTTTTGCAGCGCTGGGTTTTCAGCTCTAGGTTTTTCTAGCTCTAAATATTTTTCATGGCCATAAATGAATTCCTTTATCTCCGCTAAACACACCCTCACCGCCAGATGATAGCTAAGCATTGTTTCGGGTAAATTATTGCCCTGCACGGTGACCGCGCATCTTGATGGCAATGGACTTTTTCAGAAAGAAAACACTCAGTGTTACAAAGCCCACACCTTTAACTGTCTAGTGTAGTCGATGCCATGCCGAAGACAAGCGGTCATCGCAGTGTAAGGAGGCTCAACACACTGTTAAATTCCAAATGCTATAGCTCAAACATTCGTACCTCTCGCCTTCATTTTCCGTTGGCCTGCTCCTTCGGTATCGATTGGAGTGTGTGGTATTTTTTCTTTCGGGTTAGGTGTTTTGCCTCTTTCCCGGTTTAGTGACCCTCATAAGCATCTAAGGCTACAGGAGTCACATGCCTCTATTTAGGGACACTAGTTTCAGGGATAAGACAGGACTAGCACATTAGGACCATCACTTCATTCATATCTCATTGAAAATACTGCCATTGACTAACTTATTCAGTGAAGAGTCAGAATGTCGAGCCTTTGTCCCTGGGCCATCAAGTTTATATTAAGCGTGTTCCACATAAGCTGTGTCTTCTTTTTAGAGAACCAACCAACTCGCGATTCTTATTCGTCGTCCTCAGTGCCTTCTTTTTTGTTACTCTTCGCTATGGAATCTTCAGCATTCGTCTACATATCCATGTTTTAAAAGCTTCTATACGGTCGAGTCACATTATTGTGAACACCAGCTAATATCCAGAGTAACCACCGTGTGCAGCGGGGACAGCAGCTAGACGGGCTGGGAGTGACTCAATAAGGTGCTGGAAGGTGTTCACAGGTATGTGGATCCATGCTGACTGCAGTGCATCTGACAGCTGCTGGAGAGTGCGTGGTGGAAGATCCATAGAGCGAACAACACGATCTAGGTGGAGCCACAGATACTCAGTTGGGTTTAAGTCTGGGGAATAAGGGGGACAGGGAAGTACTTTAAAGTTTTCCTCATGCTCTTCGAACCACTCTTGGACATTTCTAGCCGTGTGACACGTCGCATTGTCGTTCTGGAGGATCCCGTACGCTACAGGGAAGATAATCAGCATATATCAGTGTACGAGGTATTCAAGGATGGATTCATAACGAATTCGGTTCATAGTGTCTTCCACAGGTATGAGTGGACTTAGAGAATGCCACGAAAACACCCCCAGACCATAACGCTGCTGCCCCCACCAGATTGTGTTCCTCCAGCAATGGTTGAAGAGTGTTTGTTTTCCGATGTTACTTGCCTGATACGCCAACATCCATCCGTTCGATGAAGCAGAAAACGTAACTCAACGGAGAAGGCAATCCTTTGCCAATCAGCGGAGGTCTGAGTCTGATACTGCCGTGCAAATGTAAACCTTTTCTGTCGATGCACCTTCGTTAGCATAAGTGCAGTGACCATCCGTCTGCATCCCAGCCCCATACGCAGCGGCGTTCGCCGAACTGTCGTTTTAGACACACATCCGGTAGCCTCCCCGGTTCATTCGGCCAGTGAGTTGCTTCACTGTAGCGTATAGATCGACCTTCACGCACCTTCGAAGCCGACGTTCACCTCTCACATCAATGGCACGTGGTGCTCCGACGTTTCCACGTCGCTTATTCGCAATGGTGCCATTTCTCCAATCACGATACACTTTAACCACAGCAGCACGCGAACAGTTCATAAACTGCGCTGTTTCAGAAATACAGCGACCCTAATATGGCCCGAAAGCCGATAATAATTCCTTTTTCCAAATCTGATAAATCGCTCATTTTATCCATGACAGAAACGAGTGATATGTTTTCAGATTATGATGATCATATGTAGAGGATATTAGGAAGGGAGTGTCTCACCCCAGGTCTTCAACAACCCTTAGAAATAGGAAGCTAGGAGATTTGGGCTAGAGTGCCCGATAGGAAAGTGACACGGAAACGAAGTAGAAAGGGGGAGGAAGACGCCCTTATTTGTTAACGGGGGGCATTACCCGGGTCCGACGGCTTAACGTGCCCATCCGACGCACGGCGAACATTTAGTGGATCGAGCGTTCGTACCTTCCTGGGATCGAACCTAAGGTCCTTTCCGTGGCAGTCCCGAACGTTGCCCAAGTCAGCTCACGGCACGTCCCTTCTTTCTTTGGCTACGCGCTGTTGACGTCAAAAGTAGGAGGTGGTCACGATAATGTGACTCGACTGTGTAGTTCTGTTATTACTTTTTCCTTTACTGTCGATCTTACCACATCGTATAGGAGAACCAATGAACCATAGTATTTCATTACACATGATGTAGTTTCTAGGTCTGAATAACCGTTAAGTAATATTGTCTTCGCATCCAAATCCGAGTTCTTATCACCAAAACAATTCACCGCTATCATTGAAGCAGCATCTTACCTATTTGAGTTTCTCTACTCTCAGTTTTTGGTGTAAGAGGATGATTATTGTGGGTCACAAGTTTAGTTTCATGCACATGATGTTTTAAACTCAAGTTTGTGCTCTCTTTATTGTAAGCTACAGAAAGAGATAGATATATCGCATATAGCTAGCGAGTAAGGTTGTGCCATTAGCGTAACTTAAATAAACAATTTGCCATTCAAAATTACTTCCTCTCTCCTCACTTTGCCATAATCCGGAACAAACCACACGGTGAAGAATCTTCAGATTTCAAACTATTTTATTTCACAAAACTATACAAAACAAGTTATTTCAAATAACCACGAAAAGGTAAGACCTGGTATTATAACATTTTTCTTTTTATAACTTTTAGGTCAAGTTCCCCTTACGGTTGGAAACTTACTCAAGTAAGGAAACGGGAGGCAAAACATGGCACCAAAGAAGCGGATTTTAGTAATTGGAGCTGGTGCGAGTGGGCTGACTTCCATCAAGGCTTGCAGAGAAGGAGATCTTGATGTCGTATGCTACGAGAAGACAGGATATATTGGAGGAGTGTGGCATTACCATGACGATAACGTATACGGTGTGCCATCAGTCATGAAGTCAACAGTTACTAATGTCAGTAAGGAAATGTACTCTTTTAGTGATTTTCCCGCTCCTGCTCATTTGCCTATGTATCTACACCATTCTCAGACTCTGGAATATCTACAGATGTACGCCGAACATTTCGATCTTTTGAGTTGCATTATGTTTTCCCACGAAGTGATTAAATTAATACCTGCGCAAGATTACGAAACTTCAGGAAGGTGGTCAGTAACTGTTAATGACATAAACGCAGGTCAGAATCGTGAAGAAGAGTTTGATGGTGTCATGCTATGTGTAGGGATCAATTCATACCCAAACATGCCAGCTTTTCCGGGCTTAGATATGTTCACAGGAACCGTGCTCCATTCTCACGAGTACAAAACGTTCACCGGAATGGAAAACAAAACGGTGCTCGTGGTGGGAGCTGCGAATTCTGGAGCTGATGCTGCTGTGGAGTTGTCGCGCTACGCAAAAAAGGTGCCTAATTTTATTTTTATTTCATGTAGTAGTGCTTAAATACGAATTGTTACTTTTCACTGATGATCAATGTACAGGTAGGACTCGACTCATTTAGGTTCAATTTACTCCCGCTTCACTTTTGTGCCTCTCGTAGATCACGCTGGAAGGAGGGTTGAGTCATGACTCTGCCCGACGTCCTAACACAGATGGTCCCGACATTGAAAAAAACTTACACTGTAATAAAAGTATTACACTAAACTATTAAACTACGTTCTAAAATTCAAATAATTAAAAAAGGAAACGGAATATAAGATGCTACGAGAAAAGCAAATTACATTTTTCACAGACTATAAGAACTTCAAGTAAACTGAAAAATATGCACGGGCGTCTAGAGAACAGGTCGCTGAAAATTTAGGAGCGACCTTCACCGTTCAAGGTTTATTACTTGCGGACAACACTAAAGAGAGTTTCTGAGGCTATTCAATTGTCTGATAATGACACGTTGACAGACTACTGGAAGTCAAACGACATCATGAAAACGATCTCCAACATTCCAGAGGCGTGGAGTGAAGTGTCAAAATCATATACGAATAGCACTTGGCTTAAGCTTTGGTCTAATTGCATTCCCGATTCGTTACAGCACGACATTACCCTTACTACAATAACAGAAAATGTGACAGAAGTAGCAAAAGAAATAGGACTAGGTGCTGTAGAAGTTTATGACATAAATGAGCTCCGTGAGAGTCATGTTTAGGAGCTTTCAACGGAAGATTTAGAAGAGTTTAGAACAACTGTCTAAAGAAGACACAGTAGGAAGCGAAGCAGACTCTGCAATGCCATTCAAGACTCATAGAAAGAGGGACACTATCAATGGTCAAGACACTAATAGCAAGAGGGACACTATCAATGGTCAGGACACTAATACCAACAGGGACATCATCAATGGTCAAGACACTAATAGCAAAAGGGACAATATCAATGGTCAGGACACGAATAGCAAGAGGGACACCATCAGTGGTAAAGACACTAATAGCAAGAGGGACACTATCAAAGGTCAGGACACTAACAGCAAGAGGGACACTATCAAAGGTCAGGACACTAACAGCAAGAGTGACACCATCAATGGCCAAGATAATAATATCAAGAGGGACATTATCAATTTTCAGGACACTAATAGCGAGAGGGACACTATCAATGGTCAGGACACTAATAGCAAAAGGGACACTACCAATGGTCAGGACACTAATAGCATAGTGTTACACGGCGCTAGCAGTGTTCCTGCCGAGTCTGCCGGTAACGGTGCTTGAGACCTGAAGTACAATTTAGTTGGCCACGGCACCAGGTGAGAATCTCAGGTGCACTGCTGCACTCAAAGATTCACACCAGAACATAAAAAATGAAAAGTTGAAGAATGACCCGAAGCATAAGGCTTGGGTGAATCCACCTTGTGAACAAAATAACAACAACAAATAAAAAATAAAATAATCTAAAAAAATGATACTTTGGGATCAGAGTTGTGATGAGGTTCACCCGCAATCACCAATTCGTGACTGAGTGTAGTGGTCCGGATCTTACTCCGGTACATTCAATCCCCAACCAGCCAGTACAACACTCACTTTCGCAAATAACACATGATTCTCAAATACACAACACAACATTTAATAACGTTCTGCGAGATTTAAACAGATCCGGCGCTCTCTAGGCGCATAGACAATTGCCCCTCATATGTGGGCAGCATACGGTGTCACACTTTACTGTCGGATAACGCAGCCGACTGAGTCTTAACCGGACTATCTGAACAAGAGATACTACTCGCTTTACACACTAAATAGAGCTGCAGGTGATATTCATATACAATTGCTTAGAGAATGAAAAAAATTATATGCAAACGATCACATTAAAAATACTCGCGACACAAAATACACAAGCACGTTAATTTGCGGTATAAGATTATAGGTGCGAAATACTGCCAAAGTTAATTAACTAAATCTAATAAGCATGCACATGCAGAACCCTGCCCCGCTGACGTTGGTCCTGAACCAAAGTTAAAAGAAACTGTCCCGCCCAGCGGAATTTGTGGCCACACCCTCTCCCTTATTCATGTAAAAAAAAGTAATCAGGAAATGGGCCCTGTAAGAAATTGAAATCTGTATGTGCAGGTATTTCCTCTGAGGTTCAGTCACTCAGCATTACTGCATCTATGTCCATGCAGCTTTGGGTGTCGGGATGGCACAAGTTCGCAGATGTGCGAAGAAAGAAAAAGGAAATATTCATCTACTTACAGTTTCGTGACTTTGCTGTGCAAATCCGTTGTGCATCACATAATATCACTCGACAAAAAAAAACACGCACACAGACACTTGCACCATGTGGCAGCACCGATGATTCAACACTTCACTTTGACGCTTGATGTAAATGAAGCACACAATTAAAAATGGTAATATCACGCCGCACTTTGTTGCAATGATTAGAGTGCACACTGATCTATTCTCGTGACGATTTG
This sequence comes from Macrothele yani, assembly GCA_039090855.1. Lineage (NCBI taxonomy): Eukaryota > Metazoa > Arthropoda > Arachnida > Araneae > Macrothelidae > Macrothele > Macrothele yani. Next base: position 56,376,657 of record CM076997.1, on the reverse strand, counting down.
AAGGTGGCCGTTAAGCAAAATAGGCCCTCTCACATCTGATGTTGCGGTTTCCAAGATTAATTTTCTCGGCCGAGCGAAATCAGACGTGCTTTTACCTTAAGCGTATATCGGCAACTCAACATTTCACCTGTATATTTGTTAGGTATCGAAGCCACCGCTCTTACGCTCATATTTTTCTTTCGACATGTTTTTATCCCGTCGCACTTACACGTAGTGGCTTCTGCTGCTTACGCTACCACACACACGCACACATGGGGCCTCGCTGCTTCGCCCCGTAAGACAAGCGCATCTCTTCACTTCCTCCACAGTAGGGGATGAATGGGGGTGACGATTCCACACTGCAGTGGTTGGCATCCGAACCCGACTTTTGCTTGGCTTCGCTTCTCATTGGAATGACCACTGTCCACTCGCAGACTTCTTAATTCCCCTGTAACTTGGCTTTCATTAGGCCAAACAGTCGCTGAGTTCCATTACGCTCCAGCCTAGAAATTTCTGCTTTATCCTGCGGATTTAGGCATTCTGCTGTCTTTATGGCAAACTGGCATCTCCAGCTGCCTCGAGTTGTCTCCATTTCTTACCAAATGCGGGGAGGTTTGCTGCTTCATTTTTCCCAATTCATTTTTTGCAGATCCAAGGCATCCAGCCTTTCACATCGGAGAGCGCACAGACAACTAAACTTTCTTCCTTATTTTCATGCCAAGTGCGAACTCTTATTTTTCTGCACGGACCACACAGAGAGCAATTGTTCTCGAAAATGCCCCAAACAATCGACGAATTTACGATTATTCGCTAAACCTTTCGTCCCCTATCTTCATCCATTCCTACTCAAGTGGCTCATTCGATACGTATTCCTCTTTCCCTTTCCGTGTTGCATAGGCTGCCCGTCAGCTGCGCCCTGATATTTATGACCTAACAGAGCTATTCTGAGACCACCCAGCCAGAGAGAGAATTCTTCGCCTCTTTTCTTTCCAAACCCCCAGATAAAACTTTATCTGCTGTTTACACTTTTAAACTCCAATCAAGCCTCGAACAATTAATACTTAATTAATTTCACACATCAACCACGCCCATTAATTACTAAATTAATGGCGGGGTGGGTCGTAACATCGGCCCCTCCTCAAGAAATCTAGAAGTCCTCTTCTGGGCCTATCGCTTTGCTCTTATCAATTTCCAGAGCAACCATTGAGTGCTACCTTTTCCCACAGGTAGAAATAATTCAAAATGGCAAAAATATTGCGTTTCTTGCCTTCAAGAGCATTGGAGCGACTTCCCAATTATCCCGCAATTTTGTTAATTAATTTAGAGAACATCCGAAAGAAAAACAACGTAAATGAGAAATAAATAAAAAAACTGAACTGTAAAAGAACATGTGAGCCTGCCGAACTGTGATTCCTAGCTACCTCATACCATACGCGACATGGCGGACAAATTTTAGAGTTTTCTTCAGGTTTTAGGATGGGGGGGTGTCCACTGTAACATTCCATCCCCCTCTACGAAAGAAAAAAAAAGGGGGATGACTGATGAAGTTTATTCATCCAATCATTCCATTTTTTTTTTTTTTTTAACTGTAAACACCAACCCTTTCCCACCGTCGCAAGGCACCTCAATTCCGGACTTAAGTGCCCTGAGAGCGGAGGGAAAGTTTAAGGATTTCATCACACGTTCATTGCTACCCGTCGAGATAGGCGGAAAGAAAATTTAAATATGAGGCATAGCTTCGAGAATCCACGAGTTCCACAGATCTCTCACGTTCGATGCTCCTACGCCCGCTTTTATCTGCGCTCGATGCCAAATTCTTGCGTTCCACTGTCTTCGAGTTCCTTCTCAACATCGTAGATAATCGTGGTGTCACAGTCTTCCTGGGGATCCACTATAATGTCGACTGCTCCCCGTCTGTCAGTGTGTGGCATGGTGTTACTAGCCCTTAACACCCGCCCGTAATCATCCCTTGGTCTCAGCGACGCCCGCGAAATGATTGGAGGACTTTTGACCTGGCTTCCCTGCACTCGTAAGGGATCTACAATCATGCGGGTTCGCGCTGCAAAGGGTTCGGTTTCTGCCCTCAGCTCATCGCTATCAGATAGAAATTCAGCAGCTCTCTCCCGAAATTTAGATTTTGCAATCGCGAGTTTAGTTTGCTCACTCCATCTACCCTCCTCCATCGCTACACTTTCGACATCCTGAAAAAAGTGTTTAGCACGATACAGCGGATCAGTGCCTGTAAATAGCCTCAACATGTTTATGCATCCCGCTATTTGCTCACCGTAAACCATAGGTGCGGCTAAAGCTGTTTGTCTCAGCTGTGATGTACCCGCTGTACTTGTAACAGGTGTACTCTCTTCCGGAACAATTGCAGCCCCAGTGTTCACATGTTCTCCGTCAGAGTGACCATCAGAATCATCTGAATCCACGTGACTCGCAGATGACGATTTTTTCGTGTTAGCCATTTTGTTTTTCTTACCCACTAAAATTATGGCAGTTCTTAGAAAAACAGCTAAGGCTTACTTAATGCTAAATTATACAAAATTCGCACCGAACAAAACTAAATAAAAATAGTAATGGCAGTCAATTCGCACTTATTTTACGAACATGAGTGTTGTTCCGCTAGCTGCAAAATATAGGTATCGATCCTGGTCACGGCACCATTAATGTTACACGGCGCTAGCAGTGTTCCTGCCGAGTCTGCCGGTAACGGTGCTTGAGACCTGAAGTACAATTTAGTTGGCCACGGCACCAGGTGAGAATCTCAGGTGCACTGCTGCACTCAAAGATTCACACCAGAACATAAAAAATGAAAAGTTGAAGAATGACCCGAAGCATAAGGCTTGGGTGAATACACCTTGTGAACAAAATAACAACAACAAATAAAAAATAAAATAATCTAAAAAAATGATACTTTGGGATCAGAGTTGTGATGAGGTTCACCCGCAATCACCAATTCGTGACTGAGTGTAGTGGTCCGGATCTTACTCCGGTACATTCAATCCCCAACCAGCCAGTACAACACTCACTTTCGCAAATAACACATGATTCTCAAATACACAACACAACATTTAATAACGTTCTGCGAGATTTAAACAGATCCGGCGCTCTCTAGGCGCATAGACAATTGCCCCTCATATGTGGGCAGCATACGGTGTCACACTTTACTGTCGGATAACGCAGCCGACTGAGTCTTAACCGGACTATCTGAACAAGAGATACTACTCGTTTACACACTAAATAGAGCTGCAGGTGATATTCATATACAATTGCTTAGAGAATGAAAAAAATTATATGCAAACGATCACATTAAAAATACTCGCGACACAAAAAATACACAAGCACGTTAATTTGCGGTATAAGATTATAGGTGCGAAATACTGCCAAAGTTAATTAACTAAATCTAATAAGCATGCACATGCAGAACCCTGCCCCGCTGACGTTGGTCCTGAACCAAAGTTAAAAGAAACTGTCCCGCCCAGCGGAATTTGTGGCCACACCCCTCTCCCTTATTCATGTAAAAAAAAGTAATCAGGAAATGGGCCCTGTAAGAAATTGAAATCTGTATGTGCAGGTATTTCCTCTGAGGTTCAGTCACCAGCATTACTGCATCTATGTCCATGCAGCTTTGGGTGTCGGGATGGCACAAGTTCGCAGATGTGCGAAGAAAGAAAAAGGAAATATTCATCTACTTACAGTTTCGTGACTTTGCTGTGCAAATCCGTTGTGCATCACATAATATCACTCGACAAAAAACACGCACACAGACACTTGCACCATGTGGCAGCACCGATGATTCAACACTTCACTTTGACGCTTGATGTAAATGAAGCACACAATTAAAAATGGTAATATCACGCCGCACTTTGTTGCAATGATTAGAGTGCACACTGATCTATTCTCGTGACGATTTGAAGGTGGCCGTTAAGCAAAATAGGCCCTCTCACATCTGATGTTGCGGTTTCCAAGATTAATTTTCTCGGCCGAGCGAAATCAGACGTGCTTTTACCTTAAGCGTATATCGGCAACTCAACATTTCACCTGTATATTTGTTAGGTATCGAAGCCACCGCTCTTACGCTCATATTTTTCTTTCGACATGTTTTTATCCCGTCGCACTTACACACGTAGTGGCTTCGCTGCTTACGCTACCACACACACGCACACATGGGGCCTCGCTTCGCCCCGTAAGACAAGCGCATCTCTTCACTTCCTCCACAGTAGGGGATGAATGGGGGTGACGATTCCACACTGCAGTGGTTGGCATCCGAACCCGACTTTTGCTTGGCTTCGCTTCTCATTGGAATGACCACTGTCCACTCGCAGACTTCTTAATTCCCCTGTAACTTGGCTTTCATTAGGCCAAACAGTCGCTGAGTTCCATTACGCTCCAGCCTAGAAACTTCTGCTTTATCCTGCGGATTTAGGCATTCTGCTGTCTTTATGGCAAACTGGCATCTCCAGCTGCCTCGAGTTGTCTCCATTTCTTACCAAATGCGGGGAGGTTTGCTGCTTCATTTTTCCCAATTCATTTTTTGCAGATCCAAGGCATCCAGCCTTTCACATCGGAGAGCGCACAGACAACTAAACTTTCTTCCTTATTTTCATGCCAAGTGCGAAACTCTTATTTTTCTGCACGGACCACACAGAGAGCAATTGTTCTCGAAAATGCCCCAAACAATCGACGAATTTACGATTATTCGCTAAACCTTTCGTCCCCTATCTTCATCCATTCCTACTCAAGTGGCTCATTCGATACGTATTCCTCTTTCCTTTCCGTGTTGCATAGGCTGCCCGTCAGCTGCGCCCTGATATTTATGACCTAACAGAGCTATTCTGAGACCACCCAGCCAGAGAGAGAATTCTTCGCCTCTTTTCTTTCCAAACCCCCAGATAAAACTTTATCTGCTGTTTACACTTTTAAACTCCAATCAAGCCTCGAACAATTAATACTTAATTAATTTCACACATCAACCACGCCCATTAATTACTAAATTAATGGCGGGGGTGGGTCGTAACATCGGCCCCTCCTCAAGAAATCTAGAAGTCCTCTTCTGGCCTATCGCTTTGCTCTTATCAATTTCCAGAGCAACCATTGAGTGCTACCTTTTCCCACAGGTAGAAATAATTCAAAATGGCAAAAATATTGCGTTTCTTGCCTTCAAGAGCATTGGAGCGACTTCCCAATTATCCCGCAATTTTGTTAATTAATTTAGAGAACATCCGAAAGAAAAAAACAACGTAAATGAGAAATAAATAAAAAAAACTGAACTGTAAAAGAACATGTGAGCCTGCCGAACTGTGATTCCTAGCTACCTCATACCATACGCGACATGGCGGACAAATTTTAGAGTTTTCTTCAGGTTTTAGGATGGGGGGGGGGTGTCCACTGTAACAATAGGGACACTATCAATGCAAGAGGCTATTGCTTCTTATCAATAAGGGATGTGAAATCGTCTGTAGCGAAGAGCCCCAACTGGAAGCGGAGCTCAACCGTTAAGAGAGGAATTGCGACAGTTCTACAGCCATATTCTAACTTATTATCAGAAAAGGAGAAAACCAAATAGACATCTATTCTATCGTTTTTTAAGTAGTAAATTTTCTTTTTCATAAAAAATATTTTCTTAAACATTGTACAATTTTCAATACGTAAATTTCATAAAATAAAACATTTCGTAAGTATTTTGTGTTGATCACAGAAAGCCTTAAAACGGTACCTGTTGTATTGCTTCAGCTTACGCCGGAAATCTAAGGAACCTAACGCTGGTGTAAACCGAGCTGTACTTGTATTGCGAAGTGTGTGAAATAGTTTCATCTTGTTTCGCTGAATTTTCCGTACAGGTCCTATCATATATGTTTTCTCTTTTTCTACGTCCAAAACACACACACCACAATTAAACAAGAAAGATGACACCGAATTTTCGGGTGTAATGAGCACGTCTTTTGAATCCGTTCTAACGCAAATTAAATTTATCAAAGTTATTCAAAGTCAATGAAACCGGTATGGAAAACAATAGTATCTGACGGAAGAAAGAAGTTTTTAATCACTCAGATATTTCTGTACAAGGAATTGTGAGCTTACGCTCTCTGGTTGCAGACTTATGCGTTAAGAAAAATATGAATTTATATGAGAAACATTTCGCACAGGAGACGCTCTCCAACACAGAAATAAGTGTTGTAATCGAACTCTTAGAAACAGAGATATCGACAAAAATAAAATGTGACTTTACGTTCCCTGGTCGGAAAACCATGTATTATTTTAGGAAGGAAGTATTCTCAAAAGTGTTTTCAATATGAGCTGTATCGGTTCAAGAAAAAAAAAATTTAGTCGAGTTTTCAGCAGCCCAAATTTTGCTGCAAATACATCAGAAATAGAGATTGATATTTATGCCACCTGGTGGCCAAACCATTCTTTGCCAAACATTAGAAATTATATGAAAACTATTTTCCATCAGGTGTTGTATGCGATACAGGAATACTTTTTTAAATCGGAGTTTTAGAAGCAGAAATAACGCAGAAAACGCAATTTACCTTTTCGCCCCCTAGCAGAAAGTCTGTGATTCACTTGAAAATTTTGAATTTATGTGAAAAACAGTTCGCATCGGAAACACTATCCAACAAAGGAGGAATTTTTCAAATCGGACTCCTAAAAGTAGAGGAAATGACAAAAATATTATATACATTTACGCCCCTTGGCGGAGAAACAATGGAATATTTTACGAAAAAAATATTCCGAAAAGGTTTATCGAAGTGAGTAGCATCGGTTCACGAAAGAATTTTTTTTTTTTTTTTTGATTGGAGGTTTAACGACCACCGTGAGCAACTCAATGGGCTATAAGCAGTCGCCCGTCCCTAATTTAGGGTCACTGGTTCCAGGGAAGGGAGAGAGCCAGTGCCGTAAGACAAACACAACATCCATGCCTGACCGGGATTCGAACCCGGACCCCTTACGGACGAATGATCAGAGGCCAGCGCCTTAGACCACTGCGCCACCGGGGCGGCAAAAGAATTTTTTCAATCGATATTTTAGAAGTTCTGATTTTATTTCAAATACATCAGAAGAAAAAATTAACACTTACGCCCCCTGGTGGCGTAAGTGTTAATTTTTTCATCTGATGTATAAAAATTAAAAATTATATGCAAAATATTTTCCATTAGGAGCTGTATCCGCTGAAGAAATAATTTTTCAAATCGGAGTTTTAGAAGAATAGTTATCTGGGAAAACTTAATTTACTTTTACGCCCCCTAGAGTAAAATCTATACGTAATTTGAAAAAGTAGCTATATCTAAAATACTCTCAGACATAAGTGGAATCGAAAGATAAAAAACAATTTCAATCGGATGTTTAGAAGCAAATATGTGGAATAAAGCGCATTTTTGAATTCGACATCATCTGCGTTTACTCCCTCTGGCGGAGAAATTGTACATCGTAAAAAAAACGAAATCAAGAATCATCATTCGCATATTTCAAGCTTCCCAATGCAAAATAGAATTTTTCAAATCGGACTAATAGTTGCAGAGATATTGTGTCTACAGACGAACGGACGGACGGACAAACCGATAACATAAGCACATTTTTTTCTTACAAAAGACGTGCTAAAAATATTTAAGGTTTACTTCGAACCTTTATTTGAAACTCCAACAAAGTAACTTGCATACAGGTACAAATGTAATATAGGGCTTTTGATGTGATAACTTCCGAATGAAGGTATTTAGACTAAGATATCGTACTTTTAGCATTAAAAGGCGAAAAGAAACCTCAGTGATTAAAGTGATGTTTAACAAGTTAGTAAAATCATGCAATGCATTGATTATGATACGCTTTCCAACATACTAAAAATCATTACTCAAGTTATGAGGAAAATGGCTGTGGAATAAATCTCATTCCTGTGCCCTGATCTTTGATTCCATTTGGATGATATTCAACAGAACTGGTTCGGAATACCTCCGAAATAACATGATAAAGTTTTGTCGCAATCGAAGCAATTTTACGTAAGTTATGATGCATAAGGGCTAAGGAATATATCCCGCTTCTATGTCCTAAACTTTGAACCCATTTCGCCCATTTTCAATAGGATTCGTCCCCAGGCAGGTCCCTACAACATAACAATATTTCATCCAAATCGAAACATTTTTACGTACGTTATGACGCATAATGACGATGGAAGTGATTCCGCTCCTATGTTTTGACCTTTGACCCCCATTTCGCCAATTTTCAAGAGGGTTTGTCCCCAGAATATCCCCTACCACACACTGAAATTTAATCGAAATCGAACTATTTTTACGTTAGTTATGACGCATAAGAGCAGTACAATGGATCTCGCTCCTATGTCCTGACCTTTGATCCCATTTCGTTCACTTTCAATAGGGTTCCTTCCCAGATGCTCCCCTACTACATACTAAAATTTCATCGAAATCGAACAATGTTTACGCGAGTTATCGTGTGGACGAACATAGCACACAACGCGTGACGTAATGAGGCAGAGGGGAATCGCTACCATCTGCTCGCAAGAGTGTGACGTCATAAAACTTTAATAGGATCCACACACAACGTGTGACGTAATGAGACAGATGGCGTGACCGCGCGCCGACATCTAATGGGACGACGCCATGACACTACACTAAAAACGTGGTAATTTGGGGCGGTTATTTAACCCACTAAACGAATTTTCCTAAAGTCGAGATCAAGCTAAATCGATTTCTAGTACCAGAATATGGTAGGTTAACGACTTTCATCAAAATCCTTAGAGCCGTTTTCAAAATAAAATTTACATACATACAAGAATTGCTCCTGTAAGGTGAACGTCAAGTAATTTTGCTTCCTCTACTTCGAATGGAAAAATTTCTGTACACATTTTCTTCTCAATTAATGCGTTCCCAAGGATGGAAATTTGAACATTGATTAAAATATCTTCATTTTATAACTTGCAATACTTAATATTTTCTAAAACATAACCATAATTATGCAATCCAACATTTGTTTGTCTACTGACGTCATTAATGTACAGGTCGCGCCATCCTTTTTCTGGTTTCAACACCACCAAAGGAAAAGTTATTGATTTTTAATATAATTATGGTTATGTTTAAGAAAATATAAAGTATTCCAAGTTATAATATGAAGTTATTTTAATCGATGTTCAAATTTTCATCTTTGGGAACACATTAATTAAAAATTTTGTACACATTAAGGAAATGTGTGCAAAAGGTTTTCCATTGGGAGTACAGGAAGCAAAATTACTTGACGTCCACCTTAATAATATGGGATAATGGCGATGGAATGGATCGCAATCCTATATCCTGACCTTTGACCCCATTTCGTCCATTTTCAATAGGGCTCGTCCCCAGGTGGTCCCCTACCGCATACTGAAATTTTATCAAAATCGAACCATTTTTACGCACGTTAAGACGTATAAGGGCAATTTAATACATTCCGCTCTTATGTCCTGACCTTTGACCCCAATTCACTCATTTTGAATAAGGTTTGTCCCCAGGCGGTCCCCTACCACATAGTAAAATTTCATTGAAGTCGAACCATATATACGCAAGTTGTGACGCATAAGGGCAATGGAATGGATCCCGCTCCTACGTCGTGACCTTTGACCCCATTTGTCCCATTTTCAATAGGGTTCGATCCCAGTCGTCCCTTACTACATACTAAAATTTCATCGAAATCGAATCACTTTTACGCCAGTTATCATGCGGACAGGCGGACGGATAGACGAACGGATAGACGGACGGACAAAGCTATAGCATATACGCTTCTTCAACCTACGGTTGGAAAGCGTAAATAACACTATAAAACTGACAAGTTTGTTAGTCAGACACTCGTAAATACGTAAATACGGAAACATTTATTACCTAGTTTCTGACACTCGTAAATACGGAAACATTTATTACCCAGTTTCAGCAAAATTAGTGAGTAATTCAACATTTATAGCTATATTTTCACGTTCAAGTGTTTCTTTGTGTTATTTGCCTGATGAAGAGATTATTTGTCTTCCGTCAAGAACTCTGTGTGATTGACAGCGGAGACCTTCTGTCGCCATGAGAACTGATAATAATATCACGGTGCTTACACTTCAAACATTGAACATTTACCCCTAGCGATTTCTACGGAAGTAGAAGTGATAATCACAATTACCGCCAACGCCTATTTCAATGGACTTCAGTTTCTTGTAATCAACTAAATCTCGCTGTGTACCTAGTTGAGTTTATTGGGAGGAAGATCATGTGGAAGTGTAAACATTAATATCATACATTTGTCAAATACGAATACAGTCGTAGTGTATTGTATGAGTTTGAGTTGCTTCAATGCGGGTCAGTCCTTAGAGGTATTGCGATAAAGAGCTTTAAACGCACCGTCGGGCTATCGGTGCTTTAGTTAGACCAAGAGCTCTGACAGATAAAATAAAATGGTCAGTTGCTGAAGGGATATTCCAAAGCGATCGGTTGCCGTAGAGTTGGCTGAAAGTTCGATCCCAGTCAGAGTGCTCTGAATCACTGAATACTCGCTGAGGGTCGGATGGGAATGTTAAGCCGGAGGATCGGGATATTGGACCCAGGTTACAAATGAAGTAATCTGTTCCATTCAACTCTTTTTCTGATCTTCCTTGGGAGACATTTTGGCTCTTGTGTCAGAAAACCTCAATAGGGGGAGATCATAAAGAGAGACTAGGTTGATGCGGACGACTGAGTTAACACGCATCGCGAAGAAAGAACGGTGTACAGAACGACTGTTTGGAGTCAGAACATAAGTGCCTCAGGGAAGTTAATACGTTGATTGTGGGCAACACCCTAAAGCCAGAGAGTAAACGTAATGAAAGTCTATTCTCGGAGTAGTGTTAGCCGAATCAAGAGGCTCGATGTCGCAAAGCATAAAATGATGAACACTGTGGGTACACCAGTAATTATGAGTGATGAAAAATAAATCGTAGAACTTGTCAGTTTGCTGTTAGTGAGCTACCCTATAGCTTTCCCTGTTAACCAGATTCCCTATAACCAAGATGGGTCAGAAGAGTTCTATTAACCTCAAGAACTAACAGGATGGAACCAGGAAGTTTCCAAGAGGGGATCATAATTACTAACACGAAATCGGAAATACAGTTTTCCAAGTTTTAAGTACAAATCTTTTTCATTGACTCACATATTTGAAGACAAGTATGATAGAAAAAATAATTAAAATGATTTAACAAATTCATTTGTAGTTTAGCGAATTCAGTCATAACTTCATTCGTAGTTTAGCGAATTCAGTCATAATTTAACAACTTCATTCGTAGTTTAACAAATTCATTCTATTTAACAAATTCATTCTGTTTAACAAATTCATTTCTACAACTTTCTCAGAGTAATTCACTTATGAAGCTTCTATACGAATAATGTTTATTGAATTCATTTGGTCTGTGCTCTTTCCCAATCAAAAAATCAGTTCTTTCGCTTTAGTGTTTATTGGAGGTCTACTAACTTTACCGGTATTAGCTTAATATCTTATTCAGATTGTGAGTCTGTGAGAGAGCAGACGGGCAAACGTCTGCCTCCGGGGAATAGGGCACGTGTGAAGTGATAACTATTGTGAAGGCCAACGGATCTATCTATGATCCACTAATACGTCTATATTTACCAACCAGAAAGTCAGATACAGTGCTTCTAAGCCTCGTATTGCACATGGCTAGATATATGGTACTGTCCTGGAGATATTTATATAAGTTTTCTGTGGTATATCGAACATATTGTGAATTATTGGTAAGTAAAAATTAACAATTAAATCGCTTATTAGTTCATCATTTTTGTTTAACCTCCCTTCAGGTAAACTGTCCTGATCATTAAATATTTCTGAGGGATTAGCTCTATTTTTTTCAAGAAATCACTTTTTGCATTAAATTGATAAGAATTACGCTGGTTCAAAAATTTTTTATTCTTTATATAAATTCCTACTTCCACACTTTTCACATTATTTGCTTCTCTATTTATTCGATGCCACTGGAAATGTGGAAAGATGGGAGCTGGCAGATCATCTCTCAAACTAGTCAGGAATGTACATAAGCAAAAAATAGACATTTCATACTGAATGGTATTAATTAATGCAACCATGTGTTTCCGCTGTTTTCATCTTCTACAATATTGAGACACCCTATTTTTAGGCTGATCGGATTAGATGATTGCTAGTTTTCTGTCTTTGATTCCTATTCCTGCTTACATCAGTAGGCAGGAAGAGGATACTGATGTGGTAGGGGCAGTTTTTTACTAGTGCAGTAGAAGCTGAGTGTTTTTATATCCTAGGCTGCATTCCTTGTTAGATCTAATTCAATTTATGCATCCTTCTGCTCCTCAATTTTTACTGTTGTGGATTTCTGAGCATTTAAAACAGTGCTCGGTTTCACTCTTACACCTTTTTGCTATGTGTCTAAACGATTAGTATGTGTAGCACCTCAGACTTTGTCGACATCTGACTCAGACCCTCTTGGTCGTACTCCACAGGTCATACACCGAGATGTACTCCTGGTTGCACTCCCGCGGTAAACTGCACCTGTATCCGTAGACGGCTCTTTATAGCGACTTGATGACGTGATACGTCAACGTCGCTGCTTTGCATGATTGTGAATGTTTTTTTTTTTTTTTTTTTGAGCGGGCTGTGAAGCACTGCGGAAATTAACTATTTTCAACACCCTCACTATTTCAGAGTACATTTTATTTTTGTGCAACGCAACGGAATACACTGCATTTGTTGCATTTCTTATTAAATTTGAATTGTTGATGTGCTTCTCAATTTTTTTCTCATTTCCAGCTCTAGCTTCAATAGCGATTCTTCTATTTCCGTGTTTTTCCTGACTTACTCTAGGCTTTTAGCTATTTCCATCTCTGGAGCGTTCCTTGTATCAGCATTATGTTTTCGATCTTACATATTACTTTTATATTGACTATCAGTCAGCTGGGCACATTTCACATGGTGCCATAGCTTACACTGGCACTCACATCATATTCCCACCCTTTCGTTGAACTTCATGAAATTTTCAGTAAAGCTCTGTCAGATCGGGACTTCCAATATCGTGTATCAGATCCAAAAAAAAAAAAAAAAAGAAGCAGATAAATAAATAAATAAAATAAAGTAAAATAAAATAAAATAAAATTTTTGAAACATTAGCCGTTTAAATTTAGTTATTAAATACAATTCATTCATATATTCTCATTATGAGAAAATATATGAATTAAATGTTTCCAAATAAAGGAATTTAAGTTTGCTTTGCATTGTTGCCAGCGTTTAGAGTAATACTATTTTCATGTTACAAAATTTTCAGAGTGACCTTCGACCCGCAGCAGTACTGTTTTCCGTGTGTAAGATTAACAGTACGAATGAATTTTTTTTTTCAAGTTCTTGTGACATGTCTTCTACATTTTTTAGGACAAGGTTGTATTGATATTTGATTTCACGACTCTTCCTTTAGCAGAATAAACAAGTTAGTAAAATCGTGCAATGCATTTATTATAACACACTTTCCAACATACCAGAAATCATACTCAAGTTATCACTCAAGTTATGAGGATAATGGCTGTGGAATAAATCTCGGCACTGTGCCCTGACCTTTGATCCTATTTCGATTATATTCAACAGAACCTGTTCAGTATACCTCCGAAATAACATGATAAAGTTTTGTCGCAATCGAATAATTTTTACGTAAGTTATGATGCATAAGAGCTATGGAATAGATACCGCTCCTTTGTCCTAACCTTTGACCCCATTTCGCCCCATTGTCAATAAGATTCGTCCCCAGGCAGGCCCCTACAACATACTAACATTTCATCGAAATCGAAGAATTTTTACATACGTTATGACGCATAATGGCGATGGAAGTGATTCCGCTCCTGTGTTTTGACCTTTGACCCGATTTCGTTCACTTTTATTAGGGTTCCTAAAATTTCATCGAAATCGAACAATTTTTACGCAAGTTATCGTACGGACGGACATACGCATACAACGCGTGACGTAATGAGGCAGATGGAAATCGCGACCATCTGCTCGCAAGAGTGTGATGTCATGAAACTTTAATAGGATCCACACACAACGTGTGACGTCATGAGACAGATGGCGTGTGCGCGCGCAAACATCTAAAACGCGAGATTATGACGTCATAAGATTTCTAAGCATGGGTAACATTAATGGGACGACGCCACGACACCAAAAACGTGATAATTTGGTGTGGTTATTTAACCCACTAAACGAATTTTGGATCCCGCTCCTATGTCGCGACCTTTGACCCCATTTCGTCCATTTTCAATAGGGTTCGTCCCAGGTGGTCCCCTACCACATATTAAAATTTCATCGAAATCGAACCATTTTTACGCGAGTTATCTTGCCGACAGACAGACGGACGGACAAAGCTGGAGCATATACGCTTCTTCAACCTGCGGTTGGAAAGTGTAAAAAAGAATCATTCAGCTGTGTCATTCAAGTGGTAAAGTGGCTGATGGCTGACCGTGAAAGAGTCAGAGTTAAACCTTAGTTTGAGTCCTGGGTCAGCGTGAGTTCGAGTTCTCGTTGGCCTATGGTACCGGCTCCGATCATTCTCAGGAACCAATTGCCCGAAATTAGGGACCAGGTATTCCTTATAGCATTAGATGCTCATGGAGGTCGTTAAAGCAAGAAATAAAGGGGGAGAGGAAAGTACCTACGGTATGAGTGTTCGATATCTGAGCAGCTGAAAAAGGGGATCATATGTTTATTACCTCATTCGCAGTATATTCCCCTTCTACCCAAATAACTAAAACGAGCTCTTGAACATACGCCGATGAGCCATTGCATTATGACCACCTACCTAATTAAGCTGTAGGACCCCATTTAACCGCAACATAGTGGTCACTCGGCGAAGCATCGATTCGATGAGGTGGAGATAGGTATCCTGGAGTATCTGGTACCATAATGCCAACAACAGGTCATCCAATTCCTGTACATTTCAGAGTGGTGGTGATTTAGCGCGAACCCGCTTTTCCAAGTCGAACCAGGAATGTTCGATTGGGTTCATGTCAGAAGAATTTGGAGGCCAGGACATTAACAGAAAGTCACCAGCATGTTCCTCGTACCACTTGTTGGTGATTCTGGCAGTGTGGTATGGTGCATTATCCTGTTGGTAATAGCCATCATCAGCAGGGAACAGCTATCAGGGATTGTGCTAATGGGTCCTAAAGTGTCCTAAGAAAATATCGCTCACAGCATAACACCGCCATCCCTGACCTGTTTCCTCCCAACAGTGCATCCAGGTGCCATAACATCCGTTGGTAATCGGCGTATCCGCGCTCGGCTGTCTACGTAATCCACTAGGAATCTTGATTCCGCCAGACCAGGCCACTTTCTTCCAATCATCCAGGGTCCAATCTCGATGATCTTGGGCACATTTCATCCATTGTTGGCGATGATGTGCAGTGAGCACGGGGACCCGGCTGGGTCTTCGGCTACGCAGGCCCATGCGCAGAAGTCTGCGACGAATTCTGTGCTGCGACACATTGCCCTGATCAACACTGTTGTAGCTGCGTGTGATTTGTCGCATTGTGGCGCTGCGGTCACTGTGAACAATGCATGACAGTCTCCTCGCCCCTCTAGCATCAATGAGCTGCGGGCGACATACGGCTGAACGACGGTTCGTCTTTTGTCCATCTGTGCACCACGTTTGATACGTACTCACTACAGCGGCACGTGAATAACCCACAAGCCGTGCCGTTTCCGAGATCGCAGTACCGAGGCTCCGTGCCACCAGAATTTGCCCTTTATCAAATTCCGATAAATCGGCAGCTTTTTCCATTCTGACTCCGAACACTCTACTAATCGAAAGCCGGTTCTCGGGTTGTATATATATATACTGCTTTGTGAACATCACCTGCGCCACCATTTGGTCTCCATGCGCGCTCATTTATCTAGGGTGCGGATGATCATAATGTAATTTCTCATCAGTGTAAGTATTTTGATGCGAACAGCAAAATTGTATTATCTAAATTCGTGATGCGATATCTAAAATAAATGTGCTTCTATTTTATATATACTAAATTAATGTTTTCTCAATTTTCAGGTGTATCTAAGCTCACGGAAAGGAACATGGATTTATACACGAACCATGGACAAGGGGAAGCCATTCGACATTACCACAATCCGCCGCATCTACGAATTATATCCCTCATCTTTTCTTACATCCAAATTGGAGAAATTCCTTGATTCCAGAATAGATCACGCTCGATTTGATATTAAACCAAATCACAGGGCAACAAGCCAAACTCCCACAGTCAACGATGAGCTGTCTTTCAAGATATTCACCGGAAAGGTTATCATGAAGAAAAATGTAAACAGATTTGCAGAAGGCGGAGTTGTATTCGACGGTGAAACGGAAGATACGCCAGTCGACGTAGTATTGTTTGCAACGGGATACCATATAAAATTTCCATTCCTTTCTGAAGAAATCTTAAAAATTGAAGAGGACAACACACTTTCCTTGTACAAGTTTGTATTTTTACCAGAGCTCAAGCACCCGACCTTGGCAATAATAGGACTCATAATGCCCATTACTGGTCTCTTTCCTACTTCAGAAATGCAGGCCCGGTGGTCTGTTCATGTTTTTAATGGGAACAGCAGTCTTCCCCATAAAAGAAATGTGGAAGGATATTCGTGCAGCAGAAACGTTTCGAGCAGCGAATTATGTTGAGTCACCTCGACACACCGTGGAAGTAAAGTGGATACCTTACATGGATACGTTGGCCGATATTATTGGGGCTAAACCCAAACTAACCAGTCTTTTTTTCCGTGATCCCAAACTGTACTGGGCGTGCGTGAAAGGTCCATGCCTTTCCTATCAGTATCGCCTGAACGGTCCAAACAGCTGGCCGGGTGCAAGAGATGCCATTCTCAATTACAAAGGCAGGTTATACAAATATGTGGTCAATCAGAATCAGAAAGATAGTAATCTGAAATGATAGAATCAACATTACATTATGTTGAAATCTGTTTCTGATTCGTAGCTGATGAGCAAACTGTACCATCACCTGATGAACAATTTCTTCCAATGAAATAGTTTTTAGTTCATTGTGGGCCGTTTTTGCATTTGCGCACTGCATGTTATTAAATCTGTGGCTACCATGGAAGCCTTCACTAATTCCAAGGAAGTTTCTTAATGATTTTATTATTTGCTACTTACTTTGTTAATAAGCACCGTTACACAGACTTAAGAATTGCTCATTGTGATCGTCAGATATCGTCCTGAAGAATAGACTGCTAGGCTCTTTCCATGCGAGACCAGAGTTCATTTGTGGTGACTGGGAGAGACGCTTGACCGGGCCAATCACTTAGCAATCATGTCCCAGACATGGTTGATCGGGGACATATCCGGCAAGGGAAGAAGGTCTTGGATCCGGATCACATATGGCCGAGCATTGCTCTGCTGGAATATAAAGCAAGAAAAACTCTAAGGAAGGGTATCACATCTGCCTCTAAAATATCCCTGATGTATCGTTGGCTGTTGAAGGTTCCCTCAATTCATATCATGTGCTTCTCTGCTATTAAATTCGTATGTTTTAATTGCGCTGCTAAATTGGCAGGATATAATTAAGATTTAGTTGTGATCTCATATTTCCTCCCAAGAAGAACAGACTTCAATACATTATTGTTGCTTGCAAAGCACGCATGAATTTAACATTTTATCGACTAAATGGCGCAGATCTTTCCCATTAGCTTTATACTACAAAATTGTTGCACGTATATAATGAAGATACGGGAAGAAGATATTCAATAAGGATTAATATATTAATCATTGGACAGAATTTTGTTATGGTGCCAGAATCTTTGGCAGCATTATGCTTTCTATAGAGTATGGTAGGGAACGAGCATCACTCATTATGGGTGCTCTGTACTGTATTAATAAAAACGTACGACGTTTTTCTAAACAACGTTTAATACGTAAACATATTTAGCTTCACCAGGGTTACACCTCACTACACCATTGGGACAACAAAAATCTAACTAACTAACCGAAAAGATGATATACAATTAAAAATATAATAGTTAAATATATGCACGTATCGCGCGTGAAGATACACTCACTGTTTAAAAAAATATTTGCACCCAGATGGAAGCAACCGACAAGAATGAAACTTGGTGGGTAGGTTTGACATCTATAACGAAGTAAATTTCTCCGTCATTTTTTGTCCACGCCGGGGCTCGAGCCCGGGTCCCCGCATTCCGGAATAAGTCACTCTACCAATTGAGCTACACGGACGTTCGTTCTGACTGCTATCTGCCTTTATGTCGTGTGCGTCCTGCTGGCAGGTACGTCACACATCGTGAGAGATGCAAATGATTCAAGTATAGTATCACGCTCTGCCGTGCATGTGACACAACAAGGAGGGTGTTAGCCCTGTGCCTGACCGGCTGTATAAGGTCGTCACGTTGCGCGTGCTTGGCATTCTGACTCGTGCTGTTTCGTTGATTGCATCCATTGTAAGTGAAGTACGCCTTGGAGAAAAGTTCGGAAGCAATTCTAGCAGTTCGAGGTGTTCGTGAGAGGTCGCCTTGTCAAGCTCAGGGAGGCGGGATGGTCCTATCGCCATATTGCGCGCCATACAGGTCACGTGGATGTCACCATAGCACGCTGTTGGCGGCAGTGGATAAAACAAGACACGCAGCAGCGACAGGAAGGGTCTAAAAGACCTAGACGAACCTTGGAGAGAAAGGACCGATAGGTTGTCCGATATGCGTGGAGTGACCCAACAGCCACGATGGCGGATATTCAGCGAGTAGTGGTGCTCTCCATGCATCGTCCGATTAGTACCAGCACTTTGGCAGACGGCTGCACGACGTAAGACTACACGCACACAGACCGTTACGACGACTTCAATTAACACCATTTCATCGTTGCCAAAGACTGCAATGGTGTCGTGTCAGACTGTCATGGAGTGCCGCAGAATGCCAACGGGTGATCTTCAGTAACGAGTCCCACTTTTGTCTTGGAGGAGACGAACCAACGAATACGTGTGTGGAGGCACCGTGGTCAGCGCCAAGACAAACGGTTTGTTGTCGAGCGTCACACGTCCGGAAGGTCTGGTGTCATGCTGTAGGGTGCAATTGCCTACAATGGCAGATCCCTTTTGGTGTTCATTACAGGCACTTTGACAGCCCAAAGTTACGTTAATGAAGTCCTTCAAGCAGTGGCACTACCTTTTCTGAACGCTTACTCCGGTGCGATGTTCCAACAGGTCAACGCTCGTCAGCATACTGCTGCTGTTTCGAGAGTTGCCTCCAGACCTATCGCTAAATTGAAAATGTATGGGATGTTATTGGACGCGCTATCCACACATAAGCCCTACCGCATAATCTGTTGGAACTGCGTGAGGAGATTCAATCTGGATGGGATGGCTTATCGCAGGACACCATTATAGGAACCTGTTCAACTCCATGCCGAGACGTCTGGCATACTGTGTGAGCAAATATAGCGGCCCTACGTCATAGTGAAAGACACTACTTATTGGCGTGTAGCTCATTGTCCATAGCAGACTCAATGTTTAATCATTTATTGTTCCTGGTAACCTTTACTTTCCTTCCGAATAGGATTGCAATCCGACATGCCCTTCTGGGTGTAACTATTCTTTTGACGATGAGTGTACATGGCCGCCCCGGGGGTGCAGGTGTTTAGGTCTAAGCTTCTGAAAATTCGTCCGAAAGGGCCGGGATTCGAAACCGGATGAGGTATGGGTGGTGTGTTTGTCTTACGGCACAGGTTCTCCTTATTCCATGGAGCAAGTAGCTCAAAATTAGAGACGGGCAACTGTTTATAGCTATCAGAGTTGCTCTCGGTCACTAAGCTCCGCAGAGAAAAACAGTTTTGTGAGAGCTTGCGACAATTAACGACTATTGAGATGTCAGCAAACGTGAGATTCTCAAGTTTAATTACGCTATCATTCTTGAACTGCAACACAGTTATTGAATGACATAAACACTCGAGAAACCAAATACTGAATTAAACAATAAAAATGGGAAACACAATGTTCAGTAAACGTACTAATTATAATCGTTATTATTAGTACTAAACGTACTAATAATAACGATTATACACCAACTATGTAGAAATTAGTATAACTACGCCAGTAATCCGAAATTATCGGCGTAGAATAAAAATCAGTTTTCCAAGCTTTCGGCATTAACCAGATGGCTTTTCGAGGAAGATAGACAGAAACAAGGAATATCGACAGAAGCAGTTTTCTATCTTCCTTCAAAAAGCAATCTGTCTGATGTGCGAAAACGTGGAAAACAGTTTTTATTCTCCGAATGAATTTTGATTACTAGTACAGTTATACTAATTTCTATTCAGTAAACATGGCAAACAAATAATTCAAAAATCTATTCTTTCAATAAGAAATGAATGGATATGGAAACCCATTCTGCGTATTTAAAGTTCACACATTTACATTGAATCACAGCTTAAGAAACTGAATAGAGAGGAGTCGCATGTCCATTCATTCCTATTGAATGTTTCGAAAATAAACATCGTGGTCGATTTCTTATTTTTTCATAAATTGTTTTCTTGCTGTTGTTCTTTCTGGGTTTAACGGTCTCCGAGAGCAACTTTAAGGGTTACAAGCGGTCTTATGTCCCAAAGTTTGTGCCAGAGAAAAGAGAGACCCATCACCGTAAGCCAGGCAAACCATCCGGGACCAACTTGGACGACTACACAGACTTACGCCTATCACTACTTGGACACAAGGGTGGCTTTCATCCACACAATTTTAACTCTGATTTAACAATAAGCGTAAACCCCCAAAGCATTGATTTCCAAGTTATGCTTCAAAGAATGAGACGAGAACTGATGTTTGCCAATAATATGCATACACAAATTTTAAGTGTTTGATGTAAAGTAATGCAAGACGCAGCCGCTAGAAAAAATAGTTTATCACCGGTAACGAAAATGACAAAGAAGCAGAGTCAATTAGCCCCTTCGTTTCCTACAAGAACGCTTTACTGCTCATGCAGAAATGCTCCTGAAATAGAGCCACACAAGCTTCTTGTTGATGGGACGAATGATGACAAACACATAGAAATGCACTTTATAACAATGAAATTGCAACTCACAGAAGCCGTGGGAAAATTTAACTGGTGTCCACGGATAGAGCACCTTGGCAAACGAGAAAGAAATGATTAAATTTTCAAAACTTATGGATAGTTTTATTATCTGTAAAGCACATCTGTAAGAGGTACAAGCAAACTGTACACTAACTCGATATCAATTCCTTTCTTGTTACACAGAGTTTGTTGATAGGCAAATGCTGGGATACTTTTGATCAGATGGTATATTTGGCATGACCAGCTCCGTATCAAGTGAGAAATGCGAAACGTCTATTTCCAAGCAAGTTTTTATAGCAGAGCCAGTGGGACTGGAGATTCACTCGCACTCGAAAGACAGAAAGCTCTCCGCTGCGAAAGAAACTACGTAGTTGTTGACTTCGATGTAGAGGAGAAGGAAGCCTCCTGTCCATGTGTGCAATTCCCGGGAGTTAGAAAGCAGGATTAACATTATATGTACTTCTTAATGTGTGTGAGTGATACTGCATTGTATTTGCAAATAGATCAACTATGGATTACAGCCCGAGTGATCGAGTGGCATCAGTAGTGCACCCAGAAATTTCCCATTGGGAGGGGGGGGCGTGAGCCGTTGCACACAGAATTTTGACAAGGTGGGAGTGACCCCCTTCAATTTTCTGGAGAAAATAGTCAGGTGCTATAACAATTAAGAAGGAGGTTGACTTTTATATATTCATTCTTATCCAGTTACTAGTAATGTTACAGTACAAGAAAGTTAAATGATTAGAAGAAGCAGTACATGAAATTCTTTTCATGGTTAGATTTTTCTAAATTTATTTCACAGAATTACTCCCTTATAAATATTATATGTTATAATTATACGGTACATGATTAAGAAGTATATGTAGATCGCGTATCGTGATTTTTTGTTTCAAACTTCGACGTAATAATTTTCCGTTCTCTCAGCCCAAGGAGGAGGCAGGGACCCATCAGCACTCCCCGTGAGTGTTCCACTGACTGACATAGTCATAACACCCGAGTCGTTTCAAGGAATTCCACAATGCACAGTGGTATCAAGCCGTAGAGACTTCTAATGACCTAATAGACCACAAACCACCATGTTTCCTTCACCTGGTCTTGCAGGACGGCAGTTGCCTAAGCTGGTTCTTGGACGGTGTTGAAATGCTGTCCAACCATGTCCCACACTCATGCTATATTAGAGACATATCGGGGGACCTAGCTGGCCATTCCAAGATGTTGACAGTGCATAGACGTCCGCTGGATATTTTTGCAATATGCGGACACGTATTATTTTGCTGAAACGAACTGCTAGGTGTCCCTTTGCTAAAGAGGTAGCAACAGCTTCCTGTATATTTTTCGAGCTGTAAAATTGCTTGCGAGGAACACTAGAGATGTTAGGCTGTCATTGCTGATTGTTTCCCAAACCATGACACTTATTACTCGTACTTTATGCCACAGGATAATTGCTCCGTCTTTCCGTCGTACCCATACGTAAACCTAGCGATCATCAAAGCCCAAATGAAAGCGAGATGCGTTCCTAAAGATCACATTAAGCTATATACTCTATCTGTCAGTTCACTAGAGCACCGCACCGCTCTAAACGCTGGTGTCGATGATCTTTGGATACGGGAAAGCGACGCAATAGACACTTGCAGTAGTTTTCATGATATGGTCTGTCTTGTGACAAGACAACTAAAAGCAACATCTATAGCTCTGCTGATGATACAAGCGGGTATTATGGCAGTGGAAACTTGTTGCAGAATAAAACAGTTTTCCTTTGGTGTTTCCGTCCTGAGTGTTCCAGTTCCAGGCCGACGAGAGATCATACCTTCTTTCAACAGCTTCTACCGG
Organism: Macrothele yani; assembly: GCA_039090855.1. Classification (NCBI taxonomy): domain Eukaryota; kingdom Metazoa; phylum Arthropoda; class Arachnida; order Araneae; family Macrothelidae; genus Macrothele; species Macrothele yani. The sequence continues at coordinate 56,353,764 of CM076997.1, read as the reverse complement.
AATTGGTGCAGTTTTGAGCTGTCACCGTCCAAATTCTGTAGAGTACGGTGAGTCAATCATTCACCGTGTCGTAGGAAAATAAACAGTCTCTCGTCAAATGCACTCAGCTATGGTCGGCCAATTTGGTGCTTCGCCTTCTGTACGAAGTTTGCATCCACCTAGAGTCGTAGAGTCGCAGCTCTTCTCCCCAGGAAACAAGTCCTAATTGTGATGTTGAGACGGAGACGTTTTCACATATGTCGACAAACGCTGCAAAAGGAATTTATCTCATATTTTAATCATGTGCACATCTCGGCTCAACTTACCTTGCTACTGATTTGCATGCGCTTCCTATTGTTCCTTAAGGGTGTTACACTTTCTGTGTCACAGAGTGTACATACGTGGTTGTTTTTCCATTTTCGGTAGGACTTGGGCTTTCAGCTCACAACAGATAACATTAAATCGATGTATTTCTTATCTTTGTAGGATTAATTGTTTTTCCTTAATCTATGAAAACAATCTCGACTACAATGGGCTGATGAGTTGAGCAAAAGCTCATGTGCTCCACCAAAGAGCCAATCTGCGCTGGAGACTTTAATGGAAGACATGAATAATAAACAAATCTAGTAAATGAAGTTGCACCAGTAGTAAATGAGACCATGCTGGGGAACATAATTGTGCTATATGGTTTACGTCAATCAGAACTCGATAATGTTGCGCGTGGACTTCACTGTAAAAGATCAAGTTTTTCATGTGTGTTCTAATCTAAGAAAAACTGAGATATAAAACAGACTGCGTATAGATTCTGTGTGAAAAATGAGATAATTTCATTCACTTAACGTAATATCATTAAAATGTGCAGAAAGCGACAAATGCGTATTTAAAGGAAATCTGATTAATGAACTTTAGTTCTAAAAATAAGTGTTTCAGAATTTGCCGACGAACCTTTGGTACTGCTAATTAAGCGAATACTACACAGGAATTGCACCTAGTTTGCATAAGCTCGATTGCATTTCTTTTGAATCCTTATGATGACATTGGCTTTGACAATATTCTAACGGAACATACAATAAGTAAATTAACTTACATCCATTCTTTTGAAGCCACTGGTTCATTCCTCGCTGTGAGTTTTTCCTACGGTTCTAGCTCTCTTCCTAAATAAGGGACGGGCGATTTCAGCTGCGCACGATTGTCGCTAAACCCCAAAATAAAAAAAAAAAATAGAGCGATTATGTACAGGAGCGGACTAGGCCACCGGGATACTGGGAGAATTCCAGTTGGGGTGGCATATTTTAGGACGATAGACCTTGCGCAAACACAAGAAAAAAAAAAAGGATAAATACACTATATTGACAAAAGTCATCGGGCACCTAGAAGAGAAACACAATATAGCATTTATTGGCATACATTAGTAAGGTATAGATCCACCTTTCGCCTTAATGCATGCAGTGACACTTCGAGACATGCTTTCGACGAGGTTTTGGAACACAGCGATAGGTATGCGCTTCCATTCAGTATATAATGTTGCCGCTAACTGTTGCTTAGTCGTAGGCCTTGGTTCCAATTTCTTATGCGGCGCTCTAATTCATCCTATAGATGTTCTATGGGATTATGATCAGGGCTCTGTACTGCTCAGTTCACACTCGATACGGAATTATCGTTAAACTACACCGTACCAGTCCTTGCTTTATTGCTCGGTGCATTATCCTGCTGATACTAACAAGGCTCGGTTCCATAGTATTGCCACAGAGTTGGTAGGGCATAATTGTCCAGAAAATCGAGGTAGACATACTGATTAACAGGTTTGTCCATGCTAACCAGTGGACCGGGTCCATTCCACGAAAAACACCCCCACACGCGTACACTGCGAGCTCCAAACTTAACCGTAGGAATAGTACACTGTGGTAAATAGCGTTACCCCGGCTGCCGGCATACCTACACACGGCCATCAGACTGATGGATCGTGTATCTGGATTCATTAGTCCATAGGACTCGTTTCCATTGATCTACGGTCCACGACAAATGTTCTTTACACCATGCTAAATGACGAGTAGCATTCCAAGTGGAGATTTAAAGTGTTTATGAGCAGTCGCATAACAACGGTAACCCATGGAATGAAGTTCTGTACAAATGGTACGTGTACATACCGAGGTTCCAGCATTTTTACTCACCTGTACTCTGAGGTCTTGTGCAGTACTCCGTCGATTAGCTGTAACGACTGTCCTGAGGCTTCCACATCCTCTATCACTGATTTTCTTTGATCTGCCGGTACGTTTTGCTGCTTCAGGTTCGCCATGTGTCTTCCACGTATTCAGTATATCCAAAACAGTTGACTTGGGTATGTTTAAACTCCTCTCGGTTTCTGTTATGAACACCCAACTAATATAACACCCAACAATCTTTCCATTCTCGAAGTCAGTTTTTTGCCGCAGCAACATTTTCCCTCAAATTCACAGTGCGATATGATCGCGGACAGCTGCAGGCTTGTTTTTATACCGTTTGCAGCTGTACCGCGCATATTAGCAACGCAGCGGATGCGTTCATTTGCTCTTGAAGTGGTGTCCGGTGACTTTTGTCAATATAGTGTATATAATTGTAGTTCAAATATCCTTGTAGAAGAAAACAAATGATCTTAAAACGGCAAATTTAGTTTACCACTTTACGTTACATCTTCAAAAAACAACAACAAGAAAACAACAACTACGTAGCAAATGTTTTGTTGAGCCAAACACTGTGTTTGATGCATCCGTTTCTCGACTTTTAAATTTAAATTTAAGCTCCGTCTTTTTGGATTGATATCCTCTACTTCAATCCGCTTTTGCTAATTGCGGTTAAATAATCAACACGATCTAATCAAATATGCTATTATTAGTCTGGGATAGAAACTCGAAACGTTAATGCTTTGAGGTTCACCTACTGCAAAATCTTTAGGTTGCTGCTTTGTTTGTGTGTGTGTTTATAACGAGATGTGCATGTGGTTTACTAATTTTGGGCCTTACGGTTACACGAATTCTTGAACTGCTGTTCTGGAAAGTCTATTTTAGCTACAGCAAAAAATACTTTTACAATTTGAAAATAAGTAAATAAAAATTAATTTTTTCAGTCTTTATTTCCTTCTCTTCTTTAATTTGCACTGCAATTGTTGCAGTTCTGCACCTTCATAATTTTTTCAAGGGTTGTGTAGTAATTATTGTATTAATGATAGAAAATAATTTTTGAAATGAAATTAATTTTTGGCGCATTTGGAATTTTGTTCTCACTTAAAGCGAAGGAACCATTGCAAATTCTGAATTCAGTTATTGCCATAAAATTCATAAGATTGGAATGAAGACTTCTACAGTCACTCCCAGAGAACCTACCTTGTCTGTTGCTTCTCAACAGCGGAAGTACAAGGGATATCCTGAAAGTGCCTCCTCCTTAATAACTTGTATGCCTCCACCTTAATGAATTTTATGCCTCCTACTTAATGACTTTCATGCCTCCTTCTTAATGACTTTTATGCCTCTTCCTTAATAACTTTTATGCCTCCTCCTTAATAACTTTTATGCCTCCTCCTTAATGACTTTTATGCCACCTCCTTAATGACTTTTATGCCTCCTTCTAAATGACTTTTATGCCTCTTCCTTAATAACTTTTGAAGTGATTTTAACGAAACTGCTCTGGCATGTACAATGATATGTTACCAATGTGGGAACAAATTTCTTTCAGAATCGCAAATAAAGATCATGAATGACAGAGAAAAGTAGCGAGCCGTAATTGAATTCCTGGAGAAAGACGGATGTGAGGCTTCGGAAATCCACAGGTCTCAAGACTCCTTGCTGTGTATGGAGCTGCCACAATCGATATCACTAATGTCCGAAGATGGACAAAGAGGTTTCGAGAGGGAGAAAGTTCAGTGTCGGACAAACAATGGAGTGGAAGACCCGCAGTTGCAGTGACAGATGCCAACAGACAACGACTGAAAGACCTCATCACAAATGATCGTCGTTTCACCATCCAGGAGTTGCAACAATAAACAGTGCTCACTATGTGCAGTCATTAAAGAAGCTAAAGGAAGCTCTCAGAAAGAATATACGTGACATTCTACTTCATAGTGTTATTTTACACCTTGATAACACACATTCCCACACCTCAATGGATATTTCACAGGCTATTAATGAGGGACGGGGATGCTCTAACCCCAACTGCAGTCCTGATTTGACTCCCTCAGACTTTTTCCTATTTTCCCCTTTGAAAACCAAACACCCTTCCCGATGAAAGTTTCGACGATGTGACAGATGTTAAACTGGCTGTGAACTCATGGGGGAACAGACAGCCTCAGGAATTTTTCCAAAATGGATTTTACCAATGGGTTTCAAGATGGCGGAAATGTATAGAAAGTGATGGACAATACTTTGAATAGGCTAGCATTATTAACAATATGTCTTAGTATTTTGCCACCAAGTTTCATATTTTTGCTGCTACAAATGAAAATCTTATGAGGGACGAGGCATTACTTTCAGGATGCCCTTTGAAATTTCGTTCATACATCAAATTTTAGTAAGGATCTGCAGTCCAGGAAAATGGGTAAAATGTTGTTAGTTATTGCCTAAACAGCACTGTTAAAAATTTGTGCTAGGTTGCACCAAAAAGTGGTACTACACACCAGCTGTACCACTTTCTGAGGAATGATATACCATTTTCTGGTGCGAACAAAACCCAACAACATGTTGAAAACTTCCTCTATGGTATAGTGCGACCTTATACCATAACGTGGTAAAAGGTCACACTACACCATGTTGCAACATTTTGTTGGGTTTTGTTTGCACCAGAAAATGGTAAATTATTTCTCAGAAAGTGGTGCAGCTGGTGTAGCACCACGGTTTGGGGCAACCTACCACAAAATTTCTATCAGTGTGCAGGGATTCGTAGACTTGTGTTGAAAAGAAATTTCTAACAGTGTGCAGGGATTCGTAGACTTGTGTTGAAAAGATGTTTAAACAGTAAACGGTGATGCTGTCATACGAATTTTTAGGGATATGATACTTTAATAATTTTCCCCAAAAGTGGGCCTCACAAAATGGCTTCCAGGGCCGTTTATGGATAGCCAATGCGCCACGGATTAAGTACAAGCGTCAGCGTAGCTCCTAATCAGTACATACAATGAAATAGCGTCATTCCTGTATTTTTACCAGTTATCTTGACTTGGTTGACTGCTAGCCATATCCCCGAGAAGAACACTTCATGGGTGTTCAGACGCAATGTTCAGTGTGGAAAACATAGAGAAGCACCCGAAATTTACATAGGTGAAAATGTAGCAAATACGAAAGATTTGAGAAGCAGAATACGACATATGCTATAAAAGAAATCGAAATAAATTTTCATTCCAATGAGGAAATTAATGTATAAACCGGGAACGCGATTCCTTTCCATGTGATTTTATTCCTTCGTCGTTTTCTTTTTTTGTTTCGTTAGGTGATAGAGTGGCAAATGTACGCGTATTTTAAGCACGGAACAAAGCGAGAGAATCAAACACAGGGCAGGTCAGCTCGGCTTAGCGGAACCCACCGGCAGATTGAGTTCTTTCAATGCAGAAATTCACCCCTTTGTGGTACCGAAATACTATAGTAATTATGACGCAAAATGTAGGTATGTCTTGCAAAATATCATTCTGGAAAAACGCTGCGCGCTTTGAGAAGCAGGCGGAAAAATCTGCAGTATATCCTGAATCTGCAACCCTACACTTACTGCTGAAAGAAGGAGCGTTTAGCTGTATGTTGGAAATTCGGTTTTCCTTTGCAGCACACTTGGAATTTTGTAAAACGTATGTCATTGAGATTCCATTTCGTTTATTCTTGTTGTCAATCACACGCAATCCTTTCCCCGCTATAGCGAGCCCATTCTTTTGAGCCGGAGACAGCCCTTCAAAATAATTGATATCTTTCAGCACTTACGGCCAGGTGGCATGGAAACCTGATGAATAGCATCTATTGTGCTGTTTTGTTAGATAAGGAAAGGAAAAAAAACTGATTCATATCTCTCTCTCTTATTCACGTGACTGTTTTGTCTCTAAGAACTCTGGACACCAGTAAAACATATTCGAAACAATTACTTTTTAGAAGCTCTTCATCAGAATCGTTTTTTTTTTAGAAAAGAGTCTGTCTTATGCAAAAGCAGCGTCCATGCGTGAAACAAAAATCAAGTCAGAGGCTATAAAACAAGTTTGACCATCGAAATAAGACGAGGAACCGAATTCTGTCTGACGGATATGTCTTTTGATAAACAACTGAAATACAGTGTAATAACCCCAACCCAAATCTGTTTCTCAGTTTTAAACATTTAAGTCAGTAAAATTTCGTGAAAAAAAATCGTGTACAAACCACCTAGCGGGGAAAAGTTTTATTAGAGGGAATGGAAAATGCATGGATATTGTGATTACAAAATCAAAACAAGAAATTTTTTTAAAATAGGATTTTTAGAGGCTGAGATAAAGTGTTTGAGCTCTTTGTCAGAAATATTTAATAGAATGTCACTATAGTTGTCTTTATATATTCCTAAAATTTAATAGAAAGTCACTATAATTGACTTTATATTTTACTAAAAATTTAATAGTCACTATAGTTGAATATTTAATAGAAAATCACTTATATATAACTAAAAGTTTAATAGAAAGTCACTTATGTATGACTAAAATTTTAATACAAAGTCACTATAGTTGACTATATATTTGCTCTCTTCATCAGAGCGCAAATATAAGCCAACTATGGAGTTTTGATGTAATTCGAGACGTTTCAGATTCTCGCATGTTGAAATACCACTAAAATGTTGACTAAATGTTAACACAATCTGTAAACTATACAGTCCAGAGATCAATAAGTAAAATTATCAAGAAATGTAACTTCAAAAATTTTGGGCGCTCGGATAGCGCAGTGGTTTAGGCGCTGGCTTATGATCAATCGTTCGAGATGGGTCAGGGTTCGAATCCCGATAAGGCATGGATGTTGTGTTTGTCTTGCGGCACTGGCTCTCTGCCTTCCCTGGAACCAGTGGCTCTAAATTAGGGACAGGCGACTGATTATAGCCCATTCAGTTGCTCACAACAATCGTTAAACCTCGAAACAAAACAAAAAAGAACATTTTAATTGCCTCCTGCTTGTCGATGTACACTCGTAGTCATCATCATCGTCAACCATTATCAATCCACTTATGGACGAAGGTCTCTCTAAGCCTCTTTCACAACGGTATGTCTTGTGCCAGTCCCCTGCATGTTACTCCCACATACTTTCAAATTTCATCCACCCAATATCCAAGTGGTCTTCTTCTGGGTCTTTTCCTGTCGCTTGGAATCCAATCTAAAATTTCGACTGTCCATCGATGATCTGTCCTTCTGGCAGTATGTCCAGCCCATTGCCCTTTCAGGGATTTTACTCTGATCACGATGTCTTCCACTCTTGTCATTGTTCTGATCCACGAGTTCCTCTTCTTATCTCTCCTGGTTACACCAAGCACGCACCTCTCCATGTTTCTTTTAGTTGTCTGTAGCCTTTATATGTATCTTTTAGCTAAGGCCCACGTCTCTGCACCATACGTAAGCACTGCAAGGATGCATAGATCAAACACTTTTCTTTTAAGACATAATGGCATATTGCTCTTCAAAATTATGCTGTTTTTTCCAAAAGTTCTCCAGGCAAGTTTCATACGCCGATTAATTTCTTCATCAATGTGACCCTCACTTGATACATGCTGTCCAAGATAAATGTAGGTATTGGTTATCTCCAGCTTTTCCCCATCAATTGATAAATCTTCATGTCTTGTAAAAGCCTTGTACATCACTTTTGTCTTCGGAAAGATCATTTTTATTCCCACTACTTTACTCTTGTCAGCAAGTTCCTGGATCATATTCTACAGCTCTAATGGGATAGTTGTAAAAATGACTACGTCATCAGCAAAACGAAGGTGAGTTAGGTAATATCCATTAATCTTTATCCCTTTGTTTTCCCAGTTCTGTGATTGAAAGACATTTTCCAATGTGGCATTAAAGAGTTTGCAAGACTCATAGTAATGATTCGTATTTTTACAAAGATTCGTTGTTATCACAATAGCACATTCGTGTGCAAAATGACTTCAATGTATGTATACTTGTATCATCTCGATTGCGAGCGTCAATGCGCAATCGCATCAGAATAATATGGTCACCTACCTAATAATGAGAATAACAACCCTTGGCCCTGTTGACAGCGGCGAGACGGCGTGGCATAGACGCAATGAAGTCCTGGAAGATTGCCAGAGGCACACGTGCCCATTCGGACTGCAGCAGAGCACTGAGGTCCCGGAAATGACGTGGTTTTGGGTCGGCACGTCGAACCTGTTGATCCAAACAGTCCCACAAGTGCTCTTTGGGATAGAGTTCCCGCATTGCGCCGGCCAAGGGAGAAAGGATACATCGCTGTCGTGTTCCTGGAACCAGTCACGCACCCCATTAGCGACGTGGTACGGCGCATTGTTCTGTCATGGTAAACGTTTGACATGAAGGATGAATGGTGTCAACGTGGATGGACAGGCAGGTAGCCATTGGCGTTCAGGGACCCATCCAGTGATACCAGCGGTCCCAGGTCATACCAGGAAAACATCCCTCAGACATGCGTACTGCCACCATCTGCTTGTAATTGATCGACAAGCGTGTCCAGATGGAGGTTCTCGTGTGTCTGACGCCGTATCCGCCATCGCCAGTCACTTCTGTAGAAACCTTGATTAGTCTGAGAAGTCAACTTTTTCCCACTCTTCCACTGTCCAATGAAGGTAGCCCCATAAGAACTGTAGTTGTCGTTGCCGATGGACCAGGGTTAACATGGGCGCTTTGACGCAGCGTGGACTCCGGAGACCCAAGCGTAACAGTGTTCGCTCTACTGTTATAAAGGACACGTACTAGGGTGCCCCAGCACTCATTTGCGTGGTCAATTATTGCACTATTGCGCGTCGATTGCCCTCTACCAGTCGACGGAGGTGACGTTCTCCTCTGGGGTTGATCGCCTTTGGGGCTGCGCAGGTATGATGCCGGGAGGTACTCGGTGTGATTCCTCCCTTGGCGCGGTGGCGAATGATGATTCCTTTTTGAACGTCCGTCAAATCACTAGCTTGCGCATTGCGTTTGCGTCACCTACTATGGCTCATCTGTCCTGGCCAGGCACTTATAGCTCCGTGTGGTCGACCTCGTAACGTGCATTCTGTGACGCAACTGGGCGGGTACACTGATTCTGGGGGTGGTCATATTATTCTGATTCGACAGTGTAGATGTACAGAGTTAAGCATCATACGTCGTATTACTTCCATCACGCTCATCACAGTTTTTGTCTTGCTCTCATTGTAGTTCTTACTTACTCTTGCATCCACTGTCAGTGTTACCAAAAATTATATGGAAACTCGGGGAAGCGATGAACCGTTCAGAAGAACTAATCGAACTGAGAGGTAACAAAATTTACATAAGAATACAAACTGGAAAAGTAGGTAAAATCGAGATATACAATATCTACCAACAAGTAATTGGACACCTGTGATAGAAAAGGAAAACGAAGTTTATTCACCTTCAATAGTTTGTGGAGCCTCCATGAGCGGCGATTACAGCTGCGAACCTCCGGGGCATACTCTCAAACAGGCGTTGTACGACGGCTAGCGGTATTTTCTTCTACTCGGCTTGGAGAAGACAGGTCAGTTGCATCACCGATTTCGGACGGTGGGGGCACCCCTTAAGTCGACGCTCCAACTCGTCCCAGAGGTGCTCGATAGAGTTAAGGTCCGGGATCTGCGCAGGCCAGTACATTCGATTAACCCAATTGTCACCATACCAAGCCATGCTGGTGTACCTCGCAACATGACAGGTGGCATTGTCATCCTGAAAGTAACATGGGTCCACCCCGTAAAACTGGCACAACGTAGGAAGCGCATGGTCATCCAAAATGGGGCAGTAGGTCTCGGCGTTGAGTCTACCAGGAATTGCGACCAAGGGTCCCGTGCCATACAAGGAGCAACACCTCCATAGCATAATTCCACCGCAGCCGAACTTCACAGTTGGCACAATACATTCCGGCAGGAGGCATTCTCCAGGCAGACGCCAAACCCAGACCCTGCCATCCGAACAGTAGAGGGTGAACCTTGATTCGTCGCTCCAGAGGACCTGTTTCCACTGCTCAAGGGTCCACTGTCGACGTTCTTCGCGCCACGTTAGCCGAGCAGCGCTATTGGACTTGGTGATCAAAGGCTTGTGGGCGGCAGCACGTCCATGATAACCGAGCAGATGGGCTTCCTTACGGATGGTATTCATTGGGTACTTCAACTCGCTGGATATGTCACGTATGGATCGGCCATTTCTGTGATACCCGACGATTACAACTTCCTCGAAATCAGAGAGCTCCGAACTGCATGGCATCTTGCATGCAACTGGTTGCGTTGTTGTTTCCCACGCGATATTTAACGGCGGCGGCCGTGACGTGTATCAGGACCGCAGATATCGTCATTTGCAGAAGTGTCCAATTACTTGTTGGTAGATAGTGTACTTCACAATGGGAATAAAGTTTTGCGCCATCCTTCATGGGAAAATCCTGCATCTGAAAAATCAGCAGGTGTGAGGATAAAACTTATTGCATTTAGCGCTAGGCAGTGCTAAATAATTTTCCGATGTGTCGTATAGAAGATAGGGTATTGTCAAACAAAAATATCTAGATTTTCGCCAATTGACGGATGAGCAGTTTCAGAAAATCTGGGAAATAGTGGCAATATAAATCATACGCAAAAAACATTTTCCAGAACGGTTTTTTAATAGAGAAGATATAAATTAAAATGCTAGTATATGGCGACGGGATCTAGTGAAACAAGTTAGTGAAATCATGCAATGCTTTGATTATGATACGCTTTCCAACATACCAGAAATCATTACTCAAGTTATGAGGATAATGGCTGTGGAATAAGTCTCGCTCCTGTGCCCTGATATTTGACCCCGTTTCGACGACATTAAACAGAATTGGTTCAATATACCTCCGAAACAACATACTTAAGCTTTGTTGCAATAGAAGCATTTTTAGTCAAGTTATGAGGATAATGGCTGTGGAATAAATCCATTGTCAAAGGTGCCCTGACGTTTAACCCTATTTCTATTATATTAAACAGAATTGGTTCAGTATATATCCGGAACAACATGCTAAAATTTTGTCGAAATAGAAGCATTTTTAGTCAAGTTATGAAGATAATGGCTGTGGAATAAATCTCGCTCCTGTCCCTGACCTTTGATTCAATTTTGATGATATTCAACAGAACCAGTTCAGTATTTCTCAGGAACAACATGATAAAGTTTTGTCGCAATCGAAGCATTTTAACGTAAGTTATGACAGGTAAGGGCGATGGAATGAATCCCGCTTCTATGTCCTGAACTTTGACCCCATTTCGACCATTTTCAATAGAGTTTGTCCTCAGATTGTCCCCTACCAAATATTAAAATGTCTTCGAAAGCGAACCATTTTTACGCGAGTTATCTTGCTGACAGAGAGACGGACAAAGCTGGAGCACATACGCTTCTTCGACCTATACGGTTGGAAAGCCTAAAAAATAATGCACCTGGAAAATCAGGCGATATTTGCGTAATTTTGATCATAGTCATAGTTAGTTGAAGTTAAAAGTATTTTTTTTCAGATAGTTGGAAACGCACAGATCTCTGAACAGGAATCTATCAGGCCTCCCAGCTGGAATATTTTGTGGGATATTGGGTATAAATAAAAGTGAGGAGTTTCAAAGTTACAAAGTGGCGGTAGCCAAATTAACGCGTTGAAGCTTCGGTGAGGAGGAATTCATGATTCTTGTTTATGCCGTAGAAACGAAATGACACTTACCTGGAAATAATAAACTATAAGTAATTGGACACTTGTGATAGCAAAGGAAAATGAAGTTTATTCACCTTCAATAGTTGGTGGAGCCTCCACGAGCGGCCATTACAGCTGCGACACTCCGGGGCATACTCTCAACCAGGTGTTGTACGACGGCTAGCGGTATTTTCTTCCACTCGGCTTGGAGAAGACAGGCCAGTTCCTTCACCGATTTCGGAAGGCGGGGGCACCCCTTAAGTCGACGCTCCAACTCGTCCCAGAGGTGCTCGATAGAGTTAAGGTCCGGGCTCTGCGCAGGCTAGTCCATTCGATTAACCCCATTGTCACCATACCACGCCGTGGTGGACCTCGCAACATGACAGGAGGCATTGTCATCCTGAAAGTAACATGGGTCCACCCCGTAAAACTAGCACAACGTAGGAAGCGCATGGTCATCCAAAATGGTGCAGTAGGTCTCGACGTTGAGTCTACCAGGAATTGCGACCAAGGGTCCCGTGCCATACCAGGAGAAACAACCCCATAGCATAATTCCACCGCCGCTGAACTTCACAGTTGGTACAATACATTCCGGCAGGAGGCGTTCTCCATGCAGACGCCAAACCTAGACCTAACCATACAAACGGTAGAGGGTGAACCTTGATTTATCGCTCCAGAGAACCTGTTTCCACTGTTCAACGGTCCACTGTCGACGTTCTTTGCACCACGTTAGCAGAGCAGCGCTATTGGACTTGGTGATCAAAGGCTTGTGGGCAGCAGCACGTAAATGATAACCGAGCAGATGGGCTTCCTTACGGATGGTATTCATCGAAAAGAACACTCCCGGATGCCTGTTGAAACTCCTCGCGGATGTGGCCCATCCATTTGGTGCGGTTCTTCCGAATTTCTCTGGCCAGCACCCGTCGGTCTCTAACTCCCAATTTTGTGGGTCTGCCGGGTAGGGGCACATTCCGACAGTCACCAATCATCTTCCACTTGCCAATCACGTAGGCCATTGTCGATTTTGGGTACTTGAATTAGCTGGATATGTCACGTATGGATCGGCCATTTCTGTGATACCCGACGATTATACCTTTCCTTAAATCAGAGAGCTCCGAACTGCGTGGCATCTTGCATGCGACTGGTTGCGTTGTTGTTTCCCACACGATATGGAACGGTGGCGGCTGTGACGTGTATCAGGACCGCAGATATCGTCGATTGCAGGGGTGTCCAATTACTTGTTGGTAGATAGTGTATATCCTTAGGTAAAGTACGAAAAAGAAAAAAAAATTGAGTATTATATACAGAGGTTTATCAAAATAATGGAAACGCTTAATGTTTGTGGATAATTTTAATTAATAAGATGTAGGCTCATCTCTGACTTTCAGAACAGAAGGAATTCGACTTGGACTAGACTTATACAAGTCCCGCACATACGCTAATGGAATTTGGGACCATTCTTCCTGTAAGATATGTCTCAACTGTGCCAGTGTTGTTGAAAGGGAGAGCGTGATCTGACCTTCCGCTGCAGATATTCCCACATATGTTCAATAACATTGAAATCTGGAGACTGAGGTGGCCATGGTAACTGCTGTGCCTCATTCTCATGCTCTGCCAACCACAACTTGACACGTTTCGCACACTACAGCATTACCAGCTTGGAACTAGGAATAGCTATTAGGTAACACTGCCTACAACTCTGGATGTTGGTGGTCTCCAAGAATGGATTCGTACTTTGCAGAAGTAAGATGACACTGCAGAATCGCTGATGGTCATAAATAATGTCATAACATGACACCCTACAGCATCAGGAATCTATCTCCGTGCTTCACAATCGGAACCTAACATTCGGGCTGATACGCTTCTTCAGGATTTCTAACAGACGTACCAGTGGTATAAAACGATATGAAGCACGATTCATTCGACTAGATGACACGTTGCCAGTACTTGGCATCTCAATTTTTAGGTGCTTTGCGTTCCTTTACACGTTTTGATTGCATTGATGTTGGTAATCAAAGGTTTGTGGATTGCAGTTCGGCTATAAATACCAACACGACGGAGTTCTCGACGAAATCTTTTGACAGAAACATGATAATTCCGACAGGTGTTTAACTGTGTTGCTATTTGACGTGCCGTGGTCTTGTGCTTCCTGTGTAAAATCCGTGTCAACGTTTACCTATCCCTATCTGACATCTTTGCATGGCATTCACTTTTCACGTTTGGACGCAAAGCCGTGTTCATTTTGATATGTAGTCATGTTCTTCGATACAATTCCTCCTATTACACCTACTGTTTCCTCCGTTCCACTTATTGTAGCTCTTGCAAAACGTGCACCAATAATCATGCCTTTTTTTTGAAGTCACTAAGATCCGACATTGTTGACAATTACTCCAAATTAGTTGATTCACCAACGACTGTGGCATTTGGCCCTGGTTTTACTTCTTCACAAAACGTATCACAGCCAAATCTAGAAGGTGAGTATAACAGTGCGTGTGTGTTTATAAAGCTGTTGGAACTTTCTCTCTGAACTTCATAGCAACTCCATTAGGCCTCATATTCGTATCTGCCGTCCTGTAGTGGGCTTGCCCTAGCATTTAAATTTGCTGAAGTTGGGGGGTCGATGCTACAGTCTTTGTCTCCCCCTCTGATGTTACGTCTATGGGGAATTGCACACATGAACAGGAGGCTTTCTTCTTCGCTACATCAGAGTCAACAACTACGTAGTTTCTTTTGTTGCCAAGACGTTTTGTCTTTTGAGTGCGAGCGATGATTCTCCAGTCCCACTGGTTGTGCTGTAAGAACCTGCTTGGGAATAGATGTTCGCATTTCTCACTTGATACGGAACTTTACATGACAAAATACCCAATCTGATCAAAAGTGTCGTGGCATTTTCCTACCTACAAAACTCCGTGTATTAGGAAAGGAACTGATATCGAGTTGGCAAACAATTTGCAGCTATCACAGCCTACACTCTACTGGAAAAGCTTTCAACTCGATTTTGATAGCTTACTGCGGGAATTGACTTCCATTGTGCGATAAGAGCATTTGTCAGGTCTATCACCGATACCGGGCAGCTCGGCCTGGCTCGCATTTGGCGTTCCAATTCATCCAAAAGGTGCTCCATGGGATTAAGATTAGAGCTCTGCGCAGGTAAGCCAAGTTCTTCGGCACTCATCTGATCAAACCATCTTGCACGGACCCAACTTTGTAGACGAGGCACTATCGCCTTGGTAAAGGAAAGGGCCATCACCAAACTATTGTCATTATGTTGGGGTCCCAGAATTGTCAAACATGTCATTATACGCTGTAACATTAAGATTCCCGGGCACTGTAACTAGGAAGCACAGCTCAAACCATGAAAAACAGCTCCAGAGTATTACACCTCCTCCATAAAACTCCACAGTTGACACAACGCAGTCGAGCAGGCAGCATTAACCTGGTATTCTCACACCCAGACTCCTCCGTCGAACTGCCAGATGATGAAACGTGATTCATCACTTCAGAAAACGCGTTTCCACTTCTTCGCAGTCCACTGGCGCTCAGCTTTAGACCTCTCCAACCGATGCTTGGCGTTGATCTTGCTGATTTTAGGCTCGTGCTCTGCTGCTTCTCGGCCATGGAAACACACTCCCAACCAACCGTAATGGCGCTGGCGTTGCTTTCAGAAGCATTTTGGAACTCGGTGGTAAGTTGCAACCGAGGACAGTTCATTTTTTCTGAGCCATCTGCTTCACCATTCGGGGGTCCTGATCTGTCATTTTACGAGACCTACTGGGTCACCACTGCGCTGTTGTTGTGTCTAGGCGATAACATAACTTGTAGTTGATCGGGGCAGCAGAAGCAGGGCTGATATTTTCTGAACTGCCTTGTTGCTAAGATGGTGTCCTCTGACCGCGACTCGTGAAAGGCACTGAGTCCTACCGTACTGCCCATTCTACATTTTCCAGGCCTCGTGCATCTTTTTTGGCGCGTCTTTTATAAATAAAATATCATACTTATGTTATCGATTTGTCCGTCAGTCTGTCTACCCGTCTGTATGTGGACACCATATCTCTGCAACTATTTGTCCAATTTGAAAAAAATCTTCTTGCATTAAGAAGCCTGAGATATGCGAATGACGATCCATTATCTTCTTTATTTTTACGATCTACATTTTCACCGCTACAGGGCATAAATGCAGATGACATCGAGTTTAAAATACATTTTATTCGATATATTTGCTCCTAAACATCCGATTAAAAAAATTATAATTAACCGTTCGATTCCATTTACGTCGAAGAGTATTTTAGGTATAGTAACTTTTTGAGGTTACGCATAGATTTTCCGCTAGGGGGCGTAAAAGTAAATTGCGTATCCCCTGATATCTCTACTTCTAAAACTGTGATTTGAAAAATGTTTTCTTCACAGGATACAACTCCTGATGGGAAATCTATTGCTTATAATTTGTAATTTTTGGTAAAGAATGGTTTGGCCACAAGGGGGCGTAAGTGTTAATTTATGTTTCTGATGTATTTGCCACAAAATCTGAGTCTCTAAAATCTCTTCTGAAAAAATTCATTCGTGGACCGATGCCACTCAGGTTGATAAACCTCTTCGGAATATTTTCTTCTTAAAATCTTGCATGGTTTCTCCGCCAAGGGGCGTAGATGCATATCTTTTTTTTTTTTTGTCCATATCTCTTCTTCTAAGAGTCCGATTTGAAAAATTCCTTCTTTCTTGGATTTCATAAGGTTTTTCATATACTTTCAGAATGTTCAATGAATTCATAGATTTTCCGCTAAGGGGCGTAAAAGTAAATTGCATTTTCACCGATTTCTCTGCTTCTAAAACTCCGATTTGAAAAATTGTTTCTGCACCGGATACAGTTCCTGATGGAAAAATCTTTTGCATATAATTTCTAATTTTTGATAAAAAATGGTTTGGCCACCAGGGGGGCGTAAGTCTTGATTTCCGCTTTTGATGTATTTGCAGCAACGTCTGAGCTTCTAAAATCTCGACTGAAAAATATTCGTTTGTGGACGGATACTACTCACATCGATAAGCCTTTTCGGAATATATTATTTTTAAAAGAATGCACGGTTTCTTCGACAGGAAGCGTAGATGCATATCTTGTGTTTGTCGATATCACTGCTTCTAAGAGTCCGATTTGATTCTTTTCTTCTTTTTTTGTTTTTTGTTTGAGGAGCGTTTCCGCTGCGAAATGTTTCTTATATAATTTCAAATTTTTCTTATCGCACAAGTCTGCAACCAGAGGGCGTAAGTTCAGGATTCTGTTTACAGCAATATCTGCGGGATTAAAATTCCGATTGAAAAACGTCTTTCTTCGGCCAGATACTTCTGTTTTTCGTACCAGTTCCATTGACTTTGAATAGCTTTGATAATGTTAATTAGCGTTAGAACGGATTCAAAAGAAGTGCTCATTACACCCGAAAATTTGTTGTCATCTTTCTTGTTATACCGGTATGGGCCATGACTGTAAAATATATGAGCAAATCCACTTCTTAAAAGATGGACCTTTTTATTATACAGTGTATTTTGCATGAAGAAAGATTCGGAAATGCACATAATGTTGTGTCCCCAACGTCCGTTAACAGATCTAAAAATATTGTTTTTAAAGTGACTGGTCAAAGGGAAGCTATATTGACAAATACAAAGAAATGAATTTATACAATAGGACAAAAATATACATTAACGCCACCTGGCAATGTACGTCCCGAAAACCTCGCGGAAATGTTTGTCTATAATTCCACCTACGAAATGAAAAATAGCATTATTCCAATCCATTTTTTTCTAAAGGTACACTGAAGTGCCAAAAGGTATGGGATACATACCTAGTACCGTGTAGGACCTCCTCTAACCCAGCGAAGTGCAGTAACTCGACGCGGCATCGATTCCACAAGTGGCCGGAATACTTTTGGAGAGTTGTTGAGCCATTTCATCTGAATAGCCGCTCAGCTCGCAGTTCCCTGGTATTTGTAAATGCAGAATCTTGGGTGCGAATGGACCTTTCCACCACTTCCCATAAGTGCTGTGTCGGGTTCATGTCGGGCGAACGTGGTAGTCACACCATCCGTCGGAACTGTTCGGAATACTCCTCGTATCAATTTTGGACAAGTAGGGCCCGATGACATGGTGCATTGTGTGCCTGGAAAATCCCATCGTTGTTCGAGTAATTGAAATCCATGAAGAGCTGCAAATGGTCACCTAGCAGAGCAACAAAGCGATTAATGGTTAATGACGTGCTTACGAGGACCAGAAAACCTAAACTGTACCACGTAAAGACACCCTACACATGTATGGAACCACCACCATCTTGCACAGTGCTTTCTTGACAACTTAGGTCCATGGCTTCATGGGGTCCACGCCACACCCGAATCTTACTATCAGCTCGTAACAAATGATAGCGTGACTCATCGGACAACGCCACATATTGCCAGTCTTCCAGGATCCAATTACAGTGTTCACGAACCCAGATGAGGCTGTGTGTTCGGTGGGTCTTCTGCTCCCATACCCCATGGATGCTAAATTACGCCGCACTGCATTGAATGTGAATGTTATTTGAGCCAGTGTCGCTTGTTTTAACAGACAATCCTGGTCCGACGCCGCTGGTCACGATCATTCAGCTCCCATTGTCGGCCACTGCGCTGTCCATGGTGGGTGGTAATGGCTTTCATGAGGTATTCTCGGTACACATGTTACACCGTGGATCGAAAATGAGGAATATTCGCACAACTTCGGAAATTGAATGTTCCATCCGTCTGGCTCCCGCTACCAATGCCTCATTCAAACTCCGATAATTCACATCGGCTTACCATAATCCTACTGGCGGTTGTTCAACCTGACTCAGAGATTACACATCGCAACTGATAAAAATCGTGGCGTGCGTCCAGGCCATTATACGACAACAGCGCCAGTTAAAAATTTTACATACTGCTATCCCATGACTTTTGGCACTTCAGTGTAAATGTTGTGTGCAAAATGTAATAGAAGTTTCACAAAGCCGATCAGGGTAATTGGCGTCACAGAAATTCCAAACAGCATGAATCTTCATTGTCATGGCTACCGCTACGCGATACGGAAAGAATTTTATCTAATGCAAGTTACAAACGTGAAGACATCGCGTCTATAGAAAAACGGACAACCTACTGAAACATTTATTTGTTCAATGAGCAAAGCTCTGGAATAAATGCAGTAGGAACATTACTAAATCTAGTGGGCCTAGGCCCACACTAAAATAAAAAAAAAGTTCTTGTTTACTCATATAAGAGAAATAACAGTTTCCAGTTTTCAACATTCAATGAACAACAGTCAAATAGTTACAAGAAGAAAATGTTTCTCACGAATATGTTTAAATGTTGATTATTTACACAGCACATCGAGTAAATAAGTGCGATTACTGTTTTTTGGTTTTATAAGACATAATTTTTTCTCTTGTTACAAAGAGAAATAGACTGGCGTAGATAAAAAGTTTTCAAGCGACTTCAATGAGAATACCTATTCCTACTTAAGTTCCGCAAACAGAACCCGCGAGATTTGGCAAGCATACATGCACTCGAAAGACAAAACGTTCTCGGCTGCAAAAGGAACTGCGTATCTGCTAGCTATCAAGCTTTTACAATACAAAGAGCACAAGAACCTTTGCCGCAAGCTGTGTCTTGTAGAGTACTGGTATGTGATTTCTCACACTGCGAGTCCTTGGTTCGAATACGAGTATGACACAGACACATAGTGGTTGGACAGAATAATATGAACACCACACTCAGAAACGTGACTTTTAATGCAGCTGCATACTTCGCAATACGCAAAGGTATCCACCACATTTTGGTTGTGATGGCTTTGTTTAGAACCCCGAGGTGCTGTTTAAGTGCATTTAAAGCTGTGTTATTGCAAAATTTATTTAAGGGTGACGACGAAATGAGCAACCTAACGGACTTCGAAAAGAGGGCAAATTGTTGGTGGCCTGGCGAAACCTCGTCTATGAAACACAAGTTAGTAAAATCATGCAATGCATTGATTATAATACGCTTTCCAACATACCAGAAATCATTACTCAAGTTATCGCTCAAGGTATGAGGATAATGGCTGTGGAATAAATCTCGGTCCTGTACCCTGACCTTTGACCCCATTTCGCCCATTTTCAATAGGGTTTGTCTCCAGGTGGTCCCCTACCACATGCTAAAATTTCATCGAAATCGAACCTTTTTTTACGTTAGTTATGACGCATAAGAGCAGTGGAATGGATCCCGCTTCTATGACCTGACCTTAGACCCCATTTCCTTCACTTTCAGTAGGGTACCTTCCCAGGTGTTCCCCTTCCACATGCTAAAATTTCATCGAAATCGAACGATTTTTACGCGAGTTATCGTGCGGACGGACATACGAATACAAAGTGTGACGTAATGAGGCAGATGGGAATGCAATCATCTGCTCACAAGAGTGTGACGTCATAAAATTTTAATAGGATCCACACAAAACGCGTGACGTAATGAGACAGATGGCGTGACCGCGCGTCAACATCTCAGTCGCGAGATTGTGTCGTCATAAGATTTCTACGCATGGGTAATATTAATGGGACGACGTCATGACACTAAAAACGTGGACATGCGGGGGATTATTTAACACACTAAACGAATTTTCCTAAAGTCGAGATCAAGGTGAATCGATTTTCAGTACCAGAAAACGGTAGTTTAACGACTTTCATCAAAATCCTTAGAGCCGTTTTCAAAATAAAATTTACATAGATACAAGATTTGCTCCTTTAAGGTGGACGTCAAGTAATGTTGTTTCCTATACTTCCAATGGAAAAACTTCTGTACACATTTTCTTCACAATTAATACGTTCCCAAGGATGAAAATTTGAACATCGATTAAAATAGCTTCATTTTATAACTTGGAATACTTAATATTTTCTAAAACATAACCATAATTATGCAATCCAACATTTATTTGTCTACTGACGTCATCAAAGTACAGGTCACGCCATCTGTTTTCTGGTTTCAACACCACCAAAGGAAACGTTATTGTTTTTTAATATAATTATGATTATGTTTTAGAAAATGTTAAGTATTCCAAGTTATAATATGAAGTTATTTTAATGGATGTTCAAATTTCCATCCTTGGGAACACACTAATTGTGAAGGAAATGTGTAGAAAAGTTTTTCCATTGGAAGTATAGGAAGCAAAATTACTTGACGTCCACCTTAATAGTATGGGATAAGGGCGATGGAATGGATCCCTATCCTATGTCCTGAACTTTGACCCCATTTGTCCCATTTTCAATCCTCCCCATGTGGTCCCGTACCACATACTGAAATTTCATCGAAATCGAACCATTTGTACGCACGTTATGACGCATAAGGGCAATGGAATGCATCCAGCTCCTATGTCCTGACCTTTGACCCCACTTCACCTATTTCCAATAGAGTTCATACCTAGGCGGTCCCCTACCACATACTAAAATTTCATTGAAATCGAACCATATTTACGCAAGTTATGAGGACTAAAGGCAATGGAATGGATCCCGCTCCTATGTCGTGACATTTGACCCCATTTGTCCCATTTTCAATAGGGTTCGTCCCCAGGTGATCCCTTACCACATACTAAAATTTCATCGAAATAGACCCATTTTTACGCCAGTTATCGTGCGGACAGGCGGAATGACAGACGGACGGACAAAGCTGCAGCATATACGCTTCTTCAACCTACGGTTGGAAAGCTTAAACAGGAGTGGCCGAAAAACAGCTATGACTGATAGAGATACCAGTAGTAACAGAAACAGTGCGCGAGGAACGTCATAAAGAAGATTTTTATGGCAGAGCTGCTATCGCAAAACCTTTGGTGATCCGGGTGAATGCACAACGGCGACGGCAGTGGTGCCAGGAGCATATAACGTGGACTGCCGATGCATGGAAGCATGTAAAGTGGTCAGATGGATCCACATTCACACTATTCCCCACCGCAGGACGTGTTTACGTGTGGAGAACACCAACAGAAGCGTACAGCCCAGACTGTCGGCACCCAACAGTGCACCATAGTGGTGGTCCTGTCATCCTCTGGGCCATAAGCGCCGGCTATAAGGGGTCAAGGTAAATCTTGCCCCTCCAATAATTTTATTGAAGGGGGGGGGCAGTGCCCACCCAATATTTTTGGTTCCGTTAAATTAAATAATCGCTTTAGCCTCATAAGGTGGACCAAGCTCCACCTTATGGGACCAAAGCGTTTTATTTCCAAAAAATTTGTAAATAACAAAATAAATGAAAACATATTTTCCATTCTCAGCATTGCACATTTAATAAGAAACTGGACTGCCAGGTCAGTATCAATAGTGTTGAACATGTTCTCGTGATATGTGGTAAATGATTAAAACAATTTTATCATAAATAAAATACAGAAACGTATAATCTAGTGCCTTTATTTAACTATTTATTTTTTTGCACTTATTGTTCTTTGTTTGAGTAACTCAGCTAATTTCTCATAATTTTTACTGAACTTTAGAAATAAAATCTCTCTGGATATTTTTATAAAATCACAGACTGAATTTTATTTTTTAAAATATTAATATTCAGCGAAATAATATTTCTTTTCCTTGTTCAGTAAACGCGCAATTACGATTGCGTTTTTAAATATACGTCGAATCTCGTAAATCATTTTTTTGCTCTCCACCCGTCGCCTTTTTAGCACGTCTTTTGTAAAAAAAGATCGTGCTTCTGTTATCGGTTTATCCGTCCGTCCGTCCGTCCGTCTGTACCCACGGTATCTCTGCAACTATTAATACGATTTGAAAAATTCTTTTTGAATTGGAAAGCTTGAAATATGCAAATCATGATCCTTCATTTCGTTTTTTTTTACGATGTACAATTTCTTCGGTAGAAGGCGTAAATGCAGATGATGTCGAATTCAAAAATACGTTTTATTCCACATATTTGCTTCTAAACATCCGATTGAAAAAAAAAATTGTCTTTCGATTCCATTTATGTCGAAGAGTATTTTAGATATAGTTACTTTTTCAAATTACGCATAGATTTTTCGCTAGAGGGCGTAAAAGTAAATTACATTTTCCAGAATAACTCTTCTTCTAAAACTCCGATTTGAAATTTTTTTTCTTCAGCGGATACATCTCTTGATGGAAAATCTTTTGCATATAATTTCAAATTTTTGGTAAAGAATACTTCGGCCACCAGGGGGCGTAAGTGTTAATTTTTGCTTCTGATGTATTTGCCCTAAAATCGGAGCTTCTAAAATATCGATTGAAAAAATTCTTTCATGGACTGATGCCACTCACATCGATAAACCTTTTCGGAATATTTTTTCTTAAAATATTCCATAGTTTCTCCGCCAGATGGCGTAGATGTACATCTTATTTTTGTCAATATATCTACTTCTAGGAGTCCGATTTGAAAAATTCCTTTTTTGTTGGATAGTGTTTTCCGTGTGACATGTTTTTCATATAATTTCAAAATTTTCAAATAATTCATACTGTCCCTTACGGGGCGTAGCAGTAAATTGCGTTTCCATCTATATCTCTGCTTCTAAATCTCCGATTTGAAAAATTCTTTCTGCACCGGATACAGCTCCTGATGGGAAATCGTTTGCACATAATTTCTAAAATTTTTTCTAAAAAAATAGTTTGGCCACCAGGGGGCGTAAATCTTAATTTCCGCTTCTGTTGTATTTGCAGCAAAATATGAGCTTCTAAATTTTCGATTGAAAAAAACGTCGTTTGTTGACCGATATTACTCACGTGGACAAACCTTTTAGAAACACTTTCTTCTTAAAATAGTGCATGGTTTTCTCGCCAGGGGCGTAGACGTACATCTTATTTTTGTCAATATCTCTACTTCTAGGAGTCCGATTTGAAAAATTCCTTCTTTGTTGGATAGTGTTTCTAGTGTGACATGTGGTTCTTATAATTTCAAAATTTTCAAGTAATTCATAGACTTTCCGCTAGGGGGCGTAAATGTAAATTGCGTTTTCCCTTATATCTCTGCTTCTAAATCTCTGATTTGAAAAATTCTTTCTGCACCGGATACAGCTCCTGATGGGAAATCGTTTGCACATATTTTCTAATTTTGTAAGAAATGGTTTGGCCACCAGGTGTCGTAAGTCTTAATTTCCGCTTCTGTTGTATTTGCAGCAAAATATGAGCTTCTAAAATCTCGATTGAAAAAAAAGTCATTTGTTGACCGATACTAATCATATCGACAAACCTTTTAGGAAACTTTTCTTCTTGAAAAAATGCATGGTTTCTACGCCAGGGGGCGTAGACGTATATCTTATTTTTGTCAATATCTCTACTTCTAAGAGTACGATTTGAAAAATTCCTTCTTTGTTGGATAGTGTTTCCAATGCGAAATGTTTTTCCTGTAAATTCAAAATTTTCAAGTGAATCAAATACTTTCCGCTATGGGGCACAAAGGTAAATAGCGTTTTCGGCATTATTTCTGCTCCGAAAGCTCTGATTTGAAAAATTCTTCCTGTATCGTATTCAAGACCTGATGAAAAATATTTTTCACATAATTTCTAATGTTTGGTATAGAATGGTTTAGCCACCAGGGGTCATAAGTTTTAATTTCTGCTTGTGAAGTATTTGTTGCAAAATCTGTGCTCCTGAAAACTCGACTAATTTTTTTCTTGGACCGATATCGCTTATATGGATAAACCTTTTGCGAATACTTTCTTCCTAAAATAATGCATGGTTTTCCCACTAGGGAAAGTAAAGTCACATCTTATTTTTGTCAATATCTCTGTTTCTAAGAGTTCGTAAGCTCACGATTCCGTTTACAGCAATATCTGAGGGATTAAAAACCCGACTGAAAATCTTCTTTCTTTCGTTAGATCTATTGTTTTCCATACCGGTTCCATTGACTATGAATAGCTTTGATATATTGAATTTGCGTCAGAACGGATTCAAAAGACGTGCTTATTACACCCGAAAATTCGGTGTCATATTTCTTGTTTATTTTACTCCTGAAATGGAAGAGACATGCTCCTCCCACGTCTGATCTCTTCACGCCTGCCCCCCCTCAATAATTTGGAGAAGTGGGCGCCCCTGCTCTGGGCAGTCATATCGTGGGTTTCAGAAGGTCCGCTGATCACCTTGAAAGGACGGATGAATGGCAGGGAGAATGAAGTCATTTTGGCCCACCATGTCCATCCAGTGGTCCAGGCATTGTTTTATAAAGGTGATGCCACCTATCAAGATCATAACACCTCAATTCATAGAGCTCGGAATGTCCATTCATGGTTTGAGGAAGACGAACTTTCATACCTTCCTTGGCCTCCCCATTTACCAGACAAACATCATCGAACCGCTGGGGTCTGTATTGTAAAACAGAGTAAGATCCAGTTATCATCATCCCACATCTTTGAAGGACCTGGAACAGTTTCTGCATGCAGAATGGGGTAACATCCCACTAAGCACCATCCAGGATTTTTATGTGCCGATTCCAAAGAGGATTCAAGCAGTTTTGAATGACAAAAGTTATCCCACACCCTATTAAGTACGTAAAACCTTTTTCTCCTAGGTGTTCACATTATTCTATACAACTTCTGTAGCATTTCCTTCTTACAGCAGTGATTTGCCATTTTCATCTCAATGGCTTTAAATTACAGACCCATGACTCGTTTTAGAATTATAGGGTTTCAACCATCATTAAACTGAAACACAAAGAAATAAAAGGAACATTGTAACAGCAGCTACAGTGTTTTTTATGGTCAAAATCATTAGCGAACCGATTTTTAGTATTTTGGAAAGCAAACTATGCCCCAAAGTAGAGTGCGCTACGAAAAGTTGATATAATTTGAAGATCCTATTCTGTATCGTAAATTCGTCTCGTTGGACACTCATTCACACTGAATTGAAAAAAATTGCCATTCTGCTTTTGAACTTAACTACGAGGTATGGCTATTAAATAAAGAGACTGACGCCATAACTTTAGTTAAATAAGAAACTAATATTTTAAAATCTTCTGACCTTCAATGTACTAGCTCATCAAGCATTACCTCATCAACACCGCTGCGTTCTGATCTTCCGTTGGGCAAAGTAGTACAGCAGGCCATCTGGTGCGATACCTTTGAGAACCTTGGCCATTCTCTTCTCCAAGGGAAGTCTCAAAATGGGTCCAACTTGAGCGCAAATTTGACTTTAAGGAAAGAAAAGAAGTCACATGATGCCAAATCTGGCGATTAGGCAGGATTTTTAAGCACTATAAAACGTTGTCAGGCAAAAAACTGCTTCATTGAGAGCGCTGAATGAGCTGGAGAGTTGTCTTACCGAAGAAAGAAACCATTTTCCACAGCTCTGGCCTATTTCTTCTGTCTCTCTCTCTCTCTCTCTCAAAGTATCAGAACCTATCTGTAGTAATTCTGATTCACTGTTGCTTTATCGGGAAACCCCTCTGCCAAAATTGCATCCTAAGTAGCTATCTGTAGTAATTCTGATTCACTGTTGCTTTATCGGGAAACCCCTCTGCCAAAATTGCATCCTAAGTAGCAAACAAAACAATTAATATGACCTTGACCTTGGACTTACTTTCCCATGCTTTTCTTCATCATCGGTGACGTTGGTGTTTTCCAATTCATCGACTGTTTTTTTCGTTTCAGGGTAGTATTTTAATACCCAAATTTTATTACTACAAGTGATAACACTTCCTAAGAGACTGGCGTTTGCTGGAATTTGCCCCAGAATATCAGCACAAGTTCGCTTACAATTTCGTTTTTGCACAAGCGTCAAAAGCTTAGAAATTACCTTGACATATACTTTTGTTTAGATTTTCATGTAAAATTTTCCTAATAGTTTCTTTACCGATGTTAACTCTTTCTGTTATCATTCTAATAATCAGTCGTCGATCATTTCGAAAACTTGGTGAAGATTTTGTTCACATTGTCTCCTGTTTTCAAAATGATTGGGCTTCCTCCCGGCCTTCATCGAACCTCTCATGCCCCGCAAAAACACTCACGTGACATGCGTCCTGATGAATTAATTGAATCCCGGTATTTAACATTCAAAAATTTTTTTAACATTCAAAAAACAACTCGTCGACTTTCATTGCCACGAGTCGCCGAACTAATGCCTGAAGGGGAAGGGCGAAGTAAGCTTTGTATGTCCTGTTACGAACAGTTCAAGGTCAATGGTCTTATATTCTGTTTTGACCTGTATCGCGGGTTTCATACACCACAAGCACATTCACATTATTTCATAGCCGTTTTTCGTATTGGTTTCTTCAAAAGAACGGTATGTCAGGTAAATTTATATACATAGTATATCATCATCATCATCATCACTGTCAACCATTATCAATCCACTGCTGGGCGAAGGTCTCCCCAAGTTTCCACCACAACGGTCTGTCTTGTGCCAGTCTCCTCCATGTCACCCTGCATACTTTCGAATTTCATCCACCCATCTCCCATGTGGTCTTCTTCTGGGTCTTTTCCTGTCCCTTGGAATCCAATCTAAAATTTCGGCTGTCCATCGATGATCTGTATTTCTGGCAGTATGTCCAGCCCATTGCCATTTCAGGATTTAACTCTGATCATGATGTCTTCCACTCTTGTCATTTTTCGGATCCACGAGTTCCTCTTCTTATCTCTCCTGGTTACACCAAGTATGCACCTCTCCATGCTACTTTGAGTTGTCTGCAGCCTTTGTATGTCTCTTTTAGTTAAGGTCCACGTCTCTGCACCATACGTAAGCACTGGAAGGATGCATTGATCAAACACTTTTCTTTAAGACATAATGGCATATTGCTCTTGAAAATTATGCTGTTTCTTCCAAAAGCTCTCCAGGCAAGTTTTGTACGCCGATTAATTTCTTCACCAATGTGACCTCACTTGATATCTGCTGTCCAAGAGAAACGTACGTGTCTGTTATTCCAGCTTTTCTCCATCAATCGATAAATCTTCATTTCTTGTAAAAGCATTGAACATCACTTTTGTCTTCTGAAAGTTCATTTTTAATCCCACTTCTTTACTCTTGTCAGCAAGTTCCTGGATCATACTCTGCAGCTCTGATGGGGTAGTTGCAAAAATGACTACGTCATCAGCAAAACAAAGGTGGGTTAGATAATCTCCATTAATCTTTATCGCCTTGTTTTCCCAGCTCAGCGACTGAAAAACACCCTCCAATGTGGCATTAAAGAGCGTCGGAGATATGGTGTCACCTTGTCTCACTCCCTTTCCAATTTTTACGTGTGTTGTATTTTCAAACAGCCGAATCTTTGCACTTGAATTTTCATAGATGTTATTAATAATATTAATGTATGCATCTTCAATACCGCAGGTTTTCAGAGCCATTGTAACTGCTGATGGTTTCACCGAATCAAAGGCTTTTTCATAATCGATAAAAGCCATGCACAATGGAAGCTCATATTCCCTCGCTCTTTCAATTAGTTCTCTCAGTACGTGGATATGATCTATTGTGCTGTAGCCACTCCTGAATCCAGCTTGTTCTCTCGGTTGAGCCATGTCCAGTGTCACCTTCAAGCGGTGTGAAAGAACTTTAGTGAAGATTTTATAAACCACTGATAGGAGGCTGATAGGTCTGTAGTTCCTGAGATCCTCAATGTCACCTTTTTTATGTAGCAAGATCATTGTAGCGTTGTTCCAACTCTCAGGAATTTTCCTTCATTAAGGCATCGAGTGAAAATTTGGGCGAGTACTGTTTCGATTTCTCCACTTGCTTCTTGTATGATGTCTACAGTAATTCCATCTTCTCCTGGAGCTTTTCCCCGCTTCATGTTCTTGATTGCATGTACAACTTCTGCTGGAAGGACTGGAAGAACTCTGGTACTGGTACCTTTCATGATGTCTGGAGTACATGTATCAACCCTTTCATATAATTTGGAGTAGAAATCTTTCACTCTTGTCAAAATTTCGCCTCTATTTCTTGTTACAGAACCATCTTCTTTTCTCAGTGCCATAATATGTTTTTTCCCCTTACTGAGATGTCCCTCTGCTATCTTTAGGCTTTGGTTGTTTTCAATTGCTTTCCTTACTAGTTCACAGTTGAATTTCCTTACGTCTTCAGTGATACTTTTTCGTACTGTCTTGCATAGCTCTATATATTCCACTTTGGAAGTCACATCTTCTTTAGTTGTCCTCCTCACTTTCTTCTTTTGCATCAACATTTTGGTTTTTCCTGATAATTTGTTCACATGCAACTTGTTCTTAGACCCAGCTAATTTTGTTGCTGTTTCATAAGAGCTTTGGTTACTTTTCTGTTAACTTCAGAAATATCCACTTCTTCCGATGTTAGGCCTTCTAAAGCAGAGAATCTGTTCTTCAGTTCCAATTTGAAGGTATTATGGTGTTTTTAAGGTTGGTTATGTCAATACATTTTGTTTGTCTTATGAGCTTGCTACGTTCGAGTTTAGTGTTGAGGTGCATCTTACATCTCACCAATCTATGGTCACTGCCTGTGTTGAACTTGTTTAGCACACTGCAGTCTTCTATGACGAATTTTTTGTTACGCATAATAAAATCAATTTCACTTGTCGTCCCATTTGGATGTCTCCATGTTCATTTCCTGTGTGGCTTTTTCTTGAAAAAGGAGTTCAAGATGAAAAACCCTTCTGCCTCTGCAAACTCAACGAGAGTATTTCCACGCTGGTTTCTGTTGCCGTGACCGAATTTAACTACTGAAGTTTCATTCTGTTACCGTTGCCCTATTTTTGCATTGAAATGTCCCATAATTATCTTCAAGTGCTGCTTACCTTTATTATTTACATCACGAATTTCCTCATAAAATTCTTCAATTTCTTCTTCAGCATGACTTGTGGTGGGTGCATAAGTTTGAATAATCTGAGCCTGGTATCTTCTCGAGAGTTGGATAACGAGTCGTGCAGCTCTGTCAGAGGAACTTTCAACTTCTACAACTTTATCCTTCAGTTTCTTGTTTATTATAAATCCAACACCACTAGTTCTGCCAGTATCTGTCCCACGATAGTAGAAGAGAGATGTCCACTTTTCAGTTCAATGAGATCTTCTCCTTTTCTCCTTACCTCACTTAGCCCGACGATGTCCCACTTGATCCTTTGTAGTTCCTCTTCCAATTCAAGAAGCCTTGAATCAGAAGATAGGGAGCGTCCGTTGTACGCAGCCAAGGTCAGCATCAGATGGCAGCCTAGTCCGGTCCTCCGGGGATTCTTAGCACCCTCTGCCTTCATGTCGCACTGGCCGCTGCCTTAGCCAGGTACATTCCAGCTGCCGGAGACTGAGGGCCAAGATTTAAGTTGTGGAGTCATTTTGGAGGGTTTGGCCATAACTCACCACGCTGGCCAAGCGGGTTGGTGAGTGTGGGATAGCATTTCCTCTAATCCTGAAGGTATAGTTATACCGCTATTGGCGGTCGTCAGAGCCCCTTTAGTGGGAACAGGATGTACCACGAGAAGGCGGGTTGACATTTGTCAAGGAGAGGCTGTGATGTTACGCATCACCTGACCTTACATCCCATATATATGTAAGATGTCTGCTTGTTCAAATGGACTAACTACATGTAACGACAATTCTACCCCATAGATGAGATGACGCACGTGCAGAGCACTGTCTAACGAGCGTGCGTGTAGAACAGAGCAGCAGAAATTCGTTGGGAGAAGAAGGAAGAAGGTTGTTGGTGGCATTTGTCCGTTATGGAATGTTTTTATTTTAAGTTGTTAATTACCGTCTTACGTTATTTGCGTTGTGTGTTCTTCTAATACAGATGTTACAGCTATGATGGCTGACTGTATCAGTAGTGCAGCGTTAAATTTCTCTAGGCGTAACGAGTTCTACAAGAAAAAGTGGGGACTCGTCCCGGATTAGATTCCAAGGAGGAATGAAAAGTTCTGTGTCGCCCTGACACGCATGGAGTTCTAAAGCAGCTATGTTGTTCTGTGTCGCCCTGACACATATGGAGCTCTAAGACAGCCATGTTGTTCTGTGCGCATTCGATTCCGAGGAGGAATGAAAAGTTCTGTGTCGCCCTGACACGTATGGAGTTCTAAAGCAGCTATGTTCTTCTGTGTCGCCCTGACACGTATGGAGTTCTAAGGCAGCCTTATTGTTCTGTGCGGATTCGATTCCAAGGAGGAATGAAAAGTTCTGTGTAGCCCTGACACGTAAAGAGTTCTGAAGCAGCTATGTTGTTCTGTGTCGCTCTGAAACGTATGGAGTTCTAAGGCAGCCATGTTGTCCTGTGCGGATTCGATTCCAAGGAGGAATAAAAGTTCTGTGTCGCCTTGACACGTATGGTGTTCTAGCGCAGCTATGTTGTTCTTTGTCGTCCTGACACGTATGGAGTTCTAAAGCAGCCATGTTGTTCTATGCCGCTCTGGTACCTACGGATTTGTTCCTATATTCTGTGTTTTAGTTTTTGAAGAGTCATCTTGATTCAAAGTGTTGTTCTGTGTCACCCTGGCACGTATGAATTTTCTTTTTCTTCTGAGGAGTCACCCAGGCTTGACTAGCGTCCTGCTCGAGTGTAAATTTTCGACAGTGTTACAGAGTGTCACCCTGGCACATGTGAATCCGTTTCCGTATTCTGAAAAACCACTTAGGCTCGACTGTTATAACGGGCGTTCTGCTCGAGTGCTAATATAATATTTTAGCGGGGCAATCTCGCCCGGAACATTAGTGTTGTGCGCGGTTACTCTCAATCTTCGTTCAAGAGGGTAAGTTTTTTGCATCAACAATAGTGAAAATAACTTTCGATTTCTTTATTTTTTATTGAAATTTTCTTGTGGATATTGACTTTAACGAATGACAAAGTATTTAATAATTTGTTCGCGTTGAACTATCTGTTTCGCGATGTTGGTGTATGAATTTATTTGCGCAAGTGCCTAATTCACTGAATACGACCTACACTGCACTTTGGTATGTGGTAAATTTGAATATATGAATTTTCCAGTCTGGTGATTTGTAAACTTAGTACATAATTAAGAATGGTATATTTAGCAAAAGGTCTTAAAAAGACTTTAAAATACTGGCTTATGAATTGGGGTTAGAAACACCAGCAAATTTCAGAATTATAGATTTCAAGAGAGTCATTTCTGAAAGTGAAAATTATAACGAAGAGTTTTGTAGGGAGATGTTGAGTACGATCATAAATGCAAAAAAAGGTGCCATTAAAGAAAGACGAATGAGAGACGAAATGGAACTTGAACTTGCGAAAATAAGAGTCGAGGCTGAATCTAGACAAGATGGGAGGGTTCAGGTTGAAAATACCAGAACCCAAGTAAAGAGTTTAAAAACTTAATTCAGAAATTTAATATGGGAGACGATATAAGCCTGTACCTAATGCCTTTTGAGCGGTAAGCCCTTCGTGTGTCGCTACCGCAGGAGGAATGGGTCACTTATCATTTGGGACTCCTCCCCCATGAAATAAATCAGCTGATTGCTCGTCAGCCAGAGGAAAAAGTCGAGAGTTATGACCATGTGAAAGAGTTGTTACTAAAGAGGTTCAAATTACCTCCTGAAAAGTTTCGTCAGTTATTTGCTTCGCATCAGAAGAGACAGACCGGTACCTGGAGGGATTTTATCATGAATTATTTACGTATTTTAATTTTTGGATTTCGGCCTTAAAAATAAAAACTTTTGAGCAATTGAGAGATTTGATCATTACCGATCAAATAAATAAACGAGCTCCAATAGATTCTAGAGAATATTATCTGGATGAATGGAGCAACATTGCCTCTCCCGTAGAATTATCCGAAAAAGCTCGATGATTATGAAAGTGTTAAAAGGCCCGCGAAAACAGCATCTGGTGTCGAGCATGAACGACCAAAGTTCACAAGGCCGCCCTGTCATGGTTTTCCAGAGATGTTCAAGAAAACCAAAGTTGTTGGAAGAGGGATGTCTGGAGGCAGACAGGCTAAGAAATTCCAGAGACGAGGTCCAATAAGATGCTTCGAGTGCGAGAGCAGCAGACATTTGAGGTCTCAATGCCCTGAACTCACCAGAAACGACAGTGATCCGTCAGCGAAATGAGGCAGTGAGAAGGACAAGGCATTGGACGCCCACACCACACGAGCGCGTAACAAGAGTGTGAAAGAGATTGTTCGTACCAAAGAGATGACATTGAATAATTTGACTGTTGTTGCACTTATTGACACAGGTAGTTCAGTATCCCTTCTTCTACGTGAAGATGTATATAGACAAAAGTTGCTGGACTTCCGAAGCTGGAAAACAATCACTTGCTGTTATCCGGCATTGGAGCGTCGCAGGTTTACACTAAGGAATCTTTTGAGCGGGAGGTTGTCATAGATGGACATCATTTCTCACTTAAGTGGCATGTTGTGCTAACCTCGCAGTTAAGTTTTAAAGCGGTAATTGGTGCCGACAATTTTGGTCCAAGCTTCGATAAGTTTCAGCAAGAGTGACACTGAAATTTGTAAGTACGAGGCAAAGACGTGTCTCATAGAGATATCCGAATCGACCCAAAAAGATAAAATCGAACTGAGTCACATTCGTGACACACAGGTGAAGAACAAAATACCATATATGCCATTTTATGTCCTTCAAGCTAGAAAGCTACAAGAGGAGACATCTAAAACTCAATGTGCAAACAAACACACTTCTCCAGGAAGGCAGAAAGTGAGAAAGTTGAATAAATGGGCATTGAAAGTTGAAGATAAAGGACAACATGAAGTTTCTTTGGAAGTCATTTACAGAGCAAATCTTGAAAATGTGTCAAAGAATTGTTCAAGAGAATTTTCTGTGTTCAAGAAAACTGTGGTGAAAGATTATTTGCCTTTAGGAAAGACAACATGTAAAATTCAAAATAATTCTGTCAGTGGTGGAGAGAACATGCATTTCAAAATTCATATGACACCCCATACAGCATCAGATACTTCATTAGAGAAACGTTTCACTTCTGTTGATAGTTATGTCGTACTACCTACCCAAAATTTAGTAGAGTTTGGTGATACTTCAAATAGTTCACATATAGAACAAAATTCTAAAATCCATGACGATATATCATTAGAAAGTATGAGAAATTCCACAATTAATAACTCAGTTTCAGGTAATTTTAATATAGAAGTAGGTGATTCAGATTATATAAATAAAAGCAATCATAGTGTAAGTAACTTAAGTGTGGAATCAGCAGTGCTTTCAGTCAGTGAAGTCATAAGTGAAGAACATGCTTCAAACATATCTGAAGAAATAATTATGGTTACTGTTAATGACCGAAATAAGGCTTTAGCCTCTGTAGTTTGTAAACCTCAGGAAAACACCCTGCCACAGTCAGTGAGTAAAAGTCTGAGAACAAAAAATGAGGCAGTAGATGTGGAGAGTAGTTTAAAGGAAACAAAGGAAAGTGGTGCACGCAATTCAGTTTTAGTTGATATCAATGGTAAAAACCGAGTTGTGAATCTGCTTGTAATTTCGAGAAAACATCTTCAATAGTCGATGCTTCACAGTTTGAAAACAGCACTTCGGAAGTAAACAGTATAATAGATAATCTCTCATGCAGTACTGACTGTTCTGAGATGAATTTATCAGCAAAAACAATTGGAAGTTATCAGAAGGACAATTCTTGCAAACAGAATGAAACATAAAGTAATAAATCCACGAATGCTTCTACAAGTGACTTAGATTTAGCTAACATAGCAGGGAGTGTAAAAACATCAAGAGAAACTACCATTCCAGGCTGTCTCACAGATTTACCTCCATCATGTAGTGTCACTATGCTTCCACAGATTGAAGAAGAGCATTCAAAATCTTTATCTGAAGTGGTGAAAGTTGTTGAAGAAAAACCGAATGGAAATCCTAAAGAATTCCATGAAAGAGTCCACCGTACTCTTATGGCGGTACTGACCAAGATGATTCTAGACGATGCGACGTGATGGATCAGACATGTGGATGAATTACACAAAGTTCTTAATAGTGCGACGAGTCGTAGTACAAGGTGGACACCATTTGAACTTTTAACTGGTGTGAAAATTCGGAACAAGGAGGACATCGCCCTCAGGAATCTCCTAGCAGAAGAGTTGATATAACAGTTTCAGGACCAAATAAGTTTTATCAGGCGAGAGGCATAGAAGAAGAAGACTTACACCAAGAAAAGTAAGAAGGCCCCCAAATATCAAGTTGATGACTTAGTAGCCATCCAAAAAATTCAATTCGGCGGTGGTCTGAAGTTAAGACCCAAGTAGTTTCTCGGTTCATATAAGGTGACCAGAGCAAATCCCAGAGACAGATATGAGGTTGAAAGGGTCGGTGATCATTGAGGTCCTGTTGTGACCACCATCTCCGCTGATCTAATGAAAACCTTTTATAAAGGTATAACAGTTTAATGTGATTTTTTTTCATATTACGAAATGTTTTCATTATTTATAAAGCATTCCTGCGCACTTGTTCTATCCTTTTTACTGAATTTATATTTTGTGCAATACTACTTTTTGTAACGTTAAATCGTGCAATAAGGCATGGCATGGTCATATCTGATGTTCATTTTGTATGTTTGTGCTATGTAATATGTTTCTTGGTTTTAATTTCTCATCTGACATGTCCCTGGGGGCAGTGACCTCCAGGATGGCCGAGTTTGTAGGATGTCTGCTTTTTCAAATGGACTAACTACATGTAACGACAATTCTACCTTATAGATGAGACAACGCACGTGCAGAACGCCGTCTAGCGAGCGCTTCACAGATGAGTTTACTTACGTGCAGAGCGCTGTCTAACGAGCGTGCGTGTAGAACAGAGCAGCAGAAGTTCGTTGGGCTAAGAAAGAAGAAGATTGTAGATGGCATTTGTCCGTTATGGAATGTTTTTATTTTAAGTTGTTAATTATCGTCTTACGTAACTTGTGTTGTATGTTCTTCTAATAAAGATGTTATACCTATGATGGCTGAGTGCATAAGCAGTGCAGCGTTAAATTTCCCTAGACGTAACGAGTTCTACATGTATATATACATATATATATATATATATATATATATATATAAGGATGTAAGGTCAGGTGATGCGTAACATCACAGCCTCTCCTTTACAAATGTCAACTCCGCCTTCTCGTGGTACATCCTGTTCCCACTAAAGGGGCTCTGACGACCGCCAATAGCGGTATAACTATACCATCGGGATCAGAGGAAATGCTATCCCACACTCACCAACCCGCTTGGCCAGCGTGGTGAGTTATGGCCAAACCCCTCCAAAATGACTCCACAACTTAAATCTTGGCCCTCAGTCTCCGGCAGCTAGAATGTACCTGGCCAAGGCAGCGGCCAGTGCGATATGAAGGCAGAGGGTGCTAAGAATCCCCGGAGGACCGGACTAGGCTGCCATCTGATGCTGACCTTGGCTACGTATAACGGACGCTCCCTATCTTCTGATTCAAGGCTTCTTGAATTGGAAGAGGAACTACAAAGGATCAAGTGGGACATCGTCGGGCTAAGTGAGGTAAGGAGAAAAGGAGAAGATCTCATTGAACTGAAAAGTGGACATCTCTTCTACTATCGTGGGACAGATACTGGCAGAACTAGTGGTGTTGGATTTATAATAAACAAGAAACTGAAGGATAAAGTTGTAGAAGTTGAAAGTTCCTCTGACAGAGCTGCACGACTCGTTATCCAACTCTCGAGAAGATACCAGGCTCAGATTATTCAAACTTATGCACCCACCACAAGTCATGCTGAAGAAGAAATTGAAGAATTTTATGAGGAAATTCGTGATCTAAATAATAAAGGTAAGCAACACTTGAAGATAATTATGGGAGATTTCAATGCAAAAATAGGGCAACGGCAACAGAATGAAACTTCAGTAGGTAAATTCGGTCACGGCAACAGAAACCAGCGTGGAAATACTCTCGTAGAGTTTGCAGAGGCAGAAGGGTTCTTTCATCTTGAACTCCTTTTTCCAGAAAAAGCCACACAGGAAATGGACATGGAGACATCCAAATGGGACGACAAGTGAAATTGATTTTATTATGTGTAACAAAAAATTCGTCATAGAAGACTGCAGTGTGCTAAACAAGTTCAACACAGGCAGTGACCATAGATTGGTGAGATGTAAGATGCACCTCAACACTAAACTCGAACATAGCAAGCTCATAAGACAAACAAAATGTATTGACATAACCAACCTTAAAAAACACCATAATACCTTCAAATTGGAACTGAAGAACAGATTCTCTGCTTTAGAAGGCCTAACATCGGAAGAAGTGGATATTTCTGAAGTTAACAGAAAAGTAACCAAAGCTCTTATGGAAACAGCAACAAAATTAGCTGGGTCTAAGAACAAATTGCATGTGAACAAATTATCAGGAAAAACCAAAATGTTGATGCAAAAAAGAAGAGAGATGAGGACAACTAAAGAAGATGTGACTTTCAAAGTGCAATATATGAAATTCAACTGTGAACTAGTAAGGAAAGCAATTGAAAACAACCAAAGCCTAAAGATAGCAAAGGGACATCTCAGTAAGGGGAAAAAAGAGATTATGGCACTGAGAAAAGAAGATGGTTCTGTAACAAGAAATAGAGGCGAAATTTTGACAAGAGTGAAAGATTTCTACTCCAAATTATATGAAAGGGATGATACATGTACTCCAGACATCATGAAAGGTACCAGTACCAGACTTCTTCCGGTCCTTCCAGCAGAAGTTGCACATGCAATCAAGAAAATGAAGCGGGGAAAAGCTCCAGGAGAAGATGGAATTACTGTAGACATCATACAAGAAGCAAGTGGAGAAATCGAAACAGTACTCGCCCAAATTTTCACTCGATGCCTTAATGAAGGGAAAATTCCTGAGGATTGAAACAACGCTACAATGATCTTGCTACATAAAAAAGGTGACATTGAGGATCTCAGGAACTACAGACCTATCAGCCTCCTATCAGTGGTTTATAAAATCTTCACTAAAGTTCTTTCACACCGCTTGAAGGTGACACTGGACATGGCTCAACCGAGAGAACAAGCTGGATTCAGGAGTGGCTACAGCACAATAGATCATATCCACGTACTGAGAGAACTAATTGAAAGAGCGAGGGAATATGAACTTCCATCGTGCATGGCTTTTATCGATTATGAAAAAGCCTTTGATTCGGTGAAACCATCAGCAGTTGCAATGGCTCTGAAATCCTGCGGTATTGAAGATGCATACATTAATATTATTAATAACATCTATGAAAATGCAAGTGCAAAGATTCGGCTGTTTGAAAATACAACACACATAAAAATTGGAAAAGGAGTGAGACAAGGTGACACCATATCTCCGAAGCTCTTTAATGCCACATTGGAAAATGGCTTTCAATCACTGAACTGGGAAAACAAAGGGATAAAGATTAATGGAGATTATCTAAACCACCTTCGTTTTGCTGATGACATAGTCATTTTTGCAACTACCCCATCAGAGCTACAGAGTATGATCCAGGAACTTGCTGACAAGAGTAAAGAAGTGGGATTAAAAATGTACTTTCAGAAGGCAAAAGTGATGTACAATGCTTTTACAAGAAATGAAGATTTATCGATTGATGGAGAAAAGCTGGAGATAACAGACACGTACGTTTATCTTGGACAGCAGATATCAAGTGAGGGTCACACTAATGAAGAAATTAAACGGCGTATAAAACTTGCTTGGAGAGCTTTTGGAAGAAACAGCATAGTTTTCAAGAGCAATATGCCATTATGTCTTAAAAGAAAAGTGTTTGATCAATGCATCCTTCTAGTGCTTACATATGGTGCAGAGACGTGGACCTTAGCTAAAAGAGACATACAAAGGCTGCAGACAACTCAAAGTAGCATGGAGAGGTGCATGCTTGGTGTAACCAGGAGAGATAAGAAGAGGAACACGTGGATCCGAAAAATGACAAGATTGGAAGACATCATGATCAGAGTTAAATCCCTGAAATGGCAATGGGCTGGACATACTGCCAGAAGAACAGACAATCGATGGACAGGCGAAATTTTAGATTGGATTCCAAGGGACAGGAAAAGACCCAGAAGAAGACCACATGGAAGATGGGTGGATGAAATTCGAAAGTATGCGGGAGTGACATGGTGGAGACTGGCACAAGACAGACCGTTGTGGAGGAAACTTGGGGAGACCTTCGTCCAGCAGTGGATTGATAATGGTTGACAATGATGATAATGATGATGATGATGATATATATGTCCTGTTGCTCAGTCCTGGAAACACATAAATCTGGCCAATTTATGTGAATTTTCATTCAGGACTGACAACAGTCCAACGCATTTTCTATAAAAGAAAATGAGAAAATGTGTGATCATAATTTTTTTAGGTGGTCTCTCACTTTTCTTGGCATTGTGCAGGTGGTGGATATATATATCCATATATATATTATTCAAACTTATGCACCCACCACAAGTCATCCTGAAGAAGAAATCGAAGAATTTTATGAGGAAATTTGTCATCTAAATAATAAAGGTAAGCAGCACTTGAAAATAATTATGGGAGATTTCAATGCAAAAATAGGGCAACGGCAACAGAATGAAACTTCAGTAGGTAAATTCGGTCACGGCAACAGAAACCAGCGTGGAAATACTCTTGTTGAGTTTGCAGAGGCAGAAGGGTTTTTCATCTTGAACTCCTTCTTCAAGAAAAAGCCACACAGGAAATGGACATGGAGACATCCAAATGGGACGACAAGTGAAATTGATTTTATTATGTGTAACAAAAAATTCGTCATAGAAGACTGCAGTGTGCTAAACAAGTTCAACACAGGTAGTGACCATAGATTGGTGAGATGTAAGATGCACCTCAACACTAAACTTGAACGTGGCAAGCTCATAAGACAAACAAAATCTATTGACATAACCAACCTTAAAAAAACCATAATACCTTCAAGTTGGAACTGAAGAACAGGTTCTCTGCTTTAGAAGGCCTAACATCAGAAGAAGTGGACATCTCTGAAGTAAACAGAAAAGTAACCAAAGCTCTTATGGAAACAGCAACAAAATTAGCTGGGTCTAAGAACAAGTTGCATGTAAACAAATTATCAGGAAA
This sequence comes from Macrothele yani, assembly GCA_039090855.1. NCBI lineage: Eukaryota > Metazoa > Arthropoda > Arachnida > Araneae > Macrothelidae > Macrothele > Macrothele yani. Next base: position 56,314,029 of record CM076997.1, on the reverse strand, counting down.
AACGAAAATGTTGATGCAAAAAAGAAGAGAGATGAGGACAACTAAAGAAGATGTGACTTCCAAAGTGGAATATATAGAGCTATGCAAGACAGTAAGAAAAAGTATCACTGAAGACGTAAGAAAATTCAACTGTGAACTAGTGAGGAAAGCAATTGAAAACAACCAAAGCCTAAAGATAGCAAAGGGACATCTCAGTAAGGGAAGAAAACAGATTATGGCACTGAGAAAAGAAGATGGTTCTGTAACAAGAAATAGAGGCGAAATTTTGACAAGAGTGAAAGATTTCTACTCCAAATTATATGAAAGGGATGATACATGCACTCCAGACATCATGAAAGATACCAGTACCAGAGTTCCTCCAGTCCTTCCAGCAGAAGTTGCACATGCAATCAAGAACATGAAGCGGGGAAAAGCTCCAGGAGAAGATGGAATTACTGTAGACATCATACAAGAAGCAAGTGGAGAAATCGAAACAGTACTCGCCCAAATTTTCACTCGATGCCTTAATGAAGGAAAGATTCCTGAGGATTGGAACACCGCTACAATGATTCTGCTACATAAGAAAGGTGACATTGAGGATCTCGGAAACTACAGACCTATCAGCCTCCTATCAGTAGTTTATAAAATCTTCACTAAAGTTCTTTCACACCGCTTGAAGGTAACACTGGACATGGCTCAACCGAGAGAACAAGCTGGATTCAGGAGTGGCTACAGCACAATAGATCATATCCACGTGCTGAGAGAACTAATTGAAAGAGCGAGGGAATATGAACTTCCATTGTGCATGGCTTTTATCGATTATGAAAAAGCCTTTGATTCGGTGAAACCATCAGCAGTTACAATGGCTCTGAAAACCTGCGGTATTGAAGATGCATACATTAATATTATTAATAACATCTATGAAAATGCAAGTGCAAAGATTCGGCTGTTTGAAAATACAACACACGTAAAAATTGGAAAGGGAGTGAGACAAGGTGACACCATATCTCCGAAGCTCTTTAATGCCACATTGGAGGGTGTTTTTCAGTCACTGAGCTGGGAAAACAAGGGGATAAAGATTAATGGAGATTATCTAACCCACCTTCGTTTTGCTGATGATGTAGTCATTTTTGCAACTACCCCATCAGAGCTGCAGAGTATGATCCAGGAACTTGCTGACAAGAGTAAAGAAGTGGGATTAAAAATGAACTTTCAGAAGACAAAAGTGATGTTCAATGCTTTTACAAGAAATGAAGATTTATCGATTGATGGAGAAAAGCTGGAGATAACAGACACGTACGTTTATCTTGGACAGCAGATATCAAGTGAGGGTCACATTGGTGAAGAAATTAATCGTCGTACAAAACTTGCCTGGAGAGCTTTTGGAAGAAACAGCATAATTTTCAAGAGCAATATGCCATTATGTCTTAAAAGAAAAGTGTTTGATCAATGCATCCTTCCAGTGCTTACATATGGTGCAGAGACGTGGACCTTAACTAAAAGAGACATACAAAGGCTGCAGACAACTCAAAGAAGCATGGAGAGGTGCATACTTGGTGTAACCAGGAGAGATAAGAAGAGGAACTCGTGGATCCGAAAAATGACAAGAGTGGAAGACATCATGATCAGAGTTAAATCCCTGAAATGGCAATGGGCTGGACATACTGCCAGAAGGACAGATCATCGATGGACAGCCGAAATTTTAGATTGGATTCCAAGGGACAGGAAAAGACCCAGAAGAAGACCACATGGGAGATGGGTGGATGAAATTCGAAAGTATGCAGGGGTGACATGGAGGAGACTGGCACAAGACAGACCGTTGTGGAGGAAACTTGGGGAGACCTTCGTCCAGCAGTGGATTGATAATGGTTGACAATGATGATGATGATGATGATATGTCCTCTTAAGAAAAAAAGTTGAGAAAAAGTCAGAAATCTTGTCGCGGAAATTTCTCTTTCAAAATTAATCTATCTTTCTGGTGAGTGTGCTCTGTGTGTGTGTGTACTTTAGGTAACTGTAGTTCTTTTTTTATGCTGTCAGTAGGTCGGAGTGAGGATATTGTATTTTAGGTGAATCATTGTAACGTCATTTCATAAATTTGTTTTCCTCTTTTATTTTTCTGGGAGAAGAAGAAAAAAAAAAAGAAATATATATATATATATAGGTATATGTGTATATATATAGGTATATGTGTGTGTATAGTAATTATGGTGTTGATCGACCATCTACTTGTATTTATGTAACCACCATTATAAAGAAAATTCTGTGTTGATTACAAATATAATTAGGAAATAAGTATTTGTTGTATGGAACAGTCTGCCCCGCGTAGAATTATGGATATATATGTATAAAGGTGCCATTTAAATGTACATGATAACTTTGAGATTTATTATTTTTTTCTTTTATTCCTTCCCCGTCTTCTGTCTTGAAGTGAAGCTACCACGTAGAGATGGTTAACCAGAAAGGTTCCTTGCTCCCCCCTCTTTCTTACGGGATGGTGTGAAAGAAAAGCTCAGCTTGCTTCCGGCCCCAGTAACAGGGAAAAGCTTTACGCGTACTCGGGTTTGCCAAGTGTTGCTGGTACGCAGAGGGGGGTGGTTTGCAGCATCTCTCTCTTTATTTATGGGATGACCAGAAGTTGGTCAAGCATTTCCGGCCAGCAGTGCACCTGCGTTCCCAGGAGAAGAGAAAGTCGTTGAAGGCAGAGTGGTATCAGATTACACATTTTGGAATGCGTTCCCTCTCTTGCGTATGGTGATAAATTTCGCATCTATAATCGCCCTTTCCATGTTATGTCATAAGACGCAAGCGTTAGTAAGCGGTGTGGGGGGGGGGGGCGACCGCGTTTTTCACGCAACAGCTGGATGGGGGCAATCTTATTGGAGGAAAGTAGCGTCGGTGCAGAGGGCGCTGGCGTACTCTCGCATCCTTCGGAGAAGACGTGTGAGTTGAAATTTTTTTTTTGACACTCTTCGATTACTTTTTTTGGCTGCTAAGACCGAGTCCTCTCCGGAAGATGAAAAAAATTTCGTGGTCCCCGAGATATCCATAATCCTCGGGAAGTCCTTTATATCCTGCCCGGTAAATGAAAAATGAACGACGGCAAAAGGGAAACCGAAAACTAAGAGCAGCATAGGATTAACAAAAAAGGGATTTGCTCCCTGTCTCCATGTGCGGGTTTGTAACCGGAGCGTCGGTTGTTGGAAGAGCCTGCTTACCTCAGCGACCGGGCAAGTTCGCTAATCAACCCGTCACATCGACTCATCATTCAAAAAAAAACAAAGGGTTATCATCCTGGGATGTGTGCTAAGGGCTACTCGGAAGGAGAGCTGCTGCTGTACTACCAGTCCCATGGTAGATGTAATTAGAACATCAACAAAAAAAAGAATTTCACCTTGCCGTCCAAACGAGTAAATTCCTGAAGTGCCAGTCCTGTACACTGGAGGTACCCATTTCTTCAGAGACTAGAAAAAAAAAACGTGGAGAGGTATGCTGTATTCCGGAAGCGGTAAGCAGAAATTTTTAAATCATCCTCGTCACACCGAACGTCTAACCTACTAGCCGCCATGTTGGTCCTTCAGAAGTTGACTCTTTTCTCACTACGAGACTTTCTTTTTTTTTCACCTGCCTATTTGAAAAACAACAAACAAACAACTAAACTAAATAAATAAAATAAAAAATCTACTTTGTTCTGGGAGTTACTCCCCAAGGTAATATTTCTGTCAGTTTAGAAAATGTGGTGACGTAAAATAAAAAAAAAAAATTAGATTTTAGAATCTTGGCCAACATCTCCCATGTAAGAGTAAAATTGCCTAAAAAAAAAATATATATATATATATACGGACTAGGCTGCCATCTGATGCTGACCTTGGCTAAATTCGAAAGTATGCAGGGGTGACATGGAGGAGACTGGCACAAGACAGACCGTTGTGGAGGAAACTTGGGGAGACCTTCGTCCAGCAGTGGATTGATAATGGTTGACAATGATGATGATGATGATGATATTGAATAACGCTAGAAGGTATACAACCTTTTTTTCTCAAAGTTGTCCTTAAGGAATCGAAAAAAAAAATTGCTGTGTAGAAATATAAACAAAAATGTAAAATTTATGTAACCTTCCTGTGTGTTTGTGGAAAGCAAAGCAGAAATTCAAATTACAAAAAGAAAGGGAATTTAAAATCACTGATTAAATTGTTTACAAATAAATGCAGACCGACTGGTCTTTTACAAAATTGATTTCTTGAGTTTGTCATGTGTTGTGTGATTAATATATGTTAGTCAATAGCATGTATCCACATTAGCTTAGACTAGTGGGTGGATCGGATTTGGGGCTCTGCCCATTTATTTTGCACGTCACAGACAGCAAAAGTCCTTGAATAACACAAATTGTTTGTTTTTTTTGTTGTTGTTTTTTTTTTGGCCATAAAAGTGGAATAACTGTCATGTACTGCAACAACTAATTTCCTATTATTGTCATCAGTTGTGGGAACAAATTGGGTTTTCATATAGAAATACCTGTAAGTTTTGCTTGTCTACTTTAATATCCATACTCTGAGGGAAAGGGTTGAAATTTAAAATTTAAATTTGCATATGCCAACTTCATTTTAACTTAGTATCCTCCCACCCCCACAACATATATATATATATGCATCCTTCCAGTGCTTACGTATGGTGCAGAGACGTGGACCTTAACTAAAAGAGACATACAAAGGCTGCAGACAACTCAAAGTAGCATGGAGAGGTGCATGCTTGGTGTAACCAGGAGAGATAAGGAGAGGAACTCGTGGATCCGAAAAATGACAAGACTGGAAGACATCATGATCAGAGTTAAATCCCTGAAATGGCAATGGACTGGACATACTGCCAGAAGGACAGATCATCGATGGACAGCTGAAATTTTAGATTGGATTCCAAGGGACAGAAAAAGACCCAGAAGAAGACCACATGGGAGATGAGTGGATGAAATTCGAAAGTATGCAGGGGTGACATGGAGGAGACTGGCACAAGACATACCGTTGGGGAGTAAACTTGGGGAGACCTTCGTCCAGCAGTGGATTGATAATGGTTGACAATGATGATGATGATGATATATAATCATTACATATATATACAGTATATATGTAATGATTGAATTTGCGGAGACATGGCATTCCGCTCGCGATATATCTTCAGCTGAAATCCTAAGAAGTCCCACGCATATGAATCAGATGATGAAGCAGTTTCGTAGTGGAGAGACGTGTGATGTGTGATTGCAATGGCGGTATCAGTGGAGAATATTCGTGGGTGTTTGTTATACGAATTTAAACTCGGCTCATATGCTGCAGAAACAACTGGTCGCACATCGGGGCAGATGCTGTGAAGTAACGCACAACTGGGAATTGGTTTCGAAAGCTCAGAGACGGAGAATGAATTCCTTCAACACAAGTCCTGGAGTAGTCGTCTTGTCAGCCTGGACACAGAAACCTTGAAAGTTGGTGTTTGCCGATGTTTCATCACTAACACCAGTCATCTGGTGTTAGTGATGAAACATCTGCACCCAAAAGGTAAAGCATACAAATTGTCTAAGTGTCTGCAGTGAACAAACCACGAATTGTCTGCAGTGAACAAACAGCAATGTGTCTCAGCTTATTTTGCATTGCTGTCTTGCTATGACAAAGAACAATTTTTCAATAGGTAACTCACATGTGGTGAGAAGTTGGTACATTACAGCACCCGAAAAAGTTTCAGATATTGGATGTCCACCAGTGACTCAACTCCTCAAACATCTAAGCCAGCACTGTATCCACATAAAGTTCTGCTGTTTGTATGCTGGACAGCACATGGTATTGTTCATTATGAACTCTTGCAACGCTGCCAAACGATCACTATTCCAGTGCACTGTGAACAGCTGATACGTATCCACGAGGAACCGAAAAGGAAGAAGCAGCTCTGGTCAACACAAAGGGATTTCTGCTCCCTCATGCCCACTTAACTTCATTGACCAGAAACACTATCAAGAACTTCGGTGGGAGCTTTTATGCCATCCAGCTTACTCGCCAGATATATCTCCTTCAGACTGTCAACTAACTACTTCTGCGCACATGCTGCGCGCCCAAATTCTCCTGGTTTGTAAATTCCACAGCTTCTCTTTACAACGGCCTTACGTCATTCCAACTATTACTTTGTATGTTATGAATTTTTCTTTTATTCGTCAAAGCGGAACATCCGGTATTTACTGAAACATTAAAAATATATTTACAGAATTTTGAAGCAGTAATCGTAACAGTATTGGTTCTAGCCTCGCCTTATATTCAGGATCGACTTATCTATGAATCAAGACAAGGAAATTGAGAAATTTAACTCATTCGACTTATACTCAATATCGACTATAAGCCAAACAAGAAAGACGACACCAAATTTTCGGATGTAATAAGCACGTCTTTTGAATCCGTTTTGAGACGAATTAAATTTATCAAATCTATTCAAAGTCAATGAAACCGGTTGGAAAACAATCAACGGGTTCCAACAATCCATAAAAATCCAGAAATCGAAACATCTACTTAGTTCCACCAGCGGCTAAAAACCATGTTACGAAAATTAACAAATAGCGAACAAAAAGTTTCTCATAGTACAAGGAAACGTTGACAAAGAGACTTTTAAATCGAACAGTTAAAAGGAGAAATATAGAAGGAAACATTATATAATTCTACGTTTGCTATCGGAAAAAAATTGCATTAGGGAAAAGTTGAGAATAGACGAAAATTTTTCTTCATGGAAAAAAAGGGAAAACAGCTTTTCAAATACGTTTCACGGTAGCAGAGATTGAAAAAAAAAAAAAAGGTTTCGACCTTTACGCAGATAGCAGGAAATTTTTGCGTTATTTAAAGATGATAATGCTCCACATCTCTGTTGTAGCGAATGTCATACAGTAAAGAAGAACGTTCTCAATAGCGTTTTTAGAAGCGGCGATACAGCTACAAACTGAAGTACACAAACACCACCTACAGATAAATCTGTAAACTACAAAATTCCTCATGTACTAGCTTAAAGTATTCTGCAAGGTAAATGATATCCGGTGTGGAATCTCCTTTACAGTTTTTCGTGCAAATAGCAGAAGTGTTCCACCTCGTTGACGGTTTCAGTTTCTTGAGAAGCGTGAAATATTTAAACAGATTTAGCATAAAAATTAGTACGTGCATGTGTTACCGGCAATGTATAAAAACCAGGCATTCTATAGAATGCCTAGGCAACTTATAGAATGCCTGGCGTTTTTAGGCAAAGTATGAAATTTTCAAATATTATATATACTTTACCTAGGTATTGTATAGAATGCTTAGGCATTCTATAGAATGACTAATGCTGTTTAGGCAAAGTATTAAAAGACTTTCATGAAAAGGCTTTTATTGAAAAGACGTATATGAAAAAGAATGAAAACAGAAAATATGAAATAAAATACAGAACTTTCTAACCTACTTGTTGCAACATGAAAGGCTTGTATGACATTTTGAATTGCACTTCCTTCTGGGAAAATACACCTTTCTCTTTCATTTTATACTTGACTTCCGAAGAAAGACTGAAATGCAAATGGTGAATTCTTCGTCTTATGCGAGTGTTGAAAGTCAATTACCTTGCCACGTCACATTAGAAACATAACTAACGGGAGTACTTTATACTTGACTTCTGAACAAAGACTGAAATGTAAATAGCGCGAATTCTCCGTCTTAGGTGAGCGTTGAAAGTCACATGCCTTACGACGTCACGTTAGAAACATCATTGGCGGGAGTATTTTATACTTGACTTCCGAACAAAGACTGAAATACAAATGGCGAATTCTCCGTCTTACACGAGCGTTGAAAGTCACGTGCCTTGCCAAGTCATATTAGAACCATCATTAGCGACAGCATTTTATACTTTGCCGGTTTCTGTTTAAACCAACGAGATGGTTTAAACATTGTTTAGAATGCCTAGGAAATATGTGAAATATTAACAATTTCATACTTTGCCTAAAAACGCCAGGCATTCTATACATTGCCTAGGCATTCTATGCTATAAAATGCCTGGTTTTCATATATTGCCAGTAACATATGCATCATTCCCAAGAACGCGCTCAATAAAGAAGCTGTTTTTTTTGTTGTTTTTCTTCATTGTCAGGAGTCGCTCCATCATGGGGAAACCAGCAGTCCATACTTCGAATGGATTTTCAGTTCTGAACACTCGGTCGTGTCCTCTCTATATAATTGCAGAAGTGGAATCAAATTTATTAGTTATAGGGAAAAGTGGAAATATCCAACCCAAGAACACAGCGATGTACAAGTCTACGTACACAGCGATGGAAACAACTGCAATATTCAGTTTGTGCCAACTTCTTCCGCTGTTGTAGTTAATGTATTGCTTTAGTCGGTGACTTCAATATTTTAGTCACCCGATGATTATGATGCATAGTTAATCCAGTTTTCTGTAACAGTGATTAGTTCAGATTTCAGCAACGATGAGAATACAGAAGTTATCCTTTTATTTAACAGCAATGTAAAGTTTTCGTAAGTCAAATAGTTCGTAGAATCACTTATTCACGTGGCCAAATATGTACAAATCGTTGGTGAAGTATGAATATAGGGTCACATTTTTGCAGTTTATGGAACCGTAAAAAAGGATCTTTTATCTCTCTCTCTCTCTCTCTCTCTCTCTCTCTCTTCATCGCCTTGCCGCGTTTCTTTCAGATCATTGTTGGTTACATACAAGGTGATCACAATTAAAGAGGAAGTACTCAAAGCTCTCTGTAGAAATAAGTATTTGACAAATCTAAACCAAATTTGGTACATACACTTTGCTGCATATGCGGTTTTCATTATTGTAAAAAAAGAAAATAGTTCAAAATTTCGCCGCTAGGGTAAAATTTTACGCTGCTGTTCTCTTAATTTGCTCTAAAAGTCTCGCTTTAATCAGCACATTACGTAGGTTATTTAACGAATTTGAAGATTAAATCATAGATACGGTTTTATGCGTCCTCCATCTCGATACTCTAAAAACTGCATTCACTGAACAACACACTCTACGATGTAATGCAACTGACATGAGTGGAGTTGTCTAACATGTGAAAATCTGTCTTTTAAGACGGCTAAGGATGGAAGATTGCTTTAACACACGAGGTTCTTTAAGTATCACCACAGCCAAAAGTGACTGGGCTTCTGATCTAGTGATCGTGGCGACTATGCCGTTGGAAATGATCTGCTAATCACGCTCTCTTTCGAAAAACATTTCTGCAGTAAGCCTTGCACATTTAATCCGATACGAGGGGGTGCACTATCTTGCATAAGTATTGTGGCGTTTAGACAATTTCTCTGCTGAAGAATTGGAATAACGCGATCAGGTAAAGTGAGCAACATGACTCTTCACATTTCCAAGATTTGTGAAAAACGTTTTGCGACTTCCTAAATAAATAAATAAATAAATAAAATATATATGAAACAATAAAAAATAAAAAAAAAATAATCTTCGAAATTCGTTAGATAACCTACGTAATATACAAATTAAGAAGAAAGCAGCGCAAAATTTCATCCTAGCGGCTGAATTTTGAACTAAATATATTTTTGTATTCTTCAAAAATCGAAACCGCATATTCGGAAAAGTAGTTACACCAAATTTGGTTGAGGTTTGTCAGATAGTTCTTTCTACAGAGAGTTCTGGACTCCTCCTTTTAATTGTGACCACCCTGTATATTCCCACATTTGCTGTTTACTCCATTATGTTTGTATGAATCGTCTATTCTTTCATGCTATATGCACGTGCCACATACACGTTCTTTTCTCTAGCTTCGACTACTTTAAGATCTCCATTTTCATATCCATCATGATGTCTCACCTTTTCTTGAGACACCTCCATCTCCACCAAATACATGTGCATATTGCGGAACACCGCAAAAATTCCTTCATGAAAAAAATTTCCTTTGATACTGGATGAAAGAAAACTGTTGAAATATGCATTGTAAAACGAATTCAGTTGTGAACAAATTTTAACATCAATTTAATGGTGAAAGAACTTTAAAACTCCGCTCATGATTGAACGTAGCATCGAACCAGTTATTATTTTCTTTTGAAAAACATGGTTTTGATTTAAAAACAACAAGTTAGTAAAATCATGCAATGCATTGATTATGATACGCTTTCCAACATACTAGAAATCATTACTCAAGTTATGAGGAAAATGGCTGTGGAATATATCTCACTCCTGTGCCCTGACCTTTGATCCCATTTCGAGGATATCCAACAGAACTGGTTCAGTATACCTCCGAAATAACATGATAAAGTTTTGTCGCAATCGAATCAATTTTACGTAAGTTATGATGCATAAGGGCTATGGAATAGATCCCGCTCCTGTGTCCTAACCTTTGACCCCATTTCGCCCATTTTCAATGGGATTCGTCCTCAGGCAGGTCCCTACAACATACTAACATTTCTTCCAAATCGAAACATTTTTACGTAAGTTATGATGCATAATGGTGATGGAAGTGATTCCGCTCCTATATCCTGACCTTTGACCCCCATTTCGCCAATTTTCAATACGGTTCCTTCCCAGGTGTTCCCCTACCACTTACTAAATTTTCATCGAAGTCGAACGATTTTTACGCGAGTTATCGTGCAGACGAACATACACACACAACGCGTGACGTAATGAGGCAGATGGGAATTGCGACCGCCCGGAAGAGTATGACGTCATAAAACTTTAATAGGGTCCGCACATTTGTTTGTCTACTGACGTCATGAAAATACAGGTCGTGCCATCTTTTTTCTGGACAATTAATGCGTTCCCAAGGCTTAAAATTTGAACACGATTAAAATAGCTTCATTTCATAAATTGGAATACTTAATATTTTCTAAACCGCAACCGTAATTATGCAATCCAACTTTTATTTGTCCACTGACGTCATCAAAGTACACGTCGCGATCTTTCTCCTGGTTTCAACACCACCAAAGGAAAAGTTATTGATTTTTAATATAATTATGGTTATGTTTTAGAAAATATTAAGTTTTCCAAGTTATAATATGAAGTTATTTTAATCGATGTTCAAATTTTCATCCTTGGGAACACATTAATTGCGCAGGAAATGTGTACAAAAGTTTTTCCATTGGAAGTATGGGAAGCGAAATTGCTTGACGTCTACCTTAGTAATATGGGATAAGGGCGATGGAATGGATCGCCATCCTATGTCCTGACCTTTGACCACATTTCGTCCATTTTCAATTGGGTTTGTCCCCAGGCGGTCTCCTACCACATAGTAAACTTTCATTGAAATCGAACCATATTTACGCAAGTTATGACTCATAAGGGCAATGGAATGATTCCGCTCCTATGTCGTGACCTTTGACCCCAGTTGTCCCATTTTCAATAGGGTTCGTCCCCAAGTGGTCCCCTACCACATACTAAAATTTCATCGAAATCGAACCATATTTACGCCAGTTATCGTGCGGACGGACGGACGGACGGACAAAGCTGGAGCATATACGCTTCTTCAACCTACGGTTGGAAAGCGTAAAAAATCGTAATCCCTTGCAGATCTCATTTCAAACTAAATCACCATGAAGATAGTTTTGAAAGTTGAAATGGGACCACGCCTCTAAGCAATTTTTCTACGCACTTAATTTTTACATTTATTTCGTCCCTAATTGCCTACTGCGCAATGGTATTGGTATATCCTCCTTGAGTAGACGCATTTTTTACGCTTTCCAACCGTAGGTTGAAGAACCGTATATGCTCCAGCTTTGTACGTCTGTCCGCACGATAACTGGCGTAAAAATGGTTCGATTTCGATGAAATTTTAGTATGTGGTAGGGGACCACCCGGAAACGAATCTTATTGAAAATGGGCGAAATGGGGTCAAAGGTCACGACATAGGAGCGGGATCCATTCCATTACCCTTATGCGTCATAACTTGCGTAAAAATATTTCGATTTCGCTGAAATTTTAGTATGTGGTAGAAGACCATCTGGAGATGATTGCTGTTGAAAATGGTCGAAATGGAGTAAAAGGTCAGGACATAGGAGTGGGGTCCATTCCATTGCCCTTATGCGTCATAACTTACGTAAAAATGCTTCGATTGCGACAAAACTGTGTCATGTTGTTCCAGAGGTACACTGAACCGGTTCTGTTGAATATCATCAAAATGGGGTCAAAGACCAGGACACAGGAGAGATATTTATTCCACAGCCATTATTAAAAAACTTGACTAAAAATGCTTCGATGGTGACAAAGTTTTATCGTATTGTTCCGGAGGTATACTGATTCGGTCCTGTTTAATATCATCGAAATGTTGTCAAAAGTCAGGACACAGGAGCGATATTTATTCCACAGCCATTATCCTTATAGCTTGAGTAATGATTTCTGGTATATTGGAAAGCGTATCATAACACAGGCCTACAAAATTTGAGTCATGAAAAAGTGTTTGCAATGTAATGACTGACTTTTATATTGTTTGATGCGCTGATTTCAAATATGGCATCCATTTTTTCTCAATCACGTAAGGATCTTTCACAAAATGGGCTTGAATATATGGGGAAGAAAGCCTATTTTACATATTCTGGCGAAAAGTAGGTCTTTTCAAAATATTTTAAGTGTTTTATTTACAAATTTATTATTTATCAAACTATTGGAAATAATTTGCTAAATTATATTAATAAGAGCAGTTACCATTGTTAATACATCCTGGTATTCATAGGTCCTTGTGCTGTCTTTTCCTTTTCTCCTGAAAGCTCTTTTTGGCGCTTTGTCTCTTGTAGGCAGTATGCAGGTCTTCTCTGTGCAGCATCCAACAGTAGTCCGCCATCATATTGATGTTCCCCCTACCTTGGTATCTACGCTCCATCTCCTTGATATCTTGGTGAAATCTTTCTCCCTGTTCTTCACTAACAGCACCAAGATTTTCCAAATGCTATTTTAAAAATTGCACTTTCAAACTCATCGAACAACCAGTCTTTGAATTTCGTTAACATGTTTTTCACGATACATTTAAAGTTGGGGTCCTTAAAGTTCCCGAGGAATTTTTTGACAACTTCCTTAAAAGCTCCCCAGGCCTCTTTTTCACTCAAAACCATTTTACTTTCAAACACTTCATCTGTAAAAAGTTTCCGAATATCTGGACCTACGAAAACACCTTCCTTTAGTTTTGCTTCCGACAGTCCTGGAAACTTGTTTCCAAGGTATTTATAGCACTCTCCTTCTTTTGATAGAGCATTAACAAATTGTTTCATCAAGCCAAGTTTGATGTGAAGTGGAGGCAAGAGGACTTTACTGGGATCAATCAAACTTTCCTTTACTACATTTTTGTTTCCAGGTTTTAATGCTTACCTATGCGGCCACTCCTTTTTGATCCAGTGATTGCCTTTATCCCTACTGTCCCATTCACGCAAGAAGCAGGGGTACTTGGTGTATCCTGATTGTTGTCCAAGAAGCATGGAAAGCAATTTTAGATCACCGCATATCGTCCATCCAATATCTTTATATTTCAATTTGGTGAGAATCAAGGCTAAATTCTCGTAACATTCTTTCAGGTACACAGAATGCCCTAATGGCACTGAAGCATACTTGCTGCCATTATGCAGAAGCACTGCTTTGAGGCTTCTTTTTGACGAGTCAATAAAGAGCCTCCACTCGTTCACGCGTACTGTATATTAAACATCTCCATCAATCCAGGTACATTGCTACAGTTAACCGAGCCACTATCTTGAGAAAAGTATGGAACGAAATCTGTTTCTCTCTTTCTGAACCGTGAGAAAGAGGTACCAGGAGCCAATAAATTATTTTCCTTTAGACTAGAGCCTAAGAGTTTTGCAGATTCTTTAGAAAGGCCCAAATCTCTGACTAAATCATTCAATTCCAGCGGGGAAAAAGGTTGCGGCTCGCTGCTATCTGAAACACCGTGAAAGTCCTCGTCATAAGCCTGACCTTCGTCTTCAGGAATGTCTTCTAGTTTCTCAGTAGGTTTAGGTACAGGTATTTCTGAGCTATGAGGAACCGGGCGTATTGCCGACGGGAGGTTTGGACAAAATATTTCTCTCTTATTAATTAAATTGTACCCCTGCATGTTACATGAACAGAAGTAGCGGTCATCACTATGAATTTTAGGTTCCCTCCAGATCACTGGGATTCCAAAACAGAAAGACGTTTTCGTGCCTTTTGACCACTTTCGCAATTCTTCTACACAAGGGTAACACACTTTATGTGGGGCCCATGACTTATTCTGGTCACCAAGTTTTACACCGAAATATGCACAATACACTTTCTTCACAAAATCTGTTATATTTCTTCGATGTTTCTTCACTACAAATTCCCCACAAATATAACAAATCGAATCAGGTGAATTAAGACAAGCCCTTGCTGCCATGTAATACATTTTATAGGTGAAAACTATAAAAATGAGTATACTCATCCGCTGCGGGAAAATGGAAGTACTGATCCATCTGATGATGGTCTGTAGGAAGACCGAATATTAGGCTTTATTTTTAATCTTTTAACTTATACGTTAAATAAGTTCTTCACTTCATCGGAAACCTGCGTAGTGTTTTAATTATCGTGCTTTTAAGATTGCTACCTTAAGCTTTTATAATAGTTAAATATATTGTTTTTTGCTTATGTAACAACTAAAAGTCTAACACACTGCACTGTAAAATTTATTTGTTTTAGTGAACTGTTCTGTAAAGTTTAAGTCTTGCCCCGGATAGATAAAATGTACACTGAAGTGCCAGAAAAACTGATACACCGGTCTAATACTTGGTAGGTCCCCCACGGGAGCACAAGATTGCAGAAATACGACGGAGCATGGACTCCACTAGCTGCTGGAAATATGCTGTAGGCAATGCACATCATACTTCGTGCAGAGCGTTCCACAATTCGGGTGTATTCCAAGGTCTCGGATTCCTGTGTTCGATAGCGCGTTGCACGGTATCCCAAATGTGTTGTATCACGTTCAGATCTGAGGACTTGGGCGGGAAAGGCAGCACTCCAAACTCAGATGAATGCTCCTCTAACCATACTGTAGTGTCCCGACACTTGTGTGGAGGTGCATTGTCCTGTTGGAACACGCCCAAACCATCAGCATGAATGCAGGACATGAACGAATGTACCACGTCAGAAAGGATGCGCACATTGCGTTGGCCGGTCACAGGCGTTTGTAGACGTACCAGGGGTCCCAGTGTTGCTCCACACACGAATCCTTCCATCTGCCCGATACAGTTGGAAACGCGACTCGACAGACCAGACGACTTGTTTCCAGTCATCAAGTGTCCAGTGGCGGTGTTGCCGTGCCCAAGCGAGGCGCATAGCTCTGTGTCGTGCACCCATCAAGGGGACTCTGTTGAGCGTCGGCTACCAAAGCCAATATCGTGCAGGCGACGTTGCACAGTCCGGACGCTGCTGCTTGTTGAGGCTCCAGCATTGAAGTCCGATGATACCTGCGAGAGTGTTGCACGCTTATCGCGTGAAACGATTCTTGACAGCCGACGATGGTCACATTCACCCAATGTCTTTTTACGGCCACACTGGTATCGTAGGTTGGAGGTTTTGCCGGAATTCTTGTAGTCATGGTACACCCTTGCAATGATCGTCCGTGAAAATCTGAACTTCGTTTCTACCTCCGAAATATTATGGCCCATCTCACGAGCGCCAACTATGACACCGCGCGTTGAAAATCGCTTAAATCGTTATTACTTGTCATTCTCATGCCGAAAACAGCTCTGACAGCTGGCAAGGATGTCTATCGCTTTATATACGCACTGACGGACGCAACCGTGTACGCGCATAGGTGACGTTGCTATGTATTTTGCATAAGCTGGTCTGTACCAGTTTTTCTGGTACTTCAGTGTACATCTTAGAGTTAACTAAACGCTGAATAGAATTTATGGCCAAGTGAAAGAAAAAGTCTCCTTACAAGGTCAACTGTGGTTTATTGGTCCTTAGTTGGCACTCATAGGTCAGCACAACAACATTGAATATAATTTCAAATCGTAATCAGCCAATGATTTACTTCAATAGCTGAATAAGCAAATGTTCATAACACAAAATAAAAGCCTAGTCTCATTAACTCGGCAACAGTTTGAGATTTCAATATCAAAGAAGCATAATATTT
This sequence comes from Macrothele yani, assembly GCA_039090855.1. NCBI lineage: Eukaryota > Metazoa > Arthropoda > Arachnida > Araneae > Macrothelidae > Macrothele > Macrothele yani. The sequence continues at coordinate 56,297,957 of CM076997.1, read as the reverse complement.
AAAGTGAGGATTCAACCAAGCTTGTACAACAGCAAACTCTAATCGAACAACATCAGTTTTCATGGCCAACAACAACAATTCTCATGGCAAAGAACATCAATTCTCATGGCAAACAACATCAATTCTCATTAGGTCGAAAGTGAATCTCTCCAAGCCGTGGTCTAAGCGATGGCTTCTGATCGTTCGTCCGAGATGGGTCCGGGTTCGAATTCCGAAGAGGCATGGGTGTATGTTTGTCTTACGGCACTGGCTCTGTCCATCCGCGGGAACCAGTGGCCCTATATTAAGGACAGGGGACTGCTTATAGCCAATTGAGTTGCTCACGGTGGTCGTTAAACCTCTAACAATAATAAAAAAAGAATCTCTACGATCTTTCTCTCAACCTCTTTCTCTCTGCTCGATGCAATTGTAAACAGCACTCTTATCAGTCTCGTTCACGTGCGTCATTCACTTTTGACTTAACGTCAGGTTGTCAAAACAATATTCGCCGAGAGGGAAAATGTAGCGTTAAGCTTAGAAAATGCATAAGGAGAATGAACCGAAATTTACGTAGGAGTACGACAACCAAAAAGGAAAGTTAAATTAGAGTTTGCCTTGCATGATATCGAGAAAAATTAAATGTACCTTTACGCACCACATGTCCCGAAAACATACGGTATTTGAAAGAAGAAAAGCGCGCAAAATTCCTTCAGTCAAGGGTATCCGACAAGAAGAAAAAATATTCCGATCTTTATAAGCGGAGATATTCAAAATGGAAAATGCCGCCCCGGTGGCGCAGTGGTCTAAGGCGCTGGCCTCTGATCGTTCGTCCGTAAACGGTCCGGGTTCGAATCCCGGTCAGGCATGGATGTTGTGTTTGTCTTACGGCACTGGCTCTCTCCCTTCCCTGGAACCAGTGACCCTAAATTAGGGACGGGCGACTACTTATAGCCCATTGAGTTGCTCACGGTGGTCGTTAAACCTCCAATCAAAAAAAAAAAAAATGGAAATACGAAGAGATTTATACCCGTCCTTTCCACAGCGGTGGAAAATAATACGCTGGCTTTCCATAGCAATGGAACTATTGTAAAATACGAACTTCCACGCACAACAGTGCGGAATGATACATTGAAACTTAATGACTTGAGCGAGTGGTGAGTGACGTGGCGGAGTAGCGCGAGAGATATTAAAGGAGTAATACGTGCCGAGCTTTGGCTAAGACAACAAGTTTAGTTTGTACCGCGGAGTGTATTCCAGTTTATGTTTTTGTGTGAAATAGAAATGTAATAAATGCTTTGTGTTGTTATCAAGTGTCTGTGATGTTACAAAGAAAGAAGTGGAGGCCCGACGAGATCCGAGCTTCGGCGGCGTTTTTAGAACCGTGGGAATCGATGAGTTGAAAAATCTTCAAGCGTGAGAACGAACCGACGCGACAGGGATATTTTTTTCCCTCTTTGTTATGGGAAGAACAAAGAATGGTGACTTTTATTTTTCGAAATTAGTTCGTGAGAAAACAAACAAGTACCGTATCGGATTTACACTTACGTTAGATGTTTATGTAAGTACTGTTTTTGTTGTTGTTCTTAGAGAATTATCCAAAGGAATGAGATTTCAAAGCAAGCTTTTTAGAAGTTTCCGGGCATGGAATTAAATAGAAGGAAATAATTTCTGTCAAGAAATAGTACATTCAGATCAACTGTTTGAGCCTAGAGTATAGGTAAATGTAGAATATTGTTGTAAACAATTTCTGTAAACGCATACACATATACGATAATAGAAGGAAATAATTTCTGTCAATAAATAGTACATTCAGATCAACTGTTTCAGCCTAGAGTATAGGTAAATGTAGGATATTGTTGTAAACAATTTCTGTAAACGTATACACATATACGATAATAAATAAACATTGGGTACACGTAGAACTTGTCTAAATTCGGCATTGTTGAAATGACTTTCTTTAGGAAGAGCTCGCAAAGAAGAACTTCTGCAGTTGGCGGAAGAATTGGGTATAGAATTTACGCCAAATATCAAAATTCTGGAATTAAAAAATAAAATTGTCAACTTTGAAGATTATGAAGAGGATTTCATGAAAAAACTTTTGGCAGGTATAAAAGAGCGTAGAGAAACAGAAAGACAAATGGAATTTGAGGTTGAAAAACTCAGAATAGAAGCTGGACGTCAGCCGCTGGGAGGCAGTTTAGAGCAAAATGAAAATTCTCATAAACCGAGATTGGAACTTCGTCATTTGATGAAAACATTTGACCCAAAAGACAGTGATATAAGTATTTACTTAGTTTTATTTGAAAGGCAAGCACAACAAGCAGAAATAAAAAGGGAAGATTGAGTCGCGAATTTGATAGGACGTTTGCCCTACGAAATATCACAATTGATTGCCAGAGAAAATGTGGAAGATGCTAAAAACTATGAATATGTTAAATAGGTTAACTTATATATTTTACTTCTTAAAAAATATAAGTTAAGTCCAGAGAAATTTAGATTGAAATTTGTACAACACATGTGTACATCAGAGAAGACCTGGAGATATTTCGCCTTCGAGTTAGAAAATTATTTTAATGAATGGATTTCAGGACTTAAAATAGGCGATTTTGAAAGGCTAAAAAAATTAATGATCACAGATCAATTGAAGCGGAGAGTGCCTATAGAAATAAGGGAGCATTTTATTGATAAATGGTCAAATATTGTCTCATCTTCAGATTTGGCTGATATGGTGGACAATTATGAAAGTGTAAGAGGAGGAACCAAGAAAAAGTCGTCGAATGAATTTTGTTCTTCAAAGAAACTGCAAGGCAGTGAGAAAAAACTAGAGATAACTATGATCGGGGAAATTTTAGGAAAAATGGATTTTATAACAAAAATTATGTTAAGTCAGATTTAGAACAAGGGTGGTCAAATCGGAATGTACCTCAGAATGAAGTAAAGCATGATCACAGACAAAAGATTCAATGTTACGAGTGTGGATCTTATTATCACATTCGATCTCAGTGTCCTAAGCTAAAATCACAGAACTCAGGAAGCGTAAATAGAATCAGAGAGGAAACTGAAGGGGATCTCTTGGCACCCAATACCTTTGAAGGAAAAATAAATGGAGTTATCATGCCTATTATCCGGGATACAGGTTCATCAGTTGATATCATTTGTCAAGAGTATGTGTCGCCAGGTGAGTTTACTGGAGAACATGTGTGGGTACAGCATCTTCTGGATAAACAAAAGGTTTGTTTACCATTGGCAGAAGTTGAACTAGAATGTGAATCAGGTCATATTGTAACTAAGGCTGCAGTGATTAGGAAGTCGCTAGATCAAGGTAGATATTTACTTGGAAATAAGACTGCCGCTTTGTTAAAAAATTGATATGGAGTGGCCACTTAATTCGGAACAGGTAAATGTTGTGGTTACTCGGTATCAAGATAAACAGAAACGAAACAACGAAGAGAGAAATTCAGTAAAGAATGATTCAGGGAAGAAATAAAAACAAGCCCTTGAAGGAGAGGCTGTGGGTTCCGAACAATCAGGTGAATTAGAAGAAGAAATTCTGCCACTGAGGCATGATGAAGATAAAGCCATGTTAGAGTTGGTAAAAATGGATTAAAAAAGTTTCACGGAAGATCAACGGCAAAGTTTGGAATTGAGAAAAATTCTCAAAGAAATAGAGACAACAGATTTTAAAAAGGCAAATGGTTATGCTGTACTAAGAAATGGGATGTTGGTGAAGAAGAAGATAAAAAAATTGGCGAAGAAGGAGATCTTATAGTTGTTCCAGAACAATATAGAGAACAAATAAATAACATGTGTCATAAGGGAACTTCGGGGCATTTAGGAGTGACAAAAACCAAAGACAGACTAGCGAAGTATTTTTATTGGCCTAACTGTTATAAAGACATTGAAGAATTTGTAAAATCTTGTGATTCATGCCAACGTGCTGGAAAAGCTGGGGACAAAAAGAAAGCACCTTTGAAAATAGTTCCAATTATTCCTGAAATTTTTACAAAGATCAACGTTGATGTCTGTGGGCCTTTGACCGAGACTTCAAGCGGAAATAGATACATAATTACAGCTATGTGTTTGTCATCCAAATATCCAGATGCGGTACCAGTTCCAGACATAGGATCCAAGTCGGTAGTTGACGCTTTGTTACACATTTTTAGCCGCATGGGATTTCCGAAAGAAATTCAAACTGATCAAGGAGCCAGTTTTGTAAGCATTTTGACACTAGAATTTCTGGAGCGGTTTGGAATAAAAGTTACTCATAGTTCTGTATATCATCCCCAAAGTAATCCAGTAGAACGATTCCATCGAACTATTAAAAGGATGTTGAGAGTTTTAAGTCTTGAGTCTGCTCCGGATTGGGAGAAACAGTTACCGGCGGCGCTGTTTGCTTTGAGAACTGTGACACATGAAAACACATGGTTTACGCCTGCTGAATTGGTGCATGGAAAAAATTTGAGAACACCAATGACACTATTGTATGAAAAATGGATGGGTCATCCTGAAGAAGAAAACTATGTCACTGAATATGTATTTGAGTTAATAAATAGGATGAAAAGATGTCAAGAACTTGCCATTAAAAACATGGAAGTGGCTCAATTGAAAAGAAAGTATTGGTATGAGAGAAATGCGGTAAAACGTGAATTTCAAGAAGGAGATTTAGTATTGGTTTTCGTTACCTGCAGGCCAAATAAGTTAGCGGAACAGTGGAAAGGACCAGGAAAAATTGAGAAAAAAATTTAAGAGACTAATTATGTAGTAAACTTTGAGGGTAAAATGTAAAGCATCAAGTATATCACATTAACATGCTGAAACCATACCATAAACGACCAGAATTCGTGAACTTATTGCCTGGTTGTGAAAATGGTGAAATGGATTTAGAGATTAAATTTCCGCAAGTTGAAAAAAATCCAAATATATTTAACTTCTCTGATATCGAGGAGAACAGTAAACTTCGAGAGCGCCTAAGTGGCCAACAAATTCAGGATCTGAAAAAACTATTATATCATTACTTGAAAATTTTTTCTAATATTCCAGGGAAGACTCATTTTTTGCCTTACAGAATGTCGCCCAGGCAGATAAATATTCTTAAAGCCGAGATAGATAAAATGCTGCAGTACAAGATTATAGAAGTTGGTGAATCAGACTATACATCACCCATGATTTTGGTAGAAGTACCTGGAAGAGATCCACGCCCATGTATTGATTACAGGCGATTGAATGAAGTGACAAGGACCCAGTTCTATCCATTGCCCAACATAGAAGAAAGAGTCGAAAAGGTTTCTGGAGCGAAATATATTACAGTATTAGATTTAACAAAAGGGTACTGGCAAATTCCATTATGTGCTAGAGCTCAACGATTGGCAGCGTTTGTGACTACTTTTGGAACGTATCGGCCCTTAAGGATGCCATTTGGCCTTAAGAACGCACCTTATTTCTTTAGCAAAATGATGTCGGAACTTTTGAGAAGCTGCGAAGAGTTTGCTGTACCATATCTAGATGATGTTGCCATTTTTTCCGAAAACTGGGGGATCATTTGATACATCTTGAAGAAGTGCTACCTACAGAGGTTGCAGAGTGCTTCCTTGACCATAAAACCTTCCAAATGTAAGTTTGCTCAAGATCACGTCTTGTATTTGGGTCATATTGTTGGACAAGGATATCGGAAACCAGCGGAACGAAAGCTTCAGGCCATACAAAATTTTCCTACGCCAAAAAACAAGACGCAAATAAGATCTTTCTTAGGCCTGGCGGGATATTACAGCAGATATATTCCAATGTTTTCTTCGATAGCAGCTCCCTTGACAGACATCTTGAAGGGTAAAAATCGTAATGAGGAAATTATATGGTCAGAACAATGTGAGAAAGCTTTTGTGGAACTAAAAAATCCTTATCTAGTTTTCCTGTTCTGCATGCCCCTGACTATGAACGTAGATTTATTCTACAAACTGATGCTTCAGATCAAGGAATGGGAGTCATCCTCTCGCAAGAACAAGAAGATGGCGCTGAACATCCTGTACTCTATCTAAGCAGAAAACTTTCGACAGCAGAGAAGACATACAGTACCAGTGAAAAAGAATGTGCAGCCATTATATTTGCGGTACAGAAACTGAAATGCTACCTGGATGGTCAGAATTTTCTCATACAAACTGATCATAACCCTCTCGTTTGGTTACGCACCAACGCAAGTTCAAATGCTCGTCTGATGAGATGGGCCCTTGCTTTACAATCATATGATTTTGTTATAATTCATCGATCGGGAACTATGCACAAAAAATGCAGATGGACTGAGCAGGATTCTAAATTTAGATGATCCACCTTGATCATGCTATGTGTCTGCTAGTGAAAACATTTTTGTTTGTTTTTGGTTGCGGTATATAATACATAGAAATTGTTGGAAAACACGTAAAGATAATTGTCAAATTAACTCATATATTTCTCTTTGTAAATGAATTATAACTAATTATGTGAACTATGACTATTGTATTGTAAAATGACAAGAACTTTTTACCACTGGAAAAAGTTCCTCTGGAGTGAGGAGGGGTTGTAAAATACGAACTTCCACGCACAACAGTGCGGGAAGATACATTGACACTTAATGACTTGAGCGTGTGGTGAGTGATGTAGAGGAGTAGCGTGAGAGATATTGAAGGAGTAGGACATTCCGAGCTTTGGCTAAGACAACAAGTTTAGATTGTACCACGGAGTGTATTCCGCTTTATGTTTTTGTGTGAAATAGAAATGTAATAAATGTTCTGTGTTGTTATCAAGTGTCTGTGATGTTACACTATGAATTATGAAGGGCATATAATTCAAAATGGAAATATACGCTTGCTTTCCCTAGCAGCAGAACCGTGCATTATAAAGGGGATATAATTCAAATTGGAAAAATACACTTGCACTCTCTAGCGTCAGTATTATTCATTATGAAAGGCCTGAAATTAAAAGAAAAACTCCTCACATTGTGGAATATATGCGGCGGAAAATAATTTTGCAACTTTTGACAAATGAGATAACTGGAAAAATATATTATACATATACCCAGCCTGCAGCAGGCGTTGTTCGATATTTGAAGCGCTCGTTTCCCCGATCTTTATTATAGTGATTAGCATCCAGTGCAAGAGTTTTTTCTTTTTCAATAGGATTTTAGGAACGGAGATACTGTTGTAAAGAGAAATGCGTATTCATACACACTCCATGCCACCTAGCTTCAGAGCCGTTCATTATGAACAATTATAAAATATGCGCAAAATATTCCTCCTTCTGAATGCATTCCGACAGGAAAATAATTTATGAATTCGGACGTTTAAAAAAAGAGACAGACGAAGAATTAGAACACACGGCCCCTTGAGAAAGAGGCTTCATTATTTTAAGCAGGAATTGTACGCTAAACGTATTTCGTACAGAACGGTATTTCAGTAAAACGATTTTTTTTCAAGACGATTTTTTTCTTAGAAGCCAAAGTACCGTTACAAATAGAAATATGCACTTACGCCTAGTAGTGACAAAACGGGTCTTTGTGAAGGGAAGAAAATAATAAGCAAAATATTTCTAAACGTAAAGACTAGCTGATGACCATTTACCTGTACCGTCCAATTGCGGACTACACAGGGTTAAAATAACTCTCTCAAAAGATTTTTAGTGACGGCGTTGCGAGTAATCCTGCCAGGATCCGACATTCCCCCATCCGGACAGAATCGGTCCGTAGACCTGCAGCTTGCTTCTACCCCCGTGGGCCGGCACTTCCCACCTCTCCATCATGCCCCGGGTGTGCGTGCCATTTGGGCAGGGGCTAGAAAAGAAATTTCTCTACCCCTGACTGGTAGAATAATTGCTGGCGCGAACTGTTTGGGGCGTCTGCCCTTTATTCAAACAAGACAATACATACATATTTATTTACACTGAGGAACCCATCTCCGCGTAGGAAACAAGTCCTTTGCTCAATGGGCCCTCTCACATTGAAAAATATTAAAATATTTACATTATTTACATTGCCACAGGACTAGGGTCGGTTCTGTGGTGATGACTCTGGGCTCGAGTCATCTGTTTCCCTTCGATTCTTCATCAATCTTCTTTCTTCGTCGGTCACCCCTCTATTAGGTAGACCGCCTGTTCCTCTTTGAGGTACTTGACCATCTCGATGAGCCCCTGTCGCGCTCTTGGGTACGTGAGCAGGATCGAGAGGTCCCTCGTCTTTGCCAATTCTGGAACTAATGTTGCTCTCTTCTCTGCCAGAGAAGCACATTCTAGAATCATCTGTGCGACATCTGCAGTCTGGGCACCACACATGCACACTCGCTCCCTAACCGCAAATCTGCGGAAGTACTCCGGCGACACTCCGTGCCCGGTTAGTACTTGGTTGAGGAAGCCATTACTCTCAATGCGCCTTATCGAGATTCGGGGGAAGATACGGCATGCCCTTCTACCCGTATCCCCTTCATCCCATCTCTGTTGCCACTCCACCAATGTGGCTGATTTCAGTTGCGTCCGCACGCTTTGCAGCGGCGTTCGCATCTGGAAATCTATGTCATCTTTACCAGTAGCTTCCTTCGCTAGCTGATCTGCACGTTCATTTCCAGCTGTACCGACATGACTTCGGATCCAGTGGAAGGTAACCCTCCTACTCTCCATTGACTTGAATAGCGCTTTTATCTCTCTGACAAGGGGAGTCTTACTACCGAACTGGCCAAGCGCTTTCAGGGCCGCTTGGCTGTCAGAGTATATGCTATAGGCCCCTTCACTGTTCATAGCAAGCACCAAACGCAGTGCTTCTCTGATCGCCAATAACTCTTCTTGGAACACAGAGGAATTGGGCGATAGTTTCATTCGCTCCGCGTGCATCTCGTTGCCATCCGAGATCACGCAGAAACCTGCGCCGACACTACTTCCTATTTTAGAACCGTCCGTGTACAGTTCCTTGCTGGGTGGCAAGTCCAATCCATTCTCAGAAGTTCCACCTCGGACGACCGATACTGGTGTCCTAGGAAGGTAACATCGTCCCCGTAGCGGAGGGTCTGCACTACTGCTTCCCTCGCTACGGCCAGGTCCGCCGGTTCGCACCCAGCCAGCACTTGGAGCGCTGTTGTGGAGGTCGTGCGGAAGCACCTCGTCATGCCCAACAGCGCCCTGCGCTGAATTTATTTAATACCATTTCTCATCCTAACGGTATCTGACCACCAGGCGGGACACGCATATGTCAATATGCGCTCCACCCCTCGCTTATAGAGCACCTTTTTGGCTGACCCAGGCAGCCGCATTCCGTTGATCTTATTTAGAATGCTGGTGCATCTGTCCTTCAAGAAGCGAAGATGCGGTAGCCCCGACAATCTGGTGTCAAGGATGACTCCTAGTAACCGCATCTCTCTCACCGCTTTGATAGTATGCCCATTGAAGCGACACTTTGGTGGGGTGACCAGTTCCCCCTTCTTTGCTATTAGCATTAGTGTCGTCTTTTCGGGAGCTAAGCGGAGCTTACACTCCTTGCTCCATCTATCTAGCTGTGAGAGAGCGGTATGTACCTTCCGCTCAATCACATGCCTACCAGATGCTGACACTATTAGCATGAGGTCATCTGCGTAGGCCTGCAGCTGCACCCCGTCTTCCAGAGGAAGCGCAAGTGCGGTATCTGCAACCACATTCCACCACAAGGGGCCCGAGCAAGAGCCCTGCGGACACCCTTTGGTGTATTCCCTGCTGTAGGTCTTGTATCCGACCTCAAACTCTACTCTACTATGCGAGAGAAAATCGCTTATTAACAGGAACAGATTCCTGGAGATGTCAAGTCTTTTCAGACGGTCCAACACCAGTGGCCACCAGACGTTGTTGAAAGCGCCCCGCACATCCAACGAGACGAGACAGGTGTGCTTTCCCTGTGCACGATTTTGCTTTACCTGCTTAGTAAGGCTGACCAGCGCTTGGCCGGTACACCTCTCCGGCGTGAAACCGAATTGGCGGCTGGAGAGCTTACCTAGGCCGACTAGGTAATGGGTTGCTCGGATCACAAGGGCCTTTTCCAGCACCTTACTGCATGCTGTTAACAGGCAAATCGGCCTATAGGCTGTGGGATCTGCTCGGCTCTTGTTTTCTTTGCTGAAGAGGACGAGCAGCACAGTTTTCCACAATGATGGGAAACAACCTCTTCCCAGGCATTTATTAAACAGGGCAGCGAAGTACCCAGGGTTGGCTAGAAACACCTCTCTGATGATCGAGAGGTCCAAATCATCTATGCCTGGTGCCTTGCCTTTGTTTAGGCTGTTAATTGCAGCACCTATCTCCGCCTCCGTGAAGGGCGGGTCGTCAACCGTGTCTGGTGGTTCTCTGCAGTGCTCTCTGATCGATATTTGATCCGGGGAGTTCCCCGTCTCCTCATCGGATGGGAAGTGGTGGTTTAAGAGCACTTCCACTGTGTCTTGCAGAGTGGCGGTGTTGGTGCCACTCTCTGTTCTGACGGATGCCAGTAACAGTGGGCCGGTGATCGAGCCCTTCGCCACCCTGTACGGTACCCCAAAGGGATTGCCGACAGGAGTGGTCTCACACAACTGTCTCCAGTGCTCTTTCTTCGATGCTACCATTTCTTTGCGGTACATAGCGTTGGAGAGATTATATTCCCTTTTCAGGCGCTCCCTCCTGTCTGGGTCAAATCTCTCGCGTTGCTTCTTCGTCTGCTGCGTCTGGCCTTCCCTCGCAGAAGGCTCAGATTTTCCGACCACCAGGGGAGCAGGGGTCTTGCCCTTCCCTCTGCTTTCCTGCAACCTTCACAAGTCTCTACTATCTCTTTAGTAAGATTACCAAGGTATTCATTGAGATCTTCTACCTCATCGAGATCTGATGCACTTCTATCTCTTAGCAGATCTGATAGTCGGCCCTGGAGTTCCGACCATTTGAGGTTCCGGGCGTTGAACCTAGACCTGGGTTTTTCCCCAATTTTCTCAAACCCTATCGTGAAGGTTATAGCAAGGTGATCGCTGCAGCTCACATCGTTCAGTACCTGCCAGTTCGGGAGGAGGTTGAGGACCGATGTCCTCGTGAGGGTGAGGTCGACCCACGACGTCCCAGTGACAGCTTGGAACGTGGGAACACTGTTGGGGTCGTTCCTGATCGTCAGATCTGAAGAAATGACAAAGTCAAGGAATTCACTACCTCGCCCATCTTCTTCTTGGTCTCCCCAGAGGGGACTCTTCGCGTTGAAATCGCCTGCAATGACAGTCTCGTGCTGCGGGTGGGAATCCAGCAACCGCGAGACTGTATTTAGCACGTCTGAGAGAGCACCTGACGGTGAACAGTATGCGTTGACAAGCAATATTTTTCTGTTACCGCTCTCAATGCCCAATGCTACCACATTGGATGTGCATTCAAGCTCCATAGCTCCCAGATCTGGGTCAAGAACGACTGTGGCCACCATTGGTTTTTCGCATCGAGAGTAGTACCTCCGTGAGGAGTTGGGAAACCCCGCTACCCTACCATGGGAGTGGTACGGTTCCTGTATCAACAGTATTTTTGCAGCGATTTCACTGGCAGTTTTAAGAATCTGCCCTGTTGCGGCTCTCGCATGGTGAGCGTTGAGCTGGAGTACTCAAAGACTGGTGCTTGTCCTTGGCCGATCAACCATAGTTGGTTCGGCTTCTCGGCTGCTCCAACTCCCTGATCAGGGAGGGACAAGTCTTGCGGAAGCTAGAATGGGCGGTTTCCAGCTTCAGTTTAAACCGCTTATTCGCGGATGTGCAGTTATTGCACTTCGGAGCAGCAGTGCAATCTTTGGGCCGGTGACCTGTCTCGCCGCACCGTCCACACTTGTCCTCTGCTTCCTTGCAAGCATTCCTGAAATGGCCGAAGCCGTTGCACCGGAAGCATCGAACTTCCCTGACAAACACTTTTAAGCGAAGGATCGACCAACCCAAGTTGAGTCGTCCTCGCTTAATCAGTGATCTGTAGGCCAGGGGTTCGGCTTCCACCACCCAGTGGGCCTTACCCCCTTTGGCCTTAATGACGAATTTCGCCGTAAAATCCCCTTCGAGGTCCGGGTTTTGCTCTTTAACACCGGCCTCGAAGTCTTCCCGCGAGACCTCCCGTCGACGCCATACACAATTAGACGCGGGAGTCGCTTTGGGGGGGGGTTAGAGTGGGTGCAATCCTTGGTCAGGGGATTGCTCCGCAGCTCGCCTTCTAGCTTGGCGATATCTTCGCTCTTGGAGCACTCTACCGCCACTCCTCCGTTGCGAACCTTACGAACGCCTTTGACTCCTATCTGCAGTTTTTCTGGTCGCACTGCAGATAGGAGTGTTGCCTTTGCGTCGTCCGACGTTTTGCCCTCATCGGTGGGATAGATAAGGAGCACGTGTCTCCTATCTGGCCCCACCTTCTTTGCAACCTTCGCTTTGGGTGCCGGCACAGATCGTTGCGCCTTCGTGGCACCCATTTTGGCTGCGGCGGCATAGGACAAAGGTCCTACTGAGGGGAGGGGGCTGACGCTCCACTCTCTCCTCAAGCTTGCCCTCCAGCTTGACGGTCAGCATCCCTTGTTGAGTGCAGGCGTGTTGAATTTTCCTCAACTCCGCCGCGATCTTACTCACCGCAGTCTTGCTTGCCATCTTGGGTAGGGAGCCCAAGACCACTCCAATTTATGAAACACAGCCCTCCACCAGGGTTAGAAACTCCCTAGTGGCCCCTGCTAGGGAGTCTCAACCCCCTGATTGGCCTTCGGAGTGGGCTCCGAGGTCACCGTCGGTGAGGCCTTTGGTGGCCGGGAGGTACCGGGTTTAGGAGAGGATGTCTCCACTACCTGGACCTCCGAGGGTTTCACCTTGGTGGATGAGGCTGTGCTTTGCTTTGATTTCAAAGCACTTTTGGGGGAAGCCCCATCAACATCACTCCCTTTTGGGAGGTTTGCATCTCTGTGAGAAAGATGCAAAGTTTTTCTGAGTCCTGAGTGGGCACCCTGGGGTTCTCCCACTCAAGGTAACTCTCAGAAAACCCGGGCGCGCGAGCTCCAGCCCAGTGACGGATCAAAGAGTCCTATCGCTGGCCGAACCGGCACGCCGTCGACGTACTCGCTATTCGTCACAAACGAGTTTGCAGTCAGTTGGGACTTTGCCCTGACAAGGGCGTTTTTATTCTAAGTCCCGAACCGATCTGACTGCACCGAAACACTTTCAGTTTGAAAAAAAAGAAAAAACAATTTTTTTGCGAGGGAGGAAGGAATCCTCTCTCGCGGGGTGAGCGGCGCTCTCTTTTGCTCAAACGCAACGAACTGAAAGTCGCAATCAAACTCACAAAACTCGCTCCCCGGCTCGATGAGGAATCGGCCGGTCTTCTAAACGTAAGTACTACGCGACCCAAAAGAATTTTTCAGTCGATCTTCTAGAAGTGGAGAAGCGAGAAAATTACACTGTGTAACGTTGAAACTTGCAAAACCTTGAAGGACTGATCGTAAGCGCATGCAAATTAACAGACGGCTATGTTGAGCCGAGATATACACATGATTAAGATGGGAAACGGCAAATTGGTACCCGGGTGATTAGTACCCGGAAAACTCGTACCGGGGAGATTGGTACTCTTCTGTCGCTGTGACGTTACAGTGGCATATACAAATTGCATAAATGACAACTCGGGTGCAGCAGAACTGGCCACCGGAGAACTGGACACCCAGAGAACTGGCCACAAAAATTGAGGTTTTGACCGCTTCATGGCCACGCTCCCAGGTGTTGTTTATCTGAGTCACAACGTTTCCGTAATTTCGTATTTTCTTAATTGCGATATTTAATGTAATTCTTTATAAAAAATGTTTATGACCTACAACTCCACAAAAGAATTTCAGGGTTCATAAATTACAGCTCAACAAATTCTTTGTGAGTATGTGCGAACCCAGAAAACATGCTGGAGAAGGAAGGGGGTAATACCAAAAGTATAAAATATACAGAATTTCTGGGCCGACTAGTAGCAGATATTTAGCGTTTGCGATCTACAACTCAACAAATTCTCTGAGGGCACGAGCGAACGCAGGAAACCTGTCGGCGGGGAGAGGTTAATACCGAAGATATATGCCCAACAAAAACAGTCTTGCAGAGCCAGTACTGGGCCACTGCTGTCTGCCAGAACTGCCAGTGGTGGCCCAGCACTACGTTGCCGCCGCCCAACCGTTAATAAAATGTCCAGGCGGCAACCGCAAGGGCCAGCAGTTCGGGCCAGCGGCGGGTAACAGTGGCACCCCCATCAGTTGTCATATGCCAGAACAGAGCCATTAGTTATCCATCACAGGAAGTAGCTCCCACAAGTGGCCCTTCAGCGGCCCTGCAAGCACGTGCTATAATTCCATAGGTCCGCTAGTTTCCCGGCAGCGGCAGCCGACAACCACGTACGTAACTGATGGCTCGCCGAATCTTGTCCGCCAATTTCCTAGTAGTAGCCATAAAAAAAGAATAAAATAGAGGAAAACCGCCGTACGATACTTGCGCATTACATCACAAGAGTGCGGAAATTTTCTCAACAGGTCCTGAAAAATGCCCGTTTGGATCTGTGTGGAAACGAACCAAGGTCTGTTGGTGGGGTAAGCGAACGCTTTACCAACGGGACTGATTTACCACACACGAACGTTTGCTTGAAGCTGAGCCTCTTTCCTGCGGAATGTGTGACGATGGTTCTCTTTTTAATTTTACAATACTGCGAGGTATTTTTCATAAATGTCAGTTTCATATAATTCATAAATTTATTTTTTCAACGTAACGATTGGTTTTTTTTACCTTAAGGGAACTTTACTCATTTTCAACGAGTGTACCAACCTAAAGGCGCTTTCCAAAGTTTCGTGCTGTCCTTGTCGTCTTGAAAGGCGATTGTTGAATTAATATATTTAACCGCTCATGTCACATTCTGTTACATTTGTAACGTTGTATCTTTCTTTTCCGTTGTCCATAGCTACATTTGTTTTAAAGAGGAAAGCTATTATATTTTACTTCTCGTTATTTTTAGAAGTGAATTCCTCCAGTCTTGTGTATTCAACCCATGGATAAGTACATTATATCTACATAGCGTTGCTTTTTTTTTTTCAAATAATTGATAAATTTTGTACGCGTATAATTTTTTTCCTGATCCAGGACTTTTGTTTTAAGCGGTTTAGTGTATGTTAAAACGAAAGATTACACAGAAATGATTTGTTGTTATTCATGGGAACGGAGTGGGTATATTTCATTGCTGTAATTTAGTATTTCATGGCTTAATCTGATATCTTCGTCGACGTGGCATTTCATTTTAGGAAATTAATTCGCCTCTCGACATGTGTTTTTTTTTCTCCTTAACCTCCACTAAAATAACACAATGGCGATAGAGTCGTTTTCAACTAACTGGTACCACGAGAGCCACAGCACGTGTTGCTTCTGTGCATGCGCAGTCCCATTGCTTACACCTGGTGTTGGGATTGCATCGGTTGCCAGCTACGGGCCACTAGTTGCAATTGCTTGGAGGCCCGCAATTCACGGCGATGCTGCAGGGCGATCAATGGCTGCAAACTGGTGGCGCTAACACCAACGAAACGCTACTAGACCGTGAGTGACGCATCACCGCCAGCTGGTGGCCAGCAGTTTCCCAACACCTGTGTTTCTTTTCTGGGGGATATAAAGAATTTGTAGCCCAATCTGGAGGTTTTCAGCGTTTGCAAACTACAACTTAAAGAATTATCTGAGGACAAGTGAAATGACAGCATTAGCACATGCCTGGAGAAAATGTGTTGAGCTGTAGTATGTAAGCGCTGAAAATCTCCTGATTGGGCTACAAATTCTTTATAGTCTATACTTTCAGTAATAAGCCCCTCCCCCTCGATAAGTGTCATGCATTTGCACGAAATTATGTTGAGTTGTAGTTCGCAAACGCTGAAAATATGCTCCCGATCGGACCAGGAATTCTTTATATGCTATACTTTTGGTATTAACCCACCCACACACACCTTTTCCCCTACAGGTTTATTGGGTTAGCACATGCCCGGAGAGAATTTGTTGAGCAGTAATTTGCAAACGCTGAAAATCACTCGATTTGGCTACAAATCCTTTATATTTTATATTTTTGGCATTAACCTCCACCCCCCGCGCCCTTCCACAGACAGGTTTCTTGCGATAGCGGATACCCGCGGACATTTTATACAGTTTTACTTTTCAAACGCTGAAAACCTGCAGATCGGATCAGAAGTTCTTTATATTTTATACTTTCGGCATTAAGCCCTCTCCCCACCCCCACCTGGACAGGTTTCCTGCTTTTGCACATGCTCGCAGAACATTTGTTGACCTGTAATTTATAAAGCCTGAAATTATTTTGTTGAGTTGTAGATTATAAACATTTTTTTATAAAGAATTACATTAAGTATCGCAATTAAATACGAAATTTGCCGCCCCATTGGCGTAGTGGTCTAAGCGATGGCCTCTGATCATTCGTCCGAAAATGGTCTGGATTTAAATCCCGGTGAGGCATAGATGTTGTGTTTGTCTTACGGCACTGGCTCTCTCCCTTCCCTGGAACCAGCGGCCCTAAAGTAGGGACGGGTGACTGCTTATAGCCCATTGAGTTGCTCATGGTAGTCGTTAAACCTCCAATCAAAAAGAAAAAAATACGAAATTACGGAAACTCTATATGACTCAGATAATCAACCACTGGGGACGTGGCCATGAAGCGGTCAAAACTGCAATTTTTATATGGCATCTTAAAATTTTTGTGGCCAGTTCTCCTTTTTATTAGCTTTTATTGTTTGTTATTATACACAAAATACGTATTAAAATCATAACTCAAAATTTAATAAGTTGAAAAACCTCTATGTATATATCCCCTTATGTCACTAGGATCTTATATACCCTGCCTTTTCAGTAAGAAATTTCCTATTATCGTTTTATACCACTAGGAAAACTCCGACACTTTTACAGTATCTCGTACGAAATGTAATTTGTGTACATTCCCTTATATGAGAAGGAGTTGGAGTTTTCGCGGTGTGTTTTCGTAGCGGTTGGTCACAGTATAGGAGTTTCCTCCAAAAGAACAGCTATCCGCAACGACTATCACCGAAGAGAAATAATCTTCCGTTAATACAATTTGCATATGCCCCGTAACGTCGCAACAGCAGGTTATCAATCTCCTGGGTACCAGCTTGCCGGAAACCAATCTTCCGGGTACGAGTTTTCAAAAATTCAATCATAGGAAAATGTCATGATTGCTTCAATTTATGAAGTAATTTACGAATTTGAATAAAAAAATTGTATCGGTATACTACAAGAAAAAATTGTGTCGGTATCACCGGGTACCAGTTTTCCGGGTACCAGTTTGCGGATACCAATTTGCCGAGTACCAATCTCCCGGGATCCGATAAAGATATAAGTTTAACCGATTGCAGCGTTTCCTGGCATAAAAGATAACGCCCCTGACGTAACATCGCAGGGCTGTGGGCGCAACCTAATGGCTATTGCAGCCGCGTGGCTACCTGATTGTAGCGCGCGTGTCTTGTTTGCTGCTACAGTGAGTCCTGAAAGTCCACCGTGCCTCAAAGAGCGCGTTTAGACGACGAACTCAAATGAAGACTCAATTTAAAAATAAGGCCACCATTTCCAACTTCTAAGCCTTATCTACTGTTCTCTAACTATCCCGCGACTTTCTTATCAGGGTGCTTAAGCCCACCTCTTTGTCGTTCCTGCTGTAGTATCTTGCTCTTTACTGTATTTTTCTTCGTATAATCTGCAGGCCATGAAATTCAGAAACATCGCAGTAAAATCCGTTCCCGCGATGTTAATCTTGAACCATATTTTCGTACAGAAAAGTCGCGATTCACTGAATGACCTAGCAGTCAAAAGAAATAAGGCAAAACGATATTATTAAAAATTACTGTAATTTTTAAATGCTTTGTTATTAATTACATGTGAATAAAGAGCAAAAATTTAGTTTTTCAGCATTAATGCAGGTAGAACTGCGATACTCACGAGCGCCCGTGACGTTGAGTTTCTTACAACACCTGATCGTTCGGTAGAGAAAATAGTATTGTCTTCGTTGCCTCATATTTCTTGCACAAATGCTTGTAAGTGGAAAACAACAACCCTTCTTTCCAACTGTTTGCGGACGTCCATCTTTTTTTTTTTTTTTTTTTTTTTTGGATTGGAGGTTTAACGACCACCGTGAGCAACTCAATGGGCTATAAGCAGTCGCCCGTCCCTAATTTAGGGTCACTGGTTCCAGGGAAGGGAGAGAGCCAGTGCCGTAAGACAAACACAACATCCATGCCTGACCGGGATTCGAACCCAGACCCCTTACGGACGAATGATCAGAGGCCAGCGCCTTAGACCACTGCGCCACCGGAGCGGCGACCTCCATCTTCGTATTGCATTTAGTTTTTCTGCTTTTTAATGCATTTTTGGTAATTTTTCAAATATACGGAGTAGGATCCGAAGGTACGGGGACAGCGCCTACTCGTTACAATGCAAGCATGGACTTAAAGTTACAGCGTATGGAATACATCCAGCCATCCTTCCCCTCCGCAGTCAGAATGGTTTGGCCCACGGAAAGTGATTGAAATATGAGTGCGCAGACGTTTGCTTCTGTGTTTAGTCGTCTGTCTTCTGCGATGTGAGAAACGTGGCTTTTAAAGAGAAACGTTGCAACATTAAATTTTGTCAGCGTTTGGATAAAACAGCTGCAGAGACCTTAGATATGCTTTCGAAAGCGTACGGTCACTACGATGGCGAGATCGAAGGTGTACGAGTGGTATCGGCGTTTCAGAGGGCCGAGAATTCATCGCAGATAATGAGCGCTGTGGTCGACTTGTGACTGCACGCAGTGAGGAAAACATTACGATGGTGGCGCAGTGTGTTCGTCAGGATCGTCGCCGAACCATTGAAGAAATCGCTAACGCAACTAACTTATCGGAGACCACATGCCAGCGTATTTTGACAGAGGATCTTAACATGCACAGCGTGTGTCAGCACATTGTCCCTCGCCTTTTGACCTCCGAACAAAAGGATGAACGGATGCGGATATCGGGCGAATTAATCGACAAAGCCGATAGCGATCCCACTTTTCGGATAACATCATCACAGGTGATGAAACGTGGTGCTACTTGTTTGATATTCAGCCAAAGCGTGCTTCTCCGACATGGAAATCACCGTCTTCACCGCGATCGAAGAAATTCAGGCAGGGTCGCAGCAAAGGGAAAGTCATGCTGCAGGTAGTTTTTGATTCTCACGGCATTCCGAATTTATTCCTGAGGGCACAACAGTTAACAAGGAACGTTATCTGAACATTTTACGTCGCTTACGGGAGTCAATCCGTCGTAAACGGCAGAAGATGTGGCGAAGTGAACAATGGTACCTTCTCCAAGACAACGCACCTGCACATCGGTTCCTACTGGTCACGGAGTTTCTTGCCAGAAATCGTACTAACGTGCTTCCACATCCCGCCTATTCACCCGACTTAGCCCCCTGCGATTTTTATCTCTTTCCACTGATGAAACAAAATCTGCAGAGACGTTTTATGTTAACAAATGAGGTAAAACCAGCAGCGCAGGAGGCATTATGAAGGGTTGCAAAACATATATGGCTTTCAGCAATGCTTCCAGAAGATTTACGAGAGCTGGAAAAAGTGCACCGTCGCCTAAGGGGATAATTTAAAGGTGGTTGTACATCGGTGTTTTAAAGTATTTAAGATAAGGACATATACGCCAAGTTCCCGAACTTTTGGGTCCTACCTCGTACTACCTTTTTAAACATTTTTTTAAAGCGACTTATTTTCCGGACACATCGGGCGTTTAAATCGCACAACCTAAATTTATAACTTTTTTTAACAAGTAATCCGCAGACTACAATATGACGAAAAATACTGTATTTCTGCTCTCGTACTTCAATAAAATAAGAATCGAAGCCGACAGCACCCGCTTTACTCTATTTAACGACAGGATTATGCATCAGAGAAGATTAAACGTTATGGACCTTTGTTTTAACAGTTCAAACTTCCCAATGTAAAGAGAATTGTTAAAATCGGGTAAATAGATTGCAGAGAGTTAGTGCCAGCCAGCAGACAGACAGACCGAAGGACATAGTGATATTGGAATCACATACTTCTTATGCCCAATAGAACAGTATGTGATTTGATATATTAATATAACCCTAAATGATATCTCCAAACTTCTGCTAAGTAGGTGGTGCTATGAAAAGATTACGCCATGGATTTCAGGAAACGAATGAGAGTAAGTTTTAACAGATTAACATGGACCTTCAGGGGCGGACTGGGACGACAAAATCAGGCCGGGTATTTTAGTCTTCCAGTTCACAGCAAAAACATACGTAACTACAGAAGAAAATCTCAAATTTCCTAATGAAAACATTCTGTCATACCCAGGATGAAAGAATGCTGCTGAAATATGCATTGTAAAAAGAATTCCTTCGGAACAAATTTCTACAAGGCTTCCACTTCCACTCTGCACTTTTCCGCCTTTTAAGGTGCAAAAATTTCTCCTTTCTCTCCCCCCCCCCACCTCCATTGAAAACAGAGAGATTTCCCTTTTTTGCCCGACAACTTGAGTGTATTTTTAATTTTTTTTTTCGTACATGAGAAAAGACATTAATTTTTGTTAATTCATATTTTATTGCATTTTTACAAGCAAAGAATAACTGTTCTGTGATATAATTAATGCTGACTTATCTATCTGTACGTCACCAAATACTTGTCATGAAATCATAGAATTGTAATGAGAAATTACCCAGAATTCAGCGCTACTTCTGTGAAAATTAAAATCGAAAACATGTTTCTTTTTTCGTTTGTCTTATATGAAACAAAATACAGAAAGAAAATGATTACTTACAAGTTGCAAAATGAAAAGCTGAATGTGATAAATTCTGATGTACAGTTAGTTCTAAATCATAATTAAAGCAGGAAATAAACATAACAAAAACTCAAGAACGACAACTTCCTAAAATCGCAAACCTATATTCAAAGTTAAAAGAGCAAAATGTCGTCTGTCTTGCGCGGTGGAAGAGAAAGCGGGAAATGAAAATAAATTAATGGCTGGTAAGAGAGGAAACTGGAAAGAGACTGAAAGATAGGGGGGGGAGGAGATTGGTGCATACAATTAACACAATAAAAATGAAAAGGCTTGCTTGCCAATTTGTCGGCAATTTCTTCTGTCACATCTGTAGACTTCCGGTGTTTTCTTAACATTTACTTCCGATTTCTGGGTTTCCCAAAATACAACGCTTATCTGTTAAACCATATGGATGGGACGGGACCAGGGGCGCACTGATTGCCCTCGCAACCCCCGCAGTGCGGGGGTGGGTGGGTGCTCGTGGTTAAAAGTACCTCTAGCCCGAGCAAAAATATTTTAGAAATATTTTTTGCGGAACCTTCGTATGAAACTGCATGGGTAAAGAAATAGCCAAGAATTAAAGCAACTTTGAAGGAAGTATGAAGAAGGAAAGCATTTTTATTTCTCAGTAAATACGTAAAATCATTAGAAATCATTTTCGTAGCTTTAGCTCATTAAAAACTGGATGACGGGAAAGCAGTTATTGAAAAGAACTTGAGGCCCCTTGTAACAGCGAGGGCTAATACAAGGAGCCTCAAGTTCACAGCCCTTGCAATAGTTTCTATGCATGTATGTTAACAAGAGGATGTGAAAAAATATCAGTTCAATGAGCGAAATGTTTATACCAATGAGGATAAGGTCTTATGTACGGATGGGACATTCGATTCCTTGAATCCCTCGAATCTTGGAAAAGATTCGAGATTCGAAAACTCGAATCTACGTGCGTTTTTTGTCATTCGAATCTTTCGAATCGTAACGTAAAAAAACTTGGCGTTTGGTGCTTGTTCTAGAGCGATATTTGCTTGGATTTTTGTCAGCATGACGAGTTCTGACATTGGAAAACAATCGAAGAAGATCGTCAACAGTGTGTACACAATTAATACAGACATTTGACGTGGACTAGGAACATCAAACAGAAGTAATCGCTCTTTTCACATTTATAAGTGAGTCACGGAAAACTTTTCATTGGCCACCATCTGGAAGACTGGGTTCGATTCCCGGTGTTGGCCAATGAAAAATTTTCCGTGACTCGCTTATAAATGTAAAAAGAGTGATGACTTCAGTGTGTACACAGCTATTTGAATTAGCTCGTTACATCCAAAATTTGTGGAAACTCTCTAAATAGAAAGTTCTTAATCACACCACCGTCGACAGTAATGTCAGAAAGACTATTCAGCACATCAGCTGTCATGGCTGATAAAAAACGAAGTAGCCTAGACTCAGAGCGAGTTCGAACGCTAAATAAAAATCTCAATTAAAGGTTTCTGTTTTTTCTACATTGCCCTGAAAGTGGTTAGTGTTTTTATTAACTCTTAAAACGAAAATGTTTTTGATTTTGTTTTAATTTCCTGGAAAGAATTTACTCAATTTAGTGTTCCCTGTTCAGTGTTTATCTACATTAAATCTTGATATACTCCTCCCCACCTCTACACTTGCTTTAATTTAAAAAGGTTTTGGAACTTTTGTTATTAAAGAAAAAATATCAAAAGTGTGAATTTTTACTCAAATATTTTTTTGTCAAATGATGTTCAGAATATGGAAATGGACCTCAAACCTCAAGAGTTATGTACTTCATTTAGTAAATGTAAATCATAAATTTCATTTGTATCTTCTTAATAAGTATGGGTATATTTTTTGAAAACTGTATTCTTTAATTTGTTTTTCATTAAACACAGATTTCAAATTTTGCTTCAATTAAAAACTTTTAATTTTAAGTAGAAGTCTTTTCTTTCCCTTTTCTTCTTATAATTATTCTTAAATGAACGATTCGAGTTATTCGAGAACCTTTTAGGATTCGGGAGATTCAAGGGATTCGAGAACCTTTTAGGATTCAGGAGATTCGAGGGATTCGAGAACCTTTTAGGATTCGGATTCGTATTCGAGTAAAATTTAGGATTCTTCCCACCTCTAGTGTAATGTATTACAGTTGTTTGCACATTCTGTAACTATGCATCCTTCCGAATAAAAGGTGTTCTTCGCGGGAACAAAAGAACAGAGACCTGTGTCATTTTTTTTTATAACGGAATCAAAAGATTTTTTTTACTATGTGCAAAACATTGTGGCATTATCTTAAGTGTGTTTTTGATATTCCTGAATAAATAATTTAAGCAGTTTTACGTGTTTTGTGCTACAGTTCTTAATTGTTACTTAGTTGTTTGCTTACTTATGTTGTGACATTTCGTATAAATCCAAAAAGTCATTTGACACTATCAGACGGCAGCTGCATGTTTTTTGTGTGCAGTCGTGAGGCATTTCAAAAAGCAGACCTTAGTTCTTAAAAATAATGAATTTTGCATGATATGATTAACTTTGAGGTAAGTATTTTGTAGTAATTTGTATCGGCAACCAGGGCAATCATTTTCATTATAACGTACACATATGTGTTTCACGTAATAAAGCGAAATAATTTTTATTTTGCGAAAATTAATTCTAAAGAATTTGATTTATTAAAACATCCGTAAAGCCTAGTTAATAATATGGAAGTTAAAATTTTGAGTCATTGAAAGCCAATTTATTTTCGTAAAAGGCCTAGAAAACATTTTCTGCGAGGGGCTCGAGTTTTTCAGGTAAACCACTGAACGGGACTGGCACTGTACGCTGCCTACTGTGTACTTGCAAATTGCTTATTGCAGTTTCGAAGGTAATGAGTGCGAGCTCCCTAAATGGTGTTCTTCATTCTATTTTTTCCATTGGCTGATGCTTGAATTTTCCCAACCATCCCAAAGGCCGAAGTTCCCTCACCAACCTGCTCTCTCACTCCTGGACCGGCATCAAGCACAAACAATACCTTAACAGAAAGCACATGTATTACTTACCAAGCTTAAGTCGCACTCGAACTCCGCGTCCTTATCCTCTAGTAAAACATTTCTCTCTATTCTAAGAAAAAGTAACCGCCGCCGCTGCTGCTGCCGCTGTTTTAGAAATTTCGCGACACACTTGCTTTCCTAGCTTGCAGCGCAAAACGTATTGAACACAAAAATATGAAATTTACATCGTTTCTAGAAAATTGTTTGGAAAACACGCTGAAATAAACTGTTTTTCGATTCTAGCGATACTTCAAGAGCTATTGTATTTCAAAGTTAAGGTAAGCAAAGAAGTGCTATCAGGTCGCGTTCCGGACACACTAACAGCAACAGAACCACGAAACTTTGTAGGCATGTAGGGCCATGACCGAATTTTTGCACCTCGTCGCCTTTTTTTTACTTTCGATTTAGTTTACGAGAAATTAAATTTCTAAATTTCACAAAATGCTCTATTTCGCGATGGGATCCATTAAAAAAAAACGGATATATGACAAACTATAAATCATAACGCATTGCAATTTTTACAGCATAAACTCACAACTATAGTCCCTTTTAAAAAAAAATCATTTTCTGACTTTAAGCATTTTTTAAAGACGCAAAGGAAAGAACAGCATGTCTATCTTCACGATAACCACAGAGGAACGTTCTGGTCCCGTGACCTGCTGCCATGGTGACGCAGAGAATTTGTTATGCATATGTTTTGTTGGTAAAGCAATCTCAGTTGTTTAAGATGGACGTCAAGTAATTTTGCTTCCTATACTTCCAATGAAAAAACTTCTGTACACATTTTCTTCACAATTAATGCGTTACCAAGGATGTAAATTTGAACATCGATTAAAATAGCTTCCTTTTATAACTTGGAATACTAAATATTTTCTAAAACATAACCATGATTATGCAATACAACATTTGTTTGTCTACTGACGTCATCGAAATACAGGTCGCGTCATCTTTTTTGGACAATTAATGCGTTCCCAAGGATGAAAATTTGAACATCGATTAAAATAGCTTCATTTTATAACTTGGAATACTTAATATTTTCTAAAACATAACCATAATTATGTAATCCAACATTTGTTTGTCTACTGACATCATCAAAGTACAGGCCGGGTCATCTTTTTTCTGGTTCCAACACCACCAAAGGAAAAGTTATTGATTTTTTATATAATTGTGGTTATGTTTTAGAAAATATTAAGTATTCCAAGTTATAATATGAAGTTATTTTAATCGATGTTCACATTTTCATCTTTGGGAACACAATACTTGTGAAGAAAATGTGTACAAAAGTTTTTCCATTGGAAGTATAGGAAGCAAAATTACTTGACGTCCACCTTAACGGTTTAGCATAACGGTTTACGGAAAAGCTTTTTGGACCACTTCTGTTTTCCTTAGTGGTAAATTAAGTAAGTGCTATAAGTTCAAACGACAAAAGTCCCACCTTCCAAAAATTAACGACAGTAAAAAAAAACCTCTTAAATTTCGGAATAACCAGTTTTATTTGGTTAGACATGCAATAAAAATTGAAATTTTATATGAATTTTCCAGTTTTTATTTCATGCGATATACTTGGAGATCGGGATGTAGGGCCTGAGCGTTACTCTGGAAACGAGCGTAGCGAGCTTAGAAGCGCAGCCCCTGGTGCTATAAAAAGATTCAACTCATGCAGGAAAAACAAATGCGGCTTAAGGAACCACAAAATCTGTTTAATTGAAGTTATGGTCACATTTTAATTAAGTTCAAGGTTTTACAACTCTTGAACGAAAATTTCCCTTTTTTTCCTGAGGAGGCCTGATTTTGATTAAATTTCCCTAAAATGAAAATTTTCCCCTGAAAGTGGAAGTCCTGAATTTTTAACAACAATTTAACAGTGAAAGCATTTTTGAAATGCGCCAGTGATTGAACATAGTATCAAAACATACTCAAAACACGCTTTTATACCAGATAACACCCCCCCCCCCACATACACCCTCCCCCCACATACACACAATGCACACAATATACGGTTCTCTTAAAAACCCCATTTCTAACTAAATTACCGTGAAGATCATTTGAAAGTTGAAATGTGCATACGTCATATAGAAATTTTTCTGCGTAATATTTTTTATAGTTATTTTGTCCCTGATCACTTACTGCGCAATCAGGACCTGATTTATACCTAGGCCCTCAAGGCCAGGACCTAGGAGCCCGCATTTTCGGGGCCGCAGAATCGCATTGCAAAAAAAAAAAAAATGTTTTTTTTTTTTATTAATTAATTAAATGAAATGAAAAAAAAAACATTTAGGGTGAAAAAAAGTCTTTTTTTTCTTTTTCCTGAAAAGAAGATTAACACTGGTGTTTTTCCTAGGCTCTTTCACTACCACCTCATTTCAACTGCAGCTCAGTGACGTCATGATGTGTCGGAACAAGAGTAACCCACAGATCAGAACCTAGGAAACTTAGAAAAACTGATTCATATATGGAGTCTATTTAATTTCAAATGTGAGTAATGGATAAGGCAGGAAAATCGCATTGCTTTTCATCTGAAACTTACCGATGAAATATAACTGTGCCACATTCTTATATATACTATAGTCCTCTTGAGAGTGGTTTCGCATTGCTAAGACATTTTGTAGAAGCTTTGAGTAGTTCATATTGTAAGTATCAGATCTTAAAATTGCTTGGGTCTAAATTAAGTGAATTAATGAATTGAATAATGCGCTTTTATGAGTGTGGGAATTATCCAGTTATGCATGTTTGCTCAAATCTAAGTATCATTCCTCTGTTAATAGAATTATTCTACTATAATATTAAACACATCACTGGTGATAAATCAGCTAAATGGAAGTTCACCTTGTCCCAAAAAATCAGTCTGTACTAAGTCAAAATAATGTGGAAACATCTGTGGAAATTTGAATTATTACATCACTAAATGCGAAAATAGCAATACTAAACTATTAAATAGTGTTTTACCTACCTGTTTGTGTTTTTAAGTACGAATTTCCTTGCTAATATTAAAATTTAATAAAGTAGATATTATTTCCTATTTTTCCCTGCACAGTGCCCCATTTATTAAATCAACTTTTAAATTAATTGATAATATTTAGTGGCGACAAATGTACTTACTCTTTCAAGAATGTGGACGGGGGGGGGGGCCTCATCTTGTGCTATGCCTAGGGCCCGATTCTGTGCAAATCCGGACCTGTTCGCAATGGTACTGTTATCTCATCGTTTAGTAGACACGCATTTTAAGTCTACCCATTATTTTGACCAATGAACCGGTACGAGTTAATCGTTGTTTCTTTCAAGATAAATGTGGATGGGGACACGAATTTTTTGTTTTTTTTTTGTTTTTGTTTGGAGGTTTAACGACTACCGGGAGCAACTCAATGGGCTATAAGCAGTCACCCGTCACTAATTTAGGGTCACTGGTACCAGGGAAGGGAGAGAGCCCGTGCCGTAAGACAAACACAACATTCATGCATCACCGGGATTAGAACCGAGACTACTTCTTTCTTTGATTCGAGGTTTAACGACCACCGTGAGCAACTCGATGGGATATAAGCAGTCGCTCGTCCCTAATTTAGGGTCACTGGTTCCAAAGAAGGGAGAGAGAGCCAGTGCCGTAAGACAAACACAACATCCGTGCCTCACCGGGATTCGAACACGGACCCCTTTCGGGCGAATGATCAGAGGCCATCGCTTAGACCACCAGGGCGGCGACACGGATTTCTGTATATCGCGGTGGAATAATCACCTTGTGCTCTGTGTCAGTCTGTGGATAAGGAGGTGGGAAAAGTAGTGTCTCCTTTAAGATTACAAAAGAGAATGTAGGGCCTATTAATGACCCTGGGCTCTAAGTCCAACGATCTACCGTGTAAATGTAATTAGTTTTAGCTTACTTAATTTATAATAACATGCTAAGTCCGGGGCGGTTTTTTTCACATGAGTACACACATTTTTGGATTTCATTTCAGAGCCAACGAACAACATAAACAGAAGTTGTTGTTGTTATTGGTGTTGTTTCTTAAGGAAATAACTTTTCAGACAGAAATAAAGTGCAAATAAAATTAAAAATTATTATAAAGTACCAAAATAATTATTCGTTCGTTCCAAAAAATCCGATTAAAAAATTCCGAGAAATTGGGCTATTTCTCGAGTGGTCTACCGGGAAATGTCCCGGTATCCAGGTGGGCCAATCCGCGTTTGTGCACCTCTCAAGAATTAAAGAATCGGTAATTTAATTAATGATGGTTTTAAGTAATGTAATACATGCCAGCTATTATTTGCCTAAACAACAGTTCGCACTGAATTATTGAGTTCTTCTACAAAATTGCATTACGCAGTAGTTTCCTTTAAAATTGGTTCATTCTAAGAACATGAAGGGTCAAAACGTGCATATATTTCTTCGCCGTCCCAGAATTTAAATAGGAGACTCCTGATAAAAATTAAGTCTGTTAGGTAAAATATTTATTGAGCTCTTTTCTACATCGCTATCATCCATCTCCTTTCATCATAATTTAAAAAACAAAAATTATTTCCCTTCCTTTTGGGTTGTTGTTTTTTTAGTCTCCGCTTTAAAGACATTGGATGAAGAATGTTCTGTTTCTTGCTGCATAAATTGGTATAAGTTAATTCATTTACATAACATAAATATTACTTGTTTATTTATTTATAAATTTACTATGCTCAATCATTTCTATGTTTTGCAATTTGCAGTACTCGGCATCAGTGAAACCTAACTTAAAAAAAAAAAAAAAAAGCGGCCTTAAACTGGTTCTCAGGTAATTCTCGGCTTCCATCCTGCGGACGCACCCATAGCTACATATTTGCTTCTTAATTTTGATTAACAGATGTTGCCAATATCTAAAAATATGACTTATTCCATACGAACACTTAATAAATAAGTATACTTGCCTGTAATTTACATTGAAATAAATTCATGGGGTCAAAGAAGATTTAGTTCAAATTTCTTATAACAGATGGCTCTGTCACAAAACAATTGCAGTCTGTCAAGCAGATAAACTGCTTTTTTCCCCTCTACTCCGAGCAGCCAACTTCTGACCTTCGTCCGCATGTTGTCGGCGTTGTTTCGATATCCTGGGGTACATTGAACAGGACGTTTTTGTATAAGGTAAGTGTGCTCTAAGCTGTTTTCTTTTATATTCTGTAAATGATTTCTTAAACAATATCCGAAATTCCAGAGATTTGTTCAAATCCTTTCTTCTGAACCATATCTTTGAAACTCTGAAACATTACGGCAGATATGCGTCAGGCCAATGAAAAGTTGTGTTTTCAATGAACTGTCCAAAGATATATCTTATATACTCCGTCATTATGCATTTTCATGTCCTATTAACACTGGATGTTGGATACATCTTAATAGAAAAAGATTTTGGATGTTAGATACATCTTAATAGAAGAAGATCCAGAAGCAGAAAATTGGGTCATATTTTAAACTGCAATTTTATTTACATATTTGTGGAGCACGTGCAAACAAATTTCACAAATATCTGCATTTGAATTAAAAATAGGTGGATTTCAGGAATATTCTTCTTTGCCGAACGGCAAAGCAGCTAATATTATAGAACACGATTACGCAGATATGAGTAAAAATCCTGGCCAGTACTTCTGTGATTGTTTTATGTTGTTGTTGTTTTCATTCTTTCTGAATGGGTAAAACATTTTCGAATTCACACATTGACACAATGTGCTTTTTTTAATAAAAATTCGAGGAAATATTCCTTACAAAACGTGTTCTTTTTATGTGTATCTGGTTCTGATATTCCTCTGTAAAATTACCAACTGGCTAAGTTTTTGAAGAATGTTTTCTAACTACGGGAAACAAAATATCTTCCAGCTGTTAGAGTATAAGTAAATAGGTTCTTTGCGATAGACTTAAAAGGCTGTGACGGAATCCGAGTCCTACTTTTCCTTTCCTTCTTTCTTTTCTTTTCATATTTTTTTTCGTCAGAAGCCAAAGCCGGAACGAGTTAACGCCCAGGCCGGGTGCGTTGACACCCAAGTTGCTGCTTCTTTGGTTACATTGGAGGGGAAAAGAGCGATGCAGACGCGTACGCTTAATTTAAATATATTATCCCGATATTTATTTGATTTTCACATACCATACTTTGAATAAGAATATACTTTTTTAAAATCGTATATTATATTTCAAATTGATGTGCTGCTTACCAAACAAAACGGAAATGCATCCGTCTTATGCCCTGAAGCAACGAAAACACTAGAAATTAGAGTGCTGTGTAAAATTACAGACAGTGTTTTTAGAAATAATTCGAGACAACTCTAAGAATAGCAATTTAAACTTCACCTAGATTTGGTAAGGTCTTAGAATAAAAGCTGCTTCACTGGGATATAATGAGTATCATAAATTCCTCGTTCAAATGAAGTTCATTCTTAGAGACAGAACTATTTTATGTAATTGAATGCAGTTGGTTCTGGTTATTAGATGTCGCTCACTTGAATGATGTTAACACTGGAATCAAAACTTTAATGAAGTTCTTTGAACAGAACGGTTTTACTAGAATTAGAAGAGCTTTTGGAAACCAGACTTCTTCAGTCAAAAGAAACTAGTTCTTAGAATAAGGAGTAGTTCAACGAATCACAACCGGATATGTAGTTTGGAATGCTTTACTTGAGTAAGGATAGTTATTTTATGAATGGTATAAATTACTGTACAACGACTCCATGTTAACGAGATCAGTTCCCATAATCTGTACCGTTTTTAAAGATACTTCATCCCTAGACAATATGCTAACCCTCCCCCCCGTCCCCCACACACGTAGTTTTATGTGCATGAGATTTCAAAGTGTAATTAAACAATAAGCTTGGGGAATTGCAGTTCTTTTCCCCCAAACAAAATCTATTTACGAGTTGTTCTTTCCGGTATAAGGGAAAAATTTAGTTTATGATAAATGCCATAATATTTAATTTTAGCATACCCGGGCGCTATCTGGGAGACGCGGGTTCGAGTCCTGCTCCAGGACGATGAAAATTTTCAAGTTTTCGGATATTATCTGACTTACCATCCTTGTCCCATTTACGCCAAAAATCGGATTGTCATCTTCAAAATTTGTATTATATGGCGTAAGCCCGTATTTCTTTCATGATTTATCTGCTTCTCCGGGCAATCACGGGATATTATTCTTAACATCCAGATTCGCTAGACATGAATGTCGGTTGCTTCGACTAGTGAATCCTGTGATGGTTATATTCAAATTGGTCGGAAACTTGAAGCTTGGTCGTTCCGGGTGGTGTAGTGGTTAGCATACCAGGGCGCTATCTGGGAACGCGGGTTCGAGTCCTGCGCCAGGACGATGAAAATTTTCAAGTTTTCGGATATTATCTGACTTACCATCCTTGTGACATTTAGGCCAAAAATCGGGTTGTCATCTTCAAAATTTGTATTTATTTAAGACTTCATAAAGTTTGAACCACTTCACAGAAGCCAAAATGTTGTTTTAATACAAGAAATTCATATTTTTAGCGAACGCTGTAATTCAGCAACCACTCATGTTCACCGCACTTCATTGATTTCCATTTGAATCGCACTTTTGTATGAAGGTTTGCTATTAATATTGCTTTTGGTATCGTACTGTATTTTTACACAGTGAAGCTTAAGAAAAATGTTTTCAGTGGAGTCCGTGTGCCCACGACAATTATACATTGGCAGATTTCTTGTCCCTCGATAATCCAGATGCAAAAACACCTCGAAATGTGAGGCAGATGTACACCGCTTTGTGAGCAGACTTCTCGCCACTGCCTTTTGAAAGAAAAACTTAATTTTGCTTAGCAAAAGAAATATTTACGAGAATTAGATATTAGTAACACGTCACATAAAATAAATACTGACTATTTGTTTTTTCATTATGTAAAGGTGCATAATTCCTTAGTCAGTGCACATGTCACTTTAAGAAGGATACAAACCGTATGCTGATTGCTGCCTGGTTTGTAACAAGGTACTTTTATATTGGTTGGTCAAATCTAAAAGAAATTTTTCCATCGGGACAGTGTTGGCTAAAGAAATTATAGCAGCATGCCCTGGTTTTGTGATCTTTAGTGCTCAGCAATACGGATGAAACAATTTCTAAAGTA
This sequence comes from Macrothele yani, assembly GCA_039090855.1. Lineage (NCBI taxonomy): Eukaryota > Metazoa > Arthropoda > Arachnida > Araneae > Macrothelidae > Macrothele > Macrothele yani. The sequence goes on along the minus strand of CM076997.1, from coordinate 56,266,055 downwards.
GTGAAGATGAATCCTGTTCTAAAGCAATCAAGCTGAACCATGTGTTTAAAGTATCAAGAGCGAACTCTGTTCTGAAGTAATCAGGAAGAATTCCGTTTTAAGTAAAGAACCTGACCAAATTTTCTTTATCTTGTAAGTCTTAATCAGAGACCTTTTACTGTTGTGTAAGGCGAAACAGAATGCTGATATCTTCACGTAATCGCGTCGCGAGATATTTCTGCTTTTATTTTTAACGAATCCATATACGTACGTGCCCCACCATAAGTATCCGGACACTATATATCAGAAAATGCCGTCTTTGCACGATGTAAAGCCGTGCAAGTTTTACATCGTGCAAAGACGGCATTTCCTGATATATAGTGATACTAGCACGACTTTTCGCAATTAAAATATCTGCACATCCCTCTAATGATAGGGAATTCGGTTCAATGCAAGCACCATATCAAGGACCCAACTATAAAAATGCACGCAGGGCTGCGATGAGACAATAGCACAGCTGTGAATAAAATATACCTCGATCAACAGAGTTAACTAATTTCCAGCGTTGATTGGTATAAGCAATTGCTCCGTACGTGAGATTCCAGCTGCACTGAAGATTCCTAGATCAACAATCGGGAATGCGACATGCAAATAGAAGCAGACTGGGCCTGTATTAACCAAGAAACTACCCAATGAACCTCCGAAGCTAACAGAACGTGAAAAAAATGCTCTGCAAAGGACTTCCCGCTTAGAATGGAAATCAGCATTTCCTCAAATCACGCAAACTCCTTGTGAGAGTATTAGGACTGACGAACACCAAAACAGTGCTCAGGGCGTTTCACGACATGGATTACCACAATTTAGCAGCTATTCACAAGCCGCTTATCATTTCGACTAACGCCACGCGACAGTTAGCGTGGTGTAAGAAACATCAATCTTGGACTGTAGAGTAATGGGCAATTGTACTTTGGACTGATGATTCACCTTACACAGTCTATTAGGGGGTGGTCGTTCATAGATGTAGCAGATGCCAGAAGAAAGGTACTTTTGGGACTGTATCCCCGACAAAGAAATTTGGTGGCAGCAGCATGTTAGTATGAAGCTGTTTCTTCGAGCTTCGGCCAATTTGTCATTCCGATAAAACCGTGAATGCTGAGCTGTACCTAGATGTCCTGGACCATTATGCAGTACCAACGTTGCGGCAATACTTAGGGGAAGGCCCATACCTCTATCAGAAGGACAGTGCACCATGCCACACTGCTGGCGATGTTACAGATTTCTCTGAGGGCATGGAACTGGCCAGCCCAAGGGTCTGAGCTGAACCCTACATATGCTTTCGTGTTACGAATTGGATCATCGAGTGCATGGAAGAAAAGATCGCCTAAACTGGTCTGTGTTTTGAAGACCGAATAGCGAAACATATCGGTGAACCTTTACAAAAAATTAGTGAAGATAATTCATCGAAGACTATATGCAGTCATAAATGCCAAAGGTTTCAGAACACTATTGATTTTCTGTAAATACAGTTTATTTTGTAGACGTGTAGGTGTTCACATATTAAAGCTAGGGCCAAGATTGGATAAAGTCCAACTGATACCCTCAGCACCGCCCAGTAATGCCCCCTCCCAGTCGGCCCTTACATTGTTTAACTTACAAGACATTAAAACTCAATAGCTGCTGAAGGCAAAATAAGAGATTAAAAATTCATTCTTCCAGACCAGACCTCACAACTATAACATATTAAATATTTTTTTTTATTTTGTGTAACACTAAATACCAGTAAGCAGTATAAGCAAATATCATTTACTAATTTATAAAGTAATAGAAAAATTACATATTTTCAACATTGCTGTAGGCATTTCTTAATAAATTTGTTGTAAGTAAAAAATGCAACTACAAAAATTTATTGGAAACGATTTTTAATCACACACCTAAACATTATAAAGCAAAATAAGTCTGACTTTATCTCCGCAGAAATTACGTAACCTCGACAGCATATTTTTCAATTTTGAAAATCTTTTTCCCAGGGAAAGAGTTGTTGCTGGTCAATTTTTGAAAAAGATGTTTCTAATGCAGAAATGTCGTTATTTGTAAGAAAACAAAACATCTTTTATTTCATTGTTTTCTAACCTTGAACATTCACTACTGCTGTGAAAAAATTGCAACACCAAAAAATAATCGCGCTATTCAAATGAAATTTATATCACGGATTTCTCATGTTACATCAAATAACTCGTACATCTGTAGAGCTGCACAAGATTTTTTCGCTACAAAACTCGGTATCGTGTGAAACCACCTCGAACAACAATAACAGTCTCTACACGACATGGAATTGAATGAAAGCGGTTTTTGATATCGTGCTGGAGAATAGCCTGCCAGGCTGCTTCTATACGAGACCTGAGTTCATTTGTGGTGACTGGCAGATGCACTTGACGGGCCAGTCGCTTAGCTACCATGTCCCAGGCATGTTCGATCGGTGGACATATTTGGCAAACGTGCAAAGAAGCGGTATCTGCTGTGCATGGAACAAGTCTTGGACATTCCTAGCCACATGTGGCCGAATATTGTCCTGCTGGAGGAATATAGTGCAAGGTCAATTCTGAAGAAACCTCTGCATCTAAAACATTCCTGATGTATCGCTGGCTTTTAATGGTTCCTTCAATTCGTATCAGGTGAGATCGCGGATTGAACCCAATGGCGCCTCAATCCCCGACACTTGGAATCGGGCCAGTATGCCACTGCAAACCGCACGCTGCAAGGTGCCGTTCACCACGGTGCCTTCGAATACGTATACAACCATCATGGTGCATCAAGCTGAATCGTTACTCATCTGAAAACACGATCTGCTGCCAATTAGAGCAAATGCCTGTGTTCGAGACCCGATTGCAGCCTGACGCATCTGTGGTTGAGGGTCAAAGGAATCCTCAGGAATGGGTTGCTAGTTACCATTACTCTGTTAAACAGAAGACGTCTAACTGTGTTGGAGAGAAAAGCCTGACATGTGACCGTGCTCCACTGCTGCGCTGACACTGTGGATGTCGATGGGCGATCGACAACTGCCATGAGGTAGAGGTGTATGTCATCCCGTGAAGTCGTGCGATTTTGAGGTCCATTTCCAGTATTCATGCGCTTTCGAACCTCATTAGTACTCTGACGCCACGTTCGCTCACCTACTGGCGTTTCGTCTCATACGACTGACAAATTTGCGACAGGAAAATCCAGGTACTCTCATCCCAACAACCTTTTCGTGCTCAAAGTCCGTCCATATTCGCAATGCGACCTTCTTGGGCAGCGGGGCATTGTGAGACACAAGAGACGACACACCCTTTCGACACAACGTCGTCTCATCTCTTCATCGAATGCAACATCTCATTTGAGCCATCTCTTTATACCCAAGGCCGGATAGTTCAGAGGGCGCTGCTCCGAAACCGCATATGCATTTTCACTGACATTTTAATCATTTGCATGTCCTAATCTGTCTGACATATATTGTAAGTTTGAAGCTAATACCAGTAGTCCTTCATGGTGATGCAATTTTCACAAGTTGTACATAGCATTTCAGCGTACATAGATCAGAAACGCAAAATTCTGCTTATTCGCATTGTTGCCTACTTGTCCCTTTTTTTACATAGACTTTAAAAAGTTTTCTTCAATTGCAAAGTCTTTGATCGAGTCCTCAAAATTAATCTTCAGTGAGAAAACGTTTTTGTAACAATTCAGACTAAAGTCGAAAACGGCAGAAAAACACAATTACAAAAAAATTGAATAAGGTCGATTGTGGCATTGAAAGAGTTGAGAATTAAAGACATGATGGCTAGGGAGTTTTTTTTTGTGGTGCCCTCCTTTGCTTAGTGCCCTAAACCCGCACTTATTTTGTCTAATAGTTATAACGAAGTAAATTTCTCCGTCATTTTTTTGGTCTACGCCGGGATTCGAACCCGAGGCGGCTCATTCCGGAACAAGTCGCTCTACCAACTGAGCTACGCAGACATGTATTCTGATTCCTATCTGCCTTTATGTCATGTGCGTCCTGCTGGCAGGTACGTCACATAGTCAATTCAGCACTGGGTTGGGCAATGTAGAGGTATGATTTTGGACGGGCACTTTTCGGAAGAGGTGATATTTTGGTAATATAAGAATCCCAGGCACACTTAGGGGTAAGGGTGGGGATTCGATGACGTAAAGAATTGAGGTATGCTTAAAAATTGAGTTGATATAGCAAAACTTATGGCTTTTCAATTTTGACGAAGGATTACGTCTCACTCCGCGGATAGTATGGTTCTCAATTGAAATATTTATAGCGTTTAAAATACGTACCGCACACTAATCGTGTAAACATATTCGTAAACAGCATGGAGTTCAATTTACGTACTGCGCAATACATTGTGCGCGCGATGTTCCCCTCGCTCTATGTGCGCGGGGGAGATGATACAATGTTTCTAAGGATGCTGCCGCGTTTGAATTTGTCTGTCTCGGCAAACGTGAGCGCAACACGACTGTGCGTGGTATCATTTTAAGGCTGTCGACGAGATCTATTCAAATACACCAAGATCATTTCGCAGTGGTTTGAACTAAACACTTTAAAAATTGTTTTCTTGTAAGCCGGTGAACATTTTTGACAATATCGCGGTCTATCTGGACAACTGTGAGTGCAAAACGACTCTGCGTGGTGTCGTTTTAAAGCACTCGACGGAATCTATTCAAATACACACTGAGTGGCCCCTTTATTATGGCCATCTGACAGTTTTAAGCAAATGAGCTATGGCTGCACGCTGTTGCCGCCAGAGGGCAAGACTAGTATAAAAAGGGAAAGCTTAGTGCTTGCGACAGTAGTTGAAGTGATTTTTGGGTGAAGAGATGGGTAAAAAATGCGATTTGACGGACTTTCAACGTTCGATGATTGTAGGAGCTCAGATCCATGGAGCAAGTATCACCGAAACCGCCGCATTCGTGAAATGTTCCAGAGCAGCTGTTGTTAAAATGTTTAAAGACTGGACTGTCAGCCAAAAAACTGGGTCTCTACGTGCAACGTGTGGTCGTCATCGACTAGTGACTGCTCGGGCGGAACGGAGAGTGTCCAGACTGGTAACAGACAACAGAAGGGCAACAGTGAAGCAAATTACAGACCGTCTTAATCAAGGATCCGCTCAAATGATCTCTGCACGCACTGTTCGCCGTACACTGCATCGGATGGGATATGGCAGCCGAAGGCCTGATCGAACACCTTTGCTCTCTGCAGTTAACAAAAGAAAACGTCTCCAGTTCGCACAGGAGCACAAGGATTGGACAATCGATAATTGGAAACAAATTATGTTGTCTGATGAATCACGTTTTCAGTTGCACCATGCCGATGGCCGAGTGAAAATTTGGCGGAAACAGCACGAAAGAATGGACCCCAAATGCATTGCTACAACCCTTCAAACTGGTGGAGGCAACGGTATGGCTTCAGGAATGTTTTCCTGCGGCATATTTTAGGCCCTTTAATTTGTGTTGATCAATGTCTGACTGGCACATCATATCTAAACATCGTTGCGGACCAAGTGCATCCTATCATGTGGATGGTTTATCCCAATGGCGATGGCTACTTTCAACAAGATAATGCGTCCTGCCATAGTGCTCGTGTTGTACAGGATTGGTTTCAGGAACATGCCGGTGAGTTTACTTTGCTTAGATGGCCCCACAAACTCCAGATCTCAACCCCATTGAGAATTTGTGGGATGAAGTTGAACGAGCTATCAGACAGCTGGGTCCACAACCCTGCATTCTCACACTCCTGGAAAGTGCCATTCATCAAACATGGTCTCAGATTCCACAAGCCACCTATCAACATCTCGTGGAGTCCATGCCACGAAGAATCGACGCAGTATTAAAGGCAAAAGGTGGCCCAACGAAGTACTGAGGGGTGGTCATAATAAAGTGGCCACTCAGTGTGTAAAAAACATATAGCAGTGGTTTGATTTAAAATAAAAAAAAAAGGTTTTCGTGTGAACGGGTCAACATTTTCGACAATGCCATGGAATTCACAGAATGAACGCAAGCAAAAGTGGAGGAAATCAAAACGAGAGGCAGAAGCAAGTGATCGACGAGAATGTAAAAAACCCAAGAAGACAGAGCACCATGTTGGGTAATTCATGTATCGATCTGCTTTGTGTTCGCAATGTATCCAGCAATATTTGCAAAAATTATGTAAGATGCTTTCATATCATAGACCTGTGTTGGCTATAACAAATTAAATAAACGCTTTGAAACCATACTCGACTAGCTCATTTCAACTTTCCGATCTTCAAGTCATGCTCCTATCTGACGGCTCAATAAGAACTGTGCCAACCAGTATTTTTTTTTCATATCATACGTATCATTCCTAAACGAGATATGTAGAAACAAGGTGACAGGAATAATAATGAAATCTGAAGAACTGAAGGAAAAGTAATTGGCATCAATCGCACTACCCTGTTAGAGACCAGGAGGAAGAGAAGAAGATTGGAGAGCAGATTTTTAAGAAGCAATTTAGAAAGAGGACGCTTATCAGAGTCATCTTAATGTACCTCAGTTTTCCTACTGCGCTGCAATTCTCAAATTATGAAAACATGAAATTTCCAAAAAACAAAACTAAAAAACATTCAGTATTTTACTCACATTTTGAGTGCTGTTATTTGGAAGAAGTTTTTTCACTGTAAAGAAAACCGTGCTAATACGAAAGACTTACTGAAAAATGTTGCATGCTTTACCCGAAAGCAGTAGGTAATTTGAACACTAAATGGAAAATAAAGAGAAAGTCAGAACTGTTAACATATAATGTCACACGGAAAAAATTATTAGTCAGTCGAAAGTCTTTCATGATTTTGATTGTGATAGACTCTTCCTAACATCCCTTTAGTTATTAAATATTTCAATTTTTGGAATCTATATTTGCGAACCTCGTAAAAATAAAGTATGGCAATTTTGGACACACTAAATTATGAATTAAAAAGCCCTATAATCCACCTAACACAACTTTGATGATCGCAAGAAATGAAAGAAGTTCGATGTGCATGGCCAGACAAACAGAAGGACGCACAAAACAATCGCACTGGTAGTTTTTTCTGGACATAGTGAAAATGTGCTGCCGGTGGAGTGTCCGAATGCTGGACATAGTGAAAATGGGCTGCCGGTGGAGTGTCCGAATGCTGGACATAGTGAAAATGGGCTGCCGGTGGAGTGTCCGAATGCTGGACATAGTGAAAATGGGCTGCCGGTGGAATATCCGAATGCTGGACATAGTGAAAATGGGCTGCCGGTGGAGTGTCCGAATGCTAGACATAGTGAAAAAGGTCTGCCGGTGGAGTGTCCGAATGGCTAGCCGCTCCAGCTGAGCTCGAGTTCGAGTGCCGGATGTGTTATATGTGGCTTTTCTGTCTGAAGCGCGGGCCCTCCACCTTCCCCTAAATCAGTGGCCCCATGTTCGGGATGGGCAACTGCTAATAGATCTTGCAGTTGCCTAGGCAACAAGTTTCTTTTAAACTAGCTTTCATAAAAAAAAAAATAAAAAAAAGGCCAACATGGCTCCATTTGAACGAGTGTAACGCAAACACATGTATTTTCCGCAACTTTCTGTCTTGAGGAAGTCTCTTCCAACTCACTCCAGCATGCTATCGAATTTCATCTCCCACACTGCCTTCTTCTGAGTTTAGTACCCCTTGGTTTTCAATCTATAATTGCCTCCCCGGTGGCGCAGTGGTCTAAGCCAGTGCTATATAATTTGTGGTACCGTACTCCAAGGGGTACGTGAAGTCATCCCAAAGGGCACGCGAAAAAAAATAATTTTAGTTTTTAATATTTCTTGGTTTTATTTATAATTTGACTTTTTTAAGAAACATTATTCACTATACTAGAAAAAAAGATGTTTTAGATGCAAAAATAGGCAGACATAAGCTATCAACGGCTGGATACGTGAAGTGCGAGAACTGGGCTTGTGTACTAAGACAAGTGAGTCATCACTGGCTGAGGGTCGAATGAGTCGCATTTTACTTATAGCGTTAATTCAGTGAAAGCAAGGCGAAAACGAAGAGTATAAAAAAACAACCCGTTTCACCGGTTTGAGAAGTCAGCGATTAAATACTTACTTTGGTCTGAAATCAATCGAAGCTCTCACTTAACCTTACGTGCATTGACCATTTTTACTCTATGAACACCGATGAATCACTATATTATGCATGACCACCCCTAGCCTAGAGAAATGAGCTCGCCTGGAAACCGAACGGTAGCGCATGTGAAGTTCACAGAGCAGTATATATACAACACGAGGACCGGCTTTCGGTTAGTAGAGTGTTCGGAGTCAGAATGGGACAAGCTGCCGATTTATCGGAGTTTGATAAAGGACAAATTGTGATGGCATGGCGCGTCGGAACTGCGATCTCGGATACGGCGCTGCTTGTGGGTTGTTCACTTGCAGCTGTAGTGAGTACGTATCAAAAGTGGTGCACAGATGGCCAAACGACGAACCGTCGTCTAGCCGTGTGTCGACCGCAGCTCATTAATGCCATAAGAGAGCGGAGACTCTCGCGCATTGTTCACAACGACCGCAGGGCAACAATGCGACAAATCACCCGCAACAAGAACAGTGGTAATTAGGGCAATGTGTCACAACACACAGTTCATCACAGTCTTCTGCGCGTAGGCCTGCGTAGCTGAAGACCCGTCCGGTCGCCAATGTCACTGCCCGTCATCGCCAATAACGCACGAAATGAGCCCAAAGTCATCGAGATAGGATCGTCGATGATTGGAAGAAACTGTCTTGGTCTGACGAATCAAGATTCCGAGTGCATCACGTAGACGGCCGAGCGCGGGTAAGCCGGTTACCAACAGAGGATAAGGCCCCTGGATGCACTGTTGGGAAGAGACAGGCCGGCGCCGTGGTATTATGCTATGGGCGATGAATTCTTGGGACACTTTAGGCCCCATTATCACAATAGCACAATTCCTGACAGCTGTCAGGCATCTGAACATCGTAGCGGACCAAGTTTACCCATTCGTGGCAACTGTGTTCCCTGCTGGTGATGGCCATTACCAACAGGATAATGCACCATGCCACACTGCCAGAATCATCAAGGAGTGGATCGAGGAACATGCTGGTGACGTTCTGTTAATGCTCTGGCCTCCAAATTTACCTGACATGAACCCCATCGAACATTTGTGTTTCGACTTGGAAAAGTGGGTTCGCGCTAAATCACCACAACCCCGAAATATACGGGAACTGGAGGACATGCTGTTGACATTATGGTACCAAATACTCCAGGATACCTATCGTCACCTCATCGAATCGATGCCTCGCCGGGTAGCCACTGTTTTACTGGCTAAAGTGGGTCCTACAGCTTATTAGGTAGGTGGTCATAATGTAATGGCCCATTGGTGTATTTTCTTTCCAGTTTCTCCTTGAGAAGTGGGTTTAGAGCTGCAACAAAAAATCCGAATTTTTTTCCTTGTACTGTAAGTACATTTAGTAATATTTTCGTTTGCCATGGATAACTTCATTGTAAAATGAAAGCTCTATAGTGAGAATAGCATTTGTAAGTGTGATTATGTTGAATCACATAAATCCTGCAGTGTGTCAGTTTTTGTGTGAACTTGTGGTGTCGATACAAATAGTGCTGATGTGAGTCCCAAACAATCGAATAAACCTAATCCCCAAAATTGTGAAAGTGAACAATACGGTGAAGTGTCGCTACTATGACAAATTTTGCATTAAATATAGGTTCATATCAAATATGTGTGATCCACCTCTCCCACTATTAGTAATTTGCAACCAAGCTTTATCAGATAACAGTATGAAACCATCTCTTCTACAAAGGCGTTTATATAAAATAGTCATGGTGCGTTTAAGGACACGCCTGTTGACTATTTTGAACGGAAAGTTAGGAATGTAAGCACAATTCTACATGTAATTCAGAATTTTACACTATCATCAAGGATGGCTTTGGAGACACCGTACGAACTGGCATTGCTAACAGCCATAAATAAGAAGTTATATACATCAGTAGATCTCTTATTATTTCTGGTGCTTTAATTATAACTAATATAATGTTAGATACCAAATCTATAAAAATAATTCCTAATTTCGAAACGACTGTAAATCGCCGAGTTCATGAAGTGGCACAAGATGTTATTGAACAAACGGTGGGAAAAAATTTAACTTGGCAAACGATTTTCTATCCTAATTGATGTGGCAATGGATATTTCTAATGATGCTCTACTGATTTTGTACGTCCGTTATTTTGATGTTCAGAAAGGCGTTATTACTGAACTATTATAGCATATGAAGGGAGAAGATATTTTCAAAATCTTGATAGTTTTACACTAAAATACCACAAGTCATGTGAGAGCAGTATGCAAATTTTTAACTGGCGCTACTGTCATATACGCCACGATTTTTATCCGTTGCGAGGTGTAATCTCGTAAGTCAGGTTGAACAACCGCAAGTAGGATTATGGCAAGCCGACGTGAATTATCGGAGTTTGAACGAGGCATGGTAGTGGGACCCAGACGGATGGGACATTCAATTTCCGAAGTTGTGCAAACATTCCTTGACCCACGGTGTCACGTGTGTACCGAGAATACCTCATGGAAGGCATTACCACCAACCGTGGACAGCGCAGTTGCCGACCACGGGTGCTGAATGCCTGTCACCAGCGGCGTCTGGCCTGGATTGTCCATGCTAACAGACAAGCGGTACTAGCTCAAATAACATTCACGTTCAATGCAGGAGGCACCAGAAACATATCCACCAAGTCAGTGCAGCGTAATATAGCGTCCGTGAGGTATGGGAGCAGAAGACCCATCAGAGTGCCTTTGTTAACACCACGACATCGGACACAATGCCTCACCTGGGCTCGTGAACAAGGTAATTGGACCCTGGAAGACTGAAAACATGTGGCGTGGTTCGATGAGTCACGTTACCAGTTGTTACGAGCTGATGGTAGGGTTGGTGTGGCGCAGACCCCATTAGGACATTGACTCAAGCTGTCAACAAGGCACTGTGCTAGCTGGTGGTGGCTCTGTGGGGTATCTTTACGTGACAAGGTTTGGTCCTCTGGTCCTCGTAAACACGTTATTAACTGATATTTGTTTTGTTGCTCTGCTTGGTGACCATTTGCAGCCCTCCATGGACTTCATGTACCTCAACAACGATGGAATTTTCCAGGCGAACAATATACCATGTCATCGGGCACAATTTGTCCTAAATTGGTTCGAAGAACATTCTAGATAGTTCCGACGGATGGTGTGGCCACCACGTTTGCATGGCATGAACCCAATAGAGCACTTATGGGACGTGGTGGAAAGGTCCATTCGCACCCCAATATCCTGCACCTACAAATACCAGGGAACTGTGGGCGGCTATTGAGATGACATGGCTCAACATCACTCCAGAAGTCTTCCTGTCACTTGTGGAATCGATGACATGCCGAGTTGCTGTACTTCGCCGGTCTTGAGGAGGTCCTTCATGATACTAGGTATGTAGCCCAAGACTTTTGGCCTTTCAGTGTATAAGGCCTAAAATTGATTTATAGTGAGAATGGTGCATCAATATATCCACGGATGGAGCCGCTTCAATAACAGGTCTAAAAAGTGGTCTTGTTTCGCGAATTCGCGCAAGTAATTCCGTCATCAATTGGCACACTGCATTATACATAAAAAGAAATTCGGCTGCAAAAATCATTACTCGTGAGTTGCATGAAACGGTGAACAGTGCTTTAAACGTAGTCAATTTGGTCAAGTCCCGAGCGTTAAATCCCCGCCTTTTTAAGAAAATGAGTGAGGAGATGGGATCTGCACATACACACCTACTGGTACACACAGAGGTGAGCTGGTTGTCACGAGGACCAAATTTTAACCAGCTTATTTGAATTGAGGGAAGAAATAATGTGCTTTCTCTCAGAATTGAAATCTGAATTGGTCATATATTTTGAGAATGAAGACTGCCGTTGCCAATTAAGTTACTTGGCGGACATTTTAAGCAAACCAAATGAACTCATCCTAAGCTCCAAGGGTTTGATCCAAATATTTTTCAGACACACAGCAAGATCAAGGTGTTTTATAACAAAGTTTTGTTTTGGTTAAATTGTATTAGTGATCGAAATATTGCGATTCTTGCAACTCTTTATGAATTTATTGAACAAAATGGAGTCGCCGTTAGTGTTACTGTCGTGGGAATAATTAAATGACACTTAGTCCAGCTGAATAAAGCATACTTGAAATACTTTCCACAGACTGAGAATGAGGACAAAACATTCGATTGGGTTACAAATGCCTTTAATACTACTGCAAGCACTTCATCTGATCTTTTTTCACCAAATTGAAAGAAGACTTAATTGAAGTGTCTGCTGATAGCACATTAACAGCCACATTCGCGAACATGTCAATCTCTGATTTTTGGACAACAGCTCGAAAAGTTCACGGAGTTAAGTGACCGTGCTATTTCGAAGCTTCTTCCATTTCCATAGATTTACTTGTGTGAACAAGGATTCCCTGCACTAACATCAATCAAAACTATGGACAGGAATTGCCTTGATCCAGAGCCGGGCCTCATCTTTCCACTCACTAACATTCGTCAAGGAATTAAATTTCTAATACACACAAGTGACCTGGATTAGAAACATCAAACAGAAGTCATCGTTCTTTCCACGTTTATAAGTGAGTCACGGAAAAATTATCATCAGCCGCCACCGGGAATCGAACCCAGGGTCTTCCAGTTACACGCCGGACATGCTACCACTGCACCACAGCGGCCTCGAATTCTCCAGACTCACATACAACTAACTGCCGCTGTGGTGCAGTGGTAGCCTGTCCGGCGCGTAAGTGGAAGACCTGGGTTCGATTCCCGGTGGCGGCTGATGATAATTTTTCCGTGACTCACTTATAAACGTGGAAAAAGCGATGACTTCTGTTTGATTAAATTTCTAGCTTAAAAAAACAAGCGCAGCCTTCTCACCATGAGTATATTGATATTGTGTAATAAGATTAATATTGCCATATTTTTTGTACGATTCACAATAAGCATTGTTGTTTCAAAATTCATATACACACTGCTCTTAATAGAAATTGCAACACCAAGAAAGAAACAGGAAACCACAATGAAATTTATGGGAGTGATTATTTATGGTACAAGCTGCAAGCGATCACAATTACATACCAGTTCGTGATGAGGAAGGCCAAAAAATTAGTAATAAGTAAATCTACCATGGGCGGCGATAACCTACAACACACGCTGTGGGATCGAATGAAACAGAGTTTAGATGGTCGTCTGCGGTATTGCATTCCATTCTGCTTCTACACGCATTCACAATCCGTTGGTTGTGACAGGCGGGGAAGCCATGCAAGCCAGTCGTTCCGCGATGATACTCCAAATGTTCTCTACGGGCTGAAAATCTGGAGAACGAGCAGGACAGGGAAGACGAGCGACTGGAGAACGATCAGGGCAGGGAAGACATGCGCACAGAGTACGTCTTCGATAGTATGAGCAACATGGGGTCGGGCTTTGTCTTGTTCAAGGACGGTTCCCGGGATCGTCTGAAGAAAGGATTGAAGTTCAGCTTCCAACAGTTCCGTGATGTAGCGTTGGCTGTTCAGTGTGCCTGTGATGCGTATCAGGCGAGTGCGTGAGTGAAACGCAGCCCCAGACCACCACGCCCGGCGTGGGACCGGTATGGCGCTGCACAATGCATCTGAGAACAAGGATTCGCCCGTCGTGATGCATTAGATTGAATCTGGACTCGTCCGAAAACACAATATGCTCCCATTCAGCACTTCAGTTTCGACTTTTGCGGTGCCACTACAATCGCTGGCGCCTATGTTTCAGAACCAAAGGGAATTCGCAGCAATGGACGGCGGGCAACGAGGCTTCTCTGCAGTAATCGGTGACGAACAATGCTTGCAGTCATCGGACGATGTGTGACCATCCTTCATTGCTGCGCAAGTGCCTGTCTTCCCTCTCGATCATGCGATTTCGAGCTCCAGACCCTGCACGACGATACGTAGAACCTTCTGTTGTCCATTGACACTATCCATGTACTCTTAACGGCAGTTGCGTTACGCCTAACGCGTGCAGCAATGCCACGACATGATAAACCACCTTCTCTGAGTCCAACGGTTCTACGTTTTACAAACTCCGTCAAGTGTTGTATGGTTGTCTCGTCCTCCTACGCGGCATGTTTACATGTTAACAACTGCGTAAGGTCGAGTTTAGCGAAAGCAAGTTTAAAAACCTGCTCTCTGTACGCCTTCTTTTATATGAATCATCGGAAACGTCCCTGGTGTGACGTTTCCGATGGCGTTGGCCGTGCCGCACATTTGCATGTGCGCTGCAATTGTAGTCATTAGCATCTCCCATAGTGCCCTATCCACCCTACAAATTTCGTGCCAATCAGAGCATCTCTTCATGGTGTGCAATTTCTATTAACGGCATTGTATTTATAATATTAAACAATGTTGTTTGGCAACCCATGCGTACTTTTAGCATTAAATAACTCCATCTAGCAAATAATAAATTGTAAAAAATATTGGGGCTGCAAAGTTAAGGAAATTTGTATTGTGTTGTGGAGTACGCAAGCAAAAAAGATTGAATGGCACTGGTCTAAGCGATGGCTTATGATCATTCGTCCGAGTTGGGCTCGTGTTTGAATCCCCGTGTGGCATGGACGTTGTGTTTGTCTTACGGCACTGGCTCTCTCTCTCTTCCCTGGAACCAGTGGCCCTAAACTAGGGACGGGCGACTGCTTATAGCCCTCTAGTTGCTCACGGTGGTCGTTAAACCTCTAATCAGAAAAAGAAAAAACATCTAGTATTTCAACTGTGGTTAGTTCTTCTAGCAATATGTCCAGCCCATTGCAATTAGAGCGTTTCTACTTTGATCACGATGCCATCAACTTTTACCATTTTCCTATGCCATGTGTTCCACTTCCTATCATTTTTGGTTACACCAAACATGTATCTCTTCAGGCTTCTTTCAGTTGCTTGAATCCTCTGATATCTTTTGCAATTAATGTCTATGGCTCTGATTCATAAGTAAAAATTGCACTTATATATTGATTAAAGACTTCTCTTAAGACATAAGAAAAAACTGCTCACTTGTGGATTAGAGACATGAGCCTTAACTACGGAAGGTATTCAGAGGCAGCAAACAACTCAAAGAAGCATAAAGAGATATGTGCTTGGTATTAACAGGGAAGATAGGAAAACAAATTCATGGATTACGGAAATGATAAGAGTTGATGACATCATGATCCGAGTTAAGACCCTCAAATGGCAATGGGCTGGAAATATCGCTAGAAGAACTGAACACCGCTGGACAACTGAAGTATTAGATTGGATACCAATGTACAGGAAACACACAGAAGAAGACCCCGTTGGAAATGGGAGGAAAAACTTTTAATGCAGGCTGGAGTGATTTAGAAGAGAGAGGCTCAAAATAAAAAGTTGTGGAAACGAGTTGGGGAGGTTTCATGCAATAGTGGATTAATGATGACGATTTTATGTACCCGTATTTTCAAATTTTTAAGTATTAGTCCTTTTTACGATCATACACTTTTTGCCAGAAAAAAGCACCGCGACAAAGTCGTTCGATCCTAATGAAACTCCGCATTCAAGTACCTCAGGGCCGAATATGCAAATGATTAAAATATAAAGACCAATGACTAAATTGTGGCCCGCCACAGTGCATGGGAACTGCACATCGAGGAGGGCATATTAAGAGCAAAGCTCGCACACAGGGACAATTGTGACTGCGAATTGCTGTTGCATTAGCCGCCAGGGACTGTGAGGTTGCCTGGACGTCGGATCAGTGCACAACACGAGTACGAGTAGTTGAGCGAGTCTGAGAGAGGATGTATAATTGGGCTGAGGGAGGCAGGTTGTCCAAGTCGCCGTATTGCAAGGTATTTGAGTCGGAGCGACGCGATAATCTGACGATGTTAGTGCCAATGGGTTAAAGAGGGTACAACCCATCGGCACGCGGGCAGTGCACGGCCGAGGGCAACGACAGAACGCGATGATCGAGAGATTGTGAGAGCCGCCCGAACAGAACCGAATTTGTCGCTCTCAACCATCCGTAGGCATGCTGCGTTGTCTATAGGTACGGAAGTGACCATCCTGATCGTTGCCACACGACTTGCGGCACGGGTACTAAATTAGAACAGACCACTCCGTCACCTCCTACCTATGAGCAGCGAGCATCGCCGGCATCGATTACGATGGTGATGGGCCCGATCAACGTGGGGTAGTGTCAGTGGCATTGTGTTATCTTCAGTGATGAGTCACGGTTTGCACTCAGCGCCGTTGACAAGTGCATATGTGTCTGGTGACGAGCCGGCCAGCGAACGGATCCTGCATTTACCGTGGAACGGCACATAGTTCGCACACAGGGAGTGACTGTCTGGGGAGCCATTTCCTACGAGAGCCGGACACCCTTGGTAATCCTCCGCACCACCTTTACGGCTCAAGGGTACGTCGACGATATTCTACGACCTGTTGTGTTGCTATTCCTGTCGCAGCATCACCAAGCAATTTCCAACAGGACAATACCCGGCTACATACAGCACTGTTCTCCCAGTCCTGAGTCCGTAGTGTAGACACTCTTCCATGGTCAGCGCATTCGCCCGACCTCTTACCGATCATAACATTATTTCGACATGACGGGACATCACCAACGTCCATCCAGGAATGTCGGCGAACTGACCCGCAAATGGGACACCATCTGGCATGTTATACCACAAGACAGTATCCGTGAACTGTGTGCGTCTATTCCACGCCGAGTAATACTGTTTCTTTGTCTGTCTTATGTCTGGCGCTCTTTGGCCAAATATGGCCCTTGCGCCCTAAAAATCAAACAACCAACCAACCAACCAACCACGCCGAGTAACCTCTTGTATCCGATTCAGACGTGGCGCTATTACGTGTTGATTTGCTCCACTCGTGTTGCTGTTTTATCCAAATAAATGGTCCAACTGCTCTGGAATTGCGATTATTTCCTTTGTTGTACATGTACCCTGATTGTACACACCAATTTTCATCTCGATTGGATGATCTCTTCTGGGTGCTTCAGTGCTTTTGACAAAGAGTGTAAATCACAGTTTTTAATAACAGAATTTATATGAATTCTTTAGCTGTACCTACAGTAGAAGTATCTTGTAACGTAGTGCTTTAACTTTTGTTTTTAAGTCTTTGTATATAGCAATATAATGTTTCTATTTCAATTTTACTTGTTTAAAGCATATATTTAAAGTCAGTCCCTGCAGCTACAAATGTATGATGCTTCATCGCTTCATTTTAGTCTATTACAGATTTTGTAGATACATTCTGTAACGTACCAGGAGATGTGACGTACCTGCCAGAAGGACGCACACGACATAAAGGCAGATAGGAAACGGAATAAAACGTCCGCGTAGCTCAATTGGTAGAGTGACTTATTCCGGAATGAGGGGATCCAGGGTTCGAATCCCGGCGTAGACCAAAAATGACGGAGAAATTTACTTTGTTATAATGGCGCCCGAACTATCCGGATGACCCGACCGTTCATAATCTCGCATTGGTGTGATGTTATTTCCACACCACGAGATAGGAAAAATAATAGAATCCCTTCTCCAGCACTTCGAAAAAAAAATAAGGGGGAGATGATTTAACGTACCAGGAGATGTGACGTACCTGCCAGAAGGACGCACACGACATAAAGGCAGATGGGAAACGGGATAAAACGTCCGCGTAGCTCAATTGGTAGAGTGACTTATTCCGGAATGAGGTGAACCGGGTTCGAATCCTGGCGTGGACAGAAATGACGGAGATATTTACTTCGTTATAATTCATATCAGCACGCACAAGATTTGCGTCAGTATCTATTATCTAAGCAACACTTGTTAATATTTTTTATGTTTTAGGCTTTATTGTAGGCAAGCATTTAGTCGTGAGAGATAAAAAGCAAAATCAGCACAGAAACAAAACAATCGTGTATAGTTTTGGGAAAAAGGATGCCTGGTTTTAATCATTCTTAACTATTAAAAAATTCAACTGTTCTCCAGTTTTCACCAACGTCCATCCAGGAATGTCGGCGAACATTTTTAATCGTAGCTGAAATAGTTTAAAATAAAAATGTTCAGCCTTTAGAACTTTTGCTTTCATCGAGCACCTTCCGTAACTTTTTCAGTCCCCTCTCTTCCCCTCAATTTGAAATTCCTGGATAAACCAGTTAGGAGTGAAGACCCTTCGCTCCAAGATCCAGAAGTTAACGAACGAACCCCACACGATCAGACGTTCTTTCACAAGTATTTATTTAGATTACAGTTTTGTTTTTCATATTTGAAACTTCTCTCAAATCTGTATCAGATTCTTGTCCTATCATTTTAATTATGATATTTTCGTGAAAACGAAAATCGCGATGAGAAAGTTTGAGGGATTCGTTTCCTGTCACATATTTTATCTCTTGTAACGGTTTTGTTTCTATATATTGTGATTGATATCGTGGCTAGATTTTATTTCAGGTGGCAGGGGCTTCAATTTGGATCCCTTTCGGTTAAAAGACAGAAAGGTTAAAAAATGTGGACTTAATAATCAACTACTAAGTATTTTGAAATAACTTGTATATCATCATTCCTCTTGACAGGTCCAACGGTATATCAACAAGTTCTCTTCCAAAAACTAACAAGAAAGATGCCACCGAGTTTTCGGGTGTAATAAGCACCTCTTTTGAATTCGTTCTGACGTAAATTAAATTTATCAAAGTTATTCAAAGTCAATGGAACCGGTATGCAAAACAATATCTCTCCACGTGCTTCGTTTTGAACGTCCGTATCTCCGCTTGTCACGTTACGTATTGGCCACTTTATGCTTCATACTGATTTTCAGATCTGACAGAGAGCGTATGCCGTGCCGATAAACTCTGTATTTCAGGTATCCACAAAGCCAGAAATCACAACAAATAAGCTTCGGATGAGAAAGCTGCCCAGGACTGCTGTTACTCTCTAAAAATTATGCGTTCATTGACTGAGAAATTCCTTCACTTGCCAACTTACATGTGGAGGTGCACAGTCTTACATGAATATGGTACTGTCCAAACACTGACGTTCCTGCAAAGTGGGAATACCATGCTGTCTCAGAAGAGCGCAGTACTGGGTCTTGGAGTGTGCTGGTTTCAAAGAAAAATTATCCAGTGACGAAATCTGCTGTGAAGCCACATCATACCCTCCCGTATGGACTATGTAAAGGTCTTTCGTGAACAGCAGTTTGTCGTAAATTTCCCTATATTCCACAATTCTGCGAGTTCACAGTCCCAGTAATATTGAAATGTGCCTCATCTGATCCCATGATAGCCCATGGCCGTAGGCTGTCAACATCTAAAGGAGCTAGGAAATCGGAGAGTAAAGTCCAAACGTTGTTCTTTGCTGCCCGGTATAGCAGTTCTTGTATCACACTCTCCGATACGGATACCATCCCAGGAGAGACCGCAGCACTTTGCGTACTGTTGACCAGGGAGGTGCAACTATCGGCCCATCGCTCTGGCATTGCTGTGTGAGTGCGTTCCGGCTTGCCCTGTCGCCACAGGCAACAGGGCAAGCCGGAACGTCCTC
Source organism: Macrothele yani (assembly GCA_039090855.1). Classification (NCBI taxonomy): domain Eukaryota; kingdom Metazoa; phylum Arthropoda; class Arachnida; order Araneae; family Macrothelidae; genus Macrothele; species Macrothele yani. The sequence goes on along the minus strand of CM076997.1, from coordinate 56,246,490 downwards.
TTCCAGGTGCTATATCCAATTCGCAAGAGTCTTAGAATTTTCGTATTATCCTCCTCAACTCCGCGGGTGTTTTTTGATTGGAGGTTTAACGACCACCGTGAGCAACTCAATGGGCTATAAGCAGTGGTCCGTCTCTAATTTTAGGTAACTGGTTCCAGGGAAGGGATAGAGCCAGTGCCGTAAAACAAACACAACATCCATGCCTCACCACGATTTGAACCCGAACCCCTTTCGGACGAATGATCAGAAGCCATCACTTAGACCACTGAGCCACCGGGGCGGCAACTCCGCGGGCGTAAAGAGTCATCTCTGTATTCCTTTGATTCGCCAATGCTAGCTTAGCACAGTATCGGAATTACTTTGAATTTGATAATAAAATTTACCAGTAGCGCGCGTTCCTTCTTTGAGAGAGACTTAACGACTACTGACAGCGTGATGACTGCTGCGTTTATCCTGCCCGACGCAGCATGCGAAAGTTGTATGTGAACATTTTGCATACGAAACTTTCCATGTGAATGATCTGCATTTTCTTGGATTTCAGAAATGATGATCCTGCTGTGCATCCAATCTCTTGTAATGGCTGGCATATTTAGTGGGTTTTATTTTGAAACGTTTGTAGTGTCAGTGACCACTAAAACCACGCCCGTGTCTGTTTTTTTCTTGCATCATCAGCGCCAGAGGGGCAATTTTGAACTTTTTTTCCCAGCTAGATCGTTTCCCCGTGCCCTCAACAAAGCTACTTACTAGAGATGTGTCGTTCGTGAAAGATTCATTCAAAAAAGTACGGATCAGAAAACTGAGTCGTTGGCGAACGAATCTTTCCTGAAAAGAATCGATTCCGCAGAAGACCCGATTCCCTGAATAGCTCAGTCAGTCAGAACTACTCAAAGCCAATGTCTCTGGAACTACTTTTTACTATTCATAAAAATTTCACTTTTTGTATCTCGGTGAGGTTCGTGTTCTAGTCAAAAAATCAATTACGTGAACATCTCGAAACAAACTAACAAGAAACCCGAGGGAAACAAAATTTTCATAAAGAATCAAAAACAAATTTAAACTTAAAAATCTTCCACTAAACCGGAAACTGTCAACGAACGAAAGGATCCGACTCAGAATATTTTCGCTAGATACAAATCGTTCTCTCTTTTTTTTTTTTTTTTGAATGGTGGTTTAACGACCACGGTGAGCAACTCCGTGGGCTATAAGCAGTCGCCCGTCCCTATTTTCCAGGGAAGGGAGAGAGCCAGCGCCGTAAAACAAACACAACATCCATGTCTCACCGGAATTCGAACCCAGACCCATCTCGGACGAATGATCAGAAGCCATCGCTTAGACCACTGCGTCACCGGGGTGACCAAATCGTTCTCTAAACCGGAAGAATCACTGACCAAAATGAACCAAAAGATCCGACTCAGAATCGATTCCGAGACACAAATCGTTCTCTAAAGCGGAAGAATCAAATGACCAAAACGAACGAGTCGGTCCGAACGAATCTTTTTAGTGAGTCAAATCGAAAGGTTATTTCAAAAGAATCGGTTTGCTCATCTCTACTGCCTACCAACTTTCGTCTCAATATCTCAATTTCTTACTTTTCTAGAGACCCTAGAATAGAAATACTTTTTTGATAACCACCCGGTATATTTTTTGCGTCTTCACACCGCATTTAATAATTTTTGCGTATTAACATTCATGCTGCCTTATTTATATTTGGTCTGATTAGACGTAAATTTCCCCAACTATTATCCTTCGCGAGTCATTGGAAAAATACTGATCGAGTCTTGCGTAATCGCATAAACGTTATCTCTTACTGTGAGAAAGAAAAACGACAGACACAACATCTGCGTTTCACCCAAGTCTCGAATGCCTGTCTGCGTAACCGCTAGACAATAGAGTAATACTGTGTGATTTATAATTAAATAGCAACAACATATCATCATGAAGGGAAACTTGTACCAATTATCAAATTATCAAGTGAGTAATGTTCATTACCGCCTGACACACACACATATTGGATGCTTCGAATTGTAACTATCAATGCATTGTGTAAAATTCAACAGTAGCTACTTTCTTCCATCCTAAAGCATGACCAAACAATGTGTCTTTGAGACATGTTGTCGATCGAGTGGCCTTGACTTACGCCTGTAATTAATACTCGAATACATTTCCTATGTAGCAGTTGCGAGATCACCTCACAAGTATTTGCACTTGTCACCATGTGACACTGATAACAACTGCTTTCCTGTTTCATACTGTCAACTTTAAGCATTGCTGATTGTTCGCTCTTATCAAAGAGAAAGGAAAGCTCAGTTTTCATCGTACTACATAAAAAGAAATATGGATGAGATCCCATCGTCATTTTATGGGCGAAAAAAACAACTGAGAAATTGTTAAATACATTCAGATGACTCCGCAACTTCAAAAGGTAATTAACACAAGCGACATTTCAAATTGACACTGACAAAACTCTTAAATTAAATAACTTAAAAAATGCTGTCAAGTTTTTCTAGACAAAATCGATAGTCTTCCATTTCCCATTACGTTTTGTGGGAAAAGGAATACTAATGTAGTTAATAATCGTACAGCAAATGCTATCAATAAATTAATTTGATGATTTTATATTATATAAAAGCTGTTTAGCTACGTTTCTATTAGTAATAGTGTCCCTACTACACTGAAAATTAGGATATTCAAATAAATTATTTCATACCGAGAAAAGTTCTAATTTTGGAGAATTATCTGATATATTTGCCATGCGAAAGTTCTAATTTTATCCAAGTCTTGTGACGTACCTGCCAGCAGGACGCACACGACATAAAGGCAGATAGTAGTCAGAACAAACGTCCGCGTAGCTCAATTGGTAGAGTGACTTAATCCGGAATGAGGGGATCCGGGTTCGAATCCTGGCGTGGACAGAAATGACGGAGAAATTTACTTCGTTATAGCCTCTTGAATGTTTTCATCAAAATTCGAATCTTTCTATCTTGACAGCTTTTCATCAAAATTGGTTAATTATCAGCATTTTTACTTCTACGAGAAAAAAGTTTTGAAGTGTTCTTGAGACCTACAGTAAGTCCAGCTTATGAACGAAGCTTGACGCAGCAATGTTTGTAGTGAAATTTCAGAAATCATATTTTCGATCACTTCAAGATTTGTAGCTATGCTGTTCGTTCTTAATTCTTTTTTATCACACCTGAACTGCGATAAAAAACAATTATTACTTCACACGGAGAAGTTGTCATGAAGATTGAGAAAAATTAAGTGTACTATGCAGAGAATTGCTAAGAAGGTGCTGGAAAAGGAATGCATTCATGGCAGTTTTATAATGCAGAAAAAGAGTTTGATGTTTCATGTTATGTGTGTCCGAACAAGCAACGTACGAAAGCACAACTGACAGTGGGATTATGAAAAACAAGTTAGTAAAATCATGCAATGCATTGATTATAATACGCTTCCCAACATTACAGAAATCATTACTCAAGTTATCACTCAAGTTATGAGAATAATGTCTGTGTAATAAATCTCGGTCCTGTGCCCTGACCTTTGATCGCATTTCGATGATATTCAACAGAACCGGCTTGGTATGCCTCCGAAATAACATGATAAAGTTTTGTCGCAATCGAAGCATTTTTACGTAAGTTATATTGCATAAGGGCAATGAAATAGATCCCGCTCCTGTGTCCTAACCTTTGACCCCGTTTTGCCCATTTTCAATAAGGTTTGTCGCCAGGTGGTCCCCTACCACATACTAATATTTCATCGAAATCGAACCTTTTTTACGTTAGTTATGGCGCATAACAGCATTGGAATGGATCCCTCTCCTATGTACTGACCTTTGACCCCATTTCGTTTACTTTAAATAGGGTTCCTTCCCAGGTGATCCCTTACCAGATACTAAAATTTCATCGAAATCCAACGGCTGTTACGCGAGTTATCGTGCTGACGGACATACGTACACAACGCGTGACATAATGAGGCAGATGGGAATCGCGACCATCTGCCCGCCGCAAATGTGACGTCATTAATCTTTAATAGGATCCACACACAACGCGTGACGTAATGAGACCGATGGCCCGACCGCGCGCCAACATTCTCAAAAGCGTGATTGTGACGTCATAAGAGTTCTAAGCATTGGTAACATTAATGGAACGACGCCATGACACTAAAAACGTTATAATTCGGGTGGTTATTTAACACACTAAACGAATTCTCCTAAAGTCGAGATCAAGGTAAATCGATTTCTAGTACCAGAAAACGGTAGGTTAACGACTTTCATCAAAATTCTAAGAGCCGTTTTCAAAATAAAATGTACATACATACATACAAGAATTGCTACTTTAAGGTGGACGTCAAGTAACTTTGCTTCCTATACTTCCAATGGAAAAACTCTTGTACACATTTTTTTCACAATTAATGCGTTCCCATGGATGAAAATTTGAACATCGATTAAAATATCTTCATTTTATAACTTGCAATACTTAATATTTTCTAAAACATAACCATAATTATGCAATTCAACATTTGTTTGTCTACTGACGTCATGAAAATACAGGTCGCGCCATCATTTTTCTGGACAATTAATACGTTCACAAAGATGAAAATTTGAACATCGATTAAAATAGCTTCATTTCATAACTTGGAATACTTAATATTTTCTAAACCATAACCGTAATTATGAAATCCAACATTTTTTTGTCCACTGACGTCATCAAAGTACAGGTCGCGCCATCTTTTCTCTGGTTTCAACACCACCAAAGGAAAAAAAGTTATTGATTTTTAATATAATTATGGTTATGTTTTAGAAAATATTAAGTTTTCCAAATTATAATATGAAGTTATTTTAATCGATGTTCAAATTCTCATCCTTGGGAACACATTAATTGTGAAGAAAGTGTGTACAAAAGTTTTTCCATTGGAAGTATAGGAAGCAAAATTACTTGACGTCCACCTTAATAATATGGGATAAGGACAATGGAATGGATCGCAATCCTATGTCCCGACCGTTGACCACATTTTTCCCATTTTCAATAGGGTTCGTCCCTAGGCGGTCCCCTACCACATACTGAAATTTCATCGAAATCGAACAATTTTTACGCGCGTTATGACGCATAAGGGCAATGGAATGCATCTCGATCTTATGTCTTGACCTTTGACCCCACTTTACCCATTTTGAATAGGGTTCGTCCCCAGGCGGTCTCCTACCACATAGTAAACTTTCATTGAAATCGAACCATATTTACGCAAGTTATGACGCATAAGGGTAATACAATGATCCCGCTCCTACGTTTTGACCTTTGACCCCATTTGTCCCATTTTCAATAGGGTTCGTCCCCGGGTGGTCCCCTACCACATACTAAAATTTCATCAAAATAGACCCATTTTTACGCCAGTTATCGTGCAGACAGACGGACGGACGGACAAAGCTGTAGCATATACGCTTCTTCAACCTACGGTTGGAAAGCGTAAAAATGAAAAGCGAAAAAAAATTATTTATCTCTTTGAAGAAATGTGATTTTTTTTTCAGCTGCCGTTCCGTAGACATGTTTCAGATAGTCATTTTCCTTGTAAGGACTACACAAACTGAGACTTTACGCGGATGAAATAACTGAGTCTACGTTTTCGGTGATGTTTATTGTAAAGCGAATAGTTAAAAGTATTTCGGTATTGCCGAAAAGTAGAGAACTGCTAACTGTACACGCTGAATTAAGCTTTGAAGCCAGTGTTGCCCCGTTTTGCTTCAAGACTTGATGTGTTGCATTGGACTAATGCAATGAAGCTATGGCTTCAAAGCTTAATTTTCGTTTCGCAGCAGAGTACATGTATTCTTACTGACAGCTACTTAACGACTAGTTCTTAATAATCACTACCACGGTGTTTATCGAGATATGGATTCTTCATTCTCACTTTTGAGAAAACCTGAATTAACAAGTTACGGTAAAACCTCGGTTATAAGTTTTTCTAGGTGATGGCCTTAAAAAACGTATAAATGAAATAACAAAATGTTAAATACTATCGTGAAATTTATGCTTTAAAGCAATATAAGGTGGTATTTAATAATGATTTATTTAAAGTCGAATTGGTAGCGAAAGAAAAAACAAGAAATATGACATCAAATTTTCGGGTTTAATGAGCACGTCCTTTGAATCCGTTCTGACGCGAATTGAATTTATCAAAGCTATTCAAAGTCAATGGAACCGGTATGGAAATCAATAGTATCTGACCGAAGACACAAGTTTTTCAATCGGGATTTTAATCCCGCAGATATTGCCCTAAACGGAATCGTGAACTTACAACAGCTTGCGTTCGCATTAGGAGTAAGAATTGATTGTTTACTGTTCCATTGCGCCACAAGACGTTGCTGTCTTACCCAGATATATCAGACGATATGCCCCTTTCATTTGTCTACGGGAGCTCGTGACTTACACCCTCAAGTTGCCGACTTGTGCGTGTAGAAACATTTGAAATTATATATGAAAAACATTTTGCAGTAGAAACTCTCTCCAACAGAGAAAGTATTTTTCAAATCTGACTCTTAGAAGCAGAGATATCGACAAATATAAGATATGTATCTATGACCCCTGGCGGGGAAAACACGCATTTTTTAAAAATCAAGTATTCTCAAAAGGATTTTCGATGTGAGCGGTATCAGTCCAGGAAATAATTTTTTCAGTCGAGTTTTCAGGAGCTCAGATTTTGCTCCAAATACATCAGAAGCAAAAATTAACACTTATGTTCTATGGTGGAAAACCATTATTTACCAAATATTAGAAACTATATGAAAAACATTTCCCATCAGGAGCTGTATGCGATACAGGAAGAAGTTTTCGAATCTGAGTTTTAGAAGCAGAAATATCGGAGAAAACGCAATATACTCTCACGCCACCTAACGGAAAGTTTATGAGTTACTAGGAAACATTATATGAGAAATACTTCACACCGGAAACTCTGTCCAACGAAGACTGAATTTTTCAAATCAGACTCTTAGAATTAGAGATACATTGCTGCTCGAAACGTTAACAAAGCGTTTGGGGAGAATACAGCTAACGAACGAACTATTCGGCGATGGTTTGTGGAGTTTCGAAGCTGAGATACGGACCTGCAAAACGAAGCACGTGGTCATCGATCTTCTGCTGTTTCTGACGATGTTCTGTTACGTGTGGTTGAAGCGGACCCCCGGAAAACATGTCGTGAGAATAGCGGCAGAGGTAGGTGTCCACCACACGACAGTTGTTCGGCGTCTGGCTGCGCTGGGTAAGGTCAAAAAGCTGGACATGTGGCTGCCGCAGGAGTTGACAACTTCCAACAAGACTAGAAGTTTGGAAGTCAGCAAGTCGCTGCTTTCCAGGAATAAACGGGAACCTCTACAGCAACGATTCGTCACCTGCGACGAGACGTGGGTCCTTTATGACACTCGGAAACGATCTGCACAATGGTTTAACAAGGCACAGCCTGCTGGACGGCATCCTAAGCCACCCCTACACACCAAGAAGATGATGCTCCTTGTCTGGTGGTGCACAGCCGGGATTTCTTGGCAAGAGGCCAAGCCATCACTGCAGAACGTTATTGTGCTGAATTGCACCAGATGCACCGGAAATTGCTGCAGAAACAACCGGCTTCGGTCAACAGACATGGTGTTCTTCTGCTCCAGGACAACTCTCGCCCTCATGTCACACAACTACAGATGCGGACACTAAGTGCCTTGGGCTATGAAGCACTGCCTCATCTCACCTATTTCCCGGACTTGTCTCCAACAGAATATCATATGTTTCGTCGCTTGGATCACTTCCTGTCCGGGAAACAGTTCACGACAGAAAACGAGGTTCAACTTACAGTTGATTACTTCTTCGGGTCCCAGCCGCAAGTCATTTTTCGTTCCGGTATCATGGCCTTGCCGGACAGATGGCAACTATGTGTCGATGCTGAGGGGGATTATTTTGCCTAGGTAAGTTGTCCTACTTTTTCGTTCTCGTCGTCCACGTGTGCTGGTCCTTTTCCGGATACTTCATTCGCACAAACCCAATAGAACATTAGCCAATTAATTAGCTAAGCAACTAAATTAAAACTGCAACTAAACGGAGTTAAAAACTCTATACAATATTAAGCTGCAATCTAGTAATTTTTTAAAACATTGTTTAAACGACCATTATGTTTATGTTACAAAGGTGCTTTAAAAATTAAGAAAAATAATCTTTTTTTTTTGTTTTGTTTTTTCCAGTTTCTTCTGGTTCTGAGATAACCAGGAAAACATACCTGTTCATGGCGGCGAAGAAACGCATATTGGTGATTGGTGCTGGGCCAACGGGCCTGACTTCCATTAAAGCATGCAAGGAAGAAAATTTAGAAGTTGTGTGTTACGAAAGAACAGGAGACTTTGGAGGATTATGGAGATATCACGAGGATCAACTGGATGGGTTACCTTCTGTCATGAAGTCCACGATCTCGAACACCAGCAAGGAAATGTCGTCATTCAGTGACTTCCCTCCTCCTTCCCACTATCCTGCCTTCATGCACCACAGCCTCGTCCTGAAGTACCTGGAGCTTTACGCGGAGCAGTTTGATTTGCTATCGTGCATTATGTATTACCACGAAGTAACACATATGGTTCCTGCAGAGGATTATGGAACCACTGGCAGGTGGCTGGTAACCGTTCGTGATCTTAATGGTGACCATAGTCGAGAGGAGGCGTTTGATGGTATCATGGTGTGCGTTGGACACCACGCTTATCCTAGTCTCCCCACGTATCCAGGTCTCGACCTTTTCACTGGAACTATTTTTCATAGTCATAAGTATAAAACCTTCAGTGGTATGGAAGATAAAGTTGTGCTTGTGGTTGGAGCTGGAAATTCTGGAGCAGATATTGCAGTGGAATTATCCAACTATTCTAACAAGGTAATTATACATTGCATGCCAAATGTGCGAAACTTCTTTGTTTCAACAAACAAATCCCTCAGTTCTCTTATATGTATTCCATTCCAATAATTAACAGTTTCTTTTTTCATTAAAATGTAACCGTAAAAATTGGAAACGTCAAAAAATTGGCTAAAATGTCGCATTATCCTTTTCCTTAACACCACTTTGTATGAGCATGAAATGGCTTTACCTAAAAATTTTCTGGCTTCTTTTACACCCGATAGCTTCACGAATGGTAGCAAGCAACATAATCAACGCTGGGAATAAATGTTAAAGTGGGTTAGGTTCTCAAAGTCTGAATAATTTCAACCACACCTCCGTTGATTAGAGCCATCGAATATAAGAACTTCCAAAACAGCTGAGGAGAAAAATGAAGATATCTTGTGCCATGATATTTCGAAGAACGTTTCTTTTCAGGAAAAGTTTGAAAGGGAATTTTAATGGGAACAAATGAAACTGAGAAAAAAATTATACAGAACTGGTCTACAACGAGTCCGTATGTAGCAAGATCTCAGATTTAACTAACAAAGCAGGAACTTTTGTTATATAATTCCAATTCAAGGCTTTTAACAATAAAGTCCCCGGATTTAACCAGGGAGAAAAAGCTAAGATCACCTTTAACAAGCAAAGTAACGAAATTTAACGAAATTCCATAATCAATGAGGTAGAGAAATCTGCTATGGAGGAATGGAAATAGAGACATAAAGGATGAAATTGCAACAGCGCAGGGGGATCCTGTGCTAGTGGAAATATGTTGATAGAAAAGCAATGGGGAAGGAATGCATCAAATGCTCAACAATCGAGTTGTGCAAGAGACTCTCCCTGCCACCCACTCCAAGGGACTATGACTTGGGTGTATCGCGTCAGTAGAGTTGAAAAATAAGCTACGGAAAAGAAAATGAAAGTGGCTCACGCCCATTAAAGTGGATTTCTGGGAGACAGTTGCAGAAGGGGATAGGAGAGTAATGGAAGAGGCATGTCGCCGGAGAGGAAACAGGAGATAATTCCTGGAATTGTGTCCATTTCCCCTTTCGCCTCCCAAGTCAGCGTTGCATTGCAAGAATCGGTTCAGCTTTTGCTTCATGTGTGTTGTGTAGTTAAAACTGTAGTCAGTCACACGCGGCCATCAAGTTGAATACACTTGAAAGGCTTTATTAATCAATTATAGTACTAATGTAGTTAAATAATCAAGTCATTCAAGATATCCAATTTTTATGAGTATACACTATATAACGAAGTGAATTTCTCCGTCATTTTTATCCGCGCCGGGGTTCGAACCCGAGGCCGCTTATTCCGGAACAAGTCGCTCTACCAACTGAGCTACGCAGACATGTATTCTGATTCCTATCTGCCTTTATGTCGTGTGCGTCCTGCTGGGAGGTACGTCACATCTCCCCCCGCGAAAGAGGGCCGGGGGCATGGCCTACGGGTCAGCCGTAACCATGAATCGTTGCAGGCAGACAACCACTGTAGAACGTGCACTTGAGAACTCCCAGTCAATCTGCTGTGTGGAATGCAACATCACACATTTTTATTTTTCGAAGCGCTGGAGAAGGAATTCTCTGATTTTTCCTGTCTCGCGGTGTGGAAATAACATCACACCAATGCGAGATTTTGAACGGCCGGGTCATCCGGATAGTTCGGGCGCCATTATAACGAAGTAAATTTCTCCGTCATTTTTATCCGCGCCGGGGTTCAAACCCGAGGCCACTTGTTCCGGAATAAGCGGCCTCGGGTTCGAATCCCGGCGTAGACCGAAAATGACGGAGAAATTTACTTCGTTATAACTACTGTTCGTGAAAATCACAACATCATGAAGGACTGCTTGAAGCTTACAGGATATGTAAAACAGGTAGGGACATGAAAATGACTAAAATGTCAGTGAAAATGCGCATGTGTTTTCAGAGCATCGTCCTTTGAACTGTCTAGTCTTGGATATAAAGAGCTGGCTCAAACGAGATGTTGCAATCAATGAAGAGCCGACATTCAGTCGAAAGGTTGTTTCTTGTGTTTTTCTATGCCACGTCTCCGAAAAAAGTCGCGTGATGAACACCTGACGGACTTTAAGCGAGGAAGGATTGTTAGGATGACAGAAGCTGGATTTTGCTACTGCGCAGTTGCCATTCGTACGGGTGACATAACGCCCGTACGAATGATGCAAAAGTATCGTCAGTGGGCAGATGAGGCTCCGACACACAGAAATCCGGGAAACAGACCGCAAAATCGCACGACTGTGCGGAATGACAGACACCCCTACCGCATGACAGTGACCGATCGCACAGCGTAATCCACGGGGTTAGCCAAGCAGTGGAGCAATGTCACAGGTCAGGCTTTGTCCTTCAGCACAGTTTGACGTCGTCTGCTTAACAGAGGACTTGTAGCTAGCGGCACTTTGCTGTCCATTCCTCTGACCCTCAAACACAGACGCCACAGGCTGCAACGGCGGTCTTGAACACAGACATTGGCGCGCTGATTTGCGGCAAGTCGTGTTTTCTGACGAATCACGATTCAACTTGATACACCCTGATGGCCGCATGCGTGCTTGAAGACATCGTGGTGAACGGCATCTTGCAGCGTTATACCGGCCCAAACTTGGAGCGCCGTAGTGTTCAGTTCGCGACTGAAGTGAAAAAAATCTTGTACAGCTCAACAAATGTAATCAGTTATCTTCTGTAACATGAAGAATTTGTGATATAAAATTAATTTGAGTAGCGCGATCCCCCCCCTCTCTTTCTCTCTTTTGGTGTTGCAATTTTCATATACACTGAAGAGCAATTGAATTAGAGACAGCTGGCGTTATGCAAATGTGGCGCTGTGGGCGGCCCTGTAAACGGAAACGACATGACGTATGCAGCGATTCGACAATATAAGTACTGATGCGACGGGAATCAGTAAGAGTCGGAAGCAGTATGGGTAAGACGAAGGATCTAAGCGCATTTGATCTTGGGCAAATTGTCGGGGCCCGACGAATGGGTCACTCCATCTCGGAAGTCCTGCACGCACTGGTATTTTCAACGAGCCACTGTGTCACGGGTGCACCGTGAGTACATCGAATCCGGTAAAACCATCCCTGCAAGGGCCAACTGCCGTGGACAACAGCGTGTGGATGAGTGGGGTTATCGTCGGCTAGCTCGCATTGTAACAGCGGATAGACGGGCCACAGTGCAAGAAATCACTCTGCAATTTAACACTGGTGCACAAAAACGTGTAAGCAGCCACACCATCCAGAGCCATCTCCTCGCTATGGGGTACAGAAGCCATCGTCCCACGAGGGTACCGCTGCTGACCGCACATCACAGCGCGCAAAAGATTAGCATGGGAGCGGGAACATCGCCACTGTACCCTAGACATGTGGAAAAATGTTGCCTGGACTGATGAGTCGAGATTCACGTTGGTACATGCGGATGACAGGATACGAGTACGGCGCAAACCACATGAAGCGATGAATCCTTCTTGCCAGCAGGGTGCTCTTCAAGCTGTTGGGGGTGGCATTCTTGTTTGGGGACTGTTTACGTGGACTGAAATAGGACACCTGGTATGTGTGACATCGTCCCTCACAGGTCAACGTTACCGGGATATCCTGGACGACCATTTGCTCCCGTTTGTGCGTTTTCAACATCCCACTGAGGACCTCATCCTGCAACGAAACAATGCACCATGCCATCGCTCCCAAATTGTATCCGAATGGTTGGATGAACATTCCATCGACGTGACCTCGCTTTCTTGGCCAGCTAGGTCACCTGACCACAATACCATCGATCACATCTGGGATGCCATCGAGAGAGATGTTCGAGGCTCTGAACCCCTCCATAAAATTTTCGTGAACTGTGGGAGCTTGTTCAGGGATCGTGTATCCGTATGGCTCCCCAACCCTTCCGGTGTCTTGCCGAGTCCATGCCGAGACGAATCGCCGCCGTCATCAGGGCGAAAGGTGGTGTTACAGGTTACTAGACAGGTATCTCTAATTCAATTGCTCTTCAGTGTATAGTAGTGTAGATATAAACGTACATGCATATAGTCACGTATGCATGTTTTTACATGTGGGAAGTTTTACCCGAAAACGGATTTAGCGAGAGCTTGAATTTAATGAGGGTTTCCGCCCATCTCGAGCTCCTTATTATAAACGGGCGCTACTGTATCTAAAGTGAGAATGGCGCAAATTTTACAAGTAATAGCTTTTCACAGCATGATGAATTTAACCACTGATTCCAATACACTGAGGAAGTATCCTTTAGGTGCCTTCAACTGAGATCTCTGTGAAACAGAAAGTAGAGCAGAATTCCATTCTTTCCTGTTGTCTCTGTAACGTCGGTTTAGCATTATTCTGTAGCGGTATTCTCCTAGATGGATTACTTATTTATATTCACTGACCTTTACTCACATTTCTTGATCACTGGCTTTCGAGTTCAAATTTTAAGCTATTTTTTTTATTTTAATTTCTAATTCCTTTCTTCCGCTGTTTTCTTTGTGTATAATACAGTTTCCTCGAAGCATAATCACTTTTGCGGTGGCCCCTGAGGGTTATCTACAAAATGAAAACAAGAAAGATGACACCGAATTTTCGGGTGTAATGAGCACCTCTTTTAAATCCGATCTGACGCGAATTAAGTTTATCAAAGCTGTTCAAAGTCAATGAAACCGGTGTGGAAAACAGTACTATCTGCCCGAAGAAAGAAGTTTTTCAATCGGGTTTTTAATGCCGCATATATTGCTCTAAACGAAATCGTGAACTTACGCCCTCTAGTTGCAGACTTGTGCTGAGAAAAATTTTAAATTATGTGAAAAACGTTTCACAGCGAAAACGCTCTCCAACAAAGAAATCATTTTTCAAATCTGACTCTTAGAAGCAGAGATATGGACAAATATAAAATAGGCATCTACGCTTCCTGGCGGGAAAAACATGCATTATTTTAAGAAGAAGTATATTCTCAAAAGGGTTTTCGATGTGAACGGTATCAATCCAGGAAATAACTTTTTCAGTCGAGTTTTCAGGAGCTCAGAGTTTGCTGCAAATACATCCAAAGCAGAAATTAACATGCACGCCCCCTGGTGGCCAAACCATTTTTAACGAAATATAAGAAATTACATGCAAAGCATTTCCCATCAGGAGCTGTAGACGGTGAAGAGAGAATTTTTCAAATCAGAGCTTTAGATCAGAAATATCGGAGGAAACGCAATTTACTTTTGCACCCCCTAGTGGAAAGTCTATGAGTTACTTGAAAATTTTGAAATCATATGAAAAACATTTCGCACCAGAAACGCTATTTAACAAAGTAGAAATCTTCAAATTGGACATTTAGAAGCAGATATATTGACAAAAGTAATATAAACCATACAATATTTTTTAAGAAGAAAATATTCCGACAAGGTTTATCGACGAGAGTGGCATCGGCCCGAGAACGAACTTTTTCAATCGAGATTTTATAAGCTCAGATTTTATAGCAAATACATCAGAATCACTAATTAACACTTACGCCCCCTGGTTTCCAAACCGTTCTTTACCAAAAATGAGAAATTACATGCAAAAAATTTCCCATCAGAAGCTGTATCCGCTGAAAATACTAATTTTTAAAATCGGAGTTTTAAAAGTAGAGATATTGGCAAAAACGCAATTTACTTTTACTCCCTCTAGCGGAAAATCTACGAGTAACTTGAAAAAGTGACTATAGTTAAAATAATCGTCGATATAAATGGAATCGAAAGGTAAAAAAATTCAATCGGATGTTTAGAAGTAAATATATGGAATGAAATGTATTTTGAATTCAATATCATCTGCATTTACACCCTCTAGCGGCAAAATTGTACATCGTAAAAATAAAAACGAAGTAAAGGATCATTGTTCGCATATTTGAAATTTCACAATGCAAGAGGAATTTTTCAAATCGGACAAATAGTTGCAGAGATATGGAGTCCACAGGGAGACGTACAGACGGACAGAAAAACCGATAACATAAGGACGATCTTTTTACAAAAGATGTGCTAATAACGTTGGTCAGTGTGAAGGTAAATCCACTTTACGATCTTTATACACTGCTGGCCACCCACAATGCAACACCAAGAAGGAGACGAGATAGCAAAGCCCGATTTACTGGGCACATAGCAACAGATACAAAGATGAAACGATTGAGATTACAGGCCCGTGCGACTGGCGGAACACGCAGACATCAATAGTTTGTGTGGCCCCCATGGCTGGCAATAACGGCCGCTACACGCCGCGGCATCGAAAGAAAGAGGCTTTGGATGTGGGCTTGGAGTATGTCGGTCCAGGCTGCTTCCACACGTTGCCACAGTTCATCAGGCGTAGCCGCGGGTGGTGCTTGCCGGGCCACTCGGTTGCCGATCAGCGACCAGACGTGTTCGATGGGCGACATATCGGGAGAACAGGCGAGCCACGGCAGCAGTGACACCTGGTGAGCCGTGAAGAATTGTTGCACGATGCGTGCCACGTGCGGGCGCGCATTGTTGTGTTGAAACGTGTCCGCTGGCAGGTCCTGCAGCTAAGGGAGGACTACAGGCTCCAAAACGTCGGAGATGTAGCGGCAGCTGTTGTGTGTACCGGTCATGCGTACCAGAGGGGTGCAGGTGTCATATCCAATTGCGCTCTAAACCATAACGCCAGGCGACGGACCGGTATGGCGATGCATAATGCAGGCGTCGTACAGTCTCTCGCCGCGTTGCCGCCACACGCAGATCCGACCATCCTGGTGTTGCAGGCAGAAGCGGGATTCGTCTTAGAAGACAATGTCGTGCCATTTCGTAGTCCAGGTGCACCGTTCAACGGCCCACTGCTGACGCACTCGCCAGTGGTGTAACGTCAATGGTAATCGGAGCAATGGGCGCCGTGCGACAAGTCCCCTCTCCTGCAGACGACGTTGAACGGTACGTGCTGACACAGGTTGTTGCGCAACACACCCTAATTCCTGCGCTAACGTTCGTGATGGGGCGGTCAAGCCGTCAATGCCCGCCGCACAACATGCCGGTCCTCTCGTTTGGTGGTGTGCCGCGGCTACGGCAATCGCTCACGTCAGTCCGTTCGTCCCTCCTGCACCCACCGAATCCATACTCGCCTCAATGTGGCTAGATGTCGTCCCACACGGGCGCCGATGTCTCGGTACTATAAACCGCTGTCGCTATAAGCCACTATTCGCCCTCTGTCGAACTCCGAAACGTGCTGGAATGACTGCCGTATTCTGCGACGAGGCATCAGGAGGCTTCCCACGCACAGATCCGGCAGCACAACACACTTCCCCTACTTACCCCACCTTCTATGCACCCTTCTTATAGTGCTTCTCGGTGGCGTGCCGGGCGCACATGATTTGCATATGCCCTGCAATGCTAATCGTTTGCATGTCCTCTCGCGGGCGACGCATGCTGTGAATTTCAGGCCAATCGGATGTTTCCTTCTTGGTGTTGCATTTTGGGTGGCCAGCAGTGTATATAAAATACTGGCTTTTGACTTTCTTTTGGTTTCTGACGTTATATTTCACGACATCAAAACAGTATTTTCTGACATAGTCTCGTAAGAAGAAAAACGTATCCACGCGAAAATGAAAGTACATATAAAGATTTTTAGAAAGAGCAAGACTCGGCAAACCAGTTCTTTGTGTCTTGTTTTAAAGCGTGCCAACGCGCAGAAATGAGCTAAAGAAATACACGATGAAAATATTTTTGCTTTACTTTTGGATGTCAGTAACTTCAAATATCACTAAATGAACAACTTATTCCAACATGAAGGAAAGGCATTTACATAAAATATCGGCTAAAATCTCTCTATATATAAAACAGACTGTGTGTGTGTCTGTCGGTTGGATTTCACATAGAATTACGTGACCTAGAGCGACGAAATTTGTTATGAAGGTACCTGTAGACATCTTCTGGTGCACCTCGAAGCAATTTTTTTTAAATTTGAATTTGATTTTAGTTATTTAATGTTACGTGTTTCTACCCGATCAGAGTTTGTCTTTCCGCTTTGTTGACATCAACCTGATCACAACGAACGTTAATTCGTGCAGAAAAGTACTTCACCATAAATGTTAGGCGTTTCTTTTTTAGAATTCCGTTACGACTATTTTCAATCGTAAATACATTTATTACGCCCTTTTTTGTAGGCGTTGTTTGCCGATTGTATTATGACCTTGAGGGCGGAGAAGAAAAAAAAGAAAATAGAACGTAGTTTTTCAATCTGCGTTATTAATTCAAAAGTGTCATACGTCAGAAGGTCATCATACTGTGACGACGTTGTGGGCTAGAAAATAGAACGTTGTTTTAACGTAATTCTAAAAAAGAAATGCCTCAAATTTATCGTGAACTACTTATCTTCGCGCCTTCGCGTTGGGTATGATCAGGTTGCATGTAAAGAAAGCGGTAAAGAAAGCGGTAAAGAAAGCGGAAAGCACATGTTTTTTTGTTAAGCGTTGTTTGCCAATAGTATTATGACCTTGAGGGCGGAGAAGAAAAAAAAAGAAACTAGAACGTTGTTTTTCTATCTCCGTTATTAATTCAAAAGTGTCATACGTCAGTAGGTTATCATATTATGCCTCAACCTCCCGGAAAGAGACAATGTGTAAGAAGAACACAAAGAATGGATAAAGAAGGAGAAGTGAACAAGAAACAGCAGAAGAACGAGAAAGAAAACAGATGGAAAATAGATAGATTTTTCCATGCATGAACGATGGAAAATGTACCAAAATATACCCACGTAGTTTTTTTGAAAAAAACACAAACAGGGCAAGATGGATACCCAGAAGACGGGGGAGTTGTAGCAAACATCCTTATTTGAGAATCTGAGGTGTTAGTAGACAATAGATGGATTGTTCCATATTGCTCTCTGTTATCAAAAATTTTAAATGCTCATATAAATATATAGTACTGCAATTCAATCAAATCAATAAAGTATGTATGCAAATACGTTAACAAAGGATCTGACATGACTGTGTTTGATCTGACCACTTCTGAAAGTGATGTGAATGAAGTTCCTCGATATGAAATGGGGAAGATACATCAGCAGCAATGAAGCTGTCTGGAGAATACTAAACTTTCAAATCCATGAACGTTACCCCACAGTGATTCAATTAAGCGTCCACCTTGAGAATGGACAGAGAGTTTACTTCACTACAGATAACGCAATTGAACGAGCCCATGTTACTCAAGAAACGACACTGACATCTTTCTTCCGACTCTGTGTTGAAGATGAATTTGCCCGGACCCTATTGAATCAAGAAGTCCTAAAGTACTACACGTGGAACAGTTGAAATAAGAAATGGAACCGTCGTAAAATGGGATTAAATGTACCTCACCACCTAGGAATCAAGTCCAGTGATGCACTCGGTCGAGTGTATTCTGTCCATCCAAACAACTCGGAATGCTTCCATCTCAGACTGCTCCTGCAAGAAGTACGTGGCCCAAAATCATTACAAGAACTGATAATAGTTGAAGGAAGGGTGTGTCAAACTTAGAAAGAAGCTTGCCTGCTTAGAGGACTTTTGGAAAATGATGAACACTGGAATGTAACTTTAGAAGAAGCAGCTCTCTCTCGATCACCAACAATGCTTCGACATCTCTTTGCTGTTATGTTGCAAACATGCGCAATGTCAAATCATCATCAATTATGGATTAATCAAAAGGAGAACATGTCTGAAGGCATACTGCATCAAGCATGAGTTCAAGAACAGAATATGGAACTAAACTACAATGACATCATCTTCAACATAACTCTAATCATAATTGAGAACAAGATTAAAACCTTAGGTGAATCAGACTTAAAATCTTTTCTGAAATCTCTCAACCGACTCGAAACCATGTTTCAGCACTTTCCAATGAAATACTAGAAGAAATTAGTTACGACACGGAAGAGCTTTCAAGGGGGAAATGAAAATGAAATGGTCCCTGATCAAAAGAAATGGTCTCTGATCAAAATGTTATCATTTGACAAGATAACAAGTGCAGTTTTTAAGGGATCTGGTGGCATATTTTTTCTGGATGCACCAGGTGGTACTGGAAAACCTTTCTAATCAATTTTATTTTGGCTAAAGTACGACAAAGAAGCAAGATTGCCTTAGCTGTTGCTTCATCTGGAACTGCTGCTACACTACTACCACGAGGAAGAACAGCTGACTCGGCTTTCAAGTTGCCTCTAAATTTGGCAAACACAGAAACGCCAACATGTAGCATTTCTAGGGGTTCAGGAAAGGCAAAGGTTCTACAAGATTGTAAGCTAATTATCTGGGATGAGTGCACTATGTCGCACAAATCTGCATTTGAAGTCCTTGATGTCACTTTACAAGACCTCAGACATAACAACAAAATAATGGGAGGGATTACTCTGGTGTTAGACTGCGACTTACGACAAACACTGCCAGTCATTTCACGTGGACCTAGAGCTGATTAAATGCAATCATGCTTAAAATCTTCATATATTTGGAATGAAATACAAAGACGTTACCTCAAAACTGACATGCGAGTTCATATTACTGGCGATATTTCTGCACAGGGGTTTGCCGACAACTGCTGAAATTAGGAAACGGATATATGACACCTGATAAGGAAGATGGATGTATATCAATGGCAGATGTTGAAAAATTGATAAAACACATCAAGATTCGTTAGACGCAGTTTTTCCAAACATTGGAGAGCACTTTAACAATCATGACTGGCCTTGCCAAACAGCCATCCTTGCACGGAAAAACAACAGTGTTAGAGTCACCAGTAATCAGCTTTTAGCTCACTTGCCCAGCATTCTTGAAATTTACAAGTCAGTTGATACCGTTTATAATACAGACGATGCAGTCAACTACCCAACTGAGTTTCTTAACTCTTTGGAGCCACCTGGAGTTCCTTCACATATTTTAGAGTTGAAGATTGGTGCAGCTATTATGCGTCTGAGAAATTTGGATCCGCCTTCACTTTGCAACGGCACGAGATTATCTGTCAATAAACTAATAAAGAATGTTATTGAAGCTACTATAATGACTGGACATGTAGCAGGCAAAAACGATTTTATTCCAAGGATCCCGATCATCCCATCTGATGTCCCGTTTCAATTTAAACGTCTTCAATTCCCGATTTGTTTGAGTTTCGCCATAAGCATCAATAAGGCACAAGGTCAGTCTATAAAAGTTGTTGGCCTGGATCTACAAAGTCCATGTTTTTCCCATTGTCAACTGTACGTTGGTTGTTCCAGAGTCTGAAATGGGGAAAATCTTTACACCTTTGCTCCGAATGGAAGGACTGTTAATATTGTTTATCCCGAGGCTCTATAAGAATAAGGTACTTTTCATCTCAGCCAAACTTTTTGAATTATTTACATTGGACGTGACAACTACTAAAAACTTCAAATACATTTTTTTATCCTAATATTCTATTCCGGGAAGTTGTACTACAAAGTTGTATAAACCTTGATTTACCAATCTCAATTTAATTGCCGATATAGCTTTTACTTTATACTATCACTAGCCCATCAACGACGGGTACAACAGGCTAGTAGATAATAAAGAACAGTTGTCAGATGCCTAAATTTCACAACAGTTGAGTGCAAGCTGTCTAGACAGGACAGTTGAGTAATCTTAACCATTTATGAATTATTAATCTCAGGCATTTGAAGGATTGTGTAAACATGACGATTATGCAACACAACAACCAAGGAGATGTTGAAAAAAATAATTCAAGATTTAGGAGCATGGGGGATCTTAATTACAGTTCCTTTCGGAATGGCTGTTTACAACAGAATAAGTGATAGAGGTAACAGAAGACGCAGATGGGGAACAATAAAATGCGAGAGACGTTTTCGACATTTTATTGTTTTTCAGAGTTTAAAGACTTATTGCAAGGTTAGAGGTGAAGTTTTTCCAGAATTCAGTGTGTTTGGTTGCAAGTAAGGAAAGAACGAATATGACGCCTTGTAGCTCAATCAGCTCTTCCATTGTGTAAACAAAAAAAGAGTTTTGTTTGATCAATTTGATCTTTCACTGTACTGTATTCAGTACTTGCTCTAACGAAAACAGGCAATTGTTCAAATACCAGCGAAGCTTTACATATTTGAGGACAACGGTGTAGAATTGAGTATTTCCCAATTATTACGAAAAAAAAATGTGTAGAGAATGGAACCCGACGAGAGATTATATATAAAGTACGAAAGGGGTGGGGTGAAAAGCATTTAAAACCGTATAGATCGTGAAGGTGTTTGTGAAAGACAATATTTCCAATCTGTGCTGTAACTCTTTCTGCTGCGTTTGCAAAACAAATTCAGATTTGTAACTCTTTCCTTTACACAGGGCATTGAAATGTAGAAGTTGAGTGAAGCCTCCATTTAAAGCGAATATCGAAAACAAAATTCATGGAGAAATACAGGAATCATTAGGGAAATCTAATATTTAATACACCGCGGTTAAAAACTGGGTTGCAGTATTCATGCATGGAACAGAGAGTGCTAAAGATACATCCCAAAGTGGGAGGTTCTTTATCGTGTCGACCCAAGACCCCCTGTGACTGAAAGCATGACAACTTGTTTTTGATATCATCGGAGGTGAACTACATCTTCGTTTTCCGTGTTCGTCTGTTGACGAGAATAGGCGGAGACTAAACAAACAGAACATCAAAACAAATTCAGATTTGTAACACATTATCGTTGTTTATATATACTGTAGTAATTCAGGTCACAAAACCAACTGAGTTAGCGATAAAAACAATTGTCGAAACTAGTAACATATTTCAGAGAAGTGGCGAACCCAGAGGGTAAGGGGGTGCGCGGAGGGCGCCCTCCCCTCAGGACCAAGGAAATGTTTCGATTTGTTAGGTTTTAATAACAAATTGAATGCTTTTTCGTAAAAGAAAGTATTACTTAAAAGTTTACTTTCCTTAATTAATTGGAAGAATTTATAGACATAGTAAGAACACTTTCTCATTTTCAGGAAAATTTTCAGAAAGGTCCCCAGTTATTCCCTACACTTGCGCTCCTCCATCACGAAAATCCTGGATCCGCCCGTGCCTCAGATTCCCCTATAATCGTGCCACATCGCAAATTCAGTCGGCTACACAAAATCCAGTCGGCTACATCGGAAATCCAGTCGGCTACATCGGAAATCCAGTCGGCTACACAAATAGTATTTTGCTACACAAAATACTACAAATAACGACTACATTTGAATATCTGCTGCTCTGTCTGATCGGATTACACCAGAAACCTCGTAATCTCTTGCCTGACGAGCACAGGAAATCCCCATGCGGTCTATTTACAATGATATCATGAATGAGGTTTTAGGCTTTCAGCTACAGGGGGCTTTGTTCGACTGCAAATGTGGATGCCATTCATGATCTCATCTTGCAGGACCACAGAAAAACATTGAAGCATGTTGAGATAACATTCAACATCTCCCATCAGCGAAATCCCGAGACTAAGGTAAATGTTTTAGGAATGAAGCTTTTCTCAAAGTGGGCCCATCTAAAGTACTGAATGTCGACCGGAAACGGGGCAGAATGAACTGTTGCCATGAGATTATGCAGCATTTTGAAGCTAATGAAATGAATATCATCTTCGGGGAGGTTTGTCACTATGGACGAAACACGAGTGCATCACTTTGACCTTAAAACAAAAGAACAATCGAAATAGTGAGAGCATCCGTCTTCTCTCCTTCCCAGAATGTTTCTAGATCAAAAGTAGTGGCATCCGTCTTCTAGATCAAAAGTAATGGCATCCATCTTCTAGATCAAAAGTAGTGGCATCCGTCTTCTAGGATGCGTAAGGGGTGATAAAGAACATTCTAAGTCGTTTCCATAAAGAATTGAAGCTCAAGTGGTACGGAAAATTGGGCAAATGAGTTATCATTCATCAAGACAAACACAAGCACACATAATTTTTGTGACTCGGGAAACACTGTGGATTGTGGTTTCAAGCCTTTATTACCCACTCATCATATTTGGTTTCATCAGACTATTTCCTATCTCCAGATATCAAAAAGGACTTGCAAGGGCAGAAATTCGACAATGCAGTGGAAAGAATGGTTTGAATCAAAATGTGAATTTCATTTGAATGGTTGCAAAGGCAAGAAGATCGTGTCAGAAAGTGTATTGACTTAACGGCGGCACGGGGAGAACTATGCTGAAAACCAAATGGGTATTCATAGCATTCTTTCTATCAGAGGCTAGAAACATTCTACCTCCATCTTTTAAGCTTGCTGCCTCACCACAATCTCAGACATTAACAGAGGAATAATAAGAAACTGAAACTGAAAAAAAAAAAAGAAAAGAAAAGAAAGGAAAATGATTTCTCAAATCACCACCCTGTGTACATTTAAAATTATATACTTTGAGCTGAAGAATAGAGGATGTATTTTGTTCTGCCCGTATTTGTTGTACCATAGTTGCTATTTTTCCTACAAAAATAACCTACGGCTGTATGTTTGCATTACATTCAACGCAATGGAAGCAAAATTGTTTCCGTTTTTGAATTAATAAATTTAATCATCCCGATTGAAGCAAATCAAACCTGTTTAGGATATCATATAGGAAAAAGCCTTTGAACTGTCAGTCAGCATAACGAGATAAGAATAGGCAGAACAGAACTAGATATCTTCACGGGTCTTAATTAAGAAACACAGCCCTTCCCGAGCCCGAACTTTAAATGGGCTGGTCCAGTTAACAGCTTGGCCCGTTTCAGATTTTCATCACGTGTTCACCGCTACTTATTGCAAATAACGCAAGAATTTAAGCTTCTCTACTGAGCTTAGCTACCTCGGTGGTAAACGAAATGTAACTCCTAGAGACGTTCCATTTCTGATAGGAATTCCTCCAACGGATGAGCTTCAGACCTGACTACAGGGACGCAGCCACAGGGCATGCTCATGACGTTTTGAGCCCCACACGGGAACATTATTTTGCTATACTAAAAAAGCCTGATCACATCATGTATTTTTACTTAGTTCACAGTTTGCACTCTTTCAAACAGCCTCTTTGTCTTTTCTTTACGGCCGAGCGTTGGTGTTTATTGCTGTGGTACTCTCACCTACAGATAAGGAAAACAAAAACAAGTTGGAAAATCTACCTGCTATTCAATGAAACAGAAGTGAATGCCTCCCCATTAACAGAATAACCAGTTGGTAAGTGCAGGATTCAATTAGGGCGTTTATGCTAATTAAATCCATTGTTTTCATTAGGGCGTTTATGTTTGTCGTTTATGGACTGCTTCAGTTTATATCAGGTCATGAACAACGGGTTTTATCAGCTGATGAAAACAACTCTATTGTTTTGCCTTCAATGTATGTTCGCAGACATTGTGAGTACTGAGTAGTTCTTTGCCTGGCTATATTGCCCAGGCAGAGAACTACTCAGTACTCACAATGGGAGCCCACGCTAGAAAAGTATGTGGTTGGTGTGAGTTTCTCTTCTTTTGATTATCTTATCACTTTCGAAAAGAAACTATTTCTCTTCCAATCTGATATTTTTGTTCATTTGTCGGGCATGTTCCAGAACAATAATAAAGTAAAACCTCAAACGAAATATTACACCACGCTTGTACGAGAAAACTATTTCATTGTAGGCGTTCTCCGTTGTTTTTTGAGACAAATGTTCAAAATTGAGTGTGAAAAGTAAGTGTATATACACTATATTGACAAAAGTCATCGGACACCCATTAAAATCAAATGAACGGATCCGCTGCGTTGTTAAGATGCGCAGTACAGCTACAAACGGAATAAAAACAAGCCTGCAACTGACCGCGATCATATCGTACTGTGAGAATGAGTAAAAAGGTCGCGGCGGCAGAGAACTGACTTTGAGAAAGGAAAAATTGTTGTCAACTGTTTTGTATGTACTAAATAAGTGGAAGACTCATGGCATGCCTGAAGCAGCAAAACGTACCGGCAGACCAAAGAAAATCAGTGATAAAGGATGTTGAAGCCTCAAGAGAGTCGTTACAGCTAATCGACGGAGTACTGCACACAATACCTCAGTATACAGGTGAGTAAAATGCTGGAACCTAGGTATGTACACGTACCATTCGCAGAGAACTTCATTCCATGAGTTACCGTGGTCGTGCGGCTGCTCATAAGCCTTTCATCTACACTCGGAATGCTACTCGCCGTTTAGCATGGGGTAAATAACATTTATCGTTGACCGTAGATCAATGGAAACGGGTTCTATGGACTGATGAATCCAGATACACGATCCATCAGTCTGATGGCCGTGTGTGGGTATAGCGGCAGCCGGGGGAACGCTACTTACCACAGTGTACTGTTCCTAAGATCAAGTTTGGAGCTGGCAGTGTACTCGTGTGGGGTTTTTTTTCGTAGTATGGTTCCGGCCCATTGGTTATCGTGGACAAACCTGATAACCAGCATGTCAACCTCGATATTCTGGACAATTATGCCGTACCAACTCTGTGGCAATACTATGAAAATGAGCCTTGTTGGTACCAGCAGGATAATGCACAGAGCCATAAAGCAAGGACTGTTACAGCGTGGCCTGACAATAGTTCCGTATCGTGTGTGGACTGGCCAGCACAGAGTCCTGATCTTAATCCTATAGAGCACCTATGGGATGAATTAGAGTGCAGTACAAGAATTTTGGAACCAAAGCCTACTACTAAGCAACAGTTAGCGGCAGCATTATGTACTGAATGGAAGCGTATACCTATCGCCGTGTTCCAAAACCTTGTAGAAAACATGTCTCAAAGTGAATGCATTAAGGCCAAAGGTGGACGGATATCGTACTAATATATGCCAATAAATGCTGTGTTGTGTTCCTCTTCTATTCTAGGTGTCCGGTGACGTTTGTCAATATAGTGTATGTTATATTGTTATAATGTTATGCAGTTTAATTTATCTAAAATGAAATACAAAATGTATCGAAATCTTTAAGATTTGTTTCGCTTCCAGTTTACGTTATAAATTTGCCCTTATTCCAAATAATAATAATAAATTACAATAATAATAATAATAGTGTGTTATTATTTTTATCATTATTAGGTGTCCCGTGCTCCGAGACTGAAATTGGCCCTATCAGTCGTCTAACTCCCTCCATAGGATACACACCGGCTACGCGCCTGTATTGCATCATTTGCCAACAAATAACGGCCACTCATTAAACATTGCATCTCTTCATCTTTGTTGATTGGTTTTCCGGGTCCATAACACATGGCCACACTTTAGATGCGCAAAAAGTCGCATGAAATGTCTGTCAGGAGTAACAGATACTACGTTTTCGTACGTAACAAACCGTCGATTCGCGTTACACCATTTTCTCCGCAAAGAGCTGCACATACAGTATTCTTTTGCTGCATAAACCGGTGCTTGATATGTATGTGTTTCTTGTGAAAAATGGCACAAAAGAAACTGCACGTTTCACCGTTTTTATTGTCCACCGTTATGAAAATATTTACATTAATAAATCAACACTCTGACTACCAGGTGTTATTATAAGCACAGAACGTCGACTGCGAAAAAACTTTGTGTAATAACTGGAGAATATATATTTTTTCACACCTGAAAACCTTTTAATTCTGTAAGTGGGTTATATATACTTTTTCCAAAACGTCTGTTGAAAAAAGAATATCCACTTGTTTACAAGATATTTGCAAACATGAAACTCTTTGAATATAGGAGATGTGAAATATTTCATACATCTACATTTTTCTGTTGTGATCTGATCAATGTAATGTACAATTATTCCGAAAAAGAATTGTAAAAACCGCAAGTAAGGTTATCATTGAAGACCCTCCGGATCAACTACATTGAGTATTACTCTATTTGATGTCAAGATAAAGACTTTTGCCAACCCTGTAACTACAAGAAATCCGGTGCATGGTTTTAAATTCATACTAATACAGTATGAAATCCAGTAAGAGGTATGCCACCGAATTTTCAGGAAATGAGCATGTGTTTTAACTCAAATGAATATGTGATAATACAATATGTTAAAATCACCAAACCATCGTTGTCATATGAGTTATTGGTAACTTAGAATTTATGATCGGTAGCAAAAAAGGCTCATCATAGAGAGTGCAGGGCTATGCAAAATTAAATACTGGTACTTTAAAACGGTCTTTTACACGCAGAGAAACGGTTTCACATAAGAATGCCCATCTTCTGATATAAAATGCCGATGCATAAAAGACTGTTTAAGGTAGAACTTTCAGAAAAAGAAATATGGGTCTAAAAAAAATTACACATTTACACCTCCAGTCAAAAAACTGGGTAGCGTTTGAAGTAGGAAAGGTATGCAAATCTCTGTCAGTGACTGATATTGTTTGTTGGTAAAATTTCTTCAATCGGTATTTTACAAAGTTCTGACGCCAGCTGCAAGTATACATTTTGTTCTCTTTCGCTGCAAAATTGCACATTGCGGAAAAGGGATAGAGTACGTGGAGCGTTTTCCCATAATAAACGCTTCCCCACACAAAAGATTTCCTTAATATCTGCTTAGAAGATAAAATAATAAGGAAAATGGAATGAATACTTATGTCTTCTTGAGAGAAAACTTAGTTATTTAAAGTGGACAAAATGCTCTAGTAGCCAAACACATTCAGTGCAAACCGAATGTTTTCAGACAGAATTTTAGGATTGAACTTTCAGATAGAAATGAAACCCTATGCGTGTGCTTCCTAGCGTCAGAATTACATTACAAGAAGAAAGGAATGTGTTTAGATTTCTCGTCGGGGAAGATATTTAAAGCAAATATGATTTTTCAAATGGAAATGTAGAAGGAAATATAGCGAACAAAATACAGTATGCAACCCACCTGAATTAATATAAAACTACGCGCCATTTGAAGTACATACGCCATATGCACAGTCTTCCTCATAAAAAACGGTATTCGTTGTAGAAAGAATTTTTCGAATAGGATCTTTAAAAGGGGAGATACAGCTGTAAGTAGAAATGCCCACTTACACTACCCAGCAGCAATACTGCTCCCAATGGAAATATTGGAAAATATGCTTGAAACGTTTATCGTAGAAGAAGATATCCGACCCAAAATATTTTCTTTTCCAAACGGAGACTTTGAGAAATAGAAATCCGACGAAAATGTCATATGTTTTCACAGCTCGAAAACTTCCCGTTTTTTGAGCAGAAAATGTGCATACATATTTTTCATTGTGAGTGAAGACTGACCAATAGAGAAGTTTCTCAATGGGACTTTTTCTGAAGCGGAGATACCATTGCAAAAAAAATTATGCATGTACACCGGCTTACAAAAATTAAGAACGAGACGGTTTTTCGAATGTAACATCGTGCAGAAGTGCTCCACATCGACTCAAATCATACCATAAGATGCCCAAGATGCACGAATATGGGACAAGTGAGCAAAACCGTCCAAACAAGGATTCCAAAGGATACAAAGGCACTTTATTGAAAAGGTAGCTTCGAGCACAACTGGACAGAAGACAGAAACGTCCATGTGACGGGCGGCTGCCAAGAAAAATCCAGTCTTTAGTTGGGCATATGATCACCCCTGACTGCGTTGCAGGATTTACAACGTCTGTCCATGCTGAGGACGAGGTTGTCAAGGAGCTGTTGAGGCACCACGGCCCATTCCTCTTGTAGCGCCAATCGTAGCTGCGGAATCGTTGCTGGCGGCTAGTGACATGGTGCCAAGCGTCCCTCGAGAACGTCCCACACGAGTTCGATTGCATTTAGGTCCGGGGAATTTGTGGGCCAATCCATGTGTTGAATGTCTTCAATCTCCAACAGCTCTGCGATAGCCACTGTACGATGAGGTGTAGCGTTGTCGTCCATGAAGAGGAACTCAAGACCCACAGCACCTCTAAACGGACGCACGTAAGGCAGGAGAACCTCGGTACAATAGCGGATACCAGTGACTGAACCTCCTTGGAAGATGTGGAGGCCAGTACGGCTACCAAGCATGATACCGCCCCAAACGAGAACTCCGCCACCTCCAAACCAGTCCCTTTCGATGACGTTGGAGGTGTGATTGGGTGTTCCCTGCTCTCTCCAGATGTGTATACGTCAAGAAACGCTCGTCAGACTAAATCGGCTCTCATCCGTAAAGAGAACTTGACCCCATTGCTGATGCGTCCATTTCTTGTGTTCCTGGCACCACAGAAACCGCCGTCTCCGATGAGCAAGCAAGCGTTAATGGCACACACAGTATTGGTCGTCGTGCAAATAGACCACCTTTGTGCAGCGTCCTGGCCACTGTAAAACGCGATAACGGATAACGGACGTCCAGTTGTCTGTTGCATGTGCCTTGCGATTTCTCCCGCTGTCTGCCGTCTGTCTCTTCTCGCTTGTAAGACAATATATCGGTCGTCCGCCGCCGTGGTTGCTCGTGGACGACCACTGCTAAACTCTCGGACAGCTGTTCCTGTCGTTTGAAATGCTCTCCAAGCTCGTCAAACGATGCTGTGAGCGATCCAGAACTCCTCGGCCACACTAGTCATACTTCGACCTTCTTCCAACTTCCCAATGACGCGACCTGGGGTAAAATCATCCTGATGTCGTCAACTGGACTGCCTGTTGACCATATCACACGGTGGCAGCAACTCGACGTCGTTCAAACTGATGTACACTGCGCAATCGCTTTCACCGAATTGCTGAGCGTACACCTCCCGTGTGCTTTATACCCTTCCGACCTTCCCCTACCTCATGCTGCATATATGCGCATGCCCTACCGTACCGGACCCTAGTCTATCTCCTGAGTGGTCATTCGGTCCGTTCTGCCTGCTCGTTCCGCTGTTATGCTAATTTCTCCTGTTCGTCCTTAATTTTTGCACACCAGTGTAGGTCTCCTAGTTGCAAAACGTATGGTTATAAAAAAGTAGAAAACATGAAGAAATATTCCTTTTGTTGGGCACTATGCGGCGGCAAACAAATTTCTTAAATTGGATTTTTAGAAGAAAAGATGGTGACGGAAGTAAATTAGATATGTGCAAAGTGGTCTTGTTATCAGAAGGTATTAGAGAAAAAAATGTTTTTTCATGCGGATGGAATTTTAGGAGCAGTGATAAAGAATCGAATAAATATCATGGCCAATAGCATTTGCACCTACGCCTCCCAGCGGCAAGGCTATACATTCAGAAAGGACTACCAGAGTGTAAGGATCATTGTTCGGATAACTCATTCTTTCAAAGACAAAAGAACTTTTCAAATCGTATTGATATATACATGGATTCCAGAGACAGTTGTACCGACGAATGAACGAGACGTTATTGTAAGCGCGTACATTTTTTTTTCTAAAAGACATGTTAGTAAATTGAGGCTTGCAGTTTGTTAGCAATTCGTTTTGCGCCTGTTACTTTTTATTTTTCATATACTATATTTTTGCATGCATGTTCTCCAAAACCCAATTAAAAGTTTTGTGAAAGTAGATATCAAAATTATTCTACTTATCAAGTGCTGAATAAAATGATTTATAACGTAAAGAAGAATTAAGAAAGCGCAGATATATTATCAGAAATTGTGTGTAATTTTAACATATGAAAATACGTATAACATCTGATGCGTGAAGAATATTTGAAATGGCAGTCTTATTGTTTTCAAATTGAAAAAAAAACATACAAACGAATAAATGAAATAGAAATTAAAATGAAATGCTACTTGAACAGAAATATAATTATCATCAGCAGCAGCGGAGCATTTCACAGAGAATCAGATGAGGAATTGGAACTCAAAACAGATCAAAGCAGCATGAAGTTGGAAAACGACTGAAGGAGATTGCGTCCTACCCGAACACTATATTCTGAGCTATATAACGCTGTATTCTTAATGTTCACTCGAGTGGGCCCGAGTGAACGGTAAGCGTGAACGCTATATAGCGCTGTCTTCTTACCGTTCACTCTAATGGGCCCGATCTCGAGCCCCTGATGAAGCATCGGCAGGGTGTGCTTCTCTTATGGCAATCGCTCTCTTCCTTACCTGGAATCAATGGCTGTTAAACATGGACTGGCAACTGCTTATAGTCTTTCGAGTTGCTCGTGGTAGTCATTAAAGCCCGAAACGAAAAGAACAGTATATGTTTCCATTGTTTCGGGATTTAATGAGAACACAGACAGTATAAGCCCACCAATGTTTTGGGGTCAGGAGTTCCAGGTAAGGGAAACAGCCAGCGTATCATCGGACAAACACAGAAGACAACCCATACCTCATCCGAGGCTCGAATCAGGGCCCCCATCTGACGAAATGTCAGGAGCTAAGGCCTAAAACCACTCTTCCAGCGGGGCGTCAAACACTGTAAGTCAACGGGAATCTGTTCGTTATTCATTATTCAGTTTTTGAAACTTGCTCACGAAGATTGTGTATGTGGCCCTTACTGTTTTCTAATCTGGCATATCTTTCTCTCGCAGGTGTTTCTGAGTACTCGAAGAGGTGCTTGGATTTATCCTCGGATGATGGAAAGAGGGAAGCCTTTCGACATTTTGCTCACGCGTCGCTCGAACTTCCTGTACCCTGCATCATACTTAAGCTGGAAACTGGAAAAGGTTCTCAATTTTAGAATGGACCACGCTCGATTCGGTATACGTCCGTATCACAAGGTGAGCAGCCAGCACCCGACCATTAACGATGACTTGCATGCCAGACTGCTTACCGGACAAATTATAGTAAAGAAAGATATCAAAGAATTCACCGAAAATGGAGTCATGTTCGACAGTGACACGCATATCACCCCACTTGATGCAGTTGTGTTTGCCACCGGGTATCATATAAAGCTTCCGTTCATATCGGAAGACATTCTGAGAGTCAGCAAGAATAAGGTCTTCTTGTACAAAAACATTTTCCCACCGCAGCTCCAGCACCCTTCTTTAGGAATCATTGGACTCATACAACCCAGTGGAAGTCTCTTTCCCGTTACTGAGATCCAGTCACGGTGGTTCGTTTCATTGGTGACAGGAAAAACCAGGCTTCCAAATACAGAGAACATGCTCCGGGAAGTGAGGTCTGCCGAGGACTTTCGAGCCAGGAATTACGTCCAGTCGCCCAGGCACACCGTTGAAGTGTCTTTTATCGATTACATGGATGATGTAGCAAACAGGATAGGTGTGAAGCCAAATTTGCCCGCTTTGTTCTTTCGTGATCAGAAGCTCTTCTGGGCATGTGTTAAGGGACCTTGTCTGCCGTATCAATATCGCTTGAACGGCCCTCACAGTTGGGACGGTGCCAGAGATGCTATCTTCACTTACAAAGAGAGAATGTACAAATATCTAAAGAATCCTTCTAAAATAAATAATGATGCTGACTGATAGTGCACAACCTTAGAAGTTTCAATCGCTGATTAAACAACTTTAGGAGACATGAATTGGAAATATGATGTTTGATTTCGTTAAATGTTTATCTAAGTTACTTAAAATTGCCGAGTCATTCAACAAGAACTTTGAAAAACAGTTTCTTAAGTTTTCCCAATGAAGCATCACATTTCTTTATGTTCTACTTACGAGCTTATTTCATTGTTCAATGAATGAAAATCAAGCAAAATGGAAGTAGAAATTATTGTATCTCCGCAAGTATAAATTTAATAATGCATCTTATTATAAAATGACATACATAAGATGTTTCACTAGAGTGTATGATAAATACAGTATGTAGGCATTTCTTACACTCAACTCTTGACTTAATCACATGTAATATCAAAAGCTAAATGTAATAACAGGCGTCTTAAAGGGTCTGTTTTTCATCTTTTGACTTTTCTACCTCCTCAGAAGGACTCCTGTCGTCAAACCTTAACCGTAGGGACCAATAAAAGGAGAAAACAGAAGGAAGCGAATTTCACCGTGCAGGGTACATTCACTACAGAATTAATGCTTTGCTGATTTCAGTAAAATAAAAAGATGTTACGAAATTACATAAAAAAAAATAAAGAGCTCTTGCACGAATAACGGATTATTTTATTCACATTTAGCATTAGTTTTTCTTTCATAATGTATAGTATCATCTTATCAGACAGTATTGTGTACATAGGAAACAGTTTGTTGAAAACACCTGCAGTACGTGTGCAGGGTTCCTGAAGGCGTGTACGCAGGGCCAGCCCTATGCAATAAGACGCCTCATATCAGGGTCCAGCTCCCTATCCCTTCAAATAAATATTCTGGGAAGGGCTTTGGTTTGGAACAGTTCAACAAATAAGATACGGGTTAAAACATTTCATTGATATTCAACACTTTTACAAAACTTCCTTCAATTACAGGTTTAAAATAATTTCACTTTCCTGGCTTTCATTTCTGCGAAAGTTGTCATTGCTTTTGATGGGTCAATCTTCTGAGCAATGCCGTTTTCTATTGACAACACAGTTAATGAAGGCAGTCTATTATCAGTCATTGTAGACCTCAAATAATTTAATTTTTGATTAGTTTCAGCTTAGAGAAAGTACGTTGCGCACTTGCCACAGTTTCTGGAGCTGTCAGAAGAATTCGCAAACTAATCCAAATGCTGGGGAAATTATCCTGCATTTTCATTTCGAGAAGAAACTATAATGCTTCACGAGGGTTGACACATTTAGTTTTAAATGGCATAATGAAGTTGAAGCGTTTTAGCTCTTGTGCTATTTCTGCACCATTTATGTCTGATGAGGCTTGGCCACTTAAAGCATGCTGTAAATCCATGCAATGAGCTTCCAAGTTCTCCGACAGACATTTTAAGTTAAACAGAAAGCCCCATAACTTAGTGTAGCTTAGCATTTGCTTAAACCGCTCATTTAAGGCAATTTGAACTTTGTCAACTGTGGGAAAGAAGAAATCTCTTTTAAACTTTCCTTCTGCAGTTTCCACTAATTCATCTTCCACCTCGTAGTCAAACATCTTTGTACCCTTTCGTCTTCTGGTTTCTCGGAAAACAACTTCTGCGCTCAGGCTCTTTGCACTTTTTGCAGCTTTCAGTTTCACTTCATCGTAAGCCATTGTCTCTGAAAGCCTTGATAAAGTTAATTGCGCCCTCTATCATAGCTGTAGTAACAATTAGGTCACAGTCAGCATTTTTCATGCGTTTGCTGATGTTATTCACTTGGTACAGTTGATCCTACCACACATGAAGTCCAAATAAGAATTTAAAATCGCATAACTGTTTTGCGAGGCAATAAGTCTCGTGCTTCACTCCCGCGTCGACAGATGAGTTTGTGTTTTCATAGATCTCTATCAAGCTATCATACACTTGTTTTGTCTGAGTGCAGCTTTGACCGTGCCGATTCGACTCTTCCATCTTGTCGTACAGAGTGGTTTCACGGTAAGTGTTGGAACGTGCTTTAAGAAAACATTTCATCTCTGTGTTGAAGCAGAAAAAAAGTGCATATATTTTTGAAGCACTCCAAAGAGAGTGATTGCTTTGGTGGATACTGACGCTGCGTCAAATATCACCAAATTTAAGGAATGGCAGCCGCAAGGAAGGTAGAATGCTCGAGGGTTCATATGCAATGCCCTCGCCTGTATGCCTTCGTTTTTTACTTTCATATTTAAATCATTGTCGTATCCTTGGTCTCTTAAGTTATTAAAATCTAGGTTGTTATCCTGCAAATTTTATATAAGACGTTCAGTCAGTCCTTTTCCTGTGACCTCATTTGCTTCCTTAAACCCTAAAAATATTCTTTTACAGTGATTTCATCGTTACTGAAATCTGTAAACCTGATTATCACACAGAGCTTTTCCGAGCGGCTCACATCTGGAGTGCAATCCAAAATGATTGAGAAGTACTTTCATTGCTTGGCTCTTTTACGAATGTCCATTACTACTTTATTTGCCATCAAGTTGATGAACTCATTTTGTACAGTTTTCTCCAAATAATGGTCGGCAATAGAACCATCTTGGATTCTCCGCAGGTGTTCCCTCATTGTATCGTCAAACTGCCCAAAAAGCTCAACATGTCCAAGGAAGTTCCCATTATTAGCTGCAAAGGATTTGTCTGACGAGCCCCTGAAAGCACGATTGTGCTCAGACAAATAAGGAACTATTGACATTAATCTTTTCAAGACGGCTTTCCAATGCTCCACTTCGCGATTTATCATATTCTCGTCCAGGGCATCAAAACCCTTGTTCATACTGAGCCTTTCTTCTGTTTCAATCCACTGTAACGTACCAGGAGCTGTGACGTACCTGCCCGAAGGACGCACACGACATAAAGGCAGATAGGAATCAGAATAAAACGTCCGCGTAGCTCAATTGGTAGAGCAACTTATTCCGGAATGAGGGGACCCGGGTTCGAATCCTGGCGCGGATAAAAATGACGGAGAAATTTACTTCGTTATACCACGTACCATATGCTAAAGAATGCCTGCCGAGTGTCTGATGTTCTTTGAGACGATCAGCGAGGTGTTTCCGGTCGTCGTAACCAGTTGCCCCTAGCTGTGACGGTATTAGATGCGACGGTTTTGTAGCAGGGAAAAGTTTGCAACACAGACAAAAGACTCGGTTCGTTTGATTTGAATATACCAGACATCAACTCTTCACCAATCGGTAACTTTCTTATGAAGTGTTTAGCAGAAAACTGGCGACCTTTGTCATCTACTGGGAAATCTTTCTTATCAAGACTTTGACTTTGTAGTCCGATTCCAATCATAAGAACAGTATCAATGAATGACGAAGTGATACTGCCTAACCAGTTGGCATGGTCTGTGAAGTCAATATCGGGCAAAGAGGAGACACGTACCTGTTGCGCTAGTATTCTGCATGGTTTTCTGTGTGATGTTCTGAGCTGGATCTGAAGCAAATTTCGTCGAGCAGTAGTCATCAGAAGACACTTCTTGCGGCTGGTTTTTCTCTTCAGCAGCAATCCGAGTGCGATCTGTTGAATGCTCGGTGACATAAAGTTCATCAGCTAAAAAGCAGTGCATGTGATCAGGATCAGATGCTTGCTGTTCCTCAAGAAGTCTTTGAAAAAACCTTCTCAAACTTTCAGAGGATATTTGATCTTCTGCTTGTCTCTCTGCTTTCCTTTTCTGGTGCTGATAACCAGATAGTTCTGTCCTTTTCAGGTTTCAGCACCTGGAAAGAACTTAAGAAACACTTTAAAATCGACGCACACGCTGTTTGAAAAAAGGCAACATGTGCTGCCAAATATGCACTGAAACGTCCTCGGAAAGCTCGGATCATATGCACTCAAACGTCCATGGGCTTCTAGGCATCTCCCCACCCTGTCTCTTTGACCTTCGCTCAGGTCAGAAGATTTCCGTTGATCAATCACAGCAAGCCACGTTCCGCAGATTAAAAGAGCACTTATTTTCGTTCCGCTTAAGCTCAAGGTCGCCAGACGCCAGAGCATATGCACTGAAGAATTTATTTGCGAATACAAAAAAAAGTCAGAAACAAAAGTTAAAGAGGAAATGTATCACAAATAACATAGGCATAAAAAATGTTAGCACGGGTAGGTTCAAAATCCGTACAAGGGCCGAAATTAATTGAAAATGTACAAGTATTTTCGAAATTATTCCATACAGAAGCTTATATTGAATCAAAGCTAATATTGAATCAAACTGCAAAAATATTTGAGTATTTGTAAGAATACTGTTATATAGCAAATTTTTATCGACTTATTTAGATCCCACATCTGAATCAACATTCCCTAAGCTCAGTTAAGATATGCCACGTGACCTCACTAAGCTCTAATATCTCTGCTCTTTGTTAAGCGCTGGTATATAAACAAGAGGTATATAATATACCGCTTGTTTCTATTGCATGCTCAGAAGCGTAAACTCAGTTCGCCGCCCCGGTGGAGAAGTGGTCTAAGCGCTGGCTTATGACCGTTCGTCCGAGAAGGGTCCGGGTTCGAATCCTGTTGAGGCATGGATGTTGCGTTTGTCTTACGGCACTGGCTCTCTCCCTTCCCTGGAACCAGTGACCCCAAATTTGGGACGGGTGGCTGCTTATAGCCCATTGAGTTGCTCATGGTGGTCAAACCTTCAATAAAAAAAATAATAAATAAAATAAAATAAACTCAGTTCGCTGGAGAAAAAACTGTGCAGATCATTCTCATTCGTGACTCCGCATAACGTACAGACAAGCGCAACACTTATTTCATTCTGTTCTTGCTATTTACAGTAAATTCCGTCACAATACAGTGTATGCTCAAAATTATTGTAAAACATGTAAAATACGCCCAACCAAACACCTATGGTCCCCAGCTTTTTAGACATGCTGAAATATGCAAAGTATGAAAAATATGCCTTGTTCAAGTGAAGTCACAAACTAACAAAAACTAATGCAGATGGAAAATTCCCGAAATCAGTGGAAGAAAGGCATACTCAAGATTAGCACGCGGCAACCAATACCCCTACCTGATTGGTCAGCGGTATCTTTGATAAGGGCGGCATGTACTCGAGTGGCTGGAAATGTTCTAGAATAAAACATGTTTCCGCAATAATGTTTGGAAAAGTGATAATTTTTTTAAATTTTTAGTGCACATCTCAAGATTTGTTTCTTTATTGCCATTTTTCGAGTTTTTGTTTTGGCGTCCCTAAGTCTTTCGGCGCCCCGGGGCGTGTGCCCCGCTTACCCCGCTCAAAGGCCGGCCCTGCGTGTACTGCATGTAAACCAAATGTCGTTTATGAGGCTTTCGAAGGTCTTTGTTCCATCGAAGTACATACAGGGTGTGTTAATAAATGTTGGTGAGTATACAGTAAAAATGCACAGCAGGTAATATTTAAGAAAATGTACTTTACTGACTTTCAAAATCGTCTACCCCCGAGATGTAATACTTTTTTGGCATCGTTCGTATAACTTCTGGAAGTTATGGAAAGTCCTCCTTTGCTATCATCTGCAGCGGGGTCTTTACATTTGTTGAATGTTCAAAATGTCCACAAATATCTTGAATTTTAGCTCTAATTTCAGTTAGGGAAACAAAAGTTATCCTTCCGGTGCCAGATCAAGCGAATACGGTATATGATTCAGGGCAACAGCGGCTTGCTCGGATAAAAATGTCTTTGCTGTTGCTACCGAACTGGACGTTGCATGATAGGCAGTTGAAACCAATATCTTGACTGTCCAGCATAGTGCTGCCCCAGTCGACAAATACGCTTAAACACTTGTGTCAGACCTTAAAGATAGAATGTCCCATTCTGGAACGAATTCCTTGCGAATGATTCAATTTTTGTCAAAACAGATGATGAGCATGGTCATCACGTTTGATTTTTGGAGACGAAGTTTCTGCCGCTTTGGAAAAATGGGGTTCCGCCATCTCATGCTTCGGGACTTCGTCTCTGGATCATATTGGAAGCACCAAGTCTCTTCTATTGTCACAATCGATCCTAAGAATGAGGGGTCATCATACACGGTAATGAAACCGCCGCATGTTTATAATCTGTGGAGAATTTGCTACGTGGTTAGACGGTGTGGGACATATCTTGTGCGTGAACAAATCTTGCGCTTCCTTAAATCCTCTTTAAAGGCGCGCCGATTGTTTCTTGAGTTTTTCTTAGCGATCATTCACATAGTCAGTCGACGATCACTCGCTATAAGCTCACGCACCTTTTCAATATTTTCACATTTTCGGGAGGTCGTGGGACTTCACACCGGGGAAGGTCTTCAACGGAGTCCCTTCTTTTACGGAAACGCTTGAACCAGTCCAAAACAAACTTCGAGGTAACCGCTTCAACCCTGTAAACTTCATTTAGCATTGCAAGCTTTTTCTCCCGATTTGAAGTAGAATTTTGCATTTTTGCCCACTAACAACGTTCACCTACATCAGTTACGTCAGCACGCTCTCCGGGCCACACCCTTTATTACGTGGCCGGCCACCCTTGTGCGGCCAAACTACGTTCTAAAAACTGGAAACTGTATGCAAACTATTCTCTACCACGAACTCTAACCGGCACAAAAATAGTTTTTCAAATAGGACTTTTAGAACGAGAAATATCGGGAAAAACGGAACATTTATTTACTTTCCTTAGTGGGAAAACTGTGCATTATTTCTAATGAATTTTCACGTACGATGGTTGCGTTGTGGTAGATATCGAGGGAAAGACATAATTGTTCGAATCGGACTTTGAGAAGCAATGTTATGAAATAAAATATAATTTTAATTCGATATCATCTGCATTAGCCCCCTAGCAGTGAGGTTATGCATCGAAAAATGAGAAAAAGTGAAAGATCATCTTTTTTAGAGTTCTGGCTTCCAAATTCGAAAATAATTTTATAAGTAAGATTAGTTGGTGCAGTGATATGGGGATTACACATTTGTACTAACTGACAGGCGTTAATAACATAAGCACGTCCTTCTTTTTTTTAAAGACGTGCCCACATCACCACAAGATGGATGTGTATGAAACATACCACGCTGAAGGAATAGAAAATTCCTTGTTGCACAATCAACGGTTCTTTGTATTAATTATTGTATCGCGCCGCCTTGAAGGACGAGTAGCCTTGAGTGCGGGCTTTCCATCAGCTGACAGAGATGAACTTAGGTTCGAATCCCGAATGAGGCATAGGTGGTATGCCTATCGAAAGGTGCTAGCCCTATCCCCACCATGGAACCAGTGGCCCCAATATAGCTCAGAGTCCTCATGGTGGTCGCTTATAGAGCTTTCAATTTCTCATGGTGGTGGCTTATAGAGCTTTCACTTTCTCATGGTGGTAGCTTATAAAGCTTTCAGTTTCTCATGGTATAGAGCTTAGAGTTCCTCATGGTACAGAGCTTAAAGTCACTCTACTTATTGAGCTTAGAGTTCTTCATGGTATGGAACTTAGAGCCACTCCACTTATAGAGCTTGGAGTTCCTCATGGTGGTCTCTTACAAAGCTTAGAGTCACTCTACTTATTATGCTTAGTGTCCCTCACGGTGGTCGCTTATAGAGCTTTCAGTTCCTCATGGTATAGAGCTAAGAGTTCCTCATGGTACAGACCTTAAAGTCACTCTACTTATTGAGCTTAGAGTTCTTCATGGTATGGAACTTAGAGCCACTCCACTTATAGAGCTTGGAGTTACTCATGGACTCATGGTGGTCTCTTACAAAGGTTAGAGTCACTCTACTTATTAAGCTTAGAGTCCCTCATGGTGGTAGTTTATAGAACTTTCACTTTCTCATGGTGGTAGCTTATAGAGCTTTCAGTTTCTCATGGTATAGAGCTTAGAGTTCCTCATGGTACAGAGCTTAGAGTCACTCTACTTATTGAGGTTAGAGTTCTTCATGGAATGGAACTTAGAGCCACTCCACTTATAGAGCTTTGAGTTCCTCAGGGTGGTCTCTTACAAAGGTTAGAGTCACTCTACTTATTAAGCTTAGAGTCCCTCATGGTGGTAGTTTATAGAACTTTCACTTTCTCATGGTGGTAGCTTATAGAGCTTTCAGTTTCTCATGGTATAGAGCTTAGAGTTCCTCATGGTACAGAGCTTAGAGTCACTCTACTTATTGAGGTTAGAGTTCTTCATGGTATGGAACTTAGAGCCACTCCACTTATAGAGCTTGGAGTTCCTCAGGGTGGTCTCTTACAAAGCTTAGAGTCCCTCATGGTGGTCGCTTATAGAATTCAGTTTCTCATGGTGGCAGCTTATAGAGCTTTCAGTTTCTCATGGTATAGAGATTAGAGTTCCTCATGGTACAGAGCTTGAAGTCACTCTACTTATTGAACTTAGAGTTCTTCATGGTATGGAACTTAGAGCCACTCCTCTTATAGAGCTTGGAGCTCCTCATGGTGGTCTCTTACAAAGCTTAGAGTCACTCTACTCATTAAGCTTAGAGTTCCTCATGGTGGTCGCTTATAGAGATCAGAGTTCTTCATGATGGTGACTTACAGAGCTTAGATTCCCACATGGTGGTCGCCTATAGTGCTTCATGGTGTTCTTCATGTTGGTTGCTTATAGTTCTTCATAGTGGTTGATTATAGAGCTTAAAGTTATTTACGATGGTTGCTTATAGAGCTTAGGCTTCCTCATGGTTATAGAGTTCCTCCGTTTAAAGACTTTAGATTTCTTCAGAGTAGTCGCTTACAGAGTTTAGGGTTCCACATAGGTATAGTGGTCCTCCGTTTAAAGAGCTTAGATTTCTTCAGGGTGGTCGCTCATAGAGCTTAGAGTTCCAGTGGTGGTCGATTAGAGAGCTCAGAGTTCCTCATGGTGGTCGCTTATAGAGATTAGAGTTCCTGTGGTGGTCGGTTAAAGAGCTCAGAGTTCCTCATGGTGGTCGTCAAACCCTGACATAAAACAAAAAAATAATCATTGACTCATTTAAAAAACTAAAACGAAGGCTTAAAAATTAGATAAATGTCATTTATTGGTAAAAATAATTTCTTAAAATGGCAGTAATTTCTAATAAATTCTTTTTAAATGAAGATCATTCTTTGTGTTTTAAGAAACAGTAAGTCTTACTAGCGTGAATTTCTTGCTCTTCGCTTTGTGAAGAGTGAAAACGCATAATATGAGAAAGAATGCATAAAACTCTTTATTTTTATCCGACTGTCTAATCGAAGCTTATTTATGATAGTTACCAAAGAAGTCAAGTTATTTGATAACATACATACACAGACATTAAAGACACGATAATTCAGCTTCTTCATGCTATTTATCTAAAATTCGATTGTTTTGTTCTGTAATCCAGCTCTGTAAGAAATAATATCATGTGAACTGGAGTAAGAAATATCACTGGTCTCGAAAGGAATGTTTAGTGTTATTAAAACAAGTGTCTTAGTATCCGGACTTAATATGTACAGTTTATGCAATATGTAAATCTAGCAATGTGTCCAGCCCCTCTCCCTAAGGATACCTCCTAAAAACTGAGTTGCCATTGGAATTTTGGAATAAGTGACTATTGGAATTTTGGAATGAGTTACCATTGGAACAGTCTCAGCTCTCAGTTACTTCAATATCTGAGAAAACGTGACTGCAGCTGGAACTTTCTAAGAATAGCTTAAATCCTAGTGTTGAAAAAAGGCTCTCGTGAAGTGAATTAGGTTTCACATGTTGTAAAGAAAAATCGAAGTTCGGAAATTAAGAAATCACTCAAAGGTGAAATGCACTTGTTTTTGTGCAAATCAAAAAGCAACTCTTGTGATTTTTGTTACCAAATTTTGTTGAAATCAGTGAATGTTGGCCTTCATAAGAGAAGTAAAATTAATAAAGAATTTTGGTTTATATAGATTTGATTTGTTACTGTTTTTTTAAAGCAGTGCAACATCTTGAGCTTCTATAGCACTCAGTTCATTTAAAAAGCGCTATTCCTGAAAAGTTCCAGTTGCTGTAAAGTTTTCTTAGCTACTGAAGAAACTGAGAGCAGAGATTGTTCCAATGGCAATTCATTCCAAAATTTCAATTGCATTGCAACTTAACCTAAAATTCCAATGGTAACTCAGGTTTTAGGTGGTATCTTTATTCTTATTTCCGAAAATTCTTCATTTTCAAACTTCGATTTTTCTTTACAAGATATGAAACCTAATTCACTTCATGAGGGCCTTTGTTTTCAACACTAGGATTTGAAACTTTTTACAATTAAAAAAATATCGAACTCCATGGGGTTTTTTTCAGTATTATTTTTTTCCCTTTATTTAGGTCCAAAACGATTAGTGGCATAGTAGCCATGGGTGATTGTTGCACTTATCACAGGCTACAAAAATATTCAGTAGCTTTGAAACGAAACTGATAATTTAACTGAATTTAGAATAATGACAGAGAGAATGTAGTTTCGCGTAGCGGTCATTAAAGTCCCATTCCTCCTAGTGAATCTGACCTGTTTGAGATATGAATTTTACACAAAGGAAAACCTTCTGAAATGAAGCACGTGCTCTTCCTTATGTAGTTGTGTAACAATAGGAAGTGCATGAACGCATACGCGTGCTCTGTTTTTCACGAATGAAAAGAATTGTTCACTGCCTTTCACATTCCTTCCGTTTCTTTCAAGGAATTCGGGAATCAGAGCAAATTAGATGTTGATAACAACATGTGCATGCAACCGTGCTTAATGATCACAGTCTGTTTTATACTGAAATGGGTAATCATCACAGAGGTAGCGACACTATGTATTTTAACGAAACACTATGTTTTATAGGCTGTTTCCACAAAATAAATGTTGTCACCACTTCTGTGATAAAATGCAAAATAAAATATGATATTTCTTTAAAATATTGAGTGTTTTTGTTTTTTCAGAAAGGAGAAACACTTTATTTACATTTCAAAAAAATCTCAATGAAAATGTGCAATAGTGACAAATCATACATTTTTGGACAGCTGTTTTTTTTTTTTATTCTTGTATTCAGTTAGCAATCGATGTACACCTTTACTTAGCACCACCCCCTTGGGTTTGAAAATAGTTTATATGACGCATCCATTGACATACACACCCTTGGTCTGCCACCAGTAGGTTTCGGTTAACTGGGACACATCCGGGGTAGAACACTTTGGC
This sequence comes from Macrothele yani, assembly GCA_039090855.1. NCBI lineage: Eukaryota > Metazoa > Arthropoda > Arachnida > Araneae > Macrothelidae > Macrothele > Macrothele yani. Next base: position 56,203,338 of record CM076997.1, on the reverse strand, counting down.
CCAGTTAAGTTGCTGCTCTAATTATGCGAAGTTTCATTCCAAAGAGCTAACTTAATATGTTCTTCAAGAATTATCCCAAATAAACTGCTGCCCAGAATAACTAATTACTTGATTAACCGAAAACTGCTGCATATTGTTATCCCGCGGTGCGTCAGACAATTGAACAAATATCACTTTAGAAATTTAAATGGTAGAGTGTCAGGCACCGGCTGACGACCCGGAGGTAAACATTTGAATTGAGAATAAGTATTTGTGAATTCTTTAAAGCCGAAATCTTATTTATCGATCAAGAGAATTTAGCCCATAAATTTAGCCAATCGAAAAACTCCTCTGACACTCAAAACTGACTTGTTCCCTTGAAGACTGGCACGAAACAATAGACATTTAATTAGACAGCATAATCAAAAACTCAAAATGTGAAGACATTTAATTAGATGGCATAAACAAGTAACCAAAATGATGACGACGTCTGCAGTGAAGCGCAAAAAAAAAAAAAAAAAAGAAAAAAGAAAAAAAGAAAAAAAGGTATTCTTCTCTAATACCATGTTGGTGCTCTTCGCGATCGGATAACGGCAGCTACGCGACGGGGCATGGATTCCACGAGCTCTCTGTAGTACTGTGGTGATAGTGCATAGCATGCTTCCTGGTGAGCGTCCCACAATTCCATAATTTTCGCCGATGAAGGATTCCTCACATTGAACGGCACTCCAAATGTGTTGAGTGGCGTTTAAACCAGGCAAACGAGGGAGCCTAGTCAGGATGCCAAACTCCGTGGAATGTTCCTGCAGCCGTAATCGGGCGACTGTGGACGTGTGAGGTAAAGCATTGTCGTGTTGAACGTGGGCGCACCGTCGGAGTGGTTCCATGACATGAACGGGTGCAAATGATCACCAGGGATGGTTACGTAGCCTCTGCTGGTCAAAGCACTCTGTAGACGAATCAGGGGACCTAATTCGTTCCAGCTCAAAACACCTCACACCATAACAGAGCCTCCGCCGGCTTGCACTGTACCTTGTAGGAATGCGAGATCCATTGCTTCGCGGGGTTTGGCCACAGATGCAGTCGGCTGTCTGCCCGAAACAGTTGATACCGCAATTCGTTGGACCAGGCTACACGTCTCCAGTCGTTTTGCGTCCCACGGTGGTGTTTCCGAGCACAGGCGAGGGGCACAGCCTTGTGTCGTAGGGTCAGCAATGGCACCTGGATGGGCCATCGGCTCCGGAAGTAGAGTTGCACTGTTCGAATGTTGATGCTACTGTTAGCCCCTGCATTGAACTGCGCTTTGAATGTTGCGCGGCGGGTGGATGTTACGATGCGTGCTAGATGCCGGTTCCCCACGATCGTCCAGGCCTTCTCTACAGCCACATAAGTCCCGCACTCTGGACGTTTTCTCCGATTTTGGGTAGTTCAGGTACACCCTTGAAGTTGTTGACCGTATAATTTACATTTCGTGGTAATTTAGTGGCCTATCTCCCGGGCGCCGATTATCATCCCACGTTCGAAATCGCTTAAATTTTGATAAGACACCACCTGAACTTTGAATGCTACTACTTGCGCTTACGGAGATATATACCATTATATATACGTCATTTGCGGACGATACCATTTACAGCAACAGTGTGGTGCTATGTAAAATGGTACCGACCTTCCCAGCTTCTTTTTTGGCATATCGGTGTACATATATACAGAGGAAGAAGGAGGGGCGTTAAAAAATCTCGCCCCTTTTAGTTAGCTCTTAAGTTGAATTTATCATTAGAGTTTAACGATATTTCGTTGTCATATACTGTCCGGCTTTAAAAAGTTCTCAGCCGACGAAAGTCTCTATTGGCTGATCGGAGCCAATTCACTCAGCAACTGACATGCATAAAAAAATAAAGTACAGTATTTACAAGGATGCTAAGGTGCGTCGCATAAATATAGATACAGTCGACTTTGCGCCGTGAACGCATTGCAAATATAGGTAGGAAGCTAAAGTAGTACCTAATTAGACATAACCATACAACAAACGTTTCGATTCGTCGAGATGACCGGATTGTGTGAAAAGAAAACACCACAAAGTGAAATAGTGTAATTTTAGATGTCTCATAAATATAAAGAAAACTATGTAAAGTAGCCACATGCAAGTGAGATGTACAAATTAGCATGTTGTACGCACGCGCATGGGCCGTAATTCGGTCCAGCCTACAAAAGACAGCGGACCTGCCGTCAGACAGTCATTTACCGAAGTGCCACGCAACAGTCAACTTTCTGGTGAGGAGGTGCAGAAGATTTGGAAACTGAGAGCAAATGGATTGCCTGTAGAGAAAACATGTAAAGCCATGGGGAGGAGTAGGGCAGTCATTTATAAGACTTTATCGAAACGCGGTGCGTTAACTCCCAGAAAACGGCCTGGAAGACCTCGAATAACAACCAAACGAGATGATCGTGCCATCATGCGTTTAGTTTCAGCCCAAAGGTTATGACAACGTCAAGTTTCTCGGACTGTTGGTGTCACCGTCTCAAAGGACACAGTTCACAGACGAATCAAAGAAAGCCGCAACATTGTGCGCCGTAAAATGCGCCGTCTGCCACACCTCACGCGGCGTCACAAGGAAACTAGATAGTTATGCGCAAGCAGCCACATGCACTGGACAGACGAGTGGATCACAACTATTTTCTCCGATGAGAAAAAGTTCAACCTGGACGGACCTGATGGTTGGAACTGCTATTGACATGTTTTACGACGCGAGCGACGCACCTTCTTCATCAGACTGAAAGGAGGGGGATCTGTGATGATCTAGGGAGCTTTTGCGTTCAATGAGACAACGGATATCGCTTTCCTGCAAGGCAGGTAAAACTCCGAAACGTGTCAGGACATACTCAGCCGCCACCGTCTACCGTTTTCCGAAACGCTAGCGGGTGTTGATTATCTGTTCCAGCAAGACAATGCCTCTATCCATCGGTCTGCATCAACGAAAAGCTGGTTTAACACTCATCATGTGACCGTAATGGATTGGTCAGCACTCAGTCCAGATCTGAACCCTATCGAGGACCTCTGGGGTATCCTCGCTCGTGATGTGCATGCGAATGAACGGCAGTTCTCAAGTGTGGTGGCATTGAAAGAGCAGATTGAACGAAGCTGGTACGCACTCCGTCCAGAACACTTACATCACTTGGTGGACAGCATGCGCAACCGGGTTTTCAGTGTTATTCGCAACAACGGCTCCACTATTCGTACCGGAGGTGCTCATAACTAGTAAGTCTTTATATTTTTGAGACAGCGTATTTCTGTTTTTTTTCTTGTACTTGGCTTTGGAATTGTTATGTTTCCGTCAAACTATTGTGCAGCTGCGTGTCCTATGCTAGTGTTGCTATTAAATATGAGGTGTACATTTCATCTCGTTGTTGTTTCTTTTTTATTCGAGAATCTGTTCTGTCTCTATATTTATGCGACGCACTATACCTTTCCGCTAAGATATATCCACATACAAAATTTATAGCTTGGTAGAAGAGCACCATTAGTTGGTTTTTACTTTCATCAGGCACAGCCAATTAAAACGCCCACTGTGAACACTGGAGAGGGGAGTCGAACTCCACTCCACTTAAGCATTCGTGCACACAAACTACTTGATGGTAGTCACCTGTATAACGCCACGTACGCATCTACGCGCACTAATGTCGTTGACTTGATGGAGGACTTTGTGGTCCAACTTTCTAGCACCTCAGGTAGAGGTGAGCTTCACCACATCACAAGACGTCCGTCCTAGCCACTCGGGGCCGTTTCAATTTCATTACTTCATCTGACCTCCGGGATGCTGCTGCTCTAGCTCCGATCCAATCCCGGCAAGGAGCAATATTTCTTAACGGGAAGCGTTTCCTGTTGCAACTTGCTGTTATCCCACATGCTGTTTAATAAGACCTACTTTCCCGAAAGAAATTATTCCGCATCTCTCCAGACTTACGTGCAATCATGAAACAGCAAAGGGGTACCTCCCACCATCTTTTCCTCGCGGTAAACTCAACTACTGGGTAAGCTCTTTGCTCACCTGGCCGACTTCTTTGGCCAGAAACTTTTCTTCTGCCGTAAAACACCGAGCTGATAAATCCAGATTCGGCTACTCGAGTCCATCCCTTTCTCTTTAACTGGCTTCTTCAAGACTGTTCTACTTCTGCTGTGCACATTTTGCCAAACAGTTTCCTTTCCTTTCTTGGGAATCAATGTTCAATCAGTTGGCAATTTAATTACTCTAAAAGCATTCAGAGCAACGCAAGGACGTTAATAGACGCTCGAAAATGCGTTGAGGTCAGTTCACCTGTGAGTGGGCAAACACATAACTAGCTAGCTCTTCTTTGTCCTGCCAAGATTCAGCATCGAGAACGCCATAAACTTTCCAAACGGTTGACACTAACTGTTTCCAAAAATCAGGACAAACATTGTTCTTCTCATACTATGTTCGCAGGCAGGACCTGTCAACTAGCGGTTGACTGAATTATGTAGATGCCACAATGCGTTCCCCACATCAACGCCAGTGTCTCTTTCAAGAAAGTGGAGTATCACAAACCCTCCTTTTTGTTCTTGTCTCTTTTGTTACGCAAAGGAGGAAATCACTAGCTGTTAATTTTTATAACCAATAATCAAAGCTGTACCCGCATTATTTAAATCCAGCTAATTAAACTGATTACGCCACCCCAAACTTTTAACAATGTATTAATATGCCAACTTTCCTTTCCCAACACAAAGCATGCCTGATGCACCGCGCCACCTGCAAGTTGTGTGAGAATTTCCTTCCCCTTTTCTTTTTTTTCGAACCATGTTTCAATTGTGTAGAACTTTAATGTTAGACACTGATTCAATCAAAGATGTGAATCGCAGTGTCTTTTTACATTAAGAAGATCCTTTGAAGCAAACTGTCAGGATGGAGATATTTGTTAAATTAGACTGTGCTCTGGAAATAACTGAGGTGAAGTCTAAAACGCACAACGGAAAATAATATCCTTTGAAGCAAACTGTCAGGATGGAGATATTTGTTAAATTAGACTGTAGTCTGGAAATAACTGAGATCTGAGATAAAATCTAAAACTCATAACAGAGAGTAGACGAGGTTTTTAAATGAAACTAAGGTATGTAAAATGATCTTGTGTAATGCTATTACATACCAAAAGCTCCCGATATGGGAACGGACACTTTGTACTACAGTGCACGATAAGTACACAATATGTAACTGTATATTTTGGGTTACTTAAAAATAATCGGTAAATTTGATAACCTCCACACTTGATGTTACGTCGCAAACGGTGGAGGTACATCAAAGGCTGACTGTACATGCAAAGCAGGAGCGTATATTCAGGATGTGTCACGGAATCGCAGTCTAACCGATATTACACCTTTGGATGTATTTTTATTTAAAACTCCCCAATTTTTTTCTCCTTTGAGGTCTTCGCGTCGTACCTAAAAGTAAATCACGTACACAACGCGTTCATGAAGAGAAAACGATTCGGTGCGTAAACATTGTATCACGTTCGCGTTATAGAGACCGATCCTCGGGTTTGCGGTTCCCAATGCGAACACCTTTCAGCCCTTTAAAGAAACACACACATTGTTCTTCTGGTCGGATTCTTAGCCTTCCTGTGGTTTCTTTGAACTGGATTTCAAACTTTGTTTGTAATCTAACAGAGTTTCCGTTTGGAGACCGCCAAAAGAAACGTGTAACAATAACTGTTGGACATCAACAATCAAGCGTCGAGGAATATTTATATATTTTTAAGAGAACTCACTTGATATTTCTTAGGTTACACCTACATAGTAATAATTACCGCCTTTCGCAATCAGATAACTAAGTGCATCCGAATCTTCCGACATTGTATCCTTAACATGACGCCATCTTTCAAGAAGGCAATGCTTTAATTCCCGCAGTACGATGTGTGAAACAATGATATCAGGAACATAAAGGCGAGGCTTTATACCTCATCTGGCTTGCACAATCAACCGACTTAAGTAGCACAGACCAGAGACATTAGAGGAGCATAGACTGGTAAATGTAATGCTAGCGGTCAGAGGCCTATCTAAACATTCCTGCGCCTGTGGCAAACGACAAAATACTGCGCCCCCTCTGTCCTATTCTATATATGTATAAGCGGTATCTACATTAGCATACACGACATATTACAAATATATACTGATGTGCCAAAAGTCGTGGGATACGTACGTAGTGTCGTGTAGGACCTCCTATAACCTGGCGAAGTGCAGCAACTCAACGTGGCATCAATTCCACAAATGGTCGGAACACTTCTGGAGAGATGTTGAGTCTGAACAGCCGCCCACATTTCTCTGGTAATTGTAGGTGCAGGTCCTGGATGCGAATGGACCTTTCCATCACGTTATAACGAAGTGAATTTCTCCGTCATTTTTATCCGCGCCAGGATTCGAACCCGGGTCCACTCATTCCGGAATAAGTTGCTCTACCAATTAAGCTACGCGGACGTTTTATTTTGATTCCTATCTGCCTTTATGTCGTGTGCGTCCTTCTGGCAGGTACGTCACATCTCCTGGTACGTTACATCATCTCCCTCTTATTTATTTATTTTTTTCGAAGTGCTGGAGAAAGGATTCTCTTATTTTTCCTATCTCGCGGTGTGGAAATAACATCACACCAATGCGAGATTTTGAACGGTCGGGTCATCCGGATAGTTCGGGCGCCATTATAACGAAGTAAATTTCTCCGTCATTTTTATCAGCGCCGGGGTTCGAACCCGGGTCCACTCATTCCGGAATAAGTTGCTCTACCAATTAAGCTACGCGGACGTTTTATTCTGATTCCTATCTGCCTTTATGTCGTGTGCGTCCTTCTGGCAGGTACGTCACATCTCCTGGTACGTTACAAAGTCCCATAAGTGCTCGATTGGGTTCAGGTCGGGCAAACATGGTGGCCACACCAACCGCCAGAACTGTCCAGAATGCTCCTCGAACCAATTTTGAGCAACTTGAGCCAGATAACATTGTGAATTATCCGTCTGGAAAATCCCATCCTTGTTGGGGTACATGAAGTCCATGAAGAGCTGCAAATAGTAGCCCAGCAGAACAACAAAGTGATTACCGGTTAATGACGTGTTTACGAGGACCAGAGGACTCAAAACGTGCCACGTAAAGACACCCTACACATGTATGGAACCACCACCAACTAGCAGGGCACCTTATTGACAGCTTGGGTTCATTATCTCATAAGGTCTACGTCCCACCCGAGCCCTACCATCAACTCGTAACGACTAGAAGTGTGACTCATCGGACCACAGCACATGTTACCAGTCTCTCTGTGGCCAATTACCGTGTTCACGAGCCCAGGTGAGGCGCTGTGTCGGATGTCGTGGTGTTAACAAAGGCATTTCTGGTGGGTCTTCTGCTCCTATACCCCATGAACGCTAAATTACGCTGCACTGACCTGATGGATATGTCTCTGGTACCTCCTCCATTGAATGTGGACACTATTTGAGAGAGTCTTGCTTGTCTGTTAGCATGGACAATCCTGGTCAGACGCCGCTGGTCACGTTCATTCAGCACCCGTCGTAGGCCACTGCGCTGCCCACGTTGGATGGTAATGCCTTCCATGAGGTATTCTCGGTTCACACGTGACACCGTTGATCGAGGAATGTTGAATGTTCTCATAACTTCGGAAATTGAATGTCCCATCCGTCTGGTTCCCATTGCCATGCCTCGTTGAAACTACGATAATTCAAGTCGGCTTGCCATAATCCTACTGGTGGTTGTTCAACCTGAGTCACGAGATTACAGCTCGCTAACTGATAAAAACCGTGGCGATCGTCGAAGCCTTTATATGATGGCAGCACCAGTTAAAAATTTGCATACTGCCATCTCATGACTTTTGGCACTTCAGTGTACATTAGCATACACGACAAAACAAAATTACCATCATCTTGGCCCAGTGCTATTTCTATGATATAGCCACAATCAAACTGTGTGTGTTTGTACAGCAACTATTTCGAAATTCGGACCTTCAGTACCACATGAAACAGTTCAAATGTAACTGGCAGTCGTGGATCGCAGCCACAGTGACGATTGAACAGCCCCCAGATAGTATTCAATAATGAGAACATCCTTATCTTATCCATTTCATTAAACAGAAACGACATCTTTATATACATCGTACTGAAGGAAAACGGCATCCTTACGTTATCTCTCCAACAAAACAAAAACGACTTCCTTACGTTATCTCTCCAACAAAACAAAAACGACATCCTTACGTTATCTCTCCAACAAAAGAAAAACGACATCCTTATTCATCCAACTAAGGAAAAATAAACTAAAGACTAAAACTAAAGAAAAAGAACATTCTTATCCATCTAACTAAACAAAACGGGGATCCTTATCTGTCCAACTAAAAAAAAATTGGGGGGTCTCATTGTTGTTGAAGAAGGCAGTGGTTTTTCTGTACTTGGATGGACCTTAGAACTGAGTCTTCATTTCTGAATGTAAGCAACTAGCATCTCTTGAACATTCTGAAGAAAAAATTTGAACTTTAAGTGTACCAGAAAGCTGGTTTAAAAATTTCAATTCCAATTTCAAGCGGATCGCAAGCAGCGATCTTTGCGCCCTCTTTTGAGCTGCGCGCGAGGCAGCCGGTTCTGAAACGACGGAACTAATTGAACGTGCAGCGCCATCTATGAATGGAGGAAGTCAGCAGTGAATATACAAGTATTCCTATTGAAAAGCAAGAGTGTTTGATTCAATTGATAATGTACTGCAGAATTACTTGGAAAGAATGTTCGCGTACGACTCTAGAATTTTCTAAATCATATTACACATAACATGTTTTCATATCGGGGAGAGAAACAAAACAGAACTAGTAAACAAGAAAATATCAGGCCGTATCGGAGCCGGCCATATAGACAGAGCAGAGAAATAAAAAAAAAAAGAAAGAAAACTACCAAATAGGAAAATTTCGCGTCACATATACTAAAATCTAAAGATTTAGAACTCAAATACCCGCACAAACACGTCAACATACCAGTTACTGACAACACGAACGTGCAGATTTCCGTTTAATAGGTGTAAAAGAGTACAAATTAAAAACTAGATTGACAGCTTTCACCGCCGAAGACGAGCGGTTTCGTCAGGCTAATGTTTACAACGTTGAGTACAGAGCATGATTCTGCACTCAACGTTTACAACGTTGAGTACAGAAGCTTTCACCGCCGAAGCCGCTCGTCTTCGGCGGTGAAAGCTGGCAATCTAGTTTTTAATTTGTACTCTTTTACACCTATTAAACGGAAATCTGCACATTCGTGTTGTAAATATTCTTGGTGTATTCACAGTCGATTTGTTTTTCTTAACCTTGATATACTAGTTACTCCCTACAATGCAGGCTTTCAGTAAATGGCGGAAGTAGCATGATTTTCACCAGTCTATCCTCCTCTAATGTCTTTGGCACTGACACACTCTAGTCAGCTCTTGAAAGTAAGGCGAGAAGCAGAATCCCTCCTTCTTCTTCACTTACAGAACTTGAAGCTTTCCTTCATGACGAATGCTTTAATATCACCCCCTGACACCTTTTAACTCTTTAAGATGCCGATGTAGATGATCCAAATGGTATTAAAGTTTTTCTGAGCTCCTCAAATAGAAATGTTCACATAGTGGACGGATTTTACGAAAGCTATAGCAACAAAGCAATTCCTTCCCCACCCCTCTCATGTCAGCCTTTAACCACATTCCGTACCTGTGTAAATGTAAGCAAGCTGTTGCATATCATGTTTCCTGAAGCGGTAAGTTGTCCTAAGAGATCAACGGGTGTACGATGAAGTAGCAAAATCTTGTACTCGTTTAAATAATTATTAGAAATAAATAAAACACAGTAAATGCAACCTTTAAAGATGACATGTGACGGAAAATCTGATATTCCGAAAAATAAACACCTGTTTATCTGTTGGCGGCACTTTTACAAAACAAATATCTCTTACATATTCAGCAACGTGGTGAAAAAACCTGCAGCGTCATCCATGCTGTAAACAAGGATTTGATGACGAACAAGCCTTTTCTTTTTTAAGTCATTTGTCTTTATTTTAAACAGAAGAGATGATAAATTAAATATCATCTACTCTACAATAATGTATGGTCCGATTTCCTTTCGGGTTTCCTTTTTCTGTATCCTTAAAAATTTCTACTGAGCGATTTAACAGTAAGATCAAAATGAAAAACAATTTTACCCTTGTTTTGCTTCTTTAAATAAATTCCACATTCAGCATTAAAACAAAGCTGTTACCTTCATATTTTCTGGAAATTGAAACACAAAGTTCTCATTTATTATAAAGAAAAAGAAGAAGAAAAGATACCCAGAATGCATTTTATCTATTTGGGGTTTAAGGACCACCAGGAGCAACTGTAAGGTCCATATTTAATAGCGTAATATTGGGCCACTGGTTCTAAGAAAGAGAGAGGGGCCATTACTGTGGGGCAAGTGCATTCACTACCCATGCCTCATCCGGTACTCGGGCCCGGATTCAGCTCGGACAATTGGTCAGAAACAGTGGCGTAACCACCATCCCGCAGCCTCCGCAGCAGTGGAGGGGCGCAGGTAACGAAGGGGCGTACTGCAGCTGCCAGTTACAGCTTTATGAAAAAAATTCGAACACGCATAATAGTTAACCCAAAGATTCATATTTTGCTTTAAGATATATTTAGTTTTGCCTAAATAAATGCCTAGTTTCACTTTTAAAACACTGAATGTCCTACTGATTGAAAGTGTTCGGCTCCTTGACTTCGGGTTGTAATACGATTGCTCTGCAATGTGTTGTAAATAATACGATTGCTCTGCAATGTGTTGTAAATAATACGATCGCTCTCCAATCGCCCTCTCTCTGCACTGCTGAGGAAAAGCACGAAGCCACAGTTGGATTTCCCATGAAGGATGTGGGAAAACAGTCAGTTACCTAGGATTGCGTGAATGACAGGCGACAACATTAATTCACAGCAGCCGCAGATCTGCCATGTGTAAGAGGGTGATTTCTTCAAGTGATTCATTTTAGTTTTGGACAAAGCAATTACACGTATTTTCAACATTATTACTGAAAAAGTTAAAACTACAGGGCCCTAGGTACCACCATTACTTTCGTAGACACTCTCCCTCACAACGCCATCCCCCCAACCACTACACACACCTCGAAAAATGCATTTACACTTTCGTCAAAAGTTAAGCAGAAAACAAGGAAACGTTCGTAGTTTAGAAGGTAGGTAACCAATTCGTTCCAAACTTGACAGCATGATACAATGATGTTACATTGACCTATCGGTAATATTTGGAAACCTGTAGGTCTTCAAATAATCCTTATTTACAAAATAATAATAATAATAATAATTATTATTATTATTATAATGTGTGATAAAGCAAACGTCATCAGCAAGTTGTCATGGAATACTCTCCACCAGCTTTTTTCTAAATACACTGGCGGAAAGTGAAAAAGAACACCAAGAAGGAATTGGCGGACGATCATGAAATTTACATATGTTAATGGGGTCGAGTTTACGTAGGTGTGATGTTAATTTCGGGACCAACGGGTGAGCGCTTACGCCACAGCACGGCATAATATGCAAATTATCGTCGGTGGTATTTAAGGAGTACGGCGAAGTGAATGTAATCAGTCGTCGGCGTACGGACACGAGCGAAGACCCTGAAGAGGCTGCAATGTCTGGACATGGAAGACGTGTACGATTTCAGCAGTTATCGGACTTTGAGCGAGGTCGTCTAGTCGGATTCCGCGAGGCCGGGTGGTCGTATCGTCGATTGCAAAGCGAATTGGACGGGAAGTATCGGTGGTGGTACGATGGTGGTGTAGATGGTCCGAGAAACATTCCCACACGAAAAGACGTGGAACCGGGAGTCACAGACGGACTGATGAGCGGACCAATCGACGCATTAGAAGAGCGGCGTTGTCAAGCAGAACATCCTCTGCGACGCGAATCCGAGCTGCCGTTGCACCTGAGGTGATTGTGCGAACAATCCGCAACCGTCTACTGGATGCAGGTCTAGGTGCACGTGTGCCTCTGGCATGTGTACCTCTGACTCCAGCCCACCGTCAGGAACGGCTGCAGTGGTGTCGCCAACGTCTGCACTGGAGAACGCAATGGCGATCTGTCGTGTTCAGCGATGAATGCAGATTCTGCTTGGGAGCATCCGATGGCCGTATGCGTGTTCGCAGACGCACAGAGGAGCGTCTCCACCCTTCTTGCATCCGCCAGCGACACACAGGGCCTACACCTGGTCTCTTGGTGTGGGGAGCGATCAGCTATCTCTCCCGTACACAACTAGTGTTTGTACCGGGTACGTTAAACAGCACCTCCTACATCAACAACATCATTCAGCCCGTTGTTGTGCCATTTGTAAGGTCGGTCCATCGTGGTGTTTTTCAGCAAGATAATGCACGCCCACACACGGCACGTGCAACGCAGCATGTACTTCAGGATGTGAGACAAGTTCCATGGCCTGCACGTTCACCGGATTTGTCCCCCATTGAGCACGTGTGGGATTTTATGGGACAACGACTTATCCGGTCTCCACGGCCAGCCACGACCATCCCCGATTTACGCGTCCAGGTTGAGGATGCTTGGAACTCAATACCCTAAACTTACATCCAACATCTGTACGACAGAATCCATGCCAGAATTGCACAGTGTGACGCAGTTCATAGCGGTTCAACCTCGTACTAACCATGATACATGGAAATGTTATTTTTCAGTTTACCCGCAAATACAGCTGTGTTTTGCCATAATGTTTTGATCACGTTATCCTCTGTATTCCGTTATTATGCTGTACAAATTTGGTTGGTATCAGACATCTCCTTCTTGGTGTTCTTTTTTCACTTTCCGCCGGTGTATATACCGATACGTTCCTCCATTCGGCCTTTAAAGCAATGACCAGTTCAACAATTTTTGTTGGAAGATATATTTCACGGATCAGACGATCCAAATAGACGAACGCGATGCAGGCAGCAACTCAAATGCCCCAACTCTAAATCATGGCTTGGAAGTGCGTGGGTGGGTATGTTTGGTATGAAATTAGTTGTTTGGTGACTAGTGACACTATAATGAAAGAAAATGTGTACCTCTTCGTCCTGTACTCGGGTACTTATGGATTTCTACTGTTAAGGGTTTTGAAATTCCAGAAAACGGAGTCAATGCTGCACAGCAGTCTGTCATGGCGACAAACGGCCAGCTCATTGCCCTTATCAAAAACTTACCGAACACTTCTGCGATGAACTGATATCATGTGAATACTAGTCCTTCGTAATGAACCTTATTGGCTCAATTTAAGACAGCATTGCGTGAAGAATGAAGCACAATTTTTGTGAAACCTAAGGACTAGTAGCGATCTGGAAATTTTTTAATAATTAGGTACAGTTGTTCTATTGCGTTTCCATTGAAAAGATCTGCGTAACGTAACTTGACACAATAATTTTCATTACTTTTAATGAAAATCACCACTTATCAATTTGCAATTTTTATATGTAAGGAAAAATTGTACTCATAATTTTAGGATATGGAGTGAAACAAGGCGACACTATGTTTCCCAAACTCTTTAATGCCACTTTGGAAAATGTCTTTCAATCACTGAACCGGTAAAACAAATTGATAAAGATTAATGGAGATTATCTTACTTACCTTCGTTGTGCTGATGACGTAGTCGTTTTTGCAACTACCCCATCAGAGCTGCAGAGTATGATATAGAAACGTACTGACAAGAGTAAAGAAGTGGGATTAAAAATGAACTTTCAGAAGAGAAAAGTGATGTACAATGCTTTTACAAGAAATGAATATTGATCGATTGATGGGGGAAAGCTGGAGATAAGCAATACCTACATTTATCTTGGACAGCAGATATCAAGTGAGGATCACATTGATGAAGAAATTAATCGGCGTATAAAACTTGCTTGGAGAGCTTTTGGAAGAAACAGCATAATTTTCAAGAGCAATATGCCATTATGTCTTAAAAGAAAAGTGTTTGATCAATGCATTCTTCCAGTGCTGACGTATGGTGCAGAGACGTGGACCTTAACTAAAAGAGACATACAAAGGCTGCAGACAACTCAAAGAAGCATGGAGATGTGCATGCTTGGTGTAAACAGGAGAGATAAGAAGAGGAACTGGTGGATAAGAAAAATGACTAGAGTGGAAGACATCATGATCAGAGTAACGTCCCTGAAATGGCAATGGGCTGGCCATATTGCCAGAAGGACGGACCATCTATGGACAGCCGAAATTTTAGATTTGATTTCAGGGGACAGGAAAAGACCAGAAGAAGACTACATGGGAGATGGGTGGATGAAATTCGTAAGTATGCGGGAGTAACATGGAGGAGACTGGCATAAGAGAGACCGTTGTGGAATAAACTTGGGGAGACCTTCGTCCAGCAGTGTAATGATGATGATGATGATAACATTTCTGTTCAAGTTACATATTTATGGAATTAACAGTTTTGAATAATTACAGTGTGTCCCAATACTCATTATACTGTATACTGAAATATCTTTCGATATGATGAAGCTATTGCAATGCAACAGAAAGCAATATAAACAAGGGAACAGTGGCTGCTAGTGACGCGAATGTATGTTCATACTCGCGTTTCCGAAAGATTGGGTGGTATAAGAAAAAGATAATCTCCATAAAAATTATTTTAGTGTCAAGTTATGTCAAATGACATCGTATATGAATGCCGTTGTCATATCAGGTAATCACAGAAGATTTGCCGTTTTTCGAGGGAGCAAAAGAAACACCTTGTAATGATTGAATTTGCGGGAAGATGGCGTTCCGCCCGCGGGAGTTCGTCAGCTGTAATCCCAAAATGCCTTGCGTATATGAATCTGATGAGTAAGCAGTTTAGTAATGGGAAGACGTATGATTACAATGGCGGTACCAGTGGAGTTTATTCGTGGGTGTTTGTTATACGAATTTAAACTCGGTTCATCTGCTGAAGAAACAACTAGTCGCATTTGCTTAGCGTTCGGGGCAGATGCTGTGAAGGAACGCACAAATCGGGATTGGTTTCGAAAGTTCAGAGACGGAGGTGAATCTCTTCAAGACAAATCCTGGAGTATTCGCCCAGTCAGCACTGACACAGAACCTCTGAAAGTTGCTACTGAGCAAGAAACTAGCCAAACATGCCACGAAGTAACTCAGTCATTTGGTGTTAGTGATGAAACCGTCCGAAGACACCGTGTATAAATGCATGCAAAAGGTGAGGCATACAAATTGCTTAAGTGGGTGTTCCACGAACTGTCTGTAGTGAACAAACAGCAGCGTGTCTCAGCTTGTTTTGCATTCCTATATCTCTATCACAAAAACAATTTTTGCATAGGGTACTTAGAGGTGATGAGAAATGGGTCTAGTACAGCAGCAGAAAACGTTCCAGACACTTGTTGTCCACCAGTAACGGAAATACTCACACATCGATACCAGCACTGCATCCACGTAAAGTTACGCTGTGTGTTTGGTGGACATCCGTGTTATTTTTCATTAGGAACTCTTACAACGCTGCAAAACCATCACCGATGCAGTGTACTGGGAACAACTGAAACATGCGCATGAGGAGCTGAAAAAGAAGGAAGCAGCACTGGTCAACTGAAAGGGAGTTCAGCTCCTTCAAGATAAAGTTCGTGCCCAATCCGCCCCATTGACCAGAAACACTATCAAATAACTTGGGTGGGAGCTTTCATGTAATCCAACTTACTAACCAGATATCTCTCCATCAGACTAAGACTTGTTTCTTTTACTCGACAATCATTTGCGTGGACACAACGTCTCCAACTTTGAGGAGTTGCACGCTGCCCTCAAACCTTTTTCTCTTCCCATAGGCCGCAGGGATATACACTGCCTGACATAGAAAATGCCACACCATGAATGAATGCTCGAAAACAGACCAAACCGCACACACAGTTAGCCAAGTAGGTCCTGAACAAATGATTTAATTCTCACATACGGACTAGGCTCCAGTGCCTGAATATATAGAATGATGAATAAGGAGCGTGGACGCCATTTTGGGCGATACAGCATTGAACCCGACGTGGCATCGAGGCAATGAGATCCCGAATAGAGCCCTGGAGTATCGTGGACCATGTGGTGTTGATCCGAGTCCACAGTTCATCTTCATTTTGCGGAGCTGGGAGGGTTACTCAACCGACTTCCAATCGTGTCCCTCTGATGCTCGATGGGAAAGAGGTCGGGGGATCGTGCTGCTGGGGAAGCCTCCGCACACCGTGTAAAGCATTCAGGCTGATCCGAGCGGTATGCGGCCGGGAGTAATCCCGTTGAAAAACGGCGTTTGGAATACTCTGCAGATACGGTAGTGCCACGGGCCGCAGCACCTCGTCAACACAGCGGCGTGCCGTTAATGTGCCTGTAATGCGTACCAGCGGTGAGCGGCTGTTGGCACTGATAGCACCCCACACCATGATTCCACGTTTCTGAGCCGTGTGGCGCTCCACAATGGCGGAGGAATCCTCCCGTTGGCTACGTCACCTCCAGACTCTCACACGAAGATAATTCGTGGTGACACAGAACCGCGATTCGTCGCTGAACACCACACTGCCCCATTCGACACCCCACGCAGCTCTGGAGCGACATAAGGCCAAGCGGTGACGACGATGGTTCGCTGTTAAGGGTAGCCTTCACAACGGACGGCTGGACAGCAAACCAGACGCAGCCGATTGGCGCGACACTGTCCGCGTCCATAACGGAGCATTCAAGCTCCCCCCCGTACACTCCGCAAAATGTTTCCCGTTGTAGCCTGTGGGTCGGCTACGGCATGACGTCGGATGCGACGGTCGGTACTCTCGGACGTCCGTCTTCGTGCTCCGTTCCACCTACGACTTTGCACAGATCCTTCCTGAGACCACTCTCTCCAAATGCGACCGACGGTTATGGCATCACGTTGCGTTTTTTCCGCAATACGATGCAAGGGCCATACGAAGGGCTACGATGACACCTTTAGTGAACTCATCCGTTTGACGAAATCGCTTACGACGGCATCTTAACGGTATTGGCACCACCTTGTTCGTTCTCCATACACGGTTTCAGCAGAACCACTCACTTTTCAAGGCCGTGACGAAGCTCGACTGATGACCTCACGGGCTGGTTGTTCCCTTATATCCCGCGCGCCGTTCGTGCGATTGGCCTGCAAATGCAATCATTTGCATAACGTGTACGTGTACATCCTCACTGCAATTTTCATGGCGTGGCGTTCAGATCTTCGTGGTGTGGCATTTTCTCTGTCAGGCAGCTTGGCAGAACATTGTCGATGCCCATGGTAATTACTGTGATGAATAAATTGTTTTCTACTACGTATGTTTTGTACGTTGCCACCGACTCCGAAACCGCAAATACTTTTGTGGTTACCTGATAAATGGATCATTGGCAAAAACAGTATGCAATTTCATTAAAATGTTGGGAAATGGTGGTGTTTCAAAGTTAACATAAATCTCGATGATCTTCCGCTCTAAAAGTCAAAGAATAGTTCCGAAAAAAACTCATTGTATTAAAGAAGGAATTCATCATTATGTGTAAATGCACATCAACTACGGCATCTTCTTATGACTTGCTTCTTTTACATTTATAATGAGTAATTTCTTCTTTAAATGCAATTAGTTTCTTTTGGAGCTGCCCTTCGATTTTTTTGAGCTGAAGTAATTCTACACTGCTGGTCACCCAAAATGCAAAACCAAGAAGGACACGAGATAGTAAAGCCAGATTTACTGGACACACAGATACAAAGATGAGACGACTGAGCTTACAGGCCTGTGAGACTTGCGGAACACGCAGACATCAATAGTTCATGTGGCCCCCATGGCTGGCAATAACTGCCGCTACACGCCGCGGCATCGAACGAAAGAGGCTTTGGATGTGGGCGTGGGGCATGTCTTTCCAGGCTGCTTCCACACGTTGCCACAGTTCATCAGGCGTATCAGCGGGTGGTGCTCGCCGGGCCACTCGGTTGCCGATCAGCGACCAGACGTGTTCGATGGGCGACATACCGGGAGAACAGGCGAGCCACGGCAGCAGTGACACCTGGCGGGCCGTGAAGAATTGTTGCACGAAGCGTGCGACGTGCGGGCGCGCCTTGTCTGTTGAAACGTGGCTGCCGGCAGGTCCTGCAGGTAAGGGAGGACTACAGGCTCCAAAACGTCGGAGATGTAGCTGTGGCTGTTGAATGTACAACACCTTGTGCCCTGTTTCAAGAGGGGGGACCCTGGGTTTGGTAAGAAATACTAGGCTGCCGCTACGTAAAACAAAAACGTTCAGCCGAATTTTGGTTTATGTATATAATACAATAGGAACAGAAGGGATAATACAAACATGAAAGAAAAATGAAACTCACTCAAATCAAAATAACATTTTTCTTTTTTTTTTAATGGAGTCATTTTCACTCAAATAAATGCACAGCTCATTCTTTAAATTTTGATTAAAATGAAGCAAAATATTACGAATATCTTACAGTAGTTAAATGACCGCTGGGATTTATGAGGAATTTCCTTTGTATGTGTTCTACTTTTCGAAAATTCTAACCTCCCCCTTAACCCTTTTACCAGCTGGAATGAATTAACCGGGATTAGCGAAATGGGCTCAAGTGAGCTCTAACGAATACAATATTCGCTGCATAAGAAGTGGGTCGAACGAGGCTGTAACGAGTGAACCTGCTCATTAGAATACTTTGGCCTTAGCTTTGTTACTCAGAGTGGTGAATTGAGGAGAGTGATTGACAGTAATACAGGGTATTTCGGGTGGGGGTGGAGCCGGACTTTTTAATATGTAGGTCAGTCGTTTGACTTAATAACTAAAATGAAACATAACTACGTCTAAATGAACGGTTAACAATGGGAGAATGACTTACTATCACGTCGTTTCCTGCAGATGACGTCCGTGAGGTCTTAGCGGCTGTTCTTGCGTTTACTCGTATAAATGAAGTAAGTAAACTTACTTACATAACTAAACAGTAACGTAACTATGTGTAAATGAGCAGTTAATAGTGGGAGAATGACTTACCATGACATCAAGTTTTCTGGAGATGGCGTCCGTGAGGCCTTTAGCGGTTGTTCCCGCGTAAGATGTCGTACGCTGTTCAGCAGAGCGTGTTTATCGTGAAGAATTACTGGCTTACCAATTCTGTTACTGTATGCCAGTGCCACACAAAGGGTTGCCGATACGAGAACAGTGTTCGTGATAGTCGTGGCCGGAAGACGATTCTCAGGTTCGTGAAGAAGCTGGAAGAAATAGGTTTGTTACTGAGTTGAAAGGGGAAGCTCAACCCGCCGTCAAGAGAGCCGCAGTGTGAAGAAGATTTTTCGATTGTTTCGCTCCCACAGCAAATCTGTAAGCAGATTGTCACAGGAGACCGGCTACTCTTTGACGATGTGCCAAAGAGCAGCTGAGCACGCAAAAATCAGGCCGTACAGAGTCATAGCTGTGCACCAGATGATGGGGCACAACAAAATCAAGCGTATGCGTTATGGCAATTGGTTCCTCTAATGGGTGCTTGGTGAGCTCAGATGACATAGTTCATCAATGAAGCTTGGTTTCATTTCTTAGGATATGTAAATTCTCAAAACACGAGGATTTGGGCATCAGAAAAACCTCATGCGATCCACGAGACACCAGTTCATCCGCAAAAGGTGGGGGTGTAGTGTGTAATATCCGCTGAGAGTCAATAGATCAATTTTATTTGAACGGACTGTGAACACTGTACAAGATCATTTTTATGTCCTTAGTGGAACAACTAGACGACATCGAGCTTACGCATGGGTAATTCCAGCAGGATAATGTCACGTGCCAGATCTCCAACGAGTCCATGGCGCTCATCAACAGCTTTTCCGTGAACCGTTTTACCTCCGAATACCCGTGGAACCCAGTTCGCCAGACTTGACGTCAGCGGATTGCTTCTTGTGGGGATATCTTAAGGAGAGATCTCCAAGCAAACGTCACGACCGAAATAAACAATATCGACACAGACATGCTGAGGCGCGTATCAGAAACATGATGAAACGTGTGTAAATGCGTCTGAAAGAGGAGGGGAGACACTTTCAGCACTTGATGTGATGGTAAGTCATTCTCCCATTATTAACCTCTCATTTACTCGTAGTTACGTTACTGTTTAGTTACTACTTTGAAAGATTGACCTATTTAAGAAGTGGGACTTCCCGCTGAAACACCACGTGTTCTTAAAATGTATGAAATGGCATAAAATCTCAGAAAAAAAGAGAGAAGATGTTGTGAGTCACTTGTTTTTATCCAGTTTCACGGTGTTCGGGTCAAGGGACTAGCCTTTCCTTATTATGCCTTATATCCTGGAGCAGAGAATAATACTGTGCAAAGGAACAGAGCGCTTATCACCATACACAGGTTTCTGGCCTGAACAGTTGGGATAAGCTGTGGAAAGAAATTGTTTAACAGCAGCTTTCGTAAAACAGGCAGCAACGAGAACATTTCTGTTTGGTGAGTTCAGAAAATTTTGCGCATTATTTGGTTTAGGAACATCGGCCGCTTAAACGGTTAAAATAGAGTAACTGTACTAGTAATACGAACTAATTGGCGTAAAATGAGAATCAAAGTTTCCAAGCTTTTGCACATTAACCACATGGCTTTTTCAAGGGAGGTAGACAACTGGTTGATTTGCGAAAGCCTGGAAAATTTCCATTTTGCGCCAATAAATTCGGATTGCTAAAGTCGTTATGCTATTTTAAGTATAGTTGATGTACAGTCCCTCATTATTAACTAACCACCCCCTGTTTTTGTCTCCTACGACTGATAAAATGTATTTCACGGCTTTTGCCTTTTTTCACTTTTTATTAGTTTTTCACTGTTAGGAAATGGCTGTTTTAAGAAAAGCGAAAACGCAATCTAGCAAGGAAAGCAGAACAGAAGCTGGACTTGCTTAAATTGTAAGAACATTTCCTAGGTGTCTGCTGTATATGTCTCTAGGACCAATGAGATAGTGAGCGATTCGGAACAGTGCAGGCCAAACTTTCTAACAATAAATATTAAGAGCACTGAATACCAGAAACACATCCCACCTTTTTTTATTTGTATGTTGGGGGTGATATTTTTTCATTGCTTAGAGCAGTTGTTTTGGCCTAAAATAAAATAAGAATATCTATTAAAGTGAGAGGGTCCTTCCTGTCTCTGCATCCGCGCCTGCAGAAAATCGGGTAGCACCTTTTTCAGAAATGCATGCAAGGGCGTACTAATAACTCCGGCAATTCCCGCGCTAGGGGAGGACCTCACGGCTAAGAGGCCTCAGTGCAAATATTTTACAATTTTTTTGTTTTGTGCGGGAACTTCATATGAAACTGGTTAAAGAAATAGTCAGGAATTTGTGACGGCAGCTTAAGTTAAGTATTTAAAAGAAAAGCCATTTTTTCGTAGTTTTTTTTTTCTTCAGTTAAGAAGTAACATTTTTAGAAATCATTTTCGCTGTTTTAGAGTTTATTAAAACGGAATGTCGAGAAAACAGGTACTCCAAGGGACTTAAGGCCCCTTTTAACAGCCGTTGCAACAGTTCCTATTCATGTGTATTAACAAGAGAATGTGTGAAAGAAACATCAGTTCAATGAATAAAATTTTTATACCAATGAGAATAAAAAGGGTAATGTATTACGGTTGTTTGCACATAACTACACATCTTTCAGAACATAATGAACTAAAAGAAGTTCTTCGCGGGGACGAAGAAATAGAAATCTGTGTAATTTTTTTATAACAGAATCAACAGAAAATAAATTACTAGAGGTGTGCAAAGCATAGTGGCACAAATGAAAGTGTGTTTTTTATATTCAAGAGAAAATAATTTAAGTAGTTTTATTATTTTGTGCCACAATTCCTGACCAGTGGCGTAACTACCACATCCGCAGACCCGCAGATGACCAAGGGGCGTACCGCAGCTTTCAGTTATAATTTTTGAAAAAATTCTAACACGAACAAAGAAAAACAAACAAATAATCAACCCAGAGGTTCATATTTTCTTTTAAGGTACAGCTTTGCCTAAATAAATGCCAAATTTCACTTTTAAAGCACTCGATGTCTTACAGATTGAAGCTATTCGGAACTTTGGCACCGAGTTGTAATACGATAGGTCTCAAACCGCTCTTTCTCTGCGCTTCTGAGGAAAAGCGCGAGGTCACATGGGGATTCTTCATGGAGGATGTGGGGAAACAGTCAGTCAGTCAGTCACCTAGTGTTATGTACACGACATGCGCAGATCAGCCATGTACAAGAAGAGGATTTCTTCAAATGATTTATTTTAGTTTTGTACAAAACTAAAATAAATCATTTGAAGAAATCACACTCTTGTACAATTACAAAAGATTTAACAATACAATTACATGTATTGTTAAATCTATTACTTAAAAAGTTAAAACTACAGAGCTCTAGGTACCAGCATTACTTTCTCAGACACTCTTCCTGACTTCCTGACCACTTCCCCCCATCCACCACACACGCATCGCGAAAAATGCATCCTTCCTCTTGCTTGAAATCCGGTGAAAATTACTGCGTTTAGGGGCGCTGAAGTAAATCTTGCAGGGGGGGGGGGGGACACGTTGTGCTAGTTGTGCCACTGTTCCTGCCTACTACTTATTTATTTGCTTACTTACACGCTGTATTTGTGTATAAATTGGAAATGGTCATTAGACAATGTCACACGGCATTTAAGCGTTTTGCGCGGGTGATCGTAAGGCATTTGAAAGAGGCTGGCCTTAGTTCTCTAAACGAATAAAATTTGCATATAATCAACTTTGGCTTAAGTATCTTGCAGTTTATTAGTATGAAACTAGAGCCAATCATTTAAATTGCAGCGTGCACATTTGCGAAACACGCAATAAAGCACAATGAATTTGATATTACGGAAAATACCTGCCAGTTTTAAAGAATTTGAATTAT
The DNA here is from genome assembly GCA_039090855.1 of Macrothele yani. Classification (NCBI taxonomy): domain Eukaryota; kingdom Metazoa; phylum Arthropoda; class Arachnida; order Araneae; family Macrothelidae; genus Macrothele; species Macrothele yani. The sequence continues at coordinate 56,180,438 of CM076997.1, read as the reverse complement.
TAAAACTCCCATAAAACGTAGTTAATAATATGGAATTTAGGAACTTCAGTAATTAAAAGTAAATAAATTTTCAAAAAAGGGCCTCCAAGACATTTTCTGCGGGGTAGGGGGTTCCGGTACGCCACTGAGTACATGCAAAGGTTATCACTTATCTAAACAGTACTAGGCAAAAGCAAAGCGTTTTACATCTCATTAGGAAAAGTAACCTTTAAATATTTTTCTGTATGTCTGTGGTGTCTCAACACTTTGGTCAACAAAGGATGGATTTAACGCGTTTCATATCTTGTTAGGTAGGTAGAATTCAAACCTTTCTCTGTGTTTCTGTGGTGTCTCAATGCCTTTGTCAACAAAGGATGGATTTAACGAGTTTCACATCTTATTAGGAAGGTAGAATTTAAATTTTTTTCTGTATTTCTGTAGGGTCTTAAAAATTTTATTAACAAAGGATGGATTTAAACAGTAATTTTTGAAACAGATACGAAAACTCCAATTCAGGTCGCCAGCCCCTAAGTGCTGGCTTCTAATCATTCGTCCGAGATGGGTCCGGGTTTAAATCCCGGTGAGTCATGGATGTTGTGGTTGTCATACGACACTGGTTCTTTTCCTTTCCTGGAACTAGCGGCCCTAAATTGGGGACGGGCGACTGCTTATAACCCATTGAGTTGCTCAATACTTACGGTGGTCGTTAAACTCTCAAACAAACAAAAGGAAAAAAACAAAAAACAATTCAGTTGATATTGAATCGCCGTTAACAGGAAAAGTCGGGATATCGTTTGCGTGACAACTTTGAAGACACTTCAAGCCACGTAATCTGCAACAAGGGTTGTGATAAAGGCAGCATTATCTGATAAAAACAGACAAAAAAAAAAAAAAGGACTTTACAACTCGTGCGAGTTTTTTACAGAACAACGAAGAGCGAAAGAATGCCCTGGGGGATGCAAAGTATGGGGAGACGATTTCCCAGACAAGAGGAGCTTTCCAAGCTAAATCTATCACGTGCCTGAATATGCTTCAGGTACATTGTTCAGCTGACCGCCTGTGTTTAGTCTCAACAATCACTCTAGTTTTTTTCGGCTTTTGTTTTAGCATCCGGTCGACGGGAAGCAAAGTGGAAAACACTTTTTCTTTTCACACAGGAAATAGAGTTTTTTCGTTTTGTTTTTCACCTTACGTTCTTTGTTTTATTTATGCTCAAATTACATTCAGAAACAAAAATTTTGAATAAATGATTAATGTCGATTCAACACATTTGAAGAGATGCTTCAGTCACAGTCGTTGTTTGTAATTAAATTGTTTTCATTCAATTTCCATTTCAAATTTGACCTTTTTTAAAGCAATATTCATTCCAAATATTTGAAACAGGTAAATAAAGAAATAGATTCACCTGAATTTGCGCAAAGTACGCTATAGCCACAATGTACTTTTCTATGATAGACAAATTACAAAATGAGAAAAATAATTGTAACTCCTGAGTAGTTGAAACGTTAGAGACAGTGATACAAATTAAACATTTCAAAGCATCACAAAATTCAAGTAACATGTATTTTCAGTTAAAAATTGGAAAACTTTAAAAAAAATGAGCGATAATTTTAGACCTCTGACCTTACCACTTCATGGATAAACTTGCATATAAAGTTACTAGCGACCTTGCCCGGCTTCGTACGGTAGCAATTTAGAATTTACGGCGAATCTGTTGAGAGACGATTATTACGTTCAACATGCGACTATCTTTCTCTCTGTAAAGCCTTTCTTTGTCTGTCATTTCTTAATCGAGATTCTGTTTCTTGCAAAGTTTCATTATGACGGGACAAACAAATTCTTTTAGCGTCCGATGTACTACTACCTATATTCGATTTTCGTCTCGGCATAATGTTAATACAATATTTAAATTTGAATTAAAGAACTACTTAAAGAGATACATACTAATGGACGAAAACAACTGCGCATTTAGTCTGTGCGAGCGCCGATAAACCAATTCTTTCAGCATCCGATGTAACTACGCATTTAGCCTACGGCCTTACATGCTGTCAGACCAGCCGCGGCGCATGCGCCTCGTGTCTTTTTCCTGATGAGCAAAAAAGTTTCGTAAACCAATCACCGCGCATCGAAGGCATTTTTGGGCTACTCACATATGACGTAGCTGTGGAAGCAGATCACTTGCTTTGATGGTTTGTATATATGCGGTTACTATTAATTTTCTGTTTATTTAGTGGTATTTGATCAGTTTTTATGATCGAGAGTCATATTTTTTGGGGGATAGTATACAGATAACTATTGTGGTAACAAACGCTAAGCGTTATAAGATGATTATTGTGATAACAAAATGAAATCGTTGTATTGCTGTGTGTTTGTTAGTTAGAAAGCTTCACGGCCCCACCATTCTGTGCTATTATTTCGAAAGAACGAGGCCTACCCATTATTGTGCCATTGCCATGTGCCTATCGTAGATTAAGAAAACCAAAGGAACTGGGATTATTAATCACGCATCCCAAAAGATCAGATGTTGCAAAAAACATGGCTGGCTACTCAAATGTTAGCGAAAAGATGTTGTGAATGTGAAACATGCCAGAATTTGTTCTAAACACATTACTGAAGATGATTATAAATGTGTTTTGGAAAAACGTTCATTCACTGCAGTAAAAGTCAAAACATACAGGTTGCATCACCGAAATTTAGCGACTTTCTAAGTAAATTTCAAGCATAATTTGTATCCAAATTTTAAAAAATACTCGCCATTTCGAAGTCAGAAATGTAAAAATAAAGATTAAAAAAGTAACAATGCCGTGTGTAAAAGAAAGTCAACCACATTTTGGTAGAGAAACGAAACAGATTTTTTTCGGGTATAATTCAACACAAACCTTTATTTTGTATCTAAAATTTGTCCTATTAACCTATTTGAATAGTTATGACGCTAGTTATTAAAACTGCGCAAATTAGAACGATCGCGAAGTTTTTTTATATAAATTCCTTATTTGTTTCGGTAAAAATCTCAGGTCCCCACTGTGTTGTTCCTCAAACGCATATGACAAACGATGAACGTAACTCTATTATAATAGTTAAAAATTCATTGCGAAATGAACACTTTTCTTTTCTTTAGTAATTGTGTGACGAAGTGAAAAATTTTAAATAGAGAAAAAGTTTAAATTTTGCTCTTATAAACTTTAAGCTCTCCTCATTGGCTTGAGTTGCGTATGAATGTGTGTGAATTGCTTTCGCTCCGTGCCTCCATAGTGACGTCAAATGGAAGAGCCAATGTGAGCGTACATCGCTTATGGACCAAACCTAATGAGGATGTAGCACGTGACGTCATCGAGCTGAACAGTTCCGGCAAGTTCCTGAAGGACAAACATAGCTGAATGTCCTGCAGTTAGTGTGAAAAGTGCGATTATCGGTGTTTATAAAAATTTGAAGCCAAAATGCCTAGATTTTGTGGCTTTATTAATTGCTGTAGTAGAGGAAGTCCTTTCCTAGGCTGCCAGCTGCTGTCTCTAAAGGCAGTACCGAAAGGATTTACTTATCTGCCAAGCGAAGAGAGATCGCTTCCAAGAGCTTAGAAAACACTCCTCTTGAAGAGTTAGACTCTTCAAAGACAGAGAATCTTTTAAAGGTTAGTTTTATCCAGAAACCAGTGATTTTTGGTAAAGTAGAAAACATATCTTTTATTTGTTCAAATACTGTTGGCGTGCGGTGCTTGCACTTACTGAGTCAGGCGTTTCACTCGTTGATTGCAAGTTTTCAATTTTAATTTAAAAGGTTATAACGAAGTAAATTTCTCCGTCATTTTTATCTACGCCAGGATTCGAACCCGGGTCCCCTCATTCCGGAATAAGTTGCTCTACCAATTGAGCTACGCGGACGTTGATTCTAATTGCTATCTGCCTTTATGTCGTGGGCGTCCTGCTGGCAGGTACGTCACATCTCCTAGTATACGTTACATCATCTCCCCCTTATTTTTTTTTTTTTGAAGTGCTGGAGAAGGGATTCTCTGATTTTTCCTATCCCTCGGTGTGGAAATAACATCACACCAATGCGAGATTTTGAACGGTCGGGTCATCCGGATAGTTCGGGCGCCATTATAACGAAGTAAATTTCTCCGTCATTTCTGTCCACGCCAGGATTCGAACCCGGATCCCCTCATTCCGGAATAAGTCACTCTACCAATTGAGCTACGCGGACGTTTTATTCTGATTCCTATCTGCCTTTATGTCGTGTGCGTCCTTCGGGCAGGTACGTCACATCTTCTGGTACGTTACATCATCTCCCCCTTATTTTATTTTATTTTATTTTTTTTTTTTCGAAAAACCTATCAATTTTGGAGTGTAAGTCTTACACTTCGTTGATTGACGTCTATCGACCTCTTTTTTGTTTTGTTTTGGTGGCAGCAGTATGTACAATATCAAACTTGGCATGACAAAATCAAGAAATCTGTATTCGTCTGTGAAACACTTTGTATACTTGAACAAAACAAACCTGCATCGGCATACCTTCCTTTTATTCTGCCTAGCAGGAATCACTTTTTTAATTTCAAATTACGTTCTCATATTATCGTTGAATACAAACCAACTGTATCAGCAGCGAAGATTGCCTGTAGCTGCCTAACAGTAACAATTTTTGTTATTTTACCCCTAAGCACATATATGTACATATAAAAATTTGGATTAGTAGATGGGCATAGAAGAAATATAAAAAAAACACATATATACACAAAAAGAATGCATGCCCACACGAAAAAAAGAAATTCTGACACGCCAACTGGTCGTGAAGGAAAAACAACAAACGGAGAAAAGAACCTGTCCACGAGAACTTACTTATCTCTAGGACGCATAAAAACTCTAGTACGATAACGTTTTCCAGGCCTAATCGGACTGGTAAATTCAGGTGGCGTAGAGCATTTCAAGGACTTGAATGGATCTGGAACATCTGTAGTCTGTCGGTCAAGAAGTCCCGGCGGCTGACAGGAACGGTCATGAACGGCTGAAGTCTGTCGGTCAGGAAATCCCTGCAGCTGACAGGAACGGCTGAAATCCGTCGGTCAGGAACGGCTGAAGTCTGTCGGTCAGGAAATCCCTGCGGCTGACAGGAACGGTCAGGAACGGCTAAAATCCGTCGGTCAGGAACAGCTGAAATCCGTCGGTCAGGAACGGCCGAAGTCCGTCGATCAGGAACGGCCGAAGTCTGTCGGTCAGGAAATCCCTGCGGCTGACAGGAACGGGCTCCCCCAGGCTTTTGATATGTAGTCCCTTTGTGCTGGGGCCCGTGTTGTCCTTCCAGAATTCTTTTGGAGGGATGTGGCTCCGGCCACATCGTTTGTTTTCGCTTTCTACCTCGTGGCATGAGAGTAAAAGCAGGCATCGGCGCTGTTTGCCCTGAGCGTAGGTTCCAGGGGCGAAACCCGGGCTGATGCAAGGATCTCTGCCTTAGTCGCTGTTGCGGCGAAGCAGATTGGGGAGACAAGTTACGTTTTCGGCCAGCTTTTGGTGTTGCTGGACGGTCTGTAATGTGTGTTTGACGTTTAGGAATCGTCAAACTATTGTCCATAACTGATAAATCAGAAATATCTGAAGACTCTGAGTCGCTGCTGTAAGTTAGTGGTCGTGCAGGGCGATGTTTATTTCTGCCTATAGGAATACTCTCTGACGAGGTATTCAAAGAAGTAGGAGCTTGTGGTGTTGCAGAGTTATCAGGAAACGGTGCAGCAATAGTCTTGGTAATGGTTGGTGGGAAAGGAACGATACTAGTATTTGAAGAACTTGTTTCGAGCCTTCGTCTCATGGGAGAATCAGGTTGCGTGTTTGGAAGCCCGTCGTGAGGAGGGGAGGGTGAAGAAAAAATCACTGGAGATTCTTCAAAAATGTTTGTCGGTTCGTCCAAAATTTCTGGAGGTTGATCTTGAGATATAGACTCTTGAGTCTGTGGAACAGAAGGTTGAGTAGGGTTGATTATAAAATCGATATTTCGTTCATGATACTTGCGACACTGAGCAACGTGTACGTATTGAAATTGATTGTCAGGTTTTTCAAGAACAATGTTATTTTCAAACACATTTGCCACCCGATATGGACCTTCGTAGCTGGGTGCAAATTTCTTCACTAAAGTATGAGAAACAGAAGACTGGAAGTGCGTTTCCGCGAGAGTGAGATCTCCAACGACAAGATCTGGTTCCCTACGCCTAGTATTATAGTATCTTGCTTGAGCCGCTTGTGCTCCTAGCATTGCAACACGAGCTTTTTCAGCCATGATTCGTACTGATTGCGGAGTTGGTCGCTGGTTTAGTTCGTCGAAAATCCCCGTTAAATTTTCAAAAGGGGTCTTAATTTTGCGACCCAAAAAAAGTTCTGCAGGAGTAATTTTAGTAGATTCGTGAACAGACGAGCGGAGGGCGAACGAAAAAAGCTCAAGATGTTCATCCTATCGCTCGTGATGATCCATGACCAATGTAGCAATCATTTTAACAAGCGTGTGGTTTACTCGTTCCGCAGGATTACTCTGGGGATGATATGGGGAAATGAATTTATGCTTAATGTGTAGTCTCGCACACATTCTTTCAAAAATGTCAGAAATAAATTGAGGACCATTATCCAAAACTACTTTATTAGGTGCACCATATCTAGAGAATACTTCATTAACTAATACATTACAAATAACTTCTGCCGTAGCGGCTTTAATGGGAAAAACTTCAACCCATTTAGAAAAATTATCAGTTAATACTAACACGTAACGAGCTTTGTTTTTAACAGATAAAGGATAAGGTCCCAATAAATCTATTGAAATAATGTCAAAAACATGAGAACTTGAACTAGATTTCAAGTGACCGGCCGGTCTTATATTACGGTACTTATTAATCTGACACAAGTGACATGATTGAACGTATGCGAGCACACTTTGGTACATGCCAGGCCAATAGGCAACATCCCGCAATTTACAACGGTTCTTGCGAATACCTAAATGGCCTGCAAGAGGTTTGTCATAATATTCGTTTAAAAGGGCCATTCTAAGGGTTCGCGGAATACATGGGCGAAACTCTGCCCTAGTAGTCCTAGATTTCGTATAGTAAAGAAGACCCTCTATGACTTCAAAATGCTGTGACCTCCCAGCCAGAGAAGGATCACTTTGTAGGGGCGAACCCGCAAGCAAAAAATTATAGATATCCCCAAAATCTGGATCATTTATTAATTCTGCCATTATCTGCTCTCTTGATGTTATATCAGCTATTAGAAGTAAAGGCTGACATCCAGGAATAGTTTCTGTGGGGACCCCACTACCCGGGACGCGAGACAATGCGTCCGGTAATTGATTCTTATGACCTGGCTGATACGAAATTTTGATATTGCTCTCTTGTAACTTCAGAGCCCACTTCATAAGTCTTTGAGATAGGTGCTTAGCAGAATTCAAATACTGAAGGGCAGAATGATCCGTAATTATGTTAACTGTCAATTCGTTAAGATAACATTGAAATTTGTCAAGAGCATACACAACAGCAAGACATTCACGTTCCGTAGCTGAATAATTGCGTTCAGCTTTGGCTAAAGTACGAGACGCAAAAGCTATTGGATGCCCAGCTTGTGACAAAACGCAACCAAGACCAACTCCGGATGCGTCAGTATAAATATCAAATTCCTTAGTATGATCCGGGAAAGCCAACACAGGAGGCTGAGTCAACGCAGACTTCAGTGTTTCAAATGCAGCGTTAGCCTCAGGTGTCCAAACAAACTTCTTGTATTTACGTTTCAAAGCATACAATGGCTCACAGATTGTAGCATAAGCGGGGACGAACTGCTGATACCATTCGGTCATTCCCAGAAAGCGTGATAGTTCTTTTGCTGTTTTAGGCCGAGGAAAGTCAACAATAGGCCTAATTTTTTCATTATCCGTAAATAAGCCGTGGGGAGTGATTTTCAACCCCAGATATACAATCTTGTCCCTCGCTATCTGGCATTTACTAGGTTTTAACGTCAAGCCAGCATTGTATATGAGTTGGAACACCTGTTTGAGCAGAGAAAGGTGCTCGTCAAAAGTCTCGGATGTAATAATAATGTCATCCAAATATACATGCACATGGGGACCCAGAACAGGTCTGAGAACCGTATCCATAAGCTTTTGGAAAGTAGCAGGTGCAGAAGCTAGTCCAAAGGGCATACGCAGGTATTCATAAGCCCCAAAAGGAGTCACAAAGCCTGTTTTATCGACGGAGTCCGGATGTACCGCCACCTGCCAATATCCACTCGCCAAATCCAAAGTTGACATCCATTTAGTTGATGACAGGTCATGCAAAATATGCGACATGACAGGTAGTGGATAATTGATCGTTCTCGTGACTTGGTTGAGCTTGCGGAAATCTGTCACGAAACGAAATTCATTGGGTTGTTTCTTTGGAACCAAAAAGGCAGGAGCAGCCCAGGCGCTTGTTGATTCCCTTATTATGCCCTGTTTTCTCATCTCAGAAATTTGACGTTGCATTTCCTGTTTCTTATGGGGAGCACAAGGGTAAGGCTTCGTCGCTATCGGTTTCGAACCCTCAGTGTCAATGACATGATAAACCACCTGTGTGAAACCAGGTTGATCAGAAAATAAACCAGGGCTTTCCTGCAAAAGTAGAGAAAGCTGGTTTCGTTGCCTCTCATTCAATTGGTTACTCAATAACAAACTCGTTATATCTATAGGAACCGTAGGAATCACTTCGATAGGTTCCGGAAAGGAAATCACATGTTGTACGAAATTCAGAGTAACTTGAAAAGTATTGATAAAGTCCATTCCCATTAGACATTTAACAGGTAGTTCGTCTATAAGCAGGAAAGAATGCCTAAAACGAGCTTTTCCCAGCCCTAGAGATAATGTGACAGTTCCTGTGATACTGAAGATTTCGTTATTTGCACCTCGCAAATACTGCGTCGCAGGCTGAACGTGTATTGCAGGAAAATTGTCAGTGCAAAACTTCGTATTCAGGGCTGATATTTCAGAACCAGTGTCGAACTTTATCTCGACAACAATATCTTCAATTGTCAAGAACACATCAGGCAACTGAGGAGTTTGGACAGTCACTAATACTGTTTTAGGGTCAGAATGCTTGGTATCAGGAAGCAGGACCGACCCTTGGTCTACTTCCTTTGGAAGTTTAAAGGATTCCTGGTTGGATTATCATGTGGTCTGAAACCTCGACCCTGCCGGGTATCGGGAAAATTTTCACGATGAGGAAAACCGCGTGAAAACTGCTGCGGGAACTCCGCATGTCTGTTGACATTTTCATTTCTATTACTTCTTCCCTCAGCACGGGCAGAAAAGTAATTGCCCTGAGCATGAAAACGTTCCGAATTCTGCGGATTGGAACATGGTCGAGCATACTGTGCATTTGTACGATATCCAGAAAATTGTTCAGAAACAAGCGGTTGGTGTACCCCTCTTCTATGCGGTGGAACGTATGAAGCTTGGGCGTGCACTTGTGTACGCTCGCGTTGAAAGTTATTAGGCCTATTATGCCGCTGAGGATATTCGGAATAAGCCTCGCCGGGTGCCCGAGCATGGTGAGTTGAACCATGTTTGCCGTGTCGCTCTTCATACGTTCGTATGAGGCGAAGGCATTCATGAATTGTAGCAGGGTGTCGAACCTCAAGAAAATCCTGTAGAAATGGATCGAGCTGCTGCAATAGGGTGTCCAACATGTCGACATGACTGGCATGTGGATCTCATAAGTTATACAAGCGTGTTGTTTTCAACGCAAATGCAACAGGGCTATCGTTGGGTCCTTGCTGACGAGAAAACAGTTGTTGTACAAGGCTAGCTCGACTGAGGCCGAAAGGAAAGGCCTGCAAAAATTCTGCTCGAAAATTCTCATAATGAGAATCCGGGTTCGACACTCTCCACTGCCGATACCAGGTCTTAGCGGTATCCTTCAAGCAAGTGCCTGCGATTTGTACTTTGCAGTCTTGAGGAATATTGTATAGATCAAAATGATCTTCCAAATCTTCGAGAAACTTTAAAGATCCCTCCAAACCATTGAAATGAATTGTTCCTGCATGCGGCACGAAATGGGCAAGCATTCTGCTTCGCTGAGAGGATTGAACTCCCTCAGGTACGACCCGCGACTCAGAGTAATAGGAAGCTGGTGAATTACGAAATTGTGAAGAATGCCTGGGTACATGTAGATCACTTATATCAAAGTGAGCCCCACAGGCTTCTTGCAGATGGTCGAAATTAATCCCATCACTACCGAAACTTGTCTTAGGGTGAAATATTGAAGTTGTCTCAGGTTGTGAAGACATGGGTAATAATTGTCAAGACCTCGTGTTCGAGAAAAGTTCGGGCGCCAATTATAACGAAGTAAATTTCTCCGTCATTTCTGTCCACGCCAGGATTCGAACCCGGATCCCCTCATTCCGGAATAAGTCACTCTACCAATTGAGCTACGCGGACGTTTTATTCTGATTCCTATCTGCCTTTATGTCGTGTGCGTCCTTCGGGCAGGTACGTCACACCTCCTGGTACGTTACATCATCTCCCTCTTATTTATTTTTTATTCGAAGTGCTGGAGAAGGGATTCTCTGATTTTTCCTATCCCGCGGTTTGGAAATAACATCACACCAATGCGAGATTTTGAACGGTCGGGTTATCCGGATAGTTCGGGCGCCATTATAACGAAGTAAATTTCTCCGTCATTTCTGTCCACGCCAGGATTCGAACCCGGATCCCCTCATTCCGGAATAAGTCACTCTACCAATTGAGCTACGCGGACGTTTTATTCTGATTCCTATCTGCCTTTATGTCGTGTGCGTCCTTCGGGCAGGTACGTCACATCTCCTGGTACGTTACATCATCTCCCCCTTATTTTATTTTATTTTTATTTATTTTTTTTTCGAAAAACCTATCAATTTTGGAGTGTAAGTCTTACACTTCGTTGATTGACGTCTATCGACCTCTTTTTTTGTTTTGTTTTGGTGGCAGCAGTATGTACAATATCAAACTTGGCATGACAAAATCAAGAAATCTGTATTCGTCTGTGAAACACTTTGTATACTTGAACAAAACAAACCTGCATCGGCATACCTTCCTTTTATTCTGCCTAGCAGGAATCACTTTTAATTTCAAATTACGTTCTCATATTATCGTTGAATACAAACCAACTGTATCAGCAGCGAAGATTGCCTGTAGCTGCCTAACAGTTACAATTTTTATTATTTTACCCCTAAGCACACATATCATCATCATCATCATTGTCAACCATTATCAATCCACTGCTGGACGAAGGTCTCGCCAAGTTTCCTCCACAACGGTCTGTCTTGTGCCAGTCTCCTCCATGTCACCCCTGCATACTTTCGAATTTCATCCACCCATCTCCCATGTGGTCTTCTTCTGGGTCTTTTCCTGTCCCTTGGAATCCAATCTAAAATTTCGGCTGTCCATCGATGATCTGTCCTTCTGGCAGTATGACCAGCCCATTGCCATTTCAGGTATTTAACTCTGATCATGATGTCTTCCACTCTTGTCATTTTTCGGATCCACGTGTTCCTCTTCTTATCTCTCCTGGTTACACCAAGCATGCACCTCTCCATGCTACTTTGAGTTGTCTGCAGCCTTTGTATGTCTCTTTTAGTTAAGGTCCACGTCTCTGCACCATACGTAAGCACTGGAAGGATGCATTGATCAAACACTTTTCTTTTAAGACATAATGGCATATTGCTCTTAAAAATTATGCTGTTTCTTCCAAAAGCTCTCCAGGCAAGTTTTGTATGCCAATTAATTTCTTCATCAATGTGACCCTCACTTGATATCTGCTGTCCAAGATAAACGTACGTGTCTGTTATCTCCAGCTTTTCTCCATCAATCGATAAATCTTCATTTCTTGTAAAAGCATTGCACATCACTTTTGTCTTCTGAAAGTTCATTTTTAATCCCACTTCTTTACTCTTGTCAGCAAGTTCCTGGATCATACTCTGCAGCTCTGATGGGGTAGTTGCAAAAATGACTACGTCATCAGCAAAACGAAGGGGGTTAGATAATCTCCATTAATCTTTATCCCTTTGTTTTCCCAGCTCAGCGACTGAAAAACACCCTCCAATGTGGCATTAAAGAGCTTCGGAGATATGGTGTCACCTTGTCTCACTCCCTTTCCAATTTTTATGTGTGTTGTATTTTCAAACAGCCGAATTTTTGCACTTGCATTTTCATTGATGTTATTAATAATATTAATGCATGCATCTTCAATACCGCAGGTTTTCAGAGCCATTGTAACTGCTGATGGTTTCACCGAATCAAAGGCTTTTTCATAATCGATAAAAGCCATGCACAATGGAAGTTCATATTCCCTCGCTCTTTCAATTAGTTCTCTCAGTACGTGGATATGATGTATTGTGCTGTAGCCACTCCTGAATCCAGCTTGTTCTCTCGGTTGAGATATGTCCAGTGTTACCTTCAAGCGGTGTGAAAGAACTTTAGTGAAGATTTTATAAACTACTAATAGGAGGCTGATAGGTCTGTAGTTTCCGAGATCCTCAATGTCACCTTTCTTATGTAGCAGGATCATTGTAGCGGTGTTCCACTCCTCAGGAATCTTTCCTTCATTAAGGCATCGAGTGAAAATTTGGGCGAGAACTGTTTCGATTTCTCCACTTGCTTCTTGTATGATGTCTACAGTAATTCCATCTTCTCCTGGAGCTTTTCCCCGCTTCATGTTCTTGATTGCATGTGCAACTTCTGCTGGAAGGACTGGAGGAACTCTGGTACTGGTATCTTTCATGACGTCTGGAGTGCATGTATCATCCCTTTCATATAATTTGGAGTAGAAATCTTTCACTCTTGTCAAAATTTCGCCTCTATTTCTTGTTACAGAACCATCTTCTTTTCTCAGTGCCATAATCTGTTTTCTTCCCTTACTGAGATGTCTCTTTGCTATCTTTAGGCTTTGGTTGTTTTCAATTGCTTTCCTCACTAGTTCACAGTTGAATTTTCTTACGTCTTCAGTGATACTTTTTCTTACTGTCTTGCATAGCTCTATATATTCCACTTTGGAAGTCACATCTTCTTTAGTTGTCCTCATCTCTCTTCTTTTTTGCATCAACATTTTCGTTTTTCCTGATAATTTGTTTACATGCAACTTGTTCTTAGACCCAGCTAATTTTGTTGCTGTTTCCATAAGAGCTTTGGTTACTTTTCTGTTAACTTCAGAGATGTCCACTTCTTCCGATGTTAGGCCTTCTAAAGCAGAGAGCCTGTTCTTCAGTTCCAACTTGAAGGTATTATGGTGTTTTTTAAGGTTGGTCATGTCAATAGATTTTGTTTGACTTACGAACTTGCCACGTTCAAGTTTAGTGTTGAGGTGCATCTTACATCTCACCAATCCATGGTCACTACCTGTGTTGAACTTGTTTAGCACACTGCAGTCTTCTATGACGAATTTTTTGTTACACATAATAAAATCAATTTCACTTGTCGTCCCATTTGGATGTCTCCATGTCCATTTCCTGTGTGGCTTTTTCTTGAAGAAGGAATTCAAGATAAAAACCCCTTCTGCCTCTGAAAACTCAACGAGAGTATTTCCACGCTGGTTTCTGTTGCCGTGACAGAATTTACCTACTGAAGTTTCATTCTGTTGCCGTTGCCCTATTTTTGCATTGAAATCTCCCATAATTATTTTCAAGTGCTGCTTACCTTTATTATTTAGATGACGAATTTCCTCATAAAATTCTTCAATTTCTTCTTCAGGATGACTTGTGGTGGGTGCATAAGTTTGAATAATCTGAGCCTGGTATCTTTTCGAGAGTTGGATAACAAGTCGTGCAGCTCTGTCAGAGGAACTTTCAACTTCTACAACTTTATCCTTCAGTTTCTTGTTTATTATAAATCCAACACCACTAGTTCTGCCAGTATCTGTCCCACGATAGTAGAAGAGATGTCCACTTTTCAGTTCGATGAGATCTTCTCCTTTTCTCCTTACCTCACTTAGCCCCACGATGTCCCACTTGATCCTTTGTAGTTCCTCTTCCAATTCAAGAAGCCTTGAATCAGAAGATAAGAAGATAGGGAGCTTCCATTATACGTAGCCAAGGTCAGCATCAGATGGCAGCCTAGTCCGGTCCTCCGGGGATTCTTAGCACCCTCTGCCTTCATGTCGCACTGGCCGCTGCCTTGGCTAGGTACATTCCAGCTGCCGGAGACTGAGGGCCAATATTTAAGTTGTGGAATCATTTTGGAGGGGTTTGGCCATAACTCATAACGCTGGCCAAGCGGGTTGGTGAGTGTGGGATAGAATTTCCTCTAATCCCGATGGTATAGTTATACCGCTATTGGAGGTCGTCGGAGCCCCTTTAGTGGGAACAGGATGCACCACGAGAAGGCGGGGTTGACATTTGTCAAGGAGAGGCTGGGATGTTACGCATCACCTGACCTTACATCCCAAGCACACATATATATATGTATATATAAATTTGGATTAGTAGATGGACATAGAAGAAATATAAAAAAAACCACATATATACACAAAAAGAATGCATAGGCCCACACGAAAAAAAGAAATTCTGACACGCCAACTGGTCGTGCAGGAAAAACAACAAACGGAGAAGAGAACATGTCCACGAGAACTTACTTATCTCGAGGACGCATAAAAAACTCTAGTACGATAACGTTTTCCAGGCCTAATCGGACTGGTAAATTCAGGTGGCGTAGAGCGTTTCAAGGACTTGAATGGATCTGGAACATCTGTAGTCTGTCGGTCAAGAAATCCCGGCGGCTGACAGGAACGGCTGAAGTCTGTCGGTCAGGAAATTCCAGCGGCTGACAGGAACGGTCAGGAACGGCTGAAATCCGTCGGTCAGGAACGGCTGAAATCCGTCGGTCAGGAACGGCTGAAATCCGTCGGTCAGGAACGGCTGAAGTCCGTCGATCAGGAACGGCCGAAGTCTGTCGGTCAGGAAATCCCTGCGGCTGACAGGAACGGGCTCCCCCAGGCTTTTGATATGTAGTCCCTTTGTACTGGGGCCCGTGTTGTCCTTCCAGAATTCTTTTGGAGGGACGTGGCTCCGGCCACATCGTTTGTTTTCGCTTTCTACCTCGTTGCCTGAGAGTAGAAGCAGGCATCGGCCCTGTTTGCCCTGAGCGTAGGTTCCAGGGGCGAAACCCGGGCGGATGCAAGGATCTCTGCCTTAGTCGCTGTTGCGGCGAAGCAGATTGGGGAGACAAGTTACGTTTTCGACCAGCGTTTGGTGTTGCTGGACGGTCTGTAATGTGTGTTTGACGTTTAGGAATCGTCAAACTATTGTCCATAACTGATAAATCAGAAATATCTGAAGACTCTGAGTCGCTGCTGTAAGTTAGTGGTCGTGCAGGGCGATGTTTATTTCTGCCTATAGGAATACTCTCTGACGAGGTATTCAAAGAAGTAGGAGCTTGTGGTGTTGCAGAGTTATCAGGAAACGGTGCAGCAATAGTCTTGGTAATGGTTGGTGGGAAAGGAACGATACTAGTATTTGAAGAACTTGTTTCGAGCCTTCGTCTCATGGGAGAATCAGGTTGCGTGTTTGGAAGCCCATCGTGAGGAGGGAGGGTGAAGAAAAAATCACTGGAGATTCTTCAAAAATGTTTGTCGGTTCGTCCAAAATTTCTGGAGGTTGATCTTGAGATATAGACTCTTGAGTCTGTGGAACAGAAGGTTGAGTAGGGTTGATTATAAAATCGATATTTCGTTCATGATACTTGCGACACTGAGCAACGTGTACGTATTGAAATTGATTGTCAGGTTTTTCAAGAACAATGTTATTTTCAAACACATTTGCAACCCGATATGGACCTTCGTAGCTGGGTGCAAATTTCTTCACTAAAGTATGAGAAACAGAAGACTGGAAGTGCGTTTCCGCGAGAGTGAGATCTCCAACGACAAGATCTGGTTCCCTACGCCTAGTATTATAGTATCTTGCTTGAGCCGCTTGTG
The DNA here is from genome assembly GCA_039090855.1 of Macrothele yani. Lineage (NCBI taxonomy): Eukaryota > Metazoa > Arthropoda > Arachnida > Araneae > Macrothelidae > Macrothele > Macrothele yani. Next base: position 56,164,525 of record CM076997.1, on the reverse strand, counting down.
CTCCTAGCATTGCAACACGAGCTTTTTCAGCCATGATTCGTACTGATTGCGGAGTTGGTCGCTGGTTTAGTTCGTCGAAAATCCCCGTTAAATTTTCAAAAGGGGTCTTAATTTTGCGACCCAAAAAAAGTTCTGCAGGAGTAATTTTAGTAGATTCGTGAACAGACGAACGGAGGGCGAACGAAAAAGCTCAAGATGTTCATCCTATCGCTCGTGATGATCCATGACCAATGTAGCAATCATTTTAACAAGCGTGTGGTTTACTCGTTCCGCAGGATTACTCTACGGATGATATGGGGAAATGAATTTATGCTTAATGTGTAGTCTCGCACACATTCTTTCAAAAATGTCAGGAATAAATTGAGGACCATTATCCAAAACTACTTTATTAGGTGCACCATATCTAGAGAATACTTCATTAACTAATACATTACAAATAACTTCTGCCGTAGCGGCTTTAATGGGAAAAACTTCAACCCATTTAGAAAAATTATCAGTTAATACTAACACGTAACGAGCTTTGTTTTTAACAGATAAAGGATAAGGTCCCAATAAATCTATTGAAATAATGTCAAAAACATGAGAACTTGAACTAGATTTCAAGTGACCGGCCGGTCTTATATTACGGTAATTATTAATCTGACACAAGTGACATGATTGAACGTATGCGAGCACACTTTGGTACATGCCAGGCCAATAGGCAACATCCCGCAATTTACAACGGGTCTTGCGAATACCTAAATGGCCTGCAAGAGGTTTGTCATGAAATTCGTTTAAAAGGGCCATTCTAAGGGTTCGCGGAATACATGGGTGAAACTCTGCCCTAGTAGTCCTAGATTTCGTATAGTAAAGAAGACCCTCTATGACTTCAAAATGCTGTGACCTCCCAGCCAGAGAAGGATCACTTTGTAGGGGCGAACCCGCAAGCAAAAAATTATAGATATCCCCCAAATCTGGATCATTTATTAATTCTGCCATTATCTGCTCTCTGGATGTTATATCAGCTATTAGAAGTAAAGGCTGACATCCAGGAGTAGTTTCTGTGGGGACCCCACTACTTCGTCTTTGTTGTCGACCAAAGACGAAGTAATTGAAAATATTTTCTATTTGCACTTTTGGAAAATTTTTCGCGTCACCTTCGAAGATACTTACATTCAGCACAGAGGGATCTTTTCCTTCAATCCCATTAATATTTTCCAAATACCGCATTTTGTACTCGAAAGTTAAACTTTCAAAGTAAGACACCATCATTTCAACGGGAACTGGTTGTCCTTCAGTTACGTTACTAAGGCTCGTTGCCATAATGAAAGTCACATGTCTGCTACATCCTCAAAGGCAGCGGAAGCCACGAAAGAATGCGAACGGCGGTTTTTTCTTTGACTTGTCACTAAAATCGTTACAGCACGACTCCCTTTTGTCATAGATTAATGTTTCATACACACAAACCTTCCTCAACAAATGCTCTATGAAATGGTGAAAACCGCATCAAAATCCGTCCAGCGATTCTCGAGATTAACCCGAATAGACAGACAGACGCTTAACGGGGATTTTATTTTATACTATGTATAGACAAATGAACAAATCAAAATTTTGAGTACACTAGGCTTTAGAATTGAATACAGATGAATTTTAATCATCTTTATCAAGTGCTTGTTTTGAAGTGAGGGTTCCTGATAAATTGTACCTGAATCACACAAAACCAATTAAACACGGTTGTGAGTATTGAAAATACTTCGCGGAGTAAAATAAGGATACGGTGGTCTCAAATTTAGACACATCGATTCCGAGAAACAAATTGTCCAATATCTGGTACTATATTATTATCAAAACGATAGATTGCTCACTTTCTCTCTGCTGAAGTTCTGTGAAAGATTGAACACTTTTCGGAAATACACATTTTGATTTTTAAACAGCATATCATCCGCAGGTAATACATTTTACTTTACAGCTTGTACAATTTTTAACTTGGTTACCACAATTTTTGATTACTATTCAGAAGGAACAGCCATAATAGAAAAAAATCACCCAGTTGTTGTACGTCTTTTCTATAAGTTAGGGTATTTATGTTTTCTGCTTCGGGTTGCAAAATACTATGAGATGCTACTTAAATATTTTTTTGCTAAATTTAGCCAAAATGTATGTGCATGTTGTAAAATGACTACATTTTTTAGAACAGGATCACGCGATGTTGTCCTACATGTTTAAGATATAGTGTCTGTATACATACTCGAGAAGGAAGTTCCTTACGCACTTAAATAATTCGCCGCTCCAGGCTTCCATTAGTACTCCTAGAAATTTTCCGACCGCCCGTACAAGTCATATTCGACCGCGATGGGCCAAATATTTTTAGCTAATGAGGATTCATTTACCACAGAAAAATTTGGTATCGTAGGTCGTTTACCCGTAAAGCGCCCGCTCGACGAATTATTGATAGCATATGCCATCATTTTGTGGCTAAGTTTTCTGGGGTAAAAAAAGTTTCGAAAGAGTGGGTATATATAAAATTCAAAATTTTCTACATGAGAGCAAAAAATCAAAACACTGTGGTGCTGAAACTGTGCCACAAATAGCTTTACGTCGAGTAAAGAATAGATTGAGCTAAAATTTGAAAATTCGATCTTTACACTTTCCCACAAATGTACTGTATAAAAACGAATGACAATAAATAGTCAAACTGGTAAATTATTTTCTTCTCCGTCCTCACAGAAAAAAATATTAATATAAATTTCAAGAGCCTCACATCCAAAAAAAGCGAAATATTCAATCTAATATTAAAAAAAACTAATAATTTAGTAGCGATTTGTAACCAGCAATTGTTTTATTATATTCCCGTTATATGCAATTAAGCAGCGTAATATTTTATTCAGGACGCATATAAACGTGGCTTGAGCAGTCTGTTGCCAAATTACAAGAAAAGGGGATCTTCTACCACTCACATTTTACCTAACTTCCGGGCGCCCCACACATCGGGCAACCTGGCCCCTAACTTCTAAAAGTTGTTTAAAACCTGGAGTCAGACACTGTCTCTCCTAAGTCTTATATCATTCATTAATTCTTTATTCACTGTTGATATCGATACCGTTCTGTTTGCTCATTTACAGATACAAGCAAATAAAAGTTTTCCGTTTTACAATATACGCATTGTCCTTGATTAATAAAACTTTCAAAACTTATATCTCATCATAAGCACCCTTTGAATTGTGAATTCATTGCATTTTGCTATAAAACTATACTTTGCAGGTGTTTCCAACTTCGGAATAGTTAAAATCATTAAGCCTCGGAAAGCGTGGTTAAAAGTAGACAAAACGTATTGTATTTAACCAGAAGTTTGAATAAGATTTGTGTGTGTGTGTAAGATTGATTACTGTACATGGCTACCAATATCAAGCAAGAATGGAAATCATTTCTAAACTAAAGGTATGATAAGAAAATTTGCCATTTTGTCATTAGTGACTAAACTAATCATTAGGATGCATTTGACTGTTCCCGTTTAAAACATTTCGGTTGAAGCAATGAATTTTTAACGTTGTTGTGAAGTTATTAGCATTGAAGTTCACATTCTTTTAAACTTAGCGTGGGTTTAATAGTTATTATTGATATCCTCGTGTTTCGAAAACGTGTGCGAAATATCAGGACATTTAAAACTCTAACACAGTCTGTTGCGCTGCCTCATACAATTCGTTTCGTAGAAATACCCACCGTTTTACTTATCAGAAACATGAATATCGACTTCCGATTAGTAAGCGATGTCGGAATGACTGAGGGAAATATGTGAATCACTTCCTGAATATGAATATCGGGGAGCGGAAATGTTTTTCTCATAGCATCTTATTCATATCATCTGACACCAGCTAGCAAATGTAAAATCCGGTTAGTAATTCCAATACTGGGATCCGAAATGAAAGAAGAAGAAGCGCTGGTTTTTTTCCAAACAATCTAACGAAATGACGTTGGTCTTTTTTCACAATTATTAGGCCTCAGTTTTGGATTCAAGTTTGAACTCTTCTTTTATTCTTTAGCGCTTGTGCATTAGCATGCATGTTTACCAAAAAAAGGAAAGGGTGAAGCGAAATTAAGTAACGACTTTTGCTGTAGTTTCTTTTTATCCAACAAAATATTTACCTTCCACAGAATTACAGCTGTAGATTAGTTATGCCATGTTCAACGCAATCACGGGTAAAACTGTTGTTTTCCCCTTCGTTTTTAGTTTTATTCTGAAAACCGCTGATAAAGCACATCTGTTCATTTTAGGATATTTTCTTTCAGTAGCCCCGCCGCGCAAAAAATACTGAGAGCGCACAAAACTTTACGATTCGGAGAACGTGTCACAGCTAAAATAAAAAAATCATACCCATCCAGGCGGCCGAGTAGTTAAAGGCGGTGGTTTTTGACTAACTATCAGAAATGGGCTTGATTTTAGGGCGGAGAATGAGGGGTGTGTGTTTGTCTTGGGCCGCTGTCTACACTGAAGTGCCAGAAAACTGGTACAGACGAGCTTGTGAAAAATACATAGCAACATCACCTATGCGCGTACTCGGTTGCGTCCGCCAGTGCGTATATAAAGCGATAGACATCCTTGCCAGCTGTCAGAGCTGTTTTCGGCATGAGAATGACAAGTAATAACGATTTAAGCGATTTTCAACGCGGTGTCATAATTGGCGTTCGTGAGATGGGCCATAGTATTTTGGAGTTAGAAACGAAGTTCGGATTTTCACGGACGACCATTGCAAGGGTGTACCGCGACAACTAGAGTTCCGGCTCTACCTCTAACCTACTATACCAGTGTGGCCGTAAAGAAACATTGGGTGAATGTGTCCATCGTCGGCTGCCAAGAATCGTTTCACGCGATAGGCGTGCAACACTCTCGCAGGTATAATCGGAATTCAATGCTGGAGCCTCAACAATCATCAGCGTCCAAACTGTGCAACGTACCCTGCACGATATGGGCTTTGGGAGCCGACGCCCAACTCGAGTCCCCTTATGGGTGCACGACACAGAGCTATGCGCCTCACTTGGGCACGGCCACACCACCACTGGACACTTGATGACTGGAAACAAGTAGCCTGGTCTGACGAGCCGCGTTTTCAACTGTATTGGGCAGATGGAAGGATTCGTGTGTGGCGCAAACCCCATGAAGCCATGGATCCCGCCTGTCAACAGGGAACTGTACCAGCTGTCCTTAATGGTATAGGGTGTGTTTAGCTGGACTTCACTGTGACTCCTGGTACGTCTACAAACGTCTGTAACTGGCCAACGCTATGTGCGCATTCTTTCTGACGAGGTACACCCGTTCATGTCCTGCATTCATGCTGATGGGTTGGGCCTGTTCCAACAGACAATGTACTTCCACACAAGTGTCAGGACGCTACATTTTCGTTAAAGGAGCATTCATCTGAGTTTAGGGTGTTGCCATTCCCACCCAAGTCCCCAGATCTGAACGTGATAGAACACATTTGGGATGCCATGCAACGCGCTATCGAACACAGGAATCCGAGAAATCGGAATACACCCGAATTGTGGAACGGTCTGCAGGAAGTATGGTGTGCATTGCTTACAGCATATTTCCAGAAGCTAGTGGAGTCCATGCCCCGTCGTATTTCTGCAGTCCTGCGCTCCCGTTGTGGACCTACCAAGTATTAGAGTGATGTACCAGTTTTTCTGGCACTGCTGTGTATATCACCTTTCTAGCCATAAATTAGGAACTTTAAGTGTTGTTCATGGTGGTCGTAAAGCCCCAAACAAAATAAGTAAAAAGAATGACAAGGAAAACTTTACGTCTACCCGTTCGATCTACTTACATGAAACGTAAAACATGCTGCACTATTCGCATGTTCTTCAATCTCGGAACTCTTCAGGTTTGGTTACCTACGCCTCGCGAAGCTCTCTCTCTCTCTCTCACCGAAGAAATATACGTATATAATTTACCGTGAAACTTTATATAGAGCTAAACTACTCAAAGCGTTGATGAGTGAACTTAGTAAGCCTCCCAAAGAAAATGACAGCAAAAAACAGCTCACGGTTTGGATGTAGTTCTAATAAAAATAATATTTTAACTACCTTTACCACCCATACCTCAAAGAGGTAATTTTCCCTACATGATTAGCAAATCCCATTTTCCCTTCAAGTATCTGGATTTCAATGACCCTAATGTTTTCATTTAGAGGGCACAAAGTTCTAAGTTCCTAAGGTCTGAAGCTTTTGAAAAGGGTCATGATAATTCAGGAAATGCCCCTTTTCCTTTTTACATTTTCTGGTAGTTCTTTCTGAAAGCATTAGATACAATGTTTTCAAAACTACTTTGTGATTTGTCACGAGATAAAGAGTTACAGATGTCCAGTGTATGCCTCTGAATCATCAGAAATATCAAAGCCAAATTTTGCGTCACAGTGTTAATTTCTTGGTGGCTATGTTATTCATCCACAGACATTTGAGTGTTACATGATGTTAAATTTAGTAATTATTATGTTAAAGTTAAAACTGTTGTCACAATGGCTAAGATCAGTTTGAAAACCATAAGAGATTTTGTATTAAAAGGAAAAAAAAACAACAACAACAACAAAACCGAATAAACATACAAGACACAGCATACCGTCAAAGTTTTATGTCAGATCACTTTTACTCAGAATCTATTATCACGGTAGGCCTACAATCTTTGTATTGTTCAGCATACGCTTTGGCTAATCTTTATTGAACTTTCAATTGAAGAAGAGTAACATTAATATCTGCCCAGCTGTGCACGCGCGTCCTGAAACATTACCTTATTAGCAACCACTGTGATTGCGTTGCTCTGCCCAAGAACATCAGAGCAACCGTGCTAGCCATTTACACCAAAGAGAAATATTTTTAGGTAGCTGATGTTTCAAACATTTCACCTAGGGAATATCAATTTATGAGTTGTCTCGAGAACTTAGGGGATCATTTTCATTTTTCTCTCAGGCATTGTAGTGCAGCTCAGTGGAGTTTGAAATAGGACATCAATTGGTTGATCGAAAGTGAAATGAGTGGCTGAATACTGTTACTCGAGTGCCCCTGTTCTAAGCAAGGAGGTTAGAATAATACTTCTGGAGATGCCTTAAGCCTCTTAACCGTGAAGCCGCAAGGTATGGGAATTTGACGTTGTTTACAAGATACCAATGTAATTTCAACTGCGTGTATTTTGGAGTTGAGTGATTTTTTGGTTGCAGAAATCGTGTTAATATCAAACCGGAAGGAATTATACTTCTTACGCGAGTGTGGTTTTCAATTTTAACGTTATGTCTTGTTTAGAATTCGCACTAACGTTTGGGGATTTAAATTTAAAATAAAAATTGGATGGTGCCTCAAAATAATTAAGAATGTTTTAAATCCCGCATTTTCTCACAATCGGCAGCAAGTTACGAAGCAAAATTAGATAAATTTGCGACGAAAGAAGGCAATTCGGCTAACACAAAATGCATTGCAATAGCCTTGAAAACCATTAGCTTTCCCACACTTCGACGGCCGCCGCTCTCGGTTATAAGCAAAGGGGTGCTGCTCCATTAACAAGGGCATCTCCAGAAATCTTATCCTAACCTCCTTAGTTCTAAGGTACAGATGTAAACCTCGTTTATTATTGCAAGACCGGGAAAATAATAATTTTCAGTTTAATGACACATTAAAATCTCTCATTACGGAAATTGAACCGTGATTGAATGAAATAGAAAATGCAAGTTTAAGTATACACTATATGATCAAAAGTTTCCGGACATCCCTTTTGAGTAGTGTATTTGCCCATATCCGACCCAGTCATGGCCCAAATAAGTATAAAAAGATGCAAGTAGCGTGGCAAACATCATAAGCAACCATGAACGGGAAAATGGATTGTACTGCAGAGATCAGTAACTTTCAACGGAGGCGCGGTCATATAATCTTAACAAAAAATCAGTTCGAGAATTTCTGTCATGACGCAGCTAACTGATCAACTGTACTGTAAATGACGTTGTCGTGAAGTGGAAACGCCTAGGAGAAAGTACAACGCAGTGGCGACCCGGCAGGACACGTAAAACTACATAGGCCACCTAGTGCTAAAGCGGGCGATGCGAAAAATCGCCGGGGCTCTGCTTCAGCACTCCCACCGAATTGCAAAATGCCACTGGAAGCAACGCAGTGACATAGCGGCTGAAGGGAATGACTCTGGATGTGGAGGAAACCAGGTGAATGATACCTGCTCGAATGCGTTATGCCAACTATGAAGTTTGGTGGAGGAGAAGGCATCATGCTCTGGGGCATTCTGGGACTCTGTTTCATGATTTGGACCTAATCCCCCGTTTCAGTGTCCCATTAACACTGCGGCATATGATGATATCTCTAACAAATCTGTGCTGTCAACATTAATGCAACATTTCGGTGAAAGCAGTTTCCTTTAATAAAAGAACAATGCCTGCGTCCACCAAGCAAGGTCTATGCAGGAAGGTTTTGATGAGATGGGTGTGAAAGAACTTGATTGGCCTCCACAGAACTCCGATCTCAACCCCATGGAAGAGCTTTGGGATGAACTGAAATGTTTCCTCCTAGTCAGACCGGATCTGCTGACATCGGTGACTGATCTACTGCTCTTGAGGACGAATGGAAGGTAATTCCCGCAGCAGCTTACCAAAATCTAGTTGAAAGCCTTTCCAGCAGAGCGGAGGCTGTGGTAGCAGCAAAGGATGAGCAAACTCAATATTAATTCCTTTCCTATTACATGGAGTTCGAGAATAGGCAAGGGTCTGAATACTTTGATCAGATAGTGAAACGCACGAAAGTGCGATGATGTTGAAATTTGTATTCAAAGTCACTCTTCGTATATAAAATTTCACTTTTAGAAGTATTTCTGGCATGCAGATATATCGGGAACTATTCAGATAAGTGTTACCTGATTCACTCACTAATACCGGGAGGTGACAGACATTCACTGATGTCTCTTTTCACACTTTGAAAAAATAAAATTTGCGACCATGCTTCAAAGTGAATTTTATATGTGTGTATGAGTGTTCAAAATAAATATAAGGTACTGAGTGAGAGAGCAAAGAGCTAATTATTCTGTTTGCAACTGCGAGTCAGAAGGTTTTGCTGCTATAAAAACCAAATGTTGAAAAAAAGAAAATAAAGGAAAGAAAATGTCGAACGAGAAATATCTCGAAAATGAAACGGAAGTCAGGAAATATGCAGAAGTAAATTAGCCCATTTTTTATAATTAAAATATGGTTTTGAATATGATGATTTCTTTGTTTATTTTCAGTAAAACGCTTATTTTTTTTATAAAACTGAACGCCTATACTATTCTTCTTCTTACAGAAATTACGACTATATATTTCTTGTTCAACTCTAATCCGATTAAAATCATTTGTTTAATTCGCCGGTTTAGCACAAATTAATTTATCATTTAGTGGAGTCACGGTGTCTTAAAATTTGAGAACCACCTTTTGTTCCCTTCCAATGCTCATGTCTCTCACGATAACTTATCAGCGAAGTAAAAAGCTTTAACAATTAACGACCGAAGTATTGGAATTACTTTTTTATATGTTTCGTCCTGTTACGTGTTTCTCCTTTATGCTTATTATCATGCTTTATGTGTTCATAAACGTGTTAATTTACATATTGCTAAGCACTGGCTGCTAACCCGTGGTAGAAGTGGAAACACAATACCCATACAGAATAAGTTCTGCGTGGGTATTGTCTCCATGGGTTTCGTAAGCCATAGGATCTTAGTAATTTTTTTTTTGTATTTTTATTTCTCATACGCTCCCACGAAACAGAACTTCCGGTTCTAATTATAGTCCTGATCCTACTAAACAAACTCTTTTTTGTTTTAGACATACTTAGCTGTGACCCCAGAACTTATTGTAAAAACACTATCTCTGTACAACCCACCACAAGATCACATCTACCAATGTGTCCTCACATCAGGGAAGTAGCTAGACTTCGAAACTATTTTTGGTGGGGCAAGTTTGAGAGCAACTTTATTTACCGAAACGCTGAAAGAAATAATTTTTAATTATTTTCACCACCGGCTACAAATGTATTCCTGCAATTCCCATCCTTTCCTCTGAAGATACACACACGAATCTGATTAGTTACTCCATTAGTGCAAAATACAAGTGTTGGAGAGTGTCTCCCACTTTTTTCTTGTTGTGGATGCATTGTCTTAATTGCTTTTCAAAATTTTACATTTTTGCTTATGAGAATAGTACTGTACTTGAGCAATTTCTTTGAAGGAAAATTACCTTTGTCTTTATCTAAATTAAATTTTAACGTCATGACAAGCAGATATGACACCTAGCCCCTCCTTAACTCCCTTCCTTCAAGCCAGCGACCTTACCATGCAGTCCTCCTCCAAAGCAATCGTCAGCCACTCTACTGCATCACTACCCCAAGGAAGGTTTAAAAGTCCTAGTAGAGCTTTGGTTTTTTTCTTTCTTTGCGGTTTTAACGACCACCGGAGAAACTCCTGGATGGGCCATAAGCAGTCTCCCATAACTAATTTAAGGCCACTGGTTCCACGGAAAAGAGAGGGCCTGTTTTTTATGGCAAACAAAACATCTATGCCTCATCGTGATTCGAACCTAGACCCATCTGGGACGAATAGTGGGCCACCGGGGTGGCATGGTATAGTAGACTCCCCTTTTCGTGTTGGAATCTCCTACTTGCACAAACAAACAGCAGAGCAATTAGTAATAACCTCCCTCAGTGAATTCTTGTCCACTGTGTCCATTCACCCCTGGCCATTCTAACATGAAAAAGGCTTAAACTCAGGATTTGGAGGTGTGTAGAATAATTGCATTTTCAGGCAGTGGGGATACTATCTTAATAACCTTTCTACGAAGATGTAAACAAAGTACTTCCTATTGGAAATACGCGGGTAAACACGGCGAAAAACATGAGATATTATTATTACTCGGTAAAGTCCAGATTACATTTTAAAGTTAGAATAACTGAAAAATGGCACAACATGAATTGGGTGGGATGCAGGGTGTGCGAGACAAATAGCCCACCCTCGCACTCCCTTGGCGACGTCCCTACTCCGTATGCCCATGAATTAATTATCTTTCTCCTGCACTTTCAACTACAACACAATGACAGAGGATAGCTTACCGCGTCCTAAGGGAAACTGTAAACGTTTCTGATCGCAGAGCCGCGTAGTGACAGATCCGCACAGTGGCATTTCCGTACACGTCGAAATTAGTGGCACTTCCGTACATGTCAAGGCGTTTCCAATTTGACAGGTGTGTTTTGGAAAAACGGAGTGGCACTTCCGTACACCATTAGACTGTCTTTGTTACCCGCTTTATTTGTGCGTTGTAGCACTAAGGGGTTGTATCCATATAAACTACACAATATGGCCGCCCTGGTATACGGTTGTATGTACTCCCCATGGCGACTTCCCTGGGATACGGTTGTTTGTACCACGTGTGCAGCAATCAAGGACAAAAGATTACACACGTGTGCAGCAAAAATACCCTTCCCCCGTGGCGTCTTCCCTGGGGATTGACTGACAACCAACAGCTGTCCACGACATTTATCCCTGCAAAAACCTGTACACGTGTGCTGACAGAATTGTCAAGGCAACGCCAGTCATTGACGTCTTACGTGGAGAATCTTTGTAAGTTTCTTGGAAAAATAATGGGCACTATAGAAGTTGTAGAAACAACAAAAAGGAAACCTTCTGCCATTTATGATGGATAGCAATATCGACAGCTCAGGATAAATAAAGAAAATGCTATCAGCTGGCTATGCATTAATGAAAGAACTGCTGCAAATTATCGCGGGTTATTGAAGTCAAGAGATGGAAAAGTTTTAAAAGTTTCTAGCCATACTTGTAAATCGGACACAGCTGCGAATAACGTTTCAAAACAACTGTCGATTTTAAGAAAACGGGTTCGAGAAGAACACCTTCCGATATCCAAAATTTATTTACAGGAACTGAATTCTTTGTTTGATAAAGGGTACGACATTGTGACCAACGTTCCTACTTTGCCGGCAATGAAATCGCAACTCTATAGGATTCGACGTACCTAACAGGGATCAATAAAAGAGCCAGCAACGTCACTTTATAACGAAGTAAATTTCTCCGTCATTTTTGGTCTACGCCGGGATTCGAACCCGAGGCCGCTTATTCCGGAACAAGTCGCTCTACCAACTGAGCTACGCAGACGATTATTCTGATTCCTATCTGCCTTTATGTCGTGTGCCCCCCCCCCCCCCGAAAGAGGGCCGGGGGCATGGCCCACGGGTCAGCCGTGACCATGAATCGTTGCAGGCAGCCATCCACTGTAGTACGTGCACTTGAGAACTCCCAGTCAATCTGCTGTGTGGAATGCAACATCACACATTTTTATTTTTCGAAGCGCTGGAGAAGGGATTCTCTGATTTTTCCTGTCTCGCGGTGTGGAAATAACATCACACCAATGCGAGATTTTGAACGGCCGGGTCATCCGGATTGTTCGGGCGCCATTATAACGAAGTAAATTTCTCCGTCATTTTTGGTCTACGCCGGGATTCGAACCCGAGGCCGCTTATTCCGGAACAAGTCGCTCTACCAACTGAGCTACGCAGACGATTATTCTGATTCCTATCTGCCTTTATGTCGTGTGCGTCCTGCTGGCAGGTACGTCACAACTTGATATTGAGATTCTTGATGATGTGCTGCTAATGGAAGATGGGACGAATTTCCTACTCGCTGATGACAATAACGGTGAGAGAATGTTGTTTTTTGCTAGTGAGAAAGGAAAAAAATCTCAAAAACTACAAGAACGTTTTCGCTGAAGGGACCTTAAAAAGTTGCAGCAAGCAGTTTTACCAGTTGTATACTATCCATGCCGATTTAGACAGCTCAGATGAAGAAGTGAACATTGTAGCTGTCGTTTTCGTCCTGCTGACGAGGAAGAATGAAAATACATATCTGAGATTTTTCACCATTTTGAAAGATATTGGATTTAGTCCCTTTTTAATAACTGTTGATTTTGAAATTGCTTCGATTAAAGCGCTGGAAAAAGTATTTCCTCAGGTGAAGATATCTGGTTGCAATTTCCATTTCAACCAATCTTTGTGGAGGCATGTGCAGTCTATCGGTTTTATAACGAAGTGAATTTCTCCGTCATTTTTATCCGCGCCAGGATTCGAACCCGGGTCCACTCATTCCGGAATAAGTTGCTCTACCAATTGAGCTAGGCGGACATTTTATTCTGATTCCTATTTGCCTTTATGTCGTGTGCGTCCTTCTGGCAGGTACGTCACATCTCCTGGTACGTTACATCATCTCCCCTTATTTTTTTTTTTTCGAAGTGCTGCTCTTATTTTTCCTATCTCGCGGTGTGGAAATAACATCACACCATTGCGAGATTGTGAACGGTCGGGTCATCCGGATAGTTCGGGCGCCAATTATAACGAAGTGAATTTCTCCGTCATTTTTATCCCCGCCAATATTCGAACCCGGGTCCACTCATTCCGGAATAAGTTGCTCTACCAATTGAGCTATGCGGACATTTTATTCTGATTCCTATTTGCCTTTATGTCGTGTGCGTCCTTCTGGCAGGTACGTCACATCTCCTGGTACGTTACAGTTTGTCGACTGATTACAGGAATGATGAAGAAATCAGGCTTCATGTGCGCATGTGCGCATGTGCGCAGCAGCCCTGGCACATCTTCCCGAAGAACACGTCGGCGATGGATGGATATCTATTCAGGAAAGTTCTCCCCAGCACTCGGAATTGCAGAAATTTTATGATTATTTCGTAAATGAGTTGTTTGAAAATTCAGTCATAAAACATTGAGCATGTGGAACTGCTCTCACCTACAGCGCCGAACAAACAATGCTGTTGGAAGGATGGAACAATAAGTTTAGTAACATAATGAGTAGACAGCATCCAAAGATCAAAACTTAGATTAAGAGGTTGAAGGAAGAAGCGAAATACAGTGACTTCCTCATAAATCGGGCTCTCATCAATCTCGAAGGAAAAAAACGACGCGAAAAGTATGCGAGACTGGACCAGAGAATCGCACGGATTAAACAAGCGTATGAAACGACAAGAGATGTTAAGATTTTTTTAAGTCTTTAGCGTTCATCGCTAAATTAGAGTAAATATGAAGGAAGGAAAAAAGAAGAAGACGGCATATAGTGAGCGAAAATCTAAAAAAAAAATCTATTACAGCGTAAAGCTTTTAAACACGCCTGCATTTATTGCTGCCGGTCCTAAGCCTGGATAAAGTGTGAAGGGAAGTTCACAGCATATTGATAGAAGGGTTTCGACGAAATTACGAGTGATTCTCTAGTCTTGGAGATTGTATTATATGGATACAACCCCTTAGTGCTACAACGCACAAACAAAGCGGGTAACAAAGACAGTCTAATGGTGTACGGAAATGCCACTCCGTTTTTCCAAAACACACCTGTCAAATTGGAAACGCCTTGACATGTACGGAAGTGCCACTAATTTCGACGTGTACGGGAATGCCACTAATTTCGACGTGTACGGGAATGCCACTGTACGGATCTGTCACCTATTAAACAGAGCTCGGAGACATTTTTCTGCCACTCCGTCACATTACGTCTAAAAAGTGCTAAAAAGCCATGACACAATTTCATCACCCTAAAATATTGTTAATTATATATATATATATGTAACCGCGGTAAAGAGAACTGCTCTCGTATATTAAGGTTCCTGTCATAAAGTTTTAAAAACACTAATAATAATAAATAAAAGGTGCAGTGATTATATATCATAGATAAGCCAGATAAGATACCTTCATTATTTTCATACAGGTAAGAAATTCATGAATTATGACATTGAGATTTTTACTTGATAAAACTGTATAATTTTGCATCAAGAGAAATTGCAACTGAAAAGTATTATAATAATATATTTACTTATTGGAAGCATGTGGTGCCCTTTCCCCACAAAAAACTGAGTTAGGCGCAACTGTTGCTGAGATATTTTTGAGTTTATTTTGTATCTCTTTCCATTAGAATGATAAGATCCCTTTCATATTTAATTTCACTCAAACTCTCTGTGAACTCCAGTCTGATAAATGCCTTAGACTGCTCGTTATAGAATATTGTCTTGAAAATTTGTAGTTTCAAGTTAGAAACTAAGCAACATTTTTTTTTTCTCTAAACAGACAATTCCTGCATGTGGGTAACTATCAATTTAATATTCAGAAGAACCAAATCGCAGTCATGTTTGAAGTCACATGCATCATCTTCGTAAGATGGAGCCACAAGATTGTTTAATTTTCTTCTAGTGGGACATTTCCGATTTTTAACGTTCTTCAGGCCTTAGTATTGTAGTTTGGCTCGATTCTGCAGTAGAACAACATTGCAGCATTTTACTGAACGTGAAAAATGGTATTTAAATGCAGACTTTAAATTGCGGTCTTGCTTGATGTAACAGTCATCGTTCTCGTAATATGGAGCCACAAGCTGAAATAATGTCTTTTTCTGGAAACAAGGTGCTTCAGACTTTTTAAACATGCTCAATATAACACACATACTTCTCGTAAGATGGAGCCACAAGCTGAAATCATTTCGTTTTCTGGAAACGGCTGCTTCAGACATTTTAATAACACCCATAATTCTCGTAATTCTCCTAGGATTTCCATTTTCTAGTTTTCTAGCAAGGGTTTTGTGTTACTGGCACAATTGTTTTTAAAGTCAAAACTAAAAATGCAATATTTAATTATTTCTTTTCGCCTTGCAAAAAGAATTACTTGAAAATTGCATTTTTGATACAGATATTAAACTATGATTTTTAAGCTGTCATTCTGTTCAGAAATAAAAACATAGTGTTACCGCAATATAAATGCTAAAATTCATAAATATTGTATGAAACTTATATAAATTTAAAATTACAGTACATGAGGTTTTTTATTTATGTATACATATTATATACATGAATTTTAAACTGCATTATTTTCATATAAAGTTTAAACTTTAAAGTTTAAAAAAATTCCCATTAATCCAATTTTTTTGTCAAACTTTTCCGTTACTTCCTGGGCTCACCCATAATTTTTCCTTTTTTCTCTCGGTCTATATCGTAGCCTGTTGTTGACCCACTAACTTAAATTGTATTCATTTACGGGGAGCAAAGAGCGCGTTAGTTTATTTATTTTTGTGTAGGTTTTACTTTTTTAAATTATTTAATTTTGCAAAATCTAGTGAATGGAATGTAACTTTTCCGTTTAAATTATTGAAAAAAAATGAAAGTTTAAGACCACGGATTTCCATTTCTCATAAAAAGAAACTGCTTTTACTGTATATTTTATGATACCCAACATCATGTAGTTAGTAATTTATAAGTGCATTAAGCATACGTGTGGCTTCGAACCTTCTGAATGTGACGTGTACCATACAGCTCTCGTAATAATTTTTTTGTTTTATATATATTTAAACAAACTTGTTTTGCGCGAGCGCATCACTAGCGCAACTCAATGGGCTATAAGCAGTCGCCCGTCCTAACTTAGGGCCACTGGTTTCAGCAAAATGAGAGAGCTTGGATCGAAAGACAAACACAACATCTTTGCCTCATCGTGATTCGAACCCGGACGCACCTCAAACGAATGGTTAGAAACTAAGGCTTCGACCACCAGGCGGCACACATAAACAGTCGACTGCACACCTGTCATTCAAGGTCATTGAAGGTTTGTAGGTCGATGGCTGGTGATGTGATATGTAAACTGATGTTGACAGGTACTAAATCTTCCAAGAAACAAACCGGTAAACCTCCGAAGCCAACAGAGCTTGACAGAAAAGCTTTGCAATACACTGTCTGCTCAGAACGCAAATCAGTATTGTCTCAAATCACGCAAACTTTATGCGAGACTATAGGGACTGATATATATATATATATATTTTTTTTTTTGGAGGTTTAACGACCACCGTGAGCAACTCAATGGGCTATAAGCAGTCGCCCGTCCCTAATTTAGGGTCACTGGTTCCAGGGAAGGGAGAGAGCCAGTGCCGTAAGACAAACACAACATCCATGCCTCACCGGGATTCGAACCCGGACCCCTTACGGACGAATGATCAGAGGCCAGCGCCTTAGACCACTGCGCCACCGGGGCGGCGGACTGATATAAGCATTAGTGGAGTTCCTAGGACGCTGCACGATATTTGTTTCGTTCAGCGTCCTGGTTTATTACGAACGAGCAGTCCCTCACAAGCCGCTAATCACTTCAATCAATACTGCATGCCAATTAACGTAGTGTAAGGAATGTTGAACTTCGACTATAGTACAACAGGAAACTGTTCTTTGTACTAATGAAGTGTTTCCCAACCTTTTTTTAGCCTAGCGCTCACTTCTGAGAATTGGATTATGGCTACCGCCCCTCCCCCTTTTAACGTCAAATGTAATAAGCATGCTGAAATCAGCGGCATTAACTTTAAACTCATGTTAAATTGCACATTCATTTTCAATTATTTGAAACGAATTAATTATTATGAATATGTATAAATAAATTTTATAAATTTTGATTAATTTCCTTCAAGATGTTTTAGTGAAAATACGAGCATAAGAACTGAGGAAAAAAAAATTAGAAATCAAGTCACACAATTGTATTAAAAAACACAAAGTGCAACAACAAATATAATTATTATCACCTGTCAAAAGTCCCAAATTTCTTCTGCTCTTCTTATCAAGGGCTGCCTTGAGCTTGATGAGAGTCCACCAAACTAGCGATGTCCGGTTCAATGTTGTTTAGTCTTAGTATAAAGTTACCTCTTTCACATGTTTGTAGTTTATTCCTAGCTTTCATCAGTAGTTGCTGCACAACGCTGAGCCCTTTTCTTTTAAATACGTTGAAAGGAAAATCTAGAAATAGTAATTTAATTTCTTGCTACAGAAGAAGGTAGGACATTTCTTGCGCTTTATTTGAAATGCTCAATGCGAACAAGGTCATTCGCAGTGAGTGTAAAAAAAGAAAAGAAAAAAAGAAAAGGGGAAAAAAACCCAACCGCACTTCTGCCATCGATAAATGTTTTGAACAGAGAAAGAAGCGTATTGCCACTACCGGCTGAAAAGTGTGTTGCAAAAATTAAAAAGTTGTGCACAAAAAGTTCTCATAACGGAAGATATCAAAGGCAAAAAGGATTTCCACTTGACAATTAGAAGAGATATAGAGGAAAATGTGATGCAACTTTGCACTCCCTAGGGGAAAAGCGGTGGCTACTTGAAGAAGAAAATAGACATATATCATAATAAAGAATCTCCTACCAAATGTGGATTTCTCCATGGGATTTTTAGAATCGAATAAACTCTTTCAAATAGAAATATTTGCTGACACCTCTGGAGGAAGAATTTTGA
Source organism: Macrothele yani (assembly GCA_039090855.1). Lineage (NCBI taxonomy): Eukaryota > Metazoa > Arthropoda > Arachnida > Araneae > Macrothelidae > Macrothele > Macrothele yani. The sequence goes on along the minus strand of CM076997.1, from coordinate 56,146,232 downwards.
ACAATGGAAAAGCATGAAATATCTGAGAAGTATTCTTCATAGCGAAAGTTATATATATGTATATGCTAAAAAATAGAAATTATCAAATACGCTTCCTGGAAGTACAGATAGCTAGAAAATAGTTTTCACGTTTACGCTCCTTAGCGGAACATTGTGTATCATTTAAGAAAGAAATATTCCTAATCTTTACCGTAGCCGAGAAATATTCCTAATCTTTACCGTAGCCGATAGCATATAGAAAAACAACAAGTTAGTAAAATCATGCAATGCATTGATTATGATACGCTTTCCAACATACCAGAAATTATTACTCAAGTTATGAGGATTATGGCTGTGGAATAAATCTCGCTCCTGTGTCCTAACCTTTGACTCCATTTCAATGATATTCAGCAGAACCGGTTCACTATACCTCAAGAATAACATACTAAAGTTTTGTCGCAATAGAAGCAGTTTTACGCTAGTTATGAGAATAATGGCTGTGGAATAAATCTTGCTTTTGTGCAATGACCTTTGACTCCATTTCGTTGATATTCAACAGAACCGGTTCACTATACCTCCGGAACAACATGATAACGTTTTGTCGCAATCGAAACATTTTTAGGTAAGTTATGATGCACAAGGGCAATGGAATGTATCCCAGTCCAGTGTTCTGATCTTTGACCCCATTTCGCCAATTTTTAATAGGGTTTGTCCCCATTGGATTTCTACCACATACTAAAATTTCATCGAAATAGAACCATTTTTACGCAAGTTATGACGCATAAGGGCAATGGAATAAATCCCGCTCTTATGCCCTGCCTGACCTTTGATCCCAATTTGCCAATTTTCAATAGGGTTCGTGCCCTACCACATACTAAAATTTCATCGAAATCGAACTATATTTACGCATGTTATGACGCATAAAGGCAATGAAATGGATCCCGCTTTTATGCCCTGACCTTTGACCCTATTCCGCCCATTTTCAACAGGGTTCGTTACCAGGTGGTTCCTTACCACATACTTAAATTTCATTGAAATCGAACCATTTTTACGCAAGTTAGCATGCATAAAAGGCAATGGAATGGATCCCGCTCCTATGTCCTGACCTTTGACCCCATTTCTTTTATTTTCAAAAGGGATTGTCCCCAGGTGGTTCCCTACCACATAATAAAATTCCATTGAAATCGAACCATTTTTACACAAGTTATGACGCATAAGAGCAATGGAATGGATCCCACTTGCTATGTCCTGACCTTTGACCCTGTTTCGCCCATTTTCAATAGGGTTCGTCCCGAGGCGGTCCCCTACCACATACTAAAATTTCGCCGAAATCGAACCATTTTCACGTGAGTCATCGTGCAGACAGACGGACGGACGTACAAAGCTGGAGCATATATGCTTCTTCAACCTACGGTTGTAAAGCGTAAAAAAGACATTTTTCAATACTAGTTTTACAAGAGAAAAAAAAAACAGTTGCAAACACAAATACACACTAAAACCACTTAACACTAGAACTGTGAACGACAACGAAAAAAGTCAACGATTACACGACAAATGTTCCACAAGACGAATGGTAATCGAAGATAAAAGAATTTTTTAAATCGGACCTTTAGAAACAGAGAAATCGAGAAAAACAGATTAAATTTTTGCTTCCCCTAGCAGGAAAATTACGCATTATTTTCTCCAGGAAATACGCATAAAATCTGCAGCTAGTTAGTAATATCGGACCATAAAGGGATTTTTCAGCTGGGTTTTTAGATGCTCAGATATTGCGGAAAATATGATGTAAACGGAAACGTGAACTTATGTCTTCTAATGGCGTTACCGATAATTAAAAAGTTGTGAACGAAATATTTTGCACCCAAAATGCTGTTCGACTAAGGAAGATATTTTCAAATCGGACAACTATAAGCAGTAATATCAAGAAAAATAATGTTTTGGTCTATGCCCCCGGCTTAAAACGGTGCATTATCTTAAGTAGAAAATATGTGCAAAAGATTTTCCGTGGTGAGCTGCACCTGAACGCAAAGGAATTTTTCCAACCTATTTTCCAAAGGAACAGATAGATATTGCTGCAAATACGATGGGACACAGAAACAAGCACTTTATCTAGTGACAAAACTGTTCACATAATAAATTAGAAATTACATGCAAAACAGTTCTGACCAAGAACTTTATCCAACGCAAAAAGGATTTTTCCAGTCGGACCTTTAGAAGCATAAATCTCGAGGAAATCGACATTTTACATTTATGACACTAGCCGAAAAAATGTGCATTATTCGAAAAGAAATTCTACCCAGAATAATCTTCGTTATAAATGGTATCGAGAGAAAGAACGATGTTTTCCAATTGGATAATTAGAAGCAATAAAAGCCGGTCGAGTCACATTATTGTGACCACCAGCTAATATCCAGATTAACGGCCGCGTGCAGCGCGGACAGCAGCTAGACGGTCTGGGAGTGACTCGATAAGGTACTGAAGGTCTTCACAGGTATGTGGAGCCACGCTGACTGCAGTGCATCTGACAGCTGCTGAAGCGTGCGTGGTGGAGGATCCACAGAGTGAACAACACGATCGAGGTGGTCCCACAGATGTTCATGGGGTTTAAGTCTGGGGAATTAGGGGGCCAGGGAAGTACTTTTAAGTCTTCATCGTGCTCTTCCAACCACTCCCGGACATTTCTAGCTGTGTGACACCTTGCACTGTCGTGTTAGAAGATCCCATCCATCCCACGGATGACAATCAGCATGTACACTGAAGAGCGATTGAATTAGAGACAGCTGGCGTTATGCACATGTGGCGCTGTTGGCGGCCCTGTAAACGGAAACGTCATGACTTATGCAGCGATCCGACAATATAAGGAGTGATGTGACGGGAATCAGTAAGAGTCGGATGCAGTATGGGCAAGACGAAGGATCTAAGCGCATTTGATCGTGGGCAAATTGTCGGGGCCCAACGAATGGGTCACTACATCTCGGAAGTCGTGCAGGCACTGGGATTTTCCCGAATCACTGTGTCACGGGTGCACCGTGAGTACATCGAATCCGGCAAAACCATCCCTGCAAGGGTAAACTGCCGCAGACAACAGCGTGTGGATGAGCGGGGTCATCGTCGGCTAGCTCGCGTTGTAACAGCGGATAGACGGGCCACAGTGCAAGAAATCACTCGGCAATTTAACGCTGGTGCACAAAAACGTGTAAGCAGCCACACCATCCATGACCATCTCCTCGCTATGGGGTACAGAAGCCATCGTCCCACGAGGGTACCGCTGCTGACCGCACATCACACGGTGCAAAGATTAGCATGGGCGCTGGAACATCGCCACTGGACCCTAGACACGAGGAAAAATGTTGCCTGGACTGATGAGTCGAGATTCACGTTGGCACATGCGGATAGCAGGATACAAGTACCGCGCAAACCACATGAAGCGATGGATCCTTCTTGCCAGCAGGGTACTCTTCAAGCTGGTGGGGGTGTCATTCTCGTCTGGGGACTGTTTACGTGGACTGAAATGGGACCCCTGGTACGTGTGACATCGTCCCTCACAGGTCAACGTTACCGGGATATCCTGGACGACCATTTGCTCCCCTTTGTGCGTATTCAACATCCCACTGGGACCTCATCCTCCAACAAGACAATGCACCGTGCCATCGTTCCTATGGTTGGGTGAACACTCCACCGACGTGACCTTACTTCCTTGGCCAGCTAGGTCACCTGACCTCAATCCCATCGAGCACATCTGGGATGACATCGAGAGAGTTGTTGGAGGTTCTGACCCCCTCCATCAAATCTTCGTGAACTGTGGGAGCTTGTTCAGGGGTCGTGGATCCGTATGGCTTCCCAACGCTTCCGGTGTCTTGTCGAGACCATGCCGATACGAATCGCCGCCGTCATCAGGGCGAAAGGTGGTGCTACACGTTACTAGACAGATATCTCTAATTCAATTGCTCTTCAGTGTATGTGTGTACATTTTCTGCAAGGATAGATTCATAATGAGTTCGGTCCATAGTGCCTTCCACAGGTGTAAGTGGACCCAGGGAATGCCACGAAAACATTCCCCAGACCATAACGCTGCCCCCACAGGTTGTGTTCTTCCAGCAATGGTTGAAAAGTGCTTGTTCTCCGATGTTTCTCGCCTTATATGACAACGTCCATCCGTTCAATGAAAAAGGAAACGTGACTCATCGGAGAAGGCAATCCTTTGCCAATCAGCGGAAGCCCAATTCCGAAGATTTAAGCCTCTTCTGCCGATGCACCTTCGTTAACATAGGTGCAGTGAACATCTGTCTGCATCGGAGCCCGATAAGCAGCAGGATTTGCTGAACTGTCGTTTTAGACACACTTCCGGTAACCCCCTGGTTCATTTGGTCAGTGAGTTGCTCCGTTGTAGCGTGTCGATCAGCCCTCACGCACCTTCGAAGCTGACGTTCACCTCTCACATCTACAACACATGCTGCTCCGCAGTCTCCACGTCGTTTATTCTCAATGGTGCCATTTCTCCAATCACGATGCACTTCAACCATAGCAGCACGAGAACAGTTCACAAACTGCGCTATTTCAGAAATACTGCCACCTTTGGCGCGAAAGACGATAATAATTTCTTTTTACAAATCTGATAAATCGCTCCTTTTGTGCATGAAAGCAACAAGTGATATGTTTTCAGAATGCCTATAGCACGCTTTATATACCCTCCAAGCCAGCTCACGACACGTGCCTTCTTTCATTGGCTACACGCGGTTGACGCCAAAAGCAGGATGTGGTCACAATAATGTGACTCGACTGTGTATGAAGTAAAATATGTTTTAAATTCTATAGCATCTGCTTTTGCGCAGTCTACCGGCAAAGTTATGCATTGGTAAAGGACCGGAAAGCAAGAATCACTTTTCTAATACTGGGGCTTCCCAGTGCAAGTAAAACATTTTAAATCGAATTAATACATCGCTTGTCTCAAAACAACTGATAATGCTTTCATAAAAAAATTTCAATACTGTTTTTGACCTTGACAAGTGTCTCGGAAAAAATGATAGTTGTTGTAATAACCATAGCAACCGGCCACACTTGTTTATCACACATGCGTCGTCGGTAATGCAAAGTTTAAAGAGCCTTGTTTTATGAATACTTATTAGGTGCTTTCACGTTGTGAGTTTTTGAAAAAATGGATGTGAAAGAGGAACAAAGATGCTCTATTAAATTTTGCTGTTGACTTAAAAAGTCTGTCGAAGAGACTTTCCGTCTTATGCAAGAGGCTAATGAAGATGAATGTCTACGAAAATCAACAATTTGCATATAACATAAAGAATCTACGGCGGCTTTTTTTTTTTTTTTTTTTTTGGATTGGAGGTTTAACGACCACCGTGAGCAACTCAGTGGGCTTTAAGCAGTCGCCCGTCCCTAATTTAGGGTCACTGGTTCCAGGGAAGGAAGAGAGCCAGTGCCGTAAGACAAGCACAACATCCATGCATCACCGGGATTCGAAACCGGACCCCCTTTCGGACGAATGATCCGAGGCCATCGCTTAGACCACTGCGCCACCGGGGCGGCTCGGCGACTTTAATCTTGCATGATGGAGGAAGACTTTCAACGAGTGTAACAGATGTAAAAATCAATACAATAGGGGCAATTATACGGGAAGACAGACATCTATCGATTACAGATGTCGAAGATATGATTTACATTTCAAAATCACACAGAATTTTAACGCAGCGTTTAAGCATGAAACGGGTTTGTTCAAAACTCGTTTTATGCCCAAATGTTAGAAAGGTGATTCTTGCTTTCCGGTCCTTTACCAATGCATAACTTTGCCGGTAGAATGCGTAAATGCAGATGCTATCGAATTTAAAACATATTTTACTTCATATATAGTGGAGTCATATTATTGGGACCACCTGCTGCTTTTGACGTCAACCACGTGTAGCCAATGAAAGAAGAAGGCAAGTGTCGTGAGCTGGCTTGGAGGGCATATAAGGTGTGCTGTAGGCATTCTGAAAACATATCACTCGTTGCTGTCATGGATAAAAGGATTTGCAAAAAGGGGTGATTATCGGCTTTCGGGACAAGGGTGGCAGTATTTCTGAAACAGCGTAGTATGTGAACTGTTCTCGTGCTGCTATGGTTAAAGTGTATCGTGACTGGAGAAATGGCACCTTTCCGAATAAGCGACGTGAAAACTGCGGAGCAGTATGTGCCATTGATGTGAAAGGTGAACGTCAGCTTTAAAGGTGCGTGAGGATCGATCAACAAGCTACAATGGAGCAAATCACTGGCCGAATGAACTAACCAGGGTGCTACCGGAAGTGTGTGTAAAACCATGGTTCAGCAAATCCTGCTGCGTATGGGGCTCCGACGCAGACAGGTGGTCACTGTGCGAATGCTAACAAAGGTGCATTGACCGAAAAAGCTTACATTTGCACGGCAGCATCGGAATTGGACCTACGCTGATGGGCAAAGTATTGCCTTATCCGATTAGTCACGTTTTAATTTCTTTTCATGTGCGGCCCAATGCAAGGCCGCACATGGCCATTTCTGTTTTTTCTTATTTGGAGAAAATAAATATTAATTTGATGCCCCTACCTGCATATAGTCCAGACCTGTCACCATGTGATATCTGGTTGTTCCCTTTTTTTAAAAAAAGACGTTACAGGGTCGACAATTTGAGACTGATCAACAACTTACACTGCTGGCCACCCAAAACGCAACACCAAGAAGAACACGAGATAGCAAAGCCAGATTTACTGGACACATAACAACAGATACAAAGATGAAACGATTGAGCTTACAGGCCCGTGCGACTTGCGGAACACGCAGACATCAATAGTTTGTGTGGCCCCCATGGCTGGCAAAAACGGTCGCTACACGCCGCGGAATCGAACGAAAGAGGATTTGGATGTGGGCTTGGGGTATGTCGGTCCAGGCTGTTCCACACGTTGCCACAGTTCATCAGGCGTAGCCGCGGGTGGTGCTTGCCGGGCTACTCGGTTGCCGATCAGCGACCAGACGTGTTCGATGGGGGCGACATATCGGGAGAACAGGCGGGCCACGGTAACAGTGACACCTGGTGGGCCGTAAAGAATTGTTGTACGATGCATGCCACGTGGCGTGCGTGCATTGTCCTGTTGAAACGCGGCCGCTGGTAGGTCCTGCAGGTAAGGGAGGAATACAGGCTCCAAAACGTCGGAGATGGTGCGGTGTCTGTTGAGTGTACCGGCGGTGCGTACCAGAGGGGTGCGGGTGTCATACCCAACTGCGCCCCAAACCATAACACAAGGCGACGGACCGGTATGGCGATGCATAATGCAGGCGTCATACAGTCTCTCGCCGCGGTGCCACCACACGCGGATCCGACCATCGTGGTGTTGCAGGCACAAGCGGGATTCTTCTTAGAAGACAATGTAGTGCCATTCCGTAGTCCAGGTGCTGCGTTAATCTGCCGACTGCCGCCGCACTCGCCGGTGGTGTAATGTCAATGGTAATCGAAGCAATAGGTGCCGTGCGGCAAGTCCCCGCTCCTGCAGACGACGTCGAACGGTACGTGCTGACACAGGTTGTTGCGCAACACACCCTAATTCCTGCGCTAACGTTCGTGATGTGGTGGTGCGAGCCGTCAATGCCTGCCGCACAACATGCCGGCCTTCTCGTTCGGTGGTGTGTCGCGGCTGCGGCAATCGCTCACGTCGGTCCGTCCGTCCCTCCTGCACTCACCGAATCCATACTCGCCTCACTGTGGCTGGATGTCGTCCCACACGGGCGCCGATGTCTCGGTACGATAAACCGCTGTCGCGATAAGCCACTATTCGTCCTCTGTCGAACACCGAAACTTGCTGGAATGACTGCCGTATTCTGCAACGAGGCATCAGGAAGCTTCCCACGCACAGGTCCGGCAGCACAACACACTTCCAACACTTACACCCCGCCTTCTGTGCACCCTTCTTATAGTGCTTCTCGGTGAAATGCCAGGCGCAGTTGATTTGCATACGCCCTGCAATGCTAATCGTTTGCATGTCCACTCGCGGGCGACGCATGATGCGAATTTCAGACCAATCGAATGCTTCCTTCTTGGTGTTGCATTTTGGGTGGCCAGCAGTGTATTACAGCTGCGCAGGAGTGCTTTAACAGCATTCCAGAAGACATTAAAAAAGTGGGAGGAACGTTGGGACACCTGTATTCGATGCAATGGACAGTATTTCGAAAAAGATGACCTCTTGCTTGATAATTAAGGTACGCATATTTTTTATAAAAACGTTCTCAATTGCTTTGGGACAACCATTGTAGGTGCAAAAATGACGAATCAGCAGACGGACAATGTGATATTTTTAAGCACTTACTTTGTTTACAAAAGGCGTGGTAAAAAGAGGTGTTGTGCAGCACTTGGAAAGTCCTAGTTGTTTTTCTGGATAAAGGTTTTTACTGAAAAATGAAGAAGAAATACCTTGAAGTTCTGCTTGTAGCAGAGGAATAAATTGTTAAGTGCAGTGCATGACTCGTGCATCGAGAGCACCGGGAAATGAGCACAGTGTTCTTAGCAGCATTGTGACTCTTTGTGCAGGCGTTGGATACAAACCGACATTCTTGTCTGTCATACTCTCCGTCAAGCAATTCGTTCGCATATGTGTGAAGGATGCAAAATGCATTACTCTTACGCTTAGCGGATCTCGAATGATAAATTCATCGAGGACAGCGTTTTATGTAATTTACAGTGCATCAGGTAAAGAAATGGCCTGATAATGAGGTAATTGGCCACATTTTATGTAACAGAACAGTCCAAAAATTCCACTAAACATAATTAACAGTGCCATAGATGAAGAATTGAAAGAGTAATAAAGTGCTTGACCATTCGCCAAAGAAGAAACGAGAACAGATAAAACTTTGACACAATATACCTTACTAATAAAGCCGGTTTATTTTAATAATCGTATGCCAGATGAAATCTATTAATTAGGCTTGCATGCATTTGTTCAACTGCAACGTGATCCTAAGTGTTGCACTGAAGATGAACTTTCAGTGGAAGACTTAGGAGGCAGCTATGCAATGGTGAAAATTTCGGAAATTTTTTACATAAAAACATTTCACCGAAAGTAATGTAAAGTGGGCGTAACTTTTTTATTAACTGACAGAAGTCGTTCAAATTGCACTTGTTGGTAGAGTAACTCTTTCTCTGTACAAAGGTACATCACAAGCGATGCATTTGCCTTATCGTTGAACCCAAATCTCGAACCATCTTTGAAAAAAATCACGTGCTTTGTTGTACCCACTTCTTCACAGCCATTTTTACCTCGTCTGTGTCATAAAATCATTGTTCCCGGAGACTATCCTTCATTCGACCGCACAGGTGGAAGTCGGAGGGCACCAAATCGGGGCTGCACGGTAGATGGGGGGGGGGGGGAGGCAGCGACCAGCCTAATTCGCTGTCGTCTGATTTGTTGCCAAAGATGGATGCGTGCGGTCTCGCATTGCCATGGTGAATATGGATCCTTTTCAGATTCTTGTCGTGTCTCTTCCTTCTTATAGCTTCTCTAAGCTTCTTGAGCGTCTCAATGTACCACTCGCTGGTCACGTTATGGCCACGTTCCAGAAAATCAAGGAGAATGACACCCCTGCCATCCTATAAAACAGTCACTATGACTTTGTGTGCTGATCGCTGCCTCCTGAACTTCTTAGGACTTGGGGAAGAGGTGTGACGCCATTCCATGGATTGATTCTTCGTTTCCGAATCGTAAATATACGTTAACGTTTCATCGTCAGTCACCAGATCGAAAAGAACATGTTTTCATTGGCTTCAAACACTTCCAGCAGATCAAAGCAAAATTCCACTTTTTTCTCCTTCAAATAATGTGTCAACTGCAAACGTACCCACTTTGCACACACTTTCCGATACCCTAAGTGTTCCGCCATCATCTGTATGGCATTGTACCACAGTTCAGTGGTGTAACAAGCCGTGACCCATGGAAAGAGAAGGCCATCGCACAGGTTTGTGACGTCACTGGCGGTGGATCGTCGCAGCCCATGAGAGAGAGGGAAAGCCTAATAGAAGCGGAGCATATTTCCGATGGGCACGATCGTTGTTTTACAATTTGGTGTTACATTCAAAAATTGCATCACAAATGTAACATATCGCTGCAAATGCTTAACGTATTTACGATGTTGTAGCTCCCATTTTTGAAATCTGAAAATAAATTTGCAGATTCTGTATGCTTTTTGGTTGTTGTTATCAATTAATAAATTTAGTAACACCAATGAACGATCGTGAGAGAATGTTTTCAAAGACTAAGTCACTGTTTTCAGAACAGGACTATGAAACAAGAAGTGTTCACCGTTGCTATAATGCGCAGAATATTATTTCCCTTTTAAAGTAAACCTCAAAAATATCCATTTGCTAAAATGCCTTTTTATCAAATGCTTGACCAAATTAACTAACTAAGATCTTGTATTTTAATTCAATTAAAAAATGTCTATGTCCATTCCTTACTATGCGGTGTAAATGTGAAGTTATCCTTTTTAATGGCACGAATCCAATTAGAACACAAATCTTGGTCCTTTGGAAGTCCATACACACGAAATTTGGACCCTGTTTTATAATTTTACGCTTTCCAACCGTAGGTTGAAGAAGCGTATATGCTCCAGCTTTTTCCGTTCGTCCGTTCGTCTGTCTGTCTGTCGGCACGATAACTCGCGTAAAAATGGTTACATTTCGATGAAATTTTAGTATGTGGTAGTGGACCACCTGGGGACGAACCCTATTGAAAATGGGTGAAGTGGGGTCAAAGGTCATGATATAAGAGCGGGATCTATTCAATTGACCTTATGCGTCATAACTTGCGTAAATATAGTTCGACTTCAATGAAAGTTTAGTATGTGGTAGGAGACTACCTGGGGACGAACCCTATTGAAAATGGGTGAAGTGAAGACAAAGGTCAGGACATAGGAGCGAGATGCATTCCATTGCCCTTAGGCTTCATAAGGTGTGTAAAAATGGTTCGATTTCGATGAAATTTTAGTATGTGGTAGGGGACCACCTGGGGAGTAACCCTATTGAAAACAGGACAAATGGAGTGAAAGGCCAGGACATAGGATCCGGATCCATTCCATCGCCCTTATCCCATACTGTTAAGGTGGACGTCAAGTAATTAGTAATTTTGCTTCCTATATTTCCAATGGAAAACCTTTTGTACACATTTCCTTCACAATTAGTGTGTTCCCAAGAATTGAAATTTGAACATCGATTAAAATAACTTTATACTATAACTTGGAATACTTAACATTTTCTAAAACATAAGCATAATTATATTAAAAAACAATAACGTTTATTTTGGTGGTGTTGAAACCAGAAAAAAGATGGCGCGACCTGTACTTTGATGACGTCAGTGGACAAGTAAATGTTGGATTGCATAATTACGGTTATGGTTTAGAAAATATTGTTACGGTTATGGTTTAGAAAATTTTATTACGGTTATGTTTTAGGAAATATTAGGTATTCCAAGTCATGAAATGAAGCTATTTTAATCGATGTTCTAATTTTCCTTCTCGGGAACGCATTATAATTGTGAAGAAAATGTGTACAGAGGTTTTTCCATCGGAAGTATAGGAAGCAAAATTACTTGACGTCCACCTTAAAGTAGCAATTCTTGTATGTATGTATGTACATTTTATTTTGAAAACGGCTCTAAGAATTTTGATGAAAGTCGTTAACCTACCGTTTTCTGGTACTAGAAATCGATTTAGCTTGATCTCGACTTTAGGAGAATTCGTTTAGTGGGTTAAATAACCACACCGAATTATAATGTTTTTAGTGTCATGGCGTCGTTCCATTATTGTTACCAATGCTTAGAACTCTTATGACGTCACAATCACGCGTTTGAGAATGTTGGCGCGCGGTCGCGCCATCGGTCTCATTACGTCACGCATTTTGTGTGGATCCTATTAAAGTTTTATGACGTCACACTTTTGCGAGCAGATGGTCGCGATTCCCATCTGCCCCATTACGTCACGCGTTGTGTGCGTATGTCCGTCCGCACGATAACTCATGTAAAAATCGTTCGATTTCGATGAAATTTTAGTATCTGGTAGGGGATCACCTGGAAAGGAACCCTATTTAAAGTGAACGTAATGGGGTCAACGGTCAGTACTTAGGAGCGTAATCCATTCCAGTGCTGTTATGCGTCATATTTAACGTAAACAAGTTAGTAAAATCAAGCAATGCATTGATTATGATACGCTTTCGAACATACCAGAAATCATTACTCAAGTTATCACTCATGTTATGAGAATTATGGCTGTGGAATAAATGTCGGTCCTGTGCCCTGACCTTTGATCCCATTTCGATGATATTCAACAGAACCGGTTCGGTATATCTCCGAAATAACATGATAAAGTTTTGTCGCAATCGAAACATTTTTACGTAAGTTATGATGCATAATGGCTATGGAATAGATCTCGCTCCTGTGTCCTACCCTTTAACCCCATTTCGCCCATTTTCAACAGAATTCGTCCCCAGGCAGGCCCCTACAACATACTAAAATTTTATCCAAATCGAAGACTTTTTACGTAAGTTATGACGCATAATGGCGATGGAAGTGATTCCGCTCCTACGTCGTGACCTTTGACCCCATTTCGCCCATTTTCAATAGGGTTTGTCGCCAGGTCGTCTCCTACCACATACTAAAATTTCATCGAAATCGATCCTTTTTTACGTTAGGTATGGCGCATAACAGCAGTGGAATGGATCCCACTCCTATGTACTGACCTTTGACCTCATTTCGTTCACTTTAAATAGGGTTCCTTCCCAGGTGATCCCCTACCAGATACTAAAATTTTATCGAAATCGAACGATTGTTACGCGAGTTATCGTGAGGACGGACATACGCACACAACGCGTGACGTAATGGGGCAGATGGGAATCGCGACCATCTGCTCGCCGCAAGAGTGTGACGCCATAAAACTTTAATAGGATCCACACACAACGCGTGACGTAATGAGACCGATGGCGTGACCGCGCGCCAGCATTCTCAAACGCGAAATTGGGATGTCATAAAATTTCTAAGCATTGGTAACATTAATGGAACGACGCCATGCCAATAAAAACGTTATAATTCGGGGTGGGTATTTAACCCACTAAACGAATTCTCCTAAAGTCGAGATCAAGCTAAATCGATTTCCAGGACCAGAAAACTGTAGGTTAATGACTTTCATCAAAATTCTTAGAGCCGTTTTCATAATAAAATGTACATACATACATACAAGAATTGCTACTTTAAGGTGAACGTCAAGTAATTTTGCTTCCTATACTTCCAATGGAAAAACTTCTGTACACATTTTCTTTACAAACAATGCGTTCCCAAGAATGAAAATTTGAACATCCATTAAAATAGCTTCATTTCATAACTTGGAATACTTAATATTTTCTAAACTATAACCGTAATTATGCAATCCAACATTTATTTGTCCACTGACGTCATCAAAGCAGAGATCGCGCCATCTTTTTCTGGTTTCAACACCACCGAAGGAAACGTTATTTTTTTTAATATAATTATGCTTATGTTTTACAAAATGTTAAGTATTCCAACTTTTAGTATGAAGTTATTTTAATCGATGTTCAAATTTCCACCCTTGGGAACACACTAATTGTGAAGGAAATGTATACAAAAGTTTTCCATTGGAAATATAGGAAGCAAAATTACTTGACGTCAACCTTAATAATGTGGGATTAGGGCGATTGAATGGATCCCGATCCTTTGTCCTGACCTTTGATTCCGTTTGTTCCATTTTCAATAGGGTTACTCTCCAGGAGGTCCCCTACAACATACTAAAATTTCATCGAAATCGAACCATTTTTACGCACCTTATGCCGCATAAGGGCAATGGAATACATCCCGCTCCTATGTCTTGACCTTTGACCCCACTTCACCCATTTTCAATAGGTTTTGTCCCCAGGTGGTCCCCTACCACATACTAAAATTTCATTAAAATCGAACCATATTTACGCAAGTTATGACGCATAAGGTCAATTGAATGAATTCCGCTCTTATGTCGTAATCTTTTACCCCACTTCACCCATTTTCAATAGTGTTCGTCCGCAGGTGGTCCCCTATCACATACTAAAATGTCATTGAAATTGAACCATATTTACGCAAGGTATGACGCATAACGATAATTGAATGAATTGCGCTCTTATGTCGTGACCTTTGACCCCACTTCACCCATTTTCAATAGGGTTCGTCCCCTGGCGGTCCCCTACCACATACTGAAATTTCATTGAAATCGAACCATTTTTACGTGAGTTTTCGTGCCGATATGGGGACGGACAGACCGACAGATGGTCAGACGGACTGAAAAAGCTGGAGCATATACGCGTCTTCAACCTACGGTTGGAAAGCGTAAAAAGGGATCGATTTCGATGAAATTTTAGTATGTGGTAGGGGACCACCTGGCGACAAACCCTATTGAAAATGGGCGAAATGGGGTCAAAGGTTAGGACACAGGAGCGGGATTTATTTCATAGCCGTTATGCATCATAACTTACGTAAAAATGCTTCGATTGCGACAAAACTTGATCATGTTATTTCGGAGGTATACCGAACCGATTCTGTTGAATATCATCGAAATGGGATCAAAGGTCAGGGCACAGGACCGAGATTTATTCCAAAGCCATTATTCTCATATTTTGAGTGATAACTTGAGTAATGATTTTTGGTATGTTGGAAAGCGTATTATAATCAGTGCATTGCATGATTTTACAAACTTGTTTCCTTGGCAGCCGGGAACACAACACGGATGTGGCATGATCAAATACCTATCTCATTCAATTACCGGTATATAAAAACTGTAATTAAAATGTTAGTTGAAGCAAACCACAGGGAAGGAACACTATTAATTTCACCCAAGCATGGACAACCATAAAAATTACGTCACACGGTTAGGCATACCGCGGTAATGCAGACACGGCCGGTTTGATCAGCAGATCCACTAGGTGTGACGCAACTGAAAATGACGTCACGACTTGATAGGCCTTTAAGATCTCGGAGGTAACGCTCGATCACACCATTTAAATTAATGGCGTTTGGTATCTTTACCACCATTAAGAATCACCATTATGACATCCCAGCTGACTACTATGGCAGTGTTTTTATAAAGAAGAGTGACCATGATCCAAGGAAAAAAATATTTCTTGGAAGAATTACATGAATTTGGTCTGGTTCCTTGATGGAAGGTCTTATATTGTGTTTGAGAATATGGTAGGATTTTTTTTTTTTTTTTATATTTGGTAGAATAATTTCCATTGTGTTCATAGTGTGATGGTTCGTGGGATGTCTATAATGTACTGTAACTAAAACTTAGGTATGATTTTTTAATGTAATTTGATACTGCCAGAAAAGGGAAATATACCTACTGTTTCTTTGTGTGTGTGTGTGTGTGTGTGTGTGTTTGTGTGTGTTCTTTTTTGTAGGGTGCTAATAATATATATGCCAACTTTAAATCTAACATAGTGCCTATAACACTATGATTTACACTCAATCTTCGCCGCCCCGGTGGCGCAGTGGTCTAAGGCGCTGGCCTCTGATCATTCGTCCGTAAGGGGTTTGGGTTCGAATCCCGTCAGGCATGGATGTTGTGTTTGTCTTGCGGCACTGGCTCTCTCCCTTCCCTGGAACCAGTGACCCTAAATTAGGGACGGGCGACTGCTTTATAGCCCATTGAGTTGCTCACGGTGGTCGTTAAACCTCCAAAAAAAAAAAAAAAAAAAAACACTCAATAGAGGAACGACTCTATTTTGGTAATTGCCTCAAGAACTGGATTTTGAGTTTCCTATTCATTTCTGATAAGAAATATCTTGGCAGAACATTACACTGTGAATATGCATTTATTTTCCTTGAAAATGCTATGAGGGTTGCTTTCTTGGGTCTCCAACAAAATTTTGATTTGTGTTTATTTTTTTTATTTTTTTTAATAAAACAGAGTAGATAGGTTTTCTACTATCCTTCTTTTTTCATTTTCTTTTATTATTATTATTTTTTTTTCTTGTATACAATGAATATTTTTGTGTATCAAATTGAGATATGATACTTACCTGAAATGTTAGAATGATTAGTGCTTGTGCTTATGGTGAAATGATTTGCATTGTGCTTGACTTTGTGATATACTATCCTATCATTGATAAACAAAGGAAGATCACACATATCTATTTTATAGATGTTACAGGGAGTTGTTTTAAACTCTTACAACTTAAGAATATATTTCCTACAGCAAGCAAATAGACAAATTTAATGCAAGGTAATTTATATACAACTATTTTTAATTTATATATCCAGAAGTACGGACACTATCCTATTATTGATAAAAAAAAGAGGAAATCACACATGTCGTTCTTATAGATGTTGCAGGGAGTGGCTTTTGAACTCTTACAACTTAAGATTATAATTCCTGCTAACAAATAGGAAGCAAATATACAAATTTAATGCAAGATAATTTATATACAACACAACAAATAAATAATATCTTTTCTTGTAGTTCCACAAATTCATTGAAAATTATTCATATTAATGCGAGATCCTTACTAAATAAACTAACTCTTATTGAGGCACTAATTCAGGTTACTAATTCGCAAATAGATATTTTATGTATAACAGAGACATGGTTTCCCAGTGAAAATTATAGTGTTGGCTTGGATGGCTATAAGATTTTTTATCAAAATAGAACCCACTCAAGAGGAGGTGGAGTGGCCATTTACGTTAAGGATACCTATCATGATTATACAATTAATAAAAACTTAACATTTACTGACTCTACCATAGAAATTTTGTCAATAGAAGATCAACACACTATTATAATGGTGTGCTATCGCCCTCCAGGATCAAATACAACTCAGTTCTTCGAAAAATTAACAGAGGCATTCAATTATGTGAATTTAACCGGGAAAAGGGGATTTTTATTGGGAGATCTCAATATTAATATTTCTGTTACTAATTCACAGACTCAGTACTTTGTTCAAATATTAACTGCTGCTGTATTTATCAATACAATATTACATCCAACGAGAATTACACCTAACACAGAAACGATTATTGATTTATAACTCACAAATGCTCCACAAGAGTCAGTTTTATCAGGAGTTATAAATTATGATATCAGTGACCATTTACCAATCTTCACAGTTTACACTTATACACATGTAGTGGAGAAAAAGTTAATAAACAAACAAATACGATTAATAAATTCTAATAATCTGGAAAAATTTCGGAACCTGCTTCAAACTATAAATTGGTTAAATTTCCTACCAGCGGAAAAACCAAATATAACATATAACTTATTTACAATATTGTTAAAAGACTCATACGATCAAGCTTTTCCAATAATAACGAAAAGTAATAAAATTAAAAAAAATAGGAAACCATGGATAACAAGGAATCTCTTAAATCGAAAAAATAAAAAAAATAGACTGTATTCCAAATTTATTAAAAGTAAACTACAAGTCGACTTCCAGAATTTTAAAACATATAGAAACAAATTGAATTCAGATATTCGGAAGTTGAAAAGAAATTACTACACTAATATATTCTCTCAAAATAACCCTAAATTAACATGGAAACATCTGAATCTATTACTGGGGAAAAATATCAGCCCATTTACGCCGCAATATTTAACCAGATCAACTTATAAAATAACTGATAAACAGGCTATAGCTAATGAGATCAACAGTCACTTTATATTGTCCCCACAATTGACCAAGCAACAACTTATATTCTGAGGAATCCACTTTACAAAATACCTACAAAATCTTTCAAGACTAAATACTTTTTATATGTCGAAAATTACAAGGACTGAACTTACTCATGCTTTAAACCAAATCAATACAAATGTCGGACCTGGCTACGATGAATTTTTTCCAATAGCCATACAATTTGTGGCAGATATCATAGTTCAGCCATTGTTGCAGATCTATAACCTTATACTTGAAACCGGAATATTTCCAGATGCCTTAAAAATCTCCAAAATCACTCCGAAATATAAGAATGGGTCAAAAAACGACATAAATAATTATCGTCCAATCGCAAACTTATCAATTTTCGCAAAAATACTAGAGAATTAATTCATACCAGACTATTTTCATACATTCAAAGACATAATATATTTCATCACAGACAATTCGGATTTGTACCAAATAAATCAACTGAACTAGCATTATTACATACACAAAATATAATTCAACAAAATCTATTACAAAAACAAATAACAATAGCAGTCTTTCTTGATTTATCAAAAGCATTCGATACCCTAAATCATGATATATTACTTCATAAGTTAAATATTATAGGACTCCGGGGATCTAACTATAATTTATTCAAAAGTTACTTGTCAGAAAGAATGCAATACACCCAGATTCATCAGAATCGATCCATATTACAAATCATAAACTGTGGGGTACCCAAGGGATCAGTTCTTGGTCCTTTATTTTTTAATTTATATATTAACGACTTATTTGCAGTATTAAAAGATAATGATACAATTCTATATGCAGATGACGTAACTATTATTTTAAAGGGAACTGATATGAATGAGCTTACACTAAGAACTAATACTCAGCTAAAATTAATAACAGATTGGCTGAATGCAAATGAATTAGTTGTTAATATTAATAAAACTAAATTAATGATTTTTTCTAATTCACAAGCTTCACATTTATACGATTTACCGATTCTGATGAATGGAGTCAGGATTAATACGGTCTCAACACACTCTTATCTAGGTATAACTATACACAATGATTTGAAATGGAACAAACACATTGAAAATTTAAGTAACAAAATTTCTAGAAATATCGGAATGGTCAGTAGTGCTTTGCCAAACTTAACACCAAAAATATTAATTTCTATATATCATACTCTAATTCAAACACACATTAATTATTGCATTTTGACCTGGGGACAAACCACACAATATAATATTAATAAACTACAGGTACTGCAAAACAGATTTATAAGACTAATAGATCTTAAAACATCAAATAATTTTCAAATAATCTTATATATTCGGTCAAAAGTGAACCCCAATATATATAATATTTTAACGATAAAGCAATTATATGACTATAACTTGGGAAAAATAATGTATAAAAGAATTAAAAATGGTATACACAATGATATAATAACACTAAATATACATACTCATTACCACAATACTAGGAATAGATCATTACTAATTCCAATGTTCCCACAAACTGAGAAACTTAAAATGAATATAAATTATAGTGGCCCAAAATTCTGGAACTCATTGCCCCAAGAACTAACATCAATTAATAATTTTAACTTATTTAAAATAAAACTAAAGGCATATCTTATGAAATAATTAGTAAACAATAGGCAATTTCGACTAAATGGAAGAAATGTGGGTTGGTATGATTATAGAGTGAGGTGCAAACGTTATTTGTTGTTTATTTATAAATATATATGTGATTATGTAGTGAAGTGTACATGATACTTATTTGTTTAGATATAATGAAGACTATTGTTGATGGAACACATTGTTATATGTGTTGGTTGTGAGCAAGTACGAGTACCTACCATATATGTGTTGGCTTGCCTTTTCTGCTAAGTTTTATGTTTTTTGTATTCTGGGGAGAGGATGGCTATGTCAGGCCTCACGGCCTTTTCCCTCCTTTTCCTAGTTGCTGTAGTGGCAACTGAAAGAATAAATAAATGAAAATGAAATACTAATTGTTCACTTAGATAACGGCTGACACTTATTAGTTCTCGACATTACTTTTCATATTAGGAGTTCGTTTCCGAACTCATGGGAGATAAATAAAATTAAATGCGCTGTGAGTTTAGTGGACGTCGCAGGAATGTCGGATTGAATATCTATTTAAAAATATATGTTGCCATTCAATAATGGCTCATTTTGATACGGTTATTACGTATTTGAAAAAATCATTTGATATATTCACTTTTTTGGTGTGACATTATTTTCATTATCTGGCATTTTCGCATTGAATTCAGCAAAGAAACAGGTCTTCCTCTTGCAGAACTTTAATAAATATAATTCTATTATGTATTACAGAATCATTATGCTTATACTTTTATACAAAAAGTATAAAAGTATAAAGGAACCAGGCATTTCTTTAATAATGTTAACAAAGATATTACAACGAAATTTGAAGTGGCTTACCACTTACCTCATTTCGTGCGAAATGTGATGACATAACAACATGTGCTGGAAGTAGCCATTTGCGCCCGGCATTGAATTCGGCGCACAATATTGTGAACATTCTTGTCAGTACGTCCGCCCGCACTGCCTGAATTTCTTTGGTGATGCTTACTTTCAAGGCATCAAGGGTTCGCGGTTTCTTTTGGTAAACTCTCCCTTTTAGATAATCCTATCAAAAGTAATCAAGAGGCGTCAGATCAGGCGAGCGCGGTAGCCATAGACCCTTCAAAATGACGCGGTCACCAAAAAGGAGTGAATTTCGAGTTCAAATTTCTTCGTCGTCGAATTGATTTGTGAAGATATTCACATATATAGTTGTTGTGATGGTTGTATCGAAGAAGATGGGACCTATTATGCGGCACCGGGTCATCGCACACCAAACACCAATTTTCTGCAAATCAAGGGGTTCTTTATGGTACAACAAAGCAACAGAGAGGCGCGTCCGGCGTGCTGGGGGTCTGCTAATCATTGGCGCCACACTTAGGAATGTGTCTGCCACACTTAGGAATGTGTCTGCCGCACTTAGGAATGTGTCTGCCGCACTTAGGAATGTGCCCACCACACTTAGGAATGTGTCTGCCACACTTAGGAGTGTGTCTGCCACTAAGGAGCACTCCGGCTAGCTGCCGGACAGCGCGAGGTTCAGAGCTGTCTGGACGCAAATCGTGGCCATTACCAGCACATGTTGGGATGTCATCACATTTCGCACGAAATGGGGTAAGTTCACATCAAATTTCATTTCAATATCTTCATTCGTGTTAATATTTATTAAAGAAATGCTGGTTCAGTAGCAAGTGGGACACCCTGTACCTTCCTAATTTTTTTTTTTACAGTTCAAAACTTATATTTAAATTACTGGAAATATCGGTTATCGCTTCCAATTCTTTTGTTTTCACTGAATCGCATTGGAAACAGATAAACCACAATGGTCCCAGTGCTTTAAAACAGTCCTAAAATTCTTTAAAATTGTTATTCACAATCTAAAAATTAAAAATTAAAACTTGTTACCATGAATACTTGTTGCCGTCTGAAATTCATGTTCCAACCAAACTCCGTCAAAAATTCAGATGAAACACATAGGTTTTTCCATCACCTCCAATTTCCATGCCTTTGGCTAAACTTCATTGGGAACACCCGAATTACACAGTCCTCAACATTCCGTAAACAATCCTTGAAATTCCTCAATCTGTGAAATTTATTTACAGTCCGAAAAATTAAATACTTGTTACTGTAAATACAGGTTGCTGCTTTTGAAGTCCATGTTCCTGCTAAATTCCATCGAAAATGCAGATGGTCAGAATGAAACATTCATGGCGAAGAGTCATTCGTTGGGAACGAATCGTTCCCAAATGGTTGATCATTAGTGTCCAGGGGATAATAATCCGTCTCATTTTGCAGTAAGACAACAACACGTTGCCTTTTCTCTTTTGTTAAACTTTTCACTTCTCTGGAATATTCACACTCCATTCTATTTTTATCACTCTCCATAATCTTTTTTGATTACTCTAAAACCCCTAACGCTAGAATCTGGACGAAAACAAAAAGCGCTTTTTAAATCTCCGTACACTCATGTTTTTGAAAAAAAGAACACCTCAGAGGTGTCGAACTAAGACTTTAATTTTTACAGGATATGCTAATCAGGCAATATCCCAGCAATGATTAGCATTTCGGCATCATAGGTGTATGCGTACCACGTCCTGTCAAACCAGATTGCGCAACGTCTCACATTACTGTAAACGTGAACTTACGCCCTATGGTAGCAGACTTGTGCGTTAAGAAAATTTTGAAATTATATGAAAAACATTTCGCAGCGGAAACCTCTTCAACAGAGAAAGAATTTTTTCAAATTGGATTTTTAGAAGCAGAGATTTTGACAAAAATAGGATGTATATCTACGTCCCTTGGGGGTAAAACTATGTCCCATTTTAAGCAGAAGGTATTCTCAAAATGTTTTTCGAGGTGAGCGGTATCGGTCCACGAAAGAATAATGTTTTCAATCGAGTTTTCAGGAGCTCATATTTTGTTGCAAATACATGAGAAGCAGAAATAAGCATTTACGCATATTAATGGCCGAACCATTCTTTACCAAAAATTAGAAATTATATGCACAATCTTTACCTTCAGGAGCTCTATCCATAACAGGAAGAAATTTTCAAATCGGACTTTTAGAAGCAGAGATATCGGGAAAAACGAAATTTACCTTTACGCCCCCTAGCGGAAAATCTATGAATCACTTGAAACATTTGAAATTCTATGAGAAACATTTCGCGCTGGAAACATTATCCAACAAAGAAGGAATATTTTAAATAGGACTCTTAGAAGCAGAGATATTGACAAAAATATGATATACATCTACACACCTGGCGGAAAAAACATAAATCATTTTAAGAAGAAAATATTGCAAAAAGGTTTATCGACGTGAGTGGTATCGGTACACGAAAGAATATTTTCAATCGAGCTTTTCGATGCTCGGATTTTGCTGCGAAAACATCAGAAGCAGAAATTGACACTTACGCACTCTGGTGGCAAAGCTATTCTGCCGCCCCGGTGGCTCAGTGGTCTAAGCGATGGCGTCTGATCATTCGTCCTAAAGGGGTCAAGGTTCGAATCTCGCTGAGCCATTGATGTTGTGTTTGTCTTACGGCACTGGCTCTCTTCCTTCCCTGGAACCAGTGACCCTAAATTAAGGACAGGTGGCTGTTTATAGCCCATTGAGTTGCTCACGGTAGTCGTTAAACCTCCAATAGAAAAAAGAAACACCATTCTTTACCAAAAATTATAAATTATATGCAAAACATTGCATATAATTTATAATTTTTGGTAAAGAATGGTGTATTGCGAGCTGTATCCGACACAGAAATAATTTTTTAAATTGGCCTTTTAGAAGCAGAGATCTCGGGGAAAACGCAATTTACTTTTACGTCCTCTAGCGGAAAATCTATCCATAACTTGAAAAAGTTACTATACCTAAAATAGTCTTCGATATAAATGGAATCAAAAGGTGAAATACTTTTTTCAATCGGATAATTAGAAGTAAATATATGGGATTAAATGTATTTTTAAATTCGATATCATCTGCCTTTACGCCTTGCAGTGGCGAAATTCTGCATCATAAAAAACGGAATTCAAGGATCACCATTCGCACATGTCAAGCTTCCTAACGCAAACAGAACTTTTGAAATTGGAGTAATAGTTGCGGATATATGGTGTCCACAGACGGACTGAGGGACAGACGAACCGGTAACGTAAGCACGATATCCTTTACAAAATGAGTGCCAATAATAATAACCTTGTAATTTCTGTCTGGTTGTAGAAAGACTTTTATATGGCATTCTCAAAGTAAAACACAATATTCGTCCCTCGATAAGGCAATGGAACACTATGGTAATGTAATTATCTTACATTGTTGTGCTTACTGGATATTTGCCGATCGTCAGGTTGAATCAGTTATTTTTATTTTTACGAAAATAACTCCGAAAATGCATACAGTCCAATCAAAAAATTATGGCCACCTCTGATGTAAGAAAGAAACATAATCAGCAGTCAGATGACGTGCATAACAACGTATGCAAATCGTGTCGCGAATGGTATGCAATTTCGCGTGAAAATGGGAAGAGGACGTGACCTAACAGAGTTTGCAAAAGGAATTATTTTTTTGTTATCGACTGAAGGGTGGTAGCATTAGAGAAAGGGCCGATATTGTGAGCTGTTCACGTGATGCAGTTGTTAAAGTGTTCCAGGAATGGAAGGAAACCGGCAAGACCTGCAACAATCGGTGTAATAGTGGACGCCCACGAGGCATTGAGGATCTTGGTCAGCGACGGCTAATCCTAGTAGTACGATTCAGCAGATGGGCTGCAGTGGAACAAGTGGCTAGAGCATTAAATGCAGGCATATTGAGGAGTGTATCGCAGACCATAGTCCAATGGACTCTGCCTTCTATGGTTATCCATTCACTGAAGGCACTCATGCTAACTGCCACACATCGACGGTTACGACGTGAGTTTGCATCTGAGAGGAGGCATTGGACCATCGAACAAGGGAAGAAAGTTGCCTTCTTAATCAGACACGGGGAGATTGCTTACAGTTATTTGAATTGCTCATAGAGGTCGTTAAATCAACCCACCAAAAAATAAAATAACTAAACAAATATTGCGTTCAGTTCATTTTAAGCTCCTTACTTCTAATGAATATCGTATTTTCTTCGGCTCAGAGACGGATTTAAGACTTTGCCACCTCTAGGCCTAAACAAATTTGCCTCCCTACTACCCTACAAAATAAAGAATTTGATGGCTACGATTTCGTGTAACTCATTTAGATTCTGTTCAGGAGCAAAACGAAATGTTTGGGACTTTGGGGGAATGTAGCCTACCCAAAGAAAAGTACAAATAAAAATAATAATTTAAAGCTTAAATGTGGTGAAACTACAAACAAAAAAATTTCTTATAATAATTAATAACAAAATTTCGTCTATCGTTGGCAAAAGTTCCTTACTTTTGCTTTTCGCTATCAATTCCTAAATTGATTAAATATTTGTAATTAATCAGTTGCTTCGGTTATAGAAGTTTGTCTTCTTTCTCACCCCCCCTTTTTTTTAACTTTCAATGTTTTGACACATAACAGCGCAATTCAGCCCTTGCCCTGTCCCCTACCATTGTATTCATTCTGAAGGAAGATGCGTTAGTGTTGCTTGAATATCCTGCAAATGTCTCCCTTTAAAGCATAAAGCGATCTCCCTTTATCTAAGCCAGAAAACTTTTATCGGGCTCCACAGAGCAAAGTTAACACCATATTCTTTCCCTCCACCACTCTTTGTATTCATTTCAGTCCTTAAGCATAGTCAAACAGATAAACATATGTTTGCCTATGGTTTCTCAAGTCAAAAAGGAAGGGGTTTCCGGGAATTCCGAAACAAAATCTTGTATACAGCAGTTTTCGGACTAAATGCTAGTTTCCACTTTTATTTAAATTTTTTCTTTCATTATTTTTATGGGCTTTAAAAAATAATTAATTTTACTACCAGTAAAATTTGCCGCTCTAGGTCCGGGCCTAGTCGGCCTATTCGGAAATCTGTCTCTACTTCGGCTGAAGTGCAACACTGATTTGCCTCTAAGATGAGAACAACCTGTTGGAAATTAGCCTTTTCATCACCCAGTGTGTTATTGTGATTAGCATAAGATCATTTGGATATGTCAATAAATCATTTGACAAGGGGCACTTCTGTATTTTTCTTCCGCATGGGAAATGTTAATATGTGCCGTGACGTATCTACCTGTATTCTGTAATTAAATAAAAAACATAACCATGGTTTGTCATTTCGGTTTTTCTATGTAAAATCTATATCACTCTTTACGTGGCTATGCCTCCCTAGGAAACTGTGCTGTTTAAATAAAGAGCCTTGTGCTATTTTTTCAAATAAATAAACGCAGTTTGTAATGGAGGCTATTTAGTATACATTTTTTTCTTTCATGATAATATCTCAGTTCCTCGTATTTTCGCGAACTCCAAGGGCTTCATGATTAAATTTCTTAATGAACAAGGAAAGCCGTTCAGACGCAGTAGTCTTTCCTAGCTTGATAGAGAAACGTCGCTTTTCTTCATTTTTTTCATTCTGCGTCCTTCAAAACGCAAGTGAAAAGGGAGGAACTGCTACTACTAAAAAAAAAGAAAAAAAAAGAAAAAAAAGACAGACGTTAAAGGGGTAAAAATTTGACTTTCCTCGTAAATAACGCAACCATAAATTTGCAAATCCAAAGTTTCCTGGTCTTTTTGATAACAATGATCATGAATTTAAACGTAGGTTGAAATTTGGACCTGCTTCAAAAGCAAAAGTCAATGAAATAATAAACACAAAATTACATGTCCTTAGTCTGAAACGAAAAAGAGGAAAACCGTCGATTTTGTTTCGTTGAACGCTTCTAAGGCCATGTGGAGGTAACACAAGCCAAATATTATTTGTTTTCCATCCGTTCAATCAAATATTTATCTTACCTACGTCAGCAAGCACGAACAGCTTCGTTGAAATGATTTAGAAACGCTGTTGCGAATTTTGAAACGATAATCGCAGATAATAATTATTAAAGTAGCTTTACGTTAGAGGTTGTAATCTACTGGTCGATATGATGGGTATATTGAAATACTGCCTGCGGAAAAATAAAAGATTGCACTTTTTTTGAAAATTCTGGAAGACCGTTAAGAATGAATTTTCTTAGAGGTATAACACAAA
The DNA here is from genome assembly GCA_039090855.1 of Macrothele yani. Classification (NCBI taxonomy): domain Eukaryota; kingdom Metazoa; phylum Arthropoda; class Arachnida; order Araneae; family Macrothelidae; genus Macrothele; species Macrothele yani. Next base: position 56,119,837 of record CM076997.1, on the reverse strand, counting down.
AGTGACAGAGAGAGAGTGACATGTAAGAACTGTTAAATTCATTGTAAATTTCGATTTTTGAAAAAAATTCGGTAACCACCTCCGGACACGAAGCATTATGAATGATGCAATGTATTCGTAATCTAAAAGTAATATTTAGGTTACAAATACACGATATTGACAAACGTCACCGGGCACCTAGAAGAGTAACACAACATAGCATTTTTTGACATACATTAGAACGGCGGTGTCAGTCCACCTTTGCCCTTAATGCATGAACTGACCCTTCGAGACATGCTTTAGACAAGGTTTTGGAACACAGCGATAGGTATGCGCTTCCATTCAGTACATAATGCTGCCGATAACTGTTGCTTATTAGTAGGGTTTGGTTCCAAACTTCTTATGCGGCGCTCTAATTCATCCCATAGGTGCTCTATGGAATTAAGATCAGGGCTCTGGACTGGTCAGTTCACACGCGATACGGAATTATCGTTAAACTACGCCGTACCAGTCCTTGCTTTATCGCTCGGTGCATTATCCTGCTGATATCAAGAAGGCTCGGTTCCACAGTATTGCCACAGGGTTGGTAGAGCATAATTGTCCAGAATATCGAGGTAGATGTGCTGGTTAAGAGGTTTGTCCACGATAACCAATGGGCCGGGATCATACCACGAAAAACACCCCCACACGAGTACACTGCCAGCTCCAAACTTGACCGCAAGGAACAGTACACTGTGGTAAATAGTGTTCCCCGGCTGCAGCCATACCGACACACGGCCATCAGACTGATGGATCGTGTATCTGGATTCATCAGTCCATAGGACTCGTTTCCATTGATGTACGGTCCACGATAAATGTTCTTTACACCATGCTAAACGACGAGTAGCATTCCGAGTGGAAATGAAAAGCTAATGAGCAGCCGCACGACCAGGGTAACCCATGGAATGAAGTTCTCTGCTAATGGTGCGTGTACATACCGAGGTTCTAGCATGTTTACTCACCTGTACACTGAGGTCTTGTGCATTACTCCGTCGATTAGCTGTAACGACTCTCCTGAGGCTTTGACGTCCTCTATCACTGATTTTCTTTGGTCTGCCGGTACGTTTTGCTACTTCAGGCATTCCATATGTCTTCCACTTATTCATTACATCAAAAACAGTTGACTTGGGTATGTTTAAACGCCTCTAGGTTTCTTCCTTATGTATAACTCACTAATATAACACGCAACAATCATTCCATTCTCAAAGCCAGTTCTCTCCTGCCGCTATATTTTCATCCAACTCCACAGTGCGATATGATCGAGGTCACCTGGAGGCTTGTTTTTATACCGTTTGCAGATGTACCACACGTCTTAACAAAGCAGCGGATCCGTTCATTTGCTTTTGAATTAGTGTCCAGTGACTTGTGTCAATATAGTGTATATAGCACCATTCGATAACGCTTTCTGTCAGCTGATGAACCACAGCTCATTTTACTCCAATCTGAAGTTTTTTACTATTATTCGTTATCTTCTGTTTGTTCTTTCTTTTCTTTTTTGTTTGGTGGTTTAAAGACCCCCGTGAGCAACTGGATGGTCTATAAGCAGTCGCTCGTCCTTAATTTAGGGCCACTGGTTCCACGCAAGGGAGACAGCAAATGCCGCAAGACAAACAAGATATCCATACCTCACTGGGATTCGAACCCTGACTCATCTGGGACGAATAGTTGTTTACTCTTTGTGCCACAATGGGCCAGATCAAGCTTTTCTTACCTTGGAGGAGGTGACTGAGACTTGATATTCCTCCACTTCCATTGAAGCAGTATGCATTTTTACTTTTTCATTCCTCCGTTAAGGAAACGTGTTGTGATCATTCAAAAGTCTTATATCCGGTTTTTAACATAATTTTGCTAAAACTATAAAAACCCGAAAGCCAGCCGTATGTTTACACCGAAAACACAGCATTTCGCAGAAATTCAGAGTGAAAATTGAATCAGCCCATAACGTTTGGGTACCAGAGAGTGGACCTAACAATAAGAACATGCTTTCGGGGTAGGGCTTGAAAACATTCCGCTCGAAGTTAAAATACTCAGAGGATTTTTTTCGACAGAGCACAAAATGAAAAATTAGCTCTTCATCTCTATGGTACATTCGGAAAAATCATGTAGGCATATCCGCACATTGTTTTATATGTCTCTCTCCGCTGTTTCCACTAATTCATTTCATGGATATGAGGAGTATTTAACTCAGAGAGTATGGATTACAGAGCTGTGCAGAGGATACTGTATGCTGCTAACTCTTTAAAAAAATTACTGAAGCATATAACTTTCTTTTGGAGCTAAAGTTTTCAGTAAATGTATTCAAGCGTTGTGCAATTCTATGTTTTACCCACCTGGAATGTCTATTCTGTGAGATCAGCCGCTCCTCCTCCTGTTCCCTTGGTTGCTGCGGACTTAGTCTCACATAAGAAATACGAAACGTTCTTCAGAACAGTGTTACCAGAGACTTTTACCTGAAATTAGTAGACCAGAGCTAAAAACATCTATAGAAATCAGTAGATCCGGTTTTTTTGCTTGAAAAATGCACCACCTCACAAATGTAATGTAGCATTGGATGCAATCTCATTACTAAGGAAGATTTCAGTCTACTTGTATTTCAAATAATACCAGTACTTCACAAATTGCTATTAAACACAGGTATAAAAATTCAAACCAATACAATTCTGACTCACTTTTTCCTAAGATATTACTGATGATCAGGTTTAAAAACTAATGCTCACCATTAAAACAAATGTTCGTGTAAAGAATAATGGCATTGGCCTTTTATGTATTTACAGTTGTATAGGTCCCACTTGTTCATCATCAACCATAGGTACAATTCCTATAGGTGTCTGTTGTCATTTTAACTACACTGACGGAAAAAAAATCCCAACACCACGAAAAAATAGTTGTAGAGGAATGAAATGGCGGCAATGCATTTGTATAGGTAACATATTTAATCGATTAAGGTTTCAAGATCACAGCCAATTGTAAGCGCGAGAAGAGCCATTTTAAATGTGAAATGCTGGTACATTAATAACCGGTGAAACCGCCAGAATGTTGAATGCAAGCACGCAAACGTTCATACATTGTGTCGTACAGGTGCTGGATGTCAGTTTGTGGGATGGAGTTCCGTGCCTGTTGCACTTGGTCGGTCAATACAGGGACGGTTAATGCTGGTTGGGGGTGACGCTGGAGTTGTCGTCCAATGATGTCCCATACGTGCTTGATTGGTGAAAGATCTGGTGATCTAGCAGGCCACGGCAACATGTCGACACTCTGTAGAGCATGTTGGGTTACAACAGCGGTATGCGGGCGAGCGTTATCCTGTTGGAAAACACCCCCTGAAATGTTGTTCATGAATGGCAGCACAACAGGTTGAATCACCAGATCGACGTACAACTGTGCCGTCAGGGTGCGTGGGATAACCACGAGAGTGCTCCTGCTGCCATAGGAAATTGCTCCCCAGACCATAACTCCAGGTGTAGGTCCAGTGTGTCTCGGCCGCAGACAGGTTGGTTGCAGGCGCTCACCTGGCCTCCTTCTAACCAACACACGGCCATCACTGGCACCCAGGCAGAACCGGCTTTGATCAGAAAACACAACAGATCTCCACTCCGTCCTCCAATGAGCTCTAGCTTGACACCACTGACGTCGCAAACGGCAGTGGTTTGGAGTAAGTGGAATGCACGCTACCGGGCGTCTGGCTCGGAGCTATCCATCAAGTAACCGATTTGTAACAGTTCGTTGTGTCACTGTGGTGGCAACTGCAGCTCGAATTTCTGCCGCAGACGCGGTATGATGCGCCACGGCCATACGCCGTACACGGCGGTCTTCCCTCTCAGTAGAAGCCACGTGGCCGGCCGGAACCCGGTCTTCTTGAGGCAGTACCTTCCCTTGACCACCACTGCCAACAATCATGCACAGTGGCTACATTCCTGCCAAGTCGCTCTGCAATATTGCGGAAAGAAAATCCACCTTCTCGTAGCCCTATTACACGACCTTGTTCAAACTCCGTGAGCTGTTGATAATGGCTTCTTCGTCTTCTTAAAGGCATTCTTGACTAACATCAACACCCTACGACGAACCTCAACGATAACTAACGCTCACGAACGTTACAGCAAACCTGCTTTGCATGTTCCGAGGGGCGCTACTAGCGCCACACGTACGCGCCGAGCGCGAAATTTGCATAGACGTCATCTTACAGATGCACTCTCACCGCCTACCAACTGTCGTTTATCTAACACAACCCCTTCTTGGTGTTGGGATTTTTTTCCGTCAGTGTATATTGTCCCATTGAAGTCTGGTCATTGCAGAGTGGCTCAGTTCTTGAAGAGTTCCATCTCACCAGTCTTTAATTGTCAGCCCACACACGGTGAGGGCGTCCTCTTGCATTTCTTCCGTTCATTAAGCCAAACTCCATTATATTTATATTTCTGTCATTTTTCATTCCGCAGATGTGTCCAAAAAATGTTAGTTTTCTCTATATGATTTTTGGAACACGGTCTCCTTTAGTGGAATTCTTCTGTACACTTCTTCATTTCTTATCCTCTGGGTCCATCAGATTCGTAAGATTTTACGATTGCACTTTCTTTCAAAAGCAAGAATCCTTCTCTCTGATTCCTTTGTCAATATCAAAGTCTCGCATCCATATACACTCACAGACAATGAAATTTGAGCACCTAGAACAAAATATGCTACAACCGCGAAATTCTGTAAATAGCTAGAATGCGTACTGGTATGCAAATGATCCACGTTTGGTGTAAGTGCGCATGAATGCACACCCTGTGGTAGCGCCGAAAGTACAAACCGGCAGCCTTATAAACCGGCGTGTAGTCGATGTCCCATGAAAGCGAAAGGCACCGGCCGACGCAAGCAAAATTACAGAGTGACAATAATTTCGGGTAGACGCCAGAAACAACGTCAATTTACACACTTCCAGACTTTGAGACAGGCCTGATCATCGGACTGAAAATCGCAGGGTTGTCGGCGCGCCGTAAAGTCCGCCACGTGGATCGTTCTGACTATACAGTCCGACTGTGTTGTGAGCAGTGGACACGTGACGGCACTGCCACGCGGCGGAGCGGTTCCGAACGGACCAGCAGGACCACCGGTAGAGAAAATCGACGGATCGTGCGTTAGACACGAACGGATCTCGCGGGGACCTGGTTCACTATACAAGCAACTGTAGCGGGTCCTGTGTGCCCACGAACCATTTCCGACGCCTCGCGGAAGCGAATATGCGATCTCAGCGCCCCTAATATGTGCTGCCATTACCACCGCAACATCGCTTGCTCTGTGTGCAGTGGTGCTAAGCCAAAGCGACGTGGAACGCCACATACTGGCGACGTGTGGTGTTTAGCGATGAGTGCCGCTTCTTGTTTGGGGACAGATGATCATCGTTTTTGGGTGTGTAGGTCCTCGGGTTAACGGCACAATCCCATCCTCGCTATCGAGCGCCACACCACCCCCACTGCAAGCATTATGGTCTGGGGAGCCGTTGTCTACGATAGCCGATCAGCTATAGTTGTGGAACGTGGATCAGTGACGGGCCTGCAGTATGTGGATGAGATCCTACGACCCCATGTGCTCCCATTGCTGGCCGGGATTCCAGGTGCGCTATAACAGCAAGATAATGCCCACCCGTACATGGCTCGGGTTGCCCAGGACTGCCTACGTCATGTCCAGACACTTCCATGGGCTTCCCGCTTCCCGGACATGTCCCCTATTGAGCATGCCTGGGACCAGTTGAAACGTTATCTGCCGCCGTGACGCACTATCCGGTATTTGGAGCACATCGTCCAACACGTGTGGGACAGTCTGCCGCAGGACAACATCAGGCTTCTTGTTCGCCGCACGAGGCAGTGCGACGACGCGCTATTGAAGATGACCGGACTGCGTGCCATATATCTCTATGCAATTATCCTGCAGCTCTGTTTTTGCCATCATGTGTATCGTTCATCAGTATCATTACGTCCATAAAATTTCAGTTCAATCCGATGCTTCCTTCTTGGTGCGCAAATTTCATTGTCTGTGAGTGTAGCATGCATGCAGAAGATGCATGTCTCGAGAATGCTTAATTTAGTTTTGAGGCTAATAGCTGTGCTCTTCCAAATTTTATCGATGGCTTTTAACAGTGTTATAGCATTTGCAATTATAATTGAAATGTCTTTTTTGCTGTTTAAGTCATATGTTATACAACTTCTGAGAAAAGTGAAATTTTCCACATTTTCAAGTTTATTGCTTTCCAGAACGATCTTTTTCCTCATCTCTTTTGCGCCATACACCATTGTTTTTGTCTTTTCTATGTTCATCTTTAGTCCATGTCTTTTACCCTCTCTATTCAGTTCTTGTGCCATTTGATCCAGTTTCATTTCATCTTCTTCAATCAGTACAATGTCATCTGCAAAACACAGATTGCCGAACACTTGTTAGCTTCCTAAAAACAAAGGGTTATACACATAAACTTACACTTCATGCTAAACGATATCCAGATGTTCCCAAAGTACGTAAAATTAGTGCTATATTGAAAAACTACCGGTAATAGAATTATCTTACTATAGGCGTTTTCCTAATATTCTGCGTTTTAACAAAATACTATAGGAAAATCTTTGTGTAACAGACTAATTAATTATCTAGATTAAAAATGTTTCATGAGAACCAGTAGGAATTTATGAAACAAGTTAGTAAAATCATGCAATGCATTGATTATAATACGCTTTCCAACACACCAGAAATCACTACTCAAGTTATGGGAATAATGGCTGTATAATAAATTTCGCTCCTATGACCTGACCTTTGACCCCATTTCGATGATATTCAACAGAACTGGTAAAGTATACTACCGGAACAACATTATAAGGTTTTGTCTCAATCGAATGATTTTCACGTAAGTTATAACCATAAGGGCGATGGAATGGATCCCGATCCTATGTCCAGACATTTAACCCCACTTCACCCATTTTCAACTGGGTTCGTCCCCAGGTGGTTTCCTACCACATACTAAAATTTCATTAAAATCGAACCATATTTACGCAAGTTATGACGCAGAAGGGAAATTTAATGGATCCCGCACCTATGTCGTGACTTTTGACCCCATTTGTTTCATTTTCAATAGGGTTCATCCCCAGGTTGTCTCCTACCACATAGTAAACTTTCTTTGAAATCGAACCATTTTTACGCGTTATGACGCATAAGGGCAATGGAATGCATCCCGCTCCTATGTCCTGACCTTTTGACCCCAGGTGGTCCCCTACCACATACTAAAATTTCATCGAAATCGAACCATTTTTACGAGAGTTATCGTGCGGACGGACATACGGACAAAGCTGGAGCATATACGCTTCTTCAGCCTACGGTTGGAAAACGTAAAAAATATACAGGTAGCAGGTCTTGGATAATTTTTAGTCTTCGTCTGCCTTTTCTCTTCAGATTAGTTCTGATGTAAACCTTGTCGATTGGATCAGAAGATGGTGAGTACTGAAACGGTGTCTCTGAGTGTGTTAGGTAAAACACACAAGTACTGATGTACTCTCTTTGATAACTCCATTGCCTACAGAAAATCCTTGCCTGATCACCTAACCATTAGTAGCCAAGACTATTACTCCCGTGGAATCTAGTTAGAAGTCAGAACTGACTGATAAACACATGTATCTTTCTGTACTTCATTTTCACTTGTTTTTCCTATCTAGCACCTTAGACCAAATCTAATAGCTTCGTATTTCTAAGGGCCGTATAAGTCCAAGAAGAGCAAGATACTTCTTTCCTGAATTCCTCTCCAACAGCATTCATTCATCTTTCATTTTTACTCAACTCCCACAAAAAATATCTAATTCCACTGAAATAACTAATAATTTTTAACTTCTCTAAGGCAGTCGATATAAGAAAGCATCACCAGTTTTTGAAAAATTGTATAACATTAATATCAGAAGTGCATTATACAAATTATTAAAAAATGATGTCTCAAGCTGAAAAATTAGGCCTAATAGTAATCAATTCAGGAAGTGCCTTTAAAAGAGAGAAAAATCAGCAGATTGCAAAAATCTATCAGTAGACGGGATTACAAATCAGTAGATATTCTGAGAAATTAGTAGAATGGTAACAGTGCTTCAGAATGTCTTTTTGGGTTAGCTAAAGCCGTATCGCTCATTTCCGTCATTGTACCTCCCAGTCTTACCTCCAAAACCTATCGTGTACTTTTCTTTATGGTTCGGTAACCTGTCTCGCCCTTTTGTACTTACTGTTCATGCGTGAATATTAGATGATATACATTACGTTAATTTTATTGAACTTTCTGTTAGTGTTATTTTATTTTATTTATTTTTTGCATCGCAGCTATTGTGTGCAAAAGAGTCGCAATTTGCTTCCTTACGTTTTAGGGTTTGACTGTCTCTATCAATTCCTTTGCGTTTTTCTGGAAGCAAAAAGCCGTATTTACCTGTGATATCTATGAATACTGAAGCACTGCATTTCAGTTTTCTTTAATTTAACCATCGCACGCAAGTGCTCTAGAAGTTTATATCATTACATTAACCAATTCTTTCCCTCTGCACCAAATAAGAAAGTGTGAGCTCCCCACACTGTTGTGGCAGTGAGGGGAGCTCACACTGGTGTCAAAAACTTCAAAACTTTCTTAAAACCCATCGATTTATTCTTACTTTTGACTGTATTATATGTTCCTAGTGCTTCGTGAGCGAGATATCAAGCGTTTCTGAAATCTGGAACTGCTGGGCCTAGATTCGAATCCCTTGTCAGGAGCAACGCTACGAAAATCAACGAGTTAGCGAAAGTTGCAGTCAAATTAAAAAACGTTAGCCAGATTCTTAATCAGTTAAGCACAAAATATTTGCTAAAAAATTGAGATTCATAATGCATTTTACCAAATTGATGTGCTATGTTTGTCTCAAACTTAATCCAGAAAAGAAAATCCTGCAGAATGAATTTGGAAAAAATTAAAATAAAATACCATTTAATGATCAGGACAGAGTGTATCTTAGTGAATCTGTATGAGAACACATAAAGAATTACGAGAGATGAAATATTTGACACTTTTTATAGTACACGGTAGTGAAAAATAAAAAAGAAAGAAGTTATTTAAAAAAGAAACTAGAAGCCTGCACTTTAGATCACTTGGTAGCCGAGTGATCTAAAGTGCAGGCTTCTAATAATTCGCTTGCAATGGGCGTGAGTTTTGGTCCCGGTTGAGGCGTGGGTTGTGGGTTAGTCTGTTTTCCCTGGAACCACTGGCCCCAAATTAGGGACAGCCACCCGCTGTCTTAGTGGTCTGAGGAGATGACGTCTGACTATCCGTCCGAGATGGGCCTGGATTTGAGTCCCGGATGAGGCATGTGTAGTCTGTTTGTATGTTGGAGCTGAAACTACCTCTACTCTAGAACCAGAAGCTCTATCAATGATTAGCGGCTGCTTATATCCGTATGAGTTGCACATGGTGGGCGTTAAACCCCCCCCCAAAAAAAGAAATTTTCATTTTAATTCCCCTTGTTTTCTAGAATGTAAGGAGAAACTGATGAAAAATACATCGATGAAGCATTACATTATGACAACCTCTCTAATAAGCTGTAGGGACCCTCCCTTTATCCCGCAAAATAGCGGCCACTCGGTAAGGCATCCATTCGATGAGTTGGCGATAGGTATCCTGGGATATCTGGTACCATAATGTCAACAGAAGGTCCTCTTGTTCCCATACATTTCGGGGTGATGGTGATTTAGCGCAAATCCGCTTTTCCAAGTCGAACCCCAAATGTTCGATTGGGTTCATGTCAGGTGAATTTGGAGGCCAGGGCATTAACAGAATGCCACCAGCATGTTCCTCGAACCACTCCTTGACGATTCTGGCAGTGTAGCATGGCGAATTATTCTCTTTATAATGGCCATCACCAGAAGGGAGCACAGTTTCCATGGATGGTTGAACTTGGTCCGCAACGATGTTCAGATACCTGACAGCTGTGAGGGATTTGTGCTATTAGTGGGACATAAATTGTTCCCAGAGAAACATTGCGCACAGCGTAACACCGCTGGCCTGTTTCCTCCCAACAGTGCATCCAGGTGCCATAGCCTGCGTTGGTAATCGGTGTTTCCACGCTCGGCCGTCTACGTGATGCACCAGGAATTTTGATTCGTCAGACCAGGCAGCTTTCTTCCAATTATTGTTGGTCCAAGCTCGATGATCTTGGGCCCAATTCACTTGCTGTTTGTGATGACGTGCAGTGAGTATGGGGACCCAGCTGGATCTTCGGCTACGCAGGCCCATGTGCTGCGATGAGCTGTGTGATGTGACACAATGCCCTGTTCACCATTGTTGTAGATGCGAGTGATTTGTCTCACTGTGGCCCTGCGGTCACTGTGAACAATGTGCGAAACACGGCTGGACGATGGTTCGTCGTTTGGCCATTTGTGCACCAGTGTTGATACGTTCTCACTACAGTGACGCGTGAACAACCCACAAGCAGCGCCGTTTCCGAGATCGTAGTTCCGGGGCACCGTGCCATCACAATTTGCCCTTTATCGAACTCCGATAATTCGGCAGCTTTTCGCATTCTATCTCCGAACACTCCACTAACCGAAACCGGTCCTCGGGTTATATATATATATATTGCTCTCTGGACTTCACCTGCATCACCGTTCGGTCTCCAGGCGCGCTCATCTCTCTAGTCTGGGAGTGGACATAATGTGATAGCTCATCGGTGTATACATAAAAAAGAAAACACACTTGTCAATATATCCTGAGTTGTGGGATTTACAGGCAACATAGTATGAAAGGAGATAGAGAGGAATTAACGAGGAAGTAAACTGTAAATACAACTGTTGCTTCTTCTTAACATAGGTTAGAATGGGAAGGTTACAACTCTTTATTCTGCTCTTTCAATAAAGACCAGTCGTTCAGCCAGGGGCGACAACTGGCTCCAATACTTAGTGACTCGCATGGCTTTCGTACTTGCTCCTATTGTTTATGAAACACAGGAGCGCAATGAGTTGTGAGAATTATACTTTACTTTCTTGCATTGCAGCTGTTTGTCTGTAATTCAGACAATTTAATTTCAGGTTTGACAATTTCTCGGCTTAATCATTTAGTGCACTGGAGAATATTTAACGTACCCGACACAGAAGACGTGAATGTTGTACTCATTCTTACTAAGCTGAATGTTTCTTTTTCACAAGTACTAGTTGGGTGATACGTACATTAAAGCCAGACTACTTTCAGTACCTGTTGATGCTTACAGAGATTACTAACCACCATTCTACTTTGCCAAGGCAAAAATAATGTTGTTGCTTGTGAAACAGACATTAAATCATGTAGCATCGCTTTTATTTTATCTCCAAACAACGTATTGTTTGTTCCGACCGAGAAATCAGCAGCCAACGTCAGTAATGTTTATATGTGGTATGGAGTTATATTTCCTTTTACTATTATCTTGATTTACGCTTTCCAAAGCTTTTTAATAATCAATTTTTCGTTTGCTAAGGATTATAAATTCATGGCGTTCTTCGGCTGCGGTCGCGTGTTGTAAATAGCTATTCAGCGCAATTTGTTGATTTTCAGTTTTTCCATTCCCTAGATTTTCCTCCAGATGTGAAAATCTTATTTTTCGTTTTCTTGTGCCTTCGACAAGAGAGAGAGAGAGAGAGAGAGAGAGAGAGAGAGAGAGAGAGAGAGAGAGAGAGAGAGATGTATTCCTGAAATCAGAGACTACAGTTTCGTGACAATTACATAAATATATATTAAGAAAATACAACGCTTGTCACAAATATTAGGTGTGCAACTTAATTCTCGGTCACAGGAACAACACGCTGACAGCAAATTATAGCAAATCGAATACGTACCTAATCAGGGAAATAATCCCCTTCATGTTGGATACATTTAAGCCATTGGTCTGGGAGCTGCCGAATGCCACTGTGGAAAAAAGGGGGCTGTTTCAAGTTGATAAAGTCATCAATACTTGTGTGGACCTCCTCTACAAAAGTGAAGTACGTATCACTCAGGTGATGTTGCAGGGAACGAAAGAGGTGATAATCCGACGCGGCGAAGTCTGGAGAATACGCCGGATGGGACAAAATCTCCCATCCCAGGCCGGTGATCGTGTTTAAAAAGTCGTTTACGCGGTGTGAGGATGCGCGTTATCTTGAAACAACAGGACCGACTTCTGCTCTTACCGGTGTATGGCCTTTTTGCCTGCATTGCGTCACTCACACGAATGAGTTGCTGACAATAACGCTCAGCATCGACCGTTTCATCAGGTTTGAGCAACTCATAGTGCACGACACCGCGCTGATCCCACCATATTCACAGCAACAACTTCCTGGCATGGATATTCGGTTTGGCGGTACTGGTGGTAGGTTGACCTGGATAAACCCACGATTTGCGCCACTTAGGATTATCGTAGAGGATCCACTTCGCATCACAGGTCAATATCTTGTGGAGGAAATCCTTCTTCTTGAATCTGGAGAGCAAGGACACAGCAACATCGTAGTGCCTAGACTTGTTCGCAGCTGTGAGTTGGTGGAGCACCCAACGGCCCTCCTTGTGAATCCGTCCGAGCTTGTGCAGGCGCTTTTCAATGGCTTGCTGTGTTACTCCGAGTTCCTGGGCGAGCTCTGACTCTGTGTGACAGGGATCCACGTCCAACAGTTGTTATAGTTCCTCATCGTCAACTTTCTGTGGCTGTCCCGGACATTCTGCATCACGAAGATCAAAATTTCCCTGCTTAAACCGCTTGAACCACTTCTTACACGTACTGTAGGACACAGCCTCACCCAAAGCAGCACAAATCATATGCTGGGGTTTCGCGGCTTTTGTTTTTCAGCTGAAACGCAAACAGGAGGCAGTGCCTCAAATGTTGCTTCTCCAACGACATTGCTTTCACCGTCAACTTTCATCGCTTCTGTCACTACAGCTGTGAGCGGTTACGGTTGCCTGGAAAGCTGTTGGATGGCGCTGCAATCAGCCATTATTGCACACAGCTATTTGTATTTGCCGACGTTCCATGATCGCTTACGTTTAGGAGCCCAGAATTAAGTTGCACACCTAATATTTTATTTTTCAAGTCGACCAAGGTTTCGCTGGGTTTTGACTTTGCTTCATCAGGACAAATGGCATGTAAATATTCAAATTGCACATATCATAAATGCCATGTCATTAACAAGCTGCGAAGAATTTTGATACACACAGTCGAGTCTTATTATTGCGACCACCTCCTACTTTTGACGTCAACAGCGCGTAGCAATGAAAGAAAGCACGTGTCGTGAGCTGACTTCGAGGGTATATAAGGTGTGCTGTACGTATTCTGAAATCATATCACTCGTTACTGTCATGGGTTAAAGGAGCGATTTATCAGATTTGCAAAAAGGGATGATTATCGGCTTTCGTGCCAAGGGTGGCAGTATTTCTGAAACAGCGCAGTTTGTGAACTGTTCGCGTGCTGCTGTAGTTAAAGTGTGTCGTGATTGGAGAAATGGTATCATTGCGAATAAGCGACGTGGAAACTGCGGAGCAGCATGTGCCATCGATATGAGAGGTGAACGTCGGCTTCGAAGGTGAGTGAGGGCCAATCGACACTCTACAGTGGAGCAACTCACTGTCCGAATGAACCAAGGGGCTACCGGAAGAGTGTCTAAACGACAGTTCAGTGAACCATGCTGCGTATGGGGCTCCGATGCAGACGAATGGTCACTGCACCTATGCTAACGAAGGTGCATCGGCAGAAAAGGCTTACATTTGCACGGCAGCTTCGGAATTGGACCTCCGCTGATTGGCAAAGGATTGCTTTCAGCGATGAGTCACAGTTTCTGCTTCATCGAACGGATGTATGTTGGAGTATATGCTAGAAACATCGGAGAACAAACACTCTTCAACCACTGCTGGAAGAACACAAGCCGGTGGGAGCAGCGTTATGGTTTGGGGAATGTTTACGTGGCCTTCTCTGGGTCGACTCATACCTGTGGAAGGAACTATGGACCGAATTCGTTATGAATCCATCCTTGCAGACCACGTACATCCACACATGCTGATTGTCTTCCTTGGGGCAGATGGGATCTTACAGCACTACAATGCAAAGTGTCACACAGCTAGAAATGCCCGCGACTGGTTGGAAGAGCACGATGAAGACTTCAAAGTACTTCCCTGGCGCCCGAATTCCCCAGACGTAAAGCCAATTGAACATCTGTGGGACCACCTCGATTGTGTTGTTCGCTTTATGGATCCTCCGCCACGTACCTTCCAGCAGGTGTCAGATGAACTGCAGTCTGCATGGCTTCACATACTAGTGAAAACCTTCCAGCATCTTATTGAGTCACTCCCAGCACGCCTAGCTGCTGTGCGCGCTACACACGGTGGTTACTCTGGATATTAGCTGGTGGTCACAATAATGTCACTCGACTGTGTATATTGTGTACCCTAAGAAACCGGGTACTTAATTTATTGTACAGGTGATCGCACGATATCTGAGTATCAGTCTGTGGAGTATTTAAGACAAAAGATATATAGCTAACAACAGTAAATTTTATATTTAAAAGTTTTGTGAAGTAATATTATTCTCCACGTTTATTGTGTAGGGAGTGGTATACAGTAAAAAATAAAAATTTGAATAGAGTTTTTAGAAACGGAGATACAGCTGTAAATAGAAGTACACAAACACTATCTAGCAACAGAATTATGAACGACAAGAAACTACACAAGTACAGGCAAAGTGTTACACAAAGTAAATGGTATACAACGTTCAAACAATTTTTTTAATTTAATTTTTTTTGCGCGCTTTGCGCGCTTCCCTACAGCAAGACAACGCGTTGCCTCATACCGCGAGAACGACCCCGGCAAAATTTCAGGAGCTTGAGGGTATCGAACGTGTGCCATACACACCATATAGTCTGGACCTTGCACCGGCGGATTATTACTTCTTCCGGTCCATGGCCCACTTCCTTCGCGGGCGGCACTTCAACCACCAGGAGGAGGTGGAGTTGGGGTGAATGAGTTCTTCGCCTTAAAGGACAAGAAATCCTA
The DNA here is from genome assembly GCA_039090855.1 of Macrothele yani. Lineage (NCBI taxonomy): Eukaryota > Metazoa > Arthropoda > Arachnida > Araneae > Macrothelidae > Macrothele > Macrothele yani. The sequence goes on along the minus strand of CM076997.1, from coordinate 56,104,830 downwards.
CCGCAGGGGAATCGAAGAACTGGAAGACAAATGGCTAAATGGCTAAATATGGCCTATACCACTCAGCTTTGGTCGTAAAGGTACGTATGAAGACAAAGTGATCCAAATATTGCAAAACTTTCGACTCACCCTCTGTATTTCTGTTATGTAGGTTAAGAGGCAAAGGAATTGGAATTTTTATGCGGCAATTTATTCAGTGCACAGTTGTACGTTCGCCACATGTCCATTTATGTTAATTCATTTCGTTGTTTTGGAAGAAGTCATCTTTCCGTAATTTGCTGGTTCTATGAATTTTGTTTCCACGATTTTGCTTTTGGTGATTTTGTTTTCGATAAATACTACTTCGATGAAGTGGGTTTCGATAAATCGCCTGCTCTCCCCTCGTAGTTTTGAGAATTTGCTCTCACAAGACATCTTGGTTAAGAGTAGATACAAACAAAGCAATGCCTTTCATAGTTTTCTTACATTCCTGACCGAAATAGATGTCAGCCATTATCAAAAACTGAAAATTGGTACCATTGCCGATTTTTTCAGCACATCTTTTGTAAAAAAAGATCGTGCTTATGTTATCGGTTTGTTCGTCTGCCCGTCCGTCTGTAGACACCATATCTCTGCAACTATTAGTCCGATTTGAAAAATTCTTTTTGCATTGGGAAGCTTGAAATATGCGAATGTTGATCCTTTATTTGGTTTTTTTTTCGATGTACAATTTCGCCGATAGAGGGCTTAAATGCAGACGATGTCAAATTCAAAAAGCATTTTATTCCATATATTTGCTTTTAAACATCCGATTGAAAAAAAAAATCTTTTATCTTTCGATTCCATTTATGTCGAAGAGCATTTTGGGTATAGTTACTTTTTCAAGTTCCGCATAGATTTTCCTCCAGGGGGCGTAAAAGTAAATTACATTTCCCCCGATATCTCTGCTTCTAAAACTACGACTTTTTCTTCAGCGGATACAGCTCCTAATAGTAAACCTTCTGCATACAATTTCTAATTTTTGGTAAAGAATACTTTGGTCACCAGGGGGCGTAAGAGTTAATTTTTGCTTCTGAAGTATTTGCCATAAAATCTGAGCTGCTCAAATCTCGATTGAAAATATTTTTTCGTGGACCGATGCCACTTACGCCGATAAACCTTTTTGGAATATTTTCTTTTCAAAATATTGCATGGTCTCACCGCCATGGAGCGTAGACGTAAATCTTATTTTTGCCAATATCTCCGCTTGTAATGGTCCGATTTGAAAAATTATTTCTTTATTGAATAGTTTCCGGCGTGGCAAGTTTTTCAAATAATTTCAAAATTTTTAAGGGATTCATAGACTTTTTGCTAGGGGGAGTAAAGGTAAATTACGTTTCCCCGGATATCTCTCCTTCTAAACCCCCGATTTGAAAAATTCTTTCATAACGGATACAAATTGTGATGGGAAGTCCTTTTTATATAATTTCTAATTTTGGTAAAAAAAATGGTTTGGCCACCAGGGGGCGTAAGTCTTTATTTCCGCTTCTGATCTATTTGCAGTAAAATCTAAGCTTCTAAAATATCGATTGAAAAAAAATCGCTTTTGGACCGAATCTACTCACGTCGACAAACTTTTTAGGAATATTTTCTTCTTAAAATAATTCATGGTTTCTACGACAGGGGGCGTAGATGTATACCTTATTTTTGTCAATATCTCTACTTCTAGGACTTCGATTTCAAAAATTCTTTCTTTGTTGAATAGTGTTTCCGATGAGAAATATTTTTCATATACATTCAAAATTTTCAAGTAAATCATAGGCTTTCCGCTAAGGCGCGCAAAGGCGAATTGCGTTTTCTGCGTTACTTCTGCATCTAAAACTCCGATTTGAAAAACTCTTTCTTTATAGCTTACAGTTCCTGATGGAAAACGTTTTTCATACAATTTCTAATATTTGGTAAGGAATGGTTTGGCCACCGGGTGGCATAAGTGTTAATTTCTGCTTCTGATGTATTTGCAGCAAAATCTGAGCTCCTGAAAACTCGACTGAAATTATTTTTTCTTGGACCGATACCCCTCACATCGAAAAACCTTTTGAGAATACTTTCTTCCTAAAATAATGCATGGTTTTCCCGCCAGGGAGCATAGATGCATATCTTATATTTGTCAATATCTCTGCTTCGAAGAGTCCGATTTGAAACCTTATTTCTTTGTTGGAGAGCGTTTCCGCTGCGAAATGCTTCTCATATAAATTGAAAATTTTCTTAATGCACAAGTCTGCAACCAGAGGGAGTAAGATCACGATTCCGCTTACAGCAATATTTGCGGGACTAAAAACCCGATTGAAAAACTTCTTTCTGCCGTCAGATACTACTGTTCTCCATACCGGTTCCATTGCCTTTGAATAGCTATAATAAATTTAGTGCGCATCAGAACGGATTCAAAAGATGTGCTCAGTACACCCGGTAATTCGGTGTCATCTTTCTTGTTTAGAAATAGTATGGGTGTAAAGGAAAAGTAAAAAAAAATCGTTCTTTCCTTAAAAAAGAAAGAGAAAGAGAAAGAAGGAAAAGTCATATTGGAGAATGTCTGCTTCAATTTTTTTAATTTAAATAAACAAAAATTTTATAAAGCGAAACATGATCTTTAGTTAAGTTTAATATCCTGAAATTGGTAACTTGTGAACTAATTCGTGTGAAACAGCTCTTCGGTTGGGTGAACACACAAAGACAATCCTTTGTAGTTTTTCGTTCATTCTGAAGAAGAACGTATCTTTTTAGCAATATGCAGGGTAAGTCAAAATGATGTTCCCGATTTTAATATTTTACCACACGACGTGTTATGAGTATTTTTAGTTGCGAGATGTGTACTTTAGAAAGTAATCTCTCCAAGTTCCAATACCCCGCTACCGATTCCGCGGGTGGTATGTAGACGGTGAGATAAGTCTGGCAGAAAGAACAAGTCATACAATGACGGCAAGCGGAAAACCTTCCTCGAATTTCAAACAAACAAATCAGTTGTGACTGTTCAACGGCATTTTCGGACAAAATTTGGGATAGAACCACACAGTGGTAAGTCAGTTCGTAACTGGCATTCACGATTTCAAGACACGGGCTGCTTTTGCAAGGAAAAATCGACTGGACGTCCGTCGATAGGAAACGACGTAGTGCAGTGTTCTGGTAAGTTACATAAGGAGCCATCAGAAATCGACTTAACGAGAAGGTCTAGAACTTGGTGTCCCGCATAAAACTGTATGGCGAGTTCTGAGGAAACTTTTGAACATGCAACCATGTCGTCAGCAGTTGATTCAAAAGCTGAAGAGGGATGACCACCACCTGCGAGCGTTTTTCTGTTAAAGATTTATCACTCTAATGGAAGATGACGGTTTCTCTGAAAAGTTAGTTTTTAGTGACGAAGAAAAATTTCACATTTCAGGAGAGTTTATAAGTTACCAATTTCAGGCATAACGTGAGAGTTTGGGCACTGAAAATCGCCATGCAATCTTGCAGCGCGAACGTGGTCCCCCAAAGGTCAATATCATCTGCGCAGGCAGTAATCAAAAGGTGTATGGGCCCTTCTTCTTCGCTGAAGCCACTGTGGCAGTAATTACACATCTCAACATGCTCGAATAATGGCTTCTACCACAGCTGAAAGAAGACATTAATGACTTCAGTTTTCAACTCGATGGCGCTCCACCGCATTTCCATAACTAGGTCCGGGGCCGCCTCAATGGCAGGCTGCCAAAACGATGGATTGGCCGTTCACCTGAGGGAGATTAAGAACTGTTACCTTTGCCACCACGATCCCCAGATCTCATCCCGTGTGATTTTTCTTGTGGTGTTTCATAAAGGATCGTATCTATGTACCACCACTTGCAATGACGCTGGTTGATTTGAAAGCTCGCATCACAGCAGCCGTCACAGAAATTGACACTGTAACGTGTCGCCGTTCAAATCAACCAGGAATGCACAGTATTGAAGAAAAAGTACTTCTTACCTTACATTCAATTTTTGAACGACGGTTCTTGGGTGCCGTGTGTTGAGATCGTTAAATCAATTAACAATAGCAAATTAATCCACATTCCTCCGAAGTTGACACGAATCACTCAAGAGGCAGTAATAAACATCAAATCTACATTTAATACATGACACAGATGGTCGACCGCACACATACTAAAGATACATAACATAAAAAAACCGGCGTTTTCTTCATCGTGAGTTCCATTGTTCAAAACACTCGAGTTCTCTTTTCCCACGTGTCGACAGCGCCCTCTATCAGAAACAGTTTTGACAGCTGCTCGGATTATATTTATATTTTCTTTTCGGGAGCTGCTCCTCTTCCAACAGACACCGACATGCTACAAAGAGTTTGGCAGGAACTTGATTACCGACTTGATGTGTGCCGTGTTACGCGTGGAGTGCGCATTGCACATTTATAAGTAAGTTGAACAAGACTTTATGAAATGTGCTTCTCAACAGTACTAGCTGTGGGTATCTGCTTTTCATTAAGCATGAGTACCGAATCATTTAAATCGGGAACATCATTTTGACATACCCTGGAATTTCAAAATTTTCATATAATTCTGTTTCCAGATACTCATCCACCAGTTGAGCTCGATGCGGTCTGCCATTACTGTCCATCAAGAGGAAATCTTAACAGCCCTAACATAGGGGTCCACAATCTCATCTTTACATCTTTGGCTGGTCACCGTGCTAATCTGAAAGATGTGCACGTCGGTGCGACTGTGTGTAATGATGCCTCCGTAGACAACAAAACCACCGCCATTAAAACTGGACTTTTCACGAATATTGGAGGGGATGTAGCGAGTCTCCAGTTCTCGCCATATGAAAGTACGACGGGAATCAGTATTTTAACTGTATCGTGAGTCATTCCTGAAGAGCACAGTGCTCAATTGTTTGTGCTCCACAGGAAATGTTGGTGGCTTGATCTGCAGCGCCCGTCTCTAGAGGAGGGTGTCAGGAAGATACAAATCATATGTCTCCTCTCATAGAGACCTCTCTCATGCAGCCAATCGTAAACTGTAAATCGATTTATTCTCGTGTCAGTGGCTGCTGAGAGTTCCAGAGACAGTTGCCTACTGGTCATCTGCCAATGTCTTCTTGCTGTTAGAGACATATAGCCGTCTTCGGCAGCAGTGATATCCTTGGGACGCTTAGGTCCTAGTCGACGACAAACTTGTCTTGTAGATAGGAACCACCTCCATAATCTTGAGAATATGTTTTTGGTATATTTAACGCTCTGGAAACTTCCGACTGCAACTGACTTCCTTCCAGATCACTCGCCACCGCTGTGAATTTTTCACGTGCTGTGTCTGAGCAAGCACTTGGAGAACTCAGAAAAAGCGAGCTAATGTACCGTCCTTATAATGCAGTCTTCAGTGACGTACCCGAAAAACATGGGGCCCCCAGCAAATAACTTCTTGAGGCCCTTTTGCGAGCATCTATTAGCTTTCAATTATTGAAATATTTAAATTACATATTATTGACTAGGTGTTACGACATTTTCAATAATTTAAATTCTTTTGAACCTACAGGTGTTTTTTTTAAAACCAAAACTATTGCACTTTATTGCGTGTAACATAAATGTGCACTTTGTAATTAAACTGATTGCCCTAGTTTTATAGCATTGAAAAGTACTACCAAACACTTATTTTTATCATATGCAAATTTTATTCATTTAGAGAACTAACGCCAACCTTTTGAAATACTTCATGATCACACACATAAAACAGGTTACTGCAGTGTGATGAAACAAAATGGTCTAATGACCATTGACGATTTATACGAAAATACAAAACATAGGTAAGCAAACAAATAAGTATACAATTAAGAATTATGGCACACATAAAATTACTTAAATTATTTTCTCTTAGATATATAAAGAAACGCACTTAATATAATCAACACTGTTTTGCCCATGGTAAATATTTTTTGTCTTGACTCTATTATAAAACAATTTTGATTATTGTATATAGTTATACTATTTGAGTTTAATTTGGTATACAGTTCCTACTTTTTGAATCTTATAGTCATGTAGTGCCAAAGCTCATGGGATAGTAGTAAGCAAATTTTTAAATGGCGCTGCCGTCGTACAAAGGCTTCCACGCACGCCACGATATTTATCAGTTGAGAGTCAGGTTGAAAAACCGGCAGTAGGATTATAGCTAGCCGACAAGAATTATCGGAGTTTGAACGAGGCATGCTAGCGGAACCCAGACGGATGGGACATTCAATTTCCAAAGTTGTGAGAACATTCAACATTCCTCGAACCAGGGTGTCACATGTGTACCGAGAATTCCTCATGGAAGGCATTGTCACCCACCATGAACAGCGTAGTGGGCGACCACGGGTGCTGAATGACTGTGACCAGCGGGTTCTGAGTCTGACCAGGATTGTCCATTCTTATGAATGACTGTGACCAGCGAGTTCTGAGTCTGACCAGGATTGTCCATTCTAACAGAGAAGCGACACTGGCTCAAATACCATCCACATTCAATGCAAGAGATACCAGAGACATTTCCATCAGGTCAGTGCAGCGTAATCTAGCGTCCATGGGGTATGGGAGCAGAAGACCCACCAGAGTGCCTTTGTTAACACCGCGACATCAGACACAGTCCCTCATTTGGGCTCGTGAATACAGTAATTGGACCCTGGAAAATCGGCATCACGTGTCGTGGTAAAATGAGTCACGCTACCATTTGTTACGAGCTGATAGTAGGGTTCGGGTGTGGCTCAGACCCCATGAGGCTATGGATCCAAGCTATCTGTGCAAGTTGGTGGAGGTTCCATAAATGTGTGGGGTGTCTTTACGTGGCTCGGTTTGTGACCTCTGGACCTTGTAAACACCTCAGTAATCGATTTGTTGCTCTTCTGGATGATCATTTGTAGCCCTTCATAGACTTCATGTACCCAAACAACGATGGGATTTTCCAGGCGGGCAACGCACCATGTCGTCGGGCCCAAGTTGTCAAAAATTAGTTCAAGGAGCATTCTGGACAGTTTCGACGGATGGTGTGGCACCGAGTTCGCTCGACATGAAACCAATGGAGCTTGGACGTGATGGAAAAGTCCATTGGCACCCAATATCCTGCAGCTACAAATACCAGGGAATTGCATGCGGCTGTTTAGAAGGCATGGCTCAACATTTTTCCAGAAGTCTTCCGGCCACTTGTAGAATCGATGCCATGCCGAGTTCCTGCACTTCGCCGGTCTAGAGGAGGTCCTACACGATACTATGTATGTATCCCATGATTTCTGGCACTTCAGTTTGTTATATTCTCAAGGATGCTTAGTTATGTGCAAAATAACTGTAATAAGTAACATCTTATCTTCATTGGAAAGTTTTATTCATTGAACTGATATTTCTTTTAAGTTCTAATACACATGTATAGGAACTATTGCTATAGCTTTAGTAAGGGACCTCATGTTGCTTAAAATAGCTTCTTTCCCATCATCCAGTTTTTTACGCTTTCCAACCGTAAGTTGAAGAAGCGTATATGCTCCAGCTTTCTCCGTCTGTCTGTCTGTCCGTTCGTCCGTCCGTCCGCACGGTAACTCGCGTAAAAATGGTTCAATTTTGATGAAATTTTACTATGTGGTAAGGGAAAACCTGGGGACGAACCCTATTGAAAATGCGCAAAATGGGGTCAAAGGTCAGGACATAGGAGCGGGATCCATTCAATTGCCCTTATGCATCATAAATTACGCAAAATGCTTCTATTGCGACAAAACTTTATCATGTTGTTCCGGAGGTACACTGAACTTCTGTTGAATATGATCGAAATAGGGTCAAAGGTCAGGTACAGGAGCCAGATTTATTCCACAGCCATTATCCTCATAACTTGACTAAAAATGCTTGTATTACGGCAATACTTTATTATGTTATTCCAGAGGTATACTAAACCGATTCTGCTGAATATCATTGAAATGGGCTCAAAGGTCAGGGCTCAGGAGGGAGATTTATTCCACAGCCATTATCCTCATAACTTGAGTAAACATGCTTTTATGATGGCAAAACTTTAGTATGTTGTTCCGGAGGTATACTGAATCGGTTCTGTTGAATATGATCGAAATAGAGTCAAAGGTCAGGACATAGAAGCGAGATTTATTCCACAGCCATTATCCTCATAACTTAACTAAAAATGTTTGTATTACAACAAAACTTTATTATGTTGTTCCGGAGGTATACTGAACCGGTTCTGTTGAATATGATCGAAATGGGGTCAAAGGTCAGGACACAGGAGCGAGATTTATCCCACAGCTATTATCCTCATGAGTTGAATAATAACTTGAGTAATGATTTCTGGTATGTTGGAAAGCGTATCATAGTCAATGCGTTGCATGATTTTACCAACTTGTTATAAACTAAAACCGCGAAAATGATTTCCAAATTTTTTATTTATTGAAAAGATACAATAAAATCCGTTTCTTTTTAATACTTCATTCAAAGCTGTCATCAAAAATTCCTGGCTTCATATTAGCTCGTTATTTTAACAACTTAGTAAGATCATGCAATGCACTGATTATGATACGCTTTCTAACATACCGGAAATCATTATTCACGTTATAAAGATAATGGCTGTGGAATAAATCTCGCTCTTGTGCCCTGACCTTTGACCCCATTTCGATGATATTAAACAGAATTAGTTCAGTATACCTCCAGAACAACATAATAACGTTTTGTCGCAATCGAAGCATTTTTACGTAAGTTATGATGCATAAAGGCGATGGAATGGATCGCACTCCTATGTTCTGACCTTCGACCCCATTGCGCCCATTTTTAATGGGGTTCGTCCCCAGGTGATCCCCTACAACTAACTAAAATTTCATCTATATCAAACCATTTTTACACAAGTTATCGTGCGGACGGACAGACAGAGAGAAGGACAAAGCTGACGGATACACGCTTCTTCAACCCACTGTTAGAAACGTAAAAAATAACCAACTGTATGTGAAGTTTTTGCTAAAAAATTTCAGAATCTTTTTCTGAGGTTAGAGGTCCTCTTAACCGTGAGCCCCAAGTCCCGCAATGCAGTGGTTGTCAGTACGTCCCTGGAAGTCCTGATTTCCATATTCTGAGCTAAAAGTGACGTATAGGAAAATGGTTTCTTCTTTGGTATCACTGTATATGTAATTCATCCGCTTTCATTGAATTTCTGTCCTTGCACTGCGTGTTTACTCTGATTTCCTGTATTATCCTTAAAGTTCGTACACCAGTATGTTCATCTTCAAACGTTCAAAACATACTGAAAATTCCATGCTTTGCTGTTGTATATGGGTGTATCAATGCTGTCTCAAAGAATTATCTACAGTGTCCGCACGGATTAACGATAGTAAACATTTCCACAATACATATCATTCGGGTATAATGGAACACTGCTCATCTATATTTAGTCGGAAATTCGAATTTTTTATGAATACAAATAAGAAAGAAAACTACTTTCTCTTGAGGAAAAATTCATCTACTAAGGAATCTGTCACGTGGGTTTATAAATTAAAGATGGAAAGCTTTCTGCCTTTTCCTTTCAGTGTTTCTTGCCTCAAGCGATATTCCAACAAGGAAAGAAAAATTGTATGACGTAACAAGATCACAAGGGAGGTAAGCGTTTGGGATTCCGCATGTTATGATTTCATTGTTCAAGTGATTACGACACTGTTTGCCTTAGAACCTTGAAAAAAGTCCTCTAACCCTGTCGTACCTGTTTCTTTCTTGCCTTCGAAACTCATTCGATTTTCTTTTACGACAGGAGCCGTGTACATGTTTCCGAAGACGCTAGCTGCGAGTCGTAAGTACTGAATTTTTTTTTGTTACGTTTTATTCTCCTACGTTTTGTTTTAAGGTTATTAAACATTTGGCATAAACTAGTTAGAACATTTAAATTTTTCATTAAGGTGAAAATTTATTACAAATAATATCAAAATCTTTGTAAAAATACCCCAGAATCATGAAACATCGCCGCAGTATACTCTATAACGTTGTAGCTAATACAGTATAATCGGACATAATATTATATGCTGTCAAGCTTTGGGATAAATTTGGACAGTGCTATACTGATTTGTCTGAGCTGTAGCTAGAATGGTTGCATTTGCCAAGCATTGTGAGAAAAACAAAACTATCGCAGAATTCTGAAATTGAGTCAAGGAAAATTAATGTTTATGATTAGTTTTTCAAGTGGTTTGCCAAAAGTTTAAGAATATGTGAAAAAAACCAAGTCAATTTTCGTACTTCTTTCTAAGTTTTAGAGTACCTAATATTTCTTAAATCGATCACTGTTCTACATATCTTAAAATATTTTTTAAAACTTTATGCACCATACCTCAAAAGATTTTAACCCTTTAAGCGGCAGATAAACCTGAATCAAATTGTGCCCCAAATTTTCTGAGCTTCCCTAACAGAAATGTTACATAGCGGACGGGTTTTTCGAAAGCTAAATCAAAACAATTCCTTTTCACCTCACATATCAGCAATACCGACCTCTCTGCTCTATGACCCAGATAACCTTATTCTCTGCTCTATGACCCAAGTCATGATGGGGAAGGCCTAGTTCTCTGGACATCGACAGTATGCCATTAGGTAGAAACAAATGACTTAGTTATCTTTTATCCCCTTTCATTGGTTCATCGTGCTACAGTAATTTTAACAGGTAACAGCCAGAAAGGATCAGTGTCAATCATCCATCCTAAATGACCACTTTGAATCACAAAGCTAAGGGGGAAAAACGAACTCTAGTGCCCAGATTCATTCTTTGCAGCCGTTTTCGCTACTTCTTAGACAGCGAATACATTGCATATTCAGTCGTGCTTATTTCAGCCCGTTTTGCTAAAACTTAATTAATTCGCTCCAGCCAGTTCAAATGTACTATTATTTTTGGTATTATGATACTTTGTTTAGGTAACTGGACCTAGTGAGGCAGAAGATCAATATTTTTTGTTAGCCGTTTGCTAAGACATTGCGCATATGTTTTGTAAAATGCTGGTTTGCGTAAAAGGTCTTTCTCATTTGAAGAGAGAAGTAAAACACAAAACTTTTATATATCATTACCATTTTATTAGCAATGTATGCACAATTATTTTTCAATACCTAATACCTATCGCCATCTACCGAGTGGCTTGAGGTTTCTATCCACTCCGAACTTTACAGGTTTTTGGGTAAAGAACTGGACAAATTGATTCTTGTAGACCTCCAAAGAGGAGGAATTCTTTCAGCTGAAGAAGTTCTACACAGACCGGAATAAATTAAAATATGAAAGCAAAAGTTCTGGTAACTGGACCTAGTGAGGCAGGAGATTCCATCCAAACTCCAACAGTATTTTGTCTGGTGACCAAAAAAAAAAAAACAAAAAAAGAAAAACAAAACAAAAAAAACATAGTGTTGTTCTGGTGGAAGACAACGCCCTTCCTGTTTGGCCATTTCTGGGCGTTTTATATCAAGTGTTTCCTTCAGCTGGTCCATTGGGAACACTGACTATCAGCATTGATCGTTTGGTTACTCGGAAGCAGCTCGTAATGTAAGAGTCACTTCCAATCCCACCACACACACACAAGCACACGCGCGCGCGCGCACGCACAGACCTTTTCCTTCTTGGGATACATACCGCCGGTCATAAGAGTATTACTGGCAGCTCATCTCGCTTACTCCACGATCTTTCTGCTCCACATCAGTTTAAACAATCCACTTCATATTGTCCTTCACTTTTTGTTTCAGAAACGGGCAATTTTTGTTTAGTTGAGCAGCGAATCGCAAAAAGATTTGCTACCCAGAACATTTTTCTCACTCCTATCATGAAGCCCCCCAAACATCAAGATAATCCACGTGTCCAAGCTTTGTCAAAATACAGCGCCAAGAATCGTATGCAGTGTCTGTGCAATTTCTTGGGCATTATTGTGTGGGCTGTTTTCTATTAACGCCTTGATTTGGTTGTCGTCAACTTTATTTGGTTGTTTTGTTCGCACGCAGTTTTTATCCTTGTGATAGAATTATGACAGAATAATTCCTTGAATTGGTTGCCGTCCACTTGATTTGGTTATTGTGTTTGCATTCAGCTTTTATCTTTGTGACAGAATTATGACAGTATAATGTCTTGAATTGGTTGTCGTCAACTTGATTTGGTTATTGTATTTGCGTTCAGCTTTTATCCTTGTGACAGGATCATGATACATTATGCCTTGATCTTGTTGTCGTCAACTTGATTTGGTTGTCGTTCTTGCATGTAGTTTTTATTCTTGTGATATAATTATCACAGAATAGTGCCTTGAATTGGTTGTCGTTAACTTGATTTGGTTGTCGTCTTTGCATGCAACTTTTATCCTTGTGATAGAAAAACAGCAGTAAACGACAAAAATCAACCGTATTGCCACCCATTTTCAAACTTAGGCCAAATGAACATAACTGAACCAACAACTCAAAACAACTTTACTATAGACGTAGCGGAACCTCGTTTTTCGGAATATGTAAATATCATGCGTATGCAATGAAATTTAACCTTTAAAAATGACAACTATTGCGGAAATACAAAAATACTTTTTATACCACACTAGCAGTTGTACCCCTTCTCCAAACAGTGAATTCAAAATTTTTTTGAACATACAATTAAAGAAAGCGAAAAGTAATTAAGGGAAAGAAAAGTAATTTAAGATCTGTAAATGTTTTACGATTTAGAACAGGATTGGGACGTCAATGCACGCGATTTGACGTAAAACGGAGCTGGCTTTGACGCCCCTAAATTTTAAATCAAAATTTGAATGAATTTTTAAAGCATTTCAACATTTATGGCATAATTATTTTTAAACTTACTAGCAGTTTGAACAGTAAAGCTAAGCCTCACTTTTTAATTTGCAAGTCTTTTTAATTTGCTAAGCCTAGATTTTTCTAGGTGTAGAAGTTGTAGAGAAATTCAAGCAGACAGTATTCCAAACACTATATTTTGTTTTTGTTTTGTTTTCGGACTTTTCTAGCTATCCGAACCTTAAGCATGTCAATTTTCAGATCTCTTGGTCGTTTACAAGTGGTCGAACAATTCGCGAAATATTCAAGCAGAGAATGTCCCCAAGCAGCCATTTTAATTTTTTTCGGACTTTTCTAGGTATCCGGACTTTAAGTCCTATCAGCAAGCCAATTTTCAGATCTCTATGTCATTTAGAAATGATCGGACAATTCGCGGAGGGAAACACTCGCATTTTCCCATTTTGCTTTATATTTGTAGACAACATAGACTTTCCAGTCCCTCCGGACGGCATGTAAAGGCTGGACTCAAAGTGACACCTATTAGGTAATTGCGACTTCATTATAACGAACAAGAACTTCCAATTTCATCTCTGTTCATATCTCTTACAGAGATACATAAAGTCGCACTTAAAAGTTATCACGCTGTGCGTTTGTGCTTTCACCGAACTCAAGGCTGCAACTCTGTTAGGAAACGTGTGGCGACTACCGCCCTGATCCACTTCTTCAAAGCAATTCATCATAGCTTCCAAGTCATCAGACCTCTCTCTGGAGATAGAGATGTTCAACGGGCGGTGAAAGGTCCGGGTTCTACACTGAATAGCAATTGAATTAGAGATACCTGTTTAGTAACGTGTAGCACCACCTTTTTCCCTGATGACGGCGGCGATTCGTCTCGGCATGGACTCGACAAGACACCGGAAGCGTTATGAAGCCATACGGATCCACGACCCCTGAACAAGCTCCCACAGTTCACGAAGATTTGATGGAGGGGGTCAGAGCCTCTAACATCTCTCTCGATGGCATCCCAGATGTGCTCGATGGGATTGAGGTCAGTTGCTGGCCAAGGAAGCGAGGTCACGTCGGTGAAGTGTTCATCCAACCATTTGGATACAATTCGGGAGCGATGGCACGATGCATTGTCTTGTTGCATGATGAGGTCCCCAGTGGGATGTTGAAGACACACGAACGGGAGCAAATGGTCATCCAGGATATCCCGGTAACGTTGACCTGTCAGAGACAAATGTCACACGTATCAGGGGTCCCATTTCAGTCCACGTAAACAGTCCCCAGACGAGAATGCCGCCCCCACCAGCTTGAAGATTTACCGATGGCAAGGAGGATTCATCGCTTTATGTGGTTTGCGCCGTACTCGTATCCTGCCATCCGCATGTAGCAACGTGAATCTCGACTCATCAGTCCAGGCAACATTTTTCCACATGTCTAGGATCCAGTGGCGATGTTCCCGCGCCTATGCTAATCTTTGCGCCTGGTGATGTGCGGTCAGCAGCGGTACCCTGGTGGGACGATTTCTTCTTAACCCAATAGAGAGGAGATGGTTCTGGATGGTGTGGCTACTTACACGTTTTCGTGCACCAGCGTTAAATTGCCGAGTGATTTCTTGCACTGTGGCTCGTCTATCCGCTGTTACAATGCGAGCTAGCCGACGATGACTCCTCTCATTAACACGCTGTTGTCCACGGCAGTTGGCCCTTGCAGGGATGGTTTTACCGGATTCGATGTACTCATGGTGCACCCGTGACACACTGGCTCGTGAAAATCCCAGTGCCTGCACGACTTCCGAGATGGAGTGACCCATTGGTCTGGCTCCGACAATTTGCCCACGATCAAATGAGCTTAGATCCTTCGTCTTGCCCATACTGCGTCCGACTTTTACTGATTCCCGTCGCATCACTCCTTATATTGTTGGATCGCTGCATACGTCGTGTCGTTTCAGTTTACAGGGCCGCCCACAGCGCCACATTTGCATAACGCCAGCTGTCTCTAATTTAATTGCTCTTCAGTGTGAGGAGGAGGATGGATCACACATCAGCCGGTCTTGCAAATGCCTGCTTTTGGGCAAAAAGCTTGTGAGGAATGTTATTGCGATGATGCAATCACGCGGATATGAGAACTTGTTTACTCTGTAACTTATTTCTCAGTAGTCGTTGTTCGCTGATGCCCCGTCCTCTGTTAAATCCGTGAGGAGGAAATGATATGATCCTAGAATGCTAACAGTAATCGTCTGCGCTGACCGTTAGGTACGTATCAAAGTGCTTTGCCGCCACTGTTTTGCTTAATTTATTCACAAGCCATGCCTATATCTTAGCTCGTGTCACAGCTTGAGAGAACACCTCAAACCTCCTGCTTTAGAGAACCTCCTGTTACCTCCTGTCACAGCTTTCTTGATCTTCAATAATGTCCAACGATTAACACCTCCACTTTGTTGTTTGTTATATCAAATGTCAGCTGAAGAAGACCCCTTTGTTCCACAGTCTCTGATAGCAGAAGCCTCTGGTGATTTCTTTGCCTCACTGGGAATGATCATCTAACTCATGTTTTTACTGGAGTTGAACCTTCCGTCCATTGTACACTATCTACCAACAAGAAATTGGACACCTGTGATAGCAAAGGGAAACGAAGTTTATTCACCTTCAATAGTTGATGGAGCCTCCACCAGCGGCGATTACAGCTGCGACACTCCGAGGTATACTCCCAAATAGGCGTTGTACGACGGCTAGCGGTATTTCCTTCCACTCGGCTTGGAGAAGACAGGTCAGTTCCTTCACCGATTTCGGACGGTGGGGGCACCCCTTAAGTCAACGCTCCAACTCGTATCAGAGGTGATCGATAGGGTTAAGGTCCGGGCTCTGCGCAGGCCAGTCCATTCGATTAACCCCATTGTCACCATGCCACGCCATGGTGGACCTCACAACATGACAGGTGGTATTGTCATCCTGAAAGTAACATGGGTCCACCTCGTAAAACTGCCACAACGTAGGGAGTGCATGGTCATTCAAAATGGTGCAGTAGGTCTCGGCGTTGAGTCTACCAGGAATTGCGACCAAGGGTCCCGTGCCATACCAGGATAAACACCCCCATAGCATAATTCCACCGCCGCCGAACTTCACACTTGGCACAATACATTCCGGCAGGAGGCGTTCTCCAGGCAAACGCCAAACCCAGACCCCGCCATCCGAACGGTAGAGGATGAACCTTGATTCGTCGCTCCAGAGAACCTGTTTCCATTGTTCAACGGTCCACTGTCGACGTTCTTTACACCACGTTAGCCGAGCAGCGCTATTGGAATTGGTGATCAAAGGCTTGTGGGCGGCAGCACGTCCATTATAACCAAGCAGATGGGCTTCCTTACGGATGGTAATTATCGAAAAAACACTCCCGGATGCCTGTTAAAACTCCTCGAGGATGTAGCCTATCGATTTGGTGCGGTTCTTCCGAATTTCCCTGGCCAGCACCCATCGGTCTCTAACTCCCAGTTTTGTGGGTCTGCCGGGTCGGAGCACATTCCGACAGTCACCTCTCATCTTCCACTTGCCAATCACGTAGGCCACTGTCGATTTGGAGTACTTCAACTCGCTGGATATGTCACGTATGGATCGGCCATTTCTGTGATACCCGACGATTACACCTTTCTCGAAATCAGAGAGCTCCGAACTGCGTGGCATCTTGCATGCGACTGGTTGCGTTGTTGTTTCCCACACGATATTTAACGGCGGCGGCGGCCGTGACGTATATCAGGACCGCAGATATCGTCGATTGCAGGGGTGTCCAATTACTTGTTGGTAAATAGTGTAGATTGCTATCAGCTGCAGCATTTGATGAAATCCCACTCTGTGGAGAATTGTTTGCTCATCGTACTCTTTTGTTCGTCACACGAATATTTGAAGTACTGCATTACCAGTATGAATCTGAAATCTCGGTGAGCGAAAAGGAATATCTGTTTTATGCAACGATTCCGGTTTTCAGTTTTAAAAATTCTTGTCCAACAACCCTTGGCCGACCCGGTGGCGCAGTGGTCTAAGCGATGGCTCCTGATCATTCATCCGAAATGGTTCCGGGTTAGAACCAGCGTTATGGTTCCGGGTCAGAACCAGGGGGATGGTTCCGGGTCAGAACCAGGGGGATGGTTCCGGGCCAGAACCTGGGGGAGGCATGGATGTTGTGTTTGTCTTACAGCACTGGCCCTGCCCCTTCCCTGGAACCAGTGACCTTAAGTTAGGGACGGGGACTTCTTATAGCCCATTGATTTGCTCACAGTGGTCGTTACACCTTCACTCAAAAAAAAAAGAAAAAAAAATTGTTTACATTTAACCCAAAGTTTCCTAAAGTATGTTCTGCAGAACGCTGATGCACCGTGTAAAAAAAAAACGCCATTACAAAAAACTGCTTTCATTTTTTTCTAGTTAAAAGTTAACGTACGCGAAACTTACTTTACAAGTCTTGCCTTGTACAAATTTAAGCACGAATCTTTGTAAATTCTTGATTTGTTAAGAAAAATGTTTTAGTGAGACTTGGAATGAAACAACGAATCACGCAACAACCAATTTATTCAGTTTGCAGCGTCTTTTTTTTTTTTTTGATGTACCGACTGAAAGTGGTAGCCCACTAGAAGAGTGTCCAAATGCGGCTGTAGTTGCAGTTCGATTTCTCCTTCCTTTATTATGGCAATGATCACCGACTCACTTCCACACTTGAGAAAACTAGGATGCATACAGAAGGGAAGAAAAACGAAGCATTCTGGAGTACAACAGCTCGATAATTCAAAGTTCGATTTTGAAAGAACAAATTACGTAGATCTCATCGACTGGTAAAAATGTGAACTAACGGAGCCATCAGTAACTGCCAGAATTTCAGATGAGATTCTACTGTACATGTTGAATATAAGAGAGGTCGCAGTTGTGAAAAACTTTGCTTGTCACATCCAAGCTTTTGAACAGAGTGAGAGAGAGAGAGCAACAAGCCAGTTACTCTAGCTTCTGTTGCAATATGTGGAGTTAACAGCAATAATGATTACATTCACGCGAAACTTGCATGTCAAACGAAGATACCTTTGTTCAATAATAAACGTTAATACTGCACTCATAAATAAGGATTCATTTGATTAAATGGTGTATAACTCGAACAAAGTGATATAATAAAAACGTTGTTGAACAGAGAGAAACTCGATGTGTTATTACGAAATTGTCTAGTGAGTCATGGTTTGTTTTTAATTTCAAATCGAAACAAGAAAAGAATTTCACTCTGTAGAAATTCGACAAAACCCTAAATTGCACTAAATAAATGGTTCCAGCGGCAGCTACAGATCTCTCCAGGTGACGATAAAGCTATTCATTATGTATGAAGGAATCATACCGCTGTTTTTTCACGCTATCAGCCATTTGTACAACAAGAGGAAATTTGCCACTTTTGTTTGATACGTATGTTTTTACAGTATATTCAGAACGAAATAGTAAAATATAAGGCTCTAGTGGTAACTGATGATATATAATTTTGCACGCATTTCAACGAGAATCAAAGTCAACTTTTCTTGGGTTTGGAGGATTTTCGTGAAATGTGATCTTGGTTTGTACCCTTCTAGCTGGTCGTTTGAAGTCTTTTCTGTACCAGATCAAGGGTACTACGACACAGCTTTGCACTGTTTCTCCACGCCAGGTTTCGATGGATCTTGCGAGCAAACATCTCCCTGCAAAAACGACAGTCTTTGCTTGTTGGGCATTTTTTCAGGAGGAGAAATGGAAGATCCTGTCGTATACTTGAATGCCTCGTGTCGTATACTCTAATTTACCTCACTAAAACCCCACAGTCTGTTGCTTCCACAAACGGCAATTGACTATGAAATGTTTTCTTTATCAGCATATACACTCTGCTCATAATTATAAGGACAGTATAAGGACACCATAAATACTGCTGATGCACAACACAAAATAACTGCAGGAACAGGAAAACCTTATATTAACGTAATTGATGACACAATATAGGAGAAACATTATTCTGTATTTGTTTTTGTTGTTTCATTATAATTACAAAAAACAAAACAAATGCCATTTGGACACAAGTCCAAAATTATAAGGACAGCTTACCCTTCCATGTGCAAACATAAGTAATTTTACATTATCATTACCTTTAATAGGTGGTATGGCCACCTTTGTTATCTAGAAACTGAGTCATTCTGTTAGGCATACTTTCAACGAGTCTCCGTAAATACTGAGGAGGGATGTTGTCCCATATTATTAAGACTTCTTTTTCTAACTCAGGAATAGTGGAAAATTGTCTGCCATTAACATATACCAGTCTAGCCATTACATCTCAAACATTTTCAACGGTGTTCAAGTCTGGAGAATTGGGTGGCCAGTTCAGAACACGGACGTTATTGTCCGAAAACCATTGTTTACAAACTCTCCATGTGTGCGATGGGGCATTGTCCTGCTGAAAGATGAAATTATCACCACCTATAGGCCACGAATATTATACCAGTTGTTGATCTAACACTTGGATATATCGTTTAGAATTCATACTTGACGGAATTAGGACTAAATAAGTCTTCCTATTAGCAGAAACACCACCCCAGAACATTCACGACGTGCCACCTTGATATTGTTTTTTCTTTGCGGATATTCTGCCAGTAATAATGTAGCCCATTTGGGTCATCTAAATTAAAACGTTTTTCGCCGGAAAAAATAATTGTATCCCACTTGATGTTATTTTGCATACACTGGAGTACAGCTGCTTTCTTCATCTCTTTATGTCTTCTGGTGAGAGCGGGTCTCGCTTTTGTTTTCAAGTATTTGGCGACAGTTGAGCTGTGCAGCGCGCATGAAACAGTTTGACGGGAAACATTGACGAGTACGGAGCCAGCAATTTCTTTACAAGACATTTTTTTCCTGGTTGCCATGGCCATGATGCGTCGAATAACCCTTGACGACAGCTTTCGTTTGAGACCGGAACGCTTTTTAACTGATTCCTTGATACCTCTTTTCATTGCATTTTCTATCGAATCCATTAGACAAAAAGGCCATCTTATGCACGATAAAATCATTAATAGTTAAAAACACACAATGAACATTAGATCTTTCGAATTGGCCACCAATTCGTCTTCAGATGAAATTACATATGGATGCAAGGGCGAGAAACCCACAAGTATATATACAACACAAAACACAGCGTGACGTAAGCGGTGCGTGGAATAGACTGACCAATGAATTTTCAAAGATCCACAAACGGTGACACAAAATTAAAAGAAGTTGACCCTAATGATAATCATTGTTCGGACTATCACTCCCTTTCTTCCACCAAACCCTTCCAGGGGAAGGCGATTACCGAAGGGTAATCGTCATTGCAGCATATGGGTTTGAATTTATGTATCATAAGGCTCTCCGCAAACAACAAACACGATATGAGTCTAGGTCCACAAAGGATCTTGGACTCATTCCAAAGCGGAAAATGAGTGCCTCTTAGGCATAATTTTGACAAAGCTGCAGTAGGAGAACACAACTTCACGTTATACTTATGTTCAGTAATCCGGCAACCAAGATTGCGGGATGTAGAGCCCACATAAATCAAATCGCTTTTGCCTGGTTCAAAAGCATTTAGAGGAATGGAATACACCCCATATTTTCAAAGATCACCGTTTGTGGATCTTTGAAAATTCATTGGTCAGTCTATTTCACACACCGCTTACGTCACGCTGTGTTTTGTTTTGTATCTATACTTGTGGGTTTCTCGGCCTTGCGTCATTTGTAATTTGATCTGAAGACGAATTGGTGGCCAATTCGAAAGATCTATTGTTCATTGTGTGTTTTTAACTTATGTGTTTCTAACTAGTAAAGATTTTATCGTGCATAAGACAGCCTTTTTAGCACGTCTTTTGTAAAAAAAGATCGTGCTTCTGTTATCGGTTTGCCCGTCCGTCTGTACCCACAGTATCTCTGCAACTATCAGTCCGATTTGAAAAATTCTTTTTGCATTCAGAAGCTTGAAATATGCGAAAGATGATCCTTTATTTCGTTTTCTTTTACAATGTACAATTTTGCCGCTAGAGTGCGTAAATGCAGATAATGTCGAACTTAAAATTACGTTTTAATCCACATTTTGCTTGTAAACATCCCATTGAAAACATTCTTTTATCTTTCGATTCCATTTACGTCGAATAGTGTTTTAGATATAGTTTCCTTTTCAAATTAAGCATAGATTTTCCGCTAGGGGGCGTAAAAGTACATTACATTTACCCCGATAATTCTTCTCCTAAAACTCCGATTTGAATTTTTTTTTCGGTGGATAAATCTCCTGATGAGAAATCTTTTGCATATAATTTCGAATTTTTGGTAAAAAATAATTTGGCCACCAGGGGGCGTAAGTGTTAATTTTTGCTTCTGATGTATTTGCCATAAAATCTGAGCTTCTAAAATATCGATTGAAAGAATTCTTTCGTGGACGATGCCACTCACATCGATAAACTTTTTCAGAATATTTTTTTCCTAAAATATCCCACAGTTTCTCCGCCAGGGGGCGTAGATGTATATCAAATTTTTGTCAAAAACTCTACTTCGAGTAGTCCGATTTGAAAAATTCCTTCTTTGTTGGATAGTGTTTCTAGTGTGACATGTGCTTCATATAATTTCAAAATTTTCAAGTAATTCATAGACTTTCCGCTAGGGGGCGTAAAGCTAAATTGCGTTTCTTCCTATATATCTGCTTCTAAATCTCCCATTTGAAAAAATATTTCTGCACCGGATACAGCTCCTGATGGGAAATCGTTTGCACATAATTTCCAATTTTTGTAAAAAAAAAAAAAAAAAAAGTTTGGCCACCAGGGGGCGTAAATCTTAATTTCCGCTTCTGATGTATTTGTAGCAAAATATGAGCTTCGTAATTCTCTATTGAATAAAACGTCGTTTGTAGATTGATCTACTCGTGTCGACAAACCTTTTAGAAACAATTTCTTCTTAAAATAGTGCATGGTTTCTGCGCCAAGGGGCGTAGACGTATATCTTATTTTTGTCAATATCTCGATTTCTAGGAGTCCGATTTAAATAAATTCCTTCTTTGTTGGATAGTGTTTCTAGTGTGACATGTTTTTCCTATAAATTCAAAATTTTCAAGTAATTTATAGACTTCCCGCTAGGGGGCGGGGCGTAAAGGTAAATTGCGTTTCCCACTATTTCTCTGCTTCTATACCACCGATTTGAAAAATTCTTTCTGCACCGGATACAGCTCCTGATGGGAAATCGTCGCAAATAATTTCTAATTTTTGTAAAAAATGGTATGGCCACCAGGTGGCGTAAGTCTTAATTTCCGCTTGTGATGTATTTGCAGCAAAATATAAGCTTCTAAAATCTCTACTGAAAAAAAAGTCTTTTGTTGACCAATGCTACTCATGTCGACAAACCTTTTAGGAACACTTTCTTCTTGAAATAATGCATGGTTTCTACGACAGGGGACTTAGATGTATATCTTATTTTTGTCAATATCTCTACTTCTAAAAGTCCGATTTGAAAAATTCCTTCGTTGTTGGATAGTGTTTCCGATGCAAAATATTTTTCCTATAAATTCAAAATTTTCACGTAAATCATTTAAGACTTTCCGCTACGGCGCATAAAGGTAAATTGCGTTTTCTGCTCCTAAAACTCCGATTTGAAAAATTCTTCCTGTATGGCACACAAGACCTGATGGAAAATATTTTTCACATAATTTCTAATGTTTTGTAAAGAATGGTTTAACCACCAGAGGTCATAAGTGTTAATTTCTGCTTCTGATGTATTTGTAGCAAAATCTGGTCTCCTGAAAACTCGACTAATTTTTTTTTCTTGGACCGATACCGCTCATATGGATGAAACTTTTGCGAATACTTTCTTCCTAAAATAATGCATGGTTTTCCCACCAGGGGACGTAAAGTCACATCTTATTTTTGTCGATAACTCTGTTTCTAAGAGTTCGTGAGCTCAAGATTCCGTTTACACCAATATCTGAGGGATTAAAGACCCGAATTAAAAATTCTTTCTTCCGTCAGATACTAATGTTTTCCATACCGGTTCCATTGCCTTTGAATAGCTCTAACAAATTTAATTTGCGTCAGAACGGATTCAAAAGATGTGCTTATTACACCCGAAAATTCGGTGTCATCTTTCTTGTTGTCTGATGGATTAGATTTAGCACGACTTCAGAATCATTAATTTCTACCGAACATTTTGACTTTTTAATTGCAACAGCTATATCACGATATGACTTCCTTTCACCGCGAAGTTTCCACATCTTTCGAACCTCCACTGCAGTTAACTCCTTTGCACGAGGAATTCTATTATTACACAAAACGACATACGCAGTGTCTTCGAGAACACGTTCACCTAAGCAGACATTGCTCTTATTTGCATAACACATGGTCTTTTATTAGTTTTTCTTGAAACTTCTTTCCGTGTCTTTATATTTATGGATACCTTAAAACAAGTTAGTAAAATCATGCAATGCATTGATTATGATACGCTTTCCAATATACTAGAAATCATTACTCAAGCTATTACTCAAGTTATGAGATAAATGGCTGTGGAATAATCTCACCCATCTGCCCTGACCTTTGATCCATTTGGATGATATTCAACAGAACTGGTTCAGTATATCTCCGAAATAACATGATAAAGTTTTGTCGCAATCGAAGCAATTTTCGTAAGTTATGATGCATAAGCGCTATGGAATACATCCCGCTACTGTGTCCTAACCTTTCACCCCATTTCGCCCATTTCAATAGGATTCGTCACCAGGAAGGTCCCTACAAAATACCAACACTTCATCCAAATCGAAACATTTTTACGTAAGTTATGACTCATAATGGGGATGGAAGTGATTCCGCTCCTATGTCCTGACCTTTGACGCCCATTTCGCCAATTTTCAATAGGGTTTGTCCCCAGGTGATCCCCTACCACATACTAAAATTTAATCGAAATCGAACTTTTTTACGTTAGTTATGGCGCATAAGAGCAGTGAAATGGATCCCGCTTTTATGTCCTGAGTTTTGACCCCATTTCGTTCACTTTCAATAGGGTTCCTTCCTAGGTGTTCCCCTACCACATACTAAAATTTCATCGAAATCGAACGATTTTTACGCAAGTTATCGTGCGGACGAACATACGCACACAACGCGTGACGTAATCAGGCAGATGGGAATCGCGACCATCTGCTAGCAAGGTGTGACGTCATAAAACTTTAATAGGATACACAAACAACGCGTGACGTAATGAGATAGATGGCATGACCGCGCGCCAATATCTAAAGAGGCGACGCCATGACACCATACTGCAAACTTCGTAATTCGGGGTGGTTATTTAAGCCACTAAACAAATTTTCTTAAAGTGGAGATCAAGCTAAATCAATTTCTAGTACCAGAAAACGGTAGGTTAACGACTTTCATCAAAATTCTCAGAGCCGTTTTCAAAATAAAATTTACATACATACAAGAATCGCTCTTTTAAGGTGAACGTGAAGTAATTTTGCTTCCTGTACTTCGAATGGAAAAATTTCTGTACACATTTTCTTCCCAACTAATGCGTTCTTAAGGATAAAAATTTGAACATCGAGTAACATATCTTCATTTTATAACTTGGAATACTTAATATTTTCTAAAACATAACCATAACTATGCAATCCAACATCTTTTTGGCTGCTGACGTAATGAAAATACAGGTCGCGCCATCTTTTTTCTGGACAATTAATGCGTTCACAAGGATGAAAATTTGAACATTGATTAAAATAGCTTCATTTTATAACTTGCAATACTTAATATTTTCTAAAACATAACCATAATTCTGCAATTCAACATTTGTTTGTCTACTGACGTCATGAAAATACAGGTCGCGCCATCTTTTTTCTAGACAATTTATGCATTCGCAAGGATGAAAATTTGAACATCGATTAAAATATCTTCATTTTATAACTTGGAATACTTAATATTTTCTAAAACATAACCATAATTATGCAATCCAACATTTGTTTGTCTACTGACGTCATGAAAGTACAGGTCGCGCCATCCTTTTTCGGGTTTCAACACCACCAAAGGAAAAAGTTATTGATTTTTAATGTAATTATGGTTATGTTTTAGAAAATATTAAGTATTCCAAGTTGTAATAAAGTTATTTTAATCGATGTTCAAATTTTCATCCTTGGGAACACATTAATTGTGAAAGAAATGTGTACAAACGTTTCTCTATTGGAAGTATAGTGAACAAAATTACTTGACGTCCACCTTAATAATATGGGATAAGAGCGATGGAATGGATCGCATTCCTATGTCCTGACCTTTGACCCCATTTCGTCCACATTCAATAGGGTTCGACCCCAGGTAGTCCCCTACCACATACTGAAATTTCATCGAAATCGAACCATTTTTACGCACGTTATGACGCATCATCATCATCATCATTGTCAACCATTATCAATCCACTGCTGGACGAAGGTCTCCCCAAGTTTCCTCCACAACGGTCTGTCTTGTGCCAGTCTCCTCCATGTCACCCCTGCATACTTTCGAATTTCATCCACCCATCTCCCATGTGGTCTTCTTCTTGGTCTTTTCCTGTCCCTTGGAATCCAATCTAAAATTTCGGCTGTCCATCGATGATCTGTCCTTCTGGCAGTATGTCCAGCCCATTGCCATTTCAGGGATTTAACTCTGATCATGATGTCTTCCACTCTTGTCATTTTTCGGATCCACGAGTTCCTCTTCTTATCTCTCCTGGTTACACCAAGCATGCACCTCTCCATGCTTCTTTGAGTTGTCTGCAGTCTTTGTATGTTTCTTTTAGTTAAGGTCCACGTCTCTGCACCATACGTAAGCACTGGAAGGATGCATTGATCAAACACTTTTCTTTTAAGACATAATGGCATATTGCTCTTGAAAATTATGCTGTTTCTTCCAAAAGCTCTCCAGGCAAGTTTTGTACGCCGATTAATTTCTTCATCAATGTGACCCTCACTTGATATCTGCTGTCCAAGATAAACGTACGTATCTGTTATCTCCAGCTTTTCTCCATCAATCGATAAATCTTCATTTCTTGTAAAAGCATTGAACATCAGTTTTGTCTTCTGAAAGTTCATTTTTAATCCCACTTCTTTACTCTTGTCAGCAAGTTCCTGGATCATACTCTGCAGCTCTGATGGGCTAGTTGCAAAAATGACTACGTCATCAGCAAAACGAAGGTGGGTTAGATAATCTCCATTAATCTTTATCCCCTTGTTTTCCCAGCTCAGTGACTGAAAAACACCCTCCAATGTGGCATTAAAGAGCTTCGGAGATATGGTGTCACCTTGTCTCACTCCCTTTCCAATTTTTATGTGTGTTGTATTTTCAAACAGCCTAATCTTTGCACTTGCATTTTCATAGATGTTATTAATAATATTAATGTATGCATCTTCAATACCGCAGGTTTTCAGAGCCATTGTAACTGCTGATGGTTTCACCGAATCAAAGGCTTTTTCATAATCGATAAAAGCCATGCACAATGGAAGTTCATATTCCCTCGCTCTTTCAATTAGTTCTCTCAGCACATGGATATGATCTATTGTGCTGTAGCCACTCCTGAATCCAGCTTGTTCTCTCGGTTGAGCCATGTCCAGTGTTACCTTCAAGCGGTGTGAAAGAACTTTAGTGAAGATTTTATAAACTACTGATAGGAGGCTGATAGGTCTGTAGTTTCCGAGATCCTCAATGTCACCTTTCTTATGTAGCAGGATCATTGTAGCGGTGTTCCAATCCTCAGGAATCTTTCCTTCATTAAGGCATCGAGTGAAAATTTGGGCGAGTACTGTTTCGATTTCTCCACTTGCTTCTTGTATGATGTCTACAGTAATTCCATCTTCTCCTGGAGCTTTCCCGCTTCATGTTCTTGATTGCATGTGCAACTTCTGCTGGAAGGACTGGAGGAACTCTGGTATTGGTATCTTTCATGATGTCTGGAGTGCATGTATCATCCCTTTCATATAATTTGGAGTAGAAATCTTTCACTCTTGTCAAAATTTCGCCTCTATTTCTTGTTACAGAACCATCTTCTTTTCTCAGTGCCATAATCTGTTTTCTTCCCTTACTGAGATGTCCCTTTGCTATCTTTAGGCTTTGGTTGTTTTCAATTGCTTTCCTCACTAGTTCACAGTTGAATTTTCTTACGTCTTCAGTGATACTTTTTCGTACTGTCTTGCATAGCTCTATATATTCCACTTTGGAAGTCACATCTTCTTTAGTTGTCCTCATCTCTCTTCTTTTTTGCATCAACATTTTCGTTTTTCCTGATAATTTATTTACATGCAACTTGTTCTTAGACCCAGCTAATTTTGTTGCTGTTTCCATAAGAGCTTTGGTTACTTTTCTGTTAACTTCAGAGATGTCCACTTCTTCCAATGTTAGGCCTTCTAAAGCAGAGAACCTGTTCTTCAGTTCCAACTTGAAGGTATTATGGTGTTTTTAAGGTTGGTTATGTCAATACATTTTGTTTGTCTTATGAGCTTGCCACGTTCAAGTTTAGTGTTGAGGTGCATCTTACATCTCACCAATCTATGGTCACTACCTGTGTTGAACTTGTTTAGCACACTGCAGTCTTCTATGACGAATTTTTTGTTACACATAATAAAATCAATTTCACTTGTCGTCCCATTTGGATGTCTCCATGTCCATTTCCTGTGTGGCTTTTTCTTGAAGAAGGAGTTCAAGATGAAAAACCCTTCTGCCTCTGCAAACTCAACGAGAGTATTTCCACGCTGGTTTCTGTTGCCGTGACCGAATTTACCTACTGAAGTTTCATTCTGTTGCCGTTGCCCTATTTTTGCATTGAAATCTCCCATAATTATTTTCAAGTGCTGCTTACCTTTATTATTTAGATGACAAATTTCCTCATAAAATTCTTCAATTTCTTCTTCAGCATGACTTGTGGTGGGTGCATAAGTTTGAATAATCTGAGCCTGGTATCTTCTCGAGAGTTGGATAACGAGTCGTGCAGCTCTGTCAGAGGAACTTTCAACTTCTACCACTTTATCCTTCAGTTTCTTGTTTATTATAAATCCAACACCACTAGTTCTGCCAGTATCTGTCCCACGATAGTAGAAGAGATGTCCACTTTTCCGTTCGACGAGATCTTCTCCTTTTCTCCTTACCTCACTTAGCCCCACGATGTCCCACTTGATCCTTTGTAGTTCCTCTTCCAATTCAGAAGCCTTGAATCAGAAGATAGGGAGCGTCCATTGTACGTTGCCAAGGTCAGCATCAGATGGCAGCCTAGTCCGGTCCTCCGGGATTCTTAGCACCCTCTGCCTTCATGTCGCACTGGCCGCTGCCTTGGCCAGGTACATTCCAGCTGCCGGAGACTGAGGGCCAAGATTTAAGTTGTGGAGTCATTTTGGAGGGGTTTGGCCATAACTCACCACGCTGGCCAAGCGGGTTGGTGAGTGTGGGATAGAATTTCCTCTGATCCCGATGGTATAGTTATACCGCTATTGGCGGTCGTCAGAGCCCCTTTAGTGGGAACAGGATGCACCACGAGAAGGCGGGGTTGACATTTTGTCAAGAGAGAGGCTGTGATGTTACGCATCACCTGACCTTCGCATAAGGGCAATGAAATGCATCCCGCTCTTATGTCCTAACCTTTGACCCCACTTCACCCATTTTGAATAAGTTTCGTCCCCAGGCGGTCC
Source organism: Macrothele yani (assembly GCA_039090855.1). NCBI lineage: Eukaryota > Metazoa > Arthropoda > Arachnida > Araneae > Macrothelidae > Macrothele > Macrothele yani. The sequence goes on along the minus strand of CM076997.1, from coordinate 56,076,449 downwards.
CCTACCACATACTAAAGTTTATTTGAAATCAAACCATATTTACGCAAGTTATGACGCATAAGGGTAATGGAATGATCCCGCTCCTACGTCGTGACCTTTGACCCCATCTGTCACATTTTCAATAGGGTTCGTCCCCAGTGGTCCCCTGCCACATAGTAAACTTTCATTCAAATCGAACCATTTTCACGCCAGTTATCGTGCGGACGGATGGACGGACGAACAAAGCTGGAGCATATACGCTTCTTCAACCTACGGTTGGAAAGCGTAAAAAACGTAAAAGTTATTTTACTGCCTTTATAATAGTTGTCTGAGGTTCCAAATCTCACGTATGAAACTCGTGTAGGTTCGGTATTCTACGTCATGTTGATAATGCGTCAACGTGCTATTCTTATGTACTTATCTGCAAAATACGACTATACTTATAATTATGAGCAACAGTGTATTTTCCATCTGTCGGATTAATTTCCATTTGAACGTCAACTACGAAATGCTGATAATCTACTTTTTTAATCTGCGCGATTTAAAGTCTTCTACCAGTTTTTAGCACGTCTTTTGTTAAAAAGATCGTGCTTATGTTATCGGCTTGTCCGTGTGTCTGTCCGTCCGTTCGTCTGTAGACACGATATCTCTGCAACTAATAGTCCAATTTCAAAAGTTCGTTTTGCATTAGAAAGCTTGAAATGTGCGAAGGATGATCCTTTATTTATATTTTTTTACAATGCACAGTTTCACCACTAGTGGGCATAAATGCAGGTGATATCGAATTCAAAATACATTTTATTCCATATATTTGTTTCTAAATATTCAATTCAAAAATTTTTTTTTGCCTTTCGTTTCTACTCATGGAGAACATTATTTTAGGTATTGCCACTTTTTCAAGTTAAGCATAGATTTTCCGCTAGGGGGCGTAAAAGTAAATTGTGTTTCCCCGATAGCTCTGCTTCTGAAACTCCGATTTGAAAAATTATTTCTGCAGCGGATACAGCTACGGATGGGAAATCTTTCGCATATAATTTTTAGTTTTTGGTATAAAACGGTTTGGCCACCAGGGGACGCAAGGGTTAATTTCTGCTTCTGATGTATTTGCAACAAAATCTGAGCTTCGAAAATCTCGATTGAAAAATCTTACGTGGATCGATACTACTCACGTCGGCAAGCCATTTTGGAATATTTTTTTCTTAAAATAATGCATGGTTTCTCCGCCAGGGGGCGTAGATGTATATCTTATTTTTGTCAATATCTGTGCTTCTAATGGTCCAACTTGAAAAAAAGATCTTCTTTGTTGGATAAAGTTTCCGGTGCAACATGTTCATATAATTTCAAAATTTTGAAGTAATATATTGACTTTCCGCTAGGAGGAGTAAAGGTAAAGCGCAGATACAGCACCCGATTGGAAAAGTCTTGCACTAGATACAGAACCCGGTGGGAAAAGTCCTGCACCAGATACAGCACCCGGTGGGAAATGTTTTGATTGTAATTCCTAATTTTTTATAAAATATGGTTTGGCCACCAGGCGGCGTAATGGTTAATTTCTGCTTCGTAGGTATTTCCCTCAAAATCTGAGCTTCTAAAATTTCGATTGAGAAAATTCTTTCATGGACCGATACCGCTCATATCGATAAACATTTTAGAATATCTTCTTGTTAAATTCATGTATGGTTTCTCCGCCAGGGGGCGTAGATGTATATATTATTTCTGTCAATATCTCTGCTTCTAAGAGTCAGATTTGAAAAATTCCTTCTTTGTTAGATAGCGTTTCCGGTGTAAAATGCTCTCACCTAATTTAAAAATTTTGAAGTAACACATAGCCTTTCCGCTAGGAGGCGTTAAAGTAAATTGCTTTTTCCCCGATATCTCTGCTTCAAAAATTCGGATTCGAAAACTTCTTTCTGTCCCGATTACAGCTGCTGCTAGGAAATGCTTTTCCTATAATTTCTAATATTTGATAAAGAATGGTTTAGCCACCAGGTGGCGTAAGTGTTAATTTCTGCGTCTGATGTATTTGTAGCAAAATCTGAGCTCCTGAAAACTCGATTGAAAAAATTCTTTCGTTGACCGATACCGCTCACATCGAAAGACCTTTTGAGAATATATTCTGCTTAAAATAATGCATGGTTTTTTCGCCAGGTAGCGAAATGCCATATCTCTGCTTCTAAGTGTCCGATTTGAAAACTTCTTTCTTTGTTGGAGAGCGTTTCCGTGGGGAAATGCTTCTCATATAATTTCAAATTTTTCGTAGTGCTCAAGTTTGCCACCAGAGGGCGTAAGTTCACGTTTCCGTTTACAGCAATATCTGAGGGACTGAAAACCCGATTGAAAAACGTCTTTCTTCAGTCAGATACTACTGTATTAACTATGCAAACTGTGCATGTATTTTCTTTCCAAAATAGTGCACAATTTCGCCGCTAGGGGCGCATATGCTTATTCTGTTTTTCTCAAAATTACTGCTTCTACATGTGCGATTAAAAAAATTCTTTCAACACCGGATGCGATTTACCTTGTAGAACACTTAAGTCTAGTATGTGAGGAATTTTGCAGTTCACAGTTTTGTCGGTATGTGGTGTTTGTGTAAATGCTTCAGTTTGCAGCTATATCGCCACTTCTAAAAACGCTATTGAGAAATTTCTTCTTCACTGTATGCCATTCGCTACAATAGATATGTGGATCACCCTCCTTAAGTAACGCAAAGATTTCTCACTAGATGCGTAAAGGTCAAACGCTTTTTCTATGAAGAATAATTTTCGCTTATTTTCAATTGTTCCGCTACCAGACACAAACTTATATGATGTTTCCTTTTTATATTTCTTCTTTTAACTGTTCGATTTGAAAATCTCTTTGTCTCTGGTACCTTCCTTGTATTATGAGAAACTCTTTGTTCACAATTTGCTAATTTTTGTAACATGCTTTTTAGCCGCTGGTGGAACTAAGTAGATGTTTCTATTTTTGGGTGTTTTATCGATTGTTGGAACCATTTGATTGTTTTTCAAACGGGTTCCATTGCTTCTCAATGGCTTTGATAAATTTCATTCGCGTCAGAATAGAGTCAAAAAACGTGCTTATTTACATCCGAAAATTCGGTGTCATCTATCTTGTATTTATTCGTTTCGAGGTTTGACGATACGATTTTGTTGAGTCTTCTAGGCTACAGGAAGTTACTTGTCCCTGATTTAGAGACACTGGTTCAGAGAAGAGACCGATCCAGCAAAGTGAGATGAACACAACGACATACCTCATCCGGAATTCGAACCCCAGCCGAACTTGGAAGATTAACCTTTGCCACCACTTCTTCAAGATGTTACGATTTCCTTATTGCATAAAATACGACTTACATGGAATTAGACGTTCTGAGCTTCTGGACACCAAACTGCTGCATTTTGCAATTTTTGGGCACAACATCGTTCCTTAACATTTTTATTGCTTTGGGTAGGTCAAAACTTTATACCACAGAGAAGTCAGCATGACTATATATTGGCTTGGATAGAAAGTAATGTCTGCAAATGCAAGGCAACAGAAAACTGCTAATTACAGTATATACAATCGTGGCCAAAAATTCTGCACCAGCAGACCGAAAGTCAATTTTTGAAGTTTGAAATCAACTTATACAGCGTAATGGTAAAGTCAAGAATACATATCATACATCATTGTAAAGGATATTTTATGTTGAATTCAAATATTTTTGCAGAATGTTATCACCAGTAATAGAATTGAAGTTACAAGCATAAGTACAGGGTCTAGTCATAAAAAGCAAAAAATAGTGGAATTTGTGAAACTAGTGTACAATGCATTTAACGTAACATTACGGTACAGTACATTATTGAAACTTACAGGACACTTGAAATAACTTACGAACAAGCAAAATACGCTTTAATATTTAATTGGATAACCACGGTTTCTCAGTTACAAAGTGCAACTTCTTGGTATGGAGCTAATGAGCTTATCTAGTTGTCCATTGGTGATAACACGTTGCCAGCATTGCTGTTAAATGTGGCTGTGATCATTCCACTGTCTTACGCACCACTAAAAAGGTTGCGCAAAATGGATGTGTGGGAAACAGAAAAAGAACAGTTCAACCAAGGCTGTGAACTGAACGTGATGATCGCATGTTCATTCGTCGTTCCTTAAAATAAAGGTTTGAAACAGCCACTGATTTAAGAAATGAGTGAGAGAATAAAGTAAGCATTATTGCATCTGTACGTACAGTTCATCGTAGGCTACAAGAAAATGGACTGACTTCAGGAAAAGCTGCATGAAAAATTTTCCTTACTGAACAGTAACGGCTCACAAGAGTTGCTTGGGAGAAGGCACACAAGAATTGGACTGTTGGTAAATAGAAAAATGTTATTTTCATTAATGAAACAACTGTTACTATTTCCGCTAATAATGGAAATACTTATGTACGTCTTTGGGTTGGTGAAAGATATAAGGCATGCTGCACCCAGCCAATAATCAAGCATCCACATTCCGTGATGTTATGGTCCTTTATTTCAGCCAGTGGTGTTTGCTGTCTGCACATTGTTGATGACACATTAAATGAATCGAAATATGTGGGGATATTTTGGAGTCCAAACTGCTACTATCTGCCCAAAACATGGGTTTACGAAATTTTATCTTTCAGAACGATAACGCGCCACATCATCGGTCAAAGTTGGTTGGCGAGTGGTTTAATCGAAAAGTTATAAGAAAACTCCATTGGCCGACACAGTCACCGGATCTTAATCCCATAGAGAATCTGTGGGTGAGATTGAAGCAAAATATTCGTCAACAAGTACCCACATTTAAAAAAGCATTAATTGAGTCTGTAAGGGATCACCAATGGACAACTAGAGAAGCTCATTAATTCCATGTCAAGAAGGTGCACTTTGTTACTAAGAAACCGTGGTTATCCAATTAAATATTAAAGCGTATTTTGCTTGTTCGTAAGTTATTTTAAGTGTCTTGCAAGCTCCAATAATGTACTGTACAGTAATATTTCGTTAAATGCATTGTACACTAATTTCACAAATTCCATTATTTTTTTTATGACTAGACGCTGTACTTTTGCTTGTAAATTCACTTCTGTTTCTGGTAATAACATTCTGTAAAACTATTTCAATTCAGCATAAAATTTTCTTTAAATTGATGTATAATATGTATTCCTGCCTTTACCATTACGCTGTATAAGTTGACTTCAAACATCAAAAAATGACTTTCGGTGTACTGGTACAGAACTTTTGGCCACGATTGTGCAAGTACAAATACGTTCAAAATGTAGTCGCCATGGTTTGCCACGACCTGGTCCCATCGTCTGGGCAATTGTTGGATATGGTTCCTGTAGAACTGTGGTGGTTTGGACGCAGAGAAGGGAGTAAGTGCACGTTCGACATCGTCCTGGCTGGTGAACCGCTGTCCGTCCAGGAAGTGCTGCAACAACCGAAAAGGTGGTAGTCGTTTGGAGAAATGTTTGGGGAATGGTATGGGTGTTGCAGTAGCTCCCAACCCAGGTCCCTGATCTTGTGACAGGGCGCACGTGCTGTGTGAAGCCTCGCTTCATCATGCTGTAGGAGGACGCTCTTGCTGTTCGATCAGCTCGACGATTTGAGCAATGCGCGAAGATTGTCGAGCTGACGGCAATCCAAATCGGCGGTGATAGTGGTGTTGTCCAGCAGCAGCTCAAAACGTACGACAACCCGCATATCCCACCAAACAGACAGCAGGACCTTACGTGGACATAAGCACGTTTTGGGGGTCGGCATGGGCTTTTGTTTTGGATCCAACCACTATTTCTGGGCACTGACATTGCGATACAGAACCCATTTCTCGTTACTTGTCAAAATGAGGTCCAAGAAAGGTTCAACATGGTTACTTGCAAGCAGGAAAACGCACGCACGCATGAGATTTGCTTTCGCTCAATTGTGAGTTGATGGGATACCCGAACTTTCTTTTTTTACATCTTCTCATGTTTACAATACTCGTATGGATAGTCCCAAGCTGGTTGACGAACTCCTGCGAGGTCACTCGTGGGCTGTTCTCCTCTGAAATCTTCAGCATGTACTTCTCCACTTTTTGCGGGTCTTCTAGCTTTAGGACGGTCTTACAGGTCAAAATTTCCCTCTCGAAACCGGTTGAGCCAACGACCGCACTGGCTATGTGTTATTGCATTGAGATACATATTAGTTATGTTCCTTAAAGCACTTGTGGGGGTTCTACCGAAACGAAACTCATATAAGCCACCTACCTGCAGATGTCGTGCCGGTGTGCTGCGGAATCTCAGTGACCAATGAGTGCGAGTGGCCTGGGCTTCAACGTCGGGTACTTCGTCATCGGATATTACTTTCTTACCAACCCAATACTTCTTTTTAATTTCTGAAATATTTACAGCTCATAACTTAGATAGGCATGACAACGAAGACAGCTTAAAGACATTTCTGAAACAAAGTTACGAAAAGAAAACGTAGTTTGAAAAATGCTTCACTCTGTGTTTATAAAATCACGCAACGATATCTATGATGTTAAACATGGTATTGTTCAGTAGCTGGCCCAGCAAATAATCAAAATTTCAAATGGATGAGCTATAAATTTGCTTAACGTAGGATCTGCACCTGACTGTGGGAAATAGCTTAACCAAGCCATTTTTTAAACGCTGTTTCCTATAACTTTTCTCAGGTTCTCTCAAACCAAATTTGCATAATTTACTACGGTACCGAACCATCTGCTGCCGATGCAATTTTTTTGGCAGAAAATACCAGGGTGAATTAGAAGTTCACCCCATTAACGGCTAAAACAATTAATGATGATAAGAACCCACACATGCTCACTTCATTATGCAAATTACAGGCCTCTGCTTCCTATAGCTCTCTGCGAACATTCCACGAGGGCAACGATCCCTCGGTGGTACCACTCGGCAGGTTTCGGGGACAGAAACTCTCTCTTGCCAGATTCCATTTCTACCACTGAAGCGAAGTGCAGTCCTTGTCGGAAATAGACCATGGAGCTAAACAAGTGGTACTCGGATAATGCAAAGTTTGAACTGTACGAAGAATGGGGTAGAATCTCATCCCTTTCCGATTCCTGTAGGTTTCGGCTTTTTGGATGAATACTCTGGTTCGCCAAAAATGAGGCATTATCTACTTGCCGAAAATCCCACTTCGTACTGATGAGCGCTGTGTAGGGTTGGCGCAGAGCATCATGCATCTGCTGCAATTGTCTGATATAGAGGGTTTCGTCCACAGCCCGACCACTTTGGCACGAGTACTCAGCGTTCAGGACCCTCACAATTCCGCCGAAAATACAGCATGACTTTCCTCTTGAACCGCCCTTTTTGCATTGCTGTCTGTGTTTCCTGGCGTGGCCTCAGCCACTAGTTTCCACTGGTAGTATAACGTACGAATATCCACCTTCTATCACCTGCGATGATACAAAGCCAAACTCTACCCTCTTGTACATTTGACAGCAATTTCAGAGGGACATGTTGATCTGCCTGCTGAGATGTCAATTCATGGGCAACCACTCGATGGAGCCTGTTGGAGAACCCATGCTGGTGCAGGAGACGAACGATGGTCGATTGGAAAAACCGCACCTCAGCTCCCAGTTGTCGTGTACTGGTACCGGGGATCGCTGCCACAGTTTCGACCAGTGCTCCTGTATGGAATAATATTAGAAGTAATTATTCTAATATTATTCCATACAGGAGAGGCTGAGCAATGGGTGACTTCTCTAGAGAGGGCAGTATTTGTTTGTCTTACTTGACACTTAGCATGTATTCGGCAGCGATACCTCCCACAGCTTGATCGCTACCATAGCTTCTTAGTGTTGGAGGTCATTAGACATCCTGTCCTCAGATTGTCGTCGAGACTGGTATGCCTAGTATTGAAACGCCGGTACCATTTTCATGCAGTGCTGCTGTCCCCTATTACTTCGCCTTCAACTGCACGAATTCCTCTTGCTGCTGCATTTAACCTTGTTTTTCAATAATGGCGTAGAAGTATTCAAACAGCACAATTTTTTATTTTGGAGTTTTAACGACCGTGAGAAACTCAGTGAGTTATGAGCAGTCGCGCGTTCCTAATTTAGGACCACTGGTTCCAGGGAAAGGAGAGAACCTGTGCCGTAAGACAAACACAACATCCATGCCTCACTGGGATTCGAACCCTGACCTATCTCGGACGAATGGTCGTAAGCCATCAGTTAGATCACTGCGCCACCGGGGCAGCGCACACTTATGGACCTCCATCCTTTGCTGACCTGATAAGGCAATGCGGCTCTGTGTCAAATGCACGGCATCGCGGTACTCCATGGACACAGGCGCTCGTTTTGCACAAATATATATATCGAACATTATGTGCAGCTCGAAATGGAACAAACTTTTGACTCACCGTGGTACTAAATTAATGAACTTCACCTCTTGTATGAAGAGATAACAATTGCTCTTGATGAATAAATCCGTCTCATCCTGTAGCCTAGGCTGTCGTGTTTCTATGATCTCTTCTTTCATCTCATGCCATATTACATTAGGTATTGTTATACGCTGAAGTTACACAAAGGTCCAGATATTGCAGACTCTTAAGGGGAAACCATTGCATTAAAAATCATTGCACATTGCAAAATCTAAGAGGAAAGAAGGCGATCATTAGAAATTCTTCCCATATTACACTCTGTGATTCTGACATTTTGGTACTCTTAAGGAATAGTTGGAGATGCATAAACACAGACTTAGAGACTGTGGAGTTCAAACCAATGTGAATGCAAGGCAGTTTACAAGACTTTTGTCGTAAAGAGACTGGCTTATCGGAAATGTTACGCCGTCAAGCTCCATACCGAAATCCGCAACTCAGCGATTTCGACAGATGACGAGTTATAAACCTTAGAAAGGCGGGATGGTCGTTACGTCGTGTATCCAAGAGTGTGGGCCTCAACAGATACCACAGTGCACCGATGCACTGTGGTATCTGTTGATGCAGCTGGAAGTACTCGACGAATCAGTGGAGCTGCAGGACTTAAAGACTGCAGAAAGGGTGGATACTCTTATCCGTCGACAGGTTCAAACAGCATCTACAGTCATGCTAGCTACCATTCGACAAAATCTATTTGCCGCTGGCTACTATCATATATCCCTTCAAACCATTTGCAGGAAGTCTGGCGAAAAAGTGCTTTCGCGCATACCGAAGACAGTATCGATTACCACTGATCGCTGCCCATCGTCAGTGCCTGTAATCTGCAGCTCACTGGCCGCCAGGGATACAGAATTGCATACACTTCAGTGTGAATTCCACTTCTGCTTAGAACCCAGGGATCGACGCATGTACGTGTAGCAAAAATATGGTAAGTGCAGTGAACTTAGAGCCATTGTGAAAAGCTATACTGTACGCTCTGATGACGCTATATGGTGTGAGTGCGATAAGAGTTATGATAGCCTTGTATCATCGCTGTTCGTCAATGGAAGTCTGACTGATTGCATCATGTCCTCAAAATCCTAGAACGCGTCACTCTCCCCTTTCTTACTGAGGTTTGTGATGCCATTTTTCGACATCATGACGTTTGTATACATAGCGCATGTGTTTCCTCTCAGCTTCTTCGTGGTGCGAATGTATTACCTTGGCCAGTCTGGTTCCCAGATTTTCCCCAATCTAACACAGGGCCATGACTGAACTCCATCAACAGACCCGCCTGCAGACATCACGGGCTATTACTGTTCTGTGCGACCAAGCGCAAAAGGCTTTGTAGGGAAATACCAGAGAAACCTATTTAGCAGCTGAACGACTCATTCTGTGCCAAACTGAAGCTTGTTTACTGCCTCACACAGGCACTGCTTTGAATTCCAAGCTAGCTACATCTGTGTTAATCATATCATCCGAAGCTTCTACTCGAATGAGCCCGTATTTTAATTATTTGCATTTGTCGGAACGACTTATCCGCCAGAAGATTTTCATGTAGTTCCGATCATTCCTTCTGAGTGCAGAAATTTTAATGTCATAAGGTGCTAAAAGTAGGTATTTAAATTTTATTGATTGAATGCGCGGGTAAAATTTACTTTCCTACTGCTTATCCACCTCTTTTGAAACCTGAAAGGCCAAAGTTTTAATAACAGATTTAATAAAATTCATGTTTACCTTTCCCTCTTATTCATTCATTTATTGTTTCCAGATCCAGAATAATGAATACGACGAAAAGAATAGCCGTCATTGGGGCAGGTTTCAGTGGTTTAGGTGCCATGAGATCCATTACAGAAGAAGGAATGGAACCTGTGTGTTTTGAAAGGACCGGCCATCATGGTGGGCTGTGGCGATATCACGATGAAGATATAGAAGGCCTGGCATCAGTTATGAAGACAACAGTCATAAATCATAGCAAAGAGATGGGATGCTTTAGTAATAAGGTCCTTCCAGCTGATCTTCCTAATTACATGAAGCATTCTGAAGTATACAAAATACTGGATTCTTGCATGAAAGAAGAAAACTTGATTCAGCACATACGATACAACAAAGAAGTAGTCAAGGTGGAATTTGCAAAAGATTATGAAGAGACTGGAAGATATGATCTCACTGTTAAGGACACAAAGACAGGAAATACCGAACTAGACACATTCGACGCAGTTTTTGTCGGTGTTGGGCATCACGTTTATCCTAACTGGGCTACCTTTCCCGGACAGGAAAAATTCAAAGGGAGGATTATCCACACTCGCAGTCTCAAGCAAGGAAATTCTTATATCAACAAAAATGTTGTTGTCGTCGGAACCGGAAATTCTGGAGTTGATGCCGCTACAGTGATAAGCGATTACAGCAAACAGGTACGAAATTATTATTCAGTGTTTTTTAATGTTAATGTCTGTTATTTGCCTCAAGTGCCATTTTTGTAACGAAAAGAAGGGCGATATCGCTCAATATGTTTCCGAAGAATTTCATGGAACTGAGATATAAAGTACACTAGTTTGTGATAATTGCAACACCAAGAAAGATTCGCGCTATTCAAATGAAATTTATATCACAGATTGCTAATTTCACAGGAGAAACCAATTACATTTGCAGAGTTATACAAGATTTTCTTGCTTCAAAATTCGGTTCCATGTGAAGCCGCCTGGAACAACAACAACAGCATCTACACGGCGTGGCATTGAATGGAAAGGGCTTTTGATATTGTCCTGCCAGGCCGCTTCTAAGCGATACAGGAGTTCATTTGTGGTGACTAGCTGAGGCGTTTGACGGGCTATTCACTTAACTACCATGTCTCAGACATGTTCGATCGGGGAAACATCCGACGAACGTGCAGGCCAGGAAAGAAGCGGTATCTTCCGTGCATGGATGAGGTCTCGGATATTTAGGGCCACATAAATATGTTTGTTTTTGACCATATGCCCTAGTGACTTGTTGGATTTTGGTTGAACATATTCTGAATTTAATCTACCTATCTGTTCAATAATCAACCTGCCTTTAATAGAATACCTATTCTCTAACAAAAATCTCAAGGTTTGAAAGAAAAAGCTGATGGAGAAAGAAAAGCATTTTCACTTTTCAGTTGATGCTTTTTATTTATTTTTTATAATTGTTGTTAATTATTTACCAAAGTTGCTGTCACATGTTGGTATGTTTTTATTTTGCTTAATTTATTACAAATTAACAAAAATTATAAGTGGTATAAGAAAATGCTTAACTGAGAAGAACGGATTTTTATGAAAATTAGAAACCAAGTACATTAATAAAAATCAAATATATCGATCACAGTCGTCCTCCAGGCAGTCACATTGTTCCTGATGTTCACATGGACGAATAATGCATCACATGGACGAATTTTATAGCACAAGAACCGAGTGTTCTGATGTTTGCAACCCATGAAAACTTTGGAACCATCTGGTGCTCCATAACGTTCTTTCTTAGCCTTTTCTTTCACACTTTCTCTTTTGGTTCTTTTCCTTTGTCCTTTCGAATCTTCCTTCACCATTACTAAAACATCTCCGATCTCTTCCACATCTCTAAAACTATGACAAACGCACGAAAATAATCACCACGTTTGAACAGAACACGTTGCCTGTGTGAAAACGTGAATACCACTGCGTCGCTCTTATCGGCTTCGTCACGTGACCGAATTTTGGAGCTGTGATTGGTTCACTTGACATGTTTGATTTTTCTTGAGCCTGCAACTGGGATATGTTCGTTTTTGCTTGAATCGCGCATTTTTCACCTATAAAATGAGTAGGAGCTGTTTGGTTTGGATCGGCTTATGATACAGAAACGGAATCAGACCATCATCCTTTATCATACCCAGTGCTTACATGATAATTCACATTTTCATGACATGTTTGGTTTTGCTTGCGCGCTCCTCAATTGTCACAAACAGTAGTGTATTTACAGAGTAGTTTTCCCAGACGGTCAAAGAAGACAGCACGTACAAGATAATCGAGCTAGTGGTTTTGCTGACAGCAAGATTCGATTCTCTTTGTGCAGAAAACGAATTCTCAGCTACTTGTTTATAGTGGTTTTATTTGAATTCCCTGAGCATATCATCTAGCATGGAATATAAGCCACTGAATGTGATGACATGTCTTATATACGATTACCAGAGCTGAGGAAAATGCAAAGATATTATTTGCATAATTTACTTTGGTATTTAGCTCTGAATGCCATATGTAAGAATGTACAGATGAAGATCATTTTCGGAATTACTAAATATTAAGGAATTTCTCAATATTAAGTAATTACTTAATATTGGAATTGCTTAATATTTACATTTATAACTTAATATTAAATGAAGAAAAAAGTAGCTGAAAAAATTAGCGAAATTAGTTTCTTTTCAGAAAAAGTTGTGCAGCTGTAGTAAGCTACTTTTCCAAGACTGTAGTTGCAGTATTTAGGTACTTTTAAAAAGTAACTTTCCAATCACTGGGTGGAACACACACCGTTTAGCTCGGAAACAAGCTCGGTGTTAGCGAGGCTTTTAATACATGGATACGCTGGATAGTTATACATATATAACAAGCAAAAGTTTACGGCTTTTATTTCGAAACTCCTTGTCGCTCTCCCTAACATAGACTTAAAAATGTTCGATGTCATCTTGGCTTTCGTGTTGGACTTGTGTGAAGCGGGAAGACGTTGCACCTTTATAAACCGCTGTGTGAAAACACAAGTTTGTGCGTGAGTGAGAACTAACCGCGCCCCCTCACGCAGTAGTAAGTTGCTCTCCTAATTAAGCTACACTGACGGAACGTATCACTGCAAATTTATCGTCTTGACACGTGCTTTCCAAGGCACTTGACAATGCCGAATAGTATACAGCACGAACATGGTCTAGAGAGTGGTCACTCATGATAGCTGTTCTTCTACGGTGTGCCTGAGAGCCAATTTACAGGCTTAAAATCTTAATTTATCGCTTTTGTAACAAAAGTGTGTAGGGATATGTTTTGGCAAGGCAACGCCCGTCCACATGCAGCCAACGTCTCATCAGAATGACGAGAGCAGATGACACCCTGCCTTGCCTAGCCAGGTCTACGTGTTCGTGCAAAATATAACACCTGGAAGATTTTTTTCATTAGCATCCATAGAAATATATTGAAGTTTGGTTGACGAATCCAGGGACCTGATAAATGCAACTATTAACTTATTCGCTGTTTTTTTTTCGTTGAGTCCCTTATCAGGTCCCAACGGGGTTTCTATCGTATCTCCATTTACACAAAACAATGAACAATAAATGAACTAATTAGAACTTATAGTACTTTTATTTATTGCTTTTGCCCAAATCCAACGTTTTATACTTCAAGTTTCAGATGCAACAGTTGAATTAAATTAAATAGTGTGACCAAATGAGCCAAGGTAAATATAGTAACAAACGCTTCGGCGAATAGCAATAACCCAGTTTAAATAAATTACAACCTATTCAATAACAATTTAGTAAAATCATGCAATGCATTGATTATGCTACGCTTTCCAACATACCAGAAATTATTACTCAAGTTATGAGGATAATGGCTGTGGAATAAATCTCGCTCGTATGCCCTGACCTTTGATCCCATTTCGATAATATTCAACAGAACTGGTTCAGTATAACTCCGAAATAACATGATAAAGTTTTGTCGTAATCGACGCAATTTTACGTAAGTAATGATGCATAAAGGCTATGGAATAGATCCCGCTCGTGTGTCCTAACCTTTGAACCATTTCGTCCATTTTACATTGAATTCGTCCCCAGGCAGGCCTCAACATACTAACATTTCATCAACATACTAACATTTCATCCAAATCGAAACATTTTTACGTAAGTTATGACGCACAATGGCGATGGAAGTGATTCCGCTTATATGTCCTGACTTCTGACCCCATTTCACCCATTTTCAATAGGGTTTGTTCCCAAGTGGCTCCCTACCACATACTAAAATTTAATCAAAATCGAACCTTTTTTACGTTAGTTATGACGCAAAAGAGCAGTGTAATGGATCCAGCTCCTGTCTTGACCTTTGACCCCATATCGTTAACTTTCAAGAGGGTTCCTTCCCAGGTGTTCTCCTACCACATACTAAAATTTAATCGAAATCGAACATTTTGTACGTTAGTTATGACGCATAAGAGCAGTGGAATAGATCCCGCTGCTATGTCTTGACCTTTGACCCCATTTCGTTCACTTTCAACAGATTTCCTCCCCAAATGTTCCCCTACCACGTACTAAAATTTCAACGAAATCGAAAAATTTTTACGCGAGTTATCGTGCGGACGAACATACGCACACAACGCGTGACGTAATGAGGCAGATGGGAATCGTGACAATCTGCTCGCAAGAGTGTGACGTCATGAAGCTTTAATATGATCCACACACAACGCTTGACGTAATGAGACAGATGGCGTAACCACGCGCCAACATGTAATTTGCGAGGGTGTGAGGTCATAAGATTTCCAAGCATGGGTCCCATTAATGGGACGACGCCATGACACTAAAAACTTGGTAATTAGGGGGGTAATTTAACACATTAAACGAATTTTCCTAAAGTCGACATCAAGCTACTAAATCCATTTCTAGTACCAGAAAACGGTAGGTTAACGACTTTCATCAAAATCCTTAGAGCCGTTTTCAAAATGAAATTTACATACATACAAGAATTGCTCCTTTAAGGTGAATGTCAAGTAATTTTGCTTCCTGTACTTGAAATGGAAACATTTCGGTACACAATTTCTTCCCAATTAATGCGTTCCCAAGGATGAAAATTTGAAAATCGATTAAAATATCTTCATTTTATAACTTGGAATACTTAATATTTTCTAAAACATAACCATAATTATGCTATCCAACATTTGTTTGTCTACTGACGTCATGAAAGTACAGATCGCGTAATCTTTTTTCTGGACATTTAATCAGTTCATAAGGATGAAAATTTGAACATCGATCAAAATAGCTTCATTTTATAACTTGGAATACTTAATATTTTCTAAAACATAACCATAATTATGCAATCCAACATTTTTTATCTACTGATGTCATCAAAGTACAGGTCGCGCCATTCTTTCTCTAGTTTCAACACCATCAAAGGAAAACTTATTGAGTTTTAATATAATTATGGTTATGTTTTAGAAAATATTAAGTATTCGAAGTTATAATATGAAGTTATGTTAATCGATGTTCAAATTTTCATCCTTGGGAACACCTTAATTGTGAACGAAATGTGTACAAAAGTTTTTCCATTGGAAGTCTAGGAAGAAAAATTACTTGACGTCCACCTTAATAATATGAGATAAGGGCGATGGAATGGATTCCAATCCTATGTTCTAACTTTTAACCCCATTTCGTCTATTTTCAATAGAGTTCGTCCCCAGTGGTCCCCTACCACATACTAGAATTTCATTAAAATCGAATCATTTTTACGCACGTTATGACGCATAAGAGCAATGGAATGCATCCCGCTCTTATGTCCTGACCTTTGACCCCACTTTACCCATTTTAAATAGGGTTTGGCCCAAGGCGGTCTCCTACCGCATAGTAAACTTTCATTGAAATCGAACCATATTTACGCAAGTTATGACGTATGAGTGCAATGGAATGGATCCCACTCCTACGTCGTCACCTATTACCCCATTTGTACCATTTTCAATAGGGTTCGTCCCCTGGTAGTCCCCTACCACATACTAACATTTCATCCAAATCAAAACATTTTTACGTAAGTTATGACGCATAATGGCGAATGAACTGATTCCGCTCCTACGTCCTGACCTTTGACCCCCATTTCGCCCATTTTCAATAGGGTTTGTCCCCAGGTGGTTTCCTACCACATACTTAAATTTAATCGAAATCGAACCTTTTTTACGTTAGTTATAACGCATAAGAGCAGTGGAATGGATCCCGCTCTTATGTCCTGATCCTTGACCTCATTTCGTTCACTTACAATAGGGTTCCTTCCCTGGTGTTCCCCTACCACATACTAAAATTTCGTCGAAATCGAACGATTTTTACGCAAGTTATCGTGCGGACGAACATACGCACGCACCGCGTTACGAAATGAGGCAGATGGGAATCGCGACCATCTGCTAGCAAGATGTGACGTCATAAAACGTTAATAGGATCCGCAAACAACGCGTGAATTAATGAGATAGATGGCATGACCGCGCGCCAACATCTAATGGGGCAACGCCATGACATCACACTACAAACTTGGCAATTCAGGGTGGTTATTTAACCCACTAAACAAATTTTCTTAAAGTCGAGATCAAGCTAAATCGATTTCTAGTACCAGAAAACGGTAGATTAACGACTTTCATCCAAATTCTCAGAGCCGTTTTCAAAATTATATTTCATACATACAAGAATTGCTCCTTTAGGGTGGACGTCAAGTAATTTTGCTTCCTGTACTACGAATGGAAAAATTTCGGTACACATTTTCTTCCCAATTAATGCGTTCCCAAGGATGAAAATTTGAACATCGATTAACATATCTTCATTTCATAACTTGGAATACTTATTATTTTCTAAAACATAACCATAATTATGCAATCCAACATTTGTTTGTCTACTGACGTCATCAAAGTACAGGTCGCGCCATTCTTTTTCTGGTTTCAACACCACCAAAGGAAAAGTTATTGATTTTTAATGTAATTATGGTTATGTTTTGGAAAATATTACGTATTCCAAGTTGTAATAAAGTTATTTTAATCGATGTTCAAATTTTCATCCTTGGGAACACATTTATTGTGAAGGAAATGTGTACAAAAGTTTTTCCATTGGAAGTATAGGAAGCAAAATTACTTGACGTCCACCTAAATATTATGGGATAAGAGCGATGGAATAGATCGCATTCCTATGTCCTGATCTTTGACCCCATTTCGTCCACATTCAGTAAGGTTCGTCCTCAGGTGGTCCCCTATCACATACTAAAATTTCATTGAAATCGAACCATATTTACGCAAGTTATGACGCATAAGGTCAATGGAATGATCCCGCTCCTACGTCGTGACCTTTGACCCCATTTGTCCCATTTTCAATAGGATTCGTCCCCACGTGGTCCCCTACCACATACTAAAATTTCATCGAAATCGAACTATTTTTACGCCAGTTACAGTGCGGACAGATGGACGGACGGACAAAGCTGGAGCATATACGCTTCTTCAACCTACGGTTGGAAAGCGTAAAAAGGGTCAAGCCACAAGCGCGGTAGTTAAATTACACATACAACGCCCATTGTTCAAGCAGTAACCTTTTTTGGCAAGTCTTTTGTGAAAAAAAAAAAAAAGACTTTTGGTATCACTTTGTCCTTCCGTCTGCATGTGGGATTCATTTTTACGCTTTCCAACTGTAAGTTGAAGAAGCGTATATGCTCCAGCTTTTTCCATCCGTCTGTCCGTCCGTCTGTCGGCACGATAACTCACGTAAAAATGGTTCGATTTCAATGAAATTTTAGTATGTGGTAGGGGACCGCAAGGGACGTACCCTATTGAAAATGGGTGAAGTGGGGTCAAAGGTCACGCCATAAGAGCGGAATTTATTCAATTGTCCTTATGCGTCATAACTTGCGTAAATATGGTTCGCTTTCAATGAAATTTTAGTATGTGGTAGGGGACCACCTGCGGACGAACCCTCTTGAAAATGGGTGAAGTGGGGTCAAAGGTCAGGACATAAGAGCGGGATGTATTCCATTGTCCTTATGCGTCATAAGGTGCGTAAAAATGGTTCGATTTCGATGAAATTTTAGTATGTGGTAGATGACCACCTGGAGAGTAACCCTATTGAAAATGGGACAAATGGAGTCAAAGGTCAGGACATAGGATCGGGATCCATTCCATTGCCCTTATCCCACACTATTAAGGTGGACGTCAAGTAATTTTGCTTCCTATATTTCCAATGGAAAACCTTTTTAACACATTTTCTTCACAATTAGTGTGTTCCCAAGGACGAAAATTTGAACATCGATTAAAATAACTTCATACTTTAACTTGGAATACTTAACATTTTATAAAACAAAAGCACAATTATATTAAAAAGCAATAACGTTTCCTTTGGTGGTGTTGAAACCAGAAAAAAATGGCGCGACCTGTGCTTTGATGACGTCAGTGGACAAATAAATGTTGGATTGCATAATTACGGTTATGGTTCAGAAAATATTAAGTATTCCGAGTTATGAAATGAAGCTATTTTAATGGATGTTCAAATTTTCATCCTTGGGAACGCATCATTTGTGAAGAAAATGTGTACAGAAGTTTTTCCATTGGAAGTATAGGAAGCAAAATTACTTGACATCCACCTTAAAATAGCAATTCTTGTATGTATGTATGTATATTTTATTTTGAAAACGGCTCTAAGAATTTTGATGAAAGTCGTTAACCTACAGTTTTCTGGTACTAGAAATCGATTTAGCTTGATCTCGACTTTAGGAGAATTCGTTTAGTGGGTTAAATACCCACCCCGAATTATAACGTTTTTATTGGCATGGCGTCGTTCCATTAATGTTACCAATGCTTAGAAATCTTATGACATCACAATCTCGAGTTTGAGAATGTTGGCGCGCGGTCACGCTATCTGTCTCATTACGTCACGCGTTGGGTGTGGATCCTATTAAAGTTTTATGACGTCACACTGTTGCGGCGAGCAGATGGTCGCCATTCCTATCTGCCTCATTACGCCACGCGTTGTGTGCGTATGTCCGTCCGCACGATAACTCGGGTAACAATTGTTCGATTTCGATGAAATTTTAGTATCTAGTAGGGGATCACCAGGGAAGGAACCCTATTTAAAGTGAACGAAATGGGTTCAAATGTCAGTACATAGGAGCGGAATCCATTCCATTGCTATAATACGCCATAACTAACGTAAAAAAGGTTCGATTTCGATGAATTTTTAGTATGTGGTAGGGGACCACCTGGCGACATACCCTATTGAAAATGGGCGAAATGGAGTCAAATTTCAGGACATAAGAGCAGAATCACTTCCATCGCCATTAATTACGTAAAAATGCTTCGATTTGGATAAAATGTTAGTATGTTGTAGGGGCCTGCCTGGGGACGAATTGTATTGAAAATGGGCGAAATGGGGTCAAAGGTTAGGACACAGGAGCGGGATTTTTTCCATAGCCCTTATGCATCATCTACTTACGTAAAAATGCTTCGATTGCGACAAAACTTTATCATGTTATTTCGGAGGTATACTGAACCGGTTCTGTTGAATATCATCGAAATGGAATCAAAGGTTCGGGCACAGGACCGAGATTTATTCCACAGCCATTATTCTCATAACTTGAGTGATAATTTGAGTAATGATTTCTGGTATGTTGGAAAGTGTATCATAATCAATGCATTGCATGATTTTACTAACTTGTTTATGCTGGGGAGAATTTCCGGTGCGAGTTATTTGTTATATAATTTAAAATTTTCTGTCCGTGACGTCAGAATGCATAAATCGTAGATTGGGATAAAAACGAAGGTTTTTCAACAGCTTCGTTATTCCGCAGCGATTGTGTCATTTTGCTTCTTGAAATCTGCGGTTCGAGCGTTATCTCAACAGCATGATTTACCGAAATCAATGGTGTGGAGAGCTTTTGGCAGGTTGGAAGCAGATCAAACGCACCGGGTGGTAGCAGAAGCCATCGGAGTGTCACGAAGAATCATTTCCTTACTGTGGATACGATTACAGGATGCGGAATGTGTTAAAAGAAGATAACTCAAGGCTGTATACGAGCAACTATAGCAAGGGACGACAGTTATATATTGTTATCAGCTCGTCGGAACTGGTAGCCAAGTGCTAATCAGCTCCGGCGAGAGCTTCTCATGTCAACAGAATGCAGATTGTCAACCTAAACAATCCGCAATCGCCTTTATTAAGGTGGTCTTTATGCACGTAGATTAGTGGTGTGTGTCCCTTTAACCGCACGGTACCGTATGGCCAATAGAAACTGAGCTGAGGAGCATCGTGGTTGGGGACACGACAAGTGGAGTCAAGTTCTCTTCTCTGACAAGTCGAGATTCGGTCTGAAGTATGACAATCGACGAGTTCTTATTTGGAGGTAATCCGGTACACCATATAACTCAGCTTTTGTGCAGGAAACGGCGGTCGTGGATTGATGGTCTGGGTAGGCATAAGTATCGGTGGGCGTACGGACCTGTACGTCATCCGAAATGGCATGCAGTCACGACATATAGGGATGAGATTCTAAGACCTATTGTCATACCGTGTGCTGCATCCATCCGTGATTCATTCCGTTTCATGGACGATAACGCTCGACCTCATACAGCTCAGCTAGTGGGCGACATGCTTCAAGACAAGGGAATAGAGCTCATGGAGTAGCCAGCTTGCTCCCCATACTTAAATTCAATCGAGCATACCTGGAACGCCCACAGCAGACGCATTGCAACTCGGGTAGCACTTCCATTGACTCTTCGTGATCTGGAGACTGCCCTCATTGAGGTGTGGTGAAGATACTCCCGAAACGTCCTCGATCATTTCATCAAGTCCATGCCACACAGGTGTGCAGCGGTCTTGGCCGTTTGAGTGGACCCCACATCCTACTAGAGGTCAATTACAACTTTCGAAAAGTAATTTTTCTTGTTTTCTACTCAAACTAGTATATACTAGTAATCCGAATTTCTTGGAGTTGAATAGAAAACCAGAGTTTCGAAGCTTTCGCACATCAACCAGATGACTTTCTCCAGGAAGGTAGACAGCAAACTTTATAATAGAACTCTTCAATAATTTGAAAACGTTTGCTGTCAGTTTGCAGTTTGCTGTCTACCTTCCTTGAGAAAGCCACCTGGTTGATGTCCGAAAGCTTCGAAACTCTTATTTCCTATTCTACGCCAAGGAATACACGCCAGGCATGCTACCACTGCACCACAGCGGTCTCGACTTCTCCAGACTTACATAAAACTAACGGCCAAACCACATGGCAGGTTGCTGCTTGGAGCCCCGCACAATGCTGGGGATTCATCAGAGTTCGAAAGTAGAAACTGAACAAATAACTAGGAGGCGAATGAATAATTGATACACATAACTGACGTGGACTAGGAACATGAACAGAAGTTATAAGCGTGGAAAGAGCGATGCCCTCTGTTTGTTGTTCGTAGTCCACACACATTGTGTATATCAATTATTCATTCGCCTCCTAGTTATTTGTTCAATTTCTTCTTTCCATCTTTGGTGAATCCCCAGCATTGTGCGGGGCTCCAAGAAGCAACCTGCCATGTGGTTTCGCAGTTATTAGTTATTTAAGTCTGGAGAATTCGAGGCCGCTGTGGTGCAGTAGTAGCATGTCCGGCGCGTAACTGGAAGACCCTGGGTTCGATTCCCGGTGGTGGCCGATGAGAATTTTTCCGTGACTCGCTTATTAACGTGGAAAGAGCGATGACTTATGTTTGATGATACTTCATATACCTTTGGGAAACGAATTTCCCCGAATACATAATTCTTCATAAAAACATGGTAGACATTGCAAAGCTGTTATTAGCATATCTTGACTGTATTCCATGTAACCACTTTCTTCAGAAAACTTGAAAATTTTCATCGTCCTGGAGCGGGAATCGAATCCGCACCTCCCGATTTCCAGTCGAGCATGCTGTATATGTATCTCGAGCATCTGTTGTATATAAATACATATTGTTGTGCAGCATATCACATCATATGCATTAAATAACAACACTGCATAACAATTCGCTCTAATGTGAATTTTCTTACCCATATTATTGAATATTCTACTGTATCTTGCATAATGTTTTACGTTCAACATCAGTCGCACATGATTTTCTTTACAACATTTTTTGCTCCCCTAATTCTTTTGCGCAGTGTAGATCAAAAATAGAAATAGCATTTCGGAAAGCTACGATTGAGGTCTGAGCTTATATTGGGCACCAATAAGCTCAGACCTCAATCAATCCAATCCTCTGCCGGATTAGTATTAATACCAGAATTATTTGTGTATTCCGGTGCCAGTGGCGTATTTAGAGGGGGTCCAAGGGGCCTTGCTTGGTTCCGCAGAAGTGTTTAAATTTTTTATGCTTTTGGTTAAAATAAAATAAAATGCGACTTACATTAGAAGACAAAATGCTTTAATTTGATAAAAATTTATCAACTTACATAAAAAAACAATGCTGTAATTTTTCTTCTGTTTAATTTGCTTTTATTTTGTTATGACGGATTTCAAAAACTTCCATTTCTCATCCCACATCCCCGAATTTTTTATGTACACTCCTGTCCGATACAATGATTTCCATACGTACTAGGCCAATAATTTCAGTATCGCATAGTGCATTTACACTGCCTGCTTTCATATAAGCTGATATTTTTTTGACGCACTGTCCAAAATTTTGGCCAAATACACAGTCATTGATCCTTTAAGTAACTAAAATAAGCATTGAAGATCAAATCAGATCATATGAAGAGGACTTTAGGAAGTGGGTGTTTGACTTCAGGTCTTAAACAACCCTTAGAAATAGGAATCTAGGAGATTTGGGCTAGAGTGCCCGATAGGAAAGTGACAGGGAAGCGAGGTAGAAAGGGGGAGGAGGACGCCCTCATTTATTACCGGAGGGCCAGTACCCGGTGTCCGATGGCATTTCGTGCCCATTCGACGCACCGCGGATAATATATAGTGGTTCGACCGTTCGTACCTGCACGGGATCGAACCTAAGGTCCCTCCGTGGCAGTCATGAACGTTGACCACTAGACCATCCAAAGCCCTATAAGCATTGAAGTTTCTGTCAGAAACTCATATATGAATACTGAAGTTCTGTTTAGAAACTGATGTATGACCAATGAAGATCTAATCAAAACTAAAAGCCATGTGCATTCACCGAAATTCCGACCGAAAATCAGTGTACGTTGGGCATTGAAGTTTCGTCCAGAAATAAATGCTTCAGCATTAAAGCTTCGATCAGAAATAAATGTTACAGCATCGAAGTTCTGATCAGGAGTTAGTCCGGCAATTAAGTAATGAGATTTATTTTTTAAATCCTGGTAAAACACATGGGTTGGGAGGTCATAGTTTTTTGAAGTCATTTATGAGCTATGAAGTGGCAACAGCGTTTGCATGAGAATTACGATGATAATTATTAACGTTGTGTATGACGTCATTCGGTGGAAGAACATTGTCATGGCTCTATCACGGAGTAGAAAGCAAATATCTGTTTCTGTTTGAGAAACGAGAAAACTGCATCTAGGAATAAATTTGAAAGACATGGAGATAATGTAAATAGACAATGGCATTGCTCTGTCCACGTTATTTTATAAACAACGCATAGCAACTGAAAAATTGTGCATCCGACACCGCTGGGAACGAACCCCAGAACTCTCGATAACTAGCCGAGTGCTTTCACTTTACGCCACAGTGCCGACAGTTCACAGCGCCATGTGTGGTTTAACAGTCAGCATCTGACTACACAAATCCGTATTGATGGGTTCAGCAACTGATGTGTCGCCATCTGGTGGCACTCAACGGTGCAAGATACTAAATTACGAGAGTTCTAAAAATTATCGAGAGTTCTGGGGTTCGTTCCCAGTGGTAAGGGATGCACAATTTTTCAGTTGTTTATAAAATAACGTGGACAGAGAGATGTCATCGTCTATTTACATTACCACCACGTCTTTCAAATTTATTCGCCACTTTTTTCGCCCTTTGGATTTTTCAGGTGGGATTTAGTAGCTTGCACCGTTGAATACCACCAGATGGCGACACATCAGTTGCTGAACCCATCAATACGGATTTGTGTAGTCCGATGCTGACTGTTAAACCACACCTGGCGCTGTGAATTGTCGGCACTGTGGCGTAAAGTGAAGGCACTCGGCTAGTTATCGAGAGTTCTGCGGTTTGTTCCCAGCTGTGTCGGATGCACAATTTTTCAGTTGCTATGCGTTGTTTATGAAATAACGTGGAGAAAGAGCGATGTCACCGTCTATTTACTGCATCTGAGACAGTTGAATAGTTACGTGATGTGTATGGGACTAATTGCCTATCTCGTGCACAAAAAATCCGATGGTGTGCGAGTTTCAAGGATGGGCGGGAAGATTTGAAAAATGATGAAAGGCCCGTACACCCGATTTCAGTGCACCGATCTGAAGTCATCGAGAAAGTTCGCAAAAGGATACAAAGTGATCGTTGTGTGACCTTGAGGATTCTGTAATGCGAGCTCGGTTTTAATAAGGAGACGATACGCTAAATTTTAGTGCAAGGCTTGGAAGGGAAACGTTTGAGCTCGTTTTGTTCCTTATGCTTTATCAGGCAATCAGAAACATGCACCAATGGAGTATGCAAAAGACATAATGGAGACTTCAGAGGCAATTTAAAATTTTCTCCAAAGCATTGTAGCACGTGATGAGACATGATGCTTTCGTTATGATCCTAAAACAAAGCGTCAGAGTGCTCAGTGGAAGTCGCCACTGTCACCCAAAGGAAAGAAGATCAGGTTACAGAAGTCCAAAATCAACACAATGCTTAAGTGCTTTTACAACACAGGAATTATACATCAAGAGTTCATTCCCAAAGGTACAATTGCCACTAGCAATGCTTACACATCCATTTCGAAAGAATTGGGGAAGAGGATTGTTCATGTCAGGCCTGAGTACAAAAACGTGTAAGGATTATTTCTTCACGATAATGCACACGAACACAGAGCAGTCATTGTACAGCAATTTCTGGCAGGAGAACAAATGAGTGTACTCAACTATCCCTCTATTCTCCAGATTTGTCATCGTGAGATTACTTTCTATTCCCTAAATTAAAGTGGCTTTTAAAAAGAACACGAAAGATAACACCGAGTTTTCGGGTGTTTTTTTTTTTTTTTTTTTTTTGAGGTTTAACGACCACCATGAGCAACTCAATGGGCTATAAGCAGTCGCCCGTCCCTAATTTAGGGTCACTGGTTCCAGGGAAGGGAGAGAACCAGTGCCGTAAGACAAACACAACATCCATGCCACACCGGGATTCGAACCCGGACCCCGTTCGGACGAATGATCAGAGGCCATCGCTTAGACCACTGCGCCACCGGGGCGGCAAAATTTTCGGGTGTAATGAGCACGTCTTTTGAATCCGTTCTGATGCGAAATAAATTTACCAAAATCAATGCAATCGCTATGGAAAACAGTAGTATCTGACCGAAGAAAAAAAAATTAAATCGGGATTTTAATCCCGCAGATATTGCTGTAAACAGAAACGTCAAATTACGCCCTCTTGTGGAAGACTTGTGCATTAAGAAAAATTTGAATTTATATGAGATACATTTCACAGCGGAATCGCTCTGCAACAAAGAAAGTAGTTTTCAAATCGACAAATGTAAGATATGCGTCTACCCCTCTTCCTCCCTCCTTTCCAGCGGAGAAAACATGCAATCTTTTAAAAGAAAGCATTTTCAAAAGGTTTTTCGATGTGAGCGGCATCGGTCCATGAAATAATTTTTTCAGTTGAGTTTTCAAGAGCTCAAATTTTGTTGCAAATACATCAGACGCAGAAATTAACTCTTGCACCCCCTAGTGGTCAAACCATTCTTATTCGAATATTAGAAATTATATGCTAGAAATTTCTTATCAGGAGCTGTATCCGGTGCAGAAAGAAGTTTTGAAATCGGAGTTTTAGAAGCAGAGATATTGAGGAAAACGAAATTTACCTTTACGCGTAGCGGAAAGTCTATGCACTACTTGAAAATTCTGAACTTATATGAGAAACATTTTACACCGGATACGCTGTCTAACAAAGAACGAATATTTCAAATCCGACTTTTAGAGGAAGAGATATTAACAGAAAGAAGAGAGGCATCTACGCTCTCTGGTGGAGAAACCATGCATTATTTTAAGACGAAAATATTATCAAATGTTTATCGACAGGTGCGGTATCGGTTCACGAAAGAATTTTTTCAATCGGGCTTTTAGAAGCTGAGATTTTGTTGCAAATACCTACGAAGCGGAAATTTAACGCTTACGCCCCTGGTGGCCAAACTATATATTTTATAAAAAATTCGAAATTACGATAAAAAAATTCCCACCGGGAGCTGTATCTGGTGCTGGAAGAATTTTTCAAAGCGGAGTTTTAGAAGCAGAGATATCGGGGAAAGCGCAATTTACCTAACTCCCCTAGCGGAAAGTCAATGAATTATTTGAAAATTTTGAAATTTTATTAGAAACATGTCGCACCGGAAACTCTGCCAAACAAAGAAAAAAAAATTCAAATCGGATCATTAGAAGCAGAGATATTGACAAAAACATTATATATTTCTACGCCTCCTGGCGGAGAAACCATACATTATTTTAAGAAGAAAATATTCCGGGGTGGAGAAACCATGCATTATTTTAAGATGAAAATATTATCAAATGTTTATCGATAGGTGCGGTATCGGTTCACGAAAGAATTTTTTCAATCGGGCTTTTAGAAGCTGAAATTTTGTTGCAAATACCTACGAAGCGGAAATTTAACGCTTACGCCCCCTGGTGGCCAAACTATATATTTTATAAAAAAATTCGAAATAATGATAAAAAAATTCCCACCGGGAGCTGTATCTGGTGCTGGAAGAATTTTTCAAAGCGGAGTTTTAGAAGCAGAGATATCGGGGAAAGCGCAATTTACCTAACTCCCCCTAGCGGAAAGTCAATGAATTATTTGAAAATTTTGAAATTATATTAGAAACATGTCGCACCGGAAACTCTGCCAAACAAAGAAAAAAAAATTCAAATCGGATCTTTAGAAGCAGAGATATTGACAAAAACATGATATATTTCTACGCCTCCTGGCGGAGAAACCATACATTATTTTAAGAAGAAAATATTTCGGAAAGGTTTGTCTATATGAGTAGTATCAGTCTACGAAAGAATTTTTTCAATCGAGATTTTAGAAGCTCAGATTTTGCTGCAAATACATTTGAAGCAGAAATCAACACTTACGCCCCCTGGTGTCCAAATTATTTTTTTACTAAAAATTAGACATTACATGCAAAATATTTTCCATCACGAGCTGTATCCATTGAAGGAAACATTTTTCAATTCGGAGTTTTAGAAGCTGAGATATCTGGGGAAATAACAATTTACTTTTACGCCCCCTAGCGGAGAATATATGCGTAACTTGAAAATGTGACTATACCTAAAATAGTTTTCGACTTGAATGGAATTGAAAAGTAAAAGAATCTTTTCAATTGGATCTTTAGAAGATAATATATGGATTAGAATGTGTTTTGAATTCGATATCATCTGCTGCATTTACGCCCTCTGGCGGCGAAATTTTGCATCGTAAAAAAAACGAAATAAAGGATCATCATTCGCACATTTCAAGCTTCCTAATGCAAAAAAAATTTCAAAACAGGCTGATATCGCGTCTACAGACGGACGGACGGACGGACAATCCAACAACATCAGCGCGATCTTTTTTTACAAAAGACGTGCCAAAAAGTCTCTCTAGACATTGAAGAGATACAAAAACTGCGATGCCAGCTCTTCACTCCGTGCCAAAAGATGACCTCTGCAAACATTTCATTTCGTTGTCTAATCGTGCTACTTCTTGGATTAAAGCAGGAGGAATATACTGCTAATGAATTACGTATATTCACGCAAGTTTTCCTGCTTTTCCATTTTTTTAAACTTTAGACGCATTACTTAATTTCTGCACTGTGAATGACCAATGAAGTTGTAATCCGAACTAAAAAAGATGTGCAAGCACAGAAATTCCGATCAGAAATTACTGTACATAGGTGCATTGAAGTTCCGATCGAAATAAATGCTTCAATATTGAAGCTTCGGTCAGAAATAAATGTTTTAGCATCGAAGTTCAGGTTAGGAGTATACATATAAACACTAAAATTTAGGTAAGAAGTTTCTTTCAGAAATAAGCTTATGATCACAGAAGTTCCTTTCAGAAGTTAAGGTACGAGCATTAAAGTTTCGAAAAAAATAGGTAAGTGGGAGTCTTGCAGTTTTAACAAAAACATTATGTTTGAGAACTGTAGTTTCAATCAGAAATTCCTATACAGATATGAAAGCTCACACATAGAATTGGCTTCGAGAAAAAATTCAACGAAGTACTTGTAAGATCAATAGGGATCACGGGTTTGAGAAGCTAAATTTTTATGTTCTTTCGTTTTCTGGTATAAGGAGTAATTCTCAGGAATATAAGCAATCTCCCGTCCCTAATTTAGGGTCACTGGTTTCAGGGAAGAGAGTGAGCTGACGCCCAAAGACAAACACAGCATATACGCCCCATCTCTAACCCAAACGTGTAGGAATCTCGAACAGCTTACTGTACATAGGTGCGTTGAAGTTCCGATCGAAATAATACACTGAGTGGCCACTTTATTATGACCACCTGACAGTTTTAAGCAAATGAGCTATGGCTGCACGCTTTTGCCGCCAGAGAGCGAGGTTAGTATAAAAAGGGAAAGCTTAGTGCTTGTGACAGTAGTAGAAGTGATTTTTGGATGACGAGATGGGTAAAAAATGCGATTTGACGGACTTTCAACGTGGGATGATTGTAGGAGCTCGGAGCCATGGAGCGAGTATCACCGAAACCGCCGCATTCGTGAAATGTTCCAGAGCAGCTGTTGTTAAAGTGTTTAAAGACTGGATTGTCAGCCAAAAAACTGGGTCTCTACGTGCAACGTGTGGTCATCATCGACGAGTGACTGCTCGGGCGGAACGGAGTGTCCAGATTGGTAGAAGACAACAGAAGGGCAACAGTGCAGCAAATTACAGACCATCTTAATCAAGGATCCCCTCAAATGATCTCTGCACGTACTGTTCGCCGCACACTGCATCGGATAGGATATGGCAGCCGAAGGCCTGTTCAAACATCTTTGGTGTCTGCAGTAACTAAAGAAAACGTCTCCAGTTCGGACAGGAGCACAAGGATTTATCAGTCTATAATTAAAAACAAATTATGTGGTCCGACGAATCACGTTTTCAGTTGCACCATGCCGATGGCCGAGTGAGAATTTGGCAGAAACAGCACGAAAGCATGGACCCCAAATACATTGCTACAGCCCTTCAAGCTGGTGGAGATTTTTTTGGTAATTATCTCTAGAGGATATTTTATTTTGTGGGGTCGAGGTGGTTCAATGAATGGATTTATAAATAATAAGATTTCAGGAATGTTTAGGGAAATTTCTTTTCCTCATTTTATAGGATTGATTTATTTGAGAACTGCGTTGTTTATTTTTCTTAGAGTAAATAATATAATGGGGTTGTTTTCTTTTGTTTTCACAGGAACGAGTCATTTAATTGTTACTTTGAGTATAGATCAACGTCTGACTGCCACATCATATCTAAAAATCGTTGCGGACCAAGTACATCTTGTCATGTGGATGGTTTATCCCAATGGCGATGGCTACTTTCAACAAGAAAATGCGTCCTGCCATAGTGCTCGTATTGTACAGGATTAGTTTCAGGAACATGCCGCTTAGTTTACTTTGCTTAGGTGGCCCCCACAATTTCCAGATCTCAACCCCCATTGATAATTTGTGGGATGAAGTAGAACGAGCCATCAGACAGCTGGATCCATAACTCTGCAATCTCACACTCCTTGAAAGTGCTATTCATCAAGCATGGTCTCAGAATCCACAAACCACCTGTCAACATCTCTTGGAGTCCATGCCACGAAGAATCGGCGCAGTATTAAAGGCAAAAGGTGGCCCAACGAAGTACTAAGGTGGTTATCAGGATAAAGTTGCCACTCAATGTGTAAAGTTGATTACTTGGTTTCTAGTTGATTACTGGCCAGAAACCAAGTAATCAACTGATTCTTTAGTATTATAATACTGGATTGCATAAGTATTACGGGGGTTGTACCGAAAGTAATGCAAAAGTGGGTATAACGTTTTTTTTAACTGGCAGAGGTCGTTCAAATTCCATATGTTCGTAGAGTAAATCTTTCTCTATACAGAGGTACTACTCAACACAGTTTACATCACAAGCGATTCATTTGCGCCATCGTTGAACCCAACTCTCGAATCCTATTTGAAAAAATTCAGGTGTGGACTGTTGTATTCACTTCTTCAAAGCCACTTTCACCTCGTCTGTGTCATGAAATCGTTGTCCCCGGAGACTGTATTTCATTGGAACGAACAGGTGAAAGTCGTAGGGCTCCAGATCTGGGTATGTACGATGGATAGGGACCACCGACCAGCCTGATTTGCTGATCGCCTGATTTATTGCCAAAGATGTGTGTGGTTTTGCATTGTCATAGTGAATCTGGATCCTTTTGAGATTCTTGTTCGGTCTCTTCCTCCTTATGGCTTCTCTAAGCTTCTTGAGTACCTCAATGTACCGCTCGCTCGTCACGGTACTGCCACGTTCCAGAAAATAAAAGAAAATGACACCTCTGTCATCCCAAAAAACAGTCACCATGACTTTCTGGGCTGATTGCTGGGTCTTGAAATTCTTAGTCCTTAATGAAGAGGTGTGACGCCATTCCATGGATTGATTCTTCGTTTCCGGATCGTAAAGATACGCCCACCTTTTATCCTCCTCTCACCAGAGCGGAAAAATACGTGTCTTCATTGGCTTCAAACGGTTCCAGCAGATCAGAGCAGACTTCCGTCCTTTTCCCCCTTCAAATCGGGTGTCAACACCTGAGGTACTCAGTTTGCACACACTTTCCGATACCCTAAGTCTTCCAACATCTTCTGTATGGCATTGTAACCACAGTCCAGTTGTGCAACAAGCTCACGGATTGTGACTGGTCTTTCCGAGCGAATCAATTCATCCACTCACTGACGATTCGTGTCAGTGCTCGCAGATGATTGTCTCCCACTGCGTGGTTTGTCTTCAGGGATGGTTTCCCCTTCTTTAAACTTCTGCATCCATCTATGCACATTGCTCTTGTCAATGGTGTCACCTCCATAAACATTCTGTAGCCTTCTGTGGATGTCGGACAGCCTGCACCCTGCGTTCGTCCAGAACTTAATGACGGCACGTTGCTTCTGCTAGAAATCCATTATTTACCTGCAATGAAGAAGAAGTGTTACTACAGAGGAAGAGTTACTCCAACAGCATGAGCAATTTGAACGACCTTTGTCAGTTAATAAAACAGTTATGCCCACTTTTGCATGACTTTCGGTACAGCCTTTGTAAAACTTCATAAGGAAACGCTCTGTTTAAAACGTTTTCAGCAGTGGAACGCTTCTCAAGCCACTTACGTTAGGTTTACGAAAGAAATGGAAGCTGTTTCTTGGGTTTCACGAAGGGAATTTCTGTACGCTACATCGACGAGGATTTTTCTCATTTTCTTATGAGTATCATTAGGATATCTAAGTCGACGGGGAACCATATAGCCCAATCAGGGGATTCGAATCACGGGCAAGATAGGGAAGTCATTTTACTCCTTTGAAACTGATTTTATACCGAGTTTAGGACCAATGCCCTAAAGTTTGGAACGGCGACTACTCCGAGGCTCAAATGCTTGCAGTTGTTGTTAAGCAAGCAAGCACACAAACAAACATAAATTATTATTATTTGTTGTTATTTTATACTGTCTTACATTTTGTACCTGAAATATTAGTTATTCTGTGTGCTTGCACTATTATGTAAATAAAACAGCAAATAATATTGTGTGCTAATAGATTTTGGTAATACGTTTCAGGTCTATTTGAGCACTCGACGTGGGATGTGGGTGTCACCTCGTTCAGCGCTGAAGGGCTTACCATTAGATCTATTTTATCTACGACGCTGGGTTAACATTTTGAAGAATAACCTTCCGCACGATACATTCTGCGACCTATTTGAAGCATTAATACAGATTAAATTTGACCACTCTGTGTACAGCCTGAAACCTAAACATCGCTTCCTGAGTCAGCATCCAACAGTTAGCGACGAACTTCCATCCAAAATAATCAGCGGAGCAGTTGTGGTGAAAGGAAACATTGAGAGATTTACCGAAAATGGAGTGGTGTTTGAGGGAGAATCGGAAGTCACACCAGTAGATGAAGTAGTTTTGGCCACGGGTTATCTGACCAAGTTTCCATTTCTTGGAGAAGAAATCCTTTCTCTCAAAGCCAACGAACCCCACCTTTACAAACTTACGTACCCTCCTCACTTGCCGCATCCTACCCTTGCAATAATAGGTCTTATTCAACCATTCGGGCCTGGATTTCCGATTGGAGAAGCGCTGTGTCGACTGGCTGTTTATGTGATGAGCGGAAAGGTAAAGTTACCAAGCAGGGAGAAAATGGAAGCTGACATCGCTGCTTGCAAGCAGTTCACCAAGAAGCGGTTCATTCAGTCGAAGAGACATGCCATTGCATTTGATTATATTGATTTCCTAGACGATGTCAATAACCTCTTCGGCGCCAAACCGAACCTCTGGAAGATATTTTTCACGGATCCTAAGTTATGGTGGGCTTTGATATTTGGCCCTCATCTACCTTATCAGTACCGCTTGCAAGGTCCACACCCATGGTCAGGTGCGAGGGAAGCTATTTTTTCTTACAGAGAACGTGTGCTCAAACCACTTCAAAAGAGTACTAGGGGAACAATTTGTAAACAAGAAATTCTTGAAAATGGATCATCGATGAGAAAATACTTTTGGATGGCAATGGTTTTCTTTATCCCCTGGCTTTGGTTTGCTCTTCTATCACCGCAAGATGATATCGCTCACTGAAGGTGGAACGAAATAAAATAGCTTTTCTGCTCTTATGTGTAGTTTGGAACCAGTCTTACACACTGAAGGATTTGTCAAAATGGAGAATGAATCAGTTGGTATTTCTTTATTTAAATGAACCTTTCCATTTTTATTCTGGTATCAGAAGTTTTTCTCTGTAAACGTATTTTTCCCTGAAAATGATTTCACGTGATCTCTGGATATTGTGTTAAAAATGAGCGAAACAGAATAAAACTTCACGCTGTTCCGAAACTAAATAGAGAACAGTAATTTCTACCTTTTGTATACATTAGTACTTTAACCTGTTGAGGGCGACCTGCCTCATATGAAGCCCGAACGTAGTCTTGCCCCCGGGAACTACGTGCCTCATATGAGGTTTTCGCACTTACTGCATTGTGCGCGCAATTGTTCGCATGCAGAGGGTGCCAATGCCTTTTATACACCTCCTGCCATCTCAAGGATGGTAGATCAACTACCACGCACAGTGAGACCCTCACATGAGAGGGTATACTGCAATGGCGAAAAAACCTAGTCATCAACAAGTTAAACATTTTTTGCGTTGTTTAAAAATATATACATTGCTGGCCACCCAAAATGCAACACCAAGAAGGAAGCATCCAATTGGCCTGAAAATCGCAGCATGCGTCGCCCGCGAGGTGACATGTAAACGATTAGCATTGCAATGTATATGCAAGTAGTGAAAATATGTTGTGCTGCTGGACCTGTGCGTAAGAAGCTTCCTGATGCCTCGTCGCAGAATACGGTAGTCATCCCAGCACGTTTTGGAGTTCGACACAGGACGAATAGTGGCTCATCGCGACAGCAGTTTATCGTACCGAGACATCGGCGCCCGTGTGTGACGACATCCAGCCACAATGAGGCGAGTATGGATTCGGTGGGTGCAGGAGGGACGGACGGACCGCCGTGAGCGATTGCTGCAGCCGCGGCACACCACCGAATGAGAGGACCGGCATGTTGTGCGGCGGGAATTGACGGCTCGCACCGCCACATCACGAACGTTAGCGCAAAAATTAGGGTGTGTTGCGCAACAACCTGTGTCAGCACGTACCGTTCGACGTCGTCTGCAGGAGCGGGGACTTGTCGCACGGCGCCCATTGCTCCGATTACCATTGACGTTACACCACCGGCGAGTGCGGCGGCAGTCGGCCGTTGAACGCTGCACCTGGACTACGGAATGGAACGACATTGTCTTCTCCGACGAATGCCGCTTCTGCCTGCCACACCACGATGGTCGGCTCCGCGTGTGGCGGCACCGCGGAGAGAGATTGTATGACGCCTGCACTATGCATTGCCATACCGGTCCGTCGCCTGGCGTTATGGTTTGGGGCGCAATTGGATATGACACTCGCACTCCTCTGGTAAGCATCGCCGGTAAACTCAACAGCCACCGCTACATCTCCGAAGCTTTAGAGCTTGTAGTACTCCCTTACCTGAAGGACCTGGCAGCTGCTACGTTTCAAGAGGACAATCCGCGCCCGCACGTGGAACGCGTCATGCAACAATTCTTCACAGCCCACCAGGTGTCACTGCTGCCGTGGCCCACCTGTTCTCCCGATATGTCGCCCACCGAACATTTCTGGTAGCTGATAGGCAACCGAGTGTCCCGGCAACCACCACCCGCGGCTACGCCTGATGAACTGTGGCAACGCGTGGAAGCAGCCTGGACTGACATACTCCAAGCCCACATCCAAAGCCTCTTTCGATCGATGCCGCGGCGTGTAGCGGCCGTTATTGCCAGCCATGGGGGCCACACGAGCTATTGATGTCTGGGTGTTCCGCAAGTCGCACGGGCCTCTAAGCTCAATCGTTCATCTTTGCATGTGTTGTTATGTGTTCAGTAAATCTGGCTTTGCTATCTCGTGTCCTTCTTTGTGTTGCATTTTGGGTGGCAAGCAGTGTATATCTATTCAAAAATAATTGTATTTATGCGAATATTTGTGGAATAAGTGAAATGACATATACTACATTTAATGAATTTTTGTGCATAGAAAAGGAAAGAGAATTTAAGCATGGTGATTCTTCATAAAAATTTGAAGTGGTTTTTGTATTTTGAAGATTGCTTTATGTCCTTAACAGGAAACACTTGTTGAGAACGAATTGAAATAAAGGCCAGAGGTCATAGAAATTATTAACTTTCGTAGCAATTGCAATTCATAGCAGTACCACAGGTACAAAAATTGATATAAAAACACTAGCATGCAGCAAGAATCAATCTTTAGTATCATCCAATTAACATTAGCAATCAATAAATCATCTGAAGATAATAGCAACACTCTGCCCATTATCTACGCTCTCGCAACAATATCTATACCACTCCACTTAGTTTTTGCTTTCAGCGATAATTTATTTACATTGACTCACAGACAGTGTTCCCAAAACGTACAAAGAAAGTGGGGAAGAAATAGTGTCTCGTTGAAAAAGAAAATTTTACAGAGGAGTGACAAAATTGACATAGGAAATAGAAACTCAAAATGGAGATTAAGTTAAAGATATACGCCACAAGTTAAAATTTTCAATTTTGATATAAATAATGATTTTTAAACATGCTTTCCGGAAATAATTGCACTGGGACGGTAAGCTATAACACAGCACACTGAAGTGTAAAAATACATGTTTCAGTTATTCTCTGTTCTATCACAAATATTCTTACTTCGTACCACGAGGTCCAACGATTGGTTTATATAAATACACCTTTCAGTCAAAACATTAAAACCACCTCTACGGTAGGCAAATAGGTGCGCGTGAAGCCTATCAGTGTCACGTGCCAAGGATACGAATCATGTACATAAGAGTTTGGTCGGGGCTCTCTTAGTCAGTATTTCGTTTCGTCTCAACATCGGAAAAGCAAAGGAATTATTTGATTTCGACAAAGGCCAGATCGTTATGGCATGACGCCTTGGCAAGATCATTCAGAAACAATGACAATGGTAGGCTGCTCACGCTGTGCAAGCGTCTTGTCGATAGCTCGAAGTGTCACCTGTTTTGGGCCACCTATCAAAGGTTGCCCGAAACAGGTGACACTTCGAGCCGTCGACAAGGTGTGGGAAGGTCACACCTCACTGATGCCAGAAGCCAGCACAGGTTATCTCGTCTTGTCCACAGCAACGGGAAGGCTATTGTGACTGACATTACTCATAGTTTCAATTGTGGTGAAGGGTCCAATGTGTCCGATCAGACAGTTCAATGTTCGCTCATAGTTATGGGACTTCGCAACCCCAGACCCATTCGTGTGCCCATGATCACTGCCGTTCATTGTCGCCAACGCTTGCAGTGGGCACGTGATCAGCGATATAGGAATGTAGGAGACTGGAAGAGAGTCTCATGGTAAGACGTATCCCATTTTCTGTTACACCATGTCGACGGACAAGCTGGTGGGAGACGTTTACTCAAGGAAGCCTTTCACCTGGATGCACTGTGAGAAGGATCCAGGCAACTGGAGGGGGAGTGTGATGCTCTGGGCAATATTTTCTTAGGAAACACTTGGACCAGTTATCCCTGTAGAGCGAACTCTAACATCTGACACGTACCAGAACATCGTGACTGACCAATTACACCCTTTGTGGCGACTGTATTCCCTGGCGGAGATGGCGTCTTTCAAGAAGAGAATGCCCCATGCCATACTGAGAAGAACGGTCAGGAATGGTTCCAAGATCAGGAAGAGAAATTTCATTTATTGCTACGGACATCAATAGTTTTGGAATTCCTTTAATTAATCACATATTCTCGACATGAACAAGTAAATTGCCTTTCATTGAGTTTGTGTCAACTGGATAAGTTCGTTTTCTCTCACAAAGCGTTAAATTGAATTGTACGACTGTACGTCTTCTTGTCACTCCCGAACATACAGGACTTTCCCCCAATTTCAAAAATATGTATATATCGTCATCATTCAGAATTCGTTTTTAATGGATATATTGAAATTCCTGTTAAAATCATATTGACTTATAAAAGGATCACTGTTCAGATTTCTTTGATGACGAATTAAAATATATACAATCAAACCTCAATTTAACGAACTCCAAGGGACCAACAGTTTTGCACGTAAAATCGTGAAATTCGCTAAATCAAGGAAGCCTTCCGAATGAAACATTCAAATTAAGCTAGCGTTAATAACGGAATACGTAAGCAGCTAAGTTCTCTTTCATTCAGTGAAATTTAAATATATATAGTTCTTTTAATTTATGAAATTTATTATCAAGCATGATATAGTACGTATGCGTTTACTTTGCATATTAAATACTACATACTAGTAATTCGCAGATATTAGACTTCAATATGTAGCATCAAAATTTAAGCATACTTTAAAATTGAAAAAAATATATGATAGTTTATCTTTTCCGAGCATTTAGCTTCTTAAATAACGATTTCAATATTATAAACAGCATGAAACAGAACATCAATTAGTATTGATTAACTCATAAAAACAGAATATGTGTTGATTATCTTTTTACACTGTAGAAAAGAAGTTCTTTAGAGAAGATTGCTTACTTTTTCTAAACATTTAGATTTATAAATTACAGCTTCAATTTTATGAAGTGCGTGAAAAACGTCATCATGAATATTGAAGCGCATCAAGTAGTTCTTAGGACATTCTATAACGTTAGCAGCATCACTAAAGTAGCTGACTTTCTGTTCTGCTTCATATTCTTGATCATAATCCAACGCATTTAGTCCGATCTGTTCATGCAAAACGTCATCAAGGGATTGCATTTGGCAGGTATGCACATTTCCGTCACAATCAACATGATCGGAAAGCACAATACCTGATGAGGCAATTTCATTCCATTCTGCACGATCGTCATCCGCAAAATTATCAGCAGCATTTTTTTGTATTGGACCCACTTACTTCTTGTTCACAACCTGAAAAGCCTGCTTTAAAAGTCTTTCTGCTAAAAGCCTAATGGTATCTGTCGTAACTGCGGTTCCACGACTGTCGCACGAAGTGCATTGCATCGAGAATGTTAATTTTAACTTTAAATGCGTCATCCTTTGCATCGATAACAGAAAGTACTTTTCGCATGAGAAGATTTCGATAATGGGCTTTAAAAAACCTAATGACACCCAGATCCAGAGGTTGCAATTCACTAGTACAATTTGCTGGGTAAAAAATGACTTGAACATTTTTCAGATTGTTTACCTGAGTATGCGCAGCACACTGATCAATCAATAAGAGGACTTTTTTCTTTTTTGCCTGCATCTGAGCATCCAAGACTTCTACATAATTTTTGAATAAAGGTGTGGCAATCCACGACTTTTTATTTGCATCGTATTTGGTGGGAAAACATTTCGCATTTTTGAAGCGACGTGGTTCAGCAGAATTGCCTATAACTAAAGGCTGTAATTTTCCTACCCCGTCTGAATTGGTAGCTAGAAGAACAGTGATTCTGTCTTCTGATTTCTTTCCTCCGTGGCAGGTGTCATTTCAAAAATACGTTTTATCTGACTGCAAGTTATAAAACAGTCGTTTTATCAGCATTAAAAACGTTACACAGCATATACCCTTCAAAACTTTGTGCCAACTGTTCATTTTTCCACGTTTGTGCCGTCACGGGATCAGCACTTTTGCTTTCGCTGAATAGAGCTCTATACACTTTGCTTAAAACGATCAATCCATCCATTTGATGCGATGAATTCCTTTATTTGAAGTTGTTGGGCAAGATGAACTGCGTTTTCCTTCAGAAGTGGTCCACTAATAGGGAAACTGTGATCCACTAAAGGGCAGTTGTTGGAACCGAGTGACAAGAGCGTTTTCCAACTGACTCAGGATCGATGCTTTCATAGATTTCTTCTTACTCGAAAATTGACCACACTTTGATGCACAGCTTTCAATTTCCTTTTTATTTTTCGTTATGGTACGCAACATTGACTTGGAAATTCCGAGTTTCTCTGCTAGAGCAGTCTGTGATCCTGATGTCGCATCCGGGTGCGACAAAGTGTCCATTTTTCACTGATTGAAAATCTGTTCCGCTTTTTTTGCTGCAGTCATTCATTGTTTGAAATACTCTCACAAAATGCACATTTGCAAACTACAATGAACAGTGAATTTCACTTCTAACTTTTGTAGTGCTATCTATGTTAATCAAAACTTTATCCGTAAAGGAGCTGTGTTTACGTTGCGCTCCTTTGTAACTCGTTGGTCATTTTCTTAGCCCCGTAAAAAAGCTTACGCTTGATAGTTGGAGGAAAGGGGAACCTGATTTATGATTCCGTCAAGGTGTGTTGCAGATGGTGTTCATTGAAATGCTGGTTAACCGCATGGGTCAAATTTTCCTGTTACGCAAGGCTCTCTTTCTAGCTAACTTTTAACGTAAAAATGCTGGCTAACATAGTTTGGTGGATTAAAGAAAATAAAAAATGTTCGCTAAATTGAGGAAATATGTTTTTTAAATCGGGAAACGACAAGCATTAATTTTAATGTAGTTCCGTCCAGACCATAGAA
Source organism: Macrothele yani (assembly GCA_039090855.1). Classification (NCBI taxonomy): domain Eukaryota; kingdom Metazoa; phylum Arthropoda; class Arachnida; order Araneae; family Macrothelidae; genus Macrothele; species Macrothele yani. Next base: position 56,037,006 of record CM076997.1, on the reverse strand, counting down.
AATGTACGTAAAATTGCGGAATTCGTTAAATCGCAGTCCGTTAAATAAGTGTTTGGCTGTATCATCATCATCATCATCATCATCATCATTATTTTCAACCATTATCAATCCACTGCTGGACGAAGGTCTCCCCAAGTTTCCTCCACAACGGTCTGTCTTGTGCCAGTCTCCTCCATGTCACTCCCGCATACTTTCGAATTTCATCCACCCATCTCCCATGTGGTCTTCGTCCAGACCATAGAAAATGTACGTAAAATTGCGGAATTCGTTAAATCGTAGTCCGTTAAATAAGTGTTTCGCTGTATCATCATCATCATCATCATCATTTTCAACCATTATCAATCCACTGCTGGACGAAGGTCTCCCCAAGTTTCCTCCACAACGGTCTGTCTTGTGCCAGTCTCCTCCATGTCACTCCCGCATACTTTCGAATTTCATCCACCCATCTCCTATGTGGTCTTCTTCTGGGTCTTTTATTGTCCCTTGGAATCCAATCTAAAATTTCGGCTGTCCATCGATGGTCTGTCCTTCTGGCAGTATGTCCAGCCCATTGCCATTTCAGGAATTTAACTCTGATCATGATGTCTTCCACTCTTGTCATTTTTCGGATCCACGAGTTCCTCTTCTTATCTCTCCTGGTTACACCAACCATGCATCTCTTCATGCTTTTTTGAGTTGTCTGCAGCCTTTGTATGTCTCTTTTAGTTAAGGTCGACGTCTCTGCACCATACGTAAGCACTGGAAGGATGCATTGACCAAACACTTTTCTTTTAGGACATAAAGGCATATTGCACTTGAAAAGCATGCTGTTTCTTCCAAAAGCTCTCCAGGCATGTTTTGTACGCCGATGAATTTCTTCATCAATGTGACCCTTACTTGATATATGCTGTCCAAGATAAACGTACGTATCTGTTATCTCCAGCTTTTCTCCATCACTCGATAAATCTTCATTTCTTGTAAAATCATTTAACGTCACTTTTGTCTTTTGAAAGTTCATTTTTAATCCCACTTCTTTACTCTTGTCAGCAAGTTCCTGGATCATACTCTGAAGCTCTGATGGGGTAGTTGCAAAAATGACTACGTCATCAGCAAAACGAAGGTGGGTTAGATAATCTCCATTAATCTTTATCCCTTTGTTTTCCCAGTTCAGTGATTGAAAGACATTTTCCAATGTGGCATTAAAGAGCTTCGGAGATATGGTGTCACCTTGTCTCACTCCCTTTCCAATTTTTATGTGTGTTGTATTTTCAAACAGCCGAAACTTTGCACTTGCATTTTCATAGATGTTATTAGTAATATTAATGTATGCATCTTCAATACAGCAGGATTTCAGAGCCATTGTAACTGCTGATGGTTTCACTGAATCAAAGGCTTTTTCATAATCGATAAAAGCCATGCACAATGGAAGTTCATATTTCCCTCGCTCTTTCAATTAGTTCTATCAGTACGTGGATATGATCTAATGTGCTGTAGCCACTCCTGAATCCAGCTTGTTCTCTCGGTTGAACCATGTCCAGTGTCACCTTCAAGCGGTGTGAAAGAACTTTAGTGAAGATTTTATAAACCACTGATAGGAGGCTGATAGGCCTGTAGTTCCTGAGATCCTCAATGTCATCTTTTTTATGTAGCAGGATCATTGTAGCATTGTTCCAATCCTCAGGAATTTTCCCTTCATTAAGGCATTGAGTGAAAATTTGGGCGAGTATTGTTTCGATTTCTCCACTTGCTTCTTGTATGATGTCTATAGTAACTCCATCTTCTCCTGGAGCTTTTTCCCCGCTTCATGTTCTTGATTGCATGTGCAACTTCTGCTGGGAGGACTGGAATAACTCTGGTATTGATATCTTTCATGTTGTCTGGAGTACATGTATCATCCCTTTCATATAATTTGGAGTAGAAATCTTTCACTCTTGTCAAAATTTCACCTCTATTTCTTGTTACAGAACCATCTTCTTTTCTCAGTGCCATAATCTGTTTTCTTCACTTACTGAGATGTCCCCTTGCTATTTTTAGGCTTTGGTTGTTTCCAATTGCTTTCCTCACTAGTTCACTGTTGAATTTCCTTGCGTCTTCAGTGATACTTTTTCGTACTGTCTTGCATAGCTCTATATATTCCACTTTGGAAGTCACATCTTCTTTAGTTGTCCTCATCTCTCTTCTTTTAGCATCAACATTTTGGTTTTTCCTGATAATTTGTTCACATGCAACTTGTTCTTAGACCCAGCTAATTTTGTAGCTGTTTCCATAAGAGCTTTGGTTACTTTTCTGTTAACTTCAGAAATATCCACTTCTTCCGATGTTCGGCCTTCTAAAGCTGAGAATCTGTTCTTCAGTTCCAACTTGAAGGTATTATGGTGTTTCTTAAGGTTGGTTATGTCAATAGATTTTGTTTGTCTTATGAGCTTGCCGCGTTCGAGTTCAGTGTTGAGGTGCATCTTACATCTCACCAATCTATGGTCACTACCTGTGTTGAACTTGCTTAGCACACTGCAGTCTTCTATGACGAATTTTTTGTTACACATAATGAAATCAATTTCACTGGTCATCCCATTTGGATGTCTCCATGTCCATTTCCTGTATGGCTTTTTCTTGAAAAAGGAGTTCAAGATGAAAAACCCTTCTGCCTCTGCAAAGTCAACGATAGTTTTTCCACGCTGGTTCCTGTTGCCGTGACCGCCTGTATATATATATATATATATATATATATATATATATATATATATATATCAACCAGATACCGACACAGTCAGTTAGACATCCTACTGCAGAAATCGCTACTTTCGGCCATTAGTGGCTGAAATGTGAGCAACGAATAATCCCAAATCATTTCTTATAAGGATAAGCATGCAAGGAAAACGCAAATCAGGTTCTTAAAAGTAAAGATACAGTTCCGAGGTTGGTCCAAATAGAAACTATTATTCAGACCCCTTAATGGCAAATCTATGTGGCACAAAAAAATGGAAAATAGAGTATATGATAAATATTCGAAACCACAAACGCTAACAGTAGTAAAAATAATTTTTTTTAATGGGACTTTTAAAAGCGGGTATATCATTACAAATATTTTCATTTACGCCCCTCTAGGGGGAAAACTATATATTATGTGAATATATGTATACATATATATATATCAGGGGCGAATATTCAGGGTGTGCTAGGTGTGCGGCGCACACCTACACGGAGTCGCAATTTAACCTATATTATCGATATTATTTTTTCGGATTTGTTTCTAATAAAACTCGCGAGAGTTCGTCCTAAGGCTTCTAGTTGTGGTTAAAATCCATTTCTCCACATAATGTTTCATTAATAAGAAATGGTTCGTTTAGTAAGCATATCGCATTCGAGCTAGAATCCTTGGGTGTGCTGTACTACGTCCGCACATCCGACGACTGCTACCCAAAATCAGCACCGGTTGAGTCTTCCGGAGCAGCCAATTGCTTTTATATTTTTCTTTTTCTTTTTATGTATTCCCAGTAAGACGCCCTGAAGATTGTCTGCTAAATTTAATTCCCTTGTGCAATAATTTCGTGAAGAGGAGAAGAATCGTTGCTTCGTGCAGTGAACAAAACGTAGTAAGTAATATTTGCAGCTGCAGGAGTGCTATTTTAACAGCGGACATCCGAAGTCCTTAAAGGAATTGCAATTCAAAGCTCTCCAGATGGCGCTGTTGGTCATGTTTCTATTTCCTCGTTTATATAACGCAGAGGTTTAAATTCCCAGGGTGTGCGCGCTTAAAAAAGCGACACTGGTCATACTTGTTTGCGTTTGAAATAGCGTGGAGTCATAAACTTTAAACACACTTCAACGTCTGCTACTCCTTTTCTATCTTTCAATCGCTGTGTGAATCGATGTGTTTATGAGCACAGATACAATTGAATTTTGATATCCATTTAGGTTGACGATGTACTAAGTGTCCCATTTTTTTTGCCAGAGGTTTTGCAGATCGTGTAAAGCGGGTTAAAGAAAGTAAGTATTCGGACAGGAATTTCATATTTTTCTTACATTGGAGTAAACGTAAATTTTTTACCGTAAGTTATTAGACGACAGCTAAATAAAAGAAATGCTTTCGTTTGTTAAAAATCAATGCGCGAATTTTGCAGCTCGGGATACATAATAAAATTTTTGCGCGTTTTTTCCCATAACATATATATATATAACCAACCTAAAAAAACACCATAATACCTTCAAATTGGAACTGAAGAACAGATTCTCTGCTTTAGAAGGCCTAACATCGGAAGAAGTGGATATTTCTGAAGTTAACAGAAAAGTAACCAAAGCTCTTATGGAAACAGCAACAAAATTAGCTGGGTCTAAGAACAAATTGCATGTGAACAAATTATCAGGAAAAACCAAAATGTTGATGCAAAAAAGAAGAGTGATGAGGACAACTAAAGAAGATGTGACTTCCAAAGTGGAATATATAGAGCTATGCAAGACAGTACGAAAAAGTATCACTGAAGACGTAAGGAAATTCAACTGTGAACTAGTAAGGAAAGCAATTGAAAACAACCAAAGCCAAAAGATAGCAAAGGGACATCTCAGTAAGTGGAAAAAACAGATTATGGCACTGAGAAAAGAAGATGGTTCTGTAACAAGAAATAGAGGCGAAATTTTGACAAGAGTGAAAGATTTCTACTCCAAATTATATGAAAGGGATGATACATGTACTCCAGACATCATGAAAGGTACAAGTACCAGAGTTCTTCCAGTCCTTCCAGCTGAAGTTGCACATGCAATCAAGAACATGAAGCGGGGAAAAGCTCCAGGAGAAGATGGAATTACTGTAGACATCATACAAGAAGCAAGTGGAGAAATCGAAACAGTACTCGCCCAAATTTTCACTCGATGCCTTAATGAAGAGAAAATTCCTAAGGATTGGAACAACGCTACAATGATCTTGCTACATAAAAAAGGTGACATTGAGGATCTCAGGAACTACAGACCTATCAGCCTCCTATCAGTGGTTTATAAAATCTTCACTAAAGTTCTTTCACACCGCTTGAAGGTGACACTGGACATGGCTCAACCGAGAGAACAAGCTGGATTCAGGAGTGGCTACAGCACAATAGATCATATCCACGTACTAAGAGAACTAATTGAAAGAGCGAGGGAATATGAACTTCCATTGTGCATGGCTTTTATCGATTATGAAAAAGCCTTTGATTCGGTGAAACAATCAGCAGTTGCAATGGCTCTGAAATCCTGCGGTATTGAAGATGCATACATTAATATTATTAATAACATCTATGAAAATGCAAGTGCAACGATTCGGCTGTTTGAAAATACAACACACATAAAAATTGGAAAAGGAGTGAGACAAGGTGACACCATATCTCCGAAGCTCTTTAATGCCACATTGGAAAATGTCTTTCAATCACTGAACTGGGAAAACAAAGGGATAAAGATTAATGGAGATTATCAACCCACCTTCGTTTTGCTGATGACATAGTCATTTTTGCAACTACCCCATCAGAGCTACAGAGTATTATCCAGGAACTTGCTGACAAGAGTAAAGAAGTGGGATAAAAAATGAACTTTCAGAAGACAAAAGTGATGTACAATGCTTTTACAAGAAATGAAGATTTATCGATTGACGGAGAAAAGCTGGAGATAACAGACACGTACGTTTATCTTGGACAGCAGATATCAAGTGAGGGTCACATTGGTGAAGAAATTAATCGGCGTACAAAACTTGCCTGGAGAGCTTTTGGAAGAAACAGCATAATTTTCAAGAGCAATATGCCATTATGTCTTAAAAGAAAAGTGTTTGATCAATGCATCCTTCCAGTGCTTACGTATGGTGCAGAGACGTGGACCTTAGCTAAAAGAGACATACAAAGGCTGCAGACAACTCAAAGCAGCATGGAGAGGTGCATGCTTGGTGTAACCAGGAGAGATAAGAAGAGGAACACGTGGATCCGAAAAATGACAAGAGTGGAAGACATCATTATCAGAGTTAAATCCCTGAAATGGCAATGGGCTGGACATACTGCCAGAAGGACAGACCATCGATGGACAGCCGGAATTTTAGATTGGATTCCAAGGGACAGGAAAAGACCCAGAAGAAGACCACATGGAAGAAGATGGGTGGATGAAATTCGAAAGTATGCGGGAGTGACATGGAGGAGACTGGCACAAGACAGACCGTTGTAGAGGAAACTTGGGGAGACCTTCGTCCAGCAGTGGATTGATAATGGTTGACAATGATGATGATGATGATGATATGTAAAATAATATTAACATACAAGCAATCTACCCTCATGAAGAAACAAATAGGGCCAAAAGCCTCCAGATAAAAAAACAAAAAAAAATCTACATTGATTAACAAAATGACAAAACAATGTTAAGCAAATATTTATAAAAATACTTACTCAGAACCCACGGAGAACTTGTGTGCTCAGGGTCTCTGGATGCCTTTCCCTGAAGAGTGATCCGAGGGTTCTAAGTAAGTGTTTTTATAAATACTTGCTTAACATTGTTTAGTCATTTTGTTAATCAATTTAGAGGGATTTTTTTTGTTTTTTTACCTGGAGGCTTTTGGCCCTATTTGTTTGTTTATGAGGGTAGATTTCTTGTATGTTAATATTCTTTTACATACGCTAAATACATCTAATACTTGCAGCATTGCGCAGTTTTGTTGTGAGTTATATATATATATATATATATATACACTGCTGCCCCCCAATATGCAACACCCAGAAGAACACGAGATAGCAAAGCCAGATTTATTGGACACATAACACAGATACAAAGATGAAACGATTTAGCTTACAATCCAGTGCAACTTGCGGAACACGCAGACATCAATATTTCGTGTGGTCCCCATGGCTGGAAATAACGGCCGCTACACGCCGTGCCATCGAACGAAAGAGGCTCTGGATGTGGGCTTGGGATATGTCAGTCCAGGCTGCTTCCACACGTTGCCACAGTTCATCAGGCGTAGCCGCGGGTGGTGCTTGCCAGTTCACTTGGTTGCCGATCAGCGACCAGACGTGTTCGATGGGCGCCATATGGGAAGAACAGGTGGCCCACGGCAACAGTGACATCTGGTGGGCCGTGAAAAAATGTTGCACGATGCGTGCCACCTGCGGGCGCGCATTGCCCTGCTGATACGTGGCCGCTGGCAGGTCCTGCAGGTAAGGGAGGACTACAGGCTCCAAAACGTCGGAGATGTAGTGGTGGCTGTTGAGTGTAACGGCGATACGTACCAGAGGGGCGCGGGTGTCATATCCAATGTCGCCCCAAACCATAATGCCAGGCGACGGACCAGTATGGCGATGCGTAATGCAGGCGTCATACAGTCTCTCGCCACGGTGCCGCCACACGCGAATACGACCATCGTGGTGCTGAAGGCAGAAGCGGGGTTCGTCGGAGAAAACAATGTTGTGCCATTCCGTAGTCCAGGTGCGGCGTTCAACGACCCACTACCGCCTCATTCGCCGGTGGTGTAACGTCAATTGTAATCGGAGCAATGGGCGCCGTGTGACAAATCCCCGCTCTTGCAGTCTACGTCGAAAGGTATGTGCTGGCATAGGTTGTTGCGCAACACACCCTAATTCCTGCGCTAACGTTCGTGATGTGACGGTGCGAGCCGTCAATACCCGCAGCACGAAATGCCGCTCCTCTGATTCGGTGGTGTGCCGCAGCTGCGGCAATCGCTCAAATCGGTCCGTCCGTCCCTCTTGTACCCACCGAATCCATACTCGCCTGACTGTGGCTGGATGTTGTCCCACATAGGCGCCGATGTCACGGTACGATAAACCGCTGTCGCGATAAGCCACTATTCGCCCTCTGCCGAACTCCGAAACGAGCTGGAATGATTGCCGTATTCTGCGACGAGGCATCAGGAAGCTTCCCACGCACAGGTCCGGCAGCACAACACATTTCCACTACTTACACCCCGCCTTCGGTGTACCCTTCTTATAGTGACTCTCGGTGGCGTGCCGGACGCACATGATTTGCATATGCCCTGCAATGCTAATCGTTTGCATGTCCTTTCGCGGACGACGCATGCTGTAAATTTCAGGCCAATCGGATGCTTCCTTCTTGGTGTCTCATTTTGGGTGGCCAGCAGTGTATATATATATATATATAGAGAGAGAGAGAGAGAGAGACAGATAGTGAGAATTGAACCCGTTTATATCGAATTCGAAGAGGAGAACGTGATTGTTCGATATACAAAATAATTCGATATACGGGTTTTACCGCCTTACCACTCTCAGTTTCTGGAATGTTTTGAGCTCTGATATCAAGAAACCATTTGTGAAGCGCCTTTTCTACATCGTCGTGAACCGGCGTGCGTAGAAGACGAGCATCGGCATTGGGACGTTCGCTGGCTATTTTCGTGATTTCTGCCTTGTTTTCCAGCAGCGTACTGAGAGTGTTTCTGGAAATTTAAAATTCTTCCGCAACAACTAACTTTTTCTCTCCATTTTTAACTCTGCGGATAATTTACAGTTTCTTCGAAAACGGAAGATTTTGCTGGTGCTTGGTTGTCATTGTGCGCCCTCATCTGAACGAGACGAGGACGATATGTTCTGGCGCCTACTCACGAGAATGCTGAAAGTCACATTCTTGGGAGTGTAATTATCCTCTCCCTCTTATCGCTGTCTTGATAAACAAGTTCACAGGCAAAAGGTAGGTGTGTAGGTGTACGGTTTCTTTCTTTAGACAGTCTACTCCCCCATCTTCTCGCTCGCTCTGTGAAGACCAGCGATCGCCCTCCCCCTCGCACCAGGGTCTCCCTCTTCCAACCTACAGCAGCTTTCTTTCTTATCAACCCATCCCGAAGATCAAAAAGTCAGCCTTCTTTTCATTTTTGCCTCAGTGTGCTTCGGCGGAGGTAGGGGTCGGGGCAGTCCCTTTGAAAAGTTCGGAAAAGAGAGGGTCTCTTGAACTATGAAAGAAAAATTGCTTCCAGTTTGGAAACGTTTGAAGCGTTCAAGAATTTTCCAAGGGGAATTCCCACTTACGCTGAAAAAAAAGTGATCTTGTTTGACAAGATTTGTTTCCGAAAATATTTACGAGAAGTTTTATTCGAAAAATTCGATATACACTGAAGTGCCAGAAAAACTGGTACAGACGAGCTTATGCACAATACATAGCAACGTCACGTATGCGCGTACTCGGTTGCTTCCGCCAGTGCGTATATAAAGCGATAGACATCCTTGCCAACTCTCAGAGCTGTTTTCGACATGAGAATGACAAGTAATAACGATTTAAGCGATTTTCACCGCCGTGTCATAGTTGGCACTCGTGAGATTAGCCATAATATTTTGGAGGTAGAAACGAAGTTCGAATTTTCACGGACGACCATTGCAAGGGTGTACCGTGACTACAAGAATTCCGGCAAAACCTCCAACCTACGATACCAGTGTGGCCGTAAAATGACATTGGGTGAACGTGACCATTGTCTGCTGTCAAGAATCGTTTCACGCGATAGGCGTGCAACACTCTCGCAGGTATCATCGGAATTCAATGCTGGTGCCTCAACAAGCATCAGCGTCCGGACTGTGCAACGTACCCTGCACGATATGGGCTTTGGGAGCCGACGCTCAACTCGAGTCCCCTTGATGGATGCACGACACAGAGCTATGCGTTTCGCTTGGGCACGGCAGCACCGCCACTGGACACTTGATGACTGGAAACAAGTAGCCTGTTCTGACGAGTCGCGTTTCCAACTGTATCGGGCAGATGGAAGGATTCGCGTGCGGCGCAAGCTCCATGAAGCCAAGGATTCCGCCTGTCAACAGGGAACTGTACCGGCTGGTGAGGGTCGGTAATGGTATGGGGTGTGTTTAGCTGGACTTAGCTGGAACCCCTGATACGTCTACAAACGTCTGTGACCGGCAAACGCTATGTGCGCATCCTTTCTGACGAAGTACACCCGTTCATGTCCTGCATCCATACCGGGCCTGTTTCAACAGGACAATGCACCTTCACACAAGTGTCGGGATGACTCATTATGGTTAGAGGAGCATTCATCTGAGTTTGGGGTGTTGCCATTCCCACCCAAGTCTCGAGATCTGAACGTGATAGAACACATTTGGGATGCCACGCAACGCGCTGTCGAACACAGGAATCCGAGACCTCGGAATACACCCGAATTAAGGAACGCTCTGCAGGAAGTATGGTGTGCATTGTCTACAGCGTATTTCCAGAAGCTAGTGGAGTCCATGCCCAGTCGTACTTCTGCAGTTCTGCGCTCCCGTGGGAGACCTACAAAGTATTAAACTGGTGTACCAGTTTTTCTGGCACTTCAATGTATACAGTAAGGCTGCTTCAACTCGTTCAATATAAGAAAATGCGTTACATGTTATTTTTAGGCTATTTTGCGGGGATTTTCAAATGTTCGAAATAGGCAATAATTCGTTATATCCGGATTCGGCATAAACGGGTTCGACTGTATATATAAATGTCATTTTGTCCTGTCAGTGGCACTTGACTGAAAAATAATTATTTTAGTTAGATTTTTACAAGGGCGAGCCAAACTAAAGTAAGCCAAGGCGATCATGTCGGAAAGCATTACCTTTATGTCAAGAAAAGTCACCATCAGCATTGAGGCATTCTTCCCACTGCCTAACAAGCCTGGTGATTCCACACTCATAGAAGTGCCTTGGTTGCTGCATCGGAATTAATGTAATGCCTCCTGTATTTCAGCGTCCGACGCAAATCTGCAGGACCCTTTAGCTTCTTCTGAAACTCACCGAAAGTGTGCAAGTAGCAAGGAGAAAAGTCCAGACTGAAAGGATGAAGTTCAAGTGGCTTGAACTTCCTCAGCATTTCCATGGTACATGAGCCGCATGGGGTCTCTCATTGTCGCGCAAAAAGATGATACCTCTCGACAATAAGTCATGGTCCTTGTTCTTGATTGCCCTACGCAGACGTTGGAGTTTGGTATAAAAACGGTCAGCGTTGACAGTCCCTCCATGTTCAGAATATTCGGTCGGTAATGGCCCCACACCGTCAAGAAAAATGTTATCATTACCTTTTTCCCGGAGATGTTCTTCTTGGCCTTCTTTTGGTGGTGCCGATTGAGGATGCTTTTCCTGCAGGCTTTTCGTTGTGTTCAGACTCGTAGTGGTTGCACCACGATTCATCTCGGGAGACAATGCGACCCAAGGACTCATTTCCTTCGTGGTGATATCGCAGCACATCTGACAAAGCAGCCCTAGTCTCTGCTTCCTCTGATCCTCGCTGAGAACCTTCGGAATTCAATGAGCGCAAATGAGCTGATAATTCAGATGTTCATAAATAATGGAGTGCACCGCGCCTTGACTGATGTTCACACTTACGGCAACTTATTAATACTCTGGCGCCGACTTTTGTCTTGATCAACACATCCACCTGTTCTAACGTTATCGGCGTGATGGCAAAATGGCTTTGTCCCGGTCTCGGGTCGTAGTTGCAGTTTCACTTCCTCCCTTGAAGCGTCTGCTCCATCGTTTCATTGTGGCCAATGAAATGAAATGCTCACCATAAATTGCGGACATGTGAAGACAAATATAGTTTTGTGAAACACCTTCAGCCGTTAAAAATCTAACCACAACACGCTGGACTGTCCATTGTGGTGAAGACCCGTGTTCAAATCAATGCAACTGAGATTCCAAAGTACCTCTACTCACAACCGTGCGTCGACTACTCACCTGACAGATGACTGCGTTCGACAAACACGTGTCAAGGTCAGTGGGCACAACCATTCGGGCGCGGGGGTCAAGGCTGGTTCTCTTTTATTTAACTCACCCTTGTAGAAGCGAAGATGCGATTGCAAACTTGATAAAAACAGAAGTGGCAAAAATTTAGTGGCAAATTTTTTTAAACAAAATATTGAAAAATACAAGCAAAATATTCTTCGTCGTGACATCTATTTAACACAAAAATTATTTCAAAATTCGATGTTAAAGACCAGAAATTTCGTGGAAACATACCAAAGCCAAAGACAATTTCCGTAACTGTAACACTATGCATTATTTCAAATAGAAACTATAGGTAAAATGGTCGGCTGTATCGAAAGGTAAATTCTATAGTGCAAATTATATTTTTAATTTAACAGCACGTGAATTTACGCCCTCTAGCGGCAAGGCTATACATCGGAAAAAGTCCGAAACGTATGGATAAACTTTCTGTTCAGCCATGTGATTGCATCATGAACACTTCAAATCCGACAAATAGTTGTGTAGATGTGGTGCCCAAAAACAGACAGATGGGCAGGCATAATGATACTATAAGCACGCACCTTTTCTTCAAAAGACGTTCTGAAAACTCACAATCCATTTACAAAATGGGTCATAACCAAACAAAAAGAATGTGCTCAAAAACTAAAAGGTATCTGCAGCAAAAAACATTCTGAACAAGATTTTTAAGCCTGCCTAGTTGTGCAGTAATCTAAGCTTTAGCTAACTGACCGTAGGTCAGAGTGGGATCGGTGATGAGTCGTAAATAAGGCATGAGAGGGGTGTTTTTCTTAAGGGCATTGGTGCTCTCCCTTCCTTGAAACAAGTGCCCTAAACTGGGGACTTGCCTTTACGTACAGCCCATTGAGTTGCTCACGGTGGTAGTTAAATCATCAAACCAAACAAACAAAACTTTCAGGATAAGCACAGAAAATAATAGGACTACAAGGGAAAAACGGAATAACGTTAAAAACTAAAAATATCATGTGGAAAGAAACTGTCTTTGCTCAAGGCCACGCTAAAGGCCGTTGGTTGTAACACATATGCCAGAAGATTAAATGGAATTTCCTTCAGATACTCAAGGTTAATAGGACAGTTTTGCTCAATTCGGCACTCAAGCAGGGATGCTACTGTTCTCACTGGCAGATCATGAATCCAACTTGAAGCTCTCGTGGACGAACCGATATCAACCATTTTTAACTCAAACAAGGGGTAAAACTTGCAGCTAAAGTTTACACAGAAGCAAACTTACACTACACGTAGAAAACATTAACGGCCAAAATAATGTTCTATGTAGATTAATGGGAAATTCCAAGAACACTGCTTGCAATATTTTTGTTAAGCACAACGCCAAGGAAAGCAATTATAATTATGAAGTTTAATTTACATTGCTAGTTGCAATTCTGAGATATGCTATTTTTAAATTTCTCTATTCTAAAAAAAAGTAAGTGTCGCTACCGCCGCCGCCGCCACAGCTGGTTTAGAAATTTCGCGACACTCGCGTTTTCCTAGCTCGCAGGGCAAAACGTATTGAACACGAAAATATGAAATTTACATCGTTTGTAGAGAAGTGTTTGGAAAACACTCTGAAATAAACTGTTTTTAGATTCTGGCGATACTTCAAGAGCTACTGTATTTCAAATTTAAGATAAGCAAGAAAGTGTTCTCAGTTCATGTTCCGGACACACTAACAGCAACAGAACCACGAAACTTTGTAGGCATGTAGGGTCATGGCCAAATACTTGCACCTGGTCGCCCTTTTTTTAAATTTCGATTTAGTTTAGAAGTAAAATTTCTAAATTTCACAAAATTCTCTATTTCGCGATGGGATCCATTTTAAAAAACGGATATATGGCAAACTATAAATCATAACGCATTGCAATTTTTACAGCATAAACTCAAAACTATCATCTCTCTTTTACGAACGGCGTCCTCTGTCTTCAATGGTAGCCACACAGGAAATTTCTGGCCCCGTGACCTGCGGCCATGTAGACGCAGCTATATTTAGCGCTCTCTTTTCACTGACAGGCTACAATGAAACTGGTAATGACGCAATGTTTAAAGACGTAAGGACACCGGACGCTTTTAAAGTTCGGCGTTTTCTGCCGGCATACGTAAATACCTATGTAAATATAGGCTTTCGACTCGTATATAAAAAGCAAAAAGGGAAAATGCTAGTGTTTTTGTTCGCAAATTGTTCGACCGCTTCTAAATGACTTAGAGATCTGAAAATTGGCATGCTAACAGGTCTTAAGGTCCATATATCTAGAAAAGTACGAAAATCGAAAAAATAAATAAATAAAGGAAATCAAAATGGCGGGTTTGGAACATTGTCTGCTTGAATTTTTCGCAAATTGTTTGACCATTTCTAAATGACCTAGAGATTTGAAAATTGGCATGCTGATAGGTCTTTAAGTCCGGATACCTGCAAATGCACGAAAAATAAATAACGCTTTGGAACATTGGAACATTGTGCTTGAATTTTTCTACCACTTTTACACCTAGAAAAAAGTCTGAAAACCAAAAAAATCAAAAGGGTGGCTTAGCTTTACTGTTTCAAAATGCTGATAGGTTATAATTTTGCCAGAATCACTGAAATGCTTTTAAAATTTCAGATTTTGATTTAAAATCAAGGGGCGCGAAAGCCTGCTCCGTTTTACGTCGAACAGTGTGCATTGTCACGACGTTATTCTATATCGTAAAACAGTTACGGATTATAAATTACTTTTCTTTCCCTTAATTACTTTTCCCTTTCTTTAATTGTATGTTTAAATATGATTTTATAGATTCACCGTACGGAGAACGGGTATGATTGCTGGTATGCTTAAAAGAAAAGAAATGTATTAAGTGGACTAAACTTTAAAGATACCTACCGAATAGCGTGTTGGTTCTCCTCTAGCGCGAATAACAGCCTGAACACACCGAGGCATCGACTCCACCAGACGCCGAAGGATTTCCGGAGGTAATACCAGCCATGTTTTTGCAGCATTGCCTATTAATCCCACTGAAGCGTCACTCCAGGATCCATGGATCTGATGTTAAGCTCCATGGCATCTCAGAGAGCTTCGACAGCTATTACTTTCAGAGATCGCGGGGACCACTCGATTGCTCCAAACTCAGATGAGCGTACCTCGAGCCATTCGTGGCGGGATGCGGATGGGTGGTGCTGCACATTGTCTTATTGGAACAGACCATCGACCGCAGGATGCATGAAGGCTATGAAAGCGTGTAGGTGATCATCCAGCACATGCTGGTAGAGCTCAGCTGTTAAAAACCTCTCCAGACACACTACGGGACCTAATGTGTCATATGAGAAGGCTACGTAAACCATTAGAGTACCATTACGGCATTGAAAGAGCTGACCCAGCACGACGGGGCCATGGCCTCATACTGTCGATGCTACAATTGCACCCTCTCACCAGCTCAATACAGATGAAACCGGGATTCATGTGGCTGCACGACGAGGCGCCATTCTGCAGAGGTCCAGATATAATGTTCCCAGCAGCAGGAGAGGCGCCACTCTGCAGAGGTTCAGATGTGGTGTTCCCAGCAGCAGGCGAGGCGCCACTCTGCAGAGGTTCAGATATGATTTTCCCAGCAGCAGGCGAGGCGCCACTCTGCAGAGGTTCAGATATGCTGTTCCCAGCAGCAGGCGAGGCGCCACTCTGCAGAGATCCAGATTTGATGTTCCAAGCAGCAGGCGAGGCTCCACTCTGCAGAGGTTCAGATATGATTTTCCCAGCTGCAGGCGAGGCGCCACTCTGCAGAGGTCCAGATTTGATGTTCCCAGCAGCAGGCGAGGCGCCACTCTGCAGAGGTCCAGATTTGATGTTCCCAGCAGCATGCAAGGCACCACTCTGCAGAGGTCCAGATTTGATGTTCCCAGCAGCAGGCAAGGTGCCACTCTGCAGAGATCCAGATTTGATGTTCCCAGCAGCTGGCGAGGTGCCACTCAGCAGAGGTCCAAATTTGATGTTCCCAGCAGCAGGCGATGCGTAATTTTTGATTACGAGCAGTGAACTGTGGCACACGAGTAGGGCGTCGGCGCCAGTAGCCTATGTCATGCAGCGTGCGTCATACATTTCACTCGCTGACGCTGCTTGGGTCTTACACATTTTACATGGATGTGATTTGAGTAGGCCACCGTTGCCAAGCTGTCGTTGTGTCTGTACGCGCCTGGATGTTTTGCGTCGATCACGGTCATCTATAGAGCATGGTAGGCCATCCTTTGGTCTCTGGGCTCTAGTAAGTCAGGCAATGGTTCGCGGTATAGCATTGGTAGGATTTCCCCCGGAAACCCAACGGTTCTTACCACTTGGGCGATAGAATGATCCTTCTGTCTTGCGTCGACAATACATTCGCGATCAAATTCGCTCTGAACTCCACGTTTACTCATGTTCGCGTTTGCTATACCCTATTAGAAACCCTGCTGTCGTAACTTTTATAACCTCCGTTTGGTTTGGGCTAGTTCCACTATGTGCGGGGCATGCCCATGTCAATACCCATCACCCCTATTTCTAATGTTTTTTTGTACTGAGAATATACACAGTCGTATCAGAATAATATGACCACTCTAGGAATCACAGTGTACCCGCCCAAACGCGTCACAGAATGAACGTAACAAGGTAAACCACACGGAGATACAAGAGGCTGGCCAGGATAGATGATCCGTAGTGCGTAACGTGAGCACAATGGGCAGAAGTAGTGATTTGACGGGCGTTCAAAAAGGAATTACCGCGAAAAGGGTGGAAGCGTCGCAGAAACATCACACTTCTTGGACTGTTCGCGTGGTGCTGTAGGGAGGGTGTACCAAGAATGTACCGCTGGCACACCGAGTACCTCGTGACGTCATAACTATGGAGCCCCTAAGGCCATCGATCCCATATGAGAACGTCAGCCTCCGTCGACTGGTAAAGGGAAATCGACGCACATCAATACAGCAATTGACCACGCAAATGAACGCTGGGGCACCCAGTTACCTGTCCCCGATAACACTAGAGCAAACCCTGTTAGGCATGGGTCTATGGAGTCGACGCTGCGTCAAAGCGCCCATGTTAATTCAGTTCCATCGCCAACGACGCCTGCAGTTCGCATGGGACTACAGTCATTGAACAGTGGAAGATTGGAAAAAGGTTGCCTTTTCCGATGAATCGAGGCTTCTACTCCACAGAAGTGATGGGCGGTGGTGGTTACGGTGTCAGACACCCGAGAACCAACATCTGGACATGCTTGTCGGTCAAGTACCGGCCGGCGGTGGCAGTGTGTATGTCTTGGCGATGTTTTCCTGTTATGACCTGGGACCGCTATTACCACTGGATGGTTCATTGAACGCCAATCTCTACCTGTCCATTCTCGCGGACTACATGCATCCCTTGATGTTGGACGTTAACCTTGGTGGTGATGATGTCCATCAACAGGACAATGTGCTGTGCCATGTCGCTAAGGGGGTCCGTGATTTGTTCCAGGAACTGGACAGTGATGTCTCCGTTCTCCCTTGGCCGGCAAAATCGCTCGACCTCAGTTCCATAGAACACTTGTGGGACTATTTGGATCGGCAGGTTCGACGTGCCGACCAACAACCGCGTCATCACCGGGTCTTCCGTGTTCTGCTGCAGCCCGAATGGGCACATGTACCTGAGACAAACTTCTAGAGCCTCATTGCGTCCGCGCTACGCCGACACGCAGCTGTCATGCGGACCGAGGCTGGTTATTCCCATTATTAGGTAAGTAGGTATGCATATATGTACCCTCGTAACTATATACAAAGGCCGTTCCATAAAAACTGAAAATAATTTGGTTTGAGTTGGCAAGTCCGAAGGGGAAAAATAACCTTGCAGACGACTAACTGAATTAACGAAGTATCTGTAGCAACAGTTATTAGCCGTGGAAGACGATTCTGGTTTTGTTATTGCGCAGTTGTTTAAGGTACGCCTGCATTTCACCATACACCTATGGAGGTGAGTGATTCAGAGTTAAGAAATGAAATGCGTTGTGCGATAAAATTTTGCTATCGTTTGGGTAAAACGGCTCCAGAAACAGTTGATTTAATGAAAAAAGCTTGCAAAGATAATGTTTGGATGAGTCAACGACTTTCAGATGACACTATAATTTCAAAAAAGGGCGTTTGTCGGCATGACTCTCACCTAGACCTGGTCAACCTGAAAGTGTTGTTACGGAGGGTATTGTTAACACTGTTTGGGCAATCCTGCAAGAAGTTCGACGAATGGCGTGTGAAGGCATAGCGATGTCAACTAATATGTCAAAAACTTCGGCATTCCAAATTTAACGCGACAAATTACTGCTGCATCGTGTGTGTTCCAGATGGGTACCTTATCGCCTGACGAGAGAACAATTGTTAGGCAGAGTTCAGGTGTGTCATGAGTGGAAACAAATGATTACAAAGTATCCAGGTTTTCTAAACACAATAATAACTGCCGATGAAACATGGGTCCACTATTTCAACCCCCTCACGAAGCGCGCAACGAGTGTCAGGAAACACACAGGCTAGCCTCCTCTGAAAAAAGTCCGCCAAACATAACAGCTAGAAAGGTGATGATGATAATTTTCTTTTATCATAAAGGCGTAGTCTATCAGCATGGCGTTCCTCCACAAATTACCGCCAATGCTGAGCATTTCATTTCAGTCTTGAAGCGTCTGCGACGACACATATCGATTTAGCGACCGGAACTGGAAGCAAGTGGATCCTACACCATGATAACGCCAGGCCACATGTGGCTGTTTGTGTTCAACAGTGTGTTTTACGAAATACAGTATTGAAATCATGCCAAAGCCTGCCTACAGTGCTAACTCGCTCCCTGCGATTTCTGGTTGCTGCAACAATAAAGGAGAAGTTCCGTGAAGCAACTTTCAACACAGATGCTGAAGTATTCAAGCTGTACAGGAGTCGCTAAAGCAGCTTCCACAATTGCTTTCGCCACATGCTTTGAAAAGTGCACTGAACGATGGGACCGTTGCGTATCAATT
Source organism: Macrothele yani (assembly GCA_039090855.1). Lineage (NCBI taxonomy): Eukaryota > Metazoa > Arthropoda > Arachnida > Araneae > Macrothelidae > Macrothele > Macrothele yani. The sequence continues at coordinate 56,018,350 of CM076997.1, read as the reverse complement.
GAGGAAGGATGTTTTGAGAATGAATAACTTCATTTTTTGTTATTTTACTCTGTTTTTATGGAACGCCCGTTATATACTGTATATATTAAAATGATTAAATAAATGTAGATACATATATAATATTAAAATGATTAAATAAATGTAGATACATCACAAAACATCTTTTTACTTCTTCGTGAACTGGACAACAACTAACTGCTCAATCTCTACGCAACTGACATCATCTTGCTGTTACCTTGAATCCATCTAGGTGTTGCCAGTTCTGAAGTCATCTGTCTGACTACGCGTTGTGTTCGTCCTGCAAATGGAGATTCTGGATTCCGCGAAAAGCAGAACGGAACCAACACATGAAACAACACAGTAAATCCTACATACTGTATATATACTGCTGGCCACCCAAAATGCAACACCAAGAAGGAAGCATCCGATTGGCGGGAATTTCGCAGCATGCTTCGCCCGCGAGAGGACATGCAAATGATTAGCATTGCAGGGCATATGCAAATCATGTGCGCCCGGCACGCCACCGGGAAGCACTATAAAAAGGGTGCACAGAAGGCGGGGTGTAAGTAGTGGAAGTGTTTTGTGCTGCCGAACCTGTGCGTGCGAAGCTTCCTGATGCCACGTTGCAGAATACGGCAGTCATTCCAGCACGTTTCGGAGTGCGACAGAGGACGAATAGTGGTTTATCGCAACAGCGGTTTATCGTACCGAGACATCGACGCCCGTGTGGGACGACATCCAGCCACAGTGAGGCGAGTATGGATTCGGTGGGTGCAGGAGGGACGGACGGACCGACGTGAGCGATTGCCTCAGCTGCGGCACACCACCGAACGAGAGGACCGGCATGTTGTGCGGCAGGCATTGACGGCCCGCACTGCCACATCACGAACGTTGGCGCAGGAATTAGGGTGTGTTGCGCAACAACCTGTGTCAGCACGTACCGTTCGACGTCGTCTGAAGGAGCGGAGACTTGTCGCACTGCGCCCATTGCTCCGTTTACCACTGACGTTTCACCACTGGCGAGTGCGGCGGCAGTGGGCCCTAGAACGCCGCACCTGGACTACGGAATGGCATGACATTGTCTTCTCCGACGAATCCCGGTTCTGCTTGCAACACCAGGATGGTCGGATCCGCGCGTGTGGGCACCGCGGCGAGAGACTGTATGACACTTGCATTATGCATCGCCATACCGGTCCGTCGCCTGGCGTTATGGTTTGGGGAACAATTGGATGTGACACCCACACCCCTCTGGTACGCATCGCCGGTACATTCAACAGCCACCGCTACATCTGTGACGTTTTGGAGCCTTTAGTCCTCCCTTACCTTCAGGACCTGCCAGCGGCCACGTTTCAACAGGACAGTGCGCGCCTGCACGTGGCACGCATCGTGCAACAATTCTTCACGGCCCACCAGGTGTCACTGCTGCCGTGGCTCGCCTGTTCTCCCGATATGTCGCCGATCGAACACGTCTGGTCGCTGATCGGCAACGGAGTGGCCCGGCAAGCACCACCCGAGGCTACGCCTGACGAACTGTGGCAACGTGTGGAAGCAGCCTGGAACGATATACCCCAAGCCCACATCCAAAGCCTCTTTTGTTCGATGCCGCTGCGTGTAGCGGCCGTTACTTCCAGCCATGGGGACCACACGAACTATTGATGTCTGCGTGTTCTGCAAGTCGCACGTGCCTGTAAGCTCAATCGTTTCATCTTTGTATCTGTTGTTATGTGTCCAGTAAATCTGGCTTTGCTATCTCATGTCTTTCTTGGTGTTGCAATTTGGGTGGCCAGCAGTGTATATATATACACATATATACTTCCAAGTGTATATATATATATACACATATATACTTCCAGTGTATATATATACACATATATGGCACTGAGAAAAGAAGATGGTTCTGTAACAAGAAATAGAGGCGAAATTTTGACAAGAGTGAAAGATTTCTACTCCAAATTATATGAAAGGGATGATATATGCACTCCAGACATCATGAAAGATACCAGTACCAGAGTTCCTCCAGTCCTTCCAGCAGAAGTTGCACATGCAATCAAGAACATGAAGCGAGGAAAAGCTCCAGGAGAAGATGGAATTACTGTAGACATCATACAAGAAGCAAGTGGAGAAATCGAAACAGTACTCGCCCAAATTTTCACTCGATGCCTTAATGAAGGAAAGATTCCTGAGGATTGGAACACCGCTATAATGATCCTGCTACATAAGAAAGGTGACATTGAGGATCTCGGAAACTACAGACCTATCAGCCTCCTATCAGTAGTTTATAAAATCTTCACTAAAGTTCTTTCACACCGCTTGAAGGTAACACTGGACATGGCTCAACCGAGAGAACAAGCTGGATTCAGGAGTGGCTACAGCACAATAGATCATATCCACGTGCTGAGAGAACTAATTGAAAGAGCGAGGGAAATGAACTTCCATTGTGCATGGCTTTTATCGATTATGAAAAAGCCTTTGATTCGGTGAAACCATCAGCAGTTACAATGGCTCTGAAAACCTGCGGTATTGAAGATGCATACATTAATATTATTAATAACATCTATGAAAATGCAAGTGCAAAGATTAGGCTGTTTGAAAATACAGCACACGTAAAAATTGGAAAGGGAGTGAGACAAGGTGACACCATATCTCCGAAGCTCTTTAATGCCACATTGGAGGGTGTTTTTCAGTCACTGAGCTGGGAAAACAAGGGGATAAAGATTAATGGAGATTATCTAACCCACCTTCGTTTTGCTGATGACGTAGTCATTTTTGCAACTACCCCATCAGAGCTGCAGAGTATGATCCAGGAACTTGCTGACAAGAGTAAAGAAGTGGGATTAAAAATGAACTTTCAGAAGACAAAAGTGATGTTCAATGCTTTTACAAGAAATGAAGATTTATCGATTGATGGAGAAAAGCTGGAGATAACAGACACGTACGTTTATCTTGGACAGCAGATATCAAGTGAGGGTCACATTGATGAAGAAATTAATCGGCGTACAAAACTTGCCTGGAGAGCTTTTGGAAGAAACAGCATAATTTTCAAGAGCAATATGCCATTATGTCTTAAAAGAAAAGTGTTTGATCAATGCATCCTTCCAGTGCTTACGTATGGTGCGGAGACGTGGACCTTAACTAAAAGAGACATACAAAGGCTGCAGACAACTCAAAGTAGCATGGAGAGGTGCATGCTTGGTGTAACCAGGAGAGATAAGAAGAGGAACTCGTGGATCCGAAAAATGACAAGAGTGGAAGACATCATGATCAGAGTTAAATCCCTGAAATGGCAATGGGCTGGACATACTGCCAGAAGGACAGATCATCGATGGACAGCTGAAATTTTAGATTGGATTCCAAGGGACAGGAAAAGACCCAGAAGAAGACCACATGGGAGATGGGTGGATGAAATTCGAAAGTATGCAGGGGTGACATGGAGGAGACTGGCACAAGACAGACCGTTGTGGAGGAAACTTGGGGAGACCTTCGTCCAGCAGTGGATTGATAATGGTTGACAATGATGATGATGATGATGATATACTTCCAAAAGAACGAAAGATTCCGATCGTCCGGAAAGGCGGATATTTGTATGAGAGGGTTGTGCACAAAAGGAGATGTTAATAATTATAGCCGCAGAGCGTATGCACATTTCCTGAAAGCCACGCCCTCTCAGGTGATTTGGTATGATTTGTAGAAATGATATCCGAAAAGTTGCATGCATAAAAATTTTATTCCACAGATTTGAAAAGACAGAGGTTCAACATTCGTTTTTTAACTAGCACCCCAGTGGCCAGACATAAATCTACGTTCCACGTGATATGATATCAGTGGCTATATAAGCAGAATCATGTAGAGAACGGTGATTCTTGAAAAAAAAAATCGAGAAAGTACCCTGGTAACCTTTCTAGATAGTTTTTGCTTTGCATCTTTCGCACGCCAAGATCTTCGTGGGTGTGAAATAAAACGATTTACTTGAGAGTATATATTTTCTTAAGCCAACAGATTGCATTTATTCCCGTGTATCACAACCACACCGAGCAACAGTTCGGTACATTCTAAGTGGAATGCAACCATAGCAACAAACAGTAAGGCACTAATTCTTGACACTGAGCACTACTTAGGAAAGTGGATCAATGAATGTTTCTGCCGTAAAACCAATGAAACGAGATGCGTGAGTCATAAAATTAAATATTCACTAAACTACAGCTGCGGCTATAAGTGTTTCGAATGTTTAGTTTTTAAAAAAACAATATTCATTTGTACTATACTGTATTATTCAGATTTAGACGAGCGTAAGAAACGACTCTGTCACCGATGAAATGTGATGTCGCTAGGAGAGTCCATATGCGCATGCGCAAACTAAAATCCGACCTCAAGATAGAAAGAAAAGCTGAATCGCAAGTGCGTTAATGAGAGGGATTGGCAACTTTTGGTTTAGGATATCTACAGGTTACAACCCATCATGTTATTCATCATTTTAAAGTTCTCATCAACAGCAGGTAACCGCCACTTGGGGAGATCGAGAAGAAGCCACATTTCGCTGCGATGCACCGTTTTCACAACATCAAAAATGATTTTCTGTAATGGCTTTTATCACATTTAGCATGAGGTTCTCGTAATTTACGCAGATTGCAATGAGATACTGTTACCTTTATGTAAACGTGGTGAAATATTGTTACGTTTATGTAAAACGAATGATTCTTCACCAATAGTTTAATAAAATATGTTGTTGAGTAACAATGAAATTACCTATTGTTGCGTCACTTCATGGGACTGCATTTAAGGTGGACGCCTAGTGATTTCGCTTCCCATACTTCCAAAGGGCAAACTTCTGTACACATTTTCTTCACAATTAATGCGTTCCCAAGGATGAAAATTTGAACATCGATTAAAATAACTTCATATTATAACTTGTAATGTCTAATATTTTCTAAAACATAACACAAATTATATTAAAAACCGATAACTTTTACTTTTGTGTTGTTGAGACCAGAAAATAGATGGCGCGACCTGTACATTGATGACGTTAGTAGAAAAACAGATGTTGGATTGCTTAATTATGGTTATGTTTTAGAAAATATTAAGTATTAAAAGTTATAATATGAAGTTATTTCAATCGATGTTCAAATTCTCCTCCTTGGGAGCGCATTATTTGTGAAGAAAATGTGTACAGAAGTTTGCCCATTGGAAGTATAGGAAGCAAAATCACTAGACGTCCACCTTAAAAATCAGATTTCAAAAATGATTTGACTACTTTGGTTACCCATTTTCGTTAGGTCAAAATCATTGACTTGGCATTTACCTTACTACTGTCGGGAGAGGTGTATAGCTTCAGAAAGCTAGACTTTCACGGATAAGGAGCATTAGTTCCATGTCCGTCCTATGGCGCGGTGTTCTATTGAAGTCTTCAGTTCCTAAATGCTTCTGCCGTCCCGGTGGCGCAGTGGTCTAAGCGATGGCCTCTGATCATTCGTCCGAAAGGGGGCCGGGTTCGATTCTCGGTGAGGCATGGATGTTGTGTTTGTCTTACGGCACTGGCTCTCTCCCTTCCCTGGAACCAGTGACTCTAAATAAGGGACGGGCGACTGCTTATAGCCCATTGATAAACCTCCAATAAAAAAATGTTTCCACTAGCCTCTATAGGAAATTTATTTACCTTTGGGTCTTCTCCTTTGCGGTGCTTCCATAATTTCATCGTGCAAATGCGAACAGTGCAACATTTTTTTTTTTTTTTTTTTTTTTGATTGGAGGTTTAACGACCACCGTGAGCAACTCAATGGGCTATAAGCAGTCGCCCGTCCCTAATTTAGGGTCACTGGTTCCAGGGAAGGGAGAGAGCCAGTGCCGTAAGACAAACACAACATCCATGCCTGACCGGGATTCGAACCCGGACCCCTTACGGACGAATGATCAGAGGCCAACGCCTTAGACCACTGCGCCACCGGGGCGGCCAGTGCAACATTACTGGCGACTGACGATGTCACTCCGCACCAGAAACATTCCGCATGTATAGTTGTCAATCTTTGAGCGAGGCAGAATTATAAGATTGCAGGAAGCTAAATTCTTTCTTTCATGATGCCAGCACGCGTGTCAAAAAAATAAAAATAAAATGCAAGCACAGTGATGCCAGTATGACGGCAGTGGGAATAGGAGGGTACGATGCACTGACTTGAGGCGTCTGCACCGGAACGTTTCGCAAATGAACGGAAAGAATGATACCTGTTAAATATCGCGTTGGTGGACCACAGAGTCACATCCCAAATATTAGAACAATACTAGAGGTCTGTTACACACCATGAGATATCCGTAAGCTCTGTTCGATGCCGTTTCCTCCTGATAGATTTGGTCGGCCTCCCGTTTTTGCGCCTTCTATCGACCCTGTACCACCGACGTCAAACACTGTAACTATGACAAGTACAGTGAAACTGGCGTGACAACATCGCAGACTTTTTGCAGGGTACTCGCGATTTTACCTGATGCACCATTATAGACTCTTGTACGGAGACTTTCTGGTAAACGGATGCTGGAGTCGTGGATTTAGGAGCCTCATGGTGTGCCGACGCGGGCGCTGTGGTGTGGCATAGAACTGGATTTCCTACACGTTGATGTTCCCGTCACATAGGCTCTGCTGGGACTGGGAACAGTCAGCAGTACATCGAAAACATTTTCGAGGATGAAGCCCTAAATTATCTCCGAAATGCACAAATGGTCGCTGGCTCCATCTTTCAACAAGACAACGCCCGGCCACATGCAGCACGGAATGTGTCAGATCTCTTGGATGCTCTACATATGCCATTTCATCCTAGGCCCGTACGCTCCCCAGATTTTGACTGGCCCTTCAGGCCAAGCCGGCGTTTCCCAAGAATGATCTTCGGGTCCGAATAGAGACAGCGCTGCAGGATATTTCCCAATAAGACATTCAGGACACTTTAGTAATAGTACTTCTGATCGCTGATGTTTTGTAAGTAATGTGCCATACACAAATTCCACTTCGTTATCTTTTGTCTACCTCGGTGCTGCAGTTTCTATAAACTGCGACAAACACCCAAGAGCCAAAACATTGCGACCACCAGCCTAATATGATGTTGGTCTTCCACGTTTCTCTCCGAAACAGCCCTTATCAGGGGAATCATTAATTCTACAATATATTTCTAAATGTGTTTTGTGTTATGTGGAACTACGATGCTACCAGAAGATCCTTCAACTTTTGTAAGTCACGTGGTTGAGCCACCGCAGATCGGATTTGCTGTTCCAACACAAACCCCAGATGCTCGATGAGATTGATGTCTGGGCAATTTAGAGACCAGGGAAATAACTGGAAGTCTTTCTCACGTTTCGCGAAGCATTCTCGAACAATTCGGCCAGTATGGCATTGCACATTATCCTGCTGAAAGAACGCACTGCTAGAGGAGAATATCTTTGTCATGATAGGGTGTACCTGGTCTGCAGAGATGTTTAGGTAGATGATAGACGTCATAGTTTCCTGCACATGAATGACTAGATACAGGGTTCCTCAGCAGAATATTGTCCAAAGAATTACACCTCCTCCACCGGCTTCTTTACGTCCCACGGTGCATCCTGGGGCCAACACTTACCCAGGTAAGCGACGCACACGTACAGGGCCATCCATATGGTGCAACAGGAACAAGAATCATCAGACCAGACGACGTTCTTCCTATCATTCAGCGTCCATTTTGATGCTCGCATGCTCATTGTAGACGATTTCGGAGGTGAACCGAGATTAACACGGACATTCAGAGTAGCCTGGGGCTACGGAACTCCATTTTTAGTAGGGTTCGATGAATTGTGTGTTGTGACACATTACTGCCGTCACCAGAATTCAAATTACCAGCGAGTCGCGCCACAGTATCCCGTCTGTTAGCTCGTGCCATACGGGATAACCTTCGCTCACCACTAGCATTGATGAGCTGGGGTCGGATTATACTTCTTAGACAGTTCGTAGTTTATCCCTCCGCGGATTCCTTTTTGTAGGTACTAACCATGGCGGGCTATGAGCAACTCACACGGCTTGCCGTCTCGGAAATTCTTCGACCCAGCTGTCTGGCCATTGCAATTTGAACTTTGTTAAGCTCACTTAAGTCCTCTGCCTTTTTCACCTGAAGAACGAGAATAACATTGATTAACAGAGTTCAGTATCAGGTGTTATGTATATAGTTTCATGACCTTCACACATGAAGTCGTTTACTTTCAGTCTCTTCGATTTTCATAAATACACGCTGGTCATAATGTTTTGGCTCCTTGGTGTATATGCGTATATAGTGAGTTATTTATTTATTTTAGAAAATCTGAGAATCAGCTAGGTTACTCAGTTTGTTCACGTTAATGCATATAGGCAGATCATGAGATACGCCAAAAACAACAGCAAAAATAAAGGACGGAAAGCACATGTATGAGTGTCTGCAGGATAGAACAATGAGCCCGCTCACTCGGGGCACGTTAAATGAAAAAAATGGTGTCAGCAATATCAAGTGACAAAGTAACATAAGTAGGGAAAAGAGCAATGGTAGATGCATAAATGTGAACAGTATGATAAATAGACAAGTACTATAGGCCACAGTATACCACGATATTGAAAAAACGTGGAAAAAAAGACAGAGAAAGTGTCTATGAAAACTTAAAGTGCTCAGAACAATATGAAATAACAGGAACCGTCCCGAGAGTGACACATAACAACGACATCAGATATACATACAGACACATAGCAAAATAAAATCACATATAATGTATCAGAAAGGAGCCTAACCCAGAACTGCATCGAAAAGAACAGCTCTAGAGTCAGGAGTACCTGGCCGTGGGTGACCACCAATAGTCGCCAGATCTGCGAAAATCAAGGAATTGGCGAATGGATTCACAAACCCCCCAGTGTTCAGGGAATAAAGAGTCAGAAGGCTCAGGTGGAAGAGTATGACACAGAGAACGACTCAGAGATTTCTTTAAGACGTCTCAAGTGTGAAAGAAAGATCTGCACGAGGACAGAGTATCGTTAATCACAACGGCACGGCTGTAAGATTGAAAATAACGGATATATTGCTCGAACTGACAAGCAGCAGCTTGAATGTCCAATTCAAAAGATCTGCAAAACTTTGTTGAAAAAAAGTGTGCATTTGTGCTAGGACAAAGAAGGTTAAGAAGCTGTTTGCTGGACAACGGCCTGGAAATCAGAGGAATGGAGTCCACCGTATGCGCAATATCGGCTGCAGTGATGGTCGTTACCTCGGACGCTGTTCTGGAGAGAGAGCGCTGCGACACAGTACTTTGTTCGGCTGAGACTAAAGAGATAGGAGGAAGAGTCGAACTCGCGGCGGAGGTGTCCGTAGGAGACTAACGAGGTAATTGACCCACCTTTTTTGTTTGGTAGATTTCTTTGAGGAAACGGACTTCTTAGAAGAGGAAGCAGCAGTCCACACATCCATCTGCTGATCAGAGATGGTATCAGATTCGGAGGGAGGGAGAACAGATTGCGCCGATGAGTCATCAGCGAGAGAGTCGGATTTATCTGAAAAGTACAAAGCACGACAAGACCCAACGGCGGCAGTGTGTTTCTGGACAAACAAACCCGGTGGAGCCACAGTTGGGGCTTCCGGTTCGGGAGCTAGTACTGAGGATTTTCCAATGGGAAGCACGGGAGGAACACTTGGCACACCAGAGTCGGAAAGTTTAGTCGTGTAAATGTCTGTGGTCGAAACGCTCTCCAAGAGGCATGGAGAAGGATGCAATACCTTCAGCTGAGACAACGGCGGAGAATGGCTGGAGTATTTCAGATGGTTCAGAAGAAGCACAGGAGAGGGTGGAGCAACACCAGTATAGGCACTTGCGCAAGCATCAGACTGCAAGGAAGATCCAGCTGCCGAGACCCCAGAAGGGTCACGTCTTTGGTTTGAACACGCGGCCGTGGTGGGATCTTGCGTCAGACACTATATACAATAATGAGAGGTAAAATCTTGAAAGTATATGAAAGTTTACAGATATTTTCAGTCGTATCTGTGGGACAATCTCGCAAAGCCAGGTCGGTAGGGAAGACAACCAGCAATTGTCTTCGAAGGCCAGAGACGTAGGCCAAACGGGTGCCTCGAAGACGAAACGCAGAGGACTTTTTCGAAAATCTACCAGACTTTGACTAGCAGCAAGGGAAGTAAGTCATCGGGAATCGTCCGAGTGATGGGGTAGAATGTGATTGGAACAGGCAGTTTCGAAAGTGGAAATGGAATGAGATGTTGTGCACCAATGTTCAAGCAGTTGGCCAAGAAGAAATTAGCATCGGTTTTGCAATCAAACGGCATAGAAATACGTGAAAGTATCCTGGCGATTTCAGAAATGGCTTTTGCAAAAATACGGATAGATAGAGCCTCCATGTAACGAGGTAGAGGAGGGTTTGGTAGAGCATGAAAGAGTGCACCTCGAACTAATAAGAAGGCAATCTCTCTGCTTACCTTTGACAGATCATTAACGGTAGCGGTAACAGTTTTGTTGACGATCTGTACAATCGGGAAGCCAAGTGACGACGCTATTGAAGAGGAAGGAGCAGGTGATGGAGTTAAATAGAAGTCGCGAATGATGCTTATCCGACAGCTTGAGAAGTAGAGAAGGCATTACTGAACCTTGAGAAGGCAATTTTGCAACGGCAAGAACAAAACGGGAAGGCACAGCAGTTGCAGAGACAGGTAGCACGTCTGAATTAAGTTCTGAGACGGGAATACATCATCAATCACAGTGGCATCTAAGAGCAAGGGTACATCTACTTCCATGGAGTTGGAGAGCAGGGTGTGATCAACTTCCGCCCGGGCTATCACTAAGACGGGATCACCGGAAACCACCATTTTTGCAACTTCCAAATGTAAACAAACGGAGTTTGAAGATGAAAAAATGAGCCAAGCTTCATGATGTGAGCAGGCTGCGAGGTAAGAATAAGTGAAAACGTAGTTCGCAACGTTATGATGACAATGCATACGCATAGAAGATACGACAGGAAAAGGAAAACTCAATCAAAAGCTCAAAATATCGGTACACGAGATACACTACACACTGGCAGCTCAGTCAGAATTAGCGTTTTTTTTTGTTTTTTTTGGTTGGAGGTTTAACGACTACCGTGAGCAACTCAATGGGCTGTAAGCTGTCACCCGTCCCTAATTTAGGGTCACTGATTCCAGGAAAGGGGAGACCTAGTGTAGTAAGACAAACACAACATGCATGCATCACCGGTATTCGAACCCAGACTCCTTTTGGAAGAATGATCAGGGGTTATCGCTTAGACCGCTGCGCCACCGGGGTGGCAGAGTTAGCTTTGTACCAGGAACACCACCTTTTCACATATTCAGAGCGATAATGAAGTACCACGTGATATCAACGTCACATGCGGCTACTATAAATTGTGCTCACCTCCCCTATGTGAACGTTTGCCAATAATGGGGAAACGTGGCACTTAAGTCAGTTTGACTGCAGCCAGGTAGTTGAAGCCCGGTGGGAAGGTGCCAGTATTTCGAAAATAGACATACTTGTTGATTGCTTCTGAACCACTGTGTCAAGAGTGCACCAGTACTGGGTTAACCATGCACAAACATCCATCATTGGTTAGCCACACACGGTTGATGATAGAGTTGAGCATCGGGTATCATGACTGGTATCTCAGCAACGACGTGCAATCGCCACTCAACTCACCCACCAGTACAGCAGCAGTACAGTTCGTCCTATTTCTACATGCACCAATCCCAGTACCTTGCTTCGCCTGGGTTCCATAGCCGGAGACGAACGAGGGAACCTCAAATAACGTCCAGGGCCAAGGAACGTCGGCAATGGAACCTCTACAGATGCAAGGTGGTCGTCTGGAGTGATGAGGCCCATTTCCTGCTACACTATGCTGATGGCCGCGTTCGCACATGTCGTAAACAGCATGAAGCTGTATCTCTTGTTGGTTGCGCAGTTGGAGTTCAACAGGCCGGTGGAGATGTTGTTCTGGTCTGGGGAGCTTTTATCTGGCAAGCCCGTTGGTTAGCATCCTACAAATACTGAATGGTGTACACGACAGGGACCTGCTAACCAATCGTCTCCAACCATATCTGCAGGAGATATACCCGGACCACAGTGCCGTCTTGCAATTGGACAACGCACCGTATCATATCATCGGGGTCGTATAACCAATGAGTATTTGGAGAAACATGCGACAACGAATTCGCCACATGTTCAATTGGGTTTGGGAACCAAACTCCCGTGACTGTAACCCAATTGAACATTTGTAAGATATGCTACAACAGGGTATGAGAAATGCTGATCCTCCTCCACGGAGTGAAGTGTGAATTGACGGAGCTCCTGCAGAGGACATGGGTCAAGTTACGCATGTAGAATGTTCAACACCTTGTAGAATTTCTCCCTAGGTTTCTGCGAACTACGATTGCACAGAAACGTGGACCAACACGTTATTAGGTAGATGTTCTTAATGCAAATCCATCTCAGAATATACACTGACGGAAAAAAATCCCAACACCAAGAAGGGGCTGTGTTAGATAAACGACAGTTGGTAGGCGGTGAGAGTACATCTGTAAGATGACGTCTATGCAAATATCGCGCTCGGCGCATACGTGTGGCGCTAGTAGCGCCTCGGAACATGCAAAGCAGGTTTGCTGTAAATACGCCCTGTAACGTTCGTGAGCATTAGTTATCGTTGAGATTCGACGCAGGGTGTTGATGTTAGTCAAGAATGCCTTTAAGAAGAAGAAGAAGCCATTATCAACAGCTCACGGAGTTTGAACGAGGTCGTGTAATAGGGCTACGAGAAGGTGGATCTTCGTTCCGCAATATTGCAGAACGACTTGGCAGGAATGTAGCCACTGTGCATGATTGTTGGCAGCGGTGGTCAAGGGAAGTTACTGCCTCAAGAAGACCGGGTTCCGACCGGCCACGTGGCACTACTGAGTGGGAAGAACGCCGTGTACGGCGTTTAGCCGTGGCGCATCGTAGTGCGTTTACGGCAGCAATTCGAGCTGAAGTTGCCACCACAGTAACACAACGACTTGTTACAAATCGGTTACTTGAAGGACAACTCCGAGCCAGACGCCCTGTAGCGTGCATTCAACTTACTCCAAACCACTGCCGTTTGCGACGTCAGTGGTGTCAAGCTAGAGTCCATTGGAGGATGGAGTGGAGATCTGTTGTGTTTTCTGATCAAAGCCGGTTCTGCCTGGGTGCCAGTGATGGCCGTGTGTTGGTTAGAAGGAGGCCAGGTGAGCGCCTGCAACCAACCTGTCTGCGGCCGAGACACACTGGACCTACACCTGGAGTTATGGTCTTGGGAGCAATTTCCTATGACAGCAGGAGCACTCTCGTGGTTATCCCACGCACCCTGACGGCACAGTTGTACGTCGGTCTGGTGATTCAACCTGTTGTGTTGCCATTCATGAACAGCATTCCAGGGGGTGTTTTCCAACAGGATAACGCTTGCCCGCATACCGCTGTTGTAACCCAACATGCTCTACAGGGTGTCGATATGTTGCCGTGGCCTGCTAGATTACCAGATCTTTCTCCAATCGAGCACGTATGGGACATCATTGGACATCACTCCAGCGTCACCCCTAACCAGCATTAACCGTTCCTGTATTGATCGACCAAGTGCAACAGGCATGGAACTCCATCCCACAAACTGACATCCAGCAATTGTACGACACAATGCATGAACGTTTGCGTACTTGCATTCTACCTTCTGGTGGTGACACCGGTTATTAATGTACCAGCATTTCACATTTAAAATGGCTCTTCTCGCGCTTACATTAAGCTGTGATCTTGAAACCTTAATCGATTAAATATGTTACCTATACAAATGTATTGCCGCCATTTTATTCTTCTACAACTATTTTTTCGTGGTGTTGGGATTTTTTTCCCGTCAGTGTATAATAAACGCAGAGGGCGATAAGAATCTGTGGAAGAGGACCACTCAGAAATTTCGTAGAGATGCATCCTTGCTGTAACGACGAAAGTTAAGAAAAGGAACTCATGAATCAGGATACAAGAGGATTGTATGGAATCATGATCCGAGTAAAGATTCTAAAGTGGCGGTGGCTTGAACATATCAGAAAAACTGACAACCATTGGACTACTGAAATATTAGACTAAATACCAAGTCATAGGAAAGGACCCAGGTGAAGAACACATGGGAGATGAGTGAACGAAATTTGAAAGCGTGCCGTAGTGACATGGAAAATAATAGCCAAAAACAATTGAGTTGTTGAAGCGACTTGGGAGACACCTTCATCCAACAGTGGATTGAGAATAGTTTATAGTGTTAATATATGCACTACTTGACAGCGAAACTTTCCCACCCAGAATGAATAAGCCAAATGAACCGAAAATCAGCAGACACATAGATGTGAAGTGGATAACTTGTTCTTAATTTGGAGTTTAACGACTACTGTGAGCAACTTAGTGGGCTATAAGCAGTCTCGAGTCCTTAATTTAGAGCCACTGGTTGCAGAGAAGGGAGAGACGCAGTTCCGTAAGACAAAGACAACATCCGTGAGTCACCGGGATTCAAACCCGAACTGTCTGGGACGAATGGTCATAAGCCAGCTCTTAGCCCACTGCGCCACCCGAGCTACTAAGATCGATAACGCAGTGTAACACGATTTTTGTTCCTGGGTAGTAACAGTTATTTTTTCATTGCTTATACCTATGTGAAAACGGAGTGGAAAGCTTGACTTTATTTATCAGTCCAACATGTGTGAAAGTGGAGTAGGCAACTTATCTGAATTCAACGAGTGTGAAACGGAATAAACAACTTAGCTGATTCAATATGTGTGAAACGGAAAAGGTTACTTAACCGAATTTAACAAGTGTGACAATGGAGTAGGCAGCTCAATTTCAAATGCTTTGTTTTCTGTTGTTCAACATTTATGAAAACGATGTTAGTACAATAGCGAACAAAGGTATTTGGCGAAACACTTTTTGGACCATAATTATTTTTTCTGCTGGACCAAATCGGGTCATTTTGGGATATGATATGTGTTGATTCGTGGGTTACAATGCCGCGTAGGTTGTATTTCGTTCAGAGCGAATTTGTCTTTCGAAATGTGCCCTATTCAAGAGTCGCCAATTATTACCCATTTGTTTCCTGCATGTATTAATGTTTTTCTTGTGATTTTTGTGGGTTTTGTGATAAGTAGTGTAATAATAAGTCAATCTTAGGTTTTCCGAAATGCGTAAAAAGGCGGAGATACCTGCTGGAGCTCTCCAGGCGGTCGTGAACATGATTGAATCCGAAATGCAAGCCACCGACATTGCGAGGGCCCTGGAGATACGACACCAGTCCATTTAAGCTATCCTGCAACGTTATAAGAAGACTAAGACCGTCGAGAACAGTCCGCGATGTGATAGGCCTCGTTCCACTACGTTGCGTCAGGATAGACGCATCCTCCGTCGATCTCGGGCTGATCCCACCTTCACTGCTGTAGACATCGACACCGAATTCCGCGACAGCGACGACCTGAACGTCAGCCGAACGCCCATCTTCCCGTCGTCTCATTGCTCGTGTATTGAATGGAAGACGCTCCGCCAAAAAAACCACTCATCGGAGTCAAGAATCGACAAGCCAGAGTCGCGTTCGCGCGTCTTCATCAACACTGGACCGCGGCGGACTGGAGTAAGGTTCTTTTCACCGACGAGAGCAAGTTTAACTTGTTCGAAAGTGATGGCATCCGATACGTACGACGTCCGTGTATCCAGAGATTCAACCCCCAGTTCATTCAGCAGACTGTCAAGCACGGAGGAGGATCGCTCATGGTTTACGGCGCCTTCTCTCGCAATGGAATGGGCCCCATCATCAAAATTCAAGGAATAATGACCGGCCAGAGATACACAGACATGCTCATCAACGATGTCTTCCCATGGGCAAACCAGAACATGCCACCCGGATGGATCATGCAGCAAGACAACGACCCGAAGCACACATCCAGAGTAGCGAAGGCAGCCTTCCAGCAGCAACAGGTCACACGTCTAGACTGGCCAAGCCAATCTCCAGACCTCAACCCCATCGAGCACATGTGGGAGGAGGTGGAGAGACGATGTGTGAAGAAAACCTGCCATTCCGGCAGTTTTTTTGGCCCAAAAGTTCGACCAGCTGTCTGCAGAATGGGCGCGAATTCCACAGGTCATCGTCGAAAAGCTAGTGGACTCGATGCCGGCATGTTGTGCAGCTGTTATTAAGTCTCGTGGTTATCCCACTAAGTATTAGTTATTGTTTTGTCGTTTTCTCGTACTTGTTTTCTGTTATCGTTGCATTAAATGAATGTGATACACAACTGCTTTCTTGGTCAATTTGTATGATCTTTGCGATTAAGCTCGGTATCTGATCTGTGTTAAGGTTTTCGATCTATCTGCATATGGGTCATGTTTACAACTGAATAACACATATCATATCCCAAAATGACCCGATTTGGTCCAGCAGAAAAAAAATTATGGTCGAAAAAGTGTTTCGCCAAATACTTTTGTTCGCTACTGTAGATCAGCAGGAACTCAAAATCTGTAACAATGGAACATAGATTTTTTTCTCTCCTTCTTCTTTGTTAGTTTCAACATAGTCAGGAGTTGGAGTATTCTTAGATACAAGAAATGGGTGGCAACGTAAACACTAATTTACCTTTCCTTTTTAGTTCCTGTACTCTTACGCAAATTTTGATTAAGTCTCGCTAAGCATTTTCTGATCTTAATGCTGCATTTTCTCTCTCGGCTGATGTGTTTTGACAACCTGACGACAGGTCAAGATAATGACACATGTGAATGAGTATGATAAAAGTGCTGTTTTAAATTGTTTGAGAGCCGCCCGCGGTGGCGCTGTGGTCTAAGCGATGGCTTTTGATCATTCGTCCGAAATGGGTCCAAGTTCGAATCCCGGTGAGGCATGAATGTTGTGTGTTTGTCTTGCGGCCTTGGCTTTCTCCCTTCCGTTGAAGCAGTGGCCCTAAATTAGGGACGGACGACTGTTTATAGCCCACTGAATTGCTCACGGTGGTCATTAAACCTCTAATAAAAAAAATGTTTGATTGGGATTGAGGGTTTTTGGATTTAGAGATCTGATTTTAGAAATTGCGAGAGTTGATGTCCGGAGAGAATTGTTTTGAACGAGTTGCAATTTGAATCTTTCACAGTGAATGTTAAGCTTCCTTGTTTTAGAAGTCTCAGTTATTACTTGATGATCATTTTGTGTCGAGTATTTGCTGAATTCCGATATTGACGAGACAGTTGATTGAATGTAATTGGAGTTATATTCTGCGTTTGGTGTTGTGCTGACTTACGTAGCTACTAACAAATCCTATGGAGACGTTGAGTAACCATTTGTTTCTCTTCGTTATAAAGCGTTCCGCATAATTCATCTCATTCGTCAGACTTCAAGCACCCCTTCATCTCCCGTTGATCTCATGAATAATTTCATTAATCCATTCACCTCGACTCTCACGTATAGTTTTCATCTGTATATATAAGTACTCTGTTCTTTCCATTCGCGTACCTCCACTTTACCGTGAAAGCATTACGTTTCTCGTTCACTTCCTATTCAAGAGTTTTATCCCTTTTTAATACCAGACTTACTTCAAGAACCGTTATTTATAACTCATTTTTTCCTAAAATATGCACACATATGCACACATACTTTTTCCATCCTTTCTGGTCTCGTGCTGGGATAATTCAAGTTCAACATCTTGCTCATTCAGATCTTTCATGGAAACTATTGCAGATTTCCCCAATTCAATTCTTGATACTGCTGCGAATCAAATTCAACGTCAACTTCTTCAAAAATCTATTATCAGCCGTTTTCCAAAACTTGCCTCCCCATCAGGACTGATATATACTGTATATACAATAATTTGCAAAAGTTTAGAACAATTGTCAATTTATTGAAAAATAAGATTTTCAAAAAAAACAACTAATTCCTAGTCGGAGATATTTAAAAAAATTGCACCACAGATCAATACTTACATTCTTTAGAACTCAAAAAAGACCGAAATCAGTATTTTGTGTGGCCACCTTGTTTTTTATAACGGACAGAATACGATGCGGTATACTCTCCATAAAGGATCTGCAGTAGTCACTTCAAATGTCTTTGCACCATACGTACTTTATCGAGTCAATCAAAGCTTGGGAATTTGTTAGCTGTTTTTCTTTTTCTCCTACCTTGTCTTTTAAAATGGTCCACAAATTTTCGATGGGGTTAAGGTAGGGACTATTACCGGGCCAGTCAAGTACAGTTATGTTTTTCTTCTGCAGGTAGTCTTTTGCTGTCTTTGATCTGTGGAATGGAGCACCATCATGCATAAAGATTGTTCATCTGTGCACTTGCATATGAGCTAACAGCTTCTCACGTAACAATTCCATATGAAAAGGACCAGTCATGGTAATGCCTGTAGGCAAAAGGATAATCAAGCAGTACCGGATGCTGACATAGAAACCATATCATCTGATTAGGCGGATATTTCACGGTGCTAACGGTGTATTTTTCATCAAACCTTTTGCCTTTTGGTCGTCGAACATGTGCTTCACGTGATTCAAATTGACGCACACTTGATTCATCGGAAAAAAGAACTTGGCTCCAATTTTCAGCAGTCCACGATTGATGACGCTTCGCAAACTGGAGTCTGTTCTTTTTCATGACAGAGGTCAGTCTAGGTTTATGTGCAGGTTTATAAAACTTTAATCCAAAATCTTTGCTAAGTCGTCGGGAAACAGTGCTGATACTAATATCAGACCCTTTTGAATGTATAAAGGCCTTGAATGTCTTGCACGAACTCCTTGGAGTACTCATAACTATTCGCCTTATGGTATTATCATCACGTGGGGTTGTATCCCTTGGACGTTCACTTCTCTTTCGGTCGTTAAATTCACCTGTATCTCGATATTTCATGATCGTATTATGAATAGCATTCTTGCTCACATTCATCTTTCTTCTTATACCACGTTCGAAGTATCCTTCATAATATGAAATCACTATTTGTGCCCTCTGAGTAACACTTAATGACGCTTTTTTGCCCATTTTTCGCTATATAGAAAATTCGTACAGAACGTCTCAGCATGAAAACGAGAAGCAAACTGACGTTCGCACGCTTACCCCCAACTCTATCAACAGCTGCCGCTATAGGATGCTGCAACACCGACAGGAAGTTAAGTAATACAGACAGTACCTGGCGCAATCGGAAAAAATCTCCTAATACGAACAGGTGGTCTTAAACTTTTGCAAATGACTGTATATAAGTATATCATCTGCAGCATCACCTCTTCCGTTTTATTTACACATCAATCAATTACATGTGCACCTTGATTTACACCAAAATTTTCTACTAATTTTTGCTGTTGTCAGAAATACAACCTGTTCCTCTGTTTGATCTACCTGATTTATCACTCAGCGTACTTGGAAAGCTATCTCAAACTCCCTTTTATCACCTAAACAAGTGATCTGTAATGGCTTTTTCTCCATAATCATCTTCTCTCTCACTGCCGACTTCATCAGTTCCATGTTCTTCCGTCTGATATGTCCATACTGCAGTACCACTGGCTTCGCGCTTCAAGTCTACTCACAATGTTTCCTCCTCACTCAGCTTTTCAAATTCATGTTTTCTACCACCTCTTCTGTCTGCAGAATTGTTTACAGTTAATTTTTTGTGTGTACGTTTTCGGGGCGTGAGGCCTTTTAAAAGACTTTTTTAAGTTTTTTTGTTTCAAATCCCCCATTTTCGAAAGTGTTATCGCCTTTCGTCGTACAAATACTGAGGTGTGCAGATTTCAAGTAATTATTGTAACTACCACAATATTTTCCGCTTTCGTGAAATAGCAAATTAAATTAAATTTGATTAAATTAATTTAATTAATTATTTAAATAAAATTTAGTTACTTTGTGGCCTTTATACTTTTATGTATTTAACAATTTGCTTGGAAACCGGATACTTTATTTCAAAGAAATAAAGAGACAAATATCAAAGTTGGTTTCGGGTTACATATGAAGGCTATTATTATTCAATGACTTTAGAAACAATACTAGAAATAAAAAAAAAGCCATTTCCATATATGACAGCGTAAAAAAGTATCGAAAGTCACTAACTCGTCAATTACTCTACATTAAAAATCAATCACTAAAACATGTATCAGGGGGAAAAAACTATTAATACAAATTTATCTTTTAGGGATATTTATTATTTTTTACACCAAAAATTTTCGCAGTGCAAAAATTTCGCTACGTAGATACCTTTCTATCATTTTCTGAGGAAGTTTTTATGAGAATCATAATACAACCTCAACCGCACCTCCCCGGAAAGAAAATCGCATATTTTAAGAGCTTTCTCTCTCTCTCTCTCTTCCTTTTAACTTTCAATCATATTATGGTCATTTTGTTAAGCTTGAAGCAAATAGTTCTTTGAGATAATCTTTTGTCTTTGTGATAATTTACGTTATGACGTAATAGAGAGGTATAGCACCTGTCAAAACGGAAAAGTTACAGTAATAAATTCGTTCGGTGTGGCTTAATTGGTAAAACATTCGACTGTTGGGCAGAGGGATGCGTCTTCGTCACCGGCAAATTTGTGAATTTTACATCGTGCGTGTTTTTTACGTACATTTTTCACGTAACGACTTTTTAAAAATATGAGATTTATTTTCTAGTGCCAACAATGAAATTTTGCTCCTGAGCTCCGCAATGAAATTTCGCCCCACGAACCGCAAAGGTTCCATCCGGCCCTGTATATGTTCACACTAGCTCATGACCCTGCAACTACTTGCAGTTATCTGCTTTAATCTTCATCCTTGTTAAGTCAACAATTTACGGCTTCTTTCTCGAGCATGTCTAAGGTGCCAGTGCTATTTCAATACATACTGCAGCTCATCTGATGCTTCTTCAGATCCGCATCCAGACTCAACTCAAACTAACAGGTGCTCTTCAAACTGGTTAACTCTCTAATTTTTATGCAACCTGGAAGACAAGCACTGATGGTTACCTGTACATCACAACCGTGTTCGACTCCGGATTCATTAACGTCAAGCCTTCAACCACTCTCCGGATGCATTAATTCCAAGCCTGCAACTACTCGCAGTTTTTTTCTGCCTCTTCAAACATTCTTATACAGTATGTATTACAACAGGACTCTCGTGGACTACATGGAAAATACTGAATACAACTTTTTGAACTTCATCTTAGACTTTTGCTTTGTCAAGTGACATCGTTTCTTCAGGTGAACGTCGTTCTTCATCACTTGCTTTTATTTTATTTTATTTTATTTTACAGGTGTATTTTATTTACACACTCTTATTTTACATTGTTATCTCTTATACAACTTTATTGCTTGCTTATTAGAATGCTTTTGAAAACTAAGAGCCAAATAAGCAGTATTGGGCATCGTAAGTAAAGACTTTCCCTCTCCGCTGTCCGTTAAGTTTATTTTGTTCCTAATTAAATCTGCCTTGTATATTTAAGCTATACGGAACATGACGTTAAGCTATCCGAAAAATTTCTGTAAGCTTTAAAGTCAATCTTGTTAATGAGTTAGGTAACGCTTCAGTAAGAAGAGATTTTTACAGTACAGTTACGTTGGGGTTTTAGTTGTCTCTCTATTCTAAAAAAAAAGTAACTGCCGCCACTGCGGGATGTTTCAGAAATTTCGCGACACTCTTGCTTTCCTAGCTCGGAACACAAAAATATGAAATTTACACCGTTTGTAGAGAATGTTTTGGAAAACACGCTGAAATAAACCGTTTCTCGATTCTAGCCAAACTTCACGAGCTATTGTATTTCAAAGTTAAGGTAAGCAAAAGAGTGCTATCAGGTCGCGTTCTGGACACTCTAACAGCAACAGAACCACGAAACTTTGTAGGCATGTAGTGCCATGACCGAATTGTTGCACCTCGTTGCCCTTTTTTTGAATTTCGATTTAGTTTATGAGAAATTAAATTTCTAAATTCCACAAAATTCTCTATTTCGCGATGGGATGCATTTAAAAAAACGGATATATGGCAAACTATAAATCATAACGCATTGTAATTTTTACAGCATACGTTTACAACTATCATCCTGTTTTTATAAAAAAAAAAATTAAGAAAAAGTCCTTTTCGGATTTTTAAGCATTTTTTAAAGGTGCAAAGGAAAGAAACGAACGGCTTGCCTGTCTTCATGATAACCACAGAGGAACGTTCTGGTCTCGTGACCTGTTGCCGATGGTAACGCAGAGAATTTGTTCTGCATATGTTTTGTTGGTAAAACTATCTCAGTTGTTTAAGGTGGACGTCTAGTAATTTTGCTTCCTATACTTCCAATGGAAAAACTTCTGTACACATTTTCTTCACATTTAATGCGTTACCAAGAATAAAAATTGGAATAAAGATTAAAATAGCTTCTTATAACTTGGAATACTTAATATTTTCTAAAACATGACCATAATTATGCAATCCAACATTTGTTTGTCTACTGACGTCATCAAGGTACAGGTTATGCCATCTTTTTTCTGGACAATTTATGCGTTTCCCAAGGATGAAAATATTTGAACATCGATTAAAATAGCTTCATTATTACTGTCCCCTCGTATGATGGGTGGGCGAACCGTCTGCTGCGTCCTATTCGCTGCAGTGGGATGAAATTTTAAAAAGGCCGTAAATTTTCGTAACTTTTTACCTTCTATTATCTTCCGCCTATGGGTGTCTACCGTGAGGTTGGATTCCCTAATTGAAGGTCTCCAAGCTTAGGGTTGACGGGTGCATTGCGTTGTGTTTCATATGGGAGAACATGGGAAACCCATATTCCTCCATATGCCGCTTGAAATTTAAGAAACTCATGATGTTAGATTGGGACTTTTATCCTGTGACTGGGCTAGCTAGTTGCAGTTAAAAAAAATTAACTTCTTAAAATCTGGGAGTTTCTACTCTATAATAAAACTTTGCGATTAATCTAGTTAAGTATTCTGGTTAAAACAAACAAATATTCACTGATTTTGAATTTTCAAAGATTTGAGGAACTCTGGTAAATTTCATTATAAAATAAAGTATTTATTTTCAATAGTGTTTCCTTAAAATTTATTACACTGATCGGTGGAGATTTCTTTTAACTTAAACCAAAATATATATTAAGTTCATTATGTATCTTGATATTCGTAATCATATTTTAAAAGTTCACCTTTTGCAAAATATAAGAAACTTTATATTATTCAGCACTTGCAAGAGATAAAAAAATATCTTTCCTACCGAGGATGTATAGGAGACCAGATCATGCATACTCATGCTAACGAGATATTGGGAATTATAAAAATTATTCTCACCAAATCCTTTTCTGTAGATTACCCTTCTCTCTGGATGCATACTTTCCGAAATCATCTACCTGAATGCATACTGTCCGAAATTATATGACTAGTTGCATACTGTCGAATGATCTGACTCGATGCTTCACCAAGAATAATTCTTGAATGTCTTCCTCTGAAATTCTCTCTCTGCGAAATCTCCTGTCTGTCCTCTCAGGAAATCATCATAACTCTCTTCACCTGGAAATCATCTTGCATGAGTCTCTCCTCTTTCTGCAATATCTGCTGTGTGTCCTCTCAAGAATATATCATAACTCTCTTCACTTGGAAATCATCTTGCATGCCAACATACTGCCCGAAAATGTTGTGTTTCCTCTCAGGAAAAAATACTGTATATCTCTTTTTTCTTCCGTCTATGTTCAAGGGGTTGGGTTTCCTCGTCCTACCCAAATTGGCTCTCTCCTCATTGGCTGGGCCTCTTTTTCTCGTTTCGGCATTGGTTTACATCCCTAAATGGGATGCCTCCGATTCGTCGGCAAAGGAGTAAGAACTTGGAGTTTTCTGGAAGACGAATATTCCTTTCTCCTGTCAACTGCTCTGCAGGATATCTGAGTTGCCTTAGAAATTTGGCGTACGTTTCCTGTCGACCCTTTCTGTCGGTGTCAACCAGTTACGCCCACCACGAGAAATATGCCCTGTTCGTTCCCCGCTAGCGTGCGTAAAATGTGCCTTCATCAATAGAAGATGGTCAAGTAAATTGGCCCCCTCCAGTGAGTGTGAGCCGTTTCAACTAACGCAGCGTTGCTTGTTGTGACTTCCTAACGAGTTTTCGCTTTACTAACGAAGGGGTGTGTTTCGTGCCTATCATTACTTGAATTCCGGCGAGCTCGGGGAAGCAAAAAAATAAAATAAAATACAGAAATTAAAAAGAATGATGAGAAATAAAAAGGAATTTCCTCCTAACGAAGGAAAACTGCTCGGCCAGGGCTTAGAATAATTAAGAAATATGAATTATAATGTTCCTCTTAAGATGCATGTCTGCTTTATGCTTCTCGGGTTTTCTTTCCCAATTTCGGCGCTCTCTGAATTTTCTACTCGGTAACTACTCTCCTCGTTTTACTATTTCCTCGTACTACGTGATACCGTTGGAATTATTTGGTGAATAAATTGATTTGCTGCACTTACTAAATTGTAGGCCCCCTCTCCGAAATTTGTACCTACGAAATCGGGGTCTTCCAATGTTGCACAATATTCCGGAGGATATACGGGTAACATCATTTGATAACTTGGAATACTTAATATCTTCTAAAACATGTCCATAATTACGCAATCCAACATTTGTTTGTCTACTGACGTCATCAAAGTACAGGTCGCGCCATCTTTTTTCTGGTTCCAACACCACCAAAGGAAAAGTTATTGATTTTTTATATATTTATGGTTATGTTTTAGAAAATATTAAGTATTCCAAGTTATATTATGAAGTTATTTTAATCGATGTTCAAATTTTATCCTTGGGAACACAATAATTATGAAGGAAATGTGTACAAAAGTTTTTCCGTTGGAAGTATAGGAAGCGGAATTACTTGACGTTCACCTGAACAATTTAGCATAACGGTTTACGGTTTACGGAAATGCTTTTTGGACCGCTTTTGTTTTTCTTGGTAAATTTAGTAAGTGCAATAAGTTCAAACGACAAAAGTCCGACCTTCCAAAAATTAACGACAGTAAAAAAAACTGAAATTTCGGAACAACAAGCCTTATTTTCTTAGACATGCAATAAAAATTGAAATTTATATATGAATTTTCCAGTTTTTATTTCATGTGATATACTTGGAGATCTGGCTGCAGGGCCCGAGCACTACTCTGGAAACGAGCGTAGCGAGCCTAGAGGCGCAGCCCCTAGTAACATAAACAATTAACAATATCTCTACAATCGATTAAGATTAAGACCCTACATGGTTTTCAAAGTCTTTTATGGTTTTAAAAAAGTAAATCCATGAGGTTTTTAAAAAATAAACAAAGTGTTTCGTGGTTTTCGTATACACTTTTATTTTCATAAATGCCTCATATCATATTTCTGTGCTTTAGATCTTTGTTACTTTTAGCGCTTATTTTGTTGCGAACCTATTTCTTGAAATGATGCACTGGAAATAATAATTTCCTTCTCAGACACAATGTGAAGACGTATAAGGAAAGGTGACACTGCCGTATTTTTATTGCTTCTTGTAAAAGTTCATCTTTCAATGACTGAACAGAGGTGATTACACACGTGTTCGTACAGTAAAAAAGTAACAAAAGATATGTAAATAGAAACTCTTCATGCACTCATAAGAAAATGAAAACCGGTTATTCTTGGAACTTCTCTGTCAGACGTGAAAGCTTCGACAAATTAAAGTACACATAATGAAGTAAAATAAAAAAAGGTTGTTTTGTCCTTAGCTAAATTCCCCAGTGTGTCTCTCCAATAACACAGGAAAATGTGACCTAATCTTCTTTCTGAATAACAGAAGGACGCTACAATGGAGTAAACAAGGAAACATTATTCAGCGACCTTGAATGTCTTCGCAAGTTACAAAACACACCAGTTTCTTAATTCAGCATCAGTTTCCTCAAAGCCGAGCTCTTTTTTCGGTATTTCCTAAAAACAGTCATAAGATACGACCTTCTGTTACACGACAGACCAGCGGTTCTTTTGCATTTAACGAGTGGCGGCGCTTTAGCTTAAATTACATCGGAACTGTCTTCGTTCGTGATCACAGGTATGTGCTGATTCAGTTTGTATTTTTACAAAATCTATTTCTCTAATTAAAACTGAGAACGCGCGGCATCGATTTGTGAGCCCTGTTAATCGTCATAAAATTATCCGCCATTAAAAAGAATCCGGTTAAAACAAAATTCCTTATAATTGTAAATCTTTTCAATATACATGAGCGTGTTGGAAGTCGTCAAGTTTTCACTCCCTCTGGAACACGAAGAAACACCTATTACGGAAAACAACCTGACAAATTTGTAGCACATGCATGAAATCAGCATGTGCGATGCCATTCGAAATTCCTATTTTAGAAAAGAATGAAGGATACAAAAGTGGTTTACGAGGATGGCGATTCCTATCCTCAGACCATGGTTTGACTCAGAGCACCTCTCAAATTGCAGTATGGTTCCAAAATTTAAGTGAGTGCCCCTTTCTCTACCTAGAAAGTGTTTACGCTGCCTGAAAACGGAAAATTTTCAAGACTGAAAACACTACGACGTCAGGTTCTCTTTAATCGATAGCATACAGGTGGTCAATAAAATATACATTACCCTATATGGGTCCCATTAACTCCATATATTTTGCTCTTGCTATAAAATTTAAATTGAATATCTGATGGTCTCGAGAAGTGATACTAACCCACATCCACTTTTTCAGATTGCCAACATGAATTTTAAAAATGTAATCTCATTTAAATACTTGGGATCCATTATAAATTATAAAATTTAATCAGCTCTGAAATAACGGCTAGAATACATTCTAGAAACAGAGTTTTTTTCTTCTACGCAGCATTTTCTGTTTTCTAAAACGCTATCACACAGACTTAAAATTGGGTTGGCGGAAAACCGCCATACAGGAAAACTGCCACACAGGGAAACTGCCACATAGTTTTCATTAAAGGGGCGGGCACAAATTGCTGTTCCTCCGAGGAACACTTTGAATGTGTGGCAATTTTCTTGTGTGGCAGTTTTCCTAAGGTTCCTGACGACGGGAAGGAGCTCTTTTGTTTGTCTAAATTTTCATACCGGTTCATACTTGGGACAACTGGCCACAGAAGTTCAACAGTTCAACGGGGGAGGGGTGGTATAAAGATTGCCGTTACTGGCCTATATTGAGAATTGAATTGGGAACTCCAAACAAATTTCGAGAAAACGTTCTGTGTAAGCTAAGCGAGAATTGCTGTGGTCAGAAAAGGGCGATAAGGTGAGAGTTTTTAATAACGCTGCACTTATATTTAGGCACCAAATATTTACATCACATGTCAAGCTTGTAATATTTTTTTTAATTAATTCATATATACTATACCTTCAACTTTTTAACAACTTTTAATCTGCCGACTTCATATTCATAATGTTTACGTATCAAATCAAGTCAATAGCATTGCGCTTTTACTTAGGTACTGAATATTAAAGTCATAGGCCCCAAGCCTAGGCCTTTTTAACAGTTTTTATTCTATCAATGCCATATTCACAACGTTTACACATCAAATCAACTTATTAATATTGCGCTTTAACTTTGGCCCGAAATATTAATTCGCAGGCCCTAGGCCTAGGTCATTTTACCAGTTTTTATTTTATCAATGTCATATTCACAACGTTTACAGAACAAATCAAGTTAATAATATTGGGCGTTTACTTAGGCACGAAATATTAATTTATATGCCCTATAAATTTATATAATTTATAGGAAATATTATTTTCTAGTCCTTTTTAATAGTTTTTACACCACCAATGTCATATTCACAACGTTTACACATCAAGTCAATTTAATAATATTGCGTTTCTACTTAGGCACGAAATATGAATTCACAGGCCTTAGGCCTACGCCCTTTTACCGGGTTTTATTATGACTCTGTCATATTCATAACTTTTATATATCAGTACAAGTTATGTTGCACTTAATAGTATTTTCTGAAAAGGCCTAAGCCAAGGACATATGAATTAATATTTAGTGCCTAAGTAAAAGCGCAATGCTGTTAACTTGAATTGTTACATGAACGCTATGAATATGGAGTCGACATTAAAAACTGTCAAAAAGCCTAGGCCTAGGGTCCATGAATTAATATTTTGTTCCTAAGTAAAAGCGCAATATCATTAACTTTATTAGATGTGTAAACGTTGTGAATATGACATCGGTGGAGTAAAAACTATTAAAATGGCCTAAGCCTAGGCCCTATAATTTAATATTTCGTGCCTAAGTAAACGCCCAATTTTATTAACTTGATTTGCTCTGTAAACGTTGTGAATATGACATTGATAGAATAAAAGCTGGTAAAAGAGCCTAGGCATAGGGCCTGTGAATTAATATTTCGTGCCAAAGTAAAAGCGTAATATTATTAACTTGATCTGATGTGTAACCGTTGTGAATATGGCATTGAATAGAATAAAAACTGTTAAAAAGGCCTAGGCCTAGGACCTATGACTTTTATATTCAGTACCTAAGTAAAAGCGCAATGCTATTGACTTGATTTGATACGTAAACATTATGAATATGAAGTCGGCAGATTAAAAGCTGTTTAAAAGGCGAAGGTGTAGTGCCTATGAATTAAGTAAAATAAAAAAATTACAAACTTGACATGTTATGTAAATATTTAGTGCCTAAGTAAAAGTGCAGCGTTATTAAAAAATATCACCTGATCGTCCTTTTCTGAACACAGTAATTCTCGCTTGGTTTACTCAGAACGTTTTCTCGAAATTTGTTCGGAGTTCCCAATTCAGTTCTTAATATAGACCAAGAAACGGCAATATTTAAACTCCCCTACCCACATCCTTGAATTTTTGTAGCCAGTTGCCCTAAACTCGTATGAACTTGTATGAAAATTCAGACAAACAAAAGAGCCTCTTCCTGTCGTTAGGCACCTTGGAAAACTGCCCCATTGGAAAACTGCCACACATTCAGAGTGTTCCTCGGAAGAACAACATTTTATGCCCGGCCCCTTGATGAAAACCATGTGGCAGTTTTCCTGTGTGGCGGTTTACAGTGAACCTTAAAATTGAACTTTATGAAACCTGTATTAGACCCATAGTTTTGTATGGAGCTGAGACCTGGAGCACAACTGTCCAAGACTACAATATGCTACAACGATTTGAAAACAAAACACTTAGAAAGATTTTTGGACCAATTAGAGACAACGTAAGTGGAGTATGGAGAAGAAGACATAACATGGAACTATATCAAAGATATAAATAACCACTGATTGTCGGCGAGTTGAAGGCTGTACGACTTAGATGGCTAGGCCATGGCGAGTGAATGGGAAAGTCCAGCGGAGTCAAGCGGGCTTATCAATTCATGTCATCTGGTAGGTGACCCAGAGGACGACCCGGTAAAACGATGGTTTCAAAATCGCTTTATTCTAATTTATCATAAGAAAACATAAGAGGAGACGTACAGTATTGTGCGTCTCACTGGGAAAAAAATACAAAACTGGTAAAAACATGATGGTATATACACTGCAATGACAATGGGGATGAATAACAAATGCTGCAAGCAAAGCTTATTGAATAAAAATTGCAGAAGTGACAAAGAGAAACACATCGTGTCACATGACATTGGCTGGGCATGATTTACAGGATAACACAGGCGAAACAATAGTACACAATTAGAAAAAGAACAGCACAAACATCGCCGTGAAGGTAAAACATTACATACATGAGATAAAAACACAGCGTGCACAATTGTGCATTATTTAACGAGGGCACCAAAGCAACATAATACAGGCGGGGTGAAAGTAAGTAATGTACACGAGTAAGCATGAAAATACACTGAGATGGCATTAGCATTCACAATTCAACGGTAATGTGGATTGCACGAGTCGTAGAGTGGAGGAGGGCCACCAGGGTGCCACGGAACTCAGCAAAGGAGGTGTAGAATGTCCTAGGGTACTGATAGGTGTAGCATGGAGTGACAGCGTGCGGTGTGATTGAACTAGGGGAGCTTGGAGGGACGGACTGGACCGATCGACTGAAGGACTGGGAGGAGCTGGGGAGAACTGTGTTTGCGGCCAGAAACCTTTGTGGTTCGGCTAGCTGATGATGAAGAAGAAGATATAATTTAAATTATTATTCTCTCGCTTATATCAAGTCTGATAACCAAACATCGCTTTTTGAGTGTTAGAATCCTCAACATTGTATTTAAATCAATGCAAAAAATCGACTTCCTTTCAAAAACACTATAATTTAAAAACAAAAACCAAACTTATTGCAGTGAGTTTCATTACAGATTTGTGTATCACGATGAGTTTTCTGTAATTTAAACAAAAGAAATCTCGCTAAATTCGTGAACGTAATAAGAACTACTTTACACGAAATTCACAGAGCAAATACTCTAAATATAATCCAGCTCTTCTTTAATACGAAAATATTAGTTTCGTGACAAGATTTAAGTAAACGCATAGGAATGTGTGTCTCCGTTGTTGCGAAAATCCGATTTATAAAAAACTTTAAAATTAGACTTTTTAAACATACATATTATTACTAGTAATTGCAAATTTGTTGTTACACGCACTAGTGATAAAACAGAAGACGACATGCACTGCTGGCCACTCAAAATGCAACACCAAGAAGGAAGCATCCAATTGGCCTGAAATTCGCAGCATGCGTTGCCCGCGAGAGGACATGTAAACGATTAGCATTGCAGGACATATGCAAATCATGTGCGCCCGGCACGCCACCGAGAAGCACTATAAGAAGGGTGCACAGAAGGCGTGGTGTAAGTAGTGGAAATGTTTTGTGCTGCTGGACCTGTGCGTGGGAAGCTTCCTGATGCCTCGTCGCAGAATACGGTAGTCATTCCAGCACGTCTTGAAGTTTGACAAAGGACGAATTGTGGCTCATCGCGACAGCGGTTTATCGTATTTAGACATTGTTGCCAGTGTGGGACGACACCCAGCCACAGTGAAGCGAGTATGGATTCGGTGGGTGCAGGAGGGACGGACGGACCGACGTGAGCGATTGCCGCAACCGCGGCACACCACCGAACGAGAGGACCGGCATGTTGTGCGGCGGGCATTGAGGGCTCGCACCGCCACATCACGAACGTTAGCGCAAGAATTAGGGTGTGTTGCACAACAACCTGTGTCAGCACGTACCGTTCGACGTCGTCTGCAGGAGCGGGGACTTGTCACACGGTGCCCATTGCTCCGATTACCATTGACGTTACACCACCGGCGAGTGCGGTGGCAGTGGGCCGTTGAACGCCGCACCTGGACTACGGAATGGAACGACATTGTGGGTCTCCGACGAATCCCGCTTCTGCCTGCCACACCACGATGGTCGGATCCGCATGTGGCGGCACCGCGGAGAGAGATTGTATGACGCCTGCACTATGCATTGCCATACCGGTCCGTCGCCTGGCGTTATGGTTTGGGGCGCAATTGGATATGACACTCGCACTCCTCTGGTAAGCATCGCCGGTAAACTCAACAGCCACGGCTACATCTCCGAAGCTTTAGAGCTTGTAGTACTCCCTTACCTGAAGGACCTGCCAGCGGCTACGTTTCAAGAGGACAATCCGCGCCCGCACGTGGAACGCGTCGTGCAACAATTCTTCACGGCTCACTAGGTGTCACTGCTGCCGTGGCCCGCCTGTTCTCCCGATATTTCACCCATCAAACACGTCTGGTCGCTGATGGGCAACCGAGTGGCCCGGCAAGCACCACCCGAGGCTACGCCTGATGAACTGTGGCAACGCGTGGAAGCAGCCGGGACTGACATACTCCAAGCCCACATCCAAAGCCTCTTTCGATCGATGCCGCGGTGTGTAGCGGCCGTTATTGCCAGCCATGGGGGCCACACGAACTATTGATGTTTGCGTGTTCCGCAAGTTGCGCGGGCTTGTAAGCCCAATTTTTTCATCTTTGTATCTGTTGTTATGTGTCCCGTAAATCTGGCTTTGCTATCTCGTGTCCTTCTTGGTGTTGCATTTTAGGTGACCAGCAGTGTATTTTAGGGTCTGATCGACCTGAATTTTTTTATTTAATCTGACCTCTTAAAGCAGGGATACTGTGGAATAAACAGACTAAATTTAAGCCACTTTGTACGGAAGGTTTCGGAATAGAAAGGTTTAGAAAAGATTAAAAAAAAAACTATGATCTTCATAGTTTGCACGAAAAACACTTTAAATCAGAGTTTCAACTGGAAGTACAACTTGAAGCTACTAACGAAGAGAAAATGCGTTTGCTGAATCATACCACGTGAGCGTTCATCGGACTGTAAGCAACTGCAAATATTGTTAAAAACATTTTTCCAATATATCTAGCAGCAGAAATATCATCAAAGAAAGAATTTGCGATACCGCGAAGAAATATTGTGCTTCACAAGAGGACGGAAGATGTAGAAAAAATTAGAAGAGAGTTACAGAACGCAAATAAAAACTTCTATAGACGTCCAGAGTTCGTTTGTGGTGACTGGCGGAGGCGTTTAACCGGCCATTCGCTTAGTTACCATGCCCCAGGCATGTGCCATTGGGGATATATCCGGCGAACGTGCAGATCAGAGAAGAAGGGACATCTGCCGTGCATGGAAGATGTCTTGAACTTCCCGCTCCACATGTGACCGAGCAATGTCTTGCTGGAATTTAGCGCCAGGACAACTCTGAAAGAAGGGTATCGCCTCTGCCTCTAAAACACACCAGATATTTCGCTGTCTGTTGAGGGTTCCTTCAATTCGTATCAAGAGAGATCGCAAATTAAAGACAATGGCTTCCCAAACCATTTCGAATGGCGTTGGGCATGTACGACGCTGCAAGGTGCCGTTAACCATGATGTCTTCGAATACGTATGCGGCCATCATGGTACATCGAATTGATTAGGGCAGCGGGTGGCTAGTGGTCAGCGTTCGTGACTGCTAAGGAGAAGACCTCGGGTTCGATGCTGGGCAGGTATGAACATTCAAACCACTAAATACCCGCCGTGCGTCGGATGGGCACGTTAAGCCGTCGGACTCCGGGTACTGGACCCCCAGAAATAAATAAGGGCGTCTTCTTCCACATTTCTGCCTCGCTTCCGGGTCACTTTCTTATGGGGCGCTCTAGCCCAAATCTTATAGCTTCCTATTTCTAAGGGTTGTTTAAGACCTTGGGTTAGACACTCCTTTCCTAAAATCCTCTAGATCTGATCTGATCTGATGCAGAACATCGAATTGAATCGTGACACGTCAGAAAGCACGACCTGTTGCCAATCAGTGCGTCAATGTCTGTGTTCGAGACTCCATCGCTGCCTGAGGCGTCTGTGGGTGCAGGCCAAAGAAATGTGTAGCGATTACTTTGACCCTCAACCAGAAATAGAACAAAATTTATCACAAGTTAAATCAAACTAATGAAATCACACAGGAACAAAAGAACTAACCAAAAACAATGCAAAACCAGCAGGAAACAAATGGGAAGAATACAGAATATATTGTAAATAATGAAATATGGCGCAGTTGAACATGGGTTTCTATTATATCATATTTGTGTTTGAGGCAATTAAAAATTAAAAATCTCCACACCAAAATACGTTTTTAAGAAATAAATAATCTTTACCCTAAAATAGCTCCCCAACTTAGTCACAGATTAAAATTAGTAGGAAAAAAATTAAAGTAAATATTTTAAGCAAACCCCAGATTTTTGCCAAAACTCTAAGGCACATATATGAGACTCAGATCCGATCAATTGCCTACAAGACAGAATTCCAAAAAAATATGGTGTAGAAAAATCTCCACTATTTTTTTATCTATGTCTAAGTTGGGGAGCTATACTAGGGTAAGGATTACTGATTTCGTTTTTGAATTATTTTGGTATGGGAGTTCTAGTTTTGAATTGCCTCAAATACATACGTAGCAGAAGCTCATGTTCAACTAAGTCTTTGTGAAAATGAATAAATAAAGAGTTGTGAAAAAGTCATAGTTCACTATTCAAAATGTTTTCTACATTCTTCTATTTTGTTCCCTATTTGTTTTGCATTTTCTTTGGTAAATTGCTTTGCGCCTGTTTCCAAACTTAACGTATAGATTTTCTGTCTCGCCCGAATTTTTCATTGGCAACAGGTATTGAGGTTCGTGGTTGAGTGACGTAGATAAAAAAGATGAGACAAGAAGATGGTTTGTAATGTATGTTCGTTGGTTTACGAGCAGTGAAAGCTGCCTTGTTTTAGGCAGTCTTTCTTTGAGCTGTCGAAAGTTAATCCAGTTTGCGTTAGGTTGACTAGTGTGAGAATATATTTCGCTTAAGAAGTTTCGTTAAGGTAATTTTACCTTTACTGACTCATGGTAAATGAAAATTCAGTTCAAGTTCTTTTCAATACTTTAACGAGATAGTTCATGCTCAACGTCTGAGGTAATTCTAGAGTGCTTATTTGAAAGGTTTTTCACTATTGTGGAAGTAATATTCATTATCAACGTGATGTGAATATGGACTTCTGATTGGCTGCTTGAATAAGGAGTTGAAAAGTTGTAAGCAGGACTATTGAATTTTTCTTGAAATGCAATTTTAACGCTTAACCCTTCAATGATCAGCACCCTGAAATCGTGTGTCGCTCATAAAACCATAATGCCCGAAATTGGGTGTTGTCTTTTCAGAATTTTTCTCCTCCGCTTTGCAAGTTAACAAAAGAAAGATTAGTTCTCTATCGCCATACAAAACTTCCTATCTGCAGTCTTGGGGTACATTGACCTTCAGACGTTTCCTGGGAGAAATCACTGTATTCTCATACGGAGAAGGTACACAATATTGTGAGAGGAATCATATCGCACCAGGACTTAGAAACGCCTGCCATACTTATTTATTTAGAGACAACAACGGTGATTGAGCGTGACTTCCACTAAACTGGCTAATAGACGCCGAGTAAATTCAAAGAGTTCGTAGGAGTACGAAATCCTACTTACTCTAAACGAACGTTTTCGGGCAGTCATGGTAGTTCGGATGTGAAGGCGTTTCGGGAGGTCATGGTAGTTTGGATGTCAGAGCGTCTCGGGAGGTCGTGGTGGTTTGGATGTCAGGACATTCCGGGAGATCGTGGTAGTTTGGATTTAAGGGCATTTTGGGAGGTCGTGGTAGTGTCGATGTCAGGGCGTTTCGGGAGGTTGTAGTAGTTTGGATGTAAAGGCGTTTCGGGAGGTCGTGGAAGATTGGATGTAAGGGCGTTTCGGAATGTCGTGGTAGTTTGGATGCAAGGGCGTTTCGGAATGTCGTGTAGTTTGGATGCAACAGCGTGTCAGGGCGTTTCGGGAGGTCGTGGTAATTTGGATGTAAAGGCGTTTCGGGAGGTCATGCTAGTTTGGATGTAAGGGTGTTTCGGGAGGTCGTGGTAGTTTGGATGTCAGGGTGTTTCGGGAGGTTGTAGTAGTTTGGATTTAAGGCGTTTCGGGAGGTCGTGGTAATTTAGATGGAAGGGCGTTTCGGGAGGTCAGGGTAGTTTGGATATCAGGGCGTTTCGGGAGGTTGTAGTAGTTTGGATTTAAGGCGTTTCGGGAGGTCGTGGTAATTTACATGTAAGGGCGTTTCGGGAGGTCATGGTAGTTTGGATATAAGGGCGTTTCGGGAGGTCATGGTAGTGTCGATGTCAGGGCGTTTCGGGAGGTTGTGGTAGTTTGGATATCAGAGCGTTTCGGGAGGTTGTAGTAGTTTGGATGTAATGGCGTTTCGGGAGGTCGTGGTAATTTAGATATAAAGGCGTTTTGGAAGGTCGTGGAAGTTTGGATGTAAAGGCGTTTCGGAATGTCGTGGTAGTTTGGATGCAAGAGCGTTTCGGAAGGTCGTGATAGTTTAGATGTCAGGACGTTTCGGAAGTTCGTGGTACACTGAGAAAAACGTTTTGTTAATTCAGCAAAAAAATTGTTGAATCAACCAAAAAATGTTGTCGATATTCAATCAACAAAAATGTTTGTTGAACTTACAAATTTATTTTGCTGAAAATTGTTGGTGATTCCAGAAATTTTATTGTTATTATGACAAAACGTTTTGTTCATTTAACAAAATGTCTAGGTCGATTTTTTGGGAATATGTTTGATCCAACAATATGTATTGTTTATCATGATAAAACTTTTTGTTGCTGCAACCAAATACATTGTTATCGTGAGACAGTAAATTCTTGCTCCAACAAAATTTAGAGTTGTGTAGCTGGGCCACTTTGTCCTTAAACTTTTTTCAGATGGCAATGCTTTGCCTGTGCATTAATTAATTTGAGGGGTGCCCTTTGACCCTGGGTGTCCGCCATTTTTTTCCAGCGTCGTATTTTAATTTATCCCTCCGTATTTATTTTCTAGTGGTGTTTAAATGAATTTGGATGGTGTTACGTCAAGAGGAAATTTTTTCAGAGCCATCAAAAATTCTCTCACCGAGCGGATTCGAACCTGACACCTTCAGTTTAGGAACTAGTCGTGCTAACCACTTGGCTGTACCTGTTCTTACGAGGAAATTTTTATCAGCAAATTCAGCATTTGGAGGTCGGTTTATTACCTTCTGGAATGTTCACGGATGATTTATACTTGACATAACGATGTATTGACACTATTGGTGCGTGTGTAACATGTTTCTAAATCCGATTTATTTTTAAATGTTTTCCTTAGTGTTTTGATGAAACAAATTATTGACATTTTTGGTTAGACAAAAAAAAAATCGTAGTATTTTTCTTAACGTTCTATATGCTCCAGGGTACTATCACCATGCAAACTTTTGTTGCCGCACGAATTTTGAAACACCCTGTATATATAGCCTATACATGAAATCAAGCTGTATGCATAAATTACAACTCTTATCATTACCTCATACGCAAATTTTTATTTGCGATTAGGAATCACAAGCCGTCATAAGAAATGTATTATTGCTTTATCAGAAATCTGGGTTTAAATTCAATGCGTGGCCCTGTGCATATAATAATTAATAAGATGCGTATTCTATCTTGTTCATTGTAATTATGAGTCTACAAAGTGAGGCCAAAATATTACTGAAATTTACTGAATCCAACCAAAATAACACACAATAAACACTAACATAAAAATACGTCGGAATTATTAAGATATATTAGAAATTCTTACCTCTGAATATCTCTAACAGAGTTGATTGCTTCTAACATTGCACTCATTTCGCAGTCAGCTATAAATCAAAACGAAATTTCATTAGGTCAAAACCAGATTCTTCTAGTCAGTGGTAGTCTGGTAGTGCCCGTAATCACGTGCGCTTTGGCGTAAGGTCGATGCCACCTCCATATAATTGAATTTCCAAAATATAGCCAAAGAAATAATTTTGTATTGCCAACAAAACAATTCCGATGGAGTTTGGCTAAATCGAGAAAACTTTAAACAAACTTTTTGTTTTAAACAAACTTTTTGCTCAGTGTAGTTTGGATGTCAGGGCGTTTCGGGAGGTCGTGGTAGTTTGGATGTAATGGCGTTTCGGGAGGTCGTGGTAATTTAGATGTAAAGGCGTTTCGCGAGGTCGTGGAAGTTTGGATGTAAGGGCGTTTCGGGAGGTCATGGTAGTTTGAATGTAAGAGCATTCCGGAAGGTCGTGGTAGTTTGGATGTAAGGGCGTTTCGGTAGGTCACGGTAGTTTGGATGTCAGTGCGTTTCAGACGTTTTTGTAATTAAACGGTTAATTAGAAATACTGAAGCGAAGCTGTACCGGTTTCACACTAATTCGAACCAACAACCATGTTTAAAAACAAGGTTCACGTAAGGTGATGTCCTAGGTTAACTGACTTTGCACATTTAGCTATATTTTTGAAGCCTAAGAACACTGTATTATTCTTAACTGCAAAATATTCAACAGTTCTCCACATTTTAAAGTTTTCTCCATTTTCAATCCTAGGTTTAAAGCTAATGTTTTTTATTATAAACATTTCCAGCGCCCGAAAAATTTGTTTTCATCCAGTGGCGCTCATATGAGAGGGAAACAAGAGGAATTTACTCTGCCTTGGAATTCTGACAATGTCGTTTCAGTTCTTGGGAGGTTCTACAAAGATTGTTTTGCGATGGCATTAAAGTTTACTGCTATTTATTATATTCACCTTCTGGAGGTGAGTGTATGTTTAATGAAAATAGTAGAAAGGTCGGGTGTTTTTAATAAAACAACTAATAATATTGAAATACCTCCTTTACATATTGGCGCACAGCATACATGCGTTCAGTACGGAAAAGTGTGTAAGATGAAGAAAAAACAAATCGTTAGCTTCAGCAGTCATTCACTGCTGGAAAAGTTTCTCCAAATATCTTCCAGAATTTTATCTTCAGACTGTTCTTTTCGTTTTAGTGATCGATTGAGTTATTGCTAGTGTTTTGTGGCGCATGGGATAGAAGTGACGAAAAGACAATAGACTAAACTAAAAAACACCCCCCAAAACGGAATTTTGTTATTGTCCTTACATGCTGTAGAATTACATTTGTCCATCTTTTTTATGAAGTTTCTGGGTCTTCTCATTTTCCAATAAATTTATCTTTTGTGTGTATGTGTACTAAAAACGGTTACAGAAGAGAGAAGGCACAGTAGAAATACATTGCTCAAAATAATTAGGTGAGCATGGGACTTTTGCAACATTATGCAAGCCATTCGTGTGATATCTTATCGAGTTGTGGAAACGCAAGTCAAGTGTGACGCAGACAGCCGAGGAAACAAATGTCATAATGCAGAACTCGCAGTTGGGATAAAAACGACGGTTTTTCGGGAGTTCTCTTATCCAGACGCGTTTATCGTAACACCTCGTTTCTTGAAGTCTTCTGTTCGAACGATGTCTCAACAGTATGACTTACCGGAATCAACGGCGCGAGAGCTCTTGGCAGGCTGGGAGCAGATCAGACACAGCGGGCAACTAACACCTCGTTTCTTGAAGTCTTCTGTTCGAACGATGTCTCAACAGTATGGCTTACCGGAATCAACGGCGGGAGAGCTCTTGGCAGGCTGGGAGCAGATCCGACACAGCGGGCAACTAACACCTCGTTTCTTGAAGTCTTCTGTTCGAACGATGTCTCAACAGTATGACTTACCGGAATCAACTGCGGGAGAGCTCTTGGCAGGCTGGGAGCAGATCAGACACAGCGGGTGGTAGCAGAATCTATTGGAGTGTCACGAAGTGCCATTTCTTGACTGTGGACATGATACCAGGATAGAGAAGTGTTCGAAGAAGGCAAGGTCCAGGCCGTCCACGAGCAACTACAGCAAGGAATGATTGTTATCTATTCATAATTTCCCATCGGAACAGGTGGAAAGATGCCACTCAGCTCCAGTGAGTGCTTTTCGTGTCAACAGGACGCAGTTTGTCAACTCAAACTATCCGCAGTCGCTTTCACCAAGGTGGCCTTTATGTAAGTAAACCAATGATGTGTGCCTCTTTAACCGCTCGACACCGTACGACCCGTAGAAACTGGGCTGAGGAACATCGTGATTGGGAAACACGACGAGTGGAGTCAAGTTCTCTTTTCTGACGAGTCGCGATTCAGCCTGGAGTTACAATCGACGAGCTCTTACATGGAGCAAATCCGGCACACGAAATAGCCCAGCTTTTGTGCAGAAAACATCACACTACTAAGGATATGGATTGACGGTATGGGCAATTGTAAGTACCGGTGGACATAAGTAACTGTAGTTATCTGAAACGGTAATCTGACGACCGAGAGATATAGAGACGAGATTCTCAGACAAAATTTTATGTTGAATCGTGGACGACAACGTGAGGCCTTGGGGCATTTCAACGTGAGGCCTTGAACTCTATGAGCCTTTTCATGGACGACAACGGCCTCATAGAGCCTGACTAATGGGCATCATGCTTCAATAGGAGGGAATGGAGCGTATGGAGTGGCCAGCATGCTCTCTGGATTTAATCCAATCGAGCATGCTTGGGACGCATTTGGCAGGCGCTTTGGAGCTTGTCCTGCACCTTCCGTTGACTCTTCGTGAACTGGGAACTGCCGTCATTGAGGGATGGCAAAGATGCCTCCAAAACGTCCTCGATAGCCATGCCACACAGCTGTGCACTGTCACCGTGAAAAGTAATTTTTTTCTTGTTGTGCAGGTATGCATATTGTTGTATAGCATACCGCATCATACACATTAAATAATAATATTGATATATATATATATTCAAATTCCTCCCCCTCCCGCTCCTAAAGCTAAGCTACGGGTGCCCATGCTTTCATTCAACACCCACCTCAATTGGAAATTTCTGGATAAACTGCTGGTGTGCTCTAATACAAGCAAAATGACGGTCTATAATGGTTATAATGGTCGAAGGGTAACAAATTAGCCATCTAAATCCGTAATCCGTACCATGGGCCTTATTATAAAATTGAGAAAAGCTCATATCCCCTATCGGAAACAAACCTGGGAGAATTTCCCGTAATTGATAAATTTTAAGACAGCGGGCTCAAAAAAGGGCGCTAGTATAACACTATGCTTTCTGCACTAAAAGAAGAAAAAATAGATGATGAGCTGAAAAAGCCTCAAATAAATTAAAATAGAAAGCTAAAAATCGCAAATAAAAATTACTAGAAACCTACCAAATTTAGTCTAACAATTTTGACCTAAAAAAAAAGAAAGAAAAAAAGTATAAGCACCACCTCTTTTGAGCCAAAAATTAGGAACCTAAGAATTTAGACCTGGCACGTCTCCTCCCCTTCTTTTTCTAGCCCCAAAACACCGACGAAAATCCAGAAAAATGGGAGACTAACACCTCCTATTTTTACAAGTCAGTAGCTTCTTTTGTGGTGTGTCAAATCAACATCTCCGTCTGAAGAGGGAGAAAAATGCTTTCTAGAACTTCTACGAGTGTTCCCTTGAGATTGGCGATCACGAGACGAAGATTAAGTGGAAGTATCACCAGGAGATTCAGCTGAGAAAGTCCACTGCCATACAGCTTTTACAAACCTCTTCAGTACCACAATAT
Organism: Macrothele yani; assembly: GCA_039090855.1. Lineage (NCBI taxonomy): Eukaryota > Metazoa > Arthropoda > Arachnida > Araneae > Macrothelidae > Macrothele > Macrothele yani. Next base: position 55,977,495 of record CM076997.1, on the reverse strand, counting down.
AACCTAGGAGTCAGGAAATGTGTGAAGTCTCAGTTGTGGGCTCATGAACAATAAGATATCCTGTGAGTCCCATTTTGGCAAAATGTCGCATTCGAAATGGTTTAATAGAAAGCACTTTAAGTGCCTTGAATGAATGAAGACATTCCTCATCAGAAACTGATGATGACACCTGTCAACAAATTTAAAGAATATCTCTCACTAGGTTGAGAGTCTCTCTTTGGTGCTCCTATTGTAGGTTCATCAGAGCGGGAAGTAACTCTAGTGGGAGTCTTATGAACAAAGGTTTTGGAAGACGGAGAAGATTGGACCTCTTTGGGAACACTCTGAGTGACTCTTGGGCCTCCAATAATTTGGCCTAAGATGTATAATTTGGATTACTAACAGCTGTCGATGATGTAGAAGCAGAGGAAGCAGGTGCAGTTACGTAGGTTTCAGGGTGAGACTTAACCAATCATGTCTTTAGCAAAGTATGGAGTCACGATTACCTAAGATCGATGACGCAGTACACCATGAAATGCCCGTGTCTCTGTAAAGTTAGCGATTTTTTTCCAGAATGTCTCCTTGACAGAAGAGAGAGATGAAGATGTAGCATGCGGGATAGACTTCAACCCTATCTCTCTTTTTTATTGTCTTTCAGCCTATTTAGACTTTAAGATGCAAGAGAAAATATCTACGCAACTTAAAATCAAAAATAGACTGAAAAATGTCTTTGGATGTTTTGTTACCCTCAAGTGTTTGCTGACAAGCCAAAGCTGCTTTAGTATTGACAAAATATCTTAAGCTACCACTGAGACTGATTACAGCAATCCGTTTCTCCAAGCGATACCCTTTATCGAATTTCAGAGCTGCGTTGACGTGGATCACGAGACAGCGAAGATCAAAGATTGACAATAAAAACATAACAAAGAAGGATTTCTGCACACAATAAACTTCAAACAATAAATTCCAAGTTTTCCGTGAGCAATCAATTGGCCATTTTCCTACTTTTCTCAATATCCTTGAACAATGAACATTTTCTCTGAAAACTTATCCATTACATTCATAATAATTGCTGGCAATGATCACATAATGTTTTTGAGTACTTCCTTAATACGACTATTATTCTCGGGATATTTCTTCTTTCCTTGTCTAAATAATTGCGGCACATTCTTATTTACTTTGAGCCAACGATCTTGCAATCTTGGAGGATGACCAAGGACACTTAATATTTTCCTTTTCTGCAAGTTAAACATCGATTCTTATCAAAATGCTTACATAAGATGTAATACACTTCAAATTTCTTTATGCAAATTTTTCTACGCCTAATATCTGTTATGTTGAAGTACTTTGAGTTCCAGTAATGAGCACTGTACGTACAACATTAAAACTACCGTACATTCAAAAAGAAAAAGAAATGGGTGCTTTGCAACGGTTCATAAGTATTCATAATCGAAAGACTTCAGAATAATAATACTGTTACGTTTCAATTACTTTTCTCTAGTCAGTTACTCTTGAATATTCATATCATGACAAAAAATTTAAATTATATTTCACTAGTACCGAAAACAAGAATATGCTTTTGAATCTATCTTTGAGAGTCCAAAGACCTATGCAAAACTAAGGACGAAAGATTTCTTAATCAACAGTATCAATCTCCACTTTATGGCATATTAATGTTTTTGCAGTTCTTTAAATTGTTCTTGAGAATCTGTCGACACATGTCACAACTCGGCTGGGGCAGTAGATGACCACATCGTGTCCCGATGTTAACGGCTCAGCATCGCATGATTCGGCTGCAGCTTGCAAAGAGCCATAAAAACTGGAGCCTGGGTGATTGGAAACGCGTCATATGGTCTGAGAAATCCCATTTCACACTGTATTGCGCCGATGGCAGGCAGCGTGTGTGGCGTAAACCACGCGAAGTTCAGGACCCCGCATGCCAAGTTGGAGTACTACAGGCCGGTGGAAGCGGTGTAACTGTTTGAGCAGCTTTCATGTAGTCCGGCCTGGGTACCTTGATACCTCTTGAGTCGTCCGTCACTAGTTCCAGTTCTATGATGCTCCTGGCCGACCATTTCATTACGTGCCTTTGTTCGAACCAAGTTCCGATCTTTCAAAAAGACAACGCTCCACCCCATAAGTCCCGGCTAGCGACCGACTGGTTCCAGGAGCATAGCAATGAGCTTACCAGACGCACATGGCTACCTCGCTTAGCGGATATCAGCTCCGTAGAAAATTTATGGGACATATTAGGACAAGCTGTTTGTGATAAACCATCCCCACCTACATCTCTGCTTGCTCTACGCCAAGCACTCTTAGATTGTTGGTCAGTTATACCTGAGTCGGTGTTTCGGAACCTCACTGCGTCAGTACCATTACGTTTGGCTGCTGTTCTGCGTGCAAAATCTGGTGCCACCAACATGCTATTATTTGGGTGTACGTAATATTTTGTCCTTTCAGTGTACGTTATACACAGCTATCGCTTCGTAAAGGTTGACAACTCTGAACGCTATAAGCAGTCACCCGTCTCTAATTAAGATTTAGGACGACTGGTTCGAGGAACAGGAACAAGCCAGAGGCGTGAAAGAAACACCCCTATGCTTCGCAATGGACCCGGCTTGGACGACTAATCAGAAAACGACTCCTCTAGCTACTCGGTCATCAGAATTTACGAAATATCCAAAGTTACGAAGTTGAGACTAGAAACCATATAGCTTAAAAGAGAATAAATGACATTACATCTGGACTCAAATTCTTGGTTTTCAGCATTTTTGATCTCATTTGCAATACAAGATTTCCAGTGGATACCACTAACGCTCCGCGTTCAATGGCTGAAATTTGTCAATAGACGTGGCTCAAGTAGGGTCAAGAGGCTCAAGTACGGAAAAGGTTAGATAGATGGAAGAAATGCCTGTTCCTTATCATGGAGAAATTCATGTTCTTAATGCAAGTGACCGGCTAAGATGGAAACTGTATTACTCCTATTGAGAGCGACAAGGATAAAGTCCATCAAGCTAAATGTACTGTTTTATCAAACTAATGATTTTAGGGTTTTCAGTTTTGCAGTGTTTCTTTTTATGGTGGAACTATTAATTGCTAATATGTATAAAACTGCATGCAAACAGAACCATTACTTTTCATTCTTGGTCTACATCAATGATAAAGAATATAAACTGAGATATAAGATGTCCACTTAAAACGTTCAGCTTACATATCCATTGTTAGGATCTTTCATTCACTTTGCAAGAAACTTAGCTTCTGTGATTTTCTTTCATTTTCCTGAATTGCCAAAACTTGGAAATCCGAAAGGAAGAACATTACTCATTTTGAATTTTCTTAGCGGAGATGGGGTAATGAAACCTTTCCAATCGATTCTGTAAATCTATTGTGTAAATTTAAACACATTTACCTATAATCGTTTCATTTTTCCTAGTGCAGATCCTCTATTAATTACCTTCTGGGCTAGATGCACGCAAATATCATCATTGGTTATATTAGATAAGCATAAACCTAAAGCTTCACACATTTCTGTAAAATTATTTCACAACCTAAAATAGTTTTTTCTTTCTAAAATGGATTGGAATAACTTTCCAAAGTCTTGTATGTTGCGGCATTGTCTATGAGAATATTCTTCAGAGAAGTTACCTTTTGTTCATAACTGGGTTACATTTCCTTCGTCTGCTGCCTATGACCTGAAAGCAGCTGGCACGCACATATACCCGTCACGCGTAGATGCAAATTTAAAGGTGTTGGGATTGGGAACAAACAGCTTTGGGTAATTCGTTTACGTAGCCTAATATTAACGCAGTTCTTAGCAAGTTAATACAACTTGAAGGCTAAGTATTTGTTTCAAAATTGTTTACATCCGATTACACATAGAGTTGGGAAAGTTTCACATCGTACCCTCTATTACGCTGTATCACCATGAGAAGCAAACAGAAAATGGAAGAATTGAATAAAAGCACTACATCATCGCAAGTGCACGAAATGTTATGTGACGTATGCCGGTAAATCAATCATTCCTTCGAGTTTCATTCTTTATCTAAACTTTTTTATTTCCCACTTAGATTTTCCTTCTGAAAAGCGCGTCACTTCTACTGAATTCTTATACGTTTTATTAATACTGACAGTAGGCCAAATGTAAATAATAAACTACTTTGAGAGTAGGAAGATACCTGGTGGTTCGATCGCGGGGAGTTTAATGATACAAGCAACCACAGCTCATTTCGAGTGGAGTTTATATCCACAGGGGGGAAGCAACTGCCTATGTCCTAGGGGGTTTTGTGTTGGGCGTCAGAAACCAAAGTTACATGAGGTTGAACCCAGAGGCTCAAGTACGAAATAATGTAGACAGATCGGAGAACTGCCTGATTAAAAGTGCCTGTCGACATGGTTGAGAGTGCAGGACTATGACGTCACACTGAGTACTTCTAGGTAGGGAGGTCAAGGACAGGGGAAATGAACAGATGTCCTTATTTGTAACCCCAGAGTTCCCGTACCCAAACGACGGATTAACGTTGCTTAACGGAGCAACACAAAATAACTAGTATCGAAGCAGCGACTATTTCGTCGCAATGGCGGTTGCTCTAACCACAAAGCCGTCTGTCTCACCTGATAGCTTGATGCTACGAAAGTTCAAGTCTGTATGTGAGTGATGTTACATCTTATTGATATTACAAAAAGTTTCTACAATGGTGTGACTTCGACAATTAGAGGGAATAACGCTTGCTTTCTACGGTGGCGTGACTTCCACAACTGGAGGGAATAAAGATTACTTTCTACAGTGGCGTGACTTCGACAATTGGAGGGGATAAAGCTTACTTTCTACAGTGGCGTGATTTCGACAATTGGAGGGAATAAAGCTTACTTTCTACAGTGGCGTGACTTTGAAAATTGGAAGGAATAAAGCTTACTTTCTACAGTGGCGTGACTTCGACAATTGGAGAGAATAAAGCTTACTTGGATGTTGAAGAAAGTTGTTCTCCTTCATACGAAATCTGGCAGTACTTGTTTTGTCAAGGTTAAAGTAATCGTGCTGTTTAAACATGGAACCTGCAAAACCCCAACACTAAGGACATCAAAACGTCATAGTTAATGAAACATATTGATAATATCAAAACATCTAAATCTGACAACTTGAGGAATTTGATCACCATCCCTGCATCGTGTTCATATATTTTTCCCCAGCTACTTTCATTGGCGTAACAGAGAATTCTTAAATTTTAGAAAATTTCTAGATTTAGGAACAAAGACAGTGAAACGTTCTCTAGAAATAAGAAAACTGACTGAATGGTACGTATTTATTTTACTCAAAGTAATGAGTTCAGCATCCTGTCTGAAACCTATGGTAAGAAACCAGAGAAAAAAATAGACACACACACACACTTATGATTTCAGTAATGTACAATCGTTAGAAGCATATGTTTTTCCTGTTGGCAACAAGAACTGTGGATGTTCTTTATGGAACGGACTTGCGATGTCGAAATACATGCAGCGAGATCGCCAGCTTTGCTAACAAGGAATATCCATCCTATAGTGCAGCGTAAATGGAAAGCAAGCCGTCTTCTGAGAGTCTTTCTATATTTTCAACAAATTTGTTCCTATAGACTCACACGCAGAGAATTAGGAGGCCATACATGACTCTATAATTATCAGAATATTCCTTCGTCGATGCTTGAAAACATAGCAGGCGTCAAGTTTTGTTGATGAGTGGCCGAAAACATAACGCGAGGGATAATTATTCCCAGGCGTGCTTCGAGGGTCCTCGCTTTACAATCGACTTAACATTCGCATCTGAAAAATCTAAAGATTCTCAGCAGGTGACTCTCCACAACATAAAACGGTTGGTACCTGTTTCCAAGTTTTGTACTAGGTACGTAGGGCTTGTGACCGAATCGTGTAGAAGAGATATTTGAATATAAATTTTGATCTCCGTAATTAGCATTTTAATTTTTGGTAAACAAAAATTTATCTCCAAAATTATTATACTCGTATGTATTGTTTTTATCACCCAAGACATGCTGAGATACTTTATTTACGACCCTAAAAAAAGAGGTAACTTTATATTTCTTGGCGAAATTGCGTGAAGTGTATTATTTATTCATACAGCGGATACCATTCAAATGTCGGTTTAGTTTAGTTGTAGGAAACATATTCGGTAAATTACTGAGTTTAACGCTCTTTTCCTTTTTTTGGTGCGATTACTTTTTGATGTTTTCCTTTTGTAACTTCAATAAACTTTGCATATGATTGTTTTAAATGCATTGATCTTTATTAATAATACTTCTTATCGTGTTCTGAAAACACCGCTTATCTCTATGACCTCCTGGAGCTGTACGTTGCCATTGTTTGCATAAAATCAACATGCCTGAAAACCGAACGGGTAGCCTAATTTTCCTTTTCTCTGTCTGTAATCAGGAGTGTGTTTTTATCGTAGGGGTATTACTTTTAAAAATATCGGAGTTCATATATTCGTGCGAAGCTAATATCTTATCTTTTTGATTTTGATAGATACCCGGAAAAGAACTCGCTGAAGTTCAACTTGCTGTCCAGACAATTTTTTTTGTGAATAACATTTTGCAATAACTATCAGAATTCCTTATTTAGACACAGTATAAAGATGTTACTAATACAGTGACATAGCTGTGCAAGTATTGATTCTTATAAAAGTGATATTTGAGTGACTAAAGTCAGAGATGTTTCTACACATACAGTGCAAAAATATAAGGATGGATATACACAGTCCTGTTAAACAATTATGAATTCCTCGTGCCACCAATACCGCAGATATACGGCGTGGTATTTGTTCACTGAGGCCTCTGAATGTTTCTGCAATGTTCTTATACCATGCAGATCCCAGAGCGTTTCGTAGATCATCAAGACTCATGGGTGCAGGGATGCTATACCATGCAGACACCAAAGCTTTTCGTAGATCATCAGACTCATGAGTGCAAGGGATGCTATACCATGCAGACACCAGAGCTTTTCGTAAATCATCAAAACTTATGAGTGCAGGAATGCTATACCATGCAGACACCAGAGATTTTCGTAGATCATCAAGACTCATGGATGCAGGGCTGCTATGGCATGCAGATACCAGAGCTTTTCGTAGATCATCAAGACTCATGGGTGCAGGGATGCTATAACATGCAGATACCAGAGCTTTTCGTAGATCATCAAGACTCATGAGTGCAGGGATGCTATACGATGCAGACAGCAGAGCATTTCGTAGATCATCAAGACTCATCTGTGAAGGGATGCTATACCATGCAGACACCAGAGCATTTCGTAGGTCATCGAGACTCAAGGATGCAGGGATGCTATGGGATGCAGATACCAGAGCTTTTCGTAGATCATCAAGACTCATGGGTGCAGGGATGCTATAGCATGCAGATACCAGAGCTTTTCGTAGATCATCAAGACTCATGAGTGCAGGGATGCTGTACGATTAGGCCAGCAGAGCATTTCGTAGATCATCAAGACTCATGGGTGAAGGGATGCTATACCATGCAGACACCAGAGCATTTCGTAGGTCATCGAGACTCATGGATGCAGGGATGCTATGGGATGCAGATACCAGAGCTTTTCGTAGATCATCAAGACTCATGGGTGCAGGGATGCTATAGCATGCAGATACCAGAGCATTTCGTAGATCATCAAGACTCATGAGTGCAGGGATGCTATACGATGCAGACAGCAGAGCATTTCGTAGATCATCAAGACTCATGGGTGAAGGGATGCTATACCATGCAGACACCAGAGCATTTCGTAGGTAATCGAGACTCATGGATGCAGGGATGCTATGGGATACAGATACCAGAGCTTTTCGTAGATCATCAAGACTCATGGGTGCAGGGATGCTATAGCATGCAGATACCAGAGCTTTTCGTAGATCATCAAGACTCATGATTGCAGGGATGCTATACGATGCAGACACCAAAGCTTTTCGTGGATCATCAAGACTCATGGGAGCAGGGATGCTATACCATGCAGATACGAGAGCATTTCGTAGATCATCGAGACTCACGGATGCAGGAATGCTATGGCATGCAGATACCAGAGCTTTTCGTAGATCATCGAGACTCATGGATGCAGGGATGCTATGGCATGCAGATACCAGAGCTTTTCGTAGATCATCAAGCCTCATGGGCACAGGGATGCCATACCATGCAGGCACCAGCGCTTTTCGTAGATCATCAAGACTCATGGGTGAAGGGATGCTATACCATGCAGACACCAGAGCATTTCGTAGGTAATCGAGACTCATGGATGCAGGGATGCTATGGGATACAGATACCAGAGCTTTTCGTAGATCATCAAGACTCATGGGTGCAGGGATGCTATAGCATGCAGATACCAGAGCTTTTCGTAGATCATCAAGACTCATGATTGCAGGGATGCTATACGATGCAGACACCAAAGCTTTTCGTGGATCATCAAGACTCATGGGAGCAGGGATGCTATACCATGCAGATACGAGAGCATTTCGTAGATCATCGAGACTCACGGATGCAGGAATGCTATGGCATGCAGATACCAGAGCTTTTCGTAGATCATCGAGACTCATGGATGCAGGGATGCTATGGCATGCAGATACCAGAGCTTTTCGTAGATCATCAAGCCTCATGGGCACAGGGATGCCATACCATGCAGGCACCAGCGCTTTTCGTAGATCATCAAGACTCATGGGTGCAGGGATGCTATACCATGCAGACACCGGTGCTCTTCGTTGATCATCAAGTGCAAGGACGCTATACCACGCAGAGAGCAGAGCTTTTCCTAAATTATCATAACTCATGGGTGCAGCGATGCTGTACCATGCAGACACCAGAGATTTTCGTAGATCATCAAGACTCATGTGTGAAGGATGCTATACCATGCAGACACCAGAGCATTACGTAGATCATCAAGACTCATGGGTGCAGGGATGCTATACCATGCTGACACCAGAGCTTTTTGCATATCATCAAGACTCATGGGTGGTGGATCCATACGTTGAACCTGTTGGCCAAGATAGTCCCACAGGTGTTCAATGGAATTAATGCAACAGTGACCAGGATAGTAAGCTAAAGTCACTTAAATGCTCCTTTAAACCATTTTCTCACACGCATAGCAACATGGCAAGGGGCATTATCTTGCGGGAAGCAACCCTTGCCGTCTGGGTAGCCAGTCATCATGAATTCGAGAACTTGATCTGCTGCAATGTATAGAGAGCCTGAAGAGTTCATCGTGCTATCGAGGGCGACAGCTGCTCACAATGATTCCCAGAAAAACGTGTCCCACACGAGCACACTGCTAAGTCCGGCTTATTTTTTCTCCAGAATCATGTCGAGATGACTTCTGTCAGCAGTTCTTCGCCTTACTCTCCATCGACCATCCACACGATAACGCAAAAAATGTGATTCGTCTGAGAAGGACACTTTCTTCCACTACTCGATGGTCCAATGCCTCCTCTCAGATGCAAATTCACGCCGTTATCGTCAATGTCTGACCGTCCGCATGCGTACTTTGAGCTAACGATGGCGCTGGAGACCCATAGAGAGCGGAGTTCGTTGGACTGTGGTCTGCGATACACTCTTTGATATGCCTGCATTAAATGATCCGGCCAGTTGTTCCACTGTGGCCCGTCTTTTGGATCGTACTAGTCGGGATAGCCGCCGCTGCCCAAGATCATCAATGCTTTGTGGGCGTCCATTATTACCACTATTACTGCAGGTCTTTGTGGTTTCCTTCCATTCCTGAAACACTTTAACAACTGCACCACGTGTAATGCTCACGGCCATAGTCAGTTATTTTTTTATTTTGGCCATTTCAGTAACGCTACCACTCTTCAGTGGGTAGCCAACAATAATTCCTTTTTCAAAATCAGTTATATCCCGTTCTTTTTCCACTTTCACGCGAAACTGCATAGCGTCAGAGAGTTCGTGTCTTTTAAATGCATTACATGACTTGCATATGTTGTTAAGCTCGTCAGCTGGCTACTGGTTGTGGTTCCTTCTTACATCAGAGGTGGTCATATTTTTTTCACTGGACTGTGATTTTTTTAAATACTTTCTCAGCAAATAGAAATACCAAAGTTGACACCGAATTTACAGGTGCCATGAGCACGTCTTTTGAGGCCTTTCTAACATAAAAATTTATTTCAAAATTTCAAAGCATATTTTTAAAAAAGTGAAAACAAGGTTCAGCAAAAAACAGGGATATATTTACGCCCTCCCGATTAAGAAAATGTGCATAATTTACCATATGCAATGTGAGCGGTATTCCTAACAGTGAGTGGAAGCGGTAAACACAAATCAATCGTGTTTTTTAACCTGTAAAACATTCAGAAATAGAAATATCGGAGAGAAATAGCTACTTCACGCCCACTAGCAGCTGAAATGTATATATCACGAACTGTGCACAAAATGCTTCTCTAAGTGGAAGTTATCCGAGGGAAAACGGATTATTAAAATCGCACAATTAAAAGAAGAGGTGTGCTGAAACATGTACTATAACTTTATTCCCACTAGCGGGAAAGCTGGGCGTTGTTTAAAAAGAAAAAATCGATGCAAAATATGCTTCACGTTGAAGAGTATCCTATCAGGAATATGTTTTTCCACGGGAGTTTCAGAATGGTAGATATTCTTCCAAATAGAAATAAACGCTGACTTCTTTCTGTTTGTAGTTTGGTTGCTTAACGACCAGCATGAGAAACTCATTTGGCTATAAGCACTCGCCGGTCCCAAATTTAAAGCCACCAATTTCAGGAAAGGAAGAGCGTCAGTGCCAATAAGACAAATACGCCATCCATGCCTCATCCGAGAGTCGAACCCGGTCCTTTCTCGAACGATTAGAAACCAACCTTTTGCACCACTCGGTCAATGGCCGGGTACGCTGAGTTATGAAATGTTAATAGTGGAAAATCAGAAAATATGTGCAAAGTGTTCTTCATAGCAAAAGCTGTGCAAAGTATGAATTAATTTCTGAAATACAACTTCTGGAAACAGAGATAACTAGAATACAAAGTATTTACATATGCAGGATTTTTATGGCGGTAACCTGAATAGCCATTCCCTTGCTTACTGTTCAAGACAATGGCCATTCAGTTTGCCGTTTTAAAAACCCGTAGTTGTTCAATGCATTTGCGAAGAATATTTCTTCCACAATCTCCATGTTTGAAATACTGGCGATTTAAAAACTTACACGAGGAAGCGGAATTCGCTTGGACTGGCGAAAATCAGAAAATGTTCTGATTCTTAACACTCAGTACTTGGGACTTCGTCGTCCTGGGCGGTGTAACGGATAGCACGCTCGAACGGAAATCGAGAGATGCGGGTTCGAATCCACCTCCAGAAAAGTGTAATTTTCAAGTTTTCTGATGTTAAAGTTACATGTTGAACACTAAGTGATGCAATGGCTATTCAGGTTGCCGTTTTAAAAAACCTGTAGTTGTTCCATGTATTTGCGAAGAATATTTCTTCCACAATTTCAATTTACATATACGGCTACTAGGGGTAAAACCACCCAGTATTTAAGGAAGAGAGTGTTCCCGATCTTTCCCAATGTCATTCATAAAAAAAAAGAAAAAGTTTCCCAATGGGAATTTTCGAAGATGAGATACAGTTGCAAACAGAAACAGACACAAACGCCAGCTCGCGTCAGATCTACGCACAATTAAAATTTTAAGAGCACATGAAAGGTGTTTACCAAACTTTAAATTGTATCAGGTGTTCAATAATTTCTTCAAATCAGATTTTTAGAAACAGATATCCAGGAAAATAGTATATACATTTGCAACCCTGTGGGGTAAATTTTGCATTATTTTGAGCAGGATATTCATAAAAAAATATTATCGTAGTTAGTGGTATGTTATTCAAAAAGCAGTTTTGAATCGAGTGTTTAGACGCGCAGATATTGTTGCATATATACACTTGTCACAAAAAAGTTAGGGATTTTGCGGTTTCGATGAGAAATCGTAGTGATATGCAAATTTAGCGTCTACTGGAGATCGGCTATCAGCGTGGGTAGCTATGTCATATCTCTAACGCAGTACAGTACATGGCAGGTGTACGGCAGATGGATGTGGCTGCTGCTTTAGGAGTTTCGCAAAGTGCAGTATGTTGGCTACACACCAGATTTCTACGGCATGGAAATGTTGCAGATAGACCCAAGAGTGGTTGTCCGAGGATAACGACCACTTAAAGTCAGATATAAAGACCGCTATCTGACTTTAAGTGGTCGGAGAAGGCCTAGTATCAACAGTAGCCAACTCCGGGAATCATTTCGAGTTGCTTCTGGTGTCACAGTATCTACACAAAAGGTACGAAACCGTCTTCACGAGTAGGACTCAGAACAATGAGGACACTGAGATGTATAGCACTGACATCAGCTCACCTTTGTCAAAGATGTACCTGGGTCCGACCGTACGTATCATGGTCTACAGAGTGGCACCATATACTTTTTACAGACGAATCCTGTTTCGCTCTTTATCCTGATGCTCGACGAGGACACGTGTGGAGGAGATCCGACCACCAATGCAACCACATTATGTGCAACCAGTCCACCTTTACCAGCGACAGTCAGTTCTGTTCTGGGAAGGAGTGTGTTTTAACGGCCGTACTTCCTTACATGTTTGCCAAAGCAGCATGAATGCCTCTGTGCAACGAAGCGAGATCATTGTGCCCATTGCGACACTGTTTCACGCTGCTATTGAACATACATTCCGTTTCCTCGATGACAACGCAACCAGTCAGCGTGACTAGCATGCTTCAGGAGCTGGAAAATCATGGTTTGGAATCATTGCAACTGCCTCAAAAGTCTTCTCACCTGTATAGCCTATTGAGAACATTAGGGACGCTGTACAGCGACGTGTAGATAACCACGTTCCATATCGCAGTACACTGGCAAATTGTAAGTATTTTAGCTTACTACTAAGGGAACAAATAAACTCGTCATTCTGAGAATTTGTTACTGCGAGAATTATTTGCAGGTGCTATTAACATACACTGCTAGCCACCCAAAATGCAGCACCAACAAGGAAGCATTCGATTGGCCTGATATTCGCAGCATGCGTCACCCGCAAGAGGACATGCAAATGATTAGCATTGCAGGGCATATGCAAATCATGTACGCCCGGCAAGCCACCGAGAAGCACTATAAAAATGATGCATAGAAGGCGGGGTGTAAGTACTGAAAGTGTGTTGTGCTGCCGGACCCGTGCGTGGGATGCTTCCTGATGCCTCGTCGCAGAATACGGCAGTCATTCCAGCACGTTTCGGAGTTCGACAGAGGACGAATAGTGGCTTATCACGACAGCGGTTTATCGTACCGAGACATCGACCCCCGTGTGGGACGAAATCCAGCCACAGTGAGGCGAGTATGGATTCCGTGGGTGCAGGAGGGACGGACGGACCGACGTGAGCGATTGCCGCAGCCGTGGCACACCACCAAACGAGAGGGTTGGCATTTTGTGCGGCAGTCATTGACGGTTCGCACCGCCACATCACGAACGTTAGCGCAGGAATTAGGGTGTGTTGCGCAACAACCTGTGTCAGCACGTACCGTTCGATGTTTTCTGCAGAAGCGGGGACTGGTCGTACTGCGCCATTGCTCCGATTACTGTTGTTGTTACACCACCGGCGAGTGCGGCGGCAATGGGCCGCCGCACTCGCCGGTGGTGTAACAACAACAGTAAAAAACAACAACAACACCAAGTGTCACGGCTGCTGTGGCCCGCTTGTAACGCCGCACCTGGACTACGGAATGGCACGACATTGTCTTCTCCGACGAATCACGCTTCTGCCTGCAACACCACGATGGTCGGTTCAGTGTGTGGCGGAACCACGGCGAGAGATTGTATGACGCCTGCATTATGGATCGCCATACCGGTCCATCGCCTGGCGTTATGGTTTGGGGCGCAATTGGATATGACGCCCTAACCCTCTGGTACGCATCGCCGGTACACGCAACAGCCACCGCTACCTCTTCGACGTTTTGGAGCCTGTAGTCCTCCCTTACCTGCAGGACCTTCCAGCGGCCATGTTTCAACAGGACAGTGCGCGCCCGCACGTGGCACGCAGCGTGCAACAATTCTTCATGGCCCACCAAGTGTCACGGCTGCTGTGGCCCGCTTGTTCTCCCGATATGTCGCCCATCGAACACGTCTTTTCGCTGATCGGAAACCGAATGGCCCGGCAAGCACCACCCTCGGCTACACCTGGTGAACTGTGGCAAGGTGTGGAAGCAGCCTGGACCGACACACCCCAAGCCCATACCCAAAGCCTCTTTCGTTCGATGCCGCGTCGTGTAGCGGCCGTTATTGCCAGCCATGTGGGCCACACGAACTATTGATGTCTGCGTGTTCCGCAAGTCGCACGGGCCTGTAAGCTCAATCGTTTCATCTTTGTATCTGTTGTTATGTGTCCAGTAAATCTGGCTTTGCTATCTCGTGTCCTTCTTGGTGTTGCATTTTGGGTGGCCAGCAGTGTAGTATTGAATCACATAACGGTCAATATGCTCATGTATATTGAAAAGATTTTCAGTTATGAAGAAATCTTATTTTAATCGAAGTCCATGTTTTGCAGCAGATAATTTCATGACGATTAATTGTATTCATAAAATGGTATTCCGGGTCGCGAATTTCAGTTAGAGTGAGAAAGACATTCCACATAAGGAAAACAATATTCAGTAGCCTACATATGCACTTGCGCTAACAAACAGAAACGGTCCAGTGTTACACGAGGACAACATAAAAATCTCCAGACTGATTTTGCAGCAGTGAAACCTTTCTAATTATTGTTTCGAAGAAAAATGGAATTATTTATTGTTCGCTGTTTTCAGGAAGCTGTAGATAGAACAAACAAGTGTGTCCCAATCATTTTGATGATTTGCCAAACGGGTTTAATGTCCCGTAATTTTCCTTTTTGTGAAGTGTAGTGATATACTACATCAAGAACAATGGAATTTTTTTGTTTTGATTGACCAAAAAGAATACCTTTTCAGCCCCGTGAATTTTTCTTTTTTCCGAACAGTGTAAAGAAGCTTTAGAATTTATTGTATTGTACAGGGGTGTGTGTGTGGGGGGGTAACACAATGTCTTGTTGTTACCCCCCCTAACTGTAATAAGAAATGTAAGTGAGTGTAAGTGAGCTATGTATCTGTTGTATGATGTATATGTTGAGTTAGGGTCTGTATTGTGTTTATTTACAGATTAGGTACCGGAACCATGTGTGATACCAGCGAATACACCCTGGAACAGCGGATTGTTGTCAGTGGCATAAGCACATGAAGAATGATCTGAATTTGCAAGCACATCGCTTGATGTTCGTTCAGGAGCTATCAGACATCGATTTAAACCGCAGACAGGATAGGATGCATGTGCAATGATGCTTCAGATATTTGCCACAATCCCAAAACGTGGAAAGGTCATTTTCAGTGATGAATGCGCGATGTACCGCAGCTGTCGATCACGGAACGTTATGTTCTGGTACAAGGAAAACCCAAATTATGTCGAAGATTTGGAACATCATCCTCCGCATGTCATGATATGGGCTGCAATGAGTAGTCGACATCTGTTTGGACCGTATTTCTTTGATGGTTCAGTGAATCAGACAACTTATCTGGACATTCTGCAAACCTGGTTTTGCCACAACTTGGAAATCTTGGCATTCTGAATGACGTATGGTTCCAACAGGACGGGGCACCAGCCCATTACGCAATCGCTGTTTGGGAATACCTTGGTGAGGTCTTTCGGGATCGTTGGATCAGCCGAGCTTCGGCAGTGCTGCCCGCTCCACTTGAATGGCCACCTCGAACCCCACATCTCCCAACGTGTGATAATGCCCTTTGGGGTTTCATAAAGGATGTTGTAGCACAGCAGCGCAACCAAACACCTGATGAACTTAAACAAGCAGTGAGACGTGCTTTCTCTCGTATCATCCCTCAACTGCTTCGGAAAATGTCCCACAGAAAATGACGTAAAATTATTCTGTGTCACGAGAATGACGGAGCCCAAACGGATCCACTGGATGTTTAAAGATGCCTCAACATATAACTCAACATATGCATCATACAACAGATACATAGCTCACTTACATTTCTTATTACAGGGGGGTAACAAGACATTGTTGACATTCTGTATTTATGTTGGAATCTTGTGTCATTGTTAAGAGAAGTAGCAAATGTTATTTTGTTCTGCTATGAAGATAATAATATTTCCGTATCTCTTTATTTTCTGCGTATCGAGTGCTGTGCAGTCTCCCCTAACAGCACAATCAGATCAAAATTTGGTTTATAACTTTTAGCATATCTGTTGAAAAGATAAGGACGTATCAACAAAACAATTTGTGCATTAAGAAGCCTGAAATCCGATAACGATTATCTTGCGTTTTCTTTTAAGTCATTTCTGATGCAGAACATCGCGTCTAGAGGGCGTACATTCAGACGCCATCGAATTGGAAATATATTTTATTCCACTCATTGCTTGTATGCACTATATTGACAAAAGTCACCGGGTACATAGAAAAGAAACACAACATAGCATTTATTGACATACATTAGTACGGTGTCGACCCACCTTTGGCCTCAATGCATTCACTGACCCTTTGAAACATGCTCTTGACAAGGTTTTGGAACACAGCGATAGGTATGCGCTTCCGTTCAGTGCATAATGCTGCCGCTAACTGTTGCTTAGTAGTAGGCCTTGGTTCCAAACTTCTTATGCAGCGCTCTAATTCATCCCATAGGTGCTCTATGGGATTAAGATCAGGGCTCTGTGCTGGTCAGTCCACACACCATACGGAATTATCATCAAACCACGCGCTAACAGTCCTCGCTTTATGGCTCGGTGAATTATCCTGCTGGTACCAACAAGGCTCGGTTTCATAGTACTGCCACAGAGTTGGTAGATTATAATTGTTCAGAATATCGAAGTGGACGTGCTGGTTAACAGGTTTGTCCACGATAACCAACGGGCCGGGGCCATACCATGAAAAACACCCCCCACGAGTACACTGCCAGATCCAAATTTGACCGTAGGAACAGTACACTGTGGCAAATACCATTCCCCACGGCTGCCGCCATACCCACACACGGCCATCAGACTGATGGATCGTGTATCTGGATTCGTCAGTCCATAGGACCCGTTTCCATTGACTTACGGTCCACGATAAATGTTCTTTACACCATGCTAAACGATGAGTAGCATTCCGAGTGGAGATGAAAGCTTATGAGCAGCCTCACGACCACAGGAACCCATGGAATGAAGTTCTCTGCGAATGGTACATGTACATACCAAGGTTCCAGCATTGTTACTCACCTGTACACTAAGGTGCTGTGAAGTACTCGGTAGATTAGCTTTAACGACTCTCCTGAGGCTTCGACGTCCTCTATCGCTGATTTTCTTTGACCTGCTGGTACGTTTTGCTGCTTCAGGTACGCCCTGTGTCTTCCACTTACTCAGTACATCCCAAACAATTAGCTTAGGTATGTTTAAGCGCCTATCGGTTTCTCTTGTGGATATACCACTAATATAACACCCAACAATCTTTCCTTTCTCAAAGTCAGTTCTCTCCCGCCGCGACATTTTCGCTCAACCTCAGAGTGCAATATGATCGCGGTCAGGTGCAGGCTTGTTTTTACACCGTTTACCGCTGTACCGCGCATCTTAACAACGCAGCGGATTCGTTCATTTGGTTTTGAAGAGGCGTCTGGGGACATTTGTCAATTTAGTGTATGTTGAATCAGTGACATGTTAGTAGTTTTGGCACCCTGGTGGCGCGGTTCGAAATAAAGTTTTTCGAGTGTAGTTAGTTATTCAACCTGTAGATACGGAAAATATCTTATTGATAGCCACAATTATAGAGCGGCTATGTTGTCATATTATGTGTTTGTAACTATGGATGCGGAAGACACTTTAGTGGGTAAGTGTTTTATCTAAGAAACAAATATGGGGAAGTGTTCTCTGCATTCATAGTTACAAACACATACACTTGTGTGCAAAAATTATGGACGAAGAGGAGAAATTAGCATAACAGCGTTACGAACAGGCAGAACGGACCGAAAGACCACTCAGGAGATAGACTAGGGTCCGCTACGGTTGGGCATGCGCATATATGCAGCATGACGTAGGGAGGAGGGCTGTTTCGGAAGGGTATAAAGCACACGGACGTTGTACGCTCAGCAATTCGGTCAAAGCTATTGCACGGTGTACATCGGTCTGAAACGACGTCGAGTTGCTGCCACCGTGTGATATGGCCAACAGGCAATTCAGTAGACGACATCTGGATGACTTTACCCGAGGTCGCGTCATTGGGAAGTTCGAAAAAGGTCGAAGTGTGACTAGTGTGGCCGAGGAGTTCGGGAGCGCTCACAGCATCGTTTCACAAGGTTGGAGAGCATTTCAAACGACAGGAACAGCTGTCCGAGAGTTAAGAAGTGGTCGTTCATGAGCAACCACGGCGGCGGACGACCGGTATATTGTCCTACAGGCGATAAGAGACAGACTGCAGACAGCGGGAGAAATTGCAAGGCACATGCAACAGACAACTAGACGTCCGTTATGCGTTATCGCGTTTTACAGTGGCCAGGAGGCTGCACAAAGGTGGTCTATTTGCACGACGAACAGTACTGTGTATGCTATTAACGCCTCCTTATCGGAGACGGCGGTTTCTGTGGTGCCAGGAACACAAGAAATGGACACATCAGCAATGGGGTCGAGTTCTCTTTACGGATGAGAGCTGATTTAGTCTGACGAGCGATTCTGTACGTATAAACATCTGGAGAGAGCAGGGAAGACGCAATCACACCTCCAACATCATCGAGAGGGACCGGTTTAGAGGTGGTTGGAGTTCTCGTTTGGGACGGTGTAATGCTTGGCAGTCGTACTGACCTCCACATCTTCTAAGGAGGTTCAGTCACTGATGTCCGCTATTGAACCGAGGTTCTCCTGCCTCACGTGCGTCTGTTTAAAGGTCCTGTGGGTCCTGAGTTCTTCTTCTTGGACGACAACGCTACACGTCATCGTACAGTGGCTGTCGCAGAGCTGTTGGAGAGTGAAGATATTCAACGCATGCATTGGCCCGTAAGGTCCATGGACCTAAGTGCAATCGAACACGTGTGGGACATTCTCGAGAGACGCTTGGCAGCACGTTACCAGCCGCCAGCAACGATTCCGCAGCTGCGATTGGCGCTACAAGAGGAATGGGCCGCGATGCCTCAACAGCTCCTTGATAACCTCGTCCTCAGCATGGACAGACGTTGTAAATCATGCAACATAGTCAGGGCTGATCACATCCCTTACTAAAGACTGGATTTTTCTTGGCAGCCGCCTGTAACATGGACGTTTCTGTCTTCTGTCCAGTTGTGCTCGAAGCTACCTTTTCAATAAAGTGCCTTTGTATCCTTTGGATTCCTTGTTTGGACGGTTTTGCTCACTTCTGCGATATTCTTACATCTTGGGGATGTTATGATATGATTTGAGTCGATGTGGAGCACTTCTGTACGACATTGCATTCGAAAAACCGTCTCGTCCTTAATTTGCTCACGCCAGTGTATTATGACAACATAGCTGCTCATTAATTGTGGGCATCAATAAGATATGTTTCAGTGTCTACAGGTTGAATAACTAACCACACTTGAAAAACGTGATTTCCACCCATGCCACCAGGATGACAGAAGTACTAACACGTCACTGACGCAATATTTATATAAGGGAATAACCAGCTCTTGGGAACTTTTGTAATGCTTACCTGAAGATGCGCAGGCGGCCCGTGCGAAAGATCTTGTAGATATTTTAACCTTTTAGCATGTAGATATTTTAGGGTTTTGCGTAGTTGCAAGGTTTTAATCTTGTGTATTTTAATCGTGCTTAGACAGCATTTGAAAACTTAGGAATATTCTTGATAGCACAACATAATCATCATCCATTGTCACCCTTAGTAGATACTGGCAAAAACAACGAACCTAATTTGTCAGATGTTTTTATTGCATGGTTCCTGCATTTACATCCCTGTGTGACTTGACAAACTACCAGCCACAGCACAGATGGAGAAAAGCTCATGGGAGTTAGATATAATATTCATTGCGAGAAGTTTAATGAAAAGCAACCAAAATTTACATAAAGGAAAGGTCTAAATAAAACGGAAAGTTAAAAAGGCAATATATATCACACAGTCTTGAAAATTGCCCTTTCTCTGAGACCAAGAATTTCTTATTAAGAAAAACAATCTGATAAATAAATTCGACTTGTGTGAGGTGTGACAATTTAATTCCAGGAATGGTCACTAAGTGTCACCCTTGTGGCGACGCGGGCAGAATCACGTGACCACGTGGGGCTGGACATGTTTCAAGTGCATGCGTTAACCGCACACCAATAAAGCTATTTGTGAGCAGGGGCAGATTGACCCACCGGGACACCAGGATATTTTCCGGTGGACCACTCGAGAAATGTCCCACTACTTCTCGTATCCTGTTGGTCTAGATTGTCTGGAAAGAGCGAATAATTGTTTTGGTACTTATGAATAGAAATCGTTAGATTCATTTGAGCTTTATATTATCTGCCAAAAAAGCTATTGTCTTAAAAAAATGGCGTTTCATTCTAATCTATATACATATATGTTGGGCGTTTGCTGTAAAATGACAAAGCAAAATTCTCTCTACTCCAGCGAAACATTTGTCACCTGACCAAGCAAGCTGCTATAAATAAATTAATCTAACTACGGTTAAGCGTAGGTCATTGGACTTGGAGCCAAAGGGACATTGGTAGGGCATGCCCTCTTTATATAATCTTGAAGGAGGTACTTGTAAACTATTCCATGGTCCATCATCCCAGCGCCTTCACCCACGTGCAGACATAGAGCACAAAGCGATTCTTCGGCAGAGATGTTCCGTAATCTGTGTCCCACTCACATTTATCTTAAAAGAAACAACGATGTACAAGTACTGGTTCATAGAACAAAATAGAAGTTCGTGAGTCCAAATAACGGGTAGACTTAAAAAAAGCATCTATTCAAGGGAGTTGTACAAATACCGCTGCCCCGTATATGATCAGTGACTAAATAAATATAATTATCTGGCAAAACACCCTGTTTTGAGAATGGTTTGACATGCTCCACTCAGTCACGAGTGGCTTTTTGAAATCCTTTTACCCCTAAATTGCCGCTAAAATTTGTTCACCACTAAATTAGTTTTACAGTGCATAATTCAACAGTTCTCAGTCACCCAGGAGCTAAGAGAATTTTTTATGAGGAAATTTATGAGATGTTCCTATACATGTGTTTCTGTAGTAGACCACTAGATTAAAATTCCCGGACTGCTTTCGTCGACCCAATCCCCCTCTGTTCGTGAATGAGCAATTGAGAAAGCAATGCAATTCTGTGTGTGATTTTCGAGGTAAAATGGATGACAGAAATTGAGAGCAGCACATTAACATCAAGTTCCGTGTGAAGATCTGTAAAAGTGGTACTGAAACTTTAGAGGTATTGAAAGTGGTGTATGGTGAAGATGCTATGAAAAAGTGAAGTAAGCGTCTTTGAGTTGCAAAAGAGCCGAAAGAAAGAAAGCACGCATGTCACGCTCGCAGTTCAAGACCATGCTTGCGTTTTTTATATCAAAAAGGGATAGTTCATCACCAATTCATTGAACAAGAACAAACTGTCAACTAAATGTGCTCTTTAGACGTTTCGAAAAGGTTACGGGATTCTGTTCGAAGAAAAAGTGCTGAACTGGGGGTCTTACCCCTCAAAGCCATGATGCGCTCCGTGTTCGCGACTTCCTGGGTAAGAAATCAATTACCAAATTAGATCATCCACTCTATTCACCTGATTTAGCCCCTTGAGATTTCTGGATCTTCCCAAAAATAAAATCTGTCATCAAAGAACGAAGAATTTTAAACATTTCTGACATCCAGTGTAAAACAACAAAGGAACTAAAGAGTATTCCATAAACAGAGTTCCAGGTATGTTTCCAGCAATGGCAGCAGCGTCTAAATACATGCATAGCGACGGAAAGGAATTACTTCTTTACTTACAATTAAGTACACAGGCACGCACACATTTTTTCTACAGGTGCATTCTGTGTAATAAATTGCCACACCTAGTATATGAAAGAAACCAGTAAGTGAGACGTTATAGTAAATCCCTGTTCCGCAAAAGAACGAAGCAGATGAAGGTGGTTTAAGAGATGATGATGATATATTTATTTTCTCTGAATAAAGTTTGATTCCGTGCACGTCCAAATTCACTTAAACATTTTGGGTAAAATTCTAAACCTGCTCCCCAGCGTTATACCTACATCGACTATACAGAATATTATAAGGTTTTCTTGTAAATATTTTGCACTGAAACTATTCACCTCGAGCAAATACAATAATGTTTAATAAATTATTTCAGCTCTTGTTTATTCCAGTTCCATGAGATTAAAAATTACCATTTTAACTCTCTTCAAATTCTTGAATTTCGAATTTTCAATAAATTTTTTATCAATGCGCTATTGTGTTAAACAATTAAAGCTTCAACGATAATGATTGAAAGTTTACCTCATTGTTTCATAAATTTTTCAATGAGTCTGTTTTCTCATTTCGGTACATATATGAACGTTTTTTGTACGAAATAATACAGTATAAGTAGAGAGAATTAGGCTGTCTCAGTACGATGTGTTAAAAACTCACTAGGTCCAAACTGCAGTTAAGTCAAAATCTTTACTTACAATTAACACACCAGTAGGTTAAATGACTAAAAGCAAGATATTTGAAGGCTACCGGGCCCCATCATCAAGCTTAGTGCCACAATTCCACGAGTAAGCAAGCAATAAATACAAATAGGTATACCCATCATGCAAGAGTTAAAGGGTCATCGTTGCCAACTTTAGTTACTAAAGTTGGCTTCTAAGAAATTTTCTTCTAAAGAGTAGTGGTAATTGTACACCGATCAATTCTTCAGCCCATTTTCGGATCTGGGAATCTGTTCACAACCTGTGATTAACGAAGTGCAGCCGAAGAGCATGCACCTGTTGAACGTTTCAAAAAATTGCCCTTGGAACCACTTACAGAAGTAAGTGTTAATCTTGGCTTAGACATTCTCTTCGAGATACACTGCATCCATTTGGGTCGATGAAATCTCTCACTCGGGACGATAGAGAAAAGGCGATGAGGATTTGCGTAGGGTGAGTGGCAACTAAGACATAAATTATCTGAGAGAGCAGCAACGTCTCACACCATTGTAGCAATGCTTGAATTTCTTCATTTTCTTTTTTTGAGTGAGGGTTTAACGACCACCGTGAGTGACTCAGTGGGCTATAAGCAGTCACCCGTCCCTAATTTAAGACCACTGGTTCCAGGGATGGAAGAGAACAAGCGCCGTAAGACAAACACACCATCCATGCTTCATCGATATTCGAACCAGGATCCATCTAGGACAAATGATCAGAAGCCATCGCTTAGAAAACTGCACCACCGGGGCGACCATTAAACTACCAGTCCTTTTTCTTAAAGGTCTTGTTCCGCGATTGCTCAGCTGTTCAGCAGAAACAATTCGTCCACAGAAATCCCAGGCAAATCATTTGAAGCACCAAGTAAATGTTAAGGAATTGATCTTGTACAAAATACGGCAAGCATTGAAATACAAGCCAATGCTTCCGCTGGCAGTGGTCACATATTCTGAGCACATTGGGTTAGTATTCGGTCAACTCATTATTCAAAAGCCAAGGGTTCATATAGCGGTTTCAGTGAACAATTTTGATGTCATACATCTTATAAAAGCTCATTGTTTTCAGGTTCTTAAGCAGTGGGGGCTATACAGACATTGTTTTATGCTTCTTGAGATTTCTGCGCCAAACTGTACGCCTCCCATCTACAATAAACTACACATAATATGATTCAACAGGAGCTGGTTGGTTGGTTTATTGATGTGTCTGGCGCTCTTTGGCCTTGGCCAAAGAGCGCCAGACTCAAGATGATTCAACGTGTGCCTGACACTTTCTTAGTACCTTTCTAATTTTTAGCACGTCTTTTGTAAAAAAAGATCGTGCTTATGTTATCGGTTTGTCCGTGAGTCCTTCCGTCCGTTTGTACCCACGATATCTCTGCAACTATTTGTCCGATTTGAAAAATTCTTTTTGCATTGGGAAGCTTGAAACATGCGAATGATGATCCTTCATTTCGTTTTTTTTACGATGTACAATTTTGCCGCTAGGGGACGTAAATGCAGATGATGTCGAATTCAAAAATGCGTTTTTTTTCACACATTTGCTTCTAAACATCCGATTGAAAAAAATATTTTATCCTTCGATTCCGTTTAAGTCGAAGAGTATTTTAGATATAGTTACTTTTTTTCAAATTACGCATAGATTTTCCGCTAGGGGGCGTAAAAGTAAATTACATTTTTCCGATAACTCTTCTTCTAAAACTCAGACTTGAAAAATGTTTTCTTCAGCGGATACACCCTCCTGATGAAAATTATTTTGCATATAATTTTAAATTTTTGGTTAAGAATACTTTGGCCACCAGGGGGCGTAAGTGTTAATTTTTGTTTCTGATGTATTTGCCATAAAATCTGAGCTTCTAAAATCTCGATTGAAAAAATTATTTCGTCACTTATGCCACTCTCATCGATAAACCGTTTCCGAATATTTTTTTCTTAAAATATTCCACAGTTTCTCCGCCAGGGGGCATAGATGTATATCTTATTTTTGTCAATATCTCTACTTCTAGGAGTCCGATTTAAAACATTGCTTCTTTGTTGGACAGTGTTTTCCGTGTGACAGTTTTTTCATATAATTTCAAAATTTTCAAGTATTTCAGAGACTTTCCGCTAGGGGGCGTAAAGGTAAATTGAGTTCCTCCCTATATCCATGCTTCTAAATCTCCGATTTTAAAAATTCTTTCTGCACCGGATACAGCTCCTGATGGAAAATCGTTTGCACATAATTTCTAGTTTTTGTAAAAAAAGGGTTTGGCCACCAGGGTGTGTTAATCTTAATTTCCGCTTCTGATGTATTTGCAGCAAAAAATGAGCTTCTAAATTCTCGATTGCAAAAAACGTCGTTTGTAGACCGATACTACTCATGTCGACAAACATTTTAGAAATATTTTCTTCTTAAAATAATGCATGGTTTCTACGCCAGGGGGCATAGATTTATATCTTATTTTTGTCAATATCTGTACTTCTAGGAGTCAGATTTGAAAAATTCCTTCTTTGTTGGATAGTGTTTTTTTCAGTGTGACATATTTTTCATATAATTTCAAAATTTTCAAGTAATTCGCATACTTTCCGCTAGGGGGCGTAAAGGTAAATTGCCTTTCCCCTTATACCTCTGCTTCTAAATCTCCGATTTGAAAAAATTCTTTCTCCACCGGATACAGCTCCTGATGGGAAATCCTTTGCACTTAATTTCTAATTTTTGTAAAAAAAAAAAAAAAAATGGTTTGGCCACTAGGTGTCGTCTGTCTTAATTTCCGCTTCTGATGTATTTGCAGCAAAATATGAGCTTCTAAATTCTTGATTGAGAAAAACGTCGTTTGTAGAACGATACTACTCAT
Organism: Macrothele yani; assembly: GCA_039090855.1. Lineage (NCBI taxonomy): Eukaryota > Metazoa > Arthropoda > Arachnida > Araneae > Macrothelidae > Macrothele > Macrothele yani. Next base: position 55,952,003 of record CM076997.1, on the reverse strand, counting down.
GTCGACAAACCTTTTAGAAACATTTTCTTCTTAAACTAGTGCATGGTTTCTACGCCAGGTGGCGTAGATGTATATCTTATTTTTGTCAATATCTCGACTTCTAGGATTCCGATTTGAAAAATTCCTTCTTTGTTGGACGGTGTTTCCGATGCGAAATGTTTTTCCTATAAATTCAAAATTTTCAAGAAATTCATAGACTTTTGGCTAGGGTGGCACAAAGGTAAATTGCGTTTTCTGCGTTATTTCCGCTCCTAAAACTCCGATTGGAAAAATTCTTCCTGTAACGCATACAAGACCTGATGGAAAATATTTTTCACATAATTTCTAATGTTTGGCCACCAGGGGTCTCATAAGTGTTAATTTCTGCTTCTGATGTATTTGTAGCAAAATTTGGGCTCCTGAAAACTCGACTAATTTTTTTCTTGTACCTATACCACTCATACGGATAAACCTTTTGAGAATACTTTCTTCCTAAAATAATGCATGGTTTCCCACGAGGGGACGTAAAGTCACATCAAATTTTGTCGATATCTCTGTTTCTAAGAGTTCGTAAGCTAACGATTCCGTTTACAGCAATATCTGAGGGATTAAAACTACGATTGTAAAACTTCTTTCTTTCGTTAGATACTATTGTTTTCCATACCGGTTCCATTGACTTTGAATAGCTTTGATATATTTAATTTGGGTCAGAAGGGATTCAAAAGACGTGCTTATTACACCCGAAAATTTGGTGTCATCTTTCTTGTTGGATAGTGTTTTCAGTGTAACATGTTTTTCATATAATTTCAAAATTTTCAAGGAATTCATAGGTTTTTCGCTAAGGGGAGTAGAGGAAAATTGCCTTTCCCCCTATATCTCTGCTTCTAAATCTCCGATTTGAAAAATTCTTTCTCCACCGGATACAGCTCCTGGTGGGAAATCCTTTGCACTTAGTTTCTAATTTTTGTAAAAAATAATTTGGCCACCAGGTGTCGTAAGTCTTAATTTCCGCTTCTGATGTATTTGCAGCAAAATTAGAGTTTCTAAAATCTCGATTGCAAAAAAAGTCGTTTGTTGACCGATACTACTCATGTCGACAAGCCTTTTAGGAACATTTTCTTCTTGAAATAATGCATGGTTTCTACGCCAGGGGGCGTATATGTATATCTTATTTTTGTCAATATCTCTACTTCTAGGAGCCCGATTTGAAAAATTCCTTCTTTGTTGGATAGTGTTTCCGATGCGAAATGTTTTTCATATAAATTCAAAATTTTCAAGTATGTCATAGACTTTCCGCTAGGGGGCACAAAGGTAAATTTCGTTTTCTGCGTTATTTCTGCTTCTAAAACTCCGATTTAAAAAATTATTTCTGTAACGCGCACAAGACCTGATGGAAAATATTTTTCACATAATTTCGAATGTTTGGTAAAGAATGGTCTAGGGGGCATAAGTGTTAATTTCTGCTTCTGATGTATTTGTAGCAATATTTGGGCTCCTGAAAACTCGACAATTTTTTTTTCTTGGACCGATACCGCTCATATGGAAAAACCTTTTGAGAATACTTTCTTCCTAAAATAATGCATGGTTTTCTCACCAGGGGACGTAAAGTCACATTTTGTTTTTATCGATATCTCTGTTTCTAAGAGTCCGATTTGAAAAATTATTTCAGTGTTGGAGAGAGTTTTGGTTCGAAATGTTTCCCATATAAATTCATGTTTTTCTTAACCCACAAGTCTGCAACCAGAGGGCGTAAGTTCACGATTCCCTTTGCAGCAATATCTGGGGCTCTTGGATAAAAAAAATTGTATTCGGTTTTACCATTTCGAAGTAGGCTTAGTTCATAGTTAGTGTTCAACTAAGCTTTGTAAGTTCGTGGAAGCAATTCTAAAAATCTGAAATTCCAGTAAAGTATTTGAGAGGGTTCATAATTTTTTTCACAAAAATGCCGAAAGCTTCGAATTTTTAAGGAAATTTTAAGTCTGATACGAAGTTAAATGATCCTGATGTCTGTAGTAGAGATGGGAATATAACGATTTTGACATCTTCGAAAACGCACAAATGACACATATGTAGGGATTCATTTCCCCCGTAATTTATTAAAAACACGTCGATGAAAGGGTGTCATACCCACTCTTGATCCCCTCAGTTTCTTCTACCACTGGTGAAGGACTTTTCTTTTTCACTCATCGATGTTATTATTACTGGGCATTCATCCTTCCTTAGCTAATGTTTCCTTACTGTTCTTTGCTACATTATGATGTACTTCGCTCCCCAGTTTCACTAAAGTCTACCAAGTCGTTATGTTTTTATATCAGATTTTATGTTTGCAACTTAATTTGTGCCAAACAGTGTACAAAAATGAGCGGATGCAGAATGTCAGTCGTATTCTGGTTCACTCCCCGAAAGGTAGAAATGGCATAACCTTTAAACTATGGGAGTTACAGAAATTTCATGTAGAAAAAACAAGACATTTCTTTTAAATACTACGACGCTGAAATTAAATGCAATAGATGTAAATTAATGGAATAAGAAACCTTCAAATCAATGTATCAAACGAACATACTTGTAGGTTAACATTTATTTATTCGCCCCATGTTTCCATGGATGCAGCATGAATAAGAGCAATATTGCTATGTATCAGATGTTTACGTGGTCAGTCAAGTTTTTTATCATAAAAAGACAGATGAAGAAAATAAAAAAATGAATGATTATTTAACTCACTTTATGTGCTTTTTGTTTGTTTCCAGATTTTAAATAATGAATACGAAGAAAAGGGTTGCAGTCATTGGAGCTGGTGCATGTGGTATTAGTGCCATGCGATCCATTGTAGAAGAAGGTATGGAACCTGTGTGTTTTGAAAGAACCGGCTATCATGGTGGGATGTGGCGATATCACGATGAAGATACAGAAGGTCTGGCTTCAGTCATGAAGACCACGGTCCTGAATCACAGCAAAGAGATGGGAAGCCTTAGTAATAAACCTATGGCAGCGGATCTTCCGAATTATTTGCACAACTCTGAAGTATACAAAGTATTAGATTCTTTAATGAGAGAGGAAAACTTGATTCAGTACGTTCGATACAATAAAGAAGTAGTAAAGGTGGAATTTGCGAAAGATTATGAAGAGACTGGAAGATACAACGTCACTGTTAAGGACACAGAGATAGGAAATACAGAACTAGACACATTCGACGCAGTTTTTGTCTGTGTTGGACACCATATTTATCCTAACTGGGTTACCTTTCCCGGACAGGAAAAGTTCAAAGGCAGGATTATCCACAGTCATAGCCTAAAGGAAGGACATAGCTATTCCGATAAAAATGTTGTCGTTGTTGGATTTGGAACTTCCGGAGCTGATGCCGCGGTAGAGATAAGCAACTACAGTAACCAAGTAAGAAGTTATTATGTATTGTGTTTTTGATGTAGTAATACATTATGTTCCTTTGAGTGAATTTGGAATCTCCCCGTTTTTGTAAAATAGTCAAATTTTTGTATGGGAAAATGATACACCAAGTAGGATTCTAAAGTGTTTCATGGATTTGAATCATCGCATCGATGATTAGAACTGAACTTTGCCCCGGCTAATCCCACACCTGGATAGAACTTACAGTGTGTCAAGGCACTCGATCTTGCTGAAATAGATTCGAGTTCCTAGAGACACTGAATATCTATGCCTAAATACTGCCACAGGGTTGACAGTGTGGAATTGTTCAGACTGTCTTCCTACCTAGTGGACGTCAGGCTGGAGGGAACAACAACCAAATGAACGCGGTGTTTCCAGTAGAAACAACCTAACAGAACGAAATGACCCCCTCCAAACTTGATTGTAGGGACAATAGAGTTCTCCTGACAGCATTCTCCTGAAAAGTACCACATCCAAATATGTCCACTCAAACGGAAGGGTGAGAAGTCGTATTCGTCACTCCACAAGTCCCTCTCCAGCTCTTCTGTTGCCTAGGAACGTCAAGAAAGGCACCAGTGTAGTCGTAGTCTGGAATTTTCGGTAGTGACGTAGAGATGACCTGGCAGGGTAAATGTGGGCATTTAGTTTCCGACCAACTGTACAGGTCAAAATATCAGCTCCGGTGAAACGTCCCTGTGGAAGCCTGTGGCGGAGGACGTGTGTTCCTTTTTCACATTCCGCAGCAAGCATCGGTTGGCACCATCGTTCAGTTTTTACGCACGCCCAGGGCACGGCACGGCTGCAGTTGCACCATTTGTTCTCTATCGATGAACATCAGCGACAGTGTATTTTGGAAATCCCAGAAGAGTAGCAATTATACTGTATACTTACTGATTGCTTATTCTAGTGAAATCCTATGCTTATTTCAAAGTACGTCAGTGTTCATCTCCGCAAGGCAAATTCGCTTTCAATTCGTTCTGAAAGGCGTCCCAATGCCACCCTTTATATGTAGCACGCAACACACATCACGCGTATGCTTCGGGTTCTACAAATGAACGTTCATTTGAATATGTGGAGGAGATGCCCGTATACATCTGTGTACATAGTGAACATCTCAGATGGATTGTCTTAACAGAAATAATTCAAAGAAAACTTTAACTTTCATTTATTTATGAGATACGAACTAAGTGTGGTGACCGCAGAGTTGCTCTAGGACCATACGGTATTGTAAAGGTTCGAAATCACACTTGTAATTTCAAATGTTTAACAGTGTCTTGTCGTTTTTGTCTTACTGATAATCTTTAAGAGGCATTTGCTATTCATGTTGGAAATTAGAGTCACCTTTCAGTAATATGAACTTCCAACATTTTAGTAACATTTAGTCGACAGATCTGAGAAGCACTTAATGTCGCTGGAGATAATAAGAGATAAAATGTGTGAAGAAAAGACGACTTATCAAATCGAATAATTGAGAATGACTGCTCAATACACAGTTGACGTGGATTAAGAACATCAAATTGAAGTCATCGCTCTTTCCACGTTTTTAAGTGAGTCACGGAAAAATTCTCATCGGCCGCCACCTGGTAAATTCTCAGCATTGTGCGGGGCTCCAAAGACGCCACCTGCCGCCATGTGGTTTGGCAGTTTGTCGTATATGAGTCTGGAGAATTTCGAGAGCGCTGTGGTGCAGTGGAGGCATGTCCGGCGCGTGACTGGGGGACCCTGGGTTCGTTTCCCGGTGGCGACCGATGAGAAGATTTCCGTGACTACTTAAAAACGTGGAAAGAGCGATGACTTCTATTTGATGAGAATGACTGCGTTTAAACATTTGATTTCAGCTGACGTGCGATAGACAAGACGAGATGATTTGAGGAACTGCGAACAATTGCACCCTTTGTGACGTACTGTAACGTACCAGGAGATGTGACGTACCTGCCAGAAGGACGCACACGACATAAAGGCAGATAGGAATCAGAATAAAATGTCCGCGTAGCTTAAATGGTAGAGCAACTTATTCCGGAATGAGGGGATCCGGGTTCGAATCCCGGCACGGATAAAAATGACGGAGAAATTCACTTCGTTATAGTACTACAGAGGTAAAGCACGTGTCAAGACGACAAATCTGCAGCGATACATTCCGTTCTTGTAGCTTATTTGGGAGAGCAAATTGCTCCGGAGTGAGGTGGCACGGCATCAACAGATTTCAGTTTTCACATCTTCCGAAAATTATGATTCACCCTACAGAATCAATCATGTAGCAAATCATTGTCGCTGTAAATTGTGTCTAAGTACCTCAGAAAGCTGAGATGACTTGGAAGTTCTACCCTGCATCAAAATGTATGTAATTCAGCTGATGTTCGTCTGTGTCTTTTGCTCGGGTTCCATTAAGGTATGAAAACAATGTTAAAGTACTCATTCACAAGATCTAAGTATGTCAGATTTTCTTTCCTTGAGTCCTACAAATAAAAAAATAAAATTGACACATGTCTCTGATTTAATGTTAGAAAAACAGCCTGATTTTTTTATATTCTGTTACAGTAGTTGCATTTATTTTAACTTGGAAACTTTTTAATTATTAGCAAGTCTAAACAACAATTGTAACAGAAATCTCGATTCTGCCAATGGTTGAAATAGCATATATTACGTTAGTCCAAAAAATCTCCCCTTTTTTTTGGTCCCACAGAAATAATAATATGTGATTTTTATACTGAATTCATATATGAAATTTTTTTCTATCACGCTATTTTATTAGTGACACGTAGTTTAAGTTTAAAAAATAACCTCAGATGTCTTGCTTTGTAAGGGATGCGAAGCAAGACATCTGAGGTAGTTTATATACACTATATAGACAAAAGTCACCGGACACCTCGAAGAGAAACACAACATAGCATTTATTGACATACATCAGTACGGTGTCGGTCCACCTTTGCCCTTAATGCATGCACTGACCCTTCGAGACATGTTTTCGACAAGGTTTTAGAACACAACGATAAGTATGCGCTTCCATTCAGTACATAATGCTGCCGCTAACTGTTTCTTAGTAGTAGGCCTAGGTTCCAAACTTCTTATGCAGCGCTCTAATTCATCACATAGGTGCTCTATGGGACTAAGAACAGGTCTCTGTGCTGGCCAGTCCACACATGATACGGAATTATCGTCAAACCACACCGTAACAGTCCTTGTTTTATGGCAAGGGCATTATCCTGCTGGTACTAACAGGGCTCGGTTCCATAGTATTGCCACAGAGTCGGTAAGGCATAATTGTCGAGAATATCGAGGTATACGTGCTGGTTAACAGGTTTGTCCACGATAACCAATGGGCCGGGACCATACCACGAAAAACATCCTGCCATGAGTACACTGCAAGCTCCAAACTTGACCGTAGGAACAGTACACTGTGGCAAATAGTGTCCTCCGGCTGCCGCCATACCCACACACGGCCATCAGACTGACGGGTCGTGCATCTGAATTCATCAGTCAGTAGGACCCGTTTACATTAATCAACGGTCCACGATGAATGTTATTTACACCATGCTAAACGGTGAGTAGCATTCTGAGTGGAGATGAAAGGCTTATGAGCAGCCGCACGACTAGGGTAACTCATGGAACGAAGTTCTCAGCGAATGGTTCGTGTACTTATCGACATTCCAGCATTTGAATCAACTGTACACTGAGGTATTGTGTGCAGTACTCCGTCGATTAGCTGTAGCGACTCTCTTGAGGCTTCAACATCCTCTATCACTGATTTTCTTTGATGTGCCGGTATGTTTTGCTGCTTCAGGCATGCCACGTGTCTTTTACTTATTAAGTACATCCAAAACAGTTGACTTGGGTATGTTTAAACGGCTCTCGGTACCTTTTATGGACAACCCACGAATATAACACCCAACAATCTTTCCTTTCTCGAAGTCAGTTTTCTCCCGCCGCGAAATTTTCACTCAACCTCACAGTGCGATGTGATCGCGGTCAGCTGCAGGCTTGTTTTTACACCGTTTACAGCTGTACCGCACATCTTAACAACGCAGCAGATTCGTTGATTTGCTTTTGAAGAGGTGTCCTGTGACTTTTGTCGATATCGTGTGTATGTTATTTAAGTGTGCTAACTAATATACTGCATTCTCGAATGGAAATAGGAGATGCGGAGTTGATTCCCGCTTCAGGGCGATGACATTTTCAAGTTTTCTGAGGGGTGTTACATGGATGACCAGTAAGTGTTACAAGCAAATTCAGGATTTATATTTGGTTTGCTTTGCATATTCTTGTCTGCAGTAATGTTCAGGTAAGTAGTAAACATCATAGTTTCCTGAACGTGAATTACTGGATCCAGAGTTTTCCAGCAGAACATTGTCCAAAGCACTACAATTCCTCCACTGGCTTGTTTTAGTTCCACGGTTCATCTTTGTGCCAACGCACCCCCAAGTAAACGACGTACACATACCCGGCCGTCTACATGGGGCAACAGGAAACGAGATTCATCGGACCAGGAGATCTTCCAATCTCTCAAGATCCAGTTCTGATGCTAGCGTGCCAACTGTAAGCCCTTTCGACCGTGAACTGAGGTTAACATGATCCCGAAGCTGCACTACTTGAGGTACGAAACTAGTGCAGCTTGTGGATCACCTGGTGAGCAACGTGGAATCTTGTGCTATCATGGAATAATATGGGCCCATGAAGAATGACTAATGCCTGATGTTCCATACATACTTTTCTATGTACACTGAAGAGCAATTGAATTAGAGACAGCTGGCGTTACGCAAATGTAGCGCTGTAGGCGGCCCTGTAAACGGAAACGACATGAGGTATGTAGCGATCCTACAATATAAGGAGTTATGCGACGGGAATCAGTAAGAGTCGGGCGCAGTATGGGTAAGACTAAGGATCTAAGTGCATTTGATCGTGGGAAAATTGTCGGGGCCCGACGAATGGGTCACTCCATCTCGGAAGTCGTGCAGGCACTGGGATTTTCACGAGCCACTGTGTCACGGGTGCACCGTGAGTACATCGAATCCGGTAAAACTATCCCTGAAAGGGCCAATTGATGTGGACAACAGCGTGTGGATGAGCGGGGTCATCGTAGGGTAGCTCTCATTGTAACAGCGGATAGACGGGCCACAGTGCAAGAAATCACTCGGCAATTTAACGCTGGTGCACAAAAACGTGTAAGCAGCCACACCATCCCGTACCATCTCCTCGCTATGGGGCATGGAAGCCATCGTCCCACGAGGGTACCGCTGCTGACCGCACATCACAGGATGTAAAGGTTAGCATGTGCGCGGGAGTATCGCCACTGGACCCTAGACATATGGAAAAATGTTGCCTTGACTGATGAGTCAAGATTCACGTTGGTACATGCGGATGGCAGGATACGAGTAAGGCACAAACCACATGAAGCGATAGATCCTTCTTGCTAGCAGGGTACTCTTCAAGCTGGTGGGGGTGGCATTCTCGTCTGGGGACTGTTTACGTGGACTGAAATGGGACCCCTGGTACGTGTGACATCGTCCGTCACAGGTGAATGTTACCGGGATATCCTGGACGACCATTTTCTCCCGTTTGTGCGTCTTCAACATCCCACTGGGGACCTCATCCTGCAACAAGACAATGCACTGGCCATCGCCCACGAATTGTATCCGAACGGTTGGATGAACACTCCACCGACGTGACCTCGCTATCTTGGCCAGCTAGGTCACCTAACCTCAATCCCATCGAGCACATCTGGGATGCCATCAAGAGAGATGTTCGAGACTCTGACCCCCTCCATTAAATCTTCGTGAACTGTGGGAGTTTGTTCATGGGTCGTGGATCCATATGACTTTCCAACGCTTCCGGTGTCTTATCGAGTCCATGCCGAGACGAATCGCCGCCGTCATCAGGACGAAAGGTGGTGCTACACGTTACTAGACAGATATCTCTAATTCAGTTACTCTTCAGTGTATAATGTCAAGCTCTTGACATTACCTGCACGCTGGTTGCCAGAAGGAGTGAATCACAGCATCTGAAGGCCACCAAACACTGACCATCGTCTGCTCTCGGATGAAGTACGTAGATCGGGGTGTGCTTCGGGGCTTCACCGCATTAGATCCATTACACCGAACGTCGGCAGTTGTCATGCAACATTCAGTTCTTACCACACTAGACAAAGAGCTTCAAAACGTTGTTTGTTTGCCTGTAGATAAACAGGGAAGAGCAGATATCAAACCGTCGCGTTCTGTGTTGCTTCGTCTACTCAGTTGGGGCCCACTTATCTATTTTGGTCCTATATATTCCGTTAAATAGAGGAATGGTTGCATCAAAGTTTCTAGCCAAGTTGTTTTACCGTTTGACGTAGATTTATGTCTATCAATATCACCAACTGGGTATCATTGATAGCTCTTTCTGGTCTACCGCGGAATTCATTTACGAAGCTTATATCGTCGGAGGGAAATTTAGCAAACAAACATGGTTTCTTGGGTTGACTAACGGTGCCTTGCCAGAACGATGTATGGATGTAGCTAGCTGCCTCTGATGTACGTTGTCCAAGTTTAAATTCTTAAAATAATGACAAAAGATGGTTCAGGCTTCACTGTTTTGCTATTTTGTACTACAGTGAGCGAGCGAACTTAAAAATAGCTTTGATGTTTGGCCCTCATAAATTTTGTGTACTAACAGACTTTGATTTTATCTTTCAGGTGTACTTGAGCACTCGACGTGGAGCGTGGATAATGACTCGTGTAGGTCTGAAAGGATCACCAACAGATCTGATTTTTCTACGCCGCTGGATTAACATACTAAAGAACATCTTTCCATATGACCTGTTTTGTACTATTGCGGAGTCAGTATTTCAGATAACATTTGATCATTCGATGTTCAGTCTCAAACCTAAACATCGTCTCTTAAGTCAGGATCTAACAATCTGTGATGTACTTTCCTGCAAACTACTCACCGGAGCAGTTGCAGTGCGAGAAAACATTGAGAGATTTACGGAAAATGGAGTGGTGTTTGAGGGAGATTCAAAAGTCACGCCAGTAGATGAAGTAGTTCTGTCCACGGGATATCTGATAAAGTTCCCATTTCTTGGAGAAGAAATCACTTCTATCAAAAGTAACGAGCCTCACCTTTACAAATGGATGTACCCTCCTCGCCTCCCACATCCCACCTTCGCTATCATAGGTCTTGTTCAGCCCCTGGGGCCTATATTTCCAGTTGGAGAGGCACAGTGTCGGCTAGCTGCTTATGCTGTGAGCGGAAGGGTTAAGTTACCAAACACAGACGAAATGGAAGTTGACACTGCTAATCGTAAGCAACTCACTAGAAACAGATTCATTTCGTCAAATAGACATACTACTTCATGTGATTATATCGACTACATGGAGGAAATCAATGATCTCTTTGGTGCCAAGCTAGACCTCTGGAAGATATTCTTCAAAGATCCTAATTTATGGTGGGCTTTGATGTTTGGCCCTCATTTACCTTATCAGTACCGCCTGCAAGGTCCACATCCATGGTCAGGTGCGAGGGAAGCTATTTTGACTTACAAAGAACGTGTGCTTAAGCCACTTCGAAAGAGTAGCATGGGAAGAATTTATAAACAGGAAATTCATAAGAAATTATCATCTGTCAAAAGTTACATTTCGATAGCAATGTTCTTCTTATTTCTTTATTTGTTTTGCTTTAAGCCAATAACAGAGCAAAGCGTAGTTTCGAACTGAATGTAGAATAAAAGACAAATCATTTTGCTTTTCTTTGTGTTCAGTGATTTAAGAATAGTTATTATTCGTATGCAAAACACATTCCTATGTGCATATAATTGTATATAATGAGTCTCATGCTTACAAAATTCTTGTTCAAGTAGAAATTAAATCAATTTGTAGAACTCTGGTTTGACGAACTTCCTGTTCTTGGTGTTGCATAGGAAGTCTTGAAGTTTTTGCAAAATCATCGCAAGAGATTTCAAGGTACTGTACTGCAAATTACTGAAACGCAAAATGAGACATTACAGTGTTTAGCAATAAAAAAGAGAATAATTCTTCCTTCCTCTTGAAAATAGTGATTTAAGAATATTTATTGTTTCTATGTAAAACATATTTTTATGCATGATTGTGCATGTATATGATGTATGAGTTTAATTATAGATGCGACAGATGTCCATGGTGCACATAAAAGAATGTCCCAAAAGAAAAAATTGTAAAAAGCCTATCGTCGTGTTTTTTTTTTTTTTTTTTTTTTTTTGCTAGTAGAAAACCAAGAACGGGCGTTTTTAGAGCATAAAACGACGCTGCATTTATACCAGAAAAATGGGAAAGTGAAGAAAAATCTAACGAACATTTTATTAGAAATGGCATTGTCCGCGAATTAAAAGGCTACATGTGTGAAATGGTTGGCCGTGACCAAGTCAACAACGCAAATACAATGGAATAAAAATATTTCTATGTATGATTATAAATAATCTACACTGAAGTGCCAAAAGTCATGGGATACTACCTAGTATCGTGTAGGACTTCTAGCTCGACGAAGTGCAGCAACTTGACGTGGCATCGATTTTCCAAGCCGCCGGAAGACTTCTGGAAAGATGGTAAGTCATGCTCTCTGCACAGCCACCCACAGTTCCCTGGTATTTGTAAGTGCAGCATCCTGGGTAGGAATGGACTTTTCCACCACGTCCCATAAGCGCACTATTGGGTTCATGTCGGGCGAACGTGGCGGCCACACCATCTGTTGGAACTGTCCAGGATGATGCTTGAATTAATTTTAGACAACTTGAGCCCGATGACATGTTGCATTGTCGGCCTGGAAAATCCCATCGTTGTTGGGGTACATGACGTCTATGAAGGACTGCAAATGGTCACCCATCAGAGCAACAAAGCCATTTCCGGTTAATGACGTGTTTACGAGAACCAGAGGACCCACACCATGCCATGAAAGGACACCCCACAAATGTATGGAACCACCACCAGCTTGCACAGTGCCTTGTTGATGGCTTGGGTCCACGGCCTCATGGAGTCAGCGCCACACCCGAACCCTACCAGAAGCTCGTAACAACTGGTAGCGTGACTCATCGGACGACTCCACATGTTTCCTGTCTTCCAGGGTCTACATACCGTGTTAACGAGCCTAGGTGAGACGCTGTGACCGATGTCGTGGTGTTGACAAAGGCACTTTGGTGTGTCTTCTGCTCCATATCCCATGGACGCTAAATTATGCTGCACTGACCTGATAGATATGTCTCTTAAATGTCCTCCATTGAATATGGATGTTATATAAGCCAGTGTCGCTTGTCTGTTAGCATGGACAATCCTGGTGAGATGCCGCTGGTCATGGTCATTCAGCATCCGTGGTCTGCCGCTGCGCTGTCCACGGTGGGTGGTAATGCCTTCCATGAGGTATTCTCGGTACACACGTGACACCGGGGGTCGAGGAATGTTGAGTGTTCGCACAACTTCGGAAATTGAATGCCCCATCCGTCTGGCTCCCATCACCATACCTCGTTCAAACTCCGATGATTCACGTCGGCTTGCCATAATCCTACCGGCGGTTGTTCAACTCGACTCACGAGATTACACCTCGTAATTGATAAAAATCGTGGCGTGCGTCGAAGCCTTTATACTACGGAAGTGCCGGTTAAAAATTTGCATACTGCTATTCCATGACTTTTGGCACTTCAGTGCAAATGTTTCATTGTAGACGTGACATACAAATAAATGGTGTAAACATACAGTGGTGACGCCAGTAGTTCAGAACTAAGAGCGATATTAAGGGGAGGGGGTAAACATCGTACACGAGTGGGGGGAGCACACATTTTGGAGTTCTTGGTGTTGTTTTTTGAAGGGGTGGAGATATTAAATTCCCAAAGATTGGATGCGTAATTAAAAAGATATCAACACCCCAATTACTCGCCACGCAGTAGAAAAATATTTTTCGCTAGCCTTCATTCATGGGAGAAGAATGTAAGCTTAACAATAAAAATAGAACTGAGTACTTCACGCTAGCAATAACAAATTCGTATACAGACCTGAGTTGTATGCAAAAAATGCCATTTCATTAGAGCACAAATGATGATACGAAGAAATCCGTTTAGGTGGTGTAATACGTCGACACGTAGATGCTCCATCGCGGTAATAAAGGATGTTTCGTACAGACGTCAACTGACGCCATGTTTGCTGAAAAATATCCCTTCAGTCGCGCACACAAGAAGTGCGCGACTGAAGGGATATTTTTCAGCAAACATTTGTTGGTGGACAAAAAATACGTTCATAACATCATGAAACGTACCAGAGTCTACTGATTAGGGACATTAAACGTAATACAGTTTGCTTCCTTTATTAAAAGAGCAGTTCTATTTAGTAAAACATACACGCAGAACTTCATGAACATACAACCGCGCACAAACAAAGACGATAGCAGACAGCCCACAGAAGAATTCTCCTCTCAACCTTGCTTACGTCACAGATCAAGAAAGAGAGAGAGAGAGAGAGAGAGAGAGAGATGGGTGCGCGCTTGTGGCGTTTCAAGGTACGTGTAGGTGAAGAACAGCTGCGCCAGTATTTGACAATTCATTTAGAGCGCTGTAAAAATCCCGTCTGACGATCTGTGTTTTTTATTTTTTTATCGCTGAGAGGCTGCAATTCCAACACTTGGCAGAAATTTTGTCGAAAAATTGCGTTCGGGTAGATTTTACCCAACACCGGTGATGTTATCCCAAGAAGAAAAAAATAAATCCTTTCAGGTACATACTCTATGTAATACACTTCTGCTTGTGAAAATTGTAATACCAAGAAAGAATTGCGTTATTTAAATAAAATTTATATCACAGATTCCTCACGTTACAGGAGATAACTGATTACATGTGCAGAGTTGTACAAGATTTTTCCGCTTCAAAACTCAGTATCGAGTGAAACCACCTCGAACAACAATAACGGCCTCTCCAAAGCGTCGAACTGAGTGGAAGAGGCTTTTTGGTATTCTCCAGGGTAATGCTTGCCAGGCAACTTCTATGAGAGACCAGAGTTCATTTGTGGTGAGTGTCGGAGGCGCTTGACTGGCCAGTCGCTTAGCTACCATTCTCAACACATGTTCGATCATAGGGACATATCCAGCGAACGTGCAGACCAGGAAAGAAGCGGTATTTTATATGCATCGAAAAAGTCTTGGACATTCCGGGCGACATGTGTCCGAGCATTGACCTACTGGAATATAGCGCCAGGACAACACTGAAGGAAGGGCCTCTAAAACATCCTTGATGTATCGTTGCCTATTGAGGGTTCACTCAATTCGGATCATTTGAGATCGTGAACTGAATCCAATGACACCCCAAACCATGACGCTTGGCGTTGGACCATTATGAAGCTGCAAAATGCACGCTGCAAGATGCCGTTCACCACGATGTCTTTGAACACGTATGCAACCATCAAAATACATAAAGTTGAATCGTGACTCGTCAGAAAACACGACCTGCTGCCAATTAGCTCGCCAATGTCTGTGCTCGATACCCCACTGCAGCCTGACGCGTCTGTGGTTGAGGAATGTGTAACATTGGACTGCTAGCAACCAGTTCTCTGTTAAGCAAACGACGTCGAACTGTGCTAGAGGATAAAGCCTGACATGTGATAGTGCTCCACTGCTCCTCCAATACCGTCTATGACGCTGTGCGATAAGTCACCGCCACGCGGTAGAGGTAACTGTCATTCCGTGATCTGGTGAGATTTTGTGGCCCATTTCTCGGATTTCTGTGCGTCCGAGCCTGATCTGTACACTGACGCCACACACTGTTCTGGCCTTTCGTCCCGTACGAGTGACAATTTCGCAGTAGGAAAATCCAACTTCTCCCATCCCAACAATCCTTCCTCGCTCAAAGTCCGTCAGGTGTTCATTATGCGACCTTCTACGATGACGAGGCACAATGAGACACAAGAAACATCCTTTCGACTCAATGTAGGATTTTCATGGGTTGCAACATCTTGTTTGAGCCAGCTCTTTATACCCAAAGCTGAACAGTTCAGAGGGCGTTGCTCCAAAATTGCATGCCCATTTTCACTGATAGTTTAATAATTTGCTTATCCCAACCTGCTGTACATATCCTGTAAGTTTTAAGCTATTACCATCAGTTCTTCATTGTGTTGCAATTTTCACAAGCAGTTGTGTAATACGTATGTTTAATTGTAGATGCAACATATGTATATGGTGTATATAAAAGAATGTCACAAAATGAAAAACTTGTAAAAACATCATTGTACCTGTAGTCATGTGGTTTTTGGCTAGCAGAAAAACAAGAATGGGCGTTTCTAGAGCTAAAAGATGGCACTGCATGTACCAGACGAACGGTAAAGTGAAGATAAAGAAGCTAATGAACATTTCATTAGAAATGACGTTTTCTGAGAAGTAATAGAAGGCTATACGTGTGAAATGGTTCATAAAGACCAAATCAACAACCCAAGTACAGCGGAATTCAGTTCTAACGTATGCAGTGGGTAATCCTATTACTTCAAGTGCTACTCCTATTTTATATGCTGATGACACAAGCCTATTTTTTCCGGGGACACTCTGTCTGAGTTGATCCCACGAGTGAATCTGGAACTTCAGGATTACTTTCGTTGGTTTTGCTGTAATTCCTTAACAACAATTTTTTCCAAAACTACTAGTGTACTATTTTCGTGATGTAAGCGAAGAGTGAATATTGCAAATGGGATATTAATTAATGGAGTGCCCCTTAACTTTCAGGCTGTTGTAAAGTTCTTGGGTGTATATTTACAAGATAATTTGAGATGGGATGCACATGTTAGTGAAATTGCGGTTGGGTTCAGATCCCTCATTGGGGTCATTTATAGGATTTCAAGTTTCTTGCCTGCCAGGGTTAAGTTGTTATTGTATTTTTCATTTATTTATCCATTTCTATCTAATGGCCTAGTGGGCAACGTTCGTGACTGCCACGGAGGAACCTCAGGTTCGATCCCAGGCAGGTACGAACGCTCGAACCACTAAATATCCGCCGTGTGTCGGATGGGCACATTAATGTGTCGGACCCTGGGTACTTCTCCCCTCCCCCACCGGTAATAAAGAAGGGCATCTTTCTTCCCCTTTCTACCTCGCTTCCGTGTCACTTTCCTATCGGGCACTCTAGCTCAAATCTCCTAGCTTCCAATTTCTAAGGGTTGTTTAAGACTTAGGGTCAGACACTCCCTTCCTAAAATCCTCTACATATGATCTGATCTCTGATCTGAGTTGTAAACTCTTGAAAATAAACCTCCAATCAAAAAAAAAAAAGAAAGAAAAAGAAAAAAAGGCAGGCGGTTACGGTTTCACGTTTTAGTTCCATGTCCGTCCACTGGAGCGCTGTTCTATTGAGATCTTCGGGGTAAAATTGTTGCCATAAGTCTATATGCAAGAATAAACTTCTGAGTCTCCTGCTCTGTGGATATTTCTGAAAGCACATGGAATAAATTGGAATATCGTTCAGATGTTATTCGAGCAACTAAAAACGCCGACATAGAAATCAATAAGTCGGAAAAAACTCCCATCTGTCATATCGCCTTCAATAAAATGCAAACAATGTTTATTACCTTACGAGTTATTTATTAATTTCTCCATTCGTGACATTTGTTTAGGTACACCCTATGTAATTACATGAACTTTGTATGCATATTTGTTTGGTGCAACGAATCGAAACAAGACATGGTAATTTGAAGAAGAGTCTTTTATTCATATAGCAGCTGGCTCTAAATAATGTTCTAGGGTTTGCTATTTGTACAGCAAGACCTCCTAAACGGACTCTCGCGAATGGCTGACACCCACTTTTGGGGGAAAGTTTTGTGTGATTCTTATTATACATGGTTCTGTATATTTACTTCCAAATAGCGGGTCCTTCGAAAAACAAAGTGATATTGATCATAATCTGTTAGAAACGCAAACGTTCAAGGGTGTGGAGGAGTATGCGAAATTTTGTCGTTAGGGTTTTCTTTATTTTCTTTAAGCGAAAGCGGGATGACCTTCGACGAGATGTACAGGCAACTATGGGCTTCCTTGTTTCGACACGAACTGCGAAATTCAGATTGAATGAGGGTAGTTTGCGCTCCCGCTAGCCATTACGACGATTACCCTTCACCGCAGCACATCGCCGCGCAAGGTTTCAGTGGTGCCGTACTAGACATATGTGGAAGGGGTGGAAGAATGCATGTCGTATTCACTGACGAGTCTCGCTTCTGTATGAGATCCGACGATCGCCGTTTGAGAATCTGGAGACACGTGGTCACCGGGGTGAAAATGCTGCTATTCCTGAACGTCATACGGTTCCTCAGCGTGGTGTCAAGGGTTTGACCTGTATCAGTTTCAAAAACCGTTCACCTGTAGTTAATATTCATGTTCCACGAGTCCTCGGAAAAAAAGAATAAGATGAAAACCGTGTATTGTTCAGATTTTACTGTAAGATTATGTTTAACTTAAGCCTTCTTCGTGTGCGAGATTGGTGTTACGCTATGTCTAAAACCATGACTGAGGAAATGTTGAACTAAATGCGAATACGATGCAATTGTTGCACGGAATAGCACAAATTACGGCTAGACGAAACATGTACAGAGGCTAAACTTACGATAACTTTTTATTGATCCAGCAACGATTAATGAAATCAACAAAATAGCATTGCTAGTTTTATATTTCACATGTAATACTCTTACTATCTATTGTATAATCTAGCTTAACAACGGTCAAACATCTCCACACACACATATACATTAAGCAACTGCTTTATCGTCCTTTTTATCTAACGTTCTTATCACATTCATACGTCTCTCTCTCTGACCTCAAAAGTGTTGTCAACCTCATTCATGTGAGAGAGAAGATATCACGTTAAGTTTAGAAAGGTGCAAAAGAGAACAAACTCAAATTTACATAGGGAAAGGAACTAAAACTGAAAACTACATTATAATATACGTCACATCATCTCCGTCGTAATTTTTGTTTTGAAGTATTTGTTGTACCAAGAACCTATCAATCTAGTAGAGGTCTCCATTTAAAATATAATCTGGTCATTCATGCAAGTCATTCGGATAAGAACTTACCCAATAATGAAGACTTCAAGACATTCGTTGAACAGTTGCTAGCAACTGACTTCAAAACAGTACACAAATCCTCCAAACATCGAAAATATGGCATAGACATGCTAACACGGCATCGTGCGATATACTTACATCTCTCCAATATCCTAAACATGCATTGACTTACGGTGCAGAGGACCAAGGTGCCGAACGAAGAAACACATTTCAATATATCACCAATTTTCATAGCAAAAACATTAAACTTTCTGCACAATATCGTGAAAGAACGGTACGTAACTCTGGCATAAAAGGAACATACGAACGACGACAATATAAAATATCAAATATATCTATGTTATAGGTACAAATCGTGCTAATTGTTTTTGCCACAACAATACGTGCGAACAACTTTAATCAATACACATGCTCTGGTCAAAACCTAATAACTTCTCAGGGAAGATATAAAACATTCAAACTAAGTTAGCTGAACCTAGAATATTTGAGCACAGAAAACATATTTTAAATTTAGTTTGGTGAAGAAAAAACTGCACTTTGTAGAAAAGAACCCAACAACACAACAAGTGTCAAACACAAAAAGGTTAAGCGTAGAACAACAACACAAAACCGTTAATTGAACATTTGGCGGCCAGGACCGACTTTGGACTAATCCCATGCATTCGCACATTGAGTTTTAGATAGGATAGGTGAAACCCTGGATAACCCTACCCTGAGAGTTAAGCATCTATAGATATCAACAGAAATGCAATGGATGATATCAAACTCATGCCAGAAAGGCAATATTTACAATATAAATTGACAAGTATTTTAGTACAATTGAACTTGCTATTCGCAATTCGAAAAAAAAAATTCCGTGTGCCGCCACACCAAAAAAAAAAAAAAAAAAAAAACCTAACTAACTTTAAACTTTGCGTGAACAAATTTATGTTTACATTGGTTACATGACAGTGGTAAAACTTAGCTGACTGACGAGGAGACAACAAGGCATTTGTCAAGTTATTTCAATTTTGCCACTCTGGCAGCAAAAAGCAAGACACGATGAGTGCTATTGAAGTGCAAACAAATCTGAGCACTAGCACAAAAATAAAATGTCGATATGAAGTCAAAGTCTCTTTCATCGTAAAAAAGTTCTGTGATACATATCACTGAGTATCTGAGAAAATTTTCAAATAAATAATCTTTCTATAGAGCAAGGCTCTATGCAGCAAAAGTTTCTGGGCATTGACAAAGCCAATTGTAATAACCAAAAAAATTGAAAAATATACCTTTTAGTTGCGAAAAAGATTTGCGTAGCAATACACTTGATTTGTTGTCGGGGCAACAACGGTGCACCCGAAGCTTCACGTTTCAAAGGCCCACGTCGATAATCACTGGATGGCAGGGATGTGCTAGGTTTCCTCCTTGACAGAGCAAGTTGACCGGAAGAAGTGAGGTCATCAGGCTGACTGAAGAAAGTTCCAGGCTGACTCAAGGATGTTACAGGCTGACTGATGAAGGTTTCAGGCTGACTCAAGGAGGTTACAAGCTGACTCAAGGAGGTTACAGGCTGACTGAAGAAGGTTCCAGGCTGACTCAAGGAGGCTACAGGCTGATTCAAGAAGGTTCCAGGCTGACTCAAGGTGGTTACAGGCTGACTGAAGAAGGTTCCAGGCTGACTCAGAGACGAACCAGGAATCGCAGACGACTGTAGATCAGGCCGTTTGTTTGGCGGGCGAAGAAGCTGCGTAAAGGAAGAAAGACGCTTTCGTGGACCACGGAAGATAGTCGATGCAGGTATTGGCTCCATCTATCCCGAGCGGAGATTCCAAGGATGGAATCTAGGCGGATACAAAGGCTGAACTCGTCGTCGGGGTTGCGAACTATGCGGAATAGAAGGGGAAAATTCAGGCAGCGGACGCTTGCTAGGTCTTGAGAACACAGTTGGTGAAACAGGATGTTTTTGCACCGCTGTAGACTGACTAAATGTTCCTGAAGTAGGTAGCTGCTCAATGCTAACAAAAGCAAGAATTTCCTCACTTCTAGACTGAAGAACCTCAACTATAGTGTCTGATGAATCAGTGTCAACAAGAAGTACAGTTATCTTGGCCGCAGGAGAGATAGAGTTATCTGAAGAAGATGAAACGTCAGTAATTTTTCTTTTTAATGTCTTAAACGTAGGACCAAACGGAGGCACCCCGCGTGAAGAGGTAAAAGGAGCAATTGATTTGTGAGCAGCAGATGAAAATGAACCACGTTGCACATGACAAGAATACCCAGAGGAACTGGAAGTACTTCAAGGTGATCTCTCGTGTCTTGAAAATGTAAGAGACGAAAGTAGTAGAAATCATTGCAACACCCCGAGTGAATGGGTGAATGTCAGAATGACAATCTCGAAAGGAAGGTGAAGGAAAGTCCTGCTCAGACGAAAGTAGAGAATCGGACAGAACAGGGTTGGGGCCAATAATTTTATCATCAACAGTAGACGCTTGTGAAGGAGTTTCACCCTCTGCCTGAGGATTCCTACGAGACTTAGGGTCAATAATTGCAGCAATATCTCGAACATAGAAGTTTTTTCATTGCTGCACATGGGCAGACTGTAGGAAGCCATCTGGGTTCTTTAATACTACGTTATTATTGTACAATTCCAACAATGCAAAAAGGCCTTCATATAAGGGGGCAAATTTTCTCACAAACGTATGTGCAACGGAGGATTGAAAATGTATTTCTAACAACACGAGATCCCCAACTACGAAATCTGGTTCTCTTCTTTTTGCATTATAGTATCGAGTTTGATTTAACTGAGCTCGAATGATAGCAGTTCTTGCCTTTTCTGTCAGTTTCTTTACAGACTCTGGTGTTCGTCGCTGGTTAATTTCCTATACAATGCCAGTTAAATTTTCAAAGGGGTGAGAGTCTTGTGCCTGAGAAAAAGTTCAGCGGGTGTTAGCAGAGTTGACTCATGAAAAGATGAGCGAAGGGCGAAGCAAAACAATTGAACATGTTCGTCCCAACGCTCATGATTATTGCCAATGAAAGATGAGATCATCTTTAGTAAAGTTCGATTAACACGCTCAGCCGGATTGGCTTGAGGCTGACATGGACTGATGAATTTGTGTTTAATTTGGAGCCTCGCACACATTAGCTTGAATAACTCTGAAATGAACTGAACCCCGTGGTCCGAGACTATCGTACGGGGACAACTAAACGAGTAAAAATATTATGTATAAGAGTATCTCTTATTACATCAAGAGTAGCTGCTTTAATTAGGAATACTTCCACCCATTTAGAAAAGTTATGTGACAACTAAAATATAACGAGACTTAGTTTTATTTGATAATGGATAAGGGCCCAATAAATCTATAGATATAGTTTCAAAAACATAATTACTAAAACTAGAAATAAAGTGACTGGTCGGTCGTTTGTTATCATAATTGTACTTCTGACAGTACTCACAAGAGAGAATGTATGCGAGTATAATATTGCACCAGTACATGCCAAGCCAGTAGGCTACGTCTCTAATCTTAGCACGAGTGTTCCGTATGCCTAAGTGGCCGGCAAAGAGGAATGTCATGAAATTCATGTAACAAAGCCATGCGGAGAGACTGAGGTATCGTAG
Source organism: Macrothele yani (assembly GCA_039090855.1). Lineage (NCBI taxonomy): Eukaryota > Metazoa > Arthropoda > Arachnida > Araneae > Macrothelidae > Macrothele > Macrothele yani. Next base: position 55,930,007 of record CM076997.1, on the reverse strand, counting down.
AGCGGTACTCAGCTCTCGAATTCACATTTTTTTTGTAATACTAAATACCGTCGATGATCTCATAATTTTGACTACGACACGCTAAAGAAGATTCACTCTGAGCAGAAGAACCAAGAAGCAAAAAAATTATAAAATTCTTTAAAATCTGGATAATTCTGCAGCTCAGAAATTATCTGCTCCCTTGAAGTAATTTCAGAAATTAGAAATAGGGAGGGAGGTTCAGTATCCGCCTGGCCACCAGAACTGAGGTTAGAATTGCCAGGGCGGTACTGAATCTGGACATTAAACTCTTGTAGTTTGAGTGTCCATTTCAGCAGTCTTGCAGAAAGATTCTTAGCAATATGTAAGTATTGTAATGCCGGATGATCTGTGATGACATTGACAGTTAAGTGATTGAGATAGCATTTAAATTTTGTAACTGCAAACAAAATAGCTAAGCATTCTTGCTCAGTAGCAGAGTAATTACGTTCTGCTTTGTTAAGAGTTCCAGAGGAATATGCAATAGGATGTAATCGCTGATACAGCACCCAGGCCAACACCTGAAGCATCAGTATAAATATCAAACATTTCTGCATGGTTAGAAAAGGCTAACACAGGTGGCTAACCAAAGCATGTTTTAGAGTATTAAAAGCAGTCACTGCCACTGTGGACCAAACGAAGTGCTATACTTTCGTTTTAACGCAAATAAGGGTTCGCATAGATTAGCGTACCCCGGAACGAACTGTTGATACCACCCGGTCATGTCCAAGAATCGAGACAACTCTTTCGCTGACGTAGGTCTGTGGAATTCAGAAATTGGCTTGACCTTTGAGTCATCAGTTAGAAGACCAATGCGTGTGATTTTTAGTCTCAGATATACCAGGTCGTCCCGTCCAATTTGACATTTGGCAGGTTTTAATGTCAAACCCGCGTTATGTAAAAGTTCAAAAACTTGGTCCAACAAAGACAAATGCTCTTCAAAAGTCTCAGAAGAAGTAATAATGTCGTCCAGACAGACATGGACATTAAGCCCGAGTACAGGACGTAAGACTGAGTCCATAAAGCGCTGGAAGATTGCTGGTGCATAGGCCAATCCAAAAGGCATTCTCAAGAACTCATATGCTCCAAACGGGATAATGAATACCGTTTTCTCCACTGAATTAGGGTGGACAACGACCTGCCAATAGCTGCTAGCCAAGTCCAAAGTTGTTAACCAGTTTGTTGATGATAAATCATCGAGAATATTGCTTAATATGGATAACGGGTAATTAATAGCTTTAGTTACAGAGTAGTTCACTTTCCGTTAATCTACCACAAAACGATAATCTCCAGATTGTTTTTAGGAACAAGTAAAGCAGGTGCTACCAAAGGGCTAAGTGATTCTTTGATAATCCCCGAATGGAGCATGTCATGAATTTGTTTCTGGAACTCAACTTTTTCTGCTTCGGACATGAATAAGGCTTACATGCTATGGGACTAGCTCCTTCCGTATCAATGGTGTGATGCACCACATGTGTGAACCCTGGCTTGTCTGAAAATAACCCTGGTCGGCTGTTTAAAACCTGGCCAAATTGTCTCTTGGGCTGATCTCTCGCTCGCCAGGACTGTAGAAAAGTCAATAAGCTTTTCTTGGGTGGGAGGACTAACCTCAGGCATTAAGATTAAACCATGCGCAAAGTCAAGCGTAAGTTTAAATATTTTAATAAAATCCACCACCAGAAGGCAATCAACGGGTAAATCTTGGAGCAAGAGAATTGTATGTGAAAGTTGAAGCTTGCGCATTTTGATATTTAAAAGGACTGAGCCAGAAATTGAAAAAATATTATTGTCGACATCTCGCAGACATTGCTGGGAGGGCTCGACAAAAGCATTTGGAAAGGTAGCAGCACAGAAATCAAAATTTAATGCAGAAATGTCATATTCGGAATCTAAAATTGTATCTTTGTGGATACCACCACTTGATCCAAAGTGACAAGAATATCAGCCACCTGGGGGGCCTGAATGGTTAAGAAAAGATTTTTGAGGTCTTCAGAGATGCAAGGAGATAAAATCGACCCATCTACCTCCTGCGGAAGTTTAAATTGGGGGGAATTTGATTATCATATCTTGGACGACCCTGAAAATTTGCAGAAGAACCTAAACGTGCTGAATGGTAATAACGTGCAGGACAGGTAGCATGAGTACCACTAGGCCTACCGTGCCCCCCAGCACGGCGTTTAGGATATGTTCGGTTCACCGGGTGATAATTATCCCGGGGACGATAAACTTGGTTATTAATCTGATTCACAGATGTAAAGTCAGGATGTCGCATCTCTGGTGCCCGCCTATGCGGCAGCACGTATCTAGTCTGCTGATAGGAATTATCCACTCTCGATCGATAAGCAGCCTGTCTGGGCTGATTAAAAAATCTTCTTGTTGTGGAAAGTTCTGTTTAGGCTGCTGATAACCATGTCTTCGAAGATGAGGTTCTTGGACCTGTCTGGGTTGGCGGTTGTTCTATGAAGATTGCACTTTGCTGTGATGTTCCGTAGAAACTAGGATGAGTTCCAGGCACCCATGAACTGTGACAGGACGTCTAACTTCCAAAAACATCCTGCAGGAAGGTGTTAAGATGCTGTAGTAAAGTGTCAATAATGTCACAATCGACTGCTATTTATAAAAAGTGTCAATAATGACACAATCGATTGCTATTTATAAAAAGTGTCAATAATGTCACAATCCCATAATTTATAAAACCTAACTCTTTCCAGAGAAAACAAAACGGGCTATATGACGCCCGCTGTCGCCTGGAAAACAGTTGTTGAGCAAGGCCGGTCTTATTTGTGCCAACGGTAAAATACTTCCAAGAATTCAGCCCTAAATTGATGATAAGAGCCCTCTGGATTCATCCGACGCTACTGTCTGTACCAGACCTTGGCAGTGTCTTGTAAACACGTGCCAGCAATAGGCACCTGGCAATCCCCAGGAACATTACATAAATCGAATTGATCTTCGAGATCTTCAAAAAACCTAAGCGACCCGCCGTTTCCCCGGGATACAATGGAACCCTCATAGGGTACATAATAAGCAAGAAATTTGCTCCTTCTTACTAGTGGTGGGAATTGCTGCTGACGAACTGCAGTTGAACTACGCGGGACATGATTTTCGTACCTTGCGTATTCACTATACGATAAATCTGAACCGCAGGCCTCGTACAGTGGCACAGGAGAATTATGAGGTACAGTATAACTCTGAGTGAGTGGAGTATTTGCTGGAATATTATTAGGCACAACATAATGTCTAGGGTGGTCAAAGAGACCGAGAGGATCCGTGATATTTGCCATTTCTGACTTCCTCTATGAATCTGTTCGAAGGAGTTCGGGCTCCAATATAACGTAACACTTTTTCGTGTGCGAGATTGGTGTTACGCTATATCTAAAACCATGAGTGAGGAAATGTTGAACTAAATAAGAATACGATGCAATAGTTGCACTGGATAGCTCAAATTACGGCCAGACGAAACATATACAGAAGCCAAACTTATGAAAACCTTTTATTGGTCCAGCGACGATTAATGAAATCCACAATATGGCATTGCGAGTTTTATACTTCACGTATAATACCTTTACTATCTATCGTATAATCTAACTTAACAAAGATCGAACATCTCCACACACACATACACTAAAGTGCCAGAAAAACTGGTACAGACGAGCTTGTGCAAATTACATAGCAACGTCACCTATGAGCGTACTCTGTTGCGTCCGCCAGTGCGTATATAAAGTGATAAACATCCTTGCCAGCTGTCAGAGCTGTATTCGGCATGATAATGACAAGTAATAACGATTTAAGTGATTTTCAACGCGGTGTCATAGTTGGCGGTCGTGAGATTGGCCGAAGTATTTCGGAGGTAGAAACGAAGTTCGGATTTTCACGGACGACCATTGCAAGGGTGTACCGTGACTGCAAGAATTTCGAAAAAACCTCCAACCTACGATACAAGTGTGGCCGTAAAAAGACATTGGGTGAACGTGACCATCGTCGGCTGTCAAGAATCGTTAAACGCGATGGGCACTCTCCCAGGTAACATCGGAATTCAATGCTGGAGCCTCAACAAGCATCATATGAGCTTTGGGATCCGACGCCCAACTCGAGTCCCCTTGATGGGTGCACGACACAGAGCAATGCGTCTTGCTTGGGCCCGGCAACACCGCAACTGGACACTTGATGACTGGAAACAAGTAGCCTGGTCTGACGAGTCTCGGTTCCAACTGCCAACTGTATCGGGCAGATGTAAGGATTCGTGTGTGGCGCAAATCCCATGAAACCATGGATCCCGCCTGTCAACAGGGAACTGTACCGGATGGTTGGGGTCCGTAATGGTATGGGGTGTGTTTAGCTGGACTTCACTGAAACCCCTGGTACGTCTACAAACGTCTGTGACCGGCCAACTATGTGCGCATCCTTTCGGACGAGGTACACCCGTTCATGTCCTGCATTCATGCCGGGCCTGTTCCAACAGGACAATGTACCTCCACGCAAGTGTCGGGACGCCACATTATGGATAGAGGAGCATTCATCTGAGTTTGGGGTGTTGCCATTCCCACCCAAGTCCCCAGATTTGAACGTGATAGAACACATTTGAGATGCATGCAACGCGCTATCCAACACAGGAATCCGAGACCTTGGAATGCACCCGAATTGTGGAAAGCTCTGCAGGAAGTATGGTGTGCATTGCCTACAGCATATTTCCAGAAGCTAGTGGAGTCCATGCCCCGTCGTATTTCTGCTGTCCTGCTCTCCCGTGAGGGACCTACCAAGTATTAGACTGGTGTACCAGTTTTTCTGGCACTTTAGTGTATACACTAAGCAACTGTTGTATCGTCCTTCTTATCTAACATTCTTATCACATTCATACGTCACTCTCTCTGATCTTAAAAGTGTTGTCAACCTCATTCATGTGAGAGAGAAGATATCACGTTAAGTTTGGAAAGGTGCAAAAGAGAACAAACTCAAATTTACATAAGAAAAGGAACTAAAAATGAAAGTTAAATTAGAATATGCGTACAAGATGGCTTCAGCGCATTACACAGAAGAAAGTAAAGTGCAATGAAAAATGTTGCTTTTTAAAACTGAAAATGTTTTCAATCATATTGATAGTCTTACAAATTCTCTCTCTCTCTCTCTCCCTATATATTTATATCATCATCATCATCATCATCATCATTGTCAACCATTATCAATCCACTGCTGGACGAAGGTCTCCCCAAGTTTCCTCGACAACGGTCTGTCTTGTGCCAGTCTCCTACACGTCACTCCCGCATACTTTCGAATTTCATTCACCCATCTTCCATGTGGTCTTCTTCTGGGTCTTTTCCTGTCCCTTGGAATCCAATCTAAAATTTCGGCTGTCCATTGATGATCTGTTCTTCTGGCAGTATGTACAGCCCATTGCCATTTCAGAGATTTTACCCTGATCATGATGTCTTCCACTCTTGTAATTTTTCGGATACACGAGTTCCTCTTCTTATCTCTCCTGGTTACACCAAGCATGCACCTCTTCATGCTTCTTTCAGTTGTCTGCAGCCTTTGTATGTCTCTTTTAGTTAAGGTCCACGTGTCTGCACCATACGTAAGCACTGGAAGGATGCATTGATCAAACACTTTTCTTTTAAGACATAATGGCATATTGCTCTTGAAATTTATGCTCTTTCTTCCAAACGCTCTCCAGGCAAGTTTTGTACGCCGATTAATTTCTTCACCAATGTGACCCTCACTTACTTGATATCTGCTGTCCAAGATAAACGTACGTGTCTGTTATCTCCAGCTTTTCTCCATCAATCGATAAATCTTCCATTCTTGTAAAAGCATTAAACATCACTTTTGTCTTTTGAAAGTTCATTTTTAATCCCATTTCCTTACTCTTGTCAGCAAGTTTCTAGATCATACTCTGCAGCTCTGATGGGGTAGTTGCAAAAATGACTATGTCATCAGCAAAACAAAGGTGGATTAGATAATATCCATTAATCTTTATCCCTTTGTTTTCCCAGTTCAGTAATTGAAAGACATTTTCCAATGTGGCATTAAAGAGCTTCGGAGATATGGTGTCACCTTGTCTTACTCCTTTTCCAATTTTTATGTGTGTTGTATTTTCAAACAGCCGAATCTTTGCACTTGCATTTTCATAGATGTTATTAATAATATTAATGTACGCATCTTCAATACCGCAGGATTTCAGGGCCATTGTAACTGCTGATGGTTTCACCAAATCAAAGGCTTTTTCATAATCGATAAAAGCCATGCACAATGGAAGTTCATATTCCCTCGCTCTTTCAATTAGTTCTCTCAGTACGTGGATATGATCTATTGTGCTGTAGCCCCCTCCTGAATCCAGCTTGTTCTCTCGGTTGAGCCATGTCCAGTGTCACCTTCAAGCGGTGTGAAAGAACTTCAGTGAAGATTTTATAAACCACTGATAGGAGGCTGATAAGTCTGTAGTTCCTGAAATCCGCAATGTCACCTTTTTTATGTAGCAGGATCATTGTAGCGTTGTTCCAATCCTCAGGAATCTTCCTTTTATTAAGGCATCGAGTAAAAATTTGGGCGAGTACTGTTTCGATTTCTCCACTTGCTTCTTGTATGATGTCTACAGTAATTCCATCTTCTCCTGGAGCTTTTCCCCGCTTCATGTTCTTGATTGCATGTTTACAACTTCTGCTAGGAGGACTGGAAGAACTCTGGTGCTGGTACCTTTCATGATGTCTGGAGTACACGTATCATCCCTTTCATATAATTTGGAGTAGAAATCTTTCATTCTTGTCAAAATTTCGCCTCTATTTCTTGTTACAGAACCATCTCCTTTTCTCAGTGCCATAATTTGTTTTCTTCCCTTACTGAGATGTCCCTTTGCTATCTTTAGGCTTTGGTTGCTTTCAATTGCTTTCCTTACTAGTTCACAGTTGAATTTCCTTACGTCTTCAGTGATACATTTCCGTACTGTCTTGCATAGCTCTACATATTCCACTTTGGAAGTCACATCTTCTTTAGTTGTCCTCATGTCTCTTCTTTTTTGCATCAACATATTGGTTTTTCCTGATAATTAGTTCACATACAACTTGTTCTTAGACCCAGCTAATTTTGTTGCTGTTTCCATAAGAGATTTGGTTACTTTTCTGTTAACTTCAGAAATATCCACTTCTTCCAATGTTAGGCCTTCTAAAGCAGAGAATCTGTTCTTCAGTTCCAACTTGAAGGTATTATGGAGTTTTTAAGGTTGGTTATGTCAATACATTTTGTTTGACTTATGAGCTTGCTACGTTCGAGTTTAGTGTTGAGGTGCATCTTACATCTCACCAATCTATGGTCACTATCTGTGTTGAACTTGTTTAGCACACTGCAGTCTTCTATGACCAAATTTTTGTTACACATAATAAAATCAATTTCACTTGTCGTCTCATTTGGATGTCTCCATGTCCATTTCCTGTGTGGCTTTTTCTTGAAAAAGGAGTTCATGATGAAAAACCCTTCTGCCTCTGCAAACTCTACGAGAGTATTTCCACGCTGGTTTCTGTTGCCGTGACCGAATTTACCTACTGAAGTTTCATTCTGTTGCCGTTGCCCTATTTTTGCATTGAAATCTCCCTAATTATCTTCAAGTGCTGCTTACCTTTATTATTTAGATCACGAATTTCCTCATAAAATTCTTCAATTTCTTCTTCAGGATGACTTGTGGTGGGTGCATAAGTTTGAATAATCTGAGCCTGGTATCTTCTTGAGAGTTGGATAACGAGTCGTGCAGCTCTGTCAGAGGAACTTTCAACTTCTACAACTTTATCCTTCAGTTTCTTGTTTATAATAAATCCAAAACCACTAGTTCTGCCAGTATCAGTCTCACGATAGTGGAAGAGATGTCCACTTTTCAGTTCAGTGAGATCTTCTCCTTTTCATCTGTCCTCACTTAGCCCGACGATGTCCCACTTGATCTTTTGTAGTTCCTCTTCCAATTCAAGGAACCTTGAATCAGAAGATAGGGAGGGTCCATTATACGTAGCCAAGGTCAGCATTAGATGGCAGTCCGCAGATAGCAGAGAGAACGAACGTCTGCGTAGGTCAGTTGGTAGAGCGACTTTTTCAGGATTAAGAGGACTCGGGTTCGATCCCCGGCGTGGACCTAAAATGACGGAGAAATTTACTTCGTTATAACCACGAAAACGTTATCCTTGTATGGGTCCTTTTAATTCGGGAAACAGATCAAAGTCAAGGGACTCATGTCTGTGGAATACGGTGGGTGCTCCAAGGTTTCCTGACCCAATCTTGTCAAAAGTTCCCGCACTGTTTGGGCAATATAACAACGAGCATTGCCGTGTATGAGTACTGGTGGATTGTCTTTAATGAAATCTGTCCGCTTCTTTCGTAGTGCCGGACTCAGATGTTTCTCCAGAAACCATCGATAGTACTCGGCATTCACAGTTTCTTTTTCAGGAAGAGCATGACAAAGGATTACATCATTCATATCATAAGAAACAATCAGCATTATTTTGACTCTACTGGGTTCTTGCTGTAATTATTTCGGGCGTGGGGTTCCCTGATGCTGCAGTTCATTTGATTGCCGTTTCAGTATCTGCTCGTACGCCGGTGCCCAAGTTTTGTCGGTGGCAATGATTCGACAAAGAAATGCATCACCCTCATTATTGTACTTTCATTGTCATAAAAACCCGTGCGCCAAGAAAAAACCGTGTGATTAACGCGAAACTCGGCGAATAGTTACGGGGAGGGCAGGCATGCAAATGATTAAAGTTCCGTGCGATTCCTCATGCCTCCGCGTCCAACACCGGCGCTGCAATTGCAATCCTTGGGGCTTGTAAGGCGCCGCGCAGGGGACTCCACATTCGTGTCGAAGTGCACGGTAAGAGTCAGGTGATATCTCTGAACGATAGACATGCCGAGAAACTGCCGTAGATGCGCGTGCGGGCAACTGACGGAGTTTGAACAAGGATGAGAGAGGCAGAGTGGCGGGCACGAAGAATTGGTAGTCATTTGTGCAGGTCGGATAGTTCAGTGCGATCGAGTTGGGAGCAATAGACACGGGAAGGCATCCAGGCACGGCGGACTGGCTATGGACGGCCGAGACACACCACTAGCAGGGAAATCGTGAGAGCGGCACGCACAGATGCAACCACGTCCTTGTCCAATATCCAGATGCATGTGGTGGCTGTGCAAGGGACTTCTGTGTCAGCCAGAACTATTTCCAGACGTCTGGAAGAGGCGAATCTGCACTGTCAACGACCATTGCGCTTTCTGCCCTTGACACCTGACAATCGTCGGCGTCGTTTACAGTGGTGTCAGAAGCGAGCAAAGTGGAATGCTAACGACTGGCGACGTATATGTTCAGTGACGAATCTCGCTTCTGAATGGGAACGGACGACCACCGTGTCAGAGTGTGGAGGACCGCAGGTGAGCGTTACAATCCCAACCTCACTGTACAGCGGCACACGTCCCGAACTGCAGGCGTGACTTCCCTCGCAGTGATAAGACGGACGTTGAATTTCAGCAGGGTTCGCTGTACTGTGTGTTGTAACACATTACTCGCGTCACCGCCATTAAAATTACCAGCTACTTGCGCCACAGTGTCCCTTCTGTTGAGTCGTACCATACCGGATAGCCTTCGCTCACCTCTAGCATTGTTCAACCGTGGTGGGTCTACATCTTGCTTGCGGTTCGTGGTCTTTCCCTCTTCAGACCACTTTTTGAAGGAAGTAACCAAGCCTGACCGCAAGCATCCCAAAAGCCTTTCCGTCTCAGAAATTATCTGACCCAGTCGTTTGGTCATTACAATTTTGCCTTTATCCATCTCGCTAAAGTTGGAGCCTTTTCCAACGTTTTTACATGAAAGTCACAAAACAAGTACAATACAATATGTTTCAATTTTTCGTATGCCATATTAATAGTTTTAAGACAAAATTTCCGAAAAGACATTTGTGTGGGTGACTCACTGAAATCTGATGAATAAAAATTTCCAAATTAGTGTTTTTACACATCGACATGAATTTTTGAAATCGGACATGGTGAAAACCCAGCACATGAGAATGATATTGCAACAGAAAAGTTTAGAAAAGCTTTAAAAATAAACTATAACCATAACAGGTTGCTGAGGAAATACTTTAAATGAACTAGAGAGTTCCAACTGGAAATACAACTGGACGCATCTAACAAAAAACAAGAAAGACGACACCGAATTTTTGGGTGTAATGAGCAGGTCTTTTGAATCCGGTCTGAAGCAAATAAAATTTTTCAAAGCCATTCAAAATCAATGGAACCGGTATGGAAAACAATTGTATCTAACCGAAGGAAGAAGTTTTTCAATCGGGTTTTGAATCCCGCAGATATTGCTGTAAACGGAATCGTGAACCCTGTGGTTGTGCAGATTTGTGCGTTAAGAAAAATTTGAATTTATATCAGAAACTTTCGCAGAGGAAACGCTCTCCAACAATGAATACGTTTTTCAAATCGGAGTCTTCGAAGCAGAGATATAGACAATTATAAGTTATGCATCTCTGCCTCCTGGCGGGAAAACCATGCGTTATTTTAGGAAGGAAGTTTTCTTAAAAGGTTTTTCGATGTGAGCAGTATCGGTGCAAGAAAAAAAGCTTTTTAGTCGAATTTTCAGGAGCTCAGATTTTGCTGCAAATACATCAGAAGCAGAAATGAACACTTATGCCTCCTGATGGCCAAATCATTGTTTACCAAATATTAGAAATTACATGAAAAACATTTTCCACCAGGAGCTGTATGCTATACAGGAAGAATTTTTCAAATCGGAGGTATAGAAGTCGAAATAACGCAAAAAACGCAATTTATCTTTGCGTCCCCTAGCGGATTGGGATTGAATTTATATGAAAAGCATTTCGCATCGGAAGCACTATCCAAAGAAGAAGGAATTTTTCAAATCGGACTCATAGAATTAGAGATATTGATAAGAATAAGATATAAATCTAAGCCCCGTGGCGTAGAAACCATGAATTGTTTTAAGAAGAAAATATTCCTAAAAGGTGTATCGACGTGAGTAGTATTGGTTCACAAACGAATTTTTTTCAGTCGAGGTTTTAGAAACTCAGATTTTGCTGCAAATGCATCAGAAGCGGCAAATAAGTCTTCGCCCCCTGGTGGCTAAACAATTTTTTACCATAAATTAAAAATTATATGCAAAGGATTTCTCATCAGGAGCTGAATCCGCTGCAGAAAGAATTTTTCAAATCGGAGTTTTAGAAGCTAGGATATCAAAGGTAACGCAATTTTCATTTACGCCCCCTAGCGTAAAATATATGAATTACTTGAAAATTTTGAAATTATGTGAAAAACATGTCACACCAAAAACTCTATCCAATAAAGAAAGAATTTTTCAAATCGTACTATTAGAAGCAGAGATATTGTCAAAAATAAGATATACATCTACGTTCCCTGGCGGAGAAACCATGCAATATTTCAAGAAGAAAATATTCCGAAAAGTTTAATTGACATGAGTGGCATCGGTGCACAAACGAATTTTTTCAATCGAGACTTTAGAAACTCAGATTTTATGGCAAATACACCAGAAGGAAATATTAACACTTACGCCCTCTGGTGGCCAAAGTATTCTTTACCAAAAATTAGAAATATATGTCAAAGATTTCGTATCAGGAGCGGTATCCGCTGAAGAAAAAAATTTCAAATCAGAGTTTCAGTAGAAGATATATCGGGGAAAACGTAATTTACTTCCTAGCGTAAAATCTATGCGTAACTTGAAAAAGTAACTATATCTAAAATACTTTTCGACGTAAATGAAATCGAAAGACAAAAGAATTTTTTCAATCGGATGTTAAGACGCAAATACATGAGATAAAATGTACTTTGAATTCGATATAATTTGCATTTACGCCCTCTAGTGGCGAAAGGCGGACGTGTACATCGTAAAAAAAAAATGGAGATGAGATATCATCATTCTCATATTTCAAGCTTCCCAATACAAAAAGAATTTTTCAAATCCGACTAATAGTTACAGACCAACTGACGTTCAGAAAAACTGGTATCTACAGACCAACTGACGTTCGGACAGACTGACGGACGGACAAACCGATAAAATAAGCACGTTCTTTTTTTACAAAAGACTTGCTAAAATATGCATTTGGTGAAAATTACATAAAATGTGCTTTAAACATGTGGTCAAACGTAGCGGGCAGTAAAAAACAAAAGAAAAAAAACCCGGTACAAAAACTATTGTCAAATGCAGCAGATGATAAAAAACATTTCCCATTTCCAGTTCCCATCAAAAACTCTCATCGAAGAAAAAATTTGTGCTATTGCGAGGAAACCTTTTCATCAGAAGAAGACGGAAAATGCGGAACAAATTTGAGAGAACTACAAGATGGAAATAAAACTTTTCTGATCATGCAAAGGATGTTCACACGTTTTTAGAAAGATTTTCCAGCAATATAATTAAATTTTAAAATAAAATTACTTTCTTAAAGGTTCTATCTTACAGCCCTTTCTCTGGACTATGAAATTACATCTAGATTTCCAAGATAACAGAGCGTTTCTTAAAATTGGTAGTAATATATTATTCCACTTGTCTCCCACTGCTTTCCATAGTCCAATCATACACTACTGCATGACCACCCAAAATGCAACACCAAGAAGGACACGAGATAGCAAAGCCAGATTTACTGGACACATAACAACAGATACAAAGATGAAACGATTGAACTTACAGGCCCATGCGACTTGCGGAACACGCAGACATCAATAGTTCGTGTGGCCCCCATGGCTGGCAATAACGCCCGCTACACGCCGCGGCATCGAACGAAAGAGGCTTTGAATGTGGGCTTGGGGTATGTCGGTCCAGGCTGCTTCCACACGTTGCCACAGTTCATCAGGCGTAGCCGAGGGTGGTGCTTGCCGGGCCACTCGGTTGCCGATCAGCGACAAGACGTGTTCGATGGGCGACATATTGGGAGAACAGGCGGGCCACGGCAGCAGTTACACCTGGTGGGCCATGAAGAATTGTCGCATGATGCGTGCCACGTGCGGGCGCGCATTGTCCTGTTGGAACGTGGAGGACTACAGGCTCCAAAACGTCGGAGATGTAACGGTGGGTGTTGAGTGTACCGGCGATGCGTACCAGAGGGGTGCGGGTGTGATATCCAATTGCGCCCCAAACCATAACGCCAGGTGACGGACCGGTATGACGATGCATAATGCAGGCGTCATACAGTCTCTCGCCGCGATGCCGCCACACGCGGATCCGACCATCGTGGTGTTGCAGGCAGAAGCGAGATTCGTCGGAGAAGACAATGTCGTGCCATTCCGTAGTCCAGGTACGGCGTTCAACGGCCCACTGCCGCCACACTCGCCGGTGGTGTAACGTCAATGGTAATCGGCGCAATGGGCACCGTGCGACAAGTCCCCGCTCCTGCAGACGACGTCGAACGGTACGTGCCGACACAGATTGTTGCGCAACACACCCTAATTCCTGCGCTAACGTTCATGATGTGGCGGTGCGAGCCGTCATTACCCGCCGCACAACATGCCGGTCCTCTCGTTCGGTGCTGTGCCGCGGCTGCAGCAATCGCTCGCGTGGGTCCGTCCGTCCCTCCTGCACCCACCGAATCCATATTCGCCTCACTGTGGGTGGATGTCGTCCCACACGGGCGCCGATGTCTCGGTACGATAAACGGCTGTCGCGATAAGCCACTATTCGTCCTCTGTCGAACTCCGAAACGTGCTGGAATGACTGCCGTATTCTGCAACGAGGCATCAGGAAGCTTCCCGCGCACAGGTCCGGCAGCACAACACACTTCCACCTTATAGTGCTTCTCGGTGGCGTGCCGGGCGCACATGATTTGCATATGTCCTGCAATGCTAATCATTTTTATGTCCTCTCGCGGGCGACGCATGCTGCGAATTTCAGGCCAATCGGATGCTTTCTTCTTGGAGTTGCATTTTGGGTGGCTAGCAGTGTAGTTTCAGGTCTACATTTAGAAAGCGCTCTTTTTAGCAGTATGAATGTACAGCAGTTCATTGGTGACACATCAGGGGACTTGGGAGGAATATGAGCAAAGGTTATAATAATACCCTTGATACCCATCTCTTTTTCATTTTTTCAAGAAATAGAGTGGTAGATTTGGATGTATGACTGGTAGCCTCATCCTGATGGAGTTTTACTCTTTGAAGGCTTTGTGAATAAAGGAATGGTACTTCCTCTATAAATATAGGAGTTAAAACATTATTTTGGTAATATGCAGAATTGATTTTAACATTCTTTTCAACTTTCTTTAATTTTAATTTCCCATTGTACGAGAAACCAGCAGTGATCATGAATACTTTACTGAAACTCTCTTTGGATTCTTGGAAGTTTGTAAATCTTTTTGCGCCCTTTTGTGATGGTAAACCTATCTTTTTGTTACAGTACTTTAGGCAGATCCATGCTTCATCAATAGTCTTAAAACTTTTCCATCTGTATCCGGCTAAGTGATTTTCATAAAGAATTCTACACCGTGTTCTGCGCTCATCCACGTGCCTAGGCAAAAGGCGCTCATCCACGTGCCTAGGCAAACACTATGTGTTTTTTTTTCGGATTCAGATATTTGTTTCTTACCTTGTTTACAGTTCATACAGAGATTTTTGAGCAACATAGCGATTTCTCTTTCTGTCGGTCGGTGGATTTTCTTTTAATACCAGAGGCCTTACTTTTGAAATAGTCGTCAAAGTACGTACCTTCTTTGGATATTCGTTTGTTGTTCCTTTTCCAGTTAAAGCATATACTTGACGATTGTTTCCTCTACTATTAATAATATTGCTTATTTTACTTTTGTAAATGTTAATTCTATGATTTTCACAGCGCTTTTCAATTACAGAATACGAATAAAGTGTAACTTGTCTAATTCGAACTTTTTTAATTCGAATTCTTGGTTTAGTCGAATTTTTCATTTGGTCCCTTGAATTTTCTATATAAATAATGTTAAAACAACCTCTTTAAGGTAATTGTTGAAAATACGTATTCTCGTATTTTCAACAATTACCTCTTAAAATGGGTACGTACTGTTCTGAATGAAGTTCCGAGTTCTCGATGAAGCAACAAGTTAAACCTGAAACTATAGCCAACGGCTTCGGAAAAGCAGGCTCCCAGCACCCCGATGATGAGTCTGAACTACATCAAGGTTATTGATGGCGAGGAGATCATTCCCACTGAGGAGTACTGGGAAAACATAGGCCGTGATGCACCGTATGATGCTTTTGTGAGAGATGATGACAATTTAGCGGTTTGTGGTGAGCTCAGAGATGATGAGATCCAATAGTTAAGGAAGTTGGTTGAGGGACAGCAGAATGTAAGTGACTCTCTATTTCATTCACTCGATAAACTTGAGGAATTTACACTTACCCGTAACATAATATCTAAGAAGCAGGCCAACATTTCACGTTATTTTTACAAAAAAATTGTAAATTTACCGCACTGTACTTTTTTTAGCACGTCTTTTGTAAAAAAAGATCGTGGTTATGTTATCGATTTGTCCGTCTGTAGATACGATATCTCTGCAACTATTAGTCTGATTTGAAAAATTCTTTTTGCATTGGGAAGCTTGAATTATGAGAATGATGATCCTTTATTTCGTTTTTTTTACGATGTAAAATTTCGCCGCTAGAGGGCGTAAATGACGATGATGTCGAATTCAAAAATACGTTTTATTCCACATATTTGCTTCTAAACATCCGATTGAGAAAAATCTTTTATATTTCGATTCCATTTATATCGAAGGGTATTTTAGATAAAGTTACGCTTTCAAATTACGCATAGATTTTCCGCTAGAGGGCGTAAAAGTAAATTACATTTTCCCGATAACTCTTCTTCTAAAGCTCCGATTTGAAAAAATTATATGCAAAGATTTTCCATCAGGAGAAATTTTTTTCACGTGATGAAAAATCTTTTACATATAATTTCTAATTTTTGGTAAAGAATACTTTAACCACCAGGGGCGCAAGAGTTAATTTTTGCTTCTGATGTATTTGCCATAAAATCTGAGCTTCTAAAATTTCGATTGAAAAAATTCTTTCGTGGGCTGATGCCACTCACATAGATAAACCTTTTCGGATGATTTTCTTCTTAAAATATTCCACGGTTTCTCCGCTAGGAAGCGTAGATGTATATCTTATTTTTGTCAATATCCCTAATTCTAGGAGTCCGATTTGAAAAATTCTTTCTTTGTTGGGTAGTGTTTTCAGTGTGACATGTTTTTCATATAATTTCAAAATGTTCAAGTAAATCATAGACTTTCCACTAGGGGGCGTAAAGGTAAATTGCTTTCCCCCTATATCTCTGTTTCTAAATCTCCGATTTAAAAAATTCTTACTGCACCGGATACAGCTGCTGATGGGAAACCCTTTGCACATAATTTCTAATTTTTGTAAAAAATGGTTTGGCCACCAGGTGGCTTAAGTCTTAATTTCCGCTTCTGTTGTATTTTCAGCAAAATATGAGCGTCTAAAATCTAGATTGGAAAAAAGTCGTTTGTTGACCGATACTACTCATGTCGACAAATATTTTAGGAACATTTTCTTCATGAAATAATGCATGGTTTCTACGCCATGGGACGTTGATGTATATCTTATTTTTGCCAATATCTCTACCTCAAGGAGTCCGATTTGAAAAATTCCTTCTTTGTGGGATAGTGTTTCCGATGCGAAATGTTTTTCTTATAAATTCAAATTTTTTAAGTAAATCATAGACTTTCCGCTAGGGGGCACAAAGGTAAATTGCGTTTTCTGCGTTATTTCTGCTCCTAAAACTCTGATTTGAAAAATTCTACCTGCATCGCATACAAGACCTGATGGAAAATATTTTTCACATAATTTCTAATGTTTCTAATTGAAAAAATTATATGCAAAGATTTTCCATCAGGAGAAATTTTTTTCACGTGATGAAAAATCTTTTACATATAATTTCTAATTTTTGGTAAAGAATACTTTAACCACCAGGGGGCGCAAGAGTTAATTTTTGCTTCTGATGTATTTGCCATAAAATCTGAGCTTCTAAAATTTCGATTGAAAAAATTCTTTCGTGGGCTGATGCCACTCACATAGATAAACCTTTTCGGATGATTTTCTTCTTAAAATATTCCACGGTTTCTCCGCTAGGAAGCGTAGATGTATATCTTATTTTTGTCAATATCCCTAATTCTAGGAGTCCGATTTGAAAAATTCTTTCTTTGTTGGGTAGTGTTTTCAGTGTGACATGTTTTTCATATAATTTCAAAATGTTCAAGTAAATCATAGACTTTCCACTAGGGGGCGTAAAGGTAAATTGCTTTCCCCCTATATCTCTGTTTCTAAATCTCCGATTTAAAAAATTCTTACTGCACCGGATACAGCTGCTGATGGGAAACCCTTTGCACATAATTTCTAATTTTTGTAAAAAATGGTTTGGCCACCAGGTGGCTTAAGTCTTAATTTCCGCTTCTGTTGTATTTTCAGCAAAATATGAGCGTCTAAAATCTAGATTGGAAAAAAAGTCGTTTGTTGACCGATACTACTCATGTCGACAAATATTTTAGGAACATTTTCTTCATGAAATAATGCATGGTTTCTACGCCATGGGACGTTGATGTATATCTTATTTTTGCCAATATCTCTACCTCAAGGAGTCCGATTTGAAAAATTCCTTCTTTGTGGGATAGTGTTTCCGATGCGAAATGTTTTTCTTATAAATTCAAATTTTTTAAGTAAATCATAGACTTTCCGCTAGGGGGCACAAAGGTTAAATTGCGTTTTCTGCGTTATTTCTGCTCCTAAAACTCTGATTTGAAAAATTCTACCTGCATCGCATACAAGACCTGATGGAAAATATTTTTCACATAATTTCTAATGTTTGGTAAAGAATTGTTTGGCCACCAGGGGGCATAAGTGTTAATATCTGCTTCCGATGTATTTGTAGCAAAATCTGGGTTCCTGAAAACTCGACTAAATTTTTTTTTCTTGGACCGATACGGCTCATATGGATAAACCTTTTGCAAATACTTTCTTCCTAAAAGAATGCACGGTTTTCCCACCAGGGGACATAAAGTCACATCTTATTTTTGTCGATGTCTCTGTTTCTAAGACTCCGATTTGAAAAATTCTTTCTGTGTTGGAGAGCGTTTCCGGTGCGAAATGTTTCTCATATAAATTCACGTTTTTCTTAACGCACATGTCTGCAACCAGAGGGTGTAAGCTCACGATTCCGTTTACAGCAATAGCTGAGGGATTAAAAACCCGATTGAAAAACTTCTTTCTTCCGTCAGATACTATTGTTTTCCATACCGGTTCCATTGACTTTGAATAGTTTTGATAAATTTAATTTGCGTCAGAACTGATTCAAAAGACATGCTTATTACACCCGAAAATTCGGTGTCATCTTTCTTGTTGTATATTATGAATAAATGTGTTGTTTTTTACAGAACTTGAATGTGCCCATATTCAAACTTGCCTAATTCGAATTTGTCGATAATTCGAATTATTTGTGTCGTCCCTTCAGCTTCAAATTATACATGCTACACTGCATTTCTCTTCGTAAAGAGCAAAAACATAACCTTCTACCCAGAGCTTGTTTAGGTGCGCCATTTCCTTAGCAGAAAAAAAAATAACTGCAGGAGATATTTCTTTCGCGTTCATCTAACACGCTGTTGCCAGTTTCAATTCTTTGAACTTATTTTGTTTTCTGCAATTTCTTATGAAAAACATCCTAAAAACGTGTGAACGTCCTCTGTAGAAACGGTAATTCAATGCTAACCATGAGTGTAAGCTTCCGCCACCTTGTAGAAATGTGTTTCCATCATCTAGGTCAGGGATGGCCAACCCACGGCTCGCACGTGCCACTTTGGATGTAGATACACTTGAACGTGCTACTCCACCTTAACCTAACCCCCACCTCCACAGTTGCCAGAAAGGATACAAAAATTATGTATCTCTGTATACTTCAAATAAAATAGTACTAAAGAGAAAAATATTGATAAACCAATACTATTGTAACAGAACACTAATAATCATTCAAGAATTAGTTTACTAGTATATTAAAAACACAAATTACTTTCAAAGAAACATATTCTAACATTGTATAATTACATTTCCATTCACATGAAACAAACCTGGCTTAGTTCTTAGTGAGGCTTTTGGATGTCTTTCCTCTTCACCAGTTCTTCAATGTTGGAAATTAGAGATGAAATAGCAAGAACTAGCAGATTTTTGAGATACTGATCAGTAAGTGCTGAACGGTACTTATTTTTCACCAAGTTCATGACAAGAAAAGTATTTTCACAAACTTTCAACCTGAACCTGCAACAATATCGCAGGGCCATTTCTCGTAGTACAGGAAACACAGCAGGGGAGTTGGGGGGGGGGGGTATTTCCAAGAAGTGGCAAGTTTTTGTCTGGCTGGATTTCCAAACACCCCTTGAACTTCCAGTGAATTTCAGTGTTATTCTGAAGTTCCAAAATTTCAGTCTGCACATCAGTAGGATAGTGAATGATGATTCCTCGATAGAAAAGGAGAAGATTTTGTTTTTCCTTTCGGGTAGTCTAAAAACCTGGTTTCAAAGGAGTTTTTCAAATCGGAAATATGTTGCTGATATTTAGAAAATTTTGGAATACCACGTAACTCAATTCGTGACAGTTGTTTTATTCCAGGAAAACATGCGAGATCATGCCGGGAAAGATGCATTCCAAGAAGAACAAGTTTTGCTTTAAATGCCTCAACTGAGTTGAATAACAGTGGGAAAAGATTGTTTTTACTTTGCAAACGCAGATTTAAGTTGTTAAGGTGGTCCACGATGTCCGTCACAAATGCCAAATCATTTAATAAATTATTAAAATTACAAAAAATGACTTCGCGCTCACGTGCCGCTTAGAAAGCTTCTGCATGCCACTTGTGGCACGTGTGCCGCGGGTTGGCCATCCCTGACCTAGGGATATCGTAAAAAGTGACAGATACATGGGAAGTACCTTTCATAGTTCAAGTTAATGAACTATAACGAAGTAAATTTCTCCGTCTTCTTTATCCCCTCATTCCGGAATAAGTCACTCTACCAATTGAGCTACGCAGACGTTCGTTCTGACTGCTATCTGCCTTTATGTCGTGTGCGTCCTGCTGGCAGGAACATCACAGAACACAGGAAAACGTTTTCCATTCCCACATTGCTGCGCCAGTGCGGCGGTGGTCTAAGTACTGGTTTATGATCATTCGTCCGAGATGGGTCCGGGTTCGAATCTCGGTGAGACATGGGTGTTGTGTTTGTCTTATGGTACTGTTCTCTCCTTTCCCTGGAACCAGTGGTACTAAATTAGGCTGGACGACAGTTTGTACCCACTGAGTTGCTCACAGTGATCGTTAAACGCCCAATAACTAAAATAAATAAATAAATAAATAAATAAAAATTGACAGTTAGAACTGTGGACGTTGTTTCTAACGTAAACATACCTTTACGTAATCGACCAGAAAGTCTGTACATCAAAGAAATTGCTTATTATACAGATCAGCATAAAATTTACAGCCTATGTAGTACGAAAGGAATTCTTGGCACCATATCTACATTTCAACTAGTCTGTTTTAAAATTTCTTTTTCGCATCCGCTTGCATTAACCCCGCTTTTAAAAAATCTGCGTTATATTGCACCTAAAACCAAAAATATGATGGAATAATTCACCGTGTTATTTCCGGCACCGAATCGGGGCATTGAGCAATTTGGAAAGTGTCTTCTGGTGTGATGGGTCTAAGTTTCAGCTTCAACTTTCTACTGGGCCGTTCCATATTCCACGCGCGCACACGGGAAATGCAATATATTTCACGAACCGTATTTCTTATTCGGTGTACGGCCTTTCGCCTTCAGATCCTGCTTAGTAATTGCTTTGGACAAAGTTAACAAGGCGTTGTGGCCTTCCTACTTAGGCATTGCTTTGGACATAGTTACCAGATCCTTCATAGGCATTGCTTTGAACAAGTGACCAGATCCATTGCTTTGGACAAAGTTACCAGATCCTACTTAGGCAATGCTTAACAATGTTACCAGATCCATTGCTTTCGACAAAGGGACCAGATCCTACTTAGGCATTGCTTTGGACAAAGCGAGCACTGTCATCAGGTTACACTGTAACGTACCAGGAGATGTGACGTACCTGCCAGAAGGACGCACACGACATAAAGGCAGATAGGAATCAGAATAAAACGTCCGCGTAGCTCAATTGGTAGAGCAACTTATTCCGGAATGAGGGGATCCGGGTTTGAATCCTGGCGCGGATAAAAAATGACGGAGAAATTCACTTCGTTATAACACGGTGACCATATATTCTGATGGCATTGCACTCTTTCAACATGGTAACGAACACCCTGTGCCACAAGACCAGCAATGTGCGAGAATGGATCAAAGATCCTGTCGAAGCATTTTGTGGGTTTCGCTGACCATCAAATGTACCCGACTTGAATATCGTCAAAAGATTTGGGACACATACGAACGCAAAAATCTACGGTTCATGCCAGCGTTCCATTTCGTCTCGTAATTTTGTAATGCCATTCTGCCTTCCTGTTGGCGCGGTGGTCTAAGTACTGGAGTGTGTTCATTCACCCGAAATGAGTCCGGGTTCGAATTTAGATGAGGTATGAGTGTCTTAAAGCCCTGGTTCTCTTCCTTCCCTGGAAACCAGTGCCCCAAAATTAGGGACGGTTGACTACTTATAGCCCATTGAGTTGCACTCGGTGGTCGTTAAACCCCAATAGAAAAAACAAAATAAAAACAACTAAAAACAAAAAAACATCATTTTGCCCAGGTGTTGCATAATAGCGGAGGAAACCATCCGCACTTTGGCTGAGTCATCTCAATGCTATGCCGAGTGCAAAGCAGTTATCGCTCCGAAAGGCATCCCACCACGCTATGAGGTGGGTAGTGGAAATGCTATAGCTGTTGAGAGTATATGATATGGTTATGTAGAGCAAATGTAATGAAAAGTGTTTTTCTCGATTTCTGGTGGAAAACAGTCTATGTTTCTTGTTCATAAGGAATATCCAACAAACAATGATGAGCATAACATCTTTCAAAATATTTTATTCCTTTCTCTGATTATTATTTCTTGCTGCAATGAAAAGATCCTTTCACACATTACATCAGTGGTTCTCAAACTTTCCTTTACCACGGACCAGTAGGTGTGGGCTGTCAACATAACATGGACCACCTACCTCGGCACCTCTTCCATTCAAATACCAAAATGTAGGAATCGTGATTTAACAACTCATTAAACTGCATTATCATCAGAAAAACTTGATATTAAAGTCTTTTCATTATAGAAAAGTAAAAAAAAAAGTACTATTTTTTATTATATTTTAAAACAAAAAAGAACATGGCAAATCACTGAAAACAACATTAAACAGAAAAGAACAAACCGCATTATCAAGATTTAGAACTAGGCATTTCAAATTAATAAAAATACTTAATGGCACAAAAGACTAGAAAATGTCATGCAAAAGAATAAACACCAAACCACATCTTTCAATATAATGGCGTCACGAAGAAAATAATGTAAGATGATGAACAAAATTAATTAGGGAATTAAAACAATATAACCTCCTGGAACTGTTTAAGACCAAGGGATAAGAAACAATGACAACATAATCATTTTTAGAATTAAAATGGTATTAGAACATTTTAAGAAAGTAAATAAACGAATAATTTTTTTATTCTCCATTTCAATGTAAAAAATCGTTTGCTTGCAATCTTTGACCAGTTTGGATACATTAGGTGCAATGGAAAATAGTTTATCTTAAGTCAGGCTCAACCTTTTCACACTTTTTACTCCAACCAGGGCAGAAAATCCTATTTCACAACTGTACGTTGTGGGAAACTGTAGCAGCTGCTTGATGGCACTGTTGGCGAGTTCAGGGTACTCGGATTGCACATGGAACCAGACGTTTGTCAGGGATTTCTCACTTACGGTGACTTTTAGTGTTCCATCAGACGCCAATTCAATGAGCTGATCACACATACGAGCTGAAAGGCCGAAGGACTCAATCACAGATGTAGCACTGAAAGGATTCCTAATCCATTCCTTACTTTCATCAGGCTCTGGAAATATTTTTATGCTATCTTGCAGAATTTTTATATGGTTCTGAAGTAATTACACTAATTCATCATCGATTAGTTCTCCTGAAGACTGCCAAAAATCAAAAGTGCAGAAAAGGAATCATACTTCTCACGACCAAGCTGTGTACTCCAAAGTTCATATTTCTATAGAAATGCTTTTATTTTATCTTGCACTTTAAAAATGGTTATATCGCGTCCCTGAAGTGACACATTTAGGCTGTTCAGGATGCTGAAAATATCGCTGAGATATGCATTTGATCTTGATGGCCTGAGCCGCATGGCGCTGGAATAGGTACACTCCCATCTTAGTGCTATAGACCACTGCACACGCCGCTTACCTTAAAGTTGCATTACTTGCGTGTTACAATTACATATTTTCTGTAGAAAATTTCGTTGACCACTTAGGGCCTAGCCACGGACCACAGTTTGAGAACCACTGCACTACATTAAAATGTTGTAGACAAAGAACAAATTTTGTAGTCCAGGTGTCCGAATGGTACGAAGTGTGGGCTTCTAAACATTCGTCCGTGGTGGGTCCGGGCTTGAATCCCAAGTGAAGCATAGATCGTGTGCGTGCCTCATGGCACTGGCTCTCTCCTCTCGCTGGAACCAGTGGTCCAAAAATAGGGATGGCAACTTCTTACATCATATTGAGTAACTCAAATTGAAGTGTAACAAAAACAACAGCTAAAACTTGGAGAGACGAGAAATAC
Organism: Macrothele yani; assembly: GCA_039090855.1. Classification (NCBI taxonomy): domain Eukaryota; kingdom Metazoa; phylum Arthropoda; class Arachnida; order Araneae; family Macrothelidae; genus Macrothele; species Macrothele yani. The sequence goes on along the minus strand of CM076997.1, from coordinate 55,906,210 downwards.
ATATTTCGGAAAAGGAAACCTTTTGATAACAACCAAGTACGAGCACGAAGAAATGAAAAATTCTAATTTTGTTTCATCCCTTCGTGCTCCGTACTCGGCCGCAACCAAGAACAAATATCAAATTTCTTAATTCGCTCAAGCAAGTGCAGACCACAGAATAGGAATTAGGGCAATGGGAAAAGTACAGCGCATATTTTATATTTCCTTCTTTTCTTCGAGTTGCATTCAAAGCCTTGAATGAAAAAAACCCGGATCAGGGTGGGGTACGCATATCAACACATGCGACCACTGTGACAGTAATTCAATCATTTAGTGCCTAGTTTGTACACTGGGATTTTTTTATTGGGGGTTTAACGACCACCATGAGCAATTCAGTGTGCTATAAGCAGTCGCCCGTCCCTAATTAAGAGCCACTGGTTCCAGGGAAGGAAGAGAGTCAGTGCCGTAAGACAAACACAACACCCATGCCTCACCGGGATTCGAACCCAGTCCCATCTTGTACGAATGATCAGAAGCCCACGCTTAGACCATTGCTTCCCCGATGCGGCGCACCGGCATTCCCTGCACGCCGTCTAACTGATCGGCACTAACAATACTACATCTAACTACTTATACGCATTTAATGCTCTAACTGACTATGAACGACGGTACCCTGCCCATCAGTACCGCATATGATTCAGCAACCAATTTCATGTAGGACTTCCGTCCACAGAGAGCTTAGACTCCAAGCCAGCTACGCCTGTACAGGCTTTCGAGCAGGAGTCTGGTAAAAAAGTTTAGAGACTCACGATAGAGGGTAGACAGCGAGATAACAATATATAGCCAATGGTGTGCGCAGCAGAAAAGACTGACGTCACACGACGTGAATGTACACCCCACTGAGTTTGGGGAGGCAAAGAAAGGAAGCAGGTGGACGCCTTAACATTTAACATGGGTCCAATACCCGGGGTCCATTGGCTTAACGTGCTCGTCTGAGGCAAAGCAGATATTCAGATAAAGTTTAACATTTGTCGCCACCCAGGATCTAACCGAGACCCTTTCCTTTTATAGTAAAGAACTTTAACCACTAAGCGATCTACGGCCAAGACAGCACCTCTTTATATTTTGCATGTTTAATTTAAAAAAATCCCAAATTCACATTTTTTCGAAAATTTGAGAAAATCACCAAACCTTTTTTTACCAGACTTTGGATCGCTGGAACTGAAGAAGTGCTTATGTGATGCCCGTTGTTTCCTAAAACTCACAGCGACTGTGGTTACGAATCAGAACTGATATTGAATGAATTTTTTCAGCTCTGAGCTTAGCTAATCGCCAACTTCCAGTACCGTTTCCAACTCTCAAAGCCTTTTTTTTTTTTGAGAAATGGAGGGATAGGAGCATAGTAAGGAAACCAACTATTACATTCAAAACTGCCACTTTAGAAGATTTCAGAAAGAATGTTTTCCACAAAGACTTACCCGTGGGAAACTGAGAAATTTCGCAGATGTGGTAGGAAATAAGCACCGACGTCCCTCATGAGTGGCACTTGACCCCAGAAAAAATTACTGATCCATCACTGACACACTATCTCCATGATTTAGAAATGTCTAAGGATATTTTAGATTACCAAAGTTTATGGAACCATTTTGTGTTTTATGCACTTGCTGAAATTAAACCAGGTGTTCAATGAAATTATGAATTCTCCAGATTCAAATGCTCGCGACAGTCAGAGAGGCACAAGGCTGTAAAAACAGCCTTCTGGACCTAAATTATATATTTCTATTCGCAGTTTTTTTAAAAAATTTTTCACAAAACTGATTTACTTTTCGATGTAATTCAGAAAAAGACAAATGATGTTTGGTTCTGTATCACTGCAGTTCAAGAATTTGTTTCATACATGAGAAACCTGGGGAGTGAAGAACAATACGACAAATTTATGGTTTTTGCCGAAAGTGCTACTGGGTCAACGCCGTAACTTCTCTGAAACGCCATGAACAAAGAGACATACATATTGCCACTTCCAAGTACAAACAGGTGTATTACGAAATTTTCGACAACATTTTAACGCAACTGGAAGTAAGATTTTTACACTGTGAGAAATTAAAATTTCTTAAATTAGGCGACACGACGCAGTTCTCAACCTATAATGAATATTTTCCTGTGGATGCTTTGTCTTCACAAATGAAAAATTATGGGGCATTGTTCAACAAAGAAAAATTACGCACTGAACTTGAAACGGTTTTCTCCTCACTGCACAAAGAAACATTTCATGATTTGTATTTGGACAAATTAATAAAAAAGTGATTTGAAAACGCGGCTAAGGAAATTCTTATAGAGATCTTTAAGTTCTCCTGTATAAAAGCGACCATCCCTGCTACAAGGGCTTCCGCAGAAAGAAGTTTTTCATGAATAAAGCGCATCAAAACTCTAAAGAAATTCTACGTCTCAAGATCGTCTCTCAGCATTAGCTTGTGCGTCAATTGAAAAGGAAATCCTCAGCAATCATCAGAAGCGATGTACGTGGCACGATGAAGTTATAGAACGTTTTGCGAGGAAGAAAGATCATCGAGTTAATTTACTGTATAAGTAACATTAGATTCAACACAATGTGTTGCACCGATTTTGGTTGCAACGAACAAAAACGTTTTTTTTTTTGATTGGAGGTTTAACAACCACCGGGAGCAACTCAATGGGCTATAAGCAGTCGCCCGTCCCTAATTTAGGGTCACTGGTTCCAGGGAAGGGAGAGAGCCAGTGCCGTAAGACAAACACAAGTTCCATGCCTCACTGGGATCCGAACCGGGACCCTGTTCGGACGAATGATCAGATGCCATCGCTTAGACCACTGCGCCACCGGGGCGGCACAGTTTTTTAAGACACTATTTAAAAGGCATTCTGTGGATCTGCATAAAATTCCATATTTTGGGGCTTTGGGAAACAGAATTGCGTCGAAGAAACCTGGAGTGAAGCAGCGAACAGAATATATTCGTATGTATATGAATGAACATATGGTCGTGCGTATGTATGAAAAAAATATGTGAAGGACACTCACATTCTTTTTTTTTTTTTTTTTTTTTTATGGCTACCGACAAATTATCGTTCTGGCCTCCCCAGAGTTTGAACTAACCGTCCGCCACTGCTGCACTGTGAGAAACAGTGTGAAGTTTGGTCTGGTACATGGACGGACATTTGCATAGAGCAGTGTCTTATGCGTGCTATGAAAGCAGTTGGAGGTCTTACACATGGAAAAGATATAACGGACATCATCCAATCGAAATGGGTCCTTGGGACACCTTTTCTTTTTCTTAAATTCATGAAGCTGTTGAAGAATTCTTGAGAACTTCAATGACATTAAACAACAATGCTTTTGTTACAAGGAAAACTTTAACGGTTTTGTATGTATTTACGGTGCTGAAACCAAATATGAAGCCAAAATTGCTCCACTGGGCTCCAATTTCTTGTAATGGAACTCTCTATTGGGGTGAATGTTGTGTTACTTAAAGGGATTTCCATATGTTTCCCAACGACGACATTTGTCTGCAGTCAGGATAGCTGTGCCTCTGAGATTAGACATACTGTCGCCTTTACTTCCTGTTGTGCAATTCCTTCTGGGAAGAGGGAACAAACCAGAATTTTTGTCATTTGAATGTTTAATCTGTATTGAAGGACGTGCATTTCCTCGTTGTTTTAAAAAGCAGTGTGGATTGTGCAAAGTGTACGTTAAGTAATGCCGCGTAGTTGTGTAAACCATCCAAACAGTTTCTGTTACATTTGTGGACAATTTGTTTTAAAGACTCAAAGGCGACATTTCACACCGTTGATCGGAAAGTCGTATGAATTTTATTTCCAGTTCAAAATGGGTGACGAAGAAAAATCATGGGCGCCTCACATTCGGTTTAATTCATGCACATCGTTGACTGGCTGTTTGAAGGGATCACGTCAAATGCCATTTGCGATACCAATGGTTTGAAGAGAACCGAAAAACCACTCAACAGACTGGTACTTTTGCATCACTAAGATATCTGAAATTACAGCTAAGACCAAAGACACGATTCAGTATCCCAGTATTCCTTCGGCCATAAGACCTGTTCCTCATTGCCCAGATTTTCCTGTTCCTGTACCTCCACAGTCATGGAGTTCAGATGATACTGATAAAAAAAATCTTCACAGCGAAGAAGATATTGAAGTAAAACAAGACCCTGATTTCTTGGAAGATTCTGTCAGGAAGAATTAAATGATCTGGTTCGTGACCTTCATTTAGCAAAAGGTCAGGCTGAAATATTGGCTTCAAGATTGAAGGGATGGAGTCTTTTACAACCAAGTACAAAAGTATGTAGTTTTGGTCGACAACAGCGAGAGTTTGAAGACTTATTTTCGAAGAGTGGTGATCCTGTGTACTGCAATGATATAGACTTATTGTTAGAAGCCTTAGGACAGCTACACAAATTTGAAGAATGGAGATATTTTATATAACAGATTCCTCCAAAGTAAGCTTAAAAGCTGTCCTTCTTCACGACGGAAACGGGTCTGGTTCATTTTCCCGACGTTTACTTCACCGAAGGGTCACTTGCCCTAAAATCACTTCACCGAAGGGTCACTTGACCCAAAATCACTTCACCGAAAAGATTGTTTCACCGAAAGTTCACTTGATCGAAACGTTCACTTCACCGAAGGGTCACTTGACCCAAAATCACTTCACCGAAAGTTCACTTGATCGAAACGTTAATTTCACCGAAGGGTCACTTGATCGAAAGGAACATTTCACCGAAGAGTCACTTGATCGGAAAGTTCTTTTCACAGAGAGGTCTCTTTACCTAAAAGGTCATTTCATCGGAAGTCATTTTACCGAAGGGCCAGTTTATCTAAAATTTTGGATTTCATTACAGGATCTGTTGAAACATGGTGCAAGTTCGGCAGACAGATCCCCGAAACGTTAGGGGATCAAAATCAAATGGCACTTTTGATTTCTCCGTGTCACAGGGAACGCAAAGATTTAGTTTTAAGACAAAAATAATTAATTTTAAGTCCCTTAGGCCTTTTTAGCAAATTTTAATTATGTTCATAAGGTTTACATAAAATCATGTTCAGTGCTCATGTTAATAAGATTTACATAAAAAGTAAAATTAATAATATTGCACATTTTTTCAGGCCAAAAAATCAATTTTAGGTTCCTATGCCTTTTTACCCAATTTTAATAGTGCGAACTCGTGTTCACAAGATTTACATAAAAAGTAACGTTAATAATGTTGCACATTTTTTCAGGCAAAGAGAATCAAGTTTAGGGCTATAGTCCTCGGCTTAGGCCTTTGTAGCAAATTTTAAACGTGCGTGCTCATATTCATAACGTTTACAAAACAAGTCAAGTTAATAATGTTGCACATTTTTTCAGGCAAAAAGAATCGATTTTGGGGCCCTAGGTCTCAGCTTAGGCCTTATTAGCAAATTTTAACCGTGCGTGCTCATCTTCATAAGGTTTATATAAAAAGTTACTTTATATTTTATGTAATGCTTATGAAAATGAGTTGGGTTATCTGTTAAAATGTCCTGTAGCTAGGCCTACGGTTAAAAAATTAATGTTTTGTGGTTGAGTAAAAGTGGAACATTTTTTACTTGATTTGCTATGTAACCCTTATGAATATGAGCTCGGAGGATTAAAACTTGACAAAAAGGCACAGATTTGGACCTTATAATTAATGTTATATTTCGAAAACCTACACATCGGGAGGTGTTTCATAAAAATTTAAAGTGTATTTTTTATACAATCCGATAATGTTTAGGTGGCCCGTTTTTCAAAAACCCGTACCACAAACAAAATTTTAAGTTTTCGATAAACTGACCATTCGGTGAAATGATCTTTCCATATAATGAACTTTTAGGTAAAGTATTCTTTCGGTGAAATGAACTTTTCGATCAAATGTCTTTTTGATGAAATGAACTTTTAGGTTCAGTGACCGTTCGGTGAAAGGAATGTTTCGATCAAGTGACCCTTCGGTGAAATGTACCATTCGATCAAGTGATTTTCGGTCTACTGACCTTTCGATCAAGTGAACGATACCAGACGGAAACATGTATCCGTCAGTACATATCGCATATGCTGCATACATGAAATAAACATATGCAAATATGAAACTGTTGCTTCAAAACACAGTATACAGAAACACTCATGGGATATTTGTGGTGATCTTAAAGTGATAGCTTTACTCCTTGGTCTGCAACTTGGATACACAAAACACTGCTGCTTCTTCTGTGAATGGAACAATAGGGATAGAAAGCTCATTATATTAAAAAGACCTGGCCTAAAAAAGAGTCCCTAAATCCAGGTGATAAACATTTTGTTGCTGAGCCTTTAGTTAGTCGTCAGAACTTGTACTTACCACCGCTTCACATCAAACAGGGTTTGATAAACTTTTTTAAAGGCATTGAATAAAGACGGAGAAGACTTTCGTTTTCTAAAGAACAAGTTCCTCAAAATATGTTAAGCCAAAAAAAACAAGACATTTTTATTTGTTCACAAATAAGAGAACTTATGTGTGATCTTGCATTTGAAGGCACTATGAATGAGACTGAAGCTGCTGCATGGAAGTCGTTTAAAGATGTGGTACAGAACGGTTTAGGTAACCGGACGGCATAAAATTATAAAGAACTTGTTACTGAGCTTTTAGAAAACTATAAGTCTATGAAATGCAATATATCCCTTAAAATACATTTACTTTACTCGCATCGGGACTTTTTCCCACATAACTTAGGAGCTGTAAGCGATGAGCACGGAGAACGTTTTCATCAGGACATATGCACCGTAAAAAACCGCTATAAAGGAAAATGGAGCCCTAAAATGCTAGCTTATTACGGTTGGACTCTAAAAAGGAATGTAGTACAACCAAATTACAGAAGAAAATCTAAAATAATTAATTTTTAAGGTAAGTGTAATTAATTGTTCCTAGCGAAATATACATACCAAAATGAAAGCTTATTGTACACTGAAACAACAGATTACACGAGAACTATGCCCGATAGCACAATTTATCAAGCAGATTTGTAATCAGCACGACAATACGGGTATCGTTTACTTGATCAAAACATCACTTGACTGGATATCATTTCGCCCAAATTCACTTGATCGAAAGCTACATTTCACCGAAGGGTCACTTGACCGAAACATTCATTTCACCGAAAGGTCACTTCCCCTAAAAGTCCATTTCATCGAAAGGACATTTGATCGAAAAGTTCATTTCACCGAAAGATTACTTTACTTAAAAGTTCATTATATCGAAAGATCATTTTACCAAATAGTCAGTTTATCGAAAACTTAGAATTTGTTGTTAGAGATCTGTTAGAGTGTGGTGCGGGTTTTTGAAAAACTGACCACCTAAACATTATGGTATTTTATTAAAAATGCACTTTTAATTTCTAAGAAACACCTTTCCATAAGTAAGTTTTTCGAAATATAACATTAATTATAAGGCCTAGATCTGAGCCTCTTCATCAAATTTTAATCCTCCGGGCACATATTCATAAAGGTTACATAGCAAGTCAAGTAAATAATGTTCCACTTTAATTCAACCACAAAACATTAATAAATTTTTTGACAGTAGGGATAGATACAGGCCATTTTAACAGATTTTAATCCGATTCATATTTATAAGCATTACATAAAACTTAAAGTATAATGTGTTGCACTTTTGAAATTCTAGAAAATTTTAATCCTCCTTGTACATATAGCACGGATGATTAAAATTTGCTAAAATGCTAAAACCGAGGTCTAAGGCCTTCAAATAAATTCTTTGGGTCAAAGTAAATGCGCAAAATTAATAACCTGACTTATTATACAAACTTTACGAACATGAGAAGGCAGACTAAAATTTGCTAAAAAGGCCTAATCCGAGACGTAGGGCCCTAAAATTGATTCTTTTTGCCTTGAATAAATGTGCAATATTATTAATTTGACATTTTACGTAAACTTTATGAATATGAACACGCATAATTAAATTTTTTTAAAAAGGCCTAAGCCGAGGCCTAGGGACCTAAAATTGATTCTTTTTGCCTGAAAATCTTGCAACATTATTAACTTGACTTTTTTTGTAAATTTTATGAACATGAGCATTGAACTTGACTTTTATGTAAACCTTATGAGCATGATTAAAATTTGCTAAAAAGGCCTATGCCGAAGCCTAGGGACTTAAAATTAATTATTTTTGTTTAAAACTAAATCTTTACGTTTTCTGTGACACGGAGAAATCAAAAGTGCAATTAGAGTACGATCCCCTAACGTTTCGGTGGTCTGTCTGCCGAACTTGCCCCATGCATCAACAGATCGTGTAATGAAATCCAAAGTTTTCGATAAACTGACCCTTCGATGAAATGAACATTTAGGTAAAGAGACCTTTCGGTGAAATGAACTTTTCGATCAAGTTACCCTTCGGTGAAATGTACCTTTTGGTCAAGTGAGTTTTCGGTGAAATGAATGTTTCGATCAAGTGATCTTTCGGTGAAACCATCTTTTCGGTGAACTGATTTTCGGTCAAGTGACCCTTTGGGCAAATGAACCAGACCCGACAAATACTGCATGATTCGGCATATGGGCAAATGAACCAGACCCGACAGATACTGCATGATTCGGCATATGCAGTCTTGGTAGCAAATAATTTGATGTCCAGTGTAACATTTACGGAACAACATACTGAGTTACGCAAGTCACGAAAACTAAGAGATCAGTCCGACATTGAAAAGTTTACTTCGTGGCTTAAGCACCGCAACCCATTAACAAAAGTGTCTGGAGAACTCATGCGTTTATCATCCGGTTTGGTGTCTGATGAATCTATAAACTGTAGCCAAACTTATCAGGTAGGAGTTGCAGCAATAAATAAAATGAAAGGAAGAAGTTTTGGATAGCTTAAACTACACAGAAAAGACATGGTCAAAACACAAGCAAAGCACAAATCTTTGAAACATGGGTTGTAAGAGATCAGCGTGAATCCCAAACAGCTGTTTAATCGAATCTTGTGTGTGTGTGTAATAACCCACGTGTACTAAAAATATACCTTGAGTATGAACTAGCCTCTCGTCTACCATCCATTTTTGATAAAGATTCTTTTCGCAAATGTACAAAAGTTTCTCTCATGAAAGTTTTTGAAGAGAGTATTGGAGAATTATTTGAACTAAGCGATGCAACAATATTGCTAGATGGAATTTTTTGTTTCACTACGTTTCCTGGCCAAAGTATAGCTCATATGAGCAAATGTTTCAAAATTACAGTTTAATTGTGCTTACAAGGTATGGAAAAAGTACCATTGTTTTTGATGGATATCCAGAAGCTTCTACAAAAAAACAAGAACAAAATAGATCAGCCAAAAAAACCTCATGAGACATCACTTCTGAAGAACTTACAAAATGTATGACAGCAAAAGAGAATTCTTTTAGCTAATAAAAAAACAAGAATCTACTAGTAGTTTCAGTAGCATCGGAACTAGCAAAAAATGGTTTATTAGCGTTTGTTGCTGAAAAAGATGCTGATATAGACATAGAAATGGCAGCAATCGAAACACTGAACAATCACTCTAGAGTTGTCGTGGGCTCGGAAACAAATCTACTAGTACAGTTAGTTAGTTGCTTTTGCTCCTGAAAATTAATATATTTATTTCTGTAAACAGAAAGGTGGTAAAGGCCCTTTAAAATTCTTTTACAGAATCGGAAGCTTGATCAAGCAGTGTAGTAAAATCAGAGAACTTCTGCTTTTCACTCACGCAACAACTGGTTGTGACACGACATCGTGTTTTTATAGATTGGGAAAAATCAAAACCATTGAAATGATAAAATCATCATCTGAAGCTCAGAGCCAAGCTAGGATTTTTACTCAAAAAGCAATTCCTCGAGAAAAACCTTTTGTCAGTGGTGAAAAATTTATCATTGCATTGTATGGGATGAGCCAATTCTCGAATTTGAATGAAGCTCGTTATTTCGGTTTCAAGACCTTAACAAGGAAGTCTGCTTTGAGATCAAATTTTGCCCAGGCGCAATTCTCTCCAACATCAAAAAGCACCTCACCAACACCTTCTTAGGGTTCACTTGCAAGTCCAAGAGTTATAAAGAATAAACTTTTGAGAACTGATTGGGGATGGAAGTTAGCATATCTGGAAGAAAACGGAGGACAGAAGAAAGCACTGAGACATATTTCCAGCAACACCTTTTACTCAGGCTGAACTTCTACGCCTCGTGTCTTGTAGCTGTAAATCAGCTAGTGGAAATTATTGTGGGTCGAAATTTTGGATTGTATTGCTCTGTAATGTGTGAGCACCGAAGTGGCCTACCAAGCTACAAATCACCTGTTTTTAGTGAAGAAAGTGACACTCCTTTTAACGAGTAACTCCGTATATCTTGGAAAATGTAAAATTAAATATTGATTATGCCTGGTCAAAGATCGAGGTAGTTACCTGCTGGCGTAGCGCTACTTTCCACTGTGTAGTATTCCAGTAGCACTACCATCTACATGGGGCGATATTTTCTGAACAGTAATGGGAAACGGGATGTAAGGTCAGGTGATGCGTAACATCACAGCCTCTCCTTGACAAATGTCAACCCCGCCTTCTCGTGGTGCATCCTGTTCCCACTAAAGGGGCTCTGACGACCGCCCATAGCGGTATAACTATACCATCGGGATTAGAAGAAATTCTATCCCACACTTGCCAGCGTGGTGAGTTATGGCCAAACCCCTCCAAAATGATTCCACAACTTAAATCTTGGCCCTCAGTCTCCGGCAGCTGGAATGTACCTGGCCAAGGCAGCGGCCAGTGCGACATGAAGGCAGAGGGTGCTAAGAATCCCCGGAGGACCGGACTAGGCTGCCATCTGATGCTGACCTTGGCTACTTACAATGGACGCTCCTTATCTTCTGATTCAAGGCTTCTTGAATTGGAAGAGGAACTAAAAAGGATCAAGTGGGACATCGTGGGGCTAAGTGAGGTAAGGAGAAAAGGAGAAGATCTCATCGAACTGAAAAGTGGACATCTCTTCTACTATCGTGGGACAAATACTGGCAGAACTAGTGGTGTTGGATTTATAATAAACAAGAAACTGAAGGATAAAGTTGTAGAAGTTGAAAGTTCCTCTGACAGAGCTGCACGACTTGTTATCCAACTCTCGAAAAGATACCAGGCTCAGATTATTCAAACTTATGCACCCACCACAAGTCATCCTGAAGAAGAAATTGAAGAATTTTATGAGGAAATTTGTCATCTAAATAATAAAGGTAAGCAACACTTGAAAATAATTATGGGAGATTTCAATGCAAAAATAGGGCAACGGAAACAGAATGAAACTTCAGTAGGTAAATTCGGTCATGGCAACAGAAACCAGCGTGGAAATACTCTCGTTGAGTTTGCAGAGGCAGAAGGGTTTTTCATCTTGAACTCCTTCTTCAAGAAAAAGCCACAAAGGAAATGGACATGGAGACATCCAAATGGGACGACAAGTGAAATTGATTTTATTATGTGTAACAAAAAATTCGTCATAGAAGACTGCAGTGTGCTAAACAAGTTCAACACAGGTAGTGACCATAGATTGGTGAGATGTAAGATGCACCTCAACACTAAACTTGAACGTGGCAAGCTCATAAGACAAACAAAATCTATTGACATAACCAACCTTAAAAAACACCATAATACCTTCAAGTTAGAACTGAAGAACAGGTTCTCTGCTTTAGAAGGCCTAACATCGGAAGAAGTGGACATCTCTGAAGTTAACAGAAAAGTAACCAAAGCTATTAGGGAAACAGCAACAACATTAGCTGGGTCTAAGAACAAGTTACATGTGAACAAATTATCAGGAAAAACCAAAATGTTGATGCAAAAAAGAAGAGAGATGAGGACAAACAACTAAAGAAGATGTGACTTCCAAAGTGGAATATGTAGAGCTATGCAAGACAGTAAGAAAAAGTATCACTGAAGACGTAAGGAAATTCAACTGTGAACTAGTGAGGAAAGCAATTGAAAACAACCAAAGCCTAAAGATAGCAAAGGGACATCTCAGTAAGGGAAGAAAACAGATTATAGCACTGAGAAAAGAAGATGGTTCTGTAACAAGAAATAGAGGCGAAATTTTGACAAGAGTGAAAGATTTCTACTCCAAATTATATGAAAGGGATGATATATGCACTCCAGACATCATGAAAGATACCAGTACCAGAGTTCCTCCAGTCCTTCCAGCAGAAGTTGCACATGCAATCAAGAACATGAAGCGAGGAAAAGCTCCAGGAGAAGATGGAATTACTGTAGACATCATACAAGAAGCAAGTGGAGAAATCGAAACGGTACTCGCCCAAATTTTCACTCGATGCCTTAATGAAGGAAAGATTCCTGAGGATTGGAACACCGCTACAATGATCCTGCTACATAAGAAAGGTGACATTGAGGATCTCGGAAACTACAGACCTATCAGCCTCCTATCAGTAGTTTATAAAATCTTCACTAAAGTTCTTTCACACCGCTTGAAGGTAACACTGGACATGGCTCAACCGAGAGAACAAGCTGGATTCAGGAGTGGCTACAGCACAATAGATCATATCCACGTGCTGAGAGAACTAATTGAAAGAGCGAGGGAATATGAACTTCCATTGTGCATGGCTTTTATCGATTATGAAAAAGCCTTTGATTCGGTGAAACCATCAGCAGTTACAATGGCTCTGAAAACCAGCGGTATTGAAGATGCATACATTAATATTATTAATAACATCTATGAAAATGCAAGTGCAAAGATTAGGCTGTTTGAAAATACAACACACATAAAAATTGGAAAGGGAGTGAGACAAGGTGACACCATATCTCCGAAGCTCTTTAATGCCACATTGGAGGGTGTTTTTCAGTCGCTGAGCTGGGAAAACAAGGGGATAAAGATTAATGGAGATTATCTAACCCACCTTCGTTTTGCTGATGACGTAGTCATTTTTGCAACTAGCCCATCAGAGCTGCAGAGTATGATCCAGGAACTTGCTGACAAGAGTAAAGAAGTGGGATTAAAAATGAACTTTCAGAAGACAAAAGTGATGTTCAATGCTTTTACAAGAAATGAAGATTTATCGATTGTTGGAGAAAAGCTGGAGATAACAGACACGTACGTTAATCTTGGACAGCAGATATCAAGTGAGGGTCACATTGATGAAGAAATTAATCGGCGTACAAAACTTGCCTGGAGAGCTTTTGGAAGAAACAGCATAATTTTCAAGAGCAATATCCCATTATGTCTTAAAAGAAAAGTGTTTGATCAATGCATCCTTCCAGTGCTTACGTATGGTGCAGAGACGTGGACCTTAACTAAAAGAGACATACAAAGGCTGCAGACAACTCAAAGAATCATGGAGAGGTGCATGCTTGGTGTAACCAGGAGAGATAAGAAGAGGAACTCGTGGATCCGAAAAATGACAAGAGTGGAAGACATCATGATCAGAGTTAAATCCCTGAAATGGCAATGGGCTGGACATACTGCCAGAAGGACAGATCATCGATGGACAGCAGAAATTTTAGATTGGATTCCAAGGGACAGGAAAAGACCCAGAAGAAGACCACATGGGAGATGGGTGGATGAAATTCGAAAGTATGCAGGGGTGACATGGAGGAGACTGGCACAAGACAGACCGTTGTGGAGGAAACTTGGGGAGACCTTCGTCCAGCAGTGGATTGATAATGGTTGACAATGATGATGATGATGATGAATGGGAAACATGTTGATATGTACACAAATGAGGCATTCCATTAAGATCCCCCAGTGTAAAATGAGCTTGCCTGGAGACCAAACGGTGGCACAGGTAAAGTTCAGAGAGGAGTATATATTCAACCCAAGGGCCTGCTTTCGGTTAGTAGAGTGTTCGGAGTCAGAATGGGAAAAGCTGCCGATTTATTGGACTTTGATAAAGGGCAAATTGTGATGGCAAAGGCGCATCGGAGCTACGATCTCGGAAACGCCGCGGGTTGGTGGTTGTTCACGTGACGCCGTAGTGAGTACGTATCCAAAGTGGTGCACAAATGGCCCAACGACGAACCGTCGTCCAGCTGTTTGTCATCCTCAGCTCACTGATGCCAGAGGGGAGCGGAGACTGTTGAGCATTGTTCACAGAGACCACAGAGCCACAATGCGACAGATCACCAGCAGCTACAACAGTGGTGAGCAGGGCAATATGTTACAGTGCACAATTCATTGCAGCCTTAAGCGCATGGGCTAGCATAGCCGAAGAGCCAGCCGGGTCTCCATGTTCACTGCACATCATCTCCAACAACGCATGAAATGCGCCTAAGACCATCGAGATTGGACCGTGGATGAATGGAAGAAATTGACTTGGTCTGACGAATCAAGATTCCTGGTGCATCACGTAGACGACCAAGCGCGGATACGCCGATTACTAACGGAAGCTATAGCACCAGGATGCACTGTTACGAGGAAATAAGCCGGAAGCGGCTGCGTTATGCTGCGGGCGATATTTTCTTGGGACACTTTAGACCCCATTATCCCAATTGCACCATCTCCGACAGCTGTCAGGTATCTGAACATCTTGCGGACTGTGTTCACACATTCATGGCAACTGTGTTGCTTGTTGGGGATGGCCATTATCAATGGGATAATGCGATATGCGCCACTGCCAGAATCGTCAAGGAGTGGTTCGAGGAACATGCTGGTGACTTTCTGTTAATGCCCTGGCCTCCAAATTCACCTGACATGAACCCAATCGAATATTTGTGGTTCGACTAGGAAAAGCGAATTAAGGCTAATTCACCACCAATACGAAATGTGCGTAAACTGGAGGACCTGCTGTGGACATTATGGTACCAGATACCCCAGGATAACTTATCGCCACCTCATCGAATCGATACCTCTTCGAGTAACCGCTGTTTTGCGGGCTAAAGGGGGTCCTATAGCTTATTAGGTAAGTGGTCATAATGTAATGTCTCATTGGTGTACATCGTTTTAAAGCTGTTGAATCAGTCTACAACTTCCATACTAAACACATTCCCGTAATGTCATTTTCAAGCAAGCTACAACGTTAAAACTTTGAATATCATAATAAAAATACCGGTTTTTTAAGATTTTGTTAAAATTAAGGCAAAGCTTATAGCTTTAACGCAAAATTGAAGGCAAACAATTTTGTAGTGTGTGATTTGAGGATTAAAACTAAAAAAATAATACATCGTTACAACTATTGGTTATAGAGATTGAGACTTTTTTTTTTTTTTATTGGAGGTTTAACGACCACCGTGAGCTTCAACAATATTTTATTTGGAGCAAACATGGACAGGAAGATACAGATGGCCTGTGCTTAACAGTTACCAAAAGATAAACAAGTGGATGACCTATTTACAATGACAATGAGATATTTACATTATGTGGATGCACTATATACAATGTAAGCAAATTCATAACACTGACAATACTGGACTGATGGGTTGACTTACTCTATGTACAACATATGTTCGCAATGTGCATCAGCAGAGTGCCATCTCTAATAGGTGAACACCAGTACAAGGTATAACTATAAATTTTACAGTGCAAAAACAAACATGTATATTTTGAGCAATCTTGAAAAAAAGAAGAAAAGAGAAGAAAAGAGCAGAAGGTTTATACTTTTCAGTATCTGAAAGATAAGCGAATAAATGATCTATCCACAATGATGGTGTGAACTCTATACAAATTGAATGCAATATCTCTCTTGTGAAACGCTGTCAAATTACAAAAAGAACTGTTACTTAGGCTTAAACAAGTGCCTCAATCACAGTGCTATAGATTAACTTGTAATGAACAACAACATATGTCCACAAGATGCAACGGCATAGGGAAGACACTAATAAGGAATAACAATTCCATGGTACAACTGTAAATTTCACAGTGCAAAGAGTAAAGTATATTAGTACAAACAGAACTTGCGTTTTACAGAAAATTTATACTTCGGGTACAATACAAATAATGAAAATATGAAACTGACTCTTTGTACGGCAAATATGCAACACAGCGCAGAATATTATCTAATAGACTGATTATTTCCTATTAGGCACATGTGACATGAGAAAAACCACACTGTGTAACATTAACATATAATTGAAATACTATCAAAGCGTTTGCTCCGCACCATGAGCATAAAACTTAAGACATGTAATCGTGACCCAACATGCGAAATGTGCCAAACATAAATTTTACAGTGCAATTAGGAAAGTACATTTGTATATACAAAACTGAGCTTTTGGCATAGCAACTATACTTCAGGTACAGTACAAATAACCGAATGATGAACAATTACCCCCTGCACTACAAAAGTGCTAAACCTTGCAGAACATGGTGTAATCGACTGATCATATCCCTTTATGTACATGCAACATGATCAGAAACCACACTGTGCAAAATCAATAAGACAACTTAAACACTATCAAACAGTTGCTTAGCACCGTGAGCAAAAACCATATATTATAAAGCCCGGCAGACATAAGGAAAGTGCCGAAAAAAAAAAAAAAAAAAAACTTTAAACTTATTTTAAGTGCCTGTGGTATAACAAGAAACTCACCTACAGGACCCTGTTGGTGAGAAACATGCAAACGTGCAGTAACATTAAGAAGCGATTATGACAAGGGCACCTAAGAACACGATAATCACAAAACTATATTTCAATTAGTCCAAACAATTTCACAGACGTCAGAACAAAAGTCTAAGGTCTTCTGATGGACCAGAAAACCATTGACGAAAAGGTGACCACACTGACATAAAGTGTGGGATTCGATTCGCAGCCTTAGCAACAGTGAAAGCAAGCCTCAAGCGTGAAATCATTCTGTTCCGGAACTGACTGCACATCGCAGCTCCCGCCTGAAAGATGTAGGCTGTATAGGGGTAGAACGTAGCTGTTGATAGTAGCAAAAAATCACATGTTTTGCTAATATGAATACATAAGCACATGACTCTGATATAGGAATAGGCAGAGTACTTGAGCTGAGTAGCGTGCTATAGGCTGAGAAGGAGAGATCATTAGTACTAAGGCACTGTGCAGTAGTGAAGGTCAGATGTAGCAAGGGAAGAAGCACTGTGCAATGTTGATACACATGATCTACATCCGCAATCGTAGAGCAAAACATGCAGTTAGGCGAATCAACAAGCGTCATCTTGAATAATTTGGTAGGAACTGGTAACCGCCGATGAAGAAACAACCATTGGATGTTTCTTTCTGCTGGAATAGATAGTGGAAAATTAGACATGGACCACACTTGTGAAAGGGCGACATTCGGAACATCTGGAATCATCAATGGTGTAGCATACAGTGGATCAATGAGACAACGGTAAAGAGACGAGACAGAAAAACTGGAGAGAGGAAGCGATGAGCCCCGAACGGAAAGGAAAAAGGGAAGAAGAAGAGAGGCAGAGGGAACAAGAGTTAACCCAGCTTGAGAGGCAAGGTTAGGGAAGAGGGTAATGATTGAAGAACGGAAGGAATCATACAGCGAAAGAGAGGAAGAGGTAGGGGAGATGTGGGGGGACAGATCAGAGAAGGGTTTCCAAGAAAGATCTGGAGAAATTAGATCCTGAACAGATACTATTCCGGCGGGGAGCCAGGAAAGGTCAGTAAAGTAGGGAGCATTAGGGGGATGAAGGATGGAAGAAAAGAACAGGGGCTCAGCTAATAGTTCAGTGGTGGAAGCCGGTGGAGCACGGAAGAGGGGTAGAGAACGGAGAAAGGAAAGGACCTCTTTGTAGAAAGGGGAAAGTTTAGAATGAAAAAAAGGAGATTGATCCATTAGAAGATACGTGATGAAAGTGATTCGGGGATTCCTAGGCGATATCATGACATCTCTAACGAGCGTCACTGGCGACTCTGGTGCTCTTAGTAGCCGCAGGAAAGAAACCACTTTATGTGCTTTATAGTAGGTGCGAACTTCCAGCAGTGAAATACCTCCATCAGTGACTCGACGACAGAGAGTGGAGACCTGGATCCAATGGTACCTGTTCCATATTATCGTTGAGATGATTCGAGTGATTTCATTGAGGTGATAAATGGGCATACGTTCTGCTGACCATGCATATAAGCATGGTGAAAGAATATAAGTCTGAGCTATTCTAGCTCTTGAGAAGTAAGAAGTACAAAACTGGGAACCTCGCCAGAATGCAGCAGTTCGAGTAAGGCGTGTTCTGAGAGCATTCCATGTTTCATTTTGAGCAGAAAGACGGACTCCGAGATGGACGCCAAGGAATTTTTGGGATGAAGCAGTCCATGAGGCGCCCCACGGGGTGTCAGTCCTAGAGGCCCACGCTCCGCTCCATAGGCCTGCACTCTTGGATGTATTAAGTGATGCCGCTGAACATGAAGAATATTGATCGTAAATCTGGAGCAAGATGTCGAATTGAGCGTCTGTCCTTACACAAAAGGTCGCGTCATCGGCATATGCAGAGTATGTCACAGAAAAGTGCCTAGTACTTGCAGTAGGCGGTGGCAGTGCATCTATAAAGGCTCGATGGACAGACCGAAGAAACGGCTCAAAAGCAATGGCAAAGAGCTGCCCAGAAAGTGGGCAACCCTGCCGAATGCCTCGCCGAAAAGGAATAGGTGCAGTCAAGAAGGCGGCCGTCTTGACATGGAAAGCAGCGTCCGGATAAAGGGCAAGAATAGAGGTAACAAAAGCAAAAGGAAAGCCGAAAGCAATAAGAACAGCAGAAAGATACGAATGTGAGATATTGTCGAAAGCTGCTCTTTGGTCAAGATTAAAGAGGGCAAGTGGTTCAGAGTTAGTACGAGCCAGATGTAGGAGATCTCGAAGGAGATTGAGATTAGAAGTGATGGACCGACCAGGAACCGTGTAGGTCTGGTCGGGAGAAAGAAGAAATGGAAGAACTTGGTTGAGTCGACTGGAAAGGAGTTTAGTGAAGAGTTTATAGTCAATGTTTAGTAGCGAGATAGGACGCCAGTTTCCCAAGTCAAGCAGATCGCCTTTCTTGGGAAATAACACCATATGAGCCTCTGTGAAATCCCTCGGAAGAAAAGAGGAAGAAAGAGCAGCATTGAAAGCGGCGAGAAGAAATGGAAGCAACGAAGGGAGAAAAGTACGGTAGAAAAGGAGCGGAAGGCCATCTGGACCTGGGACAGCACGGGAATTTAGAGAGACTAGAATGGTCCGAAGTTCAGTCTGCGAAATAGGTTGTAAAAGGGAATCAGAGAGATTGGAAGGAACTTGGGGAAGAGCAGAGAGTAAAGTAGCAGAAGCAGAAACAGAAGGCTGAGGAGTTTCACTGTATTTGATAGTAAAATACCGACGAACCTGAGAGCAAACTGCATCCGGATCAGAGATGATTTCACCATCAGGCCGCCGAAGTAGTCGAAGCTGATGCGACGAGCGGCGTTTTTCTTCTAACGCGGATAGAAACTCAAAGGAACAGTCCTCTGGTGATAGATGTTGTAGACGGAGACGAAGAATTACCTGACGTGCACGAGGCTCAAGAAGTGCTCTAAGATCCGCTTGGTAAGCTGTATACATGGGATGACTCGCACCAAGCTGTAACAGGATGTTTCGGAGATTTTGCTCTTCCATGGAGCGCTTCGTGCCTTCGGAGAAGGAATGACGTCTAAGAAGATAAATTAGGTAAGATTTTACCTCGAGCCAGTAATTGATGGCACAAGGTGCAGTGGACAGGCCCTCTCGCATATGATCAAGAAGATCTCTGATCTCGGTGCATATATTCTCATCAGCTAGGAGAGAAGTGTCTAGTGTCCATGACCGAGACCTAACATGCAGACGAGATGAAGAGTTACAGGAGATAGTGATGGCACAATGATCCGATGAAGCTGTATGAGAGTGCATACAATCCATTGTAATGGGCAATAACGGAGCAGAAGCGTAAAATCGATCCAGCCTGGCAGAAAGAGAGGAGGATGCAGATGCAGCTCTCCAGGTATGTGAAATGGATGTCGGATGCAATCGTCGGAACACGTCATGTAAATCAAAATCAGACACTAATGATCGCAATTGCTCCACAAGACGTGAACGATGTTCAATCCTCGAAGGAGCGCGATCGAGCTCTGGTTGAAGTGTACAGTTAAAGTCTCCTCCAATGAGCACATGATCTGATGGTAATGCTGACTGAAGTGCAGTGCGGAGCGACGAAAATAACAACGTTAGATGTGTAGATGAACATGGAATATATATGTTGAAAACTAAATATCGTTGTCCATCTAGGACGAAAGTGAGTCGCTGCAATAAATCTCGGCACAGGTTATGAACTTTAACAGAGGAGAGTGCTTGACGAAATCTATTATGTACACCAATCGCTAAACCTCCACGAAGAGAGAGCCTATATGCGTGATGAAATTGATAGTCCCATCTCCTCCAGCGATGGAAGGGTGAAGTGGAGAGACAATTTGTCTCTTGCAAAAGTAGGAGATCTGCTTTGAGGTGGTGGACGTCTTCATATGCTAAAGCATTGGCCAAAGGGGTACACATACCCCTACTATTCAGTGAGACTGTCTTGAACAGAATAGTCTGATGATGGTTGGAGGATGTTGTCGGCTGCGTTCTGTAACTTGGCCAGACGGCTACGGAACTTCTTTGCCCAGTAGGGACCACCCAGATCTCTGCCCGGAACGGTGCGTAAATGAGAATGTATCGCCAACATTTGATTCATGGTGTCAGACAGACAGTGGGAGTAACCTTCCAAAAAATTGCGAGACAGCTTGTCTCTACGGGGACTTATTAGGAACGCATACACCTTCTCTCCAGACACAGGTGTCTGTGGAAGAGAGGATGCCTCTAGAATATGTAAAAAGTTTTCACAGGAGATCGGAATAATTGTTCCATCATCTGTATCAGATTCCATAGAGCCTTCAGACGTGAGCATCTGACTACTAGAAGGATCACGTCCTGCCCTAAGGGTGGTTGTCATTCTAAACTTCTTATTCTGGGCGCGTGAAGTTCTACGTCGCTTTGCCCGTCCACGACTTTGTGCTGTAACCGGAATTGGAACTTCCGGCAATTTAAAAGGAGCTGAAGAAACAACCTCAACGGTCGGTGTAGCAGTATGACCAGAATCGTCATCAACCATCTCTATAGGAGACTTGGGATTAACAATTGATGCCTCTTTCGACTGAAGAGATGATGGGGGCGCCAATGCATCACCCGAGGTCGAGGGTTTACCCGTAGACGTCGGTTGACCAACGGCTGTCTCACTACTTCTGGTAGATGTTGGCCGACCAACGGCTGTCTCACTACATCTGGTAGACGTCGGCCCACCAACGGCTGTCTCACTACTTATGGTAGACGTCGGTCGACCAACGGCTGTCTCACTACTTATGGTAGACGTTGGTCGACCAACGGTTGTCTCACTACTTTTTGTAGACGTCGGTTGACCAACTGCTGCATCACTACTTTTTGAGGAAGTCTGCTGTTGCTGGTCTTTAGCACCAGAAGAGGAAGCCGATTGACGTGACAAAGAGGAAGAAGGTCGTGCTGTTGACTTGGAAAGAGTGTTCGCATTATGAGGGCATAGAGCGCGGGGATGTCCCGTGCCTTTACAATTCGGACAGACGGAGCCTACTGTGATGAATATCTCTCTAATGTGCGTGTAGCAGCGTACACGTAAAGTGGGTGGAATACGCAGCATGTGCTCCTCTGAAGGGAAGACCACACGAACATTGCGGCGAAACCCGAGTAGGTATCTGTCTTCTGGCACCTCTGGAAACGAAGAGTAGGTAGTTACACCTCCAATGATCCGGCCATAAGGAAGAAGAGCGGCAATCAAGAGATCATCTGAAACTTCAGGTGGAACTGGTGAGAAACTTACAACAACGGAACTCTGTGAAACAGGTTCGGCATGGATGTGACGATCACCAATTGAGATGCCCTTGGTCAGTACATGTAGGGAATGGGCAGGAGTAGAGAAGTAAACAACTACTTTGTAAGGCTTCCTGCCCACATGAGTTATGGCTGATGCAGGAACAATCTCTCGAAGAGCAGCAGTATATGCAGTGAGTTTTGTATTTCTCAGGCTCGGAAACACAACTCCATTCTCCATAGTTTGAAGGAATTTCAGCCCAGAAGGGGTATCTTCTTTAAGGACAACCTCAATGACTTCGGCATTATGCGTCATCACATATTGTCCAGGAGAAAAAGAAGACTGGGAAGGTCCCGACTTAGATGCGGTTACGTCAGCATATGAGAGGGTAGATGTACGTTGCTTTGGAGATGATTCCGGCATGGAGTGCGAAACATCCATGGCGTCATCATTAGCTTTCAGAGAGGACATCGTATTACCGCTGGGAGACTTGGAAGAAGAGGCGATATCCGATGGTAAGGCAGCAACAGAAGGCTGCAAGGAGGAGTGGTTTATCGAGATAGACACGTCATTGGTAGTAGTATTTAGAGAAGCTGTTATCGGGAGATCATCATTTCCGGTAGCAAGGGTTAGGACGTCATTCTCTCCGGAAGCCGCCATTTGCAATGGCGAGGAGAAGCTTAGCCCTTAGCCAGCTTGGCCAAGGCAGAAAAATAAGGATAACTAATCAAAATAAGCACTTACCAGCTCGGCAGGCATATAAAAAGAAACACGGGACCTTCACACACAACACACACACGAAATAGAACACTGACAACGAAGAAAAATAACACACACCGACGAAAACTTGAGGAGCACAGAAAAACACGACTAACCCACCGTGAGCAACTCAATGGGCTATAAGCAGTCGCCCGTCTCTAATTTAGGGTCACTGACAAACACAACATCCATGCCTCACCGGGATTCGAACCCGGACCCCTTACGGACGAATGATCAGAGGCCAGCGCCTTACACCACTGCGCCACCGGGGCGTCAAATTTTCTTAAAGTCGGCGAATGGAAAGTTCGGGGGTCGCAGAGAGAAAGCACAAGGGAGAGATGCGTGGAGTTTGGGGAAAATACATCTCTTATAATGTTCTAACAATTGGCCAAAATCCAGTTTCCTCCTAATTATTTCCGACATTTGCCTTTTATTTCCTGGGATATTTGAAACGCAGTGAAGGTGAGGTTTGAACACTGCTCACCGACCTGGTGCGCCTTCCCGCCTCATTGTGTGGCAAAGTGTTGGAGCAAACATGTTGACACATACAGTATATCATTTTAAAGCTGTTGAATCAGGCTACAACTTGCATATTAAGCACGTTCTCATACTGTCTTTTTCAAACAAGCTATAACGTTTAAACTTTGAATAACACAACAAAAATACCGTTTTTTTACGCTTTTATTAAAATTAAGACAAAACTATTGGTTTTAGAGCAAAATTGAAGAAAAACAATTTTATAGTGCGTAATCAGAGGATTAAAACTGAAAACAAAATTACATCGTAACGACCATTGGTTTTGGAGATACACTCATTGCAATAAAAATCCGCGCACCAAGAAGAAAACGGTGCGATTAACGCAAAACTAGGCAAATAACTGTGGGGAGGGCAGACATGCAAATGATTAAAGTTTGGTGATATTTCGCATGCCCGGGCATCCAAGACTGCCACTGCAATCGCAATACTTAGTGATTGTAAGCAGCCGCGCAGGGGACTCAATATTCGTGCCGAAGTGCACGGTAAGAGTCAGGTGAGATCCCTGAGCGATAGATATGTCGAGCAGCCGCCGTTGATGTGCGTACGGGCAACTGACGGAGTTTGAACGAAGCCGTATCGTCGGGATGAGAGAGGCAGGGTGTCCGGCGCGACGAATCCGCCGTCATTTGGGCCGGTCGGGTAGTACGGGGCGATCGTGTTGGGAGCAATGGACACGGGAATGCACCTAGACACGGCGGACTGGCTCTGCACGACCCAGACACACCACCAACAGAGAGGACCGTGGGATCGTGAGCCTTACGCACAGACGCACCAATATCTAGAGACATGTGGCAGCTGTAGAAGTGACTCCTGTGTCCGTCAGAACCGTTTCCAGACGTCTGGCAGCGGCGAATCTGCACTCTCTTCAGCACTAACGTTTTCTGCCATTAACACCTGACCACCGTCGGCGTCGATTGCAGTGGTATCAGCAGCGAGCAACGAGGAATGCTAAGGACTGGCGACGTATAGTGTTCAGCAACGAATCCCGCTTCTGTATGGGAACGGACGACCACCATAACAAAGTGTGGAAGACCGCAGGTGAGCGCTACAATCCCAACCTCACTCTTCAGCGGCACACATCCCGAAATGCAGGTGTGATTGTCTGGGGAGCCATCCCGTATTACAACCGGATTTTCCTCGCACTGATGCGAGGGACGGGACGTCGATAGCCGAGCTCTACGTACAGGAGATCCTGCGGCCCTATGTGCTGCCTTTCCTGGCGGGGCGTCCTGGAAGCATGTTGCAACAAAATAACGCCCGTCCGCACACGGCTTGGGTTTCCCAGGACTGTCTTCGTCATGCTTCGACGCTTCCGTGGCCTGCCAGTTCTCCTGATCTCTCGCCCGTCGAGCACATGTGGGACCAAATGGGACCATAGCTTTCTCTATGTCCCAGTGTTCGTGATTTAAAGCGTCAGTTGCAAGAAGTGTGGGCCGGACTGTATCACCGCATGTATTCGAGCACGAGGCAGTCCAACACGGTACTCACACTGACCGGAATGTGTACCGTATGTCCGCGGGAGATCGTCTTGCTGATGTGATATTGTAATCACATCTGTCCTTGGTATGTACCATCTCACTACGAAAATCTCATTTCAATCCTACACCTCCTTCTTGATGCGCGGATTTTTATGAGAATCAGTGTATAAGTCATTTTCTAAAAGTCGGCGAATAGGAAGTTCGGTGGGTCACAAGGGGAAGATGACGGCAGTTTTGGGGAAATACATCTCTTATAGAATTCTAACAACTGATCAAAATTCAGCTTTGCCCTAATTATTCCCATCATTTGCCTTTTTTCCCTTTCATTTCCTGGGCTAATTGGCGCTCCCGGCATTTTTATAATACAGTATGTTGTGCTTGGATGCCTGTTAAGATCTTCGATGGCATCGTTATATTATGTAAAAGGCTCACTTATTAAACTTTGCAAGGTGCTAGTTTTTTTTATGGCCCCTTTTGCTTCAGGAGCAAAGAGTACACAATGCATTCAAAAGCCCCAACCTATTCGCTGTATGCTAACCATGGACAACCGGTCAACCATGAATACTGAAAACACGTATTAATCTTATGGCACTTTGGAAATTCGTAATCGTTGCTGCTAGGTTTCCAAAGATTCTATGAGTTGTTTTTTTATTGCCTCACCAACTAGAAATTTATTCGTGTACAAACTAATGTCTGCAGCTTTTATGTTAGAATGAGGAATATTGTTCTTTGTTACAAGAGATAAGAGAAGAATTAACTTTTGAAATATCAAGCATTTTTGTCACCAGCACATCTGTTATCCCCAACTCTTCTCGAGGTCCCCAAGAAAGAAAACTTGTTTTTATTGCTCTTAATTTGAAAGCATCTTTCAAATTGGTTTTATATAGGTGCAAAGATATTGTATCCACAGACAAACGAACATAGTGATAGCATAAGGAAGTCCTTTTTTTTTTTTCGAAAGACTTTCTAGAAATTTCGATCCGTGTTTCCTGCTGTGTATTCAAGGCTACAACGCACTTTACAACAGAAAGTAGCGAGACACGAATATATTACTTTCCTTACAACAGAACAAAATTATTTACTGTGGTCCATCAGCACACGAAAATTTTACACCAATTGTCGTTCTAATCATCAGATATCGCTGCTGAGCACAGATAGGAAGGTTATCATTAAGAGACCTTGTATCGTAGAGGAAAATAATGAAAATATTAGAGAAAAAAAAACAATTTATCTATTGTTTAGCTTTCTGAAAGCACGGCAGAAGAGTTACTCGTATTTGAATTTTCCTTCGAAACAGTGACTAAAACGCTGCTACTTCTGCAAGCTAGTCCAGAAATCTTTCTGTAGTCCATGAGGAACACTATTTAACTGACCTCGAGTATAGCACCTCACTATCTTCATTTTTCAGCGAAGGTATGTACTGAATATTATTTTCTTTACGACTAATCTATTTTTCTAACAAAAATTAGGAAGCCGCGGTATCAATTTATGAACATTGTTAATCGTTATTAAATGTATGCTTCTAAAATACAAATGGACTACGATTAAAGTAAAGTTTCGTCCTAATTGGAAACCTTTTCAATAAACATGTGCATATTGACAGTTATAGGGATTCCAGGTTCAATAACATGCCAGTAGCATACGAACACAATTCTCAGAGTAAAACGTCCTTAGAATAACAAGTTTACTTGTTTCATAAGTAGCAGGGGAAGCGGCACTACTCATTAAGACCCATCAGCAATCACACTGCTATTGCAGTCGTGAGAGAATAAAGGACATTTATAGACCTAGTTGGCGTTGTCAAGAAAAAGGAACCAAATGAGGCAGACTTTTCGTTACATGGTCCTTGTATTTATATCAGCATGTAGGACCTGATTGACTGCCAATAATATGGCAAAGGAGGCAAAATCCATGGAAGTTAAGATGTAACGTTCAGCACGGTTCACTGTAAATCGCCACACAGGAAAAGTGCCACACATCTTTCAGCAACTTGGGAAAGTGCCACACACTGGAAAACTACCATATCGGGAAAATGCCACACAGGGAAACCGCCATATGTTTTTCGCTAAGGGGCCAGACAAATTTTTTTTCCACCAAGTAGCACTTTGAATGTGTGGCAGTTTTCCAGTGGGGCAGTTTTCCAAGTTTCCCATTAATGTGGGGCAGCCTAAGGTGTCTAATGACGGGAAATAGCTCTTTTGTTTGTATGAATTTTCAGGCTGGTTCCTACGAGTTTAGGGCAACTGGCCACAAAAGTTGAAGGGGGTGTATAAAGATTGCCGTTTCTTGGCCTATATTGAGAATTGAAATGGGAACTCCAAACAAATTCCAGGAAAACATTCTTTGTAAGCCAAGCAAGAATTGCATTTTAATTTGAAGAAATAAATAGCCCATGACTTTGTACATTTTCTTTAAAACTACAGAGTTCGACGAAACAACGGAATGGCATGGCAGCATGACTCATGCTGTGTTCAGAAAAAGATGATAAGGTGGGATTTTTTAACAACGCCGCGCTTTTGCTTACGCACTAAATATTTGCATAAAATATGAAGTCATTAATATTTCTCTTTTACTTAATTAATTCATGGTCCCTAGACCTAGGCCTTTTTAACAGTTTTTATTCTAACGATGTCACATTCACAACGTTTACACTTCAAGTCAAGTTAATAATATTGCGCTTTTACCTAATCATTAATTAATAATTTATAGGCCCTGAGCCCACGTCTTTTTAACAATTTTTATACTATAAATATCGTACTCACAACGTTATACATCACGTCAAGTTAATAGCATTGCGCTTTTACTTAGGCAGTAAATATTAATTGGTAGACGCCTAGGCCTTTTTAACAGTTTTTAATCTGTCGACTTCATATTCATAACGTTTACGTATCAAGTCATGTTAATAATATTGCGCTTTTACTTAGGCAGTAAACATGCATTCATAGGCTTTGAGTCTAGGCCCTTTTGCCAGTTTTTATTCTATGTCAAATTCATAACGTTTACATATCGATAAAAGTTAATATGCTGCGGTTATTAAAATTTTAAGAAAGGCCCAGGACTACGGCCTGGGAATTAGTATTTCTTGCCTAAATAAAAGAGCAATATTATTAGCTTAACTTGACGTTGTAAACGTTATGAATATGACATTGGTAGAATAAAAAGTGTTAAAAAGGCCGAGGGCCTATGAAATAAGAATAAGTACCTAGGTAAAAGCGCAGTATTATTAATTTGACTTGATACGCAAACGTTATGAATATGAAGTCGGCGGATTAAAAACTGTTAAAAAGGCATAGAGTCCACGAATTAATATTCAGAGCCTAAGTAAAAGTGCAATGTTATTAACTTGACTTGATGTGTAAACGTTGTGAAAATGACAGAAATGGCAATGTTATTAACATGACATCGTTAGAATAACAACTGTTAAAAAGGTCTAGACTTGAGGCCTATGAATTATTATTTAGTGCCTAAGTAAAAGGTGAATGCTACTGACTTGAGTTGATGTGTTAACGTTAGAATAAAAACTGTTAAAAACACATATTTCTAGGGCTTATGAATGAATAAATTCAAAGAGAAGTGTGAATAATTCCACATGTTATGTTACTATTTAGTGCCTAATTAAAAACGCAGTGATATCAAAATCCCACGTTATCGTCCTTTTCTGAACACAGCACGAGTCATGCTGTCATTCCATGATTTCGTCGAACACTGTAGTTTTAAAACATGTACTAAGTCATGGCAATTTATTTCTTCAAATTAAAGAACAATAATCGCTTGGCATATATAGAATGTGTTCTCGAAATATGTTTGGGGTTCACAATTCAATTCTCAATATAGGCCAAGGAACGGCAATCTTTATACACCCCCTTCAACTTTTGTGGCCAGTTGCCCTAAACTCGTATCAACCGGGCTTGAAAATTCAGATAAATAAAAGAGCTCCTCCCCGTCGTCAAGCACCTTGGGAAACTGCCATATATACTGTAATTCGGAAACTTGGAAAACTGTCCTACTGGAAAGCTGCCACACATTCAAAGTGTTCATCGGAGGAAAAGCAATTTGTGTCAGTCCACTTAACGAAAAACATGTGGCAGTTTTCCTATGTGGCGCTTTTCCTGTGCGGCGATTTACCGGCAACCGTTCAGTGTGGAAAGCATAACGAGAAGCAACCATAATTTACATCAACGGAAGGTAAGTTAAAAATGCAGAATATGTCACACGGTCTAGGAAATTTCCACTCTCTCAGAAACAAAGAATCTTTCATTAAGGAAAACCATCCGAAAAGAAAAACTGAAAAGAAAAGCTTGTAAAACAGCTAATCCAAGATCAAGTCCGTCGAACTATCAATATGGTATTGTAAGTTTTGAAACACTGAAGTGTTCTCACAGAACATTCGCATATCATTTGTGATTCTGACTTCCATGAAAAACTATTGCAATCGCACAGCGTACACTCGTCCTTTCCCCTGAACTCATTACGATTACTGATTTTGGGACTGTTATGCATTCACTGAAGTTTGTTGCCAGAATTTAGGCACAAGGAAACGACGCTGAAACGAAAAATACAGGAAAAAAGAAAAGAAAAAGGAACATAAACATTGAAAAGCAAGTGAAATACCACAAAAAGTAACACACTATGCAATGGAAAACCAAAACATGCGGTAGGTATATAGCTATACATAGTTATGGCGAAAGAGGAGGAGTATCAGCACGTCTCCAAAATTTCGACACAAAAGAGACGTAATGCCAAGTATACCATTATTAGAAATGTATGGTTATTTTATTAGAGACACCTGTATCAATTTAAAAATACGTTTCTCTATAGAATAAACTAAATTCTGTTCAGTTTCCGTTAATACAACTTTAACTTGGGAGAGACCTTCGTCCAGCAGTGGATTGATAATGGTTGACAATGAAGATGGTGATGATATATATCATCATCATCATCATCATCATCATTGTCAACCATTTTCAATCCACTGCTGGACGAAAGTCTCCCCAAGTTTCCTCGACAACGGTCTGTCTTGTGCCAGTCTCCTCCATGTCACCCCTGCCTACTTTCGAATTTCATCCACCCATCTCCCATGTGGTCTTCTTCTGGGTCTTTTCCTGTCCCTTGGAATTAAGAATCCAATCTGAAATTTCGGCTGTCCATCGATGATCTGTCCTTCTGGCAGTATGTCCAGCCTATTGCCATTTCAGGGATTTAACTCTGATCATGATGTCTTCCACTCTTGTCATTTTTCGGATCCACGAGTTCCTCTTCTTATCTCTCCTGGTTACACCAAGCATGCACCTCTCCATGATTCTTTGAGTTGTCTGCAGCCTTTGTATGTCTCTTTTAGTTAAGGTCCACGTCTCTGCACCATACGTAAGCACTGGAAGGATGCATTGATCAAACACTTTTCTTTTAAGACATAATGGCATATTGCTCTTGAAAATTATGCTGTTTCTTCCAAAAGCTCTCCAGGCAAGTTTTGTACGCCGATTAATTTCTTCATCAATGTGACCCTCACTTGATATCTGCTGTCCAAGATAAACGTACGTGTCTGTTATCTCCAGCTTTTCTCCATCAATCGATAAATCTTCATTTCTTGTAAAAGCATTGAACATCACTTTTGTCTTCTGAAAGTTCATTTTTAATCCCACTTCTTTACTCTTGTCAGCAAGTTCCTGGATCATACTCTGCAGCTCTGATGGGCTAGTTGCAAAAATGACTATGTCAGCAGCAAAACGAAGGTGGGTTAGATAATCTCCATTAATCTTTATTCCCTAGTTTTCCCAGCTCAGTGACTGAAAAACACCCTCCAATGTGGCATTAAAGAGCTTCGGAGATATGGTGTCACCTTGTCTCACTCCCTTTCCAATTTTTATGTGTGTTGTATTTTCAAACAGCCGAATTTTTGCACTTGCATTTTCATAGATGTTATTAATAATATTAATGTATGCATCTTCAATACCGCAGGTTTTCAGAGCCATTGTAACTGCTGATGGTTTCACCGAATCAAAGGCTTTTTCATAATCGATAAAAGCCATGCACAATGGAAGTTCATATTCCCTCGCTCTTTCAATTAGTTCTCTCAGCACATGGATATGATCTATTGTGCTGTAGCCACTCCTGAATCCAGCTTGTTCTCTCGGTTGAGCCATGTCCAGTGTTACCTTCAAGCGGTGTGAAAGAACTTTAGTGAAGATTTTATAAACTACTGATAGGAGGCTGATAGGTCTATAGTTTCCGAGATCCTCAATGTCACCTTTCTTATGTAGCAGGATCATTGTAGCGGTGTTCCAATCCTCAGGAATCTTTCCTTCATTAAGGCATCGAGTGAAAATTTGGGCGAGTACTGTTTCGATTTCTCCACTTGCTTCTTGTATGATGTATACAGTAATTCCATCTTCTCCTGGAGCTTTTCCCCGCTTCATGTTCTTGATTGCATGTGCAACTTCTGCTGGAAAGACTGGAGGAACTCTGGTACTGGTATCTTTCATGATGTCTGGAGTGCATGTATCATCCCTTTCATATAATTTGGAGTAGAAATCTTTCACTCTTGTCAAACTTTCGCCTCTATTTCTTGTTACAGAACCATCTTCTTTTCTCAGTGCCATAATCTGTTTTCTTGCCTTACTGAGATGTCCCTTTGCTATCTTTAGGCTTTGGTTGTTTTCAATTGCTTTCCTCACTAGTTCACAGTTGAATTTTCTTACGTCTTCAGTGATATTTTTTCGTACTGTCTTGCATAGCTCTATATATTCCACTTTGGAAGTCACATCTTCTTTACTTGTCCTCATCTCTCTTCTTTTTTGCATCAACATTTTCGTTTTCCCTGATAATTTATTTACATGCAACTTGTTCTTAGACCCAGCTAATTTTGTTGCTGTTTCCATAAGAGCTTTGGTTACTTTTCTGTTAACTTCATAGATGTCCACTTCTTCCGATGTTAGGCCTTCTAAAGCAGAGAACCTGTTCTTCAGTTCCAACTTGAAGGTAATATGGTGTTTTTTAAGGTTGGTTATGTCAATAGATTTTGTTTGTCTTATGAGCTTGCCACGTTCAAGTTTAGTGTTGAGGTGCATCTTACATCTCACCAATCTATGGTCACTACCTGTGTTGAACTTGTTTAGCACACTGCAGTCTTCTATGACGAATTTTTTGTTACACATAATAAAATAAATTTCACTTGTCGTCCCATTTGGATGTCTCCATGTCCATTTCCTGTGTGGCTTTTTCTTGAAGAAGGAATTCAAGATGAAAAACCCTTCTGCCTCTGCGAACTCAACGAGAGTATTTCCACGCTGGTTTCTGTTGCCGTGATATATATATCATCTTCATCATCATTGTCAACCATTATCAATCCACTGCTGGACGAAGGTCTCCCCAAGTTTCCTCCACAACGGTCTGTCTTGTGCCAGTCTCCTCCATGTCACCCCTGCATACTTTCGAATTTCATCCACCCATCTCCCATGTGGTCTTCTTCTGGGTCTTTTCCTGTCCCTTGGAATCCAATCTAAAATTTCGGCTGTCCATCGATGATCTGTCCTTCTGGCAGTATGTCCAGCCCATTGCCATTTCAGGGATTTAACTCTGATCATGATGTCTTCCACTCTTGTCATTTTTCGGATCCACGAGTTCCTCTTCTTATCTCTCCTGGTTACACCAAGCATGCACCTCTCCATGATTCTTTGAGTTGTCTGCAGCCTTTGTATGCCTCTTTTAGTTAAGGTCCACGTCTCTGCACCATACGTAAGTACTGGAAGGATACATTGATTAAACACTTTTCTTTTAAGACATAATGGGATATTGCTCTTGAAAATTATGCTGTTTCTTTCAAAAGCTCTCCAGGCAAGTTTTGTACGCCGATTAACTTCTTCATCAATGTGACCCTCACTTGATATCTGCTGTCCAAGATAAACGTACGTATCTGTTATCTCCAGCTTTTCTCCATCAATCGATAAATCTTCATTTCTTGTAAAAGCATTGAACATCACTTTTGTCTTCTGAAAGTTCATTAGGTCAGGTGATGCGTAACATCACAGCCTCTCCTTGACAAATGTCAACCCCGCCTTCTCGTGGTGCATCCTGTTCCCACTAAAGGGGCTCTGACGACCGCCAATAGCGGTATAACTATAAAATCGGGATTAGAGGAAATTCTATCCCACACTCACCAACCCGCTTGGCCAGCGTGGTGAGTTATGGCCAAACCCCTCCAAAATGACTCCACAACTTAAATCTTGGCCCTCAGTCTCCGCCAGCTGGAATGTACCTGGCCAAGGCAGCGGCCAGTGCGACATGAAGGCAGAGGGTGCTAAGAATCCCCGGAGGACCGGACTAGGCTGCCATCTGATGCTGACCTTGGCAACGTACAATGGAAGCTCCCTATCTTCTGATTCAAGGCTTCTTGAATTGGAAGAGGAACTACAAAGGATCAAGTGGGACATCGTGGGGCTAAGTGAGGTAAGGAGAAAAGGAGAAGATCTCATCGAACTGAAAAGTGGACATCTCTTCTACTATCGTGGGATAGATACTGGCAGAACTAGTGGTGTTGGATTTATAATAAACAAGAAACTGAAGGATAAAGTGGTAGAAGATGAAAGTTCCTCTGACAGAGCTGCACGACTCGTTATCCAACTATCGAGAAGATACCAGGCTCAGATTATTCAAACTTATGCACCCACCACAAGTCATCCTGAAGAAGAAATTGAAGAATTTTATGAGGAAATTTGTCATCTAAATAATAAAGGTAAGCAGCACTTGAAAATAATTATGGGAGATTTCAATGCAAAAATAGGGCAACTGCAACAGAATGAAACTTCAGTAGGTAAATTCGGTCACGGCAACAGAAACCAGCGTGGAAATACTCTCGTTGAGTTTGCAGAGGCAGAAGGGTTTGGTTTTTCATCTTGAACTCCTTCTTCAAGAAAAAGCCACACAGGAAATGGACATGGAGACATCCAAATGTGACGACAAGTGAAATTGATTTTATTATGTGTAACAAAAAATTCGTCATAGAAGACTGCAGTGTGCTAAACAAGTTCAACACAGGTAGTGACCATAGATTGGTGAGATGTAAGATGCACCTCAACACTAAACTTGAACGTGGCAAGCTCATAAGACAAACAAAATCTATTGACATAACCAACCTTAAAAAACACCATAATACCTTCAAGTTGGAACTGAAAAACAGGTTCTCTGCTTTAGAAGGCCTAACATCGGAAGAAGTGGACATCTCTGAAGTTAACAGAAAAATAACCAAAGCTCTTATGGAAACAGCAACAAAATTAGCTGGGTCTAAGAACAAGTTGCATGTAAATAAATTATCAGGAAAAACGAAAATGTTGATGCAAAAAAGAAGAGAGATGAGGACAACTAAAGAAGATGTGACTTCCAAAGTGGAATATATAGAGCTATGCAAGACAGTACGAAAAAGTATCACTGAAGACGTAAGAAAATTCAACTGTGAACTAGTGAGGAAAGCAATTGAAAACAACCAAAGCCTAAAGATAGCAAAGGGACATCTCAGTAAGGGAAGAAAACAGATTATGGCACTGAGAAAAGAAGATGGTTCTGTAACAAGAAATAGAGGCGAAATTTTGACAAGAGTGAAAGATTTCTACTCCAAATTATATGAAAGGGATGATACATGCACTCCAGACATCATGAAAGATACCAGTACCAGAGTTCCTCCAGTCCTTCCAGCAGAAGTTGCACATGCAATTAAGAACATGAAGCGGGGAAAAGCTCCAGGAGAAGATGGAATTACTGTAGACATCATACAAAAAGCAAGTGGAGAAATCGAAACAGTACTCGCCCAAATTTTCACTCGATGCCTTAATGAAGGAAAGATTCCTGAGGATTGGAACACCGCTACAATGATCCTGCTACATAAGAAAGGTGACATTGAGGATCTCGGAAACTACAGACCTATCAGCCTCCTATCAGTAGTTTATAAAATCTTCACTAAAGTTCTTTCACACCGCTTGAAGGCAACACTGGACATGGCTCAACCGAGAGAACAAGCTGGGTTCAGGAGTGGCTACAGCACAATAGATCATATCCACGTGCTGAGAGAACTAATTGAAAGAGCGAGGGAATATGAACTTCCATTGTGCATGGCTTTTATCGATTATGAAAAAGCCTTTGATTCGGTGAAACCATCAGCAGTTACAATGGCTCTGAAAACCTGCGGTATTGAAGATGCATACATTAACATTATTAATAACATCTATGAAAATGCAAGTGCAAAGATTAGGCTGTTTGAAAATACAACACACATAAAAATTGGAAAGGGAGTAAGACAAGGTGACACCATATCTCCGAAGCTCTTTAATGCCACATTGCAGGGTGTTTTTCAGTCACTGAGCTGGGAAAACAAGGGGATAAAGTTTAATGGAGATTATCTAACCCACCTTCGTTTTGCTGATGACGTAGTCATTTTTGCAACTAGCCCATCAGAGCTGCAGAGTATGATCCAGGAACTTGCTGACAAGAGTAAAGAAGTGGGATATATATATATATATATACATATATATCATCAACGATCGGTATCAATTCACTGCTGGATGAAGGTCTCCCCAAGTTTCTTCCACAATTGTCTGTATTGAGCCTGTTTCCTCCATGTCACTGCAACATACTTTCGAATTTCATCCATCCATCTCCCATGGAGTCTTCTTCTGTGTCTTTTCCTGCCCCTCTGAATCCAGTCTAAAATTTCGGTTGTCCATCGGTGATCCGTTCTCCTGGCAACATGTCCAGCCCACTGCCATTTTTAGTGATTTTACTCTGGTCATCAAGTCGTCCACTCCTGTCATTTTCCTTATCCAGAAGTTCCTCTTCTTGTCTTTCCTGGTTACACCAAGCATTCATCTCTTCACGCCTCTTTGAGTTGTCTGCAGTCTTTGCATGCCTTTTTTAGTTAAGGTCCATGTCTCTGCTCCATATGTAAGCATTGGCAGGATGCATTGATTAAACACTTTTCTTTAAGACATTATGGCATACTGCTCTTAAATATTGCACTGTTTCTTCCAAAAGCTCTCCATCCCAGTTTTACACGCCGATTAATTTCTTCATCAATGTGACCCTCATCTGCTATCTGCTGACCAAGATAAATGCAGGTATCGGTTGTCTCAAGCTTTTCTTCATCAATCGATAAATCTTCTTTACTCGTAAAAGCATTGAACATCACTTTTGTCTTCTGAAAGTTCATTTTTAATCACACTTCTTTACTCTTGTCAACAAGTTCTTGGATCATACTCTGCAGCTCTGAAGAGGTAGTTGCAAAGATGACTACGTCATCAGCAAAACGAAGGTGAGTTAAATAATCTTCATTGATCTTTATCCCTTTGTTTTCCCAGTTCAATGATTGAAAGATATTTTGCCATGTGGCATTAAAGAGCTTGGGAGATATGATGTCATCTTGTCTCACTCCCTTTTCAATTCTTATTTGTGCTGTATCCTCAAATATCCGAACCTTTGCACTTGCATTTTTATAGATGCAATTAATAATGCTAATGTATGCACCTTCAATACCGCAGGATTTCAAAGCCATTGTTAGTGCTGATGGTTTCATAGAATCGAAGGCCTTTCCATAATCAATAAAAGCCATGTATAATGGGAATTCATTTTCACTTGCTCTTTCAATTAGTTCTCTCAGTACATTAATATGATCTACAGTGATGTAGCCACAAGTGAATCCAACTTGTTCTCTTGGTTGAGCCAAGTCTAGTGTTACCTTCAAGAAATGTGAAAGAACCTTAGTGAAGATTTTATAAACCACTGATAGAAGGCTAATGGGCCTGTAGTTCCTAAGATCCTCAACGTCACCTTTTTTATGTAGCAGGATCATTGTAGCATTATTCCAATCCTCAGAAATCTTTCCTTCATTCAGACGTCTGGTGAAACCATTTGCTAGTATAGTTTCGATTTCTGAACTTGCTTCTTGTATAATGTCCACGGTAATTCCATCTTCTCCTGGAGCTCTTCCCTGTTTCTATGTTCTTAACAGATCATAGCTCTCATTGCAGGGTTTCTGCATTATTCAGTTTGCAAGGCAACCCAACTGAAACTTAAGCAGACAGAAAAAAATTAAAATAAGAAAAATAAACCCATTTACGAAAAATCTAGCCAAAGGGTAAATTACCCTCTCTAAAACCACAAGAAGCAACACAAGAAATAATTTAAAAAGTTATATCAAATAAAAAATAAAAGGAAAACAATAAAAAGAAAATACAGTTTTTTAACCTCCCTAATGTTTGCTGCAAACTGAATAATCCGCGCTCAGCTCACAACAACCACTGGTGTAAGAGACTGAAGACAGAAGACATCATGAAAAATTTTACAAAATTGACATGCTATACAATGCATAAATAAACATAGTAAAATCTCTCGACCAAAAAGTAAAAGGTTTGGTGAAAAATACACCGGTAGCACCGTGAAACATTCGCCTAGTCAGATGATATTTGGTACTATGTCACCACGCGGTACTCTTTCATTATCCTACCATGTCTGGCTCTTTTTATGTGGAAATGTTACGTGAGAAGCTGTTAACTCATATGCAGGTGCACAGATGCATTGCCTTTATGCATGATGGTGCTCCATGCCACATATCAAAGACAGTAAAAGACTACCCGCAGAGGGAAAACATAACTGCGCTTGACTGGACCAATTTAAAAGACAAACTAGCAGAAAAGCAGCCATCAAATTCCCAAGTTTTGATTGACGCAATAAAGTACGTGTGGGGCAAAGATATTTCAGGTGACTACTGCAAATCCCTCATCGTATTCTGTCCGTTATGAAAAACAAAGATGGCCACACAAAGTACTGCTTTCGGTCTTTTTGTGTTCTAAAGAATGTAACTATTCATCTGTGGTGTCATTTTTAGCACGTCTTTTGTAAAAAAAGATCGTGCTTATGTTATCGGTTTGTCCGTCTGTCTGTACCCACGCTATCTCTGCAACTATTAGTCCGATTTGAAAAATTCTTTTTGCATTGGGAAGCTTGAAATATGCGAATGATGATCCTTAATTTCGTTTTTTTTATTATGTACAATTTCGCCGTTACAGGGCGTAAATGATGATGTCGAATTCAAGAAAACGTTTTATTCCACATATTTGCTTCTAAACATCCGACTGAAAAAATTATTTTCCTTTCGATTCCATGTATGTCGAAGAGTATTTTAGACATAGTTACGTTTTTAAATTACGCATAGATTTTCTGCTAGGGGGCGTAAAAATAAATTACGTTTTCCCCGATAACTCTTCTTCTAAAACTACGATTTGAAAAATTCTTTCCTCAGCGGTTACAGCTCTTTCCTTTGCATATATACTGCTGGCCACCCAAAATGCATCACCAAGAAGGACACGAGATAGCAAAACCAGATTTACTGGACACATAACAACAGATACAAAGATGAAACGATTAAACTTACAGGCCCGTGCGACTTGCGGAACACGCAGACATCAATAGTTCGTGTGGCCCCCAT
Organism: Macrothele yani; assembly: GCA_039090855.1. Taxonomy (NCBI): domain Eukaryota; kingdom Metazoa; phylum Arthropoda; class Arachnida; order Araneae; family Macrothelidae; genus Macrothele; species Macrothele yani. The sequence goes on along the minus strand of CM076997.1, from coordinate 55,868,218 downwards.
GGCTGGCAATAACGGCCGCTACACGCCGCGGCATCGAACGAAAAAGTGCCAGTCAAAACACCGACACCCAAAACACCGACCACCAAATCATCGAAAGGACACAACACCGACCACCAAATCATGGAAAGGACAAAACACCGACCACCAAATCATCGAAAAGACAAAACACCGACCACCAAATCATCGAAAGGACAAAACACCGATAGGACAAAACACCGACAGGACAAAACACCGACATCTCGTTTCTACTTCGTTTCCCGATCAGCAGACGGCGCTGCATGTCAAGTATCAAGTAATATCAGAAAGTTTGTACGCCGGTTCTTAACAGCAGAAAAACAAAAATTTTGCGGCATTACAGTTTTCGATTTAGAACCACCAAATTTGATGTACAATCTCATAGTACTCTAAGTTAGACCATAGACGGATTTTGGAAGAGGTCGAGACCCGGGGTCAAGGGGCCCCCATACAAAATTTTACTAAAATCTACAGTTTTTAATTTAGAACCACCAAATTTGGTATACTACCTCATGGTACTCTAAGTTAGACCGTAAACCCTTTTTGGAAAGGATCGGGGACCGGGATCAAGGGGGCCCCATACAAAATTTTCGCTAAATCTACAGTTTTTAATTTAGAAAAACCAAATTTGGTATACCACCTCATGGTACTCTAAGTTAGACAGTAAACCCTTTTTGGAAGGGATCGGAGCCCGGGGTCAAGGGGGCCCCATACAAAATTTTCGCAAAATCTACAGTTTTCAATTTAGAACCACCAAATTTGATATACTACCTCATGGTACTCTAAGTTAGACCGTAAACCCTTTTTGGAAGGGATCGGGGCCTGGGGTCAAGGGGGCCCCATACAAAATTTTTGCAAAATCTACAGTGTTTAATTTAGAACCACCAAATTTGGTATACTACTTCATGGTACCCTAAGTTACACAGTAAACCCTTTTGGAAGGGATCGGGGCCCCGGGTCAAGGGGCCCCCATACAAAATTTTAGTTAAATCTACAGTTTTCAATTTAGAACCACCAAATTTGCTATACTATCCCATGGTGCTCTAAGTTAGACCGTTGACGGTTTGAGGAAGCGGTCGGGGTACGAGTCCCCATACATAATTTTCATAAATTCTACAGTTTTCAATTTAGAAATACTGAATTTGGTATACTATCTCATGGTACCCTAACTTACACCGTAGAGGGTTAGGGGAAGGGGTCGTCGGTGCCCGATGTCAAGGGGGCCCATACATAATTTTCATAAATTCTACAGTTTTCAATTTAGAAATACTGAATTTGGTATACTATCTCATGGTACCCTAACTTACACCGTAGATGGTTTGGGGAAGGGGTCGTCGGTGCCCGATGCCAAGGGGGGGGGGGCCCATACATAATTTTCATAAATTCTACAGTTTTCAATTTAGAACCACCAAATTTGGTATACTATCTCATGGTACCCTTTCTTACACCGTAAATGGTTTGGGGAAGGGGTCGTCGGGGCCCGGTGTCAAGTGGGCCCATACAAAATTTTAGTAAAATCTACAGTTTTCAATTTAGAACCACCAAATTTGGTATACTATCTCATGGTACTCTAAGTTACACAATAAACCCTTTTTGGATAGGATCGGGGCCAGGGGTCAAGTGGGCCCCATTCAACATTTTCGTAAAATCTACAGTTTTCAATTTAGAACCACCAAATTTGGCATACTATCCCGTGGTGCTCTAAGTTAGACCGTTGACGGTTTGAGGAAGCGGTCGGGGAACGGGGTAACCATACATAATTTTCATAAAATCTACAGTTTTCTATTTAGAACCACTGAATTTGGTATACTATCTCATGGTACCCTAACTTAGACCGTAGATGGTTTGGGGAAGGGGTCGTCGGAGCCCGATGTCAAGGGGACCCATATAAAATTTTTGCAAAATCTGCAGTTTTTAATTTAGAACCACTAAATTTAATATACTACCTAATGGTACCCTAAGTTAGTCAGTAAACCCTTTTTGGAAGGGATCGGGGCCCAGGGTAAAGGGGGCCCCATGCGAAATTTTCGTTAAATCTATAGTTTTCAATTTAGAACCACCAAATTTGGTATACTATCCCATGGTGCTCTTAGTTAGACCGTTGACGGTTTGAGGAAGCGGTCGGGGCATGGGGTCAAGGGGGTCCCATACATAATTTTCATAAATTCTACAGTTTTCAATTTAGAACCACCAAAATTGGTATACTACCTCATGGTACTCTAAGTTAGACAGTAAACCCTTTTTGGAAGGGATCGGGGCTTGGGGTCAAGACGGCCCCATACATAATTTTTATAAAATCTATAGTTTTCAATTTCGAACCACCAAATTTGGTATACTATCTCATGGTGCTATAATTTAGACCGTAGACGGTTTGAGGAATCGGTCGCGTCCGGGGTCAAGGGGGCCCCATACAAAAGTTTCACAAATTCTACAGTTTTCAATTTAGAACTACCAAATTAGGTATACTATCTCATGGTGCTCAAATTAAACCGTAGACGATTTTTGGAAGGTGTCGGAGACTTGGGTCTGCCGGTGCCATTGAAAAAACAGTAATTATAAGGCCTTGGCGGGCGTCTTTTTAGCAGTTTTTGTGCTGCCGACGTTCACATTCAAAAAGTTTACATAACAACTCAAGTAAATTATATTGCATCTTCACTCAAATCATGAACAAAAATTTTACGGCCCTAGGCCACGACCTTTTTAAAAACTTTAAGTCTACCGTGTTCATATTTATAAGGTTTACATAACAAGTCAAAGTGCTAATGTTCCACTTGTACTTATTCAAAACACAGTAATTACGAGGCCTAAGCTGGCGCCTTTTAGGCAACTTTTAATCTACCGTGCTGATATTGAAAAAATTTGCATGACAATTTAAATCATTCATGCTCCACCTTTAATCAATCACAAAACGGAAATGTAAACAGCCTTAGGCCTAGGCATTTTTAGAAAGTTTTAATTCGTTAAGCTCAGATTTATAAGGTTTACATAACAAGTAAAGGGAGGAATGCACCATTTGTACTCCTTCAAAAACCATTAATTATTAGGCCTAGGTCGACATCTTTTCAGCGACTTTTAGTCTACTGTGCACATATTCTAAAAGTTTAATGACAATTCATGTCAATTATACTCTACCTTTATGAACAAAAAGAAAAAAAAAGCTGCCTTAGGCTTAGGCCTTTTCAGTAATTTGCAATCCGTTGTGCTCATATTTATCAAGTTTCATAGTAAATCGAGATGATAATGTTCCACTTGTACTCGTTCAAAAACATTATTTATAATTCCTATGCCGGCGCCTTTTTAGCGAATTTTAGTCTGCTGTGCTCATATTCTAAAATTTTACATGAAAATTCAAGTAAATTTTACTCCACCTTTACTCAATTCCAAAAAAAAAAAAAAAAAAAAAAAAAAAAATTAAATACGGCCATCAGCCTATACCTAGGTCTTTTTAGCAATTTAAATTCGTTGTGCTAATATTTATAAAATTTACATAACAAGTCAAAATGATAATGTTCCACTTGTACTGTTTCAAAAACATTATTTATAAAGGCCTCGGCCGGCGCCTTTTTAGCAAACTTATGTCTACCGTGCTCATATTCCAAAAGTTTGCATAGCAGTTCCTTGAAAATAAAATTGATATAAGAGGTTGACTGTTTATCAAAACTTAGTATACGGGTCTCAGAAAAATACGCTGATTTCGTTGCCTTTTTTCGCTTAGCAAACTTCCGGTACTTTCACTATTTATTACTACATGTTTTATATTTTTAAAGATCGGACATGTCTTGAACTATTGATAAGTCTATTGCAATAAAGTACATTGATATTTTTACTAGTTGTGGAATCTGAGGAAACATTTGCTGAAACAGTGAACCTCGACAGAGCCTATGGTAAAATCAACAGAGTTTATTACCGTTACCCAGGGGGATATCACGTGGAGATTGTCTCTTCATGCGCCAAAACATTTTTTTTTTAATTTTCTTCTATCATTTATTTTTTTTATTTTTTTCTCTCATTTTCTTCTTTTTTCTTTTATTTCTTTCATTTTAATTCCTTTTCTTTTTTTAGATTATTTATTTTTCTCTCATTTTAATTTACTTATTCTTTTTTTAGCTTTCTTTTATTTTTTTATCTCTCATTTTAACGTTTTTATTCTTTTTTTTAGCTTTTTTTCTTTTCTTTTTCTAATTCGTTTCCTTTTCTTAGCACTAATATTCCATTGTTGCTATTTATTTTTTAAATTAGTAAACAGTTATTTCTCGCAGCTGTATGATCAGTTTTAATGGCCGTTCCGAAATATCCTCTATTGCTTTTCGTTTAACACTATTTGATATGATCAGTTTTAGTGGGTCATGATTGTGACACAAGTTGAATTGTAAAATAACCGAGTCACTAGTATCCAGGTACAATTTTGGCAATCATTTGTGTTTTGTACAACGCCACTTCCACCTTATCTTTGTTTCTACATCTTTATAGAATTTGGGTCCTGAATGTATCAATAAGTTTTTCCCTCTTTGGATGCACATATACTACATGTTACCTCTGTAATCGCTGTCTGAAGAATGATGCAATGTAACCACACCACTGTTTTGCAAAGAGTCCGTGGCGCATTCAGATCAGATCAGATCATATGTAGAGGATTTTAGGAAGGAGTGTCTGACCCCAGGTCTTAAACAACCCTTAGAAATAGGAAGCCAGGAGATTTGGGCTAGAGTGCCAGATAGGAAAGTGACAGGGAAGCGAGGTAGAAAGGGGAGGAAGACGCCCTTATTTATTACAGGGGGGCAGTACCCGGGTCCGTGGCGCATTGTCCAGCAGATAGCATCTTATGCCGGAAGCTCAGGGCCGCGGGTGGCCTAGTGGGCAACATTCGTGATTGCCGCGGAAAGGACCTCAGGTTCGATCCCAGGCAGGTAAGAACGCTCGATCCATTAAATATCCGCCGTGCGTCGGATGGGCACGTTAAGCCGTCGGACCCCGGGTACTGGGCTCCCGGTAATAAATAAGGGCGTCTTTCTCCTCCTTTCTACTTCGCTTCCGTGTCACTTTCCTATCGGGCACTCAAGCCCAAATCTCCTAGCTTCCTATTTCTAAGGGTTGTTTAAGACCTGGGGTCAGACACTCCCTTCCTAAAATACTCTACATATGATCATGATCATGATCATGCCGGAAGCTCCCTGTCCCACCTTCCCCTAGAGGGGGAGGGCAAAAATGTGTGGGTCTTCTCCCTGGGGTCTTCCGTTTCCACCTCTCCCTTCTTAAGGCTCCCCCACACACAAACTTTTACCTTCGCGCAGATTACGGTTGCCCCTAGAGAGATCGTCCCCCTGACCAAGGTTAATAGACAGTAAGGTTTGCTCATCCTGCCTCCCTCGCAGCGGAAGTGCCGGTCCGTCACTTGCCCCTTACCAAGGCTAACTAGAAAGACAGGCTCCGGTGCCGAGACGAGCTACGGAGGTCACGTGACCACGGTAGTGCTGTTGTCGTCAGCCTCGGCGTTGGTTTTTGAGTCAACGAGCAAGGAGATTTGAAGCTGCGTTTTTGATGTTCAAAAACGAACCATAAGAGAATAAATTAAACGTTTAAAAAGACCAGAATTAAAATTAATCAGTCCAGTTTTTCACTGAAGTGAATTATTTAATACTTCCTATCTTGACAAACTTTCACTCCACTGAATTAATAATCCCGTATTTTTTTCGGTGAAAACAAATTTGATTTTTTTTTTCGGTGCGTAAATACAGCTATAGCACGCACTACACACACAAGTACACAATTTATAAACGATTTTCCCTTAAAAATATATACGCTAAAAATTATTCGCCTTCCGCCACTATAAAGTTGAAAATAAAAGTTTCCCATTTCGATCTAGAAGTTCGCCATAGGTATGCTGGAAAATTATGAGAATCGTGATTTTTTAAGGACTTTTTATGACTAATATACAACATTTTCCAGGTTTGATTTTTTTTTAATTTTTACCATATGTATTATAAATATATGCGTTTATTGTAATAAATTAATATAGAAAGAAAAAGTTACCTCAATAACTGTGAAACAGCTAAGATTGATTCTCCACCACCCACTTATTTTTTCTCTACACAGTGAGTTTATTATTGTTGCATTCTTATTTTACTTAGTAATATCATAAACCAAAAAACAAAACATCAATTATGATTAATAACTTTTAGTAAACACTTTAAGATTTATTAAGCTTTCTTTATTAACTGAACCAGTTCATCCAATTTTGTTTTCTTTTTTTTTTTTTTTTTTTTTTTCTGTTCCTAAAACTGTTTGACTTTGTAATGAGCTATGAATTCCCTGTATTTTCTTCTGAGCCGTCAGTATTTTCCATAAGGCTTGCTATAGTGTTCCCTCCTGGCTGGGGAATCCTTGAAACGCCAATAGAGTGAAAAAAATAACTCGTTTAAATTCTATTCAAAAACCTTTACACTGTCTTGAAATGCACCATTGACAATATGTAGTCCGCAACTTCGAATGTCAATGTATCCATTGAATCCTCACGTAGCTGATTTTGCAGCACGTCGTAGAACTTCGAGTTGACAGCTGGACCATCCATAGACACCTGGATTAGCTTTCTCAAGCTTTAGCTTTTCAACACAAAAATTAAAGTTTTCCAAACCGATGTCAGCTGGTGCACACTTTAAAAATTTTGATCCATAGCACCTAGTAATAACTTTATCATAAACTATGAAAGAACAAGAATATCCATTTGTTTGCATTGAGTTTTCCTATTTAAACTCTTGTCAAATAACAGAACAAATTCATCATGATTTACATATTCTGTTAACAAAAACAGAAAATATGGTGAAATAGCATAACAACAAAGATGTGCATTTTTATTTTCACCATATGTCTTTTGCTATACGGCTGTCAGGAAATATGGCAAAAAAAGTTTGTCTTTTTGTTTGCACGAGTTATATGCAGAGTAGCAAAATGTAGATGTAAGAGCGCATGCTCTACGCTGATAGTTTCCAAATTGTTAGCGGATTTTGCCGATAGTGTTTGCTGGTAGATTAAAAACAATGAAAATGTTATTTACAGCATTTAAAACACTTGCTCAAGAATTTACTAATATTAATATACTTAATTTGATTTTAACTAGAAAAACTTTGAATTCTTTTGTTTATACAGACATTTCTGGCCTCTGGATTTCATTGAGACCTGGTTCTCAATGTATAAGCCCTGTATCAAAAGTTTTGTTTACACAAAACAGTTTCAATTTTATTGCCAGGTTCTTCTTAAAGTTGCCAGTTATTAAAATCTTTTTCTTATGTATTTTGTAAGTCTACTAGTTTTGAATTAAGCTGGTCAAAATGCTATTTATAATTTTTGAAGGTTCATTAATCGAAGTGTTTTTCTGGGTATAAAAACTTTCTTTAATTAGTCTCTTGATTTTATGAGGTTTATAGTAAAATATTTTAATGTTTTACCATAAAGGTCCATTTCACACATATTGCAGCACATTCAACTGTAATGTACTTATTTTGGCCTCATCGGAATCTGTAATGTTCTAGTAATTATTTAATGTTTTTATTAATTTTTCTTTAAATTATGTAATTCTATTTTTATCATGGTTTGTGCTTCGCTGGTTTGCAGCAAGTTTTCTGTTTCAGGGGTTGTGTACGCAGATACATTTTATTTTTATACAACTCTGGTTATATGAATAGTTGCTATATATAAGTTTCATAGCCCACAGCACCTCTGATCTCAGATATTCCGTGTGGGGTCACAAAAAGCTCCCATTTGTATTGCTTCAGCTTGAAGCTTACGTTTCTTTTCATGAGCTTTACGGTGGGAGACAGCTTTTCCACGTGGCATTGCACTTTCATGTAATCACTAATGGTGGTACGTGTAGAAATAGCAGCATTTGCACATTTATCAAGTTCCAAATGTATTTTACCTTTCATGCAGCTTTTCAATCCAGATACACCCATGTTGGAAATATCAAAGTTTCTCTAACCAAACTTCTTGGAATACACGTTTTCCAGTTATACTCCAAAAGAAGGAATAAAATAATCCATAACCAACGATCGAACAACAAACCACAACCTCGTTGTTTAATGAACAAAGTAACAAACGTGAGCGATAGAATGGAAAACACAAACAGGTGAACACGAACAAGCAATAAAATATGGAGCTCAAAGATTAAAGTACCTAACGAGCGTTTCTCAGGACACGTAACAGCGCGAGCGGTATTGGTTATTAAGCCCACGTGGCCACTGCTAGACGCTGAAGCTTCAGCGGTGGAGACATACTTTTAACGGAGAGTGCTCCCGCGTACACCCATAATACATTTTGCAAGTCTATGAAAGATGTTCCCATTGACTATTTCATCTCACTTCATAGTTGTACACATAATTCATGCTAATCAGTCACTGCTCACAGAATTTATGCGTTTTGATTAGTTTTTGATAATAAAAAAAAATCAACTTACCTTCAGGCGGCAGTCTTCCCAATTTTCTGGGACATGAAGCAAGAAATACTATCAAAAAGAGACAGATGGGCACAATTTTTACATATGTGCCACAAATGCCTATTTCAAATAGTTTCAAAGAAGGCAGGTGCTGGCCATCACTAGCTGCAACTGTATTCAGCTTCAGAATATTTCCCCCAACTTTATGTTTTTCCTTATCAGGTTGTAGGAACCTGCATCATCAAAATTTGCCACACACACACACACACACACACACACACACAGCAATTTTATTTTATAAAACACTAACCATGTGAAAAATCAAGGTTGGTAACAAAGACATTTGACAATGCGTTCCCAAACACTCCAGCATTAAAATTACAATTTTACCACTAGCTAACACTTTAATACTAACCTGCAATTTCATTTACAATAAAAACACATACTAACTTTTCAATTTTTTAATTTTTCTAGCAGTACATTTATCACTATCTCTAAAATCATTCTTAACTTTAATTAAATTATTAATCATAATTTTGCTCGAACGCAAACATATGCCTTCTAATACACTACGAAGGTTTTTTTACAGATGCATTGTTCTGTTAATCGGCATAAAAAAATATCATGCTGTGAAAGTTTAATAGCACTCAGTTTGTACAACAGGGAGAGTTGATTTTGAACACTGTAAAACTTTTCAGCAAAGGACTCAATTTTTTTTAAAACATGCCAGACTACAGCAGTAGCATATAAAGCACACTCAGTAGGAACAACTAACTTACCTCTGTCTAATTCTTTAATCAATTCACAAGGTACTGAGGAAACTTCAATATCAATTTCTTTATCAGACTGTAACCAAAATGTGCACTCAATGCATTTACCTAATTGTAACTGTTTCCTAACTGTAAAACCACAAATGTATGTTAAATTTATTAAAATATCATTGGGCACACTCTCTAATGTGAAATCTTCATCCAACACGTTAAGAAAGGGAGATACATCAACATTGTAAGTGCAGTCTTCTTTACAAGGAAGTAGAGTTTTCAAGTGTACATTACCATTGAGGGAACTTAAAAGTACCATACTTTTGAACCTTAGTTTCCGCTCACTTTCAAGAAGCTGCACAAAGCTTATATAATAATTTGCTCCACTCAGCTGCCTGTAGTTCCAAACCTACCTTCCAAATCGTCATTCTGGAACTTCCCAAGTAACAGATAATCAACTTTATACATTTTAAAAAGACAGGGTACAAGTTCTAAAAAGTATCAGTAGTTGTAATTAATGACTGAAATGTTTGTGCAGTTAAAGCATCGGCAATGGGGACCGTGGTCCTCCATTTTTTTAACCACAAAGACATGGATTTAAAAAATTTAATTGAAAATCTTCATTCTCTCTAATTGGTTCCCTATATTTATCATTAAATCGCTTACCTTCAAATGCACTCTGCACATTTGCTATTTTCCACCATGTAGAAAAAATCTCTATAAACTGACAAGTTGCCTCATAACCAGGGAACATGGCATGCTTACTTGTTGCAATGCACTTTAGAGCGGCAATATTTTTTTCATTTATTATTCGCAGAGCAAATTTCACATTTTGCTTTTGTACACTTGAAGGATACAAAACTTTAGCAGACAAAAGATGACCATATTTAGCAAGAGAATTTTTTTCTAATTCATATAATAATTCTAGATGTTTATATTGAGCTTTTAAAAGCAAATCATTATTGACCATATCCGGAAATATGATGCAACGATTCTCACCTTTTTTTGTTATCCAGTTATTCCTAAATACACTTAATTATATGAACAGAATCAAATATAAAAAACAATAACCTGGAACTGTCAACAGGGTGAATAATACTTGGTTGCAGAATTTTGTTAGGGGTTAAAAGTTCAAATGCTTTCCTATTAATTGCATTATTATCAGAAATCAAGGAAAGAACTTGAAAGCCAACCTTTTCAATTTCAACAATTACATTCAAAATCATCAATTTTAACTGTTCAGATGTTAAACTGTGAACAGGTGTAATACTTACCACATCTTTATATTTTGAAAACAAAGCTGAAATCATAAAGACATGTGCAGTTTTGCTGACATCAAACTGGCTACTACCAAATATTGATCCACCTTTGAAACTCATTTGTGGTTCAATGTATATTTCATCTAATAACAAGTTCACAACAAGCTCGTGTTGTTTTAAGTGTTGAATTTTACTTTTCAAATAGGTAACACTTCCTTGAAGAGTACTGCCTGAAATGGAAAATCTGTTAATTAGTTTTTGCAAGTTACGGGGATGTGGAAGGTACAAACATTTACTTTTGTAGAGGGCATAGTACGTTGAAGAAGAGTGGACATATATCGAAGATGCTAGAACCATGGTATTATTGCTATAATTTCTTCGGTTTTTTGGCATTTGGTGAATTTTTAACTGCTCACAAAAAAACTGTAATTGAGGTGAATCAGAAGACTGCAATGCGACAATAGCTGAATCTACAACATTTACTTCATCCTGCGTAACTGTTTGTTTTTCAACAAATGCTACCAATTCATCAAAATCATTTAGAGAATTCAAAACCTTCAAACTCTTAGGCAACCTGTTTTTACTAATCTTAATCTTACCTGCATAAATTTCAAATTCAAGATCATTAAATACAACAATGGATCCTGCAAGACAAGGTAAAGAACATGTAAAATCAACATAACAAAAAATAGTTTTACAATCATTACTTACAACTGTCCATTCCCTTTTGAATTTGTCTTTGTTTTCAAGATAATGCGTAATCAGATCCTGAGAGCAATTAATTTTTCTTTTCTCCAAATACTTGTTGTGATCTAAAAGACTTTGATTTATAGCATTCTCAAAGTGAGATTCTTCCACATCTGCAAGCCTTCGAGTTGTACTAGGTGCAGCAGTTAAATAATGTGGTGCATTAGGGAATATTGTGGGCACAGACCCATCCCGCAGTGCTGGCACCTGTCGCTCAAATTCTTTTAACTCTCCATTGACAACCAGTTTGTCGACACGAATTACACACGATTCATGAAAATGCTTGATACAAACAACTGGATTTTTCTTACCTGTAAGATCTGTGGGAATTTTCTAAGCCACTGACTCCTTAGGGGTTCTTTCTTTGGCAACTGAAACGTAGAGACCTTTTCATTCTGGCTTCTATAGTTTGATTTGCAACCAAATACACTACAAGTTCTGGGCATGATCTGTTTTTGTATTTGGGCTTCAATTTATCAATCTGTTGTTTACAAAGAAAAAAAAGAGCATTCAGGAATGTTGTTTTAACTTGTTAAAGGCCTTAGGAGAAACATGAACCCCAGGAGGCCAAATATTACTTCATCTCTGTACACATTAAATACAGTCTACAAAGAAATTAGGGTTTTATTTTTTCACTATAACCAGAACCAAATGTTTTTAAATTCTCTGATGTGAGAACACATTCTGTTGCCTTATTTCATGTTTGTCACAGAAAATGGAAAATCAAAGTAACAAACAGGCGATACTGGTGTTTCTGCCAAAAATGAAGCCAAAATTTTAAGTGTAAATAATATAGCAGGAAAATCACTAGAGTAATACTTGTTAACTGTCTTGCAAGTTAAGGAAAATAGTAAAAATTAATCCTAAATCGAGTCTTTCTATGCTAAACGAATGTTAAATTTGTATAACCACAGTTAATGGTATAAAACATTTGTTCAAACGGAAGGCAATCGTCGAACTCTATTCAGTTATATGTATGTTGCTATGTCTAACAAGTCAGCATTTCGTGAAAAAAAAACTGCACAAGATATAAAAATTATCGCTTTGGTTCGAAATATTGTGAATTTAATTAAAATCTAACTATCCCGTAAATCCATTGAGTCAAAGCAATACTAAAACGTATTACACTTTGAAAACTTCAAAACAATATGCAACAACGTGGTGTTCGACTGCCTGACTGAGGCACGTCGCTAAGGTAAATGAAAATAGTTTATTAGCTGCAATTAGAATAAAATAAGAACACCACAAGAGTCCAATCCGCGGAAATTATAAAAAAAAAGTTCCTTCCATTCTTTGTAACTAACAGTTTCTTATCAAATAACTGACAAGCACAGACAGTGAAGTAACGTTTAGGCCTAAATGTGCTACAACTCTAAACCCATTTACAGAAAAAAAAATCACTTTTCTACTTACCAAAATTATTTTGTGTAATCCTTATGAGTGAACATGCACTTTTAAGCACATGTGTGGGATGTTTAATAGATTTATATATTGCACACACTTCAAAATGTAGAGAAAAATACCACCAGTAACAATGTCAAACGACAGCACACAGACGATAGCGTCAGCCACTGACTCAGCCCTCATGACAGACAGCACTACCGTGATCACGTGATTTCTCTGCACCGGAGCCTGTCTTTCTAGTTAGCCTTGCCCCTTACGTAGTGACGTCAGTGTACCACACGACGCAGCCAGCAGGACAGATAGACTAGACTGTTAATACAATTGAAGCACTCGCGGGAGAAATGTCAACAACTTTTTGCTCAAATACGCTCTGAATCTGAAAGCTTGCAACCAAGATGTAATGCAAAAGCACATCTGTAATATAATCGGGAAAAACGGACATCCATGTGAATATTTTATTTAGAGTAAACCGAGAATGTGGAGAAACTTATTATGCATTTCTTTCATTTTTTTTTTCAAATCTGTTTAATCTAAATATCTAAATAGGATATTGTCATGACACTAAGGAAAAGTTCAGGGGCAGTGATTATACCTTCTAATTTATTTATATGCAACTGTAATACTGTCTTTAAATAAATTCAAAAGAAGGGGAAAAAAATCCTTTATGCTGAACAAATAAAAACTTGAGTAGCATTCCACTAACTTGCTTAATTAAAAAGTTGGAAATTAATTTCACTAAATGCTCTGTTATTATTTGTAACTAATCGCTGAACAGAAAAGTTAAAATCATGGATCTTTGCAATTTTTGTTTGTTTGTTTCTTTAGTCATATTTTATTCGCTAAAATTTTGAGAACTTTAAGAATCGGGACATTATTTAACGTAAAAAAATTATTTCTTCACTTACCTTTGTCATGCTCCTTAGGTAACTGTTTTAACCAGTTTTTTCTTCTTGGGTTGGCAATATATTTTCTGCTGAGCGTTAATATGACGCATACGGATCATAATTCGGGTTTTCATGAATAGTTTGATGGCAGGGTGCACATTTGGAGGGAACTGAAGGGCAGAAACTTCCACTGCGGTGTGAACAATTATTTTAACTTTCCTTAAATTATTTTTCCCATGTAGTTTTAAAAAAATTCTTCTAGTTGGATAACCATGCTCATCCACTCATTTGTTGGATGTTGCAAGCAGCCTGTGCTTATGACGCTAATCCAGTCGCAAAGAATTCCTTTTTCTTGCACTAGGTCCAGAGGTGCATTTTTGTCCCCCAGCCCAGGACACGTTGTTTGGCATTTAAATGCAACATGTCCAGCAAGGTATCGTAAAGCTTGGTACGATATGCTGTCACTAGAAGACGTATTTGCAGTTGTGGGTTCTTCGCGAAGTGCAGCCGTAATTTCATTTTCACTTGTGTGGGCTGTTTCATCATTGCAGGATGCTTTATTGTGTAAGACACTGGAAGACGAGAGCATGGAGACAGTTAAATAATGTTGTTCTGACTCAGGCAAAACGTTAGATTTCTGACAGTTCCAGATTACTTTCCCAAGTACCAGCAGTCTGAGACGATTTTGAAATTCCAGTGGTGAAGGGTGATCATAGGTATTCTCTGCTGCACGTATCTGTGAAAAAATTTTCTAGAACATCTTGATTAACTCTGCGAGTTAAAAAATATTTTAGTTCATATTTCTCGCTTAGAATCTTGTGGACAGCCATTACGGATGTAATACTGACCTGAAGACCTTGCTGAAATAGTAGGGCGTTTTTTCTTCCAACAACGCGCATCTGCGAAAAAGTGTTGTAAGTCTCATTCAGAAGTTGAAATTGCTGTTGATTGTTACCTAAAGCACATCGGAATGGTTTGTCTGAGAATGGTTGCCTCGAATTCATTGTATCAAAAAATCTGTCAACAAGAAGAATAAAATTCGCTGCTTCATCATCTTCGGGAAATAAATATTTGATGGCATTTCCAACACGCTCCGAAAGCAACTGTATAGCATAACGTACAATCTGCCTATTTGCTCCTTTAACACGTATGTGTGTTTCACTCATATTATACGCTATTTTTAATTCCTTACTGCCCTTCTCTAATAGCTTTTCAAATAGGGAGCAATTTATCACTATATTTCTTATTTTTATGCCACTGTCCAAAATATGGTTTCGCAATAACTTTACCATATGCGGAATGTCAGCAAATACATTTATATGTCTGTTTTTGTCGAAAGGATTTTCAAAGAACGGACTCTCAGGCGATTTAGCCAATTCTTTCCATAATTTCTTGTTTAAAGCTCCCAGATCTGAAGTAAGAGCAAATACAGGAAACATGATATTTTCTACGGCACAAATTACTTTCATTAATATTTCTCTAAGACTGGAACCACTAACGTCAAAATCGTCAAATACTAGTTGTTTCCAGGGATTAACAAGTCCTCTTGCCATGAATACCAGTACGTACCTACACGGTCCCATAACTTCATCTGTTTCAATATTATAGCACATTTTGCCGGAAAATTTCATTTCATCTATAGAAATTACAGATGTTCTTTCTGCTTCAGTCATTTGCATTCCTTGGCTCTGCATCAGTTTTGAAGTTGTGGCTTGAATTTCAGGTGAACATTTAATTGTAGCTACCCATCGGCGCAACGTTGACAAAGCAGGAAGCGGAATATTAACTTTATTTCTCAAGTAGTGATATGCCCTCCTGGAAACAGTTCTTAATGTTATTGCAGCTGCAATATCAGTAGAATTCCAAACAATCCGTTTTTGGCCTAACAAAACACTTATCTGTCCTGGAGTAAACACTGTAGAAAGCAAACTTTTTATGCACATTTCTCTGTCTTTTTTCTCATCTTTCCGTAACCTTCGCAATTCTAATAATTCTTTCTGCATTTGATTCTGTTTTACTTTGAGGACTTTTACACGTAAAGTTAGACTATGGTTTGAAGAGCTCAAAGATAATATTTGTATTTGTTTTCTCAGCTTTTCATTTTCCTTCATCAAAATATAATTTTCCTTCATCAAAATATAATTTTCCTTCATCAAAATATAATTTTCCTTCAATAGAATTTCATTTTCTGTTTTCAGGTCTTTCATACATTCAATTTCAGTATTTTCATCATCGGCACTCCACATGTCTTCCAAAATTTCCTCTGCATTATCAGAGTTTATCAAATAGATCAGTTCGTTTCCTTTTCTTCTGTCTGTTCTTTCTCTCTGAATTAGAATTTACATTAAAGTTTCCCGGGAGGTTTAAACTTGTTACAGCTGTGTCCTTTAGCATTTTGCGGATAGGCAAACCTAGAAGTTCATTCCTTAAATCGCGTTCGTAGTCTTCCTCAGGAAAATGTTCCGAACAAATAGCTGAATTCATTTACTTGAAACTGTCAGCTCGTTTGCATCTCAATTTCCATGTTTTACGCAAAACTTCATTTTTCAGAAACCTATGGTAATGAATGCCATTCCTTCTGGTTTTCGAATAATAATTTTGACACGTTGCTATTGCGCACGAACCAGGCATGTTCAGTGTTTAACGTATAACCAAAGAAAAGAAAATTTGTTTGCTACAAATACCTAACTTCAAATTCTCGGAAATGAGACAATGTAGCTTTCAGACCCTGAACCAGAAAAACGGGAGCAAGCAGCTTTTGGCGGTCGGGGTGTGGAGATCTCCGGGACTGTGACGTCACAAAGGCGACCCCTGAGACCGTGCTCAGCGAAAGTGTAGGATAAGCATAACCTTGGAGTCTACTAACCTTGCCCCTGACTAGGTTTGTCCACAGACACAAACTTGAAAACGTCGCAAGTATCTCAATCAATCTTCGTTCCCAGCAAAAATCCACAAAATATCGTTTTTCTTTTCCGCACAAAAGAGCAGAGCGATAGCAGTAATAATTTCGGCAAACGAAAAAAAAGAAAGAAAAGTGCATATAAACGAATTTTCAACTACAGGTTGTCGAAAGCGGGAAGGGTGTCGGAAAACGCGTTTGGGTTTTTGGCTTCGACGTTCAGGACTTTACACACACAGACAAACGTTTCTCTGAAAAACTTAGACTACATTGTGCTTGGCGCGTGCATACTGCACGACTTTCTACGATGAAACTCAAAAAGTACATATATGCGTCGTACCTATGTGACTTACAAAAACAAATTAAAAATTCTACCGACGCAGCTAAACAAAGCCGTAATATGTATTCGGATTATTTTAATAACAGAGGGACAGTACCTTGGCAAGACCAAATGGTGGTAAATGCCCAATTTAGAAATGTGAAATGTTGGAGTGGTCAGGGAAGTTATTGTTGGTGATTATTTCAATCCGAAATATGTTAGTATGAAAATTTGAAAATTAAGTCTTAAATAAATTAATAGCAATATTTTGGATATCCATTATTTTATCTATTTTTATAATTACTATTATTCATTTTGATATTACAGAAATGTTTGAATGTGTTTACAAACGTAAAATAAATCTATACTGGTGAAACATTTTCACAGTAAATTACTGCTTCAAATTAAATCACGCTCTCATTTTTGAGCTACTTATTATTTTATAAGATTATTTAACAAGGACAAATTTGTATTGGTTGTTTCGAAGCTCAAAAATGGTGGTACAGATTCTGTATGTATATACATATAAATTATAATAGTTAATACCACAAATTACAAGATTTACCTAATTTTATTAATTAATTTATTATTAGTTGAATTATTATTAATTTTATTAATTAATTATTAATTATTATTAATTCATTATTAGTTCAAAACCATAAATTTAATATATAATTCGTTGTTATTTTGTGTTATTTATTTTTATTTCTATCATTCAACATAAATTTTTCAAAAAAGGATTTTTTTTTAAGAAAAAGAAGGTTTGTAATTAAAAATAGGTACATCTTTATCTGACAAACAAAAACCCTTTGCTAGCACCTATCTCCAGTCTGTACCGTGCACCAGCGCACCCACGGGGGTGCTTTGGGGCTTAAGTCCCCATTAAAGCCCCGTAGGTCAACACTTTTTTCTATCAAATGTATATCTGTCTATCTTATGCACTGTATATATACATATTGATGCATATTTATGTATATTGTATGCATATATATATATATATACTCTGCGTATACACACACACACACATATATATATATATACTCTGGGATGTAAGGTCAGGTGATGCGTAACATCACAGCCTCTCCTTGACAAATGTCAACCCCGCCTTCTCGTGGTGCATCCTGTTCCCACTAAAGGGGCTCTGACGACCGCCAATAGCGGTATAACTATACCATCGGGATTAGAGGAAATGCTATCCCACACTCACCAACCCGCTTGGCCAGCGTGGTGAGTTATGGCCAAACCCCTCCAAAATGATTCCACAACTTAAATCTTGGCCCTCAGTCTCCGGCAGCTGGAATGTACCTGGCCAAGGCAGCGGCCAGTGCGACATGAAGGCAGAGGGTGCTAAGAATCCCCAGAGGACCGGACTAGGCTGCCATCTGATGCTGACCTTGGCTACGTACAATGGACGCTCCCTATCTTCTGATTCAAGGCTTCTTGAATTGGAAGAGGAACTACAAAGGATCAAGTGGGACATCGTGGGGCTAAGTGAGGTAAGGAGAAAAGGAGAAGATCTCATCGAACTGAAAAGTGGACATCTCTTCTATTATCGTGGGACAGATACTGGCAGAACTAGTGGTGTTGGATTTATAATAAACAAGAAACTGAAGGATAAAGTTGTAGAAGTTGAAAGTTCCTCTGACAGAGCTGCACGACTTGTTATCCAACTCTCGAAAAGATACCAGGCTCAGATTATTCAAACTTATGCACCCACCACAAGTCATCCTGAAGAAGAAATTGAAGAATTTTGTGAGGAAATTCGTCATCTAAATAATAAAGGTAAGCAACACTTGAAAATAATTATGGGAGATTTCAATGCAAAAATAGGGCAACGGCAACAGAATGAAACTTCAGTAGGTAAATTCGGTCACGGCAACAGAAACCAGCGTGGAAATACTCTCGTTGAGTTTGCAGAGGCAGAAGGGTTTTTCATCTTGAACTCCTTCTTCAAGAAAAAGCCACACAGGAAATGGACATGGAGACATCCAAATGGGACGACAAGTGAAATTGATTTTATTATGTGTAACAAAACATTCGTCATAGAAAACTGCAGTGTGCTAAACAAGTTCAACACAGGTAGTGACCATAGATTGGTGAGATGTAAGATGCACCTCAACACTAAACTCGAACGTGGCAAGCTCATAAGACAAACAAAATCTATTGACATAACCAACCTTAAAAAACACCATTATACCTTCAAGTTGGAACTGAAAAACAGGTTCTCTGCTTTAGAAGGTCTAACATCGGAAGAAGTGGACATCTCTGAAGTTAACAGAAAAGTAACCAAAGCTCTTATGGAAACAGCAACAAAATTAGCTGGGTCTAAAAACAAGTTGCATGTAAATAAATTATCAGGAAAAACGAAAATGTTGATGCAAAAAAGAAGAGAGATGAGGACAACTAAAGAAGATGTGACTTCCAAAGTGGAATATATAGAGCTATGCAAGACAGTAAGAAAAAGTATCACTGAAGACGTAAGAAAATTCAATTGTGAACTAGTGAGGAAAGCAATTGAAAACAACCAAAGCCTAAAGATAGCAAAGGGACATCTCAGTAAGGGAAGAAAACAGATTATGGCACTGAGAAAAGAAGATGGTTCTGTAACAAGAAATAGAGGCGAAATTTTGACAAGAGTGAAAGATTTCTACTCTAAATTATATGAAAGGGATGATACATGCACTCCAGACATCATGAAAGATACCAGTACCAGAGTTCCTCCAGTCCTTCCAGCAGAAGTTGCACATGCAATCAAGAACATGAAGCGAGGAAAAGCTCCAGGAGAAGATGGAATTACTGTAGACATCATACAAGAAGCAAGTGGAGAAATCGAAACAGTACTCGCCCAAATTTTCACTCGTTGCCTTAATGAAGGAAAGATTCCTGAGGATTGGAACACCGCTACAATGATCCTGCTACATAAGAAAGGTGACATTGAGGATCTCGGAAACTACAGACCTATCAGCCTCCTATCAGTAGTTTATAAAATCTTCACTAAAGTTCTTTCACACCGCTTGAAGGTAACACTGGACATGGCTCAACCGAGAGAACAAGCTGGATTCAGGATTGGCTACAGCACAATAGATCATATCCACGTGCTGAGAGAACTAATTGAAAGAGCGAGGGAATATGAACTTCCATTGTGCATGGCTTTTATCGATTATGAAAAAGCCTTTGATTCGGTGAAACCATCAGCAGTTACAATGGCTCTGAAAACCTGCGGTATTGAAGATGCATACATTAATAATATTAATAACATCTATGAAAATGCAAGTGCAAAGATTCGGCTGTTTGAAAATACAACACACGTAAAAATTGGAAAGGGAGTGAGACAAGGTGACACCATATCTCCGAAGCTCTTTAATGCCACATTGGAGGGTGTTTTTCAGTCGCTGAGCTGGGAAAACAAGGGGATAAAGTTTAATGGAGATTATCTAACCCACCTTCGTTTTGCTGATGACGTAGTCATTTTTTGCAACTAGCCCATCAGAGCTGCAGAGTATGATCCAGGAACTTGCTGACAAGAGTAAAGAAGTGGGATTAAAAATGAACTTTCAGAAGACAAAAGTGATGTTCAATGCTTTTACAAGAAATGAAGATTTATCGATTGATGGAGAAAAGCTGGAGATAACAGACACGTACGTTTATCTTGGACAGCAGATATCAAGTGAGGGTCACATTGATGAAGAAATTAATCGGCGTACAAAACTTGCCTTGAGAGCTTTTGGAAGAAACAGCATAATTTTCAAGAGCAATATGCCATTATGTCTTAAAAGAAAAGTGTTTGATCAATGCATCCTTCCAGTGCTTACGTATGGTGCAGAGACGTGGACCTTAACTAAAAGAGACATACAAAGGCTGAAGACAACTCAAAGTAGCATGGAGAGGTGCATACTTGGTGTAACCAGGAGAGATAAAAAGAGGAACTCGTGGATCCGAAAAATGACAAGAGTGGAAGACATCATGATCAGAGTTAAATCCCTGAAATGGCAATGGGCTGGACATACTGCCAGAAGGACAGATCATCGATGGACAGCCGAAATTTTAGATTGGATTCCAAGGGACAGGAAAAGACCCAGAAGAAGACCACATGGGAGATGGGTGGATGAAATTCGAAAGCATGCAGGGGTGACATGGAGGAGACTGGCACAAGACAGACCGTTGTGGAGGAAACTTGGGAGACCTTCGTCCAGCAGTGGATTGATAATGGTTGACAATAATGATGATGATGATGATGATATATACTCTGCGTATACACACATACCTACATATACATGAAGCATTGCCCCCCGCCCCCAACAGGAATTCACATTCTGGTGGTCCTTCGCCTATTATGTCCTTCTTGGTAATGTTACGATAGAAGCTTTTCTCATCGTTTTCGAATATGTCGCTGTGTGTTTGTCCTCTTTGTTTCGTCTTCTTCTTCTCATTATTATTATTGGATGTCTAAGCGTCTCTGGTCACATACAGAGTTATAACAGCCCATGGAATCTTAGGAACGTCCAGAAATTTCATTTTCCTTTCCAGATCTTGGAAAGTTCTTCATTTTTCGTATGTTTGCGAGTAATACTGGAATTCTTTCCTGCAAAAGAAATGTTTAAGAAAAATGTTTAAAAATTCGGGTGAGTGGCTAGGGATTGAAAAAAAAATCGGGGAAAGTCTACAAATGTTCGGAACTGCAGAAAATGACTGCTGCAGAAGCGATGAGAATGTTACATCGTTTTCCGGATAAAGATGAAATAACAGAGTTGTAGGAGTATGCTGATAAAGCTGCGGTTCACTGAAACTGCACCCTTAAGAGCTAAGTAAAAATAGCACGCAAAAAATGTCCTTACAATTTTGATCTGTACTAAATAAATCAGCTGGACATCATGCCTGAACGCGGATAAGAGGTAAGGTAAGGTACAGAGGAAGAGGAGGAGTGTAGAAGAAGAAAAACAGTTTACTTCAAGTGTTATTGAAAGTGTCATAGTGGGTGGGGTGGGGGAGCCGTGCTGATCTCCAATAATAGTGATGATGAAGCTCAGAATGAGCTTCATCATCACTATTATGAATACGATTGATCGAAGGTAATTCTTGGGGTGCTGTGAGATGGTGGAGAAAATTGTGGTTACCGTAAATTTCATGAAACCATAAACAGGGAAAATTTGGGAGATTTTTGCTCAAAGCAGAAATTTTGGAATTGGATATAATTCAGGATGCAGATCAATTTTTATTTTTATTTTTATTTTTGAGTTGACTGGGAGATTCTACTTTAAAAAATTGGGGAACGCGGAACCACATTCTTTTAAGGGTCAAACAGGGACTATTTATGTTCCAACACAGAAATTAATAAATTTTGGGGTTTGGGGATAGAATGGAGATTGTGAGAAATCGTGAATTTTCATTGGATGCCGAGACTCTGAATGTTAACAATTTTTACACTCCAGAACGAGGCTAGGAAGCCATTTATGCTCTGCTCTTCTTTGTCCTGGCGCTTTTCCCCAAATTCTCAGAAGTCCGGGTCATGCTCCGAGGTCAAACAACCACTTGATCAAGCCTGTAAACCATGAATGACCACACCTTGACATTGCAATGTCCGAAGACAGGTGCGAATAACAGTGATAGTGATACACAACCTCTGGCTTCAAGAAACATCGAGAAGAATAGTCAGAGATTATTTCTTGGTCGAACGGTATTCCACGTTACTAAAAGTAATGTCACGTGCTTACTTTGGCACACGAAAAATGAAAAAAAAAATTGACAATTCTGAATGAAATATGGAGAATGTCTTTATATACAAAGACGTCGGAGATATATAATTTTACTTGTCCTTACACAGTCTTTTTTGTATTATGTATTTCTGCAAGATTCCTTGGTGTTACATATCAATTGAAGGACCTTATCAAAAGCTTTCAAATGCCACCAAAGGTAATTTTCTAAGCCAATCTGGGACAAGGTACTACTATTTTTTGAGGAGCGAAAATTGTAAACATAAATAAATAAAAATCTGTTTTTTTGTTTTGTTTTTTGTTTTTTTGAGAATTTTTGCAACGTACTTTGTTCTTGAGCTACGAGGTGAGATGGGGTCTGGTTCATTTGCCCGACGTTTACTTCACCGAAGGGTCACTTGACCGAAAATCACTTCACCGAAAAAATTGTTTCACCGAAAGATCACTTGATCGAAGCGTTCATTTCACCGAAGGGTCACTCGATTGAAAGGTACATTTCACCGAAGGGTCACTTGATCGAAAAGTTCATTTCACCGAAAGGTCTCTTTACCTAAAAGTTCATTTCATCGAAAGGTCATTTCACCGAAGGGTCAGTTTATCGAAAACGCTAGATTTCATTACAGGATCTGTTGAAGCATGGTGCAAGTTTGACAGACAGACCACCGAAACGTTAGGGGATCATACTCAAATGGCACTTTTGATTTCTCCGTGTCACAGAGAACGCAAAGATTTAGTTTTAAGGCAAAAATAATTAATTTTAAGTCCCTATGCCTCGGCCTAGGCCTTTTTAGCAAGTTTTATCATGTTCATACGTTTTTCATAAAAATCATGTTCAGTGCTCATGTTCATAAATAGTTTACATGAAAAGTCAAGTTAATAACGTTGCACATTTATTCAGGCAAAAAAGAATCAATATTAGGGCCGTAGGCCTCGCTTAGGCCTTTTTAGCAAATTTTAACCGTGCGTGCTCATGTTCATAAGGTTTACATAACAACTCAAGTTAATGATGTTGTACACTTATTTAGGCCAAAAGAATCAGTCATAAAGCCCACGGCCTCGGCTTAGGCCCTTTTAGAAAATTTTAATCCTGCATGCTCATATTTATAAGGTTTACATAAAATGTCAAGTTAATAATGTCGCACATTTATTCAGGCAAAAAGAATCAATATTAGTGCCGTAGGCCTCGCTTAGGCCTTTTTAGCAAATTTTAACGGTGCGTGCTCATATTTATAAGGTTTACGCAAAAAGTCAAGTTAATGATGTTACACATTTATTCAGGCAAAAAAGAATCAGTCTTAAAGCCCTAGGCCTCCGCTTAGGCCTTTTTAGCAAATTTTAATCGTGCGTGCTCATATTTATAAGGTTTACGCAAAAAGTTAAGTTAATAATGTTGCACATTTATTCAGGCAAAAAAGAATCAATATTAGGGCCGTAGGCCTCGCTTAGGCCTTTATAGCAAATTTTAACCGTGCGTGCTCATGTTCATAACGTTTACATAACAACTCAAGTTAATGATGTTGTACACTTATTCAGGCCAAAAGAATCAGTCTTTAAAGCCCTAGGCCTCGGCTTAGGCCTTTTTAGAAAATTTTAATCCTGCTTGCTCATATTTATAAGGTTTACATAAAATGTCAACTTAATAATGTCGCACATTTATTCAGGCAAAAAGAATAAATTTTAGGGCCCTAGGCCTCCACATAGGCCTTTTTAGCAAATTTTAATCGTGCGTGCTCATATTTATAAGGTTTACGCAAAAAGTCAAGTTAATAATGTTGCACATTTATTGAGACAAAAAAGATTCAATTTTAGGGCCCTAAGCCTCGGCTTAGGCCTTTTTAGGAACTCTAAACGAATTTCGCGAAAACGTTCCATGTAAGCCCAGCGAGAATTGTGCTTTAATTTGAAGAAATTAATTGCCGATGATCCGAGGTACACTTGGTTTGAGGGAACTGTACCCCGAACTTCCGTAGTATTATATTCTGTGCCGCTGGAGTATGTCAGTGTATCCAGGATGTTCCCCTTGAAGTGTCTGCGAAGTCCGTGAGCTTTGGGAGGGGGCTTCCCCCAAAATGTTAAAATAGACGTAGAGCTGTAAACATTAGAACCTTGCTTTATATAATGATTCTGTACACGATCACGAATTTTCAGGAGGGTGGGACGAATTCACCCTCCCCCAAGTTTCTAAGAGCGCAGACAGGTGTTCAAGGTAAGGGATTTGCTCGCAATTTCTATGCTTCATGTTGTGTTTAGTGCCAAACTATGTATGCCCTTCCCCCTCCCCCAGAAATTTGGTGAAGTCTGTAAAAGGGATACGAGGTGCTTGGTTTTGAGGGCTCTACCCCCAGCTTCCGCAATTTTATATTCTGGACCTCTGGAGTCGGTCATCAGTGTATCCTCGATGTTACCCCTGAAGAGCTCTTGGAAACGGGGGGAAGGGGGGGGTCAGTTTCACTCCACATTCCTGAAAATTCGTGGTCGTGTACATAATCATTATATAAAGCATGGGTCTAATGTTTACAGCTCTACGTCCATTTTAACATTTTGGGGGAAAGCCAACCCCCCCCCCCAAGATGACGGACCTCGCGGACGCTTCAAGGGGAACATCCTGGATACACTGACAGACTCCAGCGGCCCCGAACATAATATTACGGAAGTTGGGGGTACACCCTCCAAAAACTAAGTGTACCTCGGATCCTCGACAATTTTTTCTTCAAATTAAAGTGCAATTATCGCCTCGCTTGGCTTACATGGACCGTTTTCGCGAAATGCGTTTGAGTTCCCAATTCAGTTCTCAATATATGCCCAGAAACGGCAATCTTTAACCCCCCCTCTTGATTTTTTTAACTTGACATTTTATGTAAACTTATGAACAAGCAAGATTAGAATTTTCTAAAAACGCCTAAGCTAAAAAAAAAAAAAAAAAAAGCCCTAAGGGCAATAAAATTTATTCTTTTTTGCCTTAATAAATGTGCAACATTATTAACTTATTAACTTGACATTTTATGTAAACTTATAAACCAGCAAGATTAGAATTTTCTAAAAACGCCTAAGCTAAAAAAAAAAAAAAAAAAAAAAGGCCTAAGGGCAATAAAATTGATTCTTTTTTGCCTTAATAAATGTGCAACATTATTAACTTATTAACTTGACATTTTATGTAAACTTATAAACCAGCAAGATTAGAATTTTCTAAAAACGCCTAAGCTAAAAAAAAAAAAAAAAAAAAGGCCTAAGGGCAATAAAATTGATTCTTTTTTGCCTCAATAAATGTGCGACATTATTAACTTGACATTTTATGTAAACCTTATAAATATGAGCACGCAGGATTAAAATTTTCTAAAAAGGCCTAAAACGAGGCCAAGGGCTTTAAGACTGATTCTTTTGGCCTGAATAAGAGTACAACATCATTAACTTTAGTTTTTATGTAAACCTTATAAACATGAGCACGCAGGATTAATATTTTCTAAAAAGGCCTAAGCCGAGGCCTAGGGCCCAAAAATTGATTCTTTTTTGCCTGAATAAATGTGCAACATTATTAGCTGGACATTTTACGGAAACCTTATGAATATGAGCACGCACGATTAAAATGTTCTAAAAAGGCCTAAACCGAGGCCAAGGGCCCTAAAACTGATTTTTTTTGTCTGAATAAGTGTGTTTACATAACAACTCATTAACTTGAGTTGTTATGTAAACTTCATGAATATGAGCTCGGGGGATTAAAATTTGGCAAAAAGGCACAGGTCTATCTATGACTTATAATTAATGTTATATTTCGAAAAACCTACTTATGGGGAGGTGTTTAAAAGAAATTAAAAGTGTATTTTTTATACAATCCAATAATGTTTAGGTGACCAGTTTTTTAAAAACCAGCACCATACTCCAACAGATCTATAACAACAAAATTCTAAGTTTTCGATAAACTGACCATTCGGTGAAATGATCTTTCGATATAATGAACTTTTAGGTAAAGTAATCTTTCGGTGAAATGAACTTTTCGATCAAGTGTCCTTTCGATGAAATGAACTTTTAGGTGAAGTGATCTTTCGGTGAAATGAACTTTTCGGTCAAGTGACCCTTCGGTGAAATGTACCTTTCGATCAAGTGATTTTCGGCGAAGTGATTTTCGGTCAAGTGAACGATACCCGGTGAGATGCACTAAAATATGACAAATTTTCGTTTCACATACAGCATACCAGTTTACTAACTTTTATAAAAGATATCCAGATACCGGGGTAAATTTTCCTATTGCATCACGTTTCTGTATTTACGATTGTTTTGTGACTGAAGATAGTCTACATTATGTATTTTACATTGTGACTAGGGTTTTAAAAAATTCTTAGCAAACATTTTACTCAAAAAAGAAATATATATATATATGATCCGTGGATAGCGTAGAATAAATATAAGCTCCATCCTGCAAAAGAGTTCTAAGGCGTCCACATAAAAAGAACTGATAAAAATTGAACTTTAGCGACCCCTCCAAGAAAAAAAAATCATACAGAAGCTACCTATCTTTATGAATTTCAACTGATGAAACATGAAGGGAGAAGTTGGATGGATATAGAGGTTTCTGGTTATTTCCGGGCAAAGAGAAGTGGTCACCGGAAAACTAGCCCTCGGTGGTCACATTGTGATTTCAGAGACATAAAATCGTTCTGAATAAACAAATATTGTGTGAATATATTTCCCACAACTTGAGCAACTGTTGTTCACAAAGCTTTTTTTTTTATATAATGTTTTATTTTCAATAAGGAATTTAGACATGTTCATGATGTTCGGGCCAAAGACAAAGCGGAGAACTGACCCCCGAAAACCTGGCCACAAAAATTTTAAGGGGCCGTATAAAAATTGCGTTCTGGACTGCTCCGTGGCCACGTCTCGAGAGGTTGGTTACCTGAAACACATAAAGTTTCCGCAATTTCGTATTATCTGAATTGCGATATTTAATGTAATTCTTTATAAAAAATGTTTATAATCTACAACTTAACAAAAGAATTTCAGGGTTTATAATGTACAGCTCAATGAATTCTCTGCGGGCATGTGCAAACGCAGGAAACCTGTGTGTGTGTGTGGCGGGGAGGGGGGGGGGTGTCTTAATACCAAAAATCCAAAAATATAAAATATAAAAAATGTCTGGTCCGATCCAAAGATTTTCTGCGATTACAAACAACTCAACAAATTCTCTGCGGGCACGTGCTAGCGCAAAGAACCTGTCAGGAGGAGGGCGAGGTAGGAGCCTTAATGCCAAAAATATAAAATATGACGAATTTATAGCCACACCGGGAGCAGGTTTTTAGCGTTTACAAACTACAACTCAACAAATTAACGGCTAGCACGTGCAAACGCAGGAAATCTGTCAGGGGAGGTTATCCCCAACCCCACGGACAGGTTTTCTGCTGTAGCAAATACCCTCAGAAATTTTGTAGAATTGTACTTTGTAGACCCTGAAAACCTCCGGTTCAGACCAGAAATTCTTTATATTTCATATTTTTGGCAATAAGCTCCCCCTTCCGGAAGGTTTCTTGCGTTAACGTACTCGCGGGGAATCTCCGGACCGGTCCAAAAGTTCTTTATATTTCTGACAGGTTTCTTGCGTTGGCACATGCCCGCAGATAATTTGTTGAGATATAATTTGTAAACGCCGAAGATCTCCGGATTGAACCAGAAATTCTTTATACTTCATATTTTTGGTATTAAATCCCACCCCAACCCCATCCGGACAGATTTCCTGCGTTTTCTCATGCCCGAGGAGAATTTGTTGAACTGTATTTCATAAACCCTAAAATTCTTTTCTTGAGTTGTAGATTATAAACATTCCTTTATAAAGAATTATATTAAGTATCGCCATTAAGAAAATACGAAAACTATGTGACTCAGATAACCTACCTCTGCGGACGTGGTAACGAAGCGGTCAGGAACGCAATGTTTTTACGGCCCCTTAAGATCTTTTTGGCCAGTTCCCCGGGTGGCTAGTTCTCCGGTGGCCACGTGTCTGACGGCGAGTTCTACTACACTCGGTTATCTCTGTCTCTATCCAAGATGTCTGTACCTGAAAAATACATCTCAAAGAAATGTAATGGACAGTGAAGGCATGTGAAGCACATTCATGAACTTTTATTCGCTTGATCATAACGCTTCCAGCAAAAAAAATTTTGCTAGATAGCTTCTCTGCCATTATACAAGCTCTCCACCTTATTTCATCTAAAAATCCTTTCTCCTTCACCAGAGGGGAGAAACAAGATAGGAAAATCTGGACGTGTAGGAAAGTTCCTACGTATAGTGCCAGAAGCATATGAACCTTCGTACAAACCGTGTTCATAAGTTCACGCATTTGAGACGTTACCCGAATTTCAAATGGCCGCGTGTTGTTACAGAAATTGCTCGGCAACGGCTAAGCTGGTTTTAAAATTAATGTAGCGTCTCAAACCCCTGGGCCTTTATTGCACTTACACACATTATGATTTTTTTTTCTTCAAAAAAAATCTAATACTCAACATATTTCACTTAAAAATACCCAGCCCATTCCAGAAATTACTGCCGTACCATTTGTCTTCCCGTTCATTTTCCTCAGAGATCTCAAGGCAATGACAGATCCCTGATAATGCTTCAAGTTCAGAGCAGTTCTTGTTTCATACTGTTTACACTCAAGAAATGCATTCACCTTGAGATCTCAAGAAATGGAGAAAAACATGTAAACTTTTTGATGGAGCCAAAAAACTAACAAAAAAAAACCCTGTTATATTCAATAATCCGTTGCAAAACCGTCCACTCCAAAGCTCCGTTTTAGTACTGTATCTAACTGTGATTGAAGCAAGTACAAATCTAAAGCAATTGCACGCAGAATCTCACTTTCTATTGCAGGTGAATGATTTTAAGTTTCACGTTTGCCGATAATTGCTCCTCTTATTGTGTGTGTGTGTGTGTGTGTGTGTGTGTGTGTGTGTGTGTGTGTGTGTGTGTGTGTGTGTGTGTGTGTGTGTGTGTGTGTGTGTGTGTGTGTGTGTGTGTGTGTGTGTGTGTGTGTGTGTGCGTGCGTGCGTGCGCGCGCGTGTGTTTTCACGCACGTACGATCACATTTTCCCATGCGAATTATTAGAGGAAAATTCCATCGCTATTACGAAACAAAAGGAAAAATATGAAAGAAAAGAAAACTGTTAAAAAATATTGCAGTAAAAGAAAAAGATTCTAAACAATGAAATGGTTTCGGAGCCCTCTTGAAATGGCGGGGCAAAAGCAATATGGGTTAGCACACCTTTCTGTTGATAAGGCCCTGACATATCAACAATTGTGAACTGAAAAAAAAAAACAGAACTGAGTGTTTTACTTGAGAAAAGAAAACTTAGTCCATCCACTCTTGTCTTCGTATAAGTTTGCACTTTACACTGAAGTGAGAGAAGTGCCATAATGTGCACTCGCACGACACCCTCCCATCAGTATACGAAGCCAGTTACAGTGAACCCGTAAATGGACTTTAGCTGATTTTTGCCCAAATCACCGAAAACACAGTGCCTCCCCTCCCCTCATGAATATTGTAGTTATGAGGTCAGATCGGCAGGTGATACAGTCACACTCCTCATACACACACCACGGTTCCACAACCAAAAGCACATGAACCCCCGATACATGCTAACCAAAGAGAAGAACTCTCAAAGGCCCATTTAACGCTACCCAGCGGTGACTCTCACCTCCGCCAGGCCTCACACGCATTCTGAACTGGCACACCACACCCATCATAGTTCCCACTTTCAGTCGCAAACATTCAAAAAACAAATAAATGAAAAAACACACAGCACCCCCAGGAATCCACAACATGAAAAAAAGAGGCAAGCTTAGCTTACATAGAATAAAACACCATCATATTTTTAATGCATGAAAGAAAATTAGTTATTTACGTTTTCATAAAAAACTGTTTTTTTTACGCCCAGTAAATTGCTAGTAAATTACCCGTAATTTACGTAAAATAAGTAACGAGTAAATTACCTTGCCAAACATGTGCAGCACATGCAAACACTTTTATTAGCGTGATCACATTTAAATATCATATATTCTTTAACTTCACAAATTTAAATTATAGGCTATGCCTCTACAAAATTCAATAATCGTGCGTTCCTCTCGGCTGTTTACGACTTTTCGAATTCTTTCTTCGCAGCGAATCACACTTTTCTTAATTCTAAGAGGAGCTTCTCCGCGCATTATTGTTTCTATTTCCCTTTGGAAGAGCTTCTTCCTTTCACAGTTCCTTTATTAACCGAAAACACGAAACGTGGACACGCCCAATCAGAAGCTCCCATCGTCGATGCCACGCTTCAACTTTGTTCTGAGTGCGTGGGATCACTAATGAATTCACTGACTACAAAGTTGGTGGGAAGAGTGGCTCGTTTCGTCGTTCTTCACCGCTACGTGTTGTACGACGAGCTTTTCCCAAGACATAGTAGTCTTCAAACCATTTGACTAACTAAGTCTTCCGCTTCGTCACCGAACAACAGTTTTATCTCGTTAAAGGCATTAGCAATATCTTCAGGAGGAAGAAAAGCAAGCGCCGGAAAATGTCGAACTATCAAGCTGAACACTTCATCACTACAATATTTCGATTGCAGGCCAGGAGTAGCCTGAACTTTGTGCCAAATGTTTTGCCCAAGATGAAAGAAGCATCCGTGGTGTCTAGCACCTGGAAAAGCGGCCCTTACAGCATTGACGGTCTAACTCAGGGTACCATGATATATTATACCAAATTTGGTGTTTCGAATTTGAAAACTGTAGATTTTACACAAATTTTGTGTGGGCCCCCTTCACACCGGACCCCGACGACCCTTCCCAAAACCATCTCCGGTGTAAGTTATGGTACCATGAGATAATACACCAAATTTGGTGGTTCAATATTAAAAACTGTTGAATTTATGAAAATTTTGCATGGGGATCCCTTCACCCTGGGCCCCGACCGCTTCCTCAAACCGTCTACGGTCTAATTTAGAGTACCATGAGGTAGTATATCAAATTTGGTGGTTCTAAATTGAAAACCGTAGATTTTGCGAAAATTTTGTATGGGGCCCACTCACCCCGGGCCCTGACCACCTCCTAAAAACGGTCTACGGTCTAACTTTGTGCACCATGAGATAATTTTCCAAAATAGCTGGTTCTAAATTGAAAACTATAGATTTTAAGAAAATTTTGTATGGGGCCCCTTAACCCCTGTCCCCGAGCCCTTCCAAAAAGGGTTTACGGTCTAACTTAGAGTAACAGGAGACAGTGTTCCGAGTTAGGTGGTTCTAAATTGAAGACTGATGACTTCAGGAAAATTTGGTATGGAGCCCCTTGACCCCGGCCTCGGCACCGATCCCTTCAAAAAAGGTTTAACAGTCTAACTTAGAGTACCATGAGATAGTATACCAAATTTGGTGGTTCTAAATTGAAAACTGTTGATTTTACTAAAACTTTGTATGGGCCCCTTTAACACCGAGCATCGACAACCCCTTCCCCAAACCATCTACGGTGTAAGTTAGGGTACCATGAGATAGTATACCAAATTTGGTGGTTCTAAATTAAAAAATGTTGATTTTAAGAAAATTTGTATGGGGCCCACTTAACCCCTGTCCCCGAGCCCTTCCAAAAAGGGTTTACGGTCTAACTTAGAGTAACATGAGATAGTATACCAAATTTGGTGGTTCTAAATTGAAAACTGTTGATTTTACTAAAACTTTGTATGGGCCCCCTTTAACACCGAGCCCCGACAACCTCTTCGCCAAACCATCTACGGTGTAAGTTAGGGTACCATGAGATAGTATACCAAATTTGGTGGTTCTAAATTGAAAACTGTAGATTTTACGAAAATTTGTATGGGGCCCACTTGACTCCGGTCTCCGAGCTCTTCCAAAAAGGGTTTACGGTCTAACTTAAAGTACCATGAGGTAGTATATCAAATTTGGTTGTTCTAAATTGAAAACTGTAGATTTTGCGAAAACTTTGTATGGGGCCCCTTTCACCGCTGGCCCCGAAAAGTGTTCACTGAAAAAAAGGTTTTTCTTCCAAAAAGCATTTACTGACTAAGTTAGAGTACCATGAGGTAGAATACCAAATTTGGTGGTTCTAAATTGAAAATTGTAGATTTTACGAAAATTTTGTATGGGGCCCACTTGACCCCGGGCCCCGATCCCTTCCAAAAAAGGTTTACTGTCTAACTTAGAGTACCATGAGGTAGTATACCAAATTTGGTGGTTCTAAAGTAAAAACTGTAGATTTCACAAAAATTTTGTATAAGCCCCTTTGACCCCGGGCTCTGACCACTTCCAAAAACGGTCTTCGGTCTAACTTTGAGCACCATTTGATAGTATTCCAAATTAGGTGGTTCTAAATTGAAAACTGTAGATTTTACGATATTTTGTATGGGGCCCCCTTGACCCCGGCCCTGATCCCTTCCAAAAAGTGTTTATGGTCTAACTTACAGTACCATGAGATAGAATACCAAATTTGGTGGTTCTAAATTGAAAACTGTAGATTTTACTAAAACTTTGTATGGGATCCTTTAACACAGAGCTTCGACCGCTTCCTCAAACCGTCAATTGTCTAACTTAGAGCACCATGCGAGAGTATACCAAATTTGGTGGTTCTAAATCGAAGTCTGTAGATTATACGAAAATTTTGTATGGGGACCACTTGACTCCGGGCCCCGAAAAAAGTTTACTGAAAAAAAAAAAAGGTTTTTCTTCCAAAAAGGATTTACTACATATACCAAATTTGGTGGTTCTAAAATAAAAACTGTAGATTTTGCGAAAATTATGTATAAGGCCCACTTGACACCCAGCCCCAAAAAAATTTACTGAAAAAAAAAAGGGTTTTCTTCCAAAAAGGTTTTACTGTCTAACTTAGAGTACCATGAGGTAGAATACCAAATTTGGTGGTTTCAAATTAAAAACTGTAGATTTTGCGAAAATTTTGTATGGGGCCCCCTTAAACACGGGCCCCGATCCCTTCTAAAAAGTGTTTACGGTCTAACATAGAGTACCATGAGGTAGTATATCAAATTTTGTGGTTCTAAATCGGAAACTGTAGATTTTACAAAAATTTTGTATGGGGCCTTCTTGACCCCGGGCCCCGAAAAGGGTTAACTGAAAAAAGGTTTTTTCCTGAAAAAAGAATTGCTTTCTAACTTAGAGTACCATGAAGTAGAATACCAAATTTGGTGGTTCTAAATTGAAAACAGTAGATTTTACGAAAACTTTTCATCTGGACCCGATCCCTTGCAAAAATGGTTTACGGTCTAACTTACAGTACCTTGAGGTAGTATACCAGATTTGGTGGTTCTAAATTAAAAACTGTAGATTTTACAAAAATTTTGTATGGGGCCCCCTTGACCACAGGCCCCGATCCCTTCCAAAAATGGTTTACGGTCTAACTTAGAGTACCATGAGATAGTATACCAAATTTCGTGGTTCTAAATTGAAAACTGTAGATTTTACTAAAACTTTGTATGGGCACCTTTAGCACAAGGCCCCGACCGCTTCCTCAAACCGTGAACGGTCTAACTTAGAGCACTATGCAATAGTATTCCAAATTTAGTAGTCTTAAATCAAAAACTGTAGATTTTACGAAAATTTTGTATGGGGCCCACTTGACCCCGGGCCCCGAAAAAAGTTTACTAAAAAAAATGGTTTTCTTCCAAAAAGGATTGACTATATATACCAAATTTCGTGGTTCTAAAATAAAAACTGTAGATTTTGCGAAAATTTTGTATGGGGCCCCTTGACCCCGGGCCCTGACCACCTCCAAAAACGGTCTACGGTCTAACTTTGTGCACCATGAGATAGTATTCCAAATTAGGTGGTTCTAAATTGAAAACTGCAGATTTTACGAAAAATTTTTATTGGGACCTTTGACCCCGTGCCCTGACCACTTTCAAAAACGGTCTACGGTCTAACTTTGAGTACCATGTGATAGTATTCCAAGTTAGGTGGTTCTAAATTGAAGACTGAAGATTTCATGAAAATTTTGTATGGGGCCCCCCTGACCCCGGCCCCAGCACCGATCCCTTCTAAAAAGGTTTTACAGTCTAACTTAGAGTACCATGAGATAGTATACTAAATTTGGTGGTTCTAAATTGAAAATGTTTTGCCCAAGATGAAAGAAGCATCCGTGGTGTCTAGCAGCTGGAAAGGCGGCCCCTACAGCATTGACGGTCTAACTCAGAGTACCATGATATATTATACAAATTTTGGTGATTCGAAATTGAAAACTGTAGATTTTACACAAATTTTGTGTGGGCCAATTGACACCGGGCCCCGACGACCCTTCTCAAAACCATCTGCGGTGTAAGTTGGGGTACCATGAGATAATAAACCAAATTTGGTGGTTCTAAATTAAAAACTGTTGAATTTACGAAAATTTTGCATGGGGACCCCTTCACCCCGGGCCCCGACCGCTTCCTCAAACCGTCTACGGTCTAACGTAGAGTACCATGAGGTAGTATGTAAAATTTGGTGGTTCTAAATTGAAAACCGTAGATTTTGCGAAAGTTTTGTATGGGGCCCACTCACCTCGAGCCCTGACCACCTCCTAAAAATGGTCTACGGTCTAACTTTGTGCACCATGAGATAATTTTCCAAAATAGCTGGTTCTAAATTGAAAACTGTACATTTTACGAAAACTTTGTATGGGGACCCTTGACCCTGGGCCCTGACCACTTTCAAAAACGGTCTACTGTCTAACTTTGAGTACCAGGAGACAGTGTTCCGAGTTAGGTGGTTCTAAATTGAAGACTGATGACTTCACGAAAATTTTGTATGGAGCCCTCCTTGACCCCGGCCTCGGCACCGATCCCTTCAAAAAAGGTTTAACAGTCTGACTTAGAGTACCATGAGATAGTATACCAAATTTGGTGGTTCTAAATTGAAAACTGTTGATTTTACTAAAACTTTGTATGGGCCCCTTTAACACCGAGCATTGACAACCCCTTCCCCAAACCATCTACGGTGTAAGTTAGGGTACCATGAGATAGTATACCAAATTTGGTTGTTCTAAATTAAAAAATGTTGATTTTAAGAAAATTTGTATGGGGCCCACTTAACCCCTGTCCCCGAGCCCTTCCAAAAAGGGTTTACGGTCTAACTTAGAGTACCATGACATAGTATACCAAATTTGGTGGCTCTAAATTGAAAACTGTTGATTTTACTAAAACTTTGTATGGGCCCCCTTTAACACCGAGCCCCGACAACCCCTTCCCCAAACCATCTACGGTGTAAGTTAGGGTACCATGAGATAGTATACCAAATTTGGTGGTTCTAAATTGAAAACTGTAGATTTTGCGAAAATTTTGTATGGGGCCCCTTTCACCGCGGGCCCCGAAAAGTGTTCACAGAAAAAAAGGGTTTTCTTCCAAAAAGCATTTACTGACTAACTTAGAGTACCATGAGGTAGAATACCAAATTTGGTGGCTCTAAATTGAAAATTGTAGATTTTACGAAATTTTTGTATGAGGCCCACTTAACCCCGGGCCCCGATCCCTTCCAAAAAGGGTTTACTGTCTAACTTAGAGTACCATGAGGTAGTATACCAAATTTGGTGGTTCTAAAGTAGAAACTGTAGATTTCATAAAAATTTTGTATGAGGCCCGTTGACCCCGGGCCCTGACCACTTCCGAAAACGGTCTTCGGTCTAACTTTGAGCACCATTTGATAGTATTCCAAATTTGGTGGTTCTAAATTGAAAACTGTAGATTTCCCGAAATGTTTGTATGGGGCCCCTTGACCCCGGGCCCTGACGACTTTCAAAAACGGTCTACGGTCTAACTTTGAACACCATGAGATAGTATTCCAAATTAAGTGGTTCTTAATTGAAAACTGTATATTTTACGATACTTTGTATGGGTCCCCCTTGACCCCGGCCCTGATCCCTTCCAAAAAGTGTTTATGGTCTAACTTACAGTACCATGAGATAGTATACCAAATTTGGTGGTTCTAAATTGAAAACTGTAGATTTTACTAAAACTTTGTATGTTAACCTTTAACACAGAGCTTCGACCGCTTCCTCAAACCGTCAATGGTCTAACTTAAAGCACCATGCGAGAGTAGACCAAATTTGGTGGTTCTAAATCGAAGTCTGTAGATTATACGAAAATTTTGTATGGGGACCACTTGACTCCGGGCCCCGAAAAAGTTTACTGAAAAAAAAAGGTTTTTCTTCCAAAAAGGATTTAACTACATATACCAAATTTGGTGGTTCTAAAATAAAAACTGTAGATTTTGCAAAAATTTTGTATGGGGCTCACTTGACCCCGGGCCCCAAAAAAAATTTACTGAAAAAAAAAGGGTTTTCTTCCAAAAAGGGTTTACTATCTAACTTAGAGTACCATGAGGTAGAATACGAAATTTGGTGGTTTCAAATTAAAAACTGTAGATTTCGGGAAAATTTTGTATGGGGCCCCCTTCAGCACGGGCCCCGATCCCTTCCAAAAAGTGTTTACGGTCTAACAAAGAGTACCATGAGGTAGTATATCATATTTTGTGGTTCTAAATCGAAAACTGTAGATTTTACAAAAATTTTGTATGGGGCCTTCTTGACCCCGGGCCCCGAAAAGGGTTAACTGAAAAAAAGGTTTTTTCCTCCAAAAAGAATAGCTGTCTAACTTAGAGTACCATGAAGTAGAATACCAAATTTGGTGGTTCTAAATTGAAAACAGTAGATTTTACGAAAAATGTTCATCGGGCCCACTTAACCTCGGGCCCCGATCCCTTTCAAAATTGGTTTACGGTCTAACTTACAGTACCTTGAGGTAGTATACCAGATTTAGTGGTTCTAATTAAAAAACTGTAGATTAAACGAAAATTTTGTATGGGGCCCCCTTGACCCCAGGCCCCGATCCCTTCCAAAAATGGTTTACGGTCTAACTTAGGGTACCATGAGATAGTACACCAAATTTCGTATTTCTAAATTGAAAACTGTA
Organism: Macrothele yani; assembly: GCA_039090855.1. Classification (NCBI taxonomy): domain Eukaryota; kingdom Metazoa; phylum Arthropoda; class Arachnida; order Araneae; family Macrothelidae; genus Macrothele; species Macrothele yani. The sequence goes on along the minus strand of CM076997.1, from coordinate 55,830,865 downwards.
GATTTTACTAAAACTTTGTATGGGCACCTTTAACACCGGGCCCCGACCGCTTCCTCAAACCGTGAACGGTCTAACTTAGAGCACCATGCGATAGTATTCCAAAGTTAGTAGTTTTAAATCAAAAACTGTAGATTTTACAAAAATTTTGTATGGGGCCTACTTGACCCCGGGCCCCGAAAAAAGTTTACTAAAAAAAATGGTTTTCTTCCAAAAAGGATTTACTATATATACCAAATTTCGTGGTTCTAAAATAAAAACTGTAGATTTTGTTTTACAGTCTAACTTAGAGTACCATGAGATAGTATACTAAATTTATTGGTTCTAAATTGAAAATCTTTTGCCCAAGATGAAAGAAGCATCCGTGGTGTCTAGCAGCTGGAAAGGCGGCCCTTACAGCATTGACAGTCTAACTCAGAGTACCATGATATATTATACAAAATTTGGTGATTCGAAATTGAAAACTGTAGATTTTACACAAATTTTGTGTGGGCCCCCTTGACACCGGGCGCCGACGACCCTTCCCAAAACCATCTGCGGTGTAAGTTAGGGTACCATGAGATAAACCAAATTTGGTGGTTCAAAATTAAAAACTGTTGAATTTATGAAAATTTTGCATGGGGACCCCTGCACCTCGGGCCCCGACCGCTTCCTCAAACCGTCTATGGTCTAACTTAGAGTACCATGAGGTAGTATATCAAATTTGGTGGTTTTAAATTGAAAACCGTAGCTTTTGCGAAAGTTTTGTGTGGGGCCCACTCACCTCGGGCCCTGACCACCTCCTAAAAACGGTCTACGGTCTAACTTTGTGCATCATTAGATAGTTTTCCAAAATAGCTGGTTCTAAATTGAAAACTGTAGAATTTACGAAAATTGTGTATGGGGACCCTTGACCCCGGGCCCTGACCACTTTCAAAAACGGTCTACGGTCTAACTTTGAGTACCAGGAGACAGTGTTCCGAGTTAGGTGGTTCTAAATTGAAGACTGATGACTTCACGAAAATTTTGTATGGAGCCCCCTTGACCCCGGCCTCGGCACCGATCCCTTCAAAAAAGGTTTAACAGTCTAACTTAGAGTACCATGAGATAGTATACCAAATTTGGTGGTTCTAAATTGAAAACTGTTGATTTTACTTACACTTTGTATGGGCCCCTTTAACACCGAGCATCGACAACCCCTTCCCCAAACCATCTACGGTGTATGTTAGATTACCATGAGATAGTATACCAAATTTGGTGGTTCTAAATTAAAAACTGTTGATTTTAAGAAATTTTGTATGGGGCCCACTTAACCCCGGTCCCCGAGCCCTTCCAAAAAGGGTTTACGGTCTAACTTAGAGTACCATGACATAGTATACCAAATTTGGTGGCTCTAAATTGAAAACTGTTGATTTTACTAAAATTTTGTATGGGCCCCTTTAACACCGAGCCCCGACAACCCCTTCCCCAAACCATCTACGGTGTAAGTTAGGGTACCATGAGATAGTATACCAAATTTGGTTGTTCTAAATTGAAAACTGTAGATTTTGCGAAAATTTTGTATGGGGCCCCTTTCACCGCGGGCCCCGAAAATTGTTCACTGAAAAAAAGGGTTTTCTTCCAAAAAGCATTTACTGACTAACTTAGAGTACCATGAGGTAGAATACCAAATTTGATGGCTCTAAATTGAAAATTGTAGATTTTACGAAAAGTTTGTATGGGGCCCACTTGACCCCGGGCCCCGATCATTTCCAAAAAGGGTTTACTGTCTAACTTATAGTACCATGAGGTAGTATACTAAATTTGGTGGTTCTAAAGTAAAAACTGTAGATTTCACAAAATTTTGTATGAGGCCCGTTGACTCCGGGCCCTGACCACTTCCAAAAACGGTCTTCGGTCTAACTTTCAGCACCATTTGATAGTATTCCAAATTAGGTGGTTCTAAATTGAAAACTGTAGATTTCACGAAATGTTTGTATGGGGCCCCTTGACCCCGGCCCTGACCACTTTCAAAAACGGTCTACGGTCTAACTTTGAACACCATGAGATAGTATTCCAAATTAGGTGGTTCTAAATTGAAAACTGTAGATTTTACGATACTTTGTATGGGGCCCCCTTGACCTCGGCCTTGAAATCTTCCAAAAAGTGTTTATGGTCTAACTTACAGTACCATGAGATAGTATACCAAATTTGGTGGTTCTAAATTGAAAACTGTAGAATTTACTAAAACTTTATATCTGACCCTTTAACACAGAGCTTCGACCGCTTCCTCAAACCGTCAATGGTCTAACTTAGAGCACCATGCGAGAGTATACCAAATTTGGTGGTTCTAAATCAAAGTCTGTAGATTATACGAAAATTTTGTATGGGGACCACTTGACTCCGGGCCCAGAAAAAAGTTTACTGAAAAAAAAAGGGTTTTCTTCCAAAAAGGGTTTCCTGTCTAACTTAGAGTACCATGAGGTAGAATACCAAATTTGGTTGTTTCAAATTAAAAACTGTTGATTTTGCGAAAATTTCGTATGGGGGCCCCTTAAGCAGGGGCCCCGATCCCTTCCAAAAAGTGTGTACGTTCTAACATAGAGCACCATGAGGTAGTATAACCAATTTTGTGGTTCTGAATCGAAAACTGTAGATTTTACGAAAATTTTGTGTGGGGCCTTCTTGAATCCGGTCTCCGAAAAGGGTTAACTGAAAAAAAGGGGTTTTCCTCCAAAAAGAATAGCTGTCTAACTTAGAGTACCATGAAGTAGAATACCAAATTTGGTGGTTCTAAATTGAAAACAGTAGATTTTACGAAAACTTTTCATCGGGCCCACTAAACCTCGGGCCCCGATCCCTTTCAAAATTGGTTTACGGTCTAAATTACAGTACCTTGAGGTAGTATACCAGATTTAGTGGTTCTAATTAAAAAACTGAAGATTTAACGAAAATTTTGTATGGGGCCCCCTTGACAACAGGCCCCTATCCTTTCCAAAAATGGTTTACGGTCTAACTTAGAGTACCATGAGATAGTATAACAAATTTCGTGGTTCTAAATTGAAAATTGTAGATTTTACTAAAACTTTGTATGGACACCTTTAACACCAGGCCCCGACCGCTTCCTCAAACCGTGAACGGTCTAACTTAGAGCACTATGCGATAGTATTCCAAATTTAGTAGTCTTAAATCAAAAACTGTAGATTTTACGAAAATTTTGTATGGGGCCCACTTGACCCCGGGCCCCGAAAAATGTTTACTAAAAAAATGGTTTTCTTCCAAAAAGGATTGACTATATATACCAAATTTCGTGGTTCTAAAATAAAAAATGTAGATTTTACGAAAATTTTGTATGGGGCCCCTTGACCCCGGGCCCTGACCACCTCCAAAACCGGTCTACGGTCTAACTTTGTGCACCATGAGATAGTATTCCAAATTAGGTGGTTCTAAATTGAAAACTGCAGATTTTACGAAAAAATTTTATTGGGACCCTTGACCCCGTGCCCTGACCACTTTCAAAAACGGTCTACGGTTTAACTTTGAGTTCCATGTGATAGTATTCCAAGTTAGGTGGTTCTAAATTGAAGACTTAAGATTTCATGAAAATTTTGTATGGGCCCCCCTGACCCCGGCCCCAGCACCGATCCCTTCTAAAAAGGTTTTACAGTCTAACTTAGAGTACCATGAGATAGTATACTAAATTTGGTGGTTCTAAATTGAAAATGTTTTGCCCAAGATGAAAGAAGCATCCGTGGTGTCTAGCAGCTGGAAAGGCGGCCCTTACAGCATTGACGGTCTAACTCAGAGTACCATGATATATTATACCAAATTTGGTGATTCGAAATTGAAAACTGTAGATTTTACACAAATTTTGTGTGGGCCCCCTTGACACCGGGCCCCGACGACCCTCCGACCGCTTCCTCAAACCGTCTGCGGTGTAAGTTAGGGTACCATGAGATAATAAACCAAATATGGTGGTTCTAAATTAAAAATTGTTGAATTTATGAAAATTTTGCATGGGGACCCCACTCACCCCGGGCCCCGACCGCTTCCTCAAACCGTCTACGGTCTAACTTAGAGTACCATGAGGTAGTATACCAAATTTGGTTGTTTCAAATTAAAAACTGTAGATTTTGCGAAAATTTCGTATGGGGCCCCCTTAAGCACGGGCCCCGATCCCTTCCAAAAAGTGTTTACCAGTCTAACAAAGAGTACCATGAGGTAGTATATCAAATTTTGTGGTTCTATATCGAAAACTGTAGATTTTACAAAAATTTTGTATGGGGCCTTCTTGACCCCGGGCCCCGAAAAGGGTTAACTGAAAAAAAGGTTTTTTCCTCCAAAAAGAATAGCTGTCTAACTTAGAGTACCATGAAGTAGAATACCAAATTTGGTGGTTCTAAATTGAAAACAGTAGATTTTACGAAACATTTTCATCGGGCCCATTAACACCGAGCCCCGACAACCCCTTCCCCAAACCATCTACGGTCTAACTTACAGTACCTTGAGGTAGTATACCAGATTTAGTGGTTCTAATTAAAAAACTGTAAATTTAACGAAAATTTTGTATGGGGCCCACTTGACCCCGGGCACCGATCCCTTCCAAAAAGGGTTTACTGTCTAACTTAGAGTACCATGCGGTAGTATACCAAATTTGGTGGTTCTAAAGTAAAAACTGTAGATTTCACAAAAATTTTGTATGAGGCCCGTTGACCCCGGGCCCGGAAAGTGTTCACTGAAAAAAAGGGTTTTCTTCCAAAAAGCATTTACTGACTAACTTTGAGCACCATTTGATAGTATTCCAAATTAGGTGGTTCTAAATTGAAAACTGTAGATTTCACGAAATGTTTGTATGGGGCCCCTTGACCCCGGCCCTGACCACTTTCAAAAACGGTCTACGGTCTAACTTTGAACACCATGAGATAGTATTCCAAATTAAGTGGTTCTAAATTGAAAACTGTAGATTTTACGATACTTTGTATGGGGCCCCCTTGACCCCGGCCTTGATCCCTTCCAAAAAGTGTTTATGGTCTAACTTACAGTACCATGAGATAGTATACCAAATTTGGTGGTTCTAAATTGAAAACTGTAGATTTTACTAAAACTTTGTATGGGACCCTTTAACACAGAGCTTCGACCGCTTCCTCAAACCGTCAATGGTCTAACTTAGAGCACCATGCGAGAGTATACCAAATTTGGTGGTTCTAAATCGAAGTCTGTTGATTGTACGAAAATTTTGTATGGGGACCACTTGACTCCGGGCCCCGAAAAAGTTTACTGAAAAAAAAAAAGTTTTTTTTTCCCAAAAGGATTTACTACATATACCAAATTTGGTGGTTCTAAAATAAAAACTGTAGATTTTGCGAAAATTTTGTATTGGGCCCACTTGACCCCGGGCCTTAAAAAATTTACTGAAAAAAAAGGGTTTTCTTCCAAAAAGGTTTTACTGTCTAACTTAGAGTACCATGAGGTAGAATACCAAATTTGGTGGTTTCAAATTAAAAACTGTTGATTTTGCGAAAATTTTGTATGGGGCCCCCTTAAGCACGGGCCCCGATCCCTTCCAAAAAGTGTGTACGTTCTAACATAGAGTATCATGAGGTACTATAACCAATTTTGTGGTTCTAAATCGAAAACTGTAGATTTTACGAAAATTTTGTGTGGGGCCTTCTTGACCCCGGTCCCCGAAAAGGGTTAACTGAAAAAAAGGGGTTTTCCTCCAAAAAGAATAGCTGTCTAACTTAGAGTACCATGAAGTAGAATACCAAATTTGGTGGTTCTAAATTGAAAACAGTGGATTTTACGAAAACTTTTAATCGGGCCCACTTAACCTCGGGCCCCGACCCCTTTCAAAATTGGTTTACGGTCTAAATTACAGTACCTTGAGGTAGTATACCAGATTTAGTGGTTCTAATTAAAAAACTGTAGATTTAACGAAAATTTTGTATGGGCCACCTTGACCCCAGGCCCCGATCAATTCTAAAAATGATTTACGGTCTAACTTAGAGTACCATGAGATAGTATACCAAATTTCGTGGTTCTGAATTGAAAACTGTAGATTTTACTAAAACTTTGTATGGGCACCTTTAACACCGGTCACCGACCGCTTCCTCAAACCGTGAACGGTCTAACTTAGAGCACCATGCAATAGTATTCCAAATTTAGTAGTTTTAAATCAAAAACTGTAGATTTTGCGAAAATTTTGTATGGGGCCCACTTGACCCCGGGCCCTGACCACCTCCAAAAAACGGTGAACGGTCTAACTTTGTGCACCATGAGATAATATTCCAAATTAGGTAGTTCTAAATTGAAAACTGTAGATTTTACGAAAAATTTTTATTGGGACCCTTGACCCCGTGCCCTGACCACTTTCAAAAACGGTCTACGGTCTAACTTTGAGTACCATGTGATAGTATTCCAAGTTAGGTGGTTCTAAATTGAAGACTGAAGATTTCATGAAAATTTTGTATGGGGCCCGCCTGACCCCTGCCGCAGCACCGATCCCTTCTAAAAAGGTTTTACAGTCTAACTTAGAGTACCATGAGATAGTATACTAAATTTGGTGGTTCTAAATTGAAAATGTTTTGCCCAAGATGAAAGAAGCATCCGTGGTGTCTAGCAGCTGGAAAGGCGGCCCTTACAGCATTGACGGTCTAACTCAGAGTACCATGATATATTATACAAAATTTGGTGATTCGAAATTGAAAACTGTAGATTTTACACAAATTTTGTGTGGGGCCCCTTGACACCGGGCCCCGACGACCCTTCCCAAACCATCTGCGGTGTAAGTTAGGGTACCATGAGATAATAAACCAAATTTGGTGGTTCTAAATTAAAAACTGAGTAATTTATGAAAATTTTGCATGGGGACCCCTTCACCCCGGGCCCCGACCGCTTCCTCAAACCGTCTACCGTCTAACTTAGAGTACCATGAGGTAGTATATCAAATTTGGTGGTTCTAAATTGAAAACCGTAGATTTTGTGAAAGTTTTGTATGGGGCCCACTCACGCCGGGCCCTGGCCACCTCCAAAAAACGGTCTACGGTCTAACTTTGTGCACCATTAGATAGTTTTCCAAAATAGCTGGTTCTAAATTGAAAACTGTAGATTTTACGAAAATTATGTATGGGGACCCTTGACCCCGGGCCCTGACCACTTTCAAAAACGGTCTACGGTCTAACTTTGAGTACCAGGAGACAGTGTTCCGAGTTAGGTGGTTCTAAATTGAAGACTGATGACTTCACGAAAATTTTGTATGGAGCCCCCTTGACCCCGGCCTCTGCACCGATCCCTTCAAAAAAGATTTAACAGTCTAACTTAGAGTACCATGAGATAGTATACCAAATTTGGTGGTTCTAAACTGAAAACTGTTGATTTTACTAAAATTTTATATGGGCCCTTTAACACCGAGCCCCGACAACCCCTTCCCCAAACCATCTACGGTGTAAGTTAGGGTACCGGTACCATGAGATAGTATACCAAATTTGGTGGTTCTAAATTGAAAACTGTTGATTTTACAAAAATTTGTTTGGGGCCCACTTGACCCCGGTCTCCGAGCCCTTCCAAAAAGGGTTTACGGTCTAACCTAAAGTACCATGAGGTAGTATATCAAATTGGTTGTTCTAAATTGAAAACTGTAGATTTTGCGAAAATTTTGTATGGGGCCCCTTTAACCGCGGGCTCCGAAAAGTGTTCACTGAAAGAAAGGGTTTTCTTCCAAAAAGCATTTACTGGCTAACTTAGAGTACCATGAGGTAGAATACCAAATTTGGTGGTTCTAAATTGAAAATTGTAGATTTTACGAAAATTTTGTAGGGGGCCCACTTGACCCCGGGCCCCTAACCCTTCCAAAAAGGGTTTACTGTCTAACTTAGACTACCATGAGGTAGTATACCAAATTTGGTGGTTCTAAATTGAAAGCTACAGGCTTTACAAAAACTTTGTTTGGGCCCCTTTAACTCCGGGCCCCGACGACCCGTTCCCGAAACCATCTAAGGTGTAAGTTAAGGTACCATGAGATAGTATACCAAATTTAGTGGTTCTAAATTGAAAACTGTAGAATTTATGAAAATTATGTATGGGGCCTGTTTAACCCCATGCCCCGACTGCTTCCTTAAACCGTCAACGGTCTCCCTTAGAGCAACATGGGATAGTATACCAAATTTGGTGGTTCTAAATTGAAAACTGTTGATTTTACGAAAATTTGGTATGGGGCCCCTTGACTCCCGATCCTTTCCAAACACAGTCTACGGTCTAACTTTGAGCACCATGAGATAGTATTCCAAATTAGGTGGTTCTAAATTCAAAACTGTAGATTTCACGAAAATTTTGTATGAGGCCCCCTTGACCCCGGTCCTGATCCCTTCCATAAAGGGTTTACGGTCTAACTTAGAGTACCATGAGATACTATACCAAATTTGGTGGTTCTAAATTGAAAACTGTAGATTTTACTAAAACTTTGTATGGGCCCCTTTAACACCGGGCCCCGACCGCTTCCTCAAACCGTCAACGGTCTGACTTAGAGCACCATGGGATAGTATACCAAATTTGGTGGTTCTAAATTGAAAACTGGAGATTTTACGAAAATTTTGAATGGGGCCCACTTGACCCCGGGCCTCGATCCCTTCCAAAAAAATTTTACGGTCTAACTTAGAGTACCATGAGGTAGTGTATCAAATTTGGTGGTTTTAAATTGAAAACTGTAGATTTTACTAAAACTTTGTATGAGCCCCTTTAACATCGCCCCGACCGCTTCCTCAAACCGTCAACGGTCTAACTTAGAGCACCATGCGATAGTATACCAAATTTAGTGGTTCTAAATTGAAAACTGTAGATTTTACGAAAATTTTGTTTGGGCCCACTTGACCCCACCCATAGAAAGAAGTTTACTAAAAAAATGGTTTTCTTCCAAAAAGGATTTACTATCTATACCAAATTTGGTGGTTCCAAAATAAAAACTGTAGATTTTGCGAACATTTTGTATGGGGCCCCTTGACCCCGGGCCCTGACCACTTTCAAAAACGCTCTAATGTCTAACTTTGAGCACCATGAGATAGTTATCCAAAATAACTGGTTCTAAATTGAAATCATTAGATTTAACGAAAATTTTGTACCGGGACACTTGACTGCGGTCCCTGACCACTTTCCAAAACGGTCTATGGTCCAACCTTGAGCACCATGAGAAAGAATTCCAAATTATTAGGTTCTAAATTGAAAACTGTATATTTCACGAAAATTGTGCATGAGGCCCCCATGACCCCAGCCCCGATCGCTTCCAAAAAGGGTTTGCAGTCTAACTGAGAGTACCATGAGATCGTATACCAAATTTGGTCTTTCTAAATTAAAAACTATAGGTTTTATTACAAGTTTGTATGGGCACCTTTAACTCCGGGCCCCGACGACCCGTTCCCGAAACCATCTAAGGTGTAAGTTAAGGTACCATGAGATAGTATACCAAATTTAGTGGTTCTAAATTGAAAACTGTAGAATTTATGAAAATTATGTATGGGGCCTGTTTAACCCCATGCCCCGACTGCTTCCTTAAACCGTCAACGGTCTCCCTTAGAGCAACATGGGATAGTATACCAAATTTGGTGGTTCTAAATTGAAAACTGTTGATTTTACGAAAATTTGGTATGGGGCCCCTTGACTCCCGATCCTTTCCAAACACAGTCTACGGTCTAACTTTGAGCACCATGAGATAGTATTCCAAATTAAATGGTTCTAAATTCAAAACTGTAGATTTCACGAAAATTTTGTATGAGGCCCCCTTGACCCCGGTCCTGATCCCTTCCATAAAGGGTTTACGGTCTAACTTAGAGTACCATGAGATACTATACCAAATTTGGTGGTTCTAAATTGAAAACTGTAGATTTTACTAAAACTTTGTATGGGCCCCTTTAACACCGGGCCCCGACCGCTTCCTCAAACCGTCAACGGTCTGACTTAGAGCACCATGGGATAGTATACCAAATTTGGTGGTTCTAAATTGAAAACTGGAGATTTTACGAAAATTTTGAATGGGGCCCACTTGACCCCGGGCCTCGATCCCTTCCAAAAAATTTTTACGGTCTAACTTAGAGTACCATGAGGTAGTGTATCAAATTTGGTGGTTTTAAATTGAAAACTGTAGATTTTACTAAAACTTTGTATGAGCCCCTTTAACATCGCCCCGACCGCTTCCTCAAACCGTCAACGGTCTAACTTAGAGCACCATGCGATAGTATACCAAATTTAGTGGTTCTAAATTGAAAACTGTAGATTTTACGAAAATTTTGTTTGGGCCCACTTGACCCCACCCATAGAAAGAAGTTTACTAAAAAAATGGTTTTCTTCCAAAAAGGATTTACTATCTATACCAAATTTGGTGGTTCCAAAATAAAAACTGTAGATTTTGCGAACATTTTGTATGGGGCCCCTTGACCCCGGGCCCTGACCACTTTCAAAAACGCTCTAATGTCTAACTTTGAGCACCATGAGATAGTTATCCAAAATAGCTGGTTCTAAATTGAAATCATTAGATTTAACGAAAATTTTGTACCGGGACACTTGACTGCGGTCCCTGACCACTTTCCAAAACGGTCTATGGTCCAACCTTGAGCACCATGAGAAAGAATTCCAAATTATTAGGTTCTAAATTGAAAACTGTATATTTCACGAAAATTGTGCATGAGGCCCCCATGACCCCAGCCCCGATCGCTTCCAAAAAGGGTTTGCAGTCTAACTGAGAGTACCATGAGATCGTATACCAAATTTGGTCTTTCTAAATTAAAAACTATAGGTTTTATTACAAGTTTGTATGGGCACCTTTAACTCCGGGCCCCGACGACCCCTGCCCGAAAAGAATTACTGTCTAACTTAGAGTACCATGAGGTAGAATACCAAATTTGGTGGTTCTAAAAGAAAACAGTAGATTTTACGAAAAAATTTTATGGGGCCCACTTAACCTCGGGCCCCGATCCCTTTCAAAAATGGTTTACCGTCTAACTTACAGTACCTTAAGGTAGTATACCAGATTTGGTGGTTCTAAATCGAAAACTGTAGATTTTACGTAAATTTTGTATTACGAAAATCTATTACAAATTTCGTATTACGAAAATTGGCGCACTTGACCCACGGGCCCCAAAAAAATTTACTGAAAAAAAAAAAAGAATTTTCTTCCAAAGAGGGTTTACTGTCTAACTTAGAGTACCATGAGGTAGTATACCAAATTTGGTTGTTTCAAATTAAAAACTGTAGATTTTGCGAAAATTTCGTATGGGCCCCCTTAAGCACGGGCCCCGATCCCTTCCAAAAAGTGTTTACGGTCTAACAAAGAGTACCATGAGGTAGTATATCAAATTTTGTGGTTCTAAATCGAAAACAGTAGATTTTACAAAAATTTTGAATGGGGCCTTCTTGACCCCGGGCCCCGAAAAGGGTTAACTGAAAAAAAGGTTTTTCCTCCAAAAAGAATAGCTGTCTAACTTAGAGTACCATGAAGTAGAATACCAAATTTGGTGGTTCTAAATTGAAAACAGTAGATTTTACGAAACATTTTCATCGGGCCCACTTAACCTCGGGCCCGATCCCTTTCAAAATTACTTTACGGTCTAACTTACAGTACCTTGAGGTAGTATACCAGATTTAGTGGTTCTAATTAAAAAACTGTAGATTTAACGAAAATTTTGTATGGGGCCCACTTGACCCCGGGCACCGATCCCTTCCAAAAAGGGTTTACTGTCTAACTTAGAGTACTATGCGGTAGTATACCAAATTTGGTCGTTCTAAAGTAAAAACTGTAGATTTCACAAAAATTTTGTATGAGGCCCGTTGACCCCGGGCCCTGAACACTTCCAAAAACGGTCTTCGGTCTAACTTTGAGCACCATTTGATAGTATTCCAAATTAGGTGGTTCTAAATTGAAAACTGTAGATTTCACGAAATGTTTGTATGGGGCCCCTTGACCCCGGCCCTTACCACTTTCAAAAACGGTCTACGGTCTAACTTTGAACACCATGAGATAGTATTCCAAATTAAGTGGTTCTAAATTGAAAACTGTAGATTTTACGATACTTTGTATGGGGCCCCCTTGACCCCGGCCTTGATCCCTTCCAAAAAGTGTTTATGGTCTAACTTACAGTACCATGAGATAGTATACCAAATTTGGTGGTTCTAAATTGAAAACTGTAGATTTTACTAAAACTTTGTATGGGACCCTTTAACACAGAGCTTCGACCGCTTCCTCAAACCGTCAATGGTCTAACTTAGAGCACCATGCGAGAGTATACCAAATTTGGTGGTTCTAAATCGAAGTCTGTTGATTATACGAAAATTTTGTATGGGGACCACTTGACTCCGGGCCCCGAAAAAAGTTTACTGAAAAAAAAAAGGTTTTTTTTCCCAAAAGGATTTACTACATATACCAAATTTGGTGGTTCTAAAATAAAAACTGTAGATTTTGCGAAAATTTTGTATTGGGCCCACTTGACCCCGGGCCTTAAAAAAATTTACTGAAAAAAAAGGGTTTTCTTCCAAAAAGGTTTTACTGTCTAACTTAGAGTACCATGAGGTAGAATACCAAATTTGGTGGTTTCAAATTAAAAACTGTTGATTTTGCGAAAATTTTGTATGGGGCCCCCTTAAGCACGGGCCCCGATCCCTTCCAAAAAGTGTGTACGTTCTAACATAGAGTATCATGAGGTAGTATAACCAATTTTGTGGTTCTAAATCAAAAACTGTAGATTTTACGAAAATTTTGTGTGGGGGCCTTCTTGACCCCGGTCCCCGAAAAGGGTTAACTGAAAAAAGGGGTTTTCCTCCAAAAAGAATAGCTGTCTAACTTAGAGTACCATGAAGTAGAATACCAAATTTGGTGGTTCTAAATTGAAAACAGTAGATTTTACGAAAACTTTTAATCGGGCCCACTTAACCTCGGGCCCCGACCCCTTTCAAAATTGGTTTACGGTCTAAATTACAGTACCTTGAGGTAGTATACCAGATTTAGTGGTTCTAATTAAAAAACTGTAGATTTAACGAAAATTTTGTATGTGCCCCCTTGACCCCAGGCCCCGATCCCTTCTAAAAATGATTTACGGTCTAACTTAGAGTACCATGAGATAGTATACCAAATTTCGTGGTTCTGAATTGAAAACTGTAGATTTTACTAAAACTTTGTATGGGCACCTTTAACACCGGTCACCGACCGCTTCCTCAAACCGTGAACGGTCTAACTTAGAGCACCATGCAATAGTATTCCAAATTTAGTAGTTTTAAATCAAAAACTGTAGATTTTGCGAAAATTTTGTATGGGGCCCCTTGACCCCGGGCCCTGACCACCACCAAAAAACGGTGTACGATCTAACTTTGTGCACCATGAGATAATATTCCAAATTAGGTAGTTCTAAATTGAAAACTGTAGATTTTACGAAAATTTTTTATTGGGACCCTTGACCCCGTGCCCTGACCACTTTCAAAAACGGTCTACGGTCTAACTTTGAGTACCATGTGATAGTATTCCAAGTTAGGTGGTTCTAAATTGAAGACTGAAGATTTCATGAAAATTTTGTATGTGGCCCCCTGACCCCGGCCGCAGCACCGATCCCTTCTAAAAAGGTTTTACAGTCTAACTTAGAGTACCATGAGATAGTATACTAAATTTGGTGGTTCTAAATTGAAAATGTTTTGCCCAAGATGAAAGAAGCATCCGTGGTGTCTAGCAGCTGGAAAGGCGGCCCTTACAGCATTGACGGTCTAACTCAGAGTACCATGATATATTATACAAAATTTGGTGATTCGAAATTGAAAACTGTAGATTTTACACACATTTTGTGTGGGCCCCCTTGACACCGGGCCCCGACGACCCTTCCCAAACCATCTGCGGTGTAAGTTAGGGTACCATGAGATAATAAACCAAATTTGGTGGTTCTAAATTAAAAACTGTTGAATTTATGAAAATTTTGCATGGGGACCCCTTCACCCCGGGCCCCGACCGCTTCCTCAAAACGTCTACCGTCTAACTTAGAGTACCATGAGGTAGTATATCAAATTTGGTGGTTCTAAATTGAAAACCGTAGATTTTGTGAAAGTTTTGTATGGGGCCCACTCACGCCGGGCCCTGGCCACCTCCTAAAAACGGTCTACGGTCTAACTTTGTGCACCATTAGATAGTTTTCCAAAATAGCTGGTTCTAAATTGAAAACTGTAGATTTTACGAAAATTATGTATGGGGACCCTTGACCCCGGGCCCTGACCACTTTCAAAAACGGTCTACGGTCTAACTTTGAGTGCCAGGAGACAGTGTTCCGAGTTAGGTGGTTCTAAATTGAAGACTGATGACTTCACGAAAATTTTGTATGGAGCCCCCTTGACCCCGGCCTCTGCACCGATCCCTTCAAAAAAGGTTTAACAGTCTAACTTAGAGTACCATGAGATAGTATACCAAATTTGGTGGTTCTAAACTGAAAACTGTTGATTTTACTAAAATTTTATATGGGCCCTTTAACACCGAGCCCCGACAACGCCTTCCCCAAACCATCTACGGTGTAAGTTAGGGTACCGGTACCATGAGATAGTATACCAAATTTGGTGGTTCTAAATTGAAAACTGTTGATTTTACAAAAATTTTGTTTGGGGCCCACTTGACCCCGGTCTCCGAGCCCTTCCAAAAAGGGTTTACGGTCTAACCTAAAGTACCATGAGGTAGTATATCAAATTTGGTTGTTCTAAATTGAAAACTGTAGATTTTGCGAAAATTTTGTATGGGGCCCCTTTAACCGCGGGCTCCGAAAAGTGTTCACTGAAAGAAAGGGTTTTCTTCCAAAAAAGCATTTACTGGCTAACTTAGAGTACCATGAGGTAGAATACCAAATTTGGTGGTTCTAAATTGAAAATTGTAGATTTTACGAAAATTTTGTAAGGGGCCCACTTGACCCCGGGCCCCTAACCCTTCCAAAAAGGGTTTACTGTCTAACTTAGACTACCATGAGGTAGTATACCAAATTTGGTGGTTCTAAATTGAAAGCTACAGGCTTTACAAAAACTTTGTTTGGGCCCCTTTAACTCCGGGCCCCGACGACCCGTTCCCGAAACCATCTAAGGTGCAAGTTAAGGTACCATGAGATAGTATACCAAATTTAGTGGTTCTAAATTGAAAACTGTAGAATTTATGAAAATTATGTATGGGGCCTGTTTAACCCCATGCCCCGACTGCTTCCTTAAACCGTCAACGGTCTCCCTTAGAGCAACATGGGATAGTATACCAAATTTGGTGGTTCTAAATTGAAAACTGTTGATTTTACGAAAATTTGTTATGGGGGACCACTTGACCCAGGGCCCCGATCACTTCCAAACACAGTCTACGGTCTAACTTTGAGCACCATGAGATAGTATTCCAAATTAGGTGGTTCTAAATTCAAAACTGTAGATTTCACGAAAATTTTGTATGAGGCCCCCTTGACCCCGGGCCTCAAAAAAAGCTTACTGAAAAAAAATGGGGTTTACGGTCTAACTTAGAGTACCATGAGATACTATACCAAATTTGGTGGTTCTAAATTGAAAACTGTAGATTTTACTAAAACTTTGTATGGGGCCTACTTGACCCCGTACCACAAAACAATTTACTGAAAAAAAGGTTTTGTTTCAAAAAGGGTTTACGGTCTGACTTAGAGCACCATGGGATAGTATACCAAATTTGGTGGTTCTAAATTGAAAACTGGAGATTTTACGAAAATTTTGAATGGGGCCCACTTGACCCCGGGCCTCGATCCCTTCCAAAAAATTTTTACGGTCTAACTTAGAGTACCATGAGGTAGTGTATCAAATTTGGTGGTTTTAAATTGAAAACTGTAGATTTTACTAAAACTTTGTATGAGCCCCTTTAACATCGCCCCGACCGCTTCCTCAAACCGTCAACGGTCTAACTTAGAGCACCATGCGATAGTATACCAAATTTAGTGGTTCTAAATTGAAAACTGTAGATTTTACGAAAATTTTGTTTGGGCCCACTTGACCCCACCCATAGAAAGAAGTTTACTAAAAAAATGGTTTTCTTCCAAAAAGGATTTACTATCTATACCAAATTTGGTGGTTCCAAAATAAAAACTGTAGATTTTGCGAACATTTTGTATGGGGCCCCTTAATACCCACTGGCTCTTTTTGCATAATCGCCTCCCTGTTCCGTATTTTCTCTTTCGCATGTCTCTTCTCTCCTCCCCTCTCTGCTCCTTCTGCGCACAGGAGGCAGACGTTTCTCACGTCTACCTTTACTGTCCCATCCTGATGCCTCTCCTCCACCAGGCTTTCCGGATTGCCAGTCGCTCTTGTTCTCAAGATCTTCCGTTCACTGCCTACAGACATCTTCTTCTGCGGGCTCATTTACCTACAACTCTTCCTTCAGTATGTGCCTATCTTTTCGTGCTGGTTAAACACGTTATTTACGTATACCTTCAACAACTCCGCAGCATTTCCTCGCCGGTCTCTTTACACCAGGCCAGCGCAGCACTTTTGTGCCATTTTCAAGATCGATTGCTTTCTCGACTCCGCCTGGAGTACCAGTCGGCTTCTTCCAGTCGTCGAGAAGCCACCTTCTATGCTACCTGGGCGCCGGCCGCTCCATGGTTTGCGATTGATTCTGGACTGCTACACCTATCAGTACCCTAGGACTTTCTACACCTCCTTTGCTGAGTTCCGTGGCACCCTGGTGGCCCTCCTCCACTCTACGACTCGTGCAATCCACGCTACCGTTGAATTGTGAATGCTAATGCCATCTCAGTGTATTTTCATGCTTACTCGTGTACATTACTTACTTTCACCCCGCCTGTATTATGTTGCTTTGATGCCCTCGTTAAATAACTTGCACAATTGTGCACGCTGTGTTTTTATCTCATGTATGTAATGTTTTACCTTCACGGCGGTGTTTGTGCTGTTCTTTTTCTAATTGTGTACTATTGTTTCGCCTGTGTTATCCTGTAAATCATGCCCAGCCAATGTCATGTGACACGATGTGTTTCTCTTTGTCACTTCTGCAATTTTTATTCAATAAGCTTTGCTTGCAGCATTTGTTATTCATCCCCATTGTCATTGCAGTGTATATACCATCATGTTTTTAACAGTTTTGTATTATTTCCCAGTGAGACGCCCAATACTGTACGTCTCCCTCTTATGTTTTCTTATGATAAATTAGAATAAAGCGATTTTGAAACCTTGACCCCGGGCCCTGACCACTTTCAAAAACGCTCTAATGTCTAACTTTGAGCACCATGAGATAGTTATCCAAAATAGCTGGTTCTAAATTGAAATCATTAGATTTAACGAACATTTTGTACCGGGACACTTGACTGCGGTCCCTGACCACTTTCCAAAACGGTCTATGGTCCAACCTTGAGCACCATGAGAAAGAATTCCAAATTATTAGGTTCTAAATTGAAAACTGTATATTTCACGAAAATTGTGCATGAGGCCCCCATGACCCCAGCCCCGATCGCTTCCAAAAAGGGTTTGCAGTCTAACTGAGAGTACCATGAGATCGTATACCAAATTTGGTCTTTCTAAATTAAAAACTATAGGTTTTATTACAAGTTTGTATGGGCACCTTTAACTCCGGGCCCCGACGACCCCTGCCCGAAAAGAATTACTGTCTAACTTAGAGTACCATGAGGTAGAATACCAAATTTGGTGGTTCTAAAAGAAAACAGTAGATTTTACGAAAAAATTTTATGGGGCCCACTTAACCTCGGGCCCCGATCCCTTTCAAAAATGGTTTACCGTCTAACTTACAGTACCTTAAGGTAGTATACCAGATTTGGTGGTTCTAAATCGAAAACTGTAGATTTTACGTAAATTTTGTATTACGAAAATCTATTGCAAATTTCGTATTACGAAAATTTGCGCACTTGACCCACGGGCCCCAAAAAATTTACTGAAAAAAAAAAAGAATTTTCTTCCAAAGAGGGTTTACTGTCTAACTTAGAGTACCATGAGGTAGTATACCAAATTTGGTTGTTTCAAATTAAAAACTGTAGATTTTGCGAAAATTGTGTATGGGGACCCCTTGACCCCAGGTACCGATCCCTTCCAAAAATGGTTTATGGTCTAACTTTGAGCACCATGAGATAGTATTCCAAATTAAATGGTTCTAAATAGAAACCTGCAGATTTTACGAAAATTTTGCATGGGGCACTTTGACCCCGGCCCTCGACCGCTTCCTCAAACCGTCGAAGGTCTAACTTAGAGTACCAAGAGGTAGTATAGCAAATTTTGTTGTTCGAAATTGAAAACTTTAGAATTTGCAAAAACTTTGTATTGGGCCCCTTGACCCCGATCCTTTCCAAACACGGTCTACGGTCTAACTTTGAGCACCATGAGATAGTATTCCAAATTAGGTGGTTCTAAATTGAAAACTGTAGATTTCACGAAAATTTTGTATGGGGCCCCCTTGACCCCGGTCCCGACCGCTTCCTCAAACCATCAACGGTCTAACTTAGAGCACCATGGGATAGTATACCAAATTTGGTGGTTCTAAATTGAAAACAGGAGATTTTACTAAAACTTTGTATGGGCCCCTTTAACACCGGGCCCTGACCGCTTGCTCCAACCGTCAACGGTCTAACTTAGACCACCATGCAATAGTATACCAAATTTAGTGGTTCCAAATCGAAAACTGTAGATTTTGCGAAAATTTTGTATGGGGCACACTTGACCCCGGGCCCCGAAAAAAGTTTACTAAAAAAAATGGTTTTCTTCCAAAAATGATTTACTATATATACCAAATTTGGTGGTTCTAAAATAAAAACTGTAGATTTTGCGAACATTTTGCATGGGGCCCCTTGACCCCGGCCCCTGACTACTTTCAAAAACGGTCTAATGTCTAACTTTGAGCACCATGAGATAGTTATCCAAAATAGCTGGTTCTAAATTGAAATCTTTCGATTTAACGAAAATTTTGTATCGGGACACTTGACTGCGGTCCCTGACCAACTTCCCATAACGGCATATGGTCCAACTTTGAGCACCATGAGTTAGTATTCCAAATTAGGTGGTTCTAAATTGAAAACTATATATTTCACGAAAATTGTGCATGGGGCGCCCTTGACCCTAGCCCCGATCGCTTCCAAAAAGGGTTTGCGGTCTAACTGAGAGTACCATGAGATCGTATACCAAATTTGGTGGTTCTAAATTGAAAACTACAGGTTTTATTACAAGTTTGTATGGGCCCCTTTAACTCCGGGCCCCGACGACCCCTTCCCGAAAAGAATAACTGTCTAACTTAGAGTACCATGAGGTAGAATACCAAATTTGGTGGTTCTAAAAGAAAACAGTAGATTTTACGAAAAAAATTTATGGGGCCCACTTAACCTCGGGCCCCGATCCCTTTCAAAAATGGTTTACCGTCTAACTTACAGTACCTTAAGGTAGTATACCAGATTTGGTGGTTCTAAATCGAAAACTGCAGATTTTATGAAAATTTTGTATTACGAAAATGGCCCACTTGACCCACGGGCTCCAAAAAAATTTACTGAAAAAAAAAGGTTTTCTTCCAAAAAAAGTATACTGTCTACGTAGAGTACCATGAGGTAGAATACCAAATTTGGTGGTTCTAAATTAAAAACGGTAGATTTTACGAAAATTTTGTATTGAGCCCATTTCACCCCGGGCCCTGACCACCTCCAAAAAACGGTCTACGGTCTAACTTTGAGTACCATGTGATAGTATTCCGAGTTAGGTGGTTCTAAATTGAAGACTGAAGATTTCACGAAAATTTTGTATGGGGCCCCCCTGACCCCGGCTGCGGCACCGATCCCTTCTAAAAAGGTTTTACAGTCTAACTTAGAGTACCGTGAAATAGTATACTAAATTTGGTGGTTCTAAATTGAAAACTGTAGATTTTACTAAAACTTTGTATGGGCCCCTCTAACTCCAAGCTGCCCCGACAACCCCTCCGCCAAACCATCTACGGTGTAAGTTAGGGTACCATGAGATAGTATACCAAATTTGGTGGTTCTAAATTGAAAACTGTTGATTTTACGAAAATTTTGTATGGGGCCCACTAGACCCCGGTCCCCAGGCCCTTCCAAAAAGGGATTACGGTCTAACTTAAAGTACCATGAGGTAGTATATCAAATTTGGTGGATCTAAATTGAAAACTGTAGATTTTGCGTAAATTTTGTATGGGGCCTTTTTCACCGCGGGTCCCGAAAAGTGTTCACTGAAAAAAAGGGTTTTCTTCCAAAAAGGATTTAGTGACTAACTTAAAGTACCATGAGGTAGAATACCAAATTTGGTGGTTCTTAATAGAAAATTGTAGATTTTACGAAAATTTTGTATGGGGCCCACTTGACCTCGGGCCCTGATCACTTCCAAAAAGGGTTTTTTGTCTAACTTAGAGTACCATAAGTTAGTATGCCAAATTTGGTGATTCTAAAGTAAAAACTGTAAATTTCACGAAAATTTTGTAAGAGGCGCGTTGACCCCGGGCCCTGAAAACTTTCAAAAACGTTCTACGGTGTGACTTGAAGCTCCATGAGATAGTATTTCAAATTAGGTAGTTCTAAATTGAAAACTGTAGATTTTACGGAAATTTTGTATGGAGCTTCCTTGACCCCGGCCCTGATCCCTTCCAAAAAGTGTTTACGGTCTAACTTACAGTACAATGAGATAGTATAGCCAATTTGGCGGTTCTAAATTGAAAATTGTAGATTTTATTTAAACTTTGCATGGGCCCCTTTAACACCGAGCTCCGACCGCTTCCTCAAACAGTCAACGGTCTAACTTAGAGCACCATGCGATAGTATACCAAATTTGGTGGTTCTAAATCGAAAACTGTAGATTTTACGATAATTTTGTATGGGGCTTACTTGACATCGGGCCTCAAAAAAAGTTTACTGAAAAAAAATGGGGTTTCTTCCAAAAGGATTTCTATATATACCAAATTTGGTGGTTCTAAAATAAAAACTGTAGATTTTCCAAAAAAATTGTATGGGGCCTACTTGACCCCGTACCCCAAAAAAATTTACTGGAAAAAAAAGGGTTTTCTTTCAAAAAGGGTTTACTGTCTAACTCAGAGTACCATGATTTAGAATACCAAATTTGGTGGTTCTAATTTAGTAACTGTATATTTTGCGAAAATTTTGAGAGGGCCCCCTTAACCACGGGCCCCGATCCCTCCCAAAAATGGTTTACGGTCTAACTTACAGTACCTTGAGGTAGTATGCCAGATTTGGTGGTTTTAAATTGAAAACTGTAGATTTTACGAACATTTTGTATGGGGCACCTTTCCTCCGCGGGTCTCGAAAACTGTTCACTGAAAAAAAGGGTTTTCTTCCTAAAAGGATTTAGTGACTAACTTAAAGTACCATGAGGTAGAATACCAAATTTGGGGGTTCTAAATAGAAAATTGTAGATTTTACGAAAACTTTGTATGGGGGACCACTTGACCCAGGGCCCCGATCACTTCCAAAAAGGGTTTACTGGCTAACTTAGAGTACCATGAGGTAGTATGCCAAATTTGGTGGTCCTAAAGTAAAAACTGTAGATTTCACGAAAATTTTGTATGGGGCCCACTTGACCCCGGGCCTCAAAAAAAGCTTACTGAAAAAAAATGTTTTTTTTTCCAAAAAGGATTTACTATATGTACCAAATTTGGTCATTCTAAAATAAAAACTGTAGATTTTGCGAAACTATTGTATGGGGCCTACTTGACCCCGTACCACAAAACAATTTACTGAAAAAAAGGGTTTTGTTTCAAAAAGGGTTTACTGTCTAACTTAGAGTACCATGATTTAGAATACCAAATTTGGTGGTTCTAAATTAAAAACTGTAGATTTTGCGAAAATTTTGAAAGGGGCCCCTTAACCACGGGCCCCGATCCCTTCCAAAAATGATTTACGGTCTAACTTAGAGAACCATGAGATAGTACACCAAATTTGGTGGTTCTAAATTGAAAACTGTAGATTTTATTAAAACTTTGTACAGGCCCCTTTAACCCCGGGCCCCGACCGCTTCCTCAAACCGTCAACGGTCTAACTTAGAGCACCATGCGATAGTATACCAAATTTGGTGGTTCTTAATCGAAACCTGTAGATTTTACGTATGGGACCCACTTGACCCCGGACCCCGGACCCCGAAAAAAAGTTTACTAAAAGAAATGGTTTTCTTCCAAAAAGGATTTACTATATATACCAAATTTGGTGTTTCTAAAATAAAAACTGTAGATTTTGCGAAAATTTTGTATGGTGCCCACTTCACCCAGGGCCCTGACCACCTCCAAAAAACGGTCTACGGTCTAACTTTGTGCACCATGAGATAGTATTACAAATTAGGTGGTTCTAAAATAAAAACTGTAGATTTTGCGAAAACTTTGTATGAGGCCCACTTGAACCACGGGCCCCAAAAAAATTTACTGAAAAAAAAAAGGTTTTCTTCCAAAAAGGGTTTACTGTCTAACTTAAAGTACCATGAGGTAGAATACCAAATTTGGTGGTTCTAAATTGAAAACTGTAGATTTTACGAAAATTTTGTATGGTGCCCACTTCACCCAGGGCCCTGACCACCTCCAAAAAACGGTATACGGTCTAACTTTGTGCACCATGAGATAGTATTCCAAATTATGTGGTTCTAAATTGAAAACTGTAGATTTTATTAAAACTTTGTATGGGCCCCTTTCACCCCGGGCCGCGACCGCTTCCTCAAACCGTCAACGGTCTAACTTAGAGCACCATGCGATAGTATACCAAATTTGGTTGTTCTAAATTGAAAACTGTTGATTTTGCGAAAATTTTGTATGGGGACCTTATGACCGCGGGCGCCGAAAAGGGTTTACTGAAAAAAAGGGTTTTCTTCCAAAAGGGATTTACTGACTAAATTAGAGTACCATGAGGTAGAATACTAAATTTGGTGGTTCTAAATTAAAAACTGTATATTTCACGAAAATTTTGTATGGCGCCCGTTGACCCCTGGCCCCGACCGCTTCCTCAAACCGTCAACGGTCTAACTTAGAGCACCATGCGATAGTATACCAAATTTGGTGGTTCTTAATCGAAACCTGTAGATTTTACGTATGGGACCCACTTGACCCCGGACCCCGGACCCCGAAAAAAGTTTACTAAAAGAAATGGTTTTCTTCCAAAAAGGATTTACTATATATACCAAATTTGGTGGTTCTAAATTGAAAATTGTAGATTTTACGAAAATTTTGTATAGGGCCCACTTGACCCCGGGCCCCGATCGCTTCCAAAAAGGGTTTGCGGTCTAACTAAGAGTACCATGAGATCGTATACTAAATTTGGTGGTTCTATATTGAAAACTAAAGGTTTTACTAAAACTTTGTATGGGCCCCGACGACCCCTTCTTGAAACCATCTAAGATGTATTGTTGAGGTACCATAAGATATTATACCGTATTTAGTGGTTCTAAATTGAAAACTGTAGAATTTATGAAAATTATGTATGGGGCCCCCTTGACCCCATACCCCGACCGCTTCCTTAAACCGTCAACGGTCTAACTTAGAGCACCATTGGATGTTATACCAAATTTGGTGGTTCTAAATTGAAAACTGTTGATTTTTCTGAAAATTTTGTATGGCGCCCACTTGACCCCGGTCCCCGATCCCTTCCAAAAAAAGTTTACGGTCTAACTTAGAGAACCATGAATTAGTATATCAAATTTGGTGGTTCTAAATTGAAAACTGTAGATTTTGCGAAAATTTTGTATGGGGCCCCTATGACCGCAGGCGCCGAAAAGGGTTTACTGAAAAAAGGGTTTTCTTCCAAAAGGGATTTACTGACTAACTTAGAGTACCAAGAGGTGGAATACCAAATTTGGTGGTTGTAAATTGAAAACTGTAGATTTCACGAAAATTTTGTATGGGGCCAGTTGATCCAGGGCCCTGACCACTTCCAAAACCGATCTACGGTCTAACTTTGAGCACCATGAGATAGTATTCCAAATTAAATGGTTCTAAATTGAAAACTGTAGATTTTACGAAAATTTTGTATGGTGCCCACTTCACCCCGCGCCCTGACCACTTCCAAAATCGGTCTACGGCACCCTGACCACTTCCAAAAAAGGTCTACTTTGAGCACCATGAGATAGTATTTCAAATTAAGTGGTTCTAAATTGAAAACTGTATATTTTACGAAAATTTTGTTTGAGGCCTACTTCACCCCGGGCCCTGACCACTTCCAAAAACGGTCTACGGTCTAACTTTGAGCCCCATGAGATAGTATTCCAAATTAAGTGGTTCTAAATTGAAAACTGTATATTTTACGAAAATTTTGCATGAAGCCCTTTGACCCCGGGCCCCGAACGCTTCCTCAAACCGTCTAAGGTATAACTTAGAGTACCAAGAGGTAGTATATCAAATTTGGTGGTTCTAAATTGAAAACTGCAGATTTCGCGAAAATTTTGTATGGTGCACCTTGACCCCGGGCCCCGATCCCTTCCAAAAATGGTTTACGGTCTAACTTAGAGAACCATGAGATAGTACACCAAATTTGGTGGTTCTAAATTGAAAACTGTAGATTTTATTAAAACTTTGTATAGGCCCCTTTAACCCCGGGCCCCGACCGCTTCCTCAAACCGTCAACGGTCTAACTTAGAGCACCATGCGATAGTATACCAAATTTGGTTGTTCTAAATTGAAAATTGTTGATTTTGCGAAAATTTTGTATGGGGACCTTATGACCGCGGGCGCCGAAAAGGGTTTACTGAAAAAAAGGGTTTTCTTCCAAAAGGGATTTACTGACTAAATTAGAGTACCATGAGGTAGAATACTAAATTTGGTGGTTCTAAATTAAAAACTGTATATTTCACGAAAATTTTGTATGGGGCCCGTTGACCCCTGGCCCCGACCGCTTCCTCAAACCGTCAACGGTCTAACTTAGAGCACCATGCGATAGTATACCAAATTTGGTGGTTCTTAATCGAAACCTGTAGATTTTACGTATGGGACCCACTTGACCCCGGACCCCGGACCCCGAAAAAAGTTTACTAAAAGAAATGGTTTTCTTCCAAAAAGGATTTACTATATATACCAAATTTGGTGTTTCTAAAATAAAAACTGTAGATTTTGCGAAAATTTTGTATGGTGCCCACTTCACCCAGGGCCCTGACCACCTCCAAAAAACGGTCTACGGTCTAACTTTGTGCACCATGAGATAGTATTCCAAATTAGGTGGTTCTAAAATAAAAACTGTAGATTTTGCGAAAACTTTGTATGAGGCCCACTTGAACCACGGGCCCCAAAAAAATTTACTGAAAAAAAAAGGTTTTCTTCCAAAAAGGGTTTACTGTCTAACTTAAAGTACCATGAGGTAGAATACCAAATTTGGTGGTTCTAAATTGAAAACTGTAGATTTTACGAAAATTTTGTATGGTGCCCACTTCACCCAGGGCCCTGACCACCTCCAAAAAACGGTATACGGTCTAACTTTGTGCACCATGAGATAGTATTCCAAATTATGTGGTTCTAAATTGAAAACTGTAGATTTTATTAAAACTTTGTATGGGCCCCTTTCACCCCGGGCCGCGACCGCTTCCTCAAACCGTCAACGGTCTAACTTAGAGCACCATGCGATAGTATACCAAATTTGGTTGTTCTAAATTGAAAACTGTTGATTTTGCGAAAATTTTGTATGGGGACCTTATGACCGCGGGCGCCGAAAAGGGTTTACTGAAAAAAAGGGTTTTCTTCCAAAAGGGATTTACTGACTAAATTAGAGTACCATGAGGTAGAATACTAAATTTGGTGGTTCTAAATTAAAAACTGTATATTTCACGAAAATTTTGTATGGGGCCCGTTGACCCCTGGCCCCGACCGCTTCCTCAAACCGTCAACGGTCTAACTTAGAGCACCATGCGATAGTATACCAAATTTGGTGGTTCTTAATCGAAACCTGTAGATTTTACGTATGGGACCCACTTGACCCCGGACCCCGGACCCCGAAAAAAAGTTTACTAAAAGAAATGGTTTTCTTCCAAAAAGGATTTACTATATATACCAAATTTGGTGGTTCTAAATTGAAAATTGTAGATTTTACGAAAATTTTGTATAGGGCCCACTTGACCCCGGGCCCCGATCGCTTCCAAAAAGGGTTTGCGGTCTAACTAAGAGTACCATGAGATCGTATACTAAATTTGGTGGTTCTATATTGAAAACTAAAGGTTTTACTAAAACTTTGTATGGGCCCCGACGACCCCTTCTTGAAACCATCTAAGATGTATTTGTTGAGGTACCATAAGATATTATACCGTATTTAGTGGTTCTAAATTGAAAACTGTAGAATTTATGAAAATTATGTATGGGGCCCCCTTGACCCCATACCCCGACCGCTTCCTTAAACCGTCAACGGTCTAACTTAGAGCACCATTGGATGTTATACCAAATTTGGTGGTTCTAAATTGAAAACTGTTGATTTTTCTGAAAATTTTGTATGGCGCCCACTTGACCCCGGTCCCCGATCCCTTCCAAAAAAAGTTTACGGTCTAACTTAGAGAACCATGAATTAGTATATCAAATTTGGTGGTTCTAAATTGAAAACTGTAGATTTTGCGAAAATTTTGTATGGGGCCCCTATGACCGCAGGCGCCGAAAAGGGTTTACTGAAAAAAAGGGTTTTCTTCCAAAAGGGATTTACTGACTAACGTAGAGTACCAAGAGGTGGAATACCAAATTTGGTGGTTCTAAATTGAAAACTGTAGATTTCACGAAAATTTTGTATGGGGCCAGTTGATCCAGGGCCCTGACCACTTCCAAAACCGATCTACGGTCTAACTTTGAGCACCATGAGATAGTATTCCAAATTAAATGGTTCTAAATTGAAAACTGTAGATTTTACGAAAATTTTGTATGGTGCCCACTTCACCCCGCGCCCTGACCACTTCCAAAATCGGTCTACGGCACCCTGACCACTTCCAAAAAAGGTCTACTTTGAGCACCATGAGATAGTATTTCAAATTAAGTGGTTCTAAATTGAAAACTGTATATTTTACGAAAATTTTGTTTGAGGCCTACTTCACCCCGGGCCCTGACCACTTCCAAAAACGGTCTACGGTCTAACTTTGAGCCCCATGAGATAGTATTCCAAATTAAGTGGTTCTAAATTGAAAACTGTATATTTTACGAAAATTTTGCATGAAGCCCTTTGACCCCGGGCCCCGAACGCTTCCTCAAACCGTCTAAGGTATAACTTAGAGTACCAAGAGGTAGTATATCAAATTTGGTGGTTCTAAATTGAAAACTGCAGATTTCGCGAAAATTTTGTATGGTGCACCTTGACCCCGGGCCCCGATCCCTTCCAAAAATGGTTTACGGTCTAACTTAGAGAACCATGAGATAGTACACCAAATTTGGTGGTTCTAAATTGAAAACTGTAGATTTTATTAAAACTTTGTATAGGCCCCTTTAACCCCGGGCCCCGACCGCTTCCTCAAACCGTCAACGGTCTAACTTAGAGCACCATGCGATAGTATACCAAATTTGGTTGTTCTAAATTGAAAATTGTTGATTTTGCGAAAATTTTGTATGGGGACCTTATGACCGCGGGCGCCGAAAAGGGTTTACTGAAAAAAAGGGTTTTCTTCCAAAAGGGATTTACTGACTAAATTAGAGTACCATGAGGTAGAATACTAAATTTGGTGGTTCTAAATTAAAAACTGTATATTTCACGAAAATTTTGTATGGGGCCCGTTGACCCCTGGCAACAAAAAAATTTACTGAAAAAAAAAGGGTTTTCTTCCCAAACCGTCAACGGTCTAACTTAGAGCACCATGCGATAGTATACCAAATTTGGTGGTTCTTAATCGAAACCTGTAGATTTTACGTATGGGACCCACTTGACCCCGGACCCCGGACCCCGGACCCCGAAAAAAGTTTACTAAAAGAAATGGTTTTCTTCCAAAAATGATTTACTATATATACCAAATGTGGTGTTTCTAAATTGAAAACTGTAGATTTTGCGAAAATTTTGTATGGGGCCCACTTGAACCACGGGCCATAAAAAGTGTTTACTGAAAAAAAGGGTTTTCTTCCAAAAAGGGTTTACTGTCTAACTTAGAGTACCATGAGGTAGAATACCAAATTTGGTGGTTCTAAATTGAAAATTGTAGATTTTACGAAAATTTTGTATAGGGCTCACTTGACCCCGGGCCCCGATCGCTTCCAAAAAGGGTTTGCGGTCTAACTAAGAATACCATGAGGTAGTATACCAAATTTGGTGGTTCTATATTGAAAACTAAAGGTTTTACTAAAACTTTGTATGGGCCCCGACGACCCCTTCTTGAAACCATCTAAGATGTATTTGTTGAGGTACCATAAGATATTATACCGTATTTAGTGGTTCTAAATTGAAAACTGTAGAATTTATGAAAATTATGTATGGGGCCTGTTTAACCCCATACCCCGACTGCTTCCTTAAACCGTCAACGGTCTAACTTAGAGCACCATTGGATGTTATACCAAATTTGGTGGTTCTAAATTGAAAACTGTTGATTTTTCTGAAAATTTTGTATGGCGCCCACTTGACCCCGGTCCCCGATCCCTTCCAAAAGAAGTTTACGGTCTAACTTAGAGAACCATGAATTAGTATATCAAATTTGGTGGTTCTAAATTGAAAACTGTAGATTTTGCGAAAATTTTGTATGGGGCCCCTATGACCGCAGGCGCCGAAAAGGGTTTACTGAAAAAAAAGGGTTTTCTTCCAAAAGGGATTTACTGACTAACGTAGAGTACCAAGAGGTGGAATACCAAATTTGGTGGTTCTAAATTGAAAACTGTAGATTTCACTAAAATTTTGTATGGGCCCCTTTAACACCGGGCCCTGACCACTTCCAAAACCGATCTACGGTCTAACTTTGAGCACCATGAGATAGTATTCCAAATTAAATGGTTCTAAATTGAAAACTGTAGATTTTACGAAAATTTTGTATGGGGCCCCATTGACCCCGGCCCTGATCCCTTCCAAAAAGTGTTTACGGTCTAACTTACAGTTCAATGAGATAGTATATCAAATTTGGTGGTTCTAAATTGAAAACTGTAGATTTTACTAAAACTTTGCATGGGCCGCTTTAACACCGAGCTCCGACCGCTTACTCAAACCGTCAACTATCTAACTTAGAGCACCATGCGATAGTATACCAAATTTAGTGGTTCTAAATCGAAAACTGTAGATTTTACGAAAATTTTGTATGGGGCCCACTTCACCCCACCCAAGAAAGAAGTTTACTAAAAAAATGGGTTTTCTTCCAAAAAGGATTTACTGTATATACCAAATTTGGTGGTTCTAAAATAAAAACTGCAGATTTTGCGAAATATTTGTATGGAGCCCACTTGACCACG
Organism: Macrothele yani; assembly: GCA_039090855.1. Lineage (NCBI taxonomy): Eukaryota > Metazoa > Arthropoda > Arachnida > Araneae > Macrothelidae > Macrothele > Macrothele yani. The sequence continues at coordinate 55,801,602 of CM076997.1, read as the reverse complement.
GGCAACAAAAAAATTTACTGAAAAAAAAGGGTTTTCTTCCCAAAAGGGTTTACTAACTAACTTAGAGCACCATGAGATAGTTATACCAAAATAGCTGGTTCTAAATTGAAATCATTAGATTTAACGAAAATTTTGTACCGGGACACTTGACTGCGGTCCCTGACCACTTTCCAAAACGGTTTATGGTCCAACCTTGAGCACCATGAGGTAGAATTCCAAATTAGGTGGTTCTAAATTGAAAACTGTATATTTCACGAAAATTGTGTATGGGGCCCCCTTGACCCCAGGCCCCGAAAAGGGTTTACTGAAAAAAAGGGTTTTTCTTCCAAAAAGGGTTTGCAGTCTAATTTAGAGTACCATGAGATCGTATACCAAATTTGGTTGTTCTAAATTGAAAACTATAGGTTTTATTACAAGTTTGTATGGGCACCTTTAACTCCGGGCCCCGACGACCCCTTCCCGAAAAGAATTACTGTCTAACTTAGAGTACCAAGAGGTAGAATACCAAATTTGGTGGTTCTAAATTGAAAACAGTAGATTTTACGAAAATTTTGTATGGGGCCCACTTAACCCCGGGCCCCGATCCCTTCCAAAAATGGTTTACGGTCTAACTTACAGTACCTTAAGGTAGTATACCAGATTTGGTGGTTCTAAATCGAAAACTGTCGATTTCATTAAAACTTTGTATGGGCCCCTTTAACCCCGGGCGCAGACCACTTCCTCAAACCGTCAACGGTCTTACTTAGAGCAGCATGCGATAGTATACCAAATTTGGTGGTTCTAAATTAAAAACTGTAGATTTTGCGAAAATTTTGTATGGGGACCCCTTGACCCCAGGCCCCGATTTCCTAAAAAAATGGTTTATGGTCTAACTTTGAGCACCATGAGATAGTATTCCAAATTAAGTGGTTCTAAAATAGAAACTGTAGATTTTACGAAAATTTTGTATGGTGCCCACTTGACCCCGGGCCCTGACCACTTCCAAAAATGGTCTAAGGTCTAAATTAGAGCACCATGAGATAGTATTCCAAATTAAGTGGTTCTAAATTGAAAACTGTAGATTTTGCGAAAATTTTGTATGGGGACACTTGACCGCGGTCCCTCGACCACTTCCTCAAACGGTCGAAGGTCTAACTTAGAGCACCAAGAGATAGTATATCAAATTAGGTGGTTCTAAATTGAAAACTGTATATATCACAAAAATTTTGTATGGGGGCCCCCTTGACCCCGACCCCGATCGCTTCCAAACAGGGTCTACGGTCTAACTTTGAGCACCATGAGATAGTATACCAAATTAGGTGGTTCTAAATTGAAAACTGTAGATTTTACGAAAATTTTGTATGCGGGCCCGACGACCGCTTCTTGAAACCATCAACGGTCTAACTTAGAGCACCATGAGATAGTATACCAAATTTAGTGGTTCTAAATTGAAAACTGTTGATTTTATGAAAACTTTGTATGGGGCCCCTTTAACCCCATACCCTGACCGCTTCCTTAAACCGTCAACGGTCTAACTTAGAGCACCATGCAATAGTATACCAAGTTTAGTGGTTCCAAATCGAAAACTGTAGATTTTACGAAAATTTTGTATGGGGCACACTTGACCCCGGGCCCCGAAAAAAGTTTACTAAAAAAAATGGTTTTCTTCCAAAAATGATTTACTATATATACCAAATTTGGTGGTTCTAAAATAAAAACTGTAGATTTTGCGAACATTTTGCATGGGGCCCCTTGACCCCGGCCCCTGACCACTTTCAATAACGGTCTAATGTCTAACTTTGAGCACCATGAGATAGTTATCCAAAATAGCTGGTTCTAAATTGAAATCTTTCGATTTAACGAAAATTTTGTATCGGGACACTTGACTGCGGTCCCTAACCACTTCCCATAACGGCCTATGGTCCAACTTTGAGCACCATGAGTTAGTATTCCAAATTAGGTGGTTCTAAATTGAAAACTATATATTTCACGAAAATTGTGCATGGGGCGCCCTTGACCCCAGCCCCGATCACTTCCAAAAAGGGTTTGCGGTCTAACTGAGAGTACCATGAGATCGTATACCAAATTTGGTGGTTCTAAATTGAAAACTACAGGTTTTATTACAAGTTTGTATGGGCCCCTTTAACTCCGGGCCCCGACGACCCCTTCCCGAAAAGAATAACTGTCTAACTTAGAGTACCATGAGGTAGAATACCAAATTTGGTGGTTCTAAAAGAAAACAGTAGATTTTACGAAAAAATTTATGGGGCCCACTTAACCTCGGGCCCCGATCCCTTTCAAAAATGGTTTACCGTCTAACTTACAGTACCTTAAGGTAGTATACCAGATTTGGTGGTTCTAAATCGAAAACTGCAGATTTTATGAAAATTTTGTATTACGAAAATGGCCCACTTGACCCACGGGCTCCAAAAAAATTTACTGAAAAAAAAAAGGTTTTCTTCCAAAAAAAGTATACTGTCTACTTAGAGTACCATGAGGTAGAATACCAAATTTGGTGGTTCTAAATTAAAAACGGTAGATTTTACGAAAATTTTGTATTGGGCCCATTTCACCCCGGGCCCTGACCACCTCCAAAAAACGGTCTACGGTCTAACTTTGAGTACCATGTGATAGTATTCCGAGTTAGGTGGTTCTAAATTGAAGACTGAAGACTTCACGAAAATTTTGTATGGGGCCCCCCTGACACCGGCTGCGGCACCGATCCCTTCTAAAAAGGTTTTACAGTCTAACTTAGAGTACCATGAAATAGTATACTAAATTTGGTGGTTCTAAATTGAAAACTGTAGATTTTACTAAAACTTTGTATGGGCCCCTCTAACTCCAAGCCGCCCCGACAACCCCTCCGCCAAACCATCTACGGTGTAAGTTAGGGTACCATGAGATAGTATACCAAATTTGGTGGTTCTAAATTGAAAACTGTTGATTTTACGAAAATTTTGTATGGGGCCCACTAGACCCCGGTCCCCAGGCCCTTCCAAAAAGGGATTACGGTCTAACTTAAAGTACCATGAGGTAGTATATCAAATTTGGTGGATCTAAATTGAAAACTGTAGATTTTGCGTAAATTTTGTATGGGGCCTTTTTCACCGCGGGTCCCGAAAAGTGTTCACTGAAAAAAAGGGTTTTCTTCCAAAAAGGATTTAGTGACTAACTTAAAGTACCATGAGGTAGAATACCAAATTTGGTGGTTCTTAATAGAAAATTGTAGATTTTACGAAAATTTTGTATGGGGCCCACTTGACCCCGGGCCCTGATCACTTCCAAAAAGGGTTTTTTGTCTAACTTAGAGTACCATAAGTTAGAATGCCAAATTTGGTGATTCTAAAGTAAAAACTGTAAATTTCACGAAAATTTTGTAAGAGGCGCGTTGACCCCGGGCCCTGAAAACTTTCAAAAACGTTCTACGGTGTGACTTGAAGCTCCATGAGATAGTATTTCAAATTAGGTAGTTCTAAATTGAAAACTGTAGATTTTACGGAAATTTTGTATGGAGCTTCCTTGACCCCGGCCCTGATCCCTTCCAAAAAGTGTTTACGGTCTAACTTACAGTACAATGAGATAGTATAGCCAATTTGGCGGTTCTAAATTGAAAATTGTAGATTTTATTTAAACTTTGCATGGGCCCCTTTAACACCGAGCTCCGACCGCTTCCTCAAACAGTCAACGGTCTAACTTAGAGCACCATGCGATAGTATACCAAATTTGGTGGTTCTAAATCGAAAACTGTAGATTTTACGATAATTTTGCATGGGGCCCACTTGACCCCGGGCCTCAAAAAAAGTTTACTGAAAAAAAATGGGGTTTCTTCCAAAAAGGATTTCTATATATACCAAATTTGGTGGTTCTAAAATAAAAACTGTAGATTTTCCAAAAAAATTGTATGGGGCCTACTTGACCCCGTACCCCAAAAAATTTACTGGAAAAAAAAGGGTTTTCTTTCAAAAAGGGTTTACTGTCTAACTCAGAGTACCATGATTTAGAATACCAAATTTGGTGGTTCTAATTTAGTAACTGTATATTTTGCGAAAATTTTGAAAGGGCCCCCTTAACCACGGGCCCCGATCCCTCCCAAAAATGGTTTACGGTCTAACTTACAGTACCTTGAGGTAGTATGCCAGATTTGGTGGTTTTAAATTGAAAACTGTAGATTTTACGAACATTTTGTATGGGGCACCTTTCCTCCGCGGGTCTCGAAAACTGTTCACTGAAAAAAAGGGTTTTCTTCCTAAAAGGATTTAGTGACTAACTTAAAGTACCATGAGGTAGAATACCAAATTTGGGGGTTCTAAATAGAAAATTGTAGATTTTACGAAAACTTTGTATGGGGGACCACTTGACCCAGGGCCCCGATCACTTCCAAAAAGGGTTTACTGGCTAACTTAGAGTACCATGAGGTAGTATGCCAAATTTGGTGGTCCTAAAGTAAAAACTGTAGATTTCACGAAAATTTTGTATGGGGCCCACTTGACCCCGGGCCTCAAAAAAGCTTACTGAAAAAAAAATGTTTTTTTTTTCCAAAAAGGATTTACTATATGTACCAAATTTGGTCATTCTAAAATAAAAACTGTAGATTTTGCGAAACTATTGTATGGGGCCTACTTGACCCCGTACCACAAAACAATTTACTGAAAAAAAGGGTTTTGTTTCAAAAAGGGTTTACTGTCTAACTTAGAGTACCATGATTTAGAATACCAAATTTGGTGGTTCTAAATTAAAAACTGTAGATTTTGCGAAAATTTTGAAAGGGGCCCCTTAACCACGGGCCCCGATCCCTTCCAAAAATGATTTACGGTCTAACTTAGAGAACCATGAGATAGTACACCAAATTTGGTGGTTCTAAATTGAAAACTGTAGATTTTATTAAAACTTTGTATAGGCCCCTTTAACCCCGGGCCCCGACCGCTTCCTCAAACCGTCAACGGTCTAACTTAGAGCACCATGCGATAGTATACCAAATTTGGTGGTTCTTAATCGAAACCTGTATATTTTACGTATGGGACCCACTTGACCCCGGACTCCGGACCCCGAAAAAAGTTTACTAAAAGAAATGGTTTTCTTCCAAAAAGGATTTACTATATATACCAAATTTGGTGTTTCTAAAATAAAAACTGTAGATTTTGCGAAAATTTTGTATGGTGCCCACTTCACCCAGGGCCCTGACCACCTCCAAAAAACGGTCTACGGTCTAACTTTGTGCACCATGAGATAGTATTCCAAATTAGGTGGTTCTAAAATAAAAACTGTAGATTTTGCGAAAACTTTGTATGAGGCCCACTTGAACCACGGGCCCCAAAAAAATTTACTGAAAAAAAAAAAGGTTTTCTTCCAAAAAGGGTTTACTGTCTAACTCAGAGTACCATGAGGTAGAATACCAAATTTGGTGGTTCTAAATTGAAAACTGTAGATTTTACGAAAATTTTGTATGGTGCCCACTTCACCCAGGGCCCTGACCACCTACCAAAAAACGGTATCAACGGTCTAACTTAGAGCACCATGGGATAGTATACCAAATTTGGTGGTTCTAAATTGAAAACAGTAGATTTTACTAAAACTTTGTATGGGCCCCTTTAACACCGGGCCCTGACCGCTTGCTCCAACCGTCAACGGTCTAACTTAGACCACCATGCAATAGTATACCAAATTTGGTGGTTCCAAATCGAAAACTGTAGATTTTGCGAAAATTTTGTATGGGGCACACTTGACCCCGGGCCCCGAAAAAAGTTTACTAAAAAAAATGGTTTTCTTCCAAAAATGATTTACTATATATACCAAATTTGGTGGTTCTAAAATAAAAACTGTAGATTTTGCGAACATTTTGCATGGGGCCCCTTGACCCCGGCCCCTGACTACTTTCAAAAACGGTCTAATGTCTAACTTTGAGCACCATGAGATAGTTATCCAAAATAGCTGGTTCTAAATTGAAATCTTTCGATTTAACGAAAATTTTGTATCGGGACACTTGACTGCGGTCCCTGACCAACTTCCCATAACGGCCTACGGTCCAACTTTGAGCACCATGAGTTAGTATTCCAAATTAGGTGGTTCTAAATTGAAAACTATATATTTCACGAAAATTGTGCATGGGGCGCCCTTGACCCTAGCCCCGATCGCTTCCAAAAGGGTTTGCGGTCTAACTGAGAGTACCATGAGATCGTATACCAAATTTGGTGGTTCTAAATTGAAAACTACAGGTTTTATTACAAGTTTGTATGGGCCCCTTTAACTCCGGGCCCCGACGACCCCTTCCCGAAAAGAATAACTGTCTAACTTAGAGTACCATGAGGTAGAATACCAAATTTGGTGGTTCTAAAAGAAAACAGTAGATTTTACGAAAAAATTTATGGGGCCCACTTAACCTCGGGCCCCGATCCCTTTCAAAAAATGGTTTACCGTCTAACTTACAGTACCTTAAGGTAGTATACCGGATTTGGTGGTTCTAAATCGAAAACTGCAGATTTTATGAAAATTTTGTATTACGAAAATGGCCCACTTGACCCACGGGCTCCAAAAAAATTTACTGAAAAAAAAAAGGTTTTCTTCCAAAAAAGTATACTGTCTACTTAGAGTACCATGAGGTAGAATACCAAATTTGGTGGTTCTAAATTAAAAACGGTAGATTTTACGAAAATTTTGTATTGGGCCCATTTCACCCCGGGCCCTGACCACCTCCAAAAAACGGTCTACGGTCTAACTTTGAGTACCATGTGATAGTATTCCGAGTTAGGTGGTTCTAAATTGAAGACTGAAGACTTCACGAAAATTTTGTATGGGGCCCCCTGACACCGGCTGCGGCACCGATCCCTTCTAAAAAGGTTTTACAGTCTAACTTAGAGTACCATGAAATAGTATACTAAATTTGGTGGTTCTAAATTGAAAACTGTAGATTTTACTAAAACTTTGTATGGGCCCCTCTAACTCCAAGCTGCCCCGACAACCCCTCCGCCAAACCATCTACGGTGTAAGTTAGGGTACCATGAGATAGTATACCAAATTTGGTGGTTCTAAATTGAAAACTGTTGATTTTACGAAAATTTTGTATGGGGCCCACTAGACCCCGGTCCCCAGGCCCTTCCAAAAAGGGATTACGGTCTAACTTAAAGTACCATGAGGTAGTATATCAAATTTGGTGGATCTAAATTGAAAACTGTAGATTTTGCGTAAATTTTGTATGGGGCCTTTTTCACCGCGGGTCCCGAAAAGTGTTCACTGAAAAAAAGGGTTTTCTTCCAAAAAGGATTTAGTGACTAACTTAAAGTACCATGAGGTAGAATACCAAATTTGGTGGTTCTTAATAGAAAATTGTAGATTTTACGAAAATTTTGTATGGGGCCCACTTGACCCCGGGCCCTGATCACTTCCAAAAAGGGTTTTTTGTCTAACTTAGAGTACCATAAGTTAGTATGCCAAATTTGGTGATTCTAAAGTAAAAACTGTAAATTTCACGAAAATTTTGTAAGAGGCGCGTTGACCCCGGGCCCTGAAAACTTTCAAAAACGTTCTACGGTGTGACTTGAAGCTCCATGAGATAGTATTTCAAATTAGGTAGTTCTAAATTGAAAACTGTAGATTTTACGGAAATTTTGTATGGAGCTTCCTTGACCCCGGCCCTGATCCCTTCCAAAAAGTGTTTACGGTCTAACTTACAGTACAATGAGATAGTATAGCCAATTTGGCGGTTCTAAATTGAAAATTGTAGATTTTATTTAAACTTTGCATGGGCCCCTTTAACACCGAGCTCCGACCGCTTCCTCAAACAGTCAACGGTCTAACTTAGAGCACCATGCGATAGTATACCAAATTTGGTGGTTCTAAATCGAAAACTGTAGATTTTACGATAATTTTGTATGGGGCCCACTTGACCCCGGGCCTCAAAAAAAGTTTACTGAAAAAAAATGGGGTTTCTTCCAAAAAGGATTTCTATATATACCAAATTTGGTGGTTCTAAAATAAAAACTGTAGATTTTCCAAAAAAATTGTATGGGGCCTACTTGACCCCGTACCCCAAAAAAATTTACTGGAAAAAAAAAGGTTTTCTTTCAAAAAGGGTTTACTGTCTAACTCAGAGTACCATGATTTAGAATACCAAATTTGGTGGTTCTAATTTAGTAACTGTATATTTTGCGAAAATTTTGAAAGGGCCCCCTTAACCACGGGCCCCGATCCCTCCCAAAAATGGTTTACGGTCTAACTTACAGTACCTTGAGGTAGTATGCCAGATTTGGTGGTTTTAAATTGAAAACTGTAGATTTTACGAACATTTTGTATGGGGCACCTTTCCTCCGCGGGTCTCGAAAACTGTTCACTGAAAAAAGGGTTTTCTTCCTAAAAGGATTTAGTGACTAACTTAAAGTACCATGAGGTAGAATACCAAATTTGGGGGTTCTAAATAGAAAATTGTAGATTTTACGAAAACTTTGTATGGGGGACCACTTGACCCAGGGCCCCGATCACTTCCAAAAAGGGTTTACTGGCTAACTTAGAGTACCATGAGGTAGTATGCCAAATTTGGTGGTCCTAAAGTAAAAACTGTAGATTTCACGAAAATTTTGTATGGGGCCCACTTGACCCCGGGCCTCAAAAAAGCTTACTGAAAAAAAATGTTTTTTTTTCCAAAAAGGATTTACTATATGTACCAAATTTGGTCATTCTAAAATAAAAACTGTAGATTTTGCGAAACTATTGTATGGGGCCTACTTGACCCCGTACCACAAAACAATTTACTGAAAAAAAAGGGTTTTGTTTCAAAAAGGGTTTACTGTCTAACTTAGAGTACCATGATTTAGAATACCAAATTTGGTGGTTCTAAATTAAAAACTGTAGATTTTGCGAAAATTTTGAAAGGCATCTTAACCACGGGCCCCGATCCATTCCAAAAATGATTTACCGTCTAACTTAGAGAACCATGAGATAGTACACCAAATTTGGTGGTTCTAAATTGAAAACTGTAGATTTTATTAAAACTTTGTATAGGCCCCTTTAACCCCGGGCCCCGACCGCTTCCTCAAACCGTCAACGGTCTAACTTAGAGCACCATGCGATAGTATACCAAATTTGGTGGTTCTTAATCGAAACCTGTAGATTTTACGTATGGGACCCACTTGACCCCGGACCCCGGACCCCGAAAAAAAGTTTACTAAAAGAAATGGTTTTCTTCCAAAAAGGATTTACTAGATATACCAAATTTGGTGTTTCTAAAATAAAAACTGTAGATTTTGCGAAAATTTTGTATGGTGCCCACTTCACCCAGGGCCCTGACCACCTCCAAAAAACGGTCTACGGTCTAACTTTGTGCACCATGAGATAGTATTCCAAATTATGTGGTTCTAAATTGAAAACTGTAGATTTTATTAAAACTTTGTATGGGCCCCTTTAACCCCGGGCCGCGACCGCTTCCTCAAACCGTCAACGGTCTAACTTAGAGCATCATGCGATAGTATACCAAATTTGGTTGTTCTAAATTGAAAACTGTTGATTTTGCGAAAATTTTGTATGGGGACCTTATGACCGCGGGCGCCGAAAAGGGTTTACTGAAAAAAAGGGTTTTCTTCCAAAAGGGATTTACTGACTAAATTAGAGTACCATGAGGTAGAATACTAAATTTGGTGGTTCTAAATTAAAAACTGTATATTTCACGAAAATTTTGTATGGGGCCCGTTGACCCCTGGCCCCGACCGCTTCCTCAAACCGTCAACGGTCTAACTTAGAGCACCATGCGATAGTATACCAAATTTGGTGGTTCTTAATCGAAACCTGTAGATTTTACGTATGGGACCCACTTGACCCCGGACCCCGGACCCCGAAAAAAGTTTACTAAAAGAAATGGTTTTCTTCCAAAAGGATTTACTATATATACCAAATTTGGTGGTTCTAAATTGAAAATTGTAGATTTTACGAAAATTTTGTATAGGGCCCACTTGACCCCGGGCCCCGATCGCTTCCAAAAAGGGTTTGCGGTCTAACTAAGAGTACCATGAGATCGTATACTAAATTTGGTGGTTCTATATTGAAAACTAAAGGTTTTACTAAAACTTTGTATGGGCCCCGACGACCCCTTCTTGAAACCATCTAAGATGTATTGTTGAGGTACCATAAGATATTATACCGTATTTAGTGGTTCTAAATTGAAAACTGTAGAATTTATGAAAATTATGTATGGGGCACCCCTTGACCCCATACCCCGACCGCTTCCTTAAACCGTCAACGGTCTAACTTAGAGCACCATTGGATGTTATACCAAATTTGGTGGTTCTAAATTGAAAACTGTTGATTTTTCTGAAAATTTTGTATGGCGCCCACTTGACCCCGGTCCCCGATCCCTTCCAAAAAAAGTTTACGGTCTAACTTAGAGAACCATGAATTAGTATATCAAATTTGGTGGTTCTAAATTGAAAACTGTAGATTTTGCGAAAATTTTGTATGGGGCCCCTATGACCGCAGGCGCCGAAAAGGGTTTACTGAAAAAAAGGGTTTTCTTCCAAAAGGGATTTACTGACTAACTTAGAGTACCAAGAGGTGGAATACCAAATTTGGTGGTTCTAAATTGAAAACTGTAGATTTCACGAAAATTTTGTATGGGGCCAGTTGATCCAGGGCCCTGACCACTTCCAAAACCGATCTACGGTCTAACTTTGAGCACCATGAGATAGTATTCCAAATTAAATGGTTCTAAATTGAAAACTGTAGATTTTACGAAAATTTTGTATGGTGCCCACTTCACCCCGCGCCCTGACCACTTCCAAAATCGGTCTACGGCGCCCTGACCACTTCCAAAAAAGGTCTACTTTGAGCACCATGAGATAGTATTTCAAATTAAGTGGTTCTAAATTGAAAACTGTATATTTTACGAAAATTTTGTTTGAGGCCTACTTCACCCCGGGCCCTGACCACTTCCAAAAACGGTCTACGGTCTAACTTTGAGCCCCATGAGATAGTATTCCAAATTAAGTGGTTCTAAATTGAAAACTGTATATTTTACGAAAATTTTGCATGAAGCCCTTTGACCCCGGGCCCCGAACGCTTCCTCAAACCGTCTAAGGTATAACTTAGAGTACCAAGAGGTAGTATATCAAATTTGGTGGTTCTAAATTGAAAACTGCAGATTTCGCGAAAATTTTGTATGGTGCACCTTGACCCCGGGCCCCGATCCCTTCCAAAAATGGTTTACGGTCTAACTTAGAGAACCATGAGATAGTACACCAAATTTGGTGGTTCTAAATTGAAAACTGTAGATTTTATTAAAACTTTGTATAGGCCCCTTTAACCCCGGGCCCCGACCGCTTCCTCAAACCGTCAACGGTCTAACTTAGAGCACCATGCGATAGTATACCAAATTTGGTTGTTCTAAATTGAAAATTGTTGATTTTGCGAAAATTTTGTATGGGGACCTTATGACCGCGGGCGCCGAAAAGGGTTTACTGAAAAAAAGGGTTTTCTTCCAAAAGGGATTTACTGACTAAATTAGAGTACCATGAGGTAGAATACTAAATTTGGTGGTCCTAAATTAAAAACTGTATATTTCACGAAAATTTTGTATGGGGCCCGTTGACCCCTGGCCCCGACCGCTTCCTCAAACCGTCAACGGTCTAACTTAGAGCACCATGCGATAGTATACCAAATTTGGTGGTTCTTAATCGAAACCTGTAGATTTTACGTATGGGACCCACTTGACCCCGGACCCCGGACCCCGAAAAAGTTTACTAAAAGAAATGGTTTTCTTCCAAAAATGATTTACTATATATACCAAATGTGGTGTTTCTAAAATAAAAACTGTAGATTTTGCGAAAATTTTGTATGGGGCCCACTTGAACCACGGGCCATAAAAAAATTTACTGAAAAAAAAGGTTTTCTTCCAAAAAGGGTTTACTGTCTAACTTAGAGTACCATGAGGTAGAATACCAAATTTGGTGGTTCTAAATTGAAAATTGTAGATTTTACGAAAATTTTGTATAGGGCTCACTTGACCCCGGGCCCCGATCGCTTCCAAAAAGGGTTTGCGGTCTAACTAAGAATACCATGAGATCGTATACCAAATTTGGTTGTTCTATATTGAAAACTAAAGGTTTTACTAAAACTTTGTATGGGCCCCGACGACCCCTTCTTGAAACCATCTAAGATGTATTTGTTGAGGTACCATAAGATATTATACCGTATTTAGTGGTTCTAAATTGAAAACTGTAGAATTTATGAAAATTATGTATGGGGCCCCCTTGACCCCATACCCCGACCGCTTCCTTAAACCGTCAACGGTCTAACTTAGAGCACCATTGGATGTTATACCAAATTTGGGGGTTCTAAATTGAAAACTGTTGATTTTTCTGAAAATTTTGTATGGCGCCCACTTGACCCCGGTCCCCGATCCCTTCCAAAAAAAGTTTACGGTCTAACTTAGAGAACCATGAATTAGTATATCAAATTTGGTGGTTCTAAATTGAAAACTGTAGATTTTGCGAAAATTTTGTATGGGGCCCCTATGACCGCAGGCGCCGAAAAGGGTTTACTGAAAAAAAGGGTTTTCTTCCAAAAGGGATTTACTGACTAACGTAGAGTACCAAGAGGTGGAATACCAAATTTGGTGGTTCTAAATTGAAAACTGTAGATTTCACGAAAATTTTGTATGGGGCCAGTTGATCCAGGGCCCTGACCACTTCCAAAACCGATCTACGGTCTAACTTTGAGCACCATGAGATAGTATTCCAAATTAAATGGTTCTAAATTGAAAACTGTAGATTTTACGAAAATTTTGTATGGGGCCCCATTGACCCCGGCCCTGATCCCTTCCAAAAAGTGTTTACGGTCTAACTTACAGTTCAATGAGATAGTATAGCCAATTTGGTGGTTCTGAATTGAAAACTGTAGATTTTACTAAAACTTTGCATGGGCCGCTTTAACACCGAGCTCCGACCGCTTACTCAAACCGTCAACTATCTAACTTAGAGCACCATGCGATAGTATACCAAATTTGGTGGTTCTAAATCGAAAACTGTAGATTTTACAATAATTTTGTATGGGGCCCACTTCACCCCGGGCCAAGAAAAAGGTTTACGGAAAAAAATGGGTTTTCTTCCAAAAAGGATTTACTGTATATACCAAATTTGGTGGTTCTAAAATAAAAACTGCAAATTTTGCGAAATATTTGTATGGAGCCCACTTGACCACGGGCAACAAAAAAATTTACTGAAAAAAAAAGGGTTTTCTTCCCAAAAGGGTTTACTAACTAACTTAGAGTACCATGAGGTAGAATACCAAATTTGTTGGTTTTATATTAAAAACTCTAGATTTTGCGAAAATTTTGAATGGGGCCCCCTTAAGCACGGGCTCCGATCCGTTCCAAAAAGGGTTTACGGTCTAACATAGAGTACCATGAGGTAGTATATCAAATTTTGTGGTTCTAAATTGAAAACTAGATTTTGCGAAACTTCTGTATGGGGTCCCCTTGACCCCGGGCCCCGAAAAGGGTTTACTGAAAAAAAGGGTTTTTCTTCCAAAAAGAATTACTGTCTAATTTAGAGTAGCATGAGGTAGAATACCAAATTTGGTTGTTCTAATTTGAAACCAGTAGATTTTACGAAAATTTTGTATGGGGCCCACTTAACCTTGGACCCCGATCCCTTCCAAAAATGGTTTACGGTCTAACTTACAGTGCCTTGTGGTAGTATACCAGATTTGGTGGTTTTAAATTGAAAACTGTTGATTTTACGAAAATTTTGTATGGGGCCCCCTTGACCCCAGGCCCCGATCCCTTCCAAAAATGGTTTACGGTGTAACTTAGAGTACCATGAGATAGTATACCAAATTTGGTGGTTCTAAATTGAAAACTGTCGATTTTATTAAAACTTTGTATGGGCCCCTTTAACCCCGGGCGCAGACCACTTCCTCAAACCGTCAACGGTCTTACTTAGAGCAGCATGCGATAGTATACCAAATTTAGTGGTTCTAAATCGAAAACTGTAGATTTTACGAAAATTTTGTATGGGTCCCACTTGACCCCGGCCCCCGAAAAAGTTTACTAAAAAAATGTTTTTTTCCAAAAAGGATTTACTATATATACTAAATTTGGTGGTTCTAAAATAAAAACTGTAGATTTTGCGAAAATTTTGTATAGGGCCCTTGACCCCGGGCCCTGACCACTTCCAAAAATGGTCTAAGGTCTTACCTAGAGCACCATGAGATAGTATTCCAAAATAGCTGGTTCTAAATTGAAAACTGTAGATTTTGCGAAAATTTTGTATCCGGACACTTGACCGCGGTCCCTCACCACTGCCCAAAACGGTCTGTGGTCCAACTTTGAGCACCAAGAGATAGTACTCCAAATTAGGTGGTTCTAAATTGAAAACTGTATATATCACAAAAATTTTGTATGGGGGCACCCTTGACCCCAACCCCGATCGCTTCCAAAAAGGGTTTGCGATCTAACTAAGAGTACCATGAGATCGTATACCAAATTTGGTGGTTCTAAATTGAAAACTATAGGTTTTACTAAAACTTTGTACGGGCCCGACGACCCCTTCTTGAAACCATCTAAGGTGTAAGTTGAGGTACCATGAGATATTATACCGTATTTAGTGGTTCTAAATTGAAAACTGTTGAATTTATGAAAATTATGTATGGGGCCCCCTTGACCCCATACCCCGACCGCTTCCTTAAACCGTCAACGGTCTAACTTAGAGCACCATGCAATAGTATACCAAGTTTAGTGGTTCCAAATCGAAAACTGTAGATTTTACGAAAATTTTGTATGGGGCACACTTGACCCCGGGCCCCGAAAAAAGTTTACTAAAAAAAATGGTTTTCTTCCAAAAATGATTTACTATATATACCAAATTTGGTGGTTCTAAAATAAAAACTGTAGATTTTGCGAACATTTTGCATGGAGCCCCTTGACCCCGGCCCCTGACCACTTTCAATAACGGTCTAATGTCTAACTTTGAGCACCATGAGATAGTTATCCAAAATAGCTGGTTCTAAATTGAAATCTTTCGATTTAACGAAAATTTTGTATCGGGACACTTGACTGCGGTCCCTAACCACTTCCCATAACGGCCTATGGTCCAACTTTGAGCACCATGAGTTAGTATTCCAAATTAGGTGGTTCTAAATTGAAAACTATATATTTCACGAAAATTGTGCATGGGGCGCCCTTGTCCCCAGCCCCGATCACTTCCAAAAAGGGTTTGCGGTCTAACTGAGAGTACCATGAGATCGTATACCAAATTTGGTGGTTCTAAATTAAAAACTACAGGTTTTATTACAAATTTGTATGGGCCCCTTTAACTCCGGGCCCCGACGACCCCTTCCCGAAAAGAATAACTGTCTAACTTAGAGTACCATGAGGTAGAATAACAAATTTGGTGGTTCTAAAAGAAAACAGTAGATTTTACGAAAAAAATTTATGGGGCCCACTTAACCTCGGGCCCCGATCCCTTTCAAAAATGGTTTACCGTCTAACTTACAGTACCTTAAGGTAGTATACCAGATTTGGTGGTTCTAAATCGGAAAACTGCAGATTTTATGAAATATTTGTATTACGAAAATGGCCCACTTGACCCACGGGCTCCAAAAAAATTTACTGAAAAAAAAAAGGTTTTCTTCCAAAAAAAGTATACTGTCTACTTAGAGTACCATGAGGTAGAATACCAAATTTGGTGGTTCTAAATTAAAAACGGTAGATTTTACGAAAATTTTGTATTGGGCCCATTTCACCCCGGGCCCTGACCACCTCCAAAAAACGGTCTACGGTCTAACTTTGAGTACCATGTGATAGTATTCCGAGTTAGGTGGTTCTAAATTGAAGACTGAAGACTTCACGAAAATTTTGTATGGAGCCCCCCTGACACCGGCTGCGGCACCGATCCCTTCTATAAAGGTTTTACAGTCTAACTTAGAGTACCATGAAATAGTATACTAAATTTGGTGGTTCTAAATTGAAAACTGTAGATTTTACTAAAACTTTGTATGGGCCCCTCTAACTCCAAGCCGCCCCGACAACCCCTCCGCCAAACCATCTACGGTGTAAGTTAGGGTACCATGAGATAGTATACCAAATTTGGTGGTTCTAAATTGAAAACTGTTGATTTTACGAAAATTTTGTATGGGGCCCACTAGACCCCGGTCCCCAGGCCCTTCCAAAAAGGGATTACGGTCTAACTTAAAGTACCATGAGGTAGTATATCAAATTTGGTGGATCTAAATTGAAAACTGTAGATTTTGCGTAAATTTTGTATGGGGCCTTTTTCACCGCGGGTCCCGAAAAGTGTTCACTGAAAAAAAGGGTTTTCTTCCAAAAAGGATTTAGTGACTAACTTAAAGTACCATGAGGTAGAATACCAAATTTGGTGGTTCTTAATAGAAAATTGTAGATTTTACGAAAATTTTGTATGGGGCCCACTTGACCCCGGGCCCTGATCACTTCCAAAAAGGGTTTTTTGTCTAACTTAGAGTACCATAAGTTAGAATGCCAAATTTGGTGATTCTAAAGTAAAAACTGTAAATTTCACGAAAATTTTGTAAGAGGCGCGTTGACCCCGGGCCCTGAAAACTTTCAAAAACGTTCTACGGTGTGACTTGAAGCTCCATGAGATAGTATTTCAAATTAGGTAGTTCTAAATTGAAAACTGTAGATTTTACGGAAATTTTGTATGGAGCTTCCTTGACCCCGGCCCTGATCCCTTCCAAAAAGTGTTTACGGTCTAACTTACAGTACAATGAGATAGTATAGCCAATTTGGCGGTTCTAAATTGAAAATTGTAGATTTTATTTAAACTTTGCATGGGCCCCTTTAACACCGAGCTCCGACCGCTTCCTCAAACAGTCAACGGTCTAACTTAGAGCACCATGCGATAGTATTCCAAATTTGGTGGTTCTAAATCGAAAACTGTAGATTTTACGATAATTTTGCATGGGGCCCACTTGACCCCGGGCCTCAAAAAAAGTTTACTGAAAAAAAATGGGGTTTCTTCCAAAAAAGATTTCTATATATACCAAATTTGGTGGTTCTAAAATAAAAACTGTAGATTTTCCAAAAAAATTGTATGGGGCCTACTTGACCCCGTACCCCAAAAAAATTTACTGGAAAAAAAGGGTTTTCTTTCAAAAAGGGTTTACTGTCTAACTCAGAGTACCATGATTTAGAATACCAAATTTGGTGGTTCTAATTTAGTAACTGTATATTTTGCGAAAATTTTGAAAGGGCCCCCCTTAACCACGGGCCCCGATCCCTCCCAAAAATGGTTTACGGTCTAACTTACAGTACCTTGAGGTAGTATGCCAGATTTGGTGGTTTTAAATTGAAAACTGTAGATTTTACGAACATTTTGTATGGGGCACCTTTCCTCCGCGGGTCTCGAAAACTGTTCACTGAAAAAAAGGGTTTTCTTCCTAAAAGGATTTAGTGACTAACTTAAAGTACCATGAGGTAGAATACCAAATTTGGGGGTTCTAAATAGAAAATTGTAGATTTTACGAAAACTTTGTATGGGGGACCACTTGACCCAGGGCCCCGATCACTTCCAAAAAGGGTTTACTGGCTAACTTAGAGTACCATGAGGTAGTATGCCAAATTTGGTGGTCCTAAAGTAAAAACTGTAGATTTCACGAAAATTTTGTATGGGGCCCACTTGACCCCGGGCCTCAAAAAAAGCTTACTGAAAAAAAAATGTTTTTTTTTTCCAAAAAGGATTTACTATATGTACCAAATTTGGTCATTCTAAAATAAAAACTGTAGATTTTGCGAAACTATTGTATGGGGCCTACTTGACCCCGTACCACAAAACAATTTACTGAAAAAAAAGGGTTTTGTTTCAAAAAGGGTTTACTGTCTAACTTAGAGTACCATGATTTAGAATACCAAATTTGGTGGTTCTAAATTAAAAACTGTAGATTTTGCGAAAATTTTGAAAGGGGCATCTTAACCACGGGCCCCGATCCCTTCCAAAAATGATTTACGGTCTAACTTAGAGAACCATGAGATAGTACACCAAATTTGGTGATTCTAAATTGAAAACTGTAGATTTTATTAAAACTTTGTATAGGCCCCTTTAACCCCGGGCCCCGACCGCTTCCTCAAACCGTCAACGGTCTAACTTAGAGCACCATGCGATAGTATACCAAATTTGGTGGTTCTTAATCGAAACCTGTATATTTTACGTATGGGACCCACTTGACCCCGGATCCCGGACCCCGAAAAAGTTTACTAAAAGAAATGGTTTTCTTCCAAAAAGGATTTACTATATATACCAAATTTGGTGTTTCTAAAATAAAAACTGTAGATTTTGCGAAAATTTTGTATGGTGCCCACTTCACCCAGGGCCCTGACCACCTCCAAAAAACGGTCTACGGTCTAACTTTGTGCACCATGAGATAGTATTCCAAATTAGGTGGTTCTAAAATAAAAACTGTAGATTTGGCGAAAACTTTGTATGAGGCCCACTTGAACCACGGGCCCCAAAAAAATTTACTGAAAAAAAAAAGGTTTTCTTCCAAAAAGGGTTTACTGCCTAACTCAGAGTACCATGAGGTAGAATACCAAATTTGGTGGTTCTAAATTGAAAACTGTAGATTTTACGAAAATTTTGTATGGTGCCCACTTCACCCAGGGCCCTGACCACCTCCAAAAAACGGTATACGGTCTAACTTTGTGCACCATGAGATAGTATTCCAAATTATGTGGTTCTAAATTGAAAACTGTAGATTTTATTAAAACTTTGTATGGGCCCCTTTAACCCCGGGCCGCGACCGCTTCCTCAAACCGTCAACGGTCTAACTTAGAGCATCATGCGATAGTATACCAAATTTGGTTGTTCTAAATTGAAAACTGTTGATTTTGCGAAAATTTTGTATGGGGACCTTATGACCGCGGGCGCCGAAAAGGGTTTACTGAAAAAAGGGTTTTCTTCCAAAAGGGATTTACTGACTAAATTAGAGCACCATGAGGTAGAATACTAAATTTGGTGGTTCTAAATTAAAAACTGTATATTTCACGAAAATTTTGTATGGGGCCCGTTGACCCCTGGCCCCGACCGCTTCCTCAAACCGTCAACGGTCTAACTTAGAGCACCATGCGATAGTATACCAAATTTGGTGGTTCTTAATCGAAACCTGTAGATTTTACGTATGGGACCCACTTGACCCCGGACCCCGGACCCCGGACCCCGAAAAAGTTTACTAAAAGAAATGGTTTTCTTCCAAAAAGGATTTACTATATATACCAAATTTGGTGGTTCTAAATTGAAAATTGTAGATTTTACGAAAATTTTGTATAGGGCCCACTTGACCCCGGGCCCCGATCGCTTCCAAAAAGGGTTTGCGGTCTAACTAAGAGTACCATGAGATCGTATACTAAATTTGGTGGTTCTATATTGAAAACTAAAGGTTTTACTAAAACTTTGTATGGGCCCCGACGACCCCTTCTTGAAACCATCTAAGATGTATTGTTGAGGTACCATAAGATATTATACCGTATTTAGTGGTTCTAAATTGAAAACTGTAGAATTTATGAAAATTATGTATGGGGCCCCCTTGACCCCATACCCCGACCGCTTCCTTAAACCGTCAACGGTCTAACTTAGAGCACCATTGGATGTTATACCAAATTTGGTGGTTCTAAATTGAAAACTGTTGATTTTTCTGAAAATTTTGTATGGCGCCCACTTGACCCCGGTCCCCGATCCCTTCCAAAAAAAGTTTACGGTCTAACTTAGAGAACCATGAATTAGTATATCAAATTTGGTGGTTCTAAATTGAAAACTGTAGATTTTGCGAAAATTTTGTATGGGGCCCCTATGACCGCAGGCGCCGAAAAGGGTTTACTGAAAAAAAGGGTTTTCTTCCAAAAGGGATTTACTGACTAACTTAGAGTACCAAGAGGTGGAATACCAAATTTGGTGGTTCTAAATTGAAAACTGTAGATTTCACGAAAATTTTGTATGGGGCCAGTTGATCCAGGGCCCTGACCACTTCCAAAACCGATCTACGGTCTAACTTTGAGCACCATGAGATAGTATTCCAAATTAAATGGTTCTAAATTGAAAACTGTAGATTTTACGAAAATTTTGTACGGTGCCCACTTCACCCCGCGCCCTGACCACTTCCAAAATCGGTCTACGGCGCCCTGACCACTTCCAAAAAAGGTCTACTTTGAGCACCATGAGATAGTATTTCAAATTAAGTGGTTCTAAATTGAAAACTGTATATTTTACGAAAATTTTGTTTGAGGCCCACTTCACCTCGGGCCCTGACCACTTCCAAAAACGGTCTACGGTCTAACTTTGAGCCCCATGAGATAGTGTTCCAAATTAAGTGGTTCTAAATTGAAAACTGTATATTTTACGAAAATTTTGCATGAAGCCCTTTGACCCCGGGCCCCGACCGCTTCCTCAAACCGTCTAAAGTATAACTTAGAGTACCAAGAGGTAGTATATCAAATTTGGTGGTTCTAAATTGAAAACTGCAGATTTCGCGAAAATTTTGTATAGTGCACCTTGACCCCGGGCCCCGATCCCTTCCAAAAATGGTTTACGGTCTAACTTAGAGAACCATGAGATAGTACACCAAATTTGGTGGTTCTAAATTGAAAACTGTAGATTTTATTAAAACTTTGTATAGGCCCCTTTAACCCCGGGCCCCGACCGCTTCCTCAAACCGTCAACGGTCTAACTTAGAGCACCATGCGATAGTATACCAAATTTGGTTGTTCTAAATTGAAAATTGTTGATTTTGCGAAAATTTTGTATGGGGACCTTATGACCGCGGGCGCCGAAAAGGGTTTACTGAAAAAAAGGGTTTTCTTCCAAAAGGGATTTACTGACTAAATTAGAGTACCATGAGGTAGAATACTAAATTTGGTGGTTCTAAATTAAAAACTGTATATTTCACGAAAATTTTGTATGGGGCCCGTTGACCCCTGGCCCCGACCGCTTCCTCAAACCGTCAACGGTCTAACTTAGAGCACCATGCGATAGTATACCAAATTTGGTGGTTCTTAATCGAAACCTGTAGATTTTACGTATGGGACCCACTTGACCCCGGACCCCGGACCCCGAAAAAAGTTTACTAAAAGAAATGGTTTTCTTCCAAAAATGATTTACTATATATACCAAATGTGGTGTTTCTAAAATAAAAACTGTAGATTTTGCGAAAATTTTGTATGGGGCCCACTTGAACCACGGGCCATAAAAAAATTTACTGAAAAAAAGGTTTTCTTCCAAAAAGGGTTTACTGTCTAACTTAGAGTACCATGAGGTAGAATACCAAATTTGGTGGTTCTAAATTGAAAATTGTAGATTTTACGAAAATTTTGTATAGGGCTCACTTGACCCCGGGCCCCGATCGCTTCCAAAAAGGGTTTGCGGTCTAACTAAGAATACCATGAGATCGTATACCAAATTTGGTGGTTCTATATTGAAAACTAAAGGTTTTACTAAAACTTTGTATGGGCCCCGACGACCCCTTCTTGAAACCATCTAAGATGTATTTGTTGAGGTACCATAAGATATTATACCGTATTTAGTGGTTCTAAATTGAAAACTGTAGAATTTATGAAAATTATGTATGGGGCCCCCTTGACCCCATACCCCGACCGCTTCCTTAAACCGTCAACGGTCTAATTTAGAGCACCATTGGATGTTATACCAAATTTGGTGGTTCTAAATTGAAAACTCTTGATTTTTCTGAAAATTTTGTATGGCGCCCACTTGACCCCGGTCCCCGATCCCTTCCAAAAAAAAGTTTACGGTCTAACTTAGAGAACCATGAATTAGTATATCAAATTTGGTGGTTCTAAATTGAAAACTGTAGATTTTGCGAAAATTTTGTATGGGGCCCCTATGACCGCAGGCGCCGAAAAGGGTTTACTGAAAAAAAGGGTTTTCTTCCAAAAGGGATTTACTGACTAACGTAGAGTACCAAGAGGTGGAATACCAAATTTGGTGGTTCTAAATTGAAAACTGTAGATTTCACGAAAATTTTGTATGGGGCCAGTTGATCCAGGGCCCTGACCACTTCCAAAACCGATCTACGGTCTAACTTTGAGCACCATGAGATAGTATTCCAAATTAAATGGTTCTAAATTGAAAACTGTAGATTTTACGAAAATTTTGTATGGGGCCCCATTGACCCCGGCCCTGATCCCTTCCAAAAAGTGTTTACGGTCTAACTTACAGTTCAATGAGATAGTATAGCCAATGTGGTGGTTCTAAATTGAAAACTGTAGATTTTACTAAAACTTTGCATGGGCCGCTTTAACACCGAGCTCCGACCGCTTACTCAAACCGTCAACTATCTAACTTAGAGCACCATGCGATAGTATACCAAATTTGGTGGTTCTAAATCGAAAACTGTAGATTTTACAATAATTTTGTATGGGGCCCACTTCACCCCGGGCCAAGAAAAAGGTTTACGGAAAAAAAATGGGTTTTCTTCCAAAAGGATTTACTGTATATACCAAATTTGGTGGTTCTAAAATAAAAACTGCAGATTTTGCGAAATATTTGTATGGAGCCCACTTGACCACGGGCAACAAAAAAATTTACTGAAAAAAAAAGGGTTTTCTTCCCAAAAGGGTTTACTAACTAACTTAGAGTACCATGAGGTAGAATACCAAATTTGTTGGTTTTATATTAAAAACTCTAGATTTTGCGAAAATTTTGTATGGGGCCCCCTTAAGCACGGGCTCCGATCCGTTCCAAAAAGGGTTTACGGTCTAACATAGAGTACCATGAGGTAGTATATCAAATTTTGTGGTTCTAAATTGAAAACTAGATTTTGCGAAACTTCTGTATGGGGTCCCCTTGACCCCGGGCCCCGAAAAGGGTTTACTGAAAAAAAGGGTTTTTCTTCCAAAAAGAATTACTGTCTAATTTAGAGTAGCATGAGGTAGAATACCAAATTTGGTTGTTCTAATTTGAAACCAGTAGATTTTACGAAAATTTTGTATGGGGCCCACTTAACCTTGGACCCCGATCCCTTCCAAAAATGGTTTACGGTCTAACTTACAGTGCCTTGTGGTAGTATACCAGATTTGGTGGTTTTAAATTGAAAACTGTTGATTTTACGAAAATTTTGTATGGGGCCCCCTTGACCCCAGGCCCCGATCCCTTCCAAAAATGGTTTACGGTGTAACTTAGAGTACCATGAGATAGTATACCAAATTTGGTGGTTCTAAATTGAAAACTGTCGATTTTATTAAAACTTTGTATGGGCCCCTTTAACCCCGGGCGCAGACCACTTCCTCAAACCGTCAACGTTCTTACTTAGAGCAGCATGCGATAGTATACCAAATTTAGTGGTTCTAAATCGAAAACTGTAGATTTTACGAAAATTTTGTATGGGTCCCACTTGACCCCGGCCCCCGAAAAAGTTTACTAAAAAAAATGTTTTTTTCCAAAAAGGATTTACTATATATACTAAATTTGGTGGTTCTAAAATAAAAACTGTAGATTTTGCGAAAATTTTGTATAGGGCCCTTGACCCCGGGCCCTGACCACTTCGAAAAATGGTCTAAGGTCTTACCTAGAGCACCATGAGATAGTATTCCAAAATAGCTGGTTCTAAATTGAAAACTGTAGATTTTGCGAAAATTTTGTATCCGGACACTTGACCGCGGTCCCTCACCACTGCCCAAAACGGTCTGTGGTCCAACTTTGAGCACCAAGAGATAGTACTCCAAATTAGGTGGTTCTAAATTGAAAACTGTATATATCACAAAAATTTTGTATGGGGGCCCCCTTGACCCCGACCCCGATCGCTTCCAAAAAGGGTTTGCGATTTAACTAAGAGTACCATGAGATCGTATACCAAATTTGGTGGTTCTAAATTGAAAACTATAGGTTTTACTAAAACTTTGTACGGGCCCGACGACCCCTTCTTGAAACCATCTAAGGTGTAAGTTGAGGTACCATGAGATATTATACCGTATTTAGTCGTTCTAAATTGAAAACTGTTGAATTTATGAAAATTATGTATGGGGCCCCCTTGACCCCATACCCCGACCGCTTCCTTAAACCGTCAACGGTCTAACTTAGAGCACCATGGGATATTATACCAAATTTGGTGGTTCTAAATTGAAAACTGTTGATTTTACGAAAATTTTGTATGGGGCCCACTTGACCCCGGTCCCCGATCCCTTCCAAAAAGGGTTTACGGTCTAACTTAGAGAACCATGAATTAGTATATCAAATTTGGTGGTTCTAAATTGAAAACTGTAGATTTTGCGAAAATTTTGTATGGGGCCCCTATGACCGCGGGCGCCGAAAAGGGTTTACTGAAAAAAGGGGTTTCTTCCAAAACGGATTTACTGACTAACTTAGAGTACCAAGAGGTGGAATACCAAATTTGGTGGTTCCAAATTGAAAACTGTACATTTCACGAACATTTTGTATGGGGCCCGTTGACCCCGGGCCTTGACCACTTCCAAAACCGATCCACGGTTCAACTTTGAGCACCATGAGATAGTATTCCAAATTAAATGGTTGTAAATTGAAACTTGTAGATTTTACGAAAATTTTGTATGGTGCCCACTTCACCCCGCTCCCTAACCACTTCTAAAAACGGTCTACGGTCTAACTTTGAGCACCATGAGATAGTATTACAAATTAAATGGTTCTAAATTGAAAACTGTAGATTTAACGAAAATTTTGTATGGGGCCCCCTTGACCCCGGCCTCGATCCCTTCCAAAAAGGGTTTACGGTCTAACTTAGAGTACCATGAGTTAGTATACCAAATTTAGTGGTTCTAAATTGAAAACTGTAGATTTTATTAAAACTTTGTATGGGTCCCTTTAACACCGGGCCCCGACCGCTTCCTCAAACCGTCAACGGTCTAACTTAGAGCACCATGGGATAGTATACCAAATTTGGTGGTTCTAAATCGAAAACTGTAGATTTTACTAAAATTTTGTATGGGGCCTTCTTGACCTCGGTCCCCGAAAAGGGTTTACTGAAAAATAGGGTTTTTCTTTCAAAAAGGAATTACTATCTAACTTAGAGTTCCATGCGGTAGAATACCGAATTTGGTGATTCTAAATTGAAAACAGTTGATTTTACGAAAAAATTTTATGGGGCCCACTTAACCTCGGGCCCTGATCCCTTCCAAAAATGGTTTACGGTTTAACTTACAGTACCTTGAGGTAGTATACCAGATTTGGTGGTTCTAAATTAAAAACTGTAGATTTTACAAAAATTTTGTATGGGGTCCACCTGACCCCGGGCCCCGATCCCTTCCAAAAAGTTTTTACGGTCTAACTTACAGTACCATGAGATAGTATTTCAGATTTGTGGTTCTAAATTGAAACTTGTAGATTTTACGAAAATTTTGTATGGGCCCCCCTTCACCCCAGGCACCGATCCCTTCCAAAAATGGCTTACGGTCTAACTTACAGTACCATGAGATAGTATACCAAATTTGGTGGTTCTAAATCGAAAACTGTAGATTTTGCGAAATTTTGTATGGGGCCCCTTTGACCGCGGGTGCCAAAAAGGGTTTACTGAAAAAGAGGAAATTCTTCCAAAAGGGATTTACTGACTAACTTAGAGTACCATGAGGTAGAATACCAAATTTGGTGGTTCTAAATTGAAAACTGTAGATTTCACCAAAATTTTGTATGTGGCCCGTTGACCCCGGGCCCTGACCTCTTCCAAAACCGGTCTACGGTCTAACTTTGAGCACCATGAGATAGTATTCCAAATTTAGTGGTTCTAAATTGAAAACTGTAGATTTTACGAAAATTTTGTATGGGGCCCACTTCACCCCGGACCCTGACCACTTCCAAAAACGGTCTACGGTCTGACTTTGAGCAGCATGAGATAGTATTCCAAATTAAGAGGTTCTAAATTGAAGACTGAAGATTTCACGAAAATTTTGTATGGGGCCCCCCTTGACCCCGGCCCCGGCAGCGATCCCTTCCAAAAAGGTTTTACAGTCTAACATTGAGTACCATGAGGTAGTATATCAAATTTTGTCGTTCTAAATTGAAAACTGTAGATTTGTATAGTGGACATACAAACAAACAATCAATTTTACATATACATGTAAAAGTAAAATTTGTATATAACTCCTTATTGCAGTTTTAACAAAGGAAATTTTGCATTGGTACTGCAGCGCCGACTATTGTCAAAGAAATACGCTACAAGGCTCGAAGTTTAAAACTGGGTAAATGTGAGAAAGTAAAATGATAACAGTTTGTCGGTGCTCTGTCCTGTCGGTGTTTTGTTGCTGTCGGCGTTTTCGGTGTCAGTGTTTCGGGTGTCGGTGTTTTGTCCTGTCGGTGTTTTGGGTGTCAGTGTTTTGACCCAGATCCTTGGATGTGGGCTTGGGGTATATCGGTCCAGACTGGTTCCACACGTTACCACAGTTCATCAGGCGTAGCCGCGGGTGGTGCTTGCCGGGCCACCGGGTTGCCAATCAGCGACCCGACGTGTTCGATGGGCGACATATCGGGAGATCAGGCCGGCCACAGAACTATTGTTGTCTGCGTGACCGTTTTATTCCCATATTTGCTTCTTAACATCCGATTGAAAAAAATATTTTATCTTTCGATTCCATTTATGTCGAAGAGTGTTTTAGATATAGTTACTTTTTCAAATTACGCATAGATTTTCAGCTAGGGGGCGTAAAAGTAAATTACATTTTTCCAGTTACTCTTCTCCTAAAACTCCGATTTGAAATTTTTTTTCTTCAGCGGATACATCTCCTGATCGAAAATCGTTTGCATCCAATTTGAAATTTTTGGTAAAGTATACTTTGTCCACCAGGGGGCGTAAGTGTTAATTTTTGCTTCTGATGTATTTGCCATAAAATCGGAGCTTCTAAAATATAGATTGAAAAACTTCTTTCGTGGACTGATGCCACTCACATCGATAAACCTTTTTGGAATATTTTTTCCTAAAATATTAAACAGTTTCTTCGCCAGGGGGCGAGATGTACATCTTATTTTTGTCAATATCTCTACTTCTAATAGTCCGATCTGAAAAATTCCTTCTTAGTTGGATAGTGTTTTCCGTGCGACATGTTTTTCATATAATTTCAAAATTTTCAAGTAATTCATAGACTTTCCGTTAAGGGGCGTAGCGGTAAATTGCGTTTCAACCTATATGTCTGCTTCTAAATCTCCGATGCCGCCCCGGTGGCGCAGTGGTCTAAGGCGCTGGCCCCTGATAATTCGTCCGCAAGGGGTCCGGGTTCGAATCCCGGTCAGGCATGGATGTTGTGTTTGTCTTACGGCACTGGCTGTCCCCCTTCCCTGGAACCAGTGACCCTAAATTAAGCCGGGCGACTGCTTATAGCCCATTGAGTTGCTCACGGTGGTCGTTAAACCTCCAATCAAAAAAAAAAAAATCTCCGATTTGAAAAACTGTTTTTGCACCGGATACAGCTCCTGATTGAAAATCGTTTGCACATAATTTCTAATTTTTGTAAAAAAATGGTTTGTCCACAAGGGGGCGTAAATCTTTATTTCCATTTCTGATATATTTGCAGCAAAATATGAGCTTCTAAATTCTCGATTGAAGAAAAACGTCGTTTGTTGACCGATACTACTCATGTCGACAAACCTTTTAGGAAAAATTTTCTTCTTGAAATAATGCATGGTTTCTACACCAGGGGGCGTAGATGTATACCTTATTTTTGCCAATATCTCTACTTCTAAGAGTCCGATTTGAAAATTTCCTTCTTTGTTGGATAGTGTTTCCGATGCGAAATGTTTTTCCTATTAATTCAAAATTTGCAAGTAAATCATAGACTTTCCGATAGGGGGCACAAAGGTAAATTGCGTTTTCTACCTTATTTCTGCTCCTAAAGCTCCGATTTGAAATATGCTTCCTCTATCGCATATCGCATACAAGACCTGATGGAAAATATTTTTCACATAATTTCTAATGTTTGGTAAATAATGGTTTGCCCACTAGGGGTCATAAGTGTTAAATACCACGACGGTCGAATCCGCGTGTGGCATCACCGCGGCGAGAGACTGTAAGACGCCTTCATTATGCATCGCCATACCGTTCCGTCGCTTGGCATTATGGTTTGGGGCGCAATTGGATATGACACCTGCACCCCTCTGGTACGCATCGCCGGTACACTCAACAGCCACCGCACCATCTCTGACTTTTGGAGCTTGTAGTCGTCCTTTAACTACAGGACCTGCCAGCGACCACGTTTCAACAGGACAATGCGCGCTCGCACATGGCACGCATCGTGCAACAATTCTTCACTGCCCACCAGGTGTCACTGCTGCCGTGGCCCGCCTGTTCTCCTGATATGTCGCCCATCGAACACGTCTGATTGCTGATCGGCAACCGAGTGGCCTGGCAAGCACCACCTGTGGCTACGCCTGATGAACTGTGGCAACGTGTGGAAGCAGCCTGGACCGACATACCCGAAGCCCACATCCAAAGCCTCTTTCGTTCGATGCCGCGGCCGTTATTGCCACCCATGGGGGCTACACGAACTATTGATGTCTGCGTGTTCCGCAAGTCGCACGGGCCTGTAAGTTCAATCGTTTCATCTTTGTATCTGTTGTTGTGTGTCCAGTAAATCTGGCTTTGCTATCTCGTGTCCTTCTTGGTGTTGCATTTTGAGTGGCCAGCAGTGCAGTATCGTCACAAAGCTGTAATAGTCTTTAAGATCAAGAATGGATTGAAACTAATTTTTTTACCTAAATTGAAACATGGGTGTGGGTGGCGATATTCACAAAATAGGGGAAACTATTAAAACTGTATCACTTTAATTAAAATAATCTTAAAAAAAATTCTTTAAAATGTATGCATTACGATGATATGGAATTTCGAGTCTAAATTAAATTCGAATTTTTCTTTTACGAAATCAAAACCTTTGTTTCATTTTATGTGCTAATTTGAATTGGCATTTTGGGAAGGTATTTGTTATGACTCGTGGGGGAGTTAATTCCACCACTGGTCAATACATATGGTGGTTTTGATTCCACACATACATACTATTATTGTTTATGGTAGCGTCGGCGAAACAGATT
Organism: Macrothele yani; assembly: GCA_039090855.1. Classification (NCBI taxonomy): domain Eukaryota; kingdom Metazoa; phylum Arthropoda; class Arachnida; order Araneae; family Macrothelidae; genus Macrothele; species Macrothele yani. Next base: position 55,772,626 of record CM076997.1, on the reverse strand, counting down.
GACACGTATCATCACCAGCCGTTCCCCATTACCACAGGATGGCTCAAATTGACATGTAGCATTATTCGAATAAAAATGCTGGGTGTCAAAGTGGTTTTTAATAAAACCGCACGAACACAAAGACTTATATAGAAACATCAAAATTACAATATGATGGCGTTCTCCTCTTACGGAGGGAAAAAACATCTCGACGCCAAGCAAAATCTGTCAGCCGGTATCGCCTTCAAAAAAGCGAACTCTGTCTCCAAATCACCTCTTGGTTTACAATTCACCATTTTGCGCAAGTGTCAGCAGAAACATAAACAAAACGCCATGCAGCAAGTATGAGATAAGTGCGAGATCAGTCATCACTCAACCTAATGGAAAAACGGTTTCACCGCTTCGCTCAATTTTGGTCCGCTGGACGGTTGTTTGCATAAACACACAAGTTCTTTCTTTTTTTTTTTTTTTTTTTCATGATGGCTGTTTGCGTCATCACAGTAATATAAGAAACAACTGAATATGTCAGAAGTGAGTCCCCATTTTCCCAGCAACTATTGTTTCCTTTAATCCAGCATCAAAATCCTAAACCATTTAGCACAAGCAGGGCCTGGTCCAAGTTCCTCTTCTTTTAATGGACAAAAAAGGAAGCCCGGCTCGACCAGCCTGTGCGGTCATAACATATAATCCATGTCTGATTCGAGGTCCAAACCAAGCACAGCAGTGCGTCGAAGCAGAAGCCCACACCTCAATGACCTCGACCTGTACGCACTAGGAAATTAAGGGAAAGGGCTCGTCCGGAACTAATGGCCCTAACTTAATGACGGGAGACTGCTTAGAGTCCTACTAGTTGCTTATGTCGGTCGTTAATTTGATCTCCCATAAAAAATGTATTCCGTGATACAAGGTGTACCTATACTAGGTAGATGACCGTTGAAGCTGTAGGACAGCGATTATGTGCGAAACGTGGATCGTATCAGATTTTTGTGCATTTCGCTGACATTCTCCGACGGAACGCGAATCCGGACATCCATTGGAATTCATTTGGTGGTTCGAAAATAGCCCTGCTGAGTACTAATGCCAGGGCCAGGTTAAGGCCTTAGTAAGCCCCTGCGCTACGACGTCTGAGCGGGCTACCAAGGCTAAAAACATATGGTTGGGTCCCTAAAGAGCTTATGATGGAGAATCAGTATGAAGTCCGTTAAAACACGAAACTGTAGCAATGTGCACGTGATAATTAATACGTAGTGCTTTCTTCAAACTAATACATTACCTGCAGAGTTTTCATAAAAAAATCATTGTATTTTCCACTGTTCTCTCAAGAACATGGGTTAAAAGCTTAAGATTCCTACATTTTGTCTTGGAATTTTAAAAAATTTGTAACTGTATATATTTCTTGGTGCATCTTTTTTGTCATGCAATGTGAAGTCACAGTGTATTTCACCCATTAATGTTTCCAAGTGCAAGCAGAGAGGTGTTGGTGGATGGTAGTGAAAAACCTATATAAAAACCTCGCCGACCCTGCTGTACCCATCGTCATGAAACGGGTACGCTCAGTGAGGCACTACCTTGAAATCCGTTCGTCTTCTACCTCTGTTTGCAATCGAGTGGAAATCATACGAAATAAAACTAAAACTACATATTTTACTTCTATCTCTATGTAAATATATATTCTCTGTATTATTAACGGTGTAACGGCATGCCTCCCGGGCCCTCGGTAATGGTTGGCCCCTATGCTGTGGCCCTGTTTGACTCATCAGACTGGTACGGCGTTTTTCAAAAACACAAGTTTAGTTTCGTAGTCTCTAAAAACACGATTCGTTTTTCAGCATGTCTTTTGCAAAAAAGATCGTGCTTCTGTTACCGGTTTATCAGTCCGCACGTGAACACCATATCTCTGCTACCATTAGTCCGATTTGAAAAATTCTTTCTGCATTGGGAAGCTTGAAATGTCCGAATGATTACCCAAGTTCTTTTACGATGCACAATTTCGAAGCTAGAGAGCGTAAAGGCAGATGATATCGAATTTAAAATACATTTCATTCCATAAATTTGCTTCTAAACACCCGATTGAAAAAAATATTTTACCTTTCGATTCCATTTATGTCGAAGACTGTTTCAGGTATAGTCACTTTTTCAAGTTACGCATATATTTTCCGGTAAGGAGCGTAAAAGTAAATTGTGTTTCTTCCGATTGAAAACGGAAGAAACACAATTTACTTTTTTCAATTTCCGATTGAAAAATTTCTGCACCGGATACAGCTTCTAATGGGAAATGATCTGCATAATTCCTAATTTTTGTAAAAAAATGGTTTGTCCACCAGGCGGCGTAAGTGTTAACTTCTGCTTCTGATATATTTGCAGCAAAATCTGAGCTTCGAATATCTCGATTGAAAAAAATATTTCGTGAACCGATACCAATCATGTCGATGAACATGTTCGGAATATATTCTTCTTAAAATAATGTCTAGTTTCTCCACCAGGGGGCGTAGAAGTGTATCTTAAATATCTCTGCTTTTTAAGAGCCCGATTAGAAAAAAATCCTTCTTTGTTGGATAGCGGAACACCTGATGTTAGTATATGAGGAATTATTTTATTTTCCTAGAAGAGCACTTTAGGTTAGTACTATGAGGAATTTCATAGTTCAGAGTTCTGTCAGTAGGTGCATGGCTTTGTATACTTATGGTCACAGCTGTATCGGCGCTTCTAAAAACCTTACTGAGAAATATCTTCTTTACTCTATGTGACTGACTACAATAAAGATGTGGAGCATTATCCTCTTTAAATAATGCGAAAATTTCCCGCTAGAGGCGTAAAGGTCGAAACCCTTTTTTTATTCACTATCTCTGCTTCCGGGAGACGTATTTGAAAAGTTTTTTTTCCTGAGCATAGCTTTTTCCACAAAAAATATTTTTCACTTATTTTCAGCTTTTCCATTGTGCAAGATTCTTCCGCTGAAACAGTGGAAGAAATTTACATAATGGAAAAGTTGAAAATAGGCGAAAAAAAGACGTTAAGGAAAGCAGCACAAACTGACAGAACGTGACAGAAGAGCCATGCTAAGAAATGCTAAGAAATCCCGTTCTTCCTTTGCCGTTCCCATTGCTGCTGAAGTCAGAAATAGTTATAATGATTCAGTTGCTGAAGTCAGAAATGCTTATATTGGTTTTGCTGCTGAAGTCGGAAATGCTTAAAATGGTTTTGCTGCTGAAGTCGGAAATGCTTTTAATGGTTCAGTTGCTGAAGTCGGAAATGCTTATAATGGTTTTGCTGCTGAAGTCGGAAATTCTTATAATGGTTCAGTTGCTGAAGTCGGAAATGCTTATAATGGTTTTTCTGCTGAAGTCAGAAATGCTTTTAATGGTTCAGTTGCTGAAGTCTGAAATGCTTATAATGGTTTTGCTATTGAAGTCGGAAATGCTTATAATGGTTCAGTTGCTGAAATCGGAAATGCTTATAATGGTTCAGTTTTGCTGCTGAAGTCGGAAATGCTTATAATGGTTCAGTTAGTACCGTCTATCCTCAGAAAGTTGAGCAATGTGGGTTTATTACAGTTGAGCAGCGGCAACAAGTTACACATCACTACCATGTATGCGAAGCGCCGTTTGGAGTCGTGTGTCTCACGTCGTTCCTGGACTGTGGGAGACTGGAAAGCAGTTCTTTGGAATGATGAGTCACGCTTTGCACTCTTCCAATCTGATGGGAGTGTTTGGATTTAGCGAAAGCCCCGCAAACGATTTTCGTCAGTCTGCGTTCTTCCAACTGTTAAGTTCGGCGGATGCTCCATCACGGTATGGAGTTGTTTTCCGTGGATGGGACTCGGCCCGTTAGTTATTATATCAATTAATACAGACATTTGACGTGAACTAGGAACACCAAAAGAGGGCATCGCTCTTTCCACGTTTATAAGTTAGTCACGGAAAAATTCTCATTGGCCGTCACCGGTAATCGAACAAGGGTCTTCCATCACAGAACCATGAAGTATGAAGTATACTTCGAAGTTCTGAATACGTTTGCCTTATCAACCATGTGGCAATACTATACTGTGCAAATTAATTGGGACAAAATAAAAAATCACTCTTTTTTCCAAAACTATGCCTTTATATCATTTTATGCCTTGATATACACGGATAAATACCTGTATTAGTATGAAGTATGTCCTCCTTTAGCAGAAATAACCTCTTGAATTCGTTTTGGCATTGACTCCACTAATTGAGTGCACATAATTTTGACTTCATAATCGTGGAACCACACTTTTATAGCATTCGTTATCATGCGTTCTTTGGTTGTACAGTCCATTTTACCTAAACGTCTTACAACGAAGTAAATTTCTCCGTCATTTCTGGTCTACGCCGGGATTCGAACCCGAGTCCGCTTATTCCGGAACAAGTCGCTCTACCAACTGAGCTACGCAGACGTTTATTCTGATTGCTATGTGCCTTTATGTCGTGTGCGTCCTGCTGGCAGGTACGTCACATCTCCCCCCCCGAAAGAGGGCCAGGGGCATGGCCCACGGGTCAGCCGTGAACATGAATCGTTGCAGGCCGCATCCACTGTAGAACGTGCACTTGAGAACTCCCAGTCAATCTGGTGTGTGGAATGCAACGTCACACACATTTCGTAACGTACCAGGAGATGTGACGCATTATAACGAAGTGAATTTCTCCGTCATTTTTATCCACGCCAGGATTCGAACCTGGATCCCCTCATTTCGGAATAAAAAACGTCCGCGTAGCTCAAGTGGTAGAGTGACTTATTCCGGAACGAGGGGATCAGGTTCGAATCCTGGCGCGGATAAAAATGACGGAGAAATTCACTTCGTTATAGTCTCTTCAAAATATTCCACAAGTTTTCTATGGGTTTTAAGTCTGGTGATTGCCGCCCCTGTGGCGCAGTGGTCTAAGCGATGGCCTCTGATCATTCGTCCGAACGGGGTCCGGGTTCGAATCCCGGTGAGGCATGGATGTTGTGTTTGTCTTACGGCACTGGCTCTCTCCCTTCCCTGGAACCAGTGGCCCTAAATTAGGGACGGGCGACTGCTTATAGCCCATTGAGTTGCTCACGGTGGTCGTTAAACCTCCAATCAAAAAAAAAAAAAAAAAAGTCTGGTGAATTTCCAGGCCAATGAAGCAAATGAATTTGATTTTCCAGCATGAAATTCCTGACCAATTTCGAATTGTGACATGGGGCCAAGTCATGGTGAAATGTCCCGTCAAAAGTTTGCAAGAATGGAACAATCTTACTTTGTAATATTTCTACGTACTTGGCTGAATACATCATATCTTGAACAGGAACTAAGCTTCCAGTGTCATTTGATGTGAAAAAACCCCAAAACATCTGTTTCAGAGGGTGTTTTACAGTTTGTTTGACATGCTCAGGTCTTGAGGGTTCACAGTTGCTTCGTCTAACGACATTTGCTTGGTAACCCTGCACAAATAAATGAGTTTCATTACTGAAAATTACCTTTTTCCAGTCGCCAGCAGTCCATGATTTATATTTTTTTGGCCCATGCTAAACGTTTTATCTTCATTTTCGCATTCAAATATTGTTTTTCGTTGGTCTTCTTGCCTTCCGGCCAACTTCCAGAAGCCTACAGCGTACAGTTGAATCACTAACATCAAAACCACTAGCCAATAAAACTCTTTGAAGGTCGGTGCTTGTTTTTTTTTTTTTTTGGATTCATTTTACTGTTTCTGATTAGATATTTATCGGTTCGTGGAGTTGTTTTTCGTTTTCTTGCACATTTACCTCTCCTTTTTGGAGACGATGATCCAGATGCATTGTATCGCGTAAGCAGTCTTGATACACTTGATTTGCCTACACCAACTGCAGAAGCGATATCTCTTACTGTCATAGAAGTGTGATCCTTCAGAGCAATTATTTTCGCACGCATCCTTGGGGAAATATCCATTTTTCAATACACGAAAGCAACACGTACACACAGAGAGTAAAAACTAACATCCACCTGTCACACACGAAAGCTCACAACTGAAGCTGAAGTGCCTATTTCCTGTTTAAAACCGGTCAAACCACATTCTTACTATCAAGTTCTAACAGTCACACCACCTCACAGCTGATAAAACCGGTTTACGTGGGTTTCCGACATCAACTGGCGATCACATTACAATTCTGAGAATAAAATAGCTTGTCCCAATTAATTTGCACGGTATAGTATTATGGAAATGAGCGTTGTCTCTTCCAACACAATCGTACTCCCTACCACACTGCACGGCGTGTGCAGGACAGGTTCCTTGAAAATGGGGTGAAATTGTTAGACTAGCCTTCGCACAGTCCTGATCTTAACACCATAGAAAAAAAGCAACAACAACTCCGGGATGAACTGGAGCAACGGATGCGAAATCGACAACAACGACCGTCTTCGCTCTCCACGCTAGCAGCAAGTTTGTAGCACAAATGGCAAGCCAGTCCGGTTGATACCTACCGGAAATTGGTTGATAGTACATGACGCGACATGTCGCCGCTGTCTTACAAGCAAAAGTTGGACCGACTAACTACTAATTACGATAATTAAGCCATTTGTTTCAAAACATCGCGGCGTCCGAATACTTCTAACAATACATATAGTGTATATACATTGTATGTATAGATATACTCAGTAGACAAAACATTAAAGATAGGAGTGATGGGCAGATGGCATAAGCATCCCCCGCGCAGAGTGGAACAGACCCAAACCGAACGCAAGCGATAAATAGGCGGACTTTCCAACAGTGCAACGTAATGGACGAATGTGGATAAACGTCGGAATTTGAGCGATTTTGATCGTGGACGCATTGTAGGAGCAAAACAAATGGTGCATTCTATCACCCAAGTCAGACGTTGTCAAACTTTTTTGTCACACGCCTCCCTTCACCCTAACTTTGAGGCGGTTCCCAAATATACAAAAATATACCAACCATGTTATAAATTCACATATGCATGTTTTCATAGATAATTTTACATTTGTTGATCAAATATGTGTGAAAAGCTTACCTTTAAATATATGTTTTTTAAGTTAAATATTAACTTAAATATTATTACTTATTATTATTAAACGAAATAGGAAGGTAATCGTAAAAATTTTAAATGAAAACAATATTTTCGACAAAAAAGAACAAGATCTTAAATTTAATCAACTTACATTTCTGTATTTAGTCAAGCAGTGTTAGTGGGAAGGATGAGTTTGTTTTTTGTTCATTAGATGCTCAAATATCGGGACAGGTTTGGAAACTGCAATTGTCATCTTCTCGAAGTTCACTGTGAACCCGTATTTGGTTTTGATGACAGCCACTGCAGAAAATCCCGTTCCACATAAATACGATGATGCAAAGGGAATCAAAATTCTTAAAGTCCTGTTAGGTACTTCAGGCTACTCTTGGTTCATCGATGACGAAAATTCTAGTAGGGAAGATAATATAAACTTGTGTTTCAATGTGGAGTTTGATGATATATCAATAAATTGTTCATGTTCTGCAGTTGAGAACGTAAAGGGAGGATCAGCTCTGATACAATTGTGTTGTAGAACATCTTCTGGAAAGTACTTCTAAAAATGATCAATGAGTTGCAACAAATGATCCAGAAACCCTTACTTCTCGGCTTCATTCAAATTTAAAACTGTGTGCAATATAGGAAAACAGTCATTTAGAACTCCCTCTTCCATTTTTTTTTCATAGGACTAATTTTTTTCGAGGGCAGACATTTTGTCCATTAGCAGCAAAATGCCGATCTCATTACCTTACAGGGATACATTTAATGAATTTAGCTTTTCAAATATATCACACAGATATGTTAGCTTTGAAAAAAAGACATTGTCTTCAAACTTCTTCGAATATTTCTGGTCAAGAAGATAAAAATGAAGTTCCCTCCTAAGTTTAAATACTCTTGAAAATACATTTCCACATCAAAGACAGCGATATTTCCAGTAGTAAAGTAGAGAACTGTGCTCAGCCCCCATATCTGCACACATTTGTTCAAAATATCTGGAATTAAGTGGTCGAGTTTTAATGTTTACTACTTCGATTACTGACTGCAGAACTTTGTGCAGAACAGGGTTGATGTTCTTAGAAGAAAGAAACTCCCTCTGGATGCTGCAATGTGTCCACATGGCGTGAGGAGCTTTTTTTAATGAGCGCCTTCAGTCCCCCATAATTACATGCTCCGTCTGTGCACAAGCCTACACAATGTTCTCAGTTTACACTATTTTCTACCATAAAATAATCTATTATCTGCAACAAGTCTACTGCTTTTGTATGAGATGTTATACTTCTGCAGAAAAGATCTTCGTGAAATTTATAATCATCATCTACAAATCTCACATAACAAATCAAATGCGCATCGTTATGGCTATCAGTGGCTTCATACAATTGAATGGAAAAATCCTTACCCTTTAGTTTTTCAATTAACTGGTCATTAATATCGTCAGCCATATCGAGAATTCGACGACTAACGGTATTATCTGATAATGCCACACTTATCAGTTGCTTGGCAGCGGATCCTCCAACCATAATGGAAATCATGTCCATAGCAGCTGGTAAAATGAGGCTGTCAGCAATAGTGTGTGGTTTCTTGCTCTTTTCTACTCGATAAGCAACTTTGTAGGATGAAAGAAGAGCCTTTGTCGTGATTGTAGCTTGTTTAGTGAAAGTTGCCTTTTGCTCAGCCATTCTTTTCAACTTAGAAGAATCATACTCACGTGGTTTGTTTACCAAATTTCCTTGAACTGTTTCCAAAGGACGTTTCATTTTATTGGGGAGCATGCTTTCAGCGGCTAGTACTTCAAAACAGATAACGCACTGTGGACGTTCTTCATTTCCCACAACAGTACACGTGAACCCGAAATCTAGGTAGCATTCGTCATATTTCGGGTACTTTCGCTTCTTGTCGTGTTTTAAAAGGTTTATTTTCGAAAAGTCACGTTTTTTACTAGCATTTAAAAACGTATCCATCTTGCCTGTTCTTAAAACCTAAAGGACATAAATACCAAAAATACGGAAAGCATCACAAACCACTACACATCCGTTATCACGAACAGTAAGCACAAGAATTAGTCCGGTCTTCACGCGGCGCTGCAACAAAAGGGTGCCTTCTCTGTAAAGCTAACTGAATCATCAGAAACCAATTAAATCACTTTTGTCCACGTTGTTTTCTTCTTTGGAAGAGGCCACATGACACCCGGGGGACACGGGGACGTATCACCAGGAATGTTTTCTTTTCTATTTGAAGGATGGCGGTGTGTTTGTGTGCGTCTGCCATTAAACCTTCATTTCCGGCCTTTTCAGCGAATTCCAACGGCGCGATGGTGATTCCTTTGACCCAAAATTCGCGACGCCCCAAGGAGCCGCAACGCACAGTTCGAAAAGCCCTGGCTCAAGTGATAAAGACCCCAGGTCTGCGGACAACTGTATTAAGGGTGCACCGGAAGAATACCATTGATGGGCGTTTCAGCCCCCACAGAGCATACGGTGGCCGACCATACGCTATTGACGACCTGAGTCGACGAAAGCTATCCAAACTCGTACAGCCTTACCGTTTCGTTTTCAGCTATACCAAGCTGACGGAAGGGTGCGGCTGTGACGTCGTCGCTTTCAGCTATACCAAGCTGACGGAAGGGTGCGGCTGTGGTGTCGTCATTTTCAGCTATACCAAGCTGACGGAAGGGTGCGGCTGTGGCGTCGTCATTTTCAGCTATACCAAACTGACGGAAGGGTGCGGCTGTGGGGTCGATAGCATGAGGTCGTGGCCCTGTAGTAGCAGGTCGGATCTGCTCTAGGCAGTGGTGGTTCTGTCATGGTTTCGGAAGCCTTCTCGTGTGATACATTAGATCCCTTATTGTGTTTGGAGAGGTTTTTAACCGCTGCGCGATACCATCATGTGCTGGCTGATCACCTACACCCTTCCATTGCCTTCATGCTTTCTTAGGCAGATGAACTGTTTCAGCAGGACAGTGCGCCACCCCATCGGGCTGCAACCACCCAGTTATGGCTCGGGGATCACTTATTTGAGTTTGGAACCCTCCAGTGGCCACCAAGGTCTCCTGATTTAAACCCTGTGTAAGCTCTCTGAGATGCCATCGAGCGAAACACCAGATCCATGGATCCTGGACCGGCCCCTCGGGCGGAGCTGTGGACAATGCTTCAACTGGCAAGGCCGGCATTAGCTCAGGAAACTCTGCGGCATCTGGAGTCGATGCCTCGGCGTGTACAAGCTGTTTTTATTCGAGACACAGGAAGAACAACAAATTATTAGGTAGGTATCTCTAATGTTTTGTCCATATTTATTCTTAAATTCATTGCAGAACTGTTTATATTGCGCCGTGAAACAAGAAGAGTCGTGGTATAAAGCACTTACAGACCTACCGGCCATTGAGGCGTAAGGATACATGTATCCCTTCAGAAATACTTCCGCTTTTAGAATAGAACATTTGTAGAGAAGTACAAACGGTATAAAAACGGGTTGGTTTAGCGGAGTAACTTAAATTTTGACATCAACGTTTGAGGTGGGTTTTTTTAAGGCAACACAGTGCGACTGGAACAAAAATCTTTATATATTTCAATTAATAAAAGGAAGAAATCTTGAATCTGCGAAAGTTTTTAGTTGAGTGTATAACAATCATGCAGTTGAAACGCCCAGAATACGAACCATTTGGAAATAGTCATGTTGAGAAATGCGGTATTAGTTTCGGTGAATACATGATTTCTTACTAGTGTCGAATGAGCTTCAGTTGTTCATATTTTTGATAGCAACATAAATACTAAAATGCTTTGCATGATTAATATTTAGTAATATTCGAAATAAAATGCATGGTTTATTTTAAATCATTTGGTACTTTCTTGAAATCACACAATTTCTTCCCCATTCAGGACAAATTTCACTGTAGTGTCTACTATTAAGCCAAATTCGCATGAGAGGATTATTAACAAGTGGTGCTAGTAAAGGAAAATTAGAATTCCAACCATGTTTTTCATCTAGTAGCGTAACCAATGATTTTGAAGCTCGGGTGCATTATCATACCGTGCTGTTCCGTAGAAATACTGTACAGTTATGTCAGGTACGCTTAGGCTTATTGCCGCGTATTTCATTTTACATACGGTGCTTCTTTTTATATACTGTACCATTAGCTTATCATACTATCGGAAGTATAGATTGCCGAATATAAAGTTGTTTACTTACTAACAATATTCGGATCAACACTAAAGGTTACTCAACACTGAACGACACAGGGTTACACAAATAGTTGTTAACAATGCGGAAGCACGTAGCCTAATGACTGTTTAGCCATGTACAACGTATGGCGGTATGAGAATGATCGACAGAGGGTTACACTGATATTTGTTACCAATGATGCAGCCAGTAGCTCATTTCAGCCGCGTTCAACGTATGGTGGTATGTTAATGTTCGACGCAGGGTTACACGGATGTTTATTATCAATGCGGAAGCACGTAGCCCACTGGCTGTTTAACCGTGTAAAACGTATGGCGGTATGTGAATGATCGACACATTGTTACACTAATATTCGCTATCAATGCTGCTGCCCCTAGCCCATTTTAGCCGCGTACAACGCATGGCGACACGTGAATGACCGACACATAGTTACATGGATATTTGTGAACAATGCGACAGCTGGTGGTCACTAATTATTAAGCCGCGTATAGCGTATGGCGGTACGTCAATGACCGTCACAGTGCTACACATCTATTCTTTATCAATGCCGCAACCGGTGGTCACTGAGCATTTAGTCACGTGCAACGTATGGTGGTATGTGAAGGGCCGAGGGGGCAGAGAGTGAGTACAAGGCATCGTTTCCGACAGTCGGCACGATTAAAGTCACGGCGTCGCGCATAAGGAGCCTTATCGTTGAATACGAAATCAATCGGGAGAAAGAGTAGGCACAAGAAACATACATTCTTGAAGTTATTTTCGCAATAATAAAAATAACCGGTTCAACCTGACGATCGCTGAGTATTCAATAAGCGCAATATTGCACGATAATTATATTATCATCGTCTTCCATTGGCTAATTCTGAGAGAAATTGTTTTTGTTTCACCTTCGAGAATGCTCTACAAAGCTGTTTTTGCAACCAGGCAGAAGTTGTAAAATTATTTTATAGCAATGTAATAAATTTTTCGTTGTTACTTTTCGTCCTTTCAGTACTTTATCGTTAGCTGGCATTTGGCCCGTCAAAGGACTGGGCTCTAGTGCATCTACACCACCTCGCCCAATGGCAGCTACGCCACTGTTACCATCATCGCAATCTAAAGCGTACGTTGCACGTGCAGCTACAACCAATCGTGCTATATCTTGTCTCCTCCAAGATTCGAAACCTTTAGCACTTTGTTGGAGGTGTGTGTCATCGCTGCATTGGCTTGCTACACGTAGATGAGAGCTCTAGAATTTTGCAAAGTGAGTAAATTTCCCTCGTATGCATTCTTCGTTTATATTATTTACTTACCGCACTTACCACAGTAAGGTGCTGATTTCGTACGGAATGTTTGTCGTGGATACGTAACAAAAGCATGTGAGTGCCTCCGTTAAAAGCGACAGAAATAATTTCTTCCCTGTGTATATCTTTTGGCGCTTAACTCTAACTGAAACAGTATATGGGTTATTTTTCTTTGGAGCAAAGTGTCTGTGAAGACCGAAAGAGGTTTCTCCATTATCCAAGACTTCCAATGTCGCCAGCAGCTCAAGTTAAATAAATAACTGAAAGTCTGGGCTTCAGAAACACAAAGAGCTCTACACCGATGAGTCATTACATTATCACCACCCCCAGCCTAGAGAAATGAGCGGGTCTAGAGACCGAACGGTGGCGCAGCTGAAGTTCACAGAGCACTACACATACAACCCAAAGCCCGGCTTTCGGTTAGTACAGTGTTCGGATTCAGAATGGGAAAGGCTGCCGATTTATTGGAGTTTGATGAAGGACAAACTGTGATAGCACGACGCCTCGGAACTACGATTTCGCAAACGGTGCTGCTTGTGAGTTGTTCACGTGCCGCTGTAGTGACTACGTATCAAAAGTGGTGCACAGATGGCCAAACGACGAGCCGTCGTCCAGCCGCGTGTCGTCCGCAGCTCATTGGTACCAGTGGGGAGCGGAGACTGTCGCGCACTGTTCCCGGCGACAGCAGGGCCACAGTGCGACAAATCACCCGCAGCTACAGCACTGTGGCAGTGAACAGGGCAATGTATCTCAACATACAGAGCATCGTAGCCTTCTGCGCATGAGCCCCAGGTGGGTCTCCCTGCTCACTGCATCGCCAACAACGCATGAAATGAGATCAAGATAATCGAGATTGGATCGTGGATGATTGGAACAAAGTGGCTTGGTCTGACAAATCCAGATTCCTGGTGCATCATGTAGGCGGTAGAGCGTGGATACGCCAATTACAAACGGAGGCTATGGCACGTGGATGCACTGTTGGGCGGAAACAGGCCGGCGACACTTTAGGCCCTATTATCCCAATAGCACAATCCCTGACAGCTTTTAGGTATCTGAAAATCGCTGCGGGCCAAGTTTACCCATTCATGGCAATTGTGCCACCTGCTGGTGATGGCCATTACCAACAGGATAATGTGTCATGCCACACTGCCAGAATCGTCAAGGAGTGGTTCAAGGTACAAGCTGGCGACTTTCTGTTAATGATCTAGCCTCCAAATTTACCTGACTTGTATCCAATCGAACATTTGTGGTTCGACTCCGAAAAGCGGGTTCACGCTAAATTACCACCACCACGAAATGTACTGGAACTTGAGGATCTGCTGTTGACATTATAGTACCAGATACTCCAAGATACACTGGCGGAAAGTGAAAAAAGAACACCAAAAAGGAGACGTCTGATACCAACGAAATTTATACAGCATAATAACGGAATACAGAGGATAACGTGATCAAAACATTATGGCAAAATACATCTGTATTTGCTGGTAAACTGAAAAATAACATTTCCATGTAACATGGTTAGTACGAAGTTGAACCACCATGAACCGCGTCACACTGTGCAATTCTGGCATGGAGTCTGTCGTACAGATGTTGGATGTAAGTTTGGGGTATTGAGTTCTAAGCATCCTCAACCTGGACGCGTAAATCGGGGATGGTCGTGGCTGGCCGTGGAGATCGGATAAGTCGTTGTCCCATAAAATCCCACACGTGCTCAATGGGGGACAAACCTGGTGAACGTGCAGGCCATGGAAGTTGTCTCACACCCTGCAGTGCATGTTGCATTGCACGTGCCATGTGTGGGCGTGCGTTATCTTGCTGGAAAACACCACGATGGACCGACCTTACAAATGGCACAACAACGGGCTGAATGATGTTGTTGATGTAGGAGGTGCTGTTTAACGTACCTGGTACAAACACTAGTTGTGAATGGGAGTGATAGCTGATCGCTCCCCATACCAGGAGACCAGCTCTAGGCCCTGTGTGTTGCTGGCGGATGCAAGAAGGGTGGAGACGCTCCCCTGTGCGTCTGCGAACAAGCATACGGCCATCGGAGGCTCCCAAGTAGAATCTACTTTCATCGCTAAAGACGACAGATCACCATTGCGTTCTCCAGTGCAGATGTCGACGTAAACACCGCAGCCGTTCCTGACGGTGGGCTAGAGTCAGAGGTACACATGCCAGAGGCACACGTGCACGTAGTCCTGCATCCAGTAGACGGTCGCGGATTGTTCGCACAGTTACCTCAGGTTCAACGGCAGCTCGGATTTGCGTCGCAGTGGATGTTCTGCTTGACAACGCCGCTCTTTTTATGCGTCGATCGGTCCGCTCATCAGTCCGTCTGTGACTCCCGGTTCCACGTCTTCTCGTGTGGGAATGTTCCTCGGCCCAGTTACGCCACCATCGTACCATCACCGATACTTCCCGTCCAATTCTCTCCGCAATACGACGATACAACCACCTGGCCTCGCGGAGTCCGACTAGACGACCTCGCTCAAAGTCCGATAACTGCTGAAATCGTACACGTCTTCCATGTCCAGGCATTGTAGCTTCTTCAGGGTCTTCGCACGTGTCCGTACGCCGACGACTGATTACATTCACTTCGCCGTACTCCTTAAATACCACCGACGATAATTTGCATATTATGCCGTGCTCTGGCGTAAGCGCTCACCGGTTGGTCCCGAAATTAACATTACACCTACGTAATCTCGACCCCATTAACATATGTAAATTTCATGATCGTCCGCCAATTCCTTCTTGGTGTTCTTATTTCACTTTGCGCCAGTGTACTTATCGCCACCTCATCGAATCGATGCCTTGCAGATAGGCCACTGTTTCGAGTGCCTAATTGGGTCCTAGAGCTTATTAGGTAATTGGTCATAATGTAATGGTTCATCGGTTTATGTGTCTCTTCCAATCACCTGGATAAGCAGTGAGCGTGCGTCGTACACGTGCTCAAAGAGGCAGCTATTGTTAAGTTATGCTTTTCTTCCGGAATATCATTTTGAGAAGCTTTTGTAAAAAGGTTTTTCTTCTCGTGCGTCGACTGTGTGTGGTTCTTGGGTAGTCGTTTCTTGGCCTGTAAAAAGTGAATTGCTCTTTGTCTTTCTACCTCTCTCACAGTCGCTGCAAATTGTTTTGTATTTATCTTTCGTTTTTAAACTGTTTAACAGTCAAACAAGGATTTAGTAAATTTCTGATCGACAGATTTTTCAGAAAGTTTTAAGAGTAGTTTTATAATGGTAGAACGGAGATTACGAGTGTTGTACAGTCTAACCCCTATTTAACGGACTGCGATTTAACGAATTCCGCGATTTTACGTGCATTTTTTGTGGTCCGGACGGAACCATGTTGAAATTAATGCTTGGCGTTTCCCGATTTATTGAACACATTTCCTCAATTTAGCGAACATTTTTTTTAAACAACCAAACTATGTTAACCAGCATTTTCAATTTTCATGTAAAAAGTCAGCTAGAAAGAGAGTTTTGCGTAACAGAAAAATTTTACGCATGCAGTTAACCAGCGTTTCAAAGAACACCATCTGCAACACAGCTTGACGGAATCATAAATCAGTTCGCTTTTCCTCCGACTATCAAGAGTAAGCTTCTTACAGGAGGAAGCAAATGACCAACAAGTTCCAAAGAAGCGCAACGTTTTCTTGATTGGGTGAGAAGCTGGAAAATGAAAGGCGGAATCGGGGAGGAAATCTGGAGTAGCCTGGGGATTTTTGTTTTCAGCTACGGGCAGAACAACAGTACTCTCTGAAGTCAGGGACACACATGGTACGTACCCATTCCTGAACATCTGGAATTCTTCGCCAAATCGACCTTTTTCTTTCTTTTCCTCTCAGTGTTAAATCTACAGTTCAAATTAAACAATACAGCTCGTTTACGGACAAAGTTTTGATGAACACAGGTAGCATTAAAAAGTTAGTCACTGAAAGAAAGAGAACATAGCTGCTTGCATATTCTATTATGAACACTAGCTTAATTTAAATGTTTCATTCGAAAGGTTTCCTCGATTTAGTGAATTCTGCGATTTTACGTACAAGATTTTTGGTCCCTTGAAGTTCGTTAAATCGAGGTTTGACTCTATTTATAGAATGCGTTTATGCCAAAGTTACTGCATTAATGTTATAACTGAGAAACTATTTTAAAGCAAAATGGTTATGTAAAGTGTTGAGAAGAGAATCTAAGTGGGGATCAAATTATACGTATAAGAAAGATGACTCCGTATTTTCGGTTTTAATGAGCACTTCGTTTGAATCTCTTCAGACAGGAATGCAAATTTGCGAAGTTATTTATAGCGAATAGAACCCGTCATAAAACAACAATCAAACGGATTTATATAATCTAAAAGAAATCTAGAAAAACAAATAGCTCTTTACTTTCTCTAGCGGCTGAAATGTAGGTTTGCGAAAATTAAATTGTGAACAAAGAAAGTTTCTCGTAGTACAATGAAGGTATCAGAGACAAAAAGATTTTTCGCAGCTCCGATGGCGCAGTTGTCTAAGCGTTGGCTTCTGATTATTCGTCCACGATAGGTCCGGTTTCGAATCCCAGTGAGGTATGGATGTTGTGTTTGTCTTTCGGCCCTGGTTCTTTCCGTTCCCTAGGACCAGTGGCCCTAAATTAGGGACAGACGACTGCTAATAGCCCATCAAGTTGCTCACGGTGTTCGTTAAATCCCCAAGGGACAACAACAAAAATATTTTAAAATCGAACAGTTTAAGCCTCCTAGCGGAGGATGTTTACATAATGGAAAAGTAGAAAACATGCAAAAAAAGGTCTCATAGCAAAAATATGCAAAGGAAAAGAAACAACTTTTCCTCTTCTGGAAGCAGATATATCGAGTAAAGATTTTGAGATTGGCGTACTCTAACGAGAAAACTGTGCGTTATTTAAAAACGATAATGTTCCCCAACTTTAATGTAGCGAATGTCATACACAAAAAAAAAAAAAAAAAAAAAAATAAGAAAGATGACACCGAATTTTTGGGTGTAATAAGCACGTCTTTTGAATACGCTCTGACGCAAATTAAATTTATCAAAGCTATTCAAATTCAAAGGAACCGGTATGGAAAACAATAGATCTGACGAAAGAAAGAAGATTTTCAATCGGGGTTTTTAATCCCTGAGATATTGCTGTAAACGGAATCGTGAGCTTACGCCCTTTGGTTGAAGACTTGTGCGTTAAGAAAAATATGAATTCATATGAGGAACATTTCGCACCGGAAACGCTCTCCAACACAGAAATAATTTTTCACATCGGACTCTTAGAAACAGAGATATCAGCAAATATAAGATGTGGCTTTATGTCCCACGGTGGGAAAACCATGCATTGTTTTAGAAGGAAAGTATTCTCAAATGGCTTTTCAATATGAGTGGTATCGGTCCAAGAAAAAAAAATTTAGTCGAGTTTTCAGGAGCACAGATTTCGCTACAAATACATCAGAAGCCGAAATTGACACTTTTCACCCCTGGTGGTCAAACCATTCTTTACCAAATGTTAGAAATTATATGAAAAATATTTTCCATCAGGTGTTGCATGCGATACAGGAAGAATTCTTCAATTTGGAGTTTTAGAAGCAGAAATAACGCTTAAAACACATCTTGCCTTTGCGCTCCTACACTCACCAACCCGCTTGGCCAGCGTGGTGAGTTATGGCCAAACACCTCCAAAATGACTCTACAACTTAAATCTTGGCCCTCAGTCTCCGGCAGCTGGAATGTACCTGGCCAAGGCAGCGGCCAGTGCGACATGAAGGCAGAGGGTGCTAAGAATCCCCGGAGGACCGGACTAGGCTGCCATTTGATGATGACCTTGGCTACCTACAACGGACGCTCCCTATCTTCTGATTCAAGGCTTCTTGAATTGGAAGAGGAACTACAAAGGATCAAGTGGGACATCGTCGGGCTGAGTGAGGTAAGGAGAAAAGGAGAAGATCTCATTGAACTGAAAAGTGGACATCTCTTCTATTATCGTGGGACAGATACTGGCAGAACTAGTGGTGTTGGATTTATAATAAACAAGAAACTGAAGGATAAAGTGGTAGAAGTTGAAAGTTCCTCTGACAGAGCTGCACGACTCGTTATCCAACTATCGAGAAGATACCAGGCTCAGATTATTCAAACTTATGCACCCACCACAAGTCATCCTGAAGAAGAAATTGAAGAATTTTATGAGGAAATTCGTCATCTAAATAATAAAGGTAAGCAGCACTTGAAGATAATTATGGGAGATTTCAATGCAAAAATAGGGCAACGGCAACAGAATGAAACTTCAGTAGGTAAATTCGGTCACGGCAACAGAAACCAGCGTGGAAATACTCTCGTTGAGTTTGCAGAGGCAGAAGGATTTTTCATCTTGAATTCCTTTTTCAAGAAAAAGCCACACAGGAAATGGACATGGAGACATCCAATTGGGACGACAAGTGAAATTGATTTTATTATGTGTAACAAAAAATTCGTCATCGAAGACTGCAGTGTGCTAAACAAGTTCAACACAGGTAGTGACCATAGATTGGTGAGATGTAAGATGCACCTCAACACTAAACTGGAACGTGGCAAGCTCATAAGACAAACAAAATGTATTGACATAACCAACCTTAAAAAACACCATAATACTTTCAAGTTGGAACTGAAGAACAGATTCTCTGCTTTAGAAGGCCTAACATCGGAAGAAGTGGATATTTCTGAAGTTAACAGAAAAGTAACCAAAGCTCTTATGGAAACAGCAACAAAATTAGCTGGGTCTAAGAACAAGTTGCATGTAAACAAATTATCAGGAAAAACGAAAATGTTGATGCAAAAAAGAAGAGAGATGAGGACAACTAAAGAAGATGTGACTTCCAAAGTGGAATATATAGAGCTATGCAAGACAGCACGAAAAAGTATCACTGAAGACGTAAGGAAATTCAACTGTGAGCTAGTGAGGAAAGCAATTGAAAACAACCAAAGCCTAAAGATAGCAAAGGGACATCTCAGTAAGGGAAGAAAACAGATTATGGCTCTGAGAAAAGAAGATGGTTCTATAACAAGAAATAGAGGCGAAATTTTGACAAGGTGAAAGATTTCTACTCCAAACTATATGAAAGGGATGATACATGTACTCCAGACATCATGAAAGGTACCAGAGTTCTTCCAGTCCTCCCAGCAGAAGTTGCTCATGCAATCAAGAACATGAAGCGGGGGAAAGCTCCAGGAGAAGATGGAATTACTATAGACATCATACAAGAAGCAAGTGGAGAAATTGAAACAGTACTCGCCCAAATTTTCACTCGATGCCTTAATGAAGGGAAGATTCCTGAGGATTGGAACAATGCTACAATGATCCTGCTACATAAAAAAGGTGACATTGAGGATCTCAGGAACTACAGACCTATCAGCCTCCTATCAGTGGTTTATAAAATCTTCACTGAAGTTCTTTCACACCGCTTGAAGGTAACACTGGACATGGCTCAACCGAGAGAACAAGCTGGATTCAGGAGTGGCTACAGCACAATAGATCATATCCATGTACTGAGAGAACTAATTGAAAGAGCGAGGGAATATGAACTTCCATTGTGCATGGCTTTTATCGATTATGAAAAAGCCTTTGATTCGGTGAAACCATCAGCAGTTACCACGGCTCTGAAATCCTGCGGTATTGAAGATGCATACATTAATATTATTAATAACATCTATGAAAATGCAAGTGCAAAGATTCGGCTGTTTGAAAATACAACACACATAAAAATTGGAAAGGGAGTGAGACAAGGGGACACCATATCTCCGAAGCTCTTTAATGCCACATTGGAAAATGTCTTTCAATCACTGAACTGGGAAAACAAAGGGATAAAGATTAATGGAGATTATCTAACCCACCTTCGTTTTGCTGATGACGTAGTCATTTTTGCAACTACCCCATCAGAGCTGCAGAGTATGATCCCGGAACTTGCTGACAAGAGTAAAGAAGTGGGATTAAAAATGAACTTTCAGAAGACAAAAGTGATGTTCAATGCTTTTACAAGAAATGAAGATTTATCGATTGATGGAGAAAAACTGGAGATAAGAGATACGTATGTTTATCTTGGACAGCAGATATCAAGTGAGGGTCACATTGATGAAGAAATTAATCGGCGTACAAAACTTGCCTGCAGAGCTTTTGGAAGAAACAGCATAATTTTCAAGAGCAATATGCCATTATGTCTTAAAAGAAAAGTGTTTGATCAATCCATCCTTCCAGTGCTTACATATGGTGCAGAGACGTGGACCTTAACTAAAAGAGACATACAAAGGCTGCAGACAACTCAAAGTAGCATGGAGAGGTGCATGCTTGGTATAACCAGGAGAGATAAGAAGAGGAACTCGTGGATCCGAAAAATGGCGAGAGTGGAAGATATCATGATCAGAGTTAAATCCCTGAAATGGCAATGGGCTGGACATACTGCCAGAAGGACAGACCATAGATAGACAGCCGAAATTTTAGATTGGATTCCAAGGGACAGGAAAAGACCCAGAAAGAGACCACATGGGAGATGGGTGGATGAAATTCGTAAATATGCGGGAGTGACATGGAGGAGACTGGCACAAGACAGACCGTTGTGGAGGAAACTTGGGGAGACCTTCGTCCAGCAGTGGATTGATAATGGTTGACAATGATGATGATGATATGAAAAACATTTCACATCGGAAACACTATAAAAAAAACAAGGAATTTTTCAAATTGGACTCCTAGAAGTAGAGATATTGACAAAAAATAAGATATACGTCTACGCCCCTGTCGTAGAAACCATGAATTATTTTAGGAAGAAAACGTTCCTAAAAGTTTTGTCGACATGAGTAGTATCGGTCTACAAACGACTTTTTTCAACCGAGCATTTAGAAGCTCATATGTTGCTGCATCCTCAGAAGCGGAAATTAAGACTTACGCCCCCTGGTGGCCAAACCATTTTTCTACAAAATTAAAAAGTATATGCAAAGGATTTTCCGTCAGGAGCTGTATCCGGTGCAGAAAGAATTTTTCAAATCGGAGATTTAGAAGCAGAGATATAGGGGGAAAGCAATTTCCCTGTACGCCCCCTAGCGGAAAGTCTATGAATTACTTGAAAATTTTTTAAATTATATGAAAAACATGTCACACTGAAAACACTATCCAACATAGGAGGAATTTTTCAATTCGAGCTCCTAGAAGTAGAGGTATTGACAAAAATAAGATATATATCTACGCCCTCTGGCGGAGAAACCATGGAATATTTTAAAAATAAAATATTCCGAAAAGGTTTGTATCGACAAACCTTGTGAGTGGCATCGATCCGCGAAAGAAGTTTTTCAATCGATGTTTTAGAAGTTCAGATTTTATGGCAAATACATCAGAAGCAAAAATTAACACTTACGCTCCCTGGTGGCGAAAGTATTCTTTACCAAAAATTAGGAACTGTATGCAAAATATTTTCCATTAGGAGCTGTAACCACTGAAGAAACAAGTTTTCAAATCGGAGTTTTAGAAGAAGAGTTATCAAGGAAAACGTAATTTACTTTTACGCCCCCTAGGTGAAAATCAATGCATAATTTGAAAAAATAACTATGTCTAAAATACTGTGCGACATAAATGGAATCGAAGGATAAAATAATTTTTTCAATCGGACGTTTAGAAGTAAATTTGTGGAATAAAAAAGTATTTTTGAATTCGATATCATCTGCGTTTACGCCCTCTAGCGGCGAAATTGTACATCGCAAAAAAAAAAACAAAATAAAGGATCATCATTCGCGTATTTCAAGATTCTCAATGCAAAAGGAATTTTTCAAATCGGACTAATAGTTGCAGAGATATCGTATCTACAGACGGACGGACGGACAAACCAATAAAATAAGCACGATCTTTTTTTTACAAAAGACGTGCTAAAAAGGAATTTTTCAATAGGATTTTTAGAAGTGGATATACGGCTGCAACTACAAAATTCACACTGTGAAACATAAAACTACACAAGTGCAGGGAAAGTGTTCTATAAGGTAAAATGGTATCAGATGCTAAAATTATTTTTGAAATCGGACATTCGAAGGAAGAGTTATTGGGAAAAATAGATTAAACATTTGCGCACCTAGCGGGGATATTGTGCATCATTTTCGGCAGGAGATGTGCATAAAATGTTTCCGTAGTAAGTAATATATGACCAGCAAATTTCTTCAATCGGGTTTTTAGAAGCGCAGATATTGCTGCTTGTATGCTGCATAAGGACACGTAAACTTACGCCCTCTAGTGGTACACGTTTGCGTTTAAGAAATTGAAATGCTACGCAAATATTTCTCACTAGAAACGCTTTCCGAAACAGAAAGAATTTTACAAATCAGCCTAGCAGAAGCAGATATATTGACAAAAATACACACTTTGCAAAAAAAAAAAAAAAAAAAAAAAAAAGAAAGAAAGAAAGAAAAAAAGAAAAAAGAAAGGAATAATTCAATCCAGATGAAAATTGGTATCTGCATATACGAAAGGAAATGATTGCAATTCCAGAGCAGTTGGACACCATTTATTCGGATAAAACAGCTACACAAGTGGAACAAGTCACTACGTTGTAGCGCCACCTATGGCCCGGATACAAGCGGTTACGCGGCGTAGCATAGACGTGCACAGTTCACGGACACTGTCCTGAGGTATAGCATGCCAGATGGTGTACAAATTGTGGGACAGTTCGCTGACATTCAGGGATGGGCGTACATGGCGTTCCATCATGTCCCAAACATGCTCGATCGGTGAGAGGTCGAGCTATTGGGCTGGCCATGGAAGCGTGTCAACATTTCGTTGGCAGATCTGAGAGATTCGTGCCGTTTGTGTCCGGGCATTATCCTGCACAAAAATTTCTCGGTGATGCTGCGACTGGAATGGCAACACAACAGGTCGTAGAATGTCGTCGACGTACCATTGAGACACGAATGTGCTACGGAGGACTACCAAGTATATCCGGTCATTAGAAGAAATGGCTTCCAAGACAGTCAGTCTTGGTGTGCGAGCCATGTGCTGTTCTACGGTAAAGGTAGGATCTGTACGCTGGCCGGGTCGTCTCTAGACACGTATGCGTTGGTCGGCTCGTCTCTAGACACGTATGCGCTGGTCGGCTCGTCTCTAGACACGTATGCGCTGGTCGGCTTGTCTCAAGACACGTATGCGCTGGTCGGCTCGTCTCATCACTAAAGACAACACAAAGCCACTAGGCACTATCTCACATTGATCGGGCCCAAAACAACTGAAACAGGTGCCGGCGATGCTCGCTGGTCAATGGCAGGTGGCGGGGTGGCTTCCTCCCATACAATTCACGTGCCTCAAGTCGTCTGGCAACGGTAATAATGGCCACGGATGGTTGAGAGCGAAGATTCAGCTCTATTCATGCGGCTCTCATAATCGCTCGATCCTCTCGTTCTGTCGTTGCCCTTGGCCAACCACTTCCGGCGTGCCGCTGGGTTGTGCTCTCCTCGATCCATTGACGCCAACATTTCCCAGTTGCCACGTTGCTCCTACCCAAATGCCAGGCAATATGGCGACATGACCAACCGGCCTCTCTCAGCTCTGTTATACGTCCTCCCTCAAATTTTCTTAGCTGCTCGTATTGTGCACCAATCCGACCTCAAGGCATCCTCACAGACCGTGGAGGTTAAAGCAACAGCAATCCTCTGTCACAATTGTCCTTGCGTGTGAGCTTTGCTCTTGATACGCCCTCCTCGATGAGCTGTTCCCATGAGCTGTGGTGAGCCACTGTTTGGTTGTTATTTTTCAATCATTTGCATATTCGGCCCTGGGGTCTTGCATGAGGAGTTTCATCAGGATCAAACGACTTTCTCGGGGTGCTACGGTTTTTTTGTTTTTTTTGGCAAAGCGTGTATAATACAAAATATAAATCCAAACAGTGGAACAAAATACAAAATATAAATTCAAACTGGGACAAAATAAAAATATAAATCCCAGCAGTTGGACAACATGCAAAATATAAATCCAAACAGTGGGACAAAATGAAACTATACATCTGAACAAGGACAAATCACTTATGTAAGATGACGCAGCCAAAATAGAATACCGTAGTTAAAAAACTGTTAATTTTATAACTGAAGCGATTGTTTACGCGCGTATCGTTAAAAAAGAAATCATCTAAGGCAAATGTTTAAGCTTTTTCATGGATGAAATAATGCATCGTTTTTCTCAACGGAATTCGGTTATCTCCATTTGATACAAAATATACGAAAATTTCTTTGCTTTTTTCAAGATTGCACAACGATAATTATTGCTGAAAGTAGTTTGGGAATTCCGAGCCCAGAAGAATTAGACGTTTCACACATGCCAGGTCAAGGTTACGACGGTTCCGCTACGATGAACAAATATATGGAATAATCTCCCAGAGAGCATCAGATCCCTGGAAAATATCAGAAAGTTTTCCTTGTCTCTGCGAAATTACATTGTAAATCACCCTGATCTCCATAACGAATCTCAACCCTATCATTAAATTGCAGTTCCAAGCCTGTTGCTAACAGTGGTGCTTCTGTTATAGCCATCTTACTTGCTTTCATATATGCCATAAGTTTTATTCTTTTTCTTACATCTGATAAAGGGAATCGCCTTACAACCAATGTGTTCAGATTCCTCCTGGTGTATTGCATTTTCATATAACTGTAAGTTTTAAATGTGTGCAATAAATAATTGTATTGTATTGTATAAAAGTTTTTAGTGATGCTTAAGTAAACGCAACCTTTACTCACGGTGCTGGACACATCCAAAATCTTTTTATACGCGTACATAAAAGTTTTTTTTTTTTGAGTTTTAGGTTACGACGGTTACAGGTTAGTTGTAGGTTACGACGTTAGAGTTTTTTCTTTTGAGTTTTAGGTTTCGCGTGATCCTTATATGATGACGTCGATGACATCGAAAAAAATATTTTTCAGTGTCATAAATGCTTTTCGGTGTTTCCAGAAACTGGAGAACAAAGAAAGAGGATTTCTTAGAAATCCCAGGGCTCATTTAACAACTTAAATGTTTTTCTCATTTAAAAACTTAAAATGTGTTTCGCTTGCGATTCTTTAAAATTAACTAAGTAGACTTAAATGTTTTCTCATTTAATAACTTTAAATGTTATTATGACTTTTAATGTTAGGCTTACGTGTTTTCTCATTTAATAACTTAAATGCTTTCTCATTTAATAACTTTAACTTAAATGTTTTCTCATTTAATAACTTTAAATGTTTTTCTCATTTAATAACTTTAAATGTTTTTCGCATGCGATTCTTCAAAATATACTAAGTAGACTAGTCATAAATGTTTTTTCGGTGTCATAATGTTTTTTGGTGTGTTACAAAAACTACAGAAAAGAATTGTTTTGCTGTAGCTTTCGTAAAACCCGGCAGCTATGTGAACATTTCTGAGAAGACACCGTGATCCTTATATTGTTTCGCGTGATTTATAGGGAAATATATCCATAAAAGTTCTTTCTTTGGAGTCTTAGGTTACGACGGTTACAGGTTTGTTTTAGGTTACGACGTTAGAATTTTTTCTTTTGAGTTTTAGGTTTCGCCTGATCTTCATACGATGACACCGAAAAAATATTTTTCGGTGCCATAAATGTTTTTCGGTGTTTCCAAAAACTGGAGAACAAAGAAATAGGATTTCTTAGAAATCCCACGGCTCATTTAACAACTTAAATGTTTTTCTCATTTAATAACTTTAAATGTTTTTTGCATGCGATTCTTCAAAATATAATAAGTAGACTCAAATGTTTTCTCATATAATTACTTTAAATGTTATTATGACTTTTAATGTTAGGCTTACATGTTTTCTCATTTAATAACTTTAAATGTTTTTCGCATACGATTCTTCAAAATATACTAAGTAGACTTAAATGTTTTCTCATTTAATAACTTTAAATGTTAGACTTAGTTAAATGTTAGACTTACTTTAAATGTTAGACTTACATGACTTTTATTGTTAGACTATCATGTTTTCTCATTTAATAACTTAAATGTTTTCTCATTTAATAACTTTAATATTTTCTCATTTAATAACTTAAATGTTTTCTCATTTAATAACCTAAATGTTTTCTCATTTAATAACTTTACCTTAAATGATTTTCTCATTTAATAACTTTAACTTAAATGCTTTTCTCATTCAATATCTTTAACTTAAATGTTTTTCTCATTTAATAACTTTAGCTTAAATGTTTTTCTCATTTAATAAAGTTAAAGTACATTTTGAAGAATCGCATGCGATTATTCAAAATATACTAAGTAGACTTAAATGTTTTCTCATTTAATAACTTTAAATGTTATTATGACTTTTAATGTTAGGCTTACATGTTTTCTCATTTAATAACTTAAATGCTTTCTCATTAATAACTTTAACTTAAATGATTTTCTCATTTAATAACTTTAAATGTTTTTTGCATGGGATTCTTTAAAATATACTAAGTAGACTAACCTAGTATTTTCGGTGTCATAATGTTTTTCGGTGTATTACGAAAGCTACACCAAAAATTGTTTTGCTGTAGCTTTCGTAAAACCCGGTAGCTATGCGAACATTTCTGAGATGACACCGTGATCCTTATATTGTTTTGTGTGATTTATATGGGAATATATCCATAAATGTCTTTCAATCACTGAACTTAGAAAACAAAGGAATAAAGATTATTGGAGATTATCTAACCCACCTCCGTTTTGCTGATGACGTAGTCATTTTTGCAACTACCCCATCAGAGCTGCAGAGTATGATCCAGGGACTTGCTGACAAGAGTAAGGAAGTGGGATTGAAAATGAACTTTCAGAAAACAAAAGTGATGTTCAATGCTTTTACAAGAAATGAAGATTTATCGATTGATGGAGAAAAGCTGGAGATAACAGACACCTACGTTTATCTTGGACAGCAGATATCAAGTGAGGGTCACATTGATGAAGAAATTAATCGGCGTACAAAACTTGCCTGGAGAGCTTTTGGAAGAAACAGCATAATTTTCAAGAGCGATATGCCATTATGTCTTAAAAGAAAAGTGTTTGATCAATGCATCCTTCCAGTGCTTACGTATGGTGCAGAGACTTGGACCTTAACTAAAAGAGACATACAAAGGCTGCAGGCAACTCAAAGCAGCATAGAGAGGTGCATGCTTGGTGTAACCAGGAGAGATAAGAAGAGGAACTCGTGGATCCGAAAAATGACAAGAGTGGAAGACATCATGATCAGAGTTAAATCCCTGAAATGGCAATGGGCTGGACATACTGCCAGAAGGACAGATCATCGATGGACAGCCGAAATTTTAGATTGGATTCCAAGGGACAGGAAAAGACCCAGAAGAAGACCACATGGGAGATGGGTGAATGAAATTCGAAAGTATACGGGAGTGACATGGAGGAGACTGGTGCAAGACAGACCGTTGTGGAGGAAACTTGGAGAGACCTTCGTCCAGCAGTGGATTGATAATGGTTGACAATGATAATGATGATGATATCCATAAAAGTTATTTCTTTTGAGTTTTAGGTTACGACGGTTACAGGATACGGTTACGAAAGTTACAGGTTTGTTTTAGGTTACGGCGGTTACAGGTTAGAAAGGTTGCAGGTTAGTTTTAGGTTACGAAGGTTACGACGGTTGCGCTACAGTGAACAAATATATAAAAGTTGTTAGTGATGCTTAAGTAACCGCAACCTTTACTCACTGTGCTGGCCACATCCAAATTCTTTTTATACGCGTACATAAAAGTTCTTTCTTTTGAATTTTAGCGAAACGGCTTACCGTGATGTAAAACCGCATATCTAAAAAATGCTCCGAAGCTCACAATCAACATTGAACTCCCTTTGACTAACACTATGGGTACCGAGTAGTGAGGGACCATTCGTGAACGATTCGTTCACAGCGAATATCTCTTCACCGTGAATGGTGAATGGTTCGTTCTCACTGCTGTTAATTATCATTCAATCCTCCAGTACTGCGACACACATCAAAGTGGCAACAAGGTTAACATTATCCAGCCCGCATGAGTTCGGAAACGAATTCGCAATAAGAAAAGTAATGTCGAGAATTAATAAGTGCCAACCGTTACTTGAGGGAGCAATCAGCAGTCGGCTACGAAATAATAGTGAAACTTAAGCATGAGAATGATACGTGAATTTCATTAATTTGAATGCTGTACCCGAATTGTTGCTTTTGGCGAAACATTCATCGTGAACGGTGAACGGTGAAGGGCTCGCGCTCTTCTGGGCATTACCGAAAAAAGCTGTGGCTTCGAAAGTGCTTTGGTCATTAACACAGGATCCTTGCAACGACTGATTTACTCAGTGAGCGTAATGATAACCTGAAGCTTATTAACCATTCGTGAACTACTCCTTTGAGTGAAGTATTAATGGACGCACAAGAAGGAATGATTTATGGCATCACAAGTACAGAGACACGAATCAGTAAATGTACACGGCTTGGCAATAAAGTTCCAGTGCAGTGGGTATTACTCTGTTAACGGTAGTGGTAAAATACGCTTTATGGGTCAAATTGCAATTGAGTTTTCCCTCTCTTGCAGGACACATGAAGATATAAGAAAGTGCAGATCTGTCCGATTCTGAAGACTGTTAATAGAAGGTAACCCAAAGACCATTAATAGAAGGTAACCCAAAGACCATTAATAGAAGGTAACCCAAAGACCATTGTCATGGATTTGAACAGAGAGCAAAGAGTAAACATCACGTTTTGCTGCAAGTCCGGGAAGTCAGCAACGGAGACATTCGAAATGCTCAAAAATGTTTACGGTGACAATGCCCTATCCCGTTGTCGCGTTTTTGAATGTTGTGCTTGCTTTCGTGAGGGAAATTAAGACGTTGGGGATGACCCAAGGATTGGAAGACCGTCAACCAGTCGTTCTGAGGAATTGGTGGAGAAAGTTCGCAATCTGGTGCAGTCGGACCGGCGAATGACGGTACGGATGATGGAGGACGAACTCCATATCAACCGTGAAACAATCCGGCTGATTCTAAAGGAAGATTTGCGCAAGGTTTGTACCACACAGTTTGACCGAAGAATAGAAAGTGCAAAGAGTCGAAAGCTGCAAGGCGTTCATTGCGGGCTTTCGCTTTCTCAAATATAACATGACAGACAACTGGACGTCCGTTATCGCGTTTTACCGTGGCCAGAAGGCTGCACAAAGGTGGTCTATTTGCACGACGACCAGTATGGTGTGTGCCATTAACGCCTGCTCATCGGAGACGGCGGTTTCTGTGGCTCCAGGAACACAAGAACTGGACACATCATTGAATATACACATCTGGAGAAAGCAGGGAACACGCAATAACACCTCCAATATCATCGAAAGGGACCATTTTGGAGGTGACGGAGTTCTCATTTGGGGCGATATCATGCTTGGTAGCCGTACTGATCTCCACATCTTCCAAGGAGGTTCAGTCACTGGTGTCCGCTATTGTACTGAGGTTCTCCTGCCTCACGTACGTCTGTTTAGAGGTGGTGTGGGTCCTGAATTCCTCTTCATGGACGACAACGCTACACCTCATCGTACAGTGGCTGTCGCAGAATTGTTGGAGAGTGAAGATATTCAACGCATGGATTCGCTCGCAATGTCCCCGGACTTAAATCCAATCGAACACGTGTGGGACCTTCTAGGGAGACGCTTGGCAGCACGTCACCAGCCGCCAGCAACGATTCCGCAGCTGCTATTGGAGCTACAAGAAGAATGGGCCGCGATGCCTCAACAGCTCCTTGACAACCTCGTCCTCAGCATGCACAGGCGTTGTAAATCCTGCAACGCAGTCAGGGGTGATCATATCTCCTACTAAAGCCTGGATTTTTCTTGGCAGCCGCCTGTCACATGGACGTTTCTGTCTTCTGTCCAGTTGTGCTCGAAGCTACCTTTTCAATAAAGTGCTTTTGTATCCTTTGGATTCTTTGTTGGGACGGTTTTGCTCACTTGTCCCATATTCTTACATCTTGGGGATCTTATGGTATGATTTGAGTCGATGTGGAGCACTTCTGCACGACGTTACATTCGAAAAACCGCCTCGTCCTTAATTTTTGTACGCTATTGTATATACCGTCTGCTGTTACTAGGTAGTGACAAAAGAAAGAGACAATAAAGTTAATTTACCTTATTGGAAGAGGAAAAATACGTTTACAGGAGTAAGAGTAGGCAAAACATAATCAACGGATGACATGTTCCACATGATGACCATCCGCTGTCACGATGTGGCGAATACGTGCTTTGATACCGACGGGATACGTGAAAATTCCTGTTGGATAGCGCGTCGAATGTCCGGCAGTGTTCGCGGGTTGTCTTGGTATGCCCCATCTTTTAGATAGCCCCACATGAAGAAGTCGAGCGGCACTAAATCGGAGCTGTGCGGAGGCCAAGAGAGACCGGATGAAAAACGTTGTTGGAATCATCTGGCGATGACCTGTGGGCCATCCTGCTGGTGAAGCAAATCAACAACAGCATTTGTGGAGTGTGGCGGTGCTCCATCCTGTTGAAACTTGCGGTTGTGGATCCAGTTTTTGTAGACTGCAGCGCGCGGGTGTGTGTGTGTGTGTGTGTGTGGGGGGGTGATCCTTGAAAAATGTCACTGTAGGCGGCAGCGGTAACTGTGGACTCCAGGAAAAATGGCCTAGTGAGGCGATCACCACTCATTGCACATCAAATGGTTCACTTCAGCGGATGGAGAGGCTTCACAACACAGACCGCAGGCTTAGCGCTTCCCCAGATGCGGTAAATCTGCCGGTTAACCTAGCCATCCAACCAGAAGTGCGCCTCATCGCTGAAGGAAATGCTTTTCACTTCAAAGTTGTGCTCATCGATCAGTGAACACATGTAATTCGCAAACTCATAATGCTGCTGGACGGCTGTGGTACTTAAAGGCTGATGCACCTGGATTTTGTAGGGAAACATTCCCAAATCCGATGTCACAATGCGCCATGCGGACACTGGGCTAACGTCTAGTTGCTTCGCAAGTCTTCGTGTTGACCTACCGGCTTCTTCGTGTGTCTTCAATGTTTTCCGCCGTCCGCGCTTTTCTCTTCGTCGCCATGCGTGCCACGTCATCTGTGACACTGCCGGTTCGTTCGAATTTCGCTGCCAATTTTGTCAGGTGCGCACGGGATGGCTTACGATGATTCTTAAACGCTGTACCACACTTTCATAACACCTTTGTGGGATTTCCGCCCTATGCATAGCAATTTTTAACCAAGAAAACTCTCTCTTCCGTGGTTTATCACTGCATGTCCGAAATCGCGTGTCCAGCATCCCACTACTTCTTCACAAATGTCTGTCGCCTGTTAATCGACGTCTCGGACTTACAGCGTCATCTCGTTATTATTTAACGATTTATTCCACAGGAAAGTTGCCACCAGCTAGTGAAACACCCGGTATATATCCATTGACAAACAATGAAATTTGCGCACCTAGAAAAAAACATGCTACAACTGCGAAACTTTGCAAATAGCAAGAGTGAGTGCTGGCATGCAAATGATGCACGTTTGGTGCGAGTGCGCACGACCGCACACCCTGTGGTATCGCTGCAAACATGACCCGGCTGCCTTATAAACCGGCGTATAGTCGATGCCCCATGAAAGCGAAACGCACCGGCCGACGCAAGCAAGAGTACAGAGTGACAAGAATGCCGGGTAAACGCCAGAGACGTAGATTTACGCAACTTACGGACTTTGAGAGAGGCCTGATAATCAGGCTGAAAACCGCAGGGTGGTCGGCGCGCCGTATAGCCCGCAACGTGGATTGTTCTGACCATACCGTCCGAATTTGTTGGGATCAGTGGACACGTGACAGCACTGCCACACGTCGGAGCGGCTCTGGACGGACCAAGAGAACCACCGGTACAGAGGATCGATGCATCGTGTTCCAGGCACGAACGGATCCCACGGGGTCCCGGTCCACTATACAGGGAGATGTAGCGGCTCCTGTGTGCCCAGGAACCATTTCCCGACGCCTCGCGGAACAGAATCTGCGATCCCAGCGACCCTTACGGGGGTTGCCATTAATACCGGAACATCGCCGGCTCCGTGTGCAGTGGTGCCACGCCAGACCGACGTGGAACGCCACAGACTGGCGACGTGTGGTGTTTAGCGATGAGCGCCCCTTCGTGTTGGAGACAGATGATGATCGTGTTCGGGTGTGGAGGTCCCCGGATCAATAGTACAATCCCAACCTCGCTATCGAGCGCCACACCTCCCCCACTGCAGGAATTATGCTCTAGGGAGCCATTACCTGCGACAGCCGATCAGCTCTAGTAGTGGTACGTGGATCATTGACGGTCTAGCGGTATGTGGATGAGTTCCTACGGCCCCATGTGCTCCCATTCCTGGCCGGAATTCCAGGTACGTTATAAGAGCAGGATAATGCCCGCCCTCACATGGCTTAGGTTGACCAGCACTGCCTACGTCATGTCCAGACACTTCCATGGGCTTCCTGCTCCCCGGACATGCCCCCTATCGAGCATGTGTAGGACCAATTGAAACACCACTTGCCACCCTGCCGCACTATCCTGAATTTGGAGCACACCTTCCAACACGTATGGGTCAGTCTGCCGCAGGACAACATCAAGCGTTTATTCGCCTCCATGCCGGACCGTATTGCAGCATGTATCACCGCACTAGGCGGTGCGACGCGCTATTGAAGTTGGCCGTACTGCGTGCCACAGATCCCTCTGTAATTGTCTTGCAACTCTGGTTTTGTCATCATGTGTATCATTCATCTCTATCATTATGCCCATAAAATTTCAGTTCAATTCGTTGCTCCCTTCTTGGTGGGCAACCTTCATTGTCCGTGAGTGTGTATGTATATATATATATATATATATATATATATATATATACCATCATCATTGTCAACCATTATCAATCCACTGCTGAATGAAAGTCTCCCCTAAGTTTCTCCCACAATTGTCTGCCTTGAGCCTGTCTCCTCCATGTCACTCTGGCATGCTTACAAATTTCATCCATCCATCTCCGATGGGGTTTTCTTCTGGGTCTTTTCTGTCCCTTGGAATCCAGTCTAAAATTTCAGTTGTCCATGGTTGGTCTGTTCTTCTGGCAACATGTCCAGCACTTTGCTCGTTCTTTACAGACGTTGTGTTGGTGTCTCCTACATTTTATGCGTTTTAGTGTGATATACCTTGTCGCGCACTAACCTTTTGCGTGCCCCGCCTGTTCAAAGGTACTGTGTACGTTTTGAGCTACTTTTCTGGCAATATCGTCCTTGCATTTGTTCTATAACGAAGTAAATTTCTCCGTCATTTTTGTCCATGCCGAGCATCGAACCCGAGTCCCCTTATTCCGGAATAAGTCGCTCTACCAACTGAGCTACGCAGACGTATGCTCTGGATGCTATCTGCCTTTACCTCATGTGCGTCCTGCGTGGCAGGCACGTCACATCTCCTCCCCCCTTCCTCCTGAAAGAGGCCCGAGGGCATGGCCCACGGATCAGCCGGGAGCATGTGTCGCTGTAGGCAGTCATCCGCTGAAGAACGTACTTTGGAGAAATCAAAGTTAATTTGGTGTGTGAAACGTAACATCACACACATTTATTATTATTTTTTTTATTGGAGGTTTAACGACCACCATGAGCAACTCAATGGGCTATAAGCAGTCGCCCGTCCCTAATTTAGGGTCACTGGTTCCAGGGAAGGGAGAGAGCCAGTGCCGTAAGACAAACACAACATCCATGCCTCACCGGGGTTCGAACCCGGACCCCTTTCAGACGAATGATCAGAGGCCATCGCTTAGACTACTGCGCCACCGGGTCGGCCATTTATTTTTCGAAGCGCTGAAGAAGGGATTCTCTTATTTTTCCTGTCTCGCGGTGTGGACAAAACATCACACCATTGCGACAACTTTAACGGCCAGGTCATTCTTGAAGTTCGCGGCCAATATAATGAAGTAAATTTCTTTGTCAATTTTGTCCACGCCGGGCATCGGACCCGAGTCCACTTATACCGCAATAAGTCGCTGTACCAACTGAGCTACGCAGACGTATGTTCTGGCTGCTATCTGCATTTATCTCATGTGCGACCTGCGTGCAGGTACGTAACAGTTCACATTCCTCCGTTTTCATATCGTTAGCTCGTTTGTTTACGTTTGGAAGCTGCCAACGTGGTGACTTGCGGTCTATTCTTATCTTCTTTGGGAGTGGCGGATGCACGTCGCGTTTCACATCTCACGTTCATGGATGTTGATCTATTCTCGTCCTCAGACGGGTCTGCACAGGTTCCTTCCCAGCTTCCTAGTACCCCTGCTAAGGTGCCTTCACTGGACTTGGCTGTGCCTCCTTTATCAGCTTCTGCCTTTGCCTCGGTGCTCTCCCTGGGTGCAACTACTGTACTACTGCCTTGCCTACTGCCTGTGCTCCTCTTCCTGTCTCCTTCCTTCTGTGCCTGCCGGCTCAGCACAGACTTCTCTTCCGAGGATGTCATTTGCCTTTACAGTGCAGCCAGGCGCTACTTAAACATCAGTTTATTCTCAACCTGATGGTCTCTTGCAATCACCACCTATTATTTAAGTATCCAATCACAAGTTGGAGGTAACGCTTGATGAAATTTCGCAGATTGGCCTCGAGTTCCATAATCTCATGGATAGAGGTGTGCTCCTTCATGCCTTACCAAATACTCCTTTGCCACGCTACATGGAGGCTCTCTCAGGTCATGTGTCGTCTGCTCGTCTGCGTCTATTGCCCTGAATTTCCTGCACCCCTCGGAGTATCTCCGTGCAGTTCAAACACAAGGAAGATGCTGACTTTTTCTTGCACACGGGCTTTCGATTGGAAAAAGTCATCTCGTGCCTTCTCTTTCCAAGCGCCCGGTGAACATTACATTCTATCCTGTTCCACAGGAAGTGCATGATACTGCGCTTTCTCTCCTAGTCAAGCATGTTTGTAAAATCGTTGGCAAGGTCCGTCGGCTTTCTGACGCTCCACGCGGAACTCGATTTACACATGCTACTGGACCTCGCCGTCAGTTGGTGGTCGTTTTTCCCACTGAGAACGCCTTAGCGGATTGTCCTACAGACGATACTGTTGAAATTGGCTCAAACACGTAAAATTTTCAGGTTTTCACCCCTCACTATTGTACTCACTGTCCTACACAGGATCGCACCACTGCCTCCTGTGTGCGCACACGCCGTGGTCTTTCTTCCAGCTCGTCTCCCAATGTTGATCACACTGGTCTTTCAACCATCCCTTCTTCTAGCGTTTTGCCAGACGCGACCTCCCCTTCTCTCAGTCTGACGCAACTTCCAGGGACGGACAATGATCCCTTTCCTCGTCTTCAGCAACGTACGGTAGTGCATCATCCTTATGGGTTAGAAGAGATGTCTTCCGGTACTGATGTGTCTCCGACGGAGTGTTCCGACTCAGATGTGTCGAGTGGTGCTTT
The DNA here is from genome assembly GCA_039090855.1 of Macrothele yani. Classification (NCBI taxonomy): domain Eukaryota; kingdom Metazoa; phylum Arthropoda; class Arachnida; order Araneae; family Macrothelidae; genus Macrothele; species Macrothele yani. The sequence continues at coordinate 55,736,839 of CM076997.1, read as the reverse complement.
GGCACTCCGGCCGACTGGCTCTCTTCCGTGCCTCTCGCATGTCGGAACTTCAACAACGCCCATGTCTCATGTTCCCGTGTTGCCGCACCTTCCTACTGCCTCGGTTGATACTCCAGCGTTAACCGATGCTGATTGGGTACATACTGATTCCTCGGCGCAACTTGTGCTCTCGTCTCCCGTTTCGGGTGTTCATCCAGATTCACCAATAGGTTCCTCCTCCTCAACTCTGTCTTCGAAACGGACTGGTACTTCCAAAGGCTCTGTAAAACAGAAAAAGGTAAATCATTTTTCTCTACAAATTAATGCAAATCTTCGCTTTTTCTACTGGAAATTTTCAACGTTTTTCCTATCTTTACCGCATACACAAGCATCCAAAAATTCTACCGAAAAAATAGCCATGAGAATGAGTGTTATCACGAAAATCTCTGGACAGAAATAACAGAAAAGGCGTGGTTCTACTTCCAGGGGAGGACAAATGCCCCTTCTTGGCCCACTATATGCGCGCCCATGTGCACGTATTCCTATAACTCTCATATATTCACCACCTTTTACTGGTTCATTGTAAACTGCCACACTGGAAAGCTGCCACACATCTTTCAGCAACTTGGAAAACTGCCACACATCTTTCAGCAACTTGGAAAACTGCCACACATTGGAAAACAACCACACAGGAAAATTGACACACAAGAAAACTGCCACATGTTTTTCATTAAGGGGCCGGGTACAAATTGCTGTTCCTCCGAGGAACACTTTGAATGTGTGGCAGTTTTCCATTGAGGCAGTGTTCCAAGTTTTTGAATTATGTGCGACAGTTTTCCAAGGTGCCTAACGACGGGAAGGAGCTCTTCTGTTTGTCTGAATTTTCCTGCCGCTTAATACAAGTTTGGAAATAAAAAAGATTGCCGTTTCTTGGCCTATATTGAGAATTGAATTGGAACTCTTAACAGATTTCGAGGAAACGTTGCATGTAAGCCAAGCGAGAACTGTACTTTAATTTGAGGAAATAAATTGCTGGACTTAGTACATTGCTTAAAACTACAACGTTCGACGAAACCACGGAATTACACCACGACTCCTGCTGTGTTCAGAAAAGAAGGATAAGATGTTTTTTTAATAACGCTGCACTTTTACTTAGGTACTAAATATTTACATAACATGTCAAGTTTGTAATGTTTTTCTATAACTTAATTAATTCATATGCCCTACACCTTGGCCTTTTTAACAGCTTTTAATCCGTCGACTACATATTTATAACGTTTGCGTATCAAATCAAGTTAATAGCTTTGCGCTTTTACTTAGGCACTAAATATTAATTCATAGGCCCTAGGCCCCGGCTATTTTAACAGTTTTTATTCTACCGATGTCATATTCACAACGGTTACACATCATGTCAAGTTAATAACATTGAGCTTTTACCTAGGCACTAAATACTAATTCATAAGTCCAAGGCCATTTTAATAGTTTTTACTCTACAAATGTCATATTAACAACGTTTGCACATCAAATCAAGTTAATAGCGTTGCTGTTTTACTTAGGCACTAAATATTAATTACTAGGCCCTTTTAGAAAATTTTAATAAGCGCAACATATTAACTTGTACCGATATGTTGTGCATATAACAATGGTAGAATAAAAACTGTGAAAAGGGCCTAGGCCTAGAGTCTATGAATTAATATTTAGTGCTTATGTAAATGCCCAATATTATTAACTTGATTTGATGTGTAAACGTTGTGAATATGGCATTGGTAGAATAAAAACTGTTAATAAGGCCTAGGGCATATTTAGTGCCTATGCTATTATCTTGATTTGATGCGTACACGTTATAAAGTCGGCGAATTAAAAGCTGTTTAGAAGGCCAAGGTGTAGGGTCTATGAATTAATTAAGTAAAATAAAAATATTACAAACTTGACATGTTATGTAAATATTTAGTGCTTAAATAAAAATTCAGCGTTATTAAAAAAATCCTACCTTATCGTCCTTTTTAAACACAGCATGAGGCACGCTGTAATTTCGTTGTTTTGTCGAACACTGTACTATTAAGAAATGTTCACTGTAATTTATTTCTTCAGATTAAAGTACAGTTCTCGCTTGACCTACATAGAGCATTTTCTCGAAATTTGTTTGGAGTTCCCAATTCAATTCTTAATAGAAGCCAAGAAACGGCAATCTTTATACGCCCCCTTCCCTGTTCTTGAACTTTTGTGGACAGTTACCGTTAAGTCGTATGAACCAGCATGGAAATTAAGACAAACACAAGACCTCCTACCCATCGTCAGACACCTTGGACTCGGAAACTTGGAAAACTGCCACGCATTCAAGGTGTTCCTCGGAGGCAATATTCCCTCAAATAGGTCATAGGCTATGTGCGTCTAACCCGATGAGCTGGGCAGGAATTTCAACCACTTGGGCAAAACATTTTATTTTCTCAGCTTCTCTTACTCATGCAGTAGAAGTTGGACATTGGATTGGAACCATCATTTTTTCTAATCTCATAATTTTTATCACCGTTCTTTACTCAATTGATTTTACATAAAAACAAGAAAGATCACACCGAATTTTTGGGTGTAATAAGCACGTCTTTTGAATCTGTTCTGAAGCAAACTAAATTTATCAAAACTATTATAAGTCAATGGATCCGGAATGGAAAATAATAGTATCTGTCGGAAGAAAGAAGTTTTTCAATCGGGTTTTTAATCCCTCAGATATTGCTGTAAACGGAATCGTGAGCTTACGCCCTCTGGTTGCAGACTTGTGCGTTAAGAAAAACATGAATTTATATGAAAAACATTTCGCACCGGAAACGCTCTCCAACACAGAAAGAATTTTCCAAATCGGACTCTTAGAAACAGAGATTTCGACAAAAATAAGATGTGACTTTACGTCTCATGGTGGGAAAACCATGCATTCTTTCAGGAAGAAAGTATTCTCAAAAGGTTTTACCATATGAGCAGTATCGGTCCAAGAAAAGAAAAAAAAATTGGTGAAGTTTTCAGGAGCCCAGATTTTGCTATAAATACATCAGAAGCAGAAATTACCACTTATGCCCCTGCTGGCCAAACCATTCTTTAACAAATTATAGAAATTATGTGAAAAATATTTTCTATCAGCTCTTGTATGCGATACAGGAAGAATTTTTCAAATCGGAGTTTTAGGAGGAGAAATAACGCAGAAAACGCAATTTACTTTTGTGGCCCCTATCGGAAAGTCTATGATTTACTTGAAAATTTTGAATTTATATGAAAAACATTTCGCGACGGAAACATTATCCAACAAAGAAGGAATTTTTCAAATCGGACTCCTAGAAGTAGAGATATTGACAAAAATAAGATATACATTTAGACCCCCTGGCGTAGACACTATGCATTATTTCAAGAAGAAACTTTTTCTAAAAGGTTTGTTGACATGAGTAGTATCGGTCAACAAACGACTTCATTTTTCAATCTAGAGTTTAGAAGTTCATATTTTGCTGAAAATACATCAGAAGCGGAAATTATGACTTACGCTACCTGGTGGCCAAACCATTTTTTACAAAAATTACAAATTATGTGCAAAGGATTTCTCATCAAGAACTGTATCCGGTGCAGCATTTTTTTTTTCAAATCGGAGATTTAGAAACACAGATATAGGGGGAAGGCAATTTACCTCTACGCTCCCTAGCGGAAACTCTATGAATTACTTGAACATTTTGAAATTATATGAAAAACATGTCACACTAGAAACACCATCCAACAAAGAAGGAATTTTTCAAATCGGACTCCTAAAAGTAGAGATATTGACAAAAATAAAATATACATTTACACCCCCTGGCGTAGACACTATGCATTATTTCAAGAAGAAAATTTTCCTAAAAGGTTTGTTGACATGAGTAGTATCGATCTACAAACGACGTTTTTTTTAAATCGAGAATTTAGAAGCCCATATTTTGCTGCAAATACATCGGAAGCGGAAATTAAGATTTACGCCCCCTGGTTGGCCAAATCATTTGTTTAAAAAATTAAAAATTATGAGCAAACGATTTCCCATCAGGTGCTGTATCCTGTGTAGAAAGAATTAGAAGCAGAGATATAGGGGGAAACGCAATTTACCTGTACGCCCCCTAGCGGAAAGTCTATGAGTTGCTTGAAAATTTTGAAATTATATGAAAAACATGTCATATTGAAAACACTATCCAACAAAGAAGGAGTTTTTCAAATCGGACTACTAGAAGTAGAGATATTGACATAAAATAGGATATACATCTACGCCCCCTGACGGAGAAACTGTGCAATATTTTAAGAAGAAAAATATTCCGTAAAGGTTTATCAATGTGAGTGGTATCAGTCCACCAAAGAATTTTTTCAATCGATATTTTAGAAGATCAGATTTTATGGCAAATACATCAGAAGCAAAAATTAACCCTTACGCCTCCTTGTGGCTAAAGTATTCTTTACCAAAAAATTTGAAATTATATTCAAACGATTTTCGATCAGATGTATCCGCTGAAGGAAATTTTTTTTTAAATCGGAGCTTTAGAAGAAGAGTTATCGGGAAAAATGTAATTTACCTTTACGCTCCCTAGCAGAAAACATATGCGTAATTTGAAAAAGTAACTATATCTAAAATACTCTTCGACATAAATGGAATCGAAAGGTAAAATATTTTTTTCAATCGGATGTTTAGAAGCAAATATGTGGAATAAAACGTATTTTTTGAATTCGACATCATCTGCATTTACGCCCTTAAGTGGCGAAACTGAACATCGTAGAAAAAACCGAAATAAAGGATCATCATTCTCATATTTCAAGCTTCCCAATGCAAAAAAAAATTTTCAAATCGGACTAATAGTTGCAGATATATCGTTGGTACAGACGGACGGACAAACCGATAACATAAGCACGATCTTTTTTACGCTTTCCAACCGTAGGTTGAAAAAGCGCGTATGCTCCAGGTTTGTCCGTCCGTCCTTCCGCACGATAACTGGCGTAAAAATGGTTCGATTAGATGAAATTTTAGTATGTGGTAGGGGACCACCTGGGGACAAACCCTATTGAAAATGGGACAAATGGAGTCAAAGGTCACGACGTAGGAGCGGGATCCATTCCATTGCACTTATACGTCATAACTTGCGTAAATATGGTTCGATTTCAATGAAATTTTACTATGTAGTAGGAGACCGCCTGGAGACAAAATCCTGGTTAAAATGGGTGAATTGGGGTCAAAGGTCAGGACATAAGATCGGGATGCATTACATTGCCTTTATGCGTCATAACGTGCGTAAAAATGTTTCGATTTCGATGAAATTTCAGTATGTGGTAGGGGACCACCTGGGGGCGAACCCTTTAGAAAATGGACGAAATGGGGTCAAAGGTCAGGACATGGGATTGCGATCCATTCCATCGCCCTTATCCCATATTATTAAGGTGGACGTCAAGTAATTTTGCTTCCTACACTTCCAATGGAAAAACTTTTGTACACATTTCCATCACAATTAATGTGTTCCCAAGGATGAAAATTTGAACATCGATTAAAATAACTTTATTACAACTTGGAATACTTAATATTTTCTAAAACATAACCATAATTACATTAAAAATCAATAACTTTTCATTTGGTGGTGTTGAAACCGGAAAGAAGATGGCGCAACCTGTACTTTGATGACGTCAGTAGACAAACAAATGTTGGATTGCATAATTATGGTTATGTTTTAGAAAATATTAAGTATTCCAAGTTATAAAATGAAGCTATTTTAATCGATGCTCAAATTTTCATCCTTGTGAACGCATTAATTGTCCAGAAAAAAGATGGCGCGACCTGTATTTTCATGACGTCAGTAGACAAACAAATGTGCGGATCCTATTAAAGTTTTATGACGCCATACTCTTGCGAGCAGACTGTCGCGATTCCCATCTGCCTCATTACGCCACGCGTTGTGTGCGTATGCTCGTCTACACGATAACTCGCGTAAAGTCGTTCGATTTCGATGAAAGTTTAGTATGTGGTAGGGGAAGACGTGGGAAGGAACCCTATTGAATGTGAACAAAATGGGGTCAAAGGTCAGGACATAGGAGCGGGATCAATTCCACTGCTCTTATGCGTCATAACTAACGTAAAAAAAGGTTTGATTTCGATTAAATTTTAGTATGTGGTACGGGCCTGCCTGGGGACGAATCCTATGGAAAGTGGGCGAAATGGGTCAAAGATTAAGACACATAAGTGGGATCTATTCTTTAGCCCTTATGCATAATAACTTACGTAAAATTGCTTCGATTGCGACAAAACTTTATCATTTTATTTCGGAGGTATACTGAACCAGTTCTGTTGAATTAATCGAAATGGGATCAAAGGTCAGGGCACAGGAGTGAGATTTATTCCACAGCCATTTTCCTCATAACTTGAATAATAACTTGAGTAATGATTTCTAGTATGTTGGAAAGCGTATCATTATCAATGCATTGCGTGATTTTACGTACTTGTTTTACAAAAGACGTGCTAAAATTATTAAAAAAATGTCATTAATAAAAATTTTTTTTTATAAAACGTGAGAATCTCAAACTTATTTCTGGAATAAAAACACTGGAAATCAGGAAAAGCATGTTTACGCATACACAGTTTGCATAACAAAATACCACGGAGAATTAGAAACAAATAACAACTAAATGCAAAATAATTACTCTGATGTGTTGTTTTGAGAAAAGACTCAATATCTGCCTCTTTCTCGGAGTGGGGAAATCCCTAATCGGCATTCTCGTGTTCACTCTCTGCTCGCACGAGGCTACTTTGAGAATGAAGAGGACAATGAGACGAACTTAGACGGAAGTGTATGGGGTTTAAGAAAAGTGTAGTTTTGATTTTTGAGAGTCCGAATTTTATTTATTTAGTATTATTTTTGCTGGTATTTGATTTTCGATTTATGAAAATTAATTACGTATTTAGAAATTTTAATCTAAAATGCTTACTGTTAAGCCGACACGCGGCCGCGCGAGCGCAGCTTAGATAGAACATTGCTTGGAGGAACAGGAATTTGTGCACCACCACTTGATGAAAAACATGTGGCAGTTTTCCTGTATAGCAATTTTTTAATGTGTGGCAGTTCTCCAAGTTGCTAAAAGACGTGTGGCAGTTTTCTTGACTGGCGGGTTACGGGCAACCCCTTTAGTGCAATAATTTTGCAGTCAGGGGGCTCTAACCGGGGTTCTTAATATTTCATTCTTGAAGTCACGTAAGTTTACATGAACTGGTTTCTAATTTTTGTAAATTATTGCTATTATTTAAAGGATTCAGAGGTGGACGACATCTTTTCCGACGAACTAGATCTACTCTGAGCTGTGTTCGGCGAATCGTCTTACGAAACCGATTGTGAGATCACGAAATCTAAACACGTTCGCAGATGGTCTTGGTCAGTTGGCCTCGGGAAGTAGAGAAATTTTCCTCAACAACAACAAAAAAGTTCGATGACGTCAGCTTGACAGACTTTCCCCTAGAAACCGGAATGTGAAGATCAAACAGCAACCTTTGGGCTGTCCTTCTTTTCTTGTCTCTGATACCTGCTAATCAGTATTCTACAGTGTGCCAGTTCATAACACGCACGCCAAGTTGGCCAAGTCGTTAGCTACCGTTGAAGCGACTTCGTAGATGTGTGGAGTAGTGTGTTTTGCGGAACGCTCTTGACACGTATCATTCTACGTACGATATTGGTTAACGTTGCAATTCATAAAAAAGTTGTAAAGTGAGTACGTCTAGTGGATCTACCGACAAAAAGCTGTGATACTCGGTAAGTTCTTTTGTTCAAAAATTGTATATCTTTGATGGGCATTTGCTTGTTCTTGCACATTCTCATAAAAAAAATTTTATTCGTTGCAATCATTCGCGTTTCTCTCACTGAGAAGGATTCGACTTAGACAAATTGAAATTTTGAATGATATGGCGTGGCATTACAAAGGCATAATGTAATTACACTGCCGATAAATAAAGGGGATAAATGCAAAAAAAAAAAAAAAAACCGATCGCAAAATCATTGATTGGAAAGGAACTTCTTAAATGTACCGTAGAACGCAATTATTCGGACTCCAGATATACGGAACTCCAATTATCTGGATCATCGAAACAGACGACCTTTTTTGACTTTTTTCATTAAAAACATAAATTTATTTCAAACTGTAAGTAAACAAAAATATTCATGTGTAATGTACTACTCGTAAATTTTGTTAAATTTATTAATTTACATCGATAAGAAAATAATATAATATTTCGTTAAAAATTTAATTGTAAGGAGGTTATGTCGTTTGTTTACAGTAAATTAAAAAAAATGAACGTACGAAATTTCACTGCTTAATTTTTTGGATAAAAGTTTGTGTTGTATTACTGTATTTTTACGTAAATAAAATATGTAATTTATTTTTTAAACTGCATAACATTTGTTATTATAAACTACGATAAACGTAAAAATTAAACCCTCTCACTTCAATTAATAAATAAGTATCTGGCCTACAGAAAAAAGACAACCCAATTATCCGGGTTTCCGAATATCCGGATGGGCTGTGGTCCGAGTTAATCCGTATAATTGAAGATGTACTGTAGTTAGTTGCTGCTACAACTACATTCTAGAAAAACTAGTCTACTACAGCTCAGTGGCGGATTTAGAAATACCACGGCCCCTGCGCACAGCATCGGTTTTAGGGGCCCACACTTTGCACGCCATCCATCAAAAATGATATTTTTTTGTTGTCGCATACCGCCGTCCCCATTTTTACTTTCTCGTACTAATGCGTATAAGAGTATCGTATTCACAAAAAAAAATTCGATTTCGAAATTCCAACAGAAATGTACATTTTCGGTTAGCCTGAATATAATTTGACTATTCTCACGGTGGTGTCTGAGTGTCAGTCTGTCTGTCTGTTTGGTTTGTTGCCGCTGTAAGTCAAAAACTATTATAGCTATCAAGACAAAGTTTCATATTTAGAGTATTTTTTGGGAGGGGAGGGGGGGGGGGCTAAAGTCCACCGTGATCAACTCGATGGGTCACCAGTTCCTACTTTACGGCCACTGGTTCCAGGGAAGGGAGAAAGCCAGTGCCTTAAGACAAACACAGCGTCCATGCCTCACTGGGATTCGAACCCAGACCCCTTCTAACGAATGATACACTCAGAGCACTGCGCCAGCGGAGTAGCTTTAAAAGTTTTGTGACACACTGATGGGCAAAAAATAGTGAAAATTAAAAGTGGGAAGGCCTTTGTTAAAAAAAGAGTCTGAATTTTAATAAGTATGGTCAGTAAAGCACAGTATGGGCATTTAATATGTTACATACATTATTAGTTTATGGCATCCTTTTAATTACCATTTACGCTACATGCGGTCGAATCTGTTGCGCTTATCGTCATATTCCATGCCATTGACAGTTCCCAAAGATCTTAGACATGGTTGATATTGATTAAATTGTCTCCTAAGAGCAGCTTTTTGAATTTATTCGCATGGTAGCAATCTAGTTGCCTCTCAAACTGGACTGAGTAAGGAAAAAACAATTATGGGAAACATGGGAGACGGCATACTAAATACCGAACTAATGAGCATACTATTCTTTACATTCTAAGCAAATCTGATAGAAGTAACCCCAATTTCTCAGCTCAGGTGTAGTGCGATATTGAAAAACGTTTCTCTCAAAATGATTTTTAGTCAGCTAGTAAATTAATATTTGTAGATGTCATACTTATATACTTTGGGCGAAACCATGCTGCCGACGACAACGGCTCAAGGACTTTAAAAAATTATATAAATAAAAAGTTAGTAAAATCATGCAATGCATTTATTATGATACGCTTTCCAACATACCAGAAACCATTACTCAAGTTATGAGGATAATGGATGTGAAGTAAATCTCGTTCCTGTGCCCTGATTTTTGACTCCATTTTGATGATATTCAACAGAACTGGTTCACTGTATCTTCGTAAAAACATACCAAAGTTTTGTCGCAAATAGAAGCATTTTTAGTCAAGTTATGAGGATACTGGCTGCGGAATAAATTTTGCTCGTGTATCCTTTCCTTCAACCACATTTCGATGATATTCAACAGAACTGGTAAAGTATACTTCCGGAACAACATGAAAAGTTTTGTCTCGATCGAAGCATTTTTGCGTAAGTTAAAGAGCATAAATGCAATAGAACGGATCCCGATCCTATGTCCTGACCTTTGACCCCATTTCACTAGTTTTCAATAGGGTTCATCGCCAGATGGTCCCCTACCACATGCTAAAATTTCATCGAAATCGAACCATTTTGTTATGACGAATAAGGGCAAATATCAGGAACACCGAGAATCGCTCGGGTAAAGGGGGGATGAGAGCATAAAAAAAATTATATTTTGATCTGTTGTTTCCAAGTATTGTAATGCTAAGTCTAAATCATCAAGATTAACAATGGTAGACGAGCTTGAGGCAAATAAATTTAGAATAAACATCAAAACAAAGATGAATGATAATATAATTTTTTATTTGTGTTAGAGTAAGACATTTTTTTAAATTGTTTTTATTATTTCCGAACATGAAACACCAAACAACAAATGTTAACACGGGGTTTTTCATCGAACCCCATGGTGACATTGGTTCTTCATCGCTGTCTATTTAGCCGCCGCATTTGATCGAGGTCTTCTTCCGATATAGATTCATTGAGGGTTATAATAACGTCGGACATTATTTCCATGCTCCTCGCCTCAGCTGCTCGGAATGGTCTTTTTGTAGGTTGATCTTCTTCCAATGGAAGGTCATGTGTTTCGAGACGGGAATGTGATCGGAAACCATCGGCTCTTGAATGTCCAAGTTGTTCCATATTTATTTCTTCCGCTTGTTCTTGTTCCAACAGTGCCGTATTCTTCTTATTCTTCTTATTAAACTTGAAACGTGCACGTTTCGTAGGGGGTCGACCATATATATATTTTATATTTTTTTACCATCCACGTGACACTGTTAATAGTAATTAATAAAAATGAATTAATCATATTTTAGCACAGCGGATACGCTCGTCATCAAGTGACTATTAAAAAATGTATAAACAAAATGCTGTATTAAGCTTAAATTTTGAAGGGAAAAAACATGCGAAATCAGCTTTCCGCTGTTTATACTGTACTACGCATCAACTCCAAGCAACTGGCATAACTCACTTTTTGTTCTAGAAGAAAATAGAAGTAATGCGTTATACGCACACAACGCGTGACGTAATGAGGCAGATGGCTTGACCGTGCGCCAACATCTTAATTGCTAGTCGATCGCGAGAGTGTGACGTCATAAGATTTCTAAGAAGGGGAAACATTAATAGGACGACGCCATGACACTACAAACGTGGCAGCTTGCGGTGGTTATTTAACCCACTAAACGAATTTTTCCGAAGTCGAAGATCAAGCTAAATCGATTTCTAGTACCAGAAAACGGTAGGTTAACAACTTTCATCAAAATCGGTAGAGCCGTTTTCAAAATAAAATTTACATATACACAAGAAGTGCTCTTTTAATAAGATTCACGAATGCATCCCGCTCCTATGTCCTGAACTTTGACCCGACTTCACCCATTTTCAATAGGGTTCGTCCCCAGTGGTCCCCTACCACATGCTAAAATTTCATCGAAATCGAACCATTTTTACGCGAGTTATCGTGCGGACAGACGGACGGACGGACAAAGCTGGAGCATATACGCTTCTTCAACCTACGGTTGAAAAGCGTAAATAAATGACGAAAAGGCAGCCTAACCAATTTTGAATAAGGGGGAAGTTAAAAAAATAAAATGAAATAAAAACCTAACGGGAAACCCCACCCTGGCAGACACAGAAGGTACAGGTTGAAGAGAAGATTAACGTCTCCTGGAAGAAGAGTCAAGCAGTTTCTTTAGTTTCTGAATCTTTCCTCCATCAAACGCTTCATCGTATGAATAAGAAGATCTCTTACGAGGTCTCCTTTGAGATTCTTTAGCACGGGAACTTGATGAAGACTTCGAAAACCGGTGCGAAAAAGGAACAGTAAAGATTACACCCCACTCTGCAACCGTTGCAAAAGCAGTTTGGCTCGCCTAAGTAAACCAGTAAACCAGATGGTGCAGTTGAACTCGCCTAAGTAAACCAGTGTAAAAAAGTGATGCAATAACATGGTGCGAACAAGAACATAGCAAAGATTGCACCCACTCTGCAACCGTCGCAAGAGGTGGTGCAGTTGAATTCGCCTAAGTAAACCAATGTGAAAAAGTCATGCAATAAACTGGTGTGAAACAGAGTATAGCAAAGTTTGAATCCCACTATGCAACCATGCTGACATAACAGATCAGCGAACTGATTATTCAATCTATTCCTTTTTTACGCTTTCCAACTGTAGGTTGAAGAAGCGTAAATGCTTTAGCTTTGTCCGTCCGTCCGTTCGTCTGTCTGTCTGTCCGCACGATAACTCGCGTAAAAACGGTACGATTTCGATGAACTTTTAGTTCGTGGTAGGGGATCACCTGGGGACGAACCCTATTGAAAATCGGTGAAGTCGGGTCAAATGTCAGGACACAGGAGCGGGGAGGGGATGCATTCCATTGCCCTTATGCGTCATAACTTGCGTACATATGGTTTGATTTCGATGAAATTTTAGTAAGTCCTAGGGAATCACCTGGGGATGAACCCTTTTGAAAATGGACGAAATGGGGTCAAAGGTCAGGACATAGGATCGGGATCCATTAAATCGGCCTTGTATGCATGGAAATTTTATTCTGAAAACGGCTCTAAAGATTTTGATGAAACTAGAAATCGATTTAGCTTGATCTCGACTTCGGAAAAATTCGTTTAGTGGGTTAAATAACCATCGCAAGTTGCCATGTTTGTAGTGTCATTGCGTCGTCCTATTAATGTTTCCCCTTCTTAGAAATCTTATTACGGTCACACTCTCGCGATTGAGATGTTAGCGCGTGGTCACGCCATCTGTCTCATTACGTCACGCGTTGTGTGCGGATCCTATTAAAGTTTTATGACGTCACACTTTTGCGAGCAGATGGTCGAGATCCCCAACTGCCTCATTACGTCACGCGTTGTGTGCGTATGTCCGTCCGCACGATAACTCGCGTAAAAATTGTTCTATTTCGATGAAATTTTAGTATGTGGTAGGGGAATACCTGGGAAGGGATCCTATTGAAAGTGAACGAAATGGGGTCGAAGGTCAGGACATAGGAGCGGGGTCCATTCCATTGCTCTTATGCGTCATAACTAACGTAAAAAAAGTTCGCTTTGGATGAAATACTAGTATGTTGTAGGGCCTGCTTGGGGACGAATCCTGCTGAAAATGGGCGAAATGGGGGTCAAAGGTTAGGTCACAGGAGCGGGATCTATTCCATAGCTCTTATGCATCATAACTTACGTAAAAATGCTTCGATTGCGACAAAACTTTATCACGTTGTTTTGGAGCTATACTGAACCGATTCTGTTGAATATAATCGAAATGGGATCAAAGGTCAGGCCCATGACCGAGATTTATTCCATAGCCATTATCCTCATAACTTGAGCGATAATTTGAGTAATGATTTCTGGTATGTTGGAAAGTGTTTCATAATCCATGCATTGCATGATTTTACTAACTTGTTTCATTTATTTATTTGAGAAACAAAATGAAAAGTAAAAGAAACGAAGCGAATAAAGTCATTAGTTTGAAGGCCTTCCAGCATGGTAGGTCTCTTCACCTGGGCATCGCATGCTTCCCTATAAATCCGTCCTTGCTACAGCTGTAACTAATCTTTCCATAAAGTAGCTACAATACTTTTTCTGAAAAGTAGTTACTTTCGCTACTTTTTATCTACTTTTTCGATTTTAGTCTTAAGTGCAAATTTTGAAAATTATACGTATGTACGTTCTTACATATGGCATTCAGAGCTAAATACCAAGGTACATTACACAAGTAATTTATTCACAAATTTACCTTTTAGCTCTGTTCATCACATGCAACACATTTTATCACGTTTAGTAGTTCGCATTCTAGCCTAGATGATACACCCAGGAAATTTAAATAAAACACTATGTATCTGCGAATTCATTTTTTTAAATAAGAGAATCAATCTCTATATCAAGCATCACAAAATCTCTAGCTCGATCATCTCGTACACGCTGTGTTCTCAGGTTAACTGGAGAACTTCCCTGAAAAAAAAGAATAAAGTAATAAAGATAATATTTTATAATTAACAGTTTGGATAACGTTCACAATGTAAGTCGAGCCAGTTATGTGGATGTAGGCAGGATATACATTATCGTTTTGTTCCAGCCAATAACGTTCTATTAAATCCCGAAATGTCACGTGATTTGAAATTTTTTTGTTTTTTAGTTTTCTTTTAAAGTAGCACGATTTGTAGCACAATTTTTCGCAATAACGTACCTTATTTTGTTGAGTGCTACTGGTAGAGCTATGTACATTTCTTGTAATTCTACCAATGCTACATCCCACGCTATTGTAAATGTAGTGAGCTACAGTAGCAGCGCTACATGTAGTGCGCTACTTGCGATCACTGCGCAAAATACAAACTCGCTGTTATAGGCGCAGCTAAAGGAAGGGGGATCCTCGGGTACGGAACCCCATTTGAGGGGAAATTTAGCACGAATTTATTTAAAGCGATATATATGTATATATGAGGCTTTCACCAATGAACCAAACCCAGGGACCCTTCTTAAGAAATTTCTGGCTACGCCACTGTCGCTGTTCAAATTCACAAACAATTAACATGTTATTTTTTATGGTTTTTTTTTCTACTATGTCGCGGAAGTATTGAGCCATTGTTTTGGATGTATGCAACTTCGGATTCAGAGGCATATAATCAGAATTTTTTTCTTTACATGTTGTATATGTAACGAAGATTATATATTTTTTATAAATTTAATGAATATTTGAACTGCAAATAAATACCCATCGCCGGGGACAGATTCAGGTGACTAAACAGCGCCATAAATTTTAGTCTTCGTGTCTACTACAAAAGCACACGCACCTAAAAGGAAACAGCTAATGCCATGGGCGTACTAAGGCTAAGAGGGCTTCTAAACTCAGGAAATTTGTTTACCAGAATATTTTGCGGAATTTGCACATGAAGCAAATAAGGATATAGCCAGGAATGTTTTACTGCATCGTTGAATGAAGTGGTAAAAAACGAATTTATGGTATATTGTTTATAATAATAATAATAATAATAATAATATTTTCACCGGTATATTGTTTAATAAGTAAAACATCAGAAAATCATTTTCTCGATTTGTTACGCTTTCCAACCGTAGATTGAAGAAGCGTACATGCCCCAGCTTTGTTCGTTTGCCCGTCCGCACGATACCATGTGTAAAAATGGTTCGATTTCGATGAAATTTTATTATGTGGTAGGGGACAACCTGGGAACGAACCCTAATGAAAATGGAAGAAATTGAGCCAAAGATCTAGACATAGAAGCGGGATCCATTCCATTGCCCTTACGCGTTATAACCTACCTAAAAATGGTTCGATTTGGATGAAATATTAGTATGTGGTAGGGAACTACCTAGGGACGAACCTTATTGAAAATGGTCTAAATGGAGTCAAAGGTCAGAATATAGGAGCTGGATCCGTTCCATTACTCTTGTGCGTCATAACTTACCTAAACATGCTTCGATTGCGACAAAACTTTATCATGTTGTTCCGGAGTTACACTGAATTAATTCTGTTGAATATCATCGAAATGGGATCGAAGGTGAAAGCACAGGAGCCATATTTGTCCCACCGTCATTTTCCTCATAACTTGACTAAAGATGCTTCTACTGGGACAAAACTTTAGTATGTTGTTCCGGAGGTATACTGAACCAATTCTGTTGAATATCATCGAAATGAGATCAAAGGTCAGGACACAGGAGCGAGATTTATTCCACAGCCATTATCCTGATAACTTGAATAATAACTTGTGTAAGGATTTTTGGTATGTTGGAAGGCGTATAAAAATCAATGCATTGCCTGATTTTACTAACTTGTAGTTTATAAGAACTGGATGACGAGAAAGCAGCTATTCCAAACGACTGGAGGTCCTTTTTCACAGTCATAGCAATAGTTCCTATACGTGTACATTAACAAGAGAATGTGAAAGAAATATTTTAATGAAAATGAAAATTCATATACCAGTGAAGACAAAGGGCTATGTATTACAGTTGTCTGCGCATAACTACGCATCCTTCAGAATATAATGAACTGAAAGGTGTTCTTCGGGTGGTGAAGAAGTGAAGACCTGCACCTTTTTTTCATAACAGAGTAAAGGAAATAATATTATGTTAAAAGCATTGTAGCATTATGTTAAGTGTGGCTTTTATATATTGAAGAGTAAATAGTTTAATGCATTTTTATATATTCAAGAGTAAATAATTTAATGAATTTTTCATACTACATAATTCTTAATTGTCACTTATGTATTTGCTTACGTATGTTCCGTATTTTCGTTTAAATCGGAAAAGGTCATTAGACGCTATCACACGGCAATTATTTATGTGTGATTATGAGACATTTCAAAGAAACTGACCTTAGTTCTCCAAAAGATAAAAAACTGTTGAAAAAATGCATTGTGAAGCGAATTCAGTTCGAACAAATTTTAAAATAATGTAACTGCTAAAGAATTTTAAAAATCAGCTCATGGTTCAATGTAGTATCAAACCACGCTTAAAACGAAATGTTGTAAGGTCCGTCGCATAATTATAGAGACAGGCGACTTTGCGCGGTGAACGCAATGCGAATATACGTAGGAAGCTGAAGTGGTACCTAATTAGACATAACCCTACAAGAAACGTTTCGATCCGTCGAGATGACCGGATTGTGTGAAAAGAACACCACAGCGTGAAATAGTGTAATTTTAGGTGTCTCAAAAATATAAAGACAACTATGTAAAGCAGCCACATGCAAAAGAGATGTACAAACTAGCATGCTGTACGCACGCGCATTGGCCGTAACCCGGTCCAGCCTACAAAAGACAGCGGACCTGCCGTCAGACATTCATTTGCCGAAATGCCACGCAACAGTCAACTTTCTGGTGAGAAGTTGCAGAAGATTGCCTGTAGCGAAAATTTGTAAAGCTATGGGGAAGAGTAGGGCAGTCATTTATAAGGCATTATCGAAACGCGGTGCGTTAAGTGCTAGAAAACGGCTTGGAAGGCCTCGAATAACAATCAAACGAGATGATCGTGCCATCATGCGTTTAGTTTCATCACAAAGGTTATCACTACGTCAAGTTTCTCGGTTTGTTGGTGTCACCGTCTCAAAGGACACAGTTCATCGACGAATCAAGGAAAGTCGCAACACTGTGCTCCGTATAAAATGCGCCATCTGCCACACCTCACGCGGCGCCACAGGGAAGCTAGATTGTTTTAGGCAAGCTGCCACATGCACTGGACGGACGAGTGGATTACAACTATTTTCTCCGATGAGAAAAAGTTCAACCTGGACGGCCCTGACGGTTGGAACTGCTATTAGCATGATTTACAACGCGAACCACGCACCTTCTTCAGCAGACAGAAAGGAGGGGGATCTATGATGATCTGGGGAGCTTTTGCGTTCAATGGGACAAATGATATCGCTTTTATGCAAGGCAGGCAAAACTCCGAAACGTATCAGGGCATACTCAGCAGCCACCTTCTACCGTTTGCCGAAACTCTAGTGGGTGTTGATTATCTGTTCCAGCAAGACAATCCCTCTATCCATCGGTCTTCATCAACGAAAAGGTGGTTTAACACTCATCATGTGACCGTAATGGATTGACCAGCACCCAGTCCAGATTTGAACCCTATCGAGAACATCTGGGGTATCCTAGCTCGTGATGTGTATGCAAATGGACGGCAGTTCTAAAGTGTGGTTGCATTGAAAGAGCAGATTGAACGAAGCTGGTATGCACTCCGTCCAGAACACTTACATCGCTTCGTGGACAGCATGTCCAATCGGGTTTTCAGCGTTATTCGGAACAACGGCTCCACTATTCGTACCGGAGGTGCTCATAACTAATAAGTCTTTATATTTTTGAGACAGCGCATTTCTGTTTTTGTCTTGTACTTGGCGTTGGAATTGTTATGTTTCCGTCAAGCTATTGTGCAGCTGCGTGTCCTATGCTATTTTTGCTATTAATATGAGGTGTACATTTCAGCTCGCTGTTATTTCTTTTTTATTCGAGAATTTGTTCTGTCTCTATATTTATGCGACTCACTATATCATAAAATTATTTTTCTTTGAAAAAATTGGTTTTGACAAAATTGCGACTCTTGAAGACCCCATTTCTAATTAAACCGGCTCGAAGATCAATCTGAAAGTTGAAATGCGCACTTATCAATTTTCCTAAGCAATCAATTTTTTACATCTGTTTGGTCACTGGTCACCTATTGAGCAATGGTATTGGTTGCTCCTTCTTGACTAGACGCTTTTTTAAATCTACCAGATAATTTGATCAGTGAACCCTTACTGGTAAATCATTGTTACTTTTAACCCTTTAAGAGACTTGAACTAATTAACTTGGGATTAGGAAAATCGGCTGAAATCTGCTCAAACGAATATATTCTTTGTATAAGAAGTGAACCCAACGCGGCTGGAGAGAGTGGACTTGCGAATCAGAAAGTGCTGTTTTCCGTTGAGCACTGTTGTTCAAAGTGTTTGCTTCTGGGAATGATTAATCCTTTCTGCTAAAAGGGCTGCAAAAATGGCAACGAACCTAAGGAAGGAGAGAGAATAATATTTGAGTCACTTGAGTCATTCCCTGCACCGGCCGCGGATGACCTAGAGGTCAACGTTCGGTACTGCCTCGGAGAAATCACTGGTTTGAACCCAGGCAGGTGCGAACGCTCAAACCACTAAATATCCGCCGTGCGCCGGATGGGCACGTTAAGCCGTCGAACCCCGGGTACCAGTCCCCTGGTAATAAATAAGGGCGTCTTCCTCCCCCTTTCTACCTCGTTTCTGTGTGACTTTCCTATCTGGCACTCTAGCCCAAATCTTCTCGCTTCCTATTTCTAAGGTTTGTTTAAGACCTGGGATCAGGCACACCCTTACTAAAATCCTCTACATATGATCTGATCATTCTCTGCTCCATGATCCAAAGCATGTGAGGGGTACTGGCACTCCCCGTCTTGTCTTGTGCCATGGAGCAGAGAGTAAA
Organism: Macrothele yani; assembly: GCA_039090855.1. Taxonomy (NCBI): domain Eukaryota; kingdom Metazoa; phylum Arthropoda; class Arachnida; order Araneae; family Macrothelidae; genus Macrothele; species Macrothele yani. The sequence goes on along the minus strand of CM076997.1, from coordinate 55,717,738 downwards.
GGACAAGCTTATCACCGGTTGACTGAATCTTATCACCTGCTACATATTTACTGCTGAAATGAAAAGGGGAAAATGATTGTTTGCTCTATAGCTTTCGTAAGACTATGTCGCTTTGTGGACAATTTTTTTTTTCGAGAGAGCGTAAAATGTTGGGCACCATTTAGCTAACGTACATCGACCGCTTGAAGGGTAAAGATAAATGTGGTTGGGACACGAATTTCGGAATATCTCTGCAGGAGAATCGGTTTGCGATTTGTGTCATTCTGTGGATAAGGGGGTGGAGATGATGAGGCAGCACAATGGGTAGTACGTAGTATCTCCTTCAAGATTGCAAAAGAAGTATAAGATCTACCAATGACTCAGGGCTCCAAGTAAAACGACCTAGGTCTAACGGTAATCAGCTTCAGTTTAACAGCAGCGTGCTTAGCCCAGTGGAACACGTCTCACATGCAAAGGCGTAAGTCGGCATTCCTGGGCCCTGGGCAAACCACATATATTATTTGCGCCACATTTGTGATTTTACAACCTCCCTTTCTGTCTTTATCTATCTATCTATCTATATATATATACACGAATTCAGCATGGATTATTCATTGCTTAGCAGAAAATTGAACCAAACTTCTTCTACTATCTAGTTTAACCCAGAAAAGAAATCACACACACACACACACACGCACATACGCGCGCACGCTAATTTAAGGACTTGAAATCCTTATTAAGCAGCAAAACAAAGAATGTTCCTCAAATACGTCTTTCGGTTGATTTATTTGTCTAAGTTTCGCTCAATTTCCTTTCTACCCACCTGGATGTAGTTTAATAGTCTCATGCTTAAACATTTTTATTAAGGTGTGTACAGAAATTTGGGTATTGTGAAGAAGGGTGTCGTTTCTCGTCCCAAAGGTCAACGGCACGAAAGAAGTTAGAAAATGGGAAGCAATCAGAGAAAGGTTTCGAGTTAATGATTATTATCACTCATTGTTAACGATTATTATTACTCAGAGTTAACGATTATTATTGGTAAGTTTACATCAAGGATGTTCTGGATGGTGATGCCTAACTGGACGCGAGACGCCGTTTATTTTGGAAAACGTAGAAGAGGAAGAGGGAAATAAGATCCTAAACTAGTTCGAAGTTTAGAACTTCAGTACTATAGTACGTACTACGGGATCAACACCTCAGCGAATCATCAACAATGTGAACGACATCATTTTCTTGTAACATACGTACCATCGCGCCTTCATTTCTGAATTTGAGTAATTAACACCACCTGAACATTTTGAGGAAGAAATGCGAATTTTAAGCTGCCAAAACAACTGAAACTGGCAAAATATAAGATAATTTTGTAAACGAACAAATGACTAAGTATGACACGAAAAAACTATATCAGAAACAAGTGCAAAAGTTTCAATTCCAGTAAGATTGTAAACAGTGTTTTTTGCGCCTTCCTTGTATAGCTGCTCCCGAGGTAGCCGCCCCACCTGCCCCGCCCTAGTTACGCCTCTGCTCACATGAGTACAGATAATTTTGCTGAGTCATTTTTAAGCTGTCATTATATAGATGGAAGGAAACGCCTTTTTTAAGGACAAAACCTTTCAAAAAGGGGAAAGGAAGTTAACGGTTATTATTCGTAAGTACCAAAATTATTGTTCATCGGTTACAAAACATCCAGACAAAAATAAGAATACAAGAAAGTTGTCCTTTTCTCGAGTAGACCACCAGAAAATGTCCGGGTGATCTGGTGGGCCAATCCGCTCCTGCCCGTGTCAGTTGTTAGAATATTTCATACACTGCCTTCATGCACGTCTTAGTAAACTTAAGAAAAGTGTGTGCGTGTAAATATGCTATCTCCTACATGTCTTAAGAGTTTTAAATTCCTGCAGAAGTAACGCCGAGAAAGCTGGCTTAAAAAATAGCTGTACAGCCCCATTTAACAGTTTTATTCTTGGCAGGTTTTCTTGGATGCGCTATCCTCTTTATTTTGTATATGATAGCCTCTTAACTTTGGTATATGGATGCGTATAATTGTATGAATATATAGCTCTTAAGAAATCAAAATTTTGAGAGCTGGAGATTCTGACAAAGTGCAACATGCTCTGTGGCTTATGTTTAAAGCAGAAAATATAAAAAAGAAGCAGGAGAAAAAAAAAAGAAAAAGAAAGAAAGAAACTCAGAAATACCTAGGTAGGGCTGCTGCAATTCACTGGATTACTGGCGTTTGCTTTCTCTCTTGCTTCTAAAGGATTTCTTCCACGGAAAAGAACCTGTCTTACACCTGTAACTCGGCCGTTTGAATTTACTTCATTAGTAACGTCATAACTGTAGCCACAGTAAACCCTGCGGTGGAGAGCCCCATGATGGACAAGGAGTCCTTAATCCCTGTGAATAATAATTTTCTAAACAACCGTTGTAGTTTTGAAGATGACAGTACGTTTTTTGGTGTAAATATGAAAAGAATGGTAAGTCAGATAATATCCGACAACATAAAAATTCCTTCGTCCTGGAGCAGGAATCGAACCCGCGTCTTCCAGATAGCGCGCGGGTATGCTAACCACTGCACCACCCTGAACGACCACGTCTGAAGTTTCCGCTTAATTTGAATATACCATCACAGGATTCGCTAGTCGAAACAGCAGGCATTAATGTTTAGCGAATCTGGAGGTTAAGAATCCTATCCCGTGATTGCCCGCAAGAGCAGATAAATCATAGCATACCCGGGCGCCAGTGGCGGCTTTTGGGAGGAGGCAAGGGAGGCAGTGTCTCCTCAGAATTTCAAGACTCTTTTTGTTAGAATTATTCGTTTTGTTCATTCAGTACTTTTGGGTATAGGTGTATAGCAGAGCAAAAGTTTATGCTAGTTAACTCTTTTGAATTAAATGTCGTGCAAGCGTTCATTCAGTTTTTTTTAAATTGACGCTTTTGGAAAACAATCGGTAGCGCGTAGTTACGAAATGTACTCAGCTTTCGATTTCTGTTCGTTAGGCAGGAAACGAAATGCCTCTCGTAGATTTTGCGCCAAACCTGTTTACTTCCACTGAATCAGTAGATCCGAAGGGTAGGCGGTGGAACGGCGAACACAAAGAGCCCAAGCGCACCGTGGACTTCCTGTGAGGCAGATGTTATATTGCTTCACGGGAACAACTGTTTCCCTGTAGGCAACTCTACTGTGTTAACTCCTCATTCTGACAGGTTCGAGCGGCATTACATAGCGCCTTCTTCTTAGTTGCTTTTTTCCACACTAATGTTTGTGTAACAAATTTTATTTATGTTCTATGAAGAGTTGTTTGTCAGACAATGGCCTCTGCTTCAAACATATCTAATATAATGGAGAGCTTACTGGAAAAGCCTTTCAGTAGGAGAGATTTTGAAGAGGAGAATCAAATTAAAAAGGATGGTAGGCCAACACCTGAAATGAAAAAGATGATTTCAAAGGTCAGAACTTCAAACAGAGGTTTTCATATTGACTGGTTCAGAAAAGAACAATGTCTAACTGGTAGTGAATCAACGAACAAACTGTACTGTTGGCCATGTTTGCTGTTTCCTGTGAGTGGAAATGAAGTCTGACAAGAGAAAGGCTTAAATGATTTGAAAAACTTACCACGTGCTTTGGACAGGCACAAAAAGTGTAAAGATCACATTCTGGCAGTTGTTAAATTAGAGTTGCTAGGCAAAACAAGCAAAACAAGGATAGACTACTCTCTCAACGAAGTGAAGAGAACAAGTGACTTACGTCATAATGAAAAAAGTAAAAAAGAATCGTGATGTAATGAAAAAGTTTATTGATATTACAACACTGCTGGCCCGGAAAGAGCTCCCATTTCGTGGACATGATGAGAACGAAGTCTCTGAAGATAAGCAAAATTACCTCGAGATGATTGATTTACTTTCTAAAAGTGACGAAACATTGAGAGTGTTTATGGAGAATAGTATAACATTTTCAGGAACTTCAAAAACAATACAGAATGATTTAATCATATCAGTTACTCATATAGTTAAGAATGAAATCAATGCAGATATTGAAAATGCTCAGTTTTTTTCTTGGCAGATTGATGAAATGACAGACATTAGCTCCCATGCACAAGTATCAATTATAGTTCGATTCGTGAAAGATGGAGTACCAGTAGAAAGATTCTTGGGATTTCTTGACGTAAGTTCTGATCGGTGTGTTACTTCGCTTAAAGAATTACTGGATCGTGAGCTGGAAAGATTTAGCTACAAAGAAAAACTAGTTGCACAGACAAATGATGACGCAGCAGTGATGGCATCAGAGCTGAATCGATTGCAAGCAAAAGTGAAGTGTGATACCCCTCAAGCATTGTTTGTTCATTACTACGCACACATGCTGAACTTAGTTTTGAACAGAGCAGCGTCAGTGTTGAAGAAATCACGTATTTGTTTTGCAAATTTGAATGCAATTTGTGCATTCTTTTCCAAATCGACAAAGCGTGTTTATTTACTAGAATCTGTTGGTGGACCCAGACCACCTCGTGTATCACAGACCAAGTGGAACTTCAAATCTCGCTCAGTGTCTAACATAGCTGACCACAGGTTGCTGCTAATTGAAGGATTTGAAAAAATTGAGGATGATTCCAACTATGATGATGAAACAATTCACGAAGCAGCAGGACTAAAACGATAGCTTCAAGATTTTAATTTCGTTTTTCTTTTCTCATATAAAAAAAAATATTTGATTTAACTGATGTTACTTTCTCTGTACTGCAATCAAATAGTTTCGATGTTACATTCTGTAACAAACGAATTACTGGCTTATGCGAAAAATTGTTGTACTTTCGAGATCAGAGATAGTTTGATGATCTTTAACATAACGTGTGCAGTGAGGTTGGTTCTATAAATAAAAGATTTAAAGGAAGCAATGATATTCCACCCACCGTGCAATCAGAAGACTGTATTATGAGGCAATAGACAATGTTACAACTCAGTTAAAATGGTGGTTTTCCGACATGGAGAAATTAAAATTTCTTCAGCTGGTCGATGTACACTGCTTTGAAGCTCATTCTAGAATTTTTCCTGAACATTGTTTCAAAGCTCTGCTTCAAACTTACGAAAATTACTTTGTCTGTACCAAACTGCATAGTAAGCTGCAGGTTCTGTATTCAAAGAGAGATCTGCGGAACAATGCCAAAAGTACAACATAACTTCTATCTGCCGTATACAATAATAATCTAGCACAGGCACTGCCAAAATTGTTTATACTTCTTTCCCTCGCAGTTAAAATTCCTGCAACATCGGCCTCTGTGGAACGCAGTTTCTCGTGCCTGAAGAGGATAAAAAAAAATACAAGAGAAACTCCATTGGGCAAGAAAGGTTGTCAAGTTTATCAGTTCCGTCCATCGAGAAGGCGCTTGTCAAGAGGATGGAAGCAGAAAGGACATGGTATGACCTTATAATAAATCACTTCGCCAAACAGAAAGAACGAAAGATAGACATCATATACAATATAAGCGTAAGGTAAACTTTCTATCTTGCTGTATAGGTTAACGCTGTGTGCAGAAGTTTTCAAGACTTTTTTTGTTTTGGCGTTAGTGAAGGTAGAGGTGTATATAGAATTTCATTTGAGATGAAAAAGATGTATAGTTCAGTCCTGCTTTTTATTTTCTGTTGATCTCTTTAATAAAAAAAACTATTTTGATTCAATATATTTCATATTCAAACTGGCTTAACAGTTCCCAAATAGTCCAAGAGGGCAATTCAGACTGAGAAAAAATATATTTTGGCGAAGGGCTGGAATCTTACATAAACAGGTTTTGTGTTGGCCTCAAAGTCATGTAAAACGTACGTCTCCGGTAAAATCTTTATAAATTTTTTCGCGGGTCACGTTACTTATTTTATGCTACGCACATGAGAAAGTAAATAAAACAAATTATGATGTGAAAAAATGGCATTAAATTGAATACATTTATTTGAATCCAGGCTGAAAAGTAGTTTGCCTCCCCAGAAATTTTGGTCACGGGCCGCCACTGCCGGGTGCTATCTGAGAGACGCGGGTTCGATTCCTGCTCCAGGACGAAGAAATATTCAAGTTTTCGGATATTATCTGACTTACCATCCTTGTCATATTTACACCAAAAAACGGATTGTCATCTTCAAAATTTGTGTCGTTATGGTGTAATCCCGTATTCCATTCATGATGAATGAACCGTTGTATTGTTAAGCAAATGCATTCCATTATCATTGCACAACACTTATATTCCGGAGGAAAACCGTATATACGTATATACATTTAAAGCAGCCTCCGTCACTAATTTTTGTTTTCATTTCCATTTCGATGGCCGAGCTACGTAGGTTTTACTCGTTTCTTCTTCTAGCGGACGAGGATGTTATTCCCACACAAACGTTTTTCCCTTTCCTCGTTGGCTTTACACTCTCAAGCCTGGCGAACTGAAACTTTCATAACTTTTTATTAAAATCCTATGTGACCACAGTTACAGGAGAGGTAGTGAAATAAATGATATATTGTATTTACAATCACCTCGGAAAAATGATGAAAAACCATGTAATATTAAACTATATTGACAAAAGTCACTGGACACCTCTTCAAAAGCAAATGAACGGACCCGCTTCGTTGTTAAGGTGCGTGGTACGGCTGCAAACGGTATAAAAACAAGCCTGCTGCTGACCGCGATCATATCGCACTGTGAGGTTGGGTGAAACTGTCGCTGAGGGAGAGCCCTGATTTTGAGAAAAGAAAGATCGTTGGGTGTTATTATAGTGGGTTGTTCATAAGAGAAACCGAGAGGCGTTTAAACATACCCAAGTCAACTGTTTTGGATGTACTGAATAAGTGGAAGACACATAGCGTGCCTGAAACAGCAAAACATCCCGGCAGACCGAAGGAAATCAGTGATAGAGGAAGTCGAAGGCTAAGGAGAGTCGTTATAGCTAATAGACGGAGTACTGCACAAGACCGCAGTGTACAGGTGAGTAACACTGCTGGAACCTTGGCATGTACACGTACCATTCGCAGAGAACTTCATTCTATGGGTTACCGTCATCGTGAGGCTGCTAATAAGCCTTTCATCTCCACTCGGAATGATACTCGTCGCTTAGAATGGTGTAAAGAACATTTATCGTGGACCGTAGATCAATGGAAACGGGTCACATGGACTGATTAATTCAGATACACGATTCATCAGTCTGATGGCCGTGTGTGAGTATGGCGGCAGCCAAGGGAATGCTATTTACCACAGTGTACTGTTCTTACGGTCAAGTTTGGAACTGGCAGTGTACTCGTGAGGGGGTGTTTTCGTGGTATGGTCCTGGCCCGTTGGTCATCATGGATAAACCTGTTAACCAGCACGTCTACCTCGATATTCTGGACAATTATGCTCGACCAACTCTGGCAATATAATGGAACCGAGCCGTGTTTGTACCAGCAGGATAATGCACCGAGCCATAAAGCAAGGACTATTACGGCGTGGTTTGACGATAATTCCGTATGGTGTGTGGACTGGCCAGCACAGAGCCCTGATCTTAATCCCATATAGCCCCTATTTTGATGAATTAGAGCGCCGCATATGAAGCTTAGAACTTATGCATACTACTAAGTAACAGTTAGCGGCAGCTTTATGTACTGAATGGAAGCGCATACTTGTCGCTGTGTTCCAAAATCTTGGGGAAAGCATGTACCGAAGTGTCAGTGCATTCATTAAGGCCAAAGGTGGACCGACAAATAAAAACAATGCTGTGTTGTGTTTCTTTTCTAGGTGCCCGGGGACCTTTGTCAATATAGTGTATGTCATTTGAAATATAGTAAGATATTCCAGTAGAATGGTGAGCATGTCCTTTGATGATAAGTCGGTGTATAAAATGTCAAATAAAGGAGTATGACACTCCAGCGATATGTCGAACAATTCAATGGTCTGTAAGTCTAAAAGTTCTCACTTGACTACAATGGTGTAATAAGGCTTAGCGGTAAGGAGGAACATCACAATCTTAAGCAAATTGGATTAAGATGCACTGTCATCCATCCTGTAGATGTCAGCTAAGTGGAATGAAATTCGGAGAAATGAGAAGAATGGAGAGCTGCAGCATAAACAAGTTGAATTTCGAGAACTGAGACACTAGCGCAGTGACCATTGTTTCTGAGTGATTTCTGAAACTGAGGTGGTCTGCTAAGAAATAAAATCTACTTCAAGTGATTGGTCTTTTTCTGCTTAGAAATGATTACTTCGGGTTTTTTTTGTCGCCATCACGTAGCACTATTCCTAGATATTTGATTTTTACTGCCCATTGTTCCGGATCTTTCAGCGCCTTAAAACACTTTTAATTCTCACAGTGACCGTTTGAAAAGCTAAAATATCATCTTCTAAATTGAAATTCACGCAAAACTTTCCACCCTCAAAATTAATGTTGTTTAACTTTGGTAGAAAATACGTTTTTTTTTTTTTTTTTACGAAAAAGGAAACGTCGACGGAAGGAATTCACGAATTTATTTCTGTCCCTTTACGTAGTCAAGATTTATTGAAGATTTGTTTGTGAATACCTTATACGAGTTTATTTTTCCGCTTAGTATTAAATAGACATGTATTCTTCTCTTCTAACTGGTTGACGAGGGGTCCGAAGCGCGGACTTCGAATCTCTCATTCGAGCTGGGCCAGTGCAAAAAGAGTCCCGGTGAAAGCATAGGTAATATGCTTCCCCTGCCAGCACATCACCTATACTCACTTTCCCAGCCGTGGTGGTATCCATGGTTACACATGACCTGGTATGGGTACGAAAAAAGGAACAATTTTGCTCGGTTCTTCCCTACAACAGAAATTTCTTATTGATTTTCATTTTTCTACAAAACGAAAAAAAAATAAAGATAAAAAAATCCTCCGAATATGATTAAAATATTCTTGTTCTTATTCTGTAGAAGTACAAGATCAAGAATGAATTAAAAACTTAGTTATGGGACTTCTTTAGTCTGTTAGCTGTCAAGAAATCGTATCGATTTTCCAGTATTCTTATCGAGGGCCTACTGAACCATTTCTGGGGGATGGGGTGCTTGAAGCCCCACTAATTGTACCTGAAACCACTACAATAATATCTAAATAAGTTTTTCGTTTAAGTTAAAAACATAAATTCTAAATCTGTACTAAATTAGGATTATTATATTTATTATTATTGTTTTAAATTAATGATCAATCATTAAATAATAAACAAATACAGTAGACAGAAGGTTCAGTGGCTGTTTACATTTGACCATGCTATACTAACAAAGCACGCCTAAGAAACGCCTCTTGTATACACATCCCGTGGATTTTCGGGTGTGTAATGCGGTTGGTATATTCCTTACGTTTTAGCCATAGGTTCTGTTCAACAGTTGGCAACACTTTATCAGCCTGTTGGAGCTGCAGATCAGTTGGACGCTATAGTTTTTATGTCTTGTATGCTGAATTTAGTATTACAGGGCTAGTTTTCTTGCATTGCGGGGGCGGGGGGGTCCTGCTCTCTCTTTATTGCTCTTAACTGCCCTTACTTCCAGTGACGCACTGCTCAATACGCAGCAAAGCAATTGGTAGACCATCTCCATATTCTCAAAAACACAACGAAGACGGGTAAAATATCAACATTCAGATAATATTAATGCTGCGTTAAAATTTTTCCTAAAACTGAACATCTCTGTGTTACCTTAGTTGTAAGTTAAACTAAACTAATTAATTAAATTATTTTAAATTTAATGAGCGATTGAATTAAAAGTGATAGCAATCAATTTTAAAATTCTACAGTTCCATTTATTTTTTTATTACCGAAGGGTAAGAGTAGGATTGACGTGAGTACAACTTAGTGATAAAAAAAACTAAGCCCTGTTTAGCCCCCTTCCAATAGTCTTAGTCTAGCTACGCCCACGATTCTTATTGCTTTGTAGTTAACCCTGTTCTTGGCTTTATTTCAAAAACAATGACAGTGGAAAGCAGTGGGTGTATCACAAAGTTCTGTATCATTAACCCTTTTAATGTCAGTGACGCATCCATCGCCTGCAAAGCTTTCCTTTTCTCAGTGTCAGCGACGCATCTAGCGCGTGCAATCGTTTCCATAACTCAGTGTCATGGAAGAAGCGTCCATAACACTGGGTTAGAGAAACGTATGCAAGTGCTAGACGTGTCTGACACTGGGTAAAAGAAATCTTTGCACGCGCTACAAGTCGCTGAAACAGGGTATAAGAAAGCTTTGTACGTGCTAGACGTGTCGCTGACGCTTTGTAAAGGAAAGCTTTGTACGAGCTGGACGCGTCGCTGACATTCAAAGGGTTAATCACAGGCGAATCAAATCTTTCCGACTTATTTTTGTGGCATTAATGATTTATCAAGTTTTGAAACTGTACAATGCCTATTATTTTTTCATATGAATTCCCGTGCGCTAAACTTATTGATTTTCTTTTATTCTGTCTTTAGATTATCTTAATATGGCGATGAAAAAGAAGGTCGTAGTCATCGGAGCCGGCATATGTGGCATTGGAGCCATGTGTTCAGTTTCAGAAGAGAACATGGAACCAGTGTGCTTCGAAGCATCAGGTCATCATGCTGGACTGTGGCGTTATCACGATGAAGATGTCGACGGTCTCGCATCTGTGATGAAGACAACAGTCATAAACAACAGCAAAGAGATAGGATGCTTGAGTTCTACTACTTTTCCAGCTGAATTTCCCAATTATATGCACAATAAGCAAATATACTCATTTTTGGATAAATTTATGAAGGACCGCGACCTGATTAAATACATACGATACAACAAGAGAGTTACGAAAGTGGAATTCGCAACTGATTACCAACAGACAGGAAGATATGACGTCACAACTGAGGATACTAAGACAGGGGATGTTGAAAGTGGCACTTACGATGCGGTGTTTGTTTGCGTGGGACACCATGTTTTTCCCAATTGGGTTACATTCCCGGGACAAGAGAAATTTAAAGGTCGGATCACCCATACTCATAGCTTGAAGAAAGTGGATGCTTTTGCGGACAAAAATGTGGTCATTGTTGGTCTTGGGAACTCCGCCGCTGACGCAGCCGTCGAGATCAGTAACGTTAGTAATCAGGTGAGTAACCATATTGTGCTTTTGTTTTGTGTTCATAAGCTTCGTAATTTCAATTTCGACTTATTAATAAAAACAAGCATTAAATATAATCGCTGTTTCAATTAACATTAAAGAGCAGCCATTTTTTGCTGGGCACTAATGGGTACAACCTGAGGGATATCGAAGAGTGAATTTTAGAATTACATGATGGAGTTTGAGCGTTGCTTGTATTTCTTCGGTTATGTATGATGCAAAGAGATCATGGAGACTAGTTTAAATACCATATAACCAGCGCTCGGTTTCTCAGTTTCCACTGATTTCTTACTGAAGAAATATTGATTCGTCTCTGCATTTCCATTCAGAAGTATGTATTTTTCCTGATCAAAAGGAAATAACTAATTGTAAAACTAATGCCGTCTTATACATGACTAAAACAGTTTTAATGTTAAAACACACTAGTTAAAATACATTTATATAAGACCTTTCGAGTTAGCTTCTAACACATCTTCAGATATGAGAACAATGCACATAAACCGGACAAGAACATAGATTATATACAGGGTGCATAGGAAAGTCCTTTTAGCCTGAAATAACTTGCGAACGGAGAGAGGTACAGTTCTGCAAGTGAGATAACGGTATAGTAAAGCGACAACACCCGATCTAATGCAACCAACAGCAGCACCCCTAGTGGCGAAATGCGAAAGTTAGCCATTGTAAATCGAAAACGAAAAGAGATAGAGCAAAGTTTCCAATTAAAAAGTTGTAGATCATCAATTAGTTCGTACAAAACGATATTTGTTTCACACGGATGAGATAAATTGTCGCCTGAATACCCTAAAATGTCCGAAATCGATGCACGACGATTCGAATCTGCATATTCACATTTCGCAAATGTAGCCGTATGCAAATGCAGATTGTGGCGTTGTACCGTACCTACTATATAAAAACCAGTAGCAAGATGTACCCTGATCAGAAGTTCAAGTCTACGTACGCTGTGTGAGAATGGCGAGCTTCACTCACTACCAATATTGCGAGATAGTGCTTATTTGCGGCGAATGCCAACGAAACGCGGCGCTAGCTGCACGGGAATATGCCGTTCGTTTTCCAGCTGGGCCAAATCCTAGTGCGGTTACCATCGCAAGTGTAGTGAGGCGGCTCATGGGCAATGGCGAACTTTTTGAACATACTCGACATTAACTTTTTATCACTGTGCGCCAGTTTGCCTTTTTTGTTTTTGTTTTGTCTGACGGCATCAAACTGTATTGACATAAGTACGCATTTATGCAATAAATTGTATGTATTTGCTCATACCTATGCCTGTTCCCTTCAAACGTTCACACAAAAGGTCGCGCATCGATTTTGGACATTTTAGGGTATTTAGGCGACAATGTATCTTATCCATGTAAAACAAATGTCGTTTTTTACTAATTAATTGATGCTCTACAACTTTGTAATTGCAAATTTTGTTCTATCTCTTTTCGTTTTCGATTTGCAATGGCTAACTTCCGCATTTCGCCACTAGGGGCGCTGCTATTGGTTGCATTCGATCAGGCGTAGTCGCTTTACTATACCGTTATCTCACTTGTTAAATGTACTTCTCTACATTCGCAATAACTATACTGTATGATGAAGTACGTGTCCAATGAGTGTCATGAAATCGTTAATGGAATAAGTTCAGTCTAATTTTTTTCTGTTCTTGTCGATAAATATATGACACGCACCTTGAGTTGAGAAATTGGACTCACGCTATAGTTTTGGACCGAATCCTTATTATAACCACAGCCAATATCCATCCAATTATTGTCTGAACAGGGTAAGGCCCAGAATACCTATATAAAAAAGTTGCGGCAGCTTGTGTCAGAAGAAGTGCATTCGAGAAATTCAGTCTACCGAAGGGCTTCACCTCCTCGTGTGATGAATACGAATCCTTCATTTGTTAACATCAGCAATATGCAGCTGAATCCGGTTCAAGAAAAAGCACTCAACAGGGGACTTACGTTTGCTTATCCGGTTATTAAAATAGATAATATACGAATTATTCCGCAGGTTGAAACTGTTATTAAAGCACTTCCTGACGCAGTGCAGGAATCCACGCGCCATCATATAGCAAGGTTTCAAAATCGCTTTATTATTATTCATCATTAGAAAACATAAGAGGGAGACGTACAGCGTTGGGCGTCTCACTGGGAAATAATACAAACTGTTAAAACATGATGGTATATACACTGCAATGACAATGGGGATGAATAACAGATGCTGCAAGCAAAGCTTATTGCATAAAAATTGCAGAAGTGACAGAGAGAAACACATCGTGTCACATGACATTGGCTGGGCATGATTTACAGGATAACACAGGCGAAACAATAGTACACAATTAGAAAAAGAACAGCACAAACACCGCCGTGAAGGTAAAACATTACATACATGAGATAAAAACACAGCGTGCACAATTGTGCAAGTTATTTAACGAGGGCACTAAAGCAACATAATACAGGAGGGGTGAAAGTAAGTAATGTACACGAGTAAGCATGAAAATACACTGAGATGACATTAGCATTCACAATTCAACGGTAGCGTGGATTGCACGAGTCGTAGAGTGAAGGAGGGGTACCAGGGTGCCACGGAACTCAGCAAAGAAGGTGTAGAATGTCCTAGGGTACTGATAGGTGTAGCAGTCCAGAATCAACCGCAAACCATGGAGAGGCCGGCGCCCAGGTATCATAGAAGGTGGCTTCTCGACGACTGGAAGAAGCCGACTGGTACTCCAGGCGGAGTCGAGAAAGCAATCGATCTTGAAAATGGCACAAAAGTGCTGCGCTGGCCTGGTGTAAAGAGACCGGCGAGGAAACGCTGCGGAGTTGTAGAAGGTATACGTAAATAACGTGTTTAACCAGCACGAAAAGATAGGCACATACTGACGGAAGAGGCGTAGGTGGATGAGCCCGCAGAAGAAGATGTTTGTAGGCAGTGAACGGAAAATCTTGAGAACAAGAGCGACTGGCAATCCGGAAAGCCTGATGGAGGAGAGGCATCAGGATGGGACAGTAAAGGTAGACGTGAGAAACGTCTGCCTCCTGTGCGCAGAAGGAGCAGAGAAGGGAGGAGAGAAGGGATATGCGAAAGAGAAAATACGGAACAGGGAGGCGATTATGCAAAAAGAGCCAGTGGGTATTAATTTCAAGAGGGGCGGATAAGGGTGAGCGGGCAGCGGTCCAGACAAGAGGAAGAGAAGTAGGGGGAACCTCTAGAATAGAAAGCGGTGAAGGGGTGGCAAGGTGCACTAGAAAACGATAAAGAGATTTAGAGGAGAGAGAGGAGAGAGGAAGAACCGAGTTTGTGAGTCGGAGGAAAAACGGCAGCGGGAGAGGGGCAGAAAAGACAGAGACGAAACCGGTGGGGGAGACAAGATCAGGGAAAAGCGAAAGAAGTGCAGTTAGCAGAGAGTCATAGACCAAATGGGCGGATGGGGACGAGAGAATAGCAGGGGGGAGGCCAGAGAAAGGGCGCCAGGATAGATCCGAGTTAGTGAGGTCTTGTACGGTTACTACACCTGCTCGGAGCCAAGAGGGGAATGAAAAGCAGGGGAGATGGAGGGATGAACAAGGGAGTTGAAGAAGAGGGGTTCAGAAAGAAGCTCTAGAGTTGAAGAGGGAGTTGAGCGAATAAGGGGGAGAGAGCGAAGGTGAGTGAGGGCTTCAGAATATGCAGGTGGGAGTTTGGAGGGGGGGGAAGGACAGCAATCCATGAGAACTAAAGAAAGAAAGGAAAAATGTGGGTTACGCAAGGAGGCAAGAACGTCACGTACCTGAACTGCGGAAGCCACTGGAGCCGTGAAAATGTGAATGAAGTTGATCACTCGGCTTGCTTTGTAGCACAGCGGGACATCAGGTAGGCCAGCACCACCATAGGAGGGAGGAGCACAGAGCTTGTGGACGTTGATCCAGTGATGACCCGCCCACATTACTCGAGTAAGGCAGCGTGTAACCTCCTGAAGACAGAAAAGCGGGGTTGTAGATGCAATCCAAGAATGCTTGCAGATGGACAGAAGGTATGTCCTGGTGAGATTTGTACGCTGGTAGTAGGACGTACAGAACTGCGCACGACACCAGAATGCAGCTGTGCGGAGGAGGCGAGGATGGAGTTCCGTGCGAGTTGCACTGGATGTAGCTTGTGGTGCGCCTAAGTGCACACCCAGGAAGCGTTGGGTAGTGGATGACCATGTGGCCCCACATGGAGCATCCAAGCGATTGGACCACGACCCGCACCACAATCCAGCGCTCTTAGACGTATTGAGTTCAGCTGCAGAACATGAAGCATATGCGGAGAGCAAACGACGAAGCAGTTGGAACTGTGAGTCGCTACGAATGCAGACGGTGATGTCATCTGCATAAGCAGAGTAAATGACTGAGTGATGCCGTGAGCTGGCAACTGGTGGTGGAAGTTGTGCTAGGAGAGATGTTTGCAGAGAACGTAGAAAAGGCTCGACGGCAATCGCAAACAGTTGACCAGAAAGCGGGCAGCCCTGACGAACTCCCCGCTTGAAGGGAACATGTGTTCTGAGAAAAGATGCCGTCTTGACATGGAAAACGGCGGCCCGGTTGATTGAGAGAAGAACGGAGAGAAATTGTGGAGGAAAGCCAAAGTGTAGCAGGGTTTGTGTTAAATATTCGTGTGAGATATTATCGAAAGCGGAACGGAGGTCTAAGGAAAGGAGAGCAAGAGGTTCTGAATGAGTCTTGGCAAGATGAATGAGATCGTGAAGAAGTTGAACATTGGAGGAAAGAGAACGGCCAGGAACAGTATAGCTAAAATTACTACGGCAAAATAATGATATTTCTATAGTCGAAGACTATAAAAACCTCACAGGTAATCAGTCATTTTAATTAGATAATATTATGAAAAAATTCATCAGGTTTTTTCTAAAATTCCCCGTACTTTATGCAATAGTGATCCCAGTCAAGCAGTAATTACAGGTCTCCGAAGATGTCTTGATCCCCCCTCCACTTGCCTTGCAAATAATTTACCCCCCTCCCCCTAGGCCCAAGAATACCCGAAGTTTTTGGTAAAATCAAAATGCACATATAAGGTAACCCTATACGTCCGCTAGTGGCTCTATCTTCCAATCCAACCAGACCACTTGTAAGCTCCATAGCAAAATTGCCCGCTCCTCTGACATCTCCTATGTATTCTGTTTCAAGCTCCGTACAGGCTTTAACCATTATTAAATCCCTCGAGCATATTGTTAACTCTTTTTTCATGGCATCTCTAGATTTGATTTCCCTGTTTCCCAAAGCCCCAATATTGGAAGTGCATAGCATAAATGAATCAAAACTCAACTCCTTGAGAATTTACACACAGAACGAAATTCAAGATATTATTTGCGCTCTTCGCCTTGTACGTAATAGAACTTATTTTATATTTAACAACCAATTATATCGACAGCTGGAGGGTGCCCCGATGGGGTCACCCCCCCCCTATCGGGGTACGTTCTGTGAAGACGACCCCGATGGGGTGGTCTTCATCCCTTTCTGCAACAATAGCAGAAATTATTTTACAAAGCCTGGAAGAAGAAACTTTGCAAATTGCCATTGTTAAACCTTTGTTATACATACGCTACGTCGATGATATTTTGGTATTTTGGACATCCTCTCACAAAGAATTTCTTTATTTTTGCCGAATGCCTGTCATCTAAATACCTCTCCATAAAGTTTTCAATTGAGTACGAAAAGGACTCAACTACACCATTTCTGGATTACTAGTATATGCTTCAACAGAACACAACCACTAACGTTTTATCATATTATGTTTATACGAAGCCTACATCTAAAGCAGCCTTGATACCTTATGAGTCATCTCATCCCTTAAGCCAAAAATATTCTAAAGTCGTGAAGTTTTCGTACTAAGTAAGACGGCTTATTCTGTGACTTCAAACAAATTTTCCCCTGCACTTTCTGTTAAACCGGGCGATTTCACACTCCTCTAGCCCAGAGCTTCGTGACGGAGAAATCGTAAAAATTAAAAACCACTTAGCTGTTTCATTCGGATACCCCGCATCACCTGCGAATTAGCTCTGTCGGCGAATTGCAAATACAGCCTTTTCAGATTTATCTAAGGAGCGTAAAACAATTAAGTATCCCTGATGTGACGAATGTTCTAAAAACATTTGTAAGAAATACAACACAGGTTTCGGTGTCAAGGCCGATAATATTTTATCTTCAATCAAAAGTAATAGGGACATGATACCGACCGAGAGTCGACACGTAGTGTATGCTAATCCCTTGAGAGCTACGGAAGACGACGATCAGGCCAGATCACATGTAGAAGATTTTAGGAAGGAAGTGTCTGACCCCAGGCCTTAAACAACCCTTAGAAATAGGAAAATAGGAGATTTGGGGTTAGAGTGCTTCATAGGAAAGTGACACGGAAGCGAAGTAGAAAGGGGGAGGAAGACGCTCTTATTTATTACCGGGGGCCAGTACCCGGGGTCTGACGGCTTAACGTGCACATCAGATGCACGGCGGATATTTAGTAAATAGAGCGTTCGTACATGCCTGGGATCGAACCTGATGTCCTTTCCGGGGCAGTCACGAACGCTGCCCACTAAGCCACCCGCTGCCCACGGAAGACGACGAAAACGACAGGATTTATTTGAGTTTCACTTCTCGTACACTTAAGTGTCGAATATCGGAGCAAAAATATAACATCAAAACAAGCTCATTATCAACTGCTCTTTCAAGAACATGCCTGCGAGGTATCCATCAACCACTTTGGACCGAGGCGACGATACTTTACACCCCAAATTTACGATCCTCCTTTCTTTTAACTGAAAGTTTGTTAATATACAAATGAACCAGAGATGTTGTAATGAGGATTACCCATTTGTAATTCCTCTACCGCGGAAACTCTTTGTCGACAAGGACAGACAAAATGAGACTGAACTTATTTCATCGACCATCTCATGACTCTCATTGGACACGCACTTCACCATATAGTTACGTCACTTTATGGCATCTAACGTACGCCAGTCAATATAATCTATGTTCTAGTCCGGTTTAATGTGCATTGTTCTCACATCTGAAGATGAGTTAGAAGCTAACTCGAAAGGTCTAAAGCACACCTGACAAAAAAATTGTCGCCCCTAAAAGAAATGACAGTAGAGAGTTACCGGTTGCACAGAGGGCGCTGTGATAGCACTGTTGGGTGATACATATCCCTGACGTGGTTTACAGGATCATTTGTGGCTTGTGCAGTGTTGAAGAGCAACGTGTGTTTTGAATTTAGTCTAAAATATAAGTCGCAAAACAGACGTTACTGAGTGACAAAAAAGGAGCCATCGTGTTTGGCCGTCCCCACGGACACAAAGTGAATGAAGTCGCCGAATTTGCTGGTGTGTTGAAGCGTACTGTCCAGCAGGACTTCAACTGAAAATCGGCGACGTAACTGTGACCGGAAGACGATTCTCACCAACAAGGACCGCCGCCATTTTTCACGCCTAGTAACGGCAAATCGGTTTCAAACTAGGTAACAATTGCTCCAAACAGTCAATTGAATGAATTTAATGAAATTCCACTCCAACCAATTTCCGAAAGGACATTGCGACGAGAACTGCATGCGATGTACATCTGGAGCAGATGTCCGCAGAAGAGGGAACTTTTAACAGTAAGTCACAAAGTCGCACGTCATCAATGAGCTCAGACCCACAAAAACTTTACTGTGGAAGATTGGAAACGAGTTTTTTGGTCTGATGAGTTTCGTGTTTGTTTGTATTCCAATGATGGGAGGTGACGAGTGCATCGTAGGCCCAATGAAGCCTTTAATCCTCATTGTGTCGAAGGTGTTGTTCAAGCTGGAGGGAGTTTTGTGATGTTTTGGAGATTCTTTTCGTGCCACGAAATGGGCCCTTTTGTTTCAGTCGCGATGAATTTGAACCAACATACGTACCTACGCATTCTGAATTACGAAGTTTTGCCCTATGCCCTACATCTCCAGGAGCAACACCACATTGTCCTTCCTGTTTCCCAAGACGACAATTTCCGTGTGCACAGGGCTAAAACTGTGTCTGAGTAGCACGACGAACAATCAACAACACTGTCTCACCTCGACTGGCCTACCAAATCCCCAGATTTAAATCCTACTGAAAATCAGTGGGTTTATTTAGAATAGCAGGTGAAACGCCGCTATAAACACCCACGTAATCTGGTGGATGGCACAACTTTGGGACCAACTGACGCACCAGTGGCTGCAAATTGTTATTCAATACATCCACAATCTCGTGGAGTCTCTACCACACCGGATTCATCCTGTTATCAAGGTAAGAGGATCCGTCACCCGTTATTAGGTATGTTCTGACTAGGGTGACTAATGTTTTGTCCTGTGTGCTTATGTAAATGAATTTTAACTAGTGTGTTTTAAAATTAAAACTATTTTAATCGTATGTAAGATGTCATTAGTTTTACTATTAGTTATTTTAGCACGATTATCTCTTTTACCAAGAGGAAGTAACTTTTTCAAATAGATATCATGCTTCAAGAAAAAATCTCTACTCTGATCCTTATCTGCCGATATGAGTCCATTGCTTCTGCTCAAAATTATTTTATTTTGTTTCACATATTTACCGTAAAAAAACTGTAACGTGATGCAGTATCTATAGTTTTTACTTCCTGGGAAGCGATTTCACACCACATACACTCAGCAAGATATGATACTAACTTGCTTGCTAGCTTATTATGCCAGCCGTGGCTCGCAGAAAGCCGCAATTCTTCTTGGAATAGACACAAGGTGTCCGAACTCATCAAGGAGGATGTTGTTCCATACAGGCAGTAGAGAATCTGATCATGCAGGTAGCATTGGCGGGATGATAAAGATCACAAAGCCCGAGAGCTAGGGAAAAGTTGCTTTGAAAATGCTACAAGGAATTCAAATCTTTATTGCCTGGCCAGTTTCAGACTTTCATCCCCGTTCTCCTCCACTTATCGCAAATAATGCAAGACCTCCTCTGGAGAAATAAAGATGGTCTAGTGAGACGAGTTATCTCAGGAATAAACAGAATGCAAGGCTGAAGGAAGCGCTAATTTTCGTAGGAATACCGCCCACAGATGAGGTTCAGACCATACTATCTATACTTAAGCATAAACTATAACCTCGATCTTGAAAATGTAAACAAATACTTCGAACTTCCTCATCGCCGATGCAGCAACAACCCCCGCGAAAAGCACGGTTATCTCGTTTCGTGAAACTGAAAAGTTTGTTTATGTAAACATTTCTTGAAAAAAAAAGAAGCACGTATTTTTGTCTCTAAAGCCAACGAAGTGAAAATGGACTTTAAGTTCAACCTTTAAACGAATAAACCATACCATTTCAGGCTCTCATATTACAACCCTGCCTGGCTTCAGCTGTAATTAACCAATATATCCGTTGGTGGATAGGGTTTTTCGTTTCATTCAGAAAACTTCGTCATTTGATTATTTAACAAATCAATCTTCGTTGTCTGAGATGAAAATATTTTTTTTTAATCCAGAAGCAAAATACTAAACCTTCCAGTGTAGCACCGGCCGGAGCCAGGAAATTTTCACCCAACTGATGAAAATTAAAACCCTGCCCAGCTCTCCGTGCAGGGCCGGGCTCGGAAGTTTCAGTCAGGGCCAAACCAGTGCAACGTCTATGACGTGGAGGAGTATTTATATATATATTTTTTTTTTGATTGGAGGTTTAACGACCACCGTGAGCAACTCAAAGGGCTATAAGCAGTCGCCCGTCCCTAATTTCGGGTCACTGGTTCCAGGGAAGGGAGAGAACCAGTGCCGTAAGACAAACACAACATCCACGCCTCACCGGGATTCGAACCCGGACCCCTTACGGACGAATGATCGGAGGCCATCGCTTAGACCACTGCGCCACCGGGGCGGCCTTTTATATTTGCCTGTGCCTTCAAACACTCCCAAATTCATTTAAATTTGTTGAGCTGTCGAAGTAAAATCGCCCTTCTTCTTCCAGTATTTCAGCTCCTTCCAAGGAAAGATCCTTTATCACCTATTAGATAGGCAAGTGTCCGAAAGTATTTGAGCATTCGCCTATCTAAGAAATCCCTGTATTAGAAGAGGAATTAATATCTAGTTGGTCCAACTTTTGCTACTACCACAGTCTCCACTCTGTTGGGAAGGCTTTCCATTAGATTTTGGTACGATCATGCGGTAATATTCTACCATTCTGCCACAAGAACATTGGTTAGATCAGTTACCAATGTGGGACGATTTGACTTTGCTGGCAGACACCGTACCAATTAATTCCAAATGTGTTACATAGGTTTGAGATCATGGCTGCGTGCAGGCCAGTCAATGACTTCCACATCCGTCTGTAAGAAACCATTCCTACACTGACCTTGTTCTGTGGACGGGTCTATTGTACTGTTAGTAAGTACTGACAACTAAACCCATATTTGCCAAACAAAGCCTCACGGGGAATACCGAAACTTCTGTCAAGGTCAATTACCCATAATAAAATTACGCATCCCATAAAATCTCATTCCCTAATAACCAAAATATTTTGAAATACTATTCTATTTCAACAGGAGATCCGTCCGCCAGGGAAGGGATCCACTTGATTCTTTATTAAATCCTTAATCAATACAAAGATCAACAATGCTAACAATTCAATTAAAATCACAATTCTACAATTCAGAATTCAAACAAATCAACAGAGAGAGAGAGAGAGAGAGTAAACACACAATTCAAAGGTTCTAACAAATAAAAAATAAACACACTATTTTGCAATTCAAGAGGTGACAACATTCCAATCACAATGCGAAACAAAATATTTACCATTACAATTTAACAATTCAAAGGTTATAATCGCAAATAATTCAAAGATGCCAAAAATACCAAGTACAGATACCACAAATACCAACAATCCAATTTGAAAAATTCTATTCAACATCGAAAAATTATATTTTAAAAATGCCATGCTTTTTCTAATACCGGGTGGCCAAGAAAAGTTGTTAAAAATTAAAATGACACAACTTCGTTATTACTGAATCAGATTTACTAAAATTTTCAGAGAAACTCAAGCAATAAGTGAAATTAATAGAACAGATTTTCAAAATGGCCACCGTCTCCACAAACCATCGTATAGAGCCGGGATTGGAAATTGCCGATAACATGCTGCAACACGTTTTTTTTTATGGCCTGGATTTCGTCTGCAGTGACTTTTTTGATGTCCTCCAGTGTGGTGGGGCCAGTCCTGAAGACTCGGCCCTTCAAATAACACCACAGGAAAAAACCACATGGGTTCAGATCAGGGCTATAGGGTGGCCATTCAATGCCCTGTCCAATGAACCTCGCAGTGCCCAAAGCAATGATACGGCCCTGAAATGTGTCCCGTAGCCAGGAAAACACATCAGCAACTCTATGTGGACGCGCACCATCATCCTGCATGAACCAGTAGGTGTTGACCATCCGATGACGTTTTGCTCGGGGTCCGAACTCCTCGTCCATACACAGCCCGAGGACCGGCTATCGGTTAGTAGAGTGTTCGGAGTCAGAATGGGAAAAGCTGCCGATTTATCGGAGTTTGAAAAAGGACAAATTGTGAGGGCACGGCGCCGAGGAACATCGATCTCGGAAACGGCGCAGCATGTGGATTATTCACATGCTGCCGTAGTGAGTCCGTATCAAAAGTGGTGCACAGATGGCCAAACGACGAACCGTCGTCCAGCCGTGTGTCGTCGGCATCTCATTGATGCCATAGAGGAGTGGAAACTATTGCACACTGTTCAAAGCGACAACAGGGCAACAGTGCGACAAATCACCCGCAGATACAACAGTGGTGATCAGGGAAATGTGCCACAGCACACAGCTTTCTACCCATGTGCTTGCGTAGCCGAAGACCCGGCCGGGTCCTGGCTACGCAGAAGCTCACGGCATGTCATTGCCAACAACGTATGAAATGGGTCCTGGCTACGCAGACGCTCACTGCACGTCATTGCCAACAACGCATGAAATGGGTCCAAGATCATCGAGATTGGACCGTCGATGATTTGAAGAAAGTGGTGCATCACGTAGACGGTCGAGCGCGGACACGCTGATTACCAACATAATGTAAGGCATCTGGATGCACTGTTGGGCGGAAATAGGCCGGCGGTGGAGGTGTTATGCTACGGACGATGTTTTCTTGGGACACGTTAGGCCCCATTATCCCGATAGCAACAATCCCTGACAGCTGTCAGTTATCTGAATATCGTTGTGGACCAAGTTCACCAATTCATGGCAACCGTGTTCCCTGCTGATGATGGCCATTACCAACAGGATAATGTGCCATGCCACACTGCTAGAATCGTCAAGGATTCGTTCGAGGAATATGCTGGTGACTTTCTCTTAATGCTATGGTCTCCAAATTCACCTGACATGAGCCCAATCGAACATTTGGGATTCGACTTGGAAAAGAGGGTTAGCAGTAAATCACTGCCATTCCGAAATGTACGTTAACTGGAGGACCTGCTGCTGACATTATGGTACCAGATAGCCCAGGATATCTACCGCCACCTTATCGAAACGATGCCTCGCCGAGTGGAAGCTGTTTTGCGGGATAAAGGGGGTCAAGCTTATTAAGTATGTGGTCATAATGTAATTGCTCATCGGTGTAAGGTTTTGGGAAGACGCTCCAGCTGTCCACAAGGACGATTTCCCGCAAGGACAACAGCGTTGCGTTTGTCCCACGACGCAGGTTCTCTTCCATTACTGGAACCATCGGGCCCAGAATTAGGGACTGGTGATAACTTGTAGCTGCTAGAGTTGTTCATAGTGTTCGT
This sequence comes from Macrothele yani, assembly GCA_039090855.1. Lineage (NCBI taxonomy): Eukaryota > Metazoa > Arthropoda > Arachnida > Araneae > Macrothelidae > Macrothele > Macrothele yani. The sequence goes on along the minus strand of CM076997.1, from coordinate 55,693,919 downwards.
TAAACCATGAAGAAAACAATATATGTGGACGGATCACATTAAGCAGGGAAAACTCATAGTGTATGTAGGCAGAAAAATTTTTGATCTTTGTGAACTGTTATCTACTTAGCGATTTTTCTTTTTCAGGAGGCGTGGACGATGTTCCGAAACGTAATTCATTACAATACATCAAATACACACCTCATTTCATATGTAATGCACACAATTATTTTATACATACCAGACGTGTCTTAGGCAATGTCTCTCTACAGTCTTTTTATGTAGTCTCTCGGCTTCTGAAAGACGGCGTCCTAACATTTTGGAATCTCCACAATTCCAGTGAGTTCCTTTCTTACGATCAGCTGTCGAACGCACTGGGTAAATGCTGTAGAAAAATCCTCTGATGAGGAAAATGGATTGTGTGAGCTGGGGGAACAAGTCGGATGGACTCATGCCCAGGCTATAGTGTGCGTGAGGTAACACTTACCACCTGCACGCCTCCAGCAAAGCTGTCACCATCTTTCCCATGTGTGGTCTTGCATTGTCGTGCAAAATGAGAGGCCCATCTCTGAGCAAGTCAGGTCGGTTGCTATGCATTTTTCTGAGCAAGGTTTGCAGGCAGTGATGGTAATAGGCTGCTGTGACACTTGTTCCTCACGGTACTCTATCATGATAACGCCAAGGTGATCATACGCGAAGATCATCATTTCCTTGACCTTCCATTGTGCTCGTCGGATTTGTATTGGGTCGTGGGGACATGGACGTTTCACTCACTCAACTTCGATTTCAACTCAGGTTCAAAGTCTCTAACCCACATTTCATCAATAGCAACAATTCGTAACAGGAAGGCGTCCATTCAGCATCAAACCTTAGCTTCAGAAATGTTGCATTATTGACAGGAGTATGTTTCTGCGCCGCAGTCAAGTGATGAGGGACCCATCTAGTCGAAAGTTTTCTTTTCTGCAAATCTTTCATCAAAATACTGAATCTCGATGTTGCTCAAATTTCTGTAGCTTCTGAAGTTTCCTCGCATGTTGCTCGACGGTCATGTTCGACACAATCCGCGAACGTCGCTCATCCGTTGCCGTTTTCGGCCTCCCTGACTTCGGGTGGTTGTTTATGCTTCAACATCCTTCACTAAAGTGAGTAGTCAAGGGGCAAACTGTACTCTGGTCTTCTGTTTCATTACCACAAACCTCACGCGAAGCATTGTGAATCTCTGTTGGATTTTTGTCACGTAGAGTTTCAATCTTGACGTATGACCGTTGATCTTCACGCGTCACAGTAACTGAGGCGTCTGCAAGGGCCGTTTCTAACCCTCGTCGATCCATAACGCCAAGCAACGCGGGAGTAATGAGGCCACGCGTGCTGCTTCCTCAATTCCCACATTACAATTGATGCAACCATCGTTGATATTACATCATCAACTACGCGGTGTTACCACATTGTGCATTTAATACGAAATGATCCCCTAGCTGTGGACTAAAGTATAAAGTACACTGATTAATATTACCACAGTTAGAAAATCACGTAAGAGTTATGGAATTATCTAGTACAGTAATCTTTTTCATTTCAACTTTAGAATCAAATTCAGAATTTTTTTATTGTTTTTTTTTTTTTATTTTGGGATTTTATTTTTTATTCCAGAAAGAACATTTTGTCAGCTTGTTTTGATAAGAGCTGTATGTACATATACACTGGCGGAAAGTGAAAAAAGTACACCAAGAAGGAAACGTCTGATACCAACGAAATTTATACAGCATAATAACGGAATACAGACGATAACGTGTTCAAAACATTATGGCAAAATACAGCTGTATATACTGGTAAACTGAAAAATAACATTTCCATGTAATATGGTTAGTACGAGGTTGAACCGCCATGAACTGTGTCACACTGTGCAATTCTGGCATGTAGTCTGTCGTGCAGATGTTGGATGTAAGTTTGGGGTATTGAGTTCCAAGCATCCTCGACCTGGACGCGTAACTCGGGGATGGTCGTGGCTGGCCGTGGTGACCGGATAAGTCGTTGTCCCATAAAATCCCACACGTGCTCCAATGGGGGACAAATCCGTTGAACGTGCAGGTCATGGAAGTTGTCTCACACCCTGAAGTGCATGTAGCGTTGCACGTGCTGTGTGTGGGCGTGCGTTATCTTGCTCGAAAACACCACGATAGACCGACCTTACAAATGGCACAACAACGGGCTGAATGATGTTGTTGATTTAGGAGGTGCTGTTTAACGTACCCCACTAGTTGTGTACGGGAGTGACAGCTGATCGATTCCCACACCAGGAGATCAGGTGTATGCCATGTGTGTCGCTGGTTGATGCAAGAAGGGTGGAGACGCTCCCCTGTGCGTCTGCGAACACGCATACGGCCATCGGAGGCTCCCAAGCAGAATCTGCTTCCATCGCTGAACACGACAGATCGCTATTGCGTTCTCCAGTGCAGACGTTGGCGACACCACTGCAACCGTTCCAGACGGTGGGCTAGAGTCAGGGGTACACATGCCAGAGGCACACGTGCACGTAGTCCTGCATCCAGTAGACGGTTGAGGATTGTTCGCACAGTCACCTCAGGTGCAACGGCAGCTCGGATTTGCGTCGCAGTTAATGTTCTGCTTGACAACGCCGCTCTTCTTATGCGTCGATTGGTCCGCTCTTCAGTCCGTCTGTGACTCCGGGTTCCACGTCTTCTCGTGTAGGAATGTTCTTCGGACCATCTACGCCACCATCGTACCACTACCGATACATTCCGTCCAATTCGCTCCGCTATACGACGATACGACCACCCGGCCTCGCGGAGTCCGACTAGACGACGTCGTTCAAAGTCAGATAACTGCTGAAATCGTACACGTCTTCCATGTCCAGGCATTGCAGCTTCTTTAGGGTCTTCGCACGTGTCCGTACGCCGACGACTGATTACATTCCCTTCGCCGTACTCCTTAAACACCACCGACGATAATTTGCATATTATGCCGTGCTGTGGCGTAAGCGCTCACCGGTTGGTCCAGAAATTAACATCACACCTACGTAAACTCGACCCCATTAACATATGTAAATTTCATGATCGTCCGCCAATTCCTTCTTGGTGTTCTTTTTTCACTTTCCGCCAGTGTATTTCGCAGTGATATTTCCTTATCGATGAATAATCAGGTTAGCGTTTGAATAAAAAAGCTATTCTTAAACATAAAAAGATGTATTTCTTTTGGAGCATACTTAACGTGACAGAGATCATCACAAAACATCGTGTTTTAAATTATATGATAGTATACAAGTGTTACATTAAAACATTCAGCTTTAGAAATTTTGAACTGCCGCGTAGCCTATACTTCCCAAGTTCTTAGATATAGGCTAACGAAATCGTGATGTAGGAGGTCAAGACCGATTCCTGTAAAACATTCTAAAGATATATATGAACAAGAAAGATGACACGGAATTTTTCTTTGTAATGAGCAAAATCTTGGAATCCTTTCCAATACAAATAAAATATTTCAAATTTATTCATAGTCAATGGAACCCATTGAGAATCGTATTTATACAATCTATAGATAAAATAGAAAGAGAAACAGTTAGTTTCTCCCACGAGCAGTTGAAAAGCCTTACAAAAATCAACAAATTGTGCAGGAAAAAAATCTGTTAGCTGACATATGTATAAGATATCAGAGACGTTGTCGCTTACCCATCAGCTGAGTCCACCGAGGGGGTTTGAAGCCTCTGTTGGTACCTATCAATATACCCGTACATATTGGTATATTGAATATTCATATAGGTGGACTCAGCTGTCAAAAAAATTGTTAAACCTCAACATAAATCCACCTTGATTCTTATCTCTCCAAACACTCACCGAAACTTAGCAGTTCTTCCTTTCATCCCGGAAATTTGTTTCAAGATATCAAAAAATCTTAGGTCATCAAATTTCAAAGTGATTTTCACTCTTGTGTCTAAGACGTTTTGCTCTACAAAAATGGACTCAATTCCTGATAAAAACTCTTGGGGTATCTATCGCATCAAGTGTCATTGTTTCCTGTCATGTATAGGTCAGAGACGAAGGTCCCTTAAATTCAGGTTGAACGAACACCAGTCATATATTAACAAGTCAGTAAAATCATGCAATGCATTGATTATGATACGCTTTCCAACATACCAGAAATTATTACTCAAGTTATGAGGATAATGGCTGTGGAATAAATCTCGCTCCTGTGTCCTGACCTTTGACCCCATTTCAATGATATTCAACAGAACCGGTTCAGTACACCTCAAGAATAACATACTAAAGTTTTGTCGCAATAGAAACAGTTTTACGCAAGTTGGTCTTGCTTTTGTGCAATGACCTTTGACCCCATTTTGTTGATATTCAACAGAACCGGTTCACTATACCTCCGGAACAACATGATAACGTTTTGTCGCAATCGAAACATTTTTTGGTAAGTTATGATGCACAAGGGCAATGGAATGGATCCCACTCCAGTGTCCTGACCTTTGACCCCATTTCGCCCATTTTCAATAGGGTTCGTCCCCAGTGGCTCCCTACCACATACTAAAATTTCATCGAAATCGAACCATTTTTACGCAAGTTATGACGCATAAGGGCAATGGAACAAATCCCGCTCTTATGACCTGCCTGACCTTTGACCCCATTTCGGCCATTTTCAATAGGGTTCGTTTCCAAGTGGTTCCTTACCAAATACTAAAATTTCATCGAAATCGGACCATATTTACGCATGTTATGACGCATAAAGGCAATGGAATGGATCCCGCTTTTATGTCCTGACCTTTGACCCCATTCCACTCATTTTTAAGAGGTTTCGTTCTCAGGTGGTTCCTTACCACATACCAAATTTCATCGAAATCGAACCATTTTTACGCAAGTTATGACGCATAAGGGCAACGGAATAAATCCCGCGCTTATGCCCTGCCTGACCTTTGACCCCAATTCGCCAATTTTCAATAGGGTTCGTGCCCGGGTAGTTTCCCACCACATACTGAAATTTCATCGAAATCGAACCATATGTACGCATGTTATGACGCATAAAGGCAATGAAATGAATCCCGCTCTTATGGCGTGACCTTTGACCCCACTTCACCCATTTTCAATAGGGTTCGTCCCCTGGTGGTCCCCTACCACATACTAAAATTTCATCGAAATCGAACCATTTTTACGTGAGTTATCGTGCCGACAGACAGACGGGCGGACGGACATACGGACGGAAAAAGCTGGAGCAAATACGCTTCTTCAACCTACGGTTGGAAAGTGTAAAAAACCATTAGCACTTTCGGAGTGCCGTTCACTCCATCCTCTGATAATACATGTTACTGCACTATGCAGCTACATGTATCATTTGAGGGTGGAGTGAAACCTAATGCCTAGTTGAAATTTATATTTGGAATACATGTGTGTTCCAAATATAAATTTCAACTAGGCATTAGGTGTAACAATTTGTTTGCACAACTCAGACGAGACCTAGATAAACCCGATATTTTGCGAAGTCGGGGTGTTTACAACATTCTACTTTTAGACCCAATTACAAAACAGCATATTAGTAATTATGTAGGTTCTACATGGAGGAATTTGGAGCTACGAGTTAATGAACACAAGTTAGTAAAATCATGCAATGCATTGATTATAATACGCTTTCCAACATACCAGAAATCATTACTCAAGTTATGACTCAAGATATGAGAATAATGGCTGTGGAATAAATCTCGGTCCTGTGCCCTGACCTTTGATCCCATTTCGATGATATTCAACAGAACCGGTTTGGTATACTTCCGAAATAACATGATAAAATTTTGTCGCAATCAAAGCATTTTTACGTACGTTATGATGTATAAGGGCTATGGAATAGATACCGCTCCTGTGTTCTAACCTTTGACCCCATTTCGCCCATTTTCAATAGAATTCGTCCCCAGGCAAGACCCTACAACATACTAACATTTCATCCAAATCGAAGCATTTTTACGTAAGTTATGACGCATAATGGCGATGGAAGTGATTCGCTTCTATGTCCTGACCTTTGACCCCATTTCTCCCATTTTCAATAAGGTTTGTCGCCAGGTGGTCCCCCACCACATACTAAAAGTTTATCGAAATCGACCCTTTTTTACGTTAGTTATGACGCATAATAGCAGTGGAATTAATCCCGCTCCTATGTACTGAGCTTTGACCCCATTTCGTTCACTTTAAATAGGGTTCCTTCCCAGGTGATCCCCTATCAGATACTAAAATTTCATCGAAATCGAACGATTGTTACGCGAGTTATCCTGCGGACCGACATACGCACACAACGCGTGACGTAATGAGGCAGATGGGAATCGCGACCATCTGCTTGCCGCAAGGGTGACGTCATAAAACTTTGATAGGATCCACACACAATGCGTGACGTAATGAGACAGATGGCGTGACCGCGCGCCAACATTCTCAAAGGCGCGATTATGACGTCATAAGATTTCTAAGCATTGGTAACATTAATGGAACAACGCCATCACTAAAAACGTTATAATTCGGGGAGGGCCGCCCCGGTGGCGCAGTGGTTTAAGGCGCTGGCTTCTGATCATTCGTCCGTAAGGGGTCCAGGTTCGAATCCCGGTGAGGCATGGATGTTGTGTTTGTCTTACGGCACTGGCTCCCTCCCTTCCCTGGAACCAGTGACCCTAAATTAGGGACGGGCGACTGCTTATAGCCCATTGAGTTGCTCACGGTGGTCGTTAAACCTCCAATCAAAAAAAAAAAAAAAAAAAAAAAAAATTCGGGGAGGTTATTTAACCCACTAAACGAATTCTCCTAAAGTCGAGATCGAGCTAAATCGATTTCTAGTACCAGAAAACGGTAGGTTAACGACTTTTATCAAAATTCTTAGAGCCGTTTTCAAAATAAAATGTACATACATACATACAAGAATTGCTACTTTAAGGTGGACGTCAAGTAATTTTGCTTCCTATACTTCCAATGGAAAAACTTCTGTTCACATTTTCTTCACAAGTAATGCGTTCCCAAGGATGAAAATGTGAACATCGATTAAAATATCTTCATTTTATAACTTGCAATACTTAATATTTTCTAAAACATAACCATAATTATGCAATTCAACATTTGTTTGTCTACTGACGTCATTAAAATACAGGTCGCGCCATCTTTTTTCTGGACAATTAATGCGTTCACAAGGATAAAATTTTGAACATCGATTAAAATAGCTTCATTTCATAACTTGGAATACTTAATATTTTCTAAACCATAACCGTAATTATGCAATCCAACATTTTTTTGTCCACTGACGTCATCAGAGTACAGGCCGCGCCATCTTTTCTCTGGTTTCAACACCACCAAAGGAAAAGTGATTGATTTTAAATATAATTATAGTTATGTTTTAGAAAATATTAAATTTTCCAAGTTATAATATGAAGTTATTTTAATCGATGTTCAAATTTTCATCCTTGGGAACACATTAATTGTGAAGGAAATGTGTGCAAAAGTTTTTCCATTGGAAGTATAGGAAGCAAAATTACTTGACGTCCACCTTAGTAATATGGGATAAGGGCAATGGAATGGATCGCAATCCTATGTCCTGACCTTTGACCACATTTCGTCCATTTTCAATAGGGTTTGTCCTCAGGTGGTCCTCTACTACATACTGAAATTTCATCGAAATCGAACCATTTTTACGCACGTTATGACGCATAAAGGCAATGGAATGCATCCCGATCTTACGTCCTGACCTTTGACCCCACTTCACCCATTTTGAATAGGGTTCGTCCCCAGGCGGTCTCTTACCACATAGTAAACTTTCATTGAAATCGAACCATATTCACGCAAGTTGTGTCGCATAAGGGCAATGGAATGATCCAGCTCCTACGTCGTGACCTTTGACCCCATTTGTCCCATTTTCAATAGGGTCCGTTCCTAGGGGTCCCCTACTACATAGTAAACTTTCATTGAAATCGAACCATATTTACGCAAGTCATGACACATAAGGGCAATGGAATGATTCCGCTCCTACGTCGTGACCTTTGACCTCATTTGTCCCATTTTCAATAGGGTTCGTTCCCCTGTTGGTCCCCTACCACATACTAAAATTTCCTCGAAATCGAACCATATTTACGCCAATTATCGTGAGGACAGACGGACGAACAAAGCTGGAGCATATACGCTTCTTCAACTTACGGTTGGAAAGCGTAAAAAAGGGTGTCCTTGAAATATCTTCCATAGCCCAGCACTGTTGGGAAAATAACCACCAATTTTTCTATGATGACGATAGACATAAAGCGGTGTCTGATCTTGACTTTCTAGAAGTATTTCACATTTTTTAAAACCGCAATTGCCTGGTAAATGATTTATATTCATCTCCATTTCTATCAAGCGGATGGAAAACACTCATCAAAACTGATAACCACAACGAACCATTTGGCACGTGAAACTAATAACGTCGTCGCAAAAGAGAAATCAACACGCTCAGTCCCGATGAAGCTGGACCACAGTTTCCAGCAAAACTACAGTAGATTTTTAGTTATAAATATTGTATATATAAACGTTGTTTTTCCGTTATTAAATAAAAAAATGTAATTATATAATGTCTGTAACTCCCCTGTTTCAATCATGCCTATGTTTCCTGCAGCTGGACACGGCCGTTTTCTTGTTGCATCAAGCTGCAACAAGAAAACGTTCACCATTGCTTAACCGCGCTGGATATTTTCTTATCTCTCTAATTTGAGGAGTTAGCATTCATAGTTGTGCTAGTGTTTCATTGTAGCCCTTCGAGCATATTTATAAGTGGGACTGTGGTATGGTGATTGCCTAGGACCGAATTCACTATCGATAGAGAAGTGTTCAGATATTACTGGTAGGTCAGTGTATGTGTATACATCTCGGACCAAGAATAAAGCATCGGTCATGCACTGTGCTTGTGGAAATGGTATAATAGGTAAACATATTCCAAATAAATTGTGCTTGCACACTGTGTACACATCTGTTTCTGGCTGAAAGCCAAGCGTCAGTTTTTGGATCTAGTCCACGTAGTGTATCACGCAAAGATTTACAGACAGAGCCGGTGCTTACGTGCTTGGTACCCTAGGCAAGCCATAAGTTTTATCCCCTTAAAAGTTTTGTTACTCATTTGTATGGCTAAACATAATGCATTAATTCAATAATTTGATGATAAAAAAATGCAACGTAAATTAAATAGAAAGGACCTAATGTAAACAACACCTATTTACTTACTGGTCCAATGTACAGTAAATTAAAATTAAATTTCGCGTGCTGTATTGTTCGAAAAATTACCAATAAGTGTCTTTAAATCTTGTTCGATGGACAGCGTAGATAACCCAACAACGCCACAATGGTGGATCAGTGGTCTAAGCTCTGGCTTCTGACCATTCATCCGAGATAGGACTGGATTCGAATCCCGGTAAGGCATGGATATTGTTTATGTCTTACGGCACTACTTTTCTGCCTTCCCTGGTACCCGTGGCTTTAAATTAGGGACAGGCGACTGCTTACAGCCCACCGCTTTGTTCACTGCGTTCATTAACACCCCCCCCCTCAATGACCAAACAAGGTTCTTTCCTGGATCCCCCGACAAACACAACAAAACAAGAATGAAATAATATATTTTAGGAGAATAATGAATATTGTGCTAGAGCCTCTCTTGTTTTTGCCCCTGTTGTCATTAGAATACAGTCTGAGTGTGACAGTTGCCAACCTTTATATGTTGAGAATTGATACTATTTGTGATAGGAGAATTCAGTCTTGATATTTCCCTTGAAAACTAAAAATACAGAATCCATTTTCTTTGAAAATTTCGCCCACAGAAGTCGCTAGCTGCATAGGAACCGGCCTGGTGTAGGCAGTTTTTTAACAGATGCATACTTACTCCTCGGATTTAGTGCAAGCTAATTTACCCAATCTACGCATAAGTGCAGGTCTCGTTTTCTCGTTTACTCAAGTGATAAGAATTCGTAAGTTATATCGAATATCGAAAGGACAACAGAAAATAAAATTGCCTTTGTTTTTATCGGTTTTGTTTGTTTGTTTTCTTTCTTCTCGTTTATTAGCTCATTCGATTTTATCAACTCTAAGCCCTGGCCCCCCCAGATTTTGGTGGCCTCCAAGTTTTGGTGCCCCTCTAGAGTTTTGAGCCACTAGGCAGTCGCCTAGTTCGCCTAGTGGTTGAACCGGCCCTGTTTAGAAAATAAAACCCACAAGTGAAGTGATACGTGACATACGTACAAATAGGTAATATTGTGTTTAAGAATCTATCTATTTAAAACACAAGGCCGTTTCTTTATAAAATCCGCCAGCGCCACCCACTGGAGCGATTTTCATGAATTTATTTTAAATGAAAGTTACTGACCCAGTAAAAAGAACAGTTTTTCCCAAGGTAATTCGAAGACAAAATAATCTTTTAAAAATGCAAAGAATATAATCAATGAAGTAAAATGTGTTTGTGGACTATCATACATATATGAAACAGGTCACGCCGCCCCGATGGCGCAGTGGTCTAAGGCGCTGGCCTCTGATCATTCGTCCGTAAGGGGTCCGGGTTCGAATCCCGGTCAGGCATGGATGTTGTGTTTGTCTTACGGCACTGGCTCTCTCCCTTCCCTGGAACCAGTGACCCTAAATTAGGGACGGGCGACTGCTTCTAGCCCATTGAGTTGCTCACGGTGGTCGTTAAACCTCCAATCAAAAAAAAAAAAAAAAAAAAAAGAAACAGGTCACGAACTATTATACATATATGAAACAGGTCACGAACTTGAAACTCGAATTGCAGAACATAAAGCAGCTAAAAAGGAATTTCTCCAACAAAACAGATGTATAGGAAAGTTAAAGAAACTGGTTACAAAATGGACCAGCGTTTTCTAAATATCATCGATTTTCAAAACAATTTCCTAAAAAGAAAATCAAAAGAAGGACTTAAACTTGAAAAGAAAAATGACTGCTGAGACAAGATCTTATAAAAAATAACCGTGACACTCGAGGTTAACCGTAACCGCGATCGTAAGGAAAAATAAAAAGAATGTGATCACAAGTAACTGCCCGAAGAAGAAGAAGCAGAATTTTCTCTGAAAATTTGCAATACAAATCTGAAGCATTTTCCTAGAAAAAAAAACCCATTGAAATATTAAGTTAGCTTTTAATTTATATTTTTGAGCTTTATATATTATTTATTCCATAATTTCTTCGGTTATTGAATTAGAGCCATAGTAGTAAGAAATGGGTTTCCAAATCATTATAGAGTAGCATACATAAAAGTTTTGTAGAAAATAAATCTGGTTACATTTTCATTGACAGTTTATGTACAATAGTTTCTATCTATGAATCTAAATTTCTTCTGTGTGTTAAGTTTACTGAAGCCTGTAGAGGTTATTTGTTATAGGCTGTAGGCTGAACAGGTCTAAGGTTTCACTAGATTTTAAGTAGAAGTATTTCGATAGCATGTGCTGGGAAAACATTCGAAAATCCTGGAAATATCATGGAAAAGTCGTAGAATTCTGCGATTGCAAAAGAGGATTCCTTAACTTCAAGATAAAAACGCTTATAGCATAATATAAATTCGTTTGTTTTTTGGAGTAAAACGGTAATTAGAAATCACCGAGTTTTCGCTCTCTACTGGGCAGTAATGGGACATAAAAACCATAAAATTAGTACGCTTAAGAAACAAAGATGATTTTTGGAAACAGTGTGGAAGCCATCGAACCGTGTTACATGTATTTATCATGCAATTACATGCTGTACTGTAACGTGTAATTGTAGTACAGCGTGTAATTTCCATCCATTAACAATGCGTGCCAAAATCCTTGGTAGTCCCATAGAAATTGCGTGTTTGCTCGCAGGAGAGGATTTCAAAGTTTTCCTAATAGCAGTCACTTTAAAGTTAGTGCAAGGGAAAACTCTTCTATCAGGTTGTAAAGAAAGTTTCCGGAAAAAATAATTTGTGGCGTGTGTAATGCCAGATACTGGGGACCTGCGATGACGTAAATATCCCAGAGTACAGTGTACGAAAGAACAGATTCCAAGGGCAGAAAGTACGCTGTTGTGGTGAATATTAGTTGCACGTGGCGACGATACAATAAGCGATATCGAAGGAAGGTGGGCGTGTAATATTGCTCTATTAATTCTTGAATGGTGTTAAAGTTACGGAAGCACTTGGAAAATTGCGAAACGCGTTTGGTGACGACATTATCGGACAGAGTACTTGCTATGACTGGTACAGGAAATTCGACACTGGTGTACGGGATCTGCCTGGTGCGTCCAGAAGTGGCAGAACCAGTAAGGTTGAAGATCATACAGTGCAACACGTGCTATCGACCAAGCCTGAACCAAATATGCGGGAACTGACAGAGGAACGGAAAACCTATAATACGACCATCAACACCCGACTTCGGAAGTTGAGATATTCGTATAAACTATGAAAATGGGTACCCCATGCTTTGTCTTACCAGAATCGGATGCAACGCTAGTCCATTCATTGCTGTTGCTCTGCGTCAAAGAGAAAAACGGGAGGGTTTTTTTTTTGCATCTGTTAGTCACGGATGACGAAAAATGGGTCACATAAGTGAATGTTACGCGGCAAAGAGCGAGGAACAAGCAGGACAACCCCCACAGAAAGTCGTTAAGCCACCCCTTTATGGACGGAAGGTGATGTTGTGTTGCTGGTGGGTTTGTTGTGGCGCGATTCACTATGAACTCCTACCGTGGAACAATACCATCACAATGGATGCTTACGTCCGACAGTATGACCGACTTTATGCTACTCAGCGAAAAAAGCGCCCAGAATTGATTAATCGCCATAGAGTTGCTTTTGATCAGGACAACGCTCGTCCACATGTCGTTTTACTCACCCAACAAAAGTTGCACGAGTTGGGACGGGAAATATTATCGCAAACCCCTTGTTTCTCGAACCTTACCCAGTGCGACTTTCATCTCTTTCAGCCTTTGTCGAATTTTCTCGCTGAGAAAAACTATGCTAATGACGATAATGTGAAACGTTGCATGGATGACTTCTTCTACTCCCGCTCGCCAGACTTCTATCGCAATGGGATATTTCAACGCTTAGATGGGTGGAATAAGGTCATTAGTTCTAATGGGGACTACCTGGACGATTAGGTTTAGTGCTTTGTTCGAATTTTAAAGCTTGAAATGCAGGCTTCTCTATTTTCCGAATATTTTTTTACAACCTGATAATAATAGTATATCATTGCTTGTAGAAGCTGACGAGCACTGCATGACTTCTCTGGCAAGCGCTGCTCACTGATTGTCGTTGTTGACATTTCTTACGCGTTCTTTACATACATTATATAAGGATCACTTCGTCATTCCGGTATCTAACTTTTCTGTGTTGTTACGGTATATTAACGGTATACAACGGCATTCAACAGCATTTCAAAAGTAATGGCACATTTATACCAATTTATTTCTGAGTTCTATTGTTTCGGAAAGATGAAATCGAAATTTTTGTAAACTCAGAAAATTTCTAAAAATAAACGGAACTTCAAACTGACATTTCTAAAAAAAAAAAAAAAAAAGAAAGGAAAAACAGAATTTCTGACAACGTAAAATCAATCAAAATACTGAAGTTTCCGTTATAAGAACCGGAATCTCATCAAAACGTAAAATTTCGTTAACAGCCGGATATCTACCGGCAAATTTGCGGCACGCTATTTTCAAGAATTTTTCGTGAATTGGCAGCACTTTTTTTACAGTATATGAAAAACGGAAAGAACACTAAATTTTGCTGCATTCTAAAATTCCGCTGAAAAAATATGTGCGACGTCTTTTGGAAAACACAGATCTAAAACAAATTGTTTAAAAGTTGCCAAAATGTGTGACAAATTGTCCATTATTTTACACAGTATGTCCCAAAGTTTGTAAGAACTGTAAATAATTTTAAAGTGTCCTTTATAAATTATTTTAAGGGTGAAATTCGTTTCGTCTCAGTAGGGTCTTCAATCCTCCAGTAATTTAATTAATAACAGACACCGAATTTGGTTTTCTTAATCATGTGTTTATGAATTCAACTGTTCCGTTGACCAGGTTTAACATGAAAACTTTACTTTAAAAGGAACTGGTCTTTAATTCCGTACTTGAATGGTAGTCTTAAAAGTGTTTATTTGTTAGGGAAGATACAAAAAAAAAATGTAAAACATTCAGAGTAATTTAAAACAATCAATAGCGTAGAATCAAACTGTAATTATTTTAGCTTTATTTTACATGGTTGTACAAATTTGAGTATTGCTTCAAATCTTGAATTTAACAATGTTTTCCAAATATTTCAGGTTTACTTAAGCACTCGCCGTGGCGCATGGATAATGCCACGCATAGGACCCAGAGGACTTCCGTTAGATTATCACTTTAATCGACGTTTCTTGTTCTTACTTCAGCAGTGGCTTCCATACGACTGGTTTTGCTGGCCCTTTGAGGCATATATCAATTTTCATTTCGACCATTCTTTGTACAACCTCAAACCAGATCATCACTTCTTAAGTCAACATCCAACTGTAAGCGATACCCTTCCCGTGAGACTGGCTTGTGGCACAGTTGTAGTTCGTGGAAACATCAAGATGTTCACCGAAAATGGCGTGATATTTGAGGGCGAGACAGAAGTCACTCCTGTGGATGAAGTTGTTTTGGCCACTGGGTATGTGACGAAGTTTCCCTTCCTCGGGGAAGAAATCACTACCGTCAAGAAAAATGAAACGCATCTCTATAAATTCATGTATCCTCCTCACCTGCCTCATCCTACTCTCGCTATCATGGGTCTTATACAGCCCTTAGGAGCTGGAGTCCCTGTTGGGGAGGCGCAGTGCAGATTGGCTTCGTACGTTGTAAGTGGAAGAGTCAAACTCCCAAGTAGAGAAGAAATGGAGGATGATATCGCTGTTTACAAGAAAATCTTCAAAAACAGGTTCGTCCAGTCTCCCAGGCATACAATCCAATGCGATTTCATCAGCTATTTGGATGAAATTAACGGATTATTCGGAGCCAAGCCGAACTTAGTAAAAATGTTCTTCACAGATCCTAAATTATGGTGGGCCGTAATGTTTGGCCCTCATCTCCCTCAACAGTATCGATTACAAGGCCCACACTCATGGAACGGAGCAAGGGATGCCATTCTTACTTCCAGGGAACGTGTAATAAAACCACTGAAGCAAGGCTACAGAAAAAATTTCAAAACCAAAATCCAGTACCAGAAGAAATTACTTACAAGGAATGTTTTGATTTCGAAAGCTATTGTACTTATTTCGGTGCTATGGTTCTTTTCCTCTTTCTGGAAATTATATGGAGATTAATATGCAGTAAAAATGTTATCTTCAGCATATATCCTTCGTTTATGTTATTTTGTACATAGCTATGAAAAAAAATCTCAAGAAGTACTATTAACTATTGTTGCATGAATTTAGCTGTGTGAGCAGTGATAGTTCCAAAAAATTGTGTTGATGAAAGGGAATGACAGAAATATTTTGCATAGTTTTATTCGAAAGTTATATATATATATATATATTTCTTTTTGTTCAAGAGAAAGTTTTTGTTAAGCATGAAAAGTATACGTCAAATCTTGCCAGATATTGTATGGAGAAAGCGTATGAAAATTACCGTATATCGATTGAGCGTCCCTTATCCGAAAATCACCGAACCGAAAATCTCTGAAATCCAAAACTTTTTCCAGCGTAGGCGTGACATCACAAATGGAAAATTCGAGAAGGTTCCGGGAAGGCTCCCAGGAACTGCGCACGTTTTAGCGCACTCTGAGAATACGACACGTTACGTCAGATACCCTCTGATGAAGTTATCTCTCTGATGCTCTGTTCTGTTGAAGCGCAATGGCAGTTGCGATTCTTTTAACTCGACTCACTAAAACAATTCATTAGCCCTTATTCGTTCGTTTCATTTCTTGATACTTCGGATGAACGATTTCGCCGGAAAATTACTCTCGCTAATCGGTTCTGAGTCGGATCCGTTTGCGTCGTTCCTTGACCCATCTGGTTTAGTGATCGAATTTCGGTTAAAATTAAGTTTGAAATCTTATGAAATTTAAATTAATTTTAAAATCCTACGAAATTTAAATTAATTTAGCATTTTGATTTGGTCTAACCATAAAGTTACCTCACTACATAGGTATACCTCGTAAAAGTACTTGAAAAACCGAAAATTTCGACCCCATGCATTTCGGATAACAGATGCTCAACCTATACTTATCTGTGCTTTTCCTATTTTTGTATTCTGGTACTTAGAACTGTACGTTTTATTATTCCTAATACATGAAATTAATTTTGTAGACAAATAAAAAACGAAACGAAATGATTGCATTACGATAAATTTTCCATAAGTATACATGTTTGAAAAATCACAAGAATTTAGAATAGCGTTCAGTTTGTTTTACCTTGAAACTTAAAATCCAATTAAACCCCAGTTTTGCATTACAGTAGCGCTGAGTCAGTTTAATGTATCAAAGTGAAATAGTTAATGTTTAATAAATTTTCTGAAGACTAGTTGGTTTGAAATTATTCTTCAGTTTCTCTCAAATTACTCTTCTAAAAACACAAATTTGCCGGTGATAGAACTCGCATACCTCTACTTCAGAGCCGATTGCTTTACCAATCAAACTACACCAACGGAATTTATCGCTGCAACTTTACGGTCTTGACATATATTTCACCTCTGTAATACGTCATATTATTTTTCGCGTGTTTTTTTTTCTTGAAGCGAAGAAAGAATTTCTAATTAATTCCAGACGATGTGTGGAACAAATATCATACATTTTCGAAGAACCTAGATCCATTTTCACAATCGGGTGCCAATGTGAAAACACCAATTTTCTCGTGATGGGGATCGAACTCACATTCCTCTGCTCTGGATCTGATTGCTTTACCAATTGAGCAACACCGATGGAACTTATCGCTGCAACTATGTGGTCTTGACATATGCTTCACCTCTGTAATGCGTCATACGCTCCTTCTTAAAAAAATCTTTGAGAATATGCATTTTTGACTAACAGTTCCGTTTCCATTTATTCGTCGTTTCTCTAGTTGTTGCTGATGTTTTAAGTCCAGTTCTCGTAATCGAGACCATTGCTCGTCCCATGACGGCTATCATTCAAAATTGTCATTCCTCTCTCTCATTACTAATCGCTATTGTCGGTCGTACGTCGTCTACTAACTGACCTTCGTCTCAAGATTGCTTTCTGTCAAGACTGAGTCCATATGTAGGTTACTTCAGCCAAAACAAATGTTCGGCACAGGCTTACTAGCAACCAGTGGCGGAATCGCGATTCATAAACGGCCGCGGAAGCGGGAATTTTGTGGCCCACTTTTGGGAAATATTATCAATGCACCATGAACCTAAGAATAAAGGCATTTCAGCATCACCATTTCCTGTTTAAATGTCTTTTTAACACAAGTCAATAAATGACAGCAGTGTTTTTATTGAAGCAACGATGATTAATTAACATTTTGCTCATTTTACTCGACTGCAGCATAAGATATCCCAATAAATTTAATGTAAAAAGATGCATTACTGTCTTCCGTTGATGAAGCGATAGACAGAGCATAGAGGCTGCAGTTGAAGATTTTATACCACTCCTACGAATTTTATTGCGATAGATGAATTCAAAGGTGTAATAGTTACTTCGCGTTTAGTAAGAAGGGAAACCGAATTGTGCGAGATTTACCTGTTATAAGCAAAACGATTATGAAAAATCATCTTTAAGAAATTGAGATTTTTTTAGGATTGTAAGAATTTTAGTGCAAATTTACAAAGTGAGAGAAATTAAAGGGTGAGGAAGTTGATGTTTTTCAATTACTTTCAAATGGAAAAGGCTTTCTTGTTGTAGCTGAAATAAATTTCCAAAAAACTGCAGTGCAAGGGTTCGTGTAAAGCTTGAAAAGTAATAAGTATAAATCTCTTTAAAAAAACATAAGTAAATGAAACATAAATGAGTGTAAATATTTCGTATACATAAAGCAACACAAACATTTTATCGTAGCTGAACTTCAATGCATTAACGTACACAGCGAAGATCTAGTGGCCCATATTTAAATAATACATTCTGAGATTACAAAAGAAAAATTCAGTGCTTTAATTTATTTCATGCTTCTGTATTAGTAGAATATATTTGATTATACTGATTATTCAACTGCAATTAGCGAAAGCGAATTGAGGTACATGTAAATATTAAAAACACGTATGTATTATTATCATTTCTTAATGCTGGATAATAAATTATATCAAACGTTTGTCATTGCCTTATTCAATCATTCAAATCATTTTCAATGTGTAAACATGGTAAAATTCTTGTTTTTCTATTAATCAGCGGCATTACACACACACACACACACACTCATACACACGCCACAAATGGATTCGATTGAAAACTTTTGATAACACAGTATGAGCATTAGGTAATAAACCAAAAAAAACGTATAATCATGTGTAAAGGGTTTTAACAAAATAATGTATGACATTCCTTAACTATACCGTAGCTGTAACAGTGTCCCATCAACTCCTGTACGCCACTGTTGGCTGTAACATTAATTATCTTATTGTTCATACAGTAATTCCGAAAGCAGAGCGAAAAATCGGTCTTATCCTAGCCATGCGAGGAAACGGATTGTAATAATTTTGTATGTCGAAATGTTGAAGGTTATTAGATGTGGTTTTTATTAGACATCCTCAGCAATTAGTTAGGAACAGCTGCTTATGATAAGTTGTAACATGGCTGGTCCTACTGGTTTAAGTACTGTGACGTAAACCTCTAATTTAACCTTTCTTCTTAGTTTCTGTATTCCTATACAAATTTGGTGCCTTTTCGTACAGTGGTTTTCTGAATTAACGATGCATTATTTCTCCCGACGAGTTTTCAAACTTGGTATTACTGGTAGTGAGTCGAAAGTCAAGATATCTATGCGCAAGTGAAGTTTTAAGAGAGCGATTTGCAGACTGTAAGAGCAGATTTACGAGGCCGTATCGGTGGAGCAGTAGTCTAAGCACTGGCTTCTGATCATTGGTCCGAGATGGGTGCGGGTTCAAGTCCCGGTGAGGCATGGATGTTGCATTTGTCTTACGGCATAACTGTACAAGACCTCACTAACTCGGATCTATCCTGGCGCCCTCTCTCTGGCCTCCCCCTGCTATTCTCTCGTCCCCATCCGCCCATTTGGTCTATGACTCTCTGCTAACTGCACTTCTTTCGCTTTTCCCTGATCTTGTCTCCCCAACCGGTCTCGTCTCTGTCTTTTCTGCCCCTCTTCCGCTGCCGTTTTTCCTCCGACTCACAAACTCGGTTCTTCCTCTCTCCTCTCTCTCCTCTAAATCTCTTTATCGTTTTCTAGTGCACCTTGCCACCCCTTCACCGCTTTCTATTCTGGAGGTTCCCCGGCTTCTCTTTCTCTTGTCTGGGCAGCTGCCCGCTCACCCTTATCTGCCCCTCTTGAAATTAATACCCACTGGCTCTTTTTGCATAATCGCCTCCCTGTTCCGTATTTTCTCTTTCGCATGTCTCTTCTCTCCTCCCCTCTCTGCTCCTTCTGCGCACAGGAGGCAGACGTTTCTCACGTCTACCTTTACTGTCCCATCCTGATGCCTCTCCTCCACCAGGCTTTCCGGATTGCCAGTCGCTCTTGTTCTCAAGATCTTCCGTTCACTGCCTACAGACATCTTCTTCTGCGGGCTCATCCACCTACAACTCTTCCTTCAGTATGTGCCTATCTTTTCGTGCTGGTTAAACACGTTATTTACGTATACCTTCAACAACTCCGCAGCATTTCCTCGCCGGTCTCTTTACACCAGGCCAGCGCAGCACTTTTGTGCCATTTTCAAGATCGATTGCTTTCTCGACTCCGCCTGGAGTACCAGTCGGCTTCTTCCAGTCGTCGAGAAGCCACCTTCTATGCTACCTGGGCGCCGGCCGCTCCATGGTTTGCGATTGATTCTGGACTGCTACACCTATCAGAACCCTAGGACATTCTACACCTCCTTTGCTGAGTTCCGTGGCACCCTGGTGGCCCTCCTCCACTCTACGACTCGTGCAATCCACACTACCGTTGAATTGTGAATGCTAATGCCATCTCAGTGTTTTTCATGCTTACTCGTGTACATTACTTACTTTCACCCCACCTGTATTATGTTGCTTTGGTGCACTCGTTAAATAACTTGCACAATTGTGCACGCTGTGTTTTTATCTCATGTATGTAATGTTTTACCTTCACGGCGGTGTTTGTGCTGTTCTTTTTCTAATTGTGTACTATTGTTTCGCCTGTGTTATCCTGTAAATCATGCCCAGCCAATGTCATGTGACACGATGTGTTTCTCTTTGTCACTTCTGCAATTTTTTTTATTCAATAAGCTTTGCTTGCAGCATTTGTTATTCATCCCCATTGTCATTGCAGTGTATATACCATCATGTTTTTAACAGTTTTGTATTATTTCCCAGTGAGATGCCCAATACTGTACGTCTCCCTCTTATGTTTTCTTATGATAAATTAGAATAAAGCGATTTTGAAACCTTCCCTGAAACCAGAGGCCCAAAGTTGGGGACGGACGACTGCTTATAGCCGATCGAGTTGCTCACGGTAATCGTTAAACCTCCAAAGAACCAAAAAAGATTTTCGAGCAGATTGACTGTTCACTGAAGTGCAAATTTAAGAGTAGAGATGTGTTAATCATGATTTGTTAAAAGGTAGTATCTTTCCAGATAAGATTTTCTGAGCGAAACTGAGGTAAAGTTTTGATAATAGTGTCTTATCGAGATAGCGAATCAGTAGTTTGAAGCGCTTGTTGATATCACCATTTTGCTATTGTGATGCGAAATACATTCAAAGTTGTTTTTCACTGATGTACGAATCGGCGAAATAAAAGAAGGGATATTGAAATAGATTACTTACTATTTCAATGTCAAAGCTTTTATTGCGCAGATTGGCACATCAGTGAAAAACAACTAGCTGATACTTTGACTCTGGACCATGCTTATCCGATAATACGGCTTGCAACTTCTACGAGCAACGAGTTAAACAACATCTTTAAAGTGTGTTTTTTTTGATTGAAGGTTTTTTTAAATGATTTATTGGACTTGGTGGTACAGAGGCATGACAAACATAGACAGTATACAGATGTTTCGCATCAATAAATACATATCAAACATTGTTTTTACAGTATGCTAAATAAGCACTGTACGCAGAAAGCCAGTGGTGATCAAGTAAAACGTTATGACATCATACATTATGCACATCAAACATGATTTTAGAGTATGCTTAATGGCCAATGTACACAGAGAGCCAGGGTTGATCAAGTAACACATTACGAACAAGTACACATCAAACATGGTTTTACAGTATGCTAAATGACAAATGTACACAGAGAGCCAGTGTTGATCAAGTAACACATTATGAACAAGTACACATCAAACATGGTTTTTACAGTATGCTAAATGACAAATGTACACAGAGAGCCAGTGTTGATCAAGTAACACATTATGAACAAGTACACATCAAACATGGTTTTTACAGTTTGCTAAATGACCAATGTACACAGAGAGCCAGTGTTGATCAAGTAACACATTATGAACAAGTACACATCAAACATGGTTTTTACAGTATGCTAAATGACCAATGTACACAGAGAGCCAGGGTTGATCAAGTAACACATTATGAACAAGTACACATCAAACATGGTTTTACAGTATGCTAAATGAAAAATGTACACAGAGAGCCGGTGTTGATCAAGTAACACATTATGAACAAGTACACATCAAACATGGTTTTTACAGTATGCTAAATGACCAATGTACACAGAGAGCCAAGGTTGATCAAGTAACACATTATGAACAAGTACACATCAAACATGGTTTTACAGTATGCTAAATGAAAAATGTACACAGAGAGCCAGTGTTGATCAAGTAACACATTATGAACAAGTACACATCAAACATGGTTTTTACAGTATGCCAAAGGACCAATGTACACAGAGAGCCAGGGTTGATCAAGTAACACATTATAAACAAGTACACATCAAACATGGTTTTACAGTATGCTAAATGACAAATGTACACAGAGAGCCAGTGTTGATCAAGTAACACATTATGAACAAGTACACATCAAACATGGTTTTTACAGTATGCCAAAGGACCAATGTACACAGAGAGCCAGTGTTGATCAAGTAACACATTATGAACAAGTACACATCAAACATGGCTTTTACAGTATGCTAAATGACCAATGTACACAGAGAGCCAGTGTTGATCAAGTAACACATTATGAACAAGTACACATCAAACATCGTTTTTACAGTATGCTAAATGACCAATGTACACAGAGAGCCAAGGTTGATCAAGTAACACATTATGAACAAGTACACATCAAACATGGTTTTACAGTATGCTAAATGACCAATGTACACAGAGAGCCAAGGTTGATCAAGTAACACGTTATGACATCATACATTATGCACATCAAACATGATTTTAGAGTATGCTTAATGGCCAATGTACACAGAGAGCCAGGGTTGATCAAGTAACACATTACGAACAAGTACACATCAAACATGGTTTTACAGTATGCTAAATGACAAATGTACACAGAGAGCCAGTGTTGATCAAGTAACACATTATGAACAAGTACACATCAAACATGGTTTTTACAGTTTGCTAAATGACCAATGTACACAGAGAGCCAGGGTTGATCAAGTAACACATTATGAACAAGTACACATCAAACATGGTTTTACAGTATGCCAAATGACAAATGTACACAGAAAGCCGGTGTTGATCAAGTAACACATTATGAACAAGTACACATCAAACATGGTTTTTACAGTATGCTAAATGACCAATGTACACAGAGAGCCAGGGTTGATCAAGTAACACATTATGAACAAGTACACATCAAACATGGTTTTACAGTATGCTAAATGAAAAATGTACACAGAGAGCCGGTGTTGATCAAGTAACACATTATGAACAAGTACACATCAAACATGGTTTTTACAGTATGCTAAATGACCAATGTACACAGAGAGCCAAGGTTGATCAAGTAACACATTATGAACAAGTACACATCAAACATGGTTTTACAGTATGCTAAATGAAAAATGTACACAGAGAGCCAGTGTTGATCAAGTAACACATTATGAACAAGTACACATCAAACATGGTTTTTACAGTATGCCAAAGGACCAATGTACACAGAGAGCCAGTGTTGATCAAGTAACACATTATGAACAAGTACACATCAAACATGGTTTTACAGTATGCTAAATGACAAATGTACACAGATAGCCAGTGTTGATCAAGTAACATATTATGAACAAGTACACGTCAAACATGGCTTTTACAGTATGCTAAATGACCAATGTACACAGAGAGCCAGTGTTGATCAAGTAACACATTATGAACAAGTACACATCAAACATGGTTTTTACAGTATGCTAAATGACCAATGTACACAGAGCCAGTGTTGATCCAGTAACACATTATGAACAAGTATACATCAAACATGGTTTTTACAGTATGCTAAATGACCAATGTACACATAGCCAGTGTTGATCAAGTAACACATTATGAACAAGTACACATCAAACATGGTTTTACAGTATGCTAAATGACAAATGTACACAGAGAGCCAGTGTTGATCAAGTAACACATTATAAACAAGTACACATTATAACGAAGAAAATTTCTCCGTCATTTTTATCCGCGCCAGGATTCGAACCCTGTCCCCTCATTCCGGAATAAGTCACTCTACCAATTGAGCTACGCGGACGTTTTATTCTGATTCCTATCTGCCTTTTTGTCGTGTGCGTCCTTCTGGCAGGTACGTCACATCTCCTGGTACGTTACATCATCTCCCCCTTATTTTTTTTTTATTTTTTTTTTTTTTTGAAGTGCTGGAGAAGGGATTCTCTTATTTTTCCTATCTCGCGGTGTGGAAATAATATCACACCATTGCGAGATTTTGAACGGTCGGGTCATCCGGATAGTTCGGGCGCCATTATAACGAAGTAAATTTCTCCGTCATTTTTGGTCTACGCCGGGATTCAAACCCGGTCCCCTCATTCCGGAATAAGTCACTCTACCAATTGAGCTACGCGGACGTTTTATTCTGATTCCTATCTGCCTTTTTGTCCTGTGCGTCCTTCTGGCAGGTACGTCACATCTCCTGGTACGTTACAACATCAAACATGGTTTTTACAGTATGCTAAACGACCAATGGACACAGAGAGCCAGGGTTGATCAAGCAACACATTATGAACAAGTACACATCAAACATGGTTTTACAATATGCTAAATGACAAATGTACACAGAGAGCCAGGGTAAATCAAGTAACACATTATGAACAAGTACGCATCAAACATGGTTTTTACAGTATGCTAAATGACCAATGTACACAGAGAGCCAGTGTTGATCAAGTAACACATTATGAAAAAGTACACATCAAAAATGGTTTTAGAGTATGCTAAATGACCAATGTACACAGAGAGCCAGTGTTGATCAAGTAACACATTATGAACAAGTACACATCAAACATGGTTTTACAGTATGCTAAATGACAAATGTACACAGAGAGCCAGTGTTGATCAAGTAATACATTATGAACAAGTACACATCAAACATGGTTTTACAGTATGCAAAATGACAAATGTACACAGGAAGCCAGTGTTGATCAAGTAACACATTATGAACAAGTACTTACACATTAAACATGGTTTTACAACATACTAAATGACCAATGTACACAGAGAGCCAGGGTTGATCAAGTAACGCAGTATGAACAAGTACACATTAAACATGGTTTTACAGTATGCTAAATCGCCAATGTACACAGACAGCCAGTGTTGATCAAATAACATATTGAGAGTCAGTGCCGAAAGACAAACACAAACATCCATGCCTCATCGGGATTCGAACCCGGACCCAACTAGAAGGAATTTTCATAAGCGATCGGTTAGACCATAGCACCACTGGGGCGGCCTTTAAGGTTTCAACAAGTAGCCTAAGTGAACAAGTGACATTTTAACCATCGCAATTTCAAAGCAACACACTTTCACAGTAAACCCTTATAGTTTTACATGACATGAACATAACTTAAATTGAAAATCACGAAACGCCAAAAGTACTCCATGATAATTTATCTTACCGAATTTGACGTGTTTAACAAATCAAGGATATTACCAATTTGTTTAAAATCGAATTCATTAAATTTATTGTTTAACATTTGTCAATAAGCAGCATGCCTTGTGTTAAACACTGTAGGCTTTATTCACAGTATTATGCATATGGGTTCACCCGCCAAAACAAGTTTTCTGTGTGTGTGTGGGGGGGGGGGAAGTCAGTGGCCACCGTGAGCAACTCCATGGGATTTAAGCAGTCACCGGCCGCTAATTTTGCTCCATTGGTTCCAGGGAAGGAAGATGGCCAGTTTCCTAAGAAAAACACATCATCCATGCCTCATCGGATATTCGAACCCATCTCGGACGAATAGTCAGAGGCCAGCTGTTAGACCCCTGCACCAAGTGGGCGGTACAGTACTAACAAAACTAAATAATTACACTGCTGTTAATAGAAATTGCAACACCATGAAGAAGTGCTCGAATTTGCACGAAATTTGCAGGGTGCATAGGATACCATAGGAAATGCAAATGATCACAATTGCAGCGCTCATACAAATGTGAGGCGTCTACAATGCCCTCAGAAACGTCAAACAGGGAATATAAAAGAAGGCTCACAGAGAGCAGGTTTTTAAACTTGTTATCGCTAAACTGGACCATACGAAGTTCTTAACACGTAAACATGCCGCGTAGGAGGATGAGACAACCATACGAACACTTGACGGAGTTTGAAAGAGGTAGAGTCGCTGGACTCACAGAAGATGATTTACCCCACCGTGATACTGCTGCGTGCGTCAGGCGTAACACAACCACCGTTTTGCGTGCATGGCGTCATTGTACAGCAGAAGGTTCTACGCATCGTCAGGCAGGGTCTGGAGCTCGAAATCGCACGACCTGGCGGGAAGGCAAGCACTTGCACCGTATGGCAAGGACGTCGAGTACAACACCATCCCCGACACTTGCTCAGCAAGAGAAGATGGTCAAGCATCGTGCGATGTCTTCAAGCACTGTTCGTCACTGATTGCTGCAGAGTGGCCTCCTTGTTTGTCGTCCATTGCTGCGACTTCCCTTGACTCTAAACCACAGGCGCTGGCGATTGCAGTGGTGCCGCGAACGTCGAAACTGCAGTGCTGAATGAAAGTATATTGTGTTTTCGGACTAGTTCAGATTCAATATAATGCATCACGACGGGCGAATCCTTGTCCGCAGATACCGTGGTAAACGACATCTGGAAGTCTGTATTGTGCAGCGGCATACCGGTCCCAAGCGTGATGGTCCGAGGCGCTATTGCGTTTTTTATACGCTCTCACCTGCTACGCATCACAGGCACATTGAAGAGACAACGCTACATCACGGAGGTGTTGGAAGCCGAACTTCTACTCTTCTTTCAGACGACCACGGGAGCCGCCTCCCAACAAGACAATGCCCGAATCCGTGTTGCTCGCACTGTCCAAGACGTACACTGTGCGCATTAGGTCTCTCCTCTTTCCTTCCCTGATCGCTAGCCAGATTTGCCACCTATACAGGGAACGTCTGGGGTGTCATCGCTCAACGACTGGTTCGCATGGCCTCGCTGCTTGTAACAACCAGCGAATTGTGGATGTGTGTAGAAGCAGAATGGAATGCAATACCGCAGAGGATCACCCAAACTGTTTCATTCGATCCCACGACGTGTGGGTTCGGTTATCACAGACCAGGGTGGATTTACTTATTACTAATTTTTTGGCAGTTCTTCGTCACGAACCGCTATGCAATTGTGATCTTTTGTAGCTTCTACCATACCTAATCACTCCCATACATTTCACTGAGATTGCTTGTTTCCTTCTTGGTGTTGCAATTTCTCTGAATAGCAGTGTATCCTGAAGTCACTGTTTGCAATGTCATCATAAAGCAGTATATACACAGTCGAGTCACATTACTGTCACCACCTCCTACTTTTGACGTAAACAGCGCGTAGCCAATGAAAGTAGGCGCGCATCGTGAGCTGGCTTGGAGGGTATATAAGGTGTGCTGTAGGCATTCTGAAAACATATCAATCGTTGCTCTTATGGATAAAAGGAGCGATTTATTAGATTTTCAAAAAAGGATGATTATCGCTTTCGGGCCTAGGGTAGCAGTATTTCTGAAACAGCGCAGTTTGTGAACTGTTCGCATGCTACTGTGGTTAAAGTTTATTGTGATTGGGGAAATGTCACCATTGCGAATAAGCGACGTGCAAGCTGCGGAGCACCACGTGCCATTGATGTGAGAGATGAACGTCGGATCCGAAGGTGCATGAGGGCCGATCGACACGCTACAGTGGAGCAACTCACTGGCCAAATGAAAGAGAGGACAACCGGAAGTGTGCTTAAAACGACAGTTCAGCGAACCCTACTGCGTATGGGATTCCGATGCAGACGCATGGTCACTGCACCTATGCAAACGAAGGTGCATCGGCGGAAAATGCTTACATTTGCACGGAAGTATCGTAATTGGACCTCCCCTGATTGACAAAGGATTGCCTTCTACGAGGAGTCAGGTTATCTGCTTCATCGAAGTGATGGGCATTGGCGTATAAGGGAAGAAACGTCGGAGAACAAACACTCTTCAACCACTGTTGGAAGAACACAAGCTGGTTGGGTCAGCGTTATGGTCTGGGGAATGCTTTCGTGGGATTTCCTGGTCCATTCATACCTGTGGAAGGGACTATGGATCGAATTCCTTATGAATCCATCCTTGCAGACCACGTACGTCCATACGTGTTGATTGTCTTCCCTGGGCCGGATGGGATCTTCCAGCATGACAATGCATCGTGTCACACATCTAGAAATGTATTAGAGTGGTTGAAAGAGCACGGTGAAGACTTCAAAGTACTTCCCTGCCCACCTAAGTCCCCAGACGTATTCCCGATTGAGAGTCTCAGGGACCACCACGATCGTGTTATTCGTTCTGTTAATCCTCCACCACGCACCCTCCAGCAGCTGACACATGCACTGCAATCCGCATTGCTCCACATGCCTGTGAACACCTTCCAGCATCTTTATGAGCCACTCCCAGTCTTTCTATCTGCTGTCCGCGCTGCACACGGCGGTTACTCTGGATATTAGCTGATGGTCACGATAATGTGACTCAACCGTGCATTTTGTTTGACCCTCCCCGGCGGCAGAGTGGTGAAAGGGCATGTATTTCAAAGTGGTCTTCTTTCCTGGTTCCTGATGAGACATGCTAGTGTGTCTGTTTTATGGTGCTTGCTTTCTCCAATCACTGGAAGGGGTAGTTCTAAATTAGAGACGGATGACTTCTTTGAATCTCTGAGCGTTGCTCAGGTGGTCGTTAAAGGGTTTAGCATTTACACTGAAGTAGCAAATTTTTCAGAACACCGAATAGCAATCAGACATGTGCCACTCTTACTTAAAGACGCAACAATGATGTTCAGATGGCTTTTTAAACAGCTCACTATATAGAAATCACACGTGCGCGAAACGTAAGAAAGACTCGGTTTTTAGGCAATATGGAAAATACTCGGTTTTAAGCGACTTCGAAAAAGGCATAATAATGAGCGTCAGGCGGAGGATACAAGCAACTTATAAACGGCAAATCTTCTCGGCTATTCAAGAACGACTATTTCGAGGGTGTACCGTGAGTAGTGCACAAACAACGAAACAAGTATTCTTCTTGTGGGAGGAAATGACTGGTCGAAGACCAAAGGCAACGGCGCACCATAAGCATTATTTGGATCATCTCTGGGACTATCAAATAAGATGGATAATGCAGTGAAAATATTGAATTTAGTTAAGAGCATAAACTGTGTTCTCAGGCATAAAAATTCAAAATGTTTCTAGATGAACTTGATGTCGAATGTGGGGATTTGTTTCTGCATAATCAAATCCGTTTGTCGAGTACTGGAAAGTGTAGTGAGTATAATATTTTGGACCTTCGACCATAACTCTATCTATACAGTGTGGAAGAAATATTCTTCTCATAATACGTGGCCAATACGTCATGGTAATTAACACAGCGATCAGACATCGCTGAACTGACTAATTACTGTTTCACTAAAATCAGTAATTACAGTCAGTTTTTTTATATCGCATTACTGTTTCACACGTACCCACTGCAGACTGGTTTCAAGTTTTCTGATGTGATTGATATAACATGTGAAACGGTACTTGCAGTCAATTCAGCGATGTCTGATATCACAAAACATTGGAATACGTTAAATATTGCCCAGCAAGGGAAGGATCAAACTATCTGTAATCTTTACAATCACATTGCTGGTTTTCGTAAAAACACGTCATTGTTAAAATTAAAACTAGAAACTGTTTGACTCACTTCGAATAACGCGCGGAGCTTTTTAATGAAATGAGAATACTCCGTGGAACTACAGATTTTAAAATATTTGTTCCTCAGCTAGACACTCTAATTAAGAATTTTGATGAGAGGTATAAACAATGTGATGAATTTGAACCTAGCATGCGTCTATTCCTGAATCCGCTGCATTATATGTTAGTTGCAAAAGCGCAAACCTACTTAGCAAATGGAACTGCACAAACTTTCACCAGATGAATTTATTTGAGCTCGATCAGAGAGTGGACTAGAATTGTCAAAATATTTTTTTCTAAGACATACCCAAAATAAAATATTTGATGTACACCGACAAGCCTTTACATTATGACCACCCCAACCTGCAGAAGTGAGCGCACCTAGAGACCGAACGATAGCACAGGCAAAGTTCACAGAGCAGTATATATAGGACCCGAAGACAGGCTTTCGGTTACTGGAATGATCGAAGTCAGAATGGGAAAAGCTGACGATATAACGGAGTTTGATAAACGACAAATTGTGACGGCACGGTGCTTCGGAACTACGATCTCGGAAACGGCGCGGCTTGTGAGTTGTTCACGTGCCGCTGTAGTGAGTACGTATCAAAAGTGGTGCACAGATGGTCAAACGACGCACCGTCCGCCAGCCGTGTGTCGTACGCAGCTCACTGACGCCATAGGGGAGCGCAGACTGTCGCGCATTGTTGGCATCAACCGCAGGGTCACAGTGCGAGTAATCACCAGCAGCTACAACAGTGGTGATCAGGGTAATGTATCACAACATACATTTCATCGCAGCCTTCTAAATATGTGTCTGCGTAGCCAAAGACCCAGCCGGGTACCCATGCTCACTGCACTGCACGTCATCGCCAACAGCGCATGAAATGGGCCTAAGATCATCAAGATTGGATCGTGGATGATTAGAAGAAAGTTGCCTGATCTAACGAATCAAGACTCCTGGTGCATTACTGAGACGGCCAAGCGCGGATTCCCAGATTAGCAATGAAGGCTATGGCACCTAGACGCACTGTTGCACGGAAACAGGCCGGCGGCGGTGTTATACTGTGGGCGATGCTTTCTTGGGACACTTTAGGCCCCATTATCCTAACATTACAATCACTGACAGCTGTCAGGCATCTGAACATCGTTGCGAGCCAAGTTTACCCATTCATGGCAACTGTGTTACCTGCTGGTGATGGCCATTACCAACAGGATAATGCGCCATGCTACACTGCCAGAATCGTCAAAGGGTGGTTCGAGGACCATGCTGGTGATTTCTGTTCATGTCCTGGCCTCCACATTCACTTGACATGAACCTAATCGAACATTTGTGGTTCGACTCCGAAAAGCGGGTTCACGCTAAATCACCACCATCCCGTAACTTACTAGAACTGGAGGACTTGCTATTGACATTATGGAACCATGTACCCCATGATTCCTTTCGCCACCTCATCGAATCGATGCCTCGCTGAGTGGCCGCTGTTTTGTGGGCTAAAAAGGCTCATATAGCTCATTAGGTAGGTGGTCATGATGTAATAGCTCATCGGTGTAAAAGCCATTTCAATATTTTAAAACAATTACACATGCGGGAGACCACTTTATTATATTAAATACATATAGTCAAAATACAGAAAGAGTGCGAATGACTCAACTCTTGAACAATTGCTTCGACTTTTAACGACAAGCATTGAAGCGAAATGAAAGCAACTTTTAGTTGGAGTTTAATCGCCCCCAGTACTTCAAATTTCAACTGTTTTAATATTAATTGAAAGTGCTGAAAAGTTTTATAAATTAAGATGGACATCTTTATATTTCCATCGTCTTATACATATATAAAAATATTATTTGAAAGCAGGTCAATAATGACGAGGAAAATAAAATGTATGGTACAGAAATTATTTACATTTATTTAGAGTGTTTGAATTCCACGTCAATAGATGGCGACGTTGGCTCACAGCTTTCTGAAAATTTCCCAAGCAGTCGGTTATGGAATTTGATACGACGGATTGTTTGTTATGTGTTTTGTAAAATCTTTAGTTCCTATTTCGTCAACACTTCCTGGAACACAACATTTTTCGTACACACTGAATGTGAACCCTGTATCAATTATCCCTGTTCTTTTTCGTGAACTATTTTTGCCGGCTCAACGCCATGCAGAGCGGCATCATTA
Organism: Macrothele yani; assembly: GCA_039090855.1. Classification (NCBI taxonomy): domain Eukaryota; kingdom Metazoa; phylum Arthropoda; class Arachnida; order Araneae; family Macrothelidae; genus Macrothele; species Macrothele yani. The sequence goes on along the minus strand of CM076997.1, from coordinate 55,662,377 downwards.
ATGCTTTCTTGTTCAACTTCATAAAGCATTTTGCATGCGTCAGCAAAAGGATTATTTTGAGACATGAAAGTGCTTAACTCTTGCATAAGATTTGGATTCCACTGGATGTTTTCCGTAATCCTCATTCTTTGATCAATAGCCTCTTCAGGGTCCAATATACACAGTTGAGCAATCTTTCTCTGGTTCCCAGTTGTTGGGTGCAAAGCTCCTGCTCTATGGTAAATTCGTCCGTTAATTCCGAAACTATAGGGACCGTATCCAGGAGGCGGAGCAATGTTAGCTCCCATGGACGCAAGCACCAAAGCACTATTTATTGATCTTATGTTGTCCATGACATTTTCCGAATGCTGATGCTGTTCTTTCTTTAACTGCTGAATAACAGGGGCTGATTTTATAGCACCTAATTTTACTTTGCCTCCGCATTGAGTAAAAAGTTTGTCAAATGACTGTTCTGCCGCAACATGTTTTACATGACAAAATTCGCAAATACTGTCCACGGAACCACAGTTATGAGCGTCTACATTTGGTTCAACAACGTTAACTGCGTCAAGAATAGCTTGATTTCTAGTTCGTGGATTTTGTCGGCCGATTGTAACACCACGTCTCTGGCGTAATATTTGCGATTGTGACATGTCTGCATTCTGATGTCGTTCGCGACCTTGTGCGATTTGTTCTGACGTCATGTTTGCAATTCGGTGTAGTTCCCGACTTCGTTCAATTTGCTGAGGAGTTATATTTGCTATGTGATGACGATTCTGATCGCATTCTCTTTGCACAGCAGATATACTTTCCCGACGGAGCCTTTCTTGCTCCGCCTTTCGTCTTTTTGCTGTTTCCTTCTGGAAAGCTACTTTCCTCAGCAGATTTTTTTTTCCGTTTAGGAGGCATATTTGCAGTGTTGTTGTTAAAACTCACGCAAAGCAAAGTCGATGTTTTGACACAAATGAACCACAATATGAATTAAATGACTTCGAATCGCAAACACCCGAAAAAAATAACTCTAACTTTGAACGAAAAAAAAAATGTAAACAAAACATTAAACAGAAACGGTTTCAGATAACACAGTTTGAACACCGGAATATTAATGTTCGTCTTTTTTGTTAAAAAGCGTAATAAAGCATTTCGAGGGTATATAAATAATAATAATAATGAATTTTATTTTTGGCTGTTACATTGTAGGCTGCAAAAAATGAGATTTATTATTATTATTATTATTTATATACCCTATATGGAATAGAACCAAAATTCCTGACGTAAAGTTTTTGAATCTCTAAATAGTTGACCGTGGGACGTAATGCATCTCTGACGTCATGTGAGAATGATTTGGATTAGATGACGTCACAACAGCAGCTGTGTTCTTTGTTGCAATGATAACAAAACAAATTCATATACGCGTAGACTGTGCGCGTGTATGTGATTACGCCACCTACACGAAAACACGAAAAGCAAAGCATGACGTCACAAACATTTGTTTCTCGGTTGTGGCTATGACGACTTAAAAAGTGGCACGGAGGAGGAGAACTCTAGCAAATTATATATTAGGATGTGACCCGCCATCGCATTTGTTTTAAAATCTTTGGCCCAATAGAAGTTGGAGAGCACTGGTCTTGGGTCAGTTTTCATGGGTGGCATTGGGTTTCTTAATGCCTCTGGAACAGCACTTGGGTACCACATGATATATTAACATCATTGCGCACCAAACACACATACTTACATGTGCAAGGTTTTTTCTGATTCAGAGGACTACTTCCAGTAGGATAATGCGCTATGCCACAAGGATTGAATCATCACACTTTGGTTCCATTTGCACGAATGGCTTCGAAGTGCTAAAATGTCCCATACAGTCCCCCAGAACTTAAACCTAATTAAACACCTGTGGGGTGAGATTGAGAGAGCCATTATTAAGGGAAATACTATTTCAGCGAACATTCATGGGACGCCATAACACGCGCTTGCCGGAACATTTTTGCGTAAAGCTATCAGCACTTCGTTGAATCCATGGCACATCGACTCGAGGTTGTTTTGAGGGTCAAGGGTGGCACAACATGTTATCAGGTAGGTGTTCCCAATAATTTGAAACTTCGGTGTAGTAACTGTACAGACAGAGACAGGTGTCGTAATCAATTTGAATATCGATTATGTTTTCATGTTGGGTGATGATGATGAGCAGTCATATAAAACATGAATGTAAGGAAGTGACGAAGCCATTTGTTCAAATCGCGCTTCTTAACATATATGAGTAAAAACAGAATTATTTACCCTATCGTCTAAATAAAAAGCTTTTGCTTTAATGTGATCCATTAAAGACCTCTGCCGTTTAAAAAACTCTGCTTCTTTAGATAGACATAGCACCTTTATGTGTTTCTTTCAAGAGATAAATTCGAGGAGTGTGGACAACCAGGACTGTAAGAACAAACTCAAAATCCATGCCTTTCACATGCGATGAAAACAGAAATTCCACCTCTCACGATGCCCTTGCCACTTTTTCATTACGGTTGATGCATTTTAAATTAAATGTTATCGAAATAGATACTGATTTTTCTTCAACACTGTTAAACATTTTGTGGTAGGTTGCATCAAAAAATGGTACTACACTAGCTGCACCATTTTCTCAGAAAACATACACCACTGTTTGGTGCAAACAAAATCCAACAACACATTGCAATTTTGCGCCACGTTATAGTACACGGTTGCACTACATTATGGTTCGAGATTACATCATGTTGTTCGTTTTGTTTGCACCACGCAATGTATTTTTTCTCAGAAAGTGGTGTAGCTAGTGTAGTATCACTTTTTGGTGCAACCTTCCACAAAATTTTTAACAGTGTGCTAACAGCACAGGCACTGAATTTCAAAGTAACTTCACTGTATCCGCACATACAATGTATACGCTTTGTAGGGATATATTTTAACTTAAAATTCCTGGAAAAATTGCTTCCTTTTACTCTACCGCAATTCAAAACATTACCTAGATTCACAACAGTACCTATGCGCAAGAATTTGGTTCAAAATTCGTTTAAATGCCAGTTTTTTAAATTTACACTTTTAGTGGCATCGTTATCAAATTCATAAAATCGATTTACGTTTTTGAATTTCGAATCATACTTTGCCAAGCGAATTTAGACTGCTGTGTTATGTCGATACGTTCTTCCAGTGGCGATCGATAGCAATCTTTATGTACCATTTTAATTAGAATTTGACTTTAGATGTGCATGCCTGGTTCATGCATTGCGGAACTGTAGGTATTGTTTTGATTTGATGCCTCTTAGTTCATTATTTTGGGCGTAAATTAGGATACACTCCTCCTGAATACAAAAATTCGATCAAAATGAATCCATGTTTTTTTATACTCACGCGAATTTCAATTAGGTGTATTGTATGCTACTGTCCGAAACTTAAGGACGAACATTAAATCTGACGACTATGAAGCATTTTGAGACGGAAAGAGCTTCCTAATACACACGAGTGCGATAAGTCGCAAGAAGACATTCTATCATAAGTAGCCCGTACGCAAATTTGCTGTCAGCACGTAATTGTTGCAGTGGGTGACTATGGGCAGGTAGGCAAGTAGCGTCTCACATGAGTACATTCGGTTTTTAATTTGTTTTCAGCGATGCGGTGACAACCTGCGTGTCTGAAGTAACAAAAGTATGTCTTACAGACATCCAATAGATGATTTTACCCAAGGCCGAATTAACGGCAAGCTGGAAGAAGGCCAAACCGTGGTCTTCGTCGTCAGAGAGTTCGATGTAGCACATAGCATTCAGTTGAGGCTTTATTCAGCGTTCAGGAGGCACAGAACAGCTTTCATATGCTTTTCTGGCGTTGTCTTAGTTGTACGAGTCAGAGGGATGGCCGTTACTTAGCCATAATGGCAAACCGGTGTCGGAAAAGTACTGTTGGGCGACTGGCTCATCGTCCTCTTGCAAATACAAGTGTACGAATTTTGCGCCAAACGGTGTCAACGCGTCCTTACATTCAGACAATCCCAAGCGCCAGAGTCTCACAGATCGTATGAGTAGTATTTCCAAACCTCCATGTTCTTTGAATTTGCATGGCGTCCGAGAGATTAGGAGAAGTCACCTTCAGTCGTCATTGTTGTCGCTAAACAAAGAAGTGAGCCAGGAGTTAGTTTGTCCCTAGGCAATATTATTCAGCCTTCTGACATCGCTCAGTTAAACTCTTGCTTTGTTGACATGTGCTTTGTTTGGCTGTGATAATTTGAATTATCCCAAAAGCGGAGTTTATGGGAAGACATTTGTCAAAAAAAAAATATTTGATTTTGCTCAATGCAAATGAAGAGATTGAGAGCATATGTTTTACAAGAAAGACCCAGAATAGGGTAACGTAAACAAGAATTTTCAGCTGTTACCATTCCTATGGCTCTCAATATAAGAATGCACAGATTTCACCAGGAAAACGCCCGGAAGTCAGTGTATCTCAAGCCTAGAGATCGGTAATTTCGAGTAGTGACTCAGCACTAATGCTTCTTGTGTTATTACAGAAGGTATAACGAAGTAAATTTCTCCGTCATTTTTGGTCCACGCCGGGGATCGAACCCGAGTCCACCTATTCCAGAACAAGTCGCTCTACCAACTGAGCTACGCAGACGTTCGTTCTCGCTGCCATCTGCCTTTATGTTGTGTGTGTCCTGCGAGGCAGGCTTGTCACGTCACAAAGGGAAGGGGAATGAAATTCGGAAACGAGCAGCAGACATTTTCGGCAGTTAGAGTATTCTGAGCGACAAAACATTTTACAATCGTGGTCGTTAAAAAGTTAGCGGCATTGAAAATCTTGAGGTCGACGGATGATGATGTGAATTGCAAATGGAGAGGTTTGGGGCTGAATCTACCAAACAATGACCAGGTAAGCCCTCCGAATCTAACAGAACGCTACATGAGACTCTGCAAAGCTCTGACCACTCATAAACCAAACCAAGACTATCTCAAATCACACAAATTCTAGTTGAGACTATTGGGCCTGATATTTGCATCAGTGCAATGCGACGGACAAATTGGGTAACCACGGCTGAATAGCCAGCCATGCATAAACCGGCAATCACTTCGACTAATGCCACATGCCGTTTAACGTGGCTTAAGGAACGTCGATCTTGGACTGTAGGCCAAAGGAAAACTGTGCTTTGAACTGAGGAGTCACATTACACAGTCTAACAGTCTGATGATGATCGTTCCTGAGTGTAGAGGATAGCGAGGAGATGATACAATTCGGACTGCTTCACCCGACAATGAAGATTAGTAGAGACAGCGAAATTGCGTTGTTGTTTTTGTGTTTTAACTTGGACCACTAAGTGGTTTTAGACAAAACAATGAATGCCGTGCTCTAGGTAGATGTCCTCGATAATTATGCACTGCAAACGTTGTGGAAATACTTTGTAGAAAGCAGCATGAGGACACACCATTACGCACTTCTTGTGTTCTTACAGATTGGTGCGAGAACATGGGTTCGAAAAGGTTGGACTAGCGAGCGCAGTGTCCTGGCTTAGACACTATAGATAAACTCTGAGAAGAATTGGATCGTTGGCTGAGGGCATAAGGACATTGTCCAACCAATAGCTTTGCAGTGGTAAATGCTTTTGAGGCCGAATAGCAGACAATATCAGCAGACATATGGAAAAAACTCATGAAGTATATTCCACAAAGACTAGACGATGACATAAGGGCCAAAAGTTTCGGCACACAATATTAAACGTTTTTGTAAATAAAGATCATTTGTTCACGTGCAGGTGTCTGGACTATAATTGTTAGGCAGTGTGTGATTCTGTATTCTGTGAGAGACAGAATTTTTCCGAATATTAGTTATGTTCTTGGCGACACTAAGGTCATGCAACAAGGCAGGTATTTGTGAATATTTTACCGCATTTATTCATGTACCTGTTTAACATTACATATTCATTAAAATGTTTTGTGCTGGTTCAATCTTCCAATCAAGTTACCTGAGAACTGAATAGTCTGCGTTGGCAGGCTTGAGTTAATAGTGATTTGAAACTGACTTGATGAAATGGTGCCCTGCTGATATTCAAACAGTGTGTTGATGATGCTCTTAATTCAATTATCTGAACTCAAATGTAAGGGAGGAACGTTATCTTGGCAAGGAGCGTAGTGTGCAATAAATGGTGTCACAGAAGATGAATACGTACAGTAAAAGCTACGTGCTCCACTTCCGTGACACCATGTAGTTGTGTGTGTGTGTGTGTATGTGTGAAAAGATCGTCAGCTAATACCATTCACTAGTGTTAATGGACGGTCTTGAGTGAATAGTGCTGTGTCACTAATTTTATTTAATTGTGCTCTGCTGATATTAATAGTTTAACATTGTCTTCGTGATATTATTGATTTAATTATCCAAACTCAAATGCATGGGAGAAAGCTATACTTGGTTTGGAATGCAACGTGCAATAAGCTGGATCACAGACTTGGAGTAGGTAGAGTATGAGGAAACAGAACAATCACTGCTATTAATTATTTAAGTCTTGAATTAATAGTACTTTTTCGATGAGCTGATTTTAAGTTGCTTTCCAGTTAGCTTAATAGTGTCCTGATGATGCTCTTGATTCAGTTATCCGAATCGAAGTGCCCTGGAGAAAGGTTATTCTGTCTTGAGGTGCAATGGATACGTAGCAGGATACGTCTAGTATGAGGAACCAGAATGATGTTTATTAGCTGAAGAATGATTTGATAGTGCTTGGTCACTGATTTGATTTTATGGTGCTCTCTTACTAGCTTAACAGTGTATGGGTTATGGTTATGGTTCAGATATCCGAACTTAAATGCTTTAGAGAAATATTTTCCTGGCTTGGAGTGCAGTGTGTAACAAGTGGAGTCAGAGAAATGAAATACGTTGTGTATCAGGAAGCAGAAAAATCACAGGTGCCCGCTTAATCTAGCTTGAGGTAGCAGCGCTCTGTCCCTGACTTGATTTAATGGTGCTCTACTAATATTATGGAAGTGTCCTTATAATGTTCTAAATTCAGTTATTCGAACTCAAGTTCCTGGGAGAAAGCTGTCTTGGTTTGAAGTGCAAAGTGAAGTAAGCAGGATCACAAAAGTGAAATAGGTAGAGTGTTAGGAAACAGAATATTTGATTGTGCCCGCAAGCAGGAATAAGTAAATAGTGCTCTGGTACAGATTTAATTTAATGGTGCTTTACAAATAGTCCTGATCGTGCTCAAGAATCAGTTATCCGAACTCACGAGACCAAATGCCAGAATGAAAGTTATCTTCGCTTGGTGTGTAGTCTTTAATAACCACGGTCGCAGAAGCGAATCACGTAGAGTATGAGGAAATGAAAAATGCAGCCGTGTCGGCGGACTGACTTGAGGGAATAGTGCTCTGCCACTGATTTCACTTAATGGTGCCATGATAATAAACTGGTGCAAAATTAACAAATACAAATTCAAGAAAATGTCCAAAACGAGATGAACGATTATTAAAATTTTCAAGAGACACGTGCAGTGGGGAGCACTGTGTCGACGTGCCCAAGCAACATTGTGCTAGCTCGTATAAAAATGTACAAATGACGACCTACGCCGTCGAGCTAGCAGGCAAGCGACCTTGATAAACGTTGTTCTGAACGGAGTGAGGCATTTGAATCTTGAGCTGGATTGTTAGTAGAAGAATGGCTCTACACCATCTCTTCGAAGACTATTTAGTGTGGAGAACGATTGGTAGATTGGAAGGAGAGAAATCGCAAACTGATGTAGCTAGCTGGCTGAATGTGTCGAGGCAAGTGGTCCCCAATCTCTGGAGACAGTTCCAGGAAACCGGAACAACAACAAAGCCGGGACAAGGACGCCCACGAGCAACAACGAGTGAAGACGACGGGTATTTTTCTCTAACAGCTCACCGCCATTAGGAGTCGACGCAAAGCAGAATTCTTATGAGAAGCTCTCCTCTGTTACGGAAACCCCGACATATTGTCAAACAGTGCATAGAAGACTCCACGAGTCAGGTCTGTATGCAGAAAAGCCAGTGGTCTGTATTTCACTGGCCGCATCGCACAGAAGAGTCGGTCTGAATTGAGCCCTACAGCATCACCCCTGGACCCTGATTAATGGGCCTGCGTTCTCTTCAGTGGCGATTCACGGTACAGCCAAAACACGAATTCCCGATGTGTGTAGATTTGGTGACAAGCAGGAAGCTGAAATCTTTGCTCCAACATTAGGAAAAATTACCACCACCGTGTTACGTGTATTCTATTTTAAGTTTCATTTTTAGTTCCTTTTCCTATGTAAATTTTAGTGTGTTCTCTTTCGGACTTTCCAAACTTAACGTAATATCTTCTCTCTCACATGAATGAGGTTTGGCAACACCCTGAGGCCAGTACGTATATGCATGTGATAAGAACAAGACGCGATACTGTATATAATGGCTACGCAGTAGCTGTTTGAGGAGGATTTTCATCGTGAACGTTAATGCTCCTTTTTAATACGAGATTGCTTAAGTGCCGTTTGAGAATTTCTAAGGCTACGTGTTCTACTTTAATAACAGTGTTGTGCTCCTGTGGATATTAACTCAAGATCCGGGGCTGTACTTCATAGTTAATTGTTATTGTGGATAGTAATTCATTTTTCGTGATCTAAACTTGTTGAAGTGCAAATGATCACGTGCTTAACTCTTTAACGACCATAACGCCCAAAACGCCCGTACATACAAACGACCATAGCCGCCCAAAACGCCTGTGTATAATAAGTCAGATTTCTTGCTTTTACCTGTTCTTTAAATTTGCACGACTTATCAACAGGAACCGTCAGTCAAGATTGTTGTTACTAAACACTGAAGTCAAGCAAAAGACAAGTTCGGGCGTTATGGTATTCAGAGAGATACCAGATTTTAGGGTAATGGTTGTTAAAGGGTTAATGACAGTATTAAAGTATTAGCTGTAAGCAATAACTTAATGAATTTTATTTGAGTGGCTCGTACTTCACTGTTGGTGAGGTTTTTGATCTATGTAGTGTTTTAGTAAGTCATCTATACACAAACGCTACAACCGTCGCGGAAGACACCTGGTTTGGACTGGCATCATGTTCGATGGCCACATGCCGCTGAACGTGTTTTTAAGGGGCACTTTGAGAGCTGCACGCTATATGAATGATATCTTAGTGACCCTGTGTACAGTTTTTCATTCAGGGGAGCTGTCGTCCTCCAATTTCCTTTTACGGACGATAACGCTCCTCCCCATAGGGCTCAGCTGGTCGACGAATACCTGGAGAGTGAGCATATTAACAGGATTATGTGGCCTGAGAGATCTACCGACCCAAACTCGATAGAACACTTCTGACATGCATTGGGAAAAGCAATTGCAAGCCCCAAGCCCTCTTTGAGAACCATCCTGGGTTCTCCACGCGCCTTGGTGGAAAAGTGGCACGTATTGCCCCATATTCTCACTCAAAGCTTTCTAAACAGCATGAAGGCTCGTTGTATGATCTGTATCTGTGTTCGGGGTAATTACATCCTCTATTACCATCTCGAAATTCGCGCCACTTGCTGCATCAGTTTTGAACGGCCATGCTGTCCTGCGCATGATTCCTCCTCATATGTGATGGCGTTCCTTTTCTGTTGTGTATTGCTGCGTTATCGATATGCGTATATTGGTACCAACTGTCATTAAATCCGGTCGCGTGAATTTTTCAAAACAGTAATTTCGTTAAAATTCGGAGATCTGCCCCCAAATTTGTGGCACTTTACTTTCGGAAACTTTTCATGAATTCAAACCACTTATGTTTTTACACGGTAGGTTAAAAGAAGCTCTGTCTTCCAAAACGAATTAAATTCTAAACAAAAATCGCACTTACACAAGACAGGCTTTTCACAATCTCCGTCACGTCCACAGAAGGAGTATTTTTGAACAAACTAATAAAAATCCTTCTTTCTACGTTTCTATTTTAGGCATTTTTGCTGGAAAGGTATGCAGTCACACTTTTCTAACAAAACTGGTAGTCTCTCTTTCTCTCTTGCTCTGCTTCTTTAAATTTCTTCATTCATTTTTAGATTCATTGACTGAAGATTGATCACGACACTTCTGGTGTTAAAAATACTGGTTGATTTTTCTGATTTTCTAGACGAAACTAAAGTTTTCGAAATTAAAAATATAGAGAGATATTCTTAAAAATGCGGACTCTTCGAGAAATGCCACCTTAAACAAAATTCCACGCAGATGAGAGAGAGAGAGAGAGAGAGAGAGAGAGAGAGAGAGATAACTTCAGTTATTTAAAGAGAAAAAAAATAACAAACAAGTGTAAAACGGAAACAATTTATCATTTTAACGGCCTTTTATTATCATTCATTGCATAGACTTCCCACTATACAGTTCTGGTAGCACTGTTGGAAATGACTCGTGTATCTGCTTGGTGCTTCGTATGCATCAACAATATGCCTGTTCTTCACTAATAAACAATATAATTAAAACCTAATAGTTGTGTTCGAAATTTGATCATCTTATCAGAAACTTTCTTAATCTCCTCCAAAATCCCGTCTTACACTTTGAGAGGGTAGGATTAAGTGAAATAAAGTTATTAGAATAAACAGATACTTTCTTTGTCCGATAAACAGCGATAAAAACACGTGCTCCTATAATGGAAAATGAAAAGAAATATGGACCTTTCATGACGAAATTCTGAGTTCAGTTGACGACATTTCACAGCTCAACAGAGGAAATGCCACACCAGGAACCACTTGTTAGAGCGGTATACAAATTAGTGGGTATGTGTCGATAGTTGGATATGTAATGACTGCATTTGCGAACCACTCACGTGATAGGTGAGGGAGGAAAAGGGACCCGTGTAGATAAGTTTTATTGTCCTGACTTGGAAGTTTGGACCACTGCATCGGAGTGATCTTGGTGACGAAAGCACGTGTAAGTAGCCAGAATGACTGGTCGACGCCATCTAAAAGCCTACCATCCAAAGGACAGGTTTACAGGAGGCTTCATCATAAGGCTACGTACGTCTGGTTTGTCCCTGGGTCGCATATGGTCAGCAACACATGGGGTTTGAACAACTGTCGACCGAATGTTGCTACAGTAGCTGGAGGAAGGTAACATGCGTCGCCGTAGTGGGACTGGGGCTCGTAGGTGAACATCTGTAAGCCTTGATCGCCACACAGTCCACAGCGGACGACACTGCAGGAGGTTCAGAGGCACCTATGGGCGTCCTCACATCTACACAGACTGTGAATTGCAGTTTGACTGAGGCAGATTTGCGATCCAGCCATTGCGACGACTGCCACTCAGCGTAGAGCATCATGACTCACGTTTGCGGTGATACCGTGACAGACATAAGTTTGGGAGGAATGTAACCATGTTGTATCCAACGATGGGTCTCGCTTCTGTCTCTTCGTTGACGATCGTCTATTCAGAGCCACGCCCTTGGCAAACGACTAAACGCCTGTGTACGACCCTTCGAAATTTCAATGAATTGTGTGCAGAGCTCAACGACACATATTGTCAGCGATACCTTAACACGCCATTCGGGAAATTTTCCACTCTATTCCACGACGTATTGCAGGATGTAAAGCCCAGCATGGCAGTCATACGACCTACTGATTCAGGCTACGTTATACTCTGTTTCCACCCATTGTATCCATGCAATTCCACTGGAATCAAATACAGTCAAAACTCGTTATAACGAAATTCAAGGGGGACAGACAAAAATTCGTAACAACATATTTTTGTTAAAAAGTTAGTACATACTACAGGAATTTTCATAACGGATAAGAATGCAACGCTGTAATTGAGAAAATGCTCCCATAGAAACAAGCGCAGGTAATTTATTTGTAATGGGAAGTTTTTGCTAAAGTAGTAAGGAAATAGAGTATACACTGAGTGGCCACTTTATTATGACCTTTTAAGCAAATGAGCTATGGCTACACGCTGTTGCCGCCAGAGGGCGAGGCTAGTATAAAAAGGGAAAGCTTAGTGCTTGCGACAATAGCAGAAGTGATTTTTTGGTGATGCGATGGGTAAAAAAATGCGATTTGACGAACTTTCAACGTGGGATGATTGTAGGAGCTCGGAGCCATGGAGTCAGTATCACCGAAACCGCCGCATTCGTGAAATGTTCCAAAGCAGCTGTTGTTAAAATGTTTAAAGACTGGACTGTCAGCCAAAAATATGGGTCTCTACGTGCAACGTGTGGTCGTCATCGACTAGTGACTGCTTGGGCGGAACGGAGAGTGTCCAGACTGCTAACAGACAACAGAAGGGCAATAGTGCAGCAAATTACAGACCATCTTAATCAAGGATCCCCTCAAATGATCTCCGCACGCACTGTTACCCGTACACTGCATCGGATGAGATATGGCAGCCGAAGGCCTGTTAGAACACTATTGCTGTCTGCAGTTAACAAAAGAAACCAACGTCTCCAGTTCGTACAGGAGCACAAGGATTGGACAGTCGATAATTGGAAACAAATTATGTGGCCCGATGAATCACGCTTTCAGTTGCACCATGCCGATGGCGGAGAGAGAATTTGGCGGAAACAGCACGAAAACATGGATTCCAAATACATTGCTACAGCCCTTCAAGCTCGTGGAGGCAACGTTATGGTTTGGGGAATGTTTTCCTGGCATGCTTTGGGCCTTTTAATTCGTGTTCATCAACGTCTGACTGGCACATCATATCTAAACATCGTTGCGGACCAAGTGCATCCCGCCATGTGGATGATTCATCCCAATGGCGATGGCTACTTTCGACAAGATAATGCGTCCTGCCATAGTCATTGTATTGTACAGGATTGGTTTCAGGAAAATGCCGGTGAGTTTACTTTGTTTAGGTGGCCCGGACAATCTCCAGATATCAACCCTATTGATAATTTATAGGACGAAGTTGAACGAGCCATCAGACATCTGGATCCACAACCCTGCAATCCCACACTCCTGGAAAGTGTTACTCATCAAGCATGGTCTCAGATCCCACAAACCACCTATCAACATCTCGTGAAGTCCATGCCACGAAGAATGGACGCAGTATTAAAGGCAAAAGATGGCCCAATGAGGTACTGAGGGGATGGTCATAATAAAGTGGCCACTCAGTGTATAAGCTTTAATTAATTTATATGTATGAAATTATGTAATGTACACTGAAGTGCAAGAAAAACTGGTATAGACGAGCGTATGCAAAAAATACAAAGCAACATCAACTTTGCGTGTACTCGGTTGCGTCCGCTATTACGTATATAAAGCGATAGACATCCTTGCCAGCTGTCAGAGCTGTTTTCGGCATAAGAATGACAAGTAATAACGATTTAAGCGATTTTCAACGCGGTGTCATAGTCAGCGCTCGTGAGATGGGCCATAGTATTTCTGAGGTAGAAACTAAGTTCAAATTTTCATAGACGACCACTGCAAGGGACTACAAGAATTTCGGCAAAACCTCCAACCTACGATACCAGTGTGGCCGTAAAACTACATTGGGTGAACGTGACCATCGTCGGCTGTCAGGAATCGTTTCACGCGATAGGCGAGCAACACTCTCGCAGCTATCATAGGAATTCAATGCTGGAGCCTTAACAAGCATCAGTGTCCGGACTATACAACGTACCCTGCACGATATGGGCTTTGGGAGCCGACGCCCAACTCGAGTCCCGTTGATGGGTGCACGACACAGAACCATGCGCCTCCCTTGGGCACAGCAGCGCCGCCACTGGACACTTGATGACTGGAAACAATTAGCCTGGTCTGACGAGTCGCGTTTCCAAATGTTTCGGGCAGATGGAAGGACTCCTGTGTGGTGCAAACCCCATGAAACCATGGATCCCGCCTGTCAACAGGGAACTGTACCGGTTGGTGGGGGGGGTCCGTAATGCTATGGGGTGTGTCTAGCTGGACTTCACCGGGACCCCAGGTATGTCTACAAACGTCTGTGACCGGCCAACGCTATGTGCGCATCCTTTCTGACGAGGTACACCCGTTCATGTCCTGCATTCATGCTGATTGGTTGGACCTGTTCTAACAGGACAAATGTGGAATTCTCTGCAGGGCGTGTGGTGTACATTGCCTGCAGCATATTTCCAGAAGACAGTGGAGTCCATGCCCTGTTGTATTTCTGCAGTCCTGAGCTCCCGTGGAGGATCTACCAGCCGCCCCGGTGGCGCAGTGGTCAAAGCGATGGCCTCTGATCATTCGTCCGAATGGGTTCCGGCTTTGAATCCCGGTGAGGCCTGTTGTGTTTGTCTTACGGCACTGGCTCTTTCCCTTCCCTGGAACCAGTGATCCGAAATCAGGGACGGTCGACTGCTTATTGCCCATTCAGTTGCTCACGATGGTCTTTAAACCTCCAATCAAAAAAAAAGGACCTACCAAGTGTATTAGACTGATGTACCAGCTTTTCTGGCACTTCAGTGTATGTAGTTTTACCTATATGTACACTATACTGACATAAGTCACTGGACACCCCTTCAAAAGCTAATGAACCGATCCGCCGCGTTGTTAAGATGCGCGGTACAGCTGCAAACGATATAAAACAAGCCTGCATATCGCACTGTGGGGTTGAGTAAAGTGTCACGGCAAGAGAGAACTGACTTTGAAAAAGGAAACATTCTTGGGTGTAATGTTAGTGGGTTGTCTATAATAGAAACCGAGAGGCGTTTAAACATACCCAGGTCTACTGCTTTGGATGTACTAAATACGTAGGAGACACATGCCGTGCTTAAAGCAGCAAAACTTACCGGCAGACCAAAGAAAATCAGTGATAGAGGACGTCGAGGCCTCAGGAGAGTTGTTACAGCTAATCGACGGAGTACTTACTGTACAAGACCTCAGTGTACAGGTGAGTAAAATGCTGGAACTTCGGTATGTACATGTACCATTCCATGTACCATTCGCAGAGAACTTCATTCCATGGGTTATCGCGGTCGTGCGGCGGCTCATAAGCCTTTCATCTCCACACGGAATGCTACTCATCGTTTAGCGTTGTGTAAAGAACATTTATCTTGGACCGTAGATCAATAAAAACTGGTCCTATACTGATGAATCCAGATGCACGATCCGTCAGTCTGATGGCCGTGTGTGGGTAGGACGGCAGTCAGGGAAATGCTATTTACCAGTGTTCCACTGTTCCTACGGTCATGTTTGGAGCTGGCAGTGTACCCGTGTGGGGGTGTCTTTCGTGGTATGGTCCCGGCGCATTGGTTATCCTGGAAAAACCAGTTAACTAGCACGTCTGCCTCAATATTCTGGACAATTATGCCCTACCAACTCTGTGGAAATACTATGGAAGCGAACCTTGTTTCTACCAGCAGTATAAGGCACGCAGCCATAAAGCAAGTACTGTTATGGCGTGGTTTACGATAATTCCGTATCGTGTGTGGACTGGCTAGGACAGAGCTCTGATCTTAATCCCAACTATGGCATGAAATAGAGCGCTGCATAAGAAGTTTGGAACCAATGCCTACTACTAAGCAACAGTTAGCGGCATCATTACGTACTGAATGGAAGCGCATACCTATCATTGTGTTCCAAAACCTAGTCAAAAGCATGTCTCGAAGGGCCAGTGCATGAATTAAGGCCAAAGCAGGACCGACACCGCACAATTTGTGTCAGTCAATGCTATGTTGTGTTTCTCTTCTAGGTGTTCGGTGACATTTGTCAATATAACGTATGTTATCCGTTCACCAGCTACGCACAAGGAAAATCGAAACGAAAAACTCGAATATCGTTTTAAATAAAACGTCGGATCATTATGAAACATGCTTCTTGAAAACCAGTTTGTGGCTGAAGTAACTTTCCATAGGCCTGTGCCAATCATGTAGCACTGTACGTAATTTCGTTGCTCAATGAAACAAGTTCGTTTCATTGTCTGAGAATTTAATACGAGCTCGGGTGCTTCTGGAAAGAAAAGCAGACTAAGTTTTCATCGTAGACGAAAGTTGTTGTTTGGGTCTTTCTTCATTTTGAATACTATTTGCAAAACAAAACAATTGTATTCATTTCTAGAAGACGTGATAAGTTCAGAAAATTCTTTGATAGTTATCATACACTGACGGAAAGCGAAACAAGAACACCAAGAAGGAATTGGCGGAAGATCATGAAATTTGCATATGTTAATAGGGTCAAGTTTACGTAGGTGTGATGTTAATTACAGGACCAACCGGTGAGCGCTTACGCCACAGCATGGCATAATATGCAAATTATCGTCGGTGGTATTTAAGGAGTACGGCGAAGTGAATGTAATCAGTCGTCGGCGTACGGACACGTGCGAAGACCCTGAAGGAGCTGCAATGCTTGGACATGGAAGACGTGTACGATTTCAGCAGTTATCGGACTATGAGGGAGGTCATCTAGTCGGATTCCGCGAGGCCGGGTGGTCGTATCGTCGTATTGCGGAGCGAATTGGACGGGAAGTATCGGTGGTGGTCAGAGGAACATTCCCACACCAGAAGACGTGGAACCGGGAGTCACAGACGGACTGGTGAGCGGTCCGATCGACGCATAAGAACAGCAGCGTTGTCAAGCAGAACATCTACTTCGACGCAAATCCGAGGTGCCTTTGCACCTGAGGTGACTGTGCGAACAATCTGCAACCGTCTACTTGATGCAGGACTACATGCACGTGTGCCTCTGGCATGTGTACCTCTGACTCCAGCCCACCGTCAGGAATGGCTGCGGTGTTTACGCCAACATCTGCACTGGAGAACGCAATGGTGATCTGTCATCTTTAGCGATGAAAGCAGATTCTGCTTGGAAGCCTCCGATGGTCGTATGCGTGTTCGCAGATGCACAGATGAGCGTCTCCACCCTTCTTGCATCCGCCAGCGACACACAGAGCCTACACCTGGTCTCCTGGTGTAGGGAGCGATCAGCTATCACTCCCGTACACAACTAGTGTTTGTACCGGGTACGTTAAACAGCACCTCCTAGATCAACAACATCATTCAGCCCGTTGTTGTGTCATTTGTAAGGTCGGTCCATCGTGGTGTTTTCCAGCAAGATACCCTACGCCCACACACGGCACGTGCAACGCATCATGCACTTCAGGGTGTGAGACAACTTCCATGGCCTGCACGTTCAACGGATATGTCCTTCATTGAGCACGTGCGGGATTTTATGGGACAACGACTTATCCAGTTTCCACGGCCATCCACGACCATACCCGATTTACGCGTCCAGGTTGAGGATGCTTGTAACTCAATACCCCAAACTTACATCCAACATCTGTACGACAGACTCCATGCCAGAATTGCACAGTGTGACGCAGTTCATGGCGGTTCAACCTCGTACTAACCATGTTACATGGAAATGTTATTTTTCAGTTTACCAGCAAATACAGCTGTATTTTGTCATAATGTTTTGATCACGTTATCCTCTGTATTCCGTTATTATGTTGTATAAATTTCGTTGGTATCAGACGTCTCCTTCTTGGTGTTCTTTTTCACTTTCCGCCAGTGTAGTTACGATCTTCTGCTTTATTGTTCTAGTACTCTTTTAGCATGAACTTTTCCGTTCGAGGTTACTGTTTCAGTCCTTTTTTGTTTTAATATCTTGAGCGCTAATTTGTTGGAGCGTGTTATGGCGTGTTATCACTTACATGTATTCTGAAACTTAAAGAACAAAATTTCAAGATTTTGTAATTTCAATTTTGAGTATAATTTACAGACTTATTTATAATCAAAAATAAATAGCATTCCTGTTGCGATAGGGGACTTTTATTGTTCTAGCTCGTTTTCAGCACGTTCTTCATCCACCGAAATGGCCAATACATATCTTGTTAGTTAAGTGTTTGCGAACTGTTCTACAGGTACGTTTTCATCATTAAATATCTTCCAATTTTTTATAAGTAATACAAAACAACAATAGTTAGGCATCTGGTAGTCATAAAGCGTATGAAATATTTTTCCTTTTTTTTTTGTAACTTACTGTATAATGCGATTTAGCAGTTTCACCATTTTCAGTACCTCACTTACAGAAAATAACCAATGTGCGTTGCCAAAATAAAGAATACTTGTTTATCTTCTGTTTATAACGGAGGGCTGGTGATTTTTTTTTTTTTTTGTATAACTTTCTAGTCTTTTAATACTGTTTATTGCAGTCAGAGCAAATGTACGTTGTTTCTTAATAAAAGAGATTAAAAAGTTAAAATGAAAAGGTATAATTCTTCTCGCAGTCAGGAAATGAAATAGGAGGCATTCTGAAAATTTGTGTTCTAATAGACACATAATTTTTTTCTAATCCATTGAACTTAACCAAAAGGAAGCCTTAGCTGTAGAGGTAATGTCGTAATGTACAACATTCCTTTAAATTTTGAGCCATATTAAACAAAGGTCGTGATGTATGTCTCACATTTTTAAGTTCTGCAATCGGACAACTTTTCTCTCCCTATTGCAAGATATCCGAGAACAAGTTGCCGATAAACAATTCTAACTTTTGTGCTTCATAAAATTTATTTTGCATATGAAGAAGCTAACAGTATGTGTGAGTTTTTTTTTTCAAGAGAAATGGGATTTTCGATTTTAACTAACCCTTGACAGCACTTGTTAAAGGCTGGATACTGTACTTCATGTGATAAGTTTTTGTAGTCAAAAGTGGCGAAATGTGAGGGTAATTTGAAAAGTTTTGCACACTGTCGGTTATCTCTTAAGAAACGAATTTATTTCACAGCATACATTTACAGACCTTCGAAGTAATCTCCACGTTTCTTTATGACAGAGGCCCAATGTTTGGACAAATCTTTTATTTATGTATTTATTTATTTATTTATTTATTGTAAGTACATCCCTACAGACGGTAAATCTAGTTACAGGAATCGCTATATTTATATTTACAGTGATAACTACCAAGTGATATTTACAATCTTGCAAAACATGTTTTATGAAAAAATTATTACTTACATTAAAAATATCCGGACATTCTTCAAGTGAGTTGTGAAGCCTATACATTTCACATAACTGATAATTTTTTCCAGCATCAGTTCTGCAAAACGGCACTGCAAATAGTTCACACTTTGTCCTCGGTAAATATGGGACACGGAAACTTAATTGGTTTACAATTTGAGTATCATCTATCTCTCCATTGATGATACCGTACAGGAACTTGCGTTGGAGAGCCTTCCTTCTCGATTGCAGAGAGGTCATCATGAAGATCGTCAGAAGGTCAGCAGTTGGGATGTCCGGTCGATTTGTAAACAAGGTGTCGAAGAAACTTTTTCTGAACTTTCTCAATTCAATTTACTAGAGTTACTTGGCTAGGACTCCAAATGATCGCCGCATATTCCAGCGAGGATCTGACCGTAGTCTCAAAAATGCGAATAAGTTTCTGAGTATTCGAGTAATACTTGGAAAGTTGCATGATAAGTCTAAGTTTTCTTTTCTGTACGCTTATAAAGTCCAAGTTCGAATCAAACGTGACTCCCAAGACCTGGACTTCGTTTGTTCGGGTAAGAGTATAGTCGCCAGGACATCTCCATTGTTGAGGCGTCGGATTACTCACGTCATCTCAATAGAAACATCCTGAATGGTTTTCCGCGCAGTGGCTTCTTCAGTTTTGGGAAAAAGTCACAGTATAGTGGGCTCATATTCGTATAAAAGGACGGGCACTGCGACAAGCAGCAGCTTCTTCAAGGAGAAGGAGCAGAAGGCATGGCCTGGCGCAGGGGATGTGGCTTCCGGCAGGAGGATGAGAGGCCGTGGCAGGTGGCGCTATTGTGTTTGGTTGATGCTGATGTGCTGCCCCCTAGCGGTGCTTTTTGGAACTTTCGATGGATCTCTGAGGGATGGCAACGACCGAGTGGGGAAAAGGGGATGTGTACACAATGTGCTGCCTTCTAGCAGTGCTTTTTGGAACTTTATTATTTTCTCGGGAGATTTTTTGGACTTTGACAAATTTTCGGGAAGTCTTTCCAATATTTTTTGTTTCCTCGAACTTCTTTTATTCAACTTATATTTTTAGAACTTCCCTGAGGTGTTAAGAATTTTTATAGACGTTGCATTATTTTTTTAATTCTTATATTTGTCCTCCCTCCAATTTTAATTTAGACGAGGATATGCTTTGTTTGAAAAGATTTCGTTCCGGTTGAATCATGTTCCGCTATCTTTTGTCCGCCATTTTAGTTTCACCACGTTGTCATTTTGTGCGCCACATGTTATGGGATGAGTCACCATTTTCTCTTTGTCTCAGACCGTACCATTTTGTATGCCACGTGTTTTCGGACGAGTCACTATGATGGGTGACACCACCGTGCTAGCAGGCAAAACCATGACGTCAGCCAACACCGTTTTCTCCTCCACGGGGTCGGCGATAAGCTTTTCTTGTGAACGAATGGAAGGAATTAAAAATGGCGTAAGAGGAGGAGTTGACGTCATTTGAGATTCTGCTAGACACATTAAGCTCCAAGATTGATTTTTTTCAATAACTTGATCATTTTGCAACGAATTTATTCCTTATTTTTTCCCCATAATTTCCCATTTTATATCCATATTTTTCCAACGTAACGATTTTTTTCTTTGAGGAGGCTTCACTCATTTTCAACGGACGTACCAACATAAAGACGTTTCCCAAAGTTTTGTGCTGCAGACATAATCTTAAAACACGGTTGTTTATTAATGTACTGTATTTACGTATTCATGGCATTTTCTGTTATATTTTTTAACGTTGTACCTTTTTCCACCATACAAAGCCACAATTTTTTATGCGTAGTGAAAATGTTTTTTTATTTTTTCGTATTTTTTTTTATTTCTTCATGATTAATCAGTGAAATGTACCTTTTAATGCATTATCTCAATCTTTTTTTCTAAATGCTTGCGTACTCGTTAAACTTCTCGATGTACCAACATTATTTTATTTTCTAACTTTTCAAACTAACAACTACTTTTATCGAGGCTTTATTTTTTCTGATTCAAACAAGCAAACGTTTCTTTATTGTTATTTCTTTTTCTTATGCAACCAACTTTTCTTACTTGCTTTTGATGTATAGCTTAATCTGATTTTCTATGTAGCTGTCTCATGTTTTTTCATAACAGTATCTTTTTTTTTCCAGATTTAAACCAACATACGCTTCTTAACGACTTGATATCTGTTTTCTGGGGAAATTTTCTTTTTCCTTCATTCAATTTTATTCCAGACCATGAGACGAGGAAATGCTTCTTTAGAAACGATTTCGTTCCTGTTCGCAGTAATTATTGGACTTTGACAAATCTTTTGTGAAATGACTTCATGTTAATTCTGAGTCTTTCGCCCTTGCAATATTATGTTCTCGTAATTTTTTCGTGTGTTCAGGAACTCTACAGGTCTTTCACAGTTAAAATTCTTCTGTAACAATATTTTCTTACTTTATTTCGCATATCATTATAGCTTCCCAATTTTCGCTATTTTACTTCATCTTTTTTTGAAATTTTGTAAAACTTTTCAATATGTCAGTAATTTATTTCTTACTTGGCCAAACTTATGACTCCTTTTATTTAGACTTTTCTTTTTATTTCATTTCAGCAAAACGATTATTTTAGATGTAGCAAATCATCAGATTTTTTGTTTCCTTATATAGGATATTTTCCAACCTGCTTTAAAATATTCCTCAAAGCCTGCATGTATGTCAAATATGAATTTTTTTTATTCTTTCCTAGTTTGCTATACTTTTTCGTGGACTGTCCCAACAGGAAAGCATTCATTGTCAAGATAGGCAATCTAAAACCTTTTCTCTTACGATAAAATTTGTATCCTTTGGGACATATTTTCTGTATATTTTTCTGTCTCGTCCGAAAAAAAAAACATTCAATCTGGAGGCAAAGCCAGTAATTCCGTTCTTCTACTAAACATTATTTTTTAACGTTTTAGTAACTCACCAGAAAAGCAGTTATTCCCCACCCCCATAGCGAAAATAAAGAAATACTTACTACTGGTCCCTAGATATCGACTCTTTTCGAAATGCTGATCATGCCATTTCAACTAAAATTTCATACTTTCACCAAAAATCATATTCTTAAATGAGCTATTTTTTTTTTACTTTATTTCATGTATAACAAAATTTTTATTGTTTACTCACCTCATCAAAGTCAGTAAGAACTCCCCTAATCTGATTCCTTTTCCTCATTTAGTTCGCTTTAAATTGAGATGTTTCAAAACTTCGCGTATATTTCATTCATTTAATGTCCAGTTCTCCCGTGTCTGTCCCTTCATTTTTAACTTCTGTGCCTGCTGCATTTTATCTTTAGACGTTTAGTTTCATTGACCCTTTCTTTCGTTTTAATTAGGTTTTCATTATCGTAGCCTGAAGGAGCCGAAGAACAAGGGTTCGTGACAGGGAGGGAAGTCCTTCGGGCTACGTTCCCTTTCTTTCGTTTTAATTAGGTTTTCATTATCGTATTTTGTATTCATTGTCTCAGCAGAAAAACTTTCATTCTGGAGACATAGCGACTAAGTCCGTACTTCCTCTAAACATTTTTTGACGCATGGTGACGTTTCCCCCAGCTGTTCAAATGCTTTGATTCCATTTGAAAATTGTGATGAGTTTTCATTCGTCTCCGCTTGTGTTTCGTAGGTTCAACCTGAGAAAAGCTGGCCCATTGGATTCAGGCTGGAATAAATTCCAGAACATTATTTTCATTTAGAAGGAAATCTTTTTATGACTGTTTCTGTATTTTCTTCTGTTATCAAAGTTCATGTTAGGGAATTCAAGTGGACTGGAGAATTGTTCACCCCCTCTACATGTGGGATTACGATGAGTTCAAGTTGCTTCTTGGACTTGAGGAGCCGTGTTTTTCAACTGGGAGAACCTGGAAAAACTCACAGCATTGGAAGTTAACTCTGCTTCTCAACTTCCCGAGACGGCGAATTCCATCGATTCCAGAAACAGTTCTCTGATGCTAGCGGAATTTTCCACTTAACAACAGGAGTTGCATTAGGCAGTTTAAGAAACTCCGGATTTTTTTGGATGACCTGTGGGACAGCATCCAGGAATTGTTAATGGGTTCAGAATTCCAGAAAATCGTACTCGGAGAATCCCGAAACTTTCAAAATACATCGATTGAGGAGTGTGAAGTTAGACACAATTTAATTGAATGTTTAAAAAATTTAATTTGGGAGAGCATCCTGGAGGTATGTAGATGTCGCGAATGCATTTCTGAAGTAATTCCACCTATTCAGATGCATCCTCCATGCCTAACCTCGTACTGGAACAGGAAAGCGATTTCAAGTTTCGAGAACGCTGTGGCCTTGTTGAATCCTAAGGAAGTATCTCAAGTTTTTATGAACACATGTGGAAAAGTGAAGATTTCTCTACAATCCGGGGAAAAGAACTACTTGGGAAATAATGATTTCGATTATATAATTCAAAAATGAATGAAGTTTTTTTTTTTTTAATGGGAAAGTGAGAAGTGGAGTTTGTGAATATTTATTATTTATTGAAATATTAGGCGTAAATATTTTTTTAATTTTAAGGCATAAATTTAAAGAGTAATTTTTTTTTAACTTAAATTTTAAGTGAAATTATTTTTTTGTTGAAACGAGTAAAAATATTAAGCCTTTGAAGATTTTTAAAGTAAAAGTGGGAATGTAAATTTCTTTTTTGAAATGTTTAAAACAGTAACAGAATGAATGCAATTGTTTTAATGGGGAACTAGAGCTTTTTTGCTAGACTTTTCTCAAGGATATTTGGGAATTGTTAAGGGAAAGGAGCCTGATGTTTTCCATTAGGCGACCAACCGGGGCGGAATTCCGACTGGTCTGAGAGCAGTGCTTTACAGTATTGAGCTGAAACCAGAGTACACGGCTTAATTTCGGGGAGTTTGAAATTATTCAAACTGACTCGCTGTATTCTTTGAGCTGAAAAGAAGAAGCACTCTCACTGAAGACCCCTCTAGCCTGAAAGAAAAACTAAACAGTCTGTGTTTCTTTTTTTTTTTTTTTGATTGGAGGTTTAACGACCACCGTGAGCAACTCAATGGGCTATAAGCAGTCGCCCGTCCCTAATTTAGGGTCACTGGTTCCAGGGAAGGGAGAGAGCCAGTGCCGTAAGACAAACACAACATCCATGCCTCACCGGGATTCGCACCCGGACCCCGTTCGGAAGAATGATCAGAGGCCATCGCTTAGACCACTGCGCCACCGGGGCGGCAGTCTGTGTTTCATAAAAATTTCTTTCCTTAGACATTTTTAGTAGATTCCGTTTTCAACCAGATCTATTTTCAACTTTCAGGAACTTGCTGTGATTGTTTTTACTTCATTTCATTTTCTACCTGATCTGTTTTCAACTTTTTCGAAAACGATCTTGAACAGATTTTTACTCGTTTCGAAACAGTCTTTTTATGCATGCTAGATTTCCCATGTTTTTTTAATGGGATTTTCACCTGCTTTTCAAATCTGTGTTTTCCCGAAACCGTCCCCTAAATAAAATGACGTGAAACATTTTTAACCTTGATGAAATTTAACTTTCTCGTAATGAACCTTATCTATTTTCTTCTTTTCAGAAAACGATCTTTGCAAACATCTTTGAAACAAAATTTAAACCTTTCTCAATATAAACTTATGAATACATCTAAAAAAAGAAAGAACAAATCAACTCAAAAGAATGATACTTTATGAAAAACAGATTAAGCAAAGAAGTTTTAAGTTACTTAGGGAAAAAGAAGAAACGAAAGACGAAATGAAGTAGAAAAAGAATGAAGTTTATATGAGGAAATACAGAATTTGATGCGAAAAGAGCCGCTTAATGCTTTGAATAGGGGAAACTTGTTTCATTGAATGATTTCTTATTCTTAGGATTTCTTTAAGTAAAACTGATATTTTCAGTAAATTTATGCTTTCGTATGAAATTTTTTCTCAAAGACTCCATTAAGTTGATCTCAAGTTTTTGAAGTAAATAGGAAGAAAAATAACATGTCTATGTTATGAGAAAATGCAAGAATTTCCTTAAGACAGTGTGAAGTGAATTGAACATCAAACAGTAGTAAGATGTTTTACTATCGTAATGCTGTATGTACATACATATTGGGACAATATCTTCTAAAGTTAGAGGGAAAAATATATGATTATAAAAAAACAGTTTTTTAGATTTACAAATAGAGTATTTGAAGTAGAAAGAGGGATGGAATGCTTTGAATAGGAATTTCTTGTTTCAGTGAATGAATTCTTATTCTGGATTTTTTTAAAAGAGAAACTATCATTTTCAGGAAATTTCTAATGGAGTCGAACTTGGACATTTAACAAAATTCTTGGAGATATAGTAATTTGAAGAAAGTTTATGGAATGAAACATGAAGAGAAAGAAATGGGTGGAAATACTTAACATTTAAGCTTCATCAATTTTGAAGCACTTTAAGTAAGAAAATATTTGTCTAAAGTAATTTCTCAATGTCTAAGCATTGACATCTGACTATTTGTCCGATATTGGTCCGAAATTTAATGCTGGGGAGGCTTGAGTTTTGAGCTTTTGAATTACGACACTAGCTTTCTACCTTCCTTCGAAACAGTGGACTAAATCAGGGTCTGCATATTTCCCTTCTATTGGTTCACGACGGATCTCTTAAATGGTGAATGAACGGCAATGTTTAAACGCTCTGTCCCATTGAGTTGTTGAGTCATCAGTTTTAGATTTTTGTCATCTTAGACAATTTAAGTTCGCTCAGAAAACTATGCTTTTGCGAGCTTGAGTTTGCGTTCAAAATTCAAAACCAAAATTTAGTTTAATCTCCCAAGCAAAGTGATTTCATGCCTAATGAGGTTTTCCAGCAAGCGGTAGACGTGTGAAAACAGGATAGTCAGTTTCCGACAGAAAGAGAGAGATTTCAAAGTTAATTTCTTGGGGAAAGCTCACACACAATGGAGAGAGCGTAAAAAGACTCTTCTTTCATGTTTTAATGTGAACCTCGATGAATCAGTATCTAACTATGAAAAGTAAGTTCTAAAGATTTAGGGGCATTTACACTAAAATCCTACATGACTTTATTTGAAACAGGGAAGAATCAGCCTTATAGACTAAAATACATCTGAAGATTTTAGATACATTTCTGTTCAAAAATAAAGTCGAATGGAAAAATAAGAATAACTAAATCGATAGGAAAAGATTGATAGGTTGAATCAGAAAAAAAAAACTAAGAAAAAAAAGAAGTTTCATAAAAATAAACCAAAGTTTGAGGAATCATACAACAATGAACAGAAGGAAAAATATAATACGTAAAATAAGGAGAATACGATATTTTCACTATGGGAGTTTGGAAACAACTGCTTTTCTGACGAATTAGTAAAACCTGAAAAAACATATTTAGAGGAAGTACGGACTTAATCGCTATGTCTCCATAATGAAAGTTTTTGTGCTGAGACAATGAATAAAAAATACGATAATGAAAACCTAATTAAAACGAAAGAAAGGGAACGTAGCCCGAAGGAGTTCCCTCCCTGTCACGCCCCCTTGTTCTTCGGCTCCTTCAGGCTACGATAATGAAAACCTAATTAAAATGAAAGAAAGGGTCAATGAAACTAAACGTCTAAAGATAAAATGCAGCAGGCACAGAAGTTGAAAATGAAGAGACAGACACGGGAGAACTAAACATTAGGTGAATGAAATATACGCGAAGTTTTGAAATATCTCAATTTAAAGCGAACTAAATGAGGAAAAGGAATGAGATTAGGGGAGTTCTTACTGACTTTGATGAGGTGAGTGAACAATAAAAATTTAGTTATACATGAAATAAAGTAAAAAAAAATAGCTCGTTTAAGAATATGATTTTTGGTGAAAGTATGAAATTTTAGTTGAAATGTCATGATCAGCATTTCGAAAAGAAATAGATTGAGTCGAAATCTAGGGACTAGAAGTATTTCTTTATTTTCGCTATGGGGGTGGGGAATAACTGCTTTTCTGGTGAGTTACTAAAACGTTAAAAAATAATGTTTAGTAGAAGAACGGAATTACTCGCTTTGCCTCCAGAATGAATGTTGTTTTCGGACGAGATAGAAAAATATACAGAAAATATGTCCCAAAGAATGCAAATTTTATCGTAAGAGAAAAGGTTTTAGATTGCCTATCTCGACAATGAATGCTTTCCTTTTGGGACAGTCCTCAAAAAATATAGCAAACTAGGAAAGAATAAAATATAATTAATATTTGACATACATGCAAGCTTTGAGGAATATTTTAAAGCAGGTTGGAAAATATCCTATATAAGGAAACAAAAATCTGATGATTTGCTACATCTAAAATAATCGTTTTGCTGAAATGAAATAAAAAGAAAAGTCTAAATAAAAGGAGTCATAAGTTTGGCCAAGTAAGAAATAAATTACTGACATATTGAAAAGTTTTACAAAATTTCAAAAAAAAGATGAAGTAAAATAGTGAAAATTGCGAAGCTATGATGATATGCGAAATAAAGTAAGAAAATATTGTTTCAGCAGAATTTCAACTGTGAAAGACATGTAGAGTTCCTGAACACACGAAAAAATTTTGAGAAAATAATATTGCAAGGGCGAAAGACTCAGAATTAACATGAAGTCATTTCACAAAAGATTTGTCAAAGTCCAGTAATTACTGCGAACAGGAACGAAATCGTTTCTAAAGAAGTATTTCCTCGTCTCATGGTCTGGAATAAAATTGAATGAAGAAAAAGAAAAGTTCCCCAGAAAACAGATATCAAGTCGTTAAGAAGCGTATGTTGGTTTAAATTTGGAAAAAAAGATACTGTTACGAACGAATGTTAAGTATAGGTAGCTGCTATTGATCTGTATATTTCTTGCACAGACATGAAACAGCTATATAGAAAACCAGATTAAGTCATACATCAAAAGCAAGTATGAAAAGTTGTTTGCACAAGAAAAAGAAATAATAATGAAGAAACGTTGCTTGTTTGAATCAGAAAAATGAAGCATCGATAAAAGTAGTTGTTAGTTTGAAAAGTTAGAAAATAAAATAAAGTTGGTACATCGAGAAGTTTCACGAGTAAGCAAGCATTTAGAAAAATAAAGATTAAGATAATGCATTAAAAAGTACATTTCACTGATTAATCATGAAGAAATAAAAAAATGCGAATAAATAAAAAAAACATTTTCACTATGCATAAAAAATTGCGGCTTTGTACGGTGGAAAAAGGTACAACGTTAAAAAGTGTAACAGAAAAATGCCATGAACACGTAAGTACATTAATATACAATCGTGTTTTAAGATTATGTCTGCAGCACACAACTTTGGGAAACGTCTTTATGTTGGTACGTCAGTTGAAAATGTGTGAA
Source organism: Macrothele yani (assembly GCA_039090855.1). Taxonomy (NCBI): domain Eukaryota; kingdom Metazoa; phylum Arthropoda; class Arachnida; order Araneae; family Macrothelidae; genus Macrothele; species Macrothele yani. The sequence continues at coordinate 55,634,221 of CM076997.1, read as the reverse complement.
ACTTCCTCAAAGAAAGTAAAAAAAATCGTTACGTTGAAAAAATATGAATATAAAATGGGAAATTATGGGGGAAAATAAGGAATAAATTCGTTGCAAAATGATCAAGTTATTGAAAAAAAAAATCAATCTTGGAGCTTAATGTGTAACAGAATCTCAAATGACGTCAACTCCTCCTCTTACCCCATTTTTAATTCCTTCCATTTGTTCACAAGAAAAGCTTATCGCCGATCCCGTGGAGGAGAAAATGGCGTTGGGTGACGTCATGGTTTTGCCTGCTAGCCCGGCGGTGTCATCCATCATTGTGACTCGTCCGAAAACACGCGGCATACAAAATGGTATGGTCTCAGACAAAGTAAAAATGGTGACTCATCCCAAAACACGTGGCGCACAAAATTACAACGTGGTGAAATTAAAATGGCGGACAAAAGATAGCGGAACATGAATCAACCGGAACGAAATCTTTACAAACAAAGCATTTCCTTGTCTAAATTAAAATTTGAGGGAGCACAAATATAAGAATTAAAAAAATAATTCAACGTCTATAAAAATTCCTAATACCTCGGGGAAGTTCTAAAAATATAAGTTTAATAAAAGAAATTCGAGGAAACAAAAAAATTGGTAAGACTTCCCGAAAATTTGTCAAAGTCCAAAAAAACTCCCGAGAAAATAATAAAGTTCTAAAAAGCACTGCAAGGGGGCAGCACATTGCGTACACATCCCCTTTCGCCCACTCGGTCTTTGCCATCCCTCAAAGATCCATCGAAAGTTCCAAAAAGCACAGCTAAGGGGTGGAATATCATTCCAAGATTCTCCGAATATTAATCAAATTTAAAACAGACAGCTCCAGAACATTAACGTTAACCGATTAGCCAGAACAGCTGGCTCTGATGGATGCAGACGAGTATCTCAAGAAAACCGCTGATTACATCCATTATTCTGCCTCAATTTCATAGCATACCAGCACTCCGAAATGTGTCATTGCTATGGTAAAGAGAACAGCAAAAATGCGAGTATTGCCTCCTAGTCTGCGAGATGCGGCATAAGCACCTCTGGGCCCTAAAATTCCGATTACACCGAGAGCCCTTCGTTTAGAACGGGGTTGACCGGTGTAATCGGAATGGGCGTCAGCTGAAACGGTTTTATAATGTAAATCAATGAAAAGTCAATGACATGCTTTCCGATAATGACATTATATTTAAGGCTCTGAAATAACACAAATAAAATATGTATATATATTCCACTGTCGTGGAATGGTGTCGCTTTTTGAGGAGATTTTATCTCACAACCAGTGAGTGGATGCGCTATTCGTTGGTTCTCGTGATGGAAAGTCATCTCTGCTTGCATCCACGTAAGACGCCAATCTATAGAAAATCGCGTAATAAAAATGACCTCGGAGCATATGCAGAGATTAAATTTGTCCATCGAAAGGTTAAAACGCCGAAAATGAAATTGCATAAGACCAAACTCGCGTATGCAAAAGTTTGAATTTTTCAAGCAGCTTTTACGAATTCATCGTTCTTATTAGAGCAAATTCGCCTTAATGAAACATACGTAACTGCGGAGATGATTGTATTTATGATATTTATTCAAAATCAGCGTTGTAAGATTTGCAATTTAATGTAACTGTACCAGAAAAATTGTAAAACGCTATAAATAAAACAAATTTTTGTTTTGTTTTGTTTTTTCAATTTTTGATCTTCTGGTTTTAAAATTGGCGTTATTCTTAATCGGTGCAAATTGGACCTTCGTAAATCGAGAGCCACTTGTGTGCGGTAGATTAATGCACCGTAAGCAAGGCCACCCATCAAGGCCGATATTTCTAAAATTGGTGTCCGGACATACCACCTGGAAAAAACACTCTCTATCTTTCTGCCTAATTTTTTATCACAGATTCAGACCAAGTTGTAGCCTCCACCAGATAATTCATTAATAAGATCAAAAGCGTTAGCGCATCCCGAGGTGGCAATATGAGAAAGTTTTGATGTAGTCTCATTGAACCCGTCAATCCGAGTAAAAGAAGCCATGAATACGTCAGTGGAGGCCATTTGTCATTCTGGTAGATTCAAGATGGAAACAATAGAAGACATCTCAACAGTATTCGGCCTCGTAACCAGTTAACACATTCTTACGTTATAAAGAGAATATTTGCGAGCAGTACAGTGTATCGTCTACTGGAGCGCCAATGGGATTTTCTCTTTCCTTGGTGTTAGCCGAGGCTGCGCTGAGATCCCTTGAAAATAAAAAATGAATGAATTTTCACCGAAACCATCGACGTGGCAAAGAAACTGTGAGGGTACCTTCTTCACATTGAAACATTGTTGACAGGACCTACAATCTTTCTGGTGGAAATTAATTTTGTATACTCGGTAATTAAATTCATCATGAAAATCGAAATGAATAGCTCGTTGCCGTTTCAGAAAGTAATGGTAAAGAAAACTGCAAATGGACCCCTAGGCTGTTTACCATATAATTCTACATCGACAAATAACATTATGAACCCGATATCTTTATGTTGAGACAGCTGCAAAGAGACTTTCTTCAGATCACGTGCTGTGTGAGAGTTTTCTGCATGCTGAGATGGTGAGACGGTAAAAAATTAAGATTGAAACTCTCTTAAACCTTGATGTTTCATTAGGATACGAGCAACATAGAATCCGCAAGATAATCAAACAAGTTAGTAAAATCATGCAATGCATTGATTAAGATACGCTTTCCAACATACTAGAAATCATAAAATGGCTGTGGAATAAATCTCACTCCTACGCCCTGACCTTTGATCCTATTTCGATGATATTCAACAGAACTGGTTCAGTATACCTTCGAAATAACATGATAAAGTTTTGTCGCAATCGAAGCAATTTTACGTAAGTTATGATGCATAAGGGCTATGGAATAGACCCCGCTTCTGTGTCCTAATATTTGACCCATTTCACCCATTTTCAATAGGATTCGTTCCCAGGCAGGCCCCTACAACATGCTAACATTTCATCCAAATCGAAACATTTTTACGTAAGTTATGACGCATAATGGCAATGGAAGTGATTCCGCTCTTATGTCCTGACCTTTGACCCTCATTTCGCAAATTTTCAATAGGGTTTGTCCCCAGGTGATCCCCTACCACATACTAATATTAATCGAAATCGAACCTTTTTTACGTTAGTTATGACGCATAAGAACAGTGGAATGGATCCCGCTCCTATGTCCTCACCTTTGGCCCCATTTCGTTCACTTTCAATAGGGTTCCTTCCCAGGTGATTCCCTTCCACATACTAAAATTTCATCGAAATCGAACGATTTTTACGCGAGTTATCATGCAGACGAACATACGCACACAACGCGTGTCGTAATGAGGCAGATGGGAATTTTTTTTTTTTTTTTGATTGGAGGTTTAACGACCACCATGAGCAACTCAATGGGCTATAAGCAGTCCCCCGTCCCTAATTTCGGGTCAAAGGTTCCAGGGAAGGGAGAGAGCCTGTGCCGTAAGACAAACACAACATCCATGCCTCACCGAGATTCGAACCCACCCCTTACGGACGAATGATCAGAGGCCAACACCTTAGACCACTGCTCCACCGGGGCGGCAGAGAGATGGGAATCGCGGCCATCTGCTAGCAAAAGTGTGACGTCATAAAACTTTAATAGGATCCGCACATTTGTTTGACTGCTGACGTCATGAAAATACAGGTCGCGCCATCTTTTTCTTCCCAATTAATGCGTTCCCAAGGATGAAAATTTGAACATCGATTAAAATAGCTTCATTTACTAACTTGGAATACTTAATATTTTCTAAACCATAACCGTAATTATGTAATCCAACATTTTTTTGTCCACTGACGTCATCAAAGTACAGGTCGCGCCATCTTTTCTCTGGTTTCAACACCACCAAAGAAAAAGTTATTGATTTTAAATATAATTATGGTTATGTTTTAGAAAATATTAAGTTTTCCAAATTATAATATGAAGTTATTTTAATCGATGTTCAAATTTTCATCCTTGGGAACACATTAATTGTGAAGGAAATGTGTACAAAAGTTTTTCCATTGGAAGTATAGGAAGCAAAATTACTTGACGTCCACCTTATTAATATGGGATAAGGGCGATGGAATGGATCGCAATCCTATGTCCTGACCTTTGACTCCATTTCGTCCATTTTCAATAGGGTTCGTCTCCAGGTGGTCCACTACCACATACTGAAATTTCATCGAAATCGAACCATTTTTACGCACGTTATGGCGCATAAAGGCAATGGAATGCATCTCGCTCTTATGTCCTGACCTTTGACCCCAATTCACCCACTTTTAATAGGGTTCGTCTCCAGGTGGTCCCCTACCGCATAGTAAAATTTCATTGAAATCGAACCATATTTACGCAAGTTATGACGTATAAGTGCAATGGAATGGATCCCGCTCCTGCGTCGTAACCTTTGACCTCATTTGTCCCATTTTCAATAGGGTTCGTCCCCAGGTGGTCCCCTACCACATACTAAAATTTCATCTAATCGAACCATTTTTACGCCAGTTATCGTGCGGACGGGCGGACAAAGCTGAAGCATATACGCTTCTTAAACCTAAGGTTGGAAAGCGTAAAAAATCGAGAAACGTGCGTAACAAAGGTGGCTAACGCTTTGATAATCCGGCGCCAAGATTCATTGTGTCCGTCCCATATGTACCAGGATTCTCATTCTGGTTCAGAAGAGTTCCAAAAACGATTAACTATGATGTGGGGGTAAAATCACTTAGATGCATCTCAGACATAATCATACACGATGATCTTCAATCCATCGCGTCTGAACGTGCTGGAGTGTACTCCATTCCCCATAATGTACCCTGATGGATCCAAGATCTACATCGGAATGACAAAGAGGTTGTTTTCTACAAGACTTGAAGAGCATAAAAGGGATGTCAAATATAGCAGACTCGCCACTGCACTGTCAAGGAAAGCATCAAGTAATGAAGCTAAACCATTCTGGAGGGACGTTAAGGGTATTGCTTAAAACCATTCTGGTGGGAAGTTAAGGGTATTGCTTAAAACCATTCTGGTGGGACGTTAAGGGTATTGCTTAAAACCATTCTGGTGGGACGTTAAGGGTATTTTGCAAAATCATTCTGGTGGGACGTTAAGGGCAACCATTCTCGTGGGACGTTAAGGGAAACCTTACTAAGGAAAATCATAGAGATTCTCTCTCACTGAGAGGTCTGCAACGATTTTCACTGCTCTCTTGGAGCTAAAACACTGCAACAAAATGTAACTGTATCTGACGTGTAACGTGAGTTATTAATATAATGTTATCTCATGTGACCTTTATTTATTTTATTTAAACTTCTCTGTTCTATTTATAGTTTCCAATTTTTAGTCAATGTTGTGCTAATGCCTTGAAAAAGTTGCCCATTAGCGAGTGAAAACTTAGTAGATTGTGTATGAACGTCAAGTGCGGATTAAAGCCTCGTTGTGCCTCTCGGCTAGGCTAAGACATCTGAATGAACCCGCAAAGAAATTACGACGGCGAATCATAATGAAGTCCGTTAAAACACGAAACTCTAGGCAATATGCTTGGGATAATTAATACGTAGTGCATTCTTGAAACTGATAAATTATCTGAAGATTCCATTGTTCTCATAAGAACATGAGTTAAAGGCTTAGGATTCCTAGATTTCTTGAATTTTCTAATAATTTAGCATTTTATACCTACTTTTCTTAATGCATCTTTTTGTTATGCAATGTGAAGCCACAAGGGACTTCGACCATTAACGGTTCCAAGTGCAAATTGGGAGTTGTGAGTGGATGGTAACGAAAAAGATGAAACTGTCACACCGGCCCTTCTGTACGCAGCTTCATGAAGCATTTAACCTTGGTGAGTCACTGCCTTGAAATCTGTTCGTCTTCCAGATTGTTTCTGACCAAGTGGAAATCATACGAGAAAAAACTAAATTATTTTATAAACCACTTTCTCTCTTTGTCTGTGTTATTTTCATTATTGGCTCAGGAATGCCTCCTGGGCACTTGGTAATGGTGGGCGCCAAGTCTATAGCCTCTATGTACCCCCGCATAATCCGGCTAAGATGATCAATTTAAACGTATAAAAATCGGAATATTTAAAAAAAGTCTTGTATTTATTTCCTTGTTATCCACAGTATTTAATCTGGTATATCCACAGTATTTTATTTTACCGAGAAGGTTTCTTTTAGCTGAAAAAGAGTGTCTTTTTATGTGGTTAACGCGAAGAAACTTCAATGTAGGAATGCAATTTCACTTGACATGAGTCTATAAATATATATACTGTACATATGTATATCAGTTTGGCCAGGAAATTTGCTGTGATTACAGCCACACTGCATGTCATACTGTAAATGCTCATTTTGTTCTGATGAAATATTTTCCCCCATTTTTAAAAAATAAATAATTTTTGTTTTCTCTCATTGACTTTTCTTCAAAAAAATCGTGCACTTTAGTTTTGTTTGTTTTGTTTTGCAATTTGACTTAGGTTTAATTAATTATATTTCGAAATGATTTAAACTTGGGCAAATATTTAAGGTCAGATTATAATGTATCTTTCATCGTTTTAAAATTTGGACATTATTATTACATTCATTTGATTTTCAATTTCATTTCAAAGTGAACAGTTGACTTATTGCCATATCCACTACCGAATAGCTATTGAACAATGACCTGATCACTATAATTTTCTTTGTTATAACATCTACAAATTTTGCTTACAGATATTCTGGGATATGCGAGAAGTAACTAAACTGCAGGCCACCCAAAGTGCAACACCAAGAAGGAAGCATCCGATTGGCCTGAAATTCGCAGCATGTGTTGCCCGCGAGAGGACATGCAAACGATTAGCATTGCAGGGTTGCCCGCGAGAGGACATGAGACGATTAGCATTGCAGGGCATATGCAAATCATGTGAACCCGGCACGCCACCGAGAAGCACTATAAGAAGTGTGCACAGAAGGCGGGGTGTAAGTAGTGGAAGTCTGTTCTGCTGCCGGACCTGTGCGTTGGAAGCTTCCTGATGCCTCGTCGCAGAATATCGCAGTTATTCCAGCACGTTTCGGAGTTCGACAGAGGACGAATAGTGGCTTATCGCGACAGCGGTTTATCGTACCGTGACATCGGCGCCAGTGTGGGACGACATCCAGCCACAGTGAGGCGAGTATAGATTCAGTGGGTGCAGGAGGGACGGACGTACCGACGTGAGCGATTGCCGCAGCCGCGGCACACTAACGAACGAGAGGACCGGCATGTTGTGCAGTGGGAATTGACGGCTCTCACCGCCACATCACGAACGTTAGCGCAGGAATTGGGGTGTGTTGCGCAACAACCTGTGTCAGAACGTACCGTTCGACGTCGTCTGTAGGAGCGGAGACTTGTTGCACGGCGTCCATTGCTCCAATTATCATTGCCGTTACTCCACCGGCGAGTGCGGTGGAAGTGGGCCATTGAACGCCGCTCCTGGACTACGGAATGGCACGACATTGTCTTCTCCCATGAATCCTGCTCCTGCCTGCAACACCACAATGGTCGAATCCATGTGTGGCGGCACTGCGGCGAGAGACTGCATAACGCCTGCATTATGCATCGCCATACCGGTCCGTCGCCTGGCGTTATGGTTTGGGGCCCAATTGGATATGACACCCGCACCTCTCTGGTACGCATCGCCGGTACACTCAACAGCCACCGCTACATCTCCGACGTTTTGGAGCTTTTAGTCCTCCCTTACCTGCAGGACCGGCCTGCGGCCACGTTTCAACAGGACAATGCACGCCCCCACGTGGCAAGCATCGTGCAACAATTCTTGACGGCCCACCAGGTGTCACTGCTGCCGTGGCCCGCCTGTTTTATCGATATGTCGCCCATTGAACACGACTGGTCGCTGATCGGCAACCGAGTGGCCCGGTAAGCACCACCCTCGGCTACACCTGATAAACTATGGCAACGTGTGGAAGCAGCCTGGACCGACATACCCCAAGTACAAATCCAAAGCCTCTTTCGTTCGATGCCGCGGCGTGTAGCGGCCGTTATTGCCAGCCATGGGGGCCACACGAACTATTGATGTCTGCGTGTTCCGCAGGTCGCACGGGCCTGTAAGCTCAATCGTTTCATCTTTGTATCTGTTGTTATGTGTCCAGTAAATCTGGCTTTGCTGTCTCGTGTCCTTCTTGGTCTTGCATTTTGGGTGGCCAGCAGTGTAGTAAAAATATAAATGTTTTAAAAGTTCAATCTTCCTTCGATAAAATTTTCAATGCCATGATAAGTACAGAACCAAGTTGAATTGAAGTATCCATAAAAGTAAAAGTCCATTTTTTTCTCTTTGACACAAAGGTTTGTAAAGTTTTTACTCTTTGCCCTTCTGAGACTGCTGAAGTTGCTGCACAAGTTATTAGAATTTAATTCTAAAGATGCTGGGTCTGTATGTTTTATACGAGTAATTATCCTATAAGTTGCACAGTGTACAAGTTTTATGATTTACCAGTTATCGCCAAGTGCTGCATGGAAGAGTTCCTTATGATAGCTAGTTTCTGTTCTTTTACTATGACTTACAGAAAACATCAACAAAGAGTTATGCACACACCCAATATTTGTTCTAGCCTCGTCTTATACGACTGATCTATGAATGAAGATAAGAAATTGCGAAATTTAACCCATTCGATTTATACTCCATATTGACCTATAAGCTGAAAAAATAGAGTAATGTCGATAAATTAAAAACAGGAAATTTTAACATTAAACTGCGATTTCTTCAATTTGCCACTCAGAAATCTCTATAACATGTTTAAAGACGCAAACATATGTTTTCTGTTGGAGCGTCACTCCGTCTTCTTCACTGGATACCCCAGTGAACCAAATAAGTTCATAAACAAATGCAGTGTGCAAGTGGACTAAAGTATAAATCTATTTTCACTTCCAGTCTCCGATTTGAATTCCCAAGGAGTTCTTTAAACAAAATATTCCAATTTTTCAATTATTTTGTGCCTTTTTGCAATTTTAATTTGATTTGATGTTTTTCTTTATTTTATAGCAATTCATCAGACTTTGAGAATCTTTTTTTCATTCTGCGGTGCTGTAGCTACATAATTTCCAAGGTCCCTTGATCATGGGATAATAGAGAGAATTGCCGTCTCATAATTTTGATAAACTCCAGAGTGTGGCAATCCAGAAGAGAGGAAAAAACAAACACATCATCGATTCGATGTCAAAATCGCAGCTCAAACGGGTGGAGATAGAGCACACCAGTAAGTCACTCACTTAACCACAACCAGTGGCACGAAACTGTTGCTGAGATATGGTCAAATTTGGCTTGGGGAACACTGCTGGCAGTCAAGGCGACCGAACCTCTAAGCTTATGTTCCATTCAGTTTTGCACTCTAAGACGAATGCCTGTAATTCAAACTTCCTTTTGCATTACTGTGTTCTTATGCAAATTTGGTTTCTTCTCGTTAAACGTTTTTTCGACTTAACGTCACAGATTCTTTCTCGATGAATTTGAAGTTTGCAACCTACATAGGTGAACTCGAGAGATACGAGCTTGTGTGTTCAATGCTTTTTTCTTTTTAAATTAAAGTTTAAAGACCACCTTGAGCAACTCGAAGGGCTATTTGAAGTCGCTTGTCCCTAAATAGGGCCACTTGTTCCAGGGAAGGGAGAAAGTCAGTGCTCTAAGACAAACAGAACATCCATGCCTCACCGTGATTCGAACCCAGCCCCTTCACGGGCGAATGGTCATAAGCCACCGCTTAGACTACTGCGCCCCCAGGAGGCAATGTTCAGTGTGCTTTTATGATTCTGTGAGATATTTGTAACTCGCAATATTTCTGTGTTGTCGCAAATGATTCTTAGGCAGTCTTTCGTAGTTACTTCTAAGTTAATGTTTGTAATCAAATCCACGAGCGAGCGAAAGTTGTATGTTCAAGATTGTGAATAGCTGAGATGATATTTATATTCATTTGGATGTTGGATTCACAAAATATTGTGGTGAATTGATGCATGCCAAGTGCGTGCGAATTGGATGACATGCTTCAGTTATGGTAGATAAATAATTTGGAAACGTAAGTTACATGATTCATTTCTGAAACTTGGACTATTTATATGGTAGTTGCATGTATTTATTATTTAAGACTTTCTGCTGCGACAACTCAGATGTTTTATCGGGGTTCCACGAAAGTCTAATTCGTCGAATAACTAATTCAATAAGCTTTAAGTTAAAATTGCAGTTTTTGCAGCGTAGCCAAACCACGAAGTTAAATCTTACGTGAACTTAAACCTTTTTGTGTTTACAGATAAGTCAGCTGACCAATAAGTTCCGTTTAAAATATTAACGTCACCTACAATGCTACAACTTGTCCAAGCAGAAGTTGGTAGAAAATGCAAGGCAGATGACACTCATAGAATCTTGAGAAAGGTAGATAAACTCGTCAGAGAAGGAATAAAGTAACTGTACTTTTTCAGAATTCGTTGTCACTTTGACATGGAAGGTGAAGAGATTCTGCTTTGTGAATAAAGATAGGGCAGAGAGCGAATTCCGTAGGACAAATGCTCCTCTCATTCCTCATCCAGGACTTGAACCTAGGCCCAACAACTAATCAGAAATCTGCGTTTCTGACCACTTGTGACGTATACTCTAAATTAACTTTCATTTTTAGTTGCTTTCGCTATGAAAATTTGAGTTCATTCCTTTTAGCGTATTCAACCTTAACGTTATATCTTCTCTCTCGCAAGAGAGAAGATATAACGATATAACGAAGATGCCTTTTACACGGTCGAGACACATAATTGTGTTCACCAGCTAATATCCAGAGTAACCACCTTGTGCAGCGCGGACAGCAGCTAGATGGGCTGGGAGTGGTTCAATAAGGTGCTAGAAAGTGTTCACAGGTATGTGAGGCCATGCTGATTGCAGTGCATCTGCCAGCTGCTGGAGGGTGCATGGTGGAGGATCCATACAGCGAACAACACGATCTAGGTGGTCCCGAAGATGCACAATTGAGTATAGTTCTGGGGAATTAGAGGGCCAGGAAAGTACTTTGAAGTCTTTTTCGTGCTTTTCCAACCACTCTCGGACATTTCTAGCAGTGTAACACGTCGCATTGTCGTCTTCAAAGATACCATCCTACCCAGGGAAGACAATCAGCATGTATGAGTTCACATGGTCTGCAAGGATGGATTCATGACGAATTCGGTCCATAGTGCCTTCCACAGGGGTGAGTGGATCCAGAGAATGCCACGAAAACATTCTTCCAGACCATAACGGTGCCCCCACCACCCTGTGTTCTGCCAGAAATGGTTGAAGAGTGTTTGTTCTCCGACGTTTCTCGCCTTAAACGCCAAAGTCCATCCGTTCGATGAAACAATAAAAGTGACTCATCGGAGAAGGTAATCCTTTGCTAATCAGCGGAGGTCGAATTCCGATACTGTTGTGAAAATATAAGCTTTTTCTGCCGATGCACCTTCGTTAGCATAGGTGCAGTGACCATCCGTTTGCATCGGTGCCCCATACACAGCAGGGTTCGCTGAACTGTCGTTTTAGACACAATTCTGGTAGCCCCCTGGTTCATTCCGCTCGTGAGTTGCTGCACTGTAGAGTCTCTATCGGCCCTCAAGCACCTTCGAAGCTGACGTTCACCTCTCGTATCAATGGCACGTGGTGCTCCGCAGTTTTCACACCGCTTATTTCCAGTGGTGCCATTTCTTCAATCACGATACACTTTAATCACAGCAGCACGCGAACAGTTCACAAACTGCGCTGTTTCAGAAATGCTACCACCCTTGGCCCGAAAGCGATAATCATCCCTTTTTCCAAAACTGATAAATCGCTCCATTTATCTGTGACAGCAACGAGTGATATGTTTTCAAATTGACTACAGCACACTTTATATACCCTGCAAGCGAGCTCACGACACGTGCTTTCTTTCATTAGTTACGCGCTGTTGACGTCAAAAGTATGAGGTGGTCACAATAATGTGACTCGACTGTGTATTTATATATCATTTTATCTCACCAGGATCTTAACATATTTCTTTTTATCAATTTATATCACTAGAAAAGCTTCAACACTGTGATAAAATATCCGATTGAAATGCCGTTCGTGAACGGTCCATTTCACGGAAATGGAAAGGTTTAAGAATTTTTTTGTGTGGGACGGTCGAGTGATTAGAGCCATAGATTTCTAACTGGTTGTTCAAGCAGGGATGCAGCCCTGGACTATGCACGGGTGGAATGTTTTCCTTACCAACCTGACTCCTTCCGGGACTACTGGTCTCAAATTAGAGACGGAGACTACTTATACCCTTCAGAGTTCGATAAAACCCTGACTTACAACCAAACATATGACCTTAAATGAAAAACTCAAAGCAATTCGTTCAGCTAAGCGAGGCAAACAACGGATATATTTATAAAGATCCACCATGGCAATTTCGTTTCACATTCAATAACGCGCCAACTTCCTGATGGTTATGTGTTGACCCTTCCTTGATCATGAGCAAACGAAGTCATCATTTAGCATAAAAATTAAATAAGATTATTTTAGAGAACGGATTGAAAGGGGATGTTTAAACGATGTGCTCCTACGCCGCTCTGCCATACCTTCCCTTTAAGAATGCGTTACGTGTTTTAAAATCTTCCGTACTATTTACGAATGAAGTGGCAGCCTGTTATGACTGTCTCTTTGCCTTATTTTGAACTCTCATTGAACAATAGTCAAATCACTGTTCGGGATACCCAAAACCAAAAAGGTTTTCTTTGATCTGAAAAGGCATTTTGAACTGCCAGATTGCGTGAAAATCTAACACTATACACTATATTGAAAAAAGTCATCGGACACCTAGAAGAGAAACACAACATGGCATTTATTGACATATACATGTATTAGTACGGTGTAGGTCCACCTTTGGCCTTAATGCATGCACTGACCCTTTGAGAAACACTTTGGACAAGGTTTTGGAACACAGCGATAGGTATGCGCTTCCATTTAGTACATAATGCTGCCGCTAACTGTTGATTAGTAGTAGGCTTGGTTCCAAACTTCTTATGCGGCACTCTAATTAAGATCAGTGTTCTGTGCTGGCCAGTCCACACACGATACAGAATTATCCTCAAACCACGCCTTTACAGTCCTTGCTTTATGTTTGCTCTGGACGTGTGTGCCTTTGCTCCTTGTTTTTGTGCCCTTCTACGAATTTTCAGTGATTACCGTCATCTGCTTTGTTGCGTGTGATGTTCATGAAGATTTCGTCTTACGTTTGAGATATCTCCTAAGTCAGTGAGTGCTTGTTTGTTCCTATTATCCTCGTTTTATTTCTCGACCAAGCTGGTCGTTCTACGAACTATCTTCGCCATTGCAAATGGCGTTTTCTCCCGGATTGGCTAAAGGCGCTGCCCATCTCTCTGAGCCTCCTCCTTTTGCCCTGCCTACAACTGACGTGCTACTGCGTTCCAAAATGCCGTACTGTCTTCGCCTATCTCCGATGGCGCCAAGGTTGCCTCTTCTTTCCCAACTGTGGCCTCTGCTTTCCTGCCTTCGCCGCCTACGTTAAACGGTGTGATGGATACTTCTTTTTCTCCTGTTACTGTCGTTGATTCTGTGCCCTCCAGATGCACATAGCCTCATCGCTGCCTGCCTTACCAGTTGCTGCTCAGGACGTTGTTCCTCTTCCCCCACCTGGTGTTCCATCTTACAGAACAGCCTCGCCTTCCTCGAGGACTGCAACAACCACCTGCACATACTCATTTGCTGTCTTGTCTGCTTCTTCGGCTTCCTCGTCCTCCTCGGAAAGTGCTCTGGATTCCTATGTTACTCTCCATGGCCATGAATCGTTCCTAGATTTTCCTGAAGACTCTCCCACTGGTTAACAGCTGCACATTGCTCGACCTCGGAGTTTCCTTCGAGGCCATGCCTGACGCTCCCCTGAAGAAATAGTGTTCTGCTTTGACGACCATACTCCCCCCGGTGCCATCACTCACATGGCCAGAAAGCCTCGGTCTGTCATTGTGTATTTTCTTCTGGCAGTGTTCCTTGTGGTTCCCCCGCTCCCGGACTTTTGTACCAGCCTGCGGAGCCTGTTTTCCATCAAAAGTCATTTACAGCCCATGCTCAGAGCGTGTCTTTGCTTCCACAGCCTTCCGAACCCGCTTCTCTGCAACAGACAGTTCCAGCCGCTGTTCCACGCGCGTCTTCGCATCCGCAGCCATCTGCCTCTACATTCGACGATTCCAGCTTCCGCCAGCCCGCACCACCTGTTGCCATGTATCTCCTTCTGCCAACTCCCTGATCTTCTCTGATGAGACACAGTGACCGCTGTCGCCGCGTCCACTGTTCTTCATCGTTTTTTCTGCCACGTCTGTCTGCTCAGGCCTATGTTGCCATCCTGTTCTCGATGTGTTCTTCCGGCTCGTGTGAACATTACTGGACTGAACTTCTATTGATTGAATCTTGCCTCGTGCTCCATGCTCATTATTGTGTGTTCATGTTACTGTAATGTTTCCCCTGCTACGGTCAGTAACGTGCGGTTTTGTATGTCTTGCACTGTGCTATTGTATTCTCGCTGTGTTTCTCCGGCTGTGTGATAATTTCTGTACTGAACTTCTACTGATTGAGCCCTGCCTCGTGCTCCATGCTCATCTTTGGGTGTTCACGTTACCGTAATGTTTCTCCTGCCACGGGTTTTTATGCGCATTTTGTTTTGTATGTTTTGCCCTGTTTTATTATATTGCCATGTTTTTTTCTGTTATTTCAATATAACGCTCTAAGAGAACTATTAAAGCGATGGTGAAACCTTGCCTTATGGCTCGATGCATTATCCTACTGGTACCAACAAGGCTCGGTTCCATAGTATTGCCACAGAATTGGTAGGGCATAATTATCCAGAATATCGAGGCAGGCGTACTGGTTAACAGGTTTGTCCATGATAACCAAAGGGCTGGGACCATAGCACGAAAACCACCCCCACACGAATACACTGCCAGCTCCAAACTTGACCGTAGGAACTGTGGCAAATAGCGTTCCCCCGGCTGACGCCGTATCAATAGTTCGCTGAGCCATATGCTGAGCCATATTCATTTAGAGTGTATGCAGCCATAGTGACCCCAATATAAAATACAGTCTTCTTGCTGTGTTGTAGTCCGCGGACGTCCGGTGCTGAAGCGTCCAGACACATTTTCATCCTGTTGGAACCGCCGCCAGAGTCTAGAAATGACACTTTGTGAGACATGCAGATCCTGGGACACTTAGAGTCGACCAATGATTCTGCCCCGCATAACATCATACATATACGTTCGCTGAGCCATATTCATTTAGTATACAGCACTGTCATACCTCCGAAACGCACAATACCTGCTCGATTCTGCTGCCCTGACTATTCTTTTTATAACCCGCAGCGGCTGCCCCGGTGGCGCAGTGGTCTAAGCGATTGCCTGTGATCATTCGTCCGTAAGGTGTTCGGGTTCGAATCCCGGTGAGGCATTGATGTTGTGTTTGTCTTATGGCACTGGCTCTCTCCCTTCCCTGGAACTAGTAAACCCAATCAGAGACGGGTGACTGCTTATAGCCCATTGAGTTGCTCACGGTGGTCGTTAAACCTCCAATAAAAAAAGACCCTGCAGCGTGCTACGTGACGTATGTCGTGCGCCTAGCTCTCCCTTTGGTCTGCTGGAACAACAGATGGACTTCCGTCATTCCGGAAGAGGTATGGAGTAGTTTGCATGACGAATCAATTTGTGTTGGTGTAACATTTTCCTGTGATTCACAATTATCCTTGTTT
The DNA here is from genome assembly GCA_039090855.1 of Macrothele yani. Lineage (NCBI taxonomy): Eukaryota > Metazoa > Arthropoda > Arachnida > Araneae > Macrothelidae > Macrothele > Macrothele yani. The sequence goes on along the minus strand of CM076997.1, from coordinate 55,618,463 downwards.
TTCGAGCATGAGTGCAATTGGTCATAGTGGTCCTTAAACTCACAAGTAAAACAAAAAAGAAAAACTATACATTAAAGATTTATCTTTTTCTGGTTGTCCTTCAGACAATAACAATAAGGTTAAAAATAAGTTACATTTGAAGAATTAGCACCTTCAAAATAAATTTGTTAATTTACGTTGCGTAGTTTTAAAAAATGCAGCGAATTGTGTTATATATTTAAGGAATATACGATTGTCGTGGATTAGAAATTTGAAAAGTGAGTTATATTTAACGAGCTCCTATCTTCTGTTACAAAATGTTTTAACACTGTTTTCTCTCTTCGCAGAATAATACAAGATGGCGACGAAAAAGAAGATCGCAGTCATCGGTGCCGGCATATGCGGCATTGGAGCCATGCATACAGTCTTAGAAGAGAACATGGAACCAGTATGTTTCGAAGCATCGAGTCATCATGGTGATGATGGCATCTGTCATGAAAACGACTGTCATAAGAAACAGCAAAGAGATGGGTTCCTTGGGATTCACCACTTTCCCAGCTGAATTACCCAATTATATGCACAACAAGCAAATATATGGATTTCTAGATAAATTTCTAAAGGACCACGACATGATTAAATGCATACGATACAACAAGAGAGTTACGAAAGTGGAATTCGCAACTGATTACCAACAGACGGGAAGGTATGACGTCACTACTGCAGATACAATAGCCCACTGGAAACAAGAGGTCCTGAAACGATTTGGTCATGTGACCAAGAAGGTCTCAACTTCCATGCTCCGAACTGAAGGTGAAGTCCATTAGTCCGTTAGTATGTTGCTTTGAAGTTGTTTATATTTTATTATTTTGATTTATTATTGTGATTTTCTTTCCAAAGAAAAACAAATTAACATTCGTAATAACATACGTCGTTCATTTACCACTACAACAGAAGAAAATGTTGGAGCGTTATTACTTCTACATGCTGGTTCCTTCTGTTACTGATATACAAAATTCCTTTCTGTCTTAAGTAATATAACGTGCAAAGTTTAGTTATTTATATATACATTAAAAAATGGATTTGTTACTCATATGTTCTGTTGGTAAAGCTATCTGTTGTTTAACGGTTTAGCATTTCGGTACGATGTATTTTTGCACTGCTTTTGTTTTCCTTAGTGGTAGATTTACTATGTGCTAAAAGTTCAAACGACAAAAGTCCGCCTTTCCAAAAAAATAACGACAGTAAAAAAAACTCTGAAAATATGTTCACGTCAAGCAAAAGAAATACAAAAAGTACGTAGGTTTCCTTTCTTTAGTAATCCATGAATAAGGAACACACCGACACCGCACACCGGTAATGTTAACATTACAGGTAAAGGCCGAAATCAAAAATACTGAAGCAGCACCTTCGGCAATGGCGGTGGAGTAAAGTCCTTTAATAACAAGTTAGTAAAATCATGCAAAGCATTGATTATGATACGCTTTCTAACATACCAGAAATTATTACTCAAGTTATGAGGATAATGGCTGTGGAATAAATCTCGCTCCTGTGTCCTGACCTTTGACCCCATTTCGATGATATTCAACAGAACCGGTTCAGTACACCTCAAGAATAACATACTAAAGTTTTGTCGCAATAGAAACAGTTTTACGCAAGTTGTGAGAATAATGGCTTAGGAATAAATCTTACTTTTGTGCAATGACATTTGACCCCATTTCGTTGATATTCAACAGAACCGGTTCACTATACCTCCGGAACAACATGATAACGTTTTGTCGCAATCGAAACCTTTTTTGGTAAGTTATGATGCACAAGGGCAATGGAATGGATCCCACTCCAGTGTCCTGACCTTTGACCCCATTTCTCCCATTTTCAATAGGGTTCGTCCCCAGTGGCTCCCTACCACATACTAAAATTTCATCAAAATCGAACCATTTTTACGCAAGTTATGACGCATAAGGGCAATGGAACAAATCCTGCTCTTATGTCCTGCCTAACCTTTGACCCCATTTCGCACATTTTCAATAGGGTTCGTGCCCGGTGGTTCCCTACCACAAACTAAAATTTCATCGAAATCGAACCATATTTAGGCATGTTATGACGCATAAAAGCAATGGAATGGATCCCGCTTTTATGTCCTGACCTTCGATCCCATTCCGCCCATTTTCAATAGGGTTCGTCCCCAGGAGGTTCCTTACCACATACCAAATTTCATCGAAATCGAACCATTTTTACGCAAGTTATGACGCATAAGGGCAATTGAATGGATCCTGTTCTTATGGCGTGACCTTCGACCCCACTTCACCCATTTTCAATAGGGTTCGTCCTCTGGTGGTCCCCTACCACATACTAAAATTTCATCGAAATCGAAAAATTTGTACGTGAGTTATCGTGCCGACAGACAGACAGACGGACGGACGGACGGACAGACGGACGGGAAAAGCTGGAGCACATACGCTTCTTCAACCTATGGTTGGAAAGCGTAAAAAATAGAAGGAATTGAAAAACGTTCTGCAAAAATTCAAGAGGGAGTTCCTCAGGAGCGAAACAAAAATTGTAAACAAGCCGCCATTTTGGAATCGATACAGACATATGTCATCAAAAACATTAACATATTCGCATTTGGTGCCACAACTTTTTAAGTAATTTGTCAACAAAACATCAGCAGATTTCATTTATTTTGTGCGGCAAATTTCAAAGTTCCCGTCAGCTGGAATTCTAAGCGAAAACTTCGCAAATACGTGCTCTGTCAGTTTCGTTAAAACTTTAGCATTTCTTTCATGTTGTGTAAAACTTTCAAAGTAATTTGTGAACTAAATCCTAGCACATTTATCCTGTTCTTCCCTTCCCGCAGTATTTATCTTTTTCTTTTCACTTGAATATACATATTGTAACACAATCTTCGAAGTTTCCATGAACTCACGTTTTAAGAAGTTCTCCTGCTTTTCTGTCAGCCCATCAACACATTACTTATAGCTGAGACACGGCAGTGAGACTAAAAGCTGGGACTAAGTTGCTCACATGACCTCAGTGGCAGCCGTTCGTTTCAGGGCCTCTTGTTTCCAGTGGGCTATGTGAAGATACTGAGACAGGAGATATTGAAACTGGCACTTACGATGCGGTATTAGTTTGCGTGGTACACCACGTGTTTCCAAATTGGGTTACATTCCCGGGACAAGAACAATTTAAATGTCGGATCACCCATATAGCTTGAAGAAAGTGGATGCCCTTACAGACAAAAATGTGGTCGTCGTTGGGCTTGGGAACGCTGGTGCTGATGCAGCTATTGAAAATAGTAACGTCAGTAAACAGGTGAGTAGCCATATTAAAGCGATTGCCAACTACATATTTTGACAATAAAAGAGCTGAATTTTCTGGATTCATATTATTATCCATGAAATTACTTGCAAGATCTGGTGATACTGGAAATTTTATTGGCGTTGTTTGACGGAAAATTCTTAACTTTACTTTACACAGTAATAATGCGTTTAATACTGCTGCGAAACCTGAAATTTGAGACGTGGTGGAAAAGTTTTAGACTCCGGCCTTAATTACTGCACGGTTCGTGTCCTCGGCCACTTGTTTAATAGGTTGCTCCCTTTTTAGCACATCTTTTGTAAAAAAGATCGTGCTTACGTCACCGGTGTGTCCGTTCATCCGTCTGTGGACACCACATCCCTACAACTATTTGTCCGATTTGAAAAACAAATTCTGCATTGGGAAGCTTGGAATGTGCGAATGATGATCCTTTATTTGGATTCTTTTTTCTACGATGCACAATTCCGCAGCTAGAGAGCGTAAACGCAGATCATATCGAATTCAAAATACATTTTTATTCCATATATTTGCTTCCGAGCATTCGATTGGAAAGATTCTTTTACCTTTCGACTCCATTTGTATCTAAGACTATTTTAGGGAAAGCCACTTTTTCTAGTTACGTATAGATTTTCAGGACGTAAACGCAGATGATATCGAATTCAAAATACATTTTTATTCCATATATTTGCTTCTGAGCATTCGATTGGAAAGATTCTTTCACCTTTCGATTCCATTTGTATCGAAGACTATTTTAGGGAAAGCCACTTTTTCAATTTACCTATAGATTTTCCGCTAGGGGGCGTAAAATTAAATTTCATTTCCCTCGATATCTCTGCTTCTAGAACTCCCATTTCAAAAATTCGTTCTGCAGCGGATACAGCTTCTGGTGAAAAATCTTTCGCATGCAATTTCTAATTTTTGGTAAAGAATGGGTTGGCCACCAGGGGACGTAAGTGTTAATTTCTGCTTCTGATGTTATCTTCTGCTTCTCAACCTGAGTTTCTAAAATCTCGATTGAAAAAATTTGTCCGTAGATGGATACCACTCGCATCGATAAAAGTTTTCGGAATATTTCTTCTTAAAATAATGTATAATTTCTCCTCCAGGGGGCGTAGATACATATCTTATTTTTATCAATATCTCTGTTTGTAAGTATCCTATTTAAAAATTACCTTCTTTGTTGGATAGAGTTTTCGGTGTGAAATGTTTTTCATATATTTGAAAATTTTCAATAAATCGTACACTTTCCCCTAGAAAGCGTTAAGAAAAATTGCGTTTCCCCCGATATCTCTGCTTGTAAGACTAAAACTTGAAAAATTCTTTCTGTATCGCATACAACTCCCGACGGAAAATGTTTTGCACGTAATTTCTAATATTTGGTAAATAATGATATGGATACCAAGAGGCGTAAGTGTTAATTTCTGCTTCTGACGCATTTGCAGCAAAATCTGAGCTTCTCAGAACTCGATTGAAAATTTTTTTCGTAAACCGCTACCGCTCACATCGAAAAACCTTTTGAGAATACTTTTTCTTAAAATGACGAATGGCTTTTCCGCCAGGGGACATATACGCATATCTAATTTTTATCGGTATCTCTGCTTCTAAGGGTACGATCTGAAAAATTCTTTCTTTGTTGGAGAGCGTTTCCGCTGCGAAATGTTTCTCTTCTAATTTCAAATTTTTCTTAATGCACAAGTGTGCCACCAGAGGGCTTAAGTTAATGTTTAGGTTTACAGCAATATCTACGGTACTAAAAACCCGATTGAAAAACTTCTCTTTTCCGTCAGATACTACTAAATATTCAAAATCTGTATGCGTGTTTTCTTCCAAAAGTAATGCACAATTTCTCTTCAAGGGGGCGCAAGTGCTGAATCTGTTTTTCACCATATATCTGTTTCTACATGTGGGATTTAAAAAATTATTTTAACACCGAGCGTTATTTTCATTAAATAATCCAAATATTTCCCGCTAGGTGATGTCTCTGCTTCCGGGTGACGTATTTGAAAAGTTATTTTTCCTTAGCACAGCTTTTTCCATGAAGAATATTTTTCGCCTATTTTCAACTTTTCTGTTATGCAAAATTCTTCCGTTAACAGACGTAAAGTTATATCATGGCTCCTTCTATATTTCTTCTTTAAACTGTTCGATTTGGAAATCTTTTTGTCTCTGATACCTTCCTTCTGCTAGGATAAACTTTCTGTGCGCCATTTGTTAATTTTCGTAACATTCTTTTTAGCCACTAGTGGAACTAAATAGATGTTTCTTTTTCTTTATGCTTTATCGATTGCAGAAACGGTTTGATTGTTTTCCTAACCTGTTCTATTTACTTCGAATAGCTTTGATAAATTTAACACTTTAAGGACCATAACGCCCAAAACGCCCGTAAGTACAAACGACCATAGGTACCCGAAACGCCTGTTTGGAGTATTTTAGATTCCCTACCCTTACCTGTTCTTTAAATTTGCATGACTTATGAGGGACCAGCAGGAGTCTCCGACAGTCACCGTTGTTGTTACTAAGAAGTGAAACTACATACAGTTTCGGGCGTAATGGTATTTGGAGTGATACTAGATTTTAGAGTCGTGTTCGTTAAACGGTTAATTTGCGTCAGGACGGCTTCAAAAGACGAGCTCATTACAACCGAAAATTTGGTGTCATCTTTCTTGTTTTAATTGCTCCTAGAAATGACCTTATCGTTTTGGAATTCTTTTCATTATTATTATTATTATTATTAAGGTAATATTTCAGGTGGGGTTTTATTCACCCTTTACTGTAAATCTCAATATTTTCATTAAAGGAACAATTTAAATTTTTACAAAGCTTCTACCGCACTTCAGAAGCACGAGCGTAAGTTCGCTCGATCAATTTCGCTTTAGGAAATGCTACAAATTCTCAGATCTGTAAAAATCATTATTTTAAATTTGTAGGTTATTATCAAATTTCACGACATTTCAACTAAGTGCACTGGACAAAAATATTAGTCACCCCTAACAGGAGTGAGAGTGATTGATCTTTGTTCTTTCTATCAATAAATGACCTTTGCAAAACGTGGCTAAAATACGTCATGGCTTTTCCGACAACCCAATATTTCTTTTCGATTTCAATTCGAAACCGGGAAAATGTATGGGACTAGAATCATCCATCCAAGTTTCACTCACGGCCAAGTAGCCCATTGGTTCACATGTATAAGCTGTTCGGTTGTGGTTCACGCGTTGCGCCGCTTCGGCTTTCTTCTTCTGTCTATAAGCCCATCGTTCTGCATTAGTCGTTTTGGGCTTATTCGATTCCTTTTGAGTTCTCGTTTCTTCTGATATACGTTTGTAGTATTTTGAGTCGGACTTTTACTTCACATATTTAGACATTTTGATTTTCTCAAAAATATTTTTCGTTTATCATTTATAACTTATAAAGTACTTATTAAATGTTTACTAATTATTGGTTCTTAGATAGATCTCATCCAGACGAATCGTTTGGACCAATATCACGATCCTACCTATACGCGATCTCCAGTTATACTGATTTCAAGGCGCGAGACTCAGCTTATTCAACCCCAAAATGGCAGAGCCGCCCCGGTGGCTCAGTGGTCTAAGCGATGGCCTCTGATCATTCGTCCGAACGGGGTCCGGGTTCGAATCCCGGTGAGGCATGGATGTTGTGTTTGTCTTACGGCACTGGCTCTTTCCCTTCCCTGGAACCAGTGACCCTAAATTAGGGACGGGCGACTGCTTATAGCCCATTGAGTTGCTCACGGTGGTCGTTAAACCTCCAATCAAAAAAAAATAAAAATAAAATAAAAAATGGCAGACGCACTCCCCTTCGCACGGGCATGACCTTGAAGCTTATAATTTTAGAATCATTGGTTATTACTCTTTTAATGTCAGTTATTATATTTTAGCCAATTGTTATAATTTAGAAATTGTAAGCATTTGATCAATCGTAAGAAATTGATTCATCAAACTCTTACAATTTATAAATTATAACAAATAAATTAGAAATTTTAAGCATTGATCGGTACCATGGGGGTACCCTCAAGTTTTCCTATAGGGTACCTCCTTTGTACTGATTTTAAAGACGTATCTACGTCAAAAATAATTCTACTACCATGAGTGTGAGTTCTTATGTTCCGGAAATATGACAAACAATGCATGTGTCACCTATATGTATCATACGGACGCATGCTACTACTGCAAACTCTAGATGATATAAAATAAACGATTTGTGATGTATACCTCTATTTAACCTTTTAGCTGAGCTTCTGTTTTAGGTAAATTTGGTTACTTCTTAGTTTAACGCTTTCACAATGAATGGCATATTACTTCTCGACGAGCTTTTACTATTTGGCAAAGCTGACATTAGGTCACAGCAAAGATGAGAATCATAACATCGGATGTAGTAATGTAGAATTTGTGAAGGTATATTGCAGAGCTTGTGGAGATGGGGAAGTTGCAGAGATTACGAGTAGATTGCGAAACGCTGAAATAAAGTTTGTTTAGACATACAGTATATGGCCGACTGTTATTGGATTGAATTTTATTGCAAGTCCTAAGACTCATGTTGTACCAGTGGAATTCACCATTCAGTGAGTGAATTAATAAATTGGTGGAATAGCATAGGTCTTATCTCTTATTCTGATTATTCTCTCTCGCCATTAGCTGTTAAAATTAATTATTCAAAGAGTTGAATATACCGTACATCTGCAAAACCTAAAGACTAGCTAGGTTTCGACCTGTAGTGTAGCACACAAGATATGTGAAATTCAAACCACAGAAACTTCAAACCATAGAAACTCCATTACTTACCCAAATGATGACGGAAACAACACAGACAAAGATGCAGATACCAAAGTATATAGTGAAACTTTATTCAGAATTGGCAACATAGCACTGGGTGCCATGATAAAGATGCATCACTGCCAAAGACGAAAACGAAGGGAACAGGTGGTCCTCAGTAAGGTATAATATCACGCCTAACGTCAATGCGCCTGTCCATACTTCACACTAGGTTGTTGATAAGTTCTCGGAGTAACATCGCCCATTCTTCCTGACCGCTGTCTTCAGCTGTTGGACAGTTTTCGGTGTGTATTGACGTGCAACAACACGTCTTCCCAGAGAATCCAACACATTTGGAATTTATGTCGGGGGAACATGCTGACCAATCCATTCGCTGAATGTCTTCACATTCCAATAGCTCATCGACAGCTACAGTTCGACGGAGTGTGGCGTTATCGTCCATCAACATGAACTGTGGGTCAATGACACCTCGGAACAGACTAACATGCGAAGTGATTACCTCCTTACAGTAGCGCGCACCGGTTACGGTACTTACTTCCTGTATCTGCAGCTCCGTACATCCATCGATCACAAAGATTTCCATACGAGAACACCGCGGCCACCCTACCTATCCATTTCATTAATGTTTTAGGAAGATACTGAGTGCCCATCTCACTCCAGATTAGCTAACGTCTAGAATCGCTGGAGAAACTAAATCTACCCTCATCAGTAAACAGTACCCCACTGTTCTGCTGTTTTATCCTTACGTTCTCTGGACCATTGTCAACTGTGTCTTCGGTGAGCAGTTTTTAATGTAACACAGCGTACTTGTCGCCGGGAAAATAGTCCCTCTGTGTGTAGTCGCCTGGCCGCTGTAAACCGCGATAATGTGCATCCTGTGTCCATATTCAGTTGTGTAGAAATGTTACTTGCTATCTGACGTGAATCTCTCTCTTGGCTTGTAGGAACAGATAGCGGTCCTCACCGGGGGTGCTTTTTAGGGTACGACCACCACAGGTCTTTTATACATCTGTACCTGTAATCCTGAAGCCGATCATTTACGCGACACGATGCTGTATGCTAAACCGAACACTTAGTCTACACTCATCAGAGTTCGCACCTCCTGGAGCCTCCCAATTATTCGACCACGAGCAAAATCATGATGTTTTGGACGGGCTGTTTCGTCGTCTCTAGCACACAACAAACACAATCGAACGTCTGTTACTCTTATGCACACCTTCCGGTTGAACTGAGGCTGTTGGATTGTGTGAGCGCATTTAGTTCTCACGTCACAATAAACACACGTAATGCTCCATTATTACACATGTGCTTCTGCTTCTGTTCCTAGGTACAGTCCTGTGTTAATTTGTATTTCGGTGCTGCCTTTTCCCACTTTGTCCTTAAGGGTTGCACATCAGTGTGTTTCACAATGTTCTCTAGAACATTTAGATAAGAACTGAGTAGAGCAAGTGCAACACACGGTTATCTCAAGTCAAAAAGGCATCTAAACAATTAACTTAAGGCACCATACACTTTATTGTAAACTTCCGAGAAAGCTAAACTTTTCGTGGGAAGTAGATATAATGTTTTTAATAATTCCAGAATATTTACGCGTAAATGTTATGCAATTGAATGTTTTGCTAAATACTGAAGTTCATTCTTTCTTTTTCAATATTTCAGGTTTATTTAAGCACTCGTTGTGGGTCGTGGATCATCCCAAGCGTAGACTCAGAGGCATTCCGATTGACTATTGTTTTCGCCAGCGTTTTGTATTCTTACTCCAGGAGTGGCTTCCATACGACTTGTTCTGCTGGTTCCTTGAGGCGTACATTAATTTTCATTTCGGCCACTCTCTGTACAATCTTAAACCGGATCATCACATCTCAAGTCAACATCCAACTGCAAGCGATACCCTTCCAGCGAGAATGGTTTGTGGAACAGTTGTAGTGAGAGCAAACATCAAGATGTTTACGGAAAATGGAGTGATATTTGAAGGCGAGACAGAAGTCACTAATGTGGATGAAGTTGTCTTGGCCACTGGGTATGTGACGAAGTTTCCCTTTCTCGGAGAAGAAATAACTACCATCAGGAACAATGAAACGCATCTCTTTAAATTCATATACCCTCCTCCCCTTCCCCATCCTACTCTTGCAGTTCTGGGTCTTATTCAGGTCTTAGGAGTTGGAGTCTCTTTTGGAGAAGCGCAATGCAGATTGGCTGCGTACGTTGTGAGTGGAAGAGTCAAACTCCCAAGCAGAGAAGAAATGGAGGCTGGCATTGCTGTTTACAAACAGATCTTTAAAAGGAGGTTCGTCCAGTCTCCCAGACACACTTTGTAATGCGATTATAGGAGCTATCTGGACGAAGTTAACGAACTAATAGGAGTCGAGCCGAACTTAGTACAGATGTTTCTCACAGATCCCAAATTATGGTGGGCCTTAATGTTTGGCCCCCACCTCCCACACCAGTATCGATTACAAGGCCCACACTCATGGGACGGAGCAAGAAATGCAATTCTTACCTGCAAGAAGCGTTTATTATAACCAATGAAACAAGGCTACAGAAAAACGTGTTTAAAAAAGGAAAGACAGTATCACAGAAAATTACTTATAAAGCAATTTTTGATTCAAAAAGTTTTGATTTTATTCTCGATGCTGTGGTTCTTCTTTCCTTCTGTGTTCCCAAATCTTACAGCTAAAACGACCTTAACATGTAAATATTTGAGTACACAGTTCCTTATTATTCTACAAATATCTTCTTTTTATGTTTGTAAATGCATTACAATTTGATGCTTACTTAGGACTTCACTTTCTCATAGCCTGTTGCAAGCATCCATGACCTAATTCTACGTAAGTCGTTACGTAATTATTTCAGGACATTATGTACCTTTCGTATCTGCGTTTCACTAATGTTCTATATTGTATTAAATGTAAAAACGATACTTTCAGAAATGAAAAAATGAAAACATTGTAGAGATTTACTGCTATGTTTTTTTCTGTTATAGGTCAGTTAAGCACATACTTAGAATGAACGTCTAAATACAACGGCCGGTCCTTCGGATGATATGCAATGGTCCCATCGTTCAGTCTACTTTTCAAAGCAGGAGGCGAAGGTATTCCTTAGAAGCAGCTTAAGGGACCGCTGTTTAACTTGAATAAAGCCAGCATCTGTGTTGAATGTTGCGCCACGGAACTTCTCTATCATTGTTGGGAACAACCAGAAATCGCTCGGGGCGAGTTCAGGACTGTAGGCAGGCTGTGGCATGATTTCAATACTGCATTTCGTAAGACACTGTTGAGCACGAGCAGCCGCATGTGGGCGGGCGTATCATGGTGTTGGGTTCACTTGCTCACCAGTTCTGGTCGCTTAATCGATATGCGTCGTCGCAGACGCTTCAAGATTGAAACCCAGCATTGACAGTAATTTGTGGAGGAACGCCATGCTGGTAGACTACACCTTTATGATGAAAATAATTTATCGTCATCACTTTCGTAGCTGATTTGATTTGGCGGACGTTTTTAGGAAGAGGTGAGCTTGTGTGTTTCCATACACTCATTGCGCGCTTCGAGAGGGAGTCGAAATAGTGGACCCATGTTTCATCGGCAGTTATTACTGTGTTTTGAAAGTTTAGATACTTTGCAATCATTTCTTTCCATTCATGATACAGCGGAATTCTGGTCCAACAACTGTTTTCTCGTCAGATGATGAGGTACCCATCTGGAGCACATACGATACAGCAGTAATTTGTCGCGTAGAATGCGGAATGCCGACGTTTTTGAAATATTAGTTGACGCCGCTATGTCTTTACACGTCATTCGTCGTTCATCTTGATCTAGCAGGATTGTCCAAACAGTGTTAACAATACGCTCCGTAACAACACTTTCAGGTCGACCAGGTCTAGGAGCGAGTTTTGCCGGCAAACGCCCTTTTTTGAAATCATGGTGACACCTCAAAATCGTTGACTCGCACAAACATTTATCTTTGTAAGCTTTTTTCATTAAATCAACTGTTTCTGAAGCCGTTTTACCCAAATGATAGGAAAGGTTTATCACACAACGCATTTCACTCCTTATTTCTGAATCACTCACCTCCATAGCTGTATGGTGAAATGCAGACGTACCTTAAACAACTGCGCAATAACAAAACCAGAATCGTGTTCCACGGCTAGTAACTGTTGCTACAGATACTTCGCTAATTCAGTTAGTCGTCTGCAAGGTTATTTTTCCCGTTCGTACTGTTGCCAACTCAAAACAAATTACTCTCAGTTTTTACGGAACGGCCTTTTTAAAATCAGGGGAATCTTAAAAAAATCCAGTGTGCGTCAAACTTCCAATTATTACTAAAATGCGCGTAATGAACTCTTAGCGAATTACTCACTGAACAACACTATAATATACTGCTGCATTTAATAATATCTGCTATGGCGAAACTATGATTTGCTACGCACCGTTTAATCACTCTATTAGTTCCAGTAATGCATAGCCAGCCTCTCCGGTAGACAAGTGTTTTATGGCTCTGACGTCTTACAATCCTTATATATTGTTACGTTGCTCGTATACCAAAGTTGCACTCCAGAATATGAATTGCCGCCTAGGTGGCGTAGTGGTCTAAGCGATGGCCTCAGATCATTCGTCCGAAAATGGTCCGGGTTCGAATCCCGGTGAGGTATGGATGTCGTGTTTGTCTTACGGCACTGGCTCTCTCCTTTCTCTGGAACCAGTGACCTTAAATTAGGGACGGGCAACTGCTTATAGCCCATTTAGCTGCTCATGGTGGTCGTTAAACCTCCAATAACAAAAAAATATGAATTCTTTTGATACAGTAAAAAGTTGGAATAATGTGATTGAATTCACCTGATTGACAGGAAAGGAGGAAGAATCAGAGAAAATAGGCAAAATACACTCAAAATAAATTTATGTGGGAAGGACTTAGCATGAACACAAGATTTAATTAGTTAACACACACGTGAAAAGTAAATATGAACAACAAGCAGGAAGAAGGCTCTCAAAGATTTACTTCTCTTTCCCATTTTAGCTCAGCTTCTGAAAATGTATACGATACTAACTTTTTCTGTCCTACGGTTTCCTTGAGTTCGGTTTTTGTAGATCCAGTATCAAGCAACTAAAAGCTTTCAGTTCCTTTCAATGCAGCCGTGGCTTCTATCCTAGCCGTCTAAAACGATACAACATGCCAATGAAAAAAATGTTTCCGTTATAGTGAATTATCGTCCTGAAGCAACTGGTGAATTTTATGCAAAAGACAACACTAGAAGAGATGTCAAAGCACGCACGCACGCACGCACGCACGCACACACACACATATAGGGAGGAGATATGCCACTCTAATTTTTCTCTTCGTGAATGTGATGACTTCTCGAGAATATGATGAACTGGCGGCAGGATTGCACAGATTTTGGGGTCACTTGTTGGAATACTGGAACCTCTCTCTTCGGAGTCCGGTGATGTTTCTTTCCCTTACGAAGAAAGGATGGATTCTACTTTCTTCTCTCTACCGCAGTTAATTGTGGGAAGTTGGTGGGGATGGAGAGGAAAAGCAAAGGGCCCAGCTGGACATTCCCAGGCCCTGATTACCAACTAGGCCCGTAAGGCACGGGCCTAAGGCCCCCAATTTTCAGGGGGGCCCAAAATTCCAGTATTTTCCCGCCAAGCATTTGATTTTTTTTTGTTATATGTTTTACTTTTTAGGTTTTTTCGAGATTGTGTACCATATGATTTCGAACTAACGTTCTCATCAGGTAGCCTACGTACCAACAAGTGGTTGCATCGACATTTGTCGGTATGTTTACGAAGGGGTTGGGGTAAAACGCTTAGGAAAACCACACGCGGGATAGAAAAACTTTTTTGCCGGTGTCCATAATCCCCGTTTGAAAACAAAATAGGAATAGCGGGGGGTATTGCTCAATACAACGATAGTCCATGTGAAATGCGTATACGTAGGTTTAGCAGAGAAATAAAAATAAAAAGTGTAAACAAAAAAGACATCGGAAGGTGTAGTAACAAGCCGCCATCCATTCGTAGAAGTAGGATCGGAAGAGGATGAAGTTCCAACTTTAAAAATTCTTTAAAAAACAAACAAATCAAGAACCGGCCCAACATAAGATCAACAGATAAATTCATAGATGAAGTAGACAGTAATTGCGGACCAAAAAAAAAAACCCCAGGTAAGCGTGCGAAGTCGTCGTATAGCGGAACCTCAGGTAGAAGTGTAGGATAATAAAATTTTCAGTAAATAAGACAGCAACATATAGAACATTATATAATAACAAAAATGTAGGCAGAAAACTGTCGTGAAAAAATATAGAGAGGTACTATTGAAAATGGGATTATTATTTTGCTGTGGGGGCCCCGCAACCCTTACTGTGCCTAGGGCCCAATAAAACCTTAAGCGGGCATTCTTGCAAGCGGACACGGCCGTTGACCTCCCGTGACTGGCTATCCACGACGCTCTGAAGTTACTCACCATCTCTTAGATGAGAAGTACGGATATTTGGCTTGCTCGGCTCCGCATAACTCAGGTACTAGAATTTGATAGCTAGGACACGGTAAGCGTCTATCTTTCGTTGTTCCAATGACTTAGGTTTCAGTTGCTGCTTCGAACTTCTGTTTCTAGTGAAGTATACAGGGGTGGACACCGAAACTGAAACACATGGGTTTATAACACAGCAATTCATTAGTACGGTGTACGGCCACGTTTGGAGGCCAATACAGCTGCAATTTGTCGTGGGAAGGACCCATGCAAGTCCTGTACAGTGGTCAGAGGGATTTGAAGCCATTCCTCTTGCAGAAAAGTGGCTAGCTCACGACGTGATGCTGGTGGAGGATAACTTTTCCTGACTCGCTCCTCCAGTGCTGGGTTGTTTTGAAGAACATGAGAGAAACGTTACACATCTCAATTGGCCTGCACATTCACCTTATCTAAATTGATTGAAAAAATCTGGGACATGCTACAAAGGGCGTTGAGGCGGTGAAGACCCCCCAATTAGCGAAAGTAGGGGATCTTTTAGGCATGGGGTGGAAAAAAACTACATATATGCATTAGGTATTAGCTTGAAACTTACATGATATGTACAACGGATTGGGACATGTAAATGATTAAAATGTCAGTTGAAATGCGCACGCAGAGATTGTGGTCTTGGGCATGAAGTGCTCGGCTCAAACGAGATGTAGTAATTGGTGAAGAGCAGACATTGAGTCCAAAGGGTTTCTTGTGTCTCACTATGTCCCGTCGCCGAAGAAGGTCGCAGTATGAACACCTGACGGACTTTAAGCGAGGACGGATTGTTGGGATCAGCGAAGCTGGATTTTCCTACGGCGAAATTTCCACTCGTACGGGATGAAACGCCAGTACGGTAATGTGAACGTGGCGTGGGTGGACAGATGAAGCTCGGACGTTCAGCAAAATGAGAAACGGGCTGCAAAATCGCACGACTGCACGGGATGACAGATACCTCTACCGTATGGCAGTGACCGACAGCACGGCGACACCCACGTTGTTAGTGCGGGAGTGGAGCACTGTCACAGTTCAGACTTTGTGCTCCAGCACAGTTCGACGTCGTCTGCTTAACAGAGGACTGGTTGCTAGCAGCACATTGCTGATCATTTCTTTTGACCCACAACTACTGACGTCTCAGGCTTCACAGACATTGCCTCAGGAACACAGAAATTGGCACGCTGATTGGTAACAAGTCGTGTTTTGTGATGAGCCACAATTCAGCTTGATGTACCATGATGGTCGCATATGTGTTCGAAGACACGATGGTGAACAGCAGCTTGCCTTGGGCATTTTGCAGCGTCATACCGATCCAACGACAAGAGTCATGGTTTAGGCCCTCTTTTGGTTCTGCAGCGGACCTACAGATTGCTAGTTTGCAGTGTTGATTCACTCTTATAACGAAGTAAATTTCTCCGTCATTTTTGTCCACGCCGGGACTTGAACCCGGTCCCCTCATTCCGGAATAAGTCACTCTACCAATTGAGCTACGCGGACGTTCGCTCTGACTGCTATCTGCCTTTATGTTGTGTGCGTCCTGCTGGCAGGTACGTCACATCCCACCCCCCGAAAGAGGGCCGGGGGCATGACCCACGGGTCAGCCGTGACCATGAATCGTCGCAGGCAGCCATCCGCTGTAGAACGTGCACTTGAGAACTCCCAGTCAATCTGGTGCGTGGAATACAACGTCGCACACATTTATTTTTCGAGGCGCTGGAGAAGGGATTCTCTTATTTTTCCTCTCTCGCGGTGTGGAAAGAACATCAAACCATTGCGAGATTTTGAACGGCCGGGTCATCTGGAAAGTTCAGGCGCCATTATAACGAAGGAAATTTCTCCGTCTTTTTTGTCTACGCCGGGGCTCGAACCCGGGTCCCCTCATTCCGGAATAAGTCACTCTAACAATTGAGCTACGCGGACGTTCGTTCTGAATGCTATCTGCGTTTATGACGTGTGCGTCCTGCTGGCAGGTACGTCACACTGTATCACAACGCCACCGCATTTAATAAGTATTTGATTACCAAACTTTCTTAATCAAACAAGATTTGTTAGCAACCATCATTCTCCACATATAAATACACTCATAGGTAAACCAGCAACTTTATTACAGGACCATCGACCTGATAGTAATACATCGCTACATATAAAACAGCAGTTTTTTAGTTACATGTCGCCATTACTTAACCTCGACGCGCTCTCTCTGCCCTGAACCGTGTTCTCGAGTCGGCGTCTAACGCGCTTATCTGTTCAAGGCCAATCCGGTTCTTCCCGCTACGGGAGTATCCCTATGGCCCCCAGGCGTAAAAGACAGTTCGACTCAGTGCTTTCTTCTGCGCTGATGTCAGTTAAAACTTAACTAATATGCAAAGAACAGCTGCTATTAATATACACAGGAAAATAAATCACAATACTGTCAATGAAACTGACAATTATAAAAGGCCAAAAGCTATCTCGAATAAAGTTACAGAAATGAACCCAATTCACAGCTACCTTAGCAAAAAAAATAACAATAATTGGGACTAGTGTTCAGAGGGTATTCTTCACATAAGAAGAATTTTTGTTAAAAAAAAAAAAAGGCTCTTTTAAGGGCCGTACTCTGTTTTGCAAAAATACTTCACACATGTGAAAAAATCTTGTTAAAAAAAGGAGGCTCTTTTAGGGGCCGAACTTGTTCTGCAAAAAGAAATTACAGTCCACATATATGAGACTGGCCCACAAACAAGGTTCTATGGTTTAAAAAAGCTGACTCCTACACGGGAACTGAGCAAACGACAAATGTGTGGTTTAAGGTACCTTGCAACACATGGCTTTGTGAGAAAACTGGGTGTTTATCTGTCGGATTTTTCTTGTGTGGTTCTTTTCTTTTTTTTAGGCACCCCTTTTCCCTGTCCTTTTCCCTGTTCTCTGAGGCCGGGCGTTGACTGCGGGAGGACTTGCTTTGATTGATTTGTTGCAGGTAAGTATGTAGGGTAGCTTACAACTTCAATACTTAACGGGAAACCGTATACTCCTTTTGCTCTAATATTTCTGTACTTTTCTTTCATGCTGTTCTATCAGGGAAATCTGTTCCCAAATATCTTATCTTCTTCTTTTTTACCTGACAAAAGGCACAGAGCGCTGTGGGCTCGGGTCTCTCAACCTCAGATAGGAAATCTCTCTCTCTCAATATTTTAACAAGAGTCCTACTGGTGGAATTCGCGATCTCGCGTGATACGAATTCAGGGAACCCTGAACAGCCAGCAATATATCAGGTATGTTTTAGAGGCAGAGGTGATACTTTTCCGTCAGAGTTATCCTGGCGCTATATTCCAGCAGGACAATACTCGGCCACATGTGGCCCGGAATGTGTAAGACCTCTTCCATGCACGGCTGATATAATTTATTCTCAGGTTTGCACGTTCGCCGGATATATCCCCGATCGAATATGTCTGGGACATGGTATCTAAGCGACTGGCCAGTCAAGCGCTTCCGCCGGGCATCACAAAGGAGGTCTGGTCTCGCATAGAATCAACCTGGCAAGCTATTGCTCCAGGACGATATCAAAAACCATTTCTATTGAATACCACTCCGTGTAGTAGCTGTTATTGTTACTCGAGGTAGGTTCACACGATACTGAGTTTTTAAGCGAAAGAATCTTGTATAGTTCTACAACAGACTGCAACCCAAATGTAAGAAAAATATCTTTCTTTCGTTTTCATTGGTCACATTACCTTATTTTGTTAATTTCTGTATCCAATTAATTTTCCCATGGTTTCTTTGCTGTACGTGGAAATCCACTGGTGGCTCTAAGGCCCTGGTACTTTTCTGTCCTACTTTTAAGAGGCCTTACGTTCGGAACGTAAGCCGCTGAACTCTTATTCTCCCGCAGTGCTACAGATGGCGCTGTTTGTCCAGACACAGAACTATTATTTAATCCTCTTTCATCTTCCCTTTCGGATTCGGTCTAGCTGAAGCGCCTGTTAAGTTTGTTTTTTGCCGGTCAGCGGTCGCAGGTCGCAACGTCAAGCTAACGTCGTGTTCTTCACGACGTTAGCATGACTATGTTCAGTGATGTTAGCTTGATGTTCTTCAGTAAGTTCTGATGCTAGCTTAATGTTCTTCAGTAAGTTCTTCGAAAGCCAGGTGAGCTAAAATAATATTATTTCTTGGAATAAATTAAATACAGTGACTGGTAAAAATGGCAGCTGCTACAAGTATTGATAAATCAGAGAAACTTTGAGGCATTTGGTTGGTAGTTGGATCTAGTGATTCCATAACCGGAAGCAAGTTACCCTCAAACTGTCAAGTTTTAAACCGCTTTTTTCATTTACACCTTAATGAAAAGCGAACCATTCAAGACAGTGTTACAGAAACTGCACGGGAAGTTATAACTTTCTGGGAGAAAGCACGAATCCCAATCAGGCAAGTGCATAATATAATCAATCCAGTTAAGCTCTTGAATTGGCAGTGGAAAGGCCTGGAAAACAATGCTTCCAGGAGGACAGAAACATAACAGAAAAAATAAGCCGCTTTTGTTGACACGTTTGATGATTTCTTTTATATAGCTCATGCTGACACCATGTCTTTAATAGTACATATGTATTGCCTGAGGACAGGGAATTTTTATTGTTCAGTGAGAAAAGGAAAAAGATATATATGGGTTCTGTTGATGAAAGCCTTGCAAAGCTGGAGAAAAGGTGCAGGGATAGAATGAATTTAAATGATACACGAAAGGGAAGCTGACAGATTATAATATGAGTCAGAGCCCACATCGGTGGATTTAGTCGGGTTCGATCCCACGCAGGTACGAACTTTCGAACCATTAAATACCCGCCGTGCGTCGGATGGGCACGTTAAGCCGTCGGACCCCGGTAATAAATAAGGGCGTCTTCCTCCCCCTTTCTACTTCGCTTCCGTGTCACTTTCCTATCAGGCACTCTAGCCCACATCTCCTAGCTTCCTATTTCTAAGGGTTCTTTAAGCCCTGGGGTCAGACACTCCCTTCCTAAAATCCTCTACATATGATCTGATCAGATCTGCGAGTAAAAGTAACTCAAATGAAGAAACAATTATACCTACAGCAAGTTATTCTACCTTTAAAAAAATACTAAAAAGTTCCGTCCTCCAACATTGTCAATTCTGATTTAACATCTGCGTTGACCGAGACAAAAGAAGTGGCAGGACAGCTACGTATGTCGTAGTCGCCACTGCTCAATCATTGGGTGTAAACCTTGAAGACATTTTTCTCAACAAAGAGCCCATCAGACGGGCACGGAGAAAGCACAGAGAGGCTATAGCAGCAGAAATGCAAACTTCATTTGATCCTGATATACCACTAACTGTACGTACACTGGGATGAGGAAATGCTCCCTTTTCTGACCAACAAGGAAATTATTGATCGCCTAGAAATACTTGGGTATGAAAATGGCGTTACGAAAATTATGGGTGCTCCAAAACTCTCAAATGAGACTGAAATAGTGCAGGCAACTGCAGTATTCCAGTTGATTCAAGATTTGAATTTGATTGAAATAATTCAGTTTATGTTACTCGACACTAAAGTAATTCAATACAGATTTGATAGGTAGAGCATGCACCTTGCTGGAGCAGAAACTAAACATAACTTTTGTGAGCTTGGCTTGCCGACTCCATATACTTGAACTCATCGTTGCAAGTCTTTTTGACAAACTGATGGGGCCTTCCAGTGGTCCAAACATCCAGCTCTTCCAGAGGTTTTCAAATTCTTAGGTCAGCTTAATAAAGAAGTTTGTGAGTTGGGTGTAGAAGACGAAGTTATTGCTTTCGAATAGACCTATTAAAACAGGCTTAGTTACTTTAATTCGTGGACAGCTGTGCGAATGTCACCCTAGGAACGATTATAAAGAACTGTTGCAAATCTCACTGCTGTTTCTTCGGAGTACACTTGCAGTAGAAAATTATTTCATACATTCTCCTGGTGCTTATCACAGAGCTAGGTGGATGGCAAAACGGATTTACTGTTTAAAGATATACTTGTTTCGACCTCAGTTTGAGATAAATGTTCGATAAATTTTGGGCCTTCGTGGGTTCAACTTGTTTGTCGTACAGATCTACGTGAAATCGTGGATTACCACACCAGCTGCTGCACTAGCTCCAAGGATGGACCTTGAACTCCTACAGAATCTTGTTGCATACAAGAGCACAAATGAAGCTGTTGCAAATACTGCAATAAAAAGCTTCTCTGGACATTTGTGGTATTTGAGTGAAATTCTAATTGGTCTTGCATTTTTCGATGAAACAGTACCTGTACAGATGAAAGTGGCCATGGTTGCATCCTTAGAGAAACGAGGGGACGATCCCGTTCCTCGAAGAATAAAGATTGGTAAAAAACAGATAAAAGAAACTAAACCAGCGGACTTTGTGACAAACAACAACAAAAACATTTTCGTGGCTTTCCATGTTTCTGATAACTTTCTTCAAGCTGATCCTAGCACCTGAAAGAAAAAGGAAGAATTCACTAAGGCCAAACGGAGGGAAAAGGATCTCAGAGTTGTTAACGATGTAGCAGAAAGGGGCATTTCACTAATACAGTCTTTTAACGCTCTATTAACTAACCAAGAAGAACAGGAGCAGTACCGTTTTCAAGTCGTGGAAAAACACCGCCAGCAGTACCCTGACCCAAATATACTAATAATTGTCCAGGGAATGCGATAAAAAATACTTTACTTGTTGTAATCTGCAATTTTTGGTGTAACTTTTCATTATGAATATACAGTATATCAGAATTTATTAAACTGTTCTGCAGCATGGAGCCACAATTAAACATTAACAAATTGTTTTAAAACTTTCTCTGCCTAATTGTTTTTTAAATGAACAAAATTAGAGGGTGTCACATTAAATATTAAAAAAAATGTTGAGTGGCAGTCTAGTCTACAAATGTAATCAGTTATCTTCTGTATCATGAGGAATTTGTAATATAAATTTCATTTGAATACTTAGCGCGATTCTTCCGTGGTGTTGCAATCTTACAAACAACAGAGATATACACTGAAGAGCAATTGAATTAGAGACAGCTGGCGTTATGCAAATGTGGCGCTGTGGGCGGCCCTGTAAACGGAAACGACATGACATATGCAGCGACCCGACAATATAAGGAGTGATGCGACGGGAATCAGTAACAGTCGGACGCAGTATGGGTAAGACGAATGATCTAAGCGCATTTGATCGAGGGCAAATTGTCGGGGCCCAAAGAATGGGTCACTCCATCTCGGAAGTCGTGCAGGCACCGGGATTTTCACGAGCCACTGTGTCACGGGTGCACTGTGAATACATCGAATCCGGTAAAACTATCCCTGCGAGGGCCAACTGCCGTGGACAACAGCGTGTGGATGAGCGGGGTGATCGTCGGTTAGCTCGCATTGTAACAGCGGATAGACGGGCCACAGTGCAAGAAATCACTCGGCAATTTAACGCTGGTGCACAAAAACGTGTAAGCAGCCACACCATCCAGAGCCATCTCCTCGCTATGGGGTACAGAAGCCATCGTCCCACGAGGCTACCGCTGCTGACCGCCCATCACAGGGTGCAAAGATTAGCATGGGCGCGGGAACATCGCCACTGGACCCTAGACATGTGGAAAAATGTTGCCTGGACTAATTAGTCGAGATTCACGTTGGTACATGCGGATGGCAGGATACGAGTACGGCGCAAACCACATGAAACGATGGATCCTTCTTGCCAGCAAGGTACTCTTCAAGATGGTGGGGGTGGCATTCTCGTCTGAGGAATGTTTACCTGGACTTAAATGGGACCCCTGGTACGTGTGACATCGTCCCTCACAGGTCAAGGTTACCGGGATATCCTGGACGATCATTTGCTCCCGTTTGTGCGTCTTTAACATCCCACTGGGGACCTCATTCTGCAACAAGACCGTGCCATCGCTCCCGAATTGTATCCGAATAGTTGGATGAACACTCCACCGGCGTGACCTCGCTTCCTTGGCCAGCTAGGTCACCTGACCTTAATCCCATCGAGTACATCTGGGATGCTATCGAGAGAGATGTTCGAGGGTCTGACCCCCCCCCCCCTCCATCAAATCTTCGGGAACTGTGAAAGCTTGTTCAGGGGTCGTGGATACGTATAGCTTTCCAACGCTTCCGGTGTCTTAGAGTCCATTCAGAGACGAATCGCCGCCGTCATCAGGATGAAAGGTGGTGCTATACGTTACTAGACAGGTATCTCTAATTTAGTTGCTCTTCAGTGTATATACACCATTGTCGAAACTGCTCATTTTTACATTAATTACTATGATACCGAGGAGAAAAAGCTTTTCGACTCAGTAAAGATTTTGAATTTTGAGGTTCTTTAACAAAAAGGGAGCAACATCTTACGAATGGAATAATACGGATTACATAATCATAATATTAAACGCAGTAAAATATCTTTCTTTGCTCCGTCCCATTGTTTCTCCTTTATAAGATCGGTTTGACGTCAAACCCAAGCCCTTATTTTGTTAATCATGGAATAATTACTTTTCATCCATTATTCAAAAATATTTATTCCAAGGAATGAAAACGGTATGTGCAGCAACCAAGCAAATTACAATCAATGTCACGTTTCAGAAATTGCTGGAGGAAAGGTTTGAGAAAAACTGATTGTATTGTAAAGAAAGAGAGAAAATACATCAACGCAAGAGCAGACATTGGAAAAAATGCTATTGTGATTTCTAACCTTGACGAGAGTTCTCTTTCCTTGTTTTTCTAAGAAGCTAGACTGAACAGATATGATAGCAGGTCGTTCGGAAAATAATGGCCGATTAAGAGGGCAAAAATGAAAGGGACATACATGTGTCTCATTGCACATAACCTTGTTTAATTCGAAGTAGGCGCCTTCAGCAGTTACACACTTCTGCCAGCGAGTGACAAGTGCTTCAATTCCAAACCGAAAACATCCTGTCTCCCTGGATGCAATAAAGTCCCGGAATAAAATTTCGTTTTGATTGGAGGTTTAACGACTACAGTGAGCAACTTAATGGGCTATAAGCATTCGCAGGGATGCAGCTCGGCCTCCTCTCAGTTTCTGAAGGTCCTGTCCTTGACGTAATAGCTAAAATGCATGAACAGGTGGAAATCGGTAGGTGTCAATTCAGGCGAGTTGGATGGATGTTAGAGGGCCTCGAATTTCAGTTCGTGTAATTTCTGTTTTATCATTTGTGACACGCGTGGCATTGCCTTATCATAGAGAATGATAAGGCACTTCTTGTTCACCAAAGGTGGCTGTTTGGAAGAAAACTTCTGGTGCATTCAGCCAATGTCTTCACAGTATGTAATAGAGGTAATGCTTTCACCAGCATTCAAGAACCTGTAGTGTTTGGCACCATGTCCACCACACTTTCAACAAAACCTGCTTTGGCGTCAACCTGGGTTTAGGATGCTGCTTCGGTAGTTTACCATGGTTCATCCACTGTCCAGATCACTTACGGTTGTCGTATAGCACCCACGTTTCATCATAGGTTACAATGCGATCCAATAGGGGCTCCTTTTCGCTGCGAAGCAGTTTACTGCACGTCGCAAACCGTAGTTGTTTCTGATGCTCCGTCAGTTCGTGTGGGACCCCCGTATCGACTTTCTTGACTTTAGCAGTTTGGTGGATATGTTCGGAAATGGATGACATCGACACATATTGTTTCCTGTGCTCTCTGACTGTGGCGTGAGAAGTTGTTTCTATATTTGCCTTCAGAGAGTCGTTATCAATGACCGAATGTTGTCCTCGGCCCTCCCATCTTGTAGGCTCGTATCACAGGAACGAAACATTTCGAACCACCGACGAACAGTACGTTCAGATGTTGCCTCACCATTCAAACCACCGACGAACAGTACGTTCAGATGTTGCCTCACCATTCAAACCACCGACGAACAGTACGTTCACATGTTGTCTCACTTTTCAAACCACCGACGAACAGTACATTCAGATGTTGCCTCACTTTTCAAACCACCGACGAACAGTACGTTCAGATGTTGCCTCACCTTTCAAAGCACCGACGAACAGTACGTTCAGATGTTGTCTCACTTTTCAAACCACCGACGAGCAGTACGTTCAGATGTTGTCTCACTTTTCAAACCACCGACGAACAGTACGTTCAGATATTGCCTCACTTTTCAAGCCACCGACGAACAGTACGTTCAGATGGTGTCTCACTTTTCAAACCACTGACGAACAGTACATTCAGATGTTGCCTCACTTTTCAAACCACCGACGAACAGTACATTCAGATGTTGCCTCACTTTTCAAACCACCAACGAACAGTACGATCAGATGTTGTCTCCTCGCCCTATGCCTTGACCACCTTACGGTAGGTTTTTGCGGCATTGCGACCCAATTTGAACTCATGAAGCAGAATCACCCGCAACTAACTCCTTTCTATCATGTTGTACAGGCCACTCTAACACGTGTAGCAACAACTGCAGTTCAACCAATTATAGCGTGTATGTGGCGTGTTTGAGTCGCCCTTCAACTCGTACGAATGGCACTGCAAGCAGATTGGTCTGCAAACATTGTGGGCGAGTTGAATGTGGCACCTCAGAAAATCGGCGATTATTTTCCGAACAACCTGATATTTAACTAACTAACTGACAAAACTTTCCGATAAAGCCACAAAAATGATGATAAACATTTCTCTAGAACAGCCTTGGAGTACATATGCAATAATAAGGAAAGCTATTAGAAGACTTGTTTTCATGCACGATTTTTGCTTTTGCTATATACACCGGCGTGCAAAAATTAAGGACATGACGGTTTTTCGAATGTAACGTCGTGCAGAAGTGCTCCACATCGTCTCAAATCGTACCATAAGATCCCCAAGATGTAAGAATATGGGACAAATGAGCAAAAACGTCCAAACAAGGAATCCAAATAATACAAAGGCACTTTATTGAAAAGGTAGCTTCGAGCACAACTGGACAGCAGACAGAAACGTCCATGTGACCGGCGGCTGCCAAGAAAAATCTAGTCTTTAGTAGGGGATATGATAACTGCTGACTCCGTTGCAGGAATTACAACGTCTGCCCATGCTGAGGACGAGGTTGTCAAGGAGCTGTTGAAGCATCGCGGCCAATTCCTCTCGTAGCGCCAATCGCAGTTGTGGAATCGTTGCTGTCGGCTGGTGACGCGCTGCCAAGCGTCTCCCGAGAAGGTCCCACACGTGTTCGATTGGATTTATGTTCGGGGACCTTGCGGGTTAAACCATGCGTTGAATATCTTCACTCTCCAACAGCTCTGCGACAGCCACTATACGATGAGGTGTAGCGTTGTCGTCCATGGAGAGAAACTCAGGACCCACAGCACCTATAAACAGATGCACTTGAGGCAGGAGAACCTCGGTACAATAGCGGACACTAGTGACTGAACCTCCTTGGAAGATGTGAAGGTCAGTACGGCTACCAAGCATGATACCGCTCCAAACGAAAACTCCGCCACTCCAAACCGGTCCCTTTCGATGATGTTGGAGGTGTGATTGCGTGTTCCCTGCTCTCTCCAGATGTGTATACGTCCAGAATCGCTCGTCAGACTAAATCGGATCTCATCCGTAAAGAGAACTCGACCCCATTACCGATGTGTCCAGTTCTTGTGTTCCTGGCACCACAGAGCTTTTCCTGTTGTTTGAAATTCTCTCCAAGCTCGTGAAACGATGCTGTTAGCGATCCTGAACACCTCGGCCACACTAGGCACTCTTCGACCTTCTTCCAACTTCCCAACGACGCGACCTCAGGTAATGTCCTCTAGATGTCGTCTACTGGATTGCCTGTTGGTCATATCACACGGTGGCAGCAACTCTACGTCGTTCAAACCGATGTACACCGTGCAATAGCTTTCACCGAATTGCTGAGCGTACACCGCCCGTGTGCTTTATGCCCTTCCGACACTCCCCCACCCCTCCCTACGTCATGCTGCATATATGCACATGCCCTATCGTACCGGACCCTAGTCTAGCTCCTGAGTGGTCTTTCAATCCGTTCTGCCTGCTCGTTCCGCTGTTATGCTAATTTCTCCTCTTCGTCCTTAAGTTTTGCACACCAGTGTACATATCAACTCGTACTATCTTTATTACACCAATAAAATCGAATATATTTGAATTCTGTGGAAGAAAGACGTCATCAGTATTCGGGGAAACGACTAGCATGCAGTTGTCGTACTTTAGGAGTAATGCTTGAGGACGCCCATAAAGAAGGAGGAAATTGTGCGTGTTCCGCAATATAACTGCTAGTTAGGAAAACACCGAATTTAATAACTCGATCATCTGCTGATTGTTCGGATATTAAATCCTCGTCGAATGAATCTCTAAGAAAAATCCAGTTTTTCACAATCCTCCTCTAATAAGCAAGGGCTGTTTGTGTTAGTGGAGTCATCGCTATTGTTGTTTCACTTCTGAGTGCAATTGACTCAACAAGTAAGAAGAAGGCGTTGAAGTGAGAGAAACTAACCCCTGCATGTCCCGCAAATGTTGCCATGCAGATTGTCATGTTTTTAAAAAAAGAGACACGTAATGACTAATAACTAACGTAAGTACCCAGTCGGCCTATGTTTAACAAAAGATACATAGATCAGTTCGTGGGGCAGCATTTTCTGAGATTTCCTGAATTTAGGAACAGGATATAATGCACGGAAATATTTAAGTGAAATGTGTTCCCGTAATGAAAAGAAAAGGGTTAAAATCTTTTTTTTTTTTTTTTTTTTTTTTGATTGGAGGTTTAACGACCACCGTGAGCAACTCAATGGGCTATAAGCAGTCGCCCGTCCCTAATTTAGGGTCACTGGTTCCAGGGAAGGGAGAGAGCCAGTGTCGTAAGACAAACACAACATCCATGCCTCACCGGGATTCGAACCCGGACCCCGTTCGGACGAATGATCAGAGGCCATCGCTTAGACCACTGCGCCACCGGGAAGGGTTAAAATCAACAACAATAAATGAGTAAATAAAATCTATAGTTGTGCCTGCACAACTAGTTGAACCAGCCGTTTTTGTTGACGGCGAATATAGAAAATTCGAAATACACTGACGGAAAAAAATCCCAGCACCACGAAAAAATAGTTGTAGAAGAATGAAATGGCGGCCATACATTTGTTTAGGTAACATATTTAATCGATTAAGGTTTCAAGATCACAGCTTAATGTAAGCGCGAAAAGAGCAATTTCAAATGTGAAATGCTGGTACATTAAAAACCGGTATAACTGCCAGAATGTTGAATGCAAGCATGCAAACGTTCATGCATTGTGTCGTACAGGTGCTGGATGTCAGTTTGTGGGATGGAGTTCCATGCCTGTTGCACTTGGTCGGTCAATACAGGGACGGTTAATGCTGGTTGGGGGTGACGATAGAGTTGTCGTCCAATGATGTCCCATACGTGCTCGACTGGAGAAAGATCTGGTGATCTAGCAGGCCACGGCAACATGTCGACACTCTGTAGAGCATGTTGGGTTACAATAGCGGTATGCGGGCGAACGTTATCCTGTTGGAAAACACCCCCTGAAATGTTGTTCATGAATGGCAGAACAACAGGTTGAATCACCAGACCGACGTACAATTGTGCCGTCAGGGTGCTTGGGGTAACCACGAGAGTGCTCCTGCTGTCATAGGAAATTGCTCCCCAGACCATAACTCCAGGTGTAGGTCCAGTGTGTCTCGGCCGCAGACAGGTTGGTTGCAGGCGCTCACCTGGCCTCCTTCTAACCAACATACGGCCATCACTGGCACCCAGGCAGAACCGGCTTTTATCAGAAAACACAACAGATCTCCACTCCGTCCTCCAATGAGCTCTAGCTTGACACCACTGACGTAGCAAACGGCAGTGGTTTGGAGTAAGTGGAATGCACGCTACAGGGCGCCTGGCTCGGAGCTGTCCTTCAAGTTACCGATTTGTAACAGTTCGTTGTGTCACTGTGGTGGCAACTGCAGCTCGAATTGCTGCCGCAGACGCAGTACGATGCGCCACGGCCATACGCCGTACACGGCGGTCGGAACCCTGTCTTCTTGAGGCAGTACCTTCCCTTAACCACCGCTGACAACAGTCATGCACAGTGGCTACATTCCTGCCAAGTCGTTCTGCAATATTGAGGAAAGAAAATCCACCTTTTCGTAGCCCTATTACACGATCTCGTTCAAACTCCGTGAGCTGTTGATAATGGCTTCTTCGTCTTCTTAAAGGCATTCTTGACTAACATCAACACACTACGTCGAATCTCAACGATAACTAACGCTCACGAACGTTACAGCGCGTATTTACAGCAAACCTGCTTTGCATGTTCCGAGGCGCTAATAGCGCCACACGTATGCGCCGAGCGCGAAATTTGCATAGACGTCATCTTACAGATGTACTCTGACCGCCTACCAACTGTCGTTTATCTAACACAACCCCTTCTTGGTGTTGGGATTTTTTTTTCCCGTCAGTGTATTTGAAATATCTGCCTTTTTTATTGTGTCGTGACCAGCATAATTTACAGTTAATTCAAAGCGCAAATAATTGTGTTCTTGGAGAGCCTTCGAGTCAACTGTCTTGAGTGTTCTTTTATTTGGAACCAAGATGAAGAGATTTTTATTTTTACCAACTAGGGAGCAACCAGCATACTGCTGACTGTAAAAAAAGCATGAATTTTGCAGGTTCAGTCAGCAACTTTTAACGATTAAACCTGTGTCTTGTTGATCCTCATGGCAAAACTTAGAACAACAGGAAACTGTAAGCATTTAATCTAAAATAGGTCAGATGGGGTGATTGAGATGCGTGGAATAAAATAATTTTCCCCCGCAGCGTGGCTAGTCATGAAAGTAACTCCGATAACATTTGACATGAGTTTTTTGATAGTCAGTTGTACTGCATTGTAGAGTGCAAGGTAATTCAGATTTCATCATGATAAAATAAATAAAACCTTAACGTGTTGTGAGAGAATGCCGAAACGCGCGCGCTGAGGAGCTATAGCAACGTGAAGCTTTAGAAAATGAAATGCAATAATATTCCCATTTCCTTCTCCTTTCATTTCATGTATTCAATTTCCATTTCATTTAAATACATTTCGTCTGTAAAAAAATTGCGGACCTACTGTTTTTTTAAATAGTAGAGTTATGCAGAACCGCGGTGTGACGTAAACTCCAGTTGCCGGGGGGGGGGACTGCGGCGGAAGGATACTCGCGAAGTTTTGAAAGTCTAACACAATACACAACAGAATAAAATTTTAAATTGTAAATCGTGCGAATTACTTCAAATTCGAAACAATATTATTGCAGCGACCTGGCCAAAATCCTAGCGTAAAAATAGCTTGAGACTATATTTGCGCATAATAATACAATGCGAACCAGGGTGCCATCCCGGTGGGGCAGTGGTCTAACGATGGCTTTTGATCATTTGTCCGAAAGGGGACCGGGTTCGAATCCCGGTATGGCATGGATGTTGTGTTTGTCTTACGGCACTGGCTCTCTCCCTCTCCTGGAACCAGTGTCCCTAAAGTAGGGACGGGCGACTGCCTATAGCCAATTCAGTTGCTCACTGTGGCCGCTAAACCTCAATAAAAACAAAGAACTGCGGTCTTAAACAAAAACAGCGCGATGGCAGTTGGGGAGAAAAAACACAATTAGGAAGGTTAAGGCTCTACGAGACCCGCCATCTTGTATTTCTGCCTTCTTTATTAACCAACGGGCAAGCTTATTTCACAAATTTCTCGGGCAATTTTGCACATTTTGGAACACCGTTTGTGGCTAAAGCAAAATATATGATAAATAAAGGGTTCCCTGGTTTCAGAATTTTTATTGACCTTTCGCTTCATTTTTTATCTGCAGCGAAAGTCGTACCAAGGCGTCTTCTATAGTTTTATTAATTAATAAAAAATACTTAAAGGGACCAAAATGAAAATCTGAAACCAGGGAACTCTTTATTTATCATATATATTGCGTTAGCCACAAACGGTGCTCTAAAATGTGCAAAATTGCCCGAGCAATTTGTGAGATACGCTTGCCCGTTGGTTAATAAGAGAAGGCAGCAATACATATAAGATGTAGGGTCTCGTAGAGCCTTAACAGAGTAATGATCAATATTCAAATTCTAAATCCCGCGCGTGCGCTATGTCAAATTCGAAACAATGCATCATGTTCTCGTAATATACGTAGATTACAATGAGATATTGTTACGTTCATGCAAAATGTGATGAAATGATATTCAGCAGTAGTTCAGTGAAATATATTGGTGACTAAAATTGAAATTAACTATTCTTGCATTACTTCATGGGGCAGCATACGGTACGATCTCGTAGCGGACGGCCGCATGTTTTACTCGTTCCCATTCTTGCTTTGGCCTCACATCAATTGATTGTGTTATTTAGTTGTAAGTGTTTCAGTACGATTATACTTCTTTTTTCTTTACGTTTTAACACACCAGGTGTGTGCGTCGGTTCTTATTTTGTTAGATGTTGTGTTTTTGTTATTGCAGGTGTTGCAGCTGCAATACTTGGACTTTGTCGTTTCAGCGGCCACATATGGAGGCTCCTAGTAACTTCAAACATCTTATACAAATGGCTGAATCTCGTTAGAAAGTGAATCAACCTACCTCTTGGACAGCTCCAATACAGTCTACTGATTCTGCTTTGCAACACGAATCTACTAATTTGGATAATCCGTTAGCTAATATCATTAGAATGCGTCCCCTTAACGCTGGGTCCAGTGCAATGGCCCAACCACCACCTCTTCGTCGATCTTTTGCAAATGCGGTGAACAATTCTCAGCCTCGAGCTACTACTTCATCTTCATGTGCTAATTCTTCAGTTGTGTGGTCGTGCACTTCACTCACCGACTTGCTGTTGCCCAAATTCTGGCTAAACACATATCAAATCCTTCCACTTAATTCCAACACCCACAGCTCAGCAATTTATTATTGTCGCCCTCTCGCTATTGTCAAGTGCCGTACCAGATACTCTGCTGATTCAAGCCCTCGGAACCCTGGGTCGAGTAGTGGGAGAAATGAAACGTCTTTCCGCCGCCACACACGACTCCCTTTTCAGCTACGTTAAGGGTGGCCATCGTCAGTACAGAATTGTTTTCCCGGACGACGCAGCTATCACCCACACACTTGACACTCTTAAATGTTCTGCAGATACCCATTCATATAAATGCACTATATTTTGCGAGTGTGCAATGCTTCTGGTGTAGGTCCGACGAACATTTAGCTTCAGAATGTCCACATCATAATGCTCCTTCCAGTGACACGACTGTATCTCCTGCAATTCCAACAAATTCCTAAATATCAACAGTCCAGTTACCATCAAATACTGTTTACATTGAACAGTCTGCTCAGCCTACTTCAGACATTGTCACTCAGCAAATTCAACAGTCTATTGATCTTATCGAGCCCAACTCGGAAGCACCCCAGTCCTCTTCTGTTCAATCCACTGACAGTGTTACTCCAGCTGAACATACCCTAATGGATGTGTCTCCTTCTAACGCCCTAGCTTCTTCCTCCACTTTTATTCAGGCAACAGTCACTAAATCAAAGAAAGCACCGGGAAAAAGAACTGAAACTTGTATTTCTCCTCCCAAACAGAAATGCACAGGTACTAATGGTAGACCTCGCTCTGCCACTAGAACTCCACCACTTATATCAACTAGAAACCCCTCATCCTCTCCTTGTAGTGGGTATCGAAGTTTCCGCATTCATACTTCTAATGGTTTTGCTCCACTTGCTGATCTTGATGTTGCGATTTCAGTCACCTCCACTGTTGACCCACCCAATAACACTGACTACAGCTCACAGTTAGATCTGCCCATGAATTTAGAAAGCCAGCTACAAGATGTCATAGTGCCGACTTCGCCGCTTTATTATGAACTACTTTTTCTATACTGTCAGCCTAGGAAAAGTCGAATTTTGTATATCCCGTGTGTCCAGACAAATATCCATCGTCTCCCTAAAATGATTCAACAGTTTGAGCTCGGAAAAAGTCCAGGTGAATATGTCCCCTTCCCCTGAGGCGGCACTTTATCGCCGGCGAGTAAATCACATCATGTGAACACTATCCAAACAGGCCTGGGAACAACTTGGACTACAACATGACATATGATCTTAAAGCTGTCAATTTCAACTATCGAGGATTCGCGGCGTCAGCGGTGAATTCCCTCTTTTATGAAGACCTACACCTCCATACAGACATATTAGTTCTACAGAAAACTAACTGTTACTATCTACAGTTTATACCCGCTGACCTTATGATTTTTATCACAATTACCGTGTCCATATCGGAACTTGAACTGCAGTTGGTTTCCGGCTTCTCCGTCTACTTTGAAACATTGAGTCACAGAGTCAGCTTGGAGTTTCTGACCATTTGTAAATCATGTTTTTTTCCTAATGCGGCACTATTCATACTCAGGACATTTTTCTTTGTTTTCCTCAAAATAGGTTCAACAACCTCGACATCAGAACTACAATAGTAGCATGAAGAGAGTAGCAATCATTGGAGCTGGAGCTAGTGGTTTGGCAGCTTGTAAAGCCTGTAAAGAAGAAGGCATTGACTATATATGCTACGAGAAAACAGGAAGATTTGGTGGGCTATGGAACTATCACGACGACACCGTAGACGGGGTGGCCTCCTTTAAAATATCTATTTAAATCTATTGTGTGCATAGATCGTCGTCCGTATTCTGTATTTTTCCCCGGGGCATATGTTTTCACACCTCTTTCATGAGGCCATAGGTCCTCGGTTGTGTTGAGATCGGGTGAATTTGGCCCCTAGTCCAGGACGTGAACCCGAATTTGACGAATCCAAGCAGTGGTTGAGCGTGAAGTATGCGACTTGGCAATATCTTGCTGGATGATCGCATCTTCCTGCGAGCCAAGGAAGGAAGGAAATGCTGTTGCAAAATTACCTGGTAGTGCTGTGCTCTGACATTCGTATCATACGGAACCAAATCACGAATGCCAGAATACCCAAAACACCCCCACACTTGCACATTGGCTACACTTGGCTTCATGCTTCACACACGTTTGGGCAAGTCCTTCATTCGACCGGCGGATGACTCTCCGTCCGAGGATTGGGAAGGGCGTTTCTTCAGACCATTTTACTCTCCGCCATTGAACCTCCATCCAGGACAGGTGGTCCTTGGCCCATGCAAACCGCATCTTTCTCTAAACTGGCTTCAACATGAGCTTTCGCTTACTCTTGCACGAGCCGTAGCCCATTTCATGTAGGCTGTTATTAGCAGTTCGTCGAGATACATGTCAGTCTATGCGATCGCTCCACAGTTCTGCAACTTCCAAGAACGTAATAGGTCGGTATTTCATAACAAGGCGACGCAGAGTTCGATTTTCCCTGGGAGTAGTCGTTGGAGGTCTAATTTTGCTGCATCCAGGCGCGATGGAACCGATTTCCTCGTAGTGACTGAGGAACTTTCTGACAAAAGATTTGTTGAAACACAATTCGCGAGCAATAAACCGCATAGCTCATCCATTCAGTCGTTTGTGGAGGATCTTATTGCGTACTTGCAGTTCTAACCTCCGTCATGCCATTTTTTTGAGTTTTGAGCAATGCAGATACTGCATCAGATTTTATCAGGTAATCCCAAAAATACTGTCGTTTTTTCAACGTGTGAAGACAAACAAAAAGAAAAATGTACCTGGAACAGATGTTTTAATCCAAATAATAAGTGCCCCAGGTAGTTACAACCTTCTCCCATCGATTGACAAGGTTCTGAATCCCAGACTTATAGAATTCCATGGGTTTCGATGAAAAAAGGCAAAAAGGGTTCGCCGTACCTCCTCCACATTTCGAAGTGTAGTCCTAGCGAGATGGTTTTGCAGGCTGTGAAAGAGATGGGAGGCGGATGGGCGATGTCAGGGGAATATGCTGGATGCGGAAGTTTTTCCATCCGAAATCCTGCAACGTGGCACTGGTCATTTTCGCTGTGTGTGGTTTTGCGTTGTCCTTCTGCAGCAGCACGCCTCTACGATTCAGGAGTGCTGGACGTTTATCCTGCAAAACAGTGCGTAGACGCTGCAGCTGCTGACAGTAGACTTCCCCTGTCATGGTTTTGTTGGGTGGCAGCAGCTCGTAATGGATTATGCCTTGCATATCCCACCACACAGACATCAAAACCTTTTGTAGGAAACGTCCTGCTTTCGCTACTGCTGCAGACACATTCACTTTGGAAAGCCACTGGCGTTTGCGCTTAATGTTGTAATAAACAATTCATTTTTCATCGCCCGTGACAATTCTGTGCAAAAACGGCTCCCTTTTTTCACGGGAGAGCAAAGAAGTGCAATGTCCACACGCTGTTGCAGCTGTTGTGGAGGGAGATCATTGGGTACCCACTTATCCAGTTTCGACACATAACTGAGGTCCTGCAGAAGCCGGTGAACAGTGGAATGGGTTGAATGAACAAGTGTAGCCAATTTCTCGACTGTTGCTTGCGGATTTCCTCAACAGCAGCTTTCATCATATTGTTCTCCAGCTCAACAAGCCATCCGGGTCGTTGCATATCCTTGAGGCTGGTGTCCCCCCTTCGAAATTTCTGGAACCAGCGTTGACATTTCCTGACCTCCAGGGTACACGGCCCATATACGGCATTGGTGTTTCGTGTTGCTACCGTCGCTGAATGTCGATGGTGAAACTCATATACCATAATGTGCCTAATGTGGTCTTCTGACACTGCCCTTTCCTATGCTGTTGAAGTACACAACGACTGCACCTAGAACTCCCGTTTGCGATCTCAAGTGACTTGAAAGTCTGCTCGCGTTATTCCTTTTATACTCACCGTGGTCGACGTCATAGTATGTGCACCAGGGGACTCACTATTGTTGGGCTTGCGCAAAACGACATTATTTCTGGGATGACCTCATATACTGTCCTTCGTTTCCATATTACCGACTGCGCAAGACACAACGCAGCAAAAATTTGCAAACCCAACCGAGCAACGTCTGACGAGAGTTGACTGCGCGTACATTTACTGCCTCCGAGTTTTTTGAGGAGTAATGGTTCCAGGCGTATCTCGAGATGCCTTTTATTTTTCGTACCAATTTTTGTTGTAAACCATTACTCGTACTTTGTTTATTTAACATTTGTTTCCTTACAAAAGGGAACGAGTCCGCTTTTCTTGCTGTTTGTAACAACCACGTTTGAGGTGCGCGTACATTTATTGCCACTGGAAGGTATTATTTTATATTCAGAATGTATTTTATGTTTTTTGCTTTTTTTGTTGTTGTTTCAATAAATAGTGTTTCCTTCCATTTTCACTTTTCTTCGCGCCCCTTAGCGGGCCGCGCCTCACAGGTTGAGTATCACTGATGTACCGAAAGTTTCAAAGAAATTGTAGATTTTTTTTTTCTCCTGCGTCAAGCCGAAGATGTTGGGGCTGCGAAATTTTGATTTGATTCTCATTCTAACTAATCGTTCTTTCTAAAACCTATCATTTTCCGTTGAATATCAGGTGAGGTAATTAAAATATATATATATTCCTTAAATTTTCTTCGGACCACTGCTACTTCGTGCATACAGACGAACGAAGGAATGCGTAGACGTATCAACAAAGCAAATTTGCTTAAAGCTAAACGCAATCGGCGTAGTGTGAAATTTAACGCTGAAATCGATTTTTCCGACTGAGTTCAGCTGATGAATCAATTAGAGGATTCGACCTTCAAAGCTGACTCTAGTTTCTGCGTAGAGGTGATGGCCTGAGGAAATATCATTTCTGTTTCTTCTATTAAGGAAAGAACTTACATATTTTCCCCTTCAAGAAATTCCATGACGTCAAACATCTGGTCAGTTTTTTTATTCAACGGTGAATGAACATAGACAAGGTCATTTACGTCACTTGAAAGATTATTTATGCGTTTCGTCTCTCCATATAATTAAATCAAAATTTTCTCTGCCTTTAGCTTTCTGCTTTAGATTGTTGCAACCCAAACAGCTTGTTCATTGATAGTGATTTCATGCCCGTAATTGTTGCTTTTCGCCTTCTAGAAAAAAAAAATTTCAACAGTGTGAGCCACAAGCATTGCGAAACTGGTTTTGAATAGCTACCAATATCTTGGCAAAATACAGTGAAACTTCGGTTATATGTTTTTCCAGGGGATGGCCTTAAAAACGTATAGATTTAAAAACGTTCAAACGAAATCTCAAAATGTTAGTACTATTGTAAAATTTATGCGTTAAAAGAGTACAAGATGTCGCATAATAGGGATTTACTTAAAGTCGAATTGGCGGAGAAAGAAAAAGAAAACGCGTTGCAAATTATAATATATTTTATCGCATTGCAAATGTCATAAAGCCTCTGAAAATCAAACTACTCTTTTAACAGCATTATCTGTTTATAAAAATCCTGATTCTAGATTAAGTGAAATCCTCGCAACTAAGAATTGGACAGCAGATCCTGAGTGCATTCCTTTGAAACCAGAATGCTAAATATCATTGATATACGATGCTATTTTACTACCTCACGAAATAGTGGAGCCACAAAGTTACGTCCCAGAGCTTTATCAATTTTTAAATAGCTCATACGTATGTGAGTCGTGAAATGCGTATTCGATTTTTCAACCAAACCGAAGGCAAATAGATAAGATCAAGGTTCAGCTTTGGCTGCACCAAGAAAGAACATAACAACGCTGTTTCGATTCTCTCGACGTCGTAGTGACGTATAAAAGAATCAAACCATATATTTTTTATTATCTGCAATTTAAATTTTAACGTATGAGCGCAAAAGGCGTGTAAAAGAATTACGTATAACCGAGATAAAAAGCGATAGCAAATGCAGTAAAATATCGGGACAAACGCAGAATTACGTATAAAAGTGAAAAACGTATAACTGAGAAACTTATAACCTAGGTTCCACTTTATCTACTACAGTATATAGACAGATACGAAAGTTCTCAGTAAGGTATGACGCAGCAAGATACGAAGTTTTCAGTAAGGTAAAGTTCTCAGTATGATATGCCTAAGCACATGTGCTGACAAAATACCTAAAATTACCGATGAAAAAAGCGTTTTAAATTTTAAAGAAGAAAATCCGCAAAGCTCCTGATTCCTTTCACTAATGGAAATCAGCTTCGAACAAAATGAAATCCCCGCTAAATCTGTGATACATTGTCTTAAAATAAAAGCACGATTTCATGTTTACTTTTCAAAATACCTAAAATGCAATTACAAAATCGCGAAAGTGTAAGAAAAACTATTTTGTTTGTGATATTTTGAATTTATTTAGCATTATTCGGGGAAAAAATCAGTAAATTTTCTGAATTCCAGCATTATAGCTTTCATCATATTGTTTCCTGCCTGCTTTCAACAAGTTTTCGTTTTCGGCACTCGGGATTTAAAGAATAATCTGCAATGAGGACGGCGTTTATTTATATTTTATTAAAACTGCTAAATATCTGCTTCCAATACTAGAAAAAAATGTTTATACAATTGTGTATAATTTTTCTTTTTCTTTCGTCCACAATTTCTCTTCCTCTACACTATGATGCCTTCTTTTTTACGCTTTCCAACCGTAGGTTGAAGAAGCGTATATGCTCCAGCTTTGTCCGTCGGTGCCTCTGTCTGTCTGTCCTTCCGTATGTCGGCACGATAACTCGCGTAAAAATGGTTCGATTTCGATGAAATTTTAGTATGTGGTATGGGACCGCCCGGGGACGAACCCTAATGAAAATGGACGAAATCGGGTCAAAGGTCAGGACATAGAAGCGAGATCCATTCAATTGCTTTAATGCGTCATAACATATGTACGAATGGTTCGATTTCGATGAAATTTTAGTATGTACCTGGAGACGAACCCTATTAAAAAATGGGCGAAGTGGGGTCAAATATCAGGACATAGGAGGGGATCCACTCCATCGCCCTTACGCGTCACAACTTACGTAAAAATGCTTCGATTGAGACAAAACTTCGTCATGTTGTTCCGGAAGTATATTGAACCGGTTCTGTTTTATATAATCGAAATGGGGTCAAAGGTCAGGGCACAGTAGTGTGACTTGATGGTAAGGTAAGATGAGTGATATAATGATTAGTCATATGTTTAATATTTAGTTCTGGAATTTCAATTCTGTATTTCTGCTTATATGAGTGCTTGGGAAAACTTCGTTCTCGATGTAGTTTTGAGGAATTTAATCAGAAAATTCAGCGCATTAAAGTTCTAGTGGTCCAGTGTTGAAGATGTCTACGAATCGTGTCATCATCGGGCGTTATAATTACGTTATACCTTTTCAGTTAGCAACGCCAGACAACGTTATTAGTTTTTATTTGTTCATTTTTATGAGCACGAAACCTATCCGTTCAACACCAAATACTCGCTTCCTTGGATTTTCGAATAATGTTGTAATTCATCTTTATTCAAGCAAGTCGATCTGTGGCAATGTTTCAACGGAGCGCCGGTCCAACCTTCCAAAAGATCCTTCGGTTTATGGGGAATCGAGTATTGGCCAGTTGCGATCAAGCAATCAAACGTCTGTATAGATAAGGTCCGTTGCACACAAAGACTTCCCGGTTCATGGGCCAATTGCACTCTGAGACAGCTTTCTCTCGGAAATTCTTACTGGTGTGAGATTACAACACTCAAAGACTCCGCATTTTCCACTGTTGGGAAAATTACTCTCATAAAAACACAGGTACGTGTGTGTATGTATATATATACATACGCATATACAGGGTAATTCAAAATGATTCATCTGATTTCAGAAGAGCATTATTCCATACCTATCAACCTTGTACGGCCTGGGCATACACCAAATGAAAGAGGAAATCTCCGAGTTTTAGTAGGCCACCATGAGAGGGATCCATTGTCACTGTGGGGCCGCTTCATTGGCATTGTGCTGTTCACCGTTTCCTCAAAGAAGCCATGCCCTTTCATTGGTCGCAATGGATCCCAAGACTTGGTGCTCTACATCTGGCCACTTAGGTCACCAAAACTTACCCTGAGCAACTTCTTCTCTTGGGGGTATCTTAAGGATACTGTGTACAGGCCGCCGTTGCTTACAATTCTGGATGAGCTCAAAAACGCATTGTTACAGCGGTGGAGTCAGTGGCAACTGACATGCTGGAGCAAGTGAACTTGCGCATCACAAAGGTTGCCTACATCCCTGGAGCTCATCCAGGGTTGTAGGCAACGATAGCATATACACGTTAAGGATACTTCTTACCATACCCCAAAAAGAAGAAGCTGCACGGTGCAAGTTCCGGTGACCTAAGTGGCCAGCTGTAGAGCACCAAGTCATGGGGTCCACTGCGACCAATCCAATGGCAAGGGAGCCATTCTTTCAGGAAACGGTGAACAACACCATGCCAATGAAGCAGTTCTACAATGACAATGGAACCTTATCATGGTGACCTACTAAAACTCGGAGATTTCCTCTTTAATTTGGTGCATGCCCAGGTTATATACGATTGATAGGTATGGAATTATGATCTTCTGAAATAAGATGAATCATTTTGAATTATATATATATATATATATATATATATATATATATATATATATATATATATATATATATATATATATATGTACTTAAGAGCAAAACTGAAGACTAAGGAAAAAATTTTAGAATTTAAAACGAAGGGTGCAAAATAACCTGAAAATCAAAACGCGCAACGCAGCAGTTTTGAAAATTCAGAATTCACATTCTATAAAGAAGATACCTAAGCAAAAAAAAAAAGATACCTAAGCAAAAAAATACATATATAATTTTGACTCACACCTAGTACAACATAGAAAAGGTTATGTATCTACCTGTGTGAGTAAAAGGAGAAAAGATAAAAAAAACAACTGAATGTAGAAGGTGTCGAGAATACTGAGCCTTGGCTTTATCAAGGACCAGCAAAACTCTGCATTTTCTCACTTCCACAAAGACCTAGTTGGAAATGGGTTTCTGCAAGGCCATAGATGCAAGTAACATTCCCACCTAAAATAGTTTAAAAAATATATATATAAGTCATGTCCTCCGTAGAGTAGCATGACCTAGCACTAGTTAACAATTTCGCTTGCATCCATAAACCTTCCTGGCCCGACCCATGCTCTTCATCTGTTACTATTAAACAGAGAGAAGAAGATTAAAGAGAACTCAAGCTGTGAGAGTGACATAATAATTAGAAATGATTTTCAGCTATAACGAAATTCCAAGTTCGTTTGAGAGAGAATTTAAACCTGAAAAACAATGCAAAAGAAATCCAAATTTTACATTGCAATTAAAAAAGGAAATGTTAAATTATAACGAACAGATTTTTGAAAGAAAACTTGAGTCTAAAACCCCCTACTCTACAACTTATGACAGCACGAAAACGAGAATAAGTTAAAGATAATAATTAACTAAAGAAAACTTTGTGAAAGTTATATACCTTAAACAGTTAGTTGCAATATGTACAAAGTATTTCAGCAGTGCTTTAAGTGCATAATTAATTAGTTATTAAGAACTTAACTACTTTGAAAAAACAGCGCATAGACAGCGCATAGAAAAGGAACAAGCTTAGCCATCTTCTGTTCCTAGGTACCCCAAAAGACGCTCAAAGTTACAAAGAAAAGTAAGAGTTAAAACCCGCAAAAATGTTAACAGACAAACCAATGCTTAAAAGCTGAAAAGCTAAAAAACGACAGAGAAAAGGTACATGAAGTACAAACATTGAACTTATAAAACCTAGCACCCAAAAACAAGGAAGAGAGCTTACCTCTTGTGTGACAAAAACTTTTCTCCTCACAAGAGAAGAACATGGCTGACCTCTTCCGCCACTCCCTAGACGCTGGGGGGCAGTGAGGGTGGGGCTGATGGCCTCCTCATACAGCAAGAAACCAACGCGCGGAGATTTTAACCAGAGAAAAAATATATAAACTTAAGACTGTGGATCTGTATGATCAGAAAGAGCAGAATTAACTCTCCAGAATACATGAGAAATATTATAAAATACACGAGCAGTTTATTTAATAATCTTTGCATGTATTAAATCACCTTAGTGAGCTTCTATAGATTAATCAGAATCTTATTAATTTTAATGTTGGTTTTACTATTTTTAGTATAGCTATCCTAGTGATGAATAACTAGTTTTCTTTTTTATTTGTTTTTATTTTCTTTTATAAACAGATTTTTAAGCTTTTTTTGTGATTTTGTTTATATTATTTAATTTTTTGTTTTAATAGGACCGTCATATCCATAGCACTAAGGTTCCTTTAGGTAGTTAATAGGCATCCTCTAGCCAACTTCCTTACGGCTTTGATTGGTCAGAATCATATTATTAACTGTGTAGAAAATTAAAGCAGATCTGCCAACCTTACTCTATTATTCAGAATAATTTTTCTTAAAGTTCTTTTGATGAAAAGAAGAAGGAATTTCGTTCTCTAGAAAACTTTCTAATAGTATATTAATGTGGTAATTGAAGTCCAAATTGTTGCTGCAAATTCTTGAAATTCTTAGGACCTG
Organism: Macrothele yani; assembly: GCA_039090855.1. Taxonomy (NCBI): domain Eukaryota; kingdom Metazoa; phylum Arthropoda; class Arachnida; order Araneae; family Macrothelidae; genus Macrothele; species Macrothele yani. Next base: position 55,576,516 of record CM076997.1, on the reverse strand, counting down.
AGAAATTAGTACATTCTCAATTACTTTGGTTGAAATGTTATTATTCCAGTGTAGATATTTAATTACTTTGAAAGGAAAATTAACTCTTTTATCAAAGAGGCTAATAGATGGGTTACCTCTGTTGAGCTTAATGCTTAAGTCTAGGAACTCAAGTTCCTGATTACTGTGGTTGGTTTTACATAAGTTAAGAGAGCTAGGATAGATATTATCAAAATCACTCTCTATAACTTCTGAATTATTGATACACAGCAGATCATCAATATATCTAAAAGTGTAAAGGTAGTTATCTGAGCAGGTGGGGTGATTTTTAATGAATTTATATTCCTTAAAGAACAGGAATAGATTAGCGATATTCGTGGACGTTGATGTTCCCATTGAAATACCGTTCACTTGCTTATAGAGAGTATTATTATATAAGATATGGTTATTTTTTATGCAGCAATTGAGATAAGAGTTCCAAGTTCCTACATCAACAAATTGGTTAAGTTTAAATTCTGCATACAGCTCTTTAAAGGTAGTGATTATATCTGATAGAGGCAGATTACTACCTTTAAAGAGCTGTATGCAGAATTTAAACTTAACCAATTTGTTGATGCAGGAACTTGGAACTCTTATCTCAATTGCTGCATAAAAAATAACCATATCTTATATAATAATACTCTCTATAAGCAAGTGAACGGTATTTCAATGGGAACATCAACGTCCACGAATATCGCTAATCTATTCCTGTTCTTTAAGGAATATAAATTCATTAAAAATCACCCCACCTGCTCAGATAACTACCTTTACACTTTTAGATATATTGATGATCTGCTGTGTATCAATAATTCAGAAGTTATAGAGAGTGATTTTGATAATATCTATCCTAGCTCTCTTAACTTATGTAAAACCAACCACAGTAATCAGGAACTTGAGTTCCTAGACTTAAGCATTAAGCTCAACAGAGGTAACCCATCTATTAGCCTCTTTGATAAAAGAGTTAATTTTCCTTTCAAAGTAATTAAATATCTACACTGGAATAATAACATTTCAACCAAAGTAATTGAGAATGTACTAATTTCTCAGGTCCTAAGAATTTCAAGAATTTGCAGCAACAATTTGGACTTCAATTACCACATTAATATACTATTAGAAAGTTTTCTAGAGAACGAAATTCCTTCTTCTTTCATCAAAAGAACTTTAAGAAAAATTATTCTGAATAATAGAGTAAGGTTGGCAGATCTGCTTTAATTTTCTACACAGTTAATAATATGATTCTGACCAATCAAAGCCGTAAGGAAGTTGGCTAGAGGATGCCTATTAACTACCTAAAGGAACCTTAGTGCTATGGATATGACGGTCCTATTAAAACAAAAAATTAAATAATATAAACAAAATCACAAAAAAAGCTTAAAAATCTGTTTATAAAAGAAAATAAAAACAAATAAAAAGAAAACTAGTTATTCATCACTAGGATAGCTATACTAAAAATAGTAAAACCAACATTAAAATTAATAAGATTCTGATTAATCTATAGAAGCTCACTAAGGTGATTTAATACATGCAAAGATTATTAAATAAACTGCTCGTGTATTTTATAATATTTCTCATGTATTCTGGAGAGTTAATTCTGCTCTTTCTGATCATACAGATCCACAGTCTTAAGTTTATATATTTTTTTCTCTGGTTAAAATCTCCGCGCGTTGGTTTCTTGCTGTATGAGGAGGCCATCAGCCCCACCCTCACTGCCCCCCAGCGTCTAGGGAGTGGCGGAAGAGGTCAGCCATGTTCTTCTCTTGTGAGGAGAAAAGTTTTTGTCACACAAGAGGTAAGCTCTCTTCCTTGTTTTTGGGTGCTAGGTTTTATAAGTTCAATGTTTGTACTTCATGTACCTTTTCTCTGTCGTTTTTTAGCTTTTCAGCTTTTAAGCATTGGTTTGTCTGTTAACATTTTTGCGGGTTTTAACTCTTACTTTTCTTTGTAACTTTGAGCGTCTTTTGGGGTACCTAGGAACAGAAGATGGCTAAGCTTGTTCCTTTTCTATGCGCTGTCTATGCGCTGTTTTTTCAATGTAGTTAAGTTCTTAATAACTAATTAATTATGCACTTAAAGCACTGCTGAAATACTTTGTACATATTGCAACTAACTGTTTAAGGTATATAACTTTCACAAAGTTTTCTTTAGTTAATTATTATCTTTAACTTATTCTCGTTTTCGTGCTGTCATAAGTTGTAGAGTAGGGGGTTTTAGACTCAAGTTTTCTTTCAAAATCTGTTCGTTATAATTTAACATTTCCTTTTTAATTGCAATGTAAAATTTGGATTTCTTTTGCATTGTTTTTCAGGTTTAAATTCTCTCTCAAACGAACTTGGAATTTCGTTATAGCTGAAAATCATTTCTAATTATTATGTCACTCTCACAGCTTGAGTTCTCTTTAATCTTCTTCTCTCTGTTTAATAGTAACAGATGAAGAGCATGGGTCGGGCCAGGAAGGTTTATGGATGCAAGCGAAATTGTTAACTAGTGCTAGGTCATGCTACTCTACGGAGGACATGACTTATATATATATTTTTTAAACTATTTTAGGTGGGAATGTTACTTGCATCTATGGCCTTGCAGAAACCCATTTCCAACTAGGTCTTTGTGGAAGTGAGAAAATGCAGAGTTTTTGCTGGTCCTTGATAAAGCCAAGGCTCAGTATTCTCGACACCTTCTACATTCAGTTGTTTTTTTTATCTTTTCTCCTTTTACTCACACAGGTAGATACATAACCTTTTCTATGTTGTACTAGGTGTGAGTCAAAATTATATATGTATTTTTTTGCTTAGGTATCTTTTTTTTTTGCTTAGGTATCTTCTTTATAGAATATATATATATGTATATATATATATATATGTATATATATATATATACACTATATTCCCCAAAGTCACCGGGCACCCTTCAAAAGCAAATGAACGGATCACTGCGTTGTTAAGATGCGCGGTACAGCTGCAAACGGTATAAAAACAAGCCTGCAGCTGACCGCGATCATATGGCACTGTGAGGTTGAGTGAAAATTTCGCGGCGGGAGGGAACTGACTTTGAGCATGGAAAGATTGTTGGGTGTTATATTTGTGGGTTGTCCATAAGAGAAACCGAAAGGCGTTTAAACATATCCAAGTCAACTATTTTGGATGTACGGAATAAATGGAAGAAACATGGCGTGCCTGAAGCAGCAAAACGTACCGACAGACCAAAGAAAATCAGTGATAGAGGACGTCGAATCCTCAGGAGAGTCGTTACCGTTTATCGACGGAGTACTGCATAAAACCTGAGTTTACAGGTGAATAAAAATGCTGGAACCTCGGTATGTACACGCACCATTCGCAGAGAACCTAATTCCTTGGGTTTCCGTGGACGTGCAGATGCTCATAAGCCTTTCATCTGCACTCGGGATGCTACTCGTTGTTTAAGCATCGTGTGAAGAACATTTATTGGGGACCGTAGATCAATGGAAACGGGTCCTATGGACTGATGGATACATATACACGATCCACCAGTCTGATGGCCGTGTGTGGGTATGGCGGCAGCCGGGGAATGCTATTTACCACAGTGTATTGTTCCTACGGTCAAGTTTGGAGCTGGCAGTGTCTCTCCAAACTGTGGAACAGTTCCAGTAATGTTTTCAGCCATTAGGTAATGACTTTCTGGTTCACGTGAGGACGACTATTATTGATGGTGGAGTTTTCAACCATTTTGGTGAATGTATGGACGCTTCTTACCGATATGTGTGATCAACTTTGTCAAAACAGACACGTAATAATTCGCATTAACCGAGGTATTTGACGGCACGACATTCTCGTACACCGTTCCTCGGTAATCAAAGAAAGTGATTACCATTATCTTCCCGGCAGACTTTTTCTCATCTTGCTTCTTTTTGCCTTTGGAGAAGACGGAGGTTTTTACACAGAGCTCTGTTACTGGAACGTAGTGATAAAGAAACGTATCATCGCCTGTCATCACTAACTTCAGGTATTCTTCATTTGAAGCAATTTTTTGCTTCAAAAATTCACACACCTCAACACGCGCTTGTTTTTGTTCAGGCGTCAGTAACCGTGGAATCAATCTTGCACTGACACGCGTCATGAGTAATTTCTCACTGAGTATAGTGTGAGCACTTCCAACTGAAATCTGTTAATGTTCCGCCATTTGTGTCAGTGTGAGCTTAAGGAGGTTAGAAGAAGGAGGATATGGCAACAGCACCTCTCCGTGGGCTACTGACGTGACGTCACTTTTTATCAGCTGACTACGCCAATGCGCCCAATACGAGAATCCTTTGTATATCTCTATGGGAAAATCGCTATTTTGAACGGGTTTTTTCGGACCTTTACTCTACCCATACAGTCATGAAAAAATTGAGCCTGAAATATTGATTCCCATAATTAAAAAATTCCAGAAAAAAATAAAAAAAAATGTGTGTTGGTATTTCTTTAAAAAATTGAACAAAATAATGATTTTTTGAGCGGAAGTGCATACTGCGCTTGTGCAAGTAGCCATATTTAAAATATTACCAAAACTCTAATGTTGAGAAATACGAAGTCCGAAATATTCTTCGTTTTTGCATGGTTTGCATGCGCTGAGCGTAACTGCTTGAGGCAGTGACGTCACGTTCTCGAACTAAACGGGTGCTTTCACCACCTCTTCTTCTAACCTCATTGTGTGAGCCCACCTTCCCTACGAATAATCTCGGCCGCAGTGCCTACCACGTGATCAGTAATGGCTGATGGAGACACCCCAGGTCCACCTTGTTTCTGAAACAAACGATTCGCGGCCTTGATTCGTCTGACAAGCAAACAGATGTGACGTACCTGCCAGCAGGACGCACATGACATAAAGGCAGATAGGAATCAGAATACATGTCTGCGTAGCTCAGTTGGTAGAGCGACTTGTTCCGGAATAAGCGTACTCGGGTTCGAATCCCGGCGTAGACCAAAAATGACGGAGAAATTTACTTCGTTATAATGGCGCCCGGATGACCCGACCGTTCAAAATCTCGCATTGGTGTGATGTTATTTCCACACTGCGAGATAGGAAAAATCAGAGAATCCCTTCTCCAGTGCTTCGAAAAATAAATGTGTGTGACGTTGCATTCCACACACCAGATTGACGGGGAGTTCTCAAGTGCACGTTCTACAGTGGTTGTCTGCCTGCAGCGATTCATGGTCACGGCTGATCCGTGGGCCATGTCCCCGGCCCTCTTTCGGGGGGGAGATGTGACGTACCTGCCAGCAGGACGCACATGACATAAAGGCAGATAGGAATCAGAATACATGTCTGCGTAGCTCAGTTGGTAGAGCGACTTGTTCCGGAATAAGCGTACTCGGGTTCGAATCCCGGCGTAGACCAAAAATGACGGAGAAATTTACTTCGTTATAATGGCGCCCGGATGACCCGACCGTTCAAAATCTCGCATTGGTGGGATGTTATTTCCACACTGCGAGATAGGAAAAATCAGAGAATCCCTTCTCCAGTGCTTCGAAAAATAAATGTGTGTGACGTTGCATTCCACACACCAGATTGACTGGGAGTTCTCAAGTGCACGTTCTACAGTGGTTGTCTGCCTGCAGCGATTCATGGTCACGGCTGATCCGTGGGCCATGTCCCCGGCCCTCTTTCGGGGGGGGAGATGTGACGTACCTGCCAGCAGGACGCACATGACATAAAGGCAGATAGGAATCAGAATACATGTCTGCGTAGCTCAGTTGGTAGAGCGACTTGTTCCGGAATAAGCGTACTCGGGTTCGAATCCCGGCGTAGACCAAAAATGACGGAAAAATTTACTTCGTTATACAGACGCTTCTTCACAGCGTCCTACTTAAGCTCACGTGCAACGCAACCGCTCGGAAAGTTTCATTCACACGAAAGTGAGTCAGGTGTATGTTGTTGCGAAGTTTTGGTTCCAATATGTAGCAATATTATTTTTAAAAAAACCGCGTCTTTCTTGAACAGGCTTCGTATATATATTGATTTTTTCTTTGATATATATCCATATATAATATACACTGAAGATCCAAAACGTTATAACCACATGTCTAATATGATGTTGGTCTCCACGTGCCGTCGAAACAATTCTTACCCGGCGAGACTTCGACGCCACAAGATTTTTAAAGTTGTATCTGGTACCAACTATTGGTTGTGTGAAAATAATGTGTGATATATAAAAGATAATGTTTAACTATCTACACTTTATCGTTGATGCCTTTCGGAAGCAAGCAGCGCACCGCCATAATGGCAGACTTAAAACTTCGGAAAAGAAGAACTATTGCATGCATGAACAAAATCACCTTGAATAATGGTATTCTTTAGTTGAACAAAAGTAACTATTTAGTAAAATAACGTAATAAGAGCTGTGACGAATATTCTAAATTAACTTTCCTTTTTAGTTTCTTTCTCTGCGTAAATGTTGAGTTTGTTCTCAGTTATACTTCACACTTAACGTGATATCTTTTGTCTCAAAAGAATACTGTTGGAAACATAATTGAGGTAGAATGAATGTGACGTATGCCTGTTATGAGATAAGAACTAGAGATATAAACTACGATACAACAGTTGCTTGTGTGTGTGGAAAGTGGTGGAGTTTGGAGCGTGGAATGTTGATTTGTGTTATGTGATTTCTATACTATCCTGAAGTGCTATAAACTGTGCTGCACAAATAAAGCCAATGCCAATTTCCGTAAGTTTGAATTCTGTTTTAAATGTTTCGTCTGGCCGTTAAGGTTTAATTTAGGAACTATTTCATCGTATGGTTATGTTTTTAAAATAACGTATCAGTACGAAAAGACGTTTACGCTATAGAGCACAATACACAGAAATAATATGAGCACTTTTTATAGCTTGAAAATATTGCAGCCGATGAAGAACAACTTCCTTTCGGTTCTGTCTCCACTTAGCGTGTGAGAGTTCACGTGATGAACCACGCACTCGACGCAACGAGAATTTCAAAACAATTCATTCTCCTCCTCTCTCGGGTGAACCTTTTGTCTTTTCGACTACTGCGAAGCGCACCGTACCTTTCCCTGTATTTCCAACAATCTCCCACTCGATGGGCTGTAGTCGCATATCATTCCAAGTTTAGTCCTTAACTTTTCATGCTGGTCTCTAGATAGTGGTTTGCTCATGGTGGAAATGTGCAACTAGGCTCCCACTACTTTGTGGTATTCGGAATTATCCGCGAGTGTTTCTTCTTCTGCTTGATTGTGTTTTCCAAAGTCTGTAATCATCGGTGCATAACTTTTCTTTAGTGGCTCTTCATCATATTTGTTGATGGCATCTTTATTTTTGCACTTTGATGAACTTTGTAACTTTCATCATTGTCTTTTTCCACCTGTATGCCCAAATAATTTGTCACCTTCCCAAGATCTTTTATTTCAAACATGATATCAAACATTATTTCTGGATTTTAATTGCATCTGATCTCATGATCAATTAAAATGCCGTCCACAAAAACGATTATATATGTGAAGGAATTCCCTTCCTTGCGTGTGAAACAACATGGGTCTGCTTTACCTTGAACGTAACCATTTTCACATAAGAAATTTGCAATTGTTTGATTCGGGCAAAATTGCTTGAGTCCATATATAGATTTATTACGTTTACATTCTGGCCTTTTTCTATGTATCCTGCTGGTTGAGACATATAGGTTTCCACTTCTAAATTACCGAACCAAAATGCAGTTTTTACATCAAAGTGATGTACATGCATTTTTCCGTATACTGCTGTTGTAAGCAGGGTGCGAATTGCAGTGTGTTTTACGACGGGAGCAAAGGTTTGATCATAATCTTCACCAGGCCTTTGATTAAAACCCTTTGCTACAAGTCGTGCTTTGTTACATACTCACTAAGCTGTTCTCTGGTATTCAGAGGTTAGCTCCACAAAGAAATACAAATTACCAGATAATTTTACTTACTGTTGCTGTATCAAACTTCTCCATTTTCAGCGATCTTAACATACAACTCGGGCTTCATTCACATCCATCACAAGCCGTACACAAGATCTTCTATACTTCATACTCATAATCCTTTTCTCATGCAGACACTCCTGAATCTGATCCTCCCATGACTTCCTTGGCCTTCCTCTACCTTTCCTTCCTGCCACTTGGGGAAAAATACTTTTTAGTAAGCATCTCATCATTCATTCTTTCAACATGGCCAAACCAGCTAAGCATATTAGTCTCCACTTTGCTAACTACATTGTGCTTCACATCACACAACTGCAACACATCTTCATTTTTCACACAATCAGAACGCGTCTTGCCGCAAACCCCCGTAAGTAACGCATTTCTCCAGCACACAAACGACTCATATGTTTCTTCTGTAGCACCCAGGTTTCACTGCCATACATCAGAGCAGGAAAAATTACACTTTCATACACATACATGCGGGACTCTCTTGAGAACCCATCATCCCTGTGAAAATCTCCCAAAGCAGCCATGACTTTCAATGAAGTATTCAAAAGCCTACTATTTCACCATCCAATTTGTTCTCTCTGTTAAACAATACACAAACTCACTCACCTGGTGAGTCACTGTACCATTTAGACATATATTTCATTCAGTACTAACAGTTCCTCTCTCAAAAACCATAACTTTGGGTTTTCCCCTATTTATACTCAGTTTGAATTTCATACAAACTTCGTACATCCGAGACAACTTACTCTGTAACTCACTTTTGCTCTCTGCCAAAAGGACAGTATCAGCAGCTTACAGCAATCTGCACACACGGATGTCACCAAGATATAGAGCAGTATTATCTATTTTGGTATCACACATGCACCATCCATAAATATATTAAGCAGTCATGGTAACATTGCACAACCCTGTCTGACTCCTGCACCAATAGAAAATCGTTTGGATAAAACACCATTCACTTGTACACAAGCTCTACTGCCAGAATACATGGCTTTTACACTATTAAGTAGATTCCCAATAACACCATATTCATTCAATACCTTCCAAAAAAGTGCCCTATTTTCTTGGTCGTAAGCTTTCTCTAAATCTATGAAATCAGCAAAAACTTTCTTACAAACAGCCAGATACTTTTAAATCATCATGCGTAATGAAACAATTTGGTTAGTGCAGCCTTTACCAGGCATAAAACCACTCTGAACATCCCACACTTTCTTTGATGTACTTTTTCAATAACGACCTCACCAAACATTTTCCCTGGCACACTCAGTAGCACTTTTCAATAACGACTTACAAAACACTTTCCCTGGCACACTCAGTAGTACTTTTCAATAACGACTTACAAAACACTTTCCCTGGCACACTCAGTAGTACTTTTCAATAACGACTTACAAAACACCTTCCCTGGCACACTCAGTATGCTAATACCACGATAGTTCTTGCAGTCAGTCTGATCACCTTTTCCCTTATACAAGGGAATAATGATAGCATCCTTCCAATCCCGAGGGACCATTCCTAACTCCCAGCCGAACTGGCAAATTTAAGTTAACCAATCAATTACAGAGTCATCACCATATTTCAACATCTCAGCAGTTATGCCATCAACTCCTGGAGCCTTACCATTCTGAAGAGATTTTAGAGCTTTACACACCTCTTCTCTTGAGATCCCTCCTGTGCTTCCATCCTTCCCTGTGACATCATCTGCTTCTGCCTATGAGTCACCTTTGCTTTCCTGATCTAATAACTCACAGAAGTATCACCCCATCTTTCACTTAACTCATTGGGCTTCCATATCATTTCCCCGATCCTATTCTTCACACAACTTACAACTTTGTTTCCCCTATTTTTCCTGAGTCTCATGTACTTTCAAGAAAGTCTTCATATCTTTCCAAAAAGCCAATTCATGCCTTTCTAAACCTTCCCCGTCCTATCTTTGCCTTATTCTGGCGAACCAGTTTAGCTGCTTCATGCTTCTTACAGTGATATTTATGCATCGAAACTCTACCTTGCAACATCCCCAAATAGGCTTCCTTCTCTCTCTTTACTGCCTCTTCAATCTCACTATTCCACCAAGCATCACCTCTATTGTCGCCCACTACTGTGGTGCCACAGACCTCTTCAGCAGCAGTGACAATAAAGTACTTAAAACATTCCCACTTCTTTTCTACATCCCTCTCACAAGACTTCAGCTCCTTCAGTCGTTCTCTGAGTAAGTCAGAATAACGCTGATGATCTTCAGGGAGCATTTCAGTCTTTATTCTTTCCATCCTGGGCCTCTTCCTTTTCCTTTTCCTTCAACCAACATTCAGTTTCACTCGTGACACTACCAAGTAATAATCACAACCAACATCCACACCTCTCATCACACGAGTGTCGACAATTAAGTGTTTCAGACGCTGATCGTAGAAAGCAAAATCTATCACACTCTTTTGACCAAAAGTACGATTTTCCCAAGTATATGTATGGATATACTTGTGGTTGAAATACGTATTAGATACACACAGACCTTTCTCAATGCAGAGTTCAATTAATCTTTCACCATTATCATTCACACAAGGATCATTAAACTTACCCAGAACATTGTCAGAAATCGCATTCTTCGCACCCACTTTAGCATTGACATCCCCTGCTATTATGACTTTCTCTTTAGTCCCAAACTGGCTCAAAACAGCTTTTAGCTCATTTCAGAAATCTTCCTTCCTATTAGAAGGTTCCGAGTCACAAGGAGCATACACTAACACAATTGCAATTCTTCGAAGTTTCACTATCAAACGAATCCAAAGAAATATCTCACTTATGCAGGTATAGTGGATCAAGTTGTACTTTATCTTTCACTTAAAATCACACCTACACCAGCATGTGCTATCACATTATCCAATACTCCAGACCACACTCTCACCGTTCCATTCACTTCTTCTATCCCAATTTCCTTTTTGTTGGTTTCACTTACACACAGCACACCCAATCCTAATCTTACACTCACTCAGTCAAGATTTCTTTCTCATGTGCCGTTTAGAAGGTCCAGGTCGATTCCGTGGTGGACCGTCCTTCTCAAGTGTAGTAGGTGCACCATTTCCCACACTAGAGTCCGGATATTGATTTCTTTGTGTCTTTTTAATCAGGTAAGTACATCAGTGTGGCGGATTATCCCACAGCTGACAGTTTCAGTTGGTCATTCAACCTAAGGATTCTGAAACAAAACACAGTGAGTTGGGGTCTTTTCGCCAATGTCACACAGAACTAGCTGGAAACTCTCCAAGATTTACAGAGGCCCTAGCTGCTGTTGTGTGGGTCATTGTTACCACGGAGCGCCCCGAGGAGGCAAACCCATCTCTCACTTAGATCACCCGCAAGTTGGGCTTTGCATTTATCTATATCCCCATTAGCATGGTATTTTATTTTAAATGTCCATTTGCAATCAATTGTTTTCTTCTCATTGGGCAAATCAGTAAGTTCCCAGGTTTTATTCTTCTTTCGAGATTTAATTTTTTCATTTGTGCCTTCCAGCCAGTCATTTTTGTCTTTCTTCTACTGCCAATTTCTGTATTTCTTGGCAATGTGTAGGCTCAGGTTTAGGTTTAACTTTGGTAATGTATGCTAACCTGTCAGGCGGTTTTCCTTTTGTACACTGGTGTGCAAAAATTAAGGACGAAGAGGAGAAATTAGCATAACAGCAGAACGAGCAGGCAGAACGGACCGAAAGACCACTCAGGAGATAGACTAGGGTCCGGTACGGTATGGCATGCGCATATATGCAGCATGACGTAGGAAAAGGGGAGTGTCGGAAGGGTATAAAGCACACGGGCGGTGTACGCTCAGCAATTCGGTGAAAGTTATTGCACGGTGTACATCAGTTTGAACGACGTCGAGTTGCTGCCACCGTGTGATATATCCAACAGGCAATCCAGTAGACGACACCTGAATGACTTTGCCCGAGGTCTCGTCATTGGGAAGCTGGACGAAGATCGAAGTGTGACTAGTGTGGCCGAGTAGTTCGGAATCGCTCACAGCGTCGTTTCACGAGCTTGGAGAGCATTTCAAACGACAAGAACAGCTGTCGGAGAGTTTAGCAGTAGTCGTTCACGAGCAACCACGGCGGCGGACTACCGGTGTATTGTCCTACATGCGAGAAGAGACAGACGGCAGACAGCTGGAGAAATCGCAAGGCACATGCAACAGACAACTGGAAGTCCGTTATCGCGTTTTACCGTGGCCAGAAGGCTGCACAAAGGTTGTCTATTTGCACGACGACCAGTACGGTGTATGCCATTAACGCTTACTCATCGGAGGCGGCGGTTTCTGTGGTGCCAGGAAAACAAGAACCGGACACATCAGCAATGGGGTCGAGTTCTCTTTACGGATGAGAGCCGATTTAGTCTGACGAGCGATTCTGGATGTATACACATCTGGAGAGAGCAGGGAACACGCAATCACACCTCCAACATCTTCGAAAGGGACCGGTTTGGAGGTGGCGGAGTTTTAGTTTGGGGTGGTATCATGCTTGGTAGCCGTACTAACCTCCACATATTCCAAGGAGGTTCAGTCACTGGTGTCCGCTATTGTACCAAGGTTCTCCTGCCTCACGTGCGTCTGTTTAGAGGTGCTGTGGGTCCTGAGTTCCTCTTCATGGACGACAACGCTACACCTCATCGTACAGTGGCTGTCGCAGAGCTGTTGGAGAGTAAAAATATTCAACGCATGGATTGGCCCGCAAGGTCCGCGGACCTAAATCCAATCGAACACGTGTTTGACCTTCTCGGGAGACACTTGGCAGCACGTCGCCAGCCGCCAGCAACGATCTGCAGCTGCGATTGGCGCTACTAGAGGAATTGGCCGCGATGCCTCAACAGTTCCTTGACAACCTCGTCCTCAGCATGGGCAGACCTTGTAAATCCTGCAACGCAGTCAGAGGTCATCATATTCCCTACTAAAGACTGGATTTTTCTTGGCAGCCGCCTGTCACATGGATGTTTCTGTCTTCTGTCCAGTTGTGCTCGAGGCTACCTTTTCAATAAAGTGCCTTTGTATCCTTTGGGTTCCTTGTTTGGACAGTTTTGCTCATTTGTCCCATATTCATACATCTTGGGGATCTTATGGTATTATTTGAGTCGATGTGGAGCACTTCTGTACGACGTTTTATTCGAAAAACCGTCTCGTTTTTAATTTTTGCACGCCAGTGTAGTTTTAGCTGGTCTTCTGTGTTGTGTGCTTGCGCTTTAACATGTTGATCCATTTGATTCTAACAAAGGTTTTTTACTTTCAAAAACAATATCTTGTGTGTTTTCGCCTGTTTTTGCAATTGGCCTACAATTTTCCTGTTTGTTCCTGGTATTAGGGTACGATGTCCTTTTGTTTTTTCACTGTATCCAACCAATTTTCTTTCTTGAGCATGTTTACAGTTTTTTCGGACTTGTTTTGGCACATAAGCATATGTTTTGCAGCCAAACACCTTTATATGGCCTTTATAAGGTTTGTAGCCTTTCCGTAGTTCGAATGGTGTTTTTCCTGTAGAACTGGTTGGTAACCTATTTTGCAGGTATGTTGCAGTGATGAGGGCTTCTCCCCAAAACGTGTTTTCTATTTTCGAATCCAGGAGTATCGTCTTTGCCATTTCAACAAGATACCGATTTTTCCTTTCTGCCACGCCATTTCGCTGTGGTGAATATGGTACGCTCGTTTGGTGTTCAATTCCATTCACGGCAAGAGAGCTTTCGAATTCTGAACCAACATATTCTCCTCCGTTGTCAGTTCTGATTGTACCAGGCTTGGTTTTGAATTTGTTGCTTGTTACTGCAATGTATTGCTTCAATATCTCTGTAGCGTCATTTTTATTGCTAATTAAATAAAGATATGTAGATATGTTGAAGTCTTCAGTGAAAGTTATGAAGTATCTTTTTCCCTCCAGGAGTTACAGATTCCATAGGACCACATATGTCGCTATGAATTAGCTCTAGTGGTTTTCGTGCTTTTTGTACACTCTTCTTGGGATATGGTTTTTGTGTTATCTTACTCTTTATGCAGCATTGACAATTCATATTTCTTTTGCAATCATACAATTTTTATCCTTTTACCATTTCCTTTCTTTTCATCTCTCGGATGATGTTGGGATCTCTGTGTCCCAAACGCCTATGCTACAAGTTTATACACTTTTGTTTTTCACAGTGTTCAGCAAAATTCGCTTTTTCAGTTTCTCCCAATGTATTCAGCTTATAGAGAACTGTGTTATCAGTAGGGCCCATGGCTGCAGTGATTTTACAGCGGTTTATTATGCATTGGTCTCCACTGAAAGTAACACTATAACCCTTTTCAGCAATTTATCTCACTGATAGGAGGCTAGTTTCTGACTCTGGGACGTAAAGTTCTTCTTCTACTTTTATATTTTTTACTTCCCCTTTATCATTTATGCAATGCCAATACCCAGTACCCTTTCCAGCGGATTGCATTTTTGCTCTGATGGCGGTTGTAATATCCTCCTTACAATCTGGGTCAATTTCTGTGAAAACAATTTCATTATTGGTCATATGGTTAGTGGCGTCTGAATCAATTGACCAATTTGTATTTTCAACTTTGGCTAGTGTTGTTTTAAATGTGAACCCTTCTGTTTCATGTTTGAATTTTAGTTCATCATTCTTGTTTGATTCAAATATATTTCTGGTAGTTTTATCCTGATTTCTTGTCTGTGTGTTTGTGTTCTTCTGTTTGTGGGACTTCTGTGTATTCTAATTCCCTTTTGTTTTTCCCCAATGCCAGGATTCATTTTAGTATGACTTTTCTTATTGCAATATGGGCAATATTTTGCTTCTTTTGCGTTTCTGTTAGATTTGTCACTTGTTTGAAATGCTGTTGTGGCATATGTGTTTGTTTGTGCTCTCTCTTTTCGACTATTATATTCGTCGATGAGTTTATTTTTAACATATTCTAATGTCAGTTCATCCTCATGTTTTTCTTCAAGAGCTGTTACAAGTGTGTCATATGTGGATGACAGACCACACAACATGATAGCTGCTAGGTGTGAATCATTAATTTCTTCACCTATTGATTTTAGTTTATTTGCAATTTCTGATATCTGGTTGATGTGTTCTTGCATATTCTGGCAGTCATTGTACCTTTTACTGTACAGTTTTCTAAGAAAATAGTGCTTACTGCTTAAATTTGTTTTTTCATGAATTCTCTGTAAAGCTAACCACATATTTCGTGCAGTTGTTTCATTTATGACATTTATTATTTGTTCATCAATCAAAAGTAGACTTATTGTTGAGATCGCTTGAGCGTTTTCCTTTAACCAGTCCTCAGTTTTAACCGTAGGTTCCTCTTTGGAAATAACATTCCAAGTATCTTCTTTAGTGAGAAGCATTTGGGTTTTAAATTTCCAAACTATATAATTTTCATTATTCAGTTTTGAGATGGGAAAATTTGTCGCATTTATTGGACTAGAAAACGACTTTTTTAGCACGTCGTTTGTAAAAAAGATCATGTTTCGTATATTATCTGACTTACCATCCTTGTCACATTTACGCCAAAAATCGGATTGCCATCTTCAAAATTTGATCGTGCTTATGTTATCGGATTGTCCGTCCGTCCGTCTGTACCCACGGTATCTCTGCAACTATTAGTCCGATTTGAAAATTTATTTTTGCATTCGGAAGCTTGAAATATGCGAATGATGACCGTATCGTTCATTTTTTTATGATGTACAATTTCGCCGCAAGAGGGCGTAAATGCAGATGATGTGAATTCAAAAATACGTTTTATTCCATATATTTGCTTCTAAACATCCGATTGAAAAAACTATTTTATCTTTCGATTCCATTTATGTCGAAGAGTATTTTAGATGTAATTTCATTTTCAAATTACGCATGGATTTTCTGCTAGGGGGCGTAAAAGTAAATTACATTTTTTCCAGAAAACTCTTCTTCTAAAACTACGATTTGAAATTTTTTTTTCAGCGGATACATCTCCTGATGAAAAATCTTTTGCATATAATTTCGAATTTTTGATAAAGAATACTTTGGCCATCACGGGGCGTAAGTGTTAATTTTTGCTTCTGATGTATTTGCCATAAAATCTGAAATTCTAAAATATCGATTGAAAAAATTCTTTCATGCACTCATGTCACTCACATCGATAAACCTTTTCGGAATATTTTCTTCTTAAAATATTCCGCAGTTTCTCCGCTAGGGAGCGTAGATGTATATCTTATTTTTGCCAATATCTTTACTTCTAGGAGTCCGATTTAAAAAATTCCTTCTTTGTTGGATAGTGTTTTCCGTGTGACATGTTTTTCATATAATATCAACATTTTCAAGTAAATCCTAGAATTTCCGCTAGGGGGCGTAAAGGTAAATTGCGTTTCTCCCTATATCTCTGCTTCTAAATCTCCGATTTGAAAAATTCTTTCTGCACAGGATACAGCTCCTTATGGGAAATCGTTTGCACATAATTTGTAGTTTTAGTAAGAAAATATTTTGGCCACCAAAGGGCGTAAATCTTAATTTCCGCTTCTGATGTGTTTGCAGCAAAATATGAGCTTCTAAATTCTCGAGTGAAAATAACGTCGTTTGTAGACCGATACTACCTACTCATGTCGACAAACCTTTTAGAAACATTTTCTTCTTAAAATAGTGCATCGTTTCTACGCTAAGGGGCGTAGATGTATATCTTATTTTGTCAATATCTCGACTTCAAGGAGTCCGATTTTTAAAATGCCTTCTTTGTTGGATAGTGTTTCTAGTGTGACATGTTTTTTCTATAAATTCAAAATTTTCAAGTAATTCATAACTTTCTGCTAGGGGGCGTAAAGGCGAATTGCGTTTCCCCCTATATCTCTGCTTCTAAATCTCCGATTTGAAAAATTCTTTCTGCACCGGGTACAGCTCCTTATGGGAAATCGTTTGCACATAATTTCTAATTTTTGTAAAAAATGGTTTGGCCACCAGGTGGCGTAAGTCTTAATATCCGCTTTTGATGTATTTGCAGTAAAATATGATCTTCTAAAATCTCGTCTCAAAAAATAGTCGTTTGTTGACCGATACTACTCATGTCGACAAACCTTTGAGGAACATTTTCTTCTTGTAATAATGCATGGTTTCTACGTCAGGGGGCGTAGATGTATATCTTATTTTTGTCAATATCTCTACTTCTAAAAGTCCGATTTGAAAAATTCCTTCTTTTTTGGATAGTGTTCCCGATGCGAAATACTTTTCCTATAAATTCAAAATTTCCAAGTAAATCATATACTTTCCGCTAGGGCGCACAAAGGTAAATTGCGTTTTCTGCTCCTAAAACACCGATTTGAAAAATGCTTCCTATATCGTATACAAGACCTGGTGGGAAATATTTTTCACATAATTTCTAATGTTTGGTAACGAATGGTTTGGCCACCAGGGGTCATAAGTGTTAATTTCTCTTTCTGATATATTTGTAGCAAAATCTGGGCTCCTAAAAACCCGACTAAATTTTTTTCTTGGGCCGATACCGCTCATATGGATAAACCTTTTGAGAATACTTTCTGCCTAAAATAATGCATGGTTTTCCCACCAGGGGAGGTAAAGTCCGGTCTTATTTTTGTCGATAACTCTGTTTCTAGGAGTTTGTACGCTCACGATTTCGTTTACAGCAATATCTGAGGGATTTAAAACCCGATTGAAAATCTTCTTTCTTTCGTCAGATACTATTGTTTTCCATACCGGTTCCATTGACTTTGAATAGCTTTGATAAATTTTATTTGCGTCAGAACGGATTCAAAAGACGTGCTTATTACACCCGAAATTTCGGTGCCATCTTTCTTGTTATTGTTTAAGAGCAACAGTTTCACTCCTTTATCAACTACGCATGCAATATGGCTGACACTTTCGGTTTCGGAAACCCTTTCTTAGAGTTTATCATTATTGCATTCCACTTAACATTTCATTCCGAGTTCATTTTCGTCTCATCCATGGAACAGTTCAGTCTGAAAATCAAATTAATGGTTTTGTGAAAATTATGTGTGATATATAAAACATGTTTATATATCTACACTTTATCGTTGATGCCTTTCGGATGCAAGCAGCGCACCGCCCCAATGGCAGATTTAAAACTTCGGAAATGATGAACTATTGCATGCATGAACAAAATCCCCTTGAATAATGGTATCTTTAGTTGAACAAAACGAACTATTTAATAAAATAACGTAATAGGAGCACTATACACAGACATAATATGAGCACTTTTTATAGCTTGCAAACATTCCAGCTGATGAAAAACGACTTTCTTTCGGTTAGCGTGTGAGAGTTCACGTGATGAACCACGCACTCGATGCAACGAGAATTTCAAAACAATTCTTTTTCCTCCTCTGTCGGGTGGACGTTTTGCCTTTTCGACTACTGCGAAGCGCGCCGTACCTTTTCTTGTATTTCCAACACCAACAAGTTACCATCAGATCCTTTAACTCTTGTAAGTTACGTGGTTGAGCCGCCGCAGATCAGATTTGCTGTCCCAAAACAAACCACAAGTGCTCGTTTGATTGATGTTAGGGGAATTTGGAGGCCAGGAAATACCAGGAAGTCTCCCTCATGGTCCGGGAACCATTCTAAAAAAAATACGGGCAATGTGGCATGGCGCATTATCCTTCTGAAAAGGTACTACTATAGTGGATAAGCGTCGTCATTAAATAATGTATCTGGTCTTCAATGATGTTTAGGTATGTGGTAGACGTCATAGTTTCCTGCACAAGAATGAGTAGACCCAGGGTTTCTCAGCAGAACATTTCTCAAAGAATTACAGTTCCTCCTCCTGCTTATTTTCGTCCCACGGCTCATCCCCGTGCGACATTTCCCTAGGTAAAAAGGACGTACGCGTACCTCGCCGTCTTTATGGTGCAACAGGAAGCTAGATTCATCGGGCCAGACAACCATCTTCCAATCATTCAAGGTCCAGTTTTGATGCTCGCGTGCTCAATATTGGTGCTTTTTAAAGGTTAACCGAGGTTAACATAGGCACTCAGAGCTTCTTTCGGCTAGCAGACTCATTCTCAGCAGAGTTCGAAGAACTGTGCCTTGTGACACATTACTCCATTCGCATTGTCCTTTCTGTTGGACTACGGGATAGCCTTCGCTCACGTCTAGAATCGATGAGTTGTGGTCATCCCACACCTTACCAGCGATTCGTGGTTTACCCTCCTCGGACCACTTTTTGATCGCACGAACCACGGCTGTCCATGAGCCCTCCAGAAGTCTTGCTATCTTGAAAATGCTGTGATAAAGTCGTTTGGCCATTGCGACTTGACCTTTGTCAAACTTCCTTACGCAGGCTGCCTTTCCCATCTAAAGAACAAGAATAACACTAACTAAAAAGAACTCGTTATGAGGTGTTATTTACACTGTAAAAAATACATTGTTTTCAGTGTAAATAACACATTTTTTACACTGTCTGATGACCACGTGCCGTCGCTTATCTCGAGTTGTTTCGATCTGTATAAAGACGCACTGGTAAATGTTTTGACTCTTCGGTGTATCGGCATAATAGTTTGGCCCTTTGGTGTATGGAAATAATGTTTTGGATCTTGTATGGGCATATTACACTGCTGGCCACCCAAAATGCAACACCAAGAAGGAAGCATCCGCTTGATCTGAAATTCGCAGCCTGCGTCGCCCGCGAGAGGACATACAAACGATTAACATTGCAGGG
Organism: Macrothele yani; assembly: GCA_039090855.1. Classification (NCBI taxonomy): domain Eukaryota; kingdom Metazoa; phylum Arthropoda; class Arachnida; order Araneae; family Macrothelidae; genus Macrothele; species Macrothele yani. Next base: position 55,556,928 of record CM076997.1, on the reverse strand, counting down.
CATATGCAAATCATGTGCGCCCGGCACGCCACCGAGAAGCACTATAAGAAGGGTGCACAGAAGGCGGGGTGTAAGTAGTGGAAGTCTGTCCTGCTGCCGGACCTCTGCGTGGGAAGCTCGTCGCAGAATAATGAAGTCATTCTAGCACGTTTCGGAGTTCGACAGAGGACGAATAGTGGCTTATCGCGACAGCGGTTTGTCGCACCGAGACATCGGCGCACGTGTGGGACGACATCCAGCCACAGAGAGGCGAGTATGGATTCGGTGGGTGCAGGAGGGACGGACGGACCGACGTGAGCGATTGCTGCAGCCGCGGCACACTACCGAACGAGAGGACTGGCATGCTGTGCTGCAGGTAATGACGGCTCACACCGTCACATCACGAATGTTAGCGCAGGAATTAGGGTGTATTGCGCAACAACCTGTGTTAGCACGTAACATTCGACGTCGTCTACAGGAGCAGGGACTTGATGCACGGCGCCCATTGCTCCGATTACCACTGACGTTACACCACCGGCGAGTGCGGCGTCAGTGGGCAGTTGAACGCCGCACCTGGACAACGGAATGGCACAACATTTTCTTCTCCGACGAATCCCGCTTCTGCCTGCAACATCACGATGGTCGGATCCGCGTGTGGCAGCACCGCGACGAGAGACTGTATGACGCTTGCATTATGTATCGCCATATCGGTCCGTCGCCTGGCGTTATGGTTTGGGATGCAATTGGATGTGACACCCGCACCCCTCTGGTACGCATCGCCGGTACACTCAACAGCCACCGCTGCATCTCCGACGTTTTGAAGCCTGTAGTCCTCCCTTACCTGCAGGACATGCCAGCGGCCACATTTCAATAGGACAATACGCGGACGCACGTGGCACGCATCGTGAAACAATTCTTCACGGCTCACCAGGTGTCACGTCTGCCGTAGCCCGCCTGTTCTACCGATATGTCACCCATCGAACACGTCTGGTCGCTGATCGGCAACCGAGTGGCCCGGTAAGCACCACCCGCGGCTACGCCTGATGAACTCTGGCAACGTGTAGAAGCAGCCTGGACCGACATACCCCAAGCTCACATCCAAAGCCTCTTTCGTTCAATGCCGCGGCGTGTAGCGGCCGTTATTGCCAGCCATGGGGGCCACACGAACTATTGATGTCTGCGTGTTCCGCAAGTCACACGGGCCTGTAAGCTCAATCGTTTCATCTATGTATCTGTTGTTATGTGTCCAGTAAATCTAGCTTTGCTATCTCGTGTCCTTCTTGGTGTTGAATTTTGGGTGGCCAGCAGTGTAGTTTGGCTCTTCAGTGTATGGGCTTGGATTGCTATCTGGTAAAGTAGATAAAGTATATTTGCGTTCCTCAGGGGTACAGCAGCTCTGGTAGGTCTTGGTTGTTGCCCATTTCAGTCTCTGAAGTAACTGAACCACCATTGTCCACGCGCAATTTTGCTAAATACTTTTGTACTGTACAGCACCATTTCTATCTTTTCCCTATTTTCCGATCTTTGTGTAGTTTATATCTTGAATATATCAATATTTTCTCCTTTTCACTTTACATGTTCTCCATGTTAGGTGTACAATATTGCTGTTGTTACAAAGACCTCTGTTTTGCATGGGGTCGGTTGAGCATTGTCCAGCAGAAAGCATCTTATCACGGAGACTCTCTGTTCCACCCAACGGTGTTTAACATTTCTCCATTAGTAAATCAATGCAGTCGATCACTACTGTTGTATCCATTCTGGGTTCAATTGATTTATCAGACAAGGAGACGAGAGTTGTGTGAGTGCAACTGACCGCTACTCCGGGTACCATTGACACACAAGTTAGAGCATTAATCCCCAGGACGGGGACCTTCACTTGATTCGCTGCCCAGATATCCTGTCTGAAGAGTTATCCTGGGCATATTTGGGGTGTAGGTAAATCTTGGTTAAGTAATTCCCTTTAATCCTTGGATATTCTAAGTCATATTGGGAGCAACACAAAAATGACTTGGAAATATTTTATGTTCATTACTACAAAGATAAAAGATAGTTTTAGAAATGAATTCAGTTGCATCCACTATACCTGATTAAATTATAAAACAGGGATCGTTTCACAACTCTCCTTTCCTTAGGCTTTCAGTGCAGGTAACCTACTGGGTTACGACTAAAACCCAAGAGGCTGTTGCCTTCCCTTCTCTTAGGCTTTAGCAGCAATTTACCTATGGGACTGAGATCCACCTGTAATTCTCGCCGGAACTTAGGAGCACTGGAGGATTTGAGCAATAAAATTGGTGACTGAAAGCTGGGAATTTGTGCCGAATTAGAAAGCCTCCGTAAAAGTGCTTAATTCCTTATCTGAATCTTCAGCCAGGGCCCAGCTCCGTCGTCTAGATAGAATCCTATGCCTTTAACTTCTCTGCGGTAACAATTTCGGTATTCTTTGTTCATCAGCTGTATATTATATACTGTGATTTCAATCATCTAGATCTCATCTCTGTCCGGATTTACTCTGAAGTGCCACTGAACTAGAGGTACCTAGTCACGCGTCGTTCCACTTCTTTTCCTAATGACATGGATGGGGGAGGGCGCCACGACGAGGCATGGACTTCACCGGATTACGAAACCGTTCTGCATGTATCGCCAGCCATGCCTCCTCCAAAGATGTCCATAATTGGCTCAGGTTCGTAGCCGATGGGTACGTTCCTGAACTGTTTGTTCTACGGTGTTCCAAATATGCCCGATAGGGTTTTAATCCGATCTTAGGTGGCTACTGAAGCGTTTGATATGTAAATCAAAGAAACGTCACTGAGCCACCACCAGTCGGTTCTGTCCCAATTTGACATGACGTGTCCATGATTTCATGAGGTTGACGCCAGATCCGCACTCTCCCTTCGGTTAGATGCAGTTTAAATTCAAATTCATCACTCCAGGCTATCCGCTTCCAATCTTTTGTGGTCAAGTGTCGATATGATTTTGCACAGTCAAGGCGTTGAACCCGGTTTTGGGCCCTTAAAAGAGGGACTTTTGTGAGCAGGCGGCTCCCTAACCCTAGACGTTTAAGTGTAAATTTCACTGTAGTTGAACTGACATGGCGAGTTCATCCGCTGTTAAAATCAATGGTGATTTGTGATATTGTCTTGTGCCTATCATTCGAAAAATGTGGCACAAACGGCGTACATCACGAGCTGTCAAGTTTGGTACACATTTACAATTCATCCGGAAATTTGTTCTTTTACCAGAATTTTCGATTCCCGAAACACTCTGGACTTTCAGGAACAGGAAGTTCGTATTATGTTGACAACTTCCGAAATGGAGTGATCCTTTCTGTGGGCACGTGCAATCCTCCCTCTATAAAAAGGACCCGAATCACGCGTCTTACTCAACACGACTGCAGTGGATCACTATTGGGGAAGATGTGGCTGATGGCTGAATTTACGGCATATTTGTCTGGGCATGCGCGATAACGCTGGAGTAGCAGGGAAGCATTTGCGTAACTTTTGCTACCTTTAATTCAATGGCATTTCAGTGTGTAAATCTGCATACACATTGAAAGCTCACTGGATTGCGACCACCTACCTAGTACTTCATGGGCCATTCTTTCGCCCGGAGAAGGGTTACCACCCGGCATGATATTGTCTTCACGGGTTTTTCATGCAGTTGTGTGAGTATATGCAATCAAACTCTTTGTATTGCCGCCCATAGTAGCAGTATGGAATGAGGTGATATATCCAATTGTCTACCTGACGTTTCACAACATCCCCCAGATGTCCAATTGGGTTGAGTTTGTTGGCCGTTTCCTGCACGAGACGGATCCGATGACTTGGGACATCATCTTCCTGGAAGTACTCATTCCTCTGTGGGTGGAGGTAAAACACTATGGAGTGTACTTTACGCGGTCCCTGGTAGTAGCCGGATTCCATACGTTGGGTCACATTACAATAAGTCCCAGTTTATGCAAATTAAGCATGAACAATATCATTCAACAGTTGCCACCGTCCTGAATAGTCGATGCAAAACTGGATAGACAGTTTTATGCTGCTGGCGCCAAATACGAGCTTAATCATGAACTAAATGGAGTACGTATCGTGATTCTTCGGACCAGCGCACCTGCTTCCAAACTTCTATCGTTCAGTCCACATGCTGCTGGAACCAGGACAATCGTTTATGTGTACAGGCTGTTGTTAGGAAAGGGTGTCGTACACGGCGTTTGCTCTTGTAGCCCATATGTGCCAGCGTGCAACGCATAATCGCGAGGGACATTGTCTCTGATTAACTAGTATTGGGTTGGGTCATCAACCGCGAAGCTGTGCTGCGGCGATTGTCACGTACAAGACGCACCCGTCGCTCGTTCACGTCTTCAACGCAGCTTTCCTTTTTAGTTGTATAGCCTTTACGCTGTCTCGCCATTTTGGCATTACTCCAGTTACGTTTTAAACATGGAGGCCGTCAAGCAACCCAAAAGTGCTTCCGTTTCATTAATGGATGAACAAACCTTTGTGCGTCATGATACACCTACTGATAAAGTACAAAATTTTGAGTATCAGGGAATTATTTTAAATTCTGACCTAAGATGGAATAACCATACAGATTCAATTGCAAATCGAATCTCTAAAAATATTGGGATTGTAAGCAAAATTATATTAAGTACTAAGACGCTTAAACTTTTATGCTGTACACTCATAGAATTACATATTAATCATTGCCTTTTCTCATAAGGACAAACCACTGAAACCAACATCAATAAACGACAAATGTTGCAGAATAAATACATAAGGTTATTAGACTTAAAAACAAATTCTGCTTCTCATACCAACTTCCCACTTTTCACTTCTCACCATACTCATGTCAACCCAAACTATTATGAAGTTTTAACTGTTAAGCAATTATTTGATTTCAAAATCGGTAAACTCCCGTCGAGTTGACTAAATTAAATAACCTAAACATTCAAAAATAAACTAAAAAAATACTTGTTAATTTAAATTAAGAAAACTTAATGATAAACGGCGAATTATTTATAATATTAACGAACACTTATTATTACTGCTATTTGATGAACCTGTGCTTGCTTGTCTACATATTTGGAAAATCAGGGCTTTTGTCAGGACTCTCTGAAGCCTTTCCCCTGATTCTCCCTTGCTGTTCTGTATAATACAAAATTATTTATGTATATTCATAAATCCTACATGTAACAGCAAGAATAAAATGTATTATTACTACTATTATTATTATTTTTATTATTTAGCCATTCATAAACTTTGATTAATAGTTACTTTTACCCATCACGTCCGTAACTTCGCTCTCAAACGAAACACTAACCTCACTCTATCAGCTTTCAGGTCTAACCCTAATGCTCGATACGCTAGTATCGGTTGTAACTAACTTTGCATTTGGTTAGACGCAGTTCAGTGAGAAACCAGTGTATCTCTCTGCGTCGAGAGAATGCTGGTGATTAGAACATAGCCATAATTTTTTGGAACGTTTTTATATAGAAGTTAGCATCGAAATTGTGTTTTGCTTATAAAATACCTCATTGACCAAATAAATTGTTTTCTCCTTTTTTCGATCATAATAAAAAATGTGGATATCTTACGCGCAATATTTTTAGCACGTCTTTTGTAAAAAAAGATCGTGCTTCGTAATACCCGAGAAGGCCGCCCCGGTGGCGCAGTGGTCTAAGCGATGGCTTCTGATCATTCGTTCGGAAGGGGTCCGGGTTCGAATCCCGGTGAGGCATGGATGTTGTGTTTGTCTTACGGCACAGGCTCTCTCCCTTCCCTGGAACCAGTGACCCTAAATTAGGGACGGGCGACTGCTTATAGCCCATTGAGTTGCTCACGGTGGTCGTTAAACCTCCAATCAAAAAAAAAAAAAAAAAAAAAATACCCGAGAACTTTCGATACTGCTGGCCACCCAAAATGCAACACCAAGAAGGACACGAGATAGCAAAGCCAGATTTACTGAACAACAGATACAAAGATGAAACGATTGAGCTTACAGGCCCGTGCGACTTGTGGAACACGCAGACATCAATAGTGCGTGTGGCCCCCATGGCTGGCAATAACTACCGCTACACGCCGCGGCATCGAACAAAAGAGGCTTTGGATGTGGGCTTGGGGTATGCCGGTCCAGGCTGCTTCCACAGTAGCCGCGGGTGGTGCTTGCCGGGCCACTCGGTTGCCGATCAGCGACCAGACGTGTTCGATGGGCGACATATCGTTAGTACAGGTGGGCCACGGCAGCAGTGACACCTAGTGGGCCGTTAAGAATTGTTGCACGATGCGTGCCACGAGCGGGCGCGCATTGTCCTGTTGAAACGTGGCCGTGGCAGATCCTGCAGGTAAGGGAGGGCTGTTGAGTGTACCGGCGATGCGTTCCAGAGGGGTGCGGGTGTCATATCCAATTGCGCCCCAAACCAAAACGCCAGGCGAAGGACAGGTATGGCGATGCATAATGCAGACGTCATACAGTCTCTCGCCGCGGTGCGGCCACACGCGGATACGACCATCGTGGAGTTGCAGGCAGAAGCGGGATTCGTCGAAGAAGACAATGTCGTGCCATTCCATATTCCAGGTGCGGTGTTTAACGGCCCACTGCCGCCGCACTCGCTGGTTATGTAACGTCAATGGCAGTCGGAGCAATGCGCGCCATGCGACAAGTCCCCGTTCTTTCAGACGACGTGGAACGGTACGTGCTGACACTGGTTGTTGCGCAACACAGCCTAATTCCTGCGCCAACGTTCGGGATGTGGCGGTGCGAGCCGCCAATGCCCGTCGCACAACATGCTGGTCCTCTGGTTCGGTGCTGTGCCGCGGCTACGGCAATCGCTGACGTCGGTCCGTCCGTCCCTCCTGCACCCACCGAATCCATACTGGCCTCACTGGGGCTGGATGTCATCCCACACGGGCGCCGATGTCTCGGTACGATAACCGCTGTCGTGATGAGTCACTATTCTTCCTCTGTCGAACTCCGAAACGAGCTGGAATGACTGCCGTATTCTGCGACGAGGCATCAGGAAGCTTCCCACGCACAGGTCCGGTAGCACAACACACTTCCACTACTTACACCCCGCCTTCTGTGCACCCTTCTTATAGTGCTTCTCGGTGGCGTGCCGGGCGCACAATATTTGCATATGCCCTGCAATGTTAATCGTTTGCATGTCCTCTCGCGATCGACTCATGCTGCGAATTTCAGGCCAATCGGATGCTTCCTTCTTGGTGTTGCATTTTGGGTGGCCAGCAGCGTAGATCAAATTGTAGGTAGCATGTGCTCATATGGGAGGAAAAGCAAACAAGATTAGTGAGCAGGAAAATACTTGGCTATATCGCGGCCGATTATATACACATGGCAGAAAAATGAAAAAAAAAATACTAAAGAGGAAATTTTCGCGGCACGTACACTTAAATCTTAAAGATGTATTAAAATCTTCAAGATTTAGAACTGAAATGCTCGCGCAAACACATCAACACACTAGTCACTCCTTCAAATGGCGGCTTTCTATGTATGCCGGAAGTATTAATAACATTTTATTTGCCAATCTGTTCTAATGTCTTTGAGCGTCACTGCGTAAAACATTAAACCTTATAAGCAGACTTTCAGTTTGTTTTTTGTTTTTGTTTGGTGCTGGTGTTAATAGGGAAGCTCACCGTGTGCGTCTAAGATCTAATGGATTCACTCGGCCATCGTTAATTTGTGGTGATTGGCTCCGGAAAGACATGAGGGCCATCGACGCGGGACAGGGAAATCTTTTGGGGGGGGGGAGTGAAGTTTTAACCACCGCCATCAGCAACTCAAAGGCCATGTACACAGGATATATACAGTCGCCGGTCCCTAATTTGGAGCCATTGGATTCAAAGGAAGGGGGCAGAGATAGTGCCGCTATGCATATACACTATCGATCCCGCTTCTGTAGCCCAAACCATGGCCTGTCTGAGAAGAATGGCGAAATGCGAGCCCCACAGACAACTGGACTAACGGGACGGAGAATAACGCATCGCCAGTGTGTCATCCGGGAGTTGACCCAGGGGCCCAACGCAGACGATTAGTTTCCGACCAACTGCAGCAAGATTCGCCGCGAGGTTTTTTTCCTTTTTTTTTTTCCCAGTAGATATTTTGCGAAAGTACATGTCTCATTGCGGAGTACAGATTATGCTGAGGAAAAATGGAAATAAAATATTAAAAGTAATGACTATGTAGTATCTCTAATCTCCAGTATAACTCAGGAAAAGCCTATCTGGCAATTACCAGACACCGGAATGTTTTCACAATACGACAGTTTTGGGTCTGTAAATTTTTCTTTTCCATTCTTTTTCGATGCTATGCTCCTTTACCGACAGTAGTAAAGTAAATCCCAAGTAAAAAATTTCCATGCAACGAAAATGAGTAACGGAGATAACCAAAACCACTGTTGAAATCTAATTTTTTGAATGCTGTCTCATGAAGTGACGCAACAGTAATTAATTCCATTGCCACTCAACAACATAATTTATTAAACTATCATCGAAACTTACTTCATCACGTTTTGCGTAAACGTAACTGTCTCATTCCAGTCAGGGTTAATTACGAGAACCGGATGCTAAATGTGATAAAAGCCATTACAAAAATGCATTTTTGCTGCTATGAAAACGATGCGTAGTCTCAAACTTTATCTTCCTCTTGACCTCCCAATCCCAAGGGGTGGTTACCTGCTATTGACGAGGCTTCAGAATGATGTATAAGACGATGGGGTGTAACCTATAGATTCCTAGACCAACGTTTTTGAACCGGTGGTACGTGAGATGGTACAGTGGTACGTGTAGGCGCGAGAAGAGCAAGGTGGGTAAGATTTTAAAACATGAATGGAGTTTAAAAATTATTTTCCTTTGATAGCATTTGGAATTTTAGGTATTGGTGGTACTTAAAATAATTAGAACATGAGAAGCGGTACATCAAGAAAAAAGGTTGAAAAATACTGTCTTAGACCAAAACTTACCAATATTCCTCATTGACATTCAGCTATCTTGTGATCAGACTTTAGTTTGCTCATGCGGAGATGGACTTTCGTAGCTACACTACATTTCATTGGTGTCAGGGTCGTTTCAATAGCTATCATAAAAATAAATATTATTTCTGGAAAATCAAACAATCTAAACACTTACTTTAGCCGCCCCATAGTTTAGTAGGTAAACTCTTTGCAAACACACACACACAAAAAAAAAAAAAATAGAAACGAAGCACACAGTGAAAGTCGTTCGCTTCTGATGAAACCGCATGCAGGTACCTCAGGGCCGAATATGCAAATGATAAAAAAATAACAACCAATAACGAAATAGTGCTCCGCCATAGCGCATGGAAACCTCGCATCGAGAACGGTATAAACAAATCTCGCACGCAGGGACAACTGTGACAGCAAATTGCGGTTGTATTAACCTCCAAGAACTGTAAGGATGCCTCGACGTCGGATCCGGGCAGAAGACGAGCAGCTGAGGGCAACTTTACCAACCGGCCTACGAGAGGCCGGTAGGACAAATCGCCATTGTATTTAGGCATTTGGGTCAGAGCGACGCGGCAATAGGGCGATGTTGTCGCTAATGGGTCGAAGACGGTACAACAAAGAGGTGCGCGAGCAGTGGACGGCCGAAGGCAACGTCAAAATGCGAGGATCGAGCGATTGTGAGAGTCCCACGAACAGAACCGAATTCGTTGCTCTCAACCATCCGTGGACCTATTGCAGCCTATGAAAATCGAGATAACCACCCTTGGAAGTGGTTATCTCGATTTTTGCCAGGTGATTTGCGGCACGGGGACAACATTCGAGGAGGCCACTCGGCCTTCTACCTTTGACCAGAGAGCATATCGCCAGTACCGGTTGCAGTTGTTTTGGGCTCGGAAAATGTAGGACAATATTCAGTGGCGTTGTGCTGTCTTTAGTGATGAGTCACCCCTCACCAGCCAGCGCATATATAGCGCCCAGGTCAGTGGCGTCCATGACCAGCTCATACGTGTCTGGAGACCAGCCGGCCAGCGCACAGATCCTGTCTTTACCGCGGAACAGCACACAGCTCGCACACCGGAAGTGATTGTCTAGGGAGCCATTTCCTACGATAGCTTATATAGGGAGCCTACCCTTTGTTGTCCTCCGTATCACTCTTATGGTTCAACGGTACATCGACTACATTCTCCGATCTGTTGCGTTGCTATTCCTGTCGCAGCATCTCTGAGCAATTTTTCAACAGGATAAATCGCGGCCAAATACGGCACGGCACTGCCAGGCCGGCCTTCGTAATGTCGACACCCTTCCATGCCCAGCCCAATCGCCTAACATCTCACCGATCGAACATGTTTGGAACATGATGGAAAGCCACATATGCCCATCCCAGAATTTCGGCGAACTGACCGGCAATTTTGACACCATCTAGCATGCTATACCACAAGACAGTATCCGTGAACTGTGTACATCTATGCCACGCCGGGTAACCGCTTGTATCCGTGCCAGCGGTGCCGCTACCTTGTACTGACTTGTTCCACTCGTGTAGCTGTGTTATCCAATTGAACGGCCCAATTGCTCCTGAATTACAAAAATTTATTTTCCTATACATGTGCATTGCACATACCAATTTTCATCTCGATTGGATGATTCCTTCCTGGTGCTTGGTTTCTTCTTGTTTTTTTTTTTTTTTTGCGAACAGTGTTTTTACTTTTATGACTCACATATCTTATTTCATTGCTTAATCCACCTACCTAAGTACTCTTAAATGTTAGGAATTAGTAAACCTTATTGTTTGTCGTTTTTATTTAATTCTACTCAGTACGTTGTGACGTACTACAAAGTTGAAAACATGTGTCAAGACGACAAATCTGCAGCGAGACATTCTGTCCACGTAGCTCATTGGGAAGGACGACTTACTCCGGAGAGAGAGGGACACGGATTCGATGCCCGTCGCGGACAAACTTGTGTTTTCACATTGGCGCCCGATTGTGGAAAATGGATCCACTGGCCGTTGGGTTCTTCAAAAAAAAGTGCGACGTTTGTTCCATCCATTGTTTGGAATTAATGAAAAAATAATATTTCGGTTCAAAGAAAAAAAAATTAAGAGGAAGATGATGTGACGTATTACAGAGGTGAAAACATGTATCAAGACGACAAATCTGTAGCGAGACATTCTGTCCGCGCAGCTCAGTTGGGAGATCGACTTACTCTGGAGTAAGAAGACACGAATTCAAAGGCCGTCGCGAACGAACTTGTGTTTTTGCAATGTACTAGGCTATGGCTCGGTGTGGCCGTGAGTGACGCGAATAAAAGCGATGTGTTGTGCGTAAGCATCTGATGACTTAGCTTGCACAGGCAAATGCTAATAAAATTTAATGGCAACAAATTTCCTTTTTCTTCTGCCTGCAACACCACGACAGAAGCGAGATTCTTCGGAGAAGACAATGCCGTGCCATTCGAAGTCCAGGTGCGGCGTTCAACGGCCCACTGCCGCCGCACTCGCCGGTGGTGTAACGTCAATGGTAATCGGAGCAATGGGCGCAGTGTGACAAATCCCCGCTCCTGCAGAGGACGTCGAACGGTACGTGCTAACACAGGTTTGCGCAACACACCCTAATTCCTGCGCTAACGTTCGTGATGTGCCGGTGCGAGCCGTCAACGCCCGCCGCACAACATGCCGGTCCTCTCGTTCGATGGTGTGCCGCGGCTACGGCAATCGCTCACGTCGGTCCGTCCTTCCTCCTGCACCCACCGAATCCATACTCACCTCACTGTAGCTGGATGTCGTCCCACACGGGCACCGATGTCTCGGTACGATAAACCGCTGTCGCGATAAACCACTATTCGTCCTCTGACAAACTCCGAAACGTGGTGGAATGACTGTCGTATTCTGCGACGAGGCATCAGCAAGCTTCCCACGCACAGGTCCGGCAGCACAACACACTTCCATTACTTACACACGCCTTCTGTGCACCCTTCTTATAGTGCTTCTCGGTGGCGTGCCGGGCGCACATGTATTGCATTTGCCCTGCCATGCTAATCGTTTGCCTGTCCTCTCGCGGGCGACGCATGCTGCGAATTTCAGGCCAATCGGATGCTTCCTTCTTGGTGTTGCATTTTGGGTAGCCAGCAGTGTACTATTCGGAGCAGGGAAAAGTGAATACAGGATGTCATACCTTAAAAAAAATTATGTGATTCACCGTGAAATTGTCTTTTCGTATAATCACAGTTTGGTCATGATACTAAAAACTATCATTTTAGTGACTATTTATAGGAATTCTACGAAGAAAATTTGTGTCATGATGCCGTTTATCATAGAACTTGTCTATCGCAACCAATACTCTACCCAATAAAAAAGTGGAGAATAAAATTAAATAACAAGTAAAGCAATGTGTGAGATTATATTTTGGGATATGTGCCCTCAAAATAATGCTGCTACAGAAAATATGCTAGGGTTCTCATTAGGAAAAGTTCGACGCGTAAATCGTACGGAAAGAAACCACAGCATCATAATGAGCTGAATGTGGGTATAACAGTCCACGCGCAAGTAATTTTTGTCAAGAAAGATTACATCAACGTTGGGATTTGCAAAAACTCGGTCACTTATTATTTGAATGAAAACGTTGGTCCCGGTTATACATCAGCTGTATTTAAAGGCAGAGAAAAAATTGCATGGGTTTAGAATGCGAGAACGTTCACACTAAGGAAAGCAGAAATGCTTTCCAACATCAGTCTGGGATTGCAAACGTTTATCAATATCTTCTTGAACATTTGAGGAGTGATTAAGAAATGCGTTTTGTACGTGCTCGTATTTACCGTATTATCTAATTATTTCCGAACTTCTAAAAGAGATTACTGCTTTGCACTCGTTGGCAGTTTATGTTCGAAAAAGCTGATTGGATGCTTATTTGCTGCAATGAAAATCTATAACTAGTTTAGCTGTATATATTCTCCTACAGATAGAAAGTACTGCATTCGAAAGATTGATATGTTCTGTGTATTAAAGGAAGAACAAATGTGCTTGAGAAAAATCCGGCTCCCCAGTGGCCGTATGGTCAGAGGCGTGGCTCTCTTACTAATCTGGGTGTCAGATCCGGGATCCAATCTTGGATGAGACGTGTGTGGCATGCTTGTTCTACATCTCTGGCCCTTTCCTGAAATCACTGGCCCCAAATTAGTGACAGGCACAATTGTAAATGCTTTGCATCGATAGCAGTTCGAAAGAAATTTCGGAATGGAAAGCAAATTTGTTTGCTGCAACCAGCCTTTTTAACGACCATGAATTTACATGACTTCCATGCAAAAGAATAGAAAAAAATAAATAAAAAACAGGAAGAAACTTTTTTCCCTCTCACGGGAAAGCTTAACCTATTAGGGGTATGCCAAATTTCCTCCCCCCTCCCGCAAGCAGGTGCGGTAGGGGTCTAACCGGCCGGCCGCTCGTGCTATCAGTTCGTACATGAAGCCAAGCATGACGGTCGATAAAGTACATTTGAGGCACTGTTTGCTATTATTGTTTAATTTAGGAAAACGTTCGAGTAAAATATACGGTTCAATATGTCAGAGGTATAGCGAAACGGTTATGGGTGAGCGGAAGTGTCGGGATATAGTTGCCCAGGTTTGAGAAAGGTGATCTAAGCTTGGAAGGCAAGCCACGTGCAGGTAGACCTCAAGAACTCGCAGACGAGAAGTTGGAATCGCTGTTTCAAGAGGATGCCACACGATTGACCAAGCAACTGGAGAAACATTTCAATGTCGCTCAATCGACGGTAGTACGGCGTCTACAGGCCTTGGGGAAGATCCAGAAGATTGTTAAGTGGGTTACGCATAATTTAACGGAGCGTAATATTGGTCATCGATTGGGCATATGCATGTCGTTGCTGAAGAGGTTTCATGGGAAGAATTTCTTATGGAAGATTGTCACCGGGGATGAAAAGTGGTGTACTATGACAACCCCGTACGCAAGCGATCCTGGTTCGAGCCAGGCCAGCCATCAACATCCACTGCAAAACAGGACATCCACGGGGAAAACGTGCTGTTGTGTGTGTGGTGGGATATGCATGGAGTGCTGTACTTCGAACTGCTGAAACCGGGCGAAACAATCACTGCACAACGATATAGCGATCAGTTGATGAAACTAAACGCCGTAATCGAGCAAAAACGCCCATGGACAAAAAAAGGACGCCGCCCAGTCATCCTGTTACACGATAATGCCAGACCACATGTCGTTGCCACCACGAAATCAACCCTTGAACAGTTACACTGGGAGGTTTTACTCCCCGGACATTGCATCCTCAGACTTTCATCTGTTTCGCTTAATGCAACATGCCCTAGCCCAACAGCGGTTCACCATAGTTCCAGAGGGGGAAAATTTCGTCACTGCGTTCTTCAGCTCAAAACCCGAGTCCTTCTATCACAGAGGCATTCATTTGTTGCCTGAAAAATGGCAAAAGGTCATAGATGTTAACGGCCAATATTTCGTTGAACAAATGTATACTGGTTTTCTAATTGTTCCTGTCTCCTTTCTCCTTTAAACGGCGAAACCTTTTGCATACCCCTAATATGTGTACTCAAATAATTCCAAAATAAATCATGAAAACAATCAATATAGATCCAAAAACAATCATTAGGAAAACGAAAGCAAAATAACAAAATTTATTATTCAAAATAATACAATCACATAATTAAAACAATCTTACATATATTTTTGGTATTTTTCAGTTATTACACCGGAGCTTGTCGTTTCATTGTACATAAATAACAGATTTAAGTCCAAAGAGCCATTGTTAAATCTAACCACTCTTTTCTTAATTGGAGGTTTAATGACCACCGTGAGAAACTCAATGGGCTATAAGCAGTTGCCCGTCCATACTTTAGGACCACTTGTTCCCGGGAAGACAGACAGCCAATGCGGTAAGACAAACACAACATCCATGCCTCACCGGGATTCAAGCCCGGACCCATGTCGGACAAATGGTCAGAAGCCGCGGTTAATCCACTGCGCCAACAATTTTCTTCCTGCGAGGCGCTTATTAGTGCATACGTAGCGCGATGATAAAGTTGCGAGACTAAGTACGTAGCGCGCCAACAGATTGCAGATGGCAGTACGCGGATACGCGAGCAGCGGTCAAAGGCAGTGACCTTCATGAGTCATTGTGCCTAGTGGGGTCGTACTTTGAACATCGGGAGCTATGTTACAAGATGTTTGGTGACCACGTGCAGGACACAGCTGCGATTTCGGTATGGATTGCAAACTAGAGCAGCGAGCGAACATCAAATTCTGCTTCAAACTCGACAAATCGGGAACGGAGACGCATCAAATGTTACGGCAAGCTTATGGCAATGAAGTAATGAGTCGTGCGAGGTATTTTGAGAGGCACTCGCGCTTCAAGAGCGGCAGAACGACACCAGAAGACGACGAGAGGTCAGGGCGACCGTCTACGAGAAAACACCCGAAAATGTGGACAAAATTACGGAACTGGTGCATGAGGATCATCGGTGAACCATTCAAGACATTGCTACAATCGTCAATGTGTCACAAGAAACAGTGCAAGAAATTCTGAAGTCGGTTTTTAACATACACTGCACTGCTTCAAAGTTTGTGCCAAATATTTTTAACTCCGAACAGAAGGCGCTCCGTGTCGAACTCTGTCAAGATATTCGTCAGCAGGTGGTGAATGAACCAACTTTCTTGGTTCTTGGTAGACTTGGGTCTACAGTTACGACCCGGAGACCGAACAACAATCGTCGCAGTGGAAGAGCCAAGCATCTCCACGCCCGAAGAGGTCCCAACAGGTCCGGAGCGCAACAAAAAGCATACTCATCGTGTTCTTTGACATTCGTAGGGTTGTGCACCGTGAATTCGTCCTCCAGGGCCTGACCATCACCGTCCTTTTTTGCTAAGATGTTCTGCGGCGTTTTACGGAGAACATTCTCACCCAAAAGACCTAAAATGTGGTGTATTGGCGATTTCCTGCTGCATCACGACAATGTAACAGCTCACAGAGCGTTAGCAACACGCCAGTTTTCAGTCGCAACTGCATGACTGCCCTTTCTCACCCACCTTACCGCCGGATTTGGCCCCTCCGACTTCTTTCTGTTCTCGATGATGAAGCTGAAGCTCAAGTGTCGCCGTTTTGGAACCGTGGACGAGATCCAGCGCGAATCGCTGACGATGCTTGACACAATTCGCAAACATGATTTCCAGGGAACGTTCTAACAGTGGCAAAAACGCTGGCAGCGGTGTATTGTTGCCCAAAGAGACTACTCGGAGGGAGATCACAGCCAGACTTAAGTAACGTAAGTACTTTGTTGTATATCTGCTTAGTTTCGGAACTTTTTGATCGGAACTATATAGTTTGTCCTGTTCATCTTTGTATTCTGTAAAATTTCGACAGGATTTAAAACTGATGAATAAAAGAATAATGGGTTGAGGATTACACCATTGCAGTAATACCTGGTGAAGGCAATGCAACATAGTATTGGAAAGGCATGGTGGAAAATGAATTCAATGACATCGCAGAAGTCTGTGATACGAGGAATCGCAAAATACCGTACAACCCCTTTGTGTATCATTCCATTAACGAAGAATTCCATTAATTTAATATTCACTCAAGATCAGATCTTCGTTTCAGGAGTTCATTATTTTCACGAGAGTCTAAGAATAAAAGAGACTGCAGTAACTAAATTACGGCCACGCAATAACGACAAATGTAACATTCTCGTGATATGTTTAATTGAAGCTCGAGCTAACCGTGCTAGGAGACTGAAGCCGTTTGAAGCTCGAGCTAACCGTGCTAGGAGACTGAAGCCGTTTGAAGCTCGAGCTAACCGTGCTAGGAGACTGAAGCCGTTTGAAGCTCGAGCTACCCGTGCTAGGAGACTGAAGCCGTTTGAAGCTCGAGCTACCCGTGCTAGGAGACTGAAGCCGTTTGAAGCTCGAGCTAACCGTGCTAGGAGACTGAAGCCGTTTGAAGCTCGAGCTAACCGTGCTAGGAGACTGTAGCCGTTTGAAGCTCGAGCTAACCGTGCTAGGAGACTGAAGCCGTTTGAAGCTCGAGCTAACCGTGCTAGGAGACTGAAGCCGTGCCTAGACAATTCGGTTACCGGCGCCCAAAAAGAAAGGTGACAGTGTTTTTCTTTTACGTTTAGTGAGTTGATTGTCAATCGTTGTCGTGAGAAGACGTGCTTTGGTTATGCAGAACAGCATAGCTTAATTGACCGCGACATACTGTATTCGTGTTTGGGTTTCCTTTTGTTTTGACTAGTAAGCATCTGGTGAAGGCTGCAATGGAAATCGTGGACGGCCGTAATACCTTACAAACTGTTGCGGATTTTAGGGCTCAAGAGTTGAAGCAAAGCACTTTCACTGGCATAAAGACAGAGGGACCGCCTTAAAGGGATGCATTCCTTTAGTTTGAGTGGCCGTGGACGGAACGACATGTTCATGAGGGAGTAATCAAGCCAGCACTTTAGACTAAAAGGGAAATGGGAAAAAGCGGCAAAGAAGCCAAACAGTCTGTCTGTCGCACCTCGACCACGGGTGCGAAAAAAAGAACACGCCGCCAGGAGTTTTATGACGGACTAAGAGAGCGCTGAAATCCGGAGAGAAACTGTCAAGTAGTTGGCAAAAATATTCAGACGAAAATGGACCTCTTGTTGGGACGGGTAGTCGGGGGCCCAGGTGAGGCCCCGCCGATGCGCTGAAAAATTGTTCTGCGGTCAGCAGTGCACAACGATGAGCCATTCCATTACGACCACCCCCATCCTAGAGAAATGAGCACGCCTGGAGACCGAACTCGGGCGCAGGGGAAGTTCACATAGCAGAATATATACAGCCCGAGGACCGGCTTTCGGTTAGTATGGAAAAAGCTGCCAATTTATCGAAGTTTGATAAAGGACAAAATGTGATGGCACGGTGCCTTGGAACTAAGATCTCGGAAACGGCGTGGCTTGTGGGTTTTTCACCTGCATCTGTAGTGAGTACGTATCAAAAGTGGTGCACAGATGGTCAAACGACGAGCCGTCGTCTAGCCGTGTGTCGTCCGCAGCTCATCGATGCCAGAGGGGAGCGGAGACTCTCGCGCATTGTTCACAGCGACCGCAGAGCCACAGTGCGACAAATCCCCCGCAGCTTCAACAGTGGTGATCAGGGCAATGTGTCACAGACAACAGTTCATCGCAGTCTTCTGCGCATGGGCCGTGTAGCCGAAGACCCAGCCGGGTTCCCATGCACACTGCACGTCATCGCCAACAACGCATGAAATGGGCCCAAGACCATCGATATTTGACCGTGGATGATTGGAAGAAAGTGGCTTGGTCTGGCGAAACAAGATTCCAGTTGCATCACGTAGACGGCCGAGTGCGCATACGGCGATTACGTACGGAGGCTATGGCACCTGGTGGCACTGTTGGGAAGAAACAGGACGGCACCGGTGTTATGCTGTGGGCATTTTTTCTTGTGACACTTCGAGTCTCATTATCCCAATAGCACAACCCCTGACAACTGTCAGGTATCTGAACATCGTTGCGGACCAAGTTCACTTATTCATGGCAACTGTGTTCCCTGCCGGTGATAGCCATTACCAACAGAATAATGTGCTATGCCACACTGCCAGAATCGTCAAGGAGTGGTTCGAGGAACATGCTGGTGACTTTCTGTTAATGTCCTGGCCTCCAAATTCACCTGAAATGAACCCAATCGAACATTTGTGGTTCGACTTGGAAAAGCGGGTTCGCGCTAAATCGCCTCCACCCCGAAATGTACGGGAACTGGCGGACCTTCTGTTGACCTTAGGGTATCGGATAACCCAGGATACCTATCACTACCTCATCGAATCCATGCGTCGCCGAGTGGCCGCTGTTTTGCGGGCTAAAGGGGTCCTACAGTTTATTAGGTAGGTGGTCATAATCAAATGGCTCATAGGTGTATAAGTGCTATCTCTCCCCCAGCGAAGAGAACCGACCTCCTGTGTGATTCGGAAGAACTTCTGCGGAAGCTGTTGTAATTCTATATTATGCCCAGTTTGGAGTATGCTTCATTCTTCACTGTTTTTCCCTCTTGAATAATGTTCCTCCCAAGACTATGCAAGTAGATTTTCGCTTATTCCTATTCCTAGGAAGAAAAAACTTTACAAACTGATGGGCTTGATCTTTCGTGTAACTAGCAATGTACATAAATCGTTATTAGCTTTGTAAATAAACCGTTTTATATAGAATTGGCACCCTTTTCTGTATGTTTAGAGTTTGCTGCATAATTACCTTGAAATTATAGAGCAATGCGATTCGTTCTTACGCCTGGATTTATTTCTGATAACAATTAGGTGTCAGAAGCCGGTATGTTTCCTGACGCTTAATTAGCTCGTCCATCCGGTAACAATTACTATTTCGTCCATCCGTGGGAATATTTTTGGTGCAACACAGCGCAGAAAAGGGAATAAATAATATGTATTATGTCTTCACGCTTGCGAGGTTTGTCGACCAGCTGCTTCAAGATAATTTTTCGACTCTGCGTTAATACGTGACGTAGTAAAGTTCTTTTCATACGGGTGACAGCACAAGACTCTTTACATGGAGCTGGGTTACTCTGTCATTCTTCGAGACCTGGTTAAATGTTTTGAAAAGTCTGTAAGCAAGACTCATGCAGCTCTCAAGGGGACTTAGTAAAACTTTGATAGTGAAGACTTTCATCGAAACCTTTGGAGTCTTTGATCTTCGTTAATGCTACGACATGAGCTAACAAGGTCTCCGGTTGGAATAAACATTTTTCAAAGCAGCTGGAAGGCTCAAATCTTATCTGACACCATGAGGTAACTAAAAGCGGAGGTATTATCTACTGGAGTAGCGGCGCATTCCGTGACTAAATACCGAAGCTAAGATTTTAGGCTGGAACAGATATCTTCCTAGAATTTTAAATTTTGTCGGAATGCAAAATTATTACGAGCTTCTTTCATTTTTTATCATCACCCACATTGAACTACTGTTTGTGAGCGGATTCTAAGCAATGTGCACAATTAATATCTTAAAGCTAAAGAAATGATTCACTTTTCACATGTCTCATTGTGAAGCTATTTTACTCTCTTTAGAAATGAACCTTAAGGTGGCATAGCATCATACGCTTTCCCCCTCAACTTATCCCCAAAGCTTTGGGGTGGAGTGTGGAACGGGGCTGGTTTTTATGCTTAAACTAAATGTTTCAATCCTTGTAAAAATATACCATCTCTCAATAAAGTTTTCCCACATTACAAAAATTAACTTAAAAAATCTATGTAAGTTAAAATAAAATGGTTGGCAACATAATATAGCAGCACTCATAAAGTTTTTTTATGTTATTTAGGCGAACGCTACTGCTGAATAAAATATCATTTCGTCGATAATGGCTTCCATGCAAAAAAAAGCGGCGTGCGTGTTTTGGTTCCATGAGATCAAATCGGCGGTTACTGTCCAGAGTCATTTCATAAAAGAGTACCGACGATCACCACCGGACCAAAAAATGCATAAAAGCTTGGTATGAAAAGTTTAAAGCGCCTGGTAGTGTTGGCGATCTACCCCGAGCTGGCTGACCACCGGTTACACAACAGACAGTTGCAACTAGCTGTTAAGGAGACATTTCTGTGAAGCCACAGGAAATCCATTCGCCGTGCTTTACTGGAAACTGAAATTCCCCGTGCCAAGGTTCACAAACTTTTACACAAATATCTTCATCTGTAGGTTATAAGTTCAAGCTCTACAACCTGATGACCGACATTGCCGCGCTGTATTTGCGACGGAGATGTTGCAGCGCATGGACCATGATAGTGATTATCTGCACCGTGTCCTTTTCTCAGATGAAGCCCCATTCCACGTCTCTGGTACAGTAAATAAGCACAATATGCGAATTTGGGGATCAGAAAATCCCCATTATGTCATCAAACAACAAAGGGCTAGCCCGAAAGTGAGCGTATGGTGCGGCCTGATGCATGACATAATCATCGGAACCTTCTTTTTTACAGTAACATGTAACGTGTACCTGGACATGATGGAACTTTTTGTAGCACCTCAGTTGCATGCACTTCAACCTTCGGTTATTTTCCAACAAGACGGTGCCCCACCACATTGTTAAATAATGGTTCGTGAGTTCCTGAATGACACATTTCTGGACAGATGGATTAGCCGCGACAGTCCCATGAAATGGTCACCTCGATCGCCCGACGTAACCTCTCTAGACTTTTCCTTGTGGGGTTATGTGAAAGACCAAATTTACTCTAGCAGTGTTCCGGATGTCGAGATGGTGAAGAGTAGAGTAACGGACGTCACGGGTTCTGTCTCTGCCGAGATGTTAAACAAAACATGGCGTGAAATCGATATCGCTTAGATGCCCTCCGTGCCGCAAATGGCGCCCATGTGGAGGTGTACTGACACTGGAAAAATAATCTTAATCGTACATCATCATTGTCGCGCAATTCTTTTATTGCACCTGTAACACATTTTTTTATATTAATTTATGTAATGTGGGAAATATTTTATGGACACCCTGTATATAACACATGTGTCAATAAAGTTCGGTGAATGTTCTCGTAACGCGTTAAAGGAATTGTGAAAGGTGCCGATACTTGTGTGACGCAATCAAGTACGTGAGCAAACATGTCCGTAAACCTAACGGAGCTCTGAGAAATAGTACGGCAGAGAGAACTTGCCACGGTAACTGATGTACGTTGATACACGTTGTTAACAGGCAAAAATGGAGTAACGAAGCAATACCAAATTCTGCTTCAAACTAGGACCCGCATCACAAACGCATGCAAATGTGAAAAGAAATTTACGGAGCTGAAGCAGTAACTTTGAAGTGTGTTTTCGACTGGTTTAAGCATTTCCGCAAAAGAAAGTACTCCGCTGAGGCCATTGAATGACCAGCAGCATAGAATACGAAAAACATTGAAAAAATGCGGGAGCTGAAAGCGATTGGTAGTCGACTGATTGTGCTAATGATCGCTGAGAGACTGGGTATGAATCCTGAAATAGATCTTATGATTTTAAAAGATTTTTTTATTGAAACGTAATATCCGTTCACACGCAACCACGCGTGCGCTCAGAATTTGCCCCACACCTTCTAACCACGAGCCGTTGCTGCCTTGAATCAGCTACCGTATTTGCTAGATCTGGTGCTGACTGATTTACGTACATGCGTATGCGTGTGAGGATTTACCGTAATTTCCGTAATTTTAATGAGAAATCAGTGCAAAATTTTGCTTCAATCAAATAACTGAAGAGCATAAATGCCTGAACTGCAAGGTAAAAATATTAATTAAAAACCTATGCATGGAAGCTGGAAGTTATATATGTATCAGTTGAGTTACGTGACAATTTAGGTTGGGTGTGCGCTGTAACGGGGAAAAAACGCGCGAAAATTTTACTATGTAACCCGAGTTGAAAAAGTCACGCATTGGTTTAGAACATACGAAAGCATTTTTTTTTTTTTTTTTTTGCGGTCGTTGAATAATAAAAAAAAAGAGTGAATTTTTGTTATCCCATCCTATATGGATAGCAAAACTTCAAATTCTGTTTTTAAATCTGTGCTTATAAACGCATCGATTCGCACACTACGACGGAAAGACAGGAAACCTGCAGTTCGTGACAGAACTTTGAATTGTATATATGACTCCACGCGATTCCAAACGCAAACGTATGACCAGAAGTGGAGTTTTCAGGCGCGCACACCCTGGAAGATTTGCCTCTGCGGAAATAAAAACGTGACCTGCAGCGCCGTCTGGAGAGCTTTGTATCACAGTCGCTTTACACGCCTCGTTTGTTCACTGGCCAAACAGCAAACTAAGGGCCAATGCGATACTTCAAATCGATGTTTCGTTTACTCAACAAAGCAACGAACTTTTTCCACTTTACGAAAAGATTGTGAAAGGAAATTAATTTTAGCAACTACGCGAAGCCTTAGGACGAACTTTGGTGAGTTTTGTTATCCAAAAACATAATATACCAGCAGCTCGTATCACAATGTTGAATTACGTTGCTCCATAGGATTACAAGTGGTGCTCTATTTGGCCAGCACACTCTCAGTGATCAGCTATAATGTTTGAAACAACAGGGAAATAAAACCGTGGGCTGCAGCGCCATCTAGGGAGCGCTTGTACCACAGTTGCTTAAAAACCGTCGGACGTCCTGTTGAGAAACAACACACCCGAGGATTTTTGAACAAAGTGATTTTATGCTTAATGAACGAACCTTCTCTTCTTAATGAAAAAAATTGTTTGGGGAAATAATTTTAGACAACATTCGAAGCCTTAAGACAAACTCTGGCGAATTTTATTAGAAATAAATCCTAAAATGCAATGTCAAAGATATAGGTTAAATAAATTGCGACGACTCTGTGTGGGTGTGCCTCTTACACCTAGCACACCCCGAATGTTCGCCCCTGATATATATATATACGTATATTAGTAATGGGATGTAAGGTCAGGTGATGCGTAACATCACAGCCTCTCCTTGACAAATGTCAACCCCGCCTTCTCGTGGTGCATCCTGTTCCCACTAAAGGGGCTCTGACGACCGCCCATAGCGGTATAACTATACCATCGGGATCAGAGGAAATTCTATCCCACACTCACCAACCCGCTTGGCCAGCGTGGTGAGTTATGGCCAAACCCCTCCAAAATGATTCCACAACTTAAATCTTGGCCCTCAGTCTCCGGCAGCTGGAATGTACCTGGCCAAGGCAGCGGCCAGTGCGACATGAAGGCAGAGGGTGCTAAGAATCCCCGGAGGACCGGACTAGGCTGCCATCTGATGCTGACCTTGGCTACTTACAATGGACGCTCCCTATCTTCTGATTCAAGGCTTCTTGAATTGGAAGAGGAACTACAAAGGATCAAGTGGGACATCGTGGGGCTAAGTGAGGTAAGGCGAAAAGGAGAAGATCTCATCGAACTGAAAAGTGGACATCTCTTCTACTATCGTGGGACAGATACTGGCAGAACTAGTGGTGTTGGATTTATAATAAACAAGAAACTGAAGGATAAAGTTGTAGAAGTTGAAAGTTCCTCTGACAGAGCTGCACGACTTGTTATCCAACTCTCGAAAAGATACCAGGCTCAGATTATTCAAACTTATGCACCCACCACAAGTCATCCTGAAGAAGAAATTGAAGAATTTTACGAGGAAATTTGTCATCTAAATAATAAAGGTAAGCAGCACTTGAAAATAATTATGGGAGATTTCAATGCAAAAATAGGGCAACGGCAACAGAATGAAACTTCAGTAGGTAAATTTGGTCATGGCAACAGAAACCAGCGTGGAAATACTCTCGTTGAGTTTGCAGAGGCAGAAGGGTTTTTCATCTTGAACTCCTTCTTCAAGAAAAAGCCACACAGGAAATGGACATGGAGACATCCAAATGGGACGACAAGTGAAATTGATTTTATTATGTGTAACAAAAAATTCGTCATAGAAGACTGCAGTGTGCTGAACAAGTTCAACACAGGTAGTGACCATAGATTGGTGAGATGTAAGATGCACCTCAACACTAAACTTGAACGTGGCAAGCTCATAAGACAAACAAAATCTATTGACATAACCAACCTTAAAAAACACCATAATACCTTCAAGTTAGAACTGAAGAACAGGTTCTCTGCTTTAGAAGGCCTAACATCGGAAGAAGTGGACATCTCTGAAGTTAACAGAAAAGTAACCAAAGCTCTTATGGAAACAGCAACAAAATTAGCTGGGTCTAAGAACAAGTTGCATGTGAACAAATTATCAGGAAAAACCAAAATGTTGATGCAAAAAAGAAGAGAGATGAGGACAACTAAAGAAGATGTGACTTCCAAAGTGGAATATATAGAGCTATGCAAGACAGTAAGAAAAAGTATCACTGAAGACGTAAGGAAATTCAACTGTGAACTAGTGAGGAAAGCAATTGAAAACAACCAAAGCCTAAAGATAGCAAAGGGACATCTCAGTAAGGGAAGAAAACAGATTATGGCACTGAGAAAAGAAGATGGTTCTGTAACAAGAAATAGAGGCGAAATTTTGACAAGAGTGAAAGATTTCTATTCCAAATTATATGAAAGGGATGATATATGCACTCCAGACATCATGAAAGATACCAGTACCAGAGTTCCTCCAGTCCTTCCAGCAGAAGTTGCACATGCAATCAAGAACATGAAGCGAGGAAAAGCTCCAGGAGAAGATGGAATTACTGTAGACATCATACAAGAAGCAAGTGGAGAAATCGAAACAGTACTCGCCCAAATTTTCACTCGATGCCTTAATGAAGGAAAGATTCCTGAGGATTGGAACACCGCTACAATGATCCTGCTACATAAGAAAGGTGACATTGAGGATCTCGGAAACTACAGACCTATCAGCCTCCTATCAGTAGTTTATAAAATCTTCACTAAAGTTCTTTCACACCGCTTGAAGGTAGCACTAGACATGGCTCAACCGAGAGAACAAGCTGGATTCAGGAGTGGCTACAGCACAATAGATCATATCCACGTACTGAGAGAACTAATTGAAAGAGCGAGGGAATATGAACTTCCATTGTGCATGGCTTTTATCGATTATGAAAAAGCCTTTGATTCGGTGAAACCATCAGCAGTTACAATGGCTCTGAAAACCTGCGGTATTGAAGATGCATACATTAATATTATTAATAACATCTATGAAAATGCAAGTGCAAAGATTAGGCTGTTTGAAAATACAACACACGTAAAAATTGGAAAGGGAGTGAGACAAGGTGACACCATATCTCCGAAGCTCTTTAATGCCACATTGGAGGGTGTTTTTCAGTCGCTGAGCTGGGAAAACAAGGGGATAAAGATTAATGGAGATTATCTAACCCACCTTCGTTTTGCTGATGACGTAGTCATTTTTGCAACTACCCCATCAGAGCTGCAGAGTATGATCCAGGAACTTGCTGACAAGAGTAAAGAAGTGGGATTAAAAATGAACTTTCAGAAGACAAAAGTGATGTTCAATGCTTTTACAAGAAATGAAGATTTATCGATTGATGGAGAAAAGCTGGAGATAACAGACACGTACGTTTATCTTGGACAGCAGATATCAAGTGAGGGTCACGTTGATGAAGAAATTAATCGGCGTACAAAACTTGCCTGGAGAGCTTTTGGAAGAAACAGCATAATTTTCAAGAGCAATATGCCATTATGTCTTAAAAGAAAAGTGTTTGATCAATGCATCCTTCCAGTACTTACGTATGGTGCAGAGACGTGGACCTTAACTAAAAGAGACATACAAAGGCTGCAGACAACTCAAAGAAGCATGGAGAGGTGCATGCTTGGTGTAACCAGGAGAGATAAGAAGAGGAACTCGTGGATCCGAAAAATGACAAGAGTGGAAGACATCATGATCAAAGTTAAATCCCTGAAATGGCAATGGGCTGGACATACTGCCAGAAGGACAGATCATCGATGGACAGCCGAAATTTTAGATTGGATTCCAAGGGACAGGAAAAGACCCAGAAGAAGACCACATAGGAGATGGGTGGATGAAATTCGAAAGTATGCAGGGGTGACATGGAGGAGACTGGCACAAGACAGACCGTTGTGGAGGAAACTTGGGGAGACCTTCGTCCAGCAGTGGATTGATAATGGTTGACAATGATGATGATGATGATATTAGTAATGGTAATTGAATCAACGCGGAAGATCAAGGAGACTACCAGTAGCCTCAACAAAATCCACTAGAACTTGAATAGTTGTGCTGCAGTTATTCAGTTACATGCTGTAAAGTAAAATACAAAGAAAATGCAATAAACCGACTCTTCAAGTTTTACCACCCATAAGGAGAGCAAAAATGCCATCTGCGGCAAAGCAATCACTCTCTCCTTGAAGATCATCTAACAGAGAGGTCAAATTGAATGAGACACCGTAAAATGGGACGGTCACTTAGTGTCTGCAGATAGCATAAGATATCCGGAGCAAGAAAGGAGAAATAGGAAGCGTACAATGGTGGAGATCGGACCATTCTTCGCCCCATCCTCCACCCCACCCAACGTCATCTAGTACATATGATTCCCTCGGGATATTACATTACATACATTGGTATTAAAACAAGAACAACCTCACAACGATATGTTTAGCTATTCTGAATTGTAATGTAAGTTCTGGAAATAATGATTTTTTTGGAATTGAAAAATGTGGATTGAGAAACAAAGCCAAAAGAGTTCAGTGGAACACTCCGTACTAAGGTGACACGTCCTGTTTGTCTCCGTGTAATTTTAAACCAGTAAGCACCACATGAATGCCTCTAAAGAGAAGAATACTGTCTACAGAGACTGAATGGAAAAGATCTTCGCGCATATCACCATTATTTTGTAACTGAAGCCGCAGATTTTGCCTCTGCGTATGTTCATCTGATGGGGAAGAAAGCAGATTATCAGTTTATCAAAGCTTAAGAGATTATCAGTTTATCAAAGCTTAAGAAAGGACGGCAGATTTCTTTTAAGAAAGTTTCGCATCGGCTAACATAAGGAAGTTAGTAAAATCATACAATGCATTGATTATGTATGATACGCTTTCCAACATACCAGAAATCATTACTCAAGTTATCACGCAAATTATGAGGATAATGGCGGTGGAATAAATCTCGCTCCTATGACCTTACCTTTGACCCCATTTCGATTATATTCAACATAACTGGTAAAGTATACTTCCGAAATAACATGATAAAGTTTTGTCGCAATCGAAGCATTTTTACGTAAGTTATGATGCATAAGGGCTATGGAGTAGATCCCGCTCCTGTGCCCTAACCTTTGACCCCATTTTGCCCATTTTCAATAGGATTCGTCCCCAGGCAGGCCCCTACCGAATCGAAACATTTTTACGTAAGTTATGATGCATAATGGCAATGGAAGTGATTCCGCTCCTATGTCCTGACCTTTGACCCCATTTTACCCTTTTTCAATAGGTTTGTCCCCAGGTGGTCCCCTACCACATACTAAAATTTCATCGAAATCGAACCTTCTTTACGTTAGGTATGACGCATAACAGCAGTGGAATGGATCCCGCACCTACGTCCTGACATTTGACCCCATTTCGTTCACTTGTAATAGGGTTCCTTCCTAGGTGTTCCCCTACCACATACTAAAATTTCATCGAAATCGAACGATTGTTACGCGAGTTATCATGCGGACGGACATACGCACACAACGCGTGACGTAATGAGGCAGATGGGAATCGCGACCATCAGCTCGCAAGAGTGTGACGTCATAAAAATTTAATAGGATCCACGCACAACGCGTGGCGTAATGAGACAGATGGCGTGACCACGCGCCAACATCTCAATCGCGAGAGTGTGACGTAATAAGATTTCTAAGCATGCGTAACATATATGGGACGACGCAATGACACTAAAAACGTGGTAATTGGGGGTGGCTATTTAACTCCCTGAACGAATTTTTTCGAAGTCGAGATCAAGCTCGATTTTCTAGTAAAAGAAAACGGTAGGTTAACGACTTTCATCAAAGTCCTTAGAGCCATTTCCAAAATAAAATTTACGTACATACAAGAATTACTCCTTTAATAGTATATGATAAGGGCGATGGAATGGATCCCGATGCTATGTCCAGACCTTTAACCCCATTTCGTCCATTTTCAATAGGGTTCGTCCCCAGGTAGTTCCCTACCACATACTAAAGTTTCATCGAAATCAAACCAATTTTACGCACGTTATGACGCATAAAGGCAATGGAATGCATCCTGCTCCTATGTCCTGATCTTTGATCCCACTTCACCCATTTTCAATAGGGTTCATTCCCAGGTGGTCCCCTACGACATAATAAAATTTCATCGAAATTGAACCATTTTTATGCAACTTATGACGCATATGGCCAATGGAATGGATCCCGCTCCTATATAGTGCTTTTTGACCCCATTTAAACCATTTTCAGAAGGGTTCCTTCCCAGGTTGTCCGTTACAACGTACTAAAATTTCGTCGAAATCGAACCTTTTTTACGCGAGTTATCGTGCGGACAGACAGACGGACGGACAAAGCTGGAGCATATACGCGTCTTCAACCTACGGTTGGAAAGCGTAAAACAACGCATTAATCACTGTTTTGTGCCTAAAATCGTGTACTTCTGATCACAAGCGATTAACATAAGATACTCTCTCTATCTTTCCATACTTCATACTTCATAGATTTGATAAGGATAACACGAAGCAAGTGATATTGGAGGAAGCAAGATAAGCCATCCCAGAAAATTAAGTCATCGTTGCTCCTATTTCAAAAGAGAAAAACTCAGAAAGTATTCACGGAAGTCTTCACGAGATCGAGGCAGATTCTGTCGCAGCCAGCGTAAGTACAGTGTTTTGTGACAATAAGTCCGAAGGGGAAATTGCTGAGATTCTTATTAGTGGAATGATAAAAAGTTATAGTCGAAGAAGGACAAGGTGCGAGCGCGATTATTGATTCCGGTCCGCAGT
Organism: Macrothele yani; assembly: GCA_039090855.1. Lineage (NCBI taxonomy): Eukaryota > Metazoa > Arthropoda > Arachnida > Araneae > Macrothelidae > Macrothele > Macrothele yani. The sequence continues at coordinate 55,527,551 of CM076997.1, read as the reverse complement.
TTACTTGAATATGGGAAAGTGCTCTAGGAGAGCAGAATTCTCTAGAATTTTCTAGAAGAGCAGTGTAGTGAAGTTCGATTAAACTAGACAAGGCCAAATTTTCAAGTTTACCGCTAATGAAGGCAAAGGTAGAAAGAGTATCTGATGTTAATCGCATATGATCAGCAGTACACGATTTCAGGCACAAAACAGTGATTGATGCGTTTTTTATGTTAGCCGATGCGAAACTTTTTAAAAAGAAATCTGCCGTCCTTTCCCAAAATGTCTCTTAAGCTTTTATAAACTAATAATCTGCTTTCTTCCCCATCAGATGAACATACGTAGAGCAAAATCTGCGTCTTCAGAGACGGAAATAGAACGTGTGTTAATAAATGTTGGTGAATGTTGTCGTAAACCGTAAAAGGAAATGTTGTGAAACGTGCCGGAACTTGCACACTGCAGTAAAGTACATGATCGAACATGTCCGTAACCGTTACGGAGCTGAAAGAAAGGGTGTAGAACAGAGTAAGTGTTACGATAACTGATGTAGATCACGTTGTTAGATGGCAAAAACTGGAGCAAAAAACCGATGGCAAGTTCGGCTTCAAATTGGGTAACTCCACATAAGAAACACATGCAATACTGAAAAACGTGTACGGAGATAAAGCGATAACTCTAAGGTGAATTTTCGAAGGTTTCAAGCTTTCCGCGAACGAAGAGTTTCCGTTGGCCTGGTGTATAAGGCCAGCGACCTCCGAAAATTCCAAAGAAATAAATAAAACGCATGAGCTCACAGATGGTTATCTTCGATTGATTTTGAGAATGATTGCTGAGGAACTGCATATTGATAATGTAAGATTAGCTAGCCCCCAGGTCATAAAAAAAAGAATTGTAAATATGTATGCTTATGTATATTCCCACGAGGAATTTCTCTGTTCCCGCCGTTTTTTGGCAGATGGGACGAAATCAGCAATGTTTAAATCTTTTGGCGTCGATTACATGCAATTAGCCGCATTACTATCGGCTTAATACATAAGTATTTGAAGTGTATTCTTGTGTGGCTATGGGATTATCTCGAGGGCGCATTAAGGAGTGAAACACAAGATCAAGGGTGTTTGCAGGTAGCTCCAGGCAGGGGAGATGAACTCAAAAATCTGATAGTGAAGTTTTTCTGAAGTTTTAAGAGAAATCGGACACTTTTTACTTATGAAGTGGAAGCGAGGTAGACGGGACCGGAGTTTTGGAAAGAGCAGTCGGATCTGGGAGTTGATGTCGAAAGAAAGCGATTGGTATCCGGAGAGCGATTGGTATGGCGTCGCATAGCTGCAGCGTCGATTCACAGGAAACACGAGGTTCGGGTCGAGTGTTAATAGCACCGACGGGAACGAAGTCAAATGAAACATTCCATTAACCAGCCCCAGAGAAGTCCCAAGCCCCATTGTTATAGCGGAATAAACTGAATAGACAATAAATTAATTCTATTTTTCTTTGAGTGCGTAATTCTGCTTTCGGAAACGAACCAAAAAACAAATTTATGTGACGGCTCTAGCTGGATAGGGTCTATGTTGAATAAGACCTAGAAAGGAACGAAAGTCGTTAGACAAAGTGGCGTAATCGGTAGAATCCCAACGGTAAGATTCCAAACATTGAATACCGGTCTCAGGATTCAAATCAATAGGACTGAAACCGCATTATTGAAAGCGCAGGACTGGAATCGCGGAACGGAGATCGTACAAAGTCTCCAAGCGTCATTGTGCAAATTTCCTCACGTGGTTTCAAATACTGTGACAAACGGACCTGTAACAAGTGGCCGAGCAATCCAGGAACCCCGTGATAAGGACCAGAGGCCGTGACGGTGCAGTGTCTGATGCCATAACAGACGTGGATTTTATCGACGTGAATTTTTACAGAAGTGATTTTATGCGTGTATTTTCAAAAGCAGCGCCAGGGAATCGTTGTTTACAGATCAAGCAGAGGAAGGCCTGAGTAGGCTGAGTAACGTACCAATTTTCTTTGGAGTTTCTTCAGAATTTTGACCTGTATGTTGCTTAGGTAAATGTGCTTAAGTGATTCATCATGAATATAGGGTTAGGAATAAGAGATGGAGCAATAGATTGTTATGCATTTCTTAGAATAATTCAGGCAGAGTGAAATGTATTAAAAACATTTTTTTTTCAAGTGTATTTATGTGTGCTTTTATTATCTGCTGCTGGAATAGTTGAAATGGGTCGTAAAGGAAATGGTGATAATAAGGAAAAATGGGAAGAAAATGCTGAAGAAGAACATCCTAACTCGATACTTGATGAGAGTAAAAAGGTATATGCTAATCCAATGAAACCGATGAAAGTAACCGAGAACTAGAGCTAAAATTAAGGTTGTTAGAATTAGAAGAAAGAAAAGCAGCTAGTGAGCTAGAGCAGAGGAAGTTAGAGTGGCAGTTAACAGATAAAAGAGATGAACAAAGTTTGAGTTAAAGAAAATTGAATTAACTAGTAGAAAAGAAAGTGAATTAGCTAGTAGAAAATAAAGTGAATTAATTAAAGCTAAAAATAAAAATAGTTTCAAGGCAGAAGCTGAGTTGTCAGATTACATCAAAATTCTTGAGAAAAATCTACCTAAATCTTCAAATAATCCACAAGAGGTATTACATTTTTTTGACGAGTTAGAAAGAGCTTTTATGCTTCATGAAATTCCAGAAGAGGTTAAAGGTAAATTAGTTATTGCTTTATTTAATGCTGAGTGTGTTAGTCACTTGTTTATAAGGTTACCTGTTGAAGAGAGCAATAAATACGACACGGTAAAGGAAGCTGTATTAGCAGAATGTCAATTGACACCAGATGTTTACTTAAATTAGTTTAATAGATTAAGCAAAGCTAAGGGTGGAAGTTTTATGCAACTTGCTGGTAGGTTAAAACAATTACTGGTATGTTAATTCAAGTGAAGTTAAATTTGAATATTTAGAAAATTTGTTTGTGATAAATTAAATCATTATTATCTTCGGAGTTAAAACTTATTCGCGTCAAAGAGGAGATACGGGAAAGCTTGATAGAGTGGAAATTCTAGCAATATTATGTGATTTGTATGTAATTCGTGTCAAAGTGAATGAGAAGATGGAAGACGAAGGAGGAAATAAATCTTCTTTTAACGGGCGGGGAACATTTTAGAGGGAGTTATTAAACAAATCAGGGAGTACAAGAGTAAAGAAGGGATTCTTTTTGGAGATTATCTGCATTCCAGAGAAGATGTCAATAAGATAAGGCAGGGTTATCCGAAGAGAACGGAGGTACATCCTTTCAATCATGACGTTGGCATCTCCAGTTCATTTAAGGACAACGTTTGCTATCCATGCGGACGAAGGGGGCATTACCAAGCTAACTGCCTACATAGATTTGATAAGGATAACACGAAGCAAGGATATTGGAAGAAGCAGGATAAGCCATCCCAGAAAATTAAGTCATCGTTGCGTGACTTAATTTTCTGGAATGGCTTATCCTGCTATCAATGCGGACGAAGGGGCATTACCGAAATAATTGCCCACAAAGATTTGATGAGGATAACGCGAAGCTAGGATATTAGAGGAAGCAGGGTAACCCATCCCAAAAAATTTAGTCATCGTTGCTCCTATTTCAAAAGAGGAAAACTCAGAAAGTATTCACGGAAGTCTCCACGAGATCGAGGCAGATTCTGTCACAGCCAGCGTAAGTACAGTATTTTGTGACAATAAGTCCGAAGGGAAAATTGCTGAGATTCCTATTAGTGGAATGATAAAAAGTTTTAGTCGAAGAAGGACAAGGTGCGAGCGCGATTATTGATTGGGGCGCGCAGTTTACTTGAATATGGGAAAGTGCTCTAGGAGATGCAGAACTTACCTGAAAAACGGGAGATAATTTTGACAGGATTTGATGGAAGAAAAAGTATTTTTCCTTTCAAAGAAATAGGCGTAAAGCTAGTGGAAGAAGGTACAGCCAGTGCTAGCCCAGAAAAGGAAGGTTTCAGGAAATTGAAGTGTGATATCGTCCCATCTTTGACATGTAACGTTTTAATGGCAGCGGAGTACTTCCTAGAAATGAGTAAAACCCAGAAAAACGTAACTAAAGAGCAGATGGGAACAGTTACAGTATCCGGAAACCAACAGGAGGGTGCTGGAGGTCAATTTAAGGCGGCAGGGGGAACGGTTATTAGCCGAAAGCCGAAAGGTTAAGTCGAGATCCGCCGGTAAATAAGCAGTATAAAGGAGGGTACACAACGAGGAGTAGTTGGGCTTGTAGCTTCAAGGCGTCTGAGAAAAAGGGATGGGTTTCGAGTTGGAACAATAGAAGGGAGCCCACTAAGAGCCTACGGAGAGGCAACCAAGAAGAGGGTAAAAGCAGATCTCCTGCATACATTAATCCATATAAGATAAGCCAGGAGCTATCAAGAGAAAATAAAAGGAGCGGTCAGCTTGGCGCGACGCACGTGGGCGCGGAAAACAATTTCTCCGAAATAACAGGTACTAAATTCGTAGGAAAGGTTAACTTCGTGGAAAAGGACGGAGGTAGGTTTGCAGGTTAGGTCAGCCGGGCAATTTTGGTAAGATTTCGTCAGTAAAAGGTCACCGACAGTCTGCTGTAGGGCTTTCAGGTCAAAGAAGGCTGGACAGAGAAAATACTGTAGCGACCAGGAATTCCAGGATACCGAGGGAAAACTTCACAACTGCAAAATTTAAGGTGGCTATAGAATAAGAGGCAGGTAAAATAATACCGCTTTCCGACCTTATCTTGGTTAAACTTAAATAATTAAACTTAAGTCATGATGGAATCATAATTTTTTTAAATTGTCTGGAGCATCAGGTTAAGTGCAGAGAAATCTTAAGTGGTGCAGACCGACATAATTAAGTGCATATATTTCTTTTTTGACATCTGAATGCCATTATGAACTCAAGTGAAGTAATTAATAGTCACGTGAATGTGTATGTGTTAAATATAGAGACTGTCGGCTTGCCGGACATTGGTGTTCACAGTACACTTGTGTGAGAACTGGAAAACAATTTTTTTAGGTGTTCCTGACAAACAAACGCTACTTACGTCGACTTAAGTCACATAAAAGTTGAACATCACATTATGGGCTGAACGACGGGAGAGTTGTACGTTTCGCTAGCCCCTGCGTCATAAAAAAGGAATTGTAAATATGTATGTCTGTATACATTCCCACGTGGAATTTCTTTGTTCACGAATTTTTGGGCAGAGAGGACAAAATGAGCATGTTTAAGGCAGTTGCTGTCAAATAGACGCAATTAGCCGCGCTAATGTGGGCTTAATACATACGTATTTGAAGTTCATTCTTGTGTGGCGATGGGATTATTAGGAGTGAAACTTCTGTACCTGGGCTTTATCCCCTACATACCAAAACTTTCCTAACAACCCAAAATCCCGCTTAGCAGGGTGAACTGTAGAACTCTGATGAACTCTTTGTGAACTGTAGAACTCTGATGAACTCTTTGCTGTCGGCATAAGGTATCCGGCTTGTTTATATACCATACTTAAGAGAAATATGGACAAGCTCCCCTCTTCTCAATGAGGCAGGTGTTTGTGCTATCACACTTCAATATCCGGACGGCTCCAAGCATTACTACTTCTGAATGACCAAACGTTCGTTTGTAATTAGAATCAACGAACATAAAAGGGGATACAAAAGACGGTAAAATAACCACTGCATTATCAAGAGAAGTCAAGTTCAAGTCAGCTGATCCTATGCGGAATCATATAATGAAATTAGCTTCATACTGCACACCCAAATCTGTTGCCATTCGCGAAAACTTATCTTGACAAGATATAAATCTTGACCAGGAGCGAGGCTTGCAATGATAGCGTCTCTCTAGAGTTGCCACGCATTTGGAATCAATTCTTCAAATGCTGCGTTTTCTACCACGGTACCGCGTGCCCAACCATCGGGCCATCGTTTCTTCCAATGACTGATCACATTTGCGCCCCTTCATTTATTGTCTAGTCAAGTCACCTCGTTCGAATTGTTGAAGTGTTCTATTATCCAGTTTGCATTTGTTGTCTATCTTCCTTGCAAAAGCCATCTGATTTATGTGCGAAAGCTTGGACATAAACCAGATGAAGAGTGAGATTGACAGTGCTGCAAAATTAAGCGTTTTAAAGGCAGAATTGTCGGCGTTGAATCAGTATCATAGAAGAAAAAATTTAGAAATACATGGACTTCAGGTTAATGATGTAACAGATATAGCTGCTTTGAGAAGCATAGTTGATCTGATGGCGGCTAAATTACAAATAGAAAACTACAGACCAGAAGATATTGATGTAAATCATGATCTACCTTCTACTCAAAGTAAAACTTCAGCTGTACTTATCTTATCCACTTTACTACCAGATCAGCTAGAAATAGGTGGTTGGAGAAAAAAAATTCTAACTCAGATTTGGACCCTAACAGACAAAAAACTAAAATCTACATTAATGAAAATTTAACACCATACTATAAAAGGATACACTGGCATGCCAGACAATTAGTCAATCAGGATATTATCAAATAAGCATGGATTAATAATGGCAACTTATATATAAAACAGAGAGCTGGTGATCAAAGAAAAACAAGTGGTTGCATTGAGGATCGCAGTTCAATGGACTGAATATTTAACTTATTTTACTATTTTTGTTGTTGTCGTACTTTGAACCTTTATATTGCAGAGTCAATATTGTAATATTCATAACCGTAACCATTTACCAACAACTAACACTAACTGTGCTTTTAAATTTATACATCTTAATGATAGATCTTTGATTAACAAAACTGTTCAACTGTAGACACTAATGCAGATAATTAATTCCACATTAAATATATATAATATGTATTACAGAAACATGGTTTCCAGATGACTTCACAATATCAATAGATAATTACCAGGTTTTCAACTTGAATAGATTAAATTCTAGGGGGGGGTTCTATTTATATTAATAAGTTACATCTACACTGCCGGAAAGTGAAAAAAGAACACCAAGAAGGAGACGTCTGATACCAACGAAATTTACACAGCATAATAACGGAATACAGAGGCTAACGTGATCAAAACATTATGGCAAAATACAGCTGTATTTGCTGGTAAACTGAAAAATAATATTTTCATGTAACATGGTTAGTACGAGGTTGAACCGCCATGAACTGCGTCACACTGTGCAATTCTGGCATGGAGTCTGTCGTACAGATGTTGGATGTAAGTTTGGGGTATTGAGTTCCAAGCATCCTCAACCTGGACGCGTAAATCGGGGATGGTCGTGGGTGGCCGTGGAGACCGGATAAATCGTTGCCCCATAAAAGGCCACACGTGCTCATTGGGGGACAAATCCGGTGAATGTGCAGGCCTTGGAAGTTGTCTAACACCCTGAAGTGCATGCTGCGTTGAACGTGCCGTGTGTGGGCGTGCGTTATCTTGCTGGAAAACACCACAATGGACCAACCTTACAAATGGCACAACAACGGGCTGAATGATGTTTTTGATGTAGGAGGTGCTGTTTAACGTACCCCGTACAAACACTAGTTGTGTACGGGAGTGATATCTAATTCACTCCCCACACCAGGAGACCAGGTGTAGGCCCTGTGTGTCGCTGGCGGATGCAAGAAGGGTGGAAACGCTCCCCTGTGCGTCTGCGAACACGCATACGGCCATCGGAGGCTCCCAAGCAGAATCTGCTTTCATCGCTGAACACGACAGATCGTCATTGCGTTCTCCAGAGCAGACGTTGCCGACACCACTGCAGCCGTTCCTGACGGTGGACTGGAGTCAGAGGTACACATGCCAGAGGCACGCGTGCACGTAGTCCTGCATCCAGTAAACGGTTGCGGATTGTTCGCACAGTCACCTCAGGTGCAGCGGCAGCTCGGATTTGCGTCGCAGTGGATGTTCTGCTTGACAACGCCGCTCTTCTTATGCGTCGATCGGTCCGCTCATCAGTCCGTCTGTGACTCCCGGTTCCACGTCTTCTCGTGTGGGAATGTTCCTCGGATCATCTACGCCACCATCGTACCCCCACTGATACTTCCCGTCCAATTCGCTCCGCAATACGACGATACGACCACCCGACCTCGCGGAGTCCGACTAGACTACCTCACTCAAAGTCCGATAACTGCTGAAATCCTACACGTCTTCCATGTCCAGGCATTGCAGCTTCTTAAGGATCTTCGCACGTGTCCGTAAGCCGACGACTGATTACATTCACTTCGCCGTACTCCTTAAATACCACAGACGATAATTTGCATATTATGCCGTGCTGTGGCGTAAGCGCTCACCGGTTGGTCCGGAAATTAACATCACACCTACGTAAACTCGACCCCATTAACATATATAAATTTCATGATCGTTCGCCACTTCCTCCTTGGTGTTCTCTTTTCACTTTTCGCCAGTGTATATTATTCCTTAATAAGTGAATTTACAATAATGAGCACAGATTTTGAGCTACTTACTATTCAAAACCAACTTTACATTATTTCGGTGTGTTACAGACCTCCATCTTTAGATATAAATAATTTTCTTAAAGCTCTAGATGATCTTCTTAATATGATTAAATTTACAAAAAAATAATAATAATAAGCATTCCTTTTTGGTGATTTTAACATTGATATTGCTCAAGATAATTGTACAACTAGACAGTTTCATCACTTGTTATCTCCATCTGGTTTTTGGAATGCAATTACGTCTCCAACTAGAATTACCCCACTACATTAGATCTGGCTGTTACAAATATTCAGTCCGAATCTATAACATCAGGGATTCTTGATTTGATATAAGTGATCATTTACCAACTTTTGTTTCTATGGAGATTGATGTAAATTACAACGAGAAACCCTTAATAATATTATCATGTAAAATAAATAAAAAACATATTGAAAAATTTAAACAATTATTAATTCAAATAAGATGGGATGACTTACAAATGGATAACTCTCCAAATACATCATTTGACAAATTCTTTTGAGTTTTTAAGGAAAACTATGACCGTGTTTTCCGATTATTTCGCGAGCTCATTTACACACAAAAAAAAAAATTCGTAAACCATGGGCTACTTCACACCTTATAAATCAAATAAATAAGAAAACTAGATTGTTTTCTAAATTCCTAAAAAGTAAACAACAAACTGATTATGATGCTTTCTAATTTTACAGAAATTCCTTAAATTCAAAAATTCGCAAAATTAAAAGAGATTATTATGATAATATTTTAGTCGGAATGACATGCAGTTGACTTGGAAGCACCTAAATAACTTATTAGGAAATCAGCATAAAAGTATCTTTCCAGAACATTTAGTAACTTCTGGTGGTAGCAAAATTATTAATATTCAACCATAACTAATTATTTAAATAACTGTTTTAATTCAGTACCTCAAAATTTAAAATTAAACCAGAGGCCTTTTACAAAAACGTATTTACAATATTTCAATAACTTACATATAACTAACAGTTTTCATTTACTGCCAATTTGAAAATCTGAATTGCTGACAGAATTATATCACATTAAGATAAACTGCAGTCCAAGTTACGATGAAATTCATCCGTCGGTTTTAAAGGATGTAGCTGATTTAATCATAGACCCTTTATTAATAACCATTAACTCTATTTTTTCCTCAGGTACATATCCCAGTTCTTTAAAAATCACAAAATTAACTCCTACTTTTAAATCTGGCTCCCGAAAGGATCCTGATAATTACGGACCAATTGCCGAGATTTCAATTTTTGCAAAAGTCTTGGAACGTTTGTTTTATAGGAGATTGATTTCATACTTTCTAAAATATAATGTTATAAAAGGAAATCAGCTTGGGTTCCAACATAATAAATCTACGGAATCTGGGCTCTTATATTTGCAAATTGTTATTCAAAAAATTTAGGACTTGGAGAAATAAGTTTTGCTATTTTTTTTGGACTTATCTAAATAAAGTCTTTGATACTGTCAATCATGATTTCCTATTAACTAAATTATATAAATTGGGGGATCAGAAATGTTTCTTACACTCTTCTAAAAATTATCTGGTGGACAGATTTATATTCACCTCTATTGATCAGTTTACTTCGCCGTTATTAAGAGTGACCTGTGGTGTTCCACGTGGCTCTATTCTAGGACTCCTACTATTTAACTTGTGTATTAATGATATATTCCGTGTTCAATCTTGTAATGACTTAACGCTGTATGCAGATGACATAACTTCACTTTACTTTTCCGAGGAACAAATATTAATGATCTCTTCATGCAGGCTAATACACAATTGCAAATATGTTTAGAATGGTTGACATACATTGGTGGGCAGAAATTAAGGAAGAGGAGAAATTAGCATAACAGCGAAACGAGCAGGCAGAACGGACCGAAAGACCACTCAGGAGATAGACTAGGGTCCGGTACGGTACGGCATGCGCATATATGCAGCATCAAAGTAGGGGGGGAGTGTCGAAAGGGTATAAAGCACACGGGCGGTGTACGCTCAGCAATTCGGTGAAAGCTATTGCACGGTGTACATCGGTTTCAACGACGTCGAGTTGCTGCCACCGTGTGATATGGCCAACAGGCAATCCAGTAGACGACATCGGGATGACTTTACCTGAGGTCGCGTCATTGGGAAGTTGGAAGGAGATCGAAGTGTGACTAGTGTGACCGATGAGTTCATCATCGCTCACAGCATCGTTTCCCGACCTTGGAGAGCATTTCAAACGACAGGAGCAGCTGTCCGAGAGTTTAGCAGTGGTCGTCCGCGAGCAACCACGGCGGCGGACGACCGGAATATTTTCTTCCAGGCGAGGAGAGACAGACGACAGACAGCGGGAGAAATCGCAAGGCACATGCAACAGACGACTGGGCGTCCGTTATCGCGTTTTACCGTGGCTAGTAGGCTGCACAAAGGTGGTCTATTTGCACGACGACCAGTACGGTGTGTGCCATTAACGCCTGCTCATCGGAAACGGTGGTTTCTGTGGTGCCAGGAACACAAGAACTTGACACATCAGCAATGGGGCCGTGTTCTCTTTACGGATGAGAGCCGATTTTGTCTGACGAGTGGTTCTGGACTTATACACATCTGGATAGAGCAGAGAACACGCAATCACACCTCCAACCTCATCGAAAGAGACAGGTTTGGATGTGGCGGAGTTCTCGTTTAGGGCGGTATCATCCTTGGTAGCCGCACTGACCTCCACATCTTTCAAGAAGGTTCAGTCACTGGTGTCCGCTATTGTATCGAGGTTCTCCTGCCTCACGTGCGTCTGTTTAGAGGTACTGTGTGTCCTGAGCTCCTCTTCGTGGACGACAACGCTACACCTCATCGTACAGTGGCTGTCGTAGAGCTGTTGGAGAGTGAAGATATTCAACGCATGGATTAGCCCGCAAGGTCCGCGGACCTAAATCCAATCGAACACGTGTGGGACCTTCTCGGGAGACGCTTGGCAGCACGTCACCAGCCGCCAGCAACGATTCCGCAGCTGCGATTGGCGCTACAATAGGAATTGGCCGCGATGCCTCAACAGCTCCTTGACAACCTCGTCCTCAGCATGGACAGACGTTGTAAATCCTGCAACGCAGTCAGGGGTAATCATATCCCGTACAAAAGACTGGATTTTTCTTGGCAGCCGCCTGTCACATGGACGTTTCTGTCTTCTGTTCAGTTGTTCTCGAAGCTACCTTTTCAATAAAGTGCCTTTGTATCCTTTGGATTCCTTGTTTAGACGGTTTTGCTCACTTGTCCCATATTCGTACATCTTGGGGATCTTATGGCATGATTTGAGTCGAAGTGGAACATTTCTGCACGACGTTACATTCGAAAAACCGTCTCGTCCTTAATTTTTGCACGCCAGTGTATAATGATTTAATAGTTAATCTTAATAAGACTAAATATTTAATCTTCACTAGACGAAGAATATCTTGGATGCACCACCATCATTTAACTTTGAATAATTAAACTATTGAATGTGTACACACATTTAAGTTTTTGGGAATCATTCTAAACTCTACTTTAAAATTGAATAATCATACAGCATACATTGAAAGTAAAATTGCAAAACATATTGGTATTATCTCTAGGGTTATAGCATTTTTGACAGCTAAAACTCTTAAAATGTTGTACTATTCATTGATTAATTCACATATTAAGTATGGCATTGCCACTTGGGAACGGACTACCCAAACTAATATAAATAGGTTGCAAATTTTACAGAATAAGTTTATAAGATTATTGAATTTAAAGATCTCTCCCTCTACTCTTAACAACTTACAGTTATTCCACTATCATCAGAACCATGTTGCCCCAAATAAGTATGGAGTTCTGTAGATTAAACAACTATTTCATCTTAACATTGGTAAATTGATGTTTAAAAGGATAAAAAATTATTTGTTTTCCGATGTAATAGATTTAAATTTCAATACTCATAATTATAAAGCAAGGAAAGAGGCATTATTGCAACCTATTTTACCAAAGACACAGATGTCAAAGCAAGGAATTAACTACATTGGTCCTGAGTACTGGAATAGGCTGCCTGTGGAGGTAATTGATATCAATAATTTAACATTATTTAATTTTTTTTTAAATATACTTACTTAATAACTAAAAAAACCCCTAAAATACTGACATATTCCCCTTACTGTGTTGACACGACAAGTGCTTGATTAATTGACTAATTTGTTCTGTTTCGGGATTCAGGGCACGTTAGGTCTCTGTGAGGCCTTTTCCCTGTTTTCCCTTGCTGCTATGAATTTTTTATTGCACATAAATATATCTGTTTCATGATTTTATAACGTAACAGCATAAATATTGAAATAAATAAATAAAAAGTAATCTGCGCCAAGAAATTCGGGTTACTAGTATAGTTATACTATTTTAAAAGATTAAGGGTGTTTGCAGGTAGCTTCAGGCAGGGGAGATTTACTCGGAAATCCAATAGTGCAGTGTTTTTTTTAAGTTTTAAGAGAGAATGGACATATTCTACTTTGGTAGTGGAAGCAAGGCAGACGGGACTGGAGTTTTGGAAAGAGCAGTCGGGTCTGGGAGTTGACGTCGAAAGAGAGCGATTGGTATTGCGTCGCGTAGCTGTAGCGTTGGTTCACGAGAAACACGAAGTTCGGACCAAGTGTCGATAGCATCGACGGGGACGAAGTCAAATGAAACATTTGATTAACCAGCTCTAGAAATGTCCCAAGGCACATCGTTATAGCGGAAAAAACTGTTCGTCTTTGTTAATGTTAAAAAAGGGGCCTGAATTCTATTTTTCTTCGAGTGCATCATTCTACTCTGGGAAACGAAACGACCAAAACACAAAATTATGTGACGGCTCTCGGCGGACTTGGGCTATGTTGAATAAGACCTAGCAATTAGTGAGGGTCGTTATAAATAAAGGAACAGTAAAAAACAGATTAAAAAATACAAATAAAGATACACTAAATTTAAAAAAAGGGTTTGGTAAAGCACATGATTTCTTTAAGATTTCACTTAAACTTTCGAATCAGTAGCCCAAGTTGCAATAAATCACTTACCGTATACGCCTGATCTTGCACCGGGTGACTACTTTCTGTTCAACCGACTGAAACTAGCTCCGGAGAGGAAGAAATTTGCGGCCATTCGGACATTAGATGAAACGTGGCGCCTCAGCTGAAGACGATAACAATGATGAATTTCACCAATAGTTTCCAGCATACGAACGATACCAAAGGTATATTGTATCAAGAGTGGGGGCGATAAATTTGTTAATTTTTATGGTGCATTGAATTTTATTTTTAACCATTTGTTATGCTTGGGAGAAATGCCAACAATTTTGTTATGTTCTGCAATTTTGCTATACTTTTGTTTTTAACCATTTGTTATGTTTGGTAAATACTAACAATATTGTTATGTTCTGCAGTCTTGTTATAATTTTAGTTTTAGCAATTTCGTTATGGTATTTTGTTATACATACACACCCTGAATGAAGCAAGAAATTATACGATGAACGCCGATTTTCAAATTAATATGCTGTTACCACTTTTGGTCTTTAAGATTTTAGTCAAGTGGAGTTTGAAGCACAAATGTATGCTAGAAATGCCTTGCTGTTAATGCTTTAAGTAGAACAATATTTATAAAAATGCTGAATAAAACTTCTCGTACAATCATTCCGATTATATATTCTGACAAGAATTTATTTTCTATTTATAGATAAGTACATTTTTAAGTATTTTCCCTGCAACTACAATATTTTTTTGGAAATTAAGATTCAGAGCAGCGTTTATAAAGTCAGATAAGCGTTTATAAAGTTATGGCATATAGAACGACTGCAGTGCCATCATATGATATCTGCAAGTCACGCTTAAGGATCACTAGTGGATAACATAGTCCAACGCAAAGCTTTACTATATTAAAACAATGAAGAGCAAAACAAGTACCAGAAGTAGGTATTCGAAAGGAAAACTTTTCCAAAGCAAAAAGCAAAGAGGAAGCAATACTGCAAAGCAAAACTTCAACTTCGAATCTACTAAAGCCTGAAACAGTGATTGGATTGTGACAACAATTGAATGACGCAACACAAAACTGTCTGAGAAAACGTGTTCCGTTGAACCATTTGTGCCAGATAATGGCTTGATTATCCTATTGTGTGAAGTCAAAATGGCTTTTCTGGCACCTGGCCAACTATGTGGCCCCTCCAGACGAAACTGGTATGGAAGACAAGGTCCAAAGATGCAAGCCTTGAAGAGTTTTGGGTCTCTAAATGCCATCTTGAAAAAATTCGGTCTAACTCCGAACTCAGATGCAATATCATCCGCATAGGAAATGCAATCCACACGAACAGACATTTTTTCTGATGGTGTGAACCGTTTAAGGTTTCTTTCGTGGCGTTTTATTATTTCAGCTTTCATGGCATCAGTCGATGGCAATTGACCCTTGCCAGCAAGAATATGTGAAGCCCAGCGGCACTGAAGTTCTATAAGAGGAAATACGGCCCCTAATGACAGAAGGAAGCCAATTATTGCAAATGTCGGGTGGGGAAGTTGATATGGATACATACACTTGTACAAGTTGATTCTTTCGTTTTCCGTAGTCAGGATGCCTTTATCGAGAAACGGAAACTTCCACATGTAACCTGTAGCTATGATAACAGTATCCGCTTCGGTGATGTGTTCCTCTTCGTCGAATAACACGCCCTTCTCTGTAAAATATTTTACATTCTTCTTCGCAACTACGGAGCCTGTTAACAGCTTGCTTGGGAGCACGTCACTCACAGCAGGATCTTTATTCAATGGTCCGCACTGAGGCTTTACCTTGTACACAGCATGGTTAAACCAATTGGTGAGGAAATTCTCCAACAAGAAATTGGAAATAATTACTCGAATCTGTTCATGTGAAGGACTGAAAATCCTTCGAAGCAATGCGAAGTCCAAAGGTATGCCACATGGTCCCAGACGGGGTATTATCCAAGCTCCAGTTTTTGCACTCAAGTAAACCTGGAAAGGAAAGGAGTTCTTTGCTGAGAGATGTTAGCGACCTTTACAAATAGGAATCATTTATCAGCCACTTAAAATTTTCAAATGTTTATTAGTAGTTGGTTATGCACTTTTTCACAAATAATAAGAAATCTGCTTAAGTGTGTGAACATAAATTATTTGTGACCGCAGATGAAAAAACTTACATTTATAGTAATATCTGAGTCAAAACATATTGGAACATCATTTTATGTGATAATGTGAGTGAATTATTTGAAGAGACGATTTACTTCCGTGCAACTGATATTTCTGAAAGAGGTGAGCTTTGTTTTCAAATACTCACCACAGAACAAACGGACCAAATCGAATTTTTTCTGGTAAATGATTTTTGTAAGAAACCTTTAGTTTGAAAAAAGATGTAGCCACTTTTGCAAAGAGTAAAATTGTTGGTACTCCTTTTTAAAGAAAGTCCGAGGCTTTATTTCCTTTTTTGGGAAATTCTCGAGAAGAGCTATCACCAAATTCATGAGAGCAATCGCAAAAAATGAGAAGACACCATCGGAAAGGACCAACAGAAGTATGAAATCTAAATAGTTTTTATACTATACTAAAGAATAATATAAAAAATGTACCAAACCACTGCTGAAGAGAAACAGAATTCAACTTGTATTTAACGATTTAATTTTCCGAACAACCCGTAGGTAGCTGCACAGGTCCACAATTTATGGAAGATTTGCTTCTGCTAACAGACAATTAATCATGTTTTACATTCTTTCTAACATCGGACAGAGTTAATATTTAAAGGACGTCAAATGAATTTCAAAATCTTGACAGTTTTGATCGAAATGCCTGCCATCAATGTTCCGTAGGTCTCATGTTTGCAATGCGCGATAGAATTACCATCAGTGACTAAGGACATATCTCTGGTGACCTGGTTCATCCAAACACTTATTGTTCCTCTAACCGGCAATAATTCTTTAAAATGTTAATGTCCATGCACACGCAATCAGATGAGTAGAAACATTTTTGGAGGAATATGAGG
This sequence comes from Macrothele yani, assembly GCA_039090855.1. NCBI lineage: Eukaryota > Metazoa > Arthropoda > Arachnida > Araneae > Macrothelidae > Macrothele > Macrothele yani. The sequence goes on along the minus strand of CM076997.1, from coordinate 55,511,115 downwards.
ACGAAGCTCAAGGCTCTCTACTGACCAGCACAGTCACCCTGTATAAATACCATCGTACTCTGGAAAGCTCTTGAAATAAAATGAGAGCAAATCCATTCTAGCTTTTCCTCGAGGGGTACGTTCTAATGTCGCCATATTATATATTTGGAATTTGATTCTCTATATGCCACGCGGAATCCAAGTTTTAATACGATCAATTTCTGATCCAACGCAATATTTCTAAATGCAAAGCGTTCTTGTAATCTTCGTTTTGCCGGCCACTATACGTCTTCCCCTCTTTCCCTCGTTCTTTCACCTTAAGCCATATAACGCTTCAAAAGAAAGTTAAATTCTGCATGTCTTGAGAGGCAAAATAACATGTGATTCGTGCGAAATGAAACTGAGGCTGTAAAATTCGGTGATGAAAAGTTTAATCCATTAAACAATGTTTTACGATTCAAATAATAATTTAGGAGTAAAAACGTTAAAATCAGTGCATATGAGCATTACAATCAGTACTTTCAGTGATTATAAGGGTGGATGTAACTGGTAAACAGTAAAAGGTTTAATGATTCAAGCTTAGGGGAAGCAAACTCATTCACTTCGAGCTGTATTTTAAACTGAAACGCTTAAGAAACCTTAGCACACTTAATGACTGCTTCTGACGTACTACAGAAATGAGGCAAATGTCAAGATTGCAAGTTAGCAGTGGCATTACCATGTCAGTGCAGCTTAATTGGAAAAGCATTCAGCACCAGAGCAGTAGGATGCGGTTTCGTTTTCGTCACGGGTAAATTTGTGAATTTCATTGGCGCCCGATGGTGTAAATGGATCTACTGGCAGTTGAATTCTTCGAAAAATGTGTCATGCTCCTTTAAGACATCGTCTGGAATTAATGAAATTCCTTCTTCAACGCTTCAAAAGTGAATGGTGCTTCTTCCACACATCGTGTGGAATTAATCAAAGTTCCTTCTTTTCCAGCGAGCTAGCTCAAGCATAATTTGCCGGCTGACCCGAAAACTAACGATTCTGCCCCAGCCCTTTCTCAAGAGATATGCAATATGTGACCTACTACATAGGGGAAGCACATGTCAAGACGTCAAAGCACGAGCGAAAAAGTCCTTTAGTGTAGCTTGATTGGGAAAGCATTCGGCTCCGGAGCAGAAAGATGCGAGTTCGAGTTCTGACAAAAAAATGTTTTTACATGCTCTCACTGAATTTCAGACATTTTTCTTTTCTCAAACATATGGAGCATGGTTAGATGAGGAGATTCCCTTGATTTACATCAATTTTAATTCTACTTCAATTTGCATATCACCTGAAGATCTTCGGAATGGTAGAATTTTGCATTTTATTTGTAACATCTCTTCATTGAATAGTCCATGTTGCTTCGAAGAGATACCTCCTTTATTGAATCTAATTGGAACTACGGTGCCATAGTGAAATCGAAAATTCCGGATAATCGAAAACACTGTACATTGGGTCATAGCTAAATAAGGTTAACGTATTATAAATTTGTTTAGTATTTAAACTTAAAAGCATGCATCGGTAAATAAACATACTTAATATATCCAGCATATGAGCAGTATACTACTAAATTCAAATGTCGTGCCCATGAGTAACGAAACTGTCTTTGCACGATGTTGAAAAACTAGCGATGTATGCATATTCATGATATCATCATCATCATTGTCAACCATTATCAATCCACTGCTGGACGAAGGTCTCCCAAAGTTTCCTCCACGACGGCCTGTCTTGTGCCAGTCTTCTCCATGTCACTCCCGCATACTTTCGAATTTCATCCACCCATCTCCCATGTGGTCTTCTTCTGGGTCTTTTCCTGTCCCTTGGAATCCAATCTAAAATTTCGGCTGTCCATCGATGGTCTGTCCTTCTGGCAGTATGTCCAGCCCATTGCCATTTCAGGGATTTAACTCTGATCATGATGTCTTCCACTCTTGTCATTTTTCGGATCCACGAGTTCCTCTTCTTATATCTCATGGTTACACCAAGTATGCACCTCTCCATGCTGCTTTGAGTTGTCTGCAGCCTTTGTATGTCTCTTTTAGTTAAGGTCAACGTCTCTGCACCATACGTAAGCACTGGAAGGATGCATTGATGAAACACTTTTATTTTAAGACATAATGGCATATTGCTCTTGAAAATTATGCTGTTTCTTCCAAAAGCTCTCCAGGCAAGTTTTGTACGCCAATTAATTTCTTCATCAATGTGACCCTCACTTGATATTTGCTGTCCAAGATAAACGTACGTGTCTGTTATCTCCAGCTTTTCTCTATCAATCGAGAAATCTTCATTTCTTGTAAAAGCATTGAACATCACTTTTGTCTTCTGAAAGTTGATTTTTAATCCCACTTCTTTACTCTTGTCAGCAAGTTCCTGGATTGTACTCTGCAGCTCTGATAGGGTAGTTGCAAAAATGACTACGTCATCAGCAAAACGAAGGTGGGTTAGATCAAGGTACTTAGAAGGTGGAGAGGTAGGTCCATCGTAACCGCGCCGTCTTCTCGCTTCTCTTCGCTGCGCTGTGACGTCATGGTGGCCATAAGCAAAGCTGTAACGCGCACGGAGCCATACCGAGAAAGTTGTTGTGTGCTCTGTGAATGAATTTTCAATAGAAATAACAGAGCTAGTTTTGAGTAAATAATTTTTAAGTAAAAATTATACAAACATTCAACTGTTTTCCAATATAGAGTAAAAAAAATATATATATATATATAGTGGGGAAGGGATGTAAGGTCAGGTGATGCGTAACATCACAGCCTCTCCTTGACAAATGTCAACCCCGCCTTCTCGTGGTGCATCCTGTTCCCACTAAAGGGGCTCTGACGACCGCCAATAGCGGTATAACTATACCACCGGGATTAGAGGAAATTCTATCACACACTCACCAACCCGCTTGGCCAGCGTGGTGAGTTATGGCCAAACCCCTCCAAAATGACTCCACAACTTAAATCTTGGCCCTCAGTCTCCGGCAGCTGGAATGTACCTGGCCAAGGCAGCGGCCAGTGCGACATGAATGCAGAGGGTGCTAAGAATCCCCGGAGGACCGCGTGGAAATACTCTCGTTGAGTTTGCAGAGGCAGAAGGGTTTTTCATCTTGAACTCCTTCTTCAAGAAAAAGCCACACAGGAAATGGACATGGAGACATCCAAATGGGACGACAAGTGAAATTGATTTTATTATGTGTAACAAAAAATTCGTCATAGAAGACTGCAGTGTGCTAAACAAGTTCAACACAGGTAGTGACCATAGATTGGTGAGATGTAAGATGCACCTCAACACTAAACTTGAAAGTGGTATGCTCATGAGACAAACAAAATCTATTGACATAACCAACCTTAAAAAACACCATAATACCTTCAAGTTGGAACTGAAGAACAGGTTCTCTGCTTTAGAAGGCCTAACATCGGAAGAAGTGGACATCACTGAAGTTAACAGAAAAGTAACCAAAGCCTCTTATGGAAACAGCAACAAAATTAGCTGGGTCTAAGAACAAGTTGCATGTAAATAAATTATCAGGAAAACCGAAAATGTTGATGCAAAAAAGAAGAGAGATGAGGACAACTAAAGAAGATGTGACTTCCAAAGTGGAATATATAGAGCTATGCAAGACAGTACGAAAAAGTATCACTGAAGACGTAAGAAAATTCAACTGTGAACTATAGAGGAAAGCAATTGAAAACAACCAAAGCCTAAAGATAGCAAAGGGACATTTCAGTAAGGGAAGAAAACAGATTATGGCACTGAGAAAAGAAGATGGTTCTGTAACAAGAAATAGAGGCGAAATTTTGACAAGAGTGAAAGATTTCTACTCCAAATTATATGAAAGGGATGATACATGCACTCCAGACATCATGAAAGATACCAGTACCAGAGTTCCTCCAGTCCATCCAGCAGAAGTTGCACATGCAATCAAGAACATGAAGCTGGGAAAAGCTCCAGTAGAAGATGGAATTACTGTAGACATCATACAAGAAGCAAGTGGAGAAATCGAAACAGTACTCGCCCAAATTTTCACTCGATGCCTTAATGAAGGAAAGATTCCTGAGGATTGGAACAACGCTATAATGATCTTGCTACATAAGAAAGGTGACATTGAGGATCTCGGAAACTACAGACCTATCAGCCTCCTATCAGTAGTTTATAAAATCTTCACTAAAGTTCTTTCACACCGCTTGAAGGTAACACTGGACATGGCTCAACCGAGAGAACAAGCTGGATTCAGGAGTGGATACAGCACAATAGATCATATCCATGTGCTGAGAGAACTAATTGAAAGAACGAGGGAATATGAACTTCCATTGTGCATGGCTTTTATCGATTATGAAAAAGCCTTTGATTCGGTGAAACCATTAGCAGTTTCAATAGCTCTGGAAAACCTGCGGTATTGAAGAAGCATACATTAATATTATTAATAACATCTATGAAAATGCAAGTGCAAAGATTAGGCTGTTTGAAAATACAACACACATAAAAATTGGAAAGGGAGTGAGACAAGGTGACACCATATCTCCGAAGCTCTTTAATGCCACATTGGAGGGTGTTTTTCAGTCGCTGAGCTGGGAAAACAAGGGGATAAAGATTAATGGAGATTATCTAACCCACCTTCGTTTTGCTGATGACGTAGTCGTTTTTGCAACTAGCCCATCAGAGCTGCAGAGTATGATCCAGGAACTTGCTGACAAGAGTAAAGAAGTGGGATTAATAATGAACTTTCAGAAGACAAAAGTGATGTTCAATGCTTTTACAAGAAATGAAGATTTATCGATTGATGGAGAAAAGCTGGAGATAACAGACACGTACGTTTATCTTGGACAGCAGATATCAAGTGAGGGTCACATTGATGAAGAAATTAATCGGCGTACAAAACTTGCCTGGAGAGCTTTTGGAAGAAACAGCATAATTTTCAAGAGCAATATGCCATTATGTCTTAAAAGAAAAGTGTTTGATCAATGCATCCTTCCAGTGCTTACGTATGGTGCAGAGACGTGGACCTTAACTAAAAGAGACATACAAAGGCTGCAGACAACTCAAAGCAGCATGGAGAGGTGCATGCTTGGTGTAACCAGGAGAGATAAGAAGAGGAACTCGTGGATCAGAAAAATGACAAGAGTGGAAGACATCATGATCAGAGTTAAATCCCTGAAATGGCAATGGGCTGGATATACTGCCAGAAGGACAGATCATCGATGGACAGCCGAAATTTTAGATTGGATTCCAAGGGACAGGAAAAGACCCAGAAGAAGACCACATGGGAGATGGGTGGATGAAATTCGAAAGTATGCAGGGGTGACATGGAGGAGACTGGCACAAGACAGACCGTTGTGGAGGAAACTTGGGGAGACCTTCGTCCAGCAGTGGATTGATAATGGTCGACAATGATGATGATGATGATGATAGTGGGGAAAAAACGGGAGTATGACATGAATACTGTTCGATGCTTTTTTGCTGAACATCTTTTTTTTTTTTTTTTTTTTTTTTTCCAAAAGCACACTGCAATGGTTCTTTGGAGCTGGGAAATATACATTTCATTGCGTCGAGTCAGTCATTTACCAATTTTATAAGCTTAGCAATTTGTTTTCTTTCACGAAAAATATACTCTACAGCTTTGCTTAACGTTGTTAGATCGCATCTGTGGCGCTAAAACTAATTCTCTGTCTCATGGGGCCTCTTACATTTGTGTGGATCCACTTTATTTTATCAAACACCTCTAATTCTGAGTTATTGCGTTCCAGCAAAATGTCAAATATCTGGTGAGTGATGGTTCCACACTACAGCGTGTTTCGCGATCAAATATATGATTTCGGAGAAGTTTAATTAGATGAAGCACATACGCAAACATCCATATTTTTTTATTTTCATTTACTGGATTTGGAAAAGAAGACAATATTGGGGTTATTCCAAGATGCCTCCAAACCTTGACCCTCCCCCCCCCTAGATCAGCACTTAATAACACGATTGCTCCTAGCACTAAATAACCCGATTGCTCAACGGCTCGAATTATGTCAGTTAACAGCTTTCGATCCATCTGCTTATCAATGGAATAATAACAGTATGTGGTTGTTTCCAAGCTTTAAAAAACGTTAAAACGTTACTATTCGGTCCTAAAATTTTATCTGCAGCAGCAACATAACAATATCGGCAATCAATGCTCATTTCACCAAAAAGATAAAACTGAAACTTTGTCAAATTTGGTTAGGTGCATATAGCATTCATTTTCATCACCTTTAAAACGGGCTCAATTAAACCATCGGTAACACAAATTTACCACACCACCGTTTCAGAGAGGAAATGCTTGGAAGCAGCATGTGCATTTTATTTTTGATGAAAAGATATGGTTTTTGAGAAATAGCATGCGAAATAAGTGCTTGACTTATATCTTCTTCCTTCCATTTTGCTGGTTTCTTTATTGACACAAGAGTTTGAATTTGCACTTCAGTGAAACAAAGGCCAAGCAAATCTATGATAACTGGCCACCTTTCTCTGTTGCTCAGCATTTTCTATTCTTGCATTTGCGTTTCATAATATTAATTTCCGTTTTCAGGCTTCTTTTCTCAATACAAAAACATTGTTTTACCATTACCAACTGTTTTCTTACGTTTGATAATTCTTCCCGTTGTAAATTATTTTCACTCTTCAGTTGCATTAAATTTTTCTTCAGGCATTCGCACTTCTCACGTAACGTTGACGGCGTGATAAATGTTGGTCAGGAATGATGTCACTTTCATTGTAACCTGTGATTTGACGTTTAATTGGAGATATACTTTAAATTTTATTTAATGCATTTTTTTCTGACCTCTCCGATCTTAAACCGTTTACTTCGAACAGAAGTTTGCTTCTCCATCTGCTAAGGCATATTTTTTGTAGGCACGGCATCTTTTCTCAGTTTTTTTTCTGGGAGGCAAGTTCAGCAATTCATTTATAAGATCTCGCCTTACTTTGAGACATCAAAGTGTTCTGAACACATTCGTGCTTTTCTTTGCAACGAATACATCCTTTCCACAGCATTTTGCTATCCATTGCTTCATGAAATCTCTACCCGATGGTAAAACATGGTATATAACATCTATCTTCCTTTCCTTTGAACTGTTATTACGACAAAGTGCTACAGCGTATCCAGGTATTTTCGAGATAGTTGTACACAGAAAACAAATGAAGAAAAAATGAATGAAACGACAAAGCAGGTCTAAAATTGACAAAGAAATGCAGCGAGTAATCGACACTACAGCAAAAGTTCAGAATGCTCATGTGATTGTTTATGGCCACTGTGACGTCACACTCCAGCTCGTAGGGTGACAGCTCGCGGGCGGCGCTGAAACAAAGGCGATTGGACCTACCTCTCCTCTTTCTAAGTACCTTGGGTTAGATAATCTCCATTAATCTTTATCCCTTTGTTTTCCCAGTTCAGTGATTGAAAGACATTTTCCAATGTGGCATTAAAGAGCTTCGGAGATATGGTGTCACCTTGTCTCACTCCCTTTCCAATTTTTATGTGTGTTGTATTTTCAAACAGCCGAATCTTTGCACTTGCATTATCCTAGATGCTATTAATAATATTTATGTATGCATCTTCCATACCGCAGGATTTCAGAGCCGTTGTAACTGCTGATGGTTTCACCGAATCAAAGGCTTTTTCATAATCGATAAAAGCCATGCACAATGGAAGTTCATATTCCCTCGCTCTTTCAATTAGTTCTCTCAATACGTGGATATGATCTATTGTGCTGTAGCCACTGCTGAATCCAGCTTGTTCTCTCGGTTGAGCCATGTCTAGTGTTACCTTCAAACGGTGTGAAAGAACTTTAGTGAAGATTTTATAAACCACTGATAGGAGGCTGATAGGTCTGTAGTTCCTGATATCCTCAGTGTCACCTTTTTTTATGTAGCAGGATCATTGTAGCGTTGTTCAAATCCTCAGGAATATTCCCTTCATTAAGGCATCGAGTGAAAATTTGGGCGAGTATTGTTTCGATTTCTCCACTTGCTTCTTGTATGATGTCTACAGTAATTCCATCTTCTCCTGGAGCTTTTCCCAGCTTCATGTTCTTGATTGCATGTGCAACTTCTCCTGGGAGGAGTGGAAGAACTCTGGTACTGGTACCTTTCATGATGTCTGGAGTAGATGTATCATCCCTTTCATATAATTTGGAGTAGAAATCTTTCACTCTTGTCAAAATTTCGCCTCTATTTCTTGTTACAGAACCATCTTCTTTTCTCAGTGCCATAATCTGTTTTTTTCCCTTACCTAGATGCCCCTTTGCTATCTTAAGGCTTTGGTTGTTTTCAATTGCTTTCCTCACTAGTTCACAGTTGAATTGCCTTACGTCTTCAGTGTTACTTTTTAGTACTGTCTTCAATAGCTCTATATATTCCACTTTGGAAGTCACATCTTCTTTAGTTGTCCTTATCTCTCTTCTTTTTTGCATCAACATTTTGGTTTTTCCTGATAATTTGTTCACATGCAATTTGTTCTTAGACCCAGCTAATTTTGTTATTGTTTCCATAAGAGCTTTAGTTACTTTTCTGTTAGCTTCAAAAAAATATCCACTTCTTCCGATGTTAGGCCTTCTAACGGAGAGAATCTGTTCTTCAGATCCGACTTGAAGGTATTATGGTGTTTTTTAAGGTTGGTTACGTCAATACATTTTGTTTGTCTTATGAGCTTGCCACGTTCGAGTTTAGTGTTGAGGTGCATCTTACATCTCACCAATCTATGGTCACTACCTGTGTTGAACTTGTTTAGCACACTGCAGTCTTCTATGATGAATTTTTTGTTACACATAATAAAATCAATTTCACTTGTCGTCCCATTTGGATGTCTCCATGTCCATTTCCTGTGTGGCTTTTTCTTGAAAAATGAGTTCAAGATGAAAAACCCTTCTGCTTCTGCAAACTCAAGGAGAGTATTTCCACGCTGGTTTCTGTTGCCGTGACCTAATTTACCTACTGAAGTTTCATTCTGTTGCCGTTGCCCTATTTTTGCATTGAAATCTCCCATAATTATCTTCAAGTGCTGCTTACCTTTATTATTTAGATCACGAATTTCCTCATAAAATTCTTCAATTTCTTCTTCAGGATGACTTGTGGTGGGTGCATAGGTTTGAATAATCTGAGCCTTGTATCTTTTTTCAAGTTGGCTAACGAGTTGTGCAGCTCTGTCAGAGGAACTTCAACTTCTACAACTTTATCCTTCAGTTTCTTGTTTATTATAAATCCAACACCACTAGTTCTGATATAAGAGCTTTAATATACTAAAACACTATATAAACTTAAAAAATACATCACAAGATCTGTCGAAACGGCAGCCTTCCCATCATCATGTAAAATACACTTAAAACAGATGGGTGAGGAACACACTATTACAGTGAAGAGCAATTGAATTAGAGACAGCTGGCGTTATGCAAATGTGGCGCTGTGGGCAGCACTGTAAACGGAAACGACATGACGTAGCCAGCGATCCGACAATATAAGAAGTGATGTGACAGGAATCAGTAAGAGTCGGACGCAGTATGGGTAAGGCGAAGGACCTAAGCGCATTTGATCGTGGGAAAATTGTCGGTTCCCGACGAATGGGTCACTCCATCTCGGAAGTCGTGCAGGCACTGGGATTTTCACGAACCACTGTGTCACGGGTGCACCGTGAGTACATCGAATCCGGTGAAACATCCCTGCAAGAGCCAACTGCCGTGCACAAGAGCGTGTGGATGAGCGGGGTCATAGTCTGCTTGCTTGCATTGTAACAGTGGATAGACGGGCTGCAGTGCAAGAAATCACCTCGGTAATTTAACGCTGGTGCACAAAAACGTGTAAGCAGCCACACCATCCAGTACCATCTCCTCGCTATGGAGTACAGAAGCCAACGTCCCACGAGGGTACCTCTGTTGATCGCACATCACAGTGTGCAAAGATTAGCATGGGCGCGGGAACATCGCCACTGTACCCTAGACATGTGGGAAAATGTTGCCTGGACTGATGAGTCGAAATTCACTTTGGTATATGTGGATGGCAGGACACGAGTACGGCGCAAATCACATTAAGCGATGGATCCTTCTCACCAGCAGGGTACACTTCAAGCTGGTGGGGGTGGCATTCTCGCCTGGGGACTGTTTATGTGGACTGAAATGGGACCCATGGTACGTGTGACATCGTCCCTCACAGGTCAACGTTACCGGGATATCCTGGACGACCATTTGCTCCCGTTTGTGCGTCTTCAACATCCCACTGAGGACCTCATTCTGCAACAAGACAATGCACCGTGCCATCGCTCCCGAATTGTATCCGAATGATTGGATGAACACTCCACCGACTTGACCTCGCTTCTTTGACCAGCTAGGTCACCTGACGTCAATCCCATCGAGCAAATCTGGGATGCCATCGTGAGAGATGTTCTAGGATCTGACCCCTTCTCTATCAAATCTTCGTGAACTGTGGGAGCTTGTTCAGGGGTCGTGAATCCGTATGGCTTCCCAACCCCTTCGGTGTCTTGTCGAGTCCATGCCGAGACGAATCGCCGCCGTCATCAGGGCGAAAGGTGGTGATACACGTTACTAAACAGGTATCTCTAATTCATTTGCTCTTCAGTGTATATACAGTCAGATGGTGATCTACAACGTAAGTAGTTGCTACAGCGCAGACTCAAGATAGTAGATCAGAGTTCACACACAAAAAACAACAACCGCTAGATGTTCTACTTACCGGAGGGAGGGGTGGTGGGGAATGTTGTTAACTGCAGATCAAAGGGCTTTACACCTCGAACCACCGGCTTCCATGGGGATGGAAAAACACAGGGGAGCTCCTCGTTACAGGATGCATCGCCAAATTCATAAATGAATAGGCTCTCGGCAAAAAGTGTAGCATTCTTGGCTTTCAGGCTCCCCAAACTCTGCACAGGTTAAGACCCGCCCGACTTGTTACACCTTTACAGCCTGTGTACGTTAATTTGAGTGACGTGTCACTAAATAACACTCCCTGGCAAAGAGGATATAAATTCAGCTATCCCACCATTTGCCTAAACAAATTGAAAGTCATTCCTCAGGCCGAAAACATTATAAATGCTCTATCTTTTCAAGATGAGGATTATATTCGGCATTATGTCGCAAGAGATATCAGAAACTTTGACAACGTACCTAAACAACCCGATACCCACGATGTATCTGGAAGAGATAGATCATGGTATCGGACGTTTACGTACGGTTTATGTTCGGCATAAAACAGCTAAAGGCTCTAGGTGACAACAAAGATATTGCTATCACTGCCACTGATTAAACTCAGCAGATTATTATCATAAAGAAAACCGATTATAACGACAAAATGCTTGAGGCAATTACGAAAATATCGAACTCTATTATCACTTCTGACACAGACTGCCACTATTACAGCGCTGAGCAAGCTAAAAAATAAGGATATTTTCCCCGCTTGCATCGCTTTTAACATGAACCCCAAAACGGACCTAGGGCTATAGAACTTTTGGAAAAGTCAAGCTTCATAAGGAGGGCCTACCGGTTCGGCCGCTGGTATCGAGTTATGCCAACCCATCCAGATCCCTTGAAAAGGCCTTTTGCCGCCCCGGTGGCGCAGTGGTCTAAGGCGCTGGCCTCTGATCATTCGTCCGTAAGGGGTCCGGGTTCGAATCCCGGTCAGGCATGGATGTTGTGTTTGTCTTACGGCACTGGCTCTCTCCCTTCCCTGGAACCAGTGACCCTAAATTAGGGACGGGCGACTGCTTATAGCCCATTGAGTTGCTCACGGTGGTGGTTAAACCTCCAATCAAAAAAAAAAAAAAAGGCCTTTGCGAAGTACATGTACCCATTGACTGCAAACTCCAAATATTCTATAACGAGTCCAATTCAAGGCCTTAACAGAGTTAAAGCTTATAGGTCCTCAAATGTTCCATTCTTAATGGCTTCATTGGATGTTGTGTCGTTGTACCCAAATGTTCCAACTCACCTGGTACACTAGATTGTTAAGAGCAGGTTAAACAATACTGACAATATATCCCCTATGGAGGTTAAGGCAATGTTCGACGCTCTTCACCTTGTCGCCCAGCGCACGTATTCTTGCTTTAACAACATCATGTACCGAGAAACGGGAGGAACCCCAATGGATTCATCCTTTTCCACTGTGTTGGCTGAACTCGTTCTGCAGACCCTTGAGGGTAGGGTAAACTAAGTGTTTCCTTAAACCAGATTTTTATACAGCGTAATTTCAGAATGGAGTATTAGAGACAGCCGCCGACACGAAGGGGCATCAAACAATGGGTAAATAAATTCAAAGCAACAGGAAGTGTCTTGAAGGGAAAATCACTGGGGTGTATAAGGTACATTGACGATGTCCTGCTCTTCTGGACACACCCACTGGAATCGTTAACTACATTTGCAGAGACTATATCAGACCAATTGCCTACCATCGAGTTCACTGTTTAAGCCGAGAAGTCATATACCTTACCATTCTTAGATTTCCTCCTTCAACGCAACCCAGTAACTCATACACTTAAATTCGCAGTGTATCGCAAACCGACCTATATTCTTGTCATTATACCTGATAGTTCTGCCCACCCCATGAAGTATAAATTAGCAGCTGTGCACTACATGATTCGGCACGCTTACAAACATACACATACACGGCACGATTATGCCAAACTGAGTTGCAAAAATTCTCAGACATGTACACGGTTACCCTATGGAATGTGTATATAAACTGACTAAGAACATACGACGCTTGACATTTACAACCATGGAGAGCGAATGTTGCCAGAAGAAATTTATTGGATCGATGAGCCATCTCCTTCAATAATCCAAATTCTCAAGAATGCCTGTAAAAGACACAACTTGTACTTTTGCGAAACAACTACTCAACAATTAAGAAAGACTGCGACCTAGTTGCCGAGACACAGAGAAGTGGCATATACTGTATATCCCATCAGAGTAATGAGCCATTTGTTGAAGATCAAGCAACTGCTCTGTCACGCCTCACAGCTAGTGGTTCCCACACCCCCATGTGGGACAATACCAGAGTTTAGGGACGCCTGAAAACCAAGTTAGCTACACTTTTTGCCGAGAGCCTATTCGTTTATAAATTTGGCGACGAATGCTGTAACGAGAAGCTCCCCTGTTTTATTTCCCCGCCATGGAAGCCACTGGCCTATTGATCCGGCCAACACTATGTTGCTAACAACCCCTCCCGTCCACTGCCACCCCTGACACCGGTAAGTAAGCCATCTAGTCTTTTTTTGTGAACTCTGCTCTATCATCTTGAGTCTGCGCTGTAGCAACTACTAACGTCGTAGATCCCCATCTGACTGTATATAATACTCTTTTTCCTCAATCATCTATTTTTAGTGTACACTGAAGTGCCAGAAAAATTGGTACACCAGTCTTATACCTAGTAGGTCCGCCACGGGAGCTCAGGACTGCAGAAATACGACGGGGCATGGACTACACTAGCTTCTGGAAATATGCTGTAGGCAATGTACACCATAATTCCTACAGAGCGTTCCAGAATTTGGGTGTGTTCCAAGGTCTCGGATTCCTGTGTTCGATAGCGCGTTGCATGGCATCCCAAATGTGTTCAATCGCGTTAAGATCTGGGGATTTGGGTGGGAATGGCAACACCCCAAACTTAGATGAATGCTCCTCTAACCATAATGTTGCCTCCCGACACTTGCATTGTCCTGTTGGAACAGGCCCAACCCATCAGCATGAATGCAGCACATGAACGGGTGTACCTCGTCAAAAAGGATGCGCACATAACGTTGGTAGGTCACAGACGTTTGTAGACGTACCAGGGGTCCCAGTGAAGTCCATATAAACACACCATGGCGGACCCCCACCAGCCGGTACAGTTCCCTGTGGACAGGCGGGATCCATGGCTTCATGGGGTTTGCACCACACACGAATCCTTCCATCTGCCCGATACAGTTGGAAACGCGACCCGTCAGACCAGGGTACTTGTTTCCAGTCATCAAGAGTCCAGTGGCGGTGTTGCCGTGCCCAAGCGAGGCGCATAGCTCTGTGTCGTGCACCCATCAAGGGGACTCGAGTTGGGCTTCGGCTCCCAAAGCCAATATCGTGCAGGGTACGTTGCACAGTCTGGACGCTGAAGCTTGTTGAGGCTCCAGCATTGAATTCCGATGATACCTGCGAGATTGTGGAACGCCAATCGCGTGAAACGATTCTTGACAGCCGACGATGGTCACGTTCACCCAATGTCTTTTTACGGCTACACTGGTATCGTAGGTTGGAGGTTTTGCCGGAATTCTTGTAGTCACGGTACACCCTTGCAATGGTCGTCTGTGAAAATCCAAACTTCGTTTCTAACTCCGAAATACTATGGCTCATCTCACGAACGCCAACTATGACACCGCGTTGAAAAACGCCTAAATCGTTATTACTTGCCATTATACGCACTGGCAGACGCAACTGAGTACGCGCATAGGTGACGTTGCTATGAATTTTGCATAAGCTCGTCTGTGCCAGTTTTTCTGGCACTTCAGTGTATTTTACCTGTTGATGGGACGGCTGCCGTCTCAAAAGATCTCGTGATGTAATTTTTAAGTGTATATAGTCTTTTAGTATATTAAAGCACTTTTACCGTGAATATGCGCACACAGCTAATTTTCCAACATCGTGCAACTCGTTCATTTGATATGAACAGTATGTTATTCGCATGCTTTTACACTGGTTTAAGTGGAAGTTTTTGTTAGCATAGTTTTGAGAGATGTCGTTGTGCGGTCCTATCACGGAGGTTTTTTAACAACAACAGTGCTTTTGCGTCGACATCAATTTTCAGTCCTAAGGAAAAACAACCATGAGCGTTGCTGTTGATGATGTTTTTCTTCCAGTTCTCTTCGTCGTCACTAACTTTTGTTGTCGTTTGCTCGAATTTCGGCAACGGTTTTATCCTCTATCAGGAGTTGAAAGCCAGTACCATTTTTGTCACTGTTTAGGCAGGTTATCAACGTTTTTGCTATTAAACCTTCACACTCGGAAAACATACGGCAACGGCGAAGTAGGCAACACTGTGTGTGAGCTGAAGATTTGCCGACTTCTTCCTAAAGCTGGTTGGTGTTTCTTACCAGGTTGAGTCATATGTTCGTAGCGTTTTGGGATACAATGCTCAGTCCGGTACCACATGTTGATCACATATGGCTATTTGGCAAAATACCGTCCATTAGAGTTTATGGCCCTTCGCCAAAGTTCAGCCAAATACGCAATTCCGTTGAGATACCAGGCGGCTGGCTTGGATGCAAAAACCTCAATGATGCCATCTTACACAGCCTCCAAGGAATGGAACCATCTACCGGCCAAGAAGTGCGCCACAGAAAAACAAATGGTGAAAATCAGAAGAGGCAACAACCGGACTATAAGCTGGAGGTGGTAGGATTTCAACTCCACCGAAATCCTGAATTTTCTGAAAGACAATACGTGACCTCTGATATGGGTTGTTGTCGAATTGCTGGAGGGCCTTCTTCCGGTTCACCATTGCAGGGTAGCGCTGGCATAGAACGTCGTAGCAGCTGGTCGGCATGCAGGTACCCATCGACTGCCCGACATTGTGGCATAAACTCCTAGTGGACAGGACCCTGGAAATGTCACCATACACACAGTATTGACTTCACTTCAAAGCGCCCTCTTTGAACCACTGCTTGAGGCTCATTCCCTGGTTGCAGTCATTGGTTTCCGGTATAAGAATAACGTCGGAAGACCGACTTCTTATCATTCGTTACCATTCTCCGCCAAAACCGGTCGTTACGTGGAATTTGCAGCAATTATCGACACAGAGTGACACGCTCCTCAGCTTGCTTTGAGCTCAACTCATGGGGAACCGTTCGCGGACATCTGAAGTAAAAATCGAGTTTGTGTAGGTGGCGAACGATGGTGGTTTGTGATGCATGGTCGTCCTCTGCTAATCATCGGGCGCTGGTTTTTGGTGCTACACGCTGGGCTTCGTTGCTGGTGGTGACTGGTCTCCCACACATCGGTTTGTCAACGAGCTCTGTGTCTCCGGACACAAAAAGTTATAACCATTTTCTTGCTGTTGCAAAGCGCACTGTCTCCACACCTACTACACCACAAATTTCCTTCGCGGCAGCTGTCGCGTTTAACCCCTTTTTTGCGCTTTCCAACCGTAGGTTGATGGAGCGTATATGCTCCAGCTTTGTCCGTCCGTCTGTCCGTCCGTCCGCGCAATAACTCACGTGAAAATGGTTCGATTTCGATGAAATTTTAGTATGTGGTAGCGAACCACGTGGGGACGATCCCTATTGAAAATAAATGAAATGGGGTAAAAGGTCAGGACATAGAAGCGGGATCCATTCCATTGCCTTTATGCATCAAAACTTGCGTAAAAATGGTTCGGTTTCGATGAAATTTTAGTATGTGGTAAGGAACCACCTGGGGACGAACCCTATTGAAAATGGGCGGAATGGGGTTAAAGGTCAGGACATAAAAGCGGGATCCATTCCATTGAGTTTATGCGTCCTAACATGCGTAAATATGGTTCGATTTCGATAAAAGTTTAGTATGTGGTAGAGAACCAACTGGGCACGAACCCTATTGAAAATGGGCGAAATGGGATCAAAGGTCAGGCAGGACATAAGAGCGAAATTTATTGCATTGTCCTTATGCGACATAACTTGCGTAAAAATGGTTCGATTTCGATGAAAATTTAGTGCGTGGTAGGGAACCACCTAGGGACGAACCCTGTTGAAAATAAATGAAATGGGATCAAAGTTCAGGACATAAGAGCGGGATCCATTCCATTGCCTTTATGCATCATAACTTGCGTAAAAATGGTTCGATTACGATGAAATTTTAGTATGTGGTAAGGAACCTCCTGGGGACGAACCCTATTGAAAAATGGGCGGAATGGGATCGAAGGTCAGGACATAAAAGCTGGATCCATTCCATTGCTTTTATGCGTCATAACATGCCTAAATATGGTTCGATTTCGATAAAAGTTTAGTATGTGGTAGGGAACCAACTGGGCACGAACCCTATTGAAAATGGGCGAAATGGAGTCAAAGGTCAGGTAGGGCATAAGAGCGGGATTTATTCCATTGCCCTTATGCGTCATAACTTGCGTAAAAATGGTTCGATTTTGATGAAATTTTAGTATGTGGTAAGGAACTAACTGGGGACGAACCTTTTTTGAAAATGGGCGGAATGGGTTCAAAGGTCAGGACACTGGAGTGGGATCCATTCCATTGCCCTTGTGCATCATAACTTACCTAAAAATGCTTCGATTACGACAAAACGTTATCATGTTGTTCCGGAGGTATAGTGAACCGGGTCTGTTGAATATCAACGAAATGGGGTCAAAGGTCATTGCACAATGGCAAGATTTATTCCACAGCCATTATTCTCATAACTAGCGTAAAACTGCTCCTATTGCGACAAAACTTTAGTATGTTATTCTTGAGGTGTACTGAAATGGGGTCAAAGGTCAGGACACAGGGGCGAGATTTATTCCACAGCCATTATCCACATAACACATAACTTGAGTAATAATTTCTGGTATGTTGGAAAGCGTATCATAATCAATGCATTGCATGATTTTACTAACTTGTTCAAATAATGGCGTAGGAGCACACGAACAAAAAGTTTCCCCTCCGACATTCTCGTTTCGTATGAGCAGCATACACGTGTTGGGCCCGGCGGATGTCCACCTGTCTGGGCAGCGGAGAACGTAACCCAATCAGGCGTGGGACACATTCCACCTTAGTGCGCATTTCCCACCTGTTGGACAGAGCTTCTCCATCTGTACCGCGAAACGCTGCGGAAGTGTGACACACCCTGGTACTTTTCTGGATCCTGATTGGTTGCTGTATGCGCGGTCAAAAAGAAGAATGAAGAAAGGAGAATGATATGTGACATTGACACGTGACCACACTCGGAAGGGGGACGCAACATTACACAAACAAAACACATTACAAACAACACTAAGACGAGAGCGGTCGGTTACCAGAAGATTCGGGATAACTGAACGTCGATTAAAAGAAATTTCTCAATAGTGTTTTTAGAAGCGATGACACAGCTGCAAACTGAAGTACACAAACACCACCTACGGACAAAACTGTGAACTAAAAATTCCTCACATAAAAACCTAAAGTATTCTACAAAGCAATTGCCATCCGGTGTTAAAAGAATTTTTTAAATCGCACATATTGAAGCAGAGGTATTGAGAAAAACAGATTAAGCATTTGTCCCTTCCAGCGGCGAAATTCTGTTATAGTTTGGGAAGGAAATACGCACACACAGAGTTTGCATAGTTAGTAGTATCTGACCGAAGAAATAAGTTTTCCAATCGGGTTTTTAATCCCGCAGATATTTTTGTAAACGGAAACGTAATCTTACGCCCCTTTGTGGCAGACTTGTGCTTTAAGAAAAATGTAAAATTATATGAGAAGCATATCGTAGCGGAAGCGATCTACAACAAAGAAAGAACTTTTCAAATAGGACTCCTAGAAGAACAGATATGAAAAA
The DNA here is from genome assembly GCA_039090855.1 of Macrothele yani. NCBI lineage: Eukaryota > Metazoa > Arthropoda > Arachnida > Araneae > Macrothelidae > Macrothele > Macrothele yani. The sequence goes on along the minus strand of CM076997.1, from coordinate 55,492,633 downwards.
AAAATACGATATACATCTACGCTCCCTATCGGAAAAACCATGAACTATTTTAAGAAGAAAGTATTCTCCAAAGGTTTTTCGATGTGAGCGGTATCCGTCCACAAAATAATTTTTTCAGTCGAGTTTTCAGGAGCTCAGATTTTGTTGGAAATAAATCAGAAGCGGAAACTAAAACTTACGCCCTCTGGTGACTAAACCATTCATTACTAAATATTAGAAATGATATGCCAAGCATTTCCAACCAGGAGCTGTATCCGGTGCAGAAAGAATTTTTCAAATCGGAATTTCAGAAACAGAGATATCGGGGAAAACGCGATTTACATTTATGCCCCCTAGTGGAAGTCTATGAATTACTTGAAAATTTTGAAATTTTATAAAAACATGTCGCACCGGAAACTGTATCCAACAAAGAAGGAATGTTTCAAATCGGACCATCCGAGGCAGAGATATTGAGTAAAATATGATATAAATCTATGTCCCCTGGTGGAGAAACCATGCATTATTTTAAGAAACAAATATTTCAAGAAAGTTCATCGACTTCAATGGTATCGGCCCACCAATGAGTTTTTCTCAATAGAGATTTTAGGAGCTCTGATTCTGCTGCAAATATATCAGATGCAGAAATTAATGCTTACGCCCCTGGTGGCCAAACCATATTTTGTCGAATACTAGAAATAACATGCAAATTATCTCCCATCAGGAGCTGTATCCGCTGCAGACAGAATTTTTCAAATCGGAGTTTTAGAAGCAGAGATATCGGGAAATACGCAATTTACCTTACCGGAAATCTGGGAGTAACTTGAAAAAATGACTGTACCTAAAATAGCCTTCGACATAAATGGAATCGAAAGGTAACAGAATTTTTTTAATCGGATGTTGAAAAGCAAATATATGGAACAAAATTTATTTTGAATTCGATATCATCTGCATTTATGCCCTCTAGCTGCGAAATTGTGCATCGTAAAGAAAAAGAAAAAAAAACGAAATGAGTGATCATCATTTGCACATTTCAAGTTTCTTAACGATAAAATAATTTTTGAAATCGGACAACCAGTTGCAGAGATACGGTGTATAACGGCGGACAGACGGATGAATCAGCAACATAAGGACACCGTTTCGGTACAAAAGACTTGCTAAAAAAACCCAAGAAAGATGACACCACATTTTAAGTTGTAATGAGCACGCTTTTTGAAACCGTTCTGACTCGAATTATATTTATCAATATTATTCAAAGTCAATGGAAACGTTCAATCGGTTTCTACAATCGATAAAACATCCAAAACTAGAAGCAGCTACTTAGTTTCACCAGCGGCTAAAAAGAATGTTACGAAAAATTAACAAATAGCACACAAAATGTTTCTCATAGCACAAGGAAGGTACTAGAGACAAAGAGATTTTCAAATCGGGCTGGTAAGAGAAGAAATATAGAAGATGGAAATATTGTGAGTCTTCGTCTGCTTGCTGCAGAATTTTGCAATGAAAAAGTTTAAAATAAGCGAAAAATATTCTTCATGGAAAAAAGCTGTGCTAAGGAAAGAACACTTTTCAAATACGTCTCCCGGAAGCAGAGATAGCACAAAAAAAAAAAAATATTTCGACCGCTACGCCCCTAGCAGGGAATCTTTGCACTTTTTTAAAGAGGATAATGCACCACATCTATATTGTAGAGAATGACATACAGTAAAGAAGAAATTTCTCAGTAATGTAATTAGAAGCGACGATACAGCTGTGAAATGAAGTACACAAACACCACCTACCGACGGAACTGTGAACTTCAAAATTCTTCATATACTAGCCTAAAGTATTCTACAAGGTAAATCGCATTCGGTGTTTAAAGAATTTTTTGAATCGCTGATGTAGAAACAGAGATATTGAGAAAAACAGATTAAGAATTTGCGTCCCCTAACGGCGAAATTGTGTATTATTTTGGAAAGAAAATATGCACTCAGAATTTCCATAGTTAGTAGTATCTGACGAAGAAAGAATATTTTAAATCGTGTTTTTAGCCCCGCCGCAGGCAGCACACGCTTGCAAATTAAAGTAAGCGCGACGCTGTGCCGCCGTATTCTATTCCCAATCAGGTAAGCAAGACGTTATCGTTGGATGTCGACGTAAAGCCAACGATTTTCCAACTGATGAGCTACTGAGGGGAAGGTTTGGGTAATCCGTTTACACTCAAGCGCGACCTGAGCTCCAACCAGTGGCCCTGTGAGTCATCAACATGGAGAGAGGCTACGCCTGAAGCAACATGTGGGAAACTCTTGTTCAACAGTCTGTGGTTCAACTACTGTTCGTTCACAGATCATGTGCTAACTGGAACTTTCATGTAAGTAGAATAAATCTTATTGTTCGATTTTCTGCATGTTTTATCACATAAAATAATTTTAAAATAGCTCTTGCTAAATTGCGATAGCATATTTTTTTTATAGATGTTGCATTTTTGATGCTGCTTTATTTCTGCAGCATCGAACTGAATTTTGGAAGATAAGTACAGCATGTCTAAAATAATAAAATCTGCTGTTGTTCATCTTACGGATATTTTTTATCACGTACACGACGTAAAAAACAGATGAATGTGATGGACGAGTATTGTTTGGGCTATTTGTTCAGTGATATCAGAGAGGGAAATGTAAATAGGTATGTTTGTTACAATATAATTTCTTAGTGACAAGGAAGTAAGTGGGTTTAAACTACTGGCTAATTACAAATGAAAAATTAACTAGGTTATCCACTAAGATGTGATATGAGAATGTGAGTTTGTGTAAAGAAAAACGAATATTCCAATAATTCAACATTTCATATTCCAGAATTTCAGCACTGTTATCTCAAAACATCATGTGAGTTCAGTAATAATTGCAAAAATAAACATTGCAGTAAATTTTAAGTTATGCTGTAAACTGATTTCACAATGTTTTCTTCGGAAAGATTTCTTGTAATATTACCTCAATGAAAGTTGCATACTTTTATACTGTTAACGATAGTATAAATCTGGATATTTTTTTTGTGTTGTCACTAAAACAACAGGGCACAATCTCAACACCGTTGAATGAAAACTGATTTTGGTATTTTATGATTTTTTACACTGACTTTAGCTGTCAAAATTTTTAAAGGGCCTAGACTTATGTTAGGTTCGGTCAAATGGTTACCCTACATTTTTTTTTTTTTTTTTTTTTTTTTTTTGCTGAGGTGGTCTGGGTATATATTGTCAAAATAATATTTTTGATAGCAAAAATCATTAAAAGTTATATGAAATTATGAAAACAGCATAATTTTTCAACTGGATGTAGCCAGAATATCTTCATTTGTGAAACATAATTTTTTTCCTGTTAAAATTTTTTATACAAAACAGTGGTCCAGATTTGTCATGATCGAAATGAGAATGCAGAGTACATTGATGTAAATAAAATAAATAACAGCTATATGAAGCATTTAAATCAACGAAGATCCTTCAAAAAGAACAGTGAATGCTCAATGTTAGGGCTTCTGAATTCCTTAACTTTTAATTGGAAAATTGCGTGATTATGTTCCTTATGAAAATTAAACAAATTATCATAAACTTATAAACTAAAATCTCAAAAATCTCGTAGCATAATTGCACATGTTCTCCTGCTTCAGATTACTTGAAAAACAACAGTCTGTGTCCTTCACTGTTTTTCAGTGGTGTTTTTTTCATATTTTTCAGATCATAATTGATCACAGGAAATTCTATCCAATTTTCTACTACATTTCCTTTATAGCTGGTATTTATTTGAGAGATGCTTTCTACAAATTAGTTCAAAGAGGTATTTCTAAAATTCTGTATTTCATTTTCTCCTGGAACAGCGGAAATTTTTTTCAATGTTTATGCAGCCAAGAAAGTATATACACTATCTAATAAAAATAATCAAATTTAGACAGTTCTTTTTTCATATTGTTTATCAGTTTTTAATATTTATGAGGTGTCTTGTTTCGCTAACTGCATTGGAGAGTTAATGTAAGTGTTTTATGTTAGTGTATCCTGCTGTTATATTACAAGGGCAATATTTAAGTATATATACTTGTGGTTTTGTGCTTTAAGGAATAATATGTCATGATTTTCCCTTCCTTCTTGTGTTTCCACTTTAGCGGCCGTTGTGAAAATCCAACTGTATCCAGCAGTTAGACTGGCAGGTGCAGCAGCGCATACAGTCGTTGATCACCATCTCACTATAACACTTAGACGAAGACTACTTTTAGAGAATATTAACATTATTTTCCAGCAGATACTTTTTTTTAATAAATGTAAATCAGAATTTCAGAATTTTTTGTTTTTTGTTTTTCAGGTATTATCAGTTGTGATTGTTGCGTTGCATTTATCAGTACAATTTCAAAAATGTTGTTTAATATACGGGTGCTGGTTAAAGTTTATTTAATTGCATGTATGCAGTTTTGCCTTTCAGTAGTTGTAGGGGCGAAAGTGCCCAGCTAATGATGTGTGCATGCCCTAAATTATGTTTAGCACTCACCCACGTTATAGGACCCACTCACAGCCAATAGAAGCATCAGGTTCGTTCCTAAGAACTTACCCAAATATTAATAGTGAGTGAACGGACGCTCCTCCATACTTTACCATAAATAATATCTGTGAACTAGGAGGATAGAGTGAGACTGCCGAAAAACTACAGATAAAAAGCTACCAATGATTACAAAGTAATTGCTGAACAACTCGATGGAAACGTAACAACATTTAATGAATAATATAGAAGGCTTTTGCAGGTGAGCTTCTCCTTAGAAAAAGAAAACGCTCTCCGTAGTGATAAATCAAAAGACTTGCTTCCAATGGAAAGTGAAAAGTTTGTAATCGGCCAATCTACCAACTGGCTACTATCATCTACCCATATTCTTAAACTACAAAGACAGTTTTTCTCGATAAAGAGTTAGACCTGGGTCTCTCTCTGTACATGCTGTCAATCCGAAGATCGACGCAATCTGGGAGAGCCCCCGTCCTGGGAACCTGTATCCCAAGATGCCTAAGTTACTCTCTCTGTCTAACGGAAGCAATCGTGAGACTCTCCGTCCAGGAGACCTGTATAGCCGATTTTCCTCAACCTAGAAAATATTAGTTCCGTCACCATACATGGTATGACTGGACCACCTAGTACCCCTACTTTGGGTACACAAGCCCCCTAAAAACCTTCGAGTCACGTCTGTCGGAGTTGCTCCCCACTCTTCTCGTTCCGCGAACAACAGGCAGACTATCCTTTTCGCTTCGCGCTCTACCATCACCCCCTAATTGATAGCTCTCCCCTCTTTCGCCTTCTCACTGTGCGTACGTCACTGCCGCTTCCTTGGCCCGAGGGCATACCGCTCCTCTCGCTGTGGGCAAGCGACGTCATTATAGTCAGCGCGTTTTCTGCTCCCCCCTTTGGCGGCGTCAATACTCTTACCCGTTCCGCGAGCGTTTGTTCTTTCTACTGGATAGCCAAACCGCTTGACATACCGCATCGTCGGCGTTTCTTAAACTGGCTTAACCTATCGCAAAAGATACTAGCATGTATAAACACAATACATTTTCCTGCCCACATACAATGCTGATGTGCAGACAGACAGACTTCTCGGCGCCTGTCCTTCGTTAAACAATGTTTGCCGGATGTCATTATCTTAATGGGTCAATCTTTATCACATCCGAGAAAGGTGTCTCTTTTCCTGAGCGTGAGAACTTCTGGCTTTCTTTGTAGCCTCCAAATATTTTACTAAATGTTCTGGAACTTTCGAAAGGTCTTTGTCTTCGTGGAATACATTCCAGGTTCCATTAGAAAAATGCATAAATGGAGGTTTTTCGTTGTACGCTCATACAATATACATTAATCTTTGTATTACATTATAAAACATAATGTCCTTGTTACCAGTTCATTTAATGTGTGATTTTCTCATTACACAGGCATCATGTTATATTAATTATGTGTCGTGCATCGCTAATGTTCCAGCTTTCACAGGCCCCTAATTGTGAGACGATACATGTGGGATCTTTTGTTTCACATGTAGAGTCTTAAAAGGAAAGTTTTTCCTAATTGTAGTTTCTCTATGACACATAAGTACGTTGGCACACACACATTTTCTTCCTGCAATATGCACACATATGTACAATATATACATAGGCAGTACCACCATAGAACCTCACTGGGTTGCTACCTGCGTGGTTACTACCCCCCTTTCAGTTATTTAGGGTGCTGCGCACCCCACCCCCTTCCTCGCTGAAATCTAGATGTGATAGAGCGTCTGCGTGAGGAATCAAATTCCCGGCGATATGCGTTATGACAAAATTAAATTGCGCGATGGCCAGACTCTATCTTTTCAATTTGGAGCTTTGGGAAGCTGCGCTCGTTAAATCAGTTAGAGGATTGTGATCTGACATAATTTCTATCTGATGCAGGAAGATCCAACCCTCGAACTTTTGCAACGCCCAAACTATCACATATGCCTCTTTGTGGCTAGCTGCGCTGCCCAGCGCACTTGAGTATTACTAAGCTCCTTACTCGCGTTGGCTACTGGTCTAACCTTCCCTCTTTCGTCTCGTTGTCCCAAACAACATGCTCCTGCATACGAGCTGGCGTCCGTGTGTAACACAAATGGCTTGTTAAAATCTGGAGTAAACATCACTGGTGCTGTGCATAATAACTCTTTTAACAATTCAAACGCTTTCTCCAGCTCTGGTGTCCAATTGACTCTATCTGACGCTTTCTTCCCCTTTAAATCGCTCAGCGGCTTCGCTATTTTTGCAAATCTGGGCACGTAATCTTGATAATAGCTGAAGAGTCCGAGGAAACTCCGCACTGTTCATGATTCTTTGGAAGGTAGCTGCGGCTCCCGACATTCCGAAAGGCATCAACTTCCATCGAAATAACCCGCGGTGGTCGGCGAACGTTGCATACCTTTTGCTCTCCGGGTCCATCGGTATTTGATAATACTCTTTGAGCATGTCTAAGGTAGTGATGAAATTCGCCGCCCCCACCTTAGCAAGCAGGTCTGGAATGTGCGCCATCGGGAAAGCGTCTGAAATGGTGTTTGTAAGTTTAACATCGGAAAATCGACACACAATCTTACCTCACCCGAACGTTTCAAGACACAAACTATGGGATGACTGAACTCTCCCTTCGATTCCCCTATCATCCCTCGGTCGCACAACTCCTGTATCTGATTCTCCACGGCGGATTGCATGGCTTGCGGCACTTTGTATCTATGCTGGGTGCGTAATACACTCCCTGGTTTGATTGTAATTGCATGCTCCCCTTCCGTGGACACCCTTACCTCTCCCGAGAAAAATTTCCCTGAGCTACTCACTAACTGTTGTAGTTCCCGCAGTTGCTCCTGAGTTATCTTTGGGCTCTCTATCTTTAAATCCCGTAGACGCGCCCCTTTATCTTCCGTTTCCCTCATGGGTACTTCCTGAATATCCCCGAAGTCCCCGTCCTACTCGAATATTACTCCGACGGCGTTAACCCGGAGCCTGAATTCTCTCAACTTCCCTACGTGTACGGGGCACCTTTACCCAAGACCCAGATTGTTAACGTAACTATTTGTCCCACGTTTCTCCAAAATATGTACCGGACCTGTCCACCTCGCATAAATCTTATTTCTTGAGTCAGGGATTAATGCAATCACCTGATCTCCCACTCCAAAGGTTTTCTGTCGAAACTGGAGGTTGTAGTAGGACGCGTACCGCCGCTGCTGCTCCTCTGATACCTCCTCCACTTGTTGAGCCACCTTCTCCATCCTTTGCTTCATCTCCTGAAGATATTGGGCCGCCGATGCGGATATGCCTATGGGCAACTTATATCAGCCCGTCCAATTCTTCTTTAAGATAGCTAAGGGACCTACTGGCTCTCTGTCGTATAACAGCTGGAATGGGGCTATCCCTGTGGTGGCGTTCGGTACCTCTCTGTATGCCCACAACAAATAAAGTAACGCTTTGTGCCACTGTCGCGGTTCTTCCCTGATCACGTGGTGAAGTATTCCCTTGAGGGTTTTGTTGTACCGTTCCACGAGACCATTGGCTGCCAGATAGCCCGGGGTAGAGAATCATGGAGTCGCACCCAGACGCCCAAGAGTCTCCTGCGTCAGATCCGACAAAACGTTTGAGCCCCTATTCATCGCAACTACCTCTGGGATCCCCGCACGCTGGAAAATCTCCAAAAGTGTTTCACAAGTACTCTTCGCATTTAATGATGTTAGACAATCTGCCTCCGGCCATCAAGTATGTTAGTCCACCATAACTAGGATCCTGACTGGTGTTATCGGTACTCGGACCCTCCGTGTGACTGGCCTCCAAAGTTGGCAGGCTTGGCAGTCATCACAATATTGCTTGACATCTTTCTTGATATGTGGAACGAGTACCTGATCCGTTCTAGGGTGTTTGGGTCTTCTTGTGGCCCAAATGTGCCGTAAATACGGAGTCGTGCGCTAACCCCATCACTCCCTCCCCCTACATTCTGGCACTACTAGTTGGCTGACCGGTTGACCCAAAACCTTATCTCTGTGATGTAACAAACCATCCACGAAAAATTATCCGTTTTTCCTTTCCACGGCCTCTTTACGAACTTCCCTTAGCGTCTTATCCTGCTCCTGCTGTTCTTTAAAACTTCCGTAATCTGAATTCGGACGTTCCCCGCTCAACGTGTTCTCTTCACGGCATGCCGTTAGCTCGTGCGCTGTCGAATGCGGATGTTTCGTCTCTAGCTCTGATTGGCTGCTTGCTGCCGGCTCCGCTAAGGACACGCTCGCTTGCGTTCGTGCTCTTTCTCCTGCCTACGGCGATATAACTTCCTCCGAGGATCCTCTCGCACTGGCTTCCCTGGTTACGCAAACCTCCCGGGCTTCTCCTACTCCGATACTTGTATATTCTATCTCTTCTTTTAAATTTCCTTCGGCGCTCCCATCTTCTAAATTTGTAACGGCTTTACTTGCTGAAGCTGCCCATTCTGGACTCGAGAATCTCGCTTCTTTATTTTTCGCATAATCCATGGTGTATTTATCGCATCGTTACTAAGTTGGGGTACATTTGGGCAAATAATCTCTGTCATCCCTACTACTTTATTCCCTGCCTTTTCTAAATCAGTTTCTACCAACCTAGTTTGTAGCTGCTTTATGGTAAAATTGTCAGTCCACCTGTCGAATCCTGTTAAATTTACCCGGTCAATCTCTTCTTTATCTTCTTCCCCTAATTCTCCTATTCTCACGCAACAAAAGTCGGTCCCACTGTTATCTATCATTTCGGCCTGATGTCCTCCTTCTGTTTCTATCATTAATCGGCTTCCCACGGGTATCTCCATCACCTCACAATTACGCTCTCGGATCCCAATATCCTTCTCATTTTCGTGCTTAACTTCCTAGTGTCCTCTCCGGGTTTTTCGTTGGCACCCCTTTCTCCTTCTACTCCCGTTTTCTCTACCCTCGTCACTACCCTGCTCACTTTCTTATTCCCGTCGTTCCTCCAATAACCTGACGGACTCTTGTTCTCTTGCCCTTGGGTGGTTCTTTGAAGGCATTGCGCCTTTCGATGACCTACCTTACCACACTGGAAACAGATCACGCCCTGATCAAAACTTGTATTTCCATGCGGTCTACTAACTATCCCTCGGTTCATGAACCCTTGTTTGGCTACCGGGAATTGACATTTCGGGGGTGGCCCACTAGACTGGCCTGGTTTTCCCTCTTTACAGCGGCCATTCCTCCCATGCTTTATGGATTCCCCCGAAAATTAGACCCCGAAGAGTAATTACCTTTCGGCTTCCCTTCTCCCAAATCCATGGCTTCTACGTGAGTCTCGCAGAGGTGGCATAGCACCTCCAGTTCCTGAGCTAAAACTAGTTTTCCTACGGAACATCTCTGTAACAAATAAGTTTTTAGATTTGGTGAAAGTAGCCCCATAAATTTGTCGCAAACTAACAAATTCATCAATTGCTCGAATTCCGTCACGCCGTTCTTTTCTTTATAATACTGAAGTGCTCGCCCAATACGACCTGCTAATTGCTGGAAGCTTTCTCCCTTATTTCTCCTAATCGATTCAAATTGCTTAAGGTACTGTATATTTCGGGGGTCAAATGGCACTCCGCTAAAATTGCTTCCTTCACTTTATTATAGTAGTCATACTGTTCCAGATTTAGTCGCCTGAACAAATGGTTCACGCATTCCACTTTAAATAAGGCGATGACTAACCTTCCCTGCATTTCTCCTGGAGCAGCATGTAATGAAAACGTCCTCTCTATCGAGTCAAAGAAATCCAGAATTTCCTCTGGCTTCGTAGGGCTCTTTGGTATGGTCTTTTCAATTATTCTCATGTCGTCAGCAAGTTACTCTGATCTTTCCCTCGTGTTGGAGAAGCCTGACTTTCCAGAGATACTTGTAACTTTTTCAATTGAAAATCCCTCTCTTCCCTCCTGTCTGCTAATTGTATTTGAAGCATTCTTTCTGCTCTTTCGGCTTCTAGCTCTATTTTTCTTAATTCCCTCTATGCTTTCTTTTCTTCTAATTCTAGCATCCTAATTTTAAATCCCCACTGAAATTTGGAGGTATCCCCTTCCATCTTTTTCTCATTAATCTGTACCTCGTTACTGGAATCTAACACGTTATCTGTTTCTTTGTCGCTTTCTACCTCACTGCCCTCTACATTTTGCTCACCGTGCTCCTGACATTCTTACCCATCCAAAACTGTTTCATTTTCATGCGCTAATCACAATAAATCACATGCAAATCAATAAGCATATAATCATACAATCAAATATTTCCGTGACAGCCTTCGCTCTCAACCTTGAAGACTACTAGCTTCTACCATTTCTACTTCCATATTTCTCTTTCTTTAAAGCACAAAAATAGAACATAATGATTTTCTCTCTTAGCTAGTGACCTCAACATTTTGCACATAAATACACTTAAGAATTTCAATAGATGAAAATACTTTTGACCCTTTGGTCTCTAACTGCTCGCACCCTAACGTGAATTCTGTTAACTATTAATCCCTAAAATACTACAGGTAGTGACTCAGGAATTAAAATTGCAGTTCTAAAGTGGTACTTACCTGACGGAGCTACTCGGGCCCCCATTTGCTTCATTTTGTATCCTGGAGTGCTTCATCATATCATGGCAGATAATTTTTTCACAAGAAAGTTCTGGAGTACGTGAGGCGTTCTGGTTTCGAACCCTCTTTACAGCCTTTCTGTCATCTCGTCGACCAATGATGCGCCCGCGGCGTCTTGGTTGCAGACTCTCCTCGGCCGTTGAAGCTCTCCTCGTCGAAGTTCCTCGAAAAGTCCGTAATTCTTTATTTCACCGGGTCGTTTTCTCACCTGTACACCTGCGCTTTTCCGCCTTTTTCCGATAAAGTTTCCTTGGGTTTTTTTTCACAGCTAGTCTCTCTACTTTAACGTTCGTCCGTTCGGATCGTACCGGCTGCGCCAAATTCTTCTAATGCTGTAGGGGCGAAAGTACCCAGATAATTATGTGGGCACGCCCTAAAATATGTTTCGTAGACGTCCACGTTACAGGACTCCCTCACCGCCAATAGAAGCACCAGGTTCGTTCCTAAGTACTTACCCCAATATTAATATTGAATGAACGGACGCTCCTCCCCACTTTACTATAAAGAATATCTGTGAACCAGGAGGATAGAGTGACACTGCCGAAAAACTACATATAAAAAACTACCAATGACTACAAAGTAATTGCTTGATGGAAACGTAACAACATTTAGCGCATAATATAGGAGAGTTTTGCAGGTAAGCTTGTCCGTAGAAAAAGAAAACACTCTCCGTAGTGATAGTCTTGCATCCAATGGAAAGTGAAAAGTTTGTAATCGGCCAACCTACCAATTAGCGCCTATCATCTACCGATATTCCTGAACTAGAGAGAGAGTCTCTCTCGATAAAGAGTAAGACCTGTGTCTTTCTCTGTATATCCTGACTATCCGAAGATCGACGCAATCTGGGAGAGTCCCTGTCCTGGTAACCTGTATCCCAAGATGCCTAAGTTACTCTCTCTGTCTAACGGAAGAAATCGTGGGAGTCTCCATCCTGAAGACCTGTGTCGCCGATTTTCCTCAACCTAGAAAATAATAGTTCCGTCACCGTACATGGTATGACTGGACCACCTAGTACCTCTACTTTGGGGACATACGCACCCGAAAAACCTTCGAGTCACGTCTCTCGGAATTGCTTTCAACTCCTCCTGTTCCGCGAACAACAGACAGACTATCCTTTTCGCTTCGCTCTCTCCTCTCTTTCGCCTCATTGTGCGTACGTCACTACCGCTTCTTTGGCCCGAGCGCATACCACTCTTCTCCCTGTTGGAAAGCGACGCCATCGTGGCCAGCGCGTCGTTTGCTACTTTCCCAACTTTGGCGGCGTCGATTCCCCTACCCGTTCCGCGAGCGTTTGTTCTTTCCACTGGATAGCCAGACCGCTTGACATACCGCATCGTCGGCGTTTCTTAGACAGGCTTAACCTCCCGCAAAAGATACAAGCATATATGAACACAATACGTTTTAATGCCCACATACAATGCTGATGTGCAGACAGCCAGACTTCTGGGCGCCTGTCCTTCGTTAAACAATGTTTGCCGGATGTCATTATCTTAATGGGTCGATCTTTATCACACCCGAGAAAGGTGTCTCTTTTCCTGACCCTGAGAACTCCTGGGTTTCTTTTTAGCCTCCAATTATTTTACAAAATGTTCTGGAACTTTTGAAAGGTCTTTGTCTTCGTGGAATACATTCCAGGTTCCATTAGAAAAAATGCATATATGGAGGTTTTTCGTCGCACGCTCATACAACATACATTAATCTTTGTATTACATTATAAAACATAATGTCCTTGTTACCAGTTCATTTAATGTGTGATTTTCTGATTACACAGGCATTATGTTCTAATAATTATGTGTCGTGCATCGTCAATATTCCCGCTCTCACAGTAGTGTTAAAAGGTAAACCCTCATTCTCAAATTTTCATCTACTAAGTTTTTTTTATTGCAGGTTATAAAGCTACCCGGATATCACAATACAATGAAAGTTTAATATAAAACTGGAAAAAAAACGTGTATGTGTGTGTGTGATTCGAAAACTATTTTATTGATAACATGACTGCTTTCACACCACTGGTCTAAGCTAGTTATGATAAGGTACTTTATTTTTCATGAATGACTAAGAAACTTTCATTCTAAAGCACTACATCAATATAAGCACCAGTAGCATTAACACTGTTATTATTGTACCACTGAAGTATGTCATATTTACTGTAGCTATGTTTTTTTTAACATTCCACATTAGATTTCCCTCCCTTTCATTTTTAGACTCAGAAACAAAAGAATAAAGAGGGAGACGGGTAGGCTTACAAACTGCATGAACAAAACCCATTACTTTTCCCCTTTTTTACTGTACTTTAAAGTTCTTGAAAGTACAGTCAAACCTGTACATCAATTTAGTGTAACTGTGTGTGTGTGATTTATGCTTTGTTATATTCAGGTTTCCTTATAAGCAGCCGATAATTATTTCCAGAAAGGTTGTTTTTTTTATACCAGAAAAATGGTTGGCAAGTAGTCAAGGAATTTTTATAAACATAATTTGCTATAGCATGGTTTTACAATATTTGCACTCATCGCAGTATGCTACGTAGCAAACATCACCTCCACGTGCATTATTAAAAATTTGCTACATCCATGCGCACAAGAATGTTTAACATTTCTTGCTGTACTTACATGGAAGTAAAAAATTATGTAAACTGTACATAGCTAATTTCTGACTCACCTGTTTTGATACAATCATGCGTTTTCATTCATAAACTGGAACATATATAGTATGGAGCAAAAGACTACATTGCGACATTTTCCACGCAAAAATGAATAGCTACAAGCATAAAGGATGTAACATACAAAGCTGCTGAGAACACTGGACACGTACTATTCTTGCATTACAAAAGTTGGCTCATTGTTATAGGAGTGATGGCTGAATGTTGTGTAATACATTGGCACAACGTCATGAAACTGATGGCTCCCCGTTGTAACAGTGGCTCCACGTTGTAGGAGTGATGGCTGAATGTTGTGTAATACATTGGCACAACGTCATGAAACTGATGGCTCCCCGTTGTAATAGTGGCTCCACGTTGTAGGAGTGATGGCTTAATGGTGTAAAAGATGTTGGTACAATTAGGTCCAAATGATGGTTTAACGGTGTGTATACGCTGGCTCAATGTTATAAAACCGTCGGCTCGTCGTTGCGACAGTAGCACAATGTTATATGAGCGATGGCTTAATATTGTAAATGATGTTGGCACAAGGTTACCCAAACGATGGTTTGACGTTGTGCACTGTGTTGGCGTACTGTTATTCTAACGATGACTTAATGTTGTGAGTGAGGCTCAGTGTTGAAATGTTGATGGCGTTATATTGCACGAAACATCGGTTTAATGCTGGCACAATGTTATATGAAAGTTCATCCTTACATTGGATCAACACTGGTTAGTACACTGAGCCAACCGGAGGTTGGTAAGTGGCCGCCGAGACATATGGAGGGAGGCCCATCGTAGTATCCGTACGTTTTGCCAACGTTTTGTGTTTTACGTAGGAGAAATGTAATCGTGCTGTAAACGGAAGAGTAAGCTTACGCCGTCGGGTATCGTTCACTTGATCGAAAGGTCACTTGACCGAAAATCACTTCGCCGAAAATCACTTAATCGAAAGGTACATTTCACCGAAAGGTCACTTGACCGAAAAGTTCATTTCATCGAAAGGACATTTCATCGAAAAGTTCATTTCACCGAAGGATTATTTTACCTAAAAGTTCATTATATCGAAAGATCATTCCACCGAATGGTCAGTTTATCGAACACTTAGAATTTGGTTGTTAGAGATGTGTTGGAGTGTGGTGCTGTTTTTTGAAAAACTGGCCACCTAAACATTCTCGGATTGTATAAAAAATACACTTTTAATTCCTATGAAACACCTCCCTATGAGTAGGTTTTTAGAAATATACCATTAATTATAAGTCCTAGATCTGTGCTTTTTTGTCAAATTTTAATCCTCCGAGCTCATATTCATAAGGGTTACATAGTAAATAATGTTCCACTTTTACTCAACCACAAAACATTAATTTTTTGACCGTAGGCCTAGGTACAGGCCATTTTAACAGATTTTAACCCTACTCATATTTTTAAGCATTACATAAAATGTAAAGTAACTTTTTATGTAAACCTTATGAACATGAGCACGAACGGTTAAAATTTGCTAAAAAGGCCTAAGCCGAGACCTAGGGCCCTAAAATTGATTCTTTTTGCCTGAAAAAATGTGCAACATTATTAACTTGACTTTTATGTATACCTTATGAATACGAGCACGTACATTTAAAATTTGCTAAAAAGGCCTTAACCGAGGCCTAGAGCTCTAAACATGATTCTTTTTGCCTCCAAAAATGTGCAACATTATTAACTTGACTTTTTATGTAAACTTTATGAACATGAGTTTGTACGATTAAAATTGGGTAAAAAGGCCTAAGGTAAGGCCTAGGGACCTAAAATGGATTCTTTTTGCCTTAAAAAATGTACAACATTATTAATTTTCCTTTTTTATGTAAACCTTATGAACATGATTAAAATGTTTGCTAAAAAGGCCTAAGCCGAGGATTAGGGACTTAAAATTAATTATTTTTGTCTTAAAACTAAATCTTTGCATTCTCTGTGACACGGAAAAATCAAAAGTGCAATTTGAGTATGATCCCCTAACGTTTCGGTGGTCTGTCTGCCAAACTTGCACCATGCTTCAAGAGATCCTGTTATGAAATCCAAAGTTTTCGATAAACTGACCCTTCGGTGAAATGACCTTTCGATGAAATGAACTTTTAATTAAAGAAACCTTTCGGTGAAATGAACTTTTCGATCAAGTGACTCTTCGGTGAAATGTACTTTCGATCAAGTAACCCTTCGGTGAAATGTACCTTTCGATCAAGTGACCCTTCGGTGAAATGAACGTTTCGATCAAGTGATCTTTCGGTAAAACAATCTTTTCGGTGAAGTGATTTTCGATCAAGTGACCCTTCGGTGAAGTAAACGTCGGGAAAATGAACCAGACCCTACGCCCTCTCATGGCCGACTTGTGCGTTAAGAAAAATTTGAAATTATATGAGAAAATTTTCACAGAAGAAACGCTCTCCAAACAAAAGAAAGAATTTTTCAAATCGGACTCTCAGAACCAGACGTTTCGGCAGAAATATGACATGCTTCTACGCCTCCTGGCGGGAAAACCATGCATTATTTTAAGAAGGAAGTATTCCCAAAAGGTTTTTCGATGAGAGCGGTATCGGTCCACGTAACAATTTTTTCCATCGAGTTTTAAGGAATTCAGATTTTACTGGAAATACCTCAGAAGCAAAAAGTAACTCATACGCCACTTGGTAACCAAATAATTTTTTACCAAATATTGGAAATCCAAGCATAATATTTCCCATCAGGAGCTGTATGCGATACACGAAGAATTTTTCAAATCGAAGTTTTAGAAGCAGATATATCGGGGGAAACGCAGTTTTCTTTAACGCTCCTGGCGGAAAGTCTGTGAATTATTAGAAAATTTTGAAATTATATGAAAACCACTTCGCAACGGAAACTCTATCAAAGGAAGAAGGGATTTTTGAAATCGGACCATTAGAAGCAGAGATGTTGACAAAATAACGATACATCTAGGCCCCCTGGCGGTGCAACCATGCGTGATTTTAAGGAAAAAATATTCTAAAAAGGTTTATCCACGTGAGTGGTATCGATGCACGAACGAATTTTTTAATCGATATTTTGGGTGATCGGATTTTGCTGCAAATACATCAGAAGCAGAAATTAACACTTAAAAATGGTTTGATAGTAGCAAAAATAGAAAAAATATTAAATAGTAAAAATGGTTTGGCCTCCTGGTGGCAAACCATTTTTACCAAAAATTAGGTATTATACGTATGTAAAACATTTCCCATCATGAGCTGTATCAGCTTCAGACAGAATTTTTCAAATCTGAGTTTTATGACCAGAGATATTGGGAAACGGGATTTAATTTTACGCCTCCTAATGGAAAATCTATGCTAAACTTGAAACAGTGACTATACCTAAAATAGTCTTCGACATAAATGGAATCGAAAGGTAAGAGAATTTTTTAATCGAATGTTTAGAAGCAAATATATGGAATAAAATTTATTTTGAATTCGATATCATCTGCATTTACGATCTCTATAGCGGCAAAATCGTGCATTGTAAAAAAAAAAAAAAAAAAACGAAATGATATATCAGCATTCGCACATTTCAGGCTTTCCAATGCAAAATGAATTTTTCAAGTTGGACTAATACTTGGAGAGATTGTCCACAGACGGACGGACGGACAACCCGGTAACATAAGCACAAATATTTTTTACAAAAGACGTGCTAAAAAGACAACGATGTTCTGACTATCGCAGGCATTGGAAACATCAAGTCCTTGATACGTGTATATATATAATCAGTCGAGTCACATTATTGCGACCACCTCCAACTTTTGACGTCAACAGCGCGTAACTAATGAAAGAAGGCACGTGTTTTGAGCTGGCTTGGAGGGTATATAGAGTGTGCTGTAGGTATTCTGGAAACATATCACTCGTAGATAGAAAGCGCGATTATCAGATTTGCAAAAGATAGAAAGGGCGATTTCTCAGATTTGCAAAAAGGGATTATTATCGGCTTTCGCGCCAAGGGTGGCAATATTTCTGAAACAGCGCAGTTTGTGAACTGTTCGCGTGCTGCTGTGGTTAAAGTGTATCGTGATGAAAGAAATGGCACCATTGCAAATAAGCGATGTGGAAACTGCGGAGCACCACGGGCCATTGATGTGAGACGTAGGTTGAAGAAGCGTATATGGTCCAGCTTTGTCTGTCTCTCTGTCCGCGCTATAACGCACGTAAAAATGGTTCGATTTCGATGAAATTTTAGTATGTGGTAGGGGACAACCCGGGGACGAACCCTATTGAAAATGGGCGCAATGGGTTCAAAGGTCAGGACATAGCAGTGGGATCCATTCCATCGGCCTTATGCATCATAACTTACGCAAAAATGTTTCGATTGCGACAAAACTTTATCATGTTGTTCCTGAAGTATACTGAACCGGTTCTGTTGAATGTCATCGAAACGGGGTCAAAGATTAGGCCACAGGAGCGAGATTTATTCCACAGCCATTATCCACATAATTTGACTAAAAATGCTTCTATTGCGACAAAACGTTATCATGTTGTTCCGAGGGTATACTGAACCGGTCCTGTTGAATATAATCAAACTTGAGTAATAATTTGAATAATGACTTCTGGTTTGTTGGAAAGCGTATCATAATTAATGCATCGCATGATTTATCTAACTTGTTAGTTAAACTCCATCTCTGATCCATAAATCAGAACTGGAAGGACTCATTGAGTAAAAACTTTTCCCTTAAGACGTAACGGTAAATTGATCTAGAAAGTTGTACTATTTCTCTGTGAGCTTTCTACAAAT
This sequence comes from Macrothele yani, assembly GCA_039090855.1. Lineage (NCBI taxonomy): Eukaryota > Metazoa > Arthropoda > Arachnida > Araneae > Macrothelidae > Macrothele > Macrothele yani. Next base: position 55,474,148 of record CM076997.1, on the reverse strand, counting down.
CTATGAATACTAAAACGAGGTGTGTCTGCGTGTGTGTGTGGGGGGGGGGGGGGGGGAGAAACGCTGCTATTGTAATTTTTAAGGGTTTTTTTTTTTTCGTAGTATTGGTTTCTTAAAACATGCAAGTTGCGCTGTACAAATTAATGACAAACTTCGAGTGAACATTCGTAGTAAATCAGGGCATTAGCAATTGAAATAAGTTCTAAAAACGAGAAGGATGACACCGAATTTTCGGATGTAGTGAGCACGTCTTTTGAATCCGCGTTCTAACGCGCATTAAATTTGTCAAAGTTATTTAAAGTCAATGGAACCTGTTTCGAAAACAATCAACTTGTTCCAACAATCGATAAAACATCCAGAAATATAAAATTTGTAGAAACATCTATTTCCACCAACGGCTAAAAAAGCATGCTGCGAAAATTAACAAATGGTAGACAAAAAATTACACATACTACAAGGAAGGTACCACAGAGAAAGAGATTTTCAAATCGAACAGTTAAAAGGAGAAATATAGAAGGAAACATCATATAAGTCTACGTCTGCTAGCGGAAAAATTTTGCATAACGGAAAAGTTGAAAGTAGGCGAAAAATATTCGTCATGGAAAAAGTTATGCTAAAGAAAAATACCTTTCTTAAATACGTCCACCGGAAACAGATATAGCGGGAAAAAAAGGTTTTGACCTTTACACAGCTAGCGAGAAATCTTTGCTTTATTTAAAGAGGGTAATGTTCCACACCTCTGTTGTAGCGAATGGCATACAGTAAAGAAGAAATTTCTCAATAGCGTTTTTAGAAGCGGTGATACAGTTGCAAACTGAAGCACACAAACACCACCTACCGACAGAACTGTGAACTACAAAATTCCTCATATACTAGCCTGAAGTGTTCTACAAGAAAATGGCATCCGGTGTTGAAAGAATATTTTAAATCGTATATGTAAAAGCAGTGTTATTGAGAAAAACAGAATAAGCATTTGGGCCCCTAGCGGCAAAAGTGTGCACTATTTCGGAAAGAAAATACACACACATAGTTTCCATAGTTAGTGGTATCTGGCCGAAGAACGAAGTTTATCAATCGAGTTTTCAGGAGCTCAGAGTTTGCTACAAATACATCAGACACAGAAATTAGGGCTTACGCCCCCTGGTGGCCAAACCATTGCTTATCAAACATTAGAAATTATACGCAAAGCATTTCCTATCAGGAGTTGTATCCGGTGCAGAAATAATTTTTCAGATGGGAGTTTCAGAAGCAGAGATATCGAGGAAAACACAATTTACCTTTACGCCCCGTAGCGGAAAATCTATGCATTACTTGAAAATTTTAAAATTACATGAGAAACATTTTACCCAGGAAACGCTATCTAACAAAGACGGAATTTTTGAAATCCGAATTTTAGAGGCATATATATTGACAGAAATAGGATATACATTTACGCCAACTGGCAGAGAAACCATGCATTAATTTAAGAAAAAAATAATCTCAAATGTTTATCGACATGAGCGCTATGGGTCCACGAAAGAATTTTTTTAATCGAGCTTTTAGAAGCTCAGATTTTGCTGCAAATACCTACAAAGCAGAAATTAACGCTTACGCCCCCTGGTGGTTAAACTATATTTTCCAAAAAAAGAAATTACAATCGAAGCATTTCCTACTAGGAGCTGTATCAGGTGCAGGAAAAAAAATATTCAAATCGGAGTTTTAGAAGCAGAGATACCGGGGAAAGCGCAATGTACCTATACTCCACCTAGAGGAAAGTCAACTAATTTCTTGAAAAAGTTGAAATCATATGAAAAACATGTCTCACTGGAAACTCTATCCAACAAAGAAGAAATTTTTCAAATCGGACCATTAGAAGCAGAGGTATTGACAAAAATAAAATATAAATCTACGCCCCCTGGCGGAGAGACCATGCATTGTTTTAAGAAGAAAATATTCCAAAAAGGTTTGTCGACGTGAGTAGTATCGGTCAACAGATTTTTCAGTCAAGATTTTCGAAACTCAGATTTTGCTGCAAATATATCAGGAGCAGAAGTCAACTATTACGCCCTTTGGTGGGCAAACCGTTTTACAGCAAAAATTAGAATTTATATGGAAAATATTTCCCATCAAGAGCTGTATCCGCTGCAGAATTATTTTTTTTCTCAATCGGAGCCTTAGAAGCAGAGATATCGGGGAAAACGTAATTTACTTTAACGCCCCTAGCGGAGAATCTATGCGTAACTTGAAAAAGTGACTATACCTGGAACAGTCTTCAGCATGAATGGAATCGAAAGGTAAAATAATTTTCTGAATTGGATTTTCAGAAGCAAATATATAGAATAAAATGTATTTCGAATTCGATATCATCTACATTTATGCCCTCTAGCGGCGAAATTGTGCATCGTAAAAAAAAACTAAATAAAGGATCATCAGTCGCACATTTCAAGCTTCCTAATGCAAAAAGAATTTTTCAAATCGGACTATTACCTGCAGAGATATCGTGTCTACAGGCAGACGGACAGACGGACGGACGGACAATCCGATAACGCAGTCATGATCTTTTTTTGCAAAAAACGTGCTAACTAGGTGGAATAAAGGCCAACTTTGATAAAAAAAATCCGCAATATCTTGTGAAAAAGTGGTTCCGAAATTAAACTAAATTCCGATGTGTTGCTAGTCAGGTGGGGACCAGTACTAATCAAATTCGGTGTTTCGAAATGTGAATAAGCGCCTCTTTGTGCTGAAAGTACCTGTGCAACAGTAAATCAAAATCAAGGTGATAATTTGCACCGCAGAACGTAAAATATATGTTCGGTTGTGCAAATGTGTTTTATTCTATCTTTTAAAGTATGGTGTACTGCATGGAACACTCAAGAGACTTGTGCTCTGGATGTTTTTTGCCTATGAGAGCTTGGTATCTTCGGAGACTTAGAAACAAAGAAGATAACCCTTATCATACGAAAACAAGAAAGATGACACCGAATTTTCGGAAGTAATAAGCACGTCTTTTGAATCCATTCTGATGCGGATTAAATTTATCAAACCTATTCAAAATCAACTGAACCGTTTTGGAAAACAATCAACTGGTTCCAACAATCGATAAAACATCCAGAAATAGAAACATCTGCTTAGTTCCACCAGCGGCTAAAAAGCATATTACGAAAATTAATAAATGGTGAACAAAAAGTTTCTCATACAACAAGGAAGGTACCAGAGACAAAGAGATTTTCAAATCAATTATCAGTTAAAAGGAGAAATATATTTATAAAAAAAAACATTATATACGTTTACGTCTGCTAGCGGGAGAATTTTGCATACCGGAAAAGTTGAAATATGCAAAAAATATTCTTAATGGAAAAAACGTTCGACCTTTACGCAGCTAGTGAGAAATCTTTGCGTTACTTAAAGAGGATAATGCTCCACATCTCTGTTGCAGCTAATGGCATACATTAAGAAACGAATTGTCAGTAGCGTTTTTAGAAGCGGCGATACAGTTGCAAAGTGAAGTACACAAACATCGCTTACCGGCAGAACTATGAACTACAAAATTCCCCATATACTAGCCTTAATTGTTCTACAAGGTAAATGACATCAGGTGTTGAAATAATTTTTTTAGTCGCACATGTAAAAGCAATGATATTGAGAAAAACAGAATAAGCATATGCGCCCCTAGCGGCAAAACTGAGCACTATTTCGGAATGAAAACACACACAGTTTGCATAGTTAATAGTATCTGACTGAAGAAAGAAGTTTTTCAATCGTGTTTTTAGTCCCGAAGATATTTCTGTAAGCGGAAACGTGAGCTTACGCCCTCTTGTGGCAGAATTGTGCGCTACGAAAAATTTGAAATTATGTGAGAAACATTTCCCCACGAAAACGCTCTCCAACAAAGAAAGAATTTTTCAAATCGGATTTTTAGAAGCAGAGATATCGACAAAAAAATAAGATATGCCTTTACGCCTCCTGGCGGAAAAACCATTCATTATTTTAAGAACAAAGTATTCTCAAAAGGTCTTTCGATGTGAGCGGTATCAGTCAACGAAATAATTTTTTCAATAGAGTTTTCAGAAGCTCAGATTTTGCTACAAATACGTCAGACGCTGAAATTAACATTTTCGCCCCCTGGTGGCTAAACCATTCTTTATCAAATATTAGAAATTATAAGCAAAGCATTTCCTATCAGCAGCTGTATCCGGTGCGGAAAGAAGTTTTCTAATCGGAATTTTAGAAACAGAGATGTCGGGGGAAACGCAATTTACTTTAACGCCCCCTAGCGGAACGTCTATGTGTTATTTAGAAAATTTGAAATTATATGAACGCATTTTACACCGGAAACGCCATCGAACAAAAAGGGAATTTTTCAAATCCGACTCTTAGAAGTAGAGATATTGACAGAAATAGGATATAGATCTACCCTCCCTGGCGAAGAAACCATACATGATTTTAAAAAGAAAATATTCTCAAATGTCTATCGACATGAGCGGTATTGGTCTACGAAAGAATTTTCTCAATCGAGGTTTTAGAAGCTCAGAATTTGATGGAAATACCTCGAAGTAGAAATTAACGCTTACGCCCCCTGGTGGCCAAACCATATTTTGTAAAAAATTAGAAAATAGAATCAAAACATTTCCCACTAAGAGATGGATCCAGTGCAGGAAGAATTTTTAAATCTTAGTTTTAGAAGCAGAGATATCGGGGAAAGCGCAATTTATCTTTACTTCCCCTAGCGGAAATTCAATGGATTTCTTGAAAATTTTGAAATTATATGAAAAACATGTCGCACCGGATACTCTATCCAACAAAGAGGACATTTTTCAAATTGGACCATTAGAAACAAAGATATTGCCAAAAATAAGCTATTCATCTACGCCCACCTGGCGGAAAAACCATGCATTATTTTGAGAAAGAAATATTCCGAAATGGTTTGTCGACGTGAGTAGTATCGGTCCACGGAAGAATTTTTCAATCGAGATTTTAGAAGCTCAGAGTTTGTTGCAAATTTCAGAAACAGAAATTAACGCTTACGTCTCCTGGTGGCCAAACCGTTTTGTACCAAAATTTAGAAATTATATGAGAAACATTTCTCATCTGGAGCTGTATCCGCTGCAGAAATAATTTTTCAAATCGGAGTTTTAAAAGCAGAGATATCGGGGGAAACGCAATTTACTTTACGCCCCCTAGCGGAGAATCTGTGCGTAACTTGAAAAAGTCACTATACCTGAAATAATCTTCGCCACGAGTAGAATCGAAAGGCCAAAAAATGTTTTTGAATTGGATATTTAGAAGCAAATGCATGGAGTAAAATGTATTTTGAAATCAATATCATCTGCATTTACGCCTTTTAGCTGCGAAATTGTGCGTCGTAAAAAAATCAAATTAAAAGTAAACATTCGCACATTTCAAGCGTTCGAATGCAGAAATAATTTTTCAAATCGGACTATTAGTTGCAGAGATATCGTGTCTACAGACGAACGGTCGGACAAACCGATAACATAAGCACTATCTTTGTTTTACAAAATACGTGCTAACTATCTGTGTTATTTATGCGAGCTTGATTAAAACCTTATCATCACAATCAGGAGGAAGCTGAAAGTTTCAACCTCCGAATATGACCAAACATCTCTAATTTTTAAGGACTGCCCTCAGTGGCGGTACCATACATGTACCACATCGATATCTGTTGCCTAACAGAACTAGGCAGAAAGCACAGTTAGGAGGACAGTTAATCGAAGGCTACTTGAATGTAAGTCAGTAGCCTTGCTATTATTGTCAGTTCATGCCGATGATTCTCAAAATTCGAAGCAGGAGACACGTTCCTTGCAAATGTGCCTCATGTTGGCCCACCAGCAGATGTAAGTGATGAGAAGATGTAGAATATCGTAGAAGCTGACCTACCACAAATTATTATCAGTGAGATCATAGAAAAGGCCCATGTGCATCATTCGATGCCTCCCCGGTCACCCTTCGGAAGGCGAAAATCTGGATGTCTTGGTGCCACACAAATTGCCAGCAGTCAGTAAGACATGTCATCTGGAGATGCATTTATTAGGTGTACAAATAAGTTTTGAAGCGTTTTAAGACAACGCAACATGTAATTTGATAGAAAACAACAATACCTTTGCGAATCAAAATATGCGCTGACATTATCAATCACCTTCCGCCATCGGTCGGGCAGCTGACGGATTCCAGCCATCAAGAATACTTCGTTGTGCGACGCGATGAAGTCGTCAACCCATTTTTTCACTTCGTCACATGTCCGGAGCCATACAGCAGACAAACCATGTTGCATTGATCGGAACAAATGATAGTCTGAAGGGGCTATGTCTGAACTATGAGCCGGGTGCTCCAAAACTTCCCAGGTAAGCGTCAATAACGTTTCCTGGACCGATTTCGGGACATGCAGATTAGCTTTGTCATGCGGTAATTGATCGGGACTCAATCCTTTGCCTGTGAATGGAAGTTTCCGACAGATTTCCTGGTTCAGTCGCAGAAATTGTTGCTTGTAACGATCAGCAGTAACAGTTTGACCTTCTTCCAATAGTTCATAATTAAGCAAACCCGTCATATCCCACCAGATGCACAGCAGAACTTTCTTGGAGTGAATATTGCGTTTTGGTGTCGAAGTTGTTGCTTCACCGGGGTTTACCTAGAGTTTTTTGCTTTTGGGATTGACATACCACATCCACTTTTTATCACCCGTAACGGTTTTCTGCACAGGAAAGATATTCTATGTTGTTTATTCAACATATTCAAATACTTTATGACGCCCTCATCCTTGTTCCTCTGGCTAAGTTCATGTGGCACCCGTTTTCCTTCCTTCTGAATCTTTCCCATTGTGCGTAAACAATTGGAAATGGTTTGTTGAGTTACCTTCAGTTGTTCAGCTAGTTCGTTTTGCGTTTGAGACGAATCTTCATCCATAAATGCTAGCACTTCCCCATGTGCAACCTTCTGAGGGACGCCGCTACTTTCTCGATCGCTAACATCAGAATCACCTGCTTTAAACCGTTTAAACGAAAACTCACAAATACTTTTCGATACAATATTCTCCCCCAGAACAGAACAGATCGATGCACATGCTTTTACAGCATTTTTTCCTTGATGAAATTCGTAACGAATGCAGTGTCGAATAAATGTAGTATCACTTGCCATCTTTCCCTTACCGATGTGCAAGTGCGTTTGACTGTTGGACAAACTTCTGTGTCACATTTTATAATCTGGACCAGTTACGGTCACATGACAACAACGCGAGAGAATATCGGATATGTAAATTAGCGGCATACGTCCCACACAAAACGCTTTAAAACTTATTTGTACACCTAACACCTCTTTACCAGGCACAGACGGGACCGATTGCTGCATCGGACCATAACCTGCGGTGAAATGTGGGTCCCTTCAAAAATCGTAAGAGAACAATACAGTCGTTGGATACCACGGAGTCATCTAAACACTGTCCAAATCTACCCCTACAGCTACACGGGTGTGTTCCACCCCTACACCCGTGTAAAGTGCAGGTTCATGTTAAGTGATCAGCTAGCGGCTTGATCCATAATTGATTTTTTCAACTAAGTCAGACAGTCAGTTCGCACCGATATCAAACTGAAATGCAGCAGATGTACAAATTGTACCTAACCAAGCAGCCAGTTCTAGTCAAAAGGCCTGGGGTTCTTCTTTGGCGCAAAAAGGCTCGTTCGCATGCCTCCCAAAGGACCGTCTAAGAAATCCACCATTTGGACAACGAAACTGCTGCACTCTGCATATTTCCCTGAGCTTACTCCCACGGATTTTCACTTCTTCAGGCATCTGTACCATTTCCAAGGAATGAAGACCTTTTTTTTTTATTTGGGTATTTAACGACCAACTCCATGAGCTATAAGCAGTCGCCCGTCCTAATTTAGGGTCACTGATTCCAAGGAAATGAGAGAGCAAGTGCTGTAAAACAAATTCAACATCCATGTCTCACCGGAATTCGAACCCGGACCCATCTCGGACGAATGGTAGGAAGCCAGCTGGTAGACCACTGCGCCACCTGGGTGGCAATGTGAAACCTTCACAAACGACCAAGTTCTGTGGCTCATTGCCTTATATTGTCATACATATAGGAAGGCGAAGAAATGCTATCAACATAAGCCGATGATAATATCTATCAGGAATGTTCACCTCTGACTACGATTTGCTGGTGACACGTGGGAATTTTAATAATTAAATCATTAAAACAGTTTGGTACACACCAAATGTGTTCAGATACTCTTCTGAAACTTTAAGAAAATATAAACACATCGCTAAAAAAGTAATAATTACATTTTTTCAGACGAGACGAAAGAAGTAAAATAGTATGTTTAATAAAATAAAAGTAAATATTTCCCACACATCTTCCTACTGCAGTTTTTACACAGCAGATTTTTTAGAAACTTTTCATCAAACAGCAGTTAACAGTGTTAATCCTAAAGGAATGAAGAGAATGATTAAATAGTGCATGGTGAATCCAGGCGAAGTTACAAGAAATGGCAAGATCAGCATCACAAAGAAATATTTGATAACAAACTTCTTCCAGCTGAGAAAGTACGGCAGAAATAATACTATAATATAGTAGTTTACATTAGAATCCATTAAAGTCAGGAACAGAGATAGGGTGATGAAAAGAAGTACATATTTCAGAATGAAACCTTCCGACATTAGATGTTTCTTTGGCAGATCGGTTCCTGACAGTGGTCTCTTCATCCGACAGTGCGCTGTCAAAATAGCCTCTCTGGCTCCTGGCCAACTATGTGGACCCTTTAGACGAAACTGGTACGCGAGACAAGGTCCAAAGATAAGTATCTTAAAAAGTTTTGGGTCTGTAAACACCATTTTGAAAAAGTTTGGTTTAACTCCAAACTGAGATGCAATGTCATCCAAATAGGGAATGTAATCCACACGAAGAGTCGTTTTTTCTGATGGTGGGAACCGCGCAAGGTTTGTTTCATGGCGTTTAATTACGTCAGCTTTCATGACATCGGTCGATGGCAGTCGACCTTTGCCAGCCAGAAGATGTGAAGCCCACCGGCATTGAAGTTCTCCAATAGAAAATCCGGGTCCAAATGGCAACAGGAAGCCTATTATCGCCAATGTTGAGTGGGGAAGTTGATATGGATACATTCCCTTGTACAAGTTAATTCTTCCGTCTTCCGTAGTTAAGATGCCTTCCTCTAGAAATGGAAACTTCCACGTGTAACCCGTTGCCATGACAACAGCGTCCGCTTTGGTGATGTTTTCCTCACCATCGAAATGTACGCCCTTCTCAGTGAAGTATTTTATGTTCTTCCTCATAATTACCGAACCTGTGATCAGCTTGTGTGGGAGAGCATCATTCACAGAAGGATCTTTACAGAGTGCGTGATATTTCGGCTTTATATTGTACAAGTTATGATTGAAGTTATAATTGAGCACGATGCGTTCCAGAAAAAAGTTCATCAAGGTTAACGACACATTTTCTTGAATGAAAGATGAATACCGACGCAGTAGTGCATAATCCCAAGGTAGACCATATGGTCCTACACGGGGAAATATCCAAGCCCCACTTCTGGTGCTTAAATAAACCTGAAATAACAGAAGAACGTCATTTAACACGATTAAATACGCAATTTTGAAAGAAGAAATAAGTAAAAATTATTTAATATCAGAAAATGCTAAATTTCGTTTTCATCATGGTTTTGAAACAGTTTTTAGTGAGTGTAGTTCTTTTATTATGATGTTACAACGGAACATATTTACACGACACTGCATTTTACATCAGGGAAGGGAAATTAGTTTCGTAAACAAGACAAGGCGGAAAACAACTGTTGCGTGTTGCAAATCGCATTAGGCATTGAAAAAGGTTACTCTGCACCTTCAAACGAAAAACTACACGTAACCCTTTAGGTGCTCAAGCCCGCACCCGTAGCTTCCTCATGAGGGGACGCAGACGGAGAACCGGTGTCTTCTGTAGGAGACTGCGTAAGGACTTGCCTCTTCGCAAGGGATAAGGCATTATTTATGACTCATTCGGACAAGTGCAAGTAATGCAACATCCAATGTTCGGTAGCAATGAAATGGGATAAATTTTATTGCATTTTCCATCATAATCATATCACTAAGCTGTTCTCTGAGATTTAGAAGTTAGCTCCACAAAGAAATACAAACTACCAGAAACATTTTTTACTGATTGCTTACTTAATATTGTCGCATTGAACTTCTCATTCTACAGCGATTTTGACACACAATTCGGGCTTCAAGCACATCCATCATACGACGTACACAAGACCTTCCATACTTCATACTCATAATCTTTTTCTCATGCAGACACTTCTGAATTTGATTCTCCCATGACTTCCTTGTCCTTCCTCTGCCTTTTCCTGCTGCCACTTGGGCTAAAAAAAATTCTTAGTAAGTATCTCATCACTCATTCTTTCAACATGGCCAAACCAGAGGCATGATTAGTCTCCACCTTGCTAACAACATTTTGCTTCACATTACACAACTGAATCACATCTTCATTTCTCACACGTCCGTGATGCACCATCCTTCTCACGTGTGATGGACTACATCCCACACTAGAGGCCATTAATTTCTCTCTTTGTATCTTTTTAATCAGCTAAGTACATCAGTGTGGTTGATTAGCACACAGCTGACGGCTCCAGTTGATCATTCAACCTAAGGATTCCGGAAGGAAACCCAGTGAGTTGGGATCTTTTCGTCAATGTCACACAGAACTAGCTGGTTCCTCTCCAAGATTCACAGAGGCCCTTGTTGCTGTTATGTGTTCCATTGTTGTCCATGGAACGTCTCGAGAAGGCAAGCCCATTTCTCTCTCTATTGCATTTTCCAGCTCAATGCAAATTGCATTTATAGCTACTATATTTACTACAAAACTGCTAGATGAAGCAAAGTAATGCGATAAATCTAGGAATTAATAAAATACAAATCAATTTAATCCGATTAAATATGTTTCTCCTAATGAGTATAATTGTGCACAAGAAGCGGTGTCCAGAGGCTGCGTCGTTTGTCACCACGAGGATTATTAGCACATGGACGAGCACAGCTCGGGTTAGCTACTAAAAGGTTTAAATGAACACAATTCTTGTAAATTTGCATAATCTTATAACAGAAATGACAAAACGTAATAATCCAAAATTCGGGAAACACAAAATTTCTAGTTGAGTCTCGAAAATATTAGTGGAAAAATAGACAATTTGTCGGTAAAACGCGTAAAACTCGCTTACGCCTTGAGCTAATTCGCGCAATAAATTTTGAAAATTCACTCCGCTCGTTTTCTATCACAAACTTGCGACTCATATTATCAGCACCACACGGGAACTGTTGGGCACCGCGTGTGCAAGGTTTCTTATATTCTCATGAAGAGATGTGATATCAGAATGATCAAATTATTCTCAGAAGCAAGGTCTTTAAAATAGTCTCCCCCCCCCCTACTTTAAAATGAAAACCGAAAATTCAAAGAAAACATAATAGACAATGTTTTGGAGATCGTGGAGGTTACACGTAGTGAGAAATCACGACTTCTTCAAATATCTATGGGAACTCTGGATCTACAACTCATGATGCATTATATTTTGCGCTGTTTTGATGGAGGAACCTTGTGGTGGAAGTTTTAGTGATGCTTGGTTGAATTCTGTGAGCATCAAAGATCTTTAAGTGTTCGTTGTTTAAATCTCGGCGTATTCCAAAGAAATGTATCCCTACGATTCGCAATCGTGACATCTCTCTTTCCAAAGAATGAACTGTGATATCTCTTTTTCTCCAGGAACACGTTTCAGGTAAGAAAAAATATGCATAATATTCTCACGGAAAGTTACTTAGAGAAAATCTTTTTTATTTTACAGCCAAATGTATTTCAGTAATAATAGGTAAAATCACCCCAGTTAAGTGTTACGTTACGGCATTCATCACCAAAAGGAGAGGGATGAATCGATTGAGAACGAGCTCAGAAAATGTACTTATATATAACTACGATACACGAAGGTGCTTATTCTGTTATTGAAATGATATCCTGCCGCCCGTCCTAGGACTGCTGTTTTTAAGCTTATAACGAAGTAAATTTCTCCGTCATTTTTGTCCACGCCGGGGCTTGAACCCGGGTCCCCTCATTCCAGAATGAGTCACTCTACCAACTGAGCTACGCGGGCGTTCGTTCTGACTGCTATCTGCCTTTACGTCGTGTGCGTCCTGCTGGCAGGTACGTCACATCTCCCCCCTCCGAAAGAGGGCCGGGGGCATGGCCCACGGGTCAGCCGTGACCATAAATCGTTGCAGGCAGCCATCCGCTGTAGAATGTACACTTGAGAACTCCCAGTCAATCTGATGTGTTTAATGCAAAGTCACACACATTTATTTTTTGAAGCGCTGCAGAAGGGATTCTCTTATTTTCCCTATCTCGCGGTGTGGAAAGAATATCGCACCATTGCGAGATTTTGAACTGCCGGGTCATCCGGAAAGTTCGGGCGCCATTATAACGAAGTAAATTTCTCCGTCATTTCTGTCCACGCCGGGGCTCGAACCTGGGCCCCCTCATTCCGGAATAAGTCACTCTAACAATTGAGCTAAGCGGACGTTCGTTCTGACTGCTATCTGCCTTTATGTCGTGTGCGTCTTGCTGGCAGGTACGTCACAAGCTTTAAATAAATATTCACATATAGAGGATGTTGCCCGACCTGGGACAGGGTGAAATTTTTAATTGAAATAGGCATAAAACACATGAAACAGACGCCGGTTTTTTGTAAGGAAATTAACTAAAAACTCATTCATGTGAGAGTTGAAAACGTTTTTAGATGAGATTTTGCTCACTTTTACATCTCAAAATTTCAGTTTTTATTGTAGGTTAGAGCGTTTTAAATATTATATTAGGGTAGTAAATAATGTTTCAAAAATTCACACTATGTCTGTGTCTTCCTCTTGTGACCGTTTCTTTCTGTGTATGAACTTGTCGAACATGTAGCTTCGATTTTTTTCGATGAGATATGATAGAACATCATCATCATATGTGTATGTGGGTGTGTGTGTATTTTTGTTTGCTACACCCTCCCAAATAGGAGGGTGTTGATATTTTTCTAGGGGGTGCTGAAGAAATTTAGGGGTGTGTTGGGGATATGTGTATAAATCCCTGCTCCACATGCCTGTGAACATCTTCCAGCACGCACCTTGTTGAGTCACTGTTAGCCCGTCTAGCTGCTGTCCGCCTTACACAAGGGGGTTACTCTGAATATTAGCTGGTGGTCAAATTAATGTGACTCGACCGTGTATGTTGATTGCTAAACAATAGAGAGCCGAACCTCGTTGTTCTTCTGCTGATGTAAACCGAAGCAACCCTTAAAGAACAACCAATGTGCTCCTCTCTAATTGAACACTGCAGGTGCTTATGAAATGGTTACCCTGCGGCTCACTTGTGTTTTATTGAACAGCAGCTAGATTGTATAACTTTTAGTTATTATTATTACCTAGCTTATGTGAAAGAGTATAAAATATGAACTAGGTACAAATACACGCTGTGATTATGTTTTTAATTTTTCCTTTTTTTTTCTACAGATTTGTGTAAGTTTGAGGTTACTTCACGTTAAGTGTAATGCTAGGGACGAAGGTGGGCGCAAAATAGTGTTCCAGGAGGAGCTCATGCCCCGTGAGCCCCATCCGTGGCTACGTCCCATGGTCAGCAGTCAACCAAAACACTATGGCGCTGATCCTCGGATTATTCTATCACGTTCGTCCACAACCTAGCACGGAAGTTAAAGCCAAGAACAGGGATTACCATTCATGATTGAATTCGGGGAAATTCCTGTTGTACGTGGTCAGCAGTAACTTACTCACTTTTGTTTCCTACTCCCCTAGAACTTGATGCGTGAGGAATGTTTTATGGATCACTTTAACTATTTTTACCATGGAAGTTCTTTTCATTTACGAAGTTTCAGTATTTTACATTCATGTTTCCTGTGTTATCATCTTTAATTCACTAACATGCGTTTGTTATTCCTTTCTTTTTTACGAGAAACGTGTAACACAAAAATACAAAGCGGAAAAACCTCCAATATGTTTTCCGCTCTGAGTTGAAATCTGTTTACAAACAATCCACACGGAAGTCAAAATTTATCAAGGTATTATCTCAGATACACTTTTTTTGCACAAAAAGTTATTCTATATGAGATCTCACCTGCTTTGCCACATTGCTGATTTCTACTGCTGCATCTATGCCCGAACACCCAATACCAACAACCACAACATTTTGACCTTTGAATTCGTCCACTTTTTTGAGGCTGTGAGTGTGCATAACCTTTTCCACCATATTTTTCCATCCCAGGAAATTTAGGCATCTTTGGATGTGTAATATGCCCAATGCATACCATTACTCCGTCGAATATTTCTTCTGTGATGATTCCGGTCTCATGATTCTTAGTTTTTACCTTCCATTTTCCCGTAGCTTCATAATCTGTAAGACACATTAAAATTATGCAAAATTAAAAAGTTATTTTCAGCACTTTCTCTCTTCATGCGTAGATACATCTTTCTATACATTCAACGAGATAAGAAATGCGAAAAATTTGTTCCTATTTCATATCCCAAGTACATGGTATTTCACAAATCATATACGCAGCAGTTCCTGCTTAAATTTTCATTCATTCACTGTACGTACCCAGTAGTTTGAAATCCATTATTTGCCACTTTGTGACGTTTATCTATAAATTAACTTCCTTTTAAGGTTCAGTGCTGTCATATAAATTTGGTTTCTCCTCGTTAAATATTTTCTCGCTTAACGGTACATTATTTCTCTCGACGAGCTTTTCAAAGGCGGCAAACTGACAATGCGTCAAAGTTAAATCAAAGTACGATATGCTATGTGCTGAGTACATGTTATAATCGAATCACGATATGCTATATTGATTACATTTGGGGACTGTGAGCTATAGCTGCTCATGGTATTTTGTTTCAGTAACAGCAATTTAAATTACTTTCATCTTGTTGTTACATAAACGGGCCGCGGGTGGCCTAGTGGTCAACGTTCGTGACTGCCACGGAGTCACGAACGTTGACTACTAGGCCACCAGGGCGTCTTTCTCCTCCCTTTCTACCTCGCTTCCGTGTCACTTTCCTATTGAGCACTCTAGCCCAAATCTCCTAGTTTCCTTTTTCTAAGGGCTGTTTAAGACCTGAGGTCAGACACTCCCTTCCCAAATACCTCTACACACTATGATCGGATCTGATCTGTTAGATAAGCGAAGCATTTTTGATGTATTGCATACTTGACGTGTTTAGAGATTGAAAAAGATTGAACCTGTAAGTACAGAATTCTGTGGTTATTGAATCTTAGACAGTGTTGATTTTAAGTATTTTTTACATTGTTTAATTAAGTATACAACTTCAACTTCTGCATTAATAAAGAATAATTATGGTATAAGGGTTCTTTAAGTATCTTAATTCATCAAGGTTCAAGTCATCCAACCCTTAGTATTCTATGAAATTTTGTCGAACGAAAGCTGCTCCAGTTATTCCAGTTGCATTGAAATACATTGTCCTATATGCGTAATGGTTAAAATACTAGCATAAAAAATACAGTAGGAGATATGTGGAGACTTGCTCCGTAAAAATGGTACCATTTGAAAGGTTTCTCTAAAATTATCTACATGTATTAAGGTTTCTAATGGGCTGCTTTGCTTGATATAGCGGCGCAAAAAATTCAAAAATGCTTAAATGGAGAGTTTAGCTGTTCTTAAAGAACTAAAACGCATTTTTTGAACCAACAGTTTTAAAAAAATACGTTAGAGAGACCAGTTGAGATCTGCCATATTCTTTAGTACATATACAATGTGTGTTATTGACAAAATTTAAGGAGCGTATAGAGGAATCAGAATACAGCAACTTTCGAATAGGAACCCGTGTTCTCTGAAGTAATCCTGAGTCAAGAGAAGCCATTGAATGAAGGAACTACATTGTGGGCGTACTCGTACTGTGCGAAGAGACATTGGGTTACGTGTGTTCCTTATTCGTGGGCGCAGACGCCGGTGGGTTAATTACGTTCTTGAGTCGAATGTAACTGGTGTCTTAGTGTTTTGGTAATCTCTTGCTATCCATTAAATGGAACAATACGCTTCTGCAGAACTCCGGGATACGCATTTCGTCTACGGCGCAGCCGCTGGAAATACATGCAAAACTGAACGCCTGTACCGGGAACAATATTCGAACAGGTGCCACCAAGTGCACATGACGTTCTAAAACATTCGCCGGTGAATCGGGGGAAAAGGTTCCCCCTGCGTTTAGCGCAGCATGTAGGTCGTCCACGACTGATTCGAACAGTCGCTGTTGAAGAGGATGTACCTTCGAGTATGGAAGAACAGACATGCACCAGCACACGCGCCATGGCTCTTCACGTAGGAATTTCATGAAGCACTGTGTGGTGAGTTTTGCATGATAACCAGCTGCACCCCAATAATCCACGGAAAGTTCACAGATTATCTGTGGAGGATGTTTCACAACGGGTGAAATTTGCCATTGGACTTTGCAGGGTTGTTAGAATGAACCCTACGTTGTAAGCAGAGTACTGTTCATGGACGAGGCATCATTTACCAGAGAAGGTTTCTTCAATCGCCGTAACAGCCATCTTTGGGCGAAACACAATCCCAATGCTATATTCGTACACCACCACCAAGAGCGGTTTGCAGTGAACGTATGGTCAGGTATTATCAGTGATCACTTGATCGAGCTGTACCTCCTTTTATCTCCTGCCACCACGTTCGAATGAGCGGATCTACAGAATCCTTTAGAAAAATATGTTCCTCAGCTGTTAGGAGACGTGCCACTTATAGTACGTCAGCAAATGTGGATGCAACACGATGGAGCGCCAGTACACTTTACTCGCAATGTGCTGGAATTTCCGAATCACATACACTATATTGACAAAAGTCACCGGACACCATTTCAAAAGTAAATGAACGGATCCGCTGCATTGTTAAGATGCACGGTACCGCTGCAAATGGTATAAAAACATGCCTGCAGCTGACCGCGATCATATCGCACTGTGAGGTTGAGTGAAAAATTCGCTGCGGCAGAGAGATGAATTTGAGAAAGGAAAGATTGTTATATTAGTGGGTTGTCCATAAGGTAAACCGAGAGGCGTTTAAACATACCCAACTCAACTGTTTTGGATGTACTGAATAAATGGAAGACACATATCGTGCCTGAAGCAGCAAAACGTACCGGCATTCCAAAGAAAATCAGTGATAGAGGACATCGAAGATTCAGAAGAGTCGTTACAGCTAATCGACGAAGTACTGCACAAGACCTCAGAGTACAATTGAGGAAAAATTCTGGAACCTCGGTATATACACTTATCATTCGCAGAGAACTTCAATCCATGGGTTACCGTGGTCGTGCGGCTGCTCATAAGTCTTTCACCTCCACTCGGAATGCTACTCGTCTTTTAGCATGCCGTAAAAAAACATTTATCGTGTACCGTAGATCAATGTAAATGTGTCCTGTCGACTGATGAATCCAGATACACGATCCATGAGTCTGATGGCCGTGTGTGAGTATGGTGGCAGCCGGGGTAACTATATTTACCACAGTGTTCTGTCCCTACGGTCAAGTTTGGAGCTGGCAGTGTACTTGTGTGGGGTGCTTTTCGTGGTATGGTCCCTGCACATTGGTTATCGTGCAAAAACCTGTTAAATAGCACGTCTACCTCGATATTCTGGACAATTATGCTTTACCTACCTTGTGGCAATACTATAGCACCGAGCCTTGTTGGTACCAGCAGGATAATGCACCGAACCATAAAGGAAGGACGTTTGCGGCGTGGTTTCACGATAATTCCGTATCGTGTGTGAACTGGATAGCGCAGAGCCCTGACCTTAATCCCATAGAGCACCTATGGGATGAATCAGAGCGCCTCATAAGAAGTTTACAACCAAGGCCTACCACTAAGCAACAGTTAGGGGCAGCATTATATACTGAATGGAAGCGCATACCTATCTCTGTATTTCAAAACCTTAAAGAAAGCAGGTCTCGAAAGGTCAGTGTATGCATTAAGGCCAATGGTGGACCGACACCCTACTAATGTATGTCAATAAATGCTATTTTGTGTTTCTCTTCTAGGTGTCCGGTGACTTTTGTCAATATAGTGTATATCCCGTGCTTTGGATCTGAAGTGCAGGCCCGATTGCATGACCAGTCTGCTCCCCTGATATGATACTTCTTGATTACTTCCTTTGGGGACGTATTAGAAGCCTTGTTTGAGAGACCATAGTGGACGACCAAGAAAAACTTTTAGCCAGAATACTTAGAGCATGTGACGTGGTCCGGAAGATTCCTGCCTTATTTGAGAGAGTGCGCCAGAGCTTCCTTCAACGATGAAAAAAATTATTTTATTGCAAGTGCTGGTCGCCAATTAGAATGCCTTTTGTAATACATTTAATGATTGGATGTAATCTTTGTTTACTTTTTAAATTTTGTGCAAATTAAGATTATTTCATTGGTATGTTGTCGCCAGTGTAGTTCCTTACATTCTACGTCTTGTGCTGACTCACGATTACTTCGGAAAACTGGGTTCCTATTCGAAAATTTCTATACTCTGACCCTCCTATAGTCTCCTTAAGTTTGTCAATAATCTTTTGCACACCCTGTGTAATAAACTCTCATCCAGCTAAAGATGATAAAAGTTAACCTAATATTTTGTGAGGCCACATTTATCACGTAAAATCGCGGCAGTTGGATTCGTACAACTGTTGCCGTTTCACGATACCATGAACTAAATGACATATTGGAAGGCAGCCAGAGAGTTATCCATCCAAGTGAACTGCAGACCAGATTACAAAGCAGCAATTTTGGACTATAACCTTTCTTTTCGCCTACAGTGGAAATCGAAGCACATCTTCTTACTCTAGATTGTCGGTTCTCCCAATTGAACTACGCCAGAGGGCGTTTCACTGCTTCATTGTCTATTTGACTGATACGACATATCATTCCCCATTGAGAATGGACGTAGCACGAAATTGCTCAACAGGTTTCGAGTCAACCGACAGCAACACTCGGCGACTACTTCATTGCAACAGTATTTATGTATTACATTAGGTAACACAACTTTCGATGCCTAAGATATTAGACCCTTTTGGGGGTATTTTGGGATCACAGATTCCGAAAATGGCATTAGCTTTTGTCCATCAGATCTGCTTCTCACGATATGACATATGCAGAGAAATCCCAAGAAGCCTAGAACACGAACAACACACAAGTTTCGTCATTGAGACATGCTGCTGAACCCCGTTTCTGTGATTTCCTGCGATGCGATGTTCCAGGATATTCGCGGTGGATGCTCCAACAATAGTCCGCCATCATATGTGTATCTCATCGTCTACGGTACCGTTTTTCGATGGCCCTTATTTCGTATTGAAATCGCTCCCCTTGTTCATCGCTGATATCATCAAGACAATGTGGAAATCGATCCAAATGACTGTGGAGTAATGCAATTTGGTGCTCATGTTACAACCAAGTGTACAAAACGCAGTGAGCATATTCTCCAAGAGTTCACGGTAGTTAGCAACCTTATGGTTTCCAAGAAAATTCTGAACAACAAAAATGACGACCAAGCAAATGCCTCAATATTGTCCATTGAGTCTTGGAAATGGTGGTCTTTCATGAGTTCCCGGATTTGTGGTCCATCGAATATACCTGTTTTTATTTTCTCCATGCTCAAAGTTGGACATTTTCTACATATGTAGCCGAAACACATTCCATCTCTCTTAAGTGCCTTTACAAATTGTTTCATCAAACCAAGTTTGTTGTGCAATGGTGGCAATATGATGTTTTCTCTGTCCACCAA
The DNA here is from genome assembly GCA_039090855.1 of Macrothele yani. Lineage (NCBI taxonomy): Eukaryota > Metazoa > Arthropoda > Arachnida > Araneae > Macrothelidae > Macrothele > Macrothele yani. The sequence goes on along the minus strand of CM076997.1, from coordinate 55,454,335 downwards.
AGGCTCTGTAATGATATTTTTCTCTCCAGCTACCATGTTTTCTCTCACAGTCTTCTCACTCAATGTTGATCATTAGCTCTACTGTCCCACAGACATACAAAGCAAGGGTACTTGGTACACCAAGTACCCGGCCTGCTGCTCTAGGAGAAAATTCATCATTTTCAAATCCACACAGATGACCCTTCTGTGATCGTGGTACGCTATCTTCTCTAAGACTATGGCTATTGTCACCCGTTCTTCTCGCATACCAACTGAGTGACCGATTGGATTGATCTGTATCTGTTTCCATTATGTAGAAGTACACAACTGAGGCTGCGTTTGGAGCTATCTATGAATAGCCGCCATTCCCTCGATGTGTATTTCCGTCCGCCCAATTTTATCAGCAATCCTAGCACTTAGTTTCAGAAAACGAATTCGTTTTCTTTTGTGAAGAATGGCAGAAATTCTTCTTCTCTGTTATGATACACTGTGATGTTCCCGGTAACAATATATTTTTTCTCGTAGCCTGGAAGCTAACAGTTCAGCTGTCTTCTTTGGAAGACTTAGGCCCTTTATGAGGTCGTTCAATTCCGTTTGATCGAAACCTGATGCAGCTGATTCACTATCATGTTACTCAACATAGCTTTCTTTCTCACCAGCCGATTCATTCGACTCTTCGGAGAGCTCTGGAAGCCTGCTACATGTTGGGACAGGTATCTGTTCTGAATGTGGAACAGGGCGTCTAGCGGAGGCTAGACCAGGATACATCCACTTACTCCGGTTCTTCCCATTGATGCCCTTTATATTCACCAGACAAAATTAACAGTCATCACTGTGGTTGCTCTATTCGCGCCATACCATTAGTATTCCAAATTTCATGCACTTCCTTTTCCCATTCGTCCACTCTCGCAGGTTCTCTGTACACGTTTTACACACGACATGCGGTGCCCAAGGCTTATCTTGGTCCTCTAGGTTTAGTGTGAAGTAGGCAAGATAAGCCCTTTTCACAAAGTCCGTTATTGCTTGTCTCTGTTGAGCGAACGTGTACTCTCCGCAAATGTAACAAAAAAACATCCTAGTGAATGACACATTTTTTTCGTGATGAATCCTGAAACAGAAATAAAACTCGTCTGAACATGTAAAAATCGAACCCAGGGCCTTCCAGTTACGCGCCGGATATGCTTACACTGCTCCTCCTCCAGACTCACGCACACTAACTGTCAAGACAATTTGGCAGGTTGCTTATTGGAGCGTTGCTCATATACACACAAACTGTCAAATAAGCAACTGCCAAGCCAATTTGGCAGGTTGCTCATATTCACGCAAACTGTTCGAGGCATTACTGAGATCTTAAAACCCAATGCTGATCCGCACTTCGTTCTTTTTCTTTTTCTTTTGGGTTTGTTTATGAAGCTAATGCTACATGGTACCGTTTCCTTTTATTTTGCGAGTATTGATGGCTAAAGGTGATCTCCCGTTCCTAATTTGAAGAGGATAATTTTAGGGGGAAGGCAGCATTGAGTGGTGCTCGTATGAAACGCGCAATGAATGGGTAGTGGGTGTATGACACGTGCACTACCTATTCCCTATTGGAGCCCGAGCCTCACTCGGGCTTTTAGCCAGAAGCCCGAAAATGTGAATCTCCGGCACCAAAATGGCATTGTACCTCTCTATGCGCAGTCTTTGGTTCCTGTCCACTAATACTAATATATTTCCTGTCTCAATTTGACTCCTACCAGTTTTAGGAAAAGAAACCATAACTTCTGTCTCAAAACTCTGTATTTGATGCCGGTCAGTTTTTATTTAAATTGTGTCAAATATCGAATGCGTGTGGTAATTACATGCATTGAATAAGTGTTATACAAATGCCCTGGGTAGCAATAACAGCAACTACAGTATCAGGTTACCAAAAAGGTATTTGCTGTTCTCCGAGGAAGCGAAAGAAACACTTTGTAATGATTGTGCACTGAAGAGCAATTGAATTAGAGACAGCTGGCGTTGTGCAAATATGGCGCTGTGGGTGGCCCTGTAAACAGAAAGGACATGACGTATGCAGCAATCCGATAATATAAGGAGTGATGCGATGGGAATCAGTAAGAGTCGGACGCAGTAGGGTACGACGAAGGATCTAAGCGCATTTGATCGTGGGCAAATTGTCGGGGCCTTCCGAGATAGAGTGCCCGATGAATGGGTCACTCCATCTCAGAAGTGGTGCAGGCACTGGGATTTTCACGATCCACTGTGTCACGGGTGCACCGTGAGTACATCGAATAAGGTTAAACTATCCCTGTAATGGCCGACTACCGTGGAAAACAGCGTGTGGATGAGCGGTAACATCGTCGGCTAGCTCGAATTGCAACAGCGGATAGACGTGCCACAGCGGAAGAAATCACTCGGCAATTTAACGCTGGTGCACAAAAACGTGTAAGCAGTCTCACCATCCAGAGCCATCTCCTCGCTATGGGGTACAGAAGCCATCGTCCCACGAGAGTACCGCTGCTGACCGCACATCACATGGTGCAAAGATTAGCATGAGAGCGAGAACATCAACACTGGGCCCTAGACATGTGGAAAAATGTTGCCTGGACTGATGAGTCGAGATTCACGTTGGTACATGCGGATGGCAGGAGACGAGTACGACGCAAACCACATGAAGCGATGGATCCTTCTTGACAGCAGGGTACTCTTCAAGTTGGTGGGGGTGGCATTCTCATCTGGGGACTGTTTACGTGGACTGAAATGGGACCCCTGGTACGTGTGACATCGTCCCTCACAGGTCAACGACCATTTGCTCCCGTCTGTGCGTCTTCAACATCCCACTGGGGATCTCATCCTGCAACAAGACAATGCACCGTGCCATCGCTTCCGAATTGTATCTGAATGGTTGGATGAACACTCCACCGACGTGACCTCGATTCCTTGGCCAGCTAGGTCCCATGACCTCAATCCCATCGAGCTCATTTGGGATGCCATCGAGAGAGATGTTCGAGGCTCTGACCCCCTCCATCAAATCTTCGTGAACTGTGGGAGCTTGTTCAGGGGTCGTGGATCCTTATGGCTTCCCAACGCTTCCGGTGTCTTGTTGAGACCATGCCGAGACGAATCGCCGCCGTTATCAGGGCGAACGGTGGTGCTACACGTTACTGGACAGGTATCTCTAATTCAATTGCTCTTCAGTGTATTTGCGGAGGGATGGCGTTCCTCCTGCGTTATATCGTAAGCTGCAATCCTAAGATTCTCTGCGCATATGAATTAGATGAATAAGCACTTTGGTAGTGGTAAGACGTGCTAGTTAAATGGTGGTATCAGTGGAGATTATTCGTGGGTATTTTGTTTATGAGATTGAACTCGGTTCATCTGTTGCAGGAACCAGTCGTTGCATTTGCTTAGCATTCGGGGCAATGCTGTGAAGAAACATATAAGTCAGAATTGGTTTCGAAAGTTCCGAGACGGAGTTAAAGACCTTCACAAAACGTCCTACAGTGGTCGTCCTATCACCATTCACACAGAAGTCTTGAAAGTTGCTTTTAAGCAGGGCAGTAGCAACACATGCTGGGAACTAGCCCAGTCATTTGGTGTTTGTCATGGAACCGTCCGAATACATTTGTATTCCATAGGTAAGGCCTACAAATTGTCTAAGCGGATCCCCCAGGTATTGCCTGCAGTGCACAAACAGAAACGTGTGTCATGTTGTCTTATATTGCTGTCTCGCTATGATAAGGAACCATTTTTGGACAGGGTACTCGCATGTGATGAGAAGTGGGTCCAGTACAGCGCCACAAAACGTACCAGAGATTGGATGTCCACCAGTGACTCAATTCTTCACACATCGAAGCCAGCACTGCATCCACGTAAAGTAATGCTGTTAGAATGGTGGACAGCACGTGGTGTTGTTCATTAAAAACTCTTGCAACGCGGACAAACGATCACTGCTGCAGTGTGCTGTGAACAACTGAAACGTGTGCATAAGGACCTGAAGAATGATGGAAAGAGCACTTGGTCAACAGAGATGGAGTTCTTCTCCTTCAAGATAAAGCTCGTGCCCTCTCACCTTCATTGATCAGACACTATAAAAGAACTTTGGCGGGAGCTTTTATGTCATCCAGCTTACTCACCAGATATCTTTCCTTCATACTATCACTTGTTTCTTGTACTTGACAACCATTTGCGTGGACACGACTTCTCCAACTTTGATGCCCTCTAAAACGTTTTCTTTTCCCATGACCCGGAATTTTATCGCAAGGGTATATACACTGAAGAGTAATTGAATTAGAGATACCTGTCTAGTAACGTGAACCTTTCGGCCTGATGACGGCTGCGATTCGTCTCGGCATGGACTCCACAAGACACCGGAAGCATTGGGAAGCCATACGGATCCACGACCCCTGAACAAGCTCCCACAGTTCACGAAGTTTTGATGGAGAGGGTCAGAGCCTCGAACATCGCTCTCGATGGCATCCCAGATGAGCTCGATGGAATTGAGGTCAGGTAACCTAGCTGGCCAAGGATTCGAGGTCACGTCGGTGGAGTGTTCATCCAACCATTCGGATACAATTCGGGAGCAATGGTACGGTGCATTGTCTTGTTGCCGGATGAGATCCCCAGTGGGATGTTGATGACGCATAAACAGGAGCAAATGGTCGTCCAGGATATCCCGGTAACGTTGACCTGTGAGGGACGATGTCACACGTACCAGGGGTCACATTTCAGTCCACGTAAACAGTCCCCAGATGAGAATGCCACCCCCACCAGCTTGAAGAGTACCCTGCTGTCAAGAAGGATCCATCGCTTCATGTGGTTTGCGTCGTACTCGTATCCTGCCATCCGCATGTACCAACGTGAATCTTGATTCATCAGTACAGCCAACATTCTCCACATGTCTAGGGTCCAGTGTCGATGTTCCCGCGCCCATGCTAATCTTTGCACCATGTGATGTGCGGTCAGCAGCGGTACTCTCGTGGGACGATGGCTTCTGTACCCCATAGCGAGGAGATGGTTCTGGATGATGTGGCTGCTTACACGTTTTTGTGCACCAGCGTTAAGTTGCCTAGTATTTTCTTGCACTGTGGCACGTCTATCCGCTGTTACAATTCGAGATAGCTGACGATGATACCGCTCATCCACAAGCTGTTTTCCACGGTAGTTGGCTCTTAAAGGGATAGTTTAACCGGATTCGATGTACTCACGGTGCACCCGTGACACAGTGAATCGTGAAAATCCCAGTGCCTGCACGACTTCCGAGATGGAGCGACCCATTCGTCATGCCCCGACAATTTCCCTGCGATCAAATGCGCTTACATCCTTCGTCCCACCCATACTGCGTCCGACTCTTACTGATTCCCGTTGCATCACTTGTATTGTTGGATCGCTGCATACGTCATGTGGTTTCCGTTTATAGGGCCGCCCACAGCGCAACATTTGCGTAACGCCAGCTGTCTCTAATTCAATTGCTCTTCAGTGTATAAGTGTTCACACGTTGGCAGAACGTTGTTGATGTCCATGGTAATTATTATGATGAATAAATTGCTTTTCCACTAAGTTTGTGCTACACTTTATCTCAGTCTCCCGAAATGGCAAATGTATTTGTGCGTACCTGACATTTACAAAAATTTCGGAACTTTAAATAATATAAAGGCAATTTTCATTTTCCTGAATATTTCAAAGTAGACTGTATACATCTAATTTTACCTTACTTTGAGTTTCTGTGTTCTTAAATGAATTTGGTTTCTCCTCATTAAACATTTTCTGACTTAACGCCAGAGAGTTTCTCTTGACAATCATGTAAGAGTTGACAGCCTGACGTTGGGTCAAAAGTGTAATCGAACGGAAAAAAAGGAAATTGAATGTTTTGAGCTAACAGCAGATGTAAAAGTGCAGATGTTGAGATTTAAGTGCAGATTGTAAGATCGAATAAAATTAGCAGAGCTGTATTTGATGACAGATTATATGCGTATTTTGTAAGAGCAGATCATATTTAGACTTCAGGTCGATATTATAAGTTCAGAACGATAATGCAAAAGCCATCTATTGAGCAATGTTATGCAAAGCTATGTTCTGAAAGTGTTTCCTATGTGTAGTCTATTCGTCTTGTTAATGAAAACGACTTGTTTATGGAAAGAGTGACAAGCCGACTGATACAATTGAGAGTTCAATTGGAATTCTGTGTGTACCACCTAATAACTTATTCTATTCGTTGCTTTGTGCTATTCTCGTTTAATTAAGGTTTCAGTAGTAGAGACCTCAAAAAAAAAAAAAAAAAAAAAAGCCACCCCCGCCCCTTAACTTTCGAACCGTTTGTCTCATCCAAACAAGGAAAATACCGTTGGAAAGCACTTGAAGGGAACTATCATGTGATGTAAAGAAACATGCTAATTAGCTCTCTATCTCCGAATTTTTCCATGTAAGAGGTATGTTATTTTACGCGCATTCCATTCGGCGCATAATAAAACCCTTAAATTCCAAATTTCATACGAATCGACCTATAAATACGTGTACAGTGAGCTACGGAAAAAAGATGCCGCTAATGTTAAACTGCGAAAATCGTTTTTGATTTTTATCATTTAATCGAGAACAGACATACTGATTCGGTGTTGCAGCAGTAAAACACAAAGAGGCCCAGATACTATGAGCCGCTATACAAGAACAGAACTGGTATATTAAGGGAATTATAAATTATGAAACATGATCATGAAAAAAAATGAATTGTGACCATATCAGATAAATAGGTCATGTGATCCGAAATATTTTGAAACCTTTAAATCCAAATTTACAGCGTGATAGCATAAAACCTTGTTGAGATATAAGCGAAAACTCAATCATACGTCCACTAAGGGGCCGTGCATAAAAAAACATATATTCCTCTAATTACTGTAAAACGGTTTACCCCGCAAACTGACAGACGCTTAGGAGAAAGTGTTTCTACGTGAAGTTGGTTGAAGGAAGCAGTAATAATGTTATACCCCAAATTCAGAATTGCAACTTTTAATGATGAACATCATAAGTTATTAATTTTGCACAACAATAACTTAACTTACGATATAGTTCGTGCAATTACATATTTCATTTTTTCCTGTTGGTCACATAGCTGACTGTTGTATATTGTTTAATTCAAAAATGCAAAAAAAAAAAAAAAAAGAACCTGCAGTACGTTCCACAAAACGAAAGCTTCGTATGTGTTTTCTGTATATTTTTTACAAAAATACCGTTACAGCTTCGTTAAATTATGAAACTGTGGTCACGGAAATGAAAACTGCAAATTATTTCCTGCGAGAGTGAACCAGTGTGCCTGATTTTTTTGCAAGTCTTTTCTGAAAAACGATCGTTCTTATGTTATCGGTTTGTCCGTCCGTCCGCCTGTGGACACCATATCTCTGCAACTATTAATCCGATTTGAAAAATTCTTGCTGCATTCGGAAGCTTGAAATGTGCCAATGATGATGCTTTATTTCATTTTTTATTACGATGTTCAATATTGCCGCTAGAGAGCGTAAACGCAAATGATGTCGATTTCAAAACACATTTTATTACATATATTTGTTTCTAAGCATCTGATTGAAAAAATTATTTTATCTTTCGATTCCATTTATGCCAAAGAGTATTTAGGTTTACTTACTTTCTCAAATTACGCATGGATTTTCCGCTAGGGGGCGTAAAAGTAAATTACGTTTTCCTCGATATCTCTTCTTCTAAAACTCCGATTTGAAAAAAAAACTTTTTCCAGCGCATACAGCTCCTCATGGAAAGTCTTTTGCGTATAATTTCTAATTTTTGGTAAAGAATACTTTGGCCACCAGGGGGCGTAAGGGTTAATTTTTGCTTCTGATGTATTTGCGCAAATATCTGAGCTTCTAAAAGCTCAACTGAAAAAAATTCTTTTGTAGACCGATATTACTCACGTCGACAAACCTTTCCGGAACATTTTCTTCTTAAAATATTGCATGGTTTCACCGCCAGGGCGCGTAGACGTATATCATTTTGTCCCCCATATCTCTGCTTCTAATGGTCTGATTTGAAAAATTCTTTCTTTATTGGATAAAGTTACCGCTGTGATATGTGTTCCATGTAATTTCAAAATTTTGAAGTAATTCACAGACTTTCCGATAGAGGGCGTAAAGGTAAATTGCGTTTACCCCGATATCTGTGCTTCTAAATCGGCGATTTGAAAAATTATTTCTGCACCGGATACAGCTCCTCTTGGGAAATCAAATGCATATAATTTCGAATTTTTGGTAAAAAAATGGTTTGGCCACCACAGGGCATAAATCAGAATTTCTGCTTCTGATGTATTTACAGCAAAACCTGAGCTTCTAAAATCTCGATTGAAAAAAAATCGGTTGTGTGCCGATACTACTCACGCCTACAGACCTTTTAGGAATATTTTCTTCTTAAAATAATGCATGGTTTGTACGCCAGGGGGCGTAAATGTATATTGTATTTTTGTCAATATCCCTACTTCTAGGAGTCCGATTTGAAAAATTACTTCTTGTTGGACAGTGTTTTTGATGCAAAATGTTTTCATATAAATTTAAAATTTTCAAGTATATCATAGACTTTCCGCTAGGGGGCGCAAGCGTAAATTGTGTTTTCCCCGATATTTCTGCTTCTAAAACTCCGATTTGAAAAATTCTTCCTGTATCGCATACAGCTCGTGATAGAAAATGTTTTTTTTTATATAATTTATAATAGTTGGTAAAACATGTTTTGCCCACCAGGGAGCATACGTGTTCAATTCTGCTTCTGTTGTATTTGCTGAAAAATCTGAGCTCCTGAAAACTCGACTTAGAATTGTTTTTTCTTGGACCGATACCGCTCACATTGAAAAATCTTTTGAGAATACTTTCTTGCTAAAATAATGCATGGTTTTCCCGCTAGGGGTCGTAGATGATTATCTTATATTTGTCCATATCTCTGCTTCGAAAAGCCCGATTTGAAAGATTCTTTCTTTGTTGGAGAGCGCTTCCGCTCCCAAATGTTTCTCACATTAATTAAAATTTTATTAACTCATAAGTCTGCAACCAGAGGGGGTAAGTTCACCATTCCGTTTATAGCAGTATGGATTAAAAAACCTATTGAAAAACTTCTTTCTTCGGTCCGATACCACTTTTTGCCGGACTGGTTTCATTGACTTTGTATAGCTTTGATAAATTTAATTTGCGTCAGAACGGATTCAAAAGACGTGCTCATTACACCCGAGAATTCGGTGTCATTTTTCTTGTTTTTTATATTGCAGATTTGATTTTGTGTCCAGTTCGTCTCGATTTTTTGTAATACGCATGTAATTGCATATTATTTCGATTCATTGATATATTTCATTGTAGTTATACTGCTTAAACTGTCTGTAATATACAAAACAAAACTGCCTTTCGCTGCAATACTGAAGCCGAATCTACCTGTGTGGCTTTGACATGTAAGCAAATTGCCTCTTCGGCGTTAGTCGTTTTCGACTACCAGTTAAGGAAATAACCGTAACTAGTAGCGTTTGGAGCATTAAGCTTACTTAGTGTAGTTTAATACGGGTCTAATTGCATTTTTCTTTTCTTTTTCATTTCTTCTACAAATATAAATAAAATAATAACTGCGAAACAAAACAAAGAAATGTTTATATTCTGAGAATTTCGTAGTTAAAGGAAAAAGGAAAAAGAAAGTACCCAAATCATGTTTCTTCAGCAAGCGCATGAAATAATAAAAACACATGGTTACCTACTGTATTGGAACTCTCAATTTTTAGACTTAAGTGAGAAAAGAAACTGGTTTGACAATCTAAAACAAATATCATAGGTTCACAAGGGAAATCTTAAAATTCAATTTCATACGACAGAATTCGTGTCAGTGGATCTAATCTCGGACCTACCGGCCAAAGTCTGCGGTTTTTCCGGGAGTTTCCACTGCCTCCCTGGGCTTGGGGACGCCAATGCGTAGATGGTTCCCTGTCAAGTCGTTCCCGGATGCATTTTGTCTGTTTCTCCTCATGCTGTCAGTAGCAGAAAAATGCATTTCCCAAGTCGTCTAATCAACGTGGGAAATTAGACAATTACCCTTCCGAATAAAGAATTGGGAGATACCTATAGCCAGAAGTGGCTATAAAAAGGGTTAGCAGACAGCAAGACAGACCATAGGATTCTAAGTAAAAAATTCTATATGTCGTTTATGAATGATAAAGTAGAACTAAAATTCTTGACTTAACGCTTTCCTGTTTTAAAAGAGTGATCGTGTGACGTAAATCGTGTGACGTAATGCATCTCTGACGTCATGTTATAATGATTTAGATGAGCTAGCGTCACACCAGCAGCTATTGTAAATCAGTCCTTTTTTACTATAAAAAGAAAGCAAAGTGTTATACGCGTCCGCTGTGGGCGACAAAATGGGACAAACCTTCATACTTTCGAACAAAGAAATTTTTATTCTTTTAAATTGACACATGGAATTAATACATGAGAGGTGCAAATTTAAATTACAAGACAGCTGCTTCCTTTAATTCGTATGTTAAGCACGATATCTATGAAAGAAAAGTGAGTTTTTGAGGTAGAAAATAACAAATCATTTGGAATAGGTCGCACAATTTTGTAGCATTTTGCAACAGTCATTTCCAAAAATTGGGTGATCATTGCGTTCCTCATATGTTGCCAAATTGGTCCGAATGTGTGTCGACCTGTTCCGCGTGTGTTTTCAAAGCTCTTTCCACCATAAAATGTTTTATGATGTAAGATACTAGTATTTTTACGTAACACATTCCGGACACTTCATGGCAAAAGCATGGAACACTCTCGTAGCACACTGCGAATACATTTTCCGGAGTTACTTTCTCGATGTGTTCCGAATGAGTTGTCAACATTTTATCAATGTGTTCAAATAAGAACACATTGATGTGCTATATATTCCGAAATGTTACGAGGCTAGAAAAGAAATTTTCGAAATAGAGCATGTATCAAGCATCTATATCATTTTAACTGTACTAATGCCCTAATTTACTTAAATAGTGGATTTCGGGTAAGTGAAACTTGATTTCAAGCATGTCATGTGTCTTTTGTAACACATAGATATTAATCTGTAACCATTCAGTAGGTTAACAGCACCGCCAGTCTTTGTATACTCTATGGTATATTGGGTTGGTGGGAATGAAATGTCCGGCGAGAACGAGCAGTGGAGACAGGCCCACACCACAGAGGAATGGAACCACCCACAGGTGTTACGGGTATTACGTAACAGAGTTACTATAAATAGCAAGCATGTGTGTGAAGAACAAGGTTCATACGTGGTTTGCTTGAACGTAACGTGACTTGCAAAGGAAACATTCGGACGCCGGATTTGAGAGTTATCTTCCTGTATGAATTTAAGCTGGGCCATTCTGCAGGAATTGCCGTTCAAAACGTTAACAAAGCCTTTGGGCAGACCAATGACAAGCAGCATAGAGTTTTATACGTATTTCCAGTTATATTTGATATTTACATCCTCGTTCTCTATATTTGTGCGTTCCAAATATTTGACACAAAAAGAATGATGACAACGAATTTTCTGTTGTAATCAGCACATCGGTTGAACCGTTTCTGACACGAATTATATTTTTCAAAGTTTATCAAAGTCAATGTAAGCATTTAGAAAACATCAGCCGGATTTTTGCAATCAATAAAACATGCAGAAATAGGAACAGCTACATTTCATCTAACACCATCTAAAACGTACGTTACAAAAATCAATTAAAAAATAGCGCATATCAATTAAAAAAACTTTTCTCATAGCAGCAGGATATAGGAAACAGATTTTCAAATCGAACAGCTAAAAGAACAAATATAGAAAGAAACATGATATAACTCTACGCCTTCTAGCTCAAGTATTTTGCATAATAGGAGAGTTGAAAGTAGGCTTGGAATGTTCTTCGTGGAAAAAGCTATGCTAAGAAAAAATAACTTTTCTAATTTTCAAATACATCTCCCGCAAAGGTAGCGAAAAAAAAGCATTGGCTCTAACACCACCTTGTGGGAAATTTGTGCATTATTTAAAGAGATAATGTTCCACATCTCTATTGTCGCGAATAGCATACAGTAAAAACAGCAATTTCTCATTATGGTTTTTAGAAGTAATGATACAGCTGCAAACAGAAGTGCACAAGCACCACCTAGCGACAGAACTGTGAACTATAAAACTCCTCAAATACTAACCTAAAGTGTTCCACAAGGTAAATGGAATCAGATGTTGAACGAATTTTTTAAATCGCATATTTATAAGCAAATACATTAAGAAAAACGTTGGCGTCCCCTAGCAGGGAAATTTTGCATTGTTTTGGTAAAAAAATACGCTCACAGAGTATGCACATTTAGTAGTATCTGACCGAAGAAAGAAGTTTTTCAATCGGGGTTTTAGTCCCTCAGATATTGCTGTAAATGGATACGTGAACTTACGCCCTCTCGTGGCAGACTTCTTTGTTAAGAAAAATTTGAAATTACATCATTTCGCAGCGGATATGCTCTCGAACAAAGGAATAATTTTTAAGATCAACTCTTAGTAGCAGAGCTATTGACAAAAATAAGATATGCATCTACGCTTCCTCGCAGAAAAACTATACATTATTGTAAGAAAATAGTATTCTGAAAATGTTTCCCAAAGACAGCGAAATAGGTCCACAAAATAATTTTTTCATTCGAGTTTTCAGGATCTCAGATTTCAATGCAAATGCATCAAAAGCAGAAATAAACCCTTACGCCCGCTGGTGGCCAAACTATTATTTACCAAATATAAAAAATTGTATGCAAAACATTTCCCATCAGTAGCTGTATGTGACACAGGAAGATCTTTTTCAAATCGGAGTTTTAGAAGTAGAGATATCTGGGAAAACGCAATTTACCTTTACGCCCCCCAGCGGAAAGTCTATGAATTACTTGAAAATTTTGAGATCATATGAAAAACATTTCGCATCAGAAACTATATGCAACAAAAAAGGAATTTTTCAACTCGGACTCTTAGAAGCAGACATATTAACAAAAATATGATATACATCTACGCTCCCTGGCGGAGAAACCATACATTATTTTAGAAGAAAAAATTCCAAAAAAAAAAAAAGAAAAAAAAATATTGACGTGAGTGGTATCGGTCCAAGAAACTTTTTCAATCCAGATTTTAAAAGCTCAGATTTTGCTGCCAATACATCGGAAGCAGAAATTAACACTTACGCTCCATGGTGGCCAAACCGTTCTTTAACAGAAATTTAGAAATTACATGCAAAATATTTCCCATCAGAAGCTGTATCCACCGAAGAAAGAATTTCTCAAACCGTAGTTTTAGAAGTACAGATATCGGGGAAAACGCAATTTACTTTAACGCCCGCTAGCGCAAAATCTATGTGTAACTTGAAAATGTGGCTATACATGAAATGCTTTTTGACATAAATGGAATTTAAAAGTAAAATAATGTTTGCAATCGGATATTTAGAAGCAAATGTATGTAATATAATGTGTTTTGAATTCGATATCATCTGCGTTTATGCCCTCTAGCGGCAAAATTGCTCATCGTAAAAAAAAAGATAAAAAACGCAATAAATGATCATCATTGTCATATTTCAAGCTTCCCAATGCAAAAAGAATTTGTCAAATCGGACTAACAGTTGCAGAGATTTAGTATCCTCAGACGAACGTACGGACAAACCGATAACACAAATACGATCTTTTTTTACAAAAGACGTTCTAAAAATTCGGATTTCGTGGTTCTGCTTCAATTTTCTATTGTGAAGCAACCTGTTAATGATACGCGAATACTCACTGCCTTGAGAAAGTGTAATGATTGGAAACAAGAATATTCAAAACAAATTTCAGTTTGCACAGATTCGAGTTTTCCATTATTAGAAAAATACACACTGTTTATTCTAACACTAATTCAAGCCATTAGCACGAATAAATGGAGTTGTTATAAAGGAAACGGCAAGAGTAAATGAATTCCGTTCCTCGATGACTGAAGTTATCGTAGATGCTCGTGGTCCTCTGCTTTCAATCTGTCGGAGGTTCCGTTCAAGATGCAGACTTTCCTGCATTATCACTCTTCTTGCAGGGAAGGAAACATTCAAGGTGTGTTTCCCAGATGTAGATATATGGATGCCCCCCTCTAACTTTATTTGCAAATATATTCGCTATTAATCATCCGATTTGGAGGATATTTAATATTTAGGGGTGTTTTCCATGTGCTAAATAGAATGCGCATAAAATAACATACCCCTTACATGGAAAAATTCGGAGATAGTGAGCTAATTAACATGTTAATTAGCTTAATTAGCATTTTTCTTCACATCACATGATAGTTCCTTTCGAGTGCTTTCCAACGGTATCTTACTTGTTTCTCGGCGTCAAATGGTTCAAAAGTTAAGGGGGGTGGCTCGTTTTTTTTTGTTTTTTTTTTTTTTTTGAGGTCTATACATGCAGCTCTTAAGAGCGAATAACGAAAAATTTGGAATAACCTGTTTTAGTAAATCAAGGTTAGGCTTCAAGTTATAGTGAAGTCAAAGCCTTAAAATATTCTCATTGTCATAAAAATCCGCGCACCGAGAAAGAGGGGTTGGATTGAAATGATATTTTAGTCGTGAGATGGCACGTACCAAGGACAGTATCATAGCAGCAAGACGATTACAATATCATAGCAGCAAGACGATTTCCCGTGGACATACGGTACACATTCCGGTCAGCATTAGTGCCGCATCGGACCGCCTTGTGCTTAAATGCTCGGATACATGCAGTGATACTGTCCAGCATGGAGTTAAAGAGACGCCGTATGTTATCCTGGGACAGAGTGGCCCACACGTCTTGCAACTGACGCTTTAAATCACTAACACTGGGACAGGGAGAAAGCTGGCGTTCCATCTGGTCCCACACGTGCTCCATGGGGGATCAGACTATCTGGCAGGCCACGGAAGAGTCTAAGCATGACATAGGCACTCCTTGGAAACCCGAGCCGTGTGCGGACGGGCGTTATCTTGTTCGGAAATGGCTCAGCCCAGCCCCTCCAAGAAAGGCAGTACATGGGACCGGAGGATCTCCAGTACGTATCTCTGGGCTGCCAACGTCACTCGGATCACTGCGAGGGAAGTCCGGCTGTCATACTCGATGTTTCCCCAGACCATCACGCCTGCAGTTCCGGACGTGTGCCTCTGTACAGTGAGGTTGGGATTGTAGCCCTCACCGGCGTCCTCTACACTCTGACACGGTGGTCGTCCGTTCCCATACAGAAGCGGGATTAGTTGCTCAGCACCATACGTCGTCAGTCCGTAGTATCCCCCGTTGCTCGCTGCTGACATCACTGCAATCGACGCCGACGATGGTCAGGTATAAATGACGTGAAACGTAAGGGGGCCGTCAAGAGTGCAGATTCTTCTCTGCCAGTAGTGTGGAAATGTTTCTAGCGGAGACAAGAGTTTTTTTGTACAGCCGCCACATGTCTCTCGATATTGGACAAGGACGTCGTTTCATCTGTGCGTGCCGCTTTCACGATCCCACGGTCCTCTCTGCTGGTGGTGTGTCTGGATCGTTTAGAGCCAGTCCGCCGTGTCTGGGTGCCATACCGTGTTCATTGCTCCCAACACGATCGCACCGAACTGTCCGACCGGCCCAAATGGCGTCCGATTCGGCGCGCCCGCCACCCTGCCTCTCTCATTCCGACGTTACGGCCTCGTTCAAAGTCCGTCAGTTGCCCGTACGCACATCTACGGAGACTCCTCGGCATGTCTATGGCTCAGGGATCTTACCTGGCTCTTACCGTGCAATTCGGCACTCATGTGGAGTCCCATGCGAGGCGCCTTATGATTCCCATGAATTGCGATTGAATCGCCGGTATTGGACGCGCGGGCATGTGGAATCGTGCGAAATTTTAGTAATTGGCATGTCTGCTCTCCCCGTAGCTATTCGCCGAGTTTCGCGTTAATCGCACGGTTTTTTCTTGGTGCGCGGATTTTTATGACAATGAGTGCAATAATCCTACACAACTAGTTAAAGGCTATTATTTTACAACTGTGAAAGCATTTCTCGGGATGAAAAGACACCACTGCAGTTTATTGAATAAAAATAAACGTACTGGCTTAGTAATTAGAACTGTCTGAACAATTAGTCATGAAGGAAGCGAACAATGCGATCTACTAAATCCAGTTACACTGAATATCTGGTGTCACGAAATCTTCTTATGTGTGATCAGAAACGCAAAATATCCTGAAGTAGACACATCTAACGTCGTATCTGTGTGCTCAAATATCTCCATGTTCTAAAAGGATACAGAGGGTTTTTTTTTTAATTACTTCTGTGATCATAGCCGCTTTTAGCGGTACACAAGAGAAATGTAAAGCTTTTTTGTTTCCAGTTTACGAACCTTCAGCTTTAGAGACAAAAACAACTTCTCTGTTGTAATGTATGTGTCTGTGGACATCAAATTTCTTGGCGTAATCATCGAACATCTCCAGTAGCTCATGGTGACGCATGTAGTTAGGATATTCTGCCTTTGGTGGAAAGTCGCTGGCTGCGCCCATTTCTTTGCTGTGGTTGATTGTTGTCGTCCACATAACCGACCCAATTCCTTCTACATCATCGTCGTGATAGCGCCAGGTACCCCCGAAATGTGCTGTTTTCTCATAACAAACTGGTTCCATATTTTCTTCTTTTAAGCATTTTGTGGACACAACACCAGCTGGACCTCCCCCGATGACAGCCACTCGTCTTTTAGAAGATGCCATGTCTTCTTTTTCTATTTTTAATCTGCAAAAAATGAGAGGAAAGTTACAGTTCGGTTAAACACAGGCATACTCTCACAATATTTTGTCGTTAAAATCAAGAATCGTTAAGATCAATAACGTTTTCAAGAAGCTCTGCGTGTTTTTCTCTCGATCTCTAAGATATCAGTCTGATAATGAGTTATTTTGACGAAAAAGTTCTATGAAGTCCATGGACCCAGATACTTCGGAACCTTAGAAATTCCATTTATTACTTTGATTTAGTTAAAATCTATTGTACACTGAGTTAGCTTTGTACTAGCAACACTCACCGTTTCGAAACGATAACGAAATACCACGTGATATCAGCGTCACCTACGGCTACTATAAATTGTGCACACCTATCCTTTGTGCGTAATCAGAAAACGTTTGCTAGTAATGGGAAAACGTGACGCCGTAAGCCAATTTGACAGCTGCCAGAGAGTTGGGGCCCGGAGAGAAGGTGCCAGTATTTCGGAAACCACCGCATTTGTTGTCTACTCCAGTACTACTGTTTCAAGGGTGTACAAGGAGTGGATTAACCATTCACAGACATCCAGAAGGGCTCACATTGGTCAGTCACACTTGTTGGCTGCTCCCGTATTAATGTATCAAGGGTGTACCAGGACTGGATTAACCATGAACAGACATCTAACAGAAGGGATTACATTAGATAGTTCCACGCGGTTGATCCTAGAGATGAGCGTAGAGTATCACGACTTGTATTTCAGCAACGACATGCAACAATCAACCAGCTCACCCACCAGCACAACAGCGGTGCAGTTCGACCTATTTCCACATGCACCATGCGTGTCGCACCTTGCATCGCCTGGGGTTCCAATACCGCTGACAAAGGAGGGTACCCCATGATGACGCCCATTCATTGCAAACAATGGCTCGCATGAGCCAAGGAACGTCGGCAATGGACATTCGACAGTTGGTAGAAGGCCGTGTAGAGTGATGAGTTTCATTTCTTTTTGAACCATGTTGATGGCTGAGTTCGCATATGGTGTAAACAGCATGAAGCCCTATCCTTGGTTGCACAGTTCGGGTTCAACAGGCCGTCGGCTCCTTAACTATTGAGTGATTGGAGGAATACGACAACGAATTCCCAACGTAGTCTTTGCCTCCAAACTCTCCTGACCATAACCCGATTGAGCACTTGTTTGGTATGTTAGAACGGGATATGGGAGCTGCTGATCTGCCAGTACGGAATGACTATGAACTGACAGAGCACTTGCAGCCGATACGGGGTAAGTTACGCGTGGGGGATGTTCGACCCTATAGAGAATCTGTTTCTAGGCGTCTGCGAGCCGTTCTTTATTTCGTAGTCGTTTTTTTTTTCCTTTTTTTTTTTGGGGGGGGGGGGGGTGAGTTCCAAATGTAGGTTGGGAGACCCGAAACCACAGCGCTATGCGCCTTTTGGCAGGTGAAAGAGAATCTAAGAGAGTTAGGAGCAGATTGCCCTGATAGGATAGCACGAAAGAAAAGTATGGGAACATTAGAGCACAAGGAGTAAACGGTTTTCCGTTAAGTAGTGAAGTTGTAAGCTGCCCTACATACTTACCTACAACAACAAGCCGTTCCCAGCGATATTTTTCTCCACAGAAAAATGCCCGGTACGCCGCTGCCACAGATGAGTACAGGGGGAAAGGAAGGGAAGGACACGGGAAACGGGGAACCTGAAAAAAACCATCGCACATAGAATAAGTTTCCCAGAGGAAAATCGTCGTTTAACACCGGATAGAACAAAACTGGCAGTTTGCTCAGTGTTCCTCTCGGGTCCGCTATTTGCTTCGTTACTCATCAGTCAATGAGAGAAAAGATTTTTCCCCATTGGTCTAAAATTTTTTTCTCAGGTTTACTTTTGCTGATACTTGCCTGACATGTCAGAGTAACCATGCTGAGGTGGTGTAAACACAATATTACACCGATCGAGGTTTAAGTTACTCATTTTGAGTAAACAACAGAAAATCAAAAATATAAAAACTGCCACAATCAGGGTTATTACTATTATTATTATTATTTTATTCCTTAGCCGGTAGTATAAGTGTAAATCATCATTTTTTTTCTCGCTACTTGTCTGCTTGTTGCACATTTGTGTGTAACAGTGGAAATAATTAAGTCGCGTTTTTTAGCACGTCTTTTGTAAAAAAAGATCGTGCTTCGGTTATCGGTTTGTCTGTTCCTCCGTCCGTCCGTCCGTCCGGCTTTACCCACGATATCTCTGCAACTATTAGTCAGATTTAAAAAATTATTTTTGCATTAGAAAGCTCGAAATATGCAAATCATGATCCTTCATTTCGTTTTTTTTTTTTACGATTTACAATTTTTGCCGCTAGAAGGCGTAAATGCAGATGATGTCGAATTCAAAATACGTTTTATTCCACATATTTGCTCCTAAACATCCGCCTAAACATCCGATTGGAATTTTTTTTAAACTTTTGATTCCATTTATGTCGAAGAGTATTTTAGATATAGTTACTTTTTCAAATTACGCATAGATTTTCTGCTAGGGGGCGTAAAAGTAAATTACATTTTTCCCGATAACTCTTCTTCTTAAACTCCGATTTAAAAATCTTTTTCTTCAGCGGATACATCTCCTGATGGAAAATATTTTGCATATAATTTCAAATTTTTGGTAAAAAATACTTTGGCCACCAGGGGGCGTAAGTGTTAATTTTTGCTTCTGATGTATTTGCCATAAAATCGGAGCTTCTAAAATATCGATTGAAAAATTCTTTCGTGGGCTGATGCCACTCACATAGATAAACATTTTCGAAATATTTTCTTCTTAAAATATACCACAGTTTTCCGCCAGGAAGCGTAGATGTACATCTTATTTTTGCCAATATCTCTACTTCTAGGAGTCCGATTTGAAAAATTCCTTCTTTGTTGGATAGTGATTTCCGTGTGACATGTTTTTCATATAACTTCAAAGTTTTCAAGTAATTCATAGAGTTTCCGCTATGGGGCGTAGCGGTACATGGCGTATCCTCCTATATCTCTGCTTCTAAATCTCCGATTTGAAAAATTCTTTCTGCACCGGATACAGCTCCTGATGGGAAATCGTTTGCACCTTGCACATAATTTCTAATTTTTGTAAAAAAACAGTTTGTCCAACAGGGGGCGTAAATCTTAATTTCCGCTTCTGTTGTATTTGCAGCAAAATATAAGCTTCTAAATTCTCGATTGAAAAAACTTCCTTTGTTGACCAATACTGCTCATGTCGACAAAACTTTTAGAAACATTTTCTTCTTAAAATAGTGCATTGTTTCTACGCCAGGGGGCGTAGATATATATCATATTTTTTTCAATATCTCTACTTCTAGGAGTCCGATTTGAAAAATTCCTTCTTTGTTGGATAGTGTTTCTACAGTGACATGTGGTTCATATAATTTCAAAAGTTTTAAGTAATTCATAGACTTTCCGCTTGGGGGCGTAAATGTAAATTGCGTTTCCCACTATATCTCTACTTCTAAATCTCCGATTTGAAAACTTCTTTCTGCACCGCATACAGTTACTGATGGCAGATCTTTGCCTATAATTTCTAATTTTTGTAAGAAATGGTTTGGCCACCAGGTGGCGTCAGTCTTAATTTCCGCTTCTGTTGTATTTGCAGCAAAATACATAAGAGCTTCTAAAATCTCGATTGAAAAAAAGTCCTTTGTTGACCAATAATACTCATGTCGACAAACCTTTTAGGAACATTTTTGTCTTGAAAATAGGCATGGTTTCTACGCCAGGGGGCGTAGATGTATATCTTACTTTTGTCAATATCTCTACTTCTAAGGGTACGATTTGAAAAATTCCTTCTTTGTTGGATAGTGTTTCCGATTCGAAATGTTTTTCTCATAAATTCAAAATTTTCAAGTAAATCATAGACTTTCCGCTAGGGGTCACAAAGGGAAATTGCGTTTTCTTCGTTATTTCTGCTCCTAAAATTCCGATTTGAAACATTCTTCCTGTATCGCATACAAAACTTGATGGAAAATATTTTTCACATAATTTCTAATGTTTGGTAAAGAATGGTTTAGCAACCAGGGGTCATAAGTGTTCACTTCTGCTTCTGAAATATTTGTTGCAAAATCTGGGCTCCTCCTTTTTTTTTTTTTTTCTTAGACCGATACCGCTTATATGGATAAACCTTTTGAGAATACTTTCTTGCTAAGATAATGCATGGTTTTCCCACTAGTGGACGTAAAGTCACATCTTATTTTTGTCGATATCTCTGTTTCTAAGAGTTCGCAAGCTCACGATTCTGTTTACAGCAATATCTGAGGGATTAAAAACCCGATTGAAAATCTTCTTTTGTTCGTCAGATCTATTGTTTCCATACCGGTTCCATTGACTTTGAATAGGTTTGATAAATTTAATTTGCGTCAGAACGGATTCAAAAACATACTTATTACACCCCTATAATTCGGTGTCATTTTTCTTGGGTTTTTTTTTATAGTCCGAACTAAGGCGTAAGAAAAAAAATTAATATAGAAGACAAGACAAACAGCATTTTGTTTGTTAGGGGGAGGATATTCAGTACAAAAAATATAAGTCTTTTATGCAACATTTTGCTCGGCCCTTAAAAGGGCCGTTTTTTGTTTTTTTTTTCCCTGAGCTCCTGATATTCAATTCTTGCTTTCTTCCCATGTGTGAAGAATACCTTCAAGCTAGTCCCAGTTAGTTTTAATTTTTTTGGAAGTATAACTGTGAACAGGATTCTTTTCAGGAATTTTATTTAAAATAGCCTTCGGTCTTTTAAATTTGTCAGTATCATTGACAACATAATTAAGGGCTTCCATGACAAGAGGAATGGAATGTTTCTTGGCTTTCTCGTAATACCTTTGCGCTAGATCATACATAGTATAATGTATAGAGTTGATATTTAGCATACTACGGATAGCAGTATTGGATGTTTTACTATCGAGTCCCACCATCATACGAAGAGTTTTATTTTGAAACGAGGTAATATTATTTTTTTTTGCTGCTTTCTGCAGTTATACCAGATAGGACAGCCATAGGTAACCACCGGGCTGAAGCATGCTTTCTATAACAAGGTTTTTTTTTTTTTTTTTGCTAAGCCTTTTATTTTTAATTATGTGTTGGAGACATCCTCTTATTTTAAGAACTTTAGCCAGGGTTTCTTAATATGCTAGTTCCAATTCGTATTATGATCCATAATGAGGCCTAAATATTTAATATCCTTTACCCAAGGTATTTTTCTGCCATACAATTCAATTTCAAAGTCAGGATTGTAATTGTAAATTTTGCGGGAGAACATAATTGCTTGGGTCTTGTCAGTATTAATTTTTATTTTCCAGTCAAGGAAGTAATTCTCCAGTTTCTCCAGCAACATAATTGTTGCTTGACTTTTGTTTAGGGAAGTATAGGCAAGTGCAGTGTCGTCAGCATACAGAGCTGTTATCAGATTCTTGTTGTTAAAATTTGGAAAATCTGACGTAAAAATAGAGTATAGCGTAGGAGCAAGTACACTGCCTTGTGGAACACCAGCTTCAATTATTTTTTTTGAAGATTTCTTACCATTAATTTTTACACAAAAAAGTTATTTTTTCATGGTAAGACTTGATTATATGTATAATCTAAGGTGGGAAGCCATGCGTTATTAGTTTGTAGATAATTACCTCGTGTGAACATTTATCAAAAGCCTTAGCTACATCCAGGAATATAGCCGCTGTGTGTTTCTTATTCATTATTAATTCTGCACATTTTTCAGTAACTCTCGAGAGCTGGTGCACTGTGGAGTGTTTGTCACGAAAACCTCCTTGAATAAATGGAATAACTGGGTATTATTCACAAAACTGCTGCATCTTAACAAGTATAATTTTTTCAAAGAACATGTTTTCCTTCTCCTTGACCTCGGTTTTATACGCACTTATGCGACGAAGCATGTTAAAGGAAAACCGAACATTTTACACTATTCCTTAAGCGACTGATAACAAATCGAGGCCGTCAACGTTCCTTAGATATGTATGCAAAAAGAAAAATGCGCAGTATCCAACAGGAAAATGAATAGCAGCACGAAGGATTTTTAAAATTATGCAGAGACATCCATTTACAAATAGAGGGACAATATATCTCCCAGTAAACTTTTAACTGCTTAGATCCGTAACATTGAGTTCCAAGGAATACCTTCTTATTTTGTTATTTTACCGAATTCGTTTTCTTTGTGTCACTATAAAAGCAATAAAAGAAATTTAATAAGTTTCTTATTGTAAATCACTGTAAATTATTGACAATGGTTTAGCATAAGTATTCGAGTTTGAATATTAAGTCATACATTTACACATTCGAGTCACATTATTGTGACCACCTCCTACTTTTGACGTCAACAGCGGGTAGCCAATGAAAGAAGGCACGTGTCGTGAGCTGGCTTGCAAGGTATATAAGGTGTGCTGTGGGAAATCTGAAAACATAGCGGGTGGCCTATAGGGCAACGTTCGTGACTGCCATGGAAAGGACCTCAGGTTCGATCCCAGGCAGGTACAAACACTCGATCCACTAAATATCCGTCGTGCGTCGAATGGGCACGTTAAGCCGTCGGACACCGGGTACTAGCCCCCGGTAATAAATAAGAGCGTTTTCCTGCCCCTTTCTACTTCGCTTCCATGTCACTTTCCCATCGGCACTCTAGCCCAAATCTCCTAGCTTCATACTTCTATAAGGGTTGTTTAAGACCAGGGGTCAGACATGATCTGATCTGATCTGAAAATATATCACTCGTTGCTGGCATGGATAAAAGGAGCAATTTATCAGATTTGTAAAAAGGGATGATTATCTACTTTCGGGCCAAGGGTGGCAGTATTTCTGAAACAGCGCAGTTTGTGAACTGTTCGCCTTCTGTTGTGGTTAAAGTGCATCGTGATTGGAGAATGGCACCATTACGAATAAGCGACTTGTAAATTGCGGAGCACCACGTACCATTGATGTGAGAGGTGAACATCGGCTTCGAAGGTGCGTGAGGGTCGATAGACACTCTACAGTGGAAGACCTCGTTGGCCGAATGAACCAGGGGGCAACTGGAAGTGTATATACAACGCCAGTTCAGCAAACCCTGCTGCGCATGGGGCAGCGTTTCAGACGGATGGTCGCTGCACCTATGATAACGAAGGTGCATCGGCAGAAAAAGTTTATATTTGCACGGCAGTATCGGAATTGGACCTCCGCTGATTGGCAAAGGATTGCCATCTCCTATGAGTCACGTTTTCTGCTTCATCGAACGGATGGACGTTGACGTATAAGGCGAGAAACATCGGAGAACAAACATTCTTCAACCAATGCTGGCAGAAAACAATCTTGTGGCGGCAGAGTTATGATCTGGGGAATATTTTCGTGGCGTTCGCTGGACCCACTCATACCTGTGGAATGCACTATGGGTCGAATTCGATATGAATCCATCCTTGCAGACCACGTACACCCATACATGCTGATTGTCTTCCCTGGGGAGGATGGAGTCTTCCAGAACGACAATGCGACGTGTAACAAAGCTAGAAATGTCCGAGAGTGTTTGGAAGAGCACTATTAAGTCTTCAAAGTACTTCCCTGGCCCCCTAATTTCCCAGACTTGAACCCAACTGAGCATCTGTGGGACCACCTCGATCGTGTTGTTCGCTCTATGGGTCCTCCTCCACGGACCCTCCAGCAGCTGTCAGATGCACTGCAGTCAGCATGGCTCCACATACCTGTAAACACTTTCTAGCACATTATTGATTCCCTCCCAGCTCGTCTAGCTGCTGTCCGCGCTGCACACGACTGTTACTCTTAATATTAGCTGGTGGTTACAATAATGTGACTCGACCGTGTATATATGTATGTCTTTATATATCAGATAATTGTAGTATTAGCTATGACAATTACCTATGTCAGGAAAACTTTAGGTGGAATGTTTCATAAAATGACGTAGGATCAATATATTATTATAAAACTACTCCTGTTTGGTGTTAAACAATTGCAGATAAACTTAACAATCTCAAGGTAGATATGTATTTTTTGTTTGTTTGGGGCTTTAACGACCAGCGTGAGCAACTCGATATGATATGAGCAGTCGCCCGTTCCTAATTTTGGGCCACTGATTCCAGGGAAAGGAAAGAGCCAGTGCCGTAAGACAAACCCAACATCCATGCCGCACCTGGATACGAATCCGGACCCTTCTGGGACGAACGGTCAGAAGTCAGCTCGTTGATCACTGCGCCACTGTGGCTGCAAGGCGGATATTAGATCATTCATTATGAAAGAAATCTTCATGTTCCATGAGTCAATCAGGTCGGCAAAATTTGCTCCTTACCCAGTGTTCAAGAACTGGCCAAAGTGGTTTCATGACATTTAAATCACTTGAACATGCAAGCCGTTAGAAGTGTTAAACCCCGCCATGATGTTCCTTACGCCACAAGCTGAAACATATCCCTTGCGTACTCAATCATTATCGTCTGCAAATTTGGCAAGCAAAAAGGGAAACTCATCTGAAACAAGAGATGATCCTGAATAACAAGATCATCTCCGGTCGAATAACATTTTTTCGGTTGCTATGAGTTGCTTAACGTGGAAAGAGCAATGGATTTATTTATTCAACTGACGCCACGTATTTAGATGATTTTCACCTTGGATCTCGCCCTTTGGATTATTGCTATAATTATATATATCCAGTGCCGTTAATGCCCACCAGATGGAGACGTCTCAGTAGCTGAGCCCATCTTACGGATTTATGATGTCAGATGCTGACTGAAAAAGAAAAACACACATATCACCGGGAATTGTTGGACGCTGTGGTGTAAGGTTAACGCGTTCGGTTAGATATCGAGAGATTCGGGATTCGATTCCCCGACGGCGGCTGAAAAACAATTTTTCAGTTGCTGTGCATTGCCTAACGTGAAAAGAGCGATGGATTTATTTATTCAACTGACGCCAAGTATTTAGCTGATTTTTACATATAACTACACAAACCTGTCTTTACCAACACGAAAGATATTCGATGTAGCCCCCTTGGAGCCTGTGTGTGACTTGAATTCCAGTATTTTCGCACCATGATTCAATTTGGCGAACTTTTTGGCAGAGAGAATGGCAAACGTCGTTTGGTGCAGAAGTCAGCTGCTCCTTCAGAAAACATGCCACACCATCTGAACTGCTCCGCTTTTGTAGCATGGCACAGGAGCGGCAGAGGTTTATCACTTTGGGATAGCATTACGGTCTGAATTTCTTAGAATTAGGGGGGGAGTTAATCTATTTTTACTTATTAGGACTTCATGGATGTCCATAACCCTTTACTCCTTAACCATGTCCTCCATTTGCGTACAGAGAAGCATCAGCGAAGAGTGCCTTATGTGGTCCTGGTTACCTTCGATTCAAGTGACTGTCTTGTTAGTCGGGGTGTTCGCTTGTTCTTACCCTTACCCCCTCCCCCCGCCCCCGTGTCCTCTTTGGCGGAAGATCAGTGTTTCAGTTCTTTACCCTCTAACAACAGTCAATTAAGCTGGAAAATAAGTCGGCACCTTTTTCCAGGAAAATAATGCTTCTTTTACTCCACATGATGCTTCCTGTCTAATTTATCTTCTTGGCTTTGCAAATCAGTTTGCACCTGTTTACAAGCATATAAATCAGAGACGATATTTTTTGTTATTGTTGTTGTTTGCTGTTTGAAAAAAAATGTTGAAAAGAAAAGTCTTTTCCATAAAGCCGAAGACCGAAATTTTCGAATATTGGAATGAAAATATTGATATCTAAAACAAAAATGAAAATAGGCTTTAAAAAAAAAAAAAAAACAAGAAAGATGACACCGAATTTTCAGGTGTAATAAGCACGTCTTTTGAATCCGTTCTGACACAAATTAAATTTATCAAAGCTATTCAAAGGCAATGCAACCGGTATGGAAAACAATAGTATCTGACGGAAGAAAGAAGTTTTTTTTCAATCGGGTCTTTAGTCCCTCAGATATTGCTGTAAACGGAATCTTGAGCTTATGAACTCTTAGAAACAGAGTTATCGACAAAAATAAGATTTGACCTTACGTCCTCTGGTGGGAAAACCATGCATTATTTTAGGAAGAAAGTATTCGCAAAAGGTTTATCCATATGAGCGGTATCGGTCCACGAAAAAAAAATTAGTCGAGTTTTCAGGAGCCTTGCACATAATTTCTAATTATGATTTCGATTACAATAATTTCGATTTTGCTACAAATACATCAGAAGCAGAAATTAACACTTATGACCCTTGGCAGCCAAACCATTCTTTACAAAACATTAGAAATCATGTGAAAAATATTTTCCATCAGGTCTTGTATGCGATACAGGAAGAATTTTCCAAATCGGAGTTTTAGGAGCAGAAAACGCAAATTACCTTTATGCGCCTAGCGGAAAATCTTAAATGATTTACGTGAAAATTTTGAATTTATAAGAAAAACATTTCGCATCGGAAACACTATCCAACATCGAAGGAATTTTTCAAATTGGACTTTTAGAAGTAGAGATATTGACAAAAATAAGATATACATCTATACCCCCTGACGTAGAAACCAAGAATTATTTCAAGAAGAAAATGTTCCTAAAAGGTTTGTCGACATGAGTAGCATCAGACAACAAAAGGCTTTTTTTTCAATAGTGATTTTAGAAGCACATATTTTGCTGCAAATGCATCAGAAGCGGAAATTAAGACTTATGCCACTTGGTGGCCATACCATTTTTTTTTAATTAGAAATTATGTGCAAACGATTTCCCATCAGGAGCTGTATCCGGTGCAGAAAGAATTTTTCAAATCGGAGGTTTAGAAGCAGAGAAAGAGTGGGAAACGAAATTTACTTTTACGCCCTAAGCGGAAAGTCTATGAATTACTTGAAAATTTTAAATTTATAGGAAAAACATGTCACACTAGAAACACTATCCTACAAAGAAGGACTTTTTTAAAATCGGACTCCTGGAAATCGAGATATTGACAAAAATAAGATATACGTCTACGCCCCCTGGCAAGAAACCATGCACTATTTTAAGAAGAAAATGTTCCTAAAAGGTTTGTCGACATGAATAGTATCGGTCTACAAACGACGTTTTTTTCAATCGAGAATTTAGAAGCTCATATTTTGGTGCAAATGCATCAGAAGCGGAAATTAAGATTTACGCCCCCTAGTGGCCAAACCATTTTTTTTACGAAAATTCGAAATTATGTGCAAACGATTTCCCATCAGGAGCTGTATCCGGTGCAGAAATAATTTTTCTAATCGGACATTCAGAAGCAGAGATATAGGGAGAAACGCAATTTACTTGTCGTAGCGAGAAGTCTATGAATTACTTGAAAATTTCGATATTATATTAAAAACATGTCACATGGAAAACACTATCCAACAAAGAAGGAATTTTTCAAATCAGACTCCTAGAAGTAGAGATATTGACAAAAATAAGATGTACATCTACACCCCCTGGCGGAGAAACTGCGGAATATTTTAGGAAAAAAATATTCCGAAAAGGTTTATCGATGTGAGGGGCATCAGTCCACGAAAGAATTTTTTCAATCGATATTATAGAGGCTCCGATTTTATGGCAAATACATCAGAAGCAAAAATTAACACTTACGCCCCCTGGTGGCCAAAGTATTTTTTACCAAAAATTCGAAATTATATGCAAAAGATTTTCCATCAGGAGATGTATCTGCTGAAAAAAATTCAAATCGTAGTTTTAGGAGAAGGATTATCGGGAAAAATGTAATTTACTTTTACGCCCCCTAGCGTAAAATCTATGCGTAGTTTGAAAAGGAAACTATATCTAAAACACTCTTCGACATAAATGGAATCGAAAGATAAAATATTTTTTCAAGCGGATGTTTAGAAGCAAATATGTGGATTAAAACGCAATTTTTAATTCAACATCATCTGCATTTACGCGCTCTAGCGGCAAAATTGTACATTGTGGAAAAAAGACGAAATAAAGGATCATTATTCGCATATTTCAAGCTTCCGAATGCAAAAAGAAATTTTCAAATCGGACTAATAGTTGCAGAGATACCGTGGGTACAGGCGGACTGACGGACGGAGAAACCGATAACAGAAGCACGATCTTTGATTTTACAAAAGACGTGCTAAAAAATGGAACTAAGGTATGTAAAACAATTTTGTGTAGTACTACTAATTTTCACTTGATTCAGCTTTTGTAACTTAGCATGATTTTTTCATTCATTTCCTAATAATTAAACTGTTAATTTTGTCTTTCTGTTTTGGTAAATTCCCTCATTTAATGCATACTAGCAGCTTTGTAGCTCCAAACAGATATTCCGAACTACAGCGCGCACTAATAGGTACACAACAAATAACTGAATTTTTCGAATTAACAATGTAGTATGTTGGAGTTCCAGCCACCGAAATTATTTGTGTATATAATAATACTTTAGACATTAATGGTAAATGTGATACTCATGCTATGTAAATCGTTTGAAGCTCGCAGGTGGTCCCCAGCGTGTTAACTATCATTCGTGTGATATCTGAATCCGCAAATGGCCCTAAGGCGAGCAGATGCTCCACCTCCAGCGATAAGCGTCCGGCTAGGTCCGATCCGGTGACCTTGTCATCCCAGTTCTTCCATGTAAGGAAGCAAGATCAGCACCTTCGGCTAGGTCGGGTTACTTCCATGAATGCATAGCTTCCAGAGACATGGGATGAAAGGAGGGAATAGAAATGCACTGATATACAGGGAGCAGGGCGGTTAGCCCGGTGCTTTTTGGCTTGTGTGGCTTTGGCTGGAAGTTTTCACTTTGGTTTGTTTGTCGGACCAAAGAATATCTAATGCTAAAAGACGGTCAACTCTCATAGAGATAACGTAGAACAGAGGGGGCAACAGCGCCACCACATTTTAAGAGATAAAATGCTCTGCGGGATAGTTAACATTCAGGAGCAAAACGCGTTAGGGAGACTGGCAGCGAAGCTTTTCTTTGATCCACGATGGTTTCCTTCGATCTGATGACTATTTGCTTAGAGCAGTTTTTTGTTGTTGTTTTCTGATATCCCGCCCATTCCTTATTTTGGTGAGAAAAATATGCAATAACATTAGTACTATACTGTGCAAATTAATTGGGACAAAGTAAAAAATCACTCTTTTTTCCAAAACTATGCCTTTATATATGTACATATATCATCATCATCATCATCATTGTCAACCATTATCAATCCACTGCTGGACCAAGGTCTCCCCAAGTTTCTTCCACAACGGTCTGTCTTGTGCCAGTCTCCTCCATGTCACTCCCGCATACTTTCGAATTTCATCCACCCATCTTCCATGTGGTCTTCTTCTGGGTCTTTTCCTGTCCCTTGGAATCCAATCTAAAATTTCGGCTGTCCATCGACGATCTGTCCTTCTGGCAGTATGTCCAGCCCATTGCCATTTCAGGGATTTAACTCTGATCATGATGTCTTCCACTCTTGTCATTTTTCGGATCCACTTATCTCTCCTGGTTACACCAAGTATGCACCTTGACATGCTTCTTTGAGTTGTCTGCAGCCTTTGTATGTCTCTTTTAGCTAAGGTCCGCGTCTCTGCACCATACGTAAGCACTGGAAGGATGCATTGATCAAACACTTTTCTTTTAAGACATAATGGCATATTGCTCTTGAAAATTATGCTGTTTCTTCCAAAAGCTCTCCAGGCAAGTTTTGTACGCCGATTAATTTCTTCACCAATGTGACCTTCACTTGATATCTGCTGTCCAAGATAAACGTACGTGTCTGTTATCTCCAGCTTTTCTCCATCAATCGATAAATCTTCATTTCTTGTAAAAGCATTGTACATCACTTTTGTCTTCTGAAAGTTCATTTTTAATCCCACTTCTTTACTCTTGTCAGCAAGTTCCTGGATCATACTCTGTAGCTCTTATGGGGTACTTGCAAAAATGACTATGTCATCAGCAAAACGAAGGTGGGTTAGATAATCCCCATTAATCCTTATCCCTTTGTTTTCCCAGTTCAGTGATTGAAAGACATTTTCCAATGTGGCATTAAAGAGCTTCGGAGATATGGTGTCACCTTGTCTCACTCCTTTTCCAATTTTTATGTGTGTTGTATTTTCAAACAGCCGAATCTTTGCACTTGCATTTTCATAGATGTTATTAATAATATTAATGTATGCATCTTCAATACCGCAGGATTTCAGAGCCATTGCAACTGCTGATGGTTTCACCGAATCAAAGGCTTTTTCATAATCGATAAAAGCCATGCACAATGGAAGTTCATTATCCCTCGCTCTTTCAATTAGTTCTCTCAGTACGTGGATATGATCTATTGTGCTGTAGCCACTCCTGAATCCAGCTTGTTCTCTCGGTTGAGCCATGTCCAGTGTCACCTTCAAGCGGTGTGAAAGAACTTTAGTGAAGATTTTATAAACCACTGATAGGAGGCTGATAGGTCTGTAGTTCCTGAGATCCTCAATGTCACCTTTTGTATGTAGCAAGACCATTGTAGCGTTGTTCCAATCCTCAGGAATTTTCCCTTCATTAAGGCATCGAGTGAAAATTTGGGCGAGTACTGTTTCGATTTCTCCACTTGCTTCTTGTATGATGTCTACAGTAATTCCATCTTCTCCTGGAGCTTTTCCCCGCTTCATGTTCTTGATTGCATGTGCAACTTCTGCTGGAAGGACTGGAAGAACTCTGGTACTGGTACCTTTCATGATGTCTGGAGTACATGTATCATCCCATTCATATAATTTGGAGTAGAAATCTTTCACTCTTGTCAAAATTTCGCCTCTATTTCTTGTTACAGAACCATCTTCTTTTCTCAGTGCCATAATCTGTTTTTTCCCCTTACTGAGATGTCCCTTTGCTATCTTTAGGCTTTGGTTGTTTTCAATTGCTTTCCTTACCAGTTCACAGTTGAATTTCCTTACGTCTTCAGTGATACTTTTTCGTACTGTCTTGCATAGCTCTATATATTCCACTTTGGAAGTCACATCTTCTTTAGTTGTCCTCATCACTCTTCTTTTTTGCATCAACATTTTGGTTTTTCCTGATAATTTGTTCACATGCAATTTGTTTTTAGACCCAGCTAATTTTGTTGCAGTTTCCATAAGAGCTTTGGTTACTTTTCTGTTAACTTCAGAAATATCCACTTCTTCCGATGGTAGGCCTTCTAAAGCAGAGAATCTGTTCTTCAGTTCCAATTTGAAGGTATTATGGTGATTTTTAAGGTTGGTTATGTCAATACATTTTGTTTGTTTTATGAGCTTGCTACGTTCGAGTTTAGTGTTGAGGTGCATCTTACATCTCACCAATCTATGGTCACTGCCTGTGTTGAACTTGTTTAGCACACTGCAATCTTCTATGACGAATTTTTTGTTACACATAATAAAATCAATTTCACTTGTCGTCCCATTTGGATGTCTCCATGTCCATTTCCTGTGTGGCTTTTTCTTGAAAAACGAGTTCAAGATGAAAAACCCTTCTGCCTCTGCAAACTCTACGAGAGTATTTCCACGCTGGTTTCTGTTGCCGTGACCAAATTTACCTACTGAAGTTTCATTCTGTTGCCGTTGCCCTATTTTTGCATTGAAATCTCCCATAATTATCTTCAAGTGCTGCTTACCTTTATTATTTAGATCACGAATTTCCTCATGAAATTCTTCAATTTCTTCTTCAGCATGACTTGTGGTGGGTGCATAAGTTTGAATAATCTGAGCCTATTATCTTCTCGAGAGTTGGATAACGAGTCGTGCAGCTGTGTCAGAGGAGCTTTCAACTTCTACAACTTTATCCTTCAGTTTTTGGCTTATTATAAATCCAACACCGCTAGTTCTGCCAGTATCTGTCCCACGATAGTAGAAGAGATGTCCACTTTTCAGTGGACATCTCTTCTACTATTATGGGACAGATACTCTCCTTTTCTCCTTACCTCACTTAGCCCGACGATGTCCCACTTGATCCTCTGTAGTTCCTCTTCCAATTCAAGAAGCCTTGAATCAGAAGATAGGGAGCGTCCGTTATACGTAGCCAAGGTCAGCATCAGATGGCAGCCTAGTCCGGTCCTCCGGGGATTCTTAGCACCCTCTGCCTTCATGTCGCACTGGCCGCTGCCTTGGCCAGGTACATTCCAGCTGCCAGAGACTGAGGGCCAAGATTTAAGTTGTGGAGTCATTTTGGAGGGGTTTGGCCATAACTCACCACGCTGGCCAAGCGGGTTGGTGAGTGTGGGATAGCATTTCCTCTAATCCCGATGGTATAGTTATACCGCTATTGGCGGTATATATGTACATATATATGTTCTTATTTTATGCCTTTATATCATTCTATGCCTTGATATACACTGATAAATACCTGTATTAGTATGAAGTATGTCCTCCTTTAGCAGAAATGACCTCTTGAATTCGTTTTGGCATTGACTCCACTGATTGAGTGCACATATTTTTGACTTCATAAACGTGGAACCACACGTTTATAGCATTCGTTATCATGCGTTCTTTCGTTGTACAATCCATTTTACCTAAACGTCTCTTCCAAATACTCCACAAGTTTTCTATGGTTATTAAGTCTGGTGAATTTCCAGGCCAATCAAGCAAATGAATTCGATTTTCCAGCATGAAATTCTTGACCAATTTCGAATTGTGACATGGGGCAAAGTCATGATGAAATGTCCCGTCAAAAGTTTGCAAGAATGGAATAATCCTACGTTGTAATATTTCTACGTACTTTGTTGAATTCATCATACCTTGAACAGGAACTAAGCTTCCAGTGCCATTTGATGTGAAAAAACCCCAAAACATCTGTTTCAGAGGGCGTTTTACAGTCTGTTTGACATGCTCAGGTCTTAAGGGTTCACAGTTGCTTTGTCTAACGACATTTGCTTGGTAACCCTGCAGAAATAAATGAATTTCATCACTGAAAATTACCTTTTTCCAGTCGTCAGCAGTCCATGATTTATATTTTTTGGCCCATGCTAAACGTTTTAGCTTTATTTTCGCATTCAAATATCGTTTTTTCATTGGTCTTCTTGCCTTCCGGTCAACTTCCAGAAGCTTACGGCGTGCAGTTTAATCACTAACATCAAAACCACTCGCCAATAGATCTCTTTGAAGGTCGGTGCTTGTTTTTTTTTTTTTTTTGCATTAATTTTACTATTTTTGATTAGATATTTATCGGTTCGTGTAGTTGTTTTTCGTTTTCTTTCACATTTACCTCTCCTTTTTGGAGACGATGATCCAGATGCATTGTATCGCGTAAGCAGTCTTGATACACTTGATTTGCCTACACCAACTGCAGAAGCGATATATATATATTTTTAATTGGAGGTTTAACGACCACCGTGAGCAACTCAATGGGCTATAAGCAGTCGCCCGTCCCTAATTTAGGGTCAATGGTTCCAGGGAAGGGAGAGAGCCAGTGCCGTAAGACAAACACAACATCCATGCCTCACCGGGATTCGAACCCGGACCCCTTACGGACTAATGATCATAGGCCATCGCTTAGAATACTGCGCCACCAGGGCGGCAGAAGAAGAAGCGATATCTCTCACTGTCATAGAAGTGTGATCCTTCAGAGCATTTATTTTTGCACGCTTTCTTGGGGGAAATATCCATTTTTCAATACACGAAAGCGACAAGTACTCACAGAGAGCAAAAACTAACATCAACCTGTCACACACGAAAGCTCACAACTGAAGCTGAAGTGCCTATTTCCTGTTTAAAACCTGTCAAACCACATTCTTACTATCAAGTTCTAACAGTCACACCACGTCACAGCTGATAAAACCGGTTTACGTGGGTTTCCGACATCAACTGACAATCACGTTACAATTCTGAGAATAAAATAGCTTGTCCCAATTAATTTGTACGGTAGAGTATTACTATTTAAATTAAATTTCAGCAAATATTACAGTTAGGCCTAAGGATCCGTACAAAATGCAGACATTCCCTAGTATTTGGCATTGCTGAAAATGTTTCTGAAAAACTGAAGAACAAACAAAAACCTTAACTAACCTGATTGGCGTAACAAAACTAACATATCCGATTTGCGAAGTGATTATGCTACCGAGAAGGTAACAATCACGTGCTGTGAGTAGCTCGGCTGACTGTTCTTTACCTAAAGAACTGAAGTCAAGAGAAATACGCATGCGCAGTCTGCTCTGTTTGCTCCCGCATTAGCCTGTATGTTGGCTTCTCTGCACTGCATGTTTTCCCTGAAGATATAGCAGCTCTAGTACGTCTCGCTGAGCCTTAACTTCTTCTCGTTAGATAATCTTTGGTCGGACGACGACAGCGTTAGGAAGGGTTGAGAGGAGACCCAGAAAGCCGGTCTACCGTGTGTGAGTACCAAGGCCACGCGGTCCAGCTTGGGAAGGCGAATTTTCTCTCTGGTAAGGAGGGGGAGACTTAGGGTGACGTCGGGGGCGTTCTACAAGGAATCTCCTCGGTGCAAGGAAGAGTAGCTAGTCTCTGGAAGCTAGGTTTCTTTGGAACCCAGTCGATCTATCGGACGTTATTTTCATAACCTATGAAACTTTTTGTTGTGTTTTTACAAAAAAACTGATCATTGCTGCTTCACTCGAAGGTCACAACTCAACCCATTACAAAACCACTGCAACTCAGCGTTTGAAGATAGTGGTACCACACGTGGAAAAAACCTACATCGGGACCTTTGGGAGTTACGAAATTGTCGAGTCCAGAAACAGTCGAACCCATCAGGTCCAGACATATACTGACGGGAAAAAAATCCCAACACCAAAACGGGGTTGTGTTAGATAACCGACAGTTGGTAGGCGGTGAGAGTGCATCTGTAAGATGACGTCTATGCAAATCTCGCGCTCGGCGCATACGTGTGGCGCTAGTAGCGCCCCTCGGAACATGCAAAGCAGGTTGGCTGTAAATACACACTGTAACGTTCGTGAGCGTTAGTTATCGTTGAGATTCGACGTAGTGTGTTGATGTTAGTCAAGAATGCCTTTAAGAAGACGAAGAAGCCGATATCAACAGCTCACGGAGTTTGAACGAGGTCGTGCAATAGGGCTACGAGAAGGTGGATTTTCTTCCCGCAATATTGCAGAACGACTTGGCAGGAATGTAGCCACTGTGCATGATTGTTGGCAGCGGTGGTCAAGGGAAGGTACTGCCTCAAGAAGACCGGGTTCCGGCCGGCCACGTGCCACTACTGAGAGGGAAGACCGACGTGAACGGCGTGTGGCCGTGGCGCATGGTACCGCATCTGCGGCAGCAATTCGAGCTGCAGTTGCCATCACAGTGACACAACGAACTGTTACAAATCGGTTACTTGAAGGACAGCTCCGAGCCAGACGCCCTGTAGTATGCATTCCACTTACTCCAAACCACTGCCGTCTGCGACGTCAGTGGTGTCAAGCTAGAGCTCATTGGAGGACGGAGTGGAAATCTGTTGTGTTTTCTGATGAAAGCCGGTTCTGCCTGGGTGCCAGTGATGGCCGTGTGTTGGTTACAAGGAGGCCAGGTGAGCGCCTGCAACCAACCTGTCTACGGCCGAGACACACTGGACCTACACCTGGAGTTATGGTCTGGGGAGCAACGTACGTCGGCCTGGTGATTCAACCCGTTGTGCTGCCATTCATGAACAGCATTCCAGGGGTGTTTTCCAACAGGATAACGCTCGTCCGCATACTGCTGTTGTAACCCAACATGCTCTACAGAGTGTCGACATGTTGCAGTGACCTGCTAGATCACCAGATCTTTCACCAATCGAGCACGTATGGGACATCTTTGGACGACAACTCCAGCGTCACCCCCAACCAGCATTAACCGTCCCTGTATTGACCGACCAAGTGCAACAGGCATGGAACTCCATCCCACAAACTGACATCCAGCACCTGTACGACACAATGCATGAACGTTTGCGTGCTTGCATTCAACATTCTGGCGGTTACACCGGTTATTAATGTACCGGCATTTCACATTTAAAATGGCTCTTCTCGCGCTTACATTAAGCTGTGATCTTGAAACCTTAATCGATTAAATATGTTTCCTATACAAATAAATTGCCGCCATTTCATTCCTCTACAACTATTTTTTCGTGGTGTTGGGATTTTTTTTTTTCGTCAGTGTATTTTAGCGCAGTCGGTGATGTGTAACCGGAATCAGAAAGAACTGGATTATTCAAAGGGATTGGGCGTCGGACTTACCGTGAAAGTGAGAGAACGGCGTGGCGGAATTAGCACTTCGCAAAAGACAAAATCTAGGCACACTTGGAGCCAAAGAGCCAGGGAATCGCTGCCAAAGGCAAAAGACTAAACGCACGTGGGGTCTAGCTGTCACTTTCAGAGAACAAAGGACTTGCCCAATCTAGCTGATATGGAGCTTCGTGCGGGAAATGAGATGATGTTACGGATTTGCGTAACGGCGAACAGATGAAGCAGCAAAGAAGAAAAAGAAGGAGGCTCGAAAGCCTCGTGTAACATACCAGTTTGTTGACTTATTTCTGTTGTGTTAACCTGTGTCTAGGGATAGGAAAATGTTAGGTATTTTCCATTATGTCATTAGGATTAGTGTAAAGTGTAAACAAAATAGCGTTGGTCAGGCAAGTCAGTATGCAGAATATAAGAATTTGTGTCTTTAATTGCGTTGCATGTAAATGTGTCATATATGCTTAATTGAATAGATAGTAGTGTGTTTTTGATGTAATTGTATAATGTCTGACGAAGAGGGTTCAGATTTTACAGCGCGTAATGAAGACAGAAAGGTAGAATGTGAGCTTACCTCAAGTGGGGAAGTGGAGCTAAATTTAAGGGTTTTGGAGTTAGAAGATATAGAAGCAGAAGGAGAACAAAGAAGGCTAGAGTTAGAATTAAAAAGAGAAAATAACAGGATTGAGCTGGAACAAAGAAATCTAGAGCCAGATTTAGAATTAGCAAAAAAGAGAGAAGAACGAGAATTCAAATTAAGGAAATTTGAGTTAACTAAAGATAATGAAAAAGATGTACGTAAATAAAAGCAAAAGTAATGATAAGTTGTATGATTGCTTCAGAACTGTAGAGAAAACTTAACTTAGTGTTCCAAGTAAACCGGACGAGATCTTAGATCTGTTTTGTATTCTTTAGATGGAGCATTTATGTTGCATGATGTTCCTGGTGTGCTAAAAGGTAAACTAGTGATTACACTTTTTAACTCTGAGTGTGTAATCCATTTGTTCCGAAGGCTGACGTTAGATGAATGCAAGGATTATAAGGTGGTAAGGACCTCTATTTCAGTATAATGTCATCTAACACCGGATATTTACAAACGGCAATTTGATGAAGTAATGAAGATAAAAGGGGAGACTTATATTCAATTGGTAGGTAGATTGAAAAAATCATTGACCTATTCTATTAATAGCAGCGAGGTTATAGAACTTGACCAGCTGGTGAACCTTATTTTATGTGACAAATTCAAAACTTTGATATCCCCTGAACTAAAAACTTAACATTTTGCAGAGGTGAGCAAAAGGTAAACTGGAAAACGCCAATTATTTGGTTGGTTGGTTGGTTGGTTGGTTGGTTGTTGGATTTTATTGGCGCAAGGGCCAGGTTTGGCCAAAGAGCGCCAGACAAAGAACGATCAGCCACAGATTTTTAAAAACGTGGAAAATGATGAAGATCAGACAGGCTTGGTAAAAGTTGAAAAAGAGTATGAAGAAAGCAGTGAAGAAAAGGTAGTTAATGATGTTTATTAAAAGTAACATATTTACTAATGGAAAAAGGACGAACCGTCACTCTCCTCCCCCCACACTCCTCTGCAATGCTGGCAGAGGGCGGGGACGAACTGTCACTCTCCTCCCCCCCATGTTCCTCTGCAATGCTGGTAGAGGCTGGGGACGAACTGTCACTCTCCTCCCCCCGTGTTCTTCTATAATGTTGGGTGAGGGTGGGGACCTCGCTGAGGCCGAGACAGTTTGATGGACACCGCACACCTTTGCGGATTGAGGGCCGGGTCTTCCGCACGTGCAGGCTGTCTGCTGGGAACCGGAAGAGGCGGGCGTCTTCAAAAGAGAAGGCGAAGACGCAGCTGGTCGAATAAGCTGGAGCTCGGTGAAATCCACCTGTGTCGCTTGTTCAGCTGTAGATCGCTTGGCAAGTGCGGCGAGAGCTACAGGGCGCGGAACAAAAGGCTGCACGGGTTGTGGCTGAGACTTAACAACTGCGGCAAAAGTACGCTGTCGGGTGGTGGGTATACCCAACTTGGCCTTGGCAGCAGGGTACGAGAGGCCCTCCAGGGTCTTGAGGCGCTGGATAGCCATCTCGTCCTTCCATTTCATACAGTTGCGGGAGTAAGCTGCATGGGCCTCACCACAGTTAACACAGCAGGCCGCAGAAGTGCAACCGTCCCCGTCATGTTCACTGGAGCCACAATTAGCGCAACGAGCGGAACTCTTACAGAAACGTTGTGAATGCCCGTACCTCTGGCATCTGAAACAGCGCAGAGGACTGGGAATGTACGGGCGAACTCCACAGACCAAGTAGCCAGCCTTGATTTCGGTTGGAACTTTCGGGGAGTTAAAAGTCAAGATCACATTTTTAGACTTAATCAAAGAACCATCGCGCCGAAACATCATACGGCGTGCAGCAATAACACCTTGATCTGCAAGTTCAGTCACCAATTCTTCTTCACTGCATGGCAAGAGATCAAACTCCGAAATAACACCCCGAGAGGTGTTAAGAAACGGGTGAGGTGTCACTTTGACAGGAATGCCTTGAAGACTAGTGAGGTGCAGAAAAGTGTTACTCTGAGAAACACTGCAAGTTTGGACAAGCAGGTCCCCAGAGCGAAGCTTCCTCACAGACTTCAAAGGGCCAACTGCAGCGTCCAAAGCTTTAGAAATGAAGAATGGAGATCTGGTGGACAGTCTCTCATTCGGATCGATGGATTCTACAACTAAGTATGTAGCATGCGTATTCACAACAATCGAGGGGAGACGACGCTTCGGAGCGACTGGTACAGCTGCCGAAGAAGAGGTTCCACATTCTTGGTCCAGATCATGATCTAAAGATCTTTTAAGGGTATGAGACTTGGTAGGTTGAGAAGACGAAGGAGAGTCGTTGTCAACGATCATTTGCTCAGGTGACTTGAATTTGGAGCGTTTGTTTTTGGGTTTACCCATGAAAAAAGGAGAAGAATTCGTCTGCAGACTACTCCACCCACCACCGAGCCCTACAAGGGAGAACTGGAGGTCTGCAAGCCAAGAAAATGACGCTGGACACAGTTCTGGAGCTTATACGTTGCAGATATAGTCCGTTGGCTGTGATCACACGCACTCGGCGGACACTTCGGCCTCCGGGTACCGTCATGCCAACGCCTTTGGCATGATCCCACAACCCCGGGCTCACCCTGCCGTGCTATACGACAAAAAAGCCGCAAAAGCCCTGCACACAACTTGGTACAAGACTTCTGACTAGAGGTGGGTTAGTCTCTAGCCTCCCGTTTACAGCGAAGCCGGGGTCGAAGAGGAGTGTTGGTACACAGGAGGCACTTATCCGGTCTCCTGCGACCTCAGCCACCAGACATCCCTTTTCCGCCTCACGGGTCTCCGCACGCGGCAAACATGCAGGTAGGTCTAGCACCCAAACCAGTTAAAAGGGAAAAAAAAAGAAATCCAAAGAAGACAAATCCTGGAAGGGAACCTAAACAGAATCTCAGCAACCTACGAACTGAGCGGTTAATATAAATCAGTTAGTGGTGGAGGGTAACAAAACCACAAGACCGGGGTGTTAGTACATAACGTGGTAGCGATGAGGTAGAGAATACAACACGGGCAACTAGCCAGTGGAGAAAATAAACAAAAACAAAAAAGCGAGACACAAGACCAGCTCGGGATCGTGGGGCCGCGACTCCCCAACAGCTGGATGAACAGCCGTCCCTGCATACACCATCAGCACCAAAATAAAAAACAAGCGGTGGCATGACCTCAGATGTTGACCAGTCACAAGGTCAGCTCGGGCCGTGGGGGCGCCGCTCCCCAAATAACTGGAAAACCAGTTATCCCCGTGCGGGGTTATTTGGTTGAGTTGTATGATCTATTCACAAATCATGTAGGAGCAATGAGCAGAGAGGAGGAAATACCACTACAAGGGCACAGCAGCGAGTATGCAGGGAATCTGTTTAAGAGTAGCGAGCCAGAGCGCAGATACGGGGCAAACATTCCGAATCAAGTATCTAAGGAGGTGAATAGACAAGCAGTTCGGAGAAAGTTGGACTAAGTTTTCGTTGTGGGGTAAAGGGGCATTATAAAAATAACTGTCTCCAGAAGTCGACACCGAAGGGAAGTGAAGGCAATCAGGGACATTGGAGAAAAGATGTTCCGAAAAGCATTAATCGCATCAGTATAGAGCAACCAGTCAAGGGATGACTCAGGATAAAATAGTAGAAGAAATTAAAGTCACTGCAGAAGTAGACAAGCTGTCAGTACAGAATAGTTTAGTTACTGGGCCAGTGTAGGTTCCGTTAGGGGAATCTGTAACGTATATTCTATTTTAACTTTCCTTTTGAGTTTCTTTTTTATATGTAAATTTGAGTTCGTTCCCTTAGATATTTTCAAACCTTAACGTTATGTTTTTCCCTCAAATGAGAATGATGTTGGCAACAAATTGCGGTCAGAACAAGTGACGTATATGTGGCCGGATAAGAACGATAGATAAAAAGGCAATGCAGAGGTTGTTTAAGGGGACTGATGTTATTGATGATCGACGTGCTGTTATACTGCAACTGGATGTTAAATCACTGATACTCTATTGAGTACGCCAATAAACCGGAAGTGAGTGTGGAGTTCAAACCATGCAAGCAAAATAAACATATTTTTAAGTACTACAATTACCCTCTTTCTTGTAATGCGTATGAGTACCTGCTAATATTACATTGACTTTAGCACACATAACGTAATTACTGACGTAAGGACTAAGTTACAGCGGAAAGGCAAATTACTTTATAAATAAGTAAAGTTGGTAGGCGAGAATGAATCTCAGGCTATGGTGGACACAGGAACGGGATTTTGTTGTGTTAAAGAATGGATTCTGGGAGAGCAGTTAGTAGCACCACAGGGATCAGTAATCCTAACTAGTTTTGACGAAGGAAAAGAAGAGTTTACAGTTAAGTAGTTACGGGTCAGAACTAAGGAGGAAGGTATCATTAACAATTTAACGACCATGACCTAAAAATCTTGTATCACTCTAAATAGCCTAATGCCCGAAATTATTTGTTGGTTCACTTCTTTGTTTAAGAATGACAATAGTGACTGAGGTTACTCCAGCTGATTCCTCATATTTCGTGAAAAAAGGGTAGGAGATCTGACTCACTCTGTGCAGGCGTATCGGGGGGCTACGGTCGTCTCTATGTACGGGCGTTCTGGGCGTTATGGACGTTAAAGGGTTAAAGCAGAAAAATTGGCAGGTTCGTTTACAGAGATTTTATGTGCTATAGTGCCGAACATTACCAACGAAGTAATCATTGCCCCTGTCATTTAGTAGAATTTTATAGGTTGAAAGAACTGCGGGAAGCAAAGCCGCAGAGGCAGGCGAGTTTAGAAAATTCTAAATCAGAGGTGGCACATGATTCCGTAAGGGGAGGAAGACAAAGCGGAAGAGCGAGTCAAGGAGACGAAGGATTCGTCGTCGGAGCTACGCGTAGGAGCGGCAAAGGTGGCCTCAGAGCGGTGCAATTTAGAAGCAAGGCTCCAGCAGCAACAAGGTGTTGAGGCGATCGGCGATAGCCTCAGAGCGTAGCAGCTTAGACCCTAGTGGGTTTATCGCCCGGATAGAGGGGAATTCCAACCACAGAAGCAGGCGCACTCTAGAGATGAACACAGGCGGGAGAAATTAACCCTATTTTGGAACAGCGCGAGTGATCGAAGACAGGCATGTCCGATATTGAAGTTTTTAGTCAGGAGCAGGATAACGACCCAACGTTAGAGGAAGCCAGGGTATTTGCTAAGGTAAAGAAAGTAGCTTAGGTGAGGTTGGATCATACGGTATATCACAATGGAGAGGTACCGTAGCAGGATGATTTTCAAGCGGGTAGAATTCTTCACAAAATATACAACGTAACAGGGACCATTCAGGAAATAACATTTCAGAGGGCACCTGAGTTGCAGAACTGTAGCGGCTATGGTGATGAAAATGATGTGAGTTTTATATTCAAGGCTCACAGGAGGGAGAAGGATGAAATTTATTTACGAGGTGTAAGGTATGAAACAGAGCTGATGTTTAATAATTCTTGTTGGATTGGTGACTTGACAAGTGACCAGAAAAAGGAAGTACCCAATTTCTGTTCTCATGAAGCCAAATGGAAGTGATGATCAGTTTGTGAGTAGATATTTTGGATTTTCCAAGCAGCGGCAGGTTCAAGTTTTTATCTGCATACCCTACCAGTAGAAATGAATGTAGTTTCCCTAGGTTAATTTATTTTCCAGTACTTTCCGTTTCGCACAAGGACGTTCCTCTGGATAATTATTTGGAAAAGATTCAAGTCCAAATGCCTTGCACTAGCTCAGATGCATGGAGTCCGTATAAGACTGACGAAGCCATAAAACAACTAAGCTTTAGAGTATGGGTAATTTTCGAAGCATATGCAGACTTCGATAAAAATTACTGAAGTCCTCAGGCCGGGCACAAAGTAGGGAAATCAGACCGGGAAGGAATTACAGAGGAAAGCAATGGAACTACTGAAGAGCGGTTAAAGGGTTTACAAGTAGTAGTAACGGTGGCTGTAAAGAAGCCTCCAGATAAGTTCAGCTGTCAGAGTTCTAAATTACAACGCTGGATTTTGGCAATATCTCAATTTAATGTATGTTTGACACACGTGCCGGGTAAGGACCCTGCACACGCCGACTTTTTGTCGACATTAAATTTTTCTGATTAGGGAAGCGTCATGGTGGGATGAACCGCGATAGCAGCAGGTTATACGGCTGAAGGGTCTCGAGAGTGGCACCTGTTGCTTTCCCAAGTAATAAATAAAAACAGGTGAGCGGAGCACAAAATGCCGTCAAAACTATTCGCACGGACATTTGATGTGATAGCGGTAGTAGAAGAAATTTCTGCGTATTGTGTTTATCTAGAGGGTGCGCTACCGATCGAACTTTTCTTCGAACTTTATGACCCACTCGCGGTACATTGCGAATGGGCCCTCGGGTTCAAAAAGTGGTGACCTGTAGGGTTATGGAGTTCCGGCCCCCGAAATTATTTGTGTATATAATTATATTTTAGATATAAATGGTGAACGTGTTACCCATGCTAAGTATAACGACTGAAGCTTGCACTTGGTCCCCAACGTGTTAAATATCATTTGTGCAACGGCTGAAGCGGCATGTGGTTCTCAGGCGATTTAAGTGCATCACCTGCGGTGATAAGCGACCGGCTGGGTCCGAACCGGAGATCTTGTCATCCAAGTTTGGCCGTAGAAGAAGGCGAGATGGGGTGACTTCCATGAAGACATAGCTTCCAAAGATAGGGAGCCGCTCCGGTGGCGCAGTGGTCTAAGCGATGGCCTCTGATCATTCGTCCGAAAGGGGTCCGGGTTCGAATCCCGGTGAGGCATGGATGTTGTGTTTGTCTTACGGCACTGGCTCTCTCCCTTCCCTGGAACCAGTGACCCTAAATTAGGGACGGGCGACTGCTTATAGCCCATTGAGTTGCTCACGGTGGTCGTTAAACCTCCAATCAAAAAAAAAAAAAAAAGATAGGGAATGAAAGGGTGAAGAGGAATTCACCGATATAAAAGGAGCAGGGCGGTTAGTTTTGAGCTTTCTGTCTCGTGTGGCTTTGGCTGGTATTTTGATTTTGGTTTGATTGTCGGACGATGAAGACGTTGAGTGTGGTTGACA
The DNA here is from genome assembly GCA_039090855.1 of Macrothele yani. NCBI lineage: Eukaryota > Metazoa > Arthropoda > Arachnida > Araneae > Macrothelidae > Macrothele > Macrothele yani. Next base: position 55,409,877 of record CM076997.1, on the reverse strand, counting down.
GGAACCCCAGAAAGCCTGGCTACCGGGTGTACGTACCAAGGCCACGCAGTCCAGCGTAGGAATGCGGATGTTTTCTCTGGTAAGGGGGGGACTTGAGGTTACGTTGGAAGCGTTCCACAGGGAATCTCCTCGGTGCGAGGAAGAGTAGCCAGTGTCTGGAAGCTAGGTTTCTTCGGAAGCCAGTTGATCTATCGGAGGTTATTTTCATAACCTATTAACCTTTTTATTGTGCTTTACAACAAAAGATTAATCATTGGCGTTCTCTACTTCTCTCGGAGGTCACAACTGAACTAGTTACAGTGCCCCTGAAATTCAGCGTTTGACGTTAATCCTATTACACGAGGAAAGAACATACGTCAGGACCGTTGGGGATTACGAAATTGTCAGGCCCAGAATTAGACGAACCCAGCGGGTGCCGACAAACATATTTTAATTTAATGATAATTATAATTTTCGAGGAATCATAATTGATAAAATATGGGCTGTTTAGAAATAATTGGAAAATTTTATGTACTGTAAATCCACTCTTGATATAACGCCACTTTTGGAAGAAACGGCGGTGTTACATCAAACATTGTGGTTATTTTGGTCTAAAAAAGCAACCTCAAAGCCTTTTTTAAACAAAAAAAAACCATCCCAGGAAAGGTAGGTTTCTCGATACGTTGGCGGGGTTCTAACTGTCAGCCGTGGTTAGTAACTTCAAAAAATGGTTCAAGGAAGAAAAAACTACGCACCGCCCGCAAGGTATAGGACGACCACGCGGCTGATCTATGCTAGTTGTGAAGTCTATCCCGTATCTTGAGCAAACAGAAGGGACCTCGTGGTGTAAATCGCCGCGGATTTGAATTCTGGTGACTTATGTAATGCGTCACAGCACCCAGTACAAGGAATACTGCTGAAAATGGGGCTGAGTAATCGCAGGCCTCTCCGAGTGCCCATGCTAAGCTCCGCTCACCGTCAAAAGCATATACAATGGGCACGCGATAATCAAAACTGGACTTTGAATGTTTGGAAGGAGGTCATCCGCTCCGATGGATCCTCTTTCCTTTTGCAGCATGTGGAAACGTTACCCTTCATGGTAACGGTATTCAGCACTAGCAGGGCCTTCTTTCAGCAGGATAATGAGCCACGCCATACCACCCGGATTGTTCGAGAATAGTTCATGGAACACAAGGAAGAATCCCAGGTACTCTCCAAATTCCACAGACATCAATACAATCGAGCATTAGGTGTGTCTTGCAACAGAAACTCCGATCTGCAGAGTCTCAACAATGTAGCTTAAAAGAGTTAAAGGGTCTGATGGTAACATGTTGGTACCAGATACCACAAGACTACTTTAGAAATGTTGGTACCAGATACCACAAGACTACTTTAGAAATGTTGGTACCAGATACCACAAGACTATTTTAGAAATGTTGGTACCAGATACCACAAGACTACTTTAGAAACGTTGGTACCAGATACCACAAGACTACTTAGAAATGTTGGCACCAGATACCGAAAGACTACTTTAGAAATGTTGGTACCAGATACCACAAGACTAATTTAGAAATGCTGGTACCAGATACCACAAGACTACTTTAGAAATTTTGGTACCAGATACCACAAGACTACTTTAGAAATTGGGTGGCATCTATACCTCGCCAGGGAAGAGCTGCTTTGGCGGCACGTATAGGACTGGCATCTTATTAGGCATATGGTCATAATGTTTTGGCTCTCGGATCTATCTATCTATCTATTTATCTATCTACATTGAAAGGACAAATTATTATGTATACCCCGGTGAAAATACGCAAAACAGCAGGACAGCAGCAAAACGCGGTGTACAGGAAAACCGGTTGGATCTATAAATAGAGTGGGGCGGTACGCAACAGGAATACATTCCGTCCAGTGCCAGCATGGGTCAAGGATCATACTTAAGTGAGTTTGATCGAGGTCAAGACGTGGGAGCCAGGAAAGCCGGATGTTCAGTCAGCGCAACGACGGAACTCTTAAGGATTCCGCTACAAACCGTAGCGAGTGTGTGCCAGGAGTACGTGAAATCCGGCAAAATCGATAACATTCGGATGAAGTGTGGCCCTAAAAGTGCATTGGATGATCGAAGGCGCCTACGATTGGCCCGAATCCTACGGACGAATCAGAAGGCTTGTTTGCAGCAAATCACGTTGCAATTTAATGAAGGAGCATTCACAAGCTTATAACCAATGACAACCCGTAAAAAAATGGCACAACTCGGCTGAGGCAGTCATCTTGCCCCTATGTTAACGACACAGCACCGCATGATTCGGCTACAGTTTGCGGAGTATAACGAAGTAAATTTCTCCGTCATTTTTGGTCTACGCCGGGATTTGAACCCGAGACCGCTTATTCCGGAACAAGTCGCTCTACCAACTGAGCTATGCAGACGTTCATTCTGACTGCTATCTGCCTTTATGTCGTGTGCGTCCTGCTGGCAGGTACGTCACAGGAGGCCCATCGAAACTGAAGCATGGATGCTTGGAAACGCGTCATATGGTCGGACAAATCACGTTTCACACTGTATCGAGTCGATGGCAGGAAGCGTGTGTGGAGGAAACCGCACGAAGCTGTGGACCCCGCATGCCAACTTAGCGGACTACAGGCGATAGGAGCCGCTTTAACTGTTTGAGAAGCTTTCACGTGGTCCAGCCTGGGTCTCTTGAGTCTTCCGTCACTGGTTTCAGCTATGTGCAGCTGCTGGCCGACCATCTTCACTCTTTCATTTCGTCCCTCTGCTTGAACCAAGTTCCGATCTTTCAACAGGGAAACGTTCCACTCCATCGTTTCCGGCTAGCAACCGACAGGCTCCAGGAACATAGCAGTGATCTTACCACACGCGCATGCACCCCCCCCCCCCCGCCCCACTCACCAGACATCAACCTCATAGGAAATTTATAAGACATATTGGAACCAGCTGTTCGTGATCAACCATCTCCATCTACATCTCTGCCTGCTCTACACTAAGCACTCTTAGATTGTTGGTCAGCGATACCTGAGTCTGTGTTTCGAAACCTCATTGCGTCCGTACCATGATGTTTGGATACCGTCCTGCGTGCAAAAGATGGTGCCACACGCTATTAGGTGAGTGTACGTAATAATTTGTCCTTTCAGTGTATACACTGATGGTTATAAAAATCCGGGAACCAAGAAAAATCCGCGCGATTAAAGCGAAACTCGACAAATAGCTATGTGGCGTGCACATATACAAATTATTAAGATTCTTGCAAATCCGCATGCCCGCGCGTCCAAGACCGGCGCTGCAGTGGCAATCCTTCTGGCTTATAAGGCACCGCTCAGGGGACTCCACATGCGTGTCGAAGTGCATGGTAAGAGCCAGGTGAGATCCCTGAGCGATAGACATGCCGAAGTGCTGCTGTAGATGTGCGTACGGGCAACTGACGGACTTTGAACGAGGCCATATTGTCGGTAAGAGAGGGAAAGGTGGCCAGCGCGACGAATCGGCCTCCATTTGGGCCGGTCGGACAGTACAATGCAATAGTGTTGGGAACAATGAACACGGAAAGGCACCCAGACAAGGCGGACCTACTCTGGACGACCCAGGCACACCAACAGCAGAGGGGACCATGGTATCGTCAAAGCGGCACGCACAGATGCAAGCACGTCCTCGTCTAATATCCAGAGACATGTGGCGGCTGTACAAGAGACTATTGTGTCCGCCAGAACCATTTCCAGACGTCTGGCAGAAGCGAATCTGCACTCTCGACGGCCCCTTACGTTTTCTTCCATTCACATTTGACCATCGTCGGCGTCGATTGCAGTAGCGTCAGCAGCGACCAACGTGGAATGCTACGGACTGCTGATGCATAGTGCTAAGCAACATATCCCGCTTCTGTATGGGAACGGACGACCACCGTGTCAGAGTGTGGAGGACCGCCGGTGAGGGCTACAATCCCAACCTCACTGTACAGAGGCACACGCCCGGAACTGCAACCGTGATGGTCTGAGGAGACATCGAGTATGACAGACGGACTTCCCTCGCAGTGATCCGAGGACGTTAACAGCCCAGCGATACGTACTGGAGATCCTGCGGCCCCTGTACTGCCTTTCTTGGCGGGGTGGGGTTAGGAGGGGCGGAGAGGGGCGGAGCCATTTTTGAACCATATAACGCCCGTCCGCACACGGCGCGGGTTTCCCAGGACTGTCTACGTCACGTTTCGACGCTTCCGTGGCCTGCCAGACCGCCTGATCTCTCGCCCATCGAGCACGTGTGGGACCAGATGGGATGCCAGCTTTCTCCATGTCCCAGTGTTCGTGATTTGAGCGTCAGAATTTGCAAGAAGTGTGGGCCAATCTGTCCCAGGATAACACACGGCGTCTCTTTAACTCCATGCCTAACGGTATCACTGCATGGATCCGAGCACGAGGCGGTGGGAAATGTGTGCCGTGTGTCCGCGGGAAATCGTCCTGCTGCTGTGATATTGTAATCACTTCTGTCCATGGTATGTGCCATCTCACTACTAAAATCTTATTTCAGTCCGACGCTTCCTTCTTGGTGAGAAGATTTTTATAGAAACGAGTGTGTGTGTGTGTGTGTGTGTGTGTGTGTGTGTGTGTGTGTGTGTGTGTGTAAATATATCATAACATATGACAACACTTTTTTACCATTTTCTGGCTCTCTGAAGATGACCACTTTGTCGGGTAACATTTCTCTCTGAAACATTTTATCACTAATCACAATTTGGAATTCCTGTTTGAATGCTACGTAAAACTGATCGCTGTTTAACGGCACTGATCACGCACATCAACACCGAACTTCCCAACGCTACGTTCATTTAAAAGGTGAAAGGTGTGTAACGTACCAGGAGATGTGACGTACCTGCCAGAAGGACGCACACGACATAAAGGCAGATAGGAATCAGAATAAAATGTCCGCGTAGCTCAATTGGTAGAGCAACTTATTCCGGAATGAGTGGACCCGGGTTCGAATCCTGGCGCGGATAAAAATGACGGAGAAATTCACTTCGTTATAGGTGCAATGGGCACAATTCCAGGAACTGTCATCTCCTGTTTCCCCTTAGCACAGATCCCCATTTCATCACTCTCCAATTCCTCTCTACAATCGTCACCCAGAAATCCATTCAATACAATGCGCGAACCTAACCCATCCGCTTTTAGACTAGGATAGGACTCCTGTCTTCAACCATACTGATGCGATGGTCTCAAGCCATTTCCCCTCGGATTGGGTGCCTTAAATTCTGTTACACAACTCGCTTGTTGAGTATTTCATGTACTCCTTCACCATTGTTTTTCTATTAAAATTCTTTCACTAAGCATTACCTGATTCCGCTGCATTTTTACAATTTTACCCTGTAAGCCACCAATTCCATTCATCTTTTTCAGTACTGAGCGAAGTAGGTTTTCTCCTTCGCCTTAAATATGAAATTTCTTTAATTCATTTTTACTTTGTTTGATGAAATCGATCAACTTAGCTGTTCTCGCCTCGTTATATCCTGGGATTTCATGAAATTTTCTTCTCTGAAAATCATCAAATTAACTTTAGATTAGCATCACACCAAATAAAAGTTCCTGTTTTTCTCATTATATCCGAGATCCCGCTAAATACGGGCTCGTTATGTCCGGGAATTTCATTAAATTTTGTTCGTCAAAAACCATCAAATTAGCTTTATTTAACATCGCACTAAATAAAAGTTCCAGTTTTTCTCGTTACTTCCGGAATATCGCTAAATACGGTAACTTCAGAAGCGGGCTCCACTTTATTTCTCAATTTGAAAGGAACATCTAACTGGCACATATTTGGCAGCTGACGACGACGCAATTGCTGCAACAGACGAATATTTGGAGGCACCAGAGAAACCGTTCTGAAAGCCTCTAATCAACGCATTTCAGCAAACGTTTTGTCACTACAAAAAGGATTATGCATCAAAATAATGAGCAGTCATACTCTGCTTCAAATAAACCAATCATATTCAAACCACAATCAAGCATCCCTGTTATTACAAGTTACGTATTTCGCCTTGAATAACGCTTTAGGGCTCCGTTGCATAAGTTAAAGTTCTGTCGAAATGTATTTTTAAATAAACTACAGACTCCTTTAATAACACCAGTCAACATCATATTTACTACCAGCAATATTTTGGCTATTTTTAGTAAATATTTATGTGTAAATTTCGGAAATGTTAATAAAAATTTCCCATCACGTCACAATTTCTGCGTATATCGTTTTTTGTGTTCACGAGCAATACGTATATCGTGTTAAGATTTAGTTAAGGAAATACGGCACTGATCTTTTCTATGACCTACAACATAATTTCTATGTTTTAAACATTTTGAACAAAATAAGCGATATGTTTTTATGACACTGATTTGCCACATAACCAAATGTTGCTCGTACTTGATGACTATTATTGTTGAACTGAGCACATGCTCGCGTCACAGGTATTTCAGTTACGAAGAGACAAAGTCGAGCGGTAAATGAATGAATGAATGATGTCGGGCTTTATTTAAATTAGAGAAAAAATAAAATAATTATATTGACCCTTCCCCTCATAAAAATTTCCCCATAAAATAAAACTAAATAATTAAATTTAAAATAGCTGGCTCAAGAGTTGGTGCCATCTGCACCGGATCAGAAAATTTAAATGGTGAGCTCAGAAGTTTCAAAATAGTAAAAGTGAGATAACCTAAAAAAACCCAAAAAAATTACTATAAACCTCTCACTCCTAACAATTTTGACCTATCCGATTTTACAAGGGCATATAAAAAATGCCAAAATGTGTCATGGCTATCCCCTACCCCAAAAGCGACAAGGATCGTTGGTCAAGCGACAAGAAAATGGGAAGACAGCACAGGATAACCTTACGTGCTGGGAAAACGAACTAAGGAGACTAACAACTACGCTAACTATTATGAAATATTTTTTTTTCAGTTTATGGAGAGCAGCATCCAGTTCATCTTCTTCAGTAGAAGATGATAAAGAGTATCTGCTTCTTCTTCATTTGGATAAGTCCTTTGTGGGAGCTCTGGTGACACTTGTCTCCATCCTGTGTGCTGAAACTCTTCTAGGAGCTCTCGAAAAATTACGGTACCAGATCGCCTTTACACATTTCTGAATGACCACGGTATTACCTTGGACATTATGAATTTGTGGAGACGTAGGAGTTAGGAGTTATATACTACAACATAAAGAACACAGCCGGACTCCGGTTCACTGGATTACGCATCCTGAAGGCCTTAATGCAAGGAATGCCAAGAGTCTTGGGAGATCTGAGGACTTCTTCATCAGTTATAACAGAGAGTAGTCCTTTCAGAATAAACTTGAAGAATCATTCATTCTTAGTTTTCCCAGAAGAGGTAGAAGATCCTGAAAGAGGAGACGCGAGAAATGTGTTGTCATCTGCGGTTGCAGTAGGAGCAGAAGGCTAAGAAATCAACGATGTATAAGGCCGGTCCGTTTCTGAAGACATCTTGGTTGAAGAAACTGCAGATATTTTTTTCAGTTTAGACTGCCCACCTTGACAGTAGGATTTATGATCCGGAGAAAGAATCACTGGGTGAGACTGAATGATGCTCTGAAGTTTCCCAGGAGGAAGAGCCTGCTTTTATTTATTTATTTTATAAAATTTCTGCTGTGCAATATTATAGAAAAGTAATATAATACTCAGTAACAATACAATATGTGCCACACTCATAAAATAATTGTACAAATAAAGTAAACAAATTCATCAATGAAACTCACAAAATACGACAAATAACCAAAACTTTCACGGTAAATACAAATTCTGCCCCAAAACAAAGCTCATTCCATTGAAAATTAATATCAATTTTCAATATGAATGAAATATTATATGTTAGTAATAATTAAATGTACAGCAAGGGGCCAGGGAAAAAAGCTGAAATAATGCCTGATCAGCCCCTGAGCCCCTCTAAATAAAAGCAAAAGATTCCAGTACAGTCAAGACAACGAAAGCGATTTTTCAATACGTTCCTTTTACAAATCATAAAGCAATAAATTCCACTGTTCAATTCCCCGTCAAAAAACTCCTTAGCGCTCGCTTAAATACCGGATAACGTGCGTCTATTCTAATAATCAACGGTATTCCATTCCTTTCACGCAATCCCAACACATTGATATTATTGAATATTAAACCTGTACGAGCCCACGGAACAGAAAACTCGACCCATCACGAGTATCACAGGAGTGAGTGGTACGCCGCAATGCAATCCAGTTAGAGTATCTTCCTGTATAAATACGTTAAAGGGCCATCAGCAGCAATCTGTATTTATGTAGTTGCTCAATAGTTAATAATTTCATAAGCGCAGACTGAATTGGGAACCATATTTTTGATGGAGTCAGTCTGAAATATAGACTGAAGCTTTTGGTCAACTTCCTTACGAAATGAGGAAACAGCCTCATCTTTTGCTTGAAAAATAGAAGCCCGGGCTTGAGATGCTCATGCATCTATATAGGAAGCAAAGGATCTCCTGTTTTGTAAATCAGTAATTACACAAGTCAATATTTTTAAACTTTGTTTTCATAACATGGGTGAAATAAGGTTTACCTAATTTCGGGGTATTGAATTCAAATATGACTGTAAATATTCTCCATCACCTACAGTTTTTTGTGTATGAACATTTGCTATATTTCCAGATACAAATATTTATATACACTGCCGGACAATTGCTAAGGACGGATGACAATAGCAACGATAGCAACCATAAAATGGAAGGCAGAAAAATGTGGAAATTAGCACAAGTGCGGGATACAGTAAGACGTGTTGTGCGTATGCAAATTTTGGATTGCCGAACTTGTTCGCGACGTCATAGCGCTGATAAGAGATATAAAGGATTTGACGCGTATTGCCCGTTGTTGTTCAAACGCAAAGTTGAAAGAAAAAGAATCAATTGACGAACTTGCAATTTTCAGTAGGTCTTCCCGACATCACCTAGATGATTTTACGCGTGACCGAATTTTGGCAAGATTAATGTAGGGCGAAAAATAACAGATGTTGCCAGGGAGTTCGACGTCAGCCACGGTGTTGTTTGAAGGCTTTGGAAATCATTTCAAACAAATGGAGAGTGTAGCAAATGTCACGGGAGAGGTCGTGTTCGCAGTACGACACCTGCAGAAGATCGGTACATAGTGCTATCGACAAAAGACACCGGCGTAGCACAGCTAGTGAGGTAGCAAATCAGTTTATGGCTGCTACTGGCAAGCGGATCTCCCGAAAAACTTTCGCTAGACGTTTGCATGAAGGAGGATTATACGCCCGCCGTCCTGTTGTGTGCATCCCATTGTCCAGACGTCACCGTACCACCCGTTTGCAATGGTGCCATCAACATCGCAATTGGACTGATAACGACTGGTCTGCTGTCCTCTTCTCAGATGAGAGTAGATACAGTCTATCGTCTGATTGTCGACGACAACTGATCTGGCGTGATAGTGGTACTGCATATTGTCCAGCAAACATACAGGAAAGGGACCAATATCCGACATGTAGTGTCATGGTATGGGCTGGCATCATGATCAATGGCCGTACGTCCCTCTATGTGCTTCCAACTAGGACTATGACTGGCCAACGATACATTAATGATGTTCTGCTACCTCATGTTCGCATGTTCCGTATTGCTGTCGGTGATAGATTCATTTTCATGGACGACAACGCAACATGTCATCGAACAGTCGCTGTCCAGGAGTGTCTTGAGAGCGACGATATTCAACGCTTCGTATGGCCAGCACGTTCTCCAGATCTGAATCCCATAGAATATGTGTGGGATGCTTTGGGGAGGAGTCTTGCTGGTCGCCAATGCTCTCCAATAAACAATGACACCCTCATCTGTGCACTGACAGAGGAATGGGATAAATTACCCCAACAGCTGCTTGATAATGTTGTGCAAAGCATGACACGACGTGTGGAATATTGCATCGCCCTCCATGGTGGCCATATCCCGTATTGACATCTTACGCCGGAACGCCTGCGGACGGTAATTGCATTTTTTTCACGCTTACGTATTCTGCACAAAATGGCCTGTTTGTCCCTTGAACACGTTCCAAAGCCTTCTGGATTTCGAAGCACAATAAATTATCTTTCTTGTTATGTCCTGGCATTCTGACATTATTTTATTTCACTTGGCTTCCAACCAGACTTACTTTTTATGCGCTATATAGCCGTTTATGATCCGTCCTTAGCAATTGTCCAGCAGTGTATATATATATAGGGCAAAACAAAGCAAAATTTTGCACAAGAGAAATAAAAATTAATAATATAATGACCAACAGACACCAAAAAATACCATCTGAACCAGTTTAGCTTCAAACGATGCAAAGTACCGAATAAAAGAATGCAGGGAAGCATATTATTGACTGATCTCTTGCCGGCTTCGTCGAGGGCAAGCAACAAGAAAACACTCACTAATCTACTAAGACCAGATAATTGTGGGTTTCTGCTATTTTAGTTTGCTAAAGGACCAATTAAATTTATGGGAAATTTGTCAATAAAAGGGATATCTAATAAAAACCTATACCCAGCAAACTAAAACACATTTGCCCGACCTCACAACAAAAACAAAATTCAAGAAAGTGAGCAAAAAGAATTCAACCAAAAAAATGTACCAAAGGGTACTTAAACGTGTTACAAGAATGAAACAAACTACCAGTCAAAATAACCAGTAATTACAAAAAAGTTTTTTACAAAATAATCATAAACCAAAATAAATTAAACAAGTAAAAGCAAACAACCAAATGTAAAAGCAAGCAACATCCTAATTTATGAAAAAGGAGTACAACCTCCCTCAACACAAATCCAAAAAAAACAGTTCTAACTCCAAGAGTGAACAAAAAGACCAATGCAAGCATCACAGTTGCAAAACAAAAAACCCACAGCAAAAGCAAAAACAACAACAGGGCTGCAAACAAATTTTAAAAATAATTATAAATGTTGATACCAAAGGGCATCGTTTCAAGTACCAGTAAAGAAAAAAGTAAGCCCAACAAACAAAGAAAAATAATAATAATAAAATATAACCATATACACATAGTGCAAACACACAATTCCCATTAAAAATAATAAACTAACTAACAGCAAAATAATTTATATCAAAATGCCTGGCTTTTCACTAACCAGCAATATGTACAACAAACTACTTTAATCATAAGGCTCCCAGGAAGGTCCAGAACCACAACTATGACTACAAGCCACAAAAAATTAATGAAATGCTACAGAAAATTCTAATAGAGCAGCATACCAATCCCAATCACGTAGCCTGCATGTAAAAGCTGAAAAGAGCCTCCAAAAGTTTTTTGCAAAAAGGCATAATAAGATCCAGAGACACCATTACCTCCCAACCATGCCAGAAAACAACAATGCCCTACTGCTACCTCAAGGGGTGAACCAACTTAATACAGGGGCAGCCCCTTTGCAGCGCCATCTAGCGTCCAGTTTCAGAACCTTCCTGCTATGAGCAAAAGGAAGCCTGGTAAGACTTCAGCAAACAGAATTAATGCACTGAAAAACCCTTTACAAGTCATCTGTGCAGACCAGAATACTAAAATACTCATCTTGCTAGCAGGGAGGCATTTATTTCCCTGCTCTCAAGAGTTAAAACAGTATTAAAATACCCAAATATCCCCATTCCTCCCAAACCTTTGAACTTTAACTGTTTCTATTTTTTTATTATATCTCTAAAGAACTATCTGTATAGTTACCCCTAAAATATTTTTCTAGGCGTTTTTTTCTTTTTTATTTAAAATATTTTTAAAAAACGATAACCTTTTTTTTGGTTATCAAAGGAGAGGAATTGATTAGTGCATTATAGGTTCCTTATTTGATTGCTAACCACATCATTGCCTAAACGTCTAGAGTATAGCTTTAATTTAGACAATTCATTCAGTCAGCAAGATTTAAATTAAATTAAGCCTTCCATCCTAATTCTATTTTTGAGTACTATTTTTCTTAATGCTATTTTTAAGAAGTCCTTAGGAACTTGGTTTTCAATAAACTGTTTGATTAGAATAATAACATTCTTCTCTAGTTCAGAGTTTAAGCTATATATCCTAGAAAGCCTTAGAACTTGGGATATGAAAACATTTTCTAATACTTTATTAGAAATATTGCTCCACCACATACCATATTTAACAATCTTAAATTTAAATTGATTTCTCTTATCATAAAGACTAATAATAGGGTTACCTGCATTAAGATTAATAGCTAAATCCAAAAAATCAAGAACTTGGTTATTATCATTAGTTTTATTAAGTTTATTATCATTAGTTTTATTAAGTTTAATCCAAAAATTCTTACATGTTAGGTTAACTTTGGATTTAATAATGTCTGAAACCTGTTTCAAAACTGATTCAAAATACTTATCTATTCCTTTTTTAGGACTTTTCGTACCACTAGCTATGAACCTAAATTTCACCGGTTTCTTATGAAATTTTGCAGTAGCAAATAGATAAGGAAATTCAGGTTCATAACTGTATGCCAATTTTAACCCCAGCTGCTTGTGAAATGCTTTGAGTTTATTGCTGATTTCCTTTTTGGAAGCAGAAATAGGCTTATAGGTAACTCTATTATGAAGGTCTTTCGAAATTAATTCATAATTGAATTTTTTGCAAATAATAGCAAAATAGTTATTTGCTTTGTCAGTAGTAGTAAAAATGAAATTTTCTTGCAATTTAGAGAGATATTTTTTAATTCAGAAGACAACACAAAATTGCTATTTTAAAAAATATTTTGTGCTGCAAGATTATTTTTAAACTCCTGAAATATTTTGCATTTCTATTTAACAAAGGCCTCAATAGGCATGTTGTAGTCTAAGCTAGTTTTAATAATATATTTACTTAAATCCTGATAAAAATCATTCTCGATTCTATCTTTAGATAGTTGGAAAGTAGGCCTGAACTTGGCCCAAATCCCAAGATCCTTCTTAAATCGGGATTTTCTAGGAAATTTAAATTACCAGTAATAATGTGCCTATGGAAATTATCATAAAATACTGTATTCTGAAAATCACTACACTTACAGTTGAAATCTACCAAGGTGTTAAAACTGGTTGGGGACTTATAATTCTTAACATATGACCCCAACTCCCTAACATATCTGAAACTTACTACAAGATGGTAATATAAACTCTCATGTTGTTTCTCTTGTGTTAGATATTTTGAAATTTATTCTTAAAGATAAGATTATCCAAAAGTCTAACTCCAAAAACTATATTACCACCAGGTTCCTTAATAAATGTTATGACTCTCTCAATATCAGAAGATTGTTCTTCTACTGTTCTAGTGCCTTTCCTATCACATCTCACCAAACTGTAGTTAGTTTCAAATATGTTAGGGTGTTGGGGTCATATGTTAAGAATTATAAGTCTCCTACCAGTTTTAACACCTTGGTAGATTTCAACTGTAAGTGTAGTGATTTTCAAGATACAGTATTTTATTATAATTTCAATAGGCACATTATTACTGGTAATTTAAATTTCATAGAAAATCCCGATTTAAGAAGGATCTTGGGATTTGGGGCCAAGTTCAGGCATACTTTCCAACTATCTAAAGATAGAATCGAGAATGATTTTTATCAGGATTTAAGTAAATATATTATTAAAACTAGCTTAGACTACAACATGCCTATTGAGGCCTTTGTTGAATAGAAATGCAAAATTTTTCAGGAGTTTAAAAATAATCTTGCAGCACAAAATATTTTTTATAATAGCAATTTTGTGTTGTCTTCTGAATTAAAAAAATCTCTCTCTAAATTGCAAGAAAATTTCATTTTTACTACTACTGACAAAGCAAATAACTATTTTGCTATTATTTGCAAAAAATTCTATTATGAATTAATTTCGAAAGAGCTTCATAATAGAGTTACCTATCAGCCTATTTCTGCTTCCAAAAAGGAAATCAGCAATAAACTCAAAGCATTTCACAAGCAGCTGGGGTTAAAATTGGCATACAGTTATGAACCTGAATTTCTTTATCTATTTGCTACTGCAAAATTTCATAAGAAACCGGTGAAATTTAGGTTCATAGCTAGTGGTACGAAAAGTCTTAAAAAGGAATAGATAATAAGTATTTTGAATCAGTTTTGAAACAGGTTTTAGACATTATTAAATCCAAAGTTAACCTAACATGTAAGAATTTTTGGATTATCAAAAGCAACGCCGAGGTCAGTTCGGAAATTTTTGGTAGCACGCCTGCAGAGGCTAATTGCTATGACTTTGAAAACATTTATACCAGCCTTCCGATTGATGACATTATTAGTACGCTCATGCTACTATTTAATGAATTTCAAATCTCCAACATTATTTCGGAAACCTCTTGGCATACGCTTCTAAATTGTTGTATCAAAAATAGCTTTATACTTTTCAATAAGAAGTTATTCAAACAGGTTAAAGGTATACCAATGGGAAGTGCGCATAGTACAGCCGTGTGCAACTTGTTCCTGTGTTTTAAAGAATATCAATTCATGAAGTTAAATTCTTCCAATCAGGAAAGTTACTCTCATACCTATAGATACATCGATGACCTTATTTGCTTTGATAATTCAGGAAATATAGAGAAGGACTTTGCTGCTATTTATCCTGGGAGCCTTAAACTTAATAAAACTAATGATAATAACCAAGTTCTTGATTATTTGGATTTAGCTATTAATCTCAATGCAGGTAACCCTATTATTAGTCTTTATGATAAGAGAAATCAATTTAAATTTAAGATTGTTAAATATTGTATGTGATGGAGCAATATTTCTGATGAAGTATTAGAAAATGTTTTCATATCCCAAGTTCTAAGGCTTTCTAGGATATATAGCTTAAACTCTGAACTAGAGAACCATGTTATTATTCTAATCAAACAGTTTATTAAAAACCAAGTTCCTAAGGACTTCTTAAAAATAGCATTAAGAAAAATAGTACTCAAAAATAGAATTAGGATGGAAGGCTTAATTTAATTTAAATCTTGCTGACTGAATGAATTGTCTAAATTAAAGCTATACTCTAGACGTTTAGGCAATGATGTGGTTAGCAATCAAATAAGGAACCTATAATGCACTAATCAATTCCTCTCCTTTGATAACCAAAAAAAGGTTATCGTTTTTTAAAAATATTTTAAATAAAAAAGAAAAAAACGCCTAGAAAAATATTTTAGGGGTAACTATACAGATAGTTCTTTAGAGATATAATAAAAAAATAGAAACAGTCAAAATTCAAAGGTTTGGGAGGAATGGGGATATTTGGGTATTTTAATACTTTTTGAACTCTTGAGAGCAGGGAAATAAATGCCTCCCTGCTAGCAAGATGAGTATTTTAGTATTCTGGTCTGCACAGATGAATTGTAAAGGTTTTTTTCAGTGCATTAATTCTGTTTGCTGAAGTCTTACCAGGCTTCCTTTTGCTCATAGCAGGAAGGTTCTGAAACTGGACGCTAGATGGCGCTGCAAAGGGGCTGCCCCTGTATTAAGTTGGTTCACCCCTTGAGGTAGCAGTAGGGCATTGTTGTTTTCTGGCATGGTTGGGAGGTAATGGTGCCTCTGGATCTTATTATGCCTTTCTGCAAAAACTTTTGGAGGCTCTTTTCAGCTTTTACATGCAGGCTATGTGATTGGGATTTTTTTTATTGGAGGTTTAACGACCACCGTGAGCAACTCAATGGGCTATAAGCAGTCGCCCGTCCCTAATTTAGGGTCACTGGTTCCAGGGAAGTGAGAGAGCCAGTGCCGTAAGACAAACACAACATCCATGCCTAACCGGGATTCGAACCCGGACCCCGTTCGGACGAATGATCAGAGGCCATCGCTTAGACCACTGCGCCACCGGGGCGGCGATTGGGATTGGTATGCTGCTCTATTAGAATTTTCTGTAGCATTTCATTAATTTTTTGTGGCTTGCAGTCATAGTTGTGGTTCTGGACCTTCCTGGGAGCCTTATGATTAAAGTAGTTTGTTGTACATATTGCTGGTTAGTGAAAAGCCAGGCATTTTGATATAAATTATTTTGCTGTTAGTTAGTTTAATATTTTTAATTGGAATTGTGTGTTTGCGCTATGTGTATATGGTTATATTTTATTATTATTATTTTTCTTTGTTTGTTGGGCTTACTTTTTTCTGTACTGGTACTTCAAACCATGCCCTTTGGTATCAACATTTATAATTATTTTTAAAATTTGTTTGCAGCCCTGTTGTTGTTTTTGCTTTTGCTGTGGGTTTTTTGTTTTGCAACTGTGATGCTTGCATTGGTCTTTTTGTTCACTCTTGGAGTTAGAACTGTTTTTTTTGGATTTGTGTTGAGGGAGGTTGTACTCCTTTTTCATAAATTAGGATGTTGCTTGCTTTTACATTTGGTTGTTTGCTTTTACTTGTTTAATTTATTTTGGTTTATGATCATTTTGTAAACAAACTTTTTTGTAATTACTGGTTATTTTGACTGGTAGTTTGTTTCATTCTTGTAACACGTTTAAGTATCCCTTTGGTACATTTTTGGTTGAATTCTTTTTGCTCACTTTCTTGAATTTTGTTTTTGTTGTGAGGTCGGGCAAATGTGTTTTAGTTTGCTGGGTATAGGTTTTTATTAGATATCCCTTTTATTGACAAATTTCCCATAAATTTAATTGGTCCTTTAGCAAACTAAAATAGCAGAAACCCACAATTATCTGGTCTCAGTAGATTAGTGAGTGTTTTCTTGTTGCTTGCCCTCGACGAAGCCGGCAAGAGATCAGTCAATAATATGCTTCCTGCATTCTTTTATTCGGTACTTTGCATCGTTTGAAGCTAAACTGGTTCGGATGGTGTTTTTTGGTGTCTGTTGGTCTTTATATTATTAATTTTTACTTCTGTTGTGCAAAATTTTGCTTTGTTTTGCCCTATTGTTATTTGATCTTTCTCTTATGCAGCCTCTGGCGCTAACGAATTTCAAATCTGTACACTGTTTTTTTTTTGTTGTTTCACTTTATTGCTTTTGCTATATATATATATATATATATATATATATATTCTATCAAGAAGAGACCGAAGCAAAAAAAAATTTTGACTCATACCAAGTACAAAATAGAAAAGGTTATATATTGACCGGTGTGAGTAAAAAGAGAAAAAAATAATAGATAAACAGAATGTAGAAAGTGTCGAGAATACCGAGCCTTGGCTTTATCAAGGACCAGCAAAACTGTGCATTTTCTCACTTCCACAAAGACCTATTTGGAAAAAACTTTTTGGAAATAAGCAGTCCAAGAAATTACCAAAACTGCAACTTTCGTTTTAAATTCTTAAGTGTTTTTCTTATGTTTTCGGCTCTGCTCTTAAGTAACTAATTTCAACTTACTATTTAGCAGCTTATGCGCAAATTCTAGTTGAAATGTTTTATTTTTGTTTTAATTTTTATTTATTTTCGTTTTTAATTATTAATTTTTATTTTTATTTTAGCGTGTTTTGGCTGATGTCTCTTTGGAGTGTAGTTAATACTCGAGTTTTGGTAATTTCTTGGACTGCTTATTTCCAAAAAAGTTTTTTCCAATAGGTCTTTGTGGAAGTGAGAAAATGCAGAGTTTTGCTGGTCCTTGATACAGCCAAGGCTCGGTATTCTCGACACTTTCTACATTCTGTTTATCTATTATTTTTTCTCTTTTTACTCACACCGGTCAATATATAACCTTTTCTATGTTGTACTTGGTATGAGTCAAAAAAATTTTTTGCTTCGGTCTCTTCTTGATAGAATGTGAATTCTGAATTTTCATAACTGCTGCGTTGCGCGTTTTGATCTTCAGGTTATTTTGCAACTTTCGTTTTAAATTCTTAAGTGTTTTTCTTATGTTTTCGGCTCTGATCTTAAGTATATATATATATACATAATGCAAGATGTACACATTACGACTTCATATTGTAATGTATTATACTGTAGCTTCGGATTGTAATGTATTTCCTCATTTATGAGTCTTGTTAGCTATAGAATTAGTGTTACAAAGAATAAATACCATATTCATATAACACTGCATTTGAGAAAGCAATAGAAAAACAATAGAGTAAAAATACTAATACAAATGTAAATGTATGCAAAAAAACTCCTATAACCTTACAAGTACTTATGTGTCGTGTTATCCCTCTGCAAAACCCAGCAGTAATCACTCATCACTGAGGGATCCCACCTGCCTTGATACCTCTCTTCCATCGTTCGGATATGTTAGTGGAACGCTTCCATTTATTCATCGCTGACTGGTCATAGGTTGTCAGGAAAGAAGTCCAGATGCGAAATGGAGGAAATATATTTTTAAGGACATCCGGCACCCAAGGATTTTATAGTTCTTGAGAAGGTTGCGAATCGGCTGTTTGCAGTTGCCCTCTTTTTGGTTACCCAGAAATCCCTTGACCTCAGATGTGAAGGATTGCAATGCGGCGAGCTCCATGCTTTTTAGCTTTTCGATAAAAACAGTATCGCGCAATAGTTTCCGTATTTGAGGACGAAATAGATGCTTTCTTTGTGTTTTGCGGCACTTAATTGCGGAAATGGTTACTTTAAATGCAAGAAACCTGGGCCTGATTTGTCCACAGACGTTACAAATTTTTTCATCAGCCCCAATTTGATATAAAGTGGTGAAAGCGGCAAGTCAAAGGGATTAACTACAGGCTTGGGACGAACGTTACTCTCTCTAGGAATGAAAACATCTCGTTTAGGTCAGCCTGTCCGTCCGTAGTGTTTTGCTGTGGCCCTACTGTTCCACATACAAAGAAAACAACGAAATTCGGTGAAGCCACTTTGAAGGCCCAGCAAGAGTGATATCAGATTCATGTCACCGCAGATTGACCACCTAAACTGGTCATATTGTATTACAGTGAGAAATTTGTCCATGCTCTCATATGTCTCCTTCATTCCTGCAGCATGTGTTACTGGAATTGAAGGCTTTTGGTTTCCGTTGGACAAAAGAACAGCTTTTAAACTAACCTTGGATGAGTCGATGAATAGACGCCATTCCGTAGTATCGTGATATATTCCTAATTCTGTCATTAGCCCCGGAATATCTGAACAAAAACACATACCATCCTGCATTTCATAGAAAGAACATCCAAATTTCTATTTCTGAACACAGACACACGTGCACTCTTCGCTAGCAGGTTCCACTTTTGCAGTCGGGAATCTACAAGTTCAGCTTGTCGTTTAGAAAGATGCAGGTCTCCAACAAGGTCATTCAGTTCATTTTGCTCAATCAAGAGAGCTCGTCAAAGTGTTTAGGAATGTATGTAAGACCCGGATCTTCAGGTGCGTCCATATCTTCATTGGATGAATTTGAACCTATCTCTTAACCCTTCAACGGAGGTTTTGGTATAAGCAGATCTTTCCCATGCGGAACATGACTTAAAGCTAATGGTGAATTCGGATATTGTATTTTACTTTTATTCTTCTTTGAAAAGCCTCTCACTTTGGTTAAGCAAAAATAACAATATTCCACGTGATCAGTAGGCTCACGCCAAATCATCGGAACTGAGAAAGGTATGTATTTCAGTTTACCTTTCAACCATTCACTCAGGCGAACAAAGCAGGAAATGCAGCAGACATGTGCAGCCCACGATTTATTTTGATCTCCAACATGACATCCAAAGTACAAATAGTAGGCTTTCCATCATATTCTTTGTCAACGGACGTCTCTGCGATTGTATAAACTGTTCGCACACATAGCAAAACTTATCCGAAACATTAATGCATCCGCCACGATCTTTTTTCTCCATTTCGCCAACTTTTGCTTATAAACAAGCACCACGTGTTTCTCTTTCAATGTAAAAAACATCAATGGCGTTTCGGTTGCGGTTACATGTTCTCTACCTGTGAAAAAAATTAGTGTTGCCATCCGGTAGCGAAATATGACAAAAAAACAATGTAGTGTCATTTTACATACCTACAAGCGCTAATATGGACCAATAGTACATATTTAATACGCCATAACAAAGAAAAACTTGACGTGGTGGCCAGTTTTTAAAGTCAGATTTGAAATCAGCACCCAAACATTGGTTAAAAACAGCTACATTTGTTCATGTTATAAAAGCCTTGTAGACCAGTGTTATTTTTTTTAAAACATTCTACAGTTATATACAATCTGATCGACAGAAAATGTTACATGTTCGTTTTCGACAGCTATTGTTCCGCAATACAATTTATCTTCCGGGCGATTTTCTGATACAAGTGGTACTCTTAATTCTGCTATGAATATCGAATGCACATTTTTCTCAGCAATGAAAATGAGTCTTCGAAAAAAGGTAGGTAGATAGGCATTAAGAAGATATTATAAGCACATAGCTCCAGTTTCTAGCTTCTGAACATAGCTCCAGTTTCTAGCTTCTGAACATAGCTCCAGGTCAGTCTGAACAAAATGAGAGTGACGTGAAATACACTATCTACCAACAAGTAATTGGACACCTGTGATAGCAAAGGAAAACGAAGTTTATTCACCTTTAATAGTTGGTGGAGCCGCCACGAGGGGCGATTACAGCTGCGACCCTCCGGGGCATACTCTCAACCAAGCGTTGTACGACGGCTCGCGGTATTTTCTTCCACTCGGCTTAGAGAAGACAGGTCAGTTCCTTCACCGATTTCGGACGATGGGGGCACCCCATCGTTGAGTTGGGAGCGTCCCACGAGTTGTAGCGTCTGACTTTAAGTTGACGCTCCAACTCTTCCTAGAGGTGCTCGATAGGGTTATGGTCCGGGCTCTGCGCAGGCCAGTCCATTCGATTAACCCCATTGTCACCATACCAAGCCATGGTGGACCTCGCAACATGACAGGTGGAACTATCATCCTGAAAGTAACATGGGACCACCCCGTAAAACTGCCACAACGTAGGAAGCGCATAGTCATCCAAAATGGTGCAGTAGGTCTCGGCGTTGAGTCTATCAGGAATTGCGATCAAGGGTCCCGTGACATACCAGGAGAACACCCCCATAGCATAATTCCACCGCCGCCGAACTTCACAGTTGGCACAATACATTCCGGCAGGAGGCGTTCTCCAGGCAGACGCCAAACCCAGACCGTGCCATGAGAACGGTAGAGGGTGAACCTTGATTGGTCGCTCCAGAAAACCTGTTTCCACTGTTCAACGGCCCACTGTCGACGTTCTTTGCACCACGTTAGCCGAGCAGCGCCATTGGACTTGCTGATAAAAAGCTTGTGGGCGGCAGCACGTCCATGATAACCAAGCAGATGGGCTTCCTTACGGATGGTATTCATCGAAATAACACTCCCGGATGCCTGTTGAAACTCCTCGCGGATGTGGCCCATCGATTTGGTGCGGTTCTTCCGAATTTCTCTGGCCAGCACCCGTCGGTCTCTAAATCCCAGTTTTGTTGGTCTGCCGGATCGGGGCACATTCCGACAGTCGCCTCTTACCTCCCACTTGCCAATCACGTAGGCGACTGTCGGTTTTGGGTACTTCAACTCTATAGATATGTCATGTAGGGATCGGCCATTTCTGTGATACCCGACGATTACACCTTTCTCGAAATCAGAGAGCTCCAAACTGCGTGGCATCTTGCATGCGACTGGTTGCGTTGTTGTTTCCCACACGATATTTAACGGCGGTGGCCGTGACGTGTATAAAGACCGCAGATATCGTCGATTGCAGGGGTGTTCAATTACTTCTTGGTAGATAGTGTAGTTTCCCTACAACTAAACATGCATATATAAAGCAAATTTGAATACAATACTTTAACTTCGGCATCTTTTTTAGCGTACAGAATCTCTGGAATTTAAAATGCGATTTTAGTCCCCCTCTGATGTCTTACCTTCTGGTTTGATAATTGCCGTGTGGTATTAAAGATTTTTATCCGCTTCTAAATAAATAAATCTTTAGAGACTAGTTTATTACATGATCAAAATATTTGGAAATTTGGTTTCCTTTCAAGTCGCCAATATTTTTAGGATTCAGAATAAATCATGGTGTTTTGCTACAAATTTGCGTTACCAGAATTTTCTAAACAGAAATAGCTTTATCTGTGATGGAAAGAAAACTTTTTTTTTAATGAAGGTTTAACGATCACCGTGAGCAACTCAAAGGGTTATAAGCAGTCGCCCGTCCATAATTTAGGGTCACTGGTTCCAAGGAAGGAAGAGGGCTAGTGCCGTAAGACAAACACAACTTCCATGCTTCACAGGGATTCGAACCCGAACCCTTCTCGGACGAACGGTCATAAGCCATTGCTTAGAACACTGCGCCACCGGGGTGGCAAGAAAACTTTAAGAAGAGGCAAGCTAATCTTAATTTATGAATATTATAGCCAGAAAACTTAATATAACATTGGAAAGCATAGTGCTTAGATTTTTTTACACTCAACATTTCCTTTCCTTCAAACGCAAACGATCTTTTACTCAACAAAACTTTGATGTCATTTCGTAAACCAGACGAGTAAAAACTTGGGTATGGGAGGTTTGCTTGTTTGTCTAGAGCAGGAGTGGGCAACCCGCGGCACTCATGACACATGTGGCACTGGGGGTGGGGTGGGGTTGGGGCTTTCTAAACGGCACGCATGCGGAATGTCACTTTTTGTAATTTAAATAATTTATAAAACAAACCAGCTAACCGGCTCATCAACACTATTGTTGTTACTCGAACGCGCCTAGCCGCTTCACCGTTTTCTCTCGTAAACACTCATCAGCCCAATTCCCATTTCCTACACGGTCAACACGGGTGGCCTAGTGGGCAACGTTCGTGACTGCCACGGAAAGGGCCTCAGGTTCGATCCCAGGCAGGTACGAACGCTCGATCCACTAAATATCCGCCGTGCGTCGGATGGGCACGTTAAGCCGTCGGACCCAGCGTACTGGCCCCCGGTAATAAATAAGAGCGTCTTCCTCCTCCTTTCTACTTCGCTTCCGTGTCATTTTCCTATCGGGCGCTCTAGCCCAAATCTCCTAGTTTCCTATTTCTAAGGGTTGTTTAAGACCTGGGGTCAGACACTCCCTTCCTAAAATCCTCTACAAATGATCAACGATCAAAATGATCAATACACGGTCAAGACGATAGAGGGCCACCCCGGTGGGGCAGTGGTCTAAGCGCTGGCTTCTGACCATTCGTCCCCGAGAAGGGTCCGGGTTCGAATCCCGCCCGGTCGGGCATGGATGTTGTGTTTGCCTTACGGGACTGGTTCTCTCCCTTCCCTGGAACCAGTGACCCTAAATGAGGAACCAGCGACTGCTTATAACCCATTGAGTTGCTCACCGTGGTCGTTAAACCTTCAATACAAAAAAAGATGATAAAGGTCATGCGATTTAAGCGCTCGCTGATTTTTTGTTTGTCCATGAAGCCGCAGGATTGACGACACGCTTCCCCTTTATTTAGCTTTGGTTCTCATCCTCGGTTTCCTTAGAACTGTAGTACCTGCTGTGTTGTGAATATGGCTCTGAGCAAGCTGTGTGGTTCAAAAAGAAGTATGAAGATGATATTGCTCTGCGGGAGTTTAAATCTGAATGGGAAGAACAGTATTTTTTTACGAAGGGGAATTTGTCAAAGCCTGTGTGCCTTATTTGTGGAGCGTGTGTTGCAGTTCCGAAAAAATTAAATTTAGAGCGGCACTTCAAACAGATGTATGCAAATATATGCTCACAGTATCCGATTTGTTCGGTAATGAGAAGCGAATTTTTAAATAAGAAGAAAGACTCTCTGAGGGGACAACAAATAATTTTTAAGAAAACAAATGCTGAGCAGACGACAATGGTGAAAACATCATATGAAACTGCCCTCATTACTGTTGTAAAAAAGAAAAAAAAAGCCGTAGTCTGATGGAGAAGCAATAATAAAGCCGAGTCTCATGACCTTAACAAAAGCTACTGCAGATCCGAAGGTCACTAAAATGGTAGATGCCGTTGCTCTTTCCAGAAACACTGTCATGTGGCGGGTAGAAGAGATGTCTCAGGATGTTACCAAACAAATATTGTCTTGCAGAAAGTACGTGCAAATATTTTACCCTCGCTATAGATGAGAGTTGTGATATAATTGGTACTTTTGTTTTTGATTGGAGGTTTTACGAGCAACTCAGTGGGCTACAAGCAGTCGCCTGTCCCTAATTTAGGGTGCCACTGGTTCCAGGGAAGGGAGACAGCCAGCGCGGTAAGACAAACACAACATTCCTGCCTCACCAGGATTCTAACGCCTTTCGGACAAATGATCAGAGGCCGTCGCTTTTCTCACTGCGCCACTGGGGCGGCATAATTGGTACTGCTTAGCTCTGTGTGTATGTGCGTTGTATCAGCAAACAATCTGATGCGTCAGAAGATTCTGAACTTACATCAGTTGGTTTCTACTAGAGATGAAGATATTTTTCAAGAAGCAAAAACAGCTGTTAGCAAGAAAGACGACACCGAATTTTCGGGTGTAATAAGCACGTCTTTTGAATCCGTTGTGATGCAAATTAAATTTATCAAAGCTATTCTAAGTCAATGGAACCGGTATGGAAAGCAATTGATCTGAAGAAAGAAAGAAGATTTTTAATCGGGTTTTTAATCCCTCAGATATTGCTGTAAACGGAATCGTGAGCTTACAAACTCTTAGAAACAGAGTTATCGACAAAAATAAGATGTGACTTTACGTACCTTGGTGGGAAAACCATGCATTATTTTAGGAAGAAAATATTCTCAAAAGGTTTATCCATATAAGCGGTATCAGTCCAAGAAAAAAATTAGTCAAGAGTTCAGGAGCCCAGATTTTGCTACAAATACATCAGAAGCAGAAATTAACACTTATGACCCCTGGTGGACAAACCATTCTTTACAAAACATTAGAAATTATGTGAAAAATATTTTCCATCAGGTCTTGTATGCGATACAGGAAGAATTTTTCAAATCGGAGTTTTGGGAGTAGAAAACGCAATTTACCTTTATGCGCCTAGCGGAAAGTCTTAAATGATTTACGTGAAAATTTTTGAATTTATAAGAAAAACATTTCGCATCGGAAACAATATCCAACAAGGAAGGAAGTTTTCAAATTAATCTCTTAGAAATAGAGATATTCACAAAAATAAGATATTTATCTACGCTACCTGGCGTAGAAACCATGCATTATCTTAAGAAGAAATTTTCCGAAACGGTTTGTCGACATGAGTAGTATCGGTCAACAAATGACATTTTTTCAATCGAGATTTTGGAAGCTCAGATTTTGCTGCAAATACGTCAGAAGCGGAAATCAAGATTTACGCCCCATGGTGGCCAAACCATTTTTTTACAAAAATTAGAAATCATGTGCAAACAATTTTCCATCAGGAGATGTATCCGGTGCAGAAAGAATTTTCAAATCGGAGATTTAGAAGCAAGGATATAAGCGGAAACGCAATTTCCCACTACGCCCCCTAGCGGAAAGTCTAGGAATTACATGAAAATTTTGAAAATATATGTAAAACATGTCACACGGAAAACACTATCCAACAAAGAAGGAATTTTTCAAATCTGACTCCTACAAGTAGAGATATTGACAAAAATAAGATATACATCTACACCCCTGGCGGAGGAACTGTGGAATATTTTAGGAAGAAAATATTCCAAAAAGGTTTATCGATGTGAGTGGCATCAGTCCAAGAAAGAATGTTTTCAAACAATATTTTAGAAGCACAGATTTTACGGCAAGTAGGTCAGAAGCAAAAATTAACAATTACGCACCCTGGTTGCCAAAGTATTCTTTGCCAAAAATTAAAAATTATATGAAAAAGATTTTCCATCAGGAGATGTATCCGCTGAAGAATTTTTTTCAAATCGAAGTTTAAGAAGAAGAGTTATCGGGAAAAATGTAATTTACTTTTACGCCCCCTAGCGGAAAATCTACGCGTAATTTGAAAAAGTACTTATATCTAAAATAATGTTCGACATAAATGGAATCGAAAGATCAAATAATTTTTCAATCGGATGTTTAGAAGCAAATATGTGGAATAAAACATATTTTTGAATTCGACATCATCTGCATTTATGCCCCATAGCGGCGAAACTGTACATTGTCAAAAAAAAAAAAAAAACGAAATAAAGGATCATCATTCGCATATTTCAGGCTTCCGAATGCAAATAGATTTTTCAAATCGGACTAATAGTTGCAGAGATACCATGGGTACAGACGGACGGACGGACGGACAAACTGATAACATAAGCACCATCTTTTTTTACAAAAGACGTGCTAAAAATAGCAATTTAGACTGGGGAAGACTAAATAGTGTGTGTGCACAGATTGGAGCTCCTGCTATGATTGACGAAGTAAAAGGTTTTGTGGTTTTATAGAAATATTATTATTTGCAACGCATAATTAGCACGTCTTTTGTAAAAAAGATCGTGCTTATGTTACGGGTTTGTCCGTCCGACAGTCCGTCAGTCATCCGTCCGCCTGTACCCACGATTTCTCTGTAACTATTTGTCCGATTTCAAAATTTTTTTTTTTTGCATTGGGAAGCTTGAAATATGCGAATGACGATCCTTTATTTCGTGTTTTTTTTTTTTTTTACGATGTACAATATTGTCGCTAGGGGATGTTAATGTAGATGATGTCGAATTCAAAAATACGTTTAATTCCACATATTTGCTTCTAAACATCCGATTGAAAAACTTTCTTTTATCTTTCGATTCCATTTATGTCGAAGAGTATATTAGATATAGTTTTTTTTTAAATTACGCATAGATTTTCCGCTAGGGGGCGTAAAATTAAATTACGTTCTTCCCTATAACTCTTCTTCTAAAACTCCGATTTCAATTTTTCTTTTCTGCTGATGCATCTCCTGATGGAAAATCTTTTGCATATAATTTCGAATTTTTGGTAAAGAATATTTTAGCAGCCAGGGGGCGTAAGTGTTAATTTTTGCTTCCGATGTATTTGCCATAAAATCTGAGCTTCTAAAATATGGATTGAAAAAATCTTTCTTGGACTGATGCCACTCACATCGATAAACCTTTTCGGAATATTTTCTTCCTAAAATATTCAACAGTTTCTCCGCCAGAGGTCGTAGATGTATATCCTTGTTTTGTCAATATCTCTACTTCTAGGAGTTCGAGATGAAAAATTCCTTCTTTGTTGGGATAGTGTTTTCCGTGTGACATGTTTTTTCATATAATTTCAAAATTTTCAAGTAATCATAGACTTTCCACTAGGGGGCGTAAAGGTAAATTGCGTTTCTCTCTATATCTCTGCTTCTAAATCTCCGATTTGAAAAATTCCTTCTGCATCGGATACAGCTCCTGATGGGAAATCGTTTGCACATAATTTCTAATTTTTGTAATAAAATGGTTTGTCCACCAGGGGGCGTATATCTTAATTTCCGCTTCTGATGCATTTGCAGCAAAATCTGAGCTTCTAAATTCTCGATTGAAAATAACGTCGTTTGTTGACTGAAACTACTCATGTCGACAAACCTTTTAGAAACATTTTCTTCTTAAAATAGTGCATGGTTTCTACGCCAGGGGGCGTAGATATATATCCCATTTTTGTCAATATCTCTACTTCTAGGGGTCCGATTTGAAAAATTCCTTCTTTGTTGGATAGTGTTTCTAGTGTGGCGTGTTTTTCCTATAAATTCAAAATTTTCAAGTAACTCATAGACTTCCGGCTAGGGGGCGTAAAGGTAAATTGCGTTTCCCCCTATATCTCTGCTTGTAAATCGCCGATTTGAAAAATTCTTTCAGCACCTGATGCAGCTCCTGATGGGAAATCGTTTGCACATAGTTTCTAATATTTGTAAAAATGGTTTGGCCACCAGGTGGCGTAAGTCTTTATTTCCGCTTCTGATGTATTTGCAGCAAAATATGAGCTTCTAAAATCTCGATTGAAAAACAAGTCGTTTGTTGACCGATAGTCCTCATGTCGACAAACCTTTTAGGAACATTTTGTTCTTGAAATAATGTATGGTTTCAACGCCAGGGGGCGTAGATGTATGGCTTTTTTGTCAATATCTCTACTTCTAAATATCCGATTTAAAAAATTCCTTCTTTGTTGGATAGTGTTTCCGATGCGAAATGTTTTTCTCATAAATTCAAAATTTTCAAATAAATTATAGACTTTCCGCTAGGGCGCACAAGGGTAAATTGCGTTTTCTGCTCCTACAACTCCGATTTGAAAACTTCTTCCTGTATCGCATACAAGACCTGATGGAAAATATTTTTCACATAATTTCTAATGTTTGGTAAATAATGGTTTGATCAACTGGGCTCATAAGTGTTAATTTCTGCTTCTGATGTATTTGTAGCAAAATCTGGGCTCCTGAAAACTCGACTAAATTTTTTTTTTCTTGGACCGATACTGCTCATGTTGATAAACCTTTTGAGAATACTTTCTTCCTAAAATAATGCATGGTTTTCCCACAAGGGGACGTAAAGTCACATCTTATTTTTCTCGATAACTCCGTTTCTAAAAGTTCGTAAGCTCACGATTCCGTTTACAGCAAAATCTGAGGAATTAAAGGCCCGATTGAAAAACTATTTTTTTTCCCGTCAGATACTATTGTTTTCCATACCGGTTCCATTGACTTTGAATAGCTTTGATAAATTTAATTTGCTTCAGAACGGATTCAAAGGACGTGCTTATTACACCCGAAAGTTCGGTGTCATCTTTCTTGTTGGATAGTGTTTCCAGTGTGACATGTTTTTCAAATAATTTCAAAATTTTCAGTGAATTCATAGGCTTTCAGCTAGGGGGCGTAAAGGTAAATTGCTTTCCCCCGCTATCTCTGCTTCTAAATCTCCGATTTGAAAAATTCTTTCTGCACCGGGTACAGCTCATGATGGGAAATTCTTTGCACATAATTTCTAATTTTTGTAAAAAATAGTTTAGCCAGCAGCTGGCGTAAGTCTTAATTTCCGCTTTTGATGTATTTGCAGCGAAAATGAGCTTCTGAAATTTCGATTGAAAAAAGTGGTTTGTTGACCGATACTACTCATGTCGACAAACCTTTTAGGAACATTTTCTTCTTGAAATAATGCATAGTTTCTACGCCAGGGGCGTAGATGTATATCTTATTTGTTTCAATATCTCTACGTCTAGGAGTCCGATTTGAAAAATTCATTCTTTATTGGATAGTGTTTCCGATGGGAAATGTTTTTCCTATAAATTCAAAATTTTCGAGTAAATCATAGGGTAAATTTGGGGGCACAAGTGTAAATTGCGTTTTCTGCGTTATTTCTGCTTCTAAAATTCCGATTTGAAAATTTCTTTCTGTATGGCATGCAAGACGTGATGGAAAATAATTTTTCACGTAATTTCTAATGTTTGGTGAAGAATGGTTTGGCCACCAAGGGGCATAAGCGTTAATTTCTGCTTCTGATGTATTTGTAGCAAACTCTGGGCTCTTGAAAACTCGACCAAATTTTTTTTTCTTGGACCGATAGTTATCATATGGAAAAACCTTTTGAGAATACTTTCTTCCTAAAATAATGCATGGTTTTCCCACCAGTGAACGTAAAGTTGCATCTTATTTTTGTCGGTATCTCTGTTTCTAAGAGTCCGATTTGAAAAATTGTTTCTATGTTGGAGAGCGTTTCCGGTGCGAAATATTTCTCATATAAATTCACGTTTTTCTTAACGCGCAAGTCTACAACCAAAAGGCGTGAGCTCACGATTCCGTTTACAGCAATATCTGAGGGATTAAAAACCCGATTGAAAAGCTTCTTTCTTCTGTCAGATACTATTGTTTCCCATACCGGTTCCATTGACTTTGATAAATTTAATTTGAGTCAAACCGGATTCAAAAGACGTGCTTATTACACCCTAAAATTCGGTGTCATCTTTCTTGTTTTTAAATACCACTGCATTATTCATCAAGAAGTCATCTGCGCCAATGGCATGGACTTGCTCTCTGTAATGGACCCAGTGATTTGATGTACCAAAATAAATTCCGCGTACGAACACTCAATAGAAGAAAATTCCGCAAACTCCTGGAAGCAAATGAATACCAAAGGGAAATTCGGCTTTACTGTGTTATCCACTGAATGTCACGGGGAACTGCATTGGAAAAATTTTGGGAACTAAACGATAAAGTGCTGAAATGTTTCGATGAAAACGACAAACATCCTGATGAGTGCGCGCTTTTAAAGGATGGAATTTGGCTATGTGATTTACCATTTGTGTCGGACATCAGGGGCCTCCTTAACAACTTAAATCTGCGTTCGTAAGGTAAAAACAACCTTTTCCCAGTGTTATTCAACTCAGTTGAGGCATTTAAGGCACACTTTGTTCTTCTTGGAATGCATCTTTCTCTGCATGATCTTTCACATTTACCTCGAAGGAAACAACTGTCACAAACTGAGTTCGTGGGAATTCCAAACTTTTCTAAATATCAGTAACATATTTCTAATTTAAAAAAACTCCTGTGAAACAAAGTTTTCAGACTTCCAAACCGAATAACAAAATATTCTCCTTTTCACAAACCTCTTCTCCCTTTCAATCGAGGATATCATTCACTATCCTACTGATGTGCAGACTGAAATTTTGGAGCAACAGAATAACACTGCAATTCACAGCAAGTTCAAGGAGGTACATGGAAATCCAACCAGCCAAGAATTTGCCATTTTTTGAAAATATCTCCTCCACCCCCACCCACCACCCCCTCCCCTTTCAATTTCCTGCACTGCGAGACATGGCCATGCGATATTGTTGCAGGTTCGGGTCGACATGCATATGTGAAAATACATTTCTATCATAAACTTGGTGAAAAATAAGTTCAGTTCGGCACTCACTGATCAGCATGACAAAAATCTGCTGGTTCTTGCTACTTCATCTCTGAATCCCAACACTGAAGAACTGTTGAAGAGGAAAGACATCCAAAAGCCTCACTAGGAATTAAGCCGGGTCTGTTTCATGTGAATAGAAATGTAATCGTACAATGTTGGAATATGTTCTTTCTTAATATGTATCAAATACGTGGAGATAATGTAAATGGACGATGTCATCGCTCTTTCCACGTTATTTTTTAAACAACGCATAGCGACTGAAACATTGTATTCCGGCACCGCTAGGATCGAACCCCAGAACTACTCGATAACTAGTCGAGTGCGTTCGAATTTACGCTGCGGCGCCAAAAATTCTCAGCGCCATGCGTGGTTTTATCAGTCAGCATCTGACTACACGAATACGTATTGATGGTCTCAGCAACTGCCACCAGATGACGCTATCTGGTGGCAGTTGCTGAGACCATCAATACGTATTCGTGTAGTCAGATGCTGACTGATAAAACCACGCATGGCGCTGAGAATTGTTGGCGCCGCAGCGTAAATTCGAACGCACTCGACTAGTTATCGAGTAGTTCTGGGGTTCGATCCTAGCGGTGCCGGAATACAATGTTTCAGTCGCTATGCGTTGTTTAAAAAATAACGTGGAAAGAGCGATGACATCGTCCATTTATGTTCTTTTCTTTGCAAGGAATTTGTGTTTTTATTATACTAGTAATCTAGTTCTTGAATGATTATTAGTGTTCTGTTACAATAACATTGGTTTAACAAAATGTTTCTCTTCTTCAGTACTATTTTATTTGAAGTATACAGAGATACATAATTTCTGTATTCTTTGTGGCAACCGTGGAGAGGGAATGTTTAGGTTAAGATGGAGGGGCACGTTCAAGTTTATCACACCAAAAGTGGCACGTGGCGAGCCGCCGGTTTTCCACCTCTGGTCTAGAAGTTTAACTACCACCGTGTGCAACTCATTTGGCTATAAGCAGTCTTCGGTCCCTAATTTGAGACCATTGGTTCCAGGGAAGGTACTGAGCCAGTACCGTAAGGCAAACACATCATCCATGATGATGATGTGTTTGCATCATCCATCATCCAGAGATGATGGATGATGCAAACACATCATCCATCATCTCTGGGAGTAGAACGCAGACCCACCTTGGACGAATTATTTTATTCAAAGCAAAATGAGTCCACCAAGCTTAAATCAGAATAAATTTGACCACTTGGCCAATGGGAGAGCCAATATGAAAGAACCAAAATATTACGGATAGATAACAACGCATTTGAGAACCACAACATTAAAACAAGTTAGTAAAATCATGCAATGCATTGATTATGATACGCTTTCCAACATACCAGAAATTATTACCCAAGTTATTACTCAATAATGGCTGTGGAATAAATCTCGCTCCTGTGCCCTGACCTTTGACCCCATTTCGATTACATTAAACAGAATTTGGTTCAGTATAACTCCGAAACAACATTATAAAGTTTTGTCGTAATCGAAGCATTTTTACCTACGTTATGACACATCAGGGTAATGGAATAGATCCCGCTCCTGTGTCCACACCTTTGATCCCATTTAGTCCATTTTCAAAAGAGTTTGTTTCCAGGTGGTCCCCTACCACATACTAAAATTTCATGGAAACGAAATCATTTTTACGTGTTATGACGTGTAAGAGCAAAGGAATGGATACATCTCCTATGTTCTGACCTTTGACCTCATTTCGCCCATTTTCAATTGGGTTCGTCCAGAGGTTGTCCCCTACCATATACTGAATTTTCATCGAAATCGAACCATTTTTAGGCGAGTTATCGGGCGGACGGACAGACAGATAGACGGACGGATACAGCTGGAACATATACGCTTCTTCAACCTACGGTTGGAAAGCGTAAAACAGTTCTTAATCAGTTCCGTTAAACAATCTTGATATTCACGAGATTGCGTACTATAATGCACGGGACTACCGTTTTGCCTCTTCCCGTGGGATGGAAGAAGAAATTTTTTAGAAAACAAAGATGTTTTTAACAATTAATAATAACGACATTCTTCCATTTTCTGTAAGTATATGTGATTTGAAATTTTAAGTAGTATAAATAATTAATTTAACCTCAAATTTTGCCGGCTTATCTTCCATTCTGTAACTTCTGATCACGTACATTACAAGTGAAAAATTTAAAGTAAGTTAAGAATTACAAGAACTATTTACAAAATCTTTAAGATTTCCTTCGTAATTACGTAAACCAATTTTATTTCAGTTGAAGCATTAAGAATTTTACCCAGTTTGAAGATACTTTAACGTACTTCCTAAATATATTGCACTTTCTCATTACTGACGTGTTAGCGCTTTATTCTTCTTCAAACATTTTCCGTGCTGCTGTGGTATCGACTGGTGTAAATAATCCAGAGTTATTTTCTTTCTTTAAAGTAAAAATTCAGTAGCCTTTCTTTAAAAAATGCTTTACTGATTTCGAATTATAGCGATTTCTTTGTTTAATTAAGGCCCCTAAAAAAAAAAAACGACAATTCGCCCTTCTCGAAGCAGTGAACCTAAATTTTTAAATTACTTACTGCCTTCTGTTTTCCTAGTTGATTTCAAGCCACTGGGTTGCTTCAGTTCCTCGCAAACATCACTTGAGTCAGCAAAAGAGAAATGTGTCTCACGGAATGAGTTTCTTACTTATATTTCTAAACATTCCAAGGACAGACTTAGCAGCATGAAATGAAAGTTTCATAAGATGCACAAAAAGTTGCTTGCCAAAAAATTACAAAAAAGGGAAAAAGAGAGGAAAATCTCTGTAGAATCGGTTCGGCAGTTACTTCAAAGCAGATTTTCCTTCAATTTAACGCTGAAAAAGAACATATAACCGATCAACATTCTTATAATACAACGGTTTTTCTTGGCATGTTCCTCTTGCACGTGCGCTAAGAGAATGCGCTTTGATAACTAATAATAATATTAAAACTGTTCAGGACAAACCTCAACAAGTTAGTAAAATCATGCAATGCATTGATTATGATAGACTTTTCAACATACCAGAAATCATTACTCAAGTTATGAGGATAATGTCTGTGGAATAAATCTCGCTCTTGTGCCCTGGCCTTTGACCCCATTTCGATGATATTAAACAGGATTAATTTAGCACATCTCCGAAACAAGATATTAAAATTTTGTTGCAATTGAAGTATTTTTAGTCAAGTTATGAGGATAAAGGCTATGGAATAAATTTCGATCCTGTGTCCTGACCGTTAACCCCATTTCGATTATATTAAACAGAACCGGTGCAGTACATTTCCGAAACAACATGAAAAGGTTTCGTCGTAATCGAAGCATTTTTACGTAAGGTATGACTCACAAGAGCAATGGAATGAATCCCGCTCCTGTGTCCTGAATTTTTACCTCATTTCAACCATTTTCTACAGGGTTCGTCCGGAGGTAGTCCCCTACCACATACTGAAATTTCATCTAAGTCGATCCATTTTTACGCAAGTTATGACGCATAACGGCAACGGAATGAATCCCGCTCCTATGTTCTGAACTGTGAGCCCATTTCGCTCATTTTCAATAGAGTTAGTCCTCAGGTCGGTCCCCTACAACATACTAAAATTTCATTAAAATCGAACTATTTTTATGCGAGTTATCTTGCGGACGGTAGGACCGGCAGACAAACAGACGGACAAAGCTGGAGCATATACGCTTCAAAGACCTTAATCAGTTCCTTTAAAAAATCTTGATATTCACGAGATTGCCTACTATAATGCACGGGAATACCGTTTTGCCTCTTCCCTTAAGACGGAAGAAGAGATTTGTTTTAGAAAACAAAGATATCTTTTTCGATTAATAATAACGACATTCTTCCATTTTCTGTAAGCATGTGTGATTTGAAATTTTAAATAGTATAAATAATTAATTTAACCTCAAATTTTGCCGGCTTATCTTCCATTCTATAACTTCTAATCACGTACAATACAAGTGAAAAATTTAAAATAAGTTAAGATTTCCTTCGTAATTACGTAAACCAATTTTATTTCAGTTGAAGCATTAGAATTTTACGCAGTTTGAAGATACTTTAACGTACTTCTTAAATATAATGCACTTTCTCATTACTGACGTGTTAGAGCTTTATTCTTCTTCAAACATTATCTGTGCTGCTACGGCGTCGCCTGGTGTAAACAATCCATAGTTCTTTTCTTCATTTAAATTAAAAATTCAGTAGCCTTTCTTTAAAAAATGCTTTACGGATTTCGAATTATAGCGCTTTCTTTGTTTAATTAAGGCCCCCCCCCCAAAAAAAACCCCGACAAATCGCCCTTCTCGAAGCACTGAAGCTAAATTTTTAAATTACTTACTGCCTTCTGTTTTCCTAGTTGATTTCAAGCCACTGGGTTGCTTCAGTTCCTCGCGAACATTACTTGAGTCAGTCAAAAAGAAATGCGCCTCACGGAATGAGTTTCTTACTTATATTTCTAAACATTCCAAGGTCAAACTTAATAGCATGAAATTAAAGTTTCGTAAGATGCACATGGAGTTGTTTGCCAAAAAATGACAAAAAAGAGAAAAAGAGAGGAAAATCTCTCTATAACCAGTTCGGCAGCTACTTCAAAGCAGATAGATATTCCCTCAATTTAACGCTGGAAAAAAACATATAACCGATCAACATTCTTATAATACAACGGTTTTTCTTGGCATGTTCCTCTTGCACGTGCGCTAAGAGAATGCGCTTTGATCATCACTAATAATAATATTAAAACTGTTCAGGACAAACCTCAACACGTAAGTAAAATCATGCAATGCATTGATTATGACAGGCTTTCCAACATACCAGAAATCATTACTTAAGTTATTACTCAATTTATGGGGATAATGTCTGTGGAATAAATCTCGCTCCTGTGCCCTGACCTTTGACCCCATTTCGATTATATTAAACAGAATTAGTTCAGTATACCTCCTGGGCGACATATTAAAGTTTTGTCGTTCAATATCGCTTTATTAGACAACTAATAGTTTACAATAAAACGGGGGCAAATAACATGGGCAAAAGGCCGAAAAGACGTGGACAAAATCACAGGTTTACACATGAGGCGTTGAGGAGAACAAAACATAAGAAAAAAAATTATGGGCGTGCAGGCCACCCTCGCAAGCAGAGAGATATATTGGGGAACATGAAATACACATAACATTAAGCATGGCAAAAGTCAAGCAGGAGTCTAAGGGCTCACACTCTGGAAGATACTGGAATAATAAGGAACTGGTGTTAGCGGATAAGGGAAGGAGAAGTCTGGATATTTATACATAGCACGTTTTACCCAACGCTCATAAGCGCGGTAATAATCACCATAAGAAGCAAAGTCTTGTTGTGAAGGAGGATCTGGAGCAAGAGGCTTACGCCGCCGTCGGGAACGTCGAGCGAAGTACTATCAACAGAAGTCGAGGAAGGCAACAATGGAGCATGATGAAGCACATGTAAAGGAGCTCTGGCAGTAACAGTGGCTGAAGCTGATAGAAGGACGACAGGAACGGCTGTAGAGGAAGCTGACACGTCAAAAGGCAAATGAGCACACTGTGAGTCGGAGTATGCCGGTTCAATGGACATGACAAGTGTTTCTGGGAGAGAAGAACTCACAGAGACGATCGGCATGAGAGAGCTGAGAAGAGGAAGAGTAGGATCTCCGGCGACTCAGGAGTTGGCGAAGCAGAAGTGTCTAGAGAAAAAGGCCGAATGGAGACATCAACAGAAGACAAGTGCAACCCAGAAGACACTACAGGGCTGTCAGTGGAGTGCCCTGTAGAAAATAGACTTGCTTGAAGAGAGCACGGCGGCGAACATGAAGTTGTAACAGGAACATCTAGGAGTGAGGACTGGAGGTGACGAGCAGGAGATGAAGCAACATCAAACATCAGACATCGGTAAAGGAAAATAATACGACGTAGAATCTGGAGGCACAGACATACGGATAAGTTTCACTGGGGCGGTGAGGAAGCAGGAGATATAAAGGAACTGGTAGACGCTGGCTCCGTGGAAACGAAGAGCGAAACCATAGAAATACAGATCGCAGTCGAACATGGAAACAATGGACTCGCAGGAGCAGGAGATGAAGGCGGAAAGGGTGACTGAGGGTATTTTAACGAGATCCGGGCAGGTGACGGGCTCGATGGAGGCGTGTAAAGTGGTGTAGTAGTAACAGAAGGTAGAACATTCAAGAGAGCTGTCGGTAGTAGATGATCCGGAAAAATATTCTCCGGAGAAACACGTGAAGTTGTAGAATCAGGGGCCTGGAACAAACCACTCGAAACCGGAAGCTGCGAATATGTAGAAGGAAAAGCTGGCAAAGATGTGGATGATAAAGAAAATTCACACGATTCTGGCAAGGCAGAAGGGTGAATGGAAGTAAAAAAACTCCGAGTTGGACAAGAAGAACTATGGTGACCGGGCAATTTGCAAGAAAAACAATGATAGGCGGTAAAGACATTGACAGTGCGAGTGTGTGGACCACAGATAACGTGGAAAGCTGTCGGACAGGAAACAATGGACTGTTCGTCAGGAAAAACGACGAGAGCTTGACGTCGAAAACTATAATAAGGACGATTCCCTTGATCGTCTGAAGCAGCAGGCAAAGTTTTAATAGGGCCGATAACTAAACCACATTGAGAAAGGAAAGCATGAAGTAAATCGTTGGAGAGTTCAGGAGGAACTGGAGATAAACTAACGAGAGTAAGGGCAATGAGCAAGAGGAATTGCAAACAAACTTTGGTCGCCAACTGAAATTGGAGAAGAAAGAACCAACTCAACTTGAGCGGGATTAGAAAAATAAACCAACAGCGAGCGAGTTTTTCGTGCGATGTGCGTGATGGCATCAGGTGAAACAATCTGATGGAGTGCTGAAGTGTAAGCTGTAAGTTTAGTATGTGGAAGCGCGGAATATTTTACTCCAAGAGCTAAAGAAGCGAAGAAAGACTTCCCCGGTGACGAAGACTCTAATAAATGAGCTATTAAAACGGATCCGGTATACGAGAAAACCGGAAGCCCAAAGCAGTTGAGAGAGGATCCTAGGGGAAGGCAGTGACTGCGGGCGAACAGAGAGGAGGTGAACTGTCAAGTAGTACATCCGGAGGAGGCGGCAGTAGTCGAAGAAAAGCAGTAGACATACACAGTGTGTCAAAGAATTTTTAAGACTGGCGCTAGATTTCAGCCTTCGGTGGCGCCACCAGTGTAATCGCGAATGCGTTATAAACCGTGACCATCTGCTTGCTTTCTGCTAAAAGTACTGCGTAGTTGTTTAAAGTAACTTAAACGAAACAGCCGTTAGAGAAGTAAAATTTTTTTCATGTTGAAATAAAGTAACTCAAACGAAACAGCCGTTAGAGAAGTAAAATTTTTTTCATGTTGAATTATTAAGATGGAACAAAGGGCTGTTATTAAATTTAACGCAAAACTTGGCAAAAGTGCCTCGGAAACGTAACAAATGATGAAACAAGTTTACGGTGAGTTTTGTTTAAGTAGATCAAATGTTTTCCTGTGGCACAATGGTTTTTGGACGGAAGAGATACGCTAGAAGATGATAAGCATACCGGAAGACCAAATTCATCTAGGACACCTGAGATTATTGAAAAAGTGCGTGATTTCGTGGCAAACAATCGATGTGCGACACTAAGAATGATGGAAGTCTTTGAACATCAACAAAGAAACGATTCGAACCGTCCTGCATGAAGATTTGGGCAAAACAAAAGTCTGTGCTAACTTTGTTCCACACACGTTAACCGATGAACAAAAATCAAGGAGAAGTGCATATTGCAGAGACATCATTTCAGCCGCTGAAAATGATCCAAACTTCTTAAAATCGATTGTTACAGGTGATGAAACATGGTGTTTTCACTATGATCCTAAAACAAAGCGACAAAGTGCGGAATGAAAGTCAAAAAACTCACCACAAACCAAAAAAAACAAGAAAAGTTCCATCGAAAATCAAATTAATGCTCATTACATTCTTCGATAGTGAAGAATGTAATGAGCATTATTTGATTAAAGAATTTGTTCCAAGTGGACAAACAATTACTGGTGAGTTTTATTTAAATGTTTTGAGGTGTTTTATGGGCACAATTCATCGCATTCGTCCAGAATATCGAGATGAAAACAGTTGGTGTTTGTTGCACGATAATGCACCCAGTCACACCTCACTTCTTGTTCGTAGATTTTTGGCGAAAAATAACGTCTGTGTGTTGAATCATCCACCGTATTCGCCTGATTTAGCACCCTCCGACTTTTCTTTATTCCTAAAACTTAAAATGACATTAAAAGGGTGTTATTTTGATGATATTTCGACCATACAAACAGCTTCGACGCGTGCTTTGGAGGCAATTCCGCAAAGTGAACTGGAACAGGCATTTGAATCATTATTAAATCGCTGTAACAAGTGTATTGAAGCCGGAGGGACTTATTTTGAATAACAAACCAAAACAAATTATAATTTCTTGTTTCTATTTCATTTTACAGACCCAGTCTTAAAAATTATTTGCCACACTATGTAGTACAAATCAGAAACTGTAAAGCAAAGCAGCACCATCGCGAGAGCGTTAGACAATGGAAATGGCAAAAGGCACGTAAAGAAGGTGTACGATGGGAAGATGCAAGGTAATGACGTCACTGGAAGAACGGCGAGAGACAGATGGAGCACAGTAACGATGACGTCACCCAAGGATCACTATCAGAGGGTGACGCAAACGGGAAGGCGTGTAGATAACAGGAAGTTAAGCACAGAAGGCAACTGAATAGAATACTGGTGAGGAGACAGAAGGAAGCCAAGGCAAGTCACGATGGGCAGATGTAAACGTACCCACCGAGATGAAAAATGAAGGAATATCGGTAAAAAATTCACTTACTGGTGCTGAAAAGTAGCTGGGAAGATTGCTGGCAGCCTATTACTTGAACAGGGTAAGCAGGAAAGGAAAAGCAGGCACTGGAACATGTACTTGGGCGCACACTTCAGAAACGCAGTAATGTGTAGGCGGCAAGTAATATAATGATAAAATTCGAAGTAAATATGTACTTTCTTACTCGGAAAAGTAGCAGGAAAGGTAGCACATACCCTTATACACACACGGAACACAGGAGTCGGGAGCAACGGGCTCTTGTACCCAGCAAACAGGGCGAAAATTCAGGAGCTCGAGAGGGCATGTCCAACGACAGTTTTGTCGCAATCGAAGTATATTTTAGTCAAGTTATGAGGATAATGGCTGTAGAATAATTCTTGCTCCTGTGCCCTGACCTTTGAACTTATTTCCATGATATTCAACACAACCGTTTCAGTATACCTCCGAACAACATACTAAAGTTTTGTTGCAATTGAAATATCTTTAGTCAAGTTATGAGGTTAATGGCTATGGAATAAATCTCACTCCTGTATCCTGACCTTTAACCCTATTTCGATTATATTGAACAGAACCGGCGGAGTACATCTCCGGAACAACATGAGAAAGTTTCGCCGCAATCAAAGCATTTGTACGTAAGTCATGATGCATAAGAGCAATGGAATATTCCGCTCCTATGTCCTGACCTTTGACCTCATTTCGCCCATTTTCAATAGGGTTCGTCTGGAGGTAGTCCCCTACCACATACTACAAATGTCATCGAAATCGAGCCATTTTTACCCTGGTTATGACGCATAAGGGCAATGGAATGAATCCCGCCCCTCTGTCTTGACCTGTGCGCCCATTTTGCCTATTTTCAATAGAGTTCGTCTCCAGTGGTCCCCCACAACATACTAAAATGTCATCGAAATCAAACCAGTTTTACGCGACTTATGGTACGGACGGACATACAGACTGACAAAGGTAGGGCATATACGCTTCTTCAACCTACGGTTGGAAAACGTAAACAAGCAGTCAACCTTCTAATGCTGCAAGACAAACACAACAACCATGCCGCTCCAGGACTCGAACCCCGGGCCCATTTGGAACGACAGTCAGAAGTCAAAGTTTAGACCAGTGACGCCTTTCCGGCTGGAAAATTATCTTTCCTTTTGTATAAGATCCAAAAAGGTAATAATCATTGTGCTGAACAAAAACGCGAATGAATTACTCCATCATTTGCGTGTGTACTGAAACATGTACTTAGACCAACAACTGGTAATCATATTCGTTCAGCGAAATATTCAGGAAACGTAAATACATACACAGAGAACCCAGAAGGAATCATCCAATCGTGATGAAAAATGGTACGTGAAATGTACATGTATACGGAAAGAAATAATTGAAATTCCAGAGCAGTCGGTCCATTTATTCGGGTAAAACAGCTACACGAGTGCAACAAGTCAGTTCAATGCAACGCAACCTCTGGCTCAAACACAAGCGGGTTACCCAGCGCAACATAGAGGCATACAGTTCACGGATAATGTCCTGTGGTATAAAATGCCAAGTGATGTCTAAATTGCCCGCCAGCTCACCGACATTGCTGGCTGGGCGTAGGTGGTATCCCATCACGTTCAATCGGTGAGAGGTGGGGCGATCGGGCTGGCCATGGAAGGGTGTCGAAATTACGGAGGCAGGCTTGTAAGAGCCGTGAAGTGTGTGGCAGGGCATTATTCTGTTGAAAAATTACTCGGTGATGGTGCGACAGGAATGACAACAGAACAGGTCGTCCGTTGAACCGTGACGGGGGTACGGAGGCCCATCAAGGGTTTCCGGCTATCCTAAGAAATGGCTCCCCTGATAAGCATCCCCTGTGTATGAACCGTGTGCTTTTCCACGGCAAAAGCAGGATCCGTGTCCTGGCCAGACACCGGCTCGAAGTGCAAACCGTGAATCATCGCCGAAGAGAACACGATGCCACTGGACACTATCCGACGTTGATCGACCCGACACAAATGCAACTGGTGCTGGTGAAGCTCGCTGGTCAGAGGCGGAGGAATGGCTTCTAATGTAGTCCCCATCTGGCAATGGTCCGGATGTGTGGCCACTTCCGTACCTGTACAAGACCGAACATGGCCACGGCTGGTTAAGAGCGACGCATTCGGTTCTGTTCGTGCGGCTTTTACAATCGCTCGAACCTCGCGTTCTGTCGTTGCCCTCGGCCATCCACTTCTCGCGTGCCGCTGGAATGTCCTCTTAGACACCTTAGGGCCAACATCGTCCGATTACCACGTCGCTTCGACCCAAATATGTGGCAATACGGAGGCTTGATGCACCGGCTTCTCTCATCCCAATTATACGTCCTCTCTCAAAATCGCTCAACTACTCATATTGTGCACGGATCCGATGTCGAGGCATCCTCATCGTCCGTGGAGGTTAATGTAACCGCACTCCACGGTCACCGAAGGAGGTATATCAACGGCGTGCGAGCCTTGCTCTTGATATACCCTCTTTGATGCGCGGTTCCCATGCGCTGTAGTGGGCCACTATTTCCTCATTGGTCGCTATTTTTTAATCATATTTTTTTATTCGGCCCTGAGGTATATGCGCGCAGAGTTTCATCACGATCGAACGACTTTCTTGTGATGCTTCGTTTTATTTGCCAGAAAAAGTGTTACAGACGAGCTTATACAAAATACATAGCAACGTCCCCTATGAGCGTACTCGGTTGCGTCCGCCTCTGCGTATATAAAGCGATAGACATCCTTGCCAGCTGTCACAGCTGTTTTCGGCATGATAATGACAAGTAATAACGATTTAAACGATTTTCAACGCGGTGTCATAGTTGGTGCTTGTGAGTGGGCATAGTAGTTCGGAGGTAGAAACGAAGTCAGGATTTTCAGGGACGACCATTGCAAGGGTGTGCCGTGATTACAAGAATTCCGGCAAAACCTCCAACCTACGATGTCAGTGTGGCCGTAAAAAGACATTGGGTGAAAGTAACCATCGTCGGCTGTCAAGAATCTTTTCACGAGATAGGGGTGCAACACTCTCGCAGGTATCATCGTAATTCAATGATGCAGCCTCAACAAGCATCAGCGTCCGGACTGTGCAACGTACCCTGCACGAGATGGGCTTTGGGAGCAGACGCCCAACTCGA
Source organism: Macrothele yani (assembly GCA_039090855.1). Lineage (NCBI taxonomy): Eukaryota > Metazoa > Arthropoda > Arachnida > Araneae > Macrothelidae > Macrothele > Macrothele yani. The sequence goes on along the minus strand of CM076997.1, from coordinate 55,367,228 downwards.
GTTCCCTTGATGGGTGTACGACACAGAGCTATGTGCCTCGGGTGGGCACGGCAACACCGCCACTTGGCACTTGATGACTGGAAACAAGTAGCCTGGTCTGACGAGTCGCGTTTCCATTTGTATCTGGCAGATGGAAGGATTCGTGTGTGGCGCAAACCACATGAAGCCATGGATCCCGCCTGTTAACAGGGAACTGTACCGGTAGGTGGATGGTCCGTAATTGTATGGGGTGTGTTTAGCTGGACTTCACTGGGACCCCTGGCACGTCTACAAACGTCTGTGAGCGGCCAACGCTATGTGCGCATCCTTTCTGACGAGGTACTCCCGTTCATGTCCTGCATTCATGCTGATGGGTTGGGCCTTTTCCGACAGGACAATGCACCTCCACACAAGTGTTGAGATGCAACATTATGGTTAGAGGAGCATTCATCTGAGGTTGGGGTGTTGCCATTCCCACCCAAGTCCATAGATCTGAACGTGATAGAACACATTTGGGATACCGTGCAACGCGCTATCGAACACAGGAATCCGAGACCTTCGAATACACCGGAATTGTGGAAAGCTCTGCAGGAAGTATGGTATGCATTACCTTCAGCATATTTCCAGAAGCTAGTGGATTCCATGCCCCGTCGTATTTCTGCAGTCCTGTGTTTCGGTGGGGGACCTACCAAGTACTAGACTGGTTAACCAGTTTTTCTGGCACTTCAGTGTATATAATCAAAATCCTCATCCACTACTAGATGAAGGTCCGCTCAGTTCTCCTACATAACTTATAACGAAATAAATTTCTCCGTAATTTTCGGTCCACGCCGGGAATCGAACCCGAGTCCACTTATTTCGGAAGAAGTCGCTCTACCAACTGAGCTACGCAGACGTTCGTTCTTGCTGCTATCTGCCTTTACGTCGTGTGCGTCCTGCGGGGCAGGCACGTCACATCTCTCCCCTCTCCGAAAGAGGGCCAGGGGCATGGTCCACGGGTCAGCCGTGACCATGAATCGTTGCAGGCAGCCATCCGCTGTAGAACGTGCACTTGAGAACTCCCAGTCAATCTGGTGTGTGGAATGCAACGTCACACATATTTATTTTTCGAAGCGCTGGATAAGGGATTCTCTTATTTTCCCTATCTCGCGGTGTGGAAAGAACATCCCACCATTGCGAGATCTTTAACGGCCGGGTCATCCGGGAAGTGCGGGTGCCATTATAACGAAGTACATTTCTCCGTCATTTTTGGTCCACGACGGGAATCGAACCCGAGTTCACTTATTCCGGAACAAGTCGCTCTACCAACTGAGCTACGCAGACGTTCGTTCTTGCTGCTATCTGTCTTTATGTCGTGTGCGTCCTGCGGGGCAGGCACGTCACAAACTCTTCAACTTGAATAATTGTCTTCCACGTCATTTTGTCATGCTTTTAAACTGCATCCACTAATCTCCCGTATGGTGTTTCTCTAAGACTCTTCTTCGTCTTGGCATCCAGCGTAATATTTCAGTTCTCCAACGGCTGTCAATTCTTTTAGCAATATGTAATTAGTGTATGCAAAAGTTCTTGTTTTTTTATAGAGAAGAACAACAAATGCATTTAATTAATAAGTAATATCTTTATTCTTTTTAATAATTGCCATTCTTATCTATGACCTCTTGCTATCTTTCTGATAGTAATTCAATTCTCTATCTGTAAAACTCCTCTGTTTTGGAGTATGAAAACTATTGTAATGCAGTTTCGACACCTTGAACTTCTTCGAAGATTTTTCCAGCGAAATTGTTCTGAAAAGATTGGAAAATATGGTAGTCCGTAGGTGCAAAGTCTGGAGATGCAAAAAATGAGGAAACAATTCCAATCCAATGTCCAGTAATTTTCTTGGAGTCGCTAAAGCTGTATGGGATCTTGCGTTCTAATATTGCAAGATGACGCCTTTGCAATTAATCAGTGCTGACGATCAGATTTCAGTTTTTCTTTCAGCCTTTCCAGCTGTTGGCAGCACATGTCAGAAGATATCGTTTGGTTAGGTGCAAGCAGCTCTCAGTAGATTACTCCCTTGGCATCCCACCATGCGCTTAACAAAACCTTTCTCGGATGTAGTCCTCCTCCTGAAGTCAATGGAGGCATATTTTTCAAATCGGCATACAGTCCTTTAACGCTTTACATTTTGGTAAAGGATCCATTTTTCATCACCCATAACTAATTGTTCCAAGAAAGGTTCATTTCATTGAAGGGAAAGCAAAACAACACAGGTGGTTATTCTGTCTGATCGATTTCTTGCGGATATGTCATGTGGTACCCACTGGTCGAACTTTGTGATACACATAAGCGCATTGATTCTTCTTTCTACTGTTGTTCTGTGTAGAGAAAGCCTTTCTGACAGTTCTTCAACAGTTAGATGTTGGTCATTTGATATGGCTTGGTTGAGATCCTCTTTAGTAGTCTCTGATAGACGTCCAAATCGTGGTTGACCTCTGCAGCTTCTGTCTCCTTAACGGAATTTCCTGAACCAACTGCGACATGTGCTTTTGTCTACAGCATCCTCGCCATGCATCTCACAAATATTTCGGCAGTTTTAAGCTGCATTGCTTCCTTCGTCGAATTCATAATGCAAACAATGCCTAATGTGATCTTTATTTAAGATAGTGTAACTATTGTTGGAAGAAGAAGAACAACTTCCAAAGAAGAAAAAATCAGAGCAGCTGTGGAGACGATTTTGATAAAGGGCGGTGTCATTCCGTGGGAAGCGAGAGGAAGTCGTGCGAGTTGAACTCAAAATGAAACATCACGTGTAAACAACGCCAGTGTTTTTATATTATAGATAAATCTAGTGTGTGTGGTCATGTGAGTGTATCAAATACATGTTAGATGTTCTTATTGTTCATTGAGTGATTCAGTGTGTCGACTTCGGATTTAACCTGTTTTTGTCAGCTGATTCCATTGTCCTCGACCCCGGGATATACACGGGTCGTAGTTCAGAAATGGATGGCAAGTAAGAAGTATTTTTTCTTCAACACTGTGCGGTCCTGATTGATTTGAACGAGAACACCTAACGACTATGCTAGTGATCCAAGTATTTTGGCGTAGATAAAAATCAAAGTTTCCAAGCTTTCGCACATCACCAAGATGGCTTTTTCAAGGAAGGTAGAAAGCACACTGAAAACTATATAACAGAATGATTCAACAATTTGAACGCGGTGACTTGACTTGACAATAAATGAAGATCACACGATTGTAAGTAAAAACCTTTCATTTAAACGCACCCGTCCCTGTGGCGCAGTGGTCTAAACAATGGCTTCTGATCATTCTTCCTAAAGGGGTCCGGGTTCAAATCCCGTGAGGCATGGATGTTGTGTTTGTCTTACGGTACTCGTTCTCTCCCTTCCCTGGAACCAGTGGCCCTAAATTAGGGACGGACGACTGCTTATAGCCCATTGAGTTGCTCACACTTTCAAAACTGCGCCAGTTTCTTCTTCAGGTGTGAGTGTAAACGTGATAACAACGGGTTTTATACATGTGGGAGAAGGAGTGGTTCACAACAGACATGTGCAATAAAGCAAGGTGATGAATATCTAGAATTAATTTGTTTTTATGGTTTCTTCGGCACGCTAACTCCTGACTTTTTTTAATTATAATCAATAATTTTCAATGCATTCTGTAGTAATAGTTTTCATCGGTAGGTACAACATTAGCGCGATCGTCATTACAGCAGTGGTTCTGATTGGCAAGAATGATTAAACTCTCTGTGAGGAGAGTTAAACCTTTCAATTTCGGAGTGGAAATAATGATGGCTTTATCCCATAACGGTTGATAGGATGCGCCGCTGGATTTGCCATACGCGGCTTTTTGAGAGGCCACACTCGGCACTAACCTCTCTTGTGCTGCTCTCAGGATTGTTGAGGATGTATGCTAAAACATCCTGTGGTTGCACTTGACGGCCTACAGCAGCTGGTCTGCCGGATCGAGGTCGGTTTGTCACGCAGCCCGTCTCCTTGAACCTATTAACAGCATTGAGGATGGTCTTCCATGACGGATGCGGTCCTGCAGGAAAACGTTCACAATATAGCCGTTCTGCCTTTCTTGCATTGAGACCACATTCACCGTATAGGAGCAACATCTCGCAATACTCATCATTGGAATATTTCTCCATGACCGCGAGATTTGACATACACCCCAGGAACTCTCTTTTATACCTGCCGAAAAGGTATTACGTTCCATACTTATTTGAATATCACAGAAATTGCATGCGACTCGCATACCAATCGCGGGTTGAGTTGAGTTGAGTTGGTTAGTCGATGCGAGACGAATTGTCACGATCGCCACTAAGCCTACTCGTTTCTTACAGACAGTGACTATAACATGGACCCGACGAGGATATAACCAAGGTCCTATCGCATGCGAAGAGCGCGCGCTACCACTGGGCCCCGAGTCGGGCTAGTGCTTTGCGGAAGGCGATATTATCTCCTTTCTGACGCTTTTCGTGACGTAACAGTGTTCGACATCGCGAGCAAACAAACGAGCGTTGTAAGCGTTCTATTCTTAGCATTCATGTGCACAAGGTGTAGTTTCATATTAAATCGATGCTACTCTACAACTTTGTAATTGACTATTTTCCCGTATCTCGTATAGTTTTCTAGATCGGCAAGCTAACTCCTGACTTTGCCGCTAGGAGGCACTGTAAGCGTTCTCATCGCATAGCAGCGCGTAGCCACCACGTTACTATACCTAGACACCGTTTTTATGGCTATAGCTGTCAGACGTTCGAAAGTTACGGGGATGAGAAAGGACTTTACTGGGCATCCTGTATATATCTTCGTTGCACTAAGTATCGAGAGATACAGGCTTGGTGTAACCAAGAATGACATGAAAAGAAACTTATGGATCTTGTAAATGACAAGAGCTTATGACATCCTGGTCAATATAAAACCCCTAAAGTGGCAATGGGCTGGACATATTGCTAAAAAACTGTCTCCCATTGGGCAGTTCATGACGTAGTCATTTTTCATCTGGGGACTTCTGAACCCAAATCCTATGCCTCAGCTGCCAATTCTTCAACAACCAAGTCTGCATATCTTTCGGTGACTAAGAATTCTAGAGGGACTACAGAAAAACCTAGAGGTTCCAGCGGTAATAGGCCTGCTTCTCATTCAGTGTTGCCATCCTACTCATTTATCAGTAGATCTAATTTTGACTCCTGTCTACTAATATATTTTTGTAATCTACTGCTTTTTCTCTGTTTTAAGGCCACCACCTGAATTTTCTACTATTATATTTAATTCTTTGGCTTGAGACGAAGTTTTTTGATTATTTGATAGATGTTTCTTTCCCTTTAAACTGTAAAATAATTTGTGTGATGCAACTTTGATACTAATGTCATGTAACTTTTCAAGAATCCATGGTTATGGTTTCTTTTATCCAAAACCTCAGAGAAGTTAAATAGCCATGCAGTTATTTCAGTGGAATTATATTTTTGTAAAAGTTGATTTTAAACGGCCCTTAGAAGTAAGAAGCTAGAAGATTCGGGCTAAGATGCCCATAGGAAAGGAAGTGAAGTACAGAAAAAGATACGTGTTTTTCAGTCAGTTCTGACTTCCACCCAGATTCCATGGGTTGTAAGAATCGTGGTTACTAGCCGCTAAATGACCAGGCAGGTCACTTCTATAGGCAATGTACACTGCAGAGCAATTGAATTAAAGATAGCTGGCGTTATGCAAAGGTGGCGCTCTGGGCGTCCCTGTAAACGGAAATGGCATGACGTATGCAGCGATCCGACAATATAAGGAGGGATACGACGATAATAAGTAAGAGTCGGATGCAGTATGGGTAAGACGAAGGCTCTAAGCGCATTTGATCGTGGGCAAAATATTGGTTCCCGACGAATGGGTCACTCCATCTCGGAAGTCGTGCAGGCATTGGGATTTTCACGAGCCACTGTGCCACGGGTGCACCGTGAGTACATCGAATCCGGTAAAACCATCCCTGCAAGGGCCAACTACCGTGGACAACAGCTTGTGGATGAGCGGGGTCATCGTCGGTTAGCTCGCATTGTAACAGCAGACAGACGGGCCACAGTGCAAGAAATCACTCTGCAATTTAACGCTGGTGCACAAAAACGTGTAAGCAGCCACACCATTCAGAACCATCTCTTCGCTATTGGGTACAGAAGCCATCGTCCCACGAGGGTACCGCTGCTGACCGCACATCTCAGGGTGCAAAGATTAGCATGGGCGCGGAAACATCGCCACTGGACCCTAGACACGTAGATAAATGTTGCCTGGACTGAAGAGTCGAGATTTACGTTGGTACATGCGGATGGCGGGGTGCGAGTACGGTGCAAACCACATGAACCGATGGATCCTTCTTGCCAGCAGGGTTCTCTTTAAGCTGGTGGGGGTGGCATTCTCATCTGGGGACTGTTTACGTGGACTGAAATGGGACCCCTGGTACGTGTGACATCGTCCTTCACAGGTCAACGTTACCGGGATATCCTGGACGACCATTTGCTCCCGTTTGTGCGTCTTCAACATCCCACTGGGGACCTAATCTTGCAACAAGACAATGCACCGTGCCATCGGTCACGAATGGTTGGATGAACACTCCACCGACGTGACCTCGCTTCCTTGGCCAGCTAGGTTACCTGACCTCAATCCCATCGAGCACATCTGGGAAGCCATCGAGAGAGATGTTCGAGGCTCTGACTCCCTCCATCAAATCTTCGTGAGCTGTGGGAGCTTGTTCAGGGGTCGAGGATCCGTATGGCTTCCGGTATCTTGTCGTGTCCATGCCGAGACGAATCGCCGTCGACATCAGGGCGAAAGGTGGTGCTACACGTTCCTAGACAAGTGTCTCTATTTCAATTGCTCTCCAGTGTATTGTAGATGTCCAAGAGAGTATGTCATTACCTGTGTGATTTATATAACACAATCAAGGAGTGCTGTCTAAGAATGATTGCATCCTTTCAGTACTCACCATCCACTGGTCTAGTCCACAACATTCTGCTCTGAAGAAAAAAGCTAAAGGAGACTAAAAATTATACTACAACAATTGCAACCTTTTTGTTTTCTTTTTGACGTAGGACTACGTCTAACACTGCGGATAGTGTGGGGCGACTTACGGCCGACCGCCTGTGACAAAAATAGATCTCAATTGAAATCATTATAACGTTAAAAATACGCGTCGCACACTAATCGTCTTAGCATATTCGTAAACAGCATGGAGGTCATTTCGCGAATTGCGAAATACACCGCGAGATAACCTCCCCCTCGCCCCCTCGCGCCCTGTGCGCGGGGGAGACGATACAATATTTCTCGGTGTGCTGCCTCGTTTGACTCTGTCTATCTCGGCAACCGTGAGCGAAACACAACTGTGCGTGGTATCCTTTTAAAGCTCTCGACAAGATCTATTTAATTATAGGAAGAACATTTCGCAGTGGTTTGAACTGAACAATTTAAAAATTGTTTTCTTGTGCAACGGTGAGCACTTTTGACAATATCGCGGTTTATCTGGACAATCGTGAGTGCGAAACGACTTTGCGTGGTATCCTTTTAAAGCTCTCGACGAGATCTATTCAAATATATAAAGAACACATCGTAGTAGTTCAAACTAAAATTTAAAAAAATTGTTTTCGTGTGAACGGGTCAACATTTTCGACAATGCCGCGGAATTCCCAGAATGAAGGCAAGCAAAAGTGGAGAAAATCAAAACGAGAGGCTAGAATGTTAGAAGACCAAGAAGACAGATCACCACGTTGGGTAATTCGTGTATTGATCTGATTTGTGTTCTCAATGTATCCAACATAACTTGTTAAAATTTTGGAAGCTACTTTTTATATCATAGACCTGTTTGGCTAAAACAAATTAAATAAACGCTTTGAAGCCATACTCGACTAGCTTATTTCAACACCCCGATCTGCAAGTCGTAGGTCTATGTTCCAAACTGACGGCTGAGTCAGAATTGAGCGTAACTGTGTTTGTTTTTTCAAAATTGATAGTGGTTGCCGTGTATTTTAATTAACTGGAACGTTTTACAAAAAATCCTCTAGTATTTTGTTAAAACCCATAACATTACGAAAACGTCTTTATATAATAACTGTTAATGGTACTTTTTTTAGTATAACACTTATTTCACGTACTTTGGGAATATCTGGATATCGTTTAGTAAAAAGTGTAAGTATACACCCAGTGGACTAAGCAATAGGGAAACCAAAGCAATAGCGTGTTGGTCTTCCTCTACCACGAATAACAGTTTGTACACACCGAGGTATCCATACCACCAGATGCCGGAGGGCTTACGGAGATAATGCCAACCATGCCTTTTGCAGCATTGACCACAACTCCTCCCTAGAGGTAGGTCAGGGATCCATGGATCTGATGTTCCGCTTCACGTCTTTCCAGAGAGCGTCCACGGGGTTTTAATCCGAAGATATTGGAGGCCACTGGATGGTTCTAAACTCAGATGAGTATTCCTCAAGCCATCCCTGTGTGATTGGGGCCCGGTGGGGTCATGCATTATCCTTCTGAAATAGACCATCGGCCGCAGGATGTGCGAAAGCTATGAAAGCGTATAGATGATCAGCCAGCACATGCTGGTAAGGGCCAGCGGTTAAAGAGTTCTCCAGACAAACTAACATACTTAATACATTCAATGAGAAAGCTCCCCAAACCATCACAAAGTCACCACCGCCTTGAAAAGAGCCGACCTGGCACTACATGGCCATGGCCTCCTGTTGTCGACGCTACACCAGCACCTTCACGTCAGCTCAGTAACCTAAAAAGGGGAATTAGTCTGACCACATGACGCGGCACCACTCAATAGAGGTCCAGGTTTGATGTTCTCGGCATCAGGCGAGGCGTAATGTCCAATGACCGGCAGTAAACAGTGGAAGATGTGAAGGGCGTTAGCTCCCATAGCACAGAATATGCTACCTGCGCCATACCGTTCGCTCAATGACGCTGCTTGGGCCTCTCCGAAGTTTAGCCCGCATGTGATTTGCGCCGCCGTTGCCAAACGGTCTGCCTGTACGGGCCTGGATAGTCTACGTTGATCCTGGTCAACAACGGTGTGTAGTCGGCCACAGCTTGGTCTCTGGGCACTGGTACGGCCGTCGATGGTATACTCGCGGTACACCCTTGATACAGTTGCTCTCGGGAAACCTGGGATTCTTACCACTTGAGCGGTGGAATGACCCATCTGTCTTCCGCCAACAATGCGCCATGACCAAAGTCGTTGGGATCCCCACGTTTACCCATGTTCGTCGATTGTGATACTGTGTTGGGAAGTTCGGTTTGGGCCTGTTCCACTCTGCGAGGGAGGTGCCCATGTCAATTGGCCGTCAGCCCTATTTCTAATGTTATGTTTACGAAGTGCGTATTTCTTTGTTTTTAGGAATACAACAAGTGGGACTTATACAACTGTAACTACATTAAATGGCCAATGCCATCATTATTTACATCAACTTTAGTTTCAGTGGTGAGCATTAATTTTATAAAACTGATCATCAGTAATTATCTCGTAAATAAGCGATTTCGGATTGCATTGGTTTGAAATTTCATTCCCGTGTTTAACAGTAGCTTGAAGAGTACTGGTATTATTTGAAAGACCCATAGATTTAATCGTTCCTTCGTATTGAAATTACATCTAATGCTACATTACATTTGTCACATGGTGCATACTTCAAGCAAAAAAAAAAAAAAGAAAAAAAATAATAATAACTGATTTACCGATATTTTTAAGCGCCCCAGCTGTTATAAATAAAAATCTCTTCATTTCGGTTCCAAATGAAACAGCACTCAATGTCGTCAACCCAGAGGCTCTCTAACGTACAAGTCTGTCCGCGCCGGACATACCCTCACGAAGCCAAGGCGCAGACAAACTTGTACGTTAAAGAGCCTTTCGGAGAGCGACCCGTCACTTCGCAGTAAGTCGCTCTCCAAAAGTAAGCTACGTTGACATGTGCTCTCACTGCTATCTGCCTTTACCTCATGCGCGTCCTGCGAGGAATGCACGTCACATCCCCCTACCCCCCTCCAAAACAGGGCCAGGGTCAAGGTCCACAGGTCAGTCGGTACCATGTGTCGCTGTAGACGGTCATCCACGAAGAACGCGCGTTTGAGAAATCCCAGACAATTTGGTGTGTGAAACGCAACGTTACACTAACTTATTTTTTCGAAGCACTGATGAAGGGATTCTCATTTTTCCTGACTCGCCGTGTGGAAAGAACATCACATCATTGCGAGAAACGTAACAGCCGGCTCATCCTGGAAGTTCGGGCGCTAATATAACGTACAAGTTTGTCCGCTCTGGGCATCGAATCTGGGTTCCCTCACCCAGGGTTAAGTCGCTCTGCCAACTGATCTACGCAAACATGCTTTCACAATCTTTTTCATTCAGAGCAAATGAAGGGAGTTTGGATACAGAGGGCACGGACAATATAGTGCCAGAAAAGTAGACAAAAGATGTAAAATGTACAATGAGATCGTAACATGTATGAGAAGCGTATGTACAATATATATATATAAGGTGGTTCAACAATAAATAGAAACAGCTCATGACTGGAACATGTGCAACAAATGATAAATATGTACATATATTCCAAGCGACGTGATATTTGCAAGATGTATATGTACAAGAATCAAAGCTAATAAGAATAACAATAGTGACAATAAGAAAACAATAGGACGAAAATGCGTCAAAGACGACTCTGAGGACATATTATACATGATACAACACTGCAATGTACACAGGTATAGTGAAAAACAAGAGATGTATGGAAGATATATGCACAAGTATGAAGAAATTAATCGGCGTACAAAACTTGCCTGGAGAGCTTTTGGAAGAAACAGCATAATTTTCAAGAGCAATATGCCATTATGTCTTAAAAGAAAAGTGTTTGATCAATGCATACTTCCAGTGCTTACGTATGGTGCAGAGACGTGGACCTTAACTAAAAGGGACATACAAAGGCTGCAGACAACTCAAAGAAGCATGGAAGGTGCATGCTTGGTGTAACTAGGAGAGATAAAGAAGAGGAACTTGTGGATCCGAAAACTGACAAGAGTGGAAGACATCGTGATCAGAGTAAAATCCCTGAAAGGGCAATGGGCTGGACATACTGCCAGAAGGACAGACCATCGATGGACAGCAGAAATTTTACATTGGATTTTTTTTTTTTTTTTTTTTTTTTATGAGGTTTAACGACCACCGTGAGCAACTCAATGGGCTATAAGCAGTCGCCTGTCCCTGATTTAGAGTCACTGGTTCCAGGGAAGGGAGAGAGCCAGTGCCGTAAGACAAACACAACATCCATGCCTCACCGGGATCTGAACCCGGACCCCTTCCAACGAATGATCAGAGGCCAACGTTTTAGACCACTGCGGCCACCGGGGCGGCACATTGGATTCCAAGGCACAGGAAAAGATCCAGAAGAAGACCACATGGGAGATGGGTGGATGAAATTTGAAAGTATGCGGGAGTGACATGGAGGAGACTGGCACAAGACAGACCGTTGTGGAGGAAACTTGGGGAGACCTTCGTCCAGCAGGTGATTGATAATGGTTGACAATGATGATGATGATGATGATGATGACATGATAAATAAAATGATGAACAGCGAGGACAGTGCATAACCAGAACATGTGAAAATACATAATAAAGTGCAGGATTGCAAAGAGGATGTAATGTATACAAGATGTATATATACAATCCAATGTAGGAGTAATAAGATGAGCAGAAAAATATGATAAGAGAAGATTGAATGAGTACCACGCAATGCTGGTAACAATAATAATAATGATAATAGTAATGATAACAAAACTAGCAGCAGCAAGACTTAACGAAAACTACAAAGATCCAAGATATATGCACAGGTCAAAGAGAAGTGCAAAAATACAGTGAAAGCATGCAATGTGCAAAATAATTTTGTATAAATATATGACAAATAATATAATGAACATCAAAAAGCATTGCAGAGCTGGTGCATGTGCTGAAAAACATAATATTGTGCAAGAATACGAACAGGATGTAATATACACAAGATGCAAATGTACAGAATCCTATGCAGGCGTAATAACATGTGCTGAAAAACATGAGAAGAAAGAAATGCATTGGTACAAAATAATGCTGACAACAATAACAAAAACAAGAAAGATGACACCGAATTTTCGGGTGTAATAAGCACGTCTTTTGAATCCGTTCTGACGCAAATTAAATTTATCAAAGCTATTCAAACTTAATGAACCGGTATGGAAAACAATAGATCTGACGAAAGAAAGAAGATTTTCAATCGGGTTTTAATCCCTCAGATATTGCTGTAAATGGAATCGTGAGCTTACGAACTCTTAGAAACAGAGATATCGACAAAAATAAGATGTGACTTTCCGTTCCCTATTGGGAAAACCATGCATTATTTTAGGAAGAAAGTATTCTCAAAAGGTTTATCCATATGAGCGGTATCGGTCCAAGAAAACAAAATTGTCGAGTTTTCAGGAGCCCAGATTTTGCAACAAATACTTCAGAAGCAGAAATTAACACTTATGACCCTCGTGGCTAAACCATCCTTTACCAAACATTAGAAATTATGTGAAAAATATTTTCCATCAGGTTTTGTATGCGATACAGGAAGAATTTTTCAAATCCGAGTTTTAGGAGCAGAAATAACGCAGAAAACGCAATTTACCTTTGTGCTCTAGCGGAAAGTCTATGATATACTTGAAAATTTTGAATTTATAGATAAAACATTTCGCGTCGGAAACACTATCCAACAAAGAAGGATTTTTTTCAAATTGTACTTTTAGAAGTAGAGATATTGACAAAAATAAGATATACATCTACGCCTCCTGGCGTAGAAACCATGCATTTTTTCAAGAAGAAAATTTTCCTCAAACGGTTTGTCGACATGAGTAGTATCGGTCAACAAACGACTTTTTTTTCAATCGAGATTTTAGAAGCTCATATTTTGCTGCAAATACAACAGAAGTGAAAATTAAGACTTACGCCACCTGCGGCCAAACCATTTCTTACAAATATTAGAAATTATGTCCAAACGATTTCCCATCAGTAGTTGTATGCGGTGCCGAAAGAATTTTTCAAATCGGACATTTAAAAGCAGAGATATAGGGGGAAACGCAATTAGTATTTGCCGCGCAGGTGGCGCAGTGGTCTAAGCGATGGCTTTGTAAAGGTTGTGTTGACCTGTGCTCCGTGTTTGACCTGCGTTTATTGGTGTTCTTTTGTGTGTGTGCCGTCATTTTGTGTATCTCCTGTGTTGTGAACGTCTCCTGTGTCGATTGAGTCCGATTTTGACGTCCTGTAAGTAAAACTTTACTTGTACTAACTCTTTTTCCGTCCTGGCTTTGCCCAGGGTCGGGTTTAGCAAGTCAGCCATTGCAAATGGCGGCGACCGCATCTGATAGGCCAGGTCTGAAGCTTGATATCGAAGCTCCGCCCCCACTCCGGCCACGTTCGGTCATCGTCACTACCACACGCAGCTGGTTTCCAAGCCGCGTTATCTGATGTTAATACTTCTTCTTCCAACTTTATGGATGCTGATTTCCCGACATTTTCCACCACCGTGACGTCATTAACTTCTTCAGTATCCGTTGCCTCTGGTACTTCATCTGCTCCTGCGAGCACTGCGTCTCGACCTTCCCCATCTCCGCCCATTCCTACGGCAACTCTACCTTATGCTTCCGTTGTGAAGGGTACCAGTTCATCTTCCTCTACAGCGAAGAATCCATGTACAACGCCTCTTGATATGATTGTCACTAGAGACAACAAGAAATTACGCATCGAAATTCCGGAAACTTCGGCTGCTGGGCAGGAGGTTTTACGCACACAGAAACTTGGCATATGTTTTGATGCCCTCCCGGACACCAGCCTTAAGAAATACTCCTTAGCCGTCCGCCAAATCCTCCCTAAGGGAGCGATCACCCATATGGCGAGGAAGCCTAGGACTGTTCTCATCTATTTTGCGAAGCCAGAGTTTGTGGAGCGCGTCTTATCTGACGGACTGCATGTTGGGGATCATACCTTACTGGGAGTCCCGCTCACGCAGCGCCCCGTACTTGTTACGTGCTACCCCGTACCACCAGAAATCAAGGACCATTACTTAATGGCGGCCCTTTCCCGTTGTGGAAAAGTAGTTGGATCCATTTCCACTCTGTCTTCCGCACCAACAGACCCAGATGACAGGAACATCTTAGGTCTGCGTCGCCAAGCAAGGATCCTGTTTCCTACTGAAGATGCCATTGCTGATTGCCCTACTGACCTCACTGTGGTTGTAGGGAAGCAGATTTTCCGGATCGATATCGTTACTGCCTTGCATTGTTTTAAATGCAAGGCATATGGCCACATCCAATCACGTTGTCCACATGTATCTGCCAAGCCCCCTATTTCCATACCACCCAAAGTCAACACCCCAGCCTCAACACCAGTTTCTCTGGCCACACCAAGTTCGGCTCCACAGACGTCCTTGATCCCTTCTACTGTTGTTCCAGATGATTCTCCCCCAGCAAGTGATGATTCATCGTCAGTCTCCAAGTCTTCGATATCTACTACAGGTACTTTGGCCACCTCTCCATCGTTGGACCCACTTGCTGCTGTGGTACCTCTACCTTCTTCGGAGGGTATTATCTCAGAAAAGGAATGGCAACCCCTCCGTCGTGTTGCTTCATCTTCTTCCCTTGGATCCCCTAATGTGAAGCCAGATCTAACTGTCCTACACCCACCAGCTTCTCCCGGCGTTCCCACGTTGAAACGTACCAGACAGAGTTCCATCTCGCCAGTGACGTCTTCTCCACGCTGCTCTCGTTCCCGTTCGCCAATTCGACAGTCTTTCTCTCCAACAACAGTTCCTACATCTCTTAAGTCCCCAGCTGTTCCAAAATTGTTGGATCAAAAAGCTTTCGCTGAATATCTGGAAACTTTCCCTGCATTAGACGGGCCGCTGGCGCCCTCTGATCTTGCTCTCATTATACTCAATCAACCGTCACGTCCTCTCAAGCAGCTAGACTGCGTTCAATCACGTAATGCTCAGCTTCCCACTATTATCACCCAACTTCAGAATCTACTTGCTCTTTTGCCAAAAATTAACACAGTCACTAATGCGCAGACATCTAACTTAAAGAAACGTGTAACCAGTCTTCACAAAAGTGCTGATAGTAATATTCAACCACTACAACCTCTTTCAAGTTAAAATTACTTTCTTTCAACTGTAAGGGATGCTCCGTCCCTCCTACCAATGCGTTAGTGTTTGAAGACATTACACCACATGATGCGGATATATTATTGCTACAGGAGACTAACTGCCATCCTAACACCCCATACCACCGGTGGCGAACCTGGCCATTTCAATTCTACCATGCCCATCGACTTAGTCTTCACGCAGGACTTGCGGTGGCCATCAATTTTCGTATTCGTTCTTTCATTACTGATATCACGGTCAAACCGATTTATCGTGACCTCCTGCAGCTTCTGTCTTTCCGACTTCACAACTTACGATACCATATCTTCAACATCTATGTTTCCGGCAATCAACAGTATGCAGACTGTCTTTTTGAGCATTTTGTTTCCTGTGTTCAAGGTCTTCCGGCCTCTGATATTATCATCTTAGGTGGTGATTTTAACTGCACCCTTGACCCATCCCTCGACAGATCGGACGGTTCCACGGATACCAGGTATTTTCTTACCAGAGCACTTTCTACAGCCATCAACCAGCTACAACTCCAAGATGCTTTTCGACACCTGCACCCATTTCTTCGTTCGTACACCTGGCGCTCCTACTCCACTTCCTCCCCTACAACTGCCCGACTTGACCGGTTTTATGTTTCTTCAATTCTTCTTCCTTCAGTTATCTCCCTTTCTCACACACCGACAGTTTCTTCCGACCACAGCTGTGTCGTAATGTGTCTTCACATCGGTCCATCTCCTCGGCAATACTACCGTACTTGGACCCTTGATGATGATCTTTTACTTGATTCAACTTACGTAAATTCCATCCAATCGCAGCTCCAACAAGCCTTATATACGCTCCCTTTTGCTTCTTGTCCCTTGCAACATTGGTTAAATGTCAAATCCCAAATTCTTCTTTATACCAAGCAATATTCCCACGAAAAACGTACCACCGCCTCTATGAAGATTGATGCTGCACGCTCGATTTTTTCCACCCTAGATCTTGATTCTCCGCTGTTTTCTCATTACCAAGCTGAACTTCGTGCCTTGCTGCTTCCTGTCTCCCAACAAGCTCTTCACCGCCTCAAGCTCCTCTATCTCCAGCCAAATGACTATCTATGTGAACAGGTTCAACAACTGGAAATCCACAAACGTTCTGCTCATCACCTCCGTAATCTGAAGTTCCCCGATGGAACTGTTACTAATGACCCCACTCTCATTTGCTCCGGTGTTAGAACATATTTCCAGTCACGTTTTGCTCAGTTCCAGTCAAGTTCTCCGCATGCTGATTCGATTCTTCGTGCCTTACCACATATTCCATCGCATCTTGTTACATCTCTTTCTATGCCTATCACCCCAGCAGAAGTAGTACAGTCACTTGCCTTACTTAACTGTCACTCGTCACCTGGTCCTGACGGGTTGACAGTTAATTTCTTTCGTACGTTTTCCTCTTTCTTACACCCTCTCCTATTGCCTTGCTTTACAGCTGCTTTTTCCTTATCTGTTCTTCCCCACGCTTTTACTCTAGCTCACATCATTCTTCTTCCAAAGAAGGGGTGTCTGCTGGAGTTGGATAACTGGCGTCCTATATCCATCCTTAATGTTGACTACAAGATTTATACTAAAATACTCTCTCTTCGATTGAACCCTGTCCTTCCCACCGTCATACATCCCGACCAAACGTACACCATCCCTGGCCGAAGCATTCATACTAATATTAATCTCCTCCGTGACTCATATTGCCTTGCCCACCTTTCCTCCGAACCTTTAGCCTTCCTCAATCTTGATCAGAGGCAGGCCTTTGATAACGTGAGTCATCAGTGGCTTGCCTCTGTGCTCTCTGCCTTCGGTTTCCCATCTGTCTTCATCACAGCCCTCCTTGCCCTGTACCAGGACTCAGTTGTCCATATCCGGACGGCCTCCTTCCTTACAGCCCCCATTCCGTTTCGTAAGGGCATCCGTCAAGGATGTCCTCTTTCCGGACAACTTTTCTCTCTAGTCTTTGAGCCTTTTCTTTGCTCTATCCGTTCTCTTCTACAACCTCCCCTCCACCATTCAGCATAGCACCAGGCACCATTCTATCGTTCTTACTGCCTACGCCGATGATATCACAGTTCTCATCCGAGAAGAATGGCAATTCACAATTGTTCTTGCATGGTATCAAGTGTATGCTGCGGCCTCCGGCGCTTCGTTAAACCTTTCAAAGTGTACAGGCTTATGGTGTGGCTCCTGGAGACATCGCCCAGATACACCGTGGGGCGCTCATTGGACTTCCACCAGTCAAAAGATACTTGGGGTGCACATTGGCAGCCGGGTCTCAGCAGCGGCTGCCACCTGGAGACCCCTCGTCAGGAAACTACGTCACACCGCTGCTTACTGGTCCAAGCTCAAGTGCTGTTTGACCTACCACAGTCGTGCACGGCTTTCTGGCACTCACATCCTCTCGTTAGTTTATCATTCCTGGATTGCACAACCGCCACCAGCCTACGTTCAAACTGCAACAACATCAGCAATGCTCAGCATTGTTTGGTCATCTACTCATTGGTTATCTTCCTCAGTATTGTCTGTACCTTCGACTTGTGGTGGCCTCAATATGCCAGAGATTCCGTACGTTATAAAGCTGTAAGAATTTTCAATTTCCTCCGTTTGACAGTTCAACCAGACTCTTCCGCTTCCATTCTTCTGCTTAATGTTCTGACTTCCCCCTTAATCCCTGCCTCACCGTCCATCTTCTTCTCAAGATGGATATTCACACTGTCATGCCCCCCGTTTTCCTCTAGTCTACCATGAAGCTGTTCAGTTCCTTCGTTCTTTACCGCTCATTCGTTTACCCCCTCTTCCACTCTTATTCTTCTTTCCGAGCCTCTTTTTTTCTCCTCCGTCCTTCACCCCCCTACTGCCAACTTTTTCTTTTTCCCCGCATGGCTACACGCTGGTGTAGTCTCCGTTTCCCAACTGGTCCTCCCCGATTTTTCATGGAAACCCGTTTCCGAACTTTTTCCCACCCTACCACCCTCGCCCGAACTCTCTGATAACTTCCTCCAACTTAAACATGCTCTTCAATCACTTTTTCCTTCCCTAGTCGATTCCTCTGGCCTCCTTTCCGTTTCCTCTGCCTCTCTCCCTTTTCCGTTCTTCCTTTCCTTTTCCGGTGAGCTCCTTCCTCTCCACAGTCTTTCCACCCGCACCCTGTACCGTTTTCTCCGTTCTTCTTCTGCGGTACCTTGCCCTATTCCCTCTGTTCCTTCTTTTGCACTAACCTCAGTCTGGTCTACTGCCCAACATTCACCGGCCCTCTCCTCAGAACTTAATGTGCATTGGAGGTTTTTGCACAATCGACTGCCTGTCCCTTCGACTTTGTTCCGGAGAAATATAGTATCATCAGATCTCTGTCCTTTTTGTAACGTCGTTGGAGACGTCTTACACATGTTTGTTTACTGTCCGACGCTGCTCCCACTATTTCACAGTATGTTCCAACTTGCACATCCTTCTTGTACCAGTGATCTCACCCTAGAAGATTATCGTTTCCTCGGCCACAGTTCTACAAGTTTCTGCTCTATTTTACCAGTTTGTTCGTATTTATTTATTCTAGCTAAATATATTATTTTCTCTCACCTGCTACAGTTACAAGATCCAGATCCTATTACATTCTCTACCTCCTTGGTTGCACACTACCGCAACAGGGTTAAAGCCAGACTCACCCTGGAATATTCCTTGGCGAAAGATACGGCACGGTTACCTGCCTTCTTCGCAACATGGTCGCCGTGTCGTCCCTGGTTTCAGTTTTCTAGTGCCCAGACTGTTCATCTGCTGTTTTAATAAACCTACGTCGGAACTTTCAATTTTTACTGTTCCCTCACCATGTTTTCTCCTGGAACTGGATTGTGTTTGCTTCCTGCTGATGTCACCTTTTGTACACCGTTCTCTTCATCCGCACAGTGACTCTCTACCACCAGTGATTCCCATGTCACTAGAACTGCACAGATTTTTTCTGTAAATTTTTTCGCTCCAGTGATGTTCCAAGACTTCGATGAACATTTATCCCAGAGCTACTGCTGTTTACAGCAAATAATGCAATGCCTGTCATTGCTCATCTGTACAATTATCATTTCATTGTAAATATCTACATTTTGTTTTATTTCTCCCTTCTCTCACACTGCGTGTGAGGTTGGGGATGTTCTGTTGTAATTCTTTTACGTGAATAAAAGCGAATATTGAAACTAAGCGATGGCCTCTGATCATTCGTCCGAAAGGGGCCCGGGTTCGATCCCGGTGAGGCATGGATGTTGTGTTCGTCTTACGGCACTGGCTTTCTCCCTTCCCTGGAACCAGTGACCCTAAATTAGGGACGGGCGACTGCTTATAGCCCATTGAGTTGCTCACGGTGATCGTTTTTTTTTTTTTTTTTTTGATTGGAGGTTTAACGACCACCGTGAGCAACTCAATGGGCTATAAGCAGTCGCCCGTCCCTAATTTAGGGTCACTGGTTCCAGGGAAGGGAGAGAGCCAGTGCCGTAAGACAAACACAACATCCATGCCTCACCGGGATTCGAACCCGGACCCCAGACGGACGAATGATCAGAGGCCAGCGCCTTAGACCACTGCGCCACCGGGGCGGCACGGTGATCGTTAAACCTCCAATCAAAAAAAAAAAAAATTATATTTATGCCCCTTAGCGGAAAGACTATGAATTACTTGAAACTTTTGAAATGATATGAACCACATGTCACACTAGAAACACTATCCAACAAAGAAGGAATTTTTCAAATCGGACTTTTAGAAGTAGAGATATTGACAAAAATATGATATACATCTACACCCCCTGGCGTAGAAACCATGCACTATTTTAAAAAGAAAATGTTTCTAAAAGGGTTGTCGACATGAGTAGTATCGGTCAACAAACAACGTTTTTTTCAATCGGGAATTTAGAAGCTTATATTTGGTTTCAATCGGGAATTTAGAAGCTTATATTTGGGATGTAAGGTCAGGTGATGCGTAACATCACAGCCTCTCCTTGACAAATGTCAACCCCGCCTTCTCGTGGTGCATCCTGTTCCCACTAAAGGGGCTCTGACGACCGCCAATAGCGGTATAACTATACCATCGGGATTAGAGGAAATTCTATCCCACACTCACCAACCCGCTTGGCCAACGTGGTGAGTTATGGCCAAACCCCTCCAAAATGATTCCACAACTTAAATCTTGGCCCTCAGTCTCCGGCAGCTGGAATGTACCTGGCCAAGGCAGCGGCCAGTGCGACATGAAGGCAGAGGGTGCTAAGAATCCCCGGAGGACCGGACTAGGCTGCCATCTGATGCTGACCTTGGCTACTTACAATGGACGCTCCCTATCTTCTGATTCAAGGCTTCTTGAATTGGAAGAGGAACTACAAAGGATCAAGTGGGACATCGTGGGGCTAAGTGAGGTAAGGAGAAAAGGAGAAGATCTCATCGAACTGAAAAGTGGACATCTCTTCTACTATCGTGGGACAGATACTGGCAGAACTAGTGGTGTTGGATTTATAATAAACAAGAAACTGAAGGATAAAGTGGTAGAAGTTGAAAGTTCCTCTGACAGAGCTGCATGACTCGTTATCCAACTATCGAGAAGATACCAGGCTCAGATTATTCAAACTTATGCACCCACCACAAGTCATCCTGAAGAAGAAATTGAAGAATTTTATGAGGAAATTTGTCATCTAAATAATAAAGGTAAGCAGCACTTGAAAATAATTATGGGAGATTTCAATGCGAAAATAGGGCAACGGCAACAGAATGAAACTTCAGTAGGTAAATTCGGTCACGGCAACAGAAACCAGCGTGGAAATACTCTCGTTGAGTTTGCAGAGGCAGAAGGGTTTTTCATCTTGAACTCCTTCTTCAAGAAAAAGCCACACAGGAAATGGACATGGAGACATCCAAATGGGACGACAAGTGAAATTGATTTTATTATGTGTAACAAAAAATTCATCATAGAAGACTGCAGTGTGCTAAACAAGTTCAACACAGGTAGTGACCATAGATTGGTTAGATGTAAGATGCACCTCAACACTAAACTTGAACGTGGCAAGCTCATAAGACAAACAAAATCTATTGACATAACCAACCTTAAAAAACACCATAATACCTTCAAGTTGGGACTGAAGAACAGGTTCTCTGCTTTAGAAGGCCTAACATCGGAAGAAGTGGACATCTCTGAAGTTAACAGAAAAGTAACCAAAGCTCTTATGGAAACAGCAACAAAATTAGCTGGGTCTAAGAACAAGTTGCATGTAAATAAATTATCAGGAAAAACGAAAATGTTGATGCAAAAAAGAAGAGAGATGAGGACAACTAAAGAAGATGTGACTTCCAAAGTGGAATATATAGAGCTATGCAAGACAGTACGAAAAAGTATCACTGAAGACGTAAGAAAATTCAACTGTGAACTAGTGAGGAAAGCAATTGAAAACAACCAAAGCCTAAAGATAGCAAAGGGACATCTCAGTAAGGGAAGAAAACAGATTATGGCACTGAGAAAAGAAGATGGTTCTGTAACAAGAAATAGAGGCGAAATTTTGACAAGAGTGAAAGATTTCTACTCCAAATTATATGAAAGGGATGATACATGCACTCCAGACATCATGAAAGATACCAGCACCAGAGTTCCTCCAGTCCTTCCAGCAGAAGTTGCACATGCAATCAAGAACATGAAGCGGGGAAAAGCTCCAGGAGAAGATGGAATTACTGTAGACATCATACAAGAAGCAAGTGGAGAAATCGAAACAGTACTCGCCCAAATTTTCACTCGATGCCTTAATGAAGGAAAGATTCCTGAGGATTGGAACACCGCTACAATGATCCTGCTACATAAGAAAGGTGACATTGAGGATCTCGGAAACTACAGACCTATCAGCCTCCTATCAGTAGTTTATAAAATCTTCACTAAAATTCTTTCACACCGCTTGAAGGTAACACTGGACATGGCTCAACCGAGAGAACAAGCTGGATTCAGGAGTGGCTACAGCACAATAGATCATATCCATGTGCTGAGAGAACTAATTGAAAGAGCGAGGGAATATGAACTTCCATTGTGCATGGCTTTTATCGATTATGAAAAAGCCTTTGATTCGGTGAAACCATCAGCAGTTGCAATGGCTCTGAAATCCTGCGGTATTGAAGATGCATACATTAATATTATTAATAACATCTATGAAAATGCAAGTGCAAAGATTCGGCTGTTTGAAAATACAACACACATAAAAATTGGAAAAGGAGTGAGACAAGGTGACACCATATCTCCGAAGCTCTTTAATGCCACATTGGAAAATGTCTTTCAATCACTGAACTGGGAAAACAAAGGGATAAAGATTAATGGAGATTATCTAACCCACCTTCGTTTTGCTGATGACATAGTCATTTTTGCAACTACCCCATCAGAGCTACAGAGTATGATCCAGGAACTTGCTGACAAGAGTAAAGAAGTGGGATTAAAAATGAACTTTCAGAAGACAAAAGTGATGTACAATGCTTTTACAAGAAATGAAGATTTATCGATTGATGGAGAAAAGCTGGAGATAACAGACACGTACGTTTATCTTGGACAGCAGATATCAAGTGAGGGTCACATTGATGAAGAAATTAATCGGCGTACAAAACTTGCCTGGAGAGCTTTTGGAAGAAACAGCATAATTTTCAAGAGCAATATGCCATTATGTCTTAAAAGAAAAGTGTTTGATCAATGCATCCTTCCAGTGCTTACGTATGGTGCAGAGACGTGGACCTTAACTAAAAGAGACATACAAAGGCTGCAGACAACTCAAAGAAGCATGGAGAGGTGCATACTTGGTGTAACCAGGAGAGATAAGAAGAGGAACTCGTGGATCCGAAAAATGACAAGAGTGGAAGACATCATGATCAGAGTCAAATCCCTGAAATGGCAATGGGCTGGACATACTGCCAGAAGGACAGATCATCGATGGACAGCCGAAATTTTAAATTGGATTCCAAGGGACAGGAAAAGACCCCGAAGAAGACCACATGGGAGATGGGTGGATGAAATTCGAAAGTATGCAGGGGTGACATGGAGGAGACTGGCACAAGACAGACCGTTGTGGAGGAAACTTGGGGAGACCTTCGTCCAGCAGTGGATTGATAATGGTTGACAATGATGATGATGATTTGGTTGCAAATACAACAGAAGCGGAAATTAAGATTTACGCCACCTGGTGACCAATCTTTTCTTTTTCAAAAATTATAAATTATGTGCAAACGATTTCCCATCACGAGCTGTATCCGGTGCAGAAAGAATTTTTTAAATCGGAGATTTAGAAACAGAGATATAGGGGAAACGCAATTTACCGCTACGCCCCCTAGCGGAAAGTTTATGAATTACTGGAAAATTTTGAAATTATATGAAAAACATGTCACACGGAAAACACTATCCAACAAAGAAGGAATTTTTCAAATCGGACTCCTAGAAGTAGATATATTGACAAAAATAAGATGTACATCTACACCCCCTGGAGGAGAAACTGTGCAATATTTTAAGAAAATATTCCGAAAAGGTTTATCAATGGGAATGGCATCCTTCCACGAAAGAGTGTTTCAATCGATATTTTAGAAGCTCCGATTTTATGGCATATACATCAGAAGCAAAAATTAACACTTACGCCCCCTGGTGGCCAAAGTATTCCTTACCAAAAATTTGAAATTATATGCAAAAGGTTTTCCATCAGAAGATGTATCCGCTGAAGAAAAAAATTTTCAAATCGGAGTTTTAGAAAAAAAGTTATGGGGAAAAATGTAATTTACTTTTACGCCCCCTAGCGGAAAATCTATGCGTAATTTGAAAAAGTAACTATATCTAAAATACTCTTCGACATAAATGGAATCGAAAGATAAAAAAATTCAATCGGATGTTTAGAAGCAAATATGTGGAATAAAACGTATTTTTGAATTCGACATCATCTGCATTTACGCCCTCTACCGGCGAAATTGTACATCGTAACGAAATGGAGAATCATCATTTGTGTATTTCAAGCTTCCGAATGCAAATAGAATTTTTCAAATCGGACTAATAGTTGCAGAGATATCGTGGGTACAGGCGAACGGACGGACGGACGGACAAACCGATAACAGAAGCACGATCTTTTTTTACAAAAGACGTGCTAATAACAAGTAATCTGCAGAAACACATAAAGAACTGACATGAATCTAAGATCAGGTGTGTATGAGGAAGCAAAGTCCGATTGACGCTGAGATCTGCCAGGTCGGCAAAGAGTGAAGTGATGCAATGGTGGAGGAAGAGTCCAGTGCGTAGGAGATGACAATGGACCAGATAGTCACGGAGAAAGGCACAAGGAAAGTCCCGACGATGCGACGGTGATTAAAGCAAGAGGTGAGGTCGTATAAAGGATCGGTGATCCACCTCCTCCATGGAGACCAGCCGGGCATGAGCTCGTGCGGAAACAAGCGCTAGACGTCGGTGGGCAAGAAAGCGGTTTCGGAATTGACAACAGAGTTTGTCCCCCGCTGTAACAGAGATGGCGGAAGAGCAACTGATGGAAGCTGTAGATAGCTGGGTTGAGGGGATGGATGTCTTAATGTACCAGAGAATTTGCCAACCGGGTACAAAAGCCCCGACTATTCAGTGTTGCTACCTTGAAGAGATATATCTGATGGTTGTTGGATGAGATTATCAGCAGCCTGCCGAAGCTTGTAACGACGGCTGTGGATGGTCTTGGCCCAAGAAGAGTCCCCAAGGGTTATGGGGGGCATGGTCTGGAAGTGTGTAAGAATGGCCAGCATTTGCGTCACCGTCTCAACAAGGTAGTCCTGGTACGGTGCTAAGAATTAACGAGACAGCTTGTTCTGTCGTGGACCAATAAGAAAAGCGTATAACGCTTCCCCAGGAACTGCTGTCTGAGAGAGGAAGAAACCTTCCAGGAGACACCGGAAATCCTCAAAAGTTAGTGGAGGAACAGAGCAAACTTCTGATTCAGATTCAGCAGAACCATCAAAGGTGTCTGGAGGACTAGTTGAGCGATCACGACCACCCTGGAAGATGGGCGATGTTTTAGTCTTCATCGTGCAATTTCGAGGAGCACGGCGACGCTTCGTGCGGTTATGGGTCTGAGCAGAGACTGATGAAGAAATAACCGGCACTTTAAAAGGCATAGAAGAAGGGGCAATGCAATCAGGCACAAATGCGAGTGGAGGATCTTCCGCTGAAAGCCGAGTAGAAGGCAGAGGGCATACAGCAGGTAGAGTACCAGACTGTTGTTGCGCTGGAATCATAGAAGTGTAACAAGAAGACGTTGGCTGAGCCGAAGACATCGGTCGACCAACGGCTTTAGTACGACTTTCTTCATAAGTCGACTCCTGCTGATCGGATGCACGGGAAGCAGACTGTTGTTGCGCTAGAAGCATAGAAGTGGAACCAGAAGACGTTGGCTGAGCCGAAGACATCGGTCGACCAACGGCTTTATTATGACTTTCTCCATAAAACGACTCCTGATGATCGGAGGTACGGGAAGCTGATGCTGTAGGAGGAAATGAAGGATGAGGAGGTCGTCCTGTCGACTTGGGGGCTGACGACGCATTATGAGGGCAAAGGACGCGAGGGTGCCCTGTAGCCTTGCAAATCGGGCAGATGGAGCCCACAGTGATGGTTATTTGACGGAGATGCATGCTACAACGAACACGAAGTATAGGTGCAACACGAAGCATATGCTCATCCGATGGAATGACCATTCGACTGTTACGACGCAAGCCCAGCAGGTACCGGTCTTCAGGCACATTAGGAAATGAGGAATAGATTTGAACTGGAACAACAATTTGACCGTGGAGAGCAGCAATCAGTATATCATTAGACACCTCTGGTGGTACAGGTGAAAAGCTAACGTGGACTGGCATCTGGAAAATAGGATCTGCCTGAAGGTGACGGTATCCAACGGAAATCCCATTAGTCAGAACACTGAGAGTATATTCATCAGTGGTGAAATATGCAATGACTTTGCCAGGCTTTCTCCTCACGTGAGTGATGGCAGTAGGAAGAACAGTCTTGCGAAAAGCGGCACTGTGTGCAGTGAGCTTAGTATTCTGTAGACTTGGAAAGACGACTCCGCGCTCCACAGTACTAACGAAGTCGTGACCATGAGGAGAGTCCACCGGGAGATCAACATCAATGAAGTGAGTATCACGCGTCATCCCAAATGGTCATGTAGAAGAAGAGGAAGGCTGAGGAGAAGGTCGAGACTTAGCTGAGGTGACGTGAATGTAAGTGAGGGTAGTAGTACCCTGCGATGAAGGTAGATTGACAACGTGGTGCGAGACATCCATTGCGTCATCTACTGATTTCGGAAAGGACGGCAAATCGTCGCTTAGTACTCCGAAAGAAGAAGCACGATCAGCTGGGAGGGCAGCAGAAGAACGCTGAATAGAGGAGGGGCATGGCGAGAGCTGCCCATTAGTGGTGGATGATCTAATGGGAGCTGTGCCAAGAAGCGGATCAGTTCCGGAAGCAAGGGTGGGGATTTCACTCTCGCCGGAAGCTGCCATTTGCAATATGGATAAGAATTCCCTGCCTTGGCCGACTTGGCCGAGACAATAAAATGATGATTACTAAATAAATTATGCACTTACCGGCTTGGTAGGCACACAGAAAGGGACACGAAAGCTTAATGGACGACACACACACAAATTAACGTGCTAGAAATCCAAAATAGAGCCCTAACTGGTCGATGAAAGACGAGCTCGAAAATTAGTAGTCCTGTCGCGGACATGTCATATCACTGCTATCTGCCATTATCTCATGAGCGACCTGCAGAGCAGGCACATCACAGCTCTTCAAGAATAAACTTATTTGCGCTTCAAATAAACTGTACATTACGCTGATCACAACACGACAGAAATTGTTGATGTTTCAGGTAGTAAAATTTCTTGTATTCACAGTCAAAGACTGTTGTTGGTTTTAGCTAATTGTGCTGGCACAGGTATAGATGCTGTTCGGCTTTTTTAATCCATTTCATTTCATCACCGGAACACATTTGTGTAAAATGTTTGGGTGCAATATATCCCATTCATAAATTCACTAAAGCTCGGAAAACGCTGTCTTAAAAGCTGATTCATATATTTTTTGTTACACCCGGGCAACGTCTGGTACCTCCGCTAATAGGAAATAAAATGTGGGTCTCAACAGGCGATTCTAGGCTGTTCGTTGTTCGGACAAAGTATCCACTGTATTTTTAGGCAAAAATACAATGTCATTGCATTGATTCCTAGAAATGGGAGGACCGCTCAACGGATGAGAGGATATACACTGTTGGCCACCCAGAATGGAACACCAAGAAGGAAGCATCCGATTGGCCTGAAATTCGCAGCATGCGTCGCACGCGAGATGACATGCAAACGATTAGCATTGCAGGGCATATGTAAATCATGTACGCCCGGCACGCCACCAAGAAGCACTATAAGAAGGGTGCACAGAAGGCGGGGTGTAAATAGTGGAAGTGTGTTGTGCTGTCAGACCTGTGCGTGGGAAGCTTCCTGATGCCTCGTCGCAGAATACGGCAATCATTCCAGCACGTTTTGGAGCTCGACAGAGGACGAACAGTGGTTTATCGCGACAGCTGTTTATCGTACCGAGACATCGGAGCCCGCGTGGGACGACATCCAGCCACAGTGAGGCGAGTAAGGATTTGGTGGGTGCAAGAGGGACGGACGGACAGACGTGAGCGATTGCCGCGGCCGCGGCACACCACCGAACGAGAGGACCGGCATGTTGTGCGGCGGGCATTTACGGCTCGCACCGCCACATCACGAGCGTTAGCGAAGGAATTAGAGTGTGTTGCGCAACAACCTGTATCAGCACGTACCGTTCGACGTCGTCTGCAGGAGCAGAACATGTCGCACGGTGCCCATTGCTCCGATTACCATTGACGTTACACCATCAGCGAGTGCGGCGGCTGAGAGCCGTTGAACGCCGCACCTGGACTACGGAATGGCAAGACATTGTCTTCTCCGACGAATCACGCTTCTGCCTGCAACACCACGATGGTCGGATCCGCGTGTAGTTGCACCGCGGCCAGAGACTGCATGACGCCTGCATTATGCATCGCCATACCAGTCCGTCGCCTGGCGTTATGGTTTGGGGCGCAATTGGATATGAGGTTATATGTCAATTCGTCGCGTGCGTCAATTCGTCGACTGCGACGATTCGACGGCTGCGTCAATTCGTCGCGCGTCAATTCGTCGACCACGACGATTCGTCGAGCGTCAGTTCTTCGCGGACAAATTCGTCGACTACATCAATTCGTCGCGTTTACAGATTTCTGTTACATACAAAACGAATGCAGGAAAACGTACGATTTCGAACGTCTTTCGCCCTGATCAAATTTATAAGGTTTGAACACTTAGACAGGATTGGAATATTACGCTTTTTCTTTGGCACTAAAAATATAAGACGGTAGACGGTTTGTGGAACGGGTCAGGGCCCGGTTGGTCAGAGCCTCCCATATACAAAGTTTTCCTGAAATCTACATTTTCAATTCTTCAGAGCCACCAAATCTGGTATACTATCTCATGGTACTCTAACTCAGACGGTAGATCGTTTTTGGAACGGGTCAAGGACCGGTTGGTCAGAGCCCCGCACACACAAAATTTTCTTAAAAACTCCAGTTTTCAATTCAGAACTATCAAATCTGGTATACTATCTCATGGCACTCTAACTTAGACCCTAGACGATTTTTGGAAGGGGTTGCAGCCCTGGGGATCAGGGCCCACATCATAAAAAATTCGCAAAATCTACAGTTTTGAATTTAGAACAACCAAATTTGGTATACTATCTCATTCTACTCTAACTTAGACGGCAGACGGTTTATGGAACGGGTCAAGGCACGGGGGGTCAGAGCCTCCCACGTACAAAATTTTCGTAAAATCTACAGTTTTCAATTCAGAGCTATCAAATATGGTATCAGGAAACTTTAACTTAGACGCTAGACGGTTTTGGGAAGGGGTTGAAGCCCGAGGGTGAGAGCCCCCCGTCATAAAAAAATTCGTAAAATCTACAGTTTTCAATTTAGAACCACCAAATTCGGTATACTACCTCATGGTACTCTAACTTGGACGGTCGACGGTGTTTTGAACGGGTCAAAGCCCGGGGGATTAGAGCCCCTCCCCTACGTACAAAATTTTCGTAGAATCTACAGTTTTCTATTCAGAACCATCAAATGTGGTATGATGAAACTCTAACTTAGACGCTAGACAGTTTTTGGAAGAGGTTGGAGCCCAGGGGGTAAGAGCCCTCCTCCTCATAAAAAATTTTGCATTATCTACAGTTTTCAATTTAGAACCACCAAATTTGGTATACTATCTCATGGTTATCTAACTTTGACGGTAGACGGTTTTTGGAAGGGTTCGGGGCCCGAGGTCAAGGAGGCCGCATACAAAATTTTGGTAAAAAGTTCCGTTTTTTACTTTTAAGATCTGCAACACAATTCAGCACTCCAATACCCTATATACATTCGGAGGCGCTCTTTGGCCCTTTGAGGCCCTTGCACCGTAAACCATCAACCAACCAACTAACCAACCTACGGTCTAAGTTAGGAACTGTAGATAACAATAAAGTGCAAAAATATGCGTTTAATGGTGTATTAAAACACAAATCAATATAGTTTAGCTTTCATTACCAACGAGCGGCTTATCGGGAAGAAATATAATGTAATGTAAATAGAGAGTTCCAGATATTCAAAATTCAAAACGGTAAGAAAAATATGATCAATGTCAATGTGAAGTCGTACGCATGCGACATCACATAGGTACATTGCATTTCTGTGTAGCGGGATTCACAGAAGTACACGCCAGATGTACGGCAGTTCTATAGATGTCTCCTAGAAGGTAAGTATTCTCATTCCTTTTTCTTTCTTTTTTGTTTCGTAAAATTAAATTAACCAAATCAAAAAATTTAAAATAAGTTTACTGGAAAATTGCAGGAATATCTTTTTCATTCATTAACTTTCTCCCGCTGAACTTGGTGATTCCACAAATAATAATATGTACCTGGGAAATAACTGGTATCCCTGCTAGTATAAATTATGTTAATGATTTCTTTGCGTCCAGTTCAATCTGGTATGTCCATAAGAGCGTTTGGGGCCGTATGAAAAATACATTTCAACGTGTGCCGCTACGATGGCGGAATGATCTAGGCGTTGGCTTATGACCACTCGTCGAGAAGGATTCTGGTTCAAATCCCGGTGAGTCATGGACGTTGTGCTTGATTTCTGGCACTGGCTGTCCCCCTTCCCAGGAACCAGTGGCCCAAAATTGGGAATGTCCGACTGCTTATAGCCCACTGAATTGATCACGGTGGTCGTTACCCCCTCCCCCCCAAAAAAAGATTGCGACGTGTCCATTGCTATTTGTTATGAACCGTACAAAAAGTATGTTTTTGATATCAACGTGTCCACTTCCATGTAGGCTGGCCATAGAATGTTTGGGGACCGTACAAAATTGCACTTTTGCTTTCACCTTGTCAGCGCTTCGGTATATGGTTGAAGTATACGTATATATAGTTGGGCCATTTCAGCACGTAGTTTGGTTTATATAGAAAATAAAGATAATGTTACATTTTTACTCAGCTACAACACATTAATCCCAAAGGCTATTTCTTGAAATCTTTAATCCGCCGTGCTCATATTCACAACGTTAACATAACATGTCAAGTTATTAATGTTGCAGTTTTACTCTGCCACAAAACTTTAGTTACAAGACCTTAGGCGTAACGTTTTTTTAGGAATTTTTAGTTCGACGTATTCATAAGGTTTGGATGACATGCCAAGGTTATGGTACTGCGTTTTGACTGAGGCACAAAAGTTAAAAAACAGGCCTTAAGTTTCTTAATCGGTTTTCAATCAACCGTGCTCATATACATAAAATTCTCAGAGAAAGTCAAGTTTATTGTGTTGCGCTTTTACTCGAGTACAAAACTATAAACATACATTAATTTTCACCCGTTGAACTTGGTGATTCCTCAAATCATCCATTAACAAGTATTTTAAGTAATTGTATGCCATGGTCATATTGATCATGTTTGATGACAAGTCAGGTTAATGATGTTGCGCTTATTAAAGACTTAAAAAGGTATAGAGGCTAACAATTATTGTTAGAAGTCTAAGTAAAAGCTCATTTTTAAGTTGACTTGTCATGAAGTCCTTATAATTATGGCATTTATTTTGTTTTGTACATTTTACATAACGTATGCATTTTTTTATGTTTTGGCATTTATTTTATTTTGTGTAGTACTTGTTACATAGCGTTTCGCATTTTTGTTATGCTTGTAACTTATGATTGGATTTTGAATTTTTATTTGTTTCACATTTTGGATTACTTTTCGACATTTTATGTTTTTGACATGCTATTTTGAAAATTTTGTCTTTTCTAATTTTGCGTTGTGTTTTACATTCTTGCATCTTCGGCGGTATTACATTCTTGAAAAATGCAAATACAAGATAGTAAAAGGTACAATTCAATTAGTGAAAAATACCAGCACATTTTAGTAAAGGGTAGAATTATAAGAAATCCTCTTAAAAAGTCCAGCACGTTAATTGTCGCCAAAGAAGTTCGAATTCCTTTTTATCTTGCCAGCGTTTCTCTTCTGGGTGGATTTGTTGGAATCTGTGCTATCACTCTTTCGATTTTAGCCATAGTTGTTCTCTGCTCTTTCGCAATTTCGCTGATTATTTTGTACAGTCACAGTTTTTTCTCTCCCAGAATTGTATTCCAGCATCTGTCCAATCCTTCAAGTTTGTTTTGTGTTCTTGAAAAGCCAAGTAAATTGTTTTCACTTACTGACGAAATTGTTGGTGGGAAAAACGGAGGGCTTCTGTTCGGATTGTTTCTTCTGCTTCCACGAAATTTTCCAAGAACCTATTTTTCCTCAAACCACTGAACTACAGAATCTGCATATTCCAGTAAAATTGATTTCACTTCTTCAA
The DNA here is from genome assembly GCA_039090855.1 of Macrothele yani. NCBI lineage: Eukaryota > Metazoa > Arthropoda > Arachnida > Araneae > Macrothelidae > Macrothele > Macrothele yani. Next base: position 55,335,112 of record CM076997.1, on the reverse strand, counting down.
AAGCAGCTAGAATTTCATCAGATGAAAAAAATGCGAGTGCTTGCAAATGTCTGACTTTGAGAGAAAACTCACTGTTTTCCCTATATTCCGAGGCTATGCCAGAGGATGGATACTCCTCAGCACATTTTTTCCGAGATGAAATCAACAACATTTGTGTGTACTGCTTCCAAATTCCTTTTTAGCAGCATTATAATGGTAGCTCATTCAAAATCTATCATTATGCGTATATTGTGGTGCAAGCTGAATGTCATAGTCTGATGCATAGTCTTGTAAATCCAGCAAAAATACTGTATAATAGTATTATATTCTTTATACTTGCTGGAAAGTAACCCATAAACTAGTGGGACAAGTCTGTGCATCTCTGGATTCGTTTCAACCATAGCATGAATGGTATATAACTGCCTAAAAAGGGTTGCACAAGTTTCAAATGTCCCATCCATAATCCCGAAGGGTGCTTCTTTAAGCTTTCGTAAATTATTATCTGTTAAAAATAAAATAATTCTTTGATCTCCAAATGCGCTATCTCTGCCAAGAAATTTTGCACCATTTATTTCCTGTAAATCTATTGGGGCATCGATCCCTTCTGAAGTCGTAGGCTCCGCAGGCATGTCTTCTCTTCGTTTTCGTTTTACAACTTGCCGTAGTGCATCCATATTAGGTATGTAAGCTACATTTACTGTAGCCATTGACGTTTTCACGGTTTGAATAATTTATGCAGGGGCTTCATCCGTATTTCTCGCTCGTTCTTTTACTTGCGCTCTTGCAACAGCAACATCGCTTTTCTCAGGTCTTGGAGCATGATTATATGGTTTCTCATTGCGCATCCTGTGTTCATCTCCAATAAGAATAGTACTAGCAAAGTCAGTACAATTTCCATAATTTCTTTCAATACAGTGCTAATACCGTAAATCACCCCACACTCTGTTGTGGCAAAATAAATACCCTTTCCACTTCAGCAAATCATTTCCTTTTTGTGAGTTAACTATTTATGTTGCATTCTTCATCTGCATAGTGCCTTCGGAAAACAATGCACTTTCTATTTTCAAAATATTTAGAATGATATATTTCCACTATTATCACTTGACAACGCACAACAAAGGTTTCAACAAGCACGTTCCCTGTACGCCAGTCAACAACGAACTGATGAGCAACCATTCAATAAAACACTCAGAATACAGACGATCACGTGAAGCCTGTTCTTCAAGTTAGGGTTTAGGCGAAGTTCAAGATTTTCGTACCTGCGGTCACAAGCAGAGGTTAAGTTTCGGTATCAGCATCTTATCTTTTGTTTTTTCAATACGCATAGGTACATGTATTTTACAGCAGGGACGCTCCAAGCGGGGGCTCAACGGATGCGAAGAACCCTGGCAGCAGGTTCCGGAGGCGGCAGCAGGCGCGGACTGGGCCGCTCACTCTCGGCCGGTAGGCGTCATGCTAATTCTCCAAAATAAATTCAAATTTTTTTCTGTGCTGCACCATGCTTATGAGAGAAAATTGTTATACTGAAAAGACAATTTGTTTACCCCGTAACGTAATAAAAAAACCTACGTCCCTACGTGCCAAATGGTCTGTAAGCCAAACACAGTTTTTCATGCAACACCTTCCCCCGACTTTTTAAGTTCAGATCTGTCTCGTTCGACTTATTTCCTTTACCGCCCCTCTCTTTCGCTAATTGTAGTTAATTTCGGTGAAACGGGTGTTTTACGTTGGGGTGTATTGCCGTGTGTTCTGAAGATTATACTGAAAGCGGTGAACCCCAGAGGAAATGTACTCAATCAAAAGCTGCAGAAATTCAATGCCAGAGCAAAACTTTGTTCGTTGGCATTACATCCAAGCAATTTAGGCGAAGTAGGAAGTGTGTTTTTCTACTACGACACCAGAAGATTGTCACGGACTCTCAGGCAATTACGATACAGATGTGTCTTTAGGACCTATCTTTCAAGACGTCCAAAGGCCGGCACTAGGGGATGGGGAGGGCAGTGCGGGTGACCTTTTTTTTGCAGTTAGAAATTCCTAAGCTCATTCTTCCTTAAAACTTTGCCTGGTTACCAGTAAGTACTGTGTCATGCCTCAGCCATTGCACAGATTTGCTGTTTTTGATTTCATTCTTTGAGTTAACAGAGGGAAAACATTCTAACTGCGTTGTTTCAGTTGGAAATATTTTTTTACTTCAGCAACAGGGCTTCTCGTATAATTGCAAAATACTTCGATAGAATAGACATACCTTACAAAAAGAGTTTGCATGAGAAAATAGATTAATAATAAGGAAAATACTCTAAAACCAAGAAAAGAAATTGCGGAGCCGAAAAAGCTAGGCCGAGGAAACAGAAAGCTCTAAGAAAAAGTTCATATTTAAAGAAACCTGTAGTCGCTTAATGAGTAAGTGGTATAAATCAACACAAAATCACGTGCTGTATTTGAAAAAAAATTATGAGCAAGTAGGCATCGTGACTGTCCACAGTTTTCCCTTTTCATCCTGTCGGCATTACAACCACCACAGAAAATAAAATAACCAAAACATAACAAAAATACCGATACAAAGTAAAATGCCCAAAACATAAAAGCAAGTAACCACACAAAATGAAATGTCCAAAACATTAAAAAAACTGTAACCACACAAAATAAAATGCCTTAAACATGATAAGAGTTCCTGGTAAGTGCACAATGAAGTTAAACAATAGGAGAAATATATGTTTTTAAAGCTTAATACAAGTGTTAAAACTGAAATAAAAAGAAAAGAAAAAAGAAATATTCCAAATTTAATTGTTACTTTAGATATTTTGACCTGTTGACATTTCGTAAATTGCACTTGCACTCGGTCAAAAACTATTACTTACAAGGACTCTTTAGTAACTTTTAATCGCTGTGGTCATATTTATAAAGTTTGCATAACAAATCAAGTTAATAATGTTGCGCTCTCACTTAGGCACCAAATACTAATTATTGGCCGCTAGGCCTAGGCCTTTTAAATAATTTTTAATAAACGTAACACTCTTAAATTGATTTGTCATGCAAACCTCATATGATCACAGCATTATAAAATTACTAAAAATGCATATGCCTAGGTCTAGGGCGTATCTATTAATGCTTTGTGCTCAAGTAACATTTCAACAAAATTCATTTGATTTTCTATGAAAACTATATAAATATCAGCTCGGAGGACTGAAAACTATCAAAAAGCCCAAGGCCTATGATCTGCTTAATAGTTTCAACCTCAGTAAAGCGCATTGCTAAAATCTTGGACTTCTATGCAAACCTTATGAAAATTAGCTCGGCGGACTGAAAATTGATAAACAGGCCCAGGCCTATGGCTTTATCATTATGGTTTTGTACCTGACTAAAAGTGTAACATTATCTTTAGTTCTTATTAGCAGGTGTACCCGGTATATCTCGGGTAAATATTACTATTTGTAAAATCACCAAGTTCAGCAGGTGAAAGTTGATGAATGAAAAAGGTATTTCAGTAAATTTCCAGTAAACGTATTTTAAATTTTCTGATTTAGTTAATTTAATTTAATTTACGAAACCAAAAAGAATTTGCATTATTTACATTACATTGTATTTCTGCCTGATAAGGCACCCGTTGGTGGTGAAAGCTAACATTTATTAATCTGTGTTTTTAATACATCCTTAACCGGATATTTTTTCACTTTACTGTTATCTACGGCCTCTAACTTAGTCCGTAAGTGGGGTAAGGGAGTGCTGTATTGGGATGCAGTTCTTAAGAGTAAAAATGTAATTTGTACGAAAATTTTGAATGGGCCCCCTTCACACCGGGCACCGATCCTTTCCGTCTGTGGTCTAAGTTAGAATATAATGAGGTAGTGTACCAAATTTGGTCGTTCTAAATTGGAAACTGTAGATTTTACAAAAAATTAGTATGTGGGGCTTTGACCCCTGGCTCCAACCGCTTCCAACAACCGTCAACAGTCTAAGTTAGAGTACCATGAGATAGTATACCAAATTTGGTGGTTCTAAATTGAAAACTGTAGCTTTTACGAATTTCTTTTGAGGGGGCTCTGAACCACCGGGCTCCAACTCCTTCCAAAAACCGTCTAGCGTCTAAGTTAGAATTTCATGAAACCAAAATTAGGGGTTCTGAATTCAAAACTATAGATTTTCGAAAATCATGTATGTGAAGGGTTCTGATCCCCCGGGCCTGGAACCGTTCCCAAAAACGGTCTACCATCTAAGTTAGAGTACCATGAGATAGTATACCAAATTTGGTGGTTCTAGATTGAAAACTGTAGATTTTACGAAAATGTTGTGTGTGTGGGGGGCTCTAACACCCCGTGCCCCGACCCGTTCCGAAAACCGTCTAGCGTCTAAGTTAGAGTGCCATGAGATAGTATGCCGAATTTGGTGGTTCTAAATTGAAAACTCTAGATTTTACGAAATTTTTTAGAAGGGGGGCTACGACCCTTTCCAAAAAACCGTCTACAGTCTAAGTTAGAATACCATGAGATAATATACCAAATTTGGTGGCTTTAAATTGAAAACTGTACATTTTACGAACATTTTGTACGGGGGGGGGCTTTGACCCCCGGGCACTGACCCGTTCCAAACACCGTCTCCCGTCTAAGTTAGAGTTGCATAATGTCAAATTTGGTGGTTCTAAATTGAAAACTATAGATTTTACGAAAATTTTGCATGTTGGGGGCTCTTACCCCTCGGGCCTTGACCCGTTCCAAAAACCGTCTACCGTCTAAGTTAAAGTACCATGAGATAGTATACCAAATTTGGTGGTTCTAAATTGAAAACTGTAGATTTTACGTCAATTTTGTATGGGGGGCTCTGACCCCATGCCCGACCCGTTCCAAAAACCGTCTACCGTCTAAGTTAGAATACCATGAGATGTTATACCAAATTTGGTGGTTCTATATTGAAAACTGTAGATTTTACGAAAATTTTGTATGGGGGCACTAACCCCCGCGAGCCGACCCGTTCCGAAAACCGTCTACCGTCTAAGTTAGAGTACCATGATATAGTATACCAAATTTGGTGGTTCTAAATTGAAAACTAGATTTTACAAAATTTTGTATGGGGGGGGGGGTGCTCTGAACCTCGGGCTCCGACCCTTTCCAAAAATCGTCTGCATGCTAAGTTAGAATACCATGAGATAGTATACCAAATTTAGTGGTTCTAAATTGAAAACTGTAGAATTTACGAAAATGGGGGCTCTGACCCCGGACCCCGACCCGTTTCAAAAACCGTCTCCTGCTAAGTTAGAGATTCATGACACCAAATTTGGTGGTTCTGAATTGAAAATTATAGATATTACGAAAATTTCGTATATGGGGGCTCTTACCCCCTGGCCTTGACCCGTTCCAAAAACCGTCTACCGTCTAAGTTAGAGTACCATGAGACAGTATACCAAATTTTGTGGTTCTAAATTGAAAACTGTAGATTTTACGAAAATTTTGTATGGGGGCACTAACCCCCCGCGAGCCGACCCGTTCCGAAAACCGTCTACCGTCTAAGTTAGAGTACCATGATATAGTATACCAAATTTGGTGGTTCTAAATTGAAAACTAGATTTTACAAATTTTTGTATGGGGGGGGGGGGGACTCTGAACCTCGGGCTCCGACCCTTTCCAAAAATCGTCTGCATGCTAAGTTAGAATACCATGAGATAGTATACCAAATTTAGTGGTTCTAAATTGAAAACTGTAGAATTTACGAAAATGGGGGCCTCTGACCCCCGGACCCCGACCCGTTTCAAAAACCGTCTCCTGCTAAGTTAGAGATTCATGACACCAAATTTGGTGGTTCTGAATTGAAAATTATAGATATTACGAAAATTTCGTATGTGGGGAGCTCTTACCCCCTGGCCTTGACCCGTTCCAAAAACCGTCTACCGTCTAAGTTAGAGTACCATGTGATAGTATACCAAATTTGGTGGTTCTAAATTGAAAACTGTAGATTTTACGAAAATTTTGTATGGGGGTGTAACCCCCATGCCCCGACCCGTTCCGAAAACGGTTTACCGTCAAAGATATAGTATACCAAATTATGTGGTTCTAAATTAAAAACAAGATTTTTCGGCAGTTTTGTAGGGGGAGGGGCTCTGACCCCCCGGGCTCCAACCGCTTCCAAAAACCGTCTACAGTCTAAGTTAGAATGCCACGAGATAGTATACCAGATTCGGTGGTTCTGAATTGAAAACTGTAGATTTTACGAAAATCTTGCATGTGGGGGGCTGTTACAAACCGGGCCCTGACCCGTTCTAAAAACCGTGTACCGTCTAATATTTTTTAGTGCCAAAGAAAAAGCGTAATATTCCTATTCTATCTGAATGTCCAAACCGTATAAATTTGATCAGGGAGGAAGACGTTCGAAATCGTACGTTTTCCTGCACTCGTTTTGTATGTAACCAAAATTTGTAATCGCAACGAATTGGTCCGCGACGAATTGACGTAGTCGAGGAATTTGTCCGCGACGAATTGACGCTCGGCGAATCGTCGCGGTCGACGAATTGACGCGCGATGAATCATGGTGGTCGACGAATTGATGCGCGACGAATTAACGTAGTCGATGAATTGACGCTGGCGACGAATTGACGTGACACCGGATATGACACCCGCACCCGTCTGGTACGCTTCGCCGGTACACTCAACATCCACCGCTACATCTCCGACGTTTTGGAGCCTGTAGTCCTCCCTTACCTGTAGGACCTGCCAGCTGCCACGTTTCAACAGGACAATACGCGCCCGCACGTGGCACGCATCGTTCAACAATCCTTCACTACCCACCAGGTGTCACTGCAGCCATGGCCCGCCTGTTCTCCCGATATGTCGCCAATCGAAAACGTCTGGTTGCTGATCGGCAACCGAGTGGCCCGGCAAGCACCACCCGCGGCTACGCCTGATGAACTGTGGCAACGTGTGGGAGCACCCTTGACCGACATACCCCAAGCCCACATCCAAAGCCTCTTTCGTTTGATGTCGCGACGTGTAGCGACCGTTATTGCCAGCCATGGGGGCCACGCGAACTATTGATGTCTGCGTGTTCCGCAAGTCGCACGGGCCTGTAAGCTCAATCGTTTCATCTTTGTATCTGTTGTTATGTGTCCAGTAAATCTGGCTTTGCTACCTCGTGTCCTCCTTCGTGTTGCATTTTCGGTTGCCAGCAGTGTAGTACCTACAACACTAATAATTTCAGTACTGCTGAAAATAATGGAATTCTTAGAAATGGGAGGACTGCTCAACGGATGAGAGGATATAGTATAACACTAATAATTTCAGTACTGCTGAAAATAATGGAATTCTTAGAAATGGGAGGCCCGCTCAACGGATGAGAGGATATAGTATAAAACTGAAAATTACGGAATTCTTAGAAACGGAAGGACAGTTCAACGGATGAGAGGATATAGTATAACACTAATAATTTCAGTACTGCTGAAAATAATGGAATTCGTAGAAATGGGAGTACCGCTCAACGGATGAGAGGATATAGTATAACACTAATAATTTTAGTACTGCTGAAAATAATGGAATTCGTAGAAACGGGAGGACTGCTCAACGGATGAGAGGATATAGTATAACACTAATCATTTCAGTACTGCTGAAAATAATGGAATTCTTAGAAATGGGAGGACCGCTCAACGGATGAGAGGATATAGTATAACACTAATAATTTCAGTTGCTGAAAATGGAATTCTTTTATTCGGGTTTCAACGAAATAACTGAAGGAAATACTTCCAGATTTCAAAATTATGGCTCTCCAAGAAGCAATATTTCCAGGTAAAAAGAGAACAGCTATAGGCTCAGGAATATGGGTTATAACACCACCGTGTGCGCTTATCAAAATCTAGGAATATCGATAATATACTATCCGGCGAAAGCTGAAGGTCAACTCCACAACTTCATCTTCAGCTACTGACTTTAAACTTTTTTAATAACTGTTAAAGCTACGGATTTACCAGATGCACGTATCACTCTGTGAAATGCTATGGTGTATATGAAATTCGGTAGCGGATCAGCCATCACAGCGATAATTGATACCTTTTACAATGAATCATTTTATGAGTTGCTAATTGAAGGAGCGTCACAAAATATACGTAGCGCTGCTAATGACAGTTTTCTAGTCTTAAGTGCTGTAACGTTACCAGTGAAGTTTGCTTCATTTGATTTAACTCATGTCTTTTGCATATACATAATCTTCTAGTCAAATGCCTGCTATAAATGAACTTTATTAAGAATTTACCTCGATTTTAAAGTTTGAAGAGGGACTATCGACCATGTCGAAACCAGTCAATTATCTCCCGGTTGAGCAATTCGATTCATTCTCAATGGTTGTAGAATATCAAGTGCCCAAAATGTACAGCTTTCACAATGATTGCAGAAACGTCATGGTTTATTTTCCAACAAACCTCGTTTCACCCGGGTAGTACGTTATATTAGAGTTACCAAAAAAGCTGCACCTATAGCTTGTAAGACTTATCCTTGTGCCCCTCAGGGGAATGAACGAAATGCTAAGCCAAATTACCAAAATCATCCAACTGCTTAATATACAGGAAAGTAGGATTTCGCGGCATGGGTATTCCTTTTGTCTAAAAAGGGTAGTTGGTTATGAGTTGTGGTAGATTATATGAAGCTCAGCATTTGGTTATAGAGTTTTGATAGATTATATCAAGGTCATACCTGTGAATAAACTGTTGCCTGCTATTTGTGACAGCCTGTAAAAATTTATTTCCTGCTATTGTGCCATCTGTCTTCCACTAAGTGACTTCCAAATAGAGTCTTGGCTTCCAGGTACTGGCAAGTTGCAATACATCTGGATTCCGTCGGAAAAACAGGATTCGTCACAACCTTCGGAGCTTATTCATTTATATGAATGTCATTTGATCTTGCTACTGGACCGGCTAGTTTTCAGCGTCTCATGGGCATTGTTTTACGTTCAGTTTTAAGACCGTACGTCCATATTTATTTTTATTCTGTACCAAACGTTAAAACGATCGCGAATTAGAATTAATTTAATAAGAAGGTATCAAGATAAAATGCATTTGGAAAGAAACGACGTTTTTTCTGTTTCGGAATTTTACAACTCCCCATGAGCAACAGAGGTTAAAAGGAAATGCTCACCCCTAAGTTTGGGATGGGCAGAGGATGTCCTGGTGGTTAGCGTTCGGGACTGCTACGGAGCAGCCTCAGGTTCGATCCCAGCAGGTAGGAACGCTCGAACCATTAAATATCCGCCATGCGCCGGATGGGTACGTTAAGCCGTCGGACCTCGGGTACTGGCTCCCAAGTTTTAAATAAGGGCGTCTTCCTATCTCTTTCTACCTCGCTTCCTTGTGACTTTCCTATCGGGCACTCTTGCCCAAATCACCTAGCTTCTTACTTCTAAAGGTTGTTTAGGACCTGAGGTCAGACACCCCCTTCCTAAAATTCTCTACATATAATTTGATCTGATAACTTTGGGATGCAGGCACCAACGAAAGGCTGATCGATCGCTGTAGGACAAGCACAGCATCCAAGCCTCATCCGTGACTTAAGTGCTGGCCCATATTAAAAGAAGTACGCCCGCTTTTATCCAACTACTTCAGAACTCTTTTCATAGATACGACAGAATGTAGCACAAGCGTGTTCAACACAATTTCAAAATTAATCATCAATTGTAGCATACACAGTCGAGTCACATTTTTGTGACCACCTCCTACTTCTGACGTCAACAGCGCGTAGCCAATGAAAGAAAGCGCGGGACGTAAGCTGGCTTGTTGGGTATATAAGGTGTGCTGTAGGCAATGTGAGAACATATCACTCGTTGCTGTCATCTATAAAAGGAACTATTTAACAGATTTGCAAAAAGGGATGATTATCGGCTTTCGGGCCAAGGGTGGCAGTGTTTCTGAAACACCGCAGTTTGTGAACTGTTCGCGTGCTGCTGTGGTTAAAGTGTATCGTGAATACAGAAATGGCACCATTGCGAATAAGCGAAGTGGACATTGCGGTGCACCCCGTGCCATTCATATGACAGGTGAACGTCGGCTTCGAAGATGCGTGAGGGCTGATCGACCCTTTACAGTGGAGCAACTAACTAGCCGAATGAACCAGGGTGCTACCGGAAGTGTGTCTAAAACGACAGTTCAGCAAACTCTGCTGCGTATGGGGCTCCGATGCAGACGGATGGTCACTGCTCCTCTGTGCTAACGAAGGTGCATCGGCAGAAGAGGCTTACATTTGCACGGCAGTATTGGAATTGGACCTCCGCGAATTATCAAAAGTTTGCCTTCTTGGATGAATCACGTTTTCTGCTTGGTAGAATGGATGGACGTTGTCGTATAAGGCGAGGAGCATCGGAGAACAAAGACTCTTTAACCATTGCTGGCAGAACACAAACTAATGGGGGCAGAGTTATCGTCTGGAGAATGTTCTCGTGATATTACCTGGGTCCACTTATACCTGTGAAAAGTATTATGGACCGCATTCGTTATGAATCCATCCTTGCAGACCACTTACACCAATACATGCTGATTTTCTTCCCTGGGGCGGATGGGATATTCCAGCACAATAATGCGACGTGTCACACAGCTAGAAATGTCCGACAGTGGTTGGAAGAGCACGATGAATACTTCAAAGTACATCGCTGGCCCCCTAATTCCCCAGACCTATACCCAGTTGAGCATCTGTGGGACCACCTCGATCGTGTTGTTCGCTCTATGGATCCTCCATCACGCACCCTCCAGCAATTGTCAGATGCACTGCAGTCAGTATGGCTTCACATACCTGTGAGCACCTTCCAGCACCTTATTGAGTCGCTCCCAGCCCGTCTAGCTGCTGTCCGCGCTGCACACGGCGGTTAGTCTGGATATTAGCTGGTGGTCACAATAATGTGACTCGACCGTGTATATCTGTAATTTAAAACTCCTTCTTATCTGAATTTTGTTACTTCTCCATTTGATTGTCGTTTCGAACGGCGGCACATCATTTATTTCCATACACGTTTTGGCAACACTGACAGCAGGTCGAAATTAAAAGCTACGTCGAGAGAAAAGGCTGTGCGGTCAGAGTCATTGTACTAACGTAAGAGGATTGCTAGTTGATATAATCAAAAATAATCGAGGTGTTTGCCTTAGATGCACGCTCTTGATAAGAAGAATCACATCCCAATACAAATTCAAATTCATGGGCTGAATTTGAAGACTCATAAATTCAGGTGGCTCATAATTATGACTCATGACTGACTCATAATTCAGTTCAAGCATAATTGTTTATGCTTGAACGAGATGCTGTCACTTGCACCTTGCAACACTCGGTATATAGAAAACCCACTCCTATACCTACATTGATCCCGGCTTCTTCAGCACATCCAATAAGCTACAAACTCTCCTCAATCAATTTCCTCCTGCGCAGAGCCATCACGCATTCATCTACTTTCAGCAGACGCAAGTGTGAAATTAACAAAATATTCAACATCACCCTCAACCATGGCTTTCCCAACTTTATCATAAAAAAAGCTCTTAGGAAGCTCCACCAAGAAAACTCTATTACTCTCCAGAGGGACCAACAACTTCGTACATATGTAGGTGTCATAGATTATTATTCAACCATAACACCTGTTCTCAAAGCCATTTGCAGAAACTCACACCTAGAATATGGAATGCGTACTGCAAATATTTTCCAGTTAATCAAACAAAATCGAGACCAGGTAACAAAACTAAACAAATTTGGCGTTTACACCATCCCCTTGAAAAGTATTGACACTGACACTCCCGAAAGTAAATATATAGGTTCAACAAAACGTACACTAGCAACAAGACTAAATGAACATAAATATGCCGTAAATAATGGACTTAAAAATTATCTGCACTGTCTCGACTCGTGAGCGATGGCCTGCACTATCAAATCTGGAATGATGCTTCCATTACTGTAACACCATTGCTGTTCGCCGAAAGCCTTGTAATTGCTACTCAAAGACATTTATGCTGTAATAACAATGCTCCAATATCTATACCAACAATCTGGAAACTATTTACAGGTCCGAATAAGAGGCAGACTGAGGATGAAGTCACTTAATATGTAACGACTTATGTTTGTTCATTACAATGGAATTTCAAAATGCTTCCTACAAGGGACGGATGACAGGTTGATATGAGGACATGACCCTTAATGCAGCACCCCGCAGAATGAAGGATGTGTAAATCTCAATTATTGATATAATGTTCCTTGTTGTATCTCCTGATGAGAACAACACAATTAATTTAGTTACATACTAACTTTTCTTTAATTTTTACAAAGCAGTATTGCATGCATACCTGCATTCCATTTTTTTATTTCATGATACTTACCACGTCGTTTAGACAATTCGAAGCCCCACGACATTGTATCACATATTAGTATATGATGTCTATATCATGTCACGTAACATATTATTTAAACGTATTCCTTCTTATGTTTATGTATCTGACGATGAGTTTTAGGGAAACCTGAAAGTTCTAATACATGTATACAATAAAATCTTTAAATTCAGCCCATGAATGTGAATTTGTATTGTGATGTGATTCTTTTTATCAAGATCGTGCATTAAGGCAACTACCTCAATTACTTTTAGCTATCTCTTCACGAAATTAAATCTTCTAGTTGATGTAGATTGGCGTGTTAATTTGATGCTCTGAGAGTTCAGAAATTATATGCAAGTGCTGTTGTATGTTATCGAGATCATTGTGAAGCTTGTACAATCATCTTACTTCGACAAGTGGAAGAAATATACATTACTTGGATTTTTACGTAATGCTTTCATTCATACGAACGTCTAGCAGTTTTTTTAGTTAATGTTACAGTGACTGAGTTATTTCAATTTGCAATCTGCGAATACCACAACCTTAAAACACTGTACAATATAACCAAACTAAATAAACAGGAAAACTTCAATAGGAGAAAAGTTTATTTTTAAACATACAAAATGGCATTATAATACACGCAACATTGCGTATATATATTTTTTGGTGCTCCTTAGAGATACTACTACAATGCAGCTTGATATTCAAGGTGTACATCATTTACTACCTACATTCTAAAGAGCAATGATTAAAATGAAATGCTACATATTGTCTAGAGATGCTTACTTGCGCGTTTAAAAAAGAGATTTTGTATCTTCTACAATTTATGGTGTTCATGTTTGTGATATTTCATAGAACTTCCATTGTATTGTAAACTGATGAGGCAAGAATAATTGGATGTGAACGATGCTACTGAAGACAAATATGTGGTGAAGACGCAGGTTCTAGGGTACGTGCTAAAAGAGAAACGACGACATAAAATAAATGCACTACCTACTTAGGTGTCTTTGGCATAAAATGAAAAGGAAGTATTCCCAACTATCTCTTCGGAGGCTATACTTTATCTTTCCAGAGGTTACGTTTTTTTACAGGAGCTACTTTTATCTCTTCAGGGGCAACTTCAGAAGTTTTATTGATAACAGAAAAGTATTTGATTAATTCTAATTTAGAAATCCTCATTGATATCTAAGGATAGATGAAGTTGCCCGCCTGTGAAAGAGACACTAACTACAGGAAAACGGAAGTAGAAAAGCAGTTAAGTAAATTGGTTGTCTCGTAACTAGCATTTGAATCGTGGTACAGCAGGGATATGATTCAGGCTAAAGAACGACAGTAAGCGACTGATTCATAGTATTTGTCAATAATATATCAACAGATAATGACGGTCGAAGGAAATCATACCTAAAGTTTTCTCATACATATTATATATTAGATAAAAGGTATGAATACACATTTTTTTTTGTACAAATTAACTGACTCCAAAATTAACGTTACAAATACAAATTCGGGAATATGTCCAAAACGACAGGGCTGATTGTAAAGATGTTTCAGAGACATTTACAATAGGAAACAGATCACAAAAATAAGCGACATTGTTATGGCTCCTACGGAAATATGCAATACGTCATTGAACTGGCAGGCACGCGACTTTGATAAGCATTATTCTGAGCAAGATGAGGCAACGGAAGCTTCAATTGTGCAGTTAGTGGAAGAATGGCTCCACACTATATCTTAGAAAACTCTTTACGATGAAGAACGATCTGTAGGTTGGAAGCAGCGCAATTGCTAGCTGAGGCGTAGCAAGATGGCTGAATGTGTCAAGACAAGTGGTCTCCAGTCCGTGGAGATAGCTCCAGGAAACGAGAACAGTAACTAGAAGTGCGGGACAAGGACACCAACGAAACACAAGTCGAGATGATCGATATTTGTCTCCAACAGCTCGCCGCCATAGGGATTCGACAACCAGACAGCTGCTGGTTTTCGACTCTCCTCAGAGCTCTCCTCTGCTACGGTAACCGCGAAATCGAGGCAAAAAGTTCACGAAAGACTCCACGAAAGAGGTCTGTCAGCAAGAAGGCCAGTGATCTGTATCCCTTTCTCCGCATTACACAGAAGGGTCTGCCGGAATTGGGCCCGAAAACATCCCTTTGTACCCTTGATCAATGAGCCTGCGTTCTCTGCAGTGATAATTCGTGGTACAGCCTGAACACGGATTCTCAACGTGTGTACTTTTGGAAAGAGACCGAAATCTTACCTCCAACATTAGGGTGGTTGAGTACTCCTGGTTTAAATTGGCGCCAAGTTGGATGGTCGTACGCCCTTACACTTGTTCCAAGGAGGCACCTTCACGTGCGCGCTACAGGAATGACATTCTAGGACCCTACATACGGCTTTTCAGGCGGGCTATTGCCAACCAGTTCCTTTTTTACGGACGACAACGCCTAAGGCTTGGCTAATCGATGAATTACTGTACAGTGAGGATATTAACAGGATAAAGTGGCCTGCGAGATCTCCTAACCTGAACCCGATTCAGTGTATCCGAGGTTCTTTGAGAAGATCAATTGTAACTCGGAAACTCCTTCTCAGAACCCTACTGGGACCCGGACATGCCTTCGTGGAGGTTTGTTTGTTTGTTTGTTTGGAGGTTTAACGACCACCGTGAGCAACTCAATGGGCTATAAGCAGTCGCCTGTCCTTAGTTTAGGGTCACTGGTTCCAGGGAAGGGAGAGAGAGCCAGTGCCGTAAGACAAACACAACATCCATGCCTCACCGGGATTCGAACCCGGACCCCTTTCGGACGAATGATCAGAGGCCATCGCTTAGACCACTGCGCCACCGGGGCGGCTGCCTTCGTGGAGGAGTGGTACTTATTGCCCCAAACTCTCATTCACAGCCTTGTAAACAGTATGAGAGCTCGTTGTACGAGCTGTTCAGGGAAATCACACTCCCTATTAATCCCTCGAAATTCGCACCACTTGCTTCACCACTGTTGCACTGCTATGGTGTCATGATCATGCTTTCATGCAGTGATGGCCTTTCATTTCTGTTGTGTATTGCTGCGCTATCGATACTACGTATGTCCGTACCAACTGTTATTAAACTATGTCGTGTGGATTTTGCGTTTTTCGTGATTTTCTATTTGTCACTTTAATATATATCACTCTCAGTTGGCTGAAAATAACATGTGTTACCTACGTATGACAAAAAATGTTTCTCGGGAAGAGGAAAGCTGGAACTTCCTCCAAAAGGTAGCTTTTTTTTTTTTATTCTTGATGGTGATTCAGGCTCTTGGGTGGTTTATTTTTGGGAGAAGTTCATTTTCCGAGCTCACTCTCCGTCGAAGGGTCACATGACTGAGAATCACATTGCTGAAAAGATCACATCGACTAAAGATTGTTTTACCGTAAAGATCACTTCGGCGAAAAGTCGGTTTATAAAAATGATCATATATCGGAGGATTATTTCATTGCAAAGTTCTGTGATGGACCTAGAACAAACGTGACACGTATGTCAAAACGGCGACTTTTAGCGATAAGCCTTGCCGGCGTAGTTCAATCGGTAGATATTCGGGTAAGAATTGATATAGTTTTTGTGTCTCTGAGACACGGTTTTTATCCTGGTTTTGTATATACACTTGACTCATATATGATGTTGCTTCGGAGAGTCGTTCAAACAGTAAGGGGGTGGAGTTGCCATTTATATACACCGTTCTTTATCTTATATACTTGTTCCGTTCTTTATCTTATATACTTGACCATTGCGGACAATGGTCTAGCATTTGTCCTGATATTGATTTCTTCACAATTCTTTTGCAGGGTGCTTATGTTAGTGTAATGTATAGGCCGCCGTACGGTAATATGCAACATTTTTTTTACTTTTTTTCTAGTTACTTTGATTTCATAAAAGCGCGTTAGGGAAATGTTTTGTTCTTGGTGATTTTAACTTAAATATTAATGTCCAGGGTGATACTCTTGTTAATTCCTTGTGAAACATTGTTTGATTACATGGTTTTGATATTACTACGTATTACAGTGCCTACTAGAATAATGTCTAGATCACAGTCAAAATTGATTTATGTCTTACTAATACTACGTATAATTATACTGGTGTGTTAGAATATCAAATTAGTGACCACCTGCCTATCTTTGTTATTTCTGATTGCCGTTGTCCTCGTAGGGAGGTTCTTGATGACATTTATTTTAGAAATTTTTCTGAGAAAGATTTAAGTATGTTTAGAAATTACTTGTCTGACATTAATTGGTCTCACATACTTGAGGATATTGATCCTAAACAGGTTCATAATAATTTTTTTCTGTATTTCATTCTTATTACATTAAGTGTTTCCCAATGATTAAGGGTGTTGCGAGAAAGCGAATTAGGTAGTATTGGATGACTCGCGCCTTGCTCAGGGAGATTCGAATAAAAAATAAACTATTTCATTAATTTATTAAGAGCAGGGCTTTGGAGGGTCTTTCTAATTTTCGTGCATACCGCAACAAATTAAATGAAAACTTAAGAACTGCAAAGAAACGGTATTACATTAACACATTTTCGAATTGCAATTCCAGTAAGTTTTGATTCGGTATTAATGAATCATTGGGCAGAGGTAATGTAAATAGCGTCACTGTGGACACTACATGACCCTAAATTAATTGCTAATGCTTTCAACGAATATTTCATGAATTTCCCTCCTTCTTTGACCTCTCAACGTCGGTCAACGGGTGGCCGTACGGCTGGTTGTCACAATTATGGTCATGTTAATTTTTTTAAAAAATAGAATTACTAATTCTGAACTTTCTGAAGTACTTAGGGAAATTGATGTCTCTAAGGGCCCCGGGCATGATCAAATTCACCCTATTGTTGTAAAGTTCGTTGCTGATCTTATCGAGTCACCTTTGCTGTTTATTTTTACACTAATTGCTTCGACTGATGGCATAGTGCAGGCTGCTTTTTAAATTGCTTCTGTTATTCCAGTCTATAAAAAGGGAAGGTTCCAAGTCTGATATTTTTAATTATCGCCCTATTTCAATTCTTACAGTCTTCTCTAAGATTTTTGAAAAGTTGCTTTGCGTTGGTTTACGTAATTTGTTTTCGTGTAATAACATTCTCCATCCTGGTCAGTTTAGCTATTCTTAAGGTAAATCTACTAAACATGCACTTCTAGCAGCGCTTAATATTATCCATTCTTCCTTAGACACTATAAGATCTGTTCTTGGTGGTTTTTTTCGATCTATCGCGAGCGTTTGACCTAAAATTCATGAGAATTTATTGCATCTAGCTGGAATTCGGGGTATTGCTAACGTTTTTTTAGGAACTACTTAACAAATAGGAAGCAGTATGTACGAATGCGATCTTGTTGTTCGCCTCTTTCGGACATTATCTGTGGAGTTCCACAGGGGGTCTGTATTGGGTACATTATTGTTCATTTCTTACATGAATTATATTTTTTGACCCTGTCTTTTCTGTTCCAATATGTTTTGCTGATGACATTAGTGTTTCTTTTAACGATATAGATTCATTGACTGGTATAGTTAATGGAGAGATTCAGAAATATGTAGATTTTTTTATTACCATTTCTTAACTTTAAACTCTTCTAAAACCATATGTTTACTTTTCAGTAATGATAAGAGGTTAAGACTGGATCGATGTACAATTTTTGTAGGAGGTGTTGTTGTCTCACTGTCTCGAGAAACTACTTTTCTGGGTGTAGTGTTTCAGTCGAACTTGAAATGGGACTCACAGGTTAACGTTTTATGTATTACTATTGCTAGAAATGTCGGTGTCATTCGGAGGGTTTCTCCTAATTTGCCAAAGGGCACTATGGCTATATTATACTATTAACTTTTTTTCTTACGTTTATTATTGCCTTTTAATTTGGGGTTCCACATCACAATCAAATATTAGTCGAATTCAGAAGATACGAAATAGATATCTTCGTCTTCTTAGGGATTCTCCGACTGACTCTTTAAATAGTGTTATTAAGAAATACAATATACTGTCTATAAAAGAGCTTTATGAATTCAAATTACTAGCATTTATGTTTAATAGAATAAAAAGGAATGTCTGCAGGGGTTTATTGACATTGCAGTTGCTATTGCATGATTATAACACACGCTTTGCAAATTTTTATCGACCAAATTTTGCTAGGACTAATCTAACACTAGTAATGTGGCCTCTGGTGGTCAAAGAGAACGGTCTACCTAAAGAATTGAAACAAATTAATTCATTTTCGGTATTTAAAAAAAATTACTGGAACGTCTACTTCTGACAGGTCATAATGTGTTTAGTGTGGTTTTGTTTCGACATGGTTTATTTGTAATTCAGTTTATTGTATATATATATATATATATATATATATGTATTTCTTTTTTCTCTCTCCTTTTTCAGGCGGCGTGGGCTTTATCAGGCCCCTTAGGGTCTTTTCCGATTGCTGCCTGGGTGGATGCTTGTATATCATTGTATATATTTGTAAATTTTGTTTTTGGTTCACCCGAATAAAATGTATATGGTACATCTTCGTATTCTACAGTGCTCAAGTTGGTATGCAGGAAAGCAGGCTATATGTCTTCAAAAATTACGAGTTATTTATTGAATGAAAGTTAAAGTTCGTGTCGTAGCTCTCATTTTCTTTAAAAAAAGCTTCACATCGGACAATGCCAGTTACGCACAGGAATCATTTACTGCTGACTATGTAGATACCGTTTCTTGTGTAAATGGGGAAGTCCAAACCAGGAATATAAAGCCAATTTTTTTGCGTTTTCCATTAGTAAAGATCACTGTTCTTCCGGAGAAATAAATGCCATCTAAATTCCAAAAACATGACACTAAGAAGACTTAGGCCATTTCGGGGAACGCTCACTTCCCCATTTCACAAAAGTGAACGTTGTCTATTCAATAATACTTTTCCTTCCTTATATTGTATTTCAAAACGCATGTGCTTTAAGAACTGCAAATGGTCTTTCCGTGTTTCTCTACACATCATATTGAATGGAGTTCGACGATGGGCTACACACACACAAACACATGCACACACACACACACATCTTTTTAGAAATTTCACGGTTATTCTACAGGTTATAGAGATACGCCCTACTGTAAAACATTATGTTCATGTGATCACATATTATTTAGAATATTCTGACTTAAAGAAACAAGTGAATTGCACATTGCAGCCAAAATTCTTACCAGAATAAAAAAAGAAAATGCAAAGCAATCATGAAAATAAAAAATTTGGGAAACAAATTCTTCGAAAACAAAAGGTAAACAAGAAGCAAAACTGAGTTGCAACATTTTGCAGTAAAAGCTATTAAAGCCTGAACCAGAAATAAGAATACTAACGGAATGTCATAAGAAAAAATCACACTATCGCTTAAAAGACTTTCTTTTGAACGATCAATGGATAGCAACGGCCAGCTCATTCGATCATGGGCCGTCAAAATGGCTTCTCTGGCACCTGGCCAACTGTGTGGTCCTTCCAGACGAAACTGGTAAGGAAGATAAGGTCCGAAAATACACGCTTTGAACAGCTTTGGGTCTTGAAACGCCATTTTGAGAAAGTTTGGTTTAACTCCAAATTGAGATGCAATGTCATCGGAATAAGGAACGATATCAACACGGACAGACATTTTTTCTGATGGAGGGAATCTCTTTACGTTTTGTTCATGGCGACTTATAGCTTCAGCTTTCATGATATCTCTAGATGGCAGATGACCTTTACCAGCAAGGAGATGGCAAGCCCATCGGCATTGAAGTTCCCCAAGAGGAAATCCGGCTCCAAATGGTAGTACGAATGCTATTATCGCCAAAGTGGGGTACGGGAGTTGAGTTGGATACATGCACTTGTACAAGTTAATTATTCCATTTTCTATAGATAGAATTCCTTCATCCAGGAACGGGTACTTCCATGTATAACCTGTTGCCATGATAACAGTGTCCGCTTCGGTGATGTGTTCCTCTCCTTCGAATAAAACTCCATTTTCTGTGAAACATTTTATATTCTTTCTCACAACTATTGATCCCGTTATCAGCTTGCATGGGAGGAAGTCACTCACAGAGGGATCTTTATCCATTGGCTGATACTTTGGTTTTATATTGTACAGGGCGTGATTAAATCTATTGTTCAGTAAGCTCTCCAAGTGAGTGTTTGAAATGACTGGAGCATATTCATGTACAAGCCAAAGAAATCGTCGAAGCAGTGCAAAGTCTAATGGTAGACCACATGGTCCCACACGAGAAAATATCCAAGCTCCAGTTCTCGCACTGAGATAAACCTGAAAGGGAAAGAAATAATTCACTGAGATTTCAGCCTATATTGAAAATGGTAATCATCTACAAACCATTTGAAATTTAAAGATTTAAATGTCAGGAATGAATTTGTCAGAGAACATAGAACAGCGTAAGTAATGTATCCATGCATGTGTGTGTGTGTGTGTGTGTGTGTGTGTGTGCGCGCGCGCGTTTGGAGAAACTTTACACTCATGTGACTAAATAACCATCTGTAATTAGCAGCAGCAACGGATTTTAAGTTTGTGTCACTCAAAAGATAGATGGAAATCATGAATTGTATTATCGACATATTCACAGCTGGGAGGCATTATCTTAATATTTGAACAAACACTGGTCTGTTATTCTATGTTTGAGGTTTGAGTCAGCCATTTGCTTCTGTACAATAACCCATACTCCTTGCTACCGCATGGTTCTTTTATACAATTTGAAAGTTTCATCTGTCGGTCGTGTACATTCATTGGAACCAATTAGGATTCTGTTACAATAGAATGAGCATCCGCCAATGTTTTTCAGTGCACAAAATTTATATAAATAAATTTCTCGCGGTACCGGATGTAAAAAATACACTTAGTGATCTCTGAATTATGACCACCTACCTAATACTTCATAGATCCTCCTTTTTCCCTGATTACAGCTGCAATCTGTCGTGGCATCGATTCTATAAAATGCCGGAAGTAGTTGGGAGGTATGGCGAAGCAAGCTTGTGTAACGCGGCCTACAGTACAGATATGAAGGTGATTGGTGCATACAGACGCGTGATATGCCGTTCCATAATGTTCAACAAGTACTCTATGGGATTGATAACGGGGAAGACAACAAAATAAATAAATCGACATGCTAGAACTCTGAACTGTATTCATCAAAATCAAACCGTTCCTGCACAACATTGGACCTTGTTTTAAAAAGGACAAACCACCAGGATGATGTTATCCATTACTTAAATCGATGACGATGGCATTGTTATTGATCTATTCGATAAACGCTGTGATTTCGATTTCGATATTAATTATTTCACGCATTGGACATCTAATATTTCTGTCATTACACACCGCAACTTAATTATTTCGCAATCAGTACGTTTGAGTAAAATTTATAATACTTCCGCCAATATTGCTAAGAACTTTAAACTTCTGCTTTATCGTTTACTATTCAAACAGAGCGTTCAGATTTATTGTTTTGTATCCTACTAAGCTTTTAGGTCTTAATTCTATTATTACCCTTCCTACCGACATTATACGCCCTTGTAACCAAGGATCCTAAAAAATGAAAAAAATTGGTCATACTTTATTCCTTGGTGGATCGCTTGCATTCCCCTTTAACTCATCACATCTTTTCTTAACAGCAACACAGTTTCATAATTTTTGCATACACTTTATTTCCACACTTGGTTCACTATTTGTTCCTGTCGTAACCGACTTGCCACGTCTTTCGTGACGTACATATATCGACTTCAGTCACTGTTCATTAAGATTAGTTCTAGGGTTATTCAAACACGCTGGGTGGTCGCTGGTGATCAAGTGTCTGAGGGAGGGGGGGTCCCTCACTCATTGTTTTATTCTGTGACTTCGGGAGCACGGCCAAGAGGACTTTTGGATCTTGTCCGTCCTTTCTTCTTGCCTCAGAAAAACCACCTCCCAAATATGTGTGTGTGTGTCATCATCATCATCATCATCATTGTCAACCATTATCAATCCACTGCTGGACGAAGGTCTCCCCAAGTTTCCTCCACAACGGTCTGTCTTGTGACAGTCTCCTCCATGTCACCCCTGCATACTTTCGAATTTCATCCACCCATCTCCCATGTGGTCTTCTTCTGGGGCTTTTCCTGTCCCTTGGAATCCAATCTAAAATTTCGGCTGTCCATCGATGATCTATCCTTCTGGCAGTATGTCCAGCCCATTGCCATTTCAGGGATTTAACTCTGATCATGATGTCTTCCACTCTTGTCATTTTTCGGATCCACGAGTTCCTCTTCTTATCTCTCCTGGTTACACCAAGTATGCACCTCTCCATGCTTCTTTGAGTTGTCTGCAGCCTTTGTATGTCTCTTTTAGTTAAGGTCCACGTCTCTGCACCATACGTAAGCACTGGAAGGATGCATTGATCAAACACTTTTCTTTTAAGACATAATGGCATATTGCTCTTGAAAATTATGCTGTTTCTTCCAAAAGCTCTCCAGGCAAGTTTTGTACGCCGATTAATTTCTTCATCAATGTGACCCTCACTTGATATCTGCTGTCCAAGATAAACGTACGTGTCTGTTATCTCCAGCTTTTCTCCATCAATCGATAAATCTTCATTTCTTGTAAAAGCATTGAACATCACTTTTGTCTTCTGAAAGTTCATTTTTAATCCCACTTCTTTACTCTTGTCAGCAAGTTCCTGGATCACACTCTGCAGCTCTGATGGGGTAGTTGCAAAAATGACTACGTCATCAGCAAAACGAAGGTGGGTTAGATAATCTCCATTAATCTTTATCCCCTTGTTTTCCCAGCTCAGCGACTGAAAAACACCCTCCAATGTGGCATTAAAGAGCTTCGGAGATATGGTGTCACCTTGTCTCACTCCCTTTCCAATTTTTACGCGTGTTGCATTTTCAAACAGCCTAATCTTTGCACTTGCATTTTCATAGATGTTATTAATAATATTAATGTATGCATCTTCAATACCGCAGGTTTTCAGAGCCATTGTAACTCCTGATGGTTTTACCGAATCAAAGGCTTTTTCATAATCGATAACAGCCATGCACAATGGAAGTTCATATTCCCTCGCTCTTTTAATTAGTTCTCTCAGCACGTGGATATGATCTATTGTGCTGTAGCCACTCCTGAATCCAGCTTGTTCTCTCGGTTGAGCCATGTCCAGTGTTACCTTCAAGCGGTGTGAAAGAACTTTAGTGAAGATTTTATAAACTACTGATAGGAGGCTGATAGGTCTGTAGTTTCCGAGATCCTCAATGTCACCTTTCTTATGTAGCAGGATCATTGTAGCGGTGTTCCAATCCTCAGGAATCTTTCCTTCATTAAGGCATCGAGTGAAAATTTGGGCGAGTACTGTTTCGATTTCTCCACTTGCTTCTTGTATGATGTCTACAGTAATTCCATCTTCTCCTGGAGCTTTTCCCCGCTTCATGTTCTTGATTGCATGTGCAACTTCTGCTGGAAGGACTGGAGGAACTCTGGTACTGGTATCTTTCATGATGTCTGGAGTGCATGTATCATCACTTTCATATAATTTGGAGTAGAAATCTTTCACTCTTGTCAAAATTTCGCCTCTATTTCTTGTTACAGAACCGTCTTCTTTTCTCAGTGCCATAATCTGTTTTCTTCCCTTACTGATATGTCCCTTTGCTATCTTTAGGCTTTGGTTGTTTTCAATTGCTTTCCTCACTAGTTCACAGTTGAATTTTCTTACGTCTTCAGTGATACTTTTTCTTACTGTCTTGCATAGCTCTATATATTCCACTTTGGAAGTCACATCTTCTTTAGTTATCCTCATCTCTCTTCTTTTTTGCATCAACATTTTGGTTTTTCCTGATAATTTGTTCACATGCAACTTGTTCTTAGACCCAGCTAATTTTGTTGCTGTTTCCATAAGAGCTTTGGTTACTTTTCTGTTAAATTCAGAAATATCCACTTCTTCCGATGTTAGGCCTTCTAAAGCAGAGAACCTGTTCTTCAGTTCTAACTTGAAGGTATTATGGTGTTTTTTAAGGTTGGTTATGTCAATACATTTTGTTTGTCTTATGAGCTTGCCACGTTCAAGTTTAGTGTTGAGGTGCATCTTACATCTCACCAATCTATGGTCACTACCTGTGTTGAACTTGTTCAGCACACTGCAGTCTTCTATGACGAATTTTTTGTTACACATAATAAAATCAATTTCACTTGTCGTCCCATTTGGATGTCTCCATGTCCATTTCCTGTGTGGCTTTTTCTTGAAGGAGGAGTTCAAGATGAAAAACCCTTCTGCCTCTGCAAACTCAACGAGAGTATTTCCACGCTGGTTTCTGTTGCCGTGACTGAATTTACCTACTGAAGTTTTATTCTGTTGCCGTTGCCCTATTTTTGCATTGAAATCTCCCATAATTATTTTCAAGTGCTGCTTACCTTTATTATTTAGATGACAAATTTCCTCATAAAATTCTTCAATTTCTTCTTCAGGATGACTTGTGGTGGGTGCATAAGTTTGAATAATCTGAGCCTGGTATCTTTTCGAGAGTTGGATAACAAGTCGTGCAGCTCTGTCAGAGGAACTTTCAACTTCTACAACTTTATCCTTCAGTTTCTTGTTTATTATAAATCCAACACCACTAGTTCTGCCAGTATCTGTCCCACGATAGTAGAAGAGATGTCCACTTTTCAGTTCGATGAGATCTTCTCCTTTTCTCCTTACCTCACTTAGCCCCACGATGTCCCACTTGATCCTTTGTAGTTCCTCTTCCAATTCAAGAAGCCTTGAATCAGAAGATAGGGAGCGTCCATTGTAAGTAGCCAAGGTCAGCATCAGATGGCAGCCTAGTCCGGTCCTCCGGGGATTCTTAGCACCCTCTGCCTTCATGTCGCACTGGCCGCTGCCTTGGCCAGGTACATTCCAGCTGCCGGAGACTGAGGGCCAAGATTTAAGTTGTGGAATCATTTTGGAGGGGTTTGGCCATAACTCACCACGCTGGCCAAGCGGGTTGGTGAGTGTGGGATAGAATTTCCTCTAATCCCGATGGTATAGTTATACCGCTATTGGCGGTCGTCAGAGCCCCTTTAGTGGGAACAGGATGCACCACGAGAAGGCGGGGTTGACATTTGTCAAGGAGAGGCTGTGATGTTACGCATCACCTGACCTTACATGTATCATCATCATCATCATCATTGTCAACCATTATCAATCCACTGCTGGACGAAGGTCTCCCCAAGTTTCCTCCACATCGGTCTGTCTTGTGCCAGTCTCTTCCATGTCACTCCCGCATACTTTCGAATTTCATCCACCCATCTTCCATGTGGTCTTCTTCTGGGTCTTTTCCTGTCCCTTGGAATCCAATCTAAAATTTCGGCTGTCCATCGATGGTCTGTTCTTCTGGCAGTATGTCCAGCCCATTGCCATTTCAGGGATTTAACTCTGATCATGATGTCCTCTACTCTTGTCATTTTTCGGATCCACGTGTTCCTCTTCTTCTCTCTCCTGGTTACACCAAGCATGCACCTGTCCATGCTTCTTTGAGTTGTCTGCAGCCTTTGTATGTCTCTTTTAGCTAAGGTTCACGTCTCTGCACCATACGTAAGCACTGGAAGGATGCATTGATCAAACACTTTTCTTTTAAGACATAATGGCATATTGCTCTTGAAAATTATGCTGTTTCTTCCAAAAACTCTCCAGGCAAGTTTTGTACGCCGATTAATTTCTTCACCAATGTGACCCTCACTTGATATCTGCTGTCCAAGATAAACGTACGTATCTGTTATCTCCAGCTTTTCTCCATCAATCGATAAATCTTCATTTCTTGTAAAAGCATTGTACATCACTTTTGTCTTCTGAAAGTTCATTTTTAATTCCACTTCTTTACTCTTGTCAGCAAGTTCCTGGATCATACTCTGTAGCTCTGATGGGGTAGTTGCAAAAATGACTATGTCATCAGCAAAATATTTGTATATACAAGTATATATATATATGTATATGTATGCACACGGTCGAGTCACATTAATGTAACCACCAGCTAATATTCAGAGTAACGCCGTGTGCAGCGTGGAAATCAGCTATATGGGCAGGGAGTGATGTATATATATATACACTGAGTTGCCACTTTATTATGACCATCTAACAGTTTTAAGCAAATGAGCTATGGCTGCACGCTGTTGCCACCAGAGGGCGAGGCTAGTATAAAAAGGGAAAGCTTAGTGCTCGCGACAGTAGTAGAAGTGATTTTTCGGTGACGAAATGGGTAAAAAATGCGATTTGACGGACTTTCAACGTGGGATTATTGTAGGAGCTCGGAGCCATGGAGCGAGTATCACCGAAACCGCCGCATTTGTGAAATGTTTCAGAGCAGCTGTTGTTAAAGTGTTTAAAGACTGGACTGTCAGCCAAAAAACTGGGTCTCTACGTGCAACATGTGGTCGTCATCGACTAGTGACTGCTCGGGCGGAACGGAGAGTATCCAGACTTTTAACAGACAACAGAAGGGCAACAGTACAGCAAATTGCAGACCATCTTAATCAAGGATCCCCTCAAATGATCTCTGCACGCACTGTTCGCCGTACACTGCATCGGCTGGGATATGGCAGCCGAAGGCCTGTTCGAACACCTTTGCTATATATATACACTGAGTGGCCACTTTAATATGACCACCTGACAGTTTTAAGCAAATGAGCTATGGCTGCACGCTGTTGCCACTAGAGGGCGAGGTCTTCGCGTGGTTTATCAAGGACCGCGCTTGACCCTGAGGCAGGGGTAGGGGTCACAGCAAAAAGTGTGCTACAGCCTCCGGTGCCTGGACCTGAGGCAGAGGGGGCCAGTGTTACTTCTAAGCTACGTCTCCATTCCAAGTTAATTTTGTTGAGGAGTATGCTTTTTCAGTTTCCCAATTTATTCCTCAGTTAAAATTTTCTAAATGCAATGATGGCAGATGCAAGACTTATTGTTGTGCTCATTCTTCCAATCTTGGTAAAGATCATTCACCCAATTTTTGTAAAGCTTTCAATTGTGTCTATTTGATTACTTGTGAAACCTGCCAATGTGGTTATGTTGGTCAGAGCAGTAATCCATTGCACATTCGTATTAACGGTCATAGGTCTGACATAAGAACATTCAAAAGGAAATCTGATCGTGCGATTCAACATTTTCAGTCACACGATTTCAGCAATGTTTCCATTAGAATTTTGTTTGTTGAATCCGTGCTGGAAAACAGGTTAGTACTTGAGAACCTGTACATGCTGCAATTCGAAACTCTCCTTCCGTATGGGCTTAACAAACTATTCAATGGCAAGCAGCTGAATCAAGGTACTTGTGTCTATCTCAAATTTAAATTTAAACCTTTTGCTGTTTCTCAAAGAAAAACAATGGGCAGTTGAGGTAGCGGAAGGAACTCATCGGTTCGGGTGAGCTTCGGTGATTTGGTTCATGAGCTTGACTGCTATGAGGGCTATTTCGCTAAACGTTGTCGTTCTAAAACGTTTGCGCTAAGTAACAATAAAATCAGGGTTTTTGACCAACTGCTTCGAAATTATGCCTTCGGCTCTGAACACATTGGAATTTTGATCGGTGACCTTCTTGCGTACCAACTTTCCACTTTTCGTTGTAAATTCACAGGAGCTCACCTTGTCAGGAAGTATTGCGTTATTGATTACTGTCATGAGGCCATTGAATTTATTGGCTTAAAATCAATTTTGCATAAACGTTTGGATCTTTCCCTCTTGAAAATGAGGTGAAATTGGTGACCTGTTTTCGCTATGAAAAACCGCTTGGTCGCCGTATTTTTAACTACAGGCGAACTGTTGCTGATTTAAAGTCTTTAAGCGGCAATGAGGATGATAGCTGTTATTATCATCTCGACAGATTCAGTAAATTTTTCAACCCTTACCACGGTCATATCGTTACTAGTGACCTGGACATAGTGCCTTTTCGAGAACTACGCACACTTATGTCTCTAGGCACTAAATACAGGTTGACACCTCGATTTAAAGCTAAGAAATGTATCTCTATTCTACGCAATAATTTTTTTACAATGCGCACTGAAGCTTTCTTATGAGTTTGGTTTGCCCCTCGAAGCCTTTAACGAATGGCTGGATTCTGTGTTGTGTGACATTCGTCATGAGCTCGACAACTTAAAGAGCTCCGGGGTTTGTTCCCGGCAGCCACATAATCTTCCGTTGATTAATTCACAAATTCATGAACTTCAAAACTTATTCACTATTTCTCCAGGGGATAAAGCTGGTAATAACTTTGCCTTCTTTTGTAAACAGTTCTATCAGGATCTCCTAACACAGGAGATGAACACCACGGATACTTACACTCCGGTTTCTCAAAACCATAAAGACATTGTTAAAAAATTAATCGCTCTGCATAAAAGGATTAAGCTTAATGTGTCCAACTTAAACTTTCCTTTTGTTTATGCTATCCCAAAATTTCATACGGAACCTGTTTCCTTCCGTTTCATTACTAGTAGATGCAACTGTTATAATAGTAAAGCGGGTGGGTTGTTTCAGAGATACTTGTCCGTGGCGCTTCGCAAGCTGGGTTCGACTTGGATTATTGTAAGCAATAACAGGGTCTTGGAGACGCTTGGCTCGGTGACTCTCACATCTGAAGATACTTACGATTTTAAAAACCTCTTCACCTCAATTTCATTGAAGGGTCTGTGGCAGGTAGCCCTAAAGATACATACGAAGTTCGAGCCCGGGACTACAGAACAGTATTGGCACTTCTTACTGGATTTCTGTATCAATAACAATTTCGTTACCGTGGGCGATGGGCTATACCTCCAAACTTGTGGTATCCCGATGGGCAGCCGCTTTTCTAACAGTTTGGCTAATCTCTATCTACATTTCTTTGAGGATAGATTTGTCACCAATCATCCTTTACCTGGGATTGCTCTAAGATATGTTGATGCACTGTCATTAACATTCCGGACTTTTGCGTTGCGCCACTGACTTGTATCCTGACGACCTTACCCTAGTAAAAACCAACAGATCGTCTACTTGTGTTTGTTACCTCGATTTAGAGGTTCAGGTGGACGAGGAGGAAAGAGGTGTGGTGAACTTATTTGATAAAAGAAACTCTTTTGAGTTTGATATCATTCACTACACTCAATGGTCATCCAACATTTCAAAAGTTATACATCGCAATCTACTCATTTCTCAGTTTCATAGAATAGCTAAAATTTGCTCTACACAGCTCTTACTTGTAAAAAATCTGAAAGCTCTTCTTTCTAAACTGCAATCTAACAACTTTCCTAAACATTTCTTAAGACATCATTTTAACCATTTAATTTTGAACTATAATTCGGTGTCCAAGAGTTTCAAATTGCACATTGACATGCTTTATTAACCTAGGACCTAACAATTTTAAGTATATAGGTAACATAAAGTGCTATTTGTTGGGTCCCTAATAGCTGAAGATCTTATCTACATACACAGTTTTGCATCTTGTCTGCTCACACATTTTTGGCTTACCAGGTAGTTGTTTAACCGTGACCACCTTTCTTATCAGTGTATATATTTGGGTCCTTGTGGGTGCTCTGTTCAGTCTTGTTTGACTCTTTGTCATGGCGGATTTTGTTCTGCCGGTAAGCTTTTAATTCTTCTTTTTTAAATTTGATTTTTGTAATTTTTTGTGCTTATTAGAATTTGATTTTGTGGCCTAGGGAGCATGACCAAACGACAATTTTTGCTTGCCTTGTCGTTTTGTTGGTACTAGAATGGCCACTCCCACAGGTTGATGCTCTCCTGATGACGGCAACCTGTTCCTGTTTTTTACTTGTTTTGAAATTTTGTATTTTTGTTCTGTAATATTTTCATTCTATATAAGCTACTACATGAGGTTTAGCTGCCTTCGGCGCTTCTCATGGTATTAGCCTTTTTGGTCTATTTTTCTTGTGTTAAATAATTTATTTATAAAGTTATTTTTTTGTTTTATTTATGTGCTATCTATATATATATATATACACACACACGATCGAGTCACATTAATGGGACCACCAGTTAATACCCAGAGTAACGCCGTGTGCAGCGCGAAACGCAGCTAGACGGGCTGGGAGTTACTCAATAAGGTGCTGTAAGGTGCTCATAGGTATGTTGGAGCCAATATGACTGTAGTGCAATTGACAGCTGCTGGAGGGTGCGTGGCGGAGGATCCACAGAGCGAACAAAACGATCCAGGTGGTCCCACAGATGCTTAAGTGGGTTTAAGTCTGGAAAATTAGGGGACTAGGGTAGTACTTTGAAGCCATCATCGTGCTCTGCCAACCACTCTAGGATATGTCTAGCTGTGTGACACGTCGCATTGTCGTGCTGGAAGATCCCATCCGCCCCAGAGAAGGCATTCAGCATATATGGGTTTACGTGGTCTGCAAGGATAGATTCATAACGAATTCGTTCCATATTGCCTTCCACAAGCATGAGTGAACCCAGAGGATGCCACGAAAACTTTCCCTAGCCCACACCAGCTTATGTTCTTCCAGCAATGATTGAAGAGAGTTTGTTCTCCGATGTTTCTCGCCTTATATGCCAACGTCCATCCGTTCGATGAAGCAGAAAACGTGACTCATCGGAGAAGGCAATCCTTTGCCAATCAATCAATACTAAATAAAGGTGCATCAGTAAGCCTTTTCTGCCGATGCACCTTCGTCAACATAGGTGCAGTAACCATTCGTCTGAATCGGAGCCCTATACGCAGCAGGGTTCCCTGAACTGTCGTTTTAGACACACTTTCGGTAGCTCCCTGGTTCATTCGGCCAGGGAGTTGCCCCACTGCAGCGTGTCGATCGGCCCTCACGCACTTTTGCAGCCGACGTTCACCTCTCACATCAATGGCACGTGGTGCTCCGCAGTTTTCATGTCGCTTATTTTCAATAGTGCCATTTCTCCAATAACGAAACACTTTAACCACAGCATAACGCGAACAATTCCCTAACTGCGCAGTTTCAGGAATACTGCCACCCTTGGCCCGAAAGCCGATAATCATCCATTTTTGCAGATTTGATAAATCGCTCCTTTTATCCATGACAGCAACGAGTGATATGTATTCAGAATGCCTGCTGCACACCTTACATACCCTCCCAGCAAGTTCACGACACGTACCTTCTTTCATTGGCTACGCGCTGTTGATGTCAAAAGTAAAAAGTGGTCACAATAAGGTGAATTGACTGTAAATATATACACTGCCGTGCAAAAATTAAGGACGAGACGGTTTTTCGAATGTAACGTCGTGTAGAAGTGCTCCACATCGACTCAAATCATTCCATAAGATCCCAAAGATGTAAGAATATGGGACAAGTGAGCAAACCCGTCCAAACAAGGAATCCAAAGTATACAAAGGCACTTTATTGAAAAGGAAGCTTCGAGCGCAACTGGACAGAACACAGAAACGTCCATGCGACAGGCGGCTGCTAAGAAAAATCCAGTTTTGAGTAGGGAATATGATCACCCCTGACTGCGTTGCAGGATTTACAACGTCTGTGCATGCTGAGGACGAGGTTGTCAAGGAGCTGTTGAAGCACCACGGCCCATTCCTCTTGTAGCGCAAATCGCAGCTGCGGAATCGTTGCTGGCGGCTGGTGACGTGCTGCCAAGCGTCTCCCGTGAAGGTCCCACACGTGTTCAATTGGATGTAGGTCCGGGGACCTTGCGGGACAATCCATGCGTTGAATATCTTCACTCTCCAACAGCTCTACGACAGCCACTGTACGATGAGGTGTAGCGTTGTCGTCCACGAAGAGGAACTCAGGACCCACAGCACCTCTAAACAGACGCACGTGAGGCAGCAGAACCTCGGTGCAATAGCGGACACCAGTGACTGAACCCCCTTGGAAGTTGTGGAGGTCAGTAAGGCTACCAAGCATGATACCACCCCAAACGAGAAATCCGCCACCTCCAAACCGGTCCCTTTCGATGATGTTGGAGGTGTGATTGCGTGTTTCCTTCTCTCTCCAGATGTGTATACGTCCAGAATCGCTCGTCAGACTACGTCGGCTCTCATCCGTAAAGTGAACTCGACCCCATTGCTAATGTGTCCAGTTCTTGTGTTCCTGGCACCACAGAAACTGCCGTCTCCGATGAACAGGCGTGAATGGCACACACCGTACTGGTCGTCGTGCAAATAGACCACCTTTGTGCAGCCACCTGGCCACGGTAAAAGGCGATAACGGACGTCCAGTTGTCTGTTGCATGTGCCTTGATATTTCTGCAGCTGTCTGCCGTCTGTCTCTTCTCGCCTGTAGGACAATATACTGGTCGTCCGCCGCCGTGGTTGCTCTTGGACGACCACTGCTAAACTCTCGGACAGCTGTTCCTGTCGTTTGAAATGCTCTCCAAGCTCGTGAAACGATGCTGTGAGCGATCCCGAACTCTTCAGCCACACTAGTCTCACTTCGACCTTCTTCCAACTCCCCAATGACGCGACCTCGGGTAAAGTCATCCAGATGTCGTCTACTGGATTGCCTGTTGGCCATATTACACGGTGGCAGCAACTCGACGTCGTTCAAACCGATGTACACAGTGCAATAGCTTTCACCGAATTGCTGAGCGTACACCGCCCGTGTGATTTATACCCTTCCGACACCCCCCTCTGCGTTATACGGCATATATGCGCATGCCCTACCGTACCGGACCCTAATATATCTCCTGAGTGGTCTTTCGGTCCTGCCTGCTCGTTCCGCTGTAATGCTAATTTCTCCTCTTCGTCCTTAATTTTTGCACATCAGTGTAAGATCTCTAAAATCACTAGTGTCCGCTGAAAATGTCTGTGATTCACCAATCCAAATCCTATTTATTCTTGTAGGGAGAACCAGACATTCCCCTTTCAAACCGCCAAAACAGTTAAAGTAACAGGGGTTCGTGCCGATGAATACGGTGGGTGGAGTAGCTACACCCAACCTTCAGTTCAATGAGCAGATGAAGAATCTGAGGAGCTTTCTGCGGCTGTGAGTTGTCGTGTACGAGAACAAGTAGCTGAACATTATTTTGCAGTGCAAATATGCTCTTCTAGAAGTGACTTATGCATCTCCGGTGTCATTGTGATGTTCTCATCATACGTCATTTTAAAAGCCACGCCGTGATATCAATGCCAACTACAATTAGGATATTGTGCTTACGCTAATCTGCACGGGGTACAAACTTTGCGGAAGTACCGGGTTGAACCCAGGACCGTGAATGATGTCGTTGTCGGGGCACGAAAAATTTTAAACAACTTTCATCTAAGCAACGTAACCATGTGAGAAACCTTGTATTGCGATGGTACCATGCAAGGTTACTGCGTGCAATCCAAGTTCAGGAATTCTTGTGTCATAGTTAGTGTGTGCTATGCAAGTCGTTAGGTCTGAACTCAATAGGTCTGAACTTACCTTCAGCACTGTATAAAAAGTTGTGTGGGGGATATTCGATTGTGTGTGTGGAAGCGTTATTGACAGTCTCCCTACAATTCTTCTTTAAGACTTCTTGTACGCTTCGTTTGGCTTCTTGTCTGAAGTCCGAAAGTCGATATCTTCTGCGAAAATACAAATTTGTCGGTGACAGGGATACGAAGTCGCGTCTCCTCGTCAGGAGCCAGTTGTTTTAACCTACTGAGCTACATCAACAGAACGTATCGCTGCAGATTTGTCATCTTGACACGTGCTTCACCTCTGTACTACATCACACATCTTGGCTCATCTTTGTGTGATGCCCTCATCTCATGATATAGTTTCATCGAATTGCGCACCGCCATTTTTGTGAGAGCAGTTGGTTTGATCTACTTCTGTGTTCAGAAGACTATTCCACGCTCCCTGAATACTTTTCAATACGACACAAACCTTTAAAAAACACTTTTCTTCCACTGTCAGTGATCGTTTCAGCTGATTTACCGTTATTATAACTTTCACTAGCCGATCGGTAGGCACGAACTGAGCCCTAGGTAGCAACTGCTCAACCGCCAACAACTTCAGTTTTGCGAAATGTACACCAATAAAAACGTTAGCACACTTTCCAAACCACCTACTACACTATGTGAAAAAAATTGATTGGACACTGTAAGTAAATAGAACAAGTTACTAAAATTATGCAATGCTACTGATCTTTGTGATGAAAGGTTCATGGGCGGATGCTGGGTCTTAATACCCGAGTGTATGAAGCTCTCTTTGAAGTGCCTTGGTGGAAACCATAACATTTGTAGCCGTCTGGAACTCATGAGCTACGGCGGGCATTCGTGGGGCCCTGGTTTTCCGGATCTCTCTCTGTAGTACCCTCCGGTTCCTGGGCTGCAGTTACATGGATCTTCCAGAGCTTAGTGGATTCCTGAAATGTCCCGTCTTCTACTACTTCTTGAAGAGAAAGGCCACTGTCGATTTGGCGACCTGTGTGATACCAACAAAGCTTCTTATGCTCATACCCCCAATTTTTTTTTTTTTTTTTTGATTGGCGGTTTAACGACCACCGTGAGCAACTCAATGGGCTATAAGCAGTCGCCCGTCCCTAATTTAGGGTCACTGGTTCCAGGGAAGGGAGAGAGCCAGTGCCGTAAGACAAACACAACATCCATGCCCGACCGGGATTCGAACCCGAACCCCTTACTGACGAATGATCAGAGGCCAGCGCCTTAGACCACTGCGCCACCGGGGCGGCATACCCCCAATTGAATAGCTTACTATAACGTCATTTTCAAACCCACAGAGCACTCCCCTGCAGGCCATTTGTCAACGATTAATCTGCGCATACTCTCGTTACCTTTTTTACACCTTATTGATGTTGTGTCCCACAACAGACACGTGATCAATAAACAGCAGACACGTGACCGGTGTCGAATCCCTTCCACATTACGCACGTGGCCAGTGTCGAATCGCTTTTGTCCACATACGGTATTTGTGACTGAAAAAGAACGTGCATGGTGATTTCGGATTCGAAACTACATGTAAAGAAATTTCCGTTTAGTACACTTTCTGTGCCACCAATAAGTTGATTTATAGCCAGTTCTTTGATATCACTGGCTTGTTCTTTGAGTAACCGCAACGCATTATAAAGTAGAAGATCTGCCACCACTATAAACGCGTGGTAAAGTAGAACTCGAATCGCAGATCTAGCATAAAACAAAGTACACATGCATAGGCGGATTGAAAATTGACGCAAGCACAGATTGTTAACAGTACCGGCAGCTCAATTTACGTGGTCCATGTGCTTATCCCAATTAACTGTGTGCCAGCCATTGCCCAGAGAAGCAAAACGCATGGGAGTTCGGACATTACGTTCAATATGGAAAAGGAAAAGAGAAACAACAATAAAAAAACTCATATAACTAAGCAGTTAATAGAAATAGAATATCCGATAGCTAGTTGGGTCGTATACCTTTAAATACTTTTCCTTATGAGTTACTCTTTAGGTAAATTTAGTTACTTCTTGGTTAAGCGTTTTCTCATTGAACGTACATTTCTTCCCCGAGGAACTTTTTCTATTGGACAGAGCTGAGACTAGGCCGCAACACGACAGAACAAAAACACTGAATGCGCAGAGTGAAGATTGATTAGTGCGGATAATATCAAAAGCAGATTTCTAAGCTGTCGAGATCTATTGTGCGCAATATGTGGGTTCTTGAGATTTTAAAACTTTGATTATACACTGCTGGCCACCCAAAATGCAACACCAGGAAGGACACGAGATAGCAAATCCAGATTTACTGGACACATAACAACACATACAAAGATGAAACGATTGAGCTTACAGGCCCGTGCGACTTGCGGAACACGCAGACATCAATAGTTGGTGTGGCCCTCATGGCTGGCAATAACGACCGCTACACGCCGCGGCATCGAAGGAAAGAGGCTTTGGATGTGGGCTTGGGGAATGTCGGTCCAGGCTGCTTCCACACGTTGCCACAGTTCATCAGGCGTAGCCGCGGGAAGTGCTTGCCGGGCCACTCGGTTGCCGATCAGAGACCAGACGTGTTGGATGGGCTACATATCGGGAGAACAGGCCGACCACGGCAGCAGTGACACCTGGTGGGCCGTAAAGAATCGTTGCACGACGAGTGCCACGTGCGGGCGCGCATTGTACTGTTGAAACGTGGCCTCTGGCAGGTACTGCAGGTAAGGGGGGACTACAGGCTAAGAAACGTCGGAGATGTGGCGGTGGCTGTTTGAGTGCACCGGCGATGCGTACCAGAGGGGTGCGGGTGTCATATCCAAATGCGCCCCAAACCATGAAGCCAGTCGACGGACCGGTATGGCGATGCATAATGCAAGCGTCATACAGTCTCTCAGCGCGGTACCGCCACACGCGGATCCGACCATCGTTGTGTTGTAGGCAGGAGCGCGATTCGTCGGAGAAGACAATGTCGTGCCATTCCGTAGTCAAGGTGCGGCGTTCAACGGCTCACTGCCGCCGCTCTTGCCGGTGGTGTAACGTGAACGATAATCGGAGCAATGGGCGCCGTGCGACAAGTCCCCGCTCCTGCAGACGACATCGAACGGTACGTGCTGACACAGGTTGTTGCACAACACACCCTAATTCCTGCGCTAAAGTTCGTGATGTGGCGGTGCGAGCCGTCAATGCCCGCCGCACAACATGCCGGTCCTCTCGTTCGGTGGTGTGCCGCGGCTGCGGCAATCACTCACATCGGTCCGTCCGTTCGTCCTGCACTCACCGAATCCATACTCGCCTCACTGTGGCTGGATGCTGTCCCAACGGGCGCCGATGTCTAGGTACGAGAAACCGCTGTCGCGATAAGCTACTCTTCGTCCACTGTCTAACTCCGAAACGTGCTGGAATGACTACCGTATTCTGCGACGAGGCATCAGGAAGCTTCCCACGCCCAAGTCCGGCAGCACAACACACTTCCACTACTTACACCCCGCCTTCTGTGCACTCTCCTTATGGTGCTTCTCGGTGGCGTTCCGGGCGCATATGATTTGTATATGCCCTGCAATGCTAATCGTTTGCATGTCCTCTCGCGGGCGACGCATGCTGCGAATTTCAGGCCAAAAGGATGCTTCCTTCTTGGTGTTGCATTTTGGGTGGCCAGCAGTGTATAAGCTCTGGAGTTATGCATCATACGCTACACATACTGAATGCGAAAGCGTACAAGGGCCGTTCAGCAAGTTATGAGCCTAGTGCAAGGGCCTTCGTGCAAGGACCTAGTGCATACGGCGAAGAGCCAAAACACTATGACAAGCGCATCTTTATGAAAATCGAAGCAAACTCCAGATAAACGACGGGGCGCGTAATGGTCATAAAACGGTACAAATAACATATGATACTGAGCTCTTTTAATCAGTGTTATTCTTGTTCTCCAGATGAGCAAGGCAGAGGAGTTAAGCGAGTTAGAAAAATCTAAATCGTAATAGCCAGACGACTGGATTAGAGCATTTCCATGACGGTAAGGCTGGCTGCGATGCTCAGAGCTAGCCGTGGTTAGTACTGACCACGGCTCATCGATGCTGCAGAAGAGCATCGATGAGCCGTG
Source organism: Macrothele yani (assembly GCA_039090855.1). Lineage (NCBI taxonomy): Eukaryota > Metazoa > Arthropoda > Arachnida > Araneae > Macrothelidae > Macrothele > Macrothele yani. Next base: position 55,297,412 of record CM076997.1, on the reverse strand, counting down.
GTCGGTACTAACCCGTATGGTACGATGAGCCGTGGTCGGTACTAATCCGTACGGTACGATCCAACAGAAGATATATTGTGGCGCAACTCGTCGGTAATTTTAGTGCTGGTGATGGGAATAATGTGCCAAGACATACAGAACTTGGAACCTTGCTGAAAATAGGGTTGTGTTGTAGCACGACGCTCCCAGTTCCCATGCTAACCTTGTTCCACCACAGAAAAGGGCCTACAATGGGCACGTGAGCACCAGAACTGGATCTTGAATGATTGGAAAATCGTTGTTTGGCCCAATGAATATCGTTTCCTGTTTCACCATGGGGACGGCCGGGTAGTACGGTTCGTTTACATGGGAAAGGAAAGTGTTGGCATCAGGATGTACCGAGGGATGATAACAACCCGTTGGAGGAGGTGTAATGTTTTAAGCAATGCTCTGTTGGGAAACCTTGGGTCCAGTCATTCATGTGCAGGGAACTATGACGCCTATCGCTTACCTCAACACCATTGCAGGCCAGGTATTGGGCTGGAACGAACGTCAAATGCAAGGCAACAGAAAAGTGCTAAATACCGCATATACAAGTACAAATCAGTCGAAAATGTAGTCACCCGTGTTTGCCACGACCTGCTCTCATCCTCTGGGTAGCTCTTGGATACCGTCCATACAGAATCGTTGCGGTTTGGTCGCAAAATGTAATTAAATGCGCGTTCGTCAGCAACTTCCAGCCTGGGTACCTGAACTTGTGAGAGGCCACTCGTGCTGTGTGAGGTCCCACTCCATCCTGTTATAGGAAGACGTCTTGCAGTTCAGCAGTGCTTGTCCTTACCACGTAAGCGATGCATGCTGATCGTCGAGATGACGGCAGTACATGTCGGCTATATTAGTGGTATTTTCCGGCAGCAGCTCGAAAAACACGACACCGCAGATATCCTACCAAACAGACAGCAGAATCCCACGTGGGTGTAAGCCAGCTTTTAAAGTCGGCGTGGGATTCTGTTTTGGATCCAACAACTGTTTCCGGGCGGTGACATTGCCATACAGGACCCATTTTTCATCGCCTGTCAAAATGCGGTTCAATAACGGTTCAACTTGATCACGTACAAGCAGGGAAAATCATGCACTCATGCTATTTGCTTTCTGCTTAACTGTGAGTTGATGTGGCACCCAAACTCCCATCTTGTGCGCCTTTTGAAGATAACGCAGGTGCGTTACAATGCTTGTGTGGGTAGTCCCCCATCTGTTCAGCCAATTCTCGCATTTTCACACGTAGGTCGGTTTTTCTAAGGCCTTCAGCATGACCATATCCACTGTTGCGGGTCTTCCTGCATTGGGACGACCTGATAGGTCAAAATTTCCCTCTCAAAACCGTTTGAACCAACGACAGCTTTGACGATGTGACATACCGTTGGAATATAAACGGTCGAGCCACATTATTGGGACTACCAGCTAATATCCAGAGTAACCGTTGTGTGCAGACGGGCTGGGAGTGACTCAATAAGGTGTTGGAAGCTGTTCACATGTATGTGAAGCCATGCTGACTGCAGTGCATCTGACAACTGCTGGAGGATGTGTGGCAGAGAATTTATTGAGCGAATAATAAAATAGAGGTGGTTCCACAGATGTTCAATTGGGTTTACGTCTGGGGAAATAGGGGTTCAGGAAAGTACTTTGAAATCTGCATTGTGCTTTTCCAACCACTTTCGAACATTTCTAGCTGTGCCACACGTCATATTGTCGTGCTGGAAGATCCCATCCGCACCAGGAAAGACCAACAATCAGCATGTATGGGTGTACTTGGTCTGCAAAGATGGATTCATAACAAAATCGGTCCATACTGCCGTCCACAGGTATGTGTGGACCCAGAGAATGAAAGCATTTCCCAGACTATAACGCTACCCCCACAAGCTTGTGTCCTTCCAGGAATGGTTGAATAATGTTTGTTCTCCGATGTCTCTCGCCTCATACGCCACGTCCATCCGTTCGATGAAGCAGAAAACGTGACTCATCGAAGCAGGCAATACTTTGCTAATCAATAACAAATACTGCTGTGCAAATGTAAACCTTTTCTGCCGGTGCACCTTCGTTACCATAGGTGCAGTGACCACCCGTCTGCATCGGAGCCCAATACGCAACAGGGTTCGCTGAACTGTCGTTTCAGACACAATTCCCGTAACCCCCTGGTTCATTCGTCCAGTGAGTTGCTCCACTCTAGCGTGACGATCGATCCTCACACACTTTAGCCACAGCAGCACGTGAACAGTTCAGAAACTGCGCTGTTTCAGAAATACCGCCACCCTTGTCCCGAAAGCCGATAATCATCCCTCTTTGCAAATCTGATAAATCTCTTCTTTTATCCATGACAGCAACGAGTGATATGTTTTCAACACACCTTATACATCACCCAAGCCAGCTCCCGACACGTGCCTTCTTTCATTGGCTACGCCCTGTTGACGTCAAAAGTAGGAGGTAGTCACAATAATGCGACTCGACTGTGTGCATTGTTAATGTTTACAGAACTTGCGGTGGTGCTACCGCGAGGAAACATCATACAGCATACAATGGCGGATGTGGTCTTCGTCGATTTCCATGTTGCTTGGCGCTTACACTCTTCGCCTTCTGACGGCTAACTTCCGTTGATTTACGCCACCTATTTGCTGATGTCATGCTGGTGTAATCTCAGTGGCCAATGCACACCGTGGCCGGGGCTTAAACTTCGTACACCTCGTCAACGTGCATTACCTTCTTTCGAATCCAATGCATCCTTTAATTACAATGGTATTTTCCTCTGGTAGTGCCTTGTTTCAAGAGCATAGTGCGCCATGCCATACTACCCGGATTGTTAGGGAATGGTTCGCGGAACAAGAGGATGACTTCCAGGTATTGTCTTGGCCTCCAAATTTCCCAGTCATCAATCAACTCGAGAATTTGGTTTGTGTTGGAGCAGCAAATCCGATCTGCGGTGGCTCAACTGCGTAGCTTACATGAGTTAAAGGATCTGTTGGTAGCGTTTTGGTACTACATTTTACAAGACAGCTTTAGAAATCTTGTAGTCTCTATACCTGGCCGGGTAAGAGCTATTTTGGCGGTATGTGGAGTATCAATAGCATGTTATGCACGTGGTCATGATGTTTTGGGTCTTTGATGTATAAGCATGAAATGTTGCGGTAGGCTTATGGCAATGAAGCAATGAGTCGTGCGAGGTGTTTCGAGTGGCACTCGCGCTTCAAGAGCGGCAGAATGATACTGGAAGGCGACGAGAAGTCAGGACGACAGTCCACGAGCAAAACTCCCAAACATGTGGACAAAATTAGTGAAATGGTGTGTGAGGATCGTCGGAGAACCATTCAAGACATTACTACCATCGTCAATGTGTCGTTCGTAACAGTGCAAGAAATTCTGACGTCGGTTTTGAACATGCAACGCATTGCAGAGAAGCGTGTGCCAAAGATTATGAACCCCGAACAGAAGGCGCTCCATGTCGAACTTTGTCAAGATCTTCGTCAGCAGGTGGTGAATGAACCAACGTTCCTGTTGCGGGTCATCACTGGGAACGAAACTTGGGTCTACGGTTACGACCCGGAGACCAAACAACAGTCATAGCAGTGGAAGAGCCAGGCATATCCACGACCGAATAAGACCCGATAGGTTCGGAGCGCAACCAAAAGCATGCTCGTCGTGTTCTTCGATATTCGTGTATTTGTGCACAGTGAATTCGTCCCCCAGGGTTACACCGTCACCGCCTTTTTTTACTGCGATGTTCTGCGGCGTCTTAGGGAAGATATTCGCCCCAAACGACCTGAAATGTGGCCAGGGGAGATTTCCTGCTCCATCACGACAATGCAGCAGCTCACAGAGCTTTAGCAACACGCCAAATTTGCAGCCGCAACAGCATGACTACCCTTCCTCAATCGCCTTACTCGCCGGATGTTTCCCCCTGCGATTTCTTTCTGTTCCAGATGATGAAGCTGAAGCTCAAGGATAGCCGTTTTGAAACCGTGGACGAGATCCAGCGCGAATCACAGACGGTGCTTGACACGATTCGCGAACAGGACTTCCAGGGAGCGTTCCAACAGTGGCAAAAACGCTGGCAGCGGTGTATCTCTGCCCAAGGAGACTACTTTGCGGGAGATTATTTGAATTTGAATTTGAAATTTATTTTGCCATTTTACACCATCTAGCATATAATCAAATCACACATGCAATTTCTGTACCAAAAAAGGATTAACCAAATACTAATCACCCCATACGCAAACACAAGAGAAATACAATACATATATGTAAGAAATGCAATAATGTAACACATAAATGCAAAAATATGAATAGTAATGCAACTAACACGAACACATGAACCATCAAACATGCAAATAAAAATATTATGCAATAATAATTTACATATAATGCAGAGTACAAATGAAGTTGTAGTAATACCAAAACACCTCGTCAGGCCTATACTAGCCTTTTCGCCAGGGAAAGAGGCTAGTGTAGGCCTGACGAGCTCCTGGTCCCCTAATAAAAAGCAAAAGTGCCAAGTCAAGAGATTATCCTCCTATAGAACTGCCATTTACATAATGGGAATTGCAGATATTATAACCAGAAACACATTAACTGTATATTAAGTATTCCCTTAAAACTCTCTTTTATATGACGCATAGTTAACAATTAATCTAATATTAATTGGCAACCCGTTCCAGAATCGGGGGCAAGTGGCATTGATATTATAATACACTGCTGGCCACCCAAAATACAACACCAAGAAGGAAGCATCCGATTGGCCTGAAATTCGCAGCATGCGTCGCCCGCGAGAGGACATGCAAACGATTAGCATTGCAGGGCATATGCAAATCATGTGCGCCCGACACGCCACCGAGAAGCACTATAAAAGGGTGCACAGAAGACGAGATATAAGTAATGCAAGTGGGTTGTACTCTCGGACCTGTGCTTGGAAGCTTCCTGATGCCTCGTCACATATTACGGCAGTCATTCCAGCACGTTTCGGAGTTCGACAGAGGACAAATAGTGGCTTATCCCGATAGCGGTTTATCGTACCGAGACATCGGCGCCCGTGTGGGACGACATCCAGCCACAGTGAGGCGAGTCTGGATTCGGTGGGTGCAGGAGGGACGGACGGACTGACGTGAGTGATTGCCGCAGCTGCGGTACACCACCGAACGAGATGACCTGCATGTTGTGCTGCGGGCATTGACGGCTCACATCGCTACATCACAAACGTTAGCGCAGGAATTAGAGTGTGTTGCGCAACAACCTGTGTCAGCACGTACCGTTCGACGTCGTCTACAGGAGCGGGGACTTGTCGCACGGCGCCCGTTGTTCCGATTACCATGGACGTTACACCACTGGTAAGTGCGGCGGCAGAGGGCCGTTGAACGCCGCACCTGGACTACGGAATGGCACGACATTGTCTTCTCCGACGAATCCCGCTTCTGCCAGCAACACCGCGATGGTCCGATCCACGTGTGGCGGCACCGCTGCAAGAGACTGTATGACGCCTGCATTATGCATCGCCATACCGGTCCGTCGCCTGGTGTTATGGTTTGGGGCGCGATTGGATATGACACTCGCTCCCCTTTGGTACGCATCGCCGGTACACTCAACAGCCACCGCTACATCTCCAACGTTTTGGAGCCTGTAGTCCTCCCTTACCTATAGGACTTTCCAGCGGCCACGTTTCAACAGGAAAATGCGCACCCGCACGTGGCACGCATCGTGCAGCAATTCTTCACGGCCCACCAGGTGTCACTGCTGCCGTGGCCCGCCTGTTCTTCCGATATGTCGCCCATCGAACACGTCTGGTCTCTGATCGGTAACCGAGTCGCCCGGCAAGCACCTCCCGGGGCTACGCCTGATGAACTGTGGCAACGTGTGGAAGCAGCCTGGACAGACATATCCCAAGCCTATTTCGTTCGATGCCGCGGCGTGTAGTGGCCGTTATTGCCAGCCATGGGTGCCACACGAACTATTGATATCTGCATGTTCCGCAAGTCGCACGGGCCTGTAAGCTCAATCGTTTCATCTGTGTATCAGTTGTTATGTGTCCAGTAAATCTGGCTTTCGTATCCTTCTTAGTGCTGCATTTTCGGTTGCCAGCAGTGTATAAAACGTTTGTTCCAGCTCTGAGGATCACTAAATCGGTATATCCACGAGTTTGATAAGCGTGCTCAGGACGACACAGTAATTAGATTTAAATGCTTATTAGCATAGACACCCTCATGCATTAACAACGTAAGTCTGAATATGTATAGTTTCTCAAAAATCAGTAACTTATAATGGTAAAACAAACTATCAACGTTTTCTGATTGATTTAACTATCGAACAAATATTTTTTGCAAATTGAAAGTTCTGTTAATATTTCCTCTAGATGTCATTCCCCATGCTAAAAGAGAGTAAGACATAAGTGGGTCAATAAAAGAATAATAACGTACTAATTTTATTTTAATTGGCAAGCAACTGGAATTCCTAGACAAAACTCCAATACGAGATCTCAACCTAACTGCCAAGGCATCAACATGTGCATCCCACCGTAAATGTTCATGCAGATGGACTCCGAGAAATTTAACATTTGCCTGAAAAACCAAAGGAATATCATTTAAATAGATCCGGGGAGTAGTTACCGTCACAACCCTTCGACCAGAAAAAAGAACAAAATTTGTTTACAGAACCAAGTGAAATACTCTCGTAAGTCATGGCTGACACGTGGTATGAACTCAGATACCGCATGACCAGAAAAAAATAAACTGGTGTCGTCAGCAAATACGTAAAAGCGCATTTGCACTGGAAGAAACATTGAAGATATCATTGACGTAAATCAAAAAAAGTAGGGGACCGAGAACTGATCCCTGTGGAACCTCATAATGAACAGATTTTACACTGGAACGATCACCCTGTAAGTGACCATACTGCCTCCAACCAGTTAGATAACTCTCAAAAAATGTTTTAGCAACTCTCCTGATACCAATGTGTTCGGGCTTCGATAGCAAAATATCTTGTCTAACTGTATCAAATGTGCGTGACAAATCACAAAAAATCCCAGCTACACCGAGACTCTGATCTACAGTATATTATACTGCAAAAAATTTAATGCATCAAGAACTGCAGTCTCCGTTGAACCACCCCTACGAAAACCATGTTGCTTTTTTACACTTTCCAACCGTAGGTTGAAGAAGCGTATATGCTCCATCTTTTCCGTCCGTTCGTATGTCCGTCTGTCTTTCCATCTGTCCGCATAATAACTCGCGTAAAATTAGTTCGATTTCGATGAAATTTTAGTATGTGGTAGGAGACCACCTGGGGACGAACCTTATTGAAAACGGGGTTAATGGGGTTAGAGGTCACGACATAGGAGCGCGATGCATTGCATCGCCCTTATGCTTCATAACTTGCGTAAATATGATTCAATTTTGATGAAATATTCGTTTGTCTTAGAGGACCACTTGGGGACGAACCCTATTGAAAATAGATGAAGTGGGTTCAAAGGTCAGGACATAGGTGCAGGATCCATTTCATCGCCCTTATGCGTCATAACTTGCGTAAATATGGTTCGATTTCGATGAAATTTTAGTATGTCGTAGAGCTATTGAAAATAGTTGAAGTGGGGTCAAAGGTCAGGACATAAGAGCGGGATGCATTCCATCACATCTTATTAAAGGAGCAATTCTTGTATATATGTACATTTTATTTTGAAAACTGCTCTAAGGATTTTGATGAGAGTGGTTAACCTACCGTTTTCTGGTACTAGAAATCGATTTAGCTTGATCTCGACTTTGGAAAAATTCATTTAGTGGGTTAAATAACCACCCCGAGTTACCACGTTTTTAGTGTCATGGCGTCGTCCTGTTAATGTTTTCCATTCTTATAAATCACATGACTTCACACTCTCGAGATCGACTCGCGGTTGAGATGTGGGCGCGTGGTCACGCCATCTGCCTCATTACGTCACGCGCTGTTTATGGATCCTATTAAAGTTTTATGACGTCACACTCTCGCGACTATGTGCCTCAATACGTCACGCGTTGTGTGCGTATTACGCATTACTTCTATTTTCTTCTAGAATAAAAATGTAGTTGTACCAGTTGCTTGGAGTTGATGCGCAGTATATTATAAGCAGCGGAACGCTGATTTCGCATTGTTTTCCCTTCGAAATTTAAACTTAATACAGCATTTTTTTGTTACGTTTTTGAATAGTCACTTGATGACGAGCGGACGAGCGTATCCGCTGTGCTAAAATAGGATTGTTCATTTTTTACGCTTTCCAACAGTAGGTTGAAGAAGCGTATATGCTCCAGCTTTGTCCGTCGGTCCGCACGATAACTCGCGTAAAAATTGTTCGATTTCGATGAAATTTTAGCATGTGGTAGGGGACGACCTAGGGGACAAACCCTATTGAAAATGGGATTAATGGGGTCAAAGGTCACGACATAGCTACGTGATCCATTCCATTGCTCTTATGCGTAATAACGTGCGTACATATGGATCGATTTCAATGAAATTTTAGCATGTGGTAGGGGACCACATGGGGACAAGCCCTATTGAAAATGGGTGAAGTGGGATCAAAGGTCAGGCCATAGGAGTGGGATGCATTCCATTTGCCTTATGCGTCTTAACTTGCGTGAAAATGCTTCGACTGAGATAAAACTTTATCATATTGTTCCAGAAGTATACTTTACCGGATTTGTTGAACATCATCGAAATGGGGTCAAAGTTCAGGTCACATAAGCGAGATTTATTCTACAGTCATTATCCTCATAACTTGAGTAATAACTTGAGCAATGATTTCTGGTATGTTGGAAAGCGTATCATAATCAATGCAGTGCATGATTTTACTAACTTGTTATTAAGTATAGTGTTAGTATCAATAAAAGATAACAACCGTTTGAGCATTAGCCTTTCTACTGTAATATTATAGTCAGGCTTCTGTAACGTAAGTAATTTGGTGTATATCGGCATACTCTCGGAACTTTTTGATCGGACCTCGTATGCCGCATTTTCCGGTAGCATTATATAATCATTATTCGACGTTCGTGGTGTAAAAAAAAAACTTTGTTATTTTTTCCGTATTGTGAATTTGTAGTTTTCAGACGCTTAGTTTCTCTGACATTTCGATGTTATTATGAAAGAGTAACCACCTCCAAAGTTCTGAATGTAGAGAGAGAGAGAGAAAGGAAACTGGTGGCATAAGAAACAGCGTTTGTCCTAAAAAATGGAATTACGTAAATCATTATAATATCTTGTAGCTCGTCCGTTGCTCTTATATAGCATAGAATGATGCATAATGGCAAGTACTGCAGAAACTCAATCTTTATTCCATAGTTAGGGGATTTAGACTTTGCCTGCTAGGTTAAGATCGGAAAGCCGCTTAGGAACACAACATTTTATCCGTTCGCAGTCTCTCTTCGTTATGTTTTTTTTTTTTTAATCGTGATTTCACTGGACAAAAAATTTCAACTCAAAACGAGCAATACTTCACAATGCTATTGTTGGCATATTTTCACTGTATTCCATGTAACTACTTCCTTCAGAAAACATGAAAATTTTCATCGTCCTGGAGCGGAAATCGAACTCGCACCTCCCGATTTCCGGTCCAGCATGCTACTCATTACTCTACCCAGGACAAAAAAATTCCTAGCAACTGAAAGTAGATATCTGAGAACCTTCAGATTTGGGCTAATCGAAGCCATTCCCGCCCCATCGTAGCGTCTCATGGCATTTTCTCACATCCAGGGCCGGATGTAGGTCACTAATTCCAGTGATGAAAGTACGTCATATATACAATTGGGAAACGAAAAAATAATTCATCATAAATACATAGTAGGCATTGTAATGCTATCTTCCAGAACAGAAGCTGGGCTGAATTACCCCAGAATTCTATAGTTATTGGCATATTTTCACAGTATTCCACGTAACCACTTCCTTCAGAAAACTTGAAAATTTCCATCGCCTTGGGTTTTGAAAATTTCCATCGTCCTGCGGGTTCTATTCCCGCTCCAGGAAGATAAAAATTTTAAAGTTTTCTGAAGGAAGTGGTTACATGGAATACAGTGAAAATATGCCAATACTTATAGAATTCTGAGGTAATGAAGCCCACCCTCTGTTCTGGGAGATAGCATTACAATGCCTACCATGTATTTATGAATAATGTTTTTTTCGGGGAAATTCGTTTCCTAATTTTATATGAATATTTCACAAGCCAAAAGTGAGTAGTTCAGTACAGATGTCTATATTATTTTCACTAGTGTTGAAAAAAAATGCGATGGAAGAATGACGTAATTTCTGCCATTGTTTAGCAGCTTTAGTTTCAGCTTTCTGCACTTGTTAGAATTTCATCTCATGTTCTTGTAAAATTAATAGCACATAAACAATATTCCCTTGGAATTTCTTCCACATTACAGCTGTTTAGGATGCTATCAAGCACAAAGACATTGCTTTTCAATATTTATATGCGGAAAAAACAGAGGGTAATTTAGATTTTTTCTATTTTGTTATTTGGAATCGTTCCACCTGAGGGATGATATGAAGAGGTTGGCGAGAACAAGGAAGACAGTAAGTAATTTATGACGTATTTTCGAGATGTTTTTCATACTCTGGAATCGAAAGCACTTTGAAAGTATCTTGAGACAGTGAATTCTGTTTCCCGGTACTATCGCTGTTTTTAAAGCTGTTAGATGCGTTTGTGCTGTTGTTTAGTTAAGTAAACATTAGTTATGATCTAAGTGTCAACGACGCGTATATTAAGTGCGAAAACGAATACATTTGTTTTTTTTTTCATTTGGGGGATTTAACGACATTGTGAGCAACTCACTGGGCTAAAAGCTGTCCCCCAGTCCTAATTTAGGGCCATTGGTTCCAGGGAAGAAAAAGAACCAGTACCGTAAGACATAAACACCTTCCATTCCTCACCGTATATTCAAACCCAATCTATCTTGGGCAAATGATCAAAAGCCAGCACTTAAAATACTGCTCCGCCCTGTGGCAATACATATTTTCACACTTACTTTAAATGTGCAGTTTGTGACGCAATTTAATTTATCTGAATTAAGATCCTTAATAAAAAGAGAATATTACTGTACGGAAAAGAGTTTATATAACAATAAAAAAATCGGACATATACTGTGTTGACAAAAGTATTCGGACATCTCCACATGAAAATAAACGGGTATTTTCAGAACCATGTATGAACACGCGCAGGCTGTGTTTCGTGATGTATATAAAAGAAAGCATTGGAACATCTGTCAGACTGCGAGGCCGCGGGTGGCATAGTCGTCAAAGTTCGTGACTTCCACGGAGAAGACTTCGGGTTCGATTCCAGGCAGGTATGAACGCTTGAACAAAATTACATGGATATCCGCCGTGCGTCGGATGGACAAGTTAAGCCGTTGGGCCCCGGGGCACTGCCCCGCCCCCGGTAATAAATAAAGGCGCCTTCCTACCTTATTCTACCTCGCTTCCGTGTCACTTTCCTATCGGGCACCCTAGCCCAAATCTCCTAGCTTCCTATTTCTAAGGGTTGTTTAAGACCTGGGGTCAGACACTCCCTTCCTAAAATCCTCTACATATGATCCGATCTGATCTGTCAGACTGCATTGGAAGCGACTCTGCAGTGCGGAAATGAGCTCGAGGACTTAGAAAGAGGAATGATGGTTGGATGCCACATGGGAAAGCTATCAGTGTGTAGCATTGCTGGTATTCTGAGATTCCCAAAAATCTACTGTAGCTGATGATCTTCATCGATTAAAAGCAGATGGTGCTATTACAGCTAAGCCGCGCTCTGGGAAGTAACACAAACTGAGAGATCCTGCCGAACGAAGTTTACTACCGAATGTGAACAAATTACTCAATTCCTCTGCGACAGACGTAGCAGGTGATGTTATACAATCCACTCGAACAGCTATTTGCACAACAACAGTCCATCGGGAACTACATGGCCACTCTTACCATTCTAGGTCAGGTGCATGAATTTGCGTAATACCATGCGACTTCTGCAGCGGTACCTTGATCGCCGTTCGTGGAAAACAAAACAGCGGAAGAATGTTGTGCGGAGTTTCAAATCACGCTACTCACTCTTTTGTTCAGACGGAAGCAACTTTCTCTTGAAACGTTGTCATGGGGACACCCTATAGTCAAATTTGGAGAATATTCTGATCTGCAATGGTCTGGGGCTGTACAGTTTTTTTTTTTTTTTTTTTTTTTTTTTTTTTGATTGGAGGTTTAACGACCACCGTGAGCAACTCAATGGGCTATAAGCAGTCGCCCGTCCCTAATTTAGGGTCACTGGTTCCAGGGAAGGGAGAGAGCCAGTGCCGTAAGACGAACACAACACCCATGCCTGACCGGGATTCGAACCCGGACCCCTTACGGACGAATGATCAGAGGCCAACGCCTTAGACCACTGCGCCACCGGGGCGCCGCTGTACAGTTTAGAAAGTACTCGGTTCTGGTCTCCTCCAACCTAACGGCTGCAAAGTTTCGGAGATATTCTGAACAATTTCTCACTACTTCTTCAGTGGCAGTACTAGTTTCAATAAGATCGAGCACCTTGCCACACTGCAAGGTCTGAACAATCCTGATGTGAGAAGAAGGACGTTGAAGTGTTCTACTGATTTTTAACCAAGTCCGGGCTAAAGTCAAGTAAAGCACCTGAAGCACAGATTGGAAGGCCGAATCCAATCTCGGTATCTTAGACCTTTTTTTATGTCAGCCATTGCAGAAGCTTTGCAGTAGAAACGGAGGTAAATTGCAGTTTCAGACATACCGGCATCTCGTGGGAAGCATGCCTGAAATTGTCGCTGATGTCATAATAGCCAAAGTGGGCCAACTATTTACTAACTTCTGCTAATAAATTACTTTCTTTCCCATCTAGGTGTCATTTGTCTCCATGGTGCATATAAAGGCTAAAAACCACCTGAAAGTTTAAGAGCGAATTAAGAAAGAACAAGTGTTCTGAGGCAGATTAGGGATACGTCTTCCAAGCTGGTTTTTGGTCTCTGACAGCTGCTGCCTATACGCCAACAAGCCGCAGTTGTTAATCTGACAAATAAAGTGATCAATTAAGCCATCATTTAATTATCTCATGTTTCCATGACTAAGTGAAAATCAGTGTAAATGCTGTGTAATTTCAGATTCGAAATTCAAAGTGTTTTAATTCTACTTTTCTTCCCGAATAGAAGCAGTCGCAGCGGAAGATCTAACGAGTACAATTCCAACTTTTCCCACTGAAAGCATTTGCTTAAAATCCGAATTGATGAAGCAGTCGCTTTGAAGTGTTTGATTTCATGCCTAAAGCATCTGATCTTTCAGTGGTAACTAAACCTTTCAAACTCGATATGCTTTTCAAACATTGCTTTATTTAGGGACTTAACAACCCCCTTAAACAACTCAATAGGCGATGAGCAGCCGCTCTTACTTCATTTAAAGCCACTGGTTCCAGGAAGGGGACAGAGCCAGCGCCTTCAAAACACATACAACCTATACCTCTTTCAGGACAAACCGCAACTCCTTTGGAACTAGTGGCGGCTTTTCAGGTGAAGTAGGTGAAGTGCCTCTTCACCTATTTTACTCAAAATAAAGTTTTATTCAGTACTTTTTATAATATATTCTTTTTTGCCTTTATTCAGTTCCATAATACCAAAAACTGTGAATAGATATTAATTCACATGGCGCGCTCAATACGGAAAACAAATCCTTATACGCAAAACACTGCAAGTGAAGAGCCAAAATGAGAATGCTTGGAAGTCTGCAGTTTTCCGCCGAGTTGCCATGGTAACCGTGACGTCACCCTCCCCAATCTGCTCGCTCAAGTGAAGTGTTTCAGCTTCACGCGCCTTACCTCTGCATCTTTCAGTTTTTGAGCGTAAAGTCGTGAGAAATCACGGTGGAGTGGGCGGACTACAATTCAATCTGATAGGGCTTTTTTTCCTTGTAATGCTGTGGTACATTATTTTTCGAAATAAATTTCTTCTTTCGTGCTTTGTGATTATTTGTTGTAAACTTTAACTGATATTTTAGGTTTGTGTACAATTTAACTAATAGTGATAGTTTTTAGTATGCATCCTGTGGACGACATTGTTTGTAATTTATTGCAAACTCCATTAACTCTGAGGAAAGATGAAGATGAAAAAGACATTTTGCTTCAAGGACGACCAACGGATTCACTGACAATTGTTGCCAAGAACGAAATCAAGAAGAGCGGTAAATCTAACAATATTAATTAAAAAAACTGTTGGTTTACTGAATATAAATGTATTTGCAGCACTTCTGAGTTAATTTTTTGGGGGGGCCTACTTACTTTTTAGTAATAAACATTCGGCGTGGAATAAAGACGGATTCTCAGATTTATTGAGCGTAACACGGTCACTTCATAAACATCGTAATTCTAGCGAACACTTGAAATGCGGATTAATGTTAAGGAATTTCGAAAACATTCAAAACACCATTGCCGATGCCCTGAGGAAGAATGCTAGGCTTTTGAAAACGCATTTTAACGAAAACGTTCGTTTAAATAGACTTTTCCTGCAGACAGTGATTGATGCAGTATTAGTCTATACTGTATTTAAGCAAACAAGAACTAGCATTCCATGACTATGACGAAAGCATGGGCTCGATAAATCGTGGAAATTTCATTGAATTACTTTCATTGTTGATATGAAGAAGTTCTTTAGAAATTGAAAATCAATACGAAAGGATAAAAAACTATTCAAAATGAATTAATTGAATGTATTTCTGAATATATAAACAATCACGTCAAAAATTAAATATTTTTTTATTGTTGATTCGGAAGGTGTATTGGTTGAGGGATTTTTGGGTTTCCATGATGTGAATGAAGATAGAACGTCAGGAGCTTTATACAAAATGCTAGACAAAATTTTGGAACAGTTTGATTACCAACACAAATAAATAGGACAATGCTACAATGGGGCAAGTATAATAATTTTCTGGACACTTAAATGGGCTACAGAAAAAAAGTCAAGAATAAAGCTTCTCAAGCTGTTTTTGTTCAATGCTTAGTTCATCGTTTGAATCTTGTATTACACCAGAGTTTTTCTAAAATTTCTAAGTGTCGAATACTTTTTGCAAGCCTCAGTGGAATTGCTTCGTTTGTACACCATTCTGCGAAGCGGTCTTATACACTTATATCAACAACCGCAAGATGCAGACTACCATAACAGAAACTCGATGGTCCTCCACTTCGAAATTAGTAAGTGTAGTTGTTGAAGATTGGGATAAATTGAAGGAAGTGTTCGGATTTCTGACGAATAGCGAATAATCAGACAAAAAATAAATTCATCTTGCCAAGGGGTTTTTGAATGATATGAACACTTTTGAATTTACATTTTTGGCTCCACCGATCGATTATACGAACTTTTGAAGAAAAAATAACTAAACATAAACTACTGTGTAACTCAAATTAAAAAAAAAAAAAACCTCGTGAAATTTTGAGCCATAAAAGGAACGATGAGTTATTTGAAACACAGTTTGGAAAAGCTAGCAAAATCACAGAAATATGCACGGGAATATGCTGCTCTTACACAGGAAACAATTTTTCAAAATTATAAACACTTGTATTTTGTAATTTTGGACCACATATTTATGGAAATGGATATAAGATTTCAAGACCGTACGAAACTTCAATTTGTCTGACTTGCTGACACAACCAAATTCGAATAATTTAATGCATGCTTTCCATCTCGCGCTCTTGAAAATCTACATTTTTACGGAAACATATTTACTAAACACCAGCGCCTTAAAAATGAACTGAGTCTTGTGTATGCCGATGAAAAATTAAGGAATATATTGACTCAAGAACTCCTTCGAGTGTTTCACGGAGACAAATACATTTTTACAGAAAATTATAAATTGGTTTTCCTCGGTTTAACAATTCCATCTACAAGTGTGCCAGTGGAAAGAAGTTTTCTTAAAAGAATACAAACTTGCTCAAGAAACACTAGTACCCAAGATAGACTTGCTTCTCTGGAAAATATTTCTATTCAGGAAGGCATTTCATTGATGCTCACGAAGAAACAACCATCGTATGACGATATAAATCGACAAATTTGCAGCTTTAAAAGGAAGAAAAATGTATTTAATATACAAAAAATAAGTAAGTCCTCATTAAGGGATTTTAATTGTAGACAATATATATCTTTTCATACTGCTCTTGTACCTCTTCACCTATTTTTCCAACCACGAGCCGCCACTGTTTGGAACAATGATCAGAATGCATCGACACACTGAACAGCAATTGAATTAGAGACAGCTGGCGTTATGCAAACGTGGCGCTGTGGGCGCCCTTGTAAACGGAAACGACATAACGTATGCAGCGATCCGACAATATAAGGAGTGATGCGACGGGAATCAATAAGAGTCGGACGCAGTATGTAAGAGCATTTGATCGTGGGCAAATTGTCGGGGCCCGACGAATGGGTCACTCCAACTCGGAAGTCCTGCAGGCACTGGGATTTTCACGAGCCACTGTGTCACGGGTGCACCGTGAGTACATCGAATCCGGTAAAACAATCCCTGCAAGGACCAACTGCCATGGACAACAGCGTGTGGATGAGCGGGATCATCGTTGGTTAGCTCGCATTGTAACAGCGGATAGACGGGCCACAGTGCAAGAAATCACTCGGCAATTTAACGCTGGTGCACAAAAACGTGTAAGCAGCCACACCATCCAGAACCATCTCCTCGCTATGGGGTACAGAAGCCATCGCCCCACGAGGGTACCGCTGCTGACCGCACATCACAGGGTGCAAAGATTAGCAAGGACGCGGGAACATCGCCACTGGACCCTAGACATGTGGGGAAATGTTGCCTGGACTGATGAGTCGAGATTCTCGTTGGTACATGCGGATGGAAGGATACGAGTACGGCGCAAACCACATGAAGCGATGGATCCTTCTGGCCAGCAGGGTATTTTTCAAGCTGGTAGGGTTGACATTCTCGTATGGGGACTGTTTACGTGGACTGAAATGGGACCCCTGGTACGTGTGACATCGTCCCTCACAGGTCAATGTTACCGGGATATCCTGGACGACCATTTGCTCCCATTTTTGCGTCTTCAACATCCCACTGGGTACCTCATCCTGCAACAAGACAATGCACCGTGCCATCGCTCCCGAATTGTATCCGGATGGTTGGATGAACACTCCACCGACGTGATCTCACTTCCTTGGCCAGCTAGGTCACCTGACCCCAATCCCATCGAGCACATCTGGGATGCTATCGAGAGAGATGTTCGAGGTTCTGACCCCCTCCATCAAATCTTCGTGAACTGTGGGAGCTTGTTTAGGGGTCGTGGATCCGTATGGCTTGCCAACGCTTCCGGTGATTTGTCGAGTCCATGCCGAGACAAATCGCAGCCGTCATCAGGGCGAAAGGTGGTGCTACACGTCACTAGACAGGTATCTCTAATTCAATTGCTCTTCAGTGCATATTACTTGCCCGCCGGGTTGGTTTTTTGTGGTTTCTCGACCATCATGGGAACCTAAAGCTATAGCAATTTCCGTCTCTAATTTAGGGCCACTAGTGCCTGGAAAAGAACATAGACAACACATTTGGACGAACACATCTTCTAGATCTCAAAAGGAACGCGAACCCTTACTCAGCTGGGACAAATGATCAGTTGAGCCTCTCAGATCACTCACCCAACGGTCAGGGTACAGATCCTTAGATCACTCGGTCACCAGCGCTCCTTTTGGGGTTTAACTACCCTTGTGAAATCTAAGACTATAAGCAGCTCCTCTCTGTAATATAGATCCACTTGTTTCACGGAGAGGGTACTCGCGCTCTGTTTGTAGGGCAAACACACTGCCCATGCCTGATCTGGAGATTGAACCCGTCCTATCTCGGACGAAACACCATCTAGAGCCTCAGATCACTCGGACGACAAGACTCACACCTTCTATATTTATTATGGTAAATGTGCTGCGAATAAAACCGCTGTAAGGGAAGACCATTCTCTAGCAATAAGCAAATTTGGATATTCATGTAATTTTGCTTTAGCGGTTCAGAATTGCTACATTTTCTAATTATTTTTTTCATTTGCGCTTTGTTTGTAAATATTAAAAGTGCAAGATATTGAAAATGCAACACCAAGAAGATCGCATCCCAGGAACTCGAAAGTTGGTAGAAGGGAACACGGGCTCACATGTAAATGATTAACAGGGCAGCACATATGGAAATCATGTGGGTCAGTAACGCTTCCTGGAAATCGTACAAGAAGGGTGAACAAGAACCGATGTTAAGCACTCGATGTGTGTTTGTTCGCCGTTCTTGACCACGGCATGCTCCGTCGACGACAACGGCAGCCCTACCAGCATGTTTCCGACTTCGATCGCAGGGTGAATTGCGGTATATCGCGATTGTGGATAATCACTCCGAGACATCGGTGCTCATGTGGAATGGCATTCGGATATGGTGGAGAGAAAATGGCGTCAGTTGGTAGCGGAAGAACCAACACACCGATCTGCGGGATCTCAACTGCCACGTCACACCACCGAACGAGAGCACCGACATCTGGTGCGCATGGCTCTGACGGATCGCACAGCTACATATCGGCCACCATAGCTCAACAGTTTGAGCGTGTGGCCCAACACATAGTTCACGCACGGAAGGTACGACGTCGTCTGCAGCAGCGGGACATTTCTGCACGGCATCCATCGCGTAGGCTACCTTGACTGTACAACATCGGCGTGTGTAATTGCAATGGTGCCAAGAACGTCGGGCATTGAGGAGCGAATGGCAAGCCATCGTGTTTTCTGACGAATCCCGCTTCAGTTTGCAGCACCATGATGAACGAATTCATGTTTGGTGGTACCTCGGTGACCGGCTGAGAGAGTCCTGCATTATGCTGCGCCATACCGGCCCGGCACCCGGTGTTATGGTATGAGGTGCCATTGGAAATCTCTCCCACACACATATCATCCCTTTACCGATACGTTTAACAGGCATCGTTACATCCCTGATGTGTTGGAACCGGTTGTTTTACCATATCTTCAGGGACTGCCTAGTGATATTTACCAGCAGGATAATGCGCGACCGCATGTGGCTCTCAACGTCTAAGACTTCCTGGATCGCTACCATGTGCCACGTATTCCTGGGCCCGCGGGATTCACAGATATGTCGCCTATTAAACAGGTGTGGTTCATGATCGCTGTACGACTGGCACGCCAGCGACCAACCCAGGTTGCAACGGAAGAACTGTGGCATCGTATCCAAGCTACATGGACGGGCATTTCCTTAACACACATCCAACGTACAAATTTTGAAGATGACAATCCGATTTTTGGCGTAAATGTGACAAGGATGGTAAGTCAGATAATATCTGAAAACTTGAAAAATTTTCATCGTCCTGGAGCGGGACTCGAACCCGCGTCTCCCAGAAAACGCCTAGGTATGCTAACCACTACACCACCCAGAACGACCAAGTTTCAAGTTTCCGATCAATTTGAATTTAACCATCACAGGATTCGCTAGTCGAAGCAACCGGCATTCATGTTTAGCGAATCTGGAGGTTAATAATCCTATCCCGTGATTGCCCGGCAATCACGGGATAGGATTATTGGTGGTCGTTAACCCACGAACAAAAAACGCTGATGAGCGAGAAATGTTTCCTATATTACTTTAATTAATTTTTTCTAAGGATATTTTTCATGTCGAACGTTTAAATATTCAATTGCATATTTCGGCATTTTCGATGATAATAATCAGTAATAGGTCAGTACCTTCTGTTCGTTTGCGTGCTCTCTCTCTCTCTCTCTCTCTCTCTCTCTCTCTCTCTCTCTCTCCCTGTCTGTCTGTCTGTCTCTCCGAAACGTTTGACTCAGATACAAAACAAGAAAATATCTCGCCAGGATCTTCTTTATATATTGAAAATTTCTTGTATTAGAAGCCAAGAAAAGCAATCAAATTTCAAAACGAAATCCAATATTTCCAAAGGTTATTTACAAATTTCCATACTTAGGTTTTCCTTTTTAAAAACATAGTTATTTTTTTCAGCTCTTGTTTCTTTTCTGTTTTTAGAACAAAAGCAATATGTTTAATTTCTTACCTGTTTCGCCACATTACTGATTTCCACTGCAGCATCCAGGCCCGAACACCCAATGCCGACAACCACGACCTTTTGACCTTCGAACTCTTGCACTTTTTTGAGGCTGTGGGTGTGTATAATTTTTCCACCATACTTTTCCATCCCAGGAAACGTTGGTATCTTCGGACATGCAATGTGCCCAGTGCACACCATCACTCCATCGAAGATTTCTTCTGCACCCTTTCCGTTCTCGTGATTCTTAGTTCTCACTTTCCACCTTCCCGTAGATTCATAATCTGAAAGGCATATTCATGTTATGAGAAATCAAAAAAGAAATTTTCGGCACTTTCTCTGTATATACGCCAGTGGGCAAAAAAGTTAAGTCAGAAATACTAAAGTTGATATATCGACATAACCAATGGCTGGAATTTTATGAACTGCTGGCAGGAGAGGCACAAGCTGTAGTAACTATGCCACATAAAGTCCCTTCGATGCTCATCTCAAGTTTGTCGGGAAAATGTCAGGCATCTGACAGTGTTTCTCGGTGGGACGACCAAAGATCACAACATCGCAGAAGAGCCAATATCTGGCCTTAACTTACACCTATAAAAATGACAGCTTGCTTGTGCTTCACGACGATGGTGTCCAAATGACCTTCTGAGAGGGCTCTGTGTGCTTGGAGAGCGGTGGTTTGTCTCTCTCTCGCATTTCAGAGCAGAACTTGAAGGATTTGGTGCAGTTAGATTCCTGCCTGGATTGAACAGAATAGTAGTAGTTGCTTTTCACGGATGAGTTCCGCTTCAAGCCTAATCAGTAAATTAGCGACGTGAGTACTGCACGCACGTACCACGACAGAAATTGAATTCCGTCAGGGTGTTGCACGGAAACGTTACATGGTTTCGTCGCAAAAGTAGGGTGCTGTCATGGTTCCTAGGCTTAGCTGACGGTTGGTTGTCTATTTTACGCACACAGGAAACAACATTAGTCAAGGTTGTTGGTTGAACCTGTACTTCTGATGCGTTTTTACGCGGTACAGAGATGCATCAGTGTAAAATATTTCTCTACATTGGCATGGGTGTTCTCCATCTTCCTTTTTGCAGGACGTATAATGAGAACATCATCATGACATCGGAGAGGTGTAAGTCATTTCTAGAAGAACATATACCAGCATCTGCACTACAGTATCATGTACAGAGACTTGGCATCGTAAACGACAACGCACGGCCCCACGTGTGGACGCGCGTGCCGCTGCGATGTATTTACCGGAATGGTCCCCTCTGATTTTAAGTGTTTTGTCCCTTGAAAAGGGAGTTAGTTGTCTGGTACTCAAACAGTATTTGGATCTCCGAATAACAGACATTTTCCACAGACTTTGATACTTTTAAAGGTTTTTCCTGAACTGGCAATAGTTTGGGAACTTCTCATAATTCCCTCAAATATTGTGATCATATGTTTTTTATTACCGGAATTATTGTAATTTGAAATTATTGACTTATACTCCCGAAGACCTAATAAATGCTGTGTGTATGCAAAGAATTAAATTATTAAAAATTAAAAAAACTGATAAAACCTTATAAAATGAAGGCACGTTTTCCTTTTGAAAAATACTTGAAAATTATTCCCTGTAAGCGTTTCATGGGTTAGAAAGTGCCACGACCGTGTTATTAGGTAAATATATGATTATTTCCGAACTTCTGTTTTCAGTTTATTCAAGTGGCGTATCATGTTTTAAAAGCCCTTGTAAAAAGTGCCTTAGGCCATATTTCCTCATACAGGGATTCAAGGAATTCAAAAGAATCTATTAAAAAGCTGTGGTTGAAGATCGCACGTTTGGAAGAAAAATCAGACACCATTTTCTCGTAGAACAAATTTAAACAACAATAAGAAAAGCATCTTCCATTGGTAAGGTCCCTCTAGTATGCCTGTTTCTCCTGCCATAACATAACTTGAAGAAATCACTCCGATTGACAACATTGACGTGTAGCCAATCGGAGTAATTTCCTGAAGTTATGTTATAGCAGGAGAAAAAGGCATGCTGGAGTGTGGGATATACAATTTGGTTTACTGACGGATCGAGGACAAACGTAGGAGTTGGAGCAGGGGAGTATTGCCTATCCAGAGGTTAAAGTTCATGCCAAGGCCTTGGAAGGCATGCTACCGTGTTCCAAGCTGAAGTGTATGCTATCTTGGCATGTGCCTCAGAATGTCTGATCAAAGGGTATCACAATGTGCGTATCCAGATTTGTTCGGACAGCCAGGCGGCTTTACTGGCACTTTGGCAGTGCCGTATTTCATTCAAAATTGTTTGGAACTGCCTCCAGACCCTAACTGAACTGGCAAACCAGAACAAAGTGCAATTGTTTTGGGTGCCAGGACATAGGAGTTTGGTTGGTAATGAGAAAGCTGACCTTCGTGCTAAAGAGGGGGCAGAGCAGGCTTTTTATGGTCCTGAGCCTGCATTACGGCTCGCCTTTGGTGTGGCCAGAGGACTAACTAAAAGGCTGCTGGGGACTAAGGAGTTTGACCTCTCGCATGCCTCCAGGAGACAGAGGCAGGCAAAGGAAATTAATCAAGATCCCTTGCCTCATAGGGTAAGGATCTCCTTAACCCCTCCCCCACCCATTGGTACAAGTGACAAGTAACAAGTGTGATATACAACGATTGTCAATTTGTCTTCAGTTGCTATTTCATGGCATACTTTTCTTGGAATATTACAAAAAAAAATCAATAAAACATAAGGACATCGTCTGTAGGTTGTTCTTGTTTTTGATAAAATTCTTTACATTGTGTGAACGCTGAAACTCTGCATCATTTCAATCGCAACTTTTAAAGCGTGATCTACTAACTCCCTGTTATGGAAATGAATTAAAATCGAGTATGGTCCACACCTGTTCTACTCTACTGCGAATGCTTTACACTAGATTTTGATACATTTCTGCTGAAATTACCCTCCATTCTGCCATCAGAAGAGTTAATCAGGTCGGCCACCGATGTCGGGAGGTTCATAATGTCAGGCTGTTCAGCATACATTACAAAGCTATTCCATGATTTTGAGAACGGGGTTCTATTCTGATGGGAAGTCAATTTTTTCTACATCCATTCCATCAAACCAGTCTTTCTGGAATTTCTAATCACGGAGGACGGCGCGGTGTTGGTGATAAAGGAAACGGCCTTCACTGAAACATTGCCTTCATGTTGGTTTATAGCACATAATTGTCGAGAATGTCATTATATCCCTCAGCATTAAGATTCTCGAGCACTGGAACCAGGATGGGGGAATACAGCCAAACCATGAGAACAACAACAGTTTGATGTGATGCTTCCTCTATTAAAATTTAGTTTTCACAACACAGTCACGACGGTAACTCTCTCCTGGTATCCACCAGACCCATACTTGTTGGTTGGTGAACTGTACTTTATCACTTAAGAGAACGCGTCTCCACTAATGTATCCACCACACCCACACGTGTTTGTAGGGATGTCAAATGGTGAAGCGTACTTTATCACTCCAGAGAACGCGTCATTACTAACCCCCTGTATCCACTAGAACCACACGTGTTCGTAAGGATGTCAAATGGTGAAGTGTACTTTATCACTCCAGAGAATGCGTCTTCACTAACCCCCTGTATCCACCAGACCCACACTTGTTTGTAGGGCTGTCAAATGGTGAAGCGTACTTTATCACCCCAGAGAACGCGCCATTACTAACCCCCTGTATCCACCAGACCCACACGTGTTCGTGAGGATGTCAAATGGTGAAGTGTACTTTATCACTCCAGAGAACGCGTCTCCACTAACCCCCTGTATCCACGAGACCCACACTTGTTCGTAAGGCTGTCAAATAGTGAAGCGCACTTTATCACTCCAGAGAACGCGTCTCCACTAATCACCTGTATCCCCTAGACCCACACCTGTTCGTAGTACTGTTAAATGGTGAAGTGTACTTTATCACTACAGAGAACGAGTCCCCCCCCCTGTATCCACCAGACCCACACTTCTTCGTAGGGCTGTCAAATGATGAAGCGTACTTTATCACTCCAGAGAACGCGTTATTACTAACCCCCTGTATCCATTTAACCCACACGTGTTCGTAGGGATGTCAAATGGTGAAGTGTACTTTATCACCCCAGAGAACGCGTCATTACTAACCTCCCTGTATCCACCAGACCCACACTATTTCGTAGGTCTGTCAAATGGTGAAGTGTACTTTATCACTCCAGAAAACGCGTCTCCACTAACCTCCTGAATCCACCAGACCCACACTTGTTCGTAGGTCTGTCAAATGGTGAAGTGTACTTTAACACTCCAGAGAACGCGTCTCCACTAACCTCCTGAATCCACCAGACCCACACTTGTTCGTAGGTCTGTCAAATGGTGAAGTGTACTTTATCACTCCAGAGAACGCGTCCCCACTAATGTCCTGTATGCACTAGACCCACACCTGTTCGTAGGCCTGTTAAATGGTGAAGTGTACTTTATCACTCCAGAGAACGAGTTCCTCCTGTATCCACCAGACCCACACGTGTTCGTAGGGATGTCAATGATGAAGTGTACTTCACCATTTCACACTCCAGAGAACGCGTCTCCACTAAGCCCCTGTATCCACCAGACCCACACTTGTTTGTAGGGCTGTAAAATGGTGAAGCGTACTTTATCACTCCAGAGAACGCGTTATTACTAACCCCTGTATCCACCAGACCCACACTTGTTCGTAGGGCTATTAAATGGTGAAGTGTACTTTATCACCCCAGAGAACGCGTCTCCACCACTCCAGAGTCCAACGGCGCCGAGTTTTACACCATTCCAACCGACGCTTGGCTTCAATCTAGCTGTTGTTAGGCTTGTGCGCAGCTGTTTAGCGATGAAAAGGCATTACCTTCAGCTCTCGATGAACCGTTATGGGGTTGGCGTTGCTTTAAGATTCATTCTGTGATTCGGTGGTGATGGCTGAAACTACAAGCATATGTCCTTGGTTTGTCGATGATATGCATATTTTTCTGTTGTCGCATCACTCGCTTCAGCAATCGGAAGTCCCGTTCTGTCATTTCACGTGGCCAACTAGGCCGCGATCACGATGTTGTTGCTTCTAGGCGGTTCCAGTTCAGAATAACATCACTTACATGTCATTGAGGCAGCAGCCAGGATATTTCTCGAACTGACTTATTATTAAATTAGCATCCCATGACCGTGCCACGTTGAAACACTGAGTTCTGTGTCCCATTCTACGGATCATGCTGGTCCGCGATGTTTTGCTGCGCATTCGTGCTGCAAGCTTGAGGTCATTCGTCCGAGATGGTTTTGAATCCCGGAGTGACATGGGTGTTGTGTTTGCGTTACGGCCCTGGATCTCTCCCTTCTCTAGAACGAATGGAACTAAAATAGGAAAGGGAGATTACTTAGAGCCCATCGAGTTGCTCATAGTGGTTGTTAAACCTCCAGACAAAAAACTATTTTCCAACGTCTTTTCATACTTGTATGGGTCATGTCTGTGACACATATGGACAAATTCACTGCTCATAGGGGAGTAGAGATTCTTTCAATCATATTTGTATTTTTTGAACTGCTTACTACTCTAAATAAAATTATAACTTATTTCGCGACAGTACCGATTATTTCCATGTGTTAACAAAAGTTCGAAGACCAGACTTTCTGTAAATAATCTAACTATAAACTGACAGTACCGAGATGCATATGCCAATGACGTTCCTAAAAACGGTTATGAGTTAAAGAACTGCGTTATATACTGTTTGACATAGGAAGAAAGACAACTTTTTACCATGAATACGGAATTACACCAGTGACTGCCGTTGCTTTGACTTGCGATTCTTGTGATGTGTTGAATTAAAATTTCTTGGAAACTTGGGACTTAGTCGTACTGGGTGGTGTTGTGGTTAGCATACCCGGGAGCAAACCGGGAGACGCCGATTCGATTTCCGCTCCAGGACAGTGAAATGTTTAAGTTTTCGGATATTATATGAGTTACCACTCTCGTCATAATTTACAACAATTGACGGAATCACACCTTCAAATGTCTATTGGAAATGCTTTAGTTTAATGACCACATTAGCAACTCTGAAGGCTGTAGGCATTCGCACGCCCCTAATTCATGGCCACCGGTTCTAGGATGTTAAAATAATCAGCATTATGGGACATAAAACAGCATCCTGCCTCATTCGGGACTCAAACTGAGGCCGATTTCTAACGAATTACTCGAAACAAGTGCATTAGTCCATTATATAAATGAGGCTGTCTTTCCTGTGTTGAATATGTTTTTCAGAACGTGAAAAAAATAGATAGCATGCATAATGTTTTTCTTCGTTTGCCAAAGCGCAATTTCTTGCAAATCTTGACATTAAACTATGTGAAATCTTTGCAGCATACACGGAAAGAGCCAAAACATTACTACCATCTTCCTAATACGACTTTGGTTCTTCATGTGCACGCAAAACAGCTCTTTCGCGGCGACGCAACTTCTTTATATGATTTTTACAAGTGTCTTGTGGTATCTGGTATCAAGACGTTGCCAGCAAATCATTTTTTTCTCGTATGTTATGTGGTTGAGCCGCCGCATATCGGATTCGCTATTCCAACACAAATCACAGATGCCCGATTGCGTTCATGTCCAGGAAATTCGGAAGCAAGAACAATACATGGAAATTTCCCTCATTTTTCGCGAACCGTTATCGAACAAACCCGGGCAGTGTAGCATGCAGCATTATCTGCTGAAAGAAGGCACTACTAGGGGGAAATATTGCTGCGATGAAAGGATATCTGCAATGATGTTTAGATAGGTGGTAGGCGTTATAAATTCGTGCACATGAATGACTGGGCCCAGGGTTTTCAAGCAGAACATCGCTCAAAGCTTTACACTTGCTCCACTACTTTGTTTTCTCAGTACCATGCATCCCGATGCCGAAATTTCCCCATGTAAACGAAGCCGGCCGTTCACATCATGCAACAGGAAACCAGATTCATCATACCAGAGGATCCTCTTCCTATCATTCAAGATCCAGGTTTGAGGATCGTGTATCCATTTTTGGCACTACCGACAGTGAACCGAGGGCACTCGGAGCGCGGCCTGTGGCTTCGCAGCCCCATTTTCAGGAGGGTTCGATGTATTGTATGTTGTGACACAATACTCTTGTTGTGTGAACCGAGGTTAGCATGGGCACTTGGAGCGGTCGGCGGCTATGCAGACCCATTTAATCCGCAGGGTTCGATGCATTGTGTCACTTTATTTCAGTTACCAGCCTTCAAATTACCGGCAAGTTGCGTCGCGGTGTCGTTTCTCTTGGTTCGTTCCATATGGGGATAGCAGCCGTTTTCAATGGGCCGTAGTCGGCCAACACCTTACCGCGATTCGAGGTATTTAGCTCCTCGGAACATATTTTGAAAGCACTAAGCACGGCTGACCGCGATTCGAGGTATTTAGCTCCTCGGAACATATTTTGAAAGCACTAAGCACGGCTGACCGCGATTCGAGGTATTTAGCTCCTCGGAACATATTTTGAAAGCACTAAGCACGGCTGACCGCGATTCGAGGTATTTAGCTCCTCGGAACATATTTTGAAAGTACTAAGCACGGCTGACCGCGATTCGAGGTATTTAGTTCCTCGGAACATATTTTGAAAGCACTAAGCACGGCTGACCGCGAACATCCTACAATGCTTCCCGTCTCGGAAATGCTATGTTCCAGTCGTCTGGCCATTACGTTTTGGACTTTGTCAAACTCGCTTAAATCGTCCGCCTTTCTAATCCGAAGAACAAGAATGACACCTAATTAACAGAGCTCAATATCAGGTGTTATTTATAAGAGTTTCATGATCTTGACATACGCCACCGTTTACCTGCAATGGCTTCAATTTGCAAAAACACGCGCTGGCCATATTGATTTGGCTCTCCGGTGTAGTTCCCTAAACAACGTCTGTCTGCTGCTATTTTGCGAACTAAAAAGTTAGCGCTTCTGGTAACCTGTTCAGTTTTTAACATGCTTTCCTCTCCAAAAATAACAAAATAAACAAATTTTTCTTCTTACAAACCTTCGGATTTGCTCACAGAAACCACTTCTGTGTTGTAATTTATATGTTTGAATATGTCAAATTTCCTTGCGAAATCTTGAAACATCTCCAGAACTTCGTGGTGTCGCATGTAGTTGGGATATTCTTTCTTCGGTGGGCAGTCACTAATAGCACCTAATTCTTTGCTGTGGTTGATGACGGTTGTGCACATTATGGATCCGATTCCTTCTACATCATCCTGGTGATAGCGCCAGGTGCCTCCAAAGTACGCTGTTTTCTCATAACAAACAGGTTCAATGTCTTCCTCCTTTAAACTTTTGATAGCCAGCATCCCAGACGGACCACCCCCGATGACAGCAACGCGCATCTTTGAATTTTCTGCCTCCTTTTAGTTTTCACTTTACCTGAAAAAAGAGAAACGAGAGTTTTAATTTTATTAAGTGCAGTTACATTTGGCAATATGAAATGAAAATTGGTCGGCGGTCTCCATTTGGAGACGCTGTATATTTCATGCATGCCCAGTGTTTATCAATGGAAAGGCCAATGTCATGTCGTATGTTACGCATTCAGGCATTTTGTAAGTGCTTTGCGAGATCGGTTTCTCGAAACGATATTACTGTGAAAGCGTCCAGATAAGAATAACGACCGGCAACTCATTTCCTTAGGCTTCCCCGATGTCTCAGTGGTCTGAGTGCTGGCTTCAGACCAGCGCTTAGACCAAAGAGACGCTGGGAAGGCGTATCGTCCGAGATGAGTCTGGTTCGAAGCACGGTGACGCATGGATGCTGTGTTTGTCTGACAGCACTGGCTGTCGCTCCCTTACCTGGAACCAGTGACCCTAAATTAGAGACGGGCAACTGCTTATAGTCCATCGAGTTGCTCATGGTCTTCCTTAAACCTTCAAACAACAACTTCATTTCCTTACGACAGATGGCGTTATCCTAGGATCGGAAATCACGTGAGCGTTACTAAAAGATCACTGTCATCGTCATGACAAGTGGCTGAAATTAACAGGTCCAAATCAATGGTAAGGTGCCGCAGTTAGCACAGTCAAGTTCAGTGCGATACTTTGGACAAACAAGTCCAAAAATCTCTAGTGTCGTGTCAGAATTTCGGCTTTGGTAACTTTACTTTTTAGGAGAGATTTACCTTGATACCTTAATTAATACACACAATGTGTATTAATTATTCATTCGCCTCCTAGTTATTTGTTCAGTTGCTGCTGACCATCTTTGGGGAATTCCCAGCATTGTGCGGAGCTCCAAGAAGCAACGTGCCATGTGGTTTGGCAGTTAGTCGTTTGTGAGTCTGGAGCCGCTGGGATGCAGTGGTAGCATGTCCGGCGCGTAACTAGAATACACTGCTTTCGATTCCCGGTGGCAGCTGATGAGAATTTTTCCGTGACTCACTTATAAACGTGAAAAGAGCGATGACTTCTGTTTGATGTACCTTGATGCCTGTTGGCTGCTGAAGATGATCTGAGCGAGATCGTTGTCCCCGTAATGCCTTTAGCACTAGGAGATGGCGGGGATGTAAAGGAAAATTAAAACGTTAGACTTGAAACAAAACAAAAAACATTCTCCCCTTTCAGTAACCTGATGTGCTGAGTAAGAGCGTAAGCAGCGAACAAGAGAAATGGTGATTTTGTCAGACGTACACATAAGATGGTAACTAGATGTCACCCCTGTCGTAAGCGGTAATTTTATCACTATTTAAAGCCAGCATTATCTGTTCCGTGAAACTGTCACCGTCGTCCGTGGGGCTGAAAAATTGCTTTCAGGCCCACCTACAATTACTACTGTAACATTGGAATATCAGCGGTGGAGTAACCTTACTTATGGGTGATCCACGCTCTGGGCAAACAAACATCGTCATCGTCGACTAAAATGTGTCGAAAGCGAATGAGAAAACGTATAAACGAGGACAAAATATTTGTTGTTATATTAGCGGACTGTGTTATATTAGTGAACTCAATATCAGAACAAATGCCAGACCATTGTCCGCAATGGTCAAGAATATAAGGTGGACATTAAACTCTGAAAAAGAAAAGTCCACTTAATTTTTCAGCTACGGCTCTCTCTATTGGCCTTTTGCCATAATCATTGGCAAGAAGAATAAAGTGCTATTTTGTAGTGTTAATACAGACAGCTAATCTACTCGGTAATCATTTGAATGTATGCTTACTAAGTGAAGATTCATTTTTCATTAAAATTTTGATATAAAACTAGAACTTAGAGTTGACACTATTTCAGAAAGAGACGCATTCTCCCTTTGATTCACACAAGAGAGAAATACATATTTCGTGCATGTATCTAGACGTCATGTATTAAAACGTCTGGTGCACATTATTTGAGTTAAAGCTTATTTTACCTATCCATTTCTGATATTCTTCAAAAAGGAATCTGCACCACCATTATCACAACTCGGTCGTCAATATATATTGTTACGATTTAGCTTCATTACTTTAGATCAAATGCGCGCGGTCAATCAGACCGAATTAATTAGAATCGAATCAATTAGCGGTGGATTACGGGTTGGAAGGGAAGGAAAGTTTCACAGAGTAATAGGATTTATGGAGCAAACCAAATACGAACTTCTTTGCGATGTTGCTGGAGGTAGAAAGCACAACCGTAAATTAGAGGCGATTCCTCAGCGGGATAGCATATTTTTTTTTTTCATGTTTAACGACTACCGTGAGCAACTCAATGGGCTATATGCAGTCTTCCGTCCCTAATTTAGGGCCACTGACTCCAGGGAAGGGAGAAAGCCAGTGTCGTAAGACAAACACAACATCCATGCCTCAACAGGATAAGGGAGTGGTTTAGGTATAGAACAGGGGTGGTCAACTTTTGAGGAAATAAGTTCTACCTTAAACAGTCATTCCCTACAGTGATCCACCATGGTTTATCGCAGTGATATAAGCATATTTAAATAGGAACAAGCCTATATCAGGAGCGTTTTGTTAGTGCGTGTGGTTTTGTAAGTCTGGAAACAAATACAGAAAAATAATATTTAAATCATTTTTATTTCTGAAACACTATTTTTTAAATAAATTATATAATTTTTCTTATAGACCCTTTATTTACAGTATTTAATTCTTAGATATTAATGCGTGACGCTGTATGTCCTCACAAAGTTTAGAATAATCAGGCACATATTCAGTGTGGCACAGTCGGATACACGTTTCTAAATGAGCATCAGTCAAGCAGCTCCTGTATTTCGACCTCATTATTTCCATTTCTGGAAAAGCTGCTTCACAGGGGTATGTGTATCAAAAGAAAGCAGTAAGCCGCAAAGTAACAGATCTCAAGCAGGGATATTTTTCTTCTGATGATAGAATCCGATATGTGTTATCTGACGCTCTTGCCTTCAGTAGTATGTCGGATTGAAGTTTCACAATTTCTGATACTAAATCTGAAGAATCGAAGAGGAAAGTAGAGGAAATGTTTGTGATGAAACTTCCTCGATATCACATTTGCCAAAAGGGTATGGCATGAAGCTCAGAATGTGCTGAGAGTTTTTCAGGTCTGTGAATCCTCAGCAAAATTATGTTATCAGAACTTCTAGCTCAGTGATATATTCGTTAAAATTGCAATTAGTTTGACGTGTTTTTAGCACGTCTTTTGTAAAAAAAGATCGTGCTTCTGTTATCGGTTTGTCCGTCCGTCCGTCCGTCTGTACCCACGGTATCTCTGCAACTATTAGTCCGATTTGAAAAATTCTTTTTGCATTCGGAAACTTGAAATATGCGAATGATGATCCTTTATTTCGTTTTTTTTTACGATGCATAATTTTGCCGCTAGGGGGCGTAAATGCAGATGATGTCGAATTCAAAATTACGTTTTAATCCACATATTTGCTTCTAAACATCCGATTGAAAAAATTATTTTATCTTTCGATTCCATTTATGTCGAAAAGTGTTTTAGATATATTTTCATTTTCAAATTACGCACAGATTTTGCATATAATTTCGAATTTTTGGTAAAGAATACTTTAGCCACCAGGGGGCGTAAGTGTTAATTTTTGCTTCTGATGTATTTGCCATAAAATCTGAGCTTCTAAAATACCGATTGGAAAAATTATTTCGTGGACTGATGCCACTCACATCGATAAACCTTTTCGGAATATTTTCTTCCTAAAATATCGCACAGTTTCTCCGCCATGGGGCGTAGATGTATATCTTATTTTTCTCAATATCTCTACTTCCGGGAGTCCGATTTGAAAAATTCCTTCTTTGTTGGATAGTGTTTTCTGTGTGACATGTTTTTCATATAATTTCAAAATTTTCAAGTAATTCATAGACTTTCCGCTACGGGGCGTAGAGGTAAATTGCGTTTCACCCTATATCTCTGCTTCTAAATCTCCGATTTGAATAATTCTTTCTGCACCGGATACAGCTCCTGATGGGAAATTGTTTGCACATAATTTTTAATTTTTGTAAGAAAAGGTTTGGCCACCAGGGGGCGTAAGTCTTAATTTCCGCTTCTGATGTATTTGCAATAAAATATGAGCTTCTAAATTCACGATTAAAAAAAAATGTCGTTAGTTGACCGATACTACTCAAGTCGACAAACCTATTAGGAGCATTTTCTTCTTAAAATAGTGCATGGTTTCTACGCCAGGGGGCGTAGATGTATATCTTATTTTTGTCAATATCTCTACTTCTAGCGGTTCGATTTGAAAAAATCCTTTTTGTTGGATAGTGTTTCCAGTATGACATGTGCTTCATATAATTTCAAAATTTTCAAGTAATTCATAGACTTTCCGCTAGGGGGCGTAAAGCTAAATTGCGTTTCTCCCTATATTTCTGCTTCTAAATCTCCGATTTGAAAAATTCTTTCTACACCGGATACAGCTCCTGATGGGAAACCGTTTGCACATAATTTCTAATTTTTGTAAAAAAAAAAATGGTTTCGCCACCAGGGGGCGTAAACTTTAATTTCCGCTTCTGATGTACTTGCAGCAAAATATGAGCTTCTAAATTCTCGATTGAAAAAAACGTCGTTCGTAGACCGAATTACTTGTGTCGACAAACCTTTTAGAAATATTTTCTTCTTAAAATAGTGCATGGTTTCTGCGCCAGGGGGCGTAGACGTATATCTTATTTTTGTCAATATCTCGACTTCTACGAGTCCGATTTAAAAAATTCTTTCTTTGTTGGATAGTGTTTCTAATGTGACATGCTTTTCCTGAAAATTCAAAATTTTCAAGTAATTCATAGACTTTCCGCTAGAGGGCGTATAGGTAAATTGCGTTTCCCACTATTCCTCTGCTTCTAAACCTCCAATTTAAAAAATTCCTTCTGCACCAGATACAGCTCTTGATGGGAAAACCTTTGCACATAATTTCTAATTTTTGTAAAAAAATGGTATGGCCAGCAGGTGGCGTAAGTCTTAATTTCCACTTCTGATGTATTTGTAGCAAAATATGAGCTTCTAAAATCTCGATTGAAAAAAAAGTCTTTTGTTGACCGATGCTACTCATGTCGACAAACCTTTTAGGAACACATTCTTCTTGAAATAATGCATGGTTTCTACGCCAGGGGGCGTAGATTTATATCTTATTTTTGTCAATATCTCTACTTCTAAAAGTCCAATTTGAAAAATTCCTTCGTTGTTGGATAGTATTTCCGATGCAAAATGTTTTTCCTATAAATTCAAAAATTTCACGTAAATCATTTAAGACTTTCCGCATAAAGGTAAATTGCGTTTTCTGCTCCTAAAACTCCGATTTGAAAAATTCTTTCTGTATCACATACAAGACCTGATGGAAAATATTTTTCACATAATTTCTAATGGTTTGTAAAGAATGGTTTGGCCACCAGAGGTCATAAGTGTTAATTTCTGCTTCTGATGTATTTGTAGCAAAATCTCGGCTCCTTAAAACTCGACTAAATTTTTTTTCTTGGACCGATACCGCTCATATGGATAAACCTTTTGAGAATATTTTCTTCCTAAAATAATGCATGGTTTTCCCACCAGGGGACGTAAAGTCACATCTTATTTTTGTCAATAATTCTGTTTCTAAGAATTCGTAAGCTCAAGATTCCGTTTACACCAATATCTGAGGGATTAAAGACCCGATTGAAAAACTTCTTTCTTCCGTCAGATACTATTGTTTTCCATACCGGTTCCATTGCCTTTGAATAGCTTTGATAAATTTAATTTGTGTCAGAACGGATTCAAAAGACGTGCTTATTACACCCGAAAATTCGGTGTCGTTATTGTTTTTGTTTTTTTTTTGTTTTTTTATATTGGGAAAGTTTTTCAAATTTCCTTTACCAAGTTAACATTTTAGCATGCCTAGTTTTGATTCGAAAGTATTCAGCGAGCTCACTAAATCCATAACACTCCTCCCTTTCCCTTGCAACTCAATGCCGAACGTGTTGTAGTGTGGCCTGTGAGATCAGTTACAAAAGCCAAATTTTGTAGACAAGTAGTGTCTTGCAGCTGAGCATACTTTTCTCTCATTGCGTCTAGGAATTTGATTATTTCTGGCAAGAGATTCAAAACTTTTCAAGAAACTAACCTTAACTAAGCCACCTAGCCACCTATATTCGTGAAAACAAAGCAGGCCTTCGTATTCAGCTTCATTTTCTTCTAGTTGGCTTCGAAAGAGCCTGCTACGTAAACTTCGTGTCCGAATAGAATTAGTCATTTTGGCAGTTATGTCGATAATTTCTTTCACATTTAAAACATTGGTGAATAGTGCATTTTGGTGGATAATGCAGTCAAAAGAGGTAAAGTCTGGAAAATCGTCATATTTCCTACAAAGTGCAATGAACCCAATGGTTTGGCCTACCATCGAAGGTGCCCTGTCAGTAGTGATACAAACAAGCTTCCATAATGGCAGATTTATTTTTTGGGAAAATTCCGTAAATATATTAAAAATATCTTGATCCCGAGTTGGTTAGGGTTGGGGAGGGAAGTCTGGTTTATTCATTCTATTATCTGGTCTCATGCAGTTCGTATGGAACAACATACGCCTGCTCAATAAAACAAACGATCGACAGTCCGAGAGCTCGCGATCGACTGTTCAGCCACCACTGGTCTAGCAGAACTAGCAGAACATGTGTCATCGCCATAATCCACCGGCCCACACGAACTGTATAGCAAAATGCCTGTGTGTGTGCGCGTAGGAGGCAAAACATACAAAACATTCGTAG
Organism: Macrothele yani; assembly: GCA_039090855.1. Taxonomy (NCBI): domain Eukaryota; kingdom Metazoa; phylum Arthropoda; class Arachnida; order Araneae; family Macrothelidae; genus Macrothele; species Macrothele yani. The sequence continues at coordinate 55,262,197 of CM076997.1, read as the reverse complement.
GAGGCTAATACCTGTGTAACCATCTCGCTAATTTCCCAAAGGTAATGATAATTTATTGGGATTTGTGTTTCAAGAAAATTACGGAACCTAACTACGACATACTCGTTCCTGTAATTAATTTAAGTTTTTCCCACGTCTTGTATACTGTACATCCTAACGACTTTCTTCATAATCAGTACAGCAACAAATTTGGGTATAGGATCAACACTGAACACTTTGCTTACATAGCGACAAACGCCATTGGGCAGATCAGTTATATCGCCATTGGGCAGATCAGTTTACACTGGCGTGCAAAAATTAAGGACGAGACGGTTTTTCGAATGTTACGTCGTGCAGAAGTGCTCCACATCGATTCAAATCATACCATAAAATCCCCAAGATGTACGAATATGGAACAAGTGAGCAAAACCGTCCAAACAAGAAATCCAAAAGATACAAAGGCACTTTATTGAAAAGGTAGCTTCAAGCACAACTCGACAGAAGACAGAAACGTCCATGTGACAGGCGGCTCCCAAGAAAATTCCATTCTTTAGTAGGGGATATGATCACCCCTGACTGCGTTGTAGGATTTACAACGTTTGTCCATGCTGAGGACGAGATTCTCAAGGAGCTGTTGAGACATCGCGGCCCATTTCTCTTGTAGCGCCAATCGCAGCTGCGGAATCGTTGCTGGCGGCTGGTGACGTGCAGCCAAGCATCTCTTGAGAAGTTCACACACGTGTTTGGTTGGATTTCGGTCCGGGGACCTTGCGGGCCAATCCATGCGTTGAATATCTTCACTCTCCAACAGCTCTGCCACGGCCATTGTTCGATGAGGTGTAGCGTTGTCGTCCATGAAGAGTAACTCAGGTCCCGCAGCACCTCTAAACAGATGCACGTGAGGCAGGAGAACCTCGGTACAATAGCGGACACCAGTGACTGAACCTCCGTGGAAGATGTGGAGGTTAGTACGGCTACTAAGCATGATACCGCCCCAAACGAGAACTCCGCCAACTCCAAACCGGTCCCTTTCGATGATTGGAGGTGTGCTTGCGTGTTCCCTCCTCTCTCCAGATGTGTATACGTCCAGAATCACTCGTCAGACTACATCGGCTCTCATCCGTAAAGAGAACTCGACCTCATTGCTGATGTGTCCAGTTCTTGTGTTCCTGGAACCACAGAAACCGCGGTCTCTGATGAGCAATCGTTAATGGCACACACCGTACTGGCCGTCGTGGAAATAGACCACCTTTGTGCAGCCTCTTGGCCACGGTAAAACGCGATAGCTGACGTCCAGTTGTCTGTTTCATGTGGCTTGCGATTTCTCCCGCTGTCTGCGGTCTGTCTCTTCTCGCCTGTAGGACGATATACCGGTCGTCCGCCGCTCTGGTTGCTCGTGGACGACCACTGCCAAACTCTCGGATAGCTGTTCCTTTCGTTTTAAATGCTCTCCAAGCTCGTGAAACGATGCTGTGAGCGATCCCGAACTCCTCGGCCACACTAGTCACACTTCGATCTTCTTCCAACTCCCCAATGACGCGACCTCGGGTGAAGTCATCCAGATGTCGTCTACTGGATTGCCCGTTAGCCATATCACACGGTGGCAGCAACTCGACGTCGTTCAAACCGATGTACACCGTGCAATAGCTTTCACCGAATTGCAGAGCGTACACCGCTCGTGTGCTTTATACCCTTCCGACACCCCAGCCCCCTACGTCATACTGCATATATGCGCATGCAGTACCGTACCGGGCCCTTAGTCTATCTCCTGAGTAGTCTTTCGGTCCGTTCTGCCTGTTCGTTCAGCTGTTATGCTAATTTCTTCTCTTCGTCCTTAATTTTTGCACACCAGTGTATAATGTTGGTCGCAGCGAACTATGATATATCACAAACTCGTCTCCATTAATTCGAAAATGGATGTAAATAGTCTTATCATTAATTAAATTGTTTTGAGTATTGTGCCAATAAATGCTCTTAGATTTTTGCTGGGTGCTATTTAATTTTATTTAGGTTAGATGAATGCATCTATTTCAGTCTTTGGTAGTAACAGCTTCCCACAACTTTGATTTGTCTAAATTCGTTTTTTGTTACGCTCTGTGGCTTTCAGGTTGACAAGCGTTAACACCATAAATTAATGGGAAAATTCATTTAGGACGTCGCACCAATATGTTTACCACAAGCAAAGGTACTTGACGTTGCCCCTGTTTTAAGAAGAAATATATCTGTCAGCTTTCGAGCCAGCATTTGCCGAATTTTCTTAAAATTATGATTGTGATATAATGCACTGAAACTTTTAATTGAAATAAACTATATTGACAAAAATCACCGGACACCTAGAAGAGAAAAACAACATAGCATTTATTGGCATACTTTAGTACGGTGTCGGTCCACCTTTAGCCTTAATGTTATGTACTGACCCTTCGAGACATGCTTTTGACAAGGTTTGGAACACAGCGATAGGTATGCACTTCCATTCAGTACATAATGCTGCCGCTAACTGTTGCTTAGCAGTAGGCCTTGGTTCCAACCTTCTTATGCGCCGCTCTAATTCCTACCATAGGTGCTCTATGGGATTAAGATCAGGGCTCTGTGCTCGCCAGTCCACACACGATACGGAATTATCGTCAAACCACGCCGTAACAGTCCTTGCTTTGTGGCTCGGAGCTATATCCTGCTGGTAACAACAAGGCTCGGTTCCCTAGTATTGCCACAGAGTTGGTAGGGCATAATTGTCGAGAATATCGAGGTGGACGTGCTGGTTAACAGGTTTGTCCACGATAACCAATGGGCCGGAACCATACCACGAAAAACACTCCCACGCAAGTACACTACCAGCTCCAAACTTGACCGTAGGAACAGTACACTGTGGTAAAGAGCGTTGCCCCGGCTGCCGCCATACCCACACACGTGCATCTGACTGATGGATCGTGCATCTGGATTGATCAGTCCATAGGACCTGTTTGCATTGATCTATGGTGCACGGTAAGTGTTCTTTACACCATGCTAAACGAAGAGTAGAATTCCGAGTGGAGATGAAAAGCTTATGAGCAGCCGCACGACCACGGTAACCCATTGCATGAAGTTTCCTGAGAATGGTACGTGTACATAGCGATGCTCCAGCATTTTTACTCACCTGTACACTGAGGTCTTGTACAGTACTCCGTCGATTAGTTGTAACGACTCTCCTGAGGGTTCGACGTCCCCTATCACTGATTTTCTGTGGTCTGCCGGTACGTTTTGCTGCTTCAGGCACGCCACGTGCCTTCCACTTATTCAGTACATCCAAAACAGTTGACTTGGGTAGTTTAAACGCCTTTCGGTTTCTCTTACGGACAACCCACTAATATAACACCCAACAATCTTTCCTTTCTCAAAGTCAGCTCTCTCCCGCCGCGACATTTTCACTCAACCTCACAGCGCGATATGATCGCGGATAACTTAGTCCGCAGACGGTGTTTGGAAGGTGTCGGGACCCAGGATCAAAGGGCGCCCGAACAAAATTTTCCTAAAATCCACAGTTTTCAATTTAGGACCACCAAATTTCGTATACTATCTCATGGTACTCTAACTTAGATGGTAACTGGTTTTTGCAACGGGTCGGGGCCCGGCGTCAAGGTAGCCTAATGCATTTTTTTTTCAAATTTGCACTTTTTAATTTAGAACCACCAAATTTGGTTTACTACGTATTGGTACTCTAACTTAGTCCGTAGACTATTTTTGGAACGGTTCGGGGCCCGGGGTCAAGTGGCCCCCATACAAAATTTTCGTAAAATCTACAGTTTACAATTTTGAACGACTAAATTTTATATACTATCTCATGGTACTTTAACTTAGTCCGTGGCAGGTTTTCTGAAGGGTTCGGAGCCCGGGGTCAAGGGGCCCCCATACCAAATTTTCGTAAAATCAGCAAGTTTCAATTTAGAACCAGCAAATTTGAAATACTACCTCATGGTATTCTAACTTAGACGGTAGAACGTTTTTGAAAGGGGTTGGGGCCCGGAGTCAAGGGAGCCCCATACAAAATTTTCATAAAATCTATAGTTTTCAATCTAGAACCATCAAATTTGGTATACTATCTTATGGTACTCTAACTTGGACGGTACACGATTTTTGGAAGGGATCGCGGTCAAGGAGCCCCATTCAAAATTTTCGTAAAAAGTCCCAATTTTTACTCTTAAGGACTGCAACACAATTCAGCACTCTAATACCAGACCTACGGTCTACGTTAGAGACCGTAGATAACAATAAAGTGCAAAAATGTCCGGTTAATGGTGTATTAAAAACACAAATTAATAAACGTTAGCTTTCACCACCAACGGGCGTCTTATAAGACAGAGATACAATGTAATGCAAATAGAGAGTTCCAGATATTGAAAATTCAAAACATATTATAAAATAATGATAATTGACAATGTCAAATCGCGTGCACGCGACATCACATAGGTAGAGAACTTAAAAAAAAACAAAAAAAACCAAGCCCCCCCTAACTTTGGAACTATTTGCCGCAGATAAATAAATAAGGTATCGTTGGAAAGCACTAAAAAAGAACAGTCACGTGATGCGAAGAAAATGCTAATTAATCTAATTTACATGCTAATTAGCTCACTATCTCCGAATTTTTTCATATAAGAGGTATGTTATTTTATGCGCATTCTATTTAGCAAATGGAAAAACCCCTAAATTTTAAATATCGCCAAATCGAATCATTAATAGGTGAAGATATTTGCAAGTAAAGCTAGAGGGGCATCTATATATCTCCATCTGGGAAACACACTTGGAATGCTTCCTTCCCTGTAAGAAGAGTGATAATGCTGGAAAGTCTGCGTCTTGCCTGAACCTCCGACAAATTGAATGCATAGTACGGACTCGCAAAGGTCCTGACAGGATACGGTCTCTTTTTACAAAACGATCTTTTTTTACAAAAGACGTTATAAAAAAAACAATACCCATTACAACACCAATACCTCAACCTACGGTCCTCCAATACCCGACCTACGGTCTAAGTTAGAAGCCGTTGATAACAAATTTTGTATAGGGAGCCTTTGACCCCAGGCCCCGATCCCTTCCAAGAACCGTCTACGGACTAAGTTAGAGTACCATGATGTAGTATACCAAATTTGGTTGTTCTAAATTGAAAACTGTTAATTTTATTCCAATTTTGTACAGATGCTCCTGTCCCCGGGCTCCCACCTCTTCCAAAAATCACCTTCGTTCTCAGTTAGAGTTACATGTAATAGTATACCCAAATTTGGTGGTTCTAAATTGAAAACTGTGGATTTTACGAAAAACTTTTATGGGGGCCTCTTGACCCCGGGGCCCCGACCCCTTCCGAAAACCTGCTAAAGACTAAGTTAAAGTAACATAAGGTAGTATACCAAATTTGGTCGCTCTAAATTGGAAACTGTTGATTTTACGCAAATTTTGTATGGGGTCTCCTGTCTCCGGACCCCTACCCTTCCAAAAACCGCCTTCGGTCTAAGTTAGAGTTCCATGAGATAGTATACCAAATTTGGTGGTTCTAAATTGAAAACTGTAGATTTTTGGAAAATTTTGTACCGGGGCCCATCTGTAGAGCCCCAACCCCTCCTCATAACCGTTTACGGACAAAGTTAAAATTACCATGAGATAGAATACCATATTTGGTGGTTCTATATTGAAAACTGTAGATTTTACGAAAATTTTGTGTGGGGGCACCTTGACCCCGTGTCCCGACCCCTTCCGACAACCGTCTACCGTCTACGTGGGAGTACCATGAGATAGTATACCAAATTTGGCGATTGTAAATTGAAAATGTAGATTTTACGAAAATTTTGTACGGCGGTGGGCTCCTGACCCCTTCCAATAACCGTCTACGTTCTAAGTTAAAATGCCATGAACTAGTATACCAAATTTGGGGGCTCTAAATTGAAAACTGTAGATTTTACGAAAATTTTGTTTGTGGGCGCTTTCACCCCTGGCTCCGGCACCTTCCAAAAACCGTCTATACAAGGCGGACATTTTCTGGATCCTGTTGACATTTTGACTGTCGACATTTTGATTGTCGACATTTTGACTGTCAACATTTTGGATGTCGACATTTTGACTGTCAACATTTTGACCCTGTCGACATTATGACCGTGTCAACATTTTGTCTGTGGACATTTTGACCGTCTACATTTTGTCTGTGGACATTTTGACCGTCGACATTTTGTACCACACCCGTTCTGGGTGGTGTAGTGGTTAGCATGCTATCCGGGAGACGCGGATTCGATTGCCACTCCCGGGCGACGAAAGTTTGAAGTTTTCTGATATTATCTGATTTAACATCCATGTCACATTTACACCAATAAACGGATTCACATCTTCCAAATTTAAATTAATTAAGTGTCAGTAAATTCAAATAAAAATAAACGTCTCCAAGGTGAACAACCCCTTTGGTCTACCTTCTGATTCCCAAATTTAAAGCCTTTACGTTCAGTAGTTTCTTCTGTTGGCGACTGACAGGCAGGCAGACAGAAAGAAAGACACGGTAATTTTATTAATATAATTTGTGCTGCAACTATATTTCGGGCAACTTATTTTAATTCTGAAAAAATATTTCACTGCGTTCGAATCGATGTAAAATGTTAAATAGTTCATATTAACGTTTCCGTTCTTACATATACAGAGCCTATTAGTTGAAAAATTCGCCATCGTTACCTAAATATTTCTTCATCGAAACCCTGGGTACAGGTAGAACTTCGCTTTCGTTACCCAAATCATGTTACATTGACACCCCTTGTATAGGTGGAACAAAATGTTCAGGAAAAATAAATAACTTTTGAGCAGTTTAACGTTTTAAGAAACTTCTGTTAAAAATATTGATATTGGCAAGCCCGCTTGTTATGATACGTGAAACCTTATTTGGCTACTTCCTTGAAGCTGAAAGAATAGAAGTTGTTTTTAGCAAACACGGACATTTTTCATTCATTAATGAAGATAACATTAGTCCTGTTTCCGTGAGTATGTGTGCTTTTGGAATTTTCAATAGTACAACGAGATAGTTAAACCGTTAGCTTGCTCTTTAATTTTTTGATCTTCCATTGTATAGCCTAATATACGCTCGGGGACCTTTCTTCGATACTTTAACATGATGCCTGAACACTTTTATTCAAAGTGAAGTCAGGTTTAATTTGTTTGTTGCTGGTGAGTTATTTCTTTACTTTCGTGCATACTCTTTGATTACTTTCCTCTTCTGTTATTACGTACTTATTAATTTCCTCTTCTGTTATTTCTTACTTATTAATTTCCTCTTCTGTTATTACTTACTTATTAATTTCCTCTTCTGTTATTACTCTTCTGTTATTTTCACTTTCCTCTTTTACTCTTTGATAAGTAATGCTTGGTCAAAGTAAACAACCCAGAGTTCAATTCCTTTAAACTTGACCATTAAAATTATTATTTTTACTTTGAATAATTACTATTTTTTATTAAATTCATTTTATTATAACTATTTTTGTGAGTATGAACCGTAAAAGTTACAGAATGCTCTTTTCAAAGGAGAGAACCAAAAAGTTTGAATTACTTACTTTTGTTTTGCTAGTTGATTTGAAGGCACTGCGTTGAAAGTAGCACGAGTCTTTGAAATAGACTACTTGAAAGGTATTCAACTTGTCGTGTGTCGAGTTGTTAGTTAAAGAAAGCTTTGAAGGCCAAGCATGAAAGAAGGAAATTAAAGTATACAGACCTGCGCGGTGAAGTATCATTTAAAAAAGGAATCTTTTCATAACCTGTTCGGCAAGTGCTTCTGAATAAAATTTCTGCCACGTATTAAGCGGAAAACAACAAATAACAGATCCTCACTAATAACAAATCAGCTGCTTTTCTTGGTATGTTCTTCTCCACTAAGATCAGCACTAATCGCATTACAGAATGGCCGATATGATTTCTGAAATTGTAACTGACACGTTACCACTCTGCCCTTACTCGAAAAATACAACGTGTCTAGGGCATTGATGAATCACAAAAGTTATGTTAAAAACAACTTGTAGAAAGCCCTCCCAGGAGAGTTCTGCACGAGCCTTAACCTTAATTTGGAAAGCCCAGCCCGACCCGTACCCGAACTTCTAAAGTCCGGCACTAGCCCGACCCTACTAAACATTTCCAGTTTACTGCCCACCCAGCCAGGGCTGACCGTTTCAGACTTTCATCAGGCGTTTCACGCCACTTAACGTGAAAATGCGCCGCTATATTTGCAATGATGAAAATTGGGTTACATAGGTTCACATGCAAGGAACGCTTCCTGGCCCGTGAAAATTGGCACATGAACGAAGAAGACATGGAACTATAGTCAGCGGCTTGCAAATCTGAGAACAAAATTACAGGTAATATTTTAAAATTAAATTTACGGGTGTTAGAGTAGTGTTGCATATTGTTAATAGGTGGCGCTGTACGTACGTGAAGTACTGGAAACGTGGCGTTTCCTTACCTTTTTTGTCTTAAGTATTAAAGGTTTTCATACAAACAATAATAAATGAGCAGTTACAGACTTTTGTTTTGGATACCAGTAATTATTTAAATCACTCACGTAACAGGTAATTGGCTTTTCAACCGGGAAACTCATGCAAATTAGAAATCAGAAAGATGCTGACTTGTGTAAATTAGAAATTTAAGATGCTTTTGCAGAAATCACGACTTCATTAAATTCTCTCGCAAAACTAAGACTCCCACGTGAAGGAAGTAGCAAAAACAGCGCGATTTTCAGCGTTATCTATCAGCAGAAGGCTGCATTGAATATACTTTTATCTCCACCTTAACATAAAAAACGCAAGGCTTCCTCTACAGTAAGCCCCCCCAGCCCGTGGCATAAGGACCCGCATCATGTCAACAAAGGAAATTCGAAAATGAAAAGAAAAGTACATTTTCGAAATGGAAAAATAAATATCCAAGTAGCTTGGATACATGGACTTTGAATTCTCAAATCTGCTAGAAATTTATAATTAGAATTTTAAAAACTACTAAAAATGTAAGTACATCAGGTACCTAACTTCGGAATTCTATGTAACATAGCTATTTTGTTAACTGCATCGTTTATTTTTACCAAAGTTAAGCTTTAGATTCAAATCCTCTCGGAAATGATAACTTTTCGTAATAAACACATGCATTTTTACTCTTCTTTTTCATGTGGTCCACGAATATATTCCATTTTCTCATGCTGTCCGCGATTGGGAAAAGTTCGAAGACTTTCTCGATGTTCAAAGGTGTTCTACTGAATTGAACTCGTAATAAAATAAATGTAACATTGGAAGGTGCGCCATTTCTCGTAGGAATTCCTCCCACAAATGAGGTTAAGATCTGACTGCGTAATTCTGTTACAAATGTAAAAGCTTTTCCTCTTCTACATGTAGATATATACCAGATAGTACCGGATCCCCAAATATGTAAACAAACACTCCGAACTTCCTCAACTCATTTGTAGCAAGAGATCGCGACAAAAACGTTTTTGATTTTGGTTTCGTGAAGCTGAAAATATTCTCTGTTTATGCTAACAGTCCTCGTACAAAAAAAAAAAAAAAAAACGTTCGTTTTAATCATCGCTGAGGTCAACGAACTGGAAATGGAATTGGCTTTGAGCCTTTAAAGAAATAAACCTTCCCATTGCAGGCTCGCATCTTACACACAAGTTTGTCCGTTTCAGCAGTAATAAATCAATGCATAGGGTGGAGAACGGAGTCTTTCGTTTCTCTTAGTGAACATCGCTATCTGAATGCTTAACACGTTAATCTTCGTTTTGTAAGAGGAAAAGTGTTTTTTTTTACTCCAGCAGTAAAATTTTAAAGCTTGCACCGCAAGCCCTGTCCGGCTCTGCTGGAGCCAAGCCGGGCAGACTTCTACTTCCCGGCATAACCAAAATAAGGGCAAAAGTACAGAGGGTGAGTCGAAAATTTTGCAATATTTGCATAAACACATGTACTGCGGCAGGTATGTCACGTGTTTAACGATTCCAAGTCGCGCACTGTAGTCAGTCGAAAGGGATATTAAGTGGTAGTGGTTGCTGTGAAAAGCCTTGCATGTCATCGTTCTGTCGGTAGTTGGGACGTCTAGATGATGAACAGCAACCACAACCGGCAAATTAGAGAACGTTTGCTTTACGAGTTTGTACTGTTCCATAACGCTGCTCGAGCAACACGAAACATTTGTCACGCGGAAAAGGAAGGTTCCAAAGATCACAGGTCTGCACCCAGATGGTTCACGAAATTTCGCTCAGATGACAGAAATCTCGACGATCAGCCAAGGTCAGGTAGGCCGCGAACGGTGAATTCGGAGGCACATCCTATAACTATCGATTATCAGAGGCACATCCGATATTCAGCCCTCGGAGATTATCAGACGAGCTGGGCATATCAGAGGCCACCGTGGTTCGTCGCCTTCAGGACCTCGGCAAGGTCCACAGGAGCTGCCGCATTGTCTCTTACGAGCTAAAGCCAGCTGAAGCACCTCCGAGTGGAAGTGTGCACAAAACTCGTAGAAAACCCGCGCGATGTACGTTTCATCAAGAGAATTTCCACGTGCGCTGAAAAGTGGGTCTATTATCGTAATCCTAACACATAACGGCAGTGTTTGAGCCCGGGCCAGTTTCCAGAACCTCTTACCAAACGTGGGTGCTTCGAGCGCAAAGTGATGCTCTGCTTCTGGTGGAATTTCGAGAGGTTAATCCATTAGGAATTTGTTCCAGACGGTCGGACCATCAGCGCCAAACTCTACTCTGAACAGCTGGAGCGGATGTATGCCGTTTTGGAGGAGAAGTTCCTGGCATTGATGAACATAAAGAGCGCTCTCCTACAGCAAGACAAAGCTCGGCCTCATACCGCGCGAACGACCCGGGCAAAACTCCAAGAACTTGAGGGCATCGAACTGAACCTTTTCCCCTTCCTCGTATAATTGCTTGTTCCGGTCCATGGCTCACTTCCTTCGCGGGCGGCACTTCAACAACCAGCAGGAATTAGCTGCTAGGATGAAGGGGTTCTTCGCCTCGAAGGAAAAGAACTGGTGCCGCCGCAGAATCAAAGAACCGGCAGATAGATGGCTAAAGACGGTGCAGCACGATGACATGTACTTTGAATGCTAGTCAGCTTTGGTCGTAAAGGTACGTATGAAGACATAAAGTGAATATTCCAAAACTTTCGACTCTCCTCTGTATTATGTCCTGCAGATACTATCAGAAACCGCACTTCAGCAGGGTGTTAATTCGGTATAACTACCACGTTTGGACTAAGGATAGTTTACCATGGCACTTTGGTACGCACCACTAGGCCAAGACAGCATCACACTACTAACACATTATCAGAGCACTATGTTTTCTAAATCTAGTCAGTGGCATAACACTTTTGACTGATCTCTGCGCGCCCTATCCAATGAAATATGCAAACAGCTTTGACAAACATGCAACTTTTTCACAAATAAGTGCGGTTATTTACCTGCCCAACATGGAAAATGTCACACCATGAAGGAATGCACAAGATGGAACAAAACTCGCCACACATGTAGAAAAGGAGTTATTTTATTTCTGAGGGATTACATAAACGCGATGGACTGAGTCAGAAGGTCGTATGGTCGCCACGCTGGGCTACACATTTGGTAACACGGTGTGCCGTCCAGTGGAAAGTTCCTCGGATGGAGTCCTGAGATAACGCTGCACATGCCTCTTTCACCTGTGTCCAGCATTCATTGCTGTTAGAAGAGGCTCGTGTAGAGTCATTGTCTACCAGCGACGTCCCAGACGATCTTTATTGAAGAAATATTTGGCCAGGGCAGCACCTGGACATCATGCAGACACTGGCTACTGCTGTTGTCAATAGGCCGAAAGAGGAAGGAGGCTTATATCAAGCGGGAATCAGGGATACCACGGAGATATGACAATAAAAATTACTGCAGCACCTCACCCAAGTATCATGGCGCTCTCATTGTACCTACTATGCATACCAGCAATGAAGAGTTGTTAAAACTCATAGCATGTGAAACCATGACACCAGGACGAGAAGCAGTATAACGCTCACGGTTGGCAGCAAGATCAGCTCAGTTACTATGTCGTCTTCAGATTCGCAGTCTGTGATCATCGACGCTGAGACAGAAGCAAGACTCGTCGCTGAATACGACATAGTTCCATTCTCTCGCCACACATGTCTTGTACGACAGAACTGCAACCTAGAAACGACGATGTGGTCAGGTGAGAACCAATTGATGCAATGGTGGGGCAATGCGCAAGCCTGCCAGATCCAGTCTGTGATTCACAGTCCATATCGACACGAGGTTGCTCATACCTGTCTGTTCATCACGCCCAATGTCGTCCGCTGTGAACAGCGGCTAAAGCTTATCGTGGAACCCAAGGGACGATGCGTTCAGTTGTTCGCCTACCTGCACCAACCGTACCACGCTGAAACACGTTACCTTCCTCCAACCACGGTCGCCACATTCGTGCGAGAATTGTGGCGTCTTGAAGCATTTTCTTTGCCGTCCGACGCAGATACCAACGATCCGTATGCATATGTATCATGTAGCCTCTGGTAAAGGGTTCGTGGGATGGTAGGATTCCCAATTAACTCACCCAGACATTCTCACTCCTCACACGTGCTTTCGCCCTCGTGATCTCTCCGATGCAGTAGTCCGCACACTTCGGTGAGGACAATCAAGAACTGCGTCGAGCCGTTTTGCCCTTTCTTCTTCTTTACACGTATCACGTGCTTTGTCGCAACTGCCATCGTTTACATAACTGAACTGATGACATACACAAACTGATTTGCATTGGCTTACGACAAATACTCCCTCGTGTGGCATTGTGCATGTTTAGCAGTGTAGTCTCATTACGGGGAGCTCTTTTCGCTCACACCGCAGTAAAACTTTGGGTTAACGTGTCCCTTAGTGCAAGCATAGGTTTTCTCAATGGCATTCGTACCGTGTCCCTGGCAAAGCTGCCTCCTCAGGCACTGTGTTACAGAGTATATACAGGGGTTGAACACAATAATGTGAACACCACTCTCAGACACGAGACTTTTACTGTGTACGTCGCAATACGCAAAGGTATCCACCACTTTTCGGTTGTAATAGCTTTGTTCAGAACTTTAAGGTCCTGTTTAAGCGTATTTAAAGTTCCTTGTTCCAAAATTTCTTTCTGGGTTATGACAAAATGAGCCACCAAACTGACTTCGAAAGAGGGCTAACTGCAGGTGGCCGGCTAGTTGGTACATCCGTGACAATAGTCGCCAGGGTAGTGGGAGTATCGCGAGTTACTGTGTTTAGCGTCATGACAGCATACCATGGTCGTGGCAAAACCTTGTCAGCGAAACACTAGAGCTGCCGGAAAATGACCCTGACTGATACAGACAGGAGAACATTAAAGAGGATTGTTACAGGTAATAAGAAGACCATGGCGCCAAAACTTAGTGCGTAGCTCAATCTGTATCTCTAGACCTCATGAGTATCACCGAAAACAGTGCGCAGGGGACGGCATAAACAAAATATTCATGGCAGAGCTGCTATTGCAAAACCTCTGGTGACCTGGATGAATGCACAACGGCGACGGCAGTGATTTCAAAAGCACACAATGTGGACTGCCGATAATGTGGTGGGATGAATCCACATTCACACTATTCCCTACGTGTTTACGTGTGGAGAACACCGTCAGAAGCTTACAACCCAGACCGTCTGTTCCCAACAGTGCGGTGGTTCTGTCATGCTCTGGGGGCTCATATCGTAGTTTTCAAGAGGTGCTTTCATCACCTTGAAAGGACTGATGACTGACAGGGCGTATGAAATTATTTTGGCCAACCAAGTCCTTCCAATGGCTCAGACATTGTTTCCTGCAGGGCATGCCATCTACCAAGATGATAACGCCCCAATTCACAGAACTCTGTATGTCCAATCATTGTTTGAGGAACATAAGTACGAACGTTTACACCTTCCTTGGCCTCCACAATCACCAGATTCAAACATTATCGAGCCACTGTGGTTTGTGTTGGAAAACATAGAAAGACCCCGTTACACTATTTGTGCATCTCTCAAGGACAGGAGCAGTATCTTCATAACATCCCAATAACCACCATCCAGGATTTGTATACTTCCATTCCAAGGAGGATTCAGTCGGTTTTGAATGCCAAAGGTGATCCCACACACTATTAGGTACGTAAACCCTCTTTTCCTTTCTATTAGGTACGTAAAACCCTCTTTTCCTTCTTATTAATTACGTAAAACCCTCTCTCTCGTTTTCCGCAACAGAATATTCTGAACACCGATATATATACATATACTGTATATGTGGGATGTAAGGTCAGGAGATGCGTAACATCACAGCCTCTCTTTGACAAATGTCAACCCCGCCTTCTCGTGGTGCATCCTGTTCCCACTAAAGGGGGTCTGACGACCGCCAATAGCGGTATAACTATACCATCGGGATTAGAGAAAATGCTATCCCACACACACCAACCCGCTTGGCCAGCGTGGTGAGCTATGGCCAAACCCCTCCAAAATGACTCCACAACTTAAATCTTGGCCCTCAGTCTCCGGCAGCTTGAATGTACATGGCCAAGGCAGCGGCCAGTGCGACATGAAGGCAGAGGGTGCTAAGAATCCCCAGAGGACCGGACTAGGTTGCCATCTGATGCTGACCTTGGCTACTTATAATTGACGCTCCCTATCTTCTGATTCAAGGCTTCTGGAATTGCAAGAGGAACTACAAAGTATCAAGTGGGACATCGTCGGGCTAAGTGAGGTAAGGAGAAAAGGAGAAGATCTCATTGAACTGAAAAATGGACATCTCTTCTACTATCGTGGGACAGATACTGGCAGAACTAATGGTGTTGGATTTATAATAAACAAGAAACTGAAGGATAAAGTTGTAGAAGTTGAAAGTTCCTCTGACAGAGCTGCACGACTCGTTATCCAACTCTCGAGAAGATACCAAGCCCAGATTATTCAAGCTTATGCACCAACCACAAGTCATCTTGAAGAAGAAATTGAAGAATTTTATGAGGAAATTCGTCATCTAAATAATAAAGGTAAGCAGCACTTGAAGATAATTATGGGAAATTTCAATGCAAAAATAGGGCAACGGCAACAGAATGAAACTTCAGTAGGTAAATTCGGTCACGGCAACAGAAACCAGCGTGGAAATACTCTCGTTGAGTTTGCAGAGGCAGAAAGGTTTTTCATCTTGAACTCCTTTTTCAAGAAAAATCCACACAGGAAATGGACATGAAGACATCCAAATGGGACGACAAGTGAAATTGATTTTATTATGTGTAACAAAAAATTCGTCATAGAAGACTGCAGTGTGCTAAACAAGTTCAACACAGGTAGTTACCATAGATTGGTGAGAAGTAAGATGCACCTTAACACTAAACTTGAACGTGGCAAGCTCATAAGACAAACAAAATGTATTGATATAAACAACCTTAAAAACACCATAATACCTTCAAGTTGGAACTGAAGAACAGATTCTCTGCCTTAGAAGGCCAAACATCGGAAGAAGTGGATATTTCTGAAGTTAACAGAAAAGTAACCAAAGCTCTTATGGAAAAAGCAACAAAACTAGCTGGGTCTAAGAACAAGTTGCGTGTGAACAAATTATCAGGAAAAACCAAAATATTGATGCAAAAAAGAAGAGAGATGAGGACAACTAAAGAAGATGTGACTTCCAAAGTGGAATATATATAGAGCTATGCAAGACAGTAAGAAAAGATATCACTGAAGACGTAAGGAAATTCAACTGTGAACTAGTGAGGAAAGCAATTGAAAACAACCAAAGCCTAAAGACAGCAAAGGGATTTCTCAGTAAGGGAAGAAAACAGATTATGGCTCTGAGAAAAGAAGATGGTTCTGTAACAAGAAATAGAGGCGAAATTTTGACAAGAGTAAAAGATTTCTACTCCAAATTATATGAAAGGGATGATACATGTACTCCAGACATCATGAAAGGTACCAGTACCAGAGTTCCTCCAGTCCTCCCAGCAGAAGTTGCACATGCAATCAAGAACATGAAGCGGAGGAAAGCTCCAGGAGAAGATGGAATTACTGTAGACATCATACAAGAAGCAAGTGGAGAAATCGAAACAGTACTCGCCCAAATTTTCACTCGATGCCTTAATGAAGGGAAGATTCCTGAGGATTGGAACACCGCTACAATGATCCTGCTGCATAAAAAAGGTGACATTGAGGATCTCGGGAACTACAGACCTGTCAGCCTCCTATCAGTGGTTTATAAAATCTTCACTAAAGTTCTTTCACACCGCTTGAAGGTAACACCGGACATGGCTCAACCGAGAGATCAAGCTGGATTCAGGGGTGGCTACAGCACAATAGGATTCAGGAGTGGCTACAGCACATCCACGTACTGAGAAAACTAATTGAAAGAGCGAGGGAATATGAACTTCCATTATGCATGGCTTTTACCGATTATGAAAAAGCCTTTGATTCGGTGAAACCATCAGCAGTTACAATGGCTCTGAAATCCTGCGGTATTGAAGATGCATACATTAATATTATTAATAACATCTATGAAAATGCAAGTGCAAAGATTAGGCTGTTTGAAAATACAACACACATAAAAATTGGAAAGGGAGTGAGACAAGGTGACACGATATCTCCAAAGCTCTTTAATGCCACATTGGAGGGTGTCTTTCAGTCGCTGAGCTGGGAAAAGAAGGGGATAAAGATTAATGGAGATTATCTAACCAACCTTCGTTTTGCTGATGACGTAGTCATTTTTGGAACTACCCCATCAGAGCTGCAGAGTATGATCCAGAAACTTGCTGACAAGAGTAAAGAAGTGGGATTAAAAATGAACTTTCAGAAGACAAAAGTGATGTTCAATGCTTTTACAAGAAATGAAGATTTATCGATTGATGGAGAAAAGCTGGAGATAACAGGCACGTACGTTTATCTTGGACAGCCGATATCAAGTGAGGGTCACATTGATGAAGAAATTAATCGGCGTACAAAACTTGCCTGGAGAGCTTTTGGGAGAAACAGCATAATTTTCAAGAGCAATATGCCATTATGTCTTTAAAGAAAATTGTTTGATCAATGCATCCTTCCAGAGCTTACGTATGGTGCAGAGACGTGGACCTTAACTAAAAGAGACATACAAAGGCTGCAGACAACTCAAAGCAGCATGGACAGGTGCATGCTTGGTGTAACCAGGAGAGATAAGAAGAGGAACTCGTGGATCCGAAAAATGACAAGATTGGAAGACATCATGATCAGAGTTAAATACCTGAAATGGCAATGGGCTGGACATACTGCCAGAAGGACAGATCATCGATGGACAGCCGAAATTTTAGATTGGATTCCAAGGGACAGGAAAAGACTCAGAAGGAGACCACATGGGAGATGGGTGGATGAAATTCGAAAGTATGCAGGAGTGACATGGAGGAGACTGGCACAAGACAGACCGTTGTGGAGGAAACTTGGGGAGACCTTCGTCCAACAGTGGATTGATAATGGTTGACAATGATGTTGATGATGATGACTGTATATGTACAGTATATGTAATTACCAAAGAAGAATAAACAACGAAAAAATACAGACAACGCGAAGCATGCAACCAGAACAAAAGCTCAACAAGGAAGCAAGGCCAAAGAAAATAATAAAAATCCATAGACAAGAGAAAAAATACGCCACTGTTTTGAGTGTGTATTAAATACAAACGAATGTCATCAAGCATAAAAACGCAAAAAAACTTCCAAAAGGGACCAAAAAGAAAATTAAAAAACGAAACGACTTACCTAGGAAACATCCGCTCTAAATCGACAGTATAATTCACTGTTTTATGCTTGTTGACATTCGTTTGTGTTCTTTAATACAAACTCAAAACAGTGGCGTAGTTTTTCTCTTGTTTGTGGATTTAAATTTTTTTGACCTTGCTTATAGCGAGCTGGTACGCCACGTAAAAAGCCTGGAAGTGACAACAACACAATAGCGAGCTGGTACGCCACGTAAATAGCCTAGAAGCAACAACAACACAATAGCGAGCTGGTACGCCACGTAAACAGCCTAGGAGCAACAACAACACAATAGCGAGCTGGTACGCCACGTAAAAAGACTAGGAGCAACAACAACACAATAGCGAGCTGGTACGCCACGTAGAAAGCCTAGAAGCAACAACAACACAATAGCGAGCTGGTACGCCACGTAAAAAGTCTAGAAGCAACAACAACACAATAGCAAGCTGGTACCCCACGTAAAACGCCTAGAAGCAGCAACAACACAATAGCGAGCTGGTACGCCACGTATAAAGCCTAGAAATAACAACAACACAATAGCGAGCTGGTACGCCACGTAAAAAGACTAGGAGCAACAACAACACAATAGCGAGATGGTACGCCACGTAGAAAGCCTAGAAGCAACAACAACACAATGGCGAGCTGGTACACCACGTAAAAAGCCTAGAAGCAACAACAACACAATAGTGAGCTGGTACGCCACGTAAAAAGCCTAGAAGCAACAACAACACAATAGCAAGCTGGTACGCCACGTAAAAAACCTAGGAGCAACAACAACACAATAGCGAGCTGGTACACCACGTAAAAAGCCTAGGAGCAACAACAACACGATAGCGAGCTGCCACGCCACGTAAAATCACAGAGCGGAACCCACGAGTGCTGAAAAGGGTAGTGCAACAAAATGACATGCCCTCGGTACTAATACTCTCCACCGAATTCCAAAATGGCTCTGGAAGCCACTCCACCGCCATAACGGTTCATTGAGGCTGAAGAGAATGAGTTTTCATGGTCGCGCAGCCGCACACAAGCCTAACACCAGCACGATCAACGCCAAGAGTCGGTTGGGAAGATGCAAAATTCCGTGCCAGTGGACATCGAGGAGTGGAAACGCGCTCTCTAGAGTGATACATCATGCTTCACGGTCTGGCAGTTCGATAGACAAGTCTGGGTGCACAGAATAGCAGGCGAACTCTGCCTGCCACACTGTGTTATGCCAGCTGTGAAGTTTGGTGAAGGAGGCGTCATGCTCTAAAGCTGTTTTTCCTTGTTTGGGCTGCGACCCGTTGTTCCAATGCCCGAGAATCTTAATGCCGCTGCCTATCATTATATTCTCGACAGTTCTGTGACCCAAATATTGTGTCAACAGTTCAGTGAAAGCCGTTTTTTACCAAGAGGACATTGCCCCCATCTACAAAACGGGATCCATGCAGGGATGTTTTGATGGCTTGCATAAGGCCTCGATGTTATACAATTTTAACAACTTTGGGATGCATATAACGCCAACTGAGAGACAGATCTGACCACCTGACATCAGTGCCCGACCTGAATGATGTTTTTTGGCAAAATGGAATGCAATCTGAGCAACAGCGTACCAAAATGTAATGAAAAGCCATACCAGCAGTGGAGACTTTGATAGCAGCAAAGGGTGGACCAACTCCATATTAATTCCTTTCCTCTTGCATAGAGTTTGTGGATAGGGAAGTGTTTGAATACCTTTGGTCTAATAGTGTATTTTAGAGCACCAGTTACTTGGTGATATATTTTTGTTGTTAATTACCTGAAGCAGTGTGTTAAGATGAAGAATAGCGATTGCAGATCTTTAAGAATCTGATGGAAGAACGTTTCGCCAGTACTTTAGAACTAGAAATTTCCAAAGAATGAGAATTATGTACGGGAAAACATCTCAATATAACTGAAATTACGGTCTGTTGTTTATGATATTTCGACCGATTAGCAATTCGGGATATATTTCTTTTTTTTATGGGAGGTCTAACGACCACCGTGAGCAACTCTGTGGGCTATAAGCAGTTACTCGTCCCTAACTTAAAACTACTGGTTCTAGCTAAGGGAGAGAACCGGCGGCGTAAGACAAACAGAACATCTATGTCTCACTGGGATTCAAATCCGGACCCATATCCGATGAAAGATCAGAAGCCATCGCTTAGATCACTGCGGGATATCGTAAGTGGTATAATAATGCATGAAGTGCAGTTACCAATATTCGATCACCCGAAATACGTATGATTGTGTGAGTTCACGAAATTTATGTCCGGAGGAGTGACCGATTTGTTGCTGTTTTTATGAGAAAACCTCTAAACTGGAAAATTCTACACGTAGCTAAAATAAGTCGCTAAGAGACAAACTGCGGTGAGCACATCACACAATTTCAATGCAGTTCTGCGCTTCGTCCAATCACATGGCGAAATTTTTGTATGTTCTTGGTATGGGAATACAGAAAATAAAATGCATAGCAGCTACTTTTCCTTCAAACCAGTTTTAGAAACATAATACTGAAAAATATGACCGGACATTAAAACTATATTTGCTCCATAGTTGTATTAAGGCAACTAAATGAATTTAAATCTATTTGGTTTACTGCATTAAATTAATAGACTATATACAAAGAGATAAGCGGCATGCAGACTTTATGGTAGATTTTTTCATGATTTGTAATTAATTTGATTATGGAACTGTCATTTCAAAAGAGAAACTAATACACCCTTTCATCGCGACCACAAAAATCATTCCCTTCTTGCTTTTTGTACACTAATGTTGCTTTTTTTTTGTCGGTGTGGGGGTGGGTGTTTAACGACCACCGTGAACAACTCTATGGATTATAAGCAGTCGCCTGTCCCTAATTTAGGGGAAGGGAGACACCTAGTACCGTAAAACAAAACACAACATCCACGCCTCATCGAGATTCAAACCCGAACCTATCTCGGACGATTAGTCAAAAGCCAACGTTTAGACTGTTGCGCCACTGGGGCGGCTATTTCGTCTTTCGGTACTCCTTTACAATTCAGAAACAATTCATTATATTAACTTTTCCCAACTGGAGAATTGGTTCACCGGCTAATCGAAAGATCGCATCTCCAAGGGCCGTGCTACCTGTTATCTTGATTCGATGCATCTTTGTTTTCCGGCGGGGCCACTGATGCCACCGTGATTAGAACCGCCCTCCGCCTAGGAGGTAGCGAGATCGATGTCAGGCAGGACTAGCTGTTTTGAACTACAAAGCATCCGCCATTTGCCGGATGGGCACGTCACGATATCGGAACCACCTTTAAAATTAGTCATCTTCTAGCCCCACCCGCCCTGCCCACGACGATCACCCGTCGAGCGCACTTCATCACCCCTCTCCACGTCGTGAGACCCCATGCTCCAACACGGGGCCAGTAGACGGTCTCTCATATGTGGCACATACCCCCCAAGGGACTTAGGCAGCTGTACGTCTAACCCCCCCCCCTCCCCCCACTCCTCTAGAGGCAAATCCTACAAAATATTGGGAAGCGATGATGGACATTTTGGTGAGTCCATAGAGCCGTGTGGCACCACCCGCCTCTGCAACCAAAAAACAATAAACAACATACGCTCACTTTCCCAATTTTTATAACAACATATGTGCGTTTTACTGCCTGAAATATTGGTATTTAAAATATATTCACGGGCAATGAAATTTGCGCACCAAGAAGGAAACATTGAATCGAACTGAAATTTTATGGCCGCCCTGTTAGCGCAGTGGTCTAAACGATGGCTTCTGATCATTCGTCCGCGATGGGTCTGGGTTCGAATCATCCCAGTGAGGCAGGGATATTGTGTTTGTGTTACGGCAATGGCGCTCTTCCTTCCCTGGAACCAGTGACCCTAAATTAGAGACGGCCGACTGCTCATAGCCCATTGAGGCGATCAACATTTAAAAATGTTGATCGCCTTTTTCTTTTTCCTTTTTTTAATTGGAAGTTTAAGGACCACCGCGAGCAACTTATAACGAAGTAAATTTCTCCGTCATTTCTGTCCACGCCGGGGCTCGAACCCGGATCCCCTCATTCCGGAATAAGTCACTCTAACAATTGAGCTACGCAGACGTTTTATTCTGACTACTATCTGCCTTTATGTCGTGTGCGTCCTGCTGGCAGGTACGTCACAAACTCAATGGGCTATAAGTAGTTGTCCGTCCTGAATTTAGGACCACTGGTTCCAGGGAAATGAGAGAGTCAGTGCCGTAGGACAAACACGACATCCATGCTTCACCGGGGTTCGACCCCGGACCCCTTTCGGAAAAACGATTAAAAGCCATCGTCTTAGACCACTGCGCCACCGGGTCGGCTTGATTGCCTTGTGATACGTGCGTCTGTATAACAATCCACGTCGCTCTTCAATGAGCATGTGTGTTACCGGATGTGACGTCACGAAACTTTCGGCGCGTATATCTCCGGAATGCGACGTCCTATCGGACAACGGACAACGGTGGTTTTCGGCTTCTTTCTTCACGAGGAATCGTCCGGTAGGTTTATTGCGCGGTCGATTCTGATCACCCTGTATATAGATATATCACTCTTGATATCATAGGTGCTAACAAAAATAAACGACTGTCCTAGAGCTTTTCTGGGTATGACAAGGCGCGTCGGAATTTGACGACGAACATTTTGCTAGATCTTACTACTATAAACCATACTGTGCAGGTTTCAGGTATTGTTGATATCATGATTGAAACATGTAACGGTAAAAATCGTAAATCTACTGTTGAAATTGCAGTTTCTTGGTATGACAAGGCTCTTCGGAACGACGTGGTGAAGTGAAACCATCAGTTGTACGCCTGCGCGATACGGCAGGTAGGAATAAAAAGGGTTGACGACGGTAGCAGGTAAGCTCATACTACGTTGGCACATTTCACAGTAGTGTGGGTAGCGATATTTGTCGTACAGTTTGATAGAGTATTGTGACATGTATCTCCTATTGGGGGAATGCCATGGTTCAGCATTGCGTGCAGCAAGGGCATACAGCGAGCGATACCCAGCACCCGGACGCACAGGTCATACGGCGGCTTAACGCTAGAATGCACGACACAGGCAATGTCGCACCGCGTACAAGTGTAGACAGTGGCGCTGGACCGTCTGTGAAAACACCATCACCGAGGACGCCATACTACACTGGCGGAAAGTGAAAAAAGAACACCAAGAAGGAGACATCTGATACCAACGAAATTTATACAGCATAATAACGGAATACAGAGGATAACGTGATCAAAACATTATGGCAAAATACTGCTGTATTTGCTGGCAAACTGAAAAATAGCATTTCCATGTAACATGGTTGGTACGAGGTTGAACCGCCATGAACTGCGTCACACTGTGCAATTCTGGCATGGAGGCTGTGGTACAGATGTTGGATGTAAGTTTGGGGTATTGAGTTCCAAGCATCCTCAACCTGGACGCGTAAATCGGGGATGGTCGTGGCTCGCCGTGGAGACTGGATAAGTCGTTGTCCCATAAAATGCCACACGTGCTCAATGGGGGACAAATCCGGTGAACGTGCACGCCATGGTAGTTGTCTTACACCCTGAAGTGCATGCTGCGTTGCACGTGCCGTGTGTGGGCGTGCGTTATCTTGCTGGAAAACACCACGATGGACCGACCTTACAAATGGCACAACAACGGGTTGAATGATGTTGTTGATGTAGGAGGTGCTGCTTAACGTACCCGGTACAAACACTAGTCGTGTACGGAAGGGATAGCTGATGGCTCCCCACACCAGGAGACAAGGTGTAGGCCCTGTGTGTCGCTGACGGATGCAATAAGGGTGGAGACGCTCCCCTGTGCGTCTGCGAACTCACATACGGCCATCGGAGGCTCCCAAGCAGAATCTGCTTTCATCGCTGAGCACGACAGATCGCCATTACGTTCTCCAGTGCAGACGTTGGCGACACCACTGCAGCCGTTCCTGACGGTGGGCTGGAGTCAGAGGTGTACATGCCAGAGGCACACGTGCACGTAGTCCTGCATCCAGTAGACGATTGCAGATTATTCGCACAGTCACCTCAGATGCAACGGCAGCTCGGATTTGCGTCGCAGTGGATGTTCTGCTTGACAACGCCGCTCTTCTTATGCGTAGATCGGTCCGCTCATCAGTCCGTCTGTGACTCCCGGTTCCACGTCTTCTCGTGTGGGGATGTTCCTCGGACCATCTACGCCACCCTCGTACAACCACCGATACTTCCCGTCCAATTCGCTCCGCAATACGACGATACGACCACCCGGCCTCGCGGAGTCCGACTAGACGACCTCGCGTAAAGTCCGATAACTGCTGAAATCATACACGTCTTTCATGTCCAGGCATTGTAGCTTCTTCAGGGTCTTCGCACGTGTCCATACGCCGACGACTGATTACATTCACTTTGCCGTACTCCTTAAATACCACCGACGATAATTTGCATATTATGCCGTGCTGTGGCGTAAGCGCTCACCGGTTGGTCCCGAAATTAACATCACGCCTACGTAAACTCGACCCCATTAACAAATGTAAATTTCATGATCGTCCGCCAATTCCTTCTTGGTGTTCTTTTTTCACTTTCCGGCAGTGTATATAGATTCATAGAGGAGTCAACTTCCAGCAGCAGTGCAATCACGCGACAGTTCGGTGTGCACCAAAGTACCGTACTAGCCGTTCTACACGACGAAAACCTGTATCCAAATCACATCACACGGGTGCAAGGCCTATTACCACAGGATTATCCTCGAAGGCATACTGTGAGTGGCTGCCACAGCAACATGCTGCCGATAATACATGTAGTTTCATCTGCCGGATCTTGTGGACTGATGAAGCAAGGTTTACAAGGTAGGGTATCTGCAACACCCATCATAGTCATGTTGGGACATTGGACAATCTGCACGCAACACGTGAACAGGCTCACCAGATCCGGTGGGGTGCTAATATCTGATGTGGGATTGTGGGCGATATCCTAGTGGAACCATATCTTCTTCCCGAACGTATCACAGCTGCCAACTACATGGTGTTCCTACGTGATGTTCTGCCAGACTTGCTGGAAAACGTACCATTGGCTGTTCTCAGCATTCTATGGTTCCAGCATGATGGAGAACCAGCGCATTACACTGCAAATGTTCGCCAGTGGCTGGACACGGAGTATCCGGACAATGGCTTGACCGTGGTGGCCCTGTCGCATGGCCCGCTGGATCGCCGAATGTTAACGCATTGGGCTTCTTCCTCTGGGGGTCATCTAAAGGAACTGGCATATCGGCTGCCTATCAACAGCCTGCACGACCTAGTGGGCACCTTACACGAGGCCCTCACAACTGTAACCCCTGTCTAACTGCAACGCGTGGAGATCTCTATTCCTCGACGGTCTGCCGCCTGTTCCGCACTACAAGGTGGCCATTTTGAATACATGTTGTAATCTGACACGAATCCACGTGATTTATTTTTTGTGTTGTAGTGGTACACATCAATAAATTACATGCTTTCTGTCAAAGTGATTGGGTAAGTTATTTCTAACGTCACGAACTTTCGGCGCGTATATCTCCGGAATGCGACGTCCGATTCGACAACGGACAACAGTTTTAGGCTCCTTTCTCCACGAGGAATCGTCCGGTAGGTTTATTGTGCTATCGACTCTGATCACCCTGTATATACACAGTCGAGGTACATTATTATTACATTATTATGACCATCTTCTACTTTTGACGTCAACAGCGCGTAGCCAATGAAGGAAGGCACGTGTCGTGAGCTGGCTTATAAGGTATATACGGTGTGCTGTAGGCATTCTGAAATCATATCACTCGTTGCTGTCATGGATAAAATGGGCGATTTATCAGATTTGCAAAAAGGGATGATTATCGGTTTTCGGGCAAAGGGTGGCAGTATTTCTGAAACAGAGCAGTTTGTGAACTGTTCACGTGTTGCTGTGGTTAAAGTGTACCATGTTTGGAGAAATGACACCATTGCGAAGAAGCGACGTGGAAACTGCGCAGCACCACGTGCCATTGATGTGAGAGGTGAACGTCGGCTTCGAAGATGAGTGAGGGCCTATCGACACGCTACAGTGGAACCAACTCACTGGCCGAATGAACAAGCGATCTACCGGAAATGTCTCTAAAACGAGAGTTCAGAGAACCCTGCTACGTATGGACTCCGATTCAGACGAATGGTCACTCACGTGTGCTAACGAAGGTACATGGATAGAAAATGCTTACATTTGCACGGCAGTATCGAAATTGGACCACCACTTATTGGCAAACGATTGCTTTCGCCAATGAGTCAAGTTTTTTCTTCATCGAATGGATTGACGTAAATAAGGCGAGAAACATCGGAGACAAACACTCTTCAACCACTGCTGGAAGAACACAAGCTGGTGGGGGCAGCGTTATGGTCTGGGGAATATTTTCGTGGTATTCCCTGGGTCCACTTATACTTATGAAAGGCACTATGCACTAAACTCTTTAGGAATCCATGCTTGCAGAACATGTACACCCATACATGCTGATTGTCTTTCCTGTGGCAGAAAGAAAAGAGCATTTTGGATTCATAAGGGCTTGTGGGCAAAACCTGGCAGATTCATATTGATCTTCATTATAATTGTTGGATTAAGCGGCTTCCTGTTTCGTTCTTCTCTTTGACTTTTCATCGTTTGTGTTGTATCATAGGATATGAGGATTCAGATAACTCTTTCTTCTTCTTTTCTTTATTTTTTTCGTATCCCCTATTATGGGTGTGACACTTTATGTTACACTTTCAGATCAATGAAACACTTGACGCACCTTCGAATTGTTCTTCTTTTGGGGATATTCCCACCTTGCGGCTTTGCTCTGACAGCATCTGATTTATAATACTAGCGTATCAGGGATTGGCCCAGAAGAAGACCACGTGGGAGATGGGTAGATAAAATTCAAAAACTTGCGGGAGTGACATGGGGGAGAATGGCTCAAGACAGACCGTTGTGGATGAAACTTGGGGAGAACTTCATCCAGCAGTGGATGGATAATGATTGACAATGATGATGATGATTTAATCACAGGCAAAAATAGAAATGAGCATTATACACATGAATACAAGTCGCCTGCCCAAAAAACAAAAGCAAATTACGACGTCAAATGACGGTCCGAATCATTTCATAGCTAAATCTTTCTTCACTGTTCCCCCTGTGATGACCTTCAGAGAGGAATCTACGCCATTATCATAAAGCAATAAACACACAAAAATAGGGAGCATGCGAATTAATCGAAAACAAGTTCATCGAAAACGAATTCATTGAATACGAATTCATTGTATACGAATTCATCAAAAACGAATTTATCGAACGCGAATTCGTCGAAAACAAATTTATCGAACGAACAATTTACCGAAAGACGACTTTTTCGAAAAAAGTGAAACGAATTAATCGAAATGGAGTTAAAGACAAATGGGCACTGCACAAGTGGCCACAGGACAACTGGCTACCAAACAGCTAGCCAAACGGACAAGTTCAGACACTGAATTTAGAGGCCGTATAAAAATTGCAATTTTTTGGTTTTTGACGTGCACAAGGGCTTAGGGATTTTTGCGCTTTTACTTAGGCAATAAATATTAATACATAGGCCTAGGTCGTTTTAACTGTTTTTATTCGATTGTGCTCATATTCATAAAGTTTAGACATAAGGTCAAGTTAGTGTTATTGCGTTCTTACTTAGGCATTAAGTATTAATACATAGCCCCTAGATCTTGGCCTTTTTAACAGTTTTTACTCCATCGTGCTGATATTCCTCACATTTAGCTACCAAGTCAAGTTGTTATTATTGCTCTTTTACTTAGGCATTAAATATTAATAAATGGAACTTAGGCCTAAGCCTTTCTAACAGTTTTTATTCAATCGCGCTCATATTTGTAAGGTTAACACACAACGTCAAGTTTGTATTATTGCGATATTTCTTAATCATCAAATATTAAAAATAGCTCCTCGGCCTAGGACTATTTACCAGTTTCATCACGTCGTGCTCATATTCATAAGGTTTGCATCATGTCAAGTTAGTAATATTGCGCTTTTACTTAAGAAAAAATACTTCATACACTGGAACAAAATCGGAAAGAAAGGCCTAGACCATAGGCTAATTAATTAATATCAAATGAGCAGGATGGAATAAAATCTGTCAAAAAGGCCTAGTCCTAGGGCCTATGCATTAATATCTAATGCCTAAGTAAAAACGCAATAATACTAACTTGACTTGGTGACTAAACCTTATGAATATGTCCACGATGGAATGAAAACTGTTAAAAAGGCCTACGCTTAGGCCTAGGCATATAAATTTATTTTTAGTGCCAAAGAGAAAGCTTAATATTACTAACCTGTCTGGGTGTCTAAACATTATGAATAAAATCACGAGGGAGTAAAAACTGTTATAAACGCCTAGAACGTACGCCTGTTTTTAAATGTTTGTTGATTAAGTAAAAGCGCAACTTTACTAACTTGATTTGGTGTCCAAACCTTATAAATATGATCACAGCGGAATAAAGACTGTTGAAAATTGAAAAGTCCGAGGCCCTGGACATATCTTTAGAGGCGATCTACGGAGAAAGTAGACACGATTTAAATCAAAAGCCTGACACTTCTAAGACTCCCTAGTGGTCTTGTGGTCATCTTACATGAAAGTGTACGAGAAGAAATAAAAAAGGCAGTTTTTATACGTTCTCCACACGTTTTTGTGGCCACTTGGCCGTATTCCACTTATAGTCAAAGTTTTCTAGAAAATAGCTTACCCTACGATATTGCACCTTTCGGTGATTTCGCTTTCGATGAATTCACCTGAAGCCCTAATTTTCGACGAATTCGCTTCTGATGAATTCGTTTTCGACGAATTTATTTGGAGCCAAATATTATTGGGTCATATAAGTCACTGTTTAATACTAAAATTCAGAAAATGTATTCTAATGCTAAGGAAAAAATGTTAAATCTTTGCTTCCTGTAATCATGTAATCACTAACTGCACAGCTACATTTACGTAACTCCAAGATTTTCTTATAACACTGCTACTGCCTCTGAAGTTCCTAAGTCAAATGCATATTTTTAAATTTACGGTAACAGAATACCGGCAGTAATGCATACGGTTATCAGGCTATTGGGTTTTCTACGATCTGTAGTTTGGTTAGTATGTTCCAAGGATTAAAATATTTCAAAAAAAGAAAAAAATATGTTTGCAGAGAGATTCATATGATGAGTAATCTGTGAAATAGTTTTTCCAATACATTTTGAAACAACATGTAAGGATGAAGAAATGTGACAGAAATATGCAATTGAACCTTGATGTTTCGGGGGAGCACTACAAAATATTTAAAATATTAATTCTACTGTATCCACAATCTCCCTCGCATTTGTTTCATTCCATTCTGGGAAATATTTTAACGCGAAAATATGTGAGAAATTTAACGCGAAGATTTAATCAAAACATTAGCTGCAGTTTTAACATTATAGTACCTTTTTTCACTATTTAATGCACGAATGTCAAGAAACTTCTTTTCTTAGTAGTAAGCAATTAAGGATAAACTAAATTAAACGATAAAATCAAATAAAGGCAAACAGATCCTTAAAACATTATTTAAAATCCCGAACTTTTGTTTCGCATTTAAATAGACTCATTTTTATTTTACTTAACATCTTAACAATTAAATTAAATTTAAAAACGTTTTTACATGATTTACTGATGTTTAGTTTGTTTTTTGATCTGATATTTCTTTATTTTGCTGCAAGCAAAGGTTAACTGAAGTAAAAACCCCGATTTCAGTTTTCCGTTAAAAAAAATATAGTTAAATTATGTTTACTATAACAAAAGATTGGCTATTTGTTTCGAATTGTTCACATTTTTTAGCTGAAATTCTTTCTTACGCTTTACCTTCCAATGTGCATATCAACAAAAATTATGGCAAACTGCGAACAAAAACGTTTCAATTCACTTACTCCCGGTTATCTTCCAATTTTAGATGCTGTGTGCAGCCAATTTCTTGCAAACAAGTTTCGTTTCGCAGATTCACGTGCGCATCTCAGAACGTCCTTCCCTGACATACTAAAGATAACAGCACGTGTCAAGGCCAAACGGGAAGTGAAAACAGAGAAACGATACATGATATACATGCGAGAGTATAAACACAGTAACAATGAAGAACCTGTGTGCTGAACAGATGTGACAACTACATCAGAGAACGGATTCTGTGATATGCCATGAAACAACAACCATAATATAAATACGTATGTATATACACTGAAGTGCCAGAAAAACTGGTACACACGAGCTTATGCAAAATACATAGCAACGTCACCTATGCGCGTACTCGGTTGCGTCCGCCAGTGCGTACATAAAGCGATAGACATCCTTGCCAGCTGTCAGAGCTGTTTTTGGCATGAGAATGACAGGTAATAACGATTTAAGTGATTTTCAACGCGGTGTCATAGTTGGCGCTTGTGAGATGGGCCATAGTATTTCGGAGGGAAAAACGAAGTTCGGATTTTCACGGACGACCATTGCAAGGGTGTACCGTGAATACAAGAATTCCGGCAAAACTTCCAACCTACGATACCAGTGCGGCTGTAAAAAGTCATTGGCTGAACGTGACCATCGTCGGCTGTCAAGAATCGTTTCACGCGACAGGCGTGCAACACTGTCGCAGGTATCATCGGAATTCAATGCTGGGGCCTCAACAAGCATCAGCGTCTGGACTGTGCGACGTACCCTTCACGATAAGTGCTTTGGGAGCCGACGCCCAACTCGAGTCCCCTTGATGGGTGCACGACACAGAGCTATGCGCCTCGCTTAGGCACGGCAACGCCGCCACTGGACACTTGATGACCGGAAACAAGTGGCCTGGTCTGACGAGTCGCGTTTCCAACTGTATGGGGCAGATGGAAGGATTCGTGTGTTGCGCAAACGCCATGAGGGCATGGATCCGGCCTGTCAACAGGTAACTGTACCGGCTGGTGGGGATCCGTATTGGTATGGGGTGTGTTTAGCTGAACTTCATTAGGACCCCTGGTACGTCTACAAACGTCTGTGACCGGCCAATACTATGTGCGCATCCTTTCTGATGAGGTACACCCGTTCATGCCCTGCATTCATGCTGATGGGTTGGGCCTGTTCCAACAGAACAATGCATCTCCACACAAGTGTCGGGACGCCACATTACGTTAGAGAAGCATTCATCTGAGTTTGAGGTGTTGCCATTCCCACCCAAGTCCCCAGATCTGAAAGTGATAGAACACATTTGGGATGCCCTGCAACGCGCCATCGAACGTAGACCTCGGAATACACCCGAATTGTGGAACGGTCTGCAGGAAGTATGGTGTGCATTGCCTACAGCATATTTCCAGAAGCTAGTGGAGTCCATGCCCCGTCGTATTTCTGCAGTCCTGCGGTTCCGTGGGGGACCTACCAAGTATTAGACTGGTGTACCAGTTTTTCTGGCACTTCAGTGTATATATATATATATTAGCGGCGTATCTCGGGTCAGAGACCTGGGCTATATCACCCGTCCACACGTCCCTCTCCGCCCCCAAGACTGTTTTTAAAAAAATCGCGAAGTTTATTTTTCAGTTGTTAAAAAATAGAAGTAGCTTTTTTTTCTAAATTTTAGGTACATGCTATTTCTAACATGATACCTAATAATTATGAGGATTAAGATTTGAACACATATTTGTACATGAACTCCATTCTTCTTTCATTTTGGGTGAATTTGAGTGTTACGTTTTCATAAAAGTTTTCCCGAGTAAGTTTTCGCATTTTCAAAGACAGTTTTTCTCTATTGACAAAACAGCCAAGCTGCTCAAATGTACATGTCCTTGTGTGGCTCTAAGATATGTCTTGATTCCTTTTAATAATGCAGAGAAACTTCCTTCGGCAGTTGCAGTTGTTGATGGAAACTTTATTATTAAGTCTCCTAATTTGGACACCTAACTAAACAAAATGTCCAATTTATTCAGCTTTGTGTAACAAATAATGACTCTTACTGATTTCTTCTTGTGTTCATCAAGGGAATAAAACACCTTCAGTTCATTTTTAGTCGAACAGTATCAAAATTTAAAGCATAGGTTCTTTAAGTTCTGACAGTAGATGTTCAGGAAAGCTTTCACAAAATTTATCAAAATACACTGCTGGCCACCCAAAATGCAACACCAAGAAGGACACGAGGTAGCAAAGCCAGATTTACTGGACACATAACAACAGATACAAAGATGAAACGATTAAGCTTACAGGCCCGTGCGACTTGCAGATGAAACGATTGAGCTTACAAGCCCATGGCTGGCAATAACGGCCGCTACACGCCGCGGCATCGAACGAAAGAAGCTTTGGATGAGGCTTGGGGTATGTCGGTCCAAGCTGCTTCCACACGCTGCCACAGTTCATCACGCGTAGCCGCGGGTGGTGTTTGCCGGGCCACTCGGTTGCCGATCAGCGACCAGACGTGCTTGATGGGCGACATATCGGGAGAACAGGTGGGCCACGGCAGCAGTGATACCTGGTAAGCCGTGAAGAATTGTTGCACGATGCGTGCCACGTGCGGGCGTGCATTGTCCTGTTGAAACGTCGCCGCTGGCAGGTCCTGCAGGTGAGGGAGGACTACAGCCTCCGAAACGTCGGAGATGTAGCGGTAGCATTTGAGTGTAACGGCGATTGGTACCAGAAAGGTGCGGGTGTCATTTCCAATTGCGCCCCAAACCATAACGCCAGGCGACGAACTGGTATGGCGCTGCATAATGCAGGCGTCATACAGTCTCTCGCTATGGTGCCACCAAACGCGGATCCGACCATTGTGGTGTTGCAGGCAGAAGCGGGATTCGTCAGAGAAGACAATGTCATGCCATTCCGTAGTCAAGGTGCGGCGTTCAACGGCCCACTGCCGCCGCACTCGCCGGTGGTGAAACGTCAATGGCAATCGGAGCAATGGGCGCCGTGAAGTCCACGCTCCTGCAGACGACGTGGAACGGTACGTGCTGACACAGGTTGTTGCGCAACACATCCTAATTCCTGCGCTAACGTTCGTAATGTGCCGTCAATGCCCGCCGCACAACATGCCGGTCCTCTCGTTCGGTGGTGTGCCACGGCTGCGGCAATCGCTCACGTCGGTCTGTCCGTCCCTCCTGCACCCACCGAATCCATATTCGCCTCACTGTGGCTGGATGTCGTCCCACACGGGCGCCGATGTCTCGGTACGATAAACCGCTGTAGCGATAAGTCACTATTCGTCCTCTGTCGAACTCCGAAACGTGCTGGAATGACTACCGTATTCTGCGACGAGGCATCAGGAAGCTTTCAACGCACAGGTCGGGCAGCACAACACGCTTCCACTACTTACACCACGCCTTCTGTGCACCCTCCTTATAGTGTTTCTCGGTTGCGTGCCGCTTGCACATGATTTGCATATGCCCTGCAATGCTGATCGTTTGCATGTCCTCTCGCGGGCGACGCATGCTGCGAATTTCTGGCCAATCGGATGCTTCTTTCTTGGTATTGCATTTTGGGTGGCCAGCAGTGTAGTTCGAATTCAACAAAACCACGAATTTAAGATATAATATCATTGATTTTAATTCATTGACACTTCACACAAACCGAAACAACTCTCGCGAAACACGTGCTGTTACGGGCGGGAGCATGCGGGTCACTAATGGTAGTACTTAGTCTTCTCTTTTCAGAGCGAACCGTCGCCCAAAGCAATGGCCCATTCACCCTTCACCCGCTCGTTTATGTTGTCATGGAAAAGCTAGCTGGCAATCGTATCGAAGGTCTTTGAATCAGAGCAGCGAAGACTGGTAGAGCTGGTTGCGTTACGATGATACCATTCCTTCACTAGGAGCCCCGTTGGTGATTCTCGCTCGCCAGACTGATCCTCTGACTTTCAAAACAAGCGAATCCGCAAGTGTGTTTTTCGCAGCGGAAGCATCGATACTATCTTAATACCGTTGATAACTGATTTTTAATTGTGTATATTTAGTTGGCGTTTATTTGTGTATTCTCTGGGTTTCGCAGCTGGCCATGATTTTTATCAGCTGCGAGGTGTAATCTCGTGAGTCAGGTTGAACAGCCTTCAGTAGGATTATGGCAAGCCGACGTGAATTATGGGATTTTGAACGATTCGTGGTAATAGGAGACAGACGGGGATGGGACATTCAATTTCCGAAGTTGTGCGAACATTCAACATTCCGCGATCCGCGGTGTCACGTGTGATTGAGCAATATACCATCCATTACCACTCACCGTGGACAGCTCAGTGGCCGACCATGGGTGCTGAATGACCGTGACCAGTGGCGTCTGACCAGTATTGGCCATGCTAACAAACAGGCGACATTGGCTCAAAGAACATCCACATTCAATGCAGGAGGTACCAGAGACATATCAATCAGGTCAGTGCAGCGTAATTTAGCGTGCATGGGGTATGGAAGCAGAGGACACATTAGAGAGTTTTTGTTAACACAACGACATGCGACACAGCGCCTCACCTCGGCTCGTGAAGACGGTAATTGTAACTGGAAGACTGGCAACATGTAACGTGGTCCTACTAGTCACGCAACCAATTGTTACGACCAAATGGTAGGGTTAGGGTGTGGCGCAGACCCCATGAGACCCAAGCTGTCAACAAAACACTGTGCAAGCTGGTGGTGATTCCATACATGTGTGGGTCGTCTTTACGTGGCACGGGTTGGGCCATCTGGTCCTCGTAACACATCATTAATCGGTAAACGATTTGTTGCTTTGCTGGGTCACCATTTGCAGTCCTTCATGGACTTCATGTACCCCAAGAACGATGGAATTTTCCAGGCGGACAATGCACCATGTCATCGGATTCAGGTTGTCCAAAATTTGTTCGATGAGCATTTGGACAGTTCCGACGGATGGTGTGGCCTCCACGTTCGCCCGACATGAACCCAATAAAGCCCTTATGGGACGAGCTGGAAAGGCCCATTCGCACCAAAGATCCTGCACTTAAAAATTCCAGGGAACTATAGACGGCATGGCTCAACATCTCTGCAGACGTCTTCCGGCCACTTATGGAATCGATGCCACGTTGCGTTGCTGCAATTCCCGAGGCTAGAAGAGGCTCTACGCGATACTAGGTACGTACTTTTGGCACTTTAATGTACATTACTTCTGAGTTAATACAAGAAGTGGCACGATCAGCTAACGAAAGGAAGGACTTGCAGACAGAGGTCATCTTTTGGTATGTAATGCACAGCTGATGTCACAGTTTTTTTACATGTCTTCAATGCCTTAAAAACCTTTTTCTTTCAAAGATAGCTTTTATTCAAGGTATAAAAAGTAGTCGCACAGTGACAAATCTGGAGAATAGGAAGGGGGGGATAATTGAGTACACATATTTGTTTTCCTGCAAGAAATAGCTGTACACTGAGTGCTTCGTGCGCGGGTGCGTTATCGTGAAGAAGGAACCATTGCCCGTTTTTGTACTCAGGCCTGGCACGAACAATCTTCTTCCACAGTTGTTCCAAAATGGATGTGTAAGCATTGTCAATGACAGTTGTACCTTCAGGAATGAACTCGTGATGCAGAATTCCCTAGCTGTCGTAAAGGCATACAAGCATTGCTTTGACTTTGGATTTCTCTAATCTGATCTTCTTTCCTTTGGGTGAGTGTGACGACTTGCACTGAGCACTCCGACGCTTCGTTTCAGGTTCATAACGGAACACCATGTCTTGTCACCTGCCATAATGCTTAGGAGAAAATTTTGGATTGTTTCTGCAGTCTCCAGGATGTATTTTGCGTACTCCACTCGTGTTTGTTTCCGGTTGTCTGACAAAGCATGCAAAACAAAATGATCACCAAATCCCCCTCCCAAATATTGCACTAAAATTTGACGAATCGTCTCCGTATTAACACCGAGCTCACATTCCCGAATGCACATGGTCACACAAAGATCACTCTCTATTCTTTCGTGAACTTTCTCAGTGAGTTCAGACGTGCGCACTGAAACGGAGCGTCCGGGCCTTTCGTCATTTTCCAAATCTTCCCGCCCATCCTTGAAACGTGCATTTCAGTGCCCAAGATATGCAATTAGTCACGCACACATCACGCAACAGTTGAACACTGAGAAAAACGTTTTGTTAATTCAACAAAACATTTTGTCGATATACAGTCAATAAAATTTTTTGTTGAATTTGCAAAATTATTTTGTTGAAAATTATTGTTGATTTGACAAAATGTATTGTTTTCACGACAAAACCCTTTGTTCTTTGAACAGAATGATTTGTCGATTTTGGGGAATTTGATCCAACAAAACATATTGTTATCATGACAAAATATTTTGTCGCTGCAACAAAACATATTGTGTCACGATAACAAAATGCTTCGTTGCAGCAGCAAAACGATTTGTCATGATAACAATATGTTTTGCTGGATCAAATAAATTCCCATAAATCGACAAATCATTTTGTTAAATGAACAAAACGTTTTTGTTGTGATAACAATAAATTTTGTTAAATCAACAATAATTTTCAACAAAATAATTTTCAACAAAATAATTTTGCAAATTCAACAAAAAATTTTGTTGACTGTATATCGACAAAATGTTTTGTTGAATTAACAAAACGTTTTTCTGAGTGAACTGTCTCAGATGCAGTTTTACCGATTTTCAAACAGAACAGGATATTTGCTTTCTGCTTGATGACAGAGTTCGACATCCTTCTTCTGAATGACGTCATGAGCAGGATAAATAATCATCTGCGCAATTCTCACGCAAACGCTTCTGCCACCGCATAGCTGCTAAATTATTTATCAAAAAACCTGCCTTCATGACATGTGTGTTTTACCGGGATTTAAAAAAATCAGTCTCCTTACTTAATTGCGCACTGTGTAAATAACCAACGTTGTTTGAAACCGCTATACTTCTTCAAATGTCCTCTCTAGTGCAAATAGTGCTTAATAATAAATCAGCAATAATAGTAATAACCGAACGCTCCTCATTGAGAATTTCTGAAAACACACTTTGAAGAGGGGAATTGAAATGCTGAAATTTGTTCGTTCTTTTTTTACATTTTGCACGCTCGATATTTAAATGTTTTAAAATTTAAAACAGGGCTCACTTTTTTTATACGCATGCAAGTACTAACTCCAATCGCGACTCGAAAGCCTTTCATGTACGTACTTTATGTTTTCAAATTTATATGCTACTGAAAACAGTCAGATAAAAAAAGAAAAGAAAAGAAAGAAAAACAAACTTTAACTTTTAATATTGCAGCATCCCGAAACAGCAGACCAATTGGTATGGAAATACTTAAGTCCAAGTAAGGTATAGTAGTCAGAGATGGAAACGGGTCACGGGTCAACGGGTCGGGTCAAGGTGTTCCTGACCCGGTTTTATTCCCGTTTTATTTTTGAAAAAGAGAAAAATATATTGCAAAGAAAAATGCACGTTGTGGAATTCTGTAGTCGATACTGGTGCCCACGGAGTGAATAATGATTTGCCATGCAAAAATATTGTTGTCTCTTTCTTAAAGCAACGAAAATTTCCACCAACCGACGTCAGACACACCGTATCGTAAAAATATACTTCCTTTGCGTTCTTTTACAGTGCGATTGTCCAGGGTTCGGTACAGGCAAACACCATTCGTCTGCTTCTCAGCTGATTCACTCTCTTTGTGCAAAGTTCACTGTATGACTAAGAATTACTTTTCACATCGAATCTTTTACATTCAACATTACGAGGTTTTCAATTGATGTGTTAACATCACGTTCCCATGACATGTCATGTCGAAATTAACTCCTTATTTGTTAATATGGATGGATTCAATATTAAGGAGGTTGAGAGAGGCGTCGAGGCCAAGAAATGCGTGCTTGTTGTAAACCACAAGGGGAAGAGTGAATGCTGGAAATAGTTTTGTCTCATTAAGGAACCGGTGAATAATTCTGAGTTGTTTGGTCTTGCTTGCAACCAAAAATCTAACGGACCATATGGAAGTATGCGCACTTCCATCAAAGCGTGGAATGAGTAAACAATCTAAATACATTTTTAAAAATGTATTTGTGTACTCATTAAAAATTATTCCCATTTTTATTATAATCCATGGTCACAGACGGTTCTACGTCAATTCGTCGCGTGCGTCAATTCGTCGACTGCGACGATTCGTCGCGCGTCAATTCGTCGCCTACGTCAATTCGTCGCGCGTCAATTCGTGGACTGCGTCAATTCGTCGCGCGCCAATTCGTAGACTGCGTCAATTCGTCGCGGACAAATTCGTCGACTACGTCAATTCGTCGCCTACGTCAATTCGTCGCGCGTCAATTCGTGGACTGCGTCAATTCGTCGCGCGTCAATTCGTAGACTGCGTCAATTCGTCGCGGACAAATTCGTCGACTACGTCAATTCGTCGACTACGTCAATTCGTCGCGTTTACAGATTTTGGTTACATACAAAACGAATGCAGGAAAAGGTACGATTTCGAACGTCTTGCTCCCTGATCAAATTTATAAAGTTTGGACACGCAGACAGGATAGGAATATTACGTTTTTCTTTGGCACTAAAAATATTAGACGGTAAACGGTTTTTGGAACGGGGCAGGGCCCGGTTGGTCAGAGCCCCCCATATACAAAATTTTCGTAAGATCTACAGTTTTCAATTCAGAACCACCAAATCTGGTATACTATCTCGTGGTATTCTAACTTAGACTGTAGACGGTTTTCGGAAGCGGTTGGAGGGGAGGGGGTTAGAGCCCCTCCCCCTACAGAATTGCCGTAAAATATAGTTGTTAACTTAGAACTACAAAATTTGGTATATTATCTCATGGTACTCTAACTTTGACGGTAGACGGTTTTTGGAACGGGTCAGGGGCCGGGTTGGTCAGAGCCCCCATACACAAAATATTCGTAAGATCTACAGATTTCAATTCAGAACCACCAAATCAGGTATCCTATCTCATAGTACTCTAACTTAGACGGTTGTCGGTTTTTGGAACGGGTCAAGGCCCGGGAGTCAGAACCCCCTACATACAAAATTTTCGTAAAATCTAGTTTTCATTTCAGAACCATCAAATTTGGTATCATGAAACTCTAACTTAGACGCTAGACGGTTTTTGGAAGGGGTTGGAGCCCGCGGGGTCAGAGCCCCCCCCGAATAAACACGTTTTCGTGAAATCTACAGTTTTCAATTTAGAACCACCAAATTTGGTATACTATCTCATGGTACTCTAACTTAGACGCTAGACGGTTTTGGGAAGGGGTTAGAGCCAGCGGGGTAGGAGCCCCCTCCCCTCATGAAAAATTCGTAAAATCTACAGTTTTCATTTTAGAACCACCAAATTTGGTATACTATCTTATGGTACTCTAACTTAGACGGCAGACCGTTTTTGAAACGGGTCAAGGCCCGGGAGGGTCAGAGCCCCCACATACAAAATTTTCTTAAAAACTACAGTTTTCAATTCAGAACCACCTAATCTGGTATACTATCTCATGGTACTCTAACTTAGACGCTAGACGGTTTTTGGAAGGGGTTGGAGCCCGGGAGTTCAGACCCCCCCCCCCCCCGAATAAACACTTTTTCGTAAAATCTACAGTTTTCAATTTAGAACCACCAAATTTGGTATACTATCTCATGGTACTCTAACTTAGACGCTAGACGGTTTTTGGAAGGGGTTGGAGCCCGCGGGGTCGGAGCCCCCCTCATAAAAAATTTCGTAAAATCTACAGTTTTCATCTTAGAACCACCAAATTTGGTATACTAACTTAGACGGCAGACGGTATTATGGTACTCTAACTTAGACGGCAGACCGTTTTTGGAACGGGTCAAGGCCCGGGGGTCAGAGCCCCCACATACAAAATTTTCTTAAAAACTACAGTTTTCAATTCAGAACCACCTAATATGGTATACTATCTCATGGTACTCTAACTTAGACGCTAGACGGTTTTTGGAAGGGGTTGGAACCCGGGGGTCAGACCCCCCGAATAAACACTTTTTCGTAAAATCTACAGTTTTAAATTTAGAACCACCAAATTTGGTATACTATCTCATGGTACTCTAACGTAGACGACAGACCGTTTTTGGAACGGGTAAAGGTCCGGGAGGTCAGAGCCCCCCACATACAAAATTCTCTTAAAAACTACAGTTTTCAATTCAGAACCACCAAATCTGGTATACTATCTCATGGTACTCTAACTTAGACGCTAGACGGTTTTTGGAAGGGGTTGGAGCCCGGGGGTCAGACCCCCCTCCCCCGAATAAACACTTTTTCGTAAAATCTACAGTTTTCAATTTAGAACCACCAAATTTGGTATACTATCTCATGGTACTCTAACGTAGACGGTAGACGGTTTGGGGAATGAGTCAAGGCGCGGAGGGTAAGAGCCCCCACATACAAAATTTTCGTAAAATCTATAGTTTTCACATTAGAACCACGAAATTTGGTATCATGAAACTGTAACTTAGACGGGAGACGGTTTTTGGAACGGATCGGGGCCCGGGCAGTAAGAGCACCCCCCTCCCCCCAAAGAATTTTCGTAAAATATACCGTTTTCAACTTAGAACCACCAAATTTGGTATACTATCTTATGGTACTCTAACTTAGACGGTAGACGGTTTTTGGAACGGGTCGGGCACGGGGTAAGAGCCCCCCTCCCCCATAAAAATTTTCGTAAAAACTTTTACAGTTTTCAATTTAGAACCACCAAATTTGGTATACTATCTCATGGTACTCTAACTTAGACGGTAGATGGTTTTTTGGAAAGGGTCGGAGCCCGGGGTTCAGAGCCCTACCCCCTGTAAAGAATTTCTTGAAATCTACAGTTTTCAATTTAGAACCACCAAATTTGGTATACCATATCTTGGTACTCTAACTTAGACCGTAGACGATTTTCGGAACGGGTCGGGGCCCAGGGGTTAGATCCCCCCCCATACAAATTTTTCGTAAAATCTACAGTTTTCAATTTGGAACAACCAAATTTGGTATACTCTCTCGTGGTACTCTAACTTAGATGGTAGACGGTTTCAAGAACGGGTCAGGCACGGGTTCAGAGCCCTCTCCATAAAAAAAGTTTCGTAAAATCTTCAGATTTCAATTTAAAACCACCAAATTTGGTATACTATGTGATGGTACTCTAACTGAGAATACAGTCGGTTTTGGGAAACGGTTGGAGCCACGGGTTCAGAGCCTCCCCCCCTGCCAATTTTTGTAAAACCTACAGTTTCCAATTTAGAAAGACCAAATTTAGTACACTACCTCATTGTATTGTAACTTAGACCGCAGACGGAAAGGGTCGGTGCCCGGTGTGAAGGGGACCCATTCAAAATTTTCGTAAAAATTACAATTTTTACTCTTCAGAACTGCATCCCAATACAGCACTCCATTACCCCACCTACGGTCTAGTTTATAGGCCGTAGATAACAATAAAGTGAAAAAATATCCGGTTCATGGTGTATTAAAAACAAAAATTAATAAACGTTAGCTTTCACCACCAACGGTTGCCTTATCAGGTAGAAATACAATGTAATGTAAATAATGTAAATTCCTTTTTGCTTCGTAAAATTAAATTAACTAAATCAAAAGATTTAAAATAAGTTTCCTGGAAATTTACGGAAATAACTTTTTCATTCATTAACTTTCACCCGCTGAACTTGGTGATTTTAGAAATAGTAATATTTACCTGGGAAATACCGGGTACCCCTGCTAGTAAGAACTAAAGATAATGTTACACTTTTAGTCAGGTACAAAACAATAATTAGAAAGCCCAAGGACTGGGCCTGTTTAGCAATTTTCAGTGTGCCGTGCTAATTTTCATAATGTTTTCATAGAAGTCCAAGATTTTAGCAATGCGCTTTTCTGAGGTTGGAACTATTAAGCAGACCCTAGGCCTAGAGATTTTTGATAGTTTTCAGTCCTCCGAGCTGATATTTATGTTGTTTTCATAGAAAATATAATGAATTCTGTTTAAGTGTTACTCGAGCACAAAGCATTAATAGATACGACCGAGACCTAGGCATATGCATTTATAGTAATTTTATAATGCTGTGATTATATGAAGTTTGCATGACAAATCAATTTAAGAGTGTTACGCTTATCAAAAATTATTTAAAAGGCCTAGGCCTAGCGGCCAATAATTAGCATTTGGTGCCTAAGTGAAAGCGCAACATTATTAACTTGATTTGTTATGCAAACCTTATAAATACGACCACAGCGATTAAAAGTTACTAAAGAGTCCTTGTAAGTAATATTTTTTGACCGAGTGCAAGTACAATTTACGAAATGTCAACAGGTCAAAATATCTAAAGTAACAATGAAATTTGAAATATTTCTTTTTTCTTTCTTTTTATTTCAGTTTTGACACTTGTATTAAGTTTTAAAAACATATATTTCTCCTATCGTATACCTTCATTGTGCTTTCAACAGAATTTCTTACCATGTTTTGAGCATTTCATTTTGTGTGGTTACAGTTTTTTTAATGTTTTGGGCATTTCATTTTGTGTGGTTATTTCTTTTTATGTTTTGGGCATTTTACTTTGTATGGGTGTTTTTGTTATGTTTTTGTTATTTTCTTTTCTGTGGTGGTTGTAATGTCGACAGGATGAAAAGGGGAAACTGTGGACAGTCACGATGCCTACTTGCTTATAATTTTTTTTTCAAATACAGCACATGATTTTGTATTGAGTTATACCACTTACTCATTAAGCGACTACAGGTTTCTTTAAATATGAACGTTTTCTTAGAGCCTTTTGTTTCCTCTACCTAGCTTTTTCGGTTCCGCAATTTCTTTTTTTCGTTTTAGAATATTTTCCTTATTATTAATCTATTTTCTCATGCAAACTCTTTATGTAAGGTATGTTTATTCTATCGAAGTATTTTGCAATTATACGTGAAGCCCTGTTGCTGAAGTAAAAAAAAATATTTCCAACTGAAACAACGCAGTTCAGATATTTTCCCACTGTTAACTCAAAGAATGAAAACAAAAACAACAAATCTGTGCAATGGTTGAGGCATGAGACAGTACTTACTGGTAACCAGGCAAAGTTTTAAGGAACAATGAGCTGAAGAATTTCTAACTGCAACAAAAAAGAGCATCCGCACTGTATCCCTCCCCATCCCCTAGTGCCGGCCTTTGGACGTCTTGAAAGAGAAGTCTTAAGGACACATCTGTATCGTAATTGCCTGAGCATTCGCGACAATCTTCTGGTGTCGTAGAAGAAAAACACACTTCCTACTTCGCCTAAATTGCTTGAATGTAATGCCAACGAACAAAGTTTTGCTCATTGGATTTCTGTTGCTTTTGATGGAATACTTTTCCCCTGGGGTTCACCGCTTTCACTATAGTCTTCAGGACAGGCGGCAATACACCCCAACGTAAAACACCAATTTCACGGCAAT
This sequence comes from Macrothele yani, assembly GCA_039090855.1. Classification (NCBI taxonomy): domain Eukaryota; kingdom Metazoa; phylum Arthropoda; class Arachnida; order Araneae; family Macrothelidae; genus Macrothele; species Macrothele yani. The sequence goes on along the minus strand of CM076997.1, from coordinate 55,219,162 downwards.
TAACTGCAATTAGCGAAAGAGAGGGGCGGTACAGGAAATATGTAGAACGAGACAGATCTGAACTTAGAAAGTCGGGGGAAGGTGTTGCATGAAAAACTGTGTTTGGCTTACAGATCATTTGGCACGTAGGGACGTAAGTTTCGTTTAATATGTTACGTGGGTAAACAAATTGTCTTTTCAGTATAAAAATTTTCTTTCATACGCATGGTGCAACACAAAAAATTTGAATTTATTTTTGAGAATTACCACGACGCCTGCCGGCCCGGAGTACAGCTGCCCAGTCCGCGCCAGCTGCCGCCTCCGGAACCTGGCTCCTGGGTTCTTCGCATCTGTTGATCCCCCGCCTGGAGCGTCCCAGCTGTAAAATACATGTACCTCTGCGTTTTGGAAAAACAAAAGATAAGATGCCGATCCTTAAAATTAACCACTTCTTGTGACCACAGGTACGAAAATCTTGAACTTCGCTTAAACCCTAACTGGAGGAACAAGCTTCACGTGATTGTCTGTATTCTGAGTGTTTTATTGAATGGTTGCTCATTAGTTCGTAGTTGCCTGGAGAACAGAGAACGTGCTTGTTGAAACCTTTGTTGTGCGTTGTCAAGTGATAATGGTGGAAATATATCATTCTAAATATTTTGGAAAGAGAAAGTGCATTGTTTTCCGAAGGCACTATGCAGATGAAGAATGCAACATAAATAGTTAACTCACAAAAAGAAAATGATTTGCTGAAATGGAAAGGGTATTTATCTTGCCATAACAGAGTGCGAGGGGATTTACGGTATTGTCACTGTATTGAAAGAAATTATGGAAATTGTACTGGCTTTGCTAGTACTATTCTCATTGGAGATGAACACAGGATGCGCAATGAGAAACCACATAATCATGCTCCAAGAGCGGAGAAAAGTGATGTTGCTGTTGCAAGAGCGCAAATAAAAGAACGAGCGAGAAATACGGACGAAGCCCCTGCACAAATTATTCAAACCGTGACAACGTCAATGGCTACAGTAAATGCAGCTTACATGCCTAATATGGATGCACTAAGGCAAGTTGTAAAAAAGAGAAGACATGCCAAGACATGCCTGCGGAGCCTACGACTTCAGAACGGATCGATGCCCCAATAAACTTACAGGAGAAGATGGTGCAAAATTTCTTGGCAGAGATAGCGCATTTGGACATCAAAGAATTATTTTATTTTTAACAGAGAATAATTTACGAAAGCTTAAAGAAGCATCCCTCTGGATTATGGATGGGACATTTGAAACTTGTCCAACCCCTTTTAGGCAATTATGTTCCATTCATGCTATTGTTGAAACGAATCCAGAGATGCACAGACTTGTCCCACTAGTTTATGGGTTACTTTCCAGCAAGTATAAAGAAAATAATACTATTATACAGTATTTTTGTAGGATTTACAAGACTATGCATCAGACTATGATATTCAGCTTGCACCACAATATACGCATAATAATAGATTTTGAAGTAGCTACCGTTATAATGCTGCTAAAAATAATTTGGAAGCAGCACACACAAATGTTGTTGGTTTCATCTCGGAAAAAAATGTGCTGAGGAATATTCATCCTCTGGCATCATAGCCTTGGAATACAGGGAAAACAGTGAGTTTGCTCTCAAAGTCAGACATTTGCAAGCACTCGCATTTTTTTCATCTGATGAAATTCCAGCTGCTTTTGAAGAAGTGAAATCAATTTTACTAGAATATGCAGATTCTGTAGTTCAGTGGTTTGAGGAAAATTACATTCTTGGAAAATTTCGTGGAAGCAGAAGAAACAATCCGAGCAGAAGCCCTCCGCTGTTCCCGCCAACAATTTGGTCAGTAAGTGAAAACAATTTATTTGACTTTCCCAGAACACAAAACGAACTTGAAAGATTAAAAAGACGCTGGAATACAATTCTAGGAGAGAAAAAACTGTGACTGTACGAAATAATCAGTGAAATTGCGAAAGAGCAGAGAACAACTATGGCTAAAATCGAAAGAGTGATAGCACAGATTCCAACAAATCCACCCAGAAGAGAAACGCTGGCAAGATAAAAAGGAATTCGAACTTCTTTGGTGCTCAGAGACAATGTTAACATACTGGACTTTTTAAAAGGAATTTCATATAATTCTACCCTTTACTAAAATGTGCTGGTATTTCTCACTAATTGAATTATACCTTTTACTAACTTGTATTTGAATTTTTCAAGAATGTAATTCCGCCGAAGATGCAAGAATGTAAAACACAACGCAAAATTAAAAAAGACAAAATTTTCAAAATTGCATGTCAAAAACATAAAATGTTAAAAAGTAATCCAAAATGTGAAACAAATAAAAGTTCAAAATGCAATCCAAAATGTGAAACAAATAAAAATTCGAAATGCAATCACAAGTCACAAGCATTACAAAAATGCGAAACGCTATGTAACAAGTACAACACAAAATAAAACAAATGCCAAAAAAAATGCATACGCTTTGTAAAATGTACAAAATAAAATAAATGCCATATTCATAAGGATTTCATAACGAGTCAAGTTAAAAATGAGCTTTTATTTAGACTTCAAATAATAATTACTAGCCTCTACACCTTTTTAAGTCTTTAATAAGTGCAACATCATTAACCTGACCCCCAGGGCCTTGACCCGTCCCAAAAATCGTCGACCGTCTAAGTTAAAGTACTATGAGGTAGTATACCAAATTTGGTGGTTCTAAATTGAAAACTAGATTTTGCGATTTTTTTATGAAAGGGGTCCTTACCCCTTCACAAAAAATCTGCAACCCCTTCCAAAATTGTCTAGCGTCTAAGTTAGAGTACCATGAGATAGTATACCAGATCTGTTGGTTCTGATTTGAAAACTGTAGTTTTCCAGAAATTTTATGTAGGGCGCTCTGACCCCCCGGGCCTTGACCCGTTCCAAAAGCGGTCTACCGTCTAAGTTAGAATACCATGAGATAGTATACCAAATCTGGTAGTTCTAAATTGAAAACTGTAGATTTTACGAAATTTTTATGGGAGGCGGGGGCTCCAACCCCTTCCAAAAAACTGTCTAGCGTCTAAGTTAGAGTTTCATGATATCATATTTGATGGTTCTGAATTGAAAACTGTAGATTTTACGAAAAAAAATTATGGGTGGGGTCTCTGACCCCTGGTCTTGACCCGATCCAAAAACGGTCTACCGTCTAAGTTAGAGTATTATGAGATAGTATACCACTTTGGTGGTTCTAAATTGAAAACAGTAGATTTTACGAAATTTTTGTGATGGTTTATGGTGCAAGGCCTCTCAAAGGGCCAAAGAGCGCCTTAGAACGTTAAATAGGGTATTCTTAATTGAAAACTGTAGATTTTACAAAAAAAATTAAGAGGAGGGCTCTAACCCCTGGGCCTTGACCTGTTCCGAAAACGGTCTACCGTCTAAGTTAGAGTATCATGAGATAGTATACCAAATTTGGTGGTTCTAAATTGAAAACTGTAGATTTTACGCGGCATTTTCATGGGGGGGGGGGCTTTTACCCCCGGGCTCTAACCCCTTCCAAAAACCGTCTAGCGTCTAAGTTAGAGTACTATGAGATAGTATACCAGATTTGGTGGTTCTCAATTGAAAACTGTAGTTTTTAAGAGAATTTTCTATGTGTGTGTGGGGGGGGGGCTCTGACCCCACGGGCCTTTACCCGTTCCAAAAACGGTCTGTCGTCTAAGTTAGAGTACCATGAGATAGTATACCAAATTTGGTGGTTCTAAATTGAAAACTGTAGATTGCAACTCTTTCAAAAAATCGTCTAGCGTCTAAGTTAGAGTACCATGCGATAGTATACCAGATTTGGTGGTTCTGAATTGAAAACTGTAGTTTTTAAGAAAATTTTGTAAGAGGGGGCTCTGACCCCCCCCAGGCCTTGATCCGTTCCAAAAACGGTCTACTGTCTAAGTTAGAGTACCATGAGATAGTATACTAAATTTGGTGGTTCTAAATCGTGAACTGTAGATTTTACAAAAAAAAAATATTCGGGGGGGGTCCAACCCCCTGGTCTCCAACCCCTTCCAAAAACCGTCTAGCGTCTAAGTTAGAGTACCATGAGATAGTATACCAGATTAGGTGGTTCTGAATTGAAAACTGTAGATTTTACAAAAAAAAAATTTTGTATGTGGGGGGCTCTAACCCCCCGGGCCTTGACCCGTTCCAAAAACGGTTTGCCGTCTAAGTTAGAGTACCATAAGATAGTATACCAAATTTGGTGGTTCTAAGATGAAAACTGTAGATTTTACGAAATTTTTTATGATAGGGGGGGCTCCGACCCTTCGGGCTCCAACCCCTTCCAAAAACCGTCTAGCGTCTAAGTTAGTGTACCATGAGATAGTATACAAAATTTGGTGGTTCTAATTTGAAAACTGTAGATTTTGCGAATTTTTATATGAGGGGGCCCTTACCTCTTGGGCTGCAACCCGTTAAAAAAAAACGTCTAGCGTCTAAGTTAGAGTACCATGCGATAGTATACCAGATTTGGTGGTTCTGAATTGAAAACTGTAGTTTTTAAGAAAATTTTGTATATGGGGGCTCTGACTTCCTGGGCCTTGATCCGTTCCAAAAACGGTCTACTGTCTAAGTTAGAGTACCATGAGATAGTATACCAAATTTGGTGGTTCTAAATTGTAAACTGTAGATTTTACAAAAAAAAAATTATTCGGGGGGTCCAACCCCTTCCAAAAACCGTCTAGCGTCTAAGTTAGAGTACCATGCGATAGTATACCAGATTAGGTGGTTCTGAATTGAAAACTGTAGTTTTTAAGAAAATTTTGAATGTGGGGGGCTCTGACCCCGGGCCTTGACCCGTTCCAAAAACGGTTTGCCGTCTAAGTTAGAGTACCATAAGATAGTATACCAAATTTGGTGGTTCTAAGATGAAAACTGTAGATTTTACGAAATTTTTTATGAGGGGGGGCTCCGACCGTGCGGGCTCCAACCCCTTCCAAAAACCGTCTAGCGTCTAAGTTAGTGTACCATGAGATCGTATACCAAATTTGGTGGTTCTAAATTGAAAACTGTAGATTTTACGAAAAAGTGTTTATTCAGGGGGGGTCTGACCACTCGGGCTCCAACCCCTTCCAAAAACCGTCTAGCGTCTAAGTTAGAGTACCATAAGATTGTGATGTGTGTTTTTTGAGCTCTGTCTTTTACGTGCTTTCGAGTAGTTAATCGAGTGGTGTACTTTTTCTTTTCGAGTGCATCTTCAAGTTGAAGATCAGTGCTTACGTTTCGTTTGTCTCACGAGGCGGTGAGTGAATTACTTTATTCTTTATCGTTAGTTATATTTTTCGAACGAGTTGGTCTTGTTCTTCGGTAAGCCTCGCCATTGACATGGCGGCATTAGATAAGGGTGAAGCTCACGCCCTTATCTTGGAAGAGAAGCCATCTTCCTCCTCTTCTTCCAACCCAGCTGCTGACACAGCTTCGTTGGTCGCAGAGATCTCTAACTGCCTTACTGACGTCATGAGTTCCTCCGCCTTGCCTGCGCCTACGGCCTGCCTTCCCACTGAGGGTACTGCCGTTACAGGTCTACTCTCTGTCCCTGTCGCGGATGCTATGGAGGTGTCGGGTGCCGTCGCTTCTACAGCCACCACTTCATCTCAACTACCAGATTCCCCTATAACAGCTGGGGTTTTGCCCTCTACATCTAGTAAAAGTACTGTTCCTCCATCATATGCGACTGCCATGTCTAGTGGCTCTACGTTACTCTTATCGTCTGATACTCTCCTTCCCGATTCGTATCTTCATGTCGTGGGATCCACGGCAACGATAGATATTCCCGAAGACTCACCAGCCGGCTGTCAACTACAATCAACGATGGAACTCGGCGTATGTTTTGATGCGCTGCCGGATACAAAGCTTCAGCTCTATAGCCGAGCTCTTAAATCCATCTTACCGGCGGATGCAATAGATTATGTTGCCCGAAAACCACGATCAGTGCTAGTTTACTTCAAGAAAAAGGAACATGCTGACCTTGTCTTGACAGCAGGACTGACCATTAATGATGTACATCTACTACCACAACCAGTCGCGCACCGCCCCGTGCAGGTGACTTTCTACCCTGTCCCGCCAGAGGTATCTGATACAATTCTTTGCACGTTACTCAGTAAGTTCGGCCGAGTAGTCTGTCCCATAACAACCCTCTCGGCGGCACCCAGAGACCCAGAAGACAAAGCCATTCGTGGCTTCCGTCGCACCGCTCGTGTGCTCTTTCCGTCTGATACTCATCTTCAGGCCTGTCTAACTGTCCTTCACGTGCGCTGTGGGCAACAGCGACGTCGTATCGAGATCATCACTTCTCAGCATTGCACCCTTTGTCAAAGTGAGAGTCATGTGAGAGCCAATTGCACTCGTGCTGTTTCCATAACCGTGCCAAGTGCTGTGGCACCTTCTGTCCCTCCTGTTACTGCTGTGTCAACGTCTCCACACGAGTGGAAGGTTGCAGACCCAGATCTTCCCGACGTCGGCCTACAGACGTTGGTCGACAAACGTCTTTGGCAGACTCACTTTCAGTTACAGATCGGAATTTTCCCACGCTTCCTACGGCACCCCCGCAGCGTATACTTTCTGCTCCTACAGATTTACCTGCTGATATGTCGTCGGTGTTTACCGTTGGCGCTGCAGATCTAGCAGCCGAAACCCTTTCCAGCACAGAAACTTCTATACCAGCTGGTTCCTCCACGATTTTTGGCAAATGCAATGTCTCCTCACGGAAGAAGTTGCAGAAGTCTAAAACGTCCTCATCCCCGCACTTGTTCACTAGGCGGTCTAATCGCCCGGTTACTCGCGCAATCTTTTCTCGACGTGGCATTTCGTCTTCTCAAGTACAAGCCTGGACTGAACCAGAGACGGAGGATGTTTCTCCCTCGTTAGAGGACTTCACTAATCTCCTTCAAGAGAATGCTTTCCCCGCTGAGCCGCTGCCTTACGTAGATCTTCTTGAATATTTAGTGAGTCCCACCAGCACGGCCACTACCCGTGCTTTTTTACTAAAGTATGAAGCTGCCCTACCTCGGGTTCTCAGTCAACTTGATTCTCTTATGCACACTCTTCGGCGGAACGTCGATGACATTCCATGGGGTCTGGGTTTTATCCAGCGCCTACATGTTCTCGCTACTGCAAGTCAACACATCTTACATCCGCCGACGGACCTAAAAGTTCAAGGTCACGTCATTTAATTGTCGCGGCTTTGGGACACCACTTGCGAACGCCTTAGCCTATGAGGACCTTTCCCCAATGGGTGCGGACGTGCTACTTTTACAAGAGACAAACTGTCATCCTACCACTTTGTTTACCCGTTGGCGATCATGGAATTTTACTTTCCACCACGCATTCAGCTGTTCATCATATGGTGGTATTGCCGTCGGGGTACGCTCGACTTTTCGCTCTACGATGACTCTCTTCTCTGTGAAAAATCTCTGTCGTGATCTCTTACAACACGTCACGTTCACTATTCAAACGTAGAGGTTTCATATCTTTAACATCTACGTGCCAAACACCTCCACTTATGTGTCGGAGCTTTTTCTGTGCTTTCGCGGTGCTCTCTCTGGTATACCTGCCACCGACCGAGTTCTCGTTGGTGGCGACTTTAATTGTACTCTACACCCTCAACTTGATCGTTCCCCGCCTTCACGCGAACATCGTGCAGACCTTGTACAGCAGATACAGTCCCTCGTTTTTGATTTATCACTGATAGATGTCCATCGACACTTATATCCGACTACACCCTCCCATACCTGGCGTGCAGCTGGTGCAATAAACCCGGCCACTGCCAGACTTGACAGATTTTATACCACGCCCATACTTCTTCCAGAGATCTCTGCATCCTGTTGCCAGCCCACTGCGTCGTCTGACCATTGTGCCATCACTCTCACAGTGTTCCACACTCATGCACAGCACAGGACAACCCGGCCGTGGACATTTGATGCCGCTCTTTTGGATGACGCCGGTTTTTGCTCTTCAGTCCGCCATTTCCTCTCCGAATGGCGCACGCAACTGCAGTCTGCGCCGTGTGCCCTGACTTTCTGGCTAGAGGTAAAACATCGCCTCTTGCTTCATGTGAGAAATCAGGCTTTTACGATCACGACGATACAGAGGATGCGTTTGGATCACATCCGTACGATGCTTTCCCTTATAAATATGGCTGACCCTCTTTTTGCTGTGTATAAGGCTGAACTGAATTCTCTCCTAGTCCCACTTGCGCAACAGGTCATTCGGCGGCTGAGATTACAGCATCTCGCGCCCGATGCTTGCACATATGAGTTTCTTTCCAATCTTGAATCTAAGCGTCATGCATCTGCTTCAATTCGCCATCTCCGCCTCTCTACCGGCGAGGTATCCTCTGACCCAGTTACTCTTTGCTCTGTTGCCCGCAGCTATTTTACAGCGACGTTTTGTGAGACTCCTCCTCCTTCCAGCACTGCCTTATCTGGTCTACACTCTGCTTTACCTCAAGTCCCCTCTTATTTTTCTGATTCTCTCCTCCGGCCTCCCACGCTAACAGAGATTTCCGAGACGTTTTCTTCTCTAAACTCCAAGGCTGCACCTGGCCCGGATGGACTTCCTTTCTGTTTCTACAAAGCTTTCCTCCCAGCCCTCCTCCCTTTTCTGCTTAGTGCTTTCTCCGCTGCTTTCCACCTATCCACCCTTCCGAGGAGTTTCACAATTGCCCATATAGTCCTCTTCCCAAAGAAGGGTGATCTCCTAGACTTGGGGAACTGGCGTCCCATCTCACTTCTGAATCTTGATTACAAGCTTTATTCTAAACTACTGTCGCTCCGTATTAATCCAATCCTCCCCCACATCCTGTCCTCTAACCAGACCTACGCTGTCCCAGGGCGCTCCATCTCGCATAACATTCAACTTCTCAGTGACCTAATCCATCTCGCTCGATCTCGCTCTGAACCTCTTGCTCTGCTGTCTCTCGATCAACAATTCGCTTTTGATAATATTTCTCATGCTTACCTCTCGTCAACACTTTATAGTTTCGGGTTTCCACCTCCTTTTGTTTCTGTTCTCCTCTCTCTCTCTATCAGGACGCCACTTTCCACGTCAGGTTGCCCACCCTTCTCACAGCGCCAATTCCTTTCCGTCGCGGCGTCCGGCAAGGCTGCCCCTTGTCCGGACAGCTCTTTGCTCTTGCAATCGAACCTTTTCTCCGCTCCGTTCACAAATCCTTCTATGCTTCTCTGCCTCCAGTGGTCGCCAGCACTCGCCATCATATTGTCACCTATGTTGCTTATGCTGATGACGTGACTTTTTGTGTTCGACAAGATGCACAATTCTGCAAACTTCGCCACCTCTATGCTCGGTATGCCTCTTGTTCTAGTGCCACGCTAAACGAGTCAAAAAGCACTGTCTTGTGGTGTGGGTCGTGGGCTAGTCGAACCGACTCTCCATGGGGAGCCCAATGGTCCACATCCTCACAGCGTTTTCTAAGAGTGCACCTGGGCAAACCTCCTACAGCCTCGACGATCACGTGGAATGCACTGCACCCCCGCCTGCTGCGCACGGCTGCCAACTGGAGACAAGCACAGTTCTGCACTTCTCTGTACCAGCGTGCCCAGATCACTCGAACATATTTGTTATCCATGTGCACGTTCTCTTAGCTTGCGTCCAAACAACCTGTCTATCGTCTTCTTGCAATCACCCAGTGCCAAACCAATATCGTGTGGGCTGGTCATCATTGGGTTAACGCTTCACTTCTCAGCTTGTCTCCTCAGCATGGCGGTATTGGACTGCTTGACGTGCGATTATACTATCAGGCATTCCGAGTGTCTGCATTTTTTTGCCTTCTTGCTTCGTCTGTTCTGCCTGCGGAGACAACCCGGGACGTCACTGTCTCCCCGCGTAATCCCCACCTTACTTTTCTTTCCTATCTTTTAATGGATCACTGTCCCCTCCTTTCCAACTTACCTCCTGTCTATCGGGAGGCTATCACCTTGCTTCGCTCTTTCCCTCTGTCTCGCACTCCACCAGCTACAACCTCCGAACTACTCTCCGAACCTCTATTTTTCTCCTCCGTCATTCATCCTCCGCACCTCCCATGTTTTGCTTTCCCCACCTGGCTCCGCGCCGGAGTAGTCACAGTCCGAGACCTTGTCACCCCTGATTTTCTCTGGCGCTCCTTCTCCGACTTTCCTCCTGCTATTCGTGCTCTACCCCATGCTCTTCAGGTTCACACCTCCTTACTCTCATCCCTTATTTCTCTCTTTCCTGATCTTGCTTCCCCCGCCGGTCTCGTTCCCGTTCTATCCGCGTCTCTCCCCCTCCCCTTTTCTTGTCGGCTCACGGCATAGTTCTTCCGATTTTCTCCTTCTCCACATCCGCTCTTTACAGATTTCTCTCTCTCTCCCGCTCTTCTACGCCTACACCTATCCCTGATATCCCGTCTTCCGCTCTCTCTGCTGTGTGGTCTGCCACCCTCTCTCCTCTATCTACACCCCCAGAGATCAACACCCACTGGTTCTTCTTACATAACCGTCTTCCCGTACCCTCAATCTTGCACCGGGTGACCCTTCTTTCCTCCCCACTCTGCCCTTTTTGCGCCTAGGAGGCAGATGTGAGTCATGTCTATCAATATTGCACTTAACTGCTACCAATGCTGAATCTTGCCTTTTCGATTGCGCAAAGATCCTGTACAACTGATCTTTCCTTCAGTGCTTACCGAACGCTGTTGCTCAACCTTGTGCCTCCAATCAGACTCCTTGTAGTCTGCACCTACATTTTTGTGCTAGTGAAACACGTTATATACGTCTATCATCAACAGTGTCGTGCTCGGGAGGCGCCTCCTACGGTACCTCACGCAAGTGGCGCGTTGCTCAGTTTTTTTCGGGAACGTCTCATTTCTCGATTACGCCTTGAGTACCACACCGCCGTTGCTCGACAAAGTGAACCCAGCTTCTTCTCTACATGGTCCCCAGCGGCCCCATGGTTCGCTGGGACACCGACTTCGCTGCATCTTACAGTTGGTGCTTGTATGACTATTTAACAGTTAACTCAGTGACTCTTTATCCGAACCTCTGTCACACCTGCTCATAAAGATATGTCTTATCTCCACGAGATTCCTGAACATCTATTTCCATCTGAATGTCATGCAACTATAATGTCGCTCTGTTTCTACAGTCATCTGTACATATCCCATTTCTATGTCACAATTATCGGGTCATTCTACTTTTGCTCGTCTAATGTACATGTACTTATCTTGTTTTCATAACGGTGCCGTTGAGTCTTCAAGTGAACCCAGCTTCTTCTCTCCATGGTCCCCAGAGGCCTTGGGGTTGCTGGGACTCCACCTTCGCTGCACAGTACAGTTAGTGCTCATAAGACTATAATATAACATTTTACTCTGTGCTGCTCTACCTGAACCCTTGCCATATCTGCTCAACCTAGTGTGTACGATCTCCTCAAGATGTGTTTACATCTGAATATCATGTATATATTGTAAATAGGTATCTACTGCCATCTGTAAATAGGGCATTCATGTGTCACTGTTTTTTTTTTTTTTTTTTTTTTTTTGAGACGTTTTTCTCTTGCTCGTCTCATGTACATTCCTTGAATAAATACTTTGTGAACACCATGAGATGGTATACCAGATCAGGTGGTTCTGAATTGAAAACTGTAGTTTTTAAGAAAATTTTGTATGTGGGGGGCTCTGACCCTCCGGGCCTTGACCCGTTCCAAAAACGGTCTGCTGTCTAAGTTAGAGTACCATAAGATAGTATACCAAATTTGGTGGTTCTAAGATGAAAACTGTAGATTTTACGAAATTTTTTATAAGGAAGGGGGGCTCCGACCGTGCGGGCTCCAACCCCTTCCAAAAACCGTCTAGCGTCTAAGGTCTAAGTTAGTGTACCATGAGATAGTGTACCAAATTTGGTGGTTCTAAATTGAAAACTGTAGATTTTGCAAAAAAGTGTTTATTCGGGGGGTCTGACACCCCGGGCTCCAACCCCTTCCAAAAACCGTCTAGCGTCTAAGTTAGAGTACCATGAGATAGTATACCAGATTAGGTGGTTCTGAATTGAAAACTGTACTTTTTAAGAAAATTTTGTATGTGGGGGGCTCTGAACCCCCGGGCCTTGACCCGTTCCAAAAATGGTCTGCCGTCTAAGTTAGAGTACCATAAGATAGTATACCAAATTTGGTGGTTCTAAGATGAAAACTGTAGATTTTACGAAATTTTTTATGAGGGGGCTCCGACCGTGCGGGCTCCAACCCCTTCCAAAAACCGTCTAGCGTCTAAGTTAGTGTACCATGAGATAGTATACCAAATTTGGTGGTTCTAAATTGAAAACTGTAGATTTTACGAAAAAGTGTTTATTCAGGGGGGCTCTGACCACTCGGGCTCCAACCCCTTCCAAAAACCGTCTAGCGTCTAAGTTAGAGTACCATAAGATTGTGATGTGATGTGTGTTTTTTGAGCTCTGTCTTTTACGTGCTTTCGAGTAGTTAATCGAGTGGTGTACTTTTTCTTTTCGAGTGCATCTTCAAGTTGAAGATCAGTGCTTACGTTTCGTTTGTCTCACGAGGCGGTGAGTGAATTACTTTATTCTTTATCGTTAATTATATTTTTCGAACGAGTTGGTCTTGTTCTTCGGTAAGCCTCGCCATTGACATGGCGGCATTAGATAAGGGTGAAGCTCACGCCCTTATCTTGGAAGAGAAGCCATCTTCCTCCTCTTCTTCCAACCCAGCTGCTGACACAGCTTCGTTGGTCGCAGAGATCTCTAACTGCCTTACTGACGTCATGAGTTCCTCCGCCTTGCCTGCGCCTACGGCCTGCCTTCCCACTGAGGGTACTGCCGTTACAGGTCTACTCTCTGTCCCTGTCGCGGATGCTATGGAGGTGTCGGGTGCCGTCGCTTCTACAGCCACCACTTCATCTCAACTACCAGATTCCCCTATAACAGCTGGGGTTTTGCCCTCTACATCTAGTAAAAGTACTGTTCCTCCATCATATGCGACTGCCATGTCTAGTGGCTCTACGTTACTCTTATCGTCTGATACTCTCCTTCCCGATTCGTATCTTCATGTCGTGGGATCCACGGCAACGATAGATATTCCCGAAGACTCACCAGCCGGCTGTCAACTACAATCAACGATGGAACTCGGCGTATGTTTTGATGCGCTGCCGGATACAAAGCTTCAGCTCTATAGCCGAGCTCTTAAATCCATCTTACCGGCGGATGCAATAGATTATGTTGCCCGAAAACCACGATCAGTGCTAGTTTACTTCAAGAAAAAGGAACATGCTGACCTTGTCTTGACAGCAGGACTGACCATTAATGATGTACATCTACTACCACAACCAGTCGCGCACCGCCCCGTGCAGGTGACTTTCTACCCTGTCCCGCCAGAGGTATCTGATACAATTCTTTGCACGTTACTCAGTAAGTTCGGCCGAGTAGTCTGTCCCATAACAACCCTCTCGGCGGCACCCAGAGACCCAGAAGACAAAGCCATTCGTGGCTTCCGTCGCACCGCTCGTGTGCTCTTTCCGTCTGATACTCATCTTCAGGCCTGTCCAACTGTCCTTCACGTGCGCTGTGGGCAACCGCGACGTCGTATCGAGATCATCACTTCTCAGCATTGCACCCTTTGTCAAAGTGAGAGTCATGTGAGAGCCAATTGCACTCGTGCTGTTTCCATAACCGTGCCAAGTGCTGTGGCACCTTCTGTCCCTCCTGTTACTGCTGTGTCAACGTCTCCACACGAGTGGAAGGTTGCAGACCCAGATCTTCCCGACGTCGGCCTACAGACGTTGGTCGACAAACGTCTTTGGCAGACTCACTTTCAGTTACAGATCGGAATTTTCCCACGCTTCCTACGGCACCCCCGCAGCGTATACTTTCTGCTCCTACAGATTTACCTGCTGATATGTCGTCGGTGTTTACCGTTGGGGCTGCAGATCTAGCAGCCGAAACCCTTTCCAGCACAGAAACTTCTATACCAGCTGGTTCCTCCACGATTTTTGGCAAATGCAATGTCTCCTCACGGAAGAAGTTGCAGAAGTCTAAAACGTCCTCATCCCCGCACTTGTTCACTAGGCGGTCTAATCGCCCGGTTACTCGCGCAATCTTTTCTCGACGTGGCATTTCGTCTTCTCAAGTACAAGCCTGGACTGAACCAGAGACGGAGGATGTTTCTCCCTCGTTAGAGGACTTCACTAATCTCCTTCAAGAGAATGCTTTCCCCGCTGAGCCGCTGCCTTACGTAGATCTTCTTGAATATTTAGTGAGTCCCACCAGCACGGCCACTACCCGTGCTTTTTTACTAAAGTATGAAGCTGCCCTACCTCGGGTTCTCAGTCAACTTGATTCTCTTATGCACACTCTTCGGCGGAACGTCGATGACATTCCATGGGGTCTGGGTTTTATCCAGCGCCTACATGTTCTCGCTACTGCAAGTCAACACATCTTACATCCGCCGACGGACCTAAAAGTTCAAGGTCACGTCATTTAATTGTCGCGGCTTTGGGACACCACTTGCGAACGCCTTAGCCTATGAGGACCTTTCCCCAATGGGTGCGGACGTGCTACTTTTACAAGAGACAAACTGTCATCCTACCACTTTGTTTACCCGTTGGCGATCATGGAATTTTACTTTCCACCACGCATTCAGCTGTTCATCATATGGTGGTATTGCCGTCGGGGTACGCTCGACTTTTCGCTCTACGATGACTCTCTTCTCTGTGAAAAATCTCTGTCGTGATCTCTTACAACACGTCACGTTCACTATTCAAACGTAGAGGTTTCATATCTTTAACATCTACGTGCCAAACACCTCCACTTATGTGTCGGAGCTTTTTCTGTGCTTTCGCGGTGCTCTCTCTGGTATACCTGCCACCGACCGAGTTCTCGTTGGTGGCGACTTTAATTGTACTCTACACCCTCAACTTGATCGTTCCCCGCCTTCACGCGAACATCGTGCAGACCTTGTACAGCAGATACAGTCCCTCGTTTTTGATTTATCACTGATAGATGTCCATCGACACTTATATCCGACTACACCCTCCCATACCTGGCGTGCAGCTGGTGCAATAAACCCGGCCACTGCCAGACTTGACAGATTTTATACCACGCCCATACTTCTTCCAGAGATCTCTGCATCCTGTTGCCAGCCCACTGCGTCGTCTGACCATTGTGCCATCACTCTCACAGTGTTCCACACTCATGCACAGCACAGGACAACCCGGCCGTGGACATTTGATGCCGCTCTTTTGGATGACGCCGGTTTTTGCTCTTCAGTCCGCCATTTCCTCTCCGAATGGCGCACGCAACTGCAGTCTGCGCCGTGTGCCCTGACTTTCTGGCTAGAGGTAAAACATCGCCTCTTGTTTCATGTGAGAAATCAGGCTTTTACGATCACGACGATACAGAGGATGCGTTTGGATCACATCCGTACGATGCTTTCCTTATAAATATGGCTGACCCTCTTTTTGCTGTGTATAAGGCTGAACTGAATTCTCTCCTAGTCCCACTTGCGCAACAGGTCATTCGGCGGCTGAGATTACAGCATCTCGCGCCCGATGCTTGCACATATGAGTTTCTTTCCAATCTTGAATCTAAGCGTCATGCATCTGCTTCAATTCGCCATCTCCGCCTCTCTACCGGCGAGGTATCCTCTGACCCAGTTACTCTTTGCTCTGTTGCCCGCAGCTATTTTACAGCGACGTTTTGTGAGACTCCTCCTCCTTCCAGCACTGCCTTATCTGGTCTACACTCTGCTTTACCTCAAGTCCCCTCTTATTTTTCTGATTCTCTCCTCCGGCCTCCCACGCTAACAGAGATTTCCGAGACGTTTTCTTCTCTAAACTCCAAGGCTGCACCTGGCCCGGATGGACTTCCTTTCTGTTTCTACAAAGCTTTCCTCCCAGCCCTCCTCCCTTTTCTGCTTAGTGCTTTCTCCGCTGCTTTCCACCTATCCACCCTTCCGAGGAGTTTCACAATTGCCCATATAGTCCTCTTCCCAAAGAAGGGTGATCTCCTAGACTTGGGGAACTGGCGTCCCATCTCACTTCTGAATCTTGATTACAAGCTTTATTCTAAACTACTGTCGCTCCGTATTAATCCAATCCTCCCCCACATCCTGTCCTCTAACCAGACCTACGCTGTCCCAGGGCGCTCCATCTCGCATAACATTCAACTTCTCAGTGACCTAATCCATCTCGCTCGATCTCGCTCTGAACCTCTTGCTCTGCTGTCTCTCGATCAACAATTCGCTTTTGATAATATTTCTCATGCTTACCTCTCGTCAACACTTTATAGTTTCGGGTTTCCACCTCCTTTTGTTTCTGTTCTCCTCTCTCTCTCTATCAGGACGCCACTTTCCACGTCAGGTTGCCCACCCTTCTCACAGCGCCAATTCCTTTCCGTCGCGGCGTCCGGCAAGGCTGCCCCTTGTCCGGACAGCTCTTTGCTCTTGCAATCGAACCTTTTCTCCGCTCCGTTCACAAATCCTTCTATGCTTCTCTGCCTCCAGTGGTCGCCAGCACTCGCCATCATATTGTCACCTATGTTGCTTATGCTGATGACGTGACTTTTTGTGTTCGACAAGATGCACAATTCTGCAAACTTCGCCACCTCTATGCTCGGTATGCCTCTTGTTCTAGTGCCACGCTAAACGAGTCAAAAAGCACTGTCTTGTGGTGTGGGTCGTGGGCTAGTCGAACCGACTCTCCATGGGGAGCCCAATGGTCCACATCCTCACAGCGTTTTCTAAGAGTGCACCTGGGCAAACCTCCTACAGCCTCGACGATCACGTGGAATGCACTGCACCCCCGCCTGCTGCGCACGGCTTCCAACTGGAGACAAGCACAGTTCTGCACTTCTCTGTACCAGCGTGCCCAGATCACTCGAACATATTTGTTATCCATGTGCACGTTCTCTTGGCTTGCGTCCAAACAACCTGTCTATCGTCTTCTTGCAATCACCCAGTGCCAAACCAATATCGTGTGGGCTGGTCATCATTGGGTTAACGCTTCACTTCTCAGCTTGTCTCCTCAGCATGGCGGTATTGGACTGCTTGACGTGCGATTATACTATCAGGCATTCCGAGTGTCTGCATTTTTTTGCCTTCTTGCTTCGTCTGTTCTGCCTGCGGAGACAACCCGGGACGTCACTGTCTCCCCGCGTAATCCCCACCTTACTTTTCTTTCCTATCTTTTAATGGATCACTGTCCCCTCCTTTCCAACTTACCTCCTGTCTATCGGGAGGCTATCACCTTGCTTCGCTCTTTCCCTCTGTCTCGCACTCCACCAGCTACAACCTCCGAACTACTCTCCGAACCTCTATTTTTCTCCTCCGTCATTCATCCTCCGCACCTCCCATGTTTTGCTTTCCCCACCTGGCTCCGCGCCGGAGTAGTCACAGTCCGAGACCTTGTCACCCCTGATTTTCTCTGGCGCTCCTTCTCCGACTTTCCTCCTGCTATTCGTGCTCTACCCCATGCTCTTCAGGTTCACACCTCCTTACTCTCATCCCTTATTTCTCTCTTTCCTGATCTTGCTTCCCCCGCCGGTCTCGTTCCCGTTCTATCCGCGTCTCTCCCCTCCCCTTTTTCTTGTCGGCTCACGGCATAGTTCTTCCGATTTTCTCCTTCTCCACATCCGCTCTTTACAGATTTCTCTCTCTCTCCCGCTCTTCTACGCCTACACCTATCCCTGATATCCCGTCTTCCGCTCTCTCTGCTGTGTGGTCTGCCACCCTCTCTCCTCTATCTACACCCCCAGAGATCAACACCCACTGGTTCTTCTTACATAACCGTCTTCCCGTACCCTCAATCTTGCACCGGGTGACCCTTCTTTCCTCCCCACTCTGCCCTTTTTGCGCCTAGGAGGCAGATGTGAGTCATGTCTATCAATATTGCACTTAACTGCTACCAATGCTGAATCTTGCCTTTTCGATTGCGCAAAGATCCTGTACAACTGATCTTTCCTTCAGTGCTTACCGAACGCTGTTGCTCAACCTTGTGCCTCCAATCAGACTCCTTGTAGTCTGCACCTACATTTTTGTGCTAGTGAAACACGTTATATACGTCTATCATCAACAGTGTCGTGCTCGGGAGGCGCCTCCTACGGTACCTCACGCAAGTGGCGCGTTGCTCAGTTTTTTCGGGAACGTCTCATTTCTCGATTACGCCTTGAGTACCACACCGCCGTTGCTCGACAAAGTGAACCCAGCTTCTTCTCTACATGGTCCCCAGCGGCCCCATGGTTCGCTGGGACACCGACTTCGCTGCATCTTACAGTTGGTGCTTGTATGACTATTTAACAGTTAACTCAGTGACTCTTTATCCGAACCTCTGTCACACCTGCTCATAAAGATATGTCTTATCTCCACGAGATTCCTGAACATCTATTTCCATCTGAATGTCATGCAACTATAATGTCGCTCTGTTTCTACAGTCATCTGTACATATCCCATTTCTATGTCACAATTATCGGGTCATTCTACTTTTGCTCGTCTAATGTACATGTACTTATCTTGTTTTCATAACGGTGCCGTTGAGTCTTCAAGTGAACCCAGCTTCTTCTCTCCATGGTCCCCAGAGGCCTTGGGGTTGCTGGGACTCCACCTTCGCTGCACAGTACAGTTAGTGCTCATAAGACTATAATATAACATTTTACTCTGTGCTGCTCTACCTGAACCCTTGCCATATCTGCTCAACCTAGTGTGTACGATCTCCTCAAGATGTGTTTACATCTGAATATCATGTATATATTGTAAATAGGTATCTACTGCCATCTGTAAATAGGGCATTCATGTGTCACTGTTTTTTTTTTTTTTTTTGAGACGTTTTTCTCTTGCTCGTCTCATGTACATTCCTTGAATAAATACTTTGTGAACACCATGAGATGGTATACCAGATCAGGTGGTTCTGAATTGAAAACTGTAGTTTTTAAGAAAATTTTGTATGTGGGGGGCTCTGACCCTCCGGGCCTTGACCCGTTCCAAAAACGGTCTGCTGTCTAAGTTAGAGTACCATAAGATAGTATACCAAATTTGGTGGTTCTAAGATGAAAACTGTAGATTTTACGAAATTTTTTATAAGGAAGGGGGGCTCCGACCGTGCGGGCTCCAACCCCTTCCAAAAACCGTCTAGCGTCTAAGGTCTAAGTTAGTGTACCATGAGATAGTGTACCAAATTTGGTGGTTCTAAATTGAAAACTGTAGATTTTGCAAAAAAGTGTTTATTCGGGGGGTCTGACACCCCGGGCTCCAACCCCTTCCAAAAACCGTCTAGCGTCTAAGTTAGTGTACCATGAGATAGTATACCAGATTAGGTGGTTCTGAATTGAAAACTGTACTTTTTAAGAAAATTTTGTATGTGGGGGCTCTGAACCCCCGGGCCTTGACCCGTTCCAAAAATGGTCTGCCGTCTAAGTTAGAGTACCATAAGATAGTATACCAAATTTGGTGGTTCTAAGATGAAAACTGTAGATTTTACGAAATTTTTTATGAGGGGGGGGGGCTCCGACCGTGCGGGCTCCAACCCCTTCCAAAAACCGTCTAGCGTCTAAGTTAGTGTACCATGAGATCGTATACCAAATTTGGTGGTTCTAAATTGAAAACTGTAGATTTTACGAAAAAGTGTTTATTCAGGGGGGTCTGACCACTCGGGCTCCAACCCCTTCCAAAAACCGTCTAGCGTCTAAGTTAGAGTACCATAAGATTGTGATGTGTGTTTTTTGAGCTCTGTCTTTTACGTGCTTTCGAGTAGTTAATCGAGTGGTGTACTTTTTCTTTTCGAGTGCATCTTCAAGTTGAAGATCAGTGCTTACGTTTCGTTTGTCTCACGAGGCGGTGAGTGAATTACTTTATTCTTTATCGTTAATTATATTTTTCGAACGAGTTGGTCTTGTTCTTCGGTAAGCCTCGCCATTGACATGGCGGCATTAGATAAGGGTGAAGCTCACGCCCTTATCTTGGAAGAGAAGCCATCTTCCTCCTCTTCTTCCAACCCAGCTGCTGACACAGCTTCGTTGGTCGCAGAGATCTCTAACTGCCTTACTGACGTCATGAGTTCCTCCGCCTTGCCTGCGCCTACGGCCTGCCTTCCCACTGAGGGTACTGCCGTTACAGGTCTACTCTCTGTCCCTGTCGCGGATGCTATGGAGGTGTCGGGTGCCGTCGCTTCTACAGCCACCACTTCATCTCAACTACCAGATTCCCCTATAACAGCTGGGGTTTTGCCCTCTACATCTAGTAAAAGTACTGTTCCTCCATCATATGCGACTGCCATGTCTAGTGGCTCTACGTTACTCTTATCGTCTGATACTCTCCTTCCCGATTCGTATCTTCATGTCGTGGGATCCACGGCAACGATAGATATTCCCGAAGACTCACCAGCCGGCTGTCAACTACAATCAACGATGGAACTCGGCGTATGTTTTGATGCGCTGCCGGATACAAAGCTTCAGCTCTATAGCCGAGCTCTTAAATCCATCTTACCGGCGGATGCAATAGATTATGTTGCCCGAAAACCACGATCAGTGCTAGTTTACTTCAAGAAAAAGGAACATGCTGACCTTGTCTTGACAGCAGGACTGACCATTAATGATGTACATCTACTACCACAACCAGTCGCGCACCGCCCCGTGCAGGTGACTTTCTACCCTGTCCCGCCAGAGGTATCTGATACAATTCTTTGCACGTTACTCAGTAAGTTCGGCCGAGTAGTCTGTCCCATAACAACCCTCTCGGCGGCACCCAGAGACCCAGAAGACAAAGCCATTCGTGGCTTCCGTCGCACCGCTCGTGTGCTCTTTCCGTCTGATACTCATCTTCAGGCCTGTCTAACTGTCCTTCACGTGCGCTGTGGGCAACCGCGACGTCGTATCGAGATCATCACTTCTCAGCATTGCACCCTTTGTCAAAGTGAGAGTCATGTGAGAGCCAATTGCACTCGTGCTGTTTCCATAACCGTGCCAAGTGCTGTGGCACCTTCTGTCCCTCCTGTTACTGCTGTGTCAACGTCTCCACACGAGTGGAAGGTTGCAGACCCAGATCTTCCCGACGTCGGCCTACAGACGTTGGTCGACAAACGTCTTTGGCAGACTCACTTTCAGTTACAGATCGGAATTTTCCCACGCTTCCTACGGCACCCCCGCAGCGTATACTTTCTGCTCCTACAGATTTACCTGCTGATATGTCGTCGGTGTTTACCGTTGGGGCTGCAGATCTAGCAGCCGAAACCCTTTCCAGCACAGAAACTTCTATACCAGCTGGTTCCTCCACGATTTTTGGCAAATGCAATGTCTCCTCACGGAAGAAGTTGCAGAAGTCTAAAACGTCCTCATCCCCGCACTTGTTCACTAGGCGGTCTAATCGCCCGGTTACTCGCGCAATCTTTTCTCGACGTGGCATTTCGTCTTCTCAAGTACAAGCCTGGACTGAACCAGAGACGGAGGATGTTTCTCCCTCGTTAGAGGACTTCACTAATCTCCTTCAAGAGAATGCTTTCCCCGCTGAGCCGCTGCCTTACGTAGATCTTCTTGAATATTTAGTGAGTCCCACCAGCACGGCCACTACCCGTGCTTTTTTACTAAAGTATGAAGCTGCCCTACCTCGGGTTCTCAGTCAACTTGATTCTCTTATGCACACTCTTCGGCGGAACGTCGATGACATTCCATGGGGTCTGGGTTTTATCCAGCGCCTACATGTTCTCGCTACTGCAAGTCAACACATCTTACATCCGCCGACGGACCTAAAAGTTCAAGGTCACGTCATTTAATTGTCGCGGCTTTGGGACACCACTTGCGAACGCCTTAGCCTATGAGGACCTTTCCCCAATGGGTGCGGACGTGCTACTTTTACAAGAGACAAACTGTCATCCTACCACTTTGTTTACCCGTTGGCGATCATGGAATTTTACTTTCCACCACGCATTCAGCTGTTCATCATATGGTGGTATTGCCGTCGGGGTACGCTCGACTTTTCGCTCTACGATGACTCTCTTCTCTGTGAAAAATCTCTGTCGTGATCTCTTACAACACGTCACGTTCACTATTCAAACGTAGAGGTTTCATATCTTTAACATCTACGTGCCAAACACCTCCACTTATGTGTCGGAGCTTTTTCTGTGCTTTCGCGGTGCTCTCTCTGGTATACCTGCCACCGACCGAGTTCTCGTTGGTGGCGACTTTAATTGTACTCTACACCCTCAACTTGATCGTTCCCCGCCTTCACGCGAACATCGTGCAGACCTTGTACAGCAGATACAGTCCCTCGTTTTTGATTTATCACTGATAGATGTCCATCGACACTTATATCCGACTACACCCTCCCATACCTGGCGTGCAGCTGGTGCAATAAACCCGGCCACTGCCAGACTTGACAGATTTTATACCACGCCCATACTTCTTCCAGAGATCTCTGCATCCTGTTGCCAGCCCACTGCGTCGTCTGACCATTGTGCCATCACTCTCACAGTGTTCCACACTCATGCACAGCACAGGACAACCCGGCCGTGGACATTTGATGCCGCTCTTTTGGATGACGCCGGTTTTTGCTCTTCAGTCCGCCATTTCCTCTCCGAATGGCGCACGCAACTGCAGTCTGCGCCGTGTGCCCTGACTTTCTGGCTAGAGGTAAAACATCGCCTCTTGCTTCATGTGAGAAATCAGGCTTTTACGATCACGACGATACAGAGGATGCGTTTGGATCACATCCGTACGATGCTTTCCCTTATAAATATGGCTGACCCTCTTTTTGCTGTGTATAAGGCTGAACTGAATTCTCTCCTAGTCCCACTTGCGCAACAGGTCATTCGGCGGCTGAGATTACAGCATCTCGCGCCCGATGCTTGCACATATGAGTTTCTTTCCAATCTTGAATCTAAGCGTCATGCATCTGCTTCAATTCGCCATCTCCGCCTCTCTACCGGCGAGGTATCCTCTGACCCAGTTACTCTTTGCTCTGTTGCCCGCAGCTATTTTACAGCGACGTTTTGTGAGACTCCTCCTCCTTCCAGCACTGCCTTATCTGGTCTACACTCTGCTTTACCTCAAGTCCCCTCTTATTTTTCTGATTCTCTCCTCCGGCCTCCCACGCTAACAGAGATTTCCGAGACGTTTTCTTCTCTAAACTCCAAGGCTGCACCTGGCCCGGATGGACTTCCTTTCTGTTTCTACAAAGCTTTCCTCCCAGCCCTCCTCCCTTTTCTGCTTAGTGCTTTCTCCGCTGCTTTCCACCTATCCACCCTTCCGAGGAGTTTCACAATTGCCCATATAGTCCTCTTCCCAAAGAAGGGTGATCTCCTAGACTTGGGGAACTGGCGTCCCATCTCACTTCTGAATCTTGATTACAAGCTTTATTCTAAACTACTGTCGCTCCGTATTAATCCAATCCTCCCCCACATCCTGTCCTCTAACCAGACCTACGCTGTCCCAGGGCGCTCCATCTCGCATAACATTCAACTTCTCAGTGACCTAATCCATCTCGCTCGATCTCGCTCTGAACCTCTTGCTCTGCTGTCTCTCGATCAACAATTCGCTTTTGATAATATTTCTCATGCTTACCTCTCGTCAACACTTTATAGTTTCGGGTTTCCACCTCCTTTTGTTTCTGTTCTCCTCTCTCTCTATCAGGACGCCACTTTCCACGTCAGGTTGCCCACCCTTCTCACAGCGCCAATTCCTTTCCGTCGCGGCGTCCGGCAAGGCTGCCCCTTGTCCGGACAGCTCTTTGCTCTTGCAATCGAACCTTTTCTCCGCTCCGTTCACAAATCCTTCTATGCTTCTCTGCCTCCAGTGGTCGCCAGCACTCGCCATCATATTGTCACCTATGTTGCTTATGCTGATGACGTGACTTTTTGTGTTCGACAAGATGCACAATTCTGCAAACTTCGCCACCTCTATGCTCGGTATGCCTCTTGTTCTAGTGCCACGCTAAACGAGTCAAAAAGCACTGTCTTGTGGTGTGGGTCGTGGGCTAGTCGAACCGACTCTCCATGGGGAGCCCAATGGTCCACATCCTCACAGCGTTTTCTAAGAGTGCACCTGGGCAAACCTCCTACAGCCTCGACGATCACGTGGAATGCACTGCACCCCGCCTGCTGCGCACGGCTTCCAACTGGAGACAAGCACAGTTCTGCACTTCTCTGTACCAGCGTGCCCAGATCACTCGAACATATTTGTTATCCATGTGCACGTTCTCTTAGCTTGCGTCCAAACAACCTGTCTATCGTCTTCTTGCAATCACCCAGTGCCAAACCAATATCGTGTGGGCTGGTCATCATTGGGTTAACGCTTCACTTCTCAGCTTGTCTCCTCAGCATGGCGGTATTGGACTGCTTGACGTGCGATTATACTATCAGGCATTCCGAGTGTCTGCATTTTTTTGCCTTCTTGCTTCGTCTGTTCTGCCTGCGGAGACAACCCGGGACGTCACTGTCTCCCCGCGTAATCCCCACCTTACTTTTCTTTCCTATCTTTTAATGGATCACTGTCCCCTCCTTTCCAACTTACCTCCTGTCTATCGGGAGGCTATCACCTTGCTTCGCTCTTTCCCTCTGTCTCGCACTCCACCAGCTACAACCTCCGAACTACTCTCCGAACCTCTATTTTTCTCCTCCGTCATTCATCCTCCGCACCTCCCATGTTTTGCTTTCCCCACCTGGCTCCGCGCCGGAGTAGTCACAGTCCGAGACCTTGTCACCCCTGATTTTCTCTGGCGCTCCTTCTCCGACTTTCCTCCTGCTATTCGTGCTCTACCCCATGCTCTTCAGGTTCACACCTCCTTACTCTCATCCCTTATTTCTCTCTTTCCTGATCTTGCTTCCCCCGCCGGTCTCGTTCCCGTTCTATCCGCGTCTCTCCCCCTCCCCCTTTTCTTGTCGGCTCACGGCATAGTTCTTCCGATTTTCTCCTTCTCCACATCCGCTCTTTACAGATTTCTCTCTCTCTCCCGCTCTTCTACGCCTACACCTATCCCTGATATCCCGTCTTCCGCTCTCTCTGCTGTGTGGTCTGCCACCCTCTCTCCTCTATCTACACCCCCAGAGATCAGCACCCACTGGTTCTTCTTACATAACCGTCTTCCCGTACCCTCAATCTTGCACCGGGTGACCCTTCTTTCCTCCCCACTCTGCCCTTTTTGCGCCTAGGAGGCAGATGTGAGTCATGTCTATCAATATTGCACTTAACTGCTACCAATGCTGAATCTTGCCTTTTCGATTGCGCAAAGATCCTGTACAACTGATCTTTCCTTCAGTGCTTACCGAACGCTGTTGCTCAACCTTGTGCCTCCAATCAGACTCCTTGTAGTCTGCACCTACATTTTTGTGCTAGTGAAACACGTTATATACGTCTATCATCAACAGTGTCGTGCTCGGGAGGCGCCTCCTACGGTACCTCACGCAAGTGGCGCGTTGCTCAGTTTTTTCGGGAACGTCTCATTTCTCGATTACGCCTTGAGTACCACACCGCCGTTGCTCGACAAAGTGAACCCAGCTTCTTCTCTACATGGTCCCCAGCGGCCCCATGGTTCGCTGGGACACCGACTTCGCTGCATCTTACAGTTGGTGCTTGTATGACTATTTAACAGTTAACTCAGTGACTCTTTATCCGAACCTCTGTCACACCTGCTCATAAAGATATGTCTTATCTCCACGAGATTCCTGAACATCTATTTCCATCTGAATGTCATGCAACTATAATGTCGCTCTGTTTCTACAGTCATCTGTACATATCCCATTTCTATGTCACAATTATCGGGTCATTCTACTTTTGCTCGTCTAATGTACATGTACTTATCTTGTTTTCATAACGGTGCCGTTGAGTCTTCAAGTGAACCCAGCTTCTTCTCTCCATGGTCCCCAGAGGCCTTGGGGTTGCTGGGACTCCACCTTCGCTGCACAGTACAGTTAGTGCTCATAAGACTATAATATAACATTTTACTCTGTGCTGCTCTACCTGAACCCTTGCCATATCTGCTCAACCTAGTGTGTACGATCTCCTCAAGATGTGTTTACATCTGAATATCATGTATATATTGTAAATAGGTATCTACTGCCATCTGTAAATAGGGCATTCATGTGTCACTGTTTTTTTTTTTTTTGAGACGTTTTTCTCTTGCTCGTCTCATGTACATTCCTTGAATAAATACTTTGTGAACACCATGAGATGGTATACCAGATCAGGTGGTTCTGAATTGAAAACTGTAGTTTTTAAGAAAATTTTGTATGTGGGGGACTCTGACCCTCCGGGCCTTGACCCGTTCCAAAAACGGTCTGCTGTCTAAGTTAGAGTACCATAAGATAGTATACCAAATTTGGTGGTTCTAAGATGAAAACTGTAGATTTTACGAAATTTTTTATAAGGAAGGGGGGCTCCGACCGTGCGGGCTCCAACCCCTTCCAAAAACCGTCTAGCGTCTAAGGTCTAAGTTAGTGTACCATGAGATAGTGTACCAAATTTGGTGGTTCTAAATTGAAAACTGTAGATTTTGCAAAAAAGTGTTTATTCGGGGGGTCTGACACCCCGGGCTCCAACCCCTTCCAAAAACCGTCTAGCGTCTAAGTTAGAGTACCATGAGATAGTATACCAGATTAGGTGGTTCTGAATTGAAAACTGTACTTTTTAAGAAAATTTTGTATGTGGGGGGCTCTGAACCCCGGGCCTTGACCCGTTCCAAAAATGGTCTGCCGTCTAAGTTAGAGTACCATAAGATAGTATACCAAATTTGGTGGTTCTAAGATGAAAACTGTAGATTTTACGAAATTTTTTATGAGGGGGGGGCTCCGACCGTGCGGGCTCCAACCCCTTCCAAAAACCGTCTAGCGTCTAAGTTAGTGTACCATGAGATCGTATACCAAATTTGGTGGTTCTAAATTGAAAACTGTAGATTTTACGAAAAAAGTGTTTATTCAGGGGGGTCTGACCACTCGGGCTCCAACCCCTTCCAAAAACCGTCTAGCGTCTAAGTTAGAGTACCATAAGATTGTGATGTGTGTTTTTTGAGCTCTGTCTTTTACGTGCTTTCGAGTAGTTAATCGAGTGGTGTACTTTTTCTTTTCGAGTGCATCTTCAAGTTGAAGATCAGTGCTTACGTTTCGTTTGTCTCACGAGGCGGTGAGTGAATTACTTTATTCTTTATCGTTAATTATATTTTTCGAACGAGTTGGTCTTGTTCTTCGGTAAGCCTCGCCATTGACATGGCGGCATTAGATAAGGGTGAAGCTCACGCCCTTATCTTGGAAGAGAAGCCATCTTCCTCCTCTTCTTCCAACCCAGCTGCTGACACAGCTTCGTTGGTCGCAGAGATCTCTAACTGCCTTACTGACGTCATGAGTTCCTCCGCCTTGCCTGCGCCTACGGCCTGCCTTCCCACTGAGGGTACTGCCGTTACAGGTCTACTCTCTGTCCCTGTCGCGGATGCTATGGAGGTGTCGGGTGCCGTCGCTTCTACAGCCACCACTTCATCTCAACTACCAGATTCCCCTATAACAGCTGGGGTTTTGCCCTCTACATCTAGTAAAAGTACTGTTCCTCCATCATATGCGACTGCCATGTCTAGTGGCTCTACGTTACTCTTATCGTCTGATACTCTCCTTCCCGATTCGTATCTTCATGTCGTGGGATCCACGGCAACGATAGATATTCCCGAAGACTCACCAGCCGGCTGTCAACTACAATCAACGATGGAACTCGGCGTATGTTTTGATGCGCTGCCGGATACAAAGCTTCAGCTCTATAGCCGAGCTCTTAAATCCATCTTACCGGCGGATGCAATAGATTATGTTGCCCGAAAACCACGATCAGTGCTAGTTTACTTCAAGAAAAAGGAACATGCTGACCTTGTCTTGACAGCAGGACTGACCATTAATGATGTACATCTACTACCACAACCAGTCGCGCACCGCCCCGTGCAGGTGACTTTCTACCCTGTCCCGCCAGAGGTATCTGATACAATTCTTTGCACGTTACTCAGTAAGTTCGGCCGAGTAGTCTGTCCCATAACAACCCTCTCGGCGGCACCCAGAGACCCAGAAGACAAAGCCATTCGTGGCTTCCGTCGCACCGCTCGTGTGCTCTTTCCGTCTGATACTCATCTTCAGGCCTGTCTAACTGTCCTTCACGTGCGCTGTGGGCAACCGCGACGTCGTATCGAGATCATCACTTCTCAGCATTGCACCCTTTGTCAAAGTGAGAGTCATGTGAGAGCCAATTGCACTCGTGCTGTTTCCATAACCGTGCCAAGTGCTGTGGCACCTTCTGTCCCTCCTGTTACTGCTGTGTCAACGTCTCCACACGAGTGGAAGGTTGCAGACCCAGATCTTCCCGACGTCGGCCTACAGACGTTGGTCGACAAACGTCTTTGGCAGACTCACTTTCAGTTACAGATCGGAATTTTCCCACGCTTCCTACGGCACCCCCGCAGCGTATACTTTCTGCTCCTACAGATTTACCTGCTGATATGTCGTCGGTGTTTACCGTTGGGGCTGCAGATCTAGCAGCCGAAACCCTTTCCAGCACAGAAACTTCTATACCAGCTGGTTCCTCCACGATTTTTGGCAAATGCAATGTCTCCTCACGGAAGAAGTTGCAGAAGTCTAAAACGTCCTCATCCCCGCACTTGTTCACTAGGCGGTCTAATCGCCCGGTTACTCGCGCAATCTTTTCTCGACGTGGCATTTCGTCTTCTCAAGTACAAGCCTGGACTGAACCAGAGACGGAGGATGTTTCTCCCTCGTTAGAGGACTTCACTAATCTCCTTCAAGAGAATGCTTTCCCCGCTGAGCCGCTGCCTTACGTAGATCTTCTTGAATATTTAGTGAGTCCCACCAGCACGGCCACTACCCGTGCTTTTTTACTAAAGTATGAAGCTGCCCTACCTCGGGTTCTCAGTCAACTTGATTCTCTTATGCACACTCTTCGGCGGAACGTCGATGACATTCCATGGGGTCTGGGTTTTATCCAGCGCCTACATGTTCTCGCTACTGCAAGTCAACACATCTTACATCCGCCGACGGACCTAAAAGTTCAAGGTCACGTCATTTAATTGTCGCGGCTTTGGGACACCACTTGCGAACGCCTTAGCCTATGAGGACCTTTCCCCAATGGGTGCGGACGTGCTACTTTTACAAGAGACAAACTGTCATCCTACCACTTTGTTTACCCGTTGGCGATCATGGAATTTTACTTTCCACCACGCATTCAGCTGTTCATCATATGGTGGTATTGCCGTCGGGGTACGCTCGACTTTTCGCTCTACGATGACTCTCTTCTCTGTGAAAAATCTCTGTCGTGATCTCTTACAACACGTCACGTTCACTATTCAAACGTAGAGGTTTCATATCTTTAACATCTACGTGCCAAACACCTCCACTTATGTGTCGGAGCTTTTTCTGTGCTTTCGCGGTGCTCTCTCTGGTATACCTGCCACCGACCGAGTTCTCGTTGGTGGCGACTTTAATTGTACTCTACACCCTCAACTTGATCGTTCCCCGCCTTCACGCGAACATCGTGCAGACCTTGTACAGCAGATACAGTCCCTCGTTTTTGATTTATCACTGATAGATGTCCATCGACACTTATATCCGACTACACCCTCCCATACCTGGCGTGCAGCTGGTGCAATAAACCCGGCCACTGCCAGACTTGACAGATTTTATACCACGCCCATACTTCTTCCAGAGATCTCTGCATCCTGTTGCCAGCCCACTGCGTCGTCTGACCATTGTGCCATCACTCTCACAGTGTTCCACACTCATGCACAGCACAGGACAACCCGGCCGTGGACATTTGATGCCGCTCTTTTGGATGACGCCGGTTTTTGCTCTTCAGTCCGCCATTTCCTCTCCGAATGGCGCACGCAACTGCAGTCTGCGCCGTGTGCCCTGACTTTCTGGCTAGAGGTAAAACATCGCCTCTTGCTTCATGTGAGAAATCAGGCTTTTACGATCACGACGATACAGAGGATGCGTTTGGATCACATCCGTACGATGCTTTCCCTTATAAATATGGCTGACCCTCTTTTTGCTGTGTATAAGGCTGAACTGAATTCTCTCCTAGTCCCACTTGCGCAACAGGTCATTCGGCGGCTGAGATTACAGCATCTCGCGCCCGATGCTTGCACATATGAGTTTCTTTCCAATCTTGAATCTAAGCGTCATGCATCTGCTTCAATTCGCCATCTCCGCCTCTCTACCGGCGAGGTATCCTCTGACCCAGTTACTCTTTGCTCTGTTGCCCGCAGCTATTTTACAGCGACGTTTTGTGAGACTCCTCCTCCTTCCAGCACTGCCTTATCTGGTCTACACTCTGCTTTACCTCAAGTCCCCTCTTATTTTTCTGATTCTCTCCTCCGGCCTCCCACGCTAACAGAGATTTCCGAGACGTTTTCTTCTCTAAACTCCAAGGCTGCACCTGGCCCGGATGGACTTCCTTTCTGTTTCTACAAAGCTTTCCTCCCAGCCCTCCTCCCTTTTCTGCTTAGTGCTTTCTCCGCTGCTTTCCACCTATCCACCCTTCCGAGGAGTTTCACAATTGCCCATATAGTCCTCTTCCCAAAGAAGGGTGATCTCCTAGACTTGGGGAACTGGCGTCCCATCTCACTTCTGAATCTTGATTACAAGCTTTATTCTAAACTACTGTCGCTCCGTATTAATCCAATCCTCCCCCACATCCTGTCCTCTAACCAGACCTACGCTGTCCCAGGGCGCTCCATCTCGCATAACATTCAACTTCTCAGTGACCTAATCCATCTCGCTCGATCTCGCTCTGAACCTCTTGCTCTGCTGTCTCTCGATCAACAATTCGCTTTTGATAATATTTCTCATGCTTACCTCTCGTCAACACTTTATAGTTTCGGGTTTCCACCTCCTTTTGTTTCTGTTCTCCTCTCTCTCTCTATCAGGACGCCACTTTCCACGTCAGGTTGCCCACCCTTCTCACAGCGCCAATTCCTTTCCGTCGCGGCGTCCGGCAAGGCTGCCCCTTGTCCGGACAGCTCTTTGCTCTTGCAATCGAACCTTTTCTCCGCTCCGTTCACAAATCCTTCTATGCTTCTCTGCCTCCAGTGGTCGCCAGCACTCGCCATCATATTGTCACCTATGTTGCTTATGCTGATGACGTGACTTTTTGTGTTCGACAAGATGCACAATTCTGCAAACTTCGCCACCTCTATGCTCGGTATGCCTCTTGTTCTAGTGCCACGCTAAACGAGTCAAAAAGCACTGTCTTGTGGTGTGGGTCGTGGGCTAGTCGAACCGACTCTCCATGGGGAGCCCAATGGTCCACATCCTCACAGCGTTTTCTAAGAGTGCACCTGGGCAAACCTCCTACAGCCTCGACGATCACGTGGAATGCACTGCACCCCCGCCTGCTGCGCACGGCTTCCAACTGGAGACAAGCACAGTTCTGCACTTCTCTGTACCAGCGTGCCCAGATCACTCGAACATATTTGTTATCCATGTGCACGTTCTCTTAGCTTGCGTCCAAACAACCTGTCTATCGTCTTCTTGCAATCACCCAGTGCCAAACCAATATCGTGTGGGCTGGTCATCATTGGGTTAACGCTTCACTTCTCAGCTTGTCTCCTCAGCATGGCGGTATTGGACTGCTTGACGTGCGATTATACTATCAGGCATTCCGAGTGTCTGCATTTTTTTGCCTTCTTGCTTCGTCTGTTCTGCCTGCGGAGACAACCCGGGACGTCACTGTCTCCCCGCGTAATCCCCACCTTACTTTTCTTTCCTATCTTTTAATGGATCACTGTCCCCTCCTTTCCAACTTACCTCCTGTCTATCGGGAGGCTATCACCTTGCTTCGCTCTTTCCCTCTGTCTCGCACTCCACCAGCTACAACCTCCGAACTACTCTCCGAACCTCTATTTTTCTCCTCCGTCATTCATCCTCCGCACCTCCCATGTTTTGCTTTCCCCACCTGGCTCCGCGCCGGAGTAGTCACAGTCCGAGACCTTGTCACCCCTGATTTTCTCTGGCGCTCCTTCTCCGACTTTCCTCCTGCTATTCGTGCTCTACCCCATGCTCTTCAGGTTCACACCTCCTTACTCTCATCCCTTATTTCTCTCTTTCCTGATCTTGCTTCCCCCGCCGGTCTCGTTCCCGTTCTATCCGCGTCTCTCCCCCTCCCCCTTTTCTTGTCGGCTCACGGCATAGTTCTTCCGATTTTCTCCTTCTCCACATCCGCTCTTTACAGATTTCTCTCTCTCTCCCGCTCTTCTACGCCTACACCTATCCCTGATATCCCGTCTTCCGCTCTCTCTGCTGTGTGGTCTGCCACCCTCTCTCCTCTATCTACACCCCCAGAGATCAACACCCACTGGTTCTTCTTACATAACCGTCTTCCCGTACCCTCAATCTTGCACCGGGTGACCCTTCTTTCCTCCCCACTCTGCCCTTTTTGCGCCTAGGAGGCAGATGTGAGTCATGTCTATCAATATTGCACTTAACTGCTACCAATGCTGAATCTTGCCTTTTCGATTGCGCAAAGATCCTGTACAACTGATCTTTCCTTCAGTGCTTACCGAACGCTGTTGCTCAACCTTGTGCCTCCAATCAGACTCCTTGTAGTCTGCACCTACATTTTTGTGCTAGTGAAACACGTTATATACGTCTATCATCAACAGTGTCGTGCTCGGGAGGCGCCTCCTACGGTACCTCACGCAAGTGGCGCGTTGCTCAGTTTTTTTCGGGAACGTCTCATTTCTCGATTACGCCTTGAGTACCACACCGCCGTTGCTCGACAAAGTGAACCCAGCTTCTTCTCTACATGGTCCCCAGCGGCCCCATGGTTCGCTGGGACACCGACTTCGCTGCATCTTACAGTTGGTGCTTGTATGACTATTTAACAGTTAACTCAGTGACTCTTTATCCGAACCTCTGTCACACCTGCTCATAAAGATATGTCTTATCTCCACGAGATTCCTGAACATCTATTTCCATCTGAATGTCATGCAACTATAATGTCGCTCTGTTTCTACAGTCATCTGTACATATCCCATTTCTATGTCACAATTATCGGGTCATTCTACTTTTGCTCGTCTAATGTACATGTACTTATCTTGTTTTCATAACGGTGCCGTTGAGTCTTCAAGTGAACCCAGCTTCTTCTCTCCATGGTCCCCAGAGGCCTTGGGGTTGCTGGGACTCCACCTTCGCTGCACAGTACAGTTAGTGCTCATAAGACTATAATATAACATTTTACTCTGTGCTGCTCTACCTGAACCCTTGCCATATCTGCTCAACCTAGTGTGTACGATCTCCTCAAGATGTGTTTACATCTGAATATCATGTATATATTGTAAATAGGTATCTACTGCCATCTGTAAATAGGGCATTCATGTGTCACTGTTGTTTTTTTTTTTTTTTGAGACGTTTTTCTCTTGCTCGTCTCATGTACATTCCTTGAATAAATACTTTGTGAACACCATGAGATGGTATACCAGATCAGGTGGTTCTGAATTGAAAACTGTAGTTTTTAAGAAAATTTTGTATGTGGGGGCTCTGACCCTCCGGGCCTTGACCCGTTCCAAAAACGGTCTGCTGTCTAAGTTAGAGTACCATAAGATAGTATACCAAATTTGGTGGTTCTAAGATGAAAACTGTAGATTTTACGAAATTTTTTATAAGGAAGGGGGGCTCCGACCGTGCGGGCTCCAACCCCTTCCAAAAACCGTCTAGCGTCTAAGGTCTAAGTTAGTGTACCATGAGATAGTGTACCAAATTTGGTGGTTCTAAATTGAAAACTGTAGATTTTGCAAAAAAGTGTTTATTCGGGGGGTCTGACACCCCGGGCTCCAACCCCTTCCAAAAACCGTCTAGCGTCTAAGTTAGAGTACCATGAGATAGTATACCAGATTAGGTGGTTCTGAATTGAAAACTGTACTTTTTAAGAAAATTTTGTATGTGGGGGCTCTGAACCCCCGGGCCTTGACCCGTTCCAAAAATGGTCTGCCGTCTAAGTTAGAGTACCATAAGATAGTATACCAAATTTGGTGGTTCTAAGATGAAAACTGTAGATTTTACGAAATTTTTAATGAGGGGGCTCCGACCCCGTGGGCTCCAACCCCTTCCAAAAACCGTCTAGCGTCTAAGTTAGAGTACCGTGAGATAGTATACCAGATTACGTGGTTCTGAATTGAAAACTGTAGTTTTTAAGAAAATTTTGTGTGTGGCGGGCTCTGACCCCCACCCCCGGGCCTTGACCCGTTCCAAAAACCGACAACCGTCTAAGTTAGAGTACTATGAGATAGGATACCTGATTTGGTGGTTCTGAATTGAAAACTGTAGATTTTACGAAAATTTTGTGTGTGGGGGCTCTGACCAACCGGGCCCTGCCCCGTTCCAAAAACCGTTTACCGTCTAATATTTTTAGTGCCAAAAAAAAACGCAATATTCCTATTTTGTCTGCGTGTCCAAACTTTATAAATTTGATCAGGGAGCAAGACGTTCGAAATCGTACGTTTTCCTGCATTCGTTTTGTATGTAACCAAAATCTGTAAACGCGACGAATTGACGTAGTCGACGAATTTGTCCGCGACGAATTGACGCGCGACGAATTGTCGTAGTCTACGAATTGACGTAGTCGACGAATTGACGCACGCGACGAATTGTCGTGACACCTTCACAGACATAGTCAGTCATTACGTCTGCATTACGCAAAATAGTGGCACTAAAAATGGCACTAAAATTCAGCAAGTAAACAAATTTTATTATTAAAAGAGGATTTCACTTAATAAATATCAAACAGTTATTGGGATGGATAAATAATGTATATTACGTTTATATATATATATCATCATCATCATCATCATTGTCAACCATTATCAATCAACTGCTGGACGAAGGTCTCCCCAAGTTTCTTCCACAACGGTCTGTCTTGTGCCAGTCTCCTCCATGTCACCCCTGCATACTTTCGAATTTCATCCACCCATCTCCTATGTGGTCTTCTTCAGGGTCTTTTCCTGTCCCTTGGAATCCAATCTAAAATTTCGGCTGTCCATCGATGGTCTGTCCTTCTGGCAGTATGTCCAGCCCATTGCCATTTCAGGGATTTAACTCTGATCATGATGTCTTCCACTCTCGTCATTTTTCGGATCCTAGAGTTCCTCTTCCTATCTCTCCTGGTTATACCAAGCATACACCTCTCCATGCTTCTCTGAGTTGTCTGCAGCCTTTGCATGTCTCTTTTAGTTAAGGTCCACGTCTCTGCGCCATACGTAAGCACTGGAAGGATGCATTGATCAAACACTTTTCTTTTAAGACATAATCACATATTGCTCATAAAATTATGCTGTTTCTTCCAAAAGCTCTCCAGGCAAGTTTTGTACGCCGATTAATTTCTTCACCAATGTGACCCTCACTTGATATCTGCTGTCCAAGATAAACGTACGTATCTGTTATCTCCAGCTTTTCATCATCAATCGATAAATTTTCATTTCTTGTAAAAGCATTGAACATCACTTTTATCTTCTGAAAGTTCATTTTTAATCCCACTTCTTTATTCTTGTCAGCAAGTTCCTGGATCATACTCTGCAACTCTGATGGGGTAGTTGCAAAAATGACTACGTAATCAGCAAAACGAAGGTGGGTTAGATAATCTCCATTAATCTTTATCCCTTTGTTTTCACAGTTCAGTGATTGACAGACATTTTCCAATGTGGCATTAAAGAGCTTCGGAGATATGGTGTCACCTTGTCTCACTCCCTTTCCAATTTTTATGTGTGTTGTATTTTCAAACAGCCGAATCTTTGCACTTGCATTTTCATAGATGTTATTAATAATATTAATGTATGCATCTTCAATACCACAGGATTTCAGAGCCATTGTAACTGCTGATGGTTTTACCGAATCAAAGGCTTTTTCATAATCGATAAAAGCCATGCACAATGGAAGTTCATATTCCCTCGCTCTTTCAATTAGTTCTCTCAGCACATGGATATGATCTATTGTGCTGTAGCCACTCCTGAATCCAGCTTGTTCTCTCGGTTGAGCCATGTCCAGTGTTACCTTCAAGCGGTGTGAAAGAACTTTAGTGAAGATTTTATAAACCACTGAGAGGAGGCTGATAGGTCTGTAGTTCCTGAGATCCTCAATGTCACCTTTTTTATGTAGCAGGATCATTGTAGCGTTGTTCCAATCCTCAGGAATCTTCCCTTCATTTA
Organism: Macrothele yani; assembly: GCA_039090855.1. Classification (NCBI taxonomy): domain Eukaryota; kingdom Metazoa; phylum Arthropoda; class Arachnida; order Araneae; family Macrothelidae; genus Macrothele; species Macrothele yani. The sequence goes on along the minus strand of CM076997.1, from coordinate 55,183,018 downwards.
GGCATCGAGTGAAAATTTGGGCGAGTACTGTTTCGATTTCTCCACTTGCTTCTTGTATGATGTCTACAGTAATTCCATCTTCTCCTGGAGCTTTCCCACGCTTCATGTTCTTGATTGCATGTGCAACTTCTGCTGGGAGGACTGGAGGAACTCTGGTACTGGTACCTTTCATGATGTCTGGAGTACATGTATCATTCCTTTCATATAATTTGGAGTAGAAATCTTTCACTCTTGTCAAAATTTCGCCTCTATTTCCTGTTACAGAACCATCTTCTTTTCTCAGTGCCATAATCTGTTTTCTTCCCTTACTGAGATGTCCCTTTGCTATCTTTAGGCTTTGGTTGTTTTCAATTGCTTTCCTCACTAGCTTACAGTTGAATTTCCTTACATCTTCAGTGGTACTTTTTCGTACTGTCTTGCATAGCTCTATATATTCCACTTTGGAAGTCACATCTTCTTTAGTTGTCCTCATCTCTCTTCTTTTTGCATCAACATTTCGGTTTTTCCTGATAATTTGTTCACATGCAACTTGTTCTTAGACCCAGCTAATTTTGTTGCTGTTTCCATAAGAGCTTTGGTTACTTTTCTGTTAACTTCAGAAATATCCACTTCTTCCGATGTCAGGCCTTCTAAAGCAGAGAATCTGTTCTTCAGTTCCAACTTGAAGGTTTTATGGTGTTTTTTAAGGTTGGTTATGTCAATACATTTTGTTTGTCTTATGAACTTGCAATGTTCAAGTTTAGTGTTGAGGTGCATCTTGCATCTCGCCAATCTATGGTCACTAACTGTGTTGAACTTATTTACCACACTGCATTCTTGGATGACAAATTTTTTGTTACACATAATAAAATCAATTTCACTTGTCGTCCCAAATGGATGTTTCCATGTGTATTTCCTGTGTGGCCTTTTCTTGAAAAAGGAGTTCAAGATGAAAAACCCTTCTGCCTCTGCAAACTCTAAGAGAGTATTTCCACGCTAGTTTCTGTTGCCGTGACCTAATTTACCTACTGAAGTTTCATTCTGTTGCAGTTGCCCTATTTTTGCATTGAAATCTCCCATAATTATCTTCAAGTGCTGCTTACCTTTATTATTTAGATGACGAATTTCCTCATAAAATTCTTCAATTTCTTCTTAAGGATGACTTGTAGTGGGTGCATAAGTTTGAATAATCAAAGCCTGGTATCTTCTCGAGAGTTGGATAACAAGTCGTGCAGCTCTGCCAGTGGAACTTTCAACTTCTACCACTTTATCCTTCAGTTTCTTGTTTATTATAAATCCAACACCACTAGTTCTGCCAGTATCTGTCCCACGATAGTAGAAGAGATGTCCACTTCTCAGTTCAATGAGATCTTCTCCTTTTCTTCTTACCTCACTTAGCCCGACGATGTCTCACTTGATGCTTTGTAGTTCCTCTTCCAATTCAAGAAGCCTTGAATCGGAAGATAGGGAGCGTCCATTATACGTAGCCAAGGTCAGCATCAGATGGCAGTCTAGTCCGGTCCTCCGGGGATTCTTAGGGGATTCTTAGTTATATATGTAAATATATATATATATATATATATATATATATATATATATATATATATAACTACACGTAACACCTCCCGAACATGTACATGACAACAAATGAACTCCAGACCACAGCAAAAGAAAAAAGAGAACGACAAACGTTACCCAAAAGTCACACTGCAAAATTATAAAGTACCAATAATGAAATGTAAAACCCAAACAAATATAATATCAAATGGCTCCGAACCCCCGAATCACTCTTCATGGAAAGACACCCGGGAGCCCGGAGCCAGTCGGGCTCGGATTTCATGAGATAGCCTGATACCTAATTTTAAACAAAACTGTGGTTGCAACCGAATTTGGACTTGCAAAATTTATTGGCCATCTGTCTTTCTTACCCGAACCCTCAAAGTAACACAGCAATAGATTTTTAACTAAACATAACACCACTGAAATATGTCAAGTACACAATTATCTCCTACCTTGTCTTCTTAATGGAGAAAACATACTGAAACATAGAATGTAAAGGACACGCAAATATAAATCCAAAATAAACATAGCTCATGCTCCTCTCGTATGTATCCATTTCGTGTGAAATACGGTTAACATTCCATAGGAGATATGGTCACTTCTACTCTCGAAACCAACTCAAGGAGATTCACTCAGTAATGGTATGTTCGTAAAATCTTTGTATTTTCAATAGGCACGCCCACCACCAAAGGTCCAAATGAAGCACAGAAAGCCGCCCCGGTGGCGCAGTGGTCTAAGGCGCTGACCTGTGATCATTCGTCCGTAAGGGGTCCGGATTCGAATCCCGGTCAGGCATGGATGTTGTGTTTGTCTTACGGCACTGGCTCTCTCCCTTCCCTGGAACCAGTGACCCTAAATTAGGGACGGGCGACTGCCTATTTCCCATTGAGTTGCTCACGGTGGTCGTTAAACCTCCAATCAAAAAAAAAAAAAAGAAGAAGAAGAAGCACAGAAAACCGTCCAAAGGAAAGACCTCACATGTGGAAGAAAGTAAAGCTTATTGTTATAATTCTCCGGGGTGACTCGGAGGACAAATCATTTTTATTGTGGCCCTAAGAAATTGGTTTCATTCGAAAAGTTTCAAGTGACTATGTTACAAATTCTAATTTTGTACGAAGATTTTTGATTAAAAATATTTAATAACTTACTAAAATGTGAATAACAGAATTTATAGGGATAACCATTCTTTTTTAAAGTTAAAAAAAGAATATTTAACTGCTTAGTAGTATTGTTTTTGTTATTACATAACCTAGTGATCTGAAAAAATTGTGAAATTATAATATTTCTATGTATGGATCCACGGATTCTGGAAGATCAGGAACATAATAAGTTAGGCCAAAACGTAAAATAAGCTCTTATGTCATAAACATCCGTTAAAAATTTCCTTCTTTGCAATATGATTTCCATATCCAGAAAAGCAACTTTGAAGTTCTTACCGGTTTCTGTCAAAACCAGTTCCTCGGGGTAACAGGACTGAATATCAAATCTACAACCTTCCGAACAAAAACTTATAAGATGTATCAAAGGAAAATAATTTATATATATAGAGAGAGAGAGAGATTGAGTTTCGAATTTATAGTTCAAAGCAGATTTGTTTGGGTCAGTTACGGGTCGGGTCGGATCGAATCCAGGTCCGGGTCGGGTCCAGTTATGGGACGTCCGGGTTGGATCGAGTCCAGGGCCAGGTCGGATCCAGTTATGGGACGTCCGGGTCCGAAATTTTTGACCCGTTTCCAACTCTAGTAGTGGTGTGTATACAAAGGATTCCAGTATAGGATTAGTCCTGCAGCTACGGTGGCTAACGTGAGGTGAGACGGCTTGACATCTCGGGTAAATATACCACGATTTTGTCACCGTTAAAAGTCTTTCAGCTTACAGCGAAAAGTCTTTGTCTTTCATCTTACGGCGAAAAGTCTTTCAGCTTACGGTTAAAAGTCTTTCAGCTTACAATTCAAAGCCTTTCAGCTTACAATTCAAAGCCTTTCAGCTTACAATTCAAAGCCTTTCAGCTTACAGGAAAAGTCTTTCAGATTACAGTTAAAAGTATTTTAGCTTATAGCAAAAAGCCTTTTAGCTTACAATTAAGCATTTCAGCTTACAGTTAAACGTCTTTCAGCTTGCCATTCCATGAAAACAGTGGCTTGTACATTATGAGAGGTTAACACGTTCGCCAGCCATGGATATAGCCAAGCAATAACAGCTGAGGGAATAACTTGCTGGCAATTGCGAGATGTGATGGTTAAGTCGCAGTATTGCGGAACACGAGTTTCGTTACAAACCTCAGTCTATCAATGTGGCAAGCAATGTTTGCTACAAAGAAAGTACGTTCTAGGTTGAGGATTCGTATGACGATCACGGGTGGTAACAAGATCCCTCCAGTGATGACGACGTCTCCAGACTCTCAATCGGCGATCGTTGGCGTTGAGACAGAAGCGAGACTCGTCTCTGAATACGACATGGTCCCATTCATCTCACCGCGCATGTCTTACGGCAACACCACAACCTTGCGCGTCGATGCACTGCGCATATTTGTAATGTTGGCGTACGAGACTGTAGTCGTTGCAATGGTTGGAAACAGCGTAAATATGCCTGAGCCAATCTTGAATTCCTTGTCTGTATCGATGCGGCAATGTCCATACCTGCTGTTGCACTTTATCCAACGTCGTCTGCTGTGGATTCCGGGGCTTCTACGGTTTGCCGTCCAATGCGGCGACCGATACGTTTGGACGTACACGTGTGTGCACCACTCCCACTACGGTGACGCATGTTACCTTCCTCCAGCCACTATCTCCACATTTGCACGAAAGTTTTAACACCTCGATGCGTTTCCAACACAGGTACCAATCAGCCATACGGCGCCCTGTGACGAAGTCTCTGATTAAAGCGTCAGTGCGAGTAGTATTTTCCCTCTTTATGCATGATTTCTCCACCGTGATCACACTGATGCATTGGTCTACACGCCGAATTGAGGACGGCTAAACTTAGCTAAGCCGAGCAGTATCGGTTCACAAACACAAACTTTTAAATACATAACCTAACTGGCAATACGTACCCACCAATTTGCATGACTCTACGACAAATACTTCCTGTGGTGAAATTTTCTATATCGAGAAGTCCACACAGTCGTACCAGAATACCAGAATAATATGACCACCTGCCTAATAATGGGAATAACCACCCTTGGCCCGGATGACAGCGGCGAGGGGGCGTGGTATGGACGCAGTGAGGCTCTGGAAGGTTGTCTGAGACACACGTGCCCATTCGAACTGCAGCACAGCACTGAGGTCCCGAAGATGACGAGGTTGTGGGTCGGCACGTCGAACCTGTCTATCTAAATAGTCCCACAAGTGCTCTACGAGATTGATGACGGGCGATTTCGCCGGCCAAGAGAAAACGGAGACATGGCTATTGTGTTCCTGGAACCAGTCACGCACCTCCTTTGCGACATGGCCGGGAGCATTGTTGTGTTGGTAGACACCATCACAACCAGGGTAAACGTCCAACATGAGAGGATGAATGTATTCAGCGAGGATGGGCAGGTAGCCATTTGCGTTGAGGGACCCATCCAGTGCTACCAGCGGTCCCAGGTCATACCAGGATAATATCCCCCAGACGCGCACACTGCTACCACCGTCATGTACTTGACCAACAAGGGTGTCCGAATATCAGTTCTCGTGTGTCCAACGCCTTATCCGCCAACGCCCGTCACTTTTGTGTAGTAGAAACCTTGATTCATCGTAGAAGGCAACCTTTTCCACTGTTCCATTGTCCAATGAGGGTAGTCCCATGGGAACTGCAGGCAACGTTGTCAATGGGCCTGGGTTAACATGGGTTCCTTGACGTAGCGTTGACTCCGGATACCCATGCGTAACAAGGTTCGCTCTACTGTTATCTGAAACACGTACCTGGGTGGTCATTTGCGTGATCAATTGCTGTACTTTTGCACGTAGGTTGCCCTTTGCCAGTAGACGGCGGCGACGTTCTCCTCTGAGGTCGATGGCCTTTAAGCACCACAGTTATGACGCCTGGAGGTACTCGGTGTACCAGCGGTTCATTTTTAGTACACCCTTACTGCAGCACCTCGTGAACAGCCCACGAAGTCAGCTGTTTCTGAGATGCTTCCACCCTTGGCGCGGTAGCCGATGATCATTCCTTTTTGAACTTCCGTCAAATCACTACCTCTGCCCATTGTGTCCACATTATGCACTATGGCTCATCTGTCCTGGCCGGTTGCTTATATCTCCGTGTGGTCGACCTTGTCACGTGCACTCTGTGACGCGCCTGGGCTGGTACACTGTGATTCTGAGGGTGATCATATAATTCTGATACGACCGTGAGTAAATGTGCTTTGCATGCACTTTTGGCTTAGGGAGTTTACAAATCTCGTATCAAGGGAACGATATAAACGGCCTCACATCATTTTATTCTGGGCTGAGCGATCACACGAAACATGTTGCATATGCGTAAATCTGAACCCACACAAACTCCAGATCATGTGAATCCTAATGCGTCTCATTCCATCGTGCAAAATATGCTGAACCATTCATAAGGTTTATTACATCCACGTCCAAGTATTTGCCGATTCATTGTTTAAATGGTCTCATTTGTATCAGCCGTATGTGCCGTCACGGGTCCACTGCTCCCAATACAGTCGGACGGTATGGTCAGAACGATCCATGTGGCGGACTATACAGCGCGCCAATCACCTTGCGGTTTGGTTTTCAGCCCGATGATCAGGCCTCTCTCAAAGTCCGTAAGTTGCGTAAATCGACGTCTCAGGCGTCTACCCAGTATTCTTATCACTCTGTACTCTTGCTTTCGTCAGCCGCTGCTTTTCGCTTTCATGTTGTATCGACTACACGCCAGTTTATAAGGCTTCCGGTTCGTGCTTGCAGCGCCACCACAGGGTGTGCAGTCATGCGCACTCGCACCAAAACGTGGATTATTTGCATAACAGTACGCAGTTTAGCTATTTGCAAAGTTTCGCGGTTGTAGCCTGTTTTCTTTTAGGTGCACAAATTTTATTATCAGTGAGTGAACATTGAAGTGCCAAAAGTCACAGGATAACAGTATGCAAATTTTTAATTGGTGCTGTCATGATATAAAGGCTTTAACGAACGCCACGATTTTTATCAGTTGCAAAGTGTAATCTCGTGAGTCAGGTTGAACGACCGCCAGCAAGCCGACGTGAACTATCGGATTTTTAACGAAGCATGCTAGTGGGAGCCAGGCGAATGGGACATTCAATTTACGGAGTTGTGCAAACATTCAAAATTCCTCGATCAACGGTGTCATTGTGTACAGAGAATCCATCATGGAAGGCATTACCACCCACCGTGGACAGAGCACTGGCCGACAACGGGTACAGAATTATCGTGACCAGCTTCATCCGACCAGGATTGTCCATGCTAATAGACAAGCAATACTGGCTCAAATAAATTCACATTCAATGCAGGAGGTACCAGAGACATATCCATAAAGTCAGTGCAGCGTAATATAGAGTCTGTGGGGTATGGGAACAGAAGACCCACCAGAGTGTCTTTGTTAACACCACGACATCGGACACAACGCATCACCTGGGCTGGTAAACACGGTAATTGTAGCCTGGAAGACTGGCAACATGTGTAGTGGTCCTATAAATCACGCCACCAGTAATTACGAGCTGATTGTAAGGTTCGGGTGTGGCGCAGACCCCATGAGGACATAGACACAAACTGTCAACAAGGCATTGCGCAAGCTTGTTGGGGTCTCATACATATGTGGGGAGTTTTTACGTGGCATGGTTTGGATCCTCTTCTGCTCGTAAAGACATCATTAACCGGTAATTTCTTTGGTGCTCTGCTGGGTGACCATTTGCAGTCCCTTCACAGACTTCATGTACCCCAAGAACGATGGGGTTTTCCATGCAGACAATTCACCATGTCATCGGGCTGAAGTTGTCCCAAATTGGTTCAAGGAGCATTCTGGACAGTTCCGACGGATGATGTGGACACCACATTAGCCCGACATGAAGGTACAAATAATAGAGCACTTATGGGATGTGGTGGAAAGGTCCACGTGCCCCCAAGATCCTGCACCTACAAATGACAGGGAACTGTGGGTGGCTGTTCAGGAAGCATGGCTGAATATCTCTCCAGAAGTTTTCCGGCAAGTTGTGGAATCAATGCCACGTCGAGTTGCTGAACTTCGTCGGGCTAGAGGAGGTCGTACACGATACTAGGTACGTATCTCATGACTTTTAGCACTTCAATATTCTTTTTACTACCAACGGGTGAGGTATATAGAATTTTCTTTATTTCAAGGGTAAAAATTGCGCCCTTTTCCCATCTACTTGTATACCGGATAAAATAGGTTCTACTCCAACCATACTCTAAATTCTGGCTGTCCCGATTTTCTCTGTGCGTTTGCGTAAGAATTGAATCATTATGTGGTATTCGACGCAAGGAGTTCGTTAATGGGCTTGCTTTGCATGGGATAGAGAGTCGGTATTTGCACCCTCAGAATAAAGTTTTCTTCGCAAGCGGACATCTGCCATCAAAACCGTAAGTGAACGTCAACAGATTAATCTCGGCGTTGATGACAGCTTCTCCATACAGTATGTAGAACGAAAGCTTATCATTTTTCTCAGATAGGCGGAGCAGTCAGAGTCCCTAGCCTCAAATGATGTGTCGGGCGGTATGCGAGATGGATTTGTTTCCCCGATAAGCAAGTTCGCTCTTAAGCTCTTGTGAATCCAAAATGCTCTTTTTTAAGTTGTGTAATTTGTCAATGTTTAATGGAATCCTGTTGGAAAGCAAGTAATGTCTGCAAACGCAAGGCAACAGAAAAATGCTATTAGGTATGCAACTTAAGTCTCGGGCACAGACACGACACGTTGAGAGCAAATTATAGCAAATCAAATACGTACTTAATCAGGGAAATAATCCCAGTCGTGTTGGATACATTTGAGCCATCGGTCAGGGAGTTGCCGAATGACACGGCGGAAAAAAGAGGGCTCTTTCGAGTTAATAAGGTCATCAATACTTGCGTGGACCTCCTCGACAGAAGTGAAGTGCGTATCACTCGGGTGATGTTGCAGGGAGCAAAAGAGGTGATAATCCGATGGAGCAAAGTCTGTGGGACAAAATCTCAAAATCGCCGGGTGGGACAAAATCTCCCATCCCAGGTCGGTGATTGCGTTTAAAATTGTTTCCGCGGTGTGAGGAAACATGTTATTCTGAAGCAACATGACCGATCTTCTGCCCTTGCCGGTTAATGGCCTTTTCGCCTTCATTGCTTCTCTCACACGGATGAGTTCCTGAAAATAACACTCAGCATTGACCGTTTCACCTAGATTGAACAACTCATAGTGTACGACACCGCGCTGATCCCACCATATGCATAGCAACAACTTCCTGGTATAGATATTAGGTTTGGCGGTACTGGTGGTAGGCTAACCTGGATAAACCCACGATTAGCGCAGCTTAGGATTATCGTCGAGGATCCATTTCTCATCACAGGTCAAAATCTTGTGGAGGAAATCCTTCTTCTTGAATCTGGCGAGTAAGGACACAGCAATATCGTAGCGCCTAGACTTGTTCGCAGCTGTGAGTTGGTGGGACACGCAACGGCTCCCCTTGTGAATCCTTCCAAGGTTGTACAGGCGCTTTGCAATGGCTTGCCGTGTTACTCCGAGCTCCTGGGAAAACTCTGACTGTGTGCGACAGGGATCCACGTTCAACAGTTGTTCCAGTTCCTCATCGTCCACTATCTGTGGCTGTCCCGGACGTTCTGTATCACGGAGATAGAAATTTCCCTGCATAAACCGCTGGAACCACTTTTTACACGTACTGTAGGACACAGCATCCTCACCCAAAGCAGCACATATCATTTGTTGGGCTTTTGCGGCACTTTTTTTCAGCTGAAACGCGAACAGGAGGCAGTGCCTCAAATGTTGCTTCTCGAACGACATTGCTTTCACCGTCAATTTTTGTCCCTTCTGTCACTACAGCTGTGAGCGATTACGGTTGCCTGGAAAGCTGTTGGATGGCGCTGCAATCAGCCATTATCGCACACAGCTATTTGCATTTGCCGACATTCTATGATTGCTTGCTCTTATGGGCCGAGAATTAAGTTGCACACCTAATAATTACCGTATATACAAGTACAAATCAGTCCAAAATGTAGACGCCATCGTATGTCACGACATGCTCCCATTGTCTGGGTAACTGTTATATACCGTCCTTGTAGAATTGTGACGACGTGGACGCAAAAATGAGAGTAAGTGTGCGTTCGACATCGGCCCGGTTGGTGAAACGTTGTCAGTCCAGGAAATGTTCCAACGACCGGAAAAGGTGGTAGTCCCTTGGGGTGATGTCCGGGAAATAAGGTGGGTGCGTAGAAGCTCAGAGTGCTGATCTTGTTACAGGTCACCTGTCCTATGTGATGTCTCGCTCTTTCCTGCCTCAGGAGGACGCCCTTGCGTTTCAGCAGTGCGGATCGTTTCTATGCGAATGATGCGTGCAAATCGTCGAGCTGACGGCATCACACATCAGACGTGATAGTGGTGTTGTCCGGAAGTAGCTCAAAAAACAGGACTCGCCGCATATCTCTCCAAACCGACAGCAGGAACTTTCTGAGCTATAATCGGCTTTGAGAGTATTCATAAACTTCTTCTGTTTTTGGGCACAACCATTGTTTCCGAGCGCTGACATTACATGACCCACTTTTCGTCACCTGCCATCAGGAGATCCAACCTGGTCACGTGCAAGCAGGTAAACGCATGCATTCGTGCAATTTGCTTTCTGCTCAACTATGAGTTGATGTAGTACCCAAGCTTCCCTCTTGTGAAAATTCCGAAGTTGACGCAGTTGCATGATAATGTTTGTGTGGCTTGCTTCCAGTTGTTCTGCCAAATCCCTTGTGGTCACACGTGGGTCGGTTTCCACTAAGGTATTCAGCAAGTCCATATCCAGTTGCGCGTCTCCCGGTTTTCGGACGCTCTGAAAGGTCAAAATATCCCTCTCGAAAACTTTCGAACTAACTACAGCACTGACGATGAGATATTGGGTACACCCTGGTAATGTTCCTTACATTTTTGCAGGGGTGCTAAAGCGACAAAACTCGTACAGGATGCAATGGCTGACGTGCACCTTGTCCATTTCCATCTTGGCTGGCGCTTACAGTGTTCGCCTTCTAAAAATGATTAAATGATTATATGTAGAGGATTTTAGGAAGGGAGTATCTGAACCTAGGTCTTAAACAACTTTAGAAACTGGGAGAGTTGGGCTAGAGCGCCCGATAGGAAAGTCACACGGAAGTGAAGTAGAAAGGGGGAGGAAGACGCCCTTATTTATTACCGGGGGGGGCAGTACACGGGGTCCGACGGCTTAACGTGCCCATCCGGGTATTTAGTGGATCGAGCGTCCGTACCTGCCAGAGATCGAACCTGAGGCCCTTTCCGTGGCAGTCATGAACGTTGCCCACTAGGCCACCCGCAGCCTTCGCCTTCTAAAAGCTAACTGCCACTGACTTTATACCTGCTGATATCATGCCGGTGTGCTGCGCAATCTCAGTTGCTAATGTGTGACGTCACCAGCGCTTCGACTTCGAGTACCACGTCATCAGACATTATTTTCTTTCCAACCCAATATTACGAATTATTCAAATATAAATATATAACAGAAATAACGTTCCGTATCAGTAAGTAATTTTCAAGCGAGAATGAATATTGTACATAACTTGATATAGTTTTATTCTTCAATATTTCTGTGTTTATTGAAATAGGGATGCAGTATTGTATGCAAAAGACGTGCCATGACAACACGAACTTTTACACAGCTTTGTGCTGCTAAAAGTAAGATTTACACAAATGAGTGATTACATTATAACCACCCCAACCTAGAGAAATGAGCGCGCATGGAGATCGAACGGTGGCGCAGGTGAAGTTCACAGAGCAGTATATATACAACACGAGGACCGGCTTTCGGTTAGTAGAGTGTTCGGAGTCAGAATGGGAAAAAGTGCCAATTTATCGGAGTTTAATAAAAGACAAATTGTGATGGCAAGGCGCCTCGGGACTACGATCTCGGAAACGGCGCGGCTTGTGGGTTGCTCACGTGCTGCTGTAGCGAGTATGTATCAAAAGTGGTGAACAGATGGCCAAACGACGAACTGTCGTTTGGCCGTGTGTCGTCCGCAGCTCATTGATGCCAGAGGGGAGCGGAGACTGTCACGCATGGTTCACAGCGACCGCAGGGCCACAGTGCGACAAATCACCTGCAGCTACAACAGTGGTGATTAGGGCAATGTGTCGCAGCATACAGTTTATCACAGCCTTCTGCGCATGAGCCTGCGTAGTCGAAGACCCAGCCGGGTCCCCATGCTCACTGCATGTCATCATCAACAACGCATGAAACGGGCCCAAGATCATCGACATTGGACCGTGGATGATTGGAAGAAAGTGGCCTGATCTGACGAATTAAGATTCCTGGTGCATCACGTAGATGGCCGAGCGCAGATACGCCCCTTACCAACGGTGGTTATGGCACCAGGATGCATTGTTGAGCGGGAAAAGGCCGGCGGCGACGGTGTTATGCTGTGGGCGATGTTTTCTTGGGACACTTTAGACCCCATTATTCCAATAGCACAATACCTGACAGCTGTCAGGTATCTGAGTATCGTTGCGGACCAAGTTCACCCATTCATGGCAATTGTGTTCCCTGCTGGTGATGGCCATTACCTACAGGATAATGCGCCATGCCACACTGCCAGAATTGTCAGAGAGTGGTTCGAGGAACATGCTGGAGACTTTCTGTTAGTGCCCTGGCCTCCACATTCACCTGACATGAACCTAATCAAACATTTGTGGTTCGACTTGGAAAATCGGGTTTCTCGCTGAATCACCAAAACCCCGAAATGTACGGGAACTGAAGAACCTGCTGTTGACATTATGGTACCAGATACCCCAGGATACCTATCGCCACCTTTGTGGGCTACAGGGGATCCTACAGCTTTTTAGGTAGGTGGTCATAATGTAATGGTTCATCGGTGTATCATCATCATCATCATCATCATGGTCGTCATCGTCGTCAACCATTATCAATCCACTGCTGCACGAAGGTCTCCCCAAGTTTCTTCCACAACGGTCTGTCTTGTGCCAGTCTCCTCCATGTTACTCCCGTATACTTTCGAATTTCATCCACCCATCTACCATGTGGTCTTCTGCGTCAAACGGCAGCCTAGTCCGGTCCTCCGGTGATTCTTAGCACCCTCTGCCTTCATGTCGCACTGGCCGCTGCCTTGGCCAGGTACATTCCAGCTGCCGGAGATTGAGGGTCAAGATTTAAGTTGTGGAGTCATTTTGGAGGGTTTGGCCATAACTCACCAAGCTGGCCAAGCGGGTTAGTGAGTGTAGGATAGCATTTCCTCTAATCCCGATGGTATAGTTACACCGCTATTGGCGGTCGTCAGAGCCCCTTTTGTGGGAACAGGATGCACCACGAGAAGGCGGGGTTTACATTTGTCAAGGAGAGGCTGTGATGTTGCGCATCACCTGACTTTACATATGGTAACCTAAATTCACATGTCGTAGCAATGAATTTCAAGAAATCCCACTATTTTATGAATTGTTCAATTATTGCAAATACGAATTTTCAGTGAGATCAGTTTCTTTTTTTTTTTCTTTTAATAAAAGATATGTAAAACTTGTTTGAACTTATTCGCAAATTGAGTTCTTTTTTACATGTTTCTGTAATGCTAGAAACGAAAAGTTTATCCAAATGATAGGTACAATACAAAATTTAATGTTATTACGATAAGGTGAATATTTAACAATGTGAAGAGCGTGAAACAATACGAACTGCATAGTAATAGTAAGCCCTGGGTGCTACCTTTCTTTGCTTTATGAGGAATTTCGTTTTTATAAGCTAGTCATGGCATAGCTGTCTTCGACAAACATTTGTCTTTTAAATAATTCTTTTTCCTGTTTTCGCCATCACAATCCAGAGGATCATTCATAAGTGTACGACAGCATGTCAGAGCACTTTACGTATAATAAGGAAGAGCATTTAGGAATAAAACAATTGTTAAGATTTCGAAATACGGCGCAGTGTGTATTTTGATAGTCATGCCACGTATGCTTTCGGGAAAGTACAGCGCACCGTTCTTGGAGGATATAATTAAAAAAAGCAATTGTTATTGCCAAGAAATGGAAGAAAGAAAATTAAATTCTGAGAAATGAAATCATTCATCCAGGTAATGAAAGATATTTCTTTTTATTAAGGGTCAGGCCAGACAGAAAAATAACATTTCGTTACGCGTGTCTAGGAAATACTGTAAAATATATCTGGGCGATAAACAATGATTAAGTTGAAAAGCAAATACAATAGAGAAGTCAATTACATGCTGTCAATGAAATCACATACCCGGTGTTGTTTCTAAAATACTCTTTAAAGCACACCAGATAAATTTTCTGTGGTAAGATTAAAATAACCGGATACATTAAGGGATTTTGCTGTTGATTCCTGCTTTTTCTTTTGGGGTGGAGATAAACCGTCCTTTATAGTAACACCAAGGGCTTACCCTTCCAAATTTACGGCCAATAGTAGTAAGTCATATGTATTTAATTTTTTGCAATGCAGTGTATCTGAATAATGTGCGTATTTACATGATATTTCCTGGTATCAATTGGTTTAAACAGTTAATCATGTCAAAAAATTTCTAGGTAGAGTGTGAGTTGGGCTCGATTCTACAGTTTGTAATGAGGATTATTTTATTAGTTAATAGTTAATTTTTTTTTGTTTATTCGCTTTCCTAAATTATCTGTTTTTATTTTTATAAAAAGTTTTTTTTTCTTCTCCGTGCGAAGTTTGGGTGGTCTCCGTTGCTCTGTAGATAATTTGTTTTGGTTTTTATTTTTGGTCATAATCTTATTATTTTTTCTCCCAATTTTCTCTTAGGTTTGTTTTTGCTTTGCAAATTGAATAATGCGCAAACTCACAGTTTAAGGTCTGTGTAGAAATTAGAGGGTTTTAATCTGCGCCGACTCTTGATAAAGCCATAGGTAACAGCTGTCAATATGTTCTACACCCCTTCTCTTTTCTCCATGTGGAAGCAGCAGTTTTTCAGGTTATTTGAAATTCAAAATTGAAAATATTGTAGTTACTGTAATATAGTATTCCTGTTGTGCTATCGTTTGTGTGCTGGAGAAATGCGTTACTTACGGGGGGGGGTTGTGGCAAGACACGTTCTGATCGTTGTGAAGTATGAACATGTGTTGGAATTGTGTAATGTGTAGCAAAATGTTGTTAGCAAGGCGGAGACTAATATGCTTCGGTGGTTTGGGTATGCTGAAAGAATGAGTGATGAGATGCTTACTAAAAAAATATTTCAGCCCAAGTGGCAGGAAGGAAAGGTAGAGAAAGACAGAGGAAGGCCAAGGAAGTCATGGGAAGATCAGGTTCAGGAGTGTCTGCATGAGAAAAAGATCATAAGTATGAAGTAAAGAACAACTTGTGATAATAATCAGTTAAAATTATATGGAAGTTTGTTTTTTCTTTGTGGATCTAACCGCTGAATCCCAGAGAACAGCTTAGTGATATGTATGTATGTACAATGTATGTACTGTATGTTGTACTATGCTTTTTTAAATATTCTTTTTTTGTTTTGCAGCTATTACCGCATTTTGAGTTTCAAAACTAGGGCAAGTTTGGTAGTAGTTGTCTGATTTTTCTGTTGTGTCTACTACGTGTTGTCGTCAACAATCATCAATCCACTGCTGGATGAAGGTCTCCCCAAGTTTCTTCCATAACGATCTGTTTTGAGTCAGCCTCTTCCATGTCACTCTTGCATGTTTTCGAATTGTATCCACCCATCTCCTATATGGTCGTTTTCAGGGTATTTTCCACTCCCTTGGAATCTAGTCTAAAATTTCGGTTGGCCATCGGTGGTCTGTCCTTCTGGCAATATAGCCAGCACATTACCATTTCGTGGATTTTACTCTGATTATGATGTCTTCCACTCTTGTCATTTTCCTTATCCACGAGTTCCTCCTCTTCTTATCTTTCCTAGTTGCACCAAGTATGCATCTTTCCGTGGTTCTTTCAGTTGTCTCTAATATTTTTTAGTTAAAGTCCATGTCTACGCTCCATCTGTAAGCATTTTAGTTTAGTTAAAGTCCATGCCTCCGCTCCGCTTTTTTTTTTAGTTAAAGTCCATGTCTCCGCTCCATCTGTAAGCACTGGAAGGGTGCATTGATTAAACACTTTTCTTTTAAGATATAATGACATATTGATCTTAAAATTTGTATTCTTTTCCAAAAGTTCTCCAACCAAGTTTTGAACGCCGATTAATTACCTCCTCAATGTGATCTTCGCTTGATATCTGCTGTCCAAAGTAAATGTAGGTATCGGTTAACTCCAGCTTTCTCCCATCGCAAAAATCTTCATTTCTTGTAAAAGCATTGTACATCAGTTTTGTCTTCTGAGAGTTCGTTTTTAATCCCACTTTTTAACTCTGGTCATCCAGTTCCTGGATTACACTCTGCAGCTCAGAAGACGTAGTTACAAAAATGACAACGTCATCAGCAAAACGAAGGTGAGTTAAATAGTCTCCATTAATCTTTATCCATTTGTTTTCCCAGTTCAATGATTGAAAGATTAAAAAACATTTTCCAATGCGGCATTGAAGAGTTTGGGAGATATGGTGTCACTTTTTCTCACTTTCTTTCAAATTTTTATTGGTACTGTATCTTCAAATATCCGAATCTTTACACTTGAATTTCTATAGATATTATTAACAACGCTAATGTATGCATCTTCAATACCGCAGGATTTCAAAGCAATGGTAACTGATGATTGTTTCATGGAATCAAAGACCTTTTCTTAAGCAATAAAAGCCACACCTAATGGGGGTTCATATTACGTCGCTCTTTAATAAGTTCTCTGAATACATGGATATGATCTATAATGCTGTAGCCACTGCTGAATCCAGCTTGTTCGCTCGGTTGAGCCATGCCCAGTGTTATCTTCAAACAATGTGAAAGAACCTAAGTGAAGATTTTACAAGGGACACCCTGAAATAATGCCTCCTCCTTAATAACTTTTAAAATTTGAAGTAATTTTAATGAAACTGCAATGACATGTACTATGATATGTTACCAATGTGGGAACAAATTGTTTTCAGAATCGGAAATAAAGATCATGAATGACAGAGAAAAGCAGCGAGCCGTAACTGAATTCCCGGAAAAAAAGGGATGTGAGGCTCCAGAAATCCACAGAAGACTCCTGACGGTGTATAGAGCTGCCACAATCGATATCAGTAATGTCCAAAGATTGATGAAGAATTTTCGAGAGGGAGAAAATTCAGTGTCGGACAAACAACAATGTGGGAGACCCGCAACTGCAGTGACAGATGTCAGCAGTCAAAGAGTGAAAGATCTCATTACAGTTGATCGTCGTGTCCCCATCCGAGAGTTGTGTGATGCAGTTCATTGTGGGCATAGTGCTATGGAAATATTGATCTGGGCTACAGAAAAATTTGTTCAAAGTGGATCCCAAGAAATCTAAACCGTGAACAATGTGAGCAAAGGGTGGACATGTGCCAGAACCTCGTGGACTGTTATGAGACGGAGGACTAGCGTGCGTCACGCACATCTTCATCTCGACAGAAAAATGGGAAAACAACTCGTTCCGTAGGAAAAGCGATGGTGACAATTTTCTGGGACAAACGTGGTTCTATTTTGACTGATTTCCTTGAACAGGGTGCAACAATAAACAGGGCTCACTATGTGCAGACACTGAAGAAGCTAAAGGAAGCTATCAGAAGGAAAAGATGTGACATTCCACTTCATAGTGTTGTTTTACACCATGATAACGCACATCCCCACACCTCAATGGAGACTTCACAGGCCATTGCCAAAATGGGGTAGGCGGTGATTCGGCTCCCTCAGGCTTTTTCCTGTTTTCCCCTTGAAAAATACCATTCGTGGGGAACGTTTTGACGATGTGACAGACATTAAACTGGCTGTGAACTCATGGGTGAAACGACAGCCTCAGGAATTTTTCCAAAATGGATTTTACCAATTTGTTCAAAGATGGAGGAAATGTATAGAAAGTGATGGACAATACTTTGAATAGGCTAGCATTATTGATCATGATGTTAACAAGAGTTGTTCACATCATGATCAAACCGACGGCCCTCAAGAGACAAAATGACTAGACATATTGTGTCAGAAGAACTAACGAACGTTGGACAACTGAAATATTGGTTAGGATATCAACCAAGAAATACGATAAGACCCAGAAGACCATGTGGGAAATAGGTGCGTGAAATTCGAAAACATGCCTGAGTGACTTTGAAAAAATTTAAGGACATATATACGAGGGTTGTACCGAAAGTAATGCAAAAGAAAGCATAACTTTTTTTATTATCCGACAGAGGTCATTCAAATTGCACATGTTAGTAGAGTAACTCTTTCTCTATACAAAGGTGTTACTCAACATAGTCTCCATCGCAAGTCATGCATTTGTGCCATCGTTGAACCCAACTCTGGAATCCTCTTTGAAAAAATTCAGGTGTGAACTGTTTTACCCACTTCTTCACAGTTACTCGCTTTCATATCGTATGTGTCATCAAGTCGTTGCCCCCGGAGGCTGGCCTTCATTGGACTGAACAGATCGAAGACAGAGAGCGCCAGAACTGGGCTGTACGGTTCAGGAGGGACCATCAACCGACCTAATTTGCTGATCGCCTGATATGTTGCTAAAGATGTGTGTGGTCTCGCATTGTCACGGTGAATGTGGATCCTTTTCAGATTCTTGTTCGGTCTCTTCCTCCCTATGACTTATCTAAGCTTCTTGAGTGTCTCAATGTACCGATTGATGATCACGGTACTTCCACGTTCCAGAAAATCAAGGAGAATGACAGACCTGTCATGCCAATAAACCGTCACCATGAGTTTCTGTGCTGATCGCTGGCTCTTGAACTTCTTGGGCTTTGGTGAAGAGGTGTGACGGCATTCCATGGATTGATTCTACGTTGCCGGATCCTAAAGAGACGCCCACGTTTCATCCCCTGTCACCAGATTGCAAAAAAAGAACGTGTCTTCATTGGCGTCAACCGCTTCCAGCAGATCAGAGGAGACTTCAGTCCTTCTCTCCTTAAAATAGGGTGTCAACTGGCAAGGAACCCACTTTGCACATACACTTTCCCATACCCTACATCTTCCACCATTTTCTGTACGGCATTCTGACCACAATCCAGTTGTGAAACAAACTCATGGAATATGACTCGTCTCTCCGTTTGAATCAATTCACCCACTCGCTGGTGATTCGTGTCAGGGGTCGCCGATGATGGTCTCTCACTGCGTGGTCTGTCTTCAATTCTGGTTACCCTTCTTGAAACTTCTTCATCCGTCTGTGCACATTGCTTTTGTCAATGGTGCCATCTCCGTAAACATTCTGCAACCTCCTGTGGACGTCGGACAGACTGCACCTATCATTTGTCAAGAACTCAATGACGGTACGTTGCTTGTCCTTGGAATCCATTATTTACCTGAAATGAAGAAGAAGGGTTACTATAGAGGAAGAGTTACTCGACCAACATGTGCAATTTGAACGACCTCTGTCAGTTAATAAAAAACGTTATGCCCATTTTTGCATTACATTTGGTACAATCCTCGTACATATATAAATAATATATATAAATAATATATATAAAGGGAATAGTGAACAATTAACTAGGAAACATGAAATTTAAAAAGCGGACTTATACACTGAAAAGTAATTTAATTAGAGATACCTCTCTAGTAACGTGTAGCACCACCTTCCGCCCTGATGACGGCGGCGATACGTCTCGGCATGGACTCGACTAGACACTGGAAGCGTTGGGAAGCCATACGGATCCACGAACAAGCTCCTGAACAAGCTCCCACAGTTCACGAAAATTTGATGGAGAGGGGACAGAGCCTCGAACATCTCTCTCGATGGGATTGAGGTCAGGTGACCTAGCTAGCCAAGGAAGCGAGGTCACGTCGGTGGAGTGTTCATCCAACCATTTGGATACAATTCGGGAGCGATGGCACGGTGCATTGTCTTGTTGCAGGATGAGGTCCCCAATGGGATGTTGAAGAAGCACAAACGGGAGCAAATGGTCTTCCAGCACATCCCGGTAACGTTAACCTGTGAGGGACGACGTCACACATACCAGGGGTCCCATTTCGGTCCACGTAAACAGTCCCCAGAGGAGAATGCCGATCCCACCAGCTTGAAGAGTACCCTGCTGGCAAGAAGGATCCATCGCTTCATGTGGTTTTCGCCGTACTCGCATCCTGCCATCCGCATGTACCAACGTGAATCTCGACTCATCAGTCCAGGCAACATTTTTCCACGTGTCTAGGGTCCAGTGGCGATGTTCCCGCGCCCATGCTAATCTTTGCACCCTGTGATGTGCGGTCAGCAGCAGTACCCTCGTGGGACGATGCCTTCTGTACCCCATAGCGAGGAGATGGTTCTGGATGGTGAGGCTGCTTACACGTTTTTGTGCACCAGCGTTAAATTGCCGAGTGATTTCTTGCACTGTGGCCCGTCTATCCGCTGTTACAATGCGAGCTAGCCGACGATGACCCCGCTCATCCACACGCTATTGTACACGGCAGCTGGCCCTTGCAGGGATGGTTTTACCGGATTCAATAAACTCACCGTGCACCCGTGTCACAGTGGCTTGTGAAAATCCCAGTGCCTGCACGACTGCCAAGATAGAGTGACCCATTCGTCGGGCCCCGACAATTTTCCCACGATCAAATGCGCTTAGATCCTTCATCTTACCCATACTGCGTCCGACTCTTACTGATTCCCGTCGCAATACTCCTTATATTGTCGGACCGCTGCATACGTCATGTCGTTTCCGTTTACAGGGCCACCCACAGCACCACATTTGCATAATGCCAGCTGTCTGTAATTCAATTGCTCTTCAGTGTATATTAATGTGAATAGAAGAACGTAGAAATTAAAATGGAAAACCAGGCAGCCATCATCAGGAGAGCATCAGGCTGGAGTGATATGGCTTTTCAGGTATTAGTAAACGGCTAGGAATAAAGCAATAGTCGACTGAACATGCTCCCTAAGCCACTGACACCTTAGAAACGGATAGAATAAGAAACACCCAAATGACAAAATTGAAATAAATTTAGGGAACAGAGACTTACCAGATGGCGGCTGAATCCTGCAGCTGGACTTAGTAAGGTGTCTAAAAATCAAGAGACTGAAATATAAACGGAAGGAACACTAATTAAGTAACACTGAATTGGTGCAAATGAAAGTTAAACAAAATAAGGAATACCCTAATTGGCTGAAAGAGGTGGGCGTATTAATAGATGCAAGACTGTGTATGTAAATATTCTTCAGTCACAAGGGACAAGTCATGTGCGCTTGGTATTTCCTGTTGAAATTAATATCGTACGGTTCTGTGCTGATGTGTTAGTGTTGGTAGCTTGTCCTGTATTAATGTTCGGTAGGTTCCTTTCTGGCATATTGAATAAAATAAAATAACTCTACCTGGATTATTTACAGTAATGCTAGGGTCATCGAGACCTTACATACGCATAATTGTATCACTTCTTTCGATACATATGCGATTCAAGAACTGTTTACATCCATTTCTCTTTCCGGCTTACTTCTTGTGACGAAGGACCTATTTGCTACACTGGATAACAGCATTACTTTGCAATACTGGCATCAATTTACAGACCTTTGTATTAACCATTATTATGTTATCGTAGGCAGTAAACTCTACCAATAGATTCGTGGAATACAAATGGGAAGCAGTTTTTCAAGCAATCTGGCTAATATATATCTACATCACTTCGAATTCTAAATTTATCGCTACTCTGTTTGGTGATCCTGGAGTTGTCCTAAGGTACGTCGATGATATTATTGAATTCAACAGCCCTCAATTTTTACAGATGAGTGAGGCAATTTATCCCGATAACCGCACCATGGAGAAAATCAACAGTGCATCCAACCAGGTGGACTTCCTGGACCTAGATATTAAGATTAACAAAAAAATGGGTTTCCAAATCGACCTTTTTGATAAGAGACAGGATTTTTATTTTGACATAAAAATTTTCTCCCACTGGTCTTCCAACGTCCCCATTGGTATTCACAGCAACGTTATTATTTCTCAGTTTTATAGAATAGTCAAAATACGCTCTAATATAGAAAGCATTATCAAGAACCTCAACATTCTAGTCAATAAATTTAAATCTAATAGCTTTCCAATCAAATTTCTCAGACGTTATTTTAATCAATTAATTCTTAATTTTAATTCAACCTCCCCAAGATCTAAATTACATAACAACACTTTGTACTAACACAGGACCTTACAATATTAATTTCAACAGGAAATACCAGGAGCCACATGACAAATCCCTTGTGGCTGAAGAACATTTACATACGCAGTCTTGCATTCATTACTACGCTCACCTCTTTCGGCCACTTAGAGCATTCCTTATTTTGTTTAACTTTCATTTACACCAATTCCGTATTACTTAAGTAATGTTCCTTCCGTTTATATTTCAGTCTTTCGATTTTTAGACGCCTTACTAAGTCCAGCTGTAGGATTCAGCTGCCATCTGGTAAGTCTCTGTTCCCTAAATTGATTTCAGTTTTGTCATTTGTGTGTTTCTAATTCTATTCATTTTTTAGGTTTCATTTTCTTAGTTAGCATGGTCAGTCGACTATTGGTTTATTCCTAGCCGTTTACCGATACCTGAAAAGCCAGATTCCTCCAGGCTGATGCTCTCCTGATGATGGCAGGCTGGTTTTCCATTTTATTTTTCTCCGCTTTTCTATTCACATTCATATACATGTCCGCTTTTTAAATTTCATTTTTCCTAGTTAATTGTTCACTATTCCATATTATCGCTAATTTCTTCGGCATGCTACATACTGCGCAACCGAGATCTTGCTCAAATTCATTAATTAAATTTATTTTTTCAGAATTTATTTCTGTAGATATATTGTTATGTTTATCGCATTTCCTTCGGTT
Organism: Macrothele yani; assembly: GCA_039090855.1. Taxonomy (NCBI): domain Eukaryota; kingdom Metazoa; phylum Arthropoda; class Arachnida; order Araneae; family Macrothelidae; genus Macrothele; species Macrothele yani. Next base: position 55,160,455 of record CM076997.1, on the reverse strand, counting down.
TTTCTTTCAAGCTACTATATATAGATCATCATCATCATCATCACTGTCAACCATTATCAATCCACTGCTGGAAGAAGGACTCTCAAAGCCTCTTCCACAACGGTCTGTCTTGTGCCAGTCTCCTCCATGTTACTCCCGCATACTTCGAATTTCATCTACCCATCTTCCATGTGATCTTCTTCTTGGTGTTTTCCTGTCCCTTGGAATCCCATCTAAAATTTCGGTTGTCCATCGATGATCTGTCCTTCTGGCAGTTTGTCCAGCCCATTGCCATTTCAGGGATTTAACTCTGATCATGATGGCTTCCACTCTTGTCATTTTTCGGATCCAAGAGTTCCTCTTCTTATCTCTCCTGGTTACACCAAGCATGCACCTGTCCATGCTTCTTTGAGTTGTCTGCAGCCTTTGTATGCCTCTTTTGGTTAAGGTCCACGTCTCTGCACCATATGTAAGCACTGGAAGAATGCATTGATCAAACACTTTTCTTTTAAGACATAATAGCATATTGCTCTTGAAAATTATGCTGTTTCTCCCAAAAGATCTCCAGGCAAGTTTTATACGCCGATTAATTTCTTCATCAATGTGACACTCACTTGATATCTGCTGTCCAAGATAAACGTACGTATCTGTTATCTCCAGCTTTTCTCCATCAATCGACGAATCTTTATTTCTTGTAAAAGCTTTGTACACCACTTTTGTCTTCTGAAAGTTCATTTTTAATCCCACTTCTTTACTCTTGTCGGCAAGTTCCTGGATCATACTCTGCAGCTCTGATGGGGTAGCTGCAAAAATGACTACGTCATCAGCTAAACGAAGGTGAGTTAGATAATCTCCATTAATATTTATCCTTTGTTTTCCCAGTTCAGTGATTGACAGACATTTTCCAATGGGGCATTTAAAAGCTTGGGAGATATGGTGTCACCTTGTCTCACTCCCTTTCCAATTTTTATGTGTGTTGTATTTTCAAACAGCCGAATCTTTGCACTTGCATTTTCATAGATGTTACTAATAATATTAATGTGTGCATCTTCAATACCGCAGGATTTCAGAGCCATTGCAACTGCTGATGGTTTCACCGAATCAAAGGCTTTTTCATAATCGATAAAAGCCATGCACAATGGAAGTTCATATTCCCTCGCTCTTTCAATTAGTTCTCTCAGTACGTGGATATGATCTATTGTGCTGTAGCCACTCCTGAATCCAGCTGGTTCTCTCGGTTGAGCCATATCGAGTGTTACCTTCAAGTGGTGTGAAAGAACGTTAGTGAAGATTTTATAAACCACTGATAGGAGGCTGATAGGTCTGTAGTTCCTGAGATCCTCAATGTCACCTTTTTTATGTAGCAGGATCATTGTAGCGTTGTTCCAATCTTTAGTAATCTTCCCTTCATTAAGGCATCGAGTTAAACCTTGGGCGAGTAATGTTTCAATTTCTCCATTTGCTTCTTGTATGATGTATACAGTAATTCCATCCTCTCCTGGAGATTTTCCCCGCTTCATGTTCTTGATTGCATGTGCTACTTCTGCTGGGAGGGTTGGAAGAACTCTGGTACCTTTCATGATGTCTATAGTACATGTATCATACCTTTCATATAATTTGGAGTAGAAATCTTTCACTCTTGTCAAAATTTCGCCTCCATTTCTTGTTACTGAACCATCTTTTTTTCTCAGTGCCATAATCTGTTTTCTTCCCTTACTGAGATGTTCCTTTGCTATCTTTAGGCTTTGGTTGTTTTCAATTGCTGTCCTCACTAGCTCACAGCTGAATTTTCTTACTTCTTCAGTGATAATTTTCGTACTGTCTTGCATGGCTCTATATATTCCACTTTGGAAGTCACATCTTCTTCAGTTGTCCTCATCTCTCTTCTTTTTTGCATCAACATTTTGGTTTTTCCTGATGATTTGTTCACATTCAACTTGTTCTTAGACCCAGCTAATTTTGTTGCCTATATATACTGTATATGCAGCATACATGCATATATACATATATACACTGGCGGATAGTGTAAAAAAGAACACCAAGAAGAAGACGTCTGATACCAACGAAATTTATACAGCATAATAACGGAATACAGAGGATAACGTGATCAAAACATTATGGCAAAATACAGCTGCATTTGCTGGTAAACTGAAAAATAGCATTTCCATGTAACATGGTTGGTACGAGGTTGAACCGCCATGAACTGCGTCACACTCTGCAATTCTGGCATGGAGGCTGTGGTACAGATGTTGGATGTAAGTTTGGGGTATTGAGTTCCAAGCATCCTCAACCTGGACGCGTAAATCGGGGATGGTCATGGCTGGCCGTGGAGCCCGGATAAATCGTTGTCTCATAAAATCCTACACGTGCTCAATGTGGGACAAATCCGGTGAACGTGCATGCCATGGTAGTTGCCTCACACCCTGAAGTGCATGTTGCGTTGCACGTGCCGGGTGTGGGCGTGCGATATCTTGCTGGAAAACACCACAATGGACCGACCTTACAAATGGCACAACAACGGGCTGAATTATGTTGTTGATGTAGGAGGTGCTGTTTAACGTACCCGATACAAATACTAGTTGTGTACGGGAGTGATAGCTGATCACTCCCCACACCAGGAGACCAGGTGTGGGCCCTGTGTGTCGCTGGCGGATGCAAGAAAAGTGAAGACGCTCCCCTGTGCGTCTGCGAACACGCATACGGCCATCGGAGGCTCCCAACCAGAATCTGCTTTCATCGCTGAACACGACAGATCGCCGTTGCGTTCTCCAGTGCAGACGTTGGCGACACCACTGCAGCCGTTCCTGACGGTGGGCTGGAGTCAGAGGTACACATGCCAGAGGCACACGTGCACGTAGTCCTGCATCCAGTAGACGGTTGCGGATTGTTCGCACAGTCACCTCAGGTGCAACGGCAGCTCGGATTTGCGTCGCAGTGGATGTTCTGCTTGACAACGCCGCTCTTCTTATGCGTCGATCGGTCAGCTGATCAGTCCGTCTGTGACTCCCGGTTTCACATCTTCTCGTGTGGGAATGTTCCTCGGACCATCTACGCCACCATCGTACCACCACCGATACTTCCCGTCCAATTCGCTACGCAATACGACGATACGACCACCCGGCCTCGCGGAATCCAACTAGACGACCTCGCTCAAAGTCCGATAACTACTGAAATCGTACACGTCTTCTATGTTCAGGCATTGCAGCTTCTTCATGGTCTTCGCACGCGTCCGTACGCCGATGACTGATTACATTCACTTCGCCGTACTCCTTAAATACCACCGACGATAATTTGCATATTATGCCGTGCTGTGGCGTAAGCGCTCACCGGTTGGTCCCGAAATTAACAACATCACTCCTACGTAAAATCCACCTCACTAACATATGTAAATTTCATGATCGTCCGCCAATTCCTTCTTGGTGTTCTTTTTCACTTTCCGCCAATGTATATACACGGTCGAGTCACATTATTGTGACCAACAGATAATATCCAGAGTAACTGCGGACAGCAGCTAGACGGGCTGGGAGTGACTCAATAAGGTGCTGGAAGGTGTTCACAGGTATGTGAAGCCATTCTTGACTGCAGTGCATCCGACAGCTGCTGGAGGGCCCGTGGTGGAGGATCCGCAAAGCGAACAACACGATCGAGTGGTCCCACAAATGCTCAATTAGGTTTACGTCTGGGGAACTAGGGGACCAGGAAAGTACTTTGAAATCTTCATCGTGCTCTTCCAACCACTCTCGGACATTTCTAGCTGTGTGATACGTCGCATTTTTGTGCTGGATGGTCCCATCTGCCCCAGGGAAGACAATTAGCATGTATAGGTAGGTGTACGTGGTCTGCAAAGATGGATACGTAACGAAATCGATCCATAGGGACTTTCACAAGTATGAGTGGACCCAGAATATGCTACGAAAACATTCTCCAGACCATAACGCTGTCCCCACCAGCTTGTGTTCTTCCAGCAATGGTTGAAGAGTGTTTGTTCTCCGATGTTTCTCGCCTTATACGCCAATCCCTTCGATGAAGCAGAAAATGTGACTCATCAGAGAAGGCAATCTTTGCCAATCTGCGGAGGTCCAATTCCGATACTGCCTTGCAAATTTAAACCTTTTCTGCCGATGCACTTTCGTTAGCATAGGTGCAGTGACCATCCGTCCGCATCGGAGCCCCATACGCAGCAGCGTTTGCTGAACTGTCGTTTTAGGCACACTTCCGGTAGACCCTGGTTCATTCGGCCAGTGAGTTGCTCCCCTGTAGCGTGTCGATCAGCTCTCACGCACCTTCGCAGCCGACATGCACTTCTCACATCAATGGCACTTGTTGCTTTGCAGTTTCCACGTCGCTTATTCGTAAGCAGCACGCGAACTGTTCACAAACTGAGCTGTTTCAAAAATACTGCCAGCCTTGGCCCGAAGGCCGACAATCATCCCTTTTTTGCAAATCTGATAAATATCTCCTTTTATCCATGACAGCAACCAGTGATATGTTTTCAAAATGCCTACAGCACACCTTATATACCCTACAAGCCCAGTGAGAACACGGGCCTTCTTTCATTGGCTACGCGCTGTTGACGTCAGAAGTAGGAGGTGCTCACAATAATGTGACTCGACTGTATATAATTCAATTATTTCAACAAATACCAAATATGTAACTCTTTATTGCCCCTGAAACGGTTAGGAGACCTACAAAGCCACAGCAACATGTTTTTTCTAATGCAAGTACAGTTTTAACATGAGCCCATGACGCAATTAAAAAATACACGTTTCCCATTAGTACAAGAGTAACTTTCTTATTTCGATGGGACTATACCTGTTAAATTCTTTTTACTAGTGACCTCTTGTACAGTGGCCATTCATCATAAAACCATTCTACATGTTCATTGTGATCCTGGATTCCTTGATGAGAAATTTGGTTTGGAGTATTTTTTTTTTGGAGTCAATGGATATATGATTTCTAGAGTGAAATATCGAAATGCTCTCACGGATGTCGATACCCAGCAGAAACAGTCTTGCAATATGTTGCCGCTGCCGAACCGTCAATAAGGTGTCCGGGCGGCCAACAGAAGGGCCAGCAGTTCATGCCAACAGCTCGCCAACAGCTCGCCAACAGTTGGCACCCCATCAGTTGTCATATGCCACAACAGGGTCATCAGTTATCCATCACAGACAGTAGCTGCCACAAGTGGCCCTTCAGCGGCCCTGCAAGCACGTGCCAGAAATGATGGCTAGCCTAATGTGGTCCGCTAGTTTGCCGGTAGTGGCAGCCGGCAACCACGTGACGTAACTGATGGCTTGCCGAATATTGTCCGCCAATTTCGTAGTAGTAGCCATAAAAAAAGAATAACCGCAGTTTCCCAAAGCTACAATTTTTTTTCTCCCCTTACGAATTATAGCATTGCGCAGGGGAAATTTTCTCAGCAGACCGGAAAAACGCCCGTTTGGACCTGGGTGGATACGAACCAGGGCTATCGGTGTGGGAGGTTTGCTCTCTACCGACCGGACTAATTTGCCACGCACGAACGTGGGCCTGAAGCTGTCCGTTTCGTGCGGAATGTGTAATCTAATGGTTCTCTCTTTCATTTTACAATATTGAGAGGTATTTTTCATAAACGTCAGTTTCATATAATTCACAAATTATTTTTCTAACGTAACGATAGTTTTTTTTTTACCTTAAGGAACTACACTCATTTTCAAGGAGTGTACCGACTTAAAGTCGCTTTACAAAGTTTTGTACTGTCTTTGTCGTCTTGAAAGGCGATTGTTGAATTAATATATGTTTACCCGGGTTCATGTAACACTCTGTTACTATTTTAACGCTGTATCTTTCCTTTCCGTTGTCAGAAACTACGTTTGTTTTAAAGCGGAAAGATATTTTATTTCACTTCTCGTAAAATAAAATATCAGCCAGCTGGTGGGCAGCAGTTTCCCAACACTTGTGTTTTAGCTGGATAGTGCTTGTAGTGGACGCGCACATGCATTTTATATTGCATCAGATGAAAACTAATTGAATTAGGTATTTTTAGAAACGAATTCCTCCCAGTCTTGTGTATTCAACCCATGGATGAGTACATTATATCCACATAGCGTCGCTTTTTTTTTTTTTTTCAAATAATTAATACATTTTGTACGCGTATAATTCTTTTTTTTTTCAACAAACGTTTTTTTAATGTTTTTCCAGGACATTTGTTTCAAGCGGTTTCAAATTTTTTCTTGTTATTCACCCACTCCATTACATGAATTGTTATTCATGGGAATGGAGTGGAGTTTTTTTATGACTGTAATCTAGTATTTCATAGCTTAATCTGATATCTTCGTCGACGTGGAATTTCATTAGGAAATTAATTCACCTCTCTACGTATGGATTGTTTTCTTAACATCCACTAAAAAAAAAACGGTGGCGATAGCGTCGTCGTCAACTAACTGGTACCATGAGAGACACAGCAAGTGTTGCTTCTATGCATGCGCAGTCCCGTTGCTTCCACCTGCTGTTGGGTTGGATTGGTTGCCAGCAACGGGCCTCTAGTGGCACTTGCTTGGAGGCCCACAATTCATGGCGATGCTGCAAGGCCATCAATGGCTCGCCAACTGATAGCGCTGCCACCAACGGACCGCTACCAGGCCGTGAGCGGCAATTTCAGCCAGCAATGACCCATCACTGCCAGCTGGTGGGCAGCAGTTTCCCAACACTTGTGTTTTTGCTGGATAGTGCTTGCAGTGGACGCGCACATGCATTTTATATTGCATCAGATGAAAACTTATTGAATTAGGTATGTGTTTTATTTTTCTTTCATTAAATTTTATGCCCCCCTATATATAAAGCAATAAGTACCCATGTCAACAGAGAAGCACTTGGACAAGGTAAGCATCCCTGTTAGTTATCTATAAATCTATTCATTTGTTTCCAAAAAAATTTATTTTGTTAGAAAACTGCGAAACTGAAGAGCTGTGACGTCACGTTTTCCTTTCCATAATTCTTGACTGGTTAGAAACAATGCTGGCAGGATGGAATATTGTATGCCCTAGTTAAGTAACTTACTGATTTATTTATTTATTCATTTACTTATTTTCCGTGTTACACGCAGTTAACTCCATAGCAATATAACAGGGAACTAGGGGGAAAGGCTAATGATAGCCTGACTAGACCCTGGCCCCTAAAATAAGAAAAATGCCGTCAGTAATTACATATTTTTCAACTTACATACACACCATCGCAATACGATGTAACTAAAATTAATCAAATTTAATTATTAACATAACATTCCTTTGGTGCTTTTTTAAACGATACAAAACTGGCAAGTGATATTATTTGAATCGGCAACCCGTTCCAGAGTAAGGGGCAATGAGCGAATACTGAAATAAAGCGCATTGGTACGAGCTCTTGAAATTAAAAAGTTATCATACCCACGAGTTTAATAAATATGTGCAGGATAACATAAATTTATTAAATTGATATGTTTGTCGGCATAAACATGCTCATGCATTAACAGTATCAGTTGATAACTCGATAATCTCTCAAAGATAAATAATTTACAACGACTGAACAGGATTTCCCCATTTTGCAGTCGATTCAACAAACAAACGTACTTTTTTTTGTAAAGAATAAATTCTGTTAATGCTACATTTACTTGTCCTACCCCAAACAAGCAGACAATAACACAGGAAGGGATAAATAAAAGAATAATAGAGTGTTAATTTCATATTTAATGTCAATAGACTGGAGACTAAATAAAACTCCTATTCGAGACCTTAAGTCCCGCGAAATAACTTCAACGTGGGTATCCCACTCTAAATTCTCCTAAAACAAAACACCTAAAAATGTACCCCTACCTTAAAAAGTCAAGGCAGTATAATTTAAAATCACTTCCAGTAGAGCCTCAACTCGAGCTTTTCTGCCAGAAAAAAAAACCATACATTTAGTTTTTGTGAAGGCTGGACTAAGATGCAAGCGCCCCAAACTGTGAGGGGCGCCAGTGTCGCTGCGAACTGGGTCAACTGCCGTGGGCGGAATTTCGTAACTCGCAATAATTGCGGCAAATATTGTTATTTATAATAATTATATTTATATAAAATGAATATGTTTAACGATATCTCTCCTACCGGCCAAGTTCCGCTACCAATCTTTGTCGCAAATGGAGAGAAATTTTTCTAAACTCAAGTTAATTAAAACTTATTTAAGATCCACGATTTCTCAAGAAATTTTCTGTGGACTGGCCACACAATACCTATTGCTAACAATGTTCTTTATTCATTGGGCACTGCTACCATTTTAAGAGAATTTGCAAAGAAAAAAGCTAGAAGAATTAGCTTTTAAGAAGTTGTCAAACCCAAAAGTAAACTTTTTATGGGCCGCCCCGGTGGCGCAGTGGTCGTTGAACAGACAAGTCGCATATTTTTTCGGCTCCTGCGTAGAAGTCAACGTTCGTTAGTTTACTTGTTCTTTTTGTGGTATTTCGTCGTTTTGTGTTTTGGTTGCAGTGTTTCGTGCCCTCGCTTCACGAGCAGTGAGGCTGAGTGCCGAGTGGGTGCTCATTTTTTGTTTTTTTCATTTTCGTGTGTCGTCAGTTACGACGCATGAGTTTTGGTGGGCCAGTGGTCGAGAATGTCCACTACCACTGTGAATAAGTCACCGTCGTCTACAGCTGCTTCGTCGATTGATGATATGTCTTCGCTTCTTAGTTCTGTGCCTTCTTCGAGGAATGTTGCGCCGACTAGTGCGGCTGGACTTCCAGAAACTGTGCTTCTGGCCACCCGTGTGCCGGCTGCGTCTAATATTCCTGGTTCTGCTAGTTCTACTTCAACGTCGTTCGCACAAGCTGTGGGAAGTACCTCCTATATTTCTAGTGATTCTGCACCACATTTCAAACGTGTAGCTTCGGCGTTGAAATTTATTCTTCCAAGTGATTCGCCGCAAGGTAAGCAGTTGTCGTCTGCCTTATTATTAAGTGTTTTCATTCCTGCTTTGCGTGACACCCCCCTCCCCCAGTATCTGCATGCTGTGTCGAAGGTCGTTCCAGCCGAAAGCATTGTGTCCATTATTCGCTTGGGTGGAGGGGTGGTTGTTCACTTCACCCACCAGCAAGCAGTAGATTTAATTATATTTCATGGGGTTGATATTGGGTCCTTTCATCTACAACCTGTCGCTGCAGCCCAAAGACCAGTTACGGTGACCCTCTCTCCTTTACCAACGGCTGTTCCTGATTCTCTGTTGATTGATGCCCTCAACACGATGGGTCGTGTTGTGGGAGTGACCAAGATTCTTCCAGCTACAGCCCGTGATTCCCAACCGAAACATGTGCAGGGTGGGCGCCGCCAGTACCGGGTTATTTTTCCAACTTCTCAGTCAATTGCGGAACGCCCTGCAACTCTGGAATTAGTCACTGATACCCGGACGTACATTTTTAATCTTTTTGCAGGGGTTCAGTGCTTCCGCTGTAAAGGGGAAGGTCATCTCGCTTCTGCTTGTCCTCATGCTACTCCTGGTGCTAGATCTGATTCTTCATTAGCTACTACAGTTCCGGTGGCCGCTGCCCCATGTTGTGCATGCCGCTGAGGCACCTGCTCACATTCTACCTTCATCAATTTTGCCTGCTGTTTCTCCAGTCGTTCCTTCCCTCCCGGTTCCTGTCGTCGTACTGGATGGTTTGGAGCCCTCCAATGAGGATTTTCCATCGCTGGAAGTGTCTGCACCTAAATCACAACGTAAACGCCCCAGCTCACCTGGTGTTTCTACTCGCTCTTCTCGTTCGTCTCAACGTCTTTGGTCCAAGAAACCAGCCCATTCTACCTGGGGTTCGCCTAGCCATCATGAGCCAAATTCTGAATTACTAGTTTCGAACCGATTCGCATGTCTCCAGGATGATGATGTTATGGACACGGTTGCCCCTGATCCTGATGACACTGCAATGGTTGACTCTGACGATGATTCTCCTTCTCCTACACTTCTTGACATTTCTACTATGTTTGAAGAACTTGCGGTGCCTTTGCACTCTCTTACCTTAACTGATCTGTATGCATTGACCACTCGCCCGCGTAAGGCGAAGTTGATCACACTGCCTTGCATTAAGAGTAAGCTTCACTTGCTGCCTGAAATGATTGCACAGCTAAACCAGTCCCATGCATTTATAACTAATGTTACTTTGCCTGGCGGGACTGAGCAATATGCTCGCCGTCTGGGATACTTACTCAAGATTTTGAGGGCTGAACTGGAAGGCTGGATGCAACCTACCAGTAATGTCCTTGTTAACACTACTTAGCTTTAATTGTAGAGGGCTTGCGTCTTCTGCGGCGAATGCTTTGGTTTACGAGGACGTTCGTTACCTGGGGGCTAATATCCTCCTTCTCCAGGAGACGAACTGTTCCTTGGATGCCGGGTGTTCCCGCTGGAGACGCTGGCCGTACATTTTTTTTCATAATTACCTGACCCATCTCAGGTCTGGTACCGCTATAGCGTTTCATGTGCGTTTTCATTCTTCCCTTTCTGATCTTGTTGAGTCACAGAGTCTTCTGGGTTCTTTTCAACATATTTATTTTTGTTTTTGTTCTAAACGTATTCATGTTTTCAATATCCATATTCCGCAATCTGCTACGGATGCAGAAACTCTCCTCCAACATCTTTCTCCTATCCTTTTGACCCTCCATCCAAATGATACAGTCATTGTTGCAGGCGATTTCAATTGCACTTTGCAACCCGGTTTTGACCAAGATGGTTCAACTGAAAGCCGTTCCGACCTTGTTTCCAATCTCACTCAACTCGTTGTTAATTTTGATTTGATTGATGCATTCCGTTCCCTCCATCCCCGGTCCAAGGAATTTTCCTGGTTTCCCCGGCTGCTTCACGCTGTGTCGCAGCACGCCTAGATAGATTCTATGTTTCCAGTTTTTCTCCATTCCTCTCTAGTTGAAATTACTCATCATCCTTCCGTTTCGTCAGATCATCGCCCCGTTCTTTTAAAACTTTTTTGCATTCTTCCTCTGTTCCCCTTTCCCCAGTCCGGTCGCTCGACGATTCAGTTTTAACTGATCCTGTTTTCTGTGCTGAAATTCACTCTATTATCTCGTCTTCTGTGCAACAACTTTCTTCGTCTGACGACCCAGTGGCTCCGTGGCTTTCGACGAAAATTTCGATTATTTCTTTCGCACGTCAGTTTTCTTTCTCTTCCCGTACTTCTCGCTTTCAAGATATTGATGTTCTCCGTTGTAAATTGCAGACTACTTCTACTTCTGATCCTTCTTTTCCCGTGTTTCAAACTCAACTTCGTCGTATTCTGTTTACTTTTGCTTCAACAGCCATTACTCGTCTGAAATTCACTCACTTGCGGTTTCACGACGACCCCTTTTCTAGTTTGAAGTCCCTTGAGGAGTATCATGTTAAAAGCAACACAATTTCCTTTCTTTCACTACCTGACGGATCTACAGTTACCGACCCTTATCGTATCTGTGAACTTACTTTTTCCCATTATTCGGATCGTTTTCAACACCGACTCCTTTCTCCTGCAGATACCTCCCCTCTTCTTCATGTCCTCCCTCAGTTCCACATTGTTTTTTTTATTCTCTTGTTTCTCCTATCTCTCCTTCTGAAGTCCGCTCTGCAATTTCCAGTCTGAATGACCGTTCTTCCCCTGGCGCGGACGGTCTTCCGCTCTCATTTTATAAGAAGTTTCTTCCTTCTCTCCTCCCGCTTCTGGTTGCTTGTTTTAATGCCGTTTTTACTTCTCCAAATTTTCAGTCTTCTGATTTCACTTTTGCTCTTCTCCGTCTCATCCCCAAAACCGGAAACCTTGGTCTTTTTTCTAACTGGCGTCCTATCTCTATTCTTAATACTGACTACAAAACCTTTGCCAAAATTCTCGCTTTTCGCCTCAATCCCGTCTTGCAGCATTTAATCCACCCCGATCAAACTTACACTATTCCCTCCCGTTCGATTACTACCAACATTTCCACCATTCGCAACTTATATTTTCTTGCTTCCCAACTTTCCGAACCTCTAGCAATTTTTAATATTGATCAGAAACAAGCTTTTGACTCCATTAATCACTCTTATCTCTTTGCTGTTCTTCGTCATTTTGGCTTTCCTACTTTTTTCTGTCAAGCTCTTATTAATCTTTACTCTCACTCTTCTTTCCGTATTCGCACTTCCCACATTCATGACAGCTACCATTCCCTTTGACAACGGGATCCGGCAGGGTTGTTCCCTTTCGGGTCAACTTTTTACGCTTGCATTTGAACCTCTCTTAATTTGTCTGCGTTCTCGTTTGTTTTCTGTGATTCCTCGCAGTATTGCTCCTACTCGTCACCACCGCATAGTGTTGTCTGCATATGCTGATGACCTCACTCTCTTTCTTCGCACTGAACGTTCTTTCGTTGTTGTCCTTTCTGCTTATCGTGAGTATGCTTCAATTTCCGGTTCCGAACTTAATATGTCTAAATCTGTCGGTCTGTGGGCCGGATCGTGGGTGGCACACGGTGATCGCCCTTGGGGTGCCCGTTGGTCATCCTCGGTCATTAAACTTCTTGGTGTGTACGTTGGAAATCCCGTGGCTGTTGCTGATGCCACATGGATTCCTTTGGTTCAGCAGCTAAATCGCCGTCTTGCTCCTTTTGGCCGGTTCAAACCTTTTTTGTCCTTTTTTAGCAGAGCACATCTGGTTTCTTCCTTTCTTCTTCCCATTTTGACACATTCGTGGTTCGCTTATTTTCCCTCGCCCATTTTTCTCCAATCCGCTCAACGTTTGATTACTGATTTCATCTGGAATAAAGTTCACTGGGTTCATCGTTCTACTCTAGTCCTTCCTCTGTCCTTTGGAGGTCTTGCCCTCCCAGATCTTTTTCAAAAATCTAATGCTATTCATCTTCAGACCTTTCTCCGTTCTTTTTCTCATCCTCAGATTTCATCGCTTACTATTGTTGATACTTTACTTTTCCCTCGCAGTCCGTTTCTCACTCTCGCTACTTTCCTCCGTATGGATCTGTTCCCCCTCATTCCAGATCACTTTCCCGATACTTATCGCACCGTATTTTCCCTCTGGCATTCCTTATGTACCGTCTGTCTCCCACCTACCTCAACTAATGATCTGCTTGCGGAACCTCTCTTTTACTCTTCTGCACTCCGTTCTCCCTCTTCACCGTACTTGTGCTTCTCCACCTGGTTCGCCAGTGGCGTGGTACAGGTATCCCAACTTGCAGATGCTTCTCTCCGCTGGAAGTCTCTTTCCCAAATCGACCTCCCTCTTGCTGACACTCCCTTACATCGCGCCCAACTCCGGTTGCTTCATTTTCAGCTTCAACGCCTTTACCCGTCCCTCGTGAATTCTTTTGGGTTAATTGTTTCTTCTTCGGCGTCCCCTTGCCTTCCTTTTCTGGTTTATTTGAATGATGTTCCCTTTCTGGTGCATCAAGTTACTGCAAAACTCTTGTACCGCCACTTTCTTACTTATTTTCGAGCACCTCTCGCTATTCCTTTTGTGCCTCCTGATGAAACCTCTCAGACATGGGTCGATTCACACATTTCTCTGGCTTCCCCAAAAGCAACTGATATTCATTGGCTACATCTTCATCGCCGCTTGCTCACACCACGAACTCTTCATCGTTTTGGTCGCCTGTCTTCTCCCTTGTGTTTTTTCTGTTCAACGCTCGGTGATGTTCATCACGCATATGACTCCTGTTTAGTTTTACAGCCTCTTTTTTCATTGATGTTTGCTCTTCTCTCCAAGGTCTGTCCTTCCTTTCACTCTGTTTCACATTACTATTTTCTTCGCCGTCATCATCCTTCCGCTGCTGTTCACAATCCAGTTTGCGCGTTTTTAATTTTGCAGGCCAAACTGACTATTTATTTATACTATCATACCAGTGTTGATCGGCCTGCTCTTCGTCGATACCATCCTGCGAGAGTTTTTCTGTGCCGTAGGTTTCGTTCCTCGATCAAGTCCGTCATCCAACTTGAGTACGAGGTAGCTCTGGCCCGGCAGGAAGTTCTTGCTTTCTTCTCGATCTGGTCCCCCCACTTCCCCTGGTTTCGGGTTGAGCATGGGTTGATTCAATTCGTTTGATCAGTTGATTTTTCTTGTTTTTGTTATGGTGTACTGGTTTCTTCACTTTGTTTGTTTTTGCTTTTCCGGGTTGTTGTCTTGTTCTGTTTTTGATTGAGCTGCAGGGTTTTTTTTACCTTGTATTCATTCTTTTCTTCTAATCCTGTTGTTTTTCCTTTTTTTTTTTTTACCGTTTTCCTTTTCTTGTTTTTATGATGGCCCTCTGGTAATGTTGTACTGTTTTGCTTTCTTGAGATTCCGGTCTTTTTGTTGTTTTTTCCTCTGTGCTTTGTTAGCTCATTCTACTGGTCGGTATATTCTTTCTTGGATAGTGCTTTTCTATACTTTTCCTCTTACTAGCGGCCTCTGCCTCTTTGTCTGAATTTTCTTGTCGTTTTGCGCTGTGATTGGATGTTTTACAGCTAGTTGCTTTGACATTTTTTCTGTTCGGAGTCCGTGGGCATTTGTGTTCCTGTGTTCTGTGTGTATTTTTTTTCTGGTTCTTGGTGGTGCTGTGCAATCGGTTATTGTTTTTTGTGTCGGTATTTTTGTTGAGCTGTTTGTCTATGTATTATTGTGTGCTTGCTTTCTATGTTTTCGTCGGCCACAGTTGTTGGTCGACGCATTTCTTGTTGTGGTGTTTTGTTGTACTGGTTGGCCACCAATTGTTTGTGATCACTGTTATTGTTTGGTATTAGTGTCATGCTTGTTGGGTGTTGTTGTTTTCCGTTGGGCTAGTCTGTGTTGTCTAGTTTTGCAAAAATTTTTTTGGCGTGTTGTGTTTCTTTTGTGCTTGTTTGTTTGTTGTTGTTCCTGATCTTCTTTTTTGTACTGTGTTTCCTTAATGTGGTATTACCGTGTTTTTGTAATTGCTCTTGCTTTTTGCACGTGTTGTGTTTAGGTGTTTGGATGGCGGCTGTCCTACTCGCTCTGCTCCTGTGTGAGTTTTTTTAATACTGTGATTGTATTTTACCTATACTGTTAATGTGATAATCTTGTTTTTTACTTGTTTGTGTATGTTCCACTTTCGTGTTTCAGTTGGCTCCGCAGTTTAGGGAGCCTTTTTTTTCTCATACCCTGTGTTTCCTGTTCACTTGTTTTGCTTTTTTTTTTTATGAACTTTGAATTACTTAGTGTGTCCCTGCTGGTCTCGTTGTGTTTTTTCATTGAGTACTCAGCCTTTTCTCTCGTTTTCTATATAGTGTGCTTCTCGTGCGTATCTTGTCTATTGGGTTACGTTGACCCAAGGAGTTGGTCAACGCTCTATTTGCCTTGTGCTTTTTTTTACTGTGCCTCTTGTGTTTTTTTTTTCTTGACTGTATGTGGCTACATGTGTAGTGAAGTAGTCAGTTGAGGCAGTTTTGTCTTTGATTATGTTTTAAGTGCACTTTTTGTGTTTTCGTTTTTGTGTTTCTTTGCACTCAAGCTAGGGTTCTACGTCTTGCTTCGTGCTTCTCCTGTCCGGGTTTTTCCTGTAATATTGTATTTTTTCTCGGCACAGCCTTCTGTTGCCGTGCAGGACTGGACGTACTTTGTGTTGTTTTCAATGTGTTATGATGCTATGCGATCTTGTTTCCGCGTGATTCTCTCTATAGCGCCACGTCGGCTTCTGGGGTATGTCAACGCGCGTCTTCTTGTTTTGAGTATGAAATTTGAATTGAGTGCGATTTTTTTTTGTGAACCTCGTGTGCCTGTTTGGCTACATTTATTTTGTGTGATGCAGCGGTTTTTCCCCTTATTATCATGTATTCTTCTGTACAGTGTTCCTCCTGACATACATGCGTCACTTCGTATTTCGTTTTTAGTTATAGCGGTTGGTTAACACCCCTCTTTATGTGCACGGTTTTTTTTGTTTTTTATGTTATTCTTGTACTAATGTTTTGGCCGCTGCTGCATGTTTTCAGAAGTACAGTTTTGTTTCTCCTGTAGCTGTCTTGCAGTGTCAGTCAATTTGTGTTGTGTTGTATTGTTGTTGTGTTTTTTACCTGTCACCTTTCTGTTCGCGCTGCTATGTACTAGTTTTTGGAATGTGTTTTTCTTCCCTCACTCTGGGGTTTGGGTTTTGTAATGTGTGTGTTTTTCGTTTTTGTTTTCTGTGTTCCTTTTTTATCTGTATATATTTTAATCTTGTTCTGATGTTACCAGTTTTCTTTCCTCCTTTCTTTTGTGTTGAGACTTCTTGGCCTCGTCTCTTTTAATACAGTCTCATGTGACTGAAGCGTATCACATGTACCTTGCTTTTAGACTAATAAAGGTTTATTTTGAAGGCAGTGGTCTAAGCGATGGCCTCTGATCATTCGTCCGAAAGGGGTCCGGGTTCGAATTCCGGTGAGGCATGGATGTTGTGTTTGTCTTACGGCACTGGCTCTCTCCCTTCCCTGGAACCAGTGACTCTAAATTAGGGACGGGCGACTGCTTATAGCCCATTGAGTTGCTCACGGTGGTCGCTAAACCTCCAATCCTTGGCTCTCATTCCTGTATTGTATATCATTGGCTCTCATTCCTGTATTGTATATCATTGGCTCTCATTCCTGTATTGTATATCATTGGCTCTCATTCCTGTATTGTAAGTTCTGGGTGTAAGGTCTCTATTGTACCTACTGTATTTTGTTATGGCACCTGCAGTTCATTAAAACTAATGTCAAAACATTACAGTTCGTTTCTTAATTAGTAATACGGTTTCCGAGTGTAATGGTAAAGTATGGTTTACAACTTGATTGAATTTCCCTTAAATTGCAGACAACAACAAAGACCGCAGGATTGATTTCATCATCGCCATGATGCTTGGGGAGGGGTCAGAATTATTTTCCACTTGTAGCAAAAATTACCCTTCATCCTCCCCTGGTTTTTGTGATGCAGATAAAACCTAGAAGTGACAAAACCTTAACGTCTTGATAACTTACGGATACCCAAAACACCTTTTGGTACGGAAACACAACGCTTACGTACTTGATCACGTTAGAAATTATTTGAATAACAAAATTTTCCGGTTTAGAAAATTTTGTGCAGTCCTTCTGATTAGGCAACAAAAAATTACAAGGAAATTATGGGGATTTCCTTTCGCGTATGTAGTGTGGAGGGTAACGCAGAGAATCAGACCTAAGAAAACTTAAAAGCTTTAAGTCTGCCAACCATTTCACACACTTATTAGCGGCAACATAGTCAAAAATCACGGGGAAACTTATTGAAAATCAGACAATGTGTTGTTGAATAGAGACTTAAAATTTCTAAGAATTAGCAAATTTTGGCATCAAAGGTTCTCAAAACTTGATGAAGATCTTTCGAATGAGCTACCAAAGAGAATTTTATCTGTGTGCTGCTTCGCGTTTGTTGCTACTCCCCATCGTTATCTTGCCGTTTAAAAAAATTGGTCAAACGGAAAAGCAGGTTATATGTATCTCAAAAACATTTCGAATATAAATTTGTACAGAGATATATTCAGGCACCTTCTGGGGGTGCTTAGCCCCCCACCTCTCCGAAAATCCATGAATGTCGCCCCGTAGGTTTTTGAGGGATTTCCCCTTACATTTAATCTAATTGTTTTCGTTTATAGCTGCATATTTGGAGAAATTAATTTTTAAAAAAAATTAGAAAGTCAGGGAAAATATTATAATAAAACATCCACATGGACTTCAATCTGAAATTTCTGTCGTCCTTCAATAAAATAGTAAGTCGTCCTCGCTGATGGGGCAATTTTTCAAGCACTGACAACTCGGACTACCTACGCAATAAAAACCTAATTCCACAGAGTAGAGATATGTTTTCACTGCAATATATCATCATAATTATTTTGGAAGCTGGCATTCAGCTTTATTTCAGTCTTCTGGATGGCAACTTTCCATGTACAACTGTATATCGTTAAGCCTCAATGCTTCCAATACAAAAAAAAATTGCCACCTAATTTTTAACAATAGCAAATTATTAGAATTTGTTCCCATAAAATGTTGTTTTAAGCACGTCTCTTGTAAAAAAAGATCGTGCTCATGTCACCGGTTTCTCCGGCCGTCCGTCCGTCAGTCCGTCTGTACCCACGATATCTCTGCAACTATTTGTCCGATTTGAAAAATTATTTTTGCATTGGAAAGCTTGAAATATGTGAATGATGATCCTTTACAGATGACGTCGAATTCAAAAATACGTTTAATTCCACATATTTTCTTCTAAACATCCGATTGAAAAAATTATTTTATCTTTTGATTCCATTTATGTCGAAGAGTATTTTACATGAAGTTACTTTTTTCAAATTACGCATAGATTTTCCGCTAGGGAGCATAAAAGTAAATTACGTTTTCCCCGATAACTCTTCTTGTAAAACTCCGATTTGAAAAAAAATTTCTTCAGCGGATACATTTCCTGATGGAAAATCTTTTGCATGGAATTTCTAATTTTTGGTAAAGAATACTTTGGCTGCCAGGGGGCTTACGTGTTAATTTTTGCTTCTGATGTATTTGCCATAAAATCTGAGCTTCTAAAACATCGATTGAAAAACTTATTTCGTGGACTGATGCCACTCACATTGAAAAACCTTTTCGGAATTATTTTTTTACGATGTACAATGATCTTAAAATATTCCACAGTTTCTGCGCGAGGGGGCGTAGATTTATATCTTATTTTTGGCAATATCTCTACTTCTAGGAGTCCGATTTGAAAAATTCCTTTTTTGTTGGATAGTGTTTTCAGTGTGACAGGTTTTTCATATAATTTCAAAATTTTCAAGTAATTCGTAGACTTTCCGCTAGGGGGCGTAAAGGTAAATGGCTTTTCCCCTATATCTCTGCTTCTAAATCTCCGATTTGAAAGATTCTTTCTCCACCAGATACAGCTCCTGTTGGGAAATCCTCTGCACGTAATTTCTAATTTTTCTAAAGAATGGTTCGGCCACCAAGTGGCGTAAGTCTTCATTTCCGCTTGTGATTTATTTGCAGCAAAATATGAGCTTCTAAAATCTCGATTGCAAAAAAAGTCGTTTGTTGACCGATACTACTCATGTCGACAAACCGTTTAGGAACATTTTCTTCTTGAAATAATGCATGGTTTCTACGCCAGGCGGCGTAGATGTATAACTTATTTTTGTCAATATCTCTACTTCTAGGAGTCCGATTTGAAATAATTCCTTCTTTGTTGAATAGAGTTTCCGATGCGAAATGTATTCATTAATTCAAAATTTTCAAGTAAATCATAGACTTTTCACTAGGGGCCACAAAGGTAAATTGCGTGTAATGCGTTATTTCTGCTTCTAAAACTTCGATTTGAAAAATTCTTCCTTTATCTCATACAAGACCTGATAGAACATATTTTTTACATAATTTCTAATGTTTGGTAATGCACTTTTTCCTTAGCGAAGCAGCACTTCTCTAGGTTCCCCGTAAACCCCGCTTCCACCAAGCTACCGATTACCTTCTCTAAATGTTGCAAGTGCTCCTCCCAATTCTTGGAGAACACTGCAACGTCATCGAGGTAAGCTACTGCATAATACAAATGAGGGTTTAACACTTTGTTCATTATCCTCTGGAATGTTGCAGCGGCCCCCGACAATCCAAAAGGCATTACGTTCCACTGGAACAATCCTCGGTGGGTAGCAAACGTAGTGTATTTCTTGCTTCCGGGGTTCATCGGTATTTGATAATACCCCTACAGCATATCCAAAGTTGTGATGTATCTTGCTGCCCCCACCTTGGCTAAAAGAACCGGGATGTGTGACATGGGAAATGCGTCTGCGACGGTGTGCGCGTTGAGCATTCTAAAGTCACAACACAATCTGACTTCCCCTGTACGTTTAGCAATACAAACAATTGGATGACTATACTCTTCCCCCGACTCTTCTATCATCCCTCTGTCACATAACTCCTGAATCTGATCATCCACCGCCCGCTGCATAGATTGGGGCACTTTGTATCTGTGCTGAGTATGTAGCACGCTCCCCGGTTTAACCGTTATCTCGTGGTTACCTAACGTGGTTCTTCCTACTTCCCCCGAAAAAAATACTTTCGAGCGATCTACCAACTCCTGTAGCTCCCAAAGTTGCTGCTGCGTGATCTCTAGATTTTCTACGTTCAGCTGCTTGGGATCACTCCTCTCTTCACCCTTCGGCTCCATGGGCATCTCCCGAATCTCCCCGAGCTCTACCTCTGATTCCAAAATTACCAAATCATGTGCCAGGCTTAGCTCTTGTTTTCTCACAATCTCCGGGACTACAAGTTGATATGTCAATTGCCCTAATACCCTTTCTCTATGGTAGAGCATCCCTTCCATGTCAACATAACCTCCATTTTCCTCTTTAGCACATCTACGAGCTTCCGATAAGGTCCTATCTTCCTCCTGTTGGTCTGCGAATACCGCGTGATCGGATTTGCTTACTTGCCGAGAATCTCCAATATCCTCGCCGGAGCCCGAACGAGCTATATCCGTCTGCTTACTTTCTCCCCGTGCGCCTGGCTCGTCGTCTCCTGATTGGCTGTCCGATTTCGCCTCCTCTTCAACCACGCCCTCTTCTATCGGCGGCGGCTCGCTCTTTGCCTTAGGCGCTTCCAGTTCCTCCTCGACCCCTACCTGATTCACCGCGATATTAGCTCGGTGGGTACGGCCTTCCGTACTCTCATTCTCCGCTATCGAATCCTCCCTTTCTTCGTACTTTCGCTCTTCCCTCTCCTGTTTAGGTTCTAGCGCTTTCTATAAATTAACCGCCCACTCGGGACTACAGTCTCTAACCGTTGACATTTTTATGTAATCTTCTGGAGTAATAATAAACTCATTACTCAAATTAGGTACCATGGCACAAACAATTTCACTGATTCCTGTCGTTTTACTCCCCGCCTTTTCTAGACCTGCTTCCATAATCCTAATTCCAACCATTTTTATGGGGAAAACGACTGTTCTTCCATCAAATCCTGTCAGTTTTATCTTCCCAATTTCCTCCAATTTTTCTTCTCCCAATAATACTCTCTTTAAACAATTGAATTCTGCCCCACTATCTACCAGTATATTGGCTTGGAGCCCTGCCTCTGTAGTTACCATCATTTGTTCTCCTACCGGTATTTCTATCTTTTTAATCTCTGCTTGGTTAGATCCGAAAACTCTTCCCACCGTTGCGCTCATCTTTCTAACCTCCTGTTCTACTTTTACTCCGGTCTCCTCTCTAGGTTTCTCTACTTCCTGATTATTCTCCACAGCTACCCTTCCTACTTTTTCCCCCGTCGTTCCGCCAATAATAGGAATTACCCCTGCCCTCCGGTCTTACGCTACCCTTCTGGGGACATAAGGATTGCCGATGACCCGGCTTCCTACAATAAAAACAGATTATGCCTGGATCTAAACTAGGGTTATCCTGACTTCTCATAGGTCGTTCTCCTTCTACCTTACTCCCGAACTTCCTATCAGGCGAATATAACTTTTCCTTCTGAAACTGCCTACTACTATTCCCGCTCTCCCTCTTCACGAATCCGCTTCCCGTAGAAATATACTGACTCCCTTTGGCATTGTAATTCGACGAAAAATTATCCTTCACCTTTCCTATCTCTAGTGCTTCCATATGACTCTCATATGAATCACATAGCTCCCCCAATTCTTTAGCCAAGACTAGCTAACCCACCACAACTCTCTGCAGTAAATAGGTTTTTAAGGATGGGGATAGTAATCCTTTAAACTTATCACACACTAGCAGATTAACTAACTGGTCAAACTGGGTTACTCCGCAGTTGGCTACATAATACCTGAGTGACCTGCCAATCCGTCCTGCTAGCTGTTGGAAGCTCTCCTACTTGTTCCGGCGCATCGTCTCGAACTGCTTCAGATATACATCTGGAGTCAAATGACATTCACTTAGAATAGCTTCCTTGACGGTATCATAATTATCATATTGCTCTACGTTGAGACGTCGGAACAATTGGTTTACGCAATCCGCATTGAATAACGCAATCACTAACAGCCCTTGCATGCTCCCTGGTATGTCATGCAGAATAAACGCTCTCTCTAAGGGGTCAAAAAGTCCAATATCTCTTCGGGTTTTGTGGGGCTTTTGGGTAAATTCCTCTCTAGAATTCTGATGCAGTCGGCCAGCTTCGTTGACTGTCTCCCTGACGCTGATGCCACGCCCCGTTCTTGTTCTGTCTGTAATTTTTTTAGCTCATAAGCCCTAGCCTCTTTCCTATCGGCTAGCTCCATCTCAATTCGCTGTTGCTCTAAATGTAATTCTAGCTTTTTCTGTTCCATCTCCAATACTTTAAATTTATATTCCCATCCTAGACTTATCGAATTTCCTTCTATTCCTTTGTCATTAATTATTACTTCATTGCTAGAATTCAATCCATTATCCGTTCCTCCCTCATTTTCTCTTTTGCTTCCCTCGGAATTCCGGTCATCGAGTTCTTCACTAGCTTTCCCTTCGAAAAAACTGTTCTGCATTATTATGAAACAATAATATACACTTAATACAAAAATATATATACACTGAAATAAAATAATACAATTCCCCGATGGTTAGCCTTTGCTCTCACACTACTAATTTCTATCTACTTCGCTGAGATACCTAGTTAAATATCCTTTTGATCTCTACCTTTTACTTTTTCTTTTTATCTAGGCTAGTACCTATCCTTCTCTGTCCGCTATTTTCTTTCCTCACATAAAAAATATACTTTCACAATTTGTTATCTCAAATTCTTCTTACTATATCCTCGCTAATCTTAAGTTAAATTTATCTTAGAAAGGTTACCTCTAGTACTCCTAGTGTCCTGATGAAACTTATTCAGCTATTTCTCACTTATACACAGGTATCGACACAGGTAATCAAATTGCGGCTTCAAAAGTAGTACTTACCGGGCTACTCGGGCCCCCTCAGCTTCTCTGTTGCAGCTAAACTGCGGCCCGCGATGGGACTCCTAAACAGGGAAAGTCCGGTCTCACTGGTGACGTGAGACGTGGTCTCCCGAATTTCGGCCTTGCACACTGGGTCCGAGCCTCGTCGGCTCTCTCCGTCGTGTAGTGTTAACTCGCCTTGCCGGCTCTTCTCGTCCTGAGTCCGGTTGCAATCTTCGTAGTTGTCGTCTGTTGATCTCGTCCTGGGATCCTGGTTACGGATCTCCCTGTCACTGCCGTCGATGAAATAACAACTTTTCTTTGTACATAGAGTCCTAGTAGCAGAGGTTGACTTCCGTTGTTCCTCACAATAAGAATTACTTATTCACTTATTTCTCAGATTCGCCTTCTCCTCCTCGGGTTTACCTGGTATCACACATTCATCCTGCCGACTGCGCCATTTATTACTTTGCTGTAGGGGTGAGACATAGACTTTCGTGTTAAGTCCCGCCTTCTTTCCGATAGGCGTCCGTGAGTTAATTTAACAACTTCCCCCTACAGCAAATAATCTGAGGTTCTCACTCTCGTAATTTATTAATAATAAATTTATCATCCAGGCCCCTCTTCCTCCGCCTTTTTGTGTAATTATCCGCGAATCAAGGAAGGGAGAGAATGGCTATTTCTCGTGCTTTGCTGTAAGGCACTTCATCAACTTCGTGAATATGAAAGATAATAAATTTAATGAATCAAAGTACTAGTGAGAGTCTGGATCCGGTGCCAATGTCCGCGTCGATGAATTGTTCAATCTCCAATCCGTTGCCCTAACGCTACTCTAATATCCGAGTCGTTCCGACTCCACTCTGTAATTCGAAACACTCGGTTTCACGCTAAGAACCAGGAACTGTGTTCCTCGGAGCATAAAATCTCCACCGTCTATCCGTCTTCCAGACACTCGTTGCAAATCCTTTTCACTTTCTCCCGAAGCCTCCAGCTTCACGCAAATAACAGGAACTGCGTTCCTTGGTGCATAGACGCCGCACGTCTATCCGTCTTCCAGACGCTCGTTGCAATCTTTACGCTTTCTCCCTAAGCCTCTAGCGTCACGCAAGAAACAGGAACTACGTTCCTCGGAGCATAGACGCCGCACGTCTACCCGCCGTCCAAGCGCACCTCGCAGTCCTCCTTCTCTCTCCCGAAGCACATGGCTTCACGCAAAAACCAGGAACCGCATTCCTCGGAGTCAAACTCCCGACGTCTACTCGCCTTCCAAGCGGCTTCGCAATCCTCCTTCTCTCTCAGAAGCTATCTCTTATCCCCCTCGCTCCAGAAGACCCCTCCCTTCTTTTTTCGGCACCCTCTACCACGAGGCGCTGACCTTGTCAGGTACTGGAGGGAACCTGACCTATGTCCGCAGGCACACTTTCTTCGAATCTGCACCCCAGCCGCTCCTGCTTCTGGGGAAATCGCTCTCCCTCGCTTATTGTCTCCGTGCCCGACGACATACCACACATTCCACCTAACGGACTTCTGTACGTGGAAACCAGACTCTATACAAACAGAACAAAACATACAACAATACTGACATTCTTTTACACAAAGGACGTATTCAGTCTTCCCAGACAGGCTGGCGCCCTTCTAAACTTGGGCATTGTATATGCACACAGTTAATGAAATAAAGTTATTTCCTTGTTTTTATGTACATAAATCATCACTAGATCATATCTTAATTGATATGCATCTCATTATTACTTTTCGCCCTTACAGGCCGGCCCCTAAGACGAAACATGCGGGGTCCTTACTTCGCATGGTGAGTCCTGTTCACTTGAGTTTCTTTATATATATTCTTTTTCAGTTTATCACCTCACATACAGACACAAACATGCGAAAATAATAATATCACTTCCCCCGTTCCGTTCTCCTTTTTTTTGTCGTACAACAGTACCACCTTCGAGCCTCACTGAGTCTCTACCTGTGTAGTGATATTCTTGTGTTCATCAGGACGCTTTTCACCTGCCTCAAAAGATAACCGAGATAAAGCATCAGCGTTGGGGATTAGCTTGCCTGCTATGTGCGTTATTTTATGGTTGAATTGTGAGATGGCCCAACTCCATCTCTGTAGTTTAGAGCTCTGGGATGCTGCGCTATTCAAATAAACTAGCGGATTGTGATCGGACATTACTTCCACTGAATGCCCGAAAATCCTTCCTTCGAACTTCTGGAGTGCCCATACTATGGCGTAGGCCTCCTTGTGACTGTCGGCCCATCTAGCCTGCGTGCCGTTTAACTTTCGGCTGGCGTAAGCTACCGGTCGGATTTCTCCCCCGTTACTTCTCTGCGCTAAACAGCAGGCTACGGCAAATGAACTCGCATCCGTGTACAATAAGAACGGACGGTCAAAGCTTGGCGTCGCCAGTACTGGTGCGGAACATAAACATTCCTTTAGCTTTTTGAATGCGATGTCCATCTCTGGCGTCCAACTCACTTTATCCGCGGCTTTCTTTCCCGTTAAATCGGTTAGCGGTTTCGCGATCTCGGCGAACCCCGGTACGTATTCCCGAAAATAACTGCAGAGTCCCAAGAAACTACGTACTTCCTTCTTCGTCTTCGGCGGTAACAGGTCCCTGACCGCCTGTAACTTCTCCGGGTCCGGCTGGTGACTCCCAGAACCGACCACGTGCCCTAAGTAATGCACTTTTTCCTTAGCAAAGCAGCACTTCTCTAGGTTCCCCGTAAACCCCGCTTCCACCAAGCTACCACTTACCTTCTCTAAATGTTGCAAGTGCTCCTCCCAATTCATGGAGAACACTGCAACGTCATCGAGGTAAGCTACTGCATAATCCAAATGAGGGTTTAACACTTTGTTCATTATCCTCTGGAATGTTGCTGTGGCCCCCGACAATCCAAAAGGCATTACGTTCAACTGGAACAATCCTCGGTGGGTAGCAAACGTAGTGTATTTCTTGCTTCCGGGGTCCATCGGTATTTGATAATACCCCTTCAGCATATCCAAAGTTGTGATGTATCTTGCTGCCCCCACCTTGGCTAAAAGAACCGGGATGTGTGACATGGGAAATGCGTCTGCGACGGCGTGCGCGTTGAGCATTCTAAAGTCACAACACAATCTGACTTCCCCTGTACGTTTAGTAATACAAACAATTGGATGACTATACTCTTCCCCCGACTCTTCCATCATCCCTCTGTCACATAACTCCTGAATCTGATCATCCACCGCCCGCTGCATAGATTGGGGCGCTTTGTATCTGTGCTGAGAACGTAGCACACTCCCAGGTTTAACCGTTATCTCGTGGTTACCTAACGTGGTTCTTCCTACTTCCCCCGAAAAAAATACTTTCGAGCGATCTACCAACTCCTGTAGCTCCCAAAGTTGCTGCTGCGTGGTCTCTGGATTTTCTACGTTCAGCTGCTTGGGATCACTCCTCTCTTCACCCTTCGGCTTCATGGGCATCTCCCGAATCTCCCCGAGCTCTACCTCTGATTCCAAAATTACCAAATCATGTGCCAGACTTAGCTCTTGTTTTCTCATAATCTCCGGGACTACAAGTTGATTTGTCAATTGCCCTAATACCCTTTCTCTATGGTAGAGCATCCCTTCCATGTCAACATAACCTCCTTTTTCCTCTTTAGCACATCTACGAGCTTCCGATAAGGTCCTATCTTCCTCCTGTTGGTCTGCGAATACCGCGTGATCGGATTTGCTTACTTGACGAGAATCTCCAATATCCTCGCCGGAGCCCGAACGAGCTATCTCAGTCTGCTTACTTTCTCCCCGTGCGCCTGCCTCTTCGTCTCCTGATTGGCTGTCCGATTTCGCTTCCTCTTCGACCACGCCCTCCTCTATCGGTGGCGGCTCGCTCTTTGCCTTAGGCGCTTCCGGTTCCTCCTCGACCCCTACCTGATTCACCGCGATATTAGCTCGGTGGGTACGGCCTTCCGTACTCTCATTCTCCGCTATCGAATCCTCCCTTTCTTCGTACTTTCGCTCTTCCCTCTCCTGTTTAGGTTCTAGCGCTTTCTGTAAATTAACCGCCCACTCGGGACTACAGTCTCTAACCGTTGACATTTTTATGTAATCTTCTGGAGTAATAATAAACTCATTACTCAAATTAGGTACTATGGCACAACCAATTTCACTGATTCCTGTCGTTTTACTCCCCGCCTTTTCCAGACCTGCTTCCATAATCCTAATTCCAACCATTTTTATGGGAAAAACGGCTGTTCTTCCATCAAATCCTGTCAGTTTTATCTTCCCAATTTCCTCCAATTTTTCTTCTCCCAATAATACTCTCTTTAAACAATTGAATTCTGCCCCACTATCTACCAGTATATTGGCTTGGAGCCCTGCCTCTGTAGTTATCATCATTTGTTTTCCTACCGGTATTTCTATCTTTTTAATCTCTGCTTGGTTAGATCCGAAAACTCTTCCCACCGTTGCGCTCATCTTTCTAACCTCCTGTTCTACTTTTTCTCCGGTCTCCTCTCTAGGTTTCTCTACTTCCTGATTATTCTCCACAGCTACCCTTCCTACTTTTTCCCCCCGTCGTTCCGCCAATAATAGGAATTACTCCTGCCCTCCGATCTTACGCTACCCTTCTGGGGACATAAGGATTGCCGATGACCCGGCTTCCTACAATAAAAACAGATTATGCCTGGATCTAAACTAGGGTTATCCTGACTTCTCATAGGTCGTTCTCCTTCTACCTTACTCCCGAACTTCCTATCAGGCGAATATAACTTTTCCTTCTGAAACTGCCTACTACTATTCCCGCTCTCCCTCTTCACGAATCCGCTTCCCGTAGAAATATACTGACCCCCTTTGGCATTGTAATTCGACGAAAAATTATCCTTCACCTTTCCTATCTCTAGTGCTTCCATATGACTCTCATATGAATCACATAGCTCCCCCAATTCTTTAGCCAAGACTAGCTTACCCACCACACCTCTCTGCAGTAAATAGGTTTTTAAGGATGGGGATAGTAATCCTTTAAACTTATCACACACTAGCAGATTAATTAACTGGTCAAACTGGGTTACTCCGCAGTTGGCTACATAATACCTGAGTGACCTGCCAATCCATCCCGCTAGCTGTTGGAAGCTCTCCTACTTGTTCCGGCGTATCGTCTCGAACTGCTTCAGATATACATCTGGAGTCAAATGACATTCACTTAGAATAGCTTCCTTGACGGTATCATAATTATCATATTGCTCTACGTTCAGACGTCGGAACAAATGGTTTACGCAATCCGCATTGAATAACGCAATCACTAACAGCCCTTGCATGCTCTCTGGTATGTCATGCAGAATAAACGCTCTCTCTAAGGTGTCAAAAAATCCAATATCTCTTCGGGTTTTGTGGGGCTTTTGGGTAAATTCCTCTCTAGAATTCTGATGTAGTCGGCCAGCTTCGTTGACTGTCTCCCTGACGCTGATGCCACGCCCCGTTCTTGTTCTGTCTGTAATTTTTTTAGCTCATAAGCCCTAGCCTCTTTCCTATCGGCTAGCTCCATCTCAATTCGCTGTTGCTCTAAATGTAATTCTAGCTTTTTCTGTTCCATCTCCGATACCCTAAATTTATATTCCCATCCTAGACTTATCGAATTCCCTTCTATTCCTTTGTCATTAATTATTACTTCATTGCTAGAATTCAATCCATTATCCGTTCCTCCCTCATTTTCTCTTTTGGTTCCCTCGGAATTCCGGTCATCGAGTTCTTCACTAGCTTTCCCTTCGAAAAAACTGTTCTGCATTATTATGAAACAATAATATACACTTAATACAAAAATATATATACACTGAAATAAAATAATACAATTCCCCGATGGTTAGCCTTTGCTCTCACACTACTAATTTCTATCTACTTCGCTGAGATACCTAGTTAAATATCCTTTTGATCTCTACCTTTTACTTTTTCTTTTTATCTAGGCTAGTACCTATCCTTCTCTGTCCGCTATTTTCTTTCCTCACATAAAAAAAAATACTTTCACAATTTGTTATCTCAAATTCTTCTTACTATATCCTCGCTAATCTTAAGTTAAATTTATCTTAGAAAGGTTACCTCTAGTACTCCTAGTGTCCTGATGAAACTTATTCAGCTATTTCTCACTTATACACAGGTATCGACACAGGTAATCAAATTGCGGCTTCAAAAGTAGTACTTACCGGGCTACTCGGGCCCCCTCAGCTTCTCTGTTGCAGCTAAACTGCGGCCCGCGATGGGACTCCCTAAACAGGGAAAGTCCGGTCTCACTGGTGACGTGAGACGTGGTCTCCCGAATTTCGGCCTTGCACACTGGGTCCGAGCCTCGTCGGCTCTCTCCGTCGTGTAGTGTTAACTCGTCTTGCCGGCTCTTCTCGTCCTGAGTCCGGTTGCAATCTTCGTAGTTGTCGTCTGTCGATCTCGTCCTTGGATCCTGGTTACGCATCTCCCTGTCACTGCCGTCGATGAAATCACAACTTTTCTTTGTACATAGAGTCCTAGTAGTAGAGGTTGACTTCCGTTGTTCCTCACAACAAGAATTACTTATTCACTTATTTCTCAGCCTCGCCTTCTCCTCCTCGGGTTTACCTGGTATCAAACATTCATCCTGCCGACTGCGCCATTTATTACTTTGCTGTAGGGGTGAGATATAGGCTTTCGGGTTAAGTCCCGCCTTCTTTCCGATAGGCGTCCGTGAGTTAATTTAACAACTTCCCCCTACAGCAAATAATCTGAGGTTCTCACTCTCGTAATTTATTAATAATAAATTTATCATCCAGGCCCCTCTTCCTCCGCCTTTTTGTGTAATTATCCGCGAAACAAGGAAGGAAGAAAATGGCTATTTCTCGTGCTTTGCTGTAAGGCACTTCATCAACTTCGTGAATATGAAAGATAATAAATTTAATGAATCAAAGTACTAGTGAGAGTCTGGTTCCGGTGCCAATGTCCGCGTCGACGAATTGTTCAGTCTCCAATCCGTTGCCCTAACGCCACTCTAATATCCGAGTCGTTCCGACTCCACTCTGTAATTCGAAACACTCGGTTTCACGCTAAAAACCAGGAACTGCGTTCCTCAGAGCATAAAATCTCCACCGTCTATCCGTCTTCCAGACACTCGTTGCAAATCCTTTTCACTTTCTCCCGAAGCCTCCAGCTTCACGCAAATAACAGGAACTGCGTTCCTTGGTGCATAGACGCCGCACGTCTATCCGTCTTCCAGACACTCGTTGCAATCCTCCTACTCTCTCCCGAAGCACACGGCTTCACGCAAAAACCAGGAACCGCATTCCTCGGAGTCAAGCTCCCGACGTCTACTCGCCTTCCGAGCGGCTTCGCAATCCTCCTTCTCTCTCCGAAGCTATCTCTTATCCCCCTCACTCCAGAAGACCCCTCCCTTCTTTTTTCGTACCCGTCTACCACGAGGCGCTGACCTACTACAAGGCGCTGACCTTGTCAGGTACTGGAGCGAACCTGGCCTTTGTCCGCAGGCACACTTTCTTCGAATCCGCACCCCAGCCGCTCCTGCTTCTGTGGAAATCGCTCTCCCTCGCTTATTGTCTCCGTGCCCGACGACATACCACACATTCCACCTAACGGACTTCTGTACGTGGAAACCAGACTCTATACAAACAGAACAAAACATACAACAATACTGACATTCTTTTACACAAAGGACGTATTCAGTCTTCCCAGACAGGTTGGCGCCCTTCTAACCTTGGGCATTGTACACAGTTAATGAAATAAAGTTATTTCCTTGTTTTTATGTACATAAATTAGCACTAGATCATATCTTAATTGATATGCATCTCATTATTACTTTTCGCCCTTACAATGATGATGACGTGAAATTCGAAAGTATGCGGGAGTGACATCGAGGAGACTGGCATAAGACAGACCGTTGTGGAGGAAACTTGGGGAGACCTTTGTCCAGCAGTGAATTGACAATGGTTGATGATGATATCTTGGAATTTGCATTTGTGGCATACGAGCATAAGAAAATTTTTATACTGTATTTAAAATTTTAATATTTATTAATGTACATATAAATAACAAAACTATGATTGCATGTATATAATCAGTTAACAAGTTTCAGCCTCTTCAAAATTTGTAATTACCCTCCGGGGAAAAAACTCTCTGAATGCAAGGCAGATTTTGTAAACTTTCTAATGCATAGAAGCAGTGGCGTCGGAACAAAGGGGGAGGGGGTACAGGGGCACAAGGTACTCCCCAAATTTTGGAGATGGGTACATTAATATCTACTGTACCCCCCTCCCCAGATTTGAGCAAACACAAACCAATCATTCATAAAATGTGAACTGTAAAATTTATATGCTACTTATTTTTTTTTTATTCTCTTTTTTTCAAAGAAATATCACGGGTCATCTGTTTTTTTTTTATATCCGAAGCTTGTAGTGGGAGGCTTTTCATCCACCAAAAACTGGCCAACCATCTGGGAAACTCCACCAAATTAGTTCTGCAGGGAAACGACGAGTGCGAGGTTTTTGTTAATAACTTCAAACAGCATATGGTAGGGCTAGGGCTTGATAACATACTTATGATCAGTGTTTCTTTTCTTTTAAAATTCCATGCATCTTGATCAATTCGTCCTTTCTGCACTTTTAAAAAAAAATTTAATGCACAAGATGACATTTCAGCGCCCGCAGCCTCGGCACTAAAATTGTTTTCTGTCTTAAGATCTGTAGCAATACAAAAAGTGCATTACGGATTTCACATACCACTCATAGAACTCCAATTCCTCGATATCTCCACCATCATTTAGCTTTGCACCAGACCAATGTGCTTTTGACATCAATTGCCAGCCTATGTATCGTTCAAAGTTTTTAATATAGACTTCATAATGCTTCAATGGTACTATCTGCGCGGGTACAGCAGTTTTTATCTTACTGCGGTTTTACTTTATTAACGTAAACAAAAATGATAAGAAATTTAATTCGTTCTTGTAAAGAGTTATATAACATTTCCTGAGAAATCCCTCTTTTCCAAACGCTGCTGACAGAAATTCATCCTAAAGTTGACTTGTCCCTGCTCAATATCTTAATGGAAAAAAAAAGGTACAAAAATTAACAAGAGAGAACACAAAAAGAAAAAAAAACTTCTCCATTCATTTTCTGATAAGAAATTAATAATGTGAACTTTTTGTCAGCAATAAAAATAATAATGGTAATAATTAATAATAATATGATGATAACAATGTTCATTCGGATGAATTCCTGATCAGTATACGTATTTTATAAAAACTCTAATATATTACCCCCCCCCCCCCAAAAAAAAAAAATTCGGAGGGGGTCATCCATAGATGGCTTAATCCTTGTGATGTAAAGGTTCATGAGCTTGTACCCTCCTAAATCAAAAGCGTTCCTACGCCACTGCAAAGTAGGAAGCCTCAAGTACAAACTTTAAAGTTGATTCATCCACCCTTTCAGACTTATTAAAGACCAAATTTCTGTGTTTGACAGCGCATCCAGCAAAGCACGAGAAATAGACGCTTAACCTCTTTTTATAATTCAGCACTCCAACAGGTAGGATTACATGGAAACGAACTGCTACGGAAGCCTGAAATTTAGCTTTTAGTAACTTCTCTAGTACACAGATGGCGCCATGTTTCCTAAATTCCAAGTACCCATATGAACTTCTCAATGACTGCCAGGGTATCACAGCAGGGAAATATTGCCCTGAGTTTTTTTTTTTTTTTCTGGGAGCACGAAAAAAGCTTTCAACACCTTTGACAATACTGTCTAAAATTCCTGAATTACGAAGAATTTTTTACCTCGTGTAAAAATAATTTTAACCACAGGAATAAATATTATTTTACTACAAATATTGTGATGTTGAGATATACCAAACGAACAACGTTTATTTCCAATCATATTTTAAAAATAACTTGTGAATTGGACTTTCTTTCATACATAGAACAAACCCGTAAAGGGCCTTATGTGTCCATTTCAAGGAACACGAGTCTAACGCATGGAACAGTGAACTAACGAAGTCTATATCTCAATATCGTCCCAAAAAACCCATAAATTTCGGTTTGGAAACGCTGAGAGAGAATTTATGGTTAAACTTCATTTAGCTATGGAGCTTGATATTTTGGAAGATTTGCACATACAGATATGCCTATCGTTATTCTTCATGACCTGTCAAGTATATGGCATTGACTCCAATTCTTTCACCAAAATCCGTGACTTCGGAAAATTGATGACAGCACATGATTTAAATATTTACGCTCAATTTATCCTGATGCCGAAAGCTCAACAAAAGTATAAGACCTTAAAATAAAATATAATACTGAATAAAAGCTGTTCGTTTGATTTACCACAAGAAAAAAACTTAGAATTATTTTTTTATTGAAAATCTTTAAATTATTTTAAAAAACTTAGAATTATCTTTTTATTGAAAATCTTAAATTACATAGTATTGATATACAGGGTGACCTAAAAGCACTTTCTTTTAATTTGTTTTGGAAATTGGTTTAAACATTTTTTAACACATTTTATGAGAATATGTGAAACACCATATGGGTTTGGCAATGAGGTATGCCTAGCTTATCAAGTGAATAGCGTTACAATATAAAAGAGGAGGAAGGGAGTTTTATTAATTGTGTTATTCTTCAGTATTTTGGAAATAAATTTTTCTGTGGTCACATAACGTGGAGCTTGATTCATCTTACAAGAAATAATGCACATCGATGTTAGAAAGAAATGTACTATTTACAATAATATTGGCAAAGTTATAGTGATGTACTTTACGGAAAGAGCATAGGTGCTCGAAAAAAAGGCATCAGTTGAAGAATATGTAGAACATAGGCTACATTTTTTTTCTATTAATGCAGAAGGGAAATTTTTATCGTTCTGAATTCGGGCAATTGTCAAAGGCAGTAATTTAAAAAATCGAAGTAATTAAAAAACACTCGACGATCTTGTTCTTATTGTACGACCCAAAAATGAACTACAGACATTGATAAATAAACTTAACGAAACCAAAAGATATATGATCTTGTAATAAATCTGCAAATGAGAAAAGTTATGAAAATAGGTAGAAGCACAACTAACACATCGTAGTCACCCTAAAAGGCGAACAAACAGATCAAGTTGAGAGCTTTAAATACCTTGGAGTCAAAAATAACAGAAACAATAAATGAACTAGAAAAGATCAAACACAGAACAGCATTAGGATGGACCGCCACTGGAAAATTACAGAAAATCTGGAAAGCAAACAAGATGTCCAAACAAGCCAAAATCAGATTATACGAATCAATAATTATACAAATAGCCATCTATGGAGCAGAAACATGGACATTTAAGTCAAAAGAGGAGAAAAAATTAGGATTTGAAATGAAATGCTTAAGAAAAATAAATAAAACAAGCTGGACAGAAAAGAAAACATATACCACAGTCAGAAAAGAACTGTCATATCAAGTGACAACATTGGAAATAAGAAAAATGACACCGAATTTTCGGGTGTAATAAGCCCGTCTTTTCAATCCGTTCTGACGCAAATTAAATTTATCAAAGCTATTCAAAGTCAATGGAACCGGTATCGAAAACAATAGATCTGACGAAAGAAAAACGATTTTCAATCTGGTTTTTAATCCCTCAGATATAGCTGTAAACGGAATCGTGAGCTTACGAACTCTTAGAAACAGAGATATTGACAAAAATAAGATGTGACTTTACGTCCCCTAGTGGAAAAACCATGCATTATTTTAGGAAGAAGGTATTCTCAAAAGGTTTATCCATATAAGCGGCATCGGTCCAAGAAAAAAAAAAAAAATAGTCGAGTTTCAGGAGACCAGATTTTGCTACAAATACTTCAGAAGCAGAAATTAACACTTATGACCCCTGGTGGCCAAACCATTCTTTACCAAACTTAGAAATTATGTAAAAACTATTTTCCATCAGGTTTTGTATGCGATAAAGAAAGAATTTTTCAAATCGGAGCTTTAGGAGCAGAAATAACGCAGAAAACGCAATTAACCTTTGTGCCCCCTAGCGGAAAGTCTATGATTTACTTGTAAAATTTGAATTTATAGGAAAAACATTTCGCATGGGAAACACTATCTAAAAAAGAAGGAATTTTTCAAATCGGACTCTTAGAAGTAGAGATATTGACAAAAATAAGATATACATCTACGCTCCCTGGCGTAGAAACCATGCATTATTTCAAGAAGAAAATTTTCCTAAACGGATTGTTGACATGAGTAGTATCGGTCAACAAACGACTTTTTTTCAATCGAGATTTTAGAAGCTCATATTTTGCTGCAAATAAATCAGAAGCGAAAATTAAGACTTACGCCACCTGGTGGCCAAACCATTGTTTACAAAATTTAGAAATTATGTGCGAACAATTTCCCATCAGGAGCTGTATGCGGTGCAGAAAGAATTTTTCAAATCGGACATTTAGAAGCAGAGATATGGGGGTAAACGCTATTTACATTTGCGCCCCCTTTCTGGTTCTGATGTATTTATAGCAAATTCTGGGCTCCTGAAAAATCGACAATTTTTTTTTCTTGGACCGATACCGCTCATATGGAAAAAACTTTTGCGAATACTTTCTTCCTAAAATAATGCATGTTTTTCCCAACAGGGGACGTAAAGTCACATCTTTTTTTTGTCGATATCTCTGTTTCTAAGAGTCCGATTTGAAAAATTCTATCTGTGTTGGAGAGCGTTTCCGGTGCGAAAAGCTTCTCATATAAATTCATGTTTTTCTTAGCGTACAAGTCTGCAACCAGAGTGCGTAATCTCACGATTCCGTTTAGAGCAATATCTGAGGGATTAAAACCCCGATTGAAAAACTTCTTTCTTCCGTCAGATACTATGGCTTTCCATACGGGTTCCATTGACTTTGAATAGCTTTGATAAATTTAATTTGCGTCAGAACGGATTCAAAAGACGTGCTTATTACACCCGAAAATTCGGTGTCACTTTTCTTGTTTTTATTGATACAGTAGCACTAGATCATAACGAAGAACTTGGGACTGAAGGAAATCTACGTTAAATCCGGGCGGTAAAATGCGTTTTGGGGTGAAAATTCTTACCATGCAAGAATATGCATACGAGATAAATTTGCATATACTTTTATATTATATATCCATATCAACTGCAAGTATGTTCAACTTGACCGCCACGTGAGTCTGAGCGTTGTTTAACTACACAACACACATGAAGTTAAAGCAACACCCATACTCCCAACGCAACGCTCAGTTGGAGTGTGAAAGGGGCAATGGATACGATTCCAGGAATTACTTCCTCTTTTCCCTTTGGGGACATCCTTATTCCATTACTCTCCTATTCCTTTCTGCAATTTCCGTCCAGTAATTCATTTACATGTGCATGAGCCCCACCTATTCTCATTTTGCTTAGGAGTAAGTGGCCTTGCTGACGCGATACATGCAAGCCATAGAGCCTCTTGCAGTGAGTGCTGGAGAGGGTCTCTTGAACAACGAGCTTTTTGAGAATTTGTTGTTCTCCCTCTTCATTGCTTTCCTATCAAAATTATTCCACTAACACACAAACATTTCCCTGAGATGTTGCAGTTTCGTCCTTTATGCCACCAATTCTATTTCTCCAACCCGGAACATTGAGCAGTAGATTTCTTTGTCTCGTTAAAGAGAGCATAACAGCTTTCCTTATGGATATCCTGTATTTCAATTCACTTTGGGTTTTCAATTCGCCTTCGCTAAATCGGGGGACTTCATATTTTGTTCATTAAAAACGATGAAATTAGTTTTGAGTTAGCATTATACCAATCAAAAATTCCTGTTCTGCTCTTTATATTCAGGCTGTCCTGTATTTCAATTCACGTTAGGGTTTTTATAATCACATACACAAAGCACAAAAATATATATATATACACTGAAGTGCCAGAAAAACTGGTACAGACGAACTTATGCAAAATACATAGCAACGTCACCTATGCGCGTACTCGGTTGCATCCGCCAGTGGGTATATAAAGCGATAGACATCCTTGCCAGCTGTCAGAGCTGTTTTCGGCATCAGAATGACAAGTAATAAAGATTTAAGCGATTTTCAACGCGGTGTCATAGTTGGCGCTCGTGAGATGGGCCATAGTATTTCGGAGGTAGAAACGAAGTTCGGATTTTCACGGACGACCATTGCAAGGGTGTACTGTGACTACAAGAATTCCGGCAAAACCTCCAACCTACGATACCAGTGTCCCCGTAAAAAGACATTTGGTGAACGTGACTATCGTCGGCTGTCAAGAACTGTTTCACGCGATAGGCGTGCAACACTCTCGCAGGTATCATCGGAATTCAATGCTGGGGCCTCAACAAGCATCAACGTCCGGACTGTGCAACGTACCCTGTACGATAAGGGCTTTGGTAGCAGACGCCCAACTCGAGTCCCCTTGATGGGTGCACGACACAGAGCCATGCGCTCGCTTGGGCACTGCAACACCGCCGCTGGACACTTGATGACTGGAAACAAGTAGTCTGGTTTGACGAGTCACGTTTCCAACTGTATCGGGAAGATGGAAGGATTCGTGTGTGGCGCGAACCCCATGAAGCCATGGATCCCGCCTGTCAATAGGGAACTGTACCATCTGGTGGTGGGTCCGTAATGGTATAAGGTGTGCTTAGCTGGACTTCACTGCCACCCCTGGTACGTCTACAAACGTCTGTGACCGGCAAACGCTATGTGCGCATTCTTTCGGACGAAGTACACCCGTTCATGTCCTGCATTCATGCTGATGAGTTGGGCCTGTTCCAACAGGACAATGCACCTCCACACAAGTGTCGGGACGCCAAAGTATGGTTAGAGGAGCATTCATCTGAGCTTGGGGTGTTGTCATTCCCACTCATGTCTCCAGAACTGAACGTGATAGAACACATTTGGGATGCCATGTAAAGCGTTATCGAACACAGGAATCCGAGACCTCGGAATACACCCGAATTGTGGAACGCTCTGCAGGAAGTATGGTGTGCATTGCCTACAGCATATTTCCAGAAGCTAGTGGAGTCCATGCCCCGTCGTATTTCTGCAGTCCTGCGCGCCCGTGGGGGACCTACCAAGTATTAGACTGGTGTACCAGTTTTTCTGGTACTTCAGTGTATACTTAAATGAACAGAGCGAAAAATATTGGATGAGCAGTACCCCCAAGAAGAAATATTGGGAGAGGAGAAAGTTTCATGCTTAGCTCCACAGACGCTCCCCGTAGTTGCCGCCAATGCCGCTGACAAGAGTCCTACCATTGGCCCAGTAGTCTGATAGAAATTCGGACGAGCAGCTGATGATTGTATTACTATTATGTTTTTTTATTTGAATTGAATGATAAGTTTTAGTAAAGAAGTGTCTGACTCCAGCAGGGGCGTAACAATTCAAAAATTATCGGGCGGTTCAAGTAATTTCATAGCCAAACATCGAAAATAATTGCTAATCTAGGATAATCATTTAGTAATTAATTAAGTGCTAATTATCAATAACTCATTATTTAGAATTATTATATAAATTTCTTTAATAAATTAACCATTTTATTGATAATTAAAATAATGATTTACAAATTTTTGATACAAAGCCACATGTAATGTGGAGAATTATATATTAACTAGCTAAATACCTGTTCTTCGAGCGCGACGATATTAAAATACAGTTGACATACAGATGATATATACGATATACAGTTGAAATGGACATACACTGCATATTTCTTCGCTCTTTTGGGAAACACGCCTGCCTGACTTATTCTGCCAGACAACACAAAAGCAACTTCGTTCGACACGTACGTTTATCTTGGACAGCAAATATCAAGTGAGGGTCACATTGATGAAGAAATTAATCGGCGTACAAAACTTTCATGGAGATCTTTTGGAAGAAACAGCATAATTTTCATGAGCAATATGCCATAATGTCTTAAAAGAAAAGTGTTTAATCAATGCATCCTTCCAGTGCTTACGTATGGTGCAGAGACGTGGACCTTAACTAAAAGAGACATACAAAGGCTGCAGACAAATCAAAGCAGCATGGAGAGGTGCATGCTTGGTGTAACCAGGAGAGATAAGAAGAGGAACTCGTGGATCAGAAAAATGACAAGAGTGGAAGACATCATGATCAGAGTTAAATCCCTGAAATGGCAATGGGCTGGACATACTACCAGAAGGACAGACCATCGATGGACAGCCGAAATTTTAGATTGGATTCCAAGTGACAGGAAATAACCCAGAAGAAGACCACATGGGCGATGGGTGGATGAAATTCGAAAGTATGCGGGAGTGACATGGAGGAGACTGGCACAAGACAGACCGTTGTGGAGGAAACTTGGGTAGACCTTCGTCCAGCAGTGGATTGATAATGGCTGAGAATGATGATGATAATGATATATATAAAAATTTAACTACTATATTTATATACTGTATATAGAAGTAATTACTATATATCTAGCACAGGGGCGCATTTAGAAGGGGAATTAAACATTTTCCGCACGAAAAAAAAAATGAAACATTTTCGGCACCCCGGAAAATGTTTCATTTTTTTTTTTTGTTTTTGGTTAAAATGCGACTTACGTTAAAAAAAAATGCCTTAATTTAATAAAAATGTATCAACTTACATTCGAAAAAAATGCTTTCATTTTTCTTCAATTTTGCATTAACTTTAATTTTGTTCCAGATGGTGGATTTCAAAAACTTCTTTTTTTCGTCCCCTCCCCCCAACAAAAAATTCTATTTACATCCCTGATGTAGTAATTACTTCTTCACACATTTCAGGAATAACAACATTTTTTCAGCTAAAGGAGGTGGGGGAGGTTCCGCAGGCTTGAAATTTTTACCCATTAAAATGCATTCAACGCTCTCTTGTTCCGGAATCACTATTCCCAGATAATTAGGTGTGATTAGTCTACTTATTATATTTTGAAGAATACCATGCGTCGTAATACACGTTTTTATAAAAATAAACTATAACTAGTACCATTTGAACAAATATTTAAAACAAGAAAGATGACACCGAATTTTCGGGTGTAATAAGCACGTCTTTTGAATCCGTTCTGACGCAAATTAAATTTATCAAAGCTTTTCAAACTCAATGGAACCGGTATGGAAAACAATAGTATCTGACGGAAGAAAGAAGTTTTTCAATCGGATTTTAATCCCTCAGATATTGCTGTAAACGTAATCGTGAGCTTACGAACTCTTACAAACAGAGATATCGACGAAAATAAGATGTGAGTTTACGTCCCCTAGTGAGAAAACCATGCATTATTTTAGGAAGAAGGTATTCTCAAAAGGTTTATCCATATGAGCGGTATCGGTCCAAGAAAAAAAATTTAGTCGAGTTTCCAGGAGCTCAGATTTTGCTACAAATACATCAGAAGCAGAAATTAACACTTATAACCCGTGGTGACCAAACCATTCTTTACCAAACATTAGAAATTATGTGAAAAATATTTTCCATCAGGTCTTGTATGCGATACAGGAAGAATTTTTCAAATCGGAGTTTTCGGAGCAGAAAACGCAATTTACCTTTGTGTGCATTAGCGGAAAGTCTATGATTTACTTGAAAATTTTGAATTTATAGGAAAAACATTTCGCATCGGAAACACTATCCAACAAAGAAAGAATTTTTGAAATCGGACTTTTAGAAGTAGAGATATTGACAAAAATAATATATACATTTACGCCCCCTGGCGTAGAAACCATGCATTATTTTAGGAAGAAAATGTTCCTAAAAGGTTTGTCGACATAAGTAGTATCGGTCAACAAACGACATTTTTTTCAATCGAGATTTTAGAAGCTCATATTTTGCTGTAAATACATCAGAAGCGGAAATTAAGACTTACGCCACCTGGTGGCTAAACCATTTTTTACAAAAATTAGAAATTTTGTGCAAACGATTCCCCATCAAGAGCTGTATCCGGTGCAGAAAGAGTTTTTCAAATAGGAGATTTAGAAGCAGAGATATAAGGGGAACGCAATTTACCTTTACGCCCCCTAGCGGAAAGTCTATGAATTACTTGAAAATTTTAAAATTATAGGAAAAACACGTCATACTAGAAACACTATTTAACAAAGAAGGAATTTTTTAAATCGGACTCCTAGAAGTCGAGATATTGACAAAAATAAGACATATATCTACGTCTCCTGGCGTAGAAACCATGCACTATTTTAAGAAGAAAATGTTTCTAAAAAGTTTGTCGACATCAGTAATATCGATCAACAAACGACGTTTTTTTCAATCGAGAATTTAGAAGCTCATATTTTACAGCAAATACATCAGAAGCGGAAATGAAGATTAACGCCCCTTGGTGGCCAAACCATTTTTTTACAAAAATTAGGAATTATGTGCAAACGATTTTCCATCAGTATCTGTATCCGGTGCAGAAATAATTTTTCAAATCGGAGATTTAGAAGCAGAGATATAGGGAGAAACAAAATTTACCTTTACGTCCCCTAGCGGAAAGTCTATGAATTACTTGAAAATTTTGAAATTACATGAAAAACATGTCACACGGAAAACACTATCCAACAAAGAAGGAATTTTTCAAATCGGACTCCTAGAAGTAGAGATATTCACAAAAATACGATATACATTTAGGCCCCCTGGCGGAAAAACTGTGGAATATTTTAGGAAGAAAATGTTCCGAAAAGGTTTATCGATGTGAGGTGCATCAGTCCACGAAAGAATTTTTTCAATCGATATTTTAGAAGCTCAGATTTTATGGCGAATACATCAGAAGCAAAAATTAACACTTACGCCACCTGATGGCCAAAGTATTCTTTACCGAAAATTCGGAATTATAAGCAAAAGATTTTCCATCAGGAGATGTATCCGCTGAAAAAAAAAAATTCAAATCGTAGTTTTAGAATAAGAGTTATCGGGAAAAATGGAATTTACTTTTACGCTTCCTAGCGAAAAATCTATGCGTAATTTGAAAAAGAAACTATATCTAAAATTCTCTTCGACATAAATGGAATCGAAAGATAAAATAATTTTTTCAATCGGATGTTTAGAAGCAAATATGTGGAATAAAACGTATTTTTGAATTCGAAATCATCTGCATTACGCCCTCTAG
Source organism: Macrothele yani (assembly GCA_039090855.1). Lineage (NCBI taxonomy): Eukaryota > Metazoa > Arthropoda > Arachnida > Araneae > Macrothelidae > Macrothele > Macrothele yani. Next base: position 55,118,621 of record CM076997.1, on the reverse strand, counting down.
CGGCGAAACTGTACATCGTAAAAAAAAAACGAAATGAAGGATCATCATTCGCATATTTCATTCCGAATGCAAAAAGAATTTTTCAAATCGGAGTAATAGTTGCAGAGATCCCATGATTTATTAAAATTTGGCTCGGTAACCTAAAACGTCTCATGGAGGGGGGAATGGTCATTTCCGGGAAGGCTTCGCCTCATGGATGTATGCCTGAAAGAAATACTGGTTAGAGGTATGCCTACGTCTGACAGAAATTGGTGCCTTCCAAGTATATTAGAGCCCTCATTTTTCCTCCACAAATAACTGGCCCCATTAGTGGGGGTGGGACTTGACCCCTTCTCATATTTGTTCCTTTGTTGTGCTTTATCAGCGACTCTGAGCAGTAAATTAAAATGTAGAGAACTTTTTTAGATGTTTTACTACTACCATAACATTTTCTGTAGGAAGCAGTCAATAATTCCGTGTTAGAGGATAGTCAGATAAAGACGAAATAATGAAAATAACCTTATTATTTAGAATATAGTAATGGGAATTAAATATTAATAGTCTTTATTTTGTTTCAACCAAATTTTTTGATGTGCTTAATGAAGCCAAAGGAATGTTTTTAGGATACATAAAAGAACGCATGTACTGACTAATAAACAGTGGTGTATATTCGAGGCTGTATTTGTTGTGAATATTAAGTCAGTTAAATATACACAAAAAAAAAAGTCAATTATCAACAGTATTAGGGTGGTTCCACCTAAACTGTCTGCTATATGTTTCCAATGATACAACTTCTTTTACATATTTTCGTGGCAAATAAGGTATTCCCAAGGCTGAAAATTTGCAAATCGATACAACTAACTTTAAGTTATAGAATGGGATACTTAATACTTGCTAAAACATAATGAAAATTGAGCAATCCGACATTTACAAATTTTGAAGATGACAATCCGTTTTTTGGTGTAAATAGGACGAGGATGGTAAGTCAGATAATATCCGAAAACTTGAACATTTCGTTCTAATGGAGGGGGAATCCAACATTTGTTTGTCTATTGACGTCACTAATGTACATGTCGCGCTATCTATTAACAGGTCTAACATTACTCAAAGAAATATGATTGATTTTTAATAAAATTACGGCTATGTTTTAGCAAGTGTTAAGTACCCCATGATGTAACTTAAAGTAAGTTTTATCGATGTGCAAATTTTCATCCTTGGGAATACATTAATTACGAAGAAAATATGTAAAGTAGTTTTACCATTGCAAACATAAGGCAAATATTTTAGGTGGAACTACCTCAAGATATGTAAATGCTTTCGCTACGAAAAGAAACACGTGCGAATTCGCTTCTTTGACTAGTCTGGCGAGCGAAGACCATCGGCGTAACCCAACCAGCTCTTCCAGAGGCTTCGCTGTTCTGATTCGAAGACATTCCATATAATTGCCTGTTTCCATGACAACATGAATAAACGGGTTGAGGGTAATGGGCCATTGCTTTGGGCAACAGTTCGCTCAGGAAAGAGAAGACTTAGACTACTTTAGTCACTCACAAGCTCTCGCCCGTAACAGCACGTATTCCGCGAGAGTTGTTTCAGTTGTGTGAAATGTCAATGAATTAAAATCGGTGATATTATATCTTAAATACTTGGCTTTGTTGGATTCGAACTGCTTGGATAAATTTTTGGAAAGCTTCCCTGAACATCTACTATTAGAACTTAAAGAACTCTACGCTTCAAATTTTGATACAGCTCGACTAAAAAATTAACTGAAGGTGTTTTATTCCCTTGATGAATACAAAAGCAAATCAATAAGAGATATTACTTGCTGCATAAAGTTGAATATATTGGACATAGTGTTTAGTGAAGTGTACAAATTAGCACACCTAATGTTAAAGTTTCCATCAACAACTGCAACTGCCGAAAGAAGGCTTTCTGCGTTAAAAGGAATCAAGACATATCTTAGAGCCACTCAGAGACATGTAAATTCGAGCAACTTGGCTGTGTCAATAGACCAGGCGTAACTACGGCAGGGCAGGCGGGGTGACTGTCCCGGGCGCAGCTCAAGAGAGAGCGCAAAAATCCCCGTTTATGATCTGATTAAAATTGGAATTTAAACCTTTATACCAATTTCTAGTCATTTTTCTATTTACACAATTAGATTATAAAATGTTTCTCCAGTTTGGATAAATTAATATTTACATTTCTCTCTTAAATTTTCAGAGAATATCAATTACTCATGTTCATGTGAACAGCATTTCAAGAGAAAAAAGTTGTTCACATTGTTGAAGATTCTCTGGGGGCTATTTGGTCATTACTGCGATTAAGAGTCACGATTTCCAGCTGCATTTTTTTTTTTTTTTTTTGGTTGGAGGTTTAACGACCACCGTGAGGAACTCATTGGGCTATAAGCAGTCGCCCGTCCCTAATTTAAGGTCACTGGTTCCAGGGAAGGGAGAGAGCCAGTGCCGTAAGACAAAGACAACATCCATGCCTCACCGGGATTCGAACCCGGACCTCTTTTGGACGAGTGATCAGAAGCCATCGCGTAGACCACTGCGCCACCCAGCTGTATTCGAGACGTTTATTGTGGTACCAAACGTCGGAAGCAGTTGGGAAAAGACGTACGACCAGTCCCATTGTGCCTCTTCCATAGAGGTAAAATTAACGTCAGACCGCAGTGTTGTTTTGTCGAGTAACTTACCTTTTTGTGTATATAAATGCTAATATACACTATTAAATTAGCAATATGAAGATCGAAAGACAGATGCGGGCCGCAATAATTTGTGATTTGCCCCGGGCACTGAAATGCCAAGTTACGCCTGCAATAGAGAAAACCATTCTTTTTAAAGATGAAAAAGTACTAGGAGGAAACTTTTTATGAAAACGTAATACTCAGGTTAACACAAAAAAAGAAGAATTTAGTTCATGCACAAATAAAGTATTCAGAAGAAGAATGGGGTTCATGTACAAATAAAGTATTCAGAAGAAGAATGGAGTTCATGTACAAATAAAGTATTCAAAAGAAGAATGGAGTTCATGTACAATTAAGTATTCAGAAGAATGGAGTTCATGTACAAATAAGTGTTCAAATCGTAATCCTCATAATTATTTGGTATCAGGTTAGCAATAGCATCTACCTAAGATTTAGAAAAAAAGGACTTCTAAGACTTAACAATTAAAAATTAAGCTTTGCAATTTAAAAAAAAAACAGTACTGTGTGTGTGTGGGGGGGGGGGGGAGATAGCCCAGGTCTCGTACTCAAGATTCGCCACTGATAATAAATCGTTTATAATAAAGCAGGAGATTGGCAAAGTACAAAACATACTAAAATATTATTTGTGTTGTACACATTATTTATAAAAACATAGAAATGTTGAAAGCATTTGGACATAGAGGTTTTAAAAAGGAAGCTCTGTGCGTTACAATTTAACTTCCTTCTATTTCCATTGGCTTAAAACGTGGTGCCGTCTGGCGAGGACTTTGTGAATGATACCACATATTAATTATCAAAATGATTCGTACGAAATTTTGGGGACAATTTTTAACGTAAATCTCAGAAACCTATTTTCTGAACCGAAATTAAGGGGCTTCTTTTCTCATTTCAAACTTTGAAGTCAGAAATATTTTGCTAAAATAGTCAAACTGTATGCACATCTCTCAGTTGGTATAACTTTTGCGTCAGAAAACAGGGAACTTCATTGTTCTAACTTACAACATTGGATTCTAAAAATATTTTTAAAAGATAACTAAAATAATTTCTACAACATGACTTTGGAATTGCGATATAGGGACCCATACAAATGCGTTTTTGTTACGACTTGAAATCACGTATAAAGTATATTCATCTCAGTAAAACTGGTGAGAGCTAAAAGAATATTTATAATCCGCACTATCGACAAGGATCGATTCAGAAACTTTATAATGGGAAGACTGTAAAAAGGTAACTTAAATATATAGAAATGTGATAACGAATGCACATCCTTTGAATAAAAATAAATTTTATAGGCGATGAATCTGTTCACAGCCTGAAACAAAATTGAAGAAAACCATCAAATTTAAAATTATAAAAAATCATTGTAAAAAGTACAACACAGATGGAACAAAATAAATACATTAAAATTTAATTTTATAAACTCTCAATGGCCTCCCCTTACATTTGCCACTGGCTGTAGAAACATTGTCCAATGTGTATGTGGGTGACAAATTAAATTTCCAGCACCAAACAGGAGAGATGGGTGTAGGCATTCTGAGACCCTAACCGCAGCTTGAAGTAGAAGCCCCTTTTATTAGCGATATCAATTTGGATGGAATGGATATCGGAGTGTGACAAAATAAGCATCTTAGTAGTATGGTCCTAATTTTAAATTATGTTATTTCGCGCTTTCGTCTTGGAAAAAGTGTCGATTAATGTCATAAGTGATAGAATTTGTTACGTCTAATTCTATAAACATCACAGATAGATGAGGCTACTTTTCCTGCCCTGATGAATTTCTTAAGTAATTTTTTACCCTTTTCAAAACTGAAAAGGACCGCTGGTTACTGGCATTGTCAAAAATTTTTTTAATATTGTTTCGACATTTGTAAATGTTGATAGCAGATCATTGTTAAGGCATTCATACATATCTATGGGATTGCTAACTACCTCTTCCTTAATCTATATATTTAAACTTTCTACAGTCCGCCAGCTCCACCCACTGGAGAGATTTTCATGATTTGTTTTTTCTAAATGAAAGCTACTGACCCATAGATTTGTCATCGCTAATTTTTGTTGTCATAAGTATTTTTTTTTATGTTACCATGGCATTTTCTTTGTACAATCCGCCGTTCGATATTCTGGTGTTTGTTCTTCGCTTCAGTACTTGCAGCGCCACCTACCTTTCTGTGGTGGTCGGACTTAGGACTAAGTAAGCCCTCCGCTACAACTACGTAGTTGTAATTATCCGAATTGGTTGAGTAGTTTTCGAGATTAGTAAAAAAATCGTATATTATCGTGAACTACTTTCTTTCACGTTGGGTGCAATCCGGTTGTATGTAAACAAAGCGGAACGATACACCAGAAATCGAGAACTACTTGAAAGTGATCTGATGCGGTAGTACAGCCAAAAATAATAATGAATAATAAAAAATATACGAAATCGCCCATGTCCACCGGAAAATAATAAGCCCAACGGTGAAAAAATTATCCAATCGGTTCAGTAGTTTTCGAGATTACCTCAAACACACAAACAAAGTTTCTCTCTTTATATATTATTAGTATAGATTATATAATGATACAAAACCAAGTTGTTAAAGCCAAACTCGCAAAATAAAATACATTTTAACCCCATTATGTAGTTATCTAGACACGATATCATTTCGTGTCAATGAAAGACTGCCTCAATACTCCAATGCAAACCCGTCAACGACGGGTAAGCACATGTTTATACAATAATGAGGAACGTCATCGTTAAATTCGCATACGAGTAGTTGGAAAACTTAAAAAATAATGGGAATATTACGAAAATTTTGTTGTTGGTGACCCATCTTTTACACTGCCCATTATTTCAACCGTTTATTATAGTTATGCATTTTATTACGATTCGTGATATATGACAACAAAAAAATTCAGTCACCGCTTTTCAATCGTGCATGGCACGGGTTGAAGACTAGTAAATTTTAAAAACTGAAAAATTTCGTCTTGAAACTTGTCTATATCAATGCCCTCCTTGTATATCTTTATCAGTTTTAAAGTAGATACTCACACTTATCATCACTTGTCATCGTAATGTTGAAAAAAACCGCAAACATGCCTAATAAGTCTTCACAGATATCTACTCTACGGTGAATTTCAGAGGTTAACGTGTCACCTATAACGTAAGCGGTTTCTGTGAGAAAATGTTCCCTGCCGTGCAGAATAACTTCGTTTTCTGTAGCCTTCAAAAAACGTTTTCCCTTTCTTCTGTCGACATCGTTCATCTTTATATTTATGGTTGCTGGTCAAAGCTTTGTCGTCGGCTTGATTGAAAATTACTTCTCAAATTTATGATGAATGCTCTTAGTGATTTTAGCGAATTCAAAAGCTTTCAAAAGATTCATTTTAGGATCCTTTATATATTTGCTCGTTGCATCTAATCTTTGTAACACCATATTCCAAAATGTGGTTAATAGAGCTGTTTCATATTCCTAGAATTGTTTTAACAGCCCTTTCGTTTCTAATCGACATTCTGATTTTTCACCTTCGCATGATTCAATTTCTGTCAACGCATTTTGCATATTTACAAAACTGTTCTTTAATGCCAATGTAGCATCAGCTCTTGCTGGCCATCTTATATCACTTAACATTTTCAATGATAAGGAGTCAGATGCCCAATAAGTATCTAGAATGTTCCACCGTCGTGTTCACTTTGAAAAGAAGGTATACAAGGTGTGCACAAAGTAAAATGTATACAAGGTGTGCATAAAGTTTTACACCAATAAACGGATTCACATCTTCTAGATTTGTATTGTACAACTGTATAATCCCGTATTTCATTCATAGAAATATCTCACTGCATTTGGGCAGGAACTGGCTTCCGGACTTCCATTTAAGTTTAGTGAATGACTTGCAGAAGGCATGCAAACAGCAGTGGGACTATGGTTTCTTATTCTGCTATGTAGCCTTGTACATTTGCTTGACATATTTGCTGCGTTGTCGTACCCTTGCTCCTACACTTTTTAATGTCAAGAGATAAATTGTCTGATTCCTTTAGTACAATTTCTTCTAAGTATTCAGCCTTATACTCGTCGATTGCAACAAATCCAAGAAATCTTTCTTTTATTTCTCCGTTTGCCGTAACATACCTTAATATAAAAACAAGCTGGTCCATGGGCGTTATGTCGGGTGTCGAATATATTACAATCGAAAAGCATGAGGTATTTTTTACTTCTTCAGCGAATTGATGTCTCAATTTGTCTCCCATTAAGTGAATGAACTCGTCAGAGGTATGATGCAACATGTAATTAGTTTTCCCTTGACCAGAGTTTCCGTGCGTTTGCAAATGACGCCTCGAAAAATAATTAAATTCACTCAGATATTCTAAGAAGCTTAGGAAGTTTCCATTTTTATCAGACTGGATATCATCGCTGGTTCCCCTAAATGCCAATCCTAATTTAGTCAATAATTTCACCGTTGCAATGATCCTTTTCAAAATTTCGTTCTAATAGTTTTGTTCTACACATATTTGCTTTGCTGATTCGGTGTCGATGAGACCGATTACTGAACATCTCTTTTTGAAAGGACACATATGGTCGCGACTACGCTCACGCTCAGTTAATATTTTAGAAATATTTCTCGAGTCATTACATACGGCGTTCATTTTATTACACACTATAGCTTTTGTGAAAAGTTTGCAAACAAAGCAATATACTGATTAGCTTTGTGTCCGAGAAAATTAACCACTCCCGTTTCTCTTTGGTTCCATTACTTTTTATGCAATAGAAGTGCTATTCATTAAAGCTGCTATAATATTTCTTGTCGCGATATTTATACACGACTTTCAAACATTCAATATTACCGACATTTTGTTGCTTATTAATCGAATAAAACTCAATCATTTTGTTATTCGAACCTATATCATTTAGACATAATGCAATATCCATTGTGTATGCACCAGTACTTGCAGTACTAGATTCGATGCTTAGATCAGTACTTAGATTTCCATTTCCCTTGGATATACAGATGCAGTTAAGGCACACATTTTTTCTACATTTTCTTTTTGGTAATCCAATTTGTTTCCTTAACTGCTTTCCAGAAGTAGTTCCTGATGTGCTTGTAACAAGACCGCCTCAGTTGCTGTTGACACCATTTCTTTCTCTTCCAGATGTGGGTGCATAGGTCGTCACAAAAACGACTCAACAGAATTTTCTTGGGCAAGATGAGTTTCTACTTTTAATTATTTATTTTTTAACGCACCGGATTCGAATTTTCTTTTCAATATTTCAGTTTAAAAATATCAACGCCACCAAGCGAAGACACAACACAAATTATGTATGCAATGAACATACATGGATTATGCGATCGTATAGTCGAGTCGATTAAGGAAGGCTTTCACGGCATGGGGAAGAAGGCAGTTGACGGCGTGGTGTTTAGCCAATTAAAACAGGGCGTTTTCTCCCGTACTAGCTGCGTGGTATAGAAGTGTGTAATCAGGAAGTAATCTGTCCATCATGAGCCGGGAGCCCACCGCCAACATTCTGAGAAGGGGGCTCGCGAAGAACTTCAGCTTGAGACCCCCCCCTTCCCTCAATTTCTTGAGGCCCCCGGTTAGCGCTTATTACTCCTAATGGGAAATCCTGTCCTGCCAAACAGAACGTGTTATTCTAGAAAGCTAAAAAAACCGCTTGGAAAGTTGTGGGCATCTCTTCGGTAATCGGATGCTAAAAAGTATTTCTCAAATAGACCGTTTAAAGGTGCATTACTGTTCCAAATGGCAATACGACGTTCCCCACTAGTGAAATAGTGCATCTAGAAAATCAGCCATTGTGTGCAATTGCACCGGTCACGGCTGAAGCAAACAGATGTTGAAGAATTTTTTACAATCCTGCTGAAACCACACATTTAAATTACCAATCTAAATTCCTGCCACTCATTTATGATAGTTTATAAAAAATGATCAAAAAGTTCGGAGTCGGTGAGTTCCGATGAACTGCAAATATTTAAAGGTCCTTGCCATAGGCGTTAAGACAATTGCCCCATTGACGAAACAGTTTGAAGATGCCGTTGTGTTAGAAGTCTGGTTTCTGTTGCGTGCAAAATTCCAATACAGCCTGCTTCACGTCATCGTCCGACTGGAACCTATATCCTTTCAGTGCCTTTTTCAGCGAGCCGAAGAAACAGAAATAGCGAGGGGAGAGTTCTGGAATGTAAGGAGTGTGCTCTAAGGTCTGCCATTTAAGAGCTTGCAATTCGTCCTTTACGAAGTTGGCAACATGAGGGTGTGGGTTGTCGTGCAGTAAGATTACCGTTTTACTGAGGTTCCCGTGACGCTTATTCTTAATGTCACGACGTAAAAGCCCAAGCGTCTTGCAATACTGTGCTGCATTGATACTGAAACCGGGCTCCTTGAACGTTACCAGCAATAAGCCTTGGTGGTCGAAGAACACTGTCGCCATCACTTTTCCAACAGACGTTTGTCTCTTGAATTTCTTCGGACGGGGAGAAGATGGATGCCGCCACTGCATGCTCACAGACTTGAATTCTGGTTGGAAGTAGAAGCACCAGGTTCCGTCGCCGGCCACAATGCGCTTCAAGAATGCGTTGCCATCCACGTTGAAATGCAGCAAGTGCTGTAGAGAGTATTTTATGGTCACTATTGAGGGCTCGCGGAATCCATTGACAGCACACTTTGCGGTACCCAAGACCCTGTATGATACTTTGAATATTTCCGTAGCTCATGTTGTAGTGACTGGCCATTCGAAGAATGGTTACTCCCCGATCATTGAGAAAAGCGGTTTTTACACTCTCGATGCTGTCGGGCGTGTTTGACGTGGATGGTCTCCCAGACTGATGCAAATCGTGCTTCGGACCACGACCTTCACGGAATTTTTGACAGCATTCCACAACAGTGGTCTTTGACAATCACGCATCATCACCATACACTGCCATCATTCTGCGATAAATTTCTGCAGATTTCTTTCCTTCAGCGGACGGAAACAGAATAACAGCTCGCTGACATACTCTGGTCGCGCTCAGAAACAATGATGCCATCAATATGCGTATTATATGTTCAACAAACACGTCACTACGGCACAATTCGACTGTTGCCTACACAGATTACTAACCGCCTTTATATATCCTTACTTTCGTCTACGTCATACGCGGGGACGTAGCGACCTCGACCGGAAACCTTTTGATCATCCCTTATGTTAAAGAAAACTATAAAAATGGTTTGAAAATTTTCTTCCAACTAAAGCTATATCACGAAAAATGAATGTTTGAGTCGATCATTTGTAAACCGAGATATGGTCGCTATGCATCTGCACCCTTTAACGAGAATTTCTACATGACGGAGAGCGAAGAATTCACCTAAAGAATCGGCGAAAACAAAACCTATCTAACGACACAACAACAACAAAAACAAAAATCAGTCAGACTTTTAAGAGCAGAGATAACACCAAAAATCATGATCATCATCAACCATTCTCAGTCAATTGCTGGTAGAAGGTCTTCCCAAATCATTTCCACAAATCTCGGTTTTGAGAAATTCTCTTCCATGTCATTCCGGCACGGTTCCGAATTTCATGTATCCATATCCCACGGGGTCTTCTTCTGGTACTTTTCATGATCTTTGATATCCAATTAAGTATTTCAGCTGTTCTACGGTGTTCAATTCTTCGAGAAAAATGTCCTGCCCATTGCCACTTGAAGGTCTTTACTTTGATCATGATGTCACTACTCTTGTAATTTTCCTGATTCCTTTTCTTATCCTTCTTGAATACACCAAGCACACATTTCTTTATATATCTTTGTTTGCGTTGTCAGCAACATCTGTATGTCTTTTTGAGTTAAGGTCCATGTCTCTGACTCCAAAACAAGAACTGGAAGGATACGTTGATTAAACACCTTTCTTTCCAGATATAAAAGTAAATTGTTCTTGAAATTCTTATTCTTCTAAATGATCTTCAGCCACATTTCATACTCCTTCTAAATTCTTCTTTGATGTTGCCATCTCTTGATATCTGCTGCCCAATGTAGATGTAGGCATCAGTTACTTTTAACTTGCCCCATCACCCCCTTAATCTTATCGTGCAAAAGCTGGTATATGCAATTATACCAAAGGTGCACACACATACACACAAACACGCGCGCATATATAAATATCATCATCATCATCATCATTGTCAACCATTATCAGTCCACTGCTGGACGAAGGTCTCCCCAACTTTCCTCCACAACGGTCTGTCTTGTGCCAGTCTCCTCCATGTCACCCCTGCATACTTTCGAATTTCATCCACCCATCTCCCATGTGGTTTTCTTCTGGGTCTTTTCCTGTCCCTTGGAATCCAATCTAAAATTTCGGCTGTCCATCGATGATCTGTCCTTCTGGCAGTATGTCCAGCCCATTGCCATTTCAGGGATTTAACTCTGATCATGATGTCTTCCACTCTTGTCATTTTTCGGATCCACGAGTTCCTCTTCTTATCTCTCCTGGTTACACCAAGTATGCACCTCTCCATACTTCTTTGAGTTGTCTGCAGCCTTTGTATGTCTCTTTTAGTTAAGGTCCACGTCTCTGCACCATACGTAAGCACTGGAAGGATGCATTGATCAAACACTTTTCTTTTAAGACATAATGACATATTGCTCTTGAAAATTATGCTGCTTCTTCCAAAAGCTCTCCAGGCAAGTTTTGTACGCCGATTAATTTCTTCATCAATGTGACCCTCACTTGATATCTGCTGTCCAAGATAAACTTACGTGTCTGTTATCTCCAGCTTTTCTCCATCAATCGATAAATCTTCATTTCTTGTAAAAGCATTGAACATCACTTTTGTCTTCTGAAAGTTCATTTTATATATATATATACATACATATATATATCGCGGTTGTGTGTGTGTGTGAGTAACATGGAGGAGACTGGCACAAGATAGACCGTTGTGGAAGAAACTTGGGGAGACCTTCGTCCAACAGTGGATTGATAACGGTTGACAATGATGATGATGATGATATACATCGCTAACAATCAGGTAAAAATTTAGCAAACTTTCTCCGTAGCCTTTGTTTAAACCCAGAAAAGCGTGCATTATTTAGAAAAATACTTAAAACAGTTTGCTAGAACTATAATACGAGCGGTGTTCCAAAATTTTTCAAACCCATCATGAACGGATTGTCGTAGAAAAATATGGTGCTCTTTTTTTCTCCGTTGAGGTACCACAGCATTTCCACCGATGCTCCAAGTTTTCTTCAATCGATGTAATTGCAGATACAGTGAAACTTTCTTCAATCGATATAATTGCATATACAGTGAAACTTTCATTAACGGACACATCTTAATAGCCGACATCTCTCTCTAACGGACAATTTTTTATTCCCCGGAAGAAATGCACGGCTTCTTATGGGGCATTCACTTCTTAATAGTGCGCGTCTCTCTATAACGGAAAATTTTTATTTCCTCGGTAGAAATGCACGGCTTCTTATGGGGCATTCACTTCTTAATAGCACACGTTTCGCTATAACGGACAATTTTTTATTCCCCGGCAGAAATGCACGGTTTCTTATGGGGCATTCACTTCTTAATAGCGCACGTCTCTCTATAACGGAAAATTTTTATTTCCCGTCAGAAATGCACGGCTTTTTATGGGGCATTCACTTCTTAATAGCGGACATCTCTCTATAACGGATAATTTTTTATTCCCCGGCAGAAATGCACGGCTTCTTATGGGGCATTCACTTCTTAATAGCGCACGTCTCTCTATAACGGAAAAGTTTTATTTCCCGGCAGAAATGCACGGCTTTTTATGGGGCATTCACTTCTTAATAGCGGACATCTCTCTATAACGGACAATTTTTTATTCCCCGGCAGAAATGCACGGCTTCTTATGGGGCATTCACTTCTTAATAGCGCACGTCTCTCTATAACGGAAAAGTTTTATTTCCCGGCAGAAATGCACGGCTTCTTATGGGGCATTCACTTCTTAATAGCGGACATCTCTCTATAACGGACAATTTTTTATTCCCCGGCAGAAATGCACGGCCTCTTATGGGCCCTTCACTTCTTAATAGCGGACATCTCTCTATGACGGACAATTTTTTATTTCCCGGAAGAAATGCACGGCTTCTTATGAGGTATATACTTCTTAATAATGCACGTCTCTCTATAACGGAAAATTTTTATTCCTCGGCAGAAATGCACGGCTTCTTATGGGGTATTCACTTCTTAATAGTGCACGTCCCTCTATAACGGAAAATTTTTATTCCCCGGCAGAAATGCACGGCTTTTTATGGGGCATTCACTTCTTAATAGCGGACATCTCTCTATAACGGACAATTTTTTATTCCCCGGCAGAAATGCAATGCTTCTTATGGGGCATTCACTTCTTAATAGCGGACATTTAAAATAAAGGACGCGGACACATTTAAAGCACAATGTAACGGACAATTTGCTTTCGATTCTAGGAATTCCTAGGGTGTGATTCGCCCAAACTCGCAAAATTTTTCTTTTTTGTTATTTTACACTTCCTCATTCTCTATCTTAACAGTTTTGTTCCCGAGGCCTAGTAAATTTTAAGGTGCTAAGTGCTATATGCCCCGGGTAAGTGGCCGAAATCGTTGGAAAAAGGATTAGCGTTCGTGCTATCCATACAGTCTGACCTCTTTGCATACGTACATCTGACCGGAGAAACTGCCTTCTAGCTCTTCAGGTGCTCCCAATTGGGTGAGACCTCAGAAACGGAGACCAACGCCCAGGTCCGGCTTATCCGGGGACGGTAATCAGATTGAAACACATGCAAACACAACAATTGAGGTGTAGGTGGAAGGTACTCAAATTTTGTTGTTTGGTAAGGTCATGGGGTCAGTGCACAGGGATCAATTTCAAGTCCGGATAAATAGAAATCACATTTGTTTGCAATAATCATGCAGGTTTTTCTCATCAAAGATGTGAATGAAAAATTTCTCAAACCTCGGTTTTAAAATGTCTCACAAACGTAAGCGCTTGCTTGACTCTAAAAGAAAAAGTTGAAATAGTGGAGCTGAGTGAAAAGGAAAGATTAAGTGTGCGCGTTTAAGAAGTTAAACTGGGCATTGGAAAAACACAAGTGAGTGAAATCTTGAAGTCTTGGTAAGATTGTAATGGCAACCAGAAAATTAAGAGAGCTTTCCCTAAAACTGACGGTTTAGCTGTGGACACTTTTACCTATGAATGATTTTGCCGCGCTAGAGCCAACAACATTCCTTTATCAGGGACTTTAATTCGTCAAAAGGCTTTAGAAATCGCAAATGGATTAAGATTCACAGAAATCAAAGCTACAGGCGGCTGGCTAAACATTCATTTAGAAAACAATTTCACAAGAATGTAATAGATAAATAACAATACTCGATTATTTTGCTTCTTGGGTTTTGATGGATATTTTTTAATAAACGTTAGTACAAGTTTGTTTGCTCTATGTATTGCATTTACGTACTTATATTTACTTATCTTTTAAACTGCTTTTACGTTATAAGTATAGCATGCCGTCAAAAAGCATGATTTTCCCAATAGCGGACACTTCTAAATAACGGACAGTTTTTCTTTTCTCTTTGACGTTCGCTATTCGAAAGTTTTACTGTATTCGGGAAAGTATTTTGGCAATTCTAAGCTCTAAAGGTCCGTTCTATATACAAAACAACTGTAGAACCTCGCGTTATCGATCGAAGGAGCAAAATACCTACATATGGAACTGTGATCTAAAAAAATCATCGATAGTCAAATACTATCATGAAAATGTTCACAGATTTCTCTATGAAAAAGCGAAACTGATCGACAAGCCCAATTAAACTACAAACTTGTTATTTTGGAAGCTTTCCATGTATTATAATACAACAAGTCTATTCGCAGTTTTTCAACAACGTGGCATCCTCACTATTCCTAACAAGCGTGTGGAAACAACTAAAAAAAACTCGTGACTGTCAAAACCTTTTATGATGTCACATGCGATTTGAATATTTACGTGTTATTCGTCCTTAAAAAAGCTGAGCCAAAGCACCTTGGTCGACGCGAAAAATAAAATAATTTTGAAATAACTTTGGCTTTCTTAATCTTACAGATTTTTTCCTCTACGCCCGAAGTCTCGGGTATGCAGCCGAGACTTCGGGCGTATAGGTATATAGAATCCTAACTTCTAAGCAACTGGACACGCCACCTGGGCAGTCAAATGGGCTGTGAGCATTCGTCCAAGATGGGTCTGAGGGAGGCACAGGAGTGTGCTTCCACGCATGCGCTAGCTCTGTCCATTCCCTGGAACTAGTGGCTCCAAACTGGAGAAACGAGAAAAGAGAAAACTCTTGCACAGCAATAAACAGCTCAACGTTGCAGTCAAACCCATTCGCCAAAAACAAACCAGAGGCATGAAATGGCTATGAAGAATCTTCATTTGCGTACATGCTTTTCCTTTCACTTTATTTTTTTTTCTTTTGGCTCTGAAACTTTCTACCCCTAGTCCGAACACGTACTATTGTATAAAGTTACAGAAATGCAGCAGCGTGTTGTTACGATTGAATTATTTCCCAAACTTAGACAAACCAAAGGAACTATTTGAAGTTACAAAAACAAACAAGTTAGTAAAATCATGCAATGCATTGATTTTTGATACGCTTTTCAACATACTAGAAATCATTACTCAAGTTATGAGGATAATGGCTGTGGAATAAAACTCGCTCTTGTGCCTTGACCTTTGACCCCATTTCGATGATAATCAACAGAATTGGTTCGGTATACCTCCTAAACAACATACTAAAATTTTGCCGTCATAGAAGCATTTTTAGTGAAGTTATGAGGATAATGACTGTGCAATAAATCTCACTCCTGTGCCCTGTCCTTTGACCCCAATTTCGATGATATTAAACAGAATTCGTTCAGTATACCTCCGAAACAACATACTAAAGTTATGTCTTTCAAAATCGCTTTATTATACAACTAGGAGTATACAATAAAATAGGAAATAAAAACATGAGGAAAGGACATATGACACTCGGACAAAATCACAGGCAATAAACATAGGGCATACATGGGGAGAACTAAAGATAACGAAATAGAAATCGTGGACACTTGTGTTATAAAATACTGAGTGTATACAATAACACCAGGGCTGAGAACAGGAGCTAATATCAAGGCAATAGCACGGAGGAGTCACAGACGATTGCGTGAGCAATCATGGGAAAAGAAGCCTACATAATGAACGCGTGGGCTCGCAGGCCACTCCCAAGAAACGAAAGCGAACAAGAAAACAATAGGAGAGCACGAGGAATTATACACTAAATGGTACATATGAATGCAGGGCAAACAACAGGAGTATACATAATTCGAGCACATACATACTACAGGTGATGTCACTCACTATAGTAAACGAAGAAGTATGAGCAAAATCAGGAAACCAATATAGCACATACTAAACCGGGCGATACACAGGTATAACATGGGGTATACACAGAGTAAGGAGAAACATGAGAACATGGGCACGCAGGCCGCACTCATAGAACATGGGCAGCATAATACAACAAGTACATATTGAGCGACAGGCCATAGCATGGGATTATAACACTATAACAGGAAGAACATGAGGTATGTATAAGATAAGGAAGATACAATACAACGTGGGCACGCAGGCGATACTCGTAGAACAGGAGCAACACAATACAACAAGATAATAAACACGATGAATAATACACATAAAGTTCAAATGATGGGGGTAGGACAAATCCGAAAACCAGAACGATAGTACATAGAACGCCTAGGCAGGAGCAAAGTCAGACTACTAGTAAAGGTCGGACGAATGTAATTCTTCCCAAAGAGTGAAGGCGTCAATGAAGTCATCATCATTGGCAAAGTCTTGTAGAAATGGCTGTGGTGGAAGTGGAGAACATGGTACAGACACAACAGGAACCTCTGAAGAAACTTTGATTTTGGCACGACGTTTCCGCGTGCGCTGAGAGGAGCAACGTGTATGTTTCTTTGGAATGGCCCCTGTTAAGCGCGCCGAAATAGAAGGCTGAGCGGAAGACGACAGGTCGAGCGGAGATGAAGATTGTAGAACAACAGAGGACGGAGGTGGTGCAACAATGGGACGCGGAGACGTTTGAATGGAAACGGAAATAGGCACGGACGGAGCTGCAGATGCAATCGACGAAGGCGTGACAGAGGGCTTGGAGGACGGACGCAGATGATCAAATCGCAGAGCCATTGACAAGTCCCTATCTGCCGTATACGGGAGATTGAAGTACAATCTGGCAGAACACCAGGAGTCTAGATCTTTGTTATAAGTGATTCGAGAGCTACAATTCTCACGAAATGGTACAGGGATCTTAATTAAGGTGAGACAATGGAGAGCTTTCTTGATATCAGCCGGAGCAGTCTCATGGGGTTGCTTAGCACAAAGAAGTTGACACTCGGAAGCAGAAAGATGTACTGAGTATTTTGGAGGCAGAGAGGTATTCGAGTACTCTGTAGGATCAGAACCTGAGTCCGTAGCTGAAGAAGTGTCCGAGGAAACTGCGGAAGAAGCAGTTGAAGAATGTTTCGAAGAACCGGCGACGCAAGAAGACAAGCCGGGCAATGATGAATGTACTAGTGTGTCGTCAAGTGATGCGGAGATGATGGGTGAGGAACCAGAGGCTGGTAACGACGGGTTGGTAGAGCAGTGAGAAGGAACAACGGCCAAAGCCAAGTCCGGGCCGACGGTGATGGGTTCCGTACTGGACGGAGGGGAGACCACCGATGTGCTCTCACCCGAGTAGGACGAGTCCAGGGGTGATTGCAGAAGAAACGCCGGGGAGTCGTAGCAGCTGAAGATGAAGCAGGCATTGTAGAAAACTCCTGGTGCAAAACGGTGGAGGAACCTGGCGGAGGCAACAAACTGGAATAGTCCTGGAGTGGTGCAATGAAAGGAACAGGTAGAGACGGCAAACTGTTGAACTGAGAAAGAGCTGAAGAGTCTCGAGGAAACACAGTGGTGGAAGATGAGTAGGCCAGAGAAACAGTATTCACAGATGAAATAGGTGAACCCGAACTGGAAAGCAGCGGTCGCGGGAAAGAAGCTGGGTATGATGAGAGTAAGGAAGAACTTGTCGAAGTGCTGAAGTCCAAGACCACAGAAAGTGGAGAATATGACACAGGAGGATGGGACAACCCACCTGGTACAGAGGGTAAAGTACATGTAGTGGAATAAGACAATAAAGGTGCGCCAACCCGGTGGCGCAGTGGTCTAAGCGATGACCTCTGATCATTCGTCTGAAAGGGGTCCGGGTTCGAATCCCGGCTAGGCATGGATGTTGTGTTTGTCTTACGGCACTGGCTCTCTCCCTTCCCTGGAACCAGTGGCTCTAAATTAGGGACGGGCGACTGCTTATAGCCCATTGAGTTGCTCACGGTGGTCGTTAAACCTCCAATCAAAAAAAAAATAACGGTGCAGACTGAAAAGGCTTGGAAGATTACGTAGTGAGAGCAGAAGAGCCAAGAGGTGCAGGTGAGAATGCAGCGTTTTTAACTGGGCAAGAAGCACGGAGATGAGTAGGTGATTTACATATGAAGCAATGAAGAGCAGTATAAACATTGACAGCACGAATATGTCTACCACAGACTACTTGGAATGTGGTAGGACAGGAAATAATCGAAGCTTCGTCCGGAAATACGACGAGAGCCTGTAGTCGGAAACTAAGATAAGTGCTCGTCCAATGCGGCAGGTAAGGTACGAATTGGACCAATAACAAGTCCACAACGAGAAAGAAAACCAAGGAGGACATCATCTGAAATGTCCGGTGGAACAGGAGACATGCTTACAAGGATAGGGCACTGTGCGAGAGGAATGGCGAACAGACTTTGATCACCAACAAAGGTGGGAGAAGACATAACTCTTGCAACATGAGCGGGAGAGGAAAAATAAATAAGCACAGAGTGAGGTTTACGTGCAACATGCGTAATGGCATCTGGAGGAACAAGTTCATGAAGAGCTGATGTGTACACAGTAAGTTTTGTATTGGGGAGGGCAACATATTTCACCCCTAAAGCTAAAGAGGCTTGTAGAGACTTACCTCGGGGCGAAGATTCAGGAAGATGAAAAGTAAGAATTTAATCCTGACGAGAAACAAGGAAATCCAGGCAGCCGCCCCGGTGGCGCAGTGGTCTAAGCGATGGCCTCTGATCATTCGTCCGTAAGGGGTCCGGGTTCGAATCCCGGTAAGGCATGGATGTTGTGTTTGTCTTTCGGCACTGGCTCTCTCCCTTCCCTGGAACCAGTGACCCTAAATTAGGGACGGGCGACTGCTTATAGCCCATTGAGTTGCTCACGGTGGTCGTTAAACCTTCAATCTAAAAAAAAAAAAAAAAAAAAAAAAGAAATCCAGGCATGACGGCAAAAGCGTTGAATGTGTGGTAGTGGTGGCCGACAAAGAGTGCTAAAGTTTATCTTGAAGCAGAAGATCTGGTGGAGGCGTCAGTTATGGTAGATATTCTGGTGATATTGCACAAGTCATGAGCAGTGGTAGAATGCACAGTTGCTAGGAAGACAAATGGGGAAGGCACAACGAACAGGTGAATGAAGGCTGAGCGACAAACGATGACGACACAAGTAGAGCTGCAAGAGAGATGTCATAACTGTGAGACCATGACGTCACCGGAGGACCACTAATGGAAGATGACGTAATTGAGAGAGAACACATGTATAGAAGGCAACGTATAGAAACGCTAATGGAGAATAGAAGACAGTCAAGGCGAGTCACGATGGCCAGTGGTAAACAAACCCACTGAGATGAAATATGAAGGAATATCGCTATAACATTCACTTACCGGTGCGAAAACGTAGCTGGGAAGATTGCTGACAGCTTATTACTTGAGCGAGGTGCACAGGAAAAGGAACAGAAGGCACTGGAACGTGTACACAGGGCGCACCCTTCAGAACGCACAAGGGCGTGGTCAGCAGGTAATATTACTATGAAAATCAAGTAAATATGCACAGTTCGGCTAAGAAAGGTGGTGAGAAAGATAGCGTATACCCTTATGCATGATTGGAGCACAAAATTCGGGAGCAACAGGTACGTTTACCGAACAAACTGAGCAAAATGTGAAGAGCTCGAGAGGGCACGTCCAACGACAGTTTTGTCGCAATAGAAGCATTTTTAGTCAATTTATGAGGATAATGGCTGAGGAATAAATCTAGCTTCTGTGCCCTGACCTTTGACCTCATTTCGATTATATTCAACAGAACCGGTTGAGTATACATCCGGAACAACATGATAAAGTTTTGTCACAATCGAAGCATTTTTACGTAAGTTATGATAAAGTTTTGTCACAATCGAAGCATTTTTACGTAAGGGCAATGGAATGGATTCCGCTCTTGTGTTCTGAATTTTTACCCCATTGCGTTCATTTTCAACATGGTTCGTCCCCAGGTTGTCCAGTACTACATACTAAAATTTCATCGAAATCGAACCATTTTTACAAGAGTTATCGTGCGGACAGGCAGACAGACAGACGGACAAAGCTGGAGTATATACGCTTCTTCAACCTACGGTTGGAAAGCGTAAAAAAAGCCCTTTGATCAACAGTCTAGCAATAGCGATTAAGACTGGATACTAACAGTTTATTTCCATTCACAAACTAAAGTTACCACTCCGTTGGGGCAGAGGTCTAAGCGTTGGCTTTTGAACGTTGATCCGAGATGGATCCGAGCTCGAATCCTGGCGAGGAACGAATGTTGTGTTTGTCATGCGGTAGTGGCTGTTTCCCTCTCCTGTAACCAGTGGCCCTAAATTAGGGATGAGGGGCTGTTTGTAGTCCATCGGATTGCTCACGGTAGTCGCTACTGAAGTTACTTATTCAAAGAGCGGATGACGAATCCGTAGAAGAATTTAGTGGAGTTTAATTTTTCAAGCCACTCCGCAAGGTTTGTATTGGACGGTATAGCCTGTTAATTAACTTCCTACAGAGTGTGGAGTAAATACTTTAGGAAAATCATTCCGATCTTATGCAATACTGGTATTTTCCCGAATTTATACTTAAATCAGTTAGTTCGTAAGTAAATCCTTCTGGAATACAAAAGTAGTATTGCGTTTAAACTATGTAACAAAAAAAAAAACTAATATCAAATGAGAAAAACTAAAAGAAAAAAAGGAAAATTACAAAGCGAAAAAAAAGTGTAATCGTCTCCGTACAAAAGAAAGACAAATATTTAGTGTGATTCATTATGTGGGCTTAAGGAGGTCATTCCTTACTTGAGTGCCTTCGCGTGAACTCAGGAACAGACGGCAAGAGACGATCTTGGGGCCCATGAACCCACTCAGCTCACAAAAACGAGCAACATCGAAGTAGTAACGCTTTTGTTTTTTCAAAGACCGGTCATCACCTCAAGTTCAGTGCGTTGTGGTTCGCTGGTCACAGGCTATTCCAAAACCGTGTACTCAAATATCAGATGGGGAAGTAGAGGTATTAGTCTTCTGTCGTTTCCCACTCCCTCGCAAATTCAGGAAGAGCAAATAATTTTCTTTTTCTTTATCTTCTGGATAATGGCTCATTTTCCTTTTTTTTTTTTATTTTTTACCTTTTCTTCTGTAATATTTTTTGCTTGCTGCTTCAGTTTCCCCGTTTGCTCGAAATCTCAGGTTAAAATGTTTGTCCCGTGTGCCTATGTTACTTTTTTCAATACACGTTCCGTCTTTAAAACCAGTGCTCTGTTTCTAATCGTATGTATATAACACAGATTAAACTTGAAATCAATTGTGATTTTAATTTTGCAATGGCGCCATTCATTAATTATAAATGTTTCACAAAAAATGTGTGAGAGTTCTAATTGCTGATTTCTGAACGTTGTCCTCTTTGTGCTCTGGGTGTATGCTCAGATTAAGCACACGCAATAAATATGGTTAGCTCTGAAACGGAAAATAAATGAGAAAAAAAGACTGTCAATCAAAAACTGGCAGTGATTGTAATCAGCACGATACGAAAGGAATTAAATTTAGATGAAAGTTAGTTAGTCATGGAATAAATGATTGCCGTCCTATGCACGATTAAAATAACTAAAAATTAAAAGAACTGATGTTCCTGTACACACCAAATGTGGTGAAAATGATCTAAATGACAGATTAAAACAACATAACATCTTTCGATCCCTCTTGGGATCATCCTCAGATGTGCTCACGAACTGGTGATTCCCACCTTAAATAACAGAAAGGCAGGTGTCAGGATTCAATCTGTGCGTTCACTGCGCATGCCTGGGATTATTCACGGGAGGCTCCGCGTCGCCGAGTGGGTGGCTATATCATCTGGTGTTAAGGTTATTCAAAGTTTTGTCATTCTGTATATTATTTGATTCCTTTGGCAGGATATTTTTCCAAGGATTGGAGATATTCATTGGGAGATAAATTATCTACCAACAAGTAATTGGACACCTGTGATAGCAAAGGAAAACGGAGTTTATTCACCTTCAATAGTTGGTGGAACCTCCACGAGTGGCGATTACAGCTGCGACCCTCCGGGGCATACTCTAACCAGGCGTTGTACGACGGCTAGCGGTATTTTCTTCCACTCGGCTTGGAGAAGACAGGTCAGTTCCTTCACCGATTTCGGACGGTGGGGGCAGCCCTTAAGTCGACGCTTCAACTCGTCCCAGAGGTGCTCGATAGGGTTAAGGTCCGGGCTCTGCGCAGGCCAGTCCATTCGATTAACCCCATTGCCACCATACCAAGCCATGGTGGACCTCGCAACATGACAGGTGGCATTGTCATCCTGAAAGTAACATGGGTTCACCCCGTAAAACTGCCACAACGTAGGAAGCGCACGGCCATCCAAAATGGTGCAGTAGGTCTCGGCGTTGAGTCTACCAGGAATTGCGACTAAGGGTCCCGTGCCATACCAGGAGAAACAACCCCATAGCATAATTCCACCGCCGCCGAACTTCACAGTTGGCACAATACATTCTGGAAGGAGGCGTTCTCCAGGCAGACGCCAAACCCAGACCCTGCCATCTGAACGGTAGATGGTGAACTTTGATTCGTCGCCCCAGAGAACTTGTTTCCACTGTTCAACGGTCCACTGTCGACGTTCTTTGCACCACGTTAGCCGAGCAGCGCTGTTGGACTTGGTGATCAAAGGCTTGTGGGCCGCAGCACGTCCATGGTAACCAAGCAGATGGGATTCCTTACGGATGGTATTCATCAAAAGAACACTCCCGGATGACTGTTGAAACTTCTCGCGGATGTGGCCCATCGATTTGGTGCGGTTCTTCCGAATTTCTCTGGCCAGCATCCGTCGGTCTCTAACTCCCAGTTTTGTGGGTCTGCCGGGTCGGGGCACATTCGGACAGTCACCTCTCATCTTCCACTTGCCAATCACGTAGGCCACTGTCGATATTGGGTACTTCAACTCGCTGGATATGTCACGTATGGATCGGCCATTTCTGTGATACCCGACGATTACACCTTTCTAAAAATCAGAGAGCTCCGAACTGCGTGGCATCTTGCATGCGACTGGTTGCGTTGTTGTTTCCTACACGATATTTAACGGCGGCGGCGGCCGTGACGTGTATCAGGACTGCAGATATCTTTGATTGCAGGGGTGTCCAATTACTTGTTGATAGATAGTGTAGTAGTTGCAACATTGATTACCCTTGATGAATATCATCAAAATCTCAGCAAAAAGCAACGAGGTTTTGTTCCATGGTGTTGTAACAATGGAAGCTTCCTGTCAAGCTGGATAATAAGAACCTTTGTTGGTAAGGCGTGATAATGCACTTTTATTGTTTCGAGTCTTGGTGTCATATATATATGTTCTTTCACTCTAATTACTAACGTCCTCTGGGTAGATCCTATGTAAGTGAGAGGTGGGTCATCTGGCTCAGTACTGTAAAGAGGTATGCTATATACTCCATGATTGGAAAGTTGTTTGATTTGATCGCGGTCGTTGCGAATAATGGAGTTGGTATTTGATGTTCTGAGGCCAATATCGATTTTATGACGGTGACACAAGTTTTTCATAGTGCGAGTAACGTGGACCCAACAAATTTCTTATTCCTAGTTTCTCTCTCGAGGGTAGATGTGGTTGAGTTTCTGAGTCTTTTATAAAACGAATCCACCAAATGGTCTTCATAGCCATGGTTTCGGGCGATTTCTTTAATTTTTGCAATCTCTTGTTTTTTCAGTTGGTTACTGGAGGAGTGTGTAAT
Organism: Macrothele yani; assembly: GCA_039090855.1. Classification (NCBI taxonomy): domain Eukaryota; kingdom Metazoa; phylum Arthropoda; class Arachnida; order Araneae; family Macrothelidae; genus Macrothele; species Macrothele yani. The sequence continues at coordinate 55,094,780 of CM076997.1, read as the reverse complement.
GGCTCGTTGTATCATGAAACGAATGGCTGCAAGTTTATGACTTAGAGGGTGCATAGAGTTGTAAGGGATGATGCTAGGGACAGACATAGGCTTCCTGAAAACTGAGGTTTGAATGGTATGATTTGTACTGTTTCTGGTTAGTAAGACGTCCAAAAATGGTAAGACTCCTTCAAATTCCAGTTCCAACGTAAAATTCACTGATGGATTTAGTGAAGACATGTAATCCTTAAAGTTCAGTAATTTTTCTTCAGTACCCAACCAAAAAGCGAAAATGTCATCGACATACCTCAAATATAGACCCAGACCTTCAGGTAAAGGGTTCAGTGCCAAGTGCTCTAGATGTTGCATAAATATCTCTGCTAAAAGTGGTGATAAAGGGGAACCCATTGGGATCCCCTCTGTTTGCCTGTAAATGATGTTGTTGAAGCAGAAGTATGATCGATTTTGAATAAGTCTTAGGGAACCATGAATCGCGATGATCTCAGACACAGGCATGTCTAATTCTTTCAGTTTGTCTTCAATTAAAGAGTGAACTAGAGGTACAGACACACTAGGGTATAGGGCCGCAACGTCCAGTGAGGCCATAGTGAAGGGAGCCCCTTAGCTACAGAAGGTTTGAATGTTGGACACTGCTTCCTTTGAGCTGGAAACAGAGTAGCCTTGAGTTAGGGTAAGGGGTTTAGTTGGTAAGGAATTAAATTTTTCGTGGGTGTGAGACACCTCTATTGAATTGCACTTCCGACCAGTTTGGAATCACCGATTTTAGCAGTTTATACCCTGAGTGGCCAAATTATTATGACTACCTGATTAGTTCATTGCTGGACCACCTTTTGCCCTTAAATAGTTGAATTTTGTCTTGACCCTATTAAATGTCGGTAAGCTGCTTGCGGTATATTAACCCAAATGCGATGAATTCACACTCCAGCTCTTGAAGATTTGATGGTAGCTGATACAGCTGTTTGATGCCTCTTTCGACTTCATCCCAAAAATGCTCCATTGGATTGAGATCCGGTTATTCAGGAGACCAATGTAGGTGGTAAAAATCTCTGTGATCCTCCTCTAACCATTTGCGTACAATATGAGCACTATGACATGGACCATTGATCTGCTAGAAGTATCCATCTCCATTGGTATAAACCATCAACATAGCTAGCTGGACTTGGTCGGCAATTATAATTAAATACCTTAGAATGGTCAGCTGTTGCTCCACATCAACCAGAGCGCTCAAACACTCCCAGGAAAACATGCCCCAGACCAAAACGTTGCCTCCGCCAGCTTGAAGAGTCTTGACGATGCAATAGGGGACCATGTTTTCATGGTGCTATCTCCATATCTTCACCCTTCCATTGCGTAGTTGGAAATGTGATTCGTAGGGCCACAATACACTTTTCCATTAATTTACTCTTCTATTCTTGTGCTTCTGAGCGAACTGGAGGCATTTCTTCTTGTTTGCTGTAGTGAGCAATGGTTTACTGACAGGCGGTCTGATTATGTAGCCCATACGACGTAACGTGAGGCAAACTGTTCGTTGAGAGACCATAGCACTTGGTCCCTGGTTCAGATTAGAGATTATCTGACGAGGTGTTGCCCGTCTGTTGGACGGAATGTCTGCCTACTCTCCTCTCTGGCCGAGCATCCAGTAGCCGTTGATGACCACACGACTTCCGCAGAGACCCGCTGGTCGTCCACTTCTGTACATTTTAACAGCTGCTGCCGTCTAACATTTCCCAAGTGCAGCCATTTTGCTAACGCTCGCACTAACGCTTCGAGCGCCCACGATCCTTCCACGTTCAAAGACTGTCAGATCGCGTCTTTTACCCATTATTTCTTGCGCAATGCACTTCATTAGTCTCTGCATACATCCAGCGTTCCCTTCTTCTAGTGATTCAGCCATCTTGCATGAGCAGCATCTGCGGGATATCTACTTCTCATAAGATGGTATGGTGGTCATAATAATTTGGCCACTTAGTGTATATTTCTGTTTGTCTGCATGCTTCTCCGTAGATCATCGGACCACATATAATGAATAAAATTCTCTGGCTGGACGTGTAGTGCAGGAAAGCTTACGTTAAGTCACGTTAGGGTTATTGAAAGGTTACTTGACGTAGCTAAAGTGTGCTTAATCTTCAAAGTGCTAGAGTTTGTTTAGCTAAGACACGCACGTTCAATAAATTCCAAGAATATGGAATTTATTGTTACTCAGCGTTCCTCATTATCTTGAATATCAGTAATATAACTTCGGTTTTAGTACATTAGTACCTTGAGGCTCCTTATTAGAGCGGTAAACACAATATACCCTGAACTTAACGAAAACACTCAATGAAATAGACTTAACGGCCAGACAGAGGTCTGAGAATAAAATGAACTAAGAAAACGTACTCACTTTTAACCTTTTATTGGGGAGCTCCTGGTATTACTCAAATACACACTCCAAAATAACTCAACTACTGATAGCCCGAACTTTCGTACTATCTTAATATCGTAGAAAAGTAGGTAAATCGCATATCAATAATCAGGAAGAACCTATCACATATAAAACGAAGCTCTTAGGTATACTTGAGCGCGCCTATATATACTGCATACCACCACGTCATGACTTACACTCGTTGCCACATATAATTCAGCGGGAGAAACAACATCTCGTTAAGTGAGAAGATAATTTGCATAGGAAAATAAAATAACAAGAGATAGTAAAATCAAAAAGAAACTGAATCTAGAGTATACGTTATATCATCTCCCCCTTATATTTTTTTTTTGAAAAACCTATCAAATTTTGAGTGTAGTCTTACATTTCGCTGACTGACGTCTATCGTCCTACTTTTTTTCTTCTTTTTTTGTGGCAGCAGTATTTACAACTTCAAGCTTGGCATAACAAATTCAGTAAACCTGTGTCCGCAGCTATTGTCGTCTGTGAAACAGGAAACACTTTTTATACGTGTACAGAACAAACCTGCATCGGCATACCTAATTTTTATTCTGCCCAGCAGGAATCACTTTTTTGATTTCATATTACTTCCTCATATTTTCAACTCTATATATATTTATCGTAAATGACAAACAAACTGTATCAGCAGCGAAGATTGCCTGTAGCTGCCTAACAGTAACAATTTTTACTATTTTACCCCTAACACACACACACACACACATATATATATATAAATTCGGATTAGTAGACGGACATAGAATATATATATATAAAAAAAACTACATATATCACAAAAAGAAATGCGTAGGCCCACACGAAAAAAAAATTCTGTCACGCCAACTGGTCGTGCAGGAAAAACACCATAATGGGAAAATAACCTGTCCACGAGAACTTACTTATCTCGAGGACGCATAAAAAAACCTAGTGCGATATCTTTTTCCAGGGCCTAATCGGACTGGTAAATTCTGGTGGCGCCGATCTTTTCTGCGACTTGAATGGATTTGGAACATCTGTAGTCTGTCGGTCAGGATTTCCCTGCGTCTGACAGGAACGGTGAGGAACGGCTGAAGTCTGTCGGTTAGGAATTCCCTGCGTCTGACAGGAACGAGGAGGAACGGCTCAAGTCTGTCGGTCAGGAATTCCCTGCGTCTGACAGGAACGGTCAGGAACGGCTGAAGTCTGTCGGTCAGGAATTCCCTGCGGCTGACAGGAGTGGGTTCCCCAGGCTTTCGATATGTTGTCCCTTTGTGCTGGGGCCCGTGTTGTCCTTCCAGCATTCCTTTGAAGGGACGTGGCTCCGGCCACATCGCTTTTTTCTCTTTCAACTTTTTGGCATGACAGTAGAAGCAGGCATTGGCCCTGTTTGCCCTGAGCGTAAGTTCCAGGAACGAAACCCGGGCGGATGCAAGGATGGGGAGACATCCTTGCATCCGCCTGGTTTCGCCGCAACAGCGACGAAGGCGCTGTTGCGGCGAAGCAGATTGGGGAGACAAGTTGCGTTTTCGACCAGCTTTTAGTGTTGCTGGAAGGTTTGTAATATGTGTCTGACGTTTAGGAATCGTCAAACTATTGTCTATATCTGGTAAATCAGAAATATGTGATGACTCTGAGTCGCTGCTGTAAGTTAGTGGTCGTGCAGGGCGATGTTTATTTCTGCCTATTGGAATACTCTCTGACGAGGTATTCAAGGAAGTAGGAACTTGTGTTGGTGCAGAGTTATTAGGGAATGGTGCAGCAATAGTCTCGGCAATGGTTGGAGGGAAGGGAATGATACTAGAATTGGAAGAACTTGATTCGAGCCTTCGTCTTATGGTAGAATCAGGTTGCGTTCTAGGAAGCCAGTCTTGTGTAGGGGAGGGTGAAGAAAAAATCACTGGAGATTCTTCAAAAACGTTTGTCAGTTCGTCCAAAATTTCTGGAGGTTGATCGTGTGATATAGACTCTTGAGTCTGTGGAACAGAAGGTTGAGTAGGGTTGATTATAAAACCTATATTTCGTTCATGATACTTGCGACACTGAGCAACGTGTACGTATTGAAATTGATTGTCAGGTTTTTCAAGGATAATGTTATTTTCATACACATTTGCCACCCGATATGGACCTTCGTAGCTGGGTGCAAATTTCTTTACTAAAGTATGAGAAACAGAAGACTGGAAGTGTGTCTCTAAGAGAGTTAGATTTCCAACGACAAGATCTGGTTCCCTAAGCCTAGTGTTATAGTATCTTGCTTGAGCCGCTTGTGCTCCTATCATTGCAACACGAGCTTTCTCTGCCATGATTCGTACCGATTGCGGATTTGGTCGCTGGTTTAGTTCGTCGATAATCCCCGTTAAATTTTCAAAAGGGATCTTAATTTTTCGACCCCAAAAAAGTTCTTCGGGAGTAAACTTAGCAGATTCGTGAACAGACGAGCGGAGGGCGAACGAAAAAAGCTCAAGATGTTTGTCCCACCGCTCGTGATGATCCATGACAAATATAGCGATCATTTTAACTAGCGTGCGGTTTACTCGATCCGCGGAATTACTCTGGGGATGATATGGGGAAATGAATGTATGCTTTATGTGTAGTCTCGTACACATTCTTTCAAAAATGTCAGAAATAAATTGGGGACCATTATCCGAAACTACTTGATCAGGTGCACCATATCTAGAGAATACTTCATTAATTAATACATTACAAATAACTTCCGCCGTAGCGGCTTTAATGGGAAAGACCTCGACCCATTTAGAGAAATTATCGGTTAATACTAAAACGTAACGAGCTTTGTTTTTTAACAGATAAAGGATAAGGTCCCAATAAATCTATTGAAATAATGTCAAAAACATGAGAACTTGAACTAGATTTCAAGTGACCGGCCGGTCTTACATTACGGTAATTATTAATCTGACACAAGTGACATGATTGAACGTATGCGAGCACACTTTGGTACATGCCAGGCCAATAGGCAACATCCCGCAATTTACAACGGGTCTTGCGAATACCTAAATGGCCTGCAATAGGTTTGTCATGAAATTCGTTTAAAAGGGCCATTCTAAGGGTTCGCGGAATACATGGGTGAAACTCTGCCCTGGTAGTCCTAGATTTCGTATAGTAAAGAAGACCCTCTATGACTTCAAAATGCTGTGATCTCCCAGTCAGAGAAGGGTCACTTTGTTGTGGTGAACCCTCAAGCAAAAAATTATAGGTTTCCCCAAAATCTGGATCATTTACTAATTCTGCCATTATCTGCTCTCTGGATGTTATATCAGCTATTAAAAGTAAAGGCTGACATCCAGGAGTAGTTTCTGTGGGAACCCCACTAATCGGGACGCGAGATAATGCATCCGGTAATTGATTCTTATGACCTGGCTGGTACGAAATTTTGATATTGCTCTCTTGTAACTTAAGAGCCCACTTCATAAGTCTGTTAGAGAGGTGCTTAGCAGAATTCAAATACTTAAGGGCAGAATGATCCGTAATTATATTAACTGTCAATTCGTTGAGATAACATTGAAATTTTCAAGAGCATACACTACAGCAAGACATTCGAGTTCCGTAGCTGAATAATTGCGTTCAGCTTTGGCTAAAGTACTGGACGCAAAAGCTATTGGATGCCCAGCTTGTGACAAAACGCAACCAAGACCAACTCCGGATGCGTCAGTGTAAATATCAAATTCCTTAGTATGATCTGGGAAAGATAATACAGGAGGCTGAGTCAACGCAGATTTTAGTGCTTCAAACGCTGCGTTAGCCTCAGGTGTCCAAACAAACTTCTTGTATTTACGTTTCAAAGCATACAATGGCTCACAAATTACATCATAAGCGGGGACGAACTGCCACTACCATCCGGTCATTCCCAGAAAGCGTGATAGTTCTTTTGCTGTTTTAGGCCGAGGAAAGTCAACAATAGGCCTAATTTTTTCATTATCCGTAAATAAGCCGTGGGGAGTGAATTTCAACCCCAGATATACAATCTCGTCCCTCGCTGTCTGGCATTTACTAGGTTTTAACGTCAAGCCAGCATTGTATGTGAGTTGGAACACCTGTTTGAGCAGAGAAAGGTGCTCGTCAAAAGTCTCGGATGTAATAATAATGTCATCCAAATATACATGTACATGGGGACCTAGAACAGGTCTGAGAACCGTATCCATAAGCTTTTGGAAAGTAGCAGGTGCAGAGGCTAGTCCAAAGGGCATACGCAGGTATTCATAAGCCCCAAAAGGAGTCACAAAGCCTGTTTTATCTACGGAGTCTGGATGTACCGCAACCTGCCAATATCCACTCGCCAAATCCAAGGTTGGCATCCATTTAGTTGACGATAGGTCATGCAAAATATGCGACATGACAGGTAGTGGATAATTTATCGCTTTCGTGACTTGGTTTAGCTAGCGGAAATCTGTCACGAAACGAAATTCGTTGGGTTGTTTCTTTGGAACAAGAAAAGCAGGTGCGGCCCAGGCGCTTGTTGATTCCCGTATTATGCCCTGTTTAATCATCTCTGAAATTTGACGTTGCATTTCATTTTTTTATGGGGAGCACAAGGGTAAGGTTTCGTCGCTATCGGTTTCGAACCATCAGTGTCAATGACGTGATAAACCGCCTGTGAGAAACCAGGTTGGTCGAAAAATAAACCAGGTCTTTCATTCAAAAGTTGAGAAAGCTGGTTTCGTTGCCTCTCATTCAGTTGTTTACTCAGTAACAAATTCGTTATGTCTATAGGATCTTTAGGAATCACTTCGACAGGTTTACGGAAAGAAAATAACATGTTTTTCGAAATTCATGGTAACTTTAAAAGTATTGATAAAATCTATGCCCATTAGACATTTAACAGGTTGGTCGTCTATGAGCAGGAAAGAATGCGTAAAACGAGCCTCTCCCAGCCCTAGAGATAATGTGACAGTTCCTGTGATACTGAATATTTCGTTATTTGCACCTCGCAAATACTGCGTCGCAGGCTGGACGTGTATTGCAGGAAAACTTTCAGTGCAAAACTTCGTATTTAGGGCTGATATTTCAGAACCACTGTCGAACTTTGTCTCGACAATAATATCTTCAATTGTCAATAACACATCAGGCAACTGAGGAGTTTGGACAGTCAATAATGCTATTTTAGGGTCAGAATTCTTGGTATCAGGAAGCAGTGCCGACCCTTGGTCTACTTCCTTTGGAAGTTTAAAGGATTCCTGGTTGTATTTTCATGCGGTCTGAAACCTCGGCCCTGCCTGGTATCGGTAAAGTTTTCACGCTTAGAAAAACTTCTTGAAAACTGCTGCGTGAACGCCGCATTTCTGTTGAAATTTCCATTTCTATTATTTCTTCCCTCAGCACGGGCAGAAAAATCATTATTGCCCTTAGCATAAAAATGTTCCGAATTCTGCGGATTAGAACGGGGTCGAGCATACTGTGCATTTGTACTGTACCCAGAAAATTGTTTAGAAACTAGTGGTTGGTGTACCACGTTTCTGTGCGGTGGTACGTATGATGCTTGGACTTGCACCTGTGTACGCTCGTGTTGAAAGTCATTAGGCCTATTATACTGCTGAGGATTTTCGTGATAAACCTCCCGGGGTTCCCGAGCATGTTTAGTTGGTCCATGTTTGCCGTGTCGCTCCTCATACGTTCGTATGAGTCGAAGGCATTCATGTATTGTAGCAGGGTGTCGGACCTCAATAAAATCCTGTAGAAATGGATCGAGCTGTTGCAATAGGGTGTCCAACATGTCGACCTGACTGGCATGTGGATCCCATAATTTATACAAGCGTGTTGTTTCTAAAGCAAACGCAACAGGGCTATCGTTGGGTCCTCGTGCAAGGCCAGCTCGACTGAGGCCGAAAGGAAAGACTTCTAAAAATTCCGCTCGGAAATTCTCATAGCGGGGATCCGGGTTCGATACTCTCCACTGCCGATACCAGGTCTTAGCGGCATCTTTCAAGCAAGTGCCTGCTATTTGCACTTTGCAATCTTGAGGAATATTGTATAAGCCGAAATGATCCTCCAAATCCTCGAGAAATTTCAAGGACCCCTCCAAACCATTGAAAGTAATTTCTCCCTCATGCGGCACGAAATGTGCAAGCATTTTGCCTCTGTAAGAATATTGAAATACCTCAGGTACGACCCGCGGCTCAGAGTGATATGAAGCTCGTGAATGACGAAATTGTGAGGAATGCCTAGGTACGTGCAAATCATTGACATCAAAGTTAGACACACAGGCTTCCTGCAAATTGTCGAAAATAACCCCACCTCCACCGAAACTTGATTCAGGTTGAAATAGTGAAGTTTTCTCAGGTAATGAAGACATAGTCAATAAGTGTCAATACCTCGTGTTCAAGAAGTGTTCGGGCGCCAATTATAATGAATAAAATTCTCCGGCTGGACGTGTAGTGCAGGAAAGCTTACGTTAAGTCACGTTAGGGTTATTGAAAGGTTACTTGACGTAGCTAAAGTGTGCTTAATCTTCAAAGTGCTAGAGTTTGTTTAGGTAAGACACGCACGTGCAATAAATTCCAAGAATATGGAATTTATTGTTACTCAGCGTTCCTCATTATCTTGAATATCAGTAATATAACTTCGGTTTTAGTACATTAGTACCTTGAAGGCTCCCTATTAGAGCGGTAAACACAATATACCTGAACTTAACGTAAACACTCAATGAAATAGACTTAACGGCCAGACAGAGGTCTGACAATAAAATGAACTAAGAAAACGTACTCACTTTTAACCTTTTATTGGGGAGCTCTTGGTATTACTCAAATACACACTCCAAAATAACACAACTACTGATAGCCCGAACTTTCGTACTATCTTAATATCGTAGAAAAGTAGGTAAATCGCATATCAATAATCAGGAAGAACCTATCACATATAAAACGAAGCTCTTAGGTATACTTGAGCGCGCCTATATATACTGCATACCACCACGTCATGACTTACACTCGTTGCCACATATAATTCAGCGGGAGAAACAACATCTCGTTAAGTGAGAAGATAATTTGCATAGGAAAATAAAATAACAAGAGATAGTAAAATCAAAAAGAAACTGAATCTAGAGTATACGTTACACACAGCCTTTAACCGTAAATCATAGTCCGTCTTTTATCTTCTTCATTTCTTTTTCGCTCATATATAATTTTTTAGATTACAGTTCTGAACGAGAATCACGAGTAATGATTTTTGTCTGTATGTTCCTGCAATCTGATCTGGTAATCATTAAATCATAAAATATAATATTCAATTCGTCTCTTTCTCTCTCTCTCTCTCTCTCTCTCTCTCTCTCTCTCTATATATATATATATATATATATATATATATGTGTATATATATATAGGTTTTCAGCACAATTTTTCAAGTTTTTCGTCTACGGACTGTATGTGCTGGTTAGACTGTTGTTCATGCGAAGGCAATTTAGTACAGCAAATTCCTAGTTTCATCCATCTCGAAGTTCGTTTTCTTTGCATAAAAAAAACTTTTTCAGTGCCTGTCAATCAGCGAAGTTCTAAATCCCTAAGCAGCGCTACAATCTTAAAATGAAAGGAGGAATAATAATTAAATAAATAAAGGCAAAAGGAGCCATGCGTGTGTTTCTCGACATGAACCAGTCCGTAGGAATCAGAAGCTTTCATCCTAACGGCTTGATCACCGGGAAAACAATTTCTTCTTTCACACTGAGCGCACCACGTGTGCTTTTGTTTCCCAGTCGGAATTTGGACCACGGCAGTTTATCCAACGGTGATCAGTTCTTTTAGAAATATATCCATTTCATAGCCCCTTGAGGGTATTTGCTTTGATCATGATGTCATCAAGTCTTGTCATTTCTCTAATCCATGTGTTTATCTTTCTTTCCTCTTTTCTGGTAACACCAAGCATGCATACAGTGTATATCTCCATGCTTTTTTTAGTTGTTCGCAGCCTCTGTATGTCTCTTTTACGCTTTCCATCCGGTTTTAGTATGTGGTAGGGGACCACCTGGGGAAGAACCCTATTGAAAATGAGCGAAATGGGGTCAAAGGTCTAGACATAGGAACGGGATCGATTCCATTCCCCTTATGCGTCATAACTTGCCCCAAAAGGTTCGATTGAGACAAAACTTTATCATATTGTTCCGGAAGTATACTTAACCGGTTCTGTTGAATATAATCGAAATGGGGTCAAAGATCCGGGCATAGGAGCGATATTTATTCTACAGGCATTATCCTCATAACTTGAGTAATAACTTGAGTAATGATTTCTGGTGTGTTGGAAAGCGTATTATAATCAACGCATTGCATGATTTTACTCACTTGTTTTAGTTAAGGTCCATATCTCTGACCCATAAGTAAACGTATTGAACTCTTGAACTACTATTGAAAATTGGTACCACTCTTTCCAAAAGATCTTCAACCAAGTGTTATACGCCTATTTGTTTCTTCTTCAACATGCCTCTCAGCTGATACCTCTCATAGTGATTGTAAGATCCCGAATTACGAAAAACATATCGGAAAATTTTCGGCGTAACTTTTAAGGATGGTTCTAACAGCAGAGATGGATTTCCTCTGGATTTAGCAGAACAACTATATCTTCCAAACTTGATCATTGTTAGGAAGCTAATACGGATTTCTCGTCGTAAGTTACAGGTATGAGTTCTACGTGAAGAACATGCTTGTCCTGCAGTTCAACTTCTACCCTTCTCCTTCAGTTATTTTAACTTAGAATCGATATTTTCTGAAAATGACTAATGAGGTCCCGAAGACAGGAACTTGTTTTTTTGAAATGGGGTAAAATTAGGAGACAGGGAAAGAAGCAAATGAAAAACTCAAGGGATGCTGCATCACAGTAGAAATATATGTACCTGCACTTACAAACATTTGATGCTCATATTCCTACGTGAACTGAAGTCTCCTCCAGACCAACTTTATTGACTTCATTTTGTAAAAACTAATAGCACAAGTACCTGATGCTGTTAGTTTTTTCAACAATCGTTGATTAAATACTTAGATTTAATAGTCCCATATCTGTAACATCACAATAGTTGATCATGAGGTGTATCATACTGAAGTTAAGAAGATACTGATATTTTTCTTTTCTGTACAGCAGTACGAAAAGCTCTCGCCCCTCACATCCCATTGAAAAATGTGGCACAGCCTTTCTACATTGAATATCTTGCAGTTCTACGCAAGAAAGCATTTTAATATGTTTCCTCTACTCTCACAATTCGCAATTCGATGCAGGAACAATAGCATAAATTGAAATATTTTGTGCCTTCGCTTCTTTACTATTTTTGTTGATATCTTTTGGGCATTTACAACGACCTATAAGAGATTTCAAAACCGTTGGAGAAATTCATATTGGTTTGCGCGGGTAAGCGGTATGGTTGTCTATTAGGGTGGGCCGAAAAAAACTTTTTTTTAACTTGCATATCGCCTAGTGCGGAAAAGTTGCTATTTAGGTCAACAAGAATAACAAAAGACATTTTCGATAAATATCTTACGTCTCCGCACGGCACACTAAGTTCGTCTTTTTCCGACCGCATTGGGCCGCAAGCAAAAACGGATGGAATTTTTTTGTAAGTGAAATCGAGTAACCCCTAGTGCGGAAAAAGGACCTCTAGTGTTCCCAATAACAGCGAAAAAAATATTTTGAAGTTAATCAATATGCTATGCCTCTGCACAGCACGCAAAGTTCACCATTTTCTTCCCAAAGAATAAAATGGTGAACTTGCTAGGATCCCTTTACCTAGCCTGGCACGTAGGCCTAGGCTAGGTAAAGGCATCCTAGCATGCAGGGCATCAGAAAAATTCATAAGAAATTGCTCTGTTCTGAGTGCACCATGCGTGTGCATGTGTTGTACACTCAGTTTGCTTTGCAATGCGTAGCGTGTAGCTTTTCGCTTGCTACCAATGGGAACAATCCAGAAATCACCACGAGGAGGTGGCTACACTTCGAGTTTCTCCTACCCTCCCTCCAGTTCAGAATTTTACTTCTACGTGGTATATCTTCTCCGGTAATCCGCTTTACGCCAAAAATGTGTCATTAATTGCCGTGATGCAATTGTTGCTCTTATGAACGAATCTCTAGCTTCAAATCCACACACTGAGGCATCTGCTTCGGTCACCAGTTTCACGCAACGTTCCGCAGCTTCCGTGTGGCAGAGAAACTTGGTAATTTCTTCGCCAACTGCGACAGAATTTGTGATTAGTCGATGCAGATCTTCATCTGAGATGTGTTTTGTCAGGGGTGGTTCGGTAACACGCGTTTTAGTCCAATCACTCATCTCATAATATTCATTAGCATCCAAATTTAATTGCGGCACTTGGAATTCTCTTATGACATCATTCATTTGTTGTTGTCTAGCTTTCTTTATTCTTCTCCATCTAAGACCTCTAACGTGGGTGTGTTCGTCCGCAATCATACTTAGCAATATACTTGTATTCTCTGGGTGACTGAACAACGCGTTTCTCTTGATCACTGCATCAATGATTACTTTGCACTTCAAATCCATTAAGCACGATAAGTTGATCAGTTTAAAAAGTGTTTTTCCCCTTCTGTGCGAGAAGGCTTCTTTTCGGAAAACCAGACCGGGGCATATACCTTCATTACGTAGTTGGCAACACAGATCAAAGTTTGCAATGGGTTTTGAGTGGCGACATAGAGGCGCATAGCTCTGTTAGCTGTCGTCAGCCACCTCGAATGTGACAGTGGTCCTGGATTTCTTCTAGAAAGGCTAACATTACGGTCTCCCTGTGACACGGCGCAACAGATTTCCAGTAAATACTGCTGTTCGGTACTCAGTTCACGTCTAACCTGCAATTCTTTCATGTGTCCTGTCCATTCTAAATGAATAGCTGCAAAGTCAACTACTGGGAGGTTTTCACAGCCGTCGAGATCTGCTTCAATCTCTCCTGAACGAGTTGTAGGACCTGTTGATTTACCATCGAGTTCATCAAGCAAATGGCGAAATGGAAGTTCATTTAAATGAAACAAGCACAGCTGCTGCAAAGAACGTTGCAACTGAAGTTCTAGCTGACGTATAGCACCGTTTTTCCTGCCGGTATTTATAACAGTTCCATCGCACAGTAAAGCAATGAGAAAACTTGAATCAATACCATTAACTTAAAAAAAATAGTGATACTGTTTACGATGCTTCTGCTATGACCAGAAGTGGTGTCACATGGCCGATGTGCTTCGATCCAGAATCCTCCAAGACAGCAATGTGCTCTTCTTTCTTCTCGGAACGATAATATTGATCGTTTTTCTTATCTAGGAACAGAGTTGAGTCATTCCTTCCATCAGAATTGAGTCCTCGAACGACTTTTCTCTCTGTCTGGGATTTTTCCTTTACATCCTTACATAGCTTAATTTTTTCAAGGATAATTTGGTTTTTATCAATGACCTTCTCGAGACTATCGACTGCAATCAATGAAGCGTAGTAGAGATTCGTTCATAAGGGCAACAATTGCAGCACGGCAATTAAGGCCAAATTTTTGAGTAAAGCGGATCACCGAACATGAAATACCACGTGGAAATAAAATTCTGAGTTGGAGGGAGGGCGGGCGTAACTCGAAGTGCAGCCACCTCCTCGTGGTGAGTTCTGGTTGTTTCCATATGTGACACTGGAAGCAAGCGAAAAGCTACACGCTAAACATCGCAAAGCAAACTGAGTGTGCAACACATGCAAACGTATGGTGCACTCAGAACAGAGCAATTTCCTACGGATTTTTCCGATGCCCTACATGCCAGGATGCCTTTACCTAGCCTAGGCCTACGGGCCAAATGTGGAAAGAAAGTGGTGAACTTCGTGTACCGTGCGGAGACATAGCATATTGATCAACTTCTAAACTTTTGTTTCACTGTTATTGAGAACACTAGAGAACACTTTTCCGCACTAGGGGTTACTCAATTTCAATTACAAAAAAATTCCATTCGTTTTTGCTTACAGCCCAATGCGGTCGGAAGAACGCGCACTTAATGTGCCGTGCGGTGACGTAAGATATTTGCCGATATCTAAAAAAATTTCTTTCTTTATTCTTGTTGACCCAAATGGCAACTTTTACGCACTAGGCGATATGCAAATTAAAAAAAAAAAATTTCGGCCCACTCTATTGTCTATTCAGTACAGCATCTTCATATTAAAATGGTTTAGCATTTAATTACTTTAAACAAATGTGTAAACATAAGAAACGATTTCGAAGTGAGTGCTTTCGTAAACAGTTTTCACTGCTAGAATATTTGCTTTCATACTTGTATTACCTTTTGTCTGAAAGTGTTTCTTTTATATTTAGAAAATGTGGCAGAGTTTGATGTTCTATGGTCCCTATAAATTCATTCAAACAGTCAGAAACTTTCTTTTCTGCATCTCACAACATTTCTTCGTCAAGATCTTTATTCAATGCTATTGACAACAATTAGGAAATTGTTACTTTCTCTTCGTCATTTTTGTAATTAGGTTTGAATTACATCTTAGTATGCCGTATTGTTTTTATTTGTTTAGGGATTTAACTTCCACCGAGAGCAACTCGACGGGCTCTTATTCGAGCGTCTCTAATTTAGAGCCACTGGGTCCAGGGAAGAGTGAGAGTCAGCGCCGTAAGACAAACCAATCCGGACAAATGGTCAGAAACTTGTGTTTAGACCAGCGAGCCACCGGGAAGACATTCCGTGAATGACTAAACCTTATCTCCTTGTCAAAAACCGAAGTCTTTATTTCAGGGATAAGTAACGAATTTCATGAAATGCAAATTAACTGTCAGTGAAAAGTTCAACATTAAACGATATTAAGTAGCTTCTATCAGAGGTTTTTTTTTCGATGATTAACCACCGTCACGTACAATTCTAAGGGTCATTAGGAAAAGCCCACCCTTGATTTGGGGCCATTGGCTTCGGAGAAGGAAGAGAGTCGGAGCAGTAAGACAGGCACACAACCCATACCTTTCCCGAGCCTCGGTCTCGGGCCTGTCTCGGACAAATGGTCAGATGCTAGAGATTCAAACCATTCGGCCACCAGAGAGTCAACTCAAACTTGTTATGATGATACAGTGACCTATGCTTTACGCCGCTCTGGAGGACGAGTAGTCAGAAACGCTTGCTTCTAATAATTAATCTGACATGGGTCTGGGTTCGAATCTCGGATGAGGCATGTATGGTGTGTTTGTCTTTCGGCGCTGGTTCTCTCGCTTCTCCTACCCTAGTGGCATTAGAGACGCATACAAAGAAACACACAACATGCCTCAAATATGGAACCCCAAAATAAGGCGGAAGTTAGGCATAAAAACGTATTGTCAATTGGAAATATGGCTCCATCAGGTAATAATAAAAGCTTGGCACCAATGAGTCCCACCCTCGGTAGGGTAATCCATCCAGTGGGAATACAGTTAATTGGAAATGGTGATAAGAGCTGTCTTGAGAGGGGTTCGGGAAAGGAGCCTGTAAAACAGCTGTGCTTCTTTCTAGGGCATTCTTCAGATGTTCAGTTTCATCAACGTCTGGAGAAAATCTAGGCCAGTCCATTCGTCCTATACCTATAAAGAAATGCATCGAATGGCCATAGTTCTTTACAGACGTACATTATTGTCCATTAGGATGAAATCTACGTCAACTGTTTGGCACATACGGGCTCACATAGGAATTGAGGAAACAAGGGGTAAGTACGGCCGCCCAATGAAATACCAGCTTATACTGTACATTCCTGTTACCAATAAGAAAAGCACTTTATTCGATAATGTTTGGAGACAAGAAGCCGGTTACCATCTCTTCTAGAATGAGTTTTACATCCAGAGAGAAAATTTATTTATCTGTGAGCAAGGCATCAGGCAGCTGTTCAAAGATCCGGTCGACATGACAGCTATGCCATCTTAAGCAAGTATAATTCGGGTTGGGTAACGGCATACATACAACAGGGCTATGGATATTTAGTCCACAGCCATTAATGTTTTTTTTGCACAATACAGAATGATATCTAGGTTCTAGATGCGAAGGGGTCCGAATGTAGTCTGGGAGCTGTTGATTCCGTCTGACATCTTGTGGGTCTGCCATTATTAGGAGGACCGGAAGGGGACGCAAAACTATTTTTCGCTTTGATTGAAATTGATTTAAGAGCCTTAATGTCGCATATTGCTTAATTCACCAAAGAATCGAGTTAACTCTGTGATTGATTGGTCGACCTCTAACATCCTACAGGATTTCTATCGTTGTGAACCTTCCAGAGATCTTAGTGCCAAGACGAGGAGAATTACTACTCTCGATTTCACACAGTATACTGATAACCTAATACAAAGCATTTCGCTTATCTCTATCAGATCTGCATACAACTCCATGTGTGTACCGACGCCCATTGAATGAATTAACTCAGTCCCAGAATGAAAAAAATTGCAACACTTTCTTTGTTTTTCACACTTCTGAGCTTTGTGTGTAACTTTTGATGGATAGTATAATCTTGAATGTAAAACTTAGTGGTGAATTTAAAATGGCCATACTACCAAATTATTTAAAAACAACAACAATAACAACAGCACGTTATTAGTAGTTGAAAATTTTAAGAAATATCTATTAGTCAACTATAACTTCTCCATCGGGTTTCTTGGAGGTTTAACAACCACTATGAGCAATGCTGTCGGTTAAAATCACTCTCCTGTCCCAAAATTAGGGCCACTGGTTCCATGAAAGGGATAGAACCAGAGGCGTCGGACAAATATACAGTCAATGCCTTTTCTGGGATTCGAACCCATGCTTATCTCGGAAGAGCAGTCAGAAACCAGAGTCTTAGACCACTCGCCTACCGGGTCGACCCTTTTTCTTTATGAGTATCTACTCAACGACTTAAAATAAACCTACAAAAACAGAAAATTCATGGTTTAAAGCAGTTTTAATTTTCATCGGAAAATTTTTATGGTTTTTCTACACGACGTTTTATCCTGTAAGTCCTACCTAATCACACAACTCCAAGAGCAAGAGCGATTTGTGAAACCTGTAACGTATACTCTAGATTCACTTTCCTTTTGATTTTTACTATCTCTGGTTATTTTATTTTACTATGTAAATTATCTTTTTACTGAACGAGATGTTATTTCTCCCGCTGAATGAGATCTGGCAATGAGTGTAAGTCATGACGTGGTGGTAGCCAGTATAAACAGGCGCATTCAACGATACCTAGGGAGAGCGTTTGTTTATGTGGAGGAAAGCGTTTGTTTATGTGCGAGAGAGCTTTTTGTTGATGTGCGTAGAGAGAGCTGTTGTTTATGTGCCAGAGAGCTTTTATGTGTAAAGAGATCTTCGTTTATGTGAGTAGAGCTTCGTTGTATGTGGGATCATATCAGAAGTTTCACTAATAAAGAATTTGTTGTAAGTACGTTTTTCTCAGTTCATAGTTTTGTCAGATCTCTGTCTGGCTGTTAAGTTTATTTCATTAGTTGTTATTATTAACAACCAGCATAAGACTTTATTCATCTTAATTACTACTACAACATTACTAGCAGTTAAAAGCTTGTTCATTATTATTATTACTACACTACTAGCAGGAAAGTTTATTCATGATATAATTAACAAACAACAAACATTTTTGAAGAATCTCCAGTGATTTTTTCTTCACCCTCCCCTCCTCAAGACGGGCTTCCAAACACGCAACCTGATCCTCCCATGAGACGAAGGCTCGAATCAAGTTCTTCAAATACTAGTATCGTTCCCTTCCCTCCAACCATTGCCAAGAATATTGCTGCACCGTTTCCTGATAACTCTGCACCAACACAAGCTCCTACTTCCTTTAATACCTCGTCAGAGAGTATTCCTATAGGCAGAAATAAACATCGCCCTGCACGACCACTAAATTACAGCAGCGACTCAGAGTCTTCAGATATTTCTGATTTATCAGTTACAGCAGCGACTCAGAGTCCTCAGATATTTCTGACACCAATTACAAACCGTCCAGTAACACCAAAAGCTGGTCGAAAACGTAACTTGTCTCCCAATCTGTTTCGCCGCAACAGCGACGAAGGCATAGATCCTTGCATCCGCCCGGGTTTCGCCCCTGGAACCTACGCTCAGGGCAAACAGGGCCGATGCCTGCTTCTACTCTCATACCACGAGGTAGAAAGCGAAAACAAACGATTTGGCCGGAGCCACGTCCCTCCAAAAGAATGCTGGAAGGACAACACAGGCCCCAGCACAAAGGGACTACATATCAAAAGCCTGGGGGAGCCCGTTCCTGTCAGCCGCAGGGATTTCCGGACCGACAGACTTCAGCCGTTCCTGACCGTTCCTGTCAGCCGCAAGGATTTCCGGACCGACGGACTTCAGCCGTTCCTGATCGTTCCTGTCAGCCGCAGGGATTTCCTGACCGACAGACTTCAGCCGTTCCTGACCGACGGATTTCAGCCGTTCCTGACCGTTCCTGTCAGCCGCAGGGATTTCCTGACCGACAGACTTCAGCCGTTCCTGACCGACGGATTTCAGCCGTTCCTGACCGTTCCTGTCAGCCGCCGGGATTTCTTGACCGACAGAATACAGATGTTCCAGATCCATTCAAATCCTTGAAACGCTCAACGCCACCTGAATTTACCAGTCCAATTAGGCCTGAAAAACGTTATCGTACTAGAGTTTTTTATGCGTCCTCGAGATAAGTAAGTTCTCGTGGACAGGTTCTTTTCTCCGTTTGTTGTTTTTCCAGCACGACCAGTTGGCGTGTCAGAATGTCTTTTTTCGTGTGGGCCTATGCATTCTTTTTGTGTATATATGTGTTTTTTTTTATATTTCTTCTATGTCCATCTACTAATCCAAATTTTTTTGCATATATATGTGCTTAGGGGTAAAATAATAAAAATTGTTACTGTTAGGCAGCTCCAGGCAATCTTTTTTTTTTTTTTTTTTTTTTTTTGATTGGAGGTTTAACGACCACCGTGAGCAACTCAATGGGCTATAAGCAGTCGCCCGTCCCTAATTTTGGGTCACTGGTTCCAGGGAAGGGAGAGCCAGTGCCGTAAGACAAACACAACATCCATGCCTTACCGGGATTCGAACCCGGACCCCTTTCGGACGAACGATCAGAGGCCATCGCTTAGACCACTGCGCCACCGGGGCGGCCAGGCAATCTTCGCTGCTGATACAGTTGGTTTGTATTCAACGATAATATGAGAATGTAATTTGAAATTAAAAAAGTGATTCCTGCTAGGCAGAATAAAAGGAAGGTATGCCGATGCAGGTTTGTTTTGTTCAAGTATACAAAGTGTTTCACAGACGAATACAGATTTCTTGATTTTGTCATGCCAAGTTTGAGATTGTACATACTGCTGCCACCAAAACAACAACAAAAAAGAGGTCGATAAACGTCAATCAACGAAGTGTAAGACTTACACTCCAAAATTGATAGGTTTTTCAAAAAAAAAAAAAAAAAAAAAAAATTAAGGGGAGATGATGTAACGTATACTCTCGATTCACTTTCCTTTTGATTTTTACTATCTCTGGTTATTTTATTTTACTATGTAAATTATCTTTTTACTGAACGAGATGTTATTTCTCCCACTGAATGAGATCTGGCAATGAGTGTAAGTCATGACGTGGTGGTAGCCAGTATAAATAGGCGCGTTCAACGATACCTAGGGAGAGCGTTTGTTTATGTGGAGGAGAGCGTTTGTTTATGTGCGAGAGAGCTTTTTGTTGATGTGCGTAGAGAGAGTTGTTGTTTATGTGCCAGAGAGCTTTTATGTGTAAAGAGATCTTCGTTTATGTGAGTAGAGCTTCGTTGTATGTGGGGATCATATCAGAAGTTTCACTAATAAAGAATTTGTTGTAAGTACGTTTTTCTCAGTTCATAGTTTTGTCAGATCTCTGTCTGGCTGTTAGGTTTATTTCATTAGTTGTTATTATTAACAACCAGCATAAGACTTTATTCATCTTAATTACTACTACAACATTACTAGCAGTTAAAAGCTTGTTCATTATTATTATTACTACACTACTAGCAGGAAAGTTTATTCATGATATAATTAACAAACAACAAGCATTAGAAGAAGCGTTAGAAGAAGCTATATTCATTATAATTTAGTAGAAGAAGTTGAATTCATTATAAACCTACAGCTCACTCGGTAGGACATGTTGCCCTCTCATTTTGCGTGAAAGGCTCTGTTTTTAAACGCAAAGACAAAATTTAGTATTTTTGTTTATTTCTGGGTTCAATGAACACGAAGAGCGATTGTAAGAGATATACTTAGGTAATCCCTAATTTAAGGCCACTGGATTTAGCAGAGGGACAGAACCAATACCATCCGACATGAAAATCGCCCATGCTTCATTCGGAACAGGAGCCTATGCCAATCTCACGTGATTAACCCGAAGCCTGTGCTTAAGACCACTGGGCCACAGGGGTGGTCCTGATTTAGTATACAACGTAAAAAATAAGAATATGTTATTTCTATACATTTCTGCAATATACTGAGGAGTACAATCCGTCCCAAAGGAGCGACGTGGTTGGTAAGAATAGGTTGTCGAATCACATAGGGCAAATGCGAGCCAGCTATATTACTTAGATGATGGCAGGTGTGCATACGGTCCGCTGTTCAGTGTTGACCGTGTGCGCCCACTATTTTTCTCCTTTCTTATATTTGGGGCCATAACGATTACCGTGAAAGACTAACTAAATGAGCTATAAGCAGTCACCCGTCCCAAATTTGGGGGCACTGGTTTGCGGGAAGGGAGAGAAGCGGCGCCGTAAGACAAATGCACCATCCATTTTTCAGCTGGAGCTCGATCCCGGCCCATCTCGGACGAATGATTATAAGTCAGTGCTTCGTGCGATTCTGCTACCGGGGAGACCATATGCTTTCCGTATTGCAGCTTATTTTTATAATTAACTTGCAGTCATGCCGGTTCTCCGAACCGTGAATGTATAAAAACAATTTTTGAAAATAAAATTAAAGAAAGGGGAAAAGGGAAAGAAAAGTAATTTAAGATCAGTAACTGTTTTACGATTTAGAACAGCGTCGTGACGTCATTGCATAAGGTTTGACGTAATATGGTAGCTGGCTTTAACGTCACTTAATTTTAAATCAAAATTTCATGGCATTTTTACAGCATTTCAACGTTTCTGACATACAAATTTTGAAGACGTGAATCCGTTTTTTGGTGTAAATACGACCAAGGGCGCCCATAACGGAGAGGGAAGGGGGGGGGGCAGGGATCGACCCCACCTAGCCGTTGATATAGCCAAATGTTTGGTAAATTTAAAACACTAAAACAGACGAAACCTTTTTTTAAAGCATTTTTTAAAATAATAAGCTATTAATGATTGATTGCAATTATGAAACTTCTTTTTGTTGTATTTTAGTACCTTGTACATTCACTAAAATGTTTGATAGCCTTGAAGGAAGTAAGGATTTTTCTTAGCCCCCCCCCCTCTTTCCCCTAAAAGTACTCATATGGGCGCCACTGAATATGACATGGATAGTAAGTCAGAATAATATCCGAAAACTTTAAAATTTCTAAGCAAATGTTCTTTTCGTGTTTACGTTGACTTTCTATGTTGATTACCGCCGTCTTTACACGATCATTATTCTATTAACAGATTCAAAATAACATATTTGACTGTTTAGATTATTTAATGTGATGAATTTAATTATTAAATTCATATAGAATACATTAGAACTTTCAGGCCCGCAACGGACCCATCTTCAGATGTTATTAGCAGAATGGAACTGAGCTTGATTTAAATACATTATTGTTATGTGGTATTCTTGATATTGTGAACTGCTCGTGATGGACATCATATCTCGTGAAAGGTTTGTTAACTTCGATCAATATATTACGTGTCAAGCAAGGTATTAAAAACTATGTTTGAAGGAAATAATTGGTGTAAGTCCCTACATGTTATAACTCATTAAGCACCTTTTTCCAAGGTAAAAGGGATGTGACAAGGAGTATCATCATTGCAGCATTCTTCACCATATTTGTGAATAAATAGACTTTCTAGTAGTAGGACTGATGCTTTTGAGTAGGACGTGGCGAAAATGTTGGCTTTGTTCCAACATGGGTAATGAGATCCTTTTGCGTGATAGCCTTGATAGGGAAGTCCTTGATGAGTTTGTCTTTATGTTATATTGGTGCTCTTTTAAACGAGTTTTTAATGAGCGAAGTGTAGATCCAACATATATACGATCTTCATCTTGAATGTCTATTGTCTTCATTGGGATGACATATACTCCATATCGGTTGTCCAAAGGAACAACGTCTCTATCATTTTTTATTCCTGAAAGTACATTGTGTGTTCGTACACCAAAGCCAATATTGTGACGATGACAAACGTTTTTGAGTATATTGATGATGCTGGGAATGTATGGAAGTGATCCCACATATTTAACTGGTCTATGATCTTTTATTAAAGTGGTATCTAATGTGCGGTTTATTTTCTTTACTATAGAATTAACAATGCCATCTGAGTAGCCATGATGAGATGCAGATATTTTAATTTTGGCTATTTCTTGATTTCGTAATGTTACTGTAGATGAGTGGCTAAACGCTCGTCGTACTTGGAATTGGATGGATGTGAGTTTTTGGTTTAATGGATGAGATGATTGAGATGGAATCATGACGGTAGAGGATGTGGGTTTTTGATATACTGAATATTGAACAGTTTGTCTATGAGGGTCTCGTTTTAAATAAAAATCCAAAAATGGTAAGGTATAATTCTTTTCAAATTCCATGGAGAACTTAATAGATGGATATTGAGATGATAAGCAGTCTGGGAACTGGTTCAACTCTTCTTTAGTGGAATGCCAAAAAACGAGAACGTCATCCACGTAGCGTAAATAAAGTCCAGGGGGAGTTGAAAACGATTCAATTACATAATTCTCCAATTCCTGTAAGAGAATTTCTGCTAAGATAGGCGAGAGTGGGGAGCCCATTAATAATCTAAACAGTCAAATGTGTTATTTTGAATCTGTTAATAGAATAATGATCGTGTAAAGACGACGGTAATCAACATAGAAAGTCTTTAAAATTTCGTCTTCACTAAAAAAAAAAAATCACATCTTCAAAAATCTGTGCAATCCCGTATTCCATTCATGGTTTCTGACATAATTATCTTTGAACCTATCAACATTTTGAAGAGTAAAGCTAAGTAACTCTTTTGAATTTTTGGTTTTCAGACATTTTTAGGTGTAGAAGTGGTAGAAAAATTCAAGCAGATAATATTCTAAAGCCTCCATTTTTTTTTCGGTTTTCGGACATTTCTAGGTACACGGGGGCCTGAAGACCTATCAGCATGCCAATTTTCAGATCACTAGGTCATTTAGAAGTTATCGAACAATTCACGAATGGATACACTCATATTTTTCCATTTCGTTTTATATACATATATAGATGCACATCGAACATCATAAATGATCATACTTTGACATCTGGTAATTTGAGAGAGTATCGCATTTATTAAGCACTCTTCAAATTTTGGAGAGTTGTAGTGATATTAAACTTATGGTACCTTTGTAACTGCAGGAACCACATACTCAGTGAACACTTCGTATTTTCAGTTGGCACAAAGATTGCACGCCAACGGAAGCTCAGGTACCATTAGTTCTGTTCTACAGCCTTGTCAATATTTAAGTGTGCTGATTCCGCTGGGCATTTAAAAGGTCGACATATTTATGATATCTCAGCAGCTTCAGGGCCGTTATACTTACAGACTTGAGCATCGGTGCAGTATTTATGAAGCTTGAGAATTGAATGAATTTCACATTTACGACACTTCAGATGCTGAAAGTATATCGCACTAATCGCTCTAAAGCAGCTGAAGGGTTGTCGTACCTATCAAAAATGAGATTACGCTGGCTGCCTCATTTATTGCGATACTGAGCAAGAGTATAACTGCCATACTTACCATAC
This sequence comes from Macrothele yani, assembly GCA_039090855.1. Classification (NCBI taxonomy): domain Eukaryota; kingdom Metazoa; phylum Arthropoda; class Arachnida; order Araneae; family Macrothelidae; genus Macrothele; species Macrothele yani. The sequence goes on along the minus strand of CM076997.1, from coordinate 55,070,545 downwards.
GTGATCAAATGCAGCGTTTTTGGCAAGCTGAGAATGTTCAGGGATGTCGTGCCGGAATGAGCCGAAAGTTCTTCCCGCTTTGAGCTGAAAGTAATATTTGGCCCCCATTCCTATGCAAAACGCGCATCAGTGCAGAGTGGGAATACGGCCTTGATGATGTGCATTTAAAGTAAAACAAACGAGACTGATGTTGTGCATTTCGCACGAAGTCACAGTGCAATATCAGGTGAGTAGTGGATGGAAGTCGATAAATGTGCTGTGTGGGTGGCCCTAGTTTCTTATCGGATAAAATGGTTAAACGCGGCAGCAGCAGGAAGAAATTTATGCAGTTGAAAATGAAGAAACAATGAACAGCAGCACCGCACGAAAATAGTTCAATGCTAAGGATACCAGTCCCGAAGACAGGTCGAAGTCAGAACGTCCAACGATTACAAACACTGACACCTCGGTCGAAGCTGTGACAGCGAACATCGGTACCAGTACACGACAATTGGAAGCTTAGGTGGGGTGTTCACAATTTACCTTAGTTCTTTGCCTGCACTAGCTCAGTTTCTCCTCCAAGCGCCATTGAATAATTCCCCTTACACCCCGGCAGGTGTAACAACGTGCCACTCTCTGTTGCAGATTGTTGACAAATCCACAGAAGGATAGGTTTTAGCGTCGTATGGTCACAGGAAATGAAAAGTGATATTCCTCCGTTATCCTACTAACGGGAACCAGTCGCTGAGGTCACTCCAGGAAGCACAGTCTCTCGTGCAAACAGAACGATTCGAGAAGAAAGTCATGCTCTGCATTTGGTGGAATTGTCGGAGTTCAATGCACTGGAAACTCTTGAAATCGTGCCAAATGGTCAGGCTATGGGCAGAAGCCTCCATGTTGAACAACTGCAGAGGGTACATGATGCTCTGCGCCAACGCTACTATAACGTAACCTCTTTTCGAGCTTGAACTTTTATCGCTCTTCTTACGTTATTTTAAAACATAATTATACGATGTAAGAGTTCCTGAATTAAGCCTTAACGGCCAGACGAAACATTTAAACAGAAGTCAAACTTATGGAAATTGGCTTTATTCCAGAACTATTTCATCAGCACAACATAGCACTTCACATTTTACTTAACAAATCTGTATCAACCACACATCCAACACCCCATACGAGCAACTGTTGTATCGTAGGTTTTAACAATCGTTCTTATCTCATACAGTCATACGTCACGTTTATTCAGACCTTAATTGTGTTGCCAACAGTATTCGTTTGAGAGAGAAGATATCACGTTAAGTGTGAAGTATAACTGACAACAAACTCAAAATTTACATAGGGAAAGAAACTAAAAGGGAAAGTTAATTTAGAATATACGTCCCACTACCCAACGCTCATCAATAGGAAGCTGGAATTGCTGAAAGTGGGTAATGCCCCAAGTCGTATCTCCAGAGTGGTCCGGCGAAAACTGCAAGGGTTAGAAGATGTTCAGATGCTACTCCGTCCCCCATACAGTTCAGACCTTGCCCCATCCGATTACCACATGTGTAGCTTAGCTCCATGGCCTATTTTCTACAAGGACGGCCCACCGCTGTAGTGGTAGATATGGAATCTGGCATCAGTGTTTTCGTCTTGGAAATCTGCGGAGTGGTACCGTACGACAGCAAAGGGCTATATGTAGGTAACAACGGACTGTGTATTGTAGAATGAGGTGGACATGTAGAAATGTTTTGCATCATTACAAGTTTTAGCTTCAAATGGGACGGACTTTTAACTCATTCTTGTATTAACTGCACCTGAATCCCTAAAGGACTCTGTCACTTTCAGGACCAAACACCATATATACGCCTACTTCAATCTGGAATATACGCATGTGTAGGACAGCCGCAGTTAAGTAACAGTCCATTGGAACTTCTGTGAGTTGAAGAGAAACATTGGATTATGAGTGCTAGGCAACATTCAAACATCTCTTTTTAGTTCATTCCTTCACATTGTGGTAGTGGCGGATCCAGTGGGGGGCAACTGGGACGATCACCCCCTCTCTCCTAAACCCTAACGAATTTTTTAGGTTTAAAGTAGCAAAGATCGTAAATGATTAACTTCGAATATTTTACTTTCAATTTTTCTAAAAAGAAAATTTGCCATTAAACTTACTACGGAATTGGATTTAAAATACGTATTACATTGGTTTAGCTTCAGCAAACAAGAAAAAGAAGGGAATAGAATAAATAGAGAGAGAAAGAGAGAGAGAGAGAGGGCAAAAGATAAAGAGAAGACAGGGACAGCTGGGGAAAAGCATGGGGTATTCTTTGTTAATTCTTTACTGTTGTCATATTGTCTAGCGTCTGTGTCTGTAACGTCTCGAAACAGGGCAAGACACAGCTTGATACTGAAATCAGAGAAGGTTGGAGAAACTGTGAATAACAAGAGTTGGAGAAACTGTGAATAACAAGACAGTATAACTACACTAGTGATCGGAATTTATTAGCGTAGATAAAAGCAAAGTTTCCAAGCTTTCGCACATCAACCACACGGCTTTTTCAGAGAAGGTAGACAGTCGAAAATGATTCTTTTTGTCACCATCGGATACAATGAAAACAAAAAAAGGGGGCCGGGATGGGTGGGAAAGCAAAATTCCAGTTCCCGTGTTTTATACTTAAAAATTTTATGGCTAAACCGTGTGTTCGTTATGTTTTGGCTGAAATCAGGCGTGATTTACTTTTAATATATGAGAATATGTCGGGCGAAGATCAATAAAAAATGTTTTTATTAAATTAACCGACTCCGAATATAAGGGCTTGGGCTTTATTTTTCAGGATTTCATTCAGACGTAGTCCGTGCCGATTTTAAAAAAAGCGTAAGGGGCCTTCCATAAAGTACGTCTGTGATGTTTTACTATTTTTAGACTCACCCCCACCCGCATGTCAGATTTTGTCCGATTGTTGACACCCTTCCCCCTAAAAAGTACGTCCTAATTCCCTCAACCCCGTTTATTTTTGACCACTGCTTTTAGAAGTTCGTTGAGAAACATAAAGAAAACATGTAATTATTTAAAGGAATCTTCCATATATTTACACGTTTGCTTTAGAAAATATTTATTTTTTAGGCATTACTTTATTCCCTAAGGCTACCCGAACTTGATCCTTCTGAAATAAAGATCTACAAATGAACGCACGCATTCAAGGTTGCAACACTCTCGATTATACCATCTACAAAACACGATAGATTTGGTAGTACAAATGCAAGAACTTAATATTAATATTCTGATTTACTAAATATAATCAGAAATCTGAAATATGTCATACCTTTTTTTAACTATTAAAAGAAGAAAAAAAGAGAAAACAAAACGAAGAAATGCCATCCACTATATTTTTGCAGCTGGACGTCCGAATTACTAAACCTCCCTCCTACCCCATGTTACATTTGGTCCGGGTGTCAGGAAACCCCATCCCTCTCTAATCTCGGACGTACTTTATGGGCGCCACCTAAAGTTCATTTCTTCAAAAACTCGCAATCGATCGCACTGAAACAATTGTGATTTTTCACCTATTGCTTGCTCTCCTTCAGGTATTTAACGATTTAACATTCCTGGAGCAAGTAAAAGTATTTTAAAGACCTTGCAAAAGAACACCAGGTAGGAGGGCCATCGCAAATATGTATAATGTGTATCTATGAAACCCTTCCATAATGTCTTCTTCCTCCCCCCCCCCGCGCTCTTTTATACCCGAAAAACCGCCCGCCTAGAGCAAATTTCTGGATCCGCCCCTGTATTGTGGTGTGCGTTGAGGAAGATACAGAAATTAAATTCAGTCATAAGGCCAGAAATTTTCTCGTCGGCATGTCAGTTGTAAGTGGCACCTGGAATTCATTTTTCTAGATATTTTTAGTTCTGACATACATGGATTCAATCAGTTTATTTCAGATTACATGCTGAAATTCTACTTCAAGAAAACAAAAGTAAAATGCGAAAATAAGAGCAATAGCATTGTTTTTCTTCTACAAAGACAAAACAATAAAAGCAATATAACAAATTTGATCGTTTCTGTACATAAATATTTACTGCTATGAGTTGAACTACACAAATTTGTCCGAAACTTTTCATCACACAGAAGTTATTAAAGTCAATCCTAAAGGCACAAACAGTGTGATTAAGTAGTGAAAGGTGAATCCAGGCGAAGTTACAAAAAACGGTAAGATGAGAATCAAGAAGAGATATTTGGAAACAAAACTCTTCCAGCTAAGAAAGTACGGCAGAAACATCGCTATAATGTAGTATTTTACATTTGAGTCTATTAAAGTCAGAAACAGGGATACGGTAATGAGAACGAATAAGTACTTGAGAATGAAACCTCCTGGTATGAGACGTTTTTTAGGTCGATCAGTTCCTGACAGTGGCTTTCTCATCCGATCGTAGGAAGTTAAAATGGCGTCTCTTGCCCCTGGCCAGCTATGTGGCCCTTCCAGACGAAACTGGTACGGAAGACAAGGACCGAAGATACAAGCCCTGAAGAGTTTTGGATCTTTAAAAGCCATTTTGAGAAAATTGGGTCTAACATCGAACTGAGATGCAATTTCATCCAAATACGGAATGAAATCTACACGGACTGACATTTTTTCTGATGGTGCGTACCTGTTAAGGTTTCGTTCATGGCGTCTTACAACTTCGGCTTTCATAACATCTGTAGATGGAAGTCGACCCTTGTCAGCAAGAAGATGTGATGCCCACCGGCACTGAATTTCTCCAAGAGGAAATCCGGGTCCAAATGGTAGCAGGAAGCCTATTATTGCTAATGTGGCGTGGGGAAGTTGCGATGGATAAACGCACTTGTACAAGTTGATTCTTCCGTTTTCTGTGGTTAGAACACCTTCATCAAGAAACGGAAACTTCCATGTGTAACCTGTCGCCATAATAACAGTGTCTGCTTCGGTGATATTTTCGTCACCATCGAAAAACACGCCTTTTTCTGTGAAGTATTTTATATTCTTCCGTAGAACGACGGAGCCCGTGATCAGCTTGCTTGGGAGCGCATCATTTACAGAAGGATCTTTATTGAGTGCATGGTATTTCGGCGTCAGATTGTACAAGTTGTGATTGAACTTATTATTGAGCACATTGCGTTCCAAATACGAGCTCATGAGGCTTACGGAGAAAGTTTCTTGCAGAAAAGAAGTATGTCGGCGTAGTAGTGCAAAATCCACTGGTAGACCGTACGGTCCCACACGGGGGAATATCCAAGCACCACCTCTTGTACTTAAATAAACCTGAAAAACAGAAGAAAACATTTTATTTATTTTTTCACCAGTAAATGCATATCTTTAAAATGGGCAAACAAATCAAAAACAGCCTATTATTGCTAATATCTGAAAATGTTGTTTTCATTATTTTCTTTGAAACGTTTCTTTAGTGACTGAAATTATTTATTATGGCCTTATTAAAGCATTTATTTGCATCAAGTTGAATTTTGTATCAAGAAAATTAAATTCTGTTCCGTAAACAAAGCTATGGAAAAATAACTGTATGCTGTGAACCAGGTCACTCAGAAAAATTAATATAACGCTCTCTAGGTTCGCAAGAAAAAAACGTATGTATCAAATGAACACAATGCTAATAGAATTGTGTCAGGTTACAGCATAGGCGACAAAATACATGTAAATCGAAAAATCGCAGCCCCGGTTGCGTAGTGGTCTAAGTGCTAGCTTCTGGCAAATCTTCCCAGGTGGGCATGGATTCCGGTTGCTGGTGAGACATGGATGAAATGTTTTTTGTACAGTAATAGCCTTCAGCGTTACTAGTGGTCCCAAATTTGGGACAGGCGACTGTTTACAGCCCAAATAGTTGCTTCCGGTGGTCGTTAAACGCCAAAAATATCCCAGAATTCCATTCCGTAAATCTAGAATTTCGTTTTCTGCAAAGAACATGTTAGTTGAAACACAGGGTATTTATAACTAAGAAATAGGTATGAAACTTGTCTGCACAGAAAATGAACATGTTAGTTGAAACACAGGGTATTTATAACTAAGAAATAGGTATGAAACTTGTGTGCACAGAAAAATAACATGTTAGTTGAAACACAGGGTATTTATAACTAAGAAATAGCTATGAAACTTGTGTGCACAGAAAAATAACATGTTAGTTGAAACACAGGGTATTTATAACTAAGAAATAGGTATGAAACTTGTGTGCACAGAACAACGATGAAAAATGTTTTGAAGCTGAGTCCACTAGATTTTTAAGCGCAATTTTTTTGCGACGGCACATATTGTCAGACACTTCACATAAAGAGTTAGTCCTTATACCTACAAATAGCCTTTCTAAGTGTCGTCTATTTGCTCCAATTAGTTTCGAAAACATGACATTCCATAAAGTCCTGCTCCAAATAAAACATAACGCAAGGTAACTATTGAATATTTGCTCTCATTATGATTTATGCGAACTGTTAAATCAGTACTTATGATGTATGTCATTTGTTTCATTTTGCAGGTAGCAACTTAGGCAGGATTCATTGCTATCCACCTGAATATTGAGAACACCAACCCAAAGTTCAACGTTCTAAAAAAAAAAAAAAAGAAATGTGCTGTTAATCTCCATCGAGATAATCTACACCGTACGTCTGTAACCTAATAGATGAAACTACGCTACATCGGTGTGGATCATGCGATTTAAAAAATGCGACCATCTTGGAGACGCTGCAAAAACCTTTACAAATAAGAATTTTACTGGTCTTTATATGGTGGGTGCCAGTTTCTTTTGCACATCCTCTTTGCTGAATTGAGCACAATGAGTTGCACTTGTTGTTGAAAAATATTTCATTAGAAAATATCTTTGCACTGGAATATGACGCTGCTCTACGCTAATTGGCATGGTGCAGCCTTATCAGTGACGCCTTCTACAAATGCTTTATTAGAAATATGCCGCTTGCTGTATGTTACACGTAGTTCCAACTACGACGATGTTCATTGTCGTTAGATTTATCCTATCGAATTAAAATATTACACTGATCATTTCGCTTTCAAGGTATTTGAATTGTATTATTTATTTGTGAGCTAGTTTACCTAATTGGGTTGTTTTATCAAAACTACAGAACTAGAGATAGCAGAACTACCAAAGAATCCAACAATATTATCGACTGGAGCAAGGAGAGAAAGATACTACAACGTAAAGACTAATGAATCAGCAATGAGTTAAAACTTTCAAAATAAAAAATGAGCAACTGAAACAAAAGTAAGTTGAAAAATTAAAATGTTAATATAGGTAAAAATACAAGAAACCTGGCTCACAGATAAATTTCGAAAATGTTCAACCCCGTTTAGCATCAGTTCTTGTGTTCGTACTTGCTGACTGGAATGCACAAACTACCAGAGAAAGCTCTTCATCTTGTACCTACAAGTCTCTGACGTCACACCTTATTTCTATATTGCGATCGTTTCCCGTCGCGCTATCTAGCGGATATTTTCCTGATAAATGGCCTTATATTCGCCTTTTATTCTTCCCTGTCTTGCTTCTTTTCTCTTCTCGTATAAAGATTTTTCAAGCTTGAGGTAAATAATTCTACAGAAGAGTTAGTGTTGCAGTTGTATGTAGATCTCTGTCTTTTCAGTGATGACAGATTTAGCTAAAAGTATTTGTTTATAAATGGGTCCGACAGGCTGATTTTATACTTTCCCAGTCTGAGGCAACATTATTATACAGTGAAAAGCAATTGAATTAGAGATGTCTGCCTAGTAACGTGTAGCACTACCTTTCGCCCTGATGACGGCGGCGATTCGTCTCGGCATGGACTCGACAAGACACCGGAAGCGTTGGGAAGCCATACGGATCCACGACCCCTGAACAAGCTCCCACAGTTCACGAAGATTTTATTAAGGGGGGGGGGCTCAGAGCCTCGAACATCTCTCTCGATGGCATCCCAGATGTGCTCAATGAGATTGAGGTCAGGTGACCTATCAGGCCAAGGAAGCGAGGTCACGGCGGTGGAGTATTGATGTAACCATTCAGATAAAATTCGGAAGTGATGACACAATGCATTGTTTTGTTGCAGGATGAGGTCCCCAGTGGGATGTTGAAGACGCACCAACGGGAGCAAATGGTCGTTCAGGATATCCTGGTAACGTTGACCTGTAAGAGACGATGTCACACGTACCAAGGGACCCATTTTAGTCCACGTAAACAGTCCCCAGACGAGAATGCCACCCCCACCAGCTTAAAGAGTACCCTGCTGGCAAGAAGGATCCATCGCTTCATGTGGTTTGCGCCGTACTCGTATCCTGCCATCCGCATGTACCAACGTGAATCTCGACTCATCAGTCCAGGCAACATTTTTCTACATGTCTAGGGTCCAGTGGCAATGTTACCGCGCCCATGCTAATCTTTGCACCCTGTGATGTGATGTCAGCAGCGGTACCCTCGTGGGACGATGGCTTCTGTGCCCCATAGCGAGGAGATGGTACTGGGTGGTGTGGCTGCTTACACGTTTTTGTGCACCAGCGTTAAATTGCCGTGTGATTTCTTGCACTGTGGCCCGTCTATCAGCTGTTACAATGCGAGCTAGCCGACGATGACCCCGCTCATCCACACGCTGTTGTCCACGGCAGTTGGCCTTTGCAGGGATGGTTTTACCGGATTCGATGTACTCACGGTGCACCCGTGACACAGTGGCTCGTGAAAATCCCAGTGCCTGCACGACTTCCGAGATGGAGTGACTCATTCGTCGGGCCCCGACAATTTGCCCACGATCAAATGCACTTAGATCCTTCGTCTTACCCATACTGCGTCCGACTCTTACAGATTCCCGTCGCATCACTCCTTATATTGTCGGATCGCTGCATACGTCAAGTCGTTTCCGTTTACAGTGCCGCCAACAGTTCCACATTTGCATAACGCCAGCTGTCTCTAATTCAATTGCTCTTCAGTGTACACACGAAATGTGTCTCATGAGGAACATTTCGTGTATATTTTCTATCTCTTCATAATGAACAGTTCTGCTACTAAAGGGTGTAAATGCATATTTCCGATGACCTTTGACGGAGGATTGGGGAAGTGTAATCGGAGCCTCTCAATGGTATTGTTCTATCCTGAGTAGAAGGCGCTGTTTGACACAGGACAGGACTTTTAATTAAAAGGCAACGTGCTAGAGAATAGATTCAAATGAAAAATAACGGCCAGCCTGTTCTCACTCGGGGATACGTGCGGTGTCTGGTTTGAATGATGTGACGCGCGGTACTGAAAAGAATATTTGCATATTCAGCAACAACAGTCTACTCGTTCTGTATTCTGCACCACAGTCTCCACACATGACACACTGCTGTCTCTTGTTGACGTCAAAGGCCCGCTACTGCATCTCTCATCTGTCAACACTTTGTGGCCATGTGCGAAACTGGAACACTATTCTAGCATTCTTTGAAAGCTCATCATTTGAGTATGATAGACTTTGAGTTGAAGATGGATGCCCATTGTAGTCGTTTTCCGTGGACAGAGAAACCTAATTATCGCACTTACCTCATACTGAGGCCAGGTTTCCAGGCTGCTCGTCAGTTTCATATCCATCTGTTCTCCATAACGTTGACTATTTATTCAAACTCCTGTGCTAAAAAACGCCCTTTACGCCGAAGAGTGTAATGACGTTGAGAAACAGCGATTAGCATATCTCCAATTCCCCTCCTAAGGTAACCGGAAGTTGCTTATTGATCAGTCTTGTCATTTTACTCAAATTCTCGTACCGAACAACGTCCTCTAGTCAGGAAAGTGTATTGACGTTGAAAGACACTGATTAATATATATCTAATGCTCCTTATCGGAAGTTGCTCGTTGGTCAGTCTTGCTTTTTTATTCGAATTCCTGTGCTGAATAACGCCCGATAGTGAAGAGAGTTTAATGACGCTGATAGATTTTGGTTCCTTAATCCGCCTCTACAGTTTATCTGAAGTTACTTATTGATCAGCCTTATCTTTCAATCCAAACTTCCGTACCAAACAACGGCATCCTGTCAGGATAGTTGAAGAACGCCGATTTGCATATCCCTAATCATTCCAAAGGCCATCGGAAGTTACTCATTGATCAGCTCTGGTTTTTCTGCTTAAACCTACATCGCCGTTCCTAAAATGCCAATAAAAAAATACTTTTTTCTTCTTACATCGGTCACCGATCATTATGAGAAGAGCTTCAGGAGATTTTCTACTTCTTTTTTCTCAGTGTTTAGCACTTCCCATGTGAAACTACAGCCTCTGGTTCCCTAAAAGCAACAGAGCCAACGCTATCACACAAACACACCAGACATGCTTCAATCGGGAATAGAACCTGGGCCCTACTCGGATGTATGCTCATAAGCCAGGGATTCTTACCATTCGGCCACCTGGGCAGTTTTTCTTCTTCGATCATGTATAGTTTTTTGCATGATCGAAGAAGAAAAACTGCTCAGGTGGCATAGGCATTAAAGTACATTTCTCTCTTGCGATTACACCGAAGTGCCAAAAATCTCAGGATACCTCTATAATCCCTTTTTGGTCCTCCTCGCGATCGGATAACAGCAGGAACGCGATGGGACATGGACTTCCTGAGCTCTTTGTAGTCCTATAAAGACAGTGCACACCATGCTTCCAGAAGAACGTCCTAAAATTCCGTAATATTCGCTAATGGAGGATTCCTGTTTTTGACGACACGTTGAACAGCTTCCCAAATGTGTTTGATGGCGTTCGAATCAGGGGAGCGAGGGGATCAAGTCAGGATGCCAAACTTCGTGGAATGTTCCTCCAGTCATAATCGGGTGACTGTGGACGTGTGCGGTGGCACATTGTCTTGTTGAAAAAAGACGTGCCCGTCGAAGTGGTTCCATGACATGAACGGGCGCAAGTGATCCCCAAGGATGGTTACGTAGCCTTCACTGGTCAGAGCTATCTGAAGATGTATGAGAGGTCCCAATACCTGCCAGCTGAAAACACCCCACACGATAACAGAGCCACCGTCATCCTGCACTGTCCCTTGTAGGTAGGCGGATCTACTGGCTCGTGGAGATATCGCCGGACCCTCAGTCGGCTATATGCCCGTAACAGTTGCTAAAGCGATTCGTCGGACCAGATAGCCGACTCAGGGTGCGGCGACAACTCCACCAGGTTACACGTTTCCCGTCATCTTTCCAATGGCGAAGTCTCCTCAACCCCATAGAACTTAGGGAGCGTTGCACGTCAGAACGTTGATGCTACTACTGGCCCCGGCATTGAATTACGCTGCGATTTGCGGAAATGTTGCACACCGAGTGGATGGTACAATGCGTGCCAGACGCCCCTGTCCACGATCGTCCGGAACTTTTCTACCGCCACACTCATCTCGCACTCCGGATTCTCCCCCGTCCCCCCCCCCCCTGAGTTTCTGTAGTCCAAGTACACCCTTGAAATTGTTGACAGTGTAAATCAAAATTTTGTGGTAATTTTCGAGCTGGAGTGACCCAGCTTCCTGGCGCCGACTATCATACCACGTTCGAAATCGCTTAAATCTTGATAAACTGCCATCTAAACTTCGAATACTACTACCTGAGCTTGCGGTAATACTTACCTCTATGTATAAGTCGTTTGAGGACGATACCATTTATCACATGGGCGTGGTGGCATGTAATGTTGCAGATGAAAATAATTCAGTAAAAAGAAAAGAAAAAAAGAAAGAAAATTGCAAATTAGAAACTTTGGAGAAATGCATCAATTGCATTTTCACGAAGACTCAGTTCGAATATGCCCAGTACTGCAGTGTCAGAAACATGTTTAAAGATTTTAGTTCATTCTCGTTTATAGAATAAAATAGCAACTTTTATTTACAATTAAATATTTATTTTTTACATCTACTGTAGTATTTTTACTCCAGGGTATGTAGTTTTTCTTGCCTTTTCCACTGATTTGTTCGGAGTTCCCGTAGAGTAGTGGCTTCTAAGAACCCCACCACTTACCCACTGCTGCAGCACGACTATGTCATCACCTCCAACTTGCAGCTTCAGGGAAGTTAGCTCCAAAGACCAGCCCTTCTCTTTTATAATCTTGGGTTCATATAGGTTGGGTATCCAGTTTTTTTCTTTTTTTTTATTAGTGTACATCTCGTTTTCCAAAAGTCCGACCGGAAAATTATTTACACGTTGGATAGCTTTCATTATGGTAAATAATTTGTGTGCATACAGTATTTTGTAGTAACGTATTGTTATTTATTCGAACGCTACTGTCATAATTTTTGTACATTTTTCAGCTTCTCTGGTGAAAAACGTTCTCGTTAGATAAACAAAACTTTGTCTTCATTGCAAGAAAATTATTTATCATAGGGTTACAATTTTTTTAAATAGCTTGTGCTTAGTAGGTTTGCGACATTTGTCAGAACACTCGCTTATTAACCGGAGAATTCGGTGTGATTTTTTAGTTTACATTATTTTTCTTTCCTGATTTCGTCGTTCAGCAAGTTTGGAGTTCTAATTATTTTAATTGTTTTAATATTTTTAATAGTTCTCATTACATAAAGAATACAATTTGGAAATAAACAAAAAAATTGGTCACTGATTGTATTGAGTCAGCTGATTTTCTGAGGAAGCGACCACTCAAGCCACAGCAGCAATCCGGCATGGGCTCATGTAGAACTAAACTCGTTTGTGCGTTATGCGTAAACTTCATCTGAGGGAACACGGCAGTATATTTGTTAGTAACTTTGATAACGACAAGTAAATTGGAAAATTAATGAAGAGCATGATGAGAAATCATTTTCTTGTTCCCACATAAAAAGCGATTGACAGCACTTTGTTTTTGTGTACAAGTACTGAGAAACGCTTCAAACACGCCGCAGTCAAAACTCCTACGCCGCATTTTTAATCCCTAGGAAAAATAAGTTCGACTGATTGTATGACTGTACAAAATATAATTACAGAAAAATGTTTGTCATAGATTCAAAAAGAAATGTTACTTATAAACTCATTTTTTTTAATACATTCGGTTTAAGACCAATTAAAATTAGTTTGCTTTCCTCTCTTTAGCAGGTCTTTTGTGAAAAAGATCGTCCTTATTTTAACGGTTTGTCCGATCGTCAGCACATCTGCCTGCGGACTCCATATCTCTGCGAGTATTAGTCCAATTTGAGAAATTATTTTTGCATTAAGAAGCTGGAAATGTGCGAATGATGATCTTCCCTTTCGTTTATTTTTCGACGCACAATTTCGTCGATAGATGGCGTAAATGCATATATCCAATTCGAAATGCATTTTATTCCATATATTTGCTTCTAAACATCCGATTAAAATAAATTTGATTTTTCCATTTCATTTATGTCGCAGACTATTACCGGTATAGTCACTTTTCAAGCATAGATTTTCCGCTAGGGGGCGTAGAGGTAAACTCCGTTTTACCCCGATATCTCAGCTTCAAAAACTCCGATTTCAAAAATTCTTTCTGCAACAGATGCAGCTCCTAATGGGATATCGTTTGCACATAAATTCAAATTTTTGGTAAAAAACGGTTTGGCCATCAGGGGACGTAAGTGTTAATCCTGCTTCTCTTGCATTTGCAGCAAAATCTGAGCTTCTAAAATCTCGATTGAAAAATTATTTCGTAGACCGATACCACTGACGTCGAAAAATATTTTGAGAATACTTTCTTCTTTAAATAGTTCATGGCTTTTCCGCCAGGGTGCGTAGATGCACATCTTATTTTTGTCCATATCTCTGCTTCTATCTTAGAAGCAGAGATATGGACAAAAATAAGATATAAACTCATTTTTAATGTGTTAAAAATGAGTTTCCGATTTCAAAAATTATTTCTTTGTTGCAGAGCCATTCCGCAGCGAAGTATTTCTCATATAATTTCAAAATTTTCTTAATGCAGAAGTCTGCCACCAGAGCGCGTAATTCACGTTTCCGTTTACAGCAATATCTGCGGGACTAAAAATCCGATTGAAAAACTACTTTCGTCTGTCAGATACTACCAACTGTGCAAAATCTGCGTGCGTATTTTCTACCCAAAATAATGGCTTAAAGGTCGGAACCTTTTTCGCCGCTAGGGGGCGCAAACGCTTAATCTGTTTTTCTTAATATCTCTGCTTCTACATGTGCGATTTAAAAACTTCTTTCAACACCGGATGCCATTTACATTGTAGAACACGTTAAGCTAGTATACGAGAAATTTTGTAGTTCACATTTCTGTCGGTAGGTGGTGTTTGTGTACTTCAGTTTGCAGCTGTATCGCCGTTTCTAGAAACACTATTGAGAAATTTCTTCTTCACTGTATGCCATTCGCAATACTAGAAACTTGGAGCGTTATCCTCTTTAAATAATGCACAGATTTCCCGCCAGGAGCGTACAGGTTGAAACCTTTTTCTCGCAATTTCTGCTTCCCAGTGACGTATTTGAAAAGTTATTTTTACTTACCATAGCTTTTTTTCATGCAGAATATTGTTCGCCTGTTTTCAGCTTTTCCATTATGCAAAATTCTTCTGCTAGAAGATATAGAGTTATATAATGCTTCCTTCTCTCGTATATTTCTCCTTTAAACTGTTCGATTTGAAAATCTTTTTGTCTCTGATACCTTCATTTTTGCTATGAGAAACTTTTTGTACGCCATTTGTTAATTTTCGTAACGTTCATTTTAGCCGCTGGTTGAACTAAGTAGGCCTACATGTTTCTACTTCTTGATGCTTTATTGGTTGTTGAAACCGGTTGACTGTTTTTCTAACCGGTTCCATTGATTTTGAATAGCTTTGGTAAATTTAATTCGCGTCGAAACGGATTCAAAAAACGTGCTTATTACAACAGAAAATTCGGTGTCATCTTTCTTTATTTTGCTTCCGGGAGACGTATTTGAAAAGGTCTTTTTCCTTAGCATAACTGTTTCCATGAAGAATATTTTACGGCTTTTTTCAACTTTTACGTTATGCAAAATTCTTCTGCTAGTAGATGCAGACTTTCATCATGTTCCCTTCCACATTTTTTCTTTCAACTGTTAGATTTGAACATCTTTTGGCTCTAATACCATTCTTATGCTATGAGAAATGTTTTGTGCACCATTTGTTAATTTTCGTAACATGCTTTTTAGCAGCTGGTGGAAATAAATAGATGTTTCTATTTCTGGGTATGTTTTCTATTATAAAAACCTGTTGGTTGTTTTCTAATGTGGTTCCATTGACTTTGAATAGCTTTGGTAAATTTATTTCGCGTCTGAACGGATTCAAAAGACGTGCTCATTGATGCCGAAAATTCGGTGTCAACTTTCTTGTTTAATTTGCTTAGTATAATTCATAACTCGGTTTTTAACTGTTTTAAATATTTTGCTTTTACAATTTTGGAGTTTTGTTTAGTACACTTATTATTTTGCCTGCATGTTTTAAAAATATTAAGTAAAATTCCTTTTCGAGTTAGAACAAACCTTTTAATAATCGGTGATAAACAGTGGTGTTCATTTACCTTAGTGCTAAGGTGGTGTTGATACTACAGAGATTTTTGATATCACCTTTTTTTTTCATTTGTCTTTACTCTCAAAGTGGCAATGATGCTCCAAAAGTTTTTGGTATCACTTTTCTTTTCATTTGCTTTTATTCCCACACTGTTAAAAATTTCACAGTTAGATTACGGGCAATGGCCGGCAACTGGGGGCCCGGCCGTTGCCCATAAAACTACGGCTTGGCCCATTTTTGTGAAAGCCCATGAAATTACGGTCTGAACCCTAAATACTAAGCCCATAATCTGAAGAGCAATGCCCATAAAAAAACAAGTTTGACCGTATTGAGCTATGCCATAATTTGAAGGGCATTGCCCATAAAAAAATAAGTTTGACCGTATTGAGCTACGCCATAATTCGAAGGGCATTGCCCTTAAAAAAAATAAGTTTGACCGTATTGAGCTACGCCATAATTTGAAGGGCTATACCCGAAAAAATAAGTTTGACCGTATTAACTTAAGCTGTAATTTGAAAGGCAATCCCTGTAAATATGAAGTTTGGTCATATTCGGTTAAGCCTCACGGCAAGTAGTCACCGACTTTTACATAAATGCATTTTTTGTGGAAGAGTGTGCAAGTAAATGCATGTTTTTTGTGGAAGAGTGTGTGAGTGTGAAATTGTTGGATACTTACATTATAACTGAATCAATTCAGTTCTAAATGTGAGTAATGATATTTTCATATCTTAAAATCAGGTTTATTACAATATGATAAATAATGACATCAGTTACACACAGATTTGTTTAACATTAGGCTTTACGAACTCTGTACACACAGTTGGTTGAACAATACTTACGTTTCTTTTAGACATGTTTTAATTGGAGAATTATTTCTAAAGCACAGTTGGTTGAACAATACTTAGTTTCTTTTAGACATTTTAATTTGCACATACGTACTTATGTAGTATTTGCATGAATGAATACAAAGGGCAGTTATGTAGTAAAGATATGTACAGGCATATTCTTGTATTTATATGTTATATCAATGACAAACAGAACTACGAACTGGCATCCGAGTACATTGCGTCTATAAGGGTATTCAATCCACAATGGTGTCAAAGTTGGTTTTTCATGTAGGTTTTGGCTAGTATTACATTTGACATAGGGTTGAATCATGCTTCTTTTCGTTTTCACATTCACTGCCTTGTGTGCTTGTTCATTTTACATTCTACTGAGCACTGTGTTGTCAGTGTTCCCAGAACTTTTACTGTCTTGTTTCCTATCTCTAATTTTTGGATATTTACCTACTTTTCACATGTTTAGTAAAATTATGTCAAAAACTGGAAGTACTGCTTTTGAAAGATCACATTGCTTCCCCATAATTAAGGTATCAGAAAAAAAAGAAAAAAAATACTTGAATGGAAATGAGAGCTTTTGAACTTGATAGGGCATAATTTCAAATCTCAGACCCCCACCCAAAGTAGAAAAACTTGCTTAGACCCTGATTCTAACTGAGTCATTGTAGAACATTAATGCATATCAATATTTCTAAAATATTAAATTTTCCTGTTTGGAATGTTTTAGAAATGACTTCAGTGATTAAACCTGTTCTTTCATTGTTGTGTTGCCACAAGGAAACCATTTTGGAGCACAAAATTTTTTTGGAAAGCTATTAAATAGTTGTATTTATAATATCTTGGCAATACCTGAAGATACTGAAACAATTTTTATTGATGTACAAATCAGGTGTTTAGTGACAAAGGAAAAGAACACGGCAGAATCTTTAAATTTCTCAAAAAACAATTTCATCGCATCATTTTGTACCAATTTTCAGCACTATCATCTTAAAACATGAAATACATGCTTTGCATATTGAACATTTTGAATAGACCTTTAAAATAGGAATTACAAAACGTGTAAAAAATTTTTCATATTTTTTAACTTAAAAAAAAAAAGTGGCTTCTGATTTATCTTAAAATATAAATTTTCCTGGGCATCCAGGTTTTACTACCTGGGTAGGTAAATAATTTATGTATATACCCAGCTGCGCATGTAACATTTCAGATATTTTCCAAGCCCTGCTTAAAGTGACACAGGTGAAAGATTTCACTCGCAGAAATTTAGAATGAAATCAATTCTTTTTTACATTTAACTTTAATTACTACATTTGCAAAGCAAAGAAACTGTTCATGATATATTTTCACTGTCATTTTCTTGGCCAGCATTTACCAGATTCAGTAAAAAAAGAATAACAGTTGAAACTCGTTATAATGAAATTCAAGGGGGACAAAAAAATTTGTAGCAACGTATTGTTCTTAAAACATAACAAATTTTTCATTAAAAAGTTAGTATGTACTACAGAAATTTTCATTACGCATAAGATTGCAATGCTGTAAAAGTGAAATAGTGCCCACAGAGACAAGCAAAGGTAATTTTTTTGTAATGGGAAGTTTTTGCTAAAGTAGTAATAATGAAATATATAAGCTTTAATTAATATGTATGTATGAAATTATGTACTGTATATATTTTTACTTATACATATCAGGGTTTGAAAAATACCATGCCTGAGTCGTGTGAATCATTGACCTGGGCAGGTAAATAAATAATTTAGTTGCCCTAGGTGCCAGACTGGGCAATTAAATCTAAAAATGAAGTTCAGAATATAATTTTCTACTACAAGAAAAAAAGACAGTCATCGCATGTCATGTTGCTTTTCACTGCTAATCACTGGAACTTGTATTATTGTTACGCAGTGCCAAGGACAGAAGAATATCACTTCTTTAATTATATTATGCTTTAGGTCCATAAATTGGAAGCATATGTAATTTTGCTCCAAATGTTTCCAGTCAGCGACTGAATGCATGCCTCTGATGGAACTAGCCTCCTGTGTTTATTGACAAAGGGTTAAAACTTCATATTTTTCATATTTTAATGTATTTCATATTTTTTCAGATATTTCATATTTTAAACGTGTTTTAAAGATTTTTATTGTAATATGGACCTGTGAGTCTGACACTGTGAAGAGAAGCTGCGATAGGAATAATGCATTGCTCCAGTGAAGATGTGAAGCTTTGGTCCGTTAAAAGGAAGGTTTGTTGCTGTGTGGAAATGACGGGTACAAGAGAAAGAGGACTTACGTTATTGGCAGAAGAGCAATAAATGTTGTAGTGATACGCTACAGAAAATAGGTCCACAGCAGCCACCCTTTCTTTTGTTGTATCCTGTACGTTGTTGGCAGGAAAAACCGGATAAAACCTCTTCGATTTGCAAAAGATACATATGAGTAAGATAGAAACTCGCGTGCGAACAAGCTATTAACAGAAGAACCAAAAGTGCAGAGACACAGCAAATCTGTTCAAACCAAAACCGAAATTTATAGTTCCCCAGTTTTCTGTACAACATAGAAAAGCATATTAGTACTTTCGGTAAATGTGTACTTCAGCGTCCTAAACTATTTCGTTGGAAAAATTTAACTGTGGGTGAAAAGTTCGATGCACACATTTTTTAAGCATGCAAAATAATAGGGAAAGGTGAAAAATTATATTTTTAGATAAAAAGGAAATAATTTTTCCGAAGTATTAACCTGCGAGTACGATGGTTTGTAGCAGGTGGTGCGGGAGGCTGAAGCGATGCTAACGGCCACCACGTGAAGGTGCTGTGCGACGGAGCGAAGTACGAGTTGGTAGCAAATGCGTGGAAGAATACGACAGCAGTAGGGTATATTTTTCGGAAGAGTGTCGTGTAATCGTGCGCAGAAGTAGTTCAAACTTGTTTTATTCATTTTTGAGAAAGATATGTGCAGAATGTCGTTATTAGTGGTTTCACAGTGTCTCCGAATGGAAAGAAATTAAGGAATGTAAAATAATTTATGTACGACAGAAGTTTTGAGGAAGACGTTTTGGTTCCGGTTGAACCCAAAGTTTTAGTTTTGGTTTGGAAGATGTGCACAGGTAGGTGATTTCTTCAAGCACTTCATTTGCAGTTCTGCTGTTATTCAGTACATCGTAGCTCACATTTTTTTCCTCGTGACATGGATATTTTTCAAAATAAGCAATTTTCTTCAATTCATATATCGCACTATGGCAGGGAGACAGCTTCTTGTATTGTGGCGGATAATGAAATTTTAAGCCCTGACGAAATCGGAAATGACTGACGATTTTGTACTTCCGCTTTCTCAAAATTACCCTTCAAAAAAACAAAAACTTACAATGCTGCACAAATTCAACCTCTTTCTTTCTGCGTATGCCTACAAGACTTTTCGATGACTACGTACTGCTAAACCGCTTCCTTCTTAATTCTTCCGCCCGTTACTTGCCCTTCTCAACGAAGCTTCCATTCACCGGACTCCACCTTGATGCCGTTGCCGCTCTCTCGTCCTATGCCTATACCGCATGTACTCTTCCAAACCATCGCACTCTCAGGTAAATACTTCGGAAAACTTATTTCCTTTTATCCAAAAATACTATATTTTTGCACCTTTTCCCATTATTTTGCATGCTTAAAATATTGTATGTCACACTTTTCCCACACAGTTACATTTTTCCGACGAAATAATTTAGACGCTAAAGTACACATTTACCAAACTTTCTATTTCGGATCAGGGAATCATATGCGAAAGAATGAAAAATTTCACGTCTGCTTTAAAAACAATTACAAAACATGAACAAACTATATTGTGTAGCATATGAGTATAAAATGGTTCGCTCTCCTGGCAAGAAGGTACTTGCTTGGACTTGTAGTCATCCGCACGTGAATTGCACGGCGAAGCGAATCTTCCTTTCAACAAAGCAAATCTTCACATCGTTGCCGTAGTGATGTGTTAGGCCTACCACAGCGTCGCACTCACAAGTCAATATTACAAGTTTCCGACAAAATAATTTAGGACGCTAATCTACACATTTACCAAATAATCTGCCAATGATGAAGATTGGAGTGCCATTTCAGGTGGATTCAGTAGTTTTAAAGAGTTTGTAGAAATCAATGAAAATGCATTATTGGGGAATTGAGGGATATTCAAGAAATAGCCAATGAAATTCAGGATGATGATGAAGAGACATAACGAAGAATTAACAAAAGATCCCCAGACTGTCACGAAAGCAGTGTAGAAGCTTTGGAAACACTGTCACTACATACAACTCACCGATACATCTAATTGCCACACATTCCTGTTTAAACAAACTTGAAAAAGCTGTTTTCAATGAGAGGCAACAGCAGAAACAGTCTTCAATTTTACATAACTTTAAAAAGCCATAAATATAAACAAGGTATGTAATTAAAATTTTGAGATCAAGTAATTTACATTTATGAGTAATCTAAGCTTTTAAGTGTTAAATTTAACTAAGTAAATTCAATCATTGATATTTTTTCTTATTTTGCATGTTATTCTCATGTTAATTACATTTTAAACTTAATTTTGGCTGGAATTACACTAACTTTTACTTATGCTGCGCTCTTATTTATGCGTGCTATGGTTTGCGCTGACATATATGTGAAATATTACTGTATACATGTGATAATGAGGTGATTATAGATATAATTAAAAAATATATATTTTTTGGCTCTTCTGGTTTCCAATTAAATTTATGTAATTTATGTGTTGAGTGGTAAAAAGCTGTTTTCAATGAGAGGCATATGGGGTTTGTATATATGCAGATTTCCATTGTTTGCTTCTTCCTGCTGAAAACTAAGCTAGGGGTGCCTATGAGTTAACTGAATATACCATAGTCACAAAATGATTGATAATTATATACTAAGGAATGTGAGTGAAATGGTATTCCTAAAAGCAATCAAAACCATGTAGCAGTCAGGGAGAATCACAAATGTGTTTCCTGAACGAAAATGTGACATTTCATCACATGAAACTTTTTTTCCACCTCTAAATTGAGGCCATTGGTTCTAGGGAAGGAGAAAGCCAAAGCTGTTATGTTATGTAAAAAACAGGTTTCTTTTTTAAAGGTTTTAACGGCTAATGTGAGGAACTAAATGGGATACAAGCAGTCCCCGTCCCTAATTTAAGAGTCACTGGTTCCAGGGAAGAGAGAACGCCAGTGCTGTAAGACAAACACAACATCCATGCCATACCGGGATTCAAACCCGGACCCACTTGGACAAACAATCATAAGATGGTGCTTAGACCACTGCACCACCAGGGTGGCAAAACTAATGCCTCATATGGGATTCAAACCATATGTTAAATTGTGACTGCTAGCCAAAAACCTTGATGTACAACCAACTCTGATACCAGAACGGCTTGAACATCCTCTAGACCAATAGTTCTCAAAGTGGGTTTCACTAAAAAATAATAGGGGGCATATGCGGATTTGTTAGCAACCATACCGAATCACATAGTGAACCAATTTTCAAAACAAAATTAATCTGAATTTATGGCTAGTGCTGGTAGGATGTGTAGTGAAGTTTAGCATATTTAGCTGAAATTTCTGAAAAATGAACTAGTGGAACTTCTCATTACAGGGTGAAAACAATCTGTTCAATGTTGAAAAAACAAAACACAAGCAATGACCAAAAAACTTTATGAGAAAACCAAATTACAGGGAACAGCTCTGACCAATTTTCATAACTGAATTCATTATCATCAGAAAATGAGCAAACAATTGGAAACTTGATGTTAAACAGCTAATAATCGTCCATTCTCTGCACTCTCCAAACATTTACAAGGCAGTATTTCCCATTCCCACTGAATGAACTAGTTACTCATTCACATACAATGCAGAAATGTGTAATCTTCTATTGCCAAATAAAAAACTTATGAGACATCTTTTAACTCTGGTTGGTTTGAAAAGCATTTGTTTTTTGAAATCACCGACTAGTTTTTTTTTTTTTTTTTTTTATTGGAGGTTTAACGACCACCGTGAGCAACTCAATGGGCTATAAGCAGTCGCCCGTCCCTAATTTAGGGTCACTGGTTCCAGGGAAGGGAGAGAGCCAGTGCCGTAAGACAAACACAACATCCATGCCGGACCGGGATTCGAACCCGGACCCCTTACGAACGAATGATCAGAGGCCAGCGCCTTAGACCACTGCGCCACCGGGGCGGCGACTAGTTTTTGGATTCCAATGGAAAAAGAATTTCCAACATTGTCGAGCACTGCCTTAAGTATTTGTTGCCTTTTACAACTACATATTTATGTGAAACTAGTGTTTTATCCTTAACCACCATAAAAACTAAATATTGAAATAAGCTGGATGTTGAAGATAACTTGTTTGTACATAAGCAAGAAAACTCAAAATATTGATGAACTTTGCAAGAGTAAATGAGCTCATACATCTTATTGATACTAAACAAATGACTTGACCAGTTTTATTTGAATTTTTTTTAGCCATTTGTGCAATTTCTGAGACATCAGTGTATGTAATTTTAGCAAATATACATGTGTATTTGTATTTTTTATATATTTTATACCCACATAAACACACTGGAATAAACTTTTCATTAAAGAATATGCCTGTACATATCTGTACTCCATAGCTAATCTTTGTATTCATTGGTGCAAATATAATACTTCACAAGTTCTTAAGTACATGAGCAAATGAAAAGGAGTCTTAAAAAAAAACAAAGTATTGTTCAGCCAGTTTGTGCTTTAGAAATAATTCTGTTTAAATTCATGAGTTGAACACTATGCCGTAAAAAAAAAAAAAGCACAAAACGATAAGACAATATTTATGCGTGTTATATTGCAAAATGGAATTCATTTCAGACTACAAACATACGAAAAGAATGCTTCCCTACGTAATTCCCAAATCAGCATGTACAGATCGAATTTATTCGACATCCTAGTCAACGCTAGGTATATACCTGGCGATAAAGACTTGCACAGAAAGTAAAGCACTGTTTCATATTGATAGTAAAACATATATGGATGTGAGAGTTATGCCCCTACCCCAGTCAAATGAAATCTTAGCTACTACATAGATTTTCCTGTGTGACAATGCTTCAGCCACCCTCGTTTGGTGGTGAAACTTTTAAAATTATATATATATATGTACACAGTTCGTGAGCTTAATATCAAACAAAAATGTGTGTAATTGATTTCGTTACTTTTACATATCATAATAAACTTAATTTTAAAAAGTGTCTACTCACACGTTTTCTTTCTTTAACATGCTGGTGTCAACCACATGTTCGTGACTTCGTGTTCGTGTCGTCAGTTAGGGTTAGGGATGGGCGATATTTATCAATATCTCGAAATATCGATATTTTTGTCCGATATTTCGATATATAGTATTGATATCCAAGTTACGATATATCAGAAAATCACTATATCGGTGCGATATTCAATATATCAGCCTATGGCTGATGTGATTTAACTTGTTTAATGAAATCTGTGTTCTTTCCTCTGGCATGTCACGAAAATTATGTTGCTTGAGGACTATCAAACTGCGATCTCATTATCGAGATTCACATGATATTATGTCACCTTCCGATTTCTAGAACTTTACAAGGAAAAATATCTGCTGTGTTGAAAACCTCGATGGTTGAAAATTTTAACTATTAGTTGACAGTAGGCACCCAGAAAACAAATTTAACGAACGGTTGATAGCAGATTGTTCTTTTGCCTATGAGTATTATGTTTGAAGTAAACTGGCACTTTGACCAAAATTAAATACATACCAATGACACACAATTTGAAGTTAAGCATTTTTTTTTCGTTAGTGATAAAGTATGTAGATCTTAACAGCTGGGTAAGGAAATGCAAAACAGCTTTTCGAGAGTTTTCTTGATGTCTTACAAGTTATGTAGTATAAAGTTTGTTGTAATTCAGGCTATGTATATATCAGACGTAATTTTTTTTATCATCCTTTGATAATTATCTTGTAAATACATAGTGAAACTTCCTGAAGTAATTATATAATCTGGTAAAAATATGAGCATAACAACTTTTGTCTTGATCTGCTGATTTTTCCACACTTACAGCATGTTATTTCCTCTGATTGTCCATTCGTTTTTTTGTTATCTAGGAGAGACAGGCTTTCATACATTAATTAGTAAATATATACTTGATGAATTTGGATTATGATATTTTTTTATGTTTTTCATACATTAATTAGTATGGCTTTCATTAATTAATTAGTAAATATATATACTTGATTAATTTGGATTACGATATTTTTTATGTTTTTATTTTTATAATCATATTTTAATGGAGGACTAATAATCATTAGCATTTTTTAAAATATCTTTCTGGAAAAATAATTGCTTTCTATGAAAAGGCCATCACAAATTATTCGTACTCTAATTACTGTTTTTAACAAAAATGTCACTTGTAAACATATTATAAGCACTTTAATTTTTTTGCTTATGCCATGGGAACTATTTTTGCTTACACCATAGAAGTAATTATATCTGTATACTCCATTAACATTGTGTTCTGTCTTAAACGATAAAAAAAAATAGCAAACATTGTTCACACCTTCTGAAAAATATAAATGTATACAAAATGCTCTAAAAATTACAATAACAAAGTTTTTTTAAAGATTTTTTTCCATAACACTTCCTTGCAAGCTGATATAATGTTGTTAACTTTGACATTTGCATCCCAATAAAAATAGTTATTCTTTCTATAATTCAGTTATTCCCATGTTAATTGATGGTTAAGATTCCAGTCTGCTGGGATTAATAAGTACTTTTGTTTTTTTGTCATTTATGCCATACTGAAGCTTCAACTTACCTTTTCTCGAAATGTTGGAAATACATATTTCTCATAATCTCACATTGATGAAAAACTCATGAAAACATTCCTTTGCAACTGGGATTTTTGGAAACTTCTTGGCAGAAACCATACCCCTGCTAGTCGAGCAATGCCCACACATGAAACAACAAAATCACCTTTTGGGTTTTGGAAAGTATATTCAGCATTTCTGCAGATTACAAGCTCACTTCTGCTGCATGATTTTTTTATTTATTTTTACATCAAAACTTTCTGCTATATATTTTTTTTTATTTTAGGATCTGAAAAACAATATTTTATGTGTTTTTCATATCACTAAAAATACAGCTTGAGAGCTGCAATCTTGCATAAAGATAGTTTTAAGCTATAAAATGTAATAATAAAGGACAAATAAAATTGCTCCCTTTTAGTAGGAGAAAGCAGCTCTTGAAAAAAAAAAAATTCAGCTGATGTTTCTAAGAAATTATCTGAGAAAACTGGTAGGATATTTATTCCCCACATTCACTGCCAAGCTTGTGTATTATAATTAGTTATTACTTATTACCAAAACAATTTTTTAAGGTAAAGAATATTTTTATGTCTTAAGAGACACATATGGTTGAGTCGTCATTAGACTATGTAAATGCTATCTGTGGAGAGTAGTTACTCAATTATGTTTGCTCATGCTGATGAAACAATCCTGTTGGCAGAAAGCAAAAGTGAGTTGCAGCGTATGTTGTCCCACATGTATGAAGTTTGTATGAATTTCAAACTTAGTATATGAAAGGAAAAACCCAAAGTTATGTTTTTGACAGATGAATTGTTAGTATTAAATCAAACAGATCAGTCTAAATGGCAAAGAGATTGACCAGGTAAATCAATTTACATATTTAGGAAGCATGTTTGACAGAGAAAACAAATTAGGTGGTGAAATTAGTAGGCTAGTAAATTCATCTTTGAAAGTCACAGCTGCTTCAGGAGGATTTTGAATAAATGATGAATGATAGGTTCTCAAAAAAGTCCCTAATAGTTGTGTGTGAAAAAGTACAGTAATTGTTCCTACTCTGATGTGCAGCAGTGAAGGTGGAGTACTGCAGATGAAGAGTGATTTGTGAGCTGTAGAGATGTGTTACTTATGGGGGTGGGGGCAAGATATGTTTTGATCATGTGAGGAATGAAGATGTTTTGTAGATGAGTAGTGTGAAGCAAAATATTGTTTGTAAGGTGGGGACAAATATTCTTGGGTGGTTTGGAGAATGAGTGGTGAGATGATTACTAGGAGAATTTATTCTGCACAAGTGACAGGAAGAAAATGTAGAAGATCAAGGGAGGACCAGATTCAGGAATTCCTGCATGAGAAAAAGAGAATAAATGTGAAGTACAAATGGTCTTGTGTGTGATGGATGTCAGTGAAGCTCAAGTTGTGAGCTGAGATCACTGTAAATGCAGATGTTTGATACATCAAGAGTAAATAAAATGTGTTTCCATCAGTTTTGAACTTTAATCCAGCAGATAAGCTCTCATCAAGAAACTAACCTATGATCTTAGAGAACAGCTTAGTGATATATATGCATGTAAAGAGAAAATCTCTCATCTACAGCAAGTTGAATATAACTAGGTGAGAAATCAGTACTTATTTTTGTGTTGTTTTGGTGTTAATAAGTGAAACATTAAATGCTATATCCCATTTGAGTTCAAAACTGTAAATTTTTTTTTAAATCTGCTGACTTCCTTAATTTTAAGGATAGACTCCACCAATGAGCATTTAAAATGTAAAAAAAAAAAAAAAATGATATGATATCGAAGATAGCTCCTCAGGTGTTTTAGGCTTGATAAAGAATACTTCAGATATTTATTGTGTACAAGTTTTTAATGGAGATGAGAAATCCAAAGAAATGGACTGAGAACTGGAAAAAAATGCTTGAAGTGAAGTGGTGTGTGTGTGTGTGTGTGTTGATCTCCATGAGCATCTAAAGTTGTTCCCGAATGTGTAGAAGCTTGATTCACCATAAGCAGACACATGTCCCTAATTTAGGGCGAGTGGTTCCAGGAAAGACAAGACAGGAACAACTTCTTTATGTATTTTACCACTTGGTAGGCACATTTTCCATGATTATTTGGATACTGAATAGTTTCCATGACATTTAATTAACATTTCATGACTGAATAGATTTTATTCATGACATTTAATAAATAGATTTCTTGACTGAATAGATTTCATGACATTTAATTGCTAAAACCTGGAAAGAGCGACATCTTTGTTTATTCACTGACGCCACATATTTGGAGGATTTTCACATTTAATGAACAGTGCTTCTTATTTTGAAAATTTGACTGTTTTCTAGCAGTTTCTGAGGAAGAAGTAATCTTTTTGTATGAGAATTTTCCTGATATTGATGCTGAATCAGTTGTAGCAGGTATAAAATCACATACAATTTTTGCAAACTTGATCAAATGTAAAACCGATGGGCGCAATGCAAGGTATTCATATAATCTGAGCATTGTTTCAGCTAATATATTAATATAGTCTTTAATGGTAGTCTAAGAACTCCCTTCCTACAGCTAGTGTCAAACATTTGGCACAATGTATTGCCTTTTAATCAAACCAAAAACCCATATTTATGAGTACAAATGCAATTTTTCCATTGCACATTTATTAGATTTTAGCAGGAAAAGAATTTTGAAAAAAGTAACCTTGTATAATTTAAAGAAACACTAGAGAAATCAAATGAGGAAGAGCACTGCACATTAAAACTTTTCTGGGCAACAGAATTTTGTTAATGCCATTCCGTTTAAGAATAACAGTTTTCACAAAAAAAAAAAAAAAAAAAAATATGTTCACAGTTTTTATCAAAAGAGAAATAGACACAATGACAAAATGGATAACACTGGGCAAATTAGGCCGAAACCTGTTAACAAGGTTTGTTGTATTTTCAGTTTTGTTTTTTTTGTTATTTTTTTACAAAAAAAAAAATTATATATGTATCTACAGTGTATATGCACACTAACTTTGAAATAATATATTTTCATGTATGTGTGCAAACTACTTCAAAATTGCATTAAAAAGCTCTAGCCATTTACCTCTCAACAATATTATGACTTTGCAGAACATTCTGCATTAGAAATTGCAATAATATGCTCTGATTACAGGCTAAGGGGGTAATGTTTCAGACAGAAGTAACCCAGTGATTTTGTTTTAGGCATTTTACTCTGCTTTTGTACTTAAATAAACATTTCGAATAATGGAAAAACCTTAATATGTGTAGAATAATCAAATCAATGAGACTTATTTACCCAATTGCCTGTGGTTTTGTGGTCTTCTATGTAGCAAAATATTTCTGCCACAAATTCCATTTCAAGTGTGTTTTTTTATTCATATCATCATCATCATCATCATTGTCAACCATTATCAATCCACTGCTGGACGAAGGTCTCCCCAAGTTTCCTCCACAACGGTCTGTCTTGTGCCAGTCTCCTCCATGTCACCCCTGCATACTTTCGAATTTCATCCACCCATCTCCCATGTGGTCTTCTTCTGGGTCTTTTCCTGTCCCTTGGAATCCAATCTAAAATTTCGGCTGTCCATCGATGATCTGTCCTTCTGGCAGTATGTCCAGCCCATTGCCATTTCAGGGATTTAACTCTGATCATGATGTCTTCCACTCTTGTCATTTTTCGGATCCACGAGTTCCTCTTCTTATCTCTCCTGGTTACACCAAGTATGCACCTCTCCATGCTTCTTTGAGTTGTCTGCAGCCTTTGTATGTCTCTTTTAGTTAAGGTCCACGTCTCTGCACCATATGTAAGCACTGGAAGGATGCATTGATCAAACACTTTTCTTTTAAGACATAATGGCATATTGCTCTTGAAAATTATGCTGTTTCTTCCAAAAGCTCTCCAGGCAAGTTTTGTACGACGATTAATTTCTTCACCAATGTGACCCTCACTTGATATCTGCTGTCCAAGATAAACGTACGTGTCTGTTATCTCCAGCTTTTCTCCATCAATCGATAAATCTTCATTTCTTGTAAAAGCATTGAACATCACTTTTGTCTTCTGAAAGTTCATTTTTAATCCCACTTCTTTACTCTTGTCAGCAAGTTCCTGGATCATACTCTGCTGCTCTGATGGGGTAGTTGCAAAAATGACTACATCATCAGCAAAACGAAGGTGGGTTAGATAATCTCCATTAATCTTTATCCCCTTGTTTTCCCAGCTCAGTGACTGAAAAACACCCTCCAATGTGGCATTAAAGAGCTTCGGAGATATGGTGTCACCTTGTCTCACTCCCTTTCCAATTTTTACGTGTGTTGTATTTTCAAACAGCCGAATCTTTGCACTTGCATTCTTTAAAAAGATGTTGAGTGTGCTTAACAGGAAAGTTGACATCTAATTTGTTTACTTTCAAATGATAACCAAAACCTTCAAATATCGTTGGTGACAGTTGATACTATCCACAGCCACAGCCCCCCCCCCCCCCCATTAGTGGAAGGGGAGTGCAGATGTTATATAAACACAAAAGTGCACAACACTTTTATGATTGCTTGTTTGACTAATTTTGTCTCGCTGTATCAACAATCTTGCATAGGTAGCAATGTTAAGTACAGAGAATCATGATAACATGTTTTGTTAAAAAAAACAGTTTCCGCATTTATGTTCTGTAAATTTATGTGACAACTTCCTGCTGTTTTGGCCACTTTCATCCAATCTGTGCTCTGCCCCTTCATTAAGAAATACAAGGGGCATATATAGATTTTTTCTGAGGGCGTGCCAATGAAATGAAAAAAAATTAAATCCACCAGGACAAAATAAAAGAATGAGAATAGAAAAAAATAAAAAAAAATTTGTAACGTAAATTAATGAATTTTTTTTATTAAATTAAGCATTTTTGTTTCCAATGTAAGGCACATTTTAACAATAAATAAAACACATTTAAACACTTTCGGGGGGGGGGAGTGGGCATAAATATATCCCACCTTACATTACATAAATGTATAAAATATATAATATAAATACGCCCTTACATTACCTTGGCTACGATGTAAACAACCCTGATGTTGGCTTTCCAGCTCAGCATACAAGATATATTTTTAGCGAATTTTTATGAATTATAAAAACGTAAAATGTTAATTCCGCTGTCGAAAATATTTATTTACGTAACAAAACAACGTAAAAGGGCAAAATAAAAGCACTAACCCATGGCGTCGGTCTTGTAAAAAAACGTTAAATATCAATTCCGCTATCGGAAATAATTATTTACACAACAAAACGACTGAAATGGCAAAATAAACGCACTACGTTTATTTCCAAGTACAGCGACCGTCTTGTAAAAGGTACGAAGTTAGTAATATACAGTACTTTTCTGAGATATCACTATTTTAATGGTATTAAAACTTGATTGCAGCTATATTTTCAAGCTGCAGGATAATTTAGTACTGGCTGAGATTTGTGCGAACAAGCCAACAGCCAATTAGTCCCAAGTTCCCAATAGCCAATACTTAGCACAACATTGAATCGGATTCAGTGATAACCCAGATGCAGTATGCAGTGAATAAACCGAAATATCAGTCTTATTGAGATCAGAAGTATTGAAAAATATCGAAAAATCAATCTGATATATTGATCTTTAAATACAGATATTTTCGATTCAATATATCGGTCTCAGAAATATTAAAAGATATCGTACTTTTGAAAATATCGCCCATCCCTTCGTCTTGGTAAAAAAACGAGCAATCCCCGTAAAATCACGTGACGACTCGCTGACCAATAGCAGAAAGCGACGCATGCCGCATTCCTTTTCTGTCATTATCGTTCATTGGCTAACCCGTGTCTCTTAGCAACGCCCGTAAAATTACGGTTAGGAACAGTTGTCCTACATATCCATGCCCGTTAAAATACGGGCAGCGCCTTGAAACTGCAGAAACGAGCCTTGATCGTAAAAATACACGGGCAACAAGACTTTTTTTACGGGAATTTTTAACAGTGCAAGGTGGGTTTGATCAATAAAGAACCAGCACATATTGAAAAAGAAAACCCTGCCAGAAATGTTTTAACATCGCATCAGTATTTCCTTATCGCTTTCTCGAGTCACGCAAATGCAGGCTTTAATTCTTTTTGGCTACTCTCTTGGGGCCTGGTTCTGTGAGACCTTTTTATCGTCCGACATAGCAAGATTCGAATCACGAATGAAGCATAGGGGGTGTGTTTGTTATACAACACTAGCTCTCTCCCTTAACTGGAACCAGTGGCCTTAAATTAGGGAAGAGTGACTGTTTATAACCCTAAAAATTACCCCCTCCCCCTAAAAAAAGCAATGGAAAGTCCAGTACAAACGTTGCAGGAATAAGAATAAAGAAATGTGATTTTTTTTTTACTTTAGGTTTAACGACCGCCGTGAGCAACTCAGTGTGCTATAAGCAGTCGCCCGTCCTTGATTTAGGGCCATTGGTTCCAGGGAAGCGAGAGAGCCAGCGCCATAAGACAAACACAACATCCATGTTTCATCGGGATTCGAACCCGAACCCATCTCGGACGAATGATCAGAAGCCATCGCTTAGACCACTGCGCCACCGGGGCGGCGAAATGTGATTTTTGATGTAGATCTTCAATACTGTTTGCTCTCCTTATTCCTATTAACAAACAGTTTCCTCCATGATAATGGTTAAGTTAATTATATTGTAACGTTATTTTCAAGAATAACCAGGTGTGTTTAACGAGAAAGCTTACTTGCAATTCATCGGCTTCGGAGATTTCACTTAAGCTTGATGCTTAAGCATAGTTTGATAAAAAAATTTCAGAGAAATGTTCATGCAGAAATTCTAATACAATTCTGAATGGAAAGGTATCTAAAATAAAACAATTACATCTCGGAAAGTATTTATTATATACACCTCTGATTTGCGCCATTGTAAAGGGAAAGTGTCAAAATATTTTTACTCATTGCAATTGCCTCATTGCATTTCAATGTGGACACCCTTGGTGGACCGACGGATATCCACATGGTAGTTGACCTCATTCCACGTTGCTTTAAGCATGTCCGGCGTAACTCTAGCCAGGGCGTCCATTATGCAGCTTTTAGGTGCCGAAGGTCGGTAATATTGATCTGGTAGACAATGTTTTCGACATAACCCCACAGGAGAAAATCCAGTAGGGTTAAATCTGACGACCGAGGATGCCAAACAATGATTCCTCCTCTGTCGATCCGTCTCCTAGGCATCTCGCGATCCAGGTGATCCCTAACGATGAGGCTGAAATGTTGTTGAGCTCCGTCATGTTGAAAGACGGGTTGCGGTGGTAGCAGGCAGGGCTAGTGCAAAGAGTCCCAGCATGTCCAGGTACGAAATCCCGGTGATAATTTCTTCCGAAAGGTAGAAAAGTCTAATCAGCTTATCGGGCACCAGGCCGACCCAGATGGTAGCTTTGGTGCTGCCTCTCTCTAGCTCACATGTGACATGTGGATTTTCATTACCCAAAATCCTGCAGTTGTGCCAATTCGCAGTCCCGCTGACATGAAAGGTCGCCTCATCCAAGAAGCACACTTGGTGGAGGAAACTGGGTGTCGTGTCAGTTCTTTTGAGCATGTCTACAGCGAAGTTTGCGCGAGAGACAGGGTCATTCAGTTTAAGTGAAGCATTTGAATCTTGTACGCGCTTAGACGTACAACGTTGAACAAAGAAGGTTTAGCCTGCGAAATAGCAGCCCGAATTGATTTGTGTTGACTTCGCAAGAATGCCTCTCTGATGCATTCGACGTATTCCAAAGATATCCCTGGCTTTCCAGGAGCCTTCTCAAGTAACTGACTTTCGGTAGTGCTTAGTTTATTTCCCCAGAACAAGATGCTTTTCTGTGTTGGAGATTTTCGTCCATATTGCGTTTTAAAACGACGCCGAGTAGCAGCTACAGACATTAATTCGGTAAGCCACAGCAGATATGTAGCCTTCTCCTGCGCCGTCAACTTTCAGACTGAGCTCGTCTGCGGTCAATCTGGATGCCGAAACTAGGTGGCGCATGCGCGTGAAAGGGTGTCAGTTAACTCAAGCACGAGAATGGCGCCTAAACATACTTTGAATGATTCCTTCTGTGATAGCGCAAACCAGAAGTAAATAGAATGCTTACTTTCCGAGATATTATTTTTTTAATTTGGCACCTTCCATCCGGACACCCTGTACATATTTCTAGCTTCATGTATTGCCGATAATAATCAGTATTAACTTAATGTCTATCATTCGTCATCGTGGTTTCTTTTTTTTTTTTAGTTTTTTTTTCTTTCACGAAATATCTAACTCAAAAGTTAAAAAGAAAAAACCTTGAAAGGTTTTCCTTCCTGTGACGAAATTTCTTTATATTAATAGTCACCAGGAGCAACCAAGTTTTAATGCAAGAGACAGAATATCTCAAGATTATTCCTCACCTTGAAAACTACTGCAATTTGCAACTTTTTTCAGTTTTTTTCTTTTTCTTTTTTAACACACAAGACATTGCAGTCGAGGTCTTACCTGTTTCGCCACATTGCTGATTTCGACTGCAGCATCTAAACCCGAACACCCAATGCCAACTACTACAACATTTTGACCTTCGAACTCTTTCACTTTTTTGAGGCTATGGGTGTGCATAACCTTTCCTCCATATTTTTCCATCCCCGGGAATGTAGGCATTTTCGGATATGTGATGTGTCCAATGCATACCATTACTCCGTCGAACGTTTCTTCTGAAATCATTCCGGTATCATGGTTCTTAGTTTTTACATTCCACCTTCCAGTAGCTTCATAATCTGTAAGACACAACGAAATCATGTGAAATCAGAAAACAAATTTTCAGCAATTTGTCTACACAGTTTAGATGCATTGATTGATGAATATATAGCACTCATTTTTCTAATTACAGGTCAGTTCATAAGTATTACACGCAGCAGATCCCTTCCCAATTGTTATTCATGCTATAACTTCTCAGTGAAATTGAAACCTGTTCCATTTGAAAGAGGCGGTACGATTCGCACCTGTTCCGAGTTCAAAGAAAAGACACGTAGTTTGCATTTTTTTAAAACAAAACAGATTAGAATAATCCGTTTGCAAATAAACGCTTTGCCCTAGGCTACGCAATCGATAAGAAACGGTACTTGCGTGAGGACGCTAGCAATTGAACTGTCTCTGAAGAATTCTTTCCACGGATGAGAGATTTCAAGTGGAACGTCTTTGATTTATATACTTTTCGACAGGAAATCTGGTGTTAGTTGCAGAAGCTGTATGTTTAAGTGCTTCGGAATAATAAATAGACAACTGCTTAAGAATCTGTTAAGGAAAAACATAAAGTATTAATGAATTCTAAAACACATAAAGAATTAAGATGCTAAAGAAAATTATAAGAAATATAATTTCTTTTCCTAGAGAAGCAAAATCCACTAAAGGTTTGCGAAACATATTGCTTAAAATTTACGCATGCACTTCCCTAACATTAAAATAAGGATACCCTGCAATTTACAATAAAATAGGTCCTACGGAAGCAACACGTCACAAACCCATTCATATATACGTTCGTAGGGCTATGATAAGATAATAGCCCGACTGTGAATGCAAGACACCTTGATCAACAGAATCAACGGATTTCCTGAACGGATTGGTAAGAGGGT
The DNA here is from genome assembly GCA_039090855.1 of Macrothele yani. Classification (NCBI taxonomy): domain Eukaryota; kingdom Metazoa; phylum Arthropoda; class Arachnida; order Araneae; family Macrothelidae; genus Macrothele; species Macrothele yani. The sequence goes on along the minus strand of CM076997.1, from coordinate 55,035,894 downwards.
GACACATAAGCATGCACTCCATACGTGACTTTTCAGAAGCACTGAAGATCCAAAGGTCGATGTACCGGATGTGTTATGCAAAAAAATACCTGGGAAACCTTCTGAGCTGGTAAAACGTTACAGAAGATTTCTGTAAAGGACTGTCCACTCAGAACGAAAATCAACATTGCCTAAAATCACACAAACTCTATGTGAGGCAATTGAGACTAATGATAGCACCAGGATAGTGCACTCGATGCTGCACGATATGGGTTACCACTGTGAAGCAGATATCAACATGCTGCTAATCACTTCAGCTAAAGGCACACGCCAATTAGTGTCGTTTAAGAATCATCGATCTTAGACCAATGGAAAACTGTGTTTTGGACCGAAGAATCGCGGTATAGGATATGCCAATTACTCCTAGATATGTAGGATGCAGAAAGAAAGACGCTTTCCGGCGCTGGATTAAGTAGTGTCTACGGCATTATAGATCATATCCATGTCTTGAGAGAACTAATTAAAAGAAAGATGCTTTCCGGCGCTAAATTCAGTAGTGTCTACGGCATTATAGATCATATCCATGTGTTGAGAGAACTAATTGAAAGAAAGAGGCTTTCCGGCGCTGGATTAAGTAGTGTCTACGGCATTATAGATCATATCCATGTGTTGAGAGAACTAATTAAAAGAACGATGCTTTGCGGCGCTGGATTCAATAGTATCTACGGGTTTATAGATGATATCCATGTGCTGACGGAACTAATTGAAAGAAAGATGATTTTCGGCGCTGGATTCAGTAGTGTCAACGGTATTTTAGATCATATCCATGTGCTGAGGGAACTAATTGAAAGAAAGATGCTTTCCGGCGCTAGATTCAGTAGTGTCTACGGCATTATAGATCATATCCGCGTGCTGAGGGAACTAATTGAAAGAAAGATGCTTTCCGGCGCAGGATTCAGTAGTGTCTACGGCATTATATATCATATCCATGTGCTGAGGGAACAATTTAAAAGAAAGATGCTTCCCGGCGCTGGATTCCGTAGTGTCTACGGCATTATAGATCATATCCATGTCCAGAGGGAACTAATTGAAAGAAAGATGCTTTGCGGCGTTGGATTCAGTAGTGTCTACGGGTTTATAGATGATATCCATGTGCTGACGGAACTAATTGAAAGAAAGATGATTTCCGGTGCTGGATTCAGTAGTGTCTACGGTATTATAGATCATATCCATGTGCTGAGGGAACTAATTGAAAGAAAGATGCTTTCCGGCGCTAGATTCAGTAGTTTCTACGGCATTATAGATCATATCCATGTGCTGAAGGTACTAATTGAAAGAAAGATGCTTTCCGGCGCTGGATTCAGCAGTGTCTACGGCATTATGGATCATATCCATGTGCTGAGGGAACTAATTGAAAGAAAGGTGATTTCCGGCGCAGGATTAAGTAGTGTCTACGGCATTATAGATCATATCCATGTGCTGAGGGAACTACTTGAAAGAAAGATGCTTTCCGGCGCTGGATTCAGTAGTGTCTATGGCATTATAGATCATATCCATGTGCTGAGGGAACAAATTGAAAGAAAGAAGGAAATATGAATTTCCATTATGTATGGCTTTCATCGATTTTGAGAAGGCCTTCAATTCCGTGAAACCATAAGCCGTTACAATGGCTTCTAAATCCTGCGGTATTGAAGATGCATACATTAGCATTATTAATATCATCAATCTGAATGCTAGTGCCAGGGCTCGGCTATTTAAGGATGCAGCACCAATTAAAATTGAAAAGTGAGTGAATCGGGATGACATCATATCTCCCAAATTCATGAATGCCAAATTTCAAAATTGAAGTCGGAAAACAAGGGGATAAAGATTAATGGAGATTATTTAACTCACCTTCGTTTTGCTGATGACGTAGTCATTTTTGCAACTACCCCTTCTGAACTGCTGACTATGGTCCACACGTGTTCGTACATCTAAAAACTGCGACTGGTACAGAAGAGTCCAGTCGCAGTTTTTAAGATGCACGAACACGTGATATCAGTTTAGGACTATGCTGTTGTGTTAGCACACTTAGAGTATGCACTCCGCTAGTTAGAGATTTTTTTTTTTTTTGGTTGGAGGTTTAACGACCACCGTGAGCAACTCAATGGGCTATAAGCAGTCGCCCGTCCCTAATTTAGGGTCACTGGTTCCAGGGAAGGGAGAGAGCCAGTGCCGACAAACACAACATCCATGCCTGACCGGGATTCAAACCCGGACCCCTTACGGACGAATGATCAGAGGCCAGCGCCTTAGACCACTGCGCCACCGGGGCGGCGCTAGTTAGAGATTATGAACGTTAATCTAGTAATGCGTGGTAACAACTTTAGCGCTTAGAACCGCTACAGTTGGTCTTATAACGGACTCTAAGAGATGTCCGAACCCATCCAGTGAGACATCCACGGGCGCAACTTGCAGAGCATATCAGAAAACGGATGTTGCAGAGATTCATATAGTGTGATTTGGGGACGCCGGAGCAGAAATATCATCTAATTTTTTTTGTTCTTTCTTTCTTTTTGGAAGGGGGAGGGGAGGGGATAGGGTGTCATCTGCGACTGTACCTATCCTTAATTTTGGTACGCGGGTTCCATAGAAGTGAGAGAACTAGATCCGTAGGACAAACATGCCACCCATATCTCATACGGGACCCGAACTCATGCCCAACTCAGGAGACTAGCCAGAAACCTGCGAATCTGTCTTCTTGGCCACTGATGCGGCCATTAGAATTACCTTTTAGCCATGTCTGGACTAATTGGGTACGGTACTGAACTTACTGGGTGTAAAAGTTTGTATATTAAAGTTTTTTTCAGGACCCAAAGTTTGTATATCCTTGTACAAACTTTTGGTGCCTAAGGTAGTCCCATAAGAGCGGCTGACGACGTTGCTGATGGACCTGGGTTAACATGGGCGCCTTGACGCAGCGTCGACGCCGGAGACCCATGCGTAACAGGGTACGCTGTACTGTTACTGGGGACACGTACCTAGTTGCTGCAGCTTTCATTTGCTTGGTCCATTGCAGCACTGTTGTGCGCCGATTGCCCTTTACCAGTAGACGAAGGCAACGTTCTGCTCCGGGGTCGATGGCCTTTAAGGCTCTACAGTTATGATGCTGGTTAGTACCCGGTGAGCCAGCGGTTCATTCTTGGTACACCCTTACCACAGTACCTCGCGAACAGCCCACGAAGTCTGCTGTTTATGATATGCTTCCATCCTTGGATAGGTAGACGATTATCATTCCTTTTTGAACGTCCGTCAAATCGCTACCTCTTCCCATTGTGCTCACGTATCGACCTATGGATCATCTGATCTGATCTGATCGTATGTAGAGGATTTTAGGAAGGGAGTGTCTGACCACAGGTCTTAAACAACCTTTAGAAATAGGAAGCTAGGAGATCTGGGCTAGAGTGCCCGTTAAGAAAGTGACACGGAAGTGAAGTAGAAAGGGGGAGGAAGATGCCCTTATTTATTACCGGGGGGCCAGTACCCAGGATCCAACGGCTTAACGTGCCCATCCAACGCACGGCAGATATTTAGTGGATCGAGCGTTCGTGCCTGCTGGGATCGAACCTGAGGTCCTTTCCATGGCAATCACGAACGTTATGGCTCATCTGTCCTGGTCAGCTGCTTATATATCCGTGTTGTCGACCTTCTGGCGTGCAATCTGTGACGTACCTGGGCGGGTACACTGTGATTCCAGGAATGGTCATATTATTCTGATACGACATGTATGTAGAAAGTCGATATAAAAGATAATTAAAAATAAGGAATTCTAATAAAGAAGAATTTACTTCTTCAAGAATATTTGAAAGTAGACTCTGTAAGGATTTCTTGGGACAAACAGAACTGACGGGTGTGATACTTTTTAGCTGAAATATGATTCCATTTGCAAGTAGAAGTTTGTTGATAACGAGGAATAGTACACCAATTAAGTAGTAAATAGTAACACTGTACTAGAATGTGTCTACTTCTTGTGCCAATAAATCGGATCACTAGTACAGTGCTATTATTTACTAGAAGTTTTTTACTAATTAGTGATCAAAGAAACCACCGAAAGGAGGACTTCGGACAACTAGGATGATTAAACTTCTAGTAACTTGAAATCTACTAATATGTGCTCATGAACATGAGTACACGACAAACCTAATGTAGAATAAGCGTGTTGCAAAAACTCAAAAGTGTTGGGCGGTTTGAGATCAGATAAGCATTTGAAACGTTTTTTAAAATTGAGCGTGCTTCTAGATTCTGAAGTATCGTTTTTGGTTTCACGTAGGCGGTCAGCTGTGCATAAGTGCTCTTGACACACCACAACTTATATTTGAAATATAAAAGTTGAAGGAGCACAGAAATCTGTGAAGAAGCAGTGGCAAATGTGCGTTTCGAAGTGACACGTCAAATCTTTTCCTCGAATAATGACTTAAAGCAAAACAAGCCAAGTGACTTTTTTCAGTAGTAAACGGCTCAGTCAACACACTCTTAATTACCTGTCGTTAATTGAGGGCATCACCCCGATTGAAATCCCCAACTATGCTGGACAAACTTCCCAAATGTTCCGAGGTGTTTCGAGCTGTAGATAAAAGTGAACAGAATCGTTGCTGATTACGTTGCAATTCAAGGAATATCCGCCTGTTTCCGAAAAGTTCAAAGACCAAACTTTCCTCGTGCCACAACTAATTTGCTTTTAATTGACAGTGCTGAAATTGATATGACAACGATGTTCTTAAAAACTGTCGTCACTGAATGATATGTTTTTGTTGTTTCGGGGTTTAATGGCCACCATGAGCAACTCTTAGGGTTATCAGCACTCATCCGTCCCTGAACTACTCATGACTCAAACTCTCGGGAAAACCTTTAAATGCTACAGCCTTAGTTCACTGTGGCCGCCCCGGTGGCGCAGTTATCTAAGCGATGGCCTCTGATCATTCGTCCGAAAGGTGTCCGGGTTCGAATCCCGGTGAGGCATGGTTGTTGTGTTTGTCTTACGGCACTGGCTCTCTCCCTTCCCTGGAACCAGTGACCCTAAATTAGGGACGGGCGCCTGCTTATAGCCCATTGAGTTGCTCACGGTGGTCGTTAAACCTCCAATCAAAAAAAAAAAAAAAAAAAGTTCACTGTGACAACAGGGTCGGCGAAACGAAATTGCATTAAGTACTCTTAGATAAACGAAGAAAGATATCATTTGCGCATAAAATTTTCGTTTCCGATGTTCAATAGGCTTTAAGAATTTCAGGAAACCTAGTTTGTCATAATGTTTTCCTTCACCAACAAATAAAACAACAAATTCATGGAGTTCAAACAACAAATTCACGGAGTTCTTGGCGAAGAAAAATCTGCGATTTTCGCATTACATTAATATTTCATTAAACTACATATCTTCTAATATTTAGAAAACTAAAGAGCACGACTGGTTTGCTGATTTCTTCAGTTTCTAAATTTTTTTCCTGTACGAAACGGAAATAAAAATGTTTTCTCTAGGTTACGAACCTTCGGCTTTGGACACAAAGACCACTTCCGTATTATAATGTATGTGATTGCGGATATCAAACTTCTCGGCGAAATCATTAAACATCTCAAGCAGCTCATGGTGACGCATGTAGTTGGGATATTCTTTCTTCGGTGGATAGTCACTAATAGAACCCATTTCTTTGCTATGATTGATAACTGTCGTCCACATTATTGATCCAATTCCTTCTAAATCATCGTCGTGATAGCGCCAGGTACCACCGAAATGTGGTGTTTTCTCGTAACAGACTGGTTCAATATTTTCCTCTTTTAAACATTTTATGGACATCATACCAGATGGACCTCCTCCGATTACAGCTACTCTCTTTTTTGGGGGTCCCATCTTTCTCTTTTTATCTGCAAAGAAGAAGGGGAGAACAATCAGAAATTGATTAATAGCAATTGTACTTAAAGAACATTTTGTCACATTAAAAATAACGACAATTTTAAGAGCGACTGGGAGCTTCCTTTGGGACTCATAAGTGGAAAAAGAACCTTGTGAAAAACGAATTATTTTTGGAAAAAAATGTTATTTTAACTTCAATACATGGTCAAATCCTTACAAAAATCTGGAAAATGTCCTCCATCATGAAATTTTAATTGGTATATGTGCTCACTTTAACGGATACAAGATCTACAACTCTTCCAGGACATACATTTGTGCACGTAGGCAAAAACGTAAGCGAATTGTTTAACTAAATTAAACAACACTGAGGGTCAGAATTAAACTTAAGGAATGTTGCACCTGGCAAATCTTTGGTAAAGCATTCAAACCTACCATGACTAAAAAGTTTGTAGAACACACCAAGAATAATAGCTGTAATGTATGAAAAACCCATTTATTGGTGTATGTGTAAGAACATAATGCGAGTTTTCACACACCAGACGGGTAACTTCATCAGGCAGTATCTCAGTCTAAAGTAAATGACAAATGGTTCTAAAGAAAATTTCAAAACTTAAACAATACAATATGTAGTAAACGCTTAGATTAAATTTCGCGCAGGCTACATCAATTCTAGATTTAAGAGTGGGGTACACCCCCTTAAAATCACGACAAATAGTAAGGAGGTAGGTGGAATTGTTCTCATTGCAAACCGTTGGTTGGTAAGAATCTCAACTGTTTCCTTATATGCCGTGGCTCTCGCATTTGTATACTGAGCGATCTTCATTTAATACTGTACCATTTAGGGACAGCTGGGTGCATCGTAACTTGTCGTGCTAAAGCCGTGGTTAATTTGCCTTCCTTCACATTGCGCTAGTACTCGCTCAAGAAATCTTAACCTAAAAGATCGTTTGATCATACCAATGTAATACTTTACAGATTTATCAGAGTATTCTAAAGGAATGATTACACGCCACCGTCTGTAGTCGGTGTGGTGAGGTCTGTGTTTGTCATGAGTAAAGTTGATATTAAGATGCTTGTGTGCACTCTATCCCTGTGGAATACTATGATGGTTTTTTTAAATATTACACTGGCGTGCAAAAATTAAGGACGAGACGGTTTTTCGAATGTAACGTCGTGCAGAAGTGCTCCACATCGACTCAAATCATACCATATGATCCCCAAGATGTAAGAATATGGGACAAGTGAGCAAAACCGTCCAAACAAAGAATCCAAAGGATATAAAGGTACCATATTGAAAAGGTAGCTTTGAGCACAACTGGACAGAAGACAGAAACGTCCATGTGACAGGCGGCTGCCAAAAAATCCAGTCTTTAGTAAGGGAGATGATCACCCCTGACTGCGTTCCAGGATTTACAATGTCTGTCCATGCTGAGGACAAGGTTGACAAGGAGCTGTTGAGGCATCGCTGCCCATTCCTCTTTTAGCGCCAATCGCAGCTGCGGAATCGTTGCTGGCGTCTGGTGATGTGCTGCCAAGCGTCTCCCGAGAAGGTATCACGCGTGTTCGATTGGATTTAGGTCCGACGACCTTGCGGGCCAATCCCTGCGTTGAATATCTTCACTATCCAACAGCTCTGCGACAGCCACTGTACGATGAGGTGTAGCGTTGTCGTCCATGAAGAGGAACTCAGGACACGAATCACCTCTAAACAGACGCACGTGAGGCCGGAGAACCTCGATACAATACCAGACACCAGTGACTGAACCTCCTTGGAAGATGTGGAGGTCAGTACGGCTACCATGCATGATACCGCCCCAAACGAGAACTCCGCCACCTCCAAACTGGTCCCTTTCGATGATGTTGGAGGTGTGATTGCGTGTTTCCTGCTCTCTCCAGTTGTGTATACGTCCAGAATCGCTCGTCAGACTAAATCAGCTGTCATCCGTAAAGAGAACTCGACCCCACTGCTGATGTGTCCAGTTCTTGTGTTCCTGGCAACACAGAATCCGCCGTCTCCGATGAGCAGGCGTTAATGGCACACGGTAATACGCGATAACGGACGTCCAGTTGTCTATTGTATATGCCTTGCGATTTCTCCCGCTGTCTGCCGTCTGTCTCTTCTCGCCTGAAAGACAATATACCGGTCGTACGCCGCCGTGGTTGCTCGTGGACGACCACTGCTAAACTATCTTAAAGCTGTTCCTGTCGTTTGAAATGCTCTCCAAGCTCGTGAAACGATGCTGTGAGCGATCCCGAACTCCTTGGCCACACTAGTCACACTTTGACTTCTAACTTCCCAATGATGCGACCTCGGGTTAAGTCATCCAGATGTCGTTTACTGGATTGCCTGTTGGCCATATCACACGGTGACAGCAATTCGACGTCGTTGACACCAATGTACACCGTGCAATAGCTTTCACCGAATTGCTGAGCGTACACCGCCCGTGTGTTTTATACCCTTCCGACACCCCCACCCCCACGTCATGCTGAATACATGCGCATGCCCTACCGTACCGGACTCTAGTCTATCTCCTGAGTGGTCTTTCAGTCCTTTCTGCCTGCTCGTTCCGCTGGTATGCTAATTTCTCCTCTTCGTCCTTCATTTTTGCAGACCAGTGTATATTGGTATGACCAAGCGGTCTTTTAGTAAAACTTCTTGAGCACTACCTTCAAACTAACCACGGCTTTAGCACGATAAGTTAAGAGTTAAGACGTAACCCCTAAATGGAATTAAATCAAGAAGATCGCTCCGTATACAAGTACGAGAGCCACGGCATATAGGGAAACGAAATCATTTCAATTAGTACAATAAAGAGGGATTGACTAAATCTAAAAATTCCAGAGAAGTCATTGTACGTTCTAACTCAAAACATTTATAAACTGTCGGACACATGTAACACAAAGTTAACTTTAATTTTGTCTTGAGAGTTTAGAAAAAGCAATCTGATCTTACCGAGTGTTTGTTACAGAGCATTCGCATGTCATTGCGGATTCTCAAAATGTTTCGATTGTCGACTTGGTTGGTCGGTTCTTCTTGTTAAAAGTTGCTTGCCGTTTACTTTTCCTTAGGTTGGGTTTCTTTCGATCGCTCGCTTCTGTCGTGATTTCTTTTAAAGTTCCGGAAACGCCCTCTCACGGTTTCACTTTGAGAGTTTCAGTTGTTATTATAATTTAGAACTCGTTCTCGATACAGTTAACGCTTCCATATTTCGTGAAAATTAATGAATAACGCTTTGAATGTTTTGATGCATCCTTACAAAATGTAAAATATTATGCAGACTAAGAGCGCGTTCCGTTTTATAAGCACTGTGAGTGTACTCCTAAAAAGTGACAATGCACAATAGAATCCACGTTAATCGATCCCCGATGAAAAATAGTATTAAATGCAAAGTAATATTAACTAGACAGATTTGAAACATAAAATGCATTTCCAAGAAATTTGAAAAGTGTGGCTACTCTCATAAATGTATGGAAAAATATTTATTTTGCAAAACATATAACTTGTGCAATAAATTCTCGCCAATATTTCTGATTTCCCAGTTTCTGGACGAGAAGCATTACTTCATTCCCTTGCATCATTTAGCGATGAAAAGGAAAAAAAAAGGCACAAAATCTTAGGCAATTTCTTCTTTCCCTTGTACTGTAAGTTGTGTAGAAAGATTGCGCCACCGGGGTGGCGCAGTGATCTAAGCGCTAGCTTATGACCATTCGTCCAAGAAGGGTCCGGGTTCGAATCCCGGTGAGGCATGGATTTTGTGTTTGTCATGCGACACTGGCTCTCTCCCTTCCGTGGAACCAGTGGCTCTAAATTAGGGACGGGTGACTGCTTATAGCCCATTGAGTTGCTCACGGTGGTCGTTAAACCTTCAATCAAATAAATAAATAAAAGATTGCATACAAGAAAAGTCAAGACAAATGTGCTTATTTTCCTTTCATAACCAGAAACAATGCGCATATATTGACAAGATTCAAGGCAGGTTAACTTTCTGAATCTCTTCAACAATGTCATACAGCTTATTCGTGGACCAGCTTTAGATTTAATTAGAAAAGCTTTCAGGGCATGATATCGTACCTGCTCTGAGTTAATGTTAAGACACACTTGTAATCAGAAACTTTGATAACAAATTCAATATAATCGTACTTTGCACAACATCCAGCTAAGTTGAATTTATAAAACCCGCTTTAATGTGCTTATTATATTCTTAAGTTTCTTCGGGTAGGACTGTTTCCTACGCAGACCAGTAGGTGCCAGTACATTTGTCGAACAGGCAAAATTATTTATTTCAGTGGAGCGGAGACGTCATAGTACGTGTTGTGGTTAAAGTTGGCGATGGGAGTTCACCGTAGATTTTGCACAAAACTTGGCAGAGAATTACCAGAAATAAAACTGTGCATATTTGATTTAAATGGTTTGTTGAGAAAGGTTGTTGGGCCCTCGATAGGGAAAAAGAAGCGAAAGATCAGATATCTCCGCGGATACTGTTGAAAGAGTATGAGAAAGTTTTCTTCTCATCCCGATTAAATCCACGTACCGTGCAACTCAAGAGCTTCTATTTCCTTAATGAGGAAGAATCTGGTACCGAGACTTTCATTCAAACTGAACAGACTTGGAATTCTACAGGCATTAAGTAAAAATGGTAACTCAACCGATATCATTTCTTCTGTTACGTGTTCGAGCAAATGAAGACGGACCACCAGTTGTTCGTGAGAATAATTTCCTTTGATGAGGCAGTCTTCCATGTAAATGGAAAGTGAACAAATCAAAGGTTTCGTATTTGAACAGAGAAAATCCTAGGGACAACACACGAGCGTGAAAGTGAGAAAGTTGAGGTGTTTTCAGAGATGAGCCGCAAAAGTGTTTACGAACCTATTTCATTTGCGGAATCAAGAGTCAAAGGGATTGTGCGTTTTCATATGTTGATAATTTTCTTTTTGTTTCGGCCTTTACAGACCACCACGAGTAACTTGGAGAGTAACAAGCAGTAGCCCGTCCTTAATTTGAAGCCACTTGTTCCTGGAAAGGGAGAGAGTCAGCGCCATAAGACAAACACACCACCAATGCCTTATCCGGGACCTGAACTCGGACTCATCTTGGACTAATGATGAGAAGCCAGCACCCTGACCACTCTTCGACTGATGCTGCCGTTCGAAAACTTCGTCATTCACAACAGGGCGTTGACATAGAATCAGATATACTGTTCCAACAAGATGGCACGCTGCCACATTTTTTGAAGGATGTCCGCAATTTCCTCCACATCCACTATCCTGGAAAATGAATCTGCAGAGGGGCTCCTGTTCTGTGGCTTTTCAAAGTCACTGTAGTTAACACCATTGGATTTCGCTATATGTGTTAAAGTAATGTCTACGCGCATTCGATTCCCAATCGCGTTGCTGAGTTGAAAACCCGGATTTTAAAAGCCATTTTGCCAGTGGGCGAGGCAGTGCTGGAGAGAATCTACCTGGAAATGGATTACCGCAGGGATATGTGCCCCGTTACCAAGCAAGGACATATTGAACATTTCATGCATACTTTCAATTTAAGCTTTCTTTTCAGTTCGTGTATTCTTATGTAAATTTGGTTTCTTCTCGTTAAAAGTTTTTCCAAGCTTAAAGCTACATTTTCCTTCTGAATGAATTTGCCTTTTCAGCAACCTTACAATAGGTCAAACTGCAAATACGTGGTAAGCCTCTAGAGATAAGAGCTTGGGTGATCAGTGGTAAGGGGTGCATTCTTGTTTTCTACTGCGTAAATTTTTGTTTCGACTGCGTAACGCTCTAAAGGATCTCAGTCTAATACCATGTTTTCATCTGAGAAATGTTTATTGAATATTATGCGAGCTAAATCTATTGTGGAGAGAACGAGGAATATGTATATGAAGCGTAATATCGTTATATCTTTAGCGTATGATTTTATGACCATTATTGGATTTTCTGGCGTGTCTATGAATACACAAAATAAAACAAGAAGTTACGTTGATTCATTTAGAAACCCTAATAGTTTATTACAGAAGTGTTTTGAATGTGCATGCGGCCGCTAGGACACATAATCATCTGGGACAACAACCGGTAGTTAATGTAACAATTTTAACCTACAGTGAAGGCTTGAATATAGTTGAAGTTAACAATAAATATAATACTTACCAAAAATTTTAACTAATCAACCCAAAAAGTATGAACACATGTAAAAGATAATATTAAGTATGTACACATACAGGCCACTGAATTAGAAACTTTTATTCAGTACCGGGTTCGACCGTCTTTAGCCCGAATTTCAGCACGTATCCTGTTTGGCATAGATTCCACAAGGTGTTGGAGTGAATGTACATCTACAGCATACCAGGAGTTCATCAGAATGTCCTTTAAGAGGCTCATATTTGACGGAAGAGGAGTTTTGCTTGCGGATCTGTTTTTCTAGCAAGTCCCATACATCCTCAATGGGGTTTAGTTCCGGCTTGTACAGGAAAATGATGGAAGTCTCTCTCATGCTCGCTGAACCAGTCAAAGCCCTTCTTGTGCGAAGGACAGTTGCACTGTTGTCCATGAAACAGCCGTCGCCTGCTGGATCGAAAGTCAACATTGCAGGACGGACTTGATCGGGAACAATCTTCAGATAATCCAAGTAATATCAGGGGACATTTCCATACCAACAGAATATGCTGAACATCATGACACAACCTCCAGAACCTTTAGTCGTGTTTACAAGGCAAGCTGGGTCCGTTGCTTCATGGGGTTGAAGGCGAACTCTTTGCCTACTTTTGGTACAGAACAAGGTGCACTGCGACTCGTCGGACAAAATGACCTTTTTCCACGCTCCAGTCATGGTGTTCCTGACACCACTGTAAATAAACTTTCCGGTTCTTCGGAGATATCTTTGTTTTCTGCATATCCATGCAACTGACAATACCGATCGTCTTCAATTCCCTGCACATAGTTCGCTGAGATTTGGGTCGTGAACAGCCTTCATAGAATGCTTCGGTCAATTTCTGCACATAAGGAGTCCTGTTTCTGTGTACAAACTTTGGACAGCGATCTCGTGCCACAGTTACGCCTCTTAGACAGGCAATGTGGGTTATTTTTTTCACTGATTAAAGTCCCGGGATATTTCAATTTTGGAGAAACCAGTAATATCTTTTGTTCTCAGAATCGGCGCTCCAGCCAGATGAGCACCCACAAGAAGCCCTTAACAAACTCGGAAAAATCTTTTGTTTTTGCCGTACACTACTGACAATTTCTAACGAGCAGCAGTTTCAAATAGTTGCCCGGATCACGTGGCGACGCACGTGACCATGTATGTTGCATATACGCTACGTAAGTGACGTTTACGTGCATCTGCATAAATATTTCTAATTCAGTGGCCTCTGTGTATACATCAGTGCATTATGTGTGTTTCAGTTTCCAATGTAAAGTTTGATACGATCTGCGAGTATCTGAATTTGTTACTGAAGTTTGTAGTTGCCTTAACTATCGTGTATTACTCCACCGAATATGTTCACATTTTCCTGAATTAACTTTTAAACACGATCCACATTTTATAAATTTTAAATATTCTTTTTTTTTTTTACAATTGCTGTTTCCCTACAAAACTACCAACCTTTCCTAGTGATGTGCTATTTATCAGAAAATGCTGTGAGTTGATCTACTTCTTCGTGCTTTCGTGTTCTTGCGATCTGTGAATCCTCAGAACAGTTGATGCACGCATATAAAGATTAATACCTGAAAGAAAACAGGGGTGTATACAGCTGATGGTGTTCCTCCTAACTGTGAGAATCGGCAAAATACAAAGGTCAATTGGTGATTACGTATTGGTTTCTCCACAGTGATAGCCAACCTTTTTGAATATTTGCGCTTTGGCCAAATATTGCCCTTTAACTAGGCATTTTTAATAAATAAATACACAGACAATTATGTGCTTGATAAGGACAGGCTAGTAATTAATTTATAGAGAGGTTTCGCACGTTTCTTCTCAATTACAAGATGTGACAAAGCACGGAAGGTACTGATCTTCAAAGACATAGTCGTATGTCCTGCTAAATAATTACGGTAACTAGTGAATTGTCCATATCGTATCACATGGTAAACACGATCACATGACTTAAATCTTCGATTTAAATGAGCTTGAAATGAGAACAGCCTTCATCTCACTAAGAAAAATGAATTCCGAGAAGGAATAATAACGCGACCTCTTTGTTGGTATTGCGACCATGACCAGGAAACATTACCACGCAAAAACGAAATTGCGACTGGGATCTCCAAAAACTGGCTTTACTACGTAAAAAACAAGGAACGCAAACGGTTGCACGTGTTTCTACGAAAAAAAAAAAAAAAAAAAAGGAGGCACCAATACAAAATTTTGCCTTTAGGCAATGATCATGGAATAATCTTTACCGCTCAACTTTCCTTGAAACTTTCATGACCTGGCAACTGAGCTATCAAACAGACCTCGGCGTAGGATTTTGGGCTGTGAAGCAATTAAAGGAACAAGGTTTCTGTTTTAGTTTGAAGGCCATTTCTCTGGGTTTCTTGAAACCATTTCTTTATTGATTGTAATAAATCAAATGAAATTAAAATACAACACTTTCTGAAAAATGATCACTGCGCATCTAAATATTAGACATCTGTCATGGCACATGGGATTACGGAATAAACCGCACGGAAAGGTTAGATGTGCATATTCCCACAGTCATGTTACAGTTCATGAAATTTCGTTACTGTCTACTTGCTAAACTCAATGATATTAAAAATCAATATTCACATCAGCATTTACTCTTATTCAATACGATCAAAAATTGTTTTAACTGTTCTAATATTTTAAACGTCTACCTTTCTCTTACACATTTACGTTCTTTGCAAAGCTGCAGTATGCCTAAAGAAGTTGCATTGCTATAGAACTAAAATTTCTGTCCAGGAAAATACACTGACGGAAAAAAATCCCAACACCACGAAAAAATAGTTGTACAGGAATGAAATGGCGGCAATACATTTGTATAGGTGACATATTTAATTGATTAAGGTTTCAAGATCACAGCTTAATGTAAGCGCGAGAAGAGCCATTTTAAATGTGAAATGCTGGTACATTAATAACCGGTGTAACCGCCAGAATGTTGAATGCAAGCACGCCAACGTACATGCATTGTGTCGTACAGGTGCTGGATGTCAGTTTGTGGGATGGAGTTCTATGCCTAATGCACTTGGTCGGTCAATACAGGGACGGTTAATGCTGGTTGGGGGTGACGCTGGAGTTTTCGTCCAATGATGTCCCATACGTGCTCGATTGGTGAAAGATCTGGTGATCTAGCAGGCCACGGCAACATGTCGACACTCTGTAGAGCATGTTGGGTTACAACAGCGGTACGCGGGCGAGCGTTATCCTGTTGGAAAACACCCCTGGAATGCTGGTCATGAATGGCAGCACAACAGGTTGAATCACCAGACCGACGTACAACTGTGCCGTCAGGGTGCGTGGGATAACCACGAGAGTGCTCCTGCTGTCATAGGAAATTGCGCCCCAGACCATAACTCCAGGTGTAGGTCCAGTGTGTCTCGGCCGCAGACAGGTTGGTTGCAGGCGCTCACCTGGCCTCCTTCTAACCAACACACGACCATCACTGGCACCCAGGCAGAACCTGCTTTCATCAGAAAACACAACAGATCTCCACTCTGTCTTCCAATGAGCTCTAGCTTGACACCACTGACGTCGCAAACAGCAGTGGTTTGGAGTAAGTGGAATGCACGCTACAGGGCGTCTGGCTCGGAGCTGTCCTTCAAGTAACCGATTTGTAACAGTTCGTTGTGTCACTGTGGTGGCAACTGCAGCTCGAATTGCTGCCGCAGACGCAGTACGATGCGCCACGGCCATACGCCGTACACGGCGGTCTTCCCTCTCAGTAGTGCCTCGTGGCCGGCCGGAACCAGGTCTTCTTGAGGCAGTATCTTCCCTTGACCACCGCTGCCAACAATCATGCACAGTGGCTACATTCCTGCAAAGTCGTTCTGCAATATTGCGGAAAGAAAATTCACCTTCTCGTAGCCCTATTACACGACCTCGTTCAAACTCCGTGAGCTGTTGATAATGGCTTCTTCGTCTTCTTAAAGGCATTCTTGACTAACATCAACACACCACGTCGAATCTCAACGATAACTAACGCTCACGAACGTTACAGCGCGTATTTACAGCAAACCTCCTTTGCATGTTCCGAGGGGCGCTACTAGCGCCACACGTATGCGCCGAGCGCGAAATTTGCATAGACGTCATCTTACAGATGTACTCTCACCACCTACCAACTGTCGTTTATCTAACACAACCCCTTCTTGGTGTTGGGATTTTTTTTTCCGTCAGTGTATATGAAAATTCAATTTGATCATGTTACAGTAGAAAGCAAAGATGAAAAAAACATTCCTAAGATATCAGGTTATAGACAAAGATGTTGTCAATTAGCCGCATTTTTTGTACTGCAAAATTTGTTTTGCAAAGAGCATTAAAAAGCTTAGAAAATTTAAAAATTCGACCTACAAAAGTTACTGCTCACATTGAAAGAAAATTTCATACTAGATGACAAAATAGCCTCAAGCACGTGATTGCCTTTCTGCAGATACATTTAGTTGCCCGAGACGTGCTTAATAACATGTTAGCTACTACGGTCAAGGAGTCATGAAACGCGTGTTTTTCTCTTTTTCTTTTTCGCATTCCTAAGTTTTTGCATACAAGAACGAAATAATGATGCTTTTATCAAAATGAAACAAAGAAACTCTTGAAAAGAAAGTGTTTGAATTGCGAATTACATAGGCTTATCTTGTCATTTTTCTCCGGGAAATCACTTTGGGAAAACACTGCTGCTCACTGATAAAGTGCTGTTGCATTTGTGACGTACGCATCTCAGTCACGCACACTGAGAAACGGCAATTACAGCGATAAGCCTTTGCCGAAGCAGTTCTATCGGTGGAATTCCTGAATCCGGAGAAGAAAGATGTGAGTTCAGATTCCATCACCGGCAGGAAGGGGCAGTTTCGTTGTACATTAAAAGTTACTGTAAAAGCTTCTATAAAATATGTCTGGGAAACCAACGTGCGTCAGCATCAGTCAGGTCATGATAATTAACACCGCAATCAGACATCTGAATTGACTGTATTTGCTGCTCCTCCCGTAATATCAATCACATCAGCATACTTGAAAATTTCATCGCCCTGGAGCGAGAATCGAACCCGCATCTCCCGATTACCGTTCGACTATGCGACGTATGTTTGGGTGGTGTAACGGTTAGCATACTCGGACAGTAATCGGAATGTGCAGGTTTGATTCCCGCCCTAGGGCGATGAAATTTTCAAAATTTTCTGATGTGATTCATATTACGTGAAGAGCAGTAAATACAGTCAATTCAGAGATGTCTGATTGCTGTGTTACTTATCATGACGTATTTTCAACGTATTATGAGAGGAATATTTCTTCCACATTTATGTGCATTGCTTTTGAGAAAAAAATTGACATAGTGTAGTGTTTTGATCAGTTTAATTCTGCCTTTAGTTGAAATTAATTAGCGTCTTTAACTAAACTTACTGATGAATATATAAAACTAACGTCTTCTATAAATTCGCTGAACTTATGTCTCACACGATAGAAATAACTACCTATACAAAACTGTCAAGGGTGAAGGAATCAGCAAGAACATACATAACATCAACTGTTTATTCTCCACACAATGGGAATTCAGGTCACCAACACATTGTATTCATCAAGTCATATCGCTGACACTTAATACAAAAATATTGTATCGACATATAAACCTCAATCATAAGACACTTATTCGTCAACAAACAAAATCATCGCTCTTTCCACGTTTTTCTTTAACTAACACACAGCAGACGAAAAATTGTTATACGATACCGCTGCGATCGAATCCCAGATCTCCGGATAACTAGCGAAGTGCGTTCGCTTTACTTTTGTTGGCACTGTAGCGTAAAGCGAACGCACTCGGCTAGTTATCGAGAGATCTGGGATTCGATCCCAACGGTGTCGTATAACAATTTTAAAGCTGCTGTGAGTTGGTTAAAGAAAACCGTGGAAAGAGTTGGTTAAAGAAAACGTGGAAAACGACGTGGTCAAAGTGGGATATTCCTCCCGCATTGTGGAGCGCCGCACTGCCCGGCAACGTGAAATTATGATATGGGGCGCTATCAGCGTCAACAGCCGCTTACCGCTGGTACGCATTACGGGCACATTGACGGCACGCCGCTATGTTGACGAAGTGCTGCGGCCCGTGGCCCTACCGTATTTGCAGGGTATCTCAAAACACCAGTTTTCAACAGGATATCGTCCGGCCGCATACTGCTCGGATCAGCCTAAATGCTTTTCACGGTGTGCGGACGCTTCCGTGGCCAGCACGATTCCCCGACCTTTCGCCCATCGAGCATCTGCGGGACACGATTGTACGTCAGTTGAGTACCCCTCCACCCCCGCAAAATGAAGATGAACTGTAGACTGGGATCAAAACTACATGGTCCACGATACCCCAGGACTCTATTTGGACTCTCGTTGCCTAGATGCCACGTCATATTCAACGCTGTATCGCCC
Source organism: Macrothele yani (assembly GCA_039090855.1). NCBI lineage: Eukaryota > Metazoa > Arthropoda > Arachnida > Araneae > Macrothelidae > Macrothele > Macrothele yani. Next base: position 55,017,466 of record CM076997.1, on the reverse strand, counting down.
AAAATGGGGGCTACACTCTTTATTGATCATCCTGCATATTCGGCTACTGGAACCTAGTCTGTATCTGACAAATAAATAATTTGTTCAGGACTTATTTGGATATTTGTGTGTGCAGTTTGGTCTGTTTAAGAGCATTCTTTCATGGTGTGGCATTCCCTCTGTCAGGCAGTGTATTTTCTAAATCCCTCTGGTATGCTCCGCATTAGGAGAAAACAGCTGGATGCTATGGACCCTGAATGTTTAGTGCAGGACTGTTGTCTATTTGTGCAACAAGCCTTCTTTTGCGAGTATTATATTCTTCTGGTGGTTTCGAAGAACGTCTTTAGTGAGGCTTCCATTCGGATGCAAATGACCTTCATGTCGTGATGCAATATTCTCCAGCTAGCTTTCAACAAACACAGTGTAACAAAACAGTTCATCCTGTTACATACCCGATATTCCCTGGTATGTCTGAAACGTCATTCGGATGATTCTGATGTGGCATTATGGAATCTTCCACTATCCACGTGATCATGGATATGCTGCAACATTTCGTTGAATCCAGTTCACGAAGAATTACGCGGCTCCTGATGACTAAGCTGATCCTAGATGCTACTCAAAACGAGATCATAACCCTTTGCTAGCTTACCAATGAAAAATACTAACCTAGTATCACTGAAAAATGTGCTTATCCTAACTGGTTTAGTCATTGAGAAATGATCACAATTCAGTTCATTCCAAAATTCTAATTATTCGAAAGATACTTGCTTTAGACTACATACAGCCCGTAGAAGATATACACCGCTGTCCAAAATTTAAGAACGAAGTACGTTTTCACCAGTCAAAATCGTAAAAAAAACGGGTTTACAACTGTATGTGGTGTCGATGGTAATAGCAATAGTATAGTGAAATGTACATAAAAAATCATCATCAGCACCTAGTAAAGATCGAAACTAAACACAGTGTATCAAATGTGGTACAGTCTTACCTGTCTTCGAGTGAAAATCGTCCATGACCATTGCATAAACAGACTAAAGGGGAAGTTCTCAGTATAGGATAAGACCTACCCGTACCGCAATGCATGTTTGTACCGGTATGTTATGCTTAGCACCAAGGAGCACTTAGGTATATTGTCCTCCTCCTGCTGGAAAGCTCTGATTAGTGCAGGAATGGTTTCTGGTGAGAGATTCTTCTGCGGAACACGCCTCCTCAGAGCATCCCATTCGTGTTCTATTGAATTCAAACCAAAGCTGCGCGCTAGCTACTCCATTCGACGATATCCTCAGTAGCCAATACCTCATCTACTGTGTGGCGAGAACGGGTTTTATCATTCATAGAAACGAAATCTGGGCTCAAAGAGCCACGGAACAGAAGAACCTGGAAAAAGAATCACATTATTGCAGTAGCGTTTCCTGGTGATTCCCGTTGATCCACTACCTGCAGTTCGACACATGCATTGACTATAATGTCATCAGGGCGCAGCAGCTTCTATATCTGTCCCATTAAACGATGTTCCTGGCGTCATCGTTGATACGTTCCCACCAGATCAGTTGCCACTTTGTGTCTGAGGAAGACTACCCAGCAAAAACACAAGTGTTGGGAAACTGCTGGCCACCAGCTAGCAGTGATGGGTTACTGCTGGCTGAAATCTGCCTCTCACAGCCCGGTAGCGGTCCGTTGGTGGCAGCGCCATCAGTTGGCAGCTATTGATGGCCCTGCAGCATCGCCGTGAATTGCGGGCCACCAAGCAAGAGCCACTAGTGGCCCGTAGCTGGCAACCGATGAAACCCCCAACACCAGGTGGAAGCAACGGAACTCCGCATCCGCAGAAACAACACGTGCTGTGTCTTTCGTGGTACCAGTTAGTTGAAGACGACGCTATCGCCATCGTGTTATTTTAGTGGATGTTAAGAAAAAAAAAGCATATGTAGAGAGGCTAATTAATTTCCTATTGAAATGCCACGTCGACAAAGGTATCAGATTAAGTCATGAAATACTAGATTACAGCCATAAAATACACCCACTCCATTCACATGAATAACAAGAAATAATTTCTGTGTAATCTTTTGTTTTAATATTCACTAAATTGCTTGAAACAAAAGTCCTGGAAAAACATTAAAAAGCGTTATTTTGAAAAAAGAAAAGAAGAAGAAGAAGAAGAATTATACGCGTATAAAATTTATCAATTATTTGAAAAAAAAAAAAAAAAAAAAAAAAAAAAGCAAAGCTACGTGGATATAATGTACTCATCCATGAGTTCAATACACAAGACTGCAGGAATTCACTTCTAAAATTAACGAGAAGTAAAATAAAATATATTTCCTCTTTAAAACAAATGTAGCTTCGGACAGCGGAAAGGAAAGATACAACGTTAAAAATGTAAGAGAATGTGACATGAACGGGTAAATATATATTAATTGAACAATCACCTTCCAAGACGACAAGGGCAGCTCGAAACTTTGGAAAGCGCCTTTAAGTTGGTACACTCGTTGAAAAAGTGAAGCTCCATTAAGGTAAAAGAAAACAATCGTACGTTAAAAAAAATTTATGAATTATATGAAACTGACATTTATGAAAAATACCTCGCAATATTGTAAAACTAAATAGAGAACCATTCGTTACACATTCCGCAGAAAAGGTCAGCTTCAAGCCATGTTCGCGCGTGCCAAATCAATCCAGTTGGTAGAGCGCTACGCAGACAGTCTTTGGCTCGTTTGCAAGCAGATCCAAACGGGCGTTTTTCTGAACCTGTTGAGAAAATTTCCCCAGCGCAGTGTTATAATTCGAAAGTTTCGTATGGAGAAAAAAAAGTAGTTGAAGCTTTGGAAAACTGCGGTTACCCTTTTTTTTTTTTTTTTTTTTTCGGCTACTATTGGGGCCATAAAAAAACACAAGATACGGCAAACCATCAGTTACGACACGTGATTGCCGCCTGCCACTGCCGGGAAACTAGAGGACCGCATAGGATAGCTATCATTTATGGCACGTGCTTGCAGAGCCACTGAAGGGCCACGTGTGGCAGCTACTGCCTGTGATCGATAACTGATGGCCCTGTTGTGGCATATGACAACTGATGGGGGTGGCAACTGTTGACCAGCTGCTGACCTGAACTGCTAGCCCTTCTGTTGGCCGCCCAGACATTTTATTGATATTTCGGCAGCCGCAACATAGTGCTGGGCCAGAAAGACTGTTTTTGCTGGGTAAAGCGGCTTTCATCTGTGATCATTACCTTGGCCTATTGACCTGAAGACCTGTTAATGTAAGCCATAAAGACCACTGATGGCAAGCTGTACAATGAGCACTGGAAATTGGTTGACCCAGTAAAGGTTCACGGCCATGTAATCCTGCTGCATTTAGACGCCTTGGTACTGTCTTGCGTGAAATTCGCACTCATTTGCTCGCTTGAAGACAAACTGACAAGTTGTCCTTTTCCGAATCTGGTTTGACATTATGGCCAGGTAACGTTCATGCCCTTGGCTCGTACAGCTGAATGATCTTCAGAAAAACGTCACGAAGCGCTTCTTTGTCTTCTGAACGATAGTCAGAGCCGCCACACTACCCTGTGTGCTACTGCAAACTCTCTAGTGACGTCGTTCACAGTCTGGCCTTCTTTGAACTTACGGACAGTTCGGCCCCGGGTACAATCTTCCACATGATGTCTGCGAGACAACCTTTTGTTATCTCTGACAAACAGTTTCCCATTCCGTAGCTGAAACACACAATAAAAAGGAACAAACTCATATGATATATGGCTCGGCCTCCCTCTTGTATACAATCCCAGCAGTCGACACGTGCTCATAGCAGCTTGGCATACTCACTGCGCATCGTGGAATGTGTTCCTACGTCACACTTCACTGGTATGCATATCTTAGCAAACACCTTTATCCCCATGGTGCTTTGTAATCGTCAAATTTCGTGTTCGTACTTAAATTTTGGACGGCAGTATTCGCCCCTTCATTCAGTAATGCGATCATTTCTAAACAATTTTCCCTTTAGTGAGAACCTTCTTACGAAGTATTTATAGCTTCAATTGCAACAATATTTGCTGTAGGTGTAAACACAGCAGCTATTGGAAACTGGATGAACATCTAAACTGAGAGGTGTATTTTTCGTGCTATTTTCATAACAAGTCTGTAAAATCATGCAATGCATTGTTTATAATACGCTTTCCAACATACCAGAAATAATTACTCAAGTTATCACTCAAGTTATGAGAATAATGCCTGTGGAATAAATCTCGGTCCTGTGCCCTGACCCTTGATCCCATATCGATGATATTCAACAGAACCGGTTCGGCATACCTCCGAAATAACATGATAAAATTTTATCGCAATCAAAGCATTTTTACGTAAGTTATGATGCATAAGGGCTATGGAATAGATACCGCTCTTGTGTCCTAACCTTTGACCCCATTTCACCCATTTTCAATAGAATTCTTCCCCAAGCAGGTCCCTACAACATACTAACATTTTATCCAAATCGAAACATTTTTACGTAAGTTATGACGCTTAATGGCGATGGAAGTGATTCCGCTCCTATGTCCTGACCTTTGACCCCATTTCGCCCATTTTCAATAGGGTTTCTTTCCAGGTGGTCCCCTACCACATACTAAAATTTCATCGAAATCGAACCTGTTTTACGTTAGTTATGACGCATAACAGCAGTGGAATGGATCCCGCTCCTATGTACTGACCTTTCACCCCATTTCGTTCGCTTTAAATAAGGTTCCTTCCCAGGTAATACCCTACCAGATACTAAAATTTCATCGAAATCGAGCGATTGTTACGCGAGTTATCGTGCGGACGGACATACGCACACAACGCGTGACGTAATGAAGCAGATGGGAATCGCGACCAAGGAGGTTATATTACTGGAGGCACCTACCTGTCTGATAGAAGAGTCGAGTTCGAAGCGGGGAATGGGCAATTCTCGCGTTCGTACCATAGAGGGTGTCCGCAAGGATCCAACTCCGGGCCGCTCTGGTGGAATACAGTTGCTGATTCAGCACTGAACCTAGACCTGGGGCCCGCAGTGGAGATTCAAGCCTATGCGGACGATTTCGTTCTCGTGGTCTCCGCCTCAGGGAGACACGTGATCGAAAGAGAAGCACATAGGGCCTTGGATGTGCTAGAAAATTGGAGCAGAGAAAGCAAACTGTGCTTCGCTCCTGAGAAGACCACTCTGCTAGCAATAGCTAAGAGAGGAGTAATGAAAACACCACCCCAGTGCAGATTCCAAGGGTGCACTATCAAGGCGGTGCGTGAAATGAAATACTTGGGTGTGGTCCTGGATCAGAGTCTATCAGGGCTGCCACACCTGAGGCACCTTAGAACAAGGTGCACGATGATTCTCAATAGATTGAATGGCATGAGGTTAACGGGCAAAACCAAGAAGGCCATCTATCAGAGAGGAATTGAAAGAATTCTGACGTATGCAAGTGGGGCATGGTGGAACCCCACAGTCAGAATGAAGAAGGGGATAAACCAAATCCAAAGGTTGGCCCTACTGGGGATAACCGGTTGTTTTCGCACAACGTCAACCCTAGCACTCCAAGTGCTGGCGGGGTGCGAGCCGGCAGACCTAGTAGTGGAAAGGGAGGCAGCAATGCACTGCCTAAGGTCAGGCGAGGACGCCTACCTTCTCGGTGCGCCGCATCGAGCCTCCGACATGGAGATGGAAAGTGTGGACTGGCAGATCCACCCTGCCGAGGAAATTTGCCCACCGTGGGACAAGGAGAAACCCACGGGAGTTGGGCATGAGCTGTTCACGGACGGCTCAAAGTTGAAGGGACAAGTGGGGGCAGGCTTCTGTGCGTTCTCGGACGGGAACGAAGCCACTGCAGGAAGCGTGAAATTATCGCAGAACGCTTCTGTCTTCCAGGCAGAACTTCTGGCGATAGAGATGGCACTCACCTGGGCACTCCCCAGGCGTAGTGAAGAAAGAATAAAACTCTACTCGGACAGTGAGGCAGCACTGCAGGCTCTGAGTAGATTCAGGGGAAGAAACCCCATCGTCCAGAGGATCAAAACCCTCTTGAGGGCAGAGGGAGATGGGGCAGTTAGTTTCCACTGGGTACGAAGCCATGTCGGAACCCTAGGAAACGAAAGGGCAGATCAGCTGGCGAAGGCAGCCACGCTGAAAGAGACGGTCGACGTGCAATGCAGAACGCCGCGAAGGTGCATTCGCGCAGCACTAGCACGTCGGACCATGACCGAATGGCAGGTCAGATGGGACACGGGAGAGACAGGGCGGAAGACACACAGAGTGTTTCCGAAAGTCTCGACCAAACGAGCCTGAACAAATAAGTTCCTGAATCAAGTACTCAGTGGCCATGGCATCAGCCCTGAATACCTAGGCAGATTTGCCATCAGGAACTGCACTTGTCCCTGTGGAAAGAGAACGGCAAGCATAGAACACTGCGTACTTGAATGCAGTGGCTTCGCCGAATGGAGAAACACACTGATCCCAGGTGTGCAAAGAACGCGAAGATTGGATCCGCTCATCCAATCTTCCGTTAACAGGAGGGGGATAATAGCCTTGGTTGAAAGGCTAACCCTCCAACAACATACCATCTTCCCCAATCAAACGGGGACCGAAACGCAGGAGGTGAACGTGCACACCGAAAGCGAATCGGAAGATGAATGAGGGTAGAAGTCTGTGGGAAAGCAGACGAAGAAACCACCAATGTAAATATTCTGTAAATAAATTTTGCTATCTCTTGATGTTGTAAGTCCTAAGCATGAGGACAGTGTATACATGTGTGTAGGTGTTTGAAAAAAAAGAAAATAAAGGGAAATTATTCCCCAAAAAAAGTTCGAGGGCAAGGAATCTTCCAGTCAGCGAAAAAGTAAGAAACGACCTATCCCGCCAGACAGAGCGGGAACCCAGACAAGGTATTCTAGGTCGCCTGCCAGCACGTCACCACGGGCTGGTCTCTGGGCCATTGGGGTGGTCAGGGTCCGAACCGCGTCTCAAGGCAGGATAATTGTCGCAACATTTCAAAATAACATCCAAGGTGCTCAACAAGTCCCCGTGGAGCCAAGACAGATTGGCGGAACGGGACAATGAAATCAGTATATTACTGGAGGCACCACTCCTATCCACGCAGCGTTGGCCGCCATAAGTCACCGTCTGTGCTGCAAATGACGTCATGAGCAGGCACGACGCAGCCACAGAAGAGAAGCTGCTTGGAAACCAATGGAACAAAAGCTTCTAAGCGTATAAACAGATAAAATGAGTAATTCAATAATCTTTATAAATGATACACAAGCTTACTCTTTCATCAACGGTATAATTTAGTTCAATTTTGCCTGCTTGTGACGTCACACCACAGATTAGCTGTGACATATGGCGGCGGAGCCAGTGGTGTCTCCAGTAATATAACATCCTTGATCGCGACCATCTGCTGGCAAGAGTATGACGTCATAAAACTTTAATAGGATCCACACACAACGCGTGACATAATGAGACAGATGGTGTGACCGCGCGCCAACATTCTCAAACGCGAGATTGTGACGTCATAAGATTTCTAAGCATTGAAAACATTAATGGAACGACGCCATGACACTAAAGACGTTATAATTCGGGATGGTTATTTAACCCACTAAACGAATTCTCCTAAAGTCGAGATCAAGCTAAATCGATTTCTAGTACCAGAAAACGGTAGGTTAACGACTTTCATCAAAGTTCTTAGAGCCGTTTTCAAAATAAAATGTACATACATACATACAAGAATTGCTCCTTTAAGGTGGACGTCAAGTAATTTTGCTTCGTATACTTCCAATGGAAAAACTTCTGTACACTTTTTCTACACAATTAATGCGTTCCCAAGAATGAAAATTTGAACATCGATTAAAATAGCTTCCTTTCATAACTTAGAATACTTAATATTTTCTAAACCATAACCGTAATAATATTTTCTAAACAATAACCGTAATTATCAACGAGATAGAAATACATTCTATCTCGTTGGTAATTATGCAATCCAACATTTATATATCCACTGACGTCATCAAAGTACAGGTCGCGCCATCTTTTTTCTGGTTTCAACACCACCAAAAGAAAGGTTATTGTTTTTTAATATAATTATGCTTATGTTTTAGAAAATGTTAAGTATTCCAAGTTATAGTATGAAGTTATTTTAATCGATGTTCAAATTTCAATCCTTCGAAACACCCTAATTGTGAAGGAAAGTGTACAAAAGGTTTTCCATTGGAAATATAGGAAGCAAAATTACTTGACGTCCACCTTAATAGTGTGGGATAAGAGCGATGGAATGGATCCCGATCCCATGTCCTGACCTTTGACTCCATTTGTCCCATTTTCAATAGGGTTCCTCTCCAGGAGGTCCCCTACCACATACTAAAATTTCTTCGAAATCGAACCATTATTACGCACCTTATGACGCATAAGGGCAATGGAATGCATCGCTCTCCTATGTCCTGACCTTTGACTCCACTTCACCCATTTTCAATAGGGTTCGTCCACAGATGATTCCCTACTACATACTAAAATTTCATTGAGATCGAACCATATTTACGCAAGTTATGACGCATAAGGGCAGTTGAATGGATCCCGCTCTTATGTCGTGACCTTAGACCCCATTTCACCCATTTTCAATAGGGTTCGTCCCCTGGTGGTCCCCTACCAAACACAAAAATTTCATCGAAATCGAACCATTTTTACGTGAGTTATCGTGCCGACAGACGGACGGACAGACGGACGGAAAAAGCTGGAGCATATACGCTTCTTCAACCTATGTTTGAAAGCGTAAAAAACAAATGAAGAAAGATGAAAAACATTTTTTGGGACAACATAACGAGACCTGGGTGCAACAAGCACCAGTTTGCTGCATTTTTAGCACGTCTTTTGTAAAAAAAATCGTTCTTCTGTTATCGGTTTATCCGTCCGTCCGTCTGTCCGTCTGCACCCACGATATCTCTGCAACTATTAGTCCGGTTTGAAAAATTATTTTTACATTGGGAAGCTTGAAATATGCAAATGATGATCCTTCATTTCAATTTTTTTTTACGATGTACAATTTCGCCGGTAGAACGCGTAAATGTAGATGATGTCGAATTCAAAAATACGTTTTATTCCACATATTTGCTTCTAAACATCCGATTGAAAAAACAATTATATCGATCGATTCCATTTATGTCGACGAGTATTTTAGATATACTTACTTTTTCAAATTACGCATAGATTTTCCGCTAGGGGGCGTAAAAGTAAATAACATTTTCTCCGATAACTCTTCTTCTAAAACTCCGATTTGAATTTTTTTTCTGCGGATACATTTCCTGATGAAAAATGTTTTGCATATGATTTCAAATTTTTGGTAAAGAATACCGTGGCCACCAGGGGGCGTAAGTGTTAATTTTTGCTTCTGATGTATTTGCCATAAAATCGTAGCTTCTAAAATATCGATTAAAAAATTCTTTCGTGGACTGATGCCCCTCACATCGATAAACCTTTTCGAAATATTTTCTTCTTAAAATATTTCACAGTTTCTCCGCCAGAGGGCGTAGATGTACATCTTATTTTTGTCAATATCTCTACTTCTAGGAGTCCGATCTGAAAAATTCCTTCTTCGTCGGATAGTGTTTTCCGGGAGACATGTTTTTCATATAATTTCAAAATTTTCAAGTATTTCATAGACTTTCCGCTAGGGGGCATAGTGGTAAATTTCGTTTCCTCCTATATCGCTGCTTTCAAATCTCCGATTTGAAAAATTCTTTCTGCACCGGATACAGCTCCTGATGGGAAATCATTTGCACATAATATCTAGATTTTGTAAAAATAGGGTTTGGCCACCAGGGGGCGTAAATCTTAATTTTCGCTCCTGTTGTATTTGCAGCAAAATATGAGCTTCTAAATTCTCGATTGAAAAAAACGTCGTTTGTTGACCGATACTACTCATGTCGACAAACCTTTTAGAAACATTTTCTTCTTAAAATAGTGCATGGTTTCTACGCCAGGGGGAGTAGATGTATATCTTATTTTTGTCAATATCTCTACTTCTAGGAGTCCGTTTTGAAAAATTCCTTCTTTGTTGGATAGTGTTTCCGGTGCGAAATGTTTTTCCTATAAATTCAAAATTTTCAAGTAAATCATAGACTTTCCGCTAGGGGGCACATAGGTAAATTGCGTTTTCTGCGTTATTTCTGCTCCTAAAACTCCGATTTGAAAAATTCTTTCTGTATCGCATACAAGACCTGATGGAAAATATTTTTCACATAATTTCTGTTTGGTAAAGAATAGTTTAGCCACCAGGCGTCATAAGTTTTAATTTCTGCTTTTGAAGTATTTGTTGCAAAATCTGGGCTCCTGAAAACTCGACTAATTTTTTTCTTGGACCGATACCGCTTATTTGGATAAACCTTTTGATAATACTTTCTTCCTAAAATAATGCATGGTTTTCCCACCAGGGGACGTAAAGTCACATCTCATTTTTGTCGATATCTCTATTTCTAAGAGTTCGCAAGCTCACGATTCCGTTTACAGCAATATCTGAAGGATTAAAAACTTGATTGAAAATCTTCTTTCTTTCGTCAGATCTATTGTTTTTCATACCGGTTCCATTGACTTTGAATAGCTTCGATAAATTCACTTTGCGTCAGAACGGATTCAAAAGACGTGTGCTTATTACACCCGAAAATTCGGTGTCATTTTTCTTGTTTCAGGTAGAATGGCAACATGGAAAACACGAAAAAATTTTTTTTTGGATTTTAGGTAAGGGTCAGAAAATGGAGTGTATTTAAGATGCCTGCCATAATGACGAAAGTAATGTGGGGGCTGTGTACTAAATTCCAAACGAAATCGAGTCAGACAGCGGTATTTCTATTGGAAGATTACTCGTATCTGCACACAGCGAAACACGTAATTGTTGTCTTGGAGGCAAGTAACATTGAATTTCCTGAGCGTTTCTGGGATCAGGGGACGTGCGACATTTTTTAGTTATTTTTTCACATGAAAAGCAATTTAAGGAAACGTTTTTCGACTGAGAATGAGATCGGTACACTGTGCATTTTCAAAAACGTTACAAGAGGTGATTAGCATTTGGAGTATTGGAAAACTTCCTTACAAGGGTGACTCTGCAGGTGAAACCACTGAACATAATAAAATTAAGTATTCCATATCCCGAAACACCCGTCACAACGAAAGCTTTTGAAAGTGACCTTTCTAAGGCATTATATTTTTTCCTTCAGCTTGTATCATTCTTCCTCGAGGTGCTCAGAATATTAAAATACAAAGAAGACTGAAAAAAGTCGATATTTCATTTAACATTCTTCTTTGATATCCTTTATGGGTCTGTCTGTAAGTAGGTTGTCTACAGCGGAGATGTCTGGCACTTTGCCCTTGTGGATCTCGGCTTGAATCCCACGTAAGATATGGAAATTGGGCTTGTTTTTGACCGGGTTTCAAATTCCCTTGAGAATATTCTCCTACATTAAGACGAGCTGATTCTAGCTTTAGAGTAATTATAAAATTACAAGCGGAATACTCATTTTTTGTGATCTCAAACTTCGGCGTTCAGAACTTTGGATGTAGTTTATTCATACCTAACTATACTTCTTACCATCTTCGAAGAAAAGGATATGTTGTTACACTATATCAACTAGCTATGTCGCTATATCTTTAGAATACAGCACACACTTCCTCAGTCAGATAGTCTTGAAAGAAAATCCATCTTCTCTGATTTTCAAACTAACGGGTCCAACAGTCAACATTTTCTAGACTATATAGCCTGTCTCATTCACTAATAAATCAGTTCAGTTCTCAGTGTTCTTTAAGTTACAGTCTACCATTAAAATTATCAGTTATAACGAAGTGAATTTCTCCGTCATTTTTATCCGCGCCGGGGTTCGAACCCGGGTCCACTCATTCCGGAATAAGTTGCTCTACCAATTAAGCTACGCGGACATTTGTTCTGATTCCTATCTGCCTTTATGTCGTGTGCGTCCTTCTGGCAGGTACGTCACATCTCCTGGTACGTTACATCATCTCCCCCTTCTTTTTCTTTTTTTTTTTTTTTCTTTCGAAGTGCTGCTCATATTTTTCCTATCTCGCGGTGTGGAAATAACATCACACCATTGCGAGATTGTGAACGGTCGGGTCATCCGGATAGTTCGGGCGCCATTATAACGAAGTGAATTTCTCCGTCATTTTTATCCGCGCCGGGGTTCGAACCCGGGTCCACTCATTCCGGAATAAGTTGCTCTACCAATTAAGCTACGCGGACATTTGTTCTGATTCCTATCTGCCTTTATGTCGTGTGCGTCCTTCTGGCAGGTACGTCACATCTCCTGGTACGTTACACAGTCTTCACGTTATTTAACCCATTTAATCATTTGGTGCCGCCGTACAAACCATTTGTACATTTTTTATATATACACTGGCGGAAAGTGAAAAAAGAACACCAAGAAAGAGACGTCTGATACCAACGAAATTTATACAGCATAATAACGGAATACAGAGGATAACGTGATCAAAACATTATGGCAAAATACAGCTGTATTTGCTGGTAAACTGAAAAATAACATTTCCATGTAGCATGGTCAGTACGAGGTTGAACCGCCATGAACTGCGTCACACTGTGCAATTCTGGTATGGAGGGTGTCTACAGATGTTGGATGTAAGTTTGGGGTATTGAGTTCCAAGCATCCTCAACCTGGACGCGTAAATCGGGGATGGTCGTGGCTGGCCGTGGAGACCGGATAAGTCGTTGTACCGTAAAATCCCACACGTTCTCAATGGGGGACAAATCCGGTGAACGTGCAGGCCATGGAAGTTGTCTCACACCCTGAAGTGCATGTTGTGTTGCACGTACCGTGTGTGGACGTGCGTTATCTAGCTGAAAAACACCACGATGGACCGATCTTACAAATGGCACAACAACGGGCTGAATGATGTTGTTGATGTATTAGGTGCTGTTTAACGTACCCGGTACAAACACTAGTTGTGTACGGGAGTGATAGCTGTTCGCTCCCCACACCAGGAGACCAGGTGTAGGCCCTGTGTGTCGCTGGCGGAAGCAAGAAGGGTGGAAACGCTCCCCTGTGCGTCTGCGAACACGCATACGGCCATCGGAGGCTCCCAAGCAGAATCTGCTTTCATCGCTGAGCACGACAGATCGCCATTGCATTCTCCAGTGCAGACGTTGGCGACACAACTGCAGCCGCTCCTGACGGTGGGCTGGTGTCAAAGGTACACATGCCAGAGGCACACGTGCACGCAATCCTGCATCAGTAGACGGTTGCGGATTGATCGCACAGTCACCTTGGGAGCAGACGATCTGGGATAGTGTGAATGTGAATTCATCCGACCACATTACACACTTCCAAGCATAGAAAGTCCACGTCGAATGCTCCTGGCACCACTGCTATCGCCGTTGTGCATTCACCTGGGTCTCCAGACATTTTGCAATAGCAGCTCCGCCATGAATATCTTGTTTATGCAGTTCCCTGTGCACTGTTTTCGTGATACCTGAGGCTGCGGATGCAGAATGAGCTCCGCACTAATTTTTGGCGCCGTGATCTGTTTCTGCCGCTCCTGTGCTTCGCAGACGAGGTTTTGCCTCGAACACGGTATGCTGTCATGGCGCTAGACACAGTAGCTCTCGACGATAACCCTACTGGCCTGGCGACTGTTGTCACGGAGACACCAACTAGCTTGACACCAGCAATTAGATCTCTTTCGAAGCCCGTTAGCTAGCTCATTTCGTCGTTACGCTGAAATGTTTTTTTCAACAAGACACTTTAAATGTACTTAAACAGGACCTTGAGGTTCTAAACGAAGCTATTACAACCAAAACATGGTTTATACCTTTGTGACGTATGCAGCTGCATTCAAAGTCACGTCTCTGAGTTCGGTGTTCTCATTATTCTGTCCAACATTTGTATATTCATACACTGAAGAGCAATTGAATTAGAGATATCTGCCTAGTAACGTATAGCTTCACATTTTGTCCTGATGACAGCGGCGATTCGTCTCGGCATGGACTCGACAAGGCACCGGTAGCGTTGGGAAGCCATACGGATCCACGACCCCTGAACAAGCTCCCACAGTTCACGAAGATTTTATGGAGGAGGGGGTCAGAGCCTCGAACATCTCTCTCGATGTCATCCCAGATGTGCTCGATGGGATTGAGGTCAGGTTACCTAGCTGGCCAAGGAAGCGAGGTCACATCGGTGGAGTGTTCATCCAACCATTCGGATACAATTCGAGAGCGATGGCACTGTGCATTGTCTTGTTGCACTATGAGGCCCCCAGTGGAACGTTGAAGACTCACAAACGGGAGCCAATGGTCGTCCGAGATATCCAGATAACGCTGACCTGTGAAGGACGATGTCACACGTACCAGGGGTCCCATTTCAGTCCATGTAAACAGTCCCCAGACGAGAATGCCACCCCCACCAGCAAGAAGGATCCATCGCTTCATGTGGTTTGCGCCGTACTCGTATCCTTCCATCCGCATATACCAACGTGAATCTCGATTCATCAGTCCGGGCAACATTTGTTCACATGTCTAGGGTCCAGTGGCGATGTTCCCGCCCCCATGCTAATCTTTGCACCCTGTGATGTGCGGTCAGCAGCGGTGCCCTCGTGGGACGATGGCATCTGTACCCCATAGCGATTAGATGGTTCTGGATGGCGTGGCTGCTTAAACGTTTTTGTGCACCAGCGTTAAATTGCCGAGTGATTTCTTGCACTGGGGCGAGTCTATCCGCTGTTACAGTGCGAGTTAGCCGTCGATGACCCCGCTCATCCACACGCTGTTGTCCACGGCCGTTGGCCCTTGCGGGGATGGTTTTACCGGATTCAATGTACTCATGGTACACCCGTGACACAGTGGCTCGTGAAAATCCCAGTGCCTGCACGACTTCCGCGATGGTGTGACCCATTCGTCGGGCCCCGACAATTTGCCCACGACCAACTGCGCTTAGATCCTTCGTCTTACCAATACTGCGTCCGACCATTACTGAATCCCATCGCATCACTCCTTATATTGTAGGATCGCTGCATACGTCATGTCGTTTCCGTTTACAGGGCCGCCCACAGCACCACATTTACATAGCACCAGCTGTCTCTAATTCAATTGCTCTTTAGTGGATATTCTGTTATTGCATTTCGTACAATATAATGTCACCTGTCGGTTTCGGGGCTTACAAAGAATTTCACCTTTTTCGCTAGCGTTATAATAGAACCTGCTTATAATGAGCCCGTATTTTGGAAAATCTGGGATTTAACGAGCTAAACAGTAACTTTTCTTTGTAATACGGTAATGTTAATTCAAAGTTAAATTGATCGTTTCTAACAAACAAAATGTTACTATGTCCCTTGATTTAATGAGAGAGAAAAAAGCTAAGTTGATAACTTTTAACAAGCAAAGCAATAAAAATCTTCTGCGCACTGTCCTGAATTGGAAAAACAGAAATTGCGGCCTACAGGTTGAAATCGCAACAGCGCAGAGAACTTCCTTGTGTTCTTGTGGAAGAATGTTGATAGAAAAGCAACCGAGAGGGTGTACATCACATGCTTAACGAGGGAACTGTGCAAGAGACTCTCTCCGCCTTGGGTGTATCGCGACAGCAGAGTTGAAAACAGGTGATCTACTTGGGCAAAAAAAGAATGGGTAGAGTTTGCGCATATATAAGTAGATTTCTGAGTGACGATTGTAAAGAGAAATGGAGGAGTAATGGAAAGGGTATGCTGTCTGTGGAAAAGAGAAAATGGAATTGTGTTCATTGCCTCTTTCATCCTCCATGTGAGTGTTGCACTGGGAGGATCGGTGCTGTTTTTGCTTCATACGTTTCGTGAAGTTAAATAGCAGTACGTCCGCACGGCCATGAAGTTAAAGATTTAATTAAGATTTATTACGGATTAAAGATAAAGATTTATTAAGGATTACAGATAAAGATTTATTTTTCCGATTGAAGGGGAAAACCTGAAGATAACCAATACCTACATTTATCTTGGACAGCAGATATCAAGTGAGGGTCACATTGATGAAGAAATTAATCGGCGTATAGAACTTGCCTGGAGAGCGTTTGGAAGAAACAGTATAAATTTCAAGAGGAATATGTCATTATGTCTTAAAAGAAAAGTGTTTGATCAATGCATCCTTCCAGTGCTTACATATGGTGCAGAGACGTGGATCTTAACTAAAAGAGACATACAAAGACTGCAGACAACTCAAAGTAGCATGGAGAGATGCATGCTTGGTGTAACCAGGAGAGATAAGAAGAAGAACTAGTGAATCAGAAAAATGACAAGAGTGGAAGACATCATGATCAGAGTTAAATCCTTGAAATGGCAATGGGCTGGGCATATTGCCAGGACAGACCATCGATGGAGAGCTGAAATTTTAGACTGGATTCCAAGGGACAGGAAAAGACCCAGAAGAAGACTACATGGGAGATGGGCGGATGAGATTCGAAAGTATGCGGGAGTAACATAGAAGAGACTCGCATAAGACAGACCGTTGTGGACGAAACTTGGAGAGACCTTCGTCCAGCAGTGGATTGATAATGGTTGACAATGATGATGATGATGATGTACCTATTATAACGTATCTATATTTTTACATGCCAATTTTCACCCGAAAACGGATTTAACGAGCGACCAGATTTAGCGAGGGTTTCCGTCGGTTCCAAGCTTCTCGTTGTTAATGGGTGCTACTACTGTATTAGAGAACTGTGCGACATGAATACATGACAGTTGCAAAAAAAAAAAAAAAAAAAAAGAAGAAATAAAAAAAAACCGAAACGTTTGTGAATGTAAGGTCATTCTCTGTGTACATTTTACCCTATATATAAATACCTTAGTCGAGTCTTCTCCTAAGGTGAGTAGAATTGCATTAACCATGGGGATAACCTAACGGTCAAGCAAATTATAAGAAGAAAGAGGAAACATGTAGAGTGTCAAATTTTCACGAATTCAAATTGAAACAAAAATATCTGGTGTAAGATTATGTAAAAGCGTTTCTGTAAACAAACCCAGAAATTATGAAGTATTGTCTTCAGGAAAATTGGGTTTCATTTCCTTTTTATGTGTTTTGTATATGTACGAAAAACACATCACAAAACATGTAAAAATGAAATGAAACACTTTTATTTTCCGCAAGCTACAGGATAATTTTTCCATGATCCGAAAGACTACGGCAGAGTAACCATAACTGCATGTATCCTAGCTTAAACATTGGATAAAATTTAGGCAAAGTTTAATAAATGGCATGAGAAAATTTAAATTTTTGAGATGGCATCTGAGTTTTATATAATATGCAATACCTTATTCTTTGAAAACCCCCACATCGCTACACATTAGCTACTGCTACCAGTGATCAATGACATTATTTTTAAGAAGGGATTCTTACCTGTTTACTTTATTCCTCAGATACTGACTTGCTTCTCAAGGCAATACAATGAAGTAAAACGAAACACAGAAGGAAACTGTCTGTAGTTCATATACATCCCCCCCGCCCCCGCCCTGCGATCTCCAAATAACAAAGTCATCAAGAAGGATCATGTAAAAGGAAAACCGAATTTTTCCAAGACTCTTCCTGAATAGATTTATTACACCATTCCTTAAATATGAAATAAATGAAAAATTGCGTAGTAAGAAATGGAGGGGCAAAATCTTGTCCTCGTTTCTTTCCTACATGCCCGAAATGTAATATTGTTTCATAATTTTACTTATTGTGTTGTTTTTAGGCATGTTCCTTTTCTTGAGTGTGTGTCGAAATGGATGGAATAGAAGTAGAATTGTTATTAATGTTTGTTGATATTACTATTAATATTATTATTAATCACCAATATTATGATTACTAATACTATAATTATTACTTCTCCAACTATTCTTATTTTGTTATTACTACTACCACCATTACTGTCATTATTACTACTTCGTATTATTAATTTTGATACTATTTCTACCACTACCACTACTACCACCATTATTGTCATTATTACTACTTCGTATTATTAATTTTGATACTATTTCTACCACTACCACTACTACTATTACTACTAATATTACTACTATTACTATTACTACTATTATTACTACTAATATTACTACTATTACTATTACTATTACTACTAGTATTACTACTACTACTACTATTACTGCTACTATACCAGTGCACAAGGAAGAATTGATATATGAATACTCAGGTTTAATGTACTTACACATGCAAAATCTGCACAATATAATAAAAGCATTGGGGAAAGAAGTCATAAATGTTTGATAAATAGGGAGTTCGACCAATATTGCCGCGTAAAATAGCTTTTATTTGGTATGAAAAGGACGTCAGACCACAGGTATGTTAGACTACAATTAATGAAGGAAAGCTTTATATTCTGAAAGTAAGAATGACAAAGGAACTGCCTCACTGAAAAACTTCCATCAAGATCTAATCACATTGGCTCAATGATATCAAAACCACGTGTCTATGCATGACATGAGAAGTATTCAATCTCGCCTTGGAGGTGCATTCATGAAAAGAGAAAACTAAGTCTGTTCCTGTCACCAGTTAAGCTATTACTTCAGATACGCAATGAGACCGTTAGAAATACATAGTGCTTTTCCCATGAATTTTCAGCACGTCTTTTGTAAAAAAAGATCGTGCTTATGTTACCGGTTTGTCCGGCCGTCCGTCAGTCCGTCCGGCTGTACCCACGGTATCTCTGCAACTATTAGTCCGATTTGAAAAATTCTTTTTGCATTCGAAAGCTAGAAATATGCGAATGATGATCCTTTATTTCGTTTTTTTTTACGATGTACAATTTCGCCGCTAGAGGGCGTAAATGCAGATCATGTCGAATTCAAAAATACGTTTTATTCCACATATTTGTTTCTAAACATCCGATTGAAAAAAATCTTTTATCTTTCGATTCCATTTATGTCGAAGAGTATTTTGGATATAATGTCTTTTTCAAATTACGCATAGATTTTCCGCTAGGGGGAGTAAATTACATTTTTTCCAATAACTCTTCTTCTAAAACTCCGATTTGAAAATTTTTATTTTCAACGGATACATCTCCTGATGCACAATCTTTTGCATATAATTTCAAATTTTTGGTAAGGAATACTTTGGCCACTAGGGGGCGTAAGTGTTAATTTTCGCTTCTGATGTATTTGCCATAAAATCTGAGCCTCGACTTCTAGGAGTCCGATTTGAAAAATTCCTTCTTTGTTGGATAGTGTTTTCCGTGTGACATGTTTTTCATATAATTCCAAAATTTTCACGTAAATCATAGACTTTCCGCTAGGGGGCGTAAAGGTACATTGCGTTTCCCCCTATATCTCTGCTTCTAAATCTCCGATCTGAAAAATTCTTTCTGCACCGGATACAGCTCCTGATGGGAAATCGTTTGCACATAGTTTCTAATTAAAGAAAAATGTTTTGGCCACCAGGATGCGTAAACCTTAATTTCCGCTTCTGATGTATTTGCAGTAAAATATGTGCTTCTAAATTCTCGATTGAAAATAACGTCGTTTGTAGACCGATACTACTCATGCCGACAAACTTTTTAGAAACATATTCTTCTCATAATAGTGCACGGTTTCTACGCCTGGGGGCGTAGATGTATATCTTATTTTTTTCAATATCTCGACTGCTAGGAGACCGATTTGAAAAATTCCTTATTTATTGGATAGTGTTTTCCGTGTCGCATGTTTTTCATATAATTTCAAAATTTTCACGTAATTCATAGACTTTCCGCCAGGGGCATAAAGGTAAATTGCGTTTTCCCCTACATCTCTGCTTCTAAATCTCCGATCTGAAAAATTATTTCTGCACCGGATACAGCTCCTGATGGGAAATGGTTTGCACATAATTTCTAAATTTTGTAAACAAATGTTTTGGCCACCAGGGGGCGTAAACCTTAATTTCCGCTTCTGATGAATTTGCAGCAAAATATGAGCTTCTAAATTCTCGATTGAAAATAACATCGTTCGCAGACCGATACTACTCATGTCGACAAACCTTTTAGAAAAATTTTCTTCTGAAAATAGTGCACGGTTACTACGCTGGGGGCGTAGATATATATCTTATTTTTGTCAATTTCTCGACTTCTAAGAGTCCAATTTAAAAAATTCCTTCTTTGTTGGATAGTGTTTCTAGTGTGACATGTTTTTCCTATAAATTCAAAATTTTCAAATAATTCATAGACTTTCCGCTAGGGGGCTTATAGGTAAATTGCGTTTCCCCCTATATCTCTGCTTCTAAATCTCCGATCTATAAAATTCTTTCTGCATCGGATACAGCTCCTGATGAGAAATCGTTTGAACATAATTTCAAAATTTTGTAAAAAATTACTTGGCCACCAGGTGGCGTAAGTCTTCATTTCCGCTTCTGATGTATTTGCAGCAAAATATGAGCTTCTGAGATCTCGATTGAAAAAAGTATTTTGTGGACCGATACTACTCATGTCGACAAACATTTTAGGAACATTTTGTTCTTGAAATAAAGCATGGTTTCTATGCCAGGGGCGTAGATGTATATCTTATTTTTGTCAATATCTCTACTTCTAAAGGTCCGATTTGAAAAATTCCTTCTTTGTTGGATAGTGTTTCCGATGCGAAATGTTTTTCCTATGAATTCAAAATTTTCAAGTAAATCATTTAAGACTTTCCGCTAGGGCGCACAATGGTAAATTGCATTTTCTGCTCCGAAAACTCCGATTTGAAAAATTCTTCCTGTATCGCATACAAGACCTGACGGAAAATATTTTTCACGTAATTTCTAATGTTTGGTAAAGAATGGTTTGGCCATTAGGGGTCATAAGTGTTCATTTCTACTTCTGATGTATTTGTAGCAAAATTTGGGCTCCTGAAAACTCGACTAAAAATTTTTTTCTTGGGCCGATACCGGTCATATGGATAAACCTTTTGTGAATACTTTCTTCCTAAAATAATGCATGGTTCTTCCACCAAGGGACGTAAAGTCACATCTTATTTTTGTCGATAACTCTGCTTCTAAGAGTTCGTCAGCTCACGATTCCGTTTACAGCAATATCTGAGGGATTAAAAACCCGATTGAAAAACTTCTTTCTTCCGTCAGATACTATTGTTTTCCATACCGGTTCCATTGACTTTGAATAGCTTTGATAAATTTAATTTGCGTCAGAACGGATTCAAAAGACGTGCTTATTACACCCGAAAATTCGGTGTCATCTTTCTTGTTCTCTTTTGAAAACAGAAAGCTGTAAACAATTGAGTTAATTAATTACGGAACTTAGAAAAGCTTTAAAAATTTCAGTTGAATAATTCGTAAAATGTTTAAAATGATTTTCAAAATTCGAAGAATCTTATGAATGTCAAGCCTGTTCGCCGGTTGCCCATAGAATGTTTGAAGCACAGACAAAGCACATGAAGATTTTTTATTGTGTCGAGACGTTGATACCCGCAGCAGCAGAACCTGGGCAACAGGAAATCATCTGGTGATCCAGGAAATTTGCTTTGTACTAGACGAAGTGTGATTAGGTATAGCTCTCCTGAAGCATGGATGATTGTGCAACATGGCTTTAGAAGAATTTAATTTAGCCGTACAGTTTTCTTGCATGCACTTTCACTGACGAACGCTGCAAATTCTTTTGGACTTCTTTGGTCATTCCAGCCGTTCATTCCCTCTTTTTGGTAATTTCCATGCAAAATGGCAGTCAGACACATGTATGCTTCTGTAACATTTCATTGAAGGCAGAATTACTCATCATAAATTTCCTGTCACGGTGAGCTTTGTTAAGAATATTGTATGCCGTGATAACTTTGGAACTACACTGAAAAGCAATTGAATTAGAGACAGCTGGCGTTATGGAAATATGGTGCTGTGGGCGGCCCTGTAAACGGAACCGACATGACGTATGCAGCGATCCGACAATATAAGGAGTGATGCGATGGGATTCAGTAAGAGTCGGACGCAGTATGGGTAAGACGAAGGATCTAAGCGCATTTGATCGTGGGCAAATTGCCGGGACCTGACGAATGGGTCATTCCTTCGCGGAAGTCGTGCTGGCATTATGATTTTCACGAGCCACTGTGTCACGGGTGTACCATGAGTACATTGAATCCGGTAAAACTATCCCCGCAAGGACCAACTGCCGTGGACAACAGCGTATGGATGAAAGGGGTCTCTTCGTCGGCTAGTTCGCATTGTAACAGCGGATAGACGAGCCACACTGCAAGAAATCACTCGGCAATTTAACGCTGGTGCACAAAAACGTGTAAGCAGCCACACCATCCAGGACCATCTCCTCGCTATGGGGTACAGAAGCCATCGTCCCACGAGGGCACCGCTTCAGACCGCACATCACAGGGTGCAAAGATTAGCATGGGGTCGGGAACATCGCCACTGGACCCTAGACACGTGGAAAAATGTTGCCTGGACTGATGAATCGAGATTCACGTTGGTACATGCGGATGGAAGGATACGAGTACGGCGCAAACCACATGAAGCGATGGATCCTTCTTGCTGTTGGGGGTGGTATTCTCGTCTGGTGACTGTTTACGTGGACTGAAATGGGACCCTTAGTACGTGTGACATCGTCCTTCACAGGTCAACGTTACCGGAATTTCCTGGATGACCATTTGCTCCCGTTTGTGCGTCTTCAAGATCCCACTGGGGACCTCATTCTGCAACAAGACAATGCATCGTGCCATCGCTCCCGAATTGTATCCGAACGGTTGGATGAAAACTCCACCGACGTGACCTAGCTGCTTTGGCCAGCTAGGTCACCTGACTTTAGTCCCATCGAGCACATCTGGGATGCCATCGAGAAAGATGTTCGAGGCTCTTACCCCTTCCCCCCTCCATCAAATCTTCGTGAAATGTGGGAGCTTGTTCAGGGGTGGCTGATCCGTATGGCTTCCCAACGCTTCCGGTGTTTTGTCGAGTCCATGTCGAGACGAATCGCCGCCGTCATCAGGGCGAAAGGTGGTGGTACACGTTAGACAGGTATCTCTAATTCAATTGCTTTTCAGTGTATAGCGGCTCTAGAGCCCAACATAACGCGCCGTGCTAACACCTCATGCAATCTGCAACAGTATTTTATTACAGCATGCTGTTCTTCAGTTTTGGAAGGACAGTTCTCCGAAAATGTCATTCTTTACGATAGTTTGTCACATGTGCAACGTAGCTATGGTAGTCTTTAACAGACACACTTTTAACAGTATTTTCCAGAAGCTCCGTCCGTGTCAGTCCTTTATAATCCATTCAAAAAAATAAGAGGATTAAAATCGCCCACTTTCAACTGAATAAAATAAAAAACTACTTAAGTATGAAAGGTTATTTTCAGCGATAAAATAAAGAAAAAAAAACAGGGCAAAAGCAAAGGAATGTATTGAACAGAAGTTATTAGTTTCAACGAAATTTTTAAAATTCCTGAAGAACAATACCGTTGCCTACGAGATCATAAAACTTCAGAGACTAGTGTTTCGAATTTCCTTCTAAAACGAAAGCACATGACAAAATTTAAAAGTTCAAGAAACCATGCAAGCAGGGCTTTAGATTGAAAATTTAAAAGTTCTAGTTTTCTCCTTTAGTGTCTGACATGTTACATCTGATAGATGTAAAATGTTAGATATTTGCTTTCCAGAATTATTGTACAGCACTTATAGTACGTCTTCTGTAGAATTTTCTTACAAAAATTGTAATAGTAATGTACCATGATAGCGCATGTACATTTTGATATGAGCGAAAATGATTCGTACATGGTACATTGTAGACAAAATGCGTTAAGAGACTATTAAAACGGCATGAATTTATTACAGCTTTTAAAATGTTGGGACTGAGTAAAATACATGTACGTACAGTGTAAATGGTTTCATTAGTTTAAAGGGAACAGTTACGGATTGAAAAAGCATTAATGGATCTCAACATCTGGCATCATGTTTAATGGGCAAAGATCTTGGAAATTTAAAATACATCTTTATTTGCAACAAGTGGTGGTGTTGTGGAACAAACTGTTAATGACAGGCAACAACATGTGGTCTTGGTTTAAGAGTTTGGCTTCTCTAAAGGAATGCATCTGTGTGTTTGGAGAGTAAAATTTATTATATCAGCAAACATGTTTAGAAACTATTTTTTACTTTAAGTCATCAATTTTATCATTCAGGAAAAGAACACAAAACATTTGAATTACGACATCAGAATATTCTAAATTTCATAAGAAGAAGCCTTATGAAGAAACGAAAATATTTTAAGTTTCTGTTACTAGTGGAAAGTGTAAATTAATTTAACTCTGAAAAATACAATTTAAAGATTTTGCTGTACTTCACATTTCAATTCTCTCAAATTTGAAGTTTTATTTGAACCCAAAAATTTTTTATTGCCTTAACTTAAATCGCATCTGATTAACACAAAGGGTGAAGAAATGAAGAAATGTCAATGATAAATAAATATTCATTGATTACATTAAGGTTTGACAAAATTAATCTTAATCAGTACAGTTAAAAATATTGATGCTGATGAAACAGCCTGTTGGTTCCTTCTCTTCTAGGAAATTGAAAGGACACAGAACCTTTGAAAGAACAAATTCTTTTTTAGCAAATACAGAAGTGTTTATTTACTAATGAAGATGACACTATCTCGTTTTCTGTAAATATGTGCGACGTTGAATTTGAATCAGTACAATAGAAAAAACAAACTGCAAAAATAACCAACTTGCTTACACGTTTTAACTCTTCTGTTGCAGGAAAAAATGCTTTTCAAAACAGTGTACCCGATCATATGGGATACATTTCCAAGTGTATTATGGAATAAAAGTTGGAAATACGTTGAGTTTAAAAGAATCACAAGAGCATTGCCTAAAATCTTTAAGTTTTCTTCCTAGTTTAGTACAATCACTTTATTGCATCTGATGCCTGCATTGAATATAAAATGTTTCAATATACTTAAACCAGATATGACATGCTTGTTGAGAACATATTATTTCTGTTTCTTTATTTTATGTCGCATTCCCGACTTTAATAAAAGTTTTTGCTGTGCAAGCATTGTATTTGTTGCGATTGCTGTAACTTTTTGACTGGTGGAAAAAGCCTACAGTCCAGTTCTTCTTTTAAAAACATACTCAGCTGTAGATATTTTGAAAACACCATTTCGTTACTTCTAATTCTATTGGTGTCTCCATAAAATTTCTAATTTGTGAGAACTAACCGTAATAACGAAAAACTGAGCTCCTCGAAGAAGAGAACCTAAAAATTTAAATCGCTTACCTTTGATTTCGTACTTTACTTCAGAGAGCTGGATTATTCAGTTATTCCTCGAACATGTCTTAAATCGTCCAAACACACATTTGAGTCACTGAATGTTTTTCACCAAGATATTAACGCACAACATTTGAAGGCCAACCTTGAAAGCAGCAAATTAAAGTTTTCAATACATGCGCGCTGAGAAATTGGGCAATGAAAAAGAGAGAGAGAAAAAAAAAGGGACATTCGTGCAGAACCCGTCCGACAACTACCTCAGTTTCAAAGTTTACGCAGAACCCGTCCGGCAAAACAAGAAATCAGCATTGCGGAAAAGGCTCTTCTTCTTGACATCTTTTTGGTGCGTGTTCTGAAAGAAATTCACTTAGATGAGTAACGCAATTATGATAATAATAACCAGCACGAAAACTACAACAAAATGATTCTCCGTGTGAATTTTTAACTCGGCATTCAAAAAACGAATTAAAACGCGGAAATAGTTTATTTTTCTTTTTGGAATTATTGTAGTCACCGATCTTGAACTGTTTATAATCGAGCTCGTTTTCTATAAGTGTAAGCTAAAAAAAGGTTTTACGATTTGAGATTACCTATTGTTTTGTATAGGCTCCTAATAACAATGCTACCCCTGTCAAACAATATAATATGGTATTTCCAAAACGTTTGCATAAATGTTTGGAGCTTGTTTCAAGGCCGATTCTGACGAAAACAATTTTATAAAAGCAGGTACGGAAACGCTTTCCTACAGAGATAGGAAAAGTGTAGTACAAAGTCTTGCACCACCCCTTTCACAGGCGAAAGAAGGCTCGTAACGATGTTGAGCCAACGCAGCAGGTATAAATGGCAGAGGAACGATTCTACCCGATCGACGTCAGTGCCCGTAGCCGTGAATTCCCGAATTAGCTACTCAAACTCCAAAAATATTTTAAACAGAACAAAAATATCAATTGCTAAATTGGAGAGCATGCTTTGTTTGCTACTATTCGGTCATAAAAATTGGGGGTAAAAGAGCGCATTCAAGCTCTACAATGTGCAACAATATCTAAGGGCATTTCTAAGAGGTGTATATCACTGGATTATCGTCTAGAGATAAGAAGACCCTTAAACTGAGGATGGGATACATTGTGACACTGGAAAACGGGGGGAGAGGGGGTTATGACCGATTAATAGCAAACAGAAGGTACTCTCCAACTTTGAGATTGGTCTTTTTTATTGCATCTATCATAATTTCTGAACTCAGCGAGCTGAATTCGCGAATTCCCCACTAGAGGAGCGAATAAGATTCACCTTCATACGAATAAAATCCACCTTCATACCGGCGGATAAGATCCACCTTCATACCAGCGGGTAAGATCCACCTTTTGGTACTTACTCATCGTTGTGAGCCTCCGTTCGCCTATGAAACTAGTAGTCACCGACTTTACTATACATATTTTATATCCCTGCAGGCAAGCGTTTTCGGTTCCATGCTTATATGGCTTTTCTTTTACCAGAATCCAGATTATACACCAATGAGCCATTATATTATGACCACCCACAGCCTAGAGAAATGAGCGCGCTTAGATACCGAACGGTGGCGTACGTGAAGCACACAGAATAGTATATATATACAACCCGAGAACCGGCACTTGGTTAGTGGAGTGTTCGGAGTCAGAATGGGAAGAGCTGACGATTTATCGGGGTTTGATAAAGGACAAATTGTGATGGAACGGGCCCTCGGAACTACGATCTCAGAAACGGCGTGGCTTGTGGGTTGTTCACGTGCCGCTGTAGTGAGTACGTATCAAAGGTGGCGCACAGACGGCCAAACAAGGAATCGTGTCTCGTCCTCAGCTCATTGATGCCGGAGGAGAGCAGAGACTGCCGCGCATTGTTCACAGCGACCGCAGGACCACAGTGTGACAAATCACTCGCAGATACAACACGGGTGATCAGGGCAATGTGACAGAGCACACAGTTCATCGCAGCCTTCTGCGCATAGGCCTGCGTAGCCGAAGACCCAGCAGGGTCCCCATGCTCACTGCATGTCATCGCCAACAACGCATGAAGTGGGCCCAAGATAATCGAGATTGGATCGTGGGTGATTGAAAGAAAGTAGCGTGGTCTGACGAATCAAGATTCCTGGTGCATCAAGTAGACGGCAGAGCGCAGATACGCCGATTCACAACGGTTGATTTGGTACCTGGATGCACTATTGGGCGGAAACAGGCCGGCGGCGGCGGTGTTGTGTTGTGGGCGATGTTTTCTTGGGACACTTTAGGCCCCATTATCCCAAAAGCACAACACCTGACAGCTGTCATGTATCTGAACATCGATCGTTGCGGACCGAATTCAGCCATTAATGGCAACTGTGTTGCCTGCTGGTGATGGCTATTACCAACAGGACAATACGCCATGGCACACTGCCAGAATCGTAAAGGAATGATTCGAGGAACATGTTAGTGACTTTCTGTTAATGCCCTGGTCTCCAAATTCACCTGACATGAACCCAATCGAACATTTTGTGGTTCGACTTGGAAAAGCGGTTTCGCGCTAAATCGCTACCTCCTCGAAATGTACGGGAACTGGAGGACCTGCTGTTGACATTATGGTACCTGATACCCCAGAATACCTATCGCCACCTCATCGAATCAGTGCATTTCCGAGTGGCAGCTGTTTTGCGGCTAAAGGGGGTCCTAACGCTTATTAGGTAGGTGGTTATAATGTAATGACTCATCGATGTATATGTATAAATAAATATATTATATACTGTATAGACAGATAGATAGATAGATAGATAGATAGATTAAATCCGTTCCAATATTGGGACGCTATATTTCACTTGGCATGCTGCCACAAATGAAATAATGACTCCATGATGTAAAGGAGTAAAGACGTCTAGAACAGCTACAAGGTTTACGTACTGTATGTATCCTAAAATGCAGTTCCAAACGATATTTTAGCACTTCCTCAAAAACAAGTATTTGCATTTTCACAAGCACAGATGAAAAAAAAAATAAAGAAATGGTCCGAAAATTAAAAATGCGTAAACCTGTTAAAAAACTATCTGCCAAATTTCCCTGGAAGTAGAATTTCGAATCAATTGTTCACACACTTATAAATATGTGGAATTGCGGTAAAGCTCAAGTTCTGTACTGAGCTTCACTCTTATAACCTGAAGTAACAAGGAGTTCCACTATATAAGAGTAAGTAGATCCACTCCGTGATTGAACTTGAATACCTTTTTTAACACACATTCTGAAATAAAATTAATGCCCCATGAGTAAGTACATGTTGAAAAGCTATAAAGCTAAACTGTTATTTTTGTTTGATAATATCTGTCCCGAAATGAAATATTTGTTCTAACCAAACCAAAATATTTATTACCGAAATTACGTTTAAGCATTGTATTCGTTTTGAAATGTGTGACAAGATGAAACGTGTGCACTCTAAAACAAATTTGTGGAATCTTTCCAAATCTTTTCTTTTTTCTTGATAGATATAGTCAGTGTTGAAATTTTGTTTCACTAAAAAATAAACAAAACCAAGACACGATCTGATCAAAAGTGTCCGATCACTTGCCTACCCACAAACTACCTGTAATAGCATAGAAATTAATAACTCGTCATAAGAAATGGGATCTTTCAGGAATAACCTCTATTTTCCCTTTGGAATCAAGATTTTCATACCCGTGAAAACACCACAATCAGTTATTTTGATAGTATTTTATTTTAAGCTTTTACGCACTTTATTGGCTCGCAAACCGTATTGAGGGCAAATTTTAAAATCTTACGATGATGTCTTAAAAATTGGAAATTCAAATAAAAATGTTTCAAATTCTTTAAAAACCCTAAATTTTTTTATTATAAAATCACATAACAAAATTTAGCAAACATATCCCAAGTTCTTCCCAGTTCAGTCTAGGGAAATCTACTGTTCCAATTTCCCGTTGAACGGATTGAATCGTAAGAAATTTATTGTAGAAATTTCGACCAGTTTCGAGGCTTCTAGTACCGATCATCAGGAAATGTCATAGACGAAGGATTGCCGCCCCGGTGGCGCAGTGGTCTAAGCGATGGCCTCTGATCATTCGTCCGAAAGGGGTCCGGGTTCGAATCCCGGTGAGGCATGGATGTTGTGTTTGTCTTACGGCACTGGCTCTCTCCCTTCCCTGGAACCAGTGACCCTAAATTAGGGACGGGAGACTGCTTATAGCCCATTGAGTTGCTCACGGTGGTCGTTAAACCTTCAATCAAAAAAAAAAAAAAAAAATAGACGAAGGATTTTTCGTGTTTCCCGTTGACAGGGTTTTACAAAAAAAAACAAAAAAACACGAAACTGGTCAAAAGTTTCAACAACGTGAGATTTACGATGCAATCCGTTGAACACGAAATTGCTACAGCAGATTTCCAGAGACTGAAATGGAAAGAACTAAATTTTTCAAAAGTTTTTTAGTTTTTATGTGATTTTATGATTGTAGATTTAAAAAATATGGGTTTTAAGGATTTTAGAACATTTTTATTTGCACTTCAAAATTTTAAGACATCAACATAAGATTTAAACATTTCCCGCCAATACGGTTTGCAGAGCTGAAAACGTGCATAAAAGCTTAAAATGAAATACCAGGGTTCTACCGAAAGTAATGCAAAAGTGGGCATAACAACTTTTTTATTAACTCACAGAGGTCGTTCAAATTGCACATGTTGGTACAGCAACATTTTTGCTATACAAAGGTATTACTCAACATAGTCTCCATCACAAGCGATGCATTTGCACCATCGTTGAAACCAACTTTCGAATCCTCTTTGAAAAAATTCAGGTGTGTGACTGTTGTACCCACTTCTTCACAGCCACTTTCACCTCGTTTGTGTCATCAAATCGTTGTCGCCGGAGACTGTCCTTCATTGGACCGAAATGCTGTAAGTCGGATGGCGCCATATATGGGCTGTAATTTCCATGGGAGACAACTACCTAGCGTAATTTGCTGATCTCCTGATTTGTTGACAAAGATGTGTGTGGTTTCCTATTGTGATGGTGAATGTGGATCCTTTTCAAATGCTTGTTCAGTCTCTTCCTCCTTATGACTTATCTAATCGTCTTGAGTGTCTCAGTGTACCGCTCGCTAGTCATGGTACTGCCACATTCCATAAAATCAAGAAAAATGACACATCTGTGTCATCCCAAAAAACAGTCACCCTGACTTTCTGTGCTGATCGCTGGCTCTTGAACTTCTTAAGCATTGGTAAAGAAGTGTGACGCCATTACAAGGATTGATTCTTCATTTCCAGAGCGTAAAGACAATCCCTCGTTTCATCCCCTGTCATCAGATCGAAACAAAAAGTATCTTCATGGGCTTCAAATGCTTGCAGATGATCAAAGCAGACTTCCACCCTTCTCGCCTTTAAATAGGGTGTGAACCGCAGAAATACCCACTTTGCACACACTTTTCGATACCCGAAGTCTTCCACCATCTTCTGTTTGGCATTGTGACCACAGTCCAATGGTGCAACAAGCTCGCGGATCGTGACTCGTTCCTCCGCGTGAATCAATTCATCCACTCTCTG
The DNA here is from genome assembly GCA_039090855.1 of Macrothele yani. Classification (NCBI taxonomy): domain Eukaryota; kingdom Metazoa; phylum Arthropoda; class Arachnida; order Araneae; family Macrothelidae; genus Macrothele; species Macrothele yani. The sequence goes on along the minus strand of CM076997.1, from coordinate 54,986,741 downwards.
ACGATTCGTGTCAGTGTTCGCAGATGATGACGGTCTCCACTGCGTGGTTTGTCTTCTATGTTAATTTCCCCTTTTTGAAAAGTTTTCATCTATTTGTGCACATTGCTCTTGTCAACAATGTCATCTCCGTAAACGTTCTGTAGCCTTCTGTGGATTTCGAACATGCTGCACCCTTTTCGTCAAGAATTCAATGACGGCACGTTGCTTCTGCTTGGAATCCGTTATTTACCTGCAATGAAGAAGAAGAGTTACTATAGAGGAAGAGTTACTCTACCAACATGTGCAAATTGAGTGATATCTGTCAGTTAATAAAAACATTATTCCCACTTGTGCATTACTTTCGGAACAACCATCGTACTATCAAAATGACTGAAGTTGGGTACACCCTTTGCTACTGCCATAGCTTTCATTCTGCTGGAAAGGCTTTTCCCTAGATTTCATTACATTACTGTAGGACCTGCCAGTCACATATGTAGGGAGGTTTTGTCTTGCTCGCAATTGGCGTTCCAATTCATCCCTAAGGTGTTCTATGGGATTGAGACCAGGGCATTGTGCAGGCTAGAAACGTTCTTCTACACCCATCTCATCAAATCATTCCAGCACGGACCTCGCTATGCGGGCTACGCATTGCCCTGTTAGTAAAGGAAACCGCCTTCACCGAACTGTTGCTATAATGATGGGAATACAGGATTGTCGAAAATGTCATCATGGTCTGCAGCATTAAGACTTTCGTGCACTGGAAATAGTGGCCTAGCCCAAACCATGAAGAACTGCCATAAAGCACGATGCCTTCTCCACCAAATTTCACTGCTGGCACAACACAGTCGTGCACCTGGCATTCTCCAAATCCAAACTCGTCCGTCGGACTGCCAAATGGTGAAGTGTAATTCATTACTCCAGAAAACGTGTTTATACTTCTCCAGAGTCAACTGGTACCATACCAACCGACGCGTGGCGTTGATCTTTCTAATGTTAGGCTGGTGTGCGACTTCTCAGCCATGGAAAGCCATTCCTTTCAGCTCTCAATGAGCTGTTATAGTACTTGCGCTTTGAGAGGCATTTTGAAATTGGGTGGTGAGTGTTTCAACCGAGGACATGCGATTTCTTTACACAGGGCGTTCGGTGGTCCCGCTACGTCATTTTGCGTGGCCCATCAGGTCGCGATTAAGCTGTTGTTGCTCCTTGGGGTCTTCACTTCAAATAGCACTACTTACAGTTGATTAGGATAGCTAAGCAGGGCAGACATTTCCAGAAACGACGTGTTGCTGAGAAGGCATTCTATGACCGTGACCCTTTGAGGGTCACTGAGCTCTGCCGTATGGCGCATTTTACTGTTCGTGTTTGTCTCTAGTGTTTTTCTAGACCACGTGCGTTGTTTTATACCTGCATGGGCAGTGAGTGTTACGTATATGTGCAAATCCACAATGGAAAAGGAGTTTATAATAAAAATACCAACGCTTCTCACAATAAAATGTTTATCATACATCGACTATAGTTTCCCAGAGCGCTTGGCTCGGCTTTATCAGGACGAATGGAGCGCAAACATTTAAATCATTGTGACATCATCAGAATTCTGACGGTCACGGATTTTGGTAAGTTTTTTGACTCCATTTCTTTCAAGTTCGTGGAAACAACTCACCAAAATTCGTGTCCATGAGAACTCTGATGATGTCCCAATGATTTAAATGCTCCATTCGTCCTGATGAAGCCGAGCCAAACGCTCTGCGGAAATATAGTCGATGTATAATAAACATTTTATTGCGAGAAACGTTGTAATTTGTATTCTATATACATACATACATATCACTAAGCTGTTCTCTGAGATTCAGAGATTAGCTCCAAAAAGAAATACAAACTACCAGATACTTTTACTTACTGTTGTCGTATCAAACTTCTCCATTTGATAAGACAACAGTAAGTAAAAATAGCTATATTAACATAGCAAATTTAGTAGTCATAAATGTTTTATGGAAAAGGAGTTTTCAGACATATTTTATCATATAGTGTATATTGAATATCTATATCCCGAAGCGAAATAATTTTGTTACTGTGTAGTCTTAAATGTATGTCTGACATATTTAGAAGTCTACTTCTCAAAGATTTTCAAGCGAATGTTGGAACTCTCAAAGGAAGTTCGATTACACATCGAATCTCTGAATGATTTAAGTTCACTTGTTTAAATTCAAAACGATGTCATTGAAACTACAATGCGAAATTACTTGAATATCTTCCAGTTGAAATTTTAAGTTTTCATTGACCCTAACTGCTAATCAAAAAGTTTAGTACAGTTTCTGTCTTCTCCAACATATTTTCTGGCTAAATGGCTTGTTAATAGACTTTTAGTCAAAGTACGGATCTGAGGTAAGCGTATTTTTGTTACTACTCTGTTGATCTGCCTTAAGCCTTTAAAGCGGCAGATGCACCTTAACAACGTGGTAGCCCAAAATTTTCTGTCCTTCCCAAACAAAAGCGTTCACAGAGCTGCAGGATTTACATTTCCTATTTAATCCTCTCATCTCAAAGGTGCTAATCAGAAACTTGCGACTGGAGTATTTCAAAATACGTAGCTATGGCTACATCACCAAGTGAGTAGGGGCACTCCCAGCAGTAATTCAGGATTTTTTACTGAAGATGTAATGGGAAAGTTACGTGATCTAAAGGATTTTGAGCTTGGGATGATAGTATCTACTCGGACGATTGTTGTGAGTATCCAAGAAACTGCTGCATTTATGTAATGTCGAAAAACAGTAGTGGTAAAGGAACACAGAGAGTAGTTGACACAACAACAAGAAAAAGAAAAAGAAAGAAAAAGAAAACAAAATTGTGAATGCACATTCTGTGATCAGAAAAATTTAGTTGACGCCTGAGGTAGACGGAGGATAACCAGATTTATGCTGCCAATAGACTAGCATCATATTATACAAGATCTGAATTACGGACAATGCCAAAGCGAAATCTCAGCGTACGATGCATCCTACGTCCCACCGTATGCGTCAAAACAGCAGGAGACCTATGCTTACAACATTGTTGTCTGCACAAACAAAGCAAAACATCTCCAAGGGGCTCAAGAAAACCAAGGTAGAGACCCTAAATATAGGTCCATGTGATCTAATGAATCGTCTTAATCGTGTTTTACGGAGTTGAGAATTCGAAGGCTAAAGAATGGGATCATGGATCCTCCTTCAACGGTCACAACTCTCGTGGAGGAAATGTAAATGCGTGGATCATTTTTTCATGGAGACTTTATGCAAAAGAAAAAAAAAAACTTAACCAGAATTCTTAGAATCGATAAAACACATCTACAAATAGAAATTTCTACTTAACTTTCACTGGCGACAGAACTACGTGTTACGAAAAATCGCAAATTATTTACCAGATGTTCCCCATAGTAGAAAATATTCGAGGCTAAAGGACTTTTTCAAATCAAATGAAGTGATATGGAGGAAATGGGGTATAACTTTACTACCTGTAGTTGGAAAGCTGTGGGTTATTTTAAGAACAAATAGGGAGGGGGGGGATATCCGTCACAATGAAGGATATCTTTCCAAGAAATGAATTTCCCAAGGGAGGTTTTGAATCGGTGTTATTCTTTAAATATAAATACACCATGACGCACCCTGACGACAGACTTGTGAAATATGAAAAAGTAGAAAATATGCGCTATTCTTTATAGCAAACGCTACCCAACGGAGATTTTTTCAAATGTAACTATTACAGAAAATACAGCGTAAAACAGTTTTCACGTATACGCCCTCAGAGGGAAAAGTGTACGTTTACCGCAGAAAATATTGCACAGTTTAAAAATAATCCCATGGATTTTTGCCAAGAATATTTTAGTAGGATTTTTGGAAGCGAAATTACAGTTGCAAACAGAAATGCGCGCTAACGCCCACTAGCATCAGAACTGTTCATCTCGAAAAAGTTAAGAGTATATGCAAAATATTTCACGTACTGGATGCCATCAGGTGATTACAGATAACAGAATACAACCGGTAGCGTAGTGGCCTAAGCGATGGCGTCTGACCGTTCGTCCGAGATGGCTCCTAGTTCGAATCCCGGTGAGGCGTGGATGTTGTGTTCGTCTAACGACAATGACACTTTTATCATATAGTGTATATTGAATCTCTATATCACGTATATTGAATCTCTAAGGAGCGTAGTTATGTTGTCTTCGTCTTACGGCACTGACTCTTTCCTTTCCCTGAAACCAGTGAACTTAAATTGGAGACGGGCTACTGCTTGTAACCCATTAAGTTGCTCAGGGTGGTCGTTAAACCTCGAAAAAAAATCAGCTCAGACTTTCTAAAGCAGAGATAATGAAGAAAGCAGAGGACACACTGGTTCCACCTAGCGGCTAAATTGTGTGCTATATTTTTGGCAGGAAAGGCGCATAAAATGCCTTCGTAGCAAGAGGTGTTTTACGTTAAAAAAGTTAGTCGGATTTTTAGACGTGCAGGTAAAACTGTTATTATGTTGCAAACAGAAATACATCCTTATCCGCTCTAGTGGCAAAATTGAGATTTAAGAAAATCAGAAATGATATGCAAAATATGCTCCACTAGTACTGTCACATAGAAAACAAATTTTCAAACCGTAATGTTAGGGGCAGGAATGTCGAAAAAAACATATTTCCAAGCCCCTGACGCAAAAGCTTAATATTATCATAAGCAGTAAGTATACACACAAATTTTTCGATCATTAACGATACCTAACTGAAGGAATTTCTCAATTGATTGCTAAGTAGCGTAAGTATTACTGCAAAAATATCGGAATCAGTAATATGCCCTTACGTCCCCTTGTGACTAAACTCGGCATTATGAAAAATTACACAGATGGCCACCCAAAATGCAACACCAAGAAAGACACGAGATAGCAAAGCCAGATTTACTGAACACATAACAACAGATACAAAGATAAAACGATTGAGCTTACAAGCCCGTGCGATTTGCGGAACACGCAGACATCAATAGTTCGTGTGGCCCACCAGGCTGGCGATAACAGCCGCTACACGCCGCAGCATCGTACGAAAGAGGCTTTTGATGTGGGCTTGGGGTATGTCGGTCCAAGCTGCTTCCACACGTTGCCACAGTTCATCAGGCGTAGCCGCGGGTGGTGCTTGTCGGGCCACTCGGTTGCCGATTAGACGTGTTTGATGGGCAACATATCGGGAGAACAGGAGGGCCACGGCAGCAGTGACACCTGGTGGGCCGTGAAGAATTGTTGCACGATGCGTGCCACGTGTGGGCGTGCATTGTCCTGTTGAAACGTGGCCACTGGCAGGTCCTGAAGGTAAGGGAGGACTGCAGGCTCCAAAACGTCGGAGATGTAGCGGTGGCTGTTGAGTGTACCGGCGATGCGTACCAGAGGGGTGCGGGTGTCATATCCAATTGTGCCCCAAACCATAACGCCAGGCGACGGACCGGTATGGCGATGCATAATGCAGGCGTCATACAGTCTCTCGCCGCGGTGCCACCACACGCGGATCCGACCGTCGTGGTGTTGCAGGCAGAAGCGGGATTTGTCGGAGAAGACAATGTCGTGCCATTCCGTAGTCCAGGTGCGGCGTTCAATGGCCCACTGCCGATGGCACTCGCCGGTGGTGTAACGTCAATGGCAATCGGAGCAATGGGCGCCTTGCGACAAGTCCCCGCTCCTGCATAGGACGTCGAACGGTACGTGCTGAGACAGGTTGTTGCGCAACACACCCTAATTCCGGCGCTAACGTTCGTGATGTGCCGGTGCGAGCGGTCAATGCCAACCGCACAACATGCCGGTCCTCTCGTTCTGTGGTGTGCCGCGGCTGCGGCAATCGCTCACGTCGGTCCGTCCGTCCCTCCTGCACCCACTAAATCCATACTCGCCTCACTGTGGCTGGAAGTCGTCCCACACGGGCGCCGATGTCTCGGTACAATAAACCGCTGTCGAGATAAGCCACTATTCGTCCTCTGTCGAACTCCGAAATGTGCTGGAATGACTGCAGTATTCTACCACGAGGCATCAGGAAGCTTCCCACGCACAGGTCCGGCAGCACCACACACTTCCACTACTTACACCCCGCCTTCTGGGCACCCTTCTTATAGTGCTTCTTGGTGGCGTGCCGGGCGAACATGCTTTGCATATGCCCTGAAATGCTACTCGTTTGCATGTTTTCTCGCGGGCGATGCATGTTACGAATTTCAGGCCAATCGGATGCTTCCTTCTTGGTGTTGCATTTTGGGTGGCCAGCAGTGTAGATATTATATTCAAAACGTTCCGCACGGCAGTCTCTATCGCGCGCAAAAAGGAAGTTTTTAAATAAGACTTTTAGAAGCAGGGATATCGGAGGAGTGCAATATACATTTTCGCCCCTATAGCGGGAAAACTTCTCGTTATCTGAAAAAGAAGCTGCACACAAAATGATCTTCGTTATAAAATATATCGAAAGGAAGAAAGTAGAATGTTTCAATTATATTTTTAGAAGCAACGACATGGAAGGAAATATATTTTGAATTCGCATGTCCGTACATATGTGGGAGGGAGTCAAAATGACCATCAAGTTTCTCAAGACTACACGGATGCTCTTTCCTCCTTTAGGTTGGAACGTGACGGTGAATACTAGATGCCGATTCGTCACTCGAGGCTTTGAGAGGTTTCACTCCACTACAATAAGGGTTGCGTGGTTCCTGTATGTTAGGGTCACTCTTCTGTCTGGTGCTTTTTCTTCTTTCCGCTGGTCCTGCGAGCAAGTTGATTCTGAAGGTTTCTCCTTTCTCCTGTCTCTAAACTTTTCTATTTGTCCTTCCTATCGCATTTACTTTCTCCGAATACTACGAAATCAGTTTTAGACACGGTATCAGACACTCTCTTTCTAAAACTACTTCATGCTACAATAAAATAAAATAAAATAAAATCAGAAAGCACACTGTTTTTACTTAGACTGAATATTGTAGACTGGTATAGTTGGTAGAGATGAGGTTTGGGAATGGCTAAAACCTATCTCTTCTAGCCGTCCTTTTGGTCTGTAACTGGTCCTAACCCTCCTTCATACTCATGTCGCTGTTTTTCCTTCTCAGAGACATTTAACAATGGATTTAAAAGGAAATGTACTGCATTTTCAGGGTAACTGTATTGCGACACTTGAGCTTTTAATAACGCATAGTATAGATTGATTGCGCCACATGCTTTATTAGATCTTTAGGAGAGGGGCTTTGTGTTCAACATACGATAGATTGATTGCGCCACATGCTTAATTAGATGTTTAAGAGAGGGGCTTTGTGTTCAACAGAGTTGTAACCAGGACGGGGCAGGAAGCGGCTGCCTCGGGCGCAGCTCAAGAGAGGGCAAAAAAAAACACAGCTTAAAATCTGATTAAAATATGAATTGAAACCTTCCCCACGGGTTTCTGGTAAAGTTTTTTCGTCCCATATTTCGCCATCTGCAAAATAACAGAATTTGCGTGTAATATGTTTCGCCAGTTTTGGTGGTCTTTGCAGCTTAAAATTCGATTTATTCGTCAAAACGTTCCGTGGATGTTCGTTACTTACATTCAGAAATGAAAACACGGTTTTATGTACGTTGTAAGATAAGGATGTTGCTCACATTTTTAAACATTCTCTGGAGGCTATTCGATGATTATTGCAACAGGGAGTGTGATGCATATTCTAATATAACTTTCCCTTTTAGTTCCTTTTCCTATGTAAATTTGAGTTTGTTCTCTTTTATACTTCCAAACTTAACGTTATGTCTTTTCCCTCAAACGAGTATGAGGTTGGCAACACATTTGAGGTCAGAGAAAAGGTGACGTATGAATGTGATAAGAACGATGGATAAAAAGGAACGTTACGATAGTTGCTGATGTGGATGTGTGGGTGTAAACGTTCAATCAGATAAATGTTATCTGATATCTGCTGTCTTATATTGTGAAATTCTACTGAATTTCGTGCTGTACCAATAAAAGGTTATCGTAAGTCTGACTTCTGTTTATGTTTCGTCTGGCTGTAAAAGCTTGATTAGGAACTATCGCATCGTATTCTTATTTAGTCCAACATTCCTTAGTCATAGTTTTAGACATAGCAAAACACTAATCTTGCTCTCGAAAAAGGCATTACGTTATAGGAGTTTGTACGTAAAAATCCTTGGCTAGTAATTAAAAGAACAAATGCTCGTGGAGTGAGTCAACAGAGCGTTATTTGAGCGGCTTCAAAAAGCACGATGCTTTCATGTGAATAGTGAAAGCGTTGCTATTAACACCAGTCCAAATGACGAATCTAAATTTCAAAGACGAAAATCTCCCGGAAAAACAATCGATGAACATGAAAATTCTAACAAACGTGACGAAGCAAAGAATGCATTAGTCAATATTGTTGCTGCGGTGTAAAATGATGAAAACATCGTAACGGAGGAATTTTTTAAGACAGATTATAATTTAATTGAAAAAAATATTTATAAGTTAATTATAATTTTTAATTATAATTTAATTATAATTTTTAATTATAATTTTTAATTATAATTTTTAATTATAATTTTTAATTATAATTTTTAATTATAATTTTTAATTATAATTTAATTATAATTTTTAATTATAATTTAATTAGATTTTTTAATTATAATTTAGTTATATATTTTAATTATAATTTAATTATATATTTTTAATTATAATTTAATTATAATTTTTTAAAATTAAATTGAAGTTCTTACGATGTTAAAAAAGAAATTGATGTTCAAATTTTGATTGGAATAGGCATCGGGAAAATTCTGCATTCAAATGCCTCAGCGACTTACCTTGTTCATCATATCTTTAAAAGAATGCAAGAACATGTAGCAAAGAAATTTAAAGAAGGAATTAAAACGTTTGTTCTCCTCGATGAATCAATTTTATTGATCCTATAACCGGCTGGATCAAATCAATTCGGGGTTAGCAAAATAGGCTGAAATCAGCTCGAACGAATATGTCCGCTGTCTAAGAAGTGGGCCAAACGCGGCTAAGACGAGTTAATTTCAGCATCACAGAGCGTTGTTTTCCTTTATCTTTGTTATTCAAATTGGTTATTTAGGGTATTGACTGACTCAGATCCTTTCTAACTCATAACTTGCTAAACGGGCAATTGCGACAAACCAAAGAAAGAAGAGAGAACGTGTTTGAGTCACTTATTTTTTCCGAGTGGTATGACGTGCATGTCAACTGTAGTAGCCCTCCTTCATCATGCCTTGGGTGATGGAGTAGAGAGTGGAGGTCTAGAAGCGAGCACTTTTCACCAGTGATAAGTTTATGGTCGGTATTGCTGAGATAAAGCGCAGAATAAAATTGGTTTGCCGTAGCTTTAGTAAAACCCGGCCGCTATGCGAACATTTCTATTAGGGGAGTGCAGAAAATGTAGGCATCATTTGGTTAGGGTACATCGATCTATGGTGGATTCTTGGAACTAAGTTTGTAAGTATTTCTCTGTTCTTTTACGATACTAAGTCGGCTTTTTTTACGCTTTCCAACCGTAGGTTGAAGAAGCGTATATGCTCCAGCTTTGTTCGTCTGTCTGCCCGTCCGCACGATAACTCACGTAAAAATGGTTCGATTTCGATGAAATTTTAGTATGTGGTTGGGGGACCACCTGCGGACAAACTCTATTGAAAATGGGCGAAATGGGGTCAAGGATCAGGACATAGGAGTGGAATCTATTCCATCGCACTCATGCGTTATAACTTACGCTAAAATGCTTCGACTGAGACAAAACTTTATCATGTTATTTCGGAGGTATATTGAACCGGTTTTGTTGAATATCATCGAAATGGGGTCAAAGGTCAGGGCATAGAAGCGAGATTTATTCTACAGCCATTATCCACATAACTTTAGTAATACCTTGAGTAATGATTTCTAGTATGTTGGAAAGGGTATCATAATCAATGCATTGCATGATTTTACTAACTTGTATGTTACAGTCCATGTTTAGGTAGATCCATGCTTCATCAATAGTCACAATAAATTTCCATCTGCCTCAGGCTAAATGATTTTCACACCGTGTTCTGAGCTCAGCCACGTGCCTAAGCAAAAAGCCGTGAACATTATGTTTTTTGGGGGGTTTTCTGATTCAAATCTTTGTTGATTACCTTGTTTATAGTTCATATGGAGATTTTTAACGACTTAGCGATTGTTCTTTGTGAAGGTGAATTTTCTGTTAAAGCTTACTCTTCTAATAGTCGTAAAAGTATGTACCTTCTTCGGATATTCCTTTGCTTTTGAGTTCTTTTTTCTGTTAAAAGCAACGCTTAACGATTTTCCACCTATTATTAAAAATATTGCTTACTTTACATTTAGAAATGTTAATTCTATGAATTTCACAGCATTGTTTAATAACAGAATACGAATATTTCTCTTCGTAAAAAGCAAAAGCATAACGTCCTATCCACAGCTTGTTTACATCCGGCATTTTCTTAGCAGACAACATTTAACTGCAATAGATGTTTCTTTCATGTTCATCTAACACGCTGTTGCCAGTTTCAATCTTTTGAACTTCTTTTGTTTTCTGCAATTTCTTATCAAAAACGTCCTAAAAATGTGTAAACATCCTCTGCAAACTGCTTGGCATTGACGATTTCATTCAAACGAATTCGGTTGCTTAAACTAATGACGTTGATTCTGTAATGCTTGGGAAGAAACTGGGAGTTCGTAAATGGCTACCGGACAATTTTCTGAACACCATTTTATGGGACTGCTTGAAACACAGGCGAGAGCTCACTATTTCAACAGTCCCATAAAGTTAAGAAATATGTATCTTAGCTGTTCTGAAGGAATATGCAAATTAAGAAATACTTATCTTAGCTGTTCCTAGGAACATTAACGGATCTCATTCGCTGAAAGTATGAAATCTGAAATTCATAAAAGTGGAAGAGTCGATATATATATGGTCAGCATCTGGTTTACTTTCCGTGTAAACAGTGAGGAGAAATTATATTCAATTTTACACGAGCATTTATTTGTTGTTATGAGAATATTAATAGAGATTCTTTAGAACAGGATATACACTCCAAAAATATTAAGTGTCACTTATATTTTCATAGCATACTTTTACGCCAACAGGATGTGGAAGAAAATATTTTAATAACGAGTAAACAAAAATGAAAAGGACATGCACGCGTATAAATAAGCATGAATTTGCTCTTATTCATAGAGCGATTCGATAAAAGAACAAAACATAACATTTTCTGATACTAGCTCACAATAACTGAAATTTACAGACAGAAATTAATCATTTTCCATGGCTCATTTTAATAGAGTGTATGCCAACTCCTGACTGAAATGCATGATTGGCATTGGTGGGCCATTATTTTCACGAGATTGCTCAGAAGATCATGAGGAAGGTTTCTTCATTCTTCTTTCAGCGCCATCACTAGGCCTTTTTGGGGGGTTCAGGTGGGGATCGCGTTCAGCAATGCGCCTCAGCACAGCGTCCCAAGCATTTTCGATTGGATTCGGGTCAAGGAATTGCTGTAGGCCACCCCATTTGGTCAACCCCCTCGCTCTCCAGCAATTCATCAACACATGATGAGTGATGAGGAAGTGTGTTATAGTCCATTTTCGATTGGATTCGGGTCAGGGGAGCACTGCAAGCCACTCCATTCGGTCAAACCCTCTCGCTCTACAACAATTCATCAAGGCATGATGAGTGATGAGGATGGGCATTATACACCATTTTCCATTGGATTCGGGTCAAGGGAGTAATGCAGGCCACTCTATTCCGTCAAACCCCTTGTTCTCCAACAGTTTATCAACACATGATGAATGATGAGGATGGGCGTTATAGTCCATTTTCGATTGTATTCAGGTCAGTGGAGTGCTGCAGGCCACTGCATTCAGTCAAACCCCTCGCTCTCCAACAGTTCATCAATACATGATGAGTGATGAGGACGGGCGTTATAGTCCATCAAATCGAGTACATTTCCCCCAGCACCACGAAACAGCATTACATGTTCTAAAACGATCTCCTTACAATAACGCTGAGTATTCATTGTCCCTTTCTCCAACACTAGGAGCTCTGTACGGCCATTGATCATAATCCCAGAGCAGACCATTACTCCACCATTCCTGTAATGGTCAATTTTACGATAATTTTGGCTGAATAGGTAGTGCAGAATTCTCGCCAGGTGTATTGCTGCCTAGAATGAGACAATAAACAAAATCGGCTTTCGTCTGTGAACAGAACATTGGCTCATTGCTCTTCACTCAATGTGGACACGTGGAGTGTTTACGACATCATCGATAGCGAGTTTTTGCGTGCTGGGGTCAATGGGACACATTGTACAGGTATTCGAACATACAATCCAAAATTATTCATACGCATTCACACGGTTTGACGCGATCTCTTTGTGCCCGTGCATGATTCCAGCTCTTTTGATATCTTGCCAACAGTTATTATCCGTGATATTTTAGCCATTGAAACAAGATAACGATCTTGGGATTTAGTAGGTTTGCATGGTCGACCGCTACTGAACCTTCTGGTAGCTATTCCATATTCAGAAAAGTGTTTCCATTTCCGAGATACTACGCTCTGGGCATTTCCTACTTTCTTCGCTAAGTCTCTCGTTGTCCTCACTTCTTCCAGTTTAGCAACAATTCTCCGATGGCTAAAATCGTCAGACCAGTCTTTTAGATATATTACAAGTCGCCATATCAATCAAAAAGTTAGTTCCACACTTCAACACCTACAAAACAAACGATTTCGTTCCACTCACGCTTCAGCTTTTATCGCCGATCAGAAACACAACTCTGTCTTTTGATCCCTGACGATTTGCATATGGCCAAATACTCTCACATTGCTGAGAGTATTTTCTTACGTGTTTCGATGACGTCAGAATGTTTTTACTGCTAACCAACTACTTGCGAGTCCAAAATTTAGCCTTTTGACGTTGATTCTCAATTTTTGGATATTTATATATTATTTTGTCTGGGAGAAACTTTTGTCTTTCAGAACTATTCTGGATTAAACCTTGTAGTGATGAATGATGCTGTGCAAGAAATGTTCTGTATTGTTCTTACATAGTCGAAATAAAACTTTTGATCATGCTAATAGCTTTACTTGCCTGCGAATCCAAATGTCTGAAACCGAATCAATATACCCCGGAAGAATTATTCAGAAGCATTTGCAGCTGTAAAGAATGTAGTATTGAACAAGCGGAGAGTTTTATGTGTAGGTGGTAATAAAAATGATTCCAACGCTACCATGCCCAGTCATATTGACGCCTTGCAGATTCCGGGCAATGTAATCTTTCTTTCTATGCGAAGCCGAACCGTGCGAAATGGTAATGATAAAATCATAAAGAAAGTAAAAGTAATTTTTACAAAATTTTGGCCTCAGTTATTTCCTGATATTTTGTGTGACGAAGAAGAGATTGAAATCCCTTAAAGAGTTTTATTAAAATCTGTAAGAAACACAGTGTGAATTTGAGATTTTCAAAAGCAATGGCGGAAAAGAACTGCCAAAAACTACACTCTTTGAAATTAAAAAAAAAGGGAAGAAAAGAAGCACCCCGAGAAAGTCGTTAGATCTTAATGAAACTCCGCATGCAAGTGCCTCAGTGCTGAATATGCAAATGCTTAAAAATAATGACCAATGGCTAAATAGTGACCCGTCACGGTCCATGGGTTACCGCGACAGCCCATGGTACGTATATGAACAGCAAAGCTTGCTCGCAGGAACAAATGTGACAGCGGATTGCTATTGCATTACGCTCCAAGGACTGTGAGAATGCCGCGACGTCGGTATCTTAAGAAAACGCGCAGTTCAGTGATTTTGAGAGAGGACGCAAATTGAGCTCATGGAATCCGGTGGGTCAAGTCGCCGTATCGCCTGTATTTGGGTCGGAGCGACGCGGCAATCGGACGATGTTGGGGTTAATGTATCGAAGAGGGCACAACCCAGAGAAGTAGACGACCGAGAGCAACGACATAACGCGAGTGATCGAGAGAACCGCCCGAACAGAACAGAATTCGTCCCTCTCAACCATCCGTAGTCATGTTGCGTCGTCTACAGGTACGGAAGTGGACATCCGGACCGTTCTCAGACGACTTTCAGCCCTGGGACTACATTCAAGGATGCCACTCTGCCGCCTACCATTGACCAACGAGCATCGCTGGCTCTGGTTGTCGAGTTTTTGGGCCCGGTCAACGTAGGGTAGTTGTGAAAACACAAATATATCCGTCACGGGGATAGAAATGCGCCCCCTCACTACGGAGCAAGTTGCTCTCCCGACTAAGCTACACGGACGGAATATATCGCTGCAGATCTGTCGTCTTGATACGTGCTTTACCTCAGTAGTACGTCACATAATTTTCAGTGGCGGCGTCTCCCATTCAACGGTGAATCACGGTTTGCACTTGGCGCTGATGACCAGCACATAGGTGTCTGGAGACGAGCCTGCCAGCTCACGGATCCTGACTTTACCGTGGAACGACACACGGATCTCACACTGGGAGTGACTATATGGGAAGCCATTTCCTACGATAGCCGGACACCCATGGTAGTCGTCCGCATCACCCTCACAGCTGAACGATATGTCGACGACATTACTGCTCAAAAGTGCGTCGACAACATGGCTGTTGCTTTGCCGCAGCATCACCGAGAAATTTTTCAACAGGATAATGCCGGGCCACCCAAAGCGTGGCTCTACCCGTACCTGCCTTCGTAATGCAACACCCTTCCATGTCTAGCCCGGTCGTCCGACCTCTCACCGATCGTACATATTTGGGACATGATGGGACTACGCCCATCATGGAATGTCGGCGAAGGGGCCCGGCTCTTGGAGACCATCTGGCATGCTATGGCTCAGGACAGTACTCGTGAACCGTACGCGTCTGTGCCACGCCGGTAATCCGTTTGCAACTAAGCCAAAGGTATCGTTACAACGTATCGACTTGTTCCACTCGTATAGCTGTTTTAGCCGAATAAATGGTACAATTGCACTAGAATTTGCAATAATTACCTTTCCTATAAATCTACATTGCACATAGCAATCTCCATCTCGATTGGAAAACATCTTTTGGGTTTTTACTGTTTTTCTTTGGCAAAGAGTGAATTAATGAAAAACACATGAGCTGTCAATTGCATTCTTGTTTCAAGTGCTGAGTGCGCGTTACGTTTTCAGCTATTAAATTAATATTGTATCCAGAAATGGGCTTTATTTAACACAAAAGCTGTTTCCAATTTATCCTTCATATGACATCGCTTCCGAAATTCGATCCTGCACCTCATATATTCCCCTGATTAGCTACTGGTGATTGTAACACGATGGAAAATCAAGGGGGAAAAAAATAAAGACCAAGAGGAAGACACCTATACGCAGGGCTTATATAGGATTCTTTTTCGGGAGGGGAGGCGATGAGAAATTGAAGATTCTTAAATCCAAGAGAACAAAATAAAAGTCTATGAAAAACAGAAGAGAAAATTAAATCGTTTTTTTTTTCTAATGCAAGTTGATGCATTTTTATTTAATTGAAGAATATTTTCTAACGTAAGTCGCAGTTTAACCAAAAGCATAAAAAAATGCAAAAACTTTCTGGGATACAAGGCCTCTTGGCTTCCCTCTAAATACGTCCCTGCCTATATGGCTTGCCTATGGACTAATTTCTCGAAATATGGTGGATTATGTGAAACGTGAGTAACAACATTACTTCTATATTCAATAAATAATACACTCCCTGACAGAGAAAATACCACACGTCACACGGGCCTGTAACAAGGCTAACTAGAAAGACAGGCTCCGGTGCAGAGAAATCACGTGATCACGGTAGTGCTGTCTGTCACGAGGCTGAGTCAGTGGCTGACGCTATCGTCTGTGTGCTGTCGTTTGACATTGTTACTGGTGGTATTTTTCTCTACATTTTGAAGTGTGTGCAATATATAAATCTATTAAACATCCCACACATGTGCTTAAAAGTGCATGTTCACTCATAAGGATTACACAAAATAATTTTGGTAAGTAGAAAAGTGATTTTTTTCTGTAAATGGGTTTAGAGTTGTAGCACATTTAGGCCTAAACGTTACTTCACTGTCTGTGCTTGTCAGTTATTTGATAAGAAACTGTTAGTTACAAAGAATGGAAGGAACTTTTTTTTTTATAATTTCCGTGGATTGGACTCTTGTGGTGTTCTTATTTTATCCTAATTGCAGCTAATAAACTATTTTCATTTACCTTAGCGACGTGCCTCAGTCAGGCAGTCGAACACCACGTTGTTGCATATTGTTTTGAAGTTTTCAAAGTGTAATACGTTTTAGTATTGCTTTGACTCAATGGATTTACGGGATAGTTAGATTTTAATTAAATTCACAATATTTCGAACCAAAGCGATAATTTTTATATCTTGTGCAGTTTTTTTTTCACGAAATGCTGACTTGTTAGACATAGCAACATACATATAACTGAATAAAGTTCAACGATTGCCTTCCGTTTGAACAAATGTTTTATACCATTAACTGTGGTTATACAAATTTAACATTCGTTTAGCATAGAAAGACTCGATTTAGGATTAATTTTTACTATTTTCCTTAACTTGCAAGACAGTTAACAAGTATTACTCTAGTGATTTTCCTGCTATATTATTTACACTTAAAATTTTGGCTTCATTTTTGGCAGAAACACCAGTATCGCCTGTTTGTTACTTTGATTTTCCATTTTCTGTGACAAACATGAAATAAGGCAACAGAATGTGTTCTCACATCAGAGAATTTAAAAACATTTGGTTCTGGTTATAGTGAAAAAATAAACCCTAATTTCTTTGTAGACTGTATTTAATGTGTACAGAGATGAAGTAATATTTGGCCTCCTGGGGTTCATGTTTCTCCTAAGGCCTTTAACAAGTTAAAACAACATTCCTGAATGCTCTTTTTTTTTTTCTTTGTAAACAACAGATTGATAAATTGAAGCCCAAATACAAAAACAGATCATGCCCAGAACTTGTAGTGTATTTGGTTGCAAATCAAACTATAGAAGCCAGAATGAAAAGGTCTCTACGTTTCAGTTGCCAAAGAAAGAACCCTAAGGAGTCAGTGGCTTAGAAAAATTCCCACAGATCTTACAGGTAAGAAAAATCCAGTTGTTTGTATCAAGCATTTTCATGAATCGTGTGTAATTCGTGTCGACAAACTGGTTGTCAATGGAGAGTTAAAAGAATTTGAGCGACAGGTGCCAGCACTGCGGGATGGGTCTGTGCCCACAATATTCCCTAATGCACCACATTATTTAACTGCTGCACCTAGTACAACTCGAAGGCTTGCAGATGTGGAAGAAACTCACTTTGAGAATGCTATAAAGCAAAGTCTTTTAGATCACAACAAGTATTTGGAGAAAAAGAAAAAATTAATTGCTCTCAGGATCTGATTACGCATTATCTTGAAAACAAAGACAAATTCAAAAGGGAATAGACAGTTGTAAGTAATGATTGTAAAACTATTTTTTGTTATGTTGATTTTACATGTTCTTTACCTTGTCTTGCAGGATCCATTGTTGTATTTAATGATCTTGAATTTGAAATTTATGCAGGTAAGATTAAGATTAGTAAAAACAGGTTGCCTAAGAGTTTGAAGGTTTTGAATTCTCTAAATGATTTTGATGAATTGGTAGCATTTGTTGAAAAACAAACAGTTACGCAGGATGAAGTAAATGTTGTAGATTCAGCTATTGTCGCATTGCAGTCTTCTGATTCACCTCAATTACAGTTTTTTTGTGAGCAGTTAAAAATTCACCAAATGCCAAAAAACCGAAGAAATTATAGCAATAATACCATGGTTCTAGCATCTTCGATATATGTCCACTCTTCTTCAACGTACTATGCCCTCTACAAAAGTAAATGTTTGTACCTTCCACATCCCCGTAACTTGCAAAAACTAATTAACAGATTTTCCATTTCAGGCAGTACTCTTCAAGGAAGTGTTACCTATTTGAAAAGTAAAATTCAACACTTAAAACAACACGAGCTTGTTGTGAACTTGTTATTAGATGAAATATACATTGAACCACAAATGAGTTTCAAAGGTGGATCAATATTTGGTAGTAGCCAGTTTGATGTCAGCAAAACTGCAAAAACTGCACAAGTCTTTATGATTTCAGCTTTGTTTTCAAAATATAAAGATGTGGTAAGTATTACACCTGTTCACAGTTTAACATCTGAACAGTTAAAATTGATGATTTTGAATGTAATTGTTGAAATTGAAAAGGTTGGCTTTCAAGTTCTTTCCTTGATTTCTGATAATAATGCAATTAATAGGAAAGCATTTGAACTTTTAACCCCTAACAAAATTCTGCAACCAAGTATTATTCACCCTGTTGACAGTTCCAGGTTATTGTTTTTTATATTTGATTCTGTTCATATAATTAAGTGTATTAGGAACAACTGGATAACAAAAAAGGTGAGAATCGTTGCATCATATTTCCGGATATGGTCAATAATGATTTGCTTTTAAAAGCTCAATATAAACATCTAGAATTATTATATGAATTAGAAAAAATTCTCTTGCTAAATATGGTCATCTTTTGTCTGCTAAAGTTTTGTATCCTTCAAGTGTACAAAAGCAAAATGTGAAATTTGCTCTGCGAATAATAAATGAAAAAAATATTGCCGCTCTAAAGTGCATTGCAACAAGTAAGCATGCCATGTTCCCTGGTTATGAGGCAACTTGTCAGTTTATAGAGATTTTTTCTACATGGTGGAAAATAGCAAATGTGCAGAGTGCATTTGAAGGTAAGCGATTTAATGATAAATATAGGGAACCAATTAGAGAGAATGAAGATTTTCAATTAATTTTTTTTAAATCCATGTCTTTGTGGTTAAAAAAATGGAGGACCACGGTCCCCATTGCCGATGCTTTAACTGCACAAACATTTCAGTCATTAATTACAACTACTGATACTTTTTTAGAACTTGTACCCTATCTTTTTAAAATGTATAAAGTTGATTATCTGTTACTTGGGAAGTTCCAGAATGACGATTTGGAAGGTAGGTTTGGAAACTACAGGCAGCTGAGTGGAGCAAATTATTATATAAGCTTTGTGCAGCTTCTTGAAAGTGAGCGGAAACTAAGGTTCAAAAGTATGGTACTTTTAAGTTCCCTCAATGGTAATGTACACTTGAAAACTCTACTTCCTTGTAAAGAAGACTGCACTTACAATGTTGATGTATCTCCCTTTCTTAACGTGTTGGATGAAGATTTCACATTAGAGAGTGTGCCCAATGATATTTTAATAAATTTAACATACATTTGTGGTTTTACAGTTAGGAAACAGTTACAATTAGGTAAATGCATTGAGTGCACATTTTGGTTACAGTCTGATAAAGAAATTGATATTGAAGTTTCCTCAGTACCTTGTGAATTGATTAAAGAATTAGACAGAGGTAAGTTAGTTGTTCCTACTGAGTGTGCTTTATATGCTACTGCTGTAGTCTGGCATGTTTTAAAAAAAATTGAGTCCTTTGCTGAAAAGTTTTACAGTGTTCAAAATCAACTCTCCCTGTTGTACAAACTGAGTGCTATTAAACTTTCACAGCATGATATTTTTTTATGCCGATTAACAGAACAATGCATCTGTAAAAAAAACCTTCGTAGTGTATTAGAAGGCATATGTTTGCGTTCGAGCAAAATTATGATTAATAATTTAATTAAAGTTAGGAATGATTTTAGAGATAGTGATAAATGTACTGCTAGAAAAATTAAAAAATTGAAAAGTTAGTATGTGTTTTTATTGTAAATGAAATTGCAGGTTAGTATTAAAGTGTTAGCTAGTGGTAAAATTGTAATTTTAATGCTGGAGTGTTTGGGAACGCATTGTCAAATGTCTTTGTTACCAACCTTGATTTTCACATGGTTAGTGTTTTATAAAATAAAATTGCTGTGTGTGTGTGTGTGTGTGTGTGTGGCAAATTTTGATGATGCAGGTTCCTACAACCTGATAAGGAAAAACATAAAGTTGGGGGAAATATTCTGAAGCTGAATACAGTTGCAGCTAGTGATGACCAGCACCTGCCTTCTTTGAAACTATTTGAAATAGGCATTTGTGGCACATATGTAAAAATTGTGCCCATCTGTCTCTTTTTGATAGTATTTCTTGCTTCATGTCCCAGAAAATTGGAAGACTGCCGCCTGAAGGTAAGTTGATTTTTTTTTATTATCAAAAACTAATCAAAACGCATAAATTCTGTGAGCAGTGACTGATTAGCATGAATTATGTGTACAACTATGAAGTGAGATGAAATAGTCAATGGGAACATCTTTCATAGACTTGCAAAATGTATTATGGGTGTACGCGGGAGCACTCTCCGTTAAAAGTATGTCTCCACCGCTGAAGCTTCAGCGTCTAGCAGTGGCCACGTGGGCTTAATAACCAATACCGCTCGCGCTGTTACGTGTCCTGAGAAACGCTCGTTAGGTACTTTAATCTTTGAGCTCCATATTTTATTGCTTGTTCGTGTTCACCTGTTTGTGTTTTCCATTCTATCGCTCACGTTTGTTACTTTGTTCATTAAACAACGAGGTTGTGGTTTGTTGTTCGATCGTTGGTTATGGATTATTTTATTCCTCCTTTTGGAGTATAACTGGAAAACGTGTATTCCAAGAAGTTTGGTTAGAGAAACTTTGATATTTCCAACATGGGTGTATCTGGATTGAAAAGCTGCATGAAAGGTAAAATACATTTGGAACTTGATAAATGTGCAAATGCTGCTATTTCTACACGTACCACCATTAGTGATTACATGAAAGTGCAATGCCACGTGGAAAAGCTGTCTCCCACCGTAAAGCTCATGAAAAGAAACGTAAGCTTCAAGCTGAAGCAATACAAATGTGGGAGCTTTTGTGACCCCACACGGAATATCTGAGATCAGAGGTGCTGTGGGCTATGAAACTTATATATAGCAACTATTCATATAACCAGAGTTGTATAAAAATAAAATGTATCTGCGTACACAACCCCTGAAACAGAAAACTTGCTGCAAACCAGCGAAGCACAAACCATGATAAAAATAGAATTACATAATTTAAAGAAAAATTAATAAAACATTAAATAATTACTAGAACATTACAGATTCCGATGAGGCCAAAATAAGTACATTACAGTTGAATGTGCTGCAATATGTGTGAAATGGACCTTTATGGTAAAACATTAAAATATTTTACTATAAACCTCATAAAATCAAGAGACTAATTAAAGAAAGTTTTTATACCCAGAAAAACACTTCCATTAATGAACCTTCAAAAATTATAAATAGCATTTTGACCAGCTTAATTCAAAACTAGTAGACTTACAAAATACATAAGAAAAAGATTTTAATAACTGGCAACTTTAAGAAGAACCTGGCAATAAAATTGAAACTGTTTTTGTGTAAACAAAACTTTTGATACAGGGCTTATACATTGAGAACCAGGTCTCAATGAAATCCAGAGGCCAGAAATGTCTGTATAAACAAAAGAATTCAAAGTTTTTCTAGTTAAAATCAAATTAAGTATATTAATATTAGTAAATTCTTGAGCAAGTGTTTTAAATGCTGTAAATAACATTTTCATTGTTTTTAATCTACCAGCAAACACTATCGGCAAAATCCGCTAACAATTTGGAAACTATCAGCGTAGAGCATGCGCTCTTACATCTACATTTTGCTACTCTGCATATAACTCGTGCAAACAAAAAGACAAACTTTTTTTGCCATATTTCCTGACAGCCGTATAGCAAAAGACATATGGTGAAAATAAAAATGCACATCTTTGTTGTTATGCTATTTCACCATATTTTCTGTTTTTGTTAACAGAATATGTAAATCATGATGAATTTGTTCTGTTATTTGACAAGAGTTTAAATAGGAAAACTCAATGCAAACAAATGGATATTCTTGTTCTTTCATAGTTTATGATAAAGTTATTACTAGGTGCTATGGATCAAAATTTTTAAAGTGTGCACCAGCTGACATCGGTTTGGAAAACTTTAATTTTTGTGTTGAAAAGCTAAAGCTTGAGAAAGCTAATCCAGGTGTCTATGGATGGTCCAGCTGTCAACTCGAAGTTCTACGACGTGCTGCAAAATCAGCTACGTGAGGATTCAATGGATACATTGACATTCGAAGTTACGGACTACATATTGTCAATGGTGCATTTCAAGACAGTGTAAAGGTTTTTGAATAGAATTTAAACGAGTTATTTTCTTCACTCTATTGGCGTTTCAAGGATTCCCCAGCCAGGAGGGAACACTATAGCAAGCCTTATGGAAAATACTGACTGCTCAGAAGAAAATACAGGGAATTCATAGCTCATTACAAAGTCAAACAGTTTTAGGAACAGAAAAAAAAAAAAAAAAAAAAAAAGAAGAAAACAAAATTGGATGAACTGGTTCAGTTAATAAAGAAAGCTTAATAAATCTTAAAGTGTTTACTAAAAGTTATTAATCATAATTGATGTTTTGTTTTTTTGGTTTATGATATTACTAAGTAAAATAAGAATGCAACAATAATAAACTCACTGTGTAGAGAAAAAATAAGTGGGTGGTGGAGAATCAATCTTAGCTGTTTCACAGTTATTGAGGTAACTTTTTCTTTCTATATTAATTTATTACAATAAACGCATATATTTATAATACATATGGTAAAAATTAAAAAAAATCAAACCTGGAAAATGATGTATATTAGTCATAAAAAAGTCCTTAAAAAAATCACGATTCTCATAATTTTCCAGCATACCTATGGCGAACTTCTAGATCGAAATGGGAAACTTTTATTTTCAACTTTATAGTGGCGGAAGGCGAATAATTTTTAGCGTATATATTTTTAAGGGAAAATCGTTTATAAATTGTGTACTTGTGTGTGTAGTGCGTGCTATAGCTGTATTTACGCACCGAAAAAAAAAATCAAATTTGTTTTCACCGAAAAAAATACGGGATTATTAATTCAGTGAAGTGAAAGTTTGTCAAGATAGGAAGTATTAAATAATTCACTTCAGTGAAAAACTGGACTGATTAATTTTAATTCTGGTCTTTTTAAACGTTTAATTTATTCTCTTATGGTTCGTTTTTGAACATCAAAAACGCAGCTTCAAATCTCCTTGCTCGTTGACTCAAAAACCAACGCCGAGGCTGACGACAACAGCACTACCGTGGTCACGTGACCTCCGTAGCTCGTCTCGGCACCGGAGCCTGTCTTTCTAGTTAGCCTTGGGCCTGTAAGCTCAATCGTTTCATCTTTGTATCTGTTGTTATGTGTCCAGTAAATCTGGCTTTGCTATCTCGTGCCGTTCTTGGTGTTGCATTTTGGGTGGCCAGCAGTGTACATAATTGAAAGACCCACAAAATGTTTCGGCGGACATTATATTATATTTCCTGTTTATTTCTAGTTTCTTTCATAAAACATAATTCTGTGCTATCTTTTGATCGATACGAAAAGCACAAGTAGAAACCACGGGATGAAGTTTTACATGTCACTCGCATCTTGTTGTTTGTGCTGTGTGCGTTTACTCCTTTGCTTTCATGATTTTCTTTTGTTTTTTGTATTGTTTTAAAGGTACGCGAGTCTTATTTCAATAGCCGTGCAGCACAGCTGTATTTCTTTTTACACGGAATCTTGTAAATTATTTTTCTCTGGGACGAAAGGACAGTTCGAAACTGTTCCTTGTTATTTGAAAAATTTATCTTGTGGTGGACATCACCTCAGAAAGCTGGGATCTTCTCCAGAATAATTATTTACGTATTTAAATGATGGCGTATAGTATAATGAGGGACTTTATTAACGACCGCTATGCATATATACACATGTGCATTCAATTGTCACTTAAATTGCAGAAATTCTACTTTGTTAAATGCTAATGTTAATGCACAAGCCGTAAGGTTTCATAAAAACGTTATTTCAATACTTTTTCCACCAAAAATCTACCCTTTTTTGATAGATGGCGAAAGATATCGAGATCGGTTACTTTAAATCTGTTAGAAAACGGGTTTTCCACGTTTTATAAAAGTTGCAATGGTTAAAAATGGGGTTTTTGAGCCGTTGCGATAACTGTTTGTCAACTAGACATCCTGATGGTTTTTAAACATATTGCTTTAACGTTTTTTATCCAACTTACCCGTTAAGCATATTTTGAACATTGAAACAACCAATCAGTGTTAAGCGGCATCTTTCAGGAATTTCAGGATAACTGTGTTTTAATAAGACTTTTACTTGGTGAAACTTTTATCTCTTTTGCTTGCCAAATGAGAGTTTAACGAGCGTCTTAAGAATGGTATTAAAAAATTAAAAGTTCCAGATACTTACTAATAAAAATAGATCATAAGATTTAGTTTTACCAGAAAATAAAAAAAAATCAGAAAATACAAAAAAAATCAGTATAATAGTAAAAAAAAATATGAAAATATAAAAAATCAGTATAATGTCAGAAAATAAAAAAAATCTTAAATATTTATCGGATTTCCCGATACCAACATAATTAAAAAAGAAGAAAATTGAAGGGGGAATTATGATGTTTCGTTTCTGCTCGCAAATGAGCACGGGACACTACTCCATCTGCCTCCACGGTTCTGACTCCACTGGGTGCTTTTGGATCGAGCTGTATCGTGTTCCGATTATTGTGGCTGTTATCATCGTTAGTATTATTTAAAGCCAGGAACGGATTTGCCCACCAGGACACCGGAACACTTCCCGGTAGAATCCTCGAGAAACGGCCCACTTTCGCGTATTCTTTTTGTCTTGCTTTTCTGGAACAAACGAATAAGTATTTCTTAGAAATTAATTAACTTCGTTAATAGTATTTTCTATGAATTTAACTTCGTTTGAGTTCCAAATTTGTCTAGAAAGTTATTTGCTAAAATAAAAAGTAGAAGCACTTCCTCCTATCTATGTGTTAGGCGTTTGCTATGAAATGACACAGAATTATCTGTACTTATGTGAGAAAAGTTGCCGTCGGACCCAGGACGCTGTTGCAAATTAATTAAGCTAAAGCAAACTACAGTTAAATGTAGGTCGTTGGACTTTGGACTCAGGGTCATTGGTTGGCCCTACCCTCCTTTTGTAATCTTGAAGAAGACACTAGCACCCATTGGGATAGCCTGGTATATTCACCAACTTACCCAAAGACTGGCACACAGCAATTCTTCCTCAGAGACGTTAAGGAATATTGTCCTACCCACATTTATCTGAAAAGAAACAATGATTTGCTAATACTGGCTCGTGGATCAAATTATTTTAATAGTAGATTTAAAAAAAAAACATGATCTGAAGAAGGAGGTACCAATACCATTACGCAGTAGGCGATCTTCTTTTGTGGGGAATGAGGGGATTAACGACAACTGAGAGCAACTCGATGGGCTATAAGCAGCCGCCCGTCCCTAATTTAGAGCCACTGGTTCAAACGAAGGGAGAGAGCCATTGGCGTAAGACATACGCAGCATCCATGGCTCACGGGAATTCGTACCCAGACCCATTCCGGACGAATCATCAGAAGCCAGAGTTTATATCCCTCAGACATTGGGGCGGCAGTAAACGATCAGTGACAAAACATATACGTGTATATATATACATATAACAAGAAACTGAAGAATAAAGTTGTAGAAGTTGAGCGTTCCTCTGACAGAGCTGCACGACTCGTTATCCAACTCTCGGGAAAATACCAGGCCCAGATCATTAAAGCTTATGCACCCAATACAAGTCCTCCTGAAGAAGAAATTGAAGAATTTTACGAGGAAATTCTGAATCTAAATAACAATGGCAAACAACACTTGAAGATCATTATGGGTGATTTCAATGCAAACGTAGGGGCAACAACAACAGAATGAAACTTCGGTTGGCAAATTCGGTAACGGGAACAGAAATCAACGTGGAAATACTCTCGTAGAATTTGCAGAAGCAGAAAGGTTTTTCAACATGAACTCCTTTTTCAAGAAAAAGCCACACAGGAAATAGACATGGAGATATCCGAATGGGACGACAAGTGAAATTGATTTTATTATATGTAACAAAAAATTCGTCATCGAAGACTGCAGTGTGCTAAACAAGTTCAACACAGGTAGTGATCATAGATTGGTGAGATGTAAGATACACCTCAACACTAAACTCGAACGTGGCAAGCTCATAAGACAAACAAAATGTATTGACATAACCAACCTTAAAATACACCATAATACCTTCAAGTTGGAACTGAGGAACAGATTCTCTGCTTTAGAAGGACTAACATCGGAAGAAGTGGATATTTCTGAAGTTAACAGAGAACTCACCGAGGCTCTTATGGAAACAGCAACAAAAATAGGTGGTACTAAGAACAAGTTACGTATGAAGAAAATTTCAGGAAAAACAAAAATGGTGATGTATAAGATAGGGGAGATGAAGACAAATAAAGACGTAACTTCCAATATGGAATATATAGAGCTATGCAAAACAGTGCGAAAAGGTATCACTAAAGACATGGAAATTCAATTCTGAACTAGTGAGGAAAGCACTTGAAAACAACCAGAGCCTGAAGAGAGCAAAAGGACATCTCAGTAAGGGAAGAAAACAGATTATGGCTCTGAAAAAAGAAGATGGTACTGTAACAAGAAATAGAAACAAAATTTTGACAAGGGTGAAGTATTTCTATTCAAACCTACATGAAAGGGATAATACATCTATTCCAGACATTACGACAGGTACCAGTGCCAAAGTTCCTCCAATCCTCCCTGCAGAAGTTACATATGCAATTAAGAACATGAAACGGGGAAGAGCTCCAGGAGAAGATGGAATTACCGTGGACATAATACTAGAAACAAGTGGAGAAATTGAAAATACACTCGCTCAAGTTTTCACCAAATGTCTTAATGAAGGGAAGATTCCTGAGGATTGCAACATTGCTACAATGATCTTGCTCCATAAAAAAGGTGACATTGAGGATCTGAGGAACTACAGGCCCATCAGCCTCCATTCAGTGGTTTATAAAATCTTCACTAAGGTTCTTTCACATCGCTTGAAGGTAACACTAGACATGGCCCAACCAAGAGAACAAACTGGATTCAGGAGTGGCTACAGCACTATAGATCATATCCATGTACTGAGAGAACTAATTGAAAGAACAAGAGAATATGAACTCCCATTACGCATGGCTTTTATTGACTACGAAAAGGCCTTCTTTTCCGTGAAACTTTTAGCAGTAACAATGGCTTTGAATCCTGCGGTATTGAAGATGCGTACATTAGCATTATTAATAACATCTACGAAAATGCAAGTGCAAAGGTTTGGATATATGAGAATACAGCACAAATAAGAATTGGAAAGGGAGTGAGATAAGGTGACACCATATCTCCCAAACTCTTTAACGCCACATTGCAAAATGGCTTTCAATCATTGAACTGGGAACACAAAGGGATAAAGATTAATGGAGATTACTTAACTCACCTTCGTTTTGCTGATGACGTAGTCATCTTTGCAACTACCCCTTCAGAGCTGCAGAGTATGATCAAAGAACTTGCTGACAAGAGTAAAGAAGTGGGATAAAAATTGAACTTTCAGAAGACAAAAGTAATGTACAATGCTTTTACAAGAAACGAAGATTTATCGATTGATGGAGAAAACCTTGAGACAACCAATTCCTACATTTATCTTGGGCAGCAGATATCAAGTGCGGGTCACATTGATGAAGAAATTAATCGGCGTATAAAACTTGGATGGATAGTTTTTGGAGGAAACAGTACAATTTTTTAGAGCAGTATGCCAGTATGTCTCAAAAGAAAAGTGTTTAATCAATGCATCCTGCAAGTGCTTACGTATGAGGCCGAGACATGAACCTCAACTAAAAAAGACATACAAAGACTGCAGACAACTCAAAGAGGCATGGGGAGATGCATGTTTGGTGTAACAAGGGAACATAAGAAGAGGAACTTGTGGATAAGGAAAATGACAGGAGTGGACGACATTATGACCAGAGTGAAATCACTGAAATGGCAAAGGGCTGGTCATGTTGCCAGAAAACTGTTAAAAAGGCCTTGGCCAAGGCCTTTTTAACAGTTTTTATTCCATCATGTTCATATCTTTAAGGCTTAGCCACCGTGTCAAATTAGTATTATTGCGCTTTTACTTAGGCATTAAATATTAATACGTTGGCCTAGGCTTTTTAACAGTTTTTATTCCATCGTGTTCATATCTATAAGGCTTAGACACCATGTCAAGTTAGTATCATCGCGCTTTTACTGAGGTAATAAATATTAAGACCTTGGACTAGGCCTAGGCCTTTTTAACAGTTTTTGTTCTATCGTGCTCATATTCATAAAGTCTACACACCAAGTCAAGTTAGTATCATTGAGATTTTGCTTAGGTATTAAATACACTGGTGTGCAAAAATTAAGGACAAAGAGGAGAAATTAGCATAACAGCGGAACGAGCCGGTAAAACGGACCGAAAGACCACTCAGGAGATATACAAGGGTCCGGTACGGTAGGGCATGCGCATATATGCAGCATGACGTAGGGGGGGGATTTTCGGAAGGGTATAAAGTACACGGGCGGTGTACGCTCAGCAATTCGGTGAAAGCTATTGCACGGTGTACATTGGTTTGAACGACGTCGAGTTGCTGTCACCGTGTGATATGGCCAACAGGCAATCCAGTAGACGACATCTGGATGACTTTACCAGAGGTCGCGTCATTGGGAATTTGGAAGAAGGTCGAAGTGTGACTAGTGTGGCCGAGGAGTTCGGGATCACTCACAGCATCGTTTCACGAGCTTGGAGAGCATTTCAAACAACAGGAACAGCTGTCCGAGTGTTTAGCAGTGGTCGTCCACGAGCAACCACAGCAGCGGACGACCGGCGTCCTACAGGCGAGAAGAGGCAGACGGCAGACAGCGGGAGAAATCGCAAGGCACATGCAACAGACAACTGGACATCCGTTGTCGCGTTTGCTGTGGCCAGGAAGCTGCACAACGGTGGTCTATTTGCACGACGACCAGTACGGTGTGTGCCATTAATGCCTGCTCATCGGTGACGGGGATTTCTGTTGTTCCAGGAACACAAGAACTGGACACATCAGCAATGGGGTCGAGTTCTCTTTACGGATGAGAGCCGATTTAGTCGGACGAGCGATTATGGACAATACACATCTGGAGAGAACAGGGAATACGCAATCACACCTCCAACATCATCGAAAGGAACCGGTTTGGAAGTGGCGGTATCATGCTTGGTTGCCGTACTGACCTCCACATCTTCCAAGTAGATTCAGTCACTGATGGCCGCTATTGTACCGAGGTTCTCCTGCCTCTCGTGCGTCTGTTTAGAGGTGATGTGGGTCCTGAGTTCCTCTTCATAGACGACAACGCTACACCTCATCGTACAGTGGCTGTCGCAGAGCTGTTGGAGGGAGAAAATATTCAACGCATGGATAGGCCCGCAAGGGTCCACGGACCTAAATCCAATTGAACACGTGTGGGACCTTCTCGGGAGACGCTTGGCAGCACGTCACCAGCCGCCAGCAACGATTCTGCAGGTGCGATTGGCGCTACAAGAGGAAATGGCCCGATGTCTCAACAGCTCCTTGAGAACCTCCTCCTCAGCATGGACAGACGTTGTAAATCCTGCAACGCAGTCAGGGGTGATCATATCCCTTAATAAAGACTGGATTTTTCTTGGCAGCCGACTGTCACATGGACGTTTCTGTCTTCTGTCCAGTTGTGCTCGAAGCTACCTTTTCAATAAAGTGCTTTTGTAATCTTTGGATTTCTTGTTTGGACGATATTGCTCACTTTTCTCATGTTCTTTCATCTTGGGGATCTTATGGTATTATTTGAGTCGATGTAGAGCACTTCTGCACGACGTTACATTCGAAAAACCGTCTCGTCCTTAATTTTTGCACTCCAGTGTAATTGTGCCATCATCAGAGTTCTGACGGTCACGAATTTTAGTGAGCCGTTTCCACGAGCTTCAAAGAAATTTCTTTCGAGCTTGAAAGAAAATTTCGCTGTTGAAGATTTCGCACCGCAATTTTTTTTTTAGAAAATTGGAGTTGTATCTTTAGATACTGTACTTTCGCGCTTGGAAGAAATTTCTTTTGAACGCGTGAAAACAGATCACTAACATTCGAAACCGTCAGAACTCTGATGATGTCACAATGATTTGAATGTTTACGCTCCTTTCGTCCTGATAAGGCCCAGACAAACTGCCTGCGAAACTATAATCAATGTTAAATAAACATTTAAGGTGAATAAACGTTGCTATTTTTATTCTATCTCAACATCACAAGTTTTATTGTCATGGAATATATATTATTTCTAAAGATTAGTTCAAATTTGTTTCCAAACATTCTACAGATTATACGTGTATCAGGCTAAATTAAATTACTCATGAAGCCTCTAAGTATACGAAAAAAAAATAGTGTTGTATGCTTTTGATTCTGTCTGACATGAAG
The DNA here is from genome assembly GCA_039090855.1 of Macrothele yani. Classification (NCBI taxonomy): domain Eukaryota; kingdom Metazoa; phylum Arthropoda; class Arachnida; order Araneae; family Macrothelidae; genus Macrothele; species Macrothele yani. Next base: position 54,956,394 of record CM076997.1, on the reverse strand, counting down.
ATGTCTTGTATAAATTAATTAATCTGAATTATTCCAAGTGGAGAGATAATTTTGTTAATTAAACCTTATCTTTAAATTAGATTTTTTTTCATGTACGAATCAACAAATTCAGATCTACTCTAAAACCTATAGAAGAAGGAGTACCGCATGGGAGCGTAATTATTTTTTCCAATTTATTCATGTGTCATTTAGCTTAACCCGGATATTTACACTTGAGCCATCTATGCTTATAATACCGCAGTTTTCACAAACCCTCCAAAAAAGTATATTCAAATTGCTTCTAAATTGCAAATTGTATTAGATCCTCTACATGTACCATGGCCTTCCATAAAAATTGAGAGTATTTGTTTTTTGAGTTGGCAACAACGCGAATTGAAAAAATAAACACGCACACAATTAAATGAATTAAGGAAGTAACTATGGCAACATTTATTAGCTGTGGCAGACGATTCTAGTTTTATTATTACGCAGTTGTTTAAGGTACGTCTGCATTTCGCCATACAGCTATGGAGGTGAGTGATTCAGAGTTAAGAAGTGAAATGTATTGTGCGATAAAACTTTGCTATGGTTTGGGAGAAATGGCTTCAGAAAATAACTGATTTAATGAAAAAAGCTTTCAAAAATAAATTTTTGGGTAAGTCAACGATTTTTAGATGGCACCATGATTTCAAAAGAGGGCGTTTGTTGGCAGAACTCGCTCCCAAGCCTTGTCGACCTGAAAGTGTTGTTACGGAGCGTGTTATTAACAATATTTTGGCAATTCCCGCAAGAAGTTCGACGAGTGACGTGTGAAGACATAGTGGCGTCAACTAATCTTTCAAAAACGTCGGCATTCCGTATTATACACGACAAATTAACTGCTGCACCGTGTATGTGTTGCAGATAGCTGCCTCATCACCTGACGAAAGAACAATTGCTACTCAGAGTTCAGGTGTGTCATGAGTGGAAGCATATGATTGCAAAGGATCCAGACTTTCAAAACACAGTAATAACTGCCGATTAAACGTGGGTCCACTATTTCGACCACCTCACGCAGTGCGCAACGAGTGTCTGGAAACACACAGGCTTGTATCCTTCGGAAAAAGTCCGGCAAACCAAGTCAGTTGGGAAGGCGATGATGATAATTTTCTTTGGTCATAAAGGTGTAGTCTGCCAGCATGCAGGTCCTCAAATTACTGTGAATGCTGAGTATTACGTTTCGGTCTTGAAGCGTCTACGACGACACATATCGATTAAGCGACAGGAACTGGTGGACAAGTGGACCCAACACCATGATAATGCCCGTCCACATGTGCTTCTTACGAAATGCAGTATTGAAATCATGCCACGGCCTGCCTGCAGTCCTAAACTCGCGCCGTGCGATTTCTGGTTGATTCCAACAATGAAGGATAAGTTCGGTGAAGCAACATTCAACGCAGATGCTGACGTTATTCAAGCTGTACAGGGGGTCAGCTTGAATAACGTCAGCATCTGCGGACACAAAATACCATGGACACAAGCAGCTTCCACAAAATGCCTCCGCGACATACTTTGAAAAGTGGACCGAACGATGGGGCCGTTGCATATCTTCCGAAGGAAGATACTTTGAGAAAGAATAACAAAATGATCAAATGATCATATGTAGAGGATTTTAGGAAGGGAGTGTCTGACCCCAAGTCTTAAACAACCCTTAGAAATATGAAACTAGGAGATTTGGGCTAGAGTGCCCGATAGGAAGGTAACACGAAAGCAAAGTAGAAAGGCGGAGGAAGGCGCCCTTATTTATTACCGGGGGACCAGTACCTGGGGTCCGACGACTTAACGAGCCCATCCGGCACACGGCGGATATTTAGTGGATCGAACCTGAGGTCTTTCCGCGGCAGTCACGAGCGTTTCCACCTATTCCACCCGCGGCCCAGAAAGAATAACATATACACTGAAGAGAAATTGAATTAGAGATACCTGTCTAGTAACGTGTAGCACCACCTTTCGCCCTGTTGACGGCGGGGATTCGTCTCGGCATGGACTCAACAAGACACCGGAAGCGTTGGGAAGCCATACGGATCCACGACCAATGAACAAGCTCAAACAGTTCACGAAGATTTGATGGAGGGGATCAGAGCCTCGAACATCTCTCTCGATGGCATCCCAGATGTGCTTGATGGGATTGAGGTCAGGTGACCTATCTGGCCAAGGAAGCAAGGTCACGTCAGTGGAGTGTTCATCCAACCATTCGGATACAATTCGAGAGCGATGGCAAGGTGCATTGTCTTGTTGCAGGAGGAGGTCCCCAGTGAGATGTTGAAGATGCACAAACTGCAGCAAATGGTCGTCCAGGATATCCCGGTAACGTTGACCTGTGAGTAACGATGTCACACGTACCATGGGTCCCATTTCAGTCCACGTAAACAGTTCCCAGACGAGAATGCCACCACACCAGCTTGAAGAGTACCCTGCCGGCAAGAAGGATCCATCGCTTCATGTGGTTTGCGCTGTACTCGTATGCTGCCATCCGCATGTACCAACGTGAATCTGGACTCATCAGTCCTGGCAACATTTTTCCACATGTCTAGGGTCCAGTGGCGATGTTCCCGCGCCCATGGTAATCTTTGCACATTGTGATGTGCGCTCAGCAGCGGTACCATCGTGGGACGATGGCTTCTGGACCCATAGCGAAGAGACGGTTCTGGATGGTGTGGCTGCTTACACGTTTTTGTGCACCAGCGTTAAATTACCGAGTGATTTCTTGCACTGTGGCCCGTGTACCCGCTGTTACAATGCGAGCTAGCCGACGATGACCCCGCTCATCCACACGCTGTTGTCCTCGGCAGTTGGCCCTTACAGGGATGGTTTTACCGGATTCGATGTACTCACGGTGCACCCGTGACACTGTGGCTCGTGAAAATCCCGGTGCCTGCTCGACTTCCGAGATGGAGTGACCCATTCGTCGGGCCCCGACAATTTGCCCACTATCAAATCCTCTTAGATCCTTCGTCTTACCCATACTGCGTCCGACTCTTACTGATTCCCGTCGCATCGCTCCTTACATTGTCGGATCGCTACATACGTCATGTCGTTTCCGTTTACAGGGCCGCCCACAGCGCCACATTTGCATAACGCCAGCTGTCTCTAATTCAATTGCTCTTCAGTGTATTTTGCAGTACCTATATTTCTTCATTTTGTGTGATTTTACTGTCAGTTTTTATGGAATCACAGTTGTATATTATTCGGAGTGGAAACTGAAAACATATCCTATCAAGTCAAATGCTATGATCTCATCTAAGATCAAATTTCAAAGAATAAAGACACATTCCCTGGAGTTCATATTTTTAATCAGCTTATCCGGTTGTTTAAAAATCGTAAATATCTGTGTAATTATCGATCAGTATTTCACGTGGTCCTCTCCTATTATTTACACCTTTATAAATTCAGGAAAATGCCAGGGAAGATTTGCTGTCTAATTGGGAAAAAAGTAAACTGACGGACATCTAAAACTCTTAATCGGCAAGGCGTATTTCATTACTGTTTTACTATTTGTGTGACCTGTCTGATGTCTCACAGCAAAATACCAATGGGAAAAGACTGAGGCATTTCACAGACTCCTGGAACGATAAACGGGGGATTCCTCAGCTTAGTCCCTGACGATTCGTCCAATGACGGTAGGTCCAATGCCGATTCATCCAAAGAAGACAATTGGTCTAATCCGATTCGTCCAATGGTACGACTGGTTCAAAGCCGGCTGCTCCAAACGCATCACCTGACCGACAGCCTTGTTTTCTATTTTGAAGAAATTAATTAAGTTACTGTCTTCTTCACAGTGGTTCCATTCCCAGAATTTATGATTTAATCAGATTTTACGATTTACTGTACATAAAAATTAATTTCATAAATAATCAAGATTTGAAGTCTAACATCTTGTAATTTATTAAATAATTAAACTGCTCAAGTTTTTGCCTGAAATTATATTTCGTAAAATATTAAAACGCTTTTTACAAAAATCTTCTACCAAATGCGGAATTTATGAAATTAGCATAAGTCCTTTTTTTTTAAAGTTTAATTATCACCATGAGCCACTCAGTGGGCTATAAGCTATAACCCGTCCTTAACTTAGGGCCCCTGGTTTCAGGATGAGGGGGAACTAGTACCGTAAGACAAACACAACACATTCACTTCAGATTCTCTTAAAGTGTTTCCTATAACACAAAAGTTTAATTATAAAAAATAATTCACTGGCATTAAAGCTTCTTCCGATCTCTCTATCAGTCGGTTACGTTTTCTACTGTTTGTTGACTATATTTTTCATGCTTCACTCAGTAAATTGTTTCGTAAGTATCAGGCCCTCCGCATCAAAGATCAAAATATATATGAACAGGTGATGAAAACGGAAATCTAATAACTGTAAAGCGAAGTATTCCTGTTGCTCGGTTGCCATATTTTTGAACAATATTGTGAAATTGTAAAGGTTGTAGCTTATACAAATTTTGAAGATGACAATACGATTTTTAGGATGGAGAATCAGATAATATCCGAAGAAACTTTCATCTTCCTGGAGCGGGACACCAAGCCGCGTCTCCCCGATATCTCCCGGGTATGCTAACCACTACACCACAGAGAACGACCAAGTTTCAAGTTTCCGATTAATTTGAATATAACCATCACAGGATTCGCTAGTCGAAGCAACCGGCATTCATGTTTAGCGAATCTGGAGGTTAAGAATCCTATCCTGTGATTGTCCGGAGGAGCAGATAAATCATGAAAGAAATACGGGATTACATCATATAATGCAAATTTTGAAGATGACAATCCGGTTTTTGGTGTAAATGAGGCAAGGATGGTAAGACAGATAATATCCGTAAACTTGAAAATTTCATCGTCCTGGAGCGGGACTCGAAATCGCATCTCCCAGATACCATACATACCAGGGCGCTATCTGGGCAACGCGGGTTCGAATCCCGCTACAGGACGATGAAATTTTCAAGTTTACGGATATTATCTGACTTACCATCCTTGTCTCATTTACACCAAAAATCGGATTGTGATCTTCAAATTTTGTATTATATGATGTAATCCCGTATTTCTCTCATGTAGCTCATGTATTATGGGAAAGGGAGTTAAAATGAATGCTAAATACAAATTTGTTCACTTTAAACAATAACTCATTGCTGTTATTCATATGCTTTCTTTATTTTTCCTTTTTTTCTCTCTCACTAGTTCTCTGCGAAAATAGTTGTTCTCTTGAATAAACAAATCTTACAAGCCAATGGCAAAGGTGTCCATAAACAAGAATAATAGATCGGAATTTTCGAGTACAATGGGCTTATCTTTTGAACCATAGAGAGTGCGATAATGTAAAATGTAATGATAATCAAACGTCAAACATCATCATAAATAGCGGCTTTCACTACAGTGTAAAATATGCGCAAAATTTTCGTCGTTGTTTAATTTTATCTTTTACAAAGTAAAATATTACGCGTGATTTGTTGTTGTTGTTGCGGTTTGCTTCTGTACCACCGCTTGCATTCTGCAGTTAATTCGTTTCTCATATTTGCACTGCAACGGATACTCAAAAGTCTGATATTTTCATTATATTGAAATATCCTGATTACAAAGAAATTTGAATGAAACTTATGAGAAAATTGAAAACAAGATCTTTATAATAACAACAACAAAATCGGAGGAAGAGGAGAACGAGAAAAATATTACCGCCTGCCAGGGCGAATGGAAAAACGAATTTTTTGTACATCTTTCACTCCGAATTATCCTTACTGAAGACACAATAATTTCTTTTCATGTGGAACTTCCCCTCCCCTTGCTGTCGGCATTAAAGAACTGAAGATATAAACATGCTGAAACCCTTCTCATTTCCTCCATTCCGTCCAAAAGTTGCGAAAAAAAACTGTTTTCAGTAATTCGAAAGATACTACAATCCGTCCCACAATTATACGGAAAGGTGTAAAAACAGAGTAAATGTATGATTGGAGAAAATGTACCCAACCCGTTAACACAATGGTGGAAATAAACCACATAGTCTTTGCAGACATATTTTGCGGATGAGAAAATAATAATTTCGGATATGTATTAAACTTTTTAAACATGTAGTGTACTGAAATTGTCCCACAATTATATGGAATTTCACACAAACGCGCGAATCCAAGGGTTTCGGGTGGCGCAGTGGTATAAGACGCTGGCTCACGATCATTCGCCCTAGTTGTGTCCGGGTTTAAATCCCGGTGAGGCATGGATGTTTGTCTTTCGGCACTGGCTCTCAATATGTTACTTGCCCAACTCTGGCTCTTTGTGTACATTGGCTATTCAGCATACTGTAAAAACCATGTTTGATGTGTACTTGTTCACAATGTGTTACATGATCAACACTGTCTATATCTGCGTAAATTGATCATTTGGCATGCTGTCAACCATGTATGATTTGCACTTGTTGATGTGAAATATCTGTATCGTGTTTATGTCAGCCTGTTTGTCATGTCTCTGTACCACCAGGTCCAATAAATCATTTTTTAAACCTTCAAGAAAAAAGCAAAAAACGTGCGAACACTAACACGCATTGCTATACAAATTAGCCTGGCGTCAGAGCATGATAAATAGTCGGTAAACGTGATCAGGCTGATCCAGTTTTAACAATGCCACGTGGGAAAAAGCTGTCAGGGGAGGAGATAATTTCCGTTCGGGAGTTGCTCGACCAAGGAATGAATGTAAGTGCGATTTCAAACAAATCAAAATGATCCAAATCTATTTAGAACGTTTTAAGCGGTAGCAAAAAATATCTAGCTCAGAAACGAACTGGACGACTTAGTAATGTTTCGCTACGAATGAAGCGACATATTCGGAAGCTTGCTGTGTATGATAACCTGCCTGTACGGAATATAAGTCAACATGGAAACGTGAAAATGTCGAAAAGTACGGTTCACAGAGTATTGAAGCAGACACACCTCGTGAAATATGCAAGACTGTTAAAGAAACCGCCTTTAACTGCGCAGCACACACAAGCTCGATCAAACTGCGCCAAAGACCATATGTCATGGAAGGACGAATGGCTCCAAGTATTATTTAATGATGAAAAGAAATTTAATTTAGATGGGCCAGACGGTGCGAAATATTTTGGGCATAACATGAGAACGGAAAAGCGACAAATATTCAGGTGACAATACGGATGACGTTCAGCGAAGATATGGACCATTTTTGAATTTATTGGGCAAGGTAATATCTGCGCTTTGTCAGGACGTCAAAATACCGTAACATACCAGAAACTTTTAAAAGACAGTTTGCTCCCAGCTGCTGCTGAAATAGGTGGTCCTGATTGGGTTTTCCAGCAGGGCAACGCGAGCATTCACAGAGCAACCTCTACGATGGCCTGGCTGAGATTGAACAATGTCAAATTAGTTCCGTGGCCAGCTCGCAGCCCGGATCTCAACCTAATAGAAAATCTTTGGGGAATTTTGGTTCAAATTGATTATACCAATCACCGGCAATTTTCAAAGTTAAAGATCTGGAAACCGAAATCCTGAACGCTTGGTATAATATTGACGGTGCAATTATGCATAATTTAATATGCAGATGCCAGAACGCATATTTCAGCTTATTGCGCGAGAAGGAAAGTCCATTAATTATTAATTGTGTTTACCGTTTAAATATTCTTCTGTTTTTTTTATTTCCATATAATTCTCGGATAATATTACATATCTTGATTTCATAAAGCTAGAATATTATGTTAAATATATGTTGTCAACAGCTTTTGACGTGTGTTTATTATGTTGCTGGCCATTATACATAATGTTCCACAAGACGTTTCTGTTGTTTTCTGCATGCAACTATTTTCGTTTACAAAATTATGTTCCATATATACACTATCTACCAACAAGTAATTTGACACCCCTGCAATCGACGATATCTGCGGTCCTGATACACGTCACGGCCGCCGCCGTTAAATATCGTGTGGAAAACAACAACGTAACCAGTCGCATGCAAGATGCGACGCAGTTCGGAGCTCTCTTTGATTTCGAGGAAGGTGTAATCGTCGGGTATCACAGAAATGGCCGATCCATACGTGACATATCCAGCGAGTTGAAGTACCCAAAATCGACAGTGGCCTACGTGATTGGCAAGTGGAAGATGAGAGGTGACTGTCGAAATGTGCCCCGACCAGGCAGACCCACAAAACTGGGGGTTAGAGACCAACGGGTGCTGGCCAGAGAAATTCGGAAGAACCGCAACAAATCGATGGGCCACATTCGCGAGGAGTTTCAACAGTTATCCGGGAGTGTTCTTTAGATGAATACCATCCGTAAGGAAGCCTATCTGCTCAATTATCATGGACGTGCTGCCGCCCACAAGCCTTTGATCACCATGTCCAATAGCGCTGCTCGGCTAACGTGGTGCAAAGAACGTCAACAGTGGACCGTTGAACAGTGGAAACAGGTTCTCTGGAGCGACGAATCAAGGTTCACCCTCTACCGTTCGGATGGCAGGGTCTGGGTTTGGCGTCTGCCTGAAGAACGCCTCCTGCCGGAATGTATCGTGCCCATTGTGAAGTCACCGTGGCTTGGTATGGTAACAATGGGGTTAATCGAATGCACTGGCCTGCGCATAGCCCGGACCATAACCCTATCGAGCACCTCTGGGACGAGTTGGAGAGTCGACTTAAGGGGTGACCCCACCGTCCGAAATCGGTGAAGGAAATTACCTGTCTTCTCCAAGCCGAGTGGAAGAAAATACCGCTAGCCGTCGTACAACGCCTGGTTGAGAGTATGCCCCGGAGGGTCGCATCTGTGATCGCCGCCCGTGGAGGCTCCACCAACTATTGAAGGTGAATAAACTTCGTTTTCCTTTGCTATCACAGGTGTCCAATTACTTGTTGGTAGATAGTGTATATATGGGACGGATTGTACATGCACAGGCAAACGGAAATGGAAACCTAGTCTTTTTCATTATTTAATGCAAAATAACAAATAACTTCGAAGCAGACTGAATGGTTTATATGTCAGTGCTTTCATACAACAGCGAGGACATTATCAACACGTTTTCTTTCCCGAAAAGCAAAAAAAAAATCCGAAAGAAGAAATCTATAACCACAATATTGTGAATCCAAAACAAAAAAATCTATAACCACAACATTATGCATGAATTATAACATTATTTCACATTCTTTAGCGTATTTATACTTTTATACTTCAGCAAAGACAGCATCTAAACGGATGAGCTTTGTTTCGCACTAGTAGATCTTCGCTTCGGACAAATCGGTATTGGGCTAATCGTACTTTAGGACAAGTCATACCATTGAACGAATAAGCATTGGACAAATCGTGCCATTGTAAGAATAGGCATTGGATTAATCGTGTTATGATGAATCGGTATTAGACTAATTGTGTCATTAGACTAATCGCACCATTGGAAAATTATCTCCTTTAAACCAATCGACATTTGACCAGTCGTCCTTGGAAGAATCGTACCAGAACCACCCTCAGCTATTCACACCCGAGAGATATTGCAAAAATTATCTTTACGTTCCCAATGACCTTGTTACTGGAGCTATTATGTTATGCATGATTTATAATGTTCTCAACGTTTTAAGCCTCCCGGACAAGGGAGGCGTAAAACCTTTTCTCGCACAAGGAAGAGAGGGGTGAAATTATTTCCACCCCTCTCTTCCTTGCGCGAGAAAAAAAGGACAATTTCCTTATGATTTGCTCAGTTCTAGCGCAGGATTCAGTTGTAGCATATAACGTCATACATCCAATCTGAAATTTTCCTTTTCTTTATTGGCTCGTGCCTTTCGTTAAAAACTGGTTGCCTAATTCTCGTGTTGGAGTTAGCTGTTCGTTATATGTATTCCTGTGGAAAACACTGGCTAAACTCTCAGCGAATCAAAAATCTACTTTTCATTACCGTCTCCCAAAGATAAACAACTGAAATACATTTATTGGCTAATGGATTTCTATTGTTCTTTTAAATTAACGAAATCTCAGCTCTTCATAAAAATGCATAATATTCATTTGACAAAAATACTTTATATTTATTTTTTCGTTGAATGATTGCACAATATTCTAAGATTTTGTTCTCATTCTTGAGTATTCTTTCAAACGTTTCTCGGAGATGAAACCACACATTCCACAACCTACAGATTTACATCATGGGAAGATTCTTGAAGGCCCTTTTAACACTCTTCGGGTGTATTAATTTAACTGCTTTTCCAGTGACTGTACCTCTGAAAGATGTTTTAAATATAATTTACCCTGGTCTCCTACCTGTTTATAGTTGTGGAGATCTTAATAATGGCATTATAACCACTGACAATAACGGAATCATCTTCCCTGAATTAAGTCAGTTTTTATTTCTATGGAGCTTTCCCCTCATATTCTGAAGGATTTTCTCCATTTATACTATACTACACTATAATAATATTATATTACAGCGAAACCATGGTCGGCTTGAAAAAAAAATAAAAATAAACATTTGTGACAACTACGCTGTGTTATCTTAATCTATATACAATCGTCACAAGGCTGAAGTATTTGAGATAAAGAACATTTTTGTTTGTTTATTTTCACAATTTTTAGCACGTCTTTTGTAAAAAAATATCGTGCTTATGTTACCGGTTTGTCCGTCCGTCGGTCTGCCTGTACCCACGATATCTCTGCAACTATTACTCCGATTTCAAAAATTCTTTTTGCATTGGGAAGCTTGAAATATACGAATGATGAACCTTTATTTCGGGTTTTTTTTTTGCGATGGACAATTTCGCCGCGAGAGGGCCTAAATGCAGATGATGTCGAATAATACGTTTTATTCCACATATTTGCTTCTAAACATTCGATTGAAAAAATTCTTTTAATTTTCGATTTCATTTATGTCGAAGACTGTTTTAGATATAGTTACTTTTTTAAATTACGCATAGATTTTCCGCTAGGGAGCATAACAGTAAAGTACATTTTCCCCGATAACTCTTCTTCTAAAACTCCGATTTGAAAAAATAATTCTTGAGCGGATATACTTCCTGATCGAAAATGTTTTGCACATAATTTCAAATTTTTGGTAAATAATACTTCGGCCACGAGGTGGGATAAGTGTTAATTTTTGCTTCTGATGTATTTGCCATAAAATCTGAGCTTCTAAAATATTGATTGAAAAAATTCTTTCGTGGACTGATGCCGCTCACATCGATAAATATTTTCGGAATATTTTCTTCTTAAAATATTCTCCGCCATGGGGCGTAGATGTATATCTTATTTTTGTCAATATCTCTACTTCTAGGAGTTCGATTTGAAAAATTCCTTCTTTGTTGTATAATGTTTTCAGTGTGACATGTTTTTCATATAATTTCAAAATTTTCAAGTAATCCATAGACTATAGGTAAATTGCGTTTCCCTCTATATCTCTGCTTCTAAATCTCCGATTTGAAACGTTCTTTCTGCACCGGATACAGCTCCTGATGGGAAATCGTTTGCACATAATTTCTGATTTTGTAAAAAATGGTTTGGCCACCAGTGGGCGTAAATCTTAATTTCCGCTTCTGATGTATTTGGAGCAAAAATTGAGCTTCTAAATTTTCGATTGAAAAATACGTCGTTTGTAGACCAATACTACTCGTGTCAACAAACCTTTTAGAAACATTTTCTTAAAATATTGCAGGGTTTCTACGCCAGGGGACGTAGATATATATCTTATTTTTGTCAATATCTGTACTTCTAGGAGTCCGATTAGAAAAATTCCTTCCTTGTTGGATAGTGTTTCCAGTGTGACATGTTTTTCATATAATTTCAAAATTATCAAGTAATTCGTAGACTTTCCGCTAGTGTGCGTAAAGCGTAAAGGTAAATTGATTTTTCCCCTGTATCTCTGCTCCTAAATCTCCGATTTGAAAAAAATTTCTGTCCCGGATACAGCTCGCGATGGGAAATACATTGCACGTAATTTCTAATTTTTGTAAAAAATTGTTCGGCCACCAGGTGGCGTGAATCTTAATTTCCGCTTCTGATATATTTACAGCAAATTATGAGCTTCTAAAATCTCGATTGAAAAAAGTCGCTTGTTGACCGGTACTACTCATGTCGACAAACCTTTTAGAACATTTTCTTCTTGAAATGATGCATGGCTTCTACGCCAGGGCGCGTAGACGTATATCTTATTTTTGTCAATATCTCTACTTCTAGAAGTCCAATTTGAAAAATTCCTTCTTTGTTGGATAGTGTTTCCGATGCGAAATGTTCTTCCTATAAATTCAAAATTTTTAAGTCAATCATAGACGTTCCGCTACGGGGCGGGGCGCAAAGGTAAATTGCGTTTTCTGCGTTATTTCTGCTTCTAAAACTCGGATTTGAAAAATTCTTCCTGTATCTCATACAAGACCTGATGGAAAATATTTTTCACATAATTTCTAATGTTTGGTAAAGAATGGTTTGGCCACCAGGGGGCATAGGTGTTTATTTCTGCTTGTGATATATTTGTAGCAAAATCTGGGCTCCTGAAAACTCGCCTAGTATTTAGCACGATTTTTTTAAAAAAAGATCGTGCTTACGTTATCGGTTTGTCCGTCCGTCCGTCCGTCCGTTCCCGTCTGTACCCACGATATCTCTACAAATATTAGTCTGATTTGAAAAAAAAATTCTTTTTGCATTGGGAAGCTTGAAATATGTGAATGATGCTCCTTTATTTCGTTTTTTACGATGTACAATTTCGCCGCTAGAGGGCGTAAATGCAAATGATGTCGAATTCAAAAATACGTTTTATTTCACATATTTGCTTCTAAACATCCGATTGAAAAAATTATTTTATCTTTCGATTCCATTTACGTCGAAGAGTGTTTTAGATATAGTTACCTTTTCAAATTACGCATAGATTTTCCGCTAGGAGGCATAAAACTAAACTACATTTTCCCCGATAACTCTTCATATAAAACTCCGATTTGAAAGGAAAAATTCTTCAGCGGATACACCTCCTGATGGAAATTTTTTTGCATATAATTTCAAATTTTTGGTAAATAATTCTTTGGCCACGAGGTGGCGTAAGTGTTAATTTTTGCTCCTGATGCATTTGCCATAAAATCTGAGATTTTAAAATATCGATTGAAAAAATTCTTTCGTGGACTGATGCCACTCACATCGATAAACATTTTCGGAATATTTTCTTCTTAAAATATCCCACAGTTTCTCCGCCATGGGGCTTAGATGTATATCTTAGTTTTGTCAATATCTCTACTTCTAGGAGTTCGATTTAAAAAATTCCTTCTTTCTTGGATAGTGTTTCTAGTGTGACATGTTTTTCATATTATTTCAAAATTTTCAATTAATGCATAGCCTTTCCGCTAGGGGGCGTAGAGGTAAATTGCGTTTCCCCCTATATCTCTGCTTCTAAATCTCCGAATTAAAAAATTATTTCTGCGCCGGATACAGCTCCTGATGGGAAATCCTTTCCACATAATTTCAAATTTTTGTAAAAAATGGTTTGGCCACCAGGTGGCATAAGTCTTAATTTGCGCTTCTGATGCATTTGCAGCAAAATATGAGCTTCTAAAATCTCGATTGAAAAAAAAACTCGTTTGTAGACCGATACTACACATGTGGACAAACCTTTTAGGAACATTTTCTTCTTGAAATAATACATGGTGCCAGGGGCCGTAGATATATATATCATTTTTGCCAATATCTCTACTTCTAGGAGTTCGATTTGAAAAATTCGTTCTTTGTTGGATAGTGTTTCCTATGCGAAATGTTTTTCCTATAAATTCAAAATTTTCAAGTAAATAATAGACTTTCCACTAGGGGGCACAATGGTAAATTGCGTTTTCTGCGTTATTTCTGTTTCTAAAACTCCGATTTGAAAAATTCTTCCTGTATCGCATACAAGACCTGATGGAAAATAATTTTTCACATAATTTCTAATGTTTGATAAAGAATGGTTTGGTCACCAGGGGGAATAGGTGTTAATTTCTGCTTCTGATGTATCTGTAGCAAAATCTGGGCTCCTGAAAACTCTACAAAATTATTTTTCTTGGACCGATATTGCTCACGTGGAAAAAACCTTTTGAGAATATTTTCTTCCTAAAATAATGCATGGTTTTTCCACCAGAGGACGTAAAGTCACATCTTATTCTTGTCGATATCTCTGTTTCTTAGTGTCCGATTTGAAAATTTCTTTCTATGTTGGACAGCGTTTCCGGTGCGAAATGTTTCTCATGTAAATTCATGTTTTTCTTAACGCACAAGTCTGCAACCAAAGGGCGTAAGCTCACGATTACGTTTACAGCAATATCTGAGGGATTAAAAACCCGATTGGAAAACTTCTTTCTTCCGTCAGATACCATTGTTTTCCATACCGGTTCCATTGACTTTGAATAGCTTTGATAAATTTAATTTGCTTCAGAACGGATTCAAAAGACGTGCTTATTACACCCAAAAATTCGGTATCATCTTTCTTGCTTTTTTCTTGGACTGATAACGGTCACATGGAAATACCTTTTGAGAATACTTTCTTCCTTTAATAATGCATGATTTTGCCACCAGGGGACGTAAAGTCACATCTTATTTTTGTTGATATCTCTGTTTCTAAAAGTCCGATTTGAAGAATTCTTTCGGTGTTGGACGCGTTTCAGGTGCGAAAATGTTTCTCATGTAAATTCATGTTTTTCTTAACGCACAAGTCTGCAATCAAAGGGAGTAAGATCAGGATTCCGTTTACAGCAATATCTGAGGGATTAAAAACCAGACTGAAGAACTTCTTTCTTCCGTCAGATACTATTGTTTTTCATACCGGTTCCATTGACTTTGAATAGCTTTGATAAATTTAATTTACGTCAGAACGGATTCAAAAGACGTGCTTATTACACCCAAAAATTCGGTGTTATCTTTCTTGTTTTTATCTTGACTCGCTCTCCCTGTTCTTGGAGTACCCGATGTCACGATTAGGTTGGTTAAAGATATAAATGCAGTTGACCAGCGTCTCTCCTCGGTGTTTGAGGCGAGAGGGAGTCATGCTAACAGGGAATTGGACTTTTTCCCCTCTGCAAAATTGTTGTTAGGCAGATTTCTAGTAATTTTGTTTGTGTTTTGTTAGGCTTTCTGATTTTAATTATTAAGAATTACGTGCTCATCATTTAATTTTTTTCTGGTGCTTAGTTTTTGAGAAATGTTTATGGGGATGTTGAGTATTATTTAATGTGCGGGTGGTCAAGATTTTTTTATCTATTTTTATTTAAAAAGCCCATTCCATTCAATTGATGAGTAGTTCTACAGGCTTTTGTTCGTCTGCCCTACGAGTGTGTTCCACGACGCGTAGTTGTGTGTATCGCAAATCATTGTTTGTTACATCTTACTGATGTGACTTTTCTATCATATTAAATTGTTTCAATGATGTGAAAATTCTATTATGTCTTCCTCGCTTTCTAAGTTGTTCTACCCGTGAGAGCTATTTGAGTAGCTCACATTTTCTGGTGTT
Organism: Macrothele yani; assembly: GCA_039090855.1. Taxonomy (NCBI): domain Eukaryota; kingdom Metazoa; phylum Arthropoda; class Arachnida; order Araneae; family Macrothelidae; genus Macrothele; species Macrothele yani. The sequence goes on along the minus strand of CM076997.1, from coordinate 54,940,971 downwards.
GCATTTTTCAGGATTATATAGTGTTCATAAGTCACTTCTGTCATACTTGATTGGTCATAGTCGCGTAAATTAAATGTTGTTTTCACTAAATAAAAACATGCTGCAACGACAAGGGCAGCCCGCTAAATTTACTCCGCACAATAAGTCTAAAAGAAATATTAGCATTTTTTACGCTTTCCAACCTTAGGTTGAAGAAGCATGTATGCTCCAGTTTGGTCCGTCTGTCTACCTATCAGCACGATAACTCGAACCCAATTGAAAATGGGCGAAATGGGGTCAAAGGTCAGGACATAGGAGCGGGATCTATTCCATTGCCCTTATGCGCCACAACGTCGTGAAAATGCTTCGATTGCGACAAAACTTTATCATGTTGTTCCGGAGGTATACCGAACCGGTTCTATTGAATATCGCCGAAATGGGGTCAAAGGTCAGGGCACAGGAGCGAGATTTATTCCACAGCCATTATCCTCATCACTTGAGTAAAAATGCTTCTATTGCGACGAAATACAACACGTTCTTCCTTAACGACTTTGGAAGCAGTTCCACCAAAAATGTTTGCTGTCAGCAATTACGAGCAGTGCGCATGCGTGAGATTCATTAGCCATTATTTTCTCATAATAACTTTCGTGACAAATGCCCGATTTAGACGGGATTTTTAATTATAAAACGGCTTATGTGTGGTAGCTCTTGATAAAATAAATAGGTAACACGGGCACAAAGAGATTTAATTTTGATAAATGTGAACCTCAAACGTTATACCATAGTTTATTTCACTCAAAACCAAGACATTTTTCTATGATTTTTGGTAAGCTGGAAAACGTATCATAATCAATGCATTGCATGACTTTACTAACTTGTTAAATAAAACCAAGAACAGCATTTACGTTCCATAATTCCTAGGCCATAGATCGAATAAAATGCTGACACGCAGAAACAGCATGTGTGAGTGTTCTTCAAGATTATGTTCTGAAGTCTGTAAGCACATTCTATTTTTGCTTGAGGGCTTAACAATCATCGCAACAACTCGATGGGCTGTAAGCATTCGCCCGTCCGTAACTTGGAGCCACTGGTCCCAGGGAAGGGACAGAGCCAATGCCTTAATACAAACACAACATCTCTACCTCACCGGGTATCGAACCTAGACCCATCTAATACGAATGGTCATGAGCCTGCGCCAACAGCGTGGTACAAGCAGAAAAGGAGATATTCCTTAAAATAGAAAAAACATACTAGTAGTCTGAATTTACCGGCGTAAAATAAAAATCAGTTACCAAGCTTTTGCGCATTAACCTGATAGCGAGTTCAAGGAAGGTAGAAAGCAAACTCTAGTTTCTGATTATTAGTACAGTTGCTGTCGAGCTTCCCGTTCCGGTGGCACAGTGGCCTGAGCACTGGCTTCTGGCCATTCTTCCGAGATAGGTCCAAGTTCGAATCCCGCTGAAGTATGGATGTTGTGTTTGTCTTACGGCACTGGCTGTTGTCTGTTCATGGAGCCAGTGACTCTAAATTTGGGACCAACGACTGCTTATAGTCCATCAGGTTGTTCACAGTGATCGTTAAACCCCCAAACGAAGGAAAAAGCTCCTAGTTATTAATTAGAGATAACATAAATATTTGTGACCCAGGTGTTATACACAGAGAGAGCTGGGCCACAAATATTTTGCTAATAACAAATTTATTATAGAAAAACTGCGAGTGTAAAATTAATAAATATTCTTACGAGTATGCCCACATATCTCATTAACATTACCGTTCAGTTCCCTCCTGGGTTTACTTCAAGGAAGTATAGAATATTTTTCACATCTGAGAAAGTAATGCTGGAAAACGTCACTGGCCTTCACGAATTTTCCAGACATTCAACATATTTCTCCAGGGCATGAAGAAATGCGACATATTTCTTATTTGGAACTTTATTTTCGGAAGAGGTACATTAATAAAATCATCAAGCTTCCCGATCTTTCGGTGTCAGGAACGTTTAGATTTATCGTTTACAACGCCTTCAACGGACGAACGGCATGAAGAATACCTAAAAACAACTACAGCAGCCACTGTACTACTCAGTAGATTTTTTTATTTTAAGAAAGGATTCGCAATAATTTTTTTTACTTACATATTTTTTTTCAGTTTAGCCACTGTCATGTCTCAAGTTTTTTCAGTCATTAGAAAAAAAGACACTTTAAAAACACAGAAAAGGTTTTTTAAATACATTTATTTTAAAAACTTTTTCACGGGATGCTTTAGATGCCCTTTGGTCACACAGAAGCTATCAATGCTAGTGCCAAGGGAACAAACGCAATTATTAAAAAGTGCATTGAAAATCCCTGCCAAGTTATAAAAAATGGCAGCATGAGAGCAAAGAAAATATATTTAAAGGTCACATTCTTCCAACGCAGAAAAGGGGCAAAAAAGACAGCAGTAATAAACGCATATATTATGTTATAACCTCTTAACGTAAAAAAGACCCAAAGAATTAGAATAATAAGAGAATATCTCTGAATGAAGCCCTCTTTAAGCAGTCGTTTTCCCGAGCTGCCAGACAGTGGTGTTCTCATTCGATCGTAAGCAGTCAGAATAGCCGTTCTGGCTCCAGGCCAAATGTGTGGCCCTTCCAAACGATATTGGTACGGGAGACAAGGTCCGAAAACACAGGCTTTAAAAAGCTTAGGGTCCCTCAAAGCCATTTTAAGAAGCTTCGGCTTAGCTCCAAACTGAGAAGAAATGTCATCCATATAGGGTACAAAGTCCACACGTATAGTCATTTTATCTGACGGGGAGTATCTATTAACGTTCGCTTCATGCCTCTTTTTAATCTCAGATCTCATAACTTCTTCCGATGGTAAACTACCTTTCTCAGCAAGCAAATGGCAAGCCCAACGACACTGGATTTCCGCTAGGGATAATATTCCGCTGAATGGTAATAAGAATCCGATGATGGCCAAAGTCGGATGAGAGAGTTGGGGCGAATACATGCATTTATAGAGATTAATTCGTCCATTTTCAATGGTAATGAGGCCCTCTTCCAGAAATGGGAATTTCCATGTGTATCCCGTTGCCAAGATAACTGCATCAGCTTCCGTAATCTGTTCTTCCCCTTCGAAAACAACTCCTCTCTCCGTGAAGCATTTTACGTTTTTCTTCATAACTACATCTCCCGTGATCAGTCTACATGGGAGGAGATCGCTCACTGAGGGATCCCTGCAGAACACGTGGTACTTGGGCTTCAAATTATAGAGGTTGTGGTTAAACTTATATTCGAGAACGTAGCGTTCGAGCAAAGAGCTTATTAATTCGATGGGAAGATGTTCCTGCAAAAAAGATATGTATCGTCGGAGTATCGCAAAGTCCATAGGTAGACCATAAGGTCCCACTCGGGGGAGAATCCATGCGCCATTTCTTGTGCTCAAGTAAACCTGAAAAATACATAAACGGTTCTGTTAGATCTTTGAATTACATGTTCATAACACTATTAGAAATGCCATAAAATCCACTCATTTTAGAAACAATTGCGATGTAAATACGAAACAGTTAGTTTAGCCGAAATACACAGTAAGGTGCCACCGTTTTACAAGTTGCCACTCATTTTGTTTTGTTAAACTGGTCGAGCTATTTAATATGCAAAATTCTTCGGTAAGTTTCAACCTTGTTCGATTTCGTATAAATATGAAAGAAACAACTTTATCAGAGATATACACTGGCGTGCAAAAATTAAGGACGAGACGGTTTTTCGAATGTAACGTCGTGCAGAAGTGCTGCATATCGACTCAAATCATACATAAGATCCCCAAGATTTATAACAGCGGAACGAGCAGGCAGAACGGACCGAAAGACCACTCAGGAGATAGACTAGGGTCCGGTACGGTAGCGCATGCGCATATATGCAGCATGATGTAGGGGGGGGGAGTGTCGGAAGGGCATAAAGCACACGGGCGGGGTACACTCAGCAATTCGGTGAAAGTTATTGCACGGTGTACATCGGCTTGAACGACGTCGAGTTGTCGCCACCGTGAGATATGGCCAACAGGCAATCCAGTAGACGACATCTGCATGACTTTACCCGAGGTCGCGTCATTAGGAAGTTGGAAGAAGATCGAAGTGTGACTAGTGTGGCCGAGGAGTTCGGGATCGCTCACAGCATCGTTTCACGAGCTTGGAGAGCATTTCAAACGACAGGAACAGCTGTCCGAGTGTTTATCAGTGGTCGTCCACGAGCAATCATGGCGGTGGACAACCGGTATATTATCCTACAGGTGAGAAGAGACAGACTGCAGACAGAGGGAGAAATCGCAAGGCACATGCAACAGACAACTGGACGTCCGTCATCGCGTTTTACCGTGGCCTGGAGGCTGCACAAAGGTGGTCTATTTGCACGACGACCAGTACGGTGTGTGTTATTAACGCCTGCTCATCGGAGACGGCGGTTTCTGTGGTGGCAGGAACACAAGAACTGGACACATCAGCAATGAGGTCGAGTTCTCTTTACGGATGAGAGCCAATTTAGTCTGACGAGCGATTCTGGACGTATACACTTCTTGAGAGAGCAGGGAACATGCAATCACACCTCTAACACCATCGAAAAGGACCGGTTTGGAGGTGGCAGAGTTCTCGTTTGGGGCGGTATCATGCTTGGTAGACGTACTGACTTCCACATCTTCCAAGGAGGTTCAGTCACTGGTGTCCGCTATTGTACCGAGGTTTTCCTGCCTCACGTGCGTCTGTTTAGAGGTGCTGTGAGTCCAGAGTTCCTCTTCATGGACGACAACGCCACACCTCATCGTACAGTGGCTGTCGCAGAGCTGTTGGAGAGTGAAGATATTCAACGCATGGATTGGACCGCAAGGTCCCCGAACCTAATTCCAATCGAACACGTGTGGGACCTTCTCGGGAGACGCTTGGCAGCACGTCAGCTGCCAAGCGTCCTCAGCTGTGATTGGCGCTACAAAAGGAATGGGCCGCGATGCCTCAACAGCTCCTTGATAACCTTGTCCTCAGCATGGACAGACGTTGTAAATCCTGCAACGCAGTCAGGGGTAATCATATCCCCTACTAAAGACTGGAATTTTCTTGGCAGCCGCCTGTCACATGGACGTTTCTGTCCAGTTGTGCTCGTTAGCTACCTTTTCAATAAAGTGCCTTTGTATCCTTTGGATTCCTTGTTTGGACGGTTTTGCTCACTTGTCCCATATTCTTTCATCTTGGGGATCTTATGGTATGATTCAAGTCGACGTGGAGCACTTCTGCACGACGTTACAGTCGAAAAACCGTCTCGTCCTTAATTTTCACGCTAGTGTAGCTACGGGTAAGGCCGTTCGTTCGTTCGTTCTCCGCAATCGCAAAACTGTTGGGATATCCGCGTCAGACGGTATCACGGGTATACTTGGACTTCATGAAATACATCAAAACTTTCAACTCATTTGAAAAATATGATCGTAAACGTGCAGTTGACTCTCGAGGTAAGAGCAGACAATCCATCATCGTTACAAGGAATCGCGCGATTACTGCTGATCAGATAACGTCAGAATTTAATGAGGAACATCCACAAGCTGATGCACGTCGTACCGTGAAAAAATAGGCCATGGCAAACGTCGTCATCATCATATTCCCTTGTTGACTGCAAGGAGCTGGAAGATCTAGCTGCAGTATGCAAATGCCTACCGCAACTAGAATACATAGAATTGGAAATACGCTATCTGGTGTGAAGAATCACGGTTTCAACTATATCACGTAGATGGGAGGGTGTGTGTGTGTTTGTGTGTGGCGGAAACCATACGAAGCGATGAACCCAGCTTACGAAGTTGTGTCATGGAGGCAAGTGGAGGCGGTGTAACAGTTTGGAATACGTTGTACCCATCGAAACATCCGTCAACTGCACAAGGCATGTGAACATCCGCGTTACCATCTATCCTTGTTCTTAACGATTCTACCCTGATGCCATCTTTCAACAGGAAAATGCCACACTGCAGAATTCCCTAATGGTGACCAATTGACTGAAGGAGCATTCAAATAGGTTTACCAAACTCAAATGGCTTCCTCGATCGTCCAAAATTGTACGTCCGACATGTCCAAATATCTCATATGGCAGGTGACCTCGCCGCACTGATTTTCATACGGCGCATTGTGTGAACTCCAGTGGTACTCGGTGTTACAATTATTTTGATAAATCCCTGTACATGGGCTTCAACTCATTTTTAGAGTGGTAGTCTCTTGCTGCTGCAACTTCGAAGACCTATGCTCATGCGCGTGCTTCAAGACTACTCTGTAACCTATGTCTAAAACTAAATGCGAACTCGCATCCACAGTGTCAAGCTCAGTATCAAAGAGTATACGACTGAAATCGGCTGAAACACGGAAAAATCCAAGTTTCACTTGGCAATACTACAGCGATCTTGTACTTCTGCTTGATGTTATGATGTTGAGATTATTTTTCTTCGTTAGTTTCAATGCGAAGAATTTGGAGTAGTTCCCAGTGTTAGGAGATCTAAGGTCAGAAGAGGCCTATCAGTAAGGATGCTGGACGAAGTCCTGATGCCCCACGTTCCTAAATAGAAAAGAACTGGCTTACAGTCACGATTTCTGTCAGTCAGCTTGCGATTCCGGGTGTTGCCATTGTGCATTATACAGACTGAAAAGTGAACAAAATGAATTAAAACCCAACAGATTTCCGTGACACACGCATTCGTGACGCCTCAGATCCATTCGCAAGAGCACCCGCTGAATTTTGTAGTGGAAACATTGCTGTACCTTGGTTGTAGTCTGTCGTTAACTGAGAAACCGTGAGCTGTCTATTGTCGCGTACAGCAGATGCCGATCGGCGTTCATCTCGACTGTGCAGGTCGCCCCTTTCCGGCACGCAAATATGACGTGTGTGCCTCTTTGTACTATTCTTGCCAGGCGGCGCTGGAACGGTCAACAATACCTGTGGTTGCTGGAATGTCGGCCACCGCCTACCTCGTTCTGAAAATCATTCGCTTTTCAAACTACGATCAGTTCCTTTTTTACTCTATTGCACGCACATTCTCCCCGATGTTGGCGTGGTCTAAGGGCTAACTTCTGGTTATTCGTCGGATATGGGTCGTAGTTTGAATCCCGAGTGAGGAATGTATAGTGTGCTTATCTTAAGGCACTGCTCTTTCCTTTTCCTGTAGCCAATGGCCCTAAAGTAGGGGCGGGATATTACTTATTGCCCATTGAGTGACTCACGGCAGTTGTTAAACCTCCAAATAAGCAAACAAAAGCTGACGAGCTCTGCCCTTGAAGTCTGCATATATTTCCTGCCGATCGGTGACGTCTCTGCTACGTGCTGTGAGACGTATGCACTTGTAAAGACAGGGGTGATTATGATAATCTGAACTATTATTATCTTCATGAAATCAACAGGAATTCAAGTGAGAATGTTTGCCAGGCATATAAGCAGCATCGGAGTTTTCCTCCGACTAAAATTAGTTTCTGCATCTTTCTGCGTAAATTTTGAAATCCGGTTTCCTCCTTCATATTTCACATAACTTCGGCATCATTTTCACTCGAATACTCGGATCGAAAGACCCGATAACATATTGGTGAATTTCAGAGACGAAATGTACCAGTTAGTCGTTGGTCCCTCCTTGTGACTCTTGACCTTTCGAGGGGGCTGGAAACCCTGAAGTGCCAATCAGAGCTTCACTCACTCTGAAGGATTTTAATAAATGCATTTCTGGCAAATGACGGGACAGTTATTCTATTCTGGATAGAAAAGTATTAAAAGGAGGTTAAGGAAATCTAAGCTTACATAACATTGGGTGCCTTGGACGTTGTAGTGTCTCCTGGTCATGTGATTTGCCTCTCTTGTGCTAGTGGTTCGATTCGTACCGAACATTCGTCTTCGGTAGGAATCGAATTTGTCTTCTCTGTCTGTGTTCAACCTCTAACCTTTCTCTCTCTGTTTTTCTTTCTTATCGAGTTCACTTACTCAAATCTCTTAACTTTCAATTTCCTGAAGGGCAGTTTTAGACCTGTGGTCAGACACTCCATTACTTAAACTACTTATCATTCATTCATACATTCATTTATAACATCAGGATTATTCTTTACCTATATAAAGTAAATTTATGCAGCTAAAGTTATAAATAAATTGAATGCATTTCTGTGGAACTGACTGATTTCTTATTTTTCAACAAACGACACGTTTTTTAATAATGCCTTACCTGGTTTGCTACTGCACTTGTTTCAACAGCAGCGTCCAAACCTGAACATCCAATTCCGATGACCACGACATTTTGTCCTCGGAATCGATCCACTCTCTTAAGGCTGTGGGTATGCATAACATTTCCCTGATACTTTTCCATCCCTGGGAATGATATCATCTTGGGATATGTGATGTGGCCAACGCATACCATTACACCGTCGAAAATTTCTTCTGTGGTTTCTCCAGTTTTATTATTCGTCGCTTTAACCCTCCATCTCCCAGAGGTTTCATAATCTAAAAAGTATCACCCGCAGGATAAAATTTTTGATCTTAGTTTACATCTTTAACTTTAATATATACAAGATTATCAAGTTAGCATCATAATAGTTTGAAGATTAAACAATCGAAACTTTTGAATCGCGAAGTTTTGTTGTATAATAAGGAATCACAGCTTAGTTATTATTCGCAAGTTACGCATCAAAGGAAGTGAGGAAATCTCTTTTGCTGAAGTAAGTGTGGAGATGTCTTTTGGTAAAAGACGTTGAAAATGAGCTATTTTACACAACATACGATAAGTATGGCATTTAAATGCGGAATTTTCTGATGAAAGAAACTTTTCTTATGTACCTGTAGAAGTCTTCCAATTTTTTTTTCAAGTAAACGGCATACATTTAGAAATAGAGGCTTTCTCTTTTCCGTTAGTTACGTAACGATCGTTTGTGGATGAAGGAAAAGTGAAATGGTAGCTATCAAAATTAAAGTCGCAATTAAGCGCAAACCTTAAAATTCAAAGCATTAATAGTAAATGAAAATTAAAAAACAACAACTGTTATTCAACTTTTTCTAAATAAAGCACAATATAATGCAAGATGTCACCGAGTTGAGTGTTCTTTGGAATGTGATGGTATCACCTTCCAAAATCAAAACCTTGAGAAATATTTCTGATGTCAAGTGACCAGGCATCCACTTATGGAATTAAATCAGGATTTTAACACGAATGCCTTTGCTTAAAAGTCGAAACACGTAGTACGCTTTTATTCAACTTTTCTTTACATTATAGTATTTACGAGGGGCTGCCAGAAAGTTCCTTCGATACGTCTGTAGAACTCCACTCGTTTCTCCAAAGTTAGCATGAAGCGATTTTTTCAAAATCTGCACTAATCTTGCTACTACGTGTTAGAAGAAAGGACATCTCCTCATTTCGTAAAGTTCGGTCTGCGAATTTTATATGCTGTTACTGTGGAACTTACTAAAGCAGGAAACCAATTTAACATTTTCACAAGAGATCAGCTTTGGGGGACCCTAAAAAATGTTTATAAAGATTTATCGCAAGTGTATGGAGATCATGCCTGTTCATATAGCACTGCTACAGGATGGATACGCAACAAGGAGGGTCTACAGGGCTTCGAAGATCTTCCTTGTGCAGAAAGACGGAAGTAGGCAGTGAATGAAAACCATCGCTGCCATTCGGGAAATCATTTAGGATAACTCATTCATAATCGATCAGGTAAAAAGATTAGGTGTCGGCGTGTCGACTGACAAAGAGTACCTGACAGAGCAGCAAACAAGTGCTACAGGCGATAAATGTAAGCAGGTGCTGAAAATGTTAGACCAAGTGACCCCAAAATTTTAAGAGACATTGCCAAAGGTGATGAGACGTGGTTTTTTTACTCCATAGTTCTCAGAAAGATTGGCAACTGTGTTTAGGTTGCGGTAGATAAACCACGACCTCAAATTCTCTGAAATTTGCTCAAAAACGATGTTTTTAACGATTTACGGGCAATTCCCAATAGCCGTGGACACCTTACCTGAAAGAATAACTATAAATAAGCAGTACCAACATTGTTTTTCCCAAAATGGTTAAGGAGATGAAGGATCAGCATGTAACAACAGGCGTGTCGAAGGTTCTACTTCAGGTCAATGTCAGTGCTCGAAAAGGTCCAGCAAGTTACGGCGTATGCAGAGCAGGAAAATCAAACTGCTACCGTACCGTTGACATTCACCCGAGCTTGCACCATGCCATTTTTGGTTGTTTCCAAAAATTGAATAATAACTAGATGGGTAGCCTCTTTCAAGGTGCAAGGTCTTACAAAATTCGTTCATTCAGAGTTGCGTAGTATTCCCCAACACGACTACCATCAAGCGTTCTAAAATTAAGGTATCCATCTACAGATGCTGGAAAGAAGTACTTCGCTGGACAGTTAGAGTTTCTTTGAGGTAAGTGCAATGGGTTTTTCTCTGAAAATGCATGTCAAGATCTCTTTGAACATTCTACGGAAAAAAAAAATAAACTTCGCACTTACCTATACCAATACGTAGATGTAGCATTCGTTTCCCCTAACTAAAGTTACCAGATCATCGGAATTATTAACACAGCAATGAGACATCTTTGAATTGCCTGCATTTACATTTTATCACGTAACATTAATAGCATGAGATTCCTGATGCAACTGGATAATGTAACGTGGTGTAACGGATAGCATGCTCGAATGGAAATCTGGAGATGCGGCTTTGATTCCCACTGCAGTGATACAATTTCAATTTTCTGCTCCAGAGTGATGCAATTTCAATTTTCTGATGCGAATAATGCTATGTGATGAACAGTAAATGTAGGTAATTCAGAGATGTCTGATTGCTGTGAAAATAATGTTGACCTATTTCCACGTATTGTGAGAGTATTTCTTCCAAAGAATTTACCAGATCTTCGTTTTTTGGACAACAAGGTAACGATGCTAATTTGTCCAAGTGCATTGTTTGTTATACGCAAATATAAACCGCTGTTTACAGATTAAAGATAATCATATTTCTTATTTGAGGAACTTCGTTCTTGCTCCCAAATCTAATGACAGCAGACAGCTATGAGGGTACTTCTGTCTACCAAATACAGTTCTCTTAAACAGCCATGTATATCTGGGAATATATTTGTGTTGGCTCGGCGTAACAGACATCTTGAAGCCTAAGTCTATTTTGCTTAAAAAGTATCTTTTGCTTACTCTCAAGTATGTAACTATTCAAGTCTCTTGCTGATAAAGGCAGTTGTGGATAATTCGATTCCTGACGAAAGGAAAATGCGGTAAGTAACTATGCAATGCCCTTTTCCACACGGAAAAATGCTTAGGTACAGTAAGGAATTATATAAGCCTAGTTTGTTTATTAAAAGAAATTACAATGTGTAACATTGGATATTTATTTGGCTAATTAAAAGCAAATGCAAAACATAACATACGACGGGTAGTGTTATGCAAAACATAACATACGACGGGTAGTGTTATGCAAAACATAACATACGACGGGTGGTGTTATGCAAAACATAACATACGACGTGTGGTGTTATACAAAACTTAACATACAACGGGTGGTGTTATGCAAAACATACGGCGTGTTATGCTATATGGTGATAACGGACCAAGTTCATCCATTCATGGCAACTGTGTTCCCTGCTGGTGATGGACATTACCAACAGAACAATGCGCCATGCCACACTGCCAGAATCGTCAAGGAGTGGTTCGAGAAACGTGCTGGTATTTTTCTGTAAATGCCCTGGCCTCCGAATTCACCTGACATGAACCCAATCGAACGTTTGTGGTTCGACTTGGAAAAGCGGGTTCGCGCTAAATCACCACCAACCCGAAATGTACGGGAACTGGAGGACCTGATGTTGGCATCATGGTACCAGATACACCAGGATACCATTGCAACCTCATCGAATTGATGCTTCGCCGAGTGACCGCTGTTTTGCGGGCTGAAAGGGGGTCATGCAGCTTATTAGGTCATAATGCAATGGCTCTTCGGTGTATATGGTGAGAATGTTGTAAGCGTTAAAATCTAGCACAATTAGTTTGCAAAGTTTCGTCGTGGAGATTACTCACTCGCCAATGAATTACGCTGTGAAATATCCGTTGGAAGATGTAGACGCCAAAATCTAGGCGTTAATCAAACACAGCCCACAGAATACTACGCCATACCCCAACAACTGCGCAGACGCTCCACACATCCAACTGCACCCTGGCATTGAATTTTTCAAAGCATGGTATGTGAAGTTTTGTTATCTCGACCTCACATCTGTTTGCGATTCACAGCTCAAACGGAACCAATTAATACACTGATGTGGAGCGTTAAACACTGTGAAGCAAGCAAGATTTTCAGCCATTAACCACTCTGTCTGCATCCCAGGAAAGTAATGGTTCTCTATGTGGGGTGGGACTGGAAGAGACTTCTGCATTACGAGCTGCTGCTTGAAAACCAAACTCACTAGCCACCCTCGGGGGCGCTGTAGTCTAAGCTACGGCTTCTGATCATTCGTCAGTAGTACTCCGATTTCGAATCTCATGTGGGGCATGGATGCTGTGTTTTTCTTACGGCACTCGCTCTCTCCATTCCTTGGAGTCAGTGCCCATAAGTTAGGGACAGGGGACGGCTTATAGCCCATCGAGTTGCTCACTGTGGTCGTTAAACTCCCAAACAAAAAAAACCGCCCTTGACCAAACGTAAACAAGAAGGTCATTGTCTTTCACCAGGGTAACGCCACACGACATACTTCTTTGTTACCAAGAAAAAAACATCGGGACTTGGCTGGCATTTTCTGTCCCAGTGGGTCTATTCGTTTGACTTCCATTGCACCTTCAGATTTCCATTTATTTTTGTCTTCGTAGTACTCGCTCAAAGCAAAATATTTCGCTTCCTTGGAGGACGACAAAAATCACCTTGACCCATTCTTTGTCCCAAAAGCTGCAATGTTCTGACCAGATAAAATTCTTAAGATACCTGATAGATCGCAAGAAGCACTTGAAAATAGTGGTGCCTACATTTCTAAATAAAGTGGCAATGGTGTATTTAAATTTTGCCTTTCACTCATTTCTACTAAAGCGGAAAGACGTTTCACCCAACTCAAGAAAACCAAGAAAGAACAGCACTTTCCAAGGGAGCTTTTAGCAAAACACAAAGTTCTTTATACCTGACCTTTCAGTTAAATGACCCCTTCACTTAAATGAACTTTTAGTTAAGTAACGCTTTGATGAAATTAACGATTCGGTAAATTGATTTTACCTTAAAGTGAGCTTTTTGTAACACAGCCCTCCTCAAATTGACAACTTATATTAAACTTCCTTTCTGTTAAATGGTAGTTTCTGGTAAATATTCCTTTGATGATATGATCTTCTGGGAAATAGCTAAACCCGGTCTTTAACGATTTTCTATTTTTTTTCCCGTGGTTTAAAGACCAGCGTGAGCAATTCTGAGTAGTATAAACAGTTGCTCACCCTTAATTTGGAGATAATAGTTTCAAAAAAGAAAAGCGTCAGTACCGAAGTACAAGCACACGCCCCATGCTTCATCCGGGACTCGGACCAGGACCCATTTAAACGAAATATCAGAGGCCAGAGCTTGGACAACTGCGCCGCAGGGGCGGCAGCATAAAGTTTCCCGCCAAATGTGGGAGTACAGATTGACACATTGTGGGGTGCAGGTTCATTTCTAAAAGATTCCATAGGAAATTAGAAATTTGTATCGTTTATACAGGTGAAAGGGTGTTTGATGTATTTACTTGATTACACTGATATGAACTTCAGAAATTGAAAGCAAGTTTAATGCCAGACTTTTTATAATAAGGTAAAAAGATCACATATGAGCAATGTACTGCTAATATTTCCCAAGAAATATAAAGTAGCTCCTTCAACATCACCTACTGTACTGTAGATTACTTGTTTCAATAAATTAAGCCCTAAACTCTTGTGATTTTGGTATCTTTAAAAAATTAATTGAGAAATTATGTTTTAGTAAAGTAAATTTCTTAGTTTGAAATTTGTGTTTACATTTCTTTTTCAGCCTTTAATACCTTAGGAAATTTCAAGGACACAGAAAAGTCATTTTCTTCAGAAAACAATAATAGGGTAACATATAAAACTTTTCCTCTAAATCTCATATATTTCCTTATTACCTACAGTCTCTTGAAAAACATCATTTTCGCCTCTGACGCAGAAGGCATATTACGTGCATTTCAACAAACAATCCTCACGCATGCCTTCATTTTTGAAAAGGTTTTCCTGGGTATTTAGTATTTACTCTCCATCAAATATCCATTCAGTGCATTAATAAATTCTTTGCTTTGTTGTTCATTACTCTTGTATTTTTTGTACCCCTTTACTGTCTGTGGCATTCGGTTTCATTGCTTCCTTAAAAATGCTTTGAGAAGAAATGTTTTTGCATAATTGAGCTTGTTTTTGTCATCTGGGAACAATATTGGTTGACTCACATCACATTCTTTCTTAAAATGATTTAATCGAATTAAATAAATTTTTACTCTCTTGCTTTCTATCAACAATGGTCTTGACAAAGGCATTTGCGGTAAAATATGCAAGCAAAAAAATTCAGAAATTTGAACTTCGCAGGCGAAGAAGTGATTTTTTTCCCTCAGAATTTATCAAAAATGAAAATTAGGTAGCTGAACTCCTGCTTTCTAAAGAATTTCAAGGTGTACAATAACGGCCATAGTTCATTAAATGGTTGCTAGGACATTTTCAAAATCCCAGCGAAGAATCTGACATTCGGTTTTTAACAAAAAAATATCTTGGAAGTGTGATTTGCAATCTGATGGGTATGTGAAGAGGATTGCGCATTAAGTAGCAGAACATAAGCTTGATTTCTCCCATAAAAGTGCTGACAAAAACTCTGCAATTAAAAACACATGTATCACAAGCACAGTGACTGGAATGACAAATAACACCGTGACTTACATTCTAAAGTTACTTGTGGCTATATGTAATCGATGATTATTAGAAGTAGCCGTTTCATGTACTGTATAATCGAGTCCACCGTTATGCGAAAACATTTTCGTAAGCACATCATTTGAGTTTCTAAAAAGTGTAAGAAATAAAGCAATTTGTTGTGGTAAAATAGAGAAATAGTGAAAAAACGCAGTCTTGGATAGCCTCCGGTTATGGCAAACGACCAAATACATGTAAAGATCACGTTCTCTAGTACTTAAAACAAGGTAACTGCAAAATTCGATACAGCTGTTCCAAATTTCCGAGTTACCACTGAAGTATAATTTATAAAACTGCAGATGTAGTCATAGAAGAAAAAAGAAAAATCCCAAGTATTATTAAACAAAAAGAGATAAATAACCTATCAATGAATTTAAGCGGAACGAAAACAAAGCGTAACAGAACATTATGTTCTACAGACAGTTAAATTTGAGTAATGTGTCACAGACGCAGCATCTGAGATTTTCTGATTATTCTTGTGACATTTCACACAAAGACATGAACAATGAAAGCGTGATGGGGAATGTTATATCGTTACGACTGACTCGTTCTGAACAGGCAAGGTTCCAGGACGTGCTGTTATTAATCACAATCGGTCTCCACAAAACGCCAGATATTTGATAGAACAAAATTATTTTAAATGGTAAGCAGTTCTTTGAGTAGTTATATTTACGCAGGGAAAGTTGTAAGACAACAGCTACAGGTCTTGTGACTTACGAACAGACGGAACCATACACACAAAGTGTTAGTGGTGAGGGGAAGTGTAAATTAATCAGATATTTTGAAAGATTCAAGAAACGGCTTTCCGAATATGGCAGAATTAATAACAGCTCCTGTATTAGGCAATTACCTTTAAATCATCATTGCCAACCATTATTAATCCACAGTTGGATGAAGGTCCCCCCCCCCAAGTTTCTTCCACAACGGTCTGTCTTCAGCCAGTCTCCTCCATGTTACTCCCTCATGCTTTCGATTTAATTTCACCCATCTCCCATGTGGTCTTCTCCTGGGTCGTTTCCTGTCCCTTGGAATCCAAACTAAAATTTCGGTTGTCCATGGGTGGTCCGTCCTTCTGGCAATATGTCCAGCCCATTGCTCGTTCTTGACAGACGTAGCGTTGGTTGGTCCTGTATTTTATGCATTCTGCTGAGATATACCTCGTCCCGCACACATCTGTGTCGCGCCTCGCCTGTTTAAAGGTACTGTATACGTTTTGAGCTACTTTTCTGACGATCTCATCCTTGTATTTGTTCATATTTCTCCGTTTTCATATCGTTAGCTCGTTTGTTTACGTTTGGAAGCTGATAAGATGGCAGCTTCCGGTCTATCCTTATCATCTCTGGGCGTGGCGGATACACATCACGTCGCACTTCTGGTCCATGGAAGTTGACATACTCTCGTCCTCAGATATATCTGTTCGGATGCATTCCTAGCTTCCTGATACTCCTGCTACGGTGCATTACCTGGATTTGGCTGCGCCTTCTGCTTCTGTCTTTGCCTCACTGCCGTCCTGGGTAGTGCTGCGCCTACAGCATTGCCTTGGTCCTCTGCCTTGGGGCCCTCCCTGGGTACTGCTGCGACTACTGCCGGGCCTTGTACCTCTACACCTATTCCCTCACTGCCTTCTGTGCCAGCAGGCTCTGCACAGACTTCTCTTCCGAGGATGTGATTTGCTTCTACAGTGCAGCGAGGCGGTGCTTCTACGTCAGCTTCTTTAACCTGATGGTCTTTTGCAATCAACACTTATTATTCAGGTATCCAATCACAAGGTGAAGGTAACGACTGATGACAATTCGCAGATTGACCGTGCGTTCCATAATCACCTAGGCAGAGGTGTGCTCTTTCATGCCTTACCGAATACTCCTTTGCCATGCTACATGGAGGCCCTCTGAGGTCACGTGTCGTCCGCATCTATTGCCGGAATTTCTCGAACCTCTCGGTGTATCTAAGTGCATTTTCAGCGCATAGTGGATGCGGACATTTTTCTTGCACATCACGGACTTTTGATTGGAATTGATCATCTCATTCCTTCACCTCTTTCCAGGTGTCCGGTGAACATCACGTTCTATCCAGTTCCACAGGAAGTGCCAGATACTGCGCTTCCTCTCCTTATCAATCATTTTTGTAAAATAAAATTGTTGGCAATGTCCGTCGGCTTTCTGACGTTCCACGCGGAACTCGATTTGCACATATTACAGGACCTCGCCGTTAATTATTTTCGGCTTTTCCACTGAGAACGTCTTGGCGGATTGCCAACAGAGGCTACTGTTGAGATCGGCTCACGCACTTACAGTTTCAAGATTTTCACCACTCACAATTGTACTCACTGTCTTACAAAGGATCACGCCACTGTTTCCTGTGTGCACATACTCCATGGTCTTTCTTCCAGCTCGCAGCCCAATGCGATCACATTCCAGTCCAGGAAAGTGATCCCTTTCCTCCTCTTCAGCACCGTACAGTAATGCATCCTCCTTCTGTGTTAGCAGAGATGTCTTCCACTACTGATATGTCTGCAGCGGAGTGTTCCGACTCGGATGCGTTGAGTGCTTCGGCACTGCGGCCGCCTGTCTCCTCTTCCTGTCTCTCGCATATCGGATTTCCATCTACGAACTTGTCTAGTGTTTCCCTGTTGAAGAACGTTTCTGATGCCTCGTCTGTGATTCCAGTGTTCAACGATGCTGATCGGATACAAATAGATTCCTCGATGCTGATCGGATGCAAATTGATTCCTCGGTGCAGCCTGTTTCCTCGGCTCCGGTTTCAGGTGGTCTTCCTAATCCGCCAATGGATTCATCTACCTCAACTCCGTCTTCGAAACGGGCTGGAACTTCCACAGGCTCTGTGAAACCGAAAAAGGTAAATCATCTTACTCTTACTCCTTCTGAAGTCTTATCTGGTGATCCCGATGTTTCCAGTTTAGCTGTTTCTCCACCTAATGAAACTTCGACTAGTATGTATCTCCGTTCTGGTTCTGTCAATCCTCTCTTTGATGCTGAGGTTTGCAAGCCTTTGGTACGTTTCCTCCGGTTCCTGGACCTTTGTCCAGAGAGCAACTCTTACGACTCTTACAACCTGCTCGTACAGTTGTTTGTGCTGAAGAATTCCTAAAATAACCTGATATTGACCTGAGTGCAGCTGTGACTTAATTTGAAGCTTATGTTTCATTTTTCAAATCATTGTGTGTCACAGATCCTAGGTACCAGGTTTTCATGAGACGCTATACTCGCCAGCTCGCTTCCTTGCAGGACTTCGCTGAGCAACTTCTTTGTGATTCCTCACCTCCTCACACAGATGACTTTTACCTTTCCTCCCCACACCGATTACATTTAGTACCCTCAGGCGCCGTTTTCCATCTTGTGGTCGCTGGATCCTCAGGGCGTCGCGTTTTCCTGAACCCTTATTAAAATATTATCATGTTCCTTGTGTTATATCTTATGCTGTGCCGTTATGTTTTTCCTTATTTGTGTGCATTATTTCTTTTTCTTTGTACTCTCTTAATAACGATGTTCTTTCGCAATGGTCTTGCGCTTCTTATGTTTGATCTCGAGTTTGTATTGCATTGTGGATATCCCTGTACTTTCTTATTTATGTTTTCTGTACTGCAAATTTCAGTTATATCTCCTATGTTTGTAATTCTGTAATCGCAATAAACTGGGTACCACTAGTGCTCACAGTTACCAAAACCAAAACCATCGTCATTTCAGGGACTTTACTGTAATCAAGATGGCTTCCACTCTTGTCATTTTCCTTATCCACGAGCTCCTCTTCTTATCTTTCCTGGTTACACCAAATATGCATCTATCCGTGCTTCTTTCAGTTAGTTGCCTGCAGTCTTCGTATGTCTTTTTTAGTTAAAATCAAAACCCATGTCTCCGCTCCTGGAACAAGCAAGCGGGGAGTTTTATTTACGCAGTTATATTAATTTAATCTCAATACTTGGAATTATGAAAACGCAAAGTTATTGCTCACCGAGAATGAGACAAAACGTCAGCTAATCAGTTGATAACGAAATTCCATCCGAAATGGTGGAACTGAAATAAATTAAGAGTATGCCTCACACAAAAATGTGCTACTCGGAGAGTTTCTTAGACTGTTATGAACGTTTGTTTTCAAAAATAGGGATTCGTTCTTGACGATGTATAGGGGGTGGACAACGAAACTAAAGCACCTGCAAAAATGGCACCCCACGTGTCACGCCGCTGTACGCTCCACATAATGGCCAGCCTGTATCTATTTCACAGTCGATCAACGAGAGCGGAATGTCAAGGTTGCGTTAGCAGAGCAATAGCACAGCTGGACATCAAAAAGTGCGATCCACACTACATAATGGGAGACATATTTGAGTTTTAAAGACGACAGATTGTTGGTGCTCGTCTCGCCGGTGCATCTCTGTCCAAGACAGCAAGTCTTTGTGGTGCATCACGAGAAACAGTATCCAGGGTCATGTCGCCATACCAGCAGAAGGGAAGAACCACATCCAATAGGATTAACTGACGAAGTAAGAGGAAGCTGTGTGACAAGGACGTCCTAGTGTTAACACGGATGATAGCGAAACTACAAGGAGTGTTCAAATGAAAAGGTACGAAACGACACTGTCGGTATAAATGAAGACTTTATTCAAAGTATACACCATAGGTCGTAGCACAACGATCCCATTGATTAACGAGCCGAAGGATTCCTTGTTCCCAGAATTCCTGTGGCCGTGACGAGACCCAGTCCTGCACAGCGTCCTTGAGTTCGTCGTCCGAGTGGAAGCGCTTCCTTTTCAGATGTTTTTTCAGGGGACCAAACACATGGAAATCGCAGGGCGACATGTCCAGGCTGTAGGGCGGATGGTCAATCTGCTCCCACTGGAACTTGGCCAGTTCCGCGTGTGTGACCCTGGAGACGTGTGGACGCGCGTTATCATGGATCAGAACCACACCCTCCGCGATGAATAGCGGCCGGTTTAACACCTTCCGCTGTCAGAAATCGGATAACGCCTCGCTGCTCCTCAATCGTCGAATTTTGCAATGTGAACGCCATCCTGTCCTCACATGCACTGCCGCGTCAATTGGACGGCGCTCTTTATAAGAGCCTCTGCTCTCCCCTGCGCATGCGGGCGCCCGCGCATGCTCTGATGCATGCCGGCGACTCCAATCGCATCCTTAGATGTCTCGCTACGTTCTCCCATAGCGGCATAGGCAAATATGTTAACGGTTACGTTCTTATGACGTTTCGTACCTTTTCATTTGAACACCCCTAGTACATAATACCATAGCTGCCCAACTCATCGCAGATTTGAATACCCACCGCGACTCACCTGTTTCCATCAACAGTGTTCGTATGGAGCTTCAACGGGTTAACATTCACAGTCGTGTTGCTATGGACAAACTCTGGATCACGAGTGTGAATACCAAATGTCGGTTGCAATGGTACCAGCAGCGCAAATTTCTTGGAAGTTGGACAACGTGAAATGTGTATTATTCTCCGACTGTTTTTCCCACTCCCGCAACCAGTTAACGTGTGGAGACACCCCCACAAGCTTACCACCCGGACTGTTTATTGCCCATAGTGAAACACGGAGGTGGATCGTTGATTAATTGGGTCGCAATGTCGTGGTGGTCTGTTGGCCCGCTGATTGTTCTTGAGGGGCAGTTCACTGCCAAGTACTATCGGAAAATTCTGAAGGACCGGGCTCACCCAATGGTTCAAACATTGCACTCTGATGATGACTCCGTGTATCAGGATGATAACGCACCGATACACAGAGCCAAATTGGTGGAAAAGTGGTTTACTACGCATGAAAGTGAGGTTGAACATCTGTCATGGCCTGTACAGTCACCAAACTTGAGCATTATTGAGCCACTCTGAGGTGTTCTGGAGGAGCGAGTTAGGAAACGTCTTCCTCAACCAGCATCACGTCGTGAACTAGCCGCTTTTCTGCAAGAGGAATGGCTTCAAATTCCATTCCTCCAGCCACTGTACAAGACTTGTATCGGTCCTTCTCGCGACGAATTGCAGCTGTATTTTACCTCCAACGGAGGCCCTACACTGTACCAATAAATTGTTGTGTCCTAAACTCATGTGTTTCACTTTCGTTGTCCACAGGCAAATCCACGATACTGATCACGTGATGTTGCCCAGCAACATGAATGAAAAGAATGTTTGCAACTAAGTGAACACGCGTCGTGACTTTCACCTTAGTAAAGCCTTGATGGTAGAAAAAAATAACAGATTTAACTCTGTGATCCCGGTGGCCGAGTGATCACAAGTGTAGGTTTCTGAATATTTGTGAAAACCAGGCCGGAGACTGGTTCCGGATGAACCGCCGGCTGTGTGTCTGTCTTACCTCACCGGATCTTGCCCTTCCATGAGACCACTGGGCCGAGTTCGGAATGGGAGACTGCTTATAACCTTCATAACTGTTTACGGTAGTCATTAAAATTAGAGAAAAAAAGAAAGATGCCAAGATGACACCGAATTTTCGGAGTTAATGAGCACGTCCTCTGAATTCTTTCCGACACCAAACTATAATCGATAAAACATCCATAAATAGATACAGCTACTTACTCCCGCTAGCGGTTGACAAATACACTATTCTGACAAAAGTCACCGGACACCAAGAAGAGAAACACAACATAGCATTTATTGACTTACATTATTACGGTGTCGGTCCACCTTTGGCCTTAATGCAAGCACTGACCCTTCGAGACATGTTTTCAACAAGGATTTGGAACACATCGATAGGTATGCGCTTCCATTCAGTACATAATGCTGCCACTAACTGTTGTTTAGTAGAAGGCCTTGGTTCCAAACTTTTATGCAGCGCTCTAATTCATCTCATAGGTGCTCGGATTAACTTCAGGGCTCTGTGCTGGCCAGTCCACACACGATGCGGAATTATTGTCTAACCACGCCGTAACAGTTCTTGCTTTATGGCTCGGTGCATTATCTTGCTAATAATAACAAGCCTCGGTTCCATAGTATTTCCACAGATTTGGTAGGGCATAATTGTCCAGAATACCGAGGTAGACGTGTTGGTTAACAGGTTTGTTCACGATAACCAATGGGCCGGGACCATAAAAAACACTCCCACACGAGTACATTGCCAGCTCCAAACTTTGCCGTAGGAACAGTACACTGTGATAAATAGCGTTGCCCCGGCTGCCGCCATACCCACACACGGCCATCAGACTGATGGATCGTGTATCTGGATTCATCGGTCCATGTGACCCGTTTCTATTAATCTACGGTACACGATAAATGTTCTTTACACCATGCTAAACGACGAGTAGCATTCCGAGTGGAGATGAAAGGCTTACCAGCAGCCGCACGACCACGGTAACCCATGGAATGAAGTTCTCTGCGAATGGTACGTTTACATACCGAGGTTCAGAATTTTTACTCACCTGTATACTGGTGTCTTGTGCGCTTTAAACGCCTCTCGGTTTCTCTTATGGACAACCCACTAACATAACACCGAGCAATCTTTCCTTTTTCGAAGTAAGTTCTCTCCAGCCGTGACATTTTCACAAACCTCACAGTGCATATGACCGCGTTCAGCTGCAGGCTTGTTTTTATACAGTTTGCAGCTGTACCGCGCATCTTGAAAACGCAGCGGATCCGTTCATTTGCTTTTGAAGGAGTATCTTGTGACTTTTGTCAATATGGTGTATGTTATCGAGAAAAACATTTTAAATATTTGCGCCCTCTAACGCGGAAATTGTGTATTATTTTCTGCAGTAAATGCGTATAAAATGTTTCCTCAGTTAGTAGTATCTGCAAGAAAAAGGATTTTTTCCGTCTGATATTTAGAAGCGCAGATATTGCTGTAAATATAGTGTAAACAGAAACGTGAACTCTCTAATGTGAAACTTGTGCGTCAAAGGAAATTTGAAGTTATGTGAAAACCATTCCGAGCCAGAAACGCTGTCAAACAAAGGAACAAGTTTTCATATCGGACTGTTAGAAGAAAAGATATATCGATCCGGTGGCGCAGTGGTCTGAGCGATGGCTTTTGATCATTCGCTCTAGTTAGGCCCGGGTTCGAATCCCGGGAGGCATGGATGTTGTGTTTTTCTTACGGCACTGGCTCTCTTCCTTCCCTAGAACCATTGGCCCTAGATTAGTGACGGGTGACTGCTTATAGCCCATTGAGTTGCTCACGGTGGTCGTTAAACCTCCAATAAAAAAAGAGATATCGAAACAATAAGGTATATATCTGCGCCACACCCCAAGAGCGGAAAAATTATGCATTATTTTAAACAAAAAATAGGCTTAAAAAGGTTTTTCGTAGTGCATGGTAGCTGACTACAAAAGAATTTTGTTAGAGTCTTCTGAAACGCAGACATTTCCGCAAACACAACAGGAACAGAAGTATAAAAGTTTAACTACCTAGTAACAAAATGGCGCTTTACCAAAAATGAGAAATTGTATGCAAAACCTTTCGCATCAGAAATTATCCGACACAAAAAGGTATATTTCAAATTGGTCTTTGAGAAGAAGAGATATCGGATAAATAGCGATTTACATTTTACACGCCTTAGCGGAAAAAATTTGCATTATTCGAAACAAAACATTCTGCCAGAAATTTTCATCGTTTTAAATGGTAGCGAATGAGAGAAACATTTGTTTTTCAATCGCATATTCGTAAGTAAGTACAAGCGACAAAATAAATTTTGAATTCGATAGCAATTGCATTTGTGCTCTCTAGCGGCGAAGTTTTGCTTTGCATCGGAAGAGGGCAGAAAAGTAGGAATAATCGTTCTCACATTTCAGGCTTCCCAATGGAAAAATAATTTTCCAATCGGATTAATAGTTGCCGTGATATGGTGCCTACAGACACATGGACAAAGTGATACTATAAGCACGTATCTTTTTTACATTCGACTCGTTACCAAATGTTCAGGATGTAATGAAAGCCAACCTAAACAACAGGCAGTCATCTCTTTGCGTACCTGTCCTAATTTTGCAGCTTGGCTCTTATGAGTTCAGCAGCAACAGTTCCATTTCTCATATCTGCCTTCCAAAGGGACGGTAATATTTAGATGACGCCGGAAATTCCATTGCAACTCTTAAAGATATAGCAAAAACCTATTGTTGAGTACCTGGTATCTAGTCGTCCAAAGAATCTCATTATGAACTTTTTGCAAAAGGATTACTTCGGTCATTACTGCATCATATGGATCAGTGGACGTTTATTGACTCAAAAAGGCTGTAACGTATACTCTAGATTCACTTTCCTTTTGATTTTTACTATCTCTGGTTATTTTATTTTACTATGTAAATTATCTTCTTACTGAACGAGATGTTATTTCACCCGCTGAATGAGATCTGGCAATGAGTGTAAGTCATGACGTGGTGGTAGCCAGTATAAATAGGCACGTTCAACGATACCAAGAGAGAGCTTTTTGTTGATGTGCGTAGGGTGAGCTGTTGTTTATGTGTCAGAGAGCGTTGGTTTATGTGAAAGAGAGCGTTTGTTGTTGTACGAAGTGAACTGTGGTTTATGTGTAAAGAGATCTTCGTTTATGTGAGAGCGAAAAGTTGACCAAATAAAAGATTGCTTTCGTAAGTACGTCTTTCTCAGTTCATAGTTTTGTCAGATCTCTGTCTGGCTGTTAGGTTTATTTCATTTAGTGTTATTAGTAACAGCCAGCATAAGACTTTATTCATCTTAATTACTACTACAACATTACTACCAGTTATAAGCTTGTTCATTATTGTTACTATACTACTAGCAGGAAAGTTTATTCATGATTTAATTAACAAACAACAACCATTAGAAGAAGCATTATTAGCAATTTAGAAGAAGCATTTTATTCATTATAATTCAGTAGCAGAAGCATTACAAAGCATTATACTTAGCTTAGTACAAGCATTGAATTCATTATAACATTAGTAGAAGAAGCATTTTATTCATTATAAGGCCAAATGCAGATCTGAGTCTGTAGCAGAGGTCAAAATTTGCGATGTCATTCATTGGTTATGGGTCTACTTGAAATATGAACCATCGTCGCGAGGTTAAACATCAATGTAACCTAGATCACATGGAAATATGTATATCTAAAACTGCTACTGTAGGAGTTGCAACTGACAAATCTAAGAAGCAAAGAAAATGATAACAGTGACAGAAATTATATTAATATCCTGTTCAGTGAACGCTAAGTTAACTGCCCCGGTGGCGCAGTGGTCTAAGCGATGGCTTATGACCATTGGTCCGAGATGGGTCCGGTTATGAATTTCGGAGGGGCATGGATGTTATGCTTGTCTTACAGCACTGGTTCTATCCCTTCCCTGCAACCTGTGCCCCTAAATTAGGGACGGGCGGCTGCTTACACTGTATAGCCCATTGAGTTATTCATGGTGCTCGTTAAATCCCCAATCAAAAAAAAAGAGCGATAGGTTTCCTAACTACAAGAACAATTTCTGTTTATTTTGTTTAGGATTTTACATGTAATTAATTACTTAATTCCATTTCCGATAATTGTTTTGTAGTTTCGATGAATAAAGTAAATGGACGCCTTCATTTGTGTCCTCCCTCTAAACATTTTGTTTTTTCAGGTGTTGCCTCAAAACTGAGAAGAGTAAAAAACAGTCGGAAATAAAATAAGTAAATGAAATCATCTCATTCCATTCAAGATCCTATATGCAATTTGGCAGAACTTAAATTTTTGTGGGGATTTTATGTGTTTCAAATGACTACCCTGAACACCGTAAAAGGTTAGGAGAAGTCTCCAGTCCCGAATTTAGGATCACTGCTTCCAGGAAAGAGCCAGCGTCCTAAGACATGAACACCACCCTGACTCCTCGGGGACTCCGTGTCAGTCACAGTTCAGAAGAATGTCAACAATCTAATACTTCGAGCACTTAGTTAACGGGACGTTCAGAAGTTCTCCTTCTCCTTGCATGAACACAAGGGTTTTTAGGGTGAACTCAATTCCACTTGTATTAAGGTGAATCCACCTAAAATTTGTGCCTTGTATTTTCAATGGGCAAACTTCTGCAGCTATTTTCTTCACAATTAATGCTTTCCCAAGGATAAAAATTTGAACATCGATAAAAATAACTTCATGTTATATATAGCCTAGTATGCTTAATAGTTTCTAAAATTTAACCATAATTAAGCAATCCAATTATTGTTTGTCTGCCGCCCCGTTGGCGCAGTGGTCTAAGCGATGGCCTCTGATCATTCGTCCGTTAGGGGTCCGGGTTCGAATCCCGGTCTGGCATGGATGTTGTGTTTGTCTTACGGCACTGGCTCTCTCCCTTCCCTGGAACCAGTGACCCTAAATTAGGGACGGGCGACTGCTTATAGCCCATTGAGTTGCTCACAGTGGTCGTTAAACCTCCAATCAAAAAAAAAAAAAAAAAATTGTTTGTCTACTGACGTCATCAAATTACAGGTCGTGTCATCTAATTTCTGGTCTCAACACCACCAAAAGAAAAGTTATTGATATTTAATATGATTATGGTTAAATTTTGGAAAATATTAAGTGTACTAGGCAATAATATGAAGTTATTTGTATCGATGTTCAAATTTTCATTCTTGGGAACGCATCAATTGTGAAGAAAATGGCTACATAAGTTTGCCATTGGAAATACAAGGGAAGATTTTAAGGTGGATCCCCCTTAACCAGTCTCCTCTACGAATGCTTGAAAACAGCTTTTAATTTTCTGACCTGAGGACAAACGTTTCTCTGTTATTCACTCGTTTACTAGCTGGCAGCAATCGAACCTGGAGCGAGGATGCGGGTGGGTTACAGTGGGCTTCAGCCCACCCTTTAGTTCCCCAAAATATTTAGGCAGTTAGAAAACATATCGATTACAACCATTTAAAATGTTTGGGAACTTGTATAAATTTCTGTAAATTTTTGGAATTCACAGAAATGTTGTTATATAAAATAATTGTTTGTTAAATTTAGCATTATACTTCAGTGAACTGGAAGAAGTCCTCTGAGCGAATGTTTGAGAGTGTAGTAGAAAAAACTGATGTAGGTAAGCTAAAATTACGAATAAATAACAGCTTGTTAAATCCGGTCATGGAGGTTCGCATCTATATGGTTCCCAGCGCTGCATTTGTTGAATAAGTACTATCTACAATATGTGCCTAAAAACTATTTTTTTTTACTGGGGATAACATCATCAGCGTCAGGGAAAATCTACCTAAACTGAAATTGTTGGCAGAATTTCTGCCAAACACTTCAAACTTTGTGCTCACCTAGCACGACACACAGTTCCACTAATAACCCATCCAGTTCTAAACTGCTGGCTCCGCCACTGAATCAAACCCCTTGGTGCTCTAACAAGCACACAAAGTAATTATTTTTATATTTACTCTCCAGAAATTCTGGCTTACGCATGCTGCAAACTGAGTTAATCAGTTGTACCGTGGGCGTTTATTATTCTCATTATGGTCTGACTTTTAATTTTAAGAAAATTGGAAAGTTTTCCAGTAAAACATAAGATTTTCCGGTTATAAACAACAATCTTCATTACTAATCAAAGGAAGTGGCAATGAGGTTCGTAACATCAGAGCTGTTTTGTTATCAACTTCGTAAAAGTAAAATTTGGTCATCTATGTTTAGATTAAAAGGTGAAAAATAAAAATTTGATATCGTCACGAAAGAAAAAGTGACAGCTTCAGTTTATCATTAGGAACAAAATAAAAAATGATCGAAGAAAACTATTGGGAATTAAAAACAGAAGAAAATAATTGATACTCCCATAAAATATACCATAGGATTCTAACAGCTAGTATTTTCCTACTGCTATATGATTCCCATAAACTGATATTTCCATCAGGTGCTTTCAAATTTAATTTCACATTCGCTGGTCAAAAATCAATTACCTTTAGCAGCACCGAATATGGTGTTTCTACACTTATGAAATAAATCCGTCAAGTTGCATTTTAAATGCAAACCTTGAGCTCAATGGAAGGTTACAAGATAATAATAACTAGCGACGACTCGTCAGAAATGATAGAATAATAATGGAAATTTAAAATACAAATTCGGGTTAGTGAACATTTCCTTCCGGAAAACAAAGAGAAATTAAGCTTCTTTTCTGCATCATTTTGGAGATCTTGTATGCTGAGATATCATTTTTGTTAATTTCTTTTCATCAAAAACAAATCAGAAAGGTATCATTGACTAACAATTATTTTTAACTCAAAACAGCTTTTCATTTGCTACTCACCCGAATTTTGGTGTGTAACAGGAACTTCCAAAATACATAACACTACATTGCTAATTCCGATCATTCAAGTTTATTAAGAACAGGCGAAGAAACGACCCTAGCGTTTTAGAGTTATGAGGGAAATAATCACACACTTATGGTTCTTTCATCACACATACCTATCGCAAAAGAAAAGTGGTTGTTTCATATGGCTTACTTGGCAACTTTATCTCTTTAATAAAGTTTCGAAGGGTTATTTCGCTCTATATTTTATATCACACTGAAACAAAAAAACGTCAATTCGATCTCTTTCATTAATGCCAAGATTATTTACTGAAATAATTAAGCTTAGTGCGCAGGCAAAATCACTCAGATATGAAAATGACTAGTGCACCAACACTCGACCATAAATTTAAAACAAAAGTGCATTAAGTGTCTCTCGACAACGTATTATGGGGTCACTTTTACGATTTAAAATGTACAACAAATATCATACCGTGAAAAATGCTTCGCTGAGAAAGTCTTACTGCTTTTCACAAAAATGAAACTTATGCACTTTATAAGTGCTTTAAGTTTATTTTTCCAACTTTTTAATAAGCAAATGCATTTATTAATAAACCAAAAACTTAACATTTTCAGAAATTTTAAGAAATTTTATGGATGACAACTTCCGTGAAATTATGTGTTCTTGACACTTTAATATTTTCTTTTCTAAATTCCTACGTCACAAAATTTTGAAAGAATTACTCACCTTCAAAGATTGAAAATATTCTCTGGAAACATGTGTTCCTTTCATGGTTTCTACATACTTTCCGGAAGTTTACTATTCCATTTAACTGCAATCTCTTTAGTTTTTTGTACTTGCTACGTTCGTGCAAAAGCATTAATTTGTTTACAGATTCATCTTCTAATAGATTTTCGTATAAGTTAATTCTTCGGAAGGTTTCATTTACATTTGATAAAGTCATTACTATAGGTGAAGACGAAAGAAACTCACGGTGCATGACCTCATGCATCAAATGTCGTTTTACCGTTGTCGTATGCGATAGAACTTACAAGGGTTTATTCTTGAGTTTTTCGTTTTTGGGTTAACGGATCCTCTCAAAACTATTGATTCTAATCAGCTTGAATCTTGTAATTTGTTTATCCATTATCTCGAATATATTAACTTGGCTCATTAACGGAATCATGTTGATCTTGCTCTATCATTTTTAGCTTCTTCCTCCGAAAGACTGCCATGATTAACCACTAATTCAGAAAAACTATGTAAAAATATTTTGTATGCTGTGTAAGCATTTTAGTATACGTTCCTAGTTTGCAGCAATAGACTGACTTGGTGAAGAAGTCAGAAAATATGGATGCCAATGACGGATTGCATTTCAGATAATTTAATTTCTGTAACTGTAGCACACCACACAAAAAAACATTTACTGTCTTATATAATTCAGTTCAAAAGAATCATAACAGATTTCTATCTCGCGGAAAAATGCATATCCTTGTAAATTTCGTGGTATACCAGAGCTAGAAACATTGCTTGACATTAATTCAAGTAGATTAGGATAACGGGCAGTACAAGTAAGCTATTGATTCTGTTAGAGATTTCGTTTTCTTTGATTCTAATGTTACTATTGGAAACCAAATTAGCATAAATTGCGCTAAGTTCCTTAAATCGGCATATTTCAACCACGAAAAACAATAATTTTTACTTTTTAATGTATCATAAGACCACGAGGTTCCAAAGGAAGAGGGAGTGAAGATTTTGGTCCAGTATTTACATGAAAATATTTCAATTCCCGCTTGGATAAAAGAGACGGAATGCATTTGCGAAAGAGCCTTTCCATAAATGTTCAGAAGTGTTCATATTGAACGAAGGCTGGTGATTAGAGCAGTAAGGAAAAATGCTTAAGAACATGGAAACGGTGAGTGCCTTATGGTTGGGTGTACATTCGCTCTAGAAGGCATCATCAACCTCCTAGTAAAATGCAACATTATGCACATGATTGAATAAACACTTCACGTAAGCGTTACGGGTTGAATGGTCTTCCGAGGTAGAAAATGAGCGAAATCTCATCCACAAAAGAATATCCCCACTGTATGTCGGAGCAGGAGGAATACTTTACTGTGAGAACAGTGTTTATAACAGTTCACTTTTTCAGAGTTCACCATACTGTATCCAGACAGGATAAGCGAATGGAATACCATTCAGATCGATCATCAGACTTTATCGCTTTCGACCACTTCTAGCCCATCCAATGGTGCGGCACCTTACAAATATTCAACTAGACACGAAATGTGACTAGTGTGTCATGTGCTCACCGGTAGACTGAGGGGGTAGTTAACACAGACAAGTGAATCTCTGCATGCGAACCCCCGCAAATAAATAAAAAGCTTGCATTCCAAACAAAACCATTCTACGACGATTGTCATAAAGGTACTCAAACCTTACATAGTTTCCATACAAAATGCAAGTGATAGATCAGTTGGTAAAACGAGACAGTCGTAAACGTTCTGGCTGCTGTCAATAGCTTCTGAAAAAAATTGACGATAACAACCACGGTCTCTAAATTTGTGATTGTTCACCTTTTATAATAACGTTGCATTAAATACAGTATTTATAACAGTTATCTACACAATATAGATGAATATACATGGCAATTCGTCGTATCCAACCTCACTAGTCTAAATTTCCCCGACACTCTACAGAGGACATTAGCTCCCGTGTACTGTTGCATGTAAAATATGCGAATCAACACTTTCAACAGTTTTTAATGAATGACACACTCTAAAAAGTTTTAAAAAACTTGATTGACATCAAAGGATACTTATTCAAATCTGTTGAAAGTTGATGATACGACAATGAATTCTTTAAACAGTTTTTAATTTCCCCAGCACTCTATAGAAATTTCCCCGACACTCTACAGAAATTTCCCCGACACTCTACAGACGACATTAGCTGTCGTGTACTGTTGCATGTAAAATATGTGAATCAACACTTTCAACAGTTTTTAATAAATGACACACACCAAAATGTTTTGAAAATGCTGATTGACATCAAAGGATACTTATTAAAATCTGTTCAAAGTTGATGATACGCCAATGAATACTTTAAACAGTTTTCAATTTCCCCGACACTCTACAGAAATTTCCCGACACTCTACAGACGACATTAGCTGTCGTGTACTGTTGCATGTAAAATATGTGAATCAATACTTTCAACAGTTTTTAATAAATGACAGACTCTAAAATGTTTTGAAAATGTTGATTGACATCAAAGGATACTTATTAAAATCTGTTGAAAGTTGATGATATGCCAATGCATACTTTAAACAGTTTTCAATTTCGCACGGAGTGAATCCTTTTTTCTAGAGTTTTCGTTAAAGATAATCACCCTGTGTAACCCCAGAAATTATGCTTATTATTGACATGTACCATCTACACAGATATAATAACTCTTATTATTTACGTACCTTCAGTTTTAGTGACCATGGTTACTTCCGTGTTAAACACCATGTGCTTGAGAATATCAAATTTCTTGATGTAATCTTGAAACATTTCCATTATCTCGAAATGCCTCATATAGTTCGGATATTCTGCTTTAGGAGGGAAATCACTAATGGCGCCCATCTCTTTGCTGTTATTGATAATGGTACTGCACATCAGCGATGGCATTCCTTCCACGTCATCTTCGTGGTACCTCCATGTTCCACCGAAATTGGATGTCTTCTCGTAGCAGACGGGTTCGATATCTTCTTCCTTCAGGCATTTTGTAGCAACGATACCACATGGACCTCCACCAATGACAGCCACTCGCTTTTTGGAAAGCGACATCTTCCTTATCTTCTACCTGAAGAAAGATTTCATCATCGAAAGTTATTTAATTTCACTCTACATATAATTTTAACACATGATTCCTCATTTTTTGCTAACTCTACAGTCAATATGCGTTTGGTTTGAAAGTCATCCAACCAAACTGCACGTATTATCTGTGGGATAAACGAAACTGTTCATAATTCAAAGAAACTGTCAGAAATACAGAGATGCATTTCATATGTACTGTATACTGTATATGCTATATTGCCAAAGATTTCAGACACTATGGGAATTCGTGGTTCACGCCTTTCCTTGTGTTTTGCCTGAGAAAGTTCTGCTTTAAAAATATCAATCCACTGTGCAAGTAGCAGTGCCTTTGATGTCAACATGCAAATAGGACGGATAATTTACATACTTTCTACGTGCGATAGTGGTAGGATGCCGCATTAATATTTCTGTAAGCGACATAGTAAATTATTTGAATGTTTCAAAATACGACAGAATAATGTTAACACCTAGGAAAAGACAGTTTTACCTACGTAGTAGAGTGTGGGATCACCTTTGGCATTCAACACTGCCTGAATCCTCCTTGGAATAAACGCATACAAATCCTGGATGGTGGTTAGTGGGATGTTACACCATTCTTCATGCAGAAACTGCTTCAGGTTCTTGAGAGATGCAGGAGGAGGATAACGAGATCTTACTCTGCTTTCCAACACAGGCCACAGTAGCTCGATGATGTATAGATTTGGTGATTGGGAGGGCGAAGGAAGGTGTGAAAATTCGTTCTCATTTTACTCAAACCATGATTGGACATTCCGAGCTCTGTGAATTTGGGCGTTATCACCTTGATGGATGGCACCCCCTGCAGGAAACAATGCCTAAGCCATTGGGTGCACTTCGTCGGCCAAAATGGTTTCATATGCCCTACCAGTCATCCGTCCTTTTTCAAGGTGATCAGGGAACCTGCTGAAAACCACGATATGACCGCCTAGAGCATGACAGAACCGCCACAATGCTGCACTGTTTGAAGCTGACAGTCTGGGTAGTACGCTTCTGACGGTGTTCACCACACGTAAACACGTCGTGCAGTGGGAAATGGTGTCAATGTAGGTTCGTCCGACCACATTACACGCTTTCATGCATTGGCATTCCCCATTGCATGCTCCTGACACCACTGCCATCGCCATTGTGCATTCACTCAGATCACCAGAGGTTTTGCATTAGAAGCTCTGCCATGAATATCTTGTTTATGCAGTTCCCTGAGCCCTTGATACTTGGGTCTGGAGATGCAGATTGAGCTTCCCACTAAATTTCGGCGCTGTGGTCTTATTATGGGTAACAATCCTGTTTAATGCTTTCCCGTCTCTATCAGTCAGGGTCATTTTCCGGCCGCTCTTGTGTTTCACAGACAAGGTTTTGCCATGAACACGGTATGTTGTCATGACGCTAAACACGGTGGCTCTCGATACCCCCACTACTCTGGCGTCTGTTGTCACGAAAGCACCAACTAGCCGGCCACCAACAATTAGCCCTCTTTAGAAGTCCGTTAGGTCACCCATTTCGCCGTCACCCTGAAAGAAATTTTGCAACAAGACACTTTAAATGCACTTAAATAGGACCTCGAGGTTCTAAACAAAGCTACATATTACAACCAAAAAAAGTGGTGGATACCGTCACATATTGCAACGTACGCAGCTGCATTAAAAGGCACGTCTCTGACCGTGGTGTTCGCATTATTCTGTCTAACCCCTGTATGTACTATAGTTGACTTAATTCGAAAATGGAAGACATACAGTATTATTTCTGCAGTAAAACAAATCCCTGAGAGGCTCCACAAACTCACATGTTGTTGAGGAGAATCCAAGAATCTTACTCATCGTATGCAGTAGACTTCTCGGCGGAGCATGAAAATACTTTAGAAGCATGTATCAGCACTAAAACTATCAGCAGAGAGTTGCGTTCAAGGGGTTTCATGGTAGGGCCAATGCTCGCAACCAGCGCTCCCCTGTAATTGAAAGCCTAACGAACTGCTTCTGACGTCGTCATAAGTGGACCACAATTTCATTTCTCGTGTTCGTCTGTCGACAAGAATATTCAGAACCCAAAGAGATGGAATAGAAGATGTTTACATATAGTCTTAGTTTATGGTATTTTGCGTCACCAAGCTAACTGGGTTAGCGATAAAAATCTAACTGTCTTGACTAGTGACATAATTCAGCACCCCCTGTAGCTAGGTTATAACACAAATCTAATCAGTTTTACTACACAAAATAGAATCAGATCTTCACTACAAAGTTACTCAAAGTCATGTTTAACTACTGAAAATATTTTCGAAGAACAACAGCAAACTATGATTGATCTGGAACTAGGATCGAACCAGCATCTACCGGTATATCAGCTGGAATTAAAATGTGCAACTGATGTCCTCACACAGTAGGACGGAAATCTAGTGGTGTGAATAATATGCCAGTTCTACAGTGGTGTAATTCCTACCTTGAGGTGTTCCAAATTTTAAAAGTCATGGTTGCTGAAGTCACTGCTTCAGAACTATTAATAGTTTTCAATCAGCGCGTCTTCCAAAACACAAAAAAAAACTGATTATGCTAAATCTGAGTAATTCCGCTACGCTATCATAGCCCAACCTTCAAATAAGAGTTACTTGTTGCTGTAAGCTCACTGTCCTCCAATCAAATGACCTCCGGCGGTAGGAGTGCTATGTTCAAATAACTGTCGCTCTGGATGTGAAAATGCTACACTTATAATGAACGTTGTCTCCTTCTGTGAGAATGCGGTTCTTCAACGAATGCCATTTCGCTGTGAAAAGTTCATACAAATGTCTCTCCCTTGTGTGGGAATGCATACTGCAACCAGATACCACCAAGGCTCTAGAAACAAATACACATCTTCTTCAAAAAATGCATCAATTTTTGTAGGAACGCCATCATTCAATAAAACGCCACCCAAGCTGTGGTACACCGTCTTCAACAGAGTTGTGTTCTGCCTGCGAGAAAGCAATTCTTTAGCAAACTGCACCCTGTTTATGGACACGAAAATCTTCGAAACAATGTCGTCCTTTGCTTTCGGAAAGCTAACTTTCAAACCGATGTCACTCGGTTCTGGGAACGGCATCTTTCAAAAAGTATCGTCCCTTCAGTTGAAATGTCATGCTTCAACTAATTGGCTCTCCAACTTAAATAATGAGAGAATCTTCTAATTAAAATCATAATAACCAAAAATGCTGTGGGATAATTACATTATAACGTGGAAAAAGAAAATGAAGATGGTTGCAAGAGGTGACAAGAAAATAACACTGGTGAGCCAGAGGGCTCGAAAGGACAATAGCCACCACATGGATAAGGAATTGTCATAAGCTCCAATAACGAGGAAGAACAGTGATGGTTTAAAAGTAAATACGCAGTTGACGTGGATTAGGAACATCAAATAGAAGTCATCGCTCTTTCCACGTTTATAAGTGAGTCACGGAAAAATTTTCGTTGGCCGCCACCGGGAAACGAACCTAGGGTCTTCCAGTTACGCGCCGGCCATGCTTCCACTGCACCGTAGCTGCCTCGAAATTCTCCAGACTCACATGCGACAAACTGCCAAACCTTCAGGCAGGTTGCTTCATTGGAGCCCCGCACAATGCTGGGGATTCACCAAAGATGAACAGCAGCAACTGAACAAATAACTAGAAAGCGAATGAATAATAAATACTCAGTTGACGTGGATTAGGAACATCAAATAGAGTCATCGCTCTTTCCACGTTTATAAGTGAGTCACGGAAAAATTCTTGTTGGCCGCCACCGGGAAACGAACCTAGGGTCTTCCAGTTACCCGCCGGCCATGCTTCCACTGCACCACAGCGGCCTCGAAATTCTCCAGACTCACATGCGACAAACTGCCAAACCTTCAGGCAGGTTGCTTCATTCGAGCTCAACACAATGCTGGGGATTCACCAAAGATGAACAGCAGCAAATGAACAAATAACTAGAAAGCGAATGAATAATAAATACTCAGTTGACGTGGATTAGGAGCATCAAATAGAAGTCATCGCTATTTCCACGTTTATAAGTAAGTCACGGAAAATTTCTCATGATGATTTGTCCGTGACTCACTTATAAACGTGGAAGGGTGATGACTTCTATTTGATGAGTAATGGTTTGAAATGCTTTGTGTGCAGTTTGACTCATTTAGAATTTGTATTCCCTGAGTCATCGCATGAAATCTTTGGACATCAGACAGCTTCAGCTGGATGTAAAGAAAAATTGAAATGTCACGTTTTTATTCCTCGCACTGTTGGAACGTTATTTGAAATCTGGAAAATACATTTGGTCTTTGTTCTAACTACAGTGCTTTTCTGCCGTCCCAAGAACCATGGCCATACATTAGGATTGGATAATCTTTCTTGTCTTAGAGGTACTCATAGGGCATTTAAAAAAAAAGAATATGCAGCCAGTGTTCCTGTTTCTGATGTAGATTCTCATAATTAATTGTGTTTGGAGAGTGTAATTGCTAGCATAGGATGGGAAATATGATCTTCAAAATGTAAGTCCGTGGATGAACTACAAGACGTTTTTGCACAAACGAAAGTAAAGAAAATATACAGTAGTCTCCAATTTTTACATTTTAAAACCTTGATAATTACCATTTGCAACGCATGCGAAGTAATTTCCAACAGAGAATGTTTGTCGTTCTTTGTGACAATGTCAACCACAGTACTGAAAGTTATTGCAGTTGGTCGTTTGGAAACCTGAAATACCAATCCCTAACAAGGTATTATGCAATTTTAAATGCCACCTTGGTGGCGAAATGTTCTAAGCTCTGGATTCTGATAATTCGTCGAGATGGGTCCGATTTCGAATCTCGGTGCGGCATGAATATTGTGTTTGTCGTCCGGTACATGATTCTGACCATTTGTTCGAGATGGATCCGGTTCCAATTTTTAGTGAGGAATAGATGTTGTGTTTGTCATCCGGCACTTGTTTATGACCATTCGTTCGAGATGAGTCCGATTTCGAATCTTGGCAAGGCATGGATACTGTGTTTGTCATCTAGTACTGGCTTCTGACCATTCGTCCGAAATGGGTCCGGGTTCGAATCTTGGTGAGGCATGGATATTGTGTTTGTCGTCCAGCACTTGCTTATGAGCATTTGTCCAAGATAGATCTGGGGTCGAATTTCGGTGACGTGCCGCCCCGGTGGCGAAGTGGTCTAAGCGATGGCCTCTGATCATTCGTCCAGAATTGGTCCGGGTTCGAATCCCGGTGAGGCATGGATGTTGTGTTTGTCTTACGGCACTGGCTCTATCCCTTCCCTGGAACCAGTGACCCTAAATTAGGGACGGGCGACTGCTTATAGCCCATTGAGTTGCTCACGGTGGTCGTTAAACCTACAACCAAAAAAAAAAAAAAAATTTCGGTGAGGTACTGTGTTTGCTTTCCTTCCCTGGAACCATTGGCCCTAAATAAGGGACTGCTGCTGCTTATAGCCCATTGAGTTGCTCACGGCACTCGTTAAACCTCCAAATAAAAAAAAACATCTAGAATGCAGGTACAACATACTTTATTTTTTGTTTCGAAGTTTACCGACCAGTGTGAGCATCTAAAGCTAAAAACAATCGCACATCATTAACTTGAGGCAACTGGTCCCAATAAGGAAATAAGGCCAGAGACGCGCATTTTCTTCCCCAACTAGAAGTTGGGCCGGGGACTGTCTTAGGCGATTAGCAAGACGCAGCACCTCTGATCTCTCACCCACCCGAAAGGCTTATTTATTTACGATTTCAGTTATTCCCAAAAATTAAAAACAAGTATGACAGTGCTCGAAGTGGTTGTGCTCCGCGCAAGAATATAACTTTAACAAATTCAATAGAACCAAATTTTAAATAACAATACATATTCAGTAAAAGTTCTGCAAACAGAAGTAAAATAAATTAATTAAATAATCACGAACATATATCGAATTTCAGTAGCTACTAAATAAATGCATTTCATGCTCGACGCAGATTTGTACTGATTTACCATAGTGCATTTTTTAGATATCACCATGAATGTTAATAGACCTCTAAAACGCTGACTGATACTTAGTGTAGTTCCCAAGATGTTTTTAAGAAAACATGAATTTAAGACTGATTGTTTGTTGAAAGCTACCTGATGCCGTATACATAGTAAACTTATTAATGTCTACCAAAGTTTTTACTTGATAACTGCTCTTCTTTTCTTTAAAATGTGAGAGTCCTCCGAAGTGTGTAATATAATAGTTCACTACTTATATCGAATTCGAAATAACTTCATCTGGCAATATTTATTCTGTGGGCTCCAGTTGTTTCTGTTTAAAGAAACTGAAATCATGTCTGCATTCGCAGCATTGATTTTTGATTTAGTAAATCAAAAATCTTTTGAGAAGTTTTATTCTCTTGTTTATATTTTATATATGATTGTTTTTGTAACACTGAAAATCCCGATTTTTTTTTAATTCCTAGTTTATGAACTTCCCTTGTTTTTCTATTACTTAAAATCACGATAATTGTTTTAATCCTGGTTTATGAATTTCTCCTTAAGCCATGTTTGTTACCAGGCCTCAGATACTGGCAAATAAATGTTTCAGTGCCCCGTAAAAATTTATGGATAAATCCTTAATATAATTTTATCTAACCATCTGGACTTTATTTTTCCTCTTTGAACTGTGAAGTACAGTGGGACCTCGATAAATCGTTCCACTTTAAAGAGCCTTCCCCGCCCACTGCTTATGGGTTACAAATATCATGATGTTTTACTAAACAGAAATTTTCCCTACAAACCACCACCTTGCTGTCCGCCATCCACCAGGACATTTAAGTGATCCTTTGGTGTTTCTCAATAGAGAATACCAGTTGAACCGCCTCTCAAAACATTCGCTTGTAATGAACACTCCGAATCACCCACGTTATCACCTTAAGTATGTCTAGAAAGCATGTCATATGGGGCATCTTTAAAGAAGTTTTACGGAATGGATGAGATACAAGCTACCCCGATATGCTAGCTGTCCACGAAAATGAATGATATAGTTTTCAAAGCGTGGTCATCTGCCGAAAATCAAGTATATAGACTCTGATTTATTGCATCCGACAGAAGTGAGATGACAGGTGTGTGCGTGTGTGTTTTTGTTAAATATCGAAGTTTACTAAATGGAAAGGTAGAGGAAAATTACCCTACTCATACAGTTCCATTCACTTAAACTTTGACGAAATGCCAACAGCTTTATTGATACGTCTTTCATTTCTGCAGAGACCATTGTACCTCAGAAGATGATATTTCCTATCACATTTCGCATTTTTGGATTCTAATACCACTAGCTGTGCAACGCTTTCTATAATCACTGTTTTCTGCAGGGACTGCTTGTTCTATGGGTGTTTCATCATTTATCAAGTTTTGTTTATTTTGAAGCATCCTGAAATGGGAAAAACATTGTTAAATGTTCGTGAGAAAATTTTGATATGCGAATTCAAAGATCGCAATCCTGAATCCAGTCATAAGGAAGTATGAAATCCCGTTTTTTAACGTTCTTCACAAGACAATTGGCAGAAGAACAGTAGGAGACACTATAATAGATAATAAAAAATTGATGTGGTATCTGAAAAACGACTACACTTAGTTAAAATATTTGAAGGTAACAAACACGAAATTTAGATAATGCTCTTGTTCTACGGATTGATCAGTAAATACCAACCATGGAGGTATTACCGATTTAGTAAATGTTGAAAAAGCGAGACAGTTTAGGAAAAAATACCAAATTCAAAAATTCACCCACATTAACGGTTGGTTTCAAAGATTTAAAAGCCGACACGGATTGCCACTAAAAATATGACCCGGTGAAACAGCCGAAACCTTTGAACGTTCTGTGGATGAAGCAAGAAAAAAATGTTTGGTTTCATGTTTGTATATAAATTAAAAGATGGAAAAACTTTATAACCATTATCCTTCATCATTTTGTTTCGTTGGATGAGTCTGGTGTGATTTATATGATGATACTCGATAAATCGATTTCAAACAGAAATGGAAAAGGTTGCAAAAAGGTGAACGATAGTGCTCACTGTTTAAATTACGGTACTGATAAACGAAGTATTGATGTTATAGGAAAATGTAAAAAATCACGTTATTTTAAGAATTTTCTTCATGGGCTTTACTTAATCACTGCTTTTACAATCTGTTTCTCAAAATTACAGATCCGATAATTAATACCGTATGTTTGTTCTATTTCATTCTTATACTACCTATTAATTAATTTTATCCTTTATTTTTATGTGAACGTTTTTAAACTGCCAACCTGTTTCGCGCGATGAACAAGTTATTGCGGTTCAACGAGGTTCGACCGCATTTATGCAGCAAGCGTCTCTTTTATTTTACATGAGAATAAATCACATAAATGAGAGCAACTTACCTGCCGCAATCGTATGAGGAAATCGAACTTGGAGGTGATGCTAAAACTACGGCAGGGAAGCTTCGCACCGAACAGATAATACAAGTCATGAATTGATTTCTATGCCTGTGACCGTCTCGAAAATGCGCTTCAGCTATCAGAAGAAGAACAACACCAGATGATTCACCTTTTTTTTCTATCATGCTTCCTCAGCCGATCATTTTAACTTCACTTAATGGTATTCTGACTAAATTACTTTCCTTAATGAATTGCGTATATTAGGAGGAAAACCTATTAGCAAATCTCCAGTCTTTCTTCATGAACATGTACTACGATGTAAAAAGCAAGAACAAAATTTCTGAAACCTTTATATTAATGGCGGGGCAATAGCGTCTCTTTGCAGGGCCGTAGCTACCAGGATAGTAGAAGGCTATGTCCCTCCAACAATGGTTCCACTAGGCACGCATATTTATATTGTGAGGGTGTAAAAATTGGAATGTACAATATATGAATAAATTGAGCGCAAACTCTAATTAGAAAAGAAGGTAATATTATACATTTCAGGTGTTTATGTTTTTAAAGACTAGTTAGATGAATATAACATTGCGCGAGGCTAACCAGGGCAAAAAATAACTTACTCCTTGTGAGTTGTAGTCCCGTGTCTGTACGAAAAGAATTTTTCTAAACGGCGGAGTCAACTGTTAGCAGCCGAAAATACAAATCCGAAAAGATTTATTTAGGTAAGATGAGAACTAATGCTTTGAAATTTGAACATTCCGTGAAAAGGATTGATTGTAAAAATTAGTTATAAAAAAAGAATAAATGGATAATTAGCAGATAAATGAAGTCTTGAGCAAATGTTGAAATTGCGGCGTAAAATCCTGTTAACTTTACTGCCATAATTGAAGTCAGATTGCGTCACTGTGAAGTAAGCCAAGCAATCCGGCGGAGAAAACCTCTACAAGTCTAATTTCGATTAATATTGTTTTAATTGATAGAGAAATAGGAATAAGAAGGTTATAAAGGCACAAATGAGTGCAAAAAAAAAAACATAATATCTATGGATAGCATCAAAATTAAATCTTATTTCAGAAATACTCTTGTGTTAATTATAGCCAGAATTCTTAGCAAAGTATTCGTCTTTCAATCGCTTTGTGCCAGAAAAATCAATGGTCAAGAACTGCGCTTCTCTTTTACGCTAAGAGATTAAACACAGATACGGGTTTACCATTAGGCTAACCTGGACCACTACGGAATGAAGGGGCGCAAAAAATGTTAGAAACGTATGTGACAAAAGCCGTTTTACCTTATTACGAAAACAACATCAAGAAAAGTGGCAATGAAATGCATTTTGCATTTCTACAAATAAAACTCAGCAGTGTAATGCAGTTCATGCTTAACATTCTAATTGTAGTAGTAGTCTTTCAATTTACTGTATTTAATTAGTAAAAATACCAATTCTTTTTTAAACAAGGATGACTTACGGGCCAACACGAGTCACGGGAAAAGAAGAGCTCAGTGAGCTAGATAAGTTACTTCTTCCTGGCAAGGCCAAACATTCAAGTCTCATGATTGGAAGAAGGGACATACCTTTAACAGAGCTCGTCGACAGCTGCAAGTGCGTAACAATATGGGGCTTGTAGACCGTAACGATTAGTTTGTAAAAACTATCCGCTCCAGTCTCCAAGCCTCTTACTTTTACAGTAGGAAGCCCGAAGTCGGAATGGTTTACTCCATGAAGCAGATTTCTACAAGATCAAAGCACCCAGGGTAATGTGCGTGACAGAGAAAGAGATCGAACTGGTTACACAATACATTCCGCAGTTTCTGAATTCGAACTTTTCACACACACACAGCCCTAATTAGATCATTTATATGAATTCGAACAAGAATGTCCACATTTTCAGAAATTTTGGTACAACTTAGATCTGCCAACAGATTCAAGTGTTCTCGTTACAAGGATCTTGCAATACAAGATGTCCACAAAGTCCATTTGCAAGTTAAAAAATTAATTACAAATACAATTGATTGAATAATTTGATCATATTAGTTTCAATATGCTCGTACTAAGTGATTATCAAAGTTTTTATTGACATTACATTTGCCTAATTTCAGGTATCCCGTTGATATGACTATTTTTGTTAAATAAAACCAATGGTTACTTTTTAAAAAAAGGCGTATTGCGTAGCATGGTTTATTGAAAAAAAAATCGGACGCGCAAACTCAGCGAAATTACAGAACTAAGTACGGAAAATTCACCGTCAGTCTTTCCATTCGCAAGTGGCACAAGAAATTTACGGAAACAAGGTCATTGTTCGACAAAAATAGAAAGGGTCGACCAAGAACATCAGAAGAAAACATCGATCGTGTGCGTCAATCATTTACTCGTAGCACAAAAAAGACCATCCGTACTGCTGCCAGACAGTTACAACTACCACGTTCACCAGTTCACAAAGTCCTACACAAGCATTTACGACCACGCTCATACAAATTGCAATTCTAGAACACTTAAACCAAATAATAAACCAAGACAAAAAAAGTGTGCAGTTCACGTGCTGGAACGAATT
The DNA here is from genome assembly GCA_039090855.1 of Macrothele yani. Taxonomy (NCBI): domain Eukaryota; kingdom Metazoa; phylum Arthropoda; class Arachnida; order Araneae; family Macrothelidae; genus Macrothele; species Macrothele yani. The sequence continues at coordinate 54,898,117 of CM076997.1, read as the reverse complement.
TCTGAATATGCAGAGTTCCTCACTCGTATTTGTTTTGCAGATGAGGCATACCTCTCATGTCTTATAAACACAATGTGAGGAATTGGGGTTCAGGAAATTCCCGTGAGGATCAACGGGATAATCCAAAGGTGAATGCGCGGTGTGGGATCATATGCAATCGAATCCTTGGGCTATTTTGTTTCGTAAAGAAAAACAATTTCTGCAGATGTTTACCTCGATGTTTTGACCGAATATGTAGTAACACATCTGGAAGACCTTTAACCAGTCATCATCTTCTAGCAAGATGGTGCACCTCCTCACTGGGGACTACTTCTTCGTGAGTTCCTAAACCAGACATTTCGAATCCGGTAGTTTTGAAGGGACGGCCCCTTCCCCAGATATCACTCCCATGGACTTCTTGCTATGAGGCTATGTTAAAGATATCGTACATGAAACCCAGGTAGAAAATATCAACGACCTGAAACAAAGAATTGATGAGGCCATTGCCACTACTGATGAATCTACATTACAGCAAACATGGCGATAAATCGATTACCGTCGTCATGTGATTCGTGCAACGAATGGTGCCCATGTAGAAGTGTTTTAAATAAGGCATAAAAAACTTTCACATATACTCGTCATTATGTAAGCAATTGCACAGGTTTATCTATTCACTTCTATCCGTAATAAATTTTTAAAGTTGTAAACAGACCTGGTATACACTCTGTATTATATTACGTAGAAAAGAATTGATTCAACTTTTCCGAACATTGATTTTATTCTTAGGATTTACATATGCTTATCCGGTAGTACCGTCTCTATCCAACGAAAACTTTCTCTTTTGAAAACCATCCATACTTATTTGAGAATCTCTAGTTCTCAGGAAAGAACGGGTGCATTTGCAACTTTGCCACTTTTTTTCTGATTGAAGGTTTAACGATCACCGTGAGCACCTCAGTGGGCTATAAGCAGTCCCCCGTCCCTAATTTAGGGTCACTGGTTGCAGGGAAGGAAGAGGGACAGTGAGTGCCGTAAGACAAACACAACATCCGTGCCTCACCGGGATTCGAACTCGCACCCTTCACGGAAGAATGGTCATAAGCCAGCGCATAAACAACTGCACCACCAGGGCGGCCTTTGCCACTTAATTCAAGCACTGTAGAAATATTGACAATTTTTGACATTTTCAGTTTTGGCCATAAACCAATAGAAAAAACATTTTAGCTGTAAGAAGTTTACTGGTTTATGTTTATTCATTTCCTCTTTCTCTCATTCATCATTCAATCGATTTTCAATAAGGGCAATTTTCAAAACCTAGGATCAGATACTCTATTTTTTTCAAATCTGCATATATTGGGCATACATTTTCTGCTTACGTTGAAAACTTATGCGCAAAATATGAAGGCTATTATTTCATAAGTATGTTAAAATCAAACAATTTCATTTGTAAATATAAAAATTGACGACGAAGTGAAGTTTCAAAATTATCTAAAGTAAAATTGCAAGAAAACGATATATTAAAATCAACTCAGCTGCAGTGTTGGTCATAGGAGGCACGTATTTAATTTCGACAGTCAATGTGACGCCCTGAGAAGAAAGAAATTGTGAGCTGCACTGTCGAGTATCCGATGATAGGCAGTTGCTTCGCCTGCTGTTTCTGAAATGGGTTAGATAACATGTCAAGGTAAGTATCCTGAATGGATGTTTTAAACGTCGCTCAAATTGCTGTGTTCAGGTTGGTCGTTAAACGACATGTCATATTACAACCAAGTGGGTGTTAGAGATCCCATTCATTTTCATTTCCCATTTCTTAGGTACGTACATATGATTTATGGGTGGTGATCAAGTGGATGCTATTTGAGTGAGGCCGGTTCTCTGAGAGTCTCCTCTTCCTCCTCCTCCTCTGGCGGGCAGATTTGGCTGTTCAGCTGACATAACCTTCTTTGTCTCTAATTTAACTCTGTGTTTATTTCCTATCAGGAACTTTAGCCAAATCTCCTCGATTCCTATTTCCAAATCTCCTCGATTCCTTCTTCTTAAAGTTATATACACTGCTGGCCACCCAAAATGCAACACCAAGAAGGAAGCATTCGATTGGCCTGAAATTTGCAGCATGCGTCGCCTGAAAGAGGACATGCAAACGATTAGCATTGCAGGGCATATGAAAATCATGTGCGCCCGGCACGTCACCTAGAAGCACTATCAGAAGGGTGCACAGAAGGCGGGCTGTAAGTAGTGGAAGTGTGTTGTGCTGCCGGACCTGTGCGTGGGAAGCTTCCTGATGTCTCGTCGCAGAATACGGCAGTCATTCCAGCACGTTTCGGAGTTCGACAGAGGACGAATAGTGGCTTATCGCCACAGCGGTTTACCGTACCGAGACATCGGCACCCGTGTGGGACGACATCCAGCCAGAGTGAAGCGAGTATGGATTCGATGGGTGCAGGAAGGACGGACGGATCGACGTGAGCGATTGCCGCAGCCGCGGCACACCACCGAACGAGAGCACCGGCATGTTGTTTGGCGGGCATTAACGGCTCGCACTGCCACATCACGAACGTTAGCGCAGGAATTAGGGTGTGTTGCGCAACAACCTGTGTCAGTACGTATCTTTCGACGTCGTCTGCAGGAGCGGGAACTTGTCGCACGGCGCCCATTGCTCCGATTAATATTGACGTTACACCACCTGCGAGTGCGGCGGCAGTGGGCCGTGGAACGCAGCACCTGGACTACGGAACGGCACGATATTGTCTTCTCCGACGAAACCCGCTTCTGCCTGTAACACCACGATGGTCGGATCCGCGTGTGGCGGCACCGCGGCGAGAGACTGTATGATGCCTGCACTATGCATCGCCATACCGGTCCGTCGCCTGGCGTTATGGGTTGGGGCGCAATTGGATATGACACCTGTACCCCTCTGGTACGCATCGCCGGTACACTCAACAGCCACCGCTACATCTCCGACGTTTTTGAGCCGTAGTCCCCCCTTATCTGCAGGACCTGCCAGCGACCACGTTTCAACAAGACAATGCGCGGCTTCACGTGGCACGCATCGTGCAACAATTCTTCAGGGCCCACCAGGTGTCACTGCTGCCGTGGCCCGCCTGTTCTCTCGATATGTCGCCTAACGAACACGTCTGGTCGCTGATCGGCAACGGAGTGGCCCGGCAAGTACCACCCGCGGCTCCGCCTGATGAACTGTGGCAACTTGTGGAAGCAGCCTGGATCGACATACCCCAAGCCCACATTCAAAGCCTCTTTCACTCGATGCCGCGGCGTGTAGCGGCCGTTATTGCTAGCCATGGGGTCCACACGAACTATTTGTGTCTGCTTGTTCTGCAAGTCGCACGGGCCTGTAAGCTCAATCGTTTCATCTTTGTATCTGTTGTTATGTGTCCAGTAAATCTGGCTTTGCTATCTCGTGTCCTTCTTGGTGTTGCATTTTGGGTGGCCAGCAGTGTCTATTCATTAGTCATAACAACATTCCATGAATTCTGATTATATAACTTGGCTATCCTTTTTTTCTTTTATCTTCATATGAATATTGGTAAGCCATTTTATAAACAGAGGCACATGCAGGAATTATAACAGTGAAAAGTGACTCAGGAATACATTCCTCCGCGTTTTAAATATCATAAATGCTGAAACATTAGGGCATCTAGAACGTAATATTTCACTGTCTTACGACTTTTATAGTCTATGTATGAGTGTGCGACTCTATTTATTTCCGTTTATAAAAATAAACCTGAGATGCCGCTTGACTGTTTTGTAATGATGGCTACACAGCGACATCCCTTAAATGCTTTAGAACGGTTACATTATAATACCATTTGAATATTTTCTAAGGATTACATAGTGACACACTTGATTCCTTTTTTAACGGTTACACTATGATATTATTTGACTGGTTTGTAATGGTTTGGTGAAAAGAACCAGCAAAACTTGAGTAACATTTAACTGCTTGTTTATTGCCTACAAGTTGTGGCGTGGCACACCGAATGTTTCAGTCACCAGTACACTTTAGTCGACTATTCTCCGGCAGACATTCGTCAAACGATTCTTAATAGCAACAGCATATATAAACATAAAATCTCCACCATATAAGCACACCGGACAAAAAATCTCTGTCTGAGCATACCTAATAATGGGTAACGGCGCCTTTTGCCGTGATAACGGCATGAATGCGGTGTGGTAGAAACTTTACGAGGTTGTGGATGTATTGAACATCGATTTGTAGCTACTCGTGATTCAGTTGGTCCCGAAGTTTTGCCAAAGTACGTAGGTGTCTATTCCGGCGTTTCACCTTCTGTTCCAAATGATCCCACATATTTTCAAAAGAATTTAAATCTGGGGATTTGGTGGGCCAGTTGAGGTGAGACAATGTTGCTGATTGCTTGTCGTGCAATTCTGACACAGTTTTAGCCCTGTGCCGTGGCAATTGTTGTCTTGGAAGATAGGAGTAGCGTTGTAATGCTACTCCTGGAGATGTAAGACAAAGAGCAACATTTCGTTTTTCAGAATGCAGAGGTAAGCATGCTGCTTCTTATTCATCGTCGCTGTAACGAGAGGACCTATTTCGTGGTACTGAAAACATCCCTAAACCATCACAGAACCACCTCCAGCTTGAACACCTTCAACACAATCAGAATTAAAGGCTTCATTGGGCCTGCGATGCACTCGTCGCCTCCCATCATTAGAGTACTAAGAAAAACGAGACTCGTCAGACCAAATTACTCGTTTCCAATCCTCCACTGTAAAGTTTTGGTGCCTCTGAGACTATCGGTAACGTGCGATTTTGTGACTTTCTGTTAAAGAGGCCTCTTCCGTGATACTCTGCTCCAGATGTCCATCGCAAGCAGTTCTCATCGCAATGTCCTTTCGGAAATCGGTTGGAGCGGACTTTCATTGACTGTTTGGAGCAATTGTTGCCTCCTTTGAAACCGATTTGCAGTTACCAGGCGTGGTGCATGGCGGAGGTCCTTGTTGATGAAAATCCTTTTCCGGCCACCGTTACGTCGCCGATTTTCAGTTGACTGCGAACTACACCACTATTTGTAGACTCGCTTAACAGTACGCTTCGAGACACCAACAAATTTAGCGACTTCATTCACTTTGTGTCCGTTGGCACGGCCAAACACGATGGCACTTTTTGCCACTCAGTCACTTCTGTGTTACGACCCGACTGCGGACTAAATTCAACACACACTTTACTCTTCACCACTGCACGAGACAGAAATGATCCTGTAGACTACGTCAGTGCTATTTATTTCCCAAGAGTGCTATCATGGCGCACTCTAGGCAACCGGTAACTTCCTACTGTCATTTCTATTAGGGATGACTAAGTTCTTGTCCGATATGCTTAGTTTAAAATCGTTACTCGTATATCCACGTAAATCTACAATAAACTTTTCCTCCATTACTCCACTCCATACATATCACATTCGATACAGCCCTTTTTTATATTTTATTTTGTCTCTCAGCGTTGCCAATAATATGCAAGCTGTTGGGGGAAGTAATGTGCCGTTCGGTGGGGAAAATTTTAATCATGAAGTAACGAAACTTACTTAAGAAATAGAAACTCAAAAGGAAGGTTAAATAAGAGGTATGTGTCACAACTTCTTAAAAAATGACGACATCACTTGTACCTAGGTAAGTACGAGTGTGCTTGCACTTTTAAAAATAAGTGTAAAACCACATCAAATTTCTCATATGTCCGTAAGAAGATGTTGTAATACTTCACCACATTCGATAAACAGGTCACCGTTTGCGTCTTAGGCTTTTGTAAGAGGTACTTTTTAGTAGTCATTGCGGCTCTGCATTGCCATTTCTATAATCGTGCAGGCTGTATAGAAAACTCTAATCCCTCCTAAAGAGTAACGGGAGGTAGATATCATAAATGATATGCTATGGTTCAAACTCATCTACTTTTGTTTTGTTTTTTTTTGTTGCTATTGCTATCGCTGCAGCGAATGCTGGTATCATCTGTTATGAAATAACCGTAAGCGCACAATTTGAAATGTTTTCTTTAGATGACGGTGCTCATACTCCTCTAAGTGACTATAAACTATAAATCTTACTAACTTGTTTAGCGTTTTATAAATCAACGAAGCAGTGCCCAAACTTTTCAGAGTCCTTCAAAATATATGTTCATATAGCTGCCGGATTTTTCGAAAACTACGGTAAAACAATTGCTAACCCTCCCTCTCCCCCCTCCCCATGCCGCACACACACACATCTCGGCAGTACCTACCATAAACCTGATAATGATGATAAGCGCTGCCTTAAACTCCTTTATTCTTTGCTCTAGGACTCAAGGCAAAATGGGGAACGGCAAATTCCCCTGATCTGGACAACATGCTACTGGGCAGACACAAATGACTCAAACACCTTCTCTCTGCTTTCCTAGATTCGTCGTTATTATCACGTGGCCTTTTTAGCAGCTAATCAATCAGAAAAAGATTAGTGTCAGTCACACCCCTAAAGGACTACTTTGAATAAAAAAACTAATAAGCAGAAGAGAAAGTAGGAGGAGGCAAGCGGGTTGGAGGTCGCAAATGTCACTGCTCGCAATGTAATTAAAATTGAAAATGAAACTTTTGCATCAGTTTCTGGTACAGCTTTTTCGCCCCGTACTTTATCTTTTGCCCATTTATAGAATTTACTTATTATATGTTTCGCCAGTTTCAGTGACCTTCGAAAATTAAAATCAGCATTTCTTCCGCAAAATGTTCAGGGGATATTTGTTGCTCACATTCAGAAGTGATGTTGGGGTTGCACGTACATGTAAAGAGAATGAAGTTGATACATTACTGAAGATTCCCTGAGGGTTATTTTATCACCATTTTGACCGTGACGTCAAGCTGCATTTCGGCCGTTTGACGTGGCACCGAAGCAGTTGGGAAGCCGTACAATCAGTCTGTTTATGCCTACCCAATAGACGTAATATTACACATAGGTACACAACGAGCGATCACTGAATCATGACCACCCCTATCAAAAGTGGATGCGGCCCGTTGACCACAAGATTTCCAAGAGGGTGCGGTTAATCGACGGGCACAGCATATATATGGAGTGAGTGGAGCAGTAGGCAGAAAAATTCGGAGAGTGATGGGTAAACCGATGGATGAGCCGCGGTTGGCCTAGTGGTCAATGGTCGTAACTGCCACGGAGAAGACCTCGGGTTCGATTTCAAGCAGGTACGAATGCTCGAACCACTAATAAATATCCGCCGTGCGTCGGATGGAAACGTTATGCCGTCGCCCCCCCCCCACCCGGTAATAAATAAAGGTGTCTTCCTCCCCTTTTCTTCCTCGCTTCCGTGTCACTTTTCTATAGGGCACTTTAGCCCAAATCTCCTAGCTTCCTATTTCTAAGGGTTGTTTAAGACTAGGGGGTCAGACACTCCCTTCCTAAAATTCTCTACTGATGATCTGATCTGATCTAAACCGAAGGATTTATAGGATTTTGAGTAAGGACATATTGTGGGAGCTAAGAAAGCGGGTGCCTCAATTTCTCAAACGGCTGAACTCGTGGGGTGCACGCCACCCACTGTAGTTCAAGTGTACCAGAACTAACGTGAAAATGGTCAAACAACGAACCGGAATAAAAACTGCAAAGGACAGCAAAGGGTTGATGTGAGATGTGATGGACGGGTCAGATGACTCGTACAGGTCAACAGAAGCAGCAGTGTTCAGCAGTTGACTACCCAATACAACAGAGGTCAACACGGAACAGTATCTGTCATGACCATGAGTCGCACTTTCGTACGTATGGGCTATAGCAGCAGACAACTCCTACTGCATCCTCTCTTAACTACGGTCCATCGGCGGAAAAGGCTCGCCTGGTCCAAAGATCATGCAAGTTAGACGTCGGATGATTGGAAAGAAGTGTGCTGGTCTGACTAATCGTGTTTTTACTCCACTCGGTGGGTGGCCGTGCACATACTTGGAACATCGACATGAGGGACTCGATTAATCTTGCATCGTATCTCTCTTCCCGGCGTGGGATGGACGCTACAAGATTTCTAAAGGTGTCTTGTGGTATCTTATACCAACACGTTACCAGCAGATCCTTTAATTCTTGTAAATTACCCGGCAGATCGGATTTGCTGTTAAAACACAAACTACAGATGTTCGATTGAATTGATGTCTGTGGAATTTGAAAACCAGGGTCTCGCATATATTCCGCAAGCCGTTCTTGAAAAATCCCGGCAATGTAGCATGGCGCATTATCCTTCTGAAGGAAGACAGTACCAGAAAGGAATACCGTTACCATGAAATAATGTACCTGGTCTGCAATTATGTTTAAGTGGGTCACTGACGTCGTAGCTTCCTGTTCATGGATGACTGGACAAAGAGTTTCATAGAAGAACATTGCCCAAAGCATTGCATTTCTTCCATCGACTTTTTTCCGTTCCCCGGTGCATCATATTGCCAAAACTTAAGGTAAACGACGCACACATACCCGGCTGTCCACATGATGAAACAAGAAACGAGATTCATCGAACCAGACGACATTCTTTCAATCACTCAGGATCCAGTTTTGAAGTTCGCGTGCCTATTGTCGGCGCTTTCGACGGTGAAGCGAGGTTAGCATGGGTACTCGGAGTGACCTGCGGCTACGCAGCCACATTTTCAAAAGGATTCGATGTACTATGTGTTGGGACACATACGTCCCGTCACCTGTATTCAAATTATCGGCGATGTATCTTTTCGTCACAGTATCCCTTGTGCGCCACAGTATCCCTTGTGCGCCACAGTATCCCTTGTGCGTCACAGTATCCCTTCTGTTGGCTCGTACCAAACGGGATGGCCTTCGTTAACCCCTAGCATCGATGAGTCGTGGTCCGCCTACAACTTGCCTGCAGCTCGTGGTTTTTCCCTCTTCCGACCACCCTTTGAAGGAATAAACTGCTGCTGACAGAAAGCATCCTCTTCCGACGACCCTTTGAAGGAATAAACTATTGCTGACACTGAGCGTCCCACAAGGCTTACCATCTCGGTAATGATCTGGTCCAATTATCTGGCCATTGCAATTTGGCCTTTGTTAAACTTGCTTAAGTCAGCTGCCTTTCCTATCTGAAGAATAAGATTAACACTGATTAACAAAACTCATTACCAGGTGCTATTTATACCGTTTCATGACTTTCACACGCGCAGACGTTCACCTACATTTGTTTCGATCTGCATAAAGTCGCGCTGGTCATAATGTTTTGGCTCTTCGGTGTACATATATAATACAGATGAGAGAATGTAATATTTTGTGGTTCGTCGGGCGCAGAAATGCCTAGATATGCTTCTGTTAAGTGACATGAAATGCTTTCTGCTGCGTAGGTTCACTCGATCCAGCAACGTTTTACCTAATTCTTAGACAACGAACATATTCGTTTGAGCTGATTTCGGACTATTTTGCTAACCCCGAGTTTGCTTAGTTCGACACAATTAAATTGTAAACACAATTTTATGTTTTCCTCTGAGAAGCTCCATAACTTCATTCGTCCGCTTCTCATGATGTAAAATACGCACGTTCTGTTTGCAAATTCGTGAAACTTTCGAAAACACTTCCGTGCGTGGGTGACGTGAGCGCACGCTTTTTACTAACTTCTGTCTGTGTTTGGCAACATAGCTCTGTAAGAAGTGGATTTCAGATTAACGAAATATTCTTTGCAATCGCACCTGAGAAGTGAGATAAAATGTGGCCGAGTTTCCCATGACAGTGAAGAACAGCGCACGTGAAGTGTATTAACAGAAGTTCGAGGTAAATAACTGATAAAGGTGAGCGCAAATGTCTTGCAAAACTCGATAAAAAGAAAGGAAAGTAAAGAAAAATAAAGAAACTTATGATAGTGTGAGAGACGTTTCTGGTTACCTACGGGAAATTCTTAAGATCCAAGACAGTTGAAATATAATATCCTGGTTGCAAATTTATTTTTATAACCCTGTGCCTTCTTTTCTTAAGAACTATATCCGGCAAAAATATTCTAGGCACATATATACACTTCATATGTTCACTTTATTACCTCTGATCACTATCATAGCATATGCATAAGAAGAAATTATGTGGTTTAACAATCAATGAAAACCAGTGAGAAACGACTCTGGGTGAAAATGTGTTACCTCTTTGATTTCTACTTAGTCTTTCCTTGGTCGCATTAGTTTTTAAGCGTCGGAATTGTAGTTATAAGTTGTAAGTGAAAACGGCTGTGAAGGAATATTGAAATAAACAACATCGAAATAAAACTGCGAGATTTATGACCACTTATTTACTGCACATTCGTTAAAAATATAGAAACTTTGACCCATTGAGTGTCAGCGACGCTTCTAGCACGTGAGAAACCTTCCTTTACCCAGTGTCAGCGACGCCTCTAGCGCGTGCGAAGATACCCAGTGTTAGCGACGCGTTTAGCGCGTGCAAACGTTTCTCCAACTCAGTGTCATGGACAGAACGTCCATCACACTGAGTTGGACAAACGTTTGCACGTGCTGGACGCGTTGCTGACGCTAGGTAAAGGAAACTGTTCCACGTGCTAGACGCGTCGCTGATACTTAAAGCGTTAATAGACTATCATTTCCTTCTCTCATATAGACTATTTTAAGGTTTTATTAATACATTGAAAGGACAGGATGCTGATGTCGTGATTTGCGTGCATTCGATCCATGTGCAAGTATCATCTGCAGCAATAGTTTTATTAAAAATCTCTAGGAAAATTCAATTTCTGCATAAATGGGCCCTAAAAGTCCACTCTGAGTAACATTAAATATAGGCAATCTACTATTCCTAATTTAGGACCAGTATTTCCAGGAAACAGAGACTCAGCGTAGAAAGACAGACACGCCACTCGTGCTTCATACGGGACTCGAACCAGAGCCCTGCCAACGATCCCTGTAACGGAGAGCCCAACAACTTGTTTCACACGTCATCACAGGTGGACCACATTGTCGTTTCCCGTTTTCCCCTGTCGACGAGAACACGCAGACGTTAAACAGACAGAAAAGCAAATGTTTACATGTAGTCTTGTTAAAGGTATTTCGCTTCACAAAACTAACTGGGTTAGCAAAAGAAACACAATTGGCTTCACTTGTGTGTGACGTGCCTGCCCCGCTGGACGCACACGACATAACGACTTGTTCCGGCATAAGTGGACTCGGGTTCGATCCCCGGCGTGGACCAAAAAAGACGGAGAGATATACTTCGTTATAATGGCGCCCGAACTTACCAGATGACCCGGTCGTTAAGGATCTCGCATGGGTGTGATGCTCTTTCTACACCGCGAGACAAGAAAAATAAAGATAATCCCTTCTTCAGTGCTTCGAAAACCAAAATGTGTGTGACGTTGTATTCCACACACCACATTGACTGGGAGTGCTCAAGTGCACGTTCTACAGCGGATAGCTGCCAGCGGCGATTCATGGTCACGGATGACCCGTGAAGCATGCCCCCGGCCCTCTTTTTGGGGGGGGGGTTGACATGCCTGCCCCTCAGGACGCACACAACATAAAAAGGCAGATAGCAGCGAGAACGAACGTCTGCGTAGCTCAGTTGGTAGAGCGACTTGTTCCGGAATAAGTGGACTCGGGTTCGATCCGCGGTGTGGACCAAAAACGACGGAGAAATTTACTTCGTTATAAGTGACATAACTCAGTGCCGCTATTGTTATGCTGTATCACAAATCCAGTAGGTTTTGCTCCCCAAAATACTACAAAAGCGCCTACATTTAAACATCTGTCGTTCTGCCTATTCAGACTGCACCAGAAAGCTCGTATCCTCTTTGGCTGATAAGCACTGGAAACAAACATGCTCTCTACTTACAATGACATAACGAATGAGTTGTTAGGCTTTCAGTTAAAGGGGTGTTGGCCCAGATCAAACTATTAGCCAATAACCTAAGAATCTGAACACTCGACCACCGGGACCGCCGTAAAAGCTTAAGCCCCTATAATTTTACAATTAATTAATTGAAGCAATTCATCTGTACTTTTGATAAATTATTTGAAGGTCTACTTATTTTCAACACTTTTCTTTGCATTTACATACAGAATGATGCGACTAAAGTATTGTCTGTAACAGAAGCGACAGTTTCGTCCTAGTGAAGTACACTCAGTCGACAAAACACTAGACATAAGAGTGATGGGCAATTGATATAGGCATTCCCTGCGGAAAGTGGAATAAACCCAAACCGAACGCACGCGATAAGTAAGTGAGAAGCAAGGTTTCTCAGCAGTGTTTCGCAATCGATAAACATGGGTAAACGTGGTGATCTGAGCGACTTTGATCTTTGAACTCTTGCCGGCGCAAGACAGATGGGTCATTCTATCGCCCAAGTGGTAAGAACTCTAGGTTTCCCGAGGGCAACGGTATCAAGGGTGTACCGAGAGTATACCATCGACGGACGTACCAGTACCCAGAGACCAAGCGGCGGTCGACCACACGCCATTGATGGCCGGGGTAAACGTACATTACTAGGGTTTGTACATGCCGACAGCTTAGTAACAGCGGCGTAGATCACATGCAGGTTAAATGCCGGATGCTCAAACGGTGCAACGGGGATGCTCAAACGGTGTCAACGAAGATGCTCAAACGGTGTCAACGGGGATGCTCAAACGGTGTCAACGGGGATGCTCAAACGGTGTCAACGAGGATGCTCAAACGGTGTCAACGGAGATGCTCAAACGGTGTCAACGAGTTAACGGTACGATGCACGCTGCATACCATGGGCAACGGGAACCGATGCATTACTTGTGTGCCATTTTTGACAGCTCGTCTTCAAAACTTCCATCTCACCTGGTGCCGAGCCCTATGAAGAGTGGCGCCTCGTCGTGTATTTAGATGAATCCCGTTTCCAGCTGTACCAAGCTGACGGGAGGTGCGGTTATGGCGTCGACAGCATGAAGCCATGGCCCTGTTGTTCCAGGTTGGCTCTGTTCAAAGCGGCGATGGCTCGGCGAATATCTGGAGAGCCTTCTCGTGGGACATATTTGGTCTCTTAGTGTCTCTGGAGAGTTCCTTAACCAATGTGTTCTACCAGCATGTACAGGGTGATCGCCTATACGCTTTTCAGGGTCTTCTCCCATCGTGCGGCCAGCAGGACAATGAGTCGCCCCACCGGCCACAACCACCCACGCATGGCTCGAGGAACACTCATCTGAGTTCGGAGCCATTTAGTGTCCCCCAAGGTCACGGGATTTGAATCTGTGGAAGCTCTCTGGGATACCTTGGACCGGAACATCAGATCCATAGATTCTGGACCTACGTCTAGGGCTGAGTTCTGGACAAGCTGCATCAGGCATGGCTGGCATTACCTCCGGAAACTCTTCGGCATCTTGTGGAGCCGATGCATGCTATTATTCCCGCACCTGTATATATAATCCAGGTGGGAGCCCGTATGTGTGTCCTGCATAGCGTTACTGGAATACTTTAAAGTTATTATCTAGTTTGTTACTAGGAGTGTAATTATTTGTTAACTTTTCTCAGAAGTTATCCATACGTTGTTTTGATTTCAGCTGAAGGAAAATACTTGTGCGCGCAATGGGAGGAAACTGGTTTGAGTCACTTAGATCTTCATGCTGAGATATAAGCAGCAGAACATCATCATCTTATCAGATAAAACTTTCGAAATGCACAAGGTTATTTAAAATGATTCATCCGATTTCAAATGACTGTATTTTATGTGTTAATAAATATACAGCAATGAAATGTATATAGGATAAAGAAAAAACTGTCCAAATTTTGTTTTCATACCTTATAAATGTTCTATGTGACTTCTGTTGGTCACGTGACCTACGTTGAGGGTATAATCGAATGCCTGTCATACGTGATCAAGCATATCTGTTGTCAACGCCTGCAGACCACAATGAATGCGAATTTTGAGTTCATCTAGCTTTGCGGGCAATGGTTCTAGATACACATTATCCTAAACAAACCACCATAAGAAAAAGTCGCATGGCGTCAGATCCGGAGACCTGGCGGACCACCTGTAGAGCTCCTTGTCATGTCCAGAGCGACCAATCCAGCGGTTAGGAAGCTGTTCGTTAAAGTAACGGCAGCTTCCTAACCGCTGTTCGTTAGCTAAGTTTTAATTACTGCATGTGGGTTTTCCGTACCCATATGCGAATGTTGTGACGGTTGACTTTTCCACTTAAATGGAATGTTGCTTTGCCACTAAACACCAGGCGTGAAGCAAATTCTTCGTTCGCCATCGCTTCCTGCAAGTCATTTTTCAGAATGACAGTCTTTCGCCCAGGTGCAGATACATGGGATACATTGCGCCATCTAGCGGTAACATTCGTAAACTCAGTGCGTTTCACTTCATTTTGACGTGTGGTACGCTATTATTACCTTGATTTTTATGGAGCTATGATCTAATGAAATCAGATGAATCGTTTTGAATTGCCCGGTATAACAGTTTCAGTTTATTTATGGATTTAAGTCAGCATTTCAAAGTTTTGACCCTCTTGCAAAGACAAAAAAATTATCGGTCCATGAAAAAGGTGGCGATATATCCACTTAAGGTTCCACCAATAGAGAAAATATATTTTCCCGACTTCGGATTCCTGACTAGTTGCAAGGGAAGTTACAAAAGAGCCAAGTAACGCAGGTAGTAGTGAGTTAATACCGTCCTCAATATGTGCAAAACGCAAAGAGATTTTATTAGCCAAATACTGATCATTTCCTTAGTAGGCTGATAAGAGACACCACTCAGGAAGGAGAAAAATGAAAAAGCCAAAAGGCTTTTACGGACTTGAAGCAAACTTGAATAACGTTATTCATTTTACTCAAAAGGAAACGCACTTCATACCTAATAACTGCTCATCTATTACTTTGCAGCTGAGCAGTTAATCACATGTATATTTTCCAGCTAAGATTCTGCGTTCCAGTTTACAGCAAGACATGGATTTTTCTTCTGTAATGCTTTTTGTCACTTTCAAAAACAATGGTCTTAGATTAGGATTGGATGAATCGGTTAGTCCCAAACGCTGAAGATACTCACGAAAGTATTAAAAACGCCACCCTAGTGGGCGAGTGGATTAAAACGCTGGTTGATAATAATCATTCGTTAGGTTTTGACTGCCACGGAGAGACCTCAGGTTCAATCCCTGGCAGGTACGAACGCTCGAACCACTAGATTTCCGCCGTGCGTCCGATGGGCACGTTAAGCCGTCGGACCTCAGGTACTGGCCCCCCGGTAATAAATAAGAACGTCTTCCTTCCCCTTTCTACCTCCCTTCTGTGTCACTTTCTTATCAGGCACTTTAGCTCAAATCTCCTAGATTGCTATTCTAAAGGTTGTTTAATAGACCCGGAGTCAGACACTCTCTTCCTAAAATCCTCTACAAATGATCTTATCTAGGATCATTCATTAGAAATGGACCAAGATGAAGCATGTGTGGTGTGATTATCCGATAGCGCTGGCTTTGTCCCTTCCAGAAACCAGCAGCCCCGAATTTAGGACGGATCACTGCTTATAGCATACAACTCATATAGAGCCCTATAGGCGGCCACAGACACACACGTTTGAATGACACGTTTGAGTGTCACGCCAGCAAAACGGGGGAGTTTCGTGCCTGAGCATCACCTCCTAATAGCTTAGCAGGCCCGCGCACCGATTTGCGACGTCACTAGAGTAGTCCGTAGTCGCGGAGAGGAGCATTACGGCGATGTGCGAACGAACGCGTCTTTACGTACACGAACTAACCAGGTCGTGCGTTCTTTTAGAGTTTCACTGCATTTAAATAAGAACTTGTGTGCTAGTTTTCAAATAACTGCAGAGTTAACAAGTTTGTTTAATAATTTTTTTAAAATACAGAAGAAAAAGAAATTGCAGCGTAAAATTTAGCGTAGCAATAATTTCGACTTGAAAGGGTAAGCAACACAGATTCGTCAGTTTAATGAAAGCATCCCTGTCATTTCACTGGAAGTGATAAACCATTTCTATAATCGAAATTATAAACTGTTGTCGTAGTTTCACTTGAAGTTATAGTATCTTTATAGTTAACTGAACGATTCCTGTACTTGTGAACAAATCGCTCTTGTACTTGAAAGATTAGTTTGAGGGTCCATTACGAAGTATCGCCGTCGTTTCAAAAGATGTCGATTGACATATTTAAGGAATCAGATTTTTCATTCATTGCAAACTTATGACTATGAAAATTTTAATAATGAAATAATTCCTTTAGTGAAAATGTATTTTATATGCAATCCGTGATCACTAATATATAAAAAAAGGTCAAGAAAAACTGAACTTTTTCTGTGTTTTTTAATTATTACCAAAGGCTCAATAAAACACGTTTTAACATACATACAGTGAATTGCTGCTTGATCTACTGATTGCATCAAATAAATTAAGATTTCAAGAAAATTATGCAATTGCTACATTATTAAACGTACAATAATGACATAACAAGTTTTCCTAATTTTAGTACCATCTAGTTACGTGTTTGGACAACTTCATTTTGATAAGCAAATGTAAAGTTTATAATTTTTGTCTTCCAGAGCACTATTTCAAAAAAGTTACCTTGTCAAAGTTCAACACATCTGTATTAAATATATTAGTAGCATTAAGCAAAACTATTTGAATCCACAATATAAGCATTTCTTTTTATCTGCAAAAATACAAGTAACTTATTGGCAGAAATTTCCTGAAATTTGATTTTCAAGAAGTATTCAGCAAAACTGCCAATGTACATATAATTATGGTTGTGTAGTTCTTTGTGTATCACAAGCACAATTTGATTATGTGTCCGTTGGCTGTTCCTTGAAGAATTTCAAAGACACGTTTCTAAGAAATCTGAAATTTGTTCCAATAATTTCTTAAAGTATTTTTTCAGATAATTATTATATTTTTTGAGAACGTGACAAATGCACATGCAGTTATTGTACTGAATAAATCTAAGCGATTGTTTTGGTACTATAGGATGTATTTTAAAAGATGTACATGTTTCATTATAAACTGACTAACTTGATGTACCATTTTCTCAGAAACTATAAAAAGCAATGGTATAAAATTTTGCACAAATGTTTTGTCATTGCTAAAGCTATTGAAAAGATTGTTTTTCCTTTTTTTATGATTTTGGTTTCAAAATAAATTCTATGAAGGATTGAAGAAGTTTTTCCCCATACAAAAATTGACACCCACCCTCACGTTTGGAAGCACACTTTCCAGTAGTTATCGGATAATATGAGATATATTAGTTCCAGTTATTATTGCTGTAGCTTGTGAAGACACAGTGCAGGAAGTCTGGAAACAGATAAGTCTAGATAAATGAATAAAAAGTTGATCTCTCATTTTAAGCAAATATTTTCAAAAAAAAAAAAAAAAAAAAGAAGCGAGTATATATTTCTACTTGTATTTTAAAAATCTTGTTTGTTTAGAACATAGTTTCCACAATATGTGGATTCATGTCGATCCACGTACTTTTCTTTCTCTTAAAAATAACAATATCCAAGGCTTAAAAATACCATGCCCGAGATGCCCAGAGCATATAAATCATTCGTCTGGGCAGGTAAATAAAACATCTAATTGCCTGTGCATGGTAACTAAATTTTAAAATAAAAGAGTTTGTAATAAAATTTCCTACTACACAAGAAAAAAGGACAGTCATCACATGTCGTGTTTCATGTCATTGTAAATTAATGGAAGTTGTATTATTGTTACGAAGTACCAAGGAAAGAGTAATATCACACCTTTAATTATGTTATGCTCTACGCCCAGAAATCGGAAACCTAGTTTTGCTCCAAATTTTGTTTATAATCAACAACAGTATGCATGCCTCTGATGTAACTGACCTCTCATGTTTAGTGACAAAGGGAGACAACTTTAACAAAAGGAACATGGCAGAATCACTAAATTTCCGAAACACCAGTTTCATCATCGTACCATTTCATACCAATTTTAGCATCAGCATCTTAAAAATTGATATACACACGTTTGTGCATTGAACATTTGTAATACAGACCCTTAAAATGGAAGTGCAAACATGTAAAAACAGTTCATATTTTTAACTTAAAAAAAAAAAAAAAATAGGGTTCTGGTTTGTTATCTTAAAAGATACATTTTCCTGCGCATCCAGCTTTACTACCTGGGCAAGTAAATAATTTCTTGCCCAGGTAGTACTGATATATTTCACCTAATTTTTAAGAAATTGAATGGTTTTGATAAATTCCCATCCTACCACAGATAGAGCATACACACTGCTCACACGAGAGTTCTTCAATGTGTTGGTTTGTAGAAAAATGCTTCAAAATCTTTAAACGGACATTTTAAAGGCAAACTTACTCCTGAACTATGTGTGAACTTCTGTTTTTGTGCATTCATATCTAATTTTTGCTGTCTATACTTGATTCAGTGTTTGTGTTCCTTTAGTAATATATATTAAAAATGATAATTCAATGCAATTCTCTATGTCTGCAAACACAAAAGATGTATTTCACATGGCAACAAGGCCTTAGCATTTATATAAAGGACATAGGCATGTTAGATGTGTACATGACATACATATATTTCGTATAGGCTATAAGTATTTTACAAGCATTTGTGCCCAGAAATAGGGACCCCAAAAAGTTAATCTGGCGCTGCCTAAACACTTAAATAACTAAGTACGAATGTATCAACATATTACTCTTGGGATCAAAAAACATGCAACTCTTATTATTCTGTGTCCATAATAAAAAAAAAAGTTTAAAATCCCTTCCTAAATATACATATTTTACTTTGAACTTATTTGATACATTGGCAAAAACATGTTATGGGTTACTATAACAACACAAGTAATCTATTCTTTCCATTACAAACATAAATTTCATTTTTCAAAAATCTTTTCAGTGCTTTGACTTCCCGCTGTGAGATGCATTAGATTATAAAATTAGCCAAATTTAAATTTTCTAGTTCAAAATTTTTATTTTACGAGTTGTTTAAAATAAGGTTAACAAAAGGTTTCCACGTACCTTAGAGTTGAAAATTTTCACGCTTTATTGCTGTAATCCATTTTGAGAACCTCCCCATTAGTAGGGAATTTGAATACTTTTAATATTCCTCTATGAAAATAAATTTAGTTGACAATTTGACAACAACAACCACGCACATCCGTAGTCACGCTTACACAGAGTAAGCAAGCTCATGCATGCTCGATCACCCACCACGGACATCAGCCTACTCTCCCCTACGTCACGCAGCTTCCGGCGTTCGGTGCACGGGCCTTCTAAGCTATCAGGGGGTGATGGCCTGAGGCGGCTTGTAGCGTGGAGTGAACAGGATTTCAGGAAGCCACTGAAGAGGTTCACTCCTGCTTCACTCTACGCTACTTACTGCCTTAGGCACGAAACCTTCCCGTTTTGCTGGCGTGAAACTCAAACGTGTCATTCAAACGTGTGCGTATGTGGCCGCCTTATGAGTTGAGCACGGTGGGAGTTAAAATCCATAACAGAAGAAAAAACTTAAACAACGAAAAGTTGAAAACGGACACTTCTTGTTACAACTTTAATAACAGAATTCTCAGTGTTGAAGTTTCAAACGACACAAAATTTGAAAATTTCGTAGAAGTTCTGTCCGTTTTGAAGTTCTGAAAAATTAGTTATATCGAAAAGGCAATTTTTTCCGTTAATTTAAAAATTTAGGTCAGATAATTTTTTAAACTTTAAATGTTTACAATTCTTCAAAACTCACTGCCTTATATTTAAAAGAAATTATGAAGTTTTCTAAAATGGGAAATAATAAATTATTTCAATAATAAGTACTAAAGATTTATCTTCTGGGGTTAATACCGAATTTTCGTTTTAATTTTTTATTCTAAGTATGATATTTCAAACTTCCTTTAATGTCTGTCGCGTCTAGAATATATTCGCAAAATATCCGGAAAACTAAAACACACCACCATCATTTTTCTTTACCGAACACCTCTAATTTAACCTGCCTTTTAAGTATGTTTTCTTACGTAAATTACGTTAGTTCTGTGTTTGAGATTTTCTAACTGAACGGCAAATTACTTCCCCAACAGCTTGTATAATTTGGCAACACTGACAGTGAGTCAGCAGAAAATTTAATGGAGATATAGTTGGAAGAGCGAAAGAGAAGTGAAATCTTGCTGTCAATTTATGTTAATAGACAAACGGCTAGTTATAAATGCACGATTGAGATTTCTGTGTTGATACAAGAACTTTCAACTAAATGCCAGCGGATAAATCACGACTGGATAATGAAAGGGTGTTGTTGACGAAAACCTCTAGTGCGTGAAAAATCAAGAACAAATTGCTGTTAATGTTAGTACTCATCCTTTCAACATGTCCGTTTATTCACTTAGTTGCTCCTCGTGTGAGCTATATTTTCTCCGAGTTAGATAAAAACACTAGTTAATTCAACTACTAAAAACAACTTTAAGTATAAAAGCATTACATATGTCTTTGTCCTCAGTAATCTAACGTTTGATTTTTTTAAGGCAGGTTTATGAAGTCACCAAGAAATTGATGTGTGGAACGTGTGCTACTCTATAGCACCTATTCTGCACTTGACAATTATTTCCTTTCATTAATTTCTTTCAAAGTTTTACAAATACAACACAAAAAATACAAAATGGCAGAAATTTGAGAAACAAGTAAAACAAGATTTAATGAACATATTAGCAGTGAAGAAATTTATAGGATTCTTCCGTAACATCAGATATTATACAATTGTCAGGCGGCGAATTTCCGCACCCAAATTGGAATGTCACCAAAATAATTAATTGGAATGTTATCAAGATACGCACCTTTTGTAAAAATTTATCAGTTCGTGTAAAAAATTATGAAACTCAGCATTTTACACTTCGTAAAAAAACTTTCTTCGAAATTTAACATTTTGCAGTTTCTTCTTTTTGGGAGAAGCTAAGACAAAAGCTTTTAAGCTTACTGGGTGACCTGATTAAAAATAAATGCCAGCTCATACTATGCTACTTCTCTTTCTCTATCTCTCAGTTTCCTTTTCACTCTTTTTCTGTGCGTAGAATTTAGCAAGCATTTATTTCTTGAACATGAAGTACTTTTTGTTTTATAAGATAGAACTTTTGAAATATGATATTCAAGATAGTTAAAATAGCCTGAAAAAACTTTTGAAGATAACTTCCACATTACACCACCTCTTTCCTCTTTGTTTCTGAGTTTAACGACCACCATGAGTATCTCTAAGTACTATAAGCAGTCGCCCATCCGTAATTTAGGGCCACTGGTCAGAAGAAAGGAAGAGGTTACCTCATAGGACAAGCACAACACCTATGACTCATCCGAGACATTGGCAAGGATCCAGCTCGGACGACTTGACAGAAACCTACGCTACTAACCACACGGCCACCGGGTCGTCTATTTGTCACTTTTAACACCTCAAGGGGCAAGTGTTTATTTAAATATAAACTGTCTGCTTTGTGAAGTTTGAACCAATGTATATACTACCACAGGAATTGAAAGCATTTTCCGTTGTAAGAGTTCCCTTTCGGTACTAACCTTTTAACGCTACTGACTAGTATTAAATTAACCAGTAAATTTAAAAGCTCTAAATTATAAAATATGAAAGGTTTAAAACTAATATGAAGCATTCAAAATATTAGCTTTGTTGCAAAAGGGAATTTTTTGCTGCATCGCAAAATCTATTAGCATTCCCAATTTTCTCTCTTCTAGCAGTAAAAACCTGTTTACCTGTATTTTTAATTTATAGGTAAATAAATAAATACATCGCTCTTTCCACGTTCCAGAAACACATACCATCCGAAAAACAATTTTTCGGATGCTATGTGTTTCTGGAACGTGGAAAGAGCGATGTATTTATTTATTTACTGACGCCACGTATTTGGAGGATTTTCACATTTACAGGTAAAATTAAAAAAAAAAAATTATGATTTTTGAACACATCAGGAACAAAAAAAAATTTAGAAGATTACTGTTCAAAAAAAAGGGGGGAGAAAATAGGTATGCTTTTCTTCTACATATGAAGTGTTTTAAAGAACCAGTGTTTTGTTTTTTAGGTAACGTGCAAGGAACTTCTGAGGAATTATTTAACATTAACAAAGCAAATTACGTATGTGATGAAACGAAGCGTGACATTTTCAAAATTTTGAGATGCATGATGAATAACAGGATTACTCATTAGTGAAAATGGTCTTAAAAACGTGTTCTAAAATGAAGCATATTTTGAAATATTGTTTCTTCTTTTTGAACTACATTAAAGATGAAAGTTCCTCTATTTTCTTCTCATTGTTTGTTTCTGGTAAGCACTTCATCTAAGCTGTTCTCTGAAATTCAACCCTTAGATCCTCAAAGAGGGCTCACCTTCCAAGAAAAGGTTCAAAACTGATGCTGCCAGATGTTACTTGATGTATCAAATGACTCAATTTACAGCTATCATGGAAAATAGCATGAGCTCCAGTAACATTCATCACATGTCTCACATAAGAACTTTGTACTTTATACTCATTATATTTTTCTCATGCAAACATTCCTGAACTGAATCTGATCATCCCATAATTTCCTTGGTGTTGCTCTACCTTTCTTTCCTCTTACTTAGGCTGAATAGAATTTTCTTAGTTGACATACCATCACTCATATTTTCAGCATTCGCTTCAGAATATTTATCCCGACCTTACTAACAGGAATTTGTTTCACATTACACATCTGCAACGCATCTTCATTTCTCACATGATCAGAACGTGTCGTGAAAAAAAAATTAGTAAAATCATACAATGCTTTGGTTATGATACGCTTTCCAACATACCAGAAATCATTACTCAATAAGTAGTAACTGTACACCAAATTATACTCAAAATAGTAAAACTGTACTATACTGAAAATCCGAAATTTCTTGGCGTAGGACACAAATAAATCTTTCCAAGCTTTCGCACATCAACCAGTTAGCCTACCTTCCTTGAAAAAGCCATCTGGTTGATGTGCAAAAGCTTGGAAAGATTTATTTGTATTGTACGCCAAGAAATTTCGGGTTTTCAGTATAGTTTTACTATTTTGAGTATCATTACTCAAGTTATTACTCAAGTTATGAGGATAATGGCTGTGGAATAAATCTCGCTCCTGTGCCCTGACCTTTGGCCCCATTTCAATGATATTAAACAGAATTGGTTCACTGTAACTCCGGAACAACATACTAAAATTTTGTCGCAAGAAGTATGTTTAGTCAAGTTATGAGGATAATGGCTGTAGGATAAATCTCGCTCCTGTGCCGTGACCTTTGACCCCATTTCGATGATATTAAACAGAATTAGTTCAGTATACCTCCGGAACAATATCATAAAGTTTTGTTGCAATCGAAACATTTTTACGTAAGTTATGACGCATAAGGGCCGTGGAATGGATCCCACTCCTATGTCCTGACCGTTAACCCCATTTTTCCCAATTTCAATAGAGCTCATCCCCAGGTTGTTCCCTACTACACACTGAAATTTCATCGAAATCGAACCATTTTTACGTGAGTTATCGTGCGGACAGACAGACAAACGGACAAAGCTGGAGCATATACGCTTCTTCATCCTACAGTATGAAAACGTTAAAATGACTACTCGTAAGAAATGCCCCCCCCTCCCCCGTACTAGCACACAAATGACTTCTGTTTCTTTTTTGCAGTATTCAGATTTCACTGCCGTTCTTCAGATTGGGAGCAATTATTAAACTTTCATACACAGCCACTCTGGACATTTTAGAAAACCAACCAATCCTATGAAATTATTTAAATTTTAATTCACTCGGCTACTAATGTTACCATCTAATCTGTTTTCTCTGTCGAACATACTTCCTAAATACCCAAACCTAATCACCCGGTCAACGTCTGTACAATTTAGACATCCCGCATTCTATATACACAATTCCTAATTTGCCATAATTTTGATTTTTCTCTTATTTGTACCCAATTTAAATTCCGTACATACGAGACAATGTACTGTGCAAATTATTTTTTCTTTCTTTTAACAGGACTACGTCCTAAACATGCAGCATTCTGCATGCACGGAAATCACCAAGACATCAAACAATATTGTCTATTTTGGCATATATGGCTATAAATGTCTTCTACTTTCAATGAATCATTTTAGTTGTGCACGAAACATTCAGAAATTTGGAATAAGTATGAAATATCTTTAATTAAATGTTTGTTTAAATTTTAAAATATGTATCTTCGCTCGAAATTGTTGCCTTAGTCTTGTGCAGCTAGTGTGCAACTTTTAAACAAGAGTGAAAAATCATACGGATCAAATGCACATTTAACTCTGTGGTTATTTTTGAATTAATGGGTAGCACCTAAATCAACATAAACAGGAGCAAATGAAGTGTGCAGAGGATGTTAACTTTACATTAAAAACAACAATTAACGAAAACGAAAGGGTTTCGAAATTATTTTTGAAAATTTTCTGATAATCACTTGAAATTAGAAAATTCTTAATATGCATTATTCTACATTTACTGTTCTCGTAAAAGCTTGATACTAATAGATCTTTCGTTTTCCCTTTCTTCTTTTTAAGAATCTTTAGTTTTACCAAAAATAGTTTTGATAATTTTTCAAGGGCAATTTTCACATATCTCTCCACTCATATGGATTTTAAATATCTCTCCCTCATGGGATTTCATATATTGGTTAACTTAATCATGTTCCTCTAGAGAGAAATCTAGCATTACTTGATTGATATCTTTTATCCGAAAACTTTTGGGGAGCAAATGGTATTTTTCCCTTGTGAGATAACTTTGCAAGATACACATAATCTTTTCTAAATGATTATGAAACACTCAAAAGATTTATTTTCGTACCTTCTGCGTTCTGATAAGCAGCGCAATTACGCAGTATATAAGCATTTCGAATTGTAAACTCTTTCTCATAACGCTTTGGACGTTATCAAAAGGATTGAACAAAGGTAAGAAATTTTAACTAAGCTTTCTTCTGCTTTTGAACTCAACCTCTTAACCCATGATTTCAATGCATTGTCGTCACCGTTTTCTGACTTCCGTACCTTTTTGCAAAAGCTTGGCTGAAAGACAATTTTCAGTATAATAATATTGGATTTTTTTACTTACGTCGACGAATATCAAAATTGAATGAAGTTTTATTGCAATTTTCCGTTTCTTGTGAAAGTATTATAAATATATTTGCTGACGGAATATAACACAGTAGTAGACAAAAGGCTAAGAAGCTACAAACGTAAAAACTGATATATCAACATAACGATAGGATATTTTTTTATGAAGTTCCATAGAAAAGTACGTTAGCTAGTGCCAAACAACGCGTTAAAAGAAGAATGCCACGTGAGCAGTACTTGCGAAGGCACATGTAAAAATTAAACACACATGCAACGCCTTTAAATGGCGCTCTTCATATCGTACTTCGCTTACACAAAAGCCGGTCCGGTCAGCTTGAAAAAGGTGTTGGAAGACATGCTGACAAACATCTGATCGTCTTGGAGTATTCGGAAATGTGGACAGATATTGTTAGGATGTTAGTAGAAGATATCTCAACTGAGGTAGTTAGAATAATTTATTTCGCGCGGAAAGTCATTTCCAGATACAGCAACAATATCAGGAATCTGCAAATGTATCTCGACGTGCAGTTCAAAAGTCTTACCATCTCAAGAAGACAGGCTTCCAGTCGTGACAGCAAGAAGGCATAAGAAGTTGACAGCTAACTTGATGCCGTGCCTACCCGTGCTTTAGGCACGATTATGTCATGAAGAATTGATGTCCAGATGACTTTGCGGGAGTGTTTATGGTATGAGACCATTAGAGAGCACTCAGCGCGAAACTATCTCCGCAGTATCTAGGAACGAGATCATTGTGGAAGAGGAAGCCTTACGGAGTGAGGAGGAATAATGCTGGATGAAGACCGTACGCCACTCCATGGGCTTTTAGGTGACATCGTGCGTGGTCGGAGGTACATAAGATATCCTTGAGCCGTGGGTAAGGCTTTTCAGCGTTTCTGCTGTTGTTCCTGAGTTTGTTTTTATGGATTGTTATGCTCGTCCTCATAGAACTAGGTTGATCGGCGATTATTTCAAGAGTAAGGACATCCAGTTGACAAGTGGTCAGCCAGGTATCCGGATCTTAGCCTTATTGAGCATATGTACTTTGCTCAGCGAATATGCACTGCTAAACTTCAAACCCCT
The DNA here is from genome assembly GCA_039090855.1 of Macrothele yani. Classification (NCBI taxonomy): domain Eukaryota; kingdom Metazoa; phylum Arthropoda; class Arachnida; order Araneae; family Macrothelidae; genus Macrothele; species Macrothele yani. Next base: position 54,872,036 of record CM076997.1, on the reverse strand, counting down.
CACAGAAGATTCCCAGAGCTGCAATCTGCGCTAAAGGAAGAATCGAGTTAATTATTACAGACCACATCCATCACTTTTTCACTTCGCATGCAAGAAAGTTGAGCAACATGGCTATTAGTCAGAGGGAGGTTTGTAATATTTGCTACTTTGAACGAACAATTTATTCAGAAAACAAAAATTCAAGCATATGCATGCACACACATGCACGTGCGTGCACTTTTTTTTTATTAAAATAGATGAACAATAGTTTTGTCTCCAAAATTATTAAGCTAAGGTGAGTAGCAATTATCTTGGCTACTTAAAAACTGAAACGTTTAGTAAAGTCTAACAATTACCAAATTTCATCTAGGTATTCCGATGGTGGAGTGGTCTGAAGAGTTGGGTTCTGACGATTTGTCCGAAATGAGCCCAGGTTTGGGCCCGGTGAGGCATGGGTGGTGAGCTTGTACGATGGCACTGGCTCACCCGTTTCTTTGCCAGTGACTCCAAATTACGGCAGGGAAACTTCTTATAACCCAAACAGTTGTTCATGGTGGGTTTTAAATTCCGAAACAAGCAAACAAAAATATCAAAGAATAAACTAATCCAGATATTACATGTTTTATTTCATTCTTTTACAATTTTAAGTTCAGTTGCAAGCCATTTTGTTTGAATGCGGTTTGCAATGTTTATCTTTTATTTATTTATTTATTTTTGCAATGCAAAATTGAGCTTAAACTCGTTCGATTGTTTTTTCTTCTGGCAATTCAAATTTCAGCATTAAATCGTTAGAAATATTGCTTTCACAGTTATTTTACTTGAAATCAAGTTTCAAAACAAGATTCCATACTTGTTTTTTGCTACTTACAGGTCGAAATTCGATAGCACACCATTTTAAAAACTATTATTATTCTGAAAGTCCATGACTAAATTTTACGTTTCCGAGGGCGCTATTGCTCGAAATGACTTCAGATTTGATATCACTCCTGAGGCGATGGAATTTTATATTACGGAAAAACAAAATTTGATTTCAAAGCTCTCCTTCAGGGTGAATAGTGGCGCTGCAATCGCAGGTAACGATGGGGAACTGTAGTTATACCCCATGCCACCATCGAAATATGCAAATTGCAAATGCCCGCAATGCGGCATGCTTGGAAAGCAGCTGCTATAGAAGCAGGAATCTGCGTCATCCGCCGTTTTACTGTGGGTGAGTAGTCAACGTGTGTTTTAAAGCGTAATGGCACTGAAAAGATGATCAACCAAAAGATCATGAACTTCTCGTAGCCTCCCCAGTGGCGCAGTGGTCTTAGCGACGGGTTTTGATCATTCGTCCGAAAGGGGCTGGGTTCGAATCCCGGTGAGGCATGGATGTTGTGGTCTTACTGGCTCTTTCTCTTTCCTGGAAACAGAGACGGGAGGTTTCTTTTAGCCCATTGAGTTGCTCACGGTGGTCGTTAAACCTTTAATCAAAAAGAAAAAAAAAACTTCTCGTACAGTATTTTTTACTGAATAACAGCTGTGTGTTTACAGCACTGCGCAAGTTCAGAAAGTTAAAGTGCTTAAAAACAAACTGGCCAAATAACTACACTGACGGAAAATAATTCAAAACACCACAAAAAAATAGTTGTAGAGGAATGAAATGGCGGCAATACATTTGTATAGGTAACATATTTAATCGATTAAAGTTTCAAGATCACAGCTTATTGTGAAATGCTGGTACATTAATAACCGGTGTAACCGCCAGAATGTTGAATGCAAGCACGCAAACGTTCATGCATTGTGTCGTACAGGTGCTGGATGTCAGTTTGTGGGATGGAGTTCCATGCCTGTTGCAGTTGGTCGGTCAATACAAGGACGGTTAATGCTGGTTGGGGGTGACGCTGGAGTTGTCGTCCAATGATGTCCCATACGTGCTCGATTGGTGAAAGATCTGGTGATCTAGCAGGCAACGGCAACATGTCGACACTCTCTAGAACACGTTGGGTTACAACAGCGGCATGCGGGCGAGCGTTATCCTGTTGGAAAACACTCCCTGGAATGCTGTTCATGAATGGCACCACAACAGGTTGAATCAACAGACCGACGTACAACTGTGCCGTCAGGGTGCGTGGTATAACCACGAGAGTGCTCCTGCTGTCATAGGAAATTGCTCCCCAGACCATAAATTTAGGTGTAGGTCCAGTGTGTCTCGGCCGCAGACAGGTTGGTTGCAGGCGCTCACCTGGCCTCCTTCTAACCAACACACGGCCATCACTGGCACCCAGACAGAACCGGCTTTCATCAGAAAACACAACAGATCTGCACTCCGTCCTCCAATGAGCTCTAGCTTGATACCACTGACGTCGCAAACGGCAGTGGTTTAGAGTAAGTGGAATGCACGCTACAGGGCGTCTGGCTCGGAGTTGTCCTTCAAGTAACCGATTTGTAACAGTTCGTTGTGTCACTGTGGTGGCAACTGCAGCTCAAATTGCTGCCGCAGACGCGGTACGATGCGCCACGGCCATACGCCGTACACGGCGGTCTTCCCTCTTAGTAGTGCCACGTGGCCGGCCGGAACCCGGTCTTCTTGAGGCAGTACCTTCCCTTGACCACCGCTGCAAACAATCATACACAGTGGCTACATTCCTGCCAAGTCGTTCTGCAATATTGCGGAAAGAAAATCCACCTTCCAGTAGCATTATTACACGACCTCGTTCAAACTCCGCGAGCTGTTGATAATGGTTTCTTCGTCTTCTTAAAGGCATTCTTGACTAACATCAACACACTACGTCGAATCTCAACGATAACTAACGCTCACGAACGTTACAGCGCGTATTTACAGCAAACCTGCTTTGCATGTTCCGAGGGGCACTACTAGCGCCACACGTATGCGCTAAGCGCGAAATTTGCATAGACGTCATCTTACAGATGTACTCTTACCGCCTACCAACTGTCGTTTATCTAACACAACCCCTTCTTGGTGTTGGGATTTTTTCCGTCAGTGTATATAAACTTAAAAGGACATAATCTGCCAACATACTCTCCTGACTTTTCAACGCACTCCGTCGAGCGTTCACAAGTTTATTTGGAAAAAAAATGTTTTCTGGGAAATTATCCTAGGGCACATCGCGTTCTTGACTCCCTGGTCCATGGCCAAGAAGTGCTGGCAGTTCAAAGCGAAGTCGTCAGAACTATGCGGAGAATGCTCCAATACCTGAAAGTTCCTTTGATGGAGGGCTTTGAGAGCGTGGGCATTAATATTAGGACGGGCATTGTCGTGCGACAACAAAATGCTACCTTCCGACAGTGGCCCAAGAGTTTTGCTACAAATTTCGGCCTTCAGCTTGTCACATTTCGGCCTTCAGCCTGATAACGGTCCTTGACTAAAATTTGTGAGACCCAGAAAGAAGTCGACAATTGAGTTTTGAACTCCGTTTCGACTGGAGATTCCGCAAGGTTTCATTCCAAACTCTGTCATTTACTCACAATCTTTCAGTGGCAGACCGAGTTTTCCTAATGATGATTCTTTTTAGAATAGTATCACCTTCATTACCATAGCAGTCCAAGAGGCTTCGGCAGATGCTCAAAGTATTGCATTTGTGTACTTCTATGAGACGTTTTGGAACCCATCTCACACAGACTTCACAAAAGTTAAGTCTCTTGCTGATGATTGCATAGACAGAGCCGTAACTAGTTGCATGCGATTGGCTATTTTATGAATAGCCACTCGTTTGTTTGCTAGAACCATCGCAAGGACTTCTTATTCAACATTATTTTCATCAATGAACATGAATGGACATCTCTCTCCTTTTACGTACATCACAGTTATACGAGAAGTTTCGAACTTGAAAATCCGTTAGCAGACACTTATCTGCAGCAAATCACTATTCCCATACTCCGTAGAAAGTCTTCTATGAATTTTTGCCTTTGGTGCACCTTCAGTGTATTAAAAGCGGATTACTCTTCGCAGTTCTTCTTTGGCGCATACGGAAAGCAAAGTTATCATTTAAAGGGCACAACAACAACAGAAACCTGACTTATAAACTATATTGTGAGAATAACTAATGACTCATCCTCATGACGGATGTTTAACATATGAATTTAAAATTTTCGTCCTCTTTAAACCAAAAGATTCATGTTTTATTTATTCGCCCTTTGTTGACAAATGCATTCTTTATATAAAATTATATAAAAGTGTAATTTAAAATAATATATTTTAATATCTCATGTTTTCAATAGTTTCCTGTATCCACCCAGAACACCGAAGATAAGATGTTACTGTTAGTTTGCGCAGCTGTTGCCCTGTGCTGTAAGTATGACTCAAAATAAGAGTAATAATCTGTTTCAAACACACCAGAGAAATTAAACTGTGGGTTTTGCTTCTGTAAAAACTAGTTTTCCACTAGCGTTATTTTACTTCCACGCACCTGATCGATTCTTTGTCTCTTCCACTACATTTTTTCTACACTGCCTTTGCCTGGCGTATACTTGCTAAAGTGAACCAGGCACTTATACGAAACTGCAATAAGCCCAACTCTATGCTTCCCGAAACTAGATTTAAGCAAACGAACCTGTTTTAGCGGTTGCTAGAATTCGGACCCACGTCTTACTTCTCCAGAGTAGGGTATTCTCCCATCTGAACTACGCTGGCAAGGCTAATTGCCGCAACTTGCCGTTTTGTCTGATGCGTGACCTCAGTGGTATGTCACGTATATCTCTCCTTTCCCTTGAGAAAGTCGGAGGCACAAAATCGCAGGTTTCGGGTCAGCAGACAAGCCATGCTTGAAGGAGTTCAGTGTACAGGGTGAGCCAAAAGTCCCTGTGCACCTGACGTACGGTGTGGTGTGCAGTATCTCAAAGGCGCATACTTTGGCCCATATTCTTCGAGGCGTCCATACACATGGCAAGGTATTGTTAAAAAATCCAGTATCCATTCATCGGGCACTTAACCGAGGAGGAAATCGTTAATGGCTACTTCCAGCAAGATTCCGCCACGTCCCACACAGCTCATGTCAACATGGCGTTGTTGAATGATGTATTCGGAAACAGGATCATCTCCAAAGGCATATGGCCACCACGTTCGCCCGATCTCACGCCTCTAAATTATTATCTGTTAGGTTTACTTAAAAACTCTGTTTACGAGAACAATCCTTGTTCTCTGCCGGAACTACAGGAAGCCATCACTACAGTAATCAGCAACATTTTTGAGTTGGACCTGTCACGTGTCTTCGACAACATGTTCAGATGTACGGTTGCATATATATACACACAAGAGGGGCCATTTCCTACATTTATTGTAGCAGGTACGCTTCTAGTTTTTGTACGTGCATTGTCTTGCCAGGTGCACAGTGACCTTTGGCTCACGCTGTAGAAGAGGAAATTGTTTTCAATTCCAGACGACGTGTAGAAGAATCATAACACATTTTTCGAACCTTTTAATTAATTCCAGACTATGTGTGTGGAAGGTTCATCACACATTTTTTCGAAACTCACGTTCAAGAGATTCATTTTTACGTTCTGACGCTAATACAGAAAACGATTCATTTTCTGTAGGTGGTGTAATTAGAACCTACGTCTTCACGCCTTCCTTCTCCGGAGTCGGATACTCTCCCAGCTGAACGACGCCGGCAAGGCTTTCCGCGGTGACTTTCAGTTTTGACTGATGCCACCTCACAAAGTACCTCAATGCCACCTCACAAAGTACCTCAATGCCACCTCACAAAGTACCTCAATGCCACCTCTCAAAGTACCTCAATGCCAACTCACAAAGTACCTCAATGCCACCTTACAAAGTACTTCAATGCCACCTCACAAAGTACCTCAATGCCACCTCGCAAAGTAGGATGTGAACAAAACAGCAGACTCCTAAGTTATTTTCAATGCTTTGTCACCATGTGGGCATTTTAATGCCACTTGGGGCTGCATGCACTTTTATAAAAATACAAAAAAAGATCATACTCGCAATTAAGAGTGTTGATGAATATAGAAGTTTTATTCTGCCAACAAATCCTTCGTTTGTCGAAATCTTTTGTGATAAACTGAGAAAAGCATTACTTTTTCGCGAAAAGACAGGAAAGCTGGATTTGTATGTTAGGAAACATTAGTCATAAAGACAATTTCTGCTAATATAATCGTATAATAAATTCCCAAATAACAGTTCTAAGTAACAAATATATACGAACGATGAAGAAACGGGTTTCTGTGTGCCACATTAATGAGAAAGACGATAAAAAATGAACTACGTTTATTAGTCGTATAAACGATGAGAAAATAAAGGGACAAAGATATGTTATCTTTCACTACCTCCGGTAGCTTCATCAGGCATTTAGTAGCTAAAGATCGCAGAAGCAACTGGAAAAAATATTTCTGAAATATTTTTTCCAGTTGTTTCTTATATATATATATAAAAATATTTCTGAAATATTTTTTTCCAGTTGCATTTGCGATCAAATGCCTGATGAAGCTACCGGAGGTAGTGAAAGATGGCATCTCTTTGTCCCTTTATTTTCTCATCGTTTATACGACTAATAAACGGAGTTTACTTTTTATCGTCTTTCTCAATTCTATGTAACGTTATCTAGTTGATCACTATGTAAAGTAGTATTGTTCGCAAATACGAGGATGGCACGAGGATGTAATAGGAAAATTAATACTGACACTAACTTTCCATGTTTCAATGCCTTTAGGTCATTCCCAAACAGCATTTTTTCATACTTTCTTTGTTTTTCATAACTCCAAGTGCTGAAGTAAAACTTGCTTCTATTGTGTCGCTCTCTCTCTCTCTCTCTCTCTCTCTCACTCTCCGCCGTCGATAAGGACGAACCGTCGAAGTTTGATCTTTTCTTTATGGGTGCTAAAATTTGGAATGATATTTAACCATCAATCAAGGCACTCCAATTCTCAGAATTTTAGAAAAAAGTATCGGATTTATTTCAAAAAATACACCTGCAAAAATAATAAATCCTACTTGAGCGACCTGGTAAAACAGTATTACATTTAATTCAATTAATCATTGATCTTAGTGAGATGCATGGATTTTTTCTCTAATCTTCATGCATCTGCTGGAAATGACTAACACTTAACTTCACTTGCATTCATATCAGAGGATTTGAACTTGTTAGTAGACTTCATTTTCTCCTTATGTATGTCGTCCTTGCCATTGAGAATATTCAATTTTAATCTTATTCTTTAAACATTGTTTTATGCATTTGTACTTTCAAAATATTTTAGGTACGTGTAGCATTTGCTTTGTTGGCTATGATGCAGGGGGACGATACTGTAACAACCATTAATTTGGGACCTCACTTGCGAACTCGTTTGATGACACCGTTACATATCTACCATGACACAATGGAAAAGAAAAGCGTTTTCTTTCAACCTGGAGATAATTTCTTTGTGGTTTGTTTTAAAAAATGGAGCCACTGGTCCTGAAATTCACATTCGTAAAATTGAGAATTTATGTTGTAAGGAAAAAAAACCAACTTCCCTCCTGTAAACGTGAAGCGCTTTTTAGCAGATTCAAGACGTGAACGTTACGAACGTTTCTCGTGAGACTGAAAGATATTTGTTTGAGACTTCCTTCTGCTTCTGCTTCTCTTTCGGAAAAGCAAATTTTTCTAATAACGGAATTTTATTTTATTGAGATACTAATTGCTTTCTATTGTTGGAGAAATGCTTAAACCGAAAGTGGTGTAACTTTCTTTCAACCCTTAGACCAAGAGACAAATAAATGCAAGACTTTAAAAGCTAATAAAATCCAGTTTTTACAGGAGTAAACTGTGTCATACAGGATCTGCCGAGCTTTCACACCCCAACGGTTGTCTTTTTCAGGGCAGTACAACTTATTGAGTAAAACTGGAAAGTAAAACTAGAACAGAGAGGTTAAAATCATATAAACAATGGTTACGTGAGATAGTATAAACTTAATGTCTTGCGGTGGGCATCTGATAAAGTTATTTTGTGTATAGTTCTAACAGAGAGATCAATGTACATGACAGATCTATAGAGACAAAATCGTTCTGTGGGAGAGAATATCTATGATCTCCCTAAATATGGTCCCTTCTGCGGAGGCGCTAGGGAGGCAATATCCTTTGTGTCGTTCTAGAGTGGGGCTGCTTTATCACTCCCCCTCCCCCTTGGAGTGGGTTCCTTTATCAGTCCGCCAGAGTGGGTTTGTTCTTATCAGTTTCCCAGTGTGGGCTGATAGAAATAAATAACTTCCGATTACAATGCAAATCTGGAAGATGTAAATCCGTTTTTTTTGTGTAAATACGTATGACATGGATGTTAAGTGTCAGATAATATCTGAAAACTTGAAAATTTTGTCGTCCTGCAGCGGAAATCGAATTGCGTCTCCCGGATAGCGCCCGAGTATGCTAACCACTACACCACCCAGGAAGACCAAGTTTCAAGTTTCCGATTAATTTGAATATAACCATCACAGGATTCGTATATATATATATCATCATCATCATCATCATTGTCAACCATTATCAATCCACTGCTGGACGAAGGTCTCCCCAAGTTTCCTCCACAACGGTCTGTCTTGTGCCAGTCTCCTCCATGTCACCCCTGCATACTTTCGAATTTCATCCACCCATCTCCTATGTGGTCTTCTTCTGGGTCTTTTCCTGTCCCTTGGAATCCAATCTAAAATTTCAGCTGTCCATCGATGGTCTGTCCTTCTGGCAGTATGTCCAGCCTATTGCCATTTCAGGGATTTAACTCTGATCATGATGTCTTCCACTCTTGTCATTTTTCGGATCCACGAGTTCCTCTTCTTATCTCTCCTGGTTATACCAATCATGCACCTCTCCATGCTACTTTGAGTTGTCTGCAGCCTTTGTATGTCTCTTTTAGTTAAGGTCCACGTCTCTGCACCATACGTAAGCACTGGAAGGATGCATTGATCAAACACTTTTCTTTTAAGACATAATGGCATATTGCTCTTGAAAATTATGCTGTTTCTTCCAAAAGCTCTCCAGGCAAGTTTTGTACGCCGATTAATTTCTTCATCAATGTGACCCTCACTTGATATCTGCTGTCCAAGATAAACGTACGTGTCTGTTATCTCCAACTTTTCTCCATCAATCGATAAATCTTCATTTCTTGTAAAAGCATTGAACATCACTTTTGTCTTCTGAAAGTTCATTTTTAATCCCACTTCTTTACTCTTGTCAGCAAGTTCCTGGATCATACTCTGCAGCTCTGATGGGGTAGTTGCAAAAATGACTACGTCATCAGCAAAACGAAGGTGGGTTAGATAATCTCCATTAATCTTTATCCCCTTGCTTTCCCAGCTCAGCGACTGAAAAACACCCTCCAATGTGGCATTAAAGAGCTTCGGAGATATGGTGTCACCTTGTCTCACTCCCTTTCCAATTTTTACGTGTGTTGTATTTTCAAACAGCCGAATCTTTGCACTTGCATTTTCATAGATGTTATTAATAATATTAATGTATGCATCTTCAATACCGCAGGTTTTCAGAGCCATTGTAACAGCTGATGGTTTCACCGAATCAAAGGCTTTTTCATAATCGATAAAAGCCATGCACAATGGAAGTTCATATTCCCTCGCTCTTTCAATTAGTTCTCTCAGCACGTGGATATGATCTATTGTGCTGTAGCCACTCCTGAATCCAGCTTGTTCTCTCGGTTGAGCCACGTCCAGTGTTACCTTCAAGCGGTGTGAAAGAACTTTAGAGAAGATTTTATAAACTACTGATAGGAGGCTGATAGGTCTGTAGTTTCCGAGATCTTCAATGTCACCTTTCTTATGTAGCAGGATCATTGTAGCGGTGTTCCAATCCTCAGGAATCTTTCCTTCATTAAGGCATCGAGTGAAAATTTGGGCGAGTACTGTTTCGATTTCTCCACTTGCTTCTTGTATGATGTCTACAGTAATTCGATCTTCTCCTGGAGCTTTTCCTCGCTTCATGTTCTTGATTGCATGTGCAACTTCTGCTGGAAGGACTGGAGGAACTCTGGTACTGGTATCTTTCATGATGTCTGGAGTGAATGTATCATCCCTTTCATATAATTTGGAGTAGAAATCTTTCACTCTTGTCAAAATTTCGCCTCTATTTCTTGTTACAGAACCATCTTCTTTTCTCAGTGCCATAATCTGTTTTCTTCCCTTACTGAGATGTCCCTTTGCCAATTTTAGGCTTTGGTTGTTTTCAATTGCTTTCCTCACTAGTTCACAGTTGAATTTCCTTACGTCTTCAGTGATACTTTTTCTTACTGTCTTGCATAGCTCTATATATTCCACTTTGGAAGTCACATCTTCTTTAGTTGTCCTCATCTCTCTTAGTTTTTGCATCAACATTTTGGTTTTTCCTGATAATTTGTTCACATGCAACTTGTTCTTAGACCCAGCTAATTTTGTTGCTGTTTCCATAAGAGCTTTGGTTACTTTTCTGTTAACTTCAGAGATGTCCACTTCTTCCGATGTTAGGCCTTCTAAAGCAGAGAACCTGTTCTTCAGTTCTAACTTGAAGGTATTATGGTGTTTTTTAAGGTTGGTTATGTCAATAGATTTTGTTTGTCTTATGAGCTTGCCGCGTTCAAGTTTAGTGTTGAGGTGCATCTTACATCTCACCAATCTATGGTCACTACCTGTGTTGAACTTGTTTAGCACACCGCAGTCTTCTATGACGAATTTTTTGTTACACATAATAAAATCAATTTCACTTGTCGTCCCATTTGGATGTCTCCATGTCCATTTCCTGTGTGGCTTTTTCTTGAAGAAGGAGTTCAAGATGAAAAACCCTTCTGCCTCAACGAGAGTATTTCCACGCTGGTTTCTGTTGCCATGACCGAATTTACCTACTGAAGTTTCATTCTGTTGCTGTTGCCCTATTTTTGCATTGAAATCTCCCATAATTATTTTCAAGTGCTGCTTACCTTTATTATTTAGACGACAAATTTCCTCATAAAATTCTTCAATTTCTTCTTCAGGATGACTTGTGGTGGGTGCATAAGTTTGAATAATCTGAGCCTGGTATCTTTTCGAGAGTTGGATAACAAGTCGTGCAGCTCTGTCAGAGGAACTTTCAACTTCTACAACTTTATCCTTCAGTTTCTTGTTTATTATAAATCCAACACCACTAGTTCTGCCAGTATCTGTCCCACGATAGTAGAAGAGATGTCCACTTTTCAGTTCGATGAGATCTTCTCCTTTTCTCCTTACCTCACTTAGCCCCACGATGTCCCACTTGATCCTTTGTAGTTCCTCTTCCAATTCAAGAAGCCTTGAATCAGAAGATAGGGAGCGTCCATTGTAAGTAGCCAAGGTCAGCATCAGATGGCAGCCTAGTCTGGTCCTCCGGGGATTCTTAGCACCCTCTGCCTTCATGTTGCACTGGCCGCTGCCTTGGCCAGGTACATTCCAGCTGCCGGAGACTGAGGGCCAAGATTTAAGTTGTGGAATCATTTTGGAGGGGTTTGGCCATAACTCACCACGCTGGCCAAGCGGGTTGGTGAGTGTGGGATAGAATTTCCTCTAATCCCGATGGTATAGTTATACCGCTATGGGCGGTCGTCAGAGCCCCTTTAGTGGGAACAGGATGCACCACGAGAAGGCGGGGTTGACAGTTGTCAAGGAGAGCTGTGGTGTTACGCATCACCTGACCTTACATCCCTATATATATATATATATATATATATATAACTCAATGGGCTATAAGCAGTCGCCCGTCTCTAATTTAGGGTCACTGGTTCCAGGGAAGGGAGAGAGCCAGTGCCATAAGACAAACACAACATCCATGCCTCGCCGGGATTCGAACCCGGACACATCTCGGACGAATGATCAGAAGACATCGCTTAAACCACTGAGCCACCGGGGTTAAGCATCTTCCTTGCAGCGACTATCTGCGCGAGATAGAATTCCCTGAGGTCGTTGAATTTTTCCTTGATTGCAGCCGTAGGCACTCTGAACACTAGGTAAGAATCTTAGCTATTTATAGCCAGTAGGTGATTTCTGCCGGCCGCATTATTTTGACGAGGTTGGGCAGATTTTTTGATGGGTGCAGTTTGTACAGTAAATTGCCCTTTCAGTGTAGTTTAAATGAAAAATTCTGCTTGCGAAAAATTCTAAGCTTGCGATATATATATATATATATATATATATATATATATAGGGATGTAAGGTCAGGTGATGCGTAACAGCACAGCCTCTCCTTGACAAATGTCAACCCCGCCTTCTCGTGGTGCATCCTGTTCCCACTAAAGGGGCTCTGACGACCGCAAATAGCGGTATCACTATACCATCGGGATCAGAGGAAATGCTATCCCACACTCACCAACCCGCTTGGCCAGCGTGGTGAGTTATGGCCAAACACCTCCAAAATGACTCTACAACTTAAATCTTGGCCCTCAGTCTCCGGCAGCTGGAATGTACCTGGCCAAGGCAGCGGCCAGTGCGACATGAAGGCAGAGGGTGCTAAGAATCCCCGGAGGACCGGACTAGGCTGCCATTTGATGCTGACCTTGGCTACCTACAACGGACGCTCCCTATCTTCTGATTCAAGGCTTCTTGAATTGGAAGAGGAACTACAAAGGATCAAGTGGGACATCGTCGGGCTGAGTGAGGTAAGGAGAAAAGGAGAAGATCTCATTGAACTGAAAAGTGGACATCTCTTCTATTATCGTGGGACAGATACTGGCAGAACTAGTGGTGTTGGATTTATAATAAACAAGAAACTGAAGGATAAAGTGGTAGAAGTTGAAAGTTCCTCTGACAGAGCTGCACGACTCGTTATCCAACTATCGAGAAGATACCAGGCTCAGATTATTCAAACTTATGCACCCACCACAAGTCATCCTGAAGAAGAAATTGAAGAATTTTATGAGGAAATTCGTCATCTAAATAATAAAGGTAAGCAGCACTTGAAGATAATTATGGGAGATTTCAATGCAAAAATAGGGCAACGGCAACAGAATGAAACTTCAGTAGGTAAATTCGGTCACGGCAACAGAAACCAGCGTGGAAATACTCTCGTTGAGTTTGCAGAGGCAGAAGGATTTTTTTCATCTTGAATTCCTTTTTCAAGAAAAAGCCACACAGGAAATGGACATGGAGACATCCAATTGGGACGACAAGTGAAATTGATTTTATTATGTGTAACAAAAAATTCGTCATCGAAGACTGCAGTGTGCTAAACAAGTTCAACACAGGTAGTGACCATAGATTGGTGAGATGTAAGATGCACCTCAACACTAAACTGGAACGTGGCAAGCTCATAAGACAAACAAAATGTATTGACATAACCAACCTTAAAAAACACCATAATACTTTCAAGTTGGAACTGAAAGAACAGATTCTCTGCTTTAGAAGGCCTAACATCGGAAGAAGTGGATATTTCTGAAGTTAACAGAAAAGTAACCAAAGCTCTTATGGAAACAGCAACAAAATTAGCTGGGTCTAAGAACAAGTTCAATGTAAACAAATTATCAGGAAAAACCAAAATGTTGATGCAAAAAAGAAGAGAGATGAGGACAACTAAAGAAGATGTGACTTCCAAAGTGGAATATATAGAGCTATGCAAGACAGCACGAAAAAGTATCACTGAAGACGTAAGGAAATTCAACTGTGAGCTAGTGAGGAAAGCAATTGAAAACAACCAAAGCCTAAAGATAGCAAAGGGACATCTCAGTAAGGGAAGAAAACAGATTATGGCTCTGAGAAAAAGAAGATGGTTCTATAACAAGAAATAGAGGCGAAATTTTGACAAGAGTGAAAGATTTCTACTCCAAACTATATGAAAGGGATGATACATGTACTCCAGACATCATGAAAGATACCCGTACCAGAGTTCTTCCAGTCCTCCCAGCAGAAGTTGCTCATGCAATCAAGAACATGAAGCGGGGAAAGCTCCAGGAGAAGTTGGAATTACTATAGACATCATACAAGAAGCAAGTGGAGAAATTGAAACAGTACTCGCCCAAATTTTCACTCGATGCCTTAATGAAGGGAAGATTCCTGAGGATTGGAACAATGCTACAATGATCCTGCTACATAAAAAAGGTGACATTGAGGATCTCAGGAACTACAGACCTATCAGCCTCCTATCAGTGGTTTATAAAATCTTCACTAAAGTTCTTTCACACCGCTTGAAGGTAACACTGGACATGGCTCAACCGAGAGAACAAGCTGGATTCAGGAGTGGCTACAGCACAATAGATCATATCCACGTACTGAGAGAACTAATTGAAAGAGCGAAGGAATATGAACTTCCATTGTGCATGGCTTTTATCGATTATGAGAAAGCCTTTGATTCGGTGAAACCATCAGCAGTTACCACGGCTCTGAAATCCTACGGTATTGAAGATGCATACATTAATATTATTAATAACATCTATGAAAATGCAAGTGCAAAGATTCGGCTGTTTGAAAATACAACACACATAAAAATTGGAAAGGGAGTGAGACAAGGTGTCACGATATCTCCGAAGCTCTTTTTAATGCCACATTGGAAAATGTCTTTCAATCACTGAACTGGGAAAACAAAGGGATAAAGATTAATGGAGATTATCTAACCCACCTTCGTTTTGCTGATGACGTAGTCATTTTTGCAACTACCCCATCAGAGCTGCAGAGTATGATCCAGGAACTTGCTGACAAGAGTAAAGAAGTGGGATTAAAAATGAACTTTCAGAAGACAAAAGTGATGTTCAATGCTTTTACAAGAAATGAAGATTTATCGATTGATGGAGAAAAACTGGAGATAACAGATACGTATGTTTATCTTGGACAGCAGATATCAAGTGAGGGTCACATTGATGAAGAAATTAATCGGCGTACAAAACTTGCCTGGAGAGCTTTTGGAAGAAACAGCATAATTTTCAAGAGCAATATGCCATTATGTCTTAAAAGAAAAGTGTTTGATCAATGCATCCTTCCAGTGCTTACGTATGGTGCAGAGACGTGGACCTTAACTAAAAGAGACATACAAAGGCTGCAGACAACTCAAATAAGCATGGAGAGGTGCATGCTTGGTATAACCAGAGGAGAGAAGAAGAGGAACTCGTGGATCCGAAAAATGACGAGAGTGGAAGACATCATGATCAGAGTTAAATCCCTGAAATGGCAATGGGCTGGACATACTGCCAGAAGGACAGACCATAGATGGACAGCCGAAATTTTAGATTGGATTCCAAGGGACAGGAAAAGACCCAGAAAAAGACCACATGGGAGATGGGTGGATGAAATTCGTAAATATGCGGGAGTGACATGGAGGAGACTGGCACAAGACAGACCGTTGTGGAGGAAACTTGGGGAGACCTTCGTCCAGCAGTGGATTGATAATGGTTGACAATGATGATGATGATGATGATGATATATATATATATATATGGGTCGTCCAAATGAAACATAGACTAGGGTAAACAGGTGGCGCTGCAGTATCGCCGAAGCGATGGTGGCACTGCAGGAACCATACATAAAAGAGAAATGCTGCTTGCGAAGAATTTAGTTGGTGCGACGCGTTGGATGTCAGTAATATTAAAAGAACGTACACGACCTATCTCACGGATAGGGTCGCGGATGGCGAAGTGGTCAATGTTCGTGACTTCCAGGGAGAAACCAAAAGTTCGATCTCACGCAGGTACGAACGCTCGAACCACTAAATATCCGCCGTGTGGGCACGCTAATCCGTCGGACTCCGGGTACTGCCCTCCCCCTGGTAATAAATAAGGACGTCTTCCGCCCCTTTCTAACTAGCTTTGGTGTCACTTTCCAAACGTTCACATTAGCCCAAATCTTCTAGCTTCCTATTTCTAAGTGTTGTGTAAGACCTGGGGTCAGACACTCCCGTTCTAAAATCCTCTACATATGATCTATCTCATGGATACCTCCAAGCGAGCACAGCGAGCCGTCATCCAATTTTTGACAAAAGACGGCAGAAAATTGACAGAAATCTTACCACTCACGCGGGTGGTTTACGGGAATAGTTGTCTTGCACTTAGTGCGGCCTTAAAATGGTGTAGAAAATTTCAGAGTAGACGTGAAAGCACTATGGATACCCCAAGACCAGGCCAAGCACACGCTGCCATCAAACAGGACCCAATAGCAGCAGTGGACGAATTGGTAAAAGTTAACCGCAGAGTAATAGTTAGCGAGTTAGCAGCTGTAATAGGCATCAGCAGCGCCATCATTGGTACAATCCTCCACCAAAAACTTGGGTATCCGAAAGTGTGTGTCCAGTGTTTTCCAAACAGTGAACTACTGTTTGGAACAAGCAGTGTTTACTGCTATAAAACAGGGTGTGCAGTGTGTTTCAAACATTCTACTGATTTATCAGTAGATCTACTAATTTTAACTCCCGTCTACTGATAGATTTTCGTAATCTACTGATTTTTCTCTGTTTTAAGACCACCTACACACTCAGGGACAGACTGTCTAAGAATGTCTGCATTCTTTCAGTGCTCACCATCTACTGATCAAATGGACGAGACTCACCTCAGAATTGGTCTGGAGAAAAAAGCTGACCAATACTAAAATTATTCAACACCTGCTACATATTATTTTTAGCACGTCTTTTGTAAAAGAAAGATTGTGCTTATGTTATCGGTTTGTCCGTCCGTCCGTCTGTTGACACAATATCTCTGCAGCTATTAGTCCGATTTGAAAACTTATTTTTGCATTGGGAAGCTTGAAATATGCGAATGATGATCCTTCATTTCGTTTTTTTTTTTTTACGATGTACAATTTCGCTACTAGAGGGTAAAAATGCAGATGATGTCGAATTCAAAAATACGTTTTATTTTATTTGCTTCTAAACATCCGATTGAAATTTTTTCTATCTTTCGATTTCATTTATGTCGAAGAGTATTTTAGATATAGTTACTTTTACAAATTACGCATAGATTTTCCGCTAGGTGGCGTAAAAGTTAATTACATTTTTCCCGATAACTGTTCTAAAACTCCGATTTAAAAATTTTTTTCTTCAGCAGATACAACTCCTGATGGCAAATATTTTGCTTATAATTTCAAATTTTTGGTAAAGAATACTTTGCCCACTTCTGATTTATTGCAATAAAATCTGAGCTTCTAAAATATCGATTGAAAACATTCTTTCGTGGACAGATGCCACTCACATCGATAAACTTTTTCGGAATATTTTATTCTTAAAATATTCCACGGTTTCTCCGCCAGGGGGCGTAGATATATATCTTCTTTTTATCAAAAGCTCTATTTCTAGGAGACCGATTTGAAAAATTCCTTCTTTGTTGGATAGTGCTTTCAGTCTGACATGTTTTGCATATAATTTCAAAATTTTCTAGTAATTCATACTTTCCGCTAGGGGGCGTAACGGTAAATTGCGTTTCCCCCTATATCTCTGCTTCTAAATATCGATTTAAAAATTTCTTTCTGCGCCAGATACAGCTCCTGATGGGAAATCGTTTGCACATAATTTCTAATTTTTGTAAAAAATGGTTTGGCCCCCAGGGGGCGTAAGTTTTAATTTCCGCTTCAGGTATATTTTCAGCAAAATATGAGCTTCTAAATTCTCGATTGAAAGAAAAGTCGTTTGTAGACCGATACTTCTCATGTCGACAAACCTTTTAGGAACACTTCCTTCTTAAAATAATGCATGGTTTCTACGCCAGGGGGCGTAGACGTATATTTTATTTTTTTCAATAGGAGTCCGATTTGAAAAAGTCCTTCTTTGTTGGATAGCGTTTCCGATGCGAAATTTTTTTTCCAATAAATTCAAAATTTTCAAATAAATCATAGACTTTCCGCTATGGTGCAGAATCGTAAATTGCGTTTTCTGCATTATTTCTGCTTCTAAAACTCCGATTTGAAAAATTATTCCTCTATCGCATACAACACCCGTGGAAAATATTTTTCATATAATTTCTAATGTTTGGTAAAGAATGGTTTGGACACCAGGGGGCATAAGTGATTTCTGCTTGTGATGTATTTGTAGCAAAATCTGGGGTCCTGAAAACTCGACTATTTTTTTTTTCTTGGACTGATACCGCTCATATTAAAAAAACTTTTGAGATTACTTTCCTCCTGAAATAATGCATGGTTTTCCCACCAGAGGACGTAAAGTCACATTTTGTTTTTGTTGATATCTCTATTTCAAACAGTGCGATTTGAAAAATTATTTCTGTGTTGGAGAGCGTTTCCTGTGCGAAATCTTTCTCATATAAATTCATGTTTTTCTTAACGCACAAGTCTGCAACCAGAGGGCGTAAGTTCACGATTTCGTTTTCAGCAATATCTGAGGGATTAAAAACCCAATTGAAAAACTTCTTTCTTCCGTCAGATACTATTGTTTTCCACACCGGTTCCATTGACTTTGAATAGTTTTGATAAATTTAATCTGCGTCAGGACGGATTCAATAGACGTTCGTTCTTATCACACCCCAAAATTCGGTGTCATCTTTCTTGTTTAGAATTCGTACTGGTTGTTAGGAATTTTTTTATTCTAGATAATTGATCTGTTATAAAAAATGTCCACAGTTTTGTAAAATGCTGTATATCAGAAAAATGTCTACAGTACAAAATAATATACGTATTAATGATACTTTTTTGAGTATAGCACTTATTTAACGTATTTTGGGAACATCTGGGTATCGTTGAGTAAGTACATTACTCTTTGTTTTTAGGAAGACAAAGTGGACAGATCCACCAGTGTCTACATTAAAAAGGCAAAAGCCATGATTATTAACACCAACAGTAGTTTTAATGATCAGCTTTATTTTATAAAGCTGATCATCAGTAATGTCTTATTAAAAAGCTACTCAGGATTGTATTGGTTTGAATTTTCATTCCACTGTTTAGTAATATGTAATTTGTGGAGTCCTGCTAATATTTGACATACCAGTAGATTTAAGTGTTCTTTTATATTAAGTATACAATACTACACACATCCAATACTACTAAAAAAAACTACGTACATTTGTGAAATTGTACATATTTTAAGCAAAAATATCTGATCTACTGATTTCTACTAATTCTTTGAGCTCTGGTCTACTGATTTCAGGTAAAATTCTCTGGCAACACAAGTTCCAAAGCACCTGAAAGAGGATCCGTAAATTTACCGACTGATAAAACACCTACTTACAAGTTAGGGGAGCCTATTTCTAGTGCTGATAGCGCCTAGAAATAGGCATTATATATATATATATATATATATAGCCGTGTACATATCCTTATTCTGTTGCCGTTGCCCTATTTTTGCATTGAAATCTCCCATAATTATTTTCAAGTGCTGCTTACCTTTATTATTTAGATGACAAATTTCCTCATAAAATTCTTCAATTTCTTCTTCAGGATGACTTGTGGTGGGTGCATAAGTTTGAATAATCTGAGCCTGGTATCTTCTCGATAGTTGGATAACGAGTCGTGCAGCTCTGTCAGAGGAACTTTCAACTTCTACAACTTTATCCTTCAGTTTCTTGTTTATTATAAATCCAACACCACTAGTTCTGCCAGTATCTGTCCCACAATAGTAGAAGAGATGTCCACTTTTCAGTTTGATGAGATCTTCTCCTTTTCTCCTTACCTCACTTAGCCCCCACGATGTCCCACTTGATCCTTTGTAGTTCCTCTTCCAATTCAAGAAGCCTTGAATCAGAAGATAGTCACGGCAACAGAAACCAGCGTGGAACTACTCTCGTTGAGTTTGCAGAGGCAGAAGAGTTTTTCATCTTGAACTCCTTCTTCAAGAAAAAGCCACACAGGAAATGGGCATGGAGACATCCAAATGGGACGACAAGTGAAATTGATTTTATTATGTGTAACAAAAAATTCGTCATAGAAGACTGCAGTGTGCTAAACAAGTTCAACACAGGTAGTGACCATAGATTGGTGAGATGTAAGATGCACCTCAACACTAAACTTGAACGTGGCAAGCTCATAAGACAAACAAAATGTATTGACATAACCAACCTTAAAAAACACCATAATACCTTCAAGTTGGAACTGAAGAACAGGTTCTCTGCTTTAGAAGGCCTAACATCGGAAGAAGTGGACATCTCTGAAGTTAACAGAAAAGTAAGCAAAGCTCTAATGGAAACAGCAACAAAATTAGCTGGGTCTAAGAACAAGTTGCATGTAAATAAATTATCAGGAAAAACGAAAATGTTGATGCAAAAAAGAAGAGAGATGAGGACAACTAAAGAAGATGTGACTTCCAAAGTGGAATATATAGAGCTATGCAAGACAGTACGACAAAGTATCACTGAAGACGTAAGAAAATTCAACTGTGAACTAGTGAGGAAAGCAATTGAAAACAACCAAAGCCTAAAGATAGCAAAGGGACATCTCAGTAAGGGAAGAAAACAGATTATGGCACTGAGAAAAGAAGATGGTTCTGTAACAAGAAATAGAGGCGAAATTTTGACAAGAGTGAAAGATTTCTACTCCAAATTATATGAAAGGGATGATACATGCACTCCAGACATCATGAAAGATACCAGTACCAGAGTTCCTCCAGTCCTTCCAGCAGAAGTTGCACATGCAATCAAGAACATGAAGCGGGGAAAAGCTCCAGGAGAAGATGGAATTACTGTAGACATCATACAAGAAGCAAGTGGAGAAATCGAAACAGTACTCGCCCAAATTTTCACACGATGCCTTAATGAAGGAAAGATTCCTGAGGATTGGAACACCGCTACAATGATCCTGCTACATAAGAAAGGTGACATTGAGGATCTCGGAAACTACAGACCTATCAGCCTCCTATCAGTAGTTTATAAAATCTTCACTAAAGTTCTTTCACACCGCTTGAAGGTAACACTGGACATGGCTCAACCGAGAGAACAAGCTGGATTCAGGAGTGGCTACAGCACAATAGATCATATCCACGTGCTGAGAGAACTAATTGAAAGAGCGAGGGAATATGAACTTCCATTGTGCATTGCTTTTATCGATTATGAAAAAGCCTTTGATTCGGTGAAACCATCAGCAGTTACAATGGCTCTGAAAACCTGCGGTATTGAAGATGCATACATTAATATTATTAATAACATCTATGAAAATGCAAGTGCAAAGATTAGGCTGTTTGAAAATACAGCACACATAAAAATTGGAAAGGGAGTGAGACAAGGTGACACCATATCTCCGAAGCTCTTTAATGCCACATTGGAGGGTGTTTTTCAGTCACTGAGCTGGGAAAACAAGGGGATAAAGATTAATGGAGATTATCTAACCCACCTTCGTTTTGCTGATGACGTAGTCATTTTTGCAACTAGCCCATCAGAGCTGCAGAGTATGATCCAGGAACTTGCTGACAAGAGTAAAGAAGTGGGATTAAAAATGAACTTTCAGAAGACAAAAGTGATGTTCAATGCTTTTACAAGAAATGAAGATTTATCGATTGATGGAGAAAAGCTGGAGATAACAGTCACATACGTTTATCTTGGACAGCAGATATCAAGTGAGGGTCACATTGATGAAGAAATTAATCGGCGTACAAAACTTGCCTGGAGAGCTTTTGGAAGAAACAGCATAATTTTCAAGAGCAATATGCCATTATGTCTTAAAAGAAAAGTGTTTGATCAATGCATCCTTCCAGTGCTTACGTATGGTGCAGAGACGTGGACCTTAACTAAAAGAGACATACAAAGGCTGCAGACAACTCAAAGAAGCATGGAGAGGTGCATGCTTGGTATAACCAGGAGAGATAAGAAGAGGAACTCGTTTATCCGAAAAATGACAAGAGTGGAAGACATCATGATCAGAGTTAGATCCCTGAAATGGCAATGGGCTGGACATACTGCCAGAAGGACAGATCATCGATGGACAGCCGAAATTTTAGATTGGATTCCAAGGGACAGGAAAAGACCCAGAAGAAGACCACATGGGAGATGGGTGGATGAAATTCGAAAGTATGCAGGGGTGACATGGAGGAGACTGGCACAAGACAGACCGTTGTGGAGGAAACTTGGGGAGACCTTCGTCCAGCAGTGGATTGATAATGGTTGACAATGATGATGATGATGATGACATATCCTTATGCTGTAATAAAATACACCTAATTCCAATAGCTAGACTACATTTCATTTGGACGATCCTTATATTTTGAGACGACGATTTCTTGAGCACTTACAAGTAAACCAGTGTTATCCGCTGGAAACTCATTTTAAATCTAGAGGAAATGTAGCATTTATTTATTTTTTTCTACACCAAACAAACTGTCTCAAGTGTTTCCACTCTATATTAAAATGTTTTCTTTCATATGGGTGATAATAACTTTTACTTTTTCTCTGCAGATGGCGCTTCGGCCTCTCCAGTGGCTGATCAGTATGTCGATTCCGTCCTATTCAACGCGTTACCAAACCAACTTCGTATCATGAATCTTGAGCCTGCACCACTTCCTGACTTCTATACGGAATTTTACGATAAAGTCTTTGGCATTAAAGTGAAGGGAAAGGTCAACTACACCAGTGGAGCTTTGACCGGTCTAACTGGTGTGAGAAGATTTTCGGCTTGTGGAGGCCCCGCCTATAAGTTTGGAATTAATACCATCAACTGCACCATCGGCTTCAACAACCTGCATATCTCGTACGATGGCAAATTGAAGTACGGCAAAATGCCAACTGTCACAGTACACGGGAACGGCAATGTTACCACCACAACTGTCTTCATTGAAGTCGCATCTCCAGCACCAAATGTTCAGCCTTCGCTTAAGAACTTCCAGTTTGTGCAGATCGGACAAGTCCAACCCAAGTTCACTGGATTAGGCAGCCCCTTAAACAAGTTTCTCAAAGTTCTCGAAGATGGGTTCAAGGCTCACGTAAGTGCTGAGCTGCTGAATTCCATGAGCCAAAGATTCCAGGGAGCTTTAGGCGCAGCCGTATCTCAGATACCCATGCCCCATGTGTAACATCTTTCATGTAATAAATAAATACTAAGGTAGAGTCATACAATAAACAATTTGAAAATCAAGTTTCTTCTCATTTACTTCTATCACGATTTTGATATACATTAAACAAGACCAATTAATAAAGGAATACGTTCACATGAATGTAGACTTTTACAACAGGAAATAAAACATAGCACTAGAAGCAGCTTTTTGGTCCACAAAATCTGATTTTTGTTGTATATGCAGGACGACCACGTGGGTGCTTTGAAGCTCACTGAAGTTCCAATAAGTGTCAAGCACCCATTGGAAAATTGGAAAAATCCCAGCTTCGAAATAAAAATTAAATAAAGAAACAACGCTTTTATTTCACTAATTCTGAATTTTTTTTTAAGATTATCAAGAAAGTTTCCGATATCAGACAGACCTTCAGCGGAAGCACCTGATCCAATATAAAAAAATGCAGCGAACCTGTCTTTCATAGGTCCCAACTATACACACGTTGTGTCGTTGATAACAATGAAAAGTTCCCCATCTAAAACAAAAACAAAAGTGTAAAAGTGCGTATCTGTAAAATGTGCAAAGGAAAAATTATGAGCGTATGTGATGATTTACATTCATTCCAGTTTTAAAAATTAACCACCGATAAAATCGTATAACTAACTGGCGTGTGTAACCGACATTGCAGTGAAGATTTATGTATGCGCATGTGAGTATATGTAAAAAACTCGGCTCCCATTGGACCAGAAACCTTTTCCTATTTCCATAAGTTATTTTGCTATAAGTTATTTTTGCTGAAACATCATAAGATTATCTTTGTTGGGGGCGGTCATGGTATCAGAATGAAAACATTGTATGACTATTGTCATTGCCACGATATTATAGTTATTATCATTAGTGTAGATTCTGCTTTACTTAATTAGCGGCTTGCATATTAGTTACATTTTTATTTATTTTACAAAGCTGGACTACCTAAATGACTCACTTTTAACTAAGTATATTTTTGAAGACTTAATAAAAGATAAGACAACAGTAAATTATATTCAGGGGTATTTAAATGCATTTTCTTATTTCATTATAATATAAAATATTCAGATCTACCTTTACGTGGCAGAAAACCTGGCGATTTCAGAATATTTAAAATATTTTTTTCTTATAAAATTTTAATTTTTAAGGATATCAATGGAACTCCAGCGTAATCTATAGCTTTGGTTTTCGGCCCCTTCCCTAATCCGGCTCTGCATTGGATTTACCGTTCAGAACGCGACTACGTATGAAAAGGCTAGTACACATTTGATATTTAGAAAGTCGGCGCCTATGTATATAGGTATGTTTTAAAATATATCTACGCTAATAGTTTTATAAGTTCCTGAAAGTCTGTGGCGTCAAGGAAAATTAATATATCTCAATAATCGGAGGGCTATTCAAAAATTAAGGAGCAACAATGTTTTCAAAATCACAAGTTGGAATGATTGAAGAAATAAATACGACACCTTAATTTACGTATACTTGAATCTATTTTTTTACAAAAACCCCGTTTCCTCGGTCACATTTTCCCCATCGTTCTAGCAGTTGAAAGATACCTTTGAGGAAGTACTCCGTTCCAGTTGCCCGAAGACATGGACGTGTCGCATCCGTGCTCCGATAGTGTTGGCCGCCCATCTGGTCCTTTAAAAATCCATAAACATGATAGTCAGGGAGTGCTAGGTCTGTACTGTAAGTATAGTGAGGTAAAAGTTCCTATCCGATTTTCTGAATTTTTGTCCGAGGTCAAACGAGCAGAGTGGGGCCTAGCGTTGTCTAGCTCGAGGATGACTTTATTTTCCCGGCCGATTACCAAGCATTGCATGGCGGAGCTTTTCAAATGTATGGTTATAACGAGCCGCATTTACGGTTTGCCCAGGTTCTGAAATGTCAACCACAACGACCTCATCTGCGTCCCAAAAGACAGTTCCCAAAACCTTCGCAGCTGATGGAACTGTCTTGGGCACTTTCTTGCTAGTAAGTCAACTACAACGTGCTCGTGTCATTGTAGTTGGCTCACTAGCAAGTCAAATACAACGTGATCATGGCATTGGACGTGACTTACTAGCAAGTCAGCTACAACGTGCTCCCGTTGTAGTTCCTAAAAAGTCAACTACAACGCGCTCCCGTTGTAGTTCCTAAAAGGTCAACTAAAACGAGCTGCTTTGCGTCCCAAAAGAAACTTTCCATAACCTTCGCAGCTGGTGGAACTATCTTGGGCTTCTTCCTGCTAGTAAGTCAACCGCGTTGTAGTTGTTAAAAGGTCAACTACAACGTGCTTGTCTGCGTCCCAAAAGACAGTTCCCATAACCTCTGCAGCTGATGGAACTGTCTTGGACTTCTTCCTGCTTGGTAAATGGAGATCATGCAATTCCATGCTCTTGTGTTTTGTTTCAGGTTTGAAATGGTGGAACCAACTTTCGTCATCTGCCACTATACTGTGCAAACAAATCGGTACCGCTACCGCTGTTTCGTTACCGCTGTAGCAGTTGCGACGAGTTGTTTTTGCGCTAGCCTTTGCGGTCTTCTGTCAGTAAACGTGGGTCCCAGCGGGCACAGATTTTCCGATATCCCAAGCTGCTAATCGCATCCTGGACTGCATTGTGTCTTATGCCCAAGTTCACAGCAACTTCTTGCACCATCACACGTCTGTCATCACAAATTAAGGTATCAACACTTTCCTTGTTTGAGGCTGTTGGGTAGCAACAACCAAGAGGCTGATCGTTAATATATGTGAAACTGTTTTTAAAATGTTGGAGGGCGACTGCCAAGAGCCTGATCGTTAATATACACTCACGGAAAAAAATCCCAACACCAAGAAGGGGTTGTGTTAGATAAACGACAGTTAGTAGGCGGTGATAGTACATCTGTAAGATGACGTCTATGCAAATTTCGCGCTCGGCGCATACGTGTGGCGCTAGTAGCGCCCCTCGGAACATGCAAAGCAGGTTTGCTGTAAATGCGCGCTGTAACGTTCATGAGCGTTAGTTATCGTTGATATTTGACGTAAAGTGTTGAGGTTAGTCAAGAATGCCTTTAAGAAGACGAAGAAGCCATTATCAACAGCTCATGGAGTTTGAACGAGGTCGTGTAATAGGGCTACGAGAAGGTGGATTTTCTTTCCGTAATATTGCAGAACGACTTGGCAGGAATGTAGCCACTGTGCATGATTGTTGGCAACGGTGGTCAAGGGAAGGTACTGCCTCAAGAAGACCGGGTTCCGGCCGGCCACGTGGCACTACTGAGAGGGAAGACCGCCGTGTAAGGCGTATGGCCGTGGCGCATCGTACCGCGTCTGCGGTAGCAATTCGAGCTGCAGTTGCCACCACAGTGACCCAACGAACTGTTACAAATCGGTTACTTGAAGGACAGCTTCGAGCCAGACGCCCTGTAGAGTGCATTCCACTTATTCCAAACCACTGCCGTTTGCGACGTCAGTGGTGTCAAGCTAGAGCTCATTGGAGGACGGAGTGGAGATCTGTTGTGTTTTCTGATGAAAGCCAGTTCTGCCTGGGTGCAAGTGATGGTCGTGTGTTGGTTAGAAGGAGGCCAGGTGAGCGCCTGCAACCAACCTGTCTGCGGCCGAGACACACTGGACATACACCTAAAGTTATGGTCTGTGGACCAATTTCCTACGACAGCAGGAGCACTCTCGTGGTTATCCCATGCACCCTGACGGCACAGTTGTACGTCGGTCTGGTGATTCAACCTGTTGTGCTGCCATTCATGAACAGCATTCCAGGGGGTGTTTTCCAACAGGATAACGCCCGCCCGCATACCGCTGTTGTAACCCAACATGCTCTACAGAGTGTCGACATGTTGCCGTGGCCTGCTAGATCACCAGATCTTTCACCAATCGAGCACGTATGGGACATCATTGGACGACAACTCCAGCGTCACTCCCAACCAGCATTAACCGTCCCTGTATTGACCGACCAAGTGCAACAGGCATGGAACTCCATCCCACAAACTGACATCCAGCTCCTGTACGACACAATGCATGAACATTTGCGTGCTTGCATTCAACATTCTGGCGGTTACACTGGTTATTAATGTACCAGCATTTCACATTTAAAATGGCTCTTCTCGCGCTTACATTAAGCTGTGATCTTGAAACCTTAATCGATTAAATATGTTACCTACACAAATGTATTGCCGCCATTTCATTCCTCTACAACTATTTTTTTCGTGGTGTTGGGATTTTTTTTCCGTTAGTGTATATGAAACTGTTTTTAAAATGTTGGACGGCGACTTCCAAGATGCTGATCGTTAATATATGCGAAACTGTTTTTAAAATGTTGGACGGCGACTGTCAAGAGGCTGATCGTTAATATATGCGAAACTGTTTTTAAAATGTTGGACGGCGACTGTCAAGAGGCTGATCGTTAATATATGTGAAACTGTTTTTAAAATGTTGGACGCCGACTTCCAAGATGCTGATCGTTAATACACGTCAAACTGTTTTTAAAATATTGGAGGGCGACTGCCAGGATGCTGATCGTTAATACATGTGAAACTGTTTTTAAAATGTTGAACGGCGACTGCCAAGATGCTGATCGTTAATATATGCGAAACTGTTTTTAGCATGTTTGAGGGCGACTGCCAAGAGGCTGATAGTTAATATATGTGAAACGGTGTTAAAAACGTTGGACGGTGTCTGCCAAGAGGGTGATCGTTAATATGTGTGAAACTGTTTTTTAAATGTTAACGGCTACTGCAAGAGACTTATCGTTAATATATGCGAAATTGTTTTTTAAATGTTTCACCCACCTTCTCACATTGCTGACACCCATGCGTATCTTCGTATGAACGCTGAAGCCTACGGTGATTCTCGGAAGCATAAATTTCCGCCTTCATAAGAAACTGAATCACAGCACGCTGACGAAACGATGCATCACTGTCCGCCGTCTTTTCTCGCATCTCTTTGTGCACATGATTGAAGCTGACGAAACGATGTATAACTGTCCGCCGTCTTTTCTCGCATGTCTTTGGTCACATGACTGATGCTGACGAAACGATGTATCACTGTCCGCCGTCTTTTCTCGCGTCCCTTTGGTCACATGACTGATGCTGGTGGCGTGATGTGGCAATAATGGCCACAAAGAGATATGGCACTTCCTGTCTAACGAACTATCATTCTCCCAATGCCCAATCTGACAGTGTAATGCATATTTGCTCATTATTTTCAGTATGATCTCCGCAGATTCACATTTCACTAAATATGCATCAATAACTTTACATATACATCAATAAATACATTTTCATCGAAATTTATAACACACTAGTGATTTCAGTAGTGGATGAAAATATTATACAAGGCAGAAGAAGTTTATTGTGTGCACGATTATTTTGACATGATACTTGTTTAAGGCAAAACGGTTCTCTTTTTCTTCTATTTTTTTTTTCTTGTATGATCTTTGAAATAATAATATATATGTGATGTGTTTGAGAGGCGGAAAAAAATGTCTGTAAAGAATTTCGCAATTATTTACTGAGAGCTTACACGCAAAAACCAGCTGGGTATAAGATTGGCTGCTGCACTGTAGATCAGAACTTTTACGAAAAATCTTCTCATTTCGTGAAATTATTAGCAGTTATAACGTCTTTGAAATCCTGATTTATTGAAGATGCATACATTAATATCCTTGATAATGTTTACAAAAGTGCAAATACAAAGATTCGACTGTTTGAGGACACATCACGCATGAAAACTGGAAAGGAACTGAAGAAAACGTGACATCACATCTCCTAATCCCTTGAATGTTATGCCGCACTTCGTGTTTCAATTGTTAAACTGGGAAGACAAAGGAATACAGATAAATAAAGGTAGTTTATAACATACCCACGTTATGGTGACGACTAAGTCATCTTTGCAGGTACACCTTCATAGCTACAGAGCATGATTCAGTAAGTCAAAATACACTGCTGGCCACCCAAAATGCAACACCCAGAGGCGGTCCCGGACGATTCGTTCAACGACGATTGGTCCAATGCCGATTCGTCCAAAGGGACGATTGGTCTAATGCCGATTGGTACAATGTCCGATTCGTCCAATGCCGATTCGTCCAATGCCGATTCGTCCAATGGTACGATTGGTCCAATGCCGATTCGTCCATTGGTACGATTGGTCCAACGCCGATTCGTTCAATGGTATCCTCTTACCAACGGTAAACTTTTTTATTTTCCAGAAAGGAATAATAATTTAAATTATTCTCCTCTTTATATCCTTTTGAAAGATAATTTCCGTATATTTGGTAATTGTAAACATTTTACATAAACCTGGTAAAAGGCACTCAATGGAGCATTTCTCAGCTGTTTGCAAAGCACCTAGGCCGCGGGCCCTTTTAGAAGATTTTAAGTTACAACCTAGATATTTGGTATTTGTAAACATTTTATAAAACCTAATAAAAGGCACTCATCGTATCATTTCTCAGCTATCTAACAGGCATCTAGGTCGCGGGCCTTTTTAGAAGATTTTAAGTTACAACCTAGATATTTGGTATTTGTAAACATTTTATAAAACTTTATAAAAGGCACTCATCGTATCATTTCTGAGGTCTTTGCAAGGCACCTAGGCCGCAGGCCTATGAATTCATATTTCGTGCTTAAGTGAAAGCGCAATATTATTAACTTGATTTAATATGTAAACGTTATGAATATGACATCGGTAAAATAAAAAGTCCTAAAAAGGCTATGACATCGGTAGAGTAAAAAGCCTAGAGCCTATGAATTAATATTTCGTTCCTAAGTAAAAGCTCAATATTATTAACTTGATTTGATATGTAAACGTTATGAATATGATATCGCTGGAATAAAAACTGTTGAAAAGGCCTAGGCCTAGGGTTTATGAATTAATATTTCGTGCTTAAGTAAAAGCGCAATATTATTAACTTGATTTTATATGTAAATCTTATGAATATGACATCGGTAGAATATAAACTGTTAAAAAGGCCTAGGCCTATGGCCTATGAATTAATATTTCGTGTTTAAGTAAAAGCGCAATATTATTAACTTGATTTGATATGTAAACGTTATGAATATGACATCGCTGGAATAAAAACTGTTGAAAAGGCCTCTGTCCAAACCCCGACCAGTTGTTTCCATTGGGCAGTTGGCGGAACCCCACTGCATTCTACAAACAGAAATGGAAAACTAGTAGTTTTTATTATTTCATGCAAAAGAGAAACACTGAAGTTGATTGAACGGCTCGCACATCAGTAACTTCATACGGCAGCAAGGACAGTATAACAAAAAACGCGATTCAAAAAAAAAAAAAAAAAAAAAGAAATATGTAACCACAACATTAGGCATGAAATGTCACATTATTTTACATTCTTTGGACTACCGGTACTTTCGTATAACATCGGATATAGAATCGGGACAGATGAGACTTTTATAGCACGAGTAGCACTTCGGACAGATAGGACGGCATTGGACCAATCATCCATTGGACGAATCGGCATTGGACCAATCGTACCATTGGACGAATCGTACCTTTGGACCAACTGTCCATTGGACGAATTAACATTGGACCAATCGGCATTGGACGAATCGGCATTGCACCAATCGTCGTAGGACGAATCGTACCAGACCCCCGAGAGGGAAGCATCCGATTGGTCTGAAATTCGCAGCATGCGTCGGCCGCGAGAGGACATGCAAACGAATAGCATTGCAGGGCATATGCAAATCATATGCGCCCGGAACGCCACCGAGAAGCACTATAAGAAGGGTGCACAGAAGACGGGATGTAACTAGTGGAAGCGTGTTGTGCTGCCGGACCTGTGTGTGGAAAGCTTCCTGATGCCTCGTCGCAGAATACGGCAGTCATTCCAGCACGTTTCGGAGTTCGACAGAGGACGAAGAGTAGCTTATTGCGACAGCGGTTTATCGTACCGAGACATCGGCGCTCGTGTGGGACGACATCCAGCCAGTGTGATGTGAGTATAGATTCCGCGGGTGCAGGAGGGACGGACGGTACGACGTGAGCGATTGCAGCAGCCGCGGCACACCACCGAACGAGAGGACCGGCATGTTGTGCAGTGGGCATTGACGGCTCGCACCGCCACATCACGAACGTTAGGCCAGGAATTAGGGTGTGTTGCGCAACAACCTGTGTCAGCACGTACCGTTCGACGTCGAGGCAGGAGCGGGGACTTGTCGCACGGTGCCCATTGCTCCGACTACAATTGACGTTACAGCACCGGCGAGTGCGGCGGCAGTGGGCCATTGAACGCCGCATCTGGATTACGGAATGGCAGGACATTGTTTTCTCCGGCGAATCCCGCTTCTGCCTGCAACACCACGATGGTCGGATCCGCGTGTGGCGGCACCGCGTCGAGTGACTGTATGGTGCCTGCATTATGCATCGCCATACTGGTCCGTCGCCTGGCGTTATGGTTTGGGGCGCAAATGGATATGACACCCGCACTCCTCTGGTACGCATCGCTGGTACACTCAACAGCCACAGCTGCATCTCCGACGTTTTGAAGCCTGTAGTCCTCTCTCTTCTGCAGGACCAGCCAGCGACCACGTTTCAACAGGACAATGAGCGCTCTCACGTGGCACGCATCGTGCAACAATTCTTCACGGCCCACCAGGAGTCACTCCTGCCGTGACCAGCCTGTTCTCCCAATATGTTGTCCATCGAACACGTCTGGTCGATGATCCTCAACCGAGTGGCCCGGCAAACAACACCCGCGGCTACGCCTGATGAACTGTGGTAACGTGTGGAAGCAGCCTGGACCGACATACCCCAAGCCCACATCCAAAGCCTCTTTCAATCGATGCCGCGGCGTGTAGCGGCCGTAATTTCCAGCCATGGGGGCCACACGAACTATTGATGTCTGTGTGTTCCGCAAATCGGGTGGGCCTGTAAGCTCAATTGTTTCATCTTTGTATCTGCTGTTATGTGTCCAGTGAATCTGGCTTTGCTATCTCGTGTCCTTCTTGGTGTTGCATTTTGGGTGGCCAGCAGTGTAGTATAACTATACAACTAATCCAAATTTATTGGCGTAAAATAGAAATAAAAATTTCCAAGCTTTCGCACATCAACCCGATAGGAATTTTAAGAAAGATAGACAACAAACTGCAACCTCAATTATACACTGCTGGCCGCCCAAAATGCAACACCAAAAAGGACACGAGATAGCAAAGCCAGATTTACTGGACACATAACAACAGATACAAACATGAAACAATTGAGCTTACAGGCCCGTGCGACTTGCGGAACACACAGACATCAATAGTTCGTGTGGCCCCTGTGGCTGGCAATAACGGCAGCTACACGCCGCGGCATCGAACGAAAGAGGCTTTGGAGGTGGGCTTGGGGTATGTCGGTGCAGGCTGCTTCCACATGTTGCCACAGTTCATCAGGCGTAGCCGGGGGTGGTGCTTGCCGGGCCACTCGGTTGCCGATCATCGACCAGACGTGTTCGATGGGCGACATATCGGGAGAACAGTCAGTGCCACGGCAGCAGTGACACCTGGTCGGCCGTGAAGAATTGTTGCACGATGCGTGCCACGTGCGGGCGTGCATTGTCCTGTTGAAACGTGGCCGCTGGCTGGTCCAGCAGAAAAGAGAGGACTACAGGCTTCAAAACGTCGGAGATGCAGCGGTGGCTATTGAGTGTACCGGCGATGCGTACCAGAGGGGTGCGGGTGTCAAATCCAACTGCGCCCCAAACCATAACGCCAGACAACGGACCGGTATGGCTATGCATAATGCAGGCTTCATACAGTCTCTCGCCGCGGTGCATCCACGCGCGGATCCGATCATCGTGGTGTTGCAGGCAGAAGCGGGATTCGTCGGAGAACACAATGTCGTGCCATTCCGTAGTCCAGGTGCGGCGTTCAACGGCCCACTGCCGCCGCATTCGCCGGTGGTGTAACGGCAATGGTAATCGGAGCAATGGGCGCCATGCGACAAGTCCCCACTCCTGCATTGACATCGAACGACGGTACGTGCTGACACAGGTTGTTGTGCAACACACCCTAATTCTTGCGCTAACGTTCGTGATGTGGCGGTGCGATCCGTCAATGTCCGCCGCACAACATGCCGGTACTCTCGTTCGGTGGTGTGCCGCGACTATGGCAATCACTCACGTCGTTCCGTCCGTCCCTCCTGCATCCACCGAATCCATACTCGCCTCACTGTGGCTGGATGTCGTCCCACACTGGCGCCGGTGTCTCGGGACGATAAACCGCTGTCGCGATAAGCCCCTATTCGTCCTCTGTCGAACTCCGAAACGTGCTTGAATGACTGCCATATTCTGCGATGAGGCAGCAGGAAGCTTCCCACGCACAGGTCCGGCAGCGCAACACACTTCCACTACTTACACCCCGCCTTTTGTGCACCCTTCGTGTAGTGCTTGTCGGTGGCGTGCCGGGCGCATATGATTTGCATATGCCCTGTAATGCTAATCGTTTGCATGTCCTCTCGCGGGCGACGCATTTCAGGCCAATCGGATGCTTCCTTCTTGGTGTTGCATTTTGGGTGGCCAGCTGTGTAGAACACTTCAACAATTTGAACGTGGTAAAACGAATAGATGCGAATGTAATTATTCAAAGACATGAGGCTTCGTGTTCCTTTAGAACACGGAAATCTGGAAGGAAAACAAAAGGCCTTTTTTATTTGAAGAACTGACTCCATATTCGTGGCAACTCTGTTGTTTATGATTGCCAAATTTTCTCGAATGGCAGTAGATCTAGGGTTGGACAAGGTAGCTAATTTATTTATGTCACCCCATTTAGAAGCAGTGGACTTAAACTTGACTTCTCTGGATTTGGGCCGTGGTTACTTTACCGTTCTTTGTGTCTCTTTTATGTTCATTGGCTCTATTTCTAAATGAACGTTTGGTCATTCCAATGTAGTATAACATGAAGCCGTCCAGCTATTCTAGAGAGATGGCGTAAATTACCTGCTTCGTTGGAGAGATGGGGCCTTGGCAGTATTTCTCTTGAGCATGGAATAAAAAGATGTAGGATTCCTTATGACAACAGCGATATTCATCTTACACTATTTAGATTATAGTTGGTGTACAGTTCCTTGTTATTAATTAATGATCCATTAACTTGTTATCAAGCGTAAAGTAGTGAGTTTAAAAATGAACGAGACGAATAGGAATGTTTCTATGTCCACGTAAGAAAAATCAGTGAAATTCAGGTTTTCTCTGCCAATTCCAGGAAAAGGTTGAATCAGAAACATGCTTCGTCGATGTACTAAAGGAATCACGAGTAATGGCTGGCGGATTTCAGAAAAGTTTTACAGTGTAGACACGGGTGATTTAGAAATGTTCACTAAATCCAGGAAGCAAACAAAAATGTCCTTCCAATTACAACTATTAGCACTCTTTCTCTGCCAGATAAAAAGTGAATATGGGAAAATAAATATTAGTTTTTTAACTAAAACGTTTCAAGTGTAATTAAAACGCAGTAGTGCTTAATGAAAGCCTTACACGGAATGTATTAATTATGAAACTATCTGTGATACTTCTTTACCATTATAAATTTGGACATGCGGTCAATAAATTTCGATATGTGGCCTATGCTGCCAATAGAAAACATACTAATCTTAATTTTTTTTCCATGAGCTGTTTTCTAAAATTAATTTTCAATAGAATATATACTAATATTAATCTTCTGATCTGACAGCTTATCGAGTGCTTTACATAGGCGTCAGTTTTCTTATTTCGCTTGATTGGCATGAAGCTGTTTGAAATAACTTCTGACTAACCATTCCCTTGTCAGAAAAGAAAAATAATTTTTCCAGTTCTACCTGGCATGATGTGTTTTTTGTCTTGTAGGTAATTTTATTTTTCATTTAGACCAATTTCTAATAAGGGCGGAAGATTTTTTCCTTCAAATCTTATCTTGGAATATGAAAACATTACTGTTTTTTTTGTTTTTTTTTATTGGAGGTTTAACGACCACCGTGAGCAACTCAATGGGCTATAAGCAGTCGCCCGTCCCTAATTTAGGGTCACTGGTTCCAGGGAAGGGAGAGAGCCAATGCCGTAAGACAAACACAACATCCATGCCTCACCGGGATTCGAACCCGGACCCCTTACGGACGAATGATCAGAGGCCAGTGCTTTAGACCACTGCGCCACCGGGGCGGCACATTACTGTTCATGCTTGTGTTTAGGAAATTAATCATGATCCTGTTTGTGAACAAATACTGTTTATTGAGAAACGCCCTTTCATCCGGATATTATCGAGGTTTTCCATTTTGAGATCCTCGACGTAAGATAAAAACTGAAATAATCTCCCATGATGAGATTATGCATGTGCAGGGCAACAGATACAACAGCGTCAAAAAAGTGATTCGAAATGATTTGTGGAACTGAAAGGTTTTTTTTATTATTATCGTGTCTAAGTATATAGAAAGCATAGCAAACATGTCAGTTCTTCATCGGTTTCAAATGGGAAGTGAAGCATTGGCTATTGATGGTTCAGTACGAGTCCGTAAACCTGCAGCGTCATTTGAGTCCTTAGCGGGGAGAAATGACTGCTCCGTCACTCATGTCTGCGTGCTTCGGAATTTGAGAAACAAACTCTAACTATAAACCGAAATGCATAGAATGAGAATCGCACATCCTTGAAAACTTTTTCGTGAAAAATACAGCAGGGCTTACAAAGAAATGAACAAAATTGGGCAGTGCAGAACAAGAGCACATATTCCTCTTCCAAAATAAAAGATACTGCTAAATGTACCCAGAAAATACTTCAGAAATTATGTGCCAAATACATTAATAACACTGAACAACAATGGTTTTTGTTACAAAGAAAACTTTAACGGTTCTGTATGTATTTATGGGTGCTAAAACCAAATATGAAGTCACAATTGCTCCACTGGGCTCCAATTTCTTGTAATGCAACTCTCTGTTGGGGTGATTGTTGTGTTACTTAAAGGAATTTTCCTATGTTTTCCAACGGAGACATCTGTCTGCAATCGGGATAGCTGTGTCTCTGAGAGTAGACATACTGGAGCCATTACTTCTTGTTGTGCAATTCCTTCTGGGAAGGGGGATCAAAGAATTTTTGTCATTCGAATGCATTTAGTTGGTACTGCAGGACGTGCTTTCTCTCGTGGTTTTGAAAAGTGGTGTGGATTGTGCAAAGTGTACGTTAAATAACGCCGCGTACTTGCTTGAACCATCCAAACAGTTTCTGCTACATTTGTGGACAATTTTCTTTAAAGTCTCAAAGGCGACAATTCACACCGCTGGTTAGAAAATCCTATGAACTTTATTTCCAGTGCAAAAAGGGTGATGAATATAAATATTGGGCCGCTCACATTTGGTGTAATTCATGTGTAACTTTGTTGACTGGCTGGTTGAAAACTTGAGCTTCTAGAAAACTATGAAGCCATGAGATGCAATATGTCCCTTAAAATACATTTGCTTCACACGTACTGGACTTTTTCCCAAAGTACTGAGCTGTAAGCGATGAGCTCCGAGAACGTTTTCATCAGGACGTATGTACCATAGAAAACAGCTATAAAGGATAATGGAACCCTAAAATGCTAGCTGATTACTGTCGGACTCCAAAAAACGATATAGTACAGCCAAAGTACAGAAGAAAATCTAAAATAACTACTTTTTAAGGTAAATGTAATTAATTGTTTGTAGCGAAATATACATGCCAAAACGAAGGCTTATTGTACCCTGAAATAACATGTTACTCGAGAACTATGCCCGATAGCAAAATTTAGCAAGCAGATTTGTAATCAGCATGGCAAATAATGTATGATTCGGCATATGCAGTCTTTGTAACAAACAAAAAGTTTATTTTTGTTGTTCAGTGTGTTTTTTATATCGCAATTCAGAAATCTATAGGCACTCGTATATATATTTTAGTTTTATCGATGTCTCTACTTCTAACAATACGATTTGAATCCTATATTTATCAGACAGTGTTTATCGTGGAGAAAATTTGCTTATAATTTCAATTTTTAGCGCATAATTTTGTCATTAGATGTCTTCAATTCATGTTTACTTTACTTTAACAGAATATTTGTAAAAATATCTGCGCGTCTAAAATCCCTGTTGAAAAAATATTTTCTCGTCAGATACCAGACACTCCGGAAGCATTTTATGAGCATTTTCTGCCTCAAATAATACAGAATTTCTCTTCAAGGGGGCACGAATATTTAACACGATATTCTTGATAATATACTTTTCATACGCTAGTGAGATTAAGTAGTTATTTCTGTTTGGGAATATATTTTATCGATTACAGTAGTCAGGTTCATTGTTTAACCAGTTTCATTTACTATAAATAACCCCACTCACAATGGGTATTTTAAATTATGCGCAGTTTCTCTCTAGGTAGTATAAATGTCTTATCTTTTACGCTGAAGTTTTAGATTTTATTTTAAAATTTGCTTGAAAAAAATGCGCCGTTCCGATGGTCTACGCTAATGACGCTTAGACCATCAAGACGGCGCAATTTTTTTTTTAATTTGCTTTAAAAAATTGCGCCGTCGCGATGGTCTAAGCCTTGGCTAATGACGCTCATCTTTAGATTTTCTTTTAAAGCAAATTTTAAAAGAAAATCTGAAAATTCAGCGTAAAAGATAAAACATTTATACAACCTAGAGAGAAACTTCGCATAATTTAAAATACGCATTGTGAGTGGGGTTATTTACAGTAAATGACACTGGTTAAAAAAATGAACCTGATTACTATAATCGATAAAATATATTCCCAAACAGAAGTAGCTACTTAATCTCACTAGAGTATGAAAAGTTTATTATCAAGAAAATCGTGTTAAATATTCGTGCCCCCTTGAAGAGGAATTCTGTATTATTTTTGGCAGAAAATGCTCATAGAATGTTTCGTGGTGGGTCCTGGTTCAAATCCCGATTGTCCGTGATGGGTCCGGGTTCAAATCCCGATGAGGCATTTCTTTTCTTTTTTTTTTTTTTTCTTCTTCTTTTTTTGATTGAAGGTTTAACGACTACCGTGAGCACTTCAATGGGCTAAAAGCAGTCGGCTGGTCCTAACTTAGGGCCACTGCTTCCAGGGAAAGAAAAGAGCCAAGGTCGTAAGGCAAATACAACATTCATGCCTCACCGGGGTTCGAACCCACCCTCTGATGCCCCGGTGGCGAAGTGGTCTAAGCGCTGGCTAATGACCATTCGTCCGAGAAGGGTTTGGGTTTGAATCCCGGGAGTCATGGATGTTATGTTTGTCTTACGGAACTGGCTCTCCCTCTTCCCTGGAACCAGTGGTCCTAAATTATGGATGGGCGACTGCTTATAGTCTATTCAGTTGCTCACGGTAGTCGTTAAACATTCAATAAAACATATTTTGTGTGTGTGTGTGTGTGTGCAGTCGGAAAAGATTCAAAAGAGACGTGCTCATTATAACCGAAAATTCGGTGGCATCTTTCTTGTTTTCTTTTCCTTCGGTTTTAATTAACATAGTAAGCAATTCAAATGGCTGTAAGCAATCGTATAATTCAGGAACACAAGCTTTGCGTGCTCTATTTTTCGCAAAATTGCCAACAAGTATCTTCAAATCTATGTCAAGGGGGAATATCTTATTCGATTGATAACGCATATAACCCAACAAGGTTCTTTCCTCCTACATCCCCCAATGGAGAGAGTGGAGGGAAAGAAAAAGAATTCTAGAGGAATGAATGTACAGTAGTAGCAGAGCCTCTCTTACTCTTGCCTCTGGTATTGTTATTAGAAAATATTCTTAGTGAGACAATAACCTTTAGGCAAGCCGCTCCGGTAACGCAGTGGTCTAACTAAGCGCTGGCCTTTGACGATTTCTCTAAGATGGGTACGGGTTCGAATCCCGACAAGGCGTGTATGTTGTGTTTGTCTTACCGCACTGGCTATCTCTTTTCCCTAGAGCAAGAAATTAATGACGGGCGACTGTTTATATTCATCGAGTTGCTCACTGTGGTCGTTAATCCTTTCCGCTCCCAAAGAACTTTAGATGTTGAGCATTGCTACTATTTGTGACAGAAGAAGTCGACAATCCAGATATTTCCATTGAAAGCTGGATAATGCAGAATCCGTTTTCTTAAAAAAAAAAAAATTATTGAGCCGCCCTCAGGCGTCGCTTGACTTCCCAGTTTCATGGAGACGAGCTTGGTTTATGGCAGTTTTTCGACAGATGAGCGTTTCCATGGCGTGGTAAAAAGAAGTGTGTGTGTGGGGGGGGGGGGGGGGGGGGGGGGGGGGTTACCGCAAGCTAACTTACCCATTCTATAAGAACAGGTCTCCGTTTCTCAATGAATAGGAATACCCAACTTCCATCGAATGGACAACACAACAAGAAAGATGACACCGAATTTTCGGGTGTAACAAGCACGTCTTTTGAATCCGTTCTAACGCAAATTAAATTTATCAAAGCTATTCAAAGGCAATGGAACCGGTATGGAAAACAATAATATCAGACGGAAGGAAAAAGTTTTTCAATAGGGTTTTTAATCCCTCAGATATTGCCGTAAACGGAATCATGAGCTTACGCCCTCTGGTTGCAGACGTGCGTTAAGAACAACATGAATTTATATGAGGAACATTTCTCACCAGAAAGGCTCTTCAACACAGAAAGAATTTTTGAAATCGGACTCTTAGAAGCAGAGATATCGACAAAAATTGGATGTGACTTTTCGTACCCTGGTGGGAAAACCATGCATCATTTCAGGAAGAAAGTATAGACCGTATGCATATGACGTCACAGAAAGTTAAACCATCCTAGCATTTGCATTGTGGAATGTTAAGGAAGATGGTGTCATGTGCTATTTTCGGCTGCAGTAACCGAAGTTGGAGGGATAATGATGTGTCCTATTATAGATTACTATCTGAGTGAAAGAAGTGGGATCAGAATTATATAAAAATTATTCAGAAGCGCCCATATTTTTGGTTATCACGTATCAGCAGAGTTGACATTCATGACCGGAAACGAAGGGACATTAGAGTGTGCAGTTGTTTACATTATGTAACAGGTATGTTCATAAATTTACTGATGCGTTATCTACAAAAACTCAATAAGGATCTTTAGACTGGAACTAACCTTTCTTTATGAATGCCTTGCACGATTTCATTTGCTCGAGAGTGAAGGAGTTCGTGCAAAAAAAACGAAATAATTAACAATATCGCCGTGTTCTATTCGTGGCAAGACCTCAATAAAAAAAATAAAAATTAACAATATCGCCGTGTTCTATTCGTGGCAAGACCTCAATATTGTTCAGGAAAATGAGTATGGAATAACATATGGGTCACCACAATTGCCCAATAACTTTAATTTATCAGAATGAGGCTATTTTTGATCGCCAGATAACCCACTTACGTAGCCCATGTAACGCATCCTTGATCTCACATGTACACCAGTTGTTCTGCAAGAAAGCAGCGGACGAAAAAGTGACGCGAACCGCGGTTTCGTGACGTCAATACATACGGTCTATTCTCAAAAGGTTTTTCCATATGAGCGGTATCGGTTCAAGAAAAAGAAATTCTAGTCGAGTTTTCAGGAGCCCAGAATTTGCTACAAATGCATCAGAAACAGAAATTAACACTTATGCAAAACTGGTGGCCAAACCATTCTTTACCAAACATTAGAAATTATGTGAAAAATATTTTCCATCAGGTCTTGTATGCGATACAGGAAGAATTTTTAAAATCAGAGTTTTAGAAGCAGAAATAACGCAGAAAACGCAATTTACATTTGTGCCCCCTAGCGGAAAGTCTATGATTTACTTAAATTTTTTAATTTATAGGAAAAAAAATTCGCATCGGAAACACTATCCAACAAAGAAGGAATTTTTCAAATCGGAATCCTTGAAGTAGAGATATTGACAAAAATAAGATACATATCTACGCCCCTGGCGTAGAAACCATGAATTATTTCAAGCTGAAAATGTTCCGAAAAGGTTTGTCGAAATGAGCAGTATCGGTCAACAATCTACTTTTTTTCAATTGAGATTTTAGAAGCTCATATTTTGCTGCAAATACATCAGAAGCGGAAATTTAGACTTACGCCACCTGGTGGTGAAACCATTTATTATAAAAGCTTGAAATTATGTGCAAATGATTTCCCATCAGAAGCTGTATCCGGTACAGAAAGAATTTTTCAAATCGGGGATCTAGAAGCAGAGATATAGGGGGGAATCAATTTACCTTTACGCCCCCTAGCGGAAAGTCTATGAATTACTTGAAAATTTTGAAATTATATAAAAAAACATGTCACACTGGAGACACTATCCAACAAAGAAGGATTTTTTTCGAATCGGACTCCCAGAAGTAGAGATATTGACAAAACAAGATATATATCTACACCCACTGGCGTAGAAACCATGCATTATTTTAAGAAGAAAATGTTTCTATAAGTTTTGTCGACATGAGTAGTATTGGTCAACAAACGACGTTTTTTTTCAATCGAGAATTTAGAACCTCATATTTTGCTGCAAATACATCAGAAGCGGAAATTAAGATCTACGCCCCCTGGTGTCCAAACCATTTTTTTACAAAAATTAAAAATTATGTGCACACGATTTACCTTCAGGAGCTGTATCCGGTGCAGAAAGAATTTTTCAAATCGGAGATTTAAAAAAGCAGGGATATAGGGGGAAACGCCCCTAGCGGAAACTCTATGAATTACTTGAAAATTTTGAAATTATATGAAAAACATGTCACACGGAAAACACTATCCAACAAAGAAGGAACTTTTCAAATCGGACTCCTAGAAGTTGAGATATTGACGAAAATAAGATGTGCATCTACGCGCCCTGGCGGAGAAACTGTAAAATATTTTAGGAAAAAAATGTTCCGAAAAGGTTCATTGATGTGAGTGGCATCGGTCCACGAAATAATTTTTTCAATCGATATTTTAGAAGCTCAGATTTTATGGCAAATACATCAGAAGCAAAAATTAACACTTACGCCCCCTCGTGGCCAAAGCATTCTTTACCAAATAATTGAAATTATATGCAAAAGAGTTTCCATCAGGAGATGTATCCGCTGAAGAAATTTGTTTTAAATCGGAGTTTTAGAAGAAGAGTTATCGGGGGAAATGTAATTTACTTTTACGCCCCCCAGCGGAAAATCTATGCGTAATTTGAAAAAGTAACTACATCTAAAATACTCTTCGACATAAACGGAATCGAAAGATAAATTAATTTTTTCAATCGGATGTTTAGAAGCAAATATGTGGAATAAAACGTATTTTTGAATTCGACATCATCTGCATTTATGCCCTCCAGCGGCGAAATTGTACATCGTAAAAAAAAAGCGAAATAAAGTATCATCATTCGCATATTTCAAGCTTCGCAATGCAAAAAGAATGCTTCAAATCGGATTAATAGTTGCAAATATATCGTGGGTACAGACGGACGGACGGACGGACGGACGGACGGACAGACAAACCGATAACATAAGCACGATCTTTTTTTACAAAAGTCGTGCTAACAAAGAAGAAATTTTTCAAATCGGACTCCTAGAAGTAGAGATATTGACGAAAATAAGATATACATCTACGCCGCCTAGCGGAGAAACTGGAATATTTTGAGTAGAAAATATTCCAAAAAGGTTTATCTATGTGAGTGGCATCAGTCCACGAAATAATATTTTCAATCGTGATTTTAGACTTTCAGATTTTATGGCAAGTACATCAGAAGCAAAAATTAACTCTTACGCCCCCTGGTGGCCAAAGTATTCTTTACCAAAGATTTGAAATTATATGCAAAAGATTTTCCATCAGGAGGTGTATCCGCTGAAGAAAAAAATTTCAAATCGGGGTTTTAGAAGAAGAATTATCGGGGAAAATGTAATTTACTTTTACTTCCCCTAGCGGAAAATCTGTGCGTAATTTGAAAAAAGTAACTATATCTTAAATACTCTTCGACATAAATGGAATCGAAAGATTAAATATTTTTTTCAATCGGATGTTTAGAAGCAAATATGTGGAATAATATGCATTTTTGAATTCAACATCATCTGCATTTACGCCCTCTAACTGCGAAATTGTACATCGTAAAAAAAAGCGAAATGTAGGATCATCATTCGCATATTTCAAGCTTCCCAATGCAAAAAGAATTTTTTCAAATCGGACTAATAGTTGCAGAGATATCGCGGGGACAGGCAGCCGGACGGACAAACCGGTAACATAAGCACGATATTTTTTTACAAAAGACGTGCTAAAAACCGAGACTATAAGACCTTACTTACCCAGTCCATAAGAACAGATCTCCGTTTCTCATTGAGTAAGAATTCGCAAGTTATATCGAATGGGCAGCAGAAAATAAAATTATCTTTATTTTTACTTTCTTCTCATTTATTAACTCATTTGATTTTGGCAACTCGAAATCTCAGCGACCCTCAAATTTTGGCGTCTAGGCAGCTGCTTAGTTCGTCTAATGGTTGAGCCGGTACACCATCTAAGAGGAATGCTCATTGTCCACCGCTTTGGGACACTGTGTCTCTGTGGAGGCGAATAATTTCTGCTCAAATATTTAGTTTTCTTTCCAATAGACTTAAATGCATTTTTAAATTCTCTCGATATTCCGTGTCTAAATTTTTCATGTTCATCAGTTCTGCCACTAGGCGACGTAAGTGTCTGTCTACCTCAATTAGAGACTGCATCTGCACTTCTAGACTGAAACATAATTTTACATTTAATGCATTCTTTATGGTAAAGGTTGCAAAAATCTTCCACCCAAATAATGAGTAATTCTTTGCTTACAGTGATGTCCAATTTGAAAACTTCATGTTTTGCAAATTTGCAGGCTTATACGAAATGTTCTGTTTCACTAAATGCAAATCTTTATACATAAACTGAAAGAGAATTTATGCTGAATTCAATACCAAAACAAATTTCAAATGTCTGAAGTACAAGATAAAGTTATGGTCCGAATAGCGAATACTACAAGCATGATAAATCTAAACTACAATCCGATAAAAAAATTTTATCAGATACTTACGATTGCAATGTACAGGGTGAGTCAAAAGTCGCAGGACACCCTTGTATTTCAGAAAAGGGAGGGAAAATAAAATGCATGAATACCCCGGCAAAAGAATCGGTGAGGAATCTATCTTTTAGGCTATTTCCGGAACATGGCAGTCATCTTGAAATCCGCCATATTGGATCAAGATCAAATTTTTCAGATGGTAAGTGGGGTTATGTTGCTAATCAAACAATACCAGAATTTTCTCAGAAATTGATTGCCGTAATCAGATTTGACATACGTGTTGTGATTCACAAGTTATCAACGCAGAAAGTTGAAATAACATCTCTAAAGTACCTTGTGATGCACAGATATTTGATGTGTTGTCCCTGTTGCTGAGCACAGAGCTGTTATGCACCCGAACGAGAATATCGGGAGAAATGCTGATACAGGCCTCCAGGATGGGTTACTAAAGGTAGTGGTTGTCGCGCACTTTCTCAGAATACACCAGGTGTTTCAGATGACCCCACAGATAAAAGTCGAATGGTATGAGGTCGGGTGTTCTGGGGGGGGGGGGCAGTTTTTTTAATGGAGGTTTTACGACCACCGTGAGCAACTCAGTGGGCTGTAAGCAGCCGCCGGTCCATAATTTAGGGTTACTGGTTTCAGGGAAGGTGGCCATACCACAGAATCATGCCGGCCAATCCAATGGCCAGGGAATTGAACATCTAGCCATTGACGAACAGTTGCTCCGTAG
This sequence comes from Macrothele yani, assembly GCA_039090855.1. NCBI lineage: Eukaryota > Metazoa > Arthropoda > Arachnida > Araneae > Macrothelidae > Macrothele > Macrothele yani. The sequence goes on along the minus strand of CM076997.1, from coordinate 54,827,579 downwards.
TGTGGTGGAGCCCCATCATGTTGGAAATAGCAGGGGAAACTGCCATCTTTATTCAGAAGGGAAGCAAGCTGTTTCCTGTAGCATTTCCAGGTAACGCTGATCATTTAGGTTATTGTCGATGAAAATGGGTTTGATTACACCGGTGCTCCATATTCCACAGCACATCATAACCTTTACATTCCCAACGACCTTGGATTGTTCCGTCCAGTGAGGGTTCGGTCACTCCAGTACCTGTGGTTCTGACGGTTAACCTCACTACTGATATAAAAATTTGCCTCGTCACTGAACAAAAGGCCCTGTATGAATGAGGAATCCCGTTAATGTTGGTCTAAAGTCCAGGGGCAGAACTCGACACGTCTATCAAGGTCATCCTCTGATAGTTGTTGTTGCATTTTGATCTTGAAAGGATGAATGTGAGCGATGTGAAGAATCCGTACAATGGCTGACTGGTTGATACCACATTTAGATGCGAGACGCCATGTTCTACGTTGTAGACTCTTTGCAAAGGATGCCAAGACCATTGTTGAGGTTTCTCGTCGGTAGCAGTTTTCGGCCGACCACTACGTGGCTTGTCATCCACAGTCCCATTTTCTCGGAATTTGGATATCTGGTATTCGACAGTGCTGTGTGTAATTGGTCGTCATTCTTGATGTCGGTTGTTGAAGTCTGCGGTCGTGATACGGCAGCTGCGTTCTTCAGACATTAGGATCACCTCAATCCTCTCCTGCTCCGTCAGTGCCATCTTCAGTTACCTGCAACAAACAATGGTTATTTCAAATATCTGTTATGATAACTTGTTAACCACTAGACATAGGTCATATCTTATTACGGTAGTCAATTTCTGAGAAAATTCTGGTTTTGTTTGACATGCAACATGACCCCCTTATCATTTAAAAAATTTAACCGTGATCGGATTGGGAGGATTTCAAAATATCTGCCATGTTCCGAAAACAGCCTAAAAGATAGGCCCCCTCACCGATTCTTTGCTAGTTTATTCAGATATTTCATTTCTCCTCCCGTTTCTGAAATGCAAGAGTGTCCTGCGAATTTCGACTCATCCTGTACTATCAGCATATCTTTGTACTATCAGTATCAAAGGTATATTTTGTAACCCACTTAAAACAGCAGCCTATATGGTTTAATCTGCGTTCGCTATTACGTAGTGCGAAGAAGCAATTATAGCCTGGAATTAATGGCCTTTCATTTGACAGACGCTTCATTCGTACAAGGTTTTTCATACGGTGCTACAAACTTTCTATCGGGTTCAGGTCAGCGCTGTTTGCCGGCTAGGCCCTTTATTGTGAACCATTGTTTGCATATTTGTGCTGTTTGACAGGGGGCTGAATCCTACTCAAAACGAAATGGCACATAGTTGGAAAACAGATCCCTGATGGAAGGTAACAGTTTTAGTTCTAGGATGGTGTCTGTGTATTTTCTTGCGTTCAGAATGCCGTCGGTTACATGAAGGCGGCCAACACCATCTGTTACCATACATGCCCAAATCATAACGCTTATTGAGTGTTTTACATTTACCTCCATGAGGTCAGGTTGTAGTTCTTCTCCCCACTCGACGTCTCATTTTCGCCCATCACTACTAAATAAGGGTATCTTAAATAAATCCATCGCTCTTTCCACGTTAAGCAACACACAGCAAGCGAAAATTTGTTATTCGTCACTCCAAGTTACTTAGAGTGTTACTTGGATCTTACTTTCGTCAATCCAAGTAACTTGCTTCCACTGATCTCCTGTCCATTCAGTGTGCTCTTTTGCTCACTGTAGTCGTTTCTTGCGCTGCTGTAGATTCAGATATGGCTGTTTTCTCAGAATCCTACCGCCTTAGTCTCACATCTAATAGTCTTCTCCTTATCGTTCTTCAACTGAGGAAACACGAATTGCACCCAGGTCACATCTGATGACCTAAGATGAAATTCTTCTGTCCTTCAGGCACATCCTTTTTATTGTTTTGTCATCAACAAATTTTGTGCACATTTTTCGGCCTTGGGTTTCAGTTACTTTTTTCTCTAATAACGTAAACACAACTTTCATACTCCAAATACTGTTCCATCTACTTGTCTTGCAATTTCAGTATAGGAAGGACCCAACTCACGTAATACAACAAACCTGCCTCTTTTCTGGGTCCAATCAACTTCCTTTTTGTGCCATTGCTCTATCTTTATCTACGGTTTAAATTTGAAGAAATACAAAAAGTCTGCACACAATAGCATAGAAATGTTACAGAAATACTAAAAGTCTGTCACGCAAATGACACTCACCCAAATCGCAGTATCCTTATAACATCATTGGGTATTTAGTATTGATGTGTACGTTTGTAAAAAATAACAGAAGTTCGTAAATAAAATAAAATCTCAGTAGTTTTCACTTAATGGATAACATATACACTGCCGCACAATTGCTAAGGACGGATGACAATAGCAACGATAGCAACCATAAAATGGAAGGCAGCAAAATGTGGAAATTAGCATAAATGCGGAATACAGTAAGACGTGTTGTGCGTATGCAAACTTTGGATTGCCGAACTTGTTCCTGACGTCAAAGCGCTGATAAGAGATATAAAGGATTTGACGCGTATTGACCGTTGTTGTTCAAACGCAAAGTTGAAAGGGAAAGAATCAATTGACGAACTTGCAAGTTTCAGTATGTCTTCCCGACATCACCTAGATGATTTTACGCGTGGCCGTATTATTGGCAAGATTGAAGAAGGGCGAAAAATAACAGATGTTGCCAGGGAGTTTGACGTCAGCCACAGTGTTGTTTCAAGGCTTTGGAAATCATTTCAAACAAATGGAGAGTGTAACAAACGTCACGAGGGAGGTCGTGTTCGCAGTACGACACCTGCAGAAGATCGGTACATAGTGCTATCAACAAAAAGACACCGGCGCAGCACAGCTAGTGAGGTAACAAATCAGTTGTGGCTGCTACTGGCAAGCAGATCTCCCAAAAAACTGTCGCCAAACGTTTGCATGAAGCAGGACTATACGCCCACCGTCCTGTTGTGTGCATCCCATTGTCCAGACGTCACCGTACCGCCCGTTTGCAATGGTTCCATCAACATCGCAATTGGACTGATAACGACTGGTCTGCTGTCCTCTTCTCAGATGAGAGTAGATACAGTCTATCGTCTGATTGTCGACGACAACTGATCTGGCGTGATAGTGGTACTGCATATTGTCCAGCAAACATACAGGAAAGGGACCGATATCCGACATGTAGTGTCATGGTATGGGCTGGCATCATGATCAATGGCCGTACGTCCCTCTATGTGCTTCCAACTGGGACTATGACTGGCCAACGATACATTAATGATGTTCTGCTACCTCATGTTCGCATGTTCCGTGGTGCTGTCGGTGATAGATTCATTTTCATGGACGACAACGCAACATGTCATCGAACAGTTGCTGTCCGGGAATGTCTTGAGAGCGAGGATATTCAACGCCTTGTATGGCCAGCACGTTTTCCAGATCTGAATCCCATTGAAAATGTGTGGGATGCTTTGGGGAGGAGTCTTGCTGGTCGCCAATGCCCTCCAATAAACAAGGACACCCTCATACGTCACTGACAGAGGAATGGGATAGATTACCCCAACAGCTGCTTGATAATGTTCTGCAAAGCATGACACGACGTGTGGAATCTTGCATCGCCCTCCATGGTGGCCAAATTCCGTATTGACATCTTACGCCGGAACGCCTACGGACGGTAATTGCATTTTTTCACGTTTATGTATTCTGCACAAAATGGCCTGTTTGTCCCTTGAACACGTTCCAAAGCCTTCTGGATTTAAGAGCACAATAAATTGTCTTTCTTGTAATGTCCTGGCATTCTGACATTATTTTATTTCACTTGGCATCCAACCACACTTACTTTTTTATGCACTATATAGCCGTTTATGATCCGTCCTTAGCAATTGTCCAGCAGTGTATTATAGCCTGAAATTTTAAGGTCACTCAGGACCTTAAAAGTCAGATTATCAGAACACCAATATTACTTGAGGTCAGGCTCCACCAACACAGCATAAACGGAAACTGTGGACCAGGAGGGGGAAATACCCGACTGGAAGAACGCCGTGGTTTTGAACTCAAACGTAGCAAGGGGAAATGCTTTCCCCTCTGAGAGCCTATATATTCATTTATACGGGTCTTTATGCTGTAACTCAGAACTTCCGTCATTCATTCCTCATATATGGAAAAAACTAATCCCCATCGATAGGCCGAGCACCACTATGGACAATATTGTATAACTTTTTACTTATTCGAACTTTTGATCGTTTTGATTTGCTATGTTGACCGATGTCAACGCCCATTGTGTTGCCTCATGGGTCAAACCTGATTGTATATAAGTGGGCCACTTGTTATTCTTCTTGGCCTTAAGCCTGATGGTGGGATCTAGGGATCCCGAAAGATCTCGCTTTTAATTTTGCTTTTACTTGTGCATAAAGTTTTTAAACTTATCTATAGTATCAGCGGGGATAATTTTTAATCGTACGTAGACAGCTTTTATGACTTACATGTTCCTTTCCTGCGAAACACAGTTTATTACCTGATCCTACTGGTGTTTAATTTTTGCACGTCTTTTGTAAAACCGATACATGCTTATGTTATCACTTTTTCCTTCTGCCTGTCTGTCCGTCAGTCCGTCCGTCTGTAGATACAATATCTCTGCAATTACTTGTCCGATATGGAAAATTCTTTTTGCATTGGAACAATCGAAATGTGAGAACGATGATCTTTCTTTGTGGTTCTTGTACGATGCACAACTTTGCTGCTAGAGGGCGTAAATGTAGATGCTGTCGATTTCAAAATACATCTTATTCCACATAATTCCTTCTGTACATCCAAAGGAAAATATTCTTCCTTCTATCGCTACCATTTACAACGAAGACTGTTTTAGATACCATTCATATGAAGACTAAAGTTTCCTTTCCGAGCAATGCATAGTTTTTCCGCGTGAGTGAGTAAAATGAAATTTCGATTTCCCCGATATATTTGAATTTAAAATTCCAAAATCCCGATTGAATTTTTTTTTTTTTTGCATAGGATAGAGCTCTAGGTGGTAAATGTTGTGCATATAATTTCGAACTTTTGATAAAGAATAGTTTTGTCAATAGGTGGCATAAATGTATTTTTTTCTTTCTGACGTATTTGCAGGAATATCTAGGTTTCTAAAAATACTATTTAACAAGAAAGATGACACCGAATTTTCGGGTGTAATAAGCACGTCTTTTGAATCCGTTCTGACGCAAATTAAATTCATCAAAGCTATTCAAAGTCAATGGAACCGGTATGGAAAACAATAATATCTGACGGAAGAAAGAAGTTTTTCATTCGGGTCTTTAATCCCTCAGATATTGCTGTAAACGGAATCGCGAGCTTACGAATTCTTAGAAACAGAGTTATCGACACAAATAAGATGTGACTTTACGTCCCCTGGTGGGAAAACCATGCATTATTTTAGGAAGAAAGTATTCTCAAGAGGTTTTTCATATGAGCGGTATCGGTCCAAGAAAAAAAAATTTGTCGAGTTTTCAGGAGCACAGATTTTGCTACAAATGCATCAGAAACAGAAATTAACACTTATGACCAATGGTGGCCAAACCATTCTTTACCAAACATTAGAAATTATGTGAAAAATATTTTCCATCAGGTCTTGTATGCGATACAGGAAACATTTTTCAAATCGGAGTTTTAGGAGCAGAAAACGTAATTTACCTTTGTGCGCCCTAGCGGAAAGTTTATGATTTACATGAAAATTTTGAATTTATAGGAAAAACATTTCGCATCGGAAACACTATCCAACAAAGAAGGAATTTTTCAATCGGACTTTCAGAAGTAGAGATATTGACAAAAATAAAATATACATCTACGCCCCCTGGCGTAGAAACCATGCATCATTTCAAGAAGAAAATATTCCTAAAAGGTTTGTCGACATGAGTAGTATCGGTCAACAAACGACTTGTTTTTCAATCGAGATTTTAAAACCTCATATTTTGCTGCAAATGCATCAGAAGCGGAAATTAAGACTTACGCCACCTCGTCGCCAAACCATTTTTTACAAAAATTAGAAATTATGTGCAAACAATTTCCCATCAAGAGCTGTATCCGGTGCAGAAAGAATTTTTCAAATCAGAGATTTAGTAGCAGAGATATAGGGGGAAACGCAATTTACCTTTACGCCCCCAAGCGGAAAGTCTATGAATTACTTGAAAATTTTGAAATTATACACAGTGCGTCAAAGAATTTTTAAGACTGGCGCTAGATTTCAGCCTACGGTGGCGCCACCAGTGTAATCGCGAATGCGTTATAAACCGTGACCGTCTGCTTGCTTTCTGCCAAAAGTGCTGCGCAGTTGTTAAAGTAACTCAAACGAAACGGCCGTTCATTAGAGAAGTAAAATTTTTTTCATATTGAATTATTAAAGTGGAACAAAGGGCTGTTATTAAATTTAACACAAAACTTGGTAAAAGTGCCTCGGAAACGTACCAAATGATGATACAAGTTTACGGTGAGTTTTGTTTCAGTATATCAAATGTTTTCCTGTGGCACAAACGTTTTTTGGACGGAAGAGATACGCTAGAAGATGATAAGCATACCGGAAGACCAAGTTCATCTAGGACACCTGAGATTATTGAAAAAATGCGTGATTTCGTGGCAAACAATCGATGTGCATCACTAAGAATGCTGGAAGAGTCTTTAAACATCAACAAAGAAACGATTCGAACCATCCTGCATGAAGATTTGGACAAAACAAAAGTCTGTGTTAAATTTGTTCCACACACGTTAACAAATGAACAAAAATCAAGGAGAATTGCACATTGCAGAGACATCATTTCAGCCGCTGAAAATGATCCAAACTTCTTAAAGTTGATTTTTACAGGTGATGAAACATGGGGTTTTCAATATGATCCTAAAACAAAGCGACAAAGTGCGGAATGAAAGTCAAAAAACTAACCACAAGCCAAAAAACAAGAAAAGTTCCATCGAAAATCAAAACAATGCTCATTACATTCTTCGATAGTAAGGGATCCATAAAGAATTTGTTCCAAGTGGACAAACAATTACTGGCGAGCTTTATTTAAATGTTTTGAGGAGTTTGATGGGCAGAATTCGTTGCATTCGTCCAGAATATCGGGATGAAAACAGTTGGTGTTTGTTGCACGATAATTCACCCAGTCACACCTCACTTCTTGTTCGTAGATTTTTGGCGAAAAATAACGTCTGTGTGTTGAATCATCCACCGTATTCGCCTAATTTAGCACCCTCCGACTTTTTTTTCCCCAAAACTTAAAATGACGTTAAAAGGGTGTTATTTTGATGATATTTCGACCATACAAACAGCTTCGACGCGTGCTTTGGAGGCAATTCAGCAAAGTGAACTGGAACAGGCATTCGAATCATTATTAAATCGCTGTAACAAGTGTATTGAAGCCGGAGGGACTTATTTTGAATAACAAACCAAAACAAATTATAATTTCTTGTTTCTATTTCATTTTACAGACCCAGTCTAGAAAATTCTTTGCCACACTGTGTATGAAACACATGTCACACTGGAAACACTATCCAAGAAAGAAGGAATTTTTCAAATTGGACCCCTAGAAGTAGAGATATTGACAAAATTAAGATATACATCAGCGCCCCTGGTGTAGAAACCATGCACTATTTTAAGAAGGAAATGTTTCTAAAAGGTTTGGCGACATGAGTAGTATCTGTCCACAAACGATATTATTTTCAATCGAGAATTTAGAAGCTCATATTTTGCTGCAAATACATCAGGAACGGAAATTAAGATTTACGCCCCCTGGCTCCCAAACCATTTTTTACAAAAATTAAAAATTATGTGCAAACGATTTCCCATCAGGAGCTGTATCCGGTGCAGAAAGAATTTTTCAAATCGGAGATTTAGAAGCAGAGATGTAGGAAGAAACGCAATTTACCTTTACGCCCCTGTGATGACGTGAGAAAAATTGGGAGATGTTAGGGTCGGAAAGGTGAAAAATAAATACAAGCTGGGAGATGGGACGCCATTTCTGGTCAGCGAGAGGGAGGATGGCGATGGTTCGGCCATGTTGTATGTGCCAGCGGAAGAAAAGAAAAAAAACAAAAAAGTGCCTTTCCTCAGTGAATTCTGCGGGGAGGAGGGGTTCGACACAGGCGCGACCCTGAGATGTCATGGAAAGTTTTGCTGGGCGCTGGACAGTGAGAGAAGCCGCATGGCCCAGCCGCTCAGAATTCTGGCACGCCATTGGACGAGCAATCTCCGGGCACGAGAAAGTTAAAGAGGCGCGAAAAAGTTACAACGGACTTTCTCTCTCTTGGGTCTCTGAACGTGATCAAGGAAGACGCTTCTTTTTCTCCGTGATAGCGGTGTGGAATATGGAATCCAGCCGTTACTAATGCTGTTCCACTGAGGTGGAGTAGCACTGTAGCAGAACCAACCTGAGGGTTTGGTTATACGAATGATGTTCAAATACCTGCGGGTTATTTAGGGATATAATATTCAGGCTGCGGTCTGAAGCGATTAAAAGTTCACCCTCCATCTGTGTTTCCTAAATGTTGTGTGACTGTGTATCCCAACAGGAACTTGGACATTGTATCTCATCCTCTCATCCAGAACTGTGTTGCTAATCTCATCCTCTCATCCAGAACTGTGTTGCTAATCTCATCCTCTCATCCAGAACTGTGTTGCTAATCTCATCCAGAACTGTGTAGCTAATCTCATTCAGAACTGTGTTGCTAATGAAATTCAGAACTGTGTGCTGGATACTGAATCTCTTTTGCTCAAAAGTATGGAGCTCACAACATGAAGATGTATTAATATTTGAATATTCTTATGCCAACCAAGATTGTAAATAAAACCGTGTACAGGTTGTAATTGTTTAGCAGCTCTGTATCATCTAACTTACAGATCCTTCACCATGCCTCGAACGAGCGGCTAAGTAAGATACGGTGATCGGTTCATATAAATAAGGTAAGGAATCGATCTGGTGGCAGCTACTAAAAAAATATTTCTCAACGTGCAATACTACCTTGCACTGAAAAAGAAGGACACCCGACGAAACAATAAAAAAAAATCACCACAGCCCCCTAGCGGAAAGTCTATGAATTACTTGAAAATTTTGAGATTATATGAAAAACATGTCACACGGAAAATACTATCCAACAAAGAAGGAATTTTTCTAATCGGACTCCAAGAAGTAGAGATATTGACATAAATAAGATATACATCTACGCCCCCTGGCGGAGAAACTGTGGAATATTTGAGGAAGAAAATATTTCGAAAATGTTTATCGATATGGGTGGCATTAGTCCACGAAATAATTTTTCAACCGATTTTTAAGAAGCTCAGATTTTATGGCAAATACATCAGAAGCAAAAATTAACACTTACGCCCCCTGGTGGCCAAAATATTCTTTACCAAAAATTCGAAATTATATACAAAAGATTTCCCATCAGGAGATGTATCCGCTGAAAAAAAAATTCAAATCGGAATCTTAGAAGAAAAGTTGTCGCGGAAAATGTAATTTACTTTTACGCCCCCTAGCGGGAAATCTATGCGTAATTTGAAAAAGAAACTATATCTGAAATACTCTTCGACATAAATGGAATCGAAAGATAAAATAATTTTTCCAGTTGGATGTTTAGAAGCAAATGTGTGGAATAAAACGTAATTTTTGAATTCGACATCATCTGCATTTACGCCTTCTAGCGGCGAAATTGTACATCGTAAAAAAAAACGAAATGAAGGATCATTATTCGCATATTTCAAGCTTCAGAATGCAAAAATAATTTTTCAAATCGGACTAATAGTTGCAGAGAAATCGAACTAATAGTTGCGATCTTTTTTTACAAAAGTCGTGCTAAAAATACTTTCACTGTTAGATATCACTCATTATTACAAATCATTTCAGAATAACTTCTGCTTTAAATAATGCATGGTTTTCTCACCAGTGGATTACTGAGGTGACGCGTTAGTCAAATTGACAATGAAACAGCGATGAGTCTGCCCGCGTAGTTCAATTAGGACAACAGCTGCTCCGGAGTAGGAAGACGTGGAATGAAACATCTCACCACCGGCAAACAAAGGCAACAACCGATGTGTCAGTGAATGCTTTCCGGTCGGAATTTATCCTTTTATGATTGCATCACATTGCGCGCGAGAGAGTAGAGCCCGATTTAGCCTAATATGATGTGTTTTATACCTTCCCGAATCACACACACTGCTGCTTCTAGCATTGTTATACTGTGGTTTTGTCGCGGGCCATATGTACAGCTGTACAGCAAACCCACCATCTGGTCTGTAGGAGTCAACACCCTTCCCTTTCTCGAAGACACTTTGGGGTCAGATTTTTCGCATCTCGGGAGGGGAGCAGACTGGTTCGCGAACGAGTAGTTTGAAAACATTGCAAATGCTCATGTTTTTCCCGATATTTGTCCTTATAAGCAAAATCACTGTTACCTGCTGCGTCCTATTCGCGATACCTTCAATTAAAAAGGCAAAGCACCAGAGCTGATATTGAGCACTACCACTGCCAGATTAATCCGATATTGCAAATCATTTTCATATAGGTACATGCACACTCAATGGACAAAACATTAGAGATACCTACCAAATAACGTGTTGGCCCTCCTTTAGCGCGAATAAAAGCCTGTACACGCCGAGGCATGGACTCCGCCAGAAACCGGAGGATTTTCGGGGGTAATGCCAGCTATGCCTGTTGCACTATTGTCCAAACCTCCGCCGGAGACGTCGGTCCCGGATCCACGGATCTGATGTTCTGCAACAAGGCATCCCAGAGACCTTCCACAGGGTTTAAATCCGGGATACCTGGGGCCTACTGGATGGTTAGAAACTACGAAGAGTGCTCCTCAAGCCATGTTTAAGTGGTTGCGGCCTGATGTGGCAGCGGATTGTCCTTCTTAAACAGACCATCGGCAGCAGGATGAGCGAAGACCATGAAGAACGCATTGTCTTGCTCCGACAATGCGTTCAGGATCAAAGTCGCTCGAATCACCACTTTTACCCATGTTCGTCGATTGCGATATACTCCCTGCTGTCTGGCAATTTATCGCCTGCGTTCGGTTTGAGTCTGTTCCAATCTGCTCGCGTGTGACTATGTCAGCTGACCATCAACCCTGTCTCTCATGTTTTGTCTTCTGAGTGTAGTTCGCACTTGCTCATTTGAATAAGAATGGTCTAGTTGCTTTTAGTTGCTGCAATTTCAATGGCACAAAATGTGGTAGCTTTCCAAGATTGCTCTAAAAACGCCTAATTTAGCTAATATGTTGCAATTCTAAACTTCACTGGACTTCATTTTTGTTTGTTTGTTTGTTTGTTTGTTTGTTTGGGGGTTTAACTACGACTGTGAGTAACTCGATGGGTTATAAGCAATCGCCAGTCCCTAGTTTAGGGCTACTGGTTCCAAGGAAGGGATTGAGCCAGTGTCGTTATCTTCCTTGATTTTCCACATCTGAGATGCGCTATATTGGCAAAAGTCACCTAACTACACTTCAAAAGCAAATGATCGGATCCGATGCGTTGTTAAGATGCGCGGTACAGCTGCAAACGGTATGAAAACAAGATTGCAACTGACCGCGATCATATCATACTGTGAGGTTGAGTGAAAATGTCGCTGCAAGAAAAAACTGACTCTGAGAAAGAAAAGATTGTTGGGTGTTATATTAGTTGGTTTCCCATAAGACAAACCGAGAGGCGTTTAAACATACCCAAGTCAACTGTTTTGCATGTACTGAATAGTGGAAGACACATGGCGTGCCTGAAGCAGCAAAACGTACCGGCAGACCAAAGAAAATCAGTTATAGAGGACATCGAAGCCTCAGGAGAGTAGTTACAGCTAATCGACGGAGTACTACACAAGACCTCAGTGTACAGGTGTGTAAAAAAAAAGCTGGAACCTCGGTATGCACACGTACCGTTCTCAGATAACTTTATTGCATGGATTACCGTAGTCGCGCGGATGCTCATATGCTTTTCATCTCCACTCGGAATGCTACTCGTCGTGTAGCATGGTGTAAAGAACATTTATTGTGGACCGTAGATCAATGGAAACGAGTCCTATGGACTGATAAATCCAGATATACGATTCATGAGTCTGATGGCCGTGTGTGGGTATAGCGGCAGCCTAGGGAACGCTATTTACTACAATGTACTGTCCCTATGGTCAAGTTTGGAGCTGGCAGTGTACTCGAGGGGGAGGTTCTTTTCGTGGTATGGTCTCGGCCCATTGGTTATCGTGGACAAACCTGTTAACCAGCACGTCTACCTCGAAATTCTGCATGGACAAGTTATGCCCTACAAACTCTGTGGCAATACTATGGAACCAAGCCTTGTTGGTACCTGCAGGAAAATGCACCGAGTCATAAAGCAAACACTATTACGGCGGGGTTTGACGATAATTCTGTATCGTGTGTGGACTGGCCAGCACAGAGTCCTGATCTTAATCCCATAGAGAACCTATGTGATGAGTTACAGCGCCGTATAAGAAGTTTGAAGCCAAGGCCTACTACTAAGCAACAGTTAGCGGCATCATTAAGTACTGAATGGAAGCGCATACCTATCGCTGTGTTCCAAAACCTTATCGAAAGGATGTTTCGAAGGGTCAGTGCATGCATTAAGGCCAAAGGTGGACCCACACCGTACTAATGCATGTCAATAAATTCTAGGAGTCCGGTGACTTTTTTTTTTTTTTAGTTTGAAGGTTTAACGACCACCAGAGCAACTTAATGGGCTATAAGCAGTTGCCCGTCTCTAATTTAGGGTTACTGGTTCCAGGGAAGGGAGAGAGTCAGTGCCGTAAGAGAAACACAACATCCATGCCTCACTGGAATTCGAACCCGGAACCATTTCGGACTAATGATCAGAAGCCATCGCTTAGACCACTGCGCCACCTGGTGACTTTTATCAATATAGTGTATTTGTGATTTAGTATGCTATGATGAGTCACGATTTGCTTGAATTAGCATAAATCCGAAGTTGTTTAGATTCCTATCTGTAATTCCTTAGCTTCAGTTATTTGAAACTTGATTGTTCTGGTTGTTTAGTGGACCGCATGCTCAAAGACAATCGGGCGATGTGAGTTCGATTTCTTCTCCAGGGCGGTGTAATTATCGAATTTTCTCTGATATGATGTTACATCGTGAACAGTAAACTCTAAAGCAATTCTGAGTCACATTCTGATTGCTATGTGGATATATATCTGATAAATCATCTTTTTTTAATGCAATTTTATTCTTCTTTTACACCTTCTTTTAATCAGGAAGGAAATTCATTCTCCTTAAAATAAAAAAAGAAAGATAGGAAATTAAAAAAGAAAGAGTTTGATTCTTGCATAATAAACATTGCTGGTCATGTTTGCGTGATCCTGTTTGTGAGCAAATCCTATTTATTGAGAAGTGCGCTTTTATCGCGTTGTTATCGATATTTTCCATTTTGATATTTTATCGGCATAAGATAAAAACTGAGCTGTTTTTCCGAAGTGAAATTGTGCATGTGCAGTGCAACTGATACAACAATGTCAAAGAACGTGTCTAAATGATCTGTGGAAGTAGAGTATTTTACGGTGATTTTGTCAAAAAAAAAAAAATATCGAGTAACAATCATAGCAAAAATGCCTGTTCTTCAGTTTTAAACGACGAATGAAGACTAGGCAATAACCATTCGCGTATTCACAATAGGGTTAAGGTTCAGAATTCTGTCGCCACACGATCCCAAAAACACAGTGATTAACTAAAGTTGGTCACAAAGTTAAAAAGGTTTTAGTTAAAACAACCATGTACAAATTAAAATATACTTTCCAGATCTTTCGAACAATCACATTGTTCATCATCAGGAAAATTAGTATAAGAGTGAAACGGAGCGGACGAAGCCTTATATGCAAGCCGAAGAATTTGACTATTCATGGTTTCACATGATTGATTAAAATGCCACGTTCATTTTAGTCCTTGGTTAAAAACCATTATCGAGTAAAAAACTCGATAGCTGTTTTAAACCAACAACTAAAATGAACTCTGTAGTTAAAACAACTATCGAGTAACAAGCATTGCAAAAATGCCTGTTCTTCACTTTTAAACGGGGATTGAAGAACTTGACTGTTGATGGTTTCACATGATTGATTAAAATACCAAGTTCATTTTAGTCCTTGGTTAATGACATTTTAGGGGTTAACGACCATTCTAAGCAATTAAAGCTCTAGGTAACCCCGTACCTATTCCGAGGCCGCTGATTTCAGGGAGAAGGAAGACATTTCCTTACAGTAAAATATACACTGAAGAGCAATTGAATTAGAGATACCTGTCTAGTAACGTGTAGCACCACCTTTCGCCCTGAAGACGGCGGCGAATCCTCTCGGCATGGACTCGACAAGACACCGGAACCGTTGGGAAGCCATACGGATCCACGACCCCTGAGCAAGCTCCCACAGTTCGCGAAGATTTGATGGAGGGGAGGGGGCAGAGCCTAAAACATCTATCTCGATGGCATCAAAGATGTGCTCGATGGGTTGAGGTCAGGTGACCTAGCTGGACAAGGAAGCGAGGTCACGTCGGTGGAGTGTTCATCCAACCATTCGGATACAATTCAGGAGCGATGGCATGGTGCATTGTCTTGTTGCAGGATGAGGACCCCAGTGGGATGTTGAAGACGCACAAACGGGAGCAAATTGTCGTCCAGGATATCCCGGTAATGTTGCTCTGTGAGGGACAATGTCACACGTACCAGGGGTCCCATTTCAGTCCACGTAAACAGTCCCCAGACCAGAATTCCGCCCCCACCTGTTTGAAGAGTACCCTGCTGGCAAGAAGGATCCATCGCTTCATGTGGTTTGCGCCGTACTCGTATCCTGCCATCCGCATGTACCAACGTGAATCTCGACTCATCAGTCCAGGCAACATTTTTGCACATGTCAAGGGTCCAGTGGCAAGGTTCCCAGGCCCGTGCTAATCTTTGCACCCTGTGATATGCGGTCAGCAGCGGTACTATCGTGGGACCGTGGCTTCTGTACCCCATAGCGAGGAGATGGTTCTGGATGGTGTGGCTGCTTACACATTTTTGTGCACCAGCGTTAAACTACCGAGTGATTTCTTGCACTGTGGCCTGTCTACCCGCTGTTACAATGCGAGCTAGCCGACGATGAGCCCGCTTATCCACACGCTGTTGTCCACGGCAGCTGGCCTTTGCAGAGATGGTTTTACCGGATTCGGTGTACTCACGGTGCACCCGTGACACAGTGGCTCGTGAAAATCCCAGTGCCTGCACGATTTCCGAGATGGAGTGACCCATTCGTCGGGCTTTGACAATATGCCCACGATCAAATACGCTTAGATCCTTCGTCTTACCCACACTGCGTCCGACTCTTATTGATTCCGGTCGCATCACTCCTTATATTGTCGGATCGCTGCATACGTTAGGTCGTTTCCCTTTAGAGGGCCGCCCACAGCGCCATATTTGCATAGCGCCAGCTGTCTCTAATTCAATTGCTCTTCAGTGTATATACAATCATCATCAAAAAAATAGTTGCACCCAGAAGGACGGGTCGGATAACAATGCTATTCGGAAGGAAGGTAAAGGTTACCAGTAACAATAAATGATTAAACATTGAGACTGGTATGGGCAATATTTATTGAGCTACACGCCGATAAGTAGTGTCTCTCAGTATGGAATTGGGCCGCCATGTTTGCTCAGACATCATGCCAGACGTCTCAGAATGGAGTTGTACAGGTTCCTAATGGTGTCCTGCGATAAGCCATCCCATACAGCTTGAACCTCCTCACACAGTTCCTGTAGATTGTGCGGTAGGGGTGGAGCGCGGATGGAGCATCCAATAGAATCCCTCACATTTTCAATCGCCGATAGGTCTGGCAATGCGGTTGGCCATGGCAGAGTGGCAGTGCCTTGAAGGCAAGCCCTCGAGACAGCGTCAGTATGCGGACGAGTGTTGTCCTGTTGCAAAATTGCACCGGAGTGAGCGTACACAAAAGGTATGGCCACTTGTTGCAGGAGCTCATTAACGTAACGAAACGTTGAGATATCGAAGTGCCTGTTATGAACACCAATGGTGATCTGGCATCGAAGGCACACTGCCAGATACACACTATGACACCAGGCTTTGATCCAACGGTCTATGTCTACGTTCTGGCATCGTAGACGCACTAGTAGTACAACCCATGACACCAGGTTTTCTGGACGGTGGACGTGTGACGCTCGACAACAAACCGTTCTCCTTGGCGCTGACCAGTGTCTCCACGCACGGATTCGTTGGTCTTCTCCTCCCAGACAAAAGCGCGCTCTTCACTAAAGATCCCCGCTGTCATACTGAATGGCTCCTTGATAGTCTGGCACGACAACATTGAAGTCTTTGGTGACGATGCAATGGTGTTAAGGGCAGTCGTCGCAAGGGTCTGCGTGCGTGTAGTCCTACGCCGTGAAGCCGTCTGCCAATGGTGCTGGCACTAATCGGATGATACATGGAGGGTACCACTTTTCGCTGAATAGCAGTAATCGTCGATGTTGGGTTATTCCGCTCATGTCGGACAATCCGTCGGTCCTCTCTCTTCTTGTTTCGTCTAGGTCTCCCAGACCTTCATGTCGCTGCTGCGTGCCTTGTTCTATCCACTGCAGCCAACAGCGTGTTATGGTGATATCCTCACGACTGGTATGGCGCACAGTACGGCGATAAGATCATCCCACTTCCCGGAGCCCGACGATCCGGCCCACCTTGAACTCCTCCAACTGCTCGAATCAAGTCCGAACTTTTCTCTGAGGCATATTTCACTTACAAAGGATGGAACCAAGACATCAGTACGAGTCATAAGGGCAAGCACGCGCAACGGGACGATCTTATATAGCCTGTCAGGCGCAGCGCTACGACCCCTTCTTGATGGCGCCGCATGTGCGGCCGAATATAATATATATACACTGCTGGCCACCCAAAATGCAACACCAAGAAGTAAGCATCCGATTGGCCTGAAATGAGAGGACTTGCAAACGATTAGCACTGCAGGGCATATGCAAATCATGTGCGCCCGGCACGACACTGAGAAGCACTATATGAAGGGTGAACAGAAGGCGGGGTGTAAGTAGTGGAAGTGTGTTGTGCTGCCGGACCTGTGCGTGGGAAGCTTCCTGATGCTTCGTCGCAGAATACGGCAGTCATTCCAGCACGTTTCGGAGTTCGACAGCGGAAGAATAGTGGCATATCGCGACAGCGGTTGATCGTACCGAGACATCGGCGCTCGTGTGGAACGACATCCAGCCACAGTGAGGCGCGTATGTATTCGGTGGGTGCAGGAGCGACGGACGGATCGACGTGAGCGATTGCCGCAGCCGCGGCTCACCACCGAAGGAGAAGACCGGCATGTTATGCGGCGGGCATTGACGACTTGCACCGCCACATCGCGAACGTTAGCCCAGGAATTAGGGTGTGTTGCGCAAAAACCTGTGTCAGTACGTACTGTTCGACGTCGTCTGCAGGAGCGGGGACTTGTCGCACGGCGCCCATTGGTCTGATTACTATTGACGTTACACCACCGGCGAGTGCGGTGGAAGTGGGCCGTTGAACGCTGCACCTGGACTACGGAATGGCAAGATATTGTCTTCTCCGACGAATTCCGCTTCTGCCTGTAACACCACGATGGTCAGATCCGCGTGTGGCGGCACCGCGGCGAGAGACTGTATGACGCCTGCATTATGCATCGCAATACCGTTCCGTCGCCTGGCGTTATGGTTTGGGGCGCAATTGGGTATGACACCCGCCCCCGTCTCGCACGCATCGCCGGTACACTCAAAGAGCCACCGCTACATTTCCGACGTTTTGGAGCCTGTAGTCCTCCTTTACCTGCAGGACCTGTAAGCTGCCACGTTTCAACAGGACAATGCGCGCCCGCACGCGGCACGCATCGTGCAACAATTCTTCACGGCCCACCAGGTGTCACTACTGCCGTTTCCCGCCTGTTGTCCCGATATGTCGCCCATCGAACACGTCTGGTTGCTGATCGGCAACCGAGTGGCCCGGCAAACATCACCCGCGGCTACGCCTGATGAACTGTGGCAACGTGTGGAAGCAACATGAACCGACATACCCCAAGCCCATATCCAAAGCCTCTTTCGTTCGATGCCGCGGCGTGTAGCGGCCGTTATTGCCAGCCATGGGGGCCACACGAACTATTGATGTCTGCGTATTTCGCAAGTCGCACGAGCCTGTAAGCTCAATCGTGTCATCTTTGTATATGTTGTTATGTGTCCAGTAAATCTGGCTTTGCTATCTCGTGTCGTTCTTGGTGTTGCATTTTGGGTGGCCAGCAGTGCATAAATATTTTATTTGCATGAAAGGTAGAACGCTAACTCTTCCCTACAAATTGTTCATGGTGGTCATTAAACGACGAAATATGAAAACAATATCGCGGCCGTACTTGGTTTTCTTAGAATGTTACAATAATCTTAAAGGTGCTGTCGTCTTATTGTTTACCACACAAAGAGTCATGATATCGGTCCCTAATGGGCAACACCAATGTGGTATGTTCACAATCCTGTGTTGCAATGACTTGTTTGTCTTCAGTGTAGATGTTGCATTCCTCAGCGAAGATTTTGTATTCTCCCTAACGCTATCGTCTCTCGGCTCGCACATGATCAGTCCACACATGGTCAATGGGTGAATTATGTATGACAGTGAAGCCAGATGTGGTCAGTGCGCCGTGTACTTAACGGTTCACTTTTTACTCCGATAACTCTTTAGAAGACACGACCCGTTTTTTCGAAACTGTACATCATTTTTACATGGGCGAACTGTGCTGCCCGCCTGTTCCGTTAGACGCTATGGACACCAATAGAAACAGCTGTGCTTGGGTCTTCCATTTTTGAGCATCTTGTGTATAATAAATATAACGTTGTTTTGATATCTTTTTGTATTTTATATTAGGACTAGTCAGAGGCCAGGTTAGTCACCCTAGTTGGGCACGGGTTCAAGCTCCGGATAAGGAGTGGGTGTGTGTCTTCCGGCGCGAACTTCCTCCATTCCCTGAAAGCCTCGAAACTTCTCATGGTGGTGGACAAATACCGAAAAAAAAAGGGGTGGGGGAGCAGTGTTAAGCATAGGTAAAGCAACATATACCAAACGCTTTTTACATAAAAAGTAGAGCGATACCCTCACACCTTAAATTACGAAACGTACTAAAGAGCGATACCTTCTCACCTTCAATTACGAAACGTACTAAAGAGCACAAAAGACCGGGTCTGGTTCATTTGCCCGACGTTTACTTCACCGAAGAGTCACTTGACCGAAAATCACTTCACCGAAAAGATTGTTTCACCGATAGATCAAACTTTCATTTCACCGAAGGGTCACTTGATCGAAAGATACAACATTCCACCGAAGGGTCACTTGATCGAAAAGTTCATTTCACCGAAAGGCCTCTTTACCTAAATGTTCATTTCATCGAAAGGTCATTTCACCGAAGTGTCAGTTTAGCGAAAACTTTGGATTTCATTACAGGATCTGTTGAAACATGGTGCAAGTTTGGCAGACAAACCACCGAAACGTTAGAGGATCATACTCAAATTGCACTTTTGATTTCTCCGTGTCACACAGAACGCAAAAATTTAGTTTTAAGACAAAAATAATTAATTTTAAGTCCCTAGGTCTCGGCTTAGACCTTTTTAGCAAATTTTAATCATGGTAATAAGATTTACATAAAAGTCATGTTCAGTGTTCATGTTCATAAGGTTTACATAAAAACTAAAATTAATAATGTTGCACATTTGTTCAGGCAAAAAAAATCGATTTTAAGTCCCTAGGCCTCGGCTTAGGCCTTTTTAACAAATTTTAAACGTGCGTGCTCATATTCATAAAATTTACATAAAAGGTCAAGTTAATAATTTTGCACATTTATGCAGGCAAAAATAATCAATTTTAGGGCCCTGGGCCTCGGCTTAGGCCTTTTTAGCAAATTTCAATCGTGCATACTCAAAAAAAGCCCTAAAATAGATTCTTTTTGTCTGAAAAAATGTGCAACATTATTAACTTGACTTTTTATGTATACCTTATGAACATGAGCAGGCACGATGAAAATTTGCTGAAAAGGCCTAAGCCGAAGTCCTAGGGCCCTAAAATTGATTCTTTTTGCATGAATAAATGTGCAACTCTTTAACTTAACTTGTTATGAAAGTCTTATGACTATCAGCATGGCAGCTTAAAATATGTTAAGAGGGCCCAGGCCTGTGGCTCTATAATTAAATGTTTTATACCAAGGTAAAAATGCAAAAATATTAACTTGACTTCGTGTGTATACTAATATGAGCACCCATATGGCTAAAATTGCGATATTACTAACTCGAGTGCGTGGGTAATTAACATGAATGCTCATGTTAATTACCCACGCACTCGAGTTAGTAATTTTGTAATTTTAGCCATGGGTGCTCGTGATTGACATTTGCTAAAAAGGCCTAAGCTGAGGACTAGGGACCTAAAATTGATTTTTGTATCTTAGTAAATGTGGAACCATTATTCACTTGACTTCATATGTAAACCTTATGAGTATGATGTGGGATGATTAAAATTTGCTAAAAAGGCCTAAACTGGGACCTAAGGCCTTAGAATTAATTCTTTGTGTCTGAGTAAATATATGAAATTATTAACTTTGCTTGTTATATAACCCATATGAATATGAGCACTGTAGCTTAACATTTGCTAAAAGGGCCCAAATCTAGGACCAAGGCCATAAAATAAATCAACGTTTTGTGTCTGGGTAAAATTTCAACATTATTAATTTGTTTTGCTATGTAAACCTTTGAATATGAACAAGAAGGATTAAAACTTGCTAAAAATTCCCAGATATAGGCCTATAAGGCCTTAAAATTAGGCTTGAACAAAAGTGGTCAAGCCTAAAACTTTAAGGCCTATAAAGCCTTAAAGTTTTAGGCTTGAGCAAAAGTGCAGCCTATCTTACGACACATTTTATGTAATGCTTATGAATACGAGTAGGGTTAAAATCTGTTAAAATGGCATGTAACTAGGCCTATGACCAAAAAATTGATGTTTTGTGGTTGAGTAAAACTGGAACATTATCTACTTGATTTGCTATGTAACCCTTATAAATATGAGCTCAGAGGATTAAAAATTGACAAAAAGGCACAGATCTAGGCCTTGTAATTAATGTTAAATATCGAAAAACCTACTCGTGGGGAGGCGTTTTATAGAAATTAAAAGTGCATTTTTTATACAGTCCGATAATGTTTAGGTGGCCATTTTTTCAAAAACCAGCACCACGCTCCAACAGATTTCCAACAACAAAATTTTAAGTTTTCGATAAACTGACCATTCGGTGAAATGATCTTTCGATATAATGAAATTTTAGGTAAAGCAATCCTTTAGTGAAATGAACTTTTCGATCAAATGTCCTTTCGATGAAATGAACTTTTAGGTGAAGTGATCTTTTGATATAATGAACTTTTAGGTAAAGTAATCCTTCGGTGAAATGAACATTTCGATCAAATGTCCTTTCTATGAAATGAACTTTTAGGTGAAGTGACCTTTCGGTGAAATGAACTTTTCGGTCAAGTGACCCTTCGGTGAAATGTACCTTTCGATGAAATTATTTTCGGCGAAGTGATTTTCGGTCAAGTGACCCTTCGATCAAGTGAAGGATACCCCAAAAGACCATATACACTCAATGGACAAAACATTAGAGATACCTACCTAATAGCTTGCTGGTCCTCCTTTAGAGCGAATAACAGCCTGTACGCGCCAAGACATCGACTCCACAAGATGCCGGAGGGATTTTAGAGGTAATGCACACATGCCTGATCAACTCCGCCCGAGACATCAGTCCAGGATCTGTGGATCTGATGTTTCGCACTACTGCATCCCAGAGAACTTCCGCAGGGTTTGAATCCAGAGACCTTGAGGGCCTCTGGATGGTTCCAAACTCAGATGACTGCTCCTCGATTCATGCCTGCGTGATTGCTGCCCTGTGGGGGTGGTGCGTTGCTTGGTTGAAACAGACCCTCGACCACATAAGAAGGCTCCCCACAACCATCGCAGATCCACCACCGCCTTGAACAGCGCAGACCATTGACAGCATGATCTCATGCTGTCGATGCTACAACACCCGCAACACCCTTTAGCTCGGTACAGCGGAAAACAGGATCCATCTGATCACACGACGAGGCGCCATACTGCAGACGTCTAGTTTTGATGATCTGTCAGCAAATGAGGCATGATTTCTGATGAAGAGCAGTCAACAGTGGCACACGAGTAGAGTTTCTGTTCCCGTAGCCCAGGGAATGCAGAGTGTTCTCACTAACGCTTCTTGGGGCTTCGACCTCTTACCTGAAAGTGAGTTGCGCCGCCTTTGCCAAGTGGTCGGTCTGTACGAGCCTGGATAGTCTGCGTCGACCTCAACCATCAATGGTGTGTGGTTGTACACCGCTTGCTCTCTGGATGCTCGTACGTCCTTCGATGGCGTACTCGCGGTGCATCCTCGATAAGGTTGCACTCGGTGGCCTTGGAGTTCTTACTATTTGGACGATAGAATAGCGTATATGTCTTACTCCGACCATGCCTCCACGATAAAAGAACCTCAAATTACCACGTTTACCCATGTTCGTTGATTGCGACACACTGCTGGGAAGATCAGAACAGATCATATGTAGAGGATTTTAGGAAGGGGAGTCTGACCCCAGCTCTTAACCCTTTAGCGGCTGGGACGAATTAACTCGGGGTTAACATAATGGACCGAAAGGAACTCAAACAAATATATCCGCTATCTGAAAAGTGAGCCAAACGCGGCCAGGAGGAGTTAACGTACGCCTGAGAATGCGTTTGCCTTCCTTTTAGCATTGTTATTCAAAGTGGTCATTTAGGGAAATAAATAGCACGAATTTTTTAAGACTGATTAGCTACTGGGAGGGCTACAACAATGATGACGAACCTAATAAATGAGAGAGAGACGATGTTTTAATCATTTTTTTTTCTGCCTGTGGCATGATGTCCGAATCAGAGGGACTAGACAACGACGCTATGACACTGGGAAGAAACACGCCTTTTGTTTTCATTCCTTAAATCATAGAGCAGACTAGTAGAGAGCGCTGGAACGAAGGACTAGAAAAGAGCTCTTATCACCTGTGACAAATATATGGTCATACTACTAAGATGATAAGGGGGAAAGAATTGTTTTGCCGTGGCTTGCTTCAAACCGGGCTGCTATATGAACATTACTGTTCGGGCAGCTCAGCAATTTTTGGTCACCCTTTGGTTCAAATACATCAGCCGCTTAAAACGTTAAACAACCCTTAGAAATAGGAAGCTAGGAGATTTGGGCTAGAGTACCCGATAGAAGAGTGACACGGAAGCGAGGTAGGAAGGGGTAGGAAGGGGTAGGAAGACACCCTTATTTATAACCTGGGGCTGGGATACCCGGAGTTCGACGGCTTAATGTACAAATCCGACGCACGGCGGATATTTAGTTATTCGAGCATTCGTACCTGCGTGAGATCGAGCCTGGTCCTCTCAGTATCATTCACGAACGCTGACCACTAGGCCATCCGCGGCCTTAACAGTTGGGAAATTCTGCTCTCAGCCTATTTATAGGCTGCTTTCGTTTGGGTCTGTTCCACTCTGCCCGGGAGAGTGCCATGTCAACTGCCCATCATTTCTACCTCTAACGTTTTGTCTACTGAGTGTACTGTTTTCACAAAAGACGTGCTAAAAATTATGCAAATTGGCTGAAAATTGTTGAGAAAAACAGAAATTATACCTTCGTCTACGGGAGACAAACTTGAAGGAAGTATAGGTAGATGTAAAATACATATATCATTTAAAGAAGTAACTATCGGAAGAAACTAACCTGATGCTGTTTATTAAGAAATATTCTTTCATCAAACATACTATCGCTTTTCACAGATTTGTGTTCTTGGGGCCATTAGCAGCCATGGACGAAGAACAGAATACATTGGCGTGACTGAAAACGTTTTGCTCTCTAATCCATCCAGGCTTGTACTTTAAACCGTAAATTTCCTCTGTATCATGAAATACCCAAATGCTCAAAATTTCTATTCAAATAAAATAATACTTTGAGATTTCACAGCGCAGTCGAATTTTAATACACTTTCATTCAATGTACTTGCTATCACTGCGCATTTCTAATCCCTCAGATGAAGTCCAAGTCAATCAATTTCAGCCATAATTTACAGCAGCATTAATGCAGTAAAAAGCAAAACGCGCGGTTGTTGGTAGACTTTTCAGTTCCAAATGCTGAGTAAATTATTTCAATTTTTCATCTTTTTTAAGCTAAAATACAAGCATTTACGGAATTGAATGATGATATTCAATAACAACAGCACAAGGAAGACGAAACACCAACAGGGAAAACAATTTACGATCAGTGATGTATTCAGGCATCTTCTCGGGGGTGCTGAGCCCCTCCAAAAATCCATGAGCCTCCCCGTAGGTTTTTGCACGATCTCTCCTTGTATTTAGTCTAATTGTTTTCGTTTAAAGTTTAATATTTGGAGAAATTAATTGAAAAACTTTAAAAAGAGTGAAAATATTATAATAAAAAAAAATCCACATGGACTTCAAAATTTCTATCATCCTTCAATAAAAAATTAAACTGTCCTTGCTAAAGAGGCAATTTTTCAAGCACTGACAACTCGGACTACCGCAATAAAAACCTAATTCCGCACAGTAGAGATGTTTGCACTGCAATACATCATCATATTTTGGAAGCTGGCATTCTGCTTTGTTTCAGTCTTCTGGATGCCGAGTTCCCACGTATAAGATTAAGCCTCAGTGTAGCTAATGAAACATTAGGGGCTTCCAACACAATAAATATTTGCTACCTAATTTTTAACAACAGCATATTGTTAGATGTTGTTCCCATAAAAAATTTTTCTCCTTGCAGCAAAAGATTTACACTATGGGACAAAAAAAAAAAAATGAAGGCATCTCAAACTGGCATCCAAACAGTTAGTATTTTTCTTTACTACTATGTGCTAATTTAAATAATCTAAAGGGGCTGAAACCAAATGGCAGGGGAATGGTTTACAACATACGTTTTTAGGTAACACTGTAATGATTCCTTAATCGGTAATACGCTTGTAGTAGGGCAAGGACATTTTAATGCCTTTTTTTGTTTTGTATTTTGGGGGCGGGGGTCTCCAGCACAGCGTTATCTTACTAAGACCCTCAACGTTTTGCACCACCCCATAGTGAAATCCGTGGTGCATTGCTGAAATAAAACAAAGGTTTACATTTGTTTCAATTCATTTTTTATATGTAAATTTTTGGAATTTGCATTTGCAGTACATGTGCATAAGAAAAGTTTTATACTCTATTTAAAATTTGTAAATATATATATATATATATATATAAATAAATAAACAAATAACAAAATAGTGATTATATGTATATAATCAGTCAACAAGTTTCAGCCCCCTCGAAATTTGCAATTGCCCCCTCCCCCGCGAAAAAAGCTATCTGAATGCAGCACTGTTTACGATTATGGGAGAAATTCTCTACAATAGTACGATCATATGTAGAGGATTTTAGGAAGGGAGTGTCTGACCCCAGGTCTTAAACAACCCTTAGAATTAGGAAACTAGGGCTTGAGCGCCAGATAGGAAAGTGACACGGAAGCAAAGTAGAAAGGGGAAGAAGAAGCCCTTATTTATTAACGTGGGGCCAGTACCCGGGGTCCGACGGCTTAACGTGCCCATCCGACGCGCGGCGGGTATTTAGGTGATCGAGCGTTCGTACCTGCTGGGATCGAACCTGAGGCCCTTCCCGTGGCAGTCACGAACGTTGCCCACTCGGCCAACCAGTAGTACGTCGACTCTCGCTTTCCGAAATTTTTGGGAGAAAGGACACAATTCCCTCAACAGAACAAAATACTTTCGTTCATGTTATTAACACGCGCTTTACGATTAAAGTGCATGCGAAATATCTTTCCAACTGAAACAACAAAATCTTCAGTATTCTCGACAGTACTTATGATAGTTTCTTATTACTATATAGAAGTTGCGACACGGTAGAAAAAAAATTGCCTTATGAACCATCACTCTAAAGCTTTGAGTTTTTAAGATTATAAAATAATTTTAAAATGGAAAAAAATTATTTTACAAAAATTAGCTAAGCGTAAATCTTCATTGCACTATCCGTTCTTTGAAAAAGATAAGATGTTCCCTAAGCCATTCGTATTTGAATTTCATAAAACGGCTGTTTATTCTGATATACGAGCTGTTGACATCTCCGGTTTTAGTCGGTGACGCCTCATATCATCGTCCTACGTATTGCTGTATCAAACGTTGCTTTGAAGAAAACATCTTACCTTGCGCTGATAAGAATTTATCTTAAGTTTTTCGCAGCCAAATGGTGTTTTCTCTGGTGCAATGTATTTATCAGAAGTTCAGCTGATATGTCTTTCTTCTTAGCAACCCAAAATAACTTCAACACCGTTAAGAAATCGCAAAGCCTTTCTTTGAATCCCACGCTGATCTTTGCGATAAAGCAGTTACGCACATATATATATGTACAACTTTTCTGTCATAAACCCTACCACAGAGAGCCTCTGACCTTGCTGAGAAATCTTAATACCCTAGGTGAGCATGTTAAGCTTTTCTTTCCGTCATCTCAAGTTCGTGTTTTTTCTGACCAAGTATACTTTAAAAACCTTTTTTTTTTGCTTTTGAAACCACATTTATTCCTAATATTGGGGAATATAACATAAGAGAATATAAAACTCTAATATGTCTGCAAAAATATAAAACTATGTTTAGTAAAACTAATACTATAATACTTAGTAAAAAGTACTAATATCTCTCCCAAGATTCACGCCCTGAACCTGGGAGCAAAGTTCAAGCTTGAACTTTAATAGTTTCATCAACAAGGCGCCATTTCGGGAAAAGAAACTTTCTAGTATATTCTTCTTCTTCTTTTTCGAATATGACTTTAAACCATTGTCACATACATGTACAAATAATTGTAGTATAAAATGCTATTCACGCCGCACATTAAGTTACTTAATGTAAGTTAAAGACAATAGGACAATAACGTGACAGATTGATTTAACGTACTTCTCGATCCTAAATGAATGAGGATAACTGGGATTATGAAAACTTTTAGCATTCTGTTTTTTTCCCATCATTCCTTAGCTTTGCCTCGACAGTGCCTCCACATTATATTGTGAAATGATGTGCCAAATGCTTTGTGAAGCCTTTTTCTTGCATAAATTTAAGAAATAGATAGAAAAATTAAATTTATTCTTTGCCTTTTCACACATTATTCGTAGTACTGTGAGTAAAATTCTTTAAAATAGCCTACTATATTAAATTATTTCAAAACTGTACTTAGTTTTTTCCCAGATTTCTTTAAGAGCAATAATAAAATGTTTTAGATTTCCAAATAAGATATTTGCAATTATCAGGTTTATATAAATAAAGAAAAACAAGAGGAAGAATGTAGGCGATAGGTAGATATAGGAAGGGTATAGCCAAACTGGGTGTTACATGCCTTTGTCAGTATAGCGCATTTGTTTCTAAAGTCAATTTTGTAGAAGTTGAGAAAATGTATGAAAGACATGATTAATTTTTTTTGTTGGTATTAGTTTCCGGTGATTCTAAACTACCATGAAGAAACTCTATGGACCATAAGCAGAACCCTAAATTTTGGGCCACATGTTTCAGAGAACGGACAGACCCCGTGCTTTGGGATAAGCATACAACCGTTTCTCATTCGGGATTCGAGCCGGGGCCCAGTTCCGATCACTTGGCCACAGGAATAGAAAAGGTATGGTTAAATTGAATATTCTTCGTGTTAGTGAACACATCGCATGTTGTTCCTCGCAGTCTGTACCTATAGAGTTATTTCTATTATCTAATAACATAATTTGTTTCATATAACTTGATCAGTTAACTTCTTATCACAAATTTGTTTCTTGTGCTTTTAAAAAATACGTCTTTCTCTCCTTGGACGTGTCGTATAGAAACACATAAGCAAGTAAGTATCTGAAAAGTTGGCATTTCTGTAAATTAAAATTTCTTCACCGCTTACATTCTGTGTTCAGGGACTGAAAATCTGAAGACTATAAAAGTTTAGGCAAAAACTAATACTGTAAACTAACCGGGATAAATGATCACGACAAATTTTCACTAAATTGCAATATTTCTGTTCAGCGTTTATTTTCATCAGATACGCAGATCTGTTTCTTACAACTTCCAAGGATAGTTTTAATTCTATTTCGTGTTTCTTTTTTTTTTTTTTTTTTTGATTGAAGGTTTAACGACCACCGTGAGCAACTCAATGGGCTATAAGCAGTCGCCCGTCCCTAATTTAGAGTCACTGGTTCCAGGGAAGGGAGAGAGCCAGTGCCGTACGACAAACACAACATCCATGCCTCACCGGGATTCGAACCCGGACCCCATTCAGACGAATGATCAGAGGCCATCGCCTAGACCACTGCGCCACCGGAGCGGCATTTTTTCGTGTTTCAAGAATGAAAAACGAAGTACTTGGAATTTTTCTCACAGTTTTACTGATCGTGTGGTGAAGCAAATTTTCATTTCCCTTTACTTCTCCACACAGTTTTCCTTAAGCTTGAATTGAAACACAGAATTTAAACCTTTGAAAAAGCAATTTAGCTTCACTAAAATTTCCAAATTGCTTTCATGGAAAAGGTCAAAAATTATCTGAAATTCACTTTTCTCTAAAATATTTCGATCAGCCTTTCAGAAGAACAAACGAATGTTTCCACCCGCATGAAAGAAATGGTGCGAATGACATGCCGTTGACAAATCGCGAAGAGCTGGAGTATGCACCGAAGAGCCAAACCATCAAGACCAGTGCGTCTTTATGCAAATCGAAGCAACTGCTGGAAAACGACAACGCATGTGAATGTCAGGAAGCGGTGTAAATACGACCTGATACTGAGCTCTGTTAATCAGTGTTATTCATGTTCTTCAAACGAGAAAGGCAGGGGACTTAAGCGAGTCTGACAAGGATCAGATTGTAATGACCAGACGACTGAGTTGGAGCATTTACGAGACAGTAAGGCTTGTGGAGTGTTCGCAATCAGCCGTGGTTAATACCTTCAAAAAGTGCTATGATTAAGGAAAAACCACGAATCGCCGGCAAGCTGTGGGCAGACTGGGGCTCATCAATACTAGAAGTAAGCTAAGACTATCCCGTATGGTACGAGCCAACAGAAGGGATACTGTGGTACAACTCGGCGATAATTTGAATGCTGGTGACAAGTCTAATGTGTCCCAACGCATAGTATATTGAACCCTGCTGCAAATGGTGGCATCGTAGCCGTGGGCCGATAAGAGTGCTCAGGCTAAACTCGGTTCACCCTCGAAAGCGCCTACAATTGGCACGCGATCGTCAACTCTGGATCTTGAATGATTGTAAGAAGGTCGTCTAGTCCGATGAATCTCGTTTGCTGTTGTATCCTGTAGAAGACCGGGTAAGCGTGCGTGGTTTACCTGAGGAAGTTTGGCACCAAGATGCATCGCGGCACGAAAACAAGCCGGTGCAGGAAGTGTAATGCTTTGGAGAAATATTCCGCTGGGAAACCCTGGGTCCAGTCGTTCATCTACAGGAAACTGTAACGTCTACCATCTTCCTAAACAACATTGCAGACAATGTCCATCCTTTCATGGGAACGGTATCCCTCACTAGTTAAGCGTTCTTTTAGAACGATAATGCGCGATTCCACACACGCTTTGCAGATTGTTCGAGGATGGTTCACGGAACAGGTGGAAGACTTCCGTATTGCCCTGGACTCCAAATTGTAATCCAAACTAGCATCTGTGGTTCATTGTGGAACAGGAAATCCGACCTGTGACGGCTTAACCACGTGATTTGCAAAAGTTAAAGGAACTGCTGGTATCGTGTTGGCACCAGATACCACAAGAAACGTTATAGCGCCAATGCCCCGTCAGATAAGAGCTTGTTTTTGAGTCACGTGGTGCACCAACTTCATATTAGATAGGTGGGCATAATTTTTTGACTCTGTTTGAGATCCACAGTTCAAACGGAATGCAAAGAAGTGAAACGAATGGCAATGGGCCGTGCGAAATAACTGCGTATACTAACGTATAGAGGAAATTATTTAGGTGCAAGAGAAATGAGCCACCACAAACCACTCCGAAAGCCGATCTGCATTCCTTGACGGAAATTATCCGTGTGTGGTTGAACTCGAAAGGACTGTTGCATTACCAACTCCTGCTGAGTAACCAAACGTACCTGATATAAAGCATCCAAACAGAGTCAACAGTAAGGGTGTTTGTTATCTTTCATTAGGACAACGCCAGACTTTATGTTTTTTTATATCACCATCCAAAATTTGTTGAAGCTTGACTGGGATCTTTAGCCTCTTTGGGCATTTACTTTAATTTGCTCCTTCAGAGTTAAATTTATTCTTGTCTTTGATGAACACAGAAAGAACTTCGCTTCTTTGGAGGCCTGCAGAAATCATCTTGACTGGTTCTATGCCCCAAAGCTGTAAAATTCTGATTGGATGGAATTCTCAAACTACCCGATATATGACGAGATGAACTGGAAAATAATGGTGTCTACATTACGGAGTAAGGTGTCAATGGTATTTTACAGTTATGTTGACAAAAAAGCAAACATATTTTTTACGCAACCCAACAGATCGTCATAACCAGATTAGTGGAGAAATAAGAAAACTATTTAATCACTTCATTGTAGTTTTTTATACAGCCACGAATAATGAGACTTCATTCACCTGAATAAAGGTATTTTCATAAATATTTTCACCTTAAAATCTTTACGTTTCTATCATTTGAACGTAAACCCAAATAATTAAACTCGCAAGATTTTTTCATTTGTTAAACAAGCTGTTCTTGTATTTTCAGAAACCTGTGAACACAAAGAAAATTCAACATGATGTTTCCCGTCATTGCAGTTTTTGCTCTCTTCTGTAAGTACCATTTAATCAAGATGCGTCTAATTGTACCTTTTTCTTTTTGTATCAAGGTTTAATGCCCAGCATGAGAAACTCACAAGGTTATTATAGGCAGTCATCCGTCCCTGATTTAAGGCTGCTGGCTCCATAAATGGAACCAGTGCCATCAGGCAAACACACCACCAACGCCGAACCCCCGCCCATCTGGGACATACGGTCAGAAGCCAGCGCCTCGGTCCACTTGGTTAATGGGCTGGCGTACATCTAATTAATGTAATTAAATCCATGTAGAACACACCGAATGAAATTTGCTGAAATTTAACCTCAATGACGCTTCAAGAGACTTATGGAGGTGTTTAGCTCATTTTTTTTTATTTGGAAATCTATCTATTTAAATTTGTCAATAAAGAGTAGAAAAATATGTTGTAGGTATTAAAAAAAAATTGTTTGGCCGCCCCATTGGCGCAGTGGTCTGAACGCCGCCTAGTGGTCATTTGTTCGGGATGGGTACGATTTCAAATCCCAGTGAGGCATGGATGTTTTATTTGTCTCACAGCACTGGCTGTCTCGCTTCCCTGGAACCAGTGTCCCTAAATTAGGGCGGGAGACTGCTTGTTGCTCAAAGGTGGTCGTTAAACCGACAAGCAACACCAAAATTTGTTTCAAAATCTACACTGTTTCTACAGATGATACTTTTTATGTGTTTTGCGTAAAGATGCAGTTCTCACTCTGTAATTTAGTGTTTTACCAAATTCAAAAGAAGATAGCAACTCCGTTTGGGTAATGAGCCCAACATCAAACAAAAGTCATCGCTTTTTCCACGTCTATAAGTGAGTCACGGAAACATTCTCGTTGGCCGCCACCGGGAATCAAACCCAGGGTCTTCCAATTACGCTGGATATGCTTCCACTGCACACAGCGGTCTCGAATTCCTCCAGACTCACATAGAGACAGTCAAGCTTAGCTCCTTCGTCTCGCATAGGAAACTCTCTAGAATATTCATACATAATGAATCAAACATATATATCCGGTGAGTAACTGGAATACCCTGGGTTCGATTCCCGGTGGGTGGCCAATGAGAATTTTTCCGTGACTCACTTACAAACGTGGAAAGA
Source organism: Macrothele yani (assembly GCA_039090855.1). Classification (NCBI taxonomy): domain Eukaryota; kingdom Metazoa; phylum Arthropoda; class Arachnida; order Araneae; family Macrothelidae; genus Macrothele; species Macrothele yani. Next base: position 54,795,520 of record CM076997.1, on the reverse strand, counting down.
GCGATGACTTTTGTTTGATGTTCCTAGTCCACGTCAAATGTATGTATTAATATGCCCAAGTTCTTGAGTAGCTCCATATGTCAGAACAGACTGGACTATGTTATAGTAAATTTTATTTAGCACACGTTTATGTTACTTTTCCTCTTTTAGATACTGTACAATAAATGGATCGAATTAGTAAACAATATTAAGTTTGTATGCTGTATGCCATAAAAAGAAGGCTGAGATAAGAGTGATCTATTACGCTTTGATAAATTTCAGGAATGCAAATATACTTGGTGGCGAATTAAAAATGCTTACCTTTCTTTTAAAGACTGTGAGACGAAGGAGATAAGCCTGACTGTCTCTAAGAGTGCCATTAAGTGGTGTATTCCATGCCTTGGAGGAAAGCTTGCACTTGTAATATTGTTTCTGTACGTACATGATGTAACTACCGAATAGAAATTTAGAAACTTTCAGGAAGCTCTTCTTACAATGTAAATAAACTTTATAAAGTTTCAATGAAGGAAGTTAGTACTCCTCATAAATACATTAAATACATGGGAAATATATATCAAGTATATATATATTTCAGAGAATATACTTATTCTAGAATATATATATTTATATATATGAATGAATATATGCACTGAAGTGCCAGAAAAACTGGTACACCAGTCTAATACTTGGTAGGTCTCCCACGAAAGTGCAGGACCGCAGATATACGACAGGGCATTGACTCCACGAGCTTCTGGAAATATGCTGTAGGCAATGCACACCATACTTCCTGCAGAGCGTTCCACAATTCGGGTGTATTACGAGGTCTCGGATTCCTGTGTTCGATAGCGCGTTGCATGGCATCCCAAATGTGTTCTATCACGTTCAGATCCAAACTCAGATGAATGCTCCTCTAACCATAATGTGGCGTTCCGACACTTGTGTGGAGGTTCATTGTCCTTTTAGGACAGGCCTAACCCATCAGCATGAATGCAGGACATGAACGGGTGTACCTCGTCAGAAAGGATGCGCACATAGCGTTGGCCGGTCACAGACGTTTGTAGACTTACCAGAGGTCCCAGTGAAGTCCATCTAAGCACACCTTATACCATTACGGACCCGCTACTAGCCGGTACAGTTCCCTGTTGACAGGTGGGATCCATGGCTTCATGGGGTTTGCGCCACACACGAATCCTTCCATCTGCCCGATACAGTTGGAAACGCGACTCGTCAGACCAGGCTACTTGTTTCCAGTCATGAAGTGCCCAAGCGAGGCGCATAGCTCTGTTTCGTGCACCCATCAAGGGGACTCGAGTTGGGCGTGAGCTCCCAAAGCCCATATCGTGCAGGGTACGTTGCACAGTCCGGACGCTGATGCTTGTTGAGGCTCTAGCATTGAATTCCGATTATATCTGCGAGAGTGTTGCACGCCTATCGCGTGAAACGATTCTTGACAGTCGACGATGGTCACGTTCACCAAATGTCTTTTTACGGCCTCACTGGTATCGTAGGTTGGAGGTTTTGCTGGAATTCTTGTAGTCACGGTACACCCTTGCAATGGTCGTTCGTGAAAATCCAAACTTCCTTTCTACCTCCGAAATACTATGGCCCATCTCACGAGCGCCAACTATGACACTGAGTTGAAAATCGCTTAAATCGTTATTACTTGTCATTCTCATACCGAAAACAGCTCTGACAGCTGGCAAGGATATCTATCGCTTTATATATGCACTAGCGAACACAACAGAGTACGCGCATAGGTGACGTTGCTATGTATTTTGCATAAGCTCGTCTGTACCAGTTTTTCTGGCACTTCAGTGTATATATATTTTTTTTTCTATTACATATATTCATAGCAATCAGATGTGATATTTTCTAATATATATATATATATATTCATAGCAATCAGATATGATATTCTCTAATACATATATATTCATAGCAACGAGATAATGAGAATATCTAAAGCTATCAGAGCCGCCCCGGTGGCGCAGGGGTCTAAGCGATGGCCTCTGATCATTCGTCCGAACGGGGTCCGGGTTCGAATCCCGGTGAGGCATGGATGTTGTGTTTGTCTTACGGCACTGGTTCTCTCCCTTACCTGGAACCAGTGACCCTAAATTAGGGACGGGCGACTGGTTATAGCCCATTGAGTTGCTCACGGTGGTCGTTGAACGTCCAATAAAAAAAAAGAAGCTATCAGATAATGAATACTAATTTATTCACAGCAATCAGATTAAAAGCACTGAATTTGCTTAGGAAATTTCCTCATAAGTGCATAGGAAACTCTCTAGGATATTCGTACATAATGAATAGGGAACGGATTTTCAGATCAATACATATTTTCACATACAAACATATTTTCGAAATTTTTACATGTAAATATATATTTTCAAAAATTCCGTAATAAAAACACGAATTTGCGTGTTTCCTCTATTTTAGTGTAATTAACCCAAAGTTAAAAGTTCAACGCGATAAAAAAGAAAAGAAAAAAGCACAATATTGTAACAAGCAAATGGAATTGACGCTTCTCTTCCTCTCCCCTCCACGAGACTCGTTTCATCTGCGTCAGCGCGTTGACGAATGGAGTCCTCTTCTTCCCGCTCGGAGAAGCTAAATCGGAAGTTCTCCCATACATACAAGGATCGATCTTTTCAAAAAGATGAATCTTGATCTTCCACTGCCACCTACAACCAAAGTCACACATTGAGGTACGCGGCTCAATGTCATAGTACACTATGCTAATCATTTTGAAGGCTTCAATGAAATGGAAAAAACACGATGCTTCTTCAGTTGAAATTATTCAACATTTACTAAGTGACATAAGTTTAAAAAGAGACTTGGCATACATGTCTGGCAATTTAAGTTTCTTGGGTCATTCGATAAAGGAAATAGAAACAACAGTAAACTTACTGTTTGAAACAGTTAAAGAAGTGCAGAATGTCGAAACGAAACTTACAACACTTCCATGATCAAAAATAGAAGCCGTAAGAAACAGGTTCATTCAACTACGAGTAGAGTTGCTCAAGTTTTGGAATACCAACTTGCACGCGAAACTGACTGTTTAAGAGTTAGCTGCATCTCACTCTTAAAATATGCAAAGGTGAATTTCTGTGATGTGGAACGATTGTTTTCTTGACATCAGTCATTGTTTCGTGAAAATAAGCATAGGTTTGGGATAGAAAATCTAGAGATAATATTTGTTGTCCATTGCAACTCCAAAGACTTTTTCCGTGAAATGTATAGCTGTGATTAGCAAGTTGAGTACTAGCAAATTTTTATTCCAGAAAACAACTAATTACATTGCCGTTGAAGAAAATGTATTTTTAATTTTTTTGAAAATATTTTTTTCATTTTTAAAAATATTTTTCTCTTTTTAGCAAATATTTTTGAAATTATTAGCACATAAAAAATAAATATTTTCCCTTCTTTTAGCACCTAAAAATTCAGCAATCAGGTTATAAACACTGTATTTGCTTGTGGTGCTTTTTTACCTTCCAAGCAACATCCATCAAAAAATCTGAAAATTTCATCATCCTGAAGTGGGAATCGAATCTGCATCAACCTATTTCCGTTCGAGTATGCTATCCGGTAAGCCGCCACTTAGGTAAACGATGTTCCATGCAACTGATTCTAAGCAAGGAATCTGAACCTACTTCAGATTTGTGCTAGTCGAAGCTATCTTACGCTTCCTCGCAGCGTCGTTTTGAAACTTTTCCGATCCAGAAACGGATGTAGGGTTTAAAATCACCATCGCCCCGGATATTTTAATGAAGGGACAAATATTCCTCAAAACTGAATCGGAAATTTACTGGAATATTCATAGCAATGAGATAATGAATACTGATTATTCACAACAATCAGTTTATAAATCTGAAATTGCTTGTAGTGCTTACTGATTTTCCATGTAACATCCCAAAGAAAACTTGAAAATTTCAGCGCCCTGAATAATTCTCTATTAAGTTTTTAACAGAATGAGAAACAATCATCATTTTAAACCGATCCAAATAAATAATTATTGAAAATTTTTTATCGAGCATGTAAAATAATTCATGCAATTTCATTCGGTTCTAAGAGACAAAAAAAATTTGCCAGAATCATACGCCTTCAAACGTTTTGATTCGCGGGCTACGTGATAAAATGCAATGAGATGGTGGGCCACATCACTTTATGTCTATTTGGAGTGATTGCCTAATATTTTCCTGTGGGTTGCTCTGAAAATAAAGGAGAACTGCAGTTTACTCCACGTATGAGATAAAGATCTAAGATCTTTATTTAAAAATTCATGACTTACTTTAGCTGTAAAATTATTCAAATTTCGTTTCGGTTTCAAAGCATAAAAAATTGTCTTTCGTCACTTTACTGATCTCCTCCTGAGCAAAACACTTTATGTTTCACACATATATTCTACTAATGAAAGGTGGACACTAAATCAAACATGTTTGGCAACGCCATACATCGATACGAAGCAGCTAAATAAAGAGAGGTAGTCGAGCGTACTCATGTTTAGTGCACTGCTGTCAATTGAAATTGTAACCAAGAAATACTACTCAGATAAGACGAAGTCTTCTATGTGGGGTTAGGACATAGCAGCGAATCCAAATGATTATAGCCGCAGCGCGTATGCAAATTTCGGGTGCGAGCAAATGATAACGTGTTTCCGTAGTTGCATCGCACGGATGCAGACAGTGCAGCATTGTTACCGAGTAACCACGCCGTGTCCCTGCAGAAGAAAACTGTATGTACAGTTGTTTGATTTTGAACGAGGCAGAATTTAAGGACTGCGGGAAATCCAACTGTTTTTTCTGGATATCGCCGCTGGTGTCGGAAAATTTTCAAGCAGAGTGATGCGAGTATGGTAAGCTAACCAGAAGTCCCGAATTGGTGAGGACAGTCCCCGAATTCAATTTACTGTCCTCAAAAATGTCTAATGCCTTTGGGGACGCAGACTGTCCTCAAATGTTCTCGAATTTACACTTCCTCATTAACCCTTTAGATTTCTAATAAAAAGTGTTCTTAAAAGAAGTTTTCGTTGTACTAAATTTCCCAACATGCTTCTAGTGAAAACAAATTTTGACTGGTTTTTCTTTTCTTCTTTCCGAGTTTAACGATCACCGCGAGCAATTCTAAGGACTATAAGCAGTCACCTGTCTCTAATTTACCGACATTCGTTCTAGGGAAGGGAGAGAGCAAGTGCTGCAAGACAAACACACCACCCGTGCCTCATTCGGGACTCGAATCCGTACCAACTTGCACGAATGGTCAGTAGCCAACACTATGCCCGTGCACCAATGGCGTGGTCAAATTTCGATTACACTTGTTCTAAGTTTCTCCAAAAACTTTGGCAAAATGAAAAATTCGGCATGCAATTATTTTGGCGTGCAACTTGATTTTAATTCAGCGCATGTACCTAAGGTAAAGCATTTCACTTTTGCTAATATGTTCTCGCCATCATAGTTCTACTTTTTCAATACAAATTACCAACATTCTCTAAGATATGTATATTCTTTTAAGACATAATTTTCTTATGTGATATCCCCCTTATTGAAGCAATGCAGCTTTGTGACAAAAAGATTTTCATATTTATTTTGAGTGCGTGTGTCCCCAAATGAACTGCCGATTTGGGGAAGCCACGCCCTTTTGTCCTCAAATCAGTGTTCCAATACCTGGTCACCTTAAAGTATGGGGAAGTTGAAAGAGGAAGATAGGATGCACCGAAGTGAGGAGTCTGTAGCGCAACGTCGCACGAAAGAACAAAGACACTGGCACCTGTACTGAATGGATTGGAGGGACAAATAGCCTCATCCCAAACATAGGTACAATCCTGCAGGTCTATCATCCGTCAGAAGATAACTGCAAGCTCTGTTCGACGCCACTTCCTTCAGAAAGGACTCATCTCTCGCCATTTTGCGATTTCCACTGACTCTATAATACTGACGTCAGAGACTGCAGTAGTGACAGTAACGGTAACACTGGCATGGCAAGTGGCATCGCATACTGTTTACAGGAGAGTCGCTGTTTAAAATGACTCACCGTGTAACACGTACTCTTGTACGGAGACCCTCTGGTCAATGCTGCTACCGCGAGCATTTCGGAGTGTAATGTGCTCAAACACGGGGGTTAAAGTGCGAGGTGTATTTGATTTCATTCACCTTCGTGCCTCGTACGGAACCCTGAACAGCCAGCGGTACATCGTTCCATCTTTCAACAAGACAACGCTCGGCCACATGTGGCGCGAAATATGTTACATCTTCTGGTTACCAGACATGTTCTATTTCTTCCTTGTCATGCCCAGTCACCAGGTTTATCGCATATTTAACATGTCTCAAATATAGTCCCTCTGCGACTGGCCCGTCAGGACACGCAGACATGCGTTGTACATCACCTTTGTGTCCGAATATATTCATCATGACAGCTCATTCCAAAAATAGATATTCAGGATCTCTTCAGGTGAACTTCACGCCACATACACGCCGTTATCACCGCACGGGTTGAGCACACTGACTATTGTGCCTTTCTCTACATATAAAACACTGTATTTCTGATGCTTCATACCTTGCAAGTTACTTGCTGTATACATCTCGTGTTTATCTTGGTGTGGCATTTTTTACAAACAGCAGTATATTACTTCCGTCTGTGGAAATTTGACTTCTCCTTGTTCTTGAAATTTACTTTTAAATTGAAAAAAATTTAAGCATTTGTATTTCAAATATTATTTTTGCTCATCAACAATAACGAAAATAAAACAACTAGACCACTTCGAAGGATATTTTCTCAGAATTTATCATATTTTTTACCACAGCGGAATCTTACGTATCTTGAAGAAGCTACAAAACAGGTTTAAGAGGCTGTAAAATTTCCACTGCAATCGATGTTGGTTTTTCTCATTCTAATCAAATCACAATTATTTGTGAAGATTAACGTGTTTTTCATCTCTACCTAGTGACTTGAAAAAAATTGACTGGAAGAATCGACAGTCACTATCTACACAGAAGCATCCGAATTCCGAAGTTTGTGTTACTCTCTTTCGATGCGAATCATATATACTACACTGCGTGCAAAACCTTAGGACGAGCCAGGTTTCGACATGCAGCGCAGCACAGGACCGGCCTGACTATGTGAAATTCAAATCATAGGAACTCCATTATTTACCAAAATCATGACTCAAACAACACCGACATAATAAACGATATAGATGAACTACATATACACTATATTGACAAATGTCACCGAACATCTATGTACACATAGTATTTATTGGCATACATTAGTACGGTGTCGGTCCACCTTTGGCCTTAATGCATACACTGACCCTTCGAGTCATGCTTTGGACAAGATTTTGGAACACAGCCATAGGTATGCGCTTCCATGCAGTACATAATGCTGCCGTTAACTGTTGCTTAGTAGTAGGCCTCTGTTCCAAACTTCTTATGCGGCGCTCTAATTCATCCCATAGGTGCTCTATGAAATCAAGATCAGGGCTCTGTGCTGGCCAGTTCACACACGATACGGAATTATCGTCAAACCACGCCGTAACAGTCCTTGCTTTATGGCTCGGTGCATTATCCTGCTAATAACAAGAAGACTAAGTTCCATAGTATTGCCACAAAGTTGGTAGGGCATATTTGTCCAGAATATCGAGGTAGACGTGCTGGTTAATATGTTTGTCCACGATAACCAACGGGCCGGGACCATACCACAAAAAACACCCCACACGACTACACTGCCAGCTCCAAACTTGACCGTAGGAACCGTACACTGTGGTAAATAATGTTCCCCCGGCTGCCGCTATACCCACACACGTTCATCAGACTGATGGGTCGTGTATCTGGATTCATCAGTCCATAGGAGTCGTTTCCATTGATCTACGGTCCATGATAACGTTCTTCCAAATGACGAGTAGCATTCCGAAAGGAGATGAAAGACTTCTCAGCAGCCGTACGAGCACGGTAACCCATGAAATGAAGTTTCCAGCGAATGGTACGTGTACATACAGAGGTTCCAGCATTTTTACTCACCTGAATACTAAAGTCTTATGCAGTACTCCGTCGATCAGCTGTAACGACTCTCCTGAGGCTTCGACGTCCTCTATCACTGATTTTCTTTGTTCTGCCGGTACGTTTTGCTGCTTCAGGCACTCCATCTGTCTTCTACTCATTCAGTAAATCCAAAACAGTTGACTTGGGTATGTTTAAACGCCTCTAGATTTCTCTTATGGACAATCCACTAATATAACACTCAACAATCTTTCCTTTCTCAAAGTCAGTTCTCTCCGCGCCAGCGACATTTTCACTCAACCTCATAGTGCGATATGATCGCGGTCAGCTGCAGGCTTGTTTTTATACCGTTTGCAGCTATACCGCGTATCTTAACCACGCAGCGGATTCGTTCATTTGCTTTTCAAGTGGTGTCCTGTGACTTTTTTCAAAATAGTGTATATTAAGAATTGGCTACATAGCACTGGTGCCATAATACAGATACATCACTGCCAAAGATAGTACTAAACTAAAGAGTGGGGAGGCGCTCAGTAGAGGATTTGATCCCTCCTAACGTAGGTACAGGATTTGCACCGTCTGTCCATACTTCGTACAAAGTTATTGATGAGCACTTTCGGTAGCATCGCCCATGTTTTCGTCAGCGCCTCTTCTTCTGCTGTTGCACAGGTTTCGGTGTGGGTTGATGTACCACAACACGTCTCCCCGGAGTGTTCCACACATATTGCATGGGATTTAGGTCGGTTCAACGTGCTTTCCAATCCATCCGCTGAATGTCTTCGCTTTCCAACATGTCATCAACAGTCGTCGTTCAATGGGATGTGACGTCATCGTCCATTAACACAAACTGTGGGCGAAAGACACCTTGGAACAGACAAACGTGGGGAAGGATTGCCTCATTACAATAGCACGCACTGATTACAGTATTTCCTTCCAGTGTCTGGAGCTCCGTACATCCATCTATCAGTATGCCTTCATATACGAGAACACCGCAATCGCATTATTCCTCCTTTTCATTGACGTTTTCAGGGCGATACCGAGTATCCTCACCCCAGATTAGCTGACGTCGAGAATCGCTAGAGTGATTAAATCTACTCTCGTCAGTAACGAGTAACGTACCTCACTTTTCTGCTGCCCAGCTTTTACGTTCTCTTGACTAGTGGAATGGTATCTCCGCAGGGCAGTTGTACATGGAACACAGCGTACTGGTCGTTGGGCAAAAAGTCCATCTTTGTGTTGCCTGGCCACTGTAAAGCGCGATATTGCGCATCCTGTGCTCATGTTCAGTTGTTTTGCAAGGTTACTTGCTGTCTGATGTCGATCCTTCTTGCCCTGTTGAAGAAGCAGAAAGCTGTCCTCACTGGGGGTGGTTTTCGGTGGACTTTTGTTTTTGATTGGAGATTTAACGACCACCGTGAGCAACTCAATGAGCTATAAGCAGTCACCTGTCCCTGATTTAGGGCCACTGGTTCCAGGAAAGGGAGAGAGCCAGCGCCGTAATACCAAACACAACATTTATGCTTCACCGGAATTCGAACCCGGACCCCTTTGGGACAAAAGATCAGAATCCATCGCTTAGACCACTGCACCACCAGGGCAGCTTGGTGGACTTCCACAAACGGTCTTTCGCCCAGCTGTACCTCCAATCCTGAAGGCGACCACGCACGCTATACGATTCTATTGTCGATACCGCACTCTTGTTCCACACTCATTACAGTCGCCCCCTCCTTAACCTTTCCAATTATTTAACCACTAGTAAAATCATTCAGATGTCCTCGACGAGCCATTTCGTTGTCTCTAGCACTCAACAAACACAATCGAGCATCTATAACGCTTATGCACAACGTCCGGTGACTTCCGTTTAACTTATGCGTAAGCACAGTTTGTTCTCACATTACGTAAATCACACTTCATGTTCCATTATTACGCATGTGCTTCGCAGGTATGCTGAACCGCTCGTGTTACCATAAACTGTCCTAAGTTAATTTGTGTTTGGGTGCTGCTGCTATCTACGGCGTCCTTTTACTTCCTCCATTTCGTCCTTAAGTTTTGCGCACCAGTGTACAATCTTGTTTGCGAATGCTTGAAATTTCGAGATAACAACGGCTTGGAGGTTAAATTAGAAATTTGTCTGGTTACCTCTAACGAGAATGCATTTTATTTTCCTGTTTTCGTCACAGGATGCAGTAGAAGATTTGGCTCAGGTGATAAAAAAGAAATTCTACGAGAGGCCAGATTTTGTTGTATTCTTTTACGCTTTCCAGCCGAGGTTGAAGCAGCGCATATGTTCCAGCTTTGTCCGTCTGTCTGTCGGTCCGAACGTCCGCACGATAACTCGCGTAAAAATGGTTCGATTTCGATCAAATTTCAGCATGTGGTAGGGGATAACCTGGAGACGAACTCTATTCAAAATGGGCGAAATGGGGTCAAAGGTTAGGACATAGGAGCGGAATCCATTCCATCGCCCTTATGCGTCATAACACGTAAAAATGCTTCGATTGCGCCAAAACTTTAGTATGTTCCGGAGGTATACTGAACTGGTTCTGTTGAATATAATCGAAATGTGGTCAAAGGGCAGGGCACAGGAGCGAGATTTATTCCACAACCATTATCCTCATACCTTGAGTAATAACGTGAGTAATGATTTCTGACATGTTGGAGAGCGTATCATAATCACTGTGTTGCATGATTTCACTAACTTATTTTAATTCCTTTATTTATTGATCTCCGTACCTGAATACGTCCGACGCACACTTTTATTTTATCTTGTTCTGTAACAATCACGGACCTGGACTCTGGCTTCGAAATGAGTGTAGAAGGCAAAAACAGCTAATAACGTGTTTTGTTTTTTTTTCACTAAGGAGAGCTGTGTTATTAAGGAATTCTGAATCCAGTTTTATTACAAGTTTTACAGTTAAACGTATGGTAAACATACAAAGACAGTAAATAAAAACTTAAATAATATTCATTACTAGTGGCTTTTGTTGTATGTGAAGTTATTAAAATAAATTTATGGATTTGAATTTATGTAGGGGACAAAGAAAAAATTCCTTTGTTATAGAAATGCAGTTCGGCACCAACGAATCAGCTTTTCGAATATCAAGATGCTTCTCAGTGGTTCAAAATCGAATATGGCATAAGGAATTGCTTATTTAGAAAATTCACGCTGCTTTCTGCCACATACAAAGACAGACATGACGGCGCCGTATCACGAGCATGAAATTTCAGATTTATATAGAGGGTTTCGGGAAGTGAGTGCCTGAGCCCAGGTCTTAAACCGCTGAGTAGTAGGAAGCTTGAAGATTTGTACTAGAGTACCCAACATGAAAGTCACACGAAAGCGATGTAGAAACGGGGAGGAAGATGCCCTTATTGATAACCCGGGGCCAGTACCCTGGGTCCGACGGTTTAATGTGCCCATCCAACGCACGGAGTATATTTACGCGTTAGTGGTTCGAGCGTTCGTACCTGCCTGGGACATATTCTGAGACTTTTCCGTTGCAATGACGAACCAGTAGGTCGTCAGCGGCCCGAACCAGGAGAAAACAGTGTTAATCCCTTTATATATCCGCGGTATACTAGAAATTATAGCATGTCGGTTTCGACGGACGGTTTGATGAAGCGCCTTTATGGTATTGCTAGCTACAGGCATTGGTTGTCAATCACGTACGTTCCGGCATATTGCATTTAAAGAGACTACTTTCATGAGTAGGTTAAGACTAATGATAGAAATTGGGACGGGTTCACAGTCAGCCCGATGGGCAAAAATAATTTATCGCCACTCCTTACGAATCGAGAAGTTTATGAAAAAGTTTTAAATTATTCAGGGGAGCAAGACAGAGGGAGGGAGAGAGAGAGAGATGATTAAGTTAGCAGATCATCGGAGTGTAAAGATGTGAAGTTTCCAGACCAGCAAGTGCAGAAGAATAAGAAGTTGTTAAGGACTTTAGATTACAGCTAAAAGAACGAACAGTCCCAGATGAAATGAATGAGTTCTGCAAGATTATACTAAAGCTCTCAAGAAACTAACGAAGCGTAATGTCCACATGGTCCCAACATCCATGGATCAAGAATTTAAGGGGAAAAGGAAGATAAGTATAATATTCTTCGAATCTCAAGATTTTCTCGTGCTCTGACTCATGCCCGTCCTTTTACTTAGTAGAATTGTTATAATTTCAAACAATGTCGGATTCCAGTTAGTTAGTTTCGGAATTTTAAATGAATTAAAACATAAAGCTTAAGTTTATGAAACCCAGTTAAATTCGTGATTAGAGAATAGCCAGAATTAGGAGAATATAAGTAATGTTAAGCAGCACTGGTTTTTGATTGCACATTAAAAGAAAGATGGATAATGGATTACGCACGTACTTTTTATTCGAGGAAATGTAATAGCATTTTGTATCTTGTTTACTAAAAAAATTAATTGGCAATTAATGTCTAATTTGAGTAAGTAGAAAAATAAGGTGGAAATATTGTTGTTACCAATGATCTAATTTGTTAACGTTGGTTGCACCCACAGAGAAAAAATAATTAAATGTTCCAGTGCTTTTCCGACATTAATGTTAAAAATATTCTTATATGTTAAACGTGAGTCATAACGTTATTTCCAGGCATATGTCACATGTTCTTAAAATAAAAATATAACTAAAAGTAAAAAGGGAATACGGAATTTAAATTATCACTTATGTTTTACTACAAATTCGCGGGAGACACTCCCATCACCCCACGCCAGTGACGGAGATAGAGTGAAATACAAAGCTGTACATTACGGTACATTTTGGTACGTTCATTATATGTACAATCAAGGGGTATTTTTATTTTATAGATGATAATCACGTAGGGAAATTTAAGCATATATGTATGGTATGTGCAGTTCTTTGTGAGTCTTTTTACAGATCATAGGTTATTGACAACACTGATGGTTTATATACATGTTTGACATCGCATTTTTAAACGATAGGTTTAAAAATATTTAATTATAACATTGGCGCTGTTCCAATCTCAGTATATAACATATAGGTAGTCATAAATCTCTGTTTACAACACTTTAATCTGTATTTCTCTTTTTTTCTTACCAGATGGTGCTTCTTCGACGCCTCTCGCTGACCAGTACTTTGACAGCGTCCTGCACAGCGTATTACCGTACCAAATACGATCTCTGAAGTTAGATCCTCTTCCACTTTCTAACTTCTCCACTGACTTCCAAAACTACTCCTTCGGCTCTTACGTGAGAGGAAAGGTCAACTATACCAACGGCCATTTAACAGGTTTATCCTCAGCAAGGAGATTCTCAGCCTGCGGAGGACCTACATATAAGTTTGGAAATCCCACCGTTAACTGCACCATCGTCTTCGATAACCTCCACACATTATTCGCCGGGAAATTGAAATACGGCCAAAAACCAATTGTGAATGTGCAGGGTAAAGGCAACGTCACAACTACGACTGTCTTCGTCGAAGTTTCGGCACCGTCACAAAGCAGCCCGCCAGCTCTCAAGAGCTTCTATTTCGTGAGAACAGGTGTACTGCAGTCCAACATTACCGGGTTAGATAGTTCCTACAATGCAGTGCAGTTACAACTTAAAAGAGACTATGAATCAAAAGTTGGCTACGAACTGTTGCATGCCGTCGCCGAAAAATACAAGTATGCCTTTTCCATGGCTGTCTCTCAAATACCACTACCACGAATGTGAACTCTTACAATAAATGAATCAAACTATGTGCTGGTAATGTCTTCTTTCAAATGATCCCATGAAACGTATTTTGTAAACATGTTCAGAAAAATATATATTCTCACGTGTACTTGCGTAATGACGGAACATTTTGTCAATATCTGTAAAAGATTTATGCATGTGTACAATTCTCTTTCTCAACACTGACTTCGTGATCTAGAATATCAGTTACTGGCCTAAGAAAATATATTTTCCTTTCTTTGCTATCAGCGAATTTGTGCCTACTGTGGGCATGCTAATTCCCTGTTTTAAAAGAACGGCTCGTTGGTCGTTCGAAAATAGTTTTTTGTTGGTGAAAAAATCCCTACGTGATCTACTCTGGCTTACTATTCTCATATAGAGAAGAACATTGCGACGCAACCCGTGATGCAGCTATTAAAATAACAATCGCAAATTAATATCCCGCTTCAGAAACGTAGAAAAAAATTCTTTACGTAACACTAAGATGAATCATCACTGATTTAGCATATTTGAAAACTTAAAAAACAAAAATTCTGCCTATTCTCTGTCTCACCCATTCTGTTGATCAAAACGGAGTAAAAACGATATAGTCATGTCTGCAGGAATTTAACATGAGCAAAAGCTTGGGTTGGTAAAATTTCTTTGTAACCATTTTATTCAAGAGCAAAAGCAACTTCATTAACATATAGAAACCGGTATCAACAGTTTCAGGTACCATATTCTTACAATCTAATAAATGAATGGTATACATTTTCACGCCTTAAATAGATTATATCAAGTCAACTCGCCATCAGCGTTCTCTCAACAAACCATTATCTTCAAAAGATTTGAAAATTATGCAATTCAGTTAAACTAATAACGGTGTTTATTAGTTTAACTAAATTTCACAGATAAATTCCTCCAATAAATATTTCGCAATGTCTTTTAAAGATCATTCCTCGAATAACAAAGAAACCACATAAGATTGCTTAAGAAATCCCCTCCGAAACTCACTTTTATATTAATTTTTCAAGTAAGAACTTGAATACGGTATTATTTATATTTTCTTAGGCAGATATCGCTTTAAAATTCTTTCAAATTGAAGTTAACATTTACATTTTTCAAAAGATTTTGATGCAAATTAACAACTTGAGATATCTTTAACTTCACTTTTAAAATTTTTTTAGCTACGTACGACTGTCTGAGAAAACAAAAATAATATTAATTTCAAGTTCACATTTATAAAGTTGAAAGGCGAGTTTCGGAGGTGCTTACACACGTGATTTAATGGGGTTTTTTTTCGTAATTTAAGGTACGTGCTTTAAGGGATATTACGAAATATTTATTGAAAGAATTTATGCTCAGAGAAACCGTTTCTAAAATGTTATGCGATTGATATTTCTTGTCGTAAATTTTATGTGAAGACTGTTCCAATAAAGTAATCTCGACGTTCTTCAGAAGACTAGAGAAAAACTGAAGTGAAACCTGTGTTATTTTGAAGGAACTTAATTGTTTAAACCAGCGTAAAGGGTTTTTTTTTTCGCTCCGAATGGTTGAACTGGCCGCGCTTTTTGTAATAACGTTTATTCACCTTTACACACCAATGTTTGTGTGTGAACACTTTTTTTATCTTTATCATATATTGCCTTCATTTATTTTTATGAGTTCCTTATAGATATGTCAGTACAGGGCAGATTTCAATAAAGAAATCTAGTCGGAAACTTACCCATCACGGACCATAGTACCGTTTCTCTTTTTACGAATTCATCTCATTCTTTGGTGAGCTACTTAGAAGTCCTCTCACTCGGATAGATTTGGTGAGTCTCGGAGAAAGACCCTGACGAAGAACACGAGCGGAAGCTGATGGTAATCACCACTTTTCTGCGCAAATGATTTCATATGATGAATTCTGAACTATATATTTGTACTGAAAAACAAACAGCAGCGTTCAGTTTCGATCACTTCTGAATATACAGAAAATACATATTTTATCTGATTTTCCAGCATTGTTAGTCTTATCTGCATTTCAGAAGCAAACGCAACGTTAAAGGTATCTCTAATAGTAAAATGCTCTTATCACATTCTCCCTTATAAAACGGCGTTTTACAGAAAACTTGTACAAACTGTTTAAATAAATAACAAGTTTCTCTGCAGTGTTTTAAGTGAAATCGGTTGAAGATATCTGTTAATCGTATCTGTAACACCAAAGCTTTAACATACACTGCTGGACAATTGCTAAAGACTGATCATAAATGGCTATATAGCGCATAAAAAAGTAAGTGTGGTTGGATGCCAAGTGAAATAAAATAATGTCAGAATGCCAGGACATTACAAGAAAGACACTTTATTGTGCTCTCAAATCCAGAAGGCTTTGGAACGTGTTCAAGGGACAAACAGGCCATTTTGTGCAGAATACGTAAACGTAAAAAAATGCAATTACCGTCCGCAGACGTTCCGGCGTAAGATGTCAATACGGGATATGGGCACCATGGTGGGCGATGCAAGATTCCACACGTCGTGTCATGCTTTGCACAACATTATCAAGCAGATGTAGGGATAATTTATCCCATTCCTCTGTCAGTGCACGGATGAGGGTGTCCTTTTTTATTGGAGGGCATTGGCGACCAGCAAGATTCCTCCCCAAAGCATCCCACACATTTTCAATGGGATTCAGATCTGGAGAACGTGCTGGCCATACGAGGCGTTGAATTTCCTCGCTCTCAAGACACTCCTGGACAGCGACTGTTCGACGACATGTTGCGTTGTCGTCCATGAAAATGAATCTATCACCGACAGCACCACGGAACATGCGAACATGAGGTAGCAGAACATCATTAATGTATCGTTGGCCAGTCATAGTCCCAGTTGGAAGCACATAGAGGGACGTAAGGCCATTGATCATGATGCCAGCAATTACCATGACACTGCATGTCGCATATCGGTCCCTTTCCTGTATGTTTGTTGGACCATATGCAGTACCACTATCACGCCAGATCAGTTGTCGTCGACAATCAGACGATAGACTGTATCTACTCTCATCTGAGAAGAGGACAGCAGACCAGTCGTTATCAGTCTATTTGCGATGTTGATGGCACCATTGCAAACGGGCGGTACGGTGACGTCTGGACAATGGGATGCACACAACAGGACGGCGGGCGTATAGTCCTCCTTCATGCAAACGTCTGGCGACAGTTTTTCGGGAGACCCGCTTGCCAGTAGCAGACATAAACTGATTTGCTACCTCACTAGCTGTGCTGCGCCGGTGTCTTTTTGTTGATAGCACTATGTACCAATCTTCTGCAGGTGTCGTACTGCGAACACGACCTCCCCGTGACGTTTGCTACACTCTTCATTTGTTTGAAATGATTTCCAAAGCCTTGAAACAACACTGTATCTGACTTTGAACTCCCTGGCAACATCTGTTATTTTTCGCCCTTCTTCAATTTTGCCAATAATACGGCCACGCGTAAAATCATCTAGGTGATGTCGGGAAGACATACTGAAAATTGCAAGTTCGTCAATTGATTCTTTCCCTTTCAACTTTGCGTTTGAACAACAACGGTCAATACGCGTCAAATCCTTTATATCTCTTATCAGCGTTATGACGTCACGAACAAGTTCGGCAATCCAAAGTTTGCATACGCACAACACGTCTTACTGTATCCCGCACTTATGCTAATTTCCACATTTTCCTGCCTTCCATTTTATGGTTGCTATCGTTGCTATTGTCATCCGTCCTTAGCAATTGTCCGGCAGTGTACTTCAATAGAAACACTCTTCTTGCTGAAACGTTCCATAGAGAACAAGTAGTACTAATACCTGATAGCTCAATTGCTCAACATAATGATAATTAGGCACTGTAGATAATTTACGTCCAGGTGAAAGCTAAAATTCTAAATATATATTTATTGTTCCTTGGAAGGTTCACAAATCATTACAATATTACATAATGGAATTCACTACGTACTTAATCATCTAGTACTTTGACATCGGAATATAACAAATTCTCATAATCACAGAATACTCTTCAAGTTTTATTAACTGGGCAACAGTTTGAGACTTCAGTATCAACGAAGCAAAACATCAACTTAAGCAATTCAGTCAAACTCAAATATTATTTTCGTAACAATCATTTCGGCAATAAATCTCTCTCTCTCTCTCTCTCTGATACAATCGTAAACAGCCTCTTATCATTTTCGATCACATACGTCATTCACCTTTGACCTAGCGTCAGGTTGCCAAACCTGCATTCAGCGAGAGAGAAAACGTAGCGTTAAGATAAGAATAAACCAAAATTTGCGTAAGCTAACAGTTGCGTGCCGCTGAATCATTTTAGTGATGTATACTTTTCTTTTCTGAGCTTTAATGGCGGAAGAGATATATTTTGCTATAATTTGTCAAGGAAATTATAACGAAGTAAACTTCTCCGTCATTTTTGTCCACGCCGGGCATCGAACCCGGGTCCCCTCATTCCGGAATAAGTCGCTCTCCCAACTGAGTTACGCGGACTTATGCTCTCGCTGTTATCTGCCTTTATCTCATGTGCGTTCTGCGGAGCAGGCACGTCACAATATACAAAGCTATTACAAGATTTTGCTTCTTTCGGGATTTAAAGGTCGCCATAAGCAACTTTAACGGCTGTAACTTGTCACCCGATCAAATTTGAGGCCCCTGGTACCGTGTAGGGCCCTACCCATGATTCATCCTGAGATAAGACCAGAACCCATATCGGACGAATGGTCAGAAAACCTGCACTTCTGAGCACCCTGCCACCGTGGTGGCTCAGTTACAAGATTGACTCTTGCCATAAAGACCCCAACCATCAATCAACTAGAATTCAGCTGATCCTGTAAGATCTTATGTGTAGATGAGAGTGTAGACTAGAAGAGAGAAAATTTCAAATGATCAATGTGGCTGTACTTCTTCGATTTTTTTTTCTCTTTTTCCGAAATGTTTATGCATGTGGTTTTTGGTGGTCACATTTAGTTTACACAGGACAAGGGCAATAAATTTTGATGAAAAAAGGGCAATAAACTGTAAATGACTCGTTCATTTACAGTTTATTGCCCCTTTGACATCATTCAATGGGTTAGAGAAGTTAGGGAGCGCGGGAATTTCCCCACCTTCCTCTCCATCACTGCAGGAGCATCTAGTATTCACTCTTCATTTCTCAAGAACAGTTCAATATATAAAACACCAGGATTCTTCTGCGATGAGGGTTATGCCAAATCTGTCTGCCAGAAAGAAGAGCAGACTCTAAACTACGAATTCGGTGGACCTCATTAGGTGTTTTCTAAATCTTCTAAATTTGTATGAGATAACATGATAAAATATAAAAACAGAAAAAACAGGAAAGAAAAATCGTATACAGAAGAAATGGCAATACTGAAAGTGAAATACTGAATCATTGGATGAATTTTTCACAAAATTACTTCCACAGTTTCGGGCTCTGTCTCTTTTTTTAGCACGTCCTTTGTAAAACAAGTTTGTAAAATCATGCAATGCATTGATTATTATAATACGTTTTCCAACTTACCAGAAATCATTACTCAAGTTATCTTTCAAGTTATGAGAATGTTGGCTGTGGAATAAATCTCGGTCCTGTGCCCTGACCTTTAATCCCATTTCGATGATATTCAACAGAATCGGTTTGGTATACCTCCGAAATAACATGATAAGGTTTTGTCGCAATCGAAGGACTTTTACGTAATTTATGATGCATAAGGGCTATGGAATAGATCCCGCTCCTGTGTCCTAAACTTTGACCCCATTTCGCCCATTTTCAATAGGTTTTGTCCCCAGGCAGGCCCCCTACAATATACTAACATTTCATCCAAGTCGAAGCATTTTTACGTAAGTTATGACGCATAATGGCGATGGAAGTGATTCCGCTCCTATGTCCTGACCTTTGACCCCATTTCGCCCATTTTCAATAGGGTTTGTGGCCAGATGTTCATCTACCACATACTAAAATTTCATCAAAATCGAACTTTTTTTTACGTTAATTAGGACGCATAATAGCAGTGGAATGGATCCTACTCCTATGTACTGACCCTTGACCCCATTTCGTTCACTTTAAATATGGTTCCTTCTCAGCTGATCCTCTACCAGATACTAAAATTTCATCGAAATCGAACGATTGTTACGCCAGTTATCGTGCGGAAGGATATACGCATACAACGCGTGACGTAATGAGACAGATGGGAATCGCGACCATCTGCTCGCAAGAGTGTGACGTCATAAAACTTTAATAGGATCATCCACACACAACGCGTGACTTAATGAGACAGATAGCGTGACCGCGCGCCTACATTCTCAAACGCGAGATTGTGACATAATAAGATTTCTAAGCAATGGTAACATTAATGGAACGACGCCATTACACTAAAAACGTTATAATTCGGGGTGGTTATTTAACCCACTAAACGAATTCTTCTAAAGTCGACATCAAGCTAAATCGATTTCTAGTACCAGAAAACGATAGGTTAACGACTTTCATCAAAATTCTTAAAGACGTTTTCAAAATAAAATGTACATACATACATACATACAAAAATTGCTGCTTTAAGATGGACGTCAAGTATTTTTGCTTCCTATAATTACAATGGAAAAACTTCTGTACACATTTTCTTCACAATTAATGTGTTCCGAAGGATGAAAATTTGAACATCGATTAAAATAGCTTCATTTCATAACTTGGAATACTTAATATTTTCTAAACCATAACCGTAATTATGCAATCCAACATTTATTTGTCCACTGACGTCATCAAAGTACAGATCGCGCCATCTTTTTTCTGGTTTCAACACCACCAAGGGAAACGTTATTGTGTTTTAATATAATTATGCTTATGTTTTAGAAAATGTTAAGTATTCCAAGTTATAGTATGAAGTTATTTTAATCGATGTTCAAATTTCCATCCTTGGGAACACACTAATTGTGAATGAAATGTGTACAAAATGTTTTCCATTGAAAATATAGTAAGCAAAATTACTTGACATCCACCTTAATAGTGTGGGACAAGGGCGATGGAATGGATCCCGATCCTGTGTCCTGACCTTTGATTCCATTTGTCCCATTTTTAATAGGGTTACTCTCCAAGTGGTCCCCTACCACATACTAAAATTTCATCGAAATCAAACCATATTTCCGCAAGTTATGACGCATAAGGGCAATTGAATGGATACCGCTCTTATGTCGTGATCTTTGAGCCCACTTCACCCATTTTCAATAGGGTTCGTCCCCAGATGATCCCCTACCACATACTAAAATTTCATCGAAATCGAATCATTTTTACGTGAGTTATCGTGCAGACAGACGGACGGACGGACGGACGGACAGACGGTCAGAAAAAGCTGGACGCTTTTTCAACCTACGGTTGGAAAGCGTAAAAAAGATCGCGCTTATGTTACCTGTTTGACCGTCCGTCCGCCTGTAGACACCATATCTCTGCAACTAGCCCAACTTGAAAAAAAAAAAATTTTGCACTGGGAAGCTTTAAAGTGCGAATGATAATCTTTCATTTCATTATTTTTTTTTATTTTGTACGGTGCACCATTTCCCTGCTAGAGCGCGTAAATGCAGATCATATCGAATTCAAAATACATTTTATTCCATTTATTTGCTTCTAAACATCCGATTGAAAAAATTATTTTACCATTCGATTTCATTTATGCCGAAGACTATTTTAGATGTAGTCACTTTTTCGAGTTACGCATAGATTTTCCGCTAGGGGGCATAAAAGAAAATTGTGTTTTCCCCGATATCTCTGCTTCTATACCTCCGATTTGAAAAACTATTTCTGCAGCTGATACAGCTCCTCATGGGAAATCTTTTGCATATACATTATAATTTTTTCTAAAAACTGTTTTTTCCTCCAGGGGGCGTAAGTGTTAATTTTTTATTCTCATGTATTTGCAGCAACATCTGAGCTTTATCTGAAAAAGTTCTTCCTGACCCGATAGGATTTACGTAGATAAACCTTTTGAGAACACTTTCTTCTTAAAATAATGCATGGTTTTCCGCCAGGGGGCGTAGATGCATATTTTATTTTTGTCGATATCTCTGCTTCTAAGAGTCCGATTCGAATTTTTTTGTTGTTGTTGTTGGAGAGTGTTTCCGCTGAGAATTGTTTCACATATAATTTCATATTTTTCTCGACGCACAAGTCTGCCACCAGAGGGCGTACGCTCACGTTTGCGTTTGGAGCAATGTCTGGGGGACTAAAAACCCGATTTAAAATTTCTTTTTCCGTCAGATGGTACTAACTATGCAAACTCTGTGTGCATATTTTCTTCCCAAAATAATGCACAATTTCGCCGCTAGAGGGCGCAAATTTTTAATCTGTTTTTCTCAATATCTCTGCATAAATCTCAGTATCCCTACATGTGCGATTTAAAAAATACTTTCAACACCGGATGCCATTTAACTTGTAGAACACTTTAGTCCATTATATGAGGATTTTTGTAGTTCACAGTTCTGACAGTCCGAACAGCGATGAAATCTATTCCTGTGCTTAGTGAAACACGGTTTCCCATGTCATTTTATCTCTATACTAACAGTCTTGCGATAACCTCTTAAACGAAACGTAATGAACGAAAGGGGGGAAGGGATTTCAAGGGAAAGATAGGGAGTCATATAAAACACCTAACTAAAGAACTAAATGGTCATTACATTCTCCGAAAATTGGCCAGAAATAACATCCCAAATTCTAAGCTCAGTTGTAGTACCGCATTAGGTAATATTACTTTCATAACGATATTTAGTGAGCCTCCATTTAAGCTAGTAAATTCATACTTGTAGATGACGTACTTCAATTGCTGCAATGAAGCAAAATGATGCGGAAGTATGCCTCAAATCTTCCCAGACCCAAAACAGTGAATTTATGCATCGGTCTATGATTTTTCTCTCCTTTCTTTAGAAGCAAAATGATGCGGAATTATGCCCCAAATCTTCCCAGACCCAAAACAGTGAATTTATGCATCGATCTATGATTTTTCTCCTTTCTTTAGAAGCAAAATTAAAAACAAATTATTATTCATTATTTTGGGAGGCCTCCAGTATCACGGTACCCCGCGTCTAGACTTCGTTGGCTTCCATGTAAATTCACCCCTGCCGATTCATTTTGTAGACACCGCACATCCACATAAGCATCTTCACTTCGGCAGCTTTAGTATACACATAAACACCTTAGTCAATATCAAAATGTTTGTGGATAAACAAAATGTCTTTTATAGCAATGCTGATCTTACTACAACTTGAAAAATTCTACTTTTCCTCCTCATTAACAAGTTTATATCAAGATATACGCCTTTTATTTTTATCCAGCTATTTTATTTGCTTACATCCTACCATCCAGATTTCTTTGTTCCTACGACATCGATTCGAGGCACTTGAATTTTCTTACATTTTTGAGATGTTCTTTCTATATTTTTGCACCTTGTTTTTTTTTTCTTCGTTGCAACACATGTATACTGTTGTGTTTGGTTCTACTTACCTTCATCCTTTGTCATCTAAAACGTTCTTCTCAATTTTCCAGTTTTTCTTTCTTCTTCTTACTCTTGGCATATAACACATGATCATCTGTAAACAACTGGGTCCACGGTACTACTTCACTTACTACTACTGTTTTTACCACATCTTAAACAATCTTCAAAAAACGATGAGACAATTGCTGATCCTTGGTACTCCCCAAGTCTGACATTAAATGTTTTTGTCTGCCCACGTTGCTTCTAACATGTTGAGGTTATACACAGTCGATTCACATTATTGTGACCACCTCCTACTTTTGACGTCAACAGCGTGTAGTCAACGAAAGAAGGCGCGTGTCGCCAGCTGGCTTGGAGGGCATATAAGGTGTGCTGTAAGAAATCTGAAAACATATCACTCGCTGCTGTTATGGATAAAAGGAGCGATTTATCAGATTTGCAAAAAGGGACGATTATCGGCTTTAGGGTCAAGGGTGGCAGTATTTCTGAAACAGCGCAGTTTGTGAACTGTTCGCGTTCTACAGTGGTTAAAGTATGTTGTGATTGAAGAAATGGCGCCACTGCGAATAAGCGATATGAAACTGCGTAACACCACGTGCCACTGATGTGAGAGGTGAACGTCGGCTGAGAAGGTGAGTGATGGCCGATCGACACGCTACAGTGGAGCAACTCTCTGGACGAATGAACCAAGCGACTACCGGAAGTGTGTCTAAAACGACAGTTCAGGGAATCCTGCTGTCTATGGGGTTCCGATGCAGACGAATGGTCACTGCACCTATGCTGACAAAGGTGCATCGGCAGAAAAGGCTTACATTTCCATGCCAGAATCGGAATTTGACCTCCGCTGATAGGCAAAGATTTGCTTTCTCCGATGAGTCATGTTTTCTGCTTCATCGAACGGATGAACGTTGGCGTATAAGAGGAGAAACATCGGAGAACAGACATTCTTTAACCATTGCTGGAAGAATACAAGCTGGTGAGTGCAACGTTATAGTCTGGGTAATATTTTCGTAGCATTCCCTGGGTCCACTCATACTTATGGAAGGCACTATGGACCAAGTTCGTTATGAATCCATCCTTGCAGACCACGTACACCCATGCATGGTGATTGTCTTTCCTGGAGTAGATGGGATCATCCAGAACAGTAATGCGACGTGTCACGCAGCTAGAAATGTTCGAGAATGGTTGGAAGAGTACGATGAAGACTTCAAAGTACTTCCTGGCCTCCCAATTCCCCAGACTTAAACCCAATTGAGCATCTGTGTCACCACCTCAATCGTATTGTTCGGTCTCCGGATCCTCCACTACGCACCCCCATCAGCTGTCAAATGCACTGCAATCAACATGGCTCCACATACCTGTGAACAACTTCCAGCACCTTATTGCAATCAACATGACTCCACATAGCTGTGAACAACTTCCAGCACCTTATTGAGTCACTCCCACCCGTTTAGCAGCTGTCAGCGCTGCACACGGCGGTTACTCTGGATATTAGGAGGTGGTCACAATAATGGGACTCGACCGTGTATATCCTAACATGTTAGAAAGGATGTTGCATGAAATGAAGGGTGTATGTATGTATTTGACTCAAGCAACATGCATTGAAATAAAATCAGTGAGGCTACGTAACACAACGATAAGGAGTATTTACAAAACAACAAATTGTGCAGAAATTGCGCAATAAATTGATCATAAAAACAATTTCTTATGCAATTTCTGCACACAACAAAGTAGCGATGCAATATAGACAAAATGGTGAATTCGGAGAATGTCCGTGCCTCTGGATTTCAGGTCACGGTAACACCACCTCTGTATCGAAGAGCATTTTGACACCTACGAGGCGTACATGCAATGACATTATTGATAAGTGTCTGGGACAGTTTGTCCCATATTGCCAGCAACACGTTACGGATGTCTTCCAGTGTACTGGAGTATAGAACGTGGTTATCCAGACGTCGATATTAGCGTCCAAAATGTTCTCAATAGTAACGATTGAGAACATTTGGACGCTGTAACGATTCAATCCCACGATTTTCCAGCTCGCTTCCGGTAGAGTGACTGGTTGGTTTTTCATCGAGAAAACATAATGCATATCCAATAGCAGCTTGAAACATGGTCACATCGGCCACAGTAATCTCGTTTCTGTACACTGAGGCATCCATGTTGCCTTAACAAACATACGAGAATGTACGACCATTAAAACACACTCCTGCCCTGACCAGAACTGTCTGCCGCTGGTAAGTGTGGGAAGACTGCACATAGTGTGGTTGCATTTGTGTGCCAAATTTCGTCCACGCGTGTTCTCTTCGAGTATCAGGATACAAAGCGAAACGGGATTCGTCTCTGTAAAGTACATGGTGCTACTCTGTATTTCATGACATGTAGGTACATGTTTGACGAACGTGAGCTTATGTCAATGCTGTACATATCAGCTGCCTCCTTGCCCTGTATCCGTACTCGTGAAGACGGTTTCGTACCGTTTGAGTACATACTGTGACGCCAGAAGCAGCTCAAGGTGATTCCAGGAATTGGCTACTGGTGATACTAGGATTTCTTCGAGCACTTACTGTCAGGCAGCGATCTTACCTCCTGGTGGTTATCCTCGGGAGATCAGTCCTGGTGGTTATCCTCGGGAGATCACTCCTGGATCGATCTCCAACATTTCCACGCCGTAGAAATCTTGTATGTATCCGACTTACTACACTTTGCGTAACTCCTGAAGCAGCAGCCACATCGATCTTCCGTGCACCTACCTGTAAAATTCCAACTGCCTTATTTCTGCTGTTAATACTTAAACGTCTGCTGGGCACCATTTCAGGTTAATCCTACACTGAAGGCAATACGTTCAGCAAATTTCTAGACCAAGCTGTAAAACGACCCGTTTCCCACTTCTCGCAGGGTACTTTTACCGGAGCTCGTAAGTCACGTTCTGTATTGTAGTGATGCTAACTTACATGTGACGTAGCTACACACACTGTTAATCTATCTCCAGTAGTCACTAAATTTGCATATCACCACGTTTTCCCTTTGGAGCCACAATATTTGTAGCATTTTGTGACCAGTGTATATTTTCCCTTTGTGAACCGCAAGTTGTTTTCTGTCATTATTTACTCTAAGGCAAAACCATATTTCTTTCATGTAACTTTATCGTGGCTCTTTACCAGATCTAAAAATATCATGCGCAAGGATTTCATTCCTTCTGTTTATTTCGCCAAAAGTTATCTAACTGAAAAGATAGTATCTATTGCATTTTCTCCTGGCGTAAATCCAAATTGTTCTGCGGCGTTTACCGTTCTCTGAATCGCCTTGTTCTCTATTCATTTCCATATATTCATGGTATGTGGTGACAGTGTTATGCCAAATAGTTATTGAATTTCTGTTCATCCTCTTTTTCTTTATAAACAGGTAAAGTATTCTGCTCAAATATCATTTTCGTTAAATCCCGCAAGATACCAGTACCCTCTTCAGACATAGATTCCTACAATTGCATGGGTTTATTTTACTACCCATAATTATTTCAATTGTTGACACTTTTTGGACACATTTTACCTCGTTCCTTGTCACTTCCATAGTTATCTCTGTTACTTCCACGTTTGGCGGTCCTTGTTCTCTAATTACCAGGCATGTAGGAAAACTTTATGGCTGATTTTGTTTAAACAATACTTCTAGTGCCATCTATTGGCCACTTTTGGAAATATTTACTATGAAATCTAAAATAGTTCTGTTCCAATTTTTGGTATTGTGCACAAAGCTGCTCAACTGGAAAGGCGGGTTTAAGTTGGTGCAGTAAAATTCCTTCATCATGGATTCAGGAAGGAAGCAAAGATTGGCAATTGAATTTTTTTAAAGGCCAGAAAAAGTGCAACTGTAACAGTTGCAATGGTGCATACAGTTTATGGGGATGAAGAAGCCAGTTTATGGTGATGAAGGAGCTAGCAAAGGTACATACAGCTTATGGAGATGAAGAACCACCCTGATCAAATTTTTTCGCTGGAATGAGCGATCGTGCGAAGCGTGAAGTGTACCTGAAGACCTTTCCAATCTGGTACGGACTCCAAGATCGACAGGTTCTGCAGCTGTTAACCAAAAATAGTCACCCGTCCCTTCGAATGATAGCAAACGAGCCTCCCATCAGTAATGAATCCGTGAATTACACTGCCTGACAGAGAAAATACCGCACCACGAAGACGTGAACGCAGAGCCATGCAAATTGCAAGGTGGGTGCACACGTACAAGTCATGCAAATTTGCAGGTCAATCGCCCGTACGGCGCTCAGAATATAAGCGGGCAACCAGCCCGTGAGGCCATCAGTCGACACTTCGTCACGGCCGCGAGAAGTCAGTGGTTCTGCTGTAACCCTGTCTAGAGAACGAGCAAAGGGTGTCAATGCCATTAAGACGCCGTCGTACACGATTTCATGAAACGGATGAGCTCACGAGAGGTGTCATCGTAAGCCTTCGTACCTCCGAACGGTCCTAGCTTCGTATTGCGGAAGAAAAGCAACGTGATGCCACAACCGTCGGTCGCATTTGGAGACAGCGGTCCCAGGAAGGATATTTTCAATGTCTTTGTGGGAATGCAGCCCGGAGACGGACGTCGGAGCTCACCGATCGTCGCATTTGACATCATGGCATAGAGGACCCACAGGCCACAACGGGCGACATTTTGCGGTGTGTACGAGAAGGCTTGGATACTCCGATATCGACGCGGACAGTGCCGCGCCGATTGGCTGCGTCTGGTTTGCTGTCCATCCGTCCGTTGCGAAGGCTACCCTTAACAGTGAGCCATCGTCGTCACCGCTTGGCGTGGTGTCGCCCCAGAACTGTGTGAGGTTCCGAATTGTACAGTGTGGTGTTCAACGACGAATGGCGGTCATGTCGTACCACATATGATCGCCGTGTGAGAGTCAGGAGGCGACGCGGCCAATGGGCGGATTCCTCCGCCATTGTGGAGCATCACACGGCCCGGCAACGTGGAATCATGGTGTGGGGTGCTATCAGCCCTAACAGCCGCTCACCGTTGGTACGCATTACGAGCACATTGACGGCACACCGCTATGTTGACGAGATGCTGCGGCTCGTGGCACTACCGTACCTGCAGGGCATCCCAAACGCCGTTTTTCAACAGGAAATGCCCGGTCGCATACCGCTCGGATCAGCCTTAATGCTTTACATGGTGTGCGGTAGCTTCAGTAGTCAGCACGATCCTCCGATCTCGTGCCCATCGAGCATCTGTGGTACATGATTGGACGTCGGTTGAGTACCCTCCCAACCCCCGTAAAATGAAGATGAACTGTGGACTCGGATCAACACGAAATGGTACACGATATCCCCAGGTTTTTTGGACTCTCATTGCCTCGATGCCACGTCGGATTCAACGCTGTATCGCCGAAATGGGGGCCACAGTCCTTATTGATCATCCTGCATATTCGACCACTGAGGCCTAGTCTGTATGTGACAATTACATTTGTTCAGGACGTACTTGGCGATCTGTGTGCGCAGTTTGGTCTGCATTCGAGCAATCTTTCATGGTGTAACATTTTCTCTGTCAGGCAGTGAATATTCTTGTCTAAGATCTTTTAAAAAAAGAAAAAGTGTGCTCGAGCTTCGTACTGAAAATACGAAACTTCGTACGGTGGAATTGGAGGAGCCAGTTATTACGTGCTGGAATTTGATTGATATGACAGACAGTGGGATTCATAGCTGTTGTTTCTTTTTTAATCATAACAGGTGATGGACACTAGTGCTTTGAGTACGAGCTGGAAACAAAAAGAGAATCAGCTGCATGGGTTTGATGAATTTCGCCGGTCAAAGAAACCGCGGTTTCAATACACTCGAAGCAAAACGACGTTAGTGATTTTTTATTTATTTATTTTTTGTTGTTGGCAAGGATATGTACATAAATAATTTCTAGCGGAAAGACAGATAGTTAAATCTACTGTATATTTTAGAGAAGAGTGATGAACAGACTGATGAAAAGATTTCGGAGCGATATGCTGGACACGGCCGAGGAAGGTAACTGGCTCTTGCCTCACGAAAATGCCATGCACACAACTTGATCATCGTCAAGAAGTTTCTCGTACAAAAGAGCATTACAATGCTCCGCCATCCCCCGTATTCGTTGGATTTGACACTTGCTGAGCATTTCTTGTTTGCCAAATGGAAATTCTATCTGAAGATACACTATTCTGACCGAGTTTCAGATCCACAACAAGATCACGAGTGAGTCAAACGGGCTACCAAAAGATCAGGTTCACAGAGTCGTGCAAAAGCTGTACAGAGGTGTAACGGGTTAGAAGGGATGTACTTTAAAGATCAGATGGTGATATTTTGTTTTCTTTGAAATTTCGGTTTCTTATTGATATAGTCCTAAAACTCACCGGACACACACATTGTAATCTTTAGTTCTCTTCATTCAGGAATCTTAGGAAGTGTTGTTCCATCTAATCCTTATGTCTCAATCATTTGCAAGTATCTCCCCTCCCACGTGTCCTGGTCTTTAAACTCTTCTAAAATAATGAGACTTAGCATTTGAAATTGCCTTTTTAGCTGCGGTTTTACTTTTCTTTTTGAGGAAAGCTGAACCTCTGGCGGTTGTTAGCAAGGCTGTGTCCGTTTGGAAACTTTGAATTTGATAGCCCTCTTCGTTATGGTCGAAATTAATTATAAAAAGATTTTTTTTATCGGAGGTTGTAAACGGCCACCGTGAGCAACTCAATGGCTATAAGCAGTCACCCATCCCTAATTTAGGGTCACTGGTTCCAGAGGAGGGAGAGAGCCAGTGCCGTAAGACAAACACAACATCCATGCATCATCGGGATTCGAACCCCTTTCGGACGAATGGTCAGAGGCCATCGCTCAGACCACTGCGCCACCGGGGTGGTTTAAGGAGACTATGTGGATGACTGTATAGTGTTTTTATTTTCGTTTTACTAATCGCTATTATCTGTTCATTCTTTATTTCGCTTGTGTCATATATAGATTTTACTTCATGAACTGGCATTTCAGAATTCCTTTATATTAAGAAACACTATAGCGTTTCTTCCTTTTATATGTAGTTGGAGTAGCGGCGCTCTCTACTTTTTATAGTTTATAACTAATGTCATAAAAAAATATAGGATAATTTTTATTTAACGTCGCACTGGCGCTGTTACTTACGTCACCACGTTTATGTCACTGGCTTCCGAGAAGTTTAACTTGGTGGATGTCAAGTTTCTTCCCGCGGCGTCACATTATGACGCACCCCAGTAGCACCTGGTTTGAAAACCAATTTCTTCATCTGGAGTTCCGTATGAAACTGTCATCTACGAGTATCCTGTGCCTTTTTTTTACTATAATTTATTGTTTCAGTGACGTGACATCTGATTTTCGAACGAATCACGGTGCAAGTGTAGCAATGCGAGCTGCCACTTTTAAAAAGAACGAGTGAGTAAAATCTTTTAAAATATTGCGTATATTTCCGCTTATGCATGGTGAGAAAAAAGCAGGATTACGACGTTTGATGTGCGAATAGTGATACAAATGCTTGACGTCATTGCGGTCAAGCGTAACTGAAGGTGTACGACAACGTCGTAGAAACTTTAGTAAATCTAATTCCCTCCTTTATCTATTAAAGCTAACTGCATAATCGGAAATGTTGTGCTTTCTCATATCTCGTTTTGTTTCTTGGTGTTTTTCTACGGGGAAGGTGTTAACAATCACCAACAGCAACTCACAGGTCCTTAGGTAGTTCCTTTTCCCTAATTTAGTGCCACTGGTTTCAGGGGAGGTGTAGAACAAGGGCCATCCGACAAGCCAACCACCAATGCCTTATCTGGAACTCGGACTATTGTTCAGAAACCAGTGCCACAGATCACTCGGCCGTCTCTCCTTGTTTGTGTTACATGTAATAAAAAAAACACCTGCTCCATTTCTTTAAAACAGTCCACGACTTAAGCAAGAGCAGTATTATGTTATAAAGTAGAATCCGAAGCTACGTAGACTACGTCAACTGAAGTCACGTGAACTGCTATTTTAAACTTGTTAATGTTCGTTTAATGTTCATTGCCTATCGGATGGCCAAGTAGTCAGAGTCGCAGGTTTCTGAGTGGTATTTCGACTTGGTCCGGGTTCGAGTCCCAGATGAGACATGGGTGGTGCATTCATCTCATGGTGCTGGCTCTCTGCCTCCCTTGGGAGCAGTGACCCTAAATTGAGGACGGGAGATTTCTTATTGCCCTTCGAGTTGTTTGTGTAAACTCACCAATCATGAGAAGTCAACTGATAAACATCGATTTCGGGTTGCCTATAAGTGTGAAAAAGTTATAGAAGTGCGGTGGTGCTTCTGGAAGTAAAAACCAAAGGATTTAGCAGATTTCCTGGGGGCAAACGTGAATCGACGTCTTTTGCTGCTAGGGCGTAAAATCGTATGAAAATCAAGAGTACATTACACTGAAGAGCAATTGAATTAGAGATACCTGTCTAGTAACGTGTAGCACCACCTTTCGGCCTGATGACGGTGGCGATTCATCTCGGCATGGACTCGGCAAGACACCGGAAGTGTTGGGAAGCCATACGAATCCACGACCCCTGAACAAGCTCCCACAGTTCACGAAGATTTGATGGGGGGAGGGGGTCAGAGCCTCGAACATCTCTCTCGATGGTATCCTAGATGTGCTTGATGGGATTGTGGTCAGGTGACCTAGCTGGCTAAGGAAGCGAGGTCACGTCCGTGGAGTGTTCACCCAATCATTCAGATACAATTCCGGAATGACGGTACGGTGCATTGTCTTGTTGCAGGATGAGGTCCTTAGTGGGATGGTCAAGACGCACAAACAGGAGCAAATGGTCGTCCAGGATATCCCGGCAAGGTTGATCTGTGAGGGACGATGTCAACGTACCAGGGGTCTTATTTCAGTCCACGTAAACAGTCCCCAGACGAGAAGGCCACCTCCACCAGCTTGAAGAGTACCCTGATGGCAAGAAGGATCCATCGTTTCATGTGGTTTGCGCCGTACTCGTATCCTGCCATCCGCATGTACCAACGTGAATCTCGACTCATCAGTCCAGGCAACATTTTTCCACATGTATAGGGTCCAGTGGCGATGTTACCGCGCCCATGCTAATCTTTGGACCCTGTGGTGTGCGGTCAGCAGCGGGACAATGGCTTCTGTACCCCATAGCGAGGAGATGGTTCTGGGTGGTGTGGCTGCTTACACGTTTTTGTGCACCAGCGTTAAATTGCCGAGTGATTTCTTCCACTGTGGCCCGTCTATCCACTGCTACAGTACGAGCTAGCCGACAATGACCCCGCTCATCCACACGCTGTTGTCCACGGCAGTTGGCCCTTGCAGGGATGGTTTTACCGGATTTGATGTACTCACGGTGCACCCGTGACACAGTGACTCGTGAAAATCCCAGTGCCTGCACGACTTCCGAAATGGAGTGACCCAATCGTCGGGCCTTGACAATTTGGCCACGATTGTCAAGGCCCGACGATTGGGTCACTGCCCGACGATTGGGTCAGGAATCAAATGCGCTTATATTCTTCGTCTTACCCATACTGCGTCCGACTCTTACTGATTCCCGTCGCATCGCTCCTTATATTGTCGGATCGCTGCATACGTCATGTCGTTTCCGTTTACAGGGCTGCCCACAGCGCCACATTTGCATAACGCCAGCTGTCTCAAATTCAATTGCTCTTCAGTGTATTCACATTATGCATCACTGTCTTCGTAAGTTCTGTAATGGGATTTGAATCTAATTCAGAAGAAATTTTTCAACTCATTTAAGATTACATATCGTTTCTGCTACATGACTGTAATCAGTAAAGGCTCAATTTTTTTAATAATTCCCTGCTGCCGTTGGGTTTCTCATTCTGATTACCTTCCTTTTATTGGTATATCCAGCATGAATAGCAGAGGGTTATGGCTTTTTAAACGATAGCAGCAAGAATTTAAGCAAGAATTGTTTTGTGTGTGTGGAGGTTTAACGACCACCGTGAGCAACTCAATGGACTTCAAGTAGTCGCCCGTCCCATATTTAGGTTCACTGGCTACAGGTAAGGGAGAGAGCCGGTGCCGTAAGATAAACATAAAATCCATGCCCCACCGGGATTCGAACCCAGACCCATCGCGGACGAACGGCCAGAAGTCAGCGCTCAGACCACTGTGCCGTCGGGGCGGCAAGAACTTCCATTTACATGCCCTAATCATGTAATGTGTATGAATAGTAATTAATAACAAGGAACTATACACCAACAATACTAAAAATTAGTATAACATACTAGTAATCCGAATTTATTTTATTTATTAAATTACATTTAGCGATGAATTGCAGTTGAAACTACAAACACAATTACACGACAGACAACCTAGCTAGCAACACAGACCTCGGCTGGAAACCAATGCTCTGTAGTAGATTCATGTCGCACAGATTTTTAAAATAATGAAGTGAAAGCGATGTGACCAACTGCAGCTGATCTCGTGCTCAAAACGTCGACTCTTACTGCATGTTCGTTGCCAAAACAGCGCTAGTGATTCAGTATCATGTGATTGAAAGAGCTGGTTAGACTTATTTAACGACGTTGCCACGAGGACAACTGCATAGTACTACGTTTTGTACATATCGATACCGAGTTCCTGACACCTTAAGCAATACATTATATCTTTCTATCATACTTTTTTTATTGTACGTTTAACGACCACCGTGAGCAACTCAATGGGCTATAAGCAGTCGCCCGTCCCTAATTTAGGGCCACTGGTTCCAGGGAAGGGAGAAAGCCAGTGCCGTAAGACAAAAACAACATCCATGCCTCACCGGAATTCGAACCCGAACTCATCTCGGAAGAATGATCAGAAGCAATCGCCTGTACCACTGCGTCACCAGGGTGGCATCATACATTTGCATTTTCGTTAGCTGATTAGAACTCGAATGTTTTTAAAAAGTATTATCCCTACCACCGATAGGATTCTAACGTAATACCAGAATTGGTGATATCTACTTCTTGCTGGTTTTGTTCGGTTGGCAGTCTCTAAATAGTAATCAATAATTTGCGCTGTACATTTTTTGTGATTTTCTGGTGTGATATACCATGAAAACCAACGCAGATACCATCAAATTTTAGGGGTTGTTATGTCCATGTCTTTTGACTCAAACAAATGTTTGATAACAAAATTCAATAGTCATTGAACATTTATTTGCATGTGAAATTTTGTTACAAAGAGTTCAGAAATATGTATGAGTTCCACGGAACACAGATTGTGCAAAGATCAATGCTTGTTTTAATTTGATTAGATTTAGTTTTGATTTTTTTTTAACTTTGCCTAGAGTTCCAAACTAAACTATATGAAAAGGACGATGCACCTATTTCAGACATAGAGACCGGAACCAGCACCGAAGTTCTTCCAGTCTTCCCAACAGAAGTTGCACTTGCCATTAAGAACATGAAACAAGAAAGAGCTCCAGGGGAACATGGAATTACCGCGAATATTATACACTGGGGTGCAAAAATTAATGACAAAAAGGAGAAATTAGCATAACAGCGGAACGGACCGAAATACCACTCAGGAGATAGACTAGGGTCCGGTACGGTAGGGCATGCTCATACACTATCTACCAACATGTAATTGTACACCCCTGCAATCGACGATATCTGCGGTCTTGAAACACGTCACGGCCGCCACCGTTAAATATCGTGTGGGAAACAACAACGCAACCAGTCGCATGCAAGATTCCACTCAGTTCGGAGCTCTCTGATTTCGAGAAAGGTGTAATTATTCAGTATCACAGAAATGGCCGATCCATACCTGACATATCCAGCAAGTTGAAGTGCCCAAAATCGACAGTGGCCCAAATGATTGGCAAATGGAAGATGAGAGGTGACTGTCGGAATGTGCCCCAACCCGTCAGACTCACAAAACTTGGAGTTAGAGACCGACGGGTGCTGGCCAGAGAAATTCGGAAGAACCGCACCAAATCGATGGGCCACATCCGCGAGGAGTTTCAACAGGCATTCAGGAGTGTTCTTTCGATGAATACCATCCGTAAGAATGCGCAACTGCTTGGTTATCGTGGACGTGCTACCGCCCACAAGCCCTTGATCACCAAGTCCAGTAGCACTGCTCGGCTAACTTGGTGCAAAGAACGTCGAGAGTTGACAAATCATACATCAGATCCCCAAGATGTAT